>CM073579.1:82464863-87522363 GCA_037074715.1 Magnolia kwangsiensis
CTATTGTCAAGAAATGTAAAGTCCAACTCCTCACAACTAAATTTGAAGAAATTCATATGGAGGAGAATGAGATGTTTATGGACTTCTATACTGGATTGAATGACATTGTGAACTCTATGTGGGGTCCTGGTGATAGAATCTGAGAAAGTAAAGTGTGCGCAAAGATACTACGCTCACTTCCTGAATGGTTCAATTCTAAAGTGACCGCGATTTAGGAACTTCGTGATACGGATACCATGAGGGTTGAGGAACTAGTTGGTTCACTTCAAACCTATGAGTTATCCTTTAAAGCTCCTAAAGGAAAATTAATTGCTCTCAAATCATCTAAAAATGTTTCACAAGAGAGCACTTCAGATTTAGAAAATTTTGAAGATGATATGGCGCTTTAAGCAAAAAAGTTTTACAAAATTTTTAAAAATAAGAAAAAGTTATTTTTCAAAAGTCAAATGATAAGAGACGATCTAAACCTAGAACTCAAAAATCCTTGAAAGATAGTCAATGTTACAACTGTCAAGAGTATGGGCACTTAGCTAACAAATGTCCTAAAAAGGACAAATCAAAAAAGAAAAGCATGATGGCTACTTGGGATGAATCGTCTAATTTTGAATCCTCTTCTAAATCAGAAGATTCTGAAACCTAGTCAGGCGAAGATGTTAAAGCCCTTATGACTCTAGCTAAGATCACCTTTTCAGATAATGACGATATATCTAGTGAAGAAAATCTGAATAGTAATTGCGATAATGAAGATAACCTTCAGGATGCTTATAATGCCCTTTACAAGGAGAGTTGTAAAATTGCCGTCAAGCTTAAATTACAAAGAGAAAAATTTTCTAAGCTCAAGGAAGATTATGAGTCTCTTGTTTTGGAAAAGTCTCATATTTCTGATTCTTTTGAAAAAACCAAAAGTGATTTATATTTCAAAACCTCCAAAATTGAAGATTTGAGATCCGAAAATGAGAAACTCAAAAATGAGGTAGCTTCTCTTCAGAGTTTAAAAGACACATGGAGATATGCCCATGGTGATCCTAAATTGAAAAATTATTGTCTGGATCAAGAAAATGTGGCGATCGATCCGGGTTGGGCTATGATAAGAATACATCTCCTAAACAAAAGAACATTACTCCTAAATTTGTAAAAGGAGAGTCTTCAATCTCAAAAGAAAAGAATACTTATCAAGGTTTTTCTAAAAATTCAAGGACTTTTCAAAAACCTAAAAGTAGCCATGTCAACTTTAATTTTTAAAACCAAAATCCATTGGCTGAAAAAATAATTGATCTACTCAAGGAGCTATTAAAGTCTAACTCTATAGGTCTCTCCTATAACAAAAGATAAAAAAAGACCATCTATACTCCTAAACCCAAAACAGTTCTGAAATGGGTTCCTAAAGTTGATTGCTTGGTTGCCCACACTTCTTTCAAAGCTACAAGCCATTCAAAGTGGTACCTAGATAGTGGTTGATCCAGGCATATGACAGGTGACAAAGCTTTATTCACCGATCTAAAAGATATGACCGACGGGTGAGTCACATTTGGTGATGGAAGCAATTGCAAGATCATTGGCTAAGGTACGGTTCAGCTTTATAACCTTCCCTTATTTAAGAATGTTTCATATGTTGAGGGCTTAAAACACAACCTATTAAGCATTTCTCAGATATGCGATAACAACTATAGTGTGAAGTTTTCTAATCAAGGTTGTTAGATACTTAATAAAAAGGGTTCTGTTATATTAACTGGTCGCAGAACTTCTAAAAACTGCTACATCGTTAGTGATGCAAGCTCATCTACTCAATCATGTTACATGGTCCATACCGATGAGACTGAATTATGGCATAAACGCCTTGGACATGTACACTATCGGAACTTATTTAGATTGAGTAAAAGAGAACTAATTAGAGGTCTACCCAAATTGTAAAAAGTAGACATAATGTGTGGTGAATGCCAGTTGGGTAAAGAGACTAGGAGCTCTCACAAGAAAGTGAACTCCAATACCACATCTAGACCACTCGAGCTTCTCCATATGGATCTTATTGGACCAACCAGATCGGATAGTCAAGGAGGCAAAAAATATATCTTGGTTATCGTAGATGACTATACCAGATTCACTTGGGTATCATTCTTAAAAGACAAAACTGAAACCCTGGATGAAGTGAAAAAAGTCATCAAACGAATCTAAAATGAGAAAGGTTCTCATGTTAGTAAGATCTGTAGTGGTGATGGATCCGAATTCAAAAATAGTAGTTTTGAGAAATTCTGTAGCGATCAGGGAATATCACATGAATTCTCTACGCCCAAAACACCACAACAAAATGGAATAGTTGAAAGAAAAAATAGAGTGCTTCAGGATATGGCTAATGTTATGTTGAATAGCATGAAGCTCTCTAGAAATCTTTGGGCTGAAGCAATTAATACCGCATGTTATATTATTAATCGGGTTTATACTAGTAAATCTGATAATAAGAATGCTTATGAATTATGGTTTGAAAAGAAACCTACTGTCAAATACTTGCGGGTTTTTGGCAACAAGTGTTATATTTTACGAGATCGTGAAAATTTAGGAAAGTTTGATACGAAGAGTGATGAAGGTATTTTTGTTGGTTATTCTTTGAACAGTCGAGCTTATAGAGTTCTAAATAAGAGAACTGGTGTGATTCAAGAGTCCATCAGTGTGGTCATTGATGATCATTTGAAAACACCAGCTTCGAGTTCAGATGATGATGAAGCTCTTATTATCAATCAAGATACCTCATCAAGTCAAAAAGAATCTGAACCATGGACTGTCAAAGATCATCCAACCAATTAAATACTTGGAAACCCTCTCACTGGAGTTCGTACTCAAAAATAACTTGAGAATATATGTAATTATGTTTGTTTTACATCCCAAATAGAACCGGTCAACGTGAAAGAAGCACTTTCTGACGAAAATTGGATTGTTACTATGCAGGATGAACTTAATCAATTTGTTCGTAATGATGTCTGGTATCTTGTTCCTAGACCTAAAGATAAACACATTATTGGAACAAAATGGATCTTTAAAAATAAGTCTGATGATCTTGGAAATATAATTCGAAACAATGTTAGACTGGTTTTATATGGTTACACTCAGATTGAAGGCATCGATTATGATGAAACCTTTGCTCCAGTCGCTCGCCTTGAATCAATCAAACTTTTTATTTCCATCACATGCTTTAAAAAAATTTAAGATTTATCAGATGGATGTAAAGAGTGCCTTCTTGAATGGCGATTTACATGAAGAGGTGTATATTGAACAACCTTCAGGGTTTGAAGACCTCAAGCTGTCCGACCATGAATTTCATCTCAAAAAGGCTCTCTATGGTATAAAACAAGCATCCAGGGCATGGTATGAGAAATTGAATAAATTCTTACTTAGTCATAGCTTTCAAGTAGGAAGTGTTGATAAGACGCTCTTTGTTAAGAAGAATAACTATGATATTTTGATGGTTCAAATATATGTTGATGATATTATTTATGGATCAACTTGTTCTAACATGTCTATTGAGTTTGCAGAATTAATGAAATCAAGGCTCGAAATGAGCATGGTTAGCGAACTAAACTATTTCCTAGGGTTGCAAGTAAAACAACAACCTGATAGAATTTTCATTTCCCAGACCAAATATGCTTCAAACTTGGTTAAAATGTTTGGATTTGAGAATGGTAAGAATTTTGATACTCCTATGAGTACAACGTTAAGACTCTCAAAAGACTCTACAGGTAATGATATAGATCCTAAACTATATTGTAGTATGATTGGTAGTTTGTTGTATCTAATTTCTAGTAGACCTGATATCGCATTTAGTGTTGGTATTTGTGCGAGATATCAGTCTAATCCTAAGGAATCACATCTTACTGCTGTTAAATGGATTATTAGATATGTCGCAAGTACTATAAATTTGGGTCTTTGATATCCTTTTGATACTAGTGTTCAATTAGCTGGGTATTTAGATGCTGATTGGGTCGGTAATATCGATGATAGAAAATCAACCAGTGGTGATTGTTTTTACATTGGAAATTGCTTAGTTTCTTGGTTTAGCAAGAAGTAAAGCTCAATATCGCTCTCCACTGCTGAGGTTGAGTATATTGTAGCTGGATATGCATGTACTCAATTAGTTTGGATGAAACGCATGCTAAGCGATTATGGAATTAATCAAGATTCAATGATCTTACATTGTGATAATTCCAGTGCTATAAATATTTCTAAAAATTCAATCCAGCATTCACGTACTAAGTACATTGACATTAGGTATCATTACATTCGTGAGTTGGTTGAAGAAAAAGTTATCTCCTTGGAATATATACCAACCAAAACTCAACTTGCTGATATAATTACTAAACCGCTCGACAAAAGTAGGTTTAATAAATTGAAATTTGATCTTAATATGTGCATTTTACATTTAATATTCTTGCTTGCATATATCATAGTGTATTATATTTCATATTATATTTGTTTAAATTTTAATTTTTTTCATAAAATATGTATTTTTGGTCCATACTCGACCGGTCGTGGCTGTACATGACCAGTCGTGGTATGACTGGTCGTGCACAGCACTCGACCAGTCGTGGTACTCATAAACATGATATAATTTGGGGGAAATCCCCTTCTTCTTCATTTTCACTCCGACCTACGACGAGTCGTGGCTCGACCAGTCATACGATTTCTTATTTTTCTTCAAGGTGAGTCCTATTTCATCATTTTTCTTGAAGATTCATGCTCTCTATGTTTTGATTTGATCATTGTGTAGCTAGACTTCATCTCTTGTTGGGTTTTTCAAGGGTTTCTTCTCAATTTGTTGATCTAGAGAAAACTCATCCTTTCTTTTATGCATTTCTCTTACTCTTTGTATATCTTCTTGAATATGGATGCTAGAGGAAAAAAGAAAACATCCTGTGGTCCATCTTCATCTAGATCTACACCGATAACAAAACGGCACCTTTGGTCACCCGAAGATGATTCTCAAGATGTACGAGATTTACGTGTCCGTAAAATTATCGTTGAGCATACCGCTGATCTCAATCAAATTGCTCCATATGGTATTGTCCCTCTCCTTGAATCTGTTGGCTGGACTAACATTTTTCTTTGGGGTGGGCCTGCATACCAGTCCATTGCCCAATCAATGGTAGCATGCATCTCAAAATTTTCTCTTGATAATTTAACTTTTTCAATTGATACTAGAGAAGGAGAATTTAAAGTAGACTGTCATTTGATATCAGGTATTATGGATATACCTGTTAATGATGAAGGTATACCGATTCAAACTTTATACGACAAACCATCTGAATCGGAAAAATGTATGTTAACAAGAGATTTATGCAAAATTGATGCACAATGGACACATAAAGGGAATGCGCTCTCTTCAAAGTATTTGTTACCTAGATGTAGAGTGTTACATCGTTTCTTCATTTCTAATGTGTATCCTCGGTCCGATAATAAAATCGAGTTGACTTCTTTCATAGTTCGTGTGTTGCATCTATTACTTCTGGTACCATGGTCTGTCTTCCTTCTTTGATTTGTTATTTCATTATTCAGTTTCGTCTCCATCCGGGTCATAGTGATATTCCATTTGGTTATCTTATGACTGTTTTAGCCACTCACATGCTTATCGATAAACCTATTAATGAGGCACCAATTCATCATCTTATTTTCAACAATTCCAATCTTAATAAGATGAAGTTGGATTTGCTTCTTGGCCAAGTAGATGAAGGTGGTGGTGGTGATGGAGGTGATGGTGGTGAAGCCGAAAATGAAGGGGAAGCTGGCGATCTTCCTCAACAAGATGTTAATATGGATGAGATTTTTGATGAGATAGAATCTGATTCACCAAATGATCCTGATTACAATCCATCTGGTTATGATGCATGCCTTCGTGCATTGGAGGAGAAGGTTGATAACATAAGTATAGCCCACAATATGCAATTTAAGTACATGCGAAAATATCTCCGTCGCATCAATAGGGGCTTACAACAAATTGATTCGACTATCCCTGCTCCCTCCTCTGGATCAGATTAGGTGAATTATCTTTTGGATTGTATAACATTAACTTTTTTTTCTTTTGGATATTGTATTTTGGATTAATGATGGCTTGATGCTCTAGGTTTATATTCTGAAATATGCTTTGTCCTTTCATAGCTCTTTCTCATTATCTGCTTATTACTCTCTATGTTCTCTTTCCTTTTATGACTTTCCCTTGTCATTTTGTGACAAAAAGGGGGAGTAGTAAGCTAAAAGGGAGCAGTATGGAAAGGGGGAGTAATTTGTTTTGTCTGGATTAAATGATCGAGAAGGATATGTGGGATTGAGAATATGGAGTCTTGAGGTCTGCATGTTGTTTACTGTTTACATGAGCAGTACTCGTATTACTCAGGGGGAGTAGAGTAATTTATGATTTTATGGAAAATGATTCCTTATTATCTTCTTTGCTATGTGTTTTGTCACAAATTTTACAAAGGGGGAGATTATAAGTGCTATGATTTCATGTCCCTTTGGTTGTCAAATTTTATGGTGCCAAAACCTATATCTATGTCTTGTATATCTTGTGTTTCATGTTTGAAACTATTCTTTACTTCAAGACATCGCATTTCAAGACAAGAACTTAAATGAAGAAAGTTTTCAAGTCATGGATGAAAAATTCAAGAATTGAAGTCTTCAAGTTTGCATGTTCAAGATTCAATCAAGTTCAAGTATATTAGAAGACCTTGTCAAGTCAAGATCAAGCTCAAGAAGGCCTACAACAAGATTCGTAAATTCTCAAGCTTCTTTTAGGGTCATATGAGTATACAGACTTTCAATGTCCATCTCACTTTTAAGGTTTGTTTGACCTTAGATTGACCTTAGGATGGGCTTTACTGTAGGTCATTCTGGATACATAATTCATATATTTTAATATGCTTGTTTGGGCTGTTCTAAGACCAGTCCTAGGGACTTCAAGACTAGTCCTAGCTCTGTTACGACCAGTCTTAAGTTTTTTAGGACTAGTCCTAGGTTGTTGAAGATTTTTGGGTCTTTCTAGTTGTCCTACGACCAGTCTCGAACATCCTATGACCAGTCCTGTGAGTTCTACGACTCATCCTTCGATCAGTCATAGCCCTACGACTCAAACTCCAGCAACTAAATTGGGGGTCCTAGGACTGGTCGTAGGTGACCCACGCCCAGTCGTAGGTGGCCCACGACCGGTCGTAGACCACCTAGGACCGGTCGTGGAACAGTAAATCCTTATCCTGCAGAAATCTTTGAAGCTACACCAGTACTAGGATCCTAAGACCAGTCGTAGACGGGATTTTTTAGGCTATAAATAGAGCACGAACTTCAGAGTTTTAACAATTCAATTCAACTCTATTCAAGCAATCTTTAGGCTATACTCTGAGATAAGTTTGTGTTTGTTTTAAGCTACTTTGTGCTTATTTAATATTCCTTTTGCTAGCTTGGTTTTTATTTGATTTTGATCTACATTCTAATCTCATTAGAAAAGGGGAATTTCTGATATTCCTTCTTCTTGGATTCAAAATCAAATAGAACTAGCCCTTTTGATTTAAAATCAATTAGACTTAGAACCATTCTTAAAGTGAGTATTGGACTTTGAACGTTGAATCGAACTTCTACTCCGATTGGTTCTACCGGGCTACTTCAAAAGGTGATTCAGGTATTTTACATATGTGTAATTTACTTTCTTTGGTTTTGTTTGAGATTTGCCAGAAAAATCTCATTGTATTGGTTATCTGAGGAGAGCCAGAAAACTCAGATTGTGAGGGTTTTTGGATTGTGTAAGCCCAAGATCAAAGACACAATTGTGAAGGTTTTAGGTGAACCTGTGAAACCTATTTTGATAGTGCATGCTAATATCCCCTGTGTGAGGATATTAGGAGTGGAGTAGCATTCTGTGTGGCTGTTGGATAACAGTTGGTGTACACACAGGCGAACCACTATATATCGTTGTGTTGTGGATGTGCATTATTTTTTCATTCCTTTATTCATTCTGTTTTGTGGATTGTGTTTGTGGATGAATGTTGTAATCTTTTTATTCCAAGCAAGTGTGGGGAATGTTGTAATAACTTAGGATTTATTTCTTCAAGTTATTTTGATTTTCCTACTTTTTATTCCTCATTGGTTTGTGATACAAAGGACATTCTAAAAAAAAGGTTGTCCTACCTTAAACCTTTAGTTTTTGGTGTAAGGTTGTCCTTAGAACTGATAAAGTATCATTCTCTTTATTTTAGGCTATTGAGATTACTTTAAATTTATCATTGTGATTTATTTATTTTATTATTCCGTTGTTATTAGTTTTATTTGGCATTGCCCTATTCACCCCCCCTCTAGGGCATATAGCTAGGCCCTTTCACTGCCCCTACGGACGACGGGGCCTAGCCAGCAATTTCACCGTCCTCCTGCACCTTCAGTTAGGCTGCCGTAACGGCCTATACAGTGACCAAAATTTCAATAGCAGGCACGGGTACATGCTTTAGCGGCCAAGGGCCAAGATGCAGACATCCCCAATCCTATGACCTTCGAGGTGATGGCCCACGTACAAGGTACTCCCATATTTCTGCTTGTGGACACTGGATCTACTGCTTCACTCATATCGCATGCAACTGTCAAGCGCCTAAGGCTACGCCTCAATCCTATCATAGGGGTGAAAATCATTGCCGCTACCGAAACTTTTTCTGAAGCAATAAGGATGTGTTTTGACTTCCCCATATACTTGGGGGGTGAGGTGGTGCTTGTCGATCTGATTGGAACTAAACTTTTCCATTACGACATCATCCTAGGAATGGACTAGTTGACACCGATGAAGGAAAAAATTGATTGTGAAATAAGGACAGTGAAGATATACGAGGGAAACGATGTTCCCTTCACGTTTCCATTCCAAGTCAGCCACCAGCAAAGAATTTTGGGTTATGCTTCATTGGAGGAGGGTTATGATGGGCCCTAGATAACATGCACACCCGTGGTCCAAGATTTTTGGAACGTGTGTAAAGCCATACTTGGACTTCCTCCTCGACATGAGATAGACTTCACGATCGACTTAACTCCTGGTATCAAGCCCATCTCCTTGCCTACTTACCGCATGCCCTCATGTGAGATGGAAGAGCTAAGGTCTCAAATTAACAAATTGCTAGAGTCAGGCTTCATTCGACCCAGTGTCTCGCCTTAGGGAGTCCAGTTCTATTTATGAAGAAGAAGGATGGCTCTCTACGACTACGCGTGGTTACAGAAGATTGAATCAAGTGACGGTTCAGAACAAATACCCGATGCCCAGAATTGATGATTTATTTGACCAGTTGAGGGGTGCTCAATACTTCTCAAAGACCGATCTACAATCAGGGTACCATCAGCTGCTGTTCAGGGATGACGATATACCGAAAACGGCCTACGGAACTTGTTTTGGCGATTATGAGTTCCTAGTTATGTCGTTCGAGCTCACTAATGCCCCAGAGGTATTCATGGACCTCATAAACAGAATCTTTAGGCCATTTTTATATAGATTCGTCATCGTGTTCATCGATGACATATTGATTTATTCAAATAGCCATGAAGAGCATGAAGAGCATCTAAGGGCGGTGCTTGAAACCCTTGAGAAAAATTGGTTGTTTGCACAATTTAGGAAGCGCGCCTTTTGGAAGGAGGAGGTTAAATTTTTGAGACATGTAGTGTCCAAGGAGGGCATATCTGTAGATCTCGCCAAGGTGGTGGCCGTGCAAGATTGGAAGTAACCAAAGTCGGTCACGAAAGTGAGAAGCTTTCTTGGTCTTGCCGGTTATTATCGAAGATTCATTAAAGACTTTTCAAAAATAGCTCGGCCGCTATCCCAACTGACTCAGAAGGACCTCAAATTTACATGGAATGAGAAGGCGAAGGCGCTTCCAAGAGTTGCAAGACAAACTGACATCGGCACCTGTGCCGGTGCTACCAGAGCAAGGGGTCAAGTAAACCATCTATACGGACACCTCTCGAGTAGGTTTGGGTTGTGTGCTCATGCAAAAGGATAGGGGGATTGTTTATACGTCTCGACAATTAAGGAAACATGAGGAGAACTACCCTACGCATGATCTCGAGCTTGCGGTGATAGTTTTTGCTTTGAAGATATGGAGACACTACCTCTATGGTGAGGACTTTGAGCTCTTTTCTGATCATAAGAACCTCAAATACATCTTCACATAGAAGGACCTGAACATGAGACAGCGTCGTTGGATGGAAATATTAAAGGACTTCAAGTTCGATGTCTCATATCACCCTAGCAAGGCCAATTTGGTGGCAGACGCCTTGAGTCACAAAAAGAGAATCAAATTTATAACCCTGCTAATGGTGAGAGAGTGGGATATGATGGAATTCATTTGGAACTTCAACACGAAGCTAACCGTGGAGGAGCCATACGAGGTCTTAGCCCACATTCAAGCTCAGCCTCTAGTCGATAGTAAAATCATTGAAGCCCAGGAGGGCGATGAGACATTGAAGAAGATGAGGGAAAGAGTAAAGAATGATGGGGAGTCCGAGTGGAGAGTTGGTACTGATAGGGGATTCAGGTACTGAGGTCGCCTTTGTGTCTTAAATCTTTAGGGACTGCGAGAAGAATCTTAATGTCGCTCACAACTCCAAGCTGGCAATGCATCTCGATAGTACCAAAATGTACCAGGATCTAAAGTAAAATTATTGGTGGGACAACATGAAGAAGGAGATAGCAGAGTATGTATCCCGATGCCTCACGTGTCAACAGGTCAAGGCCGAGCACCACCGACCGCCGGGCCTTTTGTAACCCATGCCAATAGTAAAATGGAAGTGAGACTTCATATCTATGGACTTCATTTCTAGCTTACCTAAGACTAGAAAGGGGCATGATTCGATATGGGTGATTGTGGACAGGCTAACCAAATCAGCCCACTTCTTTCCGATCAAGACTTCTAGTTCCGCCGACGGTTTGGCCAAGTAATATATCAAAGAGATGGTGCGGCTCCATGGTGTCCCATTGGAAATCGTGTCAGACCGGGATATCCGATTCACATCGATCTTCTGGAGCCACATCCATGAAGCTATGAGAGTGAAGTTGAAGTTTAGCACCGCCTTCCACCCGCAAACAGATGGGCAAACTAAGCGGGTGAACCAGATATTGGAGGACATGTTGTAGGCTTGTGTTCTAGACTTTCAGGAGAGCTGAGACGATTGTCTCCTATATGCTGAGTTCACCTATAATAATAGCTTCCAGGCTAGGATCGGTATGACGCCTTACAAAGCATTATATGGTGGTCCATGCCGAGTCCCGTACTTTTGGAAAGAAATTGGCAAGAAAAGCTTGTTAGGACCGAATTTGGTATGAATCACGACTAAAAAGATTGGAATTAGCCGGTGCCTTCTCTTGATGGCTCAAAGCAGACAGAAGAGCTATGCCGATACTAGACGGAGGGCCTTGGAGTTTGAAGCTGGAGATCACATATTTCTTAAGATCACCCCAATGAAGGACATTTTACACTTCTACAAGAAGGGAAAGCTAGTGTCACAGTTCATCAGGCCTTTTCAGATTTTAGACCATGTTGGTGCAGTTTCCTACCGCTTGGCCCTACCTACGCCTCTCGCTGGAGTGCATAACGTCTTCCATGTATTAATGTTGAAGAAGTACGTCCCCGATCCTTCGCATATCATCAAGTGGGAACATGTGAAACTCAAGAAAAATGCCACGTACATACTTTAACCCACTCAAATACTAGATAGGAAGGAGCAGGACCTGCGCAACAAGGTCATCCCATTGGTCAAGGTACTAACGAAGAAGAGGCCACTTGGGAGACAAAAGAAGTCCACAAGCATTATCCAAGTCTACTTCAGCAATACGAATATGTACAAATTTTGAGGATGAAATTTATTTATAAAGGGGGTAGATTGAAAAGTCCCATCCAACCAGCACAGTGTCCTGAGGCGTCTACGTAGGATTTTTCACAGGACCATTCGTTTAAACTACTCATGGTGAGGTATCGCAAGTAAATTAACCTAGGATTAGCCCAAATGAGTAGACCAGACGGGTCATGATAGGACCTAGTGCAGGCCACTAAGACAGATGGTTGGTCGCACTTAGCATAAGCCCGTGCGGGCTATATAGCGAAGGTCAGAAAATTATAAAATTTTAGAGAACCATAGATCTCACTAGGCTTGTGGTCCATCACGGACCACAGACTCATTGGACACCCAGAAGTTAATTATATGAGCTATTCCTACAACACATGTCAACCCACCCAAGGCCAAAGTTAAAATCTGGCACTGGTAAATGAAACTAAGACTCTGAGCTTTTCAGCCATCGAATTTCTTCTAAATTTACAATGAAGGTCTAATATACTATCCTACACCCATCCACAAAATCAGGGACCCGATCGTGGTACGGAAATCGTTGATCACAAATTGGACTCGTACAACCAAACCCCATATCTGATTGTTCCTAAATATTTCATGGCCCTTCATCGGGCCATGAAGCACCTATCCTATAAGTTTCACGGCCAAGGAGCCACCAGAACTATCCCAAAAATTGGAATGGACCCCACAGGGCTATTTAAGGATTAGAACCCTATCATCAAACCCCATATCCATTCATCCGTTTGATCCTAAATTTTGCATGGCCCTTGATCAAGACGTGGAGGACCTATCCTATAAGTTTCATAGCCAGGGGGCCACCAGAACTATCTCAACAGCTGGAATGGACCCCACAGGGCCATTTAAAGATTGGAAGCCTATGATCAAACCCCATATCTGTGCATCCGTTTGATCTCAAAATTTGCATGACCTCTCATCAGGTCATGAGGCACTTACCCACTAAATTTGGTGTCCTAGGGGGTTGTTAGGGCCGTCTCTAAGCCAATATAGAGTCCTAGAGGGTCATTGTGGGCATTTAAGGAAACTTAAGGCTAATTGGCCTAAGTCTAGGGAATAAAGCCCTAGCTCTTTCATAACTCCCCATTTACTACACCCACCAAAGAGAGAGAAGGAAGAGTAAGAGATTAAAGAGAGAAGAAAGAGAGAGTGAAGATGGGCAAGGTGGACCCTAGATTAAGGTGGGGCCCAAGGGAATTAACCCTTTCAACTCTCTATCCTTGCTCTAAAGGAAACTCTACACCACAACCTCAACAATTGTTCGTGGGACATCTAGGTAGTATCCTTCACCTCTTTTTCTTAAAACCCATGTATTAAGAAAGGATTGACATGAATTTCTCACATGCATGAGCTTATTTTAGGGACTCCAGCCATCTGACCCCAAAGCCCTCATTCCTAGGTCACTCTCTAAGTCTCCAACGACCCATAGGTGCAGACTATTGTTCTTAGGTGGCCTAACACCAATTTTAGTATGAATCTAATGATTTTGATTGCTTAAATGCTATGCTTGAAGAATCTAGAGAAAACTTAGGAATTGTATGTTTATTTGAATTGTATAGGTTTGCATGTTAGTTCTCAAATCGATGTTGATCTTGCCTCTTACATGATATTATGTATGGATGAATGTATGCTCATGTGTGCTTGATCCTTTTCCCTCATATGTGGTGTTTCATTGTGTGTATGATTTATTACCCTTGTGCATACGATTTCTTAAGGTGGAGAAAGTGTTTAACATCCTCACAAACCAACACACTCACACGCACTTTGATTCTTGATAATGTTTGCTTGCTTATAGGAGCATCCGTTTTGTATGATTGAGATGCATGAGAATATGTTATTGTTATGCTAGTTGGTAACCTTGAGTTGGCATGTTATGGATCACCCTCACACTATTAGGTTGGTCAGGAACCTGAGGAGAAGCGGTAGTCCCATCGGTAGGACTATGCTATGGCTAGACCCGTGGGTTTGGACATGTGTGTTCGGGTGGCTGTATTTCGACTACATGGGCTTGTACCTGATGTCACGCGTCTCACGCTCGCCTGACTCGTGCAGTCTAGCTTATTGTCGGACTAACCATGTTTGTTAACTCTGTTTGCTCACGTATGTATGGAACCTGGAGCTCCCCATAACCATTGAAGCTCATCAATAACTAAACTAAAACTGGTCCACCACCTCTTGAGCCGAGCATGATGGAATGAGACATTATGCCCAGATTGTCAGCCTAAGCTGGGGTGCCACGCCTCCCCATAGTGACCACGAGTGATCCCTTTCTCTCGGCACTCTTCATGTCCTTGAAGTCGGGGATGAGGAATCTGATGGGATCAATGACCGCAAGGTCTTGGCCTCACACGTTGGAGGGCCTTGGCCTCGCAACCAGCTTAGGGCATTGATACGTGGGGTGAATCAGATTCTCCAACCTACTAGATAAATGGACTTAACTAATAACTCAGCTAATACGATCGTACTGCATCACTAGTTAGGGTGGTGACTCAGCAGTCGAGCTCGCTCTACGGGAGTGTTGTCATAAGCGATCGTTAGATGGAGTCGCTTGAGGGAGCATTATGGCGAGGGCATGCATCATATCATCCTGTATGCATGTGCATTAATAAGATTAATTAGATGTTTACGATTGACTACTTTTCATTAAGTTCATATTATAATTTATGCCTGTTATAACTTAAGATTAATAGCACCCATTAAGTTGATCACTCACTCCCACTTTGGGACAGTGTTTTAAAACGCCAACCAGATCCGTTCATAGATGCAAGTGACTCAGGGCATAAGGAGCCTCGTGAGGCGAGCTTCGAGGAGGAGGATGAGCTATCCTACTTCCAGTTGATGGACGACCCTCCGCTAGTTTGAGAGGCGGGATTGGATCGCTGAGTGTGGGCTCATCCTTATTCTTTTGGACATATCATTCTTTTTACGATTTTATTGGGCGACGCCTTGAGCGACATGTTTACATTCTTTTGGATCCGTATATATACTTATTATTTACTTCCATTTCAGTAGACTTGTGTGATGATGCGTCATGTTCTAGAAATTTTCAGATTTGTGTAACTAAACCGGATTAAATGTATATTAATGAAATTGGTTATAAGTGACACTCGGGAACTCAGGAGTCAAGCGTATGTGCAACCCCCGATTTTCAGGGCATTACAGATCAACTAAGTAATTTATCACCTAAATTCTTGTACTCAATTGATTAAGAGATAGTTTGAATATCATGTTAATCTAAATCAAAAGACACATTTAATTTATCTTCTGTAAGACATGCTAGAATTTTTTATTGTTAGTATGTAAATCATTGGTAGATGTGAGAATTGAGTCTGGAAAATTTTATCCACCTTAAAAGAAGAAAAGAACCAGTTAAAAAAATAAGAGATTGATAAAGAGGTCATGAAAAAGAATAAAAAGAATGAAAAATTTGGAAAAGAATGCAAAAATAAAAAGAACGAATAAAAAATTGACTTTCGATATAAAATCAAAGACCGAAAAAGGAAGGAAAGGGGGATAAGTTCGGAATCAGTACTTGAGTTTCAAATTGATCTTGAAGTGATGAGTATGGCTAACATGATGAACTAATAGTATTCGTACAGGAAGTAAGTTGATTTTCACTGAAGCACATTGAAAAACTTGTTATACAAATTATGCTCGATTTAATGGACAAACAAAAATTACTTGATTGGTTGCTTATGTGGTTCAACTCTAAGTTTTTAAAATCCCACTTTCATATCTTAATTCTTCCCATTTATACTTGGGTGTACAAAAGATTATTTTCCTAGAGAGATTTTAGACATTAAGCATTAAGATTTATTTCATACATACTTTGTTCGGGACTAACAAAATGCTGATTAAGGATTGTGTTGAGGGTCAAATATTGCATATTATCCTCCATTTATATCTTGGTTTTATGAACAAGATAATATTTAATGTTTTATTTTACTCATGTTTGTGTTGCAAAGTGAATTTAAGAGCTTAGATTAAAAAGGATGCTAAAAGAATGGATTTGATATTCAAGAATCATCAAGGCAAGGGATGGATCTTAGGAGATAAAGATTGAAGAATTCACATGCCAAATATCAAAGAAAACCACGTGAGGAATGAAGAAAATTAAATATATAAAGTGAAGAAAAGGAATCCTGAAATTGTCCTAAAAAAAAATATATTCCTGAAATTGTCCTAAAGAAGCATATTTTAAAACTCTAGGTCATTTTGTGAAATTGCGCAGAATGAAGTCTATTTTGAAAAACATCATAAATTTGAGGCAGTTTCTAGAGTTTTCCAACTAAGTGTGAAATTTAGAGTCCCACAACTATAAATAAGACTCCTTAGGATGTTCCTAGGTATCTTCTATGCTATAAGAAGTGGAGTAAAAGGGTGGAGAATCCGTCGCCAAGAGTTTCTCTTCTTCTTCCTTAGTTATTTTCATATTTTTCTTAAGAGACTTTAGTCCAATCATATCTATAGTTGGCTAAACCTCTTAGTTAGGGCTAAGAGGTGAAGCTTGTAGCGTGATAAGATGTTTCTCTTACTTTATTCATGCTTATGTTGAACCTTCTTTGATTCTAATTTGATATTTAAGGAATACTTTCAGTTTTTAATGGTTTATTGTGACTCAAATTACAGTAAATCTGCAATAGCTTTGAGTATCTTCTTTTTCTAATTTTAAGATTATGGGATTGGTAAATCCTATTGTTGGCCATCGTCCCATGGGCATGGTTTGGTGATGGAATCCCTTCCAATTATCACAATTCTCCTCCATTGAGAATTAGGTTAAGGAAAGTTCATATTTGATCCTAATTGTTATATCTTCCAATTGGATAGGATAGGACTCCAATTCCAATTGTGGTACTTGAATCAAGTAAGAGGGTTCCCTGATCACTGCACGTGGATCCTTGGCACTCTAGTTCACTTTTGATATCTGATAAATCCTTCACAATTATCCTCTTTTATTCCATATTTAAAGTTAGATATTTTTCTAGTTCTAGTTATACTTCTTTTCAGAATACGTACAAGTTTAGTCCTTATGGATTTGACCTCATTCTCATGAATTATTACTATATTGTGACCATACACTTGGGGTGTGAACACTTTCTCCTTCAATGAGAAAGGAAACCATTTAAGTTGCACTATATCTTCAGACACGTTTAAAAGGTATAATGTGGCGACTATCTCATCAAACTCTTTAATGTGCAAGTATATACTTTTATATTCTAGTCCATGGAATTTAGGAAGTATTTGTATCATTCTAGGTTTAATGTAATGGGAATATCATGCAGGAAGGTGTACTCACCCCCACCGATTGTAAATAATCTCGTAGAGTATGAGGTGGAGGTGCATGATGCACCTCATTCTCATCTTCAATTTCCTCAACTGGATGTTGAGGTTGATTTATAGCCATCACTTTTATTGAGTCAGAGGATCTTAAGTGGTGTTTAATCCTGCGATGTATAGGAAACCCTTCGACTAATCCTCCTTTACTCAAAAGACATAGAGTGTTATCATGAACCCACTTAGGCATGAAACACTCTTAGCCTTTAAATAGCTAAGCAAAACTAAACCTAAGAAAAAGAAAACTAAATAAAGAAAATAAGAAATATAGAAAAGATAGAGAGAATTGGAAAGAGGTTACCGGATTGGAGTTGCCATGTTAAGATCCTACAAAATAGAAAATAATGATAGTTTCTAAAAATAATGTCAGGAAAAATAAAATCTTAACTTAGAAACGAAATTTTTTTTTAACCCTAATCTTAACCTAATTCTAACTCCAATTAATTTTAGAAAAATGTAGCAATAATCCTTAGCAACGACGCCAAAAACTTGTTCATAACCCCAAGTGCAAGGTCGTGATGTAGTAATAACTCGGTGAGGCCGAGGTCGAATCCATAGGGATTAAACTTGTACGTATTCTAAAAATAACTAAAACTAGAACTAGAGAAAGATCGAAATTGAAATCTGAATAATAGAGAGTAATGGTCAATAATGTTGATTAAAACTTATGAATTTAAAGGTGGGAACTAAGATGCCAAGGATCCACTCGTAGCTATTAAGATGCTACCTTTATTCAAGAAACACAACTGGAATCAATATCATATCCTATCCAATTGAAGATAAAGTAATTTAAATCAAATTTAAACTTTTCATTGACCTAATTCTCAGTGGAGGAGAATTGTGATGATTGAAAGGGATTTCATCACCCTACTATGCCTAGGAGATGATGGTGAACAACAAGACTTACTAATCTCATAATATCAAAACAAGAAAAGAAGATATCCAAAGAGATCACAACATCTAATGTAATTTGAGTCACAATCAATCATAAAAAAATTGAAAATATTCCTTTAATATCAAACTAGAAATCAATGAGGTTCAACAAGAATAAGAATTAAAACAATATAATCATCCAAACATACTACAAGCTTCACCTCTTAGCCCTAGCTAAGAGGTTTAGCCAACCATAGGCATGATTGAAACTAAATCTCTTAAACAAAGCATGAAAAATAAATTAAAAAAGAAAAAAAATCTTTGGCAGCTGCTTCACCCCTTTGTTATGCTCCTTGAAACCTTTTCAAACCCTAGAAGATACCTTGAAACATCGTAGGAACTCCTATTTATAGTTGTGGAACTCCAACTTTTGTATCGAGCTAGAAAAATCCGCAAACTGCATTAAATTTATGTACTCCGTGTAAAATCTATGTAACCTTCGATGAAACCTTTGATCTCATCGAAGATGGCTTCAATGTCATCAAGAATCGTCCAGAACTATCCAGTGAGTTTAGCCCAAAATTCCTGAATTTATTAATGTCATCAACATGGCTTCGATTGCACCGTTGATGTTATCGAGGTCTATTCTGGCACTTTTTAAGAACTATGTTTTTCTAGCCCCGAAATTTCAAAATATCTTTTTTTAGGAAAATTTTTAGGATTCCTTTTCTTCCCATCAAATCTTCAAATCTCTTCATTCCTCACTCAGTTTCCTTGGATCTTTGGCATGTGAAGTCTTCATTAATGAATTTCGAATCTTCAATTCTTCATTGTCTTCTTTTAAGCTCTAAATCCATTCTTTTAAGCGCGTATTTGTAATAAGTTTTCGAATCACCTCGCATAACAAAAACGTATATAATTAAATCAAATTATTAATTAAATGTCAGGAAAAGTAATGTAATTGAAGGGTTAAATATATAATATTTGAGTCTCAACAAAATTCAACTCGTTAGTTTGAAAAGAACCAACTAACCTCTCAACCTTTATAGTATCGGTATCCCTTAATTCCTGTATAGCAATAACTTTCAAATTAAACCTATCAGGAAGTGATCACAATATTTTTGCGTAGACCTTTCTTTCAAGGATTTTATCTCTAAGACCCCACATGAAATTCACTATGTCATTTAGTTTCATATAGAAGTCCATAAAATACTCATTTCTTCTATACGAATTTCCTTAAATTTTGTTGTGAGGATTTGGATCTTAGAATTTTTTACAATGTTAGTTCCTTCATGTGTCATTTTAAAAATATCATATGCTTGTTTAGTTGTATCACACGAAATAATTCTTTTGAATTCATTTGACAATAAAGCGCAAGTTATTGCATTTAAGTCTTTTGCATTAGCACTACTTTCACATTTCTGAACAGTCGTCCAAAAAGTATGTGCGATTTCTTTCATGGATGTGGTTTCATTTTCAGCTACTACTTCCATCATAGGAGGCATCATTGCGCCACACACTTTCATCAATGGATTTGAGGAAGATCCTCATCTTGGCTTTCCAATAAGAATACTTTGAGCCATCAAATGGAGGTGATCTGGTAATGGATAAACTCTTGAAATTTGACATTTTATAGTTCTAGATCTAACTCTATGAAAAAATGAGCTATTAATGTCCTTGGGGGGGGGGGGGGGGGGGGGTTGGGGTGAATAGGATGATGCCAAATAATTGAAATAAAAGTAGAATACATAAGGAATAAGAAAATCTCAATTGCCAAGTACTGAAACCTTAATTCTAAATAATTCGTAGGACAACCTTCACCTAAAATATTAGGCAGGACAACCTTATTTCACGAATGTCTTTAAAATCAATCTATTAAACTAGCAAGAGAAGATAAAAAATACAGTATTCAACAAACATTCATTAGTAAAAGGAAATAAGCATTCACTATAAGGCACAAGGGGTTATAGTGGTTCGGTTCTTAAAAAACCACACCTACTCCACTCCTAAAATTACTACCCTCGTAATTTTGGCTTTCATTATTTCAAGGTTTTCACAGGTTCACCTTAACAACCTTATACAGTTCCTTGTGATTTTCACAAGCTCACCACAATAAAACCCATTTTGTGATTTTTAAGGGCTTATCACAAAAATGACTCACTTCGTGCTTTTTCCACAGGCAATCACAACCAAAAACACATTGAGATTTTCACAGGCTATCTTAGAAAAACCTAAATTAAATAAAATAAACAATGTACTTACCTTCAAATATAGATTCAAAGATGCAATCGAAGCTTGTAGTAGAGATCTTCTTTCTTGAATGTAGAGGAGGAAATATTCGCCTAATCAGAAAGAGTATATGGTTTTAAAGTATTTCAGAAAAAAAAACCGTACTCTTACTGATTCAATTCTCTTAATTCTTAAGTACAGTATAGACTACTCTCTAGAATATGATTGAGATTATCTTGAGAAAGAGAATTGGATAAGCATAAAATAAATATATAAATACCACACAATTAGCTTGATGAGATCCTAAGCTTCTCTCTCACTTGCAAAAGGTTTATAATGATTTTTTGTTGTAATTTAGAATGAGAGAATGCCTCTATTTATAGTCAAAGGATATAGAAATTAGGCTAGCCAAAGAATAGGTTCAACTAACAGGATTCCACCAAATTTGTTCTAACGGTTATCGGATTGTGCGAGATAAGATTTATCCAAAATTTAGTTGGCCCAAGGTGAAATTTGGCTGGCTGAATATCCAATTTGGTTGGTTATATTCTCACAAAAATTTGAGAATTGCATTGCTGGAATTTAAACTCCATGCCTAGCAGCTCGATCGATGAGCTAATCGGTCACCAGCATGGGGTATTCATCCTTTGGTGTAGCCAAGTTCAAGTTCCTCAAATTGATGCATACCCTCAATTACTATTCTTCTTCATTATCGAGACCACATTCGACATCCATTCGGCATACTTAATTAGTCGAATAAAACCGGCATTCAAAAGTCGCTATATTTCCTCTTTGATCCTGAGGGTGACCTTGGTCTTCATCCGCCTAGGTGACTTTTTGTACGACCGATAACCTTTTTTATTAGCAATCAATGCTTAACCAGGGATCGATCATGCCCTGACATTTCATGATAATCCTATGCGAAACAATCAGCGAATTCACAAAGTAGTTTCACTAATTTCTCCTTTTCAAGAGGCTTTAATAAGTCACTGATGAATGTCGATTTCAAGTCCTGCTATGTTCCTAAATTGATCTCAACCAAAGGATCCTAAACTTAAGGCCAAGAATCTTCCATCTTCTCAGGTGCTTCTTCAAGTCCAATGTTGTCTTCTTTGGCCGATTCCTCCACCTTGGCTAGATTCATGAAACAATCGTCATCCATTTCCCTTAGGCTTTCTTCGAGCCTTCTTATTCTAGTCATAAGGTCAGCCTGGTCGACCTTATCCCTTCATCTTCTGATCATGGGATCTCTTTAATAGTGCAACCCAAAACCGGCTGACAAGGAATGACGTCCCTCAGCCGAGTGTCATTAAGTCGAGTTACATCTAAGATGGCCTACATGATACTATCTGGGTTATTTTTTATCAATATCCCGATAGGGCGGCCGAATTTGTTTCTCCCGGTGAACCTGATCGGTCCCCCATCTTCCCTATAATAATAAGCTTCGGTGGCATTTGAATTAGCCAGGAAGGGCTTATTATCGGCAGGACTAGCTCGACCTTGTTTTGATTCTAGAAAATTACAAACTCTTGTAGAGAGGATGGGAAGCATGCAAATGAGTGGATCCAATCCCTCCCTAATAGTGCATTATAGCTCGATGATGTGTCAACAACAAAGAATGGTGCTAAAATGGTTTTGGTGGTTACGGTCATATCGACCAATAAGACACGACGGGTATTTGTGATATGATCGGCAAAGTTACTGACCATTACTTTTAATGGAATAAAATCGGGTATAGTCTTCCCCAACTTAGCCATCATTCTCCATGGAAACAGGTTAACTGCAGCCCCATTGTTCACCAGAATCCTGGTAATAGGCCATTCGTCCAAATGGGCTGATATGTACAACGACTTGAGGTGTTATGTCATCCTGTGGGCTGATATGATTACCTTTTCGGACACATACCTTACCTCCACCGTGACCATGTTGACCTGTGGTACTTTATCATCCTTAAAATCACTTCTAACTCCTTCCTTAAATAGAAAAGAAGCGTGTTGTATGATTACTGGTGGGGTATATTCTTCCACATCACCAGTCATCCTATTTGGCTGAGTAGGCCTTGCTTAAAAACTATATGGCAAGGTAATGACCATGTCACTAGGGGAAACGTCCCAAACACAATTTCATCACCCAAACATTGCCCCCTAGTGTCTCAGATTCCATCTTTTTTGTTTAACTATAGTATTCATCATCCACAAGCCCAACCAACGGGTCTATTAGCAAGGTGATCTTCAGTGCATTAGTGGTTGATGACATTTCATTGGCTAACCATTCATCTATTGGGAAGCATTCTTCAATGAGGTAATCTGACAAGTTACTGCAATTATCTTCCTCTTTAAGGTTAATCGACCGATCCATGTCATCACGAGCATCTGAATCCTTCATTTGCACTGTATTTAACAACACTACTTCAACCGTGTTTACTATCACTTGTTCTTCAGGAATCATCCTGAAAGGCTTAGGTGCAATCGTTTCTTGTCAAGGATGTATCATCTTTCTTCCTAATCCTCTTCTTACGGAAGCCCACTGTCTCTATCATGGTGCTTGTAGGTTCGTGTTAATGCTTCTAGTACTGTAGGAAACTTTGGGTGCATGACCCATTTCCAAACTCCTTCATGTGTGGTAGGGGGTTTAACCATTCTCGACATGGGTGGCCCCCAACGCAAGTAGCCCTTTGGGGGCCATCTGTGGACATTGACGACGGTCGGGACCATTACTTGGCTGAATGGCAATGTAGTGACATTTCCATCCATGTTTGGCGGGGTCTTCCCATCGAGAGATAATTTTTTGAGCACATCAATCGTAAAGTTGGGGGTCCCGATGGGTTCTCCTGACAATATCCGACCGATCATTTCTAAGATAAGGGGACCCTCGATGCCCTTGCATGTGTCGATATGGCGCATTTCGCTGCTAACCCGGGCCGAGATCAACCTTCAGTCATAGCCAATCCCTCAGGTTGCCAGTAACCATGTTTACTTCAATATTGAATGGACAGGTCAATGTTGATCAACATTGCCTCCTTGCCCTTTTTCAAAAATTTTAATAGTCCTTAATCGATGTGGTCCTAGATAATGTTCTTGAACACAACACATTTGTTAGTCGAATGCGACTGAGTTTTGTGCCATATGCAGTACTCGATCTTTTGTAATTCATCTGCTGAAGATATCTTATGGTTCATAGGAATTTTAATGAATTTTACAGCCAACAAAATGTCAAACACCTCATCAGCTGTATTAATATCAAAGGTGTAAACCCTCTGAGCCTTTGGTGTGATCAAAGTGGTCGACTCCGCTTTGACCAATGTAGAACATACTAATAGCTACTAGGCCATTATTTCAGCAATTGCAAACTTGTAATTGGGACCATTGTAATACGTCCCTAACGATGAGTTCTTTTACCTGGCTCCTTTTTCTAGATGTTCTTAGTAATAAGAGACCTTTTTTGTTAGGTCATATAAATCAATAAATTTTTTACTTATGAATTTCTTACGAAGCTTATATTTGAGACCGTGTTGTTCCAGTTGCACAAACTCAGCCTTAGTTATGACAACTTTACAATGGTATTTCGCCCGCTTGAACCACATAATATAATTCTCGCATGATTACCCAGGAAACTGTCGGAACCATACTACATCAGCCATGATAATATCTCAATTCTTAGAAAAGAACCGAGCATGGAATTTCTCTTCCATCTCTTTCCAATGATATATCGAGTCTAGTAGCAAATTTGAGTACCAAGTGAAGGCTGCACTGATGAGTGAATGGTCGAACAAATGTAACTTACAATAGTCATTGTTGGCCAATTCTCCACATTGCATTGTGAAGTGGCGAACATGCTCAATGGTCGACTGACCAAGTTGTTCGCAACCCCAAGTGTAGGGTCACGATGCAGTAATAATCTTGGTGAGACTGAGGTCGAATCCACTGGGAGTAATCTTGTGAGTAATTCTGAAAGCAACTAGAAGTAGAACTAGAAGAAGATGTGAATCTAAACCAAAAATTAAAGAGAGTCATTGCGAAAGATTTAATGAAAAACTTAAGAAATTAAAGGTGGGAACTAGGGTTTTCAAGGATCCACTTGTAGTGATCAGGAACATCTATGCTTGATTCAAGGATACAACCAAAATTAGAGTCTCATATTATCCAGTTGGAAGATATCTCAGTAAAACCAAATCTGAACTTCCTTTGACCTAATTCTCAATGGATGAGAGTTGTGAGAACTGGAAGTGATTCCATCACAAAATCATGCCCAGGAGATAATGGCTCACAATAGGATATACCCTTCTCATAACTAAACATACGAGAATCATTAAGATTAGAAGGGATTCCATCATCCAACCATGCCTAGGGGACAATGGTGAACAATAGGATTTCCTAATTTCACAATCTTAATACATGAAATGAGATACTCAAAGCTACCGCAGATCTACTGTAATTTAAGTCACAATAAACCATTAAAAATTGAAAGTATTTTTTAAATATCAAAGTAGAATCAAAGAGAGTTTAACATACACATGAATCAATGCAATAAAAAATATTCCATCACTCTAGAAGCTTCACCTCTTAGCCCTAGCTAAGAGGTTTAGCCGACCATAATCATGATTGGAACTAAAACCCTAGAAGAAAGAATGAAAAACTAAGGAAGAAAAAAGAAAAAATCTAGGCGACAACTCTCCGCCCATGTGCTTCACTCCTCTAAACCATAGAATGATTTGATAGATGTCCAGGGATGCCCTAGGGACTCCTATTTATAGTTGCACAACACCTCCTTTCGTACCTCTTAAGAAAAATTCAGAAACTGCCTCAAATTTACACACTCCGAGTAACTTCACGGGATTCATTTGATGACATCGAACAGGCTTCGATGTCATCGAATGTGTCTTTTATGTATGCTTTTTTCACGTTTTTGTAGCTTCATCCGAACTCTGTAACCTTTTATGTCATCAAACCTACCTTCGATGTCATTGAAGAGGCCTTCGATGTCATCGAGAGTTGTTTGAGGAATCAATAATGTGTCCAAAACAATCCAGAGAGTTTATTCAATCTCTTCAATAAATTTAATGTCATCGAGCGGATCTTCGATGTCATTGAGGAGTGCTTTGAGTAATTGAAAATGGTGTCCAATGTGTCCAATGATTTTTGCCAAAAATTCATAGAAAATTTGATGTTATCGAACAGGTCTTCGATGTCATCGAGAAAAGCTTCGAGTCATCGAACAAGTTCTCGAGTCATCGAAAAATGTCTTCAATGTCTAGTAACCAACTCAATTTTCCTTCATAAATTTAATGTTATTGACCTGTGTTCGTTGACACAGTCAATATGTATTCCACACTTGTTATTTTGGCTTTGTTTGTTCTCCACTTGGTTTTCTTGAATCTTGAGACCTTGAAATCTTCAATCTTTGTCTCCTAAGATCCATTCTTTGCCTTGGTGATCTGTGAGCACCAAATCCATGCTTTTAGCACCTTTTCCAATCCAAGATCTTAAATTCACCTTGCAACACAACACATGAGTAAAATAGGACATTAAGCAATATCATGTTTGTAAAACCAAGATATAAATGGGGTTCAATATACAACATTTGACCCTCAACATGGGCTTGCCTGAAAACAAAGCAAAACTTAGTCGATAGTTCTTTAACAATTGATGTTGCCGATCTATCTACTTGGGGTATGACTTGTGATATACCAGGATATTGTCACGACTGAGCACTTAGCCGAAAACCTCCTGGACCATTTGTACAATTTGGTCACGATCAATCCACTGAAACTTTAAGGTTAGCGGGTTATTCAGAATAATTCAATTTACATTATCCTGGAATCTAAGAAACTATTGGGGATTAAATCCTCCTGGAGACCATTGATTCTTATTTTTAGGTATAAAATTCCTAACATCTCGATCGGGTTGCCTAACTTTCATAGGAGGTGGCACATTTCTCATTTTTGAGATAGGGACCAGAAGTGGATTACACTGCGGAGGCGGCATTGGTGAAATGAAGTTGCATTGCCAATCGAACTTCCCTCGACATTATATTATGTTGTTGATGGTGTTTATTTGTTCACAACCTAAAGTGTAGGGTCGTGATGTAGTAATAACTCGGTTAGACCAAGGTCAAATCCACAGGTACTAAACTTGTACGTATTTTGAAAATACCTAAAACTAGAACTAGAAGAAGATCTAAATCTAATTCTGAAATAATTGAAAGTGAGTGTGAATAATGTTGATTATAACTTATGAATGTAAAGGTAGAAAATAGGGTGTCAAGGATCCACTTGTAGCTATCAGGATGCTTCTTTGCTTGATTTAAGAGACACAATTAGAGTTGGAGTCTTATCCTATCCAATTGGAAGATAAAACAATTAAACCAAATTTGAAATTTTCATTGATCTAGCCATACATGAAAGAGTATTGTGATGATCGGAAGAGATTCCATCACCCTACCATGCCCAGGAGAAGATGGTGAATAACAGGATTTACCAATCTCATAATCTCAAAACAGGAAAAGAAGATTTCCAAAGCTATCACAATATCTATTGTAATTTAAGCCACAATAGATCATAGAAAATTGAAAATATTCCTTTAATATCAAACTAGAAATCAATAAAGTTTAATAAGAATAAGAATAAAAGTAAGAAAATCATCCCAACACGTTATAAGCTTCACCTCTTAGCCCTAGCTAAGAGGTTTAGTTAAACATAGACATGATTACAGCACAAACTCTTAAATAAAACATGAAAATAAACTAAGGAAAAGGAAGAAAAAATCTCGGGAAGCTTCTCCACCCTTTGGCTCCACTCCTTAAACCCTAGAACATTATTTGGGACATCTTAGGGACTCCTATTTATAGTTATGAAACATTATCTTTCGCACCGCCTTGGAATTTCCACAAATCACCTTAAATTTTTGAGTCCTTTGTTTATCCTTTGTACTTGGTTTCCTTGGATCTTTGATATATGAATTCTTCATTCCTGGTCTCCTAAGATCTATCCTTTACCTTGGTGATTCTTGAGCATCAAGTTCATGCTTTTAACATTATTTTCAATCCAAGCTCTCAGATTCATCTCACAGAACAAACATGTATAAAATAGAACCATTAAGCATTATGATGTTCATAAAACTAAGATATAAACAGAGAAAAATATACAATATTTGACACTCAACACCCCCCCCCCCTCCAAACTAGCATTTTATTAGTCCCGAGCAAAACACGCGTGACATAATCTTTAATTCTCAATGTTTAAACCTTTTTCGAAAAATAACCTTTTGTCTAAACAAGTATGAAAATTGGAAAACCTAGAGCCGAATCAAGCGAGCAATCAATCAAATAGGTTATTTATTAATCACTTAAGAGCATAAGTTCATATATCAAGTTTTTCCAACATACTTAGTGATTTCCAACTTACTATCCATAAAAAATACTATCATTTCATAATGTTAGCCATTCTCCTCACCTCAAGACTAATTGAATAATCAAGTACTGATTCCGAACTTATCCCATTTTTCTTCTTTTTCTTGTTTTTAATTTTATATCGATGGTCTCTTTTTATTCATTCTTTTTAGACTTTACATCTTTTTCCTTTTCATATTATTCACTCTTTTCATTATTTTCAGTCTTTTTCATCATACATTACCTTTTTGTTGATCTCACTATTTTTTTAACTAGTTCTTTTCATCTTTTTAAGGTTGATAAAATTCTTCAGACTTAATTCTTCACATTTATCAATGATTCACATACCAACAATCAGAAATTCTAACATAATTTACAGAAAGTAAATTGAATGTGACTTGTGATTTGAATCAACATGATATTTAAACATGCTCTTAATCAATCAAATGCAAGAACTTAAGTTATAGTTTATTCAGTTGATCAAACTCCAACAATTTAAAATTCAGTCTCTATCTTACCATCATACTTAAGGCATTCTTAATTACACAAACTATCATTTTCTGAATAGATTTTTAATTTGAAAAATTAAAATTTTTTAGAATTTTTTTCTCAAAGACAAAGAAAATACTTATTAATTTATCTATTCCACACCTCTAACCTAAAATCTACATTATCATCAATGTAAAAGATATGAGTATGTAATGCACATGAGACAAGGAAAAGAAATGGGAAGAGATATGCAGATAATACGTGAATAAGAAGAATTGAAGCTTTTCCAAAGTTCTCAATGTGAAGATGGCTTAGCATGAACGAATTGAAATCAAACTATCCTAATCCTAAATCCTATGAAAGTAATAAGCCTAACTACACCTCCATCAGACTAGGAGGTTAATCCTGATACACAAGATCAATCAAATGTATGGACATATCCTCTAAATCAAACTTCTCAACAATGGCTTTAGATGATGTCCGTTTACTTTAAAAACATTGTCATTCGTTGGATTCTTTATCTCGACGGTTCCATGAGTATAAACATTCGTAACAATGAAGGGATTAGTCCAATGAGATTGAAGTTTCCCCAGAAAAATATATAACTGAGAATTGCATAAAAGGACTTTTTGCCCAATAATGAATGATTTTCGAAGGATGTTTTTATTATGGAGCACTTTCATCCTGTCCTTGTAAATTCTCGAATTATCGTATACATCATTCTTGATTTCCTCGATTTCATTCAATTAAAGTTTGTGTAATGAGCTAACATTTTCCAAGTTAAAATTCATATTTTTGATAGCCTGGTAAGCTCTATGTTCCAATTCCACAGGTAGGTGGTAAGATTTTCCATAGACGAGTCTAAAGGGAGACATTCTAATGGGAATTTTATAAGTTATACGGTAAGCCCATAAAGCATCGGTCAATTGGATTGACCAATCCTTATGGTTAGGTTTAACTATTTTTTTTCAGAATTTGTTTAATTTCTCTGTTGAAAATCTCAGCTTACCTACTAGTTTGCCCGTGATATGGAGTGCTCACTTTATGAGAGATACTATATTTCTTCATTAAATACGCAAATGGCCTATTATAAAAGTGTGAGCCTTCATCACTAATGATGACTCAAGACGTTCTAAACGGAAAAATGATATTTTCTTTTAAGAATCGAATGACCATTTTATGATCATTATTCCAACACGGGATCGGTTCGACCCACTTAGTGACATAGTCTATTACAAATAAAATATTATTATTTCCAAAGGATTGGGGAAATGACCGTATGAAATCGATGCCCCAGTAATTAAATGCATCAATGATAAGAATTAGGTTCAGTGGAATCATATTTCGATGGAACAATCCTCCCAGTTTATGACAATTCTCACAAGCTTTACAAAACTCATGAGTATCTCTAAACATCATGGGCTAGTAGAAGCCGCACTGCAGAATTTTGGCCGTGGTCTTTTTAGCAGAAAAGTGACCACCACAAGCCTAAGAATGATAAAAGGAGATGATACATTGATGTTCATTGTCTGGCACACATGTCCTTAGAATTTGGTCTGGGGAATATTTAAACAAATAAGGATCATCCTAGAAAACTTACGTACCATAGTGAAGAATTTTTTTTCTTATCTTGCACAGTCCAATATGTTGGCGTGAAACCTGTGGCAAGATAATTCACAATGTCAGCAAACCAAGGTAATTAAGAGAGTTTAAATAGTTTTTCATCAGGGAACATATCATTTATAGGTGTCGTCTCAAGGGAATCAGGGAGATCAAGTCTTGAAAGATGGTCAACCACTATGTTCTCTACTCTTTTTTTATCTCTTATTTCTGAATCAAATTCCTAAAGAAAAAGGATCCATCTTATCAGGTGGGGCTTGGCATCCATCTTAGAAAGAAGATACTTTAGCGCCGCATGATCAGTGTAAATGATGATTTTGGATCCTACCAAGTAGGATCTAAATTTGTCCAAAGTGAACAATACAACTAAAAACTCCTCCGTAGTAGAGTAGTTCACTTGGACAGAATTTAGAGTTATACTTGCATACTGAATCACATAAGGATTCTTCTCTTTTCTTTCATTGAACATCGCCCCAATAGCATAGTCGGATACATCACATAAAATTTTAAAAGGGATGCGCCATTCGGGTGGCTACATGATAAATGCGATAGTCAACATGCCCTTGAACTTAGTGAAAGCTTCTTGGCATTGCTTAGTCCACTCGTATGATTCATCTTTTTGGAGTAGATTACATAAAAGGATGAGAGAGGTGACTAAAGTCCTTTATAAATATTTTATAAAATTCGGCATGTCCTAAGAAGGATCGCATGCCGCGTATGCTCTTGGGAGGGTAGGTTAGAGATAGGATCGATTTTGACCTTGTCCACCTCAATTCCCATGGACAAAATTATATGTCAAAGAAAGATTCCCTTGGGAACCATGAAATGACATTTCTTGTTAGTGCACTCATTTTTACACCCTGGTTTGTCAATCACGTGAGTCATTGTGTTGTAAAGTCAGTTAAGCCTTTGGAAAGTAAAGACCAAAGACACAGTAGAGCAGAAGCATCAAGGTGACAAGAACAGGTAAACAAGTGGCCTTCGTGACCCTAACCCTTAACCCAAAACAACCATATAGCCTCTAAATGATCTTGACCTAATATGAATATCAATTTGATTATCCCTTAGCCTTAGGAGTTAGAAAAAAACATGATAAAGAAGGTACAGATCTTTTATGTAAAAGATAGCCCAAAAATAACAAATTCGAGGGCATGTTTGATGGTGTCATGCCCTAAACTCAAAAATCGAGCTCATAAAATTTTCGATTGCTGAATCTGGTATCGACATCCTCCGTAGTACCTCATTCTTGACTCCTAACATGTAGATGCCAGATTCCAATCCTGGGATCCTAAAGGAAGATTTTTCAATATACATTTATCTCATAAGAAGCAAACTACGAGTTTACCGAAATCACAAAGGTAGCATTATCATCACATATCTACTAATAAAAATATTTGAATACAGTACTGAAAAGGAAATACATATGTCAAAATCAAAAATCTAAAAGTCTACTGCATAATCCAAGCTCAACGCTGCTACAACCTAACGCCACCTGCATGCATCTATCGTGCATAAGCTTATAGAAAGCTTAGAAGGTAGTGAAAGTGTATGCACAAGGGAAGTGCCAAGTATGCAATACAATGTCATAAATCATACAATATCAGAATAAGTGGAAATACTGACAAGATCATAAATCATACGATATCAGAGTAAGCGAAAATACTGACAAGATCATGAATCATAAGATATTAGAGTAAGCAAAAATATATTGGTAAGTCCATGAGTGCCATCAGCTGTACCAAAGCTATGCGATGCAAAGCATGAATGCTATCGGCCATATCAATGTAGAAACATGGCAACCCAAAATGTTGTGCTGCGGATGCAATATAATATGTAGTGCGAATGAAATGACCAAGTTAGAGCGAAGTTGGGATGACGGTACGTAGTATTGCAGGCTATGGGGTCCATCAAAAGGGACTTCTATCTAAACCAGTCCCATACCTAAATTTGGATAGCCAGACTTAATGTAGTAGACTCCTAATCTCAGTAGACTCCTGATCTCAGGTTAGTTGCACGGCTCAACCGAAATCCTTGCCATTATGAAGGTACACAATAATTAGTTGCGCACCATTAGCCCGAGTGGATGGTGAATGAATGAATGAATGAGTATGCAACTCCTACTCAATAAGTCCACATATCAGTACGGTTCCTCTCTGAAAAATCATCGGGGTCTATTACACTCTAAACCAAATTACTGCCCCATCGCGCACAATAAAGTAAGTGGAAGAGATCTCACTATCCACCTACCAATATCAGGTGTGGCTTGTCAATAGCAGACCCATTCCTCTAGCTGGTCAAACTCAGCCTAGCTTTACCCCCTCCTCTTAGGCAGGTAACGCCACACCCCCTTATAACCGACCATGACATAGTGAGAGATGCAGCCTAATGGTATACGACCCTCATGTTCTCATGCATCTACTCAGTCTACATGTCGGAGTAACCTTTGGTACCAAGAGGATTTAGGAAATTTTACCCAGGGATATCTATAGCACCCCATGTAGAATAAATTTTTAATGTCTACATGTCGGAGTTGTCCATATGAGTGCACGGTATACGACCCTGATGTCGTTAGGGCGTATGGTAGTCATATCACAAAATGTGAGATGCATGAGTCATACCATCTAGTCATGCATCAAAATTGAGCATACCGTGCACTCATATGGACAACTCCTATCAGGGAGTCCCATAATAATTTGTCTAATGACATGTGCTATGATTAATCATTCCTTATATCAGGTATACATATGATGCGCATAGGCATGGGTCGTGAAGCTATATTAAGCATGCTATATGATGATGGCGTGATGCACATGGGAATGGGTCATGAAGTTATACTAAGCATGTTATATGATGATGGTTTACTTTTCTCATATCAAGAGTAGGCCTAAACAGCCTACTCATAACAAGAATGGGCCTCACAATGGGCCCAAGGGAAGGTCACAATGTGGACATTTAACCATCATTGCTCATTAATGTGGACATTTCACCAACATCGCTCCCAAGCAGTGGCCCACATAAATATCATTACATACATTATAATGAAATCACACATTACATCGGTCTGCACATTCATCGCATTGGGCCTCACTCAAGGGCCACATATACACCACATCGGGTCTCGCCATACGAGCCACAAATACATCACAATGGGCCTTATCAAATGGGCCACAAATGCATCACAACGGGCTACATACTTGGGCCTAATACACATCACAATGGGCCGCACGACATAGGTCTAATACACATCATGATGGGTCGCATGACATGGGCCTAATACACATCACAATGGGTCTCATGACATGGGCCTAATACACATTATGATGGGACGCATGACATGAGCTTAATACACATCATGATGGGACACATGACATGGGCCTAATACACATCACAATGGGCAGCATGACATGGGCCGAATACACATCACGATGGGCCACATGACATGGACCTAATACACATCACAATGGGCCGCATGACATGGGCCTAATACATATCACAGTGGCTCTCGGCACATTGGTCATAAATACATCACATTGGGCTTCACTATGGGTCCTACATACATCACAATGGGCCTCGACACATGGGCCATAAATACATCACATCGGGCCTCAAATATACATCACTGGTGGGCCTTGCACATAAAGCAAGTAGGCCCTAAAAACTGATGGATAGCAAGGATAAAACATACATCACGGTGCTCCCCTGATAGATAACGTGGATATAGAATAAATACATCAATGGTGGGTCCCACACGGTAGGGATGAGGCACTCTCATAATGGGGAGGTCCCACCATCCAGGACAAATGGATGGTGTAGATATAAAATAGATACATCATGGTGTGGCCACCATCCAGATCTGCTGGACGGTGCAGATCTAATAAATACATCAATGTGGACCTCACCCACACATGTGGGGTGGACCACATCCTGGACAAACGATTGTATAGAACACATATATAAGAGGTGGGTCCACATGTGTGGTCGACCTTAGCTGAGAATCAAGCTGATATTTATTTTCCTTTCAATGGTCCAACAGTAGTTGCTGCTGGACACCTGACCCAGGACAGTCAGGAACAGGTGGGCCCGTGGTCTGGTCAAGCTAGATGGACGGTCTAGATATAATGCATACATCATGCAAGGTGGGCCCCACATGTTGTCATGGTGGGGTCCACGTCCAATGGATAGACGGTCTAGAGTAAAACACATGCATCAGGGTGGTGCCTGTAAGGCCTTCAACCATGGACATCATCATCTCCACTATTTCCTGCTGTGTGGTCCACCTGAGGTCTAGTTCTTCTCACCCAAGCCATAAAATGATATGGAGAGATAGATGGATGGTGTAAATATGATACATATCTCATGATGAGGGCCCACTAGACTTACTGACAACCATCCAACAGCCACATGCTGCTGGGACCCACTGTCCACGGGTGGACAGCTGGATATACAATACATATGTCTGATGGCCCCCCACCTCCACATGTGCATCATGTGTGGGGTGGGCCCCACACGGACGGAAAGTGGGTGGGTGACATGGTGAAACACACACATTATGGCATGGAGCCACCGTCCATGGCTTAGACGGTGGGCCATGTATTCATCATAGTAAGCCCCACATCCTATGGACAACCAGAAAAGTCTGGCGGGTCCCACGTGGATCAAGTGGGCCACATGCATCACAAGAGACAGAGAGATAAAGACAAGAGAGAGAGAGAGAGAAAAAGAGAGAGAGATCAGATGAGGCGAGATGTAACATCCCGAAAATCGGGAGGTCGAGCAAAAACCCAACTCCCGAGTTCCAAAATGTTATTTATGCAACATGGATATGTATGATTGAATGTTGTCTGTGATAATGTATTAAACATGAGTGAGATTAAGCCAGAACAGCATATCATACTCCAGAGACAGTGAAATTTGCAAGCGGAAGACTGTAATAGTATGTATAACGTACATAAACTGTTGTATGTCTCCAGAGTGTGAATATATTACCAGGTTATGCACATACATGTATACTTCAAAAGTAAACAAAATGAATATACATGAGGGAGCTAAAAATTCAAAATGACAAATGTCAAAGTATCTAATCAACCTCCCTGCAATCCCGTCAATCAGAACACGCATAAAGGAGGAATCCTCCTTCTCATCATCAAGTCCAGCTCCGCCTCACAGGCCGCGCCATCATCTGCAATCACAAAAGGGACTGGTGGGTGTCCGGAAACACCATCCCGTAACGTGGGAGTGAGTGATCAACTCAGTGGGATAAGAGAGCAGGGATTAGCATGTTCACAATTCAATCACGTGATAATAGTAAAGCGGTAAATCAGACAACCCTAATACTGTTGTTAATGCAAGATGACATGACGTGATGTATGCCCTCACCGACGATCACCCTCATGTCGCAACATCTTACGACCGCGGTATGCCGCACTCCCTCAAGTGCTCCACATCTTCCAGGCACATGCAATGTCATGGTGATATGATTACCTAGTTGTTATTAGTCCATTCAAACAGCAGGATTGGGAAACTAAGGTACTTCCCTTGTATCAATCCCAACACAGATCCTGTCTAGGGTCGTCACTCCTAGTAATCTCATACGATGTATATTTCGTAGGTCACTGCAAGGGCTGCCAGGGCTGTTGCTCGCACTCGTTGCACCGCTCCCCCATCACCTTATCAATACATGCCTACTGTACTCTACTGCACGGAAGGGTCGTCGCCTCCCGTGGACTCAGAATACGCTCGCGGTCAATACAAAGGGCTCGTCGCCTGATCAGTGTAGGCCGACAGCTAGAATATAGTGTCCCATACCACCATAATCTGCTCACGAGTCTAGGTGCTCACTGGTCACTACGGGGAGGTTTGTGGCCCCAGCGTAGGCCGACAGCTCGACCACGGTGTCCCATACCACCATGCCCGGCTCATGAGTCTTCGTGGATCAAGGTACCACGGTTAATAGGGTTTACAATGGTAAGTTCAGTACCCTAGGTTCAAGCAGTTATGATACATACAAGGTGAACAAACATCGGCCAGTCGGGTTACTTGACGGGCTCGACTAGCGCGATCGCATCTCAAGTTGAACGACATGAAGTGCGTAAAACACTTCGCGTGGCCTAACCACTGCCGCCAACTCTCAACACGAATCACGTTCATCGACGCGTCGTTCGTGGCTATGACCAGTCAGTCACGAATTCGCTCGGTTACCGACTGCCTGGACTAAGTCAAGTCCCACACATCTATGGAATTTCATTAACACTATATACAAGGTATTGGAATTGGAATACATCATGTGAGCATGTTAGCACATGTTATAACATTCAACTTAAGCAAATCTTCAAGGCATACTTTCCATGCATATTCAACTTAAGCAAATCTTCAAGGCATACTTTCTATGCATGTAGTGCAATCATGCATAAGGTAAGCATGTAGGAAATCATTTAGGTCAGCATTTTAATCATGAAATCAATCTCAAACGACTACATAACATTATTTAATACAATACATACTAATACAAGCATTTATACAAACACATACACTACACGCTTAAGTCCACATATAGTATGTCGACCCAAAGTGCGCAATTTGGCGAATCTCTTCGCCAAACTGATTATGCAAGCATTCCTAACTCTCTAATGCGGCGACAAACCATGTCAATCACGTCAGCAAAATATGCATGTAGACCGTACTTCCTACAAATGACTAAAATGCCCTAAATCTCATATTCTTCGTTAATTTACGAAACAGGAAACGGAGAGCATGTTGTACATGTCAAACGGTGATGCCGTCGATAGTCTACTATTAAACGACATTGAAAGCGTTGTAAACCGTCAATCAAAGCGTCTAAAATCCTCACCTAGTCTCTTACGGTCGCGGGATTTTGAACGGAGCGTGTACGCTTCGTCTACGGCTGTAAGAGAACCTGATTCATGGATTACGTTAGCTAACATGCCCTGAATCTACGTAAACCCTAAATCAGCAAGTTTTTGAGATTTTTCTATACCTGAAAAAGGGTAGAAATCACCAGCCAGGTGATTGGAATGAAGTGTTGAAGCAGCAACTGTCAGGGGCTCGGAAGCGGGAAAAATCTCCTCTTCCTTTTCTCTCAAACTCTCTCTCCTTTTTCTAGGGTTTGTGAAATTCGGATGGGAAGGAGAAATGAGGGTTTCAACCCCTTTTATAAGCTTGAAATTGCAGGAAATAGGCTCCGGGACGAAGTTTACTTGATGCCTATCCATTTCGGGGCTGTTTCGGTCCAAAAACTGCTTTCTGGTGGTCCCCTGGTCGATTGCGATCAGACTTAAGCTCATGGGTACCAGATGTACCTCGTATTAAGTTTTCAGTCTGGCAGGGTTCGCAGATCGCACGTAGCGGACCAGTTTCAGTTCAGCGGTTACCGCACATAGATCAGGGCTGAAAGTCTCATGATAATAAATAGAAATTTTTCATGATCCGAGGGTGTAATCTGGATGAATTCTGACGGTCAGAACGCTTAATACTGACGCGTCAAGTCGTGTGCCAGATTTGAATTTGAAATTCCAAATCCGTCCCTATTCGCGGTCGCTTCAGTCCGGGTTCAACGAAATAGTCTGTGATTATCGGTTTGACTTGATTTTCGAGATGATTGTCAAGTCCAGCTGGGCGGTTCTAACGGTCTAAGATAGGAGGTATCGGACCTTCGACGCGCGGTCTAAATCCAATATAAAAATTCAATGTGGTCCAGAGGACAAACCCGCTTAGAGTTTGATCCGAGGTTATAGAGTATTCTAGAGTCATTGGTTCTACTCGATTTGGGTCTTGTAGAACGTATTTAAAGTGATCAGGGACTGTTTCCCAGCCACTCCAACGTTGCGCTAGCTAACTTATGCTTAGTTTCTAAAGAAATTTATCCTAAGTGGTTTCTTTGGCTATGGAATTGGGTTCTGAACGATTTTTCAGGTGTTTTAATTGACCCACTGCCTAAGGACGTCAAATCCCAGGTTAGCCAAAATCCGGGGTGTTACAATCTACCCCCCTTAAAACACAATGTCGTCCCCGACATTGGCAAAGGGCAAGGAGTACTTTCTCTAAGGAAGGTTCAAATCCTATTTAATAACCTAATCGTACATATAACCTAAATCAAATGTTTCGATCCTGGGCCAGTGGGAAAGAGGCCAACCACTCTTCCGCTGCGCCACACTGATCGAACGGCAGTGTTGACTAAGCCTAACTGGATTGGACTTAATACGTTCTACCCCCCTTAAAACCTGGTTCTACTTAAAGTCTAAGAATCGTTGCATCGATCCGTATATCGGAACGGGGCGTAACTTAGGGGCTATCCTTAACCTTTCTCTACATGATTTTAAGTCCTTGCCATTTCCCAAAGACAATGTGATCCTGTTTAGTTGTAGATGGTTGGGCTATCACAGAAGAAAGGTTGTGTAGTGGGTCTAAGTCGGATACGTTGAACCTTCTGTCTAATCAGGACAGAAAATGTGTTGTATCAGTTCTTAATCCAAGTCGATGCCGATCCTCTGCTTGATCAGAGCATTGGATTCATTGGTAACCACTAGGAGTAAGAAATCGACTCAAACCGCGAATACATCGCTTACATGTAGTTCCTTTACTCTGCGTTTCCAAATGCAATAAGTCCTTGGGAAAGGCAATTCTAAGGGGCGTGCTAGTTCATTCTAAGTTCAATCTGAGGGAGTTATAAATGTTCCCTGAGAGTGTATGGTTCCTTCCTATGGGCAACAACAGGAGTCTATAAGTCATAAGGGGATCTATCCAAGGAAGGGAGTCTCATTCCAATCAAAACTAATCTATCATTCCTTAACATATACAGGCTTTACCCTACTCTAGGTAACTAGTAGGCTAGTCTGTAACTCAGTAGCTATAATCTAAAGCTTAAGATTATACGGTAAATGGCTTTCCATACCATTTCTACTACAGAGAGTTGTTCTATCGCTTAGGGTCAAGATTGTCTAAATGGAATTGGATTTCTTATGTCGTCAGACTCTTCAAATCTAGGAGTGCTAACTCTAGGACCAAAATGCTAAGGGCCTATGTGGCCAGTAGCATTCAGTTGTATTAAATAGAACCGCGTTCTTAGTCCCATAGTGGGATCGGAAGTGGCATGCTTGGTAGGAGGGTGGGGTGGGATAAAAACTAATTTGTAGGCTGAATCCCGGGAGTTACAATACTCCCGATCCAGGGACAATACCTTACAGTGAAATAAGACGGCATGCACTCCATTCCACAAATTTTGGCTACATTAAGCCCAAACCACAACACAAACATTCACTTAACAAGTCGAAAAGCATCATGCATTTCATTAAACCAAAATTGTCATAATACAAGGGATATCTCCCTATAAGTATCATGACAAAAAGTACATGGGAGCTATGTCAGTCAGCTACTACAGCAACATAGGTAAACTACCAGCCTTATCAGGCTTACAAAACACAACTTAAAACAGGAAATGACTAACTACTGATAATAACATCAAAGATCGCATCGCTAATCGGAGTCTGGTGACGGAGGAGGAGCACCCTTATCCTGTAAACAACACAGGATTGCCTTCAAGGTGCGAGTCACCTTGCCAAACTTCTTCTTTGTAATAGCCTTGGCATCAGCGACTTCCGCTCGAAGTTCTTGGACTTCCCTTCGCAAAGCGGTCTGACTCTCCTCCATCCGAGCAATGCGGTCGTCGATAGTAGTCTGCGCAGAAGGAGGAGGGCTCTCATCAGTATCCTGAGCCTCCTCTTCCGCTTCTTCCTGAACCTCTTCCTAAACCTCTGCTCTAGGTTCTTCTTCGCTTTGATCTTCCTCTTCATCAAAGTCATCCCCACTATCCCTTTCAAGTTGATTTTCACGATATTGCGACCCAATCTTCATCTTGACCATTGTCGACTCATCGATGGTGTGAATCGATACCGGTAATTCGGGTCCAAGTCTATAGGCAAACTCAAGCGCAATCTTGCAAATGAGTCGGCCAAAGGGAAGGGACTCGGATGTTCTCCTCGACCTGGCTATGAGAACTATCTGCCGTAAGATAAAAGTGGCCATACATACGTTCTCTCCCTGGGACACCAGAAATAAGAAATCGACCATAAGACGTGTGCATTCAATGCGGTTCGTCGACCTGGGATAGACATTGAACGTGCAGATATGGTACAGCAGGCGCAAATCCTCAGACATGTACGTCGCCTTGAAGCTATTATTGGGCTGCCATGGAACCAACTTACCGCACAGAAACCTGGTGCGGCGATCTCGTTCACGTCTAGTCCTCAAATTCTTCTCACTTGGATGCACATCACCTGGAGGCACGTTGAGAAGTCGGGCAATCAACCGGACGTCGATCGTAGCCATCCGATCTCTACCAAAAGGGATTTTGAACTGCAAAGGCTCCAAGGTAGGACTCTGGATGCTAGCATAGAAGGCACGAACGGTGCTCACATTAGCACGAGCGCGAGATTCAAAGATCGGTCCCCAGTGCGCAGCTTCAATGCGTTCGAACAACAGATATTCGCCGAACAACCGTCCATCTACGTCCGCCTCAAATAACACTCTACGATCAGTGTATTCGCCATGAGGCATCTCTGATAAAATGGTTCGTCCAAGGTGTGCATGGGGATCCAAATCCCGCTTTGTACGGCACTCCAGGACTACAGCTGGACCTGCGGCGGTGCTTGAACTTGCGGCACCACCCCGCGGTCTTCTCGATCGAGCAGGGCGGCTCGGCCCAGCCTCGTCTGTCGCGGTTTTCCTCTTACCCATCAAAGATATGATGGATGAGAGTGACAAAAGGCCCAAAATGGCTTCTACGAAAGCCATGGAAAACGTCGAAAATGCGGAGAAATGGCTGCCCAATCTGAGAAAAGGAAATCTAGGCATCGTAGAGGGATGCTTCAAGCTTCCCAAGGCTGTAGTTTCAAAGAGAAATACAAACAAAAAGATGGGATGGAGCACCTCACGATTTCAGCTATATTTGAGGGGTTTTGGAGCTCCAAATGGTGATATCTTCAAGGAAAGAGGCTGCCAACACCCAATAAATGATGGGTGGTGGTCGGTTTTGGCCAAGGAAGGTTCTAGGAGTGGTTTGGGACGCCGGGGTTTGGAATGGGTTGCTGAAAATCAATTCTAGGGCTATGTAGAGGGCTGTTTGTGAAGGAGAGGTGGGATTTGGGGGTTTTCGTGAGGTGGGAGGTACCTAGGGATGATGTGGACCCTATTTAAGGGGGTGCGCCTGAAGGACGGCACCAACAGACACCGCCGGCCGGCGATGCATCGCCCGACCGGCGATGGCATCGCCGGCCAACCTTCAAGTTGGCCGGTGGGACCCCATGGGTCTGGTCCCCCATGATCCCAGGGTCCCAAAAAGTTAGGTCCCACCCCTTGGTTCACAATAATTTGGTCTATATGAGCCCAAACATGTGTTCGGGGCTTTCCGGGTCCACATCACAATCCCGAATACCAAACCATATGATGCAGCATATGAATTTGGGGTAGAAGGATCCAGTACACCTATCTAGCTCCTTAGTTGCTAAAGAAAGTGAAGTTATAATGGCCTTATGGCCATTTTTAATGAAATTTTACTATTCACTGTACAATTTGGTGAATGTACAAATTTGTGTTATTTTCACATTAGTTTTGATGCCTAACATGAAATGGATAAGAAAAAAAACTGAAGGTTGAAGTGTTTAGAGGAGGAATTTTGAGAATTTTTGACAAAACGGGGTTTTTAAGCCCTGGCGATTGATTACAGAAGTCGTGGTCATCCCACGGCCCAAGGATTCACTTTTGTGGTTTAAAACCGCTCATAGGACGTCTCCACCCGACTTCCTAAAGCTTAGAAGTGATTCGGGTTGCTTTACGCGACCCGAGATGCGTTACAGACTCGATCTTGCGATCGATCCTAATAGACTTCGCCTATCGGCGAATCGGCGATCCTAGAAGTGTTTCTAGACCCTTCTCGCACCCACCTAAGTCAAAGGAAGCGACAGCGTACGTCGCAAGACCATAACCCAGGCCCAGTATACTCTCATTCATGCTCTGATACCATCTTGTAACACCCTGAAAATCGGGGGTCGTGTATAAACTCAACTCCCGAGTTCCAAAATGTTATTTATGCAACATGGATATGTATGATTGAATGTTGTCTGTGATAATGTATTAAACATGAGTGAGATTAAGCCAGAACAGCATATCATACTCCAGAGACAGTGAAATTTGCAAGCGGAAGACTGTAATAGTATGTATAACGTACATAAACTGTTGTATGTCTCCAGAGTGTGAATATATTACCAGGTTATGCACATACATATATACTTCAAAAGTAAACAAAATGAATACACATGAGGGAGCTAAAAATTCAAAATGACAAATGTCAAAGTATCTAATCAACCTCCCTGCAATCCCGTCAATCAGAACACGCATAAAGGAGGAATCCTCCTTCTCATCATCAAGTCCAGCTCCGCCTCACAGGCCGCGCCATCATCTGCAATCACAAAAGGGACTGGTGGGTGTCCGGAAACACCATCCCGTAACGTGGGAGTGAGTGATCAACTCAGTGGGATAAGAGAGCAGGGATTAGCATGTTCACAATTCAATCACGCGATAATAGTAAAGCGGTAAATCAGACAACCCTAATACTGTTGTTAATGCAAGATGACATGACGTGATGTATGCCCTCACCGACGATCACCCTCATGCGGCAACATCTTACGACCGCGGCATGCCGCACTCCCTCAAGTGCTCCACATCTTCCAGGCACATGCAATGTCATGGTGATATGATTACCTAGTTGTTATTAGTCCATTCAAACAGCAGGATTGGGAAACTAAGGTACTTCCCTTGTATCAATCCCAACACAGATCCTGTCTAGGGTCGTCACTCCTAGTAATCTCATACGATGTATATTTCGTAGGTCACTGCAAGGGCTGCCAGGGCTGTTGCTCGCACTCGTTGCACCGCTCCCCCATCACCTTATCAATACATGCCTACTGTACTCTACTGCACGGAAGGGTCGTCGCCTCCCGTGGACTCAGAATACGCTCGCGGTCAATACAAAGGGCTCGTCGCCTGATCAGTGTAGGCCGACAGCTAGAATATAGTGTCCCATACCACCATAATCTGCTCACGAGTCTAGGTGCTCACTGGTCACTACGGGGAGGTTTGTGGCCCCAGCGTAGGCCGACAGCTCGACCACGGTGTCCCATACCACCATGCCCGGCTCATGAGTCTTCGTGGATCAAGGTACCACGGTTAATAGGGTTTACAATGGTAAGTTTAGTACCCTAGGTTCAAGCAGTTATGATACATACAAGGTGAACAAACATCGGCCAGTCGGGTTACTTGACGGGCTCGACTAGCGCGATCGCATCTCAAGTTGAACGACATGAAGTGCGTAAAACACTTCGCGTGGCCAAACCACTGCCGCCAACTCTCAACACGAATCACGTTCATCGACGCGTCGTTCGTGGCTATGACCAGTCAGTCACGAATTCGCTCGGTTACCGACTGCCTGGACTAAGTCAAGTCCCACACATCTATGGAATTTCATTAACACTATATACAAGGTATTGGAATTGGAATACATCATGTGAGCATGTTAGCACATGTTATAACATTCAACTTAAGCAAATCTTCAAGGCATACTTTCCATGCATATTCAACTTAAGCAAATCTTCAAGGCATACTTTCTATGCATGTAGTGCAATCATGCATAAGGTAAGCATGTAGGAAATCATTTAGGTCAGCATTTTAATCATGAAATCAATCTCAAACGACTACATAACATTATTCAATACAATACATACTAATACAAGCATTTATACAAACACATACACTACACGCTTAAGTCCACATATAGTATGTCGACCCAAAGTGCGCAATTTGGTGAATCTCTTCGCCAAACTGATTATGCAAGCATTCCTAACTCTCTAATGCGGCGACAAACCATGTCAATCACGTCAGCAAAATATGCATGTAGACCGTACTTCCTACAAATGACTAAAATGCCCTAAATCTCATATTCTTCGTTAATTTACGAAACAGGAAACGGAGAGCATGTTGTACATGTCAAACGGTGATGCCGTCGATAGTCTACTATTAAACGACATTGAAAGCGTTGTAAACCGTCAATCAAAGCGTCTAAAATCCTCACCTAGTCTCTTACGGTCGCGGGATTTTGAACGGAGCGTGTACGCTTCGTCTACGGCTGTAAGAGAACCTGATTCATGGATTACGTTAGCTAACATGCCCTGAATCTACGTAAACCCTAAATCAGCAAGTTTTTGAGATTTTTCTATACCTGAAAAAGGGTAGAAATCACCAGCCAGGTGATTGGAATGAAGTGTTGAAGCAGCAACTGTCAGGGGCTCGGAAGCGGGAAAAATCTCCTCTTCCTTTTCTCTCAAACTCTCTCTCCTTTTTCTAGGGTTTGTGAAATTCGGATGGGAAGGAGAAATGAGGGTTTCAACCCCTTTTATAAGCTTGAAATTGCCGGAAATAGGCTCCGGGACGAAGTTTACTTGATGCCTATCCATTTCGGGGCTGTTTCGGTCCAAAAACTGCTTTCTGGTGGTCCCCTGGTCGATTGCGATCAGACTTAAGCTCATGGGTACCAGATGTACCTCGTATTAAGTTTTCAGTCTGGCAGGGTTCGCAGATCGCACGTAGCGGACCAGTTTCAGTTCAGCGGTTACCGCACATAGATCAGGGCTGAAAGTCTCATGATAATAAATAGAAATTTTTTCTGATCTGAGGGTGTAATCTGGATGAATTCTGATGGTCAGAACGCTTAATACTGACGCGTCAAGTCGTGTGCCAGATTTGAATTTGAAATTCTAAATCCGTCCCTATTCGCGGTCGCTTCAGTCCGGGTTCAACGAAATAGTCTGTGATTATCGGTTTGACTTGATTTTCGAGATGATTGTCAAGTCCAGCTGGGCGGTTCTAACGGTCTAAGATAGGAGGTATCGGACCTTCGACGCGCGGTCTAAATCCAATATAAAAATTCAATGTGGTCCAGAGGACAAACCCGCTTAGAGTTTGATCCGAGGTTATAGAGTATTCTAGAGTCATTGGTTCTACTCGATTTGGGTCTTGTAGAACGTATTTAAAGTGATCAGGGACTGTTTCCCAGCCACTCCAACGTTGCGCTAGCTAACTTATGCTTAGTTTCTAAAGAAATTTATCCTAAGTGGTTTCTTTGGCTATGGAATTGGGTTCTGAACGATTTTTCAGGTGTTTTAATTGACCCACTGCCTAAGGACGTCAAATCCCAGGTTAGCCAAAATCCGGGGTGTTACACGAGAGGAGCTCCGCCATTATGAGCTCCTCCATGATACAATGCATAGTTCAAGATGGGTCCCACCACATGTGGGCTCCCAAATCATAAAAAAATTCAAATGATAAAAACACCCATCGTCGATCTTCTCTTCCTTCTTCCGCCAACACGATCTAGAACTTCATGGAACATGATTCAATGGTGTGGATGAGATTTGGAGGGTTGGGACGGGGGAGATGGTGCATGCAATGGGTTGAAATGGGGTGAAAGTCATGGACATCCAAGCTTGTTAATGGAGAAGGGAAATGAGAGAGAAAAGAGATGTAAGGAGAGAGGGATGGGTGTGATGGGTGAAAAGGTGAGTGATGTGTACTTGACATATAAGGGTGTGTAAGAGAGAGAGAGTTGACTTTGGGGGGCTATTGTACTTGACATGAAGTGTACTTGATTGATGGGATTGATGTGATGTTCTCTTGGGTTTGTAAATGCATGGTGTTTTCTCGAACTGAACACGGGCCCACGTCTCCTGACTTGGGTATCGCCTCAGCGTGTAAGATGTGACGTCAGAACCACAGCGACGACATGGTCATTAGGGTACAAGTCTAGGGTTGAGCTGACTCTGATATATGAGACAAATCAGGATCACACGTAAACACCGATTACAGATCGCGGGTCATCGAAATTCAACCAGGAGGACTGCAGAAGCTTACAGAACGGTACAACTAGGATAAGAGTCTCACAAATGGCATCGATAGGACTGTTCGATAGCATCGATTGAGAATTAGGGAAGTTCAACAACCAATCTAAAAATTTGGCTGGAATTCTTCGATGGCATCGAAGGACCATTAATGACATCAATAGGACTCTTTGATGACATCGAAGGACCTTCGATGGCATTGACAGGACCATTTTTTTATTGTTATAGCTTGAACATTTTATATAAAGTAGTAAGTTCTTAGGAATTTTGATGGTTTTTGGAGCAACTAGAGGTAGGGTGATTTCATATGCATATCCCTCATCCCTAGCCTCTACTCCATTGAGTTTCAAGCCATCTCCTTTAAGATTACAACTCTAATGAGGATTTTAACCTCAACATTGAGATGCACTTGAACTCCATTTCCTAGAGATTGAACTTAAGTATTCTTGGTAAATCATTGTTCAACTCTTCTAGGAGACCCATTTAGTTGAATCCCCTAGGATAAACAACTAACTACCTATTAGTTGTAAGAGATTCAACCCACTCCCATCACCTTGGTCATCTTAAAGACACAACAAATGTAAGGAAATAGATCATGGAGCTAAAGCCTTGGGGAAACAGTAACAACATGATCGGGGGAGCATCAAAGAGCTGATTGAAGCATGGGAGAGTGGAAATCAAGCAACCCAAGAGGAGCTATAAAAAGGGACTCAATCCGATAAGTAAGTGTCATTATTAAGAGTTCATAAGTTAGCTTCCTTGTGTAGGATTGAGGCTAAGAGTTTGCTATCTACAAACTTGAATAGGTTCTTATGTAGGACCTTGGCTCTTTTGTACGGACTAAATTTGTGGTTCTTGTGTAGGACCTTTGTCCTTATATAGGACATAAACTTGGGTTTGGAATTTGGACCTTAGCCTATGTAGCCTAAATCCTTAGGTGCTTACATAGGACCCTTGCTCTTATGTAGGGAATAAACTATCAAGTTCTTGTGTAGGACCATGGCCTTTGTGGCTTAAATTGTCGGGTTCAGGATAGGACCTTTGTCCTTGTGTAGGACATAAACTTGGGTGCTTGTGTAGGACCCTTGCTCTTATGTAGGGCATAAAATTTAGAGTTCTTGTGTAGGGCTGTAAAGGTTAGGGCATAAACTTTACAGTCCTTATGTTGGGATATAAAGATTAGAGGTTAACCTGATTTAAAACCTCCAATAGTGAAATTTGGTACACTCATGGGTTGAGTGCGTCCGCCGGGTGTGGAGTAAGCACATAGCTGAACCACTATATATGATCGTGTTTGGGATTGTTATTTAAACATTTATTTAATTATGCTTATGTGTCTTGAATGTTAAAATATGATGTATGATTAGATGAATGTTTAGGATTAATAGGAATCACATCCCACACACTCATATACACTATCATATATAGGCTAGTCGCTTAACTTGCACATCTAGTGTAGCTTATGTGATTGGACCCTCTATTGGCTTGGAAGCCTTAGAGTTAGATTGCCTTGCTTAGTTTAATTGCAAATTAATTTAAGTTAGACAATTAGGCATTCCAGCCTATCCGGCACAATTTCGTTTCTCCCAATTCAAAATTAAATTCTTTTCTTCATATCACTTCTGAACATTTTTAAGATTTTCCAAAAACTCACTAAAACATGGACCAAAAATAGAGAAGTCATCCATGAAGACCTCCAAATATTGTCCCATTATGTTAGAAAATATACTCAATATGCATCGCTAAAAAGTGGTAGGGGCATTACATAGTCCGAATGACATCCTTCAATAGACAATGGTGCCAAAGGGACATCTGCACGTTGTCTTTTCTTGATCTTTAAGGACTATCTCTATCTAATTATAGCCTGAATACCCGTCAAGCAGTAGGAAAAGTGACCAGCTAGCCTTTACAAAATTTGATCAATGAAGGGCAAAGGAAAGTGGTCATTTCTCATAATGGTATTCAATTTTTTGTAGTCATTGCACATTCTTTAACTTGTAGTGACTCTAGTTAGCACAATTTCATTATGCACATTGGATACGATGGTGATTTCGGACTTCTTAAGAACTACCTGAGTTGGACTCACCCATTAACTGCCAGATATAGGGTATAAAATACCCACATCCAATAACTTAAGCACTTCTCCCTTAACCACTTCGTTCATGTTTGGATGTAATCGACATTGGGGTTACCGGGAGGTTTTTGCATTATCCTCAAGATGAATGCGGTGAGTACAAATCAAAGGGTCAATTCCCTTGAGGTCTGCAGTCGACCATCCAAGGGCTCTTTTATGCTCAATGAGAGTGAAAATGAGCACACTCTTATGTTCTTTCTCAAGGTGGGAAGAAATCACCACCGGGTATGTCTCATCATGACCTAAATAGACTGTTTGAGATCAGCGGGCAAAGGTTTTAGGTCAAGCTTCGGTGCTTTAAGGCTAGACGGTAGATGCACTATATCGGTTTAGAGAAATTCTTCAAATTGTGGCATCCACTGGTTAACTTCAAGTATCAGCACAATATCAAGCATGACATCCATCTCCCTAATCGGGTCATCATCCAAATCAGGGGAGTAGGCCAAGCACGTCTCTAGAGTATCAGAGTATAGAGTCAAAAGTGTTATATCTTCCACAAAAGAATCTATCATATTAATGCCGAGGGTATCATCATCATCCTCTGGCTGCTCGCTCATGTTGAAAAAGATGTTGAGCTCCAATGTCATATTTCTGAAAGATAAATTCATAATTTCATTCCTATAATTGATGATTGCATTTGACGTAGTAAGGATTGGATGACCAAGAATGACGAGAAATTGAGTGCTTATATTTACGATGAGTTTAAGTATTCAAGATAATAAAGTCTATTGGATAGTAGAATTTATCAACCTTTAAAAGGTGAGCTTAAGAAGTCCTAGAGGGGGGGGGGGTGAATAGGTGTCACTCCCCAGACTCGGTGATCGGACTCACAAGGAACCCGATAGCCGGTTCCAACCGCAACAACCTCCGTAGCACCCCATTCTTAACTCCTGAGACAGGATTCTGATCCTGGGATCTTACAAGGAGGATTTTTATATCACAATTCCAATCTAATAGAGTATACCCAAGATTATAGTAAGTACATCTTAGAAATAAACCAAGAAAAATACTATAAAATCCACTAAGAATTTAAACCTTATAAGTACAAGGTTCAAAAGGAAATACATAATGCAAAGAGAGGGAAGGAAGGGTCTGCAACAGGTCCTCAACTGGAGCCAATCAAATCCACTGCTCCTCCGTTACTGCGCTCACCTAGGATCTCCTGCACGCATCAATTGCACATAAGCTTATAAAAAGCTTAGAGGGTGGTGTAAGGTGTGTGACAATGGTGCTCAAAAGAAGATAGGGGAGGATGCAGAAGGAAACATGAATGATACAAATATCACTAGCCATATCAAGGCCAAGTTATAAATGCAGTAAGCTGTAGCAAGGCTATGTAATGCAATACATGAGTACTGAGTGCCATGCCAAGGCAATGCAATATAAGGCTCATACAGCCGATGCAAATGCAATGCAAAGTAATGCTAGTCCTCATATCCAATCCACATATCAAGTACAGTTCCATCATAAGGAATCCACCGGGGTTGAATACATTATAGAACGACTACTGTTTTACAGACTTACACAGTCAAACGAGCGTAAGAGATCTCACTACCTGCATGTGGACAACCAATCACCAGCGAGGCTCGATGGTAGCGGACCTACTCACGAGCTAGTCAGACTTAGCCTAGTAATGGCCACTCACTCTAGTGGATAAGGCCACATCCCATCTCAACCGACTACATGATTGTGGGAGACGCAGCCTAACGGTGGAAGGCACTCGGGTGCTCATAATTTTCACTTGATCACGGAGTTGAGGGGTCTTTTAGGTACCTTAAAGGTTTAGGGGCTTTCACTCAGGGATTACCTATGTACCCCAAATGCTCAAATAATATATTTCTGGTGTTTGCATACAGCCATCCACGAATATACCTGTGGATGCAAGGCCTTAGTGAAGCAAGGATGATAATATTCACAAGATGAGGTGCCAGATGCATGAATCATGCATACCAATCATGCACTAGATCCAAGTACTCAATATGTACAAGAGGGGAAAACTCCATCCCTCTATCATACCAACCCAATGACCTCACACTAATGCAATCCAACCATGCAATAATGCACATGGGTCATGAGGGTGAAATAGGTGCGTCATACGGTGATGATGATGTGGAATACACTCCTCCTTCCCAAGGATGGATCAAGTCTAGGCACTTAGATAGATCCTCTAAGGAGACATCCTCTAGTGGGAGCCCAATAGTTTAGGTTAGCCCACAAAGCTAAGGAGAAGAAGACATAAGCCTGAAAGGATAAACGGTCCTCACAAGGGTCTATGGTGGACCTTTAACCATCTATAGAGAACCCATGGGCCTACCTTAGGATCACCAAGGAGGACATCCAACCTCAACTGGTTCCAAGAGGTAGCCCGCCTAAAATCAAACGTGAATCAAGACCCAAGGCTTGTACCAATACATGAGCCTAGTGGGCATTCATGTAAAGCCCAACTCATAAGCAATATTATGGGCCATAAGTAAGGTTTAGGCCCAAACATAAGGGTCATAAACCCACATATTATGGTGGGCCTAATGGGCAGCCCATTATTCAACTTATATGGGCAATCTTTAAGCCTAAATCAAGTGAATTGGGCCTTACAACTTGCCTATGTATATGGTTAATTTGGTAAGAATCCAAAGGCCCAACTACTTGTGTAATCAGACCCATAAACCCATCACAATAATATGGTAAATATAGGCCCAAAGGTCCAATGGGCCGATTGAGAAAGTTCCAGCCCAACAAGGCCTAAAGAGTCCAACAACAAGCTACATACATGGACCCAATTAAATCTAAATAGGGTGGGCCTCAAGAATGCACTAATTAAGCCCAAAAATATTGTAGGAAGATAGCAAGATATATGTATAAAACGTCCTTAAATCTAGTGGGCCACACTGCCCCAAAATAAAAATTACGGACAGCTACTTTGGGCCTATTGCTGAAATTCCAACCCACCCACTTTTTGGGCTTGTTGGAGTCCAGCAATAATTAATTTATATAAATATTTTATTCCCTGGTGACCCACACATGTCACAGTGGGTCCCACCAGGTGAAAGGAGTAGATACAATACACACATCAAGTGGGCCAGCTGCTAGACTGGAGGTCCAGTAGTAGCCCAATATGATTGGCATCGTAGGGTGGACAATCTTGTGGCCATGGTCGGCTGCCCCTAAAAGGCATCAAATTGGGCCCCACATGTGGATGTCTCACTGAGAGGTGGGCCAGTCCATGTGGGCCACAATATGGAGGGACGACGTGGATAAAACCATACATCAAGGTAGGTCAAAACGTGGTGGACGGCCAGTCCATGGCTGGACACCAGCCCAGCTAGGATGTCCAGCTATGGCTGCTAGTCCAACAACAATACTTCTTATTTAGGTGGAAAAATGGTGGCCCACACCCCCAAGATGGGTCCCAGCATGATGGGCCATAAGATGGGCCAATTAGGGAATCATAAACCCAAACAAAACATGAAGAAAACACATGGACAGTGAGGTAGGAATTTAAAATCTGTTGCACAAATATTCTGTTGTCTATACAATGTTCACCCATAAAAGTGGGCCTAGACTTTCCTAAGAGGGAATAGATGAGTGGTTAATAATTTTTATGAAAAATACAGTAAGGTGGGGTCCAAAAAAGTGGCCCACCACTCAAAGAATCAAGCTGATATTAGTGTTTCCCCTTCATTCATTAAGGCTGGATGGTCCATCAAGGTGGACTGTCCCTCCCCTTTTGGGTGCCATTGCATGGACAATCTGAGGTGTGGTCCATCACACTTTAAGGTGGGATCCACTCCTCCAAAGGATGAAAGTGCCCTAGTTTGTCGATTAGCATGAGCGTTGAGTTGCTAGACAGAAGAGCCCCGCAAGAAGATTAATCAAGCGTCTGCCTCAACTGGATGTGTGCCAGAACTCACCACAAGTAAATCTTAGCCTCACATCCCATGTCCCAAAACACCAGGTAATTAAAATCCTTAAAATTGGATAGAACACCCAAAGGGATTATGGTTAGAAAACTTTTTTCAAACTCATAAAAATCTCTAAGTTTTCTGCCTTTGTCAATTTATCGATAAGTGGTTCGATGAAATTAAACCCTGTTGTTGATGTTCTAGAAGCTCACTCGATATTATCGAAATGAGGATATAAGATGTTTAGCAACCACAAAATTCTCTAGATAGAATTATCGATGTATCGATAGAGGATTCGATATCATCAAAATTTGAATCTTAAGTCCATCGAGTAGACTTGATAAAATCGACATCAGGTCTGTTGTGTCCAAAGTTTTGCCAAGTTAAATCATGTAATCTTCTTGATATTAAGGCATGGTTGATGTCATCGAAGATGGACACAAACTGTCCAGCAAGCTTATAGGAAAATTCCTTAGAATTATCGATGAATCGACACTTCCTTCGATAACATCGATATTCAAATTTTGATGATATCGAGTGATGCTCGATCATATCATTTTTCTGAAAATCTTCAAAGGCAAGTCTCTCACATTTTCAAATGTTGAGGAATCGAACCTCGTGTCAATGAAATAAGAGTTTGAAGTCCGATGACACCAACGCATGTTTGATTTCCTCGACCAGCTAGCAAAAGGTTTCAAAAACATTTGACATTTGAGTTCATGTTATTAAGAAGTCAGTCCATACCATCGAGAGTATACGCTCGATGATATCGACCCTGCTTGATGATATCGAACTCTATCAAAAATGTGACCATTTTATCTCTGTTGGAACCTTTTTGCCTATTTAATGAGAGCTTGCCCATGGTTGTTTAGATAGAGAAAATAGAGAGTGTTTTTGTGTGTTTAACCCTAGATCATATACCCTAAGCCATTTTCTCTCATGGGAGTTCATCCTCCAATCCACCCTCATCATTGATATTCAATAGAGTGGATTGGGGAATGAACATTTGCATTCATGGATCCTACAACTACCACCTTAATGGTAAATTATTAAGCTGAGATGCCTTAAATGCATAGATGATTGGAATCGCTCTATCTCCCTTATAGGAAAATATTTAATAGAGTACAATTCCATCATAACCTTGACCCAACCCGTCGCCATGTATCAGTACATCTTCTGAGTTACAGTTCAAGGAAGTAGAAGATTCTTCATCATCAAAGGAGGAGATCTTTGACAACGTAGTAAACGGGGCTCATCTACTTATTTGTGAGTCATTAAAGTCCACAGGACCCCCTTGTGATCATTCCTTTATAGGATTGGGTCTAAGGTGTTTCTCACCCCTTGCAAGTCCTCATAGGAGGCCTCCGGTGAGAGTGTACGTGAGGGTGCCTTGTGTTGACCCTTGCTTTGTGGAGAGCATAAGCTGGTTAGAGGTGAACCTGTTTAAAACCTCTGATTAGAGGTGAACTTGTTGTGAAACCTCCATTAGGTTCCTTGTGTGGATCCTTGGCTAGTGGGGCCTAAAAGTTGGGTGTTATGTGTTGATCCTTGCTCATGGGAGCATAAACTGTGTCATGTAGATAGATTATGTCAGCTTTAAAATTACGATAAAGACCGCTTTAGTTGAAGTAGGAATATGCCAATATGTCTTAGAGGAGAGTGAATAGGACTTTTTAATAATTTTATGATTTATTTAAAATCCTATTACACTAATCCTAACAACAAGCATATATCATGATTACTCAAGAGTAACTCTACTGGCTTCCAAGCCCAGTAGAGGATTTAATCACAAACTATTTGAGAGATGAACACTATGCAAACTAGTTTATGATGGATATGACAATGTGTGTGTAAGGTATGATCTCAGATAATCAGGAATGAAAATATTAAAGGATATCACATAAGAAAATGAATAGCAATCTCAAACACAGTCATTTTTATAGTGGTTTGACTACTTATCTACTCCACTCCCAATAACCGCACTCAACCCTTGAGTGTATCGAATTTCACTAAGGAGGTTTCTCACGATATTTCGAGCAAGGGTCAACACATCGCACCCACTTTTAGGCACACTGGCCAAGGATCTTCCATAAGACCCTAACGGAGATGTCACATGGTTCACCACTAACCCAAGGTTTTAGACAGGTTCACCTTTAACCGGAAGTTTATGCTCTTCACAAAGCAAGGGTCAACACTACATACCCACCACGTACTCTCCCACCGGAGGCCTCATAGAGGACCTGCAAGGGTGAGAAACACCTTGGACCCAAACCTACAAAGGAATGATCATAAGGGTCCTCTGGACTCTGATAACTTACAGATAAGCAGATGAGTCCCTTTTTATCTCGTTGATAAAGATCTCCTCCTTTGTTAATGAAGAGTCTTCTACTCCCTTGAACCGCAACTCAGAAGATATATAGATGTATGGTGACGAGTTGGGTCAAGGTTATGATGGAATCCTACTCTCAAATATTTTCCTATAAAGGAGATAGAGTGGTTCCAATCATCTATGCATTCAAGGCATCCCAACTTAATGATTTTCTATTAAGGTGGTAGCTGAAGAATCATTGAATGCAGAAGTTCATTCCCCAATCCACTCTATTGAATATCAATGATGAGGGTGGATTGGAGGATGAACTCTCTTGAGAGAAAGGGCTTTGGGTAAATGATTTAAGGTTAAACACTCAAAAGCACTCTTCTCTCTCACAGCAACTAAAGACAAGCTCTCTATATATAGGCAAAAAGTTTCAACAGATATAAAATGATTGCATTTATGATTGAGTTCAATATCATCAAGCAGGGTTGATATCAACGAGCATATACTCTTGATTACATCGACTGGCCGCTCGATGACACAAACTCAAATGTCATACGCTTTTGAAACTTTTTTCCATCTAGTCAAGGCATCGAAGCATGGGTCAATGTCATTAGATTTCGAACTCCGCTAATATCGATACGAGGATCGATTCTTCGACATTTAAAAAATGAGAGAGACTTGCTTTAAAATTTTTCAGGTCAAAAGATATGACCGAGGTATACTCAATATCATCGAAATTGGATTTTCGATGATATCGAAGGTCGTGTCGACGCATCGATAAATCCATAGATTTTATCAGTGAGCTTGCTAGACAATTTATGTCCTTTCTCGATGTCATCGATCTGGCCTCGATATCATCGATATTTGAAAAACGATTCTATCGAGTGACCCTCAATTTGAAAGAGAAACCACCTGAAAATGTTGATGGAAAGACTATGTTCAAGACCGATAACATCGAAGGCCTTCCGATATCATCGGGATTTGAATTCCGAGGATATCGAGGGCACTTCGATATATGAAAGGTCTTCATGATTTTTCTAAAAAAAAGGGACACAAATACTCTGTTGTCGATTATATTGAGTCTACTTCGATAAACTTGAGATTCAAATATCGATGATATCGATAGGGGAATCTGTAAGACTCGTATCCTAAATCGTATCATTCCATAGGCCTCCACGGTCCTCCCGATCAAGTTCTGGTGATATGCGATCTATTATCGGCGTTTATGCATGATCCTGAGACGTGTCCCATATATCAGAGTCGGCTCGACCCAAGACTTGTACCAGTACGACCAGCCATCGGCGCGGTTCTGATGCCACATATTACGCTCTGAGGAGATACCTAGGCCAGGAGATGTGAGCCCGTATTCAGTTCAAGAAAATATTGCGCATTACAAATATCGAGAGAATCTCTACAATATGTCAAATCAATCAAGTACACATCACCCTCCATCACTCACTCATCCCCAAGTACAACCACCTTTCCCTTAAAGTCAACTTTTTCTTACATAAAGTACTCTCTCTTACACAAGTACACATCACTCATTCACACCCATCACACTCATCTCTCTCTCTTACACCTCTCTCACTCGTCTCTCTCATTCTCAAAAAAACAATCCCAAGAGCTCCAACGTCCATGGCTTCCATGGAGGAGCTTGGTGTGGCCCACTCTCTACCACCCAATCCCACTCTACAAAATCAATCTCCACCATTCAAATGCATCCCTTGGAGCTCTAAGATATGTTGATGGAAGAAGAAATCCAAGAAGATAAAAGGTGGGTGCTTCTCTCTCTCTTTTTCATTTTTGTGTGATGTGTGGCCCATTTGGATGGACCCCACCTTGGTGTAGGTCTTATCCAAACCGTCAAAGTCTTGTGGACCCTACCTTATAGATGATGAGAATACATAAATATTAGACCTATCAAGTGGACCACGTTCATGTGAGACTCACCTTAATAAAACGTGGACCACATATATGAGGGACCCACCATGATGCTATGTCTATCCATGTCGTCCAGCTTCCAAGGACACTGGACGTGAAGCTGGCTAGCAAGGAGTGCATGTACTGACATGAGTGTGTACTAAGAAGCTAATATATATATATATATATATATATATATATATATATATATATATATATATATATATATATATATATATATATAAAATATCTAACGTCAATGGGGTTTTTAGATTTTTGGGTGGGCCATTCATATAGGCCCCACCCTGATGCATTAATTTAATTCGAGCCATCTATTTCATTCCCCAGATTATTTTAGGCATTGAGCCAAAAAATGAAGCGAATCCAATTTTTTAGCGGCCCATACCAAAGAAAATAGTATTTTCTACTGATGAAATCTAGCCTGATGTTTCTATACACCCAAAATACCCCAAATATTAGGCTCTTTCGGACTGCCTCGAGCCATGGAATGTAATGGATGGAGTGGATTCACCTGATGCGGGCCCCACATACGAAAAACCATGGAAAACATTTTTTTTTAAAAAAATAAATAATAAACCACAGCAGCAAGCGCTGCTGCTACATTGACCAAAGGACGCTGGCTACGCTCCTGCACTACTGTGGACAGACAGGCAAGGACACACGGTCCCAGCCATCGGACCCACCATGATGTGTATTGTACATCAACACTGTGATTTGATAGGTCCCCCTTGGGAACTGGGATCTCCCAAAAATTAGCCATTTACAGTAAACAGGTGGACCACACTTCAAGGTAATAGGGGCTGAACGTCTACCATTGAAACTCTTTTTGTGGCCACAGAAGTTTTGGATGAAATTTATTTTTCTCCTTCATTCCGGTTAGTGTGACCATATCAATAGATTGGACGGTAAGTAAACATTATAGTGGGCCCCCACATGGGACCCATGTCTGGGAACGGATTAACAAGTATGCCCTCACAGCTATATAGTTGTTGTATTGTTAATAGCAAGTTTCGCGGGTCCCACACCAGCCTTCCAGCTGGTGTGTTAACGTCGACAAGTTTGGTGGGACCCACTTCAAGGTAAGTGCTTTATATCCACTACGTCAGTCTAGCTGAGGTGTGGACATCCCATCATGATGCATGTGAAGTATATCCAGACTGTCCATTCATTTTATCTGGGCGATCCCACCATAATGCATGTTTTCCATTCAACGTTAGCCCTTTCACTCTCTATCACACACTCATTTATATATAAATCTGTATATATATAATGTATATAATATATAATATATTAATAATATCATATCAGTGGGCCACACGTGTGGACCCACCACCTCATAAGCATCAAATCTGCACCATCCAGATCATTCTACTTTATGGATGGTTGCTTTCTCTATGTCATGTTATATTATAATATAATGTAATATATTATATTATATTATATATGTTAAGGTCGACCACTACGTGGACCGCACCATGATGTATGTTGCATTTGCACCGTCCATTTGCTGGACGTGCAGCAGCCATGATGTCCAAGCCGTCCATCCATCTTACGGGTGGAGCCCAGCATGGTGTACCCTTGTCTTCTATCCATTTTACATACATGCGGCACCGCCATGATGCGTGTGTTATATCCACACTATCTATCCAATTTGAGGGGCCACACGTGATGTGTGGATCTTATCCACACCGTTCATGTGGTGGGACGGTGGGCCCCCTGTTTAGGTATGTATTCTATATCCAAGCCATCCATCAGATTGGATGTGGGCCCACCATGCCCCATGTGTTTATCCAAATCATCTATACATTTGGTGAGCTCGTCCTTGGGCCTGGGACTAAAAATAAGGTAGATATAATATTAAGTGGACCACCCTACATAAAACAGTGGTGTTGAACGATCACCCTTGAAACCCCTTTGGGTTATAAAAGTTTTGATTCAATATAATATTTGTTTTCCTTCCCTGTTCAGGTCCTTGTGACCTTATGAATAATGTGGATGGGAAATAAATACTATGGTAGGCCCACTAGAAATTTAACTATGAAAATCATTAGCACCACTGTTATTTGTGGTACGGTCCAGATGATTGTTTGATATGATTTATTATTGGATAATGTTTGGATGGTGTTAATTTATGTGGACAATGGTTGAACAGTGTTGATTTATGTGGACAATGGTTGGATGGTGCCGATTTACATGGGAAACATTTGGACGGTGCTAATCATCATTAGTGGGCCATGTGCCTCATGGAATGAGTGTACATGATACACATGTACACCTGTAACTATTGAAATGATTTCTGGTATGGTTCAAGCCCATTCCATCCATGGGACCCATCATGATGTATTTTTAGCCCATGTACGGGGCCCACCTGTTTGTATTTTTAGCCCATGTGATAGGGACCACCTGTTTTGTATTTAAGGCCCACGTAATGCGGCCTAGGGACCATATGCAGGGCCCACCTGTTATGTGTTTGTGGACTTTGTTGAGACCTAATATGATGTTTTTATGACCCACCTTGATGTATTTATGGCCATCCATTAGGTCCGCCTTGATTATTTATAGCCCGTCCATGAGGCCCGACATGTTGTATATGAGGCCCATTAGTGTGGCCCATTGATATAGCCCATTGGATGTAAATGGGACCCATGTTTGAGGCCCAATATGATGTATATCCAGCCCATATGATGGGGCCTGATGTGATGTGCATTTAAGGCCCACCTGTAATGTATATTCGAGGCCCAACTTAATGTGATGAGGCCCATGTGCAGGACCTAGTTGTTGTGGATTTATGACCCTTTTAACGTGGCCCATTGAATTGTATTCGAGGCCCATGTGATGCGGCCCATCATGATGTGTATTAGGCCTATTATGATGTATTTTTGGCCCATTTAATAAGGCCCAATGAGATGTATTTTTCAGCCCATATATTGCGGCCCATTTGACACATATGGGGTCCATGTATTATGGCCCATTATGATGTACATGAAGTCCATGGTAATGTATATTAGGCCTTTGTGTGAGGCCATGGGCCACTATTCATATGGCTCTATGTGGGCCACTCATTGAGAGCAATATTGGTTATATGTCCACATTGATGGACAATGATGGTTGAATGTCCATATTATGACCTTCCTTTAGGCCTTGTTAGACCCATTCTCATCATCCTCTTAGTGGGTTAACCCAAATAAGTGGGTCCCATTAATAATAATTGGATGGTTTCACGCTATTGGATTTGATGTAACCCCGGCCGAGGGCCGGTCCCTATATTATGGTTAATCAGCTATTCCTCTATGGACCCCACCTTATTTACATGCTGATTGTTGGTGCCGATTATCGATGTTGATTGATGGCGTCGATTATCGATCATTAGTATCGATTAACGAAGCCGATCCCGATTGTCAAGGCCGATTTCGACTGCTGATTACTAATTTCAATTATTGGGGTTGAGGCTGATTCTAATTGCTGATTATCGATTTCGATTATCTAAGGTTGAGGCCGATTCCAATCGTTAAGGCTAATTTCAATTATTGAGGTCGACTCTGATTGTCGAGGCTGGATATTGAGGCCGATTGTTAAGGCACATTGTGATGTATATGCGACCCATATTTGAGGCCCATTCTAATGAGCATTCAGCCTCGGCTTGATGCATTTGATGCCTATGTAATGAGGCCCATCATGGTGCATTTGAGGGTCAGGCGATGGAGCCCATTGTGTTGTATGTTAAGCCCATGGGAAAAGCCCATCCTGATGTGTATTAAGCTCTTGAGTGAGGCCCATGGTGTTGTATATTTGGCCCTTGTGTGAGTTCATGGGTCCACTGTATGTTAGGCTCTATATGGGTCATCCCTTAGGGGCAATGTTGGTTAAATATCAACATTGTCGATACTGATTATTGACATCGATTATGAATATGTGACAGCATAGCATCATGATACATGCCCATACGCATCATTTGTATGTTTGTTATGATGTGTGGTTAACCATTGCATATATCATTGGGCAGATTGTTATGAGACTCCTTGATGGGCGAAGGATATCTAACGTGAGTGTACGGTATGCATAGGATTGATCATGACTGAATTGTATGACTCATGCATCTTGCATTGTGCCCTAGCGACATCAGGGCCATAGCCTCCATAGGCATATTGTGGATGGCCAGACGGGACACCAAAAATTTATTTTAGCATCGGGCTGCCATATATGACCCTGGGTAAAAATTTCTAAACCTTCTTGGTACCAGAGGATGCCCCAACGTTGAGACCGGGTGGATGCATGAATGCTCGAGTGTCAAATACCAGGAGGTCGCGTCTCCCACTTTGTTGTGGTTAGTTGGGAGGGTTGTGGCCTTACCCTCCTGAGCATAGGGGTATTGGTAGGCTGAGTTTGACCAACTCGTGATGGGTGCACTATCGACATACCGAATACGTATTGGCAGACTATTAGTTAGGCAGATAGTGAAGTTTCTTACGCTCACTTGGACTGTGCTGCTAGGAGAGGGGCACCGCCATTTGGAGTGTACTAAACCCCGGTGATGATCCCAAAGATGAACTATACTGATATGTGGACTTGTTGAGCAGGAGTTGCATAGTCATTCATTCATTCATTCACTATCCACTCGGGCTGGTGGTGCGTAACTATTTATTATGTGTACCTTTGCAATGGCCAGGATTTTGATTGTGTCACGCGACTAACATGAGATCAGGAGTTTGCCACATCGAGTCTGACTATCCAAATTTAGGTATGGGACTGGTTTGGATAGAAGTCCCTTGTGATGGACCCCATAGCCTGCGATACTACGTACTATCATCCCGACTTCACAATTCAGCATGGTCATTCCATTCGCACAGCATATTACATTACATCTGTGGCATATGACATTTTGAGTTACTGTGTTTCTATATTTATATCGTTTAAATATGGTTGTCACTATTCGTAAACTTATTAGGAATTATATATTGCATCGCATCCTCGGTATTTGATATTTGGCTCTTTATGACTTCTCATTTGGCATAGTTGTTCTATATTACGTATTCTGATATTGATTGACTCATGGACTTGTCCGTATTTCTGCTTACTCGGTTATCGTATGGTTTATGATCTTGTCAGTATTCCTACTTACTCTGATAATTTATGATCTTGTCAGTATTTCTGCTTACCCTGATAATTCATGATCTTGTCAGTATTTCTACTTACTCCAATATTGTACGATTTATGGATTAACAGTATTTCTGGTATTGTATGATTATGACATTGTATTGAATACTGGGCACTTACCTTGTGCACACACTTACACCACCCTCTAAGCATTCTATAAGCTTATGCACGTTAGATGCATTCAAGTGATGTTGGGTTGCAGCGGCGTTTAGAATGGAGCGTGCAACTGTCTTATGCAGCTTTAATTTTATTTTGACATATGTATTTCTCTTTTAGCATTGTATTCAAATGTTTATATTAGTAGGTATGTAATGATGATGTTGCCTTTATGATTCGGGTAAACTTGTAGTTATGCTTATTATGAGTTAAACGTACATTGAAAAAAAAATCCTCCTTATAGGATCCCAGGATCGGAATCTGGTGTATGGACGCTGGGAGCCGAGAATGGGGTACTATGGAGGCTGTCGACACCGGATTCGCCGATCGAGATTCAGGTGAATCCAATTTTTGGGTTTGGGGCGTGACAGAAGTTAGTATCAGAGCATAACTTGGGAATACCTGAAGATAACATCATCACGTATCGGCTGATAGCTGCCCTACACTCAATGATTGCTGAGAAGCTAGAAAGGTTAGACCCCCAAGTTCAAATAACTTAGAGATTTTCTGGTATAGAAACCTACCGTTGAAATTGTGAGGCTACATACTATTTCACTTTCGATCGTTTCTAATCCGAGATCCAAATATTAGTAGGGTCACCATAGTATTGATAATGTATCTAGAGAGGATGAGGTAGAGAATAAAGAGCGTTAACTTCACCCTTTTGTAGATTGATTGAGCCTTGACATATATACTTAATGATGTTTCATCTTCCCTTATCTGTTCTGTAAATTTTGAAGATAAAATTTTTATTTGGTGGGGAGAGCTATAAGACCCGTATCCTAAACCGTATCATTCCATAAGCCTCCGCGGTCCTCCTGGTAGAGTTCTGGTGACATGTGATCTATTATTGGCGTTTGCAGGTGATCCTGAGATGTGTCCTGTATATCAGAGTCAGCTCGACTCGAGACTTGTACTAGTACGACCGCGGCATCGAGGCGATTCCGATGCCGCGTATTACGGGTCCAGAAGATACCTGGGCTAGGAGATGTGGGATCGTGTTCTGTTCAAGAAAACACCACACATTACAAATACCGAGAGAATCTCTACAATATGTCAAATCAATCAAGTACACATCACCCTCCATCACTCACCCATCCCCAAGTACAACCACCTTTCCCTTAAAGTCAACTCTTTCTTACATAAAGTACTCTCTTACACAAGTACACATCACTCATTCACAGCTATCTCTCTCTCTCTCATCTCTCTCATTCTCAAAAAAACAATCCCAAGAGCTCCAACGTCCATGGCTTCCATGGAGGAGCTTGGTGTGGCCCATTCTCTACCACCCAATCCCACTCTCCAAAATCAATCTCCACCATTCAAATGCGTCCCTTGGAACTCTAAGATATGTTGATGGAAGAAGAAATCCAAGAAGATAAAAGGTGGGTGCTTCTCTCTCTCTTTTTCATTTTTATGTGATGTGTGGCCCACTTGGATGGACCCCACCTTGGTGTAGGTCTTATCCAAACTGTCTAAGTCATGTGGACTCTACCTTATAGATGATGCGAATACATAAATATTATACCCATCAGGTGGGCCACGTTCATGTGGGACTCAACTTAATAAAACGTGGATCACATATATGTGGGACCCACCATGATGTTGTGTTTATCCATGCCGTCAATCGTCCAAGGATGTTGGACGTGAAGCTGGCTAGCATGGAGTGCATGTACTGACATGGGTGTGTACTAACAAGCTAAACATATATATATATATATATATATATATATATATATATATATATATATATATATATATATATATATATATATATATATATAATATCTAATGTCATTGGGGTTTTTAGATTTTTCAATGGGCCATTCATACAGGCCCCACCTTGATGCATTAGTTTAATCCAAGCCATCTATTTCATTCCCCAGATTATTTTAGACGTTGAGCCGAAAAAGGAAGTGAATCCGATTTTTTGGCTGGCCATACAATAGAAAATAGTATTTTCTACCGATGAAATCCACCCTGATGTTTCTATACACCCAAAATAACCCAAATATTGGGCTCTTTCAGACTGTCTCGAGCCATGGAATGTAATGGATGGAGTGGATTCACCTGATGCAAGCCCCACATGCGAAAAACCCCAGAAAACATTTTTTTTCAAAATAAATAAATAATAAACCGCAGCAGTAGGCACTGCTGCTACAGCGACCAGAGGACGCAGGCTGCGCTCCTGCGCTGCTGTGGATGGATGGGTAGGGATCCACAGTCCCAGTCGTGGGCCCCACCATGATGTGCATTTTACATCAACACCGTGCATTTGATAGGTCCCCGTTGGGAACTGGGATCTCCCAAAAAGCAGCCATTTACAAGAAACAGGTGGTCCACACTTTAAGGTAACAGGGGCTGAACGTCTACCATTGAAACACTTTTTGTGGCCATAGAAGTTTTGGATGAAATTTGTTTCTCTCCTTCATTCTGGTCCGTGTGACCTTATCAACATATTAGACGATAAGTAAACATTATGGTGGGCCCCCACATGAGACCCATGTCTGGGGACGGATTGGCCAGTATGCCCTCATAGTTATACAGCTGTTGTATTGTCGAAAGCAAGTTTTGCGGGTCCCACACCAGCCTTCCAGCTGGTGTGTTGACGTCGACAAGTTTGGTGGGACCCACCTTGAGGTAAGTGTTTTATATCCACTACGTCAGTCCAGCTAAGGTGTGGACGTCCCACCATGATGCATGTGAAGTATATCCAGACCGTCCATTCATTTTATTTGGGTGATCCCACCATGATGCATGTTTTCCATTCAACATTGGCCCTTGCACTCTCTCACACACACACACACTTATATATAAATCTGTATATATATAATATATATAATATATAATATATTAATAATATCATATTGGTGGGCCACATGTGTAGACCCACCACCTCATATGCATCAGATTTGCACCGTCTAGATCATACTACTCTCTGGACAGTGGCTTTCTCTGTGACATGTTATATTATAATATAATGTAATATATTATATTATATTATATATGTTAAGGTCCGCCACTACATGGACCGTACCATGATGTATGTTGCATCTCCACTGTCCATTTGCTGGACGGTGCAGCAGCTATGATGTCCAAGTTGTCCATCCATCTTACGGGTGGAGCCCACCATGGTGTACCCGTGTCTTCTATCCATTTTACATGCATGCGGCACCGCCATGATGCGTGTATTATATCCATACAATCCATCCAATTTGAGGGGCCACACGTGATGTGTGGGTCTTATCCACACCGTTCATGTGGTGGGACGATGGGCCCCCTTTTTAGGTATGTATTCTATATCCAAGCCATCCATCAGATTGGATGTGGGCCCACCATGCCCCATGTGTTTTATCCAAATCGTCTATACATTTAGTGAGCTCGTCCTTGGGCTTGAGACTAAAAATTAGGCAGATATAATATTAAGTGGACCACACTACATAAAACAGTGGTGTTGAACGCCCACCCTTGAAACCCCTTTGGGTTATAAAAGTTTTGATTCAATATAATATTTGTTTTCCTTCCCTGTTCAGGTCCTTGTGACCTTATGAATAGTGTGGATGGGAAATAAATACTATGGTAGGCCCACTAGAAATTTAACTATGAAAATCATTATCAACATTGTTATTTGTAGTACGGTCCAGATGATCTTTTGATATGATTCATTGTTTGATAATGTTTGGATGGTGTTGATTTACGTGGACAATGGTTGAATGGTGCTAATTTATGTGGACAATGGTTGGATGGTGCCGATTTACATGGGAAACATTTGGATGGTGTTGATCATCATTAGTGGGCCATGTGCCTCATGGAATGAGTGTACATGATACACATGTACACCTGCAACTATTGAAATGATTTCTTGTATAGTTCAAGCCCATTTGAGGCCCATTGGTGCTGCCCATCCATGGGACCCATCATGATGTATTTTTGGCCTACGTACGGGGCCCACCTATTTGTATTTTTGACCCATGTGATAGGGCCCATCTGTTTTATATTTAAGGCCCACATAATGCGGCCTAGGGACCATATGCAGGGTCCACCTGTTATGTGTGTGTGGCCTTTGTTGAGACCTAATATGATGTTTTTATGGCCCACCTTAATGTATTTATGGCCATCCATTAGGTCCACCTTGATGTATTTATGGCCAGTCCATGAGGCCTGACATGTTGTATATGAGGCCTATTAGTGCGGCCCATTAATGTGGCCCATTAGAGGTAAATGAGGCCCATGTTTGAGGCATAATATGATGTATACCCGGCCCATATGTTGGGGCCCGATGTGATGTGTATTTAAGGCCCACCTATAATGTATATTTAAGGCCCAACTTGATGTGATGAGGCCCATGTGCAGGGCCCACTTATTGTGGATTTATGGCCCTTTTAACGTGGCCCGTTGAGTTGTATTCGAGGCCCATGTGATGCGGCCCATCATGATGTGTATTAGGCCCATTGTGATGTATTTTTGTCCCATTTAGTAAGGCCCAATGAGATGTATTTTTCTGCCCATATATTACAGCCCATTTGACACATACGGGGCCCATGTATTACGTCCCATTGTGATGTACATGAGGTCCATGAATAAGGCCCTTGGCAATGTATATTAGGCCTTTGTGTGAGGCCATGGGCCACTATTCATATAACTCCATGTGGGTCACTCCTTGGGAGTAATGTTGGTTAGATGTCCACATTGATGGGCAATGATGGTTGAATGTCCACATTGTGACCTTCCCTTAGGCCTTCCTATACCCATTCTCATCATCCTCTTAGTGGGTTAACCCAAATAAGTGGGTCTCATTCACCATAAACGGATGGTTTCACGCTATCAGATTTGATGTAACCCCTATCGAGGGTCGATCCTTATATTATGGTTAATCTATTATTCCTCTATGGACCCCGCTTTGTTTACACGCTGATTATCGATGTCGATTATCGATGGTGATTAACGGCGTCGATTATCGGTGCCGATTATCGATCATTGGTGTCGATTATCGGTGCCGATTATCGATCATTGGTGTCGATTAACGAGGTCGATCCCAATTGTCGAGGCCGATTCCAACTGCTGATTACCGATTTCGATTATTGGGGTTGAGGCCGATTCGGTTTGCCCATTATCGATTTTGATTATCTAAGGTTAAGGCCGATTCTGATTGTTGAGGCCAATAATGATTATTGAGGTCGATTCTGATTATTGAGGCTGACTCCGATTGTCGAGGTCGAATATTAAGGCTGATTGCTGAGGCACATTGTGATGTATATGCGACTCGTACTTGAGGCCCAATCAGATGAGTATTCGACCTCGCCCTAATGTATTTGAGGCCTATGTGATGAGATCCATCATGGTTCATTTGAGGGTCAAGTGATGAAGGCCATTGTGATGTATGTTAGGCCCATGTGAAAAGCCCATCGTGATGTGTATTAAGCTCTTGAGTGAGGCCCTTGGTGTTGTATATTTGGCCCTTATGTGAGTTCATGGGTCTACTATATGTTAGGCTCTATATGGGTCATCCTTTACGAGCAATGTTGATTAAATGTCCACATTGTTGATGTCGGTTATTGACACCGATTATGAATATGTGACAACATAACATCATGATACATCCCCATACGCATCATCTGTATGTTTATCATGATGTGTGGTTAACCATTGAATATGTCATTAAGAAGATTGTTACGAGACTCCCTGATAGGTGGAGGTCATCTCATGTGAGTGCATGATATGCATAGGATTAATGCATGACTGGATTGTATGACTCATGCATCTTGCATTGTGCCCTAGTGACATCAGGGCCATAGCCTCCACATGCATATCGTGGATGGCCAGACGGGACACCAAAAATTTATTTTATCATTGGACTGCCATAGATGACCCTGGGTGAAAATCCTTAAACCCTCTTGGTACCAAAGGATGCCCCAACGTCGAGACTGAGTGGATACATGAGCGTCCAAGTGTTGAATACCAAGAGGCCTCATCTCCCGCTGTGTCGTGGTCAGTTGGGAGGGGGTGTGGCCTTACTCGCTCGAGCGTAGGGGCCATTGGTAGGCTGAGTTTGACTAGCTCGTCAATGGGTGTGCTATCAACGTGTCGGATAGGTATTGACAGACTATTGGTTAGGCAGATAGTGAGGTTTCTTACGCTCACTTGGACTGTGCTGCTGGGAGAGGGGTAGTACCATTTGGAGTGTACTAAACCCCAGTGATGATCCCAGAGATAAACTGTACTGATATGTGGACTTGTTGAGCAGGAGTTGCATAGTCATTCATTCATTCATTCACTATCCACTCGGGCTAGTGGTGTGCAACTATTTGTTACATGTACCTTCGCAATGGCCAAGATTTTAGTTATGGCGCGCGACTAAGTTGAGATCAGGAGTTTACGACATCGAGTCTGACTATCCAAATTTATTTATAGGACTGGTTTAGATAGAAGTTCCTTATGATGGACTCCATAGCCTGCGATACTACGTACTATCATCCCGACTTCACACTCCAACATGGTCATTCTATTCACACTGCATATTGCATTACATCCGCGGCATATAGAATTTTGGGTTACTGTGTTTCTGCATTTATATGGTCTATATATGGCTATCACTATTCATAAACTCATTAGGAATTATATATTATGTCGCATCCTCGGCATCTGATATTTGGCTCTTTATGACTTCTCATTTGGTATAGTTGTTCTATATTGCGTATTCTGATATTGATTAACTCATGGACTTGTCCGTATTTCCGCTTACTCGGTTATCGTATGGTTTATGATCTTGTCAGTATTCCTGCTTACTCTGATAATTTATGATCTTGTCAGTATTCCTACTTACCCTGATAATTCATGATTTTATCAGTATGTTTACTTACTCCGATATTGTATGATTTATGGATTACCAGTATTTTTGGTATTGTATGATTATGGCAGTGTTGAATACTGGGCACTTACCTTGTGCACACACTTACACCACCCTCTAAGCTTTCTATAAGATTATGCACAATAGATGTGTTCAGGTGATGTTGGGTTGCACTGGCGTTCAGCATGGAGCGTTCAACTATGTTATGGAGCTTTGATTTTATTTTGACATATGTATTTCTCTTTCAACATTGTATTCAAATGTTTATATTAGTGGGTATGTGATCATGATATTGCCTTTATGATTTGGGTAAACTTGTAGTTATGCTTATTATGAGGTAAATGTACATTAAAAAAAATCCTCCTTTTAGGATCCCAGGATTGGAATCTAACGTATGGATGCTAGGAAATGAGAATGGGGTACTACGAATGCTGTCGGCACTGGATTCGACGATCGGGATTCCTGTGAATCCGATTTCTGGATTTGGGATGTGACAGAAGTTGGTATTAGAGCATAACTTGGGAATACCTGAAGATAACATCACATATTAGCTAATAGCTTCCCTACAATTTATGATTGTTGAGAACTTAGAAAGGTTAGATCCCCAAGTTCAAATAACTTTGAGATTTTTTGATATAGCTCCCTACCATTGAAATTGTGAGGGTACATATTATTCTATTTTTTATCATTTCTGATCTGAGATCTAAAGATTAGTAGGGTCACCATAGTATTGATATTGTATCTTGAGAGGGCAAGGCTGACAATAGAGAGCGTTATCTTCACCCTTTTGTAGATTGACTGAGCCTTGACATATATACTTAATGATGTTTCGTCTCCCTTATCTGTACTGTAAATTTCGAGGATGAAATTTTTATTTGGTGGGGAGAGCTGTAAGACCCGTATCCTAAACCGTATTATTCCATAGGCCTCCGCAATCCTCCCGATTGAGTTCCAGCGACCCGCGATCTGTTATCAGCGTTTGCACGTGATCCTAAGATGTGTCCCATATATCAGAGTTAGCTCGACCCAAGACTTGTAACAGTACAACCGCACCGTCGCCGCGGTTCCAACGCCGCATATTACGCGCCGAGGAGATACCTGAGCCAGGAGATGTGGGCCCACATTTAGTTCAATAAAACACCGCGCATTGCAAATACTGAGAGAATCTGTACAATATATCAAATCAATCGAGTACACATTACCCTTCATCACGCACTCATCCCCAAGTACAACCACCTTTCCCTTAAAGTCAACTCTTTCTTACATAAAGAACTTTCTCTTGCACAAATACACATCACTCATTCACACCCATCACACCCATCTCTCTCTCTTACACCTCTCTCTCTCTCTCTCATCTCTCTCATTCTAAAAATAATAATCCCAAGAGCTCTAACGTCCATGGCTTCCATGGAGGAGCTTGTTGTGGCCCACTCACTACCACCCAATCCCACTCTCCAAAATCAATCTCCACCGTTCAAATGCATCCTTTGGAGCTCTAAGATACGTTGATGGAAGAAGAAATCCAAGAAGATAAACGGTGGGTGCTTCTCTCTCTCTTTTTCATTTTTGTGTGATGTGTGGCCCACTTGGATGGACTCCACCTTGGTGTAGGTCTTATCCAAACCGTCCAAGTCATGTGGATCTTACCTTATAGATGATGAGAATACACAAATATTAGACCTATCAAGTGGGCCATGTTCATGTGGGACTCACCTTAATAAAACGTGGACCACATATATGTGGGACTCACCATGATGCTGTGTTTATCCATGTCGTCTAGTGTCCAGGGATGCTGGACGTGAAGCTGGCTAGCATGGAGTGCGTGTACTGACATGGGTGTGTACTAACAAGCTATATATATATATATATATATAAAATATCTAACGTCAATGGGGTTTTTAGATTTTTAGATGGGCCATTCATATAGGCCCCACCTTGATGCATTAATTTAATCCAGGCCGTCTATTTCATTCCCTAGATTATTTTAGGCGTTGAGCCAAAAAATGAAGTGAATCTGATTTTCTGGCGAGCCATACCATAGAAAATAGTATTTTCTACCGATGAAATCTACCCTAATGTTTCTATACACCCAAAATACCCCAAATATTGGACGCTTTCGGACTGTCTCGAGCCATATAATGTAATGGATGGAGTGGATTCACCTAATTCACGCCCCACATGCGAAAAACCCCACAAAGCATTTTTTTTCAAAAAAATAATAATAAATCGGAGCAACAGGCGCTACTGCTACCGTGACTAGAGGATGCCGGCTGCACTCCTATGCTGTTGTGATCTGACGGGCAGGGACCCACCGTCCCAGCTGTGTGCCCCACCATGATGTGTACTGTACATCAACACCGTGCATTTGATAGGTCCCCTTTGGGAATTGGGATCTCCCAAAAATCAGTCATTTATGGGAAACATGTGGTCCACACTTCAAGGCAACAGGGGCTGAACGTCTACCATTGAAACTCTTTTTTGTACCACAGAAGTTTTGGATGAAATTTGTTTTTCTCCTTCATTACGGTCCGTGTGACCTTATCAATAGATTGAATGGTAAGTAAACATTATGGTGGGCCCCCTTAAGGGATGTCACGCCCCAAACTCAGAAAACGGGCTCTCAAAATTTTTGATCACCGAATCCGGCGCTGACAGCCTCTATACTACCCCATTCTCGGATCCCAGCACTCATATGCCAGATTTCAATCCTGGGATCCTACAAGGAGGATTTTTAGTATGATTTTTTTAATGGAGCATAACCACAAGCATAACCAAGTCACGAAATAACATCACCATATATTCACTATTTCAAAAACTTTAAGTACAATGCGGGAAGGGAACTACAAGATGTTCAAGAGGCTCCAAAATAGACTGATCCACTCGGTCTAGACGTTGGAGTAACTCCTAGTACCAAAAAGGTTCTGAAACTTTCACCCAAGGACATCTTAAGTGCCCACAGTGCTAGAACCAAGCATTTTTGATATCTGATACGGCCATCCAGGATGTGCCTGTGTAGCCACAGCCCTGATGTCGCTAGGGCGTACAATGATCAAGTCACTCATATGCGAGATGCATGAATCACACCGTATAGTCAGGCAGTAATCCCGTGCATACCATGCGCTCATGTGGGGCATTTTGTCTCAAAAGGAGTCCCGTAATGTCTTAACCCAACGGCTTATGCTATGATCAAACATTCCTCATATCAAGCATACATATGATGCGTATGGCATGAGGCATGGAATTATACTAAGCATGTTATAAAGTAATGAACTATCCTCACAACGAAGATGGGCCTAGACGGCCTACACATAACAAGTATGGGCCTATTAATGGGCCCTAGGGAGAGTCGTAATGCGGACATTTAACCAACATTACCTTACAATGTGGACGTCAAACCATCATTGTTCCCAAGGCATAGCCCGTCATAAACTTCATTACATAAACTATGTTGGGATCTCACATTACAATGGATCTTAAGGACATCCTGTTGGACCTCTACCCATGGGCCTTAGATACATTAAATGGGCTGCATCATATGGGCCTTATATAAATCAAGTGGGCCACATCAATAAGCCTTATGTACATTGCAATGGGCCATAACCCCTGAGGCTTGAAATACATCACAATGGGCCTCATAATATGGGCCTTACATTCACATCGAGGTGAGCCCCAACAATGGCCACAAATAAATCAAGATGGGCCCCATATAGATTAAAGTGGGCCTCATAATATGGGCCTTACATTCACATTGAGGTGGGCCTCAATAACGGCCACAAATAAATCAAGATGGGCCCCATATATAACAAATTGGGCCTCAATGATGGACCATAAATGCACCATGATGGGCCTAGTCACATGGGCCTCAAATATATACTCAGGTGGGGTCCACTTGAACTATAGATCTGTCTTATTTTTATTCTCAAGCCTTAAGATGGGCTTTCAAAATGGTTGAACGGCTTGGATGCAACACATGCATCATGGTGGGTCCCATCAGGACAGACGGTGTGGAGAGAACCCATACATCATTGGTGGGTTCCACGTGGGGCCCACCATAATGTTTAAATACCATCCAACCTGTTGATAAGGTCACGCTGACCTAGATGGAAGGAAAAATAAATTTCCTATTGACCCAAAACTTCTGTGGTGACCCACGAAGATTCCAATAGCAGTTGTTAAAACCCACTGTTTCCTGTGATGTGGGCCACCTGAGTCCTAAATAAGGCTGATATTTGGAGTGGGTCCACTTTAGGGAGTGGCCCACCCAATGAACGGTGTTGATTTTAAATATACATCATGGTGGGGCCCACGGCTGGGGCCGTGGATCACTGCATGCCCGCCTACAGCGCAGGCGTTGCCTACACCTCAGGCAGCAGCAGTGCCTGCTGCATTGATTTATTTTATTTTTTTTAAAAGAGCTTTTTTATTATTTTTTGTGTATGGGGACCGCATCAACAGGATCCGCCCCCACCCAATGGATTCTACAGTCCGTAACTAATCCAGCAAGTCCAATATTGGGCATGTTTAGGCGTGTAGAAAAATTCAAGTGAATTTAAACGATGAAAATCACTATTTACTAAGGTATGGCCCACGAGAAAGTTGGATTGACCCCATTTTTTGGTTCAACGCCTCAAACGAGTGGGTAAATAGGATAGACAACATGGATTGAATACATACATCAAGGTGAGGCCTATACAAATGGCCCACCCAATAAGCTTGAAATCAAGCTTAGATTTGTTTTCATGTCCAGCGTCCAGGGCTCACACGAACGTTCAAGTTGGGCCCTGCTCAGGTGGGCCACCACATGATTATTAGTGTGGATATCACACTTATAAAGTGGACCCCACCTATAAATGACTTGAGTCTAATACATGCTTCATGGTGGGGTCCATCCAAAGTGGGCCACATAGCCATATCATCACATACAAAAATAATTGAATAAAAAGAGAGGGAGAGAGAAAGAGGACACACGTGATGGAGGGACCCCGGCACTATGGGCCCTTCGTTAAAATTAATCAAACATCAAGTGGGTCCCATTGCATGTGGGCCCATCAAATCAAAAATCAATGGTAAATCCTTTCTCCACCAAATGTAAGGTCTAGATGACCCTATCCATACAAGAAAAATAAACATTATGATGGGGTCCATGGAGAATGGCCCCATCATGGAATGATTTTGAGGATCAAGGTGGTAGATCGGCCACATCAAGGGTCCAAAGTGAGATCCATACCATCAATCGGTAGGTCTCACTTGGCCCATCATCAAAACATAAAAAATCTATCCTAATAAGCACCCACCTTCGATCTTCTTGGTCCGTTGGAAAGTCAATCTCTTTGTGTCTCACTTTGATGGTGGAAGATGAGGTTTGAATGGCTAGGATGATGGATTTGGGATGAGAAAGTGGGCCTCACACATGTACTTTTCTCTCCACGGGAAGAGCTTGGATGTGAGCCTCTTCTCTTGCTTGGGAAAATGTGATGAGAAATGAGAGAGAGAGAGAGAGAGAGAGAGAGAGAGAGAGAGAGAGAGAGAGAGAGAGAGAGTTGTAAGGAGAAGGAGTGATGGGTGATGGAGTGATGGATGTGAGGTAAATGATGGGTGAGGTGAGTGATTGGTGTGTTGAGAGATTGGTTGACTTTTGGGTTTGCTTGACTTATGGAGAAAGAAAGCATAGGTGTGTGTACTTGACATGAGGTCGTTGATTGATTGATGGGACATGTTGTAAAGATTCTCTTGGAATTGCAAATGCATGGTGTTTTCTTCAAAATAAATACCAGCCCACGTCTCCTTGCCAGCATATCGGATCGGTATGCAAGACGCTGTGTTTGAACCGCAGCGATGGTACGGTCGCAATGGTAAAGTCTCTAATTAAGCCGACTCAAATCTACAGGATACAACTTAGGGTCGTCCATAAATGTCGATAATAGGTCGCAGGTTATCGGAATTCGACGGGAAGGATCACGGGAGTCGACGAAACAGTACGGACTAGGATACAGGTATTACATGGGACCCATGTCTAGGGACAGATTGGCCAGTACACCCTCACAGCTATATAGCTGCTGTATTGTCGATAGCAAGTTCTGCGGGTCCCACACTAGCCTTCCAGCTGGTGTGTTGACTTTGGCAAGTTTGGTGGGACCCCCTTGATGTAAGTATTTTATATCCACTCCATCAGTCTAGTTGAGGTGTGGACGTCCCACCATGATGCATGTGAAGTATATCCAGACCGTCCATTCATTTTATCTGGGCAATCCCATCATGATGCATGTTTTTCCTTCAACGTTGGCCCTTGCACTCTCTCTCACACACACGTTTATATATAAATCTGTAAATATATATATATATAATGTAAATAATATATAAAATATTAATAATATCATATTGGTGGGCCACACATGTGGACCCACCACCTCATATGCATCAAATCTGCACCGTCCAGATCATACTACTCTTTGGACAGTGGCTTTCTCTGTGTCATGTTACATTATAATATAATGTAATATATTATATTATATTATATGATAATATATTATATTATATTATATTATATATGTGAAGGTGAGACACTACGTGGAATGCACCATGATGTATGTTGCATCGACACCGTCCATTTGCTAGACAGTGCAACAGCCATGATGTCCATGTTGTCCATCCATCTTACGGGTGGAACCCAGCATGGTGTACCCTTGCCATCTATCCATTTTACATGCGTGCGGCCCCGCCATGATGCATGTGTTGTATACACACCGTCCATCCAATTTGAGGGGCCACACGTGATGAGCGGGTCTTATCCACACCATCCATGTGGTGGGATGGTGGGCCCCCTTTTTAGGTATGTATTCTATATCCAAGCAGTCCATCAGATTGGACGTGGGCCCACCATGCTGCATGTGTTTTATCCAAACCGTCTATACATTTGGTGTTGAACTAAAAATAAGGCAGATCTAATGTTAAGCGGACCACCCTACATAAAACAGTGGTGTTGAACGCCCACCCTTGAAACCCCTTTGGGTTACAAAATTTTTAATTCAATAATATTTATTTTCCTTCCCTATTCAGGTCCTTGTGACCTTATAAATAGTGTGGATGGAAAATAAATACTATGGTGGGCCCACTAGAAATTTAACTATGAAAATCATTATCACCACCGTTATTTGTGGTACGGTCCAAATGATCTTTTGATATGATTCATTATTGGATAATATTTGGATGGTGTTAATTTACATGGACAATGTTTGAAAGGTGTTGATTTATGTGGACAATGATTGGATGGTTCCGATTTACATGGGAAACATTTGGACGGTGCTGATCATCATTAGTGAGCCATGTGCCTCATGGATGAGTGTACATGATACACATGCACACTTGTAACTATTGAAATAATTTTTAGTATGGTCCAAGCCTATTTGAGGCCCATTGGTGCTGCCCATCCATGGGACCCATCATGATGTATTTTTGGCCTATGTATAGGGCCCACCTGTTTGTATTTTTGGCCCATGTGATAGGGCCCACATAATGCGGCCTAGGGACCATATGTAGGGCCCACCTGTTATGTGTTTGTGGCCTTTGTTGAGACCTAATATGATGTTTTATGGCCCACCTTGATGTATTTGGCCATCCATTAGGTCTGCCTTGATGTATTTATGGCCCGTCCATGAGACCCGACATGTTGTATATGAGGCCCATTAGTGCGGCCCATTGATGTAGCCCATTAGATGTAAATGAGGCCCATGTTTGAGGCCCAATATGATGTATACCCGGTTCATATGTTGTGGCCCAATGTGATGTGTATTTAAGGCCCACCTGTAATGTATATTCGAGGCCTAACTTGATGTGATGAGGCTCATGTACAGGGCCCACTTGTTGTGGATTTATGGCCCTTTCGGCGTGGCCCATTGAGTTGTATTCAAGGCCCATGTGCAGGGCCCACTTGTTGTTGATTTATGGCCCTTTTAGTGAGGCCCATTGAGTTGTATTCGAGGCCCATGTGATGCAGCCTATCATGATGTGTATTAGGCCCATTGTGATGTATTTTTAGCCGATTTAGTAAGGTCCAATGAGAAGTATTTTTCATCCCATATATTGTGGCCCATTTGACACATACGGGGCCCATGTATTATGGCCCATTTTGATGTACATGAGGTCCATGGCAATGTATTTTAAGCCTTTGTGTGAGGCCATGGGCCACTATTCATATGGCTCTATGTGGGCCACTCCTTAAGAGCAATGTTGGTTAGATGTCCACATTGATGGCCAATGATGGTTAAATGTCCACATTGTGACCTTCCCTTAGGCCTTGTTAGACCTATTCTCATCATCCTCTTAATGGGTTAACCCAAATAAGTGGGTCCCATTCACCATAAACATATGGTTTCACGCTATTGGATTTGATGTAACCCCGGCCGAGGGCCGATCCTTAAATTATGGTTAATCGGGTGTTCCTCATGGACCCTGCCTTGTTTACATGATGATTGTAGTGACGATTATCGATGCTGATTGACGGCGTCGATTGTCGGTGCCGATTGTCGATTATTGAGGCCAATCCCAATTGTCGAGGCCAATTCCGACTTTCGATTACAGATTTCAATTATTGGGGTCGAGGCCGATTCTGATTACCGATTATCTAAGGTTGAGACTGATTTCGATTGTTGAGGCCGATTCCGATTATAGAGGCCGATTCTGATTATTGAGGCCGACTCCGATTGACGAGGCCGAATATTGAGGCCGATTACTGAGGCACATGGTGATGTATATGCGGCCCGTATTTAACTCCCATTCTGATGAGCATTCGGCCTTGGCTTGATGCATTTGAGGCCTATGTAATGTATGTCAGGCCTATGTGATGAGGCCCATCATGGTGCATTTGAGGGTCATGCGATGGAGCTCATTGTGATGTATGTTAGGCCCATGTGAAAAGCCCATCATGATGTGTAATAAGCTCTTGAGTGAGGCCCATGGTGTTGTATATTTGACCCTTGTGTGAGGAGATAGGTCCATGGTATGTTAGGCTCTATATGGATCATCCCTTAGGGGTAATGTTGGTTAAATGTCCACATTGTCGATGCCGGTTATTGACACCAATTATGAATATGTGACAGCATAGCATCATGATACATGCCCATACATATCATCTGTATGTTTATTATGATGTGTGGTTGACCATTGCATATATCATTGGGAAGATTGTTTTGAGACTCCCTGATAGGCGGAGGTTATCTCATGTGAGTGCACGATATATACAGGATTAATGCATGATTGGATTGTATGACTATGCATCTTACATTTTGCCTTAGTGACATCAGGGCTATAGCCTCCACAGGCATATCGTGGATGGTCAGACGGGACATCGAAAAATTGTTCTAGCATCAGGCTGCCATAGATGAACCTGGGTGAAAATTCCTAAACCCTCTTGGTACCAGAGGACGCCCCAACGTCGAGACCGAGTGAATACATGAGCGCCCAAGTGCCGAATACCAAGAGGCCACATCTCCCGCTATGTTGTGGTCGGTTAGGAGGGGGTGTGGCCTTACCCACCTAAGCGTAGGGGGCATTGGTAGGTTGAGTTTGACCAACTTGTTAATGGGTCCGCTATAGACGTGCCGGATAGGTATTGGCAGACTATTGGTTAGGCGGATAGGAGGTTTCTTACGCTACTTGGATTGTGCTGCTGGGAGAGGGGCAGTGCCATTTGGACTGTACTAAACCTCGGTAATGATCCCAGAGATGAACTGTACTGATATATGGACTTATTGAGCAGGAGTTGCATAGTCATTCATTCATTCATTCACTATCCACTCAGGCTGGTGGTGCGCAACTATTTGTTACGTACACCTTCACAATGGCTAGGATTTTGGTTGGGGTGCGTGACTAACCTGAGATCAGGAGTTTACCACATCAAGTCTGAAAATCTAAATTTAGGTATGGGACTAGTTTGGATAGAAGTCCCTTATGATGGACCCCACAGCCTGCGATACTATGTACTACCATCCTGACTTCACACTCCAGTATGGTCATTCCATTCGCACCGCATGTTGCATTACATCCACGGCATATGACATTTTGGATTACTATGTTTCTACATTTATATGGTCTAGATACGGCTGTCGCTATTTGTAAACTCATTAGAAATTATATATTGCATCGCATCCTCGGCATCTGATATTTGGGTCTTTATGACTTCTCATTTGGCATAGTTGTTTGATATTGCGTATTCTGATATTGATTGACTCATGGACTTGTCCATATTTTTTCTTACTCGGTTATCGTATGGTTTATGATATTGTCAGTATTCCTGCTTACTCTAATAATTTATGATCTTGTTAGTATTCCTGCTTACCCTGATAATTCATGATCTTATCAGTATTTCTTCTTACTTCGATATCGTACGATTTATGGATTACCAGTATTTTCAGTATTGTATGATTATGACATTATATTGAATACTGGGCACTTACCTTGTGCACACACTTACACCACCCTCTAAGCTTTTTATAAGCTTATGCACGATTGATGCGTGCAGGTGATGTTGGGTCGTAGGGCATTGAGCATGGAGAGTACAGCTGTCTTATGGAGCTTTGATTTTATTTTGACATATGTATTTCTCTTTCAGCATTGTATTCAAATGTTTATATTAGTGGGTATGTGATGATAATGTTGCCTTTATGATTTTGGTAAACTTGTAGTTATGCTTATTATGAGTTAAACGTACATTGAAAAAAAAATCCTCCTTGTAGGATACTAGGATCGGAATCTGGTGTATGGATGCTGGGAACTGAGAATGGGGTACTACAGAGGCTGTCGGCACCGGATTCGGTGATCAGGATTCCTGAGAATCCAATTTTCCAAATTGGGGTGTGATAGTATCGATACATCGATAATTCCGTCCAGATGTATATGCAGTTGCTAGAAACTTTATGTCCTTATTCAATTTTATCGAACTTGATATCGATAAATCGATAGAGCTAGAAAACTTAGAGATTTTCTGATTTTGTAAAAAAAGTTTTCTAAGCCAAAAACCCTATGATGTTCTTACCAATTTTAAGGATTTTATATACCTGGTGTTTTGGGACAAGGGATGTGAGGCTTAGATTTACCTATGGTCAGTTCAGCACACATCCAGTTGACGCAGACAGCTGATTGATCTTCCCATGGAGCTTTTCTGTCTAGTTGACTCAACATTCAGGCTAATTGACAAACCAGGGCACTTTCAATCTCCCCCATTGTCAATTACGTGACAAAATACCAAAACACCCTAGAAGAACATCTAGATAACCATATCCTAAATTGTGTGTACATGTAATTTACACAATTTACACACAACTCAGTAGCTACTCCCCTTAATGGCATTCTCCTCCTATCTTGATGCAGCTGCTCCCCCTATCACTTATATCACAATTCAAGTAGATATGCAATTTTCCTTGCGGGGGTGTTTGAATTATTCTCCCCCTTTTTATCAGTCATTGGCAAAGATATAACAATTGAGATTCACTGCAGTTAAAGCATCATGGGAGAACCATCGTTCAGAAGGCATACATATAGAAAGTATAGATGTATAATGATCAAAACAGTTTAAGCATATAACACTTTCAGAAACTTTGTATGCATAACAAACCGAATAGAGTAATGATATAAGCAGATAGAATAACTAACAAAACATCACATGCATTCCACGCTATAAGCTAGATAGACCAGGGGATCTTTAAGACATAATCATGGCAGTTAAAAATGTGAATTATATCCAACCACATCCATAATAAAAAACATACTACCCCACCTTGGCAGTGGACACAGTTATCCAAAAAAACAGGCCCATTCATGGGCACCTAGAAGTAACCGTCAGTAGTAAACCCGCACAAGGGCATATACAACATGCCAAAAAGAAATTGTCAAAATGTTAAGGAGCTATTTCATTCACTCATAAGAGCGTAGAGCATCCAAAAAGGTACTTATGCTCATATGCAGAGATAAAAGAGGATGAATGTGATAGCGTTTAGAGTCCCGGGACGTGTAAACGGCATAGACCAACTGGTGGAAAAGCAAAGTTGGAAGACAGATTTTTGTCTCGTTGGTAACTAAATACACTATCATGGTCATGAAACCTGTGGGATCGGACCGGTTGGTACTTCTAGGATAGATGTTTGTAGCGAACATACCATGTAAGACCCAAAATCGTGGTTCCATGTACCTAGATTTCAACGCATTTCCTTGATACCAAGGAATGTCTTTACCATGATATAGGTACTTAGTCACCATGGACTAGATCTCAACATTTTCAAGGTCCATTTTAAGGAGACCTTTTGGTGTCATTGTCATTCCGAGGATGTTTGCCATTATAGCAGGAGTGATCAGCACATCATCAACATCTAGAGAGACCATGATAGAAGGAGGATCAGACACGGGTGAGTGACAAGCAGTGAGGAAGTTGCGTGTACGCTCAAGATGACATGACCCATCAAAATTTTGAACGGGCAACCAATCGATTGCAATAAACAGGGATTCCAAATTTTATGGTTTTAAACAATCCCTATCTACCTTCCTCTCGTGAATGAGCTTCCTACCCATGTATTTTGTTAGACGTGAATTTAATCTAGCCGGAGGAGGTGCCGGTGGTTCGGATTGGGACCCGCCACGTGAAGTTTGTCGAGATCTTTGACGAGTGGGGGTCCCTCGTTCGGGAGCTCTTGCCTTTTCTTTTAAGGCAAGTATCTTTCATCGAAAGGCTCTGGATGACTTCCTAAGACCCGACACCATTTCTTTATCCTTATCCATAAAGACAGATTTGGGAAGAATGGACAAAATCCCTCTTTTAAAAAAACTGAAAATACCCGACCAAAAAGCAAGATAGAATCTGAAATGCAAGGTATGAAAGGGTAATACCAAATTTTGAGGCATCTCCGGGACCCACGATGGACTTTCGGCTGAGGGGATAAGTAGAGAAAAAATAGAATGCCCTTTTCTGAAAAATAATTTTTTTTTTCTTGACCGCCTTTTATTGGGTGGCAGTCTTCGATATCATCGACCTATGTTTCGATGATATCGATGTAACTCCCTCGATGTTACCGAGACCGCCTTCGATATCATTCTCGATCATATGGCTCTTCACATTCCAAAGAGGCATCGATGAGATCAACCCTTGATCGATTAATCGAGAATGACTTATCGGCAGACATATCAAAGATGAATGTTTTCAATTTTCATCATTCAGACAACTCATGATGTGTACTTTTACTATATCTATGAATCAACAGTATACACAAAATTTTTTTGGATAATCACTGTACACATCAAAATTATAAACATTAGAATGTTTATATGTAAAAGATTGAGGTGAGGAACCTCAGATATATCATTTAAAGCTCAGCAAAAATTGTATCATTTCAGCAAATATCCAAATCTAGATGCATGTCCTAGACTTGTCTTTTTATGCTTAATATTTCAGGGTATATAAATAGAGTTAGTTATTAGACAATTCAGTTTTTCCTTTACTATCCATTTTGAGACAGAATTCTTTACTATGGTAGATTTAGTTTTCATGGTTATCTCACCCACTTGATCCAATGATTCCTTCATTCTGTCTTTCATTTTAGCTGGTGATGGATGAGTGTTTCTCCTAGGTGGACTTTTGACATTTTGTATTTTTATGGCCGGTTTGAATTTACCAATATGATTTTGACTGGAGTTATGTGAAGTCCTTCTAGGTGTCAAGCATTCAAACTTATAATAACCCATATCACCACATAAATGACAAACTGGAGTAGTTCTCGTATTACTACCTAAAGCAGCAAATTTTTTAGTTATTGGTGCTACATTTCCAGTTCTCCTTTTAGTTTTATCATACCCTAGGCCACTCTTGTCTTTTCCTCGTCTTCCCATCCTTAACAACTTTTCTAGCTTTTCACCACTCTGGGAAAATTTATAGTTTATTTCAGTAAATTTTTTGGATTTCTCTAAGTCAAAACAAAGTGTGTGATTCTCATTCTTGAGTTGCTTTTTCATCTTTTAATAATTTAACTTGTTTATTAAGCTTTGATGATTCCATTTTTAGGGATAGATTGATTCTTTCCAACTTATCATTGTCTGAATGATATTGTTGTAAATCATTGATTAAATGTGTATTAATTTCCAAGGTTTTGTCCAGATCTCTTTATAACAATTCCTTTTTTTTTTCCAGAAATTCCTAGTCTTTTCAGGATGTCGATGCTATGAGTATAGAGTTGATTGTAAACATCCTATAGCTTAACCTGTTTCTCTTCTTCCTCCTTTGTTTCCTCATTATCAGATGGAAATGATTCAGTAGCTTGTGGTTCCTCGTTCTCAGTCTTAATGGGAATGATTGGATCAATGGAGACCATAAGAATTTTCAATCATTTCTAATCTCCATTGCTCTCTGAGTCATAACATTCTGAGTTTGACTCTTCTATATTATCCCAGGTGGCAGCCATTGCCTTGTCCTTAGTTTTTCTATTTAGGCATTCAGTAGACAAGTGTCCATACTTATGACAGGAATAACATTGTGGTTCTTTGGCCTTTTTATCAAATTTGCATACAGAAGGTTTGTTGTCCACCTTTCTTCCTCTGGAAGGATGGTCACGATTCATTTGAAAGAACTTCCTGAATTATTGCACCAGCAAAGGCACTTCCTCATCTTCATCTTCTTTTTCACTTCCAATGTCCTCATTTGTTGTTTTCTTTAAAGTTTTTAGGATAATATTTTTAAATTTTTGGGTTTGTTTGAAGTGTAGTTTGAAGGTTTGTAGTGAACCTACCAGTTCTTCTACTTTCATTTCATCTATGTTCCTACATTCTTCAATGGTTGTTACTTTAGGATTGAACCGTTACAGTAGGGATCTTAGAATTTTTCTATAGATTTTAGATACTAGAACTTTCTCTCCTAATCCACCCATGGATTTGCAGATGATATTTAACTTTGTGAAAAACTGCATAAAGGTCTCATGCTCTTCCATTCTTGTAACACCCTGAAAATCGGAGGTCGAGCATAAACTCAACTCCCGAGTTCCAACGCATCACTTATGCAACATAGATAATGATGATTGAATGTTGTTCACATTAATACACTAAACATGAGTGGGATATACCAAAACAACATATCATACTCCAGAGACAGTTAAATTTTGCAAGTGGAAGACTGTGATAGATATATAAAATATATAAACTTGATAGGTCTCCAGAGTGTGAACATGTTACCAGGTTAAATATATACATGTATACTTCAAAATAAATAAAATGAATATACATAGGTGTTCCCAACAGTGCAAAATAACAAGTGTAATGACGTCTAATCAACATCCTTGTAACCCCGTCGATCAGAACATGGTCTATAAAGACCCGCCTAATAGCTGCATATAAGAGAAACCCTCCTCATCATCATAAAAGTCTGGCTCCGCTTCGCAAGCATCGTCATCATCTGAAACTAAAATAGGGACTGGTTGGTGTTTCAAATAGTCCCGTAACATGAAAGTGAGTGATCTACTTAGTGGAACTATACAACAGAGGTTAACATGTTATCAATTCAATGAAGCAGTAATGATAAAGCAGTACAATCAAACATGTCCTAATACTCTTGTTAATGCAAGAATGGTATGAGAAAATGATGCATGCCCTCACCACAAACTCCCTCTTGCGACATCATCTAACAATCGCAGCATGAATCACTACCACTGTGCTCTACATTAAAGCCAATGGCACATGCAGTGTGATGTCATGAACATGATTACCAAGTTCTTATTAGTCCTTTTCATATAGCAGGAATGGGAAGCTAAGATACCTCCCTTATAATAATTTCTAAACAATGATCCATTCTAGGGTCGTCAGTCCTAGTAAATCTCATACGATATTACTGTTCTGGGTCGCTGTAAAGGGCTCGTCACCAATCAATACAGGCTTAGTATACCTTAGATAATGCAAAAAGGCTCGTCACCTGTCCGTAGTGTCAAGATATGCTCGAGGTCACTATAGAGGACTCTTCACCAATCAGTGTAGGCCGACAGCACGAATATAGTGTCCCATACCACCATATTCGGATCACGAGTCTAGGTTGCTCACTGGTCACTACGGGGAGGCTCGTCGCCCCAGCGTAGGTCGACAGCACGACCATAATATCTCATACCACCATGTCTGGCTCATGAGTCTTATGGGATTAAGGTACCAAGGTTAACGGAATTTCACTGGTAAGTTTGGTACCCTAGATTCAAACAATAGCGTCCAAACATGGTGAACATACATCGGTCATTTAGGTTATTTGACGAGCTCAACTAGGACAAGCGCATGTTGAGTTGATCGACATGGAATGCATAAGCACTCCGTGTGGCCTAACCACCGTCGAACATCCCAAGTATGACTTGCATTCATCGAACACATCCTGTGTGGCGTAAATAATTCCAACCACCAGTTCGAGAACAATTACCGATTACCTGGACTGTAATATAGTCTCAATTACGTACAAGCTCAATAATAGACATTTGATTCATATTCTACTTTCAAATGAACCTGTTATAAAATATAATTTAAACATAAATACAGTACATGGAGGAAATTATACACACAGTTAACATAAATAAATTAGGCTAAACAATTCATGGTGGAAATCGTACACTTAAATAAACAGTTCATGGAGGAAATCATACACTTAAATAAGGTAATTGAGATTCATGTCTCAACACCCTTATAAATCATACTTTACTAAATACTAACTTATTCAGACATTTATACAAACACTTAGACTACATTATTCAACATACATCACGTATGTCGACCATATTACATATTAGGGCAAATCCTTTCGCCAAGGAGTTGTCGCATACATAACAATCATGTACTAACGACAAATAATCATGGCAATCACAACATCAGATTTCATAAGCATACAGACATTCTAACATATACATGAAATACTCTAATTACAACATAGGTTATACATATACGTAAATCAAAACAGATAGTGCATTTAGCATGTGTAATAGCATCCACGTCAAGAATAAATTATTATTTAACATTGAAAGTCTTGAACACTATAACCTAAACATATATAGTCCACATCTTAAACCAGAAAACGTATAACGGATATGATTTAGAAGATAAGTCTTTGTCAACGGTGGATTGACAACCTAAGGCATGAATTAGGTTAGCTACATCAATACTTAGGCTATTCTAAGCTCCAAAGCAGGTTAGGGTTTGATTGTCTTACCCAAGAATGGAATTAGAATCGTCGGAATAACGATTCAGATAGATGGATTTGGTGCGCAGAGAAACTGGGAAGAATCCTAAGATGAAACACCAACTTCTCACTCACTTTCTCCCTCTCTTTTCTCTCTCTTATCTTAGCTAGGGTCTGAGAATTCATATGGAATTTGTGAGAGAGGGTTTAAGGTCCTTATATAGGCTCAGAACTGATGAAAACAGTCCCAGAGCCAAGGTATGCTTAGGTTATAACCAAATCGGGCTTATTCTGATCCAACAGAACATTTTTAGAGGTCCTCTTACTGAATGCGGTCAGACTTAAGCTCACAGATACTGGATCTTGATCAAGTTAAGTTTTCAGTCCGATCAGGTTTCCAGATCGACCATGACAGACCAGTTTCAGTTCAACGGTCATCGAAACTTGATCAGGGCCACAAGCATTTTGACATGTGTGGGCCTTTGTCCCTGATCCGAGGGTGTATTTGGGTTAGAATCTAATGGTTAGAATGCTTATAATTGGTCCACAAGTGACATGACTCAGATTACTTAAATTTATATTTAATTTCTAAATATATTCACTTTTCTCATACTCTTCGTTCCAGACTCAAGAAAATAGTCCCAGGACATCATCTGGACTTAATTTTTGAAGTGATTGTCAAGTCCAACTAGGAGGTCATAACTTTCTAAGTTCATCGCTATCGGACTTTCGACGTGCGGTCTAGGTCCGATACGAAGTTTCACGATGCTCCTAAGAGCAACTGGGTTTAGAGATTGATCCTAGGTTTCTAAGTAATGTAGAATTAGCGGTCTTACTCATTTTGGGTCTTTTAGTTTATATTTAAAGTGGTTCAAGCTAATTCTACTAAGTATTCAGTTTAGTACTTAACAAATTCTACCCTAATTATGGTAGAATACGGTCCTAGGGCCATTCTATACCCCATTTTTAGTACTTCTAGTTATTATATTATTTTAATTATTTTTTTAGTAGTTCATCATCAAGTTTACCCCGTCTCCACCAAATTTTATGAGATTTTGTGTTGTAAAAAAATTCTAAACATTTTAGAAGCAGAAGTTGTTCAACAAGTGATTTTCAGAAAATTATCACAATGACATACTTTAAACTATATTAAATATTTTATTATATTTTTTATATATTTTTAGATAAAACTAGACTCATTTAGCTTCAGTCTTGTTTTTGAATCACCTAAATCGGAGTTATAACGAGGGAGATATAATTTTTCAAAGTTGGATAAAATGTGTTAAAAAATATAAAAAATGGGCTGCCTAATCCGCTGTACGGACGAGGCCTCGCCGGTCACTAGACATATGGATGAGGGCTCGCCCTAGGGGAGAGGTCCTCCCCCCCCCCCCCCCCCCCCCCCCCCCCCCCCCTCCCCGGATGCCGAAAACATGTGGGACCCACCTCGAGTCCCCCCTAATTGAGTCGTTTGGGCCTACCAGTCCGTCGAGGCATTTATCGGGTCTCATTTGTAAACTGGAATGAGTTATGTGACATACAATATTTAATTTTGGGGTAGGAGAAGCTAATCTATCCAAATAACTTATTTACATCATGAGATTCTAAAAATTCAATAGTCAAAATCTCATTTTATTCATGTATGTACCATTTATAGTAAGTTCTAGTTTAAGTATAGTTCTTCACCATTTAAACTTTAGGATTTGTGTCTAATATGAAAGTACTTAGAGAAATTTAAAGAATGAGGTAGTGAGAGGTGAAATTTTGAAGGAAATGGGTTAAAAAGTAATTTTTAGACTTTAGGATTGAGCTCTGAAAGTGTTATAGTTGACCCATTGCCTAAGGACGTCTAATTCTAGGTTCGAAAAAATCTGGTGTGTTACAATTCTAAGACTTTCGAACTGTGAAGTCAGGAGTTGTAGTTTAGATCTCTTCATAGTGCTTGTGCCTTCATGGGTTGTTTCTAACAAATCTCATGTTTCCTTGAATGTCCACACATACTAATTTAATTGAAAATATCTTAGGACATAGCACAATAGATAACATTTATAGCTTTGGTCTCAGCTATTTGATTTTCCTTATCGAATGTTGTCCACTTCTCTTTAGGTTTTGGTTTGGTGATAGTTGTGCCATTTTCAAGTATTATTTGTTCAGATGGTGGCACATATCCTCTTTCAATTATATCTCAAACATCATGGTCCAAGGATCTCAAAAAGTAGTGCATTATAGCCTTCCAGTGTGCATAATTTGATCCATTAAATACTGGAGGTCTAGAGACCGATGAGCCCTTTCCTTTAGCCATATTCTCAAATTCAGTCAAGATCACTCTCTAGGCAATGAAGCCCTTAAAGAGAGACCCACTCTTATACCAATTGAAATTGTGGTAAAGACCGCTTTAGTTGAAGTAGGAATATGCCAATATGTCCTAAAGGGGGGTGAATAGGACATTTTAATAATTTTATAATTTATTTAAAATCCTATTACACTAATTCTAACAACAAGCTTATATCAAGATTACTCAAGAGTAACTCTACTAGCTTCCAAGCCCGGTAAAGGATCCAATCACAAACTATTTGATAGATGAACAATATGCAAACTAGTTTATGATGGATATGACTGCGTGTGTGTGTAAGGTGTGATCTCAGATAATCGGGAATGAAAATAATAAAGGAAATCACATAAGAAAATGAATAAAAATCTCAAACATAGTCATTTTTATAGTGGTTTGACTACTTGTCTACTCTAATCTCGGTTACTGCACTAAACCCTTAAGTGTACTTAATTTCACTAAGGAGGTTTCCCACAGTTCACCTTAAACCCAAGGTTTTAAATCAAGTTCACCTTTAACCTCTACAACCTCCACCTAGGCTGACTGTTTATGCTCTTACGAGCAAAGGTCAACACATCACACCCACTCTTAGGCACACTGGCTAAGGATCTTCCACAAGACCCTAACGGAGGTTTCACACGGTTCACCTTTAACCCATGGTTTTAGACAGGTTCACCTTTAACCGAAAGTTTATGCTCTCCACAGAGTAATGGTCAACACTACGTACCCACCACGTACTCTCTCGCCGGAGACCTCCTAGAGGACTTGCAAGGGTGAGAAACACCTTAGTCTCAAACCTATAAAGGAATGATCACAAGGGTCCTCTGAACTCTGATAACTTATAAATGAGCAGATGAGTCCCTTTTTAACTCGTTGGTGAAGTCTCCTCCTTTGTTGATGAAGAGTCTTCTGCTCCCTTGAATCGAAACTCAGAAGATATATCAATGTATGATGGCGGGTTGGGTCAAGGTTATGATAGAATCCTACTCTCAAATATTTTTCTATAAAGGAGATAGAGTGGCTCCAATCATCTATGCATTCAAGGCATCCCAGCTTAATGATTTGTCATTAAGGTGGTAGTTGATGGATCATTAAATGCGGAAGTTCATTCCCCAATCCACTCTATTAAATATCAATGATGAGGGTGGATTGGAGGATGAACTCCCTTAAGAGAAAGGGCTTTGGGTAAATGATCTAAGGTTAAACACTCAAAAGTACTCTCTTCTTTCTCTCACAGCAACTAAAGACAAGCTCTTTATATATATGCAAAAAGTTTCAACAGATATAAAATGCTCGCATTTATGACAGAGTTCAATATCATCGAGCAGGGTCGATATCGTTGAGCGTATACTCTCGATTGCAATGATTGGCCGCTCAATGACATAAACTCAAATGTCATACACTTTTGAAACTTTTACCAGCTAATCGAGGGCATCAAAACACGTGTCGATGTCATCAAATTTTGAACTCTGATAATATCGATACGGGAATCGTTTGTCACGCCCCAAACTCGGAAACCGGGCTCACAAAATTTTCGATCGCTGAATTCGGCGCCGACAGCCTCCGTAGAGCCCCATTCTCGGCTCCTAGCTCCCATTCGCCAGGTTCCGATCCTGGGATGCTACGAGGAGGATTTTCAACATCAGTTTGATTCGTAATAAGCATAACCAAAGACATAACCCACAAACAACAACCAAGAAATCCATTACATTTCCACTATGATCAAAAACTTTACAAGTACAATGGGCATAAAGGGAAATACAATGGTAAATAACAGAAAAACTCCAAAATGATCAGCAACGTGCTCCTGCCTCAACGCTGCTGCGATCCAACGTCACCTGCACGCAACGGTCGTGCATAAGCTTACAGAAAGCTTAGAGGGTGGTGAAAGTGTGTGCGCAAGGTAGTAATATGAACATGCAATATCAGAGTAAAGCGAAATATGCAGATGGATCTATAATATCATGAACCGTAACAAGGCTAAGCGATGCAAGACATGAATGGTATCAGCCATCCCAAGGCCATGCGATGTGCAATGCAGCTCAAGCATACAGGTCCTCATCTATGTCCACACATCAATACAGCTCAAAATATGGGATATCACAGGGGTCTAGTACACTCTAAACCAGATTGTCGCCACATCGCGTGCAATAAGGTAAGTGGAAGAGACCTCACTATCCGTCCGCCAATATCGGGCGCGACTCGTCGATAGCGGACCCATTTCCCGAGCTGGTCAAACTCAGCCTAGCATTGCCCCCTACACTCGGGCGGGTAAGGCCGTACCCCCTTCCAACCGACCACGACACAGTGGAGAGCGTAACCGTCTGGTAATCGACACTCAATGCTCATCTACCCACTCGGTCTAGACGTTGGAGCAACCTCTTGGTACCATAAGGGTTTATGGACTTTCACCCAGGGATATCTATAGTACCCCATGTAGAACAAGATTTTCGGGATCTAATCCTGCCAACCACGATGCGTCTGTGGAGGCTACGGCCCTGATGTTGCTAGGGCGTACAATAACCATGTCACACAAGTGCGAAATGCATGATTCACGCTGTCCAGTCATGCAACAATCCATGCGCATATCGTGCGCTCATGTAGGGCAATACTGCCTAACCAGGAGCCCATAAACAACCTGCCCGAAGGCATATGCTATGATCAGTCAGTCCTCATATCAAGCATACATATGATGCATATGATCATGAGTCATGAAACTATACTAAACATGTTATAATGAAATGAACTATTTTACAATGCAGACGGACCTGGATGGCCTATACACGGCAAGTACGGCCAGTAATGGGCCCTAAGGAGAGTCGTAATATGGACATCCAACCAACATTACACTCGCAATGTGGACGTCAAACCAACATTGCTCCCAAGGCACGATCTTTGTAAACATCAACACTTAGTCTGTAATGGATTTACACATTGCAATGGACCGTAGGTTGTCCCCATTGGACCTTACATATATATATCAAATGGGCCATATCCTATGGGCCTCTTATTCATCAGATGGGCCACATCAATGGGCCACATCAATGGGTCTTATGTGCATTGCAATGGGTCAAAACCCGTGGGCCTAGCATTGCATCAAATGAGTTTAACTCATGGGTCGAATGGGTCACACCAATTGAATCCATATGAACGCCAAATAGGCCTTAACCCTTAGGCATTATACGAGTTCAATGGGCCTAAACCCCTAGGCCTTATGGTACATCAAATGGGCCTAAACCCGTAGGCCTTAAATAATCAAATGGGCCTGATCCCATGGGCTAAAAAATGTAACAAATGGGTCCAATTTCAATGGCCTTGGAATACATCAAAAGGGCCTAGTCCAATGGACTTAGAACATAACAAGTGGGCCTAAACCCATAAGCCTTTTACAAAGCAAATGGGCCTAGCCCATTGGCCTTAAATAGTCCAAATGGGCCTAACCCATGGGCCTTTCATGCATAACAAAGTGGGCCTAAACCCATGGACCCTTTTGTAATCAAATGGGTTTAATCCCATGGGCCTTACAATATAACAAACGGCCTAGTCTTATGGCCTTAGAACGTATCAATTTGGGCCCAATCCCATGGCCTTACATAAATCAAAGTGGGCCCCAATGAATTACTGTATTCGCATAAGGATGGTCCTCAAAACAGGCCAAGGTGGGGTCCATATGAGTTAAGGATCTAACTCATTCTTTAAGCCAATGTTATAAAACGAACTCTTAAAATGAATGGACGGTTTGGATACAGCCCATGCATCATGGGTGGGTCCCATTACCGCTGGACAACGCGGGTAAGGCACCTACATCACCCAGGCCCCACCGTGGAGGCCACACAAATATCAGGTGGGTGCCACCGTCCACTAGACGGTGGACTTGACACAAACATCGATGTGGGTCCCATGTGGGGCCCACTCTGTAATATTTATTTGCCATCCAACCCATTCATAAGGTCACTCGGACCTGGATGAAGGGATGACATAAATTTCAGCCTGATTCAAAACTTCTGTGGGCCCCAAAGACCTTTCAATGGTAGAATTCAATTCACATTGTTTCATGTGGTGTGGGCCACCTGAGTCTTGGATCTGTCTCATTTTTGGAGAGGACCTACCTGAGAAGGGGTCCCATCAAACGGATGGGGCAGATGATCGAAATGCATCGTGATGGGGGCCCACAGCTGGGCCGTGAGGCCTGGCTGCCCGCCCGTCCGCCAGCACGCAGGCGCTGCCTGCGTGCGCCCTGACACAGCAGCAGCAAGGGCTGCTGCCTCTTTCAATTTTTTTTGGAAAAAAACTTATTTTTGGGGTTTTTCATACGCGGGCCCCGCTAAAGTGAAATCTGCCCCAGCCATTGCGTTCAGTGGCTCGACGCCGTCCAAATGAGTCCAGAGTTTGGATTTTTTTGACACTTGGAAAGTGAAATAACACAAGAAATAGATTTGAATGGTGAGGACGTAATTTTTTTGGTGTTATGGCCCACCAGGTGATTGGATCAGCTCCAAACTTCTACCTAACGGCTAAAATGCCGTGGGTAAGAGGATGGACGGCGTGGATTGGACATAAACATCAGGGTGGGGCCTATGCAAGGGAACCACCCAAGTCCCTTCTTTACTTCTTTTTCTTTTCTTTTCTTTTCTTTTGTCTTTGAAACGTCCAGCGTCCCAGACGCTGGACGGTTTTCCCTTCTTTTTTTTTTTAATTTGTCTTAAAGGTGGGCCCTGATGAAGTGGGCCACCATGGATATTTGTGATGGGTACACATATAAGGTGGGCCCCACTTGAATAATAAAAATTGCATCAAGGTGGGATCCATTCAAGTGGGCCACAATCCTTTAAAAATAAATAAATAAATAAAATAAAATAAAATAAAAGCAATAGAAGAGAGAGAAAGACATGGAGAGTGGGACACGGCTTGTGATGGAGGGACCCCGACATTATGGGCCCTCCTTTAAAAGCAAATGATACAAAAAAAGGGTCCCTCAACACATGGGACCATCAAGATCGAGAATCAACGGTGGAGATCCTCTCTCCACCAAAATGGACGGTCTAGATGACCTTTCTTAAAGAAATAAACATCATGATGGGGTCCATGGAGAATGGCCCCATCATGGAATGATCATGATGATCCAAGTGGTCCATCGGCCACAAATAAGGGTCCCAAGTGAGATCCACACCATTGATCGATGGGCCTCACTTGGTCCACCATAAAAATAAGAAAATCTACCCTATAGAAGTACCCACCGTCCGATCTTCTCGCTCCTAGGGGTTCCTTGGCACCTTGTCTTCAACTTCAATGGCTAAGATGAAGAATGGAGGGTTGAGATGGGGGATTTTGGGGTAGGAAGGTGGGCCACTTAGAGCTTAGGAAGGTTGGGAAAATTCCATACGTATGGGGCTCTTGGAATTTTTGTTGCTTGGAAATTTTGAAATGAGAAAGAGAGAAAGAGAGAGAGTGATGTAAAGGGAGAGAGAGAGAGTGATGGATGGATGGGTGAGTGATGGTTGTGTAAGAAAATCTTGACTTTTGAGGCTTTTGTGTAAGAGAGGTATGGGATGTGAAGACTTTTGTGGCTTTTTGTGTAAAAGAGGTATGGGATGTGAAGACTTTTGTGGTTGCTTGGAAAAATGGGTGAGAGTGATGTGTACTTGACATGTGATGGGTTGATGGGTGATTGATTGATGGGATTGATGTGATTGATGTGACACATCGTAGAGATTCTCTTGATTTCCGCAACGCGCGGCGTTTTCTCGCACCGAACGTTGGCCCATATCTCTTGATCAGGGTATCGCCTCGGCGCGCGAGTCGCGGTATCGAAACCGCAACGACGGCGCGGTCGCTATGGTATTGGTCTCGGGTTGAGTCGACTTGGGTTGTCGGCATAAGATTCAGGATCGCGCGTCGATACTGGTTAAGGATCGAAAGTTGCCGGAATTCGATCGGTAATACCGCGGAAGTGTACGGAAAGGTACGGACCAAGATACGGGTCTTACATCGTTTCCTTGACATTTGAAAACTAAGAGAGACTTGCTTTCTAATTTTTCAGGTCAAAAGATATGATTGAGGGATGCTCGATATCGGTCGTGTCGATGCATGGTAAATCCATAGACTTTTTCTGTGAGCTTGTTGGAAAGAATGTGTCCAAGACTGATATCATCGAAGGCCTTCCGATATCATCAGGATTTAAATTTTGAGGATATCGAGGGCACTTCGATATATCAAAGGTCTTCATGATTTTCCTATAAAAAATAGGGATACAAATACTCTTCTATCTATTATATCGAGTCTAATTCGATAAACTCGATATTCAAATATCGATGATATCGATAGGGGTATCGATGCATCGATAATTCCATGCAGATGTATATGCGGTTGCTGGACACTTTATGTCCTCATTCAATTTTATCGATTGAACTTTCGAGGATATCGAAAACACATCTTGATTTTATCGAACCTGATATCGATAAATCTACAGAGTTTAAAAACTTAGAGATTTTCTGATTTTGTAAAAAAGTTTTCTAACCCAAAAACCCTATGATGTTCTAACCAATTTTAAGGGTTTTCTATACCTGGTGTTTTGGGACAAGGGATGTGAGGCTTAGATTTATCTGTGGCAAGTTCGGCACACATCCGGTTGAGGCAGACAGCTGATTGATCTTCCTATGGAGCTTTTCTGTCTAGTTGACTCAACACTCACACTAATTGACAAACCAAGGCACTTTTAAGCCTAAGTGTAGGTTGTACTGGTTAGAAGTGAACCAGATTTAAAACCTCCGGTTTAAGGTGAACCTATTGTGAAACCTCCTTTTGTGAGATCCGGTACACTCAAGGGTTGATTGTGTCTACCGGAAGTGGAGTAGACAAGTAGTCGAACCACTATAAAAATGATTATTCTTGAGATTGTTATTGTCTTCCATTGCTTATGTGATTTCCTCAAATGCTTTCATATTTAATCACATCTCATACACAGCCACATCCATCATAAACTATGTTTGCATCTTCTTTATCTTTCAATTACTTTTATGATTGGATCCTCTATTTAGCTTGAAAGCCGTAAGAGTTACTCTGAAGAAATCCTGGTGCATGCATATTTACTCAGGATTAGAGTGATAGGATTTTAAATAATCATAAAATATTAAAAGTCCTATTCACCCCCCCCCCCCCCCCCCCCCCCCCCCCCTCTAGGACATATTGGCATATTCCCACTTCAACTAAAGCGGTCATTACCACAATTTCAATTAGTATCAGAGCGGGTCTCTCTTAAGGGCTTCACCGCCTAGAGAGTGATCTTGACTGAAGTTGGAATCATGTCTAAAAGTGTCTCAGAGGGTGTGATAGATCAGAACAATTTCCTAGTAATCCATACTGCTATGAAAGTTGGCAATAGTTCAAAATGGTACCTTAATAGTGGATGCTCCAGACACATGACTAGTGATCAAACTCATTTTTGTGAGTATTCAGACTTTGATGGAGGATTAGTCACATTTGGAGACAGTAGCTCTGCCAGAATTATTAGACAAGGATCGATAAATGTACTAGGCCTTCCAAAAATCAAACATGTTCTTTATGTAGAAAGTCTGAAACATAGTCTCCTCAGTGTCTCCTAAATCTGTGACAAGGAACATTTGGTTACTTTCTCAAAGGATGTGTGTAGGATCTTAGATCGTATAGGAAAGTCTCTAGTAAAAGGTTTATGCACTAGTGATAACTGTTACGTTATTGAAAGTACAAGTGAGAGTGTGTTATCCATAAAGTGTAATATGGCTGTAAATAGTGAATCCAAATTATGGCACCAAAGGTTGGGACATCTTCACTACCGAAATTTAGCTAAGCTTAGTTTAAAACATTTAGTTAGAGGACTTCCCAAGATTAGAAAAGAAGAAAAAGTAGTCTATGGAGAATGTCTAAAAGGGAAACAGATAAAAGTCGGTCACAAAAAGACAACCACCATAGCAACAACAAAACCTTTGGATTTACTGCATATGGACCTGGTTGGCCCAACCAAAGTGGAAAACCATGGTAAGAAAAGATACTTCCTGGTCATAGTAGATGACTACACCAGATTTACCTAGGTCACATTTCTTCGAGAGAAATCAGATGCCTTTGATGAATTTATAATTTTGCAAAGCGACTTCAGAATGAAAAAGGATATTGCATAAATCGTATCAGAAGTGATCATGGTGGAGAATTTGAAATTGAGCGATTTGAAAAAATATTATGATGAGAAAGGTAATCGTCATGAATTCTCAGCCCCAAAAACCCCACAGCAAAATAGAGTCGTTGAAAAAAAAATTGAGTATTGTAGGAAATGGGGTCAGTTATGCTAAATGGAAAAGATATGGCAAAGAGTTTTTAGGCAAAAGCTGCCAACACTGCCTGCTACATTGTAAATAGAGTATATCTTAGAATAGGTCTGAACAAAACTCCATACGAACTGTGGTACAGAAAACATCCTAGTGTGAGATACTTTCATGTCTTTGGAAGTAAATGTTATATCTTGAGAGACGGAGATCACCTAGGAAAGTTTGAGTCTAAAAGTGATGAGGGTATCTTTCTGGGGTATGCCTTGAATAGTCGTGCTTATAGAGTGTACAATCTAAGGACTCTCACTATTCAAGAATCAGTCAATGTGGTAATTGATGACCAACCTCACGAAGAAGATAGCCCTGTGAATGAATTAGAAGATAATGTAGATTCACGCATTCTAGATAAATCAAATAACAAATCTCCATCATCAAATGAACCACGACCATCATCTAACTTACCCATAATTAAGGATCACTCTCGAGAGAAAATTATTGGAGATCCTAATGATGGTGTGAGAACTCAACGATAGATAGAAAATATCTATAGTCATTTATGCTTTACCTCAAAGATTAAACCCAAGAATATTGTGGAAGCTCCTCAAGATGAACACTGGATAAATGTTATGCAAGAAGAACTTCAACAATTTCAAAGAAATGAAGTATGCGAATTGGTTTCTAGACCACTTAATATAAATGTAATTGGAACCAAGTGGGTCTTCAAGAATAAATCTGATGAATCTGGGAATGTGATTAGGAACAAAGCAAGACTTATGGCTCAAGGGTATTACAAATAGAAGGCATTGACTTTGATGAGACATTTGCTCCTATAGCTCGTCTTGAGTCTATTAGAATACTTATGTCTGTTGCATGTGTGTTGAAATTTAAACTATTCCAAATGGATGTAAAAAGTGCATTCCTTAATGGGGATCTTGTCGAAGAAGTTTATGTAGAACAACATAAGGGATTTTCATATCCTAAATATCCCCATCATGTTTATCGTCAGGAAAATTGTGTAAAGATTATGTACACATAATTTAGGGTGTTAGTCTAGACGTTGTTCTAGGGTGTTTTGGTGTTTTGTCACGTAATTGACAAAGGGGGAGATTGAAAGTTTCCTGGTTTGTCAATTAGCATGAGCGTTGAGTTAGCTAGACAGAAGAGCCCCACAAGAAGATTGATCAAGCGTCTGCCTCAACCGGATGTGTGCCAGAACTTGCCACAAGTAAATCTTAGCATCACATCCCATGTCCCAAAACACCAGGTAATTAAAATCCTTAAAATTGGATAAAACACTATAAGGGATTATGGTTAGAAAACTTTTTTCAAACTGAGAAAAATCTCTAAGTTTTCTGCCTTTGTCGATTTATCGACAAGTGGTTCGATGAAATCAAACCCTGTTGTTGATGTCCTCGAAACTTACTTGATATTATCGAAATGAGGACATAAGATGTCCAACAACCATAAAAATCTCTAGACAGAATTATCGATGTATCGATAGAGGATTCGATATCATCGAAATTTGAATCTCAAGTCCAACGAGTAGACTCGATCAAATCGACATCAGGTCTGTTGTGTCCAAAGTTATGACAAGGCAAATCATGTAATCTTCGATATATCGAAGAGATTCTTGATATCATCTGAATTCAAATCTCGATGATATCAAAAGCCCTTTGATGATATAGGATTGACATTTATATCCAGCAATTTTTTCAAGTTGTTTTTCTCGGATCGAGGGTCACTCGATAAAATCGATATTCAAATATCGATCATATCGAGGCATGGTCGATGTCATCGAAGATGGACACAAACTGTCCAGAAAGCTTATAGGAAAATTCCTTAGAATTATCGATGAATTGACACTGCCCTCAATATCATCGATATTCAAATTCTAATGATATTGAGTGATGCTTGATCATATCATTTTCCTAAAAATCTTCAAAGCCAAGTCTCTCACATTTTCAAATGTCGAGGAATTGAACCTCATGTCGATGAAATTAGAGTTCGAAATCCAATGACATCGACGCATGTTCGATTTCCTTGACCAGCTGGCAAAAGGTTTTAAAAGTGTTTAACATTTAAGTTCGTGTCATCGAGTGGCCGGTCGATGCTATCAAGAGTATACGCTCAATGATATCGAAGTTTGTAAAAAATGTGACTGTTTTATATCCATTGAAACTTTTTTACCTATTTAATGAGAGCTTGCCCTTGGTTGTTGGATAGAGAAAATAGAGAGTTATTTTATATGTTTAAGCGTATATCATATACCCTAAGCCCTTTTCTCTCATGGGAGTTCATTCTCCAATCCACCCTCATCATTGATATTCAATAGAGTGGATTGGGGAATGAACTTCCGCATTCAAGCATCCTGCAGCTACCACCTTAATGGCAAATCATTAAGCCGGGATACCTTGAATGCATAGATGATTAGAATTGCTCCATCTCCCTTATAAGAAAACATTTAATATAGTAGGATTCCATCATAACCTTGACCTAACCCGTCACCATGTATTGGTACATCTTCTGAGTTATAGTTCAAGGAAGCAGAAGATTCTCCATTATCAAATAAGGAGATCTTTGACAACACACTAAACGGGGCTCATCTACTTATCGGTAAGTCATTAGAGTCCATAGGACCCTTGTGATCATTCCTTTATAGGATTGACTTTAAGGTGTTTCTCACCCCTTGCAAGTTCTCATAGGAGGCCTATAGCGGGAGTGTACGTGGGGGTACTTTGTGTTGACCCTTGCTCTGTGGAGGGCATAAACTGGTTAGAGGTAAACCTGTTGTGAAACCTCCGTTAGGTTCCTTGTGTGGATCCTTGGCCAGTGGGACCTAAAAGTCAGGTGTGATGTGTTGACCCATGCTCATGGTGAAATAGGGGTGAAGACCGCTTAAGTTGAAGTAGGAATATGCTAATATATCCTATAGGGGGTGAATAGGACTTTTTAAAGTTTTATAATGTATTTAAAAATCCTATTACACTAATCCTTTCAGATAGATAATTATTAGGATTACTCAAATATAACTCTACTAGCTTCCAAGCCTAGTAGAGGATCTAATCACAAACAATTTAAGAAAAAATAATATATAGCTTAGTTCATGATGGATGTAACTATGTTTGTGTGTGAGGTGTGCTCAGATAAGTAGTTATGAATGAATTGTCATAAACAATCACACACATAGATGAATAGCAATTGTAAACATAGTCATTTTTATAGTGGTTCGATTACTTATCTACTCCACTCCTAATAACTGCACTCAACCCTTGAGTGTACCAAATTTCACTAAAGAGGTTTCACATGGTTTGCCTCTAACCTAAGGTTTTAAATCAGGTTCACCTTCAACCTTTACAACCTACACTGAGGCTGACTGTTTATGCTCTCACGAGCAAGGGTCAACACATCGCACCCACATTTAGGCACACTAGCCAAGGATCTTCCCTAAGACCCTATGGAGGTTTCACTCGGTTCACCTCAAACCCAATGTTTTACTCGGTTCACCTCAAACTAAAGGTTTTACTGGTTCACCTCTAACCAGATGTTTATGCTCTTCACCGAGCAAAGGTCTGCACAATGCACCCACCACGTGCACTCTCATTGGAGGCCTCCTTGAGGACTTCAAGGGTGAGAAACACCTTAGACCCAATCCTACAAAGAAATGATCAAAGGGTCCTCTGGACTCTAGATACTTATAGATAAGTTGATGAGTCCCATACAACACAGTGGCGAAGATCTCCTCCTTATTGACAAAGAGTCTTCAGCTTCCTTGATCCGCAACAAATGATGTACCAATATAAGGTAATGGGTTGGGTCAAGGTTATGATGAATCGTACTCTCTAAATGTTTTTCTATAAAGGAGATAGAGAAATTCCAATCATCTAAGCATTCAAGGCATCCCAGCTTAATGATTTGCCATTAAGATGGTAGCTAAAGGATCCTTGAATGCGAAAGTTCATTCCCCAATCCACTCTATTAAATGTCAATGATGAGGGTGGATTGGAGGATGAACCCCCGTGAGAGAAAGGACTTTGAGTATATGATCTAAAGGTAAAACACTCCTCTCTTCTTTCTCTACTAGCAATATGGACAAGTCTCTTTTTATATAGGCAAAAGGTTCCAACGGATATAAAACGGTCACATTTATGACAGAGTTCGATATCATCAAGCAGTGTCGATATTATCGAGCGTATACTCTTGAAGGTATCAACGGTCTACTCGATGATGCAAACTCACATGTCATATGCTTTTAAAACCTCTTGCTAGCTAGTCGATGGGATCGATCAGGTGTCGATATCATCATATTTCGAACTCCGATTCTATTGATACTTGGATCAATCTATCAATATTTAAAAAATGAGAGAGACTAGCCTTGAAATATTTCAAGTTTTAGGATATGATCGAGGGTCAACCGATGTCATCGAAATTTGCATATCGATGATATCGGAGGCAGTGTCGATGCACGATAAATCTCATGAATTTTCCAGTAAGCTTTCTAGATAGTTTGTGTCCAGTCTCGATGCAATCGACTCGACCTCGATATCATTGACATATAAATATTGATTTCCTCGAGTGGCCCTCGATCAAAGATAAAAAGCGTCTTGAAATATTTGCTGGAAGATATGCGCGCCCACTATTGATATCATCGATGGACTTCCGATATTATCGAGATTTGATTTAAGATCTTATCGGGAAGAGCATCGATATATCGAAGGATATCGAAGGATCTTATCGGAACTGCTTTTCGATATTATCGAGCCACCTTCGATGGGCTCGAGAGTCAAATATCGATGATATCGATAAGTGTGTCGATACATCGATAATCCTGTCCATGTATGTATTTGGTTGCTGGACACATTAAGTCCTCATTCGATACGATCGATTCATCTTCCAAGGACATCGACAGCGTAGGTCGATTATATCGATATGTGTATCGATACAATTGATAGGGCAAGAAAACTTAGAGATTTTCTGATGTTTAAAAAAGTTCTCTTACCCAAAAATTCTAATATGTTCTAAATTATTTTTAAGGGTTTTAATCACCTGGTGTTTTGGGACATGGGATTTGATACTTAGATTTATCTATGGCGAGCTTTCACACATCCGGTTGAGGCAGACACTTGAATAGATCTTTCTGTGAGGCTTCGCAGTCCGACTGACTCAACGCACATGTTAATTGACAAACCAGGGCACTAGTAAGGGAACTTTCAATCTCCCCCTTTGTCAATTACGTGAAAAAATACCCAAAACACCCTAGGACAATATCTAGATCCTAAATTTTGTTTACATGCAATTTACACAATTTTACAAATTCTAAAAAACCCATGTACACAACCAATATTTTCTCCCCCTTACTGTAAAACTCCCCCATTCTTGGTGCAGCTGCTCCCCCTAATACCTGTGACACCACTCAAGCATATACAATTTCCATCCGGGGTGTTTTAACTTTTCTCCCCCTTTTTGTCCATCATTGACAAAGATATAGCAGTTGATATTGACTGAAGTTTTCAAGAAGCATATAGGAGAATCAACCAAATATAGATGTATAGAGATGAAATCATTTTAAAACATACATCATCTTCAGAAGATATGAATGTATAATAAATAAAGCATTGATAAAATTAGAAAAGATAGTCATGAAAAACACATGCATTCCATATCAGATAGTAGATAAACCAGCGGATCTCATATATCACTATGGAAATAGGAATGGAAATATACATGGCCATATTCAAAATATCCATAAACCACTTGGAAAACTGAGATCACGTGGACAGTGATGGTATTATGGGACAGTTAGCAATGCATGCCATACCCAAACCAGACCAAAACAAGCCACATCCAAGTCATAAAAGTTTGTGATAGTAGCGACAAACACCAGAGTATAAACAAATCACGGCACCACTTTATCACAGTTTGTAAGTCTGTAATTCATCACACACATAAACATGATCACAGGGCATTCAAAAAGATACTTATGCCCAAATATTCCAGAAGGATTTCAAGTATGTGATAAATGGAAGGAGAGACTAGACATACTTTATGAAGAAGGGAGAATGTTCAGAATCTGTTCTGTAGCATGTTGTAGTGACTCCAGTCTTTATCATATTTCTGAAAGACAGGCTTCACAGTCATCAAGTTTCTTCATCATGTATGATTGACCATCCAAAAGGTTTTGTAAACTATCTTGCATTGGGATATCTTGAATGTTGTTTGCAATATCAAGGCTGTTTATGGAATTTCCATGACTTGAGATTTGACTAGTTCTTCCAACACAAGATACTTTGTCATAGAGATTCAGATTACGAATGTCTTTATAATTGAACCAGCTACATGGGTGTGGAAGATCATGAGTTGGTGGCAGACTGAATTGACATGAAAGCTTAGACAGAAGACATGGAAATGGAAGTATAGTGATGGATGCTTCTGTAGACACACAGACTATCTGTTGTAAAATTAGAGTGGGTAGACATACTGGAATCCCTAGATGAACATCATACAAAATGTTCAGAATGTATGGACAGAGATTGTTGCCAGAGACTTCATAGGGATAGACATTAGTGCTGAAAATACTGTGAAGAATCTTATTGGTAGGATCAAGGTGCTTAACATGGAGTATATTCTTTGTATTCCTGGGAATTTTGGTACCATTGCATAATGCTCGAGTAACTTCTCCCCATACACCGAGACCATTCATGTTTCGATTGGATACAGGTATTCCAATGGATTCTATGTCAATCAGTCTACCTATCAGCCTTGGCGTGATGCATTCGACGTAATTTATGACTGCGACTGAGATGAGTGGAGGATCCTTTTCAACATTGTAAACAAGGCTCAAAAATTGATGTACCAGATTGTGTTGAAATGTTCCACCAAGATTCATAACATTGTCCCACCCAATCTGTTTCAAGAAGTCGATGATCTTAAATGGTTCAATGCTCTTTCTGTGGATTGCTCATTCCGTCACGAGGTTGATGTTGAACAAGGAAGAGGAGGCTGTCGCATTCTACTTACCTTTCTTATTTGAACTTGAGGTGCTTCGAGGAAGAGATGAATTTTTTTTTCTTTGGACATCTTGGAAGAGGAAGAACAGATCTAGAAGATGTGAACCTAAGTCTGAGATCAGATGTACTTTCTTTTGTTCTTCAAGTAAACATGGTTTTAGATGCCATTGATAATCTCAAATTTTGAGTTTCATTCAGGAGTTTGGAAGAAGATTGACCGTATAGACACTTCATCTACTCGAAAGAACATCGATGATATCGATCCTTTGTCGATACGATTGACATTCAAACTAACCAATCGAGAGTTATATCGAAAGTGAGTATATATTTTTTTCAGGTTTTTCTACATTTCGACAAACTTTCATGTATTGTCAGATATATCTTGAATTGATCAGTATATTCACAAAATTTTGTACAAATTCTATACAGCCCAAAAATTATAAACATAAAGATGTTTATATACAAAAGGTTCGAGGTGTGTAACCTCATATTTGACCTTAAGAACACAGGAAAATCACATCATCCCTGCAAATATCCAGGTCGAGATGTATGACCTGGACTGTCTTCAATACTTTTAGGCATCAGTTCCCTCTTTGCCTTTGATAATGTAGTAGTGGTTGTTTGTGCGATGACCCCTCATGACTGATTTTCCTGATTGTTTTAGGATTTCGCATTCTTCTTTGTTGAATTTGACCATGTGCCCATTATCACAAATTCGAGATATGCTTAAGAGATTATGTGCGAGGCCTTTTATGTAGAAAGCATTCTCATTCTTAAGTGAATCAATCCCCTTTATAATTCCCTATCCAATTACTTTAGTAGTGGTTTCATCTCTATAGGTGACTATCCCATTGTGAAGATCCTTATAATTTGTAAGAAGGGACTTGTCACCTGTAACATGTCTTGAGCAACCACTGTCTAAATACCACTTAGTTTCATTGTCTGGCATATGATTTGAGTGAGTAGCAAGACAATTTTCCTTTTCTTTAATTATCCACTTTGTGACAAGATTCTTACCTATAGTAGATTTAGTTTTTGTTTTGCTACTGGAGGCATTAGATTTATCAAATATTTATGTTCCATACCTAGGTTTACCTTTCTCATATCCTAAGCCATTTTTTTCATTTCCAATTTTTCTCATACCTAACAATTTTTCTAATTTCTCACCACTTTGGGAAAACTTACAATTTATCTTGGCAATTCTTCTAAACTCTTCTAAATCAAACAGGAGTGTATGGTTTTCATTTTGAAGGAGCATATTTTTATCTTTTAACTGCTTAACTTGTTTGTTTAGTTTTTCAGATTCAGATTTAAGGAAGATGTTCATTCTCTTAAGTCTATCATTATCTGAGTGATGTTGCTACAAATCATTAATTAGATGTGTATTAATTTCTAGAGTTTTATCCAAATCTATTTGCAGCAATTCCTTTTTGTTCTCAGATATTCCAAGTCTTTTAACCACTTTAATGCTATGGATGTAAAGTTGATTATAAGCATCTTGCAGTTTATCCTTTTTAACTTCTTCTTCCTCTTCAGTTTCCTCATTATCAGACGGAGATGATTTGGTGGCTTGCTGTTCCTCAGATTCACTGGGAATGATTGGAGTAGTGAAGACCATAAGAATTTTTAATGATTTCTAAACTCCATCACTCTTTAAGTCACTGGATTCTGAATTTGACTCTTCTATATCATCCCATGTGGTGGCCATTGCCTTAAACTTAGTTTTTCTATTTGGGCATTCATTAGACAGGTATCCATACTCATGACAGGCATAGCATTGTGGTTTTTTAGTTCTTTTACCAAATTTTCCTGTAGAGGGTTTGTTGTTCACCTTTCTTGCTTTGGAGGGACGACCGAGATTCTTCTAAAAGAATCTTCTGAATTTTTATGCCAGCAAGGCCACTTCCTCATCTTCATCTTCTTTTTCACTCTTACTGTCCTCATGTTTTGTTTTCTTAGAAATTTTTAGGATAGTGTTTATAGATTTTTGGGATTGTGTGAAGTGTAGTTCAAAAGTTTGTAGGGAACCTACCAGTTCTTCTACTTTCATTTCATCAATATTTCTACACTCCTCAATTGTTGTTACCTTGGGATTAAATCGTTCTGGTAGGGATTTTAGAATTTTTCTAAAAATTTTCGGTACCAGAACTTTCTCTCCCAATCCACCCATGGAGTTACAAATAATATTCAACTTGATGAAAAACTCCATAAATGTCTCATGCTCTTCCATCCTGAGACTTTCGAACTGTGAAGTCAAAGGTTGTAGTTTAGACCTCTTCACAGTGCTCATGCCTTCATGGGTTGTTTCCAATAGATCCCACGCTTCCTTGGATGTCCCACACATGCTTATTTGATTGAAAATATCCTGGGACATGGCACAGTAGATGGCATTCATAGCTTTTTCTTCAGCAGTTTGTTTTTCTTTGTCGAACGTCATCCACTTTTCTTTGTGTTTGGGTTTTGTGATGGATGTGCCACTTTCTAGTGCGATCTGTTCAGTTGGTGGCACATATCCTCTTTCGACTATAACCCAAACATCATGGTCTAAAGATCCCAGGAAGTAGTGCATCCTAGCCTTCTTGTATATGTAATTTGAAACATCAAATACTGGAGGTCTAGTGACTGATGAGCCCTCTCCTTTGGCCATATTCCAAACTTTAGTCAAGATCACTCTTTAGGCGATAAAGCCCTTAAAGAGAGATCCTCTTTGATACCAATTAAAATAGCGATGAAGACCACTTAAATTGAAGTAGGAATATGCCAATATGTCCTAGAGGGGGTGAATAGGACTTTTTAAAGTTTTATAATGTATTTAAAAATCTTATTACACTAATCCTTTAAAATAGACAATTATCAGGATTACTCAAATGTAACTCTACTGGTTTTCAAGCCTAGTAGAGGATCCAATCACAAACTATTTAAGAAACAACAATATATAGCTTAGTTCATGATGGATGTGACTGTGTTTGTGTGTGAGGTGTGCTCAGATAAGTAGATATGAAAGTATTGTCATAAAGAATCATACACATAGATAAATAACAATCACAAACATAGTCATTTTTATAGTGGTTCAACTACTTATCTACTCCACTCCCGGTAACCGCACTCAACCCTTGAGTTATTAAATTTCACTAGGGACGTTTCACATGGTTCACCTCTAACCTAAGGTTTTAAATCAGGTTCACCTTCAACCTTTACAACCTACACTGAGGCTGACTGTTTATGTTCTCACGAGCAAGGGTCAACACATCGCACCCACATTTAGGCACACCGGCCAAGGATCTTCCCTAAGACCTTATGGAGGTTTCACTCGGTTCACCTCAAAAATAAGGTTTTACCCAGTTCACCTCAAACTGAAGGTTTTACTAGTTCACCTCTAACCAGATGTTTATGCTCTCCACAGAGCAAGGGTCCACACAACGCACGCACAACGTACACTCCCACCAAAGGCCTCCTTGAGGACTTTAAGGGTGAGAAACACCTTAGACCCAATCCTACAAAGGAATGATCAAAGGGTCCTCTGGACTCTAAATACTTGCAGATAAGTTGATGAGTCCCATTCAGCACAGTGGTGAAGATCTCCTCCTTGTTGACGAAGAGTCTTCAGCTCCCTTGATCTGCAATAAATGATGTGTCAATATAAGACAACGGGTTGGGTCAAGGTTATGATGGAATCCGACCTCTAAATATTTTTCTATAAAGGAGATAGAGTAATTCTAACCATCTAAGCATTCAAGGCATCCCATCTTAATAATTTACCATTAAGATGATAGCTGAAGGATCCTTGAATGCAAAAGTTCATTCCCCAATCCACTCTATTAAATGTCAATGATGAGGGTGGATTGGAGGATGAACTCCCATGAGAGAAAGTGCTTTAGGTATATGATCTAAAGTTAAAACACTTAAAAGCACTCTCTTCTTTCTCTACCAGCAATATGGACGAGTTTCTCTTTATATAGGCAAAGGTTCCAACGGATAGAAAATGGTCACATTTATGATAGAGTTTGATATCATCGAGCAGTGTCGATATCATCGAGTGTATACTCTTGATGGTAACGACGGTCTTCTCGATGACACAAACTCACATGTCATACGCTTTTGAAATTTGTCAGCTGGTCGATGGGATCGATCAGGTGTCGATATCATCTAATTTCGAACTCTAATTTTATTGATACTTGAATCGATCTATCGACATTTGAAAAATGAGAGAGACTAACCTTGAAATATTTTAGGTTTTAGGATATGATCAAGGGTCAACCGATGTTATTGGAATTTGCTTATTGATGATATCGAAGGCAGTTTCGATGCATCGATAAATCTCATGGATTTTTCAGTAAACTCTCTGGACAGTTTGTGTCCAGTCTCGGTGCAATCGGCTCGGCCTTGATATCATCTACATATGAATATCGATTTTCTCAAGTGGCCCTCGATCAAAGATAAAAAGTGACCTGAAATATTTAATGGAAGATATGCGCGCCCACTATCGAAATCATCGATGGATTTATGATATTATCGAGATTTGATTTAAGATCTTATCGAGAAGAGCATTAATATATCGAAGGATTTTGAGATTTTCCTTGAAAAATAGGGGCGTCGAAATTGCCTCTCGATATTATCGAGCCACCTTCGATGGGCTTGAGAGTCAAATATCGATGATATCGATAAGTGTGTCGATACATTGATAATCCTATCCATATATGTATTTGGTTACTGGACACATTAAGTCCTCATTTGATATGATCGATTCGGCTTCTGAGGACATCGACCGCGCAGGTCGATTATATCAATATGTGTATCGATACAATCGACAGGGTAAGAAAACTTAGAGATTTTTTAATGTTTAAAAAAGTTCTCTTACCCAAAAACCCTAATATGTTCTAACTTGTTTTTAAGGGTTTTAATCACCTGGTGTTTTGGGACATGTGATGTGAGACTTAGATTTACATATGGCAAGCTTCCACACATCCGGTTGAGGTAGACACTTGAATAGATCTTTATGTGAGGCTCTGCAATCCGACTGACTCAACGTACAAGCTAATTGACAAACCAGTGCACTAGCAAGGGCACTTTCACATGGGCGTATAAACTGTGTCGTGTAGACACATTATGTCAGCCTAAGTGTAAGTTGTACTAGTTAGAAGTGAACCTATTTTAAAACCTCCGGTTTGAGGTAAACTTGTTGTGAAACCTCCTTTAGTGAGATCCGATACACTCAAGGGTTGAATGCATCTGCTGAAAGTGGAGTAGACAAATAGTCGAACCACTATAAAAATGACAGTATTTGAGATTGCTAATGCCTTCCATTGCTTATGTGATTTCCTCAAATCCTTTCATATTTAATCACATCTCACACACAGTCACATCTATCATAAACTATGTTTGCATCTTGTTTCTCTTTCAATTAGTTTTATGATTGGATCGTCTATTTGGCTTGGAAGCCGTTAGAGTTACTCTGAAGAAATCCTAGTGCATGCATATTTACTTAGGATTAAAGTGATAGGATTTTAAATAACCATAAAATATTAAAAAGTCCTATTCACTCCCCCTCTAGGGTATATTGGCATATTCTCACTTCAACAAAAGCGGTCATTACCACAATTTCAAAGGAACCCCACATTAGGAAGAAATGGGATCAAATACATGGGCAAATCCCAAGCCAAAAAAATTGGCTACAACAGTCTAAGAAAAATAATCCAGAATTTCTGGACAACCATATATGGTTGGACATACAACCCATATCTGGAAATACACATCAATTAAAGGGTGGCGTGGCCTTCCTTAGAGGGCCCCACTTGTTTTCATATCATAAAATTAAGCTAAAACACTTTGCATGCATCATATAGGCAGTAAGTAGGACACCCAAAATCTTGGTGTAACTTCCCGAAAATCGGGGGTCGAGCATAAACTCCACTCCCGAGTTCCAGAACATCACTTATGCAACATTTTCAATGATGGATGAATGTCGGTTGTCATAGTGCATGAAACATGAAGTGGATTAAGCGAAAACAACATATTATACTCCAGAGACAGTTAAATTAGCAAGCGAAAGACTGTGATAAATACTTAAAATATATAATTAATTGTAAGTCTCCAGAGTGTGAACATGTTACCAGGTTAATTAAATACATGTATACTCTAAAAATGGAAAGAAAAGAATATACATAAGTGCTCCAAAAATATAAAATGACAAGTGTCAAGGCGTCTAATCAACCTCCCTATAATCCCGTTGATCAGAACACGCATAAAGGAGGGATCCTCCTCATCATCATCAAGTCCGGCTCCGCTTCCCAAGCAGCGCCATCATCTGTAACTAAAACAGGGACTGGTTGGTGTGCACGACACCGTCCCGTAATGTGGGAGTGAGTGATCAACTCAGTGGAATCATAGAGCAAAGATTAACATGTTATCAAATCAATCACGCGATAATAGTAAAGCATGCAATCAAACATTCCTAGATACTGTTGTTAATGCAAGCATAAAATGATATGATGGATGCCCTCACCGATATTCTCCCTCATACGGCACCATCTTATGCCCGCTGCATGCTTTCTTCCCACAGTGCTCCACATCTTCCATGCACATGCAGTGCAATGTGGATATGATTATCGGGTTGTTATTAGTCCTTTTCATACAGCAGGATTGAAAAACTAGGGTACTTTGCTTATATCAATCCTAACACGGATCCTGTCTAGGGTCGTCACTCTTAGTAATCTCATACGATGTTATATTTGTAGGTCGCTGCAAGGGCCGCCATGGCTATTGCTCGTACTCGTTGCTCCACTTCCCCATCACCTTATCAATAAAGGCCTAATGTACTCTTGTCGCTACGGAAGGGCCGTCGCCTCCCGTAGACTCAGAATACGCTCGAGGTCACTACAAAGGGCTCGTCGCCAATCAGTGTAGGCCGACAGCTCGAATGTAGTGTCCCATATCACGACAATCGGCTCACGAGTCAATGGTGCTCACTGGTCACTACGAGGAGGTTTGTGACCCCAGCGTAGGCCGAAAGCTCGACCACGGTGTCCCATACCACCATGCCCGGCTCATGAGTCTTTATGGATCAAGGTACCATGGTTGACAGGGTTTTCAATGGTAAGTTCAGTACCCTAAGTTCAAGCAGTTTTTACTCATACATGGTGAACATACAATGGCCAGTCGGGTTACTTGACGGGCTCGACTAGTACGAGCGCATCTCAACCTGAGCAACATGAAGTGCATAAAATACTTCGTGTGGTCTAACCACTGCCGCCTACCCAAGACACGACTCGCGTTCATCGACGCGTCCTTCGTGGTACATAGAAGCCAACCACGAATTCAATCCATTAATGACTGCCTGGACTAGGTCATAGCCCCAAGCATTTGTGTATCAATATCAGTAAGCATATGTGAGTAACAGAAATAAATATAAACAATCCAAGCATGTTGACACATGTTATAACATACTACATAAGTAAATCAACCAACACATGCATTCCATATATATAATGAAATCAATTCATATAGCCAACATGGTGAAAATCATATACATCAGCCTATTAATTGAGAATTCAATCTCAAAACTAATTCACAACACCATTTACTCAATACATACTAATACAAACATTTATATAAACACTTAGTCTACACTCTTTAGCCTACATAGCGTATGTCGACCCAAAGTGTGCATTAGGGCGAATCTCTTCGCCAAACAGATCATACACGCATTCCTAATATCACAACACGACAAATAGCCATGGCAATTATTTCAGCAAAATTTGGACGTAAACAGTATTTCCTACAAATACCTAAAAACCCTAAATCTCATATTTCTCGTACGCAGTCGAAATAGAAAACGGACAGCATGTTTTACATGTCAAACGGCATTATCTTCGATAATCTATTATTAAACGACATTGAAAGCTTCGAAATCAGTCAATCAAAGCGTCTAAAATCCTCACCTTTTGCCTTAGACGTGTATCGATTCGAATAGAATGTCTACGCTTCGTCAACGACGTTATGACGACCTATATCACAAGACGCATAAGCTACAACACTACTTGTAATAAAGGAATCCCTAAAATAGCAAGTGGTTAGGGTTTTTCTTACCTAGAAGTGAGTTAGAATCACCGGGAAAGTGATTTGAAGGCGGTGGATAAACACGTGTAGAAGCTGGTTCAAGTGGCAGGGAGATTCTCTCACAACTCTCCACAATCTCTCTCTTTCTCGCTCTTCTTTTTCTAGTGTTTGTTGCAAATTCGGATGGGAGAGATATGAGAGGGTTTAAAGCCCATATATAGGCTAAAAACTCACCTAAATAGACTTGGGACAAAAGTATACTTGGGTTATAACCAAATCGGGACTTTTTCGATCCAAAAGAGCGTTTTGGGAGGTCCCCTGGCCGAACGCGGTCGAACTTAAGCTCATGTATATCGGATCCCGCTCACACTAAGTTTTTAGACCGGCAGAGTTCCCAGATCACACGTGGTGGTCCAGTTTCAGTTCAGCGGTCACGGAGACTCGATCGAGGATTCCAAGTACACTGACCTAAGTGAAAAATGTTCCCTGATCCGAGGGTGTATTTGGGTCTGATTTCGACGGTCTGAATGCTCATACTTAACCCGCAAACGAAACGTGCTAGATTTATTTAATTCACATTTAAATTTTTATGAATTTCATTCTTTCTTACACTTCTCTCTCTAGGCTCAGTACAATGGCCTCAGAACATCGGTTGGGCTTGATTTTCGAAACGATTGTCAAGTCCAGCCAAGCGGTCATAACGGTCTAAGATTGTAGATATCGGACTTTCGACGCACGGTCTAGATCCAATATAAGTTTTCAAAGGGTTCCTGGGAACAAACCGGTTTAGAGTTTGATCTTGGATTTCAGGGTAAGATAGCGTCATTGGCTCTACAAGTTTTGGGTCTTGCAGAACGTATTTAAAGCGATCAGGGACAATTTCACAGCAAATCTAACGTAGCGCTAGTTAACTTACGATTATTTTCTAAAGGAATTAATCCTAAGTGATTTCTTTGACTTTGGAATTGGGTTCTGAGAGGTTACCAAGGTGCTATGGTTGACTCATTGCCTATGGACGTCTAACCCCAGGTTGGCAAAATTCCGGGGTGTTACACTTGGTGCAGGTGGTATGGGCGTCCCACCATTGTTGGATTTTCTAGACATCCCAGGCCCACCAAATGGGCCACACAAACTCATCCGGGAAAAATAAGAAAAAAAAAAAAGGAGAGAGTAGAACAATCCAGCCATAGGGTGTCTCGAACAAGAAACAAATGTATTTTTGTTTGGGGAAATTTATTCACTTTATAATTAATAGAAGAAGGCAAGAAAGATAATCGCATTATACATTTATTCTAAGTTCTTTTATATCCCATTCTCCTTTGATTCCAAAATAGAATTTTTTACAAATATTATTAAATATTATGCTAAAAGATGACTTTGTGCGCTAGAGCATTTATGCACTGAAGGCCTTTGTGCACTGGAGCCTTTGTGTTCTAGAGGTCGTTGTGCACTAGATCCTTTGTGCGCTAATGACCTTTGTGCACAGAGGGCGTTGTGCGCCGCACAAAGGCTATTCCCCACAACGGACAACAGATTCTACCTTCTTCTCTCCTTGGTCCACTTCTCTCCAATCAATTACTAATGACCCCTTCAAAGGGGTCGAGGGGTATTTAAAGCCCTCTCACACGTGTGAATGTGCCATGTTAGCACCGCGCACCCCCTTTTGTGCGGTCTTTACTGTGCGTCCTCTTTATGTGAATTCCAGTGTGCACTCATCTTTGTGCAAACTCCTTTGTGCGCTCCTCTTTGCGCAGACTCCGGTGTGCGCTCCTCTTTGTGCAGACTACAGTGTGCACTCCTCTTTGTGCGGACTCCTTTGTGTGGAAACCTACTTCTTAATGATGAATTTCCATACAACGGCTAATTTACGCACAAAGGCTAAATTCTGCACAACAGGTGATTTTGCACAACGACTGATTTTTAATTGATTTCTGCATAACAGCTCCTGCTTTCTTTTTTTCTCTCACTCATTTTTATGTCTTAACATAGGGAAAGGGCTCCACCACTATTGTGCCCTCCCAAGAATAATCACACCACACATTAACATTGATATACTATTTACATCATAGACCTGGCACATGTATGACCTAAAATCAAGATAAATGGTTGGGATGCCATCCCCACCATGATTCTAAGGTCTAGATGACCCATCATGCTATGAAATCAAAGGATACCACCATGATGGGGTCCATAGAAGAGAAACCCCATGCATGGATCATGCATGCATAAGATAGGCCATTTGGTCACATCCAAGGGATTGTGTAAGATCTCCACTATTGATTGGTGGGTCCTACACCTCCCTCATGAAGAAATGAGAAGATCTAGACTATTAAAATCAGATTTGTACATCTAGAAGAACATCCACCTTGAATCTCCACCAAACTTAAGCTCCAAGCTCCTAATGCACCATGGAAGCAAGATCAATGGGTAAGATGGGTTTGGGATGGATGGATGAAGAGAAAATGGAGGAGAGGAGGGCTGAAATGGGAAGGGATGGTGGGGACATCCAAGGTCTCTCTTGCTAGGGGGAGAACGAAATGAGAAAAGAGAATGAGTGGGAGAAGAGAGAGGGGAGTTGTAGAAAGTCCATCATTACAAGAGGCTTGAAAATAGCAACCATCATGCTCTCTCTCAAGGGAAGGGAGGCTTGGGTTAGAGAACTCATCATGGGCTAGAAAAAGAAGGGCTATATGGGGGCTATAGGGTAGGGATGGGTGGTGTTGGTGGTGTGGGTAGTGTAGAAGATGGAAGCTTGGGTGGTGTGTGTTGGAAACTACACAAAGGGAGTGGGCCACCTTGGAAAACATCCTCTCCACACTAGGTGGGCCACATGATCATGATCAAAGGACTAAAAATAAAATGCCTATAACTTTTTATCTACACATCGGATGGGTGCACGAAATGCAGCATCAGAACCGCAGCAACGATGAAAACATGAAGGCATAGGTTTCAGGTCAATTTGGGTTAGGCCATTGTGACCAGACTTAAGGATGACCTCAAACACTATCCGAGGGTCACGAGCCAGTGGGATTCGACCGATAGGACCACCTAATCAAGAAAAATGAAATGCACACACACACACACACCCCCACTCAGGTCAGGCCTTACAATAGGACTATGTCAAAAAAAAATTAAAGTGCTGAAATAATATATAAATCAAAAATCTCAATCGCACTAGTATTGAAAAATTGGTTCAAACTAGTTCGTAGGACAACCTACACCCAAAACAAAGTTTAGGTAGGACAGCCTTATTTCACGAACATTTGTAAGAATCATGATCTCAAACCAAGCAAGAGAAAGTAAACCTATCTATTATAAACACTTTTCACTTTTGCATAAATAAAATTACAAACATTCTCCACAAATGCAAAAAGAAAACATTCACCATAAACACCAAGAATTATAGTAGTTCGATGTGTACAACAACTATTCTCAAACAACCACACCTACTTTACTCCCAATAATCACTATCCACGTGATTTTGGCATTCACTATAAACAAGGTTTTCCAGGGTCACCATAAAATTCGATACAATTATGATTTTAAAGGGCTATCACAATTAAAAAACCCCTCTTTGAGAATTTTTTGCTATCTCAGAAAAACCAACAAATGATATTTTCTGCTTATCTCAATAAAACCAAAATATAAAAGACAGAATATACTTATCTTCACCTTTAAAGATGTATCAATCGATGTAGCCATATAACTGCTTCTCTTGTCGTAGATTGTTCAATGTTTAGCCACACAGACAAGGGTTCGAGGTTCTAAATTGATTTTAAATAGATTTAAATAAAAGGCTATTTGTTTGAATTCCTCAAGATCTCAAAGAAGAGTATCTACTCTCTTTATAAAAAGAAATTCAAAGAATAAGAGATCTAGGAATTAAAACAAATAAGCTATTTAAATGTTATAAATACCATGTAATAGCTTGAAAATAATAGGGGCTTCTATCTCTCTTGATGATGGATTTTATGTACTTGAATTGTATTTTCAGATTGTTAATTCGATTCATCTAAGAACCGGATTCTGTTCCAATAAATTTTTAAACTTGAGCACAATCGGATAAAAAAAAAACTTCAACTGGTCAAAGGCCTTGCTCGACTGGTTGAGGGCCCTGTTCGACTAGTTGAGCATGGTCTTCGACTATTTGATGGTGCTAAAATTTAGTTACTAGACTTCGAGTCATGCAACCCTTGACTGGTCGAAGGCCCCTCTTTGACTGGTCGAGCAGTCTGCTCAACTGGTCGAAGAACTAACAAAAAAATCCATTTTTCTAAGTTTAAATTAGGACTGGTCAAAAATATCTTTAACTGGTCAAGCCACAACTTAGACTAGTCAAACCATAGCATAAACTAGTCGAACTACAGCCTAACATAAGCATAAAAACCCATTTAAGTTTATGTCTTGAAAGAAACTAAGCCTAAGGTCTTTTTAAGGTTTGTTATACCTGAAAATACTTAACATTGAAGTAGATAGGATGCTTGAACTTCATGGAACTTGTTCTTTTACTTGATTCTTTAATGGAGCTTGTAAGTGAAATGGAGCTTGATCTTTCACTAAATCTTTAGTAGAACTTGAACTCAATCATCTTGAACTTATTGAACTTTCCATCTTAATCCAGTACTTGACTTGAACTATAACACCCCGTACATTTCCATACTTAGGTGTTACCACAAATACCTAACTTTTGATTCATGCACCTACACTCTGGCCATTAGGAGTAATCTTCCTCCATAGATCGAGCCATCTGACCAGATAATTATAAAATCAATAGCAATATTTCTAACTAGATAGTCTCCAGGACACCTAGGGCCATTGATGATCTATTCTAAATCAATTCAGTCATTGAAATTCATAATCATCCAAGATATAGTGTTACGTAATTATACAAATAGTTGTTAAATTTTCATTATTAGACTAAAAACCTTTATAATAACTGACGATCAAATTGGAAACAATCTGACCCCAAAATTGCTGAGTATTGACAGTTGAACTATAGATTTCAAGTTATGCAGCAAAATTGAGTAAGTGAACCTGCTTTGTCTTCTGACTAACAGCCAATATGGTCTATTAAAAATAGATAGATAGAGTGGATGTCATGACAAATCACTAAGGACCCTTGGGATCCTTTAGATATGCGATGATTCGAGTTGAGAAACATCTTTAAACCCATAAAGATCATGGAAATAGGGCCCGCTTTAGTGAGGAACCTACCTATAAATCAGGTTGGGGTCCTAAATTTGAGCCAGTGAAATGAATGGACGGAGTGGATTTGTCAATTTCATCATAGTGGACCCCCACATTTGTGTGCATGTGCATCAGGGGAGGTGCATCGACATGCACTGGATTAAAAATCTAGTCAATTGGGCACTGATCGAATGGAAATTGAAAAAAGGAGCGATTACCTCTCTTTTCTCCTGTTTCTCACCCATGCTCCATTTAAACAGGCGTGGTGCCTCTGACCAATCAGGTGGGCCCTAATTGTGATGAAATCAATGATATGAATTGTCCATCTAGAGCAGCTGTCAGATCTAACCAAAACCAAGCTCCTCACACACATGGGCGCATGCGTACATGTGCACGATCACTAGCACAAATCAAGTAGGTGCGGTCATTTTTTCAAAAATGAAAAGCTTTGTTTCTTCTTCTGTTTGCTAGGTTGGCAATCCGAATGAAGGGAAGTCCTTCAATCTCAGCCCTTCAACTCATGCAATCCCAACCATCTAGGGCTGGCTTACTTTTAGGTTTTCTTAAGCGAAGGAAGAGACGCGTACAGAAGGAATCTTCCCGCTAGCACCATCCCGACCGTCCTTTAACTTCTAGAAACCGTCCGAAGTATCATAACAGTTGATTCTAAGGCAACCGACGAGATCATCTTGCTAGAATCAGAGTTCTCATGAGAAACTCGTAACTACACGAGTTTTTATTGCCTGAAAATCTCAAAACCGGCCAAGTTTTTGTTTAAGCCTCTCCAAAAGGTGGGTCCCATAGTGTTCTCTGATTGAATCCACACCATTGACACGAAAGAAATCTAAAGAATAACCCTCCATTGATCATCTACCATTAACAGTAAGATCATCTTCTCCGTCTAGCCAGAAAACTCCACCACTTGGTTGTGGCCCACTTGCGCTGATCTGAAGTGTACATTTAGTGGGCCATGGTGCAAGAAGTCCATCCATACCATTTGATCACAACAAAGAAAGTATGATCAACTTATAACTTTGTAAAATGACACAAATTAAACAACTAAACACTGACTTATCCTTTGATTAGTTACGTCCAAACCGTCTAGAATAGGATTAAGAAAGGCCTTTAAAAAGTTGCCTTCTAGGGCAACCATTCCAAAAATAGAAAGAAAAATTGGAAAGAGAGGGAGCGATTTTCACACCACCACATTGATTCGGGTCGACTCGGTCTAAGCCATAACATGCTTAGGATGAGTCCAGGGCTTCACCTAGACTTTCCAATAGAGAAAGAAGAAGGAGAAGAAGATCAAGAGAAGAGAGGGTGCAGGTGCGTCCCTGTCACACCGTGTGTGCGGCACTAGGTGAACTCACTGTTGAGTGTTAAGGGTTAAATATTGCATATTATCCCCCATTTATTACTTGGCTTTATGAACATGATAATGCTTAATGTTCTATTTTAATCATATTTGTATTGCAAGGTGAATTTAAGAGCTTGGATTGAAAAGGATGTTAAAAGCATGAATTTAATGCTTAAGAATCACCAAGTCAAAGATTGGATCTTAGAAGACCAAGAATAAAGAATTCACATGCCAAAGATCCAAGGAAACCAAGTCAAGAATAAAGAGAATCGAAGTTTTGAAGTGAATTTGCATGATCTTTGACTAGTCTAAGGTCTGCTTCGACTTGTCTAAGCTCCCGCCCGACTAGTCGAGGAAACTTCAATTCGAACTCTAGCAACATCAGATTTTAAAATCCTGTCATCCTCAACCAGTCAAAGGCTGTCCTCAACTAGTCTGGGTTATGCAGGTTTTACGCGTACTATGTAAATTTGAGGCAGTTTCTGAATTTTTTCAAGTCAATGCAAAAGGAATTGACACACAACTATAAATAGGAGTCCCTAGGGCATCCCTAGGCATCTTCTAGGGTTTGAGGATTGAAAAAAAAGGTTGGATCTACCATTTGAGAGTTTTTTTTCTTCTTCCTTAGTTGATGTTTTGTTTAAGAGTCTTTAGTTCAATCATGTCTGTGGTTGGCTAAACCTCTTAGCTAGGGCTAAGAGGTGAAGCTTGTAGCATGATTGGGATGTTTTTCTTTGTTTTCATTCATGTTTTGTTGAACTCTCTTGGATTCTAGTTTGATTATTAAGGAATATTTTTAATTTTTAATGGTTTATTGTGATAAATTATAATAGATCTGTGATATCTCGAAATATCTTCTTTTCCTAAATTGAGATTGTGAAATTAGGAAATCTTGTTATTCACCATCGTCCCTTGGGCATGGTAGGATGATGGAATCCTTCCTAACCTTCACAATTCTCTTATGATTGGTTGTGGGATTGGTAAATCTTATTGTTTGCTTTGTCTCTTGGGCATGGTTAAGTGATGGAATCACTTCCAAATCCTCACAACTCTAATCCATTGATGATTAGATCCATGAGAAGTTTAGAGACTTGACAAATCTCTTCTTACCGATTGGATAGGATAGGACTCTGATTCTAGTTGTGTCCTTGAATCAAGCAAGGTAGCCTCTTAATTACTGCAAGTGGATCCTTGGTACCCTAGTTACCACCTTTTAAATTTATAAGTTTTAATTACCTTATTCAAAATCACTCTCTCAAATATTCTAGATTTAGGTTTACATCTTCTTCTAGTTCTAGTTCTAGTTACTTTCAGAAGACACACAAGTTCAGTCCTTGTGGATTTAACCTCGGTCTCACCAAGATTAATACTGCATCGCGACCCTATACTTGGAGTTGTGAGCATCAAGTGGTGGAGTTTGGGTTCTCTCCTATTCAGCTGAAGAAGAGAGAAACAAGGAAGAGTGAAGAAGTGAAAGCAAAGGAAGAAGAAGATCTTGATAGAAGGAGTGGTATGGCTATTGCATCGCTGTCAAACCAGTCTGACTCGTTGAAGTCGCTATTGAGTTAAGCTCGTGACTCACTGGTTCAAGTCGCTGACAACTCGGGGCTCAAATCTAGGCTTAGGTTCGGACTGAGTGATGCCGAGATCCAAAGAAGAAGAAAGGAAGTATAGAGGAAGAGAGAAAGGAAAAAGAGTAGGGCGTGCGGCTGTCGAGTCCGGCCGCCTTGACTCGGTTCGAGTCAAGTTCGAGTTGGGAGTCTGTACAAAGTCAAACTTAGGTTTGGTCTGGATATTGCTAGTATTACATCTAGAAAGTAAGGATTGAGAGGAAAAAGAGAAACAAGATGAAGGGTAAAGAGAAGACATAGAAGGGAGGGAAGAAGTAAGTTGTTGCTCCGTCTTGACTCAAACCAAGTTCCGTGACTTGCTGTTGAGTCACTATCCCAACTAGGTTGACTCATTGTCAGATCGTGTAGAATAAGAAAGAAAGAAGAAAAAAGTAGAGGAAGGAAGAGATAGGCAGAGTTGTTGCCTATTGAGTCGAGCGGGTCCAACTCGTTGGGCCGAGATTGGCTCAAGTTGGATGTGAATCTGGTCAATTCCACACCGTGTCTAGTCGAGTTTCACAACAAGGTGAGTCGATGCTCACCTCTTGTTATCATTTTTTTATTATTATTATTATTATGTTATTATTATCATTAGAATAATTAGTATGCTATTAAAATTATTATCATTATCATTATTAGATAATATTGTCATTTCCATTTTAGGTTAGTATAATTATTAACATTAGTTCTTATTAAATTTTTATTTTATCATTATTAATTTTATTATCATTTATAACATTTATTAAACTCTTATTTTTATGATATTACATATTGTTTGGAAATTAATACTAATTCGCAAACTATCATTAGTAATGTTATTTTATTCTTTACGCAAAAGTTAGAATTCAAGTTCTAAAACCTACACTTAGATTTAGATTGTTGGATGAAGCCCAAAATTTTACGTAATCCATGAAATTGCGGTAATGACTACTTTAGTTGAAGTGGGAATATGCCAATATGTCCTAGAGGGGGGTTAAATAGGACTTTTTAATATTTTATGGTTATTTAAAATCCTATCAATCTTATCCTGAGTAAATATACATGCATCAGGATTTCTTCAGAGTAACTCTAACTACTTCTAAGCCAAATAGAGGATCCGGTCATAAAACTATTTGAAAGATAAACAAGATGCAAATCATAGTTTATGATGGATGTGACTGTGTGTGAGATGTGATCTCAGATAATTAAATATGAAAGTATTTTAGTAAATCACACAAGTAATGGAAGAAAATAACAATCTCAAGCACAGTTATTTTTATAGTGGTTTGACTACTTGTCTACTCCACTTCCGATGGACGCACTCAACCCTTGAGTGTACCGGATCTCACTAAAGGAGGTTTTATAATAGGTTCACCTCAAACCGGAGGTTTTAAATTAGCTTCACCTCTAATCAAAACAACCTACACCTAGGCTGACACTGTGTGTCTACAGGACACAGTTTATGCTCCCATGAGTAAGGGTTAACACACAACACCTGACTTTTAGGCCACATAAGCTAAGGATCCACACAAGGAACCTACAGAGGTTTTACAATAGGTTCACCTCAAACTGGAGGTTTCAAATTAGGTTCACCTCTAACCAGAGGTTTCAAATCAGGTTCACCTCAAACCGGGGGTTTCAAATTGGGCTCACCACAAACTGAAGGTTTCAAATCAGGTTTGCCTTAAATTAGTTTATGCTCTCCATAGAGCAAGGGTCAACACAATGCACCCCCATGTACACTCCCACCGGAGGCCTCCTATGAGGACTTGCAAGGGGTGAGAAACACCTTAGACCCAATCCTACAGAAGGAATGATCTCAAGGGTCCTCTAGACTCTAATGACTTACAACTAAGTAGATGAGCCCCATTTAGCGCGTTGATGAAGATCTCCTCCCTTAAAGACGAAGAATCTTCAACTCCCTTGTACAACAACTCAGAAGATGTACCACTATAAGGCAACGGGTTGGGTCAAGGTTATGATGGAATCCTACTCTATTAAATATTTTTCTATAAGGAAGATAAAGTGATTCCAATCATCTATGCATTCAAGGCATCCCAGCTTAATGATTTGCCATTAAGGTAGCTGCAGGATCCTTGAATGCAAAAGTTTATTCCCCAATCTACTTTATTGAATGTCAATGATGAGGGTGGATTGGAGGATGAACTTCCATGAGAGAAAAGGCCTATGGTATATGATATAGGGTTAAACACACAAAATTACACTCTATTTTCTCTACCAACAACTAAGGGCAAGCTCTCCTCAAATAGACAAAAGGTTCCAATGGATATAAAACGGTCATATTTTTATCAGACTTCGATATCATCGAGTAGGGTCGAAATCATCGAGCGTATACTCTTGATAGCATCAACTGGCCACTCGATGACACGAACTCGACTGTCAAACGATTTTGAAACCTTTTGCTAACTAGTCAAGGAAATCAAACGAGTGTCGATGTCATTGGATTTTGAACTCTGATTTTATCGATACGAGGTTCGATTCCTCGACATGTGAAAATGTGAGAGAACTTTCCTATGAAATATTTTAGGTATATGATATGATCAAGTATCACTCGATATCATCAGAATTTAAATATCGATGATATCGAGGATAGCGTCGATTCATTGATAATTCCAAGGAATTTTGCTATAAGCTTTTTGGATAGTTTATGACCACTTTCGATGTAATCGACCTTGCCTTGATATGATTGATATTTGAATATCGATTTTATCGAGTGACTCTCGATCCAAGAAAAATAACTTAAAAACTTGCTGGATAGATCGTGTCCCAATCCGATATCATCGAATGGCTTCTGATATCATCGAGATTTGAATTCCAAGGATATTGAGGAGCTCATCGATATATCGAGGATTACATAATTTACTTTAGCGGTACTTTGGACACAATAGCCCAGATGTCAATTTTATCGAGTTGGTTCGATGGACTCGAGATTCAAACTTTGATGATATCGATGAGTCCATTGATCCATCAATAATTTAGTCCAGTTATCTTTGTGGTTGCTGGATATCTTTGGTCCTCATTTCGACAAGATCGAGTGAGCTTCGAGGACATCAATAACAGGGTTCGATTTCATCAAACCACTTGTTGATAAATTAACAAAGGTAGAAAACTTAAAGATTTTCCTGAAGTTTGAAAAAATTTTCTAACAAAAAACCTTGGGATATTCTATGCACTTTTAAGGGTTTTAATTACCTGGTGTTTTTGGACATGGGATGTGAGGCTAAGTTTTACCTGTGATGAGTTCGGGCACACATCCAGTTGAGGCAGATGCTTAATCAATCTTCCTATGGGGATCCTTTGTTTAGCTGAGTTAATGATCACGCTAATTGACAAACCAGGGCACTTTCAATCTCCCCCTTTGTCAATTAAGTGACAAAACACCAAAATACCCTAGAACAACGTCTACACTAACACCCTAAATTGTGTGTACATGAACTTTACACAATTTTACAAAGTTATCTAGTTTGAACACATGCACACACACACACACATTCAGTAGCTGCTCCCCCTAACAGCAAACTCCCCTTGTCTTCTTACAGCTGCTCCCCCTAACATGTGCACCACCATCCATAAACAGATACACACATTTTTGTCCAGGGGTGTGGATTTGTTCTCCCCATTTTTGTTAGTCATTAGCAAAGAATAATGGAATAATGGATATTGACTAAAGTTGAAGCATATAGGAGAACCAGAATTAGATAGAATAAGCATAATAGATAGATGTAAAAGAATATCTCATTACAGAAAACATGTATGCATATTAGGACAAAGAAGAGCAGTGAAATGAGCAGATAATATTGTGATAAAGATCAAGCATCATGCACCACAGTTAATAGAAACTAGATAAAATAATGGATCATAAAATATAAACATGGCAGTAAGTAGATACGAATTATAACCAGCTGTAAACTAAATATCCAAAAATAGGTACTACCCAAGGTTGGCGGGTGAGCAACATTCAATCTAAAACAACAAGACCATTCAATCTAGCCCAAATATGAGCACAAAAAAAAGAAGAATTCTATCACACATCCCAGTTGGCACTTAACAGCCGCGAGTGTCACCATTTGTGAGCAAGTCCACTACTTGCTGACTGGTATGCTGGAGGGTGTCAACTTTATCTTCAATCGCTATGAGGTGCCTTTCACAGTTATAGAGACGTTCCTCTATACCAGCCATCCCGTTAAGCAGGTAACATTCAATGTGATGATCCCGGCGATTGGTGATGGACTCTGGACTGATCAGCGGTGTACGGTTGGATCCCCATGGGGTAGGTGGATATAAGGGTTAATCATTGTGTTCAGCCGGCTATTCAGGGGGACTATTCTCCGGAAGGGAGGAAGTGAAGCATAACTATTGTGCCTCCTGGACTGCGTCGTTATCAAACCATGCTTCTGGATGAACGACATCTGATGTGGCTGAGAGACCCACATAATGAGTAGATTTGTAGATGAGTGCAGGAAATGGCAGCGTATCTCGATGATCACCTCGGATTATATGAATGAGTTACCCCAGAAGAAGAGTTGGAAGGCACACTTGGATCTCTTGATGCACATCATACAGGACATTAAGGACAAAGGGAGTAAGGAAACTATCCTTTACATCACATGGATACACATTAGTCCCTAGGATGTTATGGAGAACTTTGAAAGAAGGACCAAGGTGATTAATGTGAAGAGAAATTTCATCATTCCGGGGAAGAGTTGTGCCATGACATAATGTACGTGTAATCTCTCCCCAAACACCCAACCCATTCAGATTTCAATTTGTCGTGGGTATACGAGTGACTTTAAGATTTAGAAGATGTGCAAGAGTAATGGGAGTGATGGGTTTTGAGTGAGGCACAAGTTCGATTCGAATACAAGGAGGACTATCATGAATGATATGACAGTTATTGAAGAATTCATGAATCAAACCCAATTGATAAGGACCACCAAGATTTAATATATTTTTCCACCCTATCACCTCCAAGAGAAGATCCACGCCAAATGGCTCAATGGCACTGTTGAGGACAAGACGTTCAACTAGGATAGCTGGGCCTCCTTCCACCACATTCAGATGAGACTGACTGGATTCAAGTTACTTATTTTTCGATTTTGAGGATGGAGGAAGATCCTTACCTTTGCTTTTTACCATGGTTTGTCTGTGAGAAGAGCTTAAAAAGATAGGTAATGGTAAGATAAAACAACCACAGAAGAGGAGTGGGTTGATTAAAGTCAAATGCACACTTCTCTTTTATAGCAGTGTCGTCAATGATATTGATCCCACATCGATGTCATCGAAATCAGGCTCATAATGATATCGAAGACTGTGCCAATGACCGTTGGGAAGACGTAAATATCCAATGGACACTAAGACAATCTAGACATTGGGAAGGACTGGTGGTTATAGCATTGCATTCCCAAGACTCTTCGATTTTATCAACAGTGAACCTCGATATCATCGATATTTAAATATTGATGATATCAAAAATCTAGTTATCATCGAGAATGGGACAATTTGGCATTTTTGTTCCCAAAGCTAACATGTTTAATTCATGAGGTTTAGACTTGTTGATAATAAGTAACATGAATATCTCAGCTTGAAGATTTACCTATGTGGATCATGTTTATTGAGATATCATTAATGAGTACATAATCCAATTGATTTTTGAAGATCACTAAACCTATTTCTATCAAGAGGTTTTGTTAGAATATCGGCAAGTTACTTTTCTATAGATACATACATAATCTAACATAATGAATTTATCTTCAACAAGTTTTCGGATAAAACAATGACGAATGTTTGGTCCAAGAATGTTGAACATGATTTTTTGAGATGTTGATAGCACTTGTGTTATCACAAAAAAGACTCATTGTGGGTTGCTCAATCCCATAATCTAATAACATTTGTTTCATTCAAAGGAGTTGTGCGTAGAAACTACCTACAACAATATATTCTGCCTCGGTAGTGAACGGGGATATTGAATTTTCTTTCTCTGCCAAGAGACCAGGCAGTTTTCGATATAAAAACATCCTCCACTTGTCGATATTTTACCATCTAAATTTCCAGCCCAATCGACGTTAAAGTATCTAGCAATGGTGGTGGTTGTTTCAAATGGATAGCATAACCTGAAAGAGGTAGTTCCTGCTATGTATTTGATGATTCTCATAACAGCCGTTAGGTGGGATTCCTTAGGATCTGCCTGATACCGATCACATACTCCCACACTAAAAGATGTATCTGGATGACTGGCTGTGAGATGTAGTAGGCTTCCTATCATACTCCGATAGAGATGTTGGTCCACACTTTTGCCATTAACATCTTTGGAGAGTTTGAGTGTGGTGCTCATAGGAGTATCATAGGTACAACCAGATTTAAGCCCAAATCTTTTCACTAATTCGTTTTCATACTTGGATTGACATATGAAGATTCCATCATTTAACTACTTCACTTGTAAGCCTAAAAGGAAGTTCAATTCGCAAACCATACTCATTTTAAATTCTGATTTCATGAGATCGGAAAATTTGTATGTAGTATCTTCACATGTTGAACCAAATACTATATCATCCACATAGATTTGTGCAATAAGCATTGAATCCTTTGTCATTTGAGTAAATAGTATTTTATCTACACTTCCTCTACAAAATTTATAATTCAGAAGAAATTTCGTCAATCGATCATACCAAGCATGTGGTGCTTGTTTAAGACCATAGAGTGCTTTGTTCAGACGGTAAACATGATGGGGATACTTAAGATCTAAAAATCCCTTAGGTTGTTCTACATAAACTTCTTCAACAAGATCCCCATTAAGGAAAGCACTTTTTACGTCCATTTGAAATAGTTTAAATTTCAACACACATGCATCAGACATAAGTATTCTAATAGACTCAATACAAGCTATAAGAGCAAATGTTTCATCAAAATCAATGCCTTCTATCTGTGAATACCCTTGAGCTACTAGTCTTTCTTTGTTCCTAATCACATTGCCAGATTCATTGGATTTATTTTTGAAGATCCATTTAGTTCCAATGATATTTGTATTGAGTGGTCTAGAAACCAATTATCATACCTCATTTCTTTGGAATTGTTGAAGTTCTTCTTGCATAGCATTTATCCAATGTTCATCTTGAAGAGCTTTCACAATATTCCTGGGTTCAAAATTTGAGGTAAAGTAGAAGTAACTATAGATATTCTCTATCTACTGTCGAGTTCTTACACCATCATTAGGATCTCTAATAATTTTCTCTCGAGGGTGATCCCTAATGATGGGTATATTGGATGATGGTTGTGGTTCATTAGATGATGGAGATTTGTTATCTGATTTATCTAGAATGCATGAATCTATATCATCTTCTAATTCATTCAAGGGGCAATCTTCTTCATGAGGCTGGTCATCAATCACCACTTGACTAATTCTTGAATAGTGAGGGTCCTTAGATTTTATACTCTATAAGCACGACTATTCGAGGTATACCCCAGAAAGATACTATCATCACTTTTAGACACAAATTTCCCTAGGTGATCTCTGTCTCTCAAAATATAGCATTTACTTCCAAAAACACGAAAGTATTTCACACTAGGTTATTTTTCATACCATAGTTCGTATGGAGTTTTGTTTAAGCCTACTCTAAGATATACTCTATTTATGATGTAGCAGGCAGTGTTGACAGCTTTAGCCTAGAAACCTTTTGCCATATCCTTTCCATTTAACATAACTGACCCCATTTCCTGTAAAAATCAATTTTTTCTTTCAACAACTCCCTTTTGTTGTGGGATTTTTGGGGCTAAGAATTCATGACGGATTCCTCTCTCATCATAGTATCTTTCAAAACGTTCATTTTCAAATTCGTCACTATGATCACTCCTGATGCGATTTATGCAATATCCTTTTTTATTTTGAAGTCGCTTTGCCAAGATTACAAATTCATCAAAGGCACCTGATTTCTCCCGAAGAAATGCGACGTAAATAAATCTGGTGTAATCATCTACTACCACCAGAAGGTTTCTTTTCTTGCCATGACTTTCCACTTTGGTCAGACCAACTAGGTCCATATGCAACAAATCCAAAGGTTTTGTTGTTGCAATGGTAGTTGTCTTTTTGTGACCGACTTTTATTTGTTTACCTTTTAAACAATCACCACAGACAACTTTTTCTTCTTTTCTAATCTTGGGAAGTCCTCTAACAAAATTTTTTGAACTTAGCTTAGCTAAATTTCGATTGTGAATATGTCCCAAACTTTGGTGCCATAATTTGGATTCACTTCTTACAGCCACATTACACTTTGTGGATAATACACTCTCATTTATACTTTCAATGACGTAACAGTTATCACTAGTGCGTAAACCTTTCATGATAGGTTTTCCTGTATGGTCTAAGATCCTATACACATCCTTTGAGAAGGTGACCAAATGTTCTTTATAATAGATTTGGGATATACTAAGGAGATTATGTTTCAAACCTTCTACACAGAGAACATATTTGATTTTGGAAAGACCTAGTACAACTATCGTTCCTTGTCTAATAATTCTAGTGGAGCTACCATCTCCAAATTTAACTAATCCATCATCAAAGTCTGAATACTCATAAAAATGAGTTTGATCACCAGTCATGTGTCTAGAGCATCCACTGTCAAGGTACCAGTTTTGAACTATTGCCAACTTTCAGAGTAGTATGGATTACTAAGCAATTGTTCCGATCTTTCACACCCTCCAATACACTTTTGGACATGATTCGAACTTCACTCAAGATCTCTCTCTCTAGGTGGTGAAGCCCTTAAGAGAGACCCACTCTGATACTAATTGAAATAGTGATAATGACTACTTTGGTTGAAGTGGGAATATGCTAATATATCCTAGAGGGGGGTGAATAGAACTTTTTAATATTTTATGGTTATTTAAAATCCTATCAATCTTATTCTGAGTAAATATGCATGCATCAGGATTTCTTTAGATTAACTATAATGGCTTCCATGCCAAATAGAGGATACATTCATAAAACTATTTGAAAGATAAACAAGATGCAAATCATAGTTTATGATAAATATGACTGTGTGTGAGATGTGATCTCAGATAATCAAATAAGAAAGCATTTAAGGAAATCACACAAGTAATGGAAGATAATAGCAATCTCTAACATAGTTATTTTTGCAGTGGTTCAACTACTTGTCTACTCCAGTTTCGATGGATGCACTCAACCTTTGAGTGTACTGGATCTCACTAATGGAGGTTTCACAACAGGTTCACCTCAAACTGGAGGTTTTAAACCAGGTTCATCTCTAACCAGAACAACCTACACACAGGCTGACACATCGTGTCTACACGACACAGTTTATGATCCCATGAGCAAGAGTTAACACTTAGCACCCAACTTTTAGGCCACAAGGGCCAAGGATCCACATAAGGAACCTAATGGAGGTTTCACAATAGGTTCACCTTAAACTGGAGGTTTCAATTTAGGTTCATCTCAAACCGAAGGTTTCAAATTAGGTTCACCTCAAACTGAAGGTTTCAAATCAGGTTCACCTCAAACCAGTTTATGCTCTCCACAGAGCAAGGGTCAACACAAAGCACCCCCACATACACTCCTACCGGAGGCCTCCTATGAGGACTTGCAAGGGGTGAGAAACACCTTAGACTCAATCCTATAGAAGGAATGATATCAAGGGTCCTCTGGACTCTAATAACTTACAGATAAGTAGATGAGACCCATTTAGTGTGTTGATGAAGATCTCCTTTGATGATGAATAATCTTCAGCTCCCTTAAACCGCAACTTAGAAGATGTACTAATACAAGGTGACAAGTTGGGTCAAGGTTATAATGGAATCTTACTCTATTAAATGTTTTCCTATAAGGAAGATAAAGCGATTCTAATCATCTATGCATTCAAGGCATCCCAGCTTAATGATTTACCATTAAGGTAGTAGCTGAAGGATTCTTGAATGTGGAAGTTCATTCCCCAATCCCCTCTATTGAATGTCAATGATGAGGGTGGATTAGAGGATGAACATTCATGAGAGAAAAGGCTTAGGGTATATGATCTAGGGTTAAACACACAAAAGCACTCTCTCTATTTTCTCTGCCAAAAACTAAGGGGAAGCTCTCATTAAATAGACAAAGGTTTCTAACAGATATAAAACAGTCACATTTTTGACAGAGTTCGATATCATTGAGCAGGGTCGATATCATCGAGCGTATACTCTCGATGGCATCAACTGGCTGCTCGATGACACAAACTCAACTGTCAAATGCTATTGAAGCCTTTTGGCAACTAGTAGAGGAAATCGAATGAGCGTCGATGTTATTGGATTTCAAACTCTGATTTCATCGACACGAGGGTCGATTCCTCAACATATGAAAATGTGAGAGCACTTACCTTTGATATATTTCAGGTATATGATATGATTGAGTATCACTCGAAATCATCAAAATTTGAATATCGATGATATCGAGGGCAGTGTCAATTCACCGATAATTTTAAGAAAATTTCCTATAAGCTTACTAGACAGTTTATGTCCACTTTCGATGTCCTAGACCTTGCCACAATATGATCAGTATTTAAAGATCAATTTTATCGAGTGGCTCTTGATCCAAGGAAAATAACCTGAAAACTTGTTGGATAGATTTTTGTCCTAATCCGATATCATCGAAGGGCTTCTGATATCATCAAGATTTGAATTCTGAGGATATCGAGGAGCTCTTCGATATATGGAGGATTACATGATTTTCTTTAGCAATACTTTGGACACAACAGAATAGATGTCAATTTTATCGAGTTGGTTCGATGAACTCGAGATTCAAACTTCGATGATATCGATGAGTCCAACAATCCATTGATAATTCAGTCCAGATATTTTTGTGGTTGTTGGACATCTTTGGTCCTCATTTCGACAAGATCGAGTGAGCTTCGAGGACATCAACAACAGGGTTTGATTTCATCGAACCACTTGTCTATAAATCAACAAAGGTAGAAAACTTAAAGATTTTCTTAAAGTTTGAAAAAGTTTTCTAACCAAAAACCGTAGGACGTTCTATACACTTTTAAGGGTTTTAATTACCTGGTATTTTGGGACATGGGATGTAGACTAATTTTTACCTATGACGAGTTCGAGCACACATCCAGTTGAGGCAGACGCTTGATCAATCTTCCTATGGGGCTCATTTGTGTAATTGACTCAACGATCACGCTAATTGAAAAACTAGGGCACTTTCAATCCAAACCTTAAGCTTTAATCTTAACCATATAAATTTGGTTACGTTGTAATCTAACCGTCCAAAAAATTCTAATTTTTTTAGATCCTTATTCCAGGGCGTTTATAATTAACTCTAACATCATCGGGAGATGCACCAACTCTTGAAAGGTGAGGATTACCCTTCAAGCTTTTCTACATCTAGATAGTTGGTTGTTTATTCATTTTCGTTTATGTATCTTATCGATTGCTTAATATGGTTGGTTGCTCATATTGAATTTGAGTTTTATAAATAATTGGTGAATTGAGTTCAAAGTAAAATATTTGAATATGTGATGAATTTCAAATACCTCTATCTAGTTTTAAGATGAACACTTTAGCTATGCATGTGTTATTAACATTAAACGTAGCAAAATTTATCATTTATGATTACTTGATGGAATGCTTGGAGGTCCTCAAACTAGTGACCATTTCATCTAACAGATTAAATGGAATAGTTGATGCGAATTTTCCATCTTATTAATCATTTGGGCCTATCTGGCTTTTGGAAAAAATCCCTTCTTGTAGCATCATTGATTGGAACATTTTACCCTTAAGAATTTTATGGAATAATTACCTTATACGGTTTTGATGGATTATTTTTATATAACCTTGTGATGATAAGTTTCACTTATAAACTATAATTGGACACTAGTTGAGGAGGTTACTTTTAAACATCCTATTTATTAGTCTCATGAGCCAGGGATGGTGGAGTGGGATATTATGCCTGAGCTGTCGACCTATGCTAGGTGACAAACCTCTCATAATGACCTTTGAGCTTTCTTTAAATGGTTGTTTGAAATTAGAATAATAATTATTGCGTTAATCATGCATCTTCATGACATGCGGACTTTACCAAGTGGTTGATACAAGACGCGGGGTTTTCTTAGGTCACTATGTGCTGTACCGTAGAGTATTTTACCTAGTGATCCTAAGTTTTCGTTACGTGCATTTGACTACCATGGGTCGTCCTTTACGCATGGGCTTTTCCAGGTGTCTAGTTTTCCTTGGACGTATACAGAGTACTCTTCCAGGAAGCTAGGCCACCTTGGGTATCCTCGTTGCATGGTCTTTTCTGAGTGGATAGTTCTCCTTAGAGTATACCTTTGAGTACTTTTTTAGGGGCTAATTCTCCTTAAGTGACCTTTTCCAGCTGGATGTGCATCCCTATGTCTGTAAGCATGTGTCTGCATTCATGCATTTAAACAAGATTATCTTTATAAAATTTATTTAATACGTATCTGATGAACCTTATTTGATTACTATGATAATCATTATGAAATATTTGTTGTACACTTCTCCTGATAACTATGCTTAATTATCTTGATGATACGATAAATGTTGGGGGTTATACCTCACGGGGATAGCTATTGACACTATCAAAACATATTCAGTGTGTAGGATACATAGACGATGTGCATGTTGGTGTTCATGTGGAATGGGTGGAGCCAAGATGATCTTGTGACTCTCTATTGTTGATTCATTAGCATTTATTTTGTACCATCATGTACCTTAAAAACTTAAGACATTGATTTGTATAAGTTTTCGGATAACCACTTGAAATCTTGGTTATGTATATTTGAACTCCCTCTTATACTTGATTTGCTTCTATCCCACTAGATTACTAACTCTGATAAAATAAAAAAAATGTACATGGAATTTGGGTATCTTTAAAGGTTAACACTCTGGTTTTTGGAAAACGAGTAATGTACTCGAGTTCCGGGAACTGGGGTGTTACATGAACTTTCCATCTTAATCCAGTACTTGACTTGAACCTTTCATCTTGATCCACATTAGACGGACCACTTCATAAGCTGTTTTGTCTAAACAAAATTTGATAAATAGAAGTGTGCTTTATAGAATATATCACTTACAATCTCCCCCTTTGTCAAATTCGTGACAAAACACTTAATATTACAACAACTAGAATTACATCTTGAATTCCATGTTCTGGAAGATTTGGTGCAGCTTTTATAAGTGCTATGTTTTCTAGCTCCTATGTTTGTCAAATTTTAGTGTCAAAACCTCTTGGAATCTGTGTTTTGTGTATCTCATCTACATATTCAAGATCATGCATCTCATGTACAAGAAGAAAGGTCTGTATCTCAAGAATTTCAAGTTCAAGATCAAGTGCAACACCAAGTGTTAGTTTAATCTTTCAAGATTCAATGGTTAGAGGTTTCAAAGCTTCATCCATGTCAAGACAAAGTTCTTTGCTTTAGTACTTAACGCTCTAGACGAAATACAAGTTAAGTATCTTAAGCTCAAACTTCAGAGCGTTTCAAATTTAAGTTTCCAAGAGTTACAAGTTCAAGCTTCAACACACTTCAAGATGTCATGTTTCATGTATGTCAAGAATAACTATCAACCGAAGCAAAAGAAGATTTAATGTTCATATATTGCGTATAAGGTATGAATGACCCTAGATTGACCATAGGTTAAGTCATATTGATTACATACTTTAAGTGGGTCACTTTATAGGTGTATAGACTATTTTTTTTGACAAGTCTTAGCCTATGTTCGACTAGTCCTAGTACTAGCTTGACCAGTCTAAGATTTCCTCGACCAATCCAAAAGTTGTTATGGATTTTTTAGATTTTTTATTAAATCTTTGACCAGTCCTGGAGACTGCTCGACTAGTCGAGTGAACAATGTTTAACCAGTTAAGTAAGCTCGACTCAAAGTCCAATAACCAAATCTAGTCCCACACAACCAGTCGAGCAAGGCCTTCTACCAGTCATGGAACAACTTTATCTTATCACACCCAAATTTTCAAAAGTTTGTTGGTCCTTCGACCAGTCGAACTGACCTCTAGGCCAGTCGAGTGAGCAAATTTTTTTTCACTTATAAATAAAGCACAATTTTTTGAGTTTTTCTTTTTCAAGAAAAATTAAGACACCGCTCTGAGAGATAAGTTTGTGTTATTCTTTAGCTATTTAGTGATCATTTAATATTCTCTTTAATTAGATTTTTGTATTTAATTTTATATTCTACATTTCAATCTTATTTGAAGAATGAATTTTTGTTTTCCCCTTTCTTGGAATCAAAATCAAATCAAGCTAGCCCGATGTGATTTAATCTAAAACTCATTTAGAACTTAGAACCTTTTCATAAGTGAGTGTAGACATTGAACATCAACATTGAATTTCTACTCCGAATCGGTTCTACAGGGCTGCATCAAAGGAGAATATCCATATAAGTATTTTACAGTCTTGTAAATCTCATTCTTTCAGTTTCTTTGAGATTGTGCCAGAAAAATCTCTTTCTTTGGGTTTGTTTGAGGTGATCCAGAAAACTCACAGTGTGGGTTTTTTTGAATTGTGTAAGCCCACTTGAAAGACACAATTGTGAAGGTTTTAGGTGAACCTTGGAAAACCTATTGCATAGTGAACGCTAATATCCACTATGTGAGGATATTAGGAGTGGAGTTGTGTGGCTATTTTTCTAAACAGTTGGTGTACACACAAGCAAACCACTATAATTTCTGATCTTGTGGTGATTGATTGTGGCATTGTGTGGATGTTGTAATTTTCTTTTATGCAAAATTATGGAAGAATGTTGTAATTTCTTTTTATGCCAGTGTGGGAATGTTATAATAGCTTAGTTTAACTCCTTGCTATTTATTTATTTATTTATTTATTCATCTATATCAGTTTGAGATTTGATACATAGACCTTTCTAGGAATCAGGCTGTCCTACCATAAACCATTGGTTTTTGGTGTAAGGTTGTCCTTAGAACAACATTTGTATCAACCTCTTAATACTTTTCATTTTTGCATTGTGAGATTATTTAAGTGATATATTTATTTATATTTGTTTAATTCCGCATTTTAGTTTTTAAATTGGCATAGTACTCTTCGCCCCCCCCCCCCCCCCCCCCCCCCTCCTCTGAAGACTTTAGCTCAGCCTTTTCAAGTGGTATCAGAGCCTAATAGCTCATTTTTGTCTTTATTATTTGGATTAATTTCCTGAGCTAATCAATCTAAGCTTTTTTTTTAAGATGTCAATTTTTAATAGCCTTTCAGTCACTAGGCCTCCACCATTTGATGGCTCCAATTATGCCTATTGGAAAGCCAGAATGAGAATTTTCTTGAAATTCATGGATGAGAGCTTATGGCAAGCCGCAATGGACCCCTTCCACTATTGAAGTGACTGGTACTGATGGATCTAAAACGATGAAAGTCACACCTTACTTTCCTTGGACTACTCTTCAGAAAAGTGAGAGTAGTGCCAATGCAAAGGCTTTAAATGTCATAACTTGTGCACTATCACCAGATGAATTCAAGAACATTATATCCTATGATACTGCAAAGCAAGCCTAGGATATTTTGGAAATGACAGACAAGGGAACAACAATTGTCAAGAAATCTAAAGTCTAAATCCTCACAACCAAATTTAAGGAAATACGTATGAAAGAAAGTGAAACCTTCATGGACTTCTATACCAGATTGAATGACAGTATCAACTCAATGTGGGGTCTTAGCGATAGAATCCCAGAAGATAAAGTCTGTGCAAACATACTACGCTCACTCCCTGAACGGTTCAATTCAAAAGTGACTGTGATCCAGGAACTTCGTGATATGGATAATATGAGGATAAAAGAATTAGTTAGTTCATTACAGACCTATGAGTTAAAATTTAAAACTCTTAAAGGTAAATTCATCGCCCTTAAATCTTCTAAAATTATTTCTCAAGAAAATAACAATTCTGATTTAGAAAATTTTGAAGATGATATGTCCCTTTTAGCTAAAAAGTTTTATAAAATTTTTAAAAGTAAAAAGAGGGTAGATATTCAAAAACCCGTTGAAAAGAAAAGATCTTGATCTAAAACTTGGAAATCTTTAAAAAAAAGTCAATGCTATAACTGTCATGAATATGGGCATCTAGTAAACAAATGTCCTAAAAAGGACAAACTGAAAAAGAAAGGCATATTGGCAACATGGGATGAATCTTCCTGCTCTGAAGCTTCTTCTGAGTCAGAAGATTCTGAAACCGAATCGGCTAATGATGTTAAAGTCCTAATGACTTTAGCCAAATTAACTTTTTAGATAACAATGATTCAACCAGTGAAGAATATCTGAATAGTGATCATGAAAATGAAGAAGATCTTCAAGATGCTTATAATGCCCTATATAAGGAAAGTTACAAAATTGCTGTAAAACTAAAACTTCAAAAAGAAAAGTTTTCAAAACTTAAAGAAAATTTTGATAATCTAGTCTTAGAAAAATCACACATTTTATATTATTTTGAAAAAACTAAATGTGATTTAGATTTCAAAACCACCCTTGTTAAAAACCTAAAATCTGAAAATGAAAAGTTAAAACTAGAAGTCTCTTCACTTTTGAGTTTAAAAGACACATGGAGGTATGTCCAAGGTGATCCTAAGTTAGAAAAACTCTTATTCAGATCCAAAAAATGTGGCGATCGATCTAGATTGGGCTACAATAATAGTATTCCTCCTAAACATAAGAATACTCCACTCACATTTGTGAAAGGAGTCTTCTAACTAAAAACAGAAAATTCTAAATCAAAATTATTTTAAAAATGCTAAGACTTTTCACACTTAAAACCTAAAAGCAAGCATTTCAACTATAAAAATTAAAATTAAAATCCTTTAGCTGAGAAAATTGTTGACTTACTTAAGGAGCTCTTAAAATCTAACTTAGTGGGTTGGTCTTATAACAACTACAAACATAATAAGGCCAACTATACTCCTAAACCCAAAACTATAATGAAATGAGTTCCTAAGGTTACTTGCTTAGTTACCCACACCACTTTCAAAGCTTCAAGCCATTCAAAGTGGTACCTAGACAGTAGTTGCTCCAGACATATGACAGGTGACAAAGGTCTGTTCACCAATCTTAAAGATATGACTGATGGTTCAGTCACATTTGGTGATGGTAGTAACTGCAGAATAATTGGCCAAGGTATGGTTCAACTCTTTAACCTCCCTCTATTTGAGAATGTTCTATACGTGGAAGGGTTAAAATAAAATTTATTATGCATCTATCAAATATGCGATAATAATCATAGTGTAAAATTTATTAACCAAGGGTATGAAATTTTAAATAAAAATGGTTCTATGATATTAACTGGTCGCAGAACTTCTGAAAACTACTACATTATTTGTGATTCAAGCTCATCTAATCTATCGTGTTGCATGGTCTAAACAAATGAGACTGAATTATGGCATAACTGCCTCGGACATGTACACGCAATTTGTATCGAATGAGCAAAAGAGAGTTAGTAAGTGGTCTACCCAAAATAAAGAAAGTAGATAAAATATGTGGAAAGTGCCAGATTGGTAAATAAACCAGGAGTACTCATAAAAAGGTGAACTCCAATGCCATAACAAAACCACTCAAACTTCTCCACATGGATCTCATGAGACCAACGAGAACGGAGAGCTGAGGTGGCAAGAAGTACATTCTGGTAATTATTGATGACTTTACCAGGTTCACTTAGGTAGTCCTCTTAAGAGACAAATCAAAAACTCTCGATGAAGTAAAAATGATACTTAAACGTATCCAAACAGAAAAAGGATCTCAAGTTTTTAAGATCCGTAGTGATCATGGATCAAAATTTAAAAATAACAATTTTGAAAAATTTTGTTATGATCGGGGAATATCACATGAATTCTCTGCACCCAAAACACCCTAACAAAATGGTATAGATGAAAGGTAAAATAGAGTGCTTCAAGAAATGGAAAATGTAATGTTAAATAGTATAAAGCTCCCAAAAAATCTTTGGGCTAAATCTCTAAATATTGCTTGTTATATAATTAACCGTGTTTACACCAAAAAATCTAATGATAAAATGGCTTATGAAATATGATTTGATAAGAAGCCTACTATCAAATACTTTTGAGTTTTTGGTAGAAAGTGCTACATCTTATGTGACCGAGAAAATCTGGGTAAGTTTGACACCAAAAGTGATGAAGGGATATTTCTGGGGTATGCTCTGAATAATCGAGCGTATTGGGTTCTTAATAAGAGGACTGGTGTAATTCAAGAGTCTATTAATGTGGTTATTGACGATCACTTGAATACACCTGTCTCAAGTTCAGAAATTGATGAAGTTCTTCTAATTGATAAACTAGACTCTTCATCAAGTCAAAATAACACTGAACTGAGGATAATTAAAGATCATCCTTCTAATCGAATTCTTGAAAACCCTCTCACTAGTGTGCGCACTCGTAAACAACTTGAAGATATGTGTAATTACGTGTGCTTTACATCCTAGAAAGAATCGGCTAATGTTAAAGAAGCTCTTACTGATGAAAATTGAATTGTAACGATGCAAGAAGAGCTCAATCAATTAGTCAAAAATGATGTTTGGTACTTAGTTCTAAGACCAAAAGATAAACATATTATTCGAACAAAATGGATTTTTAAAAATAAGTCTAATAAACTTGGTAATATTATAAGAAACAAGGCTAGGATGGTAGTACAAGGGTACACTCAAATTGAAGGTATCAATTATGATGAGACCTTTGCCCTAGTAGCTCATCTTAAATCAATCAAACTATTTATATCCATTGCATGCTTTAGAAAATTCAAGATATACCAAATGGATATAAAGAGTGCATTCTTGAATGGAAATTTACATGAAGAAGTGTATGTTAAATAACCTTTGGTTTTTGAAGACCCTAAGCATGCTAATCATGTCTATCGCCTAAAAAAGGCACTCTACGGTTTAAAACAAGCTCCTAGGGCATGGAACGAAAAGTTGACTAAGTTTATACTAAGTTATAATTTTATATTGGGAAGTGTTGATAAGACATTATTTGTAAAGAAACATAATGATCACATTTTAATATTACAAGTTTATGTTAATGATATTATTTATGGATCAACAAGTGCTAACATGACTGTTGAGTTTGCAGATCTTATGAAGTCTAAATTTGAAATGAGCATAGTTGGGAAATTGAATTATTTCCTAGGGTTGCAAGTTAAATAGCTACTTGATGGTTTCTTTATACTCCAATGAGTACTACTTTGCAGCTAATTGAATTATGAAGTCTCAAACCAAATATACTCTAAACTTAGTTAAAAAGTTCAGATTCGAGAGTGAAAAAAAATTTGATACTCCAATGAGTACTACTTTACAACTCTCAAAGGACTCTACAGGTAAGAGTGTGGATCCTAAGTCGTATCGCAGTATGATAGGTAGTTTACTTTATTTAACTGTAAGCTGACCTGATATTGCATTTAGCATAGGAATTTACGCTAAATATCAATCTGACCCTAAAGAGTCACATCTAATTACTGTTAAGCGCATTTTATGAAATGTCGCTAGTTCAGCTAATCTTGGTCTCTGGTATCCACATGACACTAGTGTGCAATTTATGAGGCCTGTATCCTAGCCCGTACTATTCCGTAGGCTTCTGTGAACCATCCGGTAGAATTCAGGCTACCTGCGACACGTAGACTGCATTTGTGCATGACCATGAGTCATGTACTGTATTCCAAAGTCAGCTCGCCCGAGACTTGTACCCTAGCGACTGCGCTGTCGCCGCGATTCCGATGCCACGTCTCGCGCGCTAAGGAGATACCCAGACCAGGAGGTGTGCGCCCACGTTCAGTTTAAGAAAAACACCGTGTGTTTACAATCTCAAGAGAATCTCTACAACATGTCCCATCAATCAATCAATCACCTTATGTCAAGTACAAGTAACCCATACCCTACCCTTACCTCTCTCTTACACAAGCTACCCCAAAGTCAACCCTTACATCACTTCACCCATCCCTCTCCCCATCACTCCATCACTCAAATCACCTCTCTTTCTCTCTTATCTCTCTCTCATTTTTTTCTCCCAAGATCCATGAGATCAACCCACGTCCAAGGGAGAGGAGAAAGCTAGGTGTGGCCCACCTCCATACCACCAATCCCACCACTCAAAGATCATCTCCACCGTTGAAATGCATTCCCCAGAGCTTTAGGATGTGTTGATGGAAGAAAAAGTCTAAGAAGATTAAAGGTGGGTGATTTTTATTTGGATTTGATGAATTGAGGGCCCATTTATGATGGGACTCATTTTAATGTATGTGTATGATCAAAGAGGGCCCCATAGTGACGGGTTCCCTCCGCTACATCGATCTCTTTCTCTATTTCCCAAATTCCATGGCCCATCTCGATGTATTTTATCCATGCCATTCACCCAAATTGGACTAAACAGCTATCCAACTTGCTACCCATTTTCGGGCTGGGATGGACATAAGGAAAATAAATATCAGCCTTGATCCTAAACGGGTGGGCCACACTGACGTGGACCCCACCTGATATATATATTTCATCCATGTTGTCCACCTTCTAGTAAAGGATGGTGGAACCCACTTGGTATGTGTTGCATGTTCACCACTAGCAACCGGCGCTGCTGGTGGGGAAAATAGTAGCTTAATCCATAATTTTTGGCCACCCACTCACGTGGACCTTACCTTGATGTATGTATCCGATCCACACCATCCACCTTACTTCCCAGCTCATTTTAGGCATTGAGCCGAAAAATGAAACTAAATTGAACCTTTGGCGGGCTTTATTTTAGAAAGTAGTACTTTGAATGATATAAATTGTTAGGGGTCGTCGTGATGTTTCTGTGCATCAGGACATGTCCAATATTGGACTCATTTGAACTGTCCCGAGCCCAAGAATCTAACCAACGGATTGGATCCTTCTGATGTTAGCCCCACCTATGAAATTTTTCAATAAATAAATAAATAAATAAAACAACTGACATTGTTGGTGTCAACGTCCAGAGGGCGCTGTCGTAAGCAGCGTCCGCTGCTTTGTGTGGACGTAGGGTCAGTGGGCCCCCATCACAGGCCCCATCTTTATGCGTGTTGAACATTAACATCGTCCATTTGAAGGGCCCCCTTTAATTATTGGGACATTCCAAAAATCAGCCGTTCATGGCACTCAGGTGGTCCACACCACCCAACAGCTTGGGATTGGACGTCTACCATTGAAACCCCTTTTTGGGTGACAGAAGTTTTGGATCGATGTGAAATTATTTTTCCTCTTTACTTAGGTCTTTGTGACCTTATAACAAATTGGATGGAAAATCAACGTTATGGTGGGCCCCAAGTGGGACCCACCTTGATGTACATGTTTAACATCCACACCGTCCAGCGGTCTAGACGGTGGGGACCACCTCGACATATGTATTTGCATCCAGGCCATCCAGGGCCTGGACACTGGATTATACTATATAATAATATATATAATTGATAGTATGATATATATATATATATATGTATTTTATGGTGGGTCCCACGTGAAAACCCACCTGCTGTGTAAAGTGGATTGGTTGGAGCATCTCCCACTAGCAGATGTAGCTGCTTAACGTCACCAAGTTTTGTGGGCCACCATGATGTATGTGGTGTATCCGCACGTGTCGAGCGCACATGTGATGTAAGTGTTTTATCCCAGCCGTCCATCTATTCAGATCAATGGACACCATCATAATATATGTGTTTCAACCTTACTGTCGTCCGTTTTTTAGCATGGACCCACCCCACACGTACTGCACGTGTGAGGGTGGGGCCCACCTTGTGATGTGTGTAGATCCACCCCGTCCACATGGGACGCACCTTGACGTATGAGTTTCATTCCATGCCGTCCAACTATTTTCCATCTCAACCGTCCATCAACTAGCATGCCACGCCAGGTACGGCCCCCACCAGGATGTATGTGTTGTATCCCAACCATCCATTTATTTGGGCCACCTCGTCTCACGACTTGAGACTAAAAATAAGACAGATCTAGTATCAAGTGGACCACACTGCAGAAACAGTAGGATTAAATGTCTACCATTGAAACCCTTTGGGTTACAGTAGTTTTGGACCAACATGATATTTGTTTATCCTCTTAAATCAGGCCTTTATGACCTTAAGAACAAACTAGATGGAAAATAAATGCTATGGTGGGCCCACTGGAATTTCATCAGTGAAAACCATTATCAACCCTCTTATTTGTGGTATGGTCCAGATGATCATTTGATATGATATAATTTTAAATAATACTCTAATTGATCTCTAAAAATAATAGATGAATGGTGTAGTGATATGGCCCATTTGATATATTTCTGACCCATTTGGTATGGCCTAATGAGATGTATTTTTTGGCCCATGTACTGCAACCCATTGTGATGTATAAGATCCTTATGTAAGGCCCATTATGATTGTACAAGGCCCATGTGATATATTCAAACCCATGTGATGAAGCCCACTTGTTTTGTATTTGAGGCCCATGAGTGGGGCCCACCTGTCATGTATATGAGGCCCATTAATGTGGCCCATTGATGCAGCTCACTTGATGTGTATGAGGCCCATTACTACAACCCATTAATGTAGACCACTTGACGTATATAAGGTTCATGCGTGGGGCTCGCCTATTATGTATTTGAAGCCCATGGGACGTGGTCCATTGAGATGTATTTAAGGCACAGGTACGAGGCCAAATATGATGGGTATTAGGCCCTTGAGTGAGGCCCATGATGATGTATATTAGGCCCTTGTGTGAGGCCATGGGCCCACTATATGTTTGGCCCCATGTGGGCCACTCCTTAGGAGCAATGTTGTTTGAATGTCCACATCGTGACCTTCCCTTAGGCCTTGTTAGGCCCATTCTCGCTGATTTCGATTGTCAAGGCCAATTGTCGTGGCCGATTTCGATTTCTTAGGGTAATTGTCGAGACCCATATGATGTATATGCGGCCTATAGTTGAGACCCATCGTGATGTGTATTAAGCTCTTAAGTAAGGCCCATGGTGTTGTATATTAGGCTCTTGTTTGAGGTCATGGGTCTACTATATGTTAGACTCTATGTACGCCATTCCTTAGGGGTAATGTTGGTTAAATGTCCACATTGTTGAGGCCGATTGTTGATGTCGGTTATTAATACCGATTATGAGTATGTGACAACATAGCATCATGATACATTCCCATATGCATCATTTGCATGTTTGTTATGAGATGTGGTTAGCCATTGCATATGTCATTGGGTAGGTTGTTATGAGACTTCCTGAAAGGTGGAAGTTATCTCACATGAGTGCACGGTATGCACAGGATTGATGCATGACTGGATTGTATGACACATGCATCTTGCATTGTGTGTCGTGACTACTGTATGCCCTAGTGATATCAAGGCCATAGCCTTCACAGGTATATCATGGATGACCAGATAGGACACTAGAAATGTTTAGTTCTAGCATACGGGCGTCATAGATGTCCCTGAGTGAAAATCCCTAAACCTATGTGGCCAAGAGACGCCCCAACGTTAAGTCCGAGTGGATATATATGAGCGCATGAGGGTCGTATATCATTAGGTCGCGTCTCCTACTGTGTCATGGTCGGTTAGGAGGGAATTGTGACCTTACCTGCCCAAGTGAGGGGGCAATATCTAGGTTTAGTTTGACTAGCTTGAGAAATGGGTCTGCTATCGACGAGACGGGCCCGATATTAGTAGGCGAATAGTGAAGTCTCTTCCACTTACCTAGTGTGCGCTCAAATAGGGATGGTAGCTGGCGTAGAGTTTAATAGACCTCGGTGATGATCCCAGAGAGTCACCTTACTGATATGTAGACTTATTGAGCAGGAGTTGCATACTCATTCATTCATTCACTATCCACTCAGGCTGGTGGTGTGTAACCATTTATTACGTGTACCTTCACAATGGTCAGGTTTTCAGTTGGGGTGCGCGACTAACCTGAGATTAGTGTGACTATCAAATTTAGGTATGGGATTAGTTTAGATAGAATTCCCTTGTGATGAACCCCATAGCCTACGATACTACGTATTATCATCCTGACTTCACTCTAGTTTGGTCATTTCATTTGCACCGCATATTGCATTGCACCCTCGGCATCTGATACTTGACTCTTTATGGCATTGTATTGAATACTTAGCTTACTGTGTCTCTGCATTGCATAGTTGATCTACATTACTCCCTCAGTATTTGCCCCATTATGATCTGTATTGCTTACTCTGATATCATATGATTCATGACCCTATCAGCATGTTTAGTTCTCTATGATTCTACATGTGTATAGTCGATCCGTATTGTGTATTTTGATATTGTATGACTCATGGACTTATCAGTATATTTTCGCTTACTCTGATTACTCTTATATTGCTTACTTGACACTTACCTTGTGCACACAATTACACCACCCTCTAAGCTTTGTATAAGCTTATGCATGATAGATGTGTGTAAATGGCGTTAGGTTGCAGAAGTGTTGAGGTTGGAGCGTACAACAGTCTTCTGGAGCTTTGACTTCAATAATTGTATTTTCATTTCAGCATTGTATTCAAATGTTTATATTAGTGAATCTGTGATGATGATGTTGTCTTTGTGATTTAGGTATACCTGTGGTTATACTTAATACGAGATAAATGTACATTAAAAAATCCTCCTTGTAGGATCCCAGGATCAAAATCTGGTGTATGGACATTGGGAGCCAAGAATGGGGTACTACGGAGGCTGTCGACACCGAATTCGGTGATCAGGAATTTTGTGAGCCCGATTTCTGAGTTTGGAGCGTAACACAATTAGTTGGTTACACGGATGCTAATTGGGATGGTAACATTGATCATCAAAAATCAACCAATGGTGATTGTTTCTATGTAGGGAACTACTTAGTTTCTTAGGTAAGTAAGAAACAAAGTTTCGTATTACTTTTAACAGCTAACGCTGAATACATTGCTGCAGGTAATGCATGCACTCAGCTTGTATGGATGAAAAGAATGCTAAGAGATTATGAAATTGCGCAAGATACTATAATTTTATATTGTGATAATTCAAGTACAATTAAAATCTCCAAAAATCCAATCCAACATTCACGAACCAAGCATATTGACATTAGATATCACTACATTCATGAATTAGTGGAAGACAAGACAATTTCCTTAGATTATATTCCGACCGAGAATCAACTAGCTAACATATTCACAAAACTGCTAGACAAAAGTAGGTTTGTGAAATTGAAATTTGATCATGGTATGTGTAATATGAATTGATGATTCATGTCTTTCTTTATCATAATATATATATTTGTTACTCTAAAATTTTTAGAATTTATTTTTTTTGTAAAATTACAAATTTTGTGAGGTGCATGACCAGTCGAGTACACACTCGACCAGTCATGGTACGGCCGGTTGAGCATGTACTCGACCAGTCGTGAAACTCGGGTTTGACCTTTTTAATGGGGAAAAATTACTTTTTCTTCATTTGGGTTGTCTTCTTCAACGAGCCCAACCTCGATCGGTCGAACCCATCTTCAATTCCTCCATGGTTAGTGCATTATTTTTATTTTTCTTATAGATTCAAGTCCTTTGCACTTCCTTTTCATCATTTGTGTGGTTAATTTCTTATTTTATGTTGGTTTTTACGGTTTTCTACTAAAAAATCTGATTTACTAGAAACCCACTTTACCTCTTTTGCAATCTCTTTATTCCTTACTTTCTTTATTGCAAATGGCAGATAAAACCAAAAAGAAAGGATCTTGTGGCCCTCTACATCTCGTTCGGCTCCTATCATGGTGCGCCACATATGGTTGCCCGAGGATGATCCCGATTATGTGTGGGATATTCGATTACGTAATGTGATAGTAGAACGAACTGTCAATCTTGTTCATGTGGCACCATTTAATATTGTATCTCTCCTTCAATCTATAAGATGGGATAACATACTACATTGGGGTGGGTCGGCATACCGTTCCATTGCGCAGGCTATGTATGCTTGCATTACTGATTTTTCTATTGAAAATTTTTCATTTACTATTGCGACCAGAGAGGTCTAATTGATGTGAACTGTCATCTTGTCTCTGGATTAATGGATATACCTGTCAATGATGAAGATATTCCCATTAGTACTCTAGTGGTAAAACCATCTGAAACTGAGAAGCGAATGTTCACTATAGATTTATGTAGTATAGATGTGGAATGGAATACTGGAAATGCACTTGCCTTCAAGTTTTTGTTACCCAGATACTGAATCCTACATAGGATTTTCATTTCAAATGTTTATCCTCGATCTGGCAACAAAACTGAACTTACTACATTTATGGTTCGTCATCTTCATTCCATCATTTTTGGAACCTCCGTATGTCTTCCTTCCTTAATTTATCATAGCATTATTCAGTTTTGTCTCCATCCAGGTCATAGTGACATACCCATTTTTTATCTTATGACTGTGTTAGCCACCCATAATTTAGTGGCTATGCCTGTTGGAGAGGCTCTCATTACTCAACTACCATTCAACAACTCTAACATTAACAAGATGAATTTAAAGTTGGCCCCAGGCCAAGTTAATGTGGGTGTTGGTGGAGCTTCTGCCACAAATGAATAGGAGGGTGATTTGCCTCCAGATGATGTGAATATGGATGACCTCTTCGATGAAATCAAATTAGACTCTACTGGTGATCCTGATTATCAGCCATCTGACTTCAATGTGGGTTTGCACTCACTTGAGGAGAAGGTTGAATGCATGAATGTGCCCATGATATGCAATTTAAATATATGCGCAAGTATCTAAAGCGCATTAACAAGGGGCTACATCAAATTAATCCTTCCATACCTGCTCTCTCATCGGGTTTAGATTAGTATTTGAACATATGGTTTGTAATAACTTTTTAACTACTTGGATTTCTTTTGTTTTATGGGCTTGGACATGCTTAATCATGTTTGCTTATGGACTTGGTTAACTTTGTAATCTTCATCATATATTAACTTATTTCTCATTACTCTTCTATTTATCTACTTCCATTGTCATTTATTAGTTTCTTCCTTTGTCATATTGTGACAAAAAGGGAGAGAATTTTATTATGTGATACGTGGATTATGGATTATGAATTATTTGATTATGAATTATAAATTATTTAAGGGGGAGTAATTTTTTTATTAAGGGGGAGTATTATTGGTATTGATGCATATTTCTTTGACCTATTTATAACTGCTGCATGATTCTTTATTGCGCATATTACGCTTATTTTTAATGAATTGTGTTTTGTCACAAATTTGACAAAGGAGGAGATTGTAAGTACTATGTTTTCTAGGTCCTAGGTTTGTCAAATTTTGTAGCGCCAAAACATCTTGGAATCTATGTTTTCTGTAGCTCATCTACATATTCAAGATCATGCACATGTCTATACCTCAAGAACTTCAAGTTCAAGATCAAGTACAACACCAAGTGTTAGTTTAATCTTTCAAGCTTCAATGGTTAGAGGTTTCAAAGCTTCATCCATGTCAAGATAAAGTTCTTTATTTTAGTACTTAACGCTCAAGATGAAATATAAGTATCTCAAGTTCAAACTTCAAAGCATTTCAAATTCAAGTTTCAAAGAATTACAAGTTCAAGCTTCAACACACTTCAAGATGTCATGCTTCATGTATGTCAATAACAACTATCAACCAAAGCAAAAGAAGATTCAATGTTCATATATCGAGTATAAGGTATGAATGACCCTAGATTGACCATAGGTTAGGGCATATTTGATTACATACTTTAAGTGGGTCACTTTATAGGTGTATAGACTGTTTTCTCGACTAGTCTTAGCCTATGTTTGACTAGTCCCAGTATTGGCTTGACCAAACTAAGATTTCCTTGACTAGTCCTAGAGACTGCTCGACTAGTTAAGTGAACAGTGTTCGCCCACTCGAGCAGGCTCGACTTATAATCCAACAACCAAATATGGTCCCACACGACCAGTCGAGCAAGCCACTCGACTAGTCGTGCAAGCCACACGACCAGTTGAGCAAGCCCTTCGACCAGTTGTGAAACGACTTTATCTTATCGCGTCCGAATTTTTAAAAGTTTGTTGGTCCTTTAACCAGTCGAACCTACCTCTGGGCCAGTCGAGTGAGTAGATTTTTTCACTTATAAATAAAGCATGATTTTTAAAGTTTTTCATTCAATTCAAGCAAAATAAAGACACTGCTCTAAGAGATAAGTTTGTGATATTCTTTAGCTATTTAGTGCTCATTTAATATTCTCTTTAATTAGTTTTTTGTATTTGATTTTGTATTCTACATTCCAATCTTATTTTAAGAAGGGATTTTTGTTTTCCCCTTTCTTGGAATCAAAATCAAATCAAGCTAACCCAAAGTGATTTAATTTAAAACTCATTTAGAACTTAAAACCTTCTCATAAGTGAGAGTGGACATTGAACATCAATGTTGAATTTCTACTCCGTATCGGTTCTACTGGGCTGCATCAAAGGAAAATATCCTTATAAGTATTTTACAGTTTTGTAAATCTCATTCTTTTGGTTTCTTTGAGATTGTGGCAGAAAAATCTCTTTCTTTTGGTTTGTCTCAAGTATCCAAAAAACTCAGTGTGGGGTTTTTTGAATTGTCTAAGCCCGCTTGAAAGATACAATTGTAAAGGTTTTAGGTGAACCTTGAAAAACCTATTGCATAGTGAACGCTAATATCCTTTGTGTGAGGATATTAGGAGTGGAGTAGCTGTGTGGCTATTTTTCTAAATAGTTAGTGTGCACACAAGCAAACCACTATAATTTCTGGTCTTATGGTGATTGATTATGGCATTGTGTGGATGTTATAATTTCCTTTTATGCAATTGTGGATGAATGTTGTAATTTCTTTTTATGCAAGTGTGGGAATGTTGTAATAGCGTAGTTTAATTTTTTGCTATTTATTTATTCCTCTATATTAGTTTGGAATTTTGATATACGAACCTTTCTAAGAATAAGGTTGTCCTACCAGAAACCATGGTTTTTGGTGTAAGATTGTCCTTAGAACAACATCTGTATCAACCTCTCAATACTTATACATTTGAGGTTACTTTTCATTTCTGCATTGTGAGATTTCTTATGTGCTATCTTTATTTATATTTGTTTAATTGTGCATTTTAATTTGGCATAATCCTATTCACCACCCCCCTCTAGGACTTTTGTTCGGGCTTTTCAATTTTTCCCTATATTATGACATATACATTTTCCATTCTAATGCAAAACTCCAAGCATATATCAACATTCATATAATGCACGACAACATTCATTCATTCTACTCATTTAGTAATTATCAATCCTCTCCTCCTTTTTGCTACAAAATAACAAAGGGAAGATCATTCATGTGATTATAAGAAATTAACCACAACAAAATCAGTAGAATAATAAGAAGAAAATGCATAGAAACATGTCATTTAAAGGAGTTATTGAAAAGTCATCAAGAAGTAATAAGAGAGTAGACTTTGAGAGTGATATGCAAGCACACACAAAGTTAAAGTTATACAACCCAAATAAAATGTAAATCAGCCAAATCGGATCCATAGGAAGATGGAGGAGGTATGGAAGGAACAATCTAGTAAAGTCCTTTGGTAATGCGATGAAAATATTTTAGCATATATTTCATAGATGCTTTGTGACTTTCTATCAGATTACCTTGGGATACCTTCAACTCAACAACTTTCTCTTCCAATTACTTGAGTCGATTATCAACCTGGGAAGGTTGATAGTCTGGATCAGCTTCATCATCTGATTCATCTAGCTCGGCAAAGATGTCATCCATGGATGTGTCCTTTGGTATAGGAGTGGCTTCGTCTTCTTCTTCATCATCGTGTTAGCCAGGAAGGATGTCAGGTTCATTTTATGTATATTTGTATTTTCAAATGGTAGAGCCAAATTGCAATAAAGAGGTATGTCATGAGATAGGCAAAAGGTATCGACCCATGACCAGGATGGATAAAGAATTGGATAATTAAATAACACATCAATGAGGGAAGACAAATAGGCATACCAGACACAACAGAGTGGAGGACATGAGTCATGAATGGAGTAAGTTTGGACTTATTCCCAAATCGTGGATACACATTGGACGTGAAAATGTGATGTAAGACTCTATATTTAGGAAGCATCTAGTTAGCATGGAGGGCATTGACAGAAATCCATTCAGCGTCAAAGCAACATAATTTATGAGTGAACGCTTGTCACTCAGTATCTGTCATTTTTTTCAGCGAGAATGGCAATGGGAATGCCATCATCATTAATGTTTACATCAAGCAAATTGAAGTGGGGATCAATAGGGACTGTCCCTTCTAAAAAATTAATAGAAAATGTCAGATTTTCAAGGGATAAGTTGCCTATAGAAGCATACATGCCTTGCACTATGGACCATTTCGCCCCAACTGAGAATATTTTCCTAACCAGTAGTAGTAAGGATAGGTAAAAGATGGAATGGTGCAATGTAGTCTACATTCATAGTCCTTTCAATGATAATTTCCCTGGTGTAAAAATCCCTAACATGCTCTGAATCTTCTTCAAGGGATTTTAGGGTTCTCACCTAATTTGAGTCGACCTCGAGGAGGAGCCTCTAGGGCCTTTATGAGTAGCCTTCCTCTTAGTACGATGCTCCATTTAGAGATTGCAAAAGAGAATATTAAATAAAAAATAGATGGGTTGAGCTTAGATCAGATTTTTGCTCAAAAACCCACTAAAGAAATGATGTAAATCTTAATTAAACCATAAATGGAAGATTAACTAGCAAAGAAGAACCCAAATCTAAAAGGAAAATGAAAATAGACCACTTACAATGAAGATTTGGAGATGGGTTCATCGAGGGATGCACCGTCTAGTCAAGGATGAAGAAGAAAAATGAAATAGAAAAGTGGTTTTCCCCCTTTTAATGTACAATCACGCGCACCTCGACCCGTCAAACAGCTCAAAAAAATTTACATTTAAATTTTTAAATTTATTTATATGTTCTGCATTTAAAAATTATAAACATATAATAAATAAAAATGCATAAATAACATGATTTAATTAATTAAAAGTACATAAATCAATATAATGTTTTAATTTGGAATATCTATTCCTGTCAAGTGGTTTGGTCATAATGTCTGCAAGTTGCTTTTCGACCTGAACATATTCTAATGAAATACTCCTGTTCTCAAATAATTCTCGACTATAATGATATCGAATGTCAATATTTTCATGTGAGAATGTTGAATAGGATTCTTTAAAATATTAATTGTGCTTGAGTTATCACAATATAATATCATTGTATCTTGTACAATCCCATAATCAGCAAACATCCTCTTCATTCAGATCAACTGGGTGCTAACATTACCAGCTGTAATATATTCATCTTCAGCTGTTGAGAGTAATATAGAATTCTGTTTCTTGCTGAGCCAGGAAACTAAACAATTCCCTACGTAGAAACATCCACCACTGGTAGATTTTCTATCGTCGATGTTTCCTACCCAATCTACATCGATATATGTAACAAGTTGTACATTTGTATCATGTGAATACCATAGACCTAAGTTAGCAGTACTTACGACATATCTGATTATTTGTCTAACAATGATTAGATGTGATTCCTTAAGATCAGATTGATATTTAGCACATATTCCAATGCTAATTAAAGCAATATCAAGTGTACTAGCAGTTAAGTATAGAAGACTACCAATCATATTACAATATAATCGGGAGTCTGTACTTTTACCTATTTCATCCTTCGAGAGTTTGAGAGTTATACTCTGTAAGACCCGTATCCTAGTCCGTACTGTTCCGTCAACTCCCGCGATCCTTCTGGTCGAATTTCGGTGACCCACGAATAATTAACGACATCTGCGCACGATCCTCAGCCGGATCCTGTCAGTCTGAGTCGGCTCGACCTGAGACTTATATCATTACGACCGTGCCGTCGCTACGGTTCTGATGCCGTGTATTATGCACCGACCCAGTACCCGAGCCAGGAGAAGTGGGCCTGCGTTCAGTTAGAGGAAAATGTCGTGCGTTGCAATTTTGAGAGAATCTCTACAAAATGTCACATCAATCAATCAAATCAAGTCAAGTACAAGCAACCATTCTCAAGTACAACCACCCCTCTCCAAAGTCAACTTTCCCTTACATCAAGTACACCCATCACCTTTCACCCATCACTTCTCTCTCATTCCCTCTCTCTCTCTCTCTCTCATTCTCCATGCAAGAATCGTCCAAGCCTCCATGAGAGGCCTTGTGTAGCGCACTTCCTAACTCCCATCTCCACCATCTATGATCCATCTCGACCGTTGAATCTCAACCATCGGAGCTTTAAAAGACGTTCATGGAAGAAGAAATCCAAGAAGATCAAAGGTGGGTGCTTTTATTTGTTGATTTTATGAATTGAGGGCCCACATATAGTGGGACCCATCTTGATGTATACATTGCATGGAGGAGCTCATAGTGGTGGAGTTCCTCCCCACCTCATCCGATCCCTCTCTCTCTCTCTCTCTCTCTCTCTCTCTCTCTCTCTCTCTCTCATTTCCTTGTTATGGGCCACCTTGATGTACAATGTATCTGGACCATCCATCAAGTGGGTCGTCCCCACTGTCCAACCAGGGCCTACCCTTGCTACTGGCTTGGACAGACCCTGCTGTAGGGAAAATACAAATATCACCTTGATTAATGCAGGTAGGGCCACTTCACGTGGACCCCCACCTTGAAAATGGACTGGCTAGGTACCTCACACCATTCATATAGCTGGTGTGTTAAAGCCACCAAGCTTTGTGGGTCCCACTAACGTCAGCAAATGCTGTGGATCCCACCATCCACATTGTCCGTAGATTGGATAGGTGGGAACCACCATGATGTATGTGTTTTATATCCAGGCCGTCCGTGCCTGGACGGTCCCGTGGGACCCACCTAGCATGTGTTATATCAACACCGTCCAACAGGGATGGTGGACCCCACCGTGATCTATGCATTTCATCAACACTGTCCATCTGTTTTAACAGATTGTCCAGCGTTCTGGACGTTGGTTCCTTTCAAAAAAAAAATATAATAAATTATACATTATTTTAATGATAATATAATATTATATTACATATATATAATATGTATGCCCCCCATGGGAGCCACCCTCTTGGAAACAGATTGGTGGTGCACGCGTCTCACACCAGCAGCGTACTGCTGCATTTTCTTTAATCAGCATGTGAGGGACCTACATGAGATATGTTAGATCTCAACCGTACATCTGTGGGCCCCCCTTATGATATATATGTTTTAATCCTGCCGTCCAGATGAGCTGGACAGTGGGCCTACCCACTGATGTATGTATGTATTGTATATCTTCACCGCCCAGCAGTCTGGACGGTGGGAGCCACCGAGGATGTATGTGTTTTGAATCCATGCCGTCTGGCCATTTTGATGGACGGTCCACGTAGTGGGACCCCACCTCAAGGTATGTATTGCATCCCCCCTCCATCTGCTACATTAACGTCAGCATAGGGGCTGACAACCAGGTATGTATTATATTTATCACCGTCCATCCCTCTTGCTGACGGTGGGGCCTACCCAACATGATGGGTGTGTTAAATCCTCACCGTCCGTCCAGATTGGAAAGGCCACAGGCCTGGATGCTTGGTTGAAAATAATATTAATATTAATATTAATATTAATGATAATTCTTATTATAATAATAATGATAATATTATAATATTATATATAAACGTTGTGGTGGGCCCCACTTGGGACCCACCTGATGCTGATATATGAGCGGATTAGTTGGTCTACCACAAACAACTATAAAGCTACTGTGGTGATGTCAGCAAACTGTGGGCCCCACTATGGTATGTACGACATCAGGGCTGTCCATCTGTTGGACGGCGACGATAGATGTGTTCCATCCAAACCGTCTATCTATTTGGCAAGCTCATCTTAAGGCTTGGGACAAATAAATGAAGTAGATTTGATGATCAAGTGGACCACACCGCAGAAAATAGTGGAGGTTGAACGTTCACCATTGAAACTTTTTTTGGTCACAGAGGTTTTAGATCTATATGATATTTATTTTTCCCCCTTAATCCAAGTCTTTGTGACCTTATGATTAGATTGGATGGGGAATAAACTCTCTGATGGGCTCTGGTATTAGTTTAACAGTGAGAATCATTATCTCCACTATTATTTGTGGTATGGCTCGGATGATCTCCCGTCATGATTTAATTGGATAACACTCTAGAATGATCTCTAAAAGTAGATGTATGGTATAGATAGTTCACCTAGAACTGTGGGTCCGATTAAGGTATTTGAGGCCACCCACTTGGTGTATATAAGGCCCATTGATGCGGCCCACTTGTTGTATTTAAGGCCCACGGGTGGCGGCCCATCATGATGTACTGGGGCCCATGGGTCGTGTCCCATTGAGATATATACTTGGCCCATACGTCATGACCCATTGTGATGTATTTCTGACCCATTTAGTGAGGCCCATTGTGATATATGCCTGCTCATATGATGAGGCTTATTGAGATGTATTCCCTGCCCAAATGATGCAGCCCCATAGCGATGTGCATTAGGCCCATGTGCAGAGCCCACCTGTTATGTATATTGGGCCCATGTGTAGGGCCCGCCTGTTATGTATTTATGGCCCTTTTTGCCATGGCCCATTGAGTTGTATTCTAGGTCCATATGATGCAATACACTTGATGTATTCAAGGCCCAGATGCATGGCCCATTTGATGTATAATGGACCCATGTGTAGGGCCCACATGTTATGTATTTGAGGCTCATGTGTAGGGCCCACCTGTGGTGTATATGAGGACCATAAGTGAGGCCATTGTGATGTGTTCAAGGTCCATGTGATGCGGCCCGTCGGTGTGGCCCATTTAATGTATATTAGGCCCTTGTATGAGGCCATGGGCCCACTATGTGTTTGGTTCTATGTGAATTACTCCTTGGGAGCAATGTTGGTTAAATATCCACATTGATGGGCAATGATGGTCGGATGTCCATATTGTGACCTTCCTTTAAGCCTAGTCAGGCCCATTCTCATCATTCTCGAGTGGGCTAACCCAAATGGGCCCCATTGATAATGCTTGGACCATCATCGGCCGTCCATCTATGGACCCCACCTTGCGTCGACTATCGATTACCAATCATGACCGATTATCGTGACCGATTACCGATCGTGGCCGATTATCAATTGACATGGCCGATTGCCGACTCTGTGTGTCATGGCCGATTGACCGATTACCGATCGTGGCCGATTATCGTAACCGATTACCGATCATGGATGATTATCGTGACCGATTACCGATAGTGGCTGATTATCGATTGACGTGGCCGATTGCTGACTCTGCGTGTCGTGGCCGATTGACCGATTACCGATCGTGGCTGATTATCATGACCGATTATCGATCGTGGCCGATTATCGATTGACGTGGCCGATTGTCGACTCTGCGTGTCGTGGCCGATTAACCGATTACCGATCGAGGCCGATTATCGAGACTGATTACCAATTATGGCCGATTGTCGATTGACGTGGCCGATTGCCGATTCTACTTGTCATGGCCGATTGACCGATTCTGATTATCGAGGCCGATTACCGATCGAGGCTAATTATCCTGGCCGATTGTCGTGGCTGATCACCGATTCTGATTGTTGAGGCCCAATGTGATGTATATGCGGCCCGTTGTGATGTGTATCCAGCTCGTGTTTAAGGCCCAATGTGATGTATATGAGGCTTATGTGATGAGGCCCACTGTGATGCATTTTAGGGCTAGGCGATGGAACCCATTATAATATATGTTAGGCCCATGTGAAAGGCCCATCGTAATGTATATTAAACTCTTGAGTGAGGCCCATGGTGTTGTATATTTGGCCCTTGTGTGTGGATATGAGTCCACTATATGTTAGGCTTTATGTGGACCATTCCTTAGGGGACAATGTTGGTTAAAAGTCCACGTTGTTGATGTCGATTGTCAATGCTTGCTATTGCTACCGATTATGAGTATGTGACTGCATAACATCATGATACATGCCCATACGCATCATCTGCATGTCTGTTATGAGGTATGATTGACCATTGTATATGTCATAGTGCTGGTTGTTATGAGACTCCTTGATAGGTGGAGATTGTCTCACATGAGCGCACAATATGCGTAGGATTGATGCATAATTGAATTGTATGACTCATGCATCTTGTATTGTGTGTTGTGATTACTATATGCCCTAGCGACATCAGGGTCGTAGCCTCCACAGACATATCGTGGATGGCCAGATGGGATACCAAAAATCTATTCTACATGGGGTGTTATAGATATCCTTGGGTGAAAGTTTCAGAACCCACTTGGTTCCAAAGGTTGCTCTAACATCTAGACCGAGTGGGTGGATGAGTGTTGAGTGCCGATTACCAGATGGTTGCGCTCTCCACTGTATCATGGTCAGTTGGAAGGGGGGCGGCCTTACCTGCCTGAGAGGAGGGGGCAATACTAGGCTGAGTCTGACCAGCTCGAGGAATGGGTCCGCTATTGACGAGCTGGGGCCGATATTGGCAGGCGAATAGTGAGGTCTCTTCCACTCACCTTGTTGCGCTCGATGGGGCGGCAATCTGGTTTGGAGTGTAATAGACCCCGGTGATTTCTCAGAGAGGAACCATACTGATATGTGGACTTATCGAGTAGGAGTTGTATGCTCATTCATTCATTCATTCACTATCCACTCGGGCTGGTGGTGCGCAACTAATTGTTGTGTACCTTCGTTATGGCAAGGATTTCGGTTGGGCGCACGACCAACCTGAGATCAGGAGTTTACCACATTGAGTCTGACTATCCAAATTTAGGTATGGGACTAGTTTGGATGGAAGTCCATTGTGGCGAACCCCATAGCCTACGATATTACGTACTATCATCCTGACTTCACACTCCAAGCATGGTCATTTCATTCGCATCGCATATTGCATTACATCCGCAGGCATATGACATTCTGGGTTGTTATGTTTCTACACTTATATGGCCTAGATAGACTTAGCAGGATTTGTATATTACATTGCATCATCGGCATATGATATTTAGCTCTTTATGATTCTTTATTATATAACTGTTCTATATTTCGTATCCTGATATTTATTGACTTATGGACTTGTCAGTATTTCTACTTATTCCGATGATGTACAAATTATGAATTATCAGTATTTTCGGTATTATATGATTATGACATTGTATTGAATACTTGGCACTTACCTTGTGCACACACATATACCACCCTCTAAGCTTTCTATAAGCTTATGCACGATAGATGCGTGTAGGTGATGTTAGGCTGCAGCAGTGTTGAGCTTGGAGCGTGCGGTGGTCTTCTGGAGCTTGATTCTCTATTTATGTATTTCCCATTCAGTATTGTATTCAAATGATTATATTAGTGGATATGTGATGATGATGTTGTCGTTGTGAATTGGGTAATCTTGTGGTTATGCTTATTACTAGTTAAATGTACATTTCAGAAAAAAAAATCCTCCTTGTAGGATCCCAGGATGGAAATCTGGCATATGAATGCTAGGAGTCGAGAATGGGGTACTACGGAGGCTGTCGGCACCGGATTCGGCGATCGGGATTCCTATGAATCCGATTTCTGGGTTTGGGGCGTGACATACTCATAGGAGTATCAAACTTTTTCCCATTCTCAAACTCAAATTTCTTTACAAAATTCAAGGTATACTTAGTTTGTAAGATGAATATTCCATCTTTTGTTCATTTTACTTATAATCCAAGAAAGTAATTTAATTCTCTAACCATACTCATTTCAAACTTGGATTTCATCAGATCTGTAAACTCAACGGACAAGTTAGTACATTTAAATCCATAAATAATATCATCAACGTAGATCTGTACTATCAATATATATTTATTATATTTTTTGACGAATAATGTTTTATCAATGCTTCTCATGATAAAGTTGTGACTAAGTAAGAATTTAGTAAACTTTTCGTACCAAGGTCTGGGAGCTTGTTTCAAACTATAAAGTGTCTATTTTAAAGATGGTACACATGATCTGAAAGTTTAGGGTCCTCAAAACCCTTAGGTTGTTCAACATATACTTCTTCTAGTAGATCACCATTTACAAATGCACTTTTAACATCCATTTGACATATTTTAAATTTCTTATAGCAAACAATTGAAATAAATAATCTAATGGATTCAAGGCATGCAACTGGTGCAAAGTTTCATCATAGTCAATTCCTTTTATTTGAGTGTAACCTTTTATAACCAATCGTTCCTTAAAAATCTATTTGGTTCTAATTATATGTTTATCAGAAGGTCTAGGAACCAAATACCAAACAGCATTTCTAACGAATTGATTTAACTCTTTTTGCATAGCTAATATCCAACTTTCATCTGCAAGTGCATCTTTTACATTTTCCAGTTCAATTTGAGAAGTGAAGCAAATGATATTACAAATATTTTCTAACTGTCTTCTTGTCTGAACACCAGTACAAGGGTTACCCAATATCTTATCAGTAGGATGGTCTACGACTAATCTTAATTCAATATTATCTGATTTAGATGAAGAGTCAGGTTATCTATAATATTGACTTCTTCATCATCTTAACTTGGTGCGAGTGTGATCAAGTGATCTTGTCAATAACTATGTTAAAAGATTCCTGAATCACCCCTGTTCTTTTGTTAAGAACACGATATGCTCAACTATTTAGAGCATAACCTAAGAATATTCCCTCATCACTCTTGGCTACGAACTTTCCCAAATTTTCCCGGTCACATAAAATGAAACATTAATTTTGAAAGTCTGAAAATATTTGACGGTCATCTTCTTATTAAACGATAACTCATAGGCTGTTTTATCTTTTACTTTTCTAGCATACACATGATTTATAATGTAGTAAGCAGTATTAACAGCTTCAACCCATAAGTTTTTCATTAAGTTCATGCTATTTAGCATTACATTGGCCTTTTCCTATAACACTCTATTTTTTCTTTCAACAAACCCATTTTGTTAAGGTGTTTTAAGAGCAAAGAACTCATGTGATATACCATGGTCTATACAAAACTTCTCAAAATTACTATTTTCAAACTCAGTTCCATGATCAGCTCTGATTTTAATTACATGTACTTTTTTTTCAATCTAAATTCATTTTAGAATTTTTTTCTAACTTCATCAAGAGTCTCTGATTTCTCTTTCAAGAAATCTACCTAAGTATATCTAGTAAAATCATCTACAATAACGAGAAAATACTTCTTTCCGCCTCTACTCTTCATTCTCGTTAGTCCCACTAAGTCCCTATAGAGTAGTTCAAGAGGTTTGGTGTTGAGGGTCAAATATTACATATTGAACCCCATTTATGTCTTAGTTTTATGAACATGATACTGCTTAATGTCATATTTTACTCATGTTTGTGTTGCAAGGTGGATTTAAGAGCTTGAATTGGAAAAGGTGTTAAAAGCATGGATTTGATACTCAAAGATCACCAAGGCAAAGAATGGATCTTAGGAGATAAAGATTGAAGATTTCAAGGTCCCAAGATTCAAGAAAATCAAGTGGAGAAGGAACAAAGCTGAAAGAACAAGTGTGGAATACACATTGACTATGTCATTGAACACCGTTCGATGACATTGAGGACAGATTTGATAACATTGAACATGGGTCGATGACATCAAATTTATGAAGGAAAATCGAGTTATTCACTGGACAAGTTGAAGACATTTTTCGATGGCTCGAAGCTCTACTTGATGACATCGAAGACCTGCTCGATGTTGAGTGTCAAATATTGCATATTTTCCCCCATTTATATCTTAGTTTTATGAACATGATGCTGCTTAATGTTATATTTTATACATGTTTGTGTTGCAAGGTGAATCTAAGAGCTTTAATTGAAAAGAATATTAAAAGCATGGATTTAATGCTGAAGAATCACTAAGGCAATGGATGGACCTTAGGAGACTAAGATTGAAGATTTCAAGACCTCAAGATCTAAGGAAACTAAGTAAAGACTGAAGAAAATCGAAGATTTGAAGTGAATTTGTGTATGCTTCGATTGGTCTAAGTTCTAGCTTGACAAGTCGAAGCTTCGACTAGTCTAAGCTTTACTGTGACTCGTCTAAGCTCCTGTTCGACTAGTCGAGGAAACTTCGACTCAAACTCCAACAGCATGATCTTTTTAATTCGGGCGATCTTCGACCAGTCGAAGGTGGTCCTCAACTAGTTAAGGGTTAATAGGCTTTTCGCGGACTGCATAAATTTGAGACAGTTTACAAGTTTTTTCAAGTCAATGTGAAAGGAGGTGATGCACAACTATAAATAGAAGTCCCCATGGCATCTCTAGGCATCTTTTACAGTTTGAGGAGTGGAGCAAAAGGGTGGAGCCACCGTCTGGGAGTTTTCCTTCTTCTTCCTTAGCTGATGTTTTGTTTAAGAGTTCTTAGTTCAATCATGTCTATGGTTTGCTAAACCTCTCATCTAGGGCTAAGAGGTGAAGCTTATAACGTGATTAGGATGTTTTTCTTTGTTTTGATTCATGTTTTGTTAAACTCTCTTGGATTATAGTTTGATTATTAAGGAATATTTTTAGTTTTTAATGGTTTGTTGTGACAAATTACAATAGATTTACAAATGCTTAAAATATCTTCTTTTCCTGAATTGAGATTGTGAAATTAGGAAATCTTGTTATTCACCATTGTCCCTTGGGTATGGTAGGATGATGCTTCCTAACCTTCACAATTCTCTTATGATTGGTTATGGGATTGGTAAATCCTGTTGTTTGCATTGTGTCTTGGGCATGGTTAGGTGATGGAATCACTTCTAAATCCTCACAACTCTCATCCATTGATGATTAGATCTATAAGAAGTTCAGATACCTGACAAATCTCTTCTTACTAATTGGATAGGATAGGACTCTGATTCCAGTTTTGTCCTTGAATCAAGCAAGGTAGTTTCCTAATTGCTACAAGTGGATCCTTAGTACCCTATTTACCACCTTTAAATTTATAAGTTGTAATTACCTTATTCAAAATCACTTTCTCAAATATTTCAGATTTAGATTTTCATCTTTTTCTAGTTCTACTTCTAGTTACTTTCAGAAGACACACAAGTTTAGTCCCTGTGGATTCGACCTTGGTCTCACCGAGATTATTACTGCATCGCGACCCTACACTTAAGGTTGTGAACACTCTATGACATCAAATTTTCTGTGGAATTTCACCAAAACTCATTGGACATATTGGGTACCATTTTTTATTACTCAAGGGTTTCCTCGATGACATTGAAGATTTGCTAGATGACATTGAAGTACGCTTCGATAACATCAAATTTATTAAAGAAAATGAATAAACTCTCTAAACTGTTTTGGACACATTATCAATTCCTCGAACAATGTTCGATGACATCGAAGTTAGGTTCGATGACATAGAAGGTTACGGAGTCCGGATGAAGCTACAAAAGCATGAAAAAAGCACGTAGAAAAGACAACTTTGATAACATCAAAGGAAGTTCGATGTCATTGAATGAATCACGCGAAGTTATGCAGAGTTCCGCGGAGTACATAAATTTAAGGCAGTTTCCATATTTTTCCAAAGAGGTGAGAAAGAAGGTGTTGCACAACTATAAATAAGAGTCTCAAGGGCATCCCTAAGAATCTATCTAATCATTTTAAGGTTTGGAGGAGTGAAGCACAAGGGCAGAGAGCGGTCACCAAATGTTTTTCTTCTTTCTTCCTTAGTTTTTCATGCTTTCTTCTTGGGTTTTAGTTCCAATCATGATTATGGTTGGCTAAACCTCTTAGATAGGGCTAAGAGGTGAAGCTTGTAGCATGAGGGGATGATTTGATTCATGTTTAAGTTGAATTCTCTTTGATTATAGTTTGATATTTAAGGAATACTTTCAGTTTTTGATGGTTTATTGTGACTCAAATTACAATAGATCTGCAATAGCTTTGAGTATCCCTTTTCATGTTTTAAAATTGTGAAATTAGGAAATTCTGTTGTTCTCCATCGTCTCATGGGCATTGTTGGATGATGAAATCCCTTGTAATATTCATGATTCTCTTATATTTGGTTATGAGATTGATATATCCTATTGTAAGCCATTGTCTCTTGGGCATGATTTTTTGATGGAATCACTTCCAATCTCACAACTCTCATCGACTAAGAATTAGGTCAAAGGAACTTCAGATTTGGTTTTACTGAGATATCTTCCAACTGGTAAGATGGGACTCTGATTCCGGTTGTGTCCTTGAATCAAGCATAGATCTCCCTGATTACTATAATGGATCCTTGGAAATCTTAGTTCCCACCTTTAATTTCTTAAGTTTCCAATTAATTCTCTCAATTACTCTCTTTAATTTCCAGTTTAGATTCACATCTTCTTCTAGTCTACTTCTAGTTCTTTCAGAATTACTCACGAGATTAGTCCCTGTGGATTTGACCTCAGTCTCACCAAGATTATTACTGCATTACAACCCAACACTTGGGGTTGTGAACATTGGCTGTGGCTAAGGAGTTCACTTTCTTGTGACTACTCCAAATTTGCTTGCCAATATGACATGCACCACAAATTTTTTCTACCTTTTTTTTTTTAATTTGGGTAAGCCACGAATGTGATCTCTCTTGCTCAATCTATAAAGATTTCTAAAGTTAACATGTCCAAGTCATTTATGTCATAGTTCTATTTCGTCTGTTTAAACCATGTAACATGAAAAATTAAAAGAACATGAGTCATTAATAATGTAGTAATTCTCAAAAGTCCTACGACCATTTAATATCACACTTCCCTTCTCATTTGTAATCTTACATCCATGATTTGTAAATTTTACACTATGTTTGTTATCATAGATATGAGATATCCTTAGGAGGTTATGTTTTAGACCTTTACAATATAGTACATTCTCAAAGGGAGGAAGATTAGAGAGTTGAACATTACCTTGGCCTATGATACTGCGGTTGCTTCCATTTCCAAAAGTAACTGATCCGTCATTTACTTCTTTGAAGTTGGTGAATATTACTTTGTCACCTATCATATGTCTTGAACATCCACTATCAAGGTACCATTTTGAATGGCAAGTGGCTTTGAAGGCTATGTGGGCAGGAAGACATGTAACCTTTGGAACCCATTTCATTATGGTTTTGGGTTTAGGAGTTTCATTGAATTTTCTTTATTTTTGGGAGTTGGAATTTCTCCACATTTTATTAACTTCGATTTCATATAAGTTGGATTTTAGAAGTTCTTTGAGCAAGTCTAAGTCCACGATTTTTTCAGCTAAAGGTGATTTATTATATCTTTGATTTCTATAATTGATGACATTTGAGTTATATTTAGGAACTTGAAGAGGTTTTGAATTTCTGAAATTATTTTGGCCAAAATTTCTCAAATTTGTACATTTAGAGTTTGAGGATTCTCCTTTTACAAATATAGGAGATGAATTCTTATTTTTTCTGAGAATCATTTTTTATATAGCCCAGACCTGATTTGTCATCACATTTTCTAGATAAGGTTAACAATTTTTCCAGTTTTGGGTCTCCGTGGGCATAGCTCCAGGTATCCTTATAACTCAAAAGGGAAGAAACTTCGAGTTTTAGTTTCTCATTTTTAGTTTTGAGTTTTTCTAACTCTGAGGTTTTGAAATTTAACTCTAGTTTTGTTTTTTCAAAACAATCTAAAAGATGAGATTTTTTCAAAACATTATTTTCAAGTTCTTCTTTTAGTTTAACATATTTCTCTTTTTGAATTTTTAGTTTGATAGCAATTTTGCAACTTTCCCTGTATAGGGCATTGGTAGGCGTCTTGAAGATTGTCTTTATTTTCATTTTCAGGGTCACTCTTGAGATTTTTATAGTCAGATATATTACAGATATATGAGGAGGTGACTTTGGCTATAGTCATTAGGGCTTTTACATCATTTGTATTTTCTTGTTCTGATTCATCAGACTCAGAAGAACTTTCAGAGCTAGATGATTCATCCCAAGTAACTATCATGCTCTTTCTTTTTGACTTATCCCTTTTAGGACATTTATTTGCCAAGTGTCTGCATTCATGATAGTTGAAACATTGACTATCCTTTATAGATTTCTAAGATTTAGATTTTCCCTTTCTTTTGTCATATAGTTTTTGAAAATCTGATCTTTTCTTATTTTTAAAAATTCTATAAATTTTCTTAGCTGATAATGTCATATCATCTTCTTTATCTTCCAAATCAGAATTAACACAATTTTCTTTCAAAACAGATTTAGAAGATTTAAGAGCAATAGACTTACCTTTAGGAGATTTAAATTTTAACTCGTATGTTTATAGAGAGACAACTAACTCTTCAACATTCATATAATCAATATCTCTCATTTCCTGAATGACAGTTGAAATTATGGTAATAAGCCGCAATGCATCCAAGTACAGAATGTGGCGGGGCTATAAAATGTAGACTAAGTCCTAGAGGGGAGGTGACTAGGACCAATTAAAAATTATGCCAATTTAAAATTCTGATTGCCTGACTTATTAATTTGCAATTAAGTTAAGTAAGGCAATTAACTCTAAAGGCTTCCAAGCAATAGTGGGTCTAATCACATAGGTTATACTAGACATGCAAGATAAGCAACTAACATATATAAGATAATGTATATGAGTATGTGGAATATAATTCCTGTTAATCCTAAACATTTATCTAATCATGCATCACAATTAAACATTCAAGACATAAACATGATTAAATAAATGTGCAAATAGCAATCTCGAACATGATCATATATAGTGGTTCGGCTACATGTGTACTCTACTCTCGGCATTCACACTCAATATCATAGTGCATTGGATTTCACTATCGGAGGTTTTAAATCACGTTCACCTTAAACCTTTATAACCTTACACAAGGACTCTACAATTTATGCCCTACACAAGAGCAAAGGTCCTAATCTCGAACCTTATAGTTTAGGACATACAGGCCAAGGTCCTAATCGCAAACCTAAGATTTATGCTCAACACAAGAGTAAGAGTCCTACTCCCGAACCCAACAATTTAGACCACACAGGCCAAGGTCCTAATCCCGAACCTTCATTTAGGCCCACCGACCAAGGTCCTAATCTCAAACCTTCGTTTAGGTCCACAGGCCAAGGTCCTAATCTCGAACCTTCGTTGAGGCCCATCGACTAAGGTCATAATCCCGAACCTTCATTTAGGCCCACTAGCTAAGGTCCCACACAAGGCACCTATATTTAGGCACATAGGCCAAGGTCCCATACTAAGAACCTAATCGAGTTTGTGAATAGCAAACTCTTAGCCTTAATCCTTTATAAGGAATGAGGTTAACCTTTAGACTCCTAACAATGACACTTACTTGTCAGATTGAGTCCCTTTTTATAGCTCCTCTTAGGTTGCATGATCTCCACTCTCCTATGCTTCAATCTGCTCCCTAATGCTCCCCCGATCATGTTGTCGCTGTTTCGCTAAGGCTTCAGCTCCATGATCAATCTCCTTGCATTTGATTCTTCTTCAATATGACTAAGGTGATGGGAATGTGTTGAATCACCTACAACTAATGGGAAGTTATTTGTCCTACGTAATTCAACCGATGAACACTCTAGACTATCATAGAGACTATAGATATAACTATAAGGTTGGTCTCAATACTCTAGAGAAGGCATGAGATCATGTCCTTAATAAAAGCATGGAATGCTTGTTGAGTGATGAATCATAAGGAAGAGGACATGAATCTCAGTGGAAAAGAGCTCTAGGCTATAGATTAGGGTTAGGATGCACTAGAGTCTCTAAAATGCCTTAATCCATGCTATCTGTAAGTTCTTACAAGCCATTTTTTTTATAGATAAAAGCTTCTAATGAATAGAAAATGGTTATAAAATGGCTAGTTTTCGGTGCTACTGAGTAGATTTTGGTGTCACTGAAATTGCATTCGATGGTACCAAATTTTTTGCTGGTGATACCGAATTAAATCCTGAAGTTGTTAGATGAAAATAGACACTTTCAGTGACACCGAAATTTATTCGTCAGTGGCAATCAGTGGCACCGAAAGTGCCATTCGATGACACATATTGTTATTGAAATTTGGACAGATTTTTCTATTTAAGTTCTTTGTCATTTAAATCTTCAACAAGTTCATTCTTCCTTAAGCCAACTCTAGAATGATGGAAAATATGAACCTATAATGGCTTGAATAGATGATCTAAGTAGGTTTTCCTATTTGGGTCCAAATCATCTAAAGGCTAAGGAGTTGTTTTGCGACAAGGGTTAGGATCGCCAAGGCCACCTATTTACCTGTTCTTGCCGCCTTAATGCCTCTGCTCCGCTGTGTCTTTGGTCTTCATATTTCAAGGGCTCAATGAACTTTACAACACAATGACTCACGTGATTGATAAACCAAGGTGCAAAAATGATTGTACTAATAGCAGTAACCTTAGAGTTAAATCTATCAGGAAGAGATCACAGTATTTTAGCACAGACCTTACTTTTTGGGATTCCATCTCCTAGACCCCACATGGAATTTACTATATCATTTAGTTTCATATAGAAGTTCATGAAAGTTTCCTTTTCTTCCATATGAATTTCCTCAAATCTAATAGTGAGGATTTGAACTTTTGATTTCTTGACTATAGTAGTTCCTTCATGTGTCATTTCAAGAATATCCCAAGCTTGTTTGGCTATATCACTTGAAATAATTCTCTTGAATTCATTAGGTGATAAAGCACAAGTTATGGCATTTAAGACCTTAGCATTAGCACAACTTTTGCTTTTCTGAACTGTAGTTCAAAAATAGAATGCAGTCTATCTCATAGATTTAGTTCCATCACTACCTAATATTTCAGACATAGGAGGTTTCCATTTGGTGACAGTTGCTTGCCACACGCTTTCATCTAAGGATTTTAAAAAAATCTTTATTCTGGCTTTCTAGTATGCATAGTTAGAGCCATCAAAAGGTGGTGGCCTGGTAATAGACAAGCTATCGAAATTTGACATTGTAAAAACTTTAGATCTTTTAACTCAAGGAAATTAATCCAAAAAAAATAAAAAATGGGCAACTTGGCTCTGATACCACTTGAAAAGGTGAGCTTAAGAAGTCCTAGAGGGGGGGTGAATAGGACTATGCCAAATAAAAATTAAAGTACTAAAATAATAAATAAATAAATAATCTCAATTGCAGTGGTATTAAAAAATTGATTCAAACTAGTTCGTAGGACAACATACACCCAAAATAAAGTTTAGGTAGGACAACCTTGTTTCACAAATATTTGTAAGAATCAAGATCTCAAACCAAGCAAGAGAAAGTAAACCTATCTAGTACAAACATTCACCACTTTTGCATAAATAAAATTACAAACATTCTCCACAAATGCAAAAAAGAAAACATTCACCAACAACACCAAAAATTATAGTGGTTCGGTGTGTACAACAATTGTTTTCAAATAGTCACACCTACAACACTCCTAATAATCACTATCTACATGATATTGGCTTTCACTATAAACAAGGTTTTCATAGGGTCACCTTAAAACCTGATACAGTTGTGATTTTAAAAGGCTATCACAAGCAAAAAATAAAACCCTCTCTGAGAATTTTCTGCCTATCTCAGACAAACCAAGAAATGAGATTTTCTGGCTATCTCAATAAACTCAAAATACAAAAGACAGAATATACTTATCTTCACCTTTGAAGATGTATCAGTTGATGTAGCCGTAGAACCGCTTCTCTTGTCATATATTGTTCAATGTTCAGTCACATAGACAAGGTTCTAGATTGATTTTAAATGATTCAAACCAAAGGCTACTAGTTTGAATTCCTCAAGATCTCAAAGAAGAGTATCTACTCTCTTTATAAAATGAAATTCAAAGAATAGGACATCTAGGAATTAAAACAATTAAGCTATTTAAAATTTTATAAATACTGTGCAATAGCTTGAGTATAATAGGGGCTTCTAAAAAGGCCCAAAAAAAGTCCAGGAGGGGGGGTGAATAGGACTATGCCAAATTAAAAATAAATGCGGAATATAAAGATAGATAGCACAATCAAAAAAGAAAGAAACACAAGTAAATAGCAACCTCAAATGCACTAGTCTTGTGAGGTTGATACAAAATTAGTTCTAAGGACAACCTAATAACAAAACCCAAAGGCTTATGGCAAGATAACCTTACTAGAACGTTTATAAGTATTAAAAACCCAAACTAATAAAGAGGCAAAGGAAATAAACTAAGTTATTATAACATTCACCACAAGTGCGTAAAATGAATTACAACATTCACCACAATTGCTCAAAGTAAATTACAACATTCACACATAAGCAAATCTAAACATCCACTATAACTCCAGAAATTATAGTGGTTCGTTTGTGTGTACACCAACTGTTTGAAAAACAGTCACAAAACTACTCCACTCCCAATATCCACACCCATGGGATATTGACTTTCACTATAAAAAAGGTTTTCGAAGGTTCACCTTAAAACCTTCACAATTGTGTCTTTAGATGGGCTTACACAATTATAAAAACCTCACACTCTGAGATTTTCTAGATTACATCAGACAAAACCAAAATTGAGATTTTCCTAGTACAACCTCACAAACTACAAAAGATATACAAAATGTAAATGGTACTTATCTGGAAATTCTCCTTCTGATGAAGCTCTGTAAAACCAATCTGATGTAAACAAACATGTTCAATGTCTAGTCTCACAAATGAAAGGTTCAAAATATAAATGATTTTTAAATTAATTCAGCCTGGGCTAGCTTGATTTGATTTTGATCTTAAAGAGGGTAAAATCACAATTCCCTTCTTTAAAGAATTACAGTTGAATGGAGATCAAAAAATTAAATGCATAAAGCTATTTAAGAGAATTTAAAATGAACACAATATACCTTAAGAAGAGCAGGAACTTATCTCTCAAAGTGATGGTTTGATATTACTTAGAATGGATGAAAAACTCTGAGATTCGTCTACTATTTATAGGTGAAAATATTGTTCTCTCGATTGGTCTAAGGGTTAATTCGACTGGTCGAAGAACCAATTAAATTTTAAAATTTCTGGCACAATAAGATAAGGTTGTTACTTGACTGGTCGAGTGGCTTACTCGACTGGTCGAGCAATGCACTCGATTGGCCGAGTGGGACCAAAAAACCTTACTAGAATTTGAGTTGAGCCTACACGACTGGTCGAGCACTGCTCACTCGACTGGTCGAGCAATCTCCACGACTGATTGAAGGTCTAATAGAAATTTCTAAAAATTCACAATAAACCTTGGATTGGTTGAAAAACTCTTGGACTAGTCGAGCTAGAGCTTAGACTAGTCGAACAAAGACTAGGACTGGTCGAGAAAAAGACCTATAAATTTAAGAAATGACCCACGTAACATATGCAATGAATGTGACCTAACCTATGGTTAATATAGGGTCATCCATACCTTGTTTGTGAGTTTGAACAATTGAAACATCATTTGCTCTGCTAATTCACACACTTGAAATACTTAAAGCTTGTCTTCAAATCTTGAACTTGAGCTTGAGTAAAGACTTGAGTTCTTGAGTCTTTAAAGTACCGAACTTGAAGATTAAACTTAAACTTGAGCCTTGAACTTGTACTTGAGCTTGAAATCTTGAACTTTGACAATGCTTCTTCATCTTGAATACATAGAGAAGTTCGACAAAGACTTAGACAACTTTTAAATGCACAAAGTTGATTTATTCATCTCATCAATACATGATACAAATTCTAAATGATTTGGTATAAAAAAATTTGACAACACTGGGTGTTAGATTTAAAATATAGCATTTACTGCTTTTATCTCTCTTGATGATGGATTTGATGTACTTGAATTATATTTTCACATTAAGAGAAGGCCTCTATTTATAGGCAAAAAAGTTGTTGCTTCGACTCCTCTTAGACATTCTTTGACTCATCTAAGAATCAGATTCCGTTACAACAAATTTTTGAATTTGAGCGCGATCGGATAAAACAAAACTTTGACTGGTCAAAGGCCCTACTTGACTAGTAGAGGGCCCTATTCGACTAGTCAAGGGTGCAAAAAATTAGTTGTCGGACTTCAAGTTGAGCAACCCTCAACTGATTGATGGCCCCTCTTCGACTGGTCGAGCAGTCTGCTCGACTGGTTGAAGAAGTAACCGAAAAATCCATTTTTCTAAGTTTGAATTAGGACTAGTCAAAAATAGCTTAGACTAGTCAAAGCTTAACCTAGACTAGTCGAATTATAACCTAACATAATCATAAAAACTCATTTAAGTTTAAGTCTTGAAAGAAACTAAGCCTAAGGTCTTTCTAGGGTCTGTTATACCTAAGAAAGACTGAACATTGAAGTAGATGAGATGCTTGAACTTCATGAAACTTGTTCTTCTACTTGATTCTTTAATAGAGCTTGTAGTTAAAGATGGAGCTTGATGTTCTACTAGATCTTTAGTAGAACTTAAACTCAATCATCTTAAACTTATTAAACTTTCCATCTTGATCCACTACTTAACTTGAACTTTCCATCATGATCCAATACTTGACTTGAACTTTCCATCTTGATCCACATTAGATGGACCACTTCATAACCTATTTTGTCTAAATGAAATTTGATAAACAGAGGTGTGTCTTATATAATATAGCACTTATAAATCTAGACCAACACATCCTCAATCATCCCTCTCGGTACACAAACTGAGCTATCAGCAAGTTGTAATGTGATCCAGGTGGGTTTTAATTCACCTAGACCCAATTGTTCATAAACCGAGTAAGGAATCAAATTTACACTCACCCCCAAGTCAAGAAGTGCATGTTTAATCTGGTGGTTCCCAATTATACATGTGATAGTTGGGCTACCAGGATCTTTATATTTTTGTGGCACATCTTTCTTGAGGATGGCGCTCACCTTTTCTGTCAGAAAAATTTTCTTTTGAATGTTTTGCCATCAGAGTTAGCAGTTTAGCATATAATGGACAAATCAACATAAAGAAAAATTTTGCAATTACATTTAGCATATACAAGAGGCTACCCATAATGACTTATACAAACTAATGTCCCAAGGCTCAAATCGAGGGGAAGGACAAAGGAAGGGTTGTCTCCCTCTACTTCTACTCACCGAAACTAGTTCACCGAACGTTCGGGGTCAGTCGCAAAAGCGACCGACTGGAGATAGCGGAGGACATAGACTTTTAGACGAAGTCTCTGGATCAGCATATTTAATAAATAGAAAAAGACTAGTTAAACAAAGTAAATCATAACAAATCTTGAACCATAAAAGCACATAGCAACTCTTGGCAACACAATCAGGCATCTTCGGCAATGGTACCCTGCTCCTCATCAACATGAACATGAGTATCATCTAGGCTATCCACTCTACCTATACGGTTAAATATTTGATGGATGAGTGGCCAACTCAGTGTGAATTCCCCTCAAGATTACACACCGCCGCCTTAGCTAGGCATAGTTAAAACAACAAGGCAATCAAAATAATACATGATGCAGTCTTTTTAAAATGCATGGATGCGTGAATGCACATCAACCTAAGGATGCTCATCTAGTCAGACTTGGGTTCGTCATCCATGCATAAGACTGGTCACCAGCATAGCATATCTTGTACAACATGGTACCAAGTCATCGTACATATCATGTACATAGGTCACTAGTGTAGCATGTACATAGGTCACTAGCGTAGCATGTACATAGGTCACTAGCGTAGCATAACTCGTACAACATAGTGACCAAATGTCGATAGTCCATGGTCTAGAAGCTAGCAAAATGATCCCCCAAATGAAAGGGCATGTGCTACAACATCCAGAATTAGCTACCCGTCATCGCCAATATGCTATGAATGCATGATTAACCATACCATTATTATTCCAATTTTAATCAACCAATTTAAGTAACTCAATGGTAACTACAGGGGGCTCGTAACCCAGTGTAGTTCGATAGCTAAGGCATAGTGTCCCATGACCACGATCCCTAACTCATGAGGTTTTCCCATCTTAGGATGTTTAATGGATTTTCGTCGACCAGTGACCGATCAAATTCCATAAGTAGGGATTACTATCGCATGGTATAGGCCATCGAAGCCACGTCGGAAAATCTTAAAACATGGGATAGATGTCAAATTGCAATGGTAAAAAGGGTACATGGACATCAAATCAAAATGGAAAAAAGGGGTCAGGCAAGGCTAAATCGGTGTAGTTAAAAGAGATCATTTCTTAGCCACTCAAGTCGTATGCCCTATGGATAGTAAATCTCACATTAATGTTCCATGTCCCATATAACCTTTAAATCAAGGGCCCATTTCTCACCAACCCATCTTGTTACATCCTAAGTATGGGTTCACGTACACAAGAGGGAGTTACCCACTAGGAAGTGCGGTGAATAGGGATTCATAAGCGACTCACAATAATTCATGTGAAAGCATGTAGCTATAACATGGCAGGCATATGTTAAGCATAATAATCACAATAGGTCATGATATGAACTATCAATCAAAAGAAGAGTTATCATGTAAGTAACTATCGCATGCAATTATGGTTCACAACTATCAATTATGAATCAAATATAAATCATGTCTTAAGAGTTCATAACTAGTGTAAGAGGTTGCATGCTATGAAATAATAGTTGTGATGCTAGTAAAGACTATTACTTAAACTAATTTGGAAATGGAAAGCTTAAGGGGAATAAATCATCACCTAATAGTTTGAACCGCCTACCAGCATTGCTAGGGAATGCGTGTTCTCCTAGAATTAAATATTACCATAAATTGTAAAGTTATACAGTTAGATCCATGCTTCATACGCTATTCATGGTTAAGGTCTTATCCTGGGGTTTGGATTACCTAGGTTTAGTGTTTTATCCATTAATCGAATCTTAGGCTTTGGTTTAGAGTTTTTAATCTAATTCATATGATTAATTTATAATAGTGTTGGGAATAAAGTGATAATAAGTAATAATTGTCAGTTAGTACCAACAACACTAATCTTATAATCAATAGTCCACTAATGACAAAATAAGAATAGTATTAATAATGATAAATATTAATATCTAATACTAACGATCAAGTAGTAGAGTTTATAGCACTAATAATAACTCCTAACGATAGCAAAAATAACAATAATTTGATTTCCATGATTTAAATGTATAACAAAAATTGGAAGTTGGTATACCTAAGTCGACTGGTTCGCAGGACTCAGCCCGATCTCGTGAGAAGGCTGCCATGGTGTGCTGGACTAAACCGAACTTGACTCGGTCCCAACTCAGCTCCTTGACCCGGCCGAGTCAAACTAGTGCAGCAACACACCCACTCACTCACTCCTTTTCCTCTCTTCCTCTCTTTCTTCTCTTCTAGCTAGGAACGTCCAACAATGGATGTCCAGGCCTGACTCAAGCTCGGTTTAGCTGAGTAGTGTTGGTGCGGTGTAACAGCTGCACCTACACCTTCCTTGTTAGGCCTTCCATTCAATCCACAGACCTGAATCGGTCACTCTATTTGATGTGCTCCTCCAGTAGCTTCTTTCTCTAGTTGTAAACAGTACCTCCCGAATGTCCCTAGATTCACATGAAGTCTGAAATCCAAACCGAACAGGAATTTCAGCTTCAATCTGTTCATCTCCAAATCATTAACTCCACCAACTTTAGCATAATATACATTGTCGAAAAATGCATCATCAATGAACTTGGCTGCTACCACCACACTCGTGATTAGGAGCCAGTGGACATTGAGGGTAGTAAGATGAATGTCTGGTTGTTGAAGGAATTTGTCCATGTAAATATGTGCAAGGATGAAGTGGGACAGGCTGTAATTTGAATACTTGAAAATTCGATCGATGTACTGCCTAATGCTCAAGTTGGGAGCTCTAGAACCATGGAAAACCGTAATAATTTCTTTCTTTTTTTATTATCTCCACTATCTTCTTACTCTTTTGAACAGATCATTCAAGATGAGATGAGAGAAGTGACAATGCCCAAGGGGTTTTCAAAGTTGCTCTGCGTGATCCATTCAGACCCATATGTAAATGGCTGCAATAGGAACTACAAAAACCCAAATTCAAAGGACCTTTTTTGACTAAAAGAGCATTAGGCATGATGAAAATACCCTACAAAAAAGTCTTTTGCTACATCCTCTCCTTTTTTTTCATTTTTTTCCTTTGCTGGGTTCTCAACATGGCCTGAACCAGACCTAACTCGGACCGCACCTCAACTCAGCCAAGTCGGTTGGTGCAATAGCCTGGTGCAGCAGCCCTCAAATTCAATGTGAGTGTAGCTCGTCCACCACATCTCTCCCCATCTACCTCTCTCCTCTCTCCTCTGTCTTTCAACCACTACCAGCAGGAGCTCCAATCTGACCAGAACTTGGCCCGGCTCGAGTTGCCTTGATGCAGTTCAAACGAGGAAGAAAGAGATGGTCATTAATGGCATCTTGAAAACCATGTCTCCTTCCTTCAATCCAACCCTTTAAGAAGGTTTGTATAAACCCATAGAAGCTTATAGGTAAGGATTTTCGAAGCTTAGAGAAGTGTTGCTGGTGGGTTTGAAGGAAGGAAGAAAGAAAACAGTTGATTCTCTCTTTCATTCTCTTTCTTTTATAAAAACCTAACTTTGAAGGGCTAGGATTGCATCTCACGGATGGTTGGGATTTCGAGAGAGAAGCTCACGCGAATTATTAAGCTGGCGGAGAATAGTTTTCATTTTTGAAAACTTATGTTTGTAGGGCCTGTTTGCACCCTGAATTGTGGGCATGCATACGTGCTACAAAGTATGGAGTTATGTAGGGTTCGGTCAAAGGAGTCGCCCAGACCAGATGGATGGTTCGTGGGCCCTAGTTTGTCGGCCACAATAAAAAACAGGGACGTCGTCCTTCCACTGTTGAAACCAACGAGAGAGAGAGAGTTTCTCCTTTTTGAGAAAGCTTGGTCAAGGCAGCTTTGACTACCTCTGTTGGTATGGTGCACAATGAGTGTGCACCAACTGTGCACATGCACCCCATTAGGTGGGGTCCACCATGATGTTCATGGAAAATCCACTCCATCCATGGTGCTCTATGGGTCCAAATCGGTCCCCTGACTAAAGATCAGGCACATCTAAGTCCTAGCATGTAATCTTTTAATCCAATTGTGAGTTAGACAACCCATTTGATCAACCTCTAGATCAATCCACAAGGGGTAATCTTCATCCTAGCTAGGTTATCCAACCATTGACTCTTAAGGCTGGACCATCAATGACTCTGACCCTTAAATCGACCATCAGAACCATCCAATACGAGCCACTGGAAGGCCTTTATCTTAGATCATCTTAGAATCAGGACCCAAATCAGGAGGATCATCATTTATTCACTCTACACATATCATCAATCAATGCACAACAAGTAGCCGATAACTTACATATAGGCATAATAATAATAATAATAATAATAATAATAATAAATAAAAAGATAAATAGGTAACAATGAGTATATGTAGTAACAATGATGATGATGATGATGATGATGATAATGATGATGATGATGATGATAATATAAAATCATGAGATGGATAGTCCTAATAACCTACAGAGCGGGACCCACAGTAGAAAATACATACATATGTGAAAATAATAATAATAATAATAATAATAATAAAAGGGAAATAATTAACAATAATTATAATAGTAATAAAATTAATATTAATATTAATATTTGGATTGCTGATATATTATGAAGGTCTTGAACATACACGGGACCCATTAGGACCCCTTTTAACAGTTGGCGTCCAATTTCGGGATGATCCGACCATTAAATTGATGAGAATCCACCAATATAACCTAAATCAAGTTGTGGGCCCCACTTAGGTTAAAATTGAGATTTGATTGATCTTCACGATCAAATGAATATGGTACTGAAGACTTCAACCTTCGGTTCAGATCAGAAGTTGATCATTCGTGATGCAAACCTACCATGAGCAAGCAAGAGTTAATTTAAGGTGGTTTGACCTCAGACCTTACAGTTTCATCGTATGTCACTCTAGCCTAAACTCAGATGGTCACAATGATCAACTGCTATAATTCATGTATCTACTCCTTAACTAACTTTAACTATTATGTGGGCCATAACACATGAATACCTGATTACTAATTTCCCACATCCTAATCATTCAACCAACCCATCAGTTGGATCAATGCATATCTAGTTATTAATAACCCTAAGGGTTCGTTAAGGAGTGTTTAGGTGTGATCCAGTGGTTGAATATGAACCCAAACTATCTAATTTGTGTCTTCAAAGGATGGACCATTCAAGGAATGTTGTAATCCAGACAAACGGTGGATTCAGACTAGAATGAGCATAGATGTTCAAATAAGTTAGGTTAGTACGTACTGACTCGGGTTACTCGGTAGCACCCGAGTACAGGAAGGTACAGGGCGTTATAGGAATATTGACCTTCACTCGTTTTAACACCTCTAGAACATCCTGTGAGTTAGTTGGAGGTTTTGGTGCAATTAACCATTGAGGAAATGGTGCAATCATCTTACTTTGAGGTTTCAATTTTAACCCATGTGGAGCATTGCTAGGTCTACCATTCTCAACTTCTTCCAGGTCCTTGGGATTTTTAGCCCTCACCGGAATAGTTTTGTCAATAATCTTCTCCCTCCTAAGAGTAGTGATAGACTTAGCCTACTCCATCTGATTTGAAGAGCTTGGGTCACTTATTTCATATTGTGATTATGGATTGGGGAGAGTTTGGGTCGGAAGGATCCCTTTCTCCCCAATCAATTTTTTTTTGTCTCAAGCCCTTGTATAGCCTTTGTAAGGTCTTGAAAGGCTTATAACATTCCCTAGTTAAAAAGCTCTTGATTTTGAATATGTTCTAAGACTGCATCCTCTTGAGGTTTCCTTTGATTCAAAAATTAGTTAAGGATCTCTTGAGGAGTAGCAGTTTGTCCATTTCTCCAACTAAAATTTGGATGGTTCCTCCAAATTGAGTTATATGTGTTTAAGGTAGGTCCACTGAAAGGTCTTTAGTAGTTGTTCATGGAATTTAATTGCTCATTCAATATCTCTTGAAAAGCAGGAATTGTTAGGAAATTCTCAGTTCTATGTATGTTGCAAGCATAAATACCACAAACAACTTCCACAGCCTTTTCATGTTCCGCCTTCTTAAGTTCTATGGCCTCAACTTTTCTTGTGAGTTTGGCCAATCTTGCATTTACATCATCTTCCTCTTCTAAGACATAAATTCCTCCCCTTTCCTTTGATTAAGTAAGCTTAAAAGTGATAGTTCTTGAGGAGGTATCCCATGATTATGCGTTTTCAGTGAGTTTATCAAAATAATCCCATGCATTATCGACTTCCTTGTTCATGAATTCCCCATTACACATCATCTCCACAAATTAGCGCATGGATGAGGTCAATCCTTCATAGAAAAAGCTTGTTATCCTCCATGTTTCGTAACCATGTTGTGGACATGAGTTTATAAATTCCTTAAATCGCTCCCAACATTAGAAAAATGTCTCATCTTCTTTTTGCATAAAATTCATGACTGTTTTCCTTAAGGTATTCATTTTGTGAAATGGGAAGACCTTTTTTAAGGAACTCCCTTGTCATATCAGCCCGTGTGCCAATGGACCGTGGTCTTAAGGAAGGCAACCATGACTTACCCTTTTCTTTAAAAGAGAAAGGAAATAATTTCAGCCTTACCGTGTTCTCAGACACATTTGGGAAGTATAATGTAGATATTATCTCATCAAACTCTTTCATATGCAAGTATGGACTTTCAGATTCTAGTCTATGAAATTTAGGGAGTTAAATTACCCCCAGTTTAAATCCATGGTTCCTGCATTCAATGGAAATATTATGCAGGAAGGTGTACTCACCCCCACCAGTTGTAAAAAATCCCATAGATTACGAGGTGGATGTGCATTATGCACATCATTTTCATCTTAAACTTCCTCAACTCGAGATTGAGGTTGATTTGCATTCATCACTTCTATTGACTCGGAGGGTCTCAAGTGGTGTTTAATCCTGCGATGGATAGGCAACCCTTTGACTAATCCTCTTTCACTCAAGAGACAGAGGGTGTTGTCACGAACCCACTTAGGCATGAAACACTCTTAGCCCTCAAGTAACTAAATAACTAAACCTAAAAAAGAAAACTAAAAAAACTAAAATAAATAAGAGATCTAGAAAAGGTAAGAGAGAGGGTTGGAATAAAATTACCTAATAAGAGTTGTTATGTTAAGATCCTACAAAACATAAAAAAATATTAGTTTCTAAAACTAATTTCAAAAAAAATCATAACCTAAAAACATAGTAGAAAAATAAACCCTAGTCTTAACCTAATTATAATACCAATTAATCTCACAAAAACGCAGTCATAGTCGCCGGTAACGACGTCAAAACTTGTTCACAACCCCAAGTATAGGGTTGGGGTGTATTAATAACTCAGTAAGACCAAGGTCAAATCCACAGGAACTAAACTTCTATGTATTTTGAAAATAACTAGAACTAGAACTAGAAGAATATCTAAATTTGAATTCTGAAATAATTGAAAGTGAGTGTGAATAATGTTGATTAAAACTTATGAATTTAAAGGTAGGAACTAGGGTGCCAAGGATCCACTTGTAGCTATCAGGATGCTACCTTGCTTGATTCAAGAGACACAATTGGATTTGGAGTCCTATCCTATCCAATTAGAAGATAAAGTAATTAAACCAAATATGAACTTTACATTGATCTAGCCATACATGAAAGAATATTGTGATGATTGGAAGGGAATCCATTACCCTACCATGCCCATGAGATGATGGTGAACAACAGGATTTACCAATCTCACAATCTTAAAATAAGAAAAGAAGATATCCAAAGTTATCACAGTATCTATTGTAATTTAAGTCACAATAAATCATAGAAAACTGAAAATATTCATTTAATATCAAAATAAAAATCAATAAAGTTTAGCAAGAACAAGAATCAAAGCAAGAAAATCATCCCAACATACTACAAGCTTCACCTCTTAGCCTTAGCTAAGAGGTTTAGTTAACCATAGACATGATTAAACCAAAAACTCTTAAATAAAATAAGAAAATAAACTAAGGAAGAGAAAGAAAAACTCTTAGGAAGCTTCTCCACCCTTTGGCTCCACTCCTTAAACCCTAGAAGATTATTTGGGATGTCCTAGGGACTCTTATTTATAGTTATGAAACACTATCTTTCGCACCGCCTTGGAATTTTCATAAACCGACCTTAAAACTACCTCAAATTTACACAGTCACATTGTGCATTGGTTGGACCGACGTCGAGTTCAAATCATGACAGGATTATGTTTTAGCAGTTGCCCGATTTCGATCACACTGAGCTTGTGGTCAGTCGGATCGAATTAATCCTCAGTTGAGATGAATTAACTTCAAAATTCATCATTCTTCGCTGGAGCTTTTTATGCGCTTTTGGTTGCAACGAATCCTTCCTTCGGTCAAATCGAACTTGGGTTCGGTCGAACTAAATTAGCTCTGAATTCCATCATTGATTACTAGCTGTTTCGTGCGATTTCGGTTGGACCAAACTTAGGTTCGATTGTCTATTTTCTAATGCAGATTCTGAAATCTTTCCAGTCCTTTCTTCATCCTTTGTACTTGGTTTCTCTAGATATTTTGTCACACCTTAAACTCGAAAACCGAGCTCATAGAATTTTCGATCGCTGAATCCAGAGCCAACAGCCTCCGTAGTGCCCCATTCTCTGCTCCCAGCACCCATATGCCAGATTCCGATCCTGGGATCCTAAAAGGAGGGTTTTCAATGTGAATTTTTTTTGTAATGGAGCATAACCACAAGATAACTAAGTCACAAAATAACATCACCACATATCCACTACAATGAAACATTTGAGTACAATGTGGAAAGGGAAATACAAGATGATCAAAAAGCTTCAAAAAAATTTTCCATACGCTCCTACCTTAATGTTGTTGTGATCCACACCACCTGCACGTAATAGTCATGCATAAGCCTATAAAAAGCTTAGAGGGTGGTGTAAGTGTGTGCGCAACTGACCACGACATGTAGCATGATACTATACTAAGCATATTCTCAATGTGTCCTACTAGACTAAGTACACTAGCATGATTATCAGATATAGTAGGCGATGATCGACCTTAACCGGTATGCTACTTACAAGAGTAAGGGTTGAACGATACACCCCACTAGACATATAGAAGTCTATATAGAATGGTCCATGTTAGACTATCATAACCTGTTCAAGGAACTAGCATATTGTGTAACCTAAGGCGGGGTCCCCTTTCAAGGATGGTGGAAAGTATCATCAACAATGGGGGCCCAACGATTTGGGTTAGCCCAATTGGTATTACTGATATAAGTGGGGACCCAACGGTTTGGGTTATCCCATTAGGTTAAGGGTGGACACGAGCTTCACAATGGGCCCTAGGAAGCTTACAACGGTGGACATTTAACCATCATTATGCTAAGGTGCGGTCCGTTTGGAAATCGGAATCGAAATCATGACGGGAACCTTGGCCCTCCGACTATTTAGGAAATGGATGGACAGTGCATGCCCATTACTCATACATGGTGGGCCTGCATAAGGCGGTGGAGCCCGCGGCCTAAAAATCAATAAATGGTGTGTTTATACCATGTTCATCATGGTGGGCCTCACACATACAGTGGGCCTCATAAATAATCACAAAGGGCCTCATCTCAGGGGCCGAATATCCATCACAATGGGCCTCTCACACGGGCCTAATATACATCACAATGGGCCATATCTCATGGGCCGCAACAATGGGCCTCATATACATCAAGTGAGTTGCATCACATGGGCCACAACAATGGGCCTCATATACATCAAGTGCACTACATCACATGGGTCATAACAAAGGGCCTTATATACATCAAGTGGGCTGCATCACATGGGCCGTAACAAAGGGCCTCATATACATCCAGTGGGACCCATCGTCCTAACTGGACTACCTGCACCATTCATCTATTTTTAGAGGTCATTTTAGAAAGTTAACCAAAAAAATGGATCATATCGAAAGATCATCTAGACCATACCACAAATAGCAGTGGAGATAATGATTTTCACCATTTAAAATTCTCAGGTCCCACCATAATGTTTTTTTTCTAATCTGTTCATAAGGTCACAAAGACCTGAATTGAGAGGAAAATAAATTCCATATTGATCCAGAACTTCTGGAATCACAAACGGGTTTCATTGGTAGGCATTCAACCCTCCACTGGTTTTTGCAGTGTGGTCCATCCGATAGATGGATCTGTCTTACTTTTTTCTTCTCAACCCTTAAGATGAGCTCACGCAGTGGAGGAACGTTTGGATCTAAGACATAATTCATGATCAAGCCCACACTTGCTGACGTCACTACAACAGCTATATAGCTGGTGTGACCCAGTAAATGGACGGTTTGGATGTAACACATACATCATACGAGACCCACAGAACTTAATGACGTCACTACAACTGATATATAGCTAGGTGAGATACACCAACCGATCTGTCCCACCATCTAGGGATTGGATGGTGTGGATATACAAAAAATCAAGGTGGGCCCCACCCCCACACGTGCAACATGTGTGGGGTGTGTCCCACGTCCAAAAAAAATGGACGGATATCATAGATGAATCAAATACATCATGGTGCGTCCCATCGTCCAGCAACTGGACGGTGAGGATGGCATGTAAACATCATAGTGGGCTCCACCATCTGAACAGCAAGATGGATGGACAGTGTAGATGTCACACGTACATCAAAGTGGAGAGAGACATGTGATGGAGGGCTCCGCCACTATGAGCCCTCCCTTTCATACAAAACATACATCGTGTGGGTCCTAATACATGTGGACCCAACAATCAAAATCAACGGTGGAGATCCCTTTTCCACCAAAATGCAAGGTCTAGATGACCTTTTCGCACTAGAAAAATAAACATCCTAATGGGGTCCATGGAAAATGGCCTTATCATGGGATGATCATACGAATCATGGTGGGCCATCGGCCACACCTAGGGTCCAAAGTGAGATCCATACCATCAATCGATAGGCCCCACTTGGCCCATCATCAAAACATAAATCTAAGCCTATAGAACACCCACCATTAGATCTTCTTAGTTCTATGGAATACCAAACTCCTTGGCTCTCTCTTTGATGGAGGATGATGAGGATTGAAGGGCTAGGATGACAGATTTAGGGGTAGAAAGTGGGCCACACACAAAGCTCTTTCTCTCCTTGGAATGCTTGGACCTTCACACTCTTGGGGTTGCTTGGAGAATGGGTAGAGAATGAGAGAGAGAGAGACAGAGAGGATGGTTGTAAGAGAGAGGTGATGGGTGGAGTGATGGATGTGAGTGACATGAGGGTTAATTTTGAGGAGGGTTGCTTGTCTTGGAGAGAAAGAAAGTATGGGTTGTGTACTTGACTTATGATTGATTGATTGATGTGATGGGTTATAAAGATTCTCTCAGGATTTACAAATACACGGCGTTTCTTCAAGACAAACCCAGGCCCACATCTCCTGGCCTGGGTATCGCATCGGTGCGCAAGACGCGACGATAGTGCATTCACAATGGTATAAGTTTTGAGTCGAGTCGACTCAGATCTATGAGATACGACTTAGGGTCATGCAAAAATGTTGTCTACAGATTGTAGGTTGCTGGAATTCAACGGGGAGGATCACGAGAGTCTATGGAATGGTACAATCTAAGATACGGACCTTACAGCTTCACCCTACTAAAAAAAATTATTCTTGAAATTTACACTATCATAACAACTAAGCATAACTCATAAAAGGAGAGAAATCATGACATCATATATAATCAAAGAAAATATAAAATACAATCAATCATCAAAGAGATGGGGATAATGCTTGTGAATCTCAGCCTCGCTCTCCCAAGACGCCTCGTCTATGCTATGATGACCCCACTGCACCTTCACTAAGGGAATGACCTTGGTTCGGAGGACCTGCTCCTTCTAATCAAGTACACGAACTGGCTACTTAATGTAAGAAGCGTCCTCACAAATCTCCAACGGCTGTCAATCATTAACATAAACGATGTCTGACCCACACTTCCACAACATAGATACATGAAAAATATTATGGACGCCAAACAACTGAGATGGCAAGGCAAGCAGATATGACACGACACTAACGCACCCAGTGATCTCCAAAGGTCCTATGAATCTTGGGATAAGCTTTTCCTTCGCTCTAAAATGAACCACACCCTTATGGGTGAAACCTTGAGACACACATGGTCCCTAATGGTAAACTCCAAGGGACAACATCGATGATCAGTAAAACTCTTCTTCTAGCTCTGAGTTATGTGCATTTACCCGATGATATCGATGACCTCTGATGTCCGTTAAATAATCTTGGGACCTAGGAGACGTTGATCCTCAACCTCGGTCTAACAACTCGGTGATCTGCATAGTTTGTCATATAATGCCGTGAAAGAAGTCATGCCAATGGTTGCCTGATAGCTGTTGTTGTACGCGAACTCAGCCCATCGCAGGTGCTCATCCCAACTACCAAAGAAGTCAATCATGCAGGCCTGAAGCATATCCTCAAGGATCTGGTTGACCCTCTCAGTCTACCCATCGCTCTCTGAAAGCTCCTCCAAAACTGAGACGTGAACCTTGGAAGCATGTGTCTGACAACACGACTCCTAAGTCCAGAGCACAAACCATTCTCAAAATAGCGGGCCTTCCACCCCTCATCATCAATTAGATATTCATGAATCTGGATAGCGCGACGAATTGAGCCTCATACTGCGACACGGACATTTCCCCTTAGACCAGAGTCTCAAAGTTTAATGCGCGCTACTGTCGAACATGCTTAGGAAAGAACTTCTGGTTGAACCAATCTACAAAGTCCTCCCAGGTCCACTCGAAATGGGCCTTTTTCGCTCTGGCTACTGATGCCCGCTAGTGCTCAGCCTCGCCCTAGAGAAGAAATATAGCTAATGGGACCCACTGTTGGATCGTATATCTCATGGTGTCGAATATCTTCTTTACCCCGAAGCATCATCACTCTGCTACAGTCAGTTCTGGCTCACCCTGGAAGGGCGGGGGATTGTGCTGTCAGAAGTCTCGAAGAAGGATGTCCACGTGCTCCTACTCTTCCTGGACTGGCGTAACAATGGGCCGCTTGCCCTGCACATGAAGGATAGTAGTCATAACCTACAGCATCTACTGAAGCTGATCTGCACTCACTGATATGGTCGGGGAGGCACTGGTCTTTGACGGGGGAAGGGGAGTGGCTCGAGTTGCTCTCTTAGGTAGCATGCCCTACAGGAAGGAACATGGGTCTATCAGCCTAGAGAACTCTCGAAGGCACACACATTAACGGTCTATGTCAGAAAATCACGAAGTTATTCGGACTCGGGACTTATTCGTTCTAAGTTCATATCAGATATGTAATGTGATCCTTAGGTATTTCCAAATTATGCTTTGATACCAACTTTTGTCACACTGCAAACCCGGAAACTAAGCTCATAGAATTCTTGATCGTCGAATTCAGCGCAGACAGCCTCCATAGTGCCCCATTCTCAGCTCCCAACACCCATATACTAAATTCTGATCATGGGATCCTATAAGGAGGATTTTTAATATGATTTTTTTTTTTAATGGAGCATAACCACAAGCATAAATAAGTCACGAAACAACATCACCACATATCCACTGTATTGAAACATTTGAGTACAATGCAGAAAGAGAAATACAAGATGATCAAAAAGCTCCAAAATAATCTATCACGCACTCTTGCCTCAGCTCTGCTGCGATCCGACGTCACCTGCACGCAACATTCGTACATAAGCTTACGAAAAGCTTAGAGGGTGGTGTAAGTGTGTGCACAAGGTAAGTGTCATGTATGCAATATCAGAGTAACTCGAAAATATGCTGGTAGGTCAATGAATACTATCAGTCATACCAAGGCTATACGATGTAAGGTATGAATGCTATTGGCAATACCAAGGCCATGCAATGCGAGGCCTACGTAGCCAAATATCATATGTAACATGCAACGCAAGCATACCAGTCCTCATCAAGTACATATATCGGTACAGTTCCTCTCTGGGATATCACTGGGGTCTAATGCACTCCATACTGACTGCCGCCTCCCTAACCACATAGCCTAGTGAATGGAAGAGACCACACTATCTACCTGCCCAGTAGTCTGTCAATACCTACCCGGCTCATCGATAGCAAACCCATTTGTAAGCTGGTCAAACTCAGCCTAGCTAACAACCCCCTCACTTGGGCGGATAAGGCCACACCCCCTTCCAACCGACCACGACACAGTGGGAGACGCGGCCTACTAGTATTCAGCACTCATGCGCTCATGTTTTCACTTGGTCTAGATGTTGGATGTTCAGACCCCAAGTGTAGGGTTGTGATGTAGTAATAAACCGGTAAGACCGACGTCGAATCCCAAGGGACTGAAACTTGTACGTTATCTGAAATTAAGTAGAATTAAAATTAGACTAAGATGTAAACTAAATCGAATGGAATTTAGGAAATAATTGTGAAATATTAATCTAAAACTTTGGAGAAATCAAAGGTAAGAAACTAGGGATTCAGAGGATCCACTTGTAGAGATCAGGGAGATCTTATGCCTGCATTAAAAACTCAACTAGACTTAGAGTCTCATCTTCATCCAGTTGAAGGTGTAACCATAGAAATTAAAATGAACTTCATTTGATATAGTTTTTAAGAGATGAAAGGTATATGAATTAGAATGGATTCCATCACCAAACATGCCTAGGAGATAAAGTAAACAACAGAATTAAACTAATTACCAACCAATCACATGTATGAAGGTTAGGAAGGGTACCGTCATCCTACCATGCCCAGGAGACTATGGTGAGCAACAGGGCTTCCTGACGTCATAAACATAAAAGGAAAGGAACATGCTCAAAGCCATTGCAGACCTATTGTAATTTCAATCACAACAGACCATTAAAAACTAAAGGTATTCCCTTAATAATCAAACTAATATCAAATCAGTTCATAAATTAAATTAACGGAATAAAATAGTCTCCCATCTCACTACAAGCCTCACCTCTTAGCCCTAGCTAAGAGGTTTAGCCACACAGGATTGGGCTAAATCTCTTAAATAATAATAAAGAAAATAAATAAAAACAAAAACAAACTCTCTAGCTCTCTAACTTCAACTCCACGTCCGCTAGATCCGCCTCCTCCGACCCCCCTTCCTCTCTCTTTTTCTTTCCTTTTATAGTGGATTCCTGTCTGTGGAATAGTGTTCTCTCGCAGCTCGTCCGCAGCAGAATCGAACTCCAGAATATGCACAGTCTAGCGTACGGTCTAATTTGTATTAACTATGGGACCCAGAATTGACGTCACCAGAGAAATTTGATCCGTCCATTGACCTCTCCTCAAAATTTCAACCAAATATGGAAAGTTTTGGTCAACGGTTGAAGCGGCCCAGGGAAGCAATCCTATTATAACGCCAGCTGACGGTCATCTATTGATTGCTGTAGCGGGCACGTGCACATGTGAGGTTACCCAAAGTCAACATGGATTAGACTGGTTTTCGCCACTCTGCATGATGGACGGCTTGGATCAACTATACGAACGATGAGTGGGGCCCACAGTAATCACCCATAGCCTCTGTTACGAAAACAAAGGCTCCGCGTTCGCACTGTGTTGTTTAGTGGACCCCACAGCAATGTTTTTGATAAAATTCACCCCGTCCATTAGCTTCACGATGAAAAACCGTTGGGGAAGGGCGAGATCTGTTTGATTCCGGTGTGGCCCACAAGAATTTTTTATTTCGTTGTCTATCCTGCGTTGAACAGCTAAGATCTTGTAATCTCTTGCATGGTCTTGAAAAGTCACATAAATGAGGGTCGTGGCCACCTCTTGAGGTAATTAGACGGTTCGGATCATCGAACCAGATGATGCGTGGGGCCTACAATTCAAACAACCAGTGTGCCTTGGGACACTATTGCGTCTCTACGATTTCAAAGAAGCCGTCAGTCAGTGGGTGCTGACCGACTTTGGATGCTCTGGTGCATTGCGAGAACTCACCGCACTATGAACATGCATGGCCACAGGCGGGTCCACTGTGATGTTTAAGAGAATCTGATCCGTTCATCTGATCCTTCATCCAATTTCAGGGGTTAAGACGAATATTGACGCATATCTAGATATCCAATGTGCCCCAAATCAGTATTTAAAGGGTTGATCTATCCATCGGGCCACTTACAGAGAGATTCAATGGCTGAAAATCAACGTGTACGGTTAATTTATGGTCTTCAGGCCATGTATACAATTTCGAGTTGAACGGATGGTGAAAACCCTGTGATCTTGCATTCTTGTTGATTTTTGGGTCACTTGAGCTTCAATTTCTCGGCTTCCTTGAATTTCTGGCATGTATATCCATCGATATCGATCTCTTGGGGTCCGTCCTTTACCTTGGTGACTCCTGAGCATTAAATTCATGCTTTTAGTATCCTTTTCGATCCAGGCTCGTAAATACACCTTGCAACACAAACATGATAAAATGGGCTATTAAACAGTATCATGCTCATAAATCCAGGTAATAACTGGGGTCTGATATGCAATATTTAAGCCTCAACACAACCCCCAACCAGCTTCTTGCTAGTCCCGAGCAAAGTATACAAAAAATAAGTTGAGAATTACAGGAGAATTTTTATGAACTCAAGTGATTTTTTAAAAATAATCCAGATACGAGATTTCTAAGATTCATGAATGTTGGGAATTACTTTCTCCTAGAATCAAGTGTACGGTAAACTTCATAATCAAGTTCAAAGTATTAATCCATCAATCAGAAGAATTTTAAACATTAAGTTCCATGGGTGTATAATGTAATCTCGGCTTATCAACATTAAGATTCAATTCATTATTTCATGATAGCATTGGTAACCTCAAGAGCATTCATGATACCCAGAATTTTCCTCATAGATCATCTTTTTATTCTTTTAACTTTTAATTTTTCTATTAAAAGTAACATCAAGAAGGGGAATCAATTCCTCACATATAGGGAGCAAACCTATGGTGAAGACTGTACACCCAACCCTTTTCATATATCATCCATGGGATATCAAATCCTCACCTATAGGGAGCAAACCTATGGTGAAGATTATTCACCCAATCCTTTCCAAAGGGTTTTTTTTTCTTCAATTGATCCTTTATTGATCATGATAGGAAAATTTTCCAAGATGGTTCCTTTCATGCTTAATGATTACCAAGTTAACCCTTCGATATCAAATTGAAACCTTAATGTGAAAGCGAGATGTGACATGTGAAATCATGACTCAATCAATGTTTACAACTTTTAATCCTGGATTAACAATTCAAACTTATCAAATAGATATTGAATCTAAGAGTCATAAATTACCAACATCACGTAACTTGAAATTCTAAGTCATAGACGAATGTCAAAACGCTTTGAATTCACAAGAATTTCCAGAAAATTTTAAAAATTTTCACAATTTTTTGCTCAAGACTACTCAAGACTAAGAAAACACTAATTAGGTAACCTAATCTCCCACCCCCAACCTAAAATCTACATTGTCCTCAATGTAAAAGATATAAGCATGCAATGCACATGAGACAACTAACGAAAAAGTGATGGGAAGATAGTACCCAGATGACGAATCGAGAGAGAGACTTTTCAAAGATAACTACGTAAGAGCGGGTCAGCACGAGAGAGAAAGCAAAATAAAAGTAACAAAAATAAAATCCTACCTATACCACTTTTGCAGGTGCTCTCGATTACATTTAGCGTATACAACAAGCCTTTAAACCCCTAAGTTGCCCCTAAAGGATGAGTTATAGTCTCGTGAGGGTTTACAGCAATGTTACCCACAAACATTGAATCGATCATGCCACAAGGTTCCTCTTCTAGCCAATATCTTGATAAGTTTCTCAGTAAGTTCCTCAACAGGATCATCCAAAAGCCCTTTTTGCAATAGGCTTGGGCACCTTGGAGCATGACTTTTCAAAGAGACTTATATACCTCATAAGAAATTTTTCATTGAATTACTTGAGGTATCCAGAATATATATGATTCACCTGTGACAGAAGAAGTTTCAACGTTAGTATCGCATGGTGAATAAAGTTTAGAAAACTTTTTAGGAAGTGATGTAGTCTCAACACATTCTGAAGCTCCAAACTCCAGTTCAATTTTCAACTCCTCTTCCTTTACTGGTAGACGTTTAGGATCAAGGGAACAGAGGATTTTAGAATAAAGGTTCTCTCGGTCAGTGATGACTACCAAGATGTAGTCTCGTAAGGCATCCACTTTATCTTTTAACATGGGATCGTTTGTAACTGCAAAGTGTGTCAAGTAATCCCAAGAGTTTGAAAGTTCAGCTGAGTGTGACTTATTTTCCATATTGGAGCTCCTAATGATCTGCTCAAAGAATCCATCGTCCTTGAAAGTAACCGGATGTACGCTCTCTTCCTCCAGTCCTGCACAGATAAATTAAAAATCATCGAAGCGTTGAATTGTCAAACGTGTACAGCTTAGATGGTGCCTCAATTGAGTAGTTTTAAATTTCAGGGTCGTAGCGAGCAACTCGTCATTCCCCTGAATCACATCATCATTCAATTCAAAAGAGTGGTCCAAACATGTTTCACCAGAGTTAGAAGGGTCGGTTGTAAGGGGCTCATCCTCCATCTTTAAATCAGACATGTCAGGTGAGGGGAGTGGCTCATTATGACCGACCACTTCGTGTATGTCTTTATCATTGACCTGGACCAAACTTGAGATGGATTCCAGGAGAACTGTGGCTGCACATTCAGGATTGTCGTCCCAATGTTCATCATATTTTAGTTCAGTGCAGTGCACATTTGGGATGAGATCACTTTCCTCACGTTCTACACCTAGAATAGGTTGAGGTTCGCATAAACTAATCTCTTCTTCATCATTGGAATCTAATGTGTCCTGTGAGGGAAGCGTGTCATCATCATTATATTTAAAAGACAACCATGTCTCTTCCCCATTCTTTTGGACAGTCATCGAGATCGACTCATCGGGAAATTGAACCACATGCTCGTTAACATAATTCAACTCTTCATTCCAAACTCTAGAGTTTTTCAAAAGCGAGTGAGGATCACTTTCCTCGCATTGTATTTCTGGATTGGGTTGTGGTTGTGATGAGTAAGCTTCCTCTATCCTTTCGAGGCGTGAATTGAGTGTTTCCATTGCTTTTTAAATTTTCTCAAGACAGGCCATGTCAAGCTGAAATGAATCCTCTTGGATCATTTCTGGTTAGATCTCAAAGGTGGGGGATCCAAGAGAATAATCATTATAACATGTTGTTGGTTCATTTTCCCAATTTTGATATTTTCACTTATTGTAGTTATATGGATCATAGGAAGGAGAATTTGATGGTTCGTAATACTTACTATCACTCATGATATAATCACGCATTATTTTCTTTTTATCGTATGGGTGATAATAATTCTCACAACCATAGTTATGATAACCCTAACACTCACGTACTGTTTTGTTAATCCGTGGGGTGTAATTGTTCTCTTGTATATAATCACGTAAGGACTTCTTAGCCGATGGATCTTTATATTCTGATCGATTCTCAATGATAGTTTCAAAAAAGTTTTGAGATAGGCTGATTTATATCATCATCATCACAAAATAGGTTATTCTTCTCAGCATACTGACGTTGCCACTCGTGCATATACATGATGAAACCCTTAATCTGAATTTAATTCTAAGAAAAATAGAAGAAAAGATCTTACAGCAATGTGAAAAGTAAGAGGAGGAGAAGTTAGAAAGAACGTACCAGATTGGAGGTCCTAAGTTAAAATCCTGCAGAAGGAAATAAAAGAAATTAGTTTCTACAAATAGAAATCCTAAAATTTGAAAGTTTCTAATACAAGAAAGTTCTAAACCTAAAATTAAGAAGTATGTTAGTTGCTAAAAGTAGAAGAAATCATAAAATTAGAAAGTTAATAAAAAAGTAAAGGAAAGATGAGTTAGTTTCTAAAAAAGAAAAAATTCCTAAAAATTCTAATTCTAAAAATAGAAAAAGTAGAGAATTTAGAAAGGGATTACCAAATTAGATGTCTATGTCAGGATCCTACAAAACAAGAAAATAGGTTAGTTTCTATAAATCAGAAAAACCTAAACCTATAGTTAGTAAAATCCTAATCTTAATCTAATTCTAAAACTAATTAATCTTAGAAAAACGTAGCCGTCAGTCCCCAGCAACGGCGCCAAACAATTTTTCACACCCCAAGTGCAGGGTTGTGATGTAGTAATAAACTCGGTAAGACTGAGGTCGAATCCTAAGGGACTGAAACTTGTACGTTATCTGAAATTAAGTAGAATTAAAACTAGACTAAGATGTAAACTAAATCGAATGGAATTTAGGAAATAATTATGAAATATTAATCTAAAACTTTGGAGAAATCAGAGATAAGAAACTAGGGATTCAGAGGATCCAATTGTAGAGAACAGGGAGATCTTATACCTGCATTAAAAACTCAACTGGAATTAGAGTCCCATCTTCATCTAGTTAAAGGTGTAACCATAGAAATTAAACTGAACTTCCTTTGATATAGTTTTCAAGAGATGAAATTTATATGAATTAGAATGGATTCCATCACCAAACCATGCCCAAGAGACAAAGTGAAGAACAGAATTAAACTAATTACCAACTAATCATACGTATGAAGGTTAGGAAGGGTACCGTCATCTGACCATGCCCAGGAGACTATGGTGAACAACAGGGCTTCCTGACGTCAAAAACATAAAAGGAAAGGAATATGCTCAAAGTCATTGCAGACTGTAAGACCCGTATCTTAGTCCGTACCATTCCATAGACTTTCGCGATCTTACCGGTCAAATTATGGCAACCTTCGACCCTTAACCGATAGTCACGCATGACCCTGATTCATTCGCCGTCAACTTGAGTCGACTCAATCCAAGACCAATACCATAGAGACCGCTCTGTTGCCGCGGTTCCAATGCTGTGACTCGCTCACCAAGGCGATACCCTAGTCAAGAGATGTGGGCCAACGTTTGGTGCGAGGAAAACGCCGCACGTTGTGAAACCCAAGAGAATCTCTATGATGTATCACATCAATCACATCAATCCCATCAATCAATCATCCATCAATCCATCACATGTCAAGTATATGTCAAGTACACATCACTTTCACCCCTTTTCCCAAGCAAGCTACAAAAGTCTTCCATGCCCACACCTCTCTTACACAAAAGGCCTCTAAAGTCAAAAAGGTCTTACACACCCATCACCACCACATCCATCACTCCATCCATCCATCACTCTCTCTCTCTCTCTCTCTCTCTCTCTCTCTCTCTCTCTCTCTCTCCCCCTTTACAACTCTCTCTTTCTCTTTCTCATTTCAAACTCAAAAAAATCCCAAGCTCCATACGTATGAGAGCTCTCCAAGCACTCCCAAAAAAAAATTCTAAGTGTGGCCCACCTTTCCTACCCCATCATCTCCCATCTCAACCCTCCATTCCTCATCTCATCCATTGAAGTTAAAGCTAAGGTGCTAAGGAACCCCTAGGAGCAAGAAGATCGGACGGTGGGTGCCTCTATAGGGTAGTTTTTTTTTATTTTTAAGATGGGCCAAGTGAGGCCCACCGATCCATGGTGTGGATCTCACTTGAGACCCTAAAATGTGGCCGATGGCCCACTAGGATCATCATGATCATTCCATGTTGGGGCCATTCTCCATGGACCCCATCATGATGTTTATTTCTTTAGAAAGGTCATCTAGACCATCCATATTGGTGGGGAAAGGATCTCCACCGTTGATTGTAGTTTTGGTCGTCCCACATGCTTTAGGACCCATTTGATTGTATGCTTCATTGCGAGGGAGGGCCCATAGTATCAGGGTTCCTCCATCACAAAGCGTGTCCCACTCTCCATGTCTCTCTCCCTTTTTATTTCTTTTTATTTTATTTTATTTTATTTTATGTAATAGGTTTGTGTGGCCCACTTGAATGGACCCCACCTTGAGGTATTTTGTCCAAGTGTTCTTCAAGTGGGGTCCACCTTATATGTTGCACCCACAACATTCATCTGTGGTGGCCCACTTCAACAGGGCCCACCATAATGTAATTTTTTAAAAAAGCCAGACCGTCCAGCGTCTGGGACGCTGGACGTCCCTGTGAAGAAAAAAAAAAGAAAAGAAAAAGAGAATGAAGCTTTGGGGTGGTCCTCTCATAGCCACACCTTAATGTTAGGGTACAATCCAACCCGTCCATCCCCTTACTGACCTCATTTTAGCCATTGAGTAGAAGGATGGTCCTGATCTGAGCATCTGGCGGGCCATAACATTGGGAACGTTAGTGGTTACCGTTGAGGGATTTTTTGACGTTTCTGTACGTCTAAAAATCACAAACTCTGGACTCATTGGACTTGTGATGGCCTGTAGAAACTAATGGACGGGGTGGATCTGCTAGATGTGGGCCCCAAATGTGAAAAACCCCAAAAATAGGGGTTTTAATATTTTTTTTAAATAGTTGTAAGAGGCAAAGCCTCTGACGCTGCAGGCACTGCAGTAGGCGGGCGGGCGGCCAGCCGGCTACCTACGGCTACTGCCGTGGGCCCCACCATGATGTATATGTTTTATCTACGCCGTTCATATGGAGGACCACCCCCTGAGGTGGGCCCCCTCCAAAAATGAGGCCGATCCGACGCTCGGGTGGCCCACACCATAGAAAATAGTGTGAATGAACATCTACCATTGAAACCGTCCTGGGGTCCACAGAAGTTTTAGATCAAGATGAAATTTATGGTTTTCCTTCACCCAGGTCCGTGTGACCCCTTTGAGCGGTTGGGATGGAAAATATACACTGTGGTGGGCCCCACATGGGACCCACAGTGATGTATGTATTGTATTCATGCCATCCACGGACCGTGGACGGTGGCACCCCACTGTGATCTATGTATTTTATCCCATCGTCCTCACTGGACGGTGGGGCCCACCCTCCTATTGCACGCTGGGTGCAGCGTTTGTGTGTGTGTATACATATATATATATATATATATATATATATATATATATATATATTATATATATATATATATATATATATATATATATATATATATATATATATATATATATATATTATATAATATTTTATATGTATATATATATACACTATATGTAATGTATATATATATTATACTATTTATAATATATATGATGGTGGACCTTCATGTGGGCCCCCACTCTCGATGCAGGTGCCGTATCCAATCTGTCCATCCATTTTAAAAGCTCATTTTATGGTTTGAGCTAAAGAATGGGCCAGATCCATAGTCCGAGTGGACCCCACCTTAACATATTATAGGGCCCATTTGATTGATATAAGGCCTAGGGGTTTAGGCCCATTTGATTTATTTAAGGCCTATGGGTTAGGCCCATCTGATTTACAAAAGGCCTATGGGTTAGGCCCATTTGATTTAATTAAAACCTATGGGACCAGACCCATTTGAAATATCCCAAGGCCCATGGGATTGGATCCATTTGATGTGTTCCAAGGCCCATGGGATTAGGCCCATTTGAGGTATTTTAAAGCCCATGGGAGAAGGCCCATTTGATATGTATAAGGGCCATGGGTCGAAAACCATTGATGCATTCTAAGGCCCACGGGTTATGACCCATTGCAATGCACTTAAGGCCCATTGGTGCGACCCATGGATGTGGCCCACTTAATGAATATAAGGCCCATAGTATATGGCCCGTTTGATATATTTAAGACCCAATGGAATGTACCTAAGGTCCATTGCAATGTGTGATCCCAACCTGATTTATATAAGGATATTCTTTACGGACTATACCTCGGGAGCAATGTTGGTTTGACGTCCACATTACGAGTGAATGCTGGTTGGATGTCCACATTACGACTCTCCTTAGGACCCATTGTTAGGCCCGTACTTAAGTGTATAGGCCGTCCAGGCCCATCTGCATGGTAAGGGTAGTTCATTTCATTATAACATGTTTAATATAGTTTCATGACTCATAATCATACGCATCATATGTATGCTTGACATGAGAATTGACTGATCATAGCATATGCCTTCAGGAAGGTTGTTTATGGGCTCCTGATTAGGCGGTGCTGCCCGACATGAGTGCACGATACGCGTAGGATTTGTTGCATGATTGGATAGTGTGATTCATGCATTTCGCATTGTGTGATATGGTTGTTGTACGCCCTAGCAACATCAGGGTTGTAGCCTCCACAGATGTATTGTGGTTGGCAGGATTGGATACCGAAAATCTTGTTCTACATGGGGTGTTATAGATATCCCTGGGTGAAAGTTCTTAAACCCTTATGGTACCAAGAGGTTGTTCCAACGTCTAGACCAAGTGGGTAGATGAGCGCTGAGTGTCGATTACCAGTTGGTTGTGCTCTCCATTATGTCATGGTCAGTTGGAAGGGGGTACGGCCTTACCCGCCCGAGAGTAGGGAGCAATGCTAGGCTGGGTTTGACCAGCTCGAGAAATGGGTCCGCTATTGACGAGTCGCGCCCGATATTGGCAGACGGATAGTGAGGTCTCTTCCACTTACCTTATTGCGCGTGATGTGGCGACAATCTGGTTTAGAGTGTACTAGACTCCGGTGATATCCCATATTTGAGCTGTATTGATGTGTGGACATAGATGAGGATCTCTATGCTTGAGTTGTATTGCACATCGCATGGCCTTGGGATGGACGATACCATTCATGTCTTGCATCGCATAGCCTTAGTACGACTCATAATATTATGGTTCCATCTGCATATTCCGTATCACTCTGATATTGCATGATCATATTACTACCTTGCGCACACACTTTCACCACCCTCTAAGTTTTCTATAAGCTTATGCACGACCGTTGCGTGCAGGTGACGTTGGTTCGTAACAGCGCTGAGGCAGGAGCACGTTGTAGATCGTTTTGGAGTTTTTTTTCTTTACCATTGTATTTCTCTTTATGCTCATTGTACTTGTAAAGTTTTTTATCATAGTAGAAATGTAATGGAGTTCTTGGTTGTTGTTTGTGGGTTATGCCTTTGGTTATGCTTATTACGAATCATACTGGCGTTGAAAATCCTCTTCGTAGCATCCCAGGATTGGAACCTGGCGAATGGGTGCTAGGAGCTGATAATGGGGTTCTACGGAGGCTGTCGGCGCCGGATTCGGCGATCAAAAATTTTATGAGCCCGGTTTCTGCGTTTGGGGCGTGACACAGACCCATTGTAATTTCAGTCACAACAGACTATTAAAAACTAAAGGCATTCCCTTAATAATTAAACTAATATCAAATCAGTTCGTAAATTAAATTAACGGAATAAAATAGAGTCTCCCATCTCACTACAAGCTTCACCTCTTAGCCCTAGCTAAGAGGTTTAGCCACACATGATTGGGCTAAATCTATTAAATAATAATAAAGAAAATAAATAAAAATAAAAACAAACTCTCTAGCTCTCTGACTTTAACTCCACGTCCGCTAGATCCGCCTCCTCCGACCCCCCTTCCTCTCTCTTTATCTTTCCTTTTATAGAGGATTTTTGTCGATGGAATAATGTTCTCTCGTAGCTCATCCGTAACAGAACCGGACTCTAAAATACGCACAGCCAGCGTACAGTCTGATTTGCATTAACTGTGGGACCTAAAATTGACGTCACCAGAGAAATCCGATCCGTCCATTGACCTCTCCTCAAAATTTCGACCAAATATGAAAAGTTTTAGTCGTCCATTGAAGCGGCCTAGGGAAACAATCCTATTATAACGCTAGCTGACGGTCATCTATTGATTGTTGTAGCGGGCACGTGCACGTGTGAGGCTATCCAAAGTCAACATGGATTCGACTGGTTTTTTCCACTCTGCATGATGGACGGCTTTGATCAACTATACGAATGATGAGTGGGGCCCACAGCAATCACCCGTAGCCTCTGTTGCGAAAATAGAGGCTCCTCGTTAACGCTGTGTTGTTTAGTGGACCCCACAGTAATGTTTTTGATAAAATCCACCCCGTCCATTAGCTTTCGGATGAAAAACCATTGGGGAAGGGTGAGATTGGTTTGATTCCGATGTGGCCCATAAGAATTTTTTATTCCACCGTCCATCCTGTGTTGAACGGCTAGGATCTTGCAATCTCTTGCATGGTCTTGAAAAGTCACTTAGATGAGGGTCGTGGCCACCTCTTGAGGTAATTGGATGGTTCGGATCATCGAACCAAATGATGCGTGGAGCCCAGAATTCAAAACCGACCAGCGTGCCTTGGGACGCTGTTGCGTCTCTGCATTTTCAAAGAAACCGTCGGTCAGTAGGTGCTGACCGACTTTGGATGCTCTGGTGCATTACGGGAACTCACCGCACTATGCACACACATGGCCACAGGCGGGTCCACTGTGATGTTTAAGAGAATTTGATCCGTTCATCCGATCCTTCATCCAATTTAAGGGGTTAAGACGAATATTAACGCATATCCAGACATCCAGTGTGCCCCAAATCAGTATCTAAAGGGCTGATCTGTCTGTTGGGCCACTTACAGAGAGATTCAATGGCTGAAAATCAATGTGTATGGTTAATTTATGATCTTCAGGCCATGTATACAATTTCGAACTGAACGGATGGTGAAAACCCTGTGATCTTGCATTCTTATTGATTTTTGGGTCACTTGAGCTTCAGTTTCTCGGCTTCCTTGAATTTTTGGCATGTATATCCATCGATATCAGTCTCCTGGGGTCTGTCCTTTGCCTTGGTAACTCCTAAGCATTAAATTCATGCTTCTAGTATCCTTTTCGGTCCAGGCTCGTAAATACACCTTGCAACACAAACACAATAAAATGGGCCATTAAACAGTATCATGCTCATAAATCCAGGTAATAACTGGGGTTTGATATGCAATATTTGACCCTCAACATTGGAGCATTTCCTGGTACCAAAATGTTTTGAAACTTTCACCCAAGGACATCCTATGTGCCCACAGTGCTAGAACTAAATATTTTCGATATCTAATCCGACCATCCACGATGTGCCCGTGGAGGCCACGGCCCTGATGTCGCTAGGGCATATAGTGATCATGTCACACAAATGCAAGATGCATGAGTCATACCATCCAGTCATGCATCAGTCCTGCGTGTACTGTATGATCATGTGGGGTACTCCATCTCATAAGGAGTCCCATAAATGTCTTAACCCAATGGCGTATGCTATGATTAAGCACTCCTCATAACAGGCATACAAATGATGCATATGGACATGTAGCTTGATGTTATACTAAGCATATTCTCAATGTGTCCTACTAGACTAAGTACACTAGCATGATTATCAGATATTACAAGCGATGATCGGCCTTAACCAGTATGCTACTTACAAGAGTAAGGGCTGAACGATACGCCTCGCTAGACATATAGAAGTCTATATGGAACGGTCCATGTTAGACTATCATAACCTATTCATGGTACTTGCATATCTTATTTCCTAAGGCGGGGTCCCCTGCAAGGATGATGAAAAGTATCATCATCAATAGGGGCCCAACGGTTTGGGTTAGCCCAATGGGTATTACTGATATAAGTGGAGACCTAACAGTTTGGGTTAGCCTACTAGGTTAAGGGTGGACACGGGCTTAACAATGGGCCCTAGGAAGCTTACAACGATGGACATTTAATCATCATTGTGTTAAGGTGCGATCTATTTGGAAATCGGAATCAGAATCATGACGGGGCCCTTGGCCATCCGACTTTCTAGTAAATGGATGGAAAACATGTGCCCATTACTCATACAGGGTGGGCTTGCATAAGGCGGTGGGGCCCACGGCCTAAAAATGGATAAACGGTGTGTTTATAGCACGAACATCATGGTGGGCCTCACACATACAATGGGCCTCATAAACAATCACAAAGGGCCTCATCTCATGGGCCTAATATGCATCACATTGGGCCTCTCACACTGGCCTAATATACATCACAAAGGGCCTCTCACACAGGCCTAATATACATCACAATGGGCCACATCTCATGGGCCACAACAATGGGCCTCATATACATCAAGTGGGTTGCATCACATGGGCTGCAACAATGGGCCTCATATACATCAAGTGGGCTGCATCGCATAGGCCATAACAAAGGGCCTCATATGCATCAAGTGGGCTACATCACATGGACCGTAACAAAGGGCCTCATATACATCCAGTGGGACCCATCGTCCTAACTGGACTACCTGCACCATTCATCTATTTTTAGAGGTCATTTTAGAGCATTACCCAAAAAAATGGATCATATTGAAAGATCATCTAGACCATACCACAAATAGCAGTGGAGATAATGATCGAAACATCATCTGGACCATGCCATAAAAAGTAGTGGAGATAATGATCGAAAGATCATCTGGACCATACCACAAATAGTAGTGGAGAAATGATTTTCACCGTTTAAAATTCCCAAGACCCACCATAATGTTTATTTTCCAATCTAGTCATAAGGTCACGAAGACCTGAATTAAGAGGAAAACATATTCCATATTGATCCAAAACTTCTGGAACCCCAAACAGGTTTCACTGGTAGGCGTTCAATCCTCCACTGGTTTTTATAGTGTGGTCCATCTGATAAATAGATCTGTTTCATTTTTTCTTCTCAAGCCTTAAGATGAGTTTACGCAGTGGATGGACGGTTTGGATATAACATATAATTCATGATCAGGCTCACACTTGCTGATGTCACTACAAGAGCTATATAGTTGGTGTGACCCAGCAGATGGATGATTTGGATGTAACACATACATCATGCGGGACCCACAGAACTTGATGACGTCATTATAGTCGTTATATAGCTAGGTGAGATACACCAGCCAATCTGTCCCACCGATCAGGGATTGGACAGTGTGGATATACAAACAATCAAGGTGGGCCCCACCCCCACACATGGAGCACATGTGGGTTAGGTCCCACGTCTAAGAAAAAATGCACAGACAGCATGGATAAATTAGATAAATCATGGTGCATCCCATCGTCCAGAAACTGGATGGTGAGGATAGCACGTAAATATCACAGTGGGCTCCACCATCTGGACAATAAGATGGATGGACGGTGTAGATGTCACACATACATCAATGTGGGCCATGAAATATGGGAGAGAGAGAGAGAGAGAGAGAGAGAGAGAGACGTACGATGGAGGGCTCTGCCACTATGAGCCCTCCCTTTTATACAAAACATACATCATGTGGTTCCCAATACATGTGGACCCACCAATGAAAATCAATGGTGGAGATCCCTTTTCCACCAAAATGCAAGGTCTAAATGACATTTTCACACTAGGAAAATAAACATCATGATGGGGTCCATGGAGAATGGCCCCATCATGGGATGATCATATGAATCATGGTGGGCCATCGACCACACCTAGGGTCTAAAATGAGATCAATACCATCAATAGGTAGGCCCCACTTGGCTCATCATCACAACATAAATCTAAGCCTATAAAACATCCATCGTTGGATCTTCTTGGTTTTATAGAATGCCAAACTCGTAGACTCTCTCTTTGATGGAAAATGATTTGGGGGTAGGAAGTGGGCTACACACAAAGCTCTTTCTCTCCTTGGAATGCTTAGACATCCACACTCTTGGGTAGGGGTGTACACGAACCAAGCTAGCTCTGTTAGTTCGCTTGACTTGACTCGCAAAAGATCAATTCGACTCGGTTCGAAGCTGAGTTCGAGCCAAGTTAAGTTGATTTTTTAAGCTTGAAAATGAGTTTGAGCCGAGTTCGAGCAGGCCCCAGCTCGACTCAACTCGAATCGAATCTAGCTCAAATTAAACCAGTTCGGTGGCTTGGTTACTTTGTCATTGATGTTGCTCACCAAGTGTTTGATAAAATGACTTAACATGCTAGCATGCAAGAGGATTTCCTCACCAAGAAGGTGTGTAAGAAGCACTTACTTGGCTGAATCTTTCATGCATGAGAGTCAAGGGACTATCATGTAGTTTTTTCCACCATTTTTGGAATGGTGGTGAGTTGTACACTATAACCTATATGTGTGTTAATCAAGACTGTCCACATCGTGGGCCCAAATTATAATTCCCTAAATTTCAAGGGTCAAGAAAGCTCTACTCCCGAGATCCAGCGCATCACTTATGCAACATGGATAATGATGTTCAAATTTTGTCCATATTAATGAGTCAAACATGAGTGGGATTATACCAAAACAGCATATCATACTCTAGATATAATTAAATTATGTAAGCAGAAGACTGAAACATATATATTTGAACAGGTAAGTGTTTCACTACCACCAGAGTATGAGTATGTAACCGGGCTGAATATATACATGTATTGTTTTCAAAATATACAAAATGTGAGATTGTAAGATGTCCAACTAAGACAAGTGTCCCCGTGTTCCCATCGAATCAGCATGGGGTCTACATAGACCCGCCTGAGAGCTGAAAATAGGAGAACTCTTCCTCTATATCCATAAAGTCTGGTTCCATTGTGTAGACTTCATCGTCACCTGCAGCTAAACCAAAGTCTGGTTGGTGTTTTAAAACACCGTCCCAAGGTGGGAGTGAGTGATCAACTCAGTGATACTATAAGGCAAAGGTTAACATGTTCTCAAGTCAATCAAGCAGTAATGATAAAGCAATAAAACAATCACTTCCTAACTACTTTTGTTAATGAAGGAATGGTGTGCAAGTAATGATGTATGCCCTCGCATAAAGCTCCCTCACAAGTGACATCAACAACCAGATTCGCATATGACAACCTCCCTAAAGTGCACCTTCCTCGCCAAAAGCACATCCTAACTAATGTAAAGCGATGCATGGACGTGTTAGCCGAGTACTTAATTAAGCTTATTCATATAGCAGGTTTGAGAAGCTAAGGTACCTCCCTTTATATCATTAACCTAAAACAAAGAATCCATTTAGGGTCGTCAAACCTAGTTAACACATACGATAGGTAAGTTGTAGGACATCACTCCTAATTAAAAGCAGTCAATAAGAAAGTTTAAAATTTTATACTCGCAGTCACTACGGGGAGGCTCATCACCTCAGCGTAGGCCGACAACACGAACACGGTGTCTCATATCACCATGCCTGGCTCACGAGTCTGAGTTACTCACTGGACACTACAGGGAGGCTCGTCACCCCAATATAAGCCGACGGCTCGACTACGGTGTCCCATACTACCATGCCCAGCTCATGAGTCTTAGCGGATCGTGATACCATGGTTGAAATGGGCCTTTACATTGGAGAGTGTTACCTTAGATTCAAGCAGTGATGTCCATACATGGTAAACACATGACAAGCTAATCGGTTTATTTGGCAAGTTTGATTGGTACGAGCACACATTGACTTAATTGACATGGAGTGCATAAGCACCCCTTGTGGCCTAACCAATGTCGACAATCATCATGCGACCTAGATTCGTTGAGTTTTCCAATGTGACGAGACTAATTCGGCCACCTGAACGGGGATTATTACCGATTGCTTGGGCTACATTGTAGCCCTAATCTTACTCAGATGCAGTAAATAAATACATATTATAATCATTTCAGCATTTGACAACCAATCCAATAAATTCCTCATTTGAGCATTTCATCAAACACATTGATCATGTTACCAAACACTTGCATTTCATCCATAACTTGAATAGAGGCAAATGTCATTACATGAAAGAAATATACATATGAATAAGGTACTTAAGAATCCTATCTTAATACTCTTTAATAAATACAAACCATAAATAATTTCTCATTCAGGCAATTCATCAAACACTTAAATTACACTCCACCAAATATATAGACTAGGTTAGTTACAACATACAATTTAGCAATTTCCTTGTACAGAGAGATCAACATGCAAATAACGATGATGAATCCTAGATTAGTAATCATGACAAGTACAAATCATGTTCACATGTTCATTCAAACATTTCAACAAACACATAGAATGCATCTTTTGTTCAACATAGTTCATACATGTATATTATATCGAAAATGGTGTATTTAAGACAACATGGCAGCAATCAAGTCAAACATAAATCATTAGCTGACATTGAAAGCATTGAAAACCATAACTTAAATGTTTATAGTCTATGCCTTTCGTCAGAATACTTGATTCGGACTCGGTTCAACTATACATTTTTTAAAAATAGAACATCAAGTACCTAAATGGTGAAACTGGTTAGCTAGGTTGGAAAACAACCATTCTGGATCTCAACTACAGTATTAGGGTTAGGATTTCTTACCCAATTCGTAGCCAAAATAGATCGTGTAGTGAAATGGGGAGGTGAATCAATACGTGGAGTAGTGGGAGAGAATCACAGCAATGATCTCCCAGGATTTCTCTTCTCTCCTTACTCTTTTCTCTCTCCTCTCTCCTACAGTTTGGAGAAATTCATATGAGAGAGGGGTGGGGTGGTATAAGGGTTATATATAGCCCAGAAGTGATGTAAATGGCCCCAGGGCCACTATATACATGGTTTATATCCTTTGGGTAACTGTTTCTGACAAACAGGGCACATAGGAAGGTCCACTACTCACACATGTCGTAAGGTAAGTTCCCTGACAATGGATCTATGCTAGGATGTGGTTTCAGCGAGATTGAATAGGCCGATCGACCGTGGAGGACCTGTGTCAGATCAACGGTCATACTTACTTAATCAGGGCCATAGTTGTACGAATATATACAAGGAAATTTTCTTTTTCCATGGGTGAAGTTTGGTCAGAAACTGACAGTCTGAAATCCTCAATTTCACCTATGAGCGAGTGACCCAATTCACTTAAGTTCCATTATATTTTCTAAAGATATTCGCGTTTCTCACACACTTCACTCAGGGCTCAAGTTGTACGGTTTTGGATACTATCTGGGCTCGATTCCCACGATGGTTGTCAAGCCCAGTAGGACGGACATAACCTTATAGTTTCATGGTCATCAAACTTTCAACATGTGGTCTAGGTCTGATACAGAGTTTCAATATACTCCCGAGAGCGACGGGCTCTTGGGATTTCTCCTAGGTTTTTAAGGGACATTGAGTCAGTGGTATTAATAGTTTTAGGCCTTCTCATCTGTGGAAATGGTGGCTCAAGCTCAATCTACCGATTATTTAGTTTAGTACTTAACTAAATTCTACCTGATTTATGACAAGATACTGTCCTTAGGTGATTCCACCTAAGGTGATGCTCAGGCCTTTGTACGAATTTTTTTTTAGAAGTTACACAAATGTAGATGGAGCATGTCTTAATTGGTGTCCATAAAATAACTAGTAAAAGGAGAAAGATCGGTGGTGAGAATTCCACAAAGGGGCTGGTAATCTCAACTGCCTGACTCGAGTCGTATGTATGCCACATGTATGATGAATGACTCCCCACAATTTAAAAAATGGTGAAAATCGTAGTCTAGCATTTTTTCTTAGCTATCTACTTCAATTTTCCTCTTGGTGGCAATGCGCCAACTAATCCTTAGCCCAGAGGAAGGACAGTTATGGCAAGGAAGGTATGTAAATGAAATAAATGCCCTTTTTTCTTATTTTTTCTTATTTTTTATATTGCATAGAAGGTGTTTGATAAAATACATATAAAACCATTATTTCTACTTCATAAATAGATGGATTCTGAAGGTGTAGTCCAGGTGTTTATGGAAATGCCTCAATGGTAAACTCAGCTCAAACTCAGCTCGAGCTAGCCCGAGCTATTGACCGAACCGAGCCGAGCTGACCAGTTAGGCTCGAGGACTGAGTCGAGCCGAGTTTGAGCTGAGGTCAGCCAGTGACCGAGCCGAATTGAGTTGAGGCCAACTCAACTCGATGTACACCCCTACTCTTAGGGTTACTAGGTGAATGAGTAAAGAATGAGAGAGAGAGGGGGGGTGGTTATAAGAGAGAGGTGATGGGTGATGGGTGATGGGTAGAGTGATGGGTGTGAGTGACATGAGGGTTGACTTTGGTGAGTGTTACTTGTCTTGGGGAGAAAGAAGGAATGGGTTGTGATGGGATGTTTACTTGACTTGTGATTGATTGATTGATATGATGGGTTATAGAGATTCTCTCGAGATTTGCAAATGCATGGCATTTCTTTGAGACAAACGCGGGCCCATATCTCCTGGCCTAGGTATCGCATTGGTGCACAAGACGCGACATTGGAACCGCAGCAATGGTGTAGTCACAATGGTATAAGTTTTGGATCGAGTCAACTAAGATCTATGGGATACGACTTAGGGTCGTGCACAAACACTATCTATAGATCGCAGGTTGCCGAAATTTGATAGGGAGGATTGCAAGAATCTATGAAATGGTATGGTCTAGGATACGGGTCTTACATATTTGGCATGTAAATTATTTATTATTGGTCTTGTAAGATCCATCATTTGCCTTGGTGATTCTTGAGCATCAAATCCATGCTTTTAACATTCTTTTCAATCCAAACTCTCATATTCACCTTACAACACAAACATATATAAAATATACCCATTAAGCATTATCATATTCATAAAACTAAGATATAAACAAGTGGAAATATGCAATATTTGACACTCAACATCGTTCAATTATTATAACTATCCATCGCAGGATAGCTTTGGTATGGCTGGCCATTTATCAATTTTTGCTCTCTTCTTGCATACAGAATTGTTCTCCTTGGGCTCTTTCGTATTCTTGCACAAGATAAATGCTCATTTAAACATCCTAGAGCACGACAGCTACCTACTTCGGAAGAACAATTCAAGACGTGGATGGTCCTCCCGGGTCTCTAGCAGCTGTTGTCAAGCTATTGTTTAAATTTAACACCTCAAGGCTGCAGAAATCGACATGTCCTCAACGGGAGGGGGTGCGGTTGGTGTAGAGGGTGAAATTGTGGTAAAGACTGCTTTAGTAGAAGAAGGAATATGCCAATATATCCTAGAGGGGGGTGAATAGGACTTTTATAAAAAATTTATGGTTTATTTAAAATCCTATCAAACTTATCCTGGGTAGATATGCATGAATCAGGATTTCTTCAAGATAACTCTAATGGCTTCCAAGCCAATTAGAGTATCCAAACATAAAATAGATTTAATGATAAACATGATGCAATTCAGAGTTTATGATGAATGTAACTATGTGTGAGGTGTGATCAAATATGAAAGAATTTTAAGAAATCACACAAGTAATCAAAGATAAATATCAATCACAAGCACAGTCATTTTTATAGTGGTTCGACTACTTGTCTACTCTACTCTCGGCAGACGCACTCAACCCTTGAGTGTGCCAGATTTCACTAAGGAGGTTTCACACGGTTCACCTCAAACCCTAGGTTTTAAATCAGGTTCACCTCTAATCAGTACAACCTACACCTAGGCTGATAGTTTATGCTCCGACGAGCAAGGGTCAACACATAGCACCCAATTTTAGGCACACTGGCCAAGGATCCACACAAGAAACCTTTCTTGTTTATGCTCCCACAAGCAAGGGTCAACACAAGGCATCCACTTTTAGGCACACTGGCTAAGAATCTTCTACAAGACCCTAACTGTTTATGCTCTCCACAGAGTAAGGGTTAACACAACGCACTCACCACGTACAATCCCGCCGGAGGCCTCCTAGAGGACTTGCAAGGGGTAAGAAACACCTTAGACCCAATCCTACAAAGGAATGATCACAAGAGTCCTCTGGACTCTAATAACTTACAGATAAGTGGATGAGTCCCTTTTAGCTCGTTGTCAAAGATCTCCTCCTTTGTTGATGAAGAGTCTTCTGCTTCCTTGAACCATAACTTAGAAGATGTAGCAAAGAATGGCGATAGGTTTTGTCAAAGTTGTAATGGAATCCTACTCTATTGAAAGTTTTCCTATAGGGGAAATAGAGCGATTCTAATCATCTATGCATTCAAGGCATCCCAGCTTAATGATTTGCCATAAGATGGTAGCTGGAGGACCCTTGAATATAGAAATTCATTCCCCAATCCACTCTATTGAATGTCAATGATGAGGGTGGATTAGAGGATGAACTTCTATGAGATAAAGGGCTTTGGGTATATGATCTAAGGTTAAACACTCAAAAGCACTCTCTTCTTTCTCTACCAGCAACTAAAGACAAGTTCTCCATAAATAGGAAAAAAGTTTCAATGGATATAAAATGGCCACATTTATGACAGAGTTCGATATCATCGAGCAAGGTCGATATCATCTAGCGTATACTCTCGATTGTATCAACTGGCCGCTCGATGACACAAACTCAAATTTCATACGCTTTTGAAACCTTTTTCCAGCAGGTTAAGGAATTGAAACCTGTGTCAATGTCATCAAATTTTGAACTCTAATTTCATCGACACGAGGATCGATTTCTCAACATTTGAAAATAAAAGAGAGATTGCCTTTGAAATATTTCAGGTCAAGGATATGATCAAGGTACACTTGATATCATCGGAATTTGAATGTCAATGATATCGATAGTCGTGTCAGTGCATTGATAAATCTAAAGAATTTTTCAGTTAAGCTTGCTGGATAGTTTCTGTCCATTCTCGATGCAATCGACCCAGCCTCGATATCATGGATATTTAAATATTGATTTTATCGAGTGACCCACGATCTAAGATAAAAACCACCTAAAAATATGCTGGTAAACTAAGTGTTCAAGATTGATATCATCGAAGGCCTTCTAATATCATCAGTTTTTGAATTCCGAGGATATCGAGGAGTACTTCGATATATCAAAAGTCTTTATGATTTTCTTTAGAAAAATAGGGACACAAACTCTGTGCTGTCGATTTTATCGAGTCACTTTCGATAGACTCGAGATTCAAATTTTGATGATATCGATACATCGATAATTCAGTCCAGAAGTGTAACGCCCTGAAAATCGAGGGTCATGTAGAAACTCAACTCCCGAGTTCCAGACCATCACTTATGTAACCAATGTGCTTATGATTCAAGGTTGTCTGAGTTAGTGCATTAACATGAGTGAGATTTTACCAAACTGCAATTCATACTCCAGATCCAGTGATAAAACGTAAGCGAAAGACTGAAAGATATATATATCACTGTATGTAAACAAAACAATCTCGAACTGTCTCCAAAGTATGAATGTAACTCTGAGTCACAAATACATATAATAAACCATAATCAAAGGTCACATGATAGTCCAACTAGTAAAATCCTGTTGATCCAGGCCACCTATGCGAAGCCGTCAGAAAACTGCATGTACGAGAACTCATCCTGGTCCTCGTAATAGTCCAGCTCCAGCTCCTAAATCGCCTCGCTATCGGCATATAAAACAGATTCTGTTAGGTGTTTCAAACACCATCCCATAATGTGGGAGTGAGTGATCAACTCAGTGGAATCATAGAGCAAAGATTAGCATGTTATCAAATCAATCACGCGATAATAGTAAAGCAAACAATCAGACATTCCTAGATACTATTGTTAATGCAAGTATGAGATGTAGTAATGATGCGTGCCCTCACCGACATACTCCCTCATGCGACACCATCTTATGTCCGCGGCATGCTTTCTTCCTTCAGTGCTCCACATCTTTCAGGCACATGCAGTGCGATATGGATATGATTACCGAGTTGTTATTAGTCTTTTCATATAGCAGTATTGAAAAACTAAGGTACTTCCCTTATATCAATCCCAACACAGATCCTGTCTAGGGTCGTCACTCCTAGTAGTCTCATACGATAATATATTTCTAGGTCGCTGCAAGGGCTGTCAGGGATGTTGCTCTCACTCGTTGCATCGCTCCCCCATCACCTTATCAATACAGGCCTAGTTGTATTCTTGTTAGTACGGAAGGGTCGTCGCCTCACGTAGACTCAGAATACGCTCGAGGTCACTACAAAGGGCTCGTCACCAATCAGAGTAGGCCGACAGCTCGAATGTAGTGTCTCATACCACCATAATCGGCTCACGAATCTCAGGTGCTCACTGGTCACTACGGGGAGGTTTGAGGCCTCAACGTAGGCCGACAGCTCGACCACGGTGTCCCATACCACCATGCCCGGCTCATGAGTCTTAATGGATTAAGGCACCATGGTTATCAGGGTTTTCACTGGTAAGTTCAGTACCCTAGGTTCAAGCAGTTATGACAATACAAGGTGAACATACAATCGTCAGTCGAGTTACTTGACGAGCTCAACTAGTATAAGTGCATCTCAAGTTGAACGACATGAAGTGCATAAAACACCTCGTGTGGCCTAACCACTGCCGTGAACCAAAGCACGACTCGGGTTCGTCAACGCGTCCTTCGTGGTGAATAGAATCCAACCACGATTTTGAATCTGTTACCGACTGCCTGGACTAGAGTATAGCCCCAAACACTTGTAATCTACATCAAGGATCATATTAGAGTGACAAAAATGAAGCACAAATAATCCAAGCATGTTAACAACATGTTATAACATACAACATAAGCAAATCAACCAAACATAAGCATTTCATATGTATAAGGAAATCAATTCAATATAACAAACATGGAGGAAATCATGTGCATCATCATATTAGTTGAGAATCCAATCTCAAAACTAATCTACAACAACATTTACTCAATACTTACTAATACATACTTTTATACAAACACTTAGTCTACACACATTTGTTTACATAACGTATGTCGACCGAAAGTGTGCATTAGGGCGAATCTCTTCGCCAAACAGATCATACACACATAACTTGTATAATAACATGACAAATACTCATGGCAATCATATCGACAAAATACGGACGTATACGATATTTTCTACAAATACCTAAAATACCCTAATTCTCATATTCTCCATACGTAATCGAAATAGAAAATAGACAACATGTTCTACATGTCAAACAGCATCCTTGTCGATAATCTACTATTAAACGACATTGAAAGCTTTGAAAATAAGTAACCTAAGCATCTAAAATCCTCACCTTACGCCGTAGAAGCGTATCGAATCGAATAGAAACTCTACGCTTCGTCAACGTCGATATGATGACCTATACCAAAAGATAAGTCAGCTAGTTCGCTACTTGTATTGATGGAATTCCTAAACAGGTTAAGGTTAGGGTTTTCTTACCTATAATGAAGTCAGAATCACCGGAAGAGTGATTAGAACACGATGGCTAAGCACGTGTATTAGCAGGATAGAGTGACAGGAACCTTTCCCCACAACTCTCACAGAATCTCTCTTTTCTCTCTTCTCTTTTCTAGGGTTTGTGCAAATTCGTATGGGAGGGATGTGAGAGGGGTTAAGGTCCTTAAATAGGTTAGAAAGTCACCTATTTAGACTTTAAACCAAGGTATACTTGGGTTATAACCAAATCGGGTCCTTTTCGATCCAAAAGAACATTTCTGGAGGTCCCCTGACTAAATGCGGTCGGACTTAAGCTCATGGATGTTGGATCCTGATCACATTAAGTTTTTAGTTTGATTGGATTTCCAGATCGCAAGTGGGGGACTAGTTTCAGATCAGTGGTCACTAAGACTCGATCAAGGATTCCAAGTACACTGACCTGTGTGGGAAATGTTCCCTGATCCGAGGGTGTATTTGGGTCAGATTACAACGGTTTGAATGCTTATACTTAACCAGAAAGCGACACGTGCCAAATTTATTTAAATCATATTTAATTTACAAAGAATTTCACTCTTTCTCACACTCCTTGCTCCAGGCTCAATGAAATAGCCTCAGAACATCAATTGGGTTTAATTTTTGAAACGATTGTCAAGTCCAACTAAGCGGTCATAATGGTCTGAGATTGTAGATATCAGACTTTCGACGCGCTTTCTAGATCCAATACAAAGTTTCAAAGGGTTCCTGAGAGCAAACGGGTTTAGAGTTTGATCCTAGGTTTCAGGAGGTTATAGCGTTAACGATTCCACAAGTTTTGGGTCTTGCAGAACGTATTTAAAGTGATCGGTGCTAATTTCACAGCTAATCTAACATAGCGCTAGTTATCTTACGCTTAATTTCTAAAGAAATTAATCCTAAGTCATTTCTGATCGAGGTGGTACTCAGGTCTCTGTCCGGATTTTTCTGAGACGTTACAATCTACCCCCTTAAACAATAAATTTCATCCTCAAAATTTGTACCTTTTCATACTCCTCGAGAAGCTGTGGGTAGTTCTTTCTGATTTCAGCTTGTCTCCCAAGTAGCCTCCTCTTCAGTGTGATGCGTCCACAACACCTTCACAAGGGGGATGACCTTGCTATGCAATACATGCTCCTTCCTATCTAATATACTCGCCGTTCGCAGTATATATGTAACATCTTCACCTAACTGCACCTACTCCCATCTGATGATATGGGAAGGATCAGGAACGTACTTCTTCAGCATAGAAATATGAAATACATTGTGTACGCTCGCGAGAGGCGTAGGCAAAGCCAGACGATATGCCACTTCACCCACACGATCTAGAATCTGGAACGGACCAATAAATCGCGGTGTTAGCTTCCCCTTCTTCCCCAACCGAAGAACTCTCTTCATAGGAAAAACTCTCAAAAATACGTGATCTCCAACCGCGAACTCTAACAGGCGCTGTCTCGTATCGACATAACTCTTCTGCCTACTCTACACTGTAAGAAGTCGGCATCTGATGATGTCAATCTTTTCTGAAGTCGCCTGCACTATCTCTGGGCCAATCAATCTGCGCTCACCGACCTTTGCCCAGCAATGCGGTGCTCGGCAAGGACGCCCATACAAGGCCTCATAAGGTGTCATACCGATACTAGCCTCAAAACTGTTGTTGTACGCGAACTCTGTATATGGAAGACAATCATCCCAGCTATCTTTAAAATCCAACACGCAAGCCCGCAACATGTCCTCTAAAATCTGGTTCACCCGCTCTGTCTGTCCGTCCGTTTGTGGGTGAAAAGCAGTCGACGATCACCCAAATGGAATCATGTCCCTTCCTCATTTTAGGCAGTCCCAAAATGAAATTCATAGAAATAAAGTCCCACTTCCACTCAGCTATAGGCATAGGCTGAAGGAGACCAGGAGGCCGGCGATGTCTGCCTTTACCTGCTGGCAAGTGAGACAACGGGACACGAAATCTGTGATGTGGGTCTTCATGCCATCCCACCAATAGATCCTCTTCACGTCACGATACATCTTTGTGCTGCCCGAATGTATTGCAAGTCTGGAACTGTGTGCAGCCTCGAGAATCTCTCGTCTCAAGTCAGGGATATCTGGGATGCATAGGCGGCCACGAACGTAAGCCCCCATCCGTTCCAACTCGCCACTTGGCGTCTGCATCATCCCTGGCTTGCTCTCGAAGCTCAGTCAGACGCACATCATCCCTCTGCGCCGCAATGACCCTGTCATCGATAAGAGGTTGCACCTAAACATGTGCAATAAACTCAAATGGCTCCTCTACAGTGAGTTTTTGCTCAAAGTCTCACAAAAACTCAACCATGTCCCACTCGGCAACCATCAGCGGAGCCGCAAACTCTATCGCCTTCTTGCCGCTCAACGCGTCAGCCACAAGGTTCACCTTGCCCGGATGGTAGGAAACTTTGAAATTAAAGCCCTTCAAAGTCTCCATCCATCGCCACTGCCTCATATTCAGGTCCCGCTGCGTGAATATGTACTTGAGGCTCTTGTGGTCTCAAAAGAGCTCAAACTCCTCTCCGTAGAGGTAATGTCTCCAGAGCTTCAATGCGAAAATGACGGCTGCCAACTCAAGGTCATGTGTAGGGTGATTCTCCTCGTGCTTCCTTAATTTTCTCGAGGCATATGAAATCACCATGTCCTTCTGCATAAGGACACAACCCAGACCAACGCTAAATGTTTCGGTGTATATCGTGTACTTAACCCCTTACTCTGGCAATACTAGCACAAGGGTGGATGTCGTCCTGTCCTTCAACTCCTGAAAAGCTGCCTCCGCCTTCTCATTCCAGGCTAACTTCAGATCCTTCAGTGTCAACTGAGTCAAGGGTCTGGCTATCTTGGAGAAGTCCTGAATGAATCGTCGATAGTAGCCAGCAAGAACTAGAAAACTCCTCACCTCGGTAACCGAACCAGGCTGCTTTCAGTCCTGCACCGCGGCTACCTTAGTAAGGTCCACCGCCATCCCATCCTTGGACACCACATGTCCCAGGAACTTGACTTTCTCCTTTCAGAAGTCGCACTTCTTATACTGTGCGAATAATTGATGCTGCCTCAGTGTATCCAGGACCAATCGTAAGTGCTCCTCATGCTCCTCTCGACTCCTAAAATATACCAAAATGTCGTCTATAAACACGATGACGAATCGATAGAGGAATGACTGAAATACCCTATTCATCAGATCCATGAACACGGCTAGTGCGTTCATAAGACCGAACGACATCACGAGGAACTCGTAGTGGCCAAAGTTGGTCCTGAAAGCTGTCTTCTGCACGTCCTCATCCCTGACGCGCAACTGGTGATACCCTGACTGCAGATCAATCTTCGAGAAGTATTGCGCTCCTCTCAGTTGATCAAACAGGTCATCAATCCTAGGCAAAGGGTATTTATTCTTCACCATAATCTGATTCAGCCTGCAATAATCAATATATAATCGCAGTGAACCATCCTTCTTCATCACGAATAGCACTGGTGCTCCCCAAGGAGACACACTCGGTCGTATGAAGCCAGTCTCCAACAGATCATCAATCTGTTTCCTCAATTCCTCCATCTCACACGGAGCCATGCGATACGTCGGCAGTGAGATGGACGTCGAACAAGGTACCAGGTCAATAGAAAAATCGATCTCACACTGAGGTGGCAACCTAGGAATCTTCCTGAATAGATCCTCATAATCACGGACTACTGGTGTGCGCTCAAGTGTCGGGGCATCAACATCCCTCAATAAGGAAGCATAGCAAAGTACTCGAAAGGGGAGATTAACCTGCACTGGAAATATAAAGGACATGCCCTCCGACTCGTAGACTGTCACTATACGGGTCTCGCAATCAATCTCGCCCCTCCCTGCAGTCAGCCAATCCATGCTAAGAATGTCGTCTAAATAATAGAGGGAGGGGTCGACGACAAGGTCAATGGCCATCGTCTTATTCCCTAGATCCAGCAAACAACCCTCACACATCGTAGTGGCATCAGAAAAGGTCCCGTGTGCTGTAAAAACTCGCACCCCATCCATCCGAGTAGTCGGTAGCCCAAGGCTCTTGACTACTAAATATGATATCAATGAAATCGTGGATCCTGTATCCACCATCACGAATATAGTACCTCCAATGTGGGCTGTGACCTCAAAGGCCAAGGGTGGGGCAGTCTCTGTCCCGGATGCCTCTACTGTCAATGCATGTACCCGAGCCTGCTGTGGACGATTCATCTGCGGTACCATTGGCCGTTGAGGTAGCCAGAACTAGGGTACAGGAGGTCTGAAAGAAGGATGCACAGGAGCCGACCGTAACGGTGGAGCGGATAACGCATGTGGGTGAGGACGATCGATCTTTTGCGGTGGTGAAAACCTGTTATCTCTCATCCGAGCAAAGCAGCTCTCTACAGTGTGACCCGGTCTCCCGCAGTAAGTACAGGTGACACCTAAGCGCCTCATCGGAAGTACTAGCACTGTAGTCCTAGGAGGAGAATCAATGCGAGGCCTCTTACCGAGGAATGGCCTGCCCTGAGTATCTAGTCGTGGCCTAGCAACCATAGGGCCATGAGAATGTGTCAAGCGATCTACATCCTGCTCTGCTCGCATAGCCATGTGTATCAGCTCGACATAAGAGGGTATGCTGATACAACACATTTTCGACCGAATGTCAGGTTGCAAGCCCTCAGAAAAATGTCGTATACACATCTTCTCGTCAGCAAGTATCGTAGGGATGTATCTGCCCAACTCTGTAAATCGATGCTCATACTCCGTAACTGACATGCCTCCCTGCTTGAGGAGCGTACACTCACTACGGTTGCTCCACCTAGGGTAAACATTGAATTTGAAAATGTGGTGGAGCAAGCGAAAATTGTCTGTCATATGGGACGCAAGAAGACTCCGGTTCAGCTGCCACTCAACCAGTCGGCCACAAAGGGAATGTGTGCGGCGGTCCCTTTCACGCATACTATTTAGATTCTTAGCGCTCGGATGTACCTCACCAAGGGGCACATTCAGAAGCCGAGATATCAATCTTACGTCAACTGTGGCCCACAAATTCACTCCAAATAAGACCCGAAACTACAAGGGTTCCAGCGTAGCCTCATGAATGTTGGCATAGAAAGCTCGGACCGTGCTTGCATTGGCACGTTGTTTGGCATCAAATAGCAGACGCCACTGGGCCTGTTCCAGGAGCTCGAGCAACTGATATTCTCCAAAGAGTCGCCCATCCACCTGAGCTTCAAAAAGGACCCGATGGCCCTCATAAACTCCATGGGGTTGTTCCGCCAACCAAGCCCTTCCAGCAGGAGATCAGGGATCAAGATCCCGCTTCGTCTAAAACTCTCGAGTGGCACTTGGACTAGCGGCGCCAGCTCTTGGCTTCCTTGAACGTGAGGGGAGACTAGGCCCAGCTTCATCAGCGGCACTCTTCCTCTTACCCATGAGAGAGAGGACGGTGGAAATCGAGAATAAGGCCGCCACGAACTTAAAGAACGCCATGGAAAGCGAAGAAAAAGGGGAAATAGGGCTGGAGTTTCTGATTCTCCACGAATGCGAGCCTCAACAGAGGTTGTGCAGGCCTAAATGACAAAGATTAAAGAAGGGAATAGGAAGACATGGGCTGAGTTAAGAGCTTACACGATTTTTAGCTTCAAATGGAGGATTGGAGAGCTCAAACGAACGAGAATGGAAAGGATAGGGAGTGTGTATAGCTGTAAATGATGGAGTGGCGTGGGTTAAGGCAAAAAACGACGATGGGGTGGAAACGAGATTTGAGAGGGAAAATAGCAAATAGGAGAGAAAGGGAGAGCTTGGGGGTGTCTTTTGTGAAGGAGGTCACGGTTTGGGAGGGTTTTAAGGGACAGCCCATATCTAGGGGGGTCACCCTAACTCCCAAATTCCATCAGCCCGAAGGCCGGACCGAAATGGGCCCACTGACCGGCGAGGCCTAGCCGACTCGACGAGGTCCTCGCCTACTCGACGAGGTCCTCGCCGACCTATGTGATGATTGGTGATGCCTCGCCATTTGGGCGAGGTCCTCCTACCCTAAGGACCCTAAATATATGTGGGTCCCACCTTGGATCATCCTAGATTAGCGTGGGTAGGCCCACGACTCTGTTTCGTTTCGGGTCGTTTCGGGTACTAACTACTGCATATTCGCATTTAGCAATTTCTAATAGCTGGGATAGGGTCAATAGAGGTCTAGGCTTGTCCACACACAAACTAGAAGTGCTCTGGGGTCGTTTCATGCGACCATGGACGCACACGGACTCAATCAGAATGATCGATTTAAGTGAACTTCTCCAATTGGAGAAACTGGGGTCCTATGAGTGTTTCTATGTTTTTCTCACACCCACCTAAGTCAAAAGGGTGATGGTGTACGTCGTGTGACCATAAACCAGGTTCGGTTTAATCCAATATATGCTCTAATACCAACTTGTAATGCCTTAAAAATCAGGGGTCGTGTAGAAACCCAACTCCCGAGTTCCAGACCATCACTTATGTAACCAATGTGCTTATGATTCAAGGTTGTCTAAGTTAGTGCATTAACATGAGTGAGATTTTACCAAACTGCAATTCATACTCTAGATCCAGTGATAAAATGCAAGTGAAAGACTGAAAGATATATATATATCATTGTATGTAAACAAAATAATCTCGAACTGTCTCCAAAGTATGAATGTAACTCTGAGTCAAAAATACATATAATAAACCAAAATCAAAGGTCACATGATAGTCCAACTAGTAAAATTCCACTGATCCAGGCCACCTATGCGAAGCCGTCAGAAAACTGCATGTACGAGAACTCATCCTGGTCCTCGTAAGAGTTCGGCTCCAGCTCCTGAATCGCCTCGCTATCTGCATCTAAGACAGAGTCTGGTAGGTGTTTCAAACACCGTCCCGTAATGTGGGAGTGAGTGATCAACTCAGTGGAATCATAGAGCAAAGATTAGCATGTTATCAAATCAATCACATGATAATAGTAAAGCAAACAATCAGACATTCCTAGATACTGTTGTTAATGCAAGTATGAGATGTAGTGATGATGCGTGCCCTCACTGACATACTCCCTCATGCGACACCATCTTGCGTCCGCGGCATGCTTTCTTCCCTCGGTGCTCCACATCTTCCAGGCATATGCAGTGCGATATGGATATGATTACTGAGTTGTTATTAGTCCTTTCATACAGCAGTATTGGAAAACTAAGGTACTTCCCTTATATCAATCCGAACACAGATCCTATCTAGGGTCTTCACTCCTATTAGTCTCATACGATGATATATTTTTAGGTCGCTGCAAGGGCTGTCAGGGCTGTTGCTCGCACTCGTTGCACCACTCCCCCATCACCTTATCAATACAGGCCTAGTTGTATTCTTGTTGCTACGGAAGGGTCGTCGCCTCATGTAGACTTAGAATACGCTCGAGGTCACTACAAAGGGCTCGTCACCAATCAGAGTAGGCCGACAGCTCGAATGTAGTGTCTCATACCACCACAATCGGCTCACGAATCTGAGGTGCTCACTGGTCACTACGGGGAGGTTTGAGGCCCCAGCGTAGGCCGACAACTCGACCACGGTGTCCCATACCACCACGCCCGGCTCATGAGTCTTAATGGATTAAGGTACCATGGTTACAGGGTTTTCACTGGTAAGTTCAGTACCCTAGGTTTAAGCAGTTATGACCAAGACAAGGTGAACATACAATGGTCAGTCGGGTTACTTGACGAGCTCAACCAGTATGAGTGCATCTCAAGTTGAATGACATGAAGTGCATAAAATACCTCGTGTGGCCTAACCACTGCCGTCAACCAAAGCACGACTCGGGTTCGTCAACGCATCCTTCGTGGCGAATAGAATCCAACCACGATTTTGAATCTGTTACCGACTGCCTGGACTAGAGTATAGCCCCAAACACTTGTAATCTACATCAAGGATCATATTAGAGTGACAGAAATGAAGCACAAATAATCCAAGCATGTTAACAACATGTTATAACATACAATATAAGCAAATCAACTAAACATAAGCATTTCATATGTATAAGGAAATCAATTCAATATAACAAACATGGAGGAAATCATGTGCATCATCATATTAGTTGAGAATCCAATCTCAAAACTAATCTACAACAACATTTACTCAATACTTACTAATACATACTTTTATACAAACACTTAGTCTACACACATTTGTTTACATAGCGTATGTCGACCCAAAGTGTGCATTAGGGCGAATCTCTTCACCAAACAGATCATACACACATAACTTGTATAATAACATGACAAATACTCATGGCAATCATATCGGCAAAATACGGACGTATACGATATTTTCTACAAATACCTAAAATACCCTAATTCTCATATTCTCCATACATAATCGAAATAGAAAACAGACAACATGTTCTACATGTCAAACAGCATCCTTGTCGATAATCTACTATTAAATGACATTGAAAGCTTTGAAAATAAGTAACCTAAGCATCTAAAATCCTCACCTTACGCCGTAGAAGCGTATCGAATCGAATAGGAACTCTACACTTCATCAACGTCGATATGACGACCTATACAACAAGATAAGTCAGTTAGTTCGCTACTTGTATCGATGGAATTCCTAAAACAGGTTAAGGTTAGGATTTTCTTACCTATAATGAAGTTAGAATCACCGGAAGAGTGATTAGAACACGATGGGTAAGCACGTGTATTAGCAGGATCGAGTGACAGGTACCTTTCCCCACAACTCTCACAGAATCTCTCTCTTTTCTCTCTTCTCTTTTCTAGGGTTTGTGCAAATTCGTATGGGAGGAATGTGAGAGGGTTTAAGGTCCTTAAATAGGTTAGAAAGTCACCTATTTAGACTTTAAACCAAGGTATACTTGGGTTTTAACCAAATCGGATCCTTTCCGATCCAAAAGAACGTTTCTGGAGGTCCCCTGACTAAATGCGGTTGGACTTAAGCTCATGGATGTTGGATCCTGATCACATTAAGTTTTCAGTTTGATCGGGTTTTTAGATCACACGTGGCAGACCAGTTTCAGTTCAGCGGTCACTGAAACTCGATCGAGGATTCTAAGTACACTGACCAGAGTGGGAAATGTTTCATGATCCAAGGGTGTATTTGGGTCAGATTACAACGGTCTAAATGCTTATACTTAACCCGCAAGCGACACGTGCCAGATTTATTTAAATCACATTTAATTTACAAAGAATTTCACTCTTTCTCACACTCCTTGCTCCAGGCTCAATGAAATAGCCTTAGAAAATCAATTGGGTTTGATTTTCGAAATGATAGTCAAGTCCAACTAAGCGGTCATAATGGTCTGAGATTGTAAATATCGGACTTTCGACATGCGGTCTAGATCCAATACAAAGTTTCAAAGGGTTCTTGAGAGCAAACAGGTTTAGAGTTTGATCCTAGGTTTCAAGATGTTATAGCGTTAATGATTCCACAAGTTTTGGGTCTTGCAGAACATATTTAAAGCGATCGGTGCTAATTTCACAGCTAATCTAACATAGCGCTAGTTATCTTACGCTTAATTTCTAAAGGAATTAATCCTAAGTCATTTCTGATCGAGGTGGTACTCGGGTCTCTTCACGGATTTTTCTGAGACGTTACAAGAATTATATGCGGTTGCTGGAAAACTTTATGTCCTCATTCGATAGTATCAATTGAGCATCAAGGACATCGACAACATTTTTCGATTATATCGATCAGTCTATCGATAAATCGACAAAGGTAGAAAACTTAGAGAATTTCTAAAATTTTGAAAAAAATTTCTAACCCAAAAACCCTATGATATTCTAATCAATTTTAAGGGTTTTAAGTACCAAGTGTTTGACAGTTTTCTGGTTTGTCAATTAGCGTGAGTGTTAAGTCAACTTGACAGAGAAGCTCCATAGGAAGATCAATCAGTTGTCTGCCTCAACCAGATGTGTGTCGAACTCGTCTAAGTCTCACATCCCATGTCCCAAAACACCAGGTATACAAAACCCTTAAAATCTATTAGAATATCATATGGTTTTTGGGTTAGAAAACTTTTTACAAAATCAGAAAATCTCTAAGTTTTCTAGCTCTGCCGATTTATCGATATCAAGTTCGATAAAATCGATGTGTTGTCGATGTACTTAAAAGCTCAATCAATAAAATTGAATGAGGACATAAAGTATCTAGCAACCACATATTCATCTGTACGGAATTATCATTGTATAAATACCCCTATCGATATCATCAATATTTGAAAATCAAGTTTATCGAACTATACTCGATATGATTGACAGCAGAGTATTTATGTCCCTATTTTTTATAAGAAAATTATGAAGACCTTCGATATATCGAAGTACCCATCGATATCAAAGGAATTCAAAAACTGATGATATCGGAAGGCCTTCGATGATATCGGTCTTGGACAAAGTCTTTTTAGCAATAGTTTTTCAAGTAATTTTTATTTCAGATCGAGGGTCACTCGATAGAATCAATATTCAACTATCGATGATATCGAGGCCGGATCGATGGCAACGAGAATGGACATAAACTTGTCCAGCAAGCTTACTGGAAAATCATTTGGATTTATCGATACATCGACATGACCTTCGATATCATCAACATTCAAATTCTGCTGATTTCGAGTATCCCTCGATCATATCTTTTGACCTGAAAATTTTTAAAGCAAGTCTCTCTCAATTTTCAAATGTTGAGGAATCGATCCTCGTATCGATATTATTGGAGTTCAAAATCCTATGACATCGATGCGTGTTTCGATGCCCTTGACTAGTTGGAAAAAGTTTTAAAAGCGTATGACATTTGAGTTTGTGTCATCAAGCCGTCAGTCGATGCAATCGAGAGTATACACTCAATGATATCGACCGCGCTCGATGATATCGAACTCTGTCATAAATGCAACCGTTTTATATCCGTTTGAACTTTTTTTCTATATATAAAGAGCTTGCTTTTAGTTGTTGTAAGAGAAAGAAGAGAGAGCTTTTGAGTATTTAACCCTAGATTATTTACCCAAAGCCCTTTCTCTCAAGGGAGTTCATCCTCCAATCCACCCTCATCATTGATATTCAATAGAGTGGATTGGGGAATGAACTTCCACATTCAAGGATCCTTGAGCTACCACCTTAATAGAAAATCATTAAGCTGGGATGCCTTGAATGCATAAATGATTGGAATCACTCTATCTCCTTTATAGGAAAATATTTGAGAGTACGATTCCATCATAACCTTGACCCAACCCGTCGCCATGCATCGGTATATATTTTGAGTTGTGATTCAAGAAAGCAGAAGACTCTTCATCAATAAAGGAGGGGATCTTCATCAAGGAGCTAAAAAGGGACTCATCTGCTTATATGTAAGTTATCAGAGTCCAGAGGACGCTTGTGATCATTCCTTTGTAGGATTGGGTCTAAGGTGTTTCTCACCCTTACAAGTCCTCTAGGAGGCCTCCGGCGGGAGTGTACGTGGTGGGTATGTAGTATTGACCCTTACTCTATAGAGAGCAAAAACTTTCGGTTAAAAGTGAACCTGTTTAAAACTTTGGGTTAGAGGTGAACCATGTGAAACCTCCGCTAGGGTCTTGTCAAAGATCCTTAGCCAGTGTGCCTAAAAGTGGGTGCGACGTGTGGACCCTTGCTAATGAGAGCATAAATAGTCAGCCTAGGGTAGGTTGTAAAGGTTAAAGGTGAACCTGATTTAAAACCTTGGGTTTGAGGTGAACCGTGGGAAACCTCCTTAGTGAAATCCAGTACACTCAAGGGTTGAGTGTAGTTACCAGGAGTGGAGTAGATAAGTAGTTGAACCATTATAAAAATGACTGTGTTTGAGATTACTATTCTTTTGGTTATGTGATTTACTTTAATATTTTTCATATCTGAATATCTGAGATCACACCTTACACACATACACAGTCATATCTATCATAAACTAGTTTGCATATTATTCATCTCTTAAATAGTTTGTAATTGGATCCTCTACCGGGCTTGGAAGCCAGTAGAGTTACTCTTGAGTAATCCTAATATAGGCTTGGTGTTAGGATTAATGTAATAAGATTTTAAATTATCATAAAATTATTAAAAAGTCCTATTCACCTCCCTCTAGGGCATATTGGCATATTCCTACTTTAACTAAAGCGATCTTTACCGCCATTTCAATTGGTATTAGAGTGGGTCTCTCTTTAAGGGCTTCACTGCCTAGAGAGTGATCTTGACTGAAGTTGGGAATATGACCAAAGGAGAGGTCTCATCATTCTCTAAACCTCCAGTATTTTATGGATCAAATTATGCATATTGGAAGGCTAGAATGCACTACTTTCTGAGATATTTGGATCATGATGTTTGGGATATAGTTGAAAATAGATATGTGCCACCATCTGAACAAATTATACTTGAAAATGGCACAACCATCACAAAACCCAAACCCAAAGAAAAGTGGACGACGTTCGATAAAGAAAAATAGATTGCTGAAGCTAAAGCCATGAACATCATCTACTGTGTCATATCCCAAGACATTTTCAATCAAATAAGTATGTGTGGGACATCCAAAGAAGCATGGGATTTATTGAAAACAACCCATGAAGGCACAAGCACTGTGAAGAGATCCAAACTACAACTACTGACCTCACAGTTTGAAAGTCTCAGAATGGAAGAGCATGAGACTTTTATGAAGTTTTTCACAAAGTTAAATATCATTTGCAACTACATGGGTGGATTGGGAGAGAAAGTTCTGGTACCTAAAATATGTAGGAAAATTCTGAAATCCCTACCAGAATGATTTAATTCCAAAGTAACAACAATTGAAGAATGTAAGAACATAGATGAGATGAAAGTAGAAGAACTAGTAGGTTCCCTACAAAATTTCGAACTACACTTCAAACAAACCCAAAAATCTAAAAATATTATCCTAAAAACTTCAAAGAAAACAACAAATGAGAACAGTGGAAGTGAAAAAGAAGATGAAGATGAGGAAGTGGCTTTATTGGCTCAACGATTCAGAAAGTTCTTTCAGAAAAATCGTGGCCGCCCAATTAAAGGAAGAAAGGTAGATAACAGACCTTCTATAGGTAAATTTGGTAAAAGGACCAAAGAACTACAATGTTATGCTTATCAGAAGTATGGACACTTGTCTACTGAATGTCCAAACAGAAAAACTAAAGGCAAGGAAATGGCTGCCACATGAGATGATACAGAAGAGTCAAACTCAGAATCTAGCGACAAAGAGAGCGATGGAGATCAGAAATCTTTAAAAATTCTTATGGTCTCCACGCTCCAATCATTCCCATTGAGATTGAGAATGAGAAAGAACTACAAGCCACTGAATCATTTCCATCAGATAATGAAACTGAAAAGGAAGAGGAAGAAGAGAAATAAGATACGTTACAAGATGCTTACAATCAACTATATATTCATAGCATCCACAGCCTTAAAAGACTTAGAATGTCTGAAGAAAAAAAAAAGAATTGCTGCAAAAAGATCTGGACAAAACCTTAAAAATTAATACACATTTAATCAATGATTTACAGCAATATCATTCAGACAATGATAAGTTGGAAAGAATAAATCTATCCCTAAAAATGGAATCATCAAAGCTTAATAAATAAGTTGAATTATTAAAAGATGAAAATGAGCAACTCAAGAATGAGAATCACACACTCTGTTTTGACTTAGAGAAATCCAAAAACTTTGCTGAAATAAACAATAAATTTTTTCAGAGTGGTGAAAAGCTAGAAAAGTTTTTAGGGATGGGAAGATGAGGAAAAGACAAGACCAGTCCTAGCTCTGCTACGACCAGTCTTAAGTTTTTCAGGACCAGTCCTAGGTTGTTGAAGATTCTCATCTTTCTGGTTGTCATACGACCAGTCCTGGACATCCTACGACCAGTCCTGTGAGTTCTACGACTCATCCTTCAACCAGTCTTGGCCCTACGACTCAAACTCCAGCAACTAAACTGGAGCTCCTACGACCAGTCGTAGGTGACCCACGACCGGTCATAGGTGGCCCACGACCGGTCGTAGGCTACCCAAGACCAGTCGTGGAACAGCAAATCCTTATCCCGCAAAAATCTTTGAAGCTATGACCAGTCCTAGGATCCTAAGACCAGTCGTAGACGGGATTTTTCAGGCTATAAATAGAGCACGAACTTCAGAGTTTTAGCAATTTAATTTAACTCTATTCAAGCATTCTTTAGGCTATACTCTGAGATAAGTTTGTAATTATTTTAAGCTACTTTATGCTTATTTAATATTCCTTTTGCTAGCTTGTTTTTTATTTGATTTTGATCTACATTCCAATCTCATTTGAAAAGGGGAATTTCTGATATTCCTTCTTCTTGGATTCAAAATCAAATAGAACTAGCCCTTTTGATTTAAAATCAATTAGACTTAGAACCATTCTTAAAGTGAGTATTGGACTTTGAACGTTGAATCGAACTTCTACTCTGATTAGTTCTACCGGGCTACTTTAAAAGGAGATTCAAGTATTTTACATTTGTGTAATTTACTTTCTTTGGTTTTGTTTGAGATTTGCCAGAAAAATCTCATTGTATTGGTTATCTGAGGAGAGCCAGAAAACCCAGATTGTGTGGGTTTTTGGATTGTGTAAGCTCGAGATCAAAGACACAATTGTGAAGGTTTTAGGTGAACCTGCGAAACCTATTTTGATAGTGCATGCTAATATCCCCGGTGTGAGGATATTAGGAGTGGAGTAGCATTCTGTGTGGCTGTTGGATAACAGTTGGTGTACACACAGGCAAACCACTATATATCGTTGTGTTGTGGATGTGCTTTATTCTTTCATTCCTTTATTCAGTTTTGTGGATTGTATTCGTGGATGAATGTTGTAATCTTTTTATTCCAAGCAAGTGTGGGGAATGTTGTAATAACTTAGGATTTATTTCTGCAAGTTATTTTGATTTCCTTACTTTTTATTCCTCATTGATTTGTGATACAAAGGACGTTCTAGAAATAAGGTTGTCCTACCTTAAACCTTTGGTTTTTGGTGTAAGGTTGTCTTTAGAACTGATAAAGTATCATTCTCTTTATTTTAGGCTATTGCGATTACTTTCAATTCTGCATTGTACTTTATTTCTTTTATTATTCCGCTGTTTTTAGTTTTATTTGACATTGCCCTATTCACCCCCCATCTAGGGCATATAGCTATGCCCTTTCAAGTGGTATCAGAACCTAATAGCTCGTGCTTATTGTTTATTTATTGGATTCATTTCCTGAGCTAATGATCTAAGCTATATTAAGATATTAAATTTTGATAGCCTATCAGTCACTAGGACACCACCCTTTAATGGCACAAACTATTCTTATTAGAAAGCCAGGATGAGGTTCTTCCTCAAATCCTTGGATGAAAGTGTGTGGCTGGCCACAGTGAATGAATGGAATCCTCCTATCACTGAAGTAACTAATGACGATGGTTCAAAATCAATGAAAGTAACAGCTTATTCTCTTTGGACCACACTTCAGAAAAGTGAAAGTAGTGCCAATGTAAAAGCACTAAATGCAATCACTTGTGCATTATCACCAAATGAATTCAAAAGAATCATCGCTTTTGAAAATGCAAAACAAGCATGGGATGTATTAGAAATGACACACGAGGGTACATCTATTGTCAAGAAATCTAAAGTTCAACTCCTCACAACTAAATTTGAAGAAATTCATATGGAGGAGAATGAGATGTTTATAGACTTCTATACTAGATTAAATGACATTGTGAACTCTATGTGGGGTCTTGGTGATAGAATCTCAGAAAGTAAAGTGTACGCAAAGATACTACGCTCACTACCTGAACGGTTCAATTCTAAAGTAACCGCGATTCAGGAACTTCGTGATACGGATACCATGAGGGTTGAGGAACTAGTTGGTTCACTTCAAACCTACGAGTTGTCCTTTAAAGCTCCTAAAGAAAAATCTATTGCTCTCAAATCATCTAAAAATATTTCACAAGAGAGCACTTCAGATTTAGAAAATTCTGAAGATGATATGGCGGTTTTTGTAAAAAAAGTTTTACAAAATTTTCAAAAGCAAGAAAAAAGTTAATTTTTAAAAGTCAAATGATAAGAGACGATCTAAACCTAGAACTTGAAAATCCTTGAAAGATAGTCAATGTTACAACTGTCAAGAGTATGGGCACATAGCTAACAAATGTCCTAAAAATGACAAATCAAAAAAGAAAAGTATGATGGCTACTTGGGATGAATCGTCTGATTCTGAATCCTCTTCTAAATCAGAAGATTCTGAAACTGAGTCGAACGAAGATGTTAAAGCCCTTATGACTCTAGCCAAGATCACCTTTTCAGATAATGATGATATATCTAGTGAAGAAAATCTGAATAGTAATTGCGATAATGAAGATGACCTTCAGGATGCTTATAATGCCCTTTATAAGGAGAGTTGTAAAATTGTCGTCAAGCTTAAATTACAAAAAGAAAAATTTTCTAAGCTTAAGGAAGATTATGAGTCTCTTGTTTTAGAAAAGTCTCATATTTCTGATTCTTTTGAAAAAACTAAATGTGATTTAGATTTTAAAACTCCAAAATTGAAGATTTGAGATCCGAAAATGAGAAACTCAAAAATGAGGTAGCTTCTCTTCAGAGTTTGAAAGACACATGGAGATATGTCCATGGTGATCCTAAATTAGAAAAATTATTGTCCGGATCAAGAAAATGTGGCGATCGATCCGGGTTGGGCTATGATAAGAATACATATCCTAAACAAAAGAACATTGCTCCTAAATTTATAAAAGGAGAGTCTTCAATCTCAAAAGAAAAAAATACTTATCAAGGTTTTTTCAAAAATTCAAGGACTTTTCAAAAACCGACAGGTAGCCATGTCAACTTTAATTTTCAAAACCGAAATCCTTTGGCTGAAAAAATAATTGATCTTCTCAAGGAGCTATTAAAGTCTAACTCTATAGGTCTCTCATATAACAACAGACAGAAAAAGACCATCTATACTCCTAAACCCAAAGCAGTTCTGAAATGGGTTCCTAAAGTTGCCTGCTTGGTTGCCCACACTACTTTCAAAGCTACAAGCCATTCAAAGTGGTACCTAGATAGTGTTTGCTCCAGGAATATGACAGGTGACAAAGCTTTATTCACTGATCTAAAAGATATGACAGACGAATCAGTCACATTTGGTGATGGAAGCAATTGTAAGATCATTGGCCAAGGTACGGTTCAACTTTATAACCTTCCCTTATTTAAGAATGTTTTGTATGTTGAGGGATTGAAACACAACCTACTTAGCATTTCTCAGATATGCGATAACAACCATAGTGTGAAGTTTTCTAATCAAGGTTGTGAGATTCTTAATAAAAAGGGTTTTGTTATATTAACTAGTCGCAGAACTTCTGAAAACTACTACATCGTTAGTGATGCAAGCTCATCTACTCAATCATGTTACATGGTCCATACCAATGAGACTGAATTATGGCATAAATGCCTTGGACATGTACACTATCGGAACTTATTTAGATTGAGCAAAAGAAAACTAATTAGAGGTCTACCCAAATTATAAAAAGTAGACAAAATATGTGGTGAATGCCAGTTGGGCAAACAGACTAGGAGCTCTCACAAGAAAGTGAACTCCAATACCACATCTAGACCACTCGAGATTCTCCACATGGATCTTATTGGACCAACCAGATCGGAGAGTAGAGGAGGTAAAAAATACATCTTGGTTATCGTAGATGACTATACCAGATTCACTTGGGTATCCTTCTTAAAAGATAAAACTGAAACCCTAGATGAAGTGAAAAAGGTCATTAAACGAATCCAAAATGAGAAAGGTTCTCATGTTAGTAAGATCCGTAGTGATCATGGATCTAAATTCGAAAACAATAGTTTTGAGAAATTCTGTAGCAATCAGGGAATATCACATGAATTCTCTGTGCCCAAAACACCGTAACAAAATGGTATAGTTGAAAGAAAAAACAGAGTACTTCAGGATATGGCTAATATTATGTTGAATAGGATGAAGCTCTCTAGAAATCTTTGGGCTGAAGCAATTAATACCGCATGTTATATTATTAATCGGGTTTATACCAGTAAATCTGATAATAAGACTGTTTATGAATTATGGTTTAAAAAGACACCTACTATCAAATACTTTCAGGTTTTTGGCAGCAAGTGTTATATTTTACGTGATCGTGAAAATTTAGAAAAGTTTGATACGAAGAGTGATGAAGGTATTTTTCTTGGTTATTCTTTGAACAGTCGAGCTTATAGGGTTCTAAATAAGAGAACTGGTGTGATTCAAGAGTCCATCAATGTGGTCATTGATGATCATTTGAATACACCAGCTCCGAGTTCATATGATGATGAAGCTCCTATTATCGACAATCAAGATACCTCATCAAGTCAAAAAGAATCTCAACCAAGGACTGTCAAAGATCATTCAACCAATCAAATACTTGAAAACCCTCTCACTGGAGTTCGTACTCGCAAACAACTTGAGAACATATGAAATTATGTTTGTTTTACATCCCAAATAGAACCGGTCAACGTAAAAGAAGCACTTTCTAACGAAAATTGGATAGTTGCTATGCAGGATGAACTTAATCAATTTATTCGTAATGATGTCTAGTATCTTGTTCCTAGACCTAAAGATAAACACATTATTGGAACAAAATGGATCTTTAAAAATAAGTTTGATGAGCTTGGAAATATAATACGAAATAAGGCTAGACTGGTTGTACAAGGGTACACTCAGATTGAAGGCATCGATTACGATGAAACCTTTGCTCCAGTCGCTCGCCTTGAATCAATCAGATTTTTTATTTCCATCGCATGCTTTAGAAAATTTAAGATTTATCAGATGGATGTAAAGAGTGCCTTCTTGAATGGCGATTTACATGAAGAGGTGTATATTGAACAACCTTCAAGGTTTGAAGACCCCAAGTTGTCTGACCATATATTTCGTCTCAAAAAGGTTCTCTATGGTCTAAAACAAGCGCCCAGGGCATGGTATGAGAAATTGACTAAATTCTTACTTAGTCATAGCTTTCAAGTAGGACGTGTCGATAAGATGCTCTTTGTAAAGAAGCATAACAATGATATTTTGATGGTTCAAATTTATGTTGATGATATTATTTATGGATCAACTTGCTCTAACATGTCTATTGAGTTTGTAGAGTTAATGAAATCAAGGTTCGAAATGAGCATGGTTGGCGAACTAAACTATTTCCTAGGGTTGCAAGTAGTATGATTGGTAGTTTGTTGTATTTAACTGCAAGTAGACCTGATATCGCGTTTAGTGTTGATATTTGTGCGAGATATCGGTCTAATCCTAAGGATTCACATCTTACTGCTGTTAAACAGATTATTAGAAATGTCGCAAGTACTTTAAATCTGGGTCTTTAGTATCCTTTTGATACTAGTGTTCAATTTGCCGGGTACTCAAATGCTGATTAGGCCGGTAATATCGATGATAGAAAATCAACCAGTGGTGGTTGTTTTTAAATTGGAAATTTCTTAGTTTCTTGGTTCAGCAAGAAACAAAGCTCAATATCACTCTCCACTACTGAGGCTGAGTATATTACATCTGGATATGCACGTACTCAATTAGTTTGGATAAAACGCATGCTAAGCGATTATGGAATTAATCAAGATTCAATGATCTTACATTGTGATAATTCCAGTGCTATAAATATTTCCAAAAATCCAATCTAGCATTCACGTACTAAGCACATTGACATTAGGTATCATTACATTCGTGAGTTGGTTGAAGAAAAAGTTATTTCCTTAGAATATATATCAACTGAAAATTAACTTGCTGATATATTTACTAAACTGCTCGACAAAAGAAGGTTTAATAAATTGAAATTTGATCTTGGTATGTGCATTTTATAATGAATATTATTGCTTTCATATATCATAGTGTACTATATTTAGTATTATTTGTGTTTAAATTTTAATTTTTTACATTAAAAATATATTTTTGGTCGATACTCGACCATCGTGGTACGACCGGTCGTGAACCACACTCAACCGGTCGTGGAGCTCGTGAACATGATATAATTTGGGAAAAATCCCCTTCTTCTTCATTTCCACTCCGACTTACGACGAGTCATGGCTCGATCAGTCATAGGATTTCTTATTTTTCTTCAAGGTGAGTCCTATTTCATCATTTTTCTTTAAGATTCATGCTCTCTATGCTTTGATTTGATCATTGTGTAGCTAGATTTCATCTCTTGTTGGGTTTTTTAAGGGTTTCTTCTCAATTTACTGATCTAGAGAAAACCCATCCTTCCATTTATGGATTTCTCTTGCTCTTTGTATATCTTTTTGAATATGGATGCTAGAGGGAAGAAGAAAACATCCCATGGTCCATCCTCATTTAGATCTACACCAATAACAAAACGGCACCTTCGGTCACCCAAAGATGATTCTCAAGATGTACGAGATTTACGTGTCCGTAAAATTATCGTTGAGCATACAGCTGATCTCAATCACATTGCTCCATATGGTATTGTCCCTCTCCTTGAATCTGTTGGCTGGACTAACATTTTGCTTTGGGGTGGGCCTGCATACCAGTCTATTGCCCAATCAATGGTTGCATGCATTTTAGAATTTTCTCTTAATAATTTAACTTTTTCAATTGATACTAGAGAAGGGAAATTTGAAGTAGACCATCATTTGATATAGGGTATTATGGATATACCCGTTAATGATGAAGGTATACCGATTCATACTTTATACGACAAACCATCTGAATCAGAAAAATGCATGTTAACAAGAGACTTATGCAAAATTAATGCGCAATGGACACACAAAGGGAATGCGCTCCCTTCAAAGTATTTGTTACCTAGATACAGAGTATTACATCGTTTCTTCATTTCCAATGTGTATCCTCAGTCCGGTAATAAAATCGAGTTGACTTCTTTCATGGTTCGTGTGTTGCATTCTATTGCTTCTAGTACCATGGTCTATCTTCCTTCTTTAATCTATCATTTTATCATTCAGTTTCATCTCCATTCGGGTCATAGTGATATTCCATTTGGTTATCTTATGACTGTTTTAGCCACTCACATGCTTGTCCATAAACCTATTAATGAGGCACCAATTCATCATCTTATTTTCAAAAATTCCAATCTTAATAAGATGAAGTTGGATTTGCTTCCTTGCCAAGTTGATGAAGGTGGTGTTGGTGGTGATGGTGGTGAAGCCAGAAATGAAGGGGAAGTTGGCGATCTTCCTCAACAGGATGTTAATATGGATAAGATATTTGATGAGATAGAATCTGATTCGCCAAATGATCCTGATTACGATCCATCTGGTTATGATGCACGCCTTCGTGCATTGGAAGAGAAGGTTGATAACATGAGTATAGCCCACGATATGCAATTTAAGTACATGCGAAAATATCTTCGTCGCATCAATAGGGGCTTACACCAGATTGATCCGACTATCCCTGCTCCTTCCTCTGGATCTGATTAGGCGAATTATCTTCTGGATAGTATATCATTATCTTTCATATTGTATTGTCTTTTGGATATTGTATTGTGGATTAATAATGACTTGATATTTCTAGTTTATATTTTGAAATATGCTATGTCCTTTCATATTTCTTTCTCATTATCTTCTTATTATTACTCTCTATGTTGTTGTTTTCTTTCTTATGGTGACTTTCCCTTGTCATTTTGTGACAAAAAGGGGGAGTAGTAAGGTAAAAGGGAGTAGTATGGAAAGGGGGAGTAATTTGTTTAGATTGATTGATTGAGAAGGATACGTGGATTGAGAATATTGAGTTTTGATGTCTTCATGCTGCTGATTACTGTTTATATGAGCAGTACTAGTATTACTCAGGGGGAGTAGAGTAATTTGTGCTTGCTTGTATGGCTCATGATTCCTTATTATCTTCTATGCTATGTGTTTTGTTACAAATTTGACAAAGGGGGAGATTGTAAGTGCTATGATTTCATATCCCTTTGGTTGTCAAATTTTTTCGTGCCAAAACCTATATCTATGTCTTGTATATCTTGTGTTTCATGTTTGAAACTATTCATTGCAATCAAGACATCGCATTGCAAGACAAGAATTTAAATGAAGAACGTTTCAAGCCATGGATGACGAATTCAAGAATAGAAGTTTTCAAGTATGCATGCTCAAGATACAATCAAGTTCAAGTATAGTAGAAGACTTTATCAAGTCAAGATCAAGCTCAAGAAGGCCTACTACAAGATTTGTATATTCTCAAGCTTCTCTTAAGGGTCATCTGAGTGTACAGACTTTCAATGTCCATCTCACTTTTAAGGTTTGTTTGACCTTAGATTGACTTTAGGATGGGCTTTACTGTAGGTCATTCTGGATACATAATTCATATATTTTAATATGCTTGTTTGGGCTGTTCTAAGACTAGTCCTAGGGACTTCAAGACCAGTCCTAGCTCTGCTACGACCATTCTTAAGTTTTTCAGGACTAGTCATAGGTTGTTGAAGATTCTTAGATCTTTTTAGTTGTCCTACGACCAGTCCTGGATATCCTACGACCAGTCCTGTGAGTTCTACGACTCATCCTTCGACCAGTCTTAGCCCTACGACTCCAACTCCAGCAACTAAACTGGGGGTCCTACGACCGGTCATAGGTAACCCACGACGGGTCGTAGGTGACCCACGACTGGTCGTAAGCTACCCAGGACCGGTCGTGGAACAACAAATCCTTATCCTGTGGAAATCTTTGAAGCTACGACCAGTCCTAGGATCCTAAGATCAGTCGTAGACGGGATTTTTCAGGCTATAAATAGAGCACAAACTTCAGAGTTTTAGCAATTCAATTCAACTATATTCAAGCATTCTTTAGGCTATACTCTAAGATAAGTTTGTGTTTGTTTAAGCTACTTTGTGCTTATTTAATATTCCTTTTGCTAGCTTGTTTTTTATTTGATTTTGATCTACATTCCAATCTCATTTGAAAAGGGAAATTTTTGATATTCTTTCTTCTTGGATTCAAAATCAAATAGAACTAGCCCTTTTGATTTAAAATCAATTAGACTTAGAACCATTCTTAAAGTGAGTATTGGACTTTGAACGTTGAATCAAACTTCTACTCTGATTGGTTCTACCGGGCTACTTCAAAAGGAGATTCAGGTATTTTACATTTGTGTAATTTACTTTCTTTGGTTTTGTTTGAGATTTGCTAGAAAAATCTCATTGTATTGGTTATCTGAGGAGAGCCAGAAAACTCAGATTGTGTGGGTTTTTGGATTGTGTAAGCCCGAGATCAAAGACACAATTGTGAAGGTTTTAGGTGAACCTGTGAAACCTATTTTGATAGTGCATGCTAATATCCCCTGTGTGAGGATATTAGGAGTGGAGTAGAATTCTGTGTGGTTGTTGGATAACAGTTGGTGTACACACAGGAGAACCACTATATATCGTTGTGTTGTGGATGTGCTTTATTCTTTCATTCCTTTATTTAGTTTTGTGGATTGTATTCGTGGATGAATGTTGTAATCTTTTATTCCAAGCAAGTGTGGGGAATATTGTAATAACTTAGGATTTATTTCTGCAAGTTATTTTGATTTTCTTGCTTTTTATTCCTCATTGATTTGTGATACAAAGGACGTTCTAGAAATAAGGTTGTCCTACCTTAAACCTTTGGTTTTTGGTGTAAGGTTGTCCTTAGAACTGATAAAGTATCATTCTCTTTATTTTAGGCTATTGAGATTACTTTCAATTCTGCATTGTGCTTTATTTCTTTTATTATTCCACTGTTTTTAGTTTTATTTGGCATTGCCCTATTCACTCCCCCTCTAGTGCATATAGCTAAGCCCTTTCAAGATAAACATGAAAACTAAATCTTCCACAGTAAATAATTGTCTCAAAATGGATAGTAAAAGAAAAAATAAATTGTCTGATAACTAACTCTATTCATATACCCTGACATATCAAGCATAAAAAAAGGACAAGTCCAGGTCATGCATCTAGATCTGGATATTTGCTGAAATGATGCAATTTTTGATGAGCTTTAAATGATATATCTAAGGTTCTTCACCTCAATCTTTTTGTATATAAACATCCTAATGTTTATAATTTTGATTTGTACAATGGTTATACAGAAATTTGGTGTGTATACTGATTTAAAGATATTCTAGTTTATAGATGAGTTTATGGAAATGTGAAAAAATGAAAATTATTCATCCTCGATATATCTCGTTAAGTCATTCTCGATTAATCGATCAAGGGTCGATATCATTGACGCCTCTTTGGAATGTGAAAAGTCATAGGATCAAGAATGATATCGAAGAAGGTCTCAATAACATCGGGGGAGTTGCATCGATATCATCGAAACATTGGTCGATGATATCGAAGACTGCCGTTCGATAAAAGGTGGTCGAGCAGAAAGTTTAAATTTTTAGAAAAAGCGCATTCCCTTTTTTCTCTACTCATCCCCTTAGCCAGACGAACATCATGGGTCCCAAAAGCTCCTCAAAAACTAGTATTATCCTTCCATTCCAGATTCTATCTTATTTTTTGGTCGAGTATTTCCAGTTTCTTTAAAAGAGGGATTTTGTCCATTCTTCCCAAATCTGTCTTTATGGGTAAAGATAAAGAAATGGTGTTGGGACCTGGGGAGTCATCCAGAGCCTCTTGACGAAAGACATTTACCTCAAAAGAAAAGGCAAGAGCTCCCGAACGTGGGACCCCCACGAGTCAAAGATCTCGACAAACTTCACATGGCGGGTCCCAATCCGAACCACCGGCAGCTCTCCTCCGGCTAAATTAAATCCACGTCCAGCAAAATACACAAGTAGGAAGCTCATTCACGAGAAGAAGGTAGACAGGGATTGTTTAAAACCATACAATCTGGAATCCTTGTTTGCTGCAATCGATTGGTTGCCCATTCTTGATTTTGGTGGGCCATGTCAACTCGAACGAACACGCAACTTCCTTGCCACATGTCACTCACCCGTGTCTAATCCTCCTTCTATCATGGTCTCTCTGGATAGTGATGGTGTGCTGATCACTCCTCCTACAATGGCAAACATCCTCGGACTGACAATGGCACTAAAAGGTCTCCCTGAAATGGACCACGAAAATATTGAAATTAGGTCCATAGTGACTAAGCACCTATCTTAGGGTAGATACATCCCTTGGTATCAAGGGAATGCATTGAAATCTAAATACATGGAACCACGATTTTGGGTTTTGCACGGTATCTTCATCACAAATATATATCCTAGAAGTACCAACCGGTCCGATCTCATAGGTTTTATAACCATGATAGTGTACTCAATCGCCAAAAGGATAAAGATCTGTCTTTCGACTCTTCTTGTCCATCAATTGGTCTACGCCGTTCATACATCCAGGGATCTTCACCTGTCATATCCCTAGAACATAAACATGATATGCAACACAATCGGCTTCCCAACGACTAATGATCCAGAACTTCCCCTCCAAGTCTTCACCGAAAACAACATTCAAAAAATGGACTTGAAGTTCCACAAGTATCCCGAGGATCCCAAGGAAGGCATTCAAGAAGAAGGGGTAGGAGATGAAGGTGATGCTCCCGGTTAAGGAGCTGAGGCTGCTCAGCACGAACCTTCTGCCTCCCATCAAGCACCATCCACGTCAGGGCCTGGGCATGCAAAGAGATTTAAGCTCCATCAGGATTGGATTGGAGCGATTCAGCGGGATATCTCCCAACTCAAGGAATCGGTGCATGGAATCGATCGGTGAAAGGTTTACCGTCTTAGAGCGCCTAGTGAACGGATTGCAACAGACCGTGCAACAGTTGGTTGAGCTATTTACCTATCGTCGAGACGATACGGTGCCATCTTCTTTGGCTCCATAGTACTGGCCTCCAGATGATGTCACATACACCTCACTCATATCTCTGCGTATGAACATCAGTATCTTTTTTGATATTCTACGCTCTCATGAGTGTATGTGATAACTCACTAATCTGTACAATCTGACATTTTTTATCTTTATGGTATATGCCCATGGTTGGGTTAAAAACTGATGCTTGGTTTTGGTTGCCCATGAATGGGCTTGGCAGTTTTTGTTGGGATGACTATTAATCGTCTGCCAAACTTGGGCAGTATATCTATATGTTTTTTTTATATATATATTTATGGTTATGATCGAGTATAATTCACATTTTTTTTATTGCCATGGTTATGAGTTAAGATCCCCTGGTTTATCTAGTCTTTAATATGGAATGCATTTGATGTTTTGTTATTTATTTTATCTGCTTATATCACTTCTCTATTTGATCTAATATGCATTCATAGTTTCTGAAAATGATGTCTACTTAAACTGATTTACTTATTACACATCTATATTTTATATGCTCTCGGAATGATGGTTCTCCTAAGATGCTTTAACTTCAGTTAATATCAACTGCTATACCTTTACTAATGACTGGAAAAAAGGGGGAAAACAATTCAAATACCTTGGAAGAAAAATTGTATATGTGCTTGAATTGTGATACAAGTGTTAGGGAGAGCAGTTACATCAAGATAGGGGGAGAATGTTGTTAGGTGGAGCAGCTACTGAGTCGTGTGTATGGTTTCACTAGATATTGTAAAATTGTGTAAATTATATGTACACACAATTTAGGATATGGGTGTCTAGATGTTGTTCTAGGGTGTTTTGGTATTTTGTCACGTAATTGACAAAGGGGGAGATTGAAAGTGCCCTGGTTTGTCAATTAGCATGAGTGTTGAGTCCACTTGACAGAGAAGCTCCATAGGAAGATCAATCAGCTATTAACCTCAACCTGATGTGTGCTGAACTCGTCAAAGCCTCACAACCCATGTCCCAAAACACCAGGTATATAAAACATTTAAAATCTATTAGAATATCATAGGGTTTTTGGGTTAGAAAACTTTTTACAAAATCAGAAAATCTCTAAGTTTTCTAACTCTGTCGATTTATCGACATCAGGTTCGATAAAATCGATGTGTGTTGTCCATGTCCTCGAAAGCTCAATCGATAAAATCGAATGAGGACATAAAGTGTCCAACAACCACATTTTCATCTAGACGGAATTATCAATGTATCGATACCCCTATCGATATCATCGATATTTGAAAATCGAGTTTATCGAACTATACTCGATATGATCAGCAGCAAAATATTTGTGTCCTTATTTTTTATAGGAAAATCATGAAGACCTTCGATATATTAAAGTACCCATTGATATCATCGGAATTCAAAAACTGATGATATCGGAAGGCCTTCGATGATATCGGCCTTAGACACAGTCTTTCCAGCAATAGTTTTTCAGGTAGTTTTTATTTCAGATCGAGGGTCACTCAATAGAATTGATATTCAAATATCATTGATATCAAGGCCGAATCGATGGCATCGAGAATGGACATAAACTTGTCCAGCAAGCTACTGTAAAATCCTTTGGATTTATCGATGCATCGATACAACCTTCGATATCATCGACATTCAAATTCTGATAATTTCGAGTATCCCTCGATCATATCTTTTGACCTGAAAATTTTCAAAGAAAGTCTCTCTCAATTTTCAAATGTCGAGGAATCGATCCTCGTATTGATATTATCAAAGTTTAAAATTCGATGACATCGACTCATGTTTCGATGCCCTTGACCAGCTGACAAAAGTTTTAAAAGTGTATGACACTTGAGTTTGTGTCATTGAGCGTCCATTCAATGTAATCGAGAGTATACACTCGATGATATCGAACTCTGTCATAAATGCGACCGTTTTGTATCCGTTGGAACTTTTTGCCTATATATAGAGAGCTTGTCTTTAGTTACTTTGAGAGAAAGAAGAGAGAGCTTTTGAGTATTTACCTTTAATCATTTACCCAAAGCCCTTTCTCTCAAGGGTGTTCATCCTCCAATCCACCCTCATCATTGATATTCAATAGAGTGGATTGGGGAATGAACTTTCACATTCAAGGATCCTTCAGCTACCACCTTAATGGCAAATCATTAAGCTGGGATGCCTTAAATGCATAGATGATTAGAATCACTCTATCTCCTTTATAGGAAAATATTTGAGAGTACGATTCCATCATAACCTTGACCCAACCCGTCGTCATGCATCGGTATATCTTTTGAGTTGCGATTCAAGAAAGTAGAAGACTCTTCTTCAATAAAGGAGGAGATCTTCATCAAGGAGCTAAAAAGGGACTCATCTTCTTATCTGTAAGTTATCAAAGTCTAGAGGACGCTTGTGATCGTTCCTTTGTAGGATTGGGTTTAAGGTATTTCTCACCCTTACAAGTCCTCTAGGAGGTCTCCGGCGGGAGTGTACATGGTGGGTATGTAGTGTTGACCCTTGTTCTATGGAGAGCATAAACTTTCAGTTAAAGGTGAACCTGTTTAAAACCTTCGGTTAGAGGTGAACCGTGTGAAACCTCCATTAGGGTCTTGTGAAAGATCCTTAGCCAGTGTGCCTAAAAGTGGGTGTGAGAGCATAAACAGTCAGCCTAGGTGTAGGTTGTAAAGGTTAAAGGTGAACCTGATTTTAAACCTTGGGTTTAAGGTGAACCGTGGGAAACCTCCTTAGTGAAATTTGGTACACTCAAGGGTTGAGTGCAGTTACTGGGAGTGGAGTAGACAAGTAGTCGAACCATTATAAAAATGACTATGTTTGAATTGTTATTCTTTTGGTTGTGTGATTTACTTTAATATTTTTCATATCTGAATATCTGAGATCATACCTCACACACATACACGGTCATATTTATCATAAACTAGTTTGCATATTGTTCATCTCTTAAATAGTTTGTGATTGGATCCTCCACCGGCTTGGAAGCCAGTAGAGTTACTCTTGAGTAATCCTAATATAGGCTTGGTGTTAGGATTAGTGTAATAGAATTTTAAATTATCATAAAATTATTAAAAAGTTGTATTCACCCCCCTCTAAGACATATTGGCATATTCCTACTTCAACTAAAGCGGTCTTCACCGCAATTTAAGTGTTTTGGGACATAGGATGTGAGGCTTAGATTTACCTGTGGCGAGTTCAGGCACACATCTAGTTGAGGCAGACGGTTGATTGATCTTCCTTTGGAGCTTCTCTGTCTAGTTAACTCAACACTCACGCTAATTAACAAGTCAGGGCACTTTCAATCTCTCCCTTTGTCAATTACATGACAAAATAGTAAGACACCCTAAAACAGCATCTAGACAATGTAAGTGCTATGATTTCATATCCCTTTGATTGTCAAATTTTGTGGTGTCAAAACCTATATCTATCTTGCATGTCTTGTGTTTTATGTTTGAAGACTATTCATTGCAATCAAGACATATCAAGTCATTGCATTTCAAGACAAGATCTTAAATGAAGAAAGTTTTCAAGATATGAATGAAGAATTCAAGAATAGAAGTTTTTAAGATTGCTTGTTCAAAGATTCGATCAAGTTCAAGTTTAGTAGAAGATTATGTCAAGTCAAGATCAAGCTCAAGAAGGCCTACTACAAGATTTGTATATTCTCAAGCTTCTCTTAAGGGTCATCTGAGTGTACAGACTTTCAATGTCCATCTCACTTTTAAGGTTTGTTTGACCTTAGATTGACCTTAGGATGGGTTTTACTGAAGGTCATTCTGGATACATAACTCATATATTTTAATATGCTTGTTTGGAGTGTTCTAAGACCAGTCCTAGGGACTTCAAGACTAGTCCTAGCTTTGCTACGACCAGTCTTAAGTTTTTCAGGACCAGTCCTAGGTAGTTAAAGATTTTTGGATCTTTCTGGCTATCTTACGACCAGTCCTGGACATCCTACGACCAGTCCTGTGAGTTCTACGACTCATCCTTCGACCGGTCGTAGATGTACGACTCAAACTCCAGCAACCATTTTTGGGGTCCTACGACCGGTCGTAGGTGACCCACGACCGGTCGTAGACCACCCAGGACCGGTCGTGGAACAGAAAATCTTATCCCTCAGAAATCTTTCAAAAATCTTTAAAGCTACGACCAGTCCTAGGATCCTAAGACCAGTCGTAGATGGGATTTTTCAGGCTATAAATAGTGCACGAACTTCAGAGTTTAATACTTCAATTCAATTCTATTCAAGCATTCTTTAGGCTATTCTCTGAGATAAGCTTGTGATTATTTTAAGCTGATTTGTGCTTATTTAATATTCCTTTTGCTAGTTTATTCTTATTTGATTTTGATCTACATTCCAATCTTATTAGAAAAGGGGAATTTTTGATATTCCTTCTTCTTGGATTCAAAATCAAATAGATCTAACCCGTTTGATTTAAAATCAATTAGACTTAGAACCATTCTTAAAGTGAGTATTGGACTTTGAACGTCGAATCGAACTTCTACTCCGATTGGTTCTACCGGGCTTCTTCGAAAGGTGATTCAGGTATTTTACATGTTTTATAATTTACTTTCTCTGGTTTTTGTTTGAGATTCACCAGAAAAATCTCATTGTATTGGTTATCTGAGGAGAGCCAGAAAACTCAGATTGTGGAATTTTTGGATTGTGTAAGCTCGAGATCAAAGACACAATTGTGAAGGTTTTAGGTGAACCTGTGAAACCTATTTTGATAGTGCATGCTAATATCCCCTGTGTGAGGATATTAGGAGTGGAGTAGCAATCTGTGTGGCTGTTGGATAACAGTTGGTATACACACAGGCAAACCACTATATATCGTTGTGTTGTGGATGTGTTTTTCTCTTTCATTCTTTTATTCATTCTGTTTTGTGGAAAGTGTTTGTGGATGAATGTTGTAATCACTTCAAGAAAGTGTGGATGAATGTTATAATAACTTAGGATTTATTTTCTGCAAGTTATTTTGATTTTCTTGCTTATTATTCCTCATTGATTTGTGATACAAAGGACATTCTAGAAATAAGGTTGTCCTACCTTAAACCTCTGGTTTTTTGTGTAAGGTTGTCCTTAGAACTGATAAAGTATCAATCTCTTTATTTTAGGCTATTGTGATTATTTTATATTCAGCATTGTGCTTTATATCTTTTATTATTCCGCTGTTATAAGTTTTATTTGGCATTGCCCTATTCACCGCCCCTCTAGGGCTTATAGCTAGGCCCTTTCAGACAATCACATCCTAAATTGTGTGTACATGCATATTACACAATTTTACAATATCTAGTGAAACTATGCACACAAGTAACTGCTCCCCCTAACTGCATTCTCCCCTTATCTTGGTGTAGCTGCTCCCCCTAACACCTGTATCACCATTTATAAACAGATATACACAATTTTTCCATCGGGATGTTTGATTTATTCTCACCCTTTTTGTCAGTCATTTGTAAAGGTATAGCAGTTGATATTGACTGAAGTGTAAAGTATTTGAGAGAACCATATGCAGAGAGCAAACACATATAATAGGTAGATGTAAAACAAACATCGCATTTTAACAACTATGTATGCATAGACAGTATGTAGATCAAAGTGTCACATTCACACATATCATAAACTAGATAGCACAGGGGATGTTAAAATATAAGCATGGTTGTAAATAGGAGTGAAGTATAACCAGCCATATCCAAAAAAAATCCAAAAAAAAGGCCCATCCATGGGCACCTAAAACAAATTACACTCCTCACTCGGAGGATATATACCAAAAAAAATTTGTTAAGCTCTATAAGTTAGTAATGCATCACACACATATATATGAGAGAAGGGCATTTAAAAAGATTTTTATGCCCTAAGTATTTGAGAGAGACTCCAGGTATGTGAAGACAAGAAGGACATACGAAAGCCTTTATTACTCTGGTAAGGAATCCAGAATTTGTTTTGTAGCATGTTGCAGAGTCATCAGCATGTGTCTGATCTCTGAAAGACAGGATTCGCAGTCATCGAGCTGTTTCATCATGTGAGATTGTCCATCCAGAATGCCCCGTACAATGTCTCATTCTGTGACAGCCTGAGTGATTTTAATCGTGTCGGGGTTGTGCACAGGATAGCCTTTGCCTGAGATTGAATCTATTTTTCCCTCACGAGGCGCATTGTCAACGATATTTAGATTGCAAATGTCTTCTTGGTTGAACCAGGCACACGGGTGTGGGAGATCATTAGTAGGAGGCAACCCAAATTATCGTGATAGCTTGGACACAAGACATGGGAATGGAAGTGTAGTGATGGATTCGTCTTAAGACACCCAAATGAATTTTTGCAGAATGAGAGTGGGTAGGCACCCGTGAATACCGAGATGAACATCATATAGAACAATGAGAATGATGAACATCATATAGACATTTGTGCTAAAGCTGCTGTGAAGAATTTTATATGCAGGATTGAGATGCTTAATATGAAGAACAACCCGTGCATTTCTTGATATTGTAGCACCATTACATAGTGCTCAAGTAACTTCTCCCATACACCAAGACCATTCATATTTCATTTTGATACAGGTATCCTTGTGACTTCTACATCAATTAGACGACTTATCAGTCTAGGGGTGATGTGTTCAATCCAATCTATGATAGCGACTAAAATGATTACAGGATTATTTTCGACATTGTAAATTAAGTTCAGAAACTGATGCACCAGATTATACTGAAATCCTCCACTAAAATTCACGATATTCCCCCACCCAATCTGTTCTAAGAGGCCGATGATCCCAATGGGTTCAATGCACTTTCTCTGAACTATTCGTTCTGCCACAAGGTTTAAGTTGAAAAATAGAGATAAGCCAGTTGCATTCTTCTTACCTTTCTTGCTCTCCGTTGAGGAACGTTGTGGAAGAACCAGTCCTTTAAACATTTTTGCTTAAGATGAAAGGAAAAAAAAAAAAAGAACTGTTCTGAGAAATGCACAGCCATACTGAGATCAACAAGTGAGCCTCTTTTTCCGTTCTTCTGTTTTTAATTGAGCAGTAACTTTCAATATCATCGAACATCATTTCGATGACATCGAAATACCTTGTTTGATATTTTCAATGAACATCAGAGTGAAGCTCAATCGACCCAACGATTCAGCTTCTCAATATGCCGTTGATGGTATCGATTCTTGTTCGATGTTATCGAAATGATCACTTGATGTATTGACACTTATATCAAAGATGAATATTTTTCATATTTCAGAATTTTATATGTAGAATTTCAATAGACCATTGTGCAGAATTTCAGTATATCTTAAAAACAGCTAGTATACATAGCAAAATTTGGACAAGCATTGCACAAATCAAAATTATAAACATTAGAGTGTTTACATACAAAAGATTGAGGTAAGAGACCTCAGATGTATCATTAGGAGCTCAGCAGAAATTGCATCATTTCAGCAAATATCCAGATCTCAATGAATGACCTGGACTTATTTTTCTATGCTTAGTATTTATAGGGATCATCCTTTCATTTACTTTGATGATATAGCAGTGATTATTCATGCGAGAACCCTTCATCATTGATTTTCCTAAGAGGTCTAGGATTTTACATTTTTCCTTGTTGAATGTAACCACTTGCTCATTGTCACATATTTGAGAGATGCTTAGAAGATTGTGTGTTAATCCTTTTATGCAAAAGGCATTCTCATTTTTGAGCAAATGTATTTCTTTAATAATTTCCTATCCAATTACCTTAGCGATGCTTCCATCTCCATACGTGACTATCCCATTATTAAGAACTAAATAATTTGTAAGGAGAGATCTGTCACCTGTGACATGTCTTGAACATCCGCTATCTAGGTACCACTTAATTTCATTGCCTGGTATATGGTTTGAATGATTAACCAGACAATTCTTCTTTTCTTTTAAAACCCATTTTGTGACAGGATTTTTAACTGTGGTAGATTTTATTTTCTTGTTTAATTTGACCACTTGATTCAATTTCTCCTTGTTAGTCATTTTAGGTGGTGGTGGATGTGAATATCTTTTATCCATATTCTTAAGTTGACTGTAGACATTTTGAATTTTTCTGGTTGGTTTGAATTTTCCAATATGATTTTGACCAGAGTTATGTCGAGTCCTCCTAGGTGTTAAGCATTCAAACTTATAATGACCCGAATCACCACATAAATGACAAACTGGAGTAATTCTTGTGTTACTTCCCGAAGCGGCAGATTTATCTATTTGTGCTACATTTTCGGTTCTTATTTTAGTTTTATCATACCCTAGGCCACTCTTATCTTTTCCTTATCTTCCCATCCCTAACAATTTTTCTAGCTTTTCATCACTCTAGGAAAATTTATAGTTTATTTGAGTAGATTTTCTGGATTTTTCTAAGTTAAACCGGAGTATGTGATTCTTATTTTGGAGATGTTCATTCTCTTCTTCTAATAATTTAATTTGTTTAGTAAGTTTTGATGATTCAGTTTTTAGGGATAGATTGATTCTTTCCAACTTATCATTATCCGAATGATATTGTTGTAGATCATTAATTAGATGTGTATTGATTTTTAAGGTTTTATCCAAATATTTTTGCAGCAATTCCTTTTTATTTTCAGACATTCCAAGTCTTTTAAGGATGTTGATGTTATGAATATAGAGTTGATTGTAAGCATCTTGTAGTTTATCCTATTCCTCTTCTTCTTTCTTTGTTTCCTCATTATCAGATGGAAATGATTCAGTGGCTTGTGGTTCTTCCTCATTCTCAGTATCAATGGGAATGATTAGAACAGTGGAGGCCATAAGAATTTTCAAAGATTTCTAATCTTCATCGCTCTCTGAGTCGCTAGATTCTGATTTGACTCCTCTGTATCATCCCATGTGGCAGCCATTTTCTTACCCTTAGTTTTCTATTTGGACATTTAGTAGACAAGTGTTCAAACTTCTGACAGGCATAAGATTGTGGTTCTTTAGTATTTTTACCAAATTTATCTGCAGACTGTCTATTATCCACCCTTCTTCCTTTAAGTGAACGACCACGATTTTTCTGAAAGAACTTTCTGAACCATTGAGCCAACAGAGCCACTTCCCCATCTTTATGTTCTCTTTCACTTTGAATGTCCTCATTTGTTGTTTTCTTTGAAGTTTTGAGGACAGTATTTTTTAATTTTGGAGTTTTTTTGAAGTGTAGTTCAAATGTTTATAGGGAACCTACAAGTTCTTCTACTTTCATTTCATTTCTGTTTCTACATTCTTTAATGGTTGTTACTTTAGGATTGAATCATTCTGTAATGATCTTAGTATTTTTCTACAGATTTTTGGGACCGGAACTTTCTCACTTAATCCACTCATGAAGTTGCGATTGAAATTCGATTTTGTGAAAAACTCCATGAAGGTCCCATGCTCTTCTATTCTGAGACTTTCAAACTGTGATATCAGGAGTTACAGTTTAGATCTCTTCACAGTTCTTGTTCCTTCATGGGTTATTTTCGATAAATCCCATGCTTCTTTGGCTGTCCCACACATACTGATTTGATTGAAAATATCTTGGGACACAGCACAGTAGATAACATTCATAGCTTTAGCCTCAGTAGTTTAGTTTTCCTTATCGAATGCTGTCCATTTTTCTGTAGATTTTAGTTTGGAGATAGTTGTGTCATTTTCAAGCACTATCTATTCAAGTGGTGGTATATATCCTCTTTCAACTATATCCCAAACATCATGATCTAAAGATCTCAGAAAGTAGTGTATTCTAGCCTTCCAGTATGCATAATTTGATCCATCAAATACTAGAGGTTTAGAGATCGATGAGCCCTCCCCTTTGGTCATATTCCCAACTTTAGTCAAGATCACTCTCTAAGTGGTGAAGCCCTTTAAGAGAGACCCACTCTGATACTAATTGAAATTGCGGTAAAGATTTCCTTAGTAGAAGTAGGAATATGCTAATATGTCCTAGAGGGGGGTAAATATGACTTTTATAAAAAAAATTATGTTTTATTTAAAATCCTATCAAACTTGTCCTGAGTAGATATGCATGAATCAGGATTTCTTCAAGATAACTCTAATGACTTCCAAGCCAGTTAGAGGATTCAATCACAAAACAGATTTAATGATAAACATGATACAATTCAGAGTTTATGATGGATGTAACTGTGTGTGAAGTGTGATCAAATATGAAAGCATTTAAAGAAATCACACAAGTAATCAAAGACAAATATCAATCACAAGCACAGTCACTTTTATAGTGATTCAACTACTTATCTACTCCACTCCCGGCAGACTCACTCAACCCTTGAGTGTACCAAATTTCACTGAGGTGTAACGTCGTGGAAAAATCCATACGAAGACCCAAGTACCACCCTAAGCAAAAATCACTTAGGACCAAATCCTTTAAAAATTAACGGGAATTAACTAGCGCTAAACTGGATTACCTGTGAAATTAGTACCAATCACTTTAAATATGATCTGCAAGACCCAAAACCTATAGAATTAGTAATGTTACATTACCCTGAAATCTAGAAGCAAAATCTAAACCCAGTTACTCTAGGGAGTATTCAAAAATTTTGTATCGGACCTAGACAGCACATCAAAAATCCGATAGCGACAAACTTAGACAATTATGACCGCCCAATTGGACTTGATATCACCTCGAAATTCAAGTCCAGATGATGTCCTGAGACTATTTTCTTGAGTCCGGAGCGATGTGTGTGAAAAAAGTTAATATATTTAAAAATTAAATATGAATTTAAGTAATCTGAGTCATTTCACTTACGGACTAATTATAAGCATTCTGACCATTGGAATCTGACCCAAATACACCCTCAGATTAGGAGAAATTTCCCACACATGTCAATATACTTATGGGCCTGATCAAGTGTCGGTGACCGTTAACTGAAACTAGTCCGCCGCGGTCGATCTGTAAACCCGATAGGACTGAAAATTTAGCTTGATCAAGATCCAATATCAGGGAGCTTAAGTCTGACCAAGTTCAATAAAGGGACCTCCAGAAATGTTTCATTGGATTGGAACAAGCCCGATTTGGTTATAATCTAAGTATACCATGGCCCTGGGACTATTTTCATTAATTCTGGGCCTATATAAGGGCCTTAAACCCTCTCTCACATATTCCATACGAATTCCAAATCCTAGCTAAGAAAGGAGAGAGTAAAGGAGAGAAAGTGAGAGAGAAGTTGGTGATTCATTTTGGGATTCATCCCAGCTACTCTACGTGCCTATTCCACCTAATCGTATCACTATACGGGCAATTCTAATTCCATATTTAGGTAAGAAAATTAAACCCTAACCTGTTTTTGAACTTAGTATAGTTTAAGTGATGATATAGCTAATCAAATTCATGCCTTAGGTTGTCAATCCGTCGTTGACGAAGACTTATCGTCTAAATCAAATCCGTTACGTATTTTCAGGTTTAAGATGTGGACTATATACGTATAGGTTATGGTTTTCAAGACTTTCAATGTCAGATAATGATTTATTACTGACATGGGTGTCATTACACATGCTAAATGCACTATCTATTTTACTTGACGTATATGTATAACCTATGTTGTAAATAGAGTATTTCATGTGTTTATTGAAATGTTTGTATGCACTTGGAATCTGATGTTGTGATTACCATGATAAATTGTCGTAGGAACATGGTTTTTAAGTATGCAACAACTCCTTGGCAAAAGGATTTTCCCTAATACGTAATATGGCCGACATACGTGATGTATGTTGAAAAGTATAGTCTAAGTGTTTGTAAATTGCTTGAAGGCGTTAGGAATTAGTAAAGGGTGATTTCTAAGGGAATTGGGATATGAATCCCAACTACCGTAACTATGTGTATGATTTCCTCCATGTATGTATTCCATAATATGCTCACATGATTGTAGGGATTGACTTTAAGTGTTTATTACTGCTTTAAATATCTCATATGCTTACTGGTGATGAATGCACGTTGTTGGGGCTATGCCATAGTCCAGGTAATCAGTAACAGTCCTCAAACTGGTGGTTGAGGTTGTTTACACCACGCAGGATGTGTTCGATGAATCCGATCCGTACTTAGGATGTTCGAGAGTGGCTAGGGCACACGGAGTGTTTATGCATTTCATGTCAATCAACTCAACGTGCGATCGTCCTAGTCAAGCTTATCAATTAACTCGATTCACCGATGTATGTTCACTATTTTTAGATGCTACTGCTTGAATCTAAGGTACCAAACTCATCAGTGAAACCTTGATAACCTTGGTACCTCAATCCGCAAAGACTCATGAGCCAGACATGGTGGTATGGGACACTGTAGTCAAGCTGTCGGCCTACGGTGGGGCGATGAGCCTCACCGTAGTGACACGTGAGTAACCCAGACTCATGAGTTGAATATGGTGGTATGGGACACTGTATTCGTGCTGTCGGCCTACATGATTAGTGACGAGCCCTTTGTAGTGACCTCGAGCATACCTTGACACTGCATGGAGGCAATGAGCCATTTTGTAGTAACTAAGGTATAACTGGGCCTGCATTGATTGGTGACGAGCCCTTTGCAATGACCTAGAACTGTAACATCATATGAGATTTATTAGGACTGACGACCCTAGAATGGATCATTGTACATTAGCTTCCCAATCCTGTTATATGAAAAGGACTAATAAGAACTTGGTAATCATGTACATGCACCGCACTGCATGTGCCATTTGGCGTTGGGCAAAGTACTGAGGAAGTGACTGACATGCGCGACCGTAAGATGAAGATCACAGAGGGAGTGTAGCCGAGGTCATGCATCATTCCTTCATACATTCCTGCATTAATCTGAGTACTTAGTGATTTTGATTCTATTACCTTATCATTACTGCTTGATTGAATTGATAACATGTTAAGCTTTGCTGTATAGTTCCACGGAGTTGATCACTCACTCCCACGTTCTGGGACGTTGCTTAAACACCAACCAAACTCTGTCTTAGGTGCAGATGAGGATGTGACGCATGAGGCAGAGCCGAAGTTCGAGGATGATGAGAAGGCATTCTCGTGTATGCAGTATTCAAGCGGGTTTCTTAGACCGTTCTGAATCATCGGGGCTTCAGGGTGTATTCTTATTAGAGGACTTTCACATTTTGTTATATGTATTTTGAAACAAGACTTTTAACTTATGACTTGGCAGAGCATACATACTTTGGGGACTTGTATTGGCTTATATACTCATTTCAGTCTTCCTCTTGCATATTCTAACTGTCCCTGGATTATGTTTTGTTATTTTGGCTTAATCTACTTCATGTTTTATACACTAACATAAACAACATACATCCATCATTGAAAATGTTGCATAAGTGATGTGAGCTGAGTTATGCTCGACCCCTGAATTTCAGGGAGTTATAAGTTTGTATCAGAGCATGATTTGGATTAAATCGGACCTGGGTAATGGTCACACGACGTACGCTGATGCCAATTTTACGTAGGAGGGTGCAAGAAAAATTTAGAAACAAGTCTAGGTTTCCCAGTTTCGCCAATTGGCGAAGGATTACTGTAAACGATCGCCAAGATCGGGTCAGTTCGCACCCGTGATCATGTAAAATGACCCTAATCCATTTCTAGATAGTCGATTGACAAGTTTAGATCGTGTTTCATCCCATCCCAGCCGTTAAAAATTTGTAAGTGTGAATATACAGCAGATTCTATTTGAAATGACCTGAAACGAGTTGAAACGGAGTAGGGGGCCTAATGGGACATCTTTGGGGGGACCCAGGGTGGGACTCATACATTTTTTTGACCTTGGGGGGGAGGACCTCACCTCGCCGGTTCAGCGAGGCCTCGCCGCCCAGTGGGCCCAGACAGGCTGGGCCGATCGGGCCGACACCTCTAGGGTGTTGTATGGCCCATTGATCCATGGTTGGTCAAATAAAACCCCTTCTACAGCGTCTTCTCTTCATAAACCACCCCTCCAAGCTCTCCTTTCTTCAAAAATCTCTTAAATCTTCCCAAAAATCACCCTTCAAGCACTTCCTACTTCCATTTCCGTGCACCCTCACTCTACTCATCTCAAAATCCACCTCCATTGCTTATTTCCTTTTCTTTTCCTTCCATTTGGGCACTCAAATCCCTACTTTGAGTCTCAAATCCATGGAAACCCCATCACTCTTTTCATTTTCTTCTTTTTCTTCCTTTCCCATGGCCTTGTTCGAGCTAGTCACGCCCATATTTTCTATTTCTACCATTCTTTCTTTCATGGGAAAGAAGAGAGCTCCCGTAGATGAAGCCGGGCCTAGTCGCCCAACCCATTTTAGGAGGTTGAGAGGTGCCACCGCAAGTTCAAGTGCTGGTCGAGAGTTGCAAATGAAGTGGGATCTAGATCCCCATGCTCCTATAGGAAGGGCTTTGTTGGCGGAGTTGTCTTATGGAGTTTATAAGAGCCGTGGGGTCCTTTTTGAAGCTCATGTAGATGCGCGGCTATTTGAAGAATATTTGTTATTCGAGCGCCTACTAGAAATTAAGTGGGGTCCACTATTTGAGGGTGAGCACTGTACAAATGTGGGCACTGTATGAGCTTTCTATGCCCACATTTGAGAGCCAACATTGGAACCCTTGCAGTTTAAAATTCCATTTGGAAGAGATTAGGAGGCCATAATCGACGTTGCGTTCATATCTCGGCTTATGAATGTGCCACTTGGCGAGGTCCATGCAAGTGAGAAGAATCTGAGTAGTGCACGTGAAAGGGATTGCTGTACACGGTTCCTTTGTGGTCGTCTGGTTGAATGACAGCCTAAAAAAATCCTTTTAGCGACCAATATGATGGACGACTTTCGCCTACTTCACCACATCTGCACAATTAATGTCTACCCCAGGTGGAGCAACCGCAATGAGTGCACGCGCCTGATGGTGGACTTCTTATACCAGGTGGGGTATGGAGAGAAGTTGTGTGTGCCTACGCATGTCCTATGACAGATAGTCCTTATCTCACATTCTAATAGAAGGACTGAATCCTTCCCATTCGGCCGACTCATATGCAGGATTGCACTTGATTTTAGCTACAGACTTGGGACGAAATTGCCGACGCCGATCCATTACATCATCATGACTACTCTCAATCAGATGGATATCGGGCCACAGTAATGACAAGCCCTACTCGAGGAGAGTGAGGATGAGATCGAGAGTGAAGAGGAAGAGAGCGATGAAGAAGGTGGAGCTGAAATAGAAGAAGAAGAAGAGCAGGACGAGGAAGAAGAAGAGGCCCAGGATACGAATGAGAGCCCTCCTATGGCTCGATAGCAAGATACTGATCGAGCTAATAGGGAAGCCCGTTTAGTTAAACTTGAGAAGGGTCAGGCCACCCTATGATAAGATATTATCGATCTGCGGGGCCTCGTGAAACACAAGTTTAAGAAAGTAACTCGCACTTTGAAGTCTATCATATGCTGCCTTCAGGATAAGGGTGTCCCTCCTCCATCACCAGATTTCGACGAATAGTCGAATATGTAGTTGTCGTTTGTTTGCTTTGTTGTTGTTCTCGTGTGTATCCTTTATAGGCGTAGTAGTTTGGTAGTTATTTTAGTGTTTGAAGCTTAGTTGTATTAGCTCACATGCATTCTCTATCGTGATCCATGTAATGCTACACCTCGTGTATTGTGATAATTTTGTTAAATAAAATGCATGTTGTTTCTTTGAGTTGAGATGTGAATGTTGTGTGGATGGATTTTGTGTGTGCTTAATCTCACGAGTTGCATCCTTTGTCATGTGTAAGATATGCCACCTAAGGGCACGGGGACTTCGGCCCGTCTCTCTTTGGGAGAATCGCTTGACGGGGTCTCTCCCCTAGGTGATAGTCATACGGATCCCCGTATAGACCTCAGCCGGCTACTGGCCCCGCTGTCGGGCCAACGCCTGTGACACCACCTCTAGTACCACCTATCACACCATCGATTCCTAAGCAGAACCGTGCGTCTACGTCGACGCCACATGCATCTCAGTCCGCTCACCTCCTAATAGGCTAGAGCAGATGATGCTGTTGATGCAGCAGCAGTAGCAGTTTTTTACCACCATGGCTGGTATCTTTGTTCAGATGATGAGGGCGACTCCACCTACCTCACCTATGCACCCATCTGGGAACGCTAGTGCCAGCGGCACATTTGAGCGATTCCAGCGCTTACGGCCTTCCACATTCGCGGGTACTCATAGACCTGAGGAGGCCGAGTACTAGATAGACGCATCTCTAAGATGCTGAGGCCGCTACACTGTTCTGAGGCGGAGTAGGTCGAGCTTGCCACCTTCATGTTTGAGAAGGAGGCTAGTCTGTGGTGGGATAGTGTTCTCTGCACTGTTGTGGAGGGATTTGTGTGGACGTGGGAGACATTCGAGACCCGCTTCCATGAGAAGTATTTTCCTGTCACCTACTGACACGAGAAGGAGAGTGAGTTCCTTCGCCTCCTTCAGGGCGGGATGTCGATGACGGAGTATGAGAACCGGTTCACGGAGCTAGGCAGGTATGCTCCTTTGCTTCTAGGTAACCAGCCAATGCGGATGCTGCATTTTTCTAAGGATTTGTGACCTGAGATCCAGTCGAAGATGTGTTATGCGAGCATCTCTTCTTATGTCGAGTTAGTAGGCATGTCCCTGCGAGCTGAGCAGGATGGGGACAGGTTGTCCCGTATGCGAGCACCTATGGCTCCCAGGCCGCAACCAGACTTTCCAAGCAGGTCATTCCTGGTAAGAGGCCTCATGTATACTCACCACCGAGGTTCATGGCATCTCCGGCCCCTGTGAGGCGACCAAAAGTGTAGTGTGCTTACTGCAAGAAGCCAGGCCACATTAAGATAAATTGTTTCACTAGGATGCGAGACAGCTATTTTTTCACCACCTCAGAGGATCAACCGTCCAATGCCTCAGGCCATTTCCACTCCACCCCTTCGATCAGCACCAACTCACTCATCTTTCAGGTCCGCACCTTGCTTCAGGCCGCCACAACGACCCATGGTACCTCAATCGAATCGTCCACAGCAGACTCGGGTTCATGCACTTACAGCTGAGGCACCCGAGGCAGATTTAGTACCAAGATCTTTTGAGGTTCCGGCTCATATCCAAGCTACGCCTGTCTTCTTATTGGTGGACACCGGGTCCACTATTTTGATCATCTCTTGCGTTGCGGTCAAGCAGCAAGGTTGGTTACTACTACGAAGGGAGTGAGACTCACTACCACTACAGGGACCTTTTCAGACATTACACAGACCTGTGAGTCTTGCTCAATAGATTTGGATAGCAGGACAGTGGTTGTTGACCTGATTGTCGCTTCACTGTGTCACTACAATATTATTCTCGGGATGGATTGGCTCACCAAGATGAGAGCAGAGATTAATTGCGAGGCCAGAGTCGTGACAGCCTACAGACCTGAGGGCACGTTCTTTACATTTCCTGTTCAGGTCAGTTGGTCCTGTCTAGTTAGTAGCTACGCTTCCTTGTTAGAGAGTACTGACGATCCGACATTGGGAGATACGGTTGTGATTCAGGACTTCTTGGACGTATTTGAGAAGATCCCGGGACTTCCTCCTAGGCGCGAGATTGAATTTACTATCGATCTTATGCCCGGTGCGACACCTATTTTCTTGTCAACGTATCGTATGCCTCCATGTGAGATGAAGGAACTGAAGAGACAGATTGATGTATTGTTAGAGGCAGACTTCATTCAACCGAGTGTCTCACCTTGGGGAGGGCCTGTATTATTTGTAAAGAAGAAGGACGGTTCCTTGCAATTATGTATTGATTATCGCAGGTTGAACCAAGTGACAGTGAAGAACAAGTATCACTTGCCCAGGATTGATGATCTGTTTGATTAGTTGAAGGGGGCATGGTATTTTTTGAAGATAGATTTGTAGTCAAGGTATCATCAATTACGCGTCGGGGATGAGGACATGCAGAAGACAGCCTTCAGGACTATTTTTGGTCATTATGAGTTCCTTGTGATGTCGTTTGGACTCACAAATGCTCCGACCATGTTTATAGATCTGATGAACAGAGTGTTTCGGCTATTTCTGTTCTGATTCGTCATCGTGTTTATTGATGACATCCTGATATATTCTAAGATTCAGGAAGAGCATGAAGAGAATCTGCGAGCAGTCTTCGACACTCTCAGGAAGAATCAGTTGTTCGCACAGTATAAGAAATGTGACTTCTGGAAGGAGGAAGTTAAGTTCCTGGGGCATGTGGTGTCCAAGGAAGGTATGGCAGTCGACCTCGCTAAGGTAGTCGCAGTTCAAGATTGGAAGCAGCCCGGTTTAGTTACCGAGGTGAGGAGTTTTCTTGGTCTGACAGGGTACTATCGCCAATTCATTCGGGACATTTCCAAGATTGCCATACCGTTGTCTCAGTTGACACGGAAGGACTTGAAGTTTTCTTGAAATGAGAAGGCTGAAGCAGCTTTTCAGGAGCTGAAGGACAAGTTGACGTCCACCCCTGTGCTAGTATTGTCAGAGCAAGGGGTTAAGTATACGATACATACTAACACCTTTCGTGTTGGTCTGGGTTGTGTCCTTATGCAGAAGGATAGGGTGATTGCTTACTCCTCGAGACAGTTAAGGAAACACGAGGAGAATTACCCTACACACGACCTGGAGTTGGCAGCCATTATTTTTACATTGAAGCTCTAGAGACATTACCTCTACGAAGAGGAGTTCGAGCTCTTTTGCGACTATAAGAGCCTTAGATACATATTCTCTCTGCGGGACTTAAATATGAGGCAACGCCGATGGATGGAAACCTTGAAGGACTTTAAGTTCAAGGTCTCCTACCATCCGGACAAGGTAAACCTTGTAACAGACACGTTGAGCCGCAAGAAGACTATAGAGTTCGCGGCTCCGCTAATGATAGCTGAATGGGACATGGTAGAGTTTGTGTGAGACTTTGAGTAGAAACTCATGGTGGAAGAGCCATATGAGGTTATCGCACATATTCGAGTACAGCCCTTCATTGACGGCAGGATTATCGAGGCTCGCGCAGACGATGAGCTATTGGCGAAGATGAGAGAGTGGGTTGGTACAGATGAGGACTCTGAGTGGAGTGTTGGTATGGATGGGGGCTTACGTTATCGTGGCTGCCTATACGTCCCAGACATTCCTGACCTAAGACGGGAGGTTCTCGAGACAGTCCACAGTTCGAGGCTTACAATGCATCCTGGTAGCATGAAGATGTATCAAAATATGAAAAGATCATACTGGTGGGATAATATGAAGGTTCACATTACAGAGTTTTTGTCACGTTGCCTCACGTGCCAGCAGGTTAAGGTAAAGCATCGCCGACCTCCTGGACTGCTTCAATCCATGCCCATAGCCAAATGGAAGTGGGATTTTATCTCTATGGATTTTATTTCAGGGCTACCGAAGATGAGGAAGGGACATGACTCCATTTGGGTGATCATCGACCGATTGACGAAATTGGCTCATTTTTTACCGATCAGAGTTACGAACTTGGTAGACGAGTTGGCCAGGTTGTACATCAAGTAGATTGTATGTCTGCATAGAGTTCCCTTGGAGATCGTGTCAGACTGAGACACAAGATTCACATCTATCTTCTGGACTCGTATCTAGGAAGCGATGAGTGTGAAATTGAAGTTCAGCACTACGTTCCATCCACAGACAGACGGACAGACGGAACGTGTGAATCAGGTGCTAGAAGATATGTTACGATCTTATGTGTTGGATTTCAAAGATAGTTGGGATGATTGTCTTCCTTATGCAGAGTTCACGTATAACAACAGCTTTTGGGTGAGTATCGGCATGGCTCCCTATGAGGCACTATATGGTCGCCCGTGTAGAGCACCGCATTGCTGGGCAGAAGTGGGTGAGGAGACTCTGATTGGCCCAGAGTTGGTTCAGGAAACCTCAGAGAAAAATGACATTATTAGGCGTCGACTTCTATCAGCATAGAGCAGGCAGAAAAGTTACGCCGATACGAGACGGCGACCGCTTGAGTTTGAAATTGGAGACCATGTATTCCTTAAGGTTTTCCCCATGAAGGGAGTCCTTCGGTTTGGCAAGAAAGGGAAGCTCACGCCGAGATTCATTGGTCCATTTCAGATACCTGATCAAGTGGGGGCAGTAGCGTATCGCCTTGCTTTGCCCACACCACTCGTATGCGTACATAACGTATTCCATATGTCCATGTTGAAGAAGTACATTCCCGATCCTTCACACATTATCAGTTGGGAGCAGGTGCAATTGAGCGAGGATGTCACCTATGTACTGCAACCAACACGTATCATGAATAGAAAGGAGCAGGTACTGCGTAGCAAGGTCATCCCACTTGTGAAAGTACAGTGGACGCATCATAGTGAAGAAGAGGCTACTTGGAAAAGTGAAGCTAAGGTCAGAAAGAACTACCCTCAGATCCTTGAAGAGTACGAGAATGTACAAATTTTGATGATGAAATTTTTCTTTAAGGGGGGTAGATTGTAATGTCCTGAAAAAATCCATATGAAGACCCGTGTACCACCCCAAGCAGAAATCACTTAGGACCAAATCCTTTAGAAATTAACGAGAATTAACTAGCGTTAAACTAGATTACCTATGAAATTAGCACCAATCACTTTAAATACGATCTGCAAGACTAAAAACCTATAGAATTAGTAATGCTACATTACCCAGAAATCTAGAAGCAAACTCTAAACCCAATTGCTCTCGGGAGCACTCAGAAATTTCGTATCGGACCTGGACCGCACATCGAAAATCTGATAGCGACAAACTTAGACAATTATGACCGCCTAGTTGGACTTGACTATCACCTCGAAATTCAAGTCCAGATGATGTCCTGAGACTATTTTCTTGAGTCCGAAGCGATGTATGTGAGAAAAGTTAATATATTTAGAAATTAAATATGAATTTAAGTAATCTGAGTCGTGTCACTTGCGGACCGATTATAACCATTTTGATCGTTGGAATCTGACCCAAATACACCCTCGGATCAGGAAAAATGTCTCACACATGTCAATATACTTATGGCCCTGATCGAGTGTCGGTGACCGTTAAACTGAAACTAGTCCGCCGCGGTCAATCTGTAAACCCGATCGGACTGAAAATTTAGCTTGATCAAGATTCAATATCAGGGAGCTTAAGTCTAACCACATTCAGTAAATGGACCTCCAGAAATGCTCCGTTGGATCGGAACAAGCCCGATTTGGTTATAATCTAAGTATACCATGGCCCTAAGACTATTTTCGTCAGTTCTGGGCCTATATAAGGGCCTTAAACTCTCTCTCACATATTCCATACGAATTCTAAATCCTAGCTAAGAAAGGAGAGAGTAAAGAGAGAGAAAGTGAGAGAGAAGTTGGTGATTCATCCTTGAATTCTTCCCAGTTACTCTACGTTCCTATTCCATCTAATCGTATCGCTATACTAGCGATTCTAATTCCATATTTGGGTAAGAAAATCAAACCCTAACCTGTTTTAGAACTTAGTATAGTTTAAGTAATGATATAGCTAACCGAATTCATGCCTTAGGTTGCCAATCTGTCGTTGACAAAGACTTATCGTCTAAATCAAATCTGTTACATATTTTTCAGTTTAAGGTACGGACTATATACGTATAAGTTATGGTTTTCAAGACTTTTAATGTCAGATAATGATTTATTACTAACGTGGGTGTCATTACACATACTAAATGCGCTATCTGTTTTGCTTTACGTATATGTATAACCTATGTTATAAATAGAGTATTTCATGTGTTCGTTGAAATGTTTGTATGCACTTGGAATCTGATGTTGTGATTGTTATGATTAATTGTCATAGGAACATGGTTGTTAAGTATGCGACAGCTCCTTGGCAAAAGGATTTGGCCTAATACGTAATATGGCCGACATACGTGATGTATGTTGAAAAGTATAGTCTAAGTGATTGTAAAAATGCCTGAAGGAGTTAGGAATTAGTAAAGTGTGATTTCTAAGGGAATTGGGATATGAATCCCAACTACCTTAACTATGTGTATAATTTCCTCCACATATGTATTCTATAATATGCTCACATGATTGTAGGGATTGACTTAAGTGTTTATTACTGCTTTAAATATCTCATATGCTTACTCGTGATGAATGCACATTGTTGGGGCTATGCCATAGTCCAGGTAATTGGTAATAGTCCTCAAACTGGTGGCTGAGGTTGTTTACGCCACGCAAGATGTGTTCAACGAATCCGAGCCGTACTTAGGATGTTCAACAGTGGCTACGCCACACGGAGTGTTTATGCATTTCATGTCAATCAACTCAACGTGCGATCGTCCTAGTCGAGCTTATCAATTAACCCGATTGACTGATGTATGTTCACCATGTTTGGACGTCACTGCTTGAATCTAAGGTACCAAACTCACCAGTGAAACCCTAATAACCTTGATACCTCGATCCGCTAAGACTCAAGAGCCGGACATGGTGGTATGGGACACCGTGGTCGAGCTATCAGCATACGGTGGGGCGACGAGCCTCCCCATAGTGACCCGAGAGCAACTCAGATTCGTGAGCTGAATATGGTGGTATGGGACACTATATTCGTGTTGTCGGCCTACATTGATTGGTGACGAGCCCTTTGTAGTGACCTTGAGCATACCTTGACACTGCATGGAGGCAACGAGCCTTTTTGTAGTAATTAAGTTATAACTAGGCTTGCATTGATTGGTTACGAGCCCTTTACAGCGACCTAAAACTGTAACATCGTATGAGATTTACTAGACTGAAGACCTTAGAATGGATCATTGTTTGGGTATTGATATAAGGGAGGTACCTTAGCTTCCCAATCCTATTGTATGAAAAGGACTAATAAGAACTTAGTAATCATGTACATACACCGCACCGCATGTGCCGTTTGGCATTGGTAGAGCACTGAGGAAGTGACTGACATGCGCGACCGTAAGATGAAGATCGCAGGGGGAGTGTAGGCGAGGGCATGCATCATTCCTTCATACATTCCTGTATTAATCAAAGTACTTAGGGATGTTTGATTCTATTGGCTTATCATTACTGCTTGATTGAATTGATAACATGTTAACCTTTACTGTATAGTTCTACTGAGTTGATCACTCACTCCCGTGTTCTGGGACGGTGCTTAAACACCAACCAGACTCTGTCTTAGTTGCAGATGAGGATGTGACGCATGAGGCAGAGCCGGAGTTCAAGGATGATGAGGAGGCATTCTCGTGTATGCAGTATTCAGGCGGGTTCTCTTAGACCGTTCTGAATCATCGAGGCTTCAGGGTGAATGCTTATTAGAGGACTTTCACATTTTGTTATTTGTATTTTGAAACAAGACTTGTAACTTATGACCTAGAAGAGCATATATACTTTGGGGACTTATATTGGCTTATATACTCATTTCAGTCTTCCGCTTGCGTATTCTAACTGTCTCTGGATTATATTTTGTTGTTTTGACTTAATCTACTTCATGTTTTATGCACTAACACAAACAACATACATCTATCATTGAAAATACTGCATAAGTGATGTTCTGAAACTCGGAAGCTGAGTTATGCTCGACCCCTGAATTTTAGGGCGTTATAGGAGGTTTCACACAGTTCACCTCAAACCCGAGGTTTTAAATCAGGTTCACCTCTAACCAGTACAACCTACACCGAGGCTGACAGTTTATGCTCCCACGAGCAAGGGTCAACACATAGCACCTGATTTAGGCACACTGGCAAAGGATCCACACAAGGAACCTCTCTCGTTTATGCTCCCACGAGCAAGGGTCAACATAAGGCACCCACTTTTAGGCACACTGGCCAACGATCTTCTATAAGACCCTAGCTGTTTATGCTCTCCACAGAGTAAGGGTCAACACGACACACCCACCACATACACTCCCGCTGGAGGCCTCCTAGAGGATTTGCGAGGGGTGAAAAACACCTTAGACCCAATCTTACAAAGGAATGATCACAAGGGTCCTCTGGACTCTAATAACTTACAAATAAGTGGATGAGTCCCTTTTATCTCTTTGTTGAAGATCTCCTCCTTTGCTGATGAAGAGTATTCTACTTCCTTGAACCGCAACTCAGAAGATGTAGCAATGCATGACAACGGGTTAGGTCAAGGTTGTAATGGAATCCTACTCTATTAAAAGTTTTCCTATAGGGGAAATAGAGCGATTCCAATCATCTATGCATTCGAGGCATCCCAACTTAATGATTTGTCATTAAGATGGTAGCTGGAGGATCCTTGAATGCAGAAGTTCATTCCTCAATCTACTCTATTGAATGTCAATGATGAGGGTAGATTGGAGGATGAACTTTCATGAGAGAAAGGGCTTTGGGTATATGATCTAAGGTTAAACACTCAAAAGCACTCTCTTCTTTCTCTACCAGTAACTAAAGACAAGTTCTCTATATATAGGTAAAAAGTTCCAACAGATATAAAATGGTCACATTTATGACAGAATTCGATATCATCGAGCAGGGTCGATATCATCGAGCGTATACTCTCGGTTGTATCGACTAGCCGCTCGATAACACAAACTCAAATGTCATACGTTTTTGAAACCTTTTGCCAGCTGGTTGAGGAAATTGAAACCTACGTTGATGTCATCGAATTTCAAACTCCGAATTCATCGACACGAGGATCGATTCCTCAACATTTAAAAATGAAAGAGACATTGCCTTTGAAATATTTCAGGTCAAGGATATAATCGAGGTAAACTCGATATCATCGGAATTTAAATGTCGATGATATTGATAGTCATGTCGATACATCGATAAATCCAAAGGATTTTCCAGTTAAGCTTGCTAACAGATTATGTCCATTCTCGATGCAATCGACCCAGCCTCGATATCATCGATATTTGAATATCGATTCTATCAAGTGACCCTCGATCTAAGATAAAAACCACCTGAAAATATGCTGGTAAACTGAGTGTCCAAGACCGATATCATCGAAGGCCTTCCGATATCATTGGTTTTTGAATTCTTAGGATATCGAGAAGTACTTCGATATATCGAGGTATTTATGATTTTCTTTAGAAAAATAAGAACACGAATTCTCTCCTGTCGATTTTATCAAGTCACTTTCGATAGACTCGAGACTCAAATTTCGATGATATCGATACATCGATAATTCAGTCCAAAAGTATATGCGGTTGCTGGACAACTTTATATCCTCATTCGATAGTATTGATTGAGCATCGAGGACATTGACAACATTTCTCGATTATATCGATCGCTCTATCGATAAATCGTTAGAGGTAGAAAACTTAGAAATTTTTTGAAATTTTGAAAAAGTTTTCTAATCCAAAAACCCTATGATATTCTAATCTATTTTAAAGGTTTCAAGTACGTAGTGTTTTGGGACATGGGATATGAGGTATAGATTTACCTGTGGCAAGTTCGAGCACATATCCAATTGAGGCAGATGGTTGATTGATCTTCCTATAGAGCTTCTCTATCTAGTTGACTCAACACTCACGCTAATTGACAAACCAAGGCACTTTCAGAAGGCTTAACCTCGGCAATACTGACACTTCTTCTATTAATTATAGCAAGGCTATACCGACAATTTAGAGATAGTGTCGCACCACGTGTACTAGAAAATTGTTTGGACGTTGTTTTTTACACTAGGTGCGTGGGCATGCCAAGATTGAAATTGAAGCTTCAATTTAAATCGAGCAACAATGACCCCAAGCGCCAAGATAGGCAGACAGTAGTATATGATCGAGATCCAAAGAGATCGGTCACTTATTCAGCACTCACTCAATGTGTAAAATCGGATCAGGCGATATTTAGAGGGTGGGGTTCGTTCTCTGATGATGGGTTGCACATTTTCCTTCCATACGAAAGGACTTTTCAGTGCAGACGAAATGGAATAGAAAATAGATTCTTAAAGTCGATCGTGAAGATCAGCTACGGAACATTCTTTCGATTGAAGAACTGAGTCTAGCATGCGAGCGTAAATTCAAATTATAGCTAAATATTATCAGTTACTTGGTTATCGCTATGGATTACGCTACAGAATGTAAAACAACAGGCTTTGAAAGTAAAGATTACACTATAAAATGTCATTTTTCCAACAAGATAAGTAAAAGATTACATTATGAAATGTAAATCGACAGGATAATTGAAAGATAAGTTTGGTTTGTTTGAGTTGGTATGACGATTACCATAACCATTCTCTATTATTGCTCTCTAGATGCTTCCCATGTTATTTGCTTCAATTACTTATTCTCTTGTCACCTATCATATAACTGTTTGACCATGATTGTTTCTCAATGGGCCGCTCAAGCAGTACATAGCACCATGTGATACGTTCTGGCTATGCTTATCGAGAAATCTCCTCCGTAAATACCATACTCAACTCCACGGTACTAGTTGCGGCACTTACCACGATATTCAGACATGTTTAAGTGTGACATTGGCATGTGTCAATCACATCCAAGCACGTCTGTGGTTGCAGGGTCACCACGCAATCCTCATGAGCCAGATTATTACGCAAAGGTACGTTCACGCCAGAAAAAAACATACCGGACACCGCACATTTGTGGTCCCCGATGGAAGATGTGGACTTGGAATCAGCAGTCCTAATGTTTTAGCTTTTACATATAGTCCTACCCGCACCTTAGCACTCGACGAACGTAACTAACTGGCACATGTGCTGTCTATCTAGGCCGTGACCAAGAAGACGCTGATCGTGCAAACTCACGCAAGTCATCCATCACGAGGGCCAACATGTAACACTACGTCCTTGTTGAAGCCTACAACGTATCGATCAGATGTGCAACACGCCTGATATGTTGACACGTTTGCTACGTGTTTTATCCTCTTTACCGGTGGATTTGCTATTTCCACGCCCATGTATAACCAAACCGTGATGCAGGCGCGATTCGATCCTACGTGACAAGCACACAAGATCAAACAGTCCACTAGGTTGGCTTAAATGTGCAGATGCCATGGTCTGAGTGGGGTTCGATTTTGATCCCCACCAAGTCTACATCTATTTCGACTCGGTAAGTCTTTCAAATGATAGCCTTCTATCCAGTGGGCCAAATCCTGGTGTCAATTGGTAACTAGTTCTTCACTTTGAAGGCTAACGATCCAATGGCTAGGATCACCGGATTAGTGTATACTTGGAATCATCTACCATCCACAGTAGAGGCATTGAGGTAGTTTCAAGAATCTGAGACCATATGTTCCACATGAACCATTAGAAAAAAAAAATAAAAAAATGGGCTAATCTGGGCCTTCCCAGGTATTCCTTACCCGATGAGTGGTCCAAAATCGAATTACGGAGATGCTTGCCGGACAAAAAGAGGGTTGGATTGGGATGGGGACATGGACGGCCACTCCCTGGCCATTTCTCTCCTTGTTTGTCGCAAAAGGTGGGTAGAGTGGAATTGAAGCCGTGTGGCGTCCTCTCATTTCATATTTTGTGGCTAAAAAGGGTCGTGACAGGTTAGTTGACGTGGAGTTGGGGGTAATGGGAAATTTAGAAACCATGGAGATTGGCTGGTCTCACACGTCCATTTGGAAAGTGTGCGGACATCCCCACCGTGCATACGATGGTCCCCACTGTTAAGATAACAACTTTTAAAATCAGACTGTCAAAACATTGGAGCATATAATTAATGATTCCACTAACGGTCCATCTACAACGTACAGTTACCCCAGTGTAATAATGAGTTAATCAGTCAGAAAGTCATGCAAGATCAGATCCACTCTGGGCCCAGCTTTTGCACTGCTCAGATATAGTACACGCGTGCCAGTTTGGCACGTGTGTTGTGTCTAAAGGTACATGTGGATCCAGCAAACCTCTGGAGAGATTCGTGGGTTTATGCTTGTGGTGGTGCTCCGGAGGATGCAGCTTGTGGCCGATGAACATCATCCTACGTGTCTTACTCTTACCTATTAATTATTTTTTTCATTTTTTTATTTTTTTTAGCACTTTTAGGATGAGATATCGCCATTTCTATCAGCACCAACCAAGAAAAAGCGCAAAAAATCCGATGAAAAAGTGGAGCTGGAGGGGACTCCGATTTCCTGAGAAAGCCTTTCATAAGAAGTTCCTGCCGAAGGGGATGCGGATTGCGTCCTACCCTGCCCGTCTCGGGCCACGAACGGGCAGTTTTATGGGTAGGCCCACCGTATCTATTTATCCACTGGGTTCATCCCTTCTCATAGGTCATTTTAAGATATCTGTACAAAAACGAGGCAGATCCGGCGCTCATGTAGATCACACCAAACAATAATATTAGGTTGCATTTAGGGGTGGACACGGGTCGGGCCGAGTCGAACTTGCCTCAGCCCGTTCAGGCCCGTTCAACAGCCGCACCAAGCCCAAACCGGACCGAGCTTGGTCACCGAGCCAACATCTCCAGCCTGAATCTGACCGAGTCAAACTTGAGCCAGTTCGGGCCGAGTTCGGGCCAGTTTCGAACCTTCGAGTTCGGGCCAGTTTCGAAACTTACGACAAGTTTATGGGAAGGGCTTTAGTAGGTAATCCGCGTCCCATTACAATTTACAAGTTCATGAGAAATAGGATATATTATAATTTTACTACATTTATATACACTTGACAAAGCATAAAATAAAATATTTTATACAAACTGAATACAGTCATACACTACTCACTACCTTCGAGTTCGATTTTTTTTTAATGTTGGAATCAATAGTTGTTTTTATTGCAGAATGTGATGAATGATATTCAGCACTTATAAGTTACCCAGAAATTACATTACATGGCATACAAATAATTCAAATTAACTGTCCAATTTATTTATTCAGTTTCAGATGTATCATAAACCAATAAATAACCCTTATTTGATTAACTTACTATCAGATTTTTTAACATTTATTGGACGGTTAAAAATGACAAACATCTACTAGTTTATTTCCACAAACAAATGGCCACAAATCAGAAAATAGGATCGTGAAACCAACCTTATTTTTGGAATGTAACTAGGGTACAGTGATATCGACAGCTTATTTGGTTTAATTCCAGTTAATATAACTCATATCTACATATTAAAATGCCTGATTATCAAGTGTTATGCAGCTGGAGTATTAAATAAATCCAAGAAGATGAAAGTTTCATACTCCAGTATAGTGTGATGGATGATACACAGGCACTGAGACATTGTATATTCGACACATAATTAATTTAAATTGAAACATTACACAAAACTCATTCGAAAAAAAAGAAGAGAAATTTGTATCCATTTAAGACAGAGAGAGAGAGAGAGAGATCATACCTTGGTCGAACAGCTTCCGCCCGCTGGTCGGACGAGAGAGAGAGAGTGAGTGAGATTAGAGAGGTGAGACCGTGAGAGCGTCGAGTAGGGCGCCGGACTGTGGTCGCCTGGTCGGACAGCGTTCGCCCGCTGGTCGGACGAGAGAGAGAGAGAGAGAGAGAGAGAGAGAGAGAGAGAGAGAGATTAGAGAGTGAGGGCGTCGAGGGGGGCATCGAACTGTGGTCGGACAGCGTCCGCTCGCTGGTCAGACGAGAGAGAGAGAGAGAGAGAGAGAGAGAGAGAGAGAGAGAGAGAGATTAAAGACAAGAGAGATAGAGATTAGAGAGATTTGGGTGGGGGTCAGGCCGTCAAACAGGGAGAGAGGAGAAGGATTTCGTGGGGTCGGGCGATCTCAGAAAGTGAAAGGGGAAAGGAACGGGTAGGGTTAGGTTAGAAATCTATATATACACACACACACACACACACACACACACACACACACACACACACACACACACACACACACACACACACACCCGGGTCGGGCCGAGGCGAGTCGAGTTTCGGACCGAGTCGGGCCGAACTGGGAGGTATCCGAACTCGGCCTGAACTCAGTTTCGAGCCAAGAAAATTGGCCCGTCCTGACCTGAACTCAGTTCCGGGTCAGGCCGAGTCGGACTTTTTCGGGCCGGGTCGAGCGAGCTAACCGGGCTAGCCCAGTTTGTGTACACCCCTAGTTGCATTAAATGACACATCATTAATGTAAGTTGCATTAAATGCAAAAGTCATCTTTGGTGTGGCCCACTTGAGACGCTGATTAGATACTAACAGGTTGAGTAGCGAGTCCACTACTGAAGCGAAGTCACCAACACCAAGTTCTGTGGCCCCACTAAGATGTATGTGTTGTATCCACACCCTCGATCCATTTTAAGATATCATTTTAGGGCAGGAGCCAAATAATGAGGTAGATAAAGAGCTATAGTGGACCCAGCACAGAAAACAATGGGGAGAGTGATTCCCACGGTTGAAACCATCCTAAGGCCTACCATAATGTTTATTTGAAATCTAACCTGTTCAAAAGTTTTTAAAAAATAAAATTAAAAATAAAAATAAAAATGGAAGAATAGAAAACAAAAACATCAGCTTGATCTAAAACTTTTATGACCTTTAAAAGTTTTTAATGGTGGGCTTCATTGTCACTAGTTTTTTCTGTGCTGGGTCCAATGGAGCTTTGGATTTAAATCATTCTTTGGATGTTGCCCGAGAATGATCTCTCCGTATGGATGGAAGGCTTGGAAACAAAACATACATCATGGTGGGTCTCACGTAACTTGGTGTCGTCATTTCAATAGCGTCAATATCTAATCCGCGCACAGTCCACTTGAGCGTTGGATCTGCCTCATTTTTAAGTACATACCTTAAAATGATCTAAGAAGAGAGATGAATGGCTTAGATAAATAGATACATCACAGTGGACCCGCCTATGGAACTGCCCTTTCATAATATTTTTGTGAAATCCACCGGTTCATCCATTTTTCAAGCTTATTTTAAAATATGCAACAAAAAATGAGGTGGATACAAAACTCAAGTGGGTCACATGAGGGGAAAATTAGGGAAAGAAATTCCTATGCTTAAAACTTTCCTGGGCTTTGCCCTGATGTTATATGTCATCCAAACCCTTTATAAGGTTAATCCCTCGGATGAAGTGAAAAAAAAAAACAGAAAAAAGAGAGACTTGTATGCCCATAAGATTGTTTCAATGGTACTCATTTAATCCTCATTGTTTCCTCTCATATGGCTCACTTGAGTTTTGGGTTCACCTTGTTTTTTGCCGCATATCCTAAAATGAGCTTTAAAAATGGATGGACAGGGTGGATTTCTCACAAACATCACAATGGGCCCCTCCCAACATGCTTGCATCCACCCAACATCCTTGCATAGGAACTTCCCAAGAAAGGCTTGCACGAGGACTTTCTAAGAAAGGCTTTCGCAGAAAATCTATCTCCAACTAGAGGTGTTCATCTCTATTGTCATCAATTCTTGCTAGAGCCAATTAGAGCAGGTTGCGTGTAATTCTTGGTAGATTTGTGTGGTGTATTTAGTGGGATTGAACTTTAAATCCATTGGTTTGAAAAATTATCTATGTTTGGTTCATCATAGGTTTCCAACATTAGATCTGCGCATAGAGTAGGGAGGACTTTCTGCAATTCAACCAGATTTATGAAATCTATGGGATTTCCTCCTAAAAGCATGAGGTAGGAAGTTCTTACGCTGGGAAGGGAGGTGGGACCCACCTTGATATTTTTGAGGAATTCACCCCGTCCATCTATTTTACACGATCATTTTAGGATAAGAGACCAAAAATGAGGTAGATTTAAAACTCAAGTGGGCCACACAAGAGAAAACAGTGGGGATTGAGTCACCACCATTGAAATATTCATGTGGCCACAAAATTTTTGTATCATGGTAAAGTTTTCTATGTTGTCAGTTCCTCCCGACATGAATGAACTTATAAACAGTTGGGATGACATATAAAAATTAAGGTGGAGCTCGGAAAGGTTTCAACGGTAGGAAATTCTTTCCCCACTATTTCCTCTCGTATGACCCACTTGAGTTTTAGATCTGCTTGACTTTTGGTAGCATGTCCTAAAATGATCTCAGAAAATGGATGGACGGGGTGGATAACTCACAAACATCAAGGTGGGCCTCACCTTCTCATTGTAGTTTTCAAACACAGTTTTTGAGATTGGTAGTTGTTTTCCATATACAATCAAAACATTATATGAATCAAAACCCATACATCCTACGTGATCCAAACACCAAACTGAATAAGTTCACTCTCATGGGATTAAGAGACGATCCACCGACAAGTGCATTTATTGTAAAAAAAAGTAATTTTATCCCACTTAATACCATCTAATTCCATGCATAAAGATGATTATACAATAATACGGTTCGAGCGTATTGAGCAACTCCACGTCATCTACTAAGTGGTCGAGTGAAGAGTGATCGTGCGAAAGCGGTTACAAGACAGATGACAAGTTTAGAAGCAAGGAGGATTAAGTTATGCTAAACGGTTATATCAACCGTCAAAACATGGGAAGCATCTAGATGGCCGAGTTAAGGCTATAAATAGCGAAAGATTTCAGCAAAGCAAATTGTCTCATACTAACCCAGTCAAACCAAATTTATCTTTTACTTATCCTTTTAATTATCCGTCATTTACATTCTTTAGTATAATCATTTTACTTTCTACTAGTCATTTACATTTTGTAGTATAAACATTTACTTTTTCCTACTCTTTACATTTCTTACTGTACTCCGTAGTATTAATTCAGTAATTGTTAACTTTAGTTGTAATTTGGATCTATGCTCATATGATGGATTTAGTTCTAACATCAATATGTTTTTCGTAACTAATTGTAAGAATTCTTCTTGTTCTTTTATCTTAATTGAAAAAATCTTTTCGTATAGAAGACAAAGGTGCAATCCATTATTAAAAGACGAACTCTACCCTCTGACTATCGCCTGATCATTTTAATATATTGTGCGAGTGGTTGAATATGCAACCGATCTTATTTGATCTTGATCACATACTACTTATTGCCTATCTTAGTTGAATACGCTTGGATTGTGTATGCATCAATAATACTTTAATTTGGACATGGTCTCTATCTAATGTAGAGTTGTACACAAGTCTAACCAAGTCAAACTTGGCACAGCTCAGCTCGGCTCGGCTCGGTCCTTAAGTCTGTCTGGAAAGCTCGACTCGGTTCGATTAGCAACTTGGGCCAGTTTAAGTTGAGTTCGAGCCTGTGCGATATTTTCTCAAGCACATATGATGCATCTTCAATTTCTCACATAATACAAAACAATAACAACACTTTATAAGTATTTCATCAAACACTCCGCGAGCAGCATTAAAAATCAACATATGAGGGCAACCTTATAATGTAAAGTTTATATATATATATATATATATATATATATATATATATATATATATATATATATATATATATATAGTGATTTGTTTTATATACATTCTTTCCTCGCCACCAGCTGATCTCACGGAGAATGTACGCACCTAAAACAACACTTCATTGAGTCATTTCATCAAACATTCGGCGAGCAGCATCAATATCAAAATAACCGAGTCAGCAAGCTTGATCTGAGTTGATTTGAGTTGAGGTTCGATCTGAGTCAAGTCAAGCTCAGGCAAGCTTGAACTTGGCTCGATATTTTTTTGAGCTCCAAAAACCAACTCAACTCGGTTCGAATCTAATTTTGAGACGAGGTGAATCCAGCTTTGCCAAATTGAGTTAAGCGAGATAACTCGACTCGTGCATATAACTCTAATATAATGTGAAGACTTAGTAAGAAGATTAAACTACTTTAGATGATTTTCTTATAAATATAGGTCTGTTCACTCACAAGCCCAAATCTCATTTCAATATTTTTAAGAGGACCTAAGGTGCATAAGTATCTATCGAGGTTTAATATGCATTTAAGTCTATGATTACGTGATATTCATGATTGATGCACAGACGATCTTATATTCCATGATTCAATCTGGAGGATGCTTATCTATTATAGATAGACGTGGGGCTATGCTACACGTGCCCACTTGGGACAAGTGTGTAACGTATGTTCATTGATTTGATAAGTCACTCCTAGGCCCAAAATCCTAACAACTTTTTTTTTTTTTGCTAGAAGATTGTCTGTCCCACTTGATATTCAATTTGGATGATCATGTGGCCCATATGTATCCAATCGTGTCCATCTATAAAATGCAAAGCAGCTGAACTGTCACCCCCAATGCTGGAACATAATAGCATACTAAAATGGCCTGCAGGAATCGGAATGATGGGGCTGTGGGTGGAGGTAACAATTCTGCAAATGGCTTTAATATCGAACAAGTGATATAAAGCTAGGCTGAGTCAGTAATGCTCAATCTAGTTCCGTACCAATCCAGTGGTGGAAATGGCCAGCCGAGGCTAGCCACTACAGCTCTAACCGGTACAAAGTAAGTTGGAGTCAGGCGAGCGAGGACAGCTTAGCCAATGGAATAGAAGGTTTCAGCCCAGCTATCGAAGATTGGCTCATCATAAAGGTCTACTGGATTTTTATCAATAAGTGTCCTGAGTAGGCTCCACACAGGCATGTTGGATGATCCTTCATGAAAATTTCAGGGCCCTATAGATAAAATCAATGAGCTAAGAGGGTCTGAATGATATTTAGTTGAAGCAGTGGTCCTGGGTCTAGGCCCATTCACGACTATCGTGGGCCATAACCTTATTTCAATTGGGAAAGAATGACCTAGTTTGGGCTTGTTGTATTTGATGTCTTAAATTTAGTCAGACATAGGGCTTGTCGATGCTATTAATAGATTATTCGATGTCACCTTCGATGGCATCGAACAGTGCTCGATCCCACTGAGATTTTTTTGGATTTTCTCCAGTTGGTCGTTGGACTAACTGAGCGTCTTTTTGATGCCACCGGTATGTGTTTGATAACATTAAAGGTTTGTTCGATGCCATCGAACAAGGATCGTTATAATCGGATTTTCTATTTTTGTCTCTGGACAATTTGGGTGTTAGTTTGATGTTATCGACATGACTTCAATGCCATCGAAGGTTAAGTTTTGATGACATCGAAGTGTGTTCGATGCCATCAAACTATTCAACGTAGATTTATGCAGAACTGTAATTTTGCGGGATTTGTTTTCGATTTTGCTTGGTATTCTTCTATAGGTTATATATATGGGTGTAAGTGGGATTGAGAGGTATTACGAGGGTTTTTAATTCATCAAAGGGCTTCAAAAGGTGTAGCAAGGGTGAAATTCGAGGTTGTTCGAATCGGGTAAGGTTTCTCTCTCTCTCTCTCTCTCTCTCTCTCTCTCTTTGTAATTTTTATTTTCATAGTGATCATCTGTCACTTTGTGCCTTTTTTTTTTTTTTTTTTTTTTTTTTTTTTTTTTTGTCTCAAAAGAATTTTTTCACGTTAAATCGTTATGTTCTTGTTGTGCTTGGTTTGTGCAATTGGATTACTCTTCTTGATTCTACCGTGTGCTTTTGCGGTTCGCCAATAGTCTGGGCTCATTGCCGAATTCCCCTTACAATTGGGCTCAAGCGTGGCCCACTAGATACTAGGCCCTAAATTGGCCAGGCCTGCCCATCAAACTTTCGGGCTAGGTTATTGGGGCAAAAGGCCCAACTCACTTGGCAATTTTGTGCCATGCACGGCATTAGTGATTGAGCCCTGTCAGGCCCTTATGTGTGTCAATAAACCGGGCCAAGATTTAGCCTTGCATGGCCATTCTTATATATAGAGTATCTGAACCAGATGATACCGGTTATTATGGAGTAAAATCGTAATCGGCCCTTTTTAGTTGTGTGAAATACAAGGCCCATGGTGGCTCGGCCCTGAGCTCAGTCCTAGGCACGTACATTAGGACCGGGCTTGGACCTTCCAAGGGCAGGCCCAAACCCGTCCCATTTGACAGTAGATACCGCCCAAGAGCAGTCCATAATGCTTGATGGAGCTCCCCTCCGACCACATATGGCCACATGTGAGGCAGACCTTTTAGTGATCCAAACCATTCATATCAAATGCTCAAATGATCCTAACGGTCAGATTTGGCTTTCATTAAATGAGGACTATTAGTTGTCAATGTGACGACGGTTACACAGTCGAGGACAGTTACTTGGGCATGACCTATATCGTGATGGCCCCACTGGATAAATAAATAGCTCGGGTACTGAAAGTGAGTCCCACTGAGAACGGATTGGCTACTCCCCCTGCCACCAGCCCGGTGGCTGGTGGTCGGTGCTCTGTGGGCCCACCATGATGTATGTGTTTCATCCATTCCGTTCATTCATTTTTTACAGATCATTTTAGGATTTGAACCCAAAAATGAAAAATCTCATGTGGACTACACCACAGGAAAACAATAGTGATTGAATATCCACCATTGAAATCCTCCTAAGACCCACTGTACTGTTTATTTGACATCCAGTCTGTTGATTACGTCATACAGCCCCAGATAAAGGGAAAAAATAAAGATCAACTTGATCCAAAACTTTTATCGCCCCCAAATTTTTTTTAATGGTCTACGTTCATTCAACACTATTTCCTGTAATGTGATCGAATTGAGATTGGGATATACCTCATTTTTGGTCTCATACCATAAAATGATCTATAAAAATATAAGGACGGCATAGTGAGGCCCACAGAGCACCGGCCATCAGGGCTGGTGCAGGAGGAGCAGCCAATCCGTTTCCAGTCGCACCTGTGTTTCCCTGACCCTGGGACTCACCTTGATGCATGTACTGTATATCCATGCCTGTTCATTAATTTCTCCAGCTTATTTTAGGCCATGGTCCTAAAAATGAAGCAGATCCAAATCTCAAGTGGACCAAGCCACACAAGAAACAGTGGTCATTGAACGCCCATCGTTAAAAATTTCCTAAGGCTTACCGTAATGTTTAGTTGCCATCCAACCCATTGATAAGGTTACACGGACAAGGATGAAGGGAAAAACAAAAATAACAGCAGCTTGAACCAAATCTTTTAATGGTTGACATTCAATCCCTACTGTATATTCCACTTGTGATTTGGACCTGCTTCGTTTACTGCCTTAAAATGAGCTAGAAATTTTCATGGACAGCGGATATACAACACAAACATCAAGTGGCCCCACAGGGAAACATCCACTCCCTTGTCTCCTGTAACACAATCGCTACCATATAATACCTCTTCAAATTTCACACAAACAGTGGTGCGCATTACGCACCAATGTAATGATAGCAGGCAAAATCATTTTGTTCGACTAAAAAGATCCCTAGCTTATCTTTTGACTAAAAAGTTCCCAAGCTTATCTTGAATATATGGATAAGCATGACGATTGCTAAAAGCATTCGCCAAGTGCACCTTGAAAGTGCACGTGCGTAACCCGTGGGAGTGACGAAGACATCTGTGAGATCAGATCCGCTTGTCAGGTGGCCCCTTCAGGGCTAGTGATTGAGGCTCGTCAGGTTCTTTTGGGTGTGGATAAATCGGGCGGAGCTCGGTCCTAGCATGACCATCCTATATTTAGAACATCTGAACTAGATTTAATACAAATTAGAGTGGAGTAAAACCCCAACCATCCATTTCCAGTTGTGTGAAATGGACCAGGCCTAGTATTTTTATTGGGGCAGGCCTGTGATAGTAGGCCTGTGGTGGATCAGGCCCAAACCCGTCCCTTACATAGGGCCCCGAGAGCAAGTCCACAATGCTTGATCGAGCGTACCATCTGGCCACACATTGAATTCTCTTCCACACCAGCTGCATGCACCAGTTTGGGGGCCCACCACCATATTGTATACGTAAAATCGACTCCGTCTGTCACGTTCGTCCTCGGTATTAGGTGCTACGCCCAAAAAATCAGCTCCATCTGCAGCTCAGATTAGACACATCATGTGAAACACTGGGGATGGAATGCCAACCATAGGTTTGTGTGGGTCACCATAATGCAGCGTGACAGATTTGATACAATATCCAAGCCATCCATCAGAAGGTTACCTCTGTGTAGATTGATCTCTATCTCAATAATCATATCGGTCAACTAGTCATGTGGGCCACAATCAATCGAATAAATGTACGGCTGTGAAATAATCCGCTGAAGTTTTCTAAATTGTCCACTTCTATTATCATTGCACCCTATTAAGTGGTGTTTACAGCGGGCCTGCCACAGCCAGATCCAATGGATGGGAAGTTACCATGTGTAAGGATTCGCAGATCAGCCGAAGGAAATGATGATGAGTAAGAGACATCTTTATTAGGACACACATAACACGGGAGGCCATGCGTCCTGCAATATGCTGGAGATGTACATACGATAGCCTGTTGATATACGTGCGACCAGATGCTAGAGGCGACCAAATGCTAGTGACATTGGCTGAAAAATATAAATCATGCACGCATACAAAACTTCAGGAAGAATGTACTAGTTAGCGAAATGCTAAGGGATCCATATTGACATATGGCCACATATGATAGGTCATCCGGAAGTAGCCACTAGCTAGGTGAAAAAGGTGCTCATCCCTATTTCGGCTCATTTTTATGAGAGCCGATTAGAAAAAGGTTATGTGTAATCAAAAGGAAGTTACGTGGTGTATTTAAAAAATTTTGAAGAGTCATGTGGCATTCATATATCGATATCATGTCATCCATTAAGAGAAAGTGGTCAAGCGAAGTGTAGTCATGTTGAAGAGGTTATTGGGACAGATTGCAAGGTTAGAAGTAAGGAAAACAAGTAGTGTTGAAACCGTTATAACAACCATCAGAATGTGAAAAATGTTTAAATGAGTGATTTAATGCTTTAAATAATGAAGTTAATAGAAGAAATGATCTCGTACGAACCAAACCAAAGCAAATCTATATTTCAATTATCCTTTTAATTATGGGTTGATTATATTTATTAGTATAATTTTTACCTTTATTTGCTATTTATATTCCTTATTATAATCCGTGATAGTAATTAAGTAGTTGTTAACTTTATTTATAATTCAAGTATACACTTATTTACTGGGTTCAGTTCGATTTTCAAACAAAGTTCTCCATTTAGATAGGCATTCTACAGTTATTCTCCACAACCAACAATAAAAAATTTATTTAAAAAAAAAATTGTCTATATTGAAGAGAAAAAAGTCATTTCATCCGTAAGGTAGAGGTGTGACCCATTTTTAGAGGACGAACCCTATCCTCTGATTATTGCCTGATCATCTTAAGAAACATTGTGCAAGTGGTTGAATATGCGAGCAATCTTATTAGAATTCAGTCACATACGGTCGATTCCGACGTATATGCATATCTTGGTGCTTGGGGACGGTTTAGTTTGAATTGAGCCGCTCATTCAATTCTGACATGCTTGCATTAATCACATGACCAAATTTGAAATCGAACTACAACATAAGTTTGGTATGCCAGTGGGACCCTCATTGTAGTTTTCTTCTTGGTGCGACATTACCAAACGACCAATAAAAATTATGAATAGAAGAAGAAATCAAATTGTTGGATCTAAACCCTCGACACCTACCGTACTACTTTTGATCGAGGACGTGCTAGTTCTAACGGCCCCCAAATCATTGAATCTAAACAATAGTTCAACATTCAGTGTCGTGAAGCAGGAGAGGGCATCGAACTCTCCTACCGCATTTCTTGAAGAGATAAGGGTCGGACTCTAGGATGTGAAAATGACTATTTAACACATTTGAGAATATGGGAGAGCTCAGGCAGAGTTGGTGCATGCTCGAGCCGAGCAATTCTGTGTTTAAACTAAGACTTTGAACAGATGGATAACTAACTACACTGAGGCAATGCATCAATTGATGACCATCATTACCAAAAGGGCATATATGACAACGTAGTATCATGTTGAAGGAAGTTCTATTAGTAACATGATTCAGCTGCCATTGATGCCTCCCCTATGGTGAAGCTCGCCTCCCATCCCAAGTAATGACTGACGGAATGCTCCATTGCACACTGAGTCCAGGTGACTAGATTGGGAGGTTAGGAATTTTACCCCTGACGTTCGGAATCAAGGTATGTTGGGAAGACATCTCTTCCAGCATTTTCCTAGAAATCCGTTATTTCATGAAGGACAAAACTAGGTAGGTCCTGAACCACAACTTATGATTGAACCACAATGGATCGATCGTGACCAAATGATACAAATGATCTAAGAGGTATGTAATAGCCCATATTTCGTAACCCGAGTTTAGTACTCATTTTCTGAAATTCTGATTATTAACCTTTAAGGATAGCCCACATCTCATAGTAAATTTTTTTTGTAAAGAATCATCATAATAAAAGGAAAAACAAACCATACATAAAAGGGAATGTCTAAAATATATATCTCAACATATACAAATGATAGCCCATAGTGCTTATACAAACCAATGACTTAAGTCACTCACAAATACAAAAAAGTATTAAAGCAAATATGAAAAATAGTTAATAAGTAATAAATTTAAACTGCAAAATTAGATAGTTCCTCTTACTCCATGTAAGTGTCAACCTTTACATTATTTATATATCATACACCACTGAATATATTTTGATAGCGTCAATGACTATCCTAATGAGGTATACCCACAAGATTATCAAGGCATTATAGTAATTAAGAGTAAATTCAAATAAAACTCAGAAAATTTCAATATTCAATCTATACTTCACAAGTAGAATACATGGATATACAATTTATACTTCATAAGTAGAATATAAGAGGATATCACCTGCGAATCAAAAGAAGACACAAATACATGTTTTTTAAGTAATAACTCAAGAAACCATTATATCTAAATTACAAATCACAAGTCACAAGTACAACACCAACTGCACATCCAAACCACAATTTAAAGTATAACATAAGGAAATATAATCCACTCCTCACAATATATAATATAAACCACCACGATATTCAATAGTTAATTTAATCTTGATTAATGCATGAATGTATGAATGTAATCAGCCTGTGGATGCACATCCTACTGAACAAATAAATAGACCTTCTAATCAGTTGGCTCATTCATGTAAAAGAATGGGTTTTTCAGACAGTCGACCCATTCAAAATGTAAAAAGAGTCATTCAAACAGTACACTATTCTTTCAAACAGTCAATCAGGGACCCGATAACGACCGTGTGCCATATATGCATGATTAATCCATCATTTATTAGTCCAATTTATAATCAACACATCATAGAAGCTCAAAGGTCACTATGGGAGGTCATCACTCAACATAGGCTGCCAACTCGAGCATAGTGTCCCATACCACCATCCTTTACTCATAAGACTTTGCAAGTACAATCAAAATACACTTGGAAAGTTACAAGTTCTTATTCTAATACAATAGATTCATGGTATTTCATTTATATAAACTTTTATAACTAGTGGCCACTCATGATTCAATACATAGACATTACTATCAAAAGTCCAGGTATATTTCTAACAAAAAAAATTCTCTCAATAAGTCACATTGGCACCAAATCCATTTAAAGACACCATAAAGAATATAATCCACAAGACACAAGGGTATAAATAATCCACGTGATAGTAAGTCTATGACCAAATAACACTTAATCCATTCACAACCGGCCACTAGTTCAAGAAATCTCCTGATATACATATCCATCGACATCTCGCATTAGATTTTCAATATAACTCATTAATATGAAGAAGTGACAAACTAAACTATAAGCAATTCAAATCCCTAAATACAAATAAACGTCACTTGCATCAACTTACAAGTTTATCAACAATATCCAAGTAAAATTATCTGCATAACTAGATTAGTAGACAATTATACAATATAACAAATATCAATTTTATAATGTATAAAATAGTCACATCCTAATACATGTGTAAAGTTAAACGAAACTAGATTATTCATATAAACTACACATGAGAAATAAGTTAAGCATGTAAGATAAATGAAAGTAAATTAATATAACCATTGAAATGGTGAAAAGCTTGAAGGGTGATCCTTACCTTTTTAAGATAAGTTGTTAACTAATGATGAAAGGATATGAAAACGAGTAAGGATCAAATACTAACAAAAATTCTCAATATGAAGCGATTAAGATTGACATATATTAGATTTGTTAAAAAAAGGGTTAAACATGAAACTAGATATAAAGATTTTAATCTAAATGGGAAAGGAAATATAGATCATCTTTATGAAATTTAAGACTATAAAAATTTACATGTGAAACTAGAAATAAAATTCTTAAGGCAGTAGATATTTACTTACCTCTATTAAACTCGTCAACTAGATTGAGGATTATACCTAAACTTGAAAAGTTGATCCAATTCAATATGACTCGATGCCTTGAAATAAACCACATTGCGACTCAGTTCGCTCAAGAACTCAACCCTCAAAATCGACAACAAGATAATGCCAAAATTAGAGTCTAGAGAGGCTTCATATAGACATAAACTCATATATAAACTCAGAAACTCACTGAGTTACCTAATATTACCTTGTGTCACTCCAACTTGATTCATAATCAAGTCCATTACCCCGTGCTGAAGCTGTCCAAGAGCTCGAAGTGTATGAGAGCCGAACCAACAGCTGAGATCTAACCCAGGCCTAACCTACTGCTTGCCTCTACAGACCGCAACTGAGTTAACTCGGTTTAACTCAACTTAATGCAAAAAGATCGAATCTCTTCTATACTCTATGGAGAGACTAGATCAACTTGGGAGACAACCCCTGGACACTCCACAATGGATCTAGATACAGTTGAACCTAGTTGAGCACTCAGTTAACCCGGTCTGACTCGGCAGACCGCACCTCCCTCTCTCTCTCTCTCTCTCTCTCTCTCTATATATATATATATATATATATATATATATATATATATATATATATATATATATCCTTCTTCTTCCTTTCCTTAACTTCATCTCTTCTCTTCCTTTTTCTTGAAATTCATTATATCCAATAATTTCAAATAGACCAGACCCCACTAAATTTGAGTCGATCCACCAGGACCTAATCTGATTTGATCAAGTTCACCGAGACTGCAACTCGTCCCATGAATCTCTCTCTTGTCGATTTCTTCTTTCTTTATCATTTCTTTTCTTCCATTCTTCCATGATCTATGCCCATACCACTGTCCACCTAGCTCCCTCAACTGTTCTAAAAAAAAAAAAAAACGTCATTACACGTCTTGAAACAGTGTCTGTTTAATGTAGAATCGTGTTACACCTGATGCTTGAATGTTGTTTTGATCTCTATGTAGAATATATTCTTATGGATGGATCTTGATGATACTTTGAGAATTTGTTGATGCTTGTGAGGAACATTAGACTTGTGTTTCTGATATCAAGATGAACCCCTTTCATGCGACTGCGTTTGCAAGATCAACGGAGAAGACAAGTCAAGCTTCTATGGCATTTTCTATCCCGGTGCATCTTTCTTCATTTCACTTCTTCTAAACATCTCAGATCAAAGCATGGGAGCTTGGAGAAAAGAATGAATGAAGCTCAGACACCATTTGATTGGTGGGTTCGAGCTTGGAAGAAAATTGGTGGATCCTAAGTTTTCTGTAAAAGATGAGGGGAAAATCGAATTGCTGCTGAACTCTTTTGATATATAGGGATGCCCTAATTCTCCTAGGCCGTAGGATTGAGATTAGAAGGTCAAGATTCAATCTAGGGTTCCTTGCTCGCACATTGTTTCTCCGCAAACAGATTTTGTTATTCTATTGAATAACTAGCAATCTGCGTGCTCCTCAATGGAAGGTTTGGATTGCTTGTATCGGACAGTTGAGATTAAAGGAGAAAAGCTCCCACTCGGATCGCCAACGAGGCTGCTCAAATAGTTTCCATTTTCAAAAAATCTTCACGTACATCTCAGCTTGTGCCCTCAATTGTGTGCATGTATGGTAGCCTAACACATGAGATCTGTTAGGGTTTTGGTTTTACCTTTGCTGCACACATGATGGATGGGTCATATCACCTTGAGGTGAAGTGATGGTGGGCCACATATCAAAACAATGGTCACAATCTGTTTCAATCTCGTTTCGGTGAGAATAAAAGAAAGAGAGAGAAATCTCTCCAATTTAAAAAATTTGTGGGTTAAACACTTTTTGATTGGGCTTCTAGTCTATTGCAGAGCGGGTGCACACCTGCTAGTGTACACCTAACATCATATAGGGTTCATTGTGATGATCCTTTCTAACATCTAATTCACCCAACAGGTTTTACAGTGCAAGTTAACATCTGTCCCAAGATGAGGCAAATTCAAAGCTTGAGTGGGCCATACTTCGATGATCTTGTTTTATTTATGAATCTTGATCGATCCAACGGATAGATTGATACAATCCGAACATTGGTTGTTAGTAATACCCGAGGAATGAAAATACAAGGTGTTACAATCCTCCCCCCTTAAAGAGAATTTCATCCCCAAATTTCAATACTTCTATCATTAGTGTAAGAGATGTTATTTCAATCATGGTGTCTGAATTACCACATTTGTTCTTCTAGTGAGGTAGTTTTGTGTGTACAAGTGCGTCTAAGTGCATGTAACTGGCTAAACAAACTCGGTTATTACAATTTACCCCCTTAAATAAAATCTCGCCCTCGAAATTTAATAATATATGTGACGCCCCAGTCACTTCTTCAATGTGGGCAGGCGCGATGTGGGCGAGTTACTGTTGCAGTTAACTGTAGCGTAACTTGTCCCACATCGGAAGGGTTGTACAAAGTAATGGTGGTTATATGTGTAGTTCGGACCTTCCTTATACGAGGCCTTTTGGGGGCGACCTTAAGAATAAAATTGTGCGGGTCAGTGGGACCCAGAACAAACAATATCGTATAGTGCTGGTTGGACTGTTAGAAATGGTATCAGAGCCATGGACGGCTCTGCCCTCGGTGGGGGACAATGTGACGCCCTGGTCACTACTTCAATGTGGGCGGCATTGGATGCCTGGGTCAGTTACTGTTGCAGTTGACTGTAGTGTAACTTGTCCCACATTGGAAGAGTTTTTCGAAGTAATGATGGTTATATGTGTGGTTCGGACCTTCCTTGTACGAAGCCTTTTGGGGGTGACCCCAAGAACAAAACCGTGCAAGTCTAGTGGGACCCAAAACAGACAATATCGTACGGTGCTGGTTGGACCGTTACAATGTACATCTTAATCCGTAGCGTTACAAGTAATAAAATTATCTTGATAATGTACCCTATTCTCGTATGTCCAATTGTGCAATCAAAACCCAAATTCTTAACAAGTTATATCTAAATTTGCCATAATTCATGTATCTTCACTTATTACAACTAGGTCTAAAATATTCATTATGCCCATCAACATCTTAATTTCCTCTAGTGTTTACTAAAATCAAGAATTTAGTTAGGAAATAACTAATATGTAAAGAAATATTTTAATCCTAATTTTATATCCTCTTTTTTCTTTTCCTTTTAATATATATATATATATATATATATATATATATATATATATATATATATATATATTCAGGCTAACATGAAAGGACGATTGTAGTGGGTCTTGTTCACAACCCCAAGTGTAGGGTCGCGATGTAGTAATAATCTCGATGAGACTGGGTCGAATCCATAGGGACTGAACTTGTGTGCCTTCAAAAGATAGTAACTAGGGTTTCCAAGGATTCACTTGTAGAGATCAGAGAACCCTTGATTTAAGTCACATGATAGGAATTGGAGTCCTATCCTATCCAATTGGAAGATATACAATTAAGATCAGTCTGAACTTTCCTTGACCTAATTCTGAATGGAGGAGAATTGTGATAATTGGAAGAGATTGCATCACCAAACCATGCTCATGGGACAATGACTAACAACAAGATTTACCGATCCCACAATCTCAAAATTAGGAAAAGAAGATACTCAAAGCTATTACAGATCTACTGTAATTTGATTCACAATAAACCATTAAGAACTGAAAGTATTCCTTTAAAATCAAATTAGAATCAAAGAAAGTTCAACATAAACATGAATCAAAGTAAAAGAAACATCTCATCATGCTATAAGCTTCACCTCTTAGTCCTATCTAAGAGGTTTAGTTAACCATACACATGATTGAACTAAAGTCTCTTAAGAAAAGCAAAAAAACAAGCTAAAGAAGAAGAAGAATTCCTAGACGGCGGCTTCACCCTTTTGCTCCACTCGTCAAACCCTAGATGATGCTTAGGAACATCCTAAGAACTCTTATTTATAGTTGTGCATCGCCTCCTTATGAATCGACTTGGAAAAATTCGAAAACCGCTTCAAATTTATGCAGTCCATGCATAATCTGCGTAACCCTCAACTAGTCGAGGGTTACCTTCGGCTGGTCGAAGCTCGCGCGAATTTAGAATATGATGTTGCTGGAGTTCGAGTCGAAGTTTCCTCGACTAGTCGTGTAAAAACTCATATCTGTAAATCCTAAACTATAACTTATCATTAAAACCAACACAACCAACCCTTACAAGTAGAAAATCAAACAAACCAGACCTTCTGAACCATAGATCCGGACGATTTCGAACCAGAGATAAATAGTAAACTTACTAAAGCTAATGAATGGTCCAGATCATGCTGATCTCACATGGGCCCCAATTCTGATGGCATGCATGAGCACGAAATTAGGCCCTCTCGTAGTGCATGGGACTACATGCTTGGTGAAAGCGTGTCTGATCCGATAAACCTAGGAAAAAGGTGGAATTTACCCGGTTTTTCTCGCTACTCCCAAACTCAAACAGATTGGTCCGTTCGTCATCATAAAATGGCCCACCATCAGGGATCGTCGAAGTTCGTCTCACCAAATCCAAAGCGTCTATCACATTCAGCAGAAGTCACTGACCAGAACCATGGTGGAAGATACACACGATGAACACGCCTGCCACCACAAGCTAGGGACAAACGCGACCATGCACAACGTAGTTGCTGACGAAGAGTAGAAACCCACGTCATTTGCTACATTGGCAAATCCATCCGTTCGGAATCGTCGGACGCAGCCCACGCTTCAAGCTAGAGTCCTTGTCACCCCTACCACTTCCGGATATAGCTCCCTACTCAGCTGAAAGAGGAAAGAATCTTTCCACTTATAGAAACAAACCATCTCGTCTGATCGTTGGTCTCTAGAAGCTTCTCTCGAGCAAATCCCGGACGTCGACATTAGGGCTATTAGAAATCTCGTAGCTAGCCGAGAAAATCATGAGAAGTTGACGTGATAGTAGATCGGCGCAAACTGCCTCCGTACGGCTAATCACGTTTGATCTTCAACCTTCTGTCACCGTAGAGTGGACACCACATGCGTCCCAAGGGTCATTCGAACCATCCTAGTGGCCCTGATCATTGGATCAGCCGGACATTGCAAAACCACCATGACCAATGGGTCATCTTCTTTAAACCAGTAGTAAAACCCATCTTCTTAAAAATGGATCCTCTCCCTGATCCAAGACGCTCATCATGTGGCCCACCCCACCTAAAGTTCATCAGGAATGATTGTATAGACCCATGCACCTGTCCAATCGATTAAGAGAAGACTGATGACGGATTTCTTAGCATCTCTTTCATTAAGAATGCGCTAACCCTTATGAATAGCCGTAGAAATATCTGGAAGAGGAAAGGCTATAAATAGCCGGGAATTAGGGTGTCTTTCAAGGAAGACTAAAGAAAGAAGTGGAAGGCGATAGAGAGAGAGAGAGAGAGAGAGAGAGAGAGAGAGAGAGAGAGAGAGAGAGAGAGAGAGAGAGAGAGAGAGTCAGCCGCTAGAACGAGTTCTAGCTACTACTGCGACCCAACTTAGTCCCAACAGGAGTCGAGTCAGAATCGGATCATCCGGCCCGTTCCATTCCAGAGAAGAAGAAGGTCTAGAGGAGTAGAAGCTACTGGTGTAACCCAGATCGATCTGAACCAGCTGAGTCGACCCCGCACCAACTCGCTGTCTCAGCCCCATGTCAACTCACCGATTCCAGCTGCATCATATTCTGTGAAGCCAGCCGTCCCAGACTCCCGTCTCATCACTCCAATTGAATCAGGCCTGCTTTGCTCCAAACTCGCTGGAACACGTCCCGATCAACTGGACCAAGTCTGGAAATGAGTTCCTTGACTGGGACGAACTCAGATCAAGATACAACTCATCTTACCTCCTTCAATAGCCGAGAACAACCCTATCCAGCTGCCGTTTCCACCAACGTGGTGCCAAAATCGAGTCAGATCGACTCAAACTCGCTCCAGCCCGATCAACCCAACCCGAATTTCTGAAAATCTGGACAAGTTCACGAACCTGGTCGTGTTTTTGAGATCAGCGTTTTGATTTAGTCAGGCACGTCATGTGAGATTTGCTCTGACCTCTCTACACTATCAGATAGGTCCGTTCCCTAGACAGGTATAACATCTAACCCGTCCCTGTAAACTTCACTTTAAACAACTTGTTAACGAATTGACTCGGTGATTGCTTATAAAACCCGATTGCAAACGCAGTCAGCTGTTAGAGGAGGACGGACTCGAGTTTCTATCTTACTATTAATAGAAGATAACTTCCACCCAGGTATGAAGCTAAGAAACCCACTAGCTTCAATTGAAATTTCTCCCAGCTCAATCATGAGTTGACTCATCCAGTTTCTCAACGAAGTCAATTTGGTGGCAGCTCACTGTTATTTGTAATCTTCTACTCAGGAACTACGTGAAATTGTCTACCTTAAAGGACATGCCTTCCTTTAACAAGTCCCAACAAGTGAGTAGAAATTAAGATTTATACGAATATTAGGCTATATGTGTTGGGATTAGAAGTCTAAACTAACACTTACTTGGATTTTAAGATCCTTACATTCACCCCATAGGAACATTCCAAATCAGCAAAAAAAATACCCACCCAAGGTGAGGAACATCCCCCATTGCTTATTTCATTCACAAATTTCCATGTTAGCTTAAACTTCAAATGCAAAGAATTTTAGACATTTATAAGTATTAATTTCATTTCTAATTTGTGTTGATATTTATGAACTCTTTTTAATCCCTATTGCTCAAGTTCTATAACCATAGGTATATAATGTTATCTTATAATTTTCATGCCACATTTATGATTGTTTGTCTATGGGTACTCTTCTACTAGTCATGATGTGAAGTAGGAATTTGCATGCTAATTTAGCCATAAATTGCATATTGAAGATTTGCCTCCATTGTCTTTAATTTCCAATATTAGTTGCCTCTAATATATGAGATGTCCCTTTTAATGAAGGTAGAAGGAACTCTCATACAATTTAAATGATATCACTCCATTGAGATTTATATGTCACCTTATTGAGGGAATCCCTCTTAGCCTTCTACGTCCATTGATTTCCAATATAGATAAATTGTCTTTATGAATAAATCGTAAATTATATGGAATGTGGACTCATCCATTCTATTGATACTCTATTTTGATAAGCTTTGAGAATCTAAATCTATTAGTGTTATATATAATTTTTAATATTCTAATTTTAGATTTATTCCTACCATACTTACCTTAGGAACAATAAAAACATGAATTCATTCCTATTTTGTAATGATGAGCATGAGGAAATGCTTTATTCCTTATTGCTCAAACCCTAAACTCAATAACTAGGTGGATAGAATTTAGTCTTGTATTCCCTATGTCATATTAGTAAATGCTTGATTATATGCACATTTCAATTAGTAATGACAAGAGTTATGAAATTTCGTTTCATTCTATCGTACAAATTGTACAATGAAGATTATGTGTGGAATGTTATTTTCTGTAAGAAACGTAGCTTGAGCTTGTCAACAATGAATCATATTTAACACATTACATTTATGGGCCCTCATTTGGACCTAGAGAAATTAAAAAGGATTTATGATGAGCTCATGTTTGGATGTTTGACATCTTATTAAAAGACCTCAAGCTTTGACGATGTTTATAAGAGCAATATGTTTAATCCTAAGGAGTGTACATGGGTATCGTAGTGCATGACATCCATGCATGACATATGAGCTTTACCGAGTGCTCAATGTAAGGCACACTCTATTTGGGCTACTAAAAGTTCTATCACTTCAGTTAAATCCTCAGAATATGTGCATTTGTACCACTATGAGTCTTTCTCTCTTTACATGAGGCTTTTCTAGGATTTTAGGACCTCCTTGGGTGTATCCTGAATATTTTTCCAGGAGGTTAGACATCCTTGGGCACACTCACCTACATGGTCTTTCCAAGTAGTTAATCTACCATGGGCGGTCTTTTCTTTTGACATCTAGATGTGCATCCCCAGATCTATGACTTAAGTATACATTCATACATCTATTTATTTACATACAAGCCTATATTATTCTTTTTATGAATTGCTAAGTTGGTTTAGACTATATTGGAATTATTTGATATGCATGAATTTTTAAGAAAAATTTTCATTGAGTTTTCACTCATCCAATAGTGCGGTTGCACCAAATAAACGTAAGTATGATGGTTGATGGTGACCCTTATGATGGGTTTTCAGGGTTAGCTGAGGAGGAGTATGGCAAGGAGGGCCTGTATGCGGATGTAGTCGAGCCATTGGAGCTCCACTAAAATTTTAGAATTTACCTACCTTTATATTTTTCTTATATTTGAGGATTGTAATCAAAATCCCCTACTAAAGGATTTAATTTTTTTGATATGTATGCAGTTATAATTTTTCCTTATTAATGCTCACGATAATTTTTCTTGCGTAGAAGTTCTCTTTATGATATGCCATAAAATTTGTAATACATTGTGTGTATGAGGCCTTATTCCATGACGTAACCCTTGGGTTCTCATACTCAAGCGATCATCCTCGGGTTTTGAGATCTAAGGTGTTACAAGTCGAGCAGGAGCTTAGATGAGTCGAAGCAGATCTTAGACTAGTCGAAGATCACTCAAATTCACTTCAACTCTTCGATTCTTTTCATTCCTCACTTTATTTCCTTGGATTTTTGGCATGTGAATTCTTCATTCTTAGTCTTCTAAGATCCAACCTTAGGCTTGGTGATTCTTAAGCATTAAATCCATCATTTTAACATTTTTTTTTCAATCTAAGCTCTTAAATTCACCTTGCAATACAAACATGATTAAAATAGAACATTAAACATTATCATGTTCATAAAACCAAGTAATAAATGAGGGATAATATGCAATATTTGACCCTCAACACAATCCCCAACCAACATTTTTCTAGTATCGAGCAAAGTATGCAAAAAATGAACTTCAATGCTCAATGTTCAAAACTTTTTCAGAAAATAATCTTTTGTGTAATCAAGTATGAATGAGTGGACTCAAGACATGAAAGTGGTATTTTGAAAACCTAGAGTCGAATTACATAAGCAATCAATCAAATAAGTTCTTTATCCATTAAGTCAGAGTATAATTCGTATATCAAGTTTTTCAATGTGCTCAGTGAAAATTAACTTGCTTCCATAAAATACTATCATTTCATAATGTTAGTCATGTTCATCATATCTAGATCGGTTGAAAATTCAAGTACTGATTCCGAACTTATCCCCTTTTCCTTCTTTTTTTAGTTTTCGATTTTATATCGACAGTCACTCATATTTATTCTTTATTTTTGCATTCTTTTCTATATTTTTCATTCTTTTTATTCTTTGTCATTGTACATGACCTTTTGTTGATCTCCTGTTTTTTAACTAGCTCTTTTCTTCTTTTAAGGTGGATAAAATTCTCCGGACTCGATTCTCACCATCTATCAATGATTCACATACTAACTATCAGAAATTCTAGCATGTCTTATAGAAGTCAAATTGAATGTGTCTTGTTATTTAGATTAACATGATATTTAAACTTCCTTTTAATCAATTCAGTGCAAGAAGTTAGGTGATAGATTACTTAAATGATTAAACTCTAACAATTCAAAATTCAATCTCTATCTTATCATATTCAAAACATTCTTAAGTACACAATTCATCGCTTCCCAAATAGATTTCAACTTGAAATATTGAAATTTTTTTAAAATTTTACTCAAAATTGAGAAAACACTGATTAATTTACCTAATTCTCCATCCTCAACTTAAAAATCTACATTATCCTCAATATAAAAGAAATAAGCATGCAATGCAAAAGAGGCAATGAAAAGAAAAGGGAAGTGCTGAAAAGGTAATACTTGTAGGAGGAATTTTGAGGCTTTTCCAATAATCTCAGTGTGAAGATGGGTTAACACAAGAATTAAACCAACAAAAAGCAACTATCCTAAACAGTGAAAAATAAACTATCTTAAATAGCGAAAAATAAACTATCCTAAACATAATATATATGAAAGCAATAAACCTAGCTATACCTCCGTTGGACTAAGAGGTCAATCCTGGTAAACAGGATCAATTAGAGGTATGGACATGTCCTCTGAATTAAATTTATCAATAAATGGCTTTAATTGATGTCCATTACTTTGAAGTCATTGTCATTGTTTGGATTCTGAATCTCGACAGCCCCACGAGAATAGACATTAGTAATAGTGAAAGGGTCTGTCCAAAGAGATCAGAGTTTACCCAGAAAAGGATGTAGCCAAGAATTATACAAGAGAATTTTTTAACCTGGTGTGAATGATTTCTAAAGAATCTGTTGATCATGAAACACATTTATCCTGTCCTTTTAAATTCTTGAGTTCTCATATGCATCATTTCAGATATCTTTAAGTTCATTCAATTGAAGTTTGCGTAGCAAGCCAACGTTGTCCAAATTAAAGTTCAGAGTTTTAATATGCTAATAAGCCCTATGTTCCAACTCCACAAGTAAGTAGTAAGCATTCCCGTAGACAAGTCTAAAGGGAGACTGTAAGCCCTGTATCTTAGTTCGTATCATTCCTTAGACTTCCACGATCCTCCCTATCGAATTTCGACAACCCACGACCTGTAGTCGACATTTGCGCGCGACCCTAAGTCACACCGTGTTAACTCGAGTCGACTTGACCCGAGACTTGTACCCTGTTACCACGTCGTCGCCATGGTTCCAACATCGCATCTCGCGCACCGATGCAATACCCAGGCCAGAAGTTATGGGACCACGTATATTTTAAGGAAACGCCGCGCATTGCGAATCCCGAGAGAATCTCTACCCAATCTATCTCATCAATCAATTAATCACAAGTCAAGTACAATCCATCACTCCACCCATTTCTCTCATCCCATCCCTCTTATCACACCCTCTCCTCTCTCATTCTCTCTTCCATTTTCCCAAGCTACCATGAGAGAAAAACCCTAAGGAGAGAAAAGAAGCCAAGAGATGACCCATCTCCCTACCACCCAATCTCACCATCCAACCATTTAAACTTCATCATCCACCATCAAAGAGAAAGCGTGGGAGCTAAGGAGTTCAAGGAGCTAAAGAAGAAGATCCAATGGTGGGTGTTTATAGGACTAGACTTATGATTTTGAAGATGGGCCAAGTGGGGCCTATCGACTGATGGTATGGATCTGGCTTTGGACCCTAGGTGTGGCCGATGGCCCACCATGATCCATATATTCATCCTATGATGGGGCCATTCTCCATGGACCCCATCATGATGTTTATTTTCCTATTACTTGAAGGTCATCTGGACCATGCATTTTAGGGGAAAATTGATCTCCACCGTTGATTTTGATTAGTGGGCCCACATGTATTGGGACCCACTTGATATATGTTTTGTAATGCATGGAAGGGAGGGCTCATAGTGGCGAAGCCCTCCATCGCACGCCGTCTCTATCTCTCTCTAATTTTCTTATAATGATGTGGGGCCCACCTGATGTGTATAGCACATCCAGACCATCCATGGACCCCACTGTGATGTACGTATTGTAGGTATATGCCCTCCACTTGTGCAACCCACCGTGATGTGTGATGTATCCACACTACCTGTCCATTTGGACAAGCCCAGATGAAGAGGAAAATATAAACATCAGCGTGATCTTGAGCTGGTGGGGCCACGCACATGGACCCCACCTTGATGTACATTGCTGCCCACCGTCCAGCAGGTCTGAATGATGAGAAAGATACAGATATCAACTTTATTTGAAGCTGAGGTGAGCCACACGTATGGACCCACCTGATGTCTGCGTTTCATCTATGCCATCCATCGTCCCTAGACGGTGGGGATGGTTGCTGCCCCACTATCCAGAGAACACAATACCTCTAGACGCTATTGCTGCCAGCATTTAGAGGACGCTACAGTAAGCAGCGTCTTGCTGCTTGGAGCGGGCAGGGTCAGTGGGCCCCACCACAGGCCCCACCATGATGTGTGTTGAACATCAACATCGCCCATTTGATGAGTCCCCTTTAATTATTAACATATTCTAAGAATCAGCCGTTCACGGAACTTAGGTGGTCCACACCATCTAAAATCATGTGATGACATGTTAAAACACATAAAAGAACTTACTGGGGCCCACCTAAAATTTGGATGCATCCAAAACTCGGTCTGACCCCTTAACTAAGTCGGACACACTTATTGGATGGGCTGAATTTGTGAACTGCGGCTTGGTGGGCCTAACTAATGATTATGAATGTTTTAATGGAGGGTAAATCTCTCAACTGTGTGCCTGGTGTGGCCCACACAAGCCATAGATTTACTTGATTTTAAGTCTTAAGCCCCACCATGATGTGTGAGACCCGTATCCTAGCTCGTACCATTCCATAGGCTTTCGCGGTCCTCTTGGTCAAATTCTGGTGACTCGCGATCTATTATCTGTGTTTATGTACAATTCTGAGTTGTGTTCCGCATATTAGAGTTAGCTCGACTCAAAACTTGTATCCTTGCGACTGCACCGTCGCTGCGTCTAGCGCGCCGAGGTGATACCTGGGCTAGGAGATGTGAGCCCGCATTCAGTTCAAGGAAAAATGCCACGCGTTGCAATCCCAAGAGAATGTCCCATCAATCACATCAAATGTCAAGTACTCTATCCCATCCCCAAGTACAACCATCCCTACCCTAAAGTTAACCCTCTCTCTTACAACCAAGTACATCCATCCATCACTCACTTCTCTCCTATCACTTCTCTCTCATCACCTCTCTCTCTCTCTCATTCTCTCTTTCTCCATTTTCAAGCAACACCCATGAGAGCAAACGTCCCAACCTCTATGAGAGAAACTAGGTGTGGCCCACTTCCTACCACCTAATCTAATCCTTCAAAGTTGATCTCAACTGTTGAATCGCACCCCTTGAAGCTCTAGATCTCATTGGTGGAAGGAGGAAGAGGTGATCAACAGTGGGTGATTTTGTTTGGATTTTATGATTTGAGGGCCCACATATGGTGGGACCCACTTGATGTATGCATTGTATAAAGGGGCCCATAGTGGAGGGGTCCCTCCACCATCTGATCTCTCTCTCTCTCTCTCTCTCTCTCTCTCTCTCTTTGTGTAATGATTGTGTGTGTGATGTATCCATGCCATCCAGCCATCCATTTAGGCGTGTTGGGTAGGGCCGACCACTGATGTATGGGTTTTATCAACACCATCCATCTGACGGTGGACCCCATCCAAGTGGGACACACCTTGATGTTTTATGTTATCCACCTCGTCCATGCATGGGGCGTGGGGCCCACATTTATAACGTGTGGAGTGTAGCACGTAGGGGCCACCGTGATGTATCTGTTGATCCTAGTCGTTCATCTACTGGACAGTGGGGCTGCTGCCCATTTACATCAGCAAGTTCTATGGTCCCAACGTTTTGAGGACATGGACCCCACCAGAGATGTATGTGTCATCCACCGACTATCCATATGGAGGCATGGGCCCACCCCACATGTGCTGCATGTGTGGGATGGGACCCACCTAATGTACGTGCCTTACATCCCTGCCATCCATCACATGGACCCTATGTGGGTAAGCCTCACTGTCCGTCCAGATTGAGAAGGCCATAGGACTGAAAGCTAGTTTATATATATATATATATATATATATATATATATATATATATATATATATATATATATCTGGTGGACCACACGTGTGGACCCACCTTGCATGTGCAGGATCCACACCGTCCAGTCACACCATCCAGTGGTCAGGACAGTGAGACCCAAGTGATGTATGTGCCTTATAACCTGGCGTAAGGATAACCACATGTGTGGCCTTCCACGTGGGACATGGATCCCTACTATGATGTATGTGTTACATGATTCACATCGTCCATTGATAGGGACAGTGGGTCTCACCTACTGACTAACGTCAGCAAGCTTTGTGGGTACTATAATGTATGTATTTCTCAACTCGTCCATCTGTTTGGACGCTGGTCCACCCCCACACATGTGGGTAGGTGGGACCCACCATGATGGATGTGTTCCATGCAAACCGTCCATCCATTTGGCAAGCTCGTTTTAAGGCTTGAGGCAAAAAAAAAAATGAAGCAGATTTGATGGTTAAGTGGACCACACTGCAGAAAACAGTGTTGAGTGAACGTCCACCATTGAAACCCTTTCTGGGGTCACGAAAGTTTGGATCAATATGAAATTTATTTTCCTCTTAATCCAGGTCTTTATGACCTTATGATCAGGTTGGACAAAAAATAAAGTGGTGGGCCCTAAAAATTTAAATGGTGAAAATCATTATCTCCACCATTATTTGTGGTATGGTCCAGATGATCTTCTAATCATCATCTCCGCCGCTATTTGGCGTGCAGTCCAGATGATCTTTTGATATGACTGGGTAATGCTTTATAACAATCTCTAAAAATAGATGAATGGTGTAGATATAATATAGTGTATGGGTTCCACCTTGATGTGATGTACATTGAGCCCGTAAGAGAGGCCCATCATGATGTACTAGATGTGGCCCATTATGATGTATATCGAGACCCATGGGTCGTAGCCCATTGTGATGTATCTATGACCCAGGAGTCGGGGCCCATGGTGATGTATACATGGCACGTATTTGAGGCCCATTGTGATGAGCATTCAGCCTTAGCTTGATGCATATGAGGCCTATGTGATGAGGCCCATTGTGGTGCATTTGAGGGCAAGGCGATGGAGCCCGTTGTGATGTATATTAGGCCCATGTGATGCGGCCCACCATGACATGTATTAGGACCATGTGATAGGCCCACTTAATGTATTTTTCGGCCTATACGATGAGGCCCATTGCAATGTATTTCTGACCCATTTAATAAGGCCCAATGAGATGTATTTTTTAGCCCATATATTGCGGCTCATTTAACATATATAGGGCCCATGTATTACGGCTCATTGTGATGTCCATGGGTGAGGCCTAATGCGATTAATGTGTGGACCGATGCAATGTGTGATTTCACTATAATGTATGTAATGATGTTTATGTGGGCTACTGCTTGGGAGAAATGTTGGTTAAATGTCCACATTGATAGGCAATGATGGTTAAATGTAACATCCCAAAAATCGGAGGTCGAGTATAAACTCCACTCCCGAGTTCCAGAACATCACTTATACAATATTTTCAATGATGGATGAATGTCGGCAGCAATAGTACATAAAACATGAGGTGGATTAAGCTAAACAACATATCATACTCCAGAGACAGTTAAATTAGCAAGCGGAAGAATGTAATAGATATATAGAATATATGAACTGTTGTAGGTCTCCAGAGTGTGAACATGTTACCAGGTTATCTAAATACATGTATACTCCAAAATAGAAAGAAAAGAATATACATGAGTGTGTAAATAAAAAGTAAAATACCAAGTGTATTGGCATCTAATCAGTAACCTTATAAACTCGTCGATCAGAACCTGCATACAGGAGGGATCCTCCTCATCTTCACTAAGTCTGGCTTTGCTTCGCAAGCATCGCCATTATCTGAAACTGAAATAGGAACTGGTTGATGTGTACAACACCATCCCGTAACATGTGAGTGAGTAGCTAACTCAGTGGAATCATAGAGCAAAGGTTAACATGTTATCAAATCAATCAAGCGATAATGATAAAGCAAGCAAATCAAATATTTCTAAATACTATGATTAATGCAAGCATGAAATGACATGATGGATGCCCTCACTGACATACTCCCTCATGGGACACCATCTTACGTCCACGACATGCTTTCTTCCCTCAGTGCTCCACATCTTTCAGGCACATGCAGTGCGATATGAATATGATTACCGAGTTATTATTAGTCTTTTTCATACAGCAGGATTGGAAAACTAGGGTAGCTCCCTTATATCAATACCCAAACAATGATCCATTCTAGGGTCGTCAGTCCTAGCATATCTCATACGAAGTACGGTTCTAGGTCGCTGCAAGAGCTACCATGGTTGTTGCACACAGTCGTTGCACCTCTCCCCCATCACCTTATCAATACAGGCCTAGTTTATATCCTTAAGACTGCACCAGGACTCGCCGTCCCCATGCGGTGTCAGGATAAACTTAAGGTCACTACAAAGGGCTGCCAGGGCTGTTGCTCGCACTCGTTGCTCCACTCCCCCATCACCTTATCAATGTAGGTCGACAACAAGAATATAGTGTCCCATACCACCATAATCTGCTCAGAGTAGGGTGCTCACTGGTCACTACGGGGAGGTTTGTGGCCCCAGCGTAGGTCGACAGCTCGACCACGGTGTCCCATACCACCATGTCCGGCTCATGAGTCTTAGGGGATCGAGGTACCAAAGTTAGAGGGGCTTTCCGATGGTAAGTTTAGTACCCTAGGTTCAAGCAGTTATGACGAATACAAGGTGAACATACAATGGTCAGTCGGGTTACTTGATGAGTCAGACTAGCACGAGCGCACGTTGAATCGACTGACATGAAGTGCACAAGCACTTCGTGTGGCCTAACCACTGCCGACGACTCTAGTATGACTCGAATTCGTCATATGGAGGATGGGAGAGCTCCAACGAACGAGAATGGAGAGAGAGGGAAGTGTGTATAGCTGTAAACGTTGGAGGGGCGTGGGTTGAGGCAGAGATCGATGATGAGAATGATTGGAAATGGAATTTGTATGGGAAAATCAGCAAATGGGAGAGGAAAGGAGAGCTTAGGGGTGTGTTTTGTGAAGGAGGTACTAGTTTGGAGGGATTTTAAGGTACGACCCACATACCAGGGGGTTACCCTAACCCCCAAAGCTCGTCGGCCCGAATGCCCGCCCGAATGGGGCCCCTGTATGGCGAGGCCTCGCCGAACCGGCGAGGTCCTCGCCGACCGTTGTATTTTTCGACGAGGGCTCGCCCATGGGGGGAGGTCCTCCTGCCCCAAGGGCCCCAAAAACATGTGGGGCCCACCTTAGATCATTGTGGATTAGCGTGGGTGGGCCCACGACTCCGTTTTAAACTATTTCGGGTCATTTTGAAAACTAAAATTAGTTTATGCATCATATAACATATAATTTTGGGATATGAGAGGCTAATCCATCCAACTAACACACTTATTCCATGAGATTCCATAATTGGAATGATCAAAAGTCCAATTTATACATATATTTACTATTTATAGTAAATTTTTGTTTAAGCATGATTCTCCATCATTTATACGTTAGGATTTATATCTAGTATGAAAGTACATAGAAAAAGTTGAAGAAGGAGGTGGTGAAAGGAGAGATTTTGAAGGAAATGGGTAAAAAGGGGTTTTAGGCCTTGAGATTGAATGTAAAGTGTTGTGGTCGACCCACAACATAAGGACATTCATTTTTAGGTTTAGAATTCTTCAGGGAACGACTCAAACCCATCGACTGACGGCCTAGAGGTGACTTAGGTCGCTTCACGCGACCAAAGATACGTTATGGACTAAATTACTGTATAGTCTAGCCTGTCGGTGAAACTTGGGATTCTAAGGTGATTTTTAGATTCCATCGCCCCCTTCCTAAGTCAAAGTGCGTCAGTGTGCATCGTGTTACCATAACCCAGGTCCAGTTTAATCCAAATCATGCTCTGATACCACCTGTAACATCCTGAAAATCGAGGGTCGAGCATAAACTTCACTCCCGAGTTCCAAAATATCACTTATGCAACATTTTCAATGATGGATGAATGTCGGCAGCAATAGTACATAAAACATGAGGTGGATTAAGCCAAATAGCATATCATACTCCAGAGACAGTTAAATTAGCAAGCGGAAGAATGTAATAGATATATAGAATATATGAACTGTTGTAGGTCTCCAGAGTGTGAACATGTTACCAGGTTATCTAAATACATGTATACTCCAAAATAGAAAGAAAAGAATATACATGAGTGTGTAAATAAAAGGTAAAATACCAAGTGTATTGGCATCTAATCAGTAACCTTATAAACCCGTCGATCAGAACCTGCATACAGGAGGGATCCTCCTCATCTTCACTAAGTCTGGCTCTACTTCGCAAGCATCGCCATTATCTGAAACTGAAATAGGAACTGGTTGGTGTGTACAGCACCGTCCCGTAACGTGGGAGTGAGTAGCTAACTCAGTGAAATTATAGAGCAAAGGTTAACATGTTATCAAATTAATCAAGTAATAATGATAAAGCAAGCAAATCAAATATTCCTAAATACTATGATTAATGCAAGCATGAAATGACATGATGGATGCCCTCACCGATATACTCCCTCATGAGACACCATCTTACGTCCACGACATGCTTTCTTCCCTCAGTGCTCCACATCTTCTAGGCACATGCAGTGCGATATGAATATGATTACCGAGTTATTATTAGTCCTTTTCATACAGTAGGATTGGAAAACTAGGGTAGCTCCCTTATATCAATACCCAAACAATGATCCATTCTAAGGTCGTCAGTCCTAGCATATCTCATACGAAGTACGGTTCTAGGTCACTGTAAGAGCTTCCATGGCTGTTGCACGCACTCGTTGCACCGCTCCCCCATCACCTTATCAATACAGGCCTAGTTTATATCCTTAAGACTGCATCAGGACTCGTCGTCCCCATGCAGTGTCAGGATAAACTCAAGGTCACTACAAAGGATTGCCAGGGCTGTTGCTCGCACTCGTTGCTCCACTCCCCCATCACCTTATCAATGTAGGCCAACAGCAAGAATATAGTTTCCCATACCACCATAATCTGCTCAGAGTAGGGTGCTCACTGGTCACTACGGGGAGGTTTGTGGCTCCAGCGTAGGCCGACAGCTCGACCACGGTATCTCATACCACCATGTCCGGCTCATGAGTCTTAGGGGATCGAGGTACCAAAGTTAGACGGGCTTTCCAATGGTAAGTTTAGTACCCTAGGTTCAAACAGTTATGACGAATACAAGGTGAACATACAATGGTCAGTCGGGTTACTTGATGAGTCCGACTAGCACGAGCGCACGATGAATCGACCGAGATGAAGTGCATAAGCACTTCGTGTGGCCTAACCACTGCCGACGACTCTAGTACGACTCGGGTTCGTCATACACATCCTTCGTGGCGAATAGAATCCAACCACGAATTCCAAACTGTTACCGACTGCCTGGACTAGAGTATAGCCCCAAGCACTTGAAATCTAAATCAATAATCATACGATAGAGACAGAATTTGAAATACAAGTAATTCCAGCATGTTATCAGCATGTTGTGACATACAACATAAGCAGTTAACCATACACGAGTATTTCACACATAAGGTAGCCAATTCAAATACAACAAGCATGGAGGAAATCATGTGCATCATTAAAGTAGTTGAGAATCCAGTCTCAACGCTAATCTACAACACCATTTACTCAATACTTACTAATACATACATTTATACAAACACTTAGATTGCTCAACTCCAACGTACTTGACGTATGTTGATTTCAACATATAATATGACAGATCCTTATATCAAGGAGTTGTCTAATACGCCACAATCATGTTCTTACGTTTAAAACATATAGCAGGCATAAATCATATTAATTTAGGCATTTCAACAAACACTTAGACTATACACATGAGTCTACATAGCATATGTCGGCCAATATGTGCATTAGGGCGAATCTCTTCGCCAAACAGATCATACACGTATAACTAGTATTGGTACACGGTAAATACTCATGACAATCATACCGAAAAAATTCGTACGTATACAGTATTTTCTACAAATACTCAAAATACCCTAAATCTCATATTCTTCGTACGTATTCGAATTGAAAAACAGACGGCATATTTTACATGTCAAACAGCATCCTGATCAGCAATCTACCATTAAACAGCATTGAAAGCTTTGAAAACAGGTAATCTAAGCGTCTAAAATTCGCACCTTTCGCCGTAAAAGCGTAACTAATCGAATAGAAACTCTACGCTTCGTCCACGCCTGTATGACGACCTATAGCACAAGATACATCAGCTACGTCGCTACTTGTATAAAAGGAATCCCTAAAATAGGTTAAGGTTAGGGTTTACTTACGTAGAACGAAGTTGGAATCGCCAGAATAACGATGTAGGTGGATGACTTTGGCATTTGGAGCAGCAGGGTAGAATCCCAGGAGAAAGCTCCAACTTCTCCCTCACTTTCTCTCTCTTTTCTCTCCTCTCTCCTAGGGTTTTTCCAAATTCGTATGGGTTAGAAGGCTAAGGGTTTAAGGCCCTTTTATAAGCCCAAACATGACCAAAACAAACTTTAAGTCAAAGTATACTTGGGTTACAGCCAAATTGGGTCTTTTTCGATCCAAAAGGATATTTCTGGAGATCCCCCGACTGAATGCAGTCGGACTTAAGCTCACGGATGTCGTATCCTGATCACATTAAGTTTTTAGCCCGATAGTGTTCCCAGACCGCACGTGGCGGACCAGTTTCAGTTCAGCGATCACTGAGACTCGATCAGGTATTACAAGTACACTGACCTGAGTGGGAAATGTTCCCTGATCCGAGGGTGTATTTGGATCAGATTCCGATGGTGTGAACGCTTAAAAAATGTCGCTGTGCCAGATTTATTTAAATTGAATTAATTTTCTAAAGATTTCCTTTTCTCACTCTCTTTACTCCGGACTCAGTAAAATGGTCTCAGGATATCGGTTGGGCTTGATTTTTAAAATGATTGTCAAGTCCAACAAAGCGGTCATAATGGTCTGAGATTGTGGATATCGGACTTTCGACGCGCGGTCTAGATCTAATACAAAGTTTCAAAGGGTTCCTGAGAACAAACAGATTTAGAGTTTGATCCTGAATTTTAGGATAAGATAGCGTCAATGATTCTATAGGTTTTGGGTTTTACAGATCGTATTTAAAGTGGTTGGTGCTAATTTTGTTGGAAATCTAGTGCAGCGCTGACTAATTCACGTTAAATTTCTAAAGAATTTCGTTCTAAATGATTTCTTTGGCCTTAGAATTGGGTTCTGAGAGGTTACCAAGGTGTTATGGTTGACCCATTGCCTAAGGACGTCTAACCCCAGGTTGGAAAAAATTCGGGGTGTTACAATCTACCCCCCTTAAAATAAAATTTCATCCCCAAAATTGGCTAAGGGTAATGAGTCCCAAGAGAGGCTTTACTATTGACATTCTAAGGAAGGTTCAAATCCTAGTTAATGACCTAACCTGACATATAACCTAAATCAACTTCTTCGATCCTGGTCCTGTGGGGAAGAGGCCAACCACGCTTCTGCTGCGCTACTTTGATCCAACGGTTGTATTAGCTAATCCTAACTAGATTAGGGTCAATACGTTCTACCCCCCTTAAAACTTAGTTCTACTTAAGGTTCAAGAATCTATGTCTCGATCCATATATCGGAACGAAGTGTAACTTAGGGCCTATCCTTGACATGAAATGGGAAACAACCTCTCGCTACATTGGTCTTCCTTTGTTAATGATGCGTTATATGGCATTGGTACCTATGGTTGTAGAAAGAAGCCTAATCTTTATTGTGATTGAGTTTAGGGGTAGGTGTGAGCTTGCGGCAAGATGTCTAATCTCTATTGGCTATATGTCCTCAACATTTTTCAAAGGTAAAGCAATAACTTTTGGTCGTGGGTGGTCGGGCCAACATGGAAGAAAAGTTGTGTAGTAGTTCTGAGCCGGATACATAGACTTTTTTCCTAGGACAGAAAATTTACCGTATTAGTTCTTAATCATACACGATGCCGATCTTCTGCTTGATCAGAGCAGTGGATTTATTGGCAACTACCAGGATTGAGAAGTCAATTCAAATTGCGAATACTTCTCTTATATATATAGTTCCTTTACTCCGCGTTCCCGAATGCAATAAGCCCTTGGGGAAGGCAATTCTAAGGGGCGTGCTGGTTTATTCTAAGTTCAATCTTAGGGATGTATAAGTTTTCCCTGAGAGTGAATGGTTCTAAGTTAAAATAACTTTTCTAAGGGTTATAACAGAAGACTACAAGTATTAAGGGGATCTATCGAAGGAATGAGGTTCTACTCCAACCAAATCTAACCTACTATTCCTAGCATATACAGGCTTTACACTGCTTAATTCAACTAGTAGCCTAGTGTGTAACTCACTAGCTATAATCCAAAACCTAAGCCTATACGCTAAATGGTTTCATACCATTTCTACTACAGGGGATTGTTCTGTCGCTTAGGGTCAAGATTGTTTAATTGAAATTTAATTTCCTATATCGTCAGGTCTTTTAAAATCTAGGAGCACCGCTCTAGGTCCAAAACGCCAAGGGCCTATATGGCCAGTGGTATTAGGTTGTATTAAATGGGACCGCATTGCTAATCCCACGTCGGGATTGGGAGTGGCATATTTGGTAGGAGGGTGGGGTGGGATAAAAAAAAAATCAACTCTTTGGCTTTGAAAAGTGGGCCTTGTGTTGGAAAGTATGAGATGCAGCATAACAATACACAATCCCTTAAGCATTCCATCCACTTCATAGCAAAAGAGACTGCATGCATTTCATTTAACAAAAATTATCACACTACCTGGAATATAGTGTTACATGAATCAGGACAAAGGTTGCATGTGAGCTAATACGACCAAGACTCCCAACATTTAAAACTTTTTACCAACTACTACACTACTAAGCTCATCGAGACAAAATCACAAGGATCCTAACATAGCAACAACCAAGCCACAGGGCGGCGGCAGCTCTCGGCATTCTTGAACGGGCGGGGCAACTAGGCCTGACTTCATCAACAGGGCTCTCTTCTTGCCCATAAGAGAGAGAATGGTGGAAAGCGAGGAAACGACCGTAACAAGTGCGAATAAGGCCATGGAAACGTAAAGGAAAAGTGAAGGAAAGGGGAGAAAGGATTGGGTTCTTTGGTTCTCCACGGATTTGAGCCTCAACAAGGGTTGTAAAGGCCCCAAACACAGAGACTGAAGAAGGGAAAAGGAAGAGATGGGCTGAACTAAGAGCTTACACGATTTCTAGCTTCAAATGGAGGATGAGAGAGCTCCAACGAACGAGAATGAAGAGAGAGGGGAGTGTGTATAGCTGTAAACATTGGAGGGGCGTGGGCTGAGGCAGAGATCGATGATGGGAATGATTGGAAATGGGATTTGCAAGGGAAAATTAGCAAATGGGAGAGGAAAGGAGAGCTTAGGGGTGTGTTTTGTGAAGGAGGTACTAGTTTGGAGGGGTTTTGAGGTGCGTCCCACATACCAGGGGGTTACCCTAACCCCCAAAGCTCATCGGCCCGAAGGCCCGCCCGAATGGGGCCACTGTACGGCGAGGCCTCACCGACCGTTGTGTTTTTCAGTGAGGGCTCGTCCATGGGGTGAGGTCCTCCTGCCCTAAGGGCCCCAAAAACATGTGGGGCCCACCTTAGATCATTGTGGATTAGGGTGGGTGGGCCCACGACTCTGTTTCAAACTATTTCGGGTCATTTTATAAACTGGAATTAGTTTACACATCCTATAACATATGATTTTGGGGTAGGAGAGGCTAATCCATTCAACTAACCCACTTATTCCATGAGATTCCATAATTGCAATGATCAAAAGTCCAATTTATACATATATTTACTATTTATAGTAAATTTTTGTTTAAGCATGATTCTCCATCATTTATACGTTAAGATTTATATCTAGTATGAAAGGACTTAGAAAAAGTTGAAGAATGAGGTGGTGAAAGGAGAGATTTTGAAGGAAATGGGTAAAAAGGGGTTTTAGGCCTTGAGATTGAATGTAAAGTGTTGTGGTCGACCCACAACCTAAGGACATTCATTTCTAGGTTTAGAATTCTTCAGGGAACGACTCAAACCCATCGACTGACGGCCTAGAGGAGACTTAGGTCGCTTCACGCGACCAAAGATACGTTATGAACTAAATTATTGTATAGTCTCGCCTGTCGGCGAAACTTGGGATCCTAATGTAATTTCTATATTCCATCGCCCCTTTTCTAAGTCAAAGTGTGTCAGTGTACATCGTGTTACCATAACCAGGTCTACTTTAATCCAAATCATGCTCTGATACCACCTGTAATATCCCGAAAATAGGAGGTCGAGCATAAACTCCACTCCCGAGTTCCAGAACATCACTTATGCAACATTTTCAATGATGAATGAATGTCGGTAGCAATAGTACATAAAACATGAGGTGGATTAAGCCAAACAACATATCATACTCCAGAGACAGTTAAATTAGCAAGCGAAAGAATGTAATAGATATATAGAATGTATGAACTGTTGTAGGTCTCTAGAGTGTGAACATGTTATCAGGTTACCTAAATATATGTATACTCCAAAATAGAAAGAAAAGAATATACATGAGTGTATAAATAAAAGGTAAAATACCAAGTGTATTGACATCTAATCAGTAACCTTGTAAACCCATCGATCAGAACCTGCATACAGGAGGGATCCTCCTCATCATCACTAAGTCCGGCTCTGCTTCGCAAGCATTGCCATTATCTGAAACTGAAATAGGAATTGGTTGGTGTGTAAAACACCGTCCCATAACGTGAGAGTGAGTAGCTACTTGTATCGAAGGAATCCCTAAAACAGGTTAAGGTTAGGATTTACTTACCTAGAACGAAGTTGGAATCGCCGGAATAGCGATGTAGGTGGATGACTTTAGCATTTGGAGCAGCAGGGAAGAATCCCAGGAGAAAACTCCAACTTCTCCCTCAGTTTCTCTTTCTTTTCTCTCGTCTCTCCTAGGGTTTTTCCTAAATTCATATGGGTTAGAAGGCTAAGGGTTTAAGGCCCTTTTATAAGCCCAAACATGACCAAAACAGACTTTAAGTCAAAGTATAATTGGGTTACAGCCAAATCGGGTCTTTTTCGATCTAAAAGGACATTTCTGGAGGTCCCCCGACTGAATGTGGTCTGACTTAGCTCATGGATGTCGGATCCTGATCACATTAAGTTTTCAGCCCGATAGTGTTCCCAGACAGCACGTGGCGGACCAGTTTCAGTTCAGCGATCACTGAGACTCGATCAGGTATTCCAAGTACACTGACCTGAGTGGAAAATGTTTTCTGATCCGAGGGTGTATTTGGGTCAGATTCCGATGGTCTGAATGCTTAAAAAATGTCGCGCAAGCGACATGTGCCAGATTTATTTAAATTGAATTAATTTTCTAAAGATTTTTCTTTTCTCACTCTCTTCACTCCAGACTCAGTAAAATGGTCTTAGGATATCGGTTGGGCTTGATTTTTGAAATGATTGTCAAGTCCAACAAAGCAGTCATAATGGTCTGAGATTGTAGATATCGGACTTTCGACGCGTGGTCTAGATCCAATACAAAGTTTCAAAGGGTTCCTGAGAACAAACAGGCTTAGAGTTTGATCCTGGATTTTAGGATAAGATAGCGTCAATGATTCTATAGGTTTTGGGTCTTACAGATCGTATTTAAAGTGGTTGGTGCTAATTTTGCTGAAAATCTAGTGCATCGCTGGCTAATTCACGTTAAATTTCTAAAGAATTTCATTATAAATGATTTCTTTGGCCTTGGAATTGGGTTCTGAGAGGTTACCAAGGTGTTATGGTTGACCCATTGCCTAAGGACGTCTAACCCCAGGTTGACAAAAATTCAGGGTGTTACATTAAATGTCCACATTGTGACCTTTCCTTAGGCCAATTGTTAAGGTCGATTCCGATTTTCGAGGCCGATTCTGATTGCCGAGGTTGATTATGATTACCAAAGCCGATTTCGATTGTCAAGGCCAATTTCGATTGTCGAGGCTGATTTTAATTATCGAGGCCGATTCCGATTGTCGAAGCTAATTTCGATTATCGAGGCCAATTTTGATTATCGAGGCCAATTGTCGAGGCCGAAAGTTGAGGCCGATTTTGAGTATGTGACAGCATTGCATCATGATACATGCCCATACGCATCATCTGTATGTTTGTTATTAGATGTGGTTGACCATTGCATATGTCATTGGGCATGTTGTTATGAGACTCTCAGATAGGAGGAGATTGTCTCACATGAGTACACATGATGTAGTGCATCTTGATTTTTCAAAATTAATTGAACTCCATTGCTTAACACTTACTATCCTTTCTTTGAATGCTTGAGGATGTAATGAGACTTGAAAATCCCAAGCGTTTACAATCCAATAACTGCTTTACATGCCATCACATATGCTTAGATAGAAAACAACTGCAAGATCCAAGCTGTCCATCAGTTGGGCCCTGTTCCTAGTCAAATCTAGCAGTCGATCCATCAGATGGGGCAAAGTCTAGAAAACAAATGGATAACTAAAACATGCTTGGACAACCATCAGTTTGCCCCATATGTAGTGGCCTACACAATCATAGAGATGGTTCATAGCCCAAAAATCAGGTTAGTCTTCTGATCAATGGTACAAATGGACTTAATGCAAAATTGAGTGCACTTACAGAGCTTCTGTTGGGTCACTTCAGTGTCATTTCTCAAAGAAGAAAAAAAACATTCTTACTTGATAAATAGATTGGAATATGCTAATTTGCAAATTTAAGTGCCAATCTAATTACAATTGGGATTGGATTTTTCTTTTTAATTTTTTATGTTTTTGTTTAAAGGGACTGGATTTCAATCCAAGGGCTCTTATGTGTTTGGCCACTTCAGCATGAGAATAAAGATGGTCTCGGGAGATTCAGCTGGAACAGTAACTGCATTCTATGTAAGTAATATTAACATGGCTAGAACAGATTTTTTTTTCTTTTCTTTTTCTTTTTCTTTTTATCTTTTTTTAAAAAAAAAAAAAAAAACTTTTTTAGAAGATTTAGAACAAAATTGGTAGGACTAGACGACTGATCTTGTTGACCATGTCAACTCAACACGACCCATTGGGCTTGAGCTAGGGATATGAATGGAGCAGGTCGGCCTAGGGGTCAACTAGTCCAACCTACTTTTGAGATGGGTTTAGACAAAGCTAAATGTATAATAAGGCTTGGGTTGGAAATATGGACCATTTAAGTAAATGATTGGGCTCGAGTTGAATCCTACCCAACCTGATCTGCAAACATAGCTTATCCATGGGCTAGGGCTGATGAAGTGGCCCAACTTGTCCCAAAACCCAACAAAATTAATGTGTTTACATGAGGGAAAGGAGATAGAGAGCAGAGGATTTATTTGTGGTTTGATCCTACAAAAGACTACCATTCCTACTCAGTCCTGTGGAACATGTATCAAAAAGTGTATGTGAACCTCTCTCCTTTTGAAATCCTTACAAAGTATATAAATTTGAACTTCGTGGATTTGGTTTGATTAATGATTAGTTGATTCCTAATTTGATAAAATACATTTTTTTTTTTTTTTGCTGGGAATTGGAGCTTTGGTGGCTGCAACTCCTTCGACCATACAACTAGCACCAAAGCCAACTTTATAATAAATTTTCTTTTGTGATAGAGAATTTTCCTAAAGGTGGGTAAATTTTGTTACATGGGTCATTGATAAGCTCTTTTCAGGTGATTACGCTATAGTACGTGGCACCAGAAACCGTCCTTGGATCCCGACATTACTCTACTCCTATTGATGTGTGGTAAGTGGCACTACACCAAAATCGTTTATGAGGAATGACTACTGTTTTTTTATTTTTTTTTGTGATTTATGTGGGTCCACTTCCTGCTTACAGAGTTTTTGGGTTTTGAACCATATGCCCATAAATGTATAGGAACCAATATTCACTGATTAATATAAAATAGCTGACAACCTAACTCTGCTAGCTTTCCATCCATGGCAGTCTGAAATAGCAATAAATCCATACTGGCCTAATCATAGGCAAGTCCAATCCATTTGCATCAACGACAAAATGTGGATCGTCAGAAATTTTTTATTTTTTCCCCCAACGGTTCGTGCCTTCTATGTCTATCCAGAAAAAGAACCAAACTAATCTATAAGGTGGGTCCACCTAATGCGTGTAACTATCATCTGCATCAATCTCTGGGCTCTTGAAAGCAGTCCCAAGATGTGGTGATGAATCTCTATCTGGGACAGTTTCGCATTTTTTCTAGTCTTAGATCACCCAAATGCGATTCTAAATTAGAAACCGATCCACTACAACCTGTTGCATGCTTACTTATAGAATGCAGACCATCTTTCCTGAAGTGTTACTTGTGAAGGGCATACAAGCCATATAAAAAAATAGGCCCACGATAAAGATCTGTATGCTGAGGCAGAACATTGACATCTATGGATTTCAATGGTGCAGTTTAATGAGTGGATGAGCCTGGTTTTAACACCAGGTGATCTTTCATTGTGGGCCTTGCTGTTTCCATGGATGGCATGTTCCATGTAAGTGGGAATGGCGAGACTGCAAGTTAAGTTAACATACATTCGCTGTAGGTGATCAATTCTCTTCTTAACTTTCCCTATTTTCCTTACATTTTGTTCTGGATAGAGAGAAATGTTACTCAAAATCAAGATACAATAGAAAATTAAAGCAGATTTTAATACATTGTGTCATATAAGAAGCTAAATGCTCGATCCAACCGATTCATTCATATAAGAAAATGAGATATGCTATCCGTACGTTTTGCAATGACAAAAAGAATCCAAAAATAAAAGAAATAAAACCCATCAATCCCATTCGTCTGCTGTTAAAACCCTCCAAAATTATGCAATGCTGCTATCAAAACAACAGAAGTAGAAGACCCAAGAGTGATCACACATACCATCAAGACCCAAGAGCGTGTCTGGCATGCAAATGCAGTGTGGATTCTGGATTGAGACAACAGTTTTTTACCTTGGGCTTTGGATTCAGTTATCATGTAAAGCCATCATTAAATATAATATGTTGAAACTTTGGCCTGCCACCCTGCAAAATCTAATCCAATAATAATAATAATAATAATAATGATAGTGTTAAGGACGATAGAATTATAGCATAAGCAATTAACTTTGGAGTTGACTGGTTTAGTTTAAAATTCAAAACTCATGTCAAATGTATTTTTCTTTCCTGATACTGCATTTCTTCTAACATGCACTTATCTTTCTTTTATTTCTATATTGAAAGAACATAAAAGCAGGTGGAAGAGGAAGAAGAAAAGTCATAAACATCATCGTCATCTTAGCCTTTTCTCCCTGTGATTTCGGGGTGCCTTTTGATTTGTAGATTGGCAAGAGTTCTACAAACGGCTCTACCCACCAGACATTACTCTCCATCACTAATAGATCATCACACGGTATCTACAAATTTAATGTTTTTCTTCAAGTTCCTCATATCATGCCCTCCATTAATAGATAGAACGAGAGAAGGAAAAGATGTGACCATTACAGCTTTCTTAAAGATGGTGGGTTATGCCCTCCAGGTGCGTTTGCTCTTTTTTTTTTTTTTTTTAAAAAAAAAGATGTGGTGCCAATGACCAGTATGTGATCAATAGGTTTATTCACAAGCTAAGGGCGTGTTTGGACGGGCAGCATTCATTGGAGTAGCTCGTATTAGGTTGGATTGGGTACTCGAATCCCACATCGTGCAAGTAGTTGTTTGTTTGGACGGGTGGTGGATTTGCAGCTGGATGAAAATCCGCTGGATTGTGAGGGATTTGAACACTGGATTGTGGGAGGTTTTTGGGTGTACGGTGCAATCATGTAGGATTCAATGCTAAATAGGGGTTTTTTTTAGAAACCATAATGTATGTGTTCATCCTTTCCGTTCATCCATTTTTACAGATCATTTTATGGTTTGATCCAAAAAATGAGAGGTATATGCATTTCAGTTGGACCACACCACATGAAAACAATATTGATTGGACATCCATCATTCAAATCATCCTAAGGCCCACTGTACTATTTTTTTTTTGACATCCAATAGGTTGATTAGGTCGTACAACCCCAGATGAAGGGAATAAACAAAAATGAGCTTGATCCAAAACTTTTATGGCCCCAAATTGTTTTTTTAAGGTCGACGCTCATTCAATAATGTTTCCTGTAATGTGGTCCATTTAAGATTGGGATATAACACGTCTTTTGTTGTTAGATAATAAAATGATCTGTTAAATTATATGTACGGTATGGATGAGACACATACATTGTGGTGGGTCCCATGGAGCATCAACAAGCAGCCCGTCCAAACTCCTTCACTGTATTGCCATCCGCCCGTCCAAACACGCCATACTTAGCCACTGGATACAGCAATCCAGTGGGATTGCATGTAATTCACTGACACCATCTTGAAAAGTGTGCAATCCACCTTAATACTACCTAATCCTATCTAGCGTGCCCGTCCAAACACGCCCTAAAGATGTTGAACTATTTAGAAATGTGAATGTAGGATACATTGTATGATTTGATTGCTTCAAAAAGAGTGCAACATACACAAGCAGCATTTTCTTTCCTGATTACATTTTATGTACTATTCCTAGCAGCATTAATTGTATTAGCTTTGATGAGTTGATCAATCACAGCATATTCTTGCAATGGTAACAAACACCATTATTATAGTTTTTTTTTTTTTTTTTAAAGTAGCTACGGATATTAGCCGTAGCGCTTGTTCTGAAAATCGTAACTATTTCTAACTTCAGCATATTGCTATGGATTTAATCTGTAGCTATAGATTTTTGACCTTTACCTACACTAACAATTGCTACGGTCGTGTTACAGATTATAACCATAGCAATATGCCTTTAGCTATGGTTTTTATCCGTAGCCTTTATCTTTTTCTAGTAGTATATGGTACTGATATGTGGTCTTATTGAGCAAGAATTGCATACTCAATATTTTACTCATTCATTCACTATCCACTCGGGCTGGTGGTTCACAACTAATTTGATATGTGTACCTTCGCAATGGCCAGAATTTTGGTTGAGGCACGCGACCAACCTGAAATTAGGAGTTTACCACATTGAGTCTATCTATCTAAATTTAGGTATGAGACTGGTTTGGATAAAAGTCTCTTATGATGGACCCCATAGCTTGCGATACTATGTATTATTATCTCGACTTCACACTCCATCTTGGTCATTTCATTTGCACCACATATTGCATTACATCCTCAACACATAATATTTGGTTTACCATGCTTCTGTATTGAATAACTGATTAAGGATGATGGTATTCGTGGACTCGGTATCTGATATTTGGCTTACTATGCCTCCACATTGCATAGCTGATCTACATTACTTCCTCAATATATGATATTGGCTTATTGTGTTTTTACATTGCATAGCCTAGATAAGGCTGATGATATTTATGGACTTATCGATATGTTTTGCATTGCTCTGATATTACATACTTGACACTTATCTTGTGCACACAATTACACCACCCTCTAAGCTTTTTATAAGCTTATGCACAATAAATGCATGCAGGTATTGTTAGGTCACAACGACGTTGAGCTTGGAGCGTGCAGCTGTCTTCTAGAGTTTTGATTTTTGATATATGTATTTTTCTTTCAGCACTGTATTTAATTGTTTATATTAGTGGATATGTGATGGTGATATTGCCTTTGTGATTTGGGTAAACTTATGGTTATACTTCTTACGAGATAAATGTACATTGAAAAATTCTCCTTATAGGATCCCAGGATCAGAATCTAGTGTATGGGTGCTGGAAGCTAAGATGGGGTACTACGAAAGCTGTCGGCACCGGATTCGGAGATCAAAAATTTTGTGAGGCTGTTTTTCAAGTTTGGTGTGTGACAATGATGACGATTGTGATTACGTGAGGCCCATCGAGATGTATGTGAAGTCACTATGATGAGGCCTATGGAGATATATGTGGCCCATTGTGATGCATATGAGGCCTATTATAGGTGGCCCATTGTGATGTATATAAGCTCATGAGATGCAGCCTATTATGATGTCTATTGGGCTCTTGTGTGAGGCCCATTATGTTGTATGTGAGGCCCTTAGTGAGACCATGGGCCCCACTATAAGTTAGGCTTTATGTGGGCCACTCCTTAGGAACAATATTGGTTAAATGTCTGCATTGATGGGCAATGATGGTTAAATGTTCACATTGTGACCTTCCCTTAGGCCTTTGTTAGGCCCATTCTCATCCTTCTCTAAGTGGGTCGACCCTAATCATTGGGCTCCATTGATAATTGCATGATCCATCTATTCGTATTGGGCTAACTTAAAATGTTGTGCCCTCATTGGTTGCTAGTAGGGTTGTTGTTAATCTTGGAGTCCATCTAGGACTTATTTGGGCCCCTTAGGGCATCTAGCGGGCCATATGACAGTATGGTGAAGGAAGTCCGTTCCGGATCCTTAGGATTATAGGTAGGCCATCTAGGCCCAACCTTAATATAAGGAGAGTTCATCATCACCATAGACGGAAGGATCTGTGATATCAGATTTGGTATATCCATTGTTGAGGACCGATCCTCATGTTATGGAACAGATCTGCTGTCCTTCTATGGGCCCCACCATATATAGGCCGATTATTGATTACGACTATGTTATTATACACACATAGTATGTATTAAATATGATTATGATTGTATAAAGTCATTGTGAGGCTTATTGTGATTATATGATGCCCATCGTGATTGTATGAGGCCCATTGTGCGATTTTATGAGGCCCATTATGATTGTATGAAGCCCATTGTGCGATTGCATAAGGCTCATTGTGATTGTATGAGGCCCATTATGACCATGTGAGGCCTATTGTGATTGTATGAGGCCCATTGTGACCATGAGAGGCTCATATTGATTATATGAGGCCCATCGTGATTGTATGAGGCCCATTGTGCCATTGTATGAGGCCCATTATGGTTGTATGAGACCTAATTATGATGTATGAGGCCCATCATTTGTGTGAGGACCATTATATGCGTGAGGCCCACTGGACGAGTGAGGCCCAATTGTGATGGTGTGAGGCCCACCATGTGTAGGTGATTATGTGCACACCACCCATTTATTTATACAGGCCATGGGCCATCTTATATCGGCTCACCATGATGTATGTGATTATAATCATGCTTGTATACTTCATGATAAATGCCCATGCACATCATCCGCATGCTTGTTATGAGGAGTGCTTGAGCATAACATGTGCCATTAGGTTGATTGTTTAAGGGACTCCCTGAGAGACGGAGTTACCCCATATAAGCATACAGTATGCACAGGTTTGGTGCATGATTGGATGGTATGATTCATGCATCTCGCATTTTATGATATGACCACTGTACGGCCTAGCGACATCAGGGTCGTGGCCTCCACAAGCATATCGTGGATGGCCAGATGGGATACCAAAAATATTTGGTTCTAGCATACGAGTGCGATAGATGTCTCTGAGTGAAAATCCCTAAACCCCCGAGGTCAGAGGATGCTTCAATGTCTAGACCGAGTGGATATATATGAGCGCATGAGGGCCATATACCAGTTGGTCGTGACTCCCACTGTGTCGTGGTCGGTTGGGAGGGGGTGTGGCCTTACCCACCTAAGGGAGTAGGCAATGTTAGGCTGAGTTTAACCAGCTTGAGGAATGAGTTCATTATCAATGAGCCGGGCTAATATTGGTAGGCGAATAGTGAATGTTTTAAACAAGAAATAAATGCATTCAATTTGGGAAAAATTATCTTATTCAAACATAACAAAGAAAGTATAAGTGAAAGTGCACTTACTAGTGCCCCGGTTTGTCAATTACGTTGTAAGTTGAGTCAGTTGGACAACAACGCCTAACAGGAAGATCAAGTCAAGCATCTGCCTCAACTGGATGTGTGGAAGCTCTTCATAGGTAAATCATAGCCTCACATCCCATGTCCCAAAACACCAGGTGATTAAAACCCTTAAAAAGAACTAGATATCTTAGGGTTTCTGTTTAAGAAAACTTTTTATCAAAATGGAAAATCTTTAAAGTTTTTCTTACACTGTCGATTATATCGATTATCCCTTCGATATGATCGACCAGCTTTGTCGATGTCCTCGGCATCTCAAATCGATACAATCGAGTGAGGACAAAAAGCGTCCAGCAATCAAACAATCATCTAGATGATTTATCGATACATCGACCTGTGAGTCGATCTCATCGATATTCAAATATCGATCCTATCAGAAGAAGATCGATACTATCGACAGACAGTTTTTCGGCGCCCCTGTTTTTCTAAAGACTAACATAAGCTTCGATATATCGATGACTGTTCGATTCAATCTGAACTCAAATATCGATCATATCGGAAGTTAATCGATCATATCGATTGTGGGCGCATGTTTTCACCAGCATGAATTTCAGGTTATTTTTAATGTTGATCGGGGTGCCATTCGATAAATCGATATTCATATATCGATCATATCGAGACCTCGTCGATTGGATCGAGTCCTGACAAAAATCATCCAGCAAGCTTATAGGTAAATCTATACGATTTATCGATCCCATAGACAAAGTCTCCGATATGATTGATGTACAAATTCCGATGAAATCGACTGTAACGCCCGTGAAAATCCATACTTGGGCTCGAGTACCAACTCGACCCGAAATTGCGTAAAAATTCATTCCTTTAAGAAATATGACTAGGTTAGCTAGTGCAACGTTAGAATAGCTGGGAAATGGTCTACGTTCTACAAGGCCCAAAGCGAGTGGAACCAAGGGTGCTATAATGCTCTAAAGCCTCAGATCAAACTCTAAACCGGTTTGTTCTCGGGACCTCCTTGAAACTTTGTATTGGATCTAGACCGCGCGTCGAAAGTCCGATACCTCCTATCTTAGACCGTTAGAACCACCTAGCTGGACTTGACACTCATTCCGAAAATCAAGTCAAACCGATAATCACAGGCTATTTCATTGAGCCCGGACCGAAGAGAGTGCGAATAGGGACATAGTTGGAATTTCAAATTCAAATCTGGCACACAAATTTGACGCATCAGTATTAAGCATTTTGACCGTCAGAATACAGCCAAATTACACCCTTGGATCAGGAAAAAATTTCTATTACATATCCCGAGACTTATAGGCCTGATCTTGGTGCGGTGACCGTTAATCTGAAATTGGGCCGCCACGTGCGATCTGGGAACCCTACCGGTCCGAAAACTGGATGTGTGCTAGATCCAATATGCATGAGCTTAAGTCCGACCGTGTTTGGCTAGGGGACCTTCAAAAATGCCCTTTTGGACCGAAACGGCCCCGATTTGGTTAGGCACCAAGTAAACATTGTTCCCAAGCCTATTTTGGGCATGTTTTAAGCTATAAAAGGGGTTGAAACCCTCACTCCTCTCTCCCATCCGAATTTGAGAGAAACCCTAGTTTGGGAGAGAGAAAAAGGTGAGAGATTGTGAGAGTGTGGGAGAGTTCTTCCTGCCACTTGTACTACGCGTTGCACGTGCTTAAGCAACACACCTCTACCGCTTTCCCGGCGATTCCACCGCGATCCTAGGTAAGTAAATACCCTAAATAGTTGTTGATTTGAGTTTCCCTTGTTTCCATAGCGATGTAGCTTATGGATCTTGTGTATTAGGCTCCTTATTCGCCGTAGACGAAGCGTATACGCTCCGTTTCAATTCCCGAGTCTACAAGACATAAGGTGAGGATTTTAGACGCTTTGATTGACGGTTCCCAACGCTTTCAATGTCGTTTAATAGTAGATTCTTGACGGCATCGCCATTTGACATGTACAAAATGCTCTCTGTTTCCCGTTTCGTAAACTAACGAAGAATATGAGATTTAGGGCATTTTAGTCATTTGTAGGAAGTACTTTTTGCATTCATATTTTGCTGATGTGGTTGACATGGTTTGTTGTCGTATTAGGAAGTTAGGAATACGTGCATAATTAGTTTAGCGAAGAGATTCGCCTAGTTGTGCACTTTGGGTCGACATACTATATGTAGACTTAAGTGTGTAGTGTAGGTGTTTGTATAAATGCTTGTATTAGTATGTATTGAATCAAAGGATGTTATGTGATAGTTTGTGATTGATTTATCAATTAATATGCTGACCTAAATGATTTTCTACATGTTGACTAAATGCATGATTTCATTACATGCATGGAATATATGTGCTTGAAGGTTTGCTTGAGTTGAATGTTATAACATGTGTTAACATGCTCACATGATTGTATTTCAATTCCAATACTTTTACATATATTGTTGATGTGATTCCATAAGTGCTTGGGACTAGACTTAGTCCAGGCAGTCGGTAACCGAGCGAATTCGTGGCTGACTGGTCATAGCCACGAACGACGCGTCGATGAACGTGATTCGTGTTTAGAGTTGGCGGCAGTGGTTAGGCCACGCGAAGTGTTTTACGCACTTCATGTCGTTCGACTTGAGATGCGACCGCGCTAGTCGAGCCCGTCAAGCAACCCGACTGGCCGATGTATGTTCACCTTGTATGAGTCATAACTGCTTGAACCTAGGGTACTGAACTTACCATTGTAAACTCTGTTAACCATGGTACCTTGATCCACGAAGACTCATGAGTCGGGCATGGTGGTATGGGACACCGTGGTCGAGCTGTCGGCCTACGCTGGGGCCACAAACCTCCCCGTAGTGACCAGTGAGCACCTAGACTCGTGAGCAGATTATGGTGGTATGGGACACTATATTCTAGCTGTCGGCCTACACTGATCAGGCGACGAGTCCTTTGTAGTGACCGCGAGCGTATTCTGAGTCCACGGGAGGCGACGACCCTTCCGTTGCAGTAGAATACGGTAGGCCTGTATTGATAAGGTGATGGGGGAGCGGTGCAACGAGTGCGAGCAACAGCCCTGGCAGCCCTTGCAGTGACCTACGAAATATACATCGTATGAGATTACTAGGAGTGACGACCCTAGACAGGATCTGTGTTGGGATTGATACAAGGGAAGTACCTTAGTTTCCCAATCCTGCTGTTTGAATGGACTAATAACAACTTGGAAATCATATCACCATAGCATTGCATGTGCCTGGAAGATGTGGAGCACTCTAGGGAGTGTGACATGCCACGGTCGTAAGATGTTGCCGTATGAGGGAGATCGTCGGTGAGGGCATACATCACGTCATGTCATCTTGCATTAACAACAGTATTAGGAATGTCTGATTTACTGCTTTACTATTATCGCATGATTGAATTGTGAACATGCTAATCTTTGCTCTATGATTCCACTGAGTTGATCACTCACTCCCACATTACGGGATGGTGTTTGCAACACCCACCAGACCCTGTTGTAGATGCAGGTGAGGCTGAGATCCAGGAGGTGGAGCCAGACATCGACGAGGACCAGGACGAGTTCTCGTACATGCAGTATCACGATGGCTTCGCGTAGGCGACCTGGATCGATGGAATTTCAGTGGGACCATTTTGGATATTCATTTTGTTCATGTATATTATATGAGACTCAGAGATGTAGTCATACTTTGGAGAAAGATGAGATTTATTTTGTTTTTCCATACAGTGATATATATATATTGTTTAGTCTTCCGCTTTCTTTTATCACTGGATCTGAAGTATGAATTACAGTTTTGGTATACTTTTACTCATGTGAATGCTTTAAATCAGACAACATTGAATCATAATCATTTTAGTTGCATAAGTGACGGTCTGGAACTCGGGAGTTGAGTTTATACACGACCCCCGATTTTCAGGGTGTTACATCGACTGTTCCCCGATCATATCTGTAGAACCTGAAATTCTTCAAGGTTTCTCTCTTATTTTCACCTGTCGATAGATCGATCCATCGCTCGATGGAATTGGAGTTTGAAATCTGATAACATCGATGTGTGTCTCGATCCCATCGACCAGTTGGCGAAAGGTTTCCAAAAGAAAAATGACAGTTGAGTTTGTATCATCGAGAGGTCTGCCGATACAATTAAGAGTATACGCTCGATCATATCGACGACTGCTCAATGATATCGAACTCTATCATAAATATGACCATTTATATCCGTTGAAACCTTTTGCCTATATATAAAGAGATTAGTCTTTATTGCTGGTAGAGAAAGAAGAGAGTGCTTTTGAGAGTTTTAACCTTCTTATCATTTACCTAAGCCCTTTCTCTCAGGAAGTTCATCCTCCAATCCACCCTCATCATTGATATCACATAGAGTGGATTGGGGAATGAACTTCCGCATTCAAGGATCCTCCAGCTACTATCTTAATGACAAATCATTAAGCTGGGATGCCTTGAATGCATAGATGATTGGAACCACTCTACATTCCTTATAGGACAATCTTTAGAGAGTGGTATTCCATCATAACCTTGACCCAACCTAAAGCCTAGTATCGGTATATCTTTTGGGTACGAATCAAGGGAGCTGAAGACCCTTCAACATCAAGGAGGAGATCTTCAACACTACGTTGAATGAGACTCATCAACTTATTTGTAAGTATCTAGAGTCCAGAGGACATTTATGATCATTCCTTTCTAAGATTGGGTTTTAAGTGTTGCTCACCCTTTGAAGTCCTCGAAGGAAGCCTCCAACGGGAGTGTATGTGCGGGGTGCGTTATGTGGACCCTTGCTCTGTGGAGAGCATAAACATCTGGTTAGGAGTATGCCAGCAAAACTCCAGGGTTAGAGGTGAACCGAGTAGAAACCTCCGGGTGCATTGTGTGAACCCTTGCTCTGTGGAGAGCATAAACATCTGGTTAAGAGTACGCCAGCAAAACTCCAGGGTTAGAGGTGAACCGAGTAGAAATCTCCGGGTGCGTTGTGTGGACCCTTGCTCTGTGGAGAGCATAAACATCTGGTTAAGAGTACGCCAGTAAAACTCCAGGGTTTGAGGTGAACCGAGTAGAAACCTCTGTAAAGGTTGAAGGTGAACCTGATTTAAAACCTTAGGTTTGAGGTGAACCATGGGAAACCTCCTTAGTGAAATCCGGTCACTCAAGGGTTGAGTGTGGAAGTCGAGAGTGGAGTAGACAAGTAGTCAAACCACTATAAAATGACTATGTTTGAGATTGATATTTTCTTTCATTTATATGATTGCCTTACATGCCTTTATATATGATTATCTGAAATCACATCTTATGCACACACAGTCATATCCATCACAATCTCATCCATAAATTGTTTGTCTTTTAAATCGTTTGTGATTGGATCCTCTACCAGGCTTGGAAGCCAGTAGAGTTAATTTTGAGTAATCCTAATCTGAACTCCGTGATAGGATTAGTCTGATAAGGATTTTTAATAATTCATAAAAACTTTAAAAAGTCCTATTCACCCCCCTCTAGGATATATTGGCATATTCCTACTTCAACTCAAGCGGTCTTCACCGCTATTTCAATAAGAAGAACAATCATCGTATTATTAATACTGAGTTCATTTGCATCCTTTAGTATCCCTTAATTCTAAGATAAATCATTTGAAATATATAAATTGAAATTAATAAAGTTCGAATGTCGAATCTCAAATTCGGTAGCATTTTGACAGTTGTTTCGGTCATCTCCTTAAGAGGAATGTTGTGCTGATTTGATCAATCAACTTCTCCCATTTTGAGCTTGTTCTTTATGTAAAAGGAGAGCTTGGTGCAATGAAGATTGAACTGGACAATTTAGGTAGCATCTCGACCCTTTTTATAATTGGCCATTTGATGACATGGTTGCGCGACCCGCGCAACAAGTTGTTGGTTGCATGGCTCACGCAACCAATATCTGACTTCGCTTCTCAGCTTCAGTCTTCCTTCAGAGCTCTTCTCCTCTTCCAAAATTCTTCTCTCAAATGAGAGGAGGAGTGGGGTATTTATAGGCCTTCACACGTGTGAATCCTCGATCTTTGTGCCATGGGGCCCACTTTGCATCAGATCTGACCATCATAATAATTGATATCTAATCTTAGTTGCACACCCGCGCAATAGGGATGTTAGTTGCACAACCCGCGCAACAGGGACCTCAATTGTGCGACCCACACAATGGAGGAAATCCCTTGCATGGCTAGTAAAATGAATTAGGTTGTTTACGCGTTTCGCGCAACCAACCACTGGTTGCGCGACCCGCATAACATCTAATCAAGGTGCTTGATCTTCTTCTTTCTCTCTCATTCTTCCAACTCCTTTTTGATCTTCTACCCCTTTCAATCATTCTTCATTATTTTTTAATGGAATTAAAGAATAAGGATCAACCTTAAAATATCTGGACTTTCTGAAGCTATTGTGTGACCCGCGCAACAGATGCCCGAGTATCGTACTCGGCCCCGTCCTCTATAAATAGTCGGATATGTTTCGTATTTTCACTCTCATTATGTGCAGCAAAGTTCTTTTTCTCTCATTCCTCCCCGTGTAACAACATCTGATTGTGCGACCCGTGCAATAGACATCCTGTTTACGCGGGGTGTAAACTCATTGCACGGGTTTGCGCAGAGAACTTTGGTTGTGCGACCCGCGCAACTGAACTTTTGATCATTTTTCAGACTTAGCCAAATTTCTCCACCATAAATCACTCTCAAACATCTTTTTTAAAAAGAAAGAGCCACCCATCCTCTTCAAAATCCGAACAAACTCTTCGCCACTCTTGGAAATACATAGAAATACACGAAGAAACTTTGAATCTTCATAACCCCTTCACCAGCGATCAAACTATTATTCCCATCAATCTGCAACATCATTGGTCAATTCTGCACAATGAACCTTTTGATCGCCAAAATATCTTTGTCTCTATAGACAATTAGGTCAGGAAAGAACCCAGGATCTTGATGGGATATTTGGAAGAAAATGGATCCCATCAAAGAGGAGGCAAAATTCATAAGATGAGATTTTTGCGTCCATATTATGCTCCTCAACAACCTTTCCCCACTCATTATTTTGAGACAGCTCAACAACTATTCTTCTCTGGGAGATTACCTTGGAATACGTAGAACTTCTTGGCTACAAGACTCCTGCCTCTTCGTGATTTCTATAGTTCTTGGGCCCGTGTTGTTGTTCAGAAACATACTGCCATTCTGGAGCAAAATTCTCTTTCTGATGCAATCATAGCCACATCTGAGCATTTTCATGTGGATGCTGCTATCTTCAAATGCTTTCCTAACCATTGGTCTCTGATTACCAATTCATTTCACCTTCCTTCAGGTGAAATGAGCTTTACCCTATGGGATCTATTTTGTATAGCGGGTCTTCCCATCATGGGTAGCATTTTTGATGCATATGTGCCTTCGAATGGAGAACTTACTCTAGCATTTGCGGGAGGAGATACATCTAAAATTTTGGAAACCACCCTCAAACTTTTCAGCACACTATCCAACTTCCCTCATCCTGATCGTATTACTTCTCTTGAATGGTTGGCTTATTTTTCTTGAAAGTTGGGGTATGTCATTCCCCTTTTGATTTCTATTTCCATAATTTTAATATAAATGATTTTAGCTTGATCATCATATCATCATCTTGGTAGCTTTGCGGATCATAACCATCTAGAACTCAAGGTCATTTGCAAGAACATTAAACACACTGCGGAATATAGATCTTCTTGCGAACTAGCCGCCTTCTTAGCTTGTTGGTTAAGCTTGGTGATATTCCCGGATTCTGATCAAATGGACATCATCAGACCTTCCTTCTTTGTAGTCGCAGGTGTAATGGCGGAAGGTAAAAAATATTCATTAGCTACTTTAGTTTTGTGTTCTCTTTATCGTACTTTCAGAGATGTTGTTCTTGGTCCAAAGGATCCTGTCTTTAAATCTTTTCCTGTTTGTGCTCCATGTCATTTCTTCATTGGTTGGCTAGGAGTATACTTTCCTTGGACATTTGTTGATTCTGAAAGATTACTAGAAGGACGAAGGTATCAACTATTTTGAAGAAATGGATCGTGCCCCCTCTTTAGGCCAATGATGATTACTTTGCGAATATTACGAGATAATTCTCCTTTACTGTCAGAATGGCAAAAAACGGAGGGACGTTGTTGCCCACCCCAGAAAGATAAACATATTGTTATTGAAGACTCGTCCTCTTTAGAAGAATAAACATATTTTGAGACGTCCGACTTAGCACGAAAGATTTTGAGTATCAAACATTTTGACCAGATTTAATGTAATCACAGTCTATATTGCATGCTTGTTTGTTCTAAACATGAAATTTTCATGATTTTTGTCAATATATCAAACAATCGGCATATTTGGAAACATTCTATATAATCATGTATTCTTGCAGTATTTCAATATTACAAATCTTCTATATATTTCTTTTAGAACATGTAGCTTCTTTTGAAAGAATCATGATATTGTGAGACAATTTGTCCTTTTCATAAATTTTAGAGTCATGATTCATTGCAAGCATATTTATTTACTCACATATGAAATATTTTGAAAGCATTGCGAGATATACTAATATTTAATGAAGCATAACAGATAATAAAAATATATCAACATATTACGATCGTTAGTATGAAATTTCCTATGTGATTTTGGTTTTGATAGGCGGTACTAAATTTCAATTTAGTTAGATGATCACACACAGTTTATGCTCTTGAGTAGTGGAGCCACACAGTTTTTTAGACTCTTGAGTAGTGGAGTTGGGTCTCACGTGATGGTCTCTGTAACTCTTAGGAGTTCACTAGACTTTTCACATACTGATGAGTTCACAAGCTATGATCCATCAAAGGGGGCCAGTGAAGCTACCGAGGCCGTGAACTCAGTTGGATTTATGCACAGGGTTGACCGCAGTAACTCTTTAGAGTTCACGGCCTCGTAAGGCAACCTTTGGGGTACTAAATGTAGGGTTGCCAGTCCATTAATAAGTATGTTTAAGCCCTTCCTCATGAGTTAATACTGAAATCAAGCCAGAGATCTGGGGGGTCTTATGCATGGTTGGCCGATCTATGGACATGGTCAAAGAGCTCATACTACAGCCCACGTTTTCTTCGCCTACAAGGTCAGACCCATTCACGGAAGGGCATTTTCATCCGTTCCCCATGATGCTGTCAGAAAGCTATACAGCCATCATTGGTCTCACAGGTGACTGGCTATTGAGGGCTTTTTAGACTTTTTGGGCATTTAGTCACTGGATCCATCCGCTACTCGCATGGGTATGCATATGATGGCCTTCGTGGATTTTTAGGGCTACTGGCTTCTCACTGCTGCTCGAATGACGATGGTGATGGGCCTTACGCATAGTTAGCCGTATGAGGCTTAGCTAGACTGCCTTAAAAGATATTAGTAGGTGGCCATCATTGTTGGCCATCGTTGTCACGAGAATGAGATTGAGATTGATACGTCACCACTTTTGCTAATGTCTCCAACGATATTCATGTGTTGTTCACAATATTCACCTTGGTGATGATACTAATTTCAACAAAATTTTGTAGAGAGCTCGCTTGATGCTGATATTGATGGTCACTTTCCTTTTATAACACTTGTTAGCATATAGTCTTGATGCGCTCGTAAATTTCTCCTTTATTCATTCATCTGACAGTACATAGCCGTGGTTTTGCTTATTCTTGTCCCCTTTTGATACATTATCATTATTCTGATAATATTCTGGATCAAAATTAACAGTATCCTCAGGATGATATCTTTTGATGAAGCAAGCATTGATCGGTATACTGATACCTTGTCCATCTTGATCTACGACTCTGTACGCTCCATTGGAGTATACTTCTTTTATTATATATGGCCAGTCCCATTTGGGCTCGAATTTGTCCCCTGTTTTGTGGGTGACTACTATAGGTCTCTTCACCATTAAACACCATATCCCCTTTCTTGAAAGAGAGATATTTGACTCATTTATCAAAGGCGGCCGATATCCTTGATACGATTACAATCACTGTTGGGTTGCCAGATCTAGTTCGTTCAGCCTTATTTTTTTGCATTTTCGTCATCTGTAATGGACTGATGTACTACCACTTTGAGCGATGCTATTTGTATTTCAATTAGTATCACTGCTTCTACACCATAAACCAGCGAGTACGGTGGTGCTCTTGTTATTGTTCGATGGGCTGTTTTATGTGCCCATAATGCTTCTTGCAATCTCTCGTCCAAATCTCGCTTGTTTCCTGTCACCATTTTCTTTAGTATCTTGACTATCATTTTATTAAATGCCTCTGCTAATCCATTGGCTGGTGGATAGTAAGGTGTTGAGAATGAATAACAAATGCTGAATTTCTGACATAGCTTCTCCATGCCTCTGTTTTTGAAAGGAGTACTATTATCTGTAATAATTTTCTTTGGAATACCATCGCGATATATTATTGTGTGTTGGATGAAATTAACTACATCTTTCTCCTGGACACTGCGCAGTGCAATTGCTTCTGTCTATTTGGAGAAGTAATCTATTGCTGCAAGATATACTGCTTTCCTTTGGACGAAGGTGGATTTATAAGACCAATGACATTAAGTCCCCAGGTAGAGAAGGGCCAAGAGGCGACTGACTGATGCAGGTCTTCCGGAGGAATGTGTATAACATCTTCATGAATCTGGCATTTATGACACCGCTTCGCATAATCTATCACATCTTTGAACATGGTAGGCCAATAATACCCCATTCGATGTATTCAGTGGAATAAATTTCAGCCAGCTTGATGTGCCCCACATTCTCCAGAGTGTGCCTCTCACAACATCTGGCCTGATTCTTGTTCGTCTAAGCAACATAAAAACATTCTATTATAAGATTTTCTATATAGCACTTCGCTACAAATGATGAATCTGCTCGATCTTTACTTGATTTGCTGTCTCTGTGCTGGATCTTCTGGCAAGGTTTCATATTTGAGATAATCTTTGAAAGGCTGAAGCTAATCATCTGTCGTTACTTCTAAAAATGATATAAGAAGTGTCTTAACAATTTCATTGATGGCCTCTGAAGATGGTAGAAATCTTTTTACTTTTATAGTCACCTGGAGAGGGCTCCAATTTGGGTAGGACAAAGATGATGCTAGGCTAGCCAAAGCATCTGCTTTTGCATTTTTAGACCGCGGTATATGCTTGATTACAACATGACAAATTTTCTCTAATAACTGTTGCGCTTTCTAGTAGTATGGCAAGAGCTCTTGTTTTCTTATCTCGAATTCAGTCGTCAATTGATTTATAATCAATTTAGAATCCCAAAGATATGCAGCGCTTTTATCTTCATTTCTTGAGCTATTTCCATTTCGATGATGAGGGCTCTATATTCGACCTCATTATTTGTACATGCAGTTCCCAATGTGAAGGAATAAGGTAACAAATCACCCTGAGGTGTGATGAAAATAACTCCTACCCCTACCCCTGACGCTTGAGAAGCACCATCGAAATACATTTTCCATAGAGTTTGTGACTAGGCCAACATAACATGTTCATTAGGAAAATCATCACTAATGGTCTCGCACTCTGCTACAGGGTGTGCTATAAGGAAGTCCACTACTGCTTGCCCCTTTACCACTTTTGTGGCTTATATGTAATATTATATTCTGAAAGTAGCAGCATCCACTTGGCCAATCTCCCAGATAACATCGGTCTTGACATCAAAAACTTTATCAGATCTGCTCTTGATATCAAGGTTATGTCATGAGAGAGACAATAATGTCTCAATTTCTGCACCGTGAATATCAATGCCAAACATTCTTTCTTGATTGGAGAGTAATTATATTCCGCACCCATCAGAGTCCTACTTAAATAATAAAGGGTGGTCTCTTTCTCAGATTTATTCACCTGTGCCAACAAAGATCTTAAAGAATTCTCGGCTGGAGATATGTACAAAATAAGCGGCTTCCCTTTTATTGGAGCTATCAATATCGACGTCTATTTCAACAATTCCTTTATCGAATTGAATGCGTTCTGAAAGGCTTGGTCCCATACAAACTCTACACCTTTCTTCATCAAATGAGAAAATGGCTGACATCTCCCTGTCAGATTTGAAATGAAATGGCGAATGTACGCCAACTTTCTTTTCAAAATTTTGAATTCTTTTAATGTCTTTGGTTGCAGCATATTTTGAATGGCCTTAACTTTCCCTGGATCGATCTCAATGCCCCTATTCCTGATAAAAAAACTAAGGAATTTACCAGAAGACACCCCAAATGCACATTTAGCTGGATTCATCTTCAATTATTTCTTTCCGAGTCAACGGAAAACTGATACCAAATGTTCGCGATGCTCCTGATGATCTGTTGATCTGACTACCAAGTCATCAACATAACATTCAACATGTTTGTGCATCATGTCTTGAAAAATATTCTTCATCTCCCTCTAATATGTTGCCCCCCAGTATTTTTGAGACCGAATGACAAAACTTTATAATAATAAATCCCCAGCGAAATTCTAAACACTGTTGCTTCTTCATCTTCAGGTGCTATTCTAATTTGATTATACCTCGCATAGCCATCCATGAAGGACATGATAGTATACTGAGTCATACTATTAATCAGTAATTCGGTTATCAGGAGAGGAAAATCATCTTTCGAATAGGCTTCATTCAGATCTCTGAAGTCAACGTACACCCTAACTTTTTCATTTTTATTTTTCACTAGGACAATGTTTGATATTCATTTGGGATACTTGACCTCTCTGATAAACCCAACTTTTATTAGCTTATTCACTTCGTCTTCTATTAGGGGAACCAAGTTCGGATGAAATTGTCTTTGCGCTTGTTTAACCAGCCTTTTCTCCTTAGATTTATTTAATCGGTGCATTACTACTGAAGGCTCCAAACCTGGCATTTCTGTATACGTCCAGGTGAAGAGTCTCTATTTTCTTTAAGAAGTTGAATGTATTTCTCAGCCTCCTATTTAGAAAGAAATGTTGACAAATTTGTTCCTCGACTCTTCCTCTGTACCCAAGTTTACTTCTCGCAAACTGTCTATCGTTAGCTGTCCCCTGTCTTCTATTTGCTTTAGAGCCATTTAAGGATGCTTGACTATTTTAGAATCTTCTTCTGATAACTACTCGGTTGTAACCATATTCATTGATGATTCTGCCCCCAATCCTTGAAATTTTCCTCACTTTTTCGTACCAACCCCAATAGGAATTTGTATTCCTTTCCCATGATTCAGGCCGGTGGGCTCTTCGTAATTATAACCCATGTTTCTCATAATTTTCTTGCTTTCCGGGATATATTTTTTAAGATCTTGTGGTGTTAGCTTACCGCAATACACATTATTCTTGGCCTCTTCCCTTGTTTTTGCTTCCACTGGGGTGTAAAATTCTATCAGTTCTGGGTATTTTATGCTAGCCCTGACCTGAAATCTTCCTAGAACAGCCGAAAATGTCTTATTCAACATACGGCAATGACACTGTATAATTAGGTTGTAAAATTTTCAACTGTTCCGGTGATAACAGGGTTAGTGGCGGTTGCCCTGGTTGTCTTAAATGTTTCGGCACAAAATAGAATTTCTTCTTTGCTTCTGGAGCTCTGGATAATTCTGTCTTTTCTATTTCTTCTTTCATCACCTTTACTTGAATGTCCTTTAGGACTTCATTTTCACCATTCTTTCTTTCTTCTTTAGCAAACTCCTTATAATAACTGTCGTCTGCAAAGAAGGCCTCGGTTTCTGTATATGAGTTCGCATCAGCCATTACTTTTTACCGTATCCTATATTTATAGTATTTGAAGCATTGGTGCAAAGTAGAGGGCACAATGCCATACTAATGTATCCATGGCTGTCACGCCCCAAACTCAGAAACCGGGCTCACAAAATTCTCGATCACTGAATCCGGTGCTGACAACCTCCGTAGTATACCATTCTTAGCTTCTAGAGTGCATACACCAGATTCTGATCCTAGGATCGTACAAGAAAAATTTTCTAATGTACATTTATCTCATAAGAAGCATAACCATAAGTATACCCAAATCACAAGAACAACATCATCATCACATATCCACAAGTATACCCAAATCACAAGAACAATATCATCATTACATTTGAATACAATACTGAAATGGAAATACATATATAAATAATCAAAACTCCAGAAGACGGATGCACGCTCCAAGCTCAACGCTGCTGCGACCTAACACCACTTGCATGCATCTATCGTGCATGAGCTTATAGAAGGCTTAAAGGGTGGTGAAAGTGTGTGTGCAAGATAAGTGCCGAGTATACAATACAATCCCATAAATCATACAATATCGAAATAGGCAAAAATACTGACAAAATCATGAATCATATGATATCAGAATAAGCGGAGGTACACTGATAAGTCCATGAGTGCCATCAGTCGTACCAAGGCTATGTGATGCAAGGTATGAATGCTAATGGCCAAATCAATACAGAAACATGGTAACCTAAAATGCTAAATGCTGTGGATGCAATGCAATATGTAGTGCGAATGAAATAAACAAGCTGGAGTGAATTCGGGATGATAGTACGTAGTATCGTAGGCTATGAGGTCCATCACAAGGGACTTCTATCCAAACTAGTCCCATACCTAAATTTGGATAGTCAGACTCAATGTGGTAAACTCTTGATCTTAGGTTAGTCATGTGCCCCAACCAAAATCCTGGCCATTTTGAAGGTACACGTAACAAATAGTCGCACACCACTAGCCTGAGTGAATAATGAATGAATGAATGAGTATGCAACTCCTGCTCAATAAGTCCACATGTCAGCACCGTACATCTCTGGGATCATCACTAGGGTCTAGTACACTCCAAACTGGCTACCGCCCTAGTTGGCCGCATAGCCCAGCGATTGGAAAAGAGCTCACTACTCGCCTGCCAGTAGTACACTAATGCCTACCTGACTCGTCGATAGCAGACCCATTTGGAAGCTGGTCAAACTCAGCCTAGCTTATAACCCCCTCACTCAAGTGGATAAGGCTACACCCCCTCCCAACCGACACGATACAGTGGGAGATGCGGCCTACTGGTATTCGGCACTCGAGTGCTCATGTATCCACTCGGTCTAGACGTTGAAACGTTTCCTGGCCTCAGAGGTTTAGGGACTTTCACCCACGAACATCCAAAGTACCCAGATGCTCGAATCAATCATTTTTGGTGTCCCATCTAGTCATCCACAACATGCCTGTGGAGGTCACAGCCCTGATGTCGCTAGGGCGTATAATAATCACAATCACACAATGCAAGATGCATGAGTCATGTAGTCCAATCATACATAAATCCTCTCATGTGGGATATCTTTACCTATCAGGGAGTCTCATAACCCATCTGTACTATGGCATATTGTAAGTGCTATGGTCTCATGCTCCTTTGGTTGTCAAATTGTCAAATTTTGTGTGCTAAAACCTCTATTTGTGTCTTGTGTTTATATGTTGATATATATATGTTCAAGACACTGCATCAGCATGCTTTAAGTCAAGTATGGTGATCGACTTCAAGAAAGAAATGCAAGGTCATGTATTTTGTCCTCTTCTGTAAGCATCAATGTTCAGATCTACATCGATAAGAAGAGTGTTTGTTCAAGACTCAAGTGTAACTCAAGATGAAGTTTAATTTCAAGTTATAGAAGATCTTAAGATCAATCTATATCAAGTAAAGATCTCAAGCTTCATAAGGTTCAAAGGTCAACCTTCATCTGAAAGAATGAAGTTTCAATGTTCATACTTTATGTCCTAGGTATGAATGACCTTAGGGCAGGTCATTTTGTATACATAATTCAAATTAAATCTTTTTATATGAATTTGATCTATTCTAAGACTAGTCCTGGACCTTGTTCGACTAGTCTTAACATTGCCACGACTAGTCCAAGAGATTCCAAGGTCAGTCCTAAGTTTGTTGGAATTTTTTAAAAATTTCTGTTCGTCCACGACCAATTTGGACTCTAGTCGACCGATCGTGTGAACAGTATCGACTTGTCCTTTGACCAGTCTTCGTTCTACGACTTAAAATCCAACAACTAATCTAGTAGTCATACGAGCAGTCGTAGAGGGCCTACGACCAGTCGTAGACACCCTACGACTAGTCGTGAGTTGGTTTTATCTAATCGCGCTAAAAATTTCAAAAATCAATTCTCCTACAACCAGTCGAAGTGTCCACTAGAGCAGTCGAAGGTGCGATTTCTCCAGCTATAAATAGACGACGAATTTTAAAGTTTAAAAATAGAAAAAATTTAAGTTAAATCAAGGGATCACTCTGAGATAAGTTTGTATTTATTTTAAGCCACATTGTGCTTATTTAATATTCTCTTTTTGTTAAATTTTATTATTTAATTTTATTTATATATTCCAATCTTATTTGAAAAGAGGAATTGCTGTATTCCTTTTTCTTGGAATCAAAATCAAATAAAGCTAAGCCCAATTTGGTTTAATTAAAAATCAATTAGAACCTAGAACTATTTTAAAGTGAGTATTGGACATTGAACTTCTATATTCAAACTTCTACTCCGATTGGTTCTTCTAAGCTGCTTCAAAAAGGAGAAATTTAGGTATTTTACATTATTGTAATTTACATTCTTTTTTGGTTTACTTTTGAAATTTTCCAAAAAAATCTCATTGTCGTGGTTATTTGAGGAGAGCCAGAAAACTCAGAAGTAAGGGTTTTTAGATTGTGTAAGCCCTTTGAAAAAGACACAATTGTAATGTTTTTGGGTGAACATGTGAAAACCTATTTTGATAGTCAACGCTAATATCTGTGTGTGAGGATATTAGGAGTGGAGTAGCAATCTGTGTGGCTATTTTATAATAGTTGGTGAACGCACGGGCGAACCACTATAATTCTTTATGTTTTAGGGTTGTGTGATTATATTTTCTATTTTTTATTATTCAAGATTGTGGAATGTATGTGTGGATGTGAATGTTGTAATATTTTCATTTCAAGCACAGTGGGGAATGTTGTAGTAGTTTAGAATTTACTTTCTAGTATTTTCGTTTATTATTCCTCTTCAGTTTTGGATATTGATACTTATCGTTGTAGTAAGGTTGTCCTGCCATAAACCCTTGGTTTTAATGTGCAAGGTTGTCCTTAGAACTACATTCGTATCAGCCTCTCAAGACTTGAATTCGAGGTTTCTTTACATTCCTTTATTGTGGTTTGTTTCCTTTCTTTTGTTGGCTATCTTATTTCTTATATTCCGCTGTTATTTTTTAATTTGGTATAGTCCTATTCACCCCCCCTCTAGTACATATAGCTTGACCATTTCAAGTGGTATCAGAGCCTAATAGCTCATTTTTATTCTTTATTCTTGGATTTATTTCCTGAGCTAACGATCTAAGCTATATATAAGATGTCAAATTTTGATAGCTTATCAGTCAATAGGCCTCCACCCTTTAATGGCTCCAATTATACTTATTGGAAAGCCAGGATGAGAATCTTCTTAAAATTCATGGATGAAAGTGTGTGACTGGCCACAGTGAATGAATGGACCCCTCCTACCACTGAAGTGACTAGAATCGATGGTTCAAAAATAATGAGAGTAACTCCTTATTTCTCATGGACCACACTTCAGAAAAGTGAGAGTAGTGCAAATGTTAAAGCACTAAATGTAATCACTTGTGCACTATCGCCGGATGAATTCAAAAGAATTATATCCTGTGATTCTGCAAAGCAAGCTTAGGATATTTTAGAAATGACACATGAGGGTACATCAATTGTCAAAAAATTTAAAGTCCAACTCCTCATAACCAAATTTGAAGAAATTCATATGGAGGAAAATGAAATGTTTATGGACTTTTATATAAGATTAAATGACATTGTAAACTCTATGTGAGGTCTTGGCGATAAAATTCCAGAAAGTAAAGTGTGTGCAAAGATACTATGCTCACTTCCTGAATGGTTCAACTCTAAGGTAACAACGATCCAGGAACTTCGTGATACGGATACTATGAAGGTAGAAGAATTAGTTGGATCTTTACAAACCTACGAGTTAAATTTTAAAGCTCGTAAAGGAAAATCTATTGCCCTTAAGTCTTCTAAAGATGTTTCTCAAGAAAACCATTCTGATTTAGAAAATTCAGAAGATGATATGACCGTTTTAGCTAAAAAGTTTTATAAAATTTTTAAAAGCAAAAAGAGGGTTGATTTTCAAAAAGCTAATGAGAAGAAGAGATCAAAATCTAGATCTAAGCCTTGGAAATCTTTAAAAGAGAGTCAATTTTACAACTGTCAAGAATATGACATTTAACAAACAAGTGTCCTAAAAAGGACAAACCCAAAAAGAAGAGTATGTTGGCTACTTGGGATGAATCCTCTGATTCTGAAGTCTCTTCTGATTCGGAAGATTCTGAAATCGAGTCGGGTACTGAAGTGAAAGCCCTTATGACTCTAGCTAAATTCACATTTTTGGAAGATTCTGAAACCGAGTCGGGTACTGAAGTCTCTTCTGATTCGGAAGAAAATTTGAACAATGAATGTGAAAATGAAGATGATCTTCAAGATGCTTACAATGCCTTATATAAAGAAAGTTGTAAAATTGTTGTTAAACTTAAGCTTCAAAAAGAAATATTTTCAAAGCTTAGAGAAAATTTTAAATATCTTGTTTTAGAAAAATCCCATATTTCAGACTGTTATGAAAAATGCAAATGTGATTTGGATTTCAAAAATTCTTAGATTGAAAGTCTGAAATCTGAGAATGAAAATCTTAAACTTGAAGTCTCTTCTCTTTTAAGTTTAAAGGATACATGGAAGTATGCCCAAGGAGATCCAAAGTTAGAAAAAATTTTATCTGGATCAAGGAAATGTGACGATCGATCCGGTTTGGGCTACGAGAAAAATATTCCTCTTAAACATAAGAATACGTCTCCTAAGTTTGTAAAAGGAGAGACCTTAAACTCAAAAGGGAAAAGTACTAAATCAAGTTTTTTTCTAAAACTACTTTTCCAAAACTGAAAAACATTTATAAATTTCAGAACCGAAACCCTTTAGCTGAGAAAATAGTTTATCTTCTTAAGGAGCTCTTAAAATTTAACTTAGTGGGTCACTCTAAATTTATCTATAATCAAAAGAAGACCCACTATACTCCTAAACCCAAAACTGTTATGAAATGGGTTCCTAAGGTTACCTGCTTGGTTTCCTACACTGCTTTCAAAGCTACAAGCGATTCAAAGTGGTACCTAGATAGTGGATGCTCCAGGCATATGACAGGAGACAAGGCTTTATTCACCGATATCAAAAATATGACTGATGGGTCAGTCACATTTGGTGATGGTAGCAACTGCAAGATTATGGGCCAAGGTACGGTTCAACTCTATAACCTACCCTTATTCAAGAATGTTTTATATGTTGAGGGACTAAAACGCAACATGTTAAACATATCTCAAATATATGATAACAATCATAGTGTGAAATTCTCCAATCAAGGTTGTGAAATCATAAACAAAAAGGGATCAGTAATACTGACTGGTCACAGAACTTCTGAAAACAGCTATATTATAAGCGATGACAGCTCTTCTAGTCAAACATGCTACATGGTCCATACCGATGAGATAGAATTATGGTATAAATGCCTTGGACATGTATATTACCATAATTTATACAGATTGAGCAAAAGAGAACTAATCAGAGGTCTACCTAAATTACAGAAAGTAGACAAAATATATGGCGAATGCCAAATAGGCAAGCAAACGAGGAGCTCTCACAAGAAGGTAAACTCCAATGCCTCATTAAGACCACTCGAGCTTCTCCATATGGCTCTTATTGGACATACAAGGACGGAGAGTCAAGGTGGCAAAAAATACATCTTGGTAATCATAGATGATTTCTCCAGATTCACTTGGGTGGCTTTTTTAAGGGATAAATCAGAAACCCTTGATGAAGTGAAAAAGATTATCAGACATATTCAATCTGAAAAATGTTCTCAAGTCAGTAAGATCCGTAGTGTTCATGGATCTGCGTTTGAGAATAATAGTTTTGAGAAATTCTGTAGCGATCAGGGAATATCATATGAATTCTTTGCACCCAAAACACCACAACAAAATGAATTTGTGGAAAGGAAAAATAGAGTTCTTCAAGAAATGAGAAATGTAATGTTGAATAGTATGAAGCTCCCTAGAAATCTTTGGGCTGAAGCAGTAAATACCGCTTGTTATATTATTAACCGGGTTTATACTTATAAATCTAACAATATAACAGCTTATGAACTATGGTTTGATAAGAAGCCTACTTTCAAATACTTTTGAGTTTTTGGTAGCAAGTACTATATTTTATGTGACCGGGAAAATCTGGACAAGTTTGATACTAAAAGTGATGAAGGGATCTTTTTAGGATACTCTTTAAACAGTCACGCATACCACGTACTGAACAAAAGGACTGGTGTGATTCAAGAGTCTATTAATGTGGTCATAGATGTTCACTTGAATACACCTGCCCCAAGTTTAGACCATGATGAAGTTCTTTTAATCGACAAACCAGATACTTCATCAAATCAAGTAAACTCTGAATTGAGGACTGTTAAAGATCATCCAACTACTCAGATTTTTAGAAACCCTCTCACTGGTGTGTGCACTCATAGACAATTAGAAGACATGTAATTACGTGTGCTTTACATCTCAGATAGAACCAGTAAACGTAAAAGAAGCTTTTTCTTATGAAAATTGGATAGTTTCTATGCAGGAAGAAATTAATCAATTTATTCGAAATGATGTTTGGTATCTTGTTCCTAGACCTAAAGATAAATATATTATTAGAAAAAAGTCAATATTCAAAAATAAGTCTAATGAACTTGGTAATATAATTCGAAATAAGGCAAGACTGGTTGTACAAGGGTACACTCAAATTGAAGGTATTGATTACGATGAAACCTTTGCACCAGTTGCTCGCCTTGAATCAATTAGACTTTTTATGTCCATTGCATGCTTTAGAAAATTTAAAATTTATCAAATGGATGTAAAGAGTGCCTTCTTAAATGGCGATTTACATGAAGAAATATATGTGGAACAACCTAAAGGGTTTAAAGACCCTAAGTTTACTGATCATGTATACCATCTTTAAAAGGCTCTCTATGGTCTAAAACAAGCTCTCGGGGCATGGTACGAAAAATTGACTAAGTTTTTACTTAGTCATAATTTTCAAATGGGCAGTGTCGATAAGACGCTTTTTGTTAAGAAACATAACGATGATATCTTAATGGTTCAGATCTATGTTGATGATATTATTTATGGATCAACTTGTACTAACATGACTATTGAGTTTGCAAATTTAATGAAATCTAAGTTCGAAATGAGCTTGGTTGGGGAATTAAATTATTTCCTAGGCTTGCAAGTAAAACAATAACCTGATGAAATTTTTATTTCTCAGACCAAATATGCTTTGAACTTGATTAAAAGATTCAGATTTGAGAATGGTAAGAATTTTAATATTCTCATGAGTACAACTTTAAGACTCTCAAAGGATTCTATAGGTAAAGATGTGGATCCTAAATTGTATCGTAGCATGATTAGTAGTTTGCTCTTTTTAACTGCTAGTAGACCAAATATTGCTTTTAGTGTTGGTATTTGCACAAGATATCAGTCTAATCTTAAAGAGTCACATTTAACTACTGTTAAGTCGATTATGCAATATGTCGCAAGTTTAGTTAATTTGGGTCTCTGGTATCCATATAATACCAGTGTTCAGTTGGCAGGGTATACTGATGCTGATTGGCTGAAAATATCGATGATAGAAAATCAACCAGTGGTGGTTGTTTTTCTATTGGAAATTATTTAGTTTATTGGTTTAGTAAGAAATAAAGTTCCATATCACTCTCTACTGTTAAGGCTGAATACATCGCAGTTGGAAAGGCATGTACTCAGCTTGTTTGGATGAAACGTATGTTAAGTGATTATGGAATTACTCAGGATTCAATGTCTTTACATTGTGATAATTTCAGTGCTATAAATATTTTAAAAAATCCAATCCAACATTTACGTACCAAGCACATTGACATTAGGTATCATTATATTCGTGAATTAGTGCAAGAAAAAATAATATCTTTGGAATACATTCCGATCGAGACTCAACTTATTGACATTTTTACTAAACTGCTCGATAATAGCAGGTTTAATAAATTAAAATTTGATCTTAGTATATATGTGTATTCAAAATTGATTATTCATGCATATGTGTATCATACTATAAATATTTTTGAGAATTTATGTGTTTAAATTTCAAATTTATATGAATATTACATGTGTTTAGTCGGTACTCTACCAGTTGTGTGTGTACATGACCAGTCCTGGTACAACCGGTCGTGGACAGGCCAAGACCGGTCTTGGAGCGCGTTAGGTGTTTTAAATTTGGGAAAAATATCATCTTCCTCATTTTTAACTTCCTCTCTAAGGAGCTGATGTTCGACCAATCGAACCCACCAACCTGATCTTAAAGGTTAGTGCATTTTATTGGTCAATCTATCATATTCAAGTTCTATTCTCTTCTTTATTTGCATTGGAGTGCTTGATTTCAAGCTTTGTGGAGATTTTGGAGTTTTTCTTCTACATTTACTGATCTAAGAAAACCCATCTCTACTTCCTTTGAGTTTTCTTATTCCTTTGTATTTCTTTGTGGAAATGGATGCTAGGGAGAAAAAGAAAACAACCCATGGTCCATCATCCTCTAAATCAGTTCCAATAACTCAACGCCATCTTCGTTCATCCGAAAATGATCCCTCATATATATGGGATTTGTGGTTGTGCAATGTTATTGTTGAAAAAGCTATTGATCTTAACCACATTGCTCCATTTGGTATCTTTCCTCTTCTCCAATCTGTAGGATGGGATAACATCTTACATTGGGGTGGGCTTGCATACCAATCTATTACATAGTCCATGTTTGCATGCATCTTTACTTTTTCTACTGAAAATTTAACATTTCAAATAGATGCTAAAGAAGGCCCTTTTGATGTAGACCGTCATTTAATATTTAGCCTTATGAAAATACCTGTTAATGATGAGGGTATCCCCATTCATGTTCGAACTGAAAAACCCTCAGAAACAGAAAAACGACAGCTTACCAGAACATTGTGTAACATGAATGTGCAATGGACTCATAAAGGGAATGCGCTCCCTTTAAGGTATGTGTTACCCAGATACAGAGTCCTCCATAGGACTTTAAATCTGTATCCTCGGTCAAGTAATAAAACAGAGTTGACTTCATTTATGGTTCGTGTTTTACACTCAGTTATTTTTGGTACTAAAATTTATCTTCCATCTTTAATTTGTCATTGCATCATTCAGTTTCGTCTCCATCCAGGTCATAGTGATATACCGTTTGCCTATCTCATGACTGTGTTGGCTTCACATATGTTGGTTGCTATGCCTATTGGAGAGGCTCCTATCCATAATCTTATTTTTAACAACTCAAATATAAACAAAATGAAGTTGGAATTGGCTCCTGGCCAAGTAGATGGTGGTTATGGAGCTGGAGTTGGGAATGAAGAAGAAGTTGATGATCTTCTTCCTGATGATATAAACATGGATAATATTTTTGATGAAATTGAGTTTGATTCTACTAATGATCCTGATTATGAACCATATGAGTTTGATGCGCGTTTACGTGCACTTGAGAAGAAGGTAAAAAATATGAATGGTAAGGTAGAAAACATGAATGTTGCCCATGATTTACAATTCAAATATATGCGCAAGTATCTTAGGTGCTTAAATAAGGGAATGCATCAACTTGATCCTACCATACTTGCTCCATCTTCAGGTTCTGATTGAGTAGTTTTTCTCTTTGGTATGTAATAACCTAAAGTTTACTTTTGTTGAATTGTGAACTTTAAATGGTTTACTATTTTTGGTTTGAACTATTGGAGTTTTAACGCTTTGTTGAACTTTTATTTACTTATATCAAAACTCCTTGATTCCTCCTGTTTATTTTCCATTGTTTTCTTCTTCCTTTGTCATATTGTACCAAAAAGGGAAAGAATTTTTGGTTTGGATTGATTGTGAGTAGCAAGTTTTATATGTGCCTACTCAGGGGAAGTAATTCAGGGGGAGTAAGAGTAAAGGAGGTGGGATGTAAATGAAATATTTTGCCTACTTTATCTTGCTGTGTGTTTGTTGATGCATCTGGTGCATGACAAACTGGTGTATGATTCTTTAACCAGGCTGTTACTGGTTTCCTTTTATAACCTGTGCATAATTCTTTGTATTCATATTGGTGTTATATTATTATTGAGTGTTTTGCCACAAATTTGACAAAGGGGGAGATTGTAAGTGCTATGGTCTCATGCTCCTTTGGTTGTCAAATTGTTAAATTTTGTGTGCAAAATCTCTATCTGTGTCTTGTGTTTGTATGTTGATATATATATATATATATATATATATATATATATATATATATATATATATATGTTCAAGATACTGCATCACAATGCTTCAAGTCAAGTACGGTAATTGACTTCAAGAAAGAAATGCAAGGTCATGTATTTTGTCCTCTTCTGTAAGCATCAATGTTCAGAGCTACATCGATAAGAAGAGTGTTTGTTCAAGACTCAAGTGTAACTCAAGATGAAGTTTAATTTCAAGTTGTATAAGATCTTAAGATTAAGTTATATCAAGTAAAGATCTCAAGCTTCATAAGGTTCAAAGGTCAACCTTCATCTGAAAGAATGAAGTTTCAATGTTCATACTTCATGTCCCAGGTATGAATGACCTTAGGGTGGATCATTTTGTATACATAATTCAAACTAAATCTTCTTTTATGAATTTGGTCTGTTCTAAGACTAGTCATAGACCTTGTTCAACTAGTCCTAGCACTACCACCACCAGTCCAAGAGATTCTAAGACCAGTCCTAAGTTTGTTGGATTTTTTCAAAAATTTCTATTCATCCACGACCAGTCCTGGACTCTGGTCGATCGGTCTTGTGAACAGTGTCGACTTGTCCTTCAACCAGTCTTTGTTCTATGACTTAAAGTCTAGTAACTAATCTAGTGGTCCTACGACCAGTCGTGAGAAGCCTACGACCAGTCGTAGAGGGCCTACGACCAGTCATAGACACCCTACGACCAGTCGTGAGTCGGTTTTATCCGATCGCGCTAAAAATCTCAAAAATCCGTTCTCCTACGATCAGTCGAAGTGTCTATTAAACCAGTCGAAGGTGCGATTTCTGTAGCTATAAATAGATGACGAATTTTAGAGTTTAAAAATTAAAAAAATTCAAGTTAAATTAAGGGATCACTCTAAGATAAGTTTGTTTATTTTAAGCTACATTATGCTAATTTAATATTCTCTTTTTGTTAGCTTTTAATTTTTAATTTTATTTTTATATTCCAATCTTATTTGAAAAGAGGAATTGTTGTATTTCTTCTTCTTGGAATCAAAATCAAATAGAGCTAAGCCCAATTTGGTTTAATTTAAAATCAATTAGAACTTATAACCATTTTAAAGTGAGTATTTGACATTGAACTTCTATATTCGAATTTCTACTCTGATTGGTTCTTCTGGGCTTCTTCTAAAAGGAGAAATCCAGGTATTTTACATTATTATAATTTTTATTCTTTTTAGTTTACTTTTGAGAGTTGTCAGAAAAATCTCATTGTGGTGGTTATCTGAGGAGAGCCAGAAAACTCAGAAGTGAGGGTTTTTGGATTATGTAAGCCTTTTGAAAAAGACACAATTGTGAATGTTTTGGATGAACCTGTGAAAACCTATTTTGATAGTGAACGCTAATATCCGTGTGTGAGGATATTAGGAGTGGAGTAGCAATCTGTATGCCTGTTTTATAACAGTTGGTGAACACACAGGCAAACCACTATAATTCTTTATGTTTTGTGGTTGTGTGATTATATTTCCTATCTTTTATTATTTAAGATTATGGAATGTATGTGTGGATGTGAATGTTGTAATATTTTCATTTTAAGCACAGTGGAAAATGTTATAGTAGTTTAGAATTTACTTTCTGCTATTTTCATTTATTATTCCTCTTCAGTTTGGGATATTGATACTTATTGTTCTAGTAAGGTTATCCTGCCATAAACCCTTAGTTTTAATGGTGCAAGGTTGTCCTTAGAACTACATTCGTATCAGCCTCTTAAGACTTGAATTCGAGGTTGCTTTACATTCCTTTATTGTGGTTTGTTTCATTTCTTTTGTTGGTATCCTATTTTTTATATTCCGCTGTTATTTTTTAATTTGGCATAGTCCTATTCACCCCCCCTTAGGACATATAGCTTGACCATTTCACATATGCAATGGTCAATCACATCTCATAATAAACATGTAGATAATGTGTATGGGCATGTATCATGATGTTATGCTGTCACATACTCATAATCAATATCAATAACCGGCACTGATAATCAACATCAATAACTGACCTCGATATTCGGCATTGATAATCAGCCTTTACATCTGTCCTCGATGATTGGCCTCGATAATCGGCCTCGACATCCGTCCTCAATGATTAGCCTTGATAATTGGCCTCGATAATCGACATAGACAATCACCCTTGAAAATTAGAATCAGCCTCAACAATCAGAATCGGCCTCGGTAATCAGAATCAGCCTTAACAAATGAAATTGGCCTTGACAATCGGAATCGGCCTCATTAATTAGAATCGACCTATAATTAGAATCGGCATCAACAATCGAAATCGGCCTCGATAAATGGAATCCACCTCGAGAATCAAAATCGAACTCGAGAATAGGAATCAGACTCGACAATCGGACTCGGCCTCAACAATTAGAATCAGCCTCGACAAACGGAGTCAGCCTAGATATACAGAATCGACCTCGATAATTGGAATCGACCTAAGTTAAGGTCACAATGTAGACATTTAACCATCATCGCTCATCAATGTAGACATTTAACCATCATTGCTCCCAAAGAGTGGCTCACATAGAGCCAAACGTATCGTGGGCTCGTGACCTCACATAAGGCCCTAATACACACCATTATGGGTCTCACTCATGGGTCGCATATACATCACAATAGGCCTTATATTTTTTAATGTGGGCTGCATCAACGGTCGCATCAATGGGCCTCATAAACATCAAGTGGGCCTTAAACACGGGCTGAATACACGGGCCTAATATACGTCACCATGGGACACAACCCATGGTCGTTAAATGCATCATAATGGGCTACGACCCATGGGCCTCAATATACATCATAATGGGCCGCGTCTATGGGCCGCACCAATGGGCTTCATATATATTGATTAAGCTGCATCAATGGGCCTAATACATATCATAATGGGCCTTGCCCATACGCCTCAGATTCAAGCAGGTGGGTCCCATCATATGGGCCTTAAATACAAGGCAGGGGGCCCTATCACATGGGCCTTAAATATATATCATAGGTGGGCCTAAAATATAAATTACAAGTGGGCTTCAAATGGGTTGAAAATATATCACAATAGGCCTTAGCAAATGGGCCAAAAATATCACAATGGGCCTTATCAAATGGGCCACAAATACATAACAAGTGGGCCTTGCACATGACCCTCAAATATATAAAGTCGAAAGATCATCTAGACCATACCATGGCTGGATTACACAGTGTGGCCCACCGTGATGTATTTTGAGATCCAATCTATTCATAAATTAACATAGAGATAGATGAAGTGAAAATAAATATCAGCTTAATTGGAAACTACTGTGGCCCTTAGAAATTTTAAACGGTGGATGTCACTGTCCATTATTTCAATGGTGGGGCCCACTTGAACTTTGGTTCTAACTCATTCTTTACCTCATACCATAAAATGATATCTCAAAATGGTTGGATGGTATGGATACAACAAACGCATCATGATGGGCATGGTGTAGATAAAATATATACATCATTGGGGGCCTACAAAACTTACTGACGGTGACTCACCAGCCATGTGGTTGGTATGATGTACCCCAGCCAATTTGTTCCACTACTGGTGGGTCCTACTCTCCCATCCTAATGGACGGTGGATACAACACATGCATCATGGTGGGGTCCATGTCCCATGCTGGACGTACACAATAGTTGTATAGCTTCTCTACGTTGATGCTACAACTGCTTCAAAACGTCAGAGCAGGTGGGTCTCATGTAGGGCCCACCATAACATATATATGTTATATAATATTATATATTATATTCTCTCTTTTTTTAAAAGTAAGTTAGTACACCTCACTGTCAGTTCACACTTCACTGCATATACACGTCCAGCGTCCTTGGATGTTGGATGGTATGGATGTCTGTGTGGGTCCTATGTGTCGAGCCATGGCTAGTGGATCCCACGTGGATGTGGCCACCTAATTTGGATCATTCTGATATTTATGTTTTCTCAGTGGTCTGGGCCAACCTTAAATGGGCATCAATGGTGGCCCTGGGCATGGCAGCGAGGTGAGGCCCACTTGGATAGTGGTACGCCCCACGTGGTGGATGACATGGATAAAAATACATCATGGTGGGCCACAAGATGAGAATGAGAGATAGAGAGAGAGAAAGAGAGAATGATGGAGATAGGAGGGACCTCGCCACTATGAGTCCCTCTTTGATACAAGGCATACATCAAGATGGGTCCCACTATATGTGGTCCCCCAAATCATCAAGATCACACAAATCAAATCATAAAATACATGCACCTAAAGATCTTCTTGGATTTCTTCTCCCACCGATGCATCCTAGTGCTCCATGGAATGCATTTCAACGGTCAAAATGAAGCTTGGATGGTGGAGATGGGATGTAGGAAGGTGGGCCACACCTAGTATCTTTGGGGAGCTTGGACGTTGATCTCATGAAATTTACTGGAATGAAAATGAGAAATGAGAGAGAGAGAGAGAGAGAGAGAGAGAGAGAGAGAGAGAGAGAGAGAGGAGATGTAAGGGAGATGGGATGGAAGGTTTGGGCTCTCTTGACTTGTTGGTAAGAAAGGAAAGGCTAAGTATGGGTTGCTTTGACTTTAGGTAAGGAGAGGTAAGGGTGAGTGATGGCTTGTGATAGGATGTACTTGACTTATGATTGATGTGATTGATGGGACATGTCATAAAGATTCTCTTGGAATTGCAACGCGCAGTATTTTTTATGAACTGAACGTGGGCCCACATCTCCTGGCTCAAGTATCGCTTCGGTGTGCGAGACGTGGCATCAGAACCATGGCTACAGTGCGGTCGCACAGGTACAAGTCTTGGGTCGAGCCGACTTCAATATATAGGACTCAACTTAGGATCATGCACAAATGTTGGATATAGGTCGCGGGTTATCGAAATTTGACCATGAGGACCGCGAAAGCCTACGGAATAGTACCATCTAAGATATGAGCCTTATAATGGCCTTCCTAGGAGAAGATTGCATGTCGTTACTGCATTTATAATATGGCACACAACATCAGTAGTTAACTTCCCTATTTCCAATGTCACTGTAATTTTTCTGAGTGCACGTTGCCCATCTTGATTGAAGCCTTGTATCATCATTCCCCAAGGGTGTAGATCAGAACGACGATAACCCAGTTTACTCAACATCAAAAGTGGTAAGAGGTTCACTACAGGCCCATTATCTATCATAATCCATTTAACCTTTTTTCTACAGATATGACCTTCTATCATTAGCAGCTTGTTATGCCCTGTATCATAGATAAGATCATCATCGGAAAAGGAAATGACTGGTAGGCAATCTTCTTACTCTTCATATTCTTTGTCTTTTATCTCTGTCAATAAGGTTTTTCTGACATCATGATTGGATAATGCTTGAACCAAACTCTGTCGAAATTCCTTTAACAACTTAAACGCATCATAGATGCTTAATCGAGTCGATATGCCCTTCAAATGACTCACTACATCGTAGGTCACTTTTGTTAACTCATTCTTCACTTCTCTTTTATCATCGTCGTTCTATCTTTCAACTTCTTTTCTTATAATTCCTGTTTTCTGCTTCGCTGGGCTTGTTATCTTCTTTCCTGATTGTAATGTAATCATCGCTACCATTTTTTTCATATTATAGTCCTCTCTCTCTTTCATTTATAGGGTCTTTTTCTGAATTGTAAGCATATTTACTGTCGCCATTGTACCCCTTTCTTTTTCTTTTCTAATCACTATTTCACCTTTATCTATCATCTGTTGTATTATACATTTCAACGTATAATAATTCTCCGTTGGATGTCCCACTAGGTGATGATAGTGGTAAAAATCTCTCTTATTCTTGTCAAGTCTTTAGGGCAATTGGGTTCTGGTAATTCTATCATACCGGCTTTTAACAATTTATTCATCATAGAAACAACATCTTCCCTATCGAACGCAAACCCTTCATGAGAATTGAGCATTTTGGGCCTTTTTTTCCAATGTATCTGTTTCTTGCCTGATTCAATTCTTCTTTCCGTCCCGGCCTATGATCTCTCGAGTCTCTTGTATCTTTGCTTCTCTTTTCATGATTGACTGTATTTGCGATCATCCTGCTGGGTGCTCTCCTAGCTGTCTCATAGTGAAACGCTGACATCTTTCGAGTTATCAACTTTAAAGTATGAGCCTTAGTGGCTAGGTCACGGAAAGTTCTGATATCAGCGCTGATAAGTTCAAACGAGATTCCTTCCTCCATGGAGTTCAGACACATCTTGACCTGTTCTTTTTCTTCTTGCAACTGCCTACATGAAGCTCCCAATGTCTTCCATTTATCTATAAAATTTTCTACTGGTTCCCTCTCTCTCTGCCACATGGAGGCCAATTCCGTAATACTAACATCACGCTCCGAAGAGAAGAAATTTGACATGAAGACGTCTTGCATTTGTTCCCAAGTACGTATCAACCCCGGCGCTAGGCTGGAATACCATCGGAATGCTTTGTTTGTTAGGGATGATCCAAACAATCACAAGCATACTATGGTATTGTATAAAAATTCTCCATGCTAGTAATAAAGTGCATTAAGTGCTCCTCCGGCAACCCTTCTCCATTAAATTTTTAAAAACTTAGATGTTTGAAGTTGGCTGGGAATACGATGTCTTCTACCTCTCTTAGATACGGTGTCCGGTATCTGAAATGGCTAGTATTCTCACGCTCCCTCTCTATTCTGACAGCTTCTTCAATGAATTGTCTCACCTCATCTTGTGTCATAGTTCTCGCTACTGGGATAGACCCTAGTGATCCTGCCCCCGGTGGTTGAAAGTCTTTAAGTTGGTTTTCTTTCCCATTCATTGTGCCCATCATCAGAGGAGCCGCTATCTGGGCTATATTTTGTACGAGAGTTGCTAAGGCTTCTCTAAGATTTCTACATTCTTCCATTAGTACTCTTTGTGCTTCTGCCATTTCATTCATATGGTCCTCTGTAGTTGGTATATTTTCCTGGTTTGTTCCAACCATATGTACTGCGGATTCTCCACTCTTTGATGAAGCTGTAATCAAAGTGGGATAAGAATACGTCGACATAATAGGACTTACGAAAAGGGGGGAAGATGGGGTTTCATTCGACTTCTCGTGCCCCCATTGTTATTGATTGATTAGGACGAAACAGACACCGGTGAACTTACTAGCAGTGCTTTGCCCTTTTATTCGTTTGTCCATCTGGCTCTCTAGGTGACTATAGTCGGGAAATCGCACGACGTTAGCTACGGAACTGTTCACCCGGGATATATCCCAAGAGGGGCAAGTTCAGGATTCCTCTTAGCAGCATTATGGTTTTCGATCCGCTAACTCTTGACGAAGGCAGATTCATTCTGTGGCTTCCTATATTCCGTGCTCTCACCCTAGGAGACATTACAATAGTTCAATCCTTGTCACCTTCCGGTGCTTGAGGTGAAGCAGATATAACTCCAGCTATTGTTCAGGTCAGGTTTCTTTTGCTTGTAGGAAGTCGAGGCATGTGTTCCGGGGGTTGGCTCGACACATATTCTACCATGAATCCAGTGGTAGTGAAACAGAAGCTCACTTTCCATGCAGAAATTGCCATTGGTTGTAATTTGTAGTTGGATTCCTTTAGATATAAAATATAATTATAGTTAGTACTAGAAGAATTAAATAATCTATCTTAGAGATGAAGGGGAGGATATTCCCACTGAGAGTTGCCATTTTGGCGTCAAAAGATGCCAAACTTATGATGAAAGTTATATAATACTCTCAATGTTAGTATCGAATAATAATACGGTCCCCAATGGAGTTGTCATTTTTTTTGAACAACAAACAAATGCATTCAATTTGGGGAAAATTATCTTATTGGAACATAACAAAGAAAGTATAAGAAGAACAATAATCATATTATTAATACTGAGTTCATTTACATCTTTTAGTATCCCTTGATTCTAAGATAAATCATTTGAAATATATAAATTGAACTTAATAAAGTTCGAATGTCGAATCTCAAATTTGGCAGCATTTCGACAGTTGCTTCGGTCATCTCCTTAGGAGGAATGTTGTGCTGATTTGATTATTCAACTTCTCCCCTTTTGAGCTTGTTCCTTATGTAAAAGGAGAGCTTGGGGTAATGAAAATCAAACTGGACAATTTTTACAGCATCTCGATCCTTTTTATAATTGACCATTTGATGACTTGGTTGCATGACCCACGCAACAAGTTGGTTGTGCGGCTCGCGTAACCAATCTTTGACTTCCCTTCTCACCTTCAATCTTCCTTCAGAGCTATGCTCCTCTTCCAAAATTCTTCTCTTAAATGAGAGGGGGAGTGGGGTATTTATAGGCCTCCACACATACGAACCCTCGATCTTTGTGACATGAGGCCCACTTTGCATTAGATCTGACCGTCCATAAAAATTGATATCTAATCTTAGTTGCGCGACTTATGCAACAGGGACGTCAGTAGCACAACCCGCGCAATAGGGACATCAATTGCGTGACCCACGCAATGAAGGAAATCACTTGCACAACTAGTAAAATGAATTAGGTTGTTTGCGCGTTCCGCACAACCAACCACTGGTTGTGCGACCATGCAACCTCTAATCAAGGTGCTTGATCTTCTTCTTTGTCTCTCATTCTTCCAACTCCCTTTTGATCTTCTACCCCTTTGAATCATTCTTCATTATTTTTATGCTCTAATAGTGAGGTCTCTTCCACTTACCCAGTTGTGTGTTTAATAGGACGGCAAGCTGGTGTAGAGTGTACTAGACCCCGGTGATATGCCAGAGATGTACGGTTCTAATACTGTGATGCCCCATCTTTATTGCGCACGTGGGCAGGGCCTAAGGGACTAGACGAGCTACCAGTGGTTGGTGGCCTACTGTGCTAGCAGGCTACTGTACATACAGTGGGGGAGAACCTTGTTCCACATCGAAAGCATTGTGATGGTTATATGAGGACTTACTAGCAGGGGTTGCGTACTCAACATTTGACTCATTCATCCATTGATTTACTATCCACCAGGGATGGTGGTGCATAACTAATTTGTTATATGTACCTTCACAATGGCTAGGATTTTGGTTGGGTCCGCGACCAACCTGAGATTAGGAGTTTACCACATTGAGTCTAGCTGTCCAAATTTAGGTATGAAACTGGTTTGGATAGAAGTCCTTTTAATAGACACCATAGCTTATGATACTACGTACTATCATCTCGACTCCAGACTACAGCTTGGTCATTTTATGTGCATCTCATATTGTATTGCATCCTCAGCACATAGCATTTGGTTTAGTATGCCTTTGTATTGCATAGCCTAAATAAGGTTGATGGTATTACGGGCTCACTAGGATCTGCATATTGTATTACATCCACGGCATTTGGCATTTGGGTTGCTATGTTTCTGCATTTATATGGCTTAGATGAGGCTGATGGTATTTGTGGATCTTTAGAATTGCCTATTATATTGTATCCTTGATATCTGATATTTGGCTCATTTTGACTTCGCATTGCATAGTCGATCTGCATTGCATACTCTAATATTGAATGACTTATAGCCTTGTCAGTATTCCACTTATGCTGATATTTGTGTGCTTGACAAGTATCTTGCACATACACGTACACCGCCCTCTAAGTTTTCTATAAGCTTATGCATGATAGATGTGTGCAAGTGATAATAGCACGTAGTCGAGCGGAGGCAGGAGCGTGCGGCGGAGCTGCGGAGCTTTTAACATTTATCTTGTATTTTCCCTTCATGTATTGTACTCGATTTTTTGATTTTAGTGGATATGTGATGATGATGTTGCCTTTGTGATTTGGGTAAACTTGTGGTTATGCTTATCTACGAAGAAATTCATATTGAAAATCCTCTATGTAGGATCCCAGTATTGAAATCTGGCATATGGGCACTGAAAACTGAGAATGGGGTACTACGGAGGTTGTCGACATTCGATTCGGTGATCGAAAATTTTGTGAGCCTAATTTTTGAGTTTGGGGCATGACAAAGACATTCCAATAGGGGTCTTAAATGCAGTATGGTCAGCACATAAAGCATCGGTCAATCGGATTGACCAATCCTTACAGTTAGGGTTAATCGATTTTTTCAAAATATATTTAATTTCTCTATTGAAAATATCAGCGTACTCATTTGTTTGTGGGTGCTATGGAGTGCTTACTTTGTGGGAGATGTTATATTTCTTCATTAAGTTCATAAATGACCTGTTACAAAAATGTGAACTTCCAATGCTAGTGATGGCTCGAGGCATTCTGAATCGGGAAAGGATGTTCTCTTTTAAGAATTTAATGACCGTTTGATGATCATTATTTCGGTATGGAATTTCTTTGACCCATTTAGTGACATAGTCTACTGTGAGAAAAATATATAAATTTTCAAAAGATTGGGGAAATGGTCCTATAAATGATGCCCTAACAATCAAATGCTTCAATGATCAAAATGGGGTTCAAGGGTATCATATTTAGATAAGACAATGCTACCAATTTCTGACAATGCTCACAAGCTTTGCAAAACTAATGAGTGTCCTTGAACATAGTGGGCCAGTAAAAGCCACACTACAGAATTTTGGCTGTGGTCTTTTTAGTAGAAAAGTGACCACCACCGGCCTGAGAGTGACAAAAGGAGATGACACTTTTGTGTTTATTATTTGGCACACATCTCCTTAAGATTTGGTCTGAGAAATATTTAAATAGGTATGGATCATCCTAAAAGAGCTTACGAACTTCGGCGAAGAATTTTTTCTTATCTTATGCAGTCCAATGTGTTGGCGTGAAACCTATAGTAAGATAATTAGCAACATCAGCAAACCAAGGTGAATAAGAGACTTTGAACAATTGTTTGTCATGGAACATGTCATTTAGATGTGTCGTCTCAAGGTAATCAGAGAGATCAAGGTGGAAAAGATGGTTGGCCACTACGTTCTCTACTCCCATTTTATCTTTTATTTCCAAATCAAATTCTTAGAGTAGGAGGATCCATCTTATCAGGCAGGGCTTAACATCATTCTTAAAAAGAAGATACTTGAGCAACGCATGATCAATGTAGACGATGATCTTGGATTCGATGAAGTAGGACCTATATTTGTCCAAAGAGAATACTACGGTTAAGAGTTCCTTCTCTGTAGTAGAGTAATTCTATAAGACCCCGTCTATTTCGTATGACTTTTTACGTATGCACACGATGATCAACGCCCTTAGCTAGACCTGAAATAGCCGTTCATAGTACACACCCAACTGACCGGGACCCCAAGACCTTGAAACCTATCTCATATCGATCGCCCCATCGCTGCGATTGCCTAGGTACCACCTGTGTCTATACAATATTCCGTTAGTGAGATACGCCGTGAAGAATCATTAGTGTCTCATGTGTGCAATGCACCATGTACTCCTTTTCACACATGTGCAAACACATGCCATGCACACATGTACATGCCACACATGGGTGAGAGAATCTCTACCCATGTGTGTGATGTCACACACCCATACCTCTCCCTCTCTCATGTACACCTCAAGTCAACTCTTTTCCATGCCACACCTTAAGCATGACATCATCACACCATGCCATCCCATGCTCCTTTAATCCACCATTAATTACAAATCATGAATTAATTGTCATAATCTTAGTCTAAGCTAACTAAGATCACATTAATTGAATTTAACCACATTTTAATAATTTCTCTACATATATCCCTTCATTCCTTAACATTTCACCATTTTTCTGCACAAAGAGAGAGAGAGAGAGGAGTGTTCTTGGTGGTCCATCAACTCCATCAATCCCATCCTTTCCATTCATCTCAACCATCAATTCCATCCCTTCCATCCATCAAATTCATCAAGGTGAGTACACCCACCCTACTTATTCTTATTTTACTTTTGTTGTGTACTTATGTATGGTGGAGATGATGTTGATGATAATGATGTGATCAACGGTGTGGATGTATAGGAGAATACATATAAAAATATGATTAAATAGTTGTGATGATATGATGATAATGATGCTATCAATGGTGTGGAGCATAGGAAATATATATATATGTAATTAAATTGTTCTAGACTTCTTGTGGGACCCCATTGATAGTGGGCCCCACCAAAATATTTCTATGTCATTCAAACTGTCCAAGAATGGTCCCTTTGGGTTGGCCCAACTCTCACACACACATACATCCATATGCACATGTGCACACCACACCTAAATAAATAAATAAATAAATAAAAATAATATGAGGAGTGGACGTTGTTGCTTCTAGCGTCCAGAGGACGCTGCATCAAGCATCGTCCCTGCTCCTACTTGAAAGAGAAGAGGGAAGGGGTTGTGCTCCCCAACGGGCCACACCCATGATGTATGTATTCAATCCATGCTGTCCATTTAATTTTCCAGCTCATTTTAGCCATGGAGCCAAAAAATGTAGACAATCTAGATCTCTGGTAGGCCACATGTAATACCCATATCCTAGACCGTACCGTTCCGTTGGCTTCCGTGGTCCTTTCGATCGAGTTGTACGCGATCCTAACCGAGACCTGCATGCCGAAGCCGGCCCAACTCAAGACTTGTATCTCAGCAACTGCGCCGTTGCCACGGTTTCAATGCTGCGACTTGCGCATCGAACCGATACCCGTGTTAAAAGATGTCGATCCGCGTTCATTTCAAGGAAAACGCCGCGTGTTGCGAACTTCTAGGAAATCTCTACAACATGTCCCGTTAATCAATCAATCACTCATGTCAAGTACATGTCAAGTACAAGCCATACCCAAGTATAAGCAACCCATCTTTTCCATTCCCAAAGTCAACTCTCTCTCTCTGTCTCCACCCATCCCTTTCTTACAACACCTCACTCCACCCATTACCCATCACACATCACTCCATCACCTCTTATCAACCCATCACTTCTCTCCCTCCCTCCCTCATTTCTCAAAAAAAATCTCTCTCCCAAGAAAAAATTCCTACGTCCAAGCTCCCTCTCTCCCAAACCACAAGTGTGGCCCACCCTCTCATCTCTCATCTACACCATCAAACTCCCATCAACCTCCATTAAAAGGAAAGCTAAGGAGCATAGGAGCCTAAGGGAGCAAGGAGAAAGCCTAGAGGTGGGTGATCTACCGTTGTTTTCAATTTTAAGGGCCACTTGTTGTGGGACCCACATGATGTATGCATTATACAAGGGAGGGCCCATTAGTGGCCGGGTCCCTCCCCCTCCCCCTTCACGTCTCTCTCTCTATCACTCTCTCTCTCTCTAACTATTACGATTGGAGTGGGCCCCACAAATGTGTGTTATATAGATGTCCACCAAACGGTGTGGCCCATCCTATTACAGGTGGTGGTCCACAACATCCATTATTTGGGAATGTGGAGATCCCCACACTAGATTAAGGGTATATGTTATGTAATAATATATATATATATATATATATATATATATATATATATATATATATATATATATATATATATATATATAGACATATATGCTTACATAGTGGGCCACGTCCAAGTGGGACCCACCACGATGCTTGTGCTATATGCAGACCATCCAGCGTCTCTGGATGTTGGATGTGATGTGGCAAACAGAGAAGTGTGATCTAACGCTGGCGTAATAGCCAACTTTCAAAAATAAAAAAATAATAATAATATATTTTGGGCTGCTCATGTAGGCCCCACCTGGGTATTCGTAAAAAATCCAAGTCGTTCGTTCTTTGCCTCAGAGCATTTTAGGCGTTGAACCAAAAGATGAGGCTGATCTGATAATCAAGCGGGCCATAGAATAGGAAATAGTAGTGTTTACCGTTAAAATCGCCTGGATATTTTTTTTCCTCACCAAACATGCTGCATATTGGGCTCGATTGGTTGGTCTTGAGGCGTGAAATTCAATGGATGGAGTGGATCCATCTGATGTGGGCCCCACACAGGAAAAACCACAGATATTTGATTTTCCTAAAAAAAACAATACATGAGGTAGTGTCTGCTGCCCCTGACATGTGAGTACGCACGGTGTCCTACTACAGTGGACGCTGGAGGCAGCGGGCCCTAGCATTTAGTGGGCCCCCCTCAGGGCTGTGGGCCGCCCAAAATTCAGCCACATGTGGGGTTCAGGTGGCCCACATCATAGGAAACAATGAGGATTGAGCGTCTGCCATTGAAGCCTTTTTTTGTGGTCCAGAAGTTTGAGATCATTCTATTTTTTTTTTTCCCTCTTCACCCTGGTCCGTGTGACCTTACCAACGGGTTAGATTACAAATAAGCATTTTATTCACACCGTCCACTGACCGTGGACGGTGGAACCCATGTGGGACCTACAGTGATGTAGGTATTTTATTCACACCGTCCACTGACCGTGGACGGTGGAACCCAACCACATGTATGTGTTTTATCACTGCCGTCCAGCCATTTGGTCGGGTTGCTGGACGATCAGTGGACCCCACCATGATGCATATGTTGCATCCAACCGTTTATCCATCTTGAAAGATCAGTTTATGGCATGAGCTAAAGAGTGAGGCAGATCTAGAGTCAGGTGGACCACACTACAAATAGCAGTGGATTGAACACCCACCATTGAAACCCCTTTTGAGGATTGCAAAAGTTTTGGATCTAAGATGATATTTGTTTCTCCTCTAATTTCAGGTCTTTATGACCTTATGGACAGAGTGGATGGAAAATAAGTACTATGGTGGGGCCCACTGGGATTCAACAGTGGAAATCAATATCACCGCTGCCATTGGTGGTATGCTCCAAATGACCTCTGGATATGATTTTTTTTTATATACTGCTCTAAAATAATCTCTAATAATGGTTAATATATATATATATATATATATATATATATATATATATATATGTAGTCGGTACAGCCCATTGGTATGGCCCATTTGATGAGGCCGATTTAATATATTTAGGGCCCACTTAAGGCCCGATATGATGTATTTTGAGCCCGCGTGATATGACCCACTTTGATGAGGCCCATGTGATTAGGCCCATTTTGATGCATTCTAAGGCCCATTTTGATGCATTCTAAGGCCCACGGGTTATGGCCCATTGCAATGTAAGTAAGGACCATTGGTGTGGCTCATTGATACGACCCACTTGATGAATATAAGGCCCATGAGATATGACCCATTTGATGTACTTAAGGCCCAGTGAGATGAATCTAGGTCATTGCAATGTGTGATTTCTCCGTGGTATATATAATGATGTTTATAACGGGTCGTGACTTGGGAACAATGATGGTTAAATGCCCATATTGTAAGGATGATGTCAGTTAAATGTCCGCATTGTCACTCTCCCTAGGGTCCATTGTTAAGCCCATACTAGTAGTGTAGGCCTTCTAGGCCCACCTTCGTTATAAACATAGCCCATTACCACATAACATGTTTAGTATAGATCCATGATTCATGAACATACGCATCATATATATGCCAGAAGTGATGAGTGACTGATCATAGCATATGCCTTCGGGTGGATCGTTTATGGGCGCCCTGATAGTGGAGTTGACCTACTTAAGTCCGCGATTCACGCAGGGTTGTAGCTTGACTAGTAGTATGATCCATGCACTTACATTTTGTGTGATTGTGATTAGTGTATGCCCTAGCGACATTAGGGCCATAGCCTTCACAGACACATCATGGGTGGCTGGATTGGATACCAAAAATACAGTTTCTATCAACGGGGGGCCATAGATGTCCCTTGGTGAAAATTTCTAAACCCGATGGTATCAGAGGATGACTCCAATGTCGAGACCGAGTGAATATATGAGCGGACAAGGGCCGAATACCAGGAGGTTGCGTCTCCCACTGTATCATGGTCGGTTGGAAAGGAGTGTGGCCTTACTCGTTGTAACACCCCAGATTTTTGCCAATCTGGGGTTAAACGTCCTTAGGCAATGGGTCAACTGAAACACCTGAGAAATTGCTCAGAACCCAATTCCATAGCCAAAGAAATCACTTAGGATTAATTCCTTTAGAAACTAAGCATAAGTTAGCTAGCGCTACGCTGGAGTAGCTGGGAAATAGTCCCTAATTACTTTAAATACGTTCTACAAGACCCAAAACTTGTAGAATCAATGGTGCTATAATACTCTAAAACCTCGGATCAAACTCTAAACCAGTTTGTTCTCTGGACCTCTTTGAAACTTTGTATTGGATCTAGACCGCGTGTCGAAAGTCCGATACCTGCAATCTTAGACCGTTAGAACCGCCTAGCTGGACTTGACAATCATGTCGAAAATCAAGTCCAACTGACATTCGCAGGCTATTTCATTGAGCCTGGACTGAAGAGAGTGAGAATAGGATTAGATTTGGAATTTAAAATTTGAATCTGGCACACGACTTGACGCGTCAGTATTAAGCGTTCTGACCGTCAGAATTCAACCAAATTACATCCTAGGATCAGGAAAATTTTCTATTTCATATCATGAGACTTGCAGACCTGATCTACGTGCGGTGACCGCTGAACTGAAACTGGACCGCCACGTGCGATCTGGGAACTCAGCCGCACTGAAAACTTGATGTGTGCTAGATCCAGTATGCATGAGCTTAAGTCCGACCGCATTTGGCCAAGGGACCTCCAAAAATGCTCTTTTTGACCGAAACAGCCCCGATTTGGTTACCCCTCAAGTAAACATTGTTCCTAAGCCTATTTTAGGCATGTTTAGGGTTATAAAAGGGGCTTAACCCTCACTCCTCTTACCCATCCGAATTTGCTAGAAGCCCTAGATTGAGTGAGAGAAAAGGTGAGAGATTATGAGAGAAGGTGGGAGAGTATTTCCTGTTGCTTGTGCCACCTGTTGCACGTGCCTAAGCAACACACCTCAATCACTTTCTCGGTGATTTCACCGCATTTCTAGGTAAGAAAACACCCCAAACACTTGCTGATTTGAGGTTCCTTTAGTTCCTTAGCACGATAGATGATGCATCTTGTAAATTAGGTTCCCGGTTCGCCGTAGACGAAGCATATACGCTCCGTTCGAACCAATACATCTATAGGGGAAAAGGTGCAGATGTTAGACGCTTTGATTGACTGTTTCCAATGCTTTCAATGTCGTTTAATAGTGGATTATCGACGGCAACGCCGTTTGACATGTACAACATGCTGTCCGTTTCCTGTTTCGTAAGTAGACGAAGAATATGAGATTTAGGGTATTTTAGTCATTTGTAAGAAATACTGTTTTCATCCATAATTTGCTGATGTGATTGACATGGCTTCTTGTCACATTAGGATATTAGGAATGCGTTCATAATTAGTTTGGTGAAGAGATTCGCCTAAATGCGCACTTTGAGTCGACATACTATATGTAGACTTAAGTGTGTAGTGTGAGTGTTTGTATAAATGCTTGTATTAGTATGTATTGAATTAAATGGTGTTATGAATTAGTTTGAGATTGATTTCTCAATTAATATGCTGATGTAAATGGTTTCCTACATGTTAGCTATATGCATGATTTCATTATATGTATGAAATGCATGTGCTTGATGATTTACTTAAGTTGTATGCTATAACATGTGTTAACATGCTCACATGGTTGTATTTCATTTCCAATACTCCTACATGATTGCTGATGTGGATTCATCATTGTTTGGGACTATACCTAGTCCAGGCAGTCGGCAACCGAGCAAGTTCGTGGTTGGCTTATTATTGCCACGAACGACGCGTCGATGAACGCGAGCCGTGTTTTGGAGTTGGCGGCAGTGGTTAGGCCACGCGAAGTGTTTTACGCACTTCATGTCATTCAACTTGAGATGCGATCGTACTAGTCGAGCCCGTCAAGTAACCCGACTGGCCGTTGTATGTTCACCCTGTATGAGTCATAACTGCTTGAACCTAGGGTACTGAACTTACCATTGTAAACCCTGTCAACCATGGTACCTTGATCCACAAAGACTCATGAGCCGGGCATGGTGGTATGGGACACCGTGGTCGAGCTGTCGGCCTACGCTGGGGCCACAAACCTCCCTGTAGTGACCAGTGAGCACCTATGTCTCGTGAGCAGATTATGGTGGTATGGGACACTATATTCTTGCTGTTGGCCTACACTGATCAAGCGACGAGTCCTTTGTAGTGACCGCGAGCGTATTCTGAGTCTACGGGAGGCGACGACCCTTCCGTAGCAGTGAGAGTACACTAGGCCTGTATTGATAAGGTGATGGGGGAGCGGTGCAACGAGTGCGAGCAACAGCCCTGACAGCCCTTGCAGCGACCTACAAAATATACATCGTATGAGACTACTAGGAGTGACGACCCTAGACAGGATCTGTGTTGGGATTGATATAAGGGAAAGTACCTTAGTTTCTCAATCCTGTTGTTTGAATGGACTAATAATAACTCGGAAATCATATCACCATTACATTGCATGTGCATGGAAGATGTGGAGCACTGTGGGACGATTGCATGCCGCGGTCGTAAGATGGTGCTGTATGAGGGAGATCGTCGGTGAGGGCATACATCACGTCATGTCATATTGCATTACCAACAGTATTAGGATTGTTTGATTTACTGCTTTACTATTATCGCATGATTGATTTGAGAACATGTTAATCCTTGCTCTATTATTCCACTGAGTTAGCTACTCATTCCCACGTTACGGGATGGTGTTTTCGGACACCCACCAGTCCCTATTTTGGTTGCAGATGATGGCGCTGCTTGAGAAGTGGAGCTGGACTTGATGATGAGGAGGAGGATCCCTCCTTTATGCGTGTTCTGATTGACAGGATTACAGGGAGGTTTATTAGATACCTTGACACTTGTCATTTTATATTTTTAGAACACTCATGTATATTCTTTTTATTTACTTTTGGAGTATACATGTATGTATATAACTTGGTAACATGTTCACACTCTGGAGACATACAACAGTTTATATATGTTATACATACTATCACAGTCTTTCGCTTGTAAATTTAACTGTCTCTGGAGTATGATATGTTGTTCTGGCTTAATCTCACTCATGTTTAATACATTAACACAGAAAACATTCAATCATACATATCTATGTTGCATAAATAATATTTTGGAACTCGAGAGTTGGGTTTTTACTCGACCTCCGATTTTTGGGATGTTACAGATGGTATCAGAGCATGAATGAGATTATACCGGGCCTGGGTTATGGTCACGCGACATACGCTGTCACTTTCTTTGACTTAGGTGAGTGCGAGGAAGGTCTAGTAACACTTATAGGATCGCAGATTCACCAATAAGCGAAGTCTATTCGTATTGATCGCGCGATCAAGTCCGTAACGCATCTAGGGTCGCATGAAGCGACCTAAGTAGCTCCTAGGTTGAAGGTGAGTGGGTTGAGACGTTCCTTGAATGATTTTAAACCCGTAAATGTGAATCCTTGGGCCGTGGAACAACCACAACCCTTACATTCAATCGCTAGGGCTTAAAAACCCCGTTTCACCTAAATTCTTAAAAATTCTTCCTCTCCCCACTCCATTCTTCAATTATTTCTCTGAATTTTTATGTTAGGCATTGATCCTAATGTGAAAATAATATAAAATCATACTTCGATAAAATTTTACAGTGAATAGTAAAATTTCATAAAAAATGGCCATTTAGCCATTCTAAATTTTTAATATTTTGCAACTAATGGGCTAGATGGATGTATTAGCTCCTTCTACCCCAAAATCATATGTTACATGATGTGTAGTTTCATTCTGCTTTATACACTGGCCCCAAAACACCCCAAATGGAGTTTTGGGCCTATTTAGGTCAAAGTACAATGAACCAAAGTGGGAACCATACTTTTTTAGGGTCCCTAGGATAGGGGGAACCCAGTCCATATGGCCTCCATCACCAATTTTCAAGTTCACCGGCGATGGCATAGTCGATTCGGCGATGCATCGCCGGTCAAACTCTTCCGTTGGGTCTGGCCTTTGGGGTGGAGGAGTTTGGGGGCTAGGGTAGCCCCCTGGTATGCAGCCCGTACCTTGAAACCCTCCAAAAGATGTACCTCCTTCATAAAATGTCCCTCCAAGCTCTCCTTTCTTCACATTTTTGCTGCCTTCCCCTCAAATCTCGATGTCAAACCTCTCCCAATCTCATTTTCGGTCACAACCGACCCTACTCCATCACTCACAGCCATTGGCACTCCCTTCCTCTCCATTTTCATTGTTTGGAGCTCCTACATCTTCCATGGAAGGCTAAAAATCGTGTGGAGCTCCATTCCCCCTTTTTCTTCTCTTTTCTTTTTAAAAATCCAGCCTTTGGGAGCTTGATGCATCCCTCTACAACACCTAGATTTCATTCTGTCCATTTGGGCAACTATTTCTCTGTATTTCTTCCGCTTTTCATGGCTATTGTTAAGGCTGTTTTAGCCTCTTTTTTTCTCTCTTTCCACCATCCTCCCTCTCAATCCCATTTCTCCATTTTTTTTGCTTAAGGAATACTGAAAATATATGGCCGAGAGTGTTCTAGTGAGCAATAGACAGTCTTAGATCGACAATGTTAAAGAAGGTAAGTCGGGACTGTGGTAGAGTCCTTTGGTAGAATTAGGCATCTGTGTCGTTGTCTTATAGATTGTTTGATTACCATTTTGAGATTTCTGTATTTTGTTGTTGTTAGGTTTAGTGAAGTCAGAGGTAGAAAATGTGTTTGTGTTAGTGGTTTGGCCTTAGCATAGCCAAATGTGTTCCTGTCATAATCCATGTGGAACTTTATTCCATGTATTGTGGCAAATTTTGTTGAATGGAGTGCATGCCGTTTCGTTTGCTGTAAGGTATTGTCCCTAGTTTGGGTGTATCCTATGGTTTCCACTGCCATATTGTAAATTCTGAGATTAAGCCTACAAAATTTGTTTTATCCCACCCCACCCTCCCACCAAGCATGTCACTTCCAATCCCGACATGGGACTAGGAATGCCATTCTATTAGGCTGTAGATTATAGACTAGTCTACGAGATACCTTAAGTAGTGTAACGCCTGTATATGCTAAGGAATAGTAGGTTAGATTTACTTGGAATGGGACTCCCTTCCTTGGATAGATCCTCATAACATCCATAGACTCCTTTAGTAACTCTCAGGAAGCTTATGTAACTTAGAACCATTCACTCTCAGGAAAAATTTATAAATCCCTCAGATTGAACTTAGAATAAACTAACACACCCCTTAGAATTTCCTTTCCCAAGGGCTTATTGCATTCGGGAACGTAGAGTAAAGGAACTGCATGTAAGCGATGTATTCGCGGTTTGAATCGACTTCTTAATCCTAGTGGTTACCAATAAATCCAATGCTCTGATCAAGCAGAAGATCGGCATCCACTCGGATTAAGAATTGATACAATAAATCTTCTGTCCTAGCTAGACAGAAAGTCTATGTATCCGGCTCAGACCTACTACACGACCTTTCTTCTGTGATGGCCCAACCACCTACAACCAAACGTGATCACATTGTCTTTGGGAAATGGCGAGGACTTAAAGCCAGTAGAGAATTAGACATTTTGCCACCAACTCATACCTGCCCCTGAACTCAACCACAATAGAGATTAGGCTCATCTTTATCGCCATAGATACCAATGCCATAGAATGCATCATTAGCAAAGGAAAACCACTATAATGAGAGGTTGCTTCCTAATTCATGTCAAGGATAGCCCCTAAGTTGCGCCTCGTTCCGATATACGGATCAATGCAAAGATTCTTGAACTTTAAGTAGAACCAAGTTTTAAGGGGGGTAGAACGTATTGAGTCCAATCCAGTTAGCTTAGCCAGTGCAACCATTCGATCAGAGTGGCGCAGCGGAAGTGTGGTTGGCCTCTTCCCCACTGGTCCAGGATCGAAACATTTGAGTTAGGATAAACGTACGGTTAGGTCATTAAATAGGATTGACCCTTCCTTAGAATGTCAATACTGAAGTCTTGCTAGATACTCCTTACCCTTCGCCAATTTCGGAGACGAAATTGTGTTTTAAGGGGGGTAGATTGTAACACCCCGAATTTTTTCCAACCTGGGGTTAAACGTCCTTAGGCAATGGGTCAACTGAAACACCTGGAAAATCGCTCAGAACCTAATTCCATAGCCAAAGAAATCACTTAGGATTAATTCCTTTAAAAACTAAGCATAAGTTAGCTAGCACTACACTGGAGTAGCTGGGAAATAGTCCCTGATTACTTTAAATACATTCTACAAGACCCAAAACTTGTAGAATCAATGGTGCTATAATACTCTAAAAACTCGAATCAAACTTTAAACCGGTTTGTTCTCTGGACCTCTTTGAAACTTTGTATTGGATCTAGACCACGCGTCGAAAGTCCGATACTTGCAATCTTAGACCGTTAGAATGGCCTAGCTGGACTTGACAATCATTTCGAAAATCAAGTCCAACCGACATTCACAGGGTATTTCATTGAGCCTGGACTGAAGAGAGTGAGAATAGGGTTAGATTTGGAATTTGAAATTTAAATCTAGCACATGACTTTACGCGTCAGTATTAAGCGTTCTGACCGTCAGAATTCAGCCAAATTACACCCTTGGATCAGGAAAAATTTCTATTTCATATCATGAGACTTGCAGACCTGATCTACGTGCGGTGACCGCTGAACTGAAACTGGACCGCCACGTGCGATCTGGGAACTCTACCGCTTTGAAAACTTGATGTGTGTTAGATCCAGTATGCATGAGCTTAATTCCGACCGCATTTGGCCAGGGGACCTCCAAAAATGCTCTTTTTGACCGAAACAGCCCTGATTTGGTTACCCCTCAAGTAAACATTGTTCCTAAGCCTATTTTGGGCATGTTTAGGGTTATAAAAGGGGCTTAAACCCTCACTCCTCTCACCCATCCGAATTTGCTAGAAGCCTTAGATTGAGTGAGAGAAAAGGTGAGAGATTATGAGAGAAGGTGGGAGAGTATTTCCTGTTGCTTGTGCCACCTGTTGCACGTGCCTAAGCAACACACCTCAATCACTTTCTCGGTGATTTCACCGCATTTCTAGGTAAGAAAACACCCCAAACACTTGCTGATTTAAGGTTCCTTTAGTTCCTTAGCACGATAGATGATGCATCTTGTAAATTAGGTTCCCGGTTCGCCGTAGACGAAGCATATACGCTCCGTTCGAACCAATACACTTATAGGGAAAAAGGTGTGGATTTTAGACGCTTTGATTGACTGTTTCCAATGCTTTCAATGTCGTTTAATAGTAGATTATCGACAGTAACTCCGTTTGATATGTACAACATGCTGTCTGTTTCCTGTTTCGTAAGTAGACGAAGAGTATGAGATTTAGGGCATTTTAGTCATTTGTAGGAAATACTGTTTTCATCCATAATTTGCTGATGTGATTGACATGGTTTCTTGTCGCATTAGGATATTAGGAATGCGTGCATAATTAGTTTGGCGAAGAGATTCGCCTAAATGCGCACTTTGAGTGACGTACTATATATAGACTTAAGTGTGTAGTGTGAGTGTTTGTATAAATGCTTGTATTAGTATGTATTAAATTAAATGGTGTTATCAATTAGTTTGAGATTGATTTCTCAATTAATATGCTGATGTAAATGGTTTCCTACATGTTAGCTATATGCATGATTTCATTATATGTATGAAATGCATGTGCTTGATGATTTACTTAAGTTGTATGCTATAACATGTGTTAACATGCTCACATGGTTGTATTTCATTTCCAATACTCCTACATGATTGCTGATGTGGATTCATCATTATTTGGGACTATACCTAGTCCGGGCAGTCGGCAACCGAGCAAGTTCGTGGTTGGCTTATTATTTCCATGAATGACGCGTCGATGAACGCGAGCCGTGTTTTGGAGTTGGCGGCAGTGGTTAGGCCACGCGAAGTAGTTTACGCACTTCATGTCGTTCGACTTGAGATGCGATCGTGCTAGTCGAGCCCGTCAAGTAACTCGACTGGCCGTTGTATGTTCACCTTGTATAAGTCATAACTGCTTGAACCTAGGGTACTGAACTTACCATTGTAAACCCTGTCAACCATGGTAGCTTGATCCACAGAGACTCATGAGCTGGGCATGGTGGTATGGGACACCGTGGTCGAGCTGTTGGCCTACGCTGGGGCCACAAACCTCTCCGTAGTGACCAGTGAGCACCTATGTCTCGTGAGCAGATTATGGTGGTATGAGACACTATATTCTTGCTGTCGGCCTACACTAATCAGGCGACGAGTCCTTTGTAGTGACCGCGAGCGTATTCTGAGTCTACGGGAGGCGACGACCCTTCCGTAGCAGTGAGAGTACAGTAGGCTTGTATTGATAAGGTGATGGGGGAGCGGTGCAACGAGTGCGAGCAACAGCCCTGACAGCCCTTACAACGACCTACAAAATATACATCGTATGAGATTACTAGGAGTGACGACCCTAGACAGGATCTGTGTTGGGATTGATATAAGGGAAGTACCTTAGTTTCTCAATCCTGCTGTTTGAATGGACTAATAATAACTCGAAAATCATATCACCATTACATTACATGTTCCTGGAAGATGTGGAGCACTGTGGGATGATTGTATGCCGCGGTCATAAGATGGTGCCGTATGAGGGAGCTTGTCGGTGAGGGCATACATTACGTCATGTCATATTGCATTAACAACAGTATTAGGATTGTTTGATTTACTGTTTTACTATTATCGCATGATTGATTTGAGAACATGTTAATCCTTGCTCTATTATTCCACTGAGTTAGCTACTCATTCTTATGTTACGGGATGATTTTTTCGGACACCCACCAGTCCCTATTTTGGTTGCAGATGATGGCGCTGCTTGAGAAGTGGAGCTGGACTTGATGATGATGAGGAGGATCCCTCCTTTATGCGTGTTCTGATTGACGGGATTACAGGGAGGTTGATTAGATACCTTGACACTTGTCATTTTATATTTTTAGAACACTCATGTATATTCTTTTTATTTACTTTTGGAGTATACATGTATGTATATAACTTGGTAACATGTTCACACTCTGGAGACATACAACAGTTTATATATGTTATACATACTATCACAGTCTTTCGCTTGTAAATTTAACTGTCTCTGGAGTATGATATGTTGTTCTAGCTTAATCTCACTCATGTTTAATACATTAACACAGACAACATTCAATCATACATATCTATGTTGCATAAATAACATTTTGAAACTCGAGAGTTGGGTTTTTACTCAACCCCTGATTTTCAGGATGTTACACTCGCCCGAGGGTAGGGGGCAATACTAGGCTGAGTTTGACTAGCTCGTGAATGGGTCCGCTATCGACGTGCCGGATAGGAATTGGTAGACTATTGGTTAGGTGGATAGTAAGGTTTCTTACGCTCACTTGAACTGTGTGACTGAGAGAGCGGCAGTGCCATTTGGAGTGTACTAAATCCCAGTGATTATCCAGAATGAGAACTGTACTGATATTGATGACCTGTATGAGGATTTGGTCGAGGATTGATATGCTTGAGTTGCATCCCGCATCGCATGGTCTTGACATGGCCGATAGCATTCATATCTTGCACCCCATAGCCTTGGTACAGCTGATTGCATTCATGTACTCATTAGCATGTTTCTACATTATTTTGATCTTAGATTCTGAGCACGATTATATTGTGCACACACTTATACCACCCTCTAAGCTTTCTATAAGCTTATGCACGATCGATGCATGGAGGTGACGCCAGGATGCAGCCGTAGTTGGAGCATACAGTCTGCAGTTTGGAGCACACAGTCAAGATTTTAAAGTTTTTATTATTTTCATTATCTTGTATTATCCTTTAGACGTATTGTACTCAAAGTTTTTTATTATACTGGATTTTTTAATGGTGTTCTTGTGGTTATTGTTCGTGGGTTATGCTTTTGGTTATGCTCATTATGATTTAAATTGATGATTATAAATCCCCCTTGTAGCATCTTAGGATCGGAACCTAGTAAATGGGTGCCGGGAGCCGAGAATGGGGTTCTACGGAGGCTGTCGGTGTCAGATTCGACGATCGAGAATTTTGTGAGCCCGGTTTCTGAGTTTAGGGCATGACAGAAGTTAGTATTAAAGCATAACTTGGGAATTAACGAGAACAACATCACATGTTTTCTATGAGTTTAGGACGATTAGGTTCCGAGTGCATAACCTTTCGATTGAGTTTCCTAATGTGTGATTCTCACGGTTAATTAGTGTCCTCATTCTTCCTATAGGTCATGCCACCCAGGAGAGTGACCCGATCTACTCCTGGTCCACTACCTGCGCCTCCAGCTTTACCACCTGCGCCTCCCGTTTCACGGCCTAAGATGCCTGCTCCCCTGCCTAAGGATGACCTTCCTCCACCTGAGGCCGATGAGGAGCTGACTGTACCTGTGAGTGCCTCTTAATTACAACAGATGTTACAGGCTGTGAGCCACACTTCAGGGATAGGGCAGACACCCAGTTGTTTCACCAGCTCAGGTAGAGTAAGAACGTGCGAGCGCCCTACTTCGAGAGTTTCGACAGCTTGATCCTTTGTGTTTCTAGGGCAAGCCAGATCTGACTACAATCAAGAGATGGCGATTCGATGTAGAGAAGATCTTTGATACTATGGTGTGTACGACCGAGCAGTAAGTCTGATTGGTTGTATTCCTTCTCTAGGGTGAGGTAGAGCATTAGTGGATTTCTATTATCCGCGTCATAGGACCTGATTATATCTGGACATGAGAGGGCTTTATTGACCGATTAGAGGAGTAGTACTTCCTCGACCACATTCCCCGTCAGAGAGCGTTAGGGTTTGAAACTCGGGTACAGGGGAACATGACCGTGGCACAGTATGTGGCCCATTTTGTGGCGCTATAAAGGTTCGTACCATATTTAGTTGATGATGAGGGGTAGAAGCTCCACCATTTCGAGAACGACTTACGTTACAATCTTCGAGGCCGTGTGATTGGACACGAGCTCCTGTCCTTTCAGGAGGTAGTACGGAAGGCCCAAATTTATAAGACTGAGTGGGCCGGCTCACAGAACGATCGAGATCAGAGGAAAGGCTGGAAGAGGTTGGCCCCTTCCAGTAATTCTCATCAGCATCGACGGCCACAGAGGTACAGGAGCCACCCACCTGCTAGAGCACCAGCATCACCTCCAGCGCCACCACAGTAGTCATTCTCAGGGACCTGTTTTGGATATGGTGGGATAGGGCACTGCATTTTTGAGTGCCCCCACCCTCATCTACATCAGTCGAGAGCACCATAGCAACCTCCAGCACAGTAACGACTGCATCAGCAGTGACCCCATCCGCAGCGTCCATAGTCATCTCAGTCACCGAGGCCCCAGCAGTAGCAGAGACAGCAGTACAAGCCACCGCAGAGGCAACAGAAGCACTAGGGACCTCAAAGGGGACAGACACCTACCCAGCCAGCTCATGCTACATTTTATGTGGCTTAGCAGGACCCGCATACGTCTAGAGGAGTTGTAGAGGGTATACTTCCAGTCTCTTCATGCATCGCACGTGTACTGTTTGATTTCGGTGCTTTGTACTCATTCATGTCTGAGGATTTTTACCGATCGATTGGATTGCCGACAGAGTTTGCTAGTGAGGGATTGACCGTATCGACGCCCTTAGGGAAGACTATAGTATTGAGCCATTTTTGTTCGTCTTACCTTGTTTTGGTTGGTGATATCTTTTTGCCCGCTGACTTATTTGTACTGCCGATGTCAGATTTCGATGTTATCTTGGTCATGGATTGGCTTGCCGAGTACTACGCCATCTTAAACTGCTTTGCGAGGACAGTTGCATTCTGCATACCAGGCTTGCCGTGAGGAGAGCCATTGTCATGCTTGATGTCATGCGGCATTGAGGAGCCTGTTGCAGCATGTATTGACCATTTGCCGATGTTTGTGATTTCCCTAACGTGTTCTTAGAGATTTCGAGGTTACCGCCTCGCCGTCATATTGAGTTCCAGATAGATCTTGTGCTTGGTACTGTGCCCATCTCGAAGGCCCAGTACCGTATGACACCGACGGAGTTGCATGAGCTGCAGCGACAGTTGGACGAGTTACATGAGTTGGGATTCATCCGTCCAAGAAGTTCTCCATAGGGAGCGCCGGTACTCTTCGTCAGGAAGAAGGTTGGCTCGTTGAGGCTCTGCGTAGATTAGTGCAAGCTCAACCGGGTCACGATCAAGAACAAGTACCCGCTCCCGAGGATCGATGATTTATTTAACTAGCTACAGGGTGCACAATTCTTTTTGAAGATTGACCTGCGTTCCGGTTATCATCAGATTCGAGTTCGAGAGGAGGACATCCCGAAGACGGCTTTTAGGACACGTTATGGTCATTTTGAGTTTCAGGTCATGTCCTTCGGATTGACCAATGCACCGTAGTCTTCATGTAGTTAATGAACGAGGTCTTCCATCCATATCTCGATTAGTTTGTTATGGTCTTCATCGATGACATTCTGATATATTCGAGGACCGATGAGGACCATATGCAGCATCTGGATATCGCATTGCAGACCCTCCGTGCCCACCAGCTATACGCGAAGCTGGAGAAGTGTGAGTATTGCAGGAGGAAGTGAGATTCCTTTGTCACGTGGTGAAGAGGGAGGGTGTCGCAGTAGACCCCTCGAAGGTTGAGACAGTGCGTTAGTGGGACCAGCCCATGACTTCGTCTGAGATCCATAGTTTTCTTGGTTTAACAAGATACTATCGGCATTTCATTGAGGGCTTCTCTCGTATTGTAGCTCCGTTGACCAAGTTGACTCGGAAGGGTGTAGATTTTGTTTGGACTGATACATGTAACAGGTATATGTGGAGCTGAAGGACCGTCTGATGTTCACTCCTGTCCTCACTCTTCCCTCTGGGAGTGATAGATTTATTGTATTTTTCGATGCCTCACGTATTAGATTGGGTGCTGTCCTGATGTAGCACAGGAGACCAGTGGCTTATGTGTCTCGTCAGCTCAAGGTCCATGAGTTGAACTACCCCACGCATGATTTGAAGCTGGCAGCAGTTTTCTTCGCACTTAAGTTGTGGAGGCACTACCTCTATGGGGTTAGGTTTGAGCTCTTCTCTGACCATAAGAGCTTGAAGTATTTATTCTCTCAGTCCGAGCTGAACATGAGGCAGAGACGCTAGATGGAGCTTCTGAAGGATTATGATTTTGACCTCCAGTACCACCCAAAAAAGATGAATGTGGTGGTAGATGCCTTCAACCATCATCCACGAGGCCTGGTGGCACATATGATGATTCGAGAGTTGAGGATGCTCGAGGATATAGTAGAGTACAACTTTGAGTTTAGTCTGCGGTCTTTTATCGTTCAGCTATCGAGCCTGTCAATTCAACCCTCTCTTGTCATTAGGGTGATCAAGGTTCAGCAGACAGATGAGTCGTTATAGGATTACCGAAGCAGAGGCAACATCTGAGAGTTAGACAGATTGAAAGATTGGTTCTGATGGTAGACTTCGCTTTAGAGGCTGATTGTGTGTCCCAGATATTCCTGAGTTGCATAGAGATCTTATGACCGAGGCACATCGATCGTAATTTTCTATCCACCCTAGCTCGACAAAGATGTACCGTGATATGAGGAGATAGTATTTTTGGACGGGGATGAAGCGTCAGATTGCCAGTTTTGTGGCCGAGTGTGACACATGCCAGCGTGTTAAGGCCGATCATCAAAGACCCCCTGGTCTATTGCAGCCATTGAGCGTCCCGACGTGGAAGTGAGAGCACGTATCGACAGACTTTATCATGGGTTTACCAAGGACTCAGCACTGTCATGACGCTATCTGGGTTGTCGTGGACCGTCTGATAAAGTTGGCACATTTTCTTACTATTCATGAGACTTGGCATATGGACCGGCTCGCCAGGCTATTTGTTAAGGAGATAATGAGACTGCATGGCGTTCCAGTCTCGATGATTTCTGACCGAGACTCGAGGTTCACATCTCAATTTTGGAGGAGCTTTCAGAGAGCGATGGGCACTGATTTGCAGCTCAGTACCACATATCATCCACAGACCGATGGCCTGACCGAGAGGGTGCTTCAGGCCTGCGTGTTTGATTTTGGGGGTAGCTGGGATAAGCATCTGTGATTAGCTGAGTTCACATATAACAAAAGCTATCAGGTGACTATTAGCATGACTCCTTTTGAGGCATTGTATGGACGATCGTGCAGATCTCTGAGTTGTTGGACTGAGGTTGCAGAGCGACGTCTCTTAGGTCTCGAACCTGTGCAGGAGACATCAGAGGCTATTGATATCATCAGGTAAAGGATGTGCACAGTTCAGAGCTAGCAGAATATTTTTGCTGATCGCCTACGTCGTCCCTTGGATTTTGATGTAGGGGATCATGTGTATCTCAAGGTCTCACCCATGAAGGGCGTAGTTCAGTTTGGATCAAAGGGCAAGCTTGCCTCGAGATTCATAGGACCTTTTGAGATCATTGGGCGTGTTGGCATCGTGGCCTATCGGCTTGCCTTACCATCTGAGTTGTTTGGTGTCCACAGCATATTCCACATCTTTTTACTGAGGAAGTGTGAGTCAGACATCGTTCCAGTTATTGATTGGTAGCCGCTAGAGGTTCGTGAGGACGCTTCTTACATTGAGCAGCTAGTTCGTATCCTTGATCGGAAGGAGCAGGTCCTCCAGACCAAGGTCATTCCCTTGGTGAAGGTTCAGTGGGGTCACCTTTCGGTTGATGAGGCATCTTCGGAGCATGAGGCTGAGATTCGAGAGCACTATCCCCATCTCTTTGATGACTAATTGTATGATGTATCATGTATACTGTCTCCGATTTTATATAACGATGCTTTATTTCCTTTTCTATTATGAGTTATGTTTATTTGCAATGATCCTGTAAATTTCGAGGATGAAATTTTTATTTGGAGGGGAGAGTTGTAATACCCGTATCCTAGACTATATCGTTCTGTTGGGTTCCGCGATCCTTCCAATCGAGTTCCGACAATCCTTGACTCGTATCTGACATTTACACGTGATCCTAAGCCGCGACCTGCATGCCGAAGCCGACCCAACCCAAGACTTGTATCTCAGCGACAGCACTGTTGCCGTGGTTCCAACGCCGCGACTCGTGCACCGAACCGATACCCGTGCTAGAAGATGTGGATCCGTGTTCACTTTGAGAAAAACGCCACACGTTGCAAACTTTGAGGGAATCTCTATAACATGTCCCATCAATTAATCAATCACTCATGTCAAGTACAAGCCATACCCAAGTACAAGCAACCCATCTCTCTCATTCCCAAAGTCAACTCTCTCTCTCTCTCCAACAATCCCTTTCGTACAACACATCACTCCACCTATCGTCCATCACACATCACTCCATCACCTCTTATCAACCCATCAGTTCTCTCTTCCTCCCTTATTTCTCAAAAAAAATTCTCTCCCAAGCAAAAATTCCTACGTCTAAGCTCCCTCTTTCCCAAACCACAAGTGTGGCCCACCCTCTCATCTCTCATCTACACCATCAAACTTCCATCAACCTCCAATAAAAGGCAAGCTAAGGAGCATGGAGCCTAAGAAAGCAAGGAGAAAGCTTAGAAGTGGGTGATTTTCTATTGTTTTCAATTTTAAGGGCCACTTGTTGTAGGACCCACATGATGTATGCATTATACAAGGGAGGGCCCATTAGTGGCGGGGTCCCTCTCCCTTCACGTCTCTCTCTCTCTCTCTCTAAATATTATGATTGGAGTGGGCCCCACAAATGTGTGTTATATAGATGTCCACCAAATGGTGTGGCCCATCCTATTACAGGTGGTGGTCCACACCATCCATTATTTGGGAATGTGGAGATCCCCATACTAGACTAAGGGTATATGTTATGTTATATTAATATATATATATATATATATATATATATATATATATATATATATATATATATATATATATATATATATATAAACATATATGCTTACATAGTGGGCCAGGTCCAAGTGGGACCCACCACGATGCTTGTGCTATATGCAGACCGTCCAGCGTCTCTGGACGTTGGTCATGGTGTGGCAAACAGAGAAGTGTGATTTGACGCTAGTGTACTATTCAGCTTTCAAAAATAATAATAATAATAATAATAATATATTTTAGGCCACTCATGTAGGCCCCACTTGGGTGTATGTATAAAATTCAAGCCATCCGTTCTTTGCCTCAGAGCATTTTAGGCGTTGAGCCAAAAGATGAGGTTAATCTGATAATCAAGCGGGCCATACCATAGGAAATAGTAGTGTTTACAATTAAAATCACCTGGATATTTTTTTTTACTCGCCAAACATGGTGCATATTGGGCTCGATTGGTCAGTCTTGAGGCGTGAAATTCAATGGTTGGAGTGGATCCATCTGATACGGGCCCCACACAGGAAAAACCACAGATATTTAATTTTCCTATAAAAAAAACAATACATGAGGCAGTGTCTGCTGCCCCTGACATGTGAGGACGCGCAGCGTCCTACTACAGTGGACGCTGGAGGCAACAGGCCCCAACCGTGGGCCCCACTATGATGTGTGTCGACCATCAACACCTTGCATTTGGTGGGTCCTCCTCAGGGCTGTGGGCCGCCCAAAATTCAGCCACATGTGGTGTTCAGGTGGCCCACATCACAGGAAATAATGAGGATTGAACGTCTACCATTGAAGCCTTTTTTTGTGGTTCAGAAGTTTGGGATCATTCTAAAATTTATTTTCCCTCTTCACCCTGGTCCGTGTGACCTTACCAACGGGTTAGAATGTAAATAGGCATTATGGTGGGCCCCACGTGGGACCCACAGTGATGTGGGTGTTTTATTTACACCGACCACTGACCGTGGACGGTGGAACCCAACCTGATGTATGTGTTTTATCACTACCGTCCAGCCATTTGGCCGGGCTGCTGGACGGTCAGTGGACCCCACCATGATGCATATGTTGCATCTAACCATTTATCTATCTTGAAAGATCAGTTTATGGCATGAGCTAAAGAGTGAGGCAGATCTAGAGTCAGGTGGACCACACTACAAATAGCAGTGGATTGAACACCCACCATTGAAACCTCTTTTGAGGATTGCAAAAGTTTTGGATCTAAGATGATATTTGTTTCTCCTCTAAATTCAGGTCTTTATGACCTTATGGACAGAGTGGATGGAAAATAAGTACTATGGTGGGGCCCACTGGGATTCAACGATGGAAATCAATATCACCACTGCCATTGGTGGTATGCTCCAAATGATCTTTGGATATGATTTTTTTTATATATCTAATGCTCTAAAATAATCTCTAATAATGGTTAAAATATATATATATATATATATATATATATATATATATGTAGTTGGTGCAGCCCATTGGTATGGCCCATTTATTAGGGGCCCATTTGATGAGGCCGATTTGATATATTTAGGGCCCACTTAAGGCCCGATACGATGTATTTTGAGCCTGCGTGATGTGACCCACTTTGATGAGGCCCATGTGATTAGGCCCATTTTGATGCATTCTAAGGCCCACGAGTTGTGGCCCATTGCAATGTAAGTAAGGCCCATCGGTGTGGCCCATTGATACGACCCACTTGATGAATATAAGGCCCATGAGATACGACCCATTTGATGTACTTAAGGTCCAGTGAGATGAATTTAGGTCCATTGCAATGTGTGATTTCTCCGTGGTATACATAATGATGTTTATAATGGGTCGTGACTTGAGAAGAATGATGGTTAGATGCCCACATTGTAAGGATGATGTCGGTTAAATGTCCGCATTGTCATTCTCCTTAGGGCCCATTGTTCGGCCCATACTGGTAGTGTAGCCCGTCTAGGCCCACCTTCGTTATAAACAGAGCCCATTACTACATTACATGTTTAGTATAGATCCATGATTCATGAACATACGCATCATATGTATGCCAGATGTGAAGAGTGACTGATCATATCATATGCCTTCGGGTGGATCGTTTATGGGCTCCCTTATAGAGGAGTTGACCTACATGAGTGCGCGATTCACACTGGGTTGTTGCATGACTAGTAGTATGATCCATGCACTTGCATTTTGTGTGATTGTGATTAGTGTATGCCCTAGCGATATCAGGGCCATAGCCTCCACAGACACATCGTGGGTGGGTAAATTGGATACCAGAAATACTGTTTCTAGCATCGGGTCACCATAGATGTCCCTGGGTAAAAATTCCTAAACCTGATGGTATAAGTGGATGACTCCAATGTTGAGACTGAGTGGATATATGAATGCATGAGGGCCGAATACCAGGAGGCCGCGTCTCCCACCATGTCATGGTCGGTTGGAAAAGGGTGTGACCTTACTCGCCCGAGGGTAGGGGGCAATACTAGGCGGAGTCTGACCAGCTCGTGAATGGGTCCGCTATCGATGTGTCGGATAAGAATTGGTAGACTATTGGCCATGCATATACTAAGGTTTCTTACGCTCACTTGGACTGTGTAGCTGGGAGAGCGACAGTGCCATTTGGAGTGTACTAAACCCCGGTGATTGTCCAGAATGAGAACTGTATTGATATTGATGACCTATGTGAGGATTTGGTCGAGGATTGGTATGCTTAGGTTGCATCCTGCATCGCATGGTCTTGACATGGCCGATAATATTCATATCTTGCACCGCATAGCTTTGGTACGACTGATTGCATTCATGTACTCATCAACATGTTTTCGCATTATTCTGACCTTGCATTCTGAGCACGCTTATATTGCGCACTCACTTACACCACCCTCTAAGATTTCTATAAGCTTGTGCACGATCGATGCGTACAGGTGATGCCAGGATGCAGCCGTAATCTTGCCGTAGTTGGAGCATATAGTCCGCAGTTTGGAGCACACAGTCGAGATTTTAAAGTTTCTGTTATTTTCATTATCTTCTATTCCCCTTCAGACGCATTGTACTCAAATTTTTTGATCATAGTGGATTTTGTGATATTGTTCTTGTGGTTATTATTTGCGGGTTATGCTTTTGGTTATGCTCATTACGATTCAAATTGATTATTAGAAATCCTCCTTGTAGCATCCCATGATCAGAACCTGGTAAATGGGTGCCGGGAGCCAAGAATGGGGTTCTACGGAGGCTGTCGGCACCGGATTCAGCAATCGCAAAGTTTGTGAGCCTCATTTCTAAGTTTGGGGCGTGACACCACACCATCAAAAAGACTTTTTTTTAATAGTAATAAATGGTTGGAGCCCACTGTGATGTTTTTATACACTGAAATATATCAATATTGGGCTCATTAGACCTGTTATGAGCCCCGGAACTCAGTAGATGGAGTAGATCGTCCTTCTGTGGACCCCACCTAGGAAAAACTACTGAAAAATAAAAACAAAAAGAAAAAGAAAATATATGCAGGGGTGTCCGTCCCTTACTGTTGCTGACGTCTAGGGTTTAGACGCTGCAGCATCCACTGCTTGGGTAGGCAGGGACTATGGGTCCCATCCATAGGCCCCACCATGATGTATGTCGAACATCAGCACCGTGCATTTGATGGGTCCCCTCTTAACAATTGGGTACGCCAAAAATCAGCTATACACGAAACTCAGATGGCCCACACCAAAAAATAAATAAATAAATAAATACACACACACACATATAAAGCTGAATAAATCCATGGGTCTGATCATGAGTTATGTGTTATATCCAAACCATCCATCCATTTGACGAGTCATCTTAAGGATTGAGAAGAAAAATAAGATAGATCTAACTATCAAGTGGGCCACACTATAAAGGCAGCAGGGATTGAACGTCTACCATTGGAACCCTTTTTGGGTCATTGAAGTTTTGGACCAATATGAAATTAGTTTTTCCCCTTAATTCAGGTCTCTGTGACCTTATGAATAGATTGGATGGAAAATAAACATTAAGGTGGGCCCTGTCTCTACTACTGTTTGTGGTAAGGTCCATATAATCTTTGGATATGATTCATTTTTGGATAATGTTATAAAATGATCTAAAAAAATTTAATAAAATAAAATAAAAGAAATAAAAATAGATGAACTGTGTAATGTAACAAATACATCACTCTAGGATCCATGTGACTTTGATCACCTTGAACCGTTTGTACAACTCGAAGCAAGCCCAATCATATAAAAACACTTGTTGGCGTCCACTTGAAATTTGGATGCATCTGAAACTTGGACTGACCCTTTAACTAAGTGGTACACATATAATGGATGGGCTGGATTTGTGATCCATGCCTCAGTGGCCCAACAAGTAATCATGAATGTTTTAATAGAGGGTAATCCTCTCAACTTTTATGTGTGGTGTGACCCACATATGCCAAAGATTGGCTTGATTTTTTGCCCCAGGCCCACCATGGATTGGTGGCCCATTAATTATGTAAATTGGATTGATATATAATGGTCCAGATCTTTGTTAAAATTTCTATATATTGATTGTGTACAATCATGTGACCATGTAGTGCATGGACAGTCTACAATTGATGTAAGTATGATGAATACATAACCCCATGAGCTTCACCGCACAAAACCCATGTGGATTAATGTGTGGGCTCAAGAATGTTAAGGCCCATTTTGAGTGAATGTCATGTGGATCCATCAGTAATAGCCTTGTTTGGGCCAACCATTGGCCCTCATTGGCAAGAGTTTATGATTTACATGTATTAAATGTATGCTATATTGAATCATGTGAAATTGTGATGTGTGTATAGCCCTTTACCACTTGGTATGTGATATACGTTATATTATGTTACTGCCTTATATTACCTAATTATATAACGAGTGCATAGCCTTTCACCACTTGGTACTTTGGTTAGAGTGCGGCCCCAAGTAGTAGGATCATATGACATGTGTTTAAACCCATAAACTGTTCAATTATAACAAATATGTAGACTTTAGTGGTGTGAGGATATGATGTACGTGTTTGGCCCCTTAATTATGTGGGCATGTGACGTATGTATGTCCACCTAATCATATGCAATTGTGGAGTATATATAGTTATCTAACCGTATGATTGTGAAATGCACTCAAGGCCAACCACTTACATGAAGTCAGGTGGCATTGGTGACCACCTAATGATATGACCACGTGCTTATGGGCATAGCCATAGTCACCTAAACTATGAACAATCGGGTTGAACGTGCAGATTTTCTTAGTCATGAGACTTATGATATAGGTTGAATTATACAATTTGATAATGGAGTGGCCCTCAATTCGGTGTCATACGATATAAATACAACCCTTACATTATGTTCATAGGTGAGGCAGATACGGGGACCACTAAACTATATCTGATGTGATGGAAGCTAGTTCTTGGCCTCTTGATCACGTGACACCAAATCTGAGTCATTCTCCATATAAAGTATTGGGCGATTACAGTTTAAGAGTTAGTGTAACCGGGAATGGTGGGTATGCTTGTGATTGTGCCTTGGATGCTCTGAGATGCAGTCACTAAACCAGGATACTAATTATATGTTAACTTAACCAAGTGAAATTATGGCATCGAAAACCTAACCATGTGAGAGCTTAATAAAGTGGTTGCCCATAGATGTATGAGTTATGATAAGTAACCATGTGACCTTAAATCATTTATTAATGGCAAGTAGAGTGACATTTGTGTGGCCACTCAACCATGTGGACTTCTGATAATAGAGTGGCCATAAGACCATGTGGGCATGTGAGAATTGTGTGATTACTCAGACTCATTACTATGCTGATGGTGTAACCTCTTGGGTATGTGAACTTAGGACGTGTGTCAGATCGATTATAGACCCTACCTTGATGTAAGTATTGCATGTTTCATCATTTATCCATTAGGCTAGCTAATTCTAGAACATGATTTCAAATGACCTAGATCCATTCCTAAATAAGTCAGACGATATGAAATAATGTTAATTGAATGTATAACTTTTGAACACTTGTAAACCCACTCAATGTACGTATTTTATCCGCACTGTTCAATTATTTTACCAACTAAATATTTTGATCATGGAGCCCGCTGACATGTGCCTTATGCATATGAACTATTCTTTCTTGTACTACCTTAATGAGTGTGAGTTACCTATACTATCTAGTTGTTGAGACTCACCGTAATGTTTACATGAGGACCTATCTGCTTGCAGTACCACTTGGAAGTAGGACCCACTACATTGTATGAGACAAACCTAGGTCATCCAACCATGATCAACCCTTATATGTGTATTATATATACTAAGTCGTTCAACTTAGGGCTCACGGTATCTTATGAGGTTTACCTGTGCCTTCCAAACCATTGTAGAACTACTATAATAATTATTTGTAAATCCAATCTACTAACAACCCACATGAAGATGAAGTTCACTACATTATATGAGTTTCGCCAGCACCATTCATCCTGTGGATCATTTACTATATGTTATGTTTAAGCCTTTCATCTTATAAGCACTTAGTGCATGTACATTGCATCACTACAACTCATTAACCATAAGACCCAGTTAGGGTATAACCATGTGGTCCCAATAGAAGAAAATCATATCGGGCCAAACACATGGAATATCTATCTTACAAAGGATATGGTGTAATTCTGAATACAATTAATGCTCATGACTATGATAGCTATGGATGATATTAGCGATGCTAGTGATTAAGGTTAATGAAAGTATATGATTTAATATCTTGATTAATATTGTTCCATTTCCTAACATACTAAATTTATTCACTTGACCATGTTATTGGTCATACTCATGCACCATGGAATGATGGTATGTGCGAGTGTACTTCAATACATTTGTTCATGTGCAAGATATGTCCTTTCAGTTTAGTCACATGACTATGGATTGATATAGTTGATATTGACACATCATGATTGTATGTCATTTTGGCTTAAAGGTTAAGCAAACCCTAAACTCATGGCATTATATGCATACCACATGCACTTGAACGTATACCTTATCATAATTGCTTGAATTCATGCATAATCATGGCATACATGATGATCTACCATAGTCGTGCTGTATAACATGAGTTGGATCTTGATGATGAAATGTGCATCTATGATGATGATTTGGGTTATCCCTGAAAATGAATGGGACACCAGAAGTGTGGAAATAGTAGGGGATGATGTGCCCCTTGGGTTAAAAGTCCCTAAACCCCTATGTTAGCTAGGGTTGCCTCACTATCAGGCTGAGTGGATACATGGGTCATGGATTTGACTCCCACTAATGAGGTCGAGTTGAGAAGAGTGCTTTAGGGCTGAGGAGCAAACAGGGACCGGTCTGACTCGTCGGCGAGGAGAAACACAAATGAAATCCGCTACTGGCATGCCTGGTGGAAGTCCACTGCAGGGCGGGTATGTGAGGTCGATTATTGGTGTCTGCTGCATAGGTGTCAACCACAGTGTTTCTCATGGTATACAGTTGGTGGACATCCACCATAGGGCAGGTATGCGAGGTCGATTACTAGTGTTTGGTGCATGGTATTGACAACAGTGCTTCCCGAGATATATAGTTATGATATGGTAGAAAATATGATGATGATGATGTGATTACAGATGTGTGTAATACGGTTATGGCTATGGTATATGAGAAATGAAAATACGACTCGGTGATGTTGATAACATTGACTCGAAATACTACTATGATGCATATGCATTGCATTGACATTGACATCACACCTTACGTGCTACACGCCTTTCATATATATGATTTCCTTGTAACATATATATCTTGCTTGCATGTAGGACTCACTGCACACACGAGTGTTCTCACAAGGATTTTTACCCAAGCTTCCTATTTACCATTTTTTTTTAAGGAAGGAGTAACTTCGAAGACTTAGCTTTCTTGATGCATTGTATCTATTTTTCGATTTAGAAATGTTAACGTCGTGTACCTTTTGGAAAGCATTATACTTGTAACCATCAGGATTTACAATAGAGAGTGTTGCTTGGCATTTTAATCATGGATCTTCATGCAAAAGCTGTCCGTCCCTGAATTTGGGGTGTGACAAATTCACTTGGGCTGGATTTAGAGTTCTACTTGCATAATGTATAACATAGGGCTTCTTATCTTTTCCCTAGCCTAAAATTGCCCCAAGAGCATAATCGGATGCATCACACATAATTTCAAAAGAAAGGTTCCAGTCGGGTGGTTACATGATAGGTACGGTGATTAACATTCCTTTAAGCTTAGAAAAAGCTCCCTGGCATTGCTCAGTCCACTTGTATGGTGCATCCTTTTAAAGTAGATTACATAAAGGATAAGAGAGGTAACTAAAGTCCTTTATGAATCTTCTGTAAAATTCGGCGTGTCCTATGAAGGATCACACGTCTCATATGTTCTTAGGTGGAGGCAAGTTAGAGATAAGATCAATCTTAGCCTTATCTACTTCAATTCGCTTGGATGATATGATATGTCCAAGGACAATTCCCTTACGAACCATGAAGTGGCACTTCTCCTAATTCAGTATCAAATTCTTTTCATTACATCACTTCAATACATTTTTCAAAAATTCCATACATTCGCTGAAGGATAGGCCAAATACTGAGAAGTCGTCCATGAAGACCTCTAAGTATTGCCCCCCCATATTAGAAAAAAATACTCAACATACATCGGTAAAAAGTGGCAGGGGCATTACACAGTCCAAATGGCATCCTTCGGTAAGCAAAGGTGTTGTACGGACATGTGAATATTATCTTTTCCTAATCTTCATGGGCTATCTCGATCTAATTATAGCCCAAATATCCATTAAGAAAACAGTAATAGAAATGACCAGCTAGCCTTTTCAAAATTTGATCGATGAAAGGCAAAGGAAAGCGGTCTTTCCTCATGAGAGTATTCAACTTCTTGTAGTCAATGCACATTCTTTAACTGGTAGTGATCTAAGTTGGCACAAGTTTATTATTAACATTGGCTACGATGGTGATTCCAGACTTCTTGGGAACCACCTGAGTTAGACTCACCCACCGGCTATCGGATATTGGGTATATGATACACACATTCAATAGCTTAAGTACCTTGGCCATAACCACTTCCTTCATGTTTTGATTTAGTCTACGTTGTGGTTGTCGAGAGTTCTTTGCATTATCATCAAGATAAATGTGGTGAGTACAAATCAAAGGATCAATTCCCTTGAGGTCCGCAATCGACCATTCAAGGGCTCCTTTGTACTTAATGAGAGTAGAGATAAGCATACTCTCCTATTCTTGCTTAAGGTGGGAAGAGATCACCACCGGGTATGTCTCATCTTGACCTAAATAGACATATTTCAAATTAAAGAGTAAAATTTTTAGGTCAAGCATTGATGCCTTGAGGTTAGAAGTAGAGGCACTACATCAGTTTGGGATAATTTTTCAAATTGTGGCCTCTACCAGTTAACTTCAAGTGCTGGCATAATATCAAGCATGATTCACATCTCCTTAATCATATCATTATCTAAATCATGGGAGTGGGACAGACACATCTCTAGAGAGTCAGAGGATAAGGTCATAGGTGTTTTATCTTCCATGAAAGAATCAATCAAGTTAATATCATGGGCATCGTCATCATCCTCTGCCTGTTTGCTCATATTAAAAAAATATTGAGCTCCAATGTCATATTCTGAAAAGATAAATTCATGACTTAATTCTTACAATTAATTATTGCATTTGATGTGATAAGGAATGGGCAACCAAGGGTGATGGGAATTTGAGTGCTCATGTCCATGATGGGTCGAGTATCCAGGATGATAAAATCTACTGGGTAGTAGAATTTGTCAACCTAAACCAACACATCCTCAATTATCCCTCTCGGTACACGAACTGAGCGATTGGCAATTTGTAATGTAGTCCAGGTGGGTTTTAATTCACCTAGACCCAATTGTTCATAGACCAAGTATGGGATCAGATTTATGCTCACTCCTAAGTCAAGAAGTGCATGTTCAATCTGGTAATTTCCAATTATACAAACGATGATTGAGGTACCAAGATCTTTGTACTTTTGTGGCACATCTAGCTTTAGGATGGCACTCACCTTTTTTGTTAAGAAGATTTTCTTTTAAATATTTTTTCATCTTTTAGTCATACATAAGTCATTCAGAAATTTAGCATATGAAGGTATTTGTTTAACGACAACCAGTAGAGGAATGTTGACCTTTGCTTGTTTCAATACCTATAGAATGTCCTAAGAGTTAGAGAGAGGTTTTTGTGTAACTAACCATTGGTGAAATGGGGCAATCGTCTTGCTTTAAAGTTCCGGTTATACCTCATGTGGAGCATCACTAGGTCTATTAGACTCATTTACATCCGGGTCCGTAGGCTTCTCGACCCTTATTGGAATATATTTATCAATTATCTTCACACTCCTAAGAGTGGTGATAGACTTAGCTTGCTTTATTGGATTTGAAGAGCTTGGTTCACTAACTCCCTATTGCAGTTCAGGATTTGTACGAGATTGGGCTGGAAGCACCCCTCTCTCTCTAACTGTTAAGTGTGACTCTATCTTTTGAATAGACGGCGCAAGCATTCCCAATGTTGATCTGATATCTTGGAATGCTTGTGCGTTATTTTGATTGAGTAACTCTTAGTTTTGAATGTGTTTTAGAACTGGGTCCTCTTAAGGTTTCCTTTGATCCAAGAATTGGTTAAGGATCCCTTGAGGTCTAGCAGATTGTCCATTCCTCCAATTGAAATTTGGATGATTTCTCCAGCTGTAGTTGTAGGTATTTGAGGAGGTTCCTTTAAAAGGCCTTTGGTAGTTGTTTACGGCATTCGACTGCTCATTTCGTATTTTTAGAAAAGCAGGTATTGTTGGACAATTTTCAGTTGTATAAATGTTACAAGCACAAATACCATAAAAAACTTTCTTATCCTTATCCTTCTTAAGTTTCATGGCTTCGAATTTCCTTGTGAGATTGGCCACTTTAGATTTTATATCATCATCCTCTTTCAACAAGTATATCCCACCCTTCTCCTTTGATTGCGTAAACTTAGATGTGGTGCTAGGTTTTGGGGAGATGTCCCATGATTGTGCGATTTCAGCAAGTTTATCACAGTAGTCCCACACATCATCGACATTTTTGTTCATAAATTCCCCATTGCATATTGTCTTAACGAATTGGCACATGGAAGATGTCAATCCTTCATGGAAGAAATTTGTTATGCACCACGTTTCAAAACCATTTTGTGGGCATGAACTGACGAGATCCTTGAACCGCTCCTAACATTAGAAGAATGTTTCATCTTCCTTTTAGGCAAAGTTCATGATCAACTTCTTGATGGTGTTTGTCTTATGATATGAAAAAAATTTCTTTATGAACTCCCTTATTATGTCATTCCATGTGTCAATAGATCGCGGATGTAGTGAGTGCAACCATGTCTTAGCTTTTTCTTTCAAGGAGAAAGGAAAGAGTTTCAGCTTGACCGTGTCCTCAAACATGTTAGGAAACTATAAAGTGGCTATAATCTCGTTAAACTCTTTCAAGTGTAGATATGGAATCTCACATTCAAGTCTAAGGAACTTTGGAAGGAGCTAGATCACTCCTGGCTTGATATCCATGTTTCCTATATTTTCTTAAAAAACTATGCATGAAGGTGTGCTTACCCTCGCCAGTTGTAAATAGTCTCGTAAGGTATGAAGCGGGAGTGCTCGATGCACTTCATTCTCATCCTGAATTTCCTCAATCCTAGGTTAAGGTGGATTTGGAGGTTGATTGGCTGGTTAATTTGCAGTCATAACTTCAGTTAACTCTATGGATCTCGAGTGCTCGATAACCTCTTAACCAATCCTCCTTCACTCAAGAGATTTTGAGTGTTGTCACGGACCCACTTGGGCATGAAACACTCTCAGCCCTCAATTTCAGAATCTAACCTAAACCTAAAAGGAAAGAGGGAAATATAAATCTAGAAATCGAAAGAGAGAATTAGAAAGAAGTTACCAAATTAGAAGTTTCTATATTGGGATCCTGCTAAAGAAATATAAAAATAAATTAGTTTATAAAAATAAATCAGAAAAACCCTAACTTAAAAGTAGAAAGTAAACAAACCCTAATCTTAACCTAATTCCAAAACTAGTTAATCTCTGAAAACTACAACCGTTAATCCCCGGTAACGGTGCTAAAAACTTGTTCATAACCCCAAGTGTAGGGTCGTGATGTAATAATAATCTTGGTGAGACTGAGGTTGAATCCATAGGGACTGAACTTATGCCTTCTGAATTTAACTAGAATTAGAACTAGATGAAGAACTAAAACTAAATCTGAATAATCGAGAGAGTAATTGTGATTAAAGTGATTAAAACTATCAAATTCAAAGGTGGTAATTTGAGTTTCCAAGGATCCACTTGTAGAGTTCAGGGAGCCCTCTTACTCGATTCAAGTCATACGATTAGAATTGAAGTCTTATCCTATCCAATTGGAAGATATACAATTAAGATTAGTTTGAGCTTTCCTTGACCTGATTCTTAATGAAGTAAAATTGTGACAATTGAAAGAGATTTCATCACCAAACCATGCCTATGGAACGTTGGCTAACAACAGGATTTGCCAATCCCATAATCTCAAAATCAGGAAAATACGATACTCAAAGCTATTGTAGATCTACTGTAATTTGAGTCATAATAAACCATTAAGAACTAAAAGTATTCCTTAAAAATCAAACTAGAATCAAAGAAGACAACATAAACATGAATCAAAGTAAAAGAAACATCCCATCATGTTACAAGCTTCACATCTTAGCCCTAACTAAGAGGTTTACCAACCATAGACATGATTGAACTAAAGTCTCTTAAGAAAAGCATAAAAACAAGCTAAAGAAGAAGAAGAAGAACTCCCGGACGGCGGCTCCACCCTTTTTCTCTACTAATCAAATCCTAGATGATGCCTAGGAACATCCTAGGAACTTCTATTTATAATTGTGCATCACCTCCTTCCAAACCAACTTGGAAAAATTCAGAAACCGCCTCAAATATACGTAGTCCACGTAAAATCTGCGTAACCCTCAACTGGTTAAGGGTTATCTTTGACTGGTCGAGGACCACCTTCAACTGGTCAAAGCTTGCGCGAATTTATAATATGATGTTGCTGGAGTTGGAGTCGAAGTTTCCTCAACTAGTCGAGCAGGAGCTTAGACGAGTCGAGCTTAGACGAGTCAAAACAGATCTTGGACTAGTCGAAGATCATGCAAATTCACTTCAACTTTTCGATTCTCTTTATTTCTCACTTGGTTTACTTAGATCTTTGGCATGTGAATTCTTCATTCTTGGTCTTCTAAGATCCAACCTTAGGGTTGGTGATTCTTGAGCGTTAAATTCATGCTTTTAACATTCTTTTCAATCCAAGTTCTGAAATTCACCTTGTAACATAAACATGATTAAAATAGAACATTAAGCATTATCATATTCATAAAACTAAGTAATAATGGGGGATAATATCCAATATTTGACCCTCAACAGGTCTGAACTTGATACACAGATCCCCTACCTGCATAAAGTAGTTGATTCATTAGTATCATTTTCCTATCCAGGTAAATCCGATCTTCTGCTTGATCAAGGCATTAAGTCCATTGGTAATTGCTAGAATTTTGAATTGAATCTTATGTATGGTTCCATCAGTCTGTGGTCTTGTTTATTCCAAAACTTGATAAATATCATGTAATTTTCCAATTTCATAAGAAAAATACCTCAGGTCCATGAGAAATAGATCCCAATTGGCCCATCCTCGGTTGAGCCTAAGATTAAGTGTAATTAATTGTTTAAGAAATGAAACGCCTACTTGGTGGCATCAGTACAAAAGTTTCAGACTTAGGCTCTTATATTTAATTAGGGTCTTCCTTTGATAAAATAAGGTTTTGATCCTAGGACCCGTGGGTTATGGGCCCACTCTAATTGTTTCATTAGCTGAATGTTGTGACAATGTTATTTCTAACTAAGAAACATTTTGGGGAAAAAAATCAAATTCTAGATTTTAAAACAATCATTCTTTGGGGTCAGATTCAAAGAGCGTTCTTATTTGATCTTATATACATCATGGTGGGCATCTGTTCTCTCACGATATCTAAGTTCAGTTTCTAAGTTCAAGGCTATCCAAACAATTTTCTAAGGAACCTAAAATTTAAGTCTATATATCCACAAAATACCCTGATTCTAAGGGAAATTCACATAATTTAAGTCTCAAATTTCATGAACATAACTTTGAGTCATTTGAGTTTGTATAAGTCTCATTCCCCAAGGCATGATTTATCTCAACTCCTCTTTGATGCCATTTTGTAAGTCTTCGAATTTCGTAACCCAAGTTTAGCACTCATTTTCCAAAATTCCGAGTGTAACCTTCAAGGATAGCCCACATCTTACAGTAATTTTTTTAAGAAGCATCATAGTGGAAGGAAAAACAAACCACACATAAAGGGAATGTTTAAAATATATATGTCAACATATACAAATTGTTTCCCATATGGCTTATACAAACCAATGACTCAAGTCACTCACAAATACAAAAATGTACTAAAGATAATATGAAAGACCACTAAAAAGTAATAAGTCTAAAGTGTAAGATCAAACAACTGCCCGTGCTCCACGTAAGTTCTAACCTATACATCATCTATGTATTCTGCACCACTAAATATGTTTTGATAGAGTTAATGGCTTGAAGGGTGATCCCCACCTTTCTAAGACAAGTTGTTAACTAATGATGAAAGGCTGTGAAAATGAGAAAGGATTAGATCCTAACAAAAAATTTCAATATGGAACGATTAATATTTACATATATAAGATTTATTCAAAAATAATGAAAGATGAGCCATCGATGTCCTAGAGGGTGAATAGGACAATACCAAATGTTTTAAGATAACGCGGAATAAATAAACAAGTAATCTCAATTGCTTAAATTATTGAAATCTTGATTTCAAATAATTCGTAAGACAACCTTCACCTAAAAGATTTAGGTAGGACAACCTTATTTCATGAGGTCTTTGAAATCAATCTTTCATACTAGCAAGAAACGATCAAAATAAATAAAGAATTTAAAATAATTGAAATAAACAATCACGACTAATATATAAGGAGTTATAGTTGTTTAGTGCTTAAACCCACACCTACTCCACTCCTAAAATTACTACCCTCATAATTTTAGCTTTCACTATTTCAAGGTTTTCACAGGGTCACCTTAAAAACCTATACAGTTCTTGTGATTTTCATGGGCTGTCATAAGAAAACTCACTTTGTGATTTTCTTGGGCTCACCACAAAACAACCCGCTGAGATTTCTAAGAAATCTGAAAAAAATCCAAATAAAATATGAGTAATTACACGGTACTTATCTTCAAATGTCGAAGATGTAACTAAAGCTTGATTGTAGCAATAATCTTTCTTGAGAATTGATGTAGCAGTATATGTTCAACCCGAAAGAATATAAGGATCTAATGTATTTTCAATATAATAAAAGAAAATCCTAATGTTGTAAATTCATTTTTCTAAATCCCACTTGAGAAAGAGGTAAGAATAAGCTAAACAAATATCAGAATTACCCCACAAATAGCTTAAGGAGGGCCTGACATTATCTCTTTACTTGAGGAGATTATTCACCAATTTTCATGCTTTGAATGAATGAGAGAAGGCCTCTATTTAAGGCCAAATGATTTAGAAATTCGGTCAGCTAGAGTTTTTGTTCGGCTAGCCAAATTTCAAAGATTACATTCCAACAACTCTCGAATTTTGTAGGATAAGATAAATCAGATATTTGGCTAGCTCGAGCCAAAATTCAATTGGGCGAATACAGGGTTCGACTGGTTGGATTCTCCTGAAATCCAAAGAAATGCATACTTGGAAACTTGACCGAACAAAACTTCGGGCTGATCGAACCCAAAGTTGGGCTAGCTGAACTTGGATCAGAAAATATGAACATTACTATAAACTTGCCTGAATTTTGTTGGGTTAGCGGAATTTGGTTAGAATGGTTGAACTTGAAGTTGGGTTAGCCGAACTTCAATGTTTTTACATTATGTATATTATATTTATGGCCATGATTTAAAAACACCTAACCTAGGGTCATTCTAGGGTTATACCACCTAATGGTTGGGTGAACACGGACGACCGACAATAGCTGAATTACACGACTTGTTTGCACCCAATGCCGGTTGTGTCGTGGTTCTTTTAGGTCAATCAAATTAGTCCACTAGCTGACTGATCATGTATGTTCACCATATAAGATAGACTAAATGAAATCTAGAATACCTTATTCTCAATGGATGTGTCCATTCATAACCGTAATGTGATACGATCCCACTAAGACTCATAAGTCGGGCATGGTGGTATGAGACACTGTGTCTGAGATACCTGCCTACACTGGGGTGACGAACCTTTCCGTAGTGACCAGTGAGCAATTAAGACTCATGAGTCGAGTATGGTGGTATAGGATACCGTGTCCGAGCTATCGGCCTATGTTGGTGTGACGAGCCTTCCCATAGTTGACCAGTGAGCACTGATGGAGGTGATAGACCATTGTTCGAATGGCTCCTGTCAAATTACCTAGTCGATGGTTATGTGTTAGAGTACCGTTCGAACAACTCAAGGCGTGGATGGAATTGGGTGACGAGCTATTTTCCTTTGTGTTTTGGTTTTATGTGATAAGCCCTCACCTCAGAATTAAGTGATCATACCTAGTATTGGGTGACGATTCATATTAGGTTGACCCTCATACATTTAGGTATTATGTCATACCTTTGGAATTGTTAATTTGTGAGATAAAAGGATGGTACCTAAAGTTGGATCAAGGGACATTGATAAAGAGTCGCTACATGCGGCAATGAGCCATGTGATACAGATAAGGACTTGTGATATAACGTTGGTATCCTAGCTTCGCCAATATGTTGGATGAATTGAACTTTATAATTACTCGGCTAACATGATCATGCACCGCATTGTATTCGTTAGAATGTTACGGAACATGCGTTGAAGTCACACGTTCGAGGGAGTGTTGTCATTTACGAACTAGGTGGTCGGAGTCTCGTGTGAGGGAGTATTGTTTGGAAAGGGCATACATCATGTCATATCTTCATATGCATATTTAACAAGAGTATTTAGGAAATGTTTGATTTCTTATTATCATTACCTGCGCTGATTGGCTTGATAATATGTGTAACTTAGAACTAATGGAACCATTGATTTAGCTACTCACTCTCACCTAGGATGGTGTTCTAAAACACCAACCAGAACACATTATAAATACAAGGTTGATGGATCTAGACGTGCTGGAGGATATCTGCATGGACGAGGAGGAAGAGAGAGCGCACTAACTTATGGTAGATCTTTCTAGACTGAGCTTGGCGAAGCAGGGATGGGGCCAGGGCCCTAGTCACTTTGGGGGACATATATATGGGTGGGACTAGTTCCCTGTTTAGATATTTTTAGAATTGTGGTTTGAATATTTTTACATTTAGTGGCACTTAATTGTACTTTATGACTTATTTACGCTTCATGCCCTGTTAAACTCTCTATTGCTTATGAAATCATCTAAATGTAATTAAAGTCTGAAGCCCATTATGGCACACGTGGCATCCGAGAATTTGAGAGACGAGTTCCTGATCTGGCCTTGAAAAACTAGGGCATTACAATGTCGTTGGAGTTTGAGCCAAAGTTTCTTGGGCTAGTCGAACAAGAACTTGGGCCAATTGAATTTCATGCGTATTCCTTTTCTTCACTATAAATCCCTGATTATCTTCATTCCTCACTTGGTTTCCTTAGATCTTTAGCATGTGAATTCTTCAATCCTGGTCTTCTAAGATATATCCTTTGGCTTGGTAATTCTTGAGCATTAAATCTATGCTTTTAATATTCTTTTCAATTCAAGCTCTTAGATTCACCTTGCAATACAAGCATGTATAAAATATACCTATTAGGCATTATCATGTTCATAAAACCAAGATATAAATACTGGGAAATATACAATATTTGACACTCAACACACTCCCTAACCAGCATTTCGCTAGTCCCAAGAAAAACATGTGTGACATAATCTTCAATTCTCAATGTTTAAAGCTCTTTTAGAAACAATCTTTTGTATAAACAAGTATGAATGATTATAATCCAAGGAACCGAGAGTGAAAATTTGAAAACCTAAAGCCAAATCAAATGAGCAATCAATCAAAGAGGTTCTTCATCAATCAATTAAAAGCATAAGTTCATATTTCAAGTTTTCCTAATGTGCTTAGTAAATTTCAACTTACTTTCCATAAAAGTTCTATTATTTCATAATGTGAGCCATGCTCATCACCTCAGGATTATTTGAATAATCAAATGCTAATTCCGAACTCATCCCCTTTTCCTTCTTTTTCTAGTTTTTGATTTTATATCGATGGTCTCTTTTTATTCATTCTTTTCAGACTTTACATTCTTTTTCATTCTTTTCTAGTCTTTTCACCATACGTGACCTTTTTGTTGATCTCACTATTTTTTAAATGGTTCTTTTCATCTTTTAAGATGGATAAAATTCTTTAGACTGAATTCTCAAACATCTATCAATAATTTACATACTAACCATTATAAATTCTACATAATCACATAAGGTAAATTAGATGTGTCTTGTGACTTAGATCAACATGATATTCAAACTTCCTCTAAATGAATTAAATAAAAGAACTTCAAGTGATAGTCTACTTAGTTGACCAAACTCTAACAATTCAAAGTTCAACCTCTATCTTATCATCATACTTAAAACATTCTTAATTATGTAGACTATCTCTTCCAAACAAGTTTTTTAACTTGAAAAATTAAAAAATTTTAAAACTTTTGCTCGAAACATAAGAAAATACTTATTAGTTTACCTAATCCACACCCCCAACCTAAAATCTACACTATCCTCAATGTAAAAGTGATAAGTATGCAATGCACATGAGGTAACGAAAAGAAAAGAGAAGTGATGGAATAGTAGTACCTGAAGAAGGAGAATTGAAGTTATTCCATGGTTCTTAACGTGAAGGTGAGTGAGAAGACTAAACCAACTGAAAGAAAAGTATTCTAGTCCTAAATCCTATGAAAGAAATATACTAATCTTAAATTGGGAAAGAAATGGAGAGCTACTCAATCATGCAGCAAGGTTCCTCCTCTAGGCAGTATCATGATAAATTCCTTAGTAGGTTTCTCAAAAAGATCACCCTTTTTGCAATAGACTTGGATGCCCTGAAGCATGAATTTCTGGAGAAATTTATAGACCTCAGCAAAAAATCGTAGTTGAATCTCCTGAGGTATCCAAAGTATATATGATTTACATGTGACAGACAAATTTTCAAAGTTAGTATAATATGGTGAATCAGAGACTACAAGTAAATAAAAGTCAGAAAAATTCTTAGTAGGTGGTGTAGTCTCAACATATTCTAAAGTTTTGGACTTCAATTCAATTCTCAGCTCCTCTCGTGATGGTAAACATTTAGGATTTGGAGAAGGAGGTTTTTTAAAATAAGGATTCCCTCGGTCAGTAATAATTACCAAGGTATTTCTTGAAAGGTATATCCACTATTTCTTGAATCATATAGTCATTAAAATTCTCAAAGTATGTCAAACAATCTTCCAGAGATTGGAGAGATTAGTTAAAAGGGGCTCATTATACACATTGAGGTCTGTGATGATATGCCCAAGGACTTCTTCATCATTTTTTGAAGGTAAAGGGAAGCATGCTCTCTTGTTCTTCATCTCGGTGAGGGTGAATTTTCACCGGATATACTCACCTTGCCCTGCATAGACAGATTGATGATCTGTAAGTGAAGATTTGATATGAAGACTCAGTTCATTGATACTAATCAGTAGAGGCTTTGTCTCTTCAGGGGTTGACTGCGCAGATGATGTCCTCAATAGGGTAATTTCAAATTCCAAAGTCATATCAAGTGAGTCGTCCATCTTCCTAATCATATCATAATTTAAATAAGGGGAGTGGTCTAAGCATGCCTCAAAAGAGTTGGAAGAGTTGGTTGAAAGGGGCTCATCCTCCACATTTAAATCAAACGTATCAGAGAGATAGAGTAAAAAATTATGGTCAACAACTCCCTGAACCTCTTGATCATTTACTTGGACCAGAATCAATTCCCTTGGAATTTTAGGCTATAAACTCATGATTGTCATCCCACTCCTTATCATTTTCTAATTCAGTACAATTCACAAATGAGTTAGGACCACCTTCCTCATATTCTGTTTATAGATTGGGTTGAGGCTCGAATAAACTAGCCTCTTCTTTCTTATTAAGATAAAATGTGTCAGGTGGTTGGAGTGTGTTAGCATCATTATATTTAAAAACTAACAGTGTCTCTTGATCATTCCTTTGGACAGTCATCGAGCTCGATTCTTCAGGGAATTGAACCGTATGCTTATTAATAGAATCCAACTCCTCATTCTCAATTTCAATATTCTCCATAATCGCAACACGTGAACCAATATTTTATATATCTTTTCTAAGTTCTTGTAATGCGTTGATGAGCTCTAAAGTTTGTGTGGAATTTTGAAGTGAATTCTCTTATATTGTTTCTATTTGGATTTCAAAGGTAGGTGATCCAAGTGAATAGTCACTATAATCCATTATTGGTTCATCTCTCTAATTATGATATTTCCACTGATCATAATCATATGGGTCATAAGCGGGAAAGTTTGGTGGCTGTTGGTAAGCATTATTACCCATAATATAATCACGAAATGTTTTCTTATTGCCTGATGGGTAATAATTATTCTCACTCCAATAATCACGTATTGTTTTCTTAATCCGTGGAGTGTAATTATTTTCCCGCATATCATGAATAGATTTCTTAACCAGTGGAATATCATAGTCTGGTTGGTTCTTGATAATGCTTTCAATTTTTTTTTGAGACACAGGTTATTTCCAAACATAAGTATCTAACACTTCTTCATGGAACCTCTCATTTTCTAAAAATAGATTACTATACTTACATGGTTGCTCTTGTCGCTCATGTTTGTTCATGGTGAAACCTTAATTCTGATTTTATTCCTAAAAGAAAAATAAAAGAAAATCCTACAGCAATATGGAAAGTAGAGGGAAGAAGTTACCAAAAGAGAAGAACTATAATTAAAGATCCCACAAAATTAGAAAACAATGTTAGTTCCTAAAAAAATTATAGAAAAATCCTTGAAAAAACAAAAGTAAAAAGTTAATCCTAATCTTAACTTAATTCTAAAACTAATTAATTTTAGAAAAGTTGAGCATAGTCCCTGACAACGGCACAAAAACTTGTTCACAACCCCAAGTGTTGGGTCATGGTGTAGTAATAATCTCGATGAGACCGAGGTCGAATCCAAAGGGACTAATCTTATACATTTTTGAAAAGAACTAAAACTAAAACTAGAAGAAGATCTAAATATGAATTTGGAATATAAACAAGTAATCGTGTTGATTGAAACTTACGAATTTAAAGGTGGGAACTAGGGTGCCAAGGATCCACTCGTAGTTATGAGGATGCTACCTTACTTGATTTAAGAGATCCAATTAGAATCAGAGACCTATCTTATCCAATTAGAAAGAGAGATGATCAAATCTCTGTATTCTCATTGATCCAGCCTCAATGGAAGAGGATTGTGAAGATTTGGAAGGGATTCCATCACCAAACTATGCCCAGGAGATGATGAAAAATAATAGGATTTACCATTCCCATAATTTTAAATAAGAAAAGAAGATACTCAAAGCTATTGTAGCGTCTACTGTAATTTGAGTCACAATAAACCATTGAAAACTGAAAATATTCCTTAAAATCAACTAAAAATCAATGAAGTTCAACATAAACATGAATCAAAGTAAAGTAAACATCTCAATCATGCTACAAGCTTCACCTCTTAGCCCTAGTTAAGAGGTTTAGTTAACCATAGACATGATTAAACAAAAATATCTTTAGAAAAGGATAAAAATAAACTAAGGAAGAAGAAGAAAACTCTTGGCGGTGGCTTTCCATGCTTTTACATCACTCCTTAAATCTTAGAAGATGCTTTGGAGCATCCTAGGAACTCCTATTTATAGTTGGGGAACTACAACTTTCTCACCGAGTTGGAAAAATCTGGAAACCGCCTCAAATTTACGTAGTCCGTGCAAAATCTGTGTAACCTTCGACTCAAGAGAAATCTTCAACTAGTCAAGAGTCATCTTCAACTAGTTGAGATTCGTGTGAAATTAAAAGATAATGTCGCTGGAGTTCGAGCCGAAGTTTCTTGGGCTAATCGAACTAGAACTTGGGCTAGTCGAATTTCATGCATATTCTTTTTCTTCACTTTAAATCTTCGATTATCTTCATTCCTCACATGGTCTCGTTGGATCTTTAGCATGTGAATTCTTCAATCTTGGTCTTCTAAGATCTATCCTTTACGTTGGTGATTCTTGAGCATCAAATCTATGCTTTTAACATTCTTTCAATTAAAGCTCTTAGATACACCTTGCAATACAAACATGTATAAAATATACCCATTAAGCATTATTATGTTCATAAAACTAAGATATAAATAGAAAAAAAATATGCAATATTTAACACTTAATAGATATGCTTCCAATTTTTCCAGCAACCAAACTCGATTTTCATATAATTTTCGATGCCATCGAATACATACTTCGATGTCATCGACAGTGAAGTTCAGATTCTCTAAATCTCTGCACTTTGCACTTTTGACTTCCTTTCTTCTTCACTTGGTTTCCTTTATTCTTGAGGTCTTGAAATTTTCAATCTTAGTCTCTTAAGATCCATCCCTTACCTTGGTGATTCTTAAGCATTAAATCCATGCTTTCGACATTCTTTTCAACCCAAGCTCTTAGACTCACCTCGCAATACAAACGTGTATAAAGTATACCCATTAAGCATTATTATGTTCATAAAATCAAGATATAAACAGGGGAAAATATGAAATATTTGACACTTAACACACCCCCTAACCAGCATTTTTCTAGTCCTGATCAAAACATGCATGAAAGAATCCTCAATTCTTCATGTTCAAACTTCTTTTAGAAAATAATCTTTTATATAATCAAGTATGAATGAGTATAATCTAAAGAAGCGAGAGTGAAAATTTAAAAACATAGAGGCAAATCATAGGAGCAACCAATCAAATAGGTTCTTTATCAATCACTTAGGAGCATAAGTTCATATATCAAGTTTTTCAATGTGCCTAGTGAATTTCAACTTACTTTCCATAAAGATACTATTATTTCATAATATGTAACACCCCTTACTTTTCATTACTCGAGTGTTATCCTGAAGACTTAAATTAGTATAAATAAAAATTTAACTTAATTGAGTGTTCACACACATCTGGCCTTAGTCTAATCATGGTAAGTAATCTCCATCCATTGGTCAAGCTATCCATCCATTATTCTTCAAGATGAATTATCAAACCATTAGATCCATCATTCATCGAGTTTACATCGGTCTATCCTTTGAAAACACACATCAAATTATCTGACTTCATATTCAACTCACAGATCTAATTTAAACATTCTTAAAATCCCTAGGGTTATTGATAGCTAAATACGGGTCAATCCAATCGTTGGATCGATTGAGCAGTTAAGAAGTAGAGATTTATAACTAGACGTTCATGTATTATGGCCCACTAAATAATTAAAATACTTTAAGAATTAAGCACACGACTCATAGATGTTAATTTACTACAAAGATAGCTCTGTTTAGAAGTAGACTCTACAATTTTATAATTTTAAATAATAATAATAATAATAATAATAATAATAATAATAATAATAATAATAATGGTAATGATAATGAGATTGTAATAATGATAATTAAGATTATGAATGTGTATTAAATCATCTAAACCCTAATCCAATAGTTGATTCCTAACTAAGCGAACCCTTGGACTTTTTAACCATTGATATGAAAATTGAGAATAACCTGACCGTTGGTTCAATAGAGATCATAAATGAATTTAAAATCTTATAGTATGACCTATCTAAGTTGCAAATTTGCCTCACTTTTATCCTAATACCTTAAAATGATTTATTAAAACATATAAACGAAGTGGATTTGTCAATTTCATCACAGTGGACACCACATCTGTGTGCATGTGCATTGGGGGAGGTGCACCGACAATGCACTGGATTGAAAATCCAATCAATCGGGCACTGACGCAATGGAAATCAAAAAAAGAGGAATTTTCTATGAAAGTGCACCTACTACGTGCCCTGGTTTGTCAATTACGTTGTAGGTTGAGTCAGTCGGAAAACATCGCCTAACAAGAAGATCAAGTCAAGCGTCCGCCTCAACTGGATGTGTAGAAGCTCACCGAAAGGTAAATTATAGCCTCACATCCCATGTCCCAAAACACCAGGTGATTAAACCCTTAAAAAGAACTAGAACATCTTAGGATTTATGTGTAAGAAAATTTTTTATCAAAAAGAAAATCTTCTAAGTTTTTCTTACACTGTCGATTATATCGATTCCCCTTTCGATATGATCGACCAGCTCTGTCAATGTCCTCGGCATATCAATCGGTACAATCGAGTGAGGACAAAAAGTATCCAGCAATCAAATAATCTTCTGGACGATTTATCGATATATCGACCTTCGAGTCGATATCATCGATATTCAAAAATCGATCATATCTGAAGTGGATCGATCATATCGACAAACTGCTTTCCGGTGCCCCTGTTTTTCTAAAGAAAACTAACAAATGCTTCGATATATCGATGACTGTCCGATACAATCTGAACTCAAATATCGATCATATCGGGTGTCAGTCGATCATATCGATTGGGGGCGCATGTTCTCTCCAGCAAGAATTTCAGGTTGCTTTTAATGTTGATCGGGGTGCCAGTCGATTCATCGATATTCTTATATCGATCATATCGAGACTTTGTCGATTGGATCGAATCAGGACATAAATCGTCCAGCAAGCTTACATGTAAATCTGTACGATTTATCGATCCCATTGACAAGGTATCCGATATGATCGATGTACAAATTTCGATGACATCGACTGTTTCCCCGATCATATCTGTGATCTTGAAATTTTTCACGGCTTCTCTCTTGTTTTTCAACTGTCGATAGATCGAACCATCACTCGATAGAATCGGAGTTCGAAATTCGATAACATCGATGTGTGTCTCGATCCCATCGACCAGTCGGTGGGAGGTTTCCAAAAGTGAAATGACAATTGAGTTTGTATCATTGAGAGGTCGGCAGATACAATCGAGAGTATACGCTTGATCATATCGACGACTGATCGATGATATCGAACTCTGTCATAAATATGACCGTTTATATCCGTTGGAACCTTTTGCTTATAAATAGAGAGAGTAGTCTTCATTGTTGGTAGAGAAAGTAGAGAGTTCTTTAGAGTGTTTTAACCTTCCTATCATTTACCTATGCCCTTTCTCTTAGAAAGTTCATCCTCCAATCCACCCTCATCATTGATATCTCATAGAGTGGATTGGAGAATAAACTTCTGCATTCAAGGATCCTTCAACTAATACCTTAATGACATATCATTAAGCTGGGATGCCTTGAATGCATAGATGATGGGAACCTCTCTATCTTCCTTATTGGAAAATCTTCAGAGAGTGGTATTCCATCATAGCCTTGACCCAACTTAAGCCTAGCATATATACATCTTTGTGTTGCGGATCAAGGGAGCTGAATATTCTTCATCAACAAGAAGGAGATCTTCATCATTGTGTTGAAAGAGACTCATCAACTTATCTGTAAGTACTAAGAGTCCAGAGGACACTTGTAATCATTCCTTTTTAGGATTAGGTTTTAAGTGTTGCTCACCATTTGAAGTCCTCAAAGGAGGCCTCCGACGGGAGTGTACGTGCAGGGTGCGTTGTGTGGACCCTTGCTCTGTGGAGAGCATAAACATCTGGTTAGGAGTACGCCAGCAAAACTCCAGGGTTAGAGGTGAACCGAGTAGAAACCTCAGGGTGCATTGTGTGGACCCTTGTCCTGTGTGGGCATAAACATCTGGTTAAGAGTACGCCAGTAAAACTCCAGGGTTGAGGTGAACTGAGTAGAAACCTCTATAAAGGTTGAAGGTGAACCTGATTTAAAACCTTAGGTTTGAGGTGAACCATGAGAAACTTCCTTAGTGAAATTCGGTCACTCAAGGGTTGAGTGTGGAAGCCGGGAATGGAGTAGACAAGTCGTCGAACGACTATAAAATGACTGTGTTTGAGATTAATATTGTCTTACATTTATGTGATTGCCTTACAAGTCCTTATATATGATCACATCTTATGCACACACAGTCATATCCATCACAATCTGATCTATAAACTGTTTGTCCTTTAAATAGTTTGTGATTGGATCCTCTACCTGGCTTGGAAGCCAGTGGAGTTAATTTTGAGTAATCCTAATCTGTACTCTGTAATAGGATTAGTGTGATAAGGATTTTTAATAATTCATAAAAACTTTAAAAAGTCCTATTCACCCCCCCTCTAGGATATATTGACATATCTCTACTTCAACTTAAGCAGTCTTCACCGCTATTTCATTCTCTTCTTTCATTCCCACGTGACTATGATTTTAATGGGAGACTGCCGTTTGGGTTCGATCGTGGCCCACCATCAGTGCTATTTCGTCGATCCAAATCGTCCATCACGTTCACGACACAAACATGAGCAAAATCCCATGAGTCTCACGTGTAGTTGACCACGTGTATACACACCAACATAGGCTCAAGAAGAGCTGTAGGTGCAAATATTTTCAAAAATGAAAACCATTTTCTATGCTAGTTGGCATCACGCGTGCCTCTTCGTTCTTGAACTCTAGCCCTTTGAGCGGGACGATCCTACCCATCCATTCCCTCTGTTTTCTCTAGGGTTTCATCCTCTCACAAAGTGTCGCCATAACATGAACTTCAAACCCACCGAGGGATGGTGGTCAGCCATCGAAATGGTGGACCCCACAAGCTCTATAGGATCGATCGAGACCAATCAGAAGGCTTCGATTGAAGGTTGATTCCCTCGATCAAGACCCACCATGATCGGACCCATCATCTTCACCATTCATCCGAGAAACCCATCACCTAGTGATGGGGCCCATTCTTTGATCAGGGTCATCCATCTAGAGGATCATGATGCTAGAAGATCATCCGTAACCTTTGATCAAAGCCATGCATGCTTGATTTGATTCCATGGCCATAAAACACCATAGGTTAAGCAACCAAAATTGTAACTAATCGGCTAATTAAGAGCTGATGCTTCTAGGCTTTAATAAGGCTATAAATAGCCTCTTTCCTTTTAGGGAAATAGATTTAAAAGGGAGAAAAGAGAAAAATAAAGAGAGAAATAGAGAAAGTGACATTTCTGGAGCCGCACTGCACCAACTCCACTCATTCGAGTCTGTATAAGACAAGGCAAGTTGCATCGAGTTCAGTTGCTGCACAATGACAACAGAAGAAGGAAGAATAATGGAGAGAGAGGAAAGGGAAGAGAATGAAAGAAGATGGAGAAAATGAGAGAAACAAGGGTGTGGGTGCGACTCTGTTACACCGTGTGTGCGGACTCGCTGACGAGTCGAACTGAGTTCTGCTGAGTCCTACTGCTAGACATTAGCTACAGAAAGAAGAAGAAAGAAAGGGAAGAAAATGAGAGAGAGAAAGAGAGTACGTTGGTTTGTTGCATTAACTTGAATCAAGTTGAGTCACTAACTCACTTGGACTTGGTCGAGTTGAATTCAGAGCTTGTTGGACTCGACGAAAATGAAGAAAAGATAAACAGAAAAGGAGGAAGAAGAAGGTAATTATGTTGGGTTGCTGGTTTGAATCCGAATAGGGATCAGGTTGGGAAACTCGTATTTAGAGTGGCTTAGCGGGTCATAGATTGAGTTCAGCGTAAACCGGGCCTAAGCTCATTTGTTTCCATCTATAGATATAGTCTAGATCAGTCCCACCTATGTTGATAGGGAGTTATTATAGCCACCAGTTAAACTCAGGCCCGGAACCAAGTTTAAACCGACTCCTAGTCGAAATGCCGAGTTGGTTCAATGGGGTCTTCCTAGTCTGCATTGATTAAGGTCTACTCCAGGTTGGGATCCAATCCAACACATCTTCAGAGAGATTTCCTGGAGGGCTATGCATTTCACGTGACGATGGGAACTTGATTAAGCCAAGTCGGGATTAGTTGACATTAATGACCGAGGTATGTTATCTAGAAATCTTCCATTTCAAATCAATTCCTATATAGTTTGATTTTTTTTATTTTTTTTTACAAGGTAGGAGTTAAGACTTCTTAATTTCATGAATAAACCAACCTATTATCAGATTAGGGCTAGTCGAGCTCAAGTTGAAACCACGATGAAGGGAGTTATGGTCGGGTTAGATATTTTGACTTGGTTTGATCCAAAGCTGAGTTGTACCATGACTCATCTATGTAAGTCGATTTTGGAGTTTAGCTTAAATTCTAATATAGTAGTAGTTTAACTATGCTAATCTTGTATTAGAGTTCAAATTACCCTCACTAGGTCATAGTTTCATACCCAAATCCTACATTATCTAATCTTTAGGATTAATCTTAGGGAATGATGTTGTGATCGAACTAAACAAATGATGATGTGTGGTAGGATTAGATTTGTGAACATGTGCGAACAATTTCAACAACATTGGAAGCCAATTCAACTCATGAAATGTGAGGATTACCCTTCAAGCTTTGCTACATCATGATAGTTAGCATTGATCATTTATGTTAATTGATTGCTTAATATAGTATTAAAATAAAATGATGATAAATGTTCCTCTCTACATGTGTAACGATTTACAAATGATTGATAATTATACTTTAATTCAATTATATGAATATACTATGGATCTCAATTATTTCTGTCTAGGTTAAGATGGACATTTTAAATGTATAAGTGCTATTGAGATGCTACGTGGCTTTTGTTACCACTTATGATTACTTTATAATGTTTTTGGTAGTCCTCAATCGTGTGGATCATTTGTACCTATGTGGCTTTTTGGGGATAATCTCATTTTTATCGTATCCTTGGTAGGAACTATTTGCTCTTGTAGTTTTGATGGAATATTTGCCTATGTGGCTTTGACAGACTATTTTTGTATGACCTTGCGATGTTAAGTTCCACTCGTTGGACTACGATTGGCCACTAGTTGAAGAAGCTACCCTTAAAATATCACATTTGTTAGTCTTATGAGACAGGGATGGTGGAAAGGGACTGTCACGCTTCAAACCTAAAAATTGGGCTCACAAAATTCTCGATTGCTGAATCCTGTGCCGACAACCTCCGTAGTACTCCATTCTCGGCTCTCAGCGTCCATACACCAGATTCTGATTATGGGATAGTATAAGGAGGATTTTTCAACGTATATTTATCTCGTAAGAAGCATAACCACAGGTACACCCAAATCATAAAGGCAACATCATCATTCACATATTCACTAATATAAACATTTAAATACAATACTGAAAGGAAAATATATATGTTAAAATCAAAGCACCAGAAGACAGCTGCATGCTCCCATCTCAACGTTGATGTAACCTAACGCCACCTGCACGCATCTATCGTGCATAAGCTTCTAGAAAGCTTAGAGGGCGGTGTAAGTGTGTGTGATGCACACGCCAAGTATCCAATACAATGCCATAATCATACAATATCAGAAATATAGGCAAGATCATAAATCATATGATATCAGAGTAAGCGAAAATATACTGGCAAGTCCATGAGTCATATAATATCAGAGTACGCAATACAAATCATAATGAGTCAAATATCATATACTGTGGATGCAATGCAATATACAGATCCTGCTAAGTTTGTCTAAGCCATATAAGTGCAGAAACGTAGCAATCCAAAATGTCACATGCCGTGGATTAAATACAATATGTAATGCGAATGAAATGACCAAGTTGGAGTGAAGTTGGGATAATAGTATAAAGTATTACAGGCTATGGGGTCCATCACAAGGGAATTCTATCCAAATTAGTCCCATACTTAAATTTGGATGGTCAAACACAATGTGATAAACTCCTGATCTCAGGTTTGTCGCGCACCCAACCGAAATCCTAGCCATGCGAAGGTATACATAATAAATAGTTGCGCAGCACCAGCCCTAGTGGATAGTGAATGGATAAATGAATAAGTATGCAACTCTTGCTCAGTAGCCTGCCAGCACAGTAGCCTGTCAACCACTGGTAGCTCGCCCGGTGTGGTAGCTCGCCCAGGCCTTATCCCTGCCCACATCACACCTGCCCATATTAGCGTTCGCGCACATGCGCCCGCCCACATGTGTAACAGTGATGAGGTGTCATAATATCATGTCAGTCCTCATATCAAGTCTACATATCAGTACGATTCCTCTGTGAAAAATCACCGGGGTCTATTACACTCCACACTGACTGCCGCCTCCCTAGCCGCATAGCCGAGTGAGTGGAAGAGACATCACTATTCGCCTAGCCAGCAGTCTGCCAATACCTACCCGGCTCGTCAATAACAAATCCATTTACGAGCTTGTCATACTGTAACACCTCGTACCTTTGATACTCGGGTGTTACCTTCTAAACCCACGATCATTAAAACTCGAGACCTGTCAACTGAATGACTTAACTTAACACACTACAGGGCAGGATTTTCCAAGCAGCTTTGAGACGATCCGCTGCGACCCGGGAGACTCAGCTTACACCTCACACCAATCAAGAAGGTTAGTGGGATTGAAAAACTTAAGCTCGATCAGTTTCTGAAATCATATGTGTTAGCAGTACTCTGGAAAGTCAACCCACGGAAATCTGAAAGTAACCCATAAAGCACTTTTGCACCTTAGATATGCATTTAACCGTCAAAATCAAATATTAGACCCGTTTGATCAGTAGATCACATCAACGGGCAAAATAGGACCCAGAAAAGCATGTAATGACCCACATAGGCCTCGTCCCTGCCTCGAACTAGACTAGGACCTTTATGACTGGTCCTCAAGACTATTTGATTGGAGCAGATCAACCATCAGGTCCGTGATGTGCCTCAAAAGTCCGGTGCACGTTCCCCCCAAATACTAGTGCACAATGTGCACTAAACAATTGATTTTGGTTGACCGAACTCAAATTCTCTAAAATCGTTCTCGCCAACCCCTGTTTGAAAATGATGGACTTTGAGCCTCTAGGTGGCCCACCCTGGTCATTTTCTGGATGATCCACACCGTCCATTTCACTCACATGGGTCCCCTAATCAAAACCGTATAAGGGTTTAGGCCCGCTCATAGGAACAAGTGAGATGAGGATGGACTGTCCATTCCCCATCATGAGGCTTGGCAGAACGCCTGAAGCTTCTTTTTTTTTTTTAGGTTAGGGAGGGCGGCGACGCAACCGCTGTCTCCCGAGGACGCATCATCACCTACCGTCCACCCCTTCTCTCTCTCAGCCTATATAAGATGAGACGCAGCTCCCTTAGACTCCACAACGAGAGAGAGAGAGAGAGAGAGAGAGAGAGAGAGAGAGAGAGAGAGAGAGAGAGAGAGAGAGAGAGAGAGAGAGAGAGAGATTAGAGAAAGGAGAAACAGAGGGAGAGGAAGAAAATAGAGAGGGAAACTGAGCGTTCGGTGAGCTCGGCTCGCACTGCCCCCACTCAGTCTGTGAGAACAGACCGAGTTGAGTCAGTGTAAGTATATAGCCACACCACTTGAGAGGTGAGAGAGAAAGGAAAGTGAGAGAAAAGAGAGGAAGAAGGTGAGGGTGGTGGGTGTGTGTGTGACAACCTAAGTTCGGGTCGGACCCGACTTAAGCAGGTAGAACATCTCCCTTCACCTTTCCTTTTTAAACAACTCTAAAATAAACTTCATCAACACTTGTTCATGGCTGAAAAACACCCATCAGCAGGTACCGCACATAGAGCCAAAGACAGACTCTGTTTGGAAGCCTAATGTGGCCTGTGTTCAGGCACTATTCTAAGGCCGAATTAGCCTAAGTACAGGCCCTGCTTGGGGACAAACGATGGCATGTATATGACCCCAGCAGGGGGCTGAAACCTTGTCTAGAACCAGCTCAAAAATGGCTTGCAATCAAGCTGCAGCGTGCCCAGAAATCGAGCTGAAAACGATCCGAAAACGCCCCGTTCAGGCCGGGAAAATGGTAGCCACCGTGCCTAGTGTCAAGCACTGGTTTGGGCCAAAAGTAATGACCAGATGTGGAACATGACCGAGATAAGGTTCAAAGCTGGAGGTGGTTTTAAAAACAGCGTGCAGAAGAGGAAGAAGCCTATGCACGTAGACACCGTTGGTGCATTGCATCATGTTGGGTTTCACCAAAACGTTGCTGGGCCTGTGCAAATTGCAGGCAGGCTACACCCTGCAGTGCATTGGTGGGCTGCACCTTGCAATTGGTTGAGGGTAGCTGCACCTGGGGTTCTCTCAGATCAGGTGGGCCACGCCATATAAATCAATGTGGGCCGAACCCTGACAACATAGGCCCCGAAAACGCAGATGGGCCTCACCAAAAGCTGGCAGGCTACGCATTCAGGCCTGACGTGCCTCAAAAACAAAATAAAATAAAATAATGTTTTATATGTTGTAATATATGTGTATACATATACCACTGATGGGCCACACCAGGGTACTAGCATCCTGCAACCAAACCGTCCATCAACGAACATCCAGTGTAGACGGCTTGCTGTACACAAAAAGAAAATAATAATAATAATAATAATATATATATATATATATATATATATATATATATATATATATATATGTGTGTGTGTGTGTGTGTGTGTGTGTGTGTGTATAGATATAATAATATAATAATAGTTAGTGGCATATGGGGTAACATGCATATACATGCATTAAACACTACACATATGTAGTGGCCTCACATGCACGTGGAACCCACCAGGAATAAATGTGCTCATATAGATATATAACATATACGTGGGCCACACCACGAGGGAAAACATCAGGGATGAGCGTGTTCCATCCCAGCCGTCTATCCATTTGATGGGCTCATCTATATGTCGGTGAACCATGTGCAGTGCATGGTGCACATAGATTGCATCCCGACCGTCCATCAAGGGACGTCAATCCTTGGGCATTTTTTTTTTCTAAAAAATATGTAGCAGGGTATGTGTAATGCATACATGAAAGAACTTAAATGATATTATGTACTAAAAAGCAATGCATCTGTGCATGCATATAACCCATGGGACCCACCTGCTAACTGCTGGACGTCAGCAGGTCCATGGGACCTGCTGAGATATGTGTTTCATAAACGCCGTCCACTCATTTTGATCCAAACCGTCCACCTGGACAATGGGCCAGCCACTCTGCCAGCTAATAACATTGGCAAATTCCGTGGGCCTCACCATGATGTCTATGTTGTGATCCGCACCGTCCAAATAAAGGGACAGTTGGTCACACGCTGATGCATGTGCTGCGATTCAAATCATCCATTCCATCTGGTGAGCTTGCAGGGTTGAGACAAAATAAGGTAGATCCATCAGGAGGACCGAATCCATTCCATCTGGTGAGCTTGCAGGGTTGAGACAAAATAAGGTAGATCCATCAGGAGGACCACAGTGCTGTGGAGATTAAGCAATCCAGCATTGAAACCTTTCATGTCGCGGGAGTTTTGGGGTCAATATCTCTCATGGTCCAGATCCTTGTGGTGTTATGAGCGGCTTGGATGGAAAATAGGACATCATGAGGGGCCCCGTGGGATTCCAACAATAGAAATTATGGCCACCCTTACTGTTGATATGGCCCATATAACCTTCTCAACCAGAAATAAATCCCTTAGGGTAGCACTCCAGGCAGTAATCCCTTAAGTATAGCTAAGGGTGAAGGTGGGTGCATCCCATTCATTAAGTCCACTTGATACATATGAGGCCCATATGGGAGGATCTGTCCAACCACCGATAAGGATGAGCTAGAGCCCTGTTGTACCACCTTGATTGGATGAGTACAAACCTTTAGGGCCTTACTGTTGTACCCTCTTAAACTTCTTGTACAAAGCCATAACAATACCTGACTAAGATGAACGGTAATTTTTAGGAAATTCTTTAAGTGACCTTGGACCACAAGAAGGCTCAAACCAAGATCAAGGACACTATCACACAGATGATGACTTTCCCCTTAGGCTTTCCATTTCTAAATTAGTTAAACTTAGTTGTACTAGATCACCATTATTGTGATACTTGCCCACATGCTAGTTAATCCTTGATCACTATTTACATGACTTAGTACTATATCCTCAGTAGTTATTAATTCATGATGCTTCCTTACATGCTTTATTTGAAGTCATATATTGTCACATGTTAATATAATTTGTCTCTATACATAACAACTTGATACAACATATGGAGATTCCATGATTGTATGCAAACTACACTGGGGATGTAATTAGACAAAATATGTGGGAAAATAGGACCCTTGAACTGGTGTCATTTTAACTAAGGGATCTTATTAAAACATCCCAAGGTGGAGAACCTCATGAGCTGAGGATGGTGGTAATGGGACACTATACTCGAGCTGTCGGCCTATGCTGGGCCATGCGCTCCCCGTAGTGACTATTGAGTTACTTAAATTGACTAATTGTAAGTGGATTAATAACGGTCGACTAATCATGCATGCATAACATAGACCAGCATCTATTGCTGTCGTACAGGGCATACGGATTCGCCCAACTAGATGTTTTACCCGGGGTACAAACCATCATCCATTGCCATCGTACATATTTGTCTGTTTGGATGTTCTTCCCAGAGCACAGACCGTCTGAAAGTTTTACCCGGGTCTATAATTGCATGGGTGATGATCCCACGTCCGACTAGATGTACATCCCCAGGTCGATGTGCATTCATGCATACATGCATCTAATAAGACTGCATATTGCTTGTTTTGGATTACTGCTTGTTTTCCTTTTAACTATGTTTGCTAAGGCGAAGATGTGTAATCTTGAGGGGAATTCACACTGAGCTGGCCACTCATCCATTAACTATCCAACTGTATAGAACATGCAGGGATGGATGTAGAGAGCGTCGGTGTCGGCCATGATGATGTCGCCATGGAGCAAGAGGAGGAGTATCATGAGGACGAGTCGCATCAGGACGTAGCAACGTATTTTGGTGTTAATCAATAGCTTTATACTTTATTTTCAGTGGACTAGTATTTTGGGTACTTTTGAAATTTTATAACTAAGACTCCCTGCTGAGTGGGTTAAATTTCTGGGCTCTCATGAATATACATGCTTCTTTTGGCTATCGCACTCTGACTTTATATTTTGCTATTTCTCTGATTCATAAACTCCCGGATTTCTGAAAATGAGTCTCATACTCGAGTTTTAGAAATCGGGGTGTTACACATACTCAGCCTAGATTATAACCCCCTCACTCGAGTGGATAATGCCACACCCCCTCCCAACCAACTATGACACAGTGAGAGACGCGACCTACTGGTATTCGGTACTCGGGTGCTCATGTATCCACTCGGTCTAGACATTGGGGCACTCATGGCTTCGGAAGTTTAGGTACTTTCACCCACGAACATCCTAAGTGCCCAGATGCTCGAACCAAACATTTTCGGTGTCCCATCTAGCCATCTAAGACATGCTTGTGGAGGTCACGGCCCTGATGTCGCTAGGGCGTACAATGATCATGTCACACATATGCGAGATACATGAGTCACACCGTCAGTCATGCAGCAATCCTGCACGTACTGCGCAATAATGTGGGACACTTTGTCTCATAAGGAGTTCCATAAATGGTTTGCCCAATTGCACATGCTATGATCAGTCACTACTCATAACAAGCATACATATGATGTGTATGGGCATGAGTCATGAAATTATACCAAGATGTTAAAAGGTTATGAACTATCCTCACAACGGAGATGGGCCTACATGGCCTACACACAACAAGTATGGGCTTATCAATGGGCCCTAGGGAGAGTCATAATGTGGATATTTAACCAATATAATTCTTACAATGTGGACATTAAACCATCATTGCTCCTAAGGCATAACTCACCATACACATCATTATATTCATCATGTGTAATCACACATTGTAATGGACTTTGTATACATCCCATTGGGCCTCAGCCTATGGGCCTCATATATATTAAGATGGGTCATGTCACATGGGCCTTAAATATATCAAGGTGGGCCTAAACAACCGACCTCATACACATCAAGGTGGGCCTCAACAATGGGCCATAAATATGGCAAGTGGGCCACATCACGTGGGCCATATGTACATCAAATGGGCTACACCAATGGGCCCCATGCATATCAACTGGGCCACACCCAAATATAAGTGGTGATAATGATTCCCACCATTAAAATCTTACAGGGCCCACCTCAAAGAACCGTGAGAGCACCCACACTCACTGTTACCCATTGTTATGTATTTTTGGGATCCATCCTATCCATAAGTTAACATGGAGATAGATGAAGTCAAAGTAAAATCACCAGCTTGATCGGAACTACCGTGGCCCTTAAGAAGTTTTGAACGGCGAATGTCATTGTTCAGTATTCCAATGGTGGGTCCACTTGAGCTTTAAATCTGACTCATTCTTTAGCTCATGCAATAAAATGAGCTTTTAAAATAGTCGGATGGTTTAAATGCAACACTTGCACCATGGTGGGTCCCATAGATGGGCGGTGTGGATGATACAGGTGAGACCCACAAAACTTGGTGACACCACTCCAGTAGCTAGGTAGCTAGAGTGAGGTACACCTACCGTCCCACTCCTACACACAACGTCAGTGGGTCCCACGTGGGGCCCACCATAACATTAACTTTCCATCCAATCTGTTAATAAGGTCATACAGACCCGGATGAGAGGAAAAATAAATTTCATGTCTGATTCATAACTTCTGGACTCAGAAAGGGTTTCAATGGTAGACGGTCAATCATAATTGTACCTTGCCGTGTGGGCCACCTAAGTTCCTGCATACAGCTGATTTTAGGGGGTGCCCCACAACAAAAAGGGGCCCATCAATGCACGGTGTATATGTATACCACACATCATAGTGGCGCCCACGGCTGGGACTACGTCCTTGCCTCCAGCGCCCGTATCAGGATGTTGCTGCAGTGTCCTCTGGACGTGCAGCAGCAGCGCCTGCTGCATTTTTTTTTAAAAAAATGATTTTTCCTAGGTGGGGTTCGCATTAGGTGAATCCAACCCAACCACTAGATTCCATGACTCAAGACGGACCAAACAAGCCCAATATGCAATGTGTTTTGATGGGTAGAAACATCAAGGTGGATTTCAATGGTAAAAGCCACTGTTTTCAACGCTATGGTCCACAAGAAAATTGGATTGGCTTCATTTTTCGGCTGAACGCCTTAAATGACTTGGGAAATAGGATGGACTGTGTGGATTGAATTCATATATCAAGGTGGGGCCTGCATGAGTGGCCCACCCTAAAGCTTTGAATCAAACTGATATTTATTATTATTTTTTGTTGGTTACCTTCAGTACACCACACCGTCAGCTCATACTTCACTGTGTGGCAACTTCCAACGTCCCTGGACCCTGGACAGCCGCATATAACACATTTTAAGGTGGGCCCCACCTACATATGGCTTGGATAATATACATGCTTCATGGTGGGGTCCATCTAGGTGGGCCACATGGCCACATCATCACAACCAAGGTGAAAGAGAGGGAGAGAGAGAGAGAGAGAGACATGCGATGGAGGGACTCCGACACTATGGGCCCTCCCTTTCATACATTCAATCATACATCAAGTGGGTCCCAATACATGTGGGCTTACCAAATCAAAATCACTGGGAGAGATTCCTGCTACACTAAAATGATAGGTCTAGATGACCTCTTTTCAAATTAGAAAGTAAACACATGATGGGGTCAATGGACAATGGCCCCATCTTAGAATGATCATGATAATTAAGGTGGGTCATCGGCCATATCTAGGGTTCAAAGTGAGATCCATAACATCAATTGGTAGGCCTCACTTGGCCCATCATAAAAAATAAAATCTAGGCCTATAGAAATACCCACCGTTTGATTTTCTTGGTCCGATTGAACGTCGATCTCCTTGTGTCTCACTTTGATAGAGGGTGATGAGAAGTAAATTGTTAGGATGAAAGATTTTGCGATGGGAAGTGGGCCACATAACTCACTTTTCTCTCCATGGAAGAGCTTGGATGTCCACCATATTCTTGCTTGGAAAAACTGTTGAGAAAGAGAGAGAGAAGGGATGGTTGTAAGAGAGGTGATGTGTGTGAGTGAAGGATGTGAGGTGAGTGATGGGTGAGGTGAGAGGTTGTTGACTTTTGGGATAGATTGCTTGACTTATGGAGAAAAAAAGCATGGGTTGTTCTTGTACTTGACATGAGGTGATTAATTGATTGATGAGGCATGTTGTAGAGATTCACTTAGGATTGTAAATGAGTGATGTTTTTTCGAATGGAACGCATGCCCACATCTCCTGGCCTGGGTATCGGATCAGTATGTGCGCAAGACGCGACATTGAAACCACAGTGATAGTGCGGTCGCAATGGTACAAGTCTCGAATTAAACCGACTTAGATTTATGGGATATGACTTAGGGTCGTGCGCAAATGTCAATTATAGGTCACAGGTCACCGAAATTCATCGGGAAGGATCGCGGGAGTTGACGGAACAGTATGGACTAGGATACGGGCTTTACAGGGATACTATGCTTGTACTGTCGGCCTATGTTGGATGACAAACCCCCCATAATGACCTTTGAGCTTTCTAAATATGATTGTTCGAAACTGGAATAATAATAGTTGGGCTAATCATGCATTTTCATGGCATACGGACTTTACTCGGTGGTCATTGTAAAACACGGGGGTTTTCTTATATCACTATGGGTTGTACCACAGTGTATTTTACTGGATGATCCTAAGTTATTATTGCGTTTATTCGAACCACTGTGGGTTGTCCATATTACATGAAATTTTTCGGGTGCCTAGTTCTCCTTAGGACATACCTTTGAGTACTTTTCTAGGAGACTTGTCCACCTTGGGTGTCCTCTTTGTATGGTCTTTTTCGAGTGGCTAGTTCTCCTTAGGGCGTACCTTTGAGTACTTTTTCTGGTGGCTAGTTCTCCTCGGGCGACGCCAGTTGGATGTGCATCCCTATGTTTGTGAGCATGTGCATGCATCCATGCATTTAAACAAGATTATCTTTGTGAAATTTATTTAATAAATGTGTACCTAATGAACCTTATCTAATTTCTATGATAATCATTGTGAAATATTTGTTATACACTTCTAATAGCCCATATGTTTTAGTACTCAGGTGTTACCATTTAAATCAAATTTAGCATGAGCTTGTGTGGAAACACACGTAGCCACCTTACACATCATCATCCATGATTCACAAACCATTCATTGTAACCATTTAAGTCAGGATATGACGACCCACAGCATATATGTAGGGCTAAAGTCAACACATTTTGAATTAACCCTTGATTTCTCATAGGACGGATTGCGTCATGAACGATCATCCGACCTACGATCTAAGCTGGCAATTGTGGTTGCGATATCATACTTATACACTTCAAAATCACCTAATCGCAAGCTTAGATCAAACCTCAATTTTTTTTTCCTGAGTTAATGTGTATGACCTTTCCACCCACAATAGATTAGATAATTCATTTAATCGACCACAAGATCAATCCATATAGAGTAATCTTCATCATGACCGTAAAATAAGACCATTCATGCAATCTACCACAAAACCAGCTTATAAATTCTATCATGAATCAATCTAACCATCAATGACACTTTTCATCCATAGTTCAAGTTATCCATCCGTTATTCTTCAAGACGAACCATCATATCATTAGAGAAAACTATTGTTAGGATTTCACTTTCCTTAATAAACAAATCAGACCATTCATTATCAATATCAGACTCCATGTCATTAACTCACCATTCATCTATTCCATCTTGTTCACATAATAACCCATAACGAGGTTACATAATTATACCATTAAACAGAAAATATATAGTTGTATCTACTCCAAATAGTCATCACAAGACCATAGAGGAATGATTTTTGTAACGATCTAACCATTGGATCACAAAGTTGTTTGTTGGATTGTTCGAGGCCATCAACTAAACATAAAGTCCTTGTTGTATGGCCCACTGATTGCATAATCTTTGGACTAATGACCCTAAAAGGATCTATAGAAGCTGTTGAGCGGTGGAGATCTTACAGCAGGTGTCTACGGGCCCCACAACCATTTCGTGTATGCACCAGAGGAGGTGCACATGCGGTGGACGAGACTAAAGAGGGCTAGTCAAATGGCCTTGACCAGACGAATGAGGAGAGGACTCTCCTCTCTTTCGAAACTTGTTTTCCCGTTTGCACGTGGACGATCAGATAGCGTTCGTTCAGAACGTATTGTCGCCCACCATGATCCCTGAAACGGGAGATCCAAACCATTTATAAGATCCAGGAGGTGGGGCTGACCTATGCCACATCGTCCACGCACACTCATGCACACGTGTTTATGCACTATCACAAGCATAAATAGCCGGGCTCATGAGAGATATTTCTGAAATGGAAAAGATTCCATTTCCTACACAGCTGGAGTCGATCCAGGAGCGCTCCTTCACACAAATCCTAGCCGTTGCAGGGGAGCAATCACCACCGTCCGATGCTCGTACCAACGCCAAAATTCGCGCGTGCAAGGTAGCCAGCGAAACTATTCTGAAAATGGAATTATTCCATTCCTCTTTTGGTGGGTGATACTATTCGCCCTGAATCCATGTACATCTCCTCTACTCAAATCCTCATCATTCATTTGAGTGAATATAGGTTGTCCATAGTCCATAGGATATGGATCACAGAGTTACAACGAGCTCCTCTCCCTTGTAACTGTCTACGTATAGGATTTCTTTAAAACCCTAGTTTTAAATCAATCTAGCCCATCTAGCTGACCCTAAAAACCCAAATATAAGCTAAGAAGACCCTATGCAAGCATTTTTATGCACCAAATCCTGACTTCTTCGTTCGAACCCACCACCTAAACTTCTTAGAAGCTTTGAAAATCCACATCCCCAAGCTTCTATGAATCTATTCGAACCACCCACAATGACTGGAACTCAAAGATACATGCTAGAGTTGAAAACGCCATTAGAGCCAACATTCTTCCTCGCTGTTCTTTCGCATCTAGTCGAGTTGACTTGGTCGAGGTTATTTGTTAGGGCAAAGAAAGAAAATGGAAGAAGAAAGAAAGAGGAAGAAAGAAAATAAGGGGAGGACGGTCATTGTTGGGTCGCATTAACTCGACCCGTCTGAGTTGCAGGCCGGGCCTGACACCTTTTTTAGGCCATGGTCAGTCCAGTTTGGATGGGTCTGACTTGTATCCAAGCTTTGCAAAAGGCCATGGAGAGAGTGAGAGAAAAGAGGAGGAAGAAGAAGATAATGAGAGAGAGAGAGAGAGAATCAGGAAGAAGTAGTAGAAGAGGGAGAGGTTGATTCACATTGACTCACTGCCGAGCTGAGTTAGTGAGTCGACTCGGTCCAGATCCATGTTGGGCTGGTTTCGGTGCGATCTCGACCAACCATCTAGGTCTGGGTTAAATGTTGGCTCCACAGAATTTGTTGCATCATCATTTGATGGCAAGTGGACCTAGTAACTCAAATTTAGATGATTCAACTCGCTACCAAGTGACTTAGTAATTTATATTGAGTTTAGCATTGTAAGGGTCTGGATTAGGGGATTTTAGTTGTTAGCTTGGGTTGAGTTGATTACATACAAATCGGATCTGCGTCGGGTTTGAGTTGTCATAGGATTGCACTTTGAGGGCACATGCACCTCCTAACAATAATAGAAGGCGAATCAACACATAAGGTGATGAATCTTTCCTCTTGAGCTTTCCTATTCCTTGTTATTTTAAGTAGTAGTTCATTTTACCTAAACTAATAATTGATATCTCTAATTCATGACAACTTGTGTTAGATATTGAATCTAATTATCTATCATATGCTCAACATTAGGTCGTATGAATATCTATATGTTGTACTTGTGTATCCTTCATGTTTATGAATTGTTTATGAATTTCTTGTAGAACTTGAACTGCTACATCTATTAGTGAAAAACCCCACTTATAAATGTACACCCAGAATTTGGATGTAACTTGACTGATTGTGATTATGATGGACCCCCACTTAGTGGCTACTTTGTTTGATGGATTAAATGAAACATTTTCGTAGGCTTACCATCTATGGATTGTTGTGCCTATGTAGCTTTTTCCTACTTAATATTTTCCCCTTGTGGCCCTGATTATTGCACATTTTCCTTAGGCGGCTTGATGGATTATTATGTGTGACCATGCGATGGAAAATCCCACTTGATAGACTGTGATTGGCCACTGGTTGAGGGGGACATTAAACATCCTAATGGAGTCTCATGAGCTGGGGATGGTGGAATGGTAGACTATGCCCAAGCTGTCGGCCTATACTGGGTGATGAGCCTCCCATAGTGACCTTTGAGCTTTTTAAAATTGGCTGCTTGTAAATTAGAATAATAATGGCTGGGATTAATCATGTATTCATGGCACTTGCATTCTAAATAGACTGACTGTTTGAAAGGTCCATTCTCTTACTTGAGAAGAGCCGACTGTTTAAAAGGCCCATCTCCAGGCATGAATGAGCTAATTGTTTGAAAAGCCCATTCATGTCTAAGTGAGCCGACTGTTTAAAAGGCCCACTTCCTTGTAAGTTGAATGAGCTGACTGTTTGAAAGGCCCATTGTCTTTCTTAATGGACCAACTGTTTGAAAGGTCTATTCTCTTATTAAAAGGGGGGTTAACTATTTAAAAGACTCATTGTAAGACCAGTATCCTAGTACCATACCTTTCGTCCAACTCCCGCTATCCTCCTCGTCGTATTCCAATGACCTGCGCCCTGTAGACAGCATTTGCGTGCGACCCTACGTCGCATCTCGAAGATCTGAGTCGACTCGACTCGAAACTTATACCATTGCGACCGCACTGTCGCCACGGTTTTACACCACATCTTGTGCACTAATGCAACACCTAGGCTAGGAGTTGTGGGCCTGCGTGTATTTTGAGGAAATATCACGCGTTGTGAAATTTGAAAGATTTCAGTTGGGAGAGAATCTCTACACTACCTAGCATATGGGTCATCACATCCCAGCCACCCATGCCTATCCCCCATCATTGCTAGCAACCATGATTCCCTCTCCCTCATCCAAAGTCAAATCTCCATGCATGCTTCTTACACCACCATCATTACTCACCATCATCACTCCTCTTACATCTCTTACACAACCCATCATAGCTCCCATCCTATGCCTTCTTACTCTACTCTTCTCCCTCATTTCTTTACCCATTCTCTAGTAACCATTGTAGAGAAAGTCCTAGGGGAGAAGGAGAACCCCAAGCTCAGCCCATTTCCTACCCCAATCTCATCATCCCAACCATCCAAATCCCATCTTCCACCATTAAAGAGGAAGCTTAAGAGCCATGGATTCCAAGGAACCAAGAAGGAGATCAAGAGCTAGGTGTTTATAGGGTTAGATCTTTATTTTATTCATGGGACAAGTGGGGCCTACTGGTTAATTGTAGAGATCCCATTTTGGACCCAAGGTGTGTCCAATGGCCCACCATGATATGCACATGTATTCCATGATGCGGCCATTCTCCATGGACCCCATCATGATGTTTTTTTTGATATCCTATTACAAGAAGGTCATCTAGACCTTGAACTTGGCGGTGGGAATGGGATTTCCACCCTGGATTTCTGATTAAGGGCCCACCTATTTTGGAACCCTATCATGATGTATGCATATATATCTCTAAGAGGAGCTCATAGTGGCGGAGCTCCTCCACTACACGTTCTCTCTCTCTCTCTCTCTCTCTCTCTCTCTCTCTCTCTCTCTCTCTCTCTCTCTCTCTCTCTCTCTCTCTCTCTCTCTATATTTGTTTCTTTCTCCCTTGTTTGATGGCCCACTGAAGAATGTATATATTTTATCCATGCGGTCCATTCAGTGGACTAACCTGCTGTCCACAGATGGGTCCGCATCGCTGCTCGGTTTGGGGCCTGTGTGACCGGTCGATCACATAGGCCCAAATGAAGGGAAAAACTCAAATATCAGCTGGATCCCTAGCTACGTGGCCTTATGCATGGACCCCACCTTGATATATGTACTGTATCCACACCGTCCAGCCTGTGGGATCATCTCAGGCCCGAGTCTAAACTGGACAAACCCAATGGCCAGCAGCCCACTGTGATGCATTGTTTTATCCACCCTATCTAGCTTTTTTTGGTGGAAGTGTGGGATTGGCCCACCTAGTAGACGGCCCACACCTAAGAGGGGACCCACCATGATGTATGGATTATGCTCACACAACCCCTGGAGCCAGTCCATAGCTCAGGAAGACCTCGATTATGCTGGACTGGCGTCCAGCAGACTTTGGGCCTACTGTGACACACACACACACACACACACACACACACACACACATTATCCACTCCATTCTCCCATTGTGTGGTCCATCTAGACGAAGCCCAAACCTCTGGTGGACCATCCCTAGATGGGGCCCACCGTATATATGTGTTTCACCCAGACCGTCCATTTGTGGGACTCCCAAATAGGGCCAGTGGCCCAGCAGGGCTAACCATCCAGCAGTTGTAGGGCCACCATGATATTTGTATTTTATCCACGCCATCCAACCATTTTATCGCCCACCCCTCTGGTGGGATGTCTACAGGTGGGACCCACCTCATTTATGTATTTTATTTATGTTGTCCACTCGCTGGACATCCAGCTGGGCCAGCAACGTGCTGGTGGGCTGACCAACAGGCGGCCCACCCCATTGTATGTATTATATATCCACGCTGGTTGTGAGCCATGGGGCCCATTGATGATGTATGAGGTCCACCTTATGTAAGTGTTTTACCCAGGTTGTATGTATTGTATATCTTTGTTGCCCATCGTTGAGTGGCCCATTGAAGATGTGTAGGGCCTCCACATCCTCCACCAGACTTTCCCAAGGCCGAAACATGGGTGGGGGCCCAGAGTTGATGAATCAGATCCAAATCTAAGGTGGACGCCCACCAGGGAATAGCTGGGTTGGGGCATCCTACCATGAGGCAACCTCGTGAGGCCTGCCTTGATGTATGTACTATACATGTTGTCCATCCAATTTTCAAAATAGTGTAAGGGTCGTGGGCCCTGTCATGAGTCAGATCCAAGTCCCAAATGGACCACACCATAAGATAGTGGTGGTTAAATGCCCACCGTTGGAAATCACCCTAAGGCCCATTATCTTTACAGCCCATTTCCCATTCCCCCCTTCTTTTACTTAGTTGTGGGTAAGGTCTCACCTGTGTGGTAAGGTTTAGACCCCACCATGATTAGGCTAACCCAAACCATTGGACTCGCATTGATATTTGTGATACCCATTGGGCTAACCCAAACCGTTGGGCCCCCATTGATGATAGTGCTTTCCACCATACATTGTAGGATTTATCCAAACCTTGGAGCCCACCTTGTGTACGGATCGGGCCCCATAGGAAGGCACGATTTATTGCATGATAAGAAAGGGTGAGGAAGCCCACTTGTTGTACATAGTTTCACCCTCTCAACTCACCTTGTTGTATAACCAGACTCACCCCGAGGCCCATTCTTGATGTAAGTATGACGCCTAGGCCATCCATTGTCTATAGGAGAGTACATCACCACCCCTTGCCATAAATGTAAGAATATGCAGTATCAGGTTTGGTATATCCATTGTTTAGAGCCTATCTAGATGATTGGGCTAGATCCGTCATCCCTCTATGGACCCTACCATGTACTTATGCTGATTATTGTTTATATCTGATAATCATACTAGTGTACTTAGTCTAGTAGGACACACTGAGAACATGCTTAGTATAACATCATGATACATGCGCATACGCATCATTTATATGCATGTTGTGAGGAATGATTGATCATAACATATGCCACTAGGCTGAGTTATTTAGGGGACTCTTTGTGTGATGGAGTTGCCCCACATGATCGCGAGGTACGTATATGACCCATGCATGTCGCATTTTGTGTGACATGATCACTTGGCGCCTTAGCGATATAAGGGTTGTAACCTCCACAGACATATCGTGGATGGTCAGATTGGATACCAAAAATATTAGGTTCTAGCATAGTAAGCACTTAGGATGTCCTTAGGTGAAAGTCCTAGAACCCTTATGGTATCAGGAGGATGCTTCAATGTCGAGATTGAGTGGATACATGAGCGCACGAGTGCTAAAAACCAGTAGGCCGCATGTCCCACTGTGTTGTGGTCGATTGTAAGGGGGTGTGGCTTTATCTACCCGAGGGTAAGGGCAAAACTAGGCTGAGTTTGACCAATGCATTAATAGGCCGCTATCGACGAGCCGTGTAGATATTGGTAGACTATTGGCTAGGCAGGTAGTGAGGTCTTTTTCGCTTGCATGGTTACCCGTCTAATTTGAACAGTAATCTAGTGTAAAGTGTACTAGACCCCGGTGATATTTCAGAGATAAACTATACTGATATGTGGATCTTGATGAGAACTGGCATGCTTGTATTGCATGTTATATGTGACATTGATCACATAGGTCTTGCACCGCATAACCTTGGTATGGCTGACAACATTCATGAACTTACCAGTACTTCCACTTACTCTGATATTTGTATGATTAGCAATGCATTGCACACACATACACCACCCTGTAAGCTTTGTAGTAAGCTTATGCATGACCTTTGCATGCAGGTGACACGAGGACGTAGCTGTGCTGAGGTAGGAGCGTGTGGCGATCTTTCTGGAGTTTTGATATGGTTATATTTTCCTTTCCGCATTGTACTCAAATGTTTTTTTTTAAATTATTATAGTAGATATATGGTGTTGTTGTTTGTGACTTAGTTATGCTTGTGGTTATGCTCCCTTACAAAAAAAAAATCATATTAAAAGTCCTCCTTGTAGGATCCCTGGATCGAAATCTGGCATATGGGTGTCAGGAGTGTCGAATTCAGCGATTGAGAATTCTATGAGCCTTGTTTCTGAGTTTGGTGTTGAGGGTCAAATATTGCATATTAGACCCCAGTTATTACTTGGTTTTATGAACATGATAATGCTTAACATTTTATTTTAATCATGTTTGTGTTACAAGGTGAATTTAGGAGCTTGGATTAAAAAGGGTACTAAAAGTATGGATTTGATGCTCGAGAATCACTAAGGTAAGGGACGGATCTTAGGAGACCGAGATTGAAGAATTCCCATGAAAAAAATTGAAGAAAACCAAGTGATTGAAGATAAAGAAGCTTGAAATCATCCTAAATGCAAGATCACAGGGCGCCCACCATCTGTTTGGCACAAAACTTTATATCTAGCCTTAGGATCATAAAGTAACCATACACAAAATTTCAGGCCTTGAATCTTCGTGCAAGTGGTCTAACGAAAAGATCAGCCATAAATCACTAATTTGGAGCCAGCTTGATCTTTGAATATGCCTTAAATTTGGACTTAACCCTTGAATTGGATAGACAAAAGGAATGGACGGAGTGGATTGATCAAGAACATCTTTGTGGGCCCTACAGTGTATCACGGAGTGCACAAACCCATCCAATGTGTCTAGGAGGGGCGCCGACCAAAACTATGGTGTTCTTGTGCAACCATGCTCAAGAACAAGCTCACAGCAAAGAGGGAAGGTGACACCACGTTGATCAGCTTAGTGGGCCATCAAGAACTCAGATCCAACTCAAATCTTTAACAATGGCCCAAACTAACCCTACAAAACCAATGAATGACTCTGATCTCCCAAAAAATCACCATGAGTGGGCCCCATCGACACTAGTAAGGACGTAAAACCGAATCCACTCACGGCCGACGCAGGACATGATGTTGTAGCGCACCACTTTTGATCGGATGGCAAATTCGAACCATCTAGATGAAAGTTAAGCCAAAACCAACCACAGCCATGTCACCTCCACGCGTTGATGATCACGGTGGCGTGTGTAAACTAACTTGCAATCTTGTTGTATCTCTTGGTTACGCAAGACAGCTGGCTGCATAAACAAAGCTTACGCAGAGGGAAGTTCGATGCAAGCAACTTCTATAAACATCTAGCTAACCTAAGGACGGCTATAAAAGAAGAGAGAGTGAGCAAAGGTGGGATCGGATATGAAATGTGAGTGTAGAGAGAGAGAGAGAGAGAGAGAGAGAGAGAGAGAGAGAGAGAGAGAGAGAGAGAGAGAGAGAGAGAGTCATGGAGCGGGCCGGCTTCAAAGAGTTTTTCTTCTCCTTCTTTAGTTTTCTTCCTTGTGTTTTAAAGAGATTCTAGCTTAATCATGCCATGGTTGGATAAACCTCTTAGCTAGGGCTAAGAGGTGAATCCTGAAGCATGATGGGATATTTTCTATGGCTTTGATTCATGTTTAAATTGAACTCTCTTTGATTCTGGTTTGATTGTAAGAAATACTTTTAGTTTTTAATGGTTTATTGTGACTTAAATTACAATAGATTTGCGCGTTCTTTTCATTATAGGGATTGTGAACTTGGGAACCCTGTTGTTCACCATCGTCTCATGAACATGGTTGGATGATGGAATCCTTCCTAACATTCATCATCTTCCCAGATTGGTTGTGGATTGGTACATTCTGTTGTTTGCTTTGTGTCATGGGCATGGTTTTGTGATGGAATTAATTCTAGTTCTCATATGTATCATTCATTGAAAACTAGATCAAAGGAAGTTTATATCTGATTTTTAATGAAATATCTTCTAATTGGATGAAGATTGCACTCTGATTCCAATTGTGTTTGTGAATAAAGCATTGATCGCCCTGATCCCTACAAGTGGATCCTTGGAAATCCTAGTTTCCTACCTTTGAATATACAAGTTTTGGTTAAACAATTCACAATTATTCTTTCAATTATTCTAAATTTAGTTTTGATCTTCTTCTAGTTCTACTTCTAGTTGCTTTTAAAAGACACACAAGTTCAGTCCCTGTGGATTCGACCTCGGTCTTACCGAGTTTATTACTACATCACGACCCTACACTTGGGGTTGTGAACAAGTTTTTAGCGCCGTTCCCAGGGACTGACGATTGCATTTTTCTGAGATTAACTAGTTTTAGAAATAGGTTAAGATTAGGATTTTCTAATTTTAGGTTTAGGTTTTTCTATTTAATTTTTAGAAAATAACCTAACTTTCCTGTTTTGTGGGATCCTGGTATAGACTTTCCAAATTGGTAATCTCTTTCTAATTTTTCTATTTTTCTATTTTTAGGATTAGGATTTATTTTTTATTTTTTGTAACTTTTTAATTCTAGGATTTCTTTTATTTTTAGAAATTAACTTACTTTCTAATTTTAGGTTTAGAAACTTTTTATTTTTAGAATTTCTTTTTTAGAAACCGACTTGTTTTTCTTTTTTTGTAGATCTTAATTTAGGAACTTCTAAGTTGGTAACTTCTTTCTAATTCTCTCTTTCTCTTTCTAGAATTCTATTTCTTTTCTTCCTTTTTTAGGTTTAGGTTAGAATCTGAGATTGAGGGCTGAGAGTGTTTTATGCCCAAGTGGGTCCGTGACAACACTCTACGTCTTTTGAGTGAAGGATGATTGGTCGAGGGGTTAACTATCCATCGAAGGATTAGACACCACTCGAGATCCTCAGAGTTAATTGAGAATATACCTGAAAATCAACTGGTCAATCAACCAGAAGGACAACCTTGACCTCAAGTTGGGGAAGTCTAAGATGAAAATGAGGTGCATCAAGCACCCCTGCCTCGTACTTTATGAGATTATTTGCAATCGGCAGGGGTGAGCATGCCCTCATGCATCGGTTTTCCAAAAAATAGTGGACACATGGATATCAAGCCAGGAGTGATCCAACTTCTTCCAAAATTTCATGGGCTTGAATTTGAAAATCCATATTTATACCTGAAAGAGTTTGATGAGATCATAGCCACTCTATATTTTCCTAACATGTCTGATGACACGATCAGGCTGAAACTCTTTTCCTTTTCTTTAAAAGAGAAAGCCAAGACATGGTTGCATTCACTACGTCCTCGATCTATTGGTAGATGGAATGACATGACAAGGGAGTTCATAAAGAAAATTTTCCCATACCATAAGATGAACACCCTTAGAAAGTCGATCATGAACTTCACCCAAAAGGAAGATGAAACATTTTTCCAATGTTGGGAGCGGTTCAAGGATCTTGTTAGTTCATGCGTATAACATGATTTTGAAATATGGTGCATCACGAACTTTTTCTATGATGGACTGACATCTCCCATGCGCCAATTAGTTGAGATAATGTGTAATGGAGAATTTATGAATAAAAGTGTCAATGAGGCGTGTGACTATTTTGATAAGCTTGCTAAAAACACACAGTCATGGGACATCTCCCCAAAACCAATCACCATGTCTAGGCCGACTCAATCCAAGGCAAGGGGTGGAATGTCTCTCTAGAAGGAGGACGACGATATCAGTGCTAACGTGGCTAATCTTACCAGAAAACTCGAGGCCATGAAATTAAAGAAGGATAAGGCTAAGGAAACTGTTTGCGGTATTTGTGCTTACAACATTCACACAACTGAAAATTATCTAACAATACCTGCCTTTCAAGAGGTGTTGAAATCCAATGCCGTGAACAATTACTAAAGACCTTTCAATGGACCTACCTCCAATACATTCAATCCTAGTTAGAGAAATCATCCAAACTTCAATGGGAGGAATAGACAAACTGACACCCCTCAAGGTTTCTTCAATCAAATTTCACATTAAGAGAAACCTTAAGAGGATTCATTGTAAAACATCTTCAAAAGAAAGGGTTTTTCAATCAGGGTATGCTACAAGCCTTTCAAGACCTCACAAAGACCATACAAGGACTTGCGACTAAAAGTACGATTGGGAATAAGAGGAGCCTTCCAACTCAACCTTTTCCTAATCCAAAACCACAAGATGAAGTTAACGACCCGAGCTCTTCAAACCAAATGGAGTAAGCTAAATCTATCACCACTCTTAGGAGTGGGAAGACTATTCACAAAACTATTCCAGTTAGGGCTGAAAAGCCTAAGGACCCGAAAGAGGATAACAAGGATAGACCTAGCATTGCTCCATAAGAATTAGAACTGGAACTTCAATGCAAGCCGATTGCTCCATTTCTCCAATGGCTGGTTACACCAAAACCTCTCTTTAACTCTCAAGACATTTTAGAGGTGTTAAAACAAGTGAAGGTCAATATTTCTCTACTGGATGTAGTCAAACAAATATCATCATATGCCAAATTTCTAAAAGACTTTTGTACGACTAAAAGATGGTAAAATATTCAAAAGAAAATCTTCTTAACTGAGAAAGTAAGTGTCATCTTAAAGCAAGATGTGCCACAAAAATTCAAAGATCCCGGTAGCCCAACCATATCTTGTGTAATTGGGAACTATCAAATAGAGTATGCACTTCTTGACTCGAGAGTGAGCATAAATCTAATTCCTTACTCGGTCTACAAACAGTTAGGCTTGGGTAAATTGAAAGCCACCCTAACTACATTACAACTTACTGATCTCTCGGTTCACGTACCAAGAGGGATAATTGAGAATGTATTTATCCAGGTTGATAGATTCTTCTACCCGGTAGATTTTATCACCCTAGATATAGAAACTATCAGTAATATGAGCACTCAAATTTCAGTCATTCTTAGTCGCCCATTCCTTGCCACTTCAAATGCAATCATTAATTGCAGGAATAGATTCATGAGTATGTCTTTCAGAAATATGACATTGAAGTTGAATATCTTTTTAACAAAGGCAAACGGTTAGAGGATGATGATGATTTCCAAGACATTAACATGATTGACTCTTTCGTTAAAGATAGAACACCTTTGATTTTATCCTCTGATCCTCTAGAGACATGCCTAACCCACTTTCATGATTTTGATGATGACATGATTAGGGAGATGGGTGTCATGCTTAATACTGTGTCGATACTTGAAGTTAACCGGTGGAGGCCACAATTTGAAGAGTTGCCCTAAACTGATGAAGTGCCTCTCTCGTCTAACTTTAAGGCACCGAAGCTTGACCTAAAACCTTTACCCTCTGATTTGAAATATGTTTATTTAGGTCAAGATGAGACATACCCGGTGGTGATTTCTTCCCACCTTGAGTAAGAACAGAAGAGTATGCTCATATTTACTCTCATTAAGCATAAGAGAGCCCTTAGATGGATGATCGCAGACCTCAAGAGAATTGACCCCTCGTTTGTACTCACCGCATTTATCTTAAGGATAATACGAAGACCTCTCTGTAATCACAATGTAGACTAAATCCAAACATGAAGGAAGTTGTTAAAGCTGTGGTTCTTAAACTATTAGATGTGGGTATCATATACCCTATATCCAATAGTCAGTGGGTGAGTCCAACTCAGGTGGTTTCCAAGACGTCTGGAATCATCATCATAGCTAATGCCAACAATGAACTCATGCTAACTAGAGTTACTACTGGTTGGAGAATGTGCATTGACTACAGGAAGTTGAATACTGTCACAAGGAATGACCACTTTCCTTTGCCCTTCATTGATTAAAATTTAGAAAGGCTAACTAGTCATAAATATTATTGTTTCCTTGATGGATATTCAGGCTACAATCAGATGAGATAGCCCTTGAAGATCAAGAAAAGATCACGTTCACATGTCCTTTTAGCACCTTAACTTACCAAAAGATACCATTTGGACTGTGCAATGCTCCCACCACCTTTCAACGATGTATGATGAGTATTTTTTCTGATATGGTGGGAAAATATCTAGAGGTCTTCATGGACGATTTCTCATTTTTTGGTCCATCCTTCAGCGAATGCTTGAAAATTTTGAAAAATGTGTTGAAGTGATGTGAGGAAAAGAATTTGGTACTCAATTAGGAGAGGTGTCATTTCATGGTTCCTAAGGAAATTTTCCTTAGACATATCATCTTGTCTAAAGGCATCAAGGCAGATAAGGTAAAAATTGATCTTATCTCTAACCTACTTCCACCCAAGAACATACGAGACATGCAATCCTTTTAAGGACACACTGGCTTTTACAGAAGATTCATAAAGGACTTCAGTCTTCTCTCTCGTCCTCTATGTAGTCTACTTCAAAAGGATGCACCATACGAGTGGACTAAGCAATGCCAGGAAGCTTTCAGTATGCTTTAGCGCATGTTAACCACTTCACCTATCATGCAACCACCCGACTGGAGCCTTCCTTTTGAACTTATGTGTGATGCGTCAGACTATGCTCTTGGGGCAGTTTTAGGCTAGAGAAAAGAAAAGAAGCCCTATGTTATTCATTACACAAGTAGAACTCTAAATCTTTCCCAAGTGAACTACTCGACTACGGAAAAGGAACTCTTAGCTGTAGTGTTCGCTTTGGACAAATTTAGGTCTTACTTGATCGGATTTAAGATCGTCAGTTACATAGATCATGCAGCGCAGTATCTTCTTTCTAAGAATGATGCTAAGTCCCGCCTAATTAGATGGATCCTACTACTCTAAGAATTTGATTTGAAAATAAAATATAAAAAGGGACTACAGAACGTAGTGACTGATTATCTTTCCCGCCTTAATCTCTTTAATTCCCCTGAAACAACACATATAAATGACATGTTCCCTGACGAACAATTGTTCAAAGTATCCCATTTACCTTGGTTTGCTGATATTACTAATTATCTTCCCACAGGTTTCACATTGACACATTGGACTGCACAAGATAAGAAAAATATTTTCACCAAGGTGCACAAATTCTTCTGGGATGATCCGTATTTTTTTAAATATTTTCTAGACCAATCTTAAGGAGATGTGTGCCGGATGATGAATATAAAAGTGTCATCTCCTTCTGCCACTCTCAGGCTTATGGTGGTCACTTTCTGCCAAAAAGATCATGGTCAAGATTCTGCAGTGTGGTTTTTACTAGCCCACTATGTTCAAGGACATTCATGAGTTTTGCAAGGCTCGTAAGCATTATTAGAAATTGGGAGCATTGTCCCATCGAAATATGATGCCCTTGAACCCTATTCTTATCATAGAAGCATTTGATTGTTGGGGCATCGATTTCATGGGACCATTCTCCTAATCTTTTGGCCACTTATATATTTTGCTCGTAGGAGACTATGTCACTAAATGGGTCAAAGCGATCCCATGCTGGAACAATGATCATAAAATAATTATTAAATTCTTAAAAGAGAACATCCTTTTTCGGTTTAGAATGCCTCGAGCCATCATTAGTGATAGAGGCTCACATTTTTGTAATAGGTCATTTGCGAATTTATGAAGAAATATGGCATCTCCCATAAAGTGAGCACTCCATACCATCCACAAATAAGTGGACAAGCTGAGATTTTCAATAGGGAAATTAAACACATCTTGAAAAAGATGGTTAACCTTGACTATATGGATTGGTCACTCTGATTGACTAATGCTTTATGGGCTTATTGTACCACATTTAAAACCCTTATTGGAATGTCTCCCTTTAGACTTGTCTAGGAAAAAGCTTGCCACTTTCCTGTGGAATTAGAGCATAGAGCCTACTGGGCAATTAAAAATCTGAATTTCAATTTGGACAATGCTGGCTCACTACGCAAACTTCGATTAAATGAACTTGAAGAAATCCTGAATGGTGCGTACGATAACTCAAGAATTTACAAGGACAGTATGAAGGCGTTTCATGACCAACACATTCTTCGAAAATCATTCACACCAAGTCAAAAAGTCCTTTTATATAATTCTCGATTACAACTCTTCCTGGGCAAACTCTGATCTCGTTGGACCAGCCCTTTCACTGTATCAATGTTCATCCTCATGGGGCTATCGAGATTCGAAATCCAACCAATGGCAATAAGTTTAAAGTAAATGCACATTGATTAAAGCCGTTTGTTGAAAATTTTGATTCAGAGGATATGTCTATACCTCTGAATGATCCTATTTATAAGGATTGATCTCCTAGTCTGATGGAGATGTAATTAGGTTTTCTGTTTTCTATTCTAGGATAGTTTGCCTTATGATGTTTTAGAATAGTCGACTTTATGCTATTAGGATAGGTTGTTTTCCATTTATTTTAGGATAGTTGCCTTTTGTTGGTTTAGCTCTTGTGCTGACCCACCTTCACACTGAGATCCTTTTAGAGAAGCCTCTTGATTCCTTCCTCAGGTACTACCTTTCCATCACTTCTCCTCTATTTTTGTTATCTCATGTGCGTTATATGCATATATCTTTTACATTGAAGCCGATGTAGATTTTAGGTTGGGGATGGGAGATTAAGTTACCTAATCTGTTTTTCTCAGTCTTGAGCATAAATTATGAAAATGTTTTTTTTTTTTTTTAATTATGAAATTTTAAAAAAAAATTCTAAAAATTATGTGAATTCATGTGATTTTGAAGGCCATCCTTGATTTAGAAGTATAAGATATTAATGTTGGTAAATTATGACTCTGGGATTCAGTTACCTGTTAGATTTCACAGTTAAGTTTGAATTATTAATCCATGATCAAAAATTTTAAACAATGATTGAGTCGTGATGATCACATGTCACATCTAGCTTACACATTTAGGCTTCAGTTCGATATTGAATTGTTAACTTGGTAATCACTAAGCATGGAAGGAACCAACTTAGAAAATTTATCCATCACTTTATATATATATATATATATATATATATATATATATATATATATATATATATATATATATATATATGTCCCAGCTATAAAACAATTGTCATAAAAAACGGCTACCTGTTAAAGATCTTTAAAAAGGTTGACACAGCGTGAAGCCATCGATGGAAAAATTAAAAGCTGGAACAATAAAAAGGTTGAACTATAAGGCAAGTTTCGGTTTAGGTTGGGTTATCTGGAATGCTCTTTTTGATTATCAATGTTATCATAAAAATTGACGATTGGACCCGAAATTGTGATAAGTCGAGGTTACACTATACACCTATGGAACTCAATGTTTAGAATTGTTCTAATTGAGGGATTAATATTTTGAACTTAACCATGAAGTTTACCATGCGCTTGAGTTTAGGAGAAGGTAATGCCCAACATTGATGTATCTTAGAATCCTATTATCTGGATTGTTTTTAAAAAACCACTTGAGTTTATAAAAAGTACCATGTGGTTCTCAAATTATTTTTCGCATACTTTGCTCAGGACTAGTAAAATGCTGGTTAGGGATTATGTTGAGGGTCAAACATTGCAAATTAGACCCCAGTTATTACTTAGTTTTATGAACATGATGATGCTTAACGTTCTATTTTGACCATGTTTGTGTTGCAAGGTGAATTTAGGAGCTTGGATTGAAAAGGGTAATAAAAGCATGGATTTGATGCTCAAGAATTATCAAGGTAAGGGACGAATCTTAGGAGACCGAGATTGAAGAATTCTCACACCAAAGATCTGAGAAAACTAAGTGATTAAAGATAAAGAAACTTGAAAATCGTCCTGAATGCAAGATCACAGGGCTCCCACCATCCATTTGGCATAAATCTTTATATCCAGCTTGAGGATCATAAAGTAACCATACACATAAAATTTCAGCCCTTAGATCTTTGTGAAAGTGGTCCAACAGAAAGAGCAGCCATAAGTCACTGATTTGGGGCCCACCCGATCTTTGGATATGCCTTAACTTTGGGCTCAACCCTTAAACCAGATATATAAAAGGAATGGACGGAGTGGATTGATTAAAAACATCATTGTGGGCCCTAAAGCGTATCACATGCGTTCACATACCAATGCACCCGCAGTGTACAGGACCAAAACAACTGGTCAAGATCAGTTGACTCGATCCAAATCGAGTTCGAGGGAGACTCTCTTGTCTCTCACGAATGATCGTCCACTAGGACTAGTGGTGGCCCACCACGATCATCTAAATGATGATATGAACCATCCATTGTGTCCAGGAGGGGATGCTGACCAAAAACATGGTGTTCTTGTATAACCATGCACAAGAACAAGCTCGCACCAAAGAGGGAAGGCAACACCACGTTGATCAATGCAGTGGCCCACCAAGAACTTAGATCCAACTCAAATCTTAAACATTGGCCTAAACTGACCCTACAAAGGCAATGAACGACTCTGATCTCCCAGAAAATAACCGTGAGTGGGCCCCATCGACACCGGCAAGGATGCAAAACTGGATCTGTTCACAACCAACGCACGACAAGATGTTGTGGCCCACCACCTTTGATCAGATGGAAAATTTGAACCGTCTAGATGAAAGCCAAGCCAAAACCAACCATAGCCACGTCACCTCCACACATTGATGATCACGGTGGCACATGCAAACTAACTTGCAATCTTGTTGTATCTCTTGGTTACGCAAGACAACTGGCTGCGTAACTTACTGGCTACATAAACAAAGCTTATGCAGAGGGAAGTTCGGTGCAGGTAGCTTCTATAAACTTCCAGCTGACCTAAGGATGGCTATAAAAGAAGAGAGAGTGAGCAAAGGGGGGGGGGGGGGGGGGATCGGACGTGAGACATGAAGAGTAAAGAGAGTGTAACACCCCATATTTTTATTACTCGAGTACTACACGATAACCTAATCTATGGAACCGCTCGCCTTCATTTTAGCCCAATCTGACAATTAGAAATAACCTTCACCTATTGATCTAACCATCCATCTGTTAATTTACAAGCTGGATCGTCACATCATCGGGTTCAGTGCTCATCAGGGCCCAAAGCATCAATACATCGTTCTGCGAGTCCACAACACTCAAAATGTTAAAATCCGACACTGACTATCATAATTAAATTACTAGAACTCTAAACCTACTGTTAATCATCCTTTAAATAAGCCCAAAAACTTTTCATTTGATATGGATCAAACTTGGAATAAATCTAATCACTGAGTTATCAAAGATAAATTATAGGCACTCAAACCTACGAGATATAGTCCATCTAAACTATGGATCTGTCTTGTCATCAAGTTAGTAGGAAATCTTGAATCGTTTAGCCTAATGGACGGGTTAGATTCCTTAATTAAGAGATCACTGTGAACTCATGAGACCATTTTAGATTAGGTTTAGAAACTACCCGACCATCAATGTACGAAGATTGACAAATCTAGACAAACGTGACCACAAATTCCATAGTAAATCATAATAAAATTGTAATCATGTAGTGTTACCCTCTTACTCACATCATCGACCTTGAAATAGGCCCTAGGTCCCAAGAAATTTTGAATGTCAAATTACCTCAACAACCTCCCCTTAAAGATTACATTAATAGACACTCAAAACATTAAATTTTGATTTATATGACCATCTGAGCGGTGGATCTGCATGATGCTCAGTCAATGGCCATTAGTGGACCTTCCAAGAAAAATGGATGGTCCAGATCATGTTGATCATGATGTGGACCTGCGTCCAAGCCATGTATGTACACCAATAGCATTCTCACGCTGTGCATGGGATCAAAGCATCGGGTCAAAGCAACTTTAACCCGATGAAATTCGTAAATCGCTAGGAATTCGAAACATCTCCCACCCTGCTCTCATTCAAACTGGGCCGTCCAATTCCTTGAAGTAAATGTCCACCATTTGAATAGAGAATGGTGATCCAAACTGTTCATCGTGACCTGTGGGCCCCACCGACCTAGATCATGTTGATATTATCGATTGAAAATCTCTGGTACCACCTCTGTCAGTGACTGATCAAGGAGCGAATAAGGATGACGCTAACAAGGACAATGAATCCACGTCCGTAACATCTCCCACCAATCCGACCGTTGGAAACCGTCGGAGGGCTGCCACAAACACACGAGAAATCCCAGTCACCCATACCATTTCCCAAAGTAACTGCCTACTCGGCAGAAAGAAGAAGGAATATTTCCACTTATAGTAACAACTCATCTCGTCTGATCATGGGCTTCTGGAAGCTTCTCTCGGATTAATCCCAAGCATTGAAGCTAGGGTGGTGCGAAAATCTTGTAGCTAAATGAGAAGATACTGAGAATTTAGCAAGATGATGGTTCGGCGCAAACCGCCTTCGTGCGTCTAACCCACTTACCACAGGGCATTCTATCACCATTGATAGTGGCCCATAAGCCTGATGGGCATCATCTGAACCACTTGAATGTTCCTGATCAAGGAATTAATTGTCCCACTCCAAAACACCATTTCTGACCAACCATCTTCCTCAATCGAGCTGGTGAACCCGCATCCTAAAAAGTTTATCTTTCCACTAATCTGATCTGTCCATCGTGTGGCCCACCCCATCTAAAGTCCATTAGGGAAAGTTGTATGGACTCATGCTTTAGATCTAATTCATTGAATGATCCGAGTAGTAAGCCATTCTCGATTGCTTTGTGTTAACCAACATGCTAATCCTAATGATTAGCTGTAGAACCATCCAGAAACGGAAAGACTATAAATAGTCTTTCTATTAGGGCATATCCCAAGAAAGAAAGAGAAAGGAAATGGAAAGTGAGAGAGAGATTGAGGGCCTATCGCAGCTAGTGCGAGTTGCATAACTAGTTGCAACTCAACTTAGTGAGTGACCCGTCTGCAGTGAAGAAAACAGAGGGAGTGTAATGAGATTGTATAGGATGAAGAAGGAATAGAGAGAAGGGAGGGAAGGAGAAAGTGAGTGGGAATTGGCTTCTGGAACGAGTTTATAGTTGGCCGTTTGGAACTCCTTGTGCTCGCTTCAGGCTCTACTCGTCCAACTCGTGCCTCCAAATCCATTCTAGGTATAGAAGCTAAAACAACACCAGTTATAGTCTTACATCTAGATGAAACTGACCTATCATTCTGCCATTCCAGGACAGTCCCACCCCAAAACGCCAACCCAAAACTGTGTCGGGAACCCAATTTCCATCGAACTCAGAAGAAGAATCACCGTGTTCAGGCCCTTTCAGGGCCCATTCAATGAATGTCCCTGATTAAGTACGACCATTATCCTCTCTCAGTCACCAGAGCTCTACACCCACTTGGCCAACTGCGTTCCCAGTCGCTTCCAACTCGATCACGAGTTGCTATGACTCAAAACCACACGTCTGGGTGAAAACTCTGATTTAGATCAGCAGCTATGGCCAATCTGCCTTGAGCTGCAATCGGTGCTTCGAACCAATCTCAGGTGGCTCTGTTGGCTCAGCTATTCCGCACCTAAATGCCTATGGATCCCGGCTGTTTGAATTTCAAATCTCACCCAACGTTCTGCTGAGTTAACTTGCCCAGTCTTCCCAATTGATTCATCTCTGTTATGACCCGCTGATGTTAGATATCATCTGGAAACAAACTTCTATTCATCGGACCCAAAGGAGTTAATAATCTTTCTCCTAAGGCAACTGCCTTAGGCCCTCACTCAACCAAATTAGGATTGGGGAGTCTGACCGAGTCAACTCAGCCGTGACTCATTAGATCTTTGTAACCTCTCATCCTGGACTGTCTACAAGTCTAAAACATTATAAAACACTCACCTTCTGTTGATTTCAAATCAACTAAGTAATGACGATTTCAAGTAACACTTAGCCATTGCAGGAATAGTATCTGAAACTCAATTGCTTGGATAAGGAAGTCCTAAATCCCCATTACAGGGAGAAAAAAATTAGGTGGAACGCTCATTCAATGTGAGGAGCATCCCTTATAGCTTCTTCCTTTCACTAATTTCCATGTGGATTAAATCTTTAATGTATAGAATTTTAGATAATTATTAATTCCTAACTATCTTCAATTTCATGAAATAATTGTTTTAATGTCATATTTCCTTATGATTATGTGTATGATGTATTATCTTACAAACTTCATTTCACATTTATAATTGTTTTCTTATGTTGAGAAAGGGAGGCTTTCATATTAGATCATCTGTGAATTGTGAGACATTTCCTTCGACTATCTACATTCTTTAATCTCTAATTTAGTTGGCATTATCATGTGGATAGATCTTACAATATGGGAAATGAAAATTGGTTTACATGTGGTGTAAAGTGACGATTGGAATTCCATCTTTTATAACTATCATGGATTTGTCATAAAACAAAAATTCGTCTTGTCATCTTCACATCATGAACATAACTTTATTGAGACGACTGGAGTTTTACAAACTCTTATTTTATTATACATTGTGAGTAGTGGGAAGATTGAGTATGGGAAGAGTCCTTAAGGAATATAGGAGGACTCTTAGATAATTCGAATGATATGACCTCACTTGAAAATTTACATGACTCTTGGTGAGCCCTCCTTTGAATGTAAAGAAATCATGGAAGTTCATATGGAATGCATAGTTGGATATTTCCTATTTAAAAGTTGAAGGTCATTACTATTCTATCAAAGTAATGTATATATGTGTCATGGTGCATAACATCCACGCATGACATGTGAGCTTTTCCGGGTGTTCATCATAAGTCACATTTTGTTGGGTTGTGCAAGATTCTATTAGCTAAGTCCAATCATCAGGTTTGTGCACTTGTACACTTTGGGCCGCTCTTTCTTTACATGAGGCTTTTCCAGGATTTTATACCTCCTCGGGCATACCCCGAGTATTTTTTCAAGAGGTCGTCCTTGGGCGCACTCATCTTCATGGCCTTTTCCAGGTAGTTAATCTACCGCGGGTGGTCTATATGATCTTTTCTAGGTAGTCTACTACTACGGGCAACCCTTTATTTTGACAGCTAGATGTGCATTCCTAGATCTATGACTTAAGCATACATTCATACATTCATGCAAACACATTGGTAGTTACATTGGCCTATGAATTAAATATAAATTGTAAACCTATTTTGGAATGATGTGTTATGGTTGAATCTATGAGGGAAATTTCCATTGAGTTTTTACTCACCCAAACGTGGGGTTGTACCAAATAGACATAGATCTGATGATAGATGGAGACACCTATGATAGGATCCCAGGGATAGCTAAGATGGAGTTAGGCAAGGAGGGCTTCTATGCCGTTGCGGTTAAGCCGTTAGAGCTCTACTGATCATTTAGGATTTACTTGCATTAATATTTCAGGTTTTGTGTTTTGTTTGAATTGTAATAAAATATTTCTCCTGTTGTGGGTTTTCATTTTGCCTATATTTACCTGTATTAAACTTCCTTGTTCTTACTCTTGATATCCTTAGTTTATGCAATGTTGCCTTACTCCATGTTATGCAATTCGCCGCTATTTAAATGTATGTTAGTCCACTTCATTGTGTAACCCTCAGGTTCTCGTACTCGAACGCCTATCCTCGGGTTTCGAGAACAAGGGTGTTACAGAGAGAGAGATCCTTGGAACAGGTCGACTTCAAAGAGTTTTTCTTCTCCTTCTTCTTTAGTTTTCTTCCTTGATGTTTTTAAGAGATTCTAGCTTAATCATGTCCATGGTTGGCTAAACCTCTTAACTAGGGCTACGAGGTGAAGCTTGTAGCATGATGGGGTATTTTCTATGGCTTTGATTCATGTTTAAATTGAACTCTCTTTAATTCTAGTTTGATTATAAGAAATACTTTTACTTTTTAATGGTTTGTTGTGACTTAAATTACAATAGATCTGCATGTTCTTTTCATTATAGGAATTGTGAACTTGGGAACCTGTTGTTCACCATCATCTCATGGACATGGTTGGATGATGGAATCCTTCCTAACGTTCATCATTTTCCCAAATTGATTGTGGATTGGTACATTCTGTTGTTTGCTTTGTCTCATAGGCATGATTTTGTGATGGAATCAAGTCTAGTTATCATACCTATTATTCATTGAAAACTAGATCAAAGGAAGTTCATATCTAATTTTTAATGAAATATCTTCCAATTAGATGAAGATGAGACTCTGATTCCAGTTGTGTTCGTGAATTAAGCATAGATCGCCCTGATCCCTACAAGTGGATCCTTGGAAATCCTAGTTTCCCACCTTTGAATATACAAGTTTTAATTAAATAATTTATAGTTATTCTTTCAATTAGTCCAGATTTAGGTTTTCATCTTCTTCTAGTTCTACTTCTAATTACTTTCAAAAGACACACAAGTTTAGTCCCTGTGGATTCGACCTTGATCTTACTGAGTTTGTTACTACATCGCGACCCTACACTTAGGGTTGTGAACATTTAGGTTATGACAGGAGTTGGTATCAGAGAATAATAAGGGAATACCACAACATCACATATCTATTTTGAACATGGAATGATTAGCTCCCTGAGATCGATAACGTAGCAACTCTTTGATATAGCCCCTTAATGCATGAGTATTCGAGAGTCCTTAAGGCTAATAGGCCCCTTGTTCCTTCTTGTAGGACATGGTGCCTAAGAGAGCGACCCGGGTGACTCCTGTTCCCCTATCTAAGACCAGCGCGGCCCTGACCGTATCTGTGAGTGTAGGCCAGCTCCAATAAATGCTGCAAGCGATGACCGCCATTCTTCAGAGGCAGGGTAGGCGACTCGCAGATATACCTGCCCAGACTGAGCAGGAGCGCGCAAGCGCCCTTCTACTTAAATTTACACGGCTTGATCCCCCGCATTTTCAAGGAGACCCGATGGTGGTGGAGAGATGGAGATACAAGGTGGAGAAGATTTTTAATACCATGAGGTGCACGACCCAAAAGCGAGTTCCGTTACCTGTATTTCTCCTTCAGGGCGAGGCCAACCACCGATGGGCATCGGTCGCCCGTGTAGCAGGAGGTGAGTTCGTAAGGACTCGGGAGGATTTTGTAGACTGGTTCGACCGAAATTTCTTCCAAGCGCATGCTTGAGTTCGAGACTCTTGTGCAGGGGGACGTGTCAATGTTCCAGTATAAGGCTCGTTTTGTCACGCTGTCTAGATTCGCGACATATCTTGTTGATGATGAGGGGCGAAAGGCCCGCCATTTTAAGAACAACTTACATTTTGGCCTCCGGAGCTATGTCATTAGAAACATGCTCTGGACTTTTGAGCAGGTCGTACAGTGGGCCCAGATTTATAAGGTAGAATGGGTCGATTCACAGAGGGTCCATGACCAGAGAGGAGACTGAAAGAGGAAGGCCCCCTCCGGTAGCTCCCAACATCAACAGCATCAACCGCAACATACACCCACAGGCCGGCCAGACTTCCGAGCACCAGCAACACCTCTAGCACCACCTCTGTGCCAGTTCACAAGTGCTTGCTTTGGATGTGGTGGGACATGGCATAGTTGGCAGGAGTGTCCCCACCCTTAACAGCAGTAACAGTAGTCGAGGGGGCCTCAACAGTCTCCACAACAATAGAAGCAACTGTAGTACCTACCACCGAAGCCCCAATAGTAGCAATAGTAGCCACACCAGCCACTGAGGCCCATCAACAGTCGAGAAAGCAGTATAGGCCACCATAGCGACGGCAGCAGCAATAGCAGCACTAACCTCAGAAGGGACATGCACCTCCCCAACAGGCTCAAGGAAGATTTTTAAACAACCCAGCAGGAGCCTCAATCATCAGGAGGGGTCGTCGAGGGTACCCTCCTTATTTCTGCATGCATAACACGTGTTCTGTTTGACTCTGGTGCATCACATTCTTTTGTGTCTGAGGATTTCTGCCGATCGACCAGTTTGCCATTAGAGTATGTTCGTAAGGGTTTATTAGTATCAACGCCCTTAAAGAGGACTACAGTATTACTCTAGTTTTGCTCATCTTGCCCCGTTCTGCTAGGGGAGACATTTTTTCCTGTAGATCTGTTTAGTTTATCGATGTCCAAGTTCGATATCATCCTGGGCATGGATTGGCTCGTTAAGTATCATGCCATATTGGACTGTTTCGCGAGGATAGTCACGTTTTGTATACCCGGCATGCTGTAGTTCTAGTTTGTAACCGAGCCTAGAGGAGAGCAGCTTTCTTACTTGATGTCATGTGCTATTGAGGAGCCAACCACTTTGAGTATTGACCTGCTGTCGGTCATCTGTGGTTTTCCTGATGTATTTCAGGAGATTTCGAGGTTATAACCTCGCCAACACATCGAGTTTCAGATTGACCTCGTGCCTAGTACCATGCCTATTTCAAAGGCCTCATATCATATAACACCATTGGAGTTGAAGGAATTGCAGAAGTAGTTGGACAAGTTTCTTGAGTTAGGCTTTATTCATTTAAGCAGATTACTATGAGAAGCGCTGGTACTCCTTGTGAAGAAGAAGGATGGCTCGTTAAGGCATTGCGTGGATTACCGCGAGCTCAACAAGGTCATGATCAAGAACAAGTACCCACTTTCGAGGATCGATGATTTGTTTGATCAGCTGCAGGAGGCACAGTTCTTTTTAAAGATAGACCTGCAGTCCGGTTATCATCAGGTTCGGGTCCGAGAGGAGGATATCCCGAAGATAGTATTCAGGACATGTTATGGTAGTCATTTTAATTTTCAGGTCATGTCCTTCGGACTAATCAATGTACCCAAGTATTCGTGCAGTTGATGAACGAGGTCTTCTGTCCATATCTTGATCAGCATTTTTTAGTATTCATTGATAACATCTTGATATATTCGAGGACCCGTGAGGAGCATGAGCAGCATTTAGAGATCGACTTGCAGATCCTCCGTATACTTCAGCTTTATACAAAGCTGGAGAAGTGCGAGTTCTGGCAGGAGAAGGTGAAGTTCCTCAGTCACATGGTGACGAGGCAGGGCATTGTAGTGGACCCCTCGAAGATCGATTCTATGTGTCAGTGGGGCAGCTCACGAACGCATCTGAGATCTACAGTTTACTTGGTTTGGCAGGCTACTACTAACGTTTCATTGAGGGATTCTATAGTATTGTAGCCCCGTTGACTATGTTGACTCGAAAGGGTGCTGAGTTTGTTTAGAACGAAGCATATGAGAGAGCATTCACAGAGCTGAAGGACCGTCTTATGTCCGCACCTGTCCTCACTCTCCCTTCTGGGAGTGAAGGATTTGTGGCTTTTACTAATGCCTCGCATATTGGTTTGGGTGTTGTCCTCATGTAGCACGGGAAGCCAGTAGCCTTCGTGTCTCGCCAGCTCAAGGTCCATGAGCAAAATTGCCCCACACATGATTTAGAGTTGGCTGCAGTTGTCTTCACACTGAAGGGGTGGAGACAATATCTTTACGGGGTTAGGTTTGAGCTCTTCTCTGACCACAAGAGTTTTAAGTATCTCTTCTCGCAGTCTGAGTTAAATATGAGGTAGAGGCGTTGGATGGATGTCATGCCCTAAATTCTGAAATCGGGCTCACAAAATTCTCAATCATCGAATCCGGTGCCGACAGTCTCCACAGTACCCTATTCTCGATTCCTGGCACCCATATGCCAGATTTCGATCCTGAGATCCTACAAGGAGGATTTTCAGTACGATGTTTTTTTTGTAAAAGATTATAACAACAAGTATAACCAAGTCATAGAAACATCATCACCACATATCCACTAATACAATCGTTCGAGTACAATGCTGAAAGGGAAATACATATATGAAATAAAAACTCCAAATCTCTAACACATGCTCCTGTCTTAATGCTGCTACGACCTAACTTCACCTCATGCAACAGTCATGCATAAGCTTATAAGAAGCTTAGAAGTGGGCAGTGTATGTGTGTGTAATGCATGTGCCAAGCATATAAATATCAGAGTAAGCGAAAAAACTGGCAAGTCCATAAATACCATCAACCTTATCCAAGCTATGCGATGCAATGACATAATAAGCCAATGTCATATACTGAGGACGCAATATAGATCGACTATGCAATGCGGAGACATATTAAGCCAAATGTCATATACTGAGGAAGTAATATAGATCGCCTATGCAATGTGGAGGTATAATAAGCTAAATGTCATATACTAAGGATGTAAGCCAATATACAAATCCTAACAAGTCCACGAATATGTGGGATAAGGTTCTGCCGTCATGGTGTGCATAGTAGGCTGTCAGCACAGTAGCCTGCTAACTACTGGTAGCTTGCCCAGGCTTGCTACGCCCCGCCCACATCAGCATCCACCCATGTGTGCCCACCCACATTTGACCACAGTGATGGAGCGTCATAATATGTCATATGCAGAAGATGTATGTAGTATGTTATGAAAAAGAAATAACAAAGCTAGAGTGTGTAGTCGGGATGATAGTATGTGGTATAGCAAGCTATAGGGTTCATCACAAGAGACCTCTATCCAAACTAGTCTCATACCTAAATTTAGATAGCTAGACTCAATATGGTAAACTCTTGATCTTATGTTGGTCATACGCCCAACCAAAATCCTGGCCATTGCGAAGGTACACATAATGTTTTGGTTACGCAGCACTAGCCCGAGTGGATAGTGAATGAATGAATGAATGAATGAGACATGCTGAGTATGCAACTCCTGCTCAGTAAGTCCACATATCAGTACCGTACATCTCTGGGATCATCACAAGGGTCTAGTACACTCCAAACTGGTTACCACTTCTCCTGACCGCGCCACCCAGCGATTGGAAAAGCCTCACTACCCGCTTAGCAAGTAGTCTGCCAATATCTACCCAGCTCATCAATAGTGGACCCATTCCTCGAGCTAGTCAAACTCAACCTAGCTTTACCCCCTACCCTTGGGCGGATAAGGCCACATCCCCTTCAAACTGACCCTGACACAATGAGAGGCATGACCTACTAGTATTTGACACTTGGGCACTCATGTATCCACTCGGTTTAGATGTTGGGGCATCTTCTGGCCATAGGGATTTCGAGACTTTCACCCAAGGACATCAAACGTGCCTAAGTGCTAGAACCAAACATTCTTGATGTCGCATCTTGTCATTCACGATATACCTGTGAAGGCCACAACCCTAATGTCACTAGGGCACAAAGTGATCATGTCACACAAAACATGAGTCATACCATCCAATCATGCATCAATCCTGTGCGATCATGTGAGGCAACTCTGTCTCACAAGGAGTCTTATAATCATCTCAGCCCAATGACATATGTTATAATTAACATCCCTTATAACAGACATACCAATGATGTATATGAGAATGTATCATGATGTTATACTAAGCACGTTCTCAGTGTGTCAATCATGTTACAAAAAATGCGCGATGCATGAGTCATACCATCCAGTCATGCATCAAACCTGCACGTATCGTGTGATCATGTGGGAACTCTATCTCACAAGGAGTCCCATAAACATCTCAGCCCAATGACATATGTTATAATCAATAATCCCTCATAATAGGCATACCAATGATGTGTATGAGCATGTATCATGATGTTATACTAAGTATGTTCTTAGTGTGTCGATCATGTCACACAAAATACGAGGTGCATGAGTCATACCATCCATTAAATCATATCTATCATTTCAACCAACAGCTCACAATCATCATTATCATGTTACCATACATGTATCATCATCTAACCCATCATTAGGTGCGTCCTACCTAGTGTGACTTCTACATTGGACTTGAACTACATGCAAGGCATGAGGACGTATATGTTAAGTGTGAGTCCCACTTGATGAATCAATAGGCTAAATCAAAGGCATAAATGTCCAACTGAAAAGCTTTCAATGGTGTGGATCTAATTTCACAATTAAGTGGGCCCTATTGGGGTACCAAAAGTGATTAGAGAGAGAGAGAGAGATGGAGAAAGGCATGAACAATAGAGGAAAAGTAGTACAAGTTGTGCGAGACCCAGTTGTGTGGGACTCAAGTTCGTGGGTCTGCCCAACTCACTCAAGTTGCACTAGCGTGCGTGAGTGTAATTAGAGGAGGGTTTTGGTGATACAGAGTGTGGCCCAAGGCATAGGAGTCGAGGGCTCACACGTGCGAATGTGTATAAATACACTTTCACCCCTTCATTTGAGAGATCAGATGTTCAGGGGGTCATTTTCTCTAAAGGTATTGAAGACAGAGAGAAGGGAGGAGGGCCACGCTACTCATAACCGAGTTGCGCGGGCCCGCGTAACTCGTCGGCCAACAACTCCTATATGAGTTTGTCATGCCCAAAAAATTGAGGGTCAACCAAAAGCTCAACTCCTGAGTTTCAACGCATCACTTATGCAACATAGATAATGATGTTTAAATGTTGTCTATATTAGTGCATTAAACATGAGTGGGATTATACTAAAACAATATATCATACTCTAGAGACAATTAGATTACACAATCACCTAAATGAAGTCATATCCCTTCCTCGTCTACGGTAGCCCTGAGATGAAATCCATAGAGATGAAATCTCATTCTCATTCAACTATAGGCATGGGCTAAAGTAAACTAGGAGGTCGGTGATGTTCGGCCTTGACCTGTTGGCATGTGAGACAATGAGATACATAGTCTGCTATGTGGGCCTTCATGTTGTCCCACCAATACAAATGCTTCATATCTCGATACATCATTATACTACCAGGATGCATCGACATCTTCAAATTGTGAGCAGCTTTGAGAACTTCCTTTCTCAAGTCATGAAGATTTGGGACGCATAGGCGGCCATGATAACGTAAACCCCCATCCATACCAACTCTCCATTCTGAATCTTCATCATCACTAGCTTGATTCTCAACTATACCAACCCTTCATCTTCCTTCTAAGCCACAATGATTCGATCATCGATAAGTGGCTGCAAGCGGATGTGTACGATGCTCTCAAATGGCTCCTCTACCGTAAGTTTCTATTCAAAGTCTCATATGAATTTCACCATGTTCCATTCTTCTATCATCAGCGGAGTTACAAATTCTATCATCTTCTTGCAGCTCAACGCATCTACCATAAGGTTGACCTTGCCAGGATGGTAGGAAACCTCAAACTTGAAGTCTTTCGAGGTTTCCATCCATCGTCGCTGCCTCATATTCAAGTCTCTTTGTGTGAATATGTATCTGAGGCTCTTATGATCGCAAAAGAGCTCAAACTCCTCTCCATAGAGATAATGTCTCCTTAACTTTAATGCAGAGATGACGGCTGCCAACTCCATGTCATGCGTAGGGTAGTTCTCCTCATTTTTCCTCAACTGTCATGATGCATAAACAATCACTTTGTCCTTCTGCATAAGAATACAACCCAAACCAATATGAGAGGCATCAGTGTAAATGGTATATTTGACCCCCTGCTCTGGCAATACTAGCACGGGTACAAACATCCTTCAGTTCCTGAAGGGATGCTTCTACCTTCTCATTCCAGGTAAACTTGAGATCCTTCCGAGTGAGCTGAGACAACGGTCTGGCTATCTTGGAAAAGTCCCTAATGAATCGACGATAGTAACCTGCCAGGCCAAGGAAACTCCTCATTTCAGTAACCGAACCAGGCTGCTCCTAGTCCTGAACTGTGGTCACCTTAGTAAGGTCCATAGTTATTCCTTCATTGGACACAACATGTCTCAAGAACTTAACTTCTTCTTTCCAGAAGTCACACTTCTTATACTGGGAAAATAACTGGTTCTTCCTGAGTGTATCAAAGACTGTTCGCAGGTGCACCTCATGATCCTTCTTACTCTTGGAGTATATCAAGATGTCATCTATGAATACATGATGAATCGGTATAGATACGGATGAAACACTTGGTTCATAAGGTCCATGAACACAGCGGGTGCATTTGTGAGTCCAAATGACATCACAAGGAACTCGTAGTGCCCAAAGCTGGTTCTAAACGGTGTCTTTTGCACATTTTCATCCTTGACGCGCAACTGGTGATACTCTGACTGTAAGTCGATCTTTAAAAAATATTATGCTCCTTTTAACTGATCGAACAGATCATCTATCCTGGGTAAAGGATACTTGTTCTTCACTGTCACTTGGTTCAACCTGCGATAATCAATACACAATCGTAGTGATTCATCCTTCTTTTTCATGAACAACACGGGTTCTCCCCAAAGAGATACACTCAGTCGTATGAAGCCTGCATCCAACAAATCATCAATTTGTCTCCTCAGTTCCTCCATCTCACATGGAGGCATGCAATACGTCGATAGAGATATAAGTGTCACACCTAACACTAGGTTGATGGTAAATCAATCTCACACTGAGGAGGTAGTCCAGGTATCCTCCTGAACACATCTATGAAATCTTAGACTACAAACGTGCTCCCAAGTGTTAGACCATTAACACACTCTAGTAAGGTAGCACAACAACTAACACGGTAGCACCAACTGACCTGAACTGGGAAAGTAAAGGTCATGCCCTCAGGTGCATGGGCTGTCACCACTCTAGTATTGTAAGTGATCTCTGCCTTCATCCTGGTGAGCCAATCCATGCCAAGAATGGCATCATAATGACATAATGGGGTGACCATCAGGTCAATGAGCACTGCTCTTCTCCCTAAGTCTATCGAGCGACCTCTACAAGTCTTGGTGGAGTCTGAGAAGGTCCCTGTAGCGGTAAGGAGTTTCACCCCAACCATAGGAATAGTTTTCAACACTAGTCGCTTGACTACTGTGCATGATATGATTGAGAGAGTGGACCCGATGTCTACCAACAAAAATATAGATGTACCTTGGATGTGTGTCGTCACTTCGAAAGCTAATGGTTGTAATACCCCAGATTTTTTCCAACCTGGGATTAGACGTCCTTAGGCAATGGGTCAACCATAGCACCTTGGTAACCTTTCAGAACCCAATTCCAAAGCCAAAGAAATCATGTATAACCAAATTCCTTTAGAAAATAAGCGTAAGTTAACTAGCGCTACGTTAGATTACCAGTGAAATTATCCCTGATCGCTTTAAATACGTTCTGCAAGACCCAAAACTTGTAGAACCAATGACGCTACAATACCCTGAAATCTAGGATCCAACTTTAAACCCGTTTGCTCTCAGGAACCCTTTGAAACTTCGTATTTGATTTAGACCGCGCGTCGAATGTCCGATGTCTACAATCTTAGACGGTTATGACCGCTTAGCTGGACTTGACAATCATTTCGAAAATCAAGCCCAACCGATGCTCTGAGGCTATTTCATTGAGCCTAGAGTGAAGAGAGTGAGAAATGGGTAAAGATTTAAAATTTTAATTCAAATCTGGCACGAGTCTTTGCACGTTATTATTAAGCGTTCTGACCGTCAGAATTCAGCCAAATTTCACCCTCGGATCAGAAAAAATTTCTCTTTCATATCATGAGACTTGTAGACCTGATTTAGGTACGACGACCGCTGAACTGAAACTGGTCCCCACGTGCGATCTGGGAACTCTACCGATCTGAAAACTTGATGTGTGCTATATCCGATATACATGAGCTTAAGTCCGACCGTGTTCGGCCAGGGGACCTCCCGAAACGCTCTTTTGGATTGAAACAGCCCCGATTTGGCTATAACCTAAGTATACCTTGTTTCCAAGTCTATTTAGGTTAGGTTTTAGCCTATATAAGGGCCTTAAACCCCTTCATATCTCTCCCATACAAATTTGGAGTAAACCCTAGAAAGAGAGAGAGAAAAAGTGAGAGATTGTGAGAGAGTTGTGGGAGAAATTTCCTGCCACTTGCACCAGCTATTGCACGTACCGAAGCACCGCATTCGAATCACTTTCCCGGTGATTTCCAACGCACTCCTAGGTAAGAAAACCCTAACCACTTGCTGTTTTAGGGATTCCTTTGATTCAATAGTGAAGTAGCTTATATATCTTGTGCATTAGGTCGCCTTTACGCCGTTGACGAAGCGTATGCGTTCAAATCGAATCGATACACATCTAGGGAAAAAGTAGATGCTTTGATTGACTAATTTCAAAGCTTTCAATATTTTTTAATAGTAGATTATCGATGGCAATGCCGTTTGACATGTAGAACATGCTGTCCGTTTTTCATTTCGTAAACGTATGAAAAATATGAGATTAAGGGCATTTTAGTCATTTGTAGGAAATACTGTTTACATCCATATTTTGCTGAAATGTTTGCCATGGTTATTTATCGGGTTATGATATTAGGAATGCGTGCATGATCTGTTTGGCGAAGAGATTCACCCTAATGCGCACTTTGAGTCGACATACGCTATGTAGACTAAAGTGTGTAGACTAAGTGTTTGTATAAATGTTTGTATTAGTATGTATTGAGTAAATGGTGTTGTGAATGAGTTTTGAGATTGAATTCTCAAGGAATATGCTGATGTAAATGATTTCCATCATATTGGTTATATGTATTGATTTCATTATATACATGAAATGCATTTGTTGGATGATTTTCTTAAGTTGTATGTTATTACATGTGTCAACATGCTTACGTTCTTGTATTTCATTTCTGTTACTCTCATATGATTGTTGATGTTGATGTTCAAGTGTTTGGGGCTATACATTAGTCCAAGCAGTCGGTAATGGATTGAATTTGTGGTTGGCTTCTATTTGCCACGAAGGATGCGTCGATGAACGCGATTCGTGTTTTGAGTTGGCGGCAGTGGTTAGGCCACATGAAGTGTTTTATGCACTTCATGTCGTTCAGCTTGATATGCGCTCGTACTAGTCGAGCCCGTCAAGTAACCCGACTGGCCATTGAATGTTCACCCTGTATGAGTCATAACTGCTTGAACCTAAGGTACTGAACTTACCATTGGAAACCCTGTTAACCCTGGTACCTTGATCCATAAAGACTCATGAGCCGGGCATGGTGGTATGGGACATCGTGGTCGAGCTGTCAGCCTACGCTGGGGCCACAAACCTCCCCGTAGTGACCAGTGAGCACCTATGACTCGTGAGCAGATTATGGTGGTATGGGACACTATATTCTTGCTGTCGGCCTACACTGATCAGGTGACGAGCCCTTTGTAGTGACCGCGAGCGTATTCTGAGTCTACGGGAGGCGAAGTCCCTTCCGTAGCGATGAGAGTACATTGGGCCTGTATTGATAAGGTGATGGGGGAACGATGCAACGAGTGCGAGCAACAGCCCTGGCAGCCCTTGCAGTGACCTACAAATACAATATCGTATGTGATTACTAGGAGTGACGACCCTAGACAGGATCTATGCTGGGATTGATATAAGGAAGGTACCTTAGTTTTCCAATACTGCTGTATGAAAGGATTAATAATAACTCAGTAATCATTATCCATATCGCATTACATGTGCCTGGAAGATGTGGAGCACTGCGGGAAGAAAGCATGCCGCGGGCGTAAGATGGTGTCGTATGAGAGAGTATGTCGGTGAGGGCATCCATCATGTCATTCATGCATACATTAACAATAGTATCTAGGAATGTTTGATTATTTTCTTTACTATTATCTCGTGATTGATTTGATAACATGCTAATCTTTGCTATATGATTCCACTGAGTTGATTACTCATTCCCACGTTAGGGATAGTGTTCCGGACACCCACCAGTCCCTATTTTAGTTTCAGATGATGGCGCTGCTTTTGAAGCGGAGCCGGACTTGATGATGATGAGAAGGATCCCTCCTTTATGCGTGTTCTGATCGACGGGATTACAGGGAGGTTGATTAGACGCCTTGACACTTGTCATTTTATATTTTTAGAGAACTCATGTATATTCTTTTCTTTCCATTTTTGGAGTATACATGTATTTAATTAACCTGGTAACATGTTCACACTCTGGAGACTTGCAATTTATTTATATATTTTATGTATTTATCACAGTCTTTCGCTTGCTAATTTAACTGTCTCTGGAGTATGATATGTTGTTTTGGCTTAGTCTCAATCTTGTTTAATGTCATTCTACAGACAACATGCATTTATCATTATCTATGTTGCATAAGTGACGTTCTGGAACTCGGGAGTTGGGTTTCTACCCGACCCCCGATTTTCGGGGTGTTATAATGGTGTTGTGGTTGTTGTCTCGGATGCCTCAGCTGCAAGTGAGTGCACCTGAGCCTATTAAGGATGATTCGGCTGTGGTACCATAGGTCGTTGAGGCGGCCTACTACGAGGTACATTAGGCCTATAGAAAGGTTGTGCTGGCGGTACTGAATGTAGAGGTGGAGCTGAGATTGCTTGAGGAAGATGGTGATTGATCTTCTGAGGTAGCGAGAAGCCATTATCCCTCATCTTGGTGAAGCTGTAAGTATCTGCATTGCCCGACCACTTGTAATAGGTGCACCATAGATCTGATCACTTCAGATGGGTCGGTGAAGCCGTAAGCCAAATAGGAAAATATGTTTGTGGCCTCTTGCCAAGGAAGGTCTGCTCAGTAAATCTGGTCGAGGCCTCAGACCCATGGGTACGTGTGTACGGGATAGTCCATCCCTGTCCTGCTCAGTTCACAGAGACATGTTCATTATCTCAGCATAGTTGAGAATGCTAGCACAATACATCTTCGTACGTATCTTACTCCGTAGACCCTCAGAAAATCACTGCATTTGCATCGGCTCGTCTGCTAATATCAAGGGAGCGTATCTGGCCAGCTCCGCAAACCTATTCTCATACTCGGCCACAATCATTCCTCCTTGACAGAGGTGAAGGAATTCACCCTCCTCATTACGGTAGGTGAGGGTGAATTACTTTTCATGGAAACGGGTCTCAAAAGCATCTCATGGCCACCAGTAGAGTTCTTTCGAGAGTAACTTGGGGATCAAGATCCCACTTCATCCTTAGCTCTCATGTGGCACTTGTACTTGCTTTAGCACCCAATTTCTTCCTTGGATGGGTTGGGCGGATAGGCCCAGCTTCATTTGTGGAAGCCCTCTTCTTTCCTATGAGGGAAAGAAGGGTGGAAATGGAGAAAATCATGACAACTATCTCAAAAAGAGCCATGGAGTTAAGAGAGCTTACAAGATGAGATGCGTTGAAGGATTTTGAGATATAAGAGACACAAAGGTGGGTTTATGTACTTAAATGGGAGAAAATAAGGGAGATGGAGATGGGTTTTTTTTATTGAAAATGGTGGAGGTGGGTATGTGATGATGAAGAAGAAAAAGATATGAGAATTGAGGGAGATTTGGGGTGAAAAATAAGGTCTTTGGAGGGGTTGGAAGGGTGTAGAAACTAGGTGGGGGAGTAAAATGAGAAAAAAGAGAAGAAATAGAGGCCCTACACGCATGCACAAGGCCAGTCCGCCTCGGCCCGCTGACCCGAACCACGATGCCTAGCCATAGGCCCGATGTCATCGCGTTCTGATGGACCTTTATGCGATGGCACCCCCTGGGGTGATGGCATCCCCCTCCCGGGGTGCCAAAAATGCATGGGGGCTACTTTGGTTCCCCCCGATTTGCGTCATTTGGGCCCCCGAATCGTTTGAGACGTTTTCAGATTCCATCTCGCACATATTCACGCATTCCAGTCATTTGAGTGTGGAATACACTGAATTATTGTTTAAACCTATCGATTGACTGTTTAGAAAGGAACTGGGGTCATATTACATGATCATAGTTGCATACGGGTCATATTTCAACAGTCAGTTTCGCCCGTCGGTGAAACTTGGAATCCTACGTTCGTTTCTACATTTTATCACCCCCTCCTAAGTCAAAGTACGTTAGTGTGCATCATGTTACCATAACCTAGGTCCAATTTAATCCAAATCATGCTCTGATACCAACTTATCATGCCCTGAAAATTGAGGGTGGCCCCAAAAATTGAGGGTGGAGCAGAAGCTCAACTCTCGAGTTTCAACGCATTACTTATGCAACATAGATAATGATGTTTAAATGTTCTCTATATTAGTGCATCAAACATGAGTAAGATTATACGAAAACAACATATCATACTCCAAAGATAATTAGATTATATAAGCAGAAGACTGTGATAAATTATAAAGCACATAAGTAGTTGTAAACCCCCAGAGTATGACCATGTCACCAGGCTGAATATATACATGTTTGTTCCAAAATATACAAAATAACTAAGTGTAATGTCTAACTAATTTGTATCCCTATAATCCCGTCGACGCAACTCAGGTCTACATAGACTCGTCAAAGAGTTGCATGTAGGAGAACCCCTCATCGTCGTCATAAAAGTCAGGCTCCATCTCATAATCCTCGCCATCACCTGTAACTATAATAGTCTGGTTAGTGTTTTAAAACACTATCCTAGAGTGGAATGAGTGATCAACTCAGTGGAGCTATAAGGTAAAGGTTAACATATTATTAATTCAGTTAAGGAGTAATGATAAAGTAGTACAACAATCATGTCCTAAGTACTTTTATTAATGCAGGAATGATATGCTAAAATGATGCATCCCTCGTCTACACTCCCTCAGCGACATCATATCACGATTGTACATGCATCACTCCGGACATGTGCGCTTCCTCGCTAAAGCACACGCAATGCGGTGCATGGTCGTGTTAGATAATATTTAATTAAGCTTATTCATACAGCAGATTCAGGAAGCTAAGGTACCTCCCTTTATATCATTTACCCAAACAATGATCCATTTAGGGTCGTTAATCCTAGTTAATCACATACGATAGGCAAGTTATAGGGCAATATCACCCCTGATTGAAAAGAAGTGGATAGGCAAGTTCAAGACGCTATGGGGAGGCTCATCACCTTAGCGTAGGCATAGTTTATACTTGAGGTCACTAAGGAAAGGCTCGTCACCTTAGCATAGGCCAACAGTTAAAATACATTGTCCCATACCACCATATTTGGCTCACAAGTTTGGATTGCTCAATGGACACTACGGGGAGGCTCGTCACCCCACATTATGTCGACAGCTCAATCACGGTGTCCCATACCACCATGCCCGGCTCATGAGTCTTAGCGGATCGTGGTACCAAGGTTGAACGGGCTTTTCACTGGTAAGTGGTACTTTAAATTCAAGCAGTAGCATCCATACATGGTAAACATACATTAGGCCAATCAAATTACTTGACAAGCTCAACTAGTATGAGCACACATTAAATTAATCGACATGGAATGCATACACACTCCTCATAGACTAACCACTATCGATAATCACTGTACGACTCTGATTCATAGAACATATCCGTTGTGGTGAAACTAGTTCGACCACTGATTATAAACCGTTATCGATTTTCTGGACTATGTATTAGTCCCAATTATACTCAAATACAATATGCATTCATCTGTGATAGTCAAAGTAGCATGTGACAATCAATTCAAATATAAATCTCATTTGAGCATTTTAACAAACATATAGTGCACATGTTGTCATACATAAGCATTTCATCCATAATTCATGTAGTAGTGAGATAGGTTACATGAAGGAAACTGTAACTATAGATACGATAATTGAGAATCCTATCTCAATGCCCTTATTAAATACATTTCAACAAGCAACTTCTAATTCAAACATTTTATCAAACACTTAGACTACATATATCAACATACATATAATAAATTAGTTATAACATATATTATAGAAAATCCTTTCACAAAGGAGTTTTCACACATACAATAATCATATATTCTCAATCAATAATCATGGCAATCACAAATCATAATTCCATATTCATTCAAACATTTCAACAAACACATGGAATGCATTATATTCAACATAGTTCATACATATGTATAATACACGGAAAACATCACATTTAAGTACATGTGACAGTAATCAAGTCAGTCATAAATCATTAATTGACATTGAAAGCCTTAAAAATTATAATCTAAATATTTATAGTCCGCACCTTTTGTCAGTATGCTCGTTACGAACTCGATTCGTACACTACGTCTCTGTTTACAGCAAAATGGCTACCTAAATCATGAAATAGGTTAGTTATTTCACTGATTCCTCTATTTGGATTCCTAAAAAAGATTAGGGTTAGGATTTCTTATCCAAAAATGGAAATGGATTCGATGGTGTAGTGACACGGAAGAGATGATTCGACACGTGGAGTGGTGAGAATGAATCTCAGCAATAAACCACAGGTTTCTCACACTTCTCCTCACTCTTTTCTCCTCTTTTATCTCTTCTCTCTCCTAGTGTTAGGAAAATTTGTATGGAATGAGAGAGGTCTGGGTTAAGGGTCTTATATTGGCCCAGAACTGGTTCAAATGGCCCCAGGGCCATGGTATACTTAGGTCATAGCCAAAAAGCATCTATTTCTGGCCAACGGAGCTCATCTAGAGGTCTATTTCCTGCATACAGTCTAGAGAAAGTTCCTTGACAATGGATCTATGTTAGGTTAAGATTTTGGTCTGATCAGATTTTTGGATCGACTGTGGAGGACCAGTTTCAGTTCAATGGTCATCGTCACTTGATCAAAGCCATAAGTATACTGACATGTGTAGGAAAATTTCCCTGATCTAAGGATGTTGTTGGGTTAAAATCTAATGGTTTGAAATCTTAGATTTGTCCTGCAAGTGAACGGCCCAAATCACTTAAGTTTGAGTTCATTTTCTAAAGATATTCGCGTTTCTCACACACTTCGCTCCAGGCTCAAGTTGTGTGTTTCTAGATACTACTTGGACTTGATTCCCATGATGATTGTTAAGCCCAGTGAGGTGGTCAAAACCGTATAGTTTCGCGGTAATTGGACTTTCAGTGTGTGGTCCAGGTCCGATACGGAGTTTCAATGTGCTCCCGAGAGCAACTAGGTTTTGAGAATTTCTCCTAGGTTTTTAGGTAATGTAGAATTAGCAATTCTACTGGTTTTAGGCCTTATAGTTCATATAGAAAATGGTTCCGGCTAATCTACTAATTAATTTAGTTTAATACTTAATTAATTTTTATCTAATTTCTACATAATTTAATCCTTAGCGATTTTTACCTGAGGTGGTACTCGGGTCTTTGTACAAAATTTTTTTTAGACGTTAGAATTGCGCGGGTAATTTTTAAGAGCATCATTATGCTAAAATTTCTAATAGACGACCAGGCTATTTTAGATATTTTCAAGGGATCCTACCATGGGAAACCCGCACAACTCGTCTCCTCTGGAGATTTAATGAAAATGCGCCAGAATGTTGCCAAATGTCACATTTTGATTATATTTGACTTGTGTATTTTTCTCTTTATCAAGAGAGTTTAACCTGGAATCAAAGGACAAAGAGGATGTTAATGAACTCAGAATAAATGAAATTGATGAATATTCTCTTTGTTCCATCTTCATCAATGTTAAATAAGAAGTTCTCCTAAATCAAATGCATTTCATTTTTGGTCGAAATAAAATGGCGACTCTGCTGGTGACCCTCTTATTTAATATTGATTTAAGAATGACTTAGAGAATTTTATCATTGTTTGGCATCTTATAAGACGCCAAAATGGCGACTCTCAGTGGAAACATCCTACCTTTTATCTCCAAGATAGAATTTATCTACAAATGAACACTAGATAATATTGCACATGACATTTGATAGGAACATATACATTCAAATCCCAGGACATTTAGAGGCATGGCGCTCTTAACAAGAGAGATAACCTTTTACTTCATATCAATAGGATTCAGAGTTAAGTATAGATTTGATCGACATCACACTCAGTAAAAGCAACCTACGTAGAATATAAAAAAGAAACTTAAAGTTACTATTGGGGTTGTAACAGTCTCCCCAATAGCATAAGAAAATGAGAATGACTAGATAGTGGTGATGCACCGGAGATCGAAGGTCGCAGACAGGATAGGCCCATCGATACCAAGAGCTGGAGGACCTATTACACAGAACGCAGTAAAGAAAAACCCTGAACTTGCTCCCCCATCAATATATCCAGAAAAAGTGTCATTTTTATCATCACTCCATGAGCTTTCGGCCTTACCCACAACAATAGTTCGATGGACTAAAAAATAAAAGGGTAAATCATGTATAGAGGAGTCACCAATCTACGCATCACCTTGAAGTTTTTTGTCGTAATTAGTTGAACCTTATGAAAGCACGGAAGGGTCGAGTAGAACTCCCTCTTCGATAAGTCCTTTCATGCTGTCCTATTCTTACTCTGTCCCAGTAACAGTTTCACCAAGGAATGAAGAAGGCATAATATGTATGACTGAGACAAGTAAGGATCCTCAGCCCACCACTGAGAATAGATTAATTGAAATGGCTTCAGTGCAAAAGGCATTGATGGATGAATGTAAGAATCTTAGGGAAGCCTTGGCTACTCTCGCGCATAATGTAGCCCAAATAATATCACCTCTGATGATGGCTACTATGAATGAATAGGAACAACAACCTGAAGGCTTCCAGTTGCCTCGAGTAGGGTCTCATGGATCCATTCTTGTGATGAGAATTATAACTCAAGAAGAAGTGCAACAAGTGGTTGTAGAAGCTGTAAGAGACCATGAATTCTCATCGCATATCCAAAAGATTCCAGTATCGAATGCCATATCCAAAAGAAGTAGAAGATGTTCCCTTCTCTACTAATTTTAAACACCCTGAGTTTCAGAAATTTAACGGGGATGGATCGCCTAATGAACTCCTAATGCATTTCATCACATCTATGGGAAATTTCTCCACTGTTCCCCAATATTGACTATGCCTATTTGGGTCTTCCTTGACAGGCAAAGCATTCCGCTAGTATTCAAGTATAGCCCCAGAGTCAATACAAACTTGGGAACAAATGCAGGATGCGTTCATGTCAAAATTCTTTTCGTTAGATCGCGATGTTAGCATAGCATAATTAGCATCTGTAAGGCAAAGGGGAAATGAATCAATGGAGAAATTCATCAGCAGATGGAAGACTTTAGGAGCAGTATGTCGTCAGTTGCTTGAAGAGAAGGAACATGTAAAAATGTGCCTAAGCTCCATGGATACAAGGATCGCACTTGGACTTACCAGTGCCAATATAAAGACTTTTTGAGATTTGGCCACTAAAGCGCATGCGTTAGAGTTAATGACTAAAAAGATACCGGCATTCCAGGCTAAAACTGAAAGAAGAGAGCTGAATAGGGCAGTGGTAAATACTGTTGATCAGGAGAAAATGAAAAATACATTCCGTGATAAGAAGGAAATAAAGGGAAGAGAAGGGTCGGATCGGCGATGAGATTATAAGAATGATAAACGATAGTGGCCGTACGATTCACATTAACAGTATACATTTGAAAAAGAGGATGTATTGCCAATGATGGAACACTTATTGGCTGCTGGAACTATCAGACTGACCTCACCAAGATACTCAGAGGAAGCCACGATGACAAAGGAGAGGAATTACTGTCATTATCATCATTGTTTGAGACATCAAACAGAAGACTGCTTCATACTAAAAAATATACTACAAAGAATGATAAGATGAGGAGAGATCGTCCTGAGAAAGGACAATAAAAGGTGACAGAATGCAACAAAAAATCTAATAGCTGTAAAAAGATCATCAGTGATACCAGTCAGAGAGACTGATTTAGAAAATTTGTTTTCTATTAGCGACCAAAATAATGAATCAGTGAGGTAGTTTATTAATTAGAAGAAAACGCATGGAGGCATCTATACTCAGAATGCCTGATAATGGAAAGTCAGAGTATTGTAGCTTGAATACCCCAATAAAAAAAGGAGCAAGGAGGAAGGTGCGGAGTGTTTTCCATAAAAGTACTTATGTCTAATTTGTTAATAACAAGCCAGCCTGTAAAGTGACGATGGTTTTGGTTACAAAAGGTATTGATGATATACCTTTCAAATCCAAAAGGGGATAGAGTAGGTAGTAAAAATAATAAATAGAATGTAGATGAATGAAATGATTACATCAACAATTGTGCCAATGATTACGCTAATGATTGCGCCAATGATTAGCCAATGATTACGTCAATCGTTGTGCCAATGATTATGCCAATTATTACGCCAATGATTATGCCGATGATTATCACCAATGATTATTACACCGATGATTATCACTGCCATCATTAATCGCTCGTGCAAGCTTATCTTATCAAAATTGATATCATAGCCAGGCTGATATATTATTTTAAATATAGTATGAATGTTGGTAGAACATTATCAGCGATGGTGAAATATCAATTATTGATTCGTCATTTTTGGCAGTGGAATATGACTATATGGCCAACCACATATGAAGTTGACGACAGTGATGGTAGCTTATCATTTAAAGTAGCCTAGCCAAGTTGTATATAGCTGACTATGCATAAGGCCTACTATTATTGGCAACACATATATTATTTGGGCGGCAGTGAAGTTTGTGGCCCTAAAAAGTCCATAGAGAGCTTCATGTGCACCCATGTGGGTAATTGACGAAGCATTCATGTAAGACCCATGCCATCTGTACAGCTTCAGGTAGCTTCATGAAGATAGCCAAATAGCGCCCCTCGTGAATGGGTTTGACCTTACAAGTGAAGGAAAAGTGAGTTGCCGAAGTAGGATAACTCCCCAGATCCTTGGTTCGATCCCAGTAGTAACTCGTGGGGGCAAGTCTCTGAAGCAGGAGGCCCCTCATTGATGGACTGGATGCCTTGGATTCGATAGCCTTGTGTGCCCCGTGAACTCTAAAGAGTTACTGTGGCCAACCCTGTGCGTAAATCCTATTAAGTTCATGACCCCGGTAGCTTCACTGGGACCCTCTAACGGATCACGGTTTGTGAACTCCTCGACCACGATAAGCCTCGTTAAATCTAGAGAGTTACAGTGGCCATTTGCATAAGACCAACTCCAACTACTTATGAGTATAAACTGTGGTTGAACCAACTACTTATGAGCTTAAACTATGTGTGCCACTAACTAAAAATAGAACTTAGCACCACCCACACGAAATAACACCATATAAACAACATTATATAATTAATAATAAAAACACAACATAAGAAAATTGACTGATTAAGCAAGATATTAACCATTATGTTCAAACATGATATTTGTTTATGATAAGCATGCATGACTAATCAAAGTTTGTCTATAATGTCAAAACAAGAGATAGCAAATGCAAAAAAAAAAAAGAAACAAAAAGCTATGATAAATATTTTAAAAAAAGAGATACAAAAAGAAAAGTTCATATGTCATTTGAAATTCCTAGAGCAAGCATCTAATGACGCAAGTCATCTCTCAATTGAATTTTAACGGTTGCATTTTCAACTTCGACCTCAATGATAAGCCGAGCGTAGTTTGGAGCATCGATCAGCTCCCTCTCCATGAAATTTATTGCCTCCTCCCCTTTTGAAACTTCTAGCTGCTCCAGATTAGCTATCCGCCTATTGACTTCAATATCAACTTCGAGTTAGCTCACCTTTGAATTTATTTCGCATTGTTGAGCCTCCAAATCCAGGATTTGTGTCTTAAGGTTCGCAATTTTCTCTGTTATTGTCACTGAGGAATGTTTGGCAGCCTTTACTTGCTCCTCCAAAGAATGAAAATCCTAATCATAAATAGATACTATTGTCCCTGCCTTTGATTTTTTCTCTTTAATTTGCAATAGTTCCTATTATCGAGTAAGAATTTTAGGTGCGATAGTCATATTGCGGACATCTACCGATTTGTGAAAAGTCTCACAAAAATGCGATAAAGACTTGCGCAAATGAGAAATATTAAGCCTAGCAATTTGTGTAGCATTTTCTAGAGAAGATAACACTATTTCTAAATCAAGCCATTGTGATGGATCCTAAAAGATGTAAATGGCTGCTGATATGGAGCTTCACAATAAAGATAACACTGGGGGAGAAATCTTTTTCAAAGATATGATATTCGATACAGTGGTGACAGAATTTGAGCTTATATAGTCACTAAAGACAGTGCAAACTGCAAAATATAAGTAAAATGTATAATTCAAGGGATATATATTATAGGAAAGTTAATATGAAGTAGGAAAATAAAGTAAAGTATATCAGCAACTATCGAAGGAGATGAAACTAGAGTTGTCGCTTCTACAGATTACCTTTTCTCTGAGGGAGGTTCGGGTAAGTCTGAAGCCATGTTGGCAAAAGATGGAGCTCTAAGTTCAGTACTGAATGCCACAATAGTTGGGGTTGTAACAATAGCAGGTTCTGTTTGGAAATTTATGCCACAAACTTCTTTGCTGGTCTTGATGGGAAGTTTAAGAGATTCTCTCTTCTTTTTAGCAGAACGCTTATCAGAGCCAGGGGTGAGAAGAGTAACTTGAGCCATATCCATAGGAGTCGGGAGAATCTTTGGAGATGTCACAATATCAATCGGAGGATTTGAAGGCGCTACACGCGGGAGGGGAGAATAATTATTGCTGAAAGATATATTAAAGTCAGCTCCGGTTGTATCCTCATACTCCCTGTAGTCCAGGAGTTCTTCTCCCTCGCTAGCATCTACAGTGATGACCTGAGGAATATCTGCTTGGGGAAGCTCTTCTTCAATTATAGTATTTTCTTCAACTCTGTCGTCCTTACCAATGTCCAATTCCCCTTCTTCCACTCCTTCTATGACCTCGACTTCTTCTACATTGGCATTTGATTTACCTTCTTCTCCTGAACGACTGGAAGAGGATGCCTGACTAGTAAAAGTAGAGCTGCAAGAGACAAACTCTTCGTCTTCTTCTTTAGAAGACGATGAAAATGATGATGATCTTAGAGGAGATTCTTCGCTAACCACTTATTTTCCCTTTCGATAGATTCCCTCATTTTGGTAGAGGCTAGGTTTTTTTATAACATTAGCCATGGGGGAGATAGAAGATCTTGCTTGTGTTTGTAACCAGGTCATAGGCAATGAGGTACTTCTTGGGGCTTTGAAGGCCCAACAGCTTCTAGGGCAGGAATATGATCTGTGGAAGTTGGAATTTTTAGGAGCTTTGGTGACGTTGGAAGGGGCACTTTCTTCATCAACGTCTATGGGGGCATCTTCCTTAGTCGAAGGTTTTTTCTGAGATTTGAAGTGCATCAACGGAAGCCCATGATCAATCCAACCTTCAAGAGTGTTAGTTGGTTTAACTTCACGAATGTGTTCTTCTATGAAAATATTTATGCAAATATCGCCAGGAGCAGGGACATGATCATGTTCAAGGGTATAGCCTATCCCATCCCTTTTGTCGCATTTTCTAAGTTGAGGGGCGGGGATCCATATCGGTGAATTTATTGGCAAGCATCGGCGAATAAGAAATGATTGATGTGCCCACCACCGCATCCACTGATAAGTCGTACGAACAAAACAACTAAAACCTGGTATAATGAACTTTGAGTTGATGCAGGCAACGAGAAGTTGTCTCCAGATTAAACCCCAGTTGAACAGCCCCATACCATAACAACGCATATTGTGAGTTACTTCTTCTGAATGATCAAGAATGGTATGATCGTATCCAAATTGTCGTGCGAATCGGTTGGGGTAATACGGTTCTCTCCACAACTCATTGCCTTCCTGTAAAGGCAAGCTGTTAGACCGTATTGATATGAAAAATGCTTGATCAGCTGGAGGGAGTTCATTCTCATCGACGGCTTCGTGATCCATAATATATTGGGCAAATGAGAACTGGTAAAAATCAATAGCGTTCATTGACTCAATGGTATCGATGACCCATTCATACATTCATTTTGGCATAATCCTCCGTTGATAATGCCATAAGGGAAATCGGGAGGGATGAACATAAGCTTTTTCTAGGTCATCGTATGTCCATGGGAAATATATACCCAACCATCCAGAAAAGTAGTTCCACAGGGTGAATGCTAAATTGGACCTGACAGAAGGGTTTTGGCAATGTGTAACAACGTCTCCAAAGGCTCGATATAGTGAGCATAGTACAGGGGGCGCTAATGAATATCTTCGTCCTTCTACCAATCCGCCTACAACAACAAATGCAGATGGTCTGATAGCATCTACCCATTTGGAACTTGGAAGCATTACTGTACTTAGCTAGTATGATAAGAAAGCCGCTAATTCACCCTTGGAAGAAAATTTGACAGGTTTTGTATTTTGCGACACACATTTTCCAATTCATTCGAATTCTTGTTCTTAAACCTGCCAAGGAAGGGAGATTATGAGTAAAAAGGATGATTAACGAACGTATGAAGATCACAATGAAAAGAAGAGGAATGTACTGTAGCTCTTGGGAGAAATGAGCCAGCCAAAGGAAATGAGAAATTTTGACAGTGTCAGGAAATTTGGGCATTTCCCTGAAGAGTTCAACGGTAGCATTTGATACTAACGCCTGTCCTTTCGAAGAAGAAAAATGTGACAATTCTTCATTGGTAGGGACGTATTCATCATAAAAATGACCCGTCACAGGTAAACATGTCATCTTTTGATGATCTCATAAAGTGATGCTGACTTCACCCAAAGGAAGATGAAAAGAGTTTGTGGTGGGACATTAATTGCTCAAAAAACCCTTATAAATCATGTGATCCTTGTAAAAGTATTTAGAAGTTGCTTCAATAGCACCATAAAGGCCAACATGCATCAGTGTCGTGAAATGTTTGGTAAGGATAACATTGGCCCAATCAGTGTAATATTTATGAGACATCAAAAAGCCTCACATGTAAAATTCCTCAACTCCCCATAGCAATCTCCTCTTACTGAAATGCTAACGTATCATCTCATAAAAGACTGTAGAAAAGTGTGCATGGGGGTTGTAACATGGAACAAGGAATCGCATTCTGTGCACTTCACCAATTTGTTGTTTTGATCCTCTCTCTGAAAGAATGCCTTCTAGCATTCGGGGCTCTCAAATCGACCAGTTCGGAGTATACATCATACGGCTTTACACGGTTCGATCCATTGACTTGCTTTTAAGAATGGACTGATGTCGTCGAATGTTCAAGGAGTTGTCACCAGTTCGTTCCTGAGAGGGTCGTTGAATTTTATGAAGTCGTCATGAACCTTTACCATGTCTTAGGAGTTTGAAACTTTCCACTTTTTGTGTTCTTGGATCTTTTCTTAGGGTATCTGTTACTTTTATTTCCTCCGTTTCTTCTGAAAAAGAGTGGGTGGTGGTGTGTCTTCTCTTATTGGCGATCGAACAATGTCTATGCGTAGGTTGGCTATTGATTCTAGCCAAGTCTCACAGTCAACTTCTCGTCCTTGTTTTGGGGCTGATGTTATGGACTCAGAGATGATTGCCTGACATATTGGCTAGGATAACACTTGACTTTGTCAGAGAAGTCAAGGATAGGTAAAATCAGCTCCTTTATATATGCGAGTTGCTTGTTAGTCACCTTAACTCATTTATGTGGTGGACTTTCGTGAGCTGGGGAAGAAGGGGTAGCTGTTTGGGTTAGAGGAGAAGAAGGGGCCACCTGAGTTGTAGAAGTTGGTGAAGGATCAGAAGTTGGAAGAGAGTTTGGGAGGCTAGAATGAGAGGGATGATTTGTGGGTGGATCTACTACATGAAAAGTTCTTTTGGGGCGAGCCATAGTTGAGAAATTTGAAAAATGGTTAAGTCTGGAAAAAGTTAAAAATTTCAGCAGAGTTTCTAGGCAAGAATTTACCGCATTAAGTGCGGATGAGTTACACGAAAGACTTGCGCGGGCAAGTTGTGTAGAAGACTTTTGTGGGAGTGTTGCATGGAAAAGGGAATCACTAGAAGAAATAGAGACTGGAAGGAAGAAATGATTGGAAGGAGTTGGTATTTATAGGCCTAAGACGCCATTAGAAGTTGCACGGCTCATCGAGTTGTGCGGATTCACGCAACTTAGGTTCTCCATATCAAGTTTGATCCTTCAAATTGATTCAGAAAAATCAAATTTTGGATCAAGGGGGCATCTATTGGGGTACCAAAAGTGATCGGAGAGAGAAAGTTGGAGAAAGGAATGAACAAGAGAGGGAAAATAGTACAAGTTGTGCGAGACCCAAGTTGTGTGGGACCCAAGTTGTGCGGGACTCAAGTTGCACAGGTCCGCGTAACTCACTCAAGTTACGCTGTCACATGCAAGTGTCATTAGAGGAGTGGGGTTTTGGTGATACAGAGTTGGGGCCTATGGCACAGGAGTCGAGGGCTCACACATGCGGATGCCCATAAATACCCCCTCACCCCTTCATTTAAGAGATCAAATGTTCAGGAGGTCAGTTTCTCCAACAGGTATTGAAGACAGAGAGAAGGGAGGAGGGTCGCGCTACTCATAAGCGAGTTGCGTGGGCCCACGCAACTCATCGGTCGTGTCACTCCTATATGAGTTGTGTGGGTAATTTCTTAGAGCAGTCATAATGCTAAAATTTTTGACAAATGATCAGGCTATTTCAGATATTTCCAAGGGATCCTAGCATGGGAAACCCGCACAACTTGTCTCCCCTGGGGATTTGATGAAAACGCACCGAAATGCTGCCAAAATTCACATTTTGATTATATTTGACTTGTATATTTTTCTCTTTATCAAGATATTTTATCCTGGAATCAAAGGACCAAGAGGATGTTAATGAACTCAGAATAAATGAAATTGATAAATATTCTCTTTACTCCATCTTCATCAATGTTAAATAAGTTCTCCCAAATCAAATGCATTTTGTTTTTGGTCAAAACAAGCCCACACATCCCACCAACTAGAAATGATGCACAATCTCAAATGTAAAGGACAGCATGCTAATATTTTTCCTGTCATACATCATATTGGGTCCACTAGCCACATACACAACAAACTAAGAAAAATCTCAATTATTTATGCATTGTAAAATAGGCATGCTAAGTGTGGCCCACTTGATTAGAGGTAGTGTGCAAGGCACGCTTCCTAGTAGGTAATGAGCCTGCCCAACAGGCTCAAGGAGAGTCACCATCGTGGGTTTCTCATTTCCCAATGATTTCTCTTAGTATTGGGCCTACTTAGGTCTTAGGTTTGCATCATTTAGAAGGGCTCAAGGCCACTTATATCTTAAGAGAATATTTGGACAACAAGATTGTCCACTAAATATTTTACAAGTTATACAACACCCATTTACAAAACATGTCAGGTGAACCTCATAACATGAAAGGTAAGGCCCATACAAGATAGCCCATATTAGATGACCCACTTAAGGTTTTTAAGCCTAATAATAGTTGAGAGTTATTTTTCAAAGTTTAGATGCTACATTAAATGCCTTGGGAAGGTGGTGGACCATACCGACATGGCTCCACATAAATTCTATGTAAAACAGACTTTTGGCGCAGGGTTGGTTCTGGGTCATTCAGAGTCAGATTCATGATCACATCTGGCCTACATATGGTGAAAGAAAATAACTACCTGGTAGCTCTATGTACGGGCTTTATAAATTATAAGGCATGCCTCATTGCTTAGGTGAGTACAATTTATGGTGATGGCCTAAACATGGGTACTTGGAGAAACTGTGCAGGAATTATAGTGCAAAATTAATTTTGACCCAATTTTAAGTATATCCCATGATCACAAGAGATCACATTTCAGTATGCCATCAAGTGCCCTTGGTTGTACTATATATATGCACTTCAAAAATTATAAGTTGCGATCAACTGGTTGTGCACACGTAATATTTGATATAGGCCAAACATAGGCACTTTAATTTTCTGCACAACCATACCTGGCCCCATTTTGGGATCTACTCCCTGATCATGTGAGGTCGAATTTGTCCCAATTAAAATATTATTTATCTATTCATTAGTGTAGGTTAGAGGTTCCAAGTGGTGGCCTACTCAAACCTCCAGCGTGTGGTTCACTACAGAGGACCAAAGTTGGTACAAAACACAAATAATCAAACAGTTTTCAGAAATGGGGTCTATCACAACTTAAGGCCTAATTTCCAAAAACTTAGGGAATCATTCCTAATAAAAAGCTGGTACATCCCAGCTCACTTATATAATGATTAAACATCCCCAAAGTGTGACCCTTAACTACAGAGTGTGGGATCCACTACAAGGTATCAAAGAGGCCTACATGCAATATAGCTAAGTACTTAGAAAATTTTCAACAAATAGAAAGTGTAAAGGGAATGCAATAGATCCAATGACAAGTAGGGCCCACATGATAGTGAAGCATAGATAAGGAACGCACAACAATATACATGGGTGTCCATTTTAAAATGTGTAAATCACAAGTGATCCCACACCCAAGTGGGTCAATGAGAGGATAATTGTTATGAATAACATAGGTCCAACATATTCATCAAGTAGCACATGAAATATATTGATGAAATCTCTATCATTAGATTCTCTGTTGGAAGATATGATCTAATGGATGGTTTGGGAACAAGTTATTTAGGTTGTTTATAGGTTTCCAACCATACAGAGCCTTAGATCCATCTGGACCATACATAGAAATTCAAGATTTATCCTTATAGAAGTATCTATCAATCCATAATTTTATAAATTTTATCATGAAAGAATCTAACCATAGGGACCATACATATGATTATTGACTATCTTAAGTAAGTCAAGAGAAAATATCAAATACATCTGATCATTGTAATCACGGATATGGCATTTTTTGTATAAGGTCAAGATCTCAGCCGTATGTACTCCGATTGAGGCTTATTATATACCTTTGGAAAGCTAGTTCAATTTTCTATGAATCTAATAGAACGTATAATTTTAATACATTTTTTAAAGGAGTTAAAAATGAGTCCATTTTAGGCAAATCAAAATCTTGCATGTGCTTCTGGACAATAGCCAAGTAAACTTGATGCTACGGATGATTGGACCGTTGGATGGCTACGAAATTTGGTCCAGTGTTAGATCATATTGTGGTTCATATCATTTTCAACTTCGACCTTTACATGATTGATTTTATATGATTTTTAGAAGTTATTGTCCAGGTATAAAAAAAATAAGATTACTTATGAAGGGTGTGGGTATAATGTCCATCAAGGTGGGGTCCACATGTGTGACCCGCCAACTTAGAATCAAGCTGACATTTGTGTTTTTCCTAAAGAAGCAAGGTGGGCCACAAAAAAAAATGGAAAGAGAGGGAGAAGGAGAGAGAATGGTTGGTGGTGGGAGGAGCTCCACCACTATGTGCTCCACTCATGGATCTACCACACATACATCAAATGGGTCCCAAATAGATGGGCCATACATCAGGAAATCATGTGGGAAAACCCTATCCCCACCACAAAAATTCAGGCTTAGATGGCCACAACAAGTTGCTCAACAAAGAACATCGTGGTGGGATCCATGAAGAATGGCCTCATCATGGATACATGTATGCAAACCATGGTGGGCCATTGGCTACACCTAAGGTCCAAGACGGGATCCCTATCATTAATTGGTACGTCCCACTTTTCCCATGCATAAAATGAAGAAAAACTAGCCTAAGAAGCACCTACCACTTCTTCTTCAAGCTTCCTAGCAATCCCAAGCTCCTAAGCTTCACTTTTAATGGAGGAAGATGAAGTTCTAATGGTTGGATTGGGATGTTAAGGGTGGAAGATAGGCTGGATGTTGGGTTCTCTCCTTCCCTGGCTTGGACGTTGGGTTGCAATGGAGGAGAATGGTAGAGAATGGGAGAGAGAGGGGTAGTGTAGGGAGGCAATGATGGATTGTAAGAGGTAATTATGGCTTGTAAGAGGCATGAGAAGAGAGGGCATGCTAGCAATGATTACTTGTAAGGCATGAGTGGTCTAGAGATGATGTTATCCTAGGCTAGGATAGGCTAGGTTAGGTAGGGTAATGTCATGGTAATGATGGCTTGTAGAGATCTTTTTTCTACCTAGAATCCTATGGTCCCACAACGCGCGGTGTAGACTTGGGATTATGTGTGGGTCATAACTCCTAGCCTAAGCATCGCATTGGCGCGTGAGATGCGGCGTTGGAACTATGATGACGGTGCCATCATAATGGTATAGGTTTCTGGTCGAGTCGACTCAAATCTATGGGATGTGACTTAAGGTTGTGTGCAAATGTTGTTTACAAGTTGTGGGTCACCGAAATTTGACCGAGAGGATCACGGGAGTCTAAGGAACGATGTAGTACTAGGATACAAGCCTTATAATGGAGCACCTGAAGGAATATGACTTCAATCTTCGATACCACCCTTGTAAGACGAACGTGGTGGCAGATGCTCTTAGCCGTCAGCCACAGGGCCTGGTGGCACATATGATGGTCCAAGAGTGGAGGATGCTCAAGGGTAGTTGAGTATAACTACGAGTTTGGTCCGCAGTTTGCCATCGTTCAATTATCAAGATTGTCGATCGAACCCTCTCTTGTCACAAGGGTGATCGAGGCTCAACAGATAGACGAGTTATTACAGGGTTACTGAGCAGAGGCTGTATGTAAGAAGCAGTTAGATTGATAGATTGGTTCTGTTGGTGGACTTCGTTTCAAAGTCCAATTATGTGTCAAAGATATTCCAGAGTTGCGCATAAATCTAATGCTCGAGGCACATCAATCGAGGTTTTCTATCCACCCTTACTCTATAAAAATGTACCATGACATGAGGAGGCAGTATTTTTAGGCGGGGATGAATCGCCAGATTGCTAGTTTTATGGCCAAGTGTGACACATGCCAGCGTGTTAAGGCGGATCATCAGAGACCTTCAGGTCCATTGCAGCCATTAAGTGTCCCATTGTGGAAGTAGGAGCACATATCCATAGATTTTATCATGAGTTTATCGAGGACTCAGTGTGATCATGACGTCATCTAGGTTGTCGTTGATCTTCTGACAAAGTCTGCACATTTTTTTACGATTCATGTGACCTAGCCCTTGGATCGTTTGGCTAGATTATTCATTGATGAGATTGTAAGATTGCACGGTGTTTCAGTTTTGATCATTTTTTATCGAGACTCGAAGTTCACGTCTCAGTTTTGGAAGAGCTTTTAGAAGGCGATGGGGTCTGCCTTACAATTCAACATTGGTTATCACCCGCAGACTGATGGGCAGACCGAAAAGGTTAATGAGATCCTTAATGATATGCTTAGGGCTTCCGTGATTGACTTCTTGAGTAGCTAGGATGAGCATCTGCATTTAGTTGAGTTCGTGTATAATAACAGCTATCAGGCAACCATTAGCATGACTCCCTTCGAGGCATTCTATGACAAACAATGTAAATCCCCTAATTATTGGATTGAGGTTAGAGAGCACCATCTCCTAGGTCCCGAGCTTGTGCAGCAGACATCAGAGGTCATTGATATCATTAGGCAAAGGATGCGCACAACTCAGAGACGGTAGAAAAGTTTTGTAGATCGTCGGCATTGTCCCTTGGAATTTACAGTTGGAGACCATGTGTATCTGAAGGTCTCACCCATGAAGGGTGTGGTTCGATTTGGAGCAAAGGGTAAGCTTGTCCTAAGATTTATTGGACATTTTGAGATCACAGGGTACGTTGGTACCATGGCCTATCGACTTACCTTGCCACCTCAGTTGTCTGGCATTCACAACATTTTCCATGTTTCTTTATTGTGGAAGTGTGGGTTAGACATCGTTCCTGTGATTGATTGGTAGCCGTTAGAGGTTCATAAGGACGCTTCTAATGTTGAGCACCTGGTTCGTATCCTTGATTGGAAGGAGCAGATCATCCAGACAAAGGTCATTCCCTTGGTGAAGGTTCAATGAGGTCATCATAGTGTAGATGAGGCGTCTTGGGAGCGAGAGGCTGAGATTCACGACTACTATCCTCATATCTTCGATGATTGATTATATTTTGTATTATGTCTCTGATTTTATATAGTGAGATGATTTCTCTTCCCTTTCTTTATGAGTTCTGTCTAGTTGTATGATAGTGTGAATTTCAAAGATAATTTTTTATTAGGAGGGGAGAGCTGTAAGATCCGTATCATAGTACCATACCTTCCGTCCAACTCCCGTGATCCTCCCCATTGTATTCTGGTGACTTGCGACCTATAAACAACATTTGTGTGTAACCCTAAGTCGTATCCTGAAGATCTAAGTTGACTCAACTTGAAACTTATACCATTACAACCGCACCGTCACTCTAGTTCCAACGCCACGTCTTGCGCACCAATGCGATGCCTAGGCTAGGAGTTGTGGGTCCCCGTGTATTTCGATGAAACATCACGCGTTGTGGAATCTAAAAGATTTCATTTGGGAAAGAATCTCTGCACTACTTAGCCTATGTCTAGCCTATGGGTCATCATAACTTAGCCACGTATGCCTATTCTGCATCATTGCTATCAACCATGCTTCCCTCTCTCTCATCCAAAGTCAAATCTCCATGCATACTTCTTACACCACCATCATTACTCACCACGATCACTCCTCTTACATCTCTTACACAACCTATCATAGTTCCCATCCCATGCCTTCTTACCCTACTCTTCTCCCTCATTTCTCTACCCATTCGCTAACAACCATTATAGAGAAAGTCCTAGGGGACTTTTTTTATTATTGTAGTGGATATGTGGTGGTATTATTTGTGACTTGGCTATGCTTGTGGTTATGCTCCTTTACAAAAAAAAAAATCATATTGAAAATCTTCCTTGTAGGATCCCAGGATCGGAATTGGCATATGGGTGCTGGGAGCCGAGAATGGGGTACTACGGAGGCTATCAGCGCCAAATTCGATAATTAAAAATTCTGTGAGCCTAGTTTCTGAGTTTGGGGCGTGACACTCATCCCTAGGCATGAATGACCTAACTGTTTAAAAGGCCCATTCATGTCTACATGAGCCGACTATTTGAAAGACCCACTACCTTAAAAGTTGAATAGCTGACTGTTTGAAAGGCCCATTCTCTTATATCAATGGACTGATTGTTTAATGTAGTAGTGTGTATGTGATGCCCCGGTCACTGCTTCATGTGGGTGGGCACTTGTGGGCGGGCCCCAAAACTGGCTGGCAGGCTACTGTGTGGCTGGCAGGCTACTGTGCTGGGCAAGCTACTGTTGCAGTTGACTGTAGCGTAACTTGTCCCACATCGGAAGAGTTGTCTGAAGTAATGGTGGTTATATGTGGAGTGTCACCCTATACTCTATGAGGCCTTTTGGGGGCAATCCCGAGAATAAAACAGTGCGGGCTGTGCCCAGTGCGGACAATATCATATAGTGTGGGCGTGGGCTATTACAAATGGTATCAGAGCTGAGGACGACTCTGCCCCACCCACCGAGGGCAGAGCCATCCTCAGCTCTGACACCATTTGTAACGACCCACGTCCACACTGTATGATATTGTCCGCTCTGGGCATAGCTCGCACGGTTTTGTTCTCGGGGTTGCCCCCAAAAGGCCTCATACAGTATAGGGTGACACTCCACATATAACCACCATTACTTCAGACAACTCTTCCGAGGTGGGACAAGTTACGCTACAGTCAACTGCAACAGTAGCTCGCCCAGCACAGTAGCCTGCCAGCCACACAGTAGCCTACCAGCCAGCTTTGGGGCCCGCCCACATGTGCCCGCTCACATGAAGCAGTGACCGAGGCATCACACTACCAGGACTAGGAAGGGATACGATGAGCCTTCTACCCTGGTTAGGTAGATGATCAATGTATCGAGATCAAGCCCACTGCAACCGTCTCTCCATTCTGGTCAACCATTAAAAACATATATATTACTCTAAGTAGATGGGAATCGTCGTCAAGACTTCAAATAGATAAAGAAATCAATTGTAGCCAACCATTAGGGTATAAGCAAGAGATAAAGAATAAATTTTTAAGGAGGATAGACAAAAACACGCCAGACTAGTATAGATGTATATACCCCACCATGCATATAAACTTGAATCAATAAAGTTTAGGCAAAAGAATAATAAAATCTTTACTCATTACCCTTATCCAATTTCGGGGATGAAATTATTTTTAAGGGGGGTAGATTGTAACACCCTGGATTTTTATCAACCTGGAGTTAGACGTCCTTAGGCAATGGGTCAACCATATCACTCTCAAAGATCAATCCTAAAGTTTAGAAATTACTTTTCAGCCCATTTCCTTCAAAATCTTACCTTTCACCACCTCATTTTTCAAATTTCCCCAAATACTTTCATATTAGACACAAATCTTACAGTTTAAATGGTAAAGAACTATACTTAAACTAAAACTTACTATAAATGGTTCATACATGCATAAAATAGGATTTTGACTATGTAATTATTATAATCTCATAATGTAGATAAGTTATTTGAATGGATAAGATTCTTCTACCCCAAAATCATATATTGTATGTCGTGTAACTCTTTCCGGTTTGTAAATGAGACTCGATAAATGCCTCGACGGACTCGTGGGCCCAAACCGCTCAATTCGGGGGGACCCGAGGTGGGTCCCACATGTTTCCGGCATCCTCGGGGGGAAAAACCTTGCCCTCGAGGTGAGACCTCACCAAATTGGTCAGTGACTGATGAAGTCCTCGCCGGTTTGGCGAGGCCTCATCCGTACAACGATTAGGCAGCCCATTTTTTACATTTTTTATACACATTTCGTCCAACTTTGAAAAATCATATCTCCTTCGTTATAACTCCAATTTAGGTGATTCAAAAACAATATTAAATATAAATGAGTCTAGTTTTATATAAAAATATGTAGAAAAAGATAATAAAATATTTAGTATAATTTAAAGTAGGACGTTGTGACAATTGTCTGAAAATCACTTGTTGGACAGCTGGTGCTTCTGGAATTTTTATACTTTTTCTACAACTCAAAATCTTATGAAATTTGGTAGACATAGGTTAAACTTGATTATGATCCACTAAAAAAATAATTAAATTAATACGATAACTATAAGTTCCCAAAATGGGGCATAAAATGGCCCTAGGACTGTATTCTGCCATAATTAGGTTAGAATTTGGTTAAGTACCAAACTGAATACTCAATAGAATTAACTTGAACCACTTTAAATATGAACTATAAGACCTAAAATGAGTAAAACTACTAATTCTATGTTACCTAGAAACCTAGGATCAATCTCTAAACCCAGTTGCTCTTGGGAGCATCATGAAACTTCGTATCGGACCTGGATCGCACATCGAAAGTCCGATAGCGGTGAACTTAGACCATTATGACCGCCTAGTTGGACTTGACTATCACCTCAAAAAATAAGGACAAACGATGTCCTGAGACCATTTTCTTGAGTCCGGAGTGAAGAGAGTGAGAAAGTGAAGATTTTTAGAAAATTAAATATAATTTTAAGTAATCTAGATCGTTTCTCTTACGCGTTATTTCTAAGAATTCTGACCATTAGATTTCGACCCAAATTCACCCTCGGATCAGGATAGTTGGCCCATACATGTCATAGTACTTGTAGCTCTGATCAAGTTCCCGTAACCGTTAAACTGAAACTGGTCCGCCATGGTCGATCTGGAAACCCGACCAGACTGAAAACTTAGCTTGACCTAGATCCAATATTAGAGAGCTTAAGTCCGACCGCATTTAGTAACAGGACCTCCAGAAGTGCTCCATTGGATCGGAACAGACCCGATTTGGTTATAACCTAAGTATACCTTGGCCCCATGGCTATTTTCATCGCTTTTGGGCTTATAAAAAGGCCTTAAACCCTCTCTCACAAATCTCATACGAATTTTAAACCCTAGCTAAGAAAGAGAGAGAAAGAGAGAGAGAGAGAGTAGGAGATTCACCCAGGGATTCTACCCTGCCACTCCATGTGCTTCAATACCACTACTATATTGCTACTACGACATTTTTGAGTCTATTCTTGAGTAAGAAATCCTAACCCTAACCTATTTTGGAGCTTAGAATTTTTAAGTGTTATTGTAGGTAACCTATATTCATGCCTTAGGTTGCCTATCCGCCGTTGACGAAGACTTGTCATCTAAATCATATCCGTTACGCGTTTTTTGGTTTAAGGTGCGGACTATATATGTTTAGGTTATGGTTTTCAAGTCTTTCAATGTCGGTTAATAATATATTACTGACGTGGATGCTATTTCACATGTATAAAGTGTTTTCATTTTCATCTTTCAGTTATACGTTAACTATGTTGAATATACTGTATTCCTCGTAATTATAGAAAATACCGTATACGTATGAAATTCAGATTTGTGCTTGTCATGATTAATTGTTGTCTATGTACGCTAGATACATGTGTATCAACTTCTGGGTGAACGGATTAGCCTGATACATGTTTTATCAACGTACGTTGCGTATGTTATATTGTGTAGTCTAAGTTTTTGTAAAAATGACTGAATGAGTATAGAATTCGCTTTCATGCTCGCCATGGCTAACTATCATGGATAAATGATTGTTGTATAGGTGATAAGACTTTGACGAAAGGATTTTCCCTAATACGTATGCTAATGAATACATAATATGTATGATGTAATGTGTAGACTAAGTGTATGTAAATGTGTCTGAATGAGTTAGTAGTTAGTAAGATGTACCTGTATGCGGGTTGAGATATGATTCTCAACTACATTAATGATGTGTATGATTTCCTCCATGTATTTTATATTTCATATGTGTGGATTCATATTTAGGTTGTATTCCATAACATGCAAAAATAATGCCGTGAAGGGTGATGGGGGAGTGGTGTAACGATTCCGTGCAACAGCTCTAGCAGCCCTAAAGTGGACAATATCGGACCTTTGATTGTATAATTTAAAATATTATCCATTTACTACTTTGACTATATCATTGGATAACATGTCATAATTGATGTGATTGGGGCTATTATATAGTCCAGGTGATCGGTAACAGTCTTTAAACTGGTGGTTGAGATTATTTTCGCCACGCAGGATGTGTTCGATGAACCCGAGTCGTACTTGGGATGTTCGGCAGTGGTTAGGCCACACGAAGTGCTTATGCATTCCATGTCGTTCAACTCAAAGTGCGCTTGGCCTAGTTGAGCTTATCAACTAACCCGATTGACCGATGTATCTTCACCATGTTTGGTCGCTACTATTTAAATCTAAGACACTGAACTTACTAGTGAAACTTCCGTTAACCTTGGTACCGTGATCCACTAAGACTCATGAGCAGGACATGGTGGTATGGGACACCGTGGTAGAGCTATCGGCCTACGCTGGGGCGACAAGCCTCCCCGTAGTGACCAGTGAGCACCCTACTCTTGTGAGCAGATTATGGTGGTATGGGACACTATATTCTTGCTGTCAGCCTACATTGATTGGTGACGAGCCCTCTGTAGTGACCTCGAGTTTATCCTGAAACTGCGTAAGGGCGACGAGTCTTGTTGCAGTATTGAGGATATAACTAGGCCTGTATTGATTTGGTGATGGGGGAGTGGTGTAACGATTCCGTACAACAGCCCTGACAGCCCTTGCAGTGACCTAAAAACGTAATATCGTATGAGATTTCCTAGGACTGACGACCCTAAAATGGATCAATGTTTGGAAATTGATATAAGGGAGGTGTCTTAGCTTCCCAATCCTGTTGTATGAAAGGGACTAATAAGAACTTGGTAATCATACTCATGACATTGCACTGCATGTACCATTGGCATTGGTGTGAGAGCACAGGGGTTGTGATTCATGCCGCGATCCTTAGATGATGTCGCATGAGGAAGTTTGTAGTGAGGGCATGCATCATTCCCTCATATCATACTTGCATTGACAAGAGTAACTAGGACATGTTTGATTGTACTGCTTTGTCATTACTTCTTGATTGGATTGATAACATGTTAACCTCTGCTGTATAGTTTTCACTGAGTTGATCACTCATTCCCACGTTACGGGACGGTGTTTGTAACACCAACCAGTCCCTGTTTTAGTTTTAGATGATGGCGCTACTTGCGAAGCAGAGCCGAACTTTATGATGATGAGGAGGATTTCACCTATATACAGGTTCTGATCGACGGGGTTACAGGGTTACTGATTAGATGTCATTACACTTGTTATCTTATACTTTTAAAATACACATGTATATTCTTTTTGTTCATTTTTGGAGTATACATGTATATAGTTAACCTAGTAACATGTTCACACTCCGGAGACTTACAATAAATTATACATTTTATATAATTATCACAGTCTTCCGCTTACAAAATTTAACTGCTCTGGAGTATGATATGCTGTTTTGGCTTAATCCACTTCATTTTTTATGCCCTAATACAAATAACATTCATCCATTAAAAAAAATTTGCATAAGTGATGTTCTGGAACTCGAAAGCTGAGTTATGCTCGACCCCCGATTTTAAGGACGTTACAAGATGGTATCAGAGCATGATCTAAATTAAACTAGACCTGGGTCATGGTTACACACAGCACGCTGACATCAATTTAATGTAGGATGGTGCGAGAAAAATCTAGAAACATGTTTAGGACTCCCAGTTTTGTTTGTTGGCGAAAGTTTACTAAAAATGATCGCCGAGATTGAGTCCGTGCACACTCCTGATCACACATAACGACCCCAAATCACTTCTAGATCGTCAATTGATGAGTATAGACCATGTTTCATCCCATTTCAGCTGTTAGAAATCCCTAAAAGTGAATACAGATCAGATTAGTTCAGAAATGACCCGAAACGGCTCAAATCGGAAGAGGGGGCCAAAAAAATCACTTTCAGGGGGTTCCAAGGTGGGACCCCAACGTTTTTCGACCCAGTGGGTTGTGAGGCCTTCGCCCAATGGGCGAGCCCTCGCCGGATTGTCCAGTGGCCGGCGAGGGCTTCGCCACGGGCGGGCTAGTCCGGGCCGGGCCTTCTGGCAGATGGCATGTGGGGCCTAGTGGGACCCACCGGTCCATGGTTCGACGCTTAATTCATCCCCAATCGAGTACTTCCTTCACAAATTCCACTCCCAAGCACTCCCTTTACTTCAAAACAGCTCCTACCTCTCTCCCTCATTTTCCTTCAAGCCATAAATCCTTCCACCGTTCTCAGCAGTACTTATCTTTTAACCCCTTCATTTTCTTTGATTTGAGCTCCTACAACCCCATTTAAGTCTCAAATTTGTGTAAACCCACCACCCACCCTATTTCTCATTTTTTTTATCTTTATGTCCTCTCCTATTGAGCCTTTACACCCTCTGTTGAGGCTCAAATCCGTGGAGACACAAATTTCTCATCCCATTCTTCTTATTTCCCTCCTTTTCCATGACTCTTTTTGAGTTAGTTATAGCCATCTTCTCGATCTCTATGCTTTTACCGACAGGCGAGACTTAACACTGTAGCTTAGTCTAAAAACTGTGACCATCTAGTGTTAGGACATCTAGAGTTTTGGACTTAGAGTTGGTATTCATAGATTTTGAAAGATCGGATAATATAGAACATCTAATAAATTAATAACGTGAATCCTAAGCACTTCTTAGCTAGTATGAACATATGTGTAGACTCGACCGTAATTAAATTTAGGTTTGGGCAACTCAATCCTAATCAGGAAACCTTTGATCCTAAGTGATAGAACAATTCCCTGTAGTAGAAATGGTATGAAACCATCTAAAGTATAAGCTTAGACTTGGATTATAGCTAGTGAATTACAAACTAGGCTACTAGTTATATTAAGTAGTGTAAAGATTGAATATGCTAAGACAATTGAAAGATAACTGAATATACTAAGGAATAGTAGGTTTGATTTGCTTAGAGTATGACTTCATTCCTTCGATAGATCCCCATAATACTCAAAGGCTTCCTTAGTAACTCTCAGGAAACTTTCTTGACTTAGAACTAGTCATGTTTCAGGAAAAACTTATATATTCCTCAGATTAAATGCTATGATAAACTAACACGCCCCTCGGAATTGCCTTCCCAAGGACTTAGTAGAATTGGAAACACGGAGGAGAGAAACTATATATAAGCAAAATATTCACGGTTTGAATTGAATTCTCAATCCTAGTAGTTACTAATGAACTCAATGCGCTGATCAAGTAGAAGATCGAGACCAACTAGGATTAAGAATTGATACAACAAATTTTCTGTCCTACCTAGGCAGAAAGTCTATGTATCCGGCTCAGACCCACTACAGAACTTTTCTTTCGTGTTGACCCGACCACCTACAACCAAAAGTTATTGGTTTACCTTTGGAAAATATTAAGGACATATAGCCAGTAGAGAATTAGACATCTTACCACCAACTCACACCTGCCCCTGAAATCAACCACAATAGAGACTAGGCTCATTTTTATAACCATTGGTGCCAATGTCATAGTATACATCGTCAATGAAAGGAAGACCTATGTATTGGGAGACCGTATCCCATTCCATGTCAAGGATAGGTCCTAAATTACACCTCATTCCGACATACGGATCGAGACATAGATTCTTGAGCCTTGAGAGTAGACATAATTTTTATGGGATAAGAATTTTATGAGCCCAATCTAGTTAGGTCAGCTAATACAACCGTTAGGTTAGAATAGCGTAGCGAAAGCGTGGTTGGCCCCTTCCCCACTGGCTCAGGATCGAAGAAAATTGATTCAGGTTATACGTAAGGTTAGGTCATGAAATAAGGATTGAGTCTTCCTTAGAATGTCAATAGTGAAATCTTTAAAGAAGAATAATTAGGGCTTAAGTGTTGAACCTATTCATATTAAATCATAGGCCTAATAATGGGAACGAGCGGTGGTCAGAGTATTCACAAATCTACTCGTTAAATACGAACATAATAGAAGCCTTGGCCGACTCTAAATCATAGGCCTAATAATGGGACGGTGTTTGCAACACCAACCAGTCCCTATTTTAGTTTCAGATGATGGCGTTACTTGCGAAGCAGAACCGGACTTTATGATGATGAGGAGGATTTCTCATATATGCAGGTTCTGTTCGACGGGGTTACAGGGTTACTGATTAGATGTCATTAAACTTGTTATCTTACACTTTTAAGATACCCATGTATATTTTTTTTGTTCATTTTTGGAGTATACATGTATATAGTTAACCTGGTAACATGTTCACACTCCGGAGACTTACAATAAATTATACATTTTATATATTTATCACAGTCTTTCGCTTGTAAAGTTTAACTGTCTCTGGAGTATGATATGCTGTTTTGGCTTAATCCACTTCATGTTTTTTGCCCCTAATACAGATAACATTCATCCATCATCAAAAAAAATGTTGCATAAGTGATGTTCTGGAACTCGGGAGCTGAGTTATGCTCGACCCCCGATTTTCAGGACGTTACAAGACGGTATTATAGCATGATCTAGATTAAATTGGACCTGGGTCATGATCACACACTGCACGCTGACGTCAATTTAATGTAGGAGGGTGCGAGAAAAATATAGAAACATGTTTAGGACCCTCAGTTTTGTTTGTTGGCGAAAGTTTACTGAAAACGATCGCCGAGATTGAGTCCGTGCACACTCCTTATCATACACAACGACCCCAAATCACTTCTAGATCATCAATTGACCGGTATAGACCATGTTTCATCCCATTTCAGCTGTTAGAAATCGCTAAAAGTGAATACAGATCAGATCAGTTCGGAAATGACCCGAAACGGCTCAAATCGGAAGAGGGGGCCAAACGAATCACTTTCAGGGGGTTCCAAGGTGGGAACCCAACGTTTTTCGACCCAGGGGGTGGTGAGGCCCTCGTCCAATGGGAGAGCCCTCACCAGATTGTCTAGTGGCCGGCGAGGGCTTCGCCGGTTCGGCGAGACCTCGCCTACCAGCGGGCTAGTCCGGGCCGGGCCTTCGGACCGATGGCACGTGGGGCCTAGTGGGACCCACTGGTCCATGGTTCGATGCTTAATTCATCCCCAATCGAGTACTTCCTTCACAAATTCCACTCTCAAGCTCTCCCTTTACTTCAAAACAGCTCCTACCTGTCTCAAATCACCCTTTCAATCCCTCTTTTCCTCATTTTCCTTCAAGTCATACATCCTTCCAACGTTCTCAGCAATACTTATCTTTCAACCCCTTCATTTTCTTTGATTTGAGCTCCTATAGCGCCCATTTAAGTCTCAAATTTGTGTAAACCCACCACCCACCTTATTTCTCATTTTTTTTTAATCTTTATGTCCTCTCCTTTTGAGCCTTTACACCCTCTGTTGAGGCTCAAATTCGTGGAGACACAAATTTTCCATCCCATTCTTCTTATTTTCCTCCTTTTCCATGGCTCTTTTTGAGTTAGTTATAGCCATCTTCTCGATCTCTATGCTTCTACCGACGGGCGAGACTTAACACTGCAGCTTAGTCTATAAACTGTGACCATCTAATGCTGGGACATTTAGAGTTTTGGACTTAGAGTTGGAATTCATAGATTTCGAAAGATCGAATAATATAGAACATCTAATAAATTAATAACATGAATCCTAGGCCCTTCTTAGCTGGTATGAACATATGTGTAGAGCTCGCGCATAATTAAATTTAGGTTTGGGCAACTCAATCCTAATCAGGCAACCTTTGATCCTAAGTGATAGAACAATTCCCTGTAGTAGAAATGGTATGAAACCATCTAAAGTATAAGCTTAGACTTGGATTACAGTTAGTGAATTACAGACTAGGCTACTAGTTATATTAAGTAGTGTAAAGATTGAATATGCTAAGACAATTGAAAGACAACTGAATATACTAAGGAATAGTAGGTTTGATTTGGTTGGAGTAGGACTTCATTCCTTCGATAGATCCCCATAATACTCAAAGGCTTCCTTAGTAACTCTCAGGAAACTTTCTTGACTTAGAACTAGTCACGTTTCGGGAAAAACTTATATATTCCTCAAATTAAATACTAGGATAAACCAGCACGCCCCTTAGAATTGCCTTCACAAGGACTTAGTACAATTGGAAACACGGAGGAGAGAAACTATATATAAGTGAAATATTCACGATTTGAATCGAATTCTCAATCCTAGTATTTACCAATGAACTTAATGCGCTGATCAAGTAGAAGATCGAGACCAACTAGGATTAAGAATTGATACAACAAATTTTCTATCCTAGATAGGCAGAAAGTCTATGTATCTGGCTCAGACCCACTACACAACTTTTCTTCCGTGTTGACCCGACCACCTACAACCAAAAGTTATTACTTTGCATTTGGAAAATATTAAGGACATATAGCCAGTAGAGAATTAGACATCTTGCAACCAATTCACACCTGCCCCTGAAATCAACCACAATAGATACTAGGCTCATTTTTATAACCATTGGTGCCAATGTCATAGTATACATCGTCAATGAAAGGAAGACCTATGTATTGGGAGACCGTATCCCATTCCATGTCAAGGATAGGTCCTAAATTACACCTCATTCTGACATACGGATTGAGACATAGATTCTTGAGCCTTGAAAGTAGACATAATTTTTATGGGGGTAAGAATTTTACGAGCCCAATCTAGTTAGGTCAGCTAATACAACCGTTATGTTAGAATAGCTTAGCGAAAGCGTGGTTGGCCCCTTCCCCACTGGCTCAGGATCGAAGGAAATTGATTCAGGTTATACGTAAGGTTAGGACATGAATTAGGGACTGAGTCTTCCTTATAATGTCAATAGTGAAATCTCTAAAGAAGAACAATTAGGGCTTAAGTGTTGAACCTATTCATATTAAATCATAGGCCTAATCATGGGAACGAGCGGTGGTCAGAGTATTCACAAATGTACTCGTTAAATACGAACATAATAGAAGCCTTGGCCGACTCTAAATCATGGGCCTAATAATGGAACGGTATTTGCAACAACAATCAGTCCCTGTTTTAGTTTCAGATGATGGCGTTGCTTGCGAAGCAGAGCCAGACTTTATGATGATGAGGAGGATTTCTCATATATGCAGGTTCTGATCGACGGGGTTACAGGGTTACTGATTAGATGTCATTACACTTGTTATCTTGCACTTTTAAAATACCCATGTATATTCTTTTTGTTCATTTTTAGAGTATACATGTATATAGTTAACCTGGTAATATGTTCACACTCCGGAGACTAACAATAAATTATACATTTTGTATATTTATCACAGTCTTCCGCTTGCGAAATTTAACTGTCTCTGGAGTATGATATATTGTTTTGGCTTAATCCACTTCATGTTTTATGCCCTAATACAGATAACATTCATCCATCATTAATAAAAATGTTGCATACATGATGTTCTGAAACTCGGGAGCTGAGTAATGCTTGACCCCCGATTTTCAAGATGTTATAGGTAGAAATGTTGAGTTTTTTAGCTCCTTGCTTGGACATCCAAGGTCTTCTTGGGTTGCAAATGAGGAAGATGGGAGAGAATGGGAGGGAGAGAGAGTGGTATATGGAAGTAATGATGAGTTTGTAAGGGTTATCATAACATTGTAATAAGCATGGGCATGCTAGTCATCATTGCTAGCAAGGCATGGGTGGCTAGGGTGATGTCATCCTAGTCTAGGTAGGCTTGGATGATGTCATCATCATGATAGCTCTTGTAGAGAATATTCTCCCTCTGGAATCTTTGTTCCGGCAACGCGCAGTATATGGCCGAGATTATGTGTGGGTCGTTTCTATTGGTCTAGGTATCGCACTGGCTCACGAGACGGGGCGTTGGAACCACGAAGACAACACAGTCATAATAGTATAGGTTTCAGGTCAAGTCGACTCAGGTCTACGGGATGCGACTTAAGGTTACTCATAAATACTGTTTATAGGTCGCAGATTGCCAGAATTCGATGAAGAGAATTGCAGGATCCTAAGGAATGGTATGATAATAGAATACGGGCTTACAATAGGCATCTATCAATGCATGGCTTTAGTTTGGCTTGCCATATATCATTAATATTTTCAACTTGAATATGAAATTTCTCTCCTTAGGCCCTTCCATATTTTTATATAAGTTGAATGCTCAGCTTTACATCTGGGAGCACAAAAACTATCTCGTCGAGAAGAACGGTCCGAGAGGTTGATGATCCTCCCTAATCCCCAGTACCAAGCATTAGACTATTATTTAAATTCAACGCCTTAGGGGCTGATGAAACCGCCACATCCTCGACTGGAGGCAGTGCGGTTGGCATTGAGGGATCAATCCCAACAATGCAAGCACTCCTATTTATAATTGGCAGTATTGCACTAGTTAATCAAAGATAGGGTCCCACTGAGTGTGCCAAAAACCATTCGCGTGGTTCTGTTTTTTGCTATGTGCTGGTGTTCTAAAATTGAAATCGCAGCTTTAATTCAAACTTTAATTCAAATTGAGCAACTATTGTAAGGCCTGTATCCTAGTCCGTAGTGTTCCATCAACTCCCGCGATCCATCCCGATGAATTTCGACGACCCGCGACCTACAATGAACATTTGCGCATAACCCTAAGTCGTATCCCGTAGATCTGAGTTGACTTAATCATATACTTGTACCATTGTAACCGCACTGTCGTCGTGGTTCCAACTCTGCGTCTTGTATATTGATCGATGGTATGAATCTCATTTTGGACCCTAAATGTGGTTGATGGTCCACCTTGATTCTCATGATCATTTTATGACGGGGTCATTCTTCATGGACCCCATCATGATATTTATTTTTCTTGCATAAATAGAGTCATCTAGACCTTACATTTGATGGAGAAAGGATCTCCACAATTGATTTTTGATTTGGTGGGCCCACGTGTAATGGGACTCACTTGATGTATGATTGAATGCAAGGAAGGGCTCATAGTGGCGGAGCCCTCCATCATACGTGTCCCTCTTTCTTTCTCTCTCTCTCTCTCTCTCTCTCTCTCTCCCTCTCCTTTTCTTTCATTTGTTTTGTGTGTGATGATGATGTGGCCTTTATGATTTAGGTATACTTGTAGTTATGCTTCTTATGACACAAATGTACGTTGAAAATCCTCTTTATAGAATCCCAGGATTGAAACCTGGTGTATGGACACTGGGAGCTGAGAATGGGGTATTATGGAGGCTGTCGGCACCGGGTTCGGCGATCGGGATTCCTGTGAATCCGATTTTCAGGTTTGAGGTGTGAAAACTATGACCCCTAACGCCAAGATAAACAGACACGTAGTGTATGACTAAGATTTAATGAGATCAGTCGCCTATTCAGTCACTCACTCAATGTGTAAAAAGTATCAGACGATATTTAAAAGGTGGGGTTCATCCTCTATTGATGGGTTGAACCTTTGTCTTCCTTACGAAAGAACTTTTCGATACAAGTAAAATGAAGAAGGGATTCTTACAGTTGGTCATGAACAACAACTATGGAACGCCTTTCCAGGTGAAGTACTGAATCCAGAGTGCGAGCCTAGACTCAAATTATAACTAAAGTTACCATTGGCTATATAGATCTACGGATTACACTAAGAGATGTAAACAGTAAGTTGAAAGCAAAAAATTACACTAAGAAATGTAATTTACTTGACAAAGAAGTAAATGAATAATCTATGGAATGTAAATGGCCTAGTAATTAAAAGGATAATTGAAAGATAAATTTGGTTTGTTTGGGTTGGTATGAAACCTTTTATTCTTACCGTATTCCTTTAATATTTATGGCTTCGATCTAGCCATCTAAAACTTTCTCACATTCTTATGGTTACTATAACCGTTGCCACTACTTGACTTCTTATGTCTCTTCCTTTGCTATTTAAATTTCTCGTATAACCGTTTCTTCACGATTACTTACTCATCAACCACTTAGACATTGACATGGCATAATATGGTACGTTTCAACTATCATTTGTTAAGAAATCTTTTCAAATATTTAAATATACAACATAAATTTTGTATAAATCACACTTTCAAAGGGAACGATGATAACAGGATGAACGAGTGGGACCCAATTGTTCGTTGATCCAAATCATTCTTCTTATGGAGTCGAGTTCGTACGAGTTAGATAATTGGCCTTTTCTCTACCCATTTGATGCCTTTTTCTTTAACCGTCTATTTGTAGGTCATTGATGAGAGGCTACAAACCTCTGATTTGAGAGAATTACCAGGGAACACCCCATCTAGATTACAAAAACCAGTATCTCCGGTCTGGATGGCGAAACGCGGCCACTTGTACGTAAACATCAGGACAGCGATCACGTCACTGTGCATCAGGACTTCGTGGTTCCTCCAGCTGCACTTTTTCAACGGACCTTTGCACTTTTTCTTGCTTGGTGTTGATAGAAATGGTGACATCTCACCCAAAAACCACCAAGAACAGAAAAAAAAAAAAAAAAAAAAAAGGTCAAGGCACGTTGGACGATGTTCTTCGACCACAAGCTGCATCCTCCAGGCACCGCCACAAGCATAAAGCCACAGATCTCTCAAGAGGTTTGCTCGATCCACATGCACCTTTAGACACGCAGCACGCGCGACTTCATCTGAGCAGTTCAAAAGGTGGGCCCACAGTGGATCTGATATTGCACTACTTTCCGACCGATTCGCTCATTATTACACTGGGTAACTGTAAGTTGGATATGGATCTTTAGTAGAATCTTTAATTACATGGTGCATTGTTTTGGCGGTCTGATTTTAAAAGTTGCTATCCTAATGGTGGGGACCATCTTATCCACGGTGGAGAACCCCACATCAAGTAACCTGCCACGTCTCATTTTAGCCACAAAATATGAAATGAGTGGACCCCACGGCTTCAATTCCACCAGCCTTGCCCTCTGCAATAAACAAGGAGAAATGGTCAGCAGTAGCCATCCATGTCATTATCCCAATCCTATTCATTGTTTGTGCCCATGTGACAAGCATACACACTGTCGACCCAAAAATCTGGTTCACCCACACCGAGCTCCAGCATTCACGCCAAGCCTCGTATGTCTACACAGTAGATGGATAAACGAGACCCTTGCTAGTATAGAGGACCCTCTGATGCTAAAATGAGGCTAGGAATTTGAATCTAAGTAGTGTAAGATGGGTTTTAGGTGAGAGATTTTGCATACCTATTGTTCTATTTTAAATTATTTTAAAATAATTTAATGTTTCAAAATATCCGTTGAGATGGGCCCCTACGGATGTATCTTTTCACTTAAGTCTAAAAGGTTACATCCTTTCAATTTTTGTTTTGAAAAGTTATGCTTTTTGAAACCTAAGGGTTGCACCAATTAGGTTTAAACACGATAGTCACAACCTTTTTGAAAGGGTGTCCCTACACCCTTAAGGTTGTCTTCACAAAGTCTATAAATAAATTTTCTCTCATCTGTTTTAAATTAATAAGAAAATGTTTATTTTATGTTAAAAGTATAGTTTAAGTATTTTCTAATTCGGGTTAAGACTACAAGTGATTTGAGCCCGTATACAGTGAGTGCACCACTGAGACCGGATCATAGTCGTTGTATCCTAGAAGTCGATTGCTCTGGAAACACATTGTACTTGGGACGTTGTCCAAAGGGAGCAAATTCGATTTCAAGCCGAGTGACTCACATCATGTCTCAACTCATACAAATTGATAAGTTTTCTAACTTTCTTATTTTAATTTTATATAATTTAATAGTTTTCCAAAATCCAATATCCAACAATCTTGAAATCGAATTTTATTTTGGAAAACTATTTAAACATATTTACATTTTGAGTTATATAAATTTAAATTGCCCACCAACCTAATTTGTGAGCCATAACCCATATAACATTTAGTTCGAATAATGGGCAAATTAAAAGGCTTTATAACAACTTTATCAATCACCCTATTATATCAAAAATTTGAAATCAAATTGGAAAACTATTTGTGAAAAAGTTAGTAAATGCTTATTTAGTGGTAATTCAAAAGGAATACTTCATATATTTCATTAATCATCCTTGTAAATATGAATCTTGACCAATGTGAAGAAGGTAGATGATAATATGAAAACCCATCATTGGTTGCATCTTCTAGAATGATTATATAACATTTTTTTAGTTGATAGGAGATTGGGATGAGAAATGGACATCCACATGACAGGGAGATCAATGTCCATTTCCATGGATATTAAATAATAATAATAATAATAATAATAATAATAATAAATAATAAAAAAATCAAAGGGAGAGAGAAATGATGGTTAGATAAAGGAAATTTCATTCGCATTTTCTCTGATTCTTTTCATGCAAAAGATTTAGGTTTTTGTTTCTTACGGTCAATCATTTTCTCTTACTCTAGTGTTCATTTGACCTTTCATTTTGATCAAAATGTCTCGTAGTTCAGTGATCTGGACTATTATTTGAATGGTTACACCGTAGATGGATAGTACCCTGAAAATCTTCTGTTCAAAATGATCTTATCCCTAGAATCTTTAGACTTTTCCAAGTTAATTATGGAACGTTGTTGCATTCCTGATGATAACTGCCTGAAAACCAAAACCGTTGTATTCCAGCCTTGACATATAAATTCTCATCTCTTGCAAAACCTAAATGATTACAAATCTTAATTGAAAGAGGAAATTTTTTTTCTCTGTCAACCATTCGAAGCCTTGATAACAGGAAATGATTGGTTATGTGATGGTTCCAATGGCAACGACAAGGGGCTCGTTGTTGCTGTTGTTGTTTGTATGTGTAAATCCCGACCCGGATTCCAAATTTAAAACGTTGCGAGAATGGATGACGGTTGTGGATGTGGGGGGATCTAATGGCTACAAGACCCTAAAATTTTAAAGAGAAAATAAAGGATTTCCTCGGTTTTGTTTTCATCTCCGAGGTTCTATATGGTTAGAATTATTCTAATGTTTATCCTCTGGTTGTATCTATTATTGAACTTTTGCATGCACCAAAATTCTCGATGCTTGATGTTCATTACATACATAAGGTGTGTCCTTTGATGTCATGGCAGGAGGCCAAAATATCATGTTTGGATCTCTGGTTACTATATAATAAGAAATGGTTCACATTAATTTATTTTTATTTTTTAAAGGTTTATCAATCGATGGCTGAGATTATTCTCTACTGTCCACCCATAAGCATCCACTAGATGAACCATCTGGATCACTAGGGTGATTCTCCATCTTTATAATGAAATACTGTCTCGATCAGGTGTCGATTCTTACCGAAATTGTATATTAGGCACAAAATTTATTAATTGGATGGCTAGGATCATTGGCGCAATTTTGCAAAACTGGCCATTAGATAGTCCAAGTCCACTCAATGTATTATAAAACTTTATCCTAAGAATTTCCAAATAATCGGTCATGATCATCTCTTGGTGGGTAGAAGGAGCAAATCCCTTTAAAAGAAATATCTCCACAATTGTTGTTATGAACCGCTACATCGGTAATGCACATCCTATTTAATTATTATAATTTAAGTTATGTTGATGTTAACATACATTAGTTGGGTGATGTTACTCATAACTCATCAATTTTCTTTGTGGATTAATTGAGAAATGCAACACTCTCAAATAGGGAGAGATTCTAAAAGTTCTCATGTTAGTACGGTGCATGTGTGAGAGATCCCGACTATCTACCAAGTAGGGCTATAGATAAACAAGCTCTGTCTAAAAGCCAAACATGGATGCTGATAAGAAAAACATTCTCTTACAAGTATATATGATAAGTGGATTGGTCAAATGGGACAGGGCATTGTCTATAATCAAATGCATATATTGCTTATATCGGATCCCTCACACATGTGATGTAAGTCATGTGAAGCAGGCATATCACTTCTCATTGTTGGAATAGTTTTCTGTCACATGATTTAATGCTTACTTAGAATTATAACTTTAAATCATCTTTATGTCATCTATGGTGCCTACTGCATGCATAGAATCCATGATCCAAAATATCAATCTTAATCATGTCATTTTTCATATGGCACATGTGAGAGTGAAAATATTATTTAGTGGGTTTTGCCTTTAATGGCCTAAATGGAGGGCTATTCATCTCGGACACATGACACATATAGATGATGAATCAATGTTAGCCATTGGTGGAAGGAGTATCATGTGAAGGTAAAAGGTCAAAAGGTGAGTAAAAAAATAATAATAGGGGAATTAATTGGAAAGACCCACTAAATGCATAGTCTGGATTCACAGCTAGATGATAATTGGATTGTAGTTACAAATCATTTTAGATGTGTCTCATCATTGGTTATTCCTTAGAATGATGGTTCTCACATGCCTGGATTGGAATGACTACAATGGATCTGATCAGATCGATAATTGAGTCAATTAAACCATTAGCCAGTTATAACTATTCTTATATAAATGCTCACATTTTCTTCTTGTAGGAATAAATCCTTTTGTAATCACATTCATCATCAACATTGTTCTATGGTAGGATCCAATACTTTTTAAGGAAATATTATTTTCATCTAATCATATGCCAATCTAGGATACGTGTTAAATTTAGTCAATTCATATGATAGTTCCTATCAAATCCTCAACTCAAAATTTGGTTAATAGGTTTATCAAGTAGGCCATAAATATATCTATCTAGACTAAATCTAAAATTGTGAAGGTACATTTGAATGCATTTAGATAAACCACTTAACCCATTGAGTATAATTTAATCAATAAATATTTGATAAATGGGTTGATATGAAAGTTTTGTACCAAGAAAGGTATATGATGAATGTTATGGATCAATATGCACATGTGTTACATTGGTATCATGTAAGTCTTGGAGACAAGATATCTGGAATAAAACTGATTATATGTTTTAATGATCTAATTAATAGTCATTGAATAAATGGTTAGAAGGAAAATTGTTAGTGGTTTGAATTTAAAAGATGATTGTTAGGTAAATGGGATTTTTAGGCTATATTTTATTTTCATTGGAGGCTAGATTTGGACATTTGGAATTGGTATTCATATGAGACAATAAGTTCATATATTGTTTTACCATCAACAAATGTATCTAATGTCCAAATTTATGCTCCTATGGAGCCTATTTCAATCAAGATACTTAATAATGAACTTGGACATTTATCTCTCATATTCAGTTGCCAAATATCTATTGATTGTATTGATTCTAATCACTAATTGATAAATTGGCTAACATTTCATGTGTTAAAGAACATGTGATAACATGATAATGTTGCAATATGATTACATGAAGGTTATACTCTATTTTGTTGTCATATGCCTATGCTTAATAGATTACTTCAGCCTCTTTGTACTGCAGATATAATAAGTTCAATTAACTTTACCACCAATTGGTTGAATGGTGGGCTAGTGAAGTTACTTGAATGGTAAGAATACATTCAAGGCTAAGAAAGTTTGTTGTATTCAGAGCCAGTGATATGACAACTATCATAATAAAAGTTTTGTTCAATATATGTTGTTTGATGGAGTCGTAATTATTAACTCTGTGAAGTTAGAAATGAGTTTGGTATGCTTTGGCTTGAGATATGAATAGTAAAAGAGGTTGCAACTGATCGTTAAAGACTTGACTAAGGAGCAAAAGGAGGAATCCACCTAAACAAATGCTCATTTCTATGTAGCTAGTTGGTGAGGCAATACCTTGTCAATATGATGATCCCTAGCTGGTCTGAAAAGATGATTAGCCACATTGGGACTAAGACATGACCAAACTCTTATGGGAGGTAACAATGGTTAATTTTCTGTAATAAGCGAAAGCTTAACGAATCAATGACAGGTGGGCTAAAAGGCTTACGAGTCATATATCCTCTGACCAAATGATTATCTAAAATATTAGTCAATGATACATCAAAGGGAATGGGGCTGAGCCTAATAATATGAGCTACCAGTGTTGACAACCCAACCTATTTGATTAGAGATCCTATTAGATAGGTTCAATGGATAAACAACAAAACATGAGGTAGATGATTTCACTGATATAAATGAGCCCCTTCTATGGTGTATAGTGCGAGTAGCAATGAAAAAGGATGAATTTTTAAACTCTTAATGAATCCATAGTCATATATTTGGTGGTGTAGTCAATTGCTGCGTACACTTGATGGAAATCACCTATATGGTGGTGGAGGTGGAGGTCAATTCCTATGAGAATCTAGGCGAATTCTCTAGGGCACTCATGAAATCCAGGTAATGATGCATGGCCGAAATGCACCGAACCGCAGAATTACTTGTAGCGAAAAAGTTGTGTGAGTGGCGTATACTTGCGATCTATATCAAAAGGAATCAGGTTCAAGACTATGGTAACACCTGATTCTTATAGACCTGTCATGCTTACTCTAATGTCTGTTCAAGTTTATGATAACACCAACACCATTGCATAACTCTTCTATTTTCACCCGAAATGTCAAAAATTTTGAAATATGTGGGGGATTGTTGTATTTTAAATTATTTTAAAATAATTTAGTGTTTCTAAATATCCGTTGAGACGGGCCCCTACGAATGTGTCTTTTCACTTAAGTCTAAAAGGTTGCATCCTTTCAATTTTTATTTTGAAAAGTTGCATCTTTTGAAACCAAAGGGTCGCACCAATTGGGTTTAAACCCAATAGTCACAACCTTTTTAAAAGGGTGTCTCTACACCCTTAAGGATGTCTTCACAAAGTCTATAAATAGACTTTCTCTCATCTATTTTAAATTAGTAAGAAAAATTTTATTTTATGTTAAAAGTATAGTTTAAGTGTTTTCTAGTTTGGGTTAAGATTGCAAGTGGTTGGAGCACATATAAGGTGAGTGCAACGCTAGGACCGGGTTATAGTCGTTGTATCCTGGAGGTCGATTGCTTTGAAAACCTATTGCACTTGGCATGTTGTCCAAGGGGAGAAAATTCGATTTCGAGCCGAGTGACTCACGTCACGCCTCGACTTATACAAATTGATAAGTTTTCTAAATTTCTTATTTTAATTTTATATAATTTTAGTTTTCCAAAATCCAATATCCAACACATGTCTTATTAGATGAGGTCCTTATTTATATTGTTTGATAGAATGTGGGAGTCCGCTAATCTCGGTACGATCTCAGCCATTAGGTGAGAACTACACATGGGGTGATGTTGTCAGTTATCCCATGATCGTGGCAGAACAGTTGATGTTATCATGCGTTACAAGAGTGAGCTCGGCTTAATTGTCAGAACTCAATTGGTCAAGTGAAGACGAGCTGAGCAGAGCTTTCCTGAACCGAGCCCAGGGTATTCTATCAGCTGAGGGCTACCTAGGTTAGAGTCATCGAGACATGACCTGATCACTTACCCGATGGTGGTTTGGACTGATCCATCCGAGCCCATATCATTCTATGTCATGGTTTAGGCCTATCTTGCTGGTTAGTTCCTTTTGGTGAAGTATCTTCCAGAACAACCACTCGTCTGGATGAGCCAACCTTAAAGGTAGTTTGGTTTAGTTGTTCATAACCATAGCTAGGCTGAGCTGACCTTAAAGGTGGTCGGATCATATTTTCCCATAAGAGAAGCCCCCTAGTCCATGAATTTGTTATGCAAGCTCGGGGAGTAAATTCATGCAGCGAAGACGAGTAGGTGGGCTGATTCATTCCCCTTGGTAGTGGCACAGAGGAAGATTTGTAATGATGTCCTGGCATTATCGAGGCGTCAGACTTTTGCAGTGGCTTTTCTTCTGTTAACAAGTAGTGGATGGCTGCATGGCATTCACCAAGAATGCATAACGGCAAGGTGGTTGAAGACCTGCCACGAGTAAAGAGGTGGGTGAGGAGACGGTTCTTTGCTCCTCACCTTTAATGCTGATCATTAAGGGTAGCGTGTGGACCGTGGTTACATTAGCGGGGCTAATCAGACTCTGTCACATGTGAGTAGGTGCTCGGTTGAACGACTCTTCGCCTACTGTAATAAATGCCCGTCATGATTGCTTATTGGCTAAGCATGGTATAAAGGCTACCTCTCCCTTTGCTAGCCTCACCATTTTCTTACAGAATTTCTACTGTTGAGACTCCCAGAGTAGACATTTCCAGTGAGTCTTCCTGTTCTATTCCCTTTGCTTTCATATTTTTTTTTATTTTCTCTTAATTTTCACGTTGAACGACTTAGACGATGTCCGCAAAGTGTACACCTATGAAGAAGATACCGAGCCAGAGTGTGTAAGCTTTATTTCCGAGGCCTCAGCAGAACTACTGACTGCGGTGCCTTTACGACCTCGGGCTAAGAAGGCCAAGGCTCCAAAGACTATTGCTCGACCGAAGGGGACGAAGAGGACCACCCAAGCTCCAGTTGCAAGGACGGTTGTCGGACCAGTAGGTGGGCAACTTGTTCAGCTCGTCCCTAGGGGTTCCATCTTGACCGAATCCCAAATGACTGGAATCTAGGCAGAGTTCCATACCCTAGACTATGTGGCCATTCGCGCCCCTGCTCCACTCGATGTCCCCAGGGATCCAACCAAGGGGGATGTAGCCATCTTTATTTGTGCCCTTCAATGTGGACTTCAATTCCCGATCCATCCACTTGTGCAGACGATGACTGTGCACCTAAAGTTGGCCCCAGGTCACCTCATCCCAAACGCTTGAAGGTCGTTGTTTGTTGCCTATGTCATCTGGCATGAGCTTAAGAATAAAGAGCTGATGCCAGATGAATTTATGTTCATCTACCAAGCCAAGCACAATCCGATAGAGCCGTGCTAGTATTATTTTTCGACGAGAACACTTCACGGTCCAGGCCTTGTCGTTAGACTTCTGTCCTCCAACAAGGATTAGAAAAATAAATTGCTTTGGGCCTTAAGAGAATGGGAAGTGCCTGTCGCCGAGCTTGATAGTCTTCGGGTTAGAGTGCCCACCAAATTCTCCACTCTAGGTTGGATTTTTTGAGAGATATGTTCTCCTTTTATTGTACATGTATATTTTCGTAGCATACCGAATTGACTTGTTTTACCCCGCAGTTTACCCAAAGGGTCCACCCGAGCTCTCCCCTTTCCTCCGAGCCCAAGTCGACAGGGCGAGGGTGCTAAAGGAGGAGTCCCGCATCTAGCACCAACTCGTCACTCTGGATTTTCTCCACCAATTCAGACTTTATAAATAAATCCCCTTCCCTTCCGCTCTTAGTAGGTGCTCGTCTGTAACCAAGATTTTAGACATTGATGTTTTTCTGAGCTGAGTTGTACTATGTAGGTATGGCTCAGCCCTCTAGAGTTAAGAAGAGGAAGTAACCTCTCCCCATCATAGATATGCTCCAGGTGAAGGTCACAGCCCGAAAGAAGGGCAACCCCCCTTGCCGAGGCCAGGCCCAGCATCACTTTCATCCGAGCACCCGAGGTGCCTCTAGCCGCTCCTTCCTTTCTGCCCAGGTTACAAAGGGAAGTGGTTGTTAAAACTGCTGCTCCTGCCCTGTCAGAGGTCAGGGGGTGGTCGAGGTAGTGGCATAGGATATTCCCCCTCCCCCTACGCCCACGAAAGTCGACTTTCTAGTAGGCAAGATTGGTTCGCTGGTCAGGGCTGCTGATGCGCCTCTGGCTGAGCCCCAAGTGAAGGTCACTAGTAGCGTTGAAAAAGGTGCTAGATCTACACTAAGGTACTCCCACCCAGTTATTATATGTCCTGCTTGGTCGATTAGGTGGCTAAGCACGTCCCAGAGTCAAAGATCACCAACCTCCTCACCCACCACCCCGAAGCTTTCCTGACTAGTCTTGCCTCAGTCTGATATAGGGTAAGTTCTTCACTCTATCTAAGTTGTTTACCCTTATTTCAAACTATTTCCCTCAATTTAGAATTGTTTCCCTTGATTCTAAACTGTTTTGTCCTTGTCCCTTTGTTCAGACGGTCCCTATGCTCCTATTCACCTGGGAGAAGGTGGTGGAGCTGACCAAAAAGGAGGAGGCTGCTGAGGTGGCTCTCCGAGAGAGGGTGGAGGAGAATGAGGCTCTTCAAAGGGGGAAAGCTAAGGTCAAAGCACTTCTGAAGACCACTGGCGAGTAGCGAGATGCTTTGAAGGCCCAGGTGGTGAAATCTTGAGTGAAGGAGAGCTTAGTTATGGAAGAGCTCAGCGGGGACCAAGTCTCATCTAGACATGGCTGAAGCCAAGCTAATGAGGATGAAGGCCCACTTGCATCCATTGAAGATGGTGCTTCCAGATTGATGGCTGATCTGAAGCAGTCGAAGATCGATGTTGCTGCTAAGATCAAGAAGGCTGTCGAGAGGGCTGTTGAGAAAGATTTGGCTACGCAACGGGCTAAGTTCGATTCCTTGGCTACATTGATTGGTGTTGCTACTGTCAAGGAGTTCAAATTCTTAGTGGAAAGAACTGCTTAGGCCGAGAGATTTTATCACTGTGGTTACAACACTTGCCTTGGGGTTGTTAAGGGCCTCTACCCCGAACTCAACCTCGACGCTCTTACTGTCGAGGAAGCTAGATGGACCTCCTGAGTAAGCTCCTCTTGCCGACCAGCCCCCTATACCGACTTGCCTCCGCCCTGGGTGGATTAATGTGCCCCTGACTATGTTTTTCTTTTTATTTTACTTGAAAAGATATTGTGGCAATTTGATGCCACTTTTTTGGTGAATACTTTGATTATTTTAATGCTTTCATTTTGTGATTGAACGTCATTATGGAATGGTTTCTTGCATTGTTTTACTTTTAATGTCATTGGTTATAGTTGACGAGCCGACCTCTTCTTTAAGGGTCAAATCGTTGGAGGGTTGCTTCTCTGCACTTGAGAGAAGGTCCTCCATAGATCATTTCATTTTTAATGAGCCGACCCCTTCTTTAAGGGTTGCTTCATCAAACGGGCTTCTCTCCCATAGGAGGCCCTTTATAAAGTAGATGGGTATAAGATGTGCAGCGTCGAAAATTACCATGTCGAGGAATTCTTTCTATTACAAAGTAGATTCTTCACAAACAAGTGCCGACCTTTGTAATTTTTCTATGAGTAGTAGATCTTTAGGTGCTCAGCATTCCATGGATGTGGTAAGGATTGACCCTTGAGATCTTTCAGTCGATAGGAGCCTAACTTTGCAGAGCTAGTCACTCAGTAGGGACCTTCCCATGTTAGTCCTATAGCCCCCGTCGGGGCTCAATAGTGTTCTGGAACATTTTGTGGGGACGAGGTCCCCGTGTCGGAAGTGTCTTACCTTGACTTTAGAATTGTAGAAACAGGCCACTTGTTTCTGCCGGGCTATTGTCCTTAGCGCAGCCAGATCTCATACTTCTTCAAGGAGTTCAAGGTGTGTTGCATGTGTTCAGAATTTTGATCCTCGTTGAATGATCACACTCATGCCATAGGAAGCCTTACTTCGACCGAGACCACTGCCTCAGCCCCAAAGGATAAAGATAATCGAGTCTCACTAGTTGAGGACCGAGCTGTGGTCCTGTATGCCCATAGTACAAAGGGGAGCTAGTCTACCCAGGAACCTTTTGCCTTCTCGAGCTTAGTCTTGAGATAATTCTTTATTAACTTATTTATCGCCTCGACCTATCCGTTTGACTGAGGGTGCCAATGTGACGAATAAGAATTCAGGATGCCAAGCCTTTAGCACATTCCCCGGAACCTTTTGTTCGGTGATCCTGGCCACAGGCTCAACCTCCGCCCACTTAGTGAAATAGTCGACTGCCACAATTGCATACTTTATCTGCCCTTTGACTGGGGGTAACGGTCCAATGATGTCTATCCCCCACTGAGCAAACGGCTAGGGCCCAGTCATGGGGGTCAGCTCCTCTACAAGTTGCCTCGGGACGGCTGCGAACCTCTGACACTTGTCGTATCTCTGGGTGAAGTTCTTTGAATCCTCCTGCAGTGTCGACCAAAAGTATCCTTGTGACACCCAGAATTTTAGGGGCCTAGTAACTCGGCTTCCAAATTTTCGAGTGCCACGTGTGCCCTAATGGGCCTCAAATGCGTATGAACATTAGGTATTCTATGCGCAATGAGGAATTAAACTAAGCATAACTTAACATTAAACAATTAGAAAGTTCAAGTGTTACTAATAAAATAAAATATCCAACATCAATCCAAATATCCAAAATGTCATCTGTCAGGGACCTAGTCCCATCCTCACATCATTCTCCAAAAAGATTAGGGCCTTAACCTAATCCCACAGTCATCCACCGAACTAGTAAGGTCCGCCAAAAGTATGGAAGTACGCCCGCTCCTCTTTGTCATCCACACTGACATCTTCCAGCACATCCCGCTCCAGTGTTCCTGCATCTATGCTAGACTCTGGTTGGTGTTTTAGAACGCCGTCCTAGAGTGAGACTGAGTAGGTAACTCAGTGGTACCATTAGTGATAGGTTACACAAATTATCATGCATAAGAGTAAATTTAGTGAACATCTTAAGTCATAGAATCCTAGGTACTCTTAGTTAATGCAATGCATGGTTTAATGAGATGATGCATGCCCCTCACCACCAACACTCCCTTAAGTGACAACATCTAATGATCGCAATGACCAACACTCCCTTAGTGCGACCTTAACTGTCGAATCACCACAATAAATAATGCAATGTCATGTAAATGTTAGCCAAGTTGATTACTTGGTTCATTCATCTAGCAGGTTGGGGAAACCGAAATACCCTTGTTAGAAACATTGCCTAATCCGATCCCGCGGCTTGAAGGCCGTGGTCGTATGACTCTCACGATCCTTAGCCCTCGTGGGTTCGTCAATTCCATAGTTTTTAAGCTCAAACGAAAGTAGTTGAGACTTTAAGTCCTACTCGCGGTTACTACGGGAAGGTCATCACCCCAGCATAGACCGATAACATGGACACAGTGTCGCATACCACTGTCCTTGGCCCACAAGTCATGGTTCTCACTGGTCACTATGGGGAGGCTCGTCACCCTAGCGTAGGCCAAAAGCACGGGCATAGTGTCCCATACTACCATCTCTGGCTCATGAGTCTTGTCGGCCATAAATTATAATTAACAATGGGTGCAAGGGTCTCAGGGTAGCTCAGGTTCATACAGGCATGTACAACCATTGTTAACATACAAGGATGGCCTATTTATGAGCTAATATGCCCCCACAAGTTGAACCATAGACTGAACGGCCTGAGAACAATGTCTCGTGTAGTCCAACTACGACTGACAATTTATGGTTTAACTACCAGGCCAGACTTACCCATGGGCTGACTAATAAAGATTGCCCAGATAATTTCGGTTGATTGGCCAATCCATGAGGGGATATATTCACAGACAGATAACATATATTCAACAAATTCAAGAATAATTTCTCAAATAACAAGCATAATTCAGCATTCTAGGCATATGGACAACAATATACCAATCTCCACCAAACCATGAGGATCATGTTCAACATATTCCAACATTTTAACAAGATGGACAGCCATAGACCCATTCAGAACAATTAAATTTCACATGTGCTAGCATAAATCATATAATTTAGCGATGTGGCGGGAATGAAGTGCAACTAATTCAACAATTCAACAATTTGACAACAATTCACTCTTATGCCTAGCATATTTTACATGCAACAAGGTTCAACAACAGTTCAACGACATTTGGGGAAATTAAATGCTTATACCTTAATCAAACATGCAAGCCACCATTCCACACATTCGGGTGTGTTTGGGGCCTAAACCCCTCCCACATTTTTGGAAAATCCTAAGTCTATAGTCTAAATCAAGTAGTCCAAAAATCTAGCAACATCCAAGGACAATACACCATACGTATTCACTATAATCTACGTTAGGCACGATAATCGGCCACCTAAAGGTAATGGTCCGCACCTATTGTTGACCACCTAAAGGTAATGGTCCGCACTTTTGCAATCGTCCCAACATCGTCGGGTTTGGAAAGTTAATGTAGCAAGGCCCTGCATTACATGGAGTTGTGGTAAGGTGCATCCATGTGGCTAAAGGCTAGAGAGGGATGGATTGGAGTCCAAATCTTACCTTAGAATGGATGGGGTTTGTTCCTACAGCGATCGGGTCAGAATTTCAACCAATAAAGGGGGGTAGGTGTGGGGAATTTCACTCCTCAAGCACCACAAACACCACACACCATTTTTTGTCCTCTCTCCCTCCTCTCTCTCTCTCCTTTTTCTCCCTCTCCTCACTTCTCTCTCTCTCCCTCTCTCATCTGCTGGATTTTGTGGAAGTGAGAGAGGTTTAAGTATTAAATACCCTCAGATTAAATCGTTTGGCCATATGCATCATTAATTGCTTTCAACGGCCTTGTGGGGCCCATATCTGGCTGTTAGGGCTGTCCCGATGGCCCCCTAGCCCATTTAATTATTGGAACAAGTGCCCCATGATTTGATGAAGGGCTGGGTAAAGTTTGACCGTAAATGGATGCGGGGTTTTGTCGAATGGCTTGATTTGCGATCAATGGTCATCGATCCTCGATCAAGGGTCAGAATTTGTGGGCGAGTGCAGGGGAATATTTCTAGCCTTCGGTGTAAATTTAGAAGAGATTCGATGGTTGAAATGCCTAGATTCATTGACTCAAGTAATGGGGCCAATTGATTTAAAATTCCATCTATTTATTCCCAAGTGGGGTGACTTGCAATTTCCAAGTGCCGACTGGACTGTACGATTTGTCCATTTGTGGGCAACGATCGAGCCTGACGCCCACGATAGACCACAAGCCCAATGATGCCCCTAGCCTCCACAAGTTTCAAAAATTTTTGTCCTACCTCGAATGGTGCATGGCTCGTACAGGCAGCCGCCAAGTACTATTGGACTGACCGGCTCTACGGCCCAAACGTAATTGGATTGCATCACATTAGTGGCTTAATTTACATTAATTTACAGGTAATACATCCGCACGTGTGATCAATTTTTACGGTCCTACGCCAATTCACACATGGGCACCTCAGGACACTGTTTCGATTTGGGCTAGATGTTACAATCTACCCCTTTATAAATAAATTTCATCCTTGTACCTGTTCATACTGCTTGAGCAGGCTTGGATAATGTTTTTGAATTTTGGCTTCAATCTCCCAGGTGGCTTCTTCTTCTCCATGATGCGTCCATGACACCTTAACTAGCAAGATCACCTTATTCCGTAGCACTTGTTCCTTCTTATCTAGAATCTGAGTGGGTCTGAGGATGTACGTGGCGTTGTCTTTAAGTTTCACGTGCTCCCACCGAATGACGTGTGAGGGGTCAGGGACGTATTTCTTAAGCATGGAGACATGGACACATTGTGTACTCCGATAAGTGAAGTGGGCAAGGCCAAGCGATATGCGACCGACCCTATACGGTCAAGGATTTGGAAAGGCCCATTATATCACGAGGCGAGTTTCCCTTTCTTGCTTAAGCATAGAATTTCTTTCATTGGTGAGATCGTTAGAAACACATGGTCCCCTGCTTCAAATTCTAAATCCCTTCGCCTTGTATCCGCATAGCTCTTTTGTCTGCTCTGGGCCGTTAATAGGTGATGCCTAATGATTACAATCTTCTCAGTGGTTTTCCGCACCAAGTCAGGCCCTAATAAACTTTTCTCACCAATCTCTGCCCAACAATGAGGAGCTCGACGTGGGTGCTCATATAAAGCCTCATAAGGTGCTATGTTGATGCTAGCTTGGAAGCTATTGTTATAAGAGAACTTAGCATAAGAGAGGCACTCATCCTAACTATCCAAGAGATCTAGTGCACACGCTCTCAGCATATCTTCTAGTATTTGATTCACTCGTTCCATTTGCCCATCTGTTTATGGGTGAAAAGCAGTGCTGAACTTCAATTTTACTCCCATAACCTCTTGTTTCGAGTCCAGAATATCGAGGTGAATCTTGTGTCCCGATTTTACATGATCTCCAGAGGGACGCCATGGAGCTGAACTATTTCCTTAATGTATAATTTGGCTAAATCGTCGGTAGAGTAAGAAGCTCGAATTGGAAGAAAATGTGTTGACTTTGTCAATCGGTCCACAACCACCCAGATTGAATCATGTCATTTCTTCTTCCTGGGTAAACCCGATATGAAGTCCCATTTCCATTCGGCAAGTGGCATGGGTTGTAAAAGACCTGGTGACTGGTGATGTTCAGCTTTGACTTGTTGACATGTAAGGCATCGAGACACATAGTCAGCTATTTCTCTTTTCATGTTGTCCCACCAATAATTTCTCTTGAGGTCCCGGTACATCTTGGTACTTCTAGGGTGCATTACCAATTAAGAGTTATGGACCTCAGCTAGCAATTCTTCTTCCAGTTTAGGATGGTTTGGGACACGAAGGAGGCCTTGAAATCATAAACCTCCATCAGAGTTGATTCTCCATTTGGAGTCACTCCAGACTTCTGCAAGTTCTCTCATTTTCCTCAACAACTCATCACCACTTTAGGCTTCGATGACCTGATTGTCAATCATCGGTTGAGCATAAACATAAGCAACGACTTCATATGGCTCTTCTATCATCAATTTCAGCTCAAAGTCCCATACAAACTCCACCATACCTCACTCTTCCACCATTAATGGAGCTGCAAATTCTAACATCTTCTTTCGGCTCAATGCGCCAGCTACTAGGTTAGCCTTACCAGGATGATAGGAGACCTCGAACTTGAAGTCTTTCAACGTCTCCATTTAGCGGTGTTGCCTCATATTCAAGTCCCTTTGGATGAAGATATATTTGAGGGTCTTATGATTGCAAAAGAGCTCAAATTCCTCCCTATAGACATAATGTCTCCATAACTTCAAAGTGAAGATAACTGCCATCAATTTGAGATCGTGGGCAAGATAATTCTCTTCATGCTTTCTTAATTGTCGAGAGGCATAAGCAATGACCCTGTCCTTTTGCATAAGGACGCAACTTAGTCCCACATGGGATGCATCCGTGTAGATGGTGTATTTGACTCGTTTAGGAAAAAATGAGCACTGGAGCTGAGGTCAATTTCTCCTTTAGTTCTAGAAAGGCCGCTTCCGTTCTTTCGTTCCTGGAGAACTTAAGATCGTTTCTAGTGAGCTGGGCAAGGTTCGGGCTTTTTTCAAGAAATTTGAAAAGGCCGAGCTTAAAGTCCTAGTGGGGCGGGAGGGGGGGTGAATAGGACTATGCCAAATAAACAAATAAAAAAAATGTGAAATATAAAGATAAATAGCACAAATAAATAATAACCTCAAAAGCACTAGTCTTGAGAGGTTGATACAAACTGAGTTCTAAGGACAACGTAACACCAAAAACTAAAGGCTTATGGCGGGACAACCTTACTAGAACGTTGATAAGTATCAAAACCTTAAAACAATAAAGAGGCAAAGGAAATAAACTAAGTTATTACAACATTCACCACAAGTGCATAAAGAAAATTATAACATTCTTCACCACACATACATCACAATCATCATCCAAACTTGGAGAATTATAGTGGTTCGTGTGTGTACACCAACTGTTCGTAAACAGCTATACAACTACTCCACTCCTAATATCCACACCCACGGGATATTAGCTTTCACTAAGAAATAAGGTTTTTCAAGGTTCACCTTAAAACCTTTGCAATTGTGTCTTTCAAATGGGCTTACACAATTACAAAAAGCCCACAATGAGTTTTTCCTAGATGAATCTCACAAACCAAAAAATGTAAAAAATTGAAATACTTATCAGAAGATTCCGATGTAGCCCGGTAAAACCAATTTGATATAGACAGATATTCAATGTCCAATCTCATAAATGAAAGAGTTCTAGGTTTAAATGATTTTTAAATTAAATTAACTTGGGGCTAGCTTGATTTGATTTTGATCTCAAAAGGGTAAAACACAATTGCCCTTTTTAATACAATAGAGTTGAATAAAGAGATCGTAAATCAAATATAAAAATCGATAAAAAGAACTTAAAATGAATAAGTAATAACTTCACAATTTGCAGGAACTTATCCCTCAGAGTGATGGCTTGGTTAGGTTTGAAATGAATGAAAAACTCTAAGTTCGTCCTCTATTTGTAGGTAAAAATCCTTTGACTAGTCTAAGGGTTGGTTCGACTGGTCAAAGCACCAACCAATTTTTAAAATTTCTGGCGCAATAAGATAAACCCTTTACTCACTCAACTGGTTAAGTGAATAAAAAATTAAGTCACTGGATTTCGAGTCAATCACTATTCGATTGGTCGAGATTGTTCACTCCACTGGTCGAGCAGTGTTCATGCCTGGTCAACTCATAACCAAAAAATTTTGAAATTTCTCAACAAATCTTGGATTGGTCGAGAAACTTCTTGGACTGGTCGAGCTAGTGCCTGGACTAGTTAAACAATGACTAGGACTAGTCAAAGAAAAGCTTATAAACTTATATAATGACCCAAATTCAATATGAAATCATAATGACCTAACCTATGGTCAATCTAAGGTCATTTATACCTTGAATGTGAGTTTGAAACATCGAAACATTGATCGCTATGGTAACTCGTTTATCGTGAAGTACATGAATCTTGACCTTGTAGTCTTGAACTTGAGTTTGAGCTAGAGCTTGTGTTCATGAGACTTTAAGCTTGAGGTAGTAATCTTGTAATATGAGCTTGAGTACTTAAAACTTGAGCTAGAGGTAATGAACTTGAACTTGAACTTGAGCTTTGAGCTTGAGATAGACTTTGTGTTCTTGTACCTGAGCATGTGTTAGATCTTAAAAATGTAGAAAAGAGTTGACAATGACTTGAAGGTGAATTTTTCATCTTATCAAAACAAAATACTTACTCCAAGTGATATGGCACAACAAAATTTGACAATACCGGGTGCTCGAATTACAGCATAACACTTACAAAATCCTTGATAAAGCGGTAGTAATACCCAGCCAAACCTAGGAAACTCTTGACTTCAGTAACCGAGCCCGGTCGCCTCCAATATTATATTGCCACTACTTTAGCTAGGTCCATGGACATGCCTTCCATAGACACCACGTGGCTTAAGAACTTGACTTTCTCCTTCCAAAAGTCACACTTTCAGAATTGGGCAAATAACTTGTTCCTCTTGAGCGTTTCCAAAATCGCTCACAAGTGTTCCTCATGCTCCTTTCAACTTTTGGAGTATATTAAGATGTCATCTATGAATACGATGACGAATCAGTACAGGAAAGATCTGAAAACTCTATTCATTAGGTCCACAAACACAGCTGCCACATACGTGAGTCCGAAAGGCATTACTAGGAACTTTTCGATACTCGAGCATCGAAACTCCTCAAGCATTACCATAAGATTCAACATAACATATACGTGGGTACGTTACAAATCTAACTATTCTAGCCTTACACCCTTGCAATGACAACTAACCTAATCATTGGGGATGACCTCTATTCATAGATCAAGCCATTTAACCGTCAATTTTGTGACAGGACCATCCATCAAGTTGACGTACGCACCTTCCCTTAAGTGAATTAGCAAATAACCCCCTATCCATAACAATTTAGATATACATTCTTTTATAAGAATTCTATAGGAACGTCCCTACTACCATGTAGACCCATTAGATTTTGCAAAACTCTTAGATTATCAATAATTACGATAATGCAACTAACCTAGACACTTGAATTCTAGATCACTCAGTTCCCACGATCTGTTTAATGTGAAAATTTACACCATGCCTATGAGTCATAAATTAACCGTACAGTGTGAAATTCAGCCCTCAAATCTTTATAGAAATGACCCAATGCACAGATCAGCCACTAATCATCAATTTTGGGGGCTACCTCATCGTGGATATGCTTCAGCTTTGAATTCAACCCCTTAAACTAGACGGGGAACCGAATGGATAGTGTAGATTGTCCAAAAATGTCACAAGTTGGACCCCACTTGCAATACGTGCACACAACACACGTGCACTAGCAGTGCACGGAGTGAGAAATCGGGTCAAACACTGTTTGACCCGACTAAATTTGAAACAGAGAGGGAATCTCTCCTCTCTTCGTCATCCATCCATTGGGATCAATTGTGGCCCACCACAATCACCCAATTGTAAAATATGAACCGTCCATTGCATTTGGGGGGTAAAACCTGCCAAACCCATGCCATCCATGAGTCATCATACACACGGATGAGGCCAGTGTCAGATGAAGGTGATGCTACGCTGAATTGTGGGGTGGCCCACCCAGAACTTGGATCTAATTCGAATCTTGAGTCATGGCCTAGATTGATGCTAAGAAACCATGGAGTGACCTAGATCTATTAAAAGATCACCACAAGTAGTCCCCATCGACCCCATTGGAGAGTCGGACCTAGATGTTTTCAAAATGCGTCTGCTTGGAGTGCGTTGTGGCCCACCGTGACCACCCATCTTAAAGATCTGAGTCGTCCATATGGTGGGCCATGCAAAACTGACCCCTTCCATGTCAGTAGCATGGTTAGAAGTGAAAGCTAGGATCTTCACACCACCTCCGATCCTTACTGCGCAGAAAATAGGGTTGCATAAGGTGGGGTGTTTGTTCCCTCTCTACACAATATAATACGTAAAGTTTCTACAGGAGGAATCTAGAAAGCTCTCCCTACCACTATAAAGGACGAGCTTCAATGGGAAAGGAGGAGAAATGTGAAGGTGAGAGATCAAGTGCTAGGTATGTAAATGCCAGGCCATGGCCAGCTGCTGTCCCACGGCTAGAAGAAGGAGCATCGGCCAGCCCTTTGCTACCATCTAGTAGGGAAGAAAAGAAAGAGAAAGAAAGAAAAAAATAAAGAGAGAATAGGAGAAAGAAATAAACAAAGAGAAAGAAAAAGAGAGGAAGGGAAAAGGAAGAAAGATTTTGGGGTACGTGTAGATTCACTAGGTTCTTGACTGCGTTTGGGCCAAATTTAAGTCAAGTTTAAGGTGAAGGTTTTATCCTTTAGGCTTACGCTAATTTAAGTTGATAATTTTATCCTACCTTTTCCTGTCTTTAAGAATTTGATCTTGCCTTTACATGTTTTTTATCTAGCCTTTTATATATCACTTTGAATAGTCCATGCTATTATATGCTTTACCATCAATTATTGGCCTCTTTCGTGCCTTTTATGATATGAATCATCCTACATTTTCATGCCTTTATTGATGTGTGTTGATGTCAAAATCTAGACCACCCTCCATTTAATGCGGTGAACCTTCGACGGACCCTGGACCTGCACAAAGGGGTGAGTAAAGGAGACCTTGGCTAAGCCGGGGGACCCTCTGATGCCTAAGTCAGGCTATGAAATCTAAGTCGAAGTTGAATGTAGAGAGGAGGTGCGAGAGATTGCGTACCTATAGCAATGGGGTCCGATTATATTTATACCTATGTGTTGGATGATCTCCGTCCATTAATCTCTACACAAATCACTCAATCAGTGGGATACTGTGATGGTGGAGATTTTATCCGTAATCCAAGGATTGTACAGCGCATCGTGTCTTAGAGGAGCATATCCATGGGCGAGATATTCGGTCACATCCATGTAAGGCAGTTTCCTAGTTTGGCACTAGGAATATCCGCACATAGCCTCAGCCTCGGCTTTGGATCTCAAACTAAGGTGGCCTTAACTTTAAGCCTCGGACCATAAATAGTGTGTAGATTGACCTATTGGTCAAGTTATTAAATGAGGATAGCGGCTAGGAACCGAGATAGGCCGAGAGGGTACTCGGCCCTGCTCGTCCATCATACACTTTCGAGGTCTCCCCTTCGAGCTCTGAGGTAGGTAGTAGACTTAAACCCATTGAGTTGGATTTCCCCACAACAGAAGCCCCCTACTCTTTTAGCCCGAGCTCAGAATTAAAGAGTAAATGCCTAGGGAGATGAGACGATGCCTCCGTATCTCTGTTGCCGATTGGGATGATCGGGGAGCAATTAATGTGATTCACACATCTTCGATTTCGCGTGTCACGCAACGACTGCATACCTTTAGTTTTTATCCTCCCAGCAGAGGACACATGGCGACGGTTACATTTTGCAGACGACAGGATGAATGGAACGACGCCACATGTGCCAGAGGAATGAGGAAGTGCCTGCATCTTAAATGACATTAAATGCTAAGAAGATTCTGACCTTGAAGCATGGGCTCGGACGTATCGTACTCTTCCACATGCCCCTTGGCATTGACGGTGAATTGTATCGGCCCTTGGTACGGTCACTATCAATGATGGCGCCAAGAGATGAGGTGATTATATAAACCCCTCCTCCCCTCGCTCTCGCACTTCTCGGATTCTAATCTTCCCTGTTCCTCCTTTTCGAGTCTCCTTCTGTCGAAAATCACCTTCAGTGGAAATCGCCCTTCATCAGAAATAGCCATTCGCCAGATATCACCTTCTGTCAAAAATTGCCCTTCACCAGAAATTACCTTCTTCTGGAGATTATCACCGGATAAAGGATTCTCGACCATTAAAGGAAAGATTCCGTCTAGTGGAAGACATCGGAGCTAGAAAAACCTTCACCGAGGGATATTGTCTGCAACGTTGTGAGTCTTTCAACACTTAAAGTATCTTTCCTTTATGTTGAGTGATTCTGACGAGATGAGTTCTACTCGAGGAGCCAGTTCGGAGGGTGAACCAGAAACCACATCCTCGAGACCCGTAGTGTAAGACCCGTATTTTAGTCCGTACTGTTCCGTAGACTTCCGCGGTCTTACCGGTCGAATTCTGGCAACCTTCGATCCTTAACCGATATTTATGCGCGACCTTGATTCATATGCCGTCAACCCGAGCCGACTCAACCCAAGACCATTACCATAGCGACCGCGCCATCGCTGCGGTTCCGATGCTGTGACTTGCACGCCGAGGCGATACTCTGGTCAAGAGATGTGGGCCAACGTTAGGTGCAAAGAAAACGCCACGCGTTGCGAAACTCAAGAGAATCTCTACGATGTGTCACATCAATCCCATCAATCCCATCAATCAATTAATCCATCAATCCATCACATGTCAAGTACACATCACTTTCGCCCTTTCCCAAGCAAGCCACAAAAGTCCTCCATGCCCATACTTTTCTTACACAAATGCCTCAAAAGTCAAGAAATGCTTACACCTCTCATGCCTTTCTTACACAAAAGGCCACCAAAGTCAAGGTTTTCTTACACACCCATCATCCATCCATCCATCCATCACCCATCTCTCTCTTTACAACACTCTCTCTCTTTCTCTCTTTCTCATTTTCAAATCTCCAAGAAAAAGAAAAAAAAATAAAAAATCCCACGTATGTGAGCTCTCCAAGCCTCTCCCTCTCTTCCAAAACACCAAGTGTGGCCCACCTTTCCTACCCCTTCATCTCACATCCTAGCCATCCATTTCTCATCTCCTCTATTAGGATTGAAGCTAAGGTGCTAAGGAGTCCATAGGAGCAAGAAGATCGAACAGTGGGTGCTTGATGTTAGTAGTTTTTTTCATATTTTTAAGATGGGCCAAGTGAGGCCAACCGATCAATGGTTTGGATCTCACTAGGGACCCTAAGTTGTGGCCGATGGACCACTTTGATCATCATGATCATCCATGATGGGGCCATTCTCCATGGACCCCATCATGATGTTTATTTCATTACATTTAAAGGTCATCTAGACCGTCCATATTGGTGGAGAAAGGATCTCCACTGTTGAATCCAATTTTTGTTAGTTTCATGTGTAGAAGGACCCATTTCATTGTATGATCTCTTACAAGGGAGGGCCCATAATGTCGGGGTCCCTCCATCACAAGCGTGTCCCACTCTCTATCTCTCTCTCTCTTCTTTTCTTTTTCTTTCTTTTGTGATGATGTAGCCTAAATGACCCACTTGGATGGACCCTACTTGTGGTATGTATTTTCCCATGCCCTCCAACCCCTTTTAGTGACCAACATCTATAGGTGAGACCCACCTCAATGTACTTACTATGGTCCAGGGACGATGGACGTTCCCTGGACGCTGGCTGAAAATCAAAAAGGAAAGGAAAGAGGACCTTTTTGGGGGGTGGGCCACTTGTATAGGCCCCACCTTAGGGTAAGCATTCAATCCAAGCCGTTCATCCTCTTTCCCATATCATTTTAGGCGTTGAGCTAAAATATGAAGCTGGTCCAACTTTCAGGCGGGTCGTACCTTAAAAAATAATGATCTCCACCGTTTAAAGTCCCCTGGATTTCTTCTACGCGTCGAAACAGGCCCAATATTGGACTCTATTTGATGGTATCAAGCCGGGGAATACAATGGGCCGGGCGGATTTCCTTGATGCCAGCCCCACACAAGAAAAACCTTGAAAATAGAGATTTAAAAAAAAAAACAACCAACACAGCAGCGTTGGCTGTTGTGTCAGAAGTGCAGGCAGCGCCTGCTGCACAACGACAGGAGGGCGGACGAGCCGTCCCACGGCTAGGCCGTGGGCCCCACCCTAATGTACTTCTAGATGTTTAAACCATCCATTTCGTGGGCCTTGATGGTAGCAGGCTGCCCTCCAAATTCCAGCCCCATCTAATGCTCAGGTGGCCCACACCACACGAAACAGTGAGATCGAACCTCTGTCATTGAAACTCTTTTGGTGGGCCACAGAAGTTTTAGATCAAGATGAAATTTGTGTTTTTCTTTCTCCCGGGCCCGTGTGACCCTGTCAACGGATCGAATGGTATATAAACATTGTGGTGGGCCTCACTTGGGACCCACATAAATGTTTGGATTCTATTTTCACCATCCAGGCGGACGGTGGAGCCCACGTGATATATGTGCTTGATTCCCACCGTCCCTGTTGCATGTGTTTTACACACGCCGTCCATCTGCCTTTTATGATGGGACCCACTGCCAGCTGCCCACAGTGATTTCTGTGGGTCCCTTGAGACCAAATAAGACACATCTAACATCAAGAGGACCACACTGCAGAAAACAGTGTTGAGTGAGCATCCAACAATGAAATCCTTCTTGGATGGGGTCACAGCCGTTCTGGGTCAATTTGAAATTTATTTTTCATCTTGATTCAGGTCATCTCGGTGTGACCTTATGAACAAATTGTATGGGGAATTAGATGATATGGTGGGCCTTGAGAATTCCAATGATGGGAATCATTATCACCACGGTTAGTTGGAGTGTGGTCCATGTGATTTAGATATTCCTTGAATACCCTAAAACGATCCTTAAGAATAAATGAATAGTGTAAATGGCGCGACCACTTAATTAAGGTTAGACCATTGGTGTGGCCAATTTAATATACACGAAGCCCTTCCGACTCGGCCTATGTGATTAAGCCCATTTGATGTATTCAAGGTCCACGGGTTATGACCCATTGCAATGCATTTAAGGCCCATTGGTGTGGTCCATTTATGTGGCCCAATTGATGAATAAAAGGCCCATATGATATGGCCCATTTGATGTATTTAAGGCCCAATGGGATATACCTAAGGTCCATTGTTATGTGTGATCCCAATACAAATTATGTACGATGTTTACGACGATCGTGCCTTAGGATCAATGTTGGTTTGACGCCCACATTGTAAGTATAATGTTGGTTAAACGTCCGCATTACAACTTTCCCTAAGGCCCATTGATAGGCCCGTACTTGTTGAGTGTAGGCCATCTACGCCCACCTACGTTGTATGGATATTTCATTACTTTATTACATGTTTAGTATAGTTCCATGACACACGATCATACGCATCATATGTATGCTTGACATGAGAGGTGACTGATCATAGATATGCCTTCGGACAAGTTGTTTATGGGCTCCCGGATAGGCGGTGTTGCCCTATATGAGCGCACGATATGCGCAGGATTTTTTGCATGACTGGATAACGTGATTCATGCATTTCGCATTTGTGTGACATGGTTACTATATGCCCTACCGACATCAGGGCCATAGCCCCCACAGACACATCGTGGTTGGCAGGATTGGATACCAAAAATTTCGTTCTACATGGGGTGCTATAGATATCCTTGGGTGAAAGTCCCTAAACCCTTATGGTACCAAGAGGTTGCTCCAACGTCTAGATCGAGTGGGTAGATGAGCGTTGAGTGCCGAATACCAGATAGTTATGCTCTCCACTGTGTCGTGGTTGGTTGGAAGGGGGTGCGGCCTTACCCGCCCGAGTGTAGGGGGCAATGCTAGGATGAGTTTGACCAGCACGAGGAATGGGTCCGTTATCGACGAGTCGTGCCCGATATTGGTAGACGGATAGTGAGGTCTCTTCCACTTACCTCATTGCGCGTGATGTGGCGGCAATCTGCTTTAGAGTGTACTAGACCCTGGTGATATCCCAGATTTGAGCTGTATTGACATGTGGACTTAGATGAGGATTGTATGCTTGACTTGCATCTTGCATCGCATAGCCTTGGTACGGCTCATGATATTATGGATCCATCTGCATATTCCGCATTACTCTGATATTGCATGATCATATTACTATCTTGTGCACATACTTTCACTACCCTCTAAGCTTTCTATAAGCTTATACACGACCGTTGCGTGCAGGTGGCGTTGGGGCGCAACAGCACTGAGGCAGGAGCACTTGCAGATCATTTTTGGAGTTTTTGTTCCTTACCATTGTATTTCCCTTTATGCTCATTGTACTTATAAAGTTTTTTATCATAGTGGAAATGTAATGGAGTTCTTGGTTGTTGTTTGTGGGTTATGTCTTTGGTTATGCTTATTACGAATCAAACTGACGTTGAAAATCCTCCTCGTAGCATCCCAGGATCGGAACCTAGCGAATGAGCGCTAGGAGCCGAGAATGGAGTTCTACGGAGGCTGTCGGTGCCGAATTTGGCGATCGAGAATTTTGTGAGCCCAGTTTTTGAGTTTGGGATGTGACACGTAGAGTCTGAAGGACCTCTCGAGGCCATACCCCTCTATAACCCAGCTCCAGCTCAAGGATCCGCAAGTCCGAGGGTCAAGAGTTGTGGGAAAATGTCAAAGAGGGCTCTCTGAGATCTTGCGGGGAGGCCAGAAGCAAGCCTGAAGGGAGGAAGAATGAGACCCATAGTCCTTGGGGGATTGATTCTGGTTGAGTCCCAAATGGCTCAACTCCGTGATGATTATCAGATCCCCAGTTCGATCCACATCTAAGCCCCTGCCCCCACAGATCAAGTTGGGTCTCCGTCTGAGGGCAAGATTGCCATCTTCATCTGCTCCCTCCAATGTGGACTTCAATTCCCCATCCATCCTTTCTTGTGTGAACTAACAACGCAACTAAAAATTGCACCGGGGTAGCTGGTCTCGAACTCGTGGAGGATTCTAGCTTCGACTTTCGTCCTTTGGCATCAGGCAGGGAACTAGAGACTGATGCTAGAGGAATTTCTATTTTTATACCTGGCCAAGTACGATAACAAGGACAAGGCATGGTGGTACTTCTTGGCCAAGCTCCCATGTCTCCTAGGTCTGGTAACTCAACTTCCTTCTTCCAACAAAGACTAGAAGGGGAAGTGGTTCTAGGCCTTGGGGAAATGGGAAACCCCAGCCTCTAAATTGGATCGGTTGAGGACCTGAGTCCCTGCCAAGTTCGATAATCTAGGCTATTGGACACTTCTTTTAACCGTGTTACCTATTCAGTTCTTTCTTGTGCTCAATCTTATTATTTGCTTCTGCTTACAATCCAACCGAAAGGGCCCCTTGACCTCTTCGCCTTCCACAAGCATTGGGTTGATCGAGTCCGAGTGATCCTTGTGGACCAACCCGCTTAGTTCAGGCTTGTTAACCTAGAGAGTCTGGTGTCTTCTGGCTTCTGTAGAGTTCAACCCACTTTCTTTACCTTGGGTAAGTGGGGTTAGGGCCTTTAGAGATTTCGTTGATTTTGTGGCCCACACTGCGCTAATTTCTCTTTTTCCTTTTTATAGGGATGGAGGTAGGTGGCTCAAAGAGGAGAAGGTCCCCGCACACTCCGATGGATGTCGTCATCTCCTCCAAACCAAGGTCGAAGGTGGTGCTGAGGAAGAGAAAGGCTTCTGAGGATGAGGCCAAGGCCGGCCCAGCTGTAGAACCACCTGGGACCATGCTTGCCATAGTTCTCTATAAGGTTGTTCCTGTCACTACTCCGATCCCCGCTCCTGAGGTTCCAGCTACTGAGGCTCCTGCCAGAGTCAAGCCTATCACCATCTTGTCCCCTTCAGCGGAGGAGAAAGTCCCTAGGGCTCCTTCTGAGGCAAGGAGGGAGGTAGTAGGGAAGACCCTCAGCACCATTACTTCCGCGTGATCTGTGATCCCTCTTGTTGAGGCCGAGCACATTATCGGGCATGCTGATGTCCTTGTCAGGTATGTGAGCACACTCTAAGTGGCTGTGCAGGCTTTCGCGGCCAGCAAGGTCGGAGGAGCTTCCGCACCCTCTTCAAGGGGAAGAGCTTCTGCACCCTCTCCAAGGGGAAGAGCTTCCACACCCTCTCCAAGGAGAGAAGCTTCTACATCCTCTCCAAGGGGAGAAGCTTTCACATCCTCTCCAAGGGGAAGATCTTCTACACCCTCTCTAAGAGTCCTTCCTCCTAATTTTCATATGCCTCAACTGAACCCTTGGGCAGCAAGCATGTACCAAAGGTGCAGATAGCCGACACGCTCTCCCATTTCCATGTCAACTTTATGAATGACTATGCGGCTATAATATACCAATCGTTGCCGATGATGATAGAGGTGAAGGAGAGGATGAAAGGGATGGAATGGCTCAAAGTGGAGCAGGCCAAATTTATGGTCGAGAAGGAAGAACAAGAAGCAGAACGGGCCAAGCTTGAGAAGGAGAGAGCGGAGCATACCACTCAGCGAGTTAAGCTTGAGAAGAGGTTGGAGGCTTCAGTCGTGGAGCAGGAGGAGCTATGGAAAGCTGTCGTAGAGGACCATGTAAGAGAAATGGGGCTCTAAGGGGATATCAACCAACTCCAAGCTCGCTTGGATATGGCTAAACCCAAAGTTAGGCGTTTACGCCGGGCTACCAAAGACCTGGAGTTTAGGGCCTTGGAAGCTGAGTTGGGGCTTGAAGTAGCGAAAGAGAAGCTCGAGGTGGAGCAGTAGATGGTGGAAATCCAATTAGCTCAACAATAGAGGGTCCTTGAGTTTACTGTGTTTGCAGATAAGGCTTCCTTACGGGCAGAGCTCGAGGCCCAAGTGGTCTTGCAGGTGGTAGCGGCAGTGGCCGAATACAAGGATTCTGTTGAAAGGGCCAGGGAGCTAGATAAATTGTATTACTTTGGCTATGTGTCTGGCTTTGACGCTTGCCTAGTCAAGGTCAAAAAGCTTTATCCAACTCTAAACTTTGATGCCCTCCTGGCAGAGACCTCCGGTGATGTCAAACCAACCGTGGCAAACGAGCTCGAAAATGCCCCTCCAGTAGTGGAGATTGCCCAAGGTGCCACTCTTGTTGTGGAGATTTCCTGAGGTGCTCCTATCGCCGAGGCCACCATCGAAGCTCAGCCCCCTAGCTCGGTAGTTATTCCCTCTTCTTAGAGGGAATAACAATTTTCATTTTTTTTTACAATGTAAAAGGATTTTTTTTATATCAATGACGATTGTCGGCATACGACCTGTTCATGTGCATTGATTGTTGTGATAATTCCTAGATGTCTAATGTTTTAAGGACCGACCCCTTGAGAGGCCAACCCCCTTACGAATGGCGTGCTCAGTCGATTTCATAGATTTGTTGATGGGTCGACCCCCTTTCTTAGGGAGTCTCGTCATCTCCAGGCTTCTTTCCCTGAGTATGAGGGATCCCTAGGTAGATTTTCATGGGTTTAACGTTCTGAGCCCTTCTTGAAGGGATCGGTCCATTAAGTTAGCCTCTGCTCATCAGAGGTAACTCCTTCCACTTGTAAATAGTCTGGGATAAATTGTGCAAGTAGGAGACGTAGAAGGGAAACTTTTATTAAAGGACTTAAGAGGCTAGTAGCTTCAAGTAGTACATTTATTGAGGGCCTTCAATGGTCATTACATTAGGGGTAGTAGATTTTCAGGTGCTCGACATTCCAAGGGGTGGGGGAGCTGATGGCCTTTTAGATCTTCTAAATGGTAGGAGTCGGGCTTGGTCAATCGGACCACATGGTATGGCCCCTCCCAATTGGGTCCGAGTGCCCCAGCTCCCGGCTCTGAAATGTTATGGAAGACTCAGTGAAGGAGTAAATCACCTTGATAGAATTACCTAGTCTTAACGTTGCAATTGTATAATCGTGCCACTTGCTGATGCCTAGCGGAAACCCGGAGTCTGGAGATATTTCTGACTTCCTCAAGTAAGTCTAGGTTAGTTGCAATCTGCTTAGTATTTTGGTCTTCTTGATCGTTCCTGACTCGATCTATAAGGAGGCCAATTTTGACTAGCACCATCACCTCTGAACCATAGGAAAGCGAGAATGGAGTTTCTCCAGTAGATGACTGAGTCATAGTCCTGTAAGCCTAGAAGACGCATGGGAGCTCCTCGGCCCAGTTGCCTTTCGCCTTCTCTAATTTTATCTTGAGATGGTGCTTGATGACTTTTTTAACCGCCTTCGCCTGTCCATTAGATTGTGGGTGTCGAGATGAAGAGTACATGTTCGAAATACCAAGCCCCCGACACATGCCTCTGAACTTTTTGTTATCAAACTGTCTACCATTATCAGATACGATAGTACATGGAATTTTGAATCAGCAGATGATGTTCTTCCAGATAAAATCAACCACCTTATGCTCTGTGATTTTTGTGACAGGCTTAGATTTGACCCACTTGGTGAAGTAGTCGGCCGCGACAATAGAGAACTTGACCTTCCCTTTCCCTGTGGGTAGAGGTCCGATGATATCGATCCCCCATTAAGCGAGTGGCCACGGTCCACTCATGGGAGTCATTTCTTCTGCAGGTTACCTCGGCACAGTCACATACCGCTGACATTTGTCGCACCTTTGAACGTAGTTTTTAGAGTCATCCTTGATGGTTGGCCAGAAATATCCTTGGCAGAGTATTTTCAGGGCCAGGGCCAGACCACCTGAGTGATTTCCTCAGATGCCTTTATGAATCTCCTGAATCACATAGTCTGCTTCATCGGGTCGAAGACACCTGAGGTAGGGCTCCGAATACCTTTTTTGGTACAAAACCCTGTCCAAAACCACATATCACGCCGCTCTGACACTCAGGTGCCTAGCTACTAACTTGTCTGAGGGGACCTCACCAGATGTGAGGTAGTTGTAAATTGGGTCCATCTAGCTTGGAGCATCTCTTACTAGGTTGACCGTTTTCTTCTCTATTTAGTTAATGCTTGGATGATCTACGAACTCCATAGGAATGAATCGTGGAATCTTTCCTTCCGTGGTTGAGGCTAGCTTCACTAAGGCATTGGCCTAAGAATTCTCTGCCCTAGGAATCTGACTGATAATGCAGTTCTAGAACCTTTCTATCAGTTTCCTTGCTTAGGCTAGGTAAGCCACCATCCTGGTCTCCTTAGCTTCATATTCGGTGGAAATATGGTTCACTATAAGCTGAGAATCACATCGTACTTGAGAGACTGGACCCCCAGATTGGCCGCTAGCTTGAGTCTAGCCAGCAAAGCCTCATATTTCACCTCGTTGTTAGAGGCCTGAAACTGAGTCTGGCTGCATACTAGATAGACGTAGAATAAGGATCAACCAGGACAATCCCTGTCCCGACACGCTTGGCATTGGAAGACATGTCCACATAGAGAATCCATCCCGACTCTGATGTTGTCTCTTGATTGCTTGTAGGAACTGGCGAAGGAGTCATCTTCACCTCGACACTGATCCCCTCCTCGGCCGGGGTAGTGAATTACGCAATGAAGTCGGTCATAGCTTGGCCCTTAAGCATAGTCTTTGGTCAGAACTGGATGTCGAACTCCCCGAGTTCGATTACCTACTTAATTAGCTGACCCGACACCTCGAGCTTCTGGAGGACTTGCCTGAGGGGAGAGTCGGTCAAGATGATAATGGAATGGGCCTGGAAGTACAGGTGTAACCTCCGAGCCAAGACAATAAGACAGAGTGCCAACTTTTCCAGAGTTGGGTACCTCGTCTCGATAGGTACCATCACTTTACTTACATAGTATATGGGGTGCTATTTACCTCCCACCTCTCTAATCAGGGCTAAGCTGACGGCCAAGGTTGAGACTGCAAGATACAAGAATAAGGGCTCCCCTTCTTCGAGTATGGACAGTAGAGGTGGCGAGCCTAAGTACTGCTTCAACTGATAAAAGGCCTGCTCGCATTCCGATGTCCACTCGGCCTTCTTATGACCCTTCAACTACTGAAAGAAGGGAAGGCATTTGTCAGTGGCTCTGGATACGAACCGGCCGAGTGTTGCTACTCGTCTAGTGAGGCATTGTATCTCTTTAGTAGTCTGAGGCGAGCTCATGTCAAGGAGTGCCTTGATCTTGTCAATATTTTCTTCAATTCCCCTCTGACTGACCTGAAACCCAAGAAATTTTTCGGAGCCAACTCCTAAGGCACACTTCACGGGATTTAGCTTCATCCGATATTCTCGACGGATGGAGAAGGTTTCTCCAAGATCTTCTAGGTGGTCGGACGACTTAGTGCTTTCAACGAGCATGTCATCGACATAAACCTCCATTGTGTGTTTGATCTACTTAGCGAACATTTGATTCACTTATCTTTGAGACGTGGCCCCAATATTCTTCAGGCCGAACGACATGACCCGGTGATAATAAAATCCTTTGTCAGTGACAAAGGTAGTCTTCTGCCTGTCTGGGGGATACATCGTGATCTAGTTGTACCTGAAATAGACATCCAGGAAGGAGAGTAATTCATGTCCCCTTGTACTGTCTGCCAGCTAATTGATCCAAGGCAAGGGAAAGCTATCTTTAGGGCAGGCCTTGTTCAGATCCGAGTAATCCACACAGACCTTCCATTTCCCATTGGCATTCTTGACGAGGACCACATTTATGACCAATATGGATAGTGTACCTCCTCGATGAAGCCAATGCTGAGCAGTTTAAAGACTTCGTCGGCTATGTCCTCATACCGCTCGGGATTAAATGGTCTCCTCTTTTGTTTCATGGGTCTATGGTCCGGATCCACATTTAACTTGTGAACCATGATATTGGGAGAGATCCCTGGCATGTCCTCATGATACCACGCGAAGATGTCTCTATGTTACTGTAGGAAGGATAACATTTCGGACCGTTGCTCAAAATTCAATGATGTTCTGAGTTGAACGGTCTTGCTCGGATCTGCCTCATTGAGACGTACAGGCTCCAAATCTTCCACAGATGAGTCCTCTGTAGGTCCCCTAGGATCAAGGACGTTGATGGTAAGGGCTTGCTTTACTAACCCTTTCTTTACTGTTATCGCATAACATTTCTGAGCCTCGCACTGATCACCTCGGAGGAAGCCTATTCTGCCCTTGGCGGAAAACTTCATCATCAGATGGTAAGTGGAGATGACGACCCTCATTGCATTGAGAGAAGGTCTGTCTAGGATGACATTGTGTATGGATGAAACATTAACGACGAGGAAGTCCAGCAAGAGGGTGACCTGATGCCGTCTTTCTCTCCCAGTCACATGGAGGGAGATGACCCCTTCAGAGATCACTCTTTCTTTAGCAAAGCCATGCAGGGGGGTCTTCACAGGTTTCAGACATGAGATTGGAATCCCCATTCTTTCAAAAGCTTTAGAGTAGATAACATCAGCTAAGCTTTCGGTGTCAACTAGGATGTGATACACCTTGTGGTTAGCTATGGTCATAGTCACTACTAAGGCGTCATCATGTAGATGTTGTATCCCATGCGCATCATCTTTTGTAAAGGTCAGACTACACGGACTGACTCGAAGCTCTTTTCTTGGTGTCTCGGTCATGTGGACATAATGTTCCGGATCAGACTGCCGAGAATTGGCTTTACGAGCCCTGTTTGAGTCTCCACCACCGGATGAGCCACCAAAGATGGTACGGATCTCGGTCGACTCTTCCGCTATATTGTTTAGCTGCTTTCATTCTTCTCTCTGATCTATTCTTTCTTCCTTGGTATATCGGTGCAGATGACCCTTACGGATAAGGGTCTCGATCTCATCCTTTAGATCCACGCAGTTGGTTGTGTTATGGTCGTGATCACGATGGAAATGACAATACTTTCACTTATCTCGATGGTCTGGGTCAGGCTTCACACAAACAGGCTAATTCAGGAGCTTCTGACCTCTGATGTCCAATAGTATTTGTTCGGTAGATGTGTTGAGGGGAGTATAGGAACAGAATTTGCCCTCGGGTTTTCTACTTGGACGATGATCACTAGGAGCACGGTCGTCTGGTCTTTTACTGGATGGCAAGGGTTCTTCGTTCCTCAACCTCTTCTCCTTGCCGGTAGGTTCTGTTAATTGGACATTTTTATGGGCATTGGAGAATTCCTTGGCGTTAATGTATTTCTAAGCTCTGGTGATGAGCTCAACTAACATCTTCGGTGGTTCCAATGGAGAAGGTGAACTTCCCCTCTTTTAAACCACTAAACACAATAGAGAGTGCCATCTTACCGTCATAGTCCTCCACCTGTAATGCTTCTTGATTGAAATGGGCAATGTAGTCCTTCAATGACTCTTAGGCCCTTGATTGATGAATAATAGATGAGTATTTGGCTTTCGACTCTTCTTACCGCTTATAAATTGTGTGAGGAATAGTTTGCTGAGCTCTGCAAAGGAACCAATGGAATTGGGTTTGAGTTGACAGTACCAAATCCAAGCGGATTTAGTGAGTGTGATTGAAAATCCCCTATACATCATCATGTCTGTTGCTATTTGGATTTGCATCCATGAATGATAAGCCTCTACGTGCTCGGACGGGTCAAAAGACCCGGAGTATTGGATGACGAGAGGTATCCGGAACCTCTGTGGCATCACCTCACTCATGATTGTAGAGGTGAAGGGGGGTTTAGTCTCTTCCATCATCACTTGAATGGCAGCAGGGACTGATGAAGGCTGTTGATTCTGCTTTAGTATCAAAATCTTATTATTGAGTTCTACAAACCATGTCTCCCATGTATCTTTATTTTCAGCCACTATCTCTTATGTAGCATCTGCCTCAGGAGTCCTTCTTCCGCTCCTCCTTTCTATCTCATGACAGAGATCCATCAGTGCTAGAGACAAAGTGACCAAGGCATTTGTCAAAACCCGAGTCATTGTATTTCGAACCGGAACTTAGTTTTAGGTCAGGGGAGGGTTCTGGACTGAAGCTGGAACCCGAGCAGATTGATGTTGAGACCCCTCAGGTCTTAAACTCTGTGGCATGGACTGGGCTTCCATTACTGGACCAACCACTTCCTGAATAAGATGTGGCTGCGGCACCTGTCACTGTTTTATCTGATTAATTTCATCGTGCAGGGCTTGTATCTCGCATTACATAGCTTAATACTTGCTCGCCTGATTGCGAGAATGCTGGGAAGGTCCTGAGGCCGATTCGACGTGAAGTAGTGAAGACGATCAGGTCTGATCATTCTGCTCCGGTTCCACAGCTGCAGTTTTCTTCTTTCCTCTTGCCATTATACTTGAGTCCTTTTTCCATTATACTTGAGAATGAGAAACTGACTTTTTGCATTAGTTTCCCACAGACAGCGCCAAAATATGTTGATGTCAAAATTTAGAGCACCCTCCACTCAATGTAGTGAACCTTCGTTGGACCCTGGACCTGCACAAAGGGGTGAGCAAAGGAGACCTTGGCTAAGCCGAGGGACCCTCCGATGCCTAAGTTAGGCTATGGAATCTGGGTTTAAGTTGAATGTAGAGAGGGGGTGTGAGAGATTGCATACCTGTAGCAATGGAGTCCCCTTGCATTTTTACCTACGTGTTGGATAATTTTCGTTCGTTAATCTCGGCACGATTCACTCAATCAGTGCGATACTATGATGGTGGAGATTTTATCTGTAATCCAGGGATCATGCAGTGCATCGTGTTTTAGATGAGCGTATCCATGGGAGAGATATTCGGTTATATCTGCATAAGGCATTTTCCTAGTTCGTCACTAGGAATATCCGCATTTAACCTCAACCTCGGCTTTGGATCTCGAACTAAGGTGGCCTTAACTTCAAGCCTCGAACCATAACTAGTGCGTAGATTGACCTATTGGTCAAGTTATTAAACAAGGATAGCGGCTAGGAATCGAGACGGGCCAAGAGGGGACTCGACCCCTGCTTATCCGTCATACACTTTCGAGGTCTCCCCTCCAAGCTCCGAGGTAGGTAACAGACTTAAACCCGTCGAGTTGGATTTTCACATAACAATGTGAATTATTCCGCTTTTCATGTTTATATTTTCTGAAAATTATCCTATCCATTAATTTGGTTAATATCCTTATAACTATTAGCCCTTTGGGATTATGACATGATGCCTAATACAAGTAATTTCTCTAAATTTATGAGAGGCCATGGATACAAGCCTATCCTTGCCTTATCAAATTTATTGAGCTAGCCCTTGCCACTCTTCTATCTATTGAGTTAGCCGTTGCTAATCTTCTTTTGTTGAGTTGACCATTATCACTCTTCTTTTTATTATGTTGGTCCCGTGTCATCTATCTTTAAGGCGTGGGCATGTGTCTTGCTGTTCCAGAACCTTCATGATTCAGTTCATATTCTTTATGATTCAAGTTATATCCTCTACGATTTAGTTTATATTCTCTTGATGGAAGTACTATGTTGGAAATCCCTCCTTTAATCATCGATTAAATATCGTGGACATAATGTGTTTTCGGTAGCGACCCTGGGGTGACACATAAATCCATGTTCTTAGGTGAGAGTGCAACAACTGGTGTGTGTAAATCGTTCTATATACATGACACATCAGTTTGGGAAAATGGATGCCGCTTCGTTGCTTCTTTTCCATTTTTAGGGCTGGGATGTTGCTTAGTCGCTCCAATCCAGTTTTTCTTGGGGAACTAGGTGTCGCTTAGTCGCTCCTTTTCTAATTTTTGGGGGTTGGTTGTCATTTTAGTCACTCCAATCTGGGTTGCCAGATTCACCTGGTCATGTGTGGTGTTTGTTTTGGGACAACAGTGTAAAACCATGTTAAACGTGAGACACGCGAATATCCATAGTATGGGATGCGGGTCGAGTTGAATAACTTTAATCATAATCCATATTGTGGCAATCGCTGAGAGTAATACACTGCATACACTTTGTTAGGCATGCATCTCATATAGATTGTTTGTGCATTAATACCTCTTGTAGTGTGGAGTACTTGACGTATCAGAACATTTATCTTGCTTTCATGAATCTCTTGAATTATTGTTAATCTTAAAGGATAATCATCACTATGAGTAGGGAGTTGACCCTCTCCCAACCGTACAGATGTGTAAATGACATACAGATTGAAGAATTATAGGAATAGCTTTCTATAGAAGACTACACCAAAAGAATATGAAGACAATTTATTTACTTAGTTTTATACCTCTGTTGCGAACTCGATGAATGTAATAAGCTTCCATTGTGAAGGCCTTTGATTATTCTTTTTACTCTGATAAAATATAATCAATACAGTTGATTTTATTCTTGTGAATGTTACCTTCATGAATATATCTGGAGGTAAACCAAATGAAAGAAAAAGGTGCAATTTCATAGCATCCAATTTGTACATTATTAACACCTGATTTTCTTGGGCACGAGTATCAACTCTGGCCATGAAATCTCGGGCTATTACACAGTGTCCAAAGCTAGTTCTGAATGCCATTTTTGGCATATCCTTTGCTCTAACCCGTAGTTGATGGTATCCGGATTGTAAGTCGATCTTCGAGAAGTATTGGGCACCTCTCAATTGATCAAACAAGTCATCAATTCGAGGTAGTGGGTATTTATTCCTTATGATGACTTGATTCAATCTTCAGTAATCGATGCATAACCGTAAAGAGTCGTCATTCTTCCTCACAAACACAATTGGAGCTCCCCATTACGACACACTGGGTTGAATGAAACCCAAGTTCAACAAATCATCGATCTAAATCTGAAGTTCCTCCATTTTGTACGGAGGCATTCGGTAGGTTGGAAGGGAGATGGGTGTAGTACCCGGCACCAAATCTATGGTGAAATCAATCTCCCGCCAGGGAGGGAGTCCCAATATGTGCTTGAATACATCAACGTAGTCTCTAACGACAGGCATGGGTATTAATCAAAGCTTTTCAATGCCTTCTTCTAGTGATGCATAATATAGGACTCGTTGTAGATAGCTAACCTGAACTGGAAACGTGAAGGGTGAGCTACCATCTTTGAAATCGTCACCATCTGATCCTCGCAATCGATATCAGCTCTCATTACGGAGAGCCATTTCTTGCTTAAAATTATGTCATAATGGAAGACTCTTGTCACTATAAGATCCACACGTATCCTTTTACCCCCTAAGTTGATAGGGCAACCCCGGCAGATGGATGTAGCTTCGGTTCGGTGAAGGTTCTGGTTTCCGCTGTAATCCTTACTCCTGACAGGGGAGCAATCGATAACCTTAAATTCTTGATGTCCGTGTATGACATGAGTGATGTTGTGGACCCAATGTCCACAAGAAGAAAGACAAGGATACCTTGGATGTGAGCCGTGACTTCAAATGTTGTGGGTGCGATCGTGGCGGCATCCACACCTTCAGCGGTCAGAGCATGTACCCGGGCTTGCTGTGGTCTGTTGGGCTGATGTGTAGGCTGAGGCAACGACCTAATCAGAGGTGCCAGCTGTAAGACCCATATCCTAGCTTGTACCATTCCCCAGGCTTTCGTGGTCCTCCTGGTCGAATTTTGAGGATCCACAACCTGTGATTGGCATTCACACAGCCTTGAGTTATGTCTCATATTCCAAAGTCAGCTCAACCTGAGACTTGTATCCTTGCAATTGCACCGTCGCTGCGGTTCCAACACCGTGTCTTGCGTGTCGAGGCAATACCCGGGTCAGGAGATGTGGGCCCACGTTCAATTTGAGGAAACACCGCACATTTACAAACCAAAGAGAAACATGTCAAATCAATCACATTACTAATCAAAGTACATCATCCATCCCCAAGTACAACCACCCTCCCCAAAGTCAACTCTCTTGCAACCAAGTACACCCATCACTCACCCATCTCTCTCTCTCTCTTACAACCTCTCTCTCTCTCATCTCTCTCCCTCATTCTCCAAGCAACCCACGTCCAAGCTTCCATGAGAGAAGCTAGTGTGTCCCATCTTCCTACTCCCATCTCCACCATCCAAAGATCATCTCAACTGTTGAAATCATTCCCTTAGAGCTCTAGAGGTTATAGGTGGATGAAGGAAGAGGAGATCAAAGGTCGGTGATTTTATGTTTTGATTTTGTGATTTAAGGGCTCACTTATGGTGGGACCCATCTTGATGTATGCATTATATAGGGAGGGCCCATAGTGACGGGGTCCCTCCCCTTCACCGATCTCTTTTTTTTCTCTATCTCTCTCTCTTGTGATGGTGTGACCCATTTGATCCACGACGTACTGTCATGGAACCCACTTTATATAACTAGTTATGACATCAACAAGGTCTATGGGACCTACCTGATGTATGTGTTTTATGTACACCATCCATCCACATCAGAAATGGACTAGATGGATACTCACACCAGTTATATAACTAGTATATTGATGCCACCAAACTTTGTGGGTCCCACTGTTATGACATCAGCAAGGTCTATGGGACCTAGCTGATGTATGTGTTTTATGTACACCATCCATCCACATCGTCCAGATGGCTGGACGGTGGGACAGATCCTAGAGTGTGCATCAACACCATTCGTTCATCTGGCCAGCAGCCTGTTGGGCCCTTTTAACACAAAATAATAATAATAATAATATTATTATTATTATTATTATTATTATTATATTGTATATGTATATTATATATATATATATATACACGTTGATGGTGGGCCCCATGTGGTACCCACCTGCTGGACGGTGTTGTGAAAGATTCACCTGACATGTGGATTTCATCCACACTGTCCATCACTCCACCGTGATGCATGTAGAGCTGCGCATTTCATACCCGAACCGGTGGATCCGACCCGATTAGACCCGATCCAACCTGATTCGAACAAAACCGATGGTCAGGATCGGATAGCATAATCCAGATCCGAATTATTTTCGGGTCAAATCCGGATAGGCCCTGTTCCAAACTGACCCAATTTGGAGCTTGATTCAATTGGATCCGATTCGGAGCGACCCGATCCAGAATGTATATATTAGTATGTATATATATATATATATATATATATATATATATATATATATATATATATATATATATATATATATATATATATCTATTCACACACACACACACTTTTATCGCCTAAGCTTTATGTTCGGCGCCAAAAAATCCCACCCAATGTACACCTAAGCCCATCAACTCTATCTCCCTATCTCTCTCTATATCTATGATTTTCTCTATATATTTGTCTCTCTATTTCTGTTGAAGAAGAAAGCTAGCTAGATGTCCGATAGATCAAATCCTTTTCTTTCTGCCGTTGGGTTTTGGAGCTTGGATTTCTCTATTGGAAGAGAGAAAGAGGGAAAGAGAAAGAGAGTCGCAATGGGTATTGATCGAAGAATGGTGTACGAAGTGGATCGGCTCGTGTAACGTTGCAAGTTTTGTGGGTCTGATCACGAGGTATGTTTTGTATCCAAACCATCCATTCATTTGGTGATCTCGTTTTAAGGCTTGAGACAAAAAATAAGATAAATCTAACCATCAATTGGACCACACTGCAAAAACTAGTGGGAGATTGAACGTCTACCATTAAAACCCTTTTCAGGGTCACAGAAGTTTTGGATAATATGAAATTTATTTTTCCTCTTCATTCAGGTACGTGTGACCTTATGAAATTTATTTTTCCTTTTCAATCAAGTACTTGTGACCTTATGAACAGATTGGATGTAAAATAAACATTATGATGAGCCTACAAATTTTTTTAACAGTGAAAATCATTATCTCTGCCACTATTTATGGTGTAGTCTAGATGATCTTTGGATATGATTCATTTTTTAGATAATTCTCTAAAAATAGATAAACGGTGTAGATATAATAAATACGTCACTGTGGGGCCCATGTAACTTTGATCTCCTTTAAACTGTTCTCACAACTCAAAGCTCGAGGAGCTTCTGTGCTATCTTCGCACAACACGTACCCAGAGTAGCTAGACAACTGGTGCTAGCTATAGGTTAGCTACAAACAGGCTTTACTTTTATAAAGCTTCTTCAAGAAGGTATGTAGCGGGTGTAAAGCTTCTTTAAGAAGCTATATAGCTGTACGTTTTTATCTCTTTGAGTAAACCATGTGGGGCCCATCTTGAACTTTTTAGTTTATCCACACCATCCATTAGTTTTTTTCAGATCATTTTAGGGGTTGATGCTAAGTTTTAAGTATATTCAATAATCAAGTAGATCGCACCATAGAAGACTGAGAATAATGATTTCCACATCGTTGAAAGAAATGAACGAACCAAATCTTACCCAATCCGATCCGACTCGGTCAGGAACCGAGTCAGACTCAAATCGATTCAAGCCAGCAGGAGTTTGGATTGGTTTGAGTTTGATGACCTGGACTCGGTCTCGGATCGGATCGGTTTCGGGTCAGGCTCTATAAATTTTGAATCGAGTCGAGTTGGACCTAATCCAATCCGACTCGGTCCGATGCCCAGCTCTGATGCATGTCTTGTATCCACACCGTCCATCCAGACATGGTTCTGGACAGTGGACCATTTCAATATATATATATATATGATGCAGATTCAAATCTGTGGTGGGCTAAGTACGTGGACCCCACCCTTGATGAATGTGTTCCATCCAAACCGTTCATCCATTTGGTAAGCTCATTTTAAGGTTTGAGACTAAAACTAAAGCAGAGTTAAATGTCTTGTGGACCACCACATAGACACCACCATGATGTATTCATTTCATCCACACCATCTAGATTGTGATGGACGGTGCTAGACAATGTTTGAACAATGTTGATTTACATGTCCAATGTTTGGACAGTGCTGATTTACATGGATAATGTTTGGATAGTGCTGATATATAGACAATGTTTAGTAGTGCTGATCATCATTAGTGAGTCATGTGCCCCCATAGAATGATAGTGTACAGTGATACACATGTTACACTTGCAACTATTGAAATAATTTTTGGTGTAACCCAAGCTCTCACTTGAGGCCCATTGGTGAGCCCATCCATGAGGCCCATCTTGATGTATTTGTGGCTCATCCGTGAAGGCCCACCTTGTTGCAATTGCGGCTCATGTGATGAGGCCCATTGTGGTGTGTATTAGGCCATGGGACGTGGCCCATTGTGATATATTTTGGGCCATTTGGTAAGGCCCATTGTGATGCATTTCCAGCCCATTTGGTAAGACCCATTGTCACGCCCCAAACTCATAAACCAGGCTCACAAACTTTTCAATCCCAAATCCGGTGCCGACAGCCTCCGTAGTACCCCATTCTCGGCTCCTAGCGCTCATATGCCATATTCCGTTCCTAGGATCCTATAAGGAGGATTTTTATCATGAATTTGTTTCATAAGAAGCATAACCACAAGTATACCCAAATCATAAGAACATCATCACCACCACATATCCACTAATATAATCATTTGAGTACAATACTGAAAAGAAAATACATGCATATAATAAAATCTCCAGAAGCTCTGCCGCACGTTCCTGCCCCAGCTCGACTGTGTCCTATCGTTACCGGCACGCATCGATTGTGCATAAGCTTATAGAAATCTTAGAGGATGGTGTAAGTGTATGCACAAGATAAGTGCCAAGCATTCAATACAATGCCTTAATCATACAATATTGGAATTACTGGCATGAATCATACAATCTCAGAGTAGGCGAAAATACTGCAAGTCTATAAAAATATCATCAACCTCATCTAGGATATGCGATGAAAAGACAAAGCAAGTCAATGTCATATACTGAGAAAGTAATATAAATCGGCTATTTAATGCAGAAACACAATGAACCAAATATCAGATATCGAGCATGCAATGTAATATGCAATTTGGGAGGGCTACGAATACCATTAGCCTTATCTAAGTCATATAAATGTAGAAATATAGTAACCTAAAATTTCATATACCGTGGATGTAATGTGATATGCGGTGCAAATGGAATGACCATGCTGGATTGTGAAGTCGGGATGATAGTACGTAGTATCATAGGCTATGGGGTCTATCACAAGGGACTTCTATCTAAACTAGTCTCATACCTAATTTGGATAGTCAGACTCAATGTGGTAAATCCTGATCTCAGGTTAGTCGCGCACCCCAACCGAAATCCTAACCATTACAAATGTACACGTAACTAATAGTTGCGCACCACTAAATCGAGTGTATAGTGAATAAATGAATGAATGAATATGCAACTCCTGCTTAATAAGTCCACGAATCAATACTATTCATCTTTAGGATCATCACTGGGATTTAGTAGACTCTACACCAGCATGCCGCCCCATCAAGCGCATAACTAGGTAAGTGGAAGAGACCTCACTATCTGTCTAGCCAGTAGTTAGCCAATATCTACCCAGCACATCAATAGCGGACCCATTCACGAGCTAGTCAAACTTAGCCTAGCTATGCCTACTCCCTTAGGCGAGTAAGGCTACACTCCCTCCCAACCAACCACGACACAGTAGGAGACCCGGCCTACTGGTATACTGCCCTCATGTGTTCATATATATCCACTCGGTCTCGACATTGGGGCATCATCTGGTACCAAGAAGGTTTAGAAATTTTCACCCATGGCCATCTATGATAGCCCGATACTAATAAAAGATTTTTGATGTCCCATCTGACCATCCACGATGTGCCTGTGGAGGCTACAACCCTGATGTCGCTAGTGCGTATAGTAATCACAATACACAATGCAAGGTGCATGAATCATACAATCCAGTCATGCATCAATCCTGTGTATATCGTGCGCTCATGTGAGATAACCTCCACCTATCTAGGAGTCTCATAACAACCTGCTCAATGACATATGCACTAGTCTACCATATCTCATAACAAACATGGAGATGATTCATATGGTCATGTATCATGATGCTATACTGTCACATACTGATAATTGGTATCAATAACCAGCATCGACAATGTGTACATTTAACTAACATTGCCTCCAAGGAATGGCCCACATAGAGCCTAACATATAGTGGACCCATGGCCTCACATAAGGGCCAAAAATACAACACCATGGGCCTAACTCAAGAACTTAATACACATCACGATGGGCCTTTCACATGGGTATAATATACATCACAATGGGCTTCATAGTTTAACCCTCAAATGCACCACAATGGGCCTCATACAATCATAATGAGCTGTGTCAATGGGCCTAATACACATCACATGGGTTGCATCACATGGGCCTATATACATCGGATGGGTCACGTCCCATGGGCCCTGAATACATCACAATGGACCACAATCCATGGGCCCCAAATATATCGCAATGGGCCTCTCACATGGGTCCATTATGCATCACATAAAGGTTGGCCTCAATGGATGGCCATAAATACATCACATTGGGCCTCATATAGATCAAGTGGGCCACATCACATGGGCCACATATATATCACAATGGACCTCTAACACAGGCCTAATATACATCACAAGGGGCTTCATTCCATGGGCCTTATATACATTACATTAAGCCTCAATAATCGGAATCGGCCTCAACAATTGGAATCGGCCTCGACAAACGGAATTGGCCTTAACTAACAAAATCGCCTTGACCAAACAGAATCGGTCTCAACCAAATGGAATTGGCCTCGGCAAATGGAATTGGCCTCGATAATCGAAATTGGTCTCGACCAAACGGAATGGGCCTCGTGTAACACCCTGATTCTCGTGACCTGAGGACGGTCGCTCGAGTACGAGAACCCAAAAAGTTATATCGTAAAATAAAAATACCATTCATTTAATTATTGACACAATTCATAGCAACAAGATATAACCATAGTATCAACTAACCAAAGGAGTTCAACGTACATGAATAAGAGTATAAAGTAAAGTAAGTAATACTAGATCCCACAGCAGGGGATTTTTAATTACAATTTCCAAAGCAAGTAAAACTGAGATAATGTCTAAAAGCATGAAAGTAAATAGTCATATGTCATTAGTTGAGCTCCAACGGCTCAACTGGGTCAGCATACTATTTTTTATCTCCATACTCCTCTTCTACTGCACTAGGGGTGTCTTCATAGACACCATGCTTCTCGGTTATACCTACGTCTATTTGATGCAACCGCACTATTGTGTGAGTGAAAACTCAGTGGGGATTTCCCTCATAGATTCAACCATAACACATCAATCCAAGATAGATTAACAATTCTAATTCATATATATATATATATATATATATATATATATATATATATATATATATATATATATGCATTTGCATGAATGTATAAATGTATGTTCAAGTCATAGATCTGGGTATACAATCCAGCTGTCAAAATAAAAGACCGCTCCAGATAGGTAGACTACTTGGAAATGGCCATGAAGGTGAGTGCGCCCAAGGATGACCTCCTAGAAAAATACTCGGAGTATGCCCGAGGAGGTATATAATCTCGGAAAAGCCTCATGTAAAGAAAAAGTGGCCCAAAGTGTACAAGTGTACAAACCTGATGGTTGGACTTAGGTAATAGAACCTTGCACAACCCAACAAGATGTGACTTATGATGAAAACTTAGAAAGGCTCACATGTCATGCGTGGATGTTATGCACCATGACACACATATATAGTACTTTGATAGAATAGTAATGACCTTCAACTTTCAAATTGGAAATATCCAACTATGCATTCCATATGAACTTCCATGATTTTTTTACATTCAAAGGAGGGCTCACCAAGAGTCATGTAAATTTTCAAGTGTGGTCATATCATTCAGATTATTTAAGAGTCCTCCTATATCCCTTAAGGACTCTTCCCATACTCAATCGTCATACTATCCATAATGTATAATAAAATAAGAGTTTGTAAAACTCAAGTCGTCTCAATAAAGTTATGTTTATGATGTAAAGATGACAATAGGAATCTTTGTTTTATGACAAACCCATGATAGTTATGAAGGAATTCCAATTGTCTCTTTACACCACATGTAATCAAATTTTCATTTCCCATATTGTACGGTCTATCCACATGATAATGCCAACTAAATTAGAGATTAAAGAATATAGACAGTCATGAAGGAAATGTCTCACAATTCACAGATGATCTAATATGAAAGCCTCCCTTTCTCAATGTAAGAAAACAATTATAAATGTGACATGGAGTTGGCAAGACAACACATCATACACATAATTATAAGGAAACATGGCATCAACACAATTATTTCATGAAATTCAAGATAGCTAGGAATTAATAATTTTCTAAAATTCTATACATTAGAGACTTAATCCACATGGAAATTAGTGAAAGGAAGAAGCTCTAGGGGATGCTCCTCACCTCGATTGGATGAGGTGCGTCTATGAACACCTAGTTTGAGATTGATTGAAGGTAAAGATCCTTCAAATAAATCTGATGCAAACAGTCCCTGATGAGAGAAATGTAGCATCTAGGTGAGTTAGCACTGAGTTGACTTGGATGAGTTTTCAACTACCCATTATGTCGAGTCTGATTCAAGGGTCTAGTTAGCCTGAGGGTTAGATTGAAGGCTCGTTAAACCCAATGCATCTCAGAATCATTGACAACCGGCAGAAGTCAGTTATTCTCAGCTGGAAATCGACCGAATCAGCTCGGCTATGGTTATTGAGTTGACTTAGTGGGTTTAAAAATGGTTGGGATAGTTCCAAACTGGGTAGATCTGGAACGCCCTTAGCTAGCTCCAGGTTCAGCTAGGTGAGTTGCTTCCTGGCCCCAATAGAATCTAGCCCTCAGATCCTGAAACGGCCCCGAGTCACTGACTCGGTGAAGCCACAATGCAAAGGCGTTGTAACCCGTTGCATCAAGCGAACTAGAGCTTGATTAGTAGCACCAGTCCCAGCTCCAGGAAGAAACCGACCACCTCCATGTAGGTAGATTGGTCATTCATCTCAGAACAAAGCTAGAATGGGGCTGAGCCACTCAACTCACGGCTGAGTTAAGATGACAGTGGCCATGGTTAGCCGAGTAGGTAGATTTCTATAGAACTGAGAGAGGGTCGATGAGGATTACCTAATTAGAGTGTGATGGGGTCATTGAAAGGGGTCCAGATGCCTCGGATGTTAGGAATGTACCTCCCAGACTCGTGTTTGGTCACTGCTTTGAAACGAAATGTCCTATCATTCCAGCAGATTGGATCAGGAGCTGTTGGTTTAGCATGGATTTACGATTGGGGATGGGTTTCGGGTTAGTTACCTGAATCGGGGCTGGAACCACGTTTGGACGAACAGGGTCTGAAAAGTCTCAGACGACTGGTTGAGAGTAGGTTTATGTTTTAGGAGAATCGGGTCAAGCAGTAACTGGATATCGGTTCCAGCAGCCACTGTACATGTCTCCCTTCTTCTATTTCCCTTACATACACCCTCAAATTTCTCTCTAAATTGAACGACTCAGCTGAGTCGAGTTGCTATCAAACCAGCAACCCGCTCAAGCGACACTCTCTCACTCTCTCCATCTGTAACGTCTCGGAAAAATCTGTACAGAGACCCGAGTACCACCTCAGACAGAAATCACTTAGGATTAATTCCTTTAGAAATTAAGCGTAAGTTAACCAGCGCTAAGTTAGATTAGCTGTGAAATTAGCACTGATCGCTTTAAATAAGTTCTGCAAGACCCAAAACTTGTGGAATTGTTGACGCTATAACATCCTGAAACCTAGAATCAAACTCTAACCCGTTTGCTCTCAGGAACCCTTTGAAACTTTGTATTGGATCTAGACCACGCGTCGAAAGTCTGATATCTACAATCTTTGACCATTATGACCGCTTAGCTGGACTTGACAATCGTTTCAAAAATCAAGCCCAACTAATGTTCTGAGGCTATTTCGTTGAGCCTGGAGCAAGGAGTGTGAGAAAGAGTGAAATTCTTTATAAATTAAATGTGATTTAAATAAATCTGGCACGTGACGCTTGTGGGTTAAGTATAAGCATTCAGACCATTAGAATCTGACCCAAATACACCCTCAGATCAGGAAACATTTCCCACTCAGGTCAGTGTACTTAAAATCCTCGATCAAATCTCAGTGACCGCTAAACTGAAACCGGTCCGCCATGTGCGATCTGGAAACCCGATCGAACTGAAAACTTAATGTGATCAGGATCCAGCATCCATAAGCTCAAGTCCAAATGCATTTAGTCAAGGGACCTCCAGAAACGTTCTTTTGGTTCGGAAGAGACCCGATTTGGCTATAACCCAAGTATACCTTAGTTTAAAGTCTAAATAGGTGACTTTCTAACCTATTTAAGGACCTTAAACCCTCTCATATCCCTCCCATACAAATTTACAAAAACCCTAGAGAAGAGAAGAGAGAAAAAAGAGAGATTCCGTGAGAGTTGTGAGGAAAGGTTCCTATCGCTTGATCCTGCTAATACACGAGCTTACCCATCGTGTTCTAATCATTCTTCCGGTGATTCCGACTTCATTATAGGTAAGAAAACCATAACATCAACCTGTTTTAGGGATTCCATCGATACAAGTAGCGAAGTAGCTGATTTATCTTGTGATATAGGTCGTCAAACAGACGTTGACGAAGCATAGAGTTTCTATTCGATTCGTTACGCTTCTAGGGCGTAAGGTGAGGATTCTAGATGCTTAGGTTACCTATTTCCAAAGCTTTCAATGTCGTTTAATAGTAGATTATCGACAAGAATACTGTTTGACATGTAGAATATGCTGTCTGTTTTCCATTTTGATTACGTACGGAGAATATAAGATTTAGGGTATTTTAGGTATTTGTAGGAAATATTATATACGTCTGTATTTTGCCAATATGATTGCCATGAGTACTTTTCATGTTATTATACAAGTTATGCGTGTATGATCTATTTGGAGAAGAGATTCACCCTAATGCACACTTTGGGTCGACATACGCTATGTAGAAAAATGTGTGTAGACTAAGTGTTTGTATAAAAGTATGTATTAGCAAGTATTGAGTAAATGTTGTTGTAGATTAGTTTTGAGATTGGATTCTCGACTAATATGATGATATACATGATTTTCCTCCATGTTGTTATATTGAATTGATTGCCTTATATATATGAAATGTTTGTGTTTGGTTGATTTGCTTATGTTGTATGTTATAACATGTTGTTAATATGCTTGGATTAATTGTGTTTCATTTCTGTCATTCTCACATGATCACTGATGTAGATTACAAGTGCTTGGGGCTATATTCTAGTCCAGGCAGTCGGTAATAGATTTGAATTCGTGGTTGGCTTCTAATCGCCACGAAGGATGCGTCGATGAGCCCGAGTCGTACTTTAATTGACGGCAATGGTTAGGCCACACGAGGTGCTTATGCACTTCATGTCGTTTAGCTTGAGGTGCGCTCATACTAGTCGATCTCGTCAAGTAACGCGACTGACCATTGTATGTTCACCTTGTATTGGTCATAACTGCTTGAACCTAGGATACTGAACTTACCATAGATAATCCTAATAACCATGGTACCTTGATCCATTAACACTCATGAGCCGGGCATGGTGGTATGGGACACCGTGGTCGATCTGTCGGCCTATGCTAGGGCCACAAACCTCCCCGTAGTGACCAGTGAGCACCTTAGACTTGTGAGCCGATTATGGTGGTATGAGACACTACATTCGAGCTGTCGGCCTACTCTGATTGGTGACAAGCCCTTTATAGTGACCTCGAGTGTATTCTGAGTCTACGTGAGGCGACAACCCTTCTGTAGCAACAAGAGTACAACTAGGCCTGTATTGATAAGGTGATGGGGGAGTGGTGCAACGAGTGCGAGCAACAGCCCTTGCAGCGACCTAGAAATATAACATCGTATGAGACTACTAGGAGTGACGACCCTAGACTGGATCTGTGTTAGGAATGATATAAGGGAAGTACCTTAGTTTTCTAATCCTGCTGTATGAAAGGACTAATAACAACTCGGTAATCATATCCATATCGCACTGCATGTGCCTGGAAGATGTGAAGCACTAAGGGAAGAAAGCATGCCAAGGACGTAAGATGGTGTCGCGTGAGGGAGTATGTCGATGAGGGCACGCATCATACTACATCTCATACTTGCATTAACAACAGTATCTAGGAATGTCTGATTATTTTCTTTACTATTATCGCGTGATTGATTTGATAACATGCTAATCTTTGCTCTATGATTCCACTGAGTTGATCACTCACTCCCACATTACGGGACGGTGTTTGCAACACCTACCAGACTCTGTCTTAGATGCAGAGAGGGAGGCGATTCAGGAGCTGGAGCCGGACTGCTACGAAGACCAAGACGAGTTCTCGTACATGTAGTTTTTTGACGGCTTCGCATAAGTGGCCTGTATCAGCGGGATTTTTGCTAGTTGGACTATTACATGACATTTAATTTTGGTTTGTTATATGTATTTGTGACTTAGAGTATTCATACTTTGGAGACAGTTCGAGATTGTTTTGTTTTACATACAGTGATATATATATATATATATATATATATATATATATATATATATATATATATATATATATATATATATATATATATATATATATCTTTCAGTCTTCCGCTTACGTTTTATCACTGGATCTGGAGTACGAATTGTAGTTTGGTAAAATCTCACTCATGTTAATGCACTAACTCAGACAACATTTAATCATAAGCATATTTGTTGCATAAGTGATGGTCTGAAACTCGGGAGTTGGGTTTCTACACGACCCCCGATTTTCAGGGCGTTACAAGTTGGTATCAGAGCATGATTTGGATTAAACCTGACCTGGGTTATGGTCACACGCCGTACGCTATCGCCCTTTTGACTTAGGTGGGTGCGAGTAGAACATAGTGTAAGTGCTATGATTTCATATCCCTTTGGTTGTCAAATTTTATGGTGCCAAAACCTATATCTATGTCTTGTATATCTTATATTTTATGATTGAAGACTATTCATTGCAATCAAGTCATCGCATTTCAAGACAAGATATTAAATGAAGAAAGTTTTCAAGACATGGATGAAGAATTCAAGTATTGAAGTCTTCAAGTTTGCATGTTCAAGATTCAATCAAGTTCAAGTATATTAGAAGACCTTGTCAAGTCAAGATCAAGCTTAAGAAGGCCTACTACAAGTTTTGTATATTCTCAAGCTTCTCTTAAGGGACATCTGAGTGTTCAGAATTTTAAGTCCATCTCACTTTTAAGGTTTGTGTGACCTTAGATTGACCTTAGGATGAGCTTTACAGTAGGTCATTCTGGATACATAACTCATATATTTCAATATGCTTGTTTGGGGTATTCTAAGACCAGTCCTAGGGACTTCAAGACCAGTCCTAGCTCTGCTATGACCAGTCTTAAGTTTTTCAGTACCAGTCATAGGTTGTTGAAGATTTTTGAATCTTTCTGGCTGTCCTACGACCAGTCCTGTGAGTTCTATGACTCATCCTTCGACCGGTCGTAGCCCTACGACTCAAACTCCAATAACCATTTTTGAGGTCCTACGACCAGTCGTAAGTGTCCCACAACCAGTTGTAGGTGGCCCACGACCGGTCGTGGAATAGAAAATCCAATCTCGCGAAAATATTTGAAAATCTTTGGAGCTACGACCAGTCCTAGGATCCTAAGACCAGTCGTAGACGGGATTTTTCAGGCTATAAATAGAGCACGAACTTCAGAGTTTTAGCAATTCAATTCAATTCTTTTCAAGCAATCTTTAGGATATTCTCTGAGATAAGTTTGTGTTTATTTTAAGCTACTTTGTGTGTATTTTATATTCCTTTTGCTAGCTTATTTTTATTTAATTTTGATCTACATTCCAAACTTATAAGAAAAAGGAGAATTTCTGATATTCCTTCGTCTTGGATTCAAAATCAAATAGAACTAGCCCTTTTGATTTAAAATCAATTAGACTTAAAACCATTCTTAAAGTGAGTATTGGACTTTGAACGTTGAATCGAACTTCTACTCCGATTGGTTCTACCGGGCTTCTTCAAAAGGTGATTCAGGTATTTTACATTTCTCTAGTTTTTGTTTGAGATTCATCAGAAAAATCTCATTGTATTGGTTATCTGAGGAGAGCCAGAAAACTCAGATTGTGGGGTTTTTGGATTGTGTAAGCCCGAGATCAAAGACACAATTGTGAAGGTTTTAGGTGAACCTGTGAAACCTATTTTGATAGTGCATGCTAATATCCCCTGTGTGAGGATATTAGGAGTGGAGTAGCATTCTGTGTGGCTGTTGGATAACAGTTGGTGTACACATGGGCGAACCACTATATATCGTTGTGTTGTGGATGTGTTTTACCCTTTCATTCTTTTATTCATTCTGTTTTGTGGAGAGTGTTTGTGGATGAATGTTGTAATCACTTCAAGCAAGTGTGGATGAATGTTGTAATAACATAGGATTTATTTTCTGCAAGTTATTTTGATTTCCTTGCTTATTATTCCTCATTGGGTTGTGATACCAAGGACGTTCTAGAAATAAGGTAGTCCTATCTTAAACCTTTGGTTTTTGGTGTAAGGTTGTCCTTAGAACTGATAAAGTATCAATCTCTTTATTTAAGCTACTTTAAAGTCAGCATTGTGCTTTATTTCTTTTATTATTCTGCTATTATAAGTTTTTTTTGGCATTGCCCTATTCACCCCTCGCCCCCCCCCCCCCCCCCCCCCCCCCCCCTAGGCCCATTCAAGTGGTATCAGAGCCTAATAGCTCGTGCTTATTGTTTATTTATTGGATTTATTTCCTGAGCTAATGATCTAAGCTATATTAAGATGTCAAATTTTGATAGCCTATCAGTCACTAGGCCACCACCCTTTAATGGCACAAACTATGCTTATTGGAAAGCCAGGCTGAGGATCTTCCTTAAATCCTTGGATGAAAGTGTGTGCTTGGCTATAGTGAATGAATGGAACCCTCCTATCACTAAAGTAACTAATAGTGATGGTTCAAAATCAATGAAAGTAACGACTTATTCTCTTTGGACAACACTTCAGAAAAGTAAAAGTAGTGTCAATGCAAAAGAACTAAATGCAATTACTTATGCATTATCACCAGATGAATTTAAAAGAATCATCTCTTGTGAAAATGCAAAACAAGCATGGGATGTATTAGAAATGACACACGAGGGTACATCTATTGTCAAGAAATCTAAAGTCCAACTCCTTACAACTAAATTTGAAGAAATTCATATGGAGGAGAATGAGATGTTTATGGACTTCTACACTAGATTGAATGACATTGTAAACTCTATGTGGGGTCTTGGTGATAGAATCCCAGAAAGTAAAGTGTGCGCAAAGATACTACGTTCACTTCCTGAACAGTTCAATTTTAAAGTAACCGCGATTCAGGAACTTCGTGATATGGATACCATGAGGGTTGAGGAACTAGTTGGTTCATTTCAAACCTATGAGTTATCCTTTAAGGCTCCTAAAGGAAAATCAATTGCTCTCAAATCATCTAAAAATGCTTCACAAGAGAGCACTTCAGATTTAGAAAATTCCGAAGATGATATGGCGCTTTTAGCAAAAAAGTTTTACAAAATTTTCAAAAATAAGAAAAAACTTGATTTTCAAAAGTCAAATGATAAGAGACGATCTAAACCTAGAACTTGTAAATCCTTGAAAGATAGTCAATGTTACAACTGTCAAGAATATGGGCACTTAGCTAACAAATGTCCTAAAAAGGACAAATCAAAAAAGAAAAGCATGATGGCTACTTGGGATGAATCGTCTGATTCTGAATCCTCTTCTAAATCAGAAGATTCTGAAACCGAGTCGGGTGAAGATGTTAAAGCCCTTATGACTCTAGCCAAGATCACCCTTTCAGATAATGATGATATATCCAGTGAAGAAAATCTGAATAGTGATTGCGATAGTGAAGATGATCTTCAGGATGCTTATAATGCCCTTTATAAAGAAAGTTGTAAAATTGCTGTAAATCTTAAATTATAAAAAGAAAAATTCTCTAAGCTTAAGGAAGATTATGAGTCTCTTGTCTTAGAAAGGTCTCATATTTCTGATTCTTTTGAAAAAACCAAAAGTGATTTAGATTTCAAAACCTCCAAAATTGAAGATTTGAGAACTGAAAATGAGAAACTCAAAAATGAGGTAGCTTCTCTTCAGAGTTTGAAAGACACATGGAGATATGCCCATGGTGATCATAAATTAGAAAAATTATTGTTCGGATTAAGAAAATGTGGCGATCGATCCAGGTTGGGCTATGATAAGGATACATCTCCAAAATAAAAGAACATTGCTCCTAAATTTATAAAAGGAGTGTTTTCAAACTCAAAAGAAAAGAATACTTATCAAGGTTTTTCCAAAAATGCTAGGACTTTTCAAAAACCTAAAAGTAGCCATGTCAGCTTTAATTTTCAAAACTGAAATCCATTGGCTGAAAAAATTATTGATCTTCTCAAGGAGCTATTAAAGTCTAACTCTATAGGTCTCTCTTATAAAAACAGAAAGAAAAAGACCATCTATTCTCCTAAACCCAAAACAGTTATGAAATGGGTTCCTAAAGTTGCCAGCTTGGTTGTCCACACTACTTTCAAAGCAACAAGCCATTCAAAGTGGTACCTAGATAGTGGTTACTACAGGCATATAACAGGTGACAAAGCTTTATTCACGAATCTTAAAGATATGACTAAAGGGTCAGTCACATTTGGTGATGGAAGCAATTGTAAAATCATTGGCCAAGGTACGATTCAGCTTTATAACCTTCCCTTATTTAAAAATATTTTATATGTTGAGGGCTTAAAACACAACCTTCTAAGCATTTCTCAGATATGTGATAACAACCATAGTGTAAAGTTTTCTAATTAAGGTAGTGAGATAGTTAATAAAAAGGGTTCTGTTATATTAAATGGTCACAGAACTTCTAAAAACTGCTACATAGTTAGTGATGCAAGCTCATCTACTCAATCATGTTACATGGTCCATACCGATGAGACTGAATTATGGCATAAACGCCTTGGACATGTACATTATCGGAATTTATTTAGATAGAGAAAAAGAGAACTAATTAGAGGTCTACCCAAATTACAAAAAGTAGACAAAATATGTGGTGAATGCCAGTTGGGCAAACAGATTAAGAGCTCTCACAAGAAAGTGAACTCTAATACCACATCTAGACCACTCGAGCTTCTCCATATGGATCTTATTGGACCAACCAGATTGGAGAGTCAAGGAGGTAAAAAATGCATCATGGTTATCGTAGATGATTATACCAGATTCACTTGGGTATCGTTCTTAAAAGACAAAACTGAAACCCTGGATGAAGTGAAAAAGGTCATCAAACGAATCCAAAATGAGAAAGGTTCTCATGTTAGTAAGATCCGTAGTGATCATGGATCTGAATTCGAAAACAGTAGTTTTGAGAAATTCTGTAGCGATCAGGGAATATCACATGAATTCTCTGTGCCCAAAACACCACAACAAAATGATATTATTGAAAGAAAAAACAGAGTGCTTCAAAATATGGCTAATGTTATGTTAAATAGCATGAAGCTCTCTAGAAATCTTTGGGCTGAAGCAGTTAATACTGCATGTTATATTATTAATCGGGTTTATACCAGTAAATCTGTTAATAAGACTGCTTATGAATTATGATTTGAAAAGAAACCTACTGTCAAATACTTTCGGGTTTTTGGCAGCAAGTGTTATATTTTACGGGATCGTGAAAATTTGGGTAAGTTTGATACGAAGAGTGACGAAGGTATTTTTCTTGGTTATTCTTTGAACAGTCGAGCTTATAGGGTTCTAAATAAGAAAACTGGTGTGATTCAAGAGTTCATCAATGTGGTCATTGATGATCATTTGAATACACCAGCTCCAAGTTCAGATGATGATGAAGCTCTTATTATTGACAATCAAGATATCTCATCAAGTCAAAAAGAATCTGAACCAAGGACTGTTAAAGATCATCCAACCAATCAAATACTTGAAAACCCTCTCACTGGAGTTCGTACTCGCAAACAACTTGAGAACATATGTAATTATGTTTATTTTACATCCCAAATAGAACCGGTCAACGTAAAAGAAGCACTTTCTGACGAAAATTGGATAGTTGCTATGCAGGATGAACTTAATCAATTTGTTCATAATGATGTCTGGTATCTTGTTCCTAGACCTAAACATAAACACATTATTGGAACAAAATGGATCTTTAAAAATAAGTCTGATGAACTTGAAAATATAATACGAAACAAGGCTAGACTGGTTGTACAAGGGTACACTCAGATTGAAGGCATCGATTACGATGAAACCTTTACTCCAATCACTCGCCTTGAGTCAATCAGACTTTTTATTTCCATCGCATGCTTTAAAAAATTTAAAATATATCAGATGGATGTAAAGAGTGCTTTCTTGAATGGCGATTTACATGAGAAGTGTATGTTGAACAACCTTCAGGGTTTGAAGACCCTAAGTTATCTGACCATGTATTTCGTCTCAAAAAGGGTCTCTATGGTCTAAAACAAGCGCCCAGGGCATGGTATGAGAAATTGACTAAATTCTTACTTATTCATAGCTTTCAAGTTAGAAGTGTTGATAAAACACTCTTTGTTAAAAAACATAACAATGATATTTTAATGGTTCAAATTTATGTTGATGACATTATTTATGGATCTACTTGTTCTAACATGTCTATTGAGTTTGCAGAGTTAATGAAATCAAGGTTTGAAATGAGCATGGTTGGTGAACTTAACTATTTCCTAGGGTTGCAAGTAAAACAACAACCTGATGAAATTTTCATTTCTCAAACCAAATATTCTTCAAACTTGATCAAAAGGTTTGGATTTGAGAATGGTAAGAACTTTGATACTCCTATGAGTACAACGTTAAGACTCTCAAAAGACTCTACAGGTAAAGATATAGATCCTAAACTATATCGCAGTATGATTGGTAGTTTGTTGTATCTAACTGCTAGTAGACCTGATATCACATTTAGTGTTGGTATTTGTGTAAGATATCAGTCTAATCCTAAGGAATCACATCTTACTGCTGTTAAATGGATTATTAGATATGTCGCAAGTTCTATAAATTTGGGACTTTGGTATCCTTTTGATACTAGTGTTCAATTAGCCGGGTACTCAGATGCTGATTCGGTCGGAAATATTGATGATAGAAAATCAACCAGTGGTGGTTGTTTTTACATTGAAAATTGCTTAGTTTCTTGGTTCAGCAAGAAGCAAAGCTCAATATCGCTCTCTACGGCTGAGGCTGAGTATACTGTAGCTAGATATGCATGTACTCAACTAGTTTGGATGAAACGCATGCTTAGCGATTATAAAATTAATCAAGATTCAATGATCTTACATTGTGATAATTCCAGTGCTATAAACATTTTCAAAAACCCAATCCAGCATTCACATACTAAGCACATTGACATTAGGTATCATTACATATGTGAGTTGGTTGAAGAAAAAGTTATTTCTTTGGAATATATATCAACCAAAAATTAACTTGCTGATATATTTACTAAATCGCTCGACAAAAGCAGGTTTAATAAATTAAAATTTGATCTTGGTATGTGCATTTTACATTAAATATTTGCATGTATCATAGTGTATCATATTTCATATTATATCTGTTTAAATTTTAAATTTTTGTATTAAAAATTATTTTTTGGTCGATACTCGACCGGTATTGGATGTACAGGACCAGTCATGGTACGACCGGTCCTGAACAGCACTCGACCGGTCGTGGAGCTCGTGAGCATGATATAATTTGGGAAAAATTCTCTTCTTCTTCATTTTCACACCCACCTACGACGAGTCGTGGCTTGACCAGTCATAGGATTTCTTGTTGTTCTTCAAGGTAAGTCTTATTTCATCATCTTTCTTGAAGATTCATGTTCTCTATGCTTTGATTTGTTCATAGAATAGCTTGATTTCATCTCTTGTTGGGTTTTTCAAGGGTTTCCTCGCAATTTGCTAATCTAGAGAAGGAAAATTTGAAATAGACCGTCATTTGATATCAGGTATTATGAATATACCTGTTAATGATGAAGGTATACCGATTCATACTTTATATGACAAACCATCTGAATCGAAAAAATGCATGTTAACACGAGATTTATGCAAAATTGATGTGCAATGGACACATAAAGCGAATGCGCTCCCTGCAAAGTATCTGTTACCTAGATACAGAGTGTTACATCGTTTCTTCATTTCTAATGTATATCCTCGGTCCGGTAATAAAACCGAGTTGACTTCTTTTATGGTTAGTGTGTTACATTCTATTACTTCTGGTACCAAGGTCTGTCTTCCTTCTTTGATTTATTATTTCATTATTCAGTTTCGTCTCCTTCTGGGTCATAGTGATATTCCGTTCGGTTATCTTATGACTGTTTTAGTCACTCACATGCTTGTCGAAAAACCTATTAATGAGGCACCAATTCATCATCTTATTTTCAACAATTCCAATCTTAATAAGATGAAATTGGATCTGTTCCCTGGCCAAGTTGATGAAGGTGGTGTTGGTGGTGGTGCTGAAAACGAAGGGTAAGCTGGCGATCTTCCTCAACAAGATGTCAATATGGATGACTTATTTGATGATATAGAAACTGATTCAGCTAATGATCTATATTATGATCCATCTGGTTTTGATGCACGCCTTCGTGCATTGGAAGAAAAGGTTGATAATATGAATATAACCCATGATATGCGATTTAAGTACATGCGAAAATATCTTCATCGCATTAATAAGGGGTTACACCAGATTGTCCGACTATCCCTGCTTCCTCCTCTGGATCAGATTAGGTGAATTATCTTCTGGATAGTATCACATTATCTTTTTATTTTGGATATGTATTATGGATTATGGTTTGATAACATTATCTTTTGGATATTTTATTTTGGATATGTATTATGGATTATGGCTTGATGTTTCAGATTTATATTATGTCCTTTCATATCTCTTTCTCATTATTTTCTTTTTACTCTCTATGTTTTCCTTCTTATTGTGCCTTTCCCTTGTCATTTTGTGACAAAAAGGGAGAGTAAGCAAGCTAAAGCTAAAAGGGGAGTAGTATGGAAAGGGGGAGTAAATTTGTTTGAATTGATTGATTGAGAAGGGAATTGATTGATTGAGAAGGATATGTGGATTGAAGTCTTGAAGTTTTCATGCTGTGTACTGCTTATATGAGCAATACTCGTATTACTCAGGGGGAGTAGAGTATTTTGTGATTTCATGGTTTATCATTCTTTATTATCTTTTATGCTATGTGTTTTGTCGTAAATTTGACAAGGGGAGAGATTGTAAGTGCTATGATTTCATATCCCTTTGGTTGTCAAATTTTGTGGTGCCAAAATCTATATCTATGTCTTGTATATCTTGTGTTATATGATTGAAGACTATTCATTGCAATCAAGTCATCGCATTTCAAGACAAGATCTTAAATGAAGAAAGTTTTCAAGACATGGATGAAGAATTCAAGTATTGAAGTCTTCAAGTTTGCATGTTCAAGATTCAATCAAGTTCAAGTATATTAGAAGACCTTGTCAAGTCAAGATCAAGCTCAAGAAGGCCTACTACAAGTTTTGTATATTCTCAAGCTTCTCTTAAGGGTCATCTGAGTGTTCAGACTTTCAAGTCCATCTCACTTTTAAGGTTTGTGTGACCTTAGATTAACCTTAAGATGAGCTTTACAGTAGGTCATTCTGTATACATAACTCATATATTTCAATATGCTTATTTGGGGTGTTCTAAGACCAGTCCTAGGGACATCAAGACCAGTCCTAGCTCTGCTATGACCAGTCTTAAGTTTTTCAGGACCAGTCCTAGGTTGTTGAAGATTTTTGAATCTTTCTGGCTATCGTATGACCAGTCCTGAACATCCTACGACCAGTCCTGTGAGTTCTACAACTCATCCTTCGACCGGTCGTAACCCCACGACTCAAACTCCAGCAACCATTTTTGGGGTCCTACGACCGGTCGTAAGTGTCCCACGACCAGTCGTAGGTGGCCCACGACCGGTCGTGGAATAGAAAATCCAATCTCGCGGAAATCTTTGAAAATCTTTGGAGCTACGACTAGTCCTGGGATCCTAAGACTAGTCGTAGACAGGATTTTTCAAGCTATAAATAGAGCACGAACTTCAGAGTTTTAGCAATTCAATTCAATTCTTTTCAAGCAATCTTTAGGCTATTCTTTGAGATAAGTTTGTATTTATTTTAAGCTACTTTGTGCTTATTTAATATTCCTTTTGCTAGCTTATTTTTATTTGATTTTGATCTACATTCCAATCTTATTAGAAAAGGGGAATTTCTTATATTCCTTCTTCTTGGATTCAAAATCAAATAGAACTAGCCCTTTTGATTTAAAATCAATTAGACTTAGAACCATTCTTAAAGTGAGTATTGGACTTTGAATGTTGAATCAAACTTCTACTCCGATTGGTTCTATCGGGCTTCTTCAAAAGGTGATTCAGATATTTTACATTTTTGTAATTTACTTCTCTGGTTTTTGTTTGAGATTCGCCAGAAAAATCTCATTGTATTGGTTATCTGAGGAGAGCCAAAAAACTCAAATTGTGGGGTTTTTGGATTGTGTAAGCCCGAGATCAAAGACACAATTATGAAGGTTTTAGGTGAACCTGTGAAACCTATTTTGATAGTGTATGCTAATATCCCTTGTGTGAGGATATTAGGAGTGGAGTAGCATTCTGTGTGGCTGTTGGATAATAGTTGGTGTACACATGGTGAACCACTATATATCGTTGTGTTGTGGATGTGTTTTACCCTTTCATTCTTTTATTCATTCTGTTTTGCGGAGAGTGTTTGTGGATAAATGTCGTAATCACTTCAAGCAAGTGTGGATGAATGTTGTAATAACTTAGGATTTATTTTCTATAAGTTATTTTGATTTTCTTGCTTATTATTCCTCATTGGGTTGTGATACCAAGGACGTTCTAGAAATAAGGTTGTCCTACCTTAAACCTTTGGTTTTTGGTGTAAGGTTGTCCTTAGAACTAATAAAGTATCAATCTCTTTATTTAGGCTACTTTAAATTCAGTATTGTGCATTATTTCTTTTATTATTTCACTATTATAAGTTTTATTTTGCATTTTCCTATTCACCCCCCCCCCCCTCTAGGGCATATAGCTAGGCCCTTTCACATAGAAACACTCATAGGACCCCAGTTTCGCCAATTGGTGAAGTTCACTCAAATCGATCATTTTGATCGAGTCCGTGTGCATCCGTGGTCACATGAAATGACCCCGAACCACTTCTAGTTCGTGTATGGACGAGCCTAGACCCTTATTGACCCTATCTCAGCTATTAAAAATTGCTAAATGTAAATATGCAGCAGTTAGTACCCGAAATGACCCGAAATAGTTCGAAACGGAGTCATGGGCCTGCCCACGCTGATCTAGAATGATCCAGGGTGGGACCCACATGAATTTTGGGCCCTTAGGGCAGGAGGACCTCCCCCAAATGGCGAGGCCTCGCCAAACAACACAGCGAGTGGCGAGGACCTCGTCGATTAGTGGGCCCCATTCGGTCGGGCTTTCGGGCCGACGACCTTAGGGGGTTAGGGTAGCCCCCTGGTATGTGGGTCGTCTGTTAAAACCACCCTAAACCTTTGCCTCCTTCACAAATCATACCCCCAAGCTCTCCCTTTCCCTCATAGTTGGTGATTTCTCTTTCAAATCCCATTTTCAATCACTCCCATCGTCGATTTCTGCCTCAACCCACGCCCCTCCATCATTTACAGCTATACACACTCCCCTCTCTCTCCATTCTCATTCGTTGGAGCTCTCTCATCCTCTATTTGAGGCTAAAAATTGTGTGAGCTTCTAATCTAACCCATTTCACCCTTTTCTCTTTGCAATCCCAGCCTTTTGGGACCTATTTCCCTCCTCTATCAGACCTAGATTCATGGCAGCCGATTAGGTCAGCCCTTTCTCCCCCTTTCCTTCATCTTCCATGGCCTTTATAGAGGTTATTTTAGCCTTTTTCTCCCTTTCCACCATCCTCTCTCTCATGGGAAAGAGGAAGACCGCTGTTGATGAAGTTGGGCCTAGTCGCCCTTCACGTTCAAGGAAGCCAAGAGGTGGCGCCACTAGTTCAAGCGTCACCGCAAGTCCAAGTGCCGCTCGTGAGTTTCAGACGAAGTGGGATCTTGATCCCCGATCTCCTGCTGGAAGGGCTTGGTTGGTGGAACAATCCCATGAAGTTTATGAGGGCCGTCGGGTCCTTTTTGAAGCTCAGGTGGATGGGCGACTCTTCGGAGAATATCAGTTGCTCGAGCTCCTGGAACAGGCCCAGTGGGGTCTGCGATTTGATGCCAGGCAACACACCAATGCAAGCACGGTCCGATCTTTCTATGCCAACATTCATGAGGCTACACTGGAACCCTTGCAGTTCCGGGTCTTATGTGGAGTGGATTTGTGGGCCACAGTTGACGTCAGATTGATATCTCAGCTTTTGAATGTGCCCCTTGGAGAGGTACATGCGAGCGTTAAGAATCTGAATAGTATGCGTGAAAGGGACCGCCACACACGTTCCCTTTGTGGTCGACTGGTTGAGTGGAAGCTGAACCGGAGTCTTCTTGCATCTCATATGACAGACGACTTCCACTTGCTCTACCACATTTTCACATTCAACGTCTACCCTAGGTGGAGCAACCGTAGTGAGTGTACGCGCCTCATGGTGGACTTCCTGTATCAGGTGGGGCAAAGGGCAAACCTGTGTGTGCCTTCGTTCGTGTTATGACAGATAGTTCGGGTTGTACACTCGAGGAGGAGGACTGAGTCACTCCCATACGGCCGACTCATATGCAGGATTGCACGTGAGTTTGGTTATGGCCTTGGTGGGGAGATGTCGGTGACGATTCATCAGATCAATGAAGCTACTCTCAATCAGATGGAGATCGGGCCACGACAATGTCAAGCTCAACTTGAGGAGAGCGAAGATGAGATTGAGAGTGAAGAAGAAGAGAGTGAAGAAGAAGCTGGGGCCGAGATCGAATAAGAGGAAGAGCTAGAGGCCCAGAGCACAGATGAGAGCTCCCCTCCTACGGTTCCAGAGCAGGGCATCGGCCAGGCTACTTGGGATGCTCATATAGCTCGCTTGGAGGAGGATCATGCTGCCCTACGACAAGGCCAGGTTACCTTACAATAGGACATTACGAACCTGCGGAGCTTTGTGAAGCACAAGTTCAAGAAGGTGACCAGCACCTTGAAATCTATCCTGTGTTGTCTGCAAGATAAGGGTGCCCCTCCTCCATCGCCAGACTCGGACGAGTGATTAGATTTCAGATGTTTGTAGGTCATATACAGGTTGTTTTGTGTTTTCTGTGTGTGAGCCTGAGAAGGCTTAGTAGTTAGTTTATGTTGCAGTTGTAGCTTTGGCTAACTTAGTTTCCCATGTGTTTCTTGTCATGATGCATGTAAGGATATATCTCTTGTATTGTGATAAATTTTGATTAAATGAAATGCATGAAGTTTCTTCAGTTTGTTATGCGAATGATTGTGTGGTGTGGTTATGCTATTGCTGAAACTGACTGGCTTGCATCCTATTTTGAATATACGGAATGCCACCTAAGGTTACTCGGAGCACGGCACGTCTTACGCTGGGTGAGCTGATGGATCGGGTTCCTCCCCAGAGTGATGATCATATGGACCCTGCTGTGGGCTTGATTCGTGAGACTGCACCTGAGTCTCAGCCTTCTGCAGGTCCTATAGTCAAACCACCACCTTTCACATAGCCAGTTAGAGAGCAGTACCATGCGTCTTCTTTGACGCAATATGTGCCTCAGCCTGCTCCACCTCCTGATAGGTTTGAGCACTTGATGATCATGTTGCACCAGCAGCATCAGCAGCTTTTGACTACCATTGCAGGGGCCTTAGCCCAGGGTGGGAGTGCGACTCCACCTGTGCCACCTATGCATCCAGCTAAGGATGTTGGGACTTTGACTCAGGATGAGGGTATGGCTCATCCTGCACCATCTGCTTACCCTACGGGGAATGTTGCTGATACCCGAGGCCTACTTGAGCTATTCCAGCGCTTTTAGCCTCCTACTTTTATGAGTTCTCACAGACCCGAGGAGGTCGAGTACTGGCTCGACCGTGTCTCGAAGATATTGAGGATGCTGCACTGCTCGGAGTCTGAGCAGGTTGAGTTGGCCACTTTCATGTTCGAGAGAGAGGCCAATTTATGGTGGGATAGTATACTGCAGACGGTTGCATTTGGCTACATCTGGACTTGGGCAGCATTCGAGTTCCAATTCCATGAGAAATACTATCAGCAGACCTACTGACACTTGAGGGAGAATGAGTTTTTACGCCTCAGGTAGGGAGGCATGTCAGTTACAGAGTATGAGCATCGATTTACAGAGTTGGAAAGATACGTCCCTACGATACTTGCCGACGAGCAGATGCGCATACGACATTTTTCTGAGGGCTTGCGACCTGACATTCGGTCAAAGATGTGTTGTGTCAGCATACCCTCTTATGCCGAGCTGATACATATGTCCATGCGGGCAGAGCAGGATGAAGATCGATTGACACGTTCTCGTGGCCCTATGCTTGATAGGCCACGACCAGATGCTCAAGGCAGGCCACTCCTTAGCAAGAGCCCTCACATCGATTCTCCTCCTAGGACTACAGCGCCAGTACTTCCGATGAGGTGCCCAGGTGTGACCTATACTTACTGTGGGAGACTGGGTCACACTGCAGAGAGCTGCTTTGCTCGGATGAGAGATAGCGAGTTTTCACCACCACAGAAGATCGATCGTCCTCACCCACAGGCATTATCCGCTCCACCATTACGGTCAGCTCCTACGCATCCTTCTTTCAGACCTCCCGTACCTCAGTTCCGGCCACCTCAACAGCCCATGGTACCGCAGCCGAACCATCCACACCAGGCGCCGGTACATGCATTGACAGTAGAGGCATCCGGGACAGAGACTGCCCCACCCTTGGCCTTTGAGGTCACAACCCACATTGGAGGTACTCCTATATTCGTGATGGTGGATACAGGATCCACGATTTTGTTGATATCGCATTCAGTAGTCAAGCGCCTTGGGCTACCGACTACTCGGATGGATGGGGTACGAGTTCTTACAGCATATGGGACCTTTTCTGATGCCACTATGATGTGTGAGGGTTGTTTACTGGATCTATGGAGCAGGACGATGGCCATTGACCTTGTTGTCGACCCCTCTCTTTATTATTTAGATGTCATTCTTAGCATGGATTGGCTGACTGCAGGGAGGGCCGAGATTGACTGCGAGACCTGTATAGTGATAGTCTACGAGCTGGAGGGCACGTCCTTTACATTCCCAGTGTAGGTTAATCTCCCCTTTCGAGTACTAAGCTACGCTTCTTTATTGAGGGATGTTGATGCCCCGGCACTTGAGCGCACGCCAGTAGTCCATGATTATGAGGATCTGTGCAGGAAGATTCCTGGGTTGCCACCTCAGCGTGAGATCAATTTTACTATCGACCTGATACCCGATTCGACGCTCATCTCACTGCCGACGTATCGCATGACCCCATGTGAGATGGAGGAGTTGAGGAAACTGATTGATAATCTGTTAGAGGTTGGCTTCATACGACTGAGTGTGTCTCCTTGGGGATCACCGGTGCTATTTGTGATGAAGAAGGATGGTTCACTGCGATTGTGTATTGATTATCGTAGGTTGAATCAGATTACGGTGAAGAATAGATACCCTTTGCCCAGGATTGATGACCTGTTTGATAAACTAAGAGGAGCGCAGTACTTCTCGAAGATTGATCTGCAGTCAGGGTATCACCAGCTGCGCGTCAAGGACGAGGATGTGCAGAAGACAGCTTTCAGGACCAGCTTTGGCCACTACGAGTTCCTCATGATGTCGTTCGATCTTACGAACTCACCAGCCATGTTCATGGATCTGATGAACAGAGTATTTCAGCCATTCCTCTATCGATTCGTCATCGTGTTTATAGACGAAATTTTGGTATATTCTAGGAGTCGAGAGGAGCACGAGGAGCACTTGCGATTGGTCCTGGGTACACTGAGACAGCATCAGTTATTTGTACAGTATAAGAAGTGTGACTTCTGGAAGGAGGAAGTCAAGTTCTTGCGACATGTGGTGTCTAAGGATGGGATGGCGGTGGACCTTGCTAAGGTAGCCGCGGTGCAGGACTGGAAGCAGCCTGGTTCGGTTATCGAGGTGAGGAGTTTCCTGGGTCTTGCTGGCTACTATCGACGATTCATTCAAGACTTCTCCAAGGTAGTCAGACCCTTGACTCAGTTGACATAGAAGGATCTAAAGTTCGCCTGGAATGAAAAGGCAGAGGCAGCTTTTCAGGAGTTGAAGGACAGGCTGACGTCCACCCCTGTGCTAGTATTGCTAGAGCAAGGGATTAAATACACGATATACACTGACGCGTCTAGCGTTAGTCTGGGTTGTGTCCTTATGCAAAAGGACAGGGTGATTTCATATGCCTCGAGACAATTAAGGAAGCACGAGGAGAATTACCCTACACATGACCTTGAGTTGGCTGCTATTATTTTTGCATTGAAGCTCTGGAGACATTACCTCTACGGAGAGGAGTTCGAGCTCTTTTGCGACCATAAGAGCCTCAAGTACATATTCACACAGCGGGACCTGGATATGAGGCAGCGACGATGGATGGAGACTTAGAAGGACTTTAAGTTCAAAGTTTCCTACCATCCGGGCAAGGCGAACCTTGTGGCTGACACGTTGAGCAGCAAGAAGGTGATAGATTTTGTAGCTCCGCTGATAGTTGTCGAGTGGGACATGGTTGAGTTTTTACGAGACTTTGAGCAGAAACTCACTGTGGAGGAGCCATTTGAGTTTATCGCACATGTTCAGGTGCGACCTCTTATCGATGACAGGGTCATTGTGGCACAGAAGGATGATGTGCGTCTGACTGAGCTTCGAGAGTAAGCCAGTGATAATGCAGCGCCGAGTGGCGATTGGAACGGATGGGGGCTTACGTTATCGTGGCCGCCTATGCGTCCCAGATATCCCTGACTTAAGACGAGAGATTCTCGAGGCTGCGAACAGTTCCAGACTTACGATGCATCCGGGCAGCACAAAGATGTATCGCGACATGACGAGGACCTATTGGTGGGATGACATGAAGACCCACATCGTAGATTTTGTGTCCCGTTGTCTCACTTGCCAGCAGGTGAAGGCAGAGCATCGCCGACCTCCTGGTCTCCTTCAGCCTATGCCTATAACTGAGTGGAAGTGGGACTTTATTTCTATGGATTTCATTTTGGGACTGCAAAAGACGAGGAAGGGACATGATTCTATTTGGGTGATTGTCGACCGTTTGATGAAGTCGGCGCACTTCCTACCGATCAGAGTTATGAACTCTGCAGACGAGTTGGCTAGACTATTGTTTCGACAAAGAAACAAATGCATTGGATTTGGGGGATTGTCTTATTCAAACAAAACAGAGAGAGTACTAGGAACATTCATCGTATTTGAGTAGTTACTGAGTTCATTTACATCCTCTTTACATCCCTTGATTCTAAGATAGATCATTTAGAAATAAAGGATTTGTTCTTTTAAACATCAAAAGTTCATTTGGACAGCCTTTCAGCGCCTGATTTGATCATCTCCTAGGACTTAGGAGGAATGCCGATTCGATCGACTGGTCATTTCGACAGCCTTCCGGCGCCTGATTTGATCTTCTCCTAGGACTTAGGAGGAATGCCGATTCGATAGACGGGTCATTTCGACAGCCTTCCGGTGCCTGATTTGATCTTCTCCTAAGACTTAGAAGGAATGTCGATCCAATCGACGGGCCTTCAATGAAATAGAGATTTTAGCAGCATAACAGCGCCTGTTTCAACCATCCTCTGGGACTTAGGAGGAATGTCGATTAAATCAACTGATCTTTCTCCTTAGAACCCATGAAGAGAAGAAAACTCGGAGAAAGGATGCCTAGGCCACGGACTTCGGCAACACAATGGCTCTTGGACTTCACAGACTACAGGGCAGTCCGGTTGTGCGGACCCGCGCAACCGATATCGGTTGGGCGGTCCTGCGCAACTCCAAGGAGACTTCGCTCCTACCTTCTGTCTTCCGTTCCACTTTGCTCCTCTTGAAAATCTTCAATCCTCCTCAACGAAGGAGGGGAGGGGATATTTATAAGCCCTCGAACTCATGGAAATCCCAATCTTACTGATGTGGGAATATTCTTTCAACACTTTGGACCTTTTGTAAAAGACGATTTCCACTGTTTATTACGAATCCTACGCATCCAACATTTCGGTTGCGCGGTCGCGCGCAAGGAATATCAATTGTGCGATACCGCGCAATCGATATTGATTGCGCGGACCAGCGCAAACACTTTAAAAACTGTCTTGTTCTTCTTCTTTTCTGATGTTCTTCCTATCTTTCTTCCTTTCCTTGTTCGATTCTTTGGCCATTTTTTATGCCTCAACAGATGCCCCTTTGATCCTTTTTTATTTTCTCAAGAAGCAAGAAAGGATCAATAATCCTACTTTTCATCTTGTTTGCGCGGACTCGTGCAACCGGCCGTGTACTTACTCGACCGCGGTGGCCTATAAATACCGCACCCCCTTCTCTCATTTTAGACTTCTCATTCTGCAGCGAAGCTTTTCTACTCTGGCAATTTTCCAAGCAACCGACATTGTCTGCGCTGACCCGCGCAACGGATCTTCCGTCCGTGCAATTTAGCTAAGTGTAGTGACACTCTGTGCAACTGATTTCGCTTGCATGGACCCGCGTAACCTGGACTTGGTCATTTTTTCCAGACTTCAAACTTTTTTCTTTCTTGCAATCTCCTTCAGGTTTTTTGAACTTTCTCTCTTTCATGGCCCGAATCAAGAGGACCCTTCGTCCCGTAGACCCTCCAACTAACCATCCTTCTCATCCCGATGTACCTGATACATCTTCGCATCGCCAGTCTCCTTCCGCTGATCAGTCACCGACCAAGCGTACCAAAACCACCACTCAAACTCCCGCATATTTCAAAGAGCCGGTACTCCCAACTTTCGACTTCACCGACCGGATTGAATCGCTTTCCTCTCCCATTCACCGGGCTATAATCATGGGGAATATAAAACTGCCCCCAAAGCACGGCCGTGAATATGATTGGGAAGAATGGTTGAAGACAACCGCCCATATTCGCACGGATAGCGATAGACCCCCTGCCAGAGAAGATACCCCACCTGCTTCTCGTTCCAAGAAAACTCGTCGAAATAGGGAGAAGGAGTTTGAAGAAAAGATAAAGGAGCATAATAAGAAGAAGTTCCAAAACTCCTGGGAATACGTTCGAGTAATAGAGGGAGTCATGAAATTCGACAACCCTCATTCAGAAGGCATGACAATAATTTCCATCAGCATTCATCGTCATCAGTCCATCCTTGAATGTGAACCCACAGATTACGTGGATGGAAAGAAATTGATGTATATTGAATCGTGGGCGACGCGAGAATCCCGGATTCTTGAAGGAAAAATGCAGGCGCAGAAACCGTGACAGATCATCGGAGAAGCCCACCCCATGATCTTCCTCACTCCTTTTCATAATCCACATAATCTCTTTCCAACATACTTCTATGAGACCGTCCGACAACGGTACAAGGACTGTGATCCTCTTTGGGGATCTGAAGATTTTCGGACAAGGGGCCTGTTGACTTCCCGCCGCTATTATTCAGACTGGGCAGAGGCCATATTGAAGAAACATGCAAGTATTCTTGCCAAAGTGGGCCTTTATGATGCAGTAGAAGTCACATCCAAGTACTTTTACAAGGAACCCTTTGTGCTGAAAGGTTTCCTTGAATATTAGTCTCCCACCACCAATTCCTTCCACTTGCCATTCGGGAAAATGATAATATTATTATGGGATCTTCATCGCATAGCAGGTCTCCCGCTTACAGGAAGATTCGACGACGAGTTTATCCCGACGGTTGCAAAGTTGGCATTTGTATCTTCTCCCGACCGCAGACCTTCCATCTCTGAAACCACCGTCGAACTTTTCAGAGAGATGGGAAAGTTTTCAAATTTTCACAAACTATCCCCTCTGCAATGGCTGACTCATTTTTCTAGAGCGCTCAGGTATTCCAGACCCAGAGATTAGCATTTTCCTTTTCATCACACTCCTGCATATTAATTCCTTTTTCGTTCTGCAAATTCCGCGACAGTCGCTGCAAGGAACTAACGATTCTTCGCGACAATATGAAGGAACGACCAGATTACAGTTCCTTCGGGGAACTTGCAGCTTTCCTGGCTTACTGGCTAAGCATAGTTGCTCTTCCTAGCTCCAAGTGGGCAGATGTTATTCGCCCTACCACCTTCGTTGTCATCGGAGCTCTGGCGGAAGGTCAGAATTTCTCCATTGCACCCCCCGTGTTATGTTCCATCTATCGAGCCTTTGGGGAAATCTCCACGCATGTCAAAACTCCCACTCTGGGATCTTCATCAGTATATACCGCCTGGCATTACTTCACTGGATGGTTAGGAGTCTATTTTCCTTGGACTTTCGAGGCACCAGAGAAGGCGTACGTCAACCCTTCCCATCTTCCTCTCTGGTTTTTTCAATAGAGAGCCATGGCCAAAAGGTCGCATGAATGGGTAATCAATAAGATCCAGGACTTCGATCAAGTGGACTTCTTTCAGTTCCACCTTCATCGCTATGTTCAAGACACAGATATGGTGGATCAGGGGGCACTGACTGTAGCGAAAAGGGCCTTCTTTCTTTCTATCCGTTCTTGCAGTCTACCCCTCAGAGAAGGGACAATTTTAGAGAGAACCCTACTATCCCAGTCGTTTCGCTCGCCAATTCGGCTATGACCAGGCCATACCAGAAGACTATGGACTGGTTACTAAGAGAATGCGCTGCTATGGAACAGGCCCTCTGAACTGGGCCATGATATGGAAGCAACTATTAGGCGGTTGTATTAACTCGTCGTTCATCATCCCTAGCTGTGAACGGACAGTCCGTACTTCTTACAGCTAGATGAGGTGGTGGGACCACCAATCATTTCTGATCAACAAACGCCTACCAGTGGACTCTCTTCTTTTTCTCCATCCACCTCGGCTTAGGGGCAAAAAAATTGAGAATGAAATTGGCTTCATTCCAGAGAAAATCTGTGCTCCTCATCATGGTGAAATTTGTAGAAAGATTCCAACGGAAGAGACAATCCGTGAGAGAAAACCAATTAATACCTTAGATGGTTGGTTTGCTCATGGAATTTTGGTAGAATTTGAACATGTCCCCCACGACCTTGGTGGCCGAGCTTCAGAGGATGTTTCAAGAGCATCCTCCCCTATCCCTGAAGAGATTCCTACAACCGAGGAAGGTCCAGCTCGAAATGAACCACCTGCCCCTTCTTCACAACCTCTCCCCCCTAGCTCATCGTCCCCGATAACTAGATCATGAGTACGTCTGCAAATGCCATCACCCACTCCTCGGGAAGAGGCAAGACAAGTTTCTTCATCTCTCTCGATTCCAGTTGGCAGGAGATCCCCAAGAGAAAACAACCAGCCTGTCTCCTACAAAGGAAAACAAGTCGTGGTTGCAGAAGCAGATGAGGAGGATTTGTTAAGCGAGAGCTCATCTTCTACATCAGGAGATTCCACTTCCCTGGGATCTGACGATGATGATAACGATGATGATGAAGAAAATAATGGAGCTCAGGATGACGACTATGAAGAAGGGGAGGTCAACATAAACGACGAGGAAACTATGGCCCCCGAAGACGTAGAGGAAGAGCATCTCCCCACGGCTCCTGAAATTTTCCTTGTCACTTCTACTCCTGGCAAGCCACATGCGACAATTGAAGAGGACGAAGAACCCTTGGACTACGAGGAATATGGGTATTCTCCTGGTAAGGGAGCCTGAATTCCTTAAATATTTACGTGCTTGCCTAGTGATAACCATCTTATCACCACCGTCATTTCCCTTTTTCAGGTACTCATGTGGCTTGTATCGAGACAAGCGTTTCCCCCTCTGTGGACCTTCATCCTGCTATACTAATGGCTTCGCCACAGGTTCCTTTATCTCCTCTGGCGGCACCAAAAAGGGTAGTCCGTGAAATTATTTTCCCCGTCGAAGCTACTGATTTACCGACTCCCTCCACTAAAGACTCAAGCACAGAAGTGAGGGCGCCCTCTCTTGCTAATATGTTGGAAGCTGGTACTTCCGCAGCCCCAGCAGTTCCCTCGCTTGCTGGTCACGCCTCTGCGGCAGGTATATACATTGATTTGAAGAGCCGCCAATGCTTTATCTTGTGTTGTTTACCCTAACTTTATCTCTCATCCATGTTATAGGAATTCTTCTATGTAGTGGGGCGTCCAGCTCGGAATCTGTGGCCACTGTCTCTGAGCTACCATTTCCTTCAAAGATTCCTGCTCACAAAATGCTTCTGATGAAGAATTCTTTGTCAATGGTGATTCATATTTTCAAAGATCCTGAGCAATGGTCAGACTTGGATATCGCCATTGAGATTCTGGAGAGCTCTGCAAAGATGGCGAAGATCAATATCTTTTTTTTGCATGATTCCCTCTTCAGATTCCGTGACTCGATAGTTTCTTTGGCATCAGCGAAAAATACCACGATAGCTCCAGAAGTCCTTGCATACGGGAAGCAGTTGACTTTTTCTAAGGAGAGAGTTTCACTTATTGCTTCTACTATTTCTGAATTAGACCAGGAGCATTCGACTTTGCAGGAACAACTGAAGACCTTCACTAATGACAAGATACTTATTCAAGACCGCGTTGTGGCTTTGAGAGAAGTGATTTCGCAGTTGGAACTGAGAGGTCGTGAGAAAGAACTGTCTATTCAGGAGATCAACGGAAAACTTAATGTCAATATTCGGTCCGCTGATGCTGAAAAGTCTAAACTGCTCAAGAGTAAGGAAATGATCGTATCCCTGGAAGACAAGTTAGCCGGCCTTCCTGACCAAACAAAGATTATTCTTGAGGAGAAATCAAAGCATGAGGCAGCTCAGATTCACTTAAAGGAAAACTTGAGGTAATATATGAATATAGTAAGCATTACAGAGGAATTATAAGCATGTAATCCCTCTCCTTTTTCTTTGTGTACACACTTTTGCTTCTTCCTTTCTTCTTTTCTTCTTCTCTCTCTTTTTTTTTTATTTGGATGTATATTTCATTTGGATGTATATTTCCCTTTGACTTTCAATAGTAAATTTCAGTAACTTTTTCATGCACTTCTACATTATGCATTATTCCAGGCATATTGTCTACGCCATAATTTCAACATGAATTTGCTGCATTTTGAACATTGCACATAGTTTATCATGCCATTCTATGAAACCAATCATAAAGCACCAATATTTTATGCTTATTAGTATAGAATTTCCTATATGACCTCATTTTCTTATATTTTATTGGCGGTGCTAGGTTTCAATTTAGTCATTTGTGCACACAGTTTAAGCTTTATAAGTAGTGGAGCGCGAAGCACACAGTTTAAGCTCATGAGTAGTGGAGCAAATTTACTTAGACTCTCGTCAGAGTCAGGTCTCACGTGATGGTCTCTGTAACTCTCTAGAGTTCGCATGACTCCTCACTGCCTGGGGAGTTCACAAGCCGCGGTCCATCAGAGGGGCCCAGTGACGCTACCGGGGTGGTGAATTTGGTTGGTTTTATAGCACAGGGTTGGCCACGGTAACTCTCTAGAGTTTATAGAGTTCGCAAGGCTACCTTTGGGGGTACTAAATCCATAGTTGTCGATCCATCGATGAGTAGATTTAAGCCCTTCCTCATGACTTAGTATCAGAATCGAACCACAAATCTGGGGGGTCTTATGCATGGTTGGCCTATCCTGCGCACACTGCAACCTTCATTTTCTTTGCCGGCAAGGTCGGGCCCATTCACGGGAGGGTTTGTCCTCTGTTCCCCGTGACGCTGCGGGAAAGCTATACAGACGGCATGGGTCTTACGCTTGACTGGTCATTTGAGGACTTTGAGCACTTTAGCTTTTGGTCGTTGAAGACTTTGAGCACTTTGGCTTTTAGTCATTGACTCCGTCAGCTACCCGCATAGGTATGCGGACGAGGGCCTTCATGGGATTTTTAGGGCCACTGGCTTCTCGCCGCTGCCCGAATGGCGATCTTCATGGGTCTCATGCACAGTGGGCCATTGGCTTTTGGTCGTTGAAGACTTTGAGCTATTGACTTGACTGGGCTGCCTTTTTATGATCATAGGTCTTATGCGTAGTTGGTCTCTTTCAAGATTTAATCCTTTCAGGATTTGGCCTTCTTTCTTTTTCTCTCTTTTTTTTTCGGGACTTGTGACTAGGCTACCTTTTATGGTTGGCAGTCATCACTGTTGCCAATTTTATATAGTTGACTGTATGATTCATCATATGGTTGAATCAATAATTGACATTCGCTGCTGTTGACGATGTCACGAAGACTTTTTTTTTTGCATCATGTTTATAGTAATGTGTCAGCTCAGCGATGATAGCAATTTTGATGAGCAATTGATTGGCAAACAGTGATAGCTGCTCTCTTTTCTTTTCATGATTCTTTTTATGATTATCGATACCTGATGATTTTAATTTTGATGCAGATTTTCTATTGGCGATGAACGTCAATGCTTAATGGCGACCATCGGCGCTTTTTTCTTTAGGCGATAATTAAATATGCTTGATAGCAATCATCGGCGCTTTTTTCTTTGGGTGATGATTGAATATGCTATCTTCAAATGTTTTGGAAGACTGAAGACTTTTTGGCGATGATCTAGCATGCTGTCTTGGAAGACGAAGATAGGTAATTTTTCCTAAAATTGTTTATCTGTATTTTCTGTTTGTATTTTTGTAATATACCAGCTTGATGGTGATATCGATTTCAGGCAGAATTTTGTAGAACTCTCTTGATGGCGCTCATCCTTTTCATCTTTCTTTATTTGTTATCATATGATCTTGATATGCTTTGTCATATGATCTTGGTACGCTTTGTCATATGATTTTAATATGCTTTCGAACTTCTTCTTTATTCATCATATTCGTCTTGCCCCCTTTTGATACAGAATTATTATCTTGGTAATGTTCTGTATCAAAATCAGTAGCGCCTTCGAAAGCAATTTCCTTTTTGTCAATGCGAGTATAGGCCATTGTAGGCTTTTCATTTAGGACTTTTCTTTCATTGAGCATACTTTCTCTCATTTGCCTTTGAACGTGCTCTCTGGATATGATTATTACTGTTGTTGGAGACATATTCTTTCATTCTTGGAGATATTGAGGCAGTATATTTCTGTAGAAGACTGCACGATTGACAGTCATATTTATCGACCAAGTTGCCCCCATTTTTCGTAGAATCATAACTCTAATAATTTCCTGGAGCGAAATCAACAAATATATTTTCGAACGATATCTCTTAAGGAAGCGAGCGTTAACTGGTATACTGATTCCCAGTAAAGTTCTGAATGTCATCGCCTCTTCATCCTCAAGAGCTATGCAAATCTGATTATATCCCGCATAAGCGTCCATAAAGGACATGACAGTGCACTGAGTTGCACTGTCAATTAGTAATTCGTTTATCGGGAGCGAAAAATCATCTTTTGGGGAGGCTTCATTCAGGTCTCTGATAATTCTGAAGGAGATTTTTGGCAGTCAATGCTTGACTGCTATCATCAATATTTAGTGGCTTGACAGCATTCATTAACGCTTGATAGCGATCATTTATGCTTGATAGCCGTCATTTACGCTTGACAGCCGTTGATGATGACAACGACAGTTGCTAAATTTGGCGATTTTCATTTGGTGCTTCGCGTTTGGCGATTTGGCTTTTCATTTGGCGATTTTGGCGACTTGGCTTTTCATTTGGCTTCGCATTTGGCGATGATTTGATACACTTGAAAGCCTGCATTTTACTCATATACACAAAAGAAATACATGCTATGGTGAGAAATTCATTTCACAACTTTTACTCACTCATCTTACCTTTCTTGCTCCCTTTTGATTTTGGAAGTAGAATCAAGATAGCGATCATTTCCTGAACTGGCAGGTATTATAAAGCATGTCTGCAGCGAATGTGCTTTTTCGACGGGCGGCTATACGATTGCAATCATATTCATTAACTAGCTTGCCCTCAACCCTTGAAATTTTCTATGCTTTTCCTGATCAACCCCAATGGGGACTTGAATTCCTTTCTCATGGTTTAATCCAACGGGTTCGTCATAATCAAAGCCCATATTTTTCATAATCTTCTTACTTGTTGGGATATACTTTTGGAGGTCTTGTGGCGTCAGCCTACCTTGGTAGTCAGTATTTTGAGTTCCTTCGCTTGTCCTTACTGCTTCTGAAACATAGAACTCAATCGGAGTAGGAAATTTTTCTGTAATACCCTGAAAATCGGGGGTCGTGTATAAACTCAACTCCCGAGTTCCAGACCGTCACTTATGCAACAAAATGATTATGATTCAATGTTGTCTGAGTTAAAGCATTCACATGAGTAAAAGTATACCAAAACTGCAATTCATACTCTAGATCCAGTGATAAAAGCAAGCGGAAGACTAAAGAATATACATATCACTGTATGGAAAACAAAATAGATCTCAACTGTCTCCAAAGTATGAATACATCTCTGAGTCTCATATACATGTAAATAAACAGAAATCAAATATCAAAAATAGTCTCACTGAGAAGTCCCATCAATCCAGGCCACCTAAGCAAGCCGTCGTGGTACTGCATATATGAGAACTCGTCCTGGTCCTCATCATAATCCGGCTCTGCCTCCTAAATCGCTGCCTCACCTGCATCTAAGACAGGATCTGGTGGGTGTTGCAAACACCATCCCATAACGTGGGAGTGAGTAGCTAACTCAGTGGAATAATAGAGCAAAGATTAGCATGTTCTCAAATCAATCATGCGATAATAGTAAAGCAGTAAATCAAACATTCTTAATACTATTGTTAATGCAATATGACATGACATGATGGATGCCCTCACCGACATTCTCCCTCATATGGCACCATCTGCGTCCGCGGCATGCTTGCGTACTGCTCAGTGCTCCACATCTTCCAGGCACATGCAATGTGATGGTGATATGATTACCGAGTTATTATTAGTCCATTCAAATAGCAGGATTGGGAAACTAAGGTACTTCCCTTATATCAATCCCAACACAGATCCTGTCTAGAGTCGTCACTCCTAGTAATCTCATACAATATATATTTTGTAGGTCGCTGCAAGGGCCGCCAGGGCTGTTGCTCGTACTCGTTGCACCACTCCCCCATCACCTTATCAATACAGGCCTACTTGTACTCTCGTCACTACGGAAGGGTCGTCGCCTCCCGTAGACTCAGAATACACTCGAGGTCACTACAAAGGGCTGTCAGGGCTGTTGCTCGCACTCGTTGCACCGTTCCCCCATCACCTTATCAATGTAGGCCGACATCAAGAATATAGTGTCCCATACCACCATAATCTGCTCACGAGTCATACGAGCTCACTGGTCACTACGGGGAGATTTGTGGCCCCAGTGTAGGCCGACAGATCGACCACGATGTCCCATACCACCATGCCCGGCTCATGAGTCTTTATGGATCAAGGTACCATGGTTGACAGGATTTACAATGGTAAGTTCAGTACCCTAGGTTCAAGCAGTTATGACTCATATAGGGTGAACATACAATGGCCAGTCGGGTCACTTGACGGGCTCGACTAGCACGAGCGCATCTCAAGTCGAACGACATGAAGTGCATAAAACACCTCGCGTGGCCTAACCACTGCCGCCAACTCCAAAACACGGCTCTCGTTCATCGACGCGTCGTTCGTGGCAAAGATAAGCCAACCACGAATTCACTCGGTTGCCGACTGCCTGGACTAGGTATAGTCCCAAACATTTATGAATTCACATCAGCAATCATATAAGAGTAATGGAAATGAAATACAACAACGTGAGCATGTTAACACATGTTATAACATACAACTTAAGTAAAACATCTAACACATGCATTTCATACATATAATAAAATCACGCATATAGCTAACATGTAGGAAATCATTTACATCAGTATATTAATTGAGGATTCAATCTCAAACTAATTCATAACACCATTTAATTCAATACATACTAATATAAACATTTATACAAACACTTAGTCTACACACTTAAGTCTATATATAGTATGTCGACTCAAAGTGCGCATTTGGGCGAATCTCTTCGCCAAAATAATTATGCACGCATTCCTAATATCCTAATGCGGCAAGAAGCCATGTCAATCATATCAGCAAAATATGGATGGAAACAGTATTTACTACAAATGACTAAAATGCCCTAAATCTCATATTTTTCGTCTATTTACGAAACAGGAAACGGATAGCATGTTGTACATGTTAAACGGCGTTTTCGTCGATAATCTACTATTAAACGACATTGAAAGCTTTGAAATCAGTCAATCAAAGCATCTAAAATCCGCACCATTTATCCTAGAAGTGTATTGATTCGAACGGAGTGCGTACGCTTCGTCTACGGCGAACCGGGAACCTAATACACAAGATCTATAAGCTACCATGCTAAGGAACCGAAGGAACCTTAAATCAGCAAGTATTTGAGGTATTTTCTTACCTAGAAACACGGTGAAATCTCCAGAAAAGTGATTAAGGCGCGTTGCTTAAGCACGTGCAACAAGTAGTGCAAGCAGCGGTCACCGCACGTAGATCAGGTCTACAAGTCTCATGATATGAAATAGAAATCCTAATCCGAGGGTGTAATTTGGCTGAATTCTGATAGTCAGAATGCTTAATAATAACGCGTCAAGTCATGTGCCAGATTTGAATTTCAAATTCTAAATCTAACCCTATTCTCACTCTCTTCACTACAGGCTCAATGAAATAGCCTCTGAATGTCGGTTGGACTTGATTTTCAAAATGATTGTCAAGTCCAGCTAGGCGGTTATAACGGTCTAAGATTGTAGGTATCGTACTTTCGATGCGCGGTCTAGATCCAATACAAAGTTTCAAAGAGGTCCTGAGAACAAACCGGTTTAGAGTTTGATTCGAGGTTTTAGAGTATTATAGCGTCATTGGTTCTACTCGCTTTGGGTCTTATAGAACGTATTTAAAGTGATCAGGGACTATTTCCTAGCTACTCTAGCGTTGCGCTAACTAACTTACACATATTTTCCAAAGGAATTAATCCTACGCGATTTCTGGTCGAGCTGGTACTGGAGTCCAAGTATGGATTTTTCCAGGGCGTTACATTTTCACTCGCCTTAACTTGAAATCTTGTCAGAGCGGCCGAAAATGGCCTATTTCTTTCAGCATACGGCAGTGGCACTGTATAATTTGACTGTAAAATTTTCAGCTGTTCGGGTGATAGCAGAGTCAACAACGGTTGTCCCGGTTGCCTCAAGTGTTTTGGCACAAAATAGAACTTCTTTCTTACTTCCGCGGTTTCAGGGGGCACTGCCTTTTCTGTTATTTCCTTAATTGCACCTGCCTGATCATTCTTTAGGATGCCACTTTCATCCTTATTCGTCTTATCAATAGCGAATTCTTTGTAATAGCTGGCATCCGCAAAGAAGGACTCGGCTTCTGTATACGGTCTTGCATCGGCTATCACTTTATGTTGTACCCCATCTTTGCTGTATTTGAAACACTGATGTAGAGTAGAGGGTATGATACTGTACTGATGTATCCATGGCCTTCCCAGGAGAAGGTTGTATGTCGTCATTGCACTTATGACGTGACAAACAACGTCAGTAGTCAATCCTTCTATTTCTAACGTTACCGTAATCTTTCCAAGTGCGCGTTGTCCGTCCTGATTAAAACCTTGTATCATCATTCCGCTGGGGCGTAGTTCTGAGCGACGGTAGTTTAACTTATTTAGCATTGAGAGTGGCAGAAGATTCACTGCAGACCCATTATCTATCATAATTCGTTTGACTTTCTTCCCACGGATATGGCCTTCTATCATTAATGGTCTGTTATGGTCTCCTTCGCAGATCAGATCGTCATCAGAAAAAGAAATGACTGGGAGACAGTCTTCTCGTTCATCAAGTTCATCTCGCTCTAACTCTGCCAGCAAGGTTTCTCTAATATCCTGATCGGACAATGCCTGGATCAAGCTCTGCCGAAATTCTTCTGACAGTTTTAGTGCGTCATAAACGCTCAATCGGGCTGGTATCCCCTTTAGATGACTTACCACATCATAAGTTACTCTCGTCGCCTCATTTTTCTCTGTTATTCTATTGTCATTGCTCGGCCTTTCAATCGTTTCTTTCTTAGTAACTTCTGATCTTTGATTTACAGGGCTTACTACCCTTCTCCCTGATCGCAACGTAATTACTGCGACCTTCTTTGCAGCGTTACTGCTTCCTGCGTTATTCACATCTTGGTCTTTCTTTTGGACTGTACTCACATTTACAGTTGCCACGGAGCCTCTCTCTCTTTCTTTCCCCAATACTATCTCGCCTCTATTGATCAGGCATTGTATTATACATTTCAATGTATAACAGTTTCCTGTTGGATGCCCCACCAGACGATGATAACGACAAAAATCCCTTTCTCTGGTTCTTGTCACATCTTCTGGGCGCTTAGGCTCTGGCAATACTATCGTGTCAGCTTTTAATAACTGTTTCATCATAGGGGCGACATCTTCTTTTTCAAATGCGAACCCCTCATGAGCATTCAGCCTTCTAGGTCTCTTTCCGTCGTACCTGTTTCTTGACTGATCGCCTTCTTCACGTCATTCCGGTCGTCTTCTCTCGGGTTCTTTGCATCTTTTCTTCTTCTGTCATGATCGATAGCATTCACGATTGTTCTACCAGACGCTCTCCTAGATGTATCATGGTGGAACGCTGGGATTTTGTGAGTCATCAGTTCCAATGCGTGGGCTTTAGTAGCCATATCATGAAAAGTTCTGATGTCGGCGCTAGTTAGTCCGAACGTAATTCCTGTCCCCATGGAATTTAAGCACATTTTAACTTGTTCTTTTTTCTCCGGTAGCTGTCTACATGAAGCCCCTAATGTTTTCCATCTGTCTATAAATTTTTCTACCGGCTCTCCTTCTCTCTGCCGAATAGAGGCCAGCTCCGTAATACTGACGTCACGTTCTGAGGAGAAGAAGTTTAACATGAAAACTTCCTGCATTTGTTCCCAGGTACGTATTGACCCAGGCGCCAAACTAGAATACCATCGAAATGCTTTGTGTGTTAGGGATGAACCAAACAACCGCAAGCAGTACTTTGGTATCGTTGATAAATTTCCCATACTGGTGATGAAGTGCATTAAATGCTCCTCCGAGGATCCCTCTCCATTGAACTTTTGAAATTTTGGGTGCTTGAAATTGGCCGAAAAAGGGATGTCTTCTACTTCCATTGGATATGGCGTCTGGTACCGAAAACGTCCGGTATTTTCACGTTCTCTTTCTGCTCTAACCGCCTCTTCGACCACTTGCCTTACTTCTTCCCGTGTCATAGTTCTCACTGCGGGGATAGACCCTAGTGACCCTACCCCTTGTGGTGGGAGGACATCAGGTTGATTTTCTTGTCCTTCCGTTGCATTTTAGGGAATCACCATTCGAGCTACGTTATGTGCAAGGGTTGTCAGTGCTTCCCTGAGATTTCTGCATTCTTCCATTAATACATTCTGGGCTTCTGCCATTGCATTAAAACGATCCTCTGTAGTTATTCTATAGTCTGGATTTTTTCCAGCCATGAATACTACAGCTTCTCCACTTTTTGCTGAAGCAGCAGTCGAAGGAGAACAAGAGAATGCTGACGTGACAGGGCTTATAGAAAAGGGCGGGGACAAAGTTTCATTGGGCCTTTTCGTGTTCCCTGCGGCATCAATTGATTAAGAAGACGCCGATACCGATGAAACTTCACCGGATGGCATTGGTGATCTAATGACCAATGCTTTTCCCTTTCGTTCTCTTGCCCATTCAGCTATTGAAGCTTTTAAAGCCGGGAAATCGCGTGCTGTCAACTGAGGAACTGTTTGCGCTGTTTGCGCTGGATAAATTGTCGAAGGGGCAAGTTTAGGATTTCTTCTGACTGCACTTCGCGTTACGGGCCCTCTGATTCTTAATGAAGGCTGATTCATTCATGAATTTCGTAAGTTTCGTGTTCTTTCCCTACGAGAGGTCACCATAGTCCAGTCTGCATTGTCTTCTGATGACTGGGGCGAAGCAGAAATGACCCCAACTGTTGCTTGAACCATGCCACCTTCACTTGCACGACTCGGTGCGTATTCTATTACAAACCCTGTCGAGGTGAATCGGAAGTTCACTTTTCTTACGGGGGTCGCCATGAGTAACAAGTCGTAAACAGATTTTAAAACCTTCGTCTGTCATGAAACAAAGTTGTAATTAGTAATTGAACAATTAGAGTGATCTATCTTAGAGATGAAGGGGAGGACTTCCCACTGAGAGTGGCCATTTTGGCGTCCTATGGACGCCAAACCGTGACGAATGTTCGTAACAACTTCACTGTTAGTATTTTAAATAAGATAATATTCATTCAAGTCCCCAGCAGAGTCGCCATTTTGTTTCGATAAAGAAACAAATGCATTGGATTTGGGGGATTGTCTTATTCAAACAAAACAGAGAGAGTACTAGGAACATTCATCGTATTTGAGTAGTTACTGAGTTCATTTACATCCTCTTTACATCCCTTGATTCTAAGATAGATCATTTAGAAATAAAGGATTTGTACTTTTAAACATCAAAAGTTCATTTCGACAGCCTTCCGGCGCCTGATTTGATCTTCTCCTAGGACTTAGGAGGAATGCCGATCCGATCGATGGGTCATTTCGACAGCCTTCTGGTGATTTGACCTTCTCCTAAGACTTAGGAGGAATACCGATCCGATCGACGGGCCTTCAATGAAATAGAGATTTCAGCAGCATAACAGCGCCTGTTTCAACCATCCTCTGGGACTTAGGAGAAATGTCGATTAAATCGATTGATCTTTCTCCTTAAAACCCATGAAGAGGAGAAAACCTGGAGAAAGGAAGCCTAGGCCATGAACTTCGGCAGCGCAACGGCTCTTGGACTTCACAGACTGTAGGGCAGTCCGGTTGCGCGGTCCTGCGCAACTCCCAGGAGACTTCGCTCCTACCTTCTGTCTTCCGCTCCACTTTGCTCCTCTTAAAAATCTTCAATCCTCCTCAATGAAGGAGGGGAGGGGGTATTTATAGGCCCTCGAGCTCATGGAAATCCCGATCTTACTGATGTGGGACTATTATTTCAACACTTTGGACCTTTTGCAAAGGATGATTTCCGCTGCTTATTACGAATCCTGCACATCCAACATTTCGGTTGTGCGGTCACGCGCAAGGAACATCAATTGCGCGATACCACGCAATCGATATTGATTGCGCGGACCCGCGCAAACACTTTAAAAACTGTCTTGTTCTTCTTCTTTTCTGATGTTCTTCCAATCTTTCTTCCTTTCCTTGTTCGATTCTTTGGCCATTTTTTATGCCTCAACAACTATACATCAGGGAGATAGTGTGTCTGCATGGAGTTCCCTTAGAGATCGTGTCGGACAGAGAAACGCTCTTTACTTCTATTTTCTGGACTCGAATCCAGGAAGCTATGGGTATGAAGTTGAAGTTCAGTACTGCTTTCCATCCACAGACGTACGGACAGACTGAGCGGGTGAACTAGATTCTAGAGGACATGATGCGGGTTTGCGTATTAGATTTCAAAGACAGTTGGGATGATTGTCTTTCATATGCAGAGTTCGCATACAACAACAGTTTTCAGACGAGTATCGGTATGGCACCTTATGAGGCCTTGTATGAGCGTCCTTGCAGAGCACCGCATTGCTGGGCAGAGGTCGGTGAGCGCAAATTGATTAGCGCAGAGATAGTGGAGGCGACCTCGGAGAAGATTGACATCATCAGACACCGACTTCTTACAGCGCAGAGCAGGTAGAAGAGTTATACCGATATGAGACGGCGTCCGCTAGAGTTCGCGGTTGGAGATCACGTATTTTTGAGAGTTTTCCCTATGAAAGGAGTTCTTCAGTTCGGAAAGAAAGGGAAACTAGCACCGTGATTTATTGGTCCATTCCAGATTCTTGACCGTGTGGGTGTAGTGGCATATCGTCTGGATTTGCCTACGACTCTCGCGAGCATACACAACGTATTTCATATTTCTATGTTGAAGAAATATGTTCCTGATCCTTCCCATATCATTAGATGGGAGCAGGTGCAGTTAGGTGAGGATGTTACATATATACTGCGACCGACGGTTATATTAGACAGGAAGGAGCAGGTACTACGTAGCAAGGTCATCTCCCTTGTGAAGGTGTTGTGAACGCATCACACTGAAGAAGAGGCTACTTGGGAGACAGAAGCCAAAATCAGAAAGAACTACCCATGGCTTCTCGAGGAGTACGAAAAGGTATAAATTTTGAGGATAAAATTTATTATTTAAGGGGGGTAGATTGTAACGTCTCGAAAAAATTCATACAGAGACCCGAGTACCACCTCAAACAGAAATCACTTAGGATTAATTCCTTTAGAAATTAAGCGTAAGTTAACTAGCGCTAAATTAGATTAGCTGTGAAATTAGCACTGATCGCTTTAAATACGTTCTGAAAGACCCAAAACTTGTCGAATTGTTGACGCAATAACATCCTGAAACCTAGGATCAAACTTTAAACTTATTTGCTCTTAGGAACCCTTTGAAACTTTATATTGGATCTAGACTGCGCGTCGAAAGTCCGATATCTACAATCTCAGACCATTATGACCGCTTAACTGGACTTGACAATCGTTTCAAAAATCAAGCCCAACTGATGTTCTGAAGCTATTTCGTTGAGCCTGGAGCAAGGAGTGTGAGAAAGAGTGAAATTCTTTGTAAATTAAATGTGATTTAAATAAATCTAGCACGTGACGCTTGCGGGTTAAGTATAAGCATTCAGACCATTGGAATCTGACCCAAATACACCCTCGGATTAGGGAACATTTTCCACTCAGGTCAGTGTACTTGAAATCCTCGATCGAATCTCAATGACCGCTGAACTGAAACCGGTCCGCCACGTGAGATCTGGAAACCCGATAGAACTGAAAACTTAATGTGATCAGGATCCAGCATCCATAAGCTTAAGTCCGACCGCATTTAGTCAGGGTACCTCCAGAAACGTTCTTTTGGATCGGAAGAAACCCGATTTGGCTATAACCCAAGTATACCTTGGTTTAAAGTCTAAATAGGTGACTTTCTAACCTATTTAAGGACCTTAAACCCTCTCATATCCCTCCCATACGAATTTACAAAAACCCTAGAGAAGAGAAGAGAGAAAAGAGAGAGATTCCGTGAGAGTTGTGAGGAAAGGTTCCTGTCGCTCGATCTTGCTAATACACGAGCTTACCCATCGTGTTCTAATCATTCTTCCGGTGATTCCGACTTCATTATAGGTAAGAAAACCATAACATCAACCTGTTTTAGGGATTCCATCGATACAAGTAGCGAAGTAGCTGATTTATCTTGTGATATAGGTCGTCAAACAGACGTTGACGAAGCATAGAGTTTCTATTCGATTCGTTACGCTTCTAGGGCGTAAGGTGAGGATTCTAGATGCTTAGGTTACCTATTTCCAAAGTTTTCAATGCCGTTTAATAGTAGATTATCAACAAGAACGCTGTTTGACATGTAGAACATGCTGTCTGTTTTCCATTTCGATTACGTACGGAGAATATGAGATTTAGGGTATTTTAGATATTTGTAGGAAATACTGTATACGTCCGTATTTTACCGATATGATTGCCATGGGTATTTGTCATGTTATTATACAAGTTATGCGTGTATGATCTATTTGGCGAAGAGATTCACCCTAATGCACACTTTGGGTCGACATACGCTATGTAGACAAATGTGTGTAGACTAAGTGTTTGTATAAAAGTATGTATTAGTAAGTATTGAGTAAATGTTGTTGTAGATTAGTTTTGAGATTGGATTCTCGACTAATATGATGATGTACATGATTTTCCTCCATGTTGTTATATTGAATTGATTGCCTTATATATATGAAATGCTTGTGTTTGGTTGATTTGCTTATGTTGTATGCTATAACATGTTGTTAATATGCTTGGATTAATTGTGTTTCATTTCTATCATTCTCACATGATCACTGATGTAGATTACAAGTGCTTGGGGCTATATTCTAATCCAGGCAGTCGGTAATAGATTTGAATTTGTGGTTGGCTTCTAATCGCCACAAAGGACGCGTCGACGAACCCGAGTCGTACTTTGGTTGACGGCAGTGGTTAAGCCACACGAGGTGCTTATGCACTTCATGTCGTTCAGCTTGAGGTGTGCTCGTACTAGTCGAGCTCGTCAAGTAACGCGATTGACCATTGTATGTTCATCTTGTATTGGTCATGACTTCTTGAACCTAGGGTACTGAACTTACCATAGATAACCCTGATAACCATGGTACCTTAATCCATTAAGACTCATGAGCCGGGCATGGTGGTATGGGACACCGTGGTCGAGCTGTCGGCCTATGCTGGGGCCACAAACCTCCCCGTAGTGACCAGTGAGCACCTTAGACTCGTGAGCCGATTGTAGTGGTATGGGACACTACATTCGAGCTGTCGGCCTACTCTGATTGGTGACGAGCCCTTTGTAGTGACCTCGAGCGTATTCTGAGTCTACGTGAGGCGACGACCCTTCCGTAGCAATAAGAGTACAACTAGGCATGTATTGATAAGGTGATGGGGGAGCGGTGCAAAGAGTGCGAGCAACAGCCATGGAAGCCCTTGCAGCGACCTAGAAATATAACATCGTATGAGACTACTAGGAGTGATGACCCTAGACAGGATCTGTGTTGGGAATGATATAAGGGAAGTACCTTAGTTTCCCAATCCTTTTGTATGAAAGGGATTAATAACAACTCGGTAATCATATCCATATCACACTGCATGTGCCTGGAAGATGTGGAGCACTAAGGGAAGAAAGCATGTTACGGACGTAAGATGGTGTCGCATAAGGGAGTATGTCGGTGAGGGCATGCATCATACTGCAACTCATACTTGTATTAACAACAGTATCTAGGAATGTTTGATTGTTTGTTTTACTATTATCTAATGATTGATTAGATAACATGCTAATCTTTGCTCTATGATTCCACTGAGTTGATCACTCACTCCCACGTTACGGGACGGTGTTTGCAACACCTACCAGACTCTGTCTTAGATGCAGATAGCGAGGCGATTCAGGAGCTGAAGCCGGACTACTACGAGGACCAGGACGAGTTCTCGTACATGCAGTTTTCTGACGGCTTCGCATAGGTGGCCTGGATCAGCGGGATTTTTGTTAGTTGGACTATTACATGACATTTGATTTTGGTTTGTTATATATATTTGTGACTCAGAGTTATATTTATACTTTGGAGACAGTTTGAGATTGTTTTCTTTTACATACAGTGATATATATATATCTTTTAGTCTTCCGCTTGCATTTTATCACTGGATCTGGAGTATGAATTGCAGTTTGGTACAATCTCACTCATGTTAATGCACTAACTCAGATAACATTTAATCATAAGCATATTTGTTGCATAAGTGATGGTCTGAAACTCGGGAGTTGGGTTTCTACACGACCCCCGATTTTCAGGGCGTTACACCATCCGCCTCTTTCTATTTCTTTTCTCTTTCTTGTCTTGGGATTTGCCCTAATACCCGGCCCTTTTATAGGCATTCTATTTCTGGAAACATCTCCCGCTAATCGTAAGGATTAGTGGGCTGTTAACCCAAGCTGGTCGAGAGAACACCACCATTAGGATTCCCTCAAGTAGCCGAACGTGTGCATGGGTCCAAGTGTCGTTTACGGATGGGTTTTGGGTGTGATGGGCCACACGATGTACGTCTCAGATGGGTGAATGGGCCACTTGTATTAGATGTGGGTTTCATGGTCAGATCGAGGAAGATGACCTACTGATCATGCCATTTTTGCCATGGTCGGGTTATCCCTTGATCGGAGGCGTCTAGAAGGATTGGATGGTGTCCAAGGTGACTACATGGTCCACCCGACGGTGCGTAATAACCGGTGATTACTACATTGATCCGGGAGAGGTGGTGACTCGCGTCCAAGGGTCAACTCGTCAAAATCTCGACGTTGCTATGAGATCTTCATACTGCCCTAATGCGGGCGATCAGGTTCTGCTCCCGAGAAGCTTCTCGAAGTCAAGGGAGGGCGGAGATCGATCTTACTTGAAATAGAAGTTTCTTTCGCCTTTCCGTCGTGTAGGGTGGTACTATTTCTAGAAATCGTAGGTCTGACACGGACTTCCTCTGTGGATGTGGCCTCCATTCGACCATCTCCAACGGTCGGATTGGTTAGAGGTGTGTAGGACGTGGCTGTAGCTTCCCCATCAGCACTTAACTTGAGCGTTTCCTGCTGGTTTGCTGACAGTAATGATGTGGCTAGTTTTCAATCGGTCGAGGTCGTTGGGGCCCAATAGATTAAGTGGACGGTGTGGATTTTATTTTCATATTCCGAAATTGTTGGTTCACACAGTCGAACGGTCGGCCCTAATGTCGCGACACTGGGCGGGAGTGGCTTCATTTGAAATTCTTGAAATTTCAAGATTTTAACGAGTCAACGACAGTTTGACCCGATGGTGAGATCCATGCACAGCGTGAGTGCACGATCTGTGTACACTCACATATCACATGTGGGATCCGATTTAGGCCGATTAGAGTCGTCTAATAGTCTTGAAAGATCATTAAATGCCTAAGTTTGGGGTTTTGGTTAGTTTTGATTGCTTCTGATTGAGTTTTGAGTTAATTGTTCCTTATACGGGGCTTGTATATTTTCTTGGGCTGAGAATCAGCCCACTCTTGTTTATGTAAGCTACTATACTTAGAAATCTATGAGGGTTTGATTGTTCCCCGTTAAGCTGTTATTTGTTTATCTATTTATTTATTTATTCAGTTATTTCAAGTTTAAATTTATTACGAGAATTTGAGGGTCATTACACCTCTATAATCGGAATCAGCCTCGACAATCGGAATCGACCTCGACCAAATGAAATTGGCCTCGAACAAATGGAATCAGCCTCGACAATCGGAATCGGCCTCGATAATCAGAATAGGTGAGAATGGGCCTAACAAGGTCTAAGGGAAGGTCACAATGTAGACATACAACCATCATTGTCCATCAATGTGGACATTCAACCAACATTGCTCCCAAGGAGTGTCCCACATAGGGATTCATACACAATGTAACGGCCACACACACATCACATTGGGCCTCATTCATGGGCTTCTCATATATCGTGTTGGGCTTCATACAAGGGCCTCAAACATATCATAATGGGCCACGCCCATGGGCCTCAAATACATCACAATGGGCCTTACCCATAGGCCTTGAATACATCATATTGGGCCACGTCCCATGGGCCTCCAACCTATCACAATGGGCCTCATCAAATGGTCCGAATCAATTGGGCCTATCAAATGGGCCGACATAAATGAGCTGAATCAATTGGGCCGCATCACTACACCAATCATCTATTATTAGGGATCATTTTAGAGTATTATGTAAAAAAAAATTGAATCATATCAAAAGATCCAGTGGACCATACCACAAATGGCGGGTGGAGGTAATGTTTTCCATTGTTTAAACCACACAAGTCCACCACAACATTTATTTTCCACCCGATCTGTTCATAAGGTCATAAGACCTGGCTAAAGAGGAAAAACAAATATCATTTGATCCAGAACTTTTTGGGATCCTTGAAGGATTTCGACGGTGGACGTTCAAACCCACGGCTACTTGGTGTGGTCCACCTGATAACCGGATCTGTCTTATTTTTATTTTATTTTTATTTTTTATTTTTAGTCTTAAACCAGAAACGAGCTAGCCAAATGGAAGGACGGCTGGATGCAACACATTAGGGGTGGGGTCCACGTACGTGGCCCACCAGAGATATGAATCTGCTTCATTTTTTATCTCAAGCCGATGACGAGCTCGCCGAATGAATGGACGGTGGTGTGCTGGCCCCCACATGTTCAACAGATGAACAGTAGGGATATAACACACGCATCACGGTGGGGTCCAGGAGCCACGTAAGATTGATGGACGGTTTGAATATGGCACGTGCCTCATGTGCGGCTCACAGAGCTGGGACATCATGCCAGCAGATGGACAGTTGGGTAAGACCCATACCTCACGGGGGTCCCTTGTACATGGGCCACCCCATTTCCCCCTTTGCTGTATATATATTATAATATAATATAATATGATACTATATTGTATAATATAATATGATATATTATATTATAATATACTAATATACACGAAATGATTAAAAGCCACCGTCCAGAGTCTGAACTCTCTGGACGGTGCTATCTAACGCAAGTATCCATGGTGGGTCCACACGCAGGAGTGGCCCACCTATACATATATTATATAATATATTATCATAACATATAATATAATACAATATATTATATTATAATATACATGGCACATATGAATTACAAAAGGCCACCGTCCACACTCCAAGGTGCCCTGGACGGTGCTAATTTAGTGGATGAAATCATGGTGGATCCACACGCAGCAGTGGCCCACCATAGAATGTATAATATAAAATGTTATATATATATATATATAGACACACACGTGCGTATATGTGTGAGAGGGGGTGTCAACGTCCAGTGTGCAGAGATGCTGGACGGACGGCTGATGAAACACCCACATTTGGTGGGTCCCTTGTTGACATGGCCCACTAGAGTTTGGGTCAGGCTGATATTTGTATTTTCCATTTAACAAGGACTGTCCAGACGGGCAGGCCTGGCCGCTGGACGATCCAGCAAGGTGGGCCCATTATATGGATGGCATGAATATAATACATTTTTCATGGTGGGCCACACACGCACAGTAGGTGGGCCACACACCTCTACATCATACAAGAGAGAGAGAGAGGAAGAGACGTGAAGGGGAGGGACCCCGCCACTATTGGGCCCTCCCTATCCAATGCATACATCAAGTGGGTCCCACAACAAGTGGGCCCTTAAAATAGAAATCAACAGTGGATCATCTACCTAACGGCCTCCTTCTATAGCTCCTTGGACTCCTATGCTCCTTGCCTTCTATTTTAATGAAGGTTGATGGAGAATGGATGGTTGAGATGAGAGATGAGAGGGTGAGAAAGTGGGTCACACTCTTGGATTTGGGAGGCTTTGGTTGAGATGGGAGATGAGAGGATGAAAAAGTGGGTCACACTCTTGGATTTGGGAGGCTTAGAGAGCTTTGGACATTGGGTGTTACTTGGGAGGTCTAAGAAATGAGAGAGAGAGAGAGAGAGAGAGAGAGAGAGGGAAATAATGGATGATAAGGAATGGTGGGATGGGTGTTGTAAGGAATGGGGATGGGAAAGTATGGGTTTAGTTGAAATTTTGTGTAAAAGAGGAATAGGTGGGGAGAGAGAGAGAGAGTTGACTTTGGAAAGGGAAAGGGATTGGTTGCTTGTACTTGAGGTATGGAGTGTACTGGACTTGAATGATTGATTGATGGGACATGTTGTAGAGATTCTCTTGAAATTCGCAATGCGCGACGTTTCTTAAGAATGAACGCAGGCCCACATCTCCTGGTCTGGGTATCAGATCGGTGCACGAGTCGCAGCATTGGAACCACGGCTATGTCACGGTCACAGGGGTACAAGTTTCAAGTCGAGTCGACTTCGATATGCAGGACTCAACTTAAGATCACGTGCAAACGTCGGATACAAGTCGAGGGTTGAGGGAATTCAACTGGAAGAACTGCGGAGGCATACGAAACAGTACGGGTCCACACTCATTGTGATATATTTCTGGTCCATATATTTGGCCCAATATGAAATTTGTGCGGCTCATGTCATATGGCCCATTGTGATGTGTATAAGCCCATGTCATGTGGCCCATTGTGATGTGTATAGACCCATGTCATGCGGCCCATTGTGATGTGTATTAGGCCCATGTCATGCAGCCCATCGTGATGTGTATTAGGCCCATGTATGTGGCCCGTTGTGATGTATTTAAGGCACAGGTATGTGGCTCATTGTAATGTATTTGTGGCCCATCTGATAAGGCCCATTGTGATGTATTTGTGGCCCTATGGCAAGGCCTAATGTGGTGTATGTGTGGCCACGAGTGAGGCCCGATGTGATGAATGTGCATACCGATGTAATATGTGATTTCACTAAAATGTATGTAATAATGTTTATATGAGCCACTGCTTGGGAGCGATGTAGGTTAAATGTCCACATTGATGGATGATGATGGTAAAATGTCCATATTGTGACTTCCCTTAGGCCATTTGTATGACCGATTATTGATTCCAATTATTGAGGCCGATTGCGATTGTATAAGCCGATTATCGAGACTGATTCTGATTGTCGAGGCCAATTGTCGAGGCCGATTCCAATTGTCAAGGCCAATTTCGACTATTAGGCCGATTTCGATTATATAAACCGAATGTCGAGGTCAATTCTGATTGTATAGGCCGATTATCGAGGCCAATTTCGATTATCGAGGCTAATTATCAAGGCCAATTTCGATTGTATAGGCTGATTATCGAGGTGAATTCTAATTGTCAAGGCCAATTTTGACTATCGAGTCCGACTTCGATTTCGATTGTCGAGGCTGATTTTGATGATCGAGGACGATTCCAATTATCGAGATTGATTATCGAGGCCGATTCCAATTGTATAGGCTGATTGTCGAGGCCGATTCCAACTATCGAGGCTGATTCCGATTGTATATGCTGATTATCGAGGCCGATTCCAATTGTCGAGACTAATTGTTGAGGCCGATTCTGACTATCAAGGCCGATTCCGACTATTGAGGCCGATTTTGATTGTATAGGCTGATTATCGAGGCTAATTCTGATTGTTGAGGCTGATTTCAATTGTCGAGGCTGATTATATAAGCCGATTATTGAGGCCGATTATCAGTGCCGGTTATCGATACCGATTATGAGTATAACATCATGATACATGCCCATACACATTATTTACATGTTTGTTATGAGATGTGGTTGATCATTGCATATGTCATTAGGAAGGTTGTTATGAGACTCCTAGATAGGCGAAGGTTATCTCACATGAGCGCACGGTATGCGTAGGATTGATGCATGACTGGATTGTATGACTCATACATCTTGCATTGTGTGTTGTGATTACTGTAAGCCCTGAAAGGGCCTAGCTATATGCCCTAGAGGGGGGGTGAATAGGGCAATGCCAAATAAAACCAATAACAGCAAAATAATAAAAGATTTAAAGCAAAATGTTGAATATAAAACAATCACAATAGCCTAAAATAAAGAAATTGATACTTTATCAGTTCTAAGGACAACCTTACACCAAAAACCAAAGGTTTAAGGTAGGACAACATTATTTCTATAACGTCCTTTGTATCACAAACCAAAGGAGAATAATAAGCAATGAAATCAAAATAACTTGCGGAAAATAAATCCTAAGTTATTACAACATTCATCCACACTTGCTTGAAGTGATTACAACATTCATCCACAAACACAAACCACAAAATTGAATGAATAAAGGAACGAAAGAATAAAGCACATCCACAACACAACGATATATAGTGGTTCGCCTGTGTGTACACCAACTGTTATCCAACAGCCACACAGATTGCTACTCCACTCCTAATATCCTCACACAGGGGATATTAGCATACACTATCAAAATAGGTTTCACAGGTTCACCTAAAACCTTCACAATTGTGTCTTTGATCTCGGGCTTACACAATCTAAAAACTCCACAATCTGAGTTTTCTGGCTCTCCTCAGATAACTACTACAATGAGATTTTTCTGGCGAATCTCAAACAAAAACCAGAGAAAGTAAATTACAAAACATGTAAAATACCTGAATCACCTTTTGAAGAAGCCCGGTAGAACCAATCGGAGTAGAAATTCGATTCGACGTTCAAAGTCCAATACTCACTTAAAGAATGGTTCTAAGTCTAATTGATTTTAGATCAAATGGGCTAGATCTATTTGATTTTGAATCCAAGAAGAAGGAATATCAGAAATTCCTCTTTTCTAATAAGATTGGAATGTAGATCAAAATCAAATAAAAATAAGCTAGCAAAAGGAATATTAAATAAGCACAATGTAGCTTAAAATAAACACAAACTTATCTCAGAGAATAGCCTAAAGAATACTTGAATAGAATTGATTTGAAGTACTAAAACTCTGAAGTTCGTGCTCAATTTATACACTGAAAAATCCCGTCTACGACTAGTCTTAGAATCCTATGACTGGTCGTAGCTCCAAAGATTTTTAAAAGATTTCCGCGGGATTTGATTTTCAGTTCCACGACCGGTCCTGGGTGATCTACGACCGGTCGTGGGCCACCTACTACTGGTCGTGAGACACCTACGACCGGTCGTAGGACCCCAAAAATGATTATTGGAGTTTGAGTCGTAGGTCTACGACCAGTCGAAGGATGAGTCGTAGAACTCACAGGACTGGTCGTAGGAAGTCCAGAACTGGTCGTAGGACAGTTAGAAAGATCCAAAAATCTTCAACTACCTATGACTGGTCCTGAAAAACTTAAGACTGGTCGTAGCAAAGCTAAGACTGATCTTGAAATCCCTAGGACTGGTCTTACAACACTTCAAACAAGCATATAAAAATATATGAGTTATGTATCCGGAATGACTTACAATAAAGCTCATCCTAAGGTCAATCTAAGGTCAAACAAACCTTAAAAGTGAGATAGACATTGAAAGTCTGTACACTCAGATGACCCTTAAGAGAAGCTTGTGAATATTCAAAACTTGTAGTAGGCCTTCATGAGCTTAATCTTAACTTGACAAAGTCTTCTATAAAACTTGAACTTGATCAAATCTTGAACATGCAATTTTGAATACTTCTATTCTTGATTTCTTCATCCAAGACTTGAAAACTTTCTTCATTTAAGATCTTGTCTTGAAATGCGATGACTTGATATGTCTTGATTGCAATGAATAGACTTCAAACATAAAACACAAGATATACAAGACATAGAAATAGGTTTTGGCACCACAAAATTTGACAACTAAAGGGATATGAAATCATAGCACTTACACGCCCTAGCTACATTAGGGTCGTAACCTCCACAGGCATATCGTGGATGGCCAGAAGGGACACCAGAAATATGTTACTAGCATCGGGCCGCCATAGATGGCCCTGGGTGAAAATTCCTAAACCCTCTTGGTACCAGAGGATGCCCCAACGTCTAAATTGAGTGGATACATGAGCAATTGAGTACCGAATACTAGTAGGCCGCATCTCCCATTATGTCATTTTCGGTTGGGAGGGGGTGTGGCCTTATCCGCCTAAGGGAGTAGGCAATGTTAGGCTGAGTCTGACCAGCTTGAGGAATGAGTCTGGTATAGACGAGCCGGTAGGCATTAATATACTACTGGTAGGCGGATAGTGAGGTCTCTTCCACTTACCCATTTGTGCCCTCAGAATTGTTACGTAGACTTATTGAGTAGGAGTTGCATACTTATTCATTCATTCATTCACTATCTACTAGGACTGATGGTGTGCAACTATTTGTTACGTGTACCTTCGTAATGACCAAGATTTTGGTTAGGGCACGTGACTAACCTGAGATCAGGAGTTTATCACATTAAGTCTGACTATCCAAATTTAGGTATAGGACTGGTTTGGATAGAAGTCCCCTGTGGTGGACCCCGTAGCCTACGATACTACGTACTATTATCCCGACTTCACACTCCAGCTTGGTCAATCCATTCGCACTACATATTGCATTACATCCTCGGCATATGGTATTTTGGGTTGCTATATTTCTGCATATATATGATCTAGGTGAGGCTAATGGTATTCGTAGCTCTTTAGAATTGCACATTGTAATGCATCCTCGGTATCTGATATTTGGCTTACTATATCTGTGCATTGTGTAGTCGACCAATATTACTTTTTCAATATATGTCATTGGCTTGCTATGTCTTCTCATCACATATCCTGGATGAGGTTGATAATATTTTTATGGACTTGTCAGTATTTCTGCTTATCCTAATATTGTATGGTGTTCATGAACTTACCGGTATTTCAGTTTACTCTGATATTACATTCTAAGCATGCATATGCTGCTTATACACTTGCACCACCCTTTAAGCTTTCTATAAGCTTATGCATGATAGATGCATGTAAGTGAGGTTAAGTTACAGCCGAGCTGAGGCAGGAGCATGCGGTTGAGCTTCTGGAGTTTTTCTTGATATCTCTATATTTTATTTTCCTTTCAGAATTGTACTTGAATGGTTATATTAGTGGATATGTGATGATGATGTTGCCTTTTTGATTTGGGTAAATTTGTGGTAATGCTTCTTATGAGATAAATGTACGTTGGAAAATCTTCCTCATAGGATCCCAGGATTGAAACCTAGTTTATGGACACTGGGAGCCGAGAATGGGGCACTCGGAGGCTATTGGCACTGGATTCGACAATCGAAAATTTTGTGAGCCCCATTTTCAGGTTTGGGATGTGACACTAGCGCCCTACGAAACTGTTGAGATGGGCTCGTACTCATTGAGGGGGAGTTGGCAACACTTGTTAGGGTGGTTGGTTCATACGTTGAAGGGGTGCATAGCCATAGTCCCTCATCTTTGAGAAGCAGTAAGCCTCTGAATGCCCCACCTTCTTGCATTACCCGTAATGCGATCGGGTTGAGCGTACGTGGGTGAAGCAGGTGTATGCTAGGGAGGCGAGCTCAGTTGTATCCTCCTTCTTGAAGAGGAGGAAGGCTATCCTCCTGACCTTCCTTAGGAATCGGCTTGGAGGCGTGCTCGGGAGACTCATTCTCTGTCCTGCTCCGATCGCAAAGAGATTTCCACCAACTTGGCATAGGTCTAGATAGTCGCTCAACACATCTTCGTGTGAATATCGGCCCTCAATTCCTCAGCGAAGTGCCTCATCCGGGTTTCTTCATCGGCAACGATCCAGGGGGCGTGGCGGGATAACTCAATGAACCGATTCTCATATTCGGCCACCGACATTCCCCCTTGCTAGAGGCACAAAAATTCATTTTCCTTCTCAATTTGGTAAGTGTGGGGTAAATACTTTTGGAAAAATTGAGTCTCGAAGTCTTCCCAGGTCCACATGAACTTTGCGGGGATGGTTCTCAGCACACTATCCCACCATACATCAGCTTCCTTTTCGGACAGATACGATTTCAACTCCACCTGTTCTGCTTCAGTGTAGTGGAGAGGTGGACTCCAGCGAAGGTGGAAGTGCTCCCTTATCCTGCATGCAACACAGGAGAGCCTTCAGCGTGCGAGACGTCTTCTTCAATTTTCTACTCATGTTCACTTAGTTCTCCTCTATCTTGGCTAGGCGGGCGTTTAGCGTATCATGACTCTGGCGCTCGCCACGAGTGGTGGGAGTCTCCCACTCAGCGTCTTGGGCCTCACCTTCTTCCTCTTCTTTAGCTTCACTCTCCTCTTCCTCTTCACTCTCTTCTTCTATCTCATCCCTGAACTCTTCTAGTCGAACCCTATGCTATTTGGGGCCACTCTTCATATTGTTGAGGGTGTTCTCATGAATCATCCTAATTAGGACGAGGTGCTCTGCATACTGTTGTACCCATAATTATGGACAATCTTAGAGATCTGTTAGCCAAATGAGAGTGACTGGTTCTCCCGAAGGGAATGCACCACCTTCACGATCTAAGTTAGTTTGAGTGTGGCAGGTAAACCTTCTCTCCCTGTCCCACTCAATAGTGGAAGTCTACCATGAACTTGATGCATTCCATGCAGTTGCTCGACCTCGGATACATGTTATATGTGCAAATGTGGTAGATTATGTGGTAGTCAGGGGTCATATCTGTCGGCTTGATGCTATTTTCACGCCTCCACTCAACCAATCGACCGTACAAGTGGCACGTACGGCGGTCCCTTTCCCGCCTTTCTGCTACATTATCCTTACTGGCATGAACGACACCACGCTTTACCCTGAGTATGCACACAATTATATCCACATTGACTAGAGCCTCCTATCTACCTAGAGGAATGAAAAATCCAAGGGGGTTGAGAGATGGCTTACATATGCGTGCATAGAAGGTCCGTATAAGGTCCTCACTGGCCTGATACTTCCCTTCGAATATCGGACCCCAACCACACTCGTGAAGGTGGTCTAATAGCGGCTGCTCGCCGAACAACTTCTCACCACGTGGGCTTCAATTATGATCCTACGGTTTCTAAACTTATCATACTCAATGCCCGACGGTAGTGCTCTTTCCGATGGGGTATGGGGATCAAGACCCCGTTTTGACCTCTGCTTGGTGCTTGGGCCTACATCGACGTCCAACTTCTTCTTGAATCTTCTCTCTCGACTCGGCTTGGCTTCATTGGGGGTCGCTCGCTTCTTTCCCATAAGTGATAAGAGTATGGAGATGGAGAAGATGGACGATAATACCTCAAAAAAGGCCATGGAATGAAGGTCTTTATAGAAGGTGATTGCTAGGTGATGGGTCTTAAATAATGAGGGTTGTGGGTCCCTTGGTGGAGGGGTTTTGTGCTCAAATGGATAAGATTTTGTGGGCATAAGGATGATTAGGATGATTGAAGTTTAAAATAGGTTGAAAATGGTGCATGCAAGCAAGAAGATGGGTCTTTGGAGCTTGAAAATGGAGATTTGGAGGAGGAGAAGGGTTTAGGAGGGGTTTAAAGGGTACAAAATGACTTGGGGGAGGGGTCCCCACATTTAAAAAAGGGCAGGAGAGGGTTAGAGGGGGTCCCCATACGTGAGAGGGCCCCACATGTGCATCAGATTGGCAGCGCGCCACCGAGTCAGTAGTGGCACTGCTGTCCTCTAGTGTTAGTGGCGGCACGCCACTGCCTTCTGGTGGCTCTGGTGGTGCGCCACCAATTCGGCAATGGCCCACCCCTCTTGGGTCTCTTTTGGTGTTAGTGGGGCCACATTTGCCCCCCTTCCTCGTGATAGTTAAGTCCTTTGGTCACTGGGTCTTCTCATCACTGCCCAAAGACTATTTTTTGGCATTGACAGGGATCTCTTATGTTTAGAAATCCTCTAAACGCTGACTCAGGCGGGTCTAAGATCTCTTAGATTTGATACGGGAACATTTTGTCTCACCCTGACTGGGAATCGAGTGGATCCCTTGTCAGGTAGGGTTGTGAAACGCATATGCTAGACTGTTGAAATTTTGTTAGCTATTCGCGCAGCGCAAGCCTACAATGTTTAATCCAAGTCGATTCGAGTTGTCAACCTTCTAGTTAGAAGTGGTTTAGACCACTTGTATAGCCTAAATTCGCTTATTTGTAAGCCCTAAACTAGTGTTTTTTTTGGGCTTGCCAATGGCATGATCCCGAGGTCCTATTATGGTCTGTATGTTCAATTTCTCTCTCTAAGTTGGAATTGCATCACGATAGGTTCGCTACCCTAAGTCCAGTTTAGTCTGAACCATGCTCTGATACCAAGTTGTGATGCCCCAAATTTCAAGGGCCGAGTAGGAATTCAGCTTCTGAATTTCTGAGTGCCATGTGTACCCTAATGGGCCTCAAATGCATATGAACATTAGGTATTCTATGGGCAATGGGGAATTAAACCAAGCATAACTTAACATTAAACTAATTAATAAAATAAAATATCCAACATAAATCTAAATATCCAAAATGTCATCAATCAGGGACCCAGTCCCATCCTCACATCATTCTCTAAAAAGATTAGGGCTTTAGCCCAATCCCGCAGTCATCCACCAAACTAGTAAGGTCCGCCGAAAGTCTGAAAGTATGCCCGCTCCTCTTCATCGTCCACACAAACATCTTTCAGCACGTCCCGCTCCAGTGTTCCTGCATCTATGCCAGATTCTAGTTGGTGTTTTAGAATACCATCCCAGAGTGGGAGTGAGTAGGTAACTCAGTGGTACCATTAGCGATAGTTTACATAAATTATCATGTATAGGAGTAAATTTAATGAATAGCATACGTCATAGAATCCTAGGTACTCTTGGTTAATGCAATGCATGGTTTAATGAGATGATACATGCCCCTCACCACCAACACTCCCTCAAGTGACAACATCTAACGATCGCAATGACCAACACTCCCTCGGTGCGACCTTGACTGTTTAATCACCACAATGAATAATGCAATGTCATGTAAATGTTAGCTAAGTTGATTACATAGGTTTAATCATCAAGTACGTAGGGGAAACGAAATACCCTTGTCAGAAACATTGCCTTAATCTGATCGCGCGGCTCAAAGGCCGTGGTCATATGAGTCTCGTAATCCTTAGCCCTTGTGGGTTCGTCAATCCCATAGTTTTTAATCTCAGATGAAAGTAGTTGGGACTTCAAGTCCTACTCGTAGTCACTACGGGGAGGTCGTTACCCCAGCATAGGTTGAAATCATGGGCAAAGTGTCCCATACCACCGTCCCTGGCTCACGAGTCATGGTTCTCACTAGTCACTAAGGGGAGGCTCGTCACCCCAGCGTAGGCCGATAGCATGGGCATAGTGTCTCATACCACCATCCCCAGCTCATGAGTTTTTTGGGCCGTAAATTATAATTAATAGTGGGCGCAAAGGTCTTATAGTACCTCAGGTTCATACAGGCGTGTACAACCATGGTTAACATACAAGGATGGTCGATTTATGAGCTAATATGCACCCACAAGCTGAACCATAGACTGAACAGCCTGAGAATAGCGTCTCGTGTAGTCCGACTACGGCCGACAATTTACAGTTTAACTAGTCGGGCCAGACTTACCCATGGGCTGATCTAAAGAAGATAGCCCAAATAATTTCTGTTGATCGGCCAATCCATGAGGGGATATGTTCACAGACAGATAACATATATTCAACAAATTTAGGAATAATTTCACAAATGACAAGCATAATTCAGCATTCTAAGCATATGGACAGCAATATACCAATCTCCACCAAACCATGAGGATCATGTTCAACATATTCCAAGAGTTTAACAAGATGGACAGCCATACACCCATTCACAACAATTAAATTTCATATGTGCCGGCATGAATCATATAATTCAGCGATGTAGCAGGAATCAAGTGCAACTAATTCAACAATTCAACAATTTAACAACGATTCACTCCTTCTATGCCTAGCATATTTTATATGTAACAAGGTTTAACAACAGTTCAGCGTCATTTGGGGAAATTAAATGCTTACACCCTAATCAAACATGCAAGCCACCATTCCACACATTCAGGGGTGTTCGGGGCCTAAACCCCTTCCCACATTTTTGAAAAATCCTAAGTCTATAGTCTAAATCAAGCAGTCCAAAAATCCAAGAACATTTAAGGACAATACACCATACACATTCAGTACAATCTATGCTAGGAATGATAATCGGCCACCTAAAGGTAATGGTCTGCACCTATTGTTGACCGAAAGCCTTAACAATCATCCTAACGTCTCCGGGTCCGTAAACTCGATGTGTCGGGGCCCTGCATTACATGCAGTTATGGTAAGTTACATGGATGTGGTTAGAGGCTAGAGAGGGATGGATTGGAGTCTGAATCTTACCTTAGACCAGTTGGGTTTTGTTCCTACTGCGATCGAGTTGGAATTCTCAGCATTGAAGGGGCGTAGGTGCGGGGAATTTCAGTCCCCAAGCACCACACACCACTCTCTCTCCTCTCTCTCTTTCTCTCTCTCTCTCCTTTTTCTCTCTCTCTTCTCTCTCTCCCTCTCTCAGCTGTTATATTTTGTGGGAGCGGGGGAGGTTTAAGTATTAAATACCCTAAAATTAAATCATTTGGCCCTATGCTTCATTAATTGCCTCCAACGGCCTTGTAGGGCCCATATCTGGCTGTTGGGGCTGCCCTGATGGCCCCCTGGCCCATCTAATTCGTGAAACAAGTTCCCTATGGTCTAATGAAGGGGTGGATAAAGTTTGATCGCAAACAGATGTAGGGTTTTATCGCAATGGCTCGATTTGCGATCAACGATCATCAATCCTCGATCAAGGGTTAGAATTTGTGGGCAAGTGCATGAGAATATTTCTAATCTTCAATGTAAATTTAGAAGAGATCTGACAATTGAAATTCCCAGATTCATTAACTTAAGTAACGGGGCCAATTAATTTAAAATTCCAGCTATTTATTCCCAAGTGGGGAGACTGGAGATTTCCAGGTGCCGACTGGACTGCACGATTTGTCTATTTCTGGGCACCGACCGAGCCTGACGTTCACGTTGGACCACAAGCCCAGTGAGGCCCCTAGCCTCCCCAAGTTTTAAAATTTTCTTTCCTACCTCAGGTAGTGCACGACTCGTACAGGCAACCACCAAGTACTATTGGACTGGTCAGCTCTACGTCCTGAGTTCGGCGTGAACATAATTGGATTGCATCACATAAGTGTATTAAATCATATTAATTTACTGCTAATACATCCGCACGTGTGATCAATTCATACGGTCCTGCGCCAATTCGCATGTGGGCGCCTCAGGACACTGTTCCAATTTGGGTCGGGTGTTACAATCCTTGCCAGATAATCTTGTGAGCCAAGGCTCGGCTACCGGAATTGTCACGCCCCAAACCCAGAAATTGGATTCACAAGAATCCTAATTGCCGAATCTGGTGCCGACAGCCTCCGTAGTACCCCATTCTCGGCTCCCAACGCCCATATACCAGGTTTCGATCCTGGGATCCTATAAGGAGGATTTTTCAATGTGCGTTTATCTTGTAAGAGGCATAACCACAAGTTTACCCAAATCACAAAGGCAACATCATCATCACATATCCACTAATATAAACATTTGAATACAATGCTGAAAGGGAAATACGTATGTTAAAATTAAAACTCCAGAAGTCAGCTACATGCTCCAAGTTCCACGCTACTGCAACCTAACATCACCTGCACGCATCTATTGTGCAAAAACTTATAGAAATCTTAGATGGTGGTGAAAGTGTGTGCGTAAGATAAGTGTCAAGCACACAAATACAACATATCAATCATACAATGTTAGAAAATATAGGTAAGATCACGAATTATACGATATCAGAGTAAGCAAAAATATTGATAAGTCTATGAGTCAAACAATATCAGAGTACGTAATATAGATCAGCTATGCAAATGAGGAGTCATAAAGAACCAAATATCAGATGCCGTATCTAGACCATATAAATGCAGAAACGCATAACCCAAAATACCATATGCTGTGAATGTAATGCAATATGCAGTGCGAATGGAATGACCATACCAGAGTGTGAAGTTGGGATGATAATATGTAGTATCACAGGCTATGGGGTCCATCACAAGAGACTTCTATCCAAACCAGTCTCATATCTAAATTTGGATAGTTAAACTCAATATGGTAAACTCCTGATCTTAGGTTAGTCGCATGCCCCAACCGAAATCCTGGCCATTGTGAAGGCACATGTAACAAATAGATGCGCACCAGCAGGCCAAGTGGATAGTGAATGAATGAATGAATGAGTATACAATTCTTGCCTAATAAGTCTACATATCAATACTGTTCATCTCTAGAATCATCACCGGGGTCTAGTACACTGTACACCAGCTTGTCGCCCCTTTAAGTGAACAACTGGGTAAGTGAAAAGGACCACACTATCCGCCTGGCTAGTAGTCCGCCAATATCTACCTGTCACATCGATAGCGGACCCATTCACGAGTTGATCAAACTTAGCCTAGCTATGCATACTCACTCAAGCAGGTAAGGCCACACTCCTTCCCAACCAACCACAACACAGTAGGAGACGTGGCCTACTGGTATACGGCCCTCATATGCTCATATATATCCACTCTGTCTCGACATTGGGGCATCCTCTAGTACTAATAGGGTTTAGGAATTTTCACTCACGGCCATCTATGGCAGCCCGATGCTAATAACATATTTCTGGTGTCCCATCTGGCCATCCATGATGTGCTTGTGAAGGTTACAGCCCTGATATCGCTAGGGCGTATAGTAATCACAACACACAATGTCAGATACATGAGTTATACAATCCAGTCATGCATCAATCCTGCACATACTGTGTGCCTATGTGAGATAATCTTGGCCTATCAGGGAGTCTCATAACAACCCACTCAATGACATATGCAATGGTCAACCAATCTCATAACAAACATACAGATGATGTGTATGGACATGTATCATGATGCTATGTTATTACATACTCATAATCGGTATTAATAACTGGCATCAACAATCGGCCTCGACAATGTAGACATTTAACCAACATTGCCTCCAAGGAATGGCCTGCATAGAGCCTAACATATAATGGACTCATGGCCTCACACAAGGGCCTAATATACAACACCATGGACCTCACTCAAGAGTTTAATATACATCACTAAGGACCTCTCACATGGGCCTAATATACAACACAATGGGCTCCATCGCCTGGCCCTCAAATGCACCACAATGGGCCTCATCACATAGGCCTCATATATATTACATAGGCCTCAAATGCATCAAGTCGAGGCTGAATGTTCATCAGAATGGGCCTCAAATATGGGCCACATATATATCACAATGGGCCTCGACAATCGGCCTCGATATCCGGCCTTTACAATGGGCCTCGGCAATCGGAGTCAGCCTCGACAATCAGAATCGGCCTTAATAATCAGAATCGGTCTTGATAATAATTGGAATCGGCTAGGATAATTGGCACCAATAATCGGCGTATAAGCAAGGCGGGTTCCGTATATAAAGAGTCGATTGAACCACAATATAAAGATCGGACCTCGGCCATGGTTATATCAGACCTGATAGCGCGAAACCATCCGTCTATGGTGAATGGGGCCCACTGGTTAGAGTTAACCCATGAAAGAATGATGAGGAAGGGACTAACAAGGCCTAAGGGAAGGTCACAATGTGGGCGTCCAGCCATCATTGCCCATCAATGTATACCTTTAACCAACATTATTCCCAAGGAATGACACTCAAAGGGTCAATTGTATAATGGGTCCATGGTCTCATATAAGGGTCTAATACACATCATCATGGGCCTCGCTCATGGGGCATATCGCATCACATTGGGCCTCACTCATGGGCCAATGTATATAACATCGGGCCGTATTAACGGGTTAAATTAAATGGACCGAATCAAATGGGCCGATACAAACAAGCCAAATCAATTGGGCCAAGTCGATGGGCTGAATTAAATGGGCCAAGTCAATTAGGTCGATCAAATGGGCCAATACAAATGGGTCGAGTCGATGGGCCGAATCAAATGGGCCAAGTCAATTGGGTCGATCAAATGGGCCGATATAAATGAGCCAAGTCAATGGGCAGAATAAAATGGGCCAAGTCAATTGGGTCGATCAAATGGGCCGATACAAATGGGCTAAGTCAATGGGCCAAATCAAATGGGCCAAGTCAATTGGGTTGATCAAATGGGTCGATACAAATGGGCTGAGTCGATGGGCCGAATCGAATAGGCCAAGTCAATTGGGTCGATCAAATGGGCCGATACAAATGGGCCAAATCAAATGGGCCAAGTTAATTGGGTCGATCAAATGGGTCGATTCAAATGGGTCGAATCAAATGGGTCAAGTCAATTGGGCCGATCAAATGAGCCGATCAAATGGGCCGATATAAATGGGCCAAATCAAATGGGTCGATTCAAATGGGCAAAATTGAATGGGCCGGTTCCAAAACCATTCATTCATTGTTAGAGATCATTATAGAGCATATAAAAATAAAAAATAAAAAAAATGAATCATATCCAAAGGATCATCTGAACCATACCATAAATGACAGTGGTGATAATGATTCACGTTGTTAAAATTTAGAGGGCCCACCATAACATTTATTTCCCATCTAGACTATTCGTAAGGTCACACAGGCCTGAAAAGTGTGGGAAAACAAATATCATATTGGTTCAAAACTTCTGTTACCCAAAAGGGGTTTCAATGGTGGGTGTTCAATCCACTATTTTCTGTAGTGTGGTCCATCTGATAACTGGATCTGTCTTATTTTTAGTCTCAAGGCTTGAGACAAGCTCGCTAGATGAATGAATGGTTTAGATATAACACATACATCAGCAGGTCCCATGCAAGGGAATAGATAGACGGCGTGGATATAATAAATACATCACCATGGGGCATGCAGCTGCTGCTACACATACAACAGCATACGTGCGGGGTCCCACCATCCTGTGGTGTGGACGGTGATGGAGTACAAACATCAAGGTGAGGGGTGGGCCCCACCTACTTGTTGACGTCAATGCATCAACTATATAGCTGGTGTGTGTGGACGTCCAGCTACCGTCCAACCATTCCACTTCAACATGGATGATGGCCATGTGGGGCCTACAGCAATGTAATATAATATGTATTATTTAATTTTTTATTTTTTTATTATTATATTATTATTTTTTTATAATTGGGTTGCAATGTCTAGCATCCAGATGGACGGCTGGACAAGATGCACATGCATCAAGTGGATGAAATCCACTTCAACATGGGTCCCACATGGGAGTAGCCCACCATAATATGTATATATATATATTAATATAATATTAGTGTATTATATATTGTATACTTAAATATAATATAATATTTTATATATATATATATATATATATACAGCAGATCCACCGGATACATATGGACGATGCAGATTGTACAAATTAAAGGTGGATCCCACGTAGGAGTAGCGCACCATATATATTTATATTATAATATACATTATATATATATATATATATATATATATATATATATATATATATATATATATATATATATATATATATATATATATTATGTGTATATACAGGTGTGTGTGAGAGAGGGTGAAAGGTTAGCTTGTCAGTATACACCCATGTCAATACACACACTTCATATTAGCCACCCCCACTAGGGATCGATACCAAGACCTCAAGTGTTGAAACGAGGTCTCTCCACTCAGTCTACCAGTTGAGCTATGGATCTGGTGTGTCCAGGCCCTGGACAACCTGGATGCGGATGCACTTCACGGTGAAGTCCCACCGATCATGATGGACGGTGCGGATAAAACACAAATTAGTGGGGCCCACATCATCAAAACGGATAGAGAGAGAGACAGTGGTAGAGGGGCACCGCCACTATGGGCCCCTCATGATTACAACACATACATCAAAATGGGTCCCACCTAAAAGTGGTCCCTTAAATACAAATCGACAGTAGATCACCCACTTATCAGCCTTCTTCTTAGCTCCTTGGACTCCTATGCTATTGGCCTTCAATTTTGATGGAGGTTGATGAATATTGGAAGGTTGAGATGGGAGATGAGAGAGTAGGAAAGTGGGCCACACTTGTTTTGGGAGGGAGAGCTTAGATATTGGAAGCTCTCATGGGAGTTAGGTGGTTGGTTAGAAAATGAGAGAGAAAGAGAGGTGATGGATTGATATGGGATGGGTGGAATGGGTGTTGTAAGGAAAGGGGGTGGAGAGGTATGGATTTGTTGGAAATTTTAGTAAAAGAGGGATGGGTAGGGAGAGAAAGAGAGAGTTAACTTGTGGAAAAGAGGGAGTGGATGATTGTACTTGGAATAGGGTGAGGTGGCTTTGAGGTAAGGTGGTGTACTTGATTTGATGTGACATATTGTACGGATTCTCTCAGAATTCACAACGCACGGTGTTTCTTCGAAATGAATGTGGGCCCACATCTCCTGGCCCAGATAATGGATTGGTGCGCAAATTGTGGCGTTAGAACCGCGGTGAAGGCACGGTCGCTAAGATACAAGTTTCGGGTCAAGCTAACTTTGGTATGCATGACTCAGCTTAGGATTGCATACAAACGTCGGATACAGGTCAAGGGTTATCGAAATTCGAACGGGAGGATCGTCGAAGCCTAGGAAACGGTACAGTCTAAGATACGGGTCTTATAGGAATGGTTGTCATAGATTCCCTCATGAGTCACTCACAGGACGTAGTCAGCTTCATCAGGCCAGAGACATCTTAAGTAAGGCATAGAGAAACCCTTTTATATAGAATGTCACCGAGGATCACATACCGAGCTGATCTGAGCCTTAGTCGTCACGCTTCTACTCTGTCCTTAGGGAGCTTCTGTTCCTAAATGCACTCAATGATCATGTCCATCCAACTTGGGGTTGTTTACACAGGCTGCACAACCTCATGGCTCATGTGGTCAATGCTCAGCTCGGAAATGAATTCTATCGGGATGAGCTTCGGAACATCCCCATCCATTGCAGAGGCTAGATTCGCAAGGACTTTTGCCCATGGGATTTGGCTAATTTTACAGTTCTAGAACTTGTCAATCAACTTTCGAGCCTCCTTCGGTTGGTATTCTATCGATATGTGGTTAACGATGAGCTGTGAATCACATCGAACCTCGAGTGCTCGTACCCCCATAGAGGCCTCTAGTTTGAGGCTGGCTAGCAGTGCTTCGTACTTAGCCATGTTGTTTAAGGTGCAAAAGTCAAGCCTTATAGTATACTGGACGTTCATTTGGTCAGGGGCTATCAGGACAACTCCTACTCCTCCGTGCCTCGCATTAGACGACATGTCTACATGGAGTATCCAACTATTCAGGTCAGCCTTTCCTACCCTAGGGTCCTCGGCCAGACCAAGGGGCTAGAGAGTTTAGTCATCTTGATCAGATGTCTCTATTGGATTAGATAATCCTCTCGAGACGCTTGCACTGGCCTCATCACCTTAAACAGAAAGTTCTACAATGAAATTGGCCACCGCCTGACCTTTGATGGCAGTTTTGGATTGATACTAGATGTCGAACTTACCAAGTTCGATCTCCCATTTGGTTAGTCGCCCTAACACCTCGGGTCTCTGGAGAACTTGACGAAGAGGTTGGTTGGCAAGGACCACTATAATATGGACTTAAAAGTAGGGACGGAGTCGTCTAGATGAAATTACCAGGGCCAGAGCAAGCTTCTCTATACTCAGATAATGAGTTTCGGCGAGGACTAGCACTTTTCCAACATAGTACACAAGGTACTGCTTTCCTTCAGATTCTCGAACAAGGGCCAAGCTTTCGGCCGAGGTGTATATGGCCAGGTAGAGTAGCAATGGTTACCCTTCTACTGGCTTTGACAGTAGCGGCGGTGACCCTAAATACTGCTTTAATTGTTGGAACAGTCATTCGTAGTTCGAGGTCCACTCCGCCTTCTTGTTGCCTTTCAGCTGCTAGAAAAATGGAAGGCACTTATCCATTGCTCTGAAAATGAATCGGCTAAGAGTTGCCACTCTTTCGGTAAGGCATTGGATCTCTTTAAGTGTTAAGGAAGATCCCATGTCCAGTAGAGCTTTAATCTTGTCCGGATTCGCTTCGATGCCCCTCCGGCTGACCTGAAAACCAAGGAATTTACTAGAGCTAACCCCGAACGCACACTTGGTCAGATTCGGCTTCATTTGGTATTTCCTCAGTATAGAGAATGTTTCGCCAAGGTCAGTTAGGTGGTCAGCCGCCCTAACACTTTTTACCAGCATGCCATCAACATAGACTTCCATGGTCCGATCGATCTACTGGGTGAACATCTTGTTCACCAGTTGTTGATGTGCTGCTCCTGCATACTTCAGCCCGAAGGGCATGACCTTGTAATTGTAAAGGCCTTTATCTATCACAAAGGTCATCTTCTGTTTGTCTGAGGGATGCATCACTATTTGGTTGTAACTTGAGTATGTGTCCATGAACGTAAGAAGCTCATGCCAGGCTGTATTGTCAACTAGTTGATCGATCCTAGGAAGGGGAAAATTATCCTCGGGGCAAGCCTTGTTCAGATCAAAATAATCTATGTAGACTTGTCATTTTTCGTTAGACTTCTTGACTAAGACCACATTAGTCATCCATTCTGAATAATGAATTTCTTCGATGAAGCTAGTGTCAAGGAGTTTGCTGACCTCTTCAGCAATCGCATCGTATCACTCAGGCTTGAAAACCCTCCTCTTTTGCTTGATTAGGCTACATTTCGGGTCTACGTTCATTTTATGGACCATCACCTCAAGGTCAGTGCTCGATATATCTAGTGGGAGCATACAAAGACATCCTTGTGTTGTCAAAGGAACTCCATCATTTACGCTTGTTGATTGGGGGTCAAAGATGACCCAAGATGAACTATTCATGTGAGGTTGGCTTCATCGAGTGGAATGGTTAGGAGATCTTCCATAAGAGAACTTCCCTCCGAAGAATCCTCCCTAGGATCGAGCACGTTAACTGTCAGAGCTTGTTTGGGCGTCCCCTTCCTTACTGATGTCGAATAGTAGTGTCGAGCCTCATCTTAATCTCCTTGGAGAAAGCCGACCCCTCCTACAGTGGGGAGTTTCATCAGGAAGAGGTATGTAGATACCACTGCTCTCATGGAATTGAGCGACGGTCATCCGAGGATGATGTTATAAGTCAATAGGCAGTTCACAAATAAAACATCCACCATTAAGGTGACTTGATTCTACCCCTCCTCGGTTGTGATAGGGAGGAGGATAGCGCCCTCAGAGACAACCTTATCCCCCTCCAAACCATGCAGTGGGGTTTGGATGGGTTAGAGATGCGATCTATCGATACCCATTTTGTCGAAGGCCTCAGAATATAGTATGTCGGCGGAGCTTCTTGTATCGACCAGAATGCACCGTCCAAACTCCACTGAGGCCTTGATTCTACCCCACCTCAGCTGTAATGGGGAGGAGGATAGCACCCTCGAAGATGACCTTATTGAAATGGCCAAGCTATATGTCCTAGAGAGGGAGGGGAGGATGAATAGGACTATGCCAAATTTAAGATAAATACAACGGAATTAAAGAAAGAGTGATAGCCAAATAAATTAATTAATTCTCAATGGTGAATTAAAATGCAACCTCAAATTTTAAATCTTGAGAGATTGATATAAAAGTTGTTCTAAGGACAACCTTACACCAAAAACCAGAGTTTATGGTAGGACAACCTTATTTCTAGAAAGATCTTTGTATCAAAAACTCAAATTGAAGAGGAATAAATAAATAGTAAGGAACTAAAATAAATTGCAGGAATATAAATCTAAACTATTACAACATTCCCCACTGAGCTTGAAATGAAAATATTACACCATTCACATCCACACATACATCCCACAATTCTGAATGATAAACGATAGGAAATATAAATCACACATCCACAAAACACAATGGATTATAGTGGTTCGCCTGTGTGTACACCAACTGTTAATAAATAGCCACACAGCTACTCCACTCCTAATATCCTCACACAGTGGATATTAGCATTCACTATCAAAGATAGTTTTTCTAGGTTCACCTAAAACCTCACAATTGTGTCTTTCTCTATGGGCTTACACAATTTTTAAAACCCCAATTCTGAGTTTTCCTGGCTCTCCTCAGAAAACCAATACAATGAGATTTTTCTGGAAAATTTCAAAAGAAAACCAAATGAAAGTAAATTACATAAATGTAAAATACTTGAATTTCTCCTTCGTAGTAGTAGCCCAGAAGAACCAAGTTGGAGTAGAAATTCGAATGTCAAAGTTCAATGTCCAATACTCACTTTATAATGGTTCTAAGTTCTAATTGACTTTAAATTAAACCAGATGAGCTAACTTTAATTGATTTTGATTCTAGAAAAAGGAAAATAACACTTCCTCTTTTCAAATTAGATTGGAATACAAGAAACAAAATTAATTTAAAAAGCTAAAAAAATAGAATATTAAATATGCGCACTTAGCTTAAATGGAGAACAGACTTATCTCTTAGAAGGCTGAATTAAATTAGCTTCAATTTTCTTAATTATTTTGAAATTCGTGCTCTATTTATAGGTGAGCAAATTGCATCTTCGACTGGTCCAGAGATCTCTATAACTGGTCATAGAACCAACGGATATTTAAAATTTCGGGCATGATAAGATAAGGCAGTTTCACGACTGGTTGTAGGTAGTCTACGACTGGTCGAAGGTCTCCTTCAACTGGTCGAAGGTTGCTCACGACTAATCGAAGCTAGTCGAATTTCAATGTTTTAGTTCAAGTCGTAGGTTCATGACTGGTCGAAGGAGCAGTTGACCCTATTCATATGACTAGTCGAACAGTCCCCAGGACTGGTCGAAGCTTAATAAAAAAATTTTAATTTTTGCAACAAACTTATGACTAGTCTAGAAATAGTTTGGACTGGTCGAGGCAGTGCGAGGACTAGTCAAACAAAGTCCAAGACTAGTCTTATAACAGATCAAACTTACTTATATAAAATGTATGAATTATGTATCCAAAATGACCTACTCTAAAGATCAACCTAAGGTCAAACATACCTCAATAGTGAAATAAGGACATTGAAATTTAAAGACGAGTGACCTTTAAGAATAATGCAGCTTGAAATCTTGGTGTAGCTTGAACTTGAAAGTTTCTTGAGATCACGATGTCAAACTAGAAAGCTTCTTGAGATCTTGAATTATACTTGTCTTGAATTAAGTCGAACATTCTCACATTCTCGAGTCTTGACTTGTGAATAGTGCTTGTCTATCGAAGCTGATCTTGTGAGACTTTTGTCATGACTTGGCATATCTTGAGTAGAGATTTTTTCTTCACATATGCAAGCTTCATAACAAGATACAAATGGTGTCTTTGGCACCACAAATTTGACAATATAAAGGGGCTATCAACTATAGCACTTACAATCTCCCCCTTTGTCAAATTAGTAACAAAACACACAATATTAAAGAGTCATGCACCAGTTATTATCAATTGGCACATATTCATATTAGCATGAACCAACAAATCAATTTAACATATATTCCACCTCTGCGCATACTCCCCCTGAGTAACATACAATACAAAATATGCAATGCTACTACACCCTCCTCATGACATAGACATCCATTCTCCCCCTTTTTGACATAATATGACAAAGGAAGCACAGAACAGATGGTTGAGAAGTTATAATGAAAGAGATATATGAGATTTATAAAGACAAGATATGAGAAAATAGCATAAACAATACACATAATCCATAAACAGAGCTAATTCAAAGATAGCTACAATCTCAAAACCAGAGAGAACAGAAAAGTAATAATGTTATTACAGTAAAAAAAAAGAAGAAAAGGAACTAATCTGAGTCAGATGAAGGATTAAGTTGATGCATGCACTTTTTCAAGCGCCTAAGATATTTACGCATATACTTAAACTGTAAATCATGGGCAACATTCATGTTTTTTACCTTAATATTCATATTCTTAACCTTCTCTTCTAATGCACACAAACGCGCTTCAAACTCAGATGGTTCATAATCTAGATCATTAGCAGAATCAAATTCAAGTTTTTAAAAAATATCATCCATGTTAATATCATCAGGAGGAAGATCATCAGCTTCTTCCTCATGTCCAGTTTCGACACCACCAACACCATCACCTTGGCCAGGAAGGAAATCCAACTTCATCTTATTGATATTAGAATTATTAAATATAAGATGATGGATAGGGGCCTCTCCAATAGGCATATCGACTAACATATGTGTAGCCAACACAGTCATCAGATAAGCAAAAGGTATGTCACTGTGACCTGGATGAAGACGAAACTGAATAATGGAATGATAAATTAAGGATGGTAAACAAACATGAACACCTCTAGTAACAGTATGAAGAACACGAACCATGAAGGACGTCAATTCAGATTTATTACCCGATCAAGGATACAAGTTGGATATAAAAATCTTGTGAAGAACTCTATATTTGGGTAACAAAAAATTTGAGGGGAGCGCATTCCCTTTATGCGTCCATTGTACGTCCAAATTGCATAAGGCTCTAGTGAGCATATGTTTCTAAGTTGTTGAGGGTTTTTCAGATAAAGTATGGATGGGAATGCCCTCATCATTCATAGGAGTTTTCATAAAAGCTGAAATCAAATGACGATTAACGTCAAATAGTGCTTCTCTTGTGGCTATTTTAAAAGTTAAATTTTCTAGTAAAAAATCACTTATGCAAGCGAACATGGACTAGGCAATGGACCGGTATGCTGGCCCACCCCAATGTAATAAGTTATCCCAACCTACAGCTAAGAGCATAGGAAGGATATCAAAAGGAGCAGTATGATTAATATCAACAAGATGTTCAACAATAACATTACGTAATTTGATGTCCCAAACATAAGTCGGATCATCCTCAGGAGTCCAAAGATGACGCTTAGTGATAAGAGTCGATCTGGAGGAAGATGGACCACGGGAAGTTGTCTTTCTCCCTCTAAATGTCATTTGTAATAAGGATTTCAAAGAAACAAAGTGTTGCAATGGATTAAGAAATGGGTTTTCGTAAATCAAATTTGGGTGAAGAAAAAAAATATCAAATCTCAACGAAATTCGAAATAGATAACTTTAAGAGATAAATAAAAGTAATCTAGACACAAATCTACAAGAAAAATGCAAATGAATCACTAACCTTGAAGATTTTGAAAGGTGGGTTCGACTGGTCAGGCGTCGGCTCGTCGGAGAGAGAAGAAGAAATGAGGAAAAAAGTTATTTCCCCCAAATTTAAGTCAATCACCACGATCTACAATTGCTCATGGGTTTTCTTCAACCAGTCGTGCTAAGACTGGTCGAGGAAATCCTTGACTGGTCAAGTACTACCAAAAATTAGATTTCCTGCATATTTCACAAAAATTGAAATCTAACCTAGCAAATATATACAATATGATATAAATAGGCATAAGAAATCACTTTATAATGCACATACCAAGATCAAATTTTAATTTGTTAAACCTGTTTTTGTCGAGCGATTTTAGTGAAAATGTCAGCATGTTGATTCTCAGTAGGGATATATTTTAAAGATATAAGCTTTTCTTCCACTAATTCACGAATATAATAAAATCTAATGTTAATGTACTTAGTACATGAATGCTGAATTGGATTTTTTGAAATGTTTATGGCACTGGAATTATCGTAATATAACAACATTAAATCCTATTTAATTTTGTAATCACTTAACATGCGTTTCATCCAAACAAGCTAAGTACATGCATTACCAGCTATGATATATTCAGCTTCAGGAGTAGAGAGTGATATAGAACTTTGTTTCTTGCTAAACCAAGAAACTAAACAATTTTCGAAAAGCAACCACCACTAGTTGATTTTCTATCATCAAGATTACTAGCCCAGTCAGCATCCAAGTACCCAGCTAATTGAACACTAGTCTCATGTGGATACTAGATATCGAGATTTACAGTACTTGCAACATATCGCATAATCCGCATGACAACAGTCAAGCACGATTCTTTAGGATCAGACTGATATCTAGCGCAAATACCAACACTTAGAGTGATATCGGGTCTACTAGTAGTTAAATACAGTAAACTACCATTCATACTCTGATATAATTTCGGATCCACATTTTTACCTGCAAAATCTTTTGAGAGTTTCAAAGTTGTACTCATAAGAGTATCACAGTTCCTGCCATTCTCAAATCCAAATCTCTTAATCAAATTCATAGCATATTTAGATTGAGAAATGAACATCCCATCAGGTTGTTATTTTACTTGTAACCCAAGGAAATAATTCAATTCCCCAACCATGCTCATTTCAAACTGAGATTTCATCAAATCTGCAAACTCAATAGTCATGTCAGTACAGGTAGATCCATAAATGATATCATCACATAAATCTGTACTATTAAAATGTAATCATTATATTTTTTAATAAACAGAGTTTTATCAACACATCCCATTTAAAAATTATGGCTCAATAGAAACTTTGTTAGTTTCTCGTACCATGTCCTAGGAGCTTGTTTTAAGTCGTAAAGTGCCTTTTTAAGGCTATACACATGATCAACATTTTTGGGGTCTTCAAAACCCATCGGTTGTTCAACATAGACTTCCTCATGTAGATCGCCATTTAAAAATGCACTTTTCACATTCATTTGGTAAATCTTAAATTTTTTAAAATAAGCAATGGATATAAAAAGTCTTATTGATTCCATACGAGCTACTGGTGCAAAGGTTTCATCATAATCAATACCTTCAATTTGAGTGTAACCTTGTATAACCAGCCTAGCCTTATTTCAAATTATATTTTCAAGCTCGTCAGACTTATTTTTGAAAATCCATTTAGTTCCAATGATGTGTTTATCTTTGGGTTTAGGTACGAGATACCAAACATCATTTCTCACAAATTGGTTAAGTTCTTCTTGCATGGCAACAATCCAGTTTTTATCAACAAGAGCTTCTTTTATGTTAGTTGGTTCTATCTGGGATGTAAAACATACATAATTACATATATCCTTAAGTTGTTTATAGGTACGAACACCGGTGAGAGGATTTTCAAGAATCTGTGTGGTTGGATGACCTTTAATAGTCCTCAATTTAGAATTAGTCTGATTAGATGAAGTATCAGGTTTATCAATTATAAGAACTTCATCATTATTTGGACTTGAGACTGGTGTGTTTAAGTGATCATCAATGACCACATTAATGGACTCTTGAATCACACCGATCCTTTTGTTCAGAACCCTATCAGCTCGACGATTTAAAGAATATCCTAGAAAGATCCCTTCATCACTCTTCATATCAAACTTTCCCAGATTTTCACGATCTCATAAAATATAGCACTTGCTGCCAACAGTAGGCTTTTTATCGAACCACATTTCGTAAGCCGTTTTATTATTACCTTTACTAGTGTAAACCCGGTTAATGATATAACAAGCTATATTGACTGCTTCAGCCTAAAGATTCTTAGAGAGCTTCATGCTATTCAACATGAAATTAACCATTTCTTGAAGCACTCTATTTTTTCTTTCAACTATACCATTTTGTTGTGGAGTTTTGGGCGCTGAGAATTCATGTAATATTCCCTGGTCACTACAAAACTTCTCAAAACTGTTATTCTCAAATTTAGATCTATGATCACGATGAATCTTACTGACTTGAGATCCTTTTTCAGTTTGAATCCTTTTAAGAACCTTTTCACTTCTTTAAGGGTTTCTGATTTGTCCCTCAAGAAGACTACCCATGTATATCTGGTAAAATCATCTACAATTACCAAGATATACCTTTTGTCACCTCAATTTTCTGTCCTGGTAGGTCCTACAAGATCCATATGGAGAAGCTCGAGTGGTCTTGATGTGGCATTGGAATTCACTTTTTTGTATGAGTTCCTTTTTTTTTCCAATCTGGCATTCACCACATATTTTATCTATATTCTGTAGTTTGGGTAGACCTCTTATTAGTTCTCGTTTGCTCAATCTATATAAATTTCGGTAGTGTACATGTCCAAGACGTTTGAGCCACAAATCAGTCTTGTCTATATGGACCATGTAACAAGATTAATTAGATGAGCTGGATTCACTAACAATATAGTACTTTTCATACGTTCTATGTCTAGTTAGTATTACTAAACCCTTGTTGTTTAGAATCTCACAGCTTTGATTGGAAAACTTTACACTATGGTTATTATCACATATTTGAGATATGCTTAGTAAGTTATGTTTTAGTCCTTCAACATATAAAATATTCTTGAACAAAGGAAGGTTATAAAGTTGAACCGTACCTTGGCTCATAATCTTACATTTGCTGCAATCACCAAAAGTGACTGAACCATCAATCATATCTTTAAGATCGGTGAATAAACCTTTATCACCAGTCATATGCCTTGAGCATCCACTGTCTAGTTACCACTTCGAATGGCATGTAGCTTTGAAAGCTGTGTGAGAAACCAAGCAGGTACCCTTTGAAATCGATTTCATAACCGTTTTGGGTTTAGGTGGATAGTTGGTCTTCTTTCATTTGTAAGAGTTATAAGTATAATCTAGTGAGTTAGACTTTAGAAGCTCCTTAAGCAAATCAACTATCTTTTCAGCCAAAGGACTATGGTTTTATTTTTTATAGTTGATATAGTTTTTAGGTTTTTTAAAAGATTTATAGTTTTTAAAAAACATTTGATCTTTCCCTTTGAGTTTAAGGTCTCTTCCTTTACGAACTTGGGAGGAGTATTCTTCAGTTTAGATGGAACACTCTTATCATAGCCCAAACCGGATCGATTGCCACATTTTTTTTGATCCAGATAAGAGTTTTTCTAATTTAGGATCTCCTTGGGCATATTTCCAAGTTTCCTTTAAACTTAAGAGAGAAGAAAATTCATTTTTAAGTTGTTCGTTTTCAGAATTTAGATTTTCAATCTGGGACGTTTTGAATTCTAAATCGCATTTAGATTTTTCATAGTCTGAAATATGGGACTTTTCTAAAACAAGAGCTTCATAATTTTCCTTAAGTTTTGAAAATTTTTCTTTTTGAAGTTTCAATTTCATAACAATTTTACAACTTTCCTTGTATAGGGCATTGTATGCATCTTGGAGATCATCTTCGTTTTCATAGTCACTATTCATATTTTCTTCACTAATTGAGTCATCATTATCTGAAAAGTGAATTTAGTTAGAGTCATAAGGGCCTTAACATCATTGCCCAACTCGGTTTCAGAATCTTCTGATTCAGAGGAGGCTTCAGAGTCAGAGGACTCATCCCAAGTAGCCATCATACTTTTCTTTTTCGACTTGCCCTTATTAGGACATTTGTTAGCCAAATGCCCATACTCATGGCAGTTGTAACACTGATTGTCTTTCAATGATTTTCTAGTTTTAGATTTAGGTTTATTTTTATCATTTACTTTTTAAAGATCAACACTCTTTTTACTTTTAAAAATCTTATAAAACTTTTCGCCAAAAGGACCATATCATCTTTAGAGTTTTCTCAATCAGAGTTTAAATCATTTTCTTAAAAACTATTTTTTAAAGTTTTTAAAGCAATAGATTTACCTTTTGGAGCTTTAAAGGTTAATTCATAAGTCTGTAATGAGCCAACTAATTCCTCAACCCTTATATTGTCCGTATCACGAAGTTCTTAGATTGCGATTACTTTAGAATTGAACCGTTCAGGAAGTGAGCGTAGTATTTTATCACATATTTTTCTTTCAGGAATTTTATTGCCTAGACCTCACATAGATTTTACATTATCATTCAATCTGGTATAGAAGTCCATGAACATTTCATTTTCTTCCATATGTATTTCCTCAAATTTAGTTGTGAGGATTTTTATCTTAGATTTCTTGACAATTGAAGTACCCTCGTGTGTCATTTCCAATATATCCCAAGCTTATTTTGTAGAATCATAGGATATAATTCTTTTGAATTCATCTGGTGATAGTGCAAAAGTAATTGCATTTAGTGCTTTTACATTTGCACTGCTCTCACTTTTCTGAAGTGTGGTCTAAGAGAAATAAGGTGAAATTCTCATAGATTTTGAACCATCTATACTAGTTACTTCTGTGGTAGGTGGGGTCCATTCATTCACTGTAGCTAGCCACACACTTTCATCTATGGATTTGAGGAAGATCCTCATCCTAGCTTTCCAATAGGCATAATTAGTGTCATCGAAAGGTGGAGGCCTAGTGACTGAAAGGCTATCAAAATTTGACATCTTATATATATATATATATATATATATATATATATATATATATATATATATATATATATATATATATATATATATATATATATATATATATATATCTTAGATCGTTAGCTCAGGAAATAAATATAAGAAAAAAGAATTAAAAGAGAGCTATTAGGCTCTGATACCACGTGAAATGGCCAAGCTATATGTCCGGGGGGGGGTGAATAGGACTATGCCAAATTTAAGATAAATACAGCGAAATTAAAGAAAGAGTGATAGCCAAATAAATAAATCAATTCTTAATGTTGAATTAAAATACAACCTCAAATTTTAAATCTTGAGAGATTGATACAAAAGTTGTTCCATGGACAACCTTACACCAAAAACCAGATTTTATGGTAGGACAACCTTATTTCTAGAAAGATCTTTGTATCAAAAACTCAAACTGAAGAGGAATAAATAAATAGTAAGGAACTGAAATAAATTGCAAGAATATAAATCTAAACTATTACAACATTTCCCACTGAGTTTGAAATGAAAATATTACACCATTCACATCCACACATACATCCCACAATTCTGAATGATAAACGATAGGAAATATAAATCACACATCCACAAAACATAAGGGATTATAGTGGTTCGCCTGTGTGTACACCAACTATTAATAAACAACCACACAACTACTCCAGTCCTAATATCCTCACATAGTGGATATTAGCGTTCACTATCAAAGATAGGTTTTCTAGGTTCACCTACAACTTTCACAATTTTGTCTTTCTCTGTGGGCTTACACAATTTAAAAACCCCAATTCTGAGTTTTCCTAGCTCTCCTCAGATAACCAATACAATGAGATTTTTCTGGCAAATCTCAAAAGAAAACCAAATGAAAGTAAATTACACAAACGTAAAATACCTGAATTTCTCCTTCGTTGTAGTAACCCAGAAGAACCAAGTTGGAGTAGAGATTCGAATGTCAAAGTTCAATGTCCAATACTCACTTTATAATGGTTCTAAGTTCTAATTGATTTTAAATTAAAGCAGATGGGCTACCTTTAATTGATTTTGATTGTAGAAAAAGGAAAATAAAACTTTCTCTTTTCAAATCAGATTGGAATACAAGAAACAAAATTAATTTAAAAAGCTAAAGAAATAGAATATTAAATATGCACACTTAGCTTAAATGGAGAACAAACTTATCTCTCAGAAGGTCGAATTAAATTAGCTTCAATTTTCTTAATTATTCTAAGATTCGTGATCTATTTATAGGTGAGCAAATCGCATCTTCGACTGGTCCAGAGATCTTTACGACTAGTCATAGAATCAATAGTTATTTAAAATTTCAAGCATGATAAGATAAGGCGGTTTCACGACTGGTCGTAGGTAGTCTACGACTGGTCGAAGGTCTCCTTCGACTGGTCGAAGGTTGCTCATGACTAGATAAAGCTAGTCAAATTTCAACGTTGTAGTTCAAGTCGTAGGTTCACGATTGGTCAAAGGAACAGTCGACCCTATTCATATGACTAGTCAAACAGTCCCCAAGACTGGTCGAAACTTTTAAAAAAATCTAAAATTTTGCAACAAACTTAAGACTGGTCAAGAAATAGTTTGGATTGGTCGAGGTAGTGCTAGGACTAGTCGAACAAAGTCCAGGACTAGTCTTAGAACAGATCAAACTTACTTATATAAAATATATGAATTATGTATCCAAAATAACCTACTCTAAAGGTCAACCTAAGGTCAAACATACCTCAATAGTGAAGTAAGGACATTGAAATTTAAAGATGAGAGACCTTTGAGAATAATGAAGCTTGAATCTTGGTGTAACTTGAACTTGAAAGTTTCTTGAGATCTTGATTTCGAACTTGAAAGCTTCTTGAGATCTTGAATTATACTTGTTTTGAATTAAGTCGAACATTCTCACATTCTCGAGTCTTGACTTGTGAACAGTGCTTGTCTATCGAAGCTGATCTTATGATACTATTATCATGACTTGGTATATCTTGAGTAGAGCTTTGTTCTTCACATATGTAAGCTTCATAACAGGATACAAACAGTGTCTTTGGCACCACAAATTTGACAATATAAAGGGGCTATCAACTATAACACTTACACTTATCCCCCGTAAAACTGTGCAGTGGGATTTAGATGGGTTAGAGACGCAATCTATCAATACCCATTTTGTCGAAGGCCTCAGAATATTGTATGTCGCTGGAGCTTCTTGTATCGACCAGAATGCGGTACACCTTCCTATTGGTTATAGTCATAGCCACTACTAAAGCATCATCATAAGGATGTTGAATACCGCGTGCGTCATCCTTGATAAATGTTAGGCTGCACGCACTCATTTTCTGCTCCTTGCTTGGTCTATCTACTAGGAGGATATAATGTTCAGGATCAATGCTCCGAGCATGAGCCTTTCAAGCCTCGTTCGAGTCTCTGACCCCGGATGGTCCTCCGCAAATAGTTCAGATCTTAACGTTTTCGTATGTTGTTCTGCTCGGCTGCTCATCTTTTTGAGCTTGTTTGTCCTCCTTGACGTACTCACGCAAGTGTCCTTTGTGGATAAGGGTTTCAATTTCCTTCTCGAGGTCAATGTAATCGCTAGTGTTATGGTCATGGTTGCGATGAAAGCGACAATATTTGCGCTTATCCCGTTAATTCACGTCTGTCTTCATACAGCTAGCCCATCTTAGAAGCTTCTTGTCTCAGATCTCTAGGAGAACTTTCTTTGGAGAAGTGTTAAGGGGACTGTACAAGCTGAATCAGCTTTCGGAACATCTGCTTGGCCTTTGGCCACGCGAGACGTCCTCGTCCGACCTCTTCTTACTTGAGGTTGACTAGGGAGGGGCCTCCTCTTTACACTTCTTATCCCTCGTGGAATTTTTAGCACTTCAAATACCTTTCCGAGATCTAAAGAAATCTTCAGTGTTCAAGTATTTCTGAGCTCTATTCATAAGCTCTCCTAGCATGGTCGGAGGATTCTTCCATATCGAGAAGAGAAACCTTCCTTCGCTGAGTCTGGATATCATCGCAGTTAGAGCGATCTTGTCAAAGTAGTCATTAACTTGCATCACATCCTCATTGAACCAGAGAATATAATCCTTCAATGCTTCTCCCTCCTTTTTCTTGATAGTCAGCAAGTGAGTAGACGACTTTCGGCGTTGTTTCTCAACGATGAACTATGTCAGAAATGCCATGCTGAGCTCGGCGAATGAGCCAATTCGCTTCGGCTTCAGCTGTTTGTACCAGCCTCATGCAGCTCCCTTGAGTGTTTGAGAGAAAGAACAACACATGATTGGTTGGGAGGCCAACCGGAGCTCCATCTAAGATCAATAGGATTCCATGTGCTCAGTCGAATCCCCAAAACCCAGTGCAATGGGAGGCATCCGGAACCTCGTAGGCATGACTGCGCTCATTATCTTTCTAGTAAATGGGGGCTCCGTCTCTTCCATCATTGCCTCTATTGTGGTTGAAGACTGTGCTTGATAAGCCCGGCGCATGGTGCCAATCTAGCCTTGCGACTTATCGAGCTGAGGTTCCCAAGGGTTTTATTTTTAGTGACAGTTTCATGAGCCTGATCTGCCTCGAGAGTTTTGTCGCGTCTCCTCTTTTCCAATTCATGACGGCGGTCGGTAGGAGCTAATGCCGATGTTCCCGAGACGTGGTTCAACGCTCGTGTCGGCATGCTTCGAGATGCTCCTCTTTGGGAACCACCGAGGACAGAGCTTTTCATTGCTACTGGGGAAACTACCTCATGAGCAGGGGGAGGGACCTATCTCGTCATTTGTTGCCTCATGAGACCAAGCTCATTGGCTAATGTCTTGACCTAATTTTGCAATGAATGATATATGCTTCCCCGATTCCGACACCATTGTGTTGGTCCTATTGAAGCCGACTCAGCATGCATTTGAGAAGACAAGTTTGGCTGCCCAACTGGCTTGGGATCAGCAGTAGTGGTTGGAGGGAGTGATATTTTCCTCCCTTTTGCCATTTTACTCTTTTCTATTAGAACAAGAACAGTTTTCATGTCGTTCCCACAGATAGCGCCAAAATGTTGATGTACAACTCTGGTTTACCCTCACTGAGCTCTGAGCATTCGCGTCGTGCCCTGTATATCTACATAGGAGATGGATAAAGGAGACCCTTGCTAGGATAAGGGACCCTTAAATGCCAAAGTCAGGCCAAGAATCTGAGTCTAAGTAGTGTAGATGGGTTTTGGGTGAGAGATTTTACGTACCTGTCCCATTAGATGAGGTCCTTATTTATATTGTTTAATAGAACATGAGAGTCCGCTAATCTTGGCATGATCTCAGCCATTAGCGAGAACTGCGCATGCAATGATGTTACCAGTTATCCCATGATCTTGGCAGAGCAGTTAATGTTATCGTGTGTTACTAGAGTGAGCTTGGCTTAACTGTCAGAACTTAGTTAGTCGATTGACGACGAGCCGAGAAGAGCTTTCCTGAACCGAGCCCAGGGTATTCTGTCGACTAAGGACAGCCTAGGATAGAGTCATTGAGACATGACCTGATCACTTACCCGATGGTGGTTTAGACTGATCCATCTGAGCCCATATCATTCTATGTCATGGCTTAGACCTATCTTGTTGGTTGGTTCCTTTTGGTGAAGTATCTTCTAGAACGACCAGTCATTTGGCTGAGCTGACCTCGAAGGTAGTTTGGTTGAGCCATTCATAACTGTAGCTAGGCCAAGCTGACCTTAAAGGTGGTTGGATCATATTTTCTCATAACTTTAGCCCCCTACTCCATGAGTTTTCTATACAAGCTCGAGGAGTAAATTCATGCAGCGAAGACGAGCGAGCGGGCTGATTCATTCCCCTTGGTAGCGACACCGAGGAAGATTTGCAATGATGGCCTGACATTAACGAGGTGTCAGACTTTTGGAGCAGCCTTTTCTTCTGTTGGCAAGTAGTGGATGGCCGCGTGGCATTAACCAAGAATGCATAATGGCAGGGTGGTTTAAGACCCGCCACATGTAAAGTGATGGGTGAGGAGAGGGCTCTTCGCTCTCCACCTTTAATGCTGATCATTAAGGGTAGCGTGTGGCCCGTGCGGTTACATTGGCTGGACTAATCAGACTCTACCACGTGAGAGTAGGTGCTCGGTTGAATGACTCTTCGCCTGCTGTAATAAATTTCCATCATGATTTCTTATTGGCTAAGCATTGTATAAAGGTTATCGCTCTCTTCGCTAGCCTCACCATTTTCTTACAGACTTTCAACTGCTGAGACTCCCGGAGCAGACGATTTCTGGTGAGTCTTCTCATTTTATTCCCTTTGCTTTCACATTTTTTTCTTTTCACTCAATTTCAATGTTGAACATCTCGGATGATGTCCGTGAAGTGTACGCCTTTGAAGGCGATACCAAGCCGAAGAGCATAAGCTTTAGGCCTAAGGCCTCAGCAGAACCATTGATTGCGGTTCCTCTACGACCTTAGGCTATAAAGGCCAAGGGTCCGAAGACTACTGCTCAGCCTAAGTGGATGAAGAGGATGACCTGAGCTCCAGTTTCGAGGACGGTTGCCTGACCAGTAGGTGGGTGACCTGTCGAGCTCGTCCCTGGGGGTTCAGTCTTGATTGAATCCCAAATGGTCGGAATCTAGGTAGAGTTCTAAATCTCGGACTCTGTGGCCATTTGCGCCCCTGTTCCACTCAATGTCCCCAAGGATCTGGCTAAGGGGGATGTAGTCATCTTTATCTGTGTCCTTCAATGTGGACTTCAATTTCTGATCCATCCACTCTTGCGGACGATGACTGCCCACCTAAAGTTAGTTCCAGGTCTACACGTCCCGAATGCTTGGAGGTCGCTATTTGCTGCCTACATCATTTGACATCAGCTTAGGAATAAAGAGCTAACGCCAGATGATCGTGGCAGAACAGTTAATGTTATCGTGCATGTTATGCCCCAAACTCAGAAAACAGGCTCGTAAAATTTTCGATCGCTGAATTCAGTGCCGACAACCTCCGTAGTGCCCCATTCTCGGCTCCTGGCATTCATACGCCATATTCTGATCCTGAGATCCTACAAGGAAGATTTTCAGTATGAATTTTTTTAAATGGAGCATAACCACAAGAATAACCAAGTCACAAAACAACATCACCACATATCCACTATATCAAAAACTTTTTTAAGTACAATGCGCCAAAATATAAGGTGATCAAAAAGCTCCAAAATAGTCTGATACGCGCCCCTGCCTCAGCATTTCTACGATCCAATAACACCTACACGCAACGGTCATGCATAAGCTTAAAAAAGCTTAGAGGGTGGTGTAAGTGTGTGCACAAGGCTAGCGCCAAGTGTACAATATCAGAGAAATGCAGAAATATATGGGTAAGTCCACAATGCTATAAGCTGTACCAAAGCAATGTGATGTAAGACATGAATGCTATCGATCATACCAAGACCATGCGATGCGAGGCCTAAGTAGCCAAATGTCATATGCAAGATGCAAAGCAAGCATGCCAGTACTCATCAAGTACATATATCAATACAGTTCCACTTTGGAATATCACCAGGGTCTAATACACTTCACACTAACTACCTACTCCCTAACTGAACAGTCAAGCAAGCGAAATAGACCTCACAATCCGCCTGACCAGTAGTCTGTCAATACCTACCTGGCTCATCGATAGCGGACTCATTTGTGAGCTGGTGAAACTCACCCTAACTTATAGCCCCCTCACTCGGGCCGATAATTTCACACCCCCTTCCAACCGACCACGACACAGTGGGAGACGCAGCCTACTGGTATTCGGCACTCGGGCGCTCCTGTATCCACTCGGTCTAGATATTGGAGCATCTCATAATAACTAAAAGGTTCTGGGATTTTTACTCAAGGACATCCAAAGTGCCCACAGTGCTAGAACCAAGTATTTTCGGTATCTGATATGACCATCCACGATGTCCCTATGGAGCCACGACCCTGATGTCACTAGGGCGTACAATAATCAAGTCACAAATATGCGAGATGCATGAGTCACACCATACAATCATGTAGCAGTCTCGGGCGTACCATGCGCTCATGTGGGTAACTCCTATCAATGAGTCCCATAAGTAATCTGCCCAATGGCATATGTTATGATCAGATACTACTCATATCAAGCATACATATAATGCATATGGCATGAGGCATGGAATTATACTAAGCATGTTATAAAGTGATAAACTATCCTCACAACAAGGACGGGCCTAGATGGCCTACATGTAACAAGTATGCGCCTATCAACGGGCTCTAGGGAGAGTCGTAATGCGAGCATTTAACCAACTTATACTTACAATGTGGACGTCAAACCAACATTGTTCCCAAGGTATGGCCCGCCATAAAAAATTATTACATAAACCATGGTGGAATCATACATTACAATGGACCTTAGGTACATCCTGTTGGGCCTTAAATACATCAAATGGGCCATATCACATTGGCCTTATATTCATCAAGTGGGCCACATCAATGGGTCGCACCAATGGGCCTTATGTTTATTGAAATGAGTCATAACCCATGGGCCTTAGAATACATCACAATGGGCCTCATAACATGGGCCTTACATTCATATCAAAGTATGCCTCAATGCATGGCCACAAGAATATCAATATAATATATATATATATATGTATGTATGAGTCATCTCAAAAGATCAACTGGACTGCACTCCAAATAACAGCGGTGAGAATAATTTCCACTGTTAAAATCCTTCAGGACCCAATCTTGGAGATAGATGAAGTGAAGGTAGAGACATTTAGTTTGATCAGAATTACCGTGGCCCTTAAGAAGTTTTTACCCCCACTATTTTTCAGCAGTGGGGATCCACTTGAACTATGGATCTGACTCATTCTTTAGCTCATGCCATAAAATGATCTTTTCAAAATGGTTAGACGGTTTGGATGCAACACAAGCATCATGGTGGGTCCCATAAGGATGGACGGTGTGGAAAGAACACATACATCCCTGGGGGTTCCCACCATCCAGTGGATAGTGTGGACAAAACACACACACCGTGGTGACACATACATCATTAAGGGTACCACGTGGGGCCCACCATAACGTTTGCTCTCCATCCAACCTGTTGATAAGGTAGCACAGAACCAGATGAATAAGAAGAACAAATTTCATATTGATTCAAAACTTCTATGGTGACCCAAAAAGGGCTCTAATGGCAGTCATTCAATCACCGCTATTTCCTATGATGTGGGCCATCTGAGTTTCAGATCGATCCGATATTTGGAAGGGACCCATTTCAAGAAGGGGCCCACCCAATGAACGGTGTGGATAATTAACATACATCATGGTGGGGCCCACGACTGGACCATGGGTCCTACTTGTCTGTTCACTACACGTAGCAGGCACTGCCTGCATTCTGACAGCAGCAGCGTCTGCTGCCTATATGTTTTTTTTTTGAAATTGTATTTTTTTTACGGTTTTTCATACATGGGGCCCACATCAACAGAACCCTCCCCACCCAATAGATTCTACAGTCCATAACCAATCGATCAAGCACAATATTAGGCATTTTTTGGCATGTAGAAAATTTTAAGTGAATTTGAACGGTGAAAATCATTGTTTTTAAAGGTGTGGCCCGCTAGAAAGTTGGATCAGCTTCATTTTTTGACTCAACACCTAAAATGAGTTGGTAAATAGGATGGATGGCGTGGATTGAATGCATATATCAATGTGGGGCATATATAAGTGGCTCACCCCAAATACCTTGAACCAAGGCTAATATTTATGTTTTCCATGAATGTCCAGCGTCCAGGGACGCTGGACATTTGTGCTCTTCAAGTGGGCTGCCCAAGTGGGCCACCAAATGATGATTGGTGTGGATATAACACTTATAAAGTGGGCCCCACCTATAGGTGATTTGGATAAAATATATGCCTCATGGTGGGGTCCATCCGGGTGGGCCACACAGCCACATCATCACATACAAATAGGAAGAAATGAAAGAGAGAGGGAGAGAGAGAGAGAGAGAGAGAGAGAGAGAGAGAGAAGAAGAAGTGGAACACACGTGTGATGGAGGGACCCCGACACTATGGGCCCTCCTTTTTAAGCATTCAATCATACATCAAGTGGGTCCCAATACATGTGGACCCACCAAATCAAAAATCAACGGTGGAGATTACTTCTCCACCAAAATGGAAGGTCTAGATGACCTTTTTAGATCTTAAGAAAGTAAACATCATGATGGGGTCCATGGAGAATGGCCTCATCATGGAATGATGATGAAAATCAAGGTGGGCCATCGGCCACATCAAGGGTCCAAAGTGAGATCCATACCATCAATCGGTAGGCCTCACTTAGCCCATCATCAAAATATAAAAATCTAGCCTATTAAGCACCCACATTCGATCTTTTTGATCCATTGGAAAGCCAATATCCTTGTGTCTCACTTTGATGGTAAAAGATGAGGTTTGAATGGCTAGGATGATGGATTTAGGATGGGAAAGTGGGCCACACAACTCATTCTTTTCTCACATGGAAGAGCTTGGACGTGGGATTTTTCCTTGCTTAGGAATGTGAGTTTGAGAAATGAGTGAAAGAGAGTGTTGTAAAGAGAGAGAGAGAGAGAGAGAGAGAGAGTAGCTTAGGTAGGCCATGATTACTTATAAGAGAGGGTGGCTAGCCATAAGTGCTTGTAAGAAGGGCTAGGGGTAGGTAGGGTGGCTATAGCAAGGGTGATGTCATCCATCACCCTCATGATTACCTAGGGATTAGTGCCACATGTGATGGGTGGGTCCTGCAATATGCAGTCCACGGTTATTATAATGCATGGTCCACATCTTATGATCTAAGCGTCGGATTGGTGCACGAGACGCGGCGTTGGAACCGCGGCAACGGTGCGCTAACAATGGTACAGGTCTCGGATTAAGTCGAATCAAATCTACAGGATACAACTTAGGATCGCACGCAAATGTCGATTATCGGTCACAAGTTGTTTGAATTCATCGGGAAGGATCACAGAAGTTGACTGAACAGTAGGGACTAGGATATAAGTCTTACAGCTCTCCCTACCAAATAAAAATTTCATCCTCAAATTTTATATTACCATCGCACTAAGCATAACTCATAAGAGGATAGGGAACTTAACATCATATATTATCAAAATACAACATATCATCATAATCAAACACCTAAGAAATGGGGATAACGCTCACGAATCTCAAGCTCTAACTCCCATGACGTATCATTAATGAGCAATCTAGTAAGACAGTGTAGGGGCCAAGTCACATGAATCATCGACTACTCCTGATGACTGAGGGTCCTGTTAGACGGCATAAAATCTGTCCTGGGCCTGCTGGGGAGGTGCAGGTCCCCTCTGAGGTCTCTGCTGCTGCTGGGGAGGTCCCCGAGGCTGGTACTGCAGTCATTGCTTCTGCTGTGGGGGCAGTCACGGAGGCTGATGCGGTGCTCTCGGCTGTTGTTGCTGCGGATGGGGACACTCATTCACACGATGTCCTGTCCTACCGCATCCAAAGCAAGTACCTGTGAACGGTCCCGAAAGTGGTGCTAGGGGTGCCATTGGTGCTCGGAATACTAGACGAGTCGCATGTCGTTGCTGTGGACGATGTTTCTACGGCTGGGAGCTACTGGAGGGCTCCTTCCTCTTTTGATCTCCCCTCAGGTCACGGGCTCTCTGCAAATTGGCCCAATCTGACTCATAGATCTGGGCCCTCTCCACAATCTGCTCAAATGTCGGAAGCATGTGTCCGATCACACGACTCTTGAGAGCAGGATGCAAACCGTTCTTAAAACGGTAGGCCTTTCGCCCCTCATCATCAATAAGATACGTCGCGAATCTCGATAATGCGACGAAACGTGCATCATACTGGGACACAGTCTTGTCCCCCTGGACTAGAGTCTCAAACTCTAATGCACACTGTTGTCGCACATTCTTGGGAAAGAACTTCCTGTCAAATCGGTTTATAAAGTCCTCCCAAGTCCACACGAAATCAGCCGCCACCGCTCGGGCTACATATGCCCACCAATGTTGAACCTCACCCTGGAGAAGAAATACGACTAATGGGACTCACTGCTGGGTAGTACATCTCATAGTGTCGAATATCTTCTCTACCTCAGAGCACCATATTTATGCTGCAGTAGGGTCTGGCTCACCCCGAAAACGTGGGGGATCGTGCTGTCAGAAGTCTTTGAGAAGAACGCTCGCACGCTCCTGTTTGGCCTCAGCTGACGTAACAGTGGGACGCTTGCTCTTCTTTCATGCCCCAAACTCGAAAACTGGGCTCACAAAATTTCTGATCGCTGAATCTGGTGTCGACAACCTCCGTAGAACCCCATTCTCAGCTCCTAGCGCCTATTTGCCAGGTTCCGATCTTGGGATGCTACGAGGAGGATTTTCAATGTCAGTTTGATTCGTAATAAGCATAACCAAAGACATAACCCACAAACAACTAAAAATTTCATTACATTTTCACTATGATTAAAAACTTTACAAGTACAATGAGCATAAAGGGAAATACAATGATAGTGGGCGATAACTCCAAAATGATCTACAAAATGCTCCTGCCTCAGCGCTATTGTGCTCCAAGGTCACCTGCACGCAATGGTCATGCATAAGCTTATAGAAAGCTTAGACGATGGTGAAAGTGTGTGTGCAAGGTAGTAATAGGATCATGTAATATCAGAGTAATGCAGAATATGCAGATAGATCCATGAATACCATTAGTCGTACCAAGGCTATGCGATGCAAGACATGAATGATATCGGCCATACCAAAGCCATGCGATGTGAAATGCAACTCAAGCATACAAATCCTCATCTATGTCCACATATCATTACAGCTCAAATCTGGGATATCACCGGGGTCTAGTACACTCTAAATCAGATCGTCGCCCCATCGCGCGCAATAAGGTAAGTGGAAGAGACCTCACTATCCGTCTACCAATATCGGGATCAACTCGTCGATAGCGGACCTATTCCTCGAGCTGGTCAAACTCAGCCTAGCTTTGTTCCCTACTCTCAGGCTGGTAAGGCTGCACCCCCTTCCAACTGACCATGACACAGTGAAAAGTGCGACCATTTGGTAATCGGCACTCAGCACTCCTGTACCCACTTGGTTTAGACATTGGAGTAACCTCTTGATACCATGAGGGTTTAAGGACTTTCACCCAGGGATATCTATAGCACCCCATGTAGAATAAGATTTTTAGTATCCAATCCTGCCAATCACGATATGCCTATGGAGGCTACGGCCCTGATGTCGCTAGGGCGTACGATAACCATGTCACACAATGCGAATGCATGAATCACACTATCCAGTCATGTGGCAATCCTGTGTGTACCGTGCGCTCATGTGGGACAACACTGCCTAACCGAGAGCCCCTAAACAATCTGCCCGAAGGCATGTGCTATGATCAGTCATGTTTCATATCAAGCATACATATGATGCGTATGGTCATGAATCATGAAACTGTACTAAACATGTTATACGGTGATGGATGTTGTTCATAATGAAGATGGGCCTAGACGGCCTATGAGTATGGGCCTAACAATGGGCCCTAGGGAGAATTATAATGCGGACATTTAACCAACATTATTCATACAATGTGGACGTCAAACCAACATTGCTCCCAAGGCACGAGCTGTCAAAAACATCGTTACATAAACCATTTTGGGATCACACATTGTAATGGACCTTAGGTACATCCCATTAGGCCTTCAATGCATCAAATGGGCTGAATCTCATGGGCCTTACATTCATCGAATGGGCTACATTAATGGGCCTCACCAATGGGCCTTATGTACATTGCGATGGGCCATAACCCATGGGCCTTAGAATACATCACAATGGGTCTCAACCCATAGGCCCTAATACATTACAATGGGCCTTCACCCATGGGCCTTATATATATATCAAATGGGTCACACCAATTGGGCCCCATGCACATCAAATGGGCCACACCCAAACATAAGTGGTGGTAATGATTTCCACCATTAAAATTCCTAAGGCCCACCATAACATATGTTTCCCATCCACCTGATCATAAATTAATATAGTGATGGATGAAGTGAAAGTAAATATAAACTTAGTAGAAAGCTACTATGGTCCCTAGAAAGTTTTGGACAGTGGACATCATTGACCACAACATTAAATGGTGGGGTCCACTTGAACTTTAGATCTGACTCTTTTTTTAGCTCAAACCATAAAATGGGCTTACAAAGTGGATGGATGGATTGGATGCAACACATGCATCATGGGGGCTCCACTATCACTGGACAGTGTGAATAAAACACATGCACCAAGGCTCCACCGTCCGCTGGACGGTGGAAATAAAACATATACAGCATTGTGGGCTCCACCGTCCAACGGACGGTGAAAATGGAGCGGGCAGTGGAAATAAAACATATACAGCATTGTGGGCTCCACCGTCCAACAGACGGTGGAAATGGAACACATACATCATTGTGGGCTCCACGTGGGATCCACCACCATGTTTATATACCATCCAACCCGTTGACAAGGCACATGGACCTGAGTGAAAGGAAAACACAAATTTCATCTTGATTCAAAACTTCTGTGGGCCTAGAAAGAATTTCAAAGGCAGCCACCCTATCCCACTGTTTCCTATCATGTGGGCCACCTGAGTCTTAGATTAGGCTGATTTTTGGAGGGGGCCTACTAAATGAATGGGTTGGATGGAAAATACACATCATAGTGGGGCCCACGGCTAGAGCTGTGGACCGCTATTCGTCGGCCCGTCACATGCAGCAGCGTGATGCTACTATGTCAGAGGCAGCAGGCGCTGCCCTGTTTACATTTTATTTTATTTTTAAAAATTTAATCTTCCTGTGGTTTTTCACAGGTAGGGCCCACATTCAGAAAATCCATCCCAACCATGGGATTAGCCGTGGACCGCTGTCCGTCGGCCCATCACATGCAGCAGCGTGCTGCTGCTATGTCAGAGGCAGCAGGCGCTGCCCTGTTTACATTTTATTTTATTTTTAAAAATTCAATCTTCCTGTGGTTTTTCACAGGTAGGGCCCACATTCAGAAAATTCATCCTAACCATGGGATTCTACGGCTCATAACAGGCGAAATGAGTCCAAAGTTTGAGATTTTTGCGTGTATAGAAACATCAGGCGATTTTTCAACAGTAATCATCGAAGTTTCCTATGCTATGGCCCACCAGATGCTCAAATCAGTCTCGTTCTTTGGCTCAACACCTAAAATGATCCAAGGAATGAGGTGGACGCCGTGGATTGAATACATACATCAAGGTGGGGCCTACATGAGTGGGCCACCCATAAGCTTGGAAATAAGCTGATATTTGTGTTTTTCCAAACCACGTCCAGCGTCCCTGGACGCTGGACGTTGCACGAATCAAATACATTAGAGGTGGGCCCTGCTTAGGTGGGCCACCTCATGGAGGATGGTGTGGATACAACACTCAAAGTGGGCCCCACTTGTAGATGGTTTAGATAGAATACATACCTCATGATGGGGTCCATTCGAGTGGGCCACACAACCATATTATGATCTCATAAAAGGAAAATGAAATAGAGAGGGAGAGAGAGAGTGGGACACGCGTGATGGAGGGACCCTGACATTATGGGCCCTCCTTTGCAACCAATCATACATTAAGTGGGTCCCATTACACATGGGCCCATTAAATTAAAATTCAACGGTGGAGATCCCTTCTCCACTAAAATAAACGGTCTAGATGACCCTAGGTATACAAGAAAATAAACATCATGATGGGATCCATGGAGAATGGCCCCATCATGGAATGATCATGATGATCAAAGTGGGTCATCGGCCACATCTTAGGGTCCCAAGTGAGATCCAAACCATTGATAGGTTTGCCTCATTTGGCCCATCAAAAAAAAAAAGAAAACTACTCTATCAAAGTACCCCCACCGTTCGATCTTCTTGCTCCTATAGGTTCCTTAGCTCCTTAGCTTTGATTCCAACGGAGGAGATGAGGTTTAGATGGTCGAGATGGGAGATCTTGGGATGGAAAGGTGGGCCACACTTGAAGCTTGGAAGAGAGTGAGGGGCTTAGACGTGTGAATTTCTTTCTTGCTTGGGAATGGTTTGAAAAAATGAGAAAGAGAGTTGTAAAGAGAGAGGAGTGATGGGTGATGGAGTGATGGATGTGGTGGTGATGGGTGTGTAAGATATTTTTTTAACTTTTGTGGCAAATGTGTAAGAAAGGTATGGGCTTTTATAAGAAATTTTTAACTTTTGGGGCTTGTTTGGGAAAGGGTGAAAGGTGATGTGTACTTGACATGTACTTGACATGTAGAGATTGAAAGATTGATGGATTGATAGATTGATGTGACATGTCGTAGAGATTCTCTTGGATTTTGCAACGAGCGGCGTTTTCCTTCCACCGAACGTTGGCCCACATCTCTTGGCCAGGGTATCGCCTCAGCACGCGAGTCGCAGCATCAGAACCGTAGTAACAACGCGGTCATTATGGTAAAGGTCTTGGATTTAGTTGACTCGGGTTGACATCGTGTGAATCAAGGTCGTGCACGAATACTAGTTAAGGGTCGAAAGTTTCTGGAATTCGACTGATAAGACCGTGGAAGTCTATGGAACGGTATGGTCTAGGATACCGAGCTTACATCTGCCCCTGAAGAATAGCGGTCATTGCCTACAGCATCTGCTGAAGTTGGGTGGCACTCACAGGTACGGTTGGATCCACACGGTCTCAGGTAGAGGAGTGGCATCCTCAGGATGGAAAGTAGAAATATCCGGTGGTGGAGTGAGAGTCATAGGTGGTAATTTGGGAGTTGCAGGTGGTGGAGCAGGAGTTGCTCGGGTCGCTCTCTTAGACAGCATGTCCTACAAGAAGGAACAAGGGCTTATCAACCTTGAGCATTCTCAAAGGCATAAACGTTAAGGGTTTATGTTAGAAAATCGGTAAGTCATTCGGACTCAGAACCTATTCATTCTAAGTTCATAGCAGATATGTGATGTGATCTCAGGTATTCTCAAGTTATGCTCTGACACCAACTTTTGTCATGCACCAAACTTAAAAAATGGGCTCATAAAATTTTCGATCACCGAATCCGGCGCCGATAGCCTCCGTAGTGTCCCATTCTCGGCTCCTGGCATTCATATGCCAGATTCTAATCCAGGGATCATATAAAGAGGATTTTTAATATAATTTTTTTTTGTAATGGAGCATAACCACAAGCATAACCAAGTCACAAAACAACATCACCACATATCCACTATATCAAAAACTTTTAAGCACGATGTGGAAAAGGAAATATAAGGTGATTAAAAAGCTCCAAAATAGTCTGATACGTGCCCCTGCCTCAGCGTTTCTACGATCCAATAACACCTGCACGCAACGGTCATGCATAAGCTTAAAAAAGCTTAGAGGGTGGTGTAAGTGTGTACACAAGGCAAGCGCCAAGTGTACAATATCAGATAAATGTAAACATATGCGGGTAAGTCTACAATGCTATTAGTTGTACCAAAACAATGTGATGTAAGACATGAATGCTATCGGTCATACCAAGACCATGCGATGCGAGGCCTATGTAGCCAAATGTCATATGCAAAATGCAAAGCAAGCATGCCAGTACTCATCAAGTACATATATCAATAAAGCTCCTCTCTGGGATATCACCAGGGTCTAATACACTTCACACTGACTGCCTCCTCCTTAGCTACACAGTCAAGCAAGCGAAATAGACCTCACTATTTGCCTGACCAGTAGTCTGCCAATACCTACCTGGCTCGTCGATAGCGGACTCATTTGTAAGCTGGTCAAACTCAACCTAGCTTATAGCCCCCTCACTAGGGCGGATAAGGTCACACCCCCTTTCAACCGACCATGAAATAGTGGGAGACGCGGCCTACTGGTATTCGACACTCAGGCGCTCGTATATCCACTCGGTCTAAACGTTGGAGCATCTCCTAGTACTAAAAAGGTTCTGAAATTTTCACCCAAAGACATCCTAAGTGCCCACAGTACTAGAACCAAGTATTTCTGGTATCCGAAACGGCCATCCACGATTTGCCTGTGGAGCCATGACCCTGATGTCGCTAAGGCGTACAATGATCAAGTCACACATATGCGAGATGTATGAGTCACACCATACAATCATGCAGCAATCTCGTGCGTACCATGCGCTCATGTGGGTAACTCCTATCAATGAGTCCCATAAGTAATCTGTCCAATGGCATATGCTATTATCAGACACTACTCATATCAAACATACATATGATGTGTATGGCATGAGGCATGGAATTATACAAAGCATGTTATAAAGTGATGAACTATCATCACAACAAAGATGAACCTAGACGGCCTAAATGTAACAAGTATGGGCCTATCAACGGGCCCTAGGGAGAGTCGTAATGCGGACATTTAACCAACATTATACTTACAATGTGGACGTCAAATCAACATTGCTCCCAAGGCATGGCCTACCATAAAACATCATTACACAAACCATGATGGAATCACACATTACAATGGACCTTAGGTACATCCTGTTGGGCCTTAAATACATCAAATGGGCCATATCACATATGCCTTATGTTCATCAAGTGAGCCACATCAATGGGCCACACCAATGAGCCTTATGTTCATTGCAATGGGTTATAAACCATGGGCCTTAAGATACATCACAATGGGCCTCATAAGATGGGCCTTACATTCATATCAAAGTGGGCCTCAATGGATGGCCACAAGAACATCAATATAATATATATATATATATATATATATATATATATATATATATATATATATATATATATGTATATATGTATGTATGTATGTGTCATCTCAAAAGATCAACTGGACCGCACTCTAAATAATAGCGGTGAGAATGATTTCTGCTGTTAAAATCCTATAGGGCCCAATCATGGAGATAGATGAAGTGAATGCAGAGACATTTAGTTTGATCAGAACTACCGTGGCCCTTAAGAAGTTTTTGAACGGTGAATGTCACTACCCCCACTATTTTTCAGCGGTGGGGATCCACTTGAACTATGAATATGACTCATTCTTTAGCTCTTACCATAAAATGAGCTTTTCAAAATGGTTGGACAGTTTGGATGCAACCCAAGCATCATGGTGGGTCCCATAAGGATGGACAGTGTGGAGAGAACACATACATCACCGGGGGGTTCCCATCGACCAGTGGACGATGTGGACAAAACACACACACCGTGGTGGGTTCCACCGTCCACGACAGTAGACGGTGTGACTAAAACACATACATCATTGAGGGTCCCATGTAACGACCTAGAAAAATTCGTACTTAGACCCGAGTACCACCTCTAGAAGAAATCAATTAGAACCAAATCCCTTAGAACTGTAATATGTTTTAGCTAGCGCTAAACTAGATTGCATGTGAAATTAGCACCAATAACTTTCAATACGATCTGTAAGACCCAAAACCTAGAGAATCATTGACGCTATATTACCTTGAAATCTAGGATCCAACTCTAAACCCAGTTGCTCCTGGAAATGCTTTGTAATTTTGTATTGGATTTAGACCGCAGGTCGAAAGTCTGATAGCTATGAACTTAGACCATTATGACCGCTTAATCGGCCTACGCTGGGGTGACGAGCCTCCCCGTAATGACCAGTGAGCACCCTACTCTCATGAGCAGATTATGGTGGTATGGGACACTATATTCTTGTTGTCGGCCTACATTGATTGGTGACGAGCCCTCTGTAGTGACCTCGAGTATATCTTGACACTACATAAGGGCGACGAGTCCTATTGCAGTATTGAGAATATAACTAGGCCTGTATTGATTTGGTGATGGGGGAGTGGTGTAATGATTCTGTGCAACAGCCGTGACAGCCCTTGCAGCGACCTAAAAACGTAACATCGTATGAGATTTCCTAGGACTGACGACCCTAGAATGGATCAATGTTTGGGGATTGATATAAGGGAGGTGTCTTAACTTCTCAATCCTGCTGTATGAAAAGGACTAATAAGAACTGGGTAATCATATTCATGACATCGTACTGCATGTGCCATTGGCGTTGGTGTGAGAGCAAAGTGGTAATGATTCATGCCACGATCGTTAGATGATGTCGTATGAGGGAGTTTGTGGTGAGGGCATGCATCATTATCTCATTCATTCTCGCATTAACAAGAGTATCTAGGACATGTTTGATTATACTGCTTTATCGTTACTGCTTGATTGAATTGATAGCATGTTAACCTTTGCGGTATAGTACCACTGAGTTGATCACTCACTCCCACATTCTGGGATGGTGCTTAACCACCAACCAGACTCTGATTTAGTTGTAGGTGACGGTGATGCTGGCGAGGCGGAGCCAGACTTTGATGAGGACGAGGAGTCGTTCTCATTTATATAGTTCTCAGGCGGGTTCATGTGAGCCTTGTCCTGACCAGCGGGGTTTCTGGGATATGTATATAACGATTTTACAAAGTTTGATACATGTATTTTGTGAGACAGAGTTGTATATATTACCCTGGGCAGAGCATGTGTATTTTGGGGATTCTTTTTTATTTATATATGTATTTAAGTCTTCCGCTTACATTTCCTCAATATCCCTGAATTATGTCTTCTGATCTGGCTTGATTTATGTCATGTTTCATGCACTAACACCGACAACATACATCCATTATTGTATATGTTGCATAAGTGATGTTTTGGAACTCGGGAGCTGAGTCATGCTCGACCCTCGAATTTCAGGGAGTTACATCCCACGTGGGGCCCACCATAACATTTTCTTTCCATCTAACCTGTTGATAAGGTCGCACGGACCCAGATGAATAGGAAGAACAAATTTCATATTAATTCAAAACCTCTATAACGCCCTAAAAATCGGGGGTCAAGCAGAAACTCAGCTCCCGAGTTCCTACGTATCACTTATGTAACATAGATAATGATGATTGAATGTTGTTCATATTAGTACAGTAAACATGAGTGGGATTAGACCAAAACATCATATCATATCCAGAGACAGTTAAATTTCGTAAGCGAAAGACTGTGATAAATATATAAAATGTATAATTTATTGTAAGTCTCCGGAGTGTGAACATGTTACCAGGTTAACTATATACATGTATACTCTAAAAATGATAAAAAAAAAAAAAGAATATACATAGGTGTTTAAATAAAATGTAAAATACCAAGTGTATTGGCATCTAATCAGTAACCCTGTAACCCCGTCGATCAGAACCTGCATATAGGAGAAATCCTCCTCAACATCATCAAGTTCGGCTCTGCTTCGCAAGCATTTCCATTATCTGAAACTAAAACAGGGACTGGTTAGTGTTTCAAACACCGTCCCGTAACGTGGGAGTGAGTGATCAACTCAGTGAAACTATACAGCAAAGGTTAACATGTTATCAATTCAATCAAGTAGCAATGATAAAGTAGTACAATCAAACATGTCCTAGATACTCTTGTTAATGCAAGAATGATATGAAATAATGATGCATGCCCTCATCACAAACTCCCTCTTGAGACAACGTCTAACGATCGCGGCATGAATCACTACCACTTTGCTCTCACACCAACGCTAATGGCACATGCAGTGCGATGTTATGAGCATGATTACCAAGTTCTTATTAATCCTTTTCATACAACAGGATTGGGAAGCTAAAGCACCTCCCTTATATCAATTCCCAAATAATGATCCATTTTAGGGTCATCAGTCCTAGAAAATCTCATACGATATTGTTGTTCTAGATCGCTGTAAAGGGCTCGCCACCAATCAATACAGGTCTAGTTATATCCTAGATACTACAATAAGGCTCGTCACCCATATGTAGTGTCAGGATATACTCGAGGTCACTACAGAGGGCTCGTCACCAATCAATGTAGACCGACAGCACGAATATAGTGTCCCATACCACCATAATCGGCTCACGAGAGTAGAGTGCTCACTGGTCATTACGGGGAGGCTCGTCGCCCCAGCATAGGCCGACAAATCAACCACGATGTCCCATACCATCATGTCCGGCTCATGAGTCTTAGGGGATCGCGGTACCAAAGTTAAGAGGATTTTCACTAGTGAGTTTAGTGCCTTAGATTCAAACAGTAGTGACCAAACATGGTGAACATACATCGGCCAATTGGGTTAGTTGATAAGTTCAACTAGGCCAAGCGCACGTTGAGTTGATCGACATGGAATGCATAAGCACTTCATGTAGCCTAACCACTGTCGAACATCCCAAGCACGACTCGGATTCAATGAACACATCCTACGTGGCGAAAATAACCTCAACCACTATTTGAAGAACAGTTACTGATTACCTGGACTGTAATATAGTCCCAATCATGTACAAGCTCAATAACAAGCATTTGATTCATAGTCTCCATTTAATGAACATATTATGAAATATAACTCAAATATAAATACAGTACATGGAGGAAATCATACACATAGCTAACATGAATAATTCAGGCTAAACAATTCATGGAGAAAATCATACACACAAGTAGGATGATTGAGATTCATATCTCAATATCCTAAAAATCATGCCTTTACTAAATACTAACTCATTCAAGCATTTTTACAAACACTTAAACTACATTATTCAACATACATCACGTATGTCGACCACATTACATATTAGGACAAATCCTTTTGTCAAGGAGTTGTCGCATACATAACTATCATATATCTACGTCAAATAATCATGGCAATCATAATAGCAAATTCCATACGTATACGCGTATTCTAACATATACATGAAATACCCTATTTATAACATAGGTTATACATATACGTAAATCAAAAAAGATAGCGCATTTAGCATGTGTAATAGCATCCTAGGCAAGAATAAATCATTATCTAACATTGAAAGTCTTGAAAACCATAACCTAAATGTATATAGTCCGCACCTTAAACCAGAAAACACGTAATAGATATGATTCAGACGATAAATCGTCGTCAATGGCGGATAGGCAACCTAAGGCACGAAATAGGTTGGTTACAACTTCACTTCAACTATCCTAAGCTTCAAAACAAGTTAGGGTTTGATTAACTTACCCAAGAACGGAATTAGAATCGCTGGATTAACGATTTAGAGACGATGGATTTGATGTGTAGAAGAACTGGGAAGAATCTCAAGAAGGAACAACAAGTTCTCTCTTACTTTCTCTCTCTTTTCTCTCTCTTGAAGTGGTTAGGGTTTAGAATTCGTATGGGATATGAGAATGAAGGTTTAAGGCCTTTTTATAAGCTCAAAAGCGATGGAAATAGCCCTAAGGCCAAGGTATACTTAGGTTATAACCAAATCAGGCTCTTACTGATCCAACGGAACACTTCTGGAGGTCCTCTTATCAAATGCGGTCGGACTTAAGCTCACTAGTATTAGATCTTAAGCAAGTTAAGTTTTCAGTCCGATCGGGTTCCCAGCTCGTCCATGGCTGACCAGTTTCAGTTCAACGGTCACCGAAACTCGATCAGGGCCACAAGTGTTTTGACATGTCTAGGCCACCTTCTCTGATCCGAGGGTGAATTTGGGTCAAAAATCAACTGTTACGCCCCAAACCCGAAAATCGGATTCACATGAATCCCGATTGTCGAATCTGGTGCCAACAGCCTCCATAGTACCCCATTCTCGACTCCTGACAATCAAGTGCCAGATTCCGATCCTGAGATCCTACAAGGAGGATTTTCAGAATGAATTTTTTTTTGTAATGGAGCATAACCACAAGCATAACCAAGTCACAAAATAACATCACCACATATCCACTATATCAAAATCTTTTAAGTACAATATGCAAAGGGAAATACAAGATGATCAAAAGCTCCAAATTGGTCTGATACGCGCTCCTGCCTCAGCGCTGCTGCTGTCCAACGCTACCTGCATGCAACTGTCGTGCATAAGCTTACAAAAGCTTAGAGGGTGGTGTAAGTGTGTGCGTAAGGTAAGTGCCAAGTATACAGTATCAGAGAAATACGGAAGTATGCGGTAAGTCTATAGAATCAGCCATGCCAAGGCTATGTAATGCAAGACGTGAATGCTATCGGCCATACCAAGGCCATGCGATACGAGATATGAATGTCATCGGCCACACCGATGCAATGCAAGGCCTACATAGCCGAATGTCATATGTGAAATGTAATCCAAGCAAGTCAGTACTCATCATGTACACATATCAGTACAGTTTCCTCTCAGGATATCACCGGGGTCTAATACACTTCGCAGTAACTGTCACCTCCCTATCTGCATAATCAAGCAAGCGGAATAGACCTCACTATCCGCCTGACCAGTAGTCTGTCAATACCTACCCGGCTCATCGATAGCGGACTCATTTATGAGCTGGTCAAACTCAGCCTACCTTATAGCCCCCTCACTCAGGCGGATAAGGCCACACCCCCTTCCAACCGACCACGACACAGTGGGAGACGCGGCCTACTGGTATTCGGCACTCGGGCGCTCGTGTATCTACTCAGTCTAGACGTTGGAGCATCTCCTGGTACCAAAAAGGTTCTGGGACTTTCACCCAAGGACATCCTAAGTGCCCACAGTACTAGAATCAAGTATTTTCGGTATCCGATACGGCCATCCATGATGTACCTGTGGAGCCACGGCCCTGATGTCGCTAGGGCGTGCGGTGATCAAATCACACATATGCGAGATGCATGAATCACGCCATCAAATCATGCAGAAATTCAGCGCGTACTGCGCGATCATGTGGGGCACTCTGTCTCATAACGGGTCCCATAAGTGGTCTACCACATGGCATATGCGATGATCAGTCCCTACTCAATCCAAGCATATATATGATGCGTATGGGCATGAGTTATGGGATTATACTAAGCATGTTATAAAGTGATGAATAGTAACGAGTATAGGCCTATTAATGGGCCCTAAGGAGAGTTACAACGTGGACATTTAACCAATCACTGTACATACAATGTGGACGTCAAACCAACATTGTTCCTTAGGCACGACCCGCCATAAATGTCATTACATGAACCATGAGAAATCACACATTGCAATGGACCATAAGGTCATTCCGTTGGGCCTCGATCCATAGGCTATAGATACATCAAATGGGCCGAATCACATGAGCCTTACATTCATCAAATGGCTGCATTAATGGGCCTCACCAATGAGCCTTATGTATATTGCAATGGTCCATGACCCATGGGCCATGAAACACATCAAAGTGGGCCTCACAACTTGGGCCTTAACTATATCAGATGGGCCTACACTCATGAGTTTTAAACATACTAAATGGGCCACTCCATTTGCGCCCCATGTACATCAAATGGGCTTAATCCCATGGGCTTTATATGCATCAAATGGGCTTAGTCCCATGGGCTTTATATGTATCAAATGGGCTTAGTCCCATGGGCTCTAAATATATACCAAGGTGGGCCTCAATGGATGGCCACGATTGAATCAATATGGGCCCTATGCACATACCAAGGTGGGCCTCAATGGATGGCCACAATTGAATCAATATGGGCCCTATACACATACCAAGGTGGGCCCACTTGAACCATAAATCTAACTCATTTTTAGCTCAAGCCAAAAAATGATTTTTCTACAAATAATTGGACGGTATGGATGCAACACATGCACCATGGTGGGTCCAACTGTCCAAGATCTGGACGGTTTGGATCAAACCCACCCGGCTGCTGACACCATGCACCAGCTATATAGCTGGTGAGCGGTAGACCAGCCAATGGTTTCCAAAGAGGTGGGTCCCACGTAGGCCCACCATCAAATATAATATATTATATTATATTAATATATTATTATTATTAAATCCAATCCAACGTCCAGACCCTGGACGCTTGGATGGACAGCATAGGTATAAGATATGCATTATGGTGGGATCCACACACGTGGCCCACCAACTAAATGGATGGTGTGGATACACACAGTCTGGATGGACGAATGGAGTAGATTGCACACACATCATGGTTGCATCCCACCGTCCAGCCATCTGAACGGTGCGGATTACAAAACAGGTGGATGGCGTGGATTAAATGGAGATGGGCAGCGTTGCATGCCCCACGTGGAGTCCACTCACACGTGGGTCCCATCCTGCTGGTGCAGCAAGATAAAATTCAAATATCATGGTGGGTTCCACCGTCCACGGCAATGGACGGTGAGAATAAAACACATACAGCACCGTGGGTCCTATGTGGGGCCCACCATCACGTTTACTTGCCATCCAAACTGGTGATAAGGTCACGCAGACCCATATTAAGAGGAAAAATGAATTTCAAAATGATCCAAAACTTACGTGAACCCAAAAATGGGTCTCAATGGCAACCATTCAATCACATTGTTTCTTATGATGTGGGCCACCTGAACGTTGAATGTGGCTGGAATTTGGAGAGTGGCCCACTGCCCTAAGGGCCTTCAAGACGGACGATGTAGATATACAAAACAAACATCATGGTGGGGCCCATGGCTGGGACCGTGGGTCCCTGGCCCGTCCGCCCATCCGCCTCCCCAGCGCAGGACGCTGACGCGTCCTCAGCAGCAGCTGCTGCTGCTGTTTCTTTCTTCCTCTCTTTTTTTTTTCTTTTTTAAAAAATGTTTTCTGAGGAATTCTTTAGGTGGGGCCCTCATCAGATAAATTCGCCCCGCCCATTGCATCCTACTGCTTAAGAGCGACCTAATGAGTCTAATATACGTGTTTTTGGCAAATAGAACCATCAAGGTGGGTTTCAATGGTAATACCGCTTTTTCCTATGGTATGGCCCGCTTGATTAAAGGATTGGCCTTATTTTTCGGATTAACGCCTAAAATGGCTTGAAAAATGAAATGGACGGCGTGGATTATATTCATATGCCATGATGGAGCCTATAAAAGTGACCCACTCAAAAGTTTAAAATGAAACTAATATTTTGTTTTGCCTGTACACCCACTGCATGTTGACGTTCCAGCAACCACGTCCAGCGTCCCTGGACGTTGGATGGACGACGTGTACATACCATTTATCAAGGTGGGTTCCACATAGGCGTGGCCCACTGGATTGCATCAATTTAATATTTATGTCTTCCCATTGCCATATGATAGGGCCCACATGGTTTGGATGGTGTAGCTCTAACACGTCCCTCAAGTGGGTCCCACGAAGGCGGACATCATAAATACGTTGCATACATCATAGGGCTATTAACAAAGGAAAAGGAAGAAAGAAAGAGAGAGAGAGAAAGGTGGGACACACGTGTGATGGAGGGACCCCAATACTATGGGCCCTCCTTGCATTCAATCATACATCAAGTGATAATCGAGGTGGGTCATCGGCCACATCTTAGGGTCCAAAGTGAGATCCATACCATTGATCGGTAGGCCTCACTTGGCCCATCTTAAAAACATGAAAAACTATCCTATTAGGGCACCCACCTTATGATCTACTCGGTCCGTTGGAACGCCTATCTTCTAGAGCTTCACTCTGATGGTGGAGATGGGAGATGGATGGCTAGGATGGGAGATTTGGGATGGGAAGTGGGCCACCAACATGCACTTTTCTCTCATGGGAATGCATGGACGTGGGAGTGCTTCTTGGTTGCTTGGGATTTGTTGAGAAATGAGAGACAGAGGTGTGATGTAAGGAGAGATGGAGTGATGTGCAGTGAGTGATGGGTGAGGTGAATGATGGGTGAAGTGAGAGGTTAGTTGACTTTGGTGGTTGCTTGACTTGTGGAGAAAGGAAGCATGGGTACTTGTACTTGACATAAAGTGATTGATGGGTGATTGATTGATGGGATTGATTTGACACTTTGTAGAGATTCTCTTGGGATTTGCAACGCACGGTGTTTTCCCTCGAACTGAACGCGGGTCCGCATCTCGTCGTCTGGGTATCGGATCGATGCGTGAGTTGCGGCGTTAGAACCGCGGTGACGGTGCGGTCGCAACGATACAAGTCTCAGATTAAGCCGACTCAAATGTATAGGATATGACTTACGGTTGTACGCAACATCAACTATAGGTCGCGGATTACCGGAATTTGACGAGAAAGATCGCGGGAAGCGAATTTGACGAGAAAGATCGCGGGAAGCGACGGAATAGTACGGATTAGGATACGGGTCTTACACCAACGGTCAGAACGCTTAGAAAAGATGCGCAAGCAACATGACACAGATTACTTAAAATCATATTTAATATCTTAAAAATCTTCACTTTCTCACACTCTTAACTCCAGACTCAAGGAAATGGTCTCATGACATGGTCAAGTCCAACTAGGCGGTCATAATGGTCTAAGTTCATCGCTATCAGACTTTTGACGTGCGGTCCAGATCCGATACGAAGTTTCAAAGTACTCCCGAGAACAACTAGGTTTAGAGTTGGATCCTAGATTTCAGGGTAATATAGCGTTCACAATTCTATAGATTTTGGGTCTTACAGATCATATTTAAGGTGGTTGGTGGTAATTTCATAGGTAATCTAGTTTAATGCTAGTTAATACATATTAAATTTCTAAAGAAATAGGTTCTAAATGATTTCTTTGGTTTTGGAATTGAGTTTTGAGAAGTTACCAAGGTGTTATGGTTGACCCATTGCCTAAGGACGTCTAACTCCAGGTTGGCAAAAATTCGGGGTGTTACAACTTCTGTGGTGACCCAAAAAGGGTTTCAATGGCAGTCGTTCAATCACTGTTGTTTCCTATGATGTGGGCCATCTGAGTTTCAGATCAGGCTGATATTTGGAAGGGACCCACTTCAAGAAGGGGCCCACCCAATGAACGGTGTGGATAATTAACATACATCATGGTGGGGCCCACGGCTGAATCGTGGGTCCAGCTTGTCCGTCCGCTACACGCAGCAGGCGCTGCCTGCATTCTAACAGCAACAACGTCTGCTGCCAATATGTTTTTTTTTTGAAATCACATTTTTTTTGCAGTTTTTCATACATGGGGCCCACATCAACAAAATTCACTCCACCCAATAGATTCTACAGTCCATAAACAATCCATCAAGCCCAATATTAAGCATTTTTCGGCGTGCCGAAAAATTTAAGTGAATTTAAACGGTGAAAATCACTATTTTTAAAAGAGTTGCCCGCCAGAAAGTTGGATCAGTTTCATTTTTTGATTCAACACCTAAAATGAGTTGGTAAATAGGATGGACGACATGGATTAAATGCATATATCAATGTGGGGCCTATACAAGTGGCTCACCCCAAATACCTTGAACCAAGGCTAATATTTATGTTTTCCATGAACGTCCGGCGTCCAGGGACGATGGACGATTTGTGCTCTTCAAGTGGGCTGCCTAAGTGGCCCACCAAATAATGATTGGTGTGGATATAACACTTATAAAGTGGGCCCCACCTATAGGTGACTTGGATAAAATACATGCCTCATGGTGGGGTCCATCCGGGTGGGCCACACGGCCGCATCATCACATATAAATAGGAAGAAATGAAAGAGAGGGAGAGAGACAGAGAGAGAGAGAGAGAAGAAGTGAGACATACGTTGATGGAGGGACCCCGACACTATGGGCCCTAATTTTTAAGCATTCAATCATACATCAAGTTTGTCCCAATACATGTGGGCCCACCAAATCAAAAATCAACGGTGGAGATTACTTCTCCACCAAAATGAACGGTCTAGGTGACATCTTTAGATCTTAGGAAAGTAAACATCATGATGGGGTCCATGGAGAATGGCCCTATCATGGAATGATAATGAAAATCAAGGTGGGTCATCGGCCACATCAAGGGTCCAAAGTGAGATCCATACCATCAATCGGTAGGCTTCACTTGGCCCATCATCAAAATATAAAAATCTAGCCTATGAAGCACCCACCTTCAATCTTCTTAGTCCGTTGGAAATCCAATCTCCTTGTGTGTCACTTTTTTTGTGGAAGATGAGGTTTGAATGGCTAGGATGATGGATTTGGGATGGAAAAGTGGGCCACACAACTCACTCTTTTCTCACATGGAAGAGCTTGGACGTGAGATTTTTCCTTGCTTGGGAATGTGAGTTTGAGAAATGAGAGAAAGAGAGAGTTGTAAAGAGAGAGAGAGAGAGAGAGAGAGAGAGAGAGAAAGAGAGAGAGTAGCTTAGGTAGGCAATGATTACTTGTAAGAGAGGGTGGCTAGCAATAAATGCTTGTAAGAAGGGTTAGGGGTAGGGTGGCTAACCATAGTGCTTGTAAGAAGGGTTAGGGGTAGGTAGGGTGGCTATAGTTAAGGTGATGTCATCCATTACCGTCATGATTACCTAGGGATTAGTGTCACATGGGATGGGTTAGTCCTGCAATATGCGGTTCATGGTCATTATAATGCACGATCTACATCTTATGATCTAAGTGTCGGATTGGCGCATGAGACACGGCGTTAGAACCGCAGCGGCGGTGCGGTCGCAATAGTACAGGTCTCGGATTAAGCCGACTCAAATCTATAAGATACGACTTAGGATCGCGTGCAAATGTCGATTATCGACTGCAGGTTGTCTAAATTCGTTGGGAAGGATCATTGAAGTCGATGGAATAGTACGGACTAGGATACAGGTCTTACAGTGCATTACTGGAGTGCGCTCGGCTTAATTATCAGAACTCAGCTAGTTGATTGACGACTAGCCGAACAGAGCTTTCCTGAACCGAGCCTGGGGTATTCTACCGGCTAAGGGCAGCCTAGGCTGGAGTCATCAAGACATGACTTGATCACTTACCGGATGATGGTTTGGACTGATCTATACGAGCCCATATCTTTCTATGTCATGGCTAAGACCTATCTCGTTGATTGCTTCCTTTTGGTGATGTATCTTTCAAAACGACAACTAGTATGGCTGATCTCATCTTGAAGGTAGTTTGGTTGAGCCATTAATAACAGTAGCTAGGCCGAGCTGACTTTAAATGTGGTCGTACCGTATCTCCCCATCACGTGTATGATTTGAATAAGGACATCGTAGGCTTCAACAAGGACCTTGTTTTACAAGGCTTGGTTATACATGAGCGTGGAAATTGCAAATCCCCAGTAAAGAGGTTAAAACATGCAGAAAATGCATCAACATATCAAGCGTGTTGGACAACGGATCAGTGCGTTGTAGAAGGGAGCAAATTAGATACTGAACACTTCAGTAACCAAGAGGCTATTTGAGTGACGTGGTGAAATAGGATTGGTTGAACACCATCAGTCTGTTGCCCTATAATTAATGCTCTTTCTGTTAGAGCTCCATTAAACGTCTCTCTTCTTTTGGCGATTCACACACTCGACCACGTAAGGGTAAATGCCAATTTAAAGTCATTTCTTTTATTGGCTCCCCTGCTAAAGTGACGTCACCACTTTCCATGGGCGCCTATGATGCATCTATTGTATCTATATCGCCCGTCCATTTTGCGAGATCATTTTAGGGCATGATCTAAAGTGTGAAAGATCCAAATTTCAAGTGTGCCCCACTACAGAAAATAGTGGGGATTGTACGCTTACCATTAAAACCTCTTTGGGCTACAGAAGCTTTTGATCGGGAGTGGATTAGATACTGAACACTTTAGTAGCCAAGAGGCTATTGAAGTGACGTGGTGAAATAAGATTGGTTGAATGCGAAGAGTTTGTTGCCTTATAACTAATGTTCTTTTCGTTGGAGCTCACACACTCTACCACGACAGGGTAAATGCTCTTTCCTTTGTACCATGATGGATCTATTGTATCCACACCGCCCATTCATTTTGTGAGATCATTTTAGGGCATAATCCAAAGAGTGAGAAAGATTTAAACTTCAAGTGCACCCCACCATAGAAAACAATGGGGATTAAACTCTTACCATTAAAACCTCTTTGGGTCACAGAAGCTTTCGATCAAGCTAATATTTATGGTTTACCTTATTCCATATCTTTTTTAACTTGTAAAAAAGTTAGATCTCAAATAAACATCATGGTTAGCCCTGGAAAGGTTTCAACGGTGGCCCGTCACCGTCCCACTGTTTTCTATGGTGGGGTCCACTTGAACTTTGGATCTGCCTAATTCTTTGGCTCACGCACTAAAATGATCTCTCCAAATAGATGGATGGTGTGGATACAACACATACATCATGGTGGGGCCCATAGAAGCTGGTGACGTCTCACGAGACTCGCTACCATCTACTTGAGTAGCAAGCCCGCTCCCCTACTCTATATAATTTAAAGAAATAAAAATCCTATCCTCTATGAGTTACTAAAATGTCGTCACGTAGAGTATTAAAAGTAGTAACATGTCTAGGTGGTGCCCACAATGATGTTTTTGATAAATCTATCCCACTATAAGTTTTTTATTAGATTATGTTACGACATGGACCTAAGAATGATATTGATCCAAACCTCGAGTGGGCCACACTGAAGGAAAATGTGAGGATTGAGCTTCCGCCGTTGAAACATTTAAGTCGGCCACAAAAGTTTTGGATTATGCTAATGTTTTTATAATTTCAGTTCATCCATGTAAGAATAACCTCATGAACCATATGGATGGCATATATACATCATGGTGGACCCAGGGAATTTTCAACGACAGGAATTCCCCCACTTACTGCTTCCAGCCGAACAACCCACATGAGTTTTAGATCTGCCTCATTTTTTGGCCTACATTTTAAGATGATATGGAAAAAAGAAAAATGAAAAAGATGGACAGAGTGGATTTCTCACAAACATCACGGTGTACCCCACCTAGCTTGCCATTGAAGGAAGTTCATGCTGATGGCTTTGGTCGTAATCCGCGTCCATTGGAAACGGAAGCTGATTGGCTACTTAACCAAACCATAGCGAGTCTAACTGTTGATGTTATGTTACCACGTTTCTTTGTGCCCCATCATGATATATGTGTTGTATCCACACCATCCATACATTTGGAGAGATCATTTTAGAGAGTGAGCCAAAGAATTAGGCTGATCCAAAGTTTGTGGACCCCACCAGGGAAAAAAGTGGGACAGTGGCTACCACCATTGAAACCTTCATAGGGCCAACTATGATGTTTATTTGAGATCCAAATTTTTTATAAGTTAAAAAAGACATGGAATAAGGTAAATTATAAATATTAACTTGATCGAAAGGGGAGCGGATTAGATACTAGACACTTCAGTAACCAAGAGGCTACTGAAGTGACGTGGTGAAATAGGATTGGTTGAATGCCAACAGTCTGTTGCCCTATAATTAATGCTCTTTCTATTAGAGCTCCATTAAACGTCTCTCTTTTTTTTGGCGGTGCACACTCTCAACCACGTAGGGGTAAATGCTAATTTAAAGTCATTTCTTTTATTCTCTCCCTGCTAAAGTGACGTCACCACTTTCCATGGGCGCCCATGATGCATGTATTGTATCCATACTGCCCGTCCATTTCGCGAGATCATTTTAGGGCATGATCTAAAGACTAAGAAAGATCCAAATTTCAAGTGTGCCCTATTGCAGAAAACAATGGGGATTGAACGCTTACCATTAAAACCTCTTTAGGCTACAGAAGCTTTCGATCAAGCTAATATTTGTGCTTTACCTTATTTCATGTCTTTTTTAACTTATAAAAAATTTGGATCTCAAATAAACATCATGGTTGGCCCTAGGAAGGTTTCAATGGCCACTGTCCCACTTTTTTCCTTGATGGGGTCCACGAATTTTGGATCAGCCTAATTCTTTACCTTACTCTCTAAAATGATCTCTCCAAATGTATGGATGATGTGGATACAACACATATATCATGATGGGCCCCAAGAAACATGGTAACATAATATCAGTAGTTAGACTCGCTATGGTCTGGTTGAGTAGCTAATGGGCTTCCGTTTCCAATGGACGCGGATTGCGGCCAAAGCCATCAGCATAAACTTCCTTCAACGGCAAGCTAGGTGGGGTACACCGTGATGTTTGTGAGAAATCTTCTCTGTCCATCTTTTTTTTCCATATCATCTTATAATGTAGGCCCAAAAATGTGGCAGATCTAAAACTCATGTGGGCTGTACGGCTGGAAACAGTAAGTGGGGGAATTTTCGTTGTTGAAAATTCCCTGGGTCTACCATGATGTATATATGCCATCCATATGGTTCATGAGGTTTTTCTTACATGGATGAACTGAAATTATAAAAACATTAGCATAATCCAAAACTTTTGTGGCCGACTTGAATGTTTCAACGGCGGAAGCTCAATCCTCACATTTTCCTTTAGTGTGGCCCACTCGAGGTTTGGATCAATATCATTCTTAGGTCCATGTCATAACATAATCTAAAAAAAAACTGATAGTGGGATAGATTTATCAAAAACATCACTGTGGGCATGTTACTACTTTTAATATTCTATTGGACGGCAATTTAGTAACTCATGGAGAATGAGATTTTTAATTCTTTAAATTATATAGTAGGGGAGAGGGCTTGCCACTCAAGTAGATGGTAGCGTGTCTTGTGAGACGGCACCAGCTTCTATGGACCCCACCATGATGTATGTGTTATATCCACACCATTTATCCATTTGGAGAGATCATTTTAGTGAGTGAGCCAAAGAATTAGGCAGATCCGAAGTTCAAGTGGACCCCACCATAGAAAATAGTGGGATGGTGACGGGCCACCGTTGAAACCTTCCCAGGGCTGACCATGATGTTTATTTGAGATCTAACTTTTTTACAAGTTAAAAAAGACATGGAATAAGGTAAAGCATAAATATTAGATTGATCGAAAGCTTCTATTGCCCAAAGAGGTTTTAATGGTAAGAGTTCAATCCCCGTTATTTTCTGGGGTGGGGTGCACTTGAAATTTAAAACTTTCTCACTCTTTGGATTATGCCCTAAAACGATCTCGCAAAATGAATGAGTGGTGTGGTTTTTTTTTTTTTTTTTTTTCTTTAACACACGCACACACACCCCCACACACTCATGCCTTAGTGTGATTTAACCACCTATGGGTACTCGATCCCTTGACCAGGGTATTGAAACTCCTTTAAGAGTCTACCACCGGAGAAAGAGTAAGGACCATGTCGTGGATATGATAGATTCATCATGGTCTAATGAAAAGAGCATTTACCCTGTCATGGTAGCGTGCATGAGCTCCAACGGAAAGTGCCTTAATTGTAAGGCAGCAAGTTCTTTCCATTCAACCACTCTTATTTCCCCACGTCACACTGAAGTATTCAGTATCTAAATCTGCTCCCGCGTTGTAGGCTTCAACAAGGAGGTTGTTTTACATGTTGGCCCTCGAGATAGATGACCTGCCTGAGTTTACAGGATCATCTCTGCTTGGTGTCTAAATTATGCACGGCTTAGATACACTGCATATGTGCCAGTTAGTTACGTGCGTCGATTGCTAAGCCAGAACATTAGGACTAATATGTAAAAGCCAGAACATTAGGACTACTGATTCCATGGCCGCACCTTCCATCGGGGCTCACAAATTTGGTGCATACAGTATTTTTCGTTCTGGCGTGAACGATCCTTTGCCTAATAATCTGGCTGACGCAGATTGCCTGTTCACCCTGCAACCACAGACGTGATGGGATTTAGTTAGGTCACATGCCAATTATGTGACATATAGGCCATGCAAAGCATATCTGAATGTTGTTAGGTCGTGCATGTATTCTATCCAGCCTGACAGCAGCATGTGACCCATCAGATCCAGCGCGCCATGTCCGGTTATCAGGGACTTCGGTGGAGGGTCACCATGCAATCTGCTTCCTAAATTGTGTGGTTCATTTATCAAGTAGACCCCACATTTCGTCCCTTATTTGTAATGCAGCATACAAGCACCGCTGGAGGGCGTCCGGAATTAGCATGCTTTGCTTGGGAGAGAGGCTGATCTATCACGCTGAATTAGCATAAAAAAGAAAATTTATTATGCTGACCCTGACAGGTGTTCCGCGGGGCTTCCAATTCCTGGGCGCCGCAGTGGATGGAGATCCTAGTGATCACGTTCTCTCGTCGAATCCATTTTTAGCCCGACCGTCCTTTCAAAAGCCACCTTTTTGCCTAACGTGATTAGGCCATGTGGACGGTCTAGATGGCTTCAAACTCACAGGTGTCCCGTACTGGTTTAGGAACGCCGCTCCGGATTCCCCGCACAAACGCACGCTTGAGTCCTGAATCTCGCAACCAGACAAAATGATAACCCGCCTTGTAGCCTGCGGGTTATCTAAGTTATTAGAAGTCCGCTTAACAGGCCGGGTGGTGGTCAGCTTCATACCTAAATTTGAACTGTTCACGTGGGACGAGGAGTTTAGATTATAAGTTACTTTATATAAGTTATTCATACTAACTGTAACTTATGTTGTTTTTTACTTATTTACCATATAAACATACTAGATAAATAATATTTTTATCACCTAAAAAGTAAGAAATTATTTTTGGTTTTCAAAATAAGTATTCAACTCCCAAGTCCGTTTGGTATCCCTCACTCCCGCATTCTATCATGTGGGGCCAACCTTGGATGTAGATCATTCATTGTGTGGCTTCCACCTTTGATTGGGCCCATCCATCATGTGGAGCTCACCTTGGATGTGAGCCATTCATCATTAGGGCCAACCTTAATATGCATCATCCACTATGTAGGGCTCACTTTTGAAGTTAGTCATCCATTATGTGGGCCTCATTATTAATGTTTTTGTCCATCATGTGGGGCCTATGATCAATGTTATTGTCCATCTTGTGGAGCCCACCTTTGAAGTGGATTGTCCCTCATAAGGCCCTCCTTGGATATGACCACTCATGAGGGCCTACCTTTGATGTGGACTGTCCAGCATGTGGGCCTACCTTGATGTGGAACATCAATCACCTTAGACACACCATTATTAATTCCCATCACATGGAGCCTACCTTTGATGTTGACTATCCAACATGTGTCTCACCTTCAATATGGGTTACCCATCATATTAGGCTTGCCTTGAATGTAAGCTATTCATCATTAGAGGTCAACTTTTAATGTAGAGTGTCCGTCATATAGGGCCACCTCAATGTGGGTCATCATCATGTGGCGCTCAACTTCAATGTTCGTTGCCCATCATGTGGAGCTTACCTTAAATATGCATCATCCACCATAAGCGTCCCACCTTCCAAGTAGGTCATCCATTGTACCCGCTCATTTTGAATGTGGGTTATTTATCATTAGGAGTCGACCTTTGATATGGACCATCTATTATGTGGCCCATGTTAATATGTGTGATCCATCATGTGGGCCCATCCTTAATGTGGTTTGTCTATCATGTGGACGCTAACTTCAATGTGGATAGTCCATCATGTGGGGCCTCCTTTTGATATGGATGTGAGAGAGAACGTGGACCATCCATAATATGAGGCCTATTTTAATTGAAAAGAGTGTAATAGCTTGAAAATTTTTCTTGCACAAGGATGTACACGGTGCACGCATTCATTAATCGCTATAACATTTCTTGAATGTACATATATCAAGATGGACTCTGGCGTCACTATCAACCAGACAGCAAACCAATATGAACTCTCAACGTATAGATCCAAACTACTCGTCATGAGGCCAGTCAAATATTCAACGTTAGAAAAAATCATAAGACTACAAAAGTGTACGTTCTCAGTTCATCTCCAACGGGAACGACCCTATGGTTGTAATAGATGGTATCTAAAACGTCATCGTGGACACAAGGAAGATTTCATCGACAAATGTTATTTCTACCTATTTAAACTTGCGTGGCCTAGTTAGGTATTGGGTCTGTCTCGATTTTTTTGACTAATGCCCTGTCATGATCTGAAATATCGAATAGGCGGTTTGGATGACTCACAAACATCATAAGTAGGCCCCACTAGCCCTTGTAAAAAAAAAAAATGACCGTACACTACAACAAAAAAGTGGAATAAGCGGCATTCGCGCTGCTCATTCATCGGTGCCATGTAGAACCTACCCGACGGATATCTTACCGTATAAAAAAAAAAATCCTTACTGACCAGCGCGACTCTCTCCTAGTTTCTACGCCTAACTCTCTCTCTCTCTCTGTGTGTGCAAACCTAGCTGGAATCGCGCCTCTCCCTCTCCCTCTCCCTCTCCCAATCTCTCACTCCCTCTCCCGATCTCTCTCACTTGCATCATCTCCCGATCTCTCTCACTTGCATCATCTCCAGATCTCGCGCCTCTCTCTCTCTCTCTCTCTCTCTCTCTCTCTCTCTCTCTCTCTCTCTCTCTCTCCTCACTTGTATTATCTCCAGATCTGGTGCGGCCAGCAACCCCTGCCCTTCATCTCTTCCCCGGCGTTTTGGATCTATTTTCTGCACTTTGCAAGGTTTTTTGACTGGTTATGGTGGGGATTTACTAGATCTAGAACTAGGGTTTGGATTTCAGAAAATTCAAGTGAGAAGATGCTTTTTCTTTTTCCATTTTTCATCTATCGATTTCTGTGTATTTTTCTGGACTTTCTCCCTATCTATCTCTCTCAAAACCCTATTCCTCGATCCTCTGCTTCTGCTGCTCGCGAATCTCAGATTCTCAGGTATGATGTAATGCTTTTCTCATCTTGTTGTTGCTTTCTGAAATTTATAATACTTGATTAGGAATATGCTTTGTTGAATACAAATCCCTAATTAGGGATTTGTGTTGTCGAATCCATTTTTAGGGATTTGCATTGTCGAATCCATTTTTAGGGATTTGCATGGTCGAATCCCTAATTTAGAAGTGCTTATTACATCTGCAGATTGCTTGGGTGTTTCTGATCATACATTGCTTGCATTGATTTTGATTGCATGAAGCATTATTTAGGTTTCAAACATCAAGCCTCTTTTGCTCTCTTGAATCCTTGTTTTTGGAATCATCTATGATACATAATGTAACTGCAACACTGCAACTGTTCTTCTACTGTGACAATTTCATGGCAAAATCGATTGAGATTTCACTTGGGTCTTTGAAGTAGCATCGAATGGTGGTGCTTGCTTGAAACTATTGATTATCGATGCGCATATTTATCCTGTTTTTGATATTCTTCAGCCATTGCACATCCGAGGAGTTTGAATTGATAAGTTAGAGAAAACATTGTTTGCTTGATTAGTTCATTTTGTTATTGTTTTCCCAAATCATATGCATGATTGAATCAAGTAGAGTGTGGAATTGGATGCGAGTGTTCCAAGCAAATTGACGTGTTCTTCTGTAGATTATTTGAGAACATAGAAACATGACATGTCAGAAAGCAGGGAGGCAGCTACCATGTTAACAAATTCTCTTACAAGGGCTTTGCTATTTTTATGTTGGTAGTTGATTTTGAAGGATCTGGCAAGTTTTCTTTTTTTTTTTTCCTGGGGTAGCTACGTTTAGAGGCATTTTCTAGTAAGAGGATTAACATCTTTGCAAGATTTATCCTGGCTTTTCAAAGAGAACTCTTTTATCATTTCTCTACCATTGGAAGTGAGAACAAGCTTAATCTCCCACTAACTCAATAGATAACAATCTCAAACCAACTTACAAGGTGATTTTAAAAGGCTCCAGTGATTCTATCAACTGTGAAATAACATAAAAAATCATTGATGAGGGTTTGTTCCATAGGAGGTTATGAGTGTAGATCAGCTACTGCAAAGGTGCAAACATTACACTTTTTTTCTTTTTTCTTTTGCTTTTGTAATATTTAGCTGGCAATTGCACTATTCTATTTTTTTTTTTTTTTTTTTTTTATTCTTGTCTTTTGGCAGGCAAGCCTTAATATTAAAAACTTTTATGAACTGCACCAGTTTTAGATGTTCCTACCACAATACATTTTTCATCCTACTACCAAACACATCCCAAGCATATTTGAAACAGATCAGTATATGATTGTTGAATAAAACAAATCATTGCCATTTATTAGAATTGAACTAGTCACAATTTTTTTTTTGAATCTCATCACCTTTTTCTATTTGTAGTTCTCTACAAATTATCATAAAACGGGTCTACCCTTTTTTTAAAATTATGATTTAAAACTTTCTTCATTTCAGTATGGAGGAACCCATGTATACAACTGATGCACTCCTAAACAAAAAAACCATGGGAGCAACCAGACTTGGCTTGGCTTCAACAGGTTCATTGAGTTGACCCAAGACACCATTAGTGGATAGTGATCCATATTGCTCATAAGATATTGCAGAGACTTACATGAAACCCTGCAATCACCTGATTCTTAAATACCTGGTTGTCCACCTGTTATATGATGCTCCTTTGTCATGTAATCTTATCACGTCCTAGGAATGTACAGAGAATTTTTGTGACTTTCCACATGGTTACTCATTTTCCATCACACATGGAAATAAATACCATTATTTATTAACATGTTTGCCAAAAGACCATTTTGCTTCATTACATAACCACCAAAAAATTTTGAGCTGTCAATAGAATGAGCTTAAGCTATGCCTGGAGACTAATAGAGACTGTGCTATGCCCGAATGTTGCTAAATTTCTTTCAGGAGGCCTTTATGTTGATAAATTAGCACTATGATGACTCAATCCAGTTCTAGAGTTGTTGAAAAATGTGTTGAAATACTTCTCCCTGTTTTGTGAAGTAAACTTTGGGGCCACCTTATATTGATTTTAGAACTGTTTTACATCACCCGAGCAATTTTATTTCAGGTAACATTTGTTTCAAGTGAGCTGCTGCCCCCTGAGTATTCTCATACTCTTAAATTCGGGGAATTTTCACATAAGCTCTACAGTCACAGCTTGCTTCATTTCGGTCAGGTGATTTTTCTGCCAAATTAATTCAACTTCCTCAGTAATGCTAATGTTTTGTTCATATTGATTACCTTATAGCCTTTGCTTGTGCTATTAGATTTCAGACTGTTGTATTTAGTTGGCCTATGACATCATGCACAGTATCCACAATTCTCTATTACTCACAAATACCTATTAATGAGTCAATTCTAATACTTCTTTCAGTTTGTACTTACATTTGTTTAGTTTTCTTGGGTAAAAGAAGAGTATGATAGCATAAAAAACCTAGCTGGTAGATTTTGCAACACATTGCAGTTCCTGCTTTAGACCAATCCAATCTGGGATTAGTGCTCTATGGAATCTCCATTTTGATGACCTGCAGGAGTACTCTCACAAAAACATTGAGAATAATGTGCTCTGGCCTCCTTAGTCCATGCACTGTGCAGATAAAAAGGGAAATTGACCGTAGTGACCTTGATGTATGGTCAAATTTCCTAAAGAGATTCACCCCTTAAAGAGACCACAGACATAAAACTTTAGTTGTTTGAACGGGTAAGATTTGCTATTGATCACATGAAAATGCGACTCTCTGAACGTGATTGTTCATTCCTGCTGTAGAGAAATTGGAGATGGATCCTGGGATTCCTGGGTAAAGCCACTTGAGGAACAGGTGCAATCTGTCGTTTCAAATTATTGTTGTGACATCTTGGTAATGTTGATTTTTATGCAACAGCATTTGCATGTTTGGAGTTGTAATTTGGACTACCTTACACGTTTGCAGACAGAAATTGTGTGCGAAAAGGTGGTGTGGATATTGAGTAATATGTGTTTGTTCATTAGTCCTTGCATTCAAATTTGGACACCTTTTGCTCACAAATTCATTAGCAAGTTTGACAGGTGAAGGAAATGAAAGAACTCAGTGGAGGTTTCATCATAGTTGGACTTTCCCAGGTAATCTTTGATTTCTTTAGTCTAGTTCACTTTTTCTATGCCCATGTTTTTCCAAACATGCTGAAGCAGCTGAAGAAAAGACTCATCTTGAGTAAGAAAGCCACAAAGGGAGTGACTGCATTGGAGGTAGACCAATGACCTTGTGTTTTGCATCTCTTGGATTATGCAGCCTTACGTAGTGACTTAGTATTGTGTAAAGGTTGAAGAGTCTTTGTTTGCTTATATTTGAGAATCTGATGCATGATCTTTTTTGCTTTCTTTGTTGGCTAGAATGTGTTTGATCAAATTGACAAAGAAACGGAGACCTTTAATCAAGCAAGGCCTTCTGCTCATGGGCTATCAGACAGTTCTCATTCTGTCAATGAACATAAAGGTGGACAAGATACTAGTCACTTACCTGAGCGAAACGAGACTATCGATGATCATTCTGGTAGTAAACATGTTATAGAGAAGGAACAAAAGAAGAAAAGAGGAAAAGCCACGGTATCTTCAAAGGCAGGGGCAGTTGAAAATAGTTCTGACATTCTAGAATATCTTCCTGCCAAATCTAAGAAAAACCAGAGGAAAAACAAGTATGCGAGTCCGTTACAAGTAGCTGATGCAAAACCTAGCGCTAAGAAAGATTCGGATAAGATGAAGGAGGAAAAACTAAACATTATTTCTGAAGAGTGGATAATAAAGAAGATTTCGCAGCTGTTTCCAGATTTTGAAGGATTAGGAGGTTTGTCATATGACCCCTGCTAATGATATTTTGTTTACAGGATTTTGAATCCTCTTTGCAGAATATGTGCTGGCATGCGCATGTGTGCAGGAGTAAGCAGTTCATCAGGTGTGCCCCATGGCGAACACTCCCTGGCCAAAAGTTGGGCTGTCTCACTCATTTACTGGGTCACATATTATGATCATTTGGATGGCTAGAACAAATGGATCGACAGTCTACATTTAAAATATGTGTGAGGCAAACCTTATGAGCAGACCAGCCTGATTTTTGGGCCAGGTTATGGTCATGGTTTTTTTGTGTATGATGATGTATTTGTAGGTGACATCCCTTCCAAGGAGCAAGTATGAAGAAGATGTTTATATCAATAACCACACAACTGTTTGGGGTTCATGGTGGAAGGATCATCAATGGCGCTTCAAATGCTACGAGCAAATTATCTGAAACAGCTACTGTACAGGCTCTGCTGGAATTGAGGCCGTTGAAGCTGCTGCTGATCTCAGTATTCCAGTAGACATGTTGGAAGGAGTGTTGTGAGCTCTTTCTCTGCAAGCATTAGACCTGGTACTTGCCAATTCTGTAACATCGTTCAATATGTTGCTTTGCAATTTTATATAGCCTTCCTCTTACATCACAATTTAATCTTCGCACTAGAGTTTATGGATATTTAGTGCTGACCCATTGTTCTTGCTTGTAGATATTGTCCAAGTATAAATACTCTTAGTTGATGTACTCTGATTTTTCACTTCTATGTTAGAATTCATGTTGAGTGGACTGTTCATGCAAACTTTTGTCATGTTAAGACAAGTTTGCTGGACTAAATGCTGATTTAACTATTTATGACTTGATTACTTGATGCATGCATTTTGTGGGTGATTACGTGCTTCCATAAAGATTAGTCTCATCTCAAAATAAGGTGAAAAATCCAATAGTCATTAAAAAAACAAACATACTTAATAAGGCAGGGTCATAGAATTAGAAGGGTGAAGTTTCCAGACTGTTTTCTGACATTCCTTTCAATATGATGCGTGGACCAAGCAGGTTTTGGGCCAAGAATATTTTAAAGGTCGGACCCACCCATTTCTCTCGATTGGACGTTGTACGTGTCTGCAATGCTGGCATTGTGATGGTGGTGACATGGTATCCTGGTACACGCGTCTGCCGATTAGCTGGGGCAACTTCTTTAGGAAAAGTGTAGGAATAGAAGTTTTCGGCAACTTACATTTTTCTAAACACCATGCTATTGTTAAGCTAAGAAAGGAAAAGCCCAACAAGCAAGCATTCCCTCTTTGTTTTTCGGTTGCTTCCTTCATATTTCTACCTTCTTATTGCACTTTTCCACCTCCAATCAGTTGCCTTGACATGACTAGAGCCATGTCATTTCCATGTAGACCATGTGTATTATAACCCCAACCATTCATCTCGTTGACTCCACCTTTGATGGGGCACTTAAAAAAACTAGTTTTTTTTTTTTATTATTATTATTATTATTATTATTTATTTATTATTATTATTTTATTTTTATTGGACTATCTTGGCCATTAAATGAATTTAGTCTGTTTTTTCATTGAAAGTGAACAGCTGTTGATTACTTCTCTCATTTTCTATTTGTGCATTGCCAGTTATAGCTCACGAGTCCATGAATGATCGTCCACCTAGCAGATATCTTCCAACATGTTATGCATATAAAATCCAACCCGTCTATTCGGTTGGCTACTCGTTCTCTCCGCCTTTCAACTCTTTTATATACATACATCTCAAAAGAACCCCTTTCGTCTCTCAACTCTCTCTCTCTCTCTGCAGAAATGGCAGCGATTTTGCACGGATTTGGAGCTGTAGCTTCTCTTTCTTCGTCTGATTCTTTCAATTCCAAGAGATTCCAGCTTGGATCTTTCAAGTCGCTGCAGCCACTGCTGGGTCCTCCTCTTTCTCTTCTTCAAGAGATTCCTCCCCCCCTTTTCCCATCTCAATCTGATCTGATGATTTCTCTTTTTTCACTTCTCAGGAAGGAGCGGGAGTATTCTTGTTGTCAGATCCGATGTCAGCTTCTCCGGCCCTGGGAATCTGAGGCTTCACACTGGGAAGCTGATCACCAATGCAGTTGCAGTTAAAGTCTCCAACCTTTTTCATTTTCATTTTCATTTTTTGTTCATTTATAAAAAAGATATTCATTTTCCTCATCTCTATTTGGATGATTTTTGGTACTGTTGCAGGCCAAGGCTGATGCTCCGGCAAGTGCATATGCATCTAAACCTGGGTAAGCTCTGCTTTTCTAGATCCTTTTGCATATGCTTTCACTTCTATGTTAGAATTCATGTTGAGTGCTGACCCATTTTACATGTATATTTTCTTAAATTTCTTATTTTTGTGACAATGCAGTTTGACAAAGAAAGTGTGAGCATTTTAACCCAAGTAAGTCCTGTAAAATGAGTTGAAAGAATGATTTTTTTTTTTTTTTTTCCTTCTCATTAATATTATGTTTTCATTGTTTGTATTGTAAAAGCTAGTTTTGAAAATTGTCCATCACAATGACGCTTTCTCTTGAAAAGTTGTTCTTTTAATAAGCTAATCCATACACATTTTCATGAAAATCCACTTAAAAAACAAACGATGTACATTAACAAGTCCTCTTAGTTTATAATCATCATAAACAAAAATTACGCTTGTCTGACCATATATGCCTATGGGAATGGTGGACGTTGGAGTTGATATATGCCGTGCATGCAGTTTGTGTCCTGTTTCTGTTCTTTCTTTTGTATTTGTTTTATTCCTCATATGAAGTCATGCCTAGTTTTATGTTTGTGGCTGGTTCCTCTGCTTACCAGGTCAACAGTTGGAGAAACACCGCAGAGAAAACATGGGTTCAGTTCGCTATTTTTTTTTAAAATTTTTTAATTATGATTTTTTATTTTTACATAAATTGCTTTGGTAGTCCCATCTGTTAAGCATGGTTCAATATTTTTCTTCATGCAGATTTTGTTCCTCTATCAGAAGTTGGCAAAAAGATATCTGCTGGTGCTGTGGCGGGCATTATAGCTTCTGCTTTGTTTCTTACTTTCTTGATTTTGGGTATTCTTTGGTGGAAAGGCTGCCTGAGGCGAAAAGACACCATGGACCGAGGTAAGAAGAATTTAATTGCACAGTCCTAAATCATCATCATCACAGCCTTGTCCTTAAAAAATGTATGTCCTAAATCATCATCATCACAAATATTATCGTTTGAAACCCGGCTTTACTGAACTTGCATTCTAGATTTCAATGTGTATCTTTATTATTAGTGTCTACACAGGCGAATATGTGGTGTTTCCAGGTAGGCTGTTTCGGTGTAGTAAGCGGGATTCTGTCGCTATTTTATTAAGCAGAAGCGGTGGACAGACAAGCTTGTAATAGTTGAAAAAAGAGGCATCGTTACCTCATCGTATGATATGCATTTAGAGAAAAGTGGCATGCTATCTCTATAAAACTCTAGGTAACATTTGGATACTTTCATGATAGCTAGCCTGTATACTATTGTGAAACCATCTGGTGGCTAAGTATATGGGCCCTTGCCCTGCAGCTAGTTACATTTGGACTCATTCCTTGAAGGTTAGAGCAAACTTTGTACAACTTCCTAAATAGTTGGACTTCCAGGTGAGTCATTCATCTTTTTCATTGGCTAGGGAACAGGTCCATAGAACTGCCTTTATACAGGGAACTCTTTCCCATTGTTTTAATGGATCCTTCCTGTCAATTTTTTCATTTGTTACTTTTGTCCAATCTTTTTATTTTATTTTTTGTTCTATAGAGAAAAAATGCTTAGGACCAGTAACAACTGTACACAGAGATACCAAGAGAAATTATACAATGCATAGGCTGAACATTTGTATGGTACTGTTTGGCCTTCAGTTTTTACAGGTGCAGCCCATGGTCCACTCTACAGATGGCCTGCACTAATAATCTCCCAGATGGAACAATCCTAACGCTTCAATCGGTGGCCCAACAAATAAATAGTTAAGAAGGAAATCTCCTAGAGTTTCAGCCTCCAGAAGCTCTCTTTCTGGTAAAGTTGCAGTTTTTCTCAATTGGGTCTTTTCCCCTTTTGATTTTTATGAATTGGGTTTCCTTTTCTACTGATTTTACTGTAGGTGCTTTCCTTTTTTTTAAAACAACCCATTGCTGTCTTTGGGCTTGTTTTCTGTTTTCTTTGTTTTTTATTTTCTTTTTTGATATTGGAAGTAAATGGAAAGTGGGTCTTTTTTAATGTAGATTTTTTTTCTATTTTTTAAGAGAATTTTGGAGCTTTTGTTAATGTTGTCCATTATCTCATGTCACTTAAGTGTATCGAACATCAATAGAATGTTAATTCTAACATACCTTTCAAAAATTATCAGAAATGACATAGATGATTATCAAGCAAATGCTAGATGAGGGCTTCACTTGGTGAGGCATGCATTTCGTTCTCATGTTTTGATTTTTGAAGCTTTTTTTCTTTTTATTGTTTCAATTGTGTAAAAGAGAGCTGATTGATGTGGTATGTTTTTGTCATGACAGAAAATTTTCGCACTATAGAATGCTCTGTTAAGCCCCATCTTTTATTTATTTGTTTGTTTTTTCTTTTTATTTTTTTGAGAGATGGTTGAACCTGTAATTGTGCCGTGTGACAGTTTCCTTCTTTTCATAATTGTAATAAAGTTCTTTTATTGTGTAGTAATATAAATCGTGTTTAGTATTCGGTTTTATTTGTATTGCATTATTTTTGTGTTTCAAATATTTTAAAAATACCGGTTTTGATTTAATATATAATAATAATAAAAATTACCGGTATGCTAGGGCCTCCCAAATCCATGCGAAGGCTTTTAGCGGCGCATGCGCTGAAATCTTACGGCGCTCAGAAAAGCGCCACAAAACGGTATCTAGCGCCGATCATACTTTTAGCGGCAAGCGCCGCTGATAGAATAGCCGGCGCTTTAATGGAGTTTCGCGGCGCTTGTATGCGCCCATTCGTTATAGTGGTACTAGCATCATCGTTTTACCAAACACCACAAAAAACGGTAACCTTAAACAAAAGCCCTAGCCAGCCCCTGACATAATTTTTTTTTATATTATTAATCAGATAAATTTAACCCCCCTTGGAGCTTTGCGCTCAAGGATGTAACGATGGCAAGGCTGTTTTTGGAAGCGTAATGCATAGCCTAGTTCCGTGTAAGTTTGTAGGGTCCACTGTGACTGAAGTCTTTCATCCACACCATCCAACTGCCTTACAAGCTCATCTTAATGCAGGACCCCTAAACTGAATCTAATCTAAAGATAAAGTGTACCTGCACATAGGAAAAAGTGTACAAGTCATGCTATCATCGAAAATTATTAGTGGGCCACAAACCTTTTGGATATGATTGAATTTTGAGACCATGCCCTAAAATAAATTGTAAAAATATATGTATGGCATGGATCATGCAATACATGGATGCTGATTGATCCAAAATGATGACAACCCCAAATGTAGGGTTATGATGTAATTTTAGTTTAGTGAGACCAAGATTAATCAACATGAATTTGGATGGAAAATACAATTAGAACTAAGATTAATGAAATTAAAAAAGGTTTTGGATTACTCCAGTGATGTATAATGATTAAAACAATAATAATAAAATATTGAGGATTCAGAAATTCACTTATAACAATCATAATATCTAATTCGTTAATTCAAATCTTATAACTCAATTAAAATCGAAATTCTATCCTATCGAATCGAAAAATAATTTTATTAAACCAATTCTAATCATTAAACTAATAAAATATGAATTCAATTGAACGATTCTCTAATGAAGCACTCGAATCTCAATCGTAGGGAATTCGATCATCAATTGTGCCGAATGTCTACATTAGATTAAGGAATTGTATATATTGATTCATTCTCTAGTCACGCTAAGCAATTACTTAATCAAAACATCCGATATAAGCATAGTTGACAATGAATAATATATATATATATATATATATATATATATATATATATATATATATATATATATATATATATATATATATATAACTAAAAGACTTTTGTAAAGTAAATCCAAACCAATTCAATTTAATATCATCATTCAAATCATTGTTGTTGAATCAAATAAACTAAATATTATAATTAACTACAAAATTAATCCTTTAGCCCTAGCTAAGGGGTTATTTTAGTATGACTAACATCTTAGAACGAAAGTAACACATTAACAAAAAAAAAAAAAGAAAAAAAAAGAAAAAAGAACTAAAGGATTGAAGAAGAACCGCTCTATGGAAGCTTTGTCTCCACTTGGTCTCTCTCTCTCTCTCTCTCTCTCTCTCTCTCTCTCTCTCTTGCCCTAATTCGTGTTCAAAATGGCCTAAAACACTCCCCTTAAATAGGAAAATCTGGCACCTACTATGAATTGACTTCGAAATCGTGCACTTTTATTACGCTTCAATTGCATTGACAAGGGCCTTCGGTCGCACCAAAGCCAGCCTACGAATCTTTTTATTAAAACTGAATTTCTTTAAAAAGTCTTTATCTCCTTTCAATTGGGTTGAACCACATTTCAGACACAGTAAACACCACTTCGGTCACACCAAATAGCCATTCGATCAAGACGAATTAGTCTTAAAATTCACTGTTTTTTACTGGATTGTTTTTGGCATTTTCGGTTGGGCTAAACCTGACTTCAGTCGATCTGAACAATCTGTTGTTTGATTGTTTGATTTTTTCATACTTTTCTTCATATTTGGTACTTGGTTTTCTTGGATCTTTATGGCTTGACTACATGATTTTCCTAGAGTTCTCAATTCTTCAATATTCCATGCTTCATGAATTTGGACTTTAAATTGTCTATTTAAGCACATATCCTTAGTTTGAAATCACTTCGCATGTAGAAAACATATTTTATTAGCTCAATTTAGCACTTAAATGAATGTGAAAATAATACATATGAGAGGATAAATATGCAATATTTGACTCTCAACAGATGGCTCCATAGAGTGTAGTGTGCAGGAGTTTCATTTGTTGCACATCTATATGGAGCAGATTATGTGCAGGAGAAGCTTTAAATAAAGCTCTTCCCCATTTTTAAAACAAAGCGTCGAATGAAGCTTCATGATCACGGGGCCCATTGGAAGGTATATCCTATCAGTTGATAATGTTCATGGCCCCGGGTTTCTTTAGGAAGATGGCATCTTCAAGGTGTTATGAGCTATATGTGGCCCACAACAAGAAAAGGAACTCTCGACATTGGCCAAAATAGTACCTATTGTTTCCTTGTGGTGTGGTCCACCTGGTAGGAAAATGCCAATCATTCTCTGGGCAATGTTCTTCCTCATAATTCCAACGATGATGGACAAAGTGGAGTTGACTGAAAGAGGAAGATGGGACCCACATGCAGTGTACAAATATCACTTATGTAGGTCCAAAGCTGACCAGGGGTCCCATTTTCAATCACAATCTCAAGCACTACAATCCCTTTTGAAGCTTCTCCTTTGGGACCCACCACCACCTCGTATGACACCCTTCTCTAGCGTTATCTTCTCTGGTGTTATATTCTTTGGCATCAAGTTTGGTTGAAAAAAGTGATCTTCTGCAACAAAAATTTATACGGATAGTAGCCTCAAATAAGTAGAGCACATCTATAATTGATTTCTTTTGTTTATTGTTTTGTTTTCCGTATAGATTTTGTTATGGTTATGGATTGATTGATTTCTTTTATTTATTATTTTTTTCTGTATAGATTTTGTTATGGTTGTGGGTTGAGGGTGGCGGTCAAGGACGTTATAGTAGGAAACTAATGTGTGAATTAAAATAAGGAAAACAATTTAACATTAAGGTTTCCAAGCCAATAGTGGGTCCAATCACATAAACTACAAATGATATGCTAATAAAGCAATTAGTTTATAAAAAAAATAGTGTGTGTGTGTGTGTGCGCGCGCGTGTGTGGGATGTGTTGCTTATTAACTTCTAACATTCATTTCATCATGCATACATGTAATTAAACATTCAATCACATAAGCGTAATTAAATAAGTGTTCAAAGATAATCCTAAACACAAGCATCTATAGTGGTCCGATTTTCCTACTCCACTCCTAATGGACGCACTCAACACATAAGTGTACCAAATTTCACTATTTGAGGTTTTAAATCAGGTTCACCTCTAACCTTTACAATTCTACACAAGGACTAGTTCCCTCGGAGACTTACAAGGTTTTCTATATGCTCGCTACGAACCCCAGTCTTAGTCCATGGCCCTACATTTACTCCCGCTAAAGACTCCGTTACAGACTAACACGTATACACCCATGTCTGGTGTCTTACACAAGGAGTTTGATTTAGGTCTTATATAAAAACCAATGTCTTACATAAGAACCTAATTAAGTTTGTAAATTCAAACTTTACACTCAATCTAACATAATGAATGAGTTACTTGTCAGATTGAGCCCTTTTTGTAGTGTCTTCTCGAGTTGCTTGATTGATGCTCTCCTGTGCTTCAACCAGCTTCCATTGTTCACCCAATTATAATGTCTATGTGTCATTAATGCTTCAGATCTAGGATTAAACACCTTGCATGTGATGCTCCTTTTAGTCACCAAGGTTATGGGAGGTTGGATAAAATATCTGACAACTAATGGAAGGTTGCAATCCTCAAGGATTCACCTAGATAAGTATTCTAGAGGGTTTAAAAACGTATTTAACTATATGTTCAAGTCTAATATCTAGAACAAGGTTGAGATAAAATTCATCTTCAACATTGAGGTTGGAATCTTCTTTTAAGTAATGAATCATAAGGAAGATAACTTAGATATTATGGATTTAGAGGCTTAGGATGAAGGATATGATTATGGAACCTAGGCATCTATTGCACAAAAAACCCATTGAAATTTCTAAAGATTCGATATTTTATATAAAGGAATCGAGTTCCAACGGTCATAAAACGGGCAGAACCTGCTAGTCTTCGATTTCATCGAATTAGATAAGAAAGTCATTAGATAGAATTGGGTGCTTTCGGTCTCACCGAATGTGGTCTTTAGTCGCACCAAAATTCTACCATAGCACGCGGTCATATTTTAGCCGATTTCGGTCTAATAGAAGGTGGCTTCGGTGGGACTGAAGGTTGATAAAATTGTGCAAAATTTCCAACAACTAAGGACCTTTAAAGCCAATTTAAGAATGATCAATCAAGGCACTTACGGCTTAAGGGGTGATCAATAAAAGGTTTACCTATTAGAGTTAAGATCGTCCAGAGGTTTAAGTTATTTTTGGTCAAGGGTTAAGGTCACCAAGTATTTATAATCCCAAGTGTAGAGTCACGATGTAGTAATAATCTCTGTGAGACCGAGGTTGAATCCATAGGGACTAATCTCATGTGTATTCTGAAAGAAACTAGAAGAAGATGTAAATCTAAATTTGAATTAAAGGGAGTAATTTTGAGGGATTTAATTAGAAACTTAAGAATTCAAAGGTGGGAACTAGGATTTCTAAGGATCCACTTGTAGCAATCAGGGAACTCTATTACTCGATCTAAGGATAAAATTGAAATCAGAGTCCTATCTTATCCAGTTGGAAGATATAATAATTAAGATCAAATTTGAACTTCTATTGTCCTAATTCTCAATAGATGGGAGCTGTGAGGGTAGGAAGTGATTCCATGACCTAGCCATGCCCAGTAGACTAACAAATAAAAAGATATACCAATCCCACAATAAAACATAGGAGAATTATGAAGGTTAGAAGGGATTCCATCACCCGACCATGCCCAAGGGACGATGGTGAATAACAAGATTTGTGTAACACCCCGGGTTTTCAGAACCCGTATATGAATCGTTCTCCAAAAACTCGAGTGTTAACTTTTAAAGGTATTCAAATTCAGGTTTTTTTTTTTTTCGCTTTTCTTTTTCTTTCAGAGTTAGCAGTTTAGTAGAAGATGGACAAATCAAAACATAAAAAAAAAATTGCACTTACATTCAAAATATACGAGCAGCTGCGCATAAGGACTTATACAAACCAATGTCTCTATATTAACAAATATAAGAATTATACAATTTACACATGAAAGATAATAAAATGCATATAAACTTGAGCTGCAAGATTAAGCAGCCTCTCTTGGCAGATACAACCATGCATCCATGATAATCGTACCCTGCTCTTTATCAATCTGGACACGAATATCTCTTAAGCCACCGGTGTTACCTGTACGGTTATACATTCGATGAATGAGTGGCCAACTCAGTGTGAATTCCCCTCAAGATTACACACCATCGCCTTAACTAAGCATATTTAAAATCAACAAGGCATTTAAAATAATACATGATGCAGTCTTGTTTAAATGCATGACTGTGTGAATGCACATCGACCTAGGGATGCTCATCCAATCGGACTTGGGCTCCTCACCCATGCATATGACTGGTCACCAGCATAGCACATCACGTGCGTACATCATGTACATCATAATGACCAAGTCATCGTACATCACATACATAGGTCGATAGTCAATGTTCTGACAGCTAGCGAAATGATACCCCACTAAGCCTAAGGCACGTGCTACACGTTCAGAATTAGCCACTCGTCATTGCCAATATGCTATGAATGCATGATTAGCTAAACAATTATTATTCCAATTACAATCAGTCAATTTAAGTAACTCAAGGGTAACTACGGGGGGGCTCGTTACCCAACGTAGGCAGACAGCTCGGACATAATGTCCCATAACCACCATCCCCGACTCATGAGGTTTCTTACTTTAAGATGTTTAATGGATGCCTATTAACCAGCGGCCAATCAAATTCAATACGTAGGGATTACCATCGCATGGGTATAAACCATCAAAGCCACGTAAGGCAAATATCAAAACATGGGGCATATGTTAAATCGAAGTGGTAAAAGATTGCTCGGAACATTAAATCAAGACAACAAAGGGGTTAGGTAGGGAAAGGTAAATCAGAGCAATTAAAGAGGTCGTTTCTAAGCCATATAAGTAGTATGATCTATGGATGGTAAATCCCACATTAGTGCTTCATGCCCTAGACAACATCCAAGTCGAGGGTCTATTTCTTACCACATTTTGTCTTGCTACATCCTAAGTGTGGGTTCACATACACAAGGGGGTTTGCCCACTAGTAAGTGTAGTGAATAGAGATCCATAAACGACTTACAATAATTCACTGAAAGCATATATAGTTATAGCATGTCAGATGTATGTTAACCATTTGATTCATAATAATCACAATAGTTTATGAATTGAAATTTAAATGGAAGCTATCATGTAAGTGACTATTGCATGCAATCATGGTTCACAACTATTAACTATAAATAAGATATAAGTCATGTCTTAAGAGTCTATATCTAATGTAAGAGATCGCATGATATGAGATAACATTTGTAATTTCAATAAAGATTATTTACTTAAACTAATTTGGAAATGGAAAGCTTAAGGGGAAGAAGTCATCACCTCAAGAGTTGAATCACCAACTAATGCTGCTAGGGAATGCGTGTGCGCTTAGAGTTGAACCTTCCCACAAATCATTAACTTGTACAATTAGATCCAAGTTCTATACACTACCTAAGCTTAAGATCATAGCCTAGGGTTTGAATTATTTACCTTAGGGTTTTAATGTAGAATTATGATTTTCATCCTAGGTTTTAGTTCTAAGCTTAGATTTTAGGATTTAAATGCTAATTAATTTACAGTCGATCGTAATGCTAATAATACTAATGATTTCAAAACAACCATTAATATTAATAATATACTTAATATTAGCTAACGTGACACTAATAATTATTGTGATGAAAATGCATAGTATGCTCTAACATCAATGATAATATTTAATAATGACAAAATAAAACACTAATATTTAATAATGATAATTTTTATACGTAATAACTAATATCAGTATAGATAATTTACTAAAGGTTATTCATTTCTAATATTAATAATCCTAATAATGATAGAAATGATAACAATGATAATTGTAATTGAAAGAATTTTGATATGGAGAAAAAACGTTGACTCACCTTAGTCGATTTGGTAACAAGTCGGGCTAACTTGATCAGTTCTCTCTCTCTCTCTCTCTCTCTCTCTCTCTCTCTCTCCATTTTCGTTTTGGCAGGGAAAATGTCTAGTAATGGCTGTTAGACCCATCCTAACTCTACCCAGACTTGTGACTCAGGTGAGTTTCAGTCGAGTTAACTCGATAACACCCCATCTCCTTTGCCTCTATCTTCTTCTTCTTTTTCTTCATCCATTTCTTCCTTTCTTTTCTTTCTTTCCTTCCTTTCCCTACCATATTTTTACAACCATATAGGGTTTGGATCCTCACAAATGCATGACTGAAAACGAGTCAACTTGACTCAGTGCAACTTGAATGCACAATGGCCCCAACTCTCCCCTTCTTCACTATCTTCTTCCTCTACCTTCTCTCTCTCCTTTTCTTTTCTCTCATTTTTTTCTCCTTCCCTTCTTCCTTTTTTCCTTACCGGAAACCCAACAATACCATACTAGACCCAAGCCCCAAAACAAGTCAGCAACTTGACTTGAGTCAGCGAGTTGGCCCAATAGTAACTCACGACCTAATCTCTCTTACTTTCTCTCTCTTGTTCTTCTCTTCCTGTCTCTATCCCTTCTTTTCTTCAAATGTTAGAACGTCTAGCAATGGGCACTCAGATCAACGTGACTAGGGCTAGACCTGGCTGACTCGACAGCGAGTCAAGTCCGTATTGAGGGTCAAATATTACATATTAGACCCCAATTATTACTTGGTTTTATAAACATGATAATACTTAACATTCTATTTTAATTAAGTTTTTATTACAGGGTGAATTTAGGAGCTTGGATTGAAAAGGGCACTAAAAGCATGGATTTGATGCTTAAGAATCACCAAAGCAAGGGACAGATCTTAGGAAACCGAGATTGAAGAATTCACATGCAAAAGATCTGAGGAAACTAAGTGATTGAAGATAAGGAAGCCTGAAAATCATCCTGAATGTAAGATAATAGGGTTCCCACCATCCGTTTGGCACGAAAATTTATATCCGGCCTGAAGATCATAAAGTAACTGTACACGTAAAATTTCAACTCTTGGATCTTTGTGGAAGTGGTCCAACGGAAAGATTAGTCATAAATCACTGATTTAGGGCCCACCTGATCTCTGGATATGCCTCAAATTTGGGCTCCACCCCTTAAATTAGATGGAAAACTAAATGGACGGAGTAGATATGCTCTACTCATTAAGGTGGACCCTACTTCATGTGGCTAGTGTACACATCGGGAGTGCACTCGTTGTGTACCGTGCTAGCAAGAACGGTCAGTGTCCGTTGACCCATGTAATCCCACTCGGATTTGGAAACTAGACGGACGACGTCCAGTTGCGAACAGTTGTGGGCCATCATCATGGCCCATGTGGATGATCCAAAAAGTCTATCTTGCAGAGGGAGTTGAACCGGTGAAACCCATGTTGACGTTTGCAACCATGCACGTGCATGTGCTGGCCACAGCGATCAAAAGAAGACTATCCTGCAACGTTCAAAGAAGTTGCAGCCGATTTGATTCCTTAGGCCACACCAAACCCGAGCAAAAATGTCCATTCCCGGTCGAAATTCTGAGTGAATCCAATAGACATAGTGGATTCTCCAGATGACACTGATCATGGGCCCCACTAATTCCACCGACTCCAAAATTTATAGCAGCTATGTGTGGATGCCGCCCGGCCCACTGTGGGCCATTATGTGACCTTGATCACGGTCGAATCGATGATCCATGGAGAAGAGGGTCACGACCCTTCCTACATGGTCAGTTTGAGCAGACGAGATAGTTTTTCTTCCTAAACTCATTTTAAACGTAACTCGTCTCGAGGTTTCGTTGCAAAAGGAAAGAGCGTGGAGAGAGAGGGGGCATCAGGCAGCCAGGGACGTGTGACGTGGAAGAAAGAGAGAGAGAGAGAGAGAAGACGTGTGGAGGAATGACCGGCTAGAGTTTTTCCTTTCCTTCTTCTTTGGTTTTTCCCTGATGAAGTTTTAGAGATTTTTTCTTGATCATGTCTATGATGGGCTAAACCTCTTAGTCAGGTTAAGAGGTGAAACTTGTAGCGTGATGGGTTTTATTCTATGGCTTTGATTCATGTTTAAGTTAAACTATCCTTGATTTTAGTTTGATTATAAGAAATACTTTTAGTTTTCAATGGTTTGTTGTGACTTAAATTACAATAGATCTGTGATAGCTTTGAGTATGTTCTTTTTATTATCGAGGTTGCGAACTTGGGAACCCTGTTGTTCACCATCGTCTCTTGGACATGGTTGGGTGATGGAATTCTTCCAAACATTCATGATTCCCTCAAATTAGTTGTGTCACGCCCCAAACTCAGAAAAATTTCGATTGCCGAATCCAGCGCCGACGACCTCTGTAGTACCCCATTCTCGGTTTCCTGCACTCATACACCAGATTTTGATTCTAGGATCCTACAAGGATGATTTATCAGCATGTATTTATTCTGTAATGACCATAACCAAAGCACAACCCACGAATAATAACCAAGACACCATCACAAAATCTACTATAATAAACAACCTTTAAGATACAATAGATACAATGCGCAAAAGGAAATACAATATCGATAATCATAATGCTCTAGAAGTTGATTGCACGCTCCAAGCTCAGTGATGCTGTTGTGTCCTAGCGTCACCTGCGCAACAATCGTGCATAAGATTATAGAAAACTTAGAGGATGGTGAGAGTGTGTGTGCAATATAAGCGTGCTCAGAATGCAATGTCGGAGAAATGCGGAATGTACTGGTAAGGCTATGAATGCAATCACCTGTAACAAGGCTATGTGATGCAAGACATGAATGCTTTTGGCCATGTCAAGACCATGTCATGCAAGGCGAGAATGATACCGGCCATACCAAGACCATGCGATGTGAGATGCAACTCAAGTATATCAATCCTCATCAGAATCCACATGTCACTGTAGCTCATCACTAAAGCATCAATATCAGTATAGTTCTCACTTTAGATAATCACCGGGGTTTAGTACACTCCAAATGACACTTCCCCTTTCCCATGCGCAGCCCAAGTGAGCGTAAGAAACCTCACTATTCGCCTAGCCGATAGTCTTCCAATACCTATCCGGCACGTTAATAGCGGACTCATTTATGAGCTGGTCATACTCAGCCTAGTAATGGCCCCTATGTCGATAGCGGACCATGTGATGCAAGGTGAGAATGATACCGGCCATACCAAGACCATGCGATATGAGATGCAACTCAAGCATACCAATCCTCATCCAAATCCACATATCACTGTAGCTCATCACTAAAGCATCAATATCAGTATAGTTCTCACTCTAGATAATCACTGGGGTTTAGTACACTCCAAATGGCACTGCCCCTTTCCCAGGCACAGCCCAAGTGAGCGTAAGAAACCTCACTATCTGCATAGCCGATAGTCTGCCAGTACCTATCCAGCACATCGATAGCGGACCCATTTACGAGTTAGTCATACTCAGCCTAGTAATGCCCCCTACCCTCGGGGGGGGGGGGGGGGAGTGTAAGGCCACCACCCCTTTCTAACTGAACACAACACAGTGGGAGATGTGACCTCCTGGTATTCGGTACTCGGGTGCTCATGTTTTCACTTGATCTCAACATTGGAGTCATCCTCTAGTACCAGCAGGTTTAGGAATTTTCACTTAGGGGCATTTATGACACCCTTATGCTAGACACAGTATTTTCGGTATCCTATCCAGCCATCCACGATGTGCTTGTAGAGGCTATGGCCTTGATGTCGCTAGGGCATACAGTAATTACAATCACATAAATGCAAAGTGAAAGAATCATACAATCTAATCATGCATCAATCTTGCACATACCGTGCGATCATGTGGAATAACTCCGCCTATCAGGGAGTCCTATAAACCACTACGCTATGGTATATGCAATGGCTAATCACATCTCATAACGAACATGCAAATGATACGTATGGGCATGTATCATGATATTATGCTGTAATAAAATCATAATCAACATCATTAGCCGATATTGATAATCGGCATCGATAATCAACCTTGATGTAAGGCGAGGTCCATAGATGGACGACCCATATTGGATCAAGCAATATCAATGAGGCCCAATCATTTGGGTTAACGCACTAGAGAAAGATGAGGATGGGACTAACAAGGCCTAAGGGAAAGTCACAATGTGGATGTTCAACCATCATTGCCCATTAATGTGGTTTGTCGTGGTTTTTGTGCCTGCAGTGAGGATGCGAGGTTCTCTGGTTGTCCATGATTCAGTATACATCAACTTCTCTCCATCCACATAGTCCCTGGGCTCACACTCGAGGATGGATTGATGGCGATGGACGTTGATAGGAATTACCGTCATGCCTTCTGAATGAGGGTTATCAAACTTCATGACGCCCTCGATTACTCGGACAGATTCCCAAGAATTTTGGAGCTTCTTCTTGTTATGCTCCTTTATCTTTTCCTCAAATTCCTTCACCTTGTTTCGACGAGTTTTCTTGGAACGAGAAGCAGGGGGAGTATCTTCTCTTGGAGGGGGTCTGTCACTGTCCGTGCGGATATAGGGGGTCGTCTTTAGCCATTTCTCCCAATCATATTCGCGAACATGCTGCGGAGGTAGTTATATGTTTTCCATGATTATAGCCCGATGAATGGGAGAGGGAAGTGATTCAATGCGATCGGTAAAGTTGAAAGTTGGGAGTACTGGCTCTTTGAAGTACACAGGAGTTTGAGTGGTGGTTTTGGTACGTTTGGGCGGTGGCTGATCAGCGGAAGGAGAAGGGCGATAAGAAGATGTATCGGGCAAGTCAGGATGAGAAGGTTGGTCAGTTGGAGGGTCTACGGGATGAAAAGTCCTCTTGATGGGGGCCATGAAGGAAAAAGGGTCAAAAGCTTAAGGAGATTGCAGGGAAAGTTTAAAAATTGGAAAAAGAGCTAAGTCCAGGTTGCGTGGGTCCGTACAATCAAATCAGTTGCGCGGAGTGTCACAACACTTTGGAAACTTGTGCGGACGGGAGATCCGTTACCCAGGTCCACGCAATTAATATTGGTTACACGGGAAAATTGCCAGAGAAAAAATAATTTCTCCACAGAACAAAAGAAGTGCAGATTATGAAGGGGACGTGATATTTATAGGCTGCCGCGGTCGAGTATGTATGTGGCCGGTTGCGCGGGTTTCACGCAAGTCAAATGAAAAGGAAGAATCTTGATCCTTTTTCATTTGTACGGAGTCGAGTATGTACGCGGTCGAGTATGTACGCAGGTCCGTGCAAGTCAAAATCTTATTTCGACAAAGAAACAAATGCATTTGATTTGGAAAATTGTCTTATTTAAACATAACAGAGAAAGAGTACTAAGAACATTCATCACATTTTATTGATACTAGGTTCATTTACATCTTCTTTACATCCCTTGAATCTAAGATAGATCATCTAGAAATAAATGACATATGCTTTAATATCAAAAGTTCATTTCGACAGCCTTTCAACGCCCGTTTCAATCATCTCCTAGGACTTAGGAGGAATGTCGATTAGATCGACGAGTCTTCAATGAAACAGAGATTTCAGCAGCATAACAGCGCTTATTTCAACCATCCCTAATACTTAGGGGAAATGTTGATTCGATCGACTAATCTTCTTCCTCTGCACTTGTCAATAGGAGAGGGATGGAAGGAGAAAAGCCTTGCACAGGCATTTCGGTAGCATGACGGCCTTTGAACTTCACAGATTGCAGGGTGGTCTGGTTGCGTGGATCTGCACAACTAATATCGGTTGTACGGTCCTACGCAACTGACAAGAGACTTCTCTCCTACCTTAAGTCTTCTTCTCTGCTTCACTTCTCTTGAAAATCTCCAATTTTCTTTAATGAAGGAGGGAAAGGGGTATTTATAGACCCTCGCATGTGTGAAAATCCTGATCTTAGCATTGTGGGACAAATTTTCAGTGCTTTAGATCATTCTTAAAAGGACCATTTCTGCAGTACAATTAGGGGTCCCGCGCAACTGATATCCTCATCGTGTGGACCCGCGCAAGGGAGATTGATTGCGCGGACCCACGCAACTGACATTAGTTGCGCGGTCCGGCGCACTCCTTTCGAAGCTATCTCATTCTTCTTCTCTCCAAAAGTTCTCCCTATCTTTTTATCTCTTCATGTTTGATTCTTTCATCATTTTTTATGCCTCAACAGATGCCCCCTTGATCCTTTCTTTGTTTCCCTAGGAAACGAAAAAGGATCAAGATTCTTCCTTTTCATTTGACTTGCACGGACCCTCGCAACCGGCCGCGTACATACTCGACCGCGACAGCCTATAAATATCACGTCCCCTTCATAATCTGCACTTCTTCTGTTTTGTGGTGAATTCTTTTTTCCTCTGGCGATTTTCCTACGTAATCAATATTGATTACGCGGACCCGCGCAATGAATCACCTGTACATGCAAGTTTTTGAAGTGTTGCGACACTCCGCGCAACTGATTTTGATTACGCTGACTTGCGCAACCTGGACTTAGCTATTTTTCCAATTTTTGAACTTTCCCTGCAATCTCCTTAAGTTTTTAACCCTTTTTTCCTTCATGGCCCCCATCAAGAGGACTTTTCGTCCCGTAGACCCTCCAACTGACCAACCTTCTCATCCTGACTTGCCTGATACATCTTCTTATCGCCCTTCTCCTTTCGCTGATCAGCCACCGCCCAAACGTACTAAAACCACCACTCAAACTCGTGCATACTTTAAAGAGCCAGTACTCCCAACTTTCGACTTTACCGATCGCATTGAATCACTTCCCTCTCTCATTCATTGGGCTATAATCATGGGGAACATAGAACTGCCTCTGAAGCACGGTCGCGAATATGATTGGGAGAAATGGCTAAAGAAGACCGCCTATATCCGCACGGACAGTGACAGACCCTCTCCAAGAGAGGATACTCCCACTGCTTCTCGTTCTGAGAAAACTCGCCGAAACAAGGCGAAGGAGTTTGAGGAAAAGATAAATGAGCATAACAAGAAGAAACTCCAAAATTCTTGAGAATCTGTCCAATTAATCGAGGGCGTCATGAAGTTTGACAACCCTCATTCAGAAGGCATGACGGTAATTCCTATCAATGTCTATCGCCATCAATCCATCCTCGAGTGTGAGCCTAGGGACTATGTGGATGGAGAGAAGTTGATGTATACTGAATCATGGACAACCAGAGAACTTCGCATCCTCCAAGGAAAACTGTGGGCACAAAAACCATGGTAAATCATCGGAGAAGCTCATCCCATGATCTTCCTCACTCCTTTTCATAGTCCGCATAATCTCTTTTCCACGTATTTCTACAAGACCATTAGACTGCGGTACAAGGACTGCGATCCTCTTTGGGGATCAGAAGATTTTCGGACAAGGGGCTTATTGACTTCTCGCCGCTATTATTCTGATTGGACAGAGGCCATATTGAAGAAACATGCGAGTTCTCTCACCAAAGTGGGCGTTTATGATGCGATAGAAGTCACATCTAAGAACTTCTACAAGGAGCCCTCCGTGCTGAAAGGTTCCTTGAATATTGGTCACCCACTACCAATTCTCTTCACTTGCCATTTGGAGAAATGACCATAACGCTATGGGATTTGCAACTCATAGCAGGTCTTCCGTTAACAGGAAGATTTTATGATGAGTTCATCCTGACGAATGCAGAGTTGGCATTTGTATCTTCTCCTGACCGTAGATCTTTCATTTCTAAAACCACCGTCAAACTTTTCAGAGAAATGGGAAAATTTCTAAATTTTCACAAACTTTTCCCTCTACAATGGCTGGCTCATTTTTCTAGAATGCTCAGGTATTCCAGGCTCAGAAATTAGCATTTTCCTTTTCATCACATATTCCTGCGTACTAACCCTTTTTTCGTCTTGCAGATTTTGTGACAGTCGATGTAAGGAATTGACGAATCTTCGTGACAATATGAAGGAAAGAGCAGATTATAGTTCCTTTAGGGAACTTGTAGCTTTTCTAGCTTACTAGCTAAGCATAGTTGCTCTTCCTAGTTCTAAGTGGGCGGATGTTATTCGCCCTACCACCTTCGTCATTGCCGGAGCTTTGGCGGAGGGTCAAAAATATTCCATTACGACTCCCGTACTATGTTCTATCTATCGGGCCTTTGGAGAAATCTCCATGCACATCAAGAACCTTACCCTGAGATCTTCATTACCATACACTGCTTGGCACTACTTCACTGGATGGTTATGAGTTTATTTTTCTTGGACTTTTGAAGCACCAGAGAAGGCTTACGTGAGTCCTTCCCACCTTCCTCTCTGGTTTTTTCAACAAAGGGCGATGGCCAGAAGGTCGTATGAATGGGCAATCAACAAGATCCAGGACTTTGATCAAATAGACTTCTTCCAGTTTCGCCTTCATCGCTATATTCAAGACACAAATATGGTGGACCAGGGGGCACTGACTATATCAGAAAGGGCTTTCTTTCTTTCCATTCATTCCTGTAGTCTGCATCTCAGAGAAGGGACAGAGTTCTGGAGAGAACCCTACTACCCCAGTCGCTTTGCTCGCCAATTCGGCTATGATCAAGCCGTACCAGAAGACTGTGGTTGGTTACTAAGAGAATGCACTGCTATGGAACAGGTCCTTTGAACTGGGCCATGATATGGAAGCAACTGTTGGGTGGTCGTGTCAACTCCTCTTTCATCATGCCTAGCTGCGACCGGATAGTCCACACTTCCTACAGCTGGATGAGATGGTGGGACCATCAATCATTTCTGATTAACAAATGCTTACCAGTGGACTCCCTTCTCTTTCTCCACCCACCTTGGCTTAGAGGCAAAAAAATTAAGAATGGAATTGGTTTCATTCTAGAGAAGATCGTGCTCCTCATCATGGTGTAATTTGTAGAAAGATATCGACGGAAGAGCCGATTCGTGAGAGAAAACCAATAAATACTTTCAATGGTTGGTTTGTTCATGGAGTTCTGACAGAATTTGAACATGTCCCCCATGACCTTGGTGGCCTAGTTTCAGAAAATATTGAAGGAACATCTTCCCCCATTCCTGAAGAAACTGCCACGGCTCAGGAGAATCCAGCTCGAAATGATCCTGCCCCTTCCTCTCAACCTCTTCCTTCTACTTCATCATCGCCGATGACTAGATCGCGAGCACATCTGCAAACATCATCGCCTATTCCCCAGGAAGAGACAAGGCAGGTCTCCACATCTCCCTCAGTTCTGGTTGGCAGGAGATCTCCAAGAGAAAGCAACAAGCCTATCTCATACAAAGGAAAACAAGTCGTGGTTGCAGAAGTAGATGAAGAGGGTCTGGCAAGCGAAAGTTCATCTTCTTCATCAGGAGATTCTATTCCCATGGGGTCTGAAGATGATGATAACGATGATGATGATGGAAACGATGGAGCTCAAGATGACTACTTTGAAGAAGGAGAAGTTAAGATAGATGAAGAGGAAAACATGGCCGCCGAAAATGTAGAGGAAGAACATCTCCCCCCCGGCTCTTGAAATTTTTCCTGTCACTTCTGTTCCTGGAATGCCACATGCAGTAACCGAAGAGGACGAAGAACCCTTGGACTACGGGGAATATGGATATTCAACTGGTAAAGGAATCTAAATTCCTTAAATATTCACATGCCTGTCTAGTGATCACTATCTTATCATCACTGTTATTTCCTTTTCAGGTATGCATGTAGCTAATATTGAGGCGAGCGCTGCCCCCTCTGTAGATCTTCATCCAGCTGCACCAATGGTTTCACCATAGGTTCCTTTGGCCCCTCTGGTGACACTAAAAAGTGTGGCTCGCGAAATTGTATTCTCTGTCGAAACTACTAATCTAAAGACTCCTACTACTAGAGATTCGAGCATAGAAGTGAGGGCACCTTCTCTTGCCGATATGCTGGAAGATGGTACTTCTGCAACCCCAGAAGTTTCCCCGCTTACTGGTCACACCTCTGTAGTAGGTATATATATCAATTTGAAGAGTTGCATATCCTTCATTTTCGTTGCTTACTCCAACTTTATCTTTTATTCATGTTATAGGAATTCTTCCCTGTAGTGGGGCGGCCAGCTCCGAATCTATGGCTACCATCTCTGAGCTACCATTTCCCTCAAAGATTCCCGCTCACAAAATGCTTTTAACGAAGAATTCTTTGTCAACGGTAGTTCATATCTTCAAAGATCCTGAACAATGGTCAGACCTAGATATCACTATCGAGATTCTAGAAAGCTCTGCAAAGATGGAGAAGATTAATATCTCTGTTCTGAATGACTCCCTCCTCAGATTCTGTGATTCGATAGCTTCTTTGGCATTAGCGAAAAATATCAAGATTGCTCCAGAAGTTCTGGAATACGGGAAGCAGTTAACTTTGTCTAAGGAGAAGGCTTCACTCATTGCTTCCACCATATCTGAATTAGACCAGGAGCAGTTAACTTTACAAGAATAGCTGAAGGCCCTCACTGATGATAAGGTACTTATTCAAGATCGTATAGTGGCTTTGAGAGAAGAAATTTCATAGCTGGAACTGAAAGGTCATGAGAGGGAACTGTCTATACAGGAGGTTAAAGAAAAACTCAATGTCAATATTCAGTCTGCTCATGATGAAAAGTCCGAATTACTCAGGAGCAAGGAAATGATCACATCCTTGGAAGACAAATTAGCTGGCCTTCCTGATCAAACAAAGATTATTCTTGAAGAGAAATCAAAGCATGATGCAGCAAAAATTCAATTAAAGGAAGACTTGCAGCAGTACATGAAGATAGTATGCATTACAGAGGAACTCTAAGCATGTGATTCCTTGTTGTATATATGTGCTTTTGCTTCCTTCTTTCTTCCTTTTTTTCTTTTCTTTTGTGTGTATGTTTTCTTTTGACTTTCAATAGCAACTTTCAGTAACTTCTTTTTTTTCATGCACTTCTATATTATGCATCATTCCAAACATATTATCTATGCAGTAATCTCAACATCATTAGTTTTCCTTCCATGTTTGTATGTGAGATATGAATTTGCTCCATCTTGAATATCGCACATAGTTTATCATGATATTTAATAAAAATTAATTATAAAACACCCATATTTTATGCTTGTTAGTATAGGATCTCCTACATGACTTCATTCATTTATATTTTATTGGCAGCGCTAAGTTTCAATTCAGTTAGTTGCACACACAGTTTAAGCTCTTGAGTAGTGGAGAAAACTTATTTGGACTCTAGCTAGAGTCGGGTCTCATGCTATAGCCTCTGTAACTCTTAGGAGTTCATTGGACTTCTCACTGCTTAGGGAGTTCACAAACTGTGATCCATCAGAGGGGCCCGGTGAAGCTACCGGGGCTGTGAACTCGGTTGGTTTTATGCACAGGGTTAGCCACGGTAACTCTCTAGAGTTCACAGAGCTCCCAAGGCTACCTTTAGGGGTATCAAATCTATGGTTGCTAGTCCATCGATGAGTAGGTTTAAGCCCTTCTTCATGAGTTAGTACCGAAATCGAACCACAAATCTGGGGGGTCTTATGCATGGTTGGCCTATCTAAAGGTCGCACTGCAACCCTCATTTTCTTCATCTGCAAGGTCGGGCCCATTCATGGGAGGGCATTGTCCTCCATTCCCGGTGACACTGCCGAAAAGCTATACAAACGGCATGGGGGTTACGCTGACTGGTCATTTGAGGACTTTTGGTTGTTTGAAGACTTTTGGCTCTTTGGCTTTTGGTCAACTTTTGGCCTTCTGGCTTTTGGTCATTGACTCAATTAGCTGTCCGCATGGGTATGCCTAGGATGACCTTCATGGGCTTTTTAGGGCCACTGGCTTCTCACCGCTACCCGAATGGCGATCTTCATAGGTCTCATGTACAGCGGGCCATTGGCTTGACTGTGCTGCCTTTTTACGATAAGCAACCATTGCTGTCGTCAATTTTATATACAGTTGGTTATATGATTTATTCTACTGTCAGCAGATGGTTGATCAATGATTGACATTTCGCTGCTGCTGATAATTTCATAAGGACTTTTTGTATCATGTTTAAAATAATGTATCAGCTTAGCGATGATGGTAACTTTGATGAGCGGTTGATTTGCGACAGCGACAGTTGCTCTCTTTTTATTTTATAATCATTGATACCTGGTGAGGTAGAGATCCTTAGTGTCGGCGATGATCATCAATGCTTGATAGCGATCATTATCGCTTGACAGTGATCATCAAGACTTTTCATTTGGCGATGACTTAATATGCTGTCTTAAAATGTCTTGGAAGACGATGATGGGTATTTCGCCTGAAATTGACATACCATGACTTCTGCCAATGTCTTCAATTATACCCATCCGTATATCTGTATCGTTTGCTTGTATTGTTTGCAATATACCAACTTGATGGTGAAATCAATTTCAGGCAAAATTTTGTGGAGCTCACTTGATGGCGCTCAGCTTATTTGATGGCATTCATCTTCTTCATCTTTCTTTATTTGCTATCATATGATCTTGATATGCTGGCGAACTTCTTCCTTATTCATTTTATTCATCTTGCCCCCTTTTGATACAGAATTATTATCCTGATAATGTTCTGTATTAAAATCAATTAGCGCCTTCAGAAGCAATTCCTTTTTTGTCAACGTAATTGTAGGCCAACGTAGGCTTCTATTTACTCCTTTGAAGAACTTTACTTTTATTGAGTACATATTGTCTCATTTGGGCTTGAACTTGCCCCCTGGATATAATTGTGACTGCTGTTATAGATATACTCTTTCTTCTTGAAGATATTGAGGCAATATATTTCTGTAGAAGGTTGTACGATTGTGATCGTATTTATCGACTAGTTTGCCCCCAACCCTGGAAAGTTTCTGCGCTTATCCTGATCGATCCCAATAGGGATTTGAATTCCCTTACCACGGTTTAAGCCAGCGGGTTCTTCATAATCAAAACCCATATTTTTCATAATCTTTTTACTTGTCGGACTATACTTTTGGAGGTCTTATGACGTCAACCTACCATGGTATACATTGTTTTGAGCCTCTCCTCTTGTCTTTATTGCTTCCGAAACATAGAACTCTATTGGCTCAGGGTATTTTTCGCTCGCCTTAACTTGAAATCTTCCTGGAGCGGCTGAAAATGGCTTATTTCGTTCAACATACGGCAGCGGCACCGTATAATTTGACTGAAAAATTTTCAACTGTTCAGATGACAGTAAAGTTAACGACAGTTGTCCCGGCTGCCTTAAATGTTTTGGTACAAAATAAAACCTCTTGTTTATTTTTGCGGTTTCAGATGGTCTTTCCTTTTCTGTTCCTTTTGTGATTGCATTGTCCTGATCATCCTTTAAGACACTACTTTCATCCTTATTCATCTTTTCGGTACCAAACTCTTAATAGTAGCTAGCATCTGCAAAGAAGGACTCGGCTTCTGTATATGGTTTTGCATCGGCCATTACTTTATGCTGTACTCCGTCTTTACAGTATTTGAAACACTGATGCAGAGTAGAGGGTATGATATTGTACTGATGTATCCATGACCTTCTTAGGAGAAGGTTGTATGTCGTTACTGCACTTATAACATGACACACAACGTCAGTAGTTAATTCTCCTATTTCCAATGTTATCGTAATCTTGCCAAGTGCGTGTTGCCCCTCTTGATTAAAACCCTGTATCATCATTTCGCTGGGGCGTAGCTCTGAGCGATGGTAATTTAACTTACTTAACATCAAAAGTGGCAAAAGACTCACTGCAGACCCATTATCTATCATAATCCGTTTAACTTTCTTTCCACGGATATGGCCCTCTATCATCAGTGGCCTATTATGTTCTTCCTCACAAATTAGATCGTCATCAGAAAAAGAAATGACCGGGAGACAGTCTTCTTGTTAATCAAGTTCTTTATGCTCTAATTCTGCCAGCAAGGTTTCTTTAATGTCATGATTGGACAATGCCCGGATCAGACTCTGTAGAAATTCTTCTGATAGCTTAAGTGCGTCATAAACACTTAATCGGGCCGGTATTCCTTTTAGATGACTTACCACGTCATAAGTCACTCTCGTCAACTCATTCTTCTCTTTTGTCTTGTCGCCATTACTCTGCCTTTCAATCGTTTCTTTCCTAGTGACTTCTAATTTTTACTTTATAGGGCTTACCACCTTTTTACCTGACCGCAACGTGATTACTACAACCTTCTTTGTCGTTTTACCATTTTCTTCTCCATTCTCATCTTGGTCCTTCTTTTGGACTGTAAGCATGTTTACGGTCGCCATGGAGCCCCTTTCTTTTTCTTTTCCCAGTACTATCTCGCCCCTATCGATCAGTCACTGTATTATACATTTCAATGTATAACAGTTCTCTGTTGGATGTCCTACTAGACGATGATAACGACAGAAATCCCTTTCTTTGGTTCTTGTCACGTCTTCTGGGCGTTTAGGCTCGAGTAATATTATTGTGCCAACTTTCAATAATTGTTCCATCATAGGGACGACATCTTCCTTATCAAATGCAAACCTCTCATGAGAATTCAGCATTCTAGGCCTCTTCCCATTGTATCTGTTTCTTGACTAACTCCCTTCTTCGCGTCGGTCTGATCTTCTTTCCCTCGAGTCCCTTGCATCTTTACCTCTTCTGTCATGATCAACAGCGTTCACGGCTGTCCTGCTGGATACCCTCCTAGTTGTATCATTGTGAAATGCTGGGATCTTGCGAGTCATCAGCTCCAATGCGTGGGCTTTAGTGGCCAAATCATGAAAAGTTCTGATATCGGTGCTAGTGAGTCCGAACGCAATCCCTGTCCCCATAGAATTCAGACACATTTTAATTTGTTCTTTTTCTTCTGGCAATTGTCTACATGAAGCCCCTAATATTTTTCATCTATTTATAAATTTTTCTACTGCCTCTCCTTCTCTCTGCCATATAGAGGCCAGCTCCGTAATACTGACATCACGTTCTGAAGAGAAAAAGTTTGACATGAAAACCTCTTGCATTTGTTCCCAGGTGCGTATCAATCCTGGTGCCAAACTAGAATACCATCGAAATGCTTTGTGCGTTAGCGACGAACCAAACAATCGCAAGCAATACTGTGGTATCGTAGAAAAATTTTTCATACTGGTGATGAAGTGCACCAAATGCTCCTCCGGGGATCCTTCTCCATTGAACTTCTAAAAATTCGGATGCTTAAAATTGCCAGAAAAGGGATGTCTTCTACTTCCCTTGGATACAGCGTTCGATACCTAAAACATCCGATATTTTCACATTCTCTTTCTGCTCTAACTGCCTCTTCGATCACTTTCCTCACTTCATCTTGCGTCACAGTTCTTACCGCTGGGATAGTCCCTAGTGACCCTGCCCCCTGTGGTGGGAGGACATTAGGCTGATTTTCTTGCCCCTCCGTTGCATTCTAGGGAATCTCCATTCGAGCTACGTTATGTGCAAGGGTTACCAGTGCTTCTCTAAGGTTTCTGCATTCTTCCATTAATGCATTCTGGGCTTCTGCCATTGCATTGAAACGATCCTCTGTAGTTGCTCTATAGTCTGGATTTATTCCAGCCATGAATAGTGCAGCTTCTCCACTTTTTGATAAAGCGGTAATTGAAGGCGAGCAAGAGTATGCTGACGTAACAGGACTCGCAGAAAAAGGAGAGGACGGAGTTTCATTGGACTTTTTCGTGCCCCTTGTGGCATCAATTGACTAAGATGACGCTGATACTGGTGAATCTATCTAGGATGGCATTGGCGATCTGATTACCAACACTTTTCCCTTTTGCTCTCTTATCTTTTCAGCCATTGGAGCATTTAAAGCTGGGAATTCATATGCTGTCAACTGGGGAATTATTGGCGCAGGGTAAATCGCCGGAGGAGCAAGTTCAGGATTTCTTTTAACTGTGCTACGTGTCACAGGCCCTCTGATTCTTAATGAAGGCTGATTCATCCTAGAATCTCTGACGTTTCATGCTCTTTCCTTACGAGAGGTTACAACGGTCCAGCTTGCATTGTCTTCTGATGATTGGGGTGAGGCAGAAATGACCCCAACTGTTACTTGAGCCATGCCACTTTTACTTGCACGACTTGGTGTGTATTCTATCACGAACCCTGTTGGGGTGAATCGGAAGTTTGCTTTCCTTAGGGGAGTTGCCATAAGTAGTAAGTCGTAGTCAGATTTAAAAACCTTCAGACACAAAACATAGTTATAATTAGTGAATGAACAATTCAAATGATCTATCTTAGAGATGAAGGGGAGGATTTTCCCACTGAGAGTCACCATTTTGGCATCCTTCGGATGCCAAACTGTGATGAAAGTTCATAACAACTTCACTATTAATATTTAAATAAGACAATATTCAATAATTCCCCAACAGAGTCACCATTTTGTTCCGACAAAGAAATAGATGCATTTGATTTGGGAAATTGTCTTATTTAAACATAACAGATAAAGAGTACTAAGAACATTCATCACATTTCATTGATACTAGGTTCATTTACATCCTCTTTACATCCCTTGATTCTAAGGTAGATCATCTAGAAATAAATGACATATGCTTTAATATCAAAAGTTCATTTCGACAGCCTTTCAGCGCCCGTTTCAATCATCTCTTAGGACTTAGGAGGAATGTCGATTAGATCGACGAGTCTTCAATGAAATAGAGATTTAAGCAGCATAATAGCGCTTGTTTCAACCATCCCTAATACTTAGGTAAAATGTCGATTCGATCGACTAATCTTCTTCCTCTACACTTGTCAATAGGAGAAGGCTGGAAGGAGAAAAGCCTTGCACAGGCATTTCGACAGCATGACGGCCTTTGAACTTCACAGACTGCAGGGCAGTCTGGTTGCACGACCCGCGCAACTGAATCGGTTGCGCCGTCCTGCGCAACTGACAGGAGACTTCCCTCCTACCTTCAGTCTTCTGCTCCGCTTCACTTCTCTTAAAAATCTTCAATTTTCTTTAATGAAGGAGGGGAAGGGGTATTTATAGACCCTCGCACATGTGAAAATCCTAATCTTAGCGATGTGGGATAAATTTTCAGTGCTTTAGATCATTCTGAAAAGGACCATTTCTGCAGTACAATTCGGGTTCCCGCGCAACTGATATCCTCATTGCGCGGACCTGCGCAAGGGAGATTGATTACGCGGACCTGCGCAACTGACATTAGTTGCACGGTTCGGGGCACTCCTTTCGATGCTATCTCATTCTTCTTCTCTCCAAGTTCTCCCTATCTTTTCATCTCTTCATGTTTGATTCTTTCTTCATTTTTTATGCCTCAACAGTGGTCATTTAACCAACGTTGCTCCCAAGGAATGATGCTCATAGGGCCAATCGCATAATGGGCCCACGACCTTATACAAGGGCCTAATATACATCATCATGGGCCTCGCTTACAGAGCATATACGCATCACATTGGGCCTCACTCGTGGGCCTATATATATATATATATATCACATCGGGCCATATCAAATGGGCCGAATCAATAGGCCAAGTCAATGGGCTGAATTAAATGGGCCAAGTCGAATGGGCTAGATCAAATGGGCCAGATCAAATGGGCCGATTCAAATGGGCTGAATCAAATGAGCCAAGTCAAATGGAACAGATCAAATGAGCCGATTCAAACGGGCCGAATCAATGGACTGAATCAAATGGACCAAGTTGAATGGGAAGGATCAAATGGGCCGATCAAATGGGCTGAATCAAATGGGCCGATCAAATGAGCCGAATTCGAGTCAAATAGGCCGAATCAGGCCAAATAAAATGGGCTAATTCAAATGGGCCTAAACTAGTCATGCCATTCACCTATTGCTAGAGATCATTTTAGAGCATTATTCAAAAAAATGAATCATAACCAAAGGATCATCGGGACCATATCACAAATAATAGTGGTGATAAGGATTTCCACCATTAAATTCCAGTGGGCCCACCATAGCATTTATTTCCCATCTAGTCTATTCATAAGGTCACAAAGACCTGATGTTAGAGGAAAAAAATAATATCATATTGGTCCAAAACTTTTGTAACCCAAAAAGGTTTCAATGGTAGACGTCCAATCTCCACTGTTTCCACTGTTTTGGAAGTGTGGTCCACTTGATAACTAGAACTGTTTTATTTTTCATCTGAAGCCCTAGGACGAGCTGATCAAATGGATGGATGGTTTGGATGATTCACATACATCAAGGTGGGGTCCACGTACGTGGCCCACTAAAGAATTAAATCTGCTTCCTTATATATATATATATATATATATATATATATATATATATATATATATATATATATATATATATATATATATATATATATATATATATATATAAAGCCTCAAGACGAGTTCACCAAATGAATGAACAGTTTGGGTGTATCACATCCCTCATTGCTGGGGTCCATGTCCCAACTGGACAGTGGGGACCCCACACGTGTAGGGTGGGTCCCACCATCCAGTAAGTGGACGAATGGTGTGGATTAATCCCACCTACAACAACTGTATAACTGGTATGTGGTACCCAACCAATCAGCTTCTCCAGAACAGGTGGGTCTCACGTGGGGCCCACCATATATATATATATATAAAGCCTCAAGACGAGTTCAACAAATGAATGAATGGTTTGGATGTATCACATCCATCATTGCTGGGGTCCACATCCCAACTGGACGGTGGGGACCCCACACGTGCAGGGTGGATCCCACTGTCCAAAAGTGGACGGATGGTGTGGATTAACCCCACCTACAACAACTATATAGCTGGTATGTGGTACCCAGTGAATTAGCTTCTCCAAAATAGGCGGGTCTCACATGGGGCCCACCATATATATATATAACCAAGCTGCTTCCAGCAAGTCTAGATGAATGGACGATTTGCATGTAACACATACCTCATGATGAGGTCCAAAGAACTCGTTGACGTGCCTTGGCCCACTGTTTGGATGGACAGTTTGGGTATATCATATCTATATAGGTGGGTCCACACCTGTGGGACCCACCAGCTTGTAAGATCAAGCTGATACTTTTATTTCACCTTCATATGGGCCTGTTCAGACGGATAGGCAACAAGCCCATCCGCTAGATAGTCCAACAAGGCAGGTCCCACAAGTGCACAGCATGGATTTCACATATCATGGTGGGTCGCACACACACACATTAGGTGGGCTACACAGCTCATTATCATCCTTACCGTACATAGAAGAGAGGGAGAGAGAGAGAGAGAGAGAGAGAGAGAGAGAGAGAGAGAGAGAGAGAGAGAGAGAGAGAGAGAGAGAGGTCAGTGTAATGGAGGGACCTCGCCACTATAGGCCCCTCATATGGTTATAACACATACATCAAATTGGGTCCCATCACAAGTGGGCCATCAAATTGAAAATCAATGGTGGATCACCCACCTATCGGCCTTCTTGGTCCCCTTAGCTTCCTTAGCTCCTATGCTAAACTTTTGACGGTGGATGATGAAGTTTAAATGGTGGAGATGAGAGATTGGGTGGTAGAGAAGTGGGCCACACTTGGGTAGCTCTTAAAAGGCTTAGATGTTGGATTTCTTTTGTTGCTTAGGAGTGAAGAGAGATAATGAGAGAGAGAGAGAAGTGAGGGAATGATGGATGATGGGTGATGGGTGGAGTGATGAAGTTGTAAGAAAGGGATGGGTGGAGAGAGAGAGAGTTGACTTTGGGAATGGGAAGGGATGGGTTGCTTGTACTTGTAGTATGGTGTGTACTTGACTTAATTGATTGATTGATGGGATAGGTCATAGAGATTCTCTCAAAATTCTCACATGCGGCGTTTCTTCAAAATGAACGTAGGCATACATCTCTTGGCTTGGATATCACATCGGAATGCGAGACACGACGTTGGAACCATGGCGACGGCATGGTCACTAGGGTACAAGTTTTGAGTCGAGCCAACTCCAGTTTTCAGGACTAGGCTTAGGATCTCATGCAAACGTCGGATACAAATCAAAAATTACCAAAATTTGACCAGGAGGACCGTGGAAGCCTATAAAATGGTACGGGCTAGGATATGGGTCTTACATGTTGTGGATTGGTACATTCTGTTGTTTGCTTTGTCTCATGGGCATGGTTTAGTGATGGAATTAATTCTAGCTCCAATACCTTTCATCCATTGAGAACTAGATCAAAGGAAGTTCATATTTGATTTTTAATGACTTATCTTCCAATTGGATGAAGATGGGACTTTGATTCTAGTTGTGTTTGTGAATCAAGCATAGATCTCTCGAATCTTTACAAGTGAATCCTTGAAAACCCTAGTTTCCTGCTTTTGAATTTTACGAGTTTTAGTTACATAGTTTACAATTATTCTCTTAAATTCTCCAAATTTAGATTGCATCTTCTTCTAGTTCTAGTTCCAGTTACTTTCAAAATATGTATAAGGTTTAGTCCCTGTGGATTCAACCTCGGTCTTACCGAGATTATTACTACATTGCGACCCTACACGTAGGGTTGTGAACAAGTTTTTGGCACCGTTCCCGGGGACTAACAGTTGCATTTTTCTGAGACTAACTAGTTTTAGGATTAGTTTAAGATTAGGTTTTTATACTTTCTAATTTTAGGATTAGGTTTTTCTATTTGATTTTTAGAAACTAACCTAACTTTTTCGTTTTGTAGGATCCTGATATAGACTTTCTAAATTGGTAATCTCTTTCTAATTTTTATTTTTTATTTTTAGATACTTTCTAATTCTAGGATTTTTTGCTAACTTGCTTTCTAATTTGGTAATTTCTTTCTTATTCTCTTTCTCTTTTTAGATTTCTATTTCCTTTATCTCTTTTAGGTTCAGGTAGAATCTGAAATTGAGGGCTCAGAGTGTTTCATTCCCAAGTGGGTCTGTGACAACACTCGACGTCTTTTAAGTAAAGGAGGATTGGTTGAGGCGCTATCTATCCATCACAGGATTAAACACCACTCGAGATTCTCAGATTTAATTAAAGCGATGACTGCAAATCAACCAGTCAATCAACCGGGAAGACAACCTCAACCTCGGGTTGAGGAAGTCCAGGATGAGAATGAGGTGCATCAAGCACCCCCATCTTGTACTTTGTGAGATTATTTACAACTGATGGGGGTGCATATGCCTTCATGCATGCTTTTTCTTGAAAATATGAGACACATAGATATTAATCTAGGGGTGATCCAACTCCTTTCAAAATTCCATGGACTTGAATATGAAAGTCCATATTTGCACTTGAAAGAGTTTGATGAGATTCTAACTACTTTATATTTTCCAAACGTATCTGAAGACATGGTCAAACAGAAAAAGCTAAGATGTGCTTGCATTCACTACGTCCCAAATATATTGGCACATAGAATGACATGATAAGGGACTTCATAAAGAATTTTTTCCCCATCATAAAACGAACACCCTTAGAAAGTCAATCATAAACTTCGTCCAAAAGGAGTATGAAACATTCTTCCAATATTTGGGAAGGTTCAAGGATCTTGTCAGTTCATGCCCACAACACGGTTTTGAAACGTAGCGCATTACAAACTTTTTCTATGATGGTTTGACATCTTTCGTGCGCCACTTGGTTGAGACAATGTGCAATGGGAAATTCATGAATAAAAATGTTGATGTCATGTGGGACTACTTGGATAGACTTGATGAAAATGCACAATCATGGGACACTTACCCAAAATCAAGCACTACTTCTAGGCCCACTCAATCAAAGGAGAGGGGTGGATTATACCTTCTAAAAGAAGATGATGATATCAATGCTAAAGTGTTTAATCTCATAAGAAAATTCGAGGCCATGGAACAAAGAAAGATAAGGTTAAGGAAACTGTTTGCAGTATTTGTGCTTGCAACGTTCACACAACTAAAAATTGTCCAACAATATTTTCCTTTCAAGAGGTGTTGAATGAGCAATCCAATGTCGTGAACAATTACCAAAGACCTTTCAATAGACCTACTTCCAATATATACAATCCTAGTTGGAGAAATCATCCAAACTTTATTGGAGGAATGGACAAACTGCTACTCCTCAAGGTTTCTTTAATCAAATTCCAAATCAAGTGAAACCTCAAGAAGAACTAGTTTAAAATTCCACACAAATTCAAGAGCTTACTCAAGCAATACGAGAACTTACGAAATATATGCAAAAGATGGATTCATGTGTTACAGTTATAGAAAGGGGAATGTTTCCTGCTCGACCTCTCCCTAATCTTAAACCGCAATATGAGATAAGTAATCCAAACTCTTCAAATCAGATGGAGTAAGATAAATCTATCACCACTCTTAGGAGTGGGAAGATCATTAACAAAACTATTCCAGTTAAGGCTGAAAAGCCTAAGAACCCAGAATATGATAACGATGATAGACCTAGTAAAGCTCCACAAGAATTAGAACCGAAACTCCAAGGCAAGCTGGTTACCCCATTCCCCAATGGTTGGTTGCATCAAAATCTCTTTCTAACTCTTAGGACATTCTAAAGGTATTAAAACAAGTGAAGGTCAATATTCCTTTACTAGATGCGGTTAATTAAATACCTTCATATGCCAAATTCCTGAAAGACTTGTGTACGACCAGAAGACGGTAAAATATTCAAAAGAAAATATTTTTAACTGAAAAAGTGAGTGTCATCCTAAAATAAGATGTACCACAAAAATTCAAAGATCCTGGTAGCCCAACCCAACCATACCTTGTGTAATTGGGAACTACCGAATTGAGTACGCACTTCTTGACTTAGGAGCGATCATAAATCTAATTCCTTACTCGGTCTACAAATAGTTAAGTTTGGGTGAATTAAAACCCACCCTAACCACATTATAACTTGTTGATAGCTCAGTTCATGTACCGAGAGGGGTAATTGAGGATGTGTTGGTCCAGGTTGATAGATTTTACTATCTGGTAGATTTTATCGTCCTAGATACGGAACCCATTAATAACATGAGCACTCAAATTCCCATCATTTTTAGTTGTCCATTCCTTGACACTTTAAATGCAATCATTAATTGCAGGAATGGAGTCATGAGTATGTCTTTCGAAAATATAAAATTGAAGTTAAACATCTTTTTCAATATTGGCAGATGGTTAGAAGATGATGACGATTTCCATTATATTAATATGATTGACTCTTTCGTGGAAGATAGAACACCCTTAACCTTATCCTCTAACCCTCTAGAGACGTGCCTGACCCATTTCCATGATTTTGATGATGACATGATTAGGGAGATAGGTGTCATGATTGATACTACGTCGGTACTTGAAGTTAACCGATGGAGACCATAATTTGAAGAATTTCCTTAAACCAATGAAGTGCCTCTACCGTCTAGCTTTAAGGTACCAAAGCTTAACCTAAAATCATTGCCCTCTGATTTGAAAGGTTTATTTAGGTCAATATGAGGCATACCTGATGGTGATTTCTTTCCACCTTGAACAAGAACAAGAGAGTATGCTTATCTATACTCTCATTGAACATAAGGGAGCCCTTGGGTGGTCGATTGCAGACCTTAAGGGAATTGATCCTTCAGTTTTTACTCACTGCATTTATGTTGAGGATAATGCGAAGACCTCTTGACAACCACGACGAAGACTAAATCCGAACATGAAAGAAGTGGTTAAGGCTGAAGTTCTTAAGTTGTTGGACGCGGGTATCATATACCCTATATCTGATAGCCAATGGGTGAGTCCAACTCAGGTGGTTCCCAAGAAGTCTGGAATCACCATTGTAGCCAATGTCAATAACGAAATTGTGCTAACCAGAGTTAATACTGGTTAGAGAATGTACATTGATTAAAGGAAATTGAATACCATCACGAGGAAAGACCACTTTTATTTACCCTTTATTGATCAAATTTTGGAAATGCTAGCTGGTCATTCCTATTACTGTTTCCTTGACGGGTATTTGGGCTAAAACCAGATAGAGATAGCTCTTGAAGATCAGGAATTGACTACATTTACATGTCCTTTTGACACATTTACTTATTGAAGGATGCCATTCGGACTATGTAATGCCCTCTCCACGTTTCAGCAATGCATGATGAGTTTTTTTCCTGACATGGTGGGGCAATATCTAGAGGTCTTCATGGACAACTTCTCTGTCTTTGGTCCATCTTTTAGCAATCACTTAGAGAATCTTAAATGTGTGCTGAAAAGATGTGAAGAGAAGAATTTAATACTCAATTAGGAGAAGTTTCATTTCATTTTTCGTAAGGGAATTGTCATTAGATATATCATCTCGTCCAATGGAATTGAGGTAAATAAGGCTAAAATTGATCTTATCTCTAACCTACCTCCACTCAAGAACATACGAGATGTGTGATCCTTTCTAGGACACACCGGGTTTTACAGAAGATTCATAAAGGACTTTAGTTATCTTTCTCATACTTTATGTAATCTACTTCAAAAGGATGCACCATACGAGTGGACAGAGCAATGCCAGAAAGCTTTTACTAAGCTCAAAGATATGTTAACCACTGCACCCATCATGCAACCACCCAATCGAAGCCATCCTTTTGAACTTATGTGCGATGCGTTTAACTATGCTCTTGGGGAGGTTTTAGGCTAGAGAAAAGAAAACAAATCCTACGTTATTCATTACGCAAGTTGAACTCTAAATCCTACCCAAGTGAACTACTCGACTACGAAAAATGAACTCTTAACCATAATGTTCGCTTTGGATAAATTTAGATCCTACTTGATCGGATCTAAGATCGTCATTTACATAGACATGCAGTGCTCAAGTATCTTCTTTCTAAGAATGATGCTAAGCCCTGCCTCATTAGATGGATCCTCCTACTCCAAGAATTTAATTTGGAAATAAATGATAAAAGAGAGTAGAGAACGTAGTGGCTGACCATTTTTCTCACCTTGATCTCCCTAATTCCCGTGAGACCACATATCAATGACATGTTCCCTGACGAACAACTGTTCAAAGTCTCTCATTCACCTTAGTTTTCTAATATTGCTAATTATCTTGCCACAAGTTTTACGCCGACACATTAGACTGTGCAAGATAAGAAAAAATTCTTTGTCGAGGTGCGCAAATTCTTCTGGGATGATCCTTATTTATTTAAATATTGTCTAAACCAAATATTAAGGAGATGTATGCCAAACAATGAACATTAAAGTGTTATCTCTTTCTATCACTCTCAAGTCTGTGGTGGTCACTTTCTTGCTAAAAAGACCACAACTAAAATTCTGCAGTGTGGCTTTTACTGGCCTACTATGTTCAAGGATACTCATGAGTTTTGCAAAACTTGTGAGCATTGTCAGAAATTGAGAGCATTGTCCCGTCGAATATGATGCCCTTGAACTCCATTATTATCATAGAAGCATTTGATTGTTGGGGCATCGATTTTATGGGACCATTCTCCTAATCCTTTGAAAATTTATATATTTTTCTCACAGTAGACTATGTCACTAAATGGGTCGAAGCGATCCCATGCTAGAATAATGACCACCAAACGGTCATTAAATTCTTAAAAGGAAACATCCTTTTCCATTTCAGAACGCCTCGAGCCATCATTAGTGACGGGGGCTCACACTTTTATAATAGGCCATTTGCGAATCTAATGAAGAAATATGGCATCTCTCACAAAGTGAACACTTCGTACCACCCACAAACAAGTGGGTAAGTTGAGATTTTCAATAGGAAAATTAAATACATCTTGGAAAAGACAGTTAACCTTGACCATAATGATTGGTTAATCTGATTGACAGATGCCTTATGGGCTTACCGTACTGGATTTAAAACTCCCATTGAAATGTCTCCCTTTACACCACTTGCTTGTGGAGTTGGAGCATAAAGCCTACTGAGTGATTAAAAATTTAAATTTCAATCTGGACAACGCCAGATCACTATGCAAACTTCAGTTGAATGAACTTGAAGAAATCTTGAATGATGCGTATGAGAACTTGAGAATTTACAAGGACAAGATGAAGGTGTTTCATGACCAACATATTCTTCAGAAATCATTTACACCAGGTCAAAAAGTCTTTTTGTATAATTCTCTATTACATCTCTTTCTAGGCAAACTCCGATATCATTAGACCGACCCTTTCACTATTACTAATGTATATCTTCATGGAGCTATCAAGATTCGGAATCCAACCAATGACAATGAGTTTAAAGTAAATGGACATCGATTAAAGACATTTATTGAGAAATTTGATTCAGAGGACGTGTCCATACCTCTGCATGATCCTGTCTACCAGGATTAATCTCCTAATTTGATGGAGGTATAGTTAGTTTTTTTTTTTCCATTCTAGGATAGTGGGCTTTATGTTGTTAGGATTGTTTATTTTTTAGTTGTTTTAAGATAGTTTACTTTTTTTTAGTTTAACTCTTATGCTAACCCACATTCACGTTGAGATCCTTTAGAAAAAGTCATACAATTTCCTCCTCAGGTACTACCTTTCCATCACTCCTCCATTATTTTCGTTGTCTCATGTGCATTGCATGCTTTTATCTTTTATATTGAGGACAATGTAGATTTTAGGTTGGGGACGGGAGATTAGGTAAACTAATCATTGTTTTCTCAGTCTTGAGTAAAAATTGTGAAAATTTTTAAAATTTTGAAAACTTAGTGAATTCGAGTGATTTTGAAAGATATTCTTGATTTAGAAGTATAAGATACTTAATGTTGGTGATTTATGACTCTTGGATTCAGTTACCTGTTAGATTTCATAGTTAAGTTTGAATTATTAATCCATGATTAAAAGTTTTAAACACTGATTGAGTCATGATTTCACATGTCACATCTAGCTTACATATTAAGGTGTTAGTTTGATATTAAATTATTAACTTGGTGATCATTAAGCATGGAAGGAACCAGCCTGGGAAATTTGTCTATCATGTTAAAAAAAAAGAGAAGAGAATACCCAGCTAAAAAACAATTGTCATCGAAAACAACTACCTATTAAAGTTATTTAAAAATGTTGACATAGTGTGAAGCCATCGATGGAAAAAATTAAAAGCTGAAAGAATAAAAAAAAGTTGAACTGAAAGGCAAGTTTCGGTTTGGGTTTGGTTATTCGGAATGCTCTTTTTTTTTTTAATTATTATTAAATAATGATTTGTGAAAATTGAGAATTGGACCTTTAATTATGATAAGTCAAGGTTTTACTATACACCCATGAAACTCAATGTTTTAAATTGTTCTAATTAATGGATTACTACTTTGAACTTGATCATGAAATTTATCGAACACTCGAGTTTAGGAGAAGGTAATGCTCAACATTGATGTATCTTAAAATCCTATTATCTGGATTATTTTTCAAAAACCACTTGAGTTTATAGAAATTGTCTTGTGGTTCTTGAAATATTTTTTGCATACTTTTCTCGGGACTAAAAAAGTGTAGGTTGAGGATTGTGTTGAGGGTTAAATATTGCATATTAGACCCCAATTATTACTTGGTTTTATGAACACGATAATGCTTAACATTCTATTTTAATCACGTTTGTATTACAAGGTGAATTTAGGAGCTTGGATTGAAAAGGGCACTAAAAGCATGGATTTGATGCTCAAAAATCACTAAAGTAAGGGACAGATCTTAGGAGACCGAGATTGAAGAATTCACACACTAAAGATCTAAGGAAATTGAGTAATTGAATATAAGGAAGCTTGAAAATCGTCATAAATGCAAGAAAGCAGGGTTCCCACCATCCATTTGGCATGAAACTTTATATCTAGCATGAGGATCATAAAGTAACCGTAAACATAAAATTTTAGCCCTTAGATCTTTGTGGGAGTGGTCTAACGAAAAGATCATCCATAAATCACTAATTTGGGGCCCACCTGATCTCTGGATATGCCTCAAATTTGGGCTCCACCCCTTAAATTAAATGAAAAATTGAATAGATGGAGTAGATCTGCTCTACCCATTAAGGTGAACCCCACTTCACGTGGCTAGTGTACACAGCAGGAGTGCACTTGCTATGTACTGTGCTAGAAAGAACAGTCAGCGTCTACTGACCCGTGTAATTCCACTTGGATTTGGAAACTAAACGGATAACATCTACTTACAAATGGTTGTGGGCCATCATCATGGCCCATGGTCGATCCAAATCATCCATCTTACAGAGGGAGTTGAACCGGTCAAACCCATGTTGACCGTTTACAGCCATACATGTGCACGTACGACCACAACGATCATAAGAAGACTATCCTGCAACGTTCAAAGAAATTGCAGCCAATTTAATTCCTTGGGCCGCACTAAACCCGAGAAAAAAGTCCATTCCCAACCGAAATTCTAAGGTGAATCCAATGGACGGAGTGAATTTTCTAGATGACACTGATATGGGCCCCACTGACGCCACCGACTCCAAAATTTACAGCAGATACATGTGGACGCCCCCCGGTCCACTGTGGGCCATTATGTGACCTTGATCATGATCGGATCGATGATCCATACTGTTCAAAAGATGGAGAAGGGGGTCACAACCCTTCCTACACGGTCAGTTTGAGCAGGCGGGACAGTTTTTCTCCCTAAACTCATTTTAAACGCAACTCGTCTCGTGGTCTCCTTAAGAAAGGAGAGGGTGTGGAGAGAGAGGGGGCATCAGGCAACTAGGGGCGTGAGATGTGAAAGCAAGAGAGAGAAGATGTGTGGAAGACTAGCTAGCAAGAGTTTTTCCTTTCCTTCTTCTTCAATTTTTCCTTGATGAATTTTTAGAGATTTTAGCTTAATCATGTCTATGATGGGTTAAAACTCTTAGCTAGGGCTAAGAGGTGAAGTTTGTAGCGTGACGGGTTGTGTTCTATAGATTTGATTCATGTTTTAGGTGAACTATCCCTGATTTTAGTTTGATTATAAGAAATACTTTTAGTTTTTAATGGTTTTTTGTGACTTAAATTACAATAGATCTACGATAACTTTGAGTATGTTCTTTTTATTATCGAGGTTGTGAACTTGGGAACCCTGTTGTTCACCAGCGTCTCTTGGACATGGTTGGGTGATGAAATTCTTCCTAACATTCATAATTCTCCCAGATTGGTTATGGATTAGTACATTCTGTTGTTTGTTTTATCTCATGGAAATGGTTTAGTGATGGAATCAATTCTAGTTTTAATACCTTTCATCCATTGAGAACTAGATTAAAGGAAGTTCATATTTGATTTTTAATGAATTATCTTCCAATTGGATGAAGAATGGACTCTAATTCCAGTTGTGTTTGTGAATTAAGCATAGATCTCCCTGATCTCTATAAGTGGATCCTTGGAAGCTCTAGTTTCCCACCTTTGAATTTTACAAGTTTTAGTTACATAGTTTACAATTATTCTCTTAAATTCTCCAAATTTATATTGCATCTTCTTCTAGTTCTAGTTCAAGTTACTTTTAGAATACGTACAAGGTTTAGTCCCCATGGATTTGACCTCGATCTTACCGAGATTATTACTACATCGTGACCCTACACTTGGAGTTATGAACAATCCGAACCCACTCTCTCTATCCTATCTTCTCCTTCCTCCTACTCCATCCTTCCTCTCGGTTTTCTACTTCTCTGGAGGACCAATAGAGGCCCTAGCTCGAACCAGACTTAATGAAACTCACCGAGTTAAAGTGGCCATGGCCGGTCAACAGCACAACCGCACCGCTGTGAGTCGCATTTCAAACTCGACATAACTCTATTGCTCTCTCTCTCTTCTTCTCTTCCTCTTCTTCATCTTTCCTTCTTACTTCCTTTCTTCCTTTCTCCTGCATCAACCTACTGAGCTGCAGCCCAACCTAGACCGAACTCAATTCGAGTCGAGGTGGTGCGGCAACGAGAGAAAGGCGAGGGAGGTGAGTTGTTGTTAATGGTGGATTGTCATCGGTTGAGTTTTTTTCCGAACTGAAGTTTTTAAGTTGTGCGGATAGGCCTATGGGAGCTTGGGGAACTATCAGAGTGAAGCTCCAAGGAGCTTTTTCCATTGGATTCGATGGAGGAAGGAAACGACCATTTTTCTAGGGTTGTTGTAGGAAAGGACGGTAGGGTTGATTTGTGCCCGATCCCAACTTATCTTATAGGGTTGCCCTAACGTTTCTAAACCGTCGGATTGAGAGCAGATGGTGTGGATCGATGCACGTGTCAAGTTTCTGGAAACAGATAGCAATAAGAAGATATTTGCGTCCGTCTCTAGCAGGAAACCCTAATCCACATGAAGGGTTGTTGGATGGTTGAGATCTTGTCAAATGGACGACTGAGATAAGAGGAATCCTCCTCACTCAGATTTCCATCCTGGTAAACTGAAGGTGCAACGGAATTTTCTGTTTTAAAAAATAAAGTAACCGCACACCCCTCTATTGTGCTGGGAAGTGTGCTCATGTGTGTGAGTTTCAACATGTGAAATCACCATTGTTCTAGTTAGATTTGTCATCCCATCCCGATGGATGACTTAGATCATGAGGATGGGACCAGATGGTGGGCCACCATCGATGCAAACGGGTGTCGTCCATTTATTTTATTTTATTTTATTTTTTTTTTTAAAAGAGGAGAGGGAAAGGAGGGAGAAATCCTTGCTCTTTAGGTAAGCTCGGGTCAGCGTATGTGTAACACCTCGGATTTTGGCCAACCTGGGATTAGACGTCCTTAGGCAATGGGTCGATTAAAACACCTGGGAAATCGTTCAGAACCCAATTCCATAGCCAAAGAAATCACTTAGGATTAATTCCTTTAGAAACTAAGCATAAGTTAGTGAGCGCAACGCTGGAGTAGCTGGGAAATAGTCCCTGACCGCTTTAAATACGTTCTACACGACCCAAAACTTGTAGAATCAATGACTTTATAATACTCTAAAACCTCGGATCAAACTCTAAGCCGGTTTGTTCTCTAGACCTCTTTGAATTTTGTATTGGATCTAGACCGTGCGTCGAAAGTCCGATACCTACTATCTTAGACCGTTAGAACCGCCTTGCTGGACTTGACAATCATTTCGAAAATCAAGTCCAACTGACATTCGCAGGCTATTTCATTGAGCCTGGATTGAAGAGAGTAAGAATAGGGACAGATTTGGAATTTAAAATTCAAATCTGGCACACGACTTGACGCGTCAGTATTAAGCGTTCTGACCGTCAGAATTCAGCCAAATTTCACCCTCGGATCAGAAAAAATTTCTATTTCATATCATGAGACTTGCAGACCTGATCTACGTGCGGTGACCGCTGAACTGAAACTGGACCACCACGGGCGATCTAGGAACACTGATGATCTGAAAACAGTATGAAAGCGACATTTGACATGTATGAACTTAAGTCCGATCGCGTTCGGCCAGGGGACAGCCAGAAATGTTCTTTTGGACCGAAACAGCCCCGATTTGGATATACATCAAGTAAACTTTGTTCCCGAGCCTATTTCGGGCATTTTTGTGCTTATAAAAGGGGTTGAAACCCTCACTCCTCTCTCCCATCCGAATTTGAGCAAAACCCTAGATTGGGAGAGAGAAAAGGTGAGAGTTTGTGAGAGAGAGTAGGAGAGAATTTTTCTGCCGTTGTGCTACCTGTTGCACGTGCTTTAGCAACACGCTCCGATCACTTGGTCAGTGATTTCTCCACATTTTCAGGTAAGAAAATATCCTAGAAAGTTGCTGATTTAGTGTTCCTTTCGTTCCATAGCATGTTAGTTGATAGATCTTGTAAATCAGGTTGTCTAGTCGCCGTATACGAAGCGTATACGCTCCGTTCTAAACGATACGCTTCTAGGAGATAAGGTGCGGATTTTAGACCCTTTGATTGACTGTTTCCAACACTTTCAATGTCGTTTAATAGTAGATTATCGACGGTAACACCGTTTGACATGTACAACATGCTGTCCGTTTCCTATTTTGTTAACCGACGTAGAATATGAGATTTAGGGCATTTTAGTCATTTGTAGGAAGTACTGTTTTCATTCATATTTTGCTGATGTGATTGACATGGCTTCTTGTCGCATTAGAATACTAGGAATGCGTGCATAATTAGTTTGGCGAAGAGATTCGCCTAAATACACACTTCGGGTCGACATACTATATGTAGACTTAAGTGTGTAGTTTAAGTGTTTGTATAAATGCTTATATTAGTATGTATTGAATTAAATGGTGTTATGAATTAGTTTGAGATTGATTTCTCAATTAATATGTTGATGTAAATGATTTCCTACATGTTAGCTATATGCATGATTTCATTGTATGTATGAAATGCATGTGCTTGATGATTTACTTAAGTTGTATGTTATAACATGTGTTAACATGCTCACATGGTTGTATTTCAATTCTAATACTCTTACATGATTGTTGACGTGAATTCATATGTGTTTAGGACTATACCTAGTCCAGGCAGTCGACAACCGAGCAAGTTCGTGGTTGGCCTATCTTTGTCACGAACGACGCGTCGATGAACGCGAGTCGTGTTCTAAAGTTGGCGGTAGTGGTTAGGCCACACGAAGTGTTTTACGCACTTCATGTCGTTCGACTTGAGATGCGATCGTGCTAGTCGAGCCCGTCAAGTAACCCGACTGGCCGTTGTATATTCACCCTATATGAGTCATAACTGCTTGAACCTAGGGTACTGAACTTACCATTGTAAACCCTGTTAACCATGGTATTTTGATCCACGAAGACTCATGAGCCGGGCATGGTGGTATGGGACACCGTGGTCGAGCTGTTGGCCTACGCTGGGGCCACAAACCTCCTCATAGTGACCAGTGAGCACCTATGTCTCGTGAGCAGATTATGGTGGTATGGGACACTATATTCTTGCTGTCGGCCTACACTGATCAGGCGATGAGTCCTTTGTAGTGACCGCGAGCGTATTCTGAGTCTACGGGAGGCGACGACCCTTCAGTAGCAGTGAGAGTACAGTAGGCCTGTATTGATAAGGTGATGGGGGAACGGTGCAACGAGTGCGAGCAATAGCCCTGAAAGCCCTTGCAGCGACCTACAAAATATACATCGTATGAGATTACTAGGAGTGATGATCCTAGACAGGATCTGTGTTGGGATTGATATAAGGGAAGTACCTTAGTTTCCCAATCCTGCTGTTTGAATGGACTAATAATAACTTGAAAATCATATCACCATAACATTGCATGTGCCTGGAAGATGTGGAGCACTTGAGGAACGATTGCATGCCGCGGTCGTAAGATGGTGCCGTATGAGGGAGATCGTCGGTGAGGGCATACATCACGTCATGTCATATTGCATTAACAACAGTATTAGGATTGTTTGATTTACTGCTTTACTCTTATTGCATGATTGATTTGAGAATATGTTAATCCTTGCTCTATTATTTCACTGAGTTAGCTACTCATTCCCACGTTATGGGATGGTGTTTTCGGACACCCACCAGTCCCTATTTTGATTGCAGATAATGGCCCTGCTTGAGAAGCGGAGCTGGACTTGATGATGATGAGGAGGATCTCTCCTTTATGCGTGTTCTGATTGACGGGATTACAAGGAGGTTGATTAGATACCTTGACACTTGTGATTTTATATTTTCAGAGCACTCATGTATATTCTTTTTTTGTTTACTTTTGGAGTATACATATATGTATATAACTTGGTAACATGTTCACACTCTAGAGACATACAACAGTTTATATATGTTATACATACTATCACAGTCTTCCGCTTGTGAATTTAACTGTCTCTGGAGTATGATATGCTGTTCTGGCTTAATCTCACTCATGCTTAATACATTAACACAGACAACATTCAATCATACATATCTATGTTACATAAATAACATTTTGAAACTCGAGAGTTGGGTTTTTACTCGACCCCCGATTTTCGGGATGTTACAGTATGTTTGACCCGAGCTAGCAGGTCTGGTGCACAGTGGGTGTACCACACCCTAGTGTACATGCATCACAAGTGTGGGGCCCATTGTGATGTATTTTCCAAATCCACTCCATCCATCTTATTCTACTCATCCCAGTAGATCCTCAAACTATTTATGAGGTAGATTTGTAGCTCAAGTGAGCCATCCTACTTAAGTCATATTTTTCGATTCACATTGATCCAACGGTCGAATTGATTCCGATATGAACTTCAATGGTCTTGAAAATTGTTCAGATGATTGGGACCATTTATTCCATGGATTTACAATATTGAGTGTCACAATTATGACATCTTCAATGATATAAATTACTATTATTTTACGTTACACTTGTAGGGCTTATTCTTAAACAAATCTATCCTTATGGTAGATCCTGCTAAAATTCATGGATCTACTCCTTATCTTACTTTAATTGTTACATGGGCCACATCACATGAATGTCTAATTACCAATTTTTGACATCCTTCCCATCCAACCAATCCATTGGTTAGATTGACTCATATCTAATTACCAATAACCCTATGGGTCCTAAAGAGTATTTAGATGTGATCCTAAGGTTAAATATGAAATCAAATGATATGATTTGTGTTTTCAAAGGGTGTAAGGTCTAATAGGATGTTGCAGACTAATGAACGGTAGATCTTATTATTTTGATCTCTAAATTTATTTTATATGATTTAATTGTACTAAATAGGCGCATTCTAAAATATCTTCACGATCAAGATTCTAAAAATAGAATTTTCATTTATTTAAGTACAGGGTTAACTTAATCATGTTGTGATAGTTAAATGGACAAATTGATCTCAAATCTTATTATGGTGTGTGAGTTGTCATAGTCCAAAATCAAAGGGTTAAGATGGATATATTAAGAGTCATTGGATGGTGATGTGTAAGGTAAGTTACGTGTGTTGCCACATACGTGTAAGCTAATTTAGATCTATGTGGTGACACCCGCGTACTGAAAGTACAGGATGTTACGATTTACTAACTTCACAATTTCAAAACATGAAAAGAAGATAATCAAAGCTATTGTAGAGCTATTGTAATTTGAGTCACAACAAACCATTAAGAACTGAAAGTATTCCTTAAATATGAAACTACAATCAAAGAGAATTCAACATAAACATGAATTAAAGAAATAGAAAACATCCCATCACATTACAAGCTTCACCTTTTAGCCCTAGCTAAGAGGTTTAACCAACCATAGAATGATTGGATATAAAACCCTAGAAGAAAGCATGAAAAACTAAGAAAGAAAAAAGAAGCGACGACTCTCCGCCTCTGTGCTTCACTCCTCCAAACCCTAGATTGATGCCTAGGGATGCCCCGAGGACTCCTATGTATAATTGTACAACATCTCCTTTCACATCTCCTTGAAAAAATCAGGAAACTGTGAGACGACCCGCCCCACTGTTGTGATATTGTTCACTTTGGGGTCTCCCCCACACGACTTTAAAACGCATTACAATAGTTAAGGGAGAGCCTTCACATATAGCTAGGATTTCGAACAACTATCCAATGATATGAGACAAAGTTCCGCCGGCAATCACCTGCAACAGTAGCTTGCCCAGGCACCCAGCCCCACCCACATCACGCCCGCCCACATTAGAGTAGGGACCGTGGTGTCACAAACTCCCACTGTTGGAACAGAGTCATCCTCCGCTCTGATACCAATTGAGACGACCCACACCACCATTGTGATATTGACCTCTTTGGTGTCTCCCCTGCATGACTTTAAAACATGTCACAATAGTTAAGGAAGAGCCTCCACATATAGCCAGGACTTCGAACGATTGTCCAAGCGATGTGGGATTGAGTTCCATCCACAGTCACCTGCAACAGTAGCTCACCCAGGGACCCAACCTAGCCCACATCATGCCCGCTAACATTGGAGCAGGGATTGGGGCATCACAATAAGCTGTAAGGCCCATATCCTAGTCCGTACCATTTCGTAGACTCCCGTGATTGTCCTCATCCAATTCTGGCAACCCACGACCTGTAATCGGCATTTGTATGCGACCCTGAGTCGCATCCCGTAGATCTGAGTCAGCTCAACCCGAAACTTGTACCTTGTGACCGCACCGTCTCCATGGTTCCAATGCCGCATCTTGCTCACCGATGCGATACTCATGCTAGGAGTTGTGGGCCCGCACATATTTTGAAGAAACACCACGCGTTGTGAATTACAAGAGAATCTCTACAATCCATCACATCAATCAATCAAGTACTAGTGAAGTACACAACCCATGCCTCTCCCGTCCCTTTCTTACCAACAAAGAGAAGCAACCCATACCCCATGCCACCTCACCCCCTATAAGTTAACTCTCTCTTACACACACACATCCCTCTCTTACACTACCCATTCCTCTCATCCCATCTTTTTTACACAACTCCACTCCTCTCTCATTTCACTCCATTCTCTACCATTTCCCAAGCAACCATGAGAGAAGAATCCTAAGGAGAGAAAATAAGCTAAGTGTGTGGCCCACTTCTTGCCCCAAAACTTCCCAATCCAACCCTTCAAACTTCATCATCCACCCTTAAAGGATGAGCTTAGGAGCGTAGCATTCCAAGGAGCTAAAGAAGAGGACCTTAAGTTTAGATTTTATTTTTGATGATGGGCCAAGTGGGGCCTACCAATTGATGGTACGGATCTCACTTTGGACCCTAGGTGTGGGCGATGGCCCACCATGATTCATATGTTCATCCCATGATGGGGCCATTCTCCATGGACCCCCATCATGATGTTTACTTTCCTAGTTTGAAAGGGTCATCTAGACCTTGCATTTTGGTGGAGAAGGGATCTCCACCATTGATTTTGATTAGTGGGCCCATATGTAATAAGACCCACTTGATGTATGTTATATTGCATGGAAGGGAGGGCCCATAGTGTTAGGGTCCCTCTCTCTCTCTCTCTCTCTCTCTCTCTCTCTCTCTCTCTCTCTCTCTCTCTCTCTCCCTGTTTGATGGCCCACACCGTACACATGTATTGTATCCACACCGTCCGCCAAGCAGGACCACCTTGCTAGCCGCCCAGTGGCAACATGCTAGCTGTCCATTCTAGAAGGATCTGGCTGAAAGGAAAATACAAAGGTCAGCTTGGTCCTTATCTGATGGGCCACCTACGTGGACCCCACCATACACGTCTTCTGTGCTAATCGTCCAACACATGGACGGTGTTGGACGTACCTGATATATGTGTTTTACCCATCGTCCAGCTAGGATGGTGGGACCCACCTACTAGATTGATGTCAGCAAATTCTGTGGGGGCCACCCATGATATATGTATTTTATCCATGCTTCCCAGCAACGTGGGCCCCACACACATGTGGACTCCACCATCATGTATGTATTTTAGGACCACACCATCCATCTATCGGGCCCACCATGTTAAGCGTGTTTCATCTTGACCATCCAGTTGTGGGCCTGGACGAAGGAAAGCACAAATATCTGATTGATCAAAAAATGTGTGGCCCACTCGTGTGGGACCACCACGATATATATATATATATATATATATATATATATATATATATATATATATATATATATATATATATATATATATATATATTATATCCAGACTATCCAGGGTGTCCAGCAACTCGGGATGACTATACAGCTATTGAAGTGACATCATCAAGTTCTATGGGTCCCACGTATGATATATGTATTATCCACACCATCCATATGTCGGACGGGTGGGGCCCACCTTAATTATATTACATCTGCACCATCCAGACATTTGGGCAATGTTGTGACACCATGATATATATGTTTTATCTCCACCATCCAGATTTCTGGACGGTGGGATGCACCGTGATGCATGTGCTTTATCAGCACCGTTTATCAAGTGGACAACACTGCAAAACCAATGAAGGATTGAACGTCCACCGTTGCAATAGTTTAGGGTCATAGAAGCTTTGGATCCAAATGAAAGCTTTTTTTTCCTATTAATTCAGGTCTTTGTGACCGTATGAACAAGTTGGATGGAAAATAAACGTCATGGTGGCCCCGATGAAGTTTAATAGTGAGAATCATTATCTCCACTGCTAGTTGTAGTATGGTCAAGATGATCCTTCAATATGATTTATTTTTTTGGGGAATGTATGAGGCCCATGTATGTGAGGTCCATCTTGATGTATATAAGGCCCATTGGTAAGGCCCATTGATGCGGCCCACTTGATGTATATGAGGCTCATTGGTGTCGCCCATTGATGTGGCCCACTTGATGTATATAAGGCCTATTGGTGTGGTCCATTGATGCTGCCCACTTGATATATATGAGGCCCATTGTTGCGGCCCATTGATGTGGCCCACTTGATATATATGAGGCCCATTGGTGCGGTCCATTGATGCGGCCCACTTGATGTATATGAGGTCCATTAGTGTGGCCCATGTGATTTGGCCCACTTGATGTATATGAGGCCCATTGTGATATATTTGAGACCCACGGGTTGAGGCCCAATGTGATGTATATAAGGACCATGAGTGAGGCCCAATGAGACATATGTGAGGTCTTTGTGTGGGGTCGAATGTGATGTATATGAGGTCCATTGCGATGTGTGATTCCACCATGATGTATGTAATGATGTTTATGGTAGGCCATGCCTTGGGAGTAATGATGGTTTGACATCCACATTATAAGAGCAATGATGGTTAAATGTCTACATTGTAACTCTCCCTAGGGCCCATTGTTAGGCCCATAATTGTTGTGTGTACACCGTTTAAGCACACATTCGTTATAAAGATAGTTCATCACCATATAACATACTTAGTATAACTCCATGATTCATGCCCATATGCATCATATGTATGCTTGATATGAGGAGTGTTAATCATAGCATATGTCGTTGGGCTAAGACATTTACAAGAATCCTTATGAGATAGAGTGCACACCGATCCAATACCCTGGTCAGGAGATGTGGGTCCGCGTTTATTTTGAAAAAATGTCATGCATTTACGAACCCAAGAGAATCTCTACAACCCATCCCTGCAATCTATCAATCAATCAAATTATACAACCCATGCTTTCTTTTTCCCCAAGTCAGGCAACCTACCCTAAGTTAACTCTCAAGTCAAATACATCTATCAACTCACAACCATCACCTCTCTCTTATAACCACCCTCTCTCTCTCTCTCTCTCTCTCTCTCTCTCTCTCTCTTCACACTTTCCAAGCAACAAAGAAGTGGTGGACGTCCAAGCATTTCCAAGGAGAGAAAAGTGTGTGTGCCTGGCCCATTCCTATTCCATGATCCATCATCTTAGCCTTCAATTCTCATCACCTTCCATCAAAGTGAGACACAAGAAGATTGGTGTTCCATCAAACTAAGAAGATTGAATTATGGGTTCTTTATAGGCTTAGATTTAATGCTATGATGATAGGCCAAGTGAGGCCTACTGATTGATGGTTTGGATCTCACTTTGGACCCTAGGTGTGGTCGATGGCCCACCTTGATTCTCATGATCATTCCATGCGGGGCCATTCTCCATGGACCCCATCATGATGTTTATTTTCTTTACTTGAATAGGGTCATCTAGACCTTACATTTTTGTGGAGAATGGATCTCCACCATTGATTTTGATCAGTGGGCTCACATGTAATGAGACCCACTTGATGTATGTTGTGATGTGCGAAAGGGAGGGCCCATAGTGCAGGGGTCCATCCATCACTCGATCTCTCTCTCGTTTTCCTTATTATTGGCCCCATGATGTATGCAATTTATCCAAGTTATCCACCTTCATGGGACCCACTTAATGGACGGGTTGGATCTACACCGTCCTGGCCATGTGGGCCCTACCTTATGGTGATGAAAAATACAAATATCGGATCAATCCAAATCACGTGGGTCCCGTTCATGTGGGACCCACCTTGATAATATATTCACGCTGTTCGTCAAGCGTCCCTGGATGCTGGACGTGGGTTCATGAAGTGTGAACAGACAGTGGGATGTACTAACAGGAAAAAAAATATAAGCTTGCTTTAAGGTTTTTGGGTGGGCTGCTCATGCAGGCCCACCTAAATTTTTTTGATTTGATCCATGTCGTCCATCCCATTCCCTAGCTCATTTTAGGCATTGAGCTAAAATATGAGGCCAATTCGATTTTCTGTTGGGCCATATCATCAAAAACAGTAATTTTCACCGTTAAAATCCATTAGGGCCCACTCTGATGTTTCTATACACTGAAACACGCTAAATATTAGGTTTATTTGATCTGTCATGAGTCGTAGAAGCCAATTGATGGAGCAGATCCTTCTGATGCGGGCCCCACCCAGAAGATACCACAGAAAATAAAATAAATAAATAAATCAAGCAGCAACAGGCACTACTACTGCAAACATCCAGAGGACATGCAGCAGTGTCCTGCTGCGCTCCTATGCCACTGGACGGAAGGGCAGGGACCATGGGCCCCAGCCATAATGCATGTGTTTTATCAATGCTGTCCAGGCATTTTACTGGACAACCAGTGGACACCACCCCTGTTGGATGTGTCCAAACCATCCATCCTTTTGGCAAGCTCGTTTTAAGGCTTGAAAAAAAAATAAGATGAATCTATTTATCAAGTGGACCACATTGCATAGTGAGGATTGAACGTCTACAATTGAAATCCTTTAGGAGTGCAGAAGTTTTAGATCAGTATGAAGTTTATTTTTCCTCTTAATTCAGGTCTATATGACCTTATGATCAGATTGGATGGGAAATAAATGTTATGGTGGGCCTTAGGAATTTTAATGGTGGAAATCATTATCACCACTTATATTTGGGTGTGGCCTATTGGTGTGGCCCATTTGATATACATATGACCCATGTGATGTGGCCCACTTGCCATATGAGGGCCCATTGGGATGTATTCAAGGCCCATGAGTTATGGCCCATTGCAATGTACATAAGGCCCATTGGCGCGACCCATTGGTGGGGCTCACTTGATGAATATAAGGCCCATGTGATGCGGCCCAATTGATGTATTTAAGGCCCAATGGGATGTATATAGGCCATTGCAATGTGTGATTTCACCGTGGTGTATATAATGATGTTTATAACTGACCATGCCTTGGGAGCAATGATGGTTTGACGTCCACATTGTAAGAATAATGTTGGTTGAATGTCTGCATTGTAACTTTCCCTATGGCCCATTGATAGGCCCATACTTATTATGTATAGGCTGTCTATGCCTATCTTTGTTGTGAGGATAGTTCATCACTTTATAACATGCTTAGTATAACTCCATGATTCCTGTCCATACGCATCATATGTATACTTGATATGAGGAGTGACTGATCATAGCATATGCCATTAGGTATATTATTCATGGGACTCACTGATAGGAGTTACCCACATGAGCACATAGTATGCGCAAGTTTGCTACATGACTGGACGGTGTGACTCATGCATCTCGCATATGTGTGACATGATCATTGTATCCCCTAGCAACATCAGGGCCATGGCCTCCGCAGGCACATCGTGGATGGAAAGATTGGATACCGAAAATATTGGCTCTAGCACTGTGGGCACATAAGATGTCCTTGGGTGAAAATCCCATAAGATTTTTGGTACCAGGAGATGCTCCAACATCTAGACCAAGTGGATACATGAGTACCAGAGTTCCGAATACCAATGGTCACGTCTCTTACTGTGTCATGGTAGGTTGGAAGAGGGTGTGACCTTATATGCCCGAGTGAGGGGGTTGTAAGCTAGGCTGAGTTTGACCAACTCCCAAATGAGTCCGCTATCGACAAGCTGGGTAGGTATTGGCAGATTACTGGTCAGGTGGATAGTGTGGTCTCTTTCACTCGTTGGGCTGTGCGGCTAGAGAGACGATAGTCAATGTGGAGTGTACTAGACCTCGGTGATATCCTAAAGGAGAATTGTACTGATATATGTACAAGATGATGACTTGCATGCTTGTATTACATCTCGCATATGACATTCGGCTACATAGGCCTCACACTGTATGGCCTTAGTATAACCAATAACATTCTGATGAGGGTCGAATATTACATATCAGACCCCGTTTATTGCCTGATTATACGTACATGATAATGCTTAATGGAATACTTTAATCATATTTTTATTACAGTATGTAATCAGGAGCGTTGACTTAAAAAGAGTACTAAAAGCGTGGATTTGACGCTCTGAAGTAAGCCAAGTAGGGGACGGACTCCAGAAGACCAATATTGAAGAATTTACATGTGAGGGATCCGAAAAAATCAAGTCGTTCACGTTAAAGAGGCCCGAAACTGGTGCAGAATGTAAGATCACATAGTTCTCACCATCCGATTGACTCGAAACTTTATACATGTGATGGAGGCCCTAAATTAACCATACATATTAAATTTCAGCCATCGAAGATCTCAAGAAGTGGCCCAACGAACAGATCATTCCATTAATCATCAATTTTAGGCCCACCTGATATCTTGAAATACCTCAATTTTGGTCCTGACGGTTTAAATAATAAGAGAAAAAAGATGGATGACGCAGATGTCTCATAAACATCACGGTGGGCCCTGTGTATGGCAAGTGTGCATAATGTGCACTAATTGCTCGAGCCGCACCGCACCAGACGCTGACCGACCTTCTTCCGCACAATACGAAAATTTTAAGTTATTTTTGAATTTTAAACAGCGTCTTTTGCTGTCTAGAATCAGATGCAGTTGTGGGCCCCACCTATTGTTCGTACAGTTGATCAAGACCATTCATTCATTCCCTGGGATAGCCACCACCTACGCCTAGTTGACAAAAGTTGAAAAAAAAAAAGTGTTTGGGGATCTCAGTCGTTCAAACATGAACGAATGGCAGCATAGAAAATTGGTGGGCCACACTCAAAGGAAATAGAAACACATCTTCCTTTACTAAAATCTCCCCATGAATCCACTAGACGGTGTGGATTTCCCATTTGAATCTAACCATAGACCCATATACACCACCGACTCCATCAATTAAAAAGGCGCCCGCTCACGACAGATTTTAAAACGGGCTATTGCCGTTTTCAGCCTGCGAAAACGAACCGTCGCTGGCCATTTTGTAAATATGGTTTTGGGGCCTATGCATTACTTATACGGCCAATCTGATCCATCCACTGTGTAGATGGCTTCGAGTACTACAAATCCATATTAAAGTTTTGCATCTATACACACACATGTGTATGATACAGGGGCCACAAGTAGACTGCCCTGCAACATTCAAAACTGATCCTTTTGTGATGTCTTCTCTGGGCTGCGTCAATGGACATTCAAAACCACCCATTCTTGACTGAATTTTCATTCTAAATGCAATGGATGGGGTGGATTTCTCTGAAAATACCTCTGTGGGGCCCACCGATCACAACAGCGAAAGGGTGAGAAAGGTTTCACATATATTAGGAAATTCAGTTTTTCAGGCGGTTGTGGGCCACCATCTTTGATCATATGGTAGATCTGAACTGTCCATCATATATAGGACCCAAGAAAGTCCTAAGGAATGGTGTTTCTTTGGAATTTGAGTGAGGAAAGTGGAAATTTTTGAAGCCCCAAACTTAGCTACGAAAAGACTTTCGCTGCGCATGCGATAGCTTTCCAAATCTAATTTTTACCACTCCAGCAGATATATAAGGAGGTTTTGGACATGGGGAGTAAGGATTCAGACCTTGGGAAGATCCAAAAAGAGAAGAAAGAGAAGAGAGAGAGAGAGAGAGAGAGAGAGAGAGAGAGAGAGAGAGAGAGAGAGAGGAAGGAAGAAGAGAGATGTTCTTACTGTTTAAATTTTATTTTTCCTTCATTATAATTGATTTTATGGATTGCTAAACTCTTAGCTAGGGCTGAGATGAAGCCCCTAATTTGAATAACTTTTTTTTATGTTGAATTCTTCTAATTCAATTGATTTGTTTCTTTTTCTATTGTGCTTGATTGAAATCTCCATACTTCTCCATTCTATGAGCTTAACCAAAGTCTAGATATGGATGTTGTTTGGAATCTTATATAGGTGCTTGTGTCTGACCATGAACAGGTTTCCTATACAAGAAGAAATAGGAATCTACATGTCTCCATGCCTGACGATGGATGGAAAGATGTGATCCATATGCTTTAAGAGATTATACATTCTGTGTGCCCGACCAAGGACATAGAGTGTGTTTTGTTTATTTTGATATCAATCTGAATTAGGGTGAATCAGCAGGTAAAACAAGGGTCAGGATAATTAGGGGTGGATTCGAAAGTCCTAATCTTCTCATCGATTGGATTTTACTCACTACTCTTAGTTACTTTTTCATTGATTTTTGTTTAGTTTTCTAAATCATTACCTTAACTCTTTGTTGGATTAGTTAAGAAGAATCGTAACATTCAAATTGTGATAACCGGTCCTCGTGGGAATGATCTCGTAATACGTACCATATCTACATCTGATTCATATACTTGCGAGTTAAAAATTATTTAAATCAGATTGGTTTAAATTAAAACATCACATTCATGCCTTAGATTGCATAGGCTTGGTATGACCAATAGTATTCATGGACTTACCATAATATTTCTGCATTTCTCTGATACTGCATACTTGGCACTCGCCTTGCGCACACACTTACACTACCCTCTAAGATTTTGTAAGCTTATGCATGACCATTGCGTGCAGGTGATGTTGGATCGTAGCAGCGCTGAGGCAGGAGTGTACATCGAATTATTTTGGAGCCTTTTGATCACCTTGTATTTTCCTTTCTTCATTGTACTTAAAGTTTTTGATATAGTGGATATGTGGTGATATTATTTTGTGACCTGGTTATGCTTGTGGTTATGCTCCATTATAAAAAAAATCATACTAAAAATCCTCCTTGTAGGATCCCAAGATCAGAATCTGGCATATGAGTGCTAGGAGCTGAGAATGGGACATTGTAGAGACTGTCGGCACCGGATTCAACGATCAAAAATTTTGTGACCCATTTTTTGAGTTTGGAGTGTGACAAATGTTGATATTAGATCATAACTTAAGAATACCTGAGGATCACATCACATATCTACTATGAACTTAGAATGAATAGGTCCCGAGTACGAATAACTTAGCAATTTTTTGACATAAACCCTTAACGTTTATGCCTTCAAGAATTCTTGAGGCTGATAGGCCCTTATTCCTTCTTGTAGGACATGCCGCGTAGGAGAGTGACCCAAGCGACTCCCACTCCCCCGTGTGAGCCTGGCACAGCCCCATCAACACCTGTGACTGCAGAACAGCTTCAGCAGATGCTGAAGACGATGACCGCTATCTTTCAGGGGCAAGGCAGGCGGCCTGTTGTTATGCTTGCCTAGGCAAAGAAGGAGCGTGTGAGAACCCTTGTTAGAGACTTCCGATGGCATGATCCCCCATGCATCCAGGGCATGCTAGACCTTACTGCAATAGAGATATGACACTCTGAGTTGGAGAAGATTTTTGACACTATAAGACATACAACCCAACAGAGGGTCCCGTTAGCTGTATTTCTTCTCCAAGGTGAGGCTCAACACTGGTGGGCATCAGTCACCCAAGCGGCAGTGGCTGATTTCGAGTGAACCTAGGAGGACTTTGTAGACCGGTTTGACCGAAAGTTCTTTCTTGAGCACGTTCGACAGCAGTGCACATTAGAGTTTGAGACCTTAGTGGACTTTATAGACCGGTTTGACTGGAAGTTCTTTCCCGAGCACGTTTGACAGCAGCGCACATTAGAGTTTGAGACCTTGATACAGGGAGACATGACTATGCCCCAATATGAGGAACCTTTCATCAAGCTATCGAGGTTCACGCGTACCTTATTAATGATGAGGGGAGGAAGGCTCGCCATTTTGAGAATGACTTACGTCCTGCCTTTAGGAGTCATGTGGTTGGACACATGCTTCCGACGTTTGAGCAGATTGTGTAGAGGGCCTAGATCTACGAGGCAGATTGCGCCAGTTTACAGAGTGCCCGTGACCAGAGAGGAGATCAGAAAAGGAAGGTGTCCTCTGGTACCTCCTAGCAGTAATAACATCATCCACAGTAGCGATGTATGACCCGCCTAGCATTCTAAGCACTAGTAGTACCCCCCACACCACCTCCGCAACCGTTCTCAGGTACTTACTTTGGATAAAATAGGACATGACATGACATTGTAGGCATGAGTGTCCCCATCCAGAGCAGCAACAGTCGAGGGCACCATATCAGCCTCAGCGACAACCCCCACAGTAGCAGCAGCGACTGCAGCACTAGCCTACGGGACCTCCTCCGTAGCAGCAGAGGAGACAGATCAGGCCACCACAGCAGCAGTAGCAGCAGAGACCTCAAACAGACCTACACCTCCCCATTAGGCCCAGGGCAGATTTTATGCTGCCCAGCAGGACCCTCAATTATCAAGAGGGGTCGTCGAGGATACTCTCTCTATTTCTGTGTGCATTGCACTTGTATTGTTTGATTCAATGCATCGCATTCCTTTGTGGTTAATGACTTCTCCCGATCAACTGATTTGTCGTTGGAGTCTGCTTGTAAGGGTTTGTCGGTGTTGATGCCCTTGGGGAAGACTATAGTGATAGACCGATTTTGTTCGTCTTGTCCCGTTCTGATTGAGGATATCTTTTTTCTTGCTGATTTGTTCGTATTGTCGATGTCCAAGTTTGATGTTATCCTGGGCATGGATTCGCTCGTCGAGTACCACGCCATATTAAACTACTCCACGAGGATAGTCACATTCTGTATACCCACATGCCAGAGTTCTAGTTTGTTGCCGAACCCAGAGGAGAGCAGCTTTCCTGCCTGTTGTCATATGTCATTGAGGAATCAATTACTTTGAGTATCGACCAGCTGTCGGTCGTTTGTGATTTTTTCGATGTGTTCTATAAGATTCTGGGGTTACCACCTCGTTGGCACACCGAGTTCTAGATTGATCTCATGCCCGGTACTGCACCTATTTCGAAAGCCCTGTATCGTATGGCATCGTTGGAGTTGCCGAAACTGTAGAAGCAGTTGGACGAGTTGCGTAAGCTAAGCTTTATCCATCCGAGCATTTCGCTATGGGGAGCGCTTGTACTCTTTGTGAAGAAGAAGGATGACTAATTGAGGTTTTACGTAGACTACCGCAAGCTTAACAAAGTCATGATCAAGAATAAGTACCCTCTCCCAAGGATCGATGATTTGTTTGATCAGCTGCAGGAAGCACAGTTCTTTTCAAAGATAGACTTGCGGTCCGGTTATCATTAGGTTCAGGTCTGAATATCTCGAAGACAGCCTTTAAGACACGTTTCGGTCATTTTGAGTTCCAGGTCATATCCTTTGGACTGACCAATGACCTACAATATTCATACAGTTGATGAACGAGGTCTTCCATCCGTATCTCGACCAGTTTTTTATGGTGTTCATCGATGATGTTCTGATATATTCGAGGACTCGTGAGGAGCATGAGTGGCATTTGGAGATTACCTTACAAACCCTCCGTGTACATCAGCTTTACATGAAGCTTGAGAAGTGCGAGTTCTAGGAGGAGGAGGTGAAGTTTCTTAGTCATGTAGTGATGAAGCAGGGCATCGCGGTGGACCCCTTGAAGATTGATGTCATGTGTTAGTGGAGCCAGTCCACGAATGCGTCTGAGATTTACAGTTTCCTTGGTTTGGCAAGATAATACCGACATTTTATTGAGGGTTTCTCTCGTATTGCAGCCTTGTTGACCAGGTTGACCTGGAAGGGTACCGAGTTCGTTTGAAGTGATGCTTGTGAGTAGGCATTTATAGAGTTGAAGGACCGCCTCACGTCCACTTCTGTCCTCACTTTTCCCTCTACGAGTGATGGATTTTTATATTTATCAATGCCTCGCGAGTTAGCTTGGGTGCTCTCCTGATGTAGCACAGGAAGCCGGTGTCTTATGCGTCTCACCAGCTCAAGGTCCATGAGCTAAACTACCCCATGCATGATTTGGAGCTGGTAGCAGTTGTCTTTCCAATGAAGGTGTGGAGGAACTATCTCTATGGGGTGAGGTTCGAGCTCTTCTCCGACCACAAGATCTTAAAATATTTATTCTCTCAGTCCGATCTGAGCATGAGGTAGAGGCGTTGGATGGAGCTCCTGGAGGACTATGATTTTGATCTTTAGTATCACCCATGCAAGGTGAATGTGGTGGTGGATGCCCTCAGCCGTCAGCCACGAGGCCTGGTGGCATACATGATAATTCAGGAGTGGAAAATGCTTGAGGATGTGTCAGCATTTGACTTCGAGATTAGCTTGTAGTCTTCTATTGTGTAACTATCGATCCTGTCGATTCAACCTTCTCTTGTCATAAGGTTGATTGAGACTCATTAGACAAATGAGTTAATACAGAGTTATCGAGCAAAGGCAACATCTAAGAGTCAGTTAGATTGACAGATTGGTTCTGATGGTGGACTTCGCTTCAAAGGCTGATTATGTGTCCCTGATATTCCTGAGTTGCACAGATATCTTATGCCCGAGGCACATCGATCGTTGTTTTCTATCCATCTTGGCTCGACGAAGATGTACCGTGATATGAGGCAACAATATTTTTGGGAGGGGATGAAGCGTTAGATAACTAGTTTTATGGCCGAGTGTGACACATGCCAGCGTGTCAAGGCCGATCATCAGAGACCCCCTGGTCCATTGCAGCCATTGAGTGTCCCGATGTGGAAGTGGGAGCACGTGTTGATAGATTTCATTATGGGCTTGCCGAGGACACGGTGCAGTCATGACGCGATCTGCGTTGTTATGGACTATCTGACGAAGTCGGCACATTTTCTTGTGATGCGTGAGATTTTATCGATGGACCAGCTTGCGAGGTTATTTACTGAGGAGATTGTAAGACTGCACGACATTCCAGTCTCGATCACTTCTGATCGAGACCCGAGGTTTACGTCTCAATTTTGGGGGAGCTTTTAGAGAGCGATGGGGATTGATTTGCAGCTTAGCATCGTGTAGCATCCGTAAATCGATGGGCAGACCTAGAGGGTCAACCAGATCATTGAGGATATGCTTTGGGCTTGCGTAATCGATTTCTCAGTTAGTTGGGATGAGCATTTGTGATTGGCTGAGTTCGCGTACAATAACAGCTATCAGGCAACCATTGGCATAGCTCCTTTTGAGGCATTATATAGCAAACCGTATATGTTTCTAAGTTGTTAGACCGAGGTTGGAGAGTGACGTCTCTTAGGTCCCGAGCTTATGTAACAGACATCAGAGGTCATCAACATCATCAAGCAGAAGATGTGCACAACTTAGAGCTAGTAGAAGAATTTTGCTGATTGTCGGCATCGTGCCTTGGAGTTTACCATTGAGGACCATGTGTATCTCAAGGTCTCACCCATGAAGGGTGTAATTCGTTTTGGAACGAAGGGCAAGCTTGTCCCGAGATTCATAGGACCTTTCGAGATCACCGGGAGTATTGGCGTCGTGATCTATCGGCTTGCCTTGCCATCTTAGATGTCTAGCATCCACAATATTTTTCATGTCTCTATGTTGAGGAAGTGTAGGTTAAACATCGTTCCTGTTATTGATTGGCAGCCGTTGGAGGTTCGTGAGAACGCTTCTTATATTGAGCAGCCAGTTCGTATCCTTGATTAGAAGGAGCAAGTCCTCCAGACCAAAGTCATTTCCTAGGTGAAGGTGCAATGGGGCCATCATAATATGGATGAGGTGTCTTAGGAGCACGAGGCTGAGATTCAAGAGAGTTATCCCCATCTTTTCGATGTTTGGTTGTATATTGTATTGTGTTTTGATCATATATGATGTTATGTTTTCTATTCCCTTATACTTTATGTTTAGTTGCGATGGTAATATAAATTTTGAGGATAAAATTTTTATTAGATAGGAAGAGCTGTAAGGCCCGTATCTTAGTCCGTACTGTTCAGTAGACTTCCACGATCCTTCCCATCGAATACCAGCAACCTGCGACCTATAATCGACGTTTGTGTGCAACCCTAAGTCGTATCTCTTAGATTTGAGTCAGCTTAATCCAAGACTTGTACCATTGTGAGTGCACCATCACCACGGTTCCAACGCCGTGTCTTATATACCAATCCGATACCTTGGCTACGAGATGTGGGCCCACATTTATTTCGAAGAAATGCCGCGCATTTGCAAACCTAAGAGAATCTCTACAACCCATCCTAGCATCAATCAATTAATCAATAAATCAAAGTACACAACCCATACTTTCTTTCTCCCCAAGTCAAGCAACCTACCCTAAGTCAACTCTCAAGTCAAGTACATCTATCAACTCACATCCATCACTCACAACCATCACCTCTCTCGTACAACCACCCTTTCTCTCTCTCTTTCTCTTCACACTTACCAAGCAACAAAGAAGTGGTGGATGTCCAAGCATTTTCAATGAGATAAAAGTGTGTGTGTGTGGCCCACTTCCTATTCTAAGATCCATCATCCTAACCCTTCAATTCTCATCACCTTCCATCAAAGTGAGACACAAGAACATTCGCGTTCCATCGGACTAAGAAGATTGAACTGTGAGTGCTTTATATGCTTAGATTTAATGCTTTGATGATGGGCCAAGTGAGGCCTACCGATTGATGGTATGGATCTCATTTTGGACCCTAGGTGTGGCCGATGGCCCACCTTAATTCTCATAATCATTCCATGATGGGGCCATTCTCCATGGACCCCATCATGATGTTTATTTTCCTTACTTGAATAGGGTCATCTAGACCTTGCATTTTGGTGGAGAAAGGATCTCCACCATTGATTTCGATCAGTGGGCCCACATGTAATGAGACCCACTTGATGTATGTTGTTATGTATGGAAGGGAAGGCCCATAGTACCGAGGTCCCTCCATCCTTTGATCTCTCTCTTTTTCCTTGTTGCTGGCCCCATGATCTATGCAATTTATCCAAGTCCTCCACCTTCGTGGGACCCACTTGATGGACGGGTTGGATCTACACCGTCTAGGCCATGTGAGCCCTACCTTATGGTGATGGAAAACACAAATATCGGATTGATCCAAATTAAGTGGGCCCCATCCATGTGGGACCCACTTGGATAATATATTCACGTTGTCCGTCTAGCATCCTTAGACGTTGGACATGGGTTCAGTGAAGTGTGAACAGATAGTGGGATGTACTAACAGTAATAAAAATATAAGCTTGCTTTAAGGTTTTTGGGTGAGCTGCTCATGCAAGCCCCACCTAGATTTTTTCTAATTTAATCCACGTCGTCCATCCCATTCTCCAGCTCATTTTAGGCGTTGAAACGAAATACGAGGCCAATCCAATTTTCTGGGGGGCCATATTATTGAAAACAGTTATTTTTACTGTTAAAATCCATTAGGGCCCACACTGATGTTTCTGTACACCGAAACATGTTGAATATTAGGCTTATTTGATCTATCATGAGCCGTAGAAACCAATGGAAGGATCAAATCCTTCTAATGCGGGTCCCACCTAGAAGATACCACAGAAAAAAAAATAAAAAATCAAGCAGCAGCAGGCGTTGTTGCAGTAAACGTCCAAAGGACGCGTAGCAATGTCCTGCTGCGCTCCTGCGCCGCTAGACGGAAGGGCAGGGACAATGGGTCCCAGCCATAATGCATGTGTTTTATCAATGTTGTCCAAGCATTTTGCTGGACGACTAGTTGGCCCCACCCTTGATGGATGTGTCCAAACCGTCCAACCTTTTGGCAAGCTCATTTTAAGGTTTGTAAAAAAAAAAAAGACAGATCTATTTATCAAGTGGACCACACTGCATAGTGAGGATTGAACGTCTACCATTGAAATCCTTTGGGAGTGCAGAAGTTTTGGATCAGTAGGAAATTTATTTTTCCTCTTAATTCATGTCTGTATGACCTTATGATCAAATTGGAAGGGAAATAAATGTTATGGTGGCCCTTAGGAATTTTAATGGTGGAAATCATTATCACCACTTATATTTGGGTGTGGCCCATTTGATATACATGGAGTCCATTTGTGTGGCCCATTTGATATACATATATCCCATGTTACGTGGCCCACTTGCCATATGAGGGCCCATTGTGATGTATTCAAGGCCCATGGGTTATGGCCCATTGCAATGTACATAAGCCCCATTGGTGCGGCCCACTTAATGAATATAAGGCCCATGTGATGTGGCCCAATTGATGTATTTAAGGCCCAATGGGATGTATATAGGTTCATTATAATGTGTGATTTCACCGTGGTGTATATAATGATGTTTAAAACAGGCTCATGCCACGGGAGCAATGATGGTTTGACTTCCGCATTGTAAGGATAATGTTGGTTAAATGTCCGCATTGTAACTTTCCCTACGGCCCATTGATAGGCCCATACTTATTGTCTGTAGGCCATCTAGGCCAATCTTTGTTGTGAGGATAGTTCATCATTTTATAATATACTTTATATAACTCCATGATTCCTGTCCATATGCATCAAATGTATGTTTGATATGAGAAGTGGCTGATCATAGCATATGCCATTGGGTAGATTATTCATGGGACTCACTGATAGGAGTTACCCACATGATCGCGTTGTACGTGCAAGATTGCTACATGATTGGACGGTGTGACTCATGCATCTGCATATGTGTGACATGATCATTGTACACCCTAGCGACATCAGGGTCGTGACCTCCACAGGCACATCGTGGGTGGCCGGATTGGATACTGAAAATATTGGTTCTAGCATTGTGGGCACATAGGATGTCCTTGGGTGAAAATTTCAGAACCTTTTTTGGTACTAGGAGATGCTCCAACGTCTAAATCGAGTGGATACACGAGCGCCCGAGTGTCGAATACTAGTAGGCCGTGTCTCCCGCTGCGTCGTGGTCAGTTGGAAGGGGGTGAGGGGGTTGTAAGCTATGCTGAGTTTGCCCAGCTCTCAAATGAGTCTGCTATCGACTAGCCGGGTAGGTATTGGCAGACTATTGGTCAGGCGGATAGTGTGATCTCTTACACTCATTGGTTTGTGTGGCTAGGGATGCGGCAGTCAGTGTGGAGTGTACTAGACCCCGGTGATATCCCAGAGGAGAACTGTACTGATATGTGTACTTAATGAGGACTGACATGCTTGTATTGCATCTTGTATATGACATTCAGCTACGTAGGCCTCACATCGCATGGTATGGCCGATAGCATTCATGCCTTGCATCGCATAGCCTTGGTATGATCGATAGTATTCATAGACTTACTAGCATATTTTTGCATTTCTCTAATACTGCATACTTGGCACTCGCCTTGTGCACACACTTACACCACCCTCTAAGCTTTTGTAAGCTTATGCATGACCATTGCATTTAGGTGATGTTGGATCACAACAGCGCTGAGACATGAGGGCGCATCAGATTGTTTTAGAGCATTTTCATCACCTTGTATTTCCCTTTCTGTATTGTACTTAAAGTTTTTGATATAGTGGATATATGGTGATGTTGTTTTGTGACTTTGTTATGCTTCATTACTAAAAAAAAATCATGCTAAAAATCCTCCTTGTAAGATACCAGGATCAGAATCTGGCATATGAGCGTTGGGAGCCAAGAATGGGGCACTGTAGAGGCTGTCGGCGCTGGATTCGGCGATCAAGAATTTTGTGAGCTTGTTTTCCAAGTTTAGGGCGTGACAAGTGGTGGTGTAGTCTCTTACTAAGTTAAATGATCCGGGGCATACAATCAGGTACTACTATAATCTGCCTATTTTGAATTGATTTAGATGTCAGATTAAAGTTGAAGAAAACTCAACTTGAACCATTCCCTAGACAGGTTTACATGTCGCCTAAGCTAATAAGTTTTCAACTTATTATGTTTAGGCCCTTCTTATCATTGACTCATAAAAAAAATTCTATTATTGAGGGAAATATTAAATTTGGAAAGGAAAGAGGAGGATAGAAAGAAAAGAAGGTTAGGAGTCAAACTAGGCCTCAGTGATAGCTCGGCGTGTAACTATACTGGCCTTCACGTTTTCTTCTTCTCTTTCTCTCTTTTTCTTTTATTTTCTTTCTCTTTCTTTTTCCTTTCTTTTCTTTTCTTTTCTTTTTATTTCTTTTTCATTTCATTTCTCCCTCTCTCTCTCTCTCTCTCTCTCTCTCTCTCTCTCTCTCTCTCCTTGGACATTTGAGAGGTGGGCGTGTGAGTGGAGAGGGGAATGCACGCCCCTTTTAAAAGGGGTGGGTATGTGAGGAATGTATTTCACATCCCACTTGGATTGGGTTTCTTAAATTTTCTCTTTTTCAATGATCTTTCTTTAAATCTAATTCGTCCATTGTGTCAGGATCGTCGAATAGAGCCGAGGTATATGATTTTCTTAGTGATCCAAAATTTAGAATGGCTAATCTTGAAAATTCTGCTAATGGGTGCCAAAACAAACTTGATCTCAATTAGCGGTGCATACTTAATGATCAGGGCCCAATTTTGGAAGTAACGTATAGTTAGGATAGGAAAATGGTTGGACAAAATTTAGTAGTTGATCGATGGTGGAAAAGGCCTAGATCTAAAATATCACCTTTTGCATAAAAAAAAAAAAAACTGGTTTCAGTATTCATTGGTGTAGGATCATAGATGTAACACCCCGAATTTTTGCCAACCTGGGGTTAGACGTCCTTAGGCAATGGGTCAACCAAAGCACCTTGGTAACCGCTCAGAAACCAATTCCATAGCCAAAGAAATCATTTAGGATTAATTCCTTTAGAAATTAAGCGTAAGTTAGCTAGCGCTACGCTGGAGTAGCTGTGAGATTGTCCCTGACCGCTTTAAATACGTTCTACAAGGCCCAAAACTTGTAGAATCAATGGTGCTATAATACCCTGAAACCTAGGATCAAACTCTAAACCCGTTAACTCTCATGAACCCTTTGAAACTTTGTATTGGATCTAGACCATGCGTCGAAAGTCCGATACCTACAATCTTAGACCATTATGACCGCCTTGTTGGACTTGACAATCGTTTCGAAAATCAAGCCCAACCGATGTTCAGAGGCTATTTCATTAAGCATGGAGTGAAGAGAGTGAGAAAAGGGTTAATTTTGGAAATTTTAATCCAAATCTGGCACGTGACTTGGCACGTTATTATTAAGCGTTCTGACCGTCAGAATTCAGCCAAATTACACCCTCGGATCAGAAAAAATTTCTCTTTCATATCATGAGACTTGTAGACCTGATCTAGGTGCGGTGACCGCTGAACTGAAATTGGATCACCAAGTGCGATCTGTGAACTCTTTCATCCAAATGCGCACTTTGAGTAGACATACACTATATAGACTTAAGTGTGTAGACTAAGTGTTTGTATAAATGTTTGTATTAGTATGTATTGAGTATATGGTATTGTGAAAAAGTTTTGAGATTAAATTCTCAAGTAACATGCTGATGTAAATGATTTTCATCATGTTGGCTAAGTTATGGATTTCATTGTATGTATGAAATGCATATGTTGAATGAATTGCTTAAGTGGTATGTTATAACATGCGATAACATGATTATATTGTTGTATTTCATTTCCATTACTCTTATATGATTGATGATGTGGATTCACAAATATTCAGGGCTATACTTAGTCCAGATAGTCAGTAACAGAGAAAATTCGTGGCTAGCTTGTATTTGCCACGAAGGACGCGTCGATGAAGGCGAGTCGTGTTTGGAGTTGGCGGCAGTGGTTAGGTCACGCTGAGTGTTTCACGCACTTCATGTTGTTCGACTTGCGATGCGCTCATGCTAGTCGAGCCCGTCAAGTAACCCGACTGGCCGTTGATTGTTCACCCTGTATGAATCATAACTGCTTGAACCTAGGGTACTGAACTTACCGTTGGAAACCCTGTTAACCATGAGCCGGACATGGTGGTATGGGACACCGTGGTCGAGCTGTCGGCCTATGCTGGGGCCGCAAACCTCCCCGTAGTGACCAGTGAGCACCTATGACTCGTGAGCAGATTATGGTGGTATGGAACACTATATTCTTCCTGTCAGCCTACACTGATCAGGTGACGAGCCCTTCGTAGTGACCGCGAGCGTATTTTGAGTCTACGGGAGGCGACGACCCTTTCGTAGCAATGAGAGTACAGTAGGCCTGTATTGATAAGGTGATGGGGGAGCGGTGCAACGAGTGTGAGCAACAGCCCTGGAAGCCCTTGCAGCGATCTACAAATATACATCGTATGAGATTATTAGGAGTGATGACCATAGACAGGATCTGTGTTGGGATTGATATAAGTAAGATACCTTAGTTTCCCAATAATGCTGTATGAATGGACTAATAATAACTCGGTAATCATATCACCATCACATTGCATGTGCCTGGAAGATGTGGAGCACTGTGGGAAGAAAGCATGCTGCGGGCGTAAGATGGTGCCGTATGAGGGAGATCGTTGGTGAGGGCATCCATCATGTCATGTCATACTGCATTAACAACATTATTTAGGAATGTTTGATTAATTGCTTTACTATTATCGCATGATTGATTTGAGAACATGCTAATCTCTGCTCTATCATTCCACTGAGTTGATCACTCACTCCCACGTTACGGGACGGTGTTTTCGGACACCCACCAGTCCCTATTGTGATTGCAGAAGATGGCGCGGCCTGCGAGGCAGAGCCGGACTTGATAATGATGAGGAGGATCCCTCCTTTATGCGTGTTCTGAACGACAGGATTACAAGGAGGTTCATTAGATGTCATGACACTTGTCATTTTATATTTTCAGAGCGCTCATGTATATTCTTTCTTTCTATTTTGAGGTATACATGTATATGTTTAACCTGGTAACATGTTCACACTCTGGAGACTTACAATCAATTATATATTATATGTGTGTATCACAGTCTTTCGCTTGTTAATTTAATTGTCTCTGGAGTATGATATGCTGTTCTGGCTTAATCTCACTCATGTTTAATACATTAACACAGACAACATTCAATCATACACATTTATGTTGCATAAGTGATGTTCTAGAACTCGGGAGTGGAGTTTTTACTCGACCCCCGATTTTTGGGATGTTACAATAGATCAGGGTCTAAATTTTGTATAACTTCGTAGTCATATGAGAGCAGAGTGTAGTCCAAATTTGAGTTGCGTTGGATGGAAGAAAGTGGTTAAATAAGAAGATCCAAATTTATAAGGAGTTGATAGGCCTTGAAAGGCTCACTCCTAAGAAAAAGCCTAACAAAGTGGGGTCTTCATATTTCACACTTGGTCTTTATTATGGGCAATCCAAGTCATTCATATGAAGAAAAATATCCTACTACGACTATTCACGAAGTTTCTTTACTCTATGGACACCAAAATCAACGGTTAAGGGGCTGATTTGTCAATTGGGTCATTTTTACAATGATCTAAGGGCCTAAATTTGACATGTATGGTTAATTTATAATACATAGTTATGGTATAAAATTTCACATTAAACAGATCGTGGAAAACATGTGATCTAGAATTCAGGAGTTTAGGTTCTTGGCATTTTCGTAATTATTGATGATATAAGAGTTTTGAAAAATCTAATGGTTCTACATGACACGTTTCTAAGTAATTCTTACGAAAGGACTTATATCTAAATTATTATGAATAAATATTTATTCACTAAATTAATTAGAAAATGTATAATATCATACCACACAATGGATGGTCAGATGACATGTTTAAAATAGAAAAACTTGACGATTAGTAATCTAGTCATGTATGTAGGCCGTAGTACGATCAGTTTTGTACACAGATGAACACAAGTGGGTTTTTGAAGTGATCAAGAGGTAGAACATGTATATCGTTAGATTCAAGTGACTTGTTTACATATGTACATTTCTCATATTGTAGTTCTGATGGTGAGTTAAGCATATTCATAAGTGGTGAACAAGATGAACGGATCAAAATTTCAATTTGATGTGTACAAGCAGATATAAATATCAAGTAGTTAGTTTACTATAATTGGGTAGTCCAAACTCAAAGTGGACGGTCAGATATCTTGACCTATTAGTGGATAGTTGATTAAATGGTTGGTTATGATGAACAAGTGGGAATACTTGGGTATATGATGATCCTATCTCAAAATCAATGGTTAGATGGTTTGATCTATGGATGGAGATTATTCCCAATGGTCATATTCGTGTTGGAGATTAGATGTAAGGTTAGGATAGCTAGATTGGTATTATACACATATATATAATAAGTTAAATTTCATGGTAACACTCGAAAACTTTCAATATTCAGGTATTAAAAAGTTTGGGGTGTTATAGCTCTAAAGGGGACCTTGAATTGTAGTTCATATATTTATAGAGAACCTAAAAGTTCTTCTACTCTCATCTCATATGTGTTTCTACACTCTTCTATCGAGGTTATCTTGTGAGTAAACCTATCTGGCAGGGATAAATATTTTTTTCTACATATACGCCCTTGTGGAATCCTCTCTCATAAACTCCACATGGAATAACAAATATCAATTAATTTAAACTAGAATTCCATGAAAGTTTCAGACTCTTCCATTTTAATATTTTTGAATAGGTAATTAAAGTTGAAGCTTCGATCTCTTAACTATACTAGATCCCTCGTGTTAGACTTCAAATATGTCCCATACTTCTTTCATAGTTTTACATGTGCAAATGAGTTTAAATTCATCAGGGAAACCGCTTAGTAAATGACATTGTGAGATTTGACATCATGAGTATACCATGTTCTCTCATCAACACTCCATTTAGATTTATCTTTGAAAGCATTAATGGCTCTACCATCAGCCACGACTTCTTCCATAGACATAATTCAACATTGTTTGAAAATTGCCCAAACCGTACAGTCAACGGACCATAAAAAGACCCCCATCCTAACCTTCTAATAGGCGTAGTTAGACCCATCAAAATATGGTGGTCGTCTGATGACACACCACTCTTGGGTAGATATCATTCTTAAGATCCTTTGGATCTCACTCTGGGTGATTAATCCTTTTAAGATCAATGCACTTTGATACTAATTGAAATCGTGTGATGGAATAAGATACCACGGCTATATGTGGAAGCTTGGCTGAGCTATAGAATGAAGGTCATGTCCTAAAGGGGGTGAATAAGACCAAATAAAAGTTATGCATTTTTAAACATAATTTCTTAACTTAAAACTAATGTGCAAATTAATCCAAGTAAAGCAACTTAACACTAATGCTTCCAAGTCAATAGTGTATCCAATCACATAGACTACATATGATATGCTAATGAGGCAACTAGTCTATACAGAAGATTGTGTACATGTGTGTATCTGATGTGCTACCTTTTAACTCCTATCAATCATCTAATCATGTATACATATAATTAAACATTTAATCACATAAGCATAATCAAACAAATGCTCAAAGACAATTTCAAACACAAGCATGTATAATGATTCAGTTTTCCTACTCCACTCCCAGTGGGTACATCAACCCATGAGTGTACCGGATTTCACTATCATATGTTTTAAATCAGATTCACCCCCAACCTTTATAATCTTACACAATGACCGACTCCCTTAGTGACTTACGTGGTTTTCTATGGGCTCGCTGCGAACCTCGGTCTTAGTATAAGGACCCATGTTTACTCCCACCGGAAGCTCCCTCAGAGGCTAATACATATATATTCATGTCCGGTGGCCTGCATAAGGATTTTGACTTAAATCCTACACAAGAATTAAGGTCCTACATAAGAACCTAATCATGTTTGGAAATTCAAACTCTACAGTCAATCCTACATAAGAAAGGACTGTACATGGACTCTTATAAATGACAACTTGTCGAATTCAACATCTTTTGTTGCACCTTTTCAAGTTGCTTGATTAATGCTCTCTCGTACTTCAATTAGCTACCCTTACTCCCCTGATCATGATGTTGATGCATTGCCAAAACTTTAGCTCTAAGAACAAACACCTTGAATGCGATACTCCTTTTAGCGATAAAGGTGATAGGAGGTTGGGTAGAATCTCTTACAACTAATGAAAGGTTGCAATTATAGGGGATTCACCTAAATGGATGTTATAAATGATTGAGATAAGGATTTGATTATATGTTCAAGTCTAATCTCTAAAATAAGGTCGAGATCAAGTTCATCTTCAATATTGAGGTTGGAATCCTCTTTCAAGTGATAAATCACAGGGATCATAACTTAGATCTTATGGATTTAGAGGCTTAGGATGAGGAATATGATCATGAAATCACCTAGGCTACTATTGCACCAAAAACCCATTGAAATGCCCAAAGATCAGATCTTCTATATAAAGTGATCGAGTTCCAACGGTCATAAAATGGGTAGAAACTAGTCTTTGATCACACCGAAATAAGTTTTGGTCGCACTGATTAGAAAGAAAGTCATTGGACAGACTTGCAAACTTTTGGTTGCAACGAACATGGTCTTTGGTAGGACCAAATGTCACATTCGATTGCAATCGAATTACCTGAAATTCCACCATAACACGTTGTCATGTTTTAGCTGATTTTGGTTAGACCGAAGGTGGGTTTAACAGGATTAAAGCTTGCAAAAATTGTGCAGATTTTTCAGAAACTCAGGACCTTTAAAGTTAATCTAAGGATTATTAATTAGGGCTCTTATAGCGTAAGGGATGATCAATAAAAGTTTTACTCATTAGAATTAAGATTATATAAAGATTTATGTTATTTTGTGTTAAAGGTTAGGGTTAGAAATGCACTTTATATACATGTTCTTTGTTCATTGATGCTCCATCTCTACTTGTATCTTTGTTCTTTAGCTTTCGAGTGCTCAACTGACTACATGATACATGGACTCATGTGATTGACAAATAAGGTTCATAAATTAGTGCAGTAACAACATATTGGTAACCTGACTTTCGATATTTAAGACACTATCATGAAATTAACTTATATGGACTTTACACTCATTATGGGACTTAAGTATCGACCTTATAGACAAATGATTTTGAAGTGCGTTAACCAACAGAACCAACATGGAGAAAGAAGAAAATGAAGAGCATTAGAGAAAAATATTTGCCGATAGGACCTATAAAGAAGGTGAATTTGAGAGATGTTGTGTAGACGAGTACATACAAATGATCAATAACTTAGAAGAGTTTAATAGGTGCCCTTGGGGCACTGCGGGTACCAGTATTTGAAAGAATGCGCTAACACTATAACAAAGGGTGAGCACTCTAAATCGTATAACATATGCGAATGCGTGTATGTACTATATGTAACTTATTGTTGTCCACATTCATTAAGGGTGTATTAATGTTTGTTTTATAATTTTTAAATATTTAACACATGTCCTTATTAATATGTAATGCATCATTTTGGGAGTCAAATAGATATGGGTATACGAATGATTTCCTTAGATATCTGGTGACATGGGATGGGTCATAAGAAGAGCTGCTATCCAAATTCTTTGAATCCTAAATTCAATGTCATACAAGTAGGCTGATTTCTATCCATATTGGGGATCTTCACAGCCATGTCAGTAAGGTTAATTCCTTATTATTGTGTGATAGATCATTACTGGATTATGCTTACATCTTGTAACTGATAAATCATTATTGAATTATGGTTATATCTTATAATTAATAGATCATTATTGCTCATGCAAATTATGATTGACAGGGAGCTTTCACCCATCAATGAGGAGGAACTGACAGAAGTCATTAAATATGTGACAACGTATACGAAGGAAAAAGCACCACTAAAGGAGGAGAGGACAAAGGATTTAGTGGAAAATATTATGAAGAAATACGTCACTATGAAGAAGTTGGAGAGGAAAGAAGTGATAGAGGAAGTGTGAGACGAGTTGAAGAAGACAACCAAAAAGAAGTTGGAGAGAGAATGCGTGAGATACGAAGTGAGGGATGATGTGTAAAGGGAAAGAAGTCAAACCATGAAACTAGAGTTAGATTTAAGTATCTCTCTTAAGGAGTTGGTGACAAAAGTATTTAATCATCACAACATGACTATTTTCACTTTGAAGAGGTTAGATAATAGAATTTGGAACAACATAATAGATGTGAATGGGATTGGAGAGGAAATGAAGAGTCTAGGAAGATAATATATCATTATGAGAAGAGATGAAGCTCATAAGGGAGAAGTTTCATACTAGTAAGGTATGTGAAATTACTTTTGCATTAATGTTCAACAACACATTATGAATTTTTATGTCTAATAAGAGAATCCAATATAAACTACAAGCATAGCGGAGGTCGGTGGGCAACCCACAAGCACAGATGGAGTAGTTGGGTAGCCCATAGACATTTATGAGATAGGTAGTCAACTCATGGATGTCATAGATGTGGGTGTGCAACCGGTAGACATGGATGGATGTCATAGATGTGGGTGTGCAACCGGTAGACATGGATGGATGTCATAGATGTGGGTGTGCAACCGGTAGACATGGATGAGGCCGATGGGCACCGTATAGAAATGGACATTATACACATCACAACATGGACCCTTAATATATGCCAACCTGGACACTATACACATCACGACCTAAACGCATAACACATGATAATCTCGACCTAAGATTTAACATTTTACCTTTAATAACAAATAAAAATGTAGTTGACTAAGATGATAGTGACACCAGAAAATGGAACAAAGATGACCACTCTATCAAAAAATATAATGTAAAATTGTGATATTAGAAGTAGTTGTTAGGCAATCCCAAGTGTAGGATCGCGATGCAGTAATAACTCGGTGAGATTGAGGTTGAACCATAGGGAATTAGTGAGAAAAAAACTAGAACTAGTCTAAAGCTAATGATTTGTCTAGGTTTTTAATCAAACAAAGTAGAAAGGGTTTAAAACAACTAATAAAATGACTGAAGATCTAGGTATCCACTTATAGTAATCATAATATTTAATTTATTGATTCAACTCTTATAACTTAATTAGAATCAAAATGCTATCATATCCAATCGGATAATAATTCTATTAAACCAGTAATAAACACTAATCAAAACATAAATTTAATTGAATGATTCTCTCAAGAAGCACTCGGATCTCAATCATAGGAAAATCAATCATCTATTATGCCCAAGGTCTATAATAGATTAAGGATATGTACAGATTGATTCATTCTCTAATCAATCTAAGAAATTTCTCAATCAAAACATCTAATATAATGGAAGTTCATAAAAAATCAAAGAAATAAAGAACTCAAAGAATTTTGTAAGATAATTTCAAACCAATTTAATCTAATATCATCATTTAAATCAGTGTTGTTGAATCAAATAAACTAAATATTGTAATTAACTACAAGCTTCATCTAACATAAGTAACATCCTAGAATGATAGAAAACATGACAAATGAACTAGAACTAAAGGATTGAAGAAAAATTATGTCTTTGTAGAAGCTCCAGCACCCATTGTTTTCTCTCTCAAGCCTTAATTCATGCCTAAAACACCCATTTAAATAGGAAAATTCTGCACCAACTTTACACCGACTTTAAATTTTTATAATTTTGTTATGCTTCGGTCACACTGATGAGGGCCTTCTGTTGCACCGAAGTCAAGCTGAACATACTTTCGGCTGTGGCTAAATTTCTTTAAAATATATATGAACTCTTTGTATCCTTTCAGTCAAACTGAACATTCCTTCAGTGGCACCGAACATCACTTCGGTCACACCTAAAAATCGAGTCAAATTTACTTTAAAAATCACTGTTTTTTGTTGTTTATCTCCTGTACTTTCAGTCAGACTGAACATACCTTCAGTGAGACCGAATAGTCTCTTAATTCAATTACTTGACTGTGTGATTTTTAGACTTTTCTCTATTTTTTATACTTGGTTTTCTTGGATCTTTTGCTCTTGAAATCTTCATCTTTTGGTCTCCAAATCTCCAAATCTTCATTGCCTTTGAACTTGATATCTTTTTGAGCTTTAAATCATCCATTTATGCATGTATTCAACTTTAGATCCAAATCACATCACATATGTGAAACATATCTTATTAGATCATTAAATACTTGAATATAGCTAAAACTAGTGCAATTGAGGAGGATAAATATGTAATATTTAGGCTTGATTACACGCACAACCAACATTTTATTAGTCCCAAGAAAAACATGCGAAGGATATACTCTAAACCAAATGAATAGGTTCCTATAAACTTAAGCAATTCTAAAATATAATCTAGATTATAGAAATTTAAGGTACATTAATGGAGACTACAACTTCCACCTATACTCTAGAACTTAGTAAATATCCTAATTAGGTTCAAAGTCTTAATCCTATAATTAGAAATTTTTTATACATTAAGTTCAATGGTGTATAGTGAAATCTAAACTTAACACAACCAAAGGTCTAGCTCTCTACTTTCATGATAACATCGATAATCAAAAGAGTATTTAGGATAACCAAACCCTAAACCAAAATTTTCCTTACAGTACAAAATTTTACACTTCCTACTATTGATTTTTTCCATCGATGACTTTCATACTATTATTAAGCTTTTTCTTCTTCTGTCCATTCAAATATTCTTTTTCTTATTTCTTGTTTTCATGGACACTTCAATAGGTAGCCCTTTTTCATGATAACTATTTTTTTAGCTAAATCATCAAGTTAATAATTCAATATAAACTTAAACTCTAATTTGTAAGCTATATGTGAAATGTGAAATCTCATGATTCAATTAATGTTTAAAACTTTTAATTAAGAATTAATAAAATGCAATCAACCTTGAAATCTATTAAGTAACCAAAATCCACGCTTAAAAAATCCTCAACGTTTAAGTATCTTATCATTCTAAGTCTCATATTATCTTAAAAAATGCTTAAATTCATGAAACATTTTCAAAAACTTTTACCCAAAATTTCAAAAATTCAGCATAAATTGAAGAGTTTTCAAGGGAAGCCCTACCCCCCAAAACTAATTTCTACATTGTCCTCATTATAAAAAGTATATGCAATAAGAACAAAATGACAACAACAAAAATAGAGAGTAGATGAAATGTACCTAAAAGGCGACAAACATATAAGTGCTAGTGCAAATTCCTTCTCAATTGGTATTTCAACAACTAAACTAAATTAATCCTAATAAAATAATTAAACTCCTAATCTAGGAAAATAAAGGGGAAAGCTACTCATTTTGATACACATTCTCCTCCTTTAGCTATTATCTTAATAAATTTCCTAGTAGCCTTCTCAACAAGATCATCCAAATGGTCATTTTGTAATAGGCTTGGTGTAACACCCTGGATTTTGGCCAACCTGGGATTAGACGTCCTTAGGCAATGGGTCGACTAAAACACCTAGGAAATCGATCAGAACCCAATTCCATAGCCAAAGAAATTACTTAGGAATAATTCCTTTAGAAACTAAGCATAAGTTAGCTAGCGCTACGCTAGAGTAGCTGTGAAATTGTCCCTGACCGCTTTAAATACGTTCTACAAGACCCAAAACTTGTAGAATCAATGGTGCTATAATACTCTAAAACCTCGGATCAAACTCTAAACCGGTTTGTTCTCTAGACCACTTTGAAACTTTGTATTGGATCTAGACCGCGCGTCGAAAGTTCGATACCTACAATCTTAGACCGTTAGAACCGCCTAGCTGGACTTGACAATCATTTCAAAAATCAAGTCCAACCGACATTCATAGGCTGTTTCATTGAGCCTGGAGTGAAGAGAGTGAGAATAGAGTTAAAATTGAAATTTGAAATTCAAATCTGGCACACGACTTGACACATCAGTATTAAGCATTCTGACCGTCAGAATTCAGCCAAATTACACCCTTGGATCAGGAAAAATTTCTATTTCATATCATGAGACTTGCAGACCTGATCTATGTGCGGTGACCGCTGAACTAAAACTAGACCGCCACGTGCGATCTGCGAACCCTGCCGGACTGAAAACTTGATGTGTACTAGATCCAGTATGCATGAGCTTAAGTCCGACCGCATTTGGCCAGGAGACCACCAGAAATGCCTTTTTGGACCGAAACAGCCCCGATTTGGTTAGGTATCAAGTAAACATTGTTCCTAAGCCTATTTCGGGCAAGATTTAGGTTATAAAAGGGCTTGAAACCCTCTCATATCTCTCCCATCCGAATTTGGAAAAAGCCCTAGATTGAGTGAGAGAAAAGGTGAGAGATTGTGAGAGAGAGTGGGAGAGAATTTCTTGCTGCTTGTGCTACCTGCTGCACGTGTTTAAGCCACGCAATCCAATCACTTTGCCGGTGATTTCGCCATATTTCTAGGTAAGAAAATACCCTAAATAGTTGCTGATTTACTATTCCCTCATTTTCATAGCGAAGTAGCTTATGGATCTTGTGTATTAGGTTGCCTATTCGCCGTAGACGAAGCGTATACGCTCCGTTCGAATTGATACGATTTTAGGAGAAAAGGTGTGGATTTTAGACGCTTTGATTGACTGTTTTCAATGCTTTCAATGTCGTTTAATAGTAGATTATCGATGGCAACGTCGTTTGACATGTACAACATGCCGTCCATTTTCTGTTTCGTAAGCAGACAAAGAATATGAGATTTAGGGCATTTTAGTCATTTGTAGGAAATACTGTTTTCATCCATAATTTGCTGATGTGATTGACATGGCTTCTTGTCGCATTAAGATACTAGGAATGCGTGCATAATTAGTTCGGCGAAGAGATTCGCCTAAATGCACACTTTGAGTCGACATACTATATATAGACTTAAGGGTGTAGTTTAAGTGTTTGTATAAATGCTTGTATTAGTATGTATTGAATTAAATGGTGTTATGAATTAGTTTGAGATTGATTTCTCAATTTATATGCTGATGTAAATGATTTCCTACATGTTAGCTATATGCATGATTTCATTATATGTATGAAATGCATGCGTTGGAAGATTTACTTAAGTTGTATGTTATAACATGTGTTAACATGCTCACATGGTTGTATTTCATTTCCATTACTCTTACATGATGGCTGATGTGAATTCATAATTGTTTGGGACTATACCTAGTCCAGGCAGTCGGTAATCGAGCAAGTTCGTGGTTGGCTTATCTTTGCCACGAACGACGCGTCGATGAACGCGAGCCGTGTTTTGGAGTTGGCGGCAGTGCTTAGGCCACACGAGGTGTTTTACGCACTTCATGTCGTTCGACTCGAGATGCGCTCGTGCTAGTCGAGCTTGTCAAGTAACCCGACTGGCCATTGTATGTTCACCTTGTATGAGTCATAACTGCTTGAACCTAGGGTACTAAACTTACCATTGTAAACCCTGTCAACCATGGTACCTTGATCCACGAAGACTCATGAGCCGGGCATGGTGGTATGGGACACCGTGGTCGAGCTGTCGGCCTACGCTGGGGCCACAAACCTCCCTGTAGTGACCAGTGAGCACCTATGACTCGTGAGCAGATTATGGTGGTATGGGACACTATATTCTTGCTGTCGGCCTACACTGATCAGGCGACGAGTCCTTTGTAGTGACCGCGAGCGTATTCTGAGTCTATGGGAGGCGATGACCCTTCCGTAGAAGTGAGAGTACAGTAGGCCTGTATTGATAAAGTGATGGGGGAGCGGTGCAACGAGTGCGAGCAACAGCCCTGGCAGCCCTTACAGTGACCTACAAAATATACATCGTATGAGATTACTAGGAGTGACGACCCTAGACAGGATCTGTGTTGGGATTGATATAAGAGAAGTACCTTAGTTTCCCAATCCTGCTGTTTGAATGGACTAATAATAACTCGATAATCATATCACCATCACATTGCATGTGCCTAGAAGATGTGGAGCACTGTGGGACGATTGCATGCCGCGGTTGTAAGATGGTGCCGTATGAGGGAGATCGTCGGTGAGGGCATCCATCATGTCATGTCATATTGCATTAACAACAGTATTAGGATTGTTTGATTTACTGCTTTACTATTATCGCATGATTGATTTGATAACATGCTAATCTCTGCTCTCTTATCCCATTGAGTTGATCACTCACTCATACGTTATGGGACGGTGTTTCCGGACACCCACCAGTCCCTACTGTGATTGTAGATGATGGAGCGGCCTGTGAGGCGGAGCTGGACTTGATGATGATGAGGAGGATCTCTCCTTTATGTGTGATCTGATTGACGGGATTACAGGGAGGTTGATTAGATGCCTTGACACTTGTCATTTTATATCTTTAGCGCACTCATGTATATCCGTTTTGTCTACTTTTGGAGTATACATGTATGTATATAACCTGGTAACATGTTCACACTCTGGAGACGTACAACAGTTTATATATGTTATACATACTATCACAGTCTTTCGCTTGTAAATTTAACTGTCTCTGGAGTATGATATGATGTTTTGGCTTAATCCCATTCATGTTTAATACATTAATGCAGACAACATTCAATCATACATATCTATGTTGCATAAATAATATTTTGGAACTCGGAAGTTGGGTTTTTACTCGACCCCCCGATTTTTGGGATGTTACACTTGGATATCTTGGTGCATGCATGTCCAAAGAGATTTATTAACCTCAGCAAAAATCTTCAATTAAAATTTTGAGGTATCCAAAGTACATAAAATTCACGTGGTAGGAAAATTTTCAGCATCAGTGCACCACAGTGAATTAGAGACTACAATTAATTGTAAAAAATTATCTTTTAATTATATAGCCTCAATAAATTTAGAAGTTTAAATATTCAGTTTAAATTCCAGCTCCTCCACCCTTAATGGTAAAAATTCATGATCGTCTAAATGATGTCAATTACTGAGATAAGGTCTTATAAGACATTCACTGTCTTTAATGATGTCATCGTTTAAATTTTCAAAGTGTGCCAAGTAAAATTTTAGAGAGTTGGAATTTTCAGTTAAAATGAACTCATTCTCCACAATAGAATCAAGCATGTCATGTTAGTGGATTATATCAACATCACCTTAATTAAAATTTTCTTGTATATCTTTATCATTAACTGGAGGCTTAGATGAGATCAACCTTTGGAGAAACTGGAACACAAGCTCATAAACACACTTCGACTCTTCATCAAGTTGAACATTATTAATCTCATTATTAGCCTCACCACTTATAAGGGTGGTGGTAAATTCAATATGCTCAACAAGTGTGTTGGGAGAATTGAGATTACTCACCTTGCATTGTATTTTAGGGTTAGGCTAGAAAAGTCTATTCCTCCCTAGTGAGGTGTGACTTAATTGTTATAAATGACATTATTAGTTGTATGACCATCGAGATGTTTTGATTAATTTACAATTGTTCTTACATAAACACTTGCAATGTATCCTCAAAGGTCTTTGTTGGTGGGCACATAAGTAGAGGGCTCTTGGGGATAGTTGTTAGCATCTATATTTAGTCCATCTCTCTACTTGAAATTTGGATTATTCCTTCAATTAAGATCATATGTATTATATGTTAGGCCACTCAATAGTTGTTGATATGTATAATCACACAAAATAATTATGCATCATCCTAGCCATGTAACATCATATACCTCATTGTCCTCATGATCATGTTGGGTCTCAATCATAGTTTCAATTAATTTACGAGACATATAGTGTTTCTTAACATAATGATCTGATAGCCCTTCAACTAATATCCCGTCTCTTAGAAGTTGACTAGAGTAATCTCGTGTCTACTTAGGCATGAACATGAGAAAAACCCAATTCAAACCTAAATCTAAATCCTATAGAGAAATAAAAACAATTCCTATAACAATTAAGAAGGCAAGGGAACAATGTTACCGGTTAGAAAGGACTAGAACTAAAACAAACCTATAAATCATAAATGTACAATTTCTTTAGTGATATTAGAAATTTTAGAAAAAGAAAACAAACCCTAAAAATTAAAAATTCTAAATAAAATAAAACTGTAGGTTAAGGAAATTAAGAAAAATAGAAAAATCTAACCTAAAACTATAAAATCAAAATTCTAAACTAGAATAACAATTCTACAACAATTAGAGAGTGTGAGGAGGGATGTTACCGGTATAGATGAACTACCTGGGAACTGTACAAAATAAAATAACAAAAAAGTATGTTAGTGAAATTCAGAGAAAAACTTAATCTAAAGTTACAAAAACAAAAACCTAGGTTAAATTGGAAAACACAACCCTAATCTAAACCTAATGTATTCTCAGTGCAATTTCTCGGCAATGGCGCCAAAAACTTGTTAGACAATCCCAAGTGTAGGGTTGCATTAATGCAGTAATAATTCGATGAGACTAGGGTTGAACCATAGCGAATTGGTGAGAACACAATAGAACTAGTTTAAAGAAAATGGTTTATTTGGGTTTTTAATCTAGCGAAGCATAAAGGGTTTAAAATAATTAATATAAATGACTAAGGATCTAGGAATCCACATATAACGATCATAATATCGAATTCATTTATTCAACTCTTATGACTCAATTGGAATCAGAATTCTATTATATCTAATCGGATAGTAATTATATTAAACCAGTCATAAACACTAATCAAAACATGAATTCAATTAAATGATTCTTTCATGAAGCACTTGGATCTCAATCGCAAGGAATTCAGTCATCCATTGTGCCTAAGGTCTACAGTAGAATAAGGAATTGTATAGATTAATTCATTCTATAACCAAGCTAAGTAATTGCTCAATCAAAAAATTCAATGTAATCGAACTTCACAACGAATTAAAGAAATAAACATCTCAAAGACTATTGTAAGATAAATTTAAACCAATTCAATCTAACATCATCATTTATTTTATTTAGAATCAAAGAAATAAACATCTCAAAGACTATTGTAAGATAAATTCAAACCAATTCAATCTAACATCATCATTTATTTTATTTAGAATCAAAGAAATAAACATCTCAAAGACTATTGTTGTTGAATCAAATAAACTAAATCCTATAATTAACTACCACCTTCATCCCTTAGCCTTAGTTAAGAGATTATCATAACATGGATAATATCCTAAAACAAAAGAAAAGATGAAAAATAAACTAGAATTAAAGGATTGAAGATGAAAATTGGCTCTGTGGAAGCTCTACCACCTCTCTCTCTCTCTCTCTCTCTCTCTCTCTCTCTCTCTCTCTCAAGCCTTAATTCGTACCTAGAATGGCTTAAAACACTCCTTTAAATAGGAAAATTCTACACTAATTTTACACCGACTGTAATTTTTTGCACTTTTATTACGCTTCGATCACACTGATGAGGGCTAGACATACTTTCGTATGCAACTGAATTTCTTCAAAATATGTCTGAACTCTCTATCTCCTTTGGATCAGATTGAACATACATTTGGTAGGACCAAATAGTCTATTAATTTTGTTACTTGATTGTGTGATTTTTCAGAATTTTCTCTATATTTGGTATTTGTTTTTCTTGGATCTTTGAAACTTGAAATCTTCATCTTTTAGTCTCCAAATGTCCAATTCTTTATTAGCTTTGAGCTTGAGCTCTTTTTGAGATTTAAATCATCCATTTAAACACATATTCAACTTTATATCTAAAATTACCTCACATGTATAAATCTATCTTATTAGATCAATTAAGTACTTAAATGCAACTATAGCCAGTGTAATTAAGGATATAAATATGCAATATTTGGGCTTTATCAGAGTGGACAAAGCTTCAAAGAGGATGAGTTTTCGAATGAATGTCGGGGAATGCTAGAGAATTGAACGCCAAAGAGAAACACTAGATAAACGCCGATGCCAGAGAGAAACCTAGAGAAAAATGATGGAGGGAGAGTGGCAGCGGGTCCCATGACTGGAAGTTTTCTAAGAAAGAAGAAGATCATTACATAAAACCTAAAAGGGAAAAGTATGACCATATTTAAGGGATTTTATACATCGTCTATGGGGCTAACTATCGCCTATGTATAGAATCCACTCCATCCATTATCCTTAGAATTTCATGAAAGGCCATCGTTAGAAGAATGATTAACATTTGCTAGTCATGTGGACCACATCACCAAAAAAATAGTTGGTAGTGAACATACACCATTATAGGTTATCGAATTTTGTGGGCCACACAAAGATCATATCAACATGAGGTTATCATCAACTTCCCATATAATTGAAGAACCATAGAGAAAATGAACATATTGGATCTATCTTCCCATGGGCCTAATGACAATTCCCATCCACATTAATGATTAGGATGAGTGTTACGTAGTTTCTCCTCGTTACCTTAGAGTCGTACCAACAAAAGGCACCAGACATGGGTAAATTGGTTCAAGAAATTTTTAAAAAGGTGTTATGGGGCTAGCTAGGGCATTCGTTTAAGGTTACCAATTTTTGGGGTATTTGACAAAACCACAAGGCTTGTACGGTCAAAATCCCTTTATATATATATATATATATATATATATATATATATATATATATATATATATATATATATATAAAGAACCAGTCAACGTTGCAAATGACTAGAGTCGACTCCATCTTTTTATTTGGGAAATTGCCCGTACTCGCCTCGAAGTTTGGGTCAATTACCTCGAACGTTACGACACTCCATATATTCTCTAAAGGGCCTTCTGAGAGTTTTTGGACTTTATTTTGGAAAAAAATGCCCCTAACCTTAGTTTAGTAGTTGCACGATTTTTTAGGGACTAAGAAGTTACGTAGTATTTAACGCCAGTAAAAGATGTGTACGGAACCTTTTTTGCGCGTGGGCAAGGACTAAACTCATGGGGCCCATATTGATGTATGTGTATAATCCATGCCATCCATCCTTTTTACCGTGTCATTTTAGGGTTAGGGTCCAAATATTAGCCTGATCCAGAGCTCGTGTGGGTCACATAACAGAAAATAATTGTGAAATGGAACCCATTAAAATTTCCAGGCTCACCGTGATGTTTGTTGGAACTGGACACTACCCAAATTAGGACTTTTTGGGCCCACACCAAGCTGGTCAACAAGATGGACGGAACGGATCTCCCCATTGTTGGCCTCAGATTACTGTACCAATGGCTATCCTTTAATTTGGTAGTAAAAGAAGTGAACATGTAATAACCACGACGTGGGAAAACTATGACCCATATAATATGAGAACTATGACCCTTACTACATTACAATCACAACCCTTACCACATTACAACTACAACCTAGGTATGGGTCGTGGTTGTCATATTATATGGGTCGTGGTTTTCATGAGGAAAGGGTCATGTTATCATGAGGTAGGAGTGTGGTTGGCCCATTTTTCTTTCTTTCCCAGTGTAAGTTGTGCGCGAGAAAGAAAATCGGATTGAATACTTGGTTTGGCCCACGTTAAATGTATGTGGTCTATCCACGCCATCCATCCATGATGGATAACCACTACCCATGACAACCACGACCCATATAACAGGATAACTGCGACCCATATAACATGATAACTGCGACCCATATAACCATGACCCATATAACATGATAATTGTGACCCAAATAATTGGACAACTACGACTGCGACCTGTATAACAAGATAACTGCGACCCGTATAACAGGACAACTGTGATCCATACAATTGCGAACCATATAACAAGACAACTGCGACCTAAATAACAGGATAACCGCGACCGCGGCCCATATAATAGAACAACTGCGACCTATATAACAGGACAACTATGATCCATACAACTGAGACCCATATAACATGAAAACTACGATCCATACAACTTCTCTAAGTTCGACAGTGATGTTTACATGTCATCCATACCGTTAATACATCATTCCTACTGGGATTAACTGAAAATACAAATATAAGCATGATTCAAAACTTCTGTGGCCCCATGAATATTTCAACTGTGGACGTTCAATTATCACATTTTCGGCCCACTTGAGCATTGTATGCGGTTCATTTTTTTACTTCATGTCTTAAAATAAACCCAAAAAATGGATGGACGGTGAGGATTTCTCACAAACATCCCACTGGGCCCCACATGCATTCCCAGCGCAGGAACTTCTTGCGAAAGGCTTTCATAGGAAATCCATGTCCAACGTCATCTGTTTCATAGGATTGGGTACTGAGTTACTCAGTATGCTTTTATTGTACTCAGTAAGCTCAGTTGGGCCTACTATGAATGTGTGTGGGTTATCCACGCCGTCCATCGATTTTTCTAGATCATTTTAATGGTTTAATTTAAAATAGAATTATTCCCAAAGCTTAATGAACAATGCTAAAGGAACAATGGGAATAATGAATTCAACAGTTGAAAACTTGTTAGGGCCCACAGTGATATTTATTTTTCATCCAACCTGTTCATAAGATTACACAGACATGGATGAATGGAAAACACAAATATCAACTTGATCCAAAACTTCTGTGGGCCCCAAGAAATTTTCAAAGGTAGAATTTCAATTCACACTATTTTCAGTGGTGATGTCTACTAGAGATTTGGATATATCTTATTTTTGGCATCAAGCTATATAATTATCCGTTAAAATGGATGGACAGAGTAGATAAAATATGCATGTCACGGTGGACCCCATAGAGTTTACTCAATACGCAATCTGCTTTAGCTAGCGTGGGAAACGGATTTGGGACTCCCTTGCCACCAACCCGGTGGCTGATGGTCGGTGATGTGTGGGCCTCACCATGATGTATGTGTTTCAACCATTCCGTTCATCCATTTTTATAGGTCATTTTAAGAATTGATACAAAAAATTAGAGGAATATAAATCTCAGATGGACCACACCAAAGGAAAACAATAGTGATTGGATATCCACCATTAAAATACTACTAAGGCCTACTATACTTTTTATTTAACATATAATGCGTTGATTAGGTCATACAAACCTAGATGAATGGAAAAACCAAAAATTAGGTTGCGGGCTATAAGACCCATATCCTAGTCCGTACCGTTCCATTGGCTTCCACGGTACTTCCGGTAGAATTCTGGCAATCCTCGACTCATATTTGATGTTTACGCGTTATCCTAAGCTGGATCCTGCATACCGAAGTCAGCTCGAACCGAAACCTATATCATAGCGACCCCGCCGTCGCCGCGGTTCTAACACCGCGACTCGCGCATCGATCCGATACCTAGGGTAGAAGATGTCAGCCTGCGTTTATTCCGAAGAAACATCACGCGTTGCAAACTTCGAGAGAATTTCTACAACATGTCCCATCAATCAATCAATCACTCATGTCAAGTACAAGTCAAGTCACTCCATACCCCAAGTACAACAGCCCATACCCTACCCTTACCTCTCTCTTACACAAGCAACCCAAAGTCAACTTTCACATCACTTCCATCACTCCACCAAACCACCACATCACCCCATCCATATCATTCCGATCACCTCACTCTCTCTCTCTCTCTCATTTCTCAAAACTCCCAAAGCAATCCAAAATTCCATACGTCCAAGCCACTCTCCCCAAAAATAACAAGTGTGGCCCACTTCCCTACCCTCTCATCTCCCATCTCAATCGTTGATCCATCATCTATCACCATTGAAAGAGAAGGCAAGGAGCTAAGGAGGCTAAGGGAGTAAGGAGGAGTACAAGAGGTGGGTGAACTTTGAGTTTTTACTGTTGATTTTATGATTTGAGGGCCCACTTATTGGTAGGACCCATTTTGATGTATGTGATGTATCCATGAGGGGCCCGTAGTGGCGGGGTCCCTCTATCACCGTCTCTCTCTCTCTCTCTCTTTCTTTGAATGGTGATGATGATGAAGGGTGAGTGAGGCCCACCATGAATCATGTATTTCATGTGGGACCTATTGGATGAATGTGTTGGATCTACGTCATCTAGCCCATTAGCGAGCCAAGATGAAGGAAAACATAAATATCAGGTGGGCCACATTCATGTGGGACCCACCTTGATGTGTGGCCATGACCATGTGGGACCCACCACAATGCATGTGTTTCTCTATGTCGTCCAGTGTCTCTGGACGCTGGACGGGTGTGACTAACATGGAGTGCGTGTACTGACAATGTGGCGTGTACTAACAGCTAACAAAAAAAGAAAGTTAGAGTGGGCCACCCATATAAGCCCCACCTTGATGTATATACATAGTCCATGCCGTCCATTCTATTTTTCAGATCATTTTAGGTGTTGAGCCAAAAAATGAGGCCGACCCGATCATCGGGCGGGCTATAGCGTTGGAAACAGTGGCCTTACCGTCAAAATCCACCCCAACGTTTCTGTACATTAAAACATGCATTTGTATGATTGTGATTATTGTATGTCCTAATGACATTAGGGCCATAGCCTTCACAGACACATCGTGGGTGGCTGGATTGGATTTCAAAAATATTATTACTAAGCATCGGGGTGCCATAGATGTCCCTGGGTGAAAATTCCTAAACCCAATGGTAATAGAGGATGACTTCAATGTCGAGACTGAGTGGATATATGAGCGCACAAGGGCCGAATACTAGGAGGCTGCGTCTCCCACTGTGTCGTGGTCGGTTGGAAAGGGGTGTGGCCTTACTCGCCCGAGGGTAAGGGGCAATACTAGGCTGAGTTTGACCAGCTCATGAATGGGTTCATTATTGACGTGCCAGATGGATATTGGCAGACTATTGGCCAGGAGAATAGTGAGGTTTCTTACACTCACTTGGACTGTGCGGCTGGGAGAACGGCAGTGCCATTTGGAGTGTACTAAACCCCGATGATTATCCAGAACGAGAACTTGTAACACCCTGAAAATCGGGGGTCGTGAATAAACTCAACTCCCGAGTTCCAGACCGTCACTTATGCAACAAAAATGGTTATGATTCAATGTTGTCTGATTTAAAGCATTCACATGAGTAAAAGTATACCAAAACTGCAATTCATACTTCAGATCCAGTGATAAAAGCAAGCGGAAGACTAAACAATATATATATATCACTGTATGGAAAACAAAGTAATCTCAACTGTCTCCAAAGTATGACTACATCTCTGAGTCTCATATACATGTAAATAGACAAAAGAATAAGTTCAAAATAGTCCCACTGAAGTCCCCCTCGATCCAGGTCACCTACGGGAAGCCGTCGTGATACTGCATATACGAGAACTCATCCTGGTCCTCGTCAATCTCCGGCTCCACCTCCTGGATCTCGTCGTCACCTGCAACTACAACAGGGTCTGGTGGGTGTTGCAAACACCATCCCGTAACGTGGGAATGAGTGATCAACTCAGTGGAATCATAGAGCAAAGATTAGCATGTTCACAATTCAATCACGCGATAATAGTAAAGCAGTAAATCAGACAAATCCTAATACTGTTGTTAATGCAAGATGATATGACGTGATGTATGCCCTCACCGACGATCACCCTCATACGGCAACATCTTACGACCGCGGCATGCCACACTCCCTAGAGTGCTCCACATCTTCCAGGCACATGCGATGCTATGGTGATATGATTACCAAGTTGTTATTAGTCCATTCAAACAGCAAGATTGGGAAACTAAGGTACCTCCCTTGTATCAATCCCAACACGGATCCTGTCTAGGGTCGTCACTCCTAGTAATCTCATACGATGTACATTTCGTAGGTCACTGCAAGGGCTACCAGGGCTGTTGCTCGCACTCGTTGCACCGCTCCCCCATCACCTTATCAATACAGGCCTACTGTACTCTACTGCACGGAAGGGTCGTCGCCTCCCGTGAACTCAGAATACGCTCGCGGTCACTACAAAGGGCTCGTCGCCTGATCAGTGTAGGCCGACAGCTAGAATATAGTGTCCCATACCACCATAATCTGCTCACGAGTCAAGGTGCTCATTGGTCACTACGGGGAGGTTTGTGGCCCCAGCGTAGGCCGACAGCTCGACCACGGTGTCCCATACCACCATGCCCGGCTCATGAGTCTTCGTGGATCAAGGTACCACGGTTAATAGGGTTTACAATGGTAAGTTCAGTACCCTAGGTTCAAGCAGTTATGATACATACAAGGTGAACAAACATCGGCCAGTCGGGTTACTTGACGGGCTCGACTAGCGCGATCGCATCTCGAATTGAACGACATGAAGTGCGTAAAACACTTCGCGTGGCCTAACCACTGCCGCCAACTCTCAACACGATTCACATTCATCGACGCGTCGTTCGTGGCTATGACCAGTCAGCCACGAATTCGCTCGGTTACCGACTGCCTGGACTAAGTCAAGTCCCACACATCTATGGAATTACTATGAAAGGTATTGGAATTGAAATACATCATGTGAGCATGTTAGCACATGTTATAACATTCAACTTAAGTAAATCTTCAAGGCATACTTCCCATGCATATTCAACTTAAGCAAATCCTCAAGCACATACATTCCATGCATGTAATGAAATCATGCATTTTGTCGACATGTAGAAAATCATTTAGGTCAGCATAATAATTGAAAAATCAATCACAAACTATCAAATAACATCATTTAATTCAATACATACTAATACAAACATTTATACAAACACATACACTACACACTTAAGTCTACATATGGTATGTCGACCCAAAGTGTGCAACTAGGCGAATCTCTTCGCCAAACTAATTATGCACGCATTCCTAACTTCCTAATGCGACAACAAACCATGTCAATCACATCAGCAAAATATGAGTGTAAACAGTACTTCCTACAAATGACTAAAATGCCCTAAATCTCATATTCTTCGTTAGCTTACGAAACGGGAAACGGAGAGCATTTTGTACATGTCAAACGGCGATGCCGTCAAGAATCTACTATTAAACGACATTGAAAGCGTTGGGAACCGTCAATCAAAGCGTCTAAAATCCTCACCTAGTGTCTTGTAGACTCGGGAATTGAAGCGGAGCGTATATGGTTCGTCTACGGCGAGTAAGGAGCCTAATACATAAGATCCATAAGCTACATCGCTATGGAAACAAGGAAAACTCAAATCAACATCTATTTAGGGTTTTTACTTACCTAGGATTGCGGTGGAATCGCCGGGAAAGCGGTAGAGGAGTGTTGCTTAAGCACGTGCAACACGTAGCACAAGTGGCAAGAAGAACTCTCCCACTCTCTCACAATCTCTCACTCTTTTTCTCTCTCCCAAGCTAGGGCTTCTCTCAAATTCGGATGGGAGAGAGGAGTGAGGGTTTCAACCCCTTTTATAGCCTAAAACATTCCCAAAATAGGCTTGGGAACAATGTTTACTTGGTGCCTAACCAAATCGGGGCCGTTTCGGTCCAAAAGGGCATTTCTGGAGGTCCCCTGGCCAAATGCGGTCGGACTTAAGCTCGTGTATACTGGATCTAGCACACATCCAGTTTTCAGACCGGTTGGGTTCCCAGATCGCACGTGGCGGCCCAGTTTCAGTTTAACGGTCACCGCACCAAGATCAGGCCTATAAGTCTCGTGATATATAATAGATATTTTTCCTGATCCAAGGGTGAAATTTGGCTGTATTCTGACGGTCAGAATGCTTAATACTGATGCGTCAAATTCGTGTGCCAGATTTGAATTTGAAATTCCAACTGTCCCTTTTCACACTCTCTTCGGTCCGGGCTCAATGAAATAGCCTGTGATCGTCAGTTGGACTTGATATTCGAAACGATTGCCAAGCCCAGCTAAGTGGTCATAACGGTCTAAGATGGTAGGCATCTGACTTACGACGCGCGGTCTAGATCCAATACAAAGTTTCAAGGAGGTCCCGAGAACAAACCGGCTTAGAGTTTGATCCGAGGCTTTAGAGCATTATAGCACCCTTGGTTCCACTCGCTTCGGGCCTCGTAGAACGTATTTAAAGTGATCAGGGACCATTTCCCAGCTATTCTAACGTTGCACTAGCTAACCTAGTCATATTTTCTAAAGGAATGAATTCTATGCAATTTCGGGTCGAGTTGGTACTCGAGCCCAAGTATGGATTTTTTTCACGGGCGTTACAGAACTATACTAATATTTGATGAGGATTGACATGCTTGAGTTGCATCACATATCGCATGGTCTTGACATGGCTGATAGCATTCATATCTTACACCTCATAGCCTTGGTATGGCTGCTTGCATTCATGTACTCATCAGCATGAATTCGCATTACTCTGACCTTACATTCTGAGCATGCTTATATTGTGCATACACTTACACCGCCCTCTAAGCTTTCTATAAGCTTATGCATGATCGATGCGTGCAGGTGATGCCAGGACGTAGTCGTAGCTTCGCCATAGTTTGGAGCATACAGTCGAGCTTTTAGAGTTTTGTTATTAGCATTATCTTGTATTCCCTCTATACGCATTGTACTTAAAGTTTTTTATCATAGTGGATTTTGTGATGGTGTTCTTGTGGTTATTGTTCGTAGGTTATGCTTTTGGTTTGCTAATTTCAAATCAAATTGATGATTGAAATCCTACTTGTAGCATTCTAAGATCAAAACCTAGCATATGGGTGCCGGGAGTCGAGAATGGGGTACTACAGAGGTTGTCGGTGCTGGATTCGGTGATTGAGAATTTCGTGAGCCCGATTTTTTGAGTTCGGGGTGTGACACGGGCCATGTAAATTTGATCTCCTTTGCACCGTTCGTACAACCCTAAGCTTGATGAGCGTCAGTGCTCATCTTGGCACGACACGTACCTACAACTAGCAGCCAATCCGCTTCTGGACATGGATTGGATACTGACAGGTTGGATAGTGAGACTGGACACTGAAGTGACGTCACCACTTCTGTGTGCCCCACCATGATGCATGTGTTGTATCAACACCATCCATACATTTGGCATTTTAGAGGATAGTCCAAAGAACGAGGCAGATCCAAGGCTGGGGTAGACCCCACCACAGAAAACAGTGATGAGAGTGAGACATGAGCCATATAACATGAGAACTGTGACCCATATAACATGATAACTGCAATCCATACAACTGTGACTCATATAACAGGATAAATACGACCTAAATAGTAGGATAACTATGACTGCGACCCATATAAGAAAATAACTACGACCCATACAACATGACAACTCCAATACATACAACTGCGACCCATATAATCAGACATCTGCAACCCACATAAAAGGACAACTGCGACCGCGACCCATATAACAAGATAACTGCGACCCATATAGCATGACAACTACGATCCATACAACTGTGACCTATATAACCGGACAGCTGTGACTCACATAATAGGACAACTGCGATCGTGACCCATATAACAGGATAACTGCGACCCAAATAACATGACAACTATGACCGTGACCCATATAATAGGATAACTGCGACCCATATAACAAAACAACTGCGATCCATATAATTAAGACCCAAATAATAGGACAATTGCGACCCAAACAACAGGACAACTGCGATCGCGACATATATAACAGGATAACTGCGACCCATATAACAGGACAACTGCGATCCATACAACTGAGACCCATATAACAGAACAACTAAGACCCATATAACATGAAAACTACGATTCATACAACTGGGGCCCTTTGGGGTCATGGTTTGCATGGGTCGTAGTTGTCATGTTATATGGGTCGTGGTTGTCATGTTCTATGAATCGTGGTTTTCAACGTGTTCAATTTCTTTTCTATCAAACCATTGGTATCATAGCTTAAGGCCCACAATAGGGTGATCCGATCCATCCACTTTGTCGGCTAGCTCGGCGTGGGCCCAAAAAGTTCTAACTTGGGCAATTTCCACTTCTAACAAACATCACAGTGAGCCTAAAAACTTTCAATAGTCACCATTATTTTTATTATGTAGGCCACACGAGCACTGGATCGAGCTGATATTTAGGCCCTAGTCCTAAAATGACATGGCAAGAAGGATGGGCGGCATGGATGAAACACATACATGGTAGTGGGTCGTAGTTGTCATGTTGTATGGGTCGTGGTTCTCATGTTATATGAGTCATGATTGTCGTATTCTATAGGTCGTGGTTGTCATGTTATATGGGTCATGGTTGTCATGAGGTATGGGTCGTGGTTGTCATGTAATTTGAGAGCAGAAAATGAGAACCACGATCCATATCACACAAAACCACAACCCATTTAACACGAGAACCATGACCCATATAACATGAGAGCCAGAGATATCCTGTGATACACAACCCAATCAACTCCGTAGCTCAATGACAGAAATGGTACACCACTAGTCATCAATGGGAAATCCCATGGGTCATGGTTGTCATGGATCGTAGTTCTCATGTGATATTGGGTCATGATTCTCATGTGATATGGGTCGTGGTTGTAATGGGTCGTCGTTTCCATAGGGTCTATCCATATGGGTGGGCCCAACTGAATACTCAATCTGATTTCCTCTCTCGCGCACAACTTACACTGGGAAAGAAAGAAAAACGGGCCAACCACACTCCTACCTCATGACAGCCACGACTCTTTTCTCATGAAAACCACGACCCATATAACATGGAAACCACGACCCATACTTGGGTTGTGGTTGTAATGTGGTAAGGGTCATGATAGTAATGTAGTGAGGGAGATCCGTTCCTTTATTACCAAATGAAAGGATAGTTATTGGTACAAGTCTGAGGCCAACAATGGGGAGATCCGTTATGTCCATCCTGTCGACCAGCTCGGCGTGGGCCCAAAAAGTCCTGACGTGGGTAATGTCCACTTCTAACAAACATCACGGTGAGCCTGAAAAGTTTCAACAACGGGTTCCATTGTCACCATTATTTTCTATTATGTGACCCACACGAGCTCTAGATCAGGCTGATATTTAGGCCCTAGCCCTAAAATGACACGGTAAAAAGGATGGATGACATGGATTATACACATACATCAATATGGGCCCCACGAGTTTAGTCCTTGAGCACGCGCAAAAAGGGTTCTGTACACATCACTTTACTGGCATTAAATACTACCTAACTTCTTAGTCTCTAGAAGTACAACTACTTAACTAAGGTCAGGGGCATTTTTGTCCAAAAAAAACTCCAAAAGCTGTCGGAAGGCCCTTTAGAGAATATATGGAGTGACGTAGCGTTATAGGTAATTTGCCCAAACTTCGAGGCAAGTATGGTCAAAATCCCCTTAGGTTCAAACCAGACTAGTGATCGAACCGCCATCGATCTGGACAGTCCATCAAAGTGGGACCCACTGGATAATCTGGACTGTTCATTATGTAAGGATTTAGGGAAGTTTTAAAGAGTAGGCATTCCTTACTGAACCTTGATCAGTGCAGCCCACTTGAAGACTTACATCTGCCTCATGTTTGGATGCATATCCAAGAAGAAACCAGAGAAAATGATGGACCGTGTGGATCTCTTACAAACATCATAATGGACCCCACCTGAATTTCTGATGCAACGGACCCCATCCCATAGGCAAACCACGTCGTAGTTTCCTTTCTTTTTCTTTCTTCTTCAGGGGCAGCACACTACACTGTTGCCATTGATTATAATGCATCTTAGTTATCCAACCTCTTCTATAAGGATCTTAGAATCCTTGAAGAAACTCTAAGACAATCTCAAACCCAAGAATAATGATGGGATCCCCATTTTTCTCACAAAACACGTGGAACTACCCGAAACGGTTTCTTACGGAACCCATCATTGAAACCTTCCTAGAGTTTTGAATTTCTATTTCCTCAGGCATCATACTTTCCATCCAAACCGTCCAAATGAATCAGAAAAAAGAAATTGTCTAGGGGTGAAGAATAACTATTAGAGCCACTCATCTTCTCCATTAAAGAGATCAAACCGTAGAATCTTGAATGAATCTTATCCCATATCCAAGCCGTGAGCTATAGAGCCCATCTCACCCTCATTTGATCGCCATTCTTTTTTACTAATAATCAAAAACAACAAGCCACTTGAAACCAACATCAAAATTCCTTTCACTAAAAGTTGCCTATGCAAAAAATTGCCCAATGCACTCCTCTTTTGAACATGATTTCGAAACTGTGAAAGGGGCTGAGACGTTCTATAAAACCTATTCGATGAATGAAATAGAGATCACATTAACCTATGATAGAAACCAAGAGAGAGAGAGAGAGAGAGAGAGAGAGAGAGAGAGAGAGAGAGAGAGAGTTGTTGTTTGAGTTGACTCAATCCACACTTGAACTAGTATGATTTTGGTTTAACCACATGTAAACACCCTGAACTCTTCAATACCGAGTATTGAAAGTCCTTGAGCATTACCGTGAAAAGTAACATAATATTTACATGTGTGAAACACCAACCTAACTATCCTAACCTTACATCCATTCCCCAATAAGAATTGAACCTTTGGGAATGATCTTCATTCATAGATCCAGCAATCTAACCGTTGATTTTGAGATAAGACCATTGATCATGTGATTTGATGTATGTACCATCTCTTAAAGGAATTGGTGAATAACTCCTTATCCATAATGATTTGGATGTAAGAATTGTTTGGAAAGGTGCATATGACCATGTAGAAACATTAGATTTCACAAAACTCTCAGATTAGTAATAATTATGAAAATGCCACTAACGTAGACCCCCAAATTCTAGATCACATTGTTTTCACTACCCATTTAATATGAAATTTTATACCATACCTTTGTATCATAAATTAACCATAGATGTTGAAATTCGGATCATTGTAAAAGTGACCCAATTGACAAATCAACCCCTTAAGCATTATTGATTTTAATGTCCATCGAGTGAAGAAACCTCGTGGATAGTCATAGTTTGATATTTCCCTTCATATGAACAACTTGGATTTCCTATTATATGGACCAAATGTGAAATATAAAGACCCAACTTTAGTAGGCCTTTCCTTATACACAAAGTTATCCTTTCAATGCCTATCAACTCATTATAAATCTAGATCTTCAGATTTAGCTACTTTCGGCCATCCATCAAAACTCAAACTTGGACCACACCTTGATCTCACTCGATTACATCATCATACAAAATTTGGAGCCCGATCTATGATCCTGCGCCATTGAACACGGAAGCCAACCCCTTCCTTTTTTATGTAAAAAGTGAAACTTCAGATATAGGCCTTTCACACCATCGATCAACCACCAAAATTTATCCAATTGTTTGCCTATCCTAACTACACATTCCTCCCAAACTTGGGCACTGATCATTGAGTGTGAACAATTGATCTAAATAGTCTTATGTAAAGCCCGGATCTACTTCGTATTTGGACTCATGGGCCAACATGACCTGACTAGATGGATGAATGAAGTGGATTTTCCAAAAGTTCATTGTAGTGGACCCCACTGATTTTGGTACAATCAAATTGGAAGGTGTAAAGGTATAACTTCTGTAGGAGGAATCTAGTTCCAGATACGTAAGTATTCTTACGGTAATTGTCATCATAGGTTGTTACATCATGTGGCCCACCTGGAAATCGAATCTGACTTAAAACTTGGGGTCATGGGTCACCACGATGTGTAGAAGATGGTGGAAGGCATAGATCTCCCAAAAAGAGATCACAAGTGGACCCCACTTATCAACAACCAAACCAAGTCAAAAATAATCCCTGTAACAATGTCGCGAAAGCTGTGCGTATCAAGGGATTTTCAAAGAAGCAAGATCCTAAAGATCTATGTCTCCACCAATCTAGACCATCCAAGCTTAGGTGGATTGAATTCTGACTCCCACTAAGAAGTTCGGAAAGACTAAAAGAATGATAACGCACTGTAAAATACCGAAATTATCTGCATGCTTGTAACAGATTGTGAAAAATCACCCCAATGCAATCTTACGCAAACCACCAACTAAAGCTTGTTAAACCTTTGATTTTTAGCATCCACGAGCTCTAAATGAACAATCCAAGACGTCCATTAAAATTGGTTCGATGAAAGATGGGCCGAAATGAAATTTTTGATTAAAGAGTGGTCATCTTCTCTGTTTAAATGTTGATCATAAATAATAGAGCTTATACCATTCCAACAATCCAATCCATTCACCTAATGGCCCAACCAGATATGATATGATCTCCAAAAATATAAAAGGATGAGATCTAGATTGTAGAAACAACTAACCATTCACCTACGCAATGACAATGTTGCGCACAAGATTACACAGTCAAGCCGTGTAAACAGCCTCTAGAAGATTCGAAGGTTGTCTATATAAGACGACTCTCGGTTGCGTTAGGAAAATAGAATAGGGAGAGAGACGAAGAGAGAAATGCATGAAGAAAGAAGAGAGAAATTGGTCATTCCCTCTCAAGTCTAAATCCACTGCTTAAACGCCCATGGAGCTTCGAAATCTCTCCTCTACAAGCTCCATGGGGTCCATACGGACCATCTGTAGGAGGCAGATTGGAGGAGGAAACCTCTGCTCGAGATCCACCATTAATGGTCGTCTCATCTTCCTTGAGCCGCACCGCACCGAGTCGCATCGGTTTAGGTCAAGTTCTACTTAGGTTGGAGCTGCTGTTAGCTAGAATAGAAAGAAAGAAAGAAAGAAAGGAGAAAGAAGAAGATGGTATGTGCATTGTTGCACCGCACCACCATGACCAGCTCAAACTGAACCGACCCAACTTACTAAACCCACTGGCCCAAGTTAGGGGTGGGTCTAGTCAGTCTAGACATTTTCTAGTCATGAGAAAGAGAAAGGAGAAAGAGAGAGAATGAGAAGGAGAGAGAGAGAGAGAGGGAGAGAGAGAGAGAGAGAGAGAGAGAGAGAGAGAGAGAGAGAGAGAGAGAGAGGGAGAGATTTGGGTCGAGTTGTGTCAGGTGGCACCAACTCGCCACACCATTTTGACTTGACTCATGGGTTTCGAGTTGGGTCTGGGCTGGGCATTTCCAGCAGAGAAGGAAGAAAGGGAAGGGAAGTAGGAAAAGTGTGAGAGAAAAGAAACAAGGGAAGAAAAGAGATGAAGGAAGAGAGTAGGTCTTTTCATGGCTGCTGAGTTAACTCGGTTGAAACCGAGTCGAGCCGTGTTGACAAGGTAAGACCACATTTTCTTCCTAAATTGAGATTGTTTCAATTGTCACTGTTACTATTATTATCATTTTTAGGATTATTAAATTTAGATATGATTAATCATTAGTAAATTTTCCCATACAGATATTAGTTAATACATTATTAAAATATTAACTTTTACCTTGTCACTTTTAAAATATTATTATTAGCGTTAGAAAATATAATTTATTTTCATCAAATGACTATTAGTATCACATTGGCTAAATGTTAAGTATATTATTAATATTAATAATTATTTTGGAATTATTAATATTATTATTTATCGTGGGTTGTATTAGATAATTTAATATAATAGTAGCCATTGTTAATATTCCTAAAATTATAACCAATTCATTTGATTAATTTTAATCATTAATTTCTTCCATTGATAGTATCATAAATGGCCACACAAAATAGGGTTTAAATCCCATAACCAAAACCTAAAAATCTAGCCTAAGCCTAAACCCTAGGGTGAAACCCTAAACCTAAGTGATCCAAACCCTAGGTTAAAACCCTAACCCTAAATAGTGTGTAAGCTTGGACCAAACTGTATAACTTTATAATTCATGAGAGGTTTTAATTCTAAGGAAACACACACTCTCTAGCAACACTAGTAGGTGATTCAAAGTATAAGTTGATGATTCTTCCCATTAAGCTTTCCATTTTCAAATTGGTTTTAAGTTATAGTCTTTATCCAGTGTTAAAATTATTATCTCATAGCATGCGACCTCTTACATTAATATGAATTCCTAAGATATGATTTATATCTTATTTATAGTCGATAGTTGTGAACCGTGATTACATGCGATAGTTACTTACACAATAACTCTCATTTTAATGGATATTTCACATTATGAATTATTGTGATTATTATGCTTATCTTCTGTCTGCCATGCCACAAATATTTTCTTTTTCATGGATTGTTGTGAGTCGTTATAGATTTTTATTCAATACACTTACTAGCGAGTGATACCTCTTATGTATGTGAACCCATGCTTAGGATGTAACAAAATGGAGTGTGCTAAGGAATGGGCCCTCAATTTAGAGGTTATATGGGACATGGAATGTTAATGTGGGATTTACCATCCATAGGGCATACGCTTGAATGGCTTGAAATGACCTATTTAACCGCTCTGATTTACTCTTACCTGACCCTTTGCCAACTCGATTAATATTTTGAGCATTCTTTTACGTATGCATTTAACATCTGTCCCACGCCTTGATGATTTCCTTATATGCCTTTGATGGCCTATACCATGTGAAGGAAATCCCTACTTATTGAATTTAATTGGCCACTGATCGATGGCTTCCATTAAGCATCCTAAGGTGGGGAAATCTCATGAGCTAGGGATGGTGGCCATGGGACACTATGCTTGAGTTGTCGGCCTACGCTAGGTGATGAACCCCCCGTAGTGACCATTAAGTTTATTAAATTGGCTAATTGTAATTGGAATAATAATGGTTTGACTAATCATGCATTCATAGTATATTGGCGATGATGGGTGACTAATTCTAGATGTTGTAGCACGTGCCCTAGAGTTATTGGGGTATCATTTCGCTAGCTCCCAAACCATCGATTATCGGCCTATTTTAGGTGATGAGCCTAAGTTCTGACTAGATGAGCATTCTTAGGTCGATGATTGTTCGGGTGACGAGCCTAAGTTCTGACTGGATGAGCATTCTCAGGTCGATGATTGCATGGGTGACGAGCCGAAGTCCGACTGGATGAGCATCCCTAAGTCGATATGCATTCACGCATCCATTCATTTAAATAAGACTCCATTTTGATTATTTTGAATGCTTGTTTTTTTAACTGTGCTTAGCTAAGGTGGCGGTGTGTAATCTTGAGGAGAATTCACACTAATTTGGCCACTCATCCATCAAATATATAACCATACAGGTAGCACAGGTGGCTTAAGTAATATGCAGGTTCAGACTGATGAGGACCCATATGATAGTCAAGGATGTGTAGCTGTACCTACTAAGGAAGCTGTGCGATCTTATGACTTTCATTTATATGCTTTTATATATTTCTCATGTATGTAAATCTTGTAATGTTAACGTGGAGATATTAGTTTGTATAAGTCATTATGGGCAACCTCTTGTGTATTCTAAATGTAAATGCAAAATTTTTCCTTATGTTGTTTCGTTCATACTACACTAATCTGCTTACTTTGATGAAAGAAAAAATATATATATATATATATTATATATGGAATTTAGTTCTTCTAAGGTTAACACTCGGGTTTTTGGAAAACGGATCATATACTCGGGCCCCGAAAACACGGGGCGTTACACCACAACTCTCTGGCCGGGAAGGGAGAAAAGAGAAGAAGGAAAAGAAGGATAAAGGAGAAAGAAGGAGAATAAAGAGAAGAAAATCGGTTCTAATCCACTAAGTCAACTCATTGGCTTGTCTCTCGAATCAGGCAGAGCCTTAGGGCGAAGTTAATTAGCCAATGTCAATAATCCAGGCAAATGTTTAATGCAAGGTTATTCTGATTCTGAGCCTTGAATTGAGTAGTTTTCCTTTTAACCTATTGACTCACCAAGTCAACTCACTAGACGCTCATTAGATTCGAGCTAGGTAAAATTTTAACAACATTGGAACTTTTGGAAACATCATAGAGGCCAATAAAGAACTTGTGTGGAGTCCAATACTAGGTCACAACTGAGTCACATCGAGTCTCGATCAAATTACATTAAGTTAGAGTTGTTTGATTATAATGTTGGGACATTTAAAGGAACCTAAATCCCATATTGACCTTGACCTGAAATGAAAATATAAGGTTATAATTCATACACACCAGTAGGATGTTATAAATCCATAAATTATATCTAAGGATAAAAATCTCTATTAATAATTTCATTCAAAATCATGTTGTGATTAGTTTAGACTATAAAGCATGTGTAGTTGGATAAAGGATTGCAATTGATACATCCCTTCATCATGTATTGCATTCATATCACATGCATTGCATTCACATCATGTGCATTGTTATCTTTGTGAAAATTGAAAGAACAGGTGCATTGCCTTGATTTTCCTAAAAGTATATTCACTTGTGCTCTACATTGGGATTCTTAAAAGTAATTCACAAGTGCTCTGCCTTGGATTCCTTAAAAGTATACTCACAGGTGCTATGCCTTTGGTTCCTGTCTTTGGTTCTCTAAAAGTATACTCATAGGTGCTTTGCCTTTGGTTCCCTAAAAGTAACACAGGTGCTCAACATTAGGATATTCCTAAAAATATCACGGGTGCTCTATCCTAGAATAGTCCTAAAAGTATATGAATGGGTGCTCAACCCTAGACATTCCTAAAAGTATCATGGGTGCTTTGCTCAGAATATTCTTAAAAGTATCACGAGTTCTCTACCCCTGTCTATCCCTAAAAGGAATAAATATGTGACATAAAATTCATTAATGAGAATTATTTCATTAAGAAAGTCTTATAATAATTGAAATTATAAGAAAGTCTTGAAGGTCTTATAATAATTGAAATTTGAAATTATGAACATTACATTTATGAGAATTATTTCAATAATATTTTCCTTTTAAATGGCTTTGAATTTGTGTTGAATTTGGTGGAATTATGTGAATTTCAATGTCTATGGATTTATTTAACTTACGGGCTTGAGATTTGGGTCTTGAATAACTTTATTCGGGTACCTGAATTTCGGGGCATGACAGATTGAGAGAAAGAGATGTTTAGAGAAGTAGGTTGAAAAGTTAAAAAGGAAAACTTATGAGATTATTTTTGCAATCATGTTTATTAAGAGGGTGTTTAGATCATAAGTTACTTTAAATAAGCTACTTATGTTATAAGTAGATTATCTTAATTTTTACTTATTCAGCAGATAAATATATTTAAGGGGTGTTTAGATAGTAAGTTGCTTAAGATAAGCTTATTTGTTTTATCCAAATGGACCATTATTAAACAACATACTTATCATTTGGTGGTATCCAAATGGACCGTTATTAAACAACATACTTATCATTCAAAAAGTAAAAAAGCATGTTTGTTTCTAACATCCTCAGTAATTATCTCTCAAGTCTGCTTAGTCCTGCTTATATACACCATCCATCATATGGGGTCAACCTTTGATGTGGACCATTCATTGTGTGGGCCCACCTTTGATGTGGGGCGTCCATCATGCGGGGACAATCTTGGATGTGGGCCATTCATCATTAGGGGTTGACCTTTAATGTAGACCGTTAATTATGTAGGGTCGACCTTTAATGTTGGTCATCCATCACGTGGGGCCCATCACTAACATTTTTGTCCATCATGTGGGGCCCACCTTTAATATTCACTGCCCAACATGTGGAGCACCCCTTTAATGTAGACAATCCATCATGTGAGGCCCACCTTAGATATGGGTCACTCATAATTAGGGTTGACTTTTGATATGGATTGTCTATCACATAGGGCTAACCTTGGTGTGGATCATCCATCATGCGAGGCCCACCATTATTAATTGTCCATCATGTGGAGTCCACCTTTTACGTCCATCATGTGGGCCCCACCTTTAATGTGGGTTGCCCATCATGCAAGGCTCGCCTTTAATATAGGTCATTCATTATTAGGGGTTGACATTTTATGTGGATTGTCCATCATGTGGGGCCACCTCAATATAAGTCATCTATCATGTGGGGCCATGTTCAATGTCGATATGGATTATCCATGGTGTAGGCTCCACCTTTGAAATGGGTCATCCATCATACCAAGCCGCTTTAAATGTGGGCTATTTATCATTATGGGCCGACCTTTGATGTGGACCATCTATTATGTGGGCCCATATGAGGTCATCCATCATGTGCAACTCAACTTTGATGTGGACTATCCATCATTGGAGCCCCACCTTCCATGTGGATAGTCCATCATGTGTGGCCTCCTTTGATATGGACTGGGAGAGAAAAAAGTAGAAAAGCAATAAGTTAAAAGGCTAGAAAAAGAAAAACATTTATTGAGATAACTAACTTTCAACACATATGTTACTTTTACAATAATGCTTACCAAAATAACTTAGGTGAAAAAAGTAACTTAGGCAGGTTTGACATTTCTATTCTAATTCAATAAGAGCTATTCTAATAGGGTTTTTTATTTTATTTTAAATAATAATAATTCTAGCTTTTTTTTTAAATAAGATTGTTTAATAAAATCACTTTTTCAAAATTGAAAAAGCTATTATTTAAAATAAGTATGGTTAACAAAACATTTAAATAAGAGCATTTTTTAAAAGGGTAGTTGATGTCCTTTTTTAAAGATTACGAAAGCTCTATTATAAGAGCAATCATATGGTTGTTTTGGCGGATCTCACCATAAATAGACTATGCCCCAAATGGTAAAAGATTAAATGGCTATATATAATCTTCATGTTTTAAGACATTTTGACCATCCATTATGTCAAATATTGTATGTGGATTGTCCATCATGTGGAGCCCACATTTGATGTGTACATAGTGTGGGCCTGACCTACCTTCAAAATGGATTTTCCATCATATGGAGCCCACTTTTGCCACCATTCATCATTTGGGGTGCACCTTCCATGCGGATCATCCATCATGTGGCCCACTTTAGATGTGTCATCCATCATGTGACACCTTGGATGTGGACTGTCCATTAGGGGGGGCCCACTTGATGTGGATGTGGTCCATCCTGAAATAGCGATGAAGACCGCTTAAGTTGAAGTAGGAATATGTCAATATATCCTAGAGGGGGGTGAATAGGACTTTTTAAAGTTTTTATGAATTATTAAAAATCCTTATCACACTAATCCTATCACAGAGTACTGATTAGGGTTACTCAAAATTAACTCTACTGGCTTCCAAGCCTGATAGAGGATCCAATCACAAACTATTTAAAAGACAAACAATGTATAGATGAGATTGTGATGGATATGATTGTGTATGCATAGGATGTGATCATATATACCGACATGCAAGGCAATCACATAAATGAAAGACAATATCAATCTCGAACACAGTCATTTTATAGTGGTTCGACGACTTATCTACTCCACTCCCGGCTTCCACACTCAACCCTTGAGCGATCGAATTTCACTAAGGAGGTTTCCCATGGTTCACCTCAAACCTAAGGTTTTAAATCAGGCTCACCTTCAACCTTTACAGAGGTTTCTACTTGGTTCACCTCAAACCCTGGAGTTTTGTTGGCGTACTCCTAACCAGATGTTTATGCCCACACAGGGCAAGGGTCCACACAGCGCATCCGGAGGTTTTTACTCGGTTCACCTCTAACCCTGGAGTTTTGCTGGCGTACTCCTAACCAGATGTTTATGCTCTCCACAGAGTAAGGGTCCACACAACGCACCCCGCACGTACACTCCCGTCGGAGGCCTCCTTCGGGGACTTCAAATGGTGAGCAACACTTAAAACCCAATCCTAGAAAGGAATGATCATAAGTGTCCTCTGGACTCTTAGTACTTACAGATAAGTTGATGAGTCCCTTTTAGCGCAGTGATGAAGATCTCCTTCTTGTTGATGAAGAGTCTTCAGCTCCATTAATCCGCAACACAAAGATGTATCTATAATAGGCTTTAGGTTGGCTCAAGGTTATGATGGAATACCATTCTCTAAAGATTTTCCTATAAGGAAGATAGAGTGGTTCCCATCATTTATGCATTCAAGGCATCCCAGCTTAATGATATGTCATTAAGGTAGTAGCTGAAGGATCCTTGAATGCGGAAGTTCATTCCCCAATCCACTTTATGAAATATCAATGATGAGGGTGGACTGGAGGATGAACTTCCTGAGAGAAAGGGCTTGAGGTAAATGATAGGTAGGTTAAAACTCTCTAAAGCACTCTCTTCTTTCTCTACCAGCAATAAAGACTAATATCTCTATATATAGGCAAAAAGTTCCAATGGATATAAACGGTCATATTTATGACAGAGTTCGATATCATCGAGCAGTCATCGGTATGATCGAGCGTATACTCTCAATTGTATCGGCAGACCTCTCGATGATACAAACTCAATTGTCATTTCACTTTTGGAAACCTTTCGCCTACTGGTCGATGGGATCGAGATACACATCGATGTTATCGGATTTTAAACTCCGATTCCATCGAGTGATGGACCGATCTATCGACAAGTGAAAACAAGAGAGAAGCCTTGAAGAATTTCAAGTTCTACAAATATGATTGGGGAAACAATCGATGCCATTGGAATTTGTTCATCGATCATATCGGAGACCTTGTCGATGGGATCGATAAATCGTATAGATTTACGTATAAGTTTGCTGGACGATTTATGTCTGGACTCGATCCAATCGATGAGGTCTCGATATGATCGATATATGAATATCAATTTATCGACTGGCACCCTGATCATCATAAAAAATAACCTGAAATTCATGCTGGTTAAAACATGCGCCCACACTCGATATGATCGACTGACTCCCGATATGATCGATATTTGAGTTCAGATTGAATCGGACAGTCATTGATATATCGAAGCTTATGATAGTTTTCTTTAAAAAAATAGGGGTGCCGGAAAGCAGTCTGTCGATATTATCGATCCACTTTAGATATGATCGATATTCGAATATCGATGATATCGACTCGAAAGTCAATATATCGATAAATCGTCCAGAAGATTGTTTGATTGATGGACGCTTTTTGTCCTCACTCGATTGTATCGATTGAGATTCCGAGGACATCGACAGAGCTGGTCGATTATATCGAAGGGGTAATCGATATAATCGACAGTGTAAGAAAAACTTTAAAGATTTTCCTTTTTATTAAAAAGTTTTCCTACACAGAAACCCTAAGATGTTCTAGTTCTTTTTAAGGGTTTAATCACCTGGTATTTTCGAACATGGGATGTGAGACTATAATTTACCTATGGAGAGCTTCAACACATCCAGTTGAGGCAGACACTTGACTTGATCTTCCTGTTAGGCGCTGTTGTCCGACTGACTTAACTTCTAACGTAATTGACAAAGCAGGGCACGTAGTAAGTGCACTTTGAATCTCCCCCTTTGTCAATTAAGTGACAAAATCCCCAAAACACCCTAAGAACATATCTAGACAGATACATCCTAAATTTTGTGTACATGTATTAACACAATTTTACAAATTCTAAACACCCATGTACACACCAAATAAATTCTCCCCCTTAATTCAAAGACTCCCCCTTTCTTGTTGCAGCTACTCCCCCTAACACCTGCAACACAGATATACAATTTCCACTCGGGGTGTTTGAATTGTTCTCCCCCTTTTTATCAGTCATTGGCAAAGGTATAAGATGTGATATTGACTGAAGATTGAAGCTTGTGGGAGAACCATAAATAGATAGATGTATATAAATGAGAACACTGTAAAGCATACATATTAGATGAACCAAGCAGCATAGTCATTTCAATAGCAGTAAGAATGGCAATGAAATATGAATTAAATTTAGCCATATCAATCAGTATTAAAAAATATATACTGTCATAGACAGCAGTGCCGCTATTCGTCCAAGAAGAAATACATAAAAAAGGCAGCAGGTGTATAGGATAGTCAAAGGCCAACTGAGCGGACTCTTAATGGTGTCGAGAAAAATCATTTGTGAGCAAGTTTACCAGGTGCTGAGTAGTTCCCTGGAGGACATCGAGCTTTTCTTCAATAAGAGTGAGACACCTTTCACAATTATTCAGCCTGTCCTCTATACCAACCAACCCATTGAGTAGGTGACGTTCGAGATGATGAGCTGGGCGATTAATAATTGACTTGGGACTTACCATTGGTGGGCGATTTGATCCTCCCTGTGTTGGCCTCATTGTGGATGGATGATCGGATCTGGATTTAGAAGGGTTGTGCCTTGAGGGAGACAAAGGAAGACAAAATCGTTGTGCTGCTAGTGATGCATCATTATCAAACCAGGCTTCCAGGTGCACTTCATCACATGTGGTAGGAATTCCAGCATGGTGGGCGAGCTTGCATATGAGCACGGGAAAGGGCAGTGTCTCCGTATGAGATCCTTGGAGGGCACGAATGACCTGCGTAAGGAGAAGAGTTGGCAAGCACACACGATTTTCTTGATATACATCATAGAGAATATTGATCACAAATGGAGAAAGATGTTCACCAAGGATATCGCATGGATACACATTCGAGCAGAAAATGCTGTGAAGAATCTGATTGATATGCAGTAAATTTCCATCAGTTCGTGGAACTGTAGTCCCTTGGCACAATGCGCGAGTAATTTCTCCCCATACTCCCAATCCATTGAGATTTCGATTGGTTACTGGAATTTTAGTGACCTCAAGATCGAGAAGTTTTGCCACAGTCACGGGAGTGATAAGCTTTGAGTAGTGTGCAAGAACAATCCGAATGCTGGGGGGATCTTCACAAACGATATGGCAATGTTTGAGGAATTCATATATCACTCCCAGTTGGTATGATCCTCCAAGATGTAGAATATTTTGCCACCCAATTACTTCGAGTAGAAGATCAACACCAAAAGGCTCAACTGCACTATGGAGAACTAGTCGTTCACTGATGACAGATGGAATATTTTCCTTTGGAGTAGGATGATACCTACGGAAGTTTGAATGGATGCTTGTCTCTTCTAAAGATTGGAAGTGAGCCTTACCTTTCCTTGGGATCATGTTCGAAGAGATAAAATGCTGATAAAGACTGGAAGAACAAAAGAAGAAATGAGTTCGAGTGCGCCTTTCTCTTTAAATAGCAGATTTATTGATTATATCGATCAGTTATCGATTGCATCGTAGGACTGTTATCCCCCCAAAAAACAATGCTCTGACGGTTGTTTGAAAGCACCAAAATAACCGTCGATTGAATCGATGAACAGTTTCGATGAAATCGATCAGAAAACATAAAATCGATACTGTGCAGGTAACATCAAGACTATAAGGATTTTGACTTATATTCATCATTAACCAAGAACAACTCAGCCCCTAAGATTTTCAATGAGTACCATAAGTCCAAACACATTATCAATGCGAACAAACGCCAATTGACTTTTGGAGGTCACAGAACCTGTTTGTGTCAAGAGGCTTTGTAAGGATATCGGCAAGTTGCTTTTCAGTAGTAACATATTCTAACAAAATGGTCTTTTCTTCGACAAGTTCTCGGATAAAATGATGACGGATGTCAATATGCTTGGTCCGAGAGTGTTGAACTGGGTTCTTTGAGATGTTTATAGCACTGGTATTGTCACAAAAGAGACTCATTGTGGATTGTGCAATCCCGTAATCGAACAACATCTGTTTCATCCAGAGAAGTTGAGCACATCAGTTACCTGCAGCTATATATTCAGCTTCCGCAGTAGATAATGAGATTGAGTTTTATTTCTTGCTGTGCCAGAAAACTAAACAATTTCCAACATAAAAGCATCCACCACTTGTTGATTTTCGATCATCCAAATTTTCAGCCCAATCCGCATCTGAATATCCTGCAATAATGGTGGAGGTTTCATGTGGATACCATAGTCCAAAGGTGGTTGTCCCTCCAACATACTTGATAATCCTTTTAACTGCTGTTAGGTGAGATTCCTTAGGATTTGCCTGATAACGATCACATATCCCAACACTAAAGGATATGTCTGGACGACTGGCAGTTAGATATAGCAGACTTCCGATCATGCTTCGATAAAGATGCTGGTCCACACTTTTGCCATTAGTATCTTTTGAGAGTTTTAGAGTAGTACCCATAGGCGTGTGATAAGTGCGACTAGATTCAAGCCCAAATTTTTTCACTAGGTCTTTTGCATACTTGGTTTGATTTATGAAAACTCCATCATCCAGCTGTTTGACCTGTAACCCTAGGAAGAAATTTAATTCACCAACCATGCTCATTTCAAATTCTGATTTCATGAGGTTGGCGAATTTGAATGCCTCATCTCCACATGTTGATCTAAACACAATATCATCCACATAAATTTGCGTAATAAGTAATGAGTCCTTCGTTCTATGGGTGAACAGTGTTTTGTCTACACTTCCTCTGTGAAATTCATGGTCTAGAAGAAACTTCGTTAATCGTTCATACTAAGCACGTGGTGCTTGTTTGAGACCATACAGAGCTTTGTCCAAATGATAAACATAATGGGGATGCTTAGGGTCCAAAAATCCTTTTGGTTGTTCCACATATACTTCTTCAGTAAGATCCCCATTAAGAAAGGCACTCTTAACATCCATTTGAAATAATTTGAATTTTAGTGCGCAAAGAATTCTAATGGATTCTAGACGTGCAACAGGGGCAAATGTTTCATCAAAATCAATTCCTTCAATCTGTGAGTATCCCTGAGCAACAATCTTGCTTTGTTTCTAATTACATTCCCTGATTCGTCAGATTTATTTTTGAAGACCCATTTTGTTCCAATGACATTAGTATCTGTTGGTCTAGGAACTAGTTTCCACACCTCATTTCTCTGGAATTGTTGAAGTTCTTCTTGCATGGCATTTATCCAGTATTCATCTTCAAGAGCTTCTACAATATTTTTAGGTTCAATCTTTAAGGTAAAACAGAAGTGACTATAAACATTGTCTATTTGTCGTTAGTTCTTACATCGACATTAGGGTCTCTAATAATTTGCTCTCGAGGGTGATCTTTGATGACGGGTTTGTCTGATGATTGCTGAGGTTCATCCAATAATGAAGATTTGTCATCTGATTTTTTGCGTATGCATGAGTCTACGTCATCGTCTATATCATTCACAGGAGAATTCATATCTTGAGGATGACCATCAATTACCACATTTGCCAATTCTTGAATAGTAAGAGTTCTTAAGTTGTATACTCTATAAGCACGACTATTCATGGCGTATCCAAGAAAAATGCCTTCATCGCTTTTAGATTCGAACTTCCCCAGGTGATCCCTATCTTTTAAAATGTAGCATTTACTACCAAAGACCCGAAAGTATTTCACATTTGACAGCTTCCCATATCATAGTTCATATAAAGTTTTGTTTAGACCTGCTCTAAGATATACTCTGTTTATGATGTAGCAAACGGTATTGACAGCTTCTGCCCAAAAGCTCTTTGTCATGTCCTTTCCATTTAGCATGATTGACCCCATTTTCTGCAATACTCGATTTTTCCTTTCAGCAACCCCATTTTGTTGAGAGGTTTTTGGGGCTGAAAATTCATGATGAATTCCTTTATCATTGCAGTATTTTTCAAATTCATAATTTTCGAATTCACAACCATGATCACTTCTGATACGTTTTATATCATATCCTTTCTCATTTTGAATTTATTTTACCAAGACAACGAATTTTTCAAAAGCATCTGATTTTTCTCGAAGAAATGCAACCCAAGTAAATCTAGTGTAGTCATCTACTATCACTAAAAAATATCTTTTCTTGTCATGACTTTCCACTTTAGTAGGACCCACTAAATCCATATGCAATAGATCCAAGGGCTTTGTTGTAGCTATGGTGGTTGTCTTTTTATGTTAAACTTTTATCTGTTTTCCTTTTAGACATTCCACACATACTACTTTTTCTTCTTTTCTAATTTTGGGAAGACCTCTAACCAAGTTTTTTGAGTTAAGTTTAGCTAAATTTCGGTAATGGACATGTCCCAACCTTTGATGCCATAATCTTGATTCATTCTTTACCGCCATGTTACATTTTGTGGACAAACCCTTATCGTTGGTACTTTCAATAATATGACAGTTATCACTAGTGCGTGTACCTTTTATGAGGGATTTTTCTATATGATCTATTATTTTACATACATCTTTTGAGAAAGTGACCAGATGTTCCTTGTCACAAATTTGAGAGATACTAAGGAGATTATGTTTCAGACCTTCAACACAGAGAACATTTTTAATCTTTGGAAGACCTGGTACTCCTATTGTTCCTTGTCCGACAATTCTGGCCGAGCTACCATCTCTGAATGTGACTGATCCACCATCGAAGTTTGAGTATGAACAAAAATGAGTACGATCACCAGTCATGTGTCTGGAACACCCACTATCAAGATACCACTTCGAACAATTACCAGCTTTTAGAGCGGTGTGGATTACAAGGCAATTTTGATCTGTCACATCCTCTGGAACTTTCTTGATCATGATTCCTACTTCAGTCAAGATCACTATCTAAGCAGTGAAGCCCTTAAGAGAGACCCGCTCTGATACCAATTGAAATAGCGGTGAAGACTGCTTAAGTTGAAGTAAGAATATGTCAATATATCCTAGAGGGGGGTGAATAGGACATTTTAAAGTTTTTATGAATTATTAAAAATCCTTATCACACTAATCCTATCACAGAGTACTGACTAGGATTACTCAAAATTAACTCTACTGGCTACCAAGCCTGATAGAGGATCCAATCACAAACTATTTAAAAGACAAACAATGTATAGATGAGATTGTGATGGATATGACTGTGTGTGCATAGGATGTGATCATATATAACGACATGCAAGGCAATCACATAAATGAAAGACAATATCAATCTCAAACACGGTCATTTTATAGTGGTTCGATGTAAGACCCGTATCTTAATCCGTACCGTTCCGTAGACTTCCGCAGTCTTACCAGTCTAATTCCAGCAACCTTCGACCCTTAACCGATATTAGCACGCGACCCTGATTCATATGCCATCAACCCGAGTTGACTCAACCCAAGACCTTTACCATAGCGACCGCACCATCGCTGCGGTTCTGATGCCGCGACTTGCGCGCCGAGGCGATACCCTGGTCAAGAGATGTGGGCCAACGTTCGGTGCGAGAAAAATGCCGGGCATTGTAAAACCCAAGATAATCTCTATGAGGTGTCACATCAATCCCATCAATCAATCAATCTCATCACATCACATGTCAAGTACATGTCAAGTACACATCACCTTTCACCCATACCCAAGCAACCACAAAAGTCCAAAAGTTTTTCTACGCCCATACTTTTCTTACACAAAATGCCTCAAAAGTCAAGAAATCCTTACACAAGCCATGCCTTTCTTACACAAATGCCACCAAAGTCAAAAAGGTTCTCTTACACCCATCTCTCTCCCATCCATCACCCATCACTCTCTCTCCCTTTAAAACTCTTTCTCTCTTTCTCATTTTCAAATCTCCAAGCAAGAAAATCCCATACGTATGAGAGTTCTCTAAGCATTCCCAAGCTCCAAGTGTGGTCCACTTTCCTACCCCATCATCTCCCATCCTAGCCATCCATTTCTCATCTCCTCCATTGAAGTCGAAGCTAAGGTGTTAAGGAACCCATAGGAGCAAGAAGATCAGACGGTGGGTGCTTGATAATGGTAGTTTTTCTTATTTTTGAGGTGCGCCAAGTAAGGCCAATCTATCAATGGTTTGGATCTTACTTGGGACCCTAAAATGTGGCCGATCGCCCACTTTGATCATCATGATCATTCCATGATGGGGCCATTCTCCATGGACCCCATCATGATGTTTATTTCATGGCATTATGAAGGTCATCTAGACCGTCCATATTGGTGGGGAAAGGATCCCCACCGTTGATTTTCAATTTTGGTGGTCCCATGTGTTAAGGCATTTATTTGATGTATGATTTGTTTTACAAGGGAGGGCTCATAGTGGCGGAGCCCTCCATCACAAGCGTGTCCCACCTTCTATCTCTCTATCTCTCTCTCCCTTTCTATTTCATTTTTTTTATTATAATATGGTTGTGTGGCCTACTTGAATGGACCCCACTATGAGGCTTATATTCTATCCAATCATCAAGTATGGCCCACTTTGTGTGTGATGTAGTCACACTATTCTTCATGAGGTGGCCCACCTAATCAGGGCCCACCACAATGTACTTTTCTTCAAGGACCAAACCGTCCAGCGTCTGGGACGCTGGACGTCCCTGTAAAAAGAAAAAGAAAAGGGAGCTTTTGGGGTGAGCCACTTGCATAGGCCTCACCTTGATGTATATATCCAATCCAAGCCGTCCATCCTCTTACCAACATCATTTTAGCCGTTGGGTAGAAGAATGTGGCTAATCTGAGCATCTAGTGGGCCATAGCATGGGGAACTTTGGTGGTTACCCTTAAAAAAATTTATTGATGATTCTATGCAACTAAAAATCTCAAACTTTGGACTCATTTTATTTGTCTCGAGTTGTAGAGTCCCATGGTCGGAATGGATTTTTCAAACGTGGGTCCCACCTGTGAAAAACCATAAAAATTAGTATTTAAAAAAAAAAGGAACTTTGCAGCAGCGCTGCTGCTGCTGCCAGCACAGGCAACGTGCCTGCGGTTGACTCACGGGTGGATGAGCAGTCCCACGGCTGCTGCCGTGGGCCCCACCATGATGTTCACATGAAAATTCAAGTCGTTCATGAGGTGGGCCCCCTCCTCAGGCGGGTCCCCTCCAAGTTTTAGCAGAATCCAAGACTCGAGTGCCCACACTGTAGGAAACAATGAGATTGAACCTCTACCATTGAAACCCATTTTTTGGGCCCACTTAAGTTATGAATCAATGTGAAATTTGTGTTTTCCCTTCATCTAGGTCTGAGTGACCTTATGTATGGATTGGATGACCAGTAAACATTACAGTGGGCCCCACATGGAGCCCACATTGATGTATGTGTTTCATCTCCACCGTCCAGCGGACGGTGGAGCCCACCTAGATGCATGAGTGCATGTGTGTGGGTGCATGTGTGCACATGTGGGGTTGTGCATGTGTGTATATATTATATTGTATATTTTATATATATATATATATATATATATATATATATATATATATATATATATATATATATATATATATATATATATATATATATATATATATATACACACACACACATATATATCATCGTATATACTATATACGTATATATTATATTATATTTTATAATATGCCTAATGGTGGGCTTTTGTGGGCCCCACCATGATGCATGGGTTGCATCCAATCCGTCTAACCATCTTAAAAGCTCATTTTATGAAATGAGTTAAAGAATGGGCCAGATCCATAGTCCGGGTGGACCCCACCTTGACATATTATAAGGCCCGTGAGATTGGACCCATTTGATGTATTCCAAAGACCATGGGATAAGGCCCATTTGATGTAATTTAAGGTCCAAGGGATTGGACCCAATTAATGTGTCAAAAGGCCAATGGGTTTAGGCCCATTTGATTTATATAAGGCCTAGGGGTTTAGGCCCATTTGATTTATATAAGGCCTAGGGGTTTAGGCCCATTTGATTTATACAAGGCCTAGGGGTTTAGGCCCATTTGATTTATATAAGGCCTAGGGGTTTAGGCCTATTTGATTTATATAAGGCCTACAGGATTAGGCCCATTTGATATGTATAAGGCTCATGAGATTAGGCCCATTTGATGCAATCTAAGGCCCACGGGTTATGACCCATTGCAATGCACATAAGGCCCATTAGTGCGGCCCATTTATGTGGCCCATTTGATGAATAAAAGGCCCATATGATATGGCCCATTTGATATATATGTAAGGCCTAATGGGATGAACCTAAGGTCCATTACAATGTGTAATCCCAACATGGATTAAGTAGCGATGTTTACAAGGATCGTGCCTCAGGAGCAATGTTGGTTTGACGTCCACATTGCGAGTGTAATGTTGGTTGGATGTCCACATTACGACTCTCCTTAGGGCCCATTGTTAGGCCCGTACTTATTGTGTATAGGCCGTCCAGGCCCATCTGCATTGTGAGGATAGTTCATCTCATTATAACATGTTTAGTATAGTTCCATGACTCATGATCATACGCATCATATGTATGCTTGACATGAGAATTGACTGATCATAGCATATGCCTTCGGACAGGTTGTTTATGAGCTCCCGGTTAGGCGGTATTGCCCTACATGAGTGCACGATACGCGCAAGATTTGTTGCATGATTAGATAGTGTGATTCATGCATTTCGCATTGTGTGATATGGTTACTGTACGCCCTAAAGATATCGGGGCCATAGCCTCCACAGACATATCGCGGTTAGCAGGATTGGATACCGAAAATCTCGTTCTACATGGGGTGCTATAGATATCCCTGGGTGAAAGTCCCTAAACCCTTATGGTACCAAAAGGTTACTCCAACATCTAGACCGAGTGGGTAGATGAGCGTTAAGTGCCGATTACCAAATGGTTGCGCTCTCCACTGTATCATGGTCGGTTGGAAGGGGGTGCGGCCTTAACCGCTCGAGTGTAGGGGGCAATACTAAGTTGAGTTTGACCAGCTCGAGGAATGGGTCCGCTATCGACAAGTCGAGCCTGATATTAGCCGACCAATAGTGAGGTCTCTTCCACTTACCTTATTGGACGCGATGTGACGGCGATCTGGTTTAGAGTGTACTAGACCCCGGTGATATCCCAGAGTTGAGCTGTATTAATATGTGGACTTAGATGAGGATTGTATGCTTGACTTGCATCTTGCATCGCATAGCCTTGGTATGGCTTATGATATTATGGATTTATCTGCATATTCCGCATTACTCTAATATTGCATGATCATATTACTACCTTACGTACACACTTTCACTACCCTCTAAGCTTTCTATAAGCTTATGCACGACCGTTGCGTGCAGGTGACGTTGGGGCGTAGCAGCGCTGAGACAGGAGCACTTGCAAATCATTTTAGAGTTTTTGTTTCTTACCATTGTATTTCCCTTTATGCTCATTGTACTTGTAAAGTTTTTTATCATAGTGGAAATGTAATGGAGTTCTTGGTTGTAGTTTATGGGTTATGCCTTTGGTTATGCTTATTACGAATCAAACTGACGTTGAAAATCCTTCTCGTAGCATCCCAGGATTGGAACCTGGAGATGGGCGTTAGGAGCCGAGAATGGGGTTCTGCGAAGGCTGTTGGCGCCGGATTAGGCGATCAGAAATTTTATGATCCCATTTTTTGAGTTTGGGGTGTGACATTCGACGACTTGTCTACTCCATTCCCGGCTTCTACACTCAACCCATGAGTGACCGGATTTCACTAAGGAGGTTTCCCATGGTTCACCTCAAACCTAAGGTTTTAAATCAGGTTCACCTTCAACCTTTACAGAGGTTTCTACTCAATTCACCTCAAACCCTGGAGTTTTGCTGGCGTACTCCTAACCAGATGTTTATGCCCACACAGGGCAAGGGTCCACACAATGCACCCGGAGGTTTCTACTCAGTTCACCTCTAACCCTGAAGTTTTGCTGGCGTACTCCTAACCAGATGTTTATGCTCTCCACAGAGCAAGGGTCTACACAACGCACCCCTCACGTACACTCCCATTGGAGGCCTCCTTCGAGGACTTCAAATGGTGAGCAACACTTAAAACTCAATCTTAGAAAGGAATGATCACAAGTGTCCTCTGAACTCTTAGTACTTACAGATAGTTGATGAGTCCCTTTTAGCGCAGTGATAAAGATCTCCTTCTTGTTGATGAAGAGTCTTCAGCTCCCTTAATCCGCAACACAAAGATGTATCTATAATAGGCTTTAGGTTAGCTCAAGGTTATGATGGAATACCATTCTCTAAAGATTTTCCTATGAGGAAGATAGAGTGGTTCCCATCATTTATGCATTCAAGGCATCCCAGCTTAATGATGTGTCATTAAGGTAGTAGCTGAAGGATCCTTAAATACGAAAGTTCATTCCCCAATCCACTCTATGAAATATCAATGATGAGGGTGGACTGGAGGATGAACTTCCTGAGAGAAAGGGCTTGAGGTAAATGATAGGTAGGTTAAAACTCTCTAAAGCACTCTCTTCTTTCTCTACCAACAATAAAGACTAATCTCTCTATGTATAGGCAAAAGGTTCCAACGGATATAAACTGTCATATTTATGACAGAGTTCGATATCATCGAGCAGTCGTCGATATGATCGAGCTTATACTCTCGATTGTATCGGCAGACCTCTCGATGATACAAACTCAATTGTCATTTCACTTTTAGAAACCTTCCGCCTACTGGTCGATGGGATCGAGACACACATCGATGTTATCAGATTTCAAACTCCGATTCCATCGAGTGATGGATCGATCTATCGACAGGTGAAAATAAGAGAGAAGCCTTGAAAAATTTCAGGTTCTACAAATATGATCAGGGAAAAGTTGATGTCATCAGAATTTGTACATCGATCATATCGGAGACCTTGTCGATGGGATCAATAAATCGTATAGATTTACCTATAAGCTTGTTAGACGATTAATGTCCGGACTCGATCCAATCGACGAGGTCTCGATATGATCGATATATGAATATCGATTTATCGACTGGCACCCCGATCATTATAAAAAATAACCTGAAATTCATGATGGTTAAAACATGCGCCCACACTCGATATGATCGACTGACTCCCGATATGATTGATATTTGAGTTCAGATTGAATCGGACAGTCATGGATATATCGAAGCTTATGATAGTTTTCTTTAGAAAAATAGGGGCACCGGAAAGCAGTCTGTCGATATTATCGATCCACTTCATATATGATCGATATTCGAATATCAATGATATCGACTTTCGAGTCGATATATCGATAAATCATCCAGAAGATTGTTTGATTACTAGATGCTTTTTGTCCTCATTCGATTGTATCGATTGAGATCCCGAGGACATCGATAGAACTGGTCGATTATATCGAAGGGGTAATCGAAATAATCGACAGTGTAAGAAAAAATTTAAAGATTTTCCTTTTTGATAAAAAGTTTTCTTACACAGAAACCCTAAGATGCTCTAGTTCTTTTTAAGGGTTTAATCACCTGGTGTTTTAGGACATGGGATGTGAGGCTATGATTTACCTATGGCGAGCTTCCACACATCCAGTTGAGGAAGACGCTTGACTTGATCTTCCTGTTAGGCGCTGTTGTTTGACTAACTCAACTTACAACGTAATTGACAAACCAGGGCACATAGTAGGTGCACTTTCACATCCATGATGTGGAACACATTCCGTCCATTATGTGGGCCCATCTTGATGTGGACCATTCATTATGGGGGGCCCACCTTTAATATGGGTTGTTCATCATGCGGGTCTACCTTTGATGTCAATCGACCATCATGTGGACCCACCTCCAATGACCATCATCCATCATGTGGGTACCACCTTTAATGTGGACCACCCATTAAATGGGGGCCCACTTGATGTGGATGATCCATCATGTTGGGCCACACTTTGATGTAGGTCATCCATCATGTACAGTCTACTTTTGCTATGAACCATTTATTATGTGGGCCCACCCTAATGTGGACCATATATCATTTGGGGCCCCACATTTAAATTGGGTCATTCATTGTGAGGGTCCCACCTTTAATGTCCACCATCCATCATGTGGGGGCCAACTTTGTTGTGGACTATTAATCATGTAGGGTTGTCACGCCCTAAAATTCAACACCTAAGTACGGAAACTCTAATCCAGAGTTCTCAGATGTTAACTTCATAAAAATGCACGTGCACTGGTTCCTACATGTCTAGTAGATCGGTTAATATTCAACTATGATAAAATAAAAATAAAAATCATAGTAGCTTTAAACTAGTGGCATCAAAAGTTAAACATAGGTAATTAAACCCATAAATATATGGCTAATATCCAAATGGTATAACTCCAAAAGTGGTGTCCACCAGATAGGGACTATACAAACCGCAATATATTTAATATATACAAGATATACAACTATAAAAAAGGAAAAATCTAGAGATCTACTAAGGCACCCCAAGTGCACCATCATCTGGTCTTACTCATTAGTCATTTGCATATGTCATATGGAAAGCATCAGGTGCCAACATAGTAAATAAATAACCCCAAGATGTTACGCGGGACATTTTAGTTATAAATAGCTTCACATACGTATATTGTTCTCACACATGTTGTCTCTAATGCAGGTTACACTAAAATCATGTTAATGAAAGCACCACATAGTAACAAATTTCCTAAATCTAGTTAATTAAATGCATGGATGTCATGATATGCAAATCCAATGTCCCTCACTAATATAATGTCAATCACTAATATCATCTGCCAACAATAACCAAAATACCAATAAAATATCTATCCTAATGTAATAGGCTCGTCACTAATAATACCAACAAATTCTATTACATCCATGCTTTAGTCAATCCTCTATTAATCTAATTTCAAACAATCGTATTAGGGAAGCTAAAATACCACCATTATATCACGAGTCAAATAAACCAGATCATGTGGCTCCTTGCAGCTCGTCACAGCTCATTATGGCTCCTTGCAAGTGTCACTTAATCCAATTTATGGTTCATCTCCCGATATTAATTTAAATAACCAATTTCAAAAGTACATGCGCAATTCCCAATATATCAAATTAACATGGTAAATGTCATCGCCTAATTTTAATAAGATGATGGATGTGTCATGGCTTTATGTAAACACATTGAGATAGCACACCACATGAATTGGAAGAATTATGTGTAGGACAAATGATGTACCAAGCCTAGCGAATCACGTACATCGATAATGTGCACCACTAACCAAAATCAATGACTTACATGTTGACTAAAATGGTCACTATTATGAGCACATATGGTTACTGATTACTATAGGGGGCTTGTCACCCATCATCGACCGACATCTCGAATATAGTGTCCCATACTGCTATGACTGGCCCATGAGATAATGCTCACTGATCACTTAGGGAGGGCTTGTTACCCAACATAAGCTAATAACTCAGACACGATGTGCCATATCACCATGACCGTTTCATAAGACTTATGAGAACAAATTACACTAATGGTTATAATTGAGACTTTAATTCAATGAAAATTGTGGTATCATAGATTCAACAAAGTGTTATAAACTAATCCAACAAATGAATGATCAACTCTGCATTAGACTGATTCGATCGATCATAGGAACTCTAGTGAAACTAGCATTAGTTATAAAACAACCCTGAAATAGCGATGAAGACCACTTTAGTTGAAGTAGGAATATGCCAATATGTCCTAAAGGGGGGTGAATATGACTTTTTAAAGCTTTTATAGTTTACTTAAAAATTCTATTACACTAATCCTTATCAATATGCATTTATCAGGATTACTTAAAAATAACTCTACTAGCTTCTAAGCCTAGTAGAGGATCTAATCACAAACTATTCAAGAAATAACAATATGTAACTTAGTTTATGATGGATATAACTGTGTATGTGTGTGAGGTATGATCTCAGATATATAGATATGAAAGTATTGAAGCAAATCACACACACAAAAGAATAGCAGTCACAAACACAATCATTTTTATAGTGGTTCGACTACTTGTCTACCCCACTCCCAGTAACCACACTTAACCCTTGAGTGTACCGAATTTCAGTAAGGAGGTTTCATAGCGGTTCACCTCTAACCCAAGGTTTTAAATCAGGTTCACCTTCAACCTTTATAACCTACACTGAGGCTGACTGCTTATGCTCTCACGAGCAAGGGTCAACACATCGCACCCACTTTTAGGCACACTGGCCAAGGATCTTCCATGAGACCCTAACGGAGGTTTTACGCGGTTTACCTCTAACCCGAGGTTTTACAGCGGTTCACCTCAAACCTAAGGTTTTGACTGGTTCACCTTCAACCAGATATTTATGCTCTCCATAGAGTAAGGGTCCACACAACGCACCCACCACGTACACTCCCACCAGAGGCCTCCTTGAGAGCTTGCAAGGGTGAGAAACACCTTATACCTAATCTTATAAAGGAATGATCAAAGGGTCCTCTGGACTCTAGATACTTATAGATAAGTTGATGAGTCTCATTCAGCATGTTGACGAAGTCTCATCCTTATTGACGAAGAGTCTTCTGCTCCCTTGATCTGCAACTCAAAAGATGTACCAATATATGGCGACGGGTTGAGTCAAGGTTATGATGGAATCCTACTCTCTAAATGTTTTCCTGTTAGGAAGATAGAGTAATTCCAATCATCTATGCATTCAAGGCATCATAGCTTAATGATTTGCAATTAAGGTAGTAGCTGGAGGATCCTTGAATGCGAAAGTTCATTCCCCAATACACTTTATTGAATATCAATGATGAGGGTGGATTGGAGGATGAACTCCCTTGAGAGAAAGGGCTTTGGGTAAATGATTTAAGGTTAAACACTCAAAAGTACTCTCTTCTTTCTCTACTAGCAACTAAAGACAAGCTCCCTTTATATAGGAAAAAGGTTCCAACAGATAAAAAACAGTCACATTTATGACAGAGTTCGATATTATCGAACGTATACTCTCGATTGTATCGATGGTCTGCTCGATGACACAAACTCAATGTCATACACAATTGAAAACCTTTTGTCAGCTAGTCGAGGGAATCGAGACTTGTGTCGATGCCATCCGGTTTTGAACTCCGATATTATCGATACAAGAATCAAGTCCTCGACATTTGAAAATGAGAGAGACTTAAAATTTTCAGGTCATTAGATATAATCGGGGGATACTAGATATCATCAGAATTTGAATACCGATAATATTAAAGGTTGTGTCGATGTATCAATAAATCCAAGGATTTTATCATTAAGCTTGCTGGACAGTTATGTTCATTCTTAATGCAATCAATTCGGCCTCAATATCATCGATATTTGAATATCGATTCTATGAAGTGACCCCCGATCAGAATTGAAAACCACTGAAAAATATTGCTGGACAACTTCGCGCCCATGACCGATATCATCGAAAGCCTGCCGATATGATCGAGATTTGAACTCCATTGGTATCGAGAATGGCTTCGATATATCGAAGCATGTATGAATTTCTTAAGTAAAAATGAAAGCGCTGAAGATCTGCCTATCGATATTATCGAGTCACCTTCGATTGACTCGAGATTCAAATATCGATAGTATCGATTAGTATATCAATACATCGATAATTTCGTCCATATATGTATGTGGTTGTAGGACACATTTGTCCTCATTCCAATAGAATCAATTTTTTATCGAGGACATTAACAGCGCAGGTAGATTATATCAACACGTGTATCGATAAGATCTACAAAGCAAGAAAACTTAGAGGTTTTCTTATTTTTAAAAAAGTTTTGTCACTTAAAAACCCTATGATGTCTAACTTGTTTTAAGGATTTTATTCACCACAAGTCTTGATGCCATCCAAAAAGATATTAATGCCTTCAGCATTTCAGTGAGAATTCAGGTTAGTGATGCATTGGATATTCTATAGACAATCAACAACTGCTACAGTGCTGACGGGACATTCAGAATTTTCTGCATATCATTTTGCAGAGATGTCAACATGGTTTTGATCTTCAGAAGATGGACTTCACACTTATCCAGCTGTTTCATCATGCGGGATTGTCTATCAAGCAGATCTTGTATCGTACTTCAATTGACGACAGCCTAAATGTTTTCGCAAGAGACGGGGCTGCATACAGAATATTCTTTGTCTGAGCTTGAATTGGTCCCTTCACGAGGCTACTGGCCATGATGTGGTAGATTTTATCTTGATTAAACCAAATATGTGGGTGTGGAAGATCATTGGTAGGAGGTAGCCCAAAGTGTTATGATAGCTTGGTCACAAGGCATGGGAATGGAATTATAGTGATGGATTCATCTGAAGATACCCGAATCAGTTGTTGCAAAATAAGAGTGGGGAGGCAGACATGGATACCACGATGGACATCATACAAGACATTTAGCATGTAAGGAGAAAGTATGTTGCCAGAGACTTTACAGGGATAGACATTTGTGTTAAAAATGCTGTGTAGAATTTTGTATGTAGGACTGAGATATTTAACATGAACTGTACTGTTTTACATTTCTTGGTATAGTAACACCATCACACAACACCCGAGTAATTTCACCCCATACACTAAGACTATTCAAATTTCGATTTGATACAGGTAACCGTGTGACCTTTACCCCAATCAGCCTGCTTATCAATTTAGGAGTGACGTATTCGGCTAGATTTGTGACAGCGACTAAGATGATTGGTGGAGTGTTTTCAACATGGTAGATGAAACTTAAAAATTGATGTACCAGATTATGCTGAAATCCTCCTCCAAGATTCATGATATTCCCCTAACCGATCAGTTCTAAAAGATTGATGATCCTAAATGATGTAATGCTCTTCATCTGAACTGATCGTTTTGCTACAAGATTCAAGTTGAAAAGTGGAGATGAGCTAGTTGCTTAATTCTTTCCTTTCTTGTTCTTCATTGAAGGTTGTTGTTGTGGAAGAACTAGATTTTTAGACATGTTTGTTTGAGAGAGAAATTGTTCTGAGGGGCGTAATCCCATTTCAAGATCAACCAATGAGTCTCTTTTTCCGTTCTTCCGTCTTTAATTTTCTAGTATCCGTCGATATCATCGAACATAGTGTCGATCATATCGGGGTACCTTATTAATATTTTCAATGAAGATCGGAAAAAAGTCTAACCATCCTGATGATTCAGCTTCTCAAGAGATCGGCGATGGTATCGATTTTTGGTCGATGCAACCGAACCGATCTATCAATTTATCGATAGGTGTCTCAAAGGTGAATTTTTTTCAATTTTCAACATTTAGACACACTTTCATGTATACTATTAGTATATCTACGTATTAACCATATACACAACAAAATTTTATACAGAAATGCACACATTAAAATTATAAACATTAAAATGTTTATGTACAAAAGATTGAGTTGAGGAACCTCATATATATCTTTTAGAGCTCAGCAAAATTGCATCATTTCAGCAACTATCCAGATCTAGATGCGCGATCTAGACATGTTTTCCTATGCTCAGTACTTCTAGGCATTAGTCCGTTCTTTGCCCCTGATAATGTAGCAGTGGTTGTTTGTGCGATGACCTTTCATTATTAATTTTCTTGATTTGTTTAGAATTTCACTTTCTTGATTGTTGAATTTGACCACATGCCCACTATCATAGATTTGATATATGCTTAGGAGATTATGTGCCAAACCTTTTATGCAGAAAGCATTCTCATTTTTAAGCAAATTAATTGCTTTTATGATTCCTTGTCCAATTACTTTAGCAGTGGTTCCATCTCTGTAGGTGACTATCATATTATAAAGATTTTAATAGTTTGAAAGAAGGGACTTGTCACCTGTGACGTGTCTTGAGCAACCATTGTCTAGGTACCACTTAGCGTCATTGTCTGTTAGATGATTTGAATGAATAACAAGACAATTTTTCTTTTCTTTAATTACCCATTTTGTGACAGGATTCTTTATAGTAGATTTTGTTTTCTTATTTGACTCAGCTATTCAATTAAGTTCTGTATTGCTACTGGAGGCATCAGATTTTTCAAGTATTCGAGTTCCATACCCAGTTTTTGTTCTAACTTTCTCGTACCCTAAGTCATTTTCGTTATTTCCAGATTTTCTCATACCTAATAGTTTTTCTATCTTCTCACCACTCTGGGAAAACTTATAGTGTAGCTTAACAGTTTTTTTGGATTCCTCTAAATCAAATAGAAGTGTATGATTTTCATTTTGTTGGAGCATATTTTTTTTTCTTTTAATTGATCAACCTGTTTGTTTAGTTTTTCAAATTCTGATTTAAGGAAAGTGTTAATTCTTTCAAGTCTATCATTATCTGAGTATTGTTGTCGTAAATCATTGATTAGGTGTGTATTAATTTCTAGAGTTTTAGCCAAATCTTTTTAAAATAATTCCTTTTTATTCTCAGATATTCCAAGTCTTTTAACAACTTTGATGTTATAGATATACAGTTGATTGTAAGCATCTTATATCTTCTTTTGTTCTTCTTCTTCTCCTCTAGTCTCCTCATTATCAGATGGAAATGATTCGATAGCTTGCTGTTCTTCCTTGTTTTCAGATTCCATGGGAATGATTGGAGTGGTGGAGACCATAAGAATTTTCAATGATTTTTGATCTCCATCACTCTCTGAGTCATTATTTTCTAAGTTTGACTCCTCTGTATCATCCCAAGTGGTGGCCATTGCCTTGCCCTTAGTTTTTCTGTTTGGGCATTTAGTAAATAGATGTCCATACTTCTGACAGGCATAAGATTGTGGTTCTTTGGTCCTTTTGCCAAATTTGCCTGTAGAAGGTTTGTCATCCCCCTTTCTACCTCTAGAGGGACGACCACGATTCTTCTGAATCTTTGTGCCAGCAAAGCCACTTCCTCATCTTCATCTTCCTTTTCACTTCCACTGTACTCACGTGTTATTTTCTTTGAAGTTTTTAGGACAATGTTTTTGGATTTTTGGGATTGTTTGAAGTGTAGTTCGAAAGTTTGTAGGGTACCTACCAGTTCTTCTACTTTCATCTCGCTATGTTCCTACACTCCTAAATTGTTGTAACCTTAGGATTAAATCGTTCTGGTAGGGATCTTAAAATTTTTCTACAAATTTTCAGCACCGAAACTTTTTCTCCCAATCCACCTATGGAGTTGCAAATGATATTCAACTTGGTGAAAAACTCCATAAACGTCTCATGCTCTTCCATTCTGAGACTTTCGAACTGTGAGGTCAGAAGTTACAGTTTGGACCTCTTCACAGTATTTGTGCCTTCATGGGTTATTTCCAATAGATCCCATGCTTCCTTGGATGTCCCACACATACTTATTTAATTGAATATATCTTGGGAAATGGCACGGTAAATGGCGTTCATAGCTTTTTCTTTAGCAGTCTTTTTTTCTTTATCGAACGTTGTCCAGTTTTCTTTGGATTTGGGTTTTGTGATGGTTGTGCCAGTATCAAGTACAATCTGTTCAGATGGTGGCACATATATACTTTCAACTATTTTCCAGACTTCATGATCCAAAGATCTCAGAAAGTAATGCATCCTAGCCTTCCACCATGTGCAATTTAAATCATTAAATACTGGAGGCCTAGTGACTGATGAACCCTCTCCTTTGGCCATATTCCAACTTCAGTCAACATCACTCTCTAGGCGGTGAAGCCCTTAAAGAGAGACCCTCTCCGATACCAATTGAAATAGTGGTGAAGACCGCTTTAGTTGAAGTAGGAATATGTCAATATGTCCCAGAGGGGGGTGAATAGGACTTTTAAAAGTTTTTACAATTTACTTAAAAATCCTATTACACTAATCCTTATCAATATACATTTATCAGGATTACTCAAAAATAACTCTACCGGCTTCCAAGCCCGGTAGAGGATCCAATCACAAACTATTCAAGAAATAACAATATGTAACTTAGTTTATTTAACGCCCTAAAATTCAGGGGTCGAGTAGAAACCCAACTCCCGAGTTCCAACACATCACTTATGTGACACAATTTATGATGATTGTATGTTGTTCGTATTAGTGCATAAAACATGAATGAGATTAAGCTAAAATAACAAAACATAATCCAGGGACAGTTGAGATACGCAAGCGAAAGACTGTAATAAAAATATAGAACGTATAAACCAAAGTAGGTCCCCGAAGTATGTATGCATTGCCAGGTCAATAATTACAAGTATTTTTTTAAAATACAAAATGTTAAGGTCCACTACAAATATAAGCCCTGAAGCCCCGTCGATTAGAACGGTCTATAGAAACCCGCCTGAATACTACATATATAAGAATGCCTCCTCATCATCACAAAAGTTAGGCTCTGCCTCGTGGGTCGCATCATCATCTGAAACTAAGACAGAGTTTGGTTAGTGTTTAAAATACCGTCCCAGAACGTAGGAGTGAGTATTCAACTCAGTGGAGCTATATAGCAAAGGTTAACATGTTATCAATTCAGTCAAGCAATAATAATAAAGCAGTACAACAAACAAGTCCTAAGTACTCTGGTTAATGTAAGAAATATATGAAATAATGATGCATGCTCTCGCCTACTCTCCCTCAGCGACTTCATCTTACGATTGTGGCATGCAAGTCTTCCTCAGTGCTTGACTTGTTACGCCAAAGGCACACATAATGCGGTGCATGCACGTGATTAGCCAAGTTCTTACTTAAGTTCATTCATACAGCAGGATTAGGAAACTAAGGTACCTCCCTTATATCAATTCTCACACAATGATCCATTCTAGGGTCGTCAGTTCTAGTAAATCTCATATGATATTACGGTTCTAGGTTGCTAGAAGGACTCGTCACCTGATCAGTGTAGGCCTAGTTTATATTCTAGTAACTATGAAAGGCTCATCGCCTCAACGTAGACTCAGAGTACACTCGAGGTCACTAAAAAGGGCTTGTCACTTGATCAGTGTAGGCCGACAGCTTGAATATAGTGTCCCATACCACTGTATTTGGCTCATGAGGCGATATTGCTCATTGGTCACTACAGGAAGGCTCGTCGCCTTAGCGTAGGCTGACATCTCGACCACGATTCCCATACCACCATGTCCGACTCATGAGTCTTAGCGGATAGAGGTATCATGGTTTAATGGGCTTTCACTGGAGAGTTTGATACCTTAGATTCAAGCAGTGGTGTCCAAGCATGGTGAACATACATTAGGTCAATCGGATTGCTTGACGAGCTCGACTAGCAAGGGCACACATCAAACACATCCTGTATGGCGAAAATAACATCCTGTGTGGCGAAAATAACCTTAGCCAACAAATCAGGGCATGTTACCGATTGCCTGGACTATAACATAGTTCCAACCATGTTCAATTACAACAAGTAATTATATAAGAAAATCAAAGCAGTAGCGAATAAATAATTCAAATCCTACAATCATTTAAGCATATTATGGAGTACAACTTACACATGAATTTATACGTATGCATTCCATAACTAAAACAGACACTATAATATACGGTACATGGAGGAAATTATACACATAGTTAAGGTAGTTGGGAATTATATCTCGACACCCATATAAATTACGATTTACTAACTACTTACTCATTTAGACATTTTTACAAACACTTAGACTACACATTCCAACATACATGACGTATGTTGGTTATATTACATATTAGGGTAAATCCTTTTGCCAAGGAGTTGTCACATATACAACAAGCACATAACCATGACAGATAATCATGGCAAGTACAAATCCAAATTCCATAACAATATAAATATTTCAACATCTACATGAAGTACACTATACTCAACATAGTTCATATATAAACTTAAAGCAAAACAAACATCGCATTTGGCATGTGAAATGGCACCCATGATAGTTATAAATCATTAACTGGCATTGAAATCCTTGAAAACCATAACCTAAACATATATAGTCCGCACCTTACATCGGTAAACGCGTAACGAATTCAGTTTAGACACTAAGTCTTTGTCAGGCGTAGATTGGCAACCTATAGCATGAATTAGGTTAGCTATTTCATAAATTACACTATCTAAAACCCTAAAATAGATTAGGTTTAGATTTTCTTATCCAAGAATGGATCTAGAATCACTGGTTCATCGATACAGAAGTGGTAGCTAAGTGCGTGGAGTGACGAGATTGAATCCCAAGAACAAACGTCGACTCTCTCTCACTCTCTCACTCTCTCTTTCCTTCTCTTTTCTCTTTTCTCTCTCTTAGGGTTTTTCAAATTCGTATGGAATGAGAGATAGAGGGTTTAAGGGGCTTATATAGGCCTAGAACTAATAGGAATGACCTCAGGGCCATGATATACTTAAGTTATAGCCAAATGGGGGTTGTTCCGACACAACGGAGCACTTCTGGAGGCTCTTTTTCTGCGTACGGTTGGACTTAAGATCCCTGACATTAGATCTAGGTTAATATAAGTTTTTGGTCTGATCGGATTTACAGATCGACCACGACGGACCAGTTTCAGTTTAACGGTCACCAGAACTCAATCAAGGCCACAAGCATACTGTCATGTGTTCACAAATTTTCCTGATTCGAGGGTATAATTGGGTTAGTTTCTGACGGTCTAAATCCTTAGATTTGGCCTGCAAGTAAACTGACTCAATTTACTTAAATTTCAGTTCATTTCCTAAAGATATTCACGTTTCTCACACACTTCGCTCCAGGCTCAAGCAAATAGCTTCGGGATACTATCTAGACTTGATTTCTGAGGTGGTCGTCAAGTCCGACAAGACGGTCGTATTCGTATAGCTTTGGAGTAATCGGACACTCAACATGCAGTCCAAGTCTGATACGGAGTTTCAAGGTGCTCCCGAGAGCAACTGGGTTTAGAGATTGATTCTAGATTTCAGGGTAAAGTAGTGTTAACGATTCTATAAGTTTTGGATCTTGCAGATCATATTTAAAGTTATTAGTGCTAATTTCACAAGTAATCAAGTATAGCACTAGTTAATTCTCATTTAAATTCTAAAGGATTTGGTCATTAGAGATTTCTGCCTGAGGTGGTACTCAGGTCTTCGTACAGATTTTTTTGAGTCGGTACAGTTTATGATGGATATGACAGTGTATGTGTGTGAGGTGTGATCTTAGATATATAGATATGAAAGTATTAAAGCAAATCTCATACACAAAAGAATAGTAGTCGCAAACACAGTCATTTTTAAAGTGGTTCGACTACTTGTCTACTCTACTCCCGGTAACCACACTCAACCCTTGAGTGTACCGAATTTCAGTAAGGAGATTACACAGTGGTTCACCTCTAACCTAAGGTTTTAAATCAGGTTCACCTTTAACCTTTACAACTTACACTGAAGCTGACTAATTATGCTCTCACGAGCAAGGGTCAACACATCGCACCCACTTTTAGGCACACTGGCCAAGGATATTCCATAAGACCCTAACAAAGGTTTTACGCAGTTTACCTCTAACCTGAGGTTTCACGGCAGTTCACCTCAAACCTAAGGTTTTGACTGGTTCACCTTCAACCAGATGTTTATACTCTCCATAGAGAAAGGGTACACACAATGTACCCACCACGTACACTCTCGCTGGAGGCCTCCTTGTGGGCTTGCAAGGGTGAGAAACACCTTAGACCCAATCCTACAAAGGAATGATCAAAGGGTCCTGTGGACTCTAAATACTTATAGATAAGTTGATGAGTCCCATTTAGCACGTTGACGAAGAGTCTTCTGCTCCCTTGATCCGCAACTCAAAAGATGTACCAATATATGGTGACAGGTTGGGTAAGGTTATAATGGAATCTACTCTCTAAATGTTTTCTTATTAAGAAGATAGAGTAATTCCAATCATCTATGCATTCAAGGCATCCCAGCTTAATGATTTGCCATTAAGGTAGCAGCTAAAGGATCCTTAAATGCGGAAGTTCATTCTCCAATCCACTCTATTGAATATTAATGATAAGGGTGGATTGGAGGATGAACTCCCTTGAGAGAAAGGGCTTTGGGTAAATGATCTAAGGTTAAACACTCAAAAGCACTCTCTTCTTTCTCTACTAGCAACTAAAGACTAGCTCTCTTTATATAGGCAAAAGGTTCCAATAAAAAATGGTCACATTTATGATAGAGTTCGATATCATCGAACAGGTTCGATATCATTGAGCGTATACTCTCGATTATATCGATAGTCCACTCAATGACACAAACTCAATGTCATACGCTATTGAAAATGTTTTTCCAGTTGGTCAAGGGAATCGAGATTCGTGTCGATGTCATTGAATTTTGAACTCCGATATTATCGATACAAGGATCAAGTCCTCGACATTTGAAAATGAGAGAGACTTGCTTGAAATTTTTCAGGTCATCGGATATGATTGAGGGATACTTGATATCATCAAAATTTAAATACCAATGATATCAAATGTCGTGTCGATGCATCTGTAAATCTAAGGATTTTATCATTGAGCTTGCAATACAGTTATGTCTATTCTCGATGCAATCGATCTGGCCTCGATATCATCGATATTTGAATATCGATTCTATCGAGTGACCTTCAATCAGAATTGAAAATCACCAAAAAAAATTTGCTGGACAACTTCGCGCCTATGACCGATATCATCGAGAGCCTGCTGATATAATCGAGATTTGAACTCCAATGGTATCGAGAATGGCTTCGATATATCGAAGCATGTATGAATTTCTTAAGTAAAAATAAGGGCTCCGAAGATCTGCCTGTCGATATTTTCGAGTCACCTTCAATTGACTCGTGATTTAAATATCGATAGTATCGATAGGTATATCGATACATCGATAATTCCGTCCAGATATGTGTGTGGTTGCCGGACACATTTGTCCTCATTCCGATAGAATCGATTTGTTATCGAGGACATCGATAGCGTAGGTCAATCAGATCGGCAAGTGTATCGATAAGATCGACAAAATAAGAAAACTTAGAGATTTTTTTATTTTTAAAAAAGTTTTCTCACTTAAAAATCCTATGATGTCTAACTTATTTTAAGGATTTTATTCACCTGGTGTTTTGGGACATGGGATATGAGGCTTAGATTTACCTATGGCAAGCTTCCACACATCCGGTTGAGGCAAACGCTTGAATTGATCTTCCTGTGAGGCTCTACAATCTAACTGACTCAACACACATGCTAATTAATAAACCAGGGTACTTGCAAGGGCACTTTCAAACCCATGCAATTCCAACTATTATCATTTGTCCATGTTATACCTCAGTTGACCTAACCAGTATGTAATGTCTAACCAAAGATAGGTTGTCCACTTATTTATTAGTTTTTAGAGTTTGATCCATAACAATACAGATACCACTATGTGAAAAATGAAAAAAAATGACGGATTTCGAGACGGTTCTAGACCGTCTCTAAAATTGGTTGGTTTAAATACACTTTAGAGACGGCTATAAACCGTCTCTAACATTTTAGACGGCCCCTGACCATCTTTAATATTGTCTTAAAAATCTGAATGTCCACAAATCGTTTAGGACGGTCGCTGACCGTGTTATATGCGATCATTTGAGACGGTCATTGGCCGTCCGCATTAAAGACGGTCCTTGACCGTCTTATATGTGGTCATCTGAGACAGTCGTTGACCGTCTCAATTAAAGATGGTCATTGGCCGTCTTTTACTTATAATCTGAGACTGTCAAAGACCGTCTCTGTTAGAGACGGTCCTTAGCCGTCTTATAGCCCTGGCAATGACCATCTTTATCAGAGATTGTCAAAGACCGTCTTTATTAGAGATGGTTAAGGACAGTCTCTAATAGAGATGGTCCTAAACCATCTCTATTGGAGACTGTTAAAGACGTCCTAAACCGTCTTATATCCCTGGCAAAAACTGTCTCTAGAAGAGACTGTCAAGGATCGTCTTTATTAGAGACGGTCTTGGACAGTCTCTATTAGAGACGGCCATAAACCGTCTCTAATGCTCAGGTAAAAAATTAAAAAGCTCAAAAAAATTATGAATTTTGAAAAAAAAAATAAAAATAGTTGAGAAGCTTAGAAAAATAATTAACAATGTTTAAGAAAATTTTAAATTTTGAAAAAAAAAACCTATAATTTTATAAAAAACTAGATTTTGAAAAAAATAATTAAGAACTTTGAATAATATTGATAATTTTGAAAAAAAATCGATAAAACAATGATATTTTGAAAAAGAAAATTTATAAAATTAGACAAAATTGTGAAAAAATTGACAAATTGTAAAAAAATATATATTTTTAAAAAGATGATATTTATTTAAAAGAGTAAAAAAAAATATACATTTTGGAAAAAAAAATGTTAAATTTATTTGTGAAAAATAAAATTACTAAATTATTAGGCACATCCACTAATTGAACCTTAAGTCATTTTTGGACAATTTAATCAGTTCAAATTAAAGAGTAAATAACTTCAGATGTTTAAATCAAATTTCACTGAAATTGTTAATCAATCTTGTATGCCGAATATCTTTCTCATATGTAGCTTGATTGAGGTGAGTAACTAGTCAAATTGAGAGTACTGATAGTAAAATAGAGTGAATGGACTAGGCATGTAAAATGGGCCAAATATTTTGGTTAAAATTGTGACCCAAACCTCGTGAGAACCTAAGAATTGATGTTAGTAAGTTTTGTGGGGCCCATCATGATGTGTGTCGAACATCAACACCGTGGATTTGATGTGTCCCCTTTAGGTTATGAGATATCTCAAAAATCATTGGTAAACAAAACTCAAGTGGGCCATACCATTTAAAACTATGTGAAGACATCCTAAAAAATATAAAAACACTTGGTGGAGCCCACATGAGTTTTGGATGCGATTAAAACTTGGTCTGACCCCTCATCCAAGTGGGACACAAATAATGAGTGGGTTAGATATGTGAATCACATTTAGGCACACCCAATATATGATTATGAATGTTTTAAGGAAACCTTTCTCCACTACATTTAAGTGAGTTACTCATTACCTTTACCAGAGTAAACTTTGTGAGGTTCACCGTTATTTATTTATTTTATCCACTCCATTCATCCATGTTAACAGATAATTTTAGGTCTAAAGAATAAAAAGGAAGCATATCCAAAGCTCAAGTGGACCACACCACAGGAAATAGTGTGATTGAACCTCTACTATTTAAAATTTCTTAGAGGCTCCAAAAGTTTTGGATCAAGCTGATGTTTGTGTTCTATTCATTTATATATTTTTGATATTATGAACAACCTTTAACTATTTTTGGATAATCTGAACAATCCGGACATGAAGAGTAAATAACTTCAGATGTTTAAATCAAAATTTACTCAAATTGTTGATCAATCTTGTTTGCCTAATATCTTTCTCATAGGTAGTATGATTAAGGCGAGTAACTAGTCAAATTGAGGGTAATGATCAGTAAAATAGAGTGAATGGACGCCCATCATGATGTGTGGTACTCTGCAATAGGTGATCAGTTCCATTTGCATCCGACACAAAGGAAGGATAGTGAAAGTAACGTCTTACCTGTTGTAGTAATAAAAACACTATCTATTCTTTTCTTTGACTTTTTGTCCATCAACTTGCTATAAATGAATGAGGGAAAAATGACTTCTATGTTAGTTTTCCACCATTTGAAAAAATGATAGTGACTTATCCTTTTCATTGTGGCATTGGTGTTCAGCTATCCAGATCATCTAAATTGTGAGTTCCATTGCAGATGGATTGTATCTCTAAAATAGCACTGATCAATCAATTGTAACCATTCAATTAATGGCTGACAAATGGGCGGTTGGGAGTAAAGTAGCACTTGGTCCAAATTCAAAAGGAAAAATCAGATTGTTGGTTTATGCTAAACTATTTATATAATTTGAGTTGTTGTACAACTACACCATGTGTACAATTAGGGCGTGTTTGGGCAGTGGGATTAGAAGGGATCAGGTGGGATGGAATTACATCTGGTCCTGTGCCAATTCCACTCCATGTTTGGGAAGAATGGAAAAGTTGTGGATGCAATTGCATTCGGTCTCGTGCCAATTTCACTCAATGTTAGCAAGTTGTGTAGGTCCCACCATGATGTGTGGACCACATGAAATTTATATCCCTCTAATTTTTTGCAAAAATCTCTAAAATGATCTTTAAAAATGGATGAACGAAATGGATGAAACACGTACATCATGGTAGGGCCCACAGAGCATCGTCGACGGTTTCATCCATGCCATCCATCTGTTTTTACAGATCATTTTACGGTATAAGTCAAAGAATGAGGTATATCCAAATCTCAAGTGGACCACATTACAGGAAACAGTGTTGAATGAGCGTCAACCATTAAAAACATTTTGGTAGCCTAAATCTATTGGATCAAGCTGATTTTTATTTTTTCCCTTCATCTGGTCCTGTATGACCAAATCAACAGATTTGATGTCAAATAAATAGTACAGTGGGCCTTAGGAGGATTTTAACAGTGGATATCTAATCACTATTGTTCTCATGTGGTGTGGACCACCTGAGATTTATATCTCTCTAATTTTTTACAAAAAGCTCTAAAATGATCTTTAAAAATGGATGAATGGAATGGATGAAACACATATATTATGGTAGGGCCCACAGAGCATCGTCGACGATTTCATCCATGCCATTCATCTGTTTTTACAGATCATTTTACGGTATAAGTCCAAGAATGAGGTATATCCAAATCTCAAGTAGACCACATTATAGGAAACAGTGTTGAATGAGGGTCAACCATTAAAAACATTTTGGGGGCCATAAAAGTTTTGGATGATGCCGATATTTGTTTTTTCTCTTCATCTGGATCCGCATAACCTAATCAACAGATTGGATGTCAAATAAACAGTATAGTGGGCCATAGGAGGATTTTAATGATTGATATCCAATCACTATTATTTTCATGTGGTGTGATCCAGATGAGATTTGTATCCCTCTCACTTTTGGGATCAAGCAATAAAATGATCTGTAAAAATGGATGAACGGAATGGATGAAACACATACATCATGGTGGGGCCCACAGTGCTCTACAGTTCTCCTAGTTGTATTAGGAAATTTTTGAGTACAATCCATTGATCTAGACTATTTATTAGGTCCAACTCATATTTCATAGGCTACCATGAATAAATCATACTGATTTAACTAAAAAAAAAAAAGATTTGATCAATGGTCTTAAAATGGACAGTTAAGATCATTTACAAAAAAGTAGGTCCGATCAACAATTTGATTCATCAAATTTTTAGGGACCATCATGGATTGCTTATGAGTCTAAAGAATCACTTTTGTTAGCTAATTGAAAGCATCTTATCCAAGTCTTGGAAAAAAGGATGGTTAGCGAAAAAGGCCAAATTAATCATAGATTATATCACTCGTTCAATTTAAATATTTTTCAAGGTAGCCCAGAAAATGTGTTCTGAACTTAATAGACGGTTGAGATCAACTAATTGGACCACATTATATAAAATAGATGGACGACATGAATAAATCATGGGAACGGATTGGCTAATCCCCTTGACACCAACCATTGGCTGGTGGTCGGTGCTCTATGGGGCCCACCATGATGTATGTGTATCATCCATGCCGTCCATCTATTTTTATATATCATTTTATGATATGATAAAAAAATGAATTATATCTCAATCTCAAGTGGACCACATTATAGGAAATAGTGTTGAATGAATTTTAACCATTAAAAACATTTTGGGCGTCATAAAAGTTTTGGATCAAGCTGATATTTATTTTTTTCATTTATCTGGGTCTTTATGACCAAATCACAGATTAGATGTCAAATAAACAGTACAGTGGGCCTTAGGAGGATTTTAATTGTGAATATCCATTCATTATTTTTGTCCTGTGGTGTGGCCCACTTAGGATTTATATCACTATCAATTTTTGTATCAAGCCCTAAAATAATCTTTAAAAATGTATGAACGGAATAGATGAAACATGTACATCATGGTGGGGCCCACAGAGCACCGACCTAAAATGAATCCCAAAATTGGGCACGTGCTCAAAAGAAGCCGCGCCCAATCTCCTCTCCCAAAATTCACCCTACCTCTGCCCTCTCTCTATCTCTCCCTTTGCCCTCGCCGCGCGCCCTCCCTCTACCCTCACCGGCATCCCTCTGCCTTCGCCACCATCCCTCTGCCCTCTCTCTCTCTCTCTCTCTCTCTCTCTCTCTCTCTCTCTCTCTCTCTCTCTCTCTCTCTCTCTCTCTTCCTGATTGGTGCGGCCAGCAGCCCCTGCCCTTCATCTGGTGCGGCCAGTAGCCCCTATCGTTCATCTGGTGCGTCCAGCAACCCCTGCCCTTCATCTCTTCACCAGCCAGGTACTCATTTCTCTATTTACATTTTTAATTTTTAGATCTGTAAATCCGCATACAATGGATGTATACCATGTATACAATGGATGCAGAGATAGACTAGTCTTGCCATTCATCATTTGTTGTGCATGTTTAAGGTGTGCACAACATGTGTTTGATGAAATGTCTCTACTAACGTGATCTCGGGTTCAAGAAGTTTTTTCACTCAAATATCAAGAAGTTTGCTTTGATATTAATGTGAATGTGGACTGCACACGTGACCACATTGAAAATAATGTGAATGTGTTTGCTTTGCTAGGGCCTCAGGCAATTTTTTTGTCAGCCTGAGCTCCTCGCCTAATCTGTAAAGTCAGTTTCTTCTAATGGAAAGTTTCTAATTTTGAAAAAAAAAAAAAAGGCTGACAGACATTATTAGAAGCTCCAATGTACAGCCCAGTTTATCTTTTAAATGATTACACTGGACAATGAAATTCATGGTCATCCAAATGAAATGCATTGCAGGCTAGTTACATGTTATTCTCGAAAATGAGTTGCGTATTAGGTTATGTCCTTACATGACTGTTTAGCACTTCAATTTATACCGACAGATATATCATTGCATAGGCTCAACACTTAACATGTTTGAAAGTACCCTCTTATAAATATGCAACTCTTGAATCAGTAGGTTGTTGTATGCATATGGGTTTTTTTGGAGACAAATATCCTTTGGCTATCTGTGGGTTCCAACAAAGAACATTATGGATCATACTTGATACATATCATGATTCCAATTTCAAACTCCCCTTGAAAAAAAAAAAAAAGAAAGAAAGAAGATCCAATTTCAAACTGATGAGTGACATGGATATTGTAAATGGATTGGGGACTTTAATGAAAACCAAAAAAAAAAAAGAAGAAGAAGGAAAGATGGGTTGTTTTGGTTTTTAAATGAAAAAGTAAAGTTGATGGTTGTATAAGCGAGGATCGGGGCAAAACTTGCCTAAGCCCATAGTATTAAAAAGCAGTTATGTATCAACCATATTTGTTGATATGTAGAGGAAATGATTGCCTCGATTGCATTATAAGAAACCCATGTTATTAAAAGAAGGGCCGTATTTGTTGATATGTAAAGGACGTGGTCACCTCCAGTACACGATACGGGGTGAATGAGTCTAGTGTGGGAAAAAGGGCCATATTGGCACCATTATAGGCTGATACTGCCATAAAAGCCCCTTTTTTGTCCAAATTTTCTATCCTTTTTCCACTTCTTTATTTCAACTATGAAGGAAGCTTAGAAAGTAATTTTAAACTAGGTCTAGGTCTATTTTGAGTATCAAAACAAAAAATTTGAGCAGGATTCAATGAATAGAAGTAGATTGGATCATTTTGGTAAATATTGGAAGAAGGGATAAACCATCACTTTTTTTTCATTTTCCATCTTTTTTGCTGCATTCATATTGAGTTTACCTTGTAAAAGGCAATGGATGCTGGAACTGCAACGCATACCCTACCTAAAAGCACCTTCCTTTTCTAACCTATCCATAATGGAGTTAACTTCCCCATCCATAATGGAGTTGACCTCCCTGACACTTGTCAACATATTTTGATTGAAAGGAAAGCTTAGTCAACTTGGAAAAACCCTGCTAATTAAAGGTGTTCCTGTGTATTTTAAGGATTTTTAGAGGCTGAAATCACATAGTTGCAAGTGACCTAAATGATGTTACTGATCCAAAACACATTCTGCTGGAAATTTACCAGAAACAGATTGCATCATTATGGCACTTCTTTGTTCTCTACTATTCAAAGTGATTTATGTTTCATATGGTGAAAAATTATTCCTTCACGCATATTTGTGGATTATAGGATGATTTGTTATGTACAATATCAGATTTTTCTTTTTAAAATCTTTGGGTAGTCATGGCATTTTTATATTAAAGGAATACTCGTAGTCTACTTTTCTTCCTGTTTAACCTATCCAAACCTTTAACTGTTTCAATTGAAATGGTGTGAGGATCGGGGCAAAACTTGCCTAAACTTGGCAAAACCCTGCTAATTAAAGGTGTTCCTGTGTATTTTGAGGATTTTTAGAGGCTGAAATCACATAGTTGCAAGTGACCTAAATGATGTTACTGATCCAAAACACATTCTGCTGGAAATTTACCAGAAACAGATTGCATCATTATGGCACTTCTTTGTTCTCTACTATTCAAAGTGATTTATGTTTCATATGGTGAAAAATTATTCCTTCACGCATATTTGTGGATTATAGGATGATTTGTTATGTACAATATCAGATTTTTCTTTTTAAAATCTTTGGGTAGTCATGGCATTTTTATATTAAAGGAATACTCGTAGTCTACTTTTCTTCCTGTTTAACCTATCCAAACCTTTAACTGTTTCAATTGAAATGGTGTGAGGATCGGGGCAAAACTTTCCTAAACTTGGCAAAACCCTGCTAATTAAAGGTGTTCCTATGTATTTTGAGGATTTTTAGAGGCTGAAATCACATAGTTGCAAGTGACCTAACTGATGTTACTGATCCAAAACACATTCTGTTGGAAATTTACCAGAAACAGATTGCATCATTATGGCACTTCTTTGTTCTCTACTATTCAAAGTGATTTATGTTTCATATGGTGAAAAATTATTCCTTCACACATATTTGTGGATTATAGGATGATTTGTTATGTACAATATCAGATTTTTCTTTTTAAAATCTTTGGGTAGTCATGGCATTTTTATATTAAAGGAATACTCGTAGTCTACTTTTCTTCCTTTTTAACCTAGCCAAACCTTTGACTGTTTCAATTGAAATGGTGTGAGGATCAGGGTAAAACTTGCCTAAACCTATAAACTTAACCTAAACCAAAACCTATGACCTAAAACCTGTTAACCTATAACCTAACTTTAACCTAAACCTAAAACCTAAACCTTAACCTATAACCTAAAACCTAAACCTAAACCTAAAACCTAAACCTTAACCTATAACCTAAAACCTAAACCTAAACCTAAAACCTAAATGTATTTTCAACTCTCTAAACCTAAACCTAAACCTACACCTAATCCTAATCTCAACTCCCTAACCTATTTTGTTTTTTTACCTTCATCTATGTTTTTTCATCCTTTGAACAGTTTGGATGAAAAATAAATATCACTGTTGGGCCTGGAAAGGTTTCAACGGTAAAAATCATTATTTCCACTGTTTCCTGTGGTATAGTCGACCTAAGATTTTTATAAGCTTCAATTTTGGGCTCAACACCTAATATTAGATGAAAAAATAGATGGAAGGTGCGGATAAATCACACAAATTCATAGTGGCCCAACTGAATTTTCTAAGTATGACAATCCGATTTCATGGCCGAGTGGGTGCACGGGAGAAACCGAGAAAGGTCTGTTAATGGATATAATGGAGTGGCATTTATACCAAGGGAACGTACCGTTGGTATCTAAGCAATGGAGTTTTGCCACATCACTTCAGTAGCCTTTTGGCTACTGAAGTGTTCAGTGTCCAATCCGCTCCCCTGCATTTCTACATTGAACAATCATAGTTGTGTGTATGTGTATGCTTCAGCCTGTCATAAAACACATGTATGTATGTGTGTATATGTATGCTTCAGCCTGTCATAAAACACATGTATGTAGCCTGTCATAAAACACATGTATGTATGTGTGTATATGTATGCATGCACACATGGATGGATGAAATGTATGCATGCATGCATAGATGGACAGATTATGCATGTGTGTATGCAAGCATACATGCATGGATGGATTTATGTGTGTGTATATGTATGTATGTATGCATGCATGCATGGAAGACTAGATAGATGGATCATCACGCATGTGTGTGTATGTGTGTATGCATGCATGGATAGATGGATGGATTGTTAGATCATGGATGGATTGATCATCATGCATGTGTTTATGTATGTATGCATGCATGGATGGATGGATGGATGTATCATCATGCATGTTTGTATGTATGTATGCGTGATCCCAAACCTAAACCCGATCCCAAACCCGAACCCGATTTCCTAAACCTAAACCTTAACCTAAATTCTCAACTCCCTAAAGCTATAACCTATAACCTATAACCTATAACCTAAAACCTACACCTAATCATGTGTATATATTTGCGGATATATATAGATCTATATTTTTTTGTGATTGATGACCACATGTGTGGCATGTTTTGACAGTTTATGAAAAGCCTCTTTTTTATGGTATCTCACTTTTTATATGCTACATGCACATGATATCAGAAATGGATTTGACGCCCCCGAGCAAGAATTGGATGACGAGAGATATATTGAGTGATGAATACATTAAAGGTATTGAAGCTTTTATTATTTTTACGAAAAGGAATTCGAGAGGTGTTGATTGGTATAGTTGTCCTTGCGCTAGATGTCGTAATGTGCGCGGAAAAAAAATACTAAGTACAGTTTCTGAGCATTTGATTATGAATGGTATAGATCAGACATACACAACTTGGTTTTTTCATAGAGAACAACTTCCCAATATGGGTGTCAATGTCAAAGCTCCTAGTACATCTGCCACTAATTGTAATGAAGAGTTGTTGCCCAGAATAGTTGATTTGGTTAATGATACTTGTGGTTGTGTTCAACCCGATGACTTAGATGCATGTATGAATGAGGTCAATGAGGAACATGGTAGTCAGCCTTAAGATGACATAGACAATGATACTCAGTACAATAAATTAAGGGAGGATGCGGTACAACCCCTATATCCATCCTGTAAACATGAGTATACAAAGTTGTCAGTGACAGTTGAGTTGATGAGCATGAAGGCTAGATATCAGTGGTCAGATAATAGCTTTATGAGTTTGTTGCAACTGCTCAAGAAGATTTTTTCCAAGCGAGAACTCTTTACCAGATAGTACCTATAATGCAAAGAGATTGATCAGTTCGTTAGGTATGAACTATAGGTGATACATGCATGCCGTAATGATTGTATTCTGTACTGGAAGGAGCATGCTAATAGGAAAAAGTTGTCATACATGTAAAGCAAGCAGATGGAAAGTGAATAGTGTTGTAAGATCAAGAGTCTCACATATACCATGGAAGGTGCTAAGATACTTCCGATTAACACTAAGGTTACAAAGACTTTATAGCGTATCATGGATTGCAGAGAATATGTTGTGGCATTCAAAGGGGGCTAAAAATGACTCGTACATGCGTCATCCTGTGGATTCTTCTATGTGAAAGTTTGTAGATAGAAAATTTAGTGATTTTATTGTAGATCCACGTAATGTTTGGTTGGAACTTGCAACGGACGGATTTAACCCCTTTGGGCATATGAGTATCTCATATAGTTGCTGGCCTGTTATGGTTGTTCCATACAATCTTCCACCTCATTTTTGCATGCAGAAGGAATTTATTATGTTAACACTTTTAATTCCTGAAAAAAATGGTCCAGGGCATGATTTACAATGAAGGCAATTTTATTATGGGCAATACATGATTTTATTAACACTTATATGTACAATGAAGGCAATTTTATTATGGGCAATACATGATTTTTTAGCCTATGGACATCTTTCTGGGTGTAGGACAGGAGGAAAGTATGCATGTCCTGTTTGTAGTGAGGAGACTGACTCTGTTTGGCTAAAACATAGAAAGAAGTTTGCTTATATGGGGCACAGAAGATTCCTCCCAAGAGTTCATATCTTTAGGAGCCAAAAATCTCGATTCAATGGGAATGATGAAAATCGGCAGGCTCCAAAGCGTTTGTCTAGAGAACAGGTAATGGTTAAAATGAATAATATACAAACCAAGTTCAGAAAGTATATACGAAATAAGAGGAAGAAGACTACGGATGAAGAGTCTAACCTTACTGCTTGGTCGAAGAGATCAATCTTTTTTACATTGCCGTATTGGGAGCATATGCCCATTCGTCATAATTTGGATGTGATGCATGTTGAGAAAAATGTTACTGTGAACCTTATTGCAACAATCATGGACATGAAGGACAAGTCTAAGGATGGTTTACAAGCCCGTCAAGATCTTATGACTATGAAGATAAGATCAAAATATTGGCCAGAGGAAAAAAATGGTAAGTTGTTATTGCCGAAGGCTCCTTTCACATTATCTAGATCTGAAAGAGAACTCATTTGTCGAACCTTGAGTGATTTGAAAGTTTCGAGAGGGTATAGTGCAAACTGAAAACATCATATTAATATGGATGACTATCAGCTCAAGGGCCTTAAGTCACATGATTATTACATTCTAATGCAGCAGTTACTGCCCGTATTATTGATACATTCATTTAAGAAAGAAAAGTCATTGCGTGCAGCCATTATACAATTGTCAAGATTCTTTAACGTCATATGTTCTAAAGAAATTCATCATCTAGAGTTTCAAGAAATGAAAAATAAAATAGTGGAAACATTATGTGTTTTCAAAAAGTATTTTTCACCATCGTTTTTTATTTCTATGGCACACCTTGTTGTGCACTTAGCGGAGGAGGCACAAGTTTGCGAACCTGTCAGATATCGATGGATGTATCCTTTTGAGAGGTAACTTTAACTGTTTTAATTTATTAACTTTTTCAAAATAGCTTATATTTTTTCATCAATACCTGATTTTAATATTTAATAGGATAATGAGAACATACAAAAAGTATGTGATGAATCAAGCTTACCCAGAGGGCTGTATTGCGGAACGCTACATTATAGAGGAATCTATGATGTACTGCATGGAATACTATCCTAATAATACAATAGGAGGTCACAAGCAAGGACTAAAAATATTCAATGATGATGAAAACGTTGGTGATTCCCAGAATGATAAGAAAGAAAAAGTTTATGATCTTACTACTGTGCAATACCAACAAGCACGCAAATGGGTTTTGCAACATCACGTTGAAAATCATCAATGGGAGGAGTAAGTTAATGAAGTATATTATTCTTTTTTACATTTTTAAATGGCTTATGGTAATAAATATTGTTATATATATAAAATGAATTGTTATGATTTGAAATTTGTAGGAAGTACCAAACATACATCCAGGGCCAAACACGTACGGGACAAAATCGAAAGGGTAATCTATCAGTAGGAAAACCAATGGAATACATTCCTTGGTTAAGACATCAACTACATAATCAAGAAATGACTCAATTTAAGAGAATTGTCGATGGTCCTGACATCAAATGCATATCATATAATACTTACTCAGTAAATGGATATGTTTTTAGCACTGCGAATTCTGAAAGGAACAGAACAACACAGAACAGTGGAGTCTCAATGAAAATGCTAACTAGCTTCAGGAAAAGTGTCAAGGATAGGAATCCTATAGAAGAAGAAGTCACTTATTATGGCATCATTAGACAAATTCTTGAATTGAACTACTTCGACTTCAGAGTAGTACTCTTCTACTGTGATTGGGTGCATATTGAAGATAAAGTGAATGGATGTTTCATAGATCCCGAAACAAATTTGATATTTGTCAATCTAGGAAGATTTAGACAGAACTTAAAGGAAGATGATGAGCCGTTTATTCTTGCATCTCAGGTAGCTCAGGTCTTCTACTGTAAGGATCCAACTAGAGATGACTGGCATGTTGTACTGGATGCTCCTAAGAGATTGACAAAAGATGCATATGCATTTGAAGATCCACTTGAGTTTGAGGCCAGAAGGAATGTAGGTTCTTCAATACTTTTATTAATTGATGATTTAAATGATGAAGATGAAGAGGTGCAAGAAAATTCATGGGTTGAGAGTGAGCCGAGTACCTCACATCATAGGAAATGGAAAAGAAACTAATAAGATTCAAATGAGTTTGAAAGTGAGTTGAATTCTATTTAGTAATGATTGTTACAATCTTTTAGCTATCAAAATATTAATAGAATGCCAATTACATAATAATGGGATATTATTTTATTTTATAAAATTGTAAGAATTATGTCGGATTTTGGTGGTTCATCAGCTTCAGCCCAAGGAAGCAATACAAGAAAAAGACTTGAATTAATTGAATATAAACAACCAATCAGAGAAACATCAGTGCCTTTCAACACATTTTTAGGGCAACTTGGCAGGACACACTATCTAATTTCATTTGCTAATTAGCGCAAAGTGCCTGGTGCAATTAAAGATAATATCTGGTCTATGGTTTTGGTGAGCATGTTTGTTCTTGATTTTATTTTTAATTCTTACTCAATAAGATTGTTTGGTTATTAATTTCATGAAATATGCCACGTACGACATTGATGATGAGTTAAAAGAACATGCATTTTTGAAAGTAAGCAAAGCTTGGAAGGTATGGAAATACAATCTGCGAAAGGAATATGATAAATTTGATAATGATGTACAAAGAAGAAGAAATTGTCCGATCAGTGTAAAGCAAGAGGATTGGGACATTTTTATTAATTTACAATCCACAGAATTATTAATCAATCTTCGTAAGAAGGGGAAGACTTCTAGAGCACAGGTGAAATGCCCTCACACGACTGGAAGATGAGGTGCTGCGAGGACATTAGAGAAAATGGTAATTTGTATTACATTCTTTGACAATTTAATTGATGAATATAAATTCTTGTTAACTAATTTGCTCATATAATTACAGCGAAAGGAAAATCCAAATACTATCATCACCAGGACCGACTTGTTTGTTGCCACTCATAGCAGACTTGATGGGTCTTACCCAACACAAACACATCTTGAAACAGCGGTGACTTAAATTTTTCAGTTTTTAATCAATTTTTTATTTAAGTACAATGAAGGCTTTATTGTAACAATTATCTTCTAACATGAAAGAATATTATCGATAGCTAGTAGTGATCCTTCCAGTAAGCACAAGGATTTAGACCATGACCCAGTTTCACAGGTTTTCCATAAATTCTACTCACTTTACATACATTATTGTTGGTTTTATTTTTTATTTTTTTTAATAATAATATACACACATCACTAAACTTAAAAATTATTGTTTAGGTTTGTGGTCGTGATAGCAGAGGCCGAGTTAGGGGCATGGGTTTGGGCATTTCTAAGACTACTATGAAGGTTGCCACCCCCTACATTATAGAAGCTCGGTCAGAGAGGAATGCACGTATGTCCATTGAGGCTAAATTTAAAGCATCAATGACTCAAATTACTAAACGTAGGCAAGAATTTAATGAACTTAGGCAACAAATTACTCAAAGCCAACTACTTCACTGTTCCCCTGATACAACTGCATCTCAGGTACTACATTTTTTGTGATCAAATGATATAATTATTATTTTTAAAGATAAAAGTAGCATTTGTATTTACATGAAACCATTATTTTATTTATAGGCCCACTGTCGATCTGGTGAGCCCTTAAGTATTCGAGAAGACTCTGCAACAACTCCATTGATGGAACAAATTTTTCAATTGAGAGATATCCGTGGTCGGACTGTTGCTAGTGGATGGATGGTGTCAGATAATATAGGCATCCCTCCACAATGCATCAGAGTTGTAATAGATGATATCAACGTTCGCACAGTAGAGTTATTTAATGATGACAGGACATTTGAAGATATTCAATTGGGTGAAATTATTGTTTGGCCCAAATTCCTGATGAGAATTTGAATATTCAGTAGTTTTGTTTAACTTTTTGAACTTTAGGACATTTTGTATGACGAAAACTTGATTATTCAATGAAATATTTTTTTGATCAAGTTACCTTTTTTATTTATTTAATCTTTAGCATCCTTTTTATTAATTATGGCTTGTTATCATTTGTTTTTTATTAACCAAGTCACTAAAGGATTTCAATTTCAAATGTAACTGAAGTATTGACAGAACGCTGTCTCTTGTTGCAGTATGAGATGTAACAAGAATATATATTGATTGTGCACCAATTTTTTTTTAAATGTACCAACCAGAAACAATTTAAGACGACGTTCAATGAAACTTTGTTAAATATGAAATTTATGACATTTAGTAACTTGGTTAATTAAAAAGAACTACGTAGTGGCTTGATCCCAATCTTACTTTTTGGGTACGTAGGCAGCCGTTCGTAATGTATTAGAATATCGGTGCAGCCGAAAATCTTTTTTCTCCTTTGAATTGTATCAGACTGTATTGGTTACATTTTTCTCTGTCATACAGGTGGCTATCAAAGATACAATATCACCTACTTATAGGGAAACATTTAATGATGTGTACAGGTAAATTTATTTTTTCTTATTCTTTATATTATATCTTTAATGATGTGTAAACATTAAATTATGTGTACAGGTCATTTAATGATATTATTCCTTCAGTCGATTGTGGCTTGTGGACAAATGGATGAGTAACCAACAATACAAATATGGGAGGCCTTCCCCAGGTATCCAGATGCTTTTAGATATATTTATATTATTTTTAAATGTATTAGCTCGAAATTGATGGAGCAGACCCGGATGTGCGTCGGAGCTATCTGGATGACCATGATAAAGTTGTCCATTTCTTATGGACAATATTGGAGGGGCCTGGCCATTTGGACAGGCCTTGTTTATGTATTTGTTCGAAATTAATGGAGTATACCCGAATGTGCATTGGATCTATCCGGATGAGCAGGGGTCCTTGGAAGGTGGGAACCGCTGACCATGATGAAGCTGTCCATTTTTTATGGACAGCATTGGAAGGGCCTGGCTATTAGGACAGTCCGTGTTTATGTATTTGCTCAAAATTAATGAAGTATACCCAGATGTGCGTCGGAGCTATCCGGATGAGCGGGGGTCTTTGGAAGGTGGGAACCGCTGACCATGATGAAGCTGACTATTTTCTATGGACAACATTAGAAGGGCCTGGCAATTTGGATAGGCCGTGTTTATATCTGTTTTTTGCAGGGACCTCACCCTTAACCTAAAGCACACCCTTAACCTATAACCTAAACCTTTTCTTAGTTACCTAAACTTATAACCTATAACCTAAACCTAAACCTATTCTGAAATCCCACAAGCTATACTTATAACCTAAACCCTATGACCTATAACCTAAACCTAAACCTATTCTCAATTCCCTAAACCTAAACCTAAAACTTAAATGTATTCTCAAATTCCTAAACTGAAACCTACACCTAATCCTAATCTCAACTCCCTAACCTAAACCTAAACCTAAACTTGAAAACCCAAACCTAAACCCGATCCCAAACCCGAACCCAATTTCCTAAACCTAAACCTTAACCTATTCTCAATTCCCTAAACTTATAGCTTGTAACTTAAACCTAAACATAAACCTAGACCTTAACCTAAACCTATAACCTTAATCTAAAAAAAACCTATGACCTAAAACCAAAACCTATGACCTAAAACCTTAAATTATAACCTATAACTAAACCTTAACCTAAACCTAAAACCTAAACCTTAACTCATAACCTAAAACATAAACCAAAACCTAAAACCTAAATGTATTCTCAAATCCCTAAAACTAAACCTACACCTAATCCTAATCTCAACTCCCTAACCTAAATCCAAACCTAAACTTGAAAACCCAAACCTAAACCCAATCTCGAACCTGAACCCAATTTCCTAAACCTAAACCTTAACCTATTCTCAATTCCCTAAACCCTAAACCCTAAACCTATAAACTAACCTTAACCTAAACCTATACCTTAACCTAAAACCTAAAACCTAGACCTAAATGTATTCTCAAATCCCTAAACCCAAACCTACACGTAATCCTAATCTCCACTCACTAACCTAAACCTAAACCTAAACTTGAAAAGCCAAACCTAAACCCGATCCCGAACCCGATTTCCTAAACCTAAACCTTAACCTATTCTCAATTCCCTAAACCTAAACCTAAGACCTAAATGTATTCTCAAATCCCTAAACCTAGACCTACACCTAATCCTAATCTCAACTCCTTAACCTAAACCTAAACCTAAACTTGAAAACCCAAACCTAAACCCGATCCCGAACCCAAATCCGATTTCCTAAACCTAATCCTTAACTAATTCTCAATTCCCTAAACCTAAACCTAAAACTTAAATGTATTCTCAAATCCCTAAATCAAAACCTTCATCTAATCCTAATCTTAACTCTCTAACCTAAACCTAAACCTAAACTTGAAAACTCAAACCTAAACCCAATCCCGAATCCAAACCCGAACTCAATTTCCTAAACCTAAACCTTAACCTATTCTCAATTCCCTAAACCTAAACCTAAGACCAGAATGTATTCTCAAATCCCTAAGCCTAGACCTACACCTAATCCTAATCTCAACTCCATAACCCAAACATAAACCTAAACTTGAAAACTCAAACCTAAACCCGATCCCAAACTTGAATCCAATTTCCTTAACCTATTCTCAATTCCCTAAACCTAAACTTAAAACCCAAATGTATTCTCAAATCCCTAAATCGAAACCTACACCTAATCCTAATCTTAACTCCCTAACCTAAACTTAAACCTAAACTTGAAAACCCAAACCTAAACTCGATCCTAAACCTGAACCCGATTTCCTAAACCTAAACCTTAAACTATTCTCAATTCCTTAAACATAAACCTAAGTCCTAAATGTATTCTCAAATCCCTAAACCTAGGCCTACACCTAATCCTAATCTCAACTTCCTAACCCAAACCTAAACCTAAACTTGAAAACCCAATCCTAAACCAGATCCCAAACCCGAAGGTATTCTCAAATCCTTAAACCGAAACCTATACCTAATCCTAATCTCAACTCCCTAACCTAAACCTAAACCTAAACTTGAAAACCCAAACCTAAACCCGATCCCAAATCCGAATGTATTCTCAAATCCCTAAACCTAAACGTACACCTAATCCTAATCTCAACTCCCTAACCTAAACCTAAACCTAAACTTGAAAAGCCAAACCTAAACCCGATCCCGAACCCAAACCCGATTTCCTAAACCTAAACCTTAAACTATTCTCAATTCCCTAAACCTAAACCTAAGAACTAAATGTATTCTCAAATCCCTAAACCTAGACCTACACCTAATCCTAATCTCAACTACCTAACCCAAACATAAACCTAAACTTGAAAACCCAAACCTAAACCTGATCCCGAACCTGAATTCGATTTCCTTAACCTATTCTCAATTCCCTAAACCTAAACCTAAGACCTAAATGTATTCTCAAATCCCTAAACCTAGACTTACACCTAATCCTAATCTCTACTCCCTAACCCACACATAAACCTAAACTTGAAAACCCAATCCTAAACCCGATCCCAAACCTGAATCCGATTTCCTAAACCTAATCCTTAACCTATTCTCAATTCCCTAAACCTAAACCTAAAACTTAAATGTATTCTCAAATTCCTAAACCAAAACCTACACCTAATCCTAATCTCAACTCCCTAACCTAAACCTAAACCTAACTTGAAAACCCAAACCTAAACCTGATCCCGAACTCGAACCCGATTTCCTAAACCTAAACCTTAACCTATTCTCAATTCCCTAAGCCCTAAACCCTAAACCTATAACCTAACCTAAACCTAAACCTAAACCTAAAACCTAAACCTTAACCTATAACCTAAAACCTAAACCTAAATGTATTCTCAAATCCCTAAACCAAAACCTACACCTAATCCTAATCTCAACTCCCTAACCTAAACCTAAACCTAAACTTGAAAAGCCGAACCTAAACTCGCGAACCCGAACCTGATTTCCTAAACTTAAACCTTAACCTATTCTCAATTCCCTAAACCTAAACCTAAGACCTAAATGTATTCTCAAATCCTTAAACCAAAACCTACACCTAATCCTAATCTCAACTCCCTAACCTAAACCTAAACCTAAACTTGAAAACCCAAACCTAAACCCGATCCCTAACCCGAATCTGATTTCTTAAACCTAATCTTTAACCTATTCTCAATTTCCTAAACCTAAAACTAAAACTTAAATGTATTCTCAAATCCCTAAATCGGAAACTACACCTAATCCTAATCTCAACTCCCTAACCTAAACCTAAACCTAAACTTGAAAACCCAAACCTAAACCTGATCCCGAACCCGAACCCGATTTCCTAAACCTAAACCTTAACCTATTCTCAATTCCCTAAACCTAAACCAAAGACCTAAATATATTCTCAAATCCCTAAAACTAGACCTACACCTAATCCTAATCTCAACTCCATAGCCCAAACATAAACCTAAACTTGAAAACCCAAACCTAAGCCCGATCCCAAACCTGAATTCGATTTCCTAAACCTAATCCTTAACCTATTCTCAATTCCCTAAACCTAAACCTAAAACCTAAATGTATTCTCAAATCCCTAAATCGAAACCTACACCTAATACTAATCTCAACTCCCTAACTTAAACTTAAACCTAAACTTGAATACCCAAACCTAAAACTAATCCCGAACCCGAACCCGATTTCCTAAAACTAAACCTTAACCTATTCTCAATTCCCTAAACCTAGACCTAAGACCTAAATGTATTCTCAATTCCCTAAACCTAGACCTACACCTAATCCTAATCTCAACTTCCTAATCCAAACCTAAACCTAAACTTGAAAACCCAATCCTAAACCCGATCCCAAACCTGAATGTATTCACAAATCCTTAAACCGAAACCTACACCTAATCCTAATCTCAACTCCCTAACCTAAACCTAAACCTAAACTTGAAAACCCAAACCTAAACCCGATCCCAAACCCGAATGTATTCTCAAATCCCTAAACCTAAACCTACACCTAATCCTAATCTCAACTCCCTAACCTAAACCTAAACCTAAACTTGAAAAGCCAAACTTAAACCCGATCCCGAACCCGAACCCGAACCCGATTTCCTAAACCTAAACCTTAACCTATTCTCAATTCCCTAAACCTAAACCTAAGACCTAAATGTATTCTCAAATGCCTAAACCTAGACCTACACCTAATCCTAATCTCAACTCCCTAACCCCAAACATAAACCTAAACTTGAAAACCCAAACCGAAACCCGATCCCGAACCTGAATCCGATTTCCTAAACCTAATCCTTAGCCTATTCTCAATACCCTAAACCTAAACCTAAAACATAAATGTATTCTCAAATCCCTAAATCGAAACCTACACCTAATCTAATTCTCAACTCCCTAACCTAAACTTAAACCTAAACTTGAAAACCCAAATCTAAACCCTATCCCAAACCCGAACCCGATTTCCTAAACCTAAACCTTAACCTATTCTCAATTCCCTAAACCTTAAACCCTAAACCTATAACCTAACCTTAACCTAAACTTAAACCTAAAACCTAAACCTTAACCTATAACCTAAAACTTATACCTATATGTATTCTCAAATCCCTAAACCTAAACCTAAACTTGAAAACCCAAACCTAAACCCGATCTCGAACCTGAATCCGATTTCCTAAACCTATTCCTAAACCTATTCTCAATTCCTTAAACCTAAACCTAAAGCCTAAATGCATTCTCAAATCCCTAAACTGAAACCTACACCTAATCCTAATCTTAACTCCCTAACCTAAACCTAAACCTAAACTTGAAAAGCCAAACATAAACCCTATTTCCTAAACCTAAACCTTAACCTATTCTCAATTCCCTAAACCTAAACCTAAGACCTAAATGTATTCTCAAATCCCTAAACTTAGACCTACACCTAATCCTAATCTCAACTCCCTAACCCAAACCTAAACCTAAACTTGAAAACTCAAACCTAAACCCGATCCCAAACCCGAATGTATTCTTAAATCCTTAAACCGAAACCTACACCTAATCCTAATCTCAACTCCCTAACCTAAACCTAAGCCTAAACTTAAAAACCCAAACTTAAACCCGATCCCAAACCCGGATGTATTCTCAAATCCCTAAACCTAAACCTACACCTAATCCTAATCTCAACTCCCTAACCTTAACCTAAACCTAAAGTTGAAAACCCAAAACCTAGACCCGATCCCGAACTCGAACCCGATTTCCTAAACCTAAACGTTAACCTATTCTCAATTCCACATCGTCTGCTAAATCCAATGTTTATTGTATTGGAATGGAATAATAGATTGGCCTAAACCACCCAAAGACCTTCAAATTCATATGTAGCCCACCTGATTATTGGGCTTAATTTTTTGGCCTCACATGATCATCATGGTGGAATGAACATGTTTTATGGGTTGAATGTGATGAACATAACATGAGAGCCTAAAAATGCTTTACCTTGACACTTTGTAGGGGAAAATCAAAAGGGAAAAAAAGGTATTTTGGTCAATTGATTCCCCTAAAAGCATATTCTAGTTCTTTGCATAAGTCATTGTTGGTAAAATCTTTCAACCATGGAATTAATGGCATATTTTTTAATTCATTTTTTAATCTTTGTTGAATGCTACATTTTGACTCTTTTTTTTTTTCTTGTGTAGGATTTTAATTAATTGTGCCTAAATGTAGGCCTACAAGCACTTCAGCCTTTTGACGCCACTCGTGCTAGGAGTAGACCACAGAGGATTTGTTTTTTATTTATTTATTATTATTCAAGACCATTTTCAATTTATTGTTGTAAATATTATATTATTTTTTATTGTGAACTAATATAAATTTTGTTTAATATTTAGTTTTAATTGTATTGCAACATTTTTTTATGTTTAAAATATTAAAAAATACAGGTTTTAATTGAATATATCAGATTTTTTATTACCAGGTCTTTCAGAATCAGGAACGGTCTAAGACCATCCTATTTAGGTTCATCAGAGATGGTCCAAAACAGTCCTTAAAAAGGACGGTCCAAAACAGTCCTTTTTAAGGACGGTATAAGATCGTCCTTTTTAGGTTCATTAGGGACGGCTTATAACCGTCCTTCGCAGGGATGGTCCATGTCCGTCCTTTAATGGTTCATCAGAGACTGCCTATAGCAGTCTTTTTTGTTGACGGTCATGGACCGTCCTTTTTACAGACGGTCTAAGACCGTCCTTTTTAGCTTCAATACAGCCATTTAATGTCTACCCTTACAGACGGTTGTAGACTGTCTTTCTTTAGAGACGGTCCATGACCGTCCTTCTTTAGAGATGGTTTATGGTCGTCCTTTAACTAATATGACGCCGCAAAATATAACGGCCCTTGCGACGGTCCAAGACCGTCCTTTATGGCCCTTTAAGATGATTTTCGACCGTCCTTTTTTCACTGTTTTGGCGTAGTGTACATAACATTATGACTATAGTTATAAGCAAAATATAGTCTAATACAACACTATAATAAGTCAATTGGGCATATGCATAAACATTTGATCCACACCTCAATATATTTCATATAATTTTAGTATAACAGTAGCATAGAGATATTTCAACACTAGGATTCCATGCTATTTAAACATTTCGTGTAAGGCCTGTATCCTAAATCGTAGTGTTTCTTAGAATCCTACGATCCTCCCCGTTGAATTTCGGCGACCTGTGACCTGTAACCGGGGTTTGCGCATGACCCTAAATCGCATCTCATATATCTAAGTCGACTCAACCTGAGACTTATACTCTAGCGACCGCACCATCGTCACGGTTTCAATGTCATGTCTCGCTTGTCGATGCGATACCCAAGCCAGGAGTTATAGACCCACGCATATTTTGAAAAAATGCTCGGCATTTGTAAAATTCAAGAAAATCTCTACCAAACTTCACATCAATCAAGTCAAGTACCAACCCATACCTAGCCCATCCCTTTTTCACCAACAAGGCATGACACCCATTCCTCTCTCACCCAAAAGTCAACAAGCACCATGCCCTCCATGTCATCTCTCCTTACAACACTATTCCTCTCTCTCATTTCTCACTCCATTCCAAACAACCAAAGGGAGGACCGTCCAAGCTTTTTAAGAGAGCTAAGTGTGGCCCGCTTTCTACCCCTCTCATCTCTCATCCTAGCCCTTCTATCTCCATCATCCACCATCAAAGTTGAAGCTCAGGAGCTAAGGATTCCAAAAAGCTAAAGAAGAAGGCAATCAATGGGTGATCTTGGAATTTCCTCCATTGATTTCTATTTGTGGGCCCACTTATGGTGAGACCCACTTGATGTATGCTTTGTATTGAGTGTAGGGAGGGCCCATAGTGGCGGGGTACCTCCCCTTCACACATCTCTCTATTTCTCTCTCTTTCTCTATCTATTGTTTTTCCTATTCCGGCCCACCTTGGAGAATAGAGTAGATCCACACCATCCATCAGTGGTAGCCACCTTGCTGTCCACATACTGCTCATTTTGGGCAAGCCTAAATGAAGAGAAAAATGCAAAGATCAGCTTGATTCTAAGATTAGTAGGCTACCTGTGTGGACCCCACATGTGTATATGTATGATTCCAAGTCGTCCATCATATGGTCAGCGGTCAATGGACAGCTGGACTGCCCGTGAGATGTTGCTGGACACCATCCAGTAGCTGCAGGGTCGCCTACCCTAATATATGTTTTATCCAGGCCGTCTAGTGGGCCTGGTCAATGAGAAAACACAAATATCAGCATGGTGCTGACCTGGTGGGCCCCACAGTGTGGACCCACCTTATATCCACATCGTCCATTGGTAAGGATGGTGGGTCCCACACAGCAACAACACCTGCTGTAGTGACATCATCAAGTTCCATGGACCACCTTGATGTGTTATTGATCCACACTGTCTAGCCTCCTGGGCGGTGTGACCCACCTCAATGTGTGTGTGTGTGTGTGTGTGTATATATATATATATATATATATATTATTAATATAATATTATGGTGGGCCCCACGTGGGACCCACTTACGGTAGGAACTAATTGGCCAGAGTACCTCACACCAGCTGTTTAGCTACTGTTGTGATGTCAGCCAGTTCTGTGGGTCCCCTTCGATGTATATGTTTTATATCCATGTCGTCCGTGCCCTGCAAGTGGGGCCACCTTGATGACACATGTGGCCCACACCCACGTGGGACAACCGTGATGTATGTGATTCATCCACACCATCCACTATTTGGGATGGTGGGAACCCACCTGTAATGTATATATTTTATCCTCATTGCTCGTCCATTTTCTGGACATGGGACTCACCCACACGTGCTGCACATGTGGGGTGGGGCCCACCTTGAGGTATGCATTGTATCCATACTGTCCAGCCATTTACAAAGATCATTTTATGGCATTGCAACGAGAATGAGATAAATCTAAATTTCAAAGTGGATCCCACCAATGTACGTGTTGTATCTACTCCATTCGGCCATGTGAGACTTAGGACCCTTAATGCATGTATTCTATCCAGACTGTCCAGATAGGCTGGACGGTGAGGCCTGCAATGATGTATGTGTTTCATATCTGCGCCATCCATTCATGTTGTTGGACGCAGGACTCGTCTGCTGTACACACAGGGCCCACCTACTAGTTGTACAGGGCCCACCTGCTGGCTGTGCAGGGCTCACCTACTATGAGGGCCATTGTGATGCATTTGAGGTCCAAGCGATGGGGCACATTGTGATGCATATTAGACCCGTGTAAGCAGAAGATTGTGATGTATATTAGGCCCGTATGAGAGGCCCATTGTGATGTATATGAGGCCTGATGTGTTGTACATGAGGCCTATGTGATGCAGCCCATTGTGATGTGTATTAGGCCTATGCAATGCGGCCTATTGATGTATATGAGGCCCATATGATGCGGCCCACTTGATGTATGAGGTCCTTGTGTAAGGCCCATGCGATGTGGCCCACTTGATGTATGAGGCCCATGTGATGCGGCCCACTTGATTATATGAGGCCCATGCGATGTGGCCCATTGATGTGTTTAAGGCCCATGAGATATGGCCCAATGTGATGTGCATGTGAGGCCCATTGTGGTGTATTTATGAACCATTTGGCAAGGTCCATTATGATATATTTGTGGCCCATTTGGTAAGGCCCAATGTGATGTATATGTTACCCATATGTGAGGCCCAATGTGATGTATATATGGCCCATTTGATGAGGCCCGATATGATGTATATAAGGCCCATATGATGAAGCCCGATGTGATGTATATTGGCCCATATGATAAGGCTCAATGTGATGTATACAAGGCCCGTATGTTGAAGCTCATTGAAAAGTACATTAGGCCCTTGTGTGAGGCCATGGGCCCTACTATATTTTAGGCTTTATGTGGGTCATTCCTTGGGAGCAATGTTAGTTAAATGTCTACATTGATGGGCAATGATGGTTAAATGTTCATATTGTGAGCTTCCCTTAGGCCCTTTGTTAAGTCGATTATCGATACCGATTATGAGTATATGATAGTATAGCATTATGACACATGCCCATACGCATCATCTACATGCTTGATATGAGGAGTGATTGATTATAGCATATGCCATTAGACGAATTATTATGGGATTCCCTGAGAGACGAAGTTACCCCACATGAGCACGCGATACACACAGGTTTGATTCATGACTGAATGGTTTGACTCATGCATCTCGCATTTTGGGATATGACTACTGTACGCCCTAGCGATATTAGGGTTTTAGCCTCTACAGGCATATTGTGGATGGTCAGATGAGACACTGAAAATTTTTTTCTACTAGAGTGCTATAGATGTCCCTGGGTGAAAGTCCTTAAACCTTCGTGGCCAGGAGACGCTCCAACGTCTAGGCCGAGTGGATACATGAGCACCCAAGTGCCGAATACCAGTACGCCCCATCTCCGGCTGTGTTATGCTCGGTTAGAAGGAGGTGTGGCCTTACTTGCCTGAGAGAAGGAAGCATAGCTAGGCTGAGTTTAATCAGATCGTAAACGGGTCCGCTATCGACGTGCCAAGTAGATATTAACTGACTACTGGCTAGGCAGATAGTGAGGTCTCTTCCACTTGTATGGTTGCACATCCAGTGGGCGAAAATCTGTGTAGAGTGTACTAGACCCCGATGATGATCCTAGAGATGTACAATATTGATGTATGGACTTATTGAGTAGGAGTTGCATCTCAGCATTTTACTCATTCATTCATTCATTCACTATCCACTTGGGCTGGTGGTGGGCAACTAATTTTGTATACCTTCGCAATGGCCAAGATTTCGGTTGGGGCACGTGACTAAGCTGAGATAAGGAGTTTACTACATTAAGTTTGGCTATCCAAATTTAGGTATGAGACTAGTTTGGAGAGAAGTCCCTTGTGATGGACCCCACAGCCTGCGATAGTACGTACTATCATCTCAATTTCACATCTAGCTTGGTCATTTCATTCTCACTACATATTGTATTGCATCCTCAACACATACCATTTGGTTTACTATGCTTCTGTATTACATATCCTGAATAAGGTTGATGGTATTAAGGACTCGCTAGGATCTGCATATTACGTTACATTCGTGGCATGTGGCATTTGGGTTGCTAATGGTAATCGTGGTTCGTTAGAAATTGTATATTGCATTACATCCTCGACATCTGATATTTACTTCACTATGACTCCGCATTCACATAGCCAATCTGCATTGCATGCTCTTATATTGTATGACTTATGGATTTGCTAGTATTTCTACTTACTCTAATATTGCATTTTTGGCACTTACCTTATGCACACACTTACACCACCCTCTAAGCTTTCTATAAGCTTATGCACGATAGATGCATGCAAGTGGCGTTAGGTTACAGTAGCGTTGAGCTTGGAGCGTGCAGCTGTCTTCTAGAGCTTTGATTATCGATATATGTATTTCCCTTTCAGTACTGTATTCAACTGTTTATATTAGTGGATATGTGATGATGATGTTGCCTTTGTGATTTGGGTAAACTTGTGGTAATGCTTCTTATAAGATCAATGTACATTGAAAAATTCTCTTTATAGAATCTCAAGATCGGAACCTAGTATATGGGTGCTTTGAGCCTAGAATGGGGTACTACGGGGGCTGTCGACACCGGATTCGGCGATCAGGAATTTTGTGAGCTTGGTTTCCGAGTTTGGGGCGTGACATTTCGTCAAGCATATTGTCTACTCAGTAACAGTTAACATTAAAATAATGATAATAGAATAATTTTAGCATTTTATATACAATAATATTCAATTATTTATAATGTCGGAAAGAAGTTTGAGGGTAGATCTTCACCTTTGATTTGAAAGTCCTTGACTCAAATGCGGCCCAATTATCATAAATTTTGAAGAAAACACTCTAAACATAAATTAAAGTACAAACTTATCGTTAATGGCTTGGATTTAATCCTAATTAAATGTTATATAATGGATTAGGGCTTACCTTTTTTTAACACACGCACACACACCCCCACACACTCATGCCGTAGTGGGATTTCACCACCTGTGGGTACTCGAACCCTTGACCGGGTGTTGAAACTCCTCAGTCTACCACCGGAGCAAGAGTAAGGACCCTAAACTCGATTTAACCTAACTCAATTAGAATGACTCCTAAACTCGATTCGACGAATCAAGGTTCGGAATTGGTATACCACCGAAACTCTAATAGAGCTATGCTTAATTATGACTACCACAAGGGCATGGACCATGCCAAATCGACAAATGGAGGTCCAATACCTAGTATGCAAAAAACCCTAACATTTTGGTTTCCAATTTTTTGAAGAAATGGAAAGGATTTCCAACCCTAATAACTCAAATAGGTGTAAAATAAAAGAAAGAGGATAAAAAATATCTAGGGAACCCGAAATCAATGAATTTCAGTCGAGGGAGACGTAGAAACGCTTGAAACGACGAAGCAGGAAGTAATCTAACTAGCATGGGAACAGACGACCCGATTGAGCATCGAGTCTCACCTCTCTCACTCTTTTTCTCTTCTTCTCTTTTCTCTCTTTTCTTCCCTTTTTTTCCCCAAACCCTAAAAGCAAAAAAGGTTGAAATGTCTCAAATGAGAAATAAGCCCTGTTTTACGTGTGACCTGGCAACCTCGGTCGACCAAACATTTCCTCGACCGACCGAACCTCTCTGATCATAGGGTCTTTGGCCGACCGAGAATTTCCTCAATCGAACGAACATCACTGACTGTTTGCTAGCAATCCTGTCTAGGGAGTTTTGGTCAACCAAACATTTTCCCAGTCAACCAAATCTCATTGTTCCTAAAAATGAACATTTCCTCTACCAAACATTTCCTTGATTGATGGAACCTCTTTAACCATAGGATCTTCAGTCGACCAAGCATTTCCTCAATCGACCACACATCACTGACCGTTTGCTAGCAATCTTGTCTAGGGAGTTTTAGTTGACCGAACATTTTTCCAATCAACTGAACCTCATTGTTCCTAAAAACCACTCTTCTTGGTCAGACCAACAATGTCTGGCCTTATCTTACAAAGGGTTCTCTCTCCACTACTTAGGTCTTAAGAGTTGAGTTGTGGTTTCCTGGAAAGTTATCTTATAGGCACGGTGTAACTGGGCCTTAGGCACGACCAGATCAAAGAAATTCATTTTATTTAGAAAATGTGGTCACTCAAAGTGTAAACTGCAATTCGGCCATAACTTTTAATCTGGGATGAGTTACATTATGCACAACATATGGATTCGCAATAGAACATGCCATTTGGGGCCAACCTACACTGTAAGAATGTTACGAAGCCTCAATTCGTAAGAAAGTAACTCCTTCCTATTCAAAATTCATGTTTTCAAAAAACTTACTATTTCTAGTAAGATTCAAGTTGGAAGTACCTCTTTCACCTTAGTGTCTTAGTACGTGAGGTCTTCTTAGGATTTGTTCCTCACCATGCCTGAAATCCTCAAGCACAATTAGTATATAACTTTCTATTTTTAGTACACTTTACTAATTTCAATAAGTTTTGGTGTAGTTGATTTAGGGTTCTTAATTAGGGTTTTGGGTTTTTGGGATTAGAATCTCATGAACAATTTCTAAGTTTTCCAAGTTTGAACACTTGGGTGAGTGTGAGATCACATATATTAACCAAAGCATTTTATGGTAATGCCCAAGGATATCCAATACTTGAGTATTGGAGGACCGGGGTGTTACAGGGGCCCACTTGATGTGGATAGTCCATCATGTGGAGGCACATTTTGATCCGAGCCATCCATCATGTTGGATCCACCTTTAATATCCACCATCCAACATATAGGTCCCATCTTTGTTGTGGACTGTCCATCATGTGGGGCCCAACCTTCAATATGGGTTATTCATCATGTGGGCCTGCCTTTAATGTTAACCTTATCATGTGGTCCCACATTCAACTTCCACTATCCATCATGTGGGTCCCACCTTTAATGTCGATCATCCATCTTATAGGACTTACTTGATGTGGATCGTCCATCATGTGAGGCCACACTTTGATGCGGGCCATCAATCATTTAGGGCTCACCTTTGATATGACCATGAATTATGTGGGCCCACCTTTGATGTGGATGATTCATTATGGGGGGTCGCACCTTCAATATAGGTCGTTCATCATGTTATCCGAGAGATTGTAAAGAGAAGAGAAGAGTGCAAGATGAGAATTACGTGAAAATTTTAAGAACAAATTTGTTTAAAAAGTAGTCAAAATGTCTACCCGCATAAGCCAAATTATCACTTTTAAAAAAAGTAACCCCTCCCCAACTTATAAAATTGGAGCTTTTTACTACTTTCTAAACAAATAATCTGTCCAAATAGACTTTTACTAAATAATCTAAAAGCTTAAAAAAAAAAAAAAAAAAATAATAAAAACAAACAAACAAACAAACCAATAAGCTCTTATTTGTAGAGATTCCAAACTCCCCCCCCCCCCCCCCCCCTTAATCACTAAGCATGAGTTAAAAATAACTTATTTGGTGGTATCGAAACATGCTCTAAAATTAAGTGAAAAAAGTAACTTATTTGGTAGTATCCAAACATGCCCTAAACTTAAGTAAAAAAAGTAACTCAATGACTTAAGTTAAAAAGTAACTTGTTCAATAGTATCTTAAAGAGGCCCTAAAAAGCCCGTGCATGGTGGAAATATACTAAACTAAAATTATGGGTGCCAATGGGTCAGCCCAACTATGGTGGATGTAGATTGGATATTGGCACTACAAATAGCAAGGTTGATGCCTTGTTGGCCCGACCATGATGCATATGTTTTATCCACACTGCCCATCTATTTTGTCAGCTCATTTTAAGGTATGAGTCCAAAAATGAGATAAATTGAAATCTCAAGGAGATCACACCATAGGAAGCCATGGTGATTGACTGCCTATCATTAAAATTGACCGCCTATCATAATGCATATGTTTTATCCACACGGCCCATCTATTTTTTCAGCTCGTTTTAAGGCGTGAGCCCAAAGCGAGGTAAATTGAAATCTCAAGTAGACCACACCATAGGAAGCCATGGTGATTGACGGCCGACCATTAAAATTGACCACCTATCATAAAAAATTACTTGGGCCACAAATAGTTTTGGATCAAACTGATATTTGCCTTTTCTCTTCATCAAGTTTCTATGACTTAATCAAAAATTTAGATGACAAATGAACATTATTGTGGGCCTTGGGAAGTTTTTAATTGTACAATCATTTAATTAATATTACTTTCTCATGGCGTAGTCTCCTTGAAATTTGGATGTGCATCATTTTTGGGCTCATGCCTCAAAAAATGATCCAAGATGGATGGAAAACATTAATAAAACACATACATCATGGTGGGGCCCTTAAACTTTGCCCAAGGGCCAAGTTCAGGACCAATAATCAATGGCTTCACTAGGGTTACTAGCCTGAGCCAATCATGAAGTAGACAAACATTGTACAAAACTATCCAACAATTAATTTAAAGTTACTTGTGAAGTCTCCATTTAATGTACATATGTAGTTTGAAAGGATTTTTAAACCCAACATCAAAATTCTATTATCAAAATCATCAATTTCATCGGTAAATGTCATGAAGTAAATACTAAAAAACCAGCAAAAAAATTTAAAAATGAATAAAAAAATAAAAATAAAAATAACGTAGATGAAAAAGAAGAAGAAAAACCCATAATTGAACCATTTCAAACCTTAGATAATTTCATTCATCTCTTAACATGGGGTATTCCTGCTAGCTCTGGACCAGGCAAAGGCCAACTAGGCCAATACGGGGATATAAAGAGCTAGTGATGGGCTAGAGCTAACGTGGCCTAGCGCATCGCCACCGTAAAAATAAAAATATCAGCCATTCAAAATATTCCTAGATAATATAATAAAACTATCAATGGTTTACATCCAAGTGGAATAGGTAAATCTAAATGATGATAATGCAAAAAACCACCAACTCTCTATGTCAGAAATGGTTGAAGAAACAGCTATCCATTTGAAACCCAGCGCTTGAAGCGGCGGACTACATTTACTTGAATAGTTTTAGGGCTACCATTTCACTGCATAATTACTCCTAAAAAAATTATAGGGTGATTTTTTTACCATAGGCCCGACATACTACCCGCGTGTTTTTAATTCAACTCAAACAAAACTTACTTATCAAGGTCTGCGTATAGAAATGAACTAATAAAGATTAAAATATCTTTATTTTTTTCAACTACTTTATTCTAAAATTAAGGGTATTTTTGTCGAAGCCCTCTTTCCATACCCTTAACATAAGTTTTCGGCTGTAGAAAATAATTTAAAAAAAAAAAAAAAAAAAAAAGAGCATGCAAGGGAAGAGTTTACGGTGCTAATTTTTTAAAAAATATCATACATGTAAATTTTTATCTGGCTAGAGTGCATTCGCCAGCGCGACGCCACGTGGCAGCTATGCACTTTAATTTCCTGTCTAACTCCAAAAAGAGTGTTCGTCGTTTCCCTATATAAGCTTGTCTTTCTCCGCTCCTTGTACCTCAATCCCAAAATACTATCCTTCTATCTCTCACCTTTCGAGAATCTCTGAATTTCTATTTGCCATTTAGTTTCATTTCATCTCCGAATTTCAAACCCCTATAACCTTTCTATTCTCTTCCGTATCTGCTCACTCTGACCTCATCTCATCTGTATTTCTCTCTTTCTTTCCCTTGATTTTTCGTGAAATTTCATATTCGAGACTTCCATTTTTCTTTTTTTCTTTTTTTGTAAGCTTTGGGTAAATTTGGAATTTTTTGAGATGGAGGTTTCAGTGGTCGGATCTTCCCAAACGAGCGTCGGGAAAACAGAATCTCCATTTCGGAAGCTCGGTTTCTGTAGTTCGAAGGAGATCCCCTTTAGATCGAGTCGGATCGGTTTCGATCCGATGAGGAACTGTAGAAGGGCTTCGATTCGAATTGCTTTGAAGGCGATCCGATCTCAGATGTGTAGATCGGCAACGGTTGCTGGCGACAAAGCCATGGAGAAAAGATCGCGAGAAAATTCGGTAAGTTTTCTTTGTTTTGTAAATCTTAGTACCGATTTATTATTATTATTATGAAAATTGCTGATATTTTGCTTTCTACTCAAATTCACATCGGAGATGTGATTTCGGATTAGTTTGCTGAGCTTCTAAGGTTATTTCGTAATTTTTTTTTTGGGGGGGGGGGGGGGGGGGGGGGAGGGGGAAATAACTGTATCTCGCAGGACTACCGTGGATGAGCACTACCAGAAAAATTGCCAACCGATTGGGTGATCTAACCGTTCATTAGGATGCTACTGTAATCAACGATTAGGTTCGTCTGCTCAGTTTAATTTTCTGGTATGATGACCATCTACGGTTGGAACAACCAATGAACGGCTGTGATAGGAAACCGGAAGTTTCTCCGAACGAATCCGGCGGGGTTTGCAATGATAAATTACTTTCTAAGGTGGCTTTTTGTACAGCGCTGCGTCGGTTTTCTCCGTATCTTGAAAAGAAATTAATATTGCTGAAATCCAGGGTGATAGTTCATCAACACCTTTTAACTCGTGGTGCCGCACGACAATATACGTGGTATACATCCACGTCAATCTACACCGTCCAAATTGTATTGCCTATTTTGGATAGAAGAAAGCTAAACAATCAGGTTGGGAGGTTGGGAGCGGTCGGAATTCAATAAGAAGAAGTTGTTAAAATCGATGAGACAACCGCAGTCTAATCCGAATATTTATGCCACAGCGCTATTTTTTTCGTCTCTTTTTTATACTGTTTTCACTTTTCGCTGCCACTCCTCATTTTTTTTTTAGTAAATACCCTAAAATGATGTGGAAAAATTGATGAAGGGCGTCAATAAAAATCCATACATCACGGTGGGACCCACATAGCCCAGGCCTGTACCGATTTCCGTATTGGCGGGGGAGGGACGCGATCCGCTTCCTTTCGTGATATAAAAAAATGAAGTAAAATTCCTTGGATTTGCTTATGACGTGATTTTCCGTTTGCAACCACAACAAGATGGTGGTTTATATGAAAATAGAGGTTCGCCAAGCCCAGGTGAGTGTGGACGGTACGCCACGACAAGCCACCACGTGCTTAGCGTGCCAGACTGGTGCAATATCCAAACTGTGCAAACTGTGCATCAGATGGGTCTGACCCATTAAATGTTCTCAACCATAAATTAGTTGGTCAGTCATTGGGTGGGCACCTCATTAATGGATCGACATGTTTCTTGCGCAAGCAACGATCTATATTCTTCAGCTGTGTGATTCAAATCATCTATTTTGTCTGTGACCCACCAGATGATCATGTTGATTACCATTTGTTGCGCACGACAATGGAAGATTACCTCGGATGCTTGGATGTTTTCCATCTACGAATTCACCTGCTTATAACTGTGTGGTCCCACCTTGTTGCTGTGTGCATTCCATCCAATCTGCACATCAAGTGAGCTTTACTATCATGATAGGATATTCCAAAAATCAGGTCTATCAAATCGTTAACCATGTATTTTGTATCCACCCGGTCCAGCTGTTTTTTTACAGATTATGTTAGGGCATTATTCAAAAAAATAAACCAAATCCAATAATCTGGTGGGCAATACCTTAGGAAACAATGGTTATTGAACATCCGACCATTAAAAACTCTGTAGGGCGCACCTTAATGTTTCCATATTTGTTTATTTGCCATCCAATATGTTGATTAGTTCATATTGGCCTGGATGAGGTTGAAAGCAATTATTAGCTTCATCCGGAACTTTTGTGGCCTATTAATGGACAATCTTCATAGTTTCAACGGTGGTAATTGAATCCCTACTATTTCCTCTCATATGGCCGGCGTGAGTTTTGGATCCACCTTAATTTTGGTCTCTTGTCCTAAAATGATCCGAAGAAATAGATGGAATGTGTGTTATATTTTGTTTTAAAATAATATTAAAATTTGAATTTTCAAATTTTCGGTGTTTTCCCTCCACATTTGAAAAGTTGTGGTACTTTTGAGTTGTGGGTTTTGTCCCACATCGGATTTGACAAAGTAAACTATCTTGTATATAAAATAATATTTTTGCATAGGGCTTGAGCCCCTTTCAGGGGGCATGTGAATTTGGTCCTGTGGGGGGCTATGCCAATAGCTCTAATCTATGTCATTGACCACACAAGCACGCGCGCACCCCGAGCCGTGCCGAGTCCGAATCCGTGTTCGTGTCCGTGTCCATATACGCGACGCGATGCGACGGGTTAGGCTGGGCGTGGGTGCGGGTGCGGGTGCGGGTGCGGGTGCGGATGTGGTGTAAGTGTACTCGCATGGGTGTGTGTGGGTGTGTGTATGGGTACTCGCAGGACCTTATGTGCGAGGGTTTAAACCCAACGGACCTAACCTTTTGTAAATGGTGTTTATGCATCACTTCAGAGTCTATATAAAGATTTTCGATTCCAATTTCAAATATACGAAAATACTCTCTTTTATAAAACTCTCTGATACGATTTTAAGCATTTTTACTGAGTTTATTGCTGAGTCAACTCAACACTTTCGGATTAAACTGTAAGTGGTTCGAGCCAGTGTACAGTGCGTGCATCGTTGGGACCGAGTCATAGTCGTTGTATCCTGGAGGTCGGTTGCTCTAGAAACCTGTTGCATTTGGGACGCTGTCCAAGGGGAGCAAATTCGATTTCAAGCCGAGTGACTCAGTCACGCCTCGACTCAATTCAATAAGTTCTTCTTTCTCAAAAATTTTATTTTCTTTTTTGGTTCTCGATTTTAATAGTTTATTTAATTCAACCAAATTTTCCAACAATTTTAAAATCAAATTTGTTGAATTACATAAACTATGGCTACAGTAACAGTAAATACTTCTGCTGAGTTTGCCAAAATCGAACCGTTTGCTGGACAATCCTTTAAACGGTGGAAACAGAAACTGGTGTTCGCTCTGACCACCCTGAGAGTTTCATACATTTTATCTGAATCACTTACTATAAATTCAGCAAATCAAAATGAAGTAACAGATGAAAATAATTGTAAAAATTATATTTTAAACTCTTTATCCAACGAACTATATGATGTGTATGCTTTTTACGTGTCTGCTAAAGACATATGGATTGCTTTAGAAAAGAAATACATATTGGAAGATGCAGGCACTAAGAAACATGCAATTGCTAATATCTTTCATTATGAAATGATAGACGATAAACCTGTCACAAATCAGATTCACGATTTTCAAAGTCCAGTTCACGAACTATCAATAGAATGAATTAAATTGGATGAAGTGTTTCTATTAGAAGTGTTAATAGAAAAGTTATCGCCCTCAATATAAGAATAGAATGAAAGATAAAAAGAATGGTGTTTCTTTGGAAACTACTATTGTACACATACGAATAGAGGAGGCCAATAGAATCAGGGACCAAAAAGAAAATAAAAATGAGATAGATTCAAAGGCGAATATTGTGGAATCAAGTCGGACAAATAATAAGAAAAAAGACAACTGTCATAACTGTAGCAAACCTGGACATTATGTAAATGAATGCAGGCTCAAAAAGAATAATACAAACAATCAATTCAAGAAAAAGGGAAACTGCTAAAACTGTGGAAAGCCTGAGCATCATGTTAAAACCTGCAGGCTTAAGAAAAACAAAGATAAGCCGCAGACTAATCTTACAGAAACTAACAATGAGTCTGACATGGTAATAGCTATAGTGTCAGGAGTCTTCCTTATAAACAACTTAGAATGAGTGCTAGACACTAGTGCAACTAGGCACATGTGCAAGGATCATAGCATGTTTACCTCCTACCAAGTATCAGGAGATGATGAAAAGGTGTTCATGGGTAATGCTAGAACGTCTCCAGTTGTAGAAAAATGGAAAGTACTTTTGAAACTTGCTTTTAGAAAGACTCTAATGTTGAATGATGTCCTACATGTGCCTGACATTAGAAAAAACTTGGTCTTTGGTTCACTCCTCAATAAGGCTGGTGTCAAGTTAGTATTTGATTTAGATAAGCTTGTAATGACTAAGAATGGAACCTTTGTTGGTTAGGGGTACTGTAGCGATGGTTTATTCATTGTAAATGTATCCAATGATAATAATAAGAAGACATCTAGTTTTGTTTATATCGTTGAACCTTTTTATCTATGGCATAGTAGATTAGGTCATATGAATATAGCATCTTTGAAGAAAATAAAAAGATTAGGTTTATTATCTAATATATCTAATGAAGAATTAAAAAAATGTGAAACATATGTAGAATCAAAATTCATTAGAAAACCTTTTAAACAAATAAAAAGATCATCTGTTCTATTAGAGTTAATACACAATGACTTAGGTGATTTTAGAAATCACATGTCTAGAGGTGAAAAAAGATATTATATAACTTTTGTAGATGACTACTCTAAGTTCACTAGAGTATATTTGTTAAGGAACAAAGACGAAGCTTTAGATGCTTTTTCTAAATACAAAATTGAAGTTGAAAATCAGTTAAATATAAAAATTAAAAGACTTAGAACAGATAGAGGAAGTGAATATGAATCTTCTCAATTTAGAGAATTATATGAAAAGAATGGAATAGTTTACGAAACTACAACTCCTTATACATCAGAACAGAATAGAATAATAAAACGTAAGAATAGAACTCTAAAAGAGATGATGAATGTCATGTTAAACAGTTTAGGCTTACCCTCAAATATGTGGTGAGAAACAATTGTCTGCTTGTTATATCCTAAATAGGATTCCTTCTAAATCTTCTGAATAAACACCATATGAACTTTGGAATAATCATGTTCCTAATTATAAATATATTAAAGTGTGGGGGTGTTTTGCTAAAGTAGGATTGCCTGAAACTAAGAAAAGAAAGTTAGGTCCTAAAATGACCGACTGTGTATTTATAGAGTACGTACAAAATAGTGCAGCCTATAGGTTTCTAGTTCTAAAAACTAAGGACAATATTTTAGATCCTAATACAATTATAGAAGTTAGGGATGCAGAGCTATTTGAGAACGTTTTTCCTATGAAATCTAAATCTATAGGAATAGAGAAAGTTAATGAACCAGATATTGCGTCTACTAGTAAAAAGGCTTACGAGAAAGTAGTAGAAGAGATACAACCAAGAAATAGTACTAGGGTTAGAAGAGAAACTAACCTAGGAGATGGTTTTTTCACTTTTTTAGTAGAAGATGATCATACAACTTATATAAAAGCTATTAACTCTACAGATGCAACCTTTTGAAAGGAAGCAATAAATGATGAGTTAGAATCTATTATATCTAATAATACTTGAGAACTTGTAGACCTACCACCTGGAAACAAACCAATACGCTGTAAATGAGTGTTTAAAAAGAAACTAAAACTAGATGAGACTATTGATAAGTTTGATAGATTGGTACGAAAGACTTTAAACAAAAGGAAGGAATAGATTGCTTTGATACATATTCCCTTGTAACTAGGATTACAACTATTAGAGTCTTAATAGCGATAGCCTCTATATATAAATTAGTGGTACACCAAACGGATGTTAAGACGGCTTTCCTAAATGGAGACTTAGAAGAAGAAATATATATGGAGCAACTTGAGAGTTATAAGATATCAAGTAAAGAAAATAAAGTATGTAGATTAATTAAATCACTATATGGTTTAAAACAGGCTCCTAAACAATCGCATGAAAAATTTGATGATGTTTTAAAATCAAATGGTTATCATATAAATGATGTAGATAGATGTGTATATAGTAAAATTTCTGAAAATGATTATGCTATTATATGCCTTTTTGTTGATGATATGCTTATTTTTGGAACTAATATTAAATTAGTTAATGTAACTAAGAAATTCTTGTCATCTAAGTTTGACATGAAAGACTTAGAAGAGGCTAGTGGATCTTAGGTATTGAAGTAACCAAGAAAAATGATGTTATTATATTATCACAATCTCAGTACATTGAGAAGATATTGAGAAAGTTTAACTATTTTGACTGTTTACCTGTCAGTAATCCTTATGATTATAGTGTGACTCTCATGAAGAATACAGAAAATAGTGTGTCTCAATTGAAATATTACAGGATAATTGGTAGCCTCATGTATCTAACAAACTGTACTATACCAGACATGACTTTTGCAGTAGGAAGGCTAAGTAGATGTACACATAACTCTGGAAAAGAATATTGGAATGCCTTGTATAGAATTTTGAGATACCTAAAAGGCAGTATGGCCTATGGTTTACATTATACCAGTAATCATGCTGTGTTAGAAGGATATAGTGATGCTAACTGGATCAGTGATTCAAATGAGACAAAATCTACAAGTGGATATGTCTTCACTTTGGGTGGAGGAGTAGTCTCTTGAAAGTTTATCAAGCAAACATGTATCACTCAGTCGACTATGGAATCCGAGTTTATTGCCTTAGAAAAGGCTGGATCAGAAGTCGAATGGCTTTAAAATCTCTTAGTTGATATACCATTGTGGGTAAAGCCTGTATCGACCGTGTCTATTCATTGTGATTGTCAAGCAGCTATAGCGAAAGCAAAGAGTAAAATATATAATGGAAAGAGCAGGCATATTAGACTCAGACACAACATAATAAAACACATGTTGCGTGATGGAGTTATATCTATTGACTTTGTGAGGTCAGAAAAGAATCTAGCGGATCCTCTGACCAAAGGACTATCTAAAAAGTTAGTCAATGATACATCGAAAAGAATGAGGCTGATCCTAATATATGAGCTGCCAGTGTTGGCAACCCAACCTATACAAGTGGAGATCCCATGAGATAGGTTCAATGGGTAAACAACATGACACGAGATAGACGATTGTACTAAGTTGTATGAGCCCCTTTCTATGGTGTACAGTGCGAGCAGCAAGGCAGAAGGATGAGTTTTTAAAACTCTTAATGGATCCATAGCCATATATTTGGTGGTGTATAAAGTTGCTGCATACACTTGATGGAATTCACCTATATGGATATGGAGGTGGAGGCCGTTTCCTATGAGAATCTAGGCGAATTATCTAAAGCATTCATGAAATTCAGGTAATGATGTATGACCGAAACGCACCGAACCGCAGAATCACTTGCAGAGGAAGAGTTATATGAGTGACATGTACTTATGATTTACATTAAAAGGATTCAGGTTCAAGACTATGGTGTCAGCTGATTCCTGTAGACCTATCTTGCTTACTTTAATGTCGGTTCAAGTCTATGGTGACACCGGCACCATTGCACAACTATTACGTTTTAATCCAAAAGAGTTTTATTTTAAGACATGTGGGAAATTGTTATATTTTATTTTAAAATAATATTAAAATTTAAATTTTTAAATTTTCGGTGTTTTCCCTCCACATTTGAAAAGTTGTAGTACTTTTGAGTTGTGAGTTTTATCCCACATCGGATTTGACAAAGTAAACTATGTTCTATATAAGATAGTCTTTTTGCCTAGGGCTTGAGCCCCTTTCAGAGGGCATGTGAATTTGGTCCTTATGGGGGGGGGGGGGGGGGGGCTATGCAAATAGTTCTAATCTATGTCATTCACTACACACGCGCGTGCCGTGCAATGCTGAGCCGAGTCCGAGTCTGAGTCCGTGTGCGCATGCGCGACGCGACGGGATGGGCTGGGCTGGGCGTGGGCACGAGTGCCGGTGCGGTGTAAGTGTACTCGCGTGGGTGTGTATGTTTATGGGTACTCGCAAGACTTTATGTGCGAGAGTGTACTCGCACTTGCGCCTTTTCGTTTTAAACCAGAGAGATGCATCCCTTCCGGCTGGTCACCCTTGTTGGGTTTAAACCCAATGGACCTAACCTTGTAAAGGGTGCTTATGCACTACTTCTGAGTCTATATAAAGACTTCCGATTCTTATTTTAAATATATGAAAATACTCTCTTTTATAAAACTCTCTGGTACGGTTTTAAGCATTTTTACTGAGTTCATTGCTGAGTCAACTTTGCACTTTCGGATTAAACTGCAAGTGGTTCGAGCCAGTGTACAGTGAGTGCACCGCTGGGATCAGGTCATAGTCGTTATATCCTAGAGGTCGATTGCTCTGGAAACCTTTTGCACTTGGGACACTATTCAAGGGGAGCAAATTCGATTTCAAGCCGAGTGACTCAGTCACACCTTGACTCAATTCAATAAGTTCTTCTTTCTCAAAAATTTTATTTTCTTTTTTGGTTCTCGATTTTAATAGTCTATTTAATTCAACCAAATTTTCCAACAATGTGCATCCGCTTCCTATGAAAGCTTTTGGCAAGAAATCCGCTTTGGCTCGTTCGGGACTGTATTAGTATTACCCCGCCTGTACCGAGCTCGGAACAGGCTGGGGCTTTGTGGGGCCTACCATGATGTATGGGTTTAGCAACACCATCTATCCAATTCGTAAAGTGCCTGGGCCAAAACGGGCCACCTTTGTTACTGCAACAACTAGCACATAAATGTCCACGTGTCTAGTCTAGATGAGATCCAATCCATCCAAAAGGTTGGACCCACCGTGAAAATCTCCGAGCACAAAAATAAAACTTATCCACTTACCAGGTTGGCCAAGCAATAGAAAAAAAAAAAAAGACAACCACCAATCTGGTCCAAAGGACAAGGGTGGCTTAACTGATGAGCAGATCAATCTGATTTTTCGAATAGGTGATCTTCATTGAGGAGCCAGCATTTTGGATGGGTTGGATATCATACATGCTTGTCATTTCATCCTGTATTTGCATGTAGGATCTCATTTAAATAATTCTCAACATTAACAAGAGCTGCAAACCAGTGTATCTTAACTCGCTGCTGCATGAGTTGGCTGTTGGGGTCCACCGATAATTATGAAAGAACATCTGATAGGAGGATTAGATGGATATTAAGACCCTCTTTAATCCATTTTGTGTGACTTTATTTTTATGGCTTTGATTATCTGATCATGGTTATTTTGTAGATCATGTCAAATCGAAAGTGGATTTCATCCTATCAGCCTTTCTTTGTTGATCATTGGTGGGCCCAGTTGGGTCCCACGCAGGAGTCCGCACTTGGATCATAAATTTTGAGTTTCTAATACAGATTAGGTATCATTGAGATAATAACTGTGGAAATCAATCTACTTGTGATGGGGTGCAGGACAATCGCGTTCGTTTATTTGTTGCGCTCCCTCTAGATTGTCATAATTTACAACACACAAGAGCCATTGCAGCAGGACTCAAGGCATTGAAGCTCCTTGGTGTGGACGGCGTGGATCTCCCAATCTGGTGGGGCATTGTGGAGAAAGACACCCCAGGAAAATACGAGTGGTCGAACTATCTTGCGCTCGCGGAAATGGTCAGAGATGCGGGCCTCAAGCTTCGTGTGTCCATCTGCTTCCATGCGTCGTCCAAAGGTCCCGCAGTTCCACTACCGCAATGGGTATCTCAGGTCAGTGAGGCCCAGCCTGATATCTTCTTTACAGATCGATCCGGAAGGCGTTTCAGGGAGTGTTTGTCATTGGGAGTGGATGATCTTCCAGTGCTCGATGGAAAGACACCGTTGCGAGTGTTTGAGGAGTTCTGCGAGAGCTTTAAGTCTTCCTTCTCCGCTTTTATGGGCTCCACCGTTACTGTAAGCATACAAGCTCCCTTAGTTTTTTTTTTTTGCCTTTTTTTTTTTTTAATTTTTAAATTTTTAAATTTTAGTTCTTTCCCCTACACTTACAAAGGTATTTTCATCGTTTGGGAGAATTAGGCTGTTTTGGTCGTTGCAGGAAAGAGGAATGTTAAATACAATGCGAGTATATCAGTTGCATCCTCTTGCAGACATGAACGATGATCAGTATTGTTGGACTGGTGAGTCACCATGTACAGGGCCTGTGGGCTACTAGGGTGGTTATGATTGCATAGCTTTGTCCGTCCATTTTTTTTTGGACTATGGCTATCCACATGGCAATCCAACAAATCAACAGCCCTGATCGGTGGATCAATGACCCGGCAATGCTATGCACTGTGTATACAATAGACATGTTTTGGATGCGCACATGCATCATGGTACTCCTGTGATGGGAGCACAGCATAGCAGTGGTAATGGTGATGAACGATGCACCTTGATGGATCAACAGCTAAGAATAGCTGCCTGAGAAACAAATGAGACAATGGATGAATCATGTGAGCATTGCTCAAGAAGGAATGCTGATGGGAATTCAGAAGCAGCCTACATTGATGTTTTAGGAGGTTGTGGCATCAAGGTGTGGCCCCCCATTCCTGTCAGCAAAGAATCTGGACCGATGGTTGATGAGGCTCACCCGTGGAACTTCCTCTATGATGGTTCATGCTACTTGGATTTTCAATGATCAGCATCAAACACAGCAATATCCACCACAGGTGAATCCCATTGTTGATCATTCCATGATTGGACTGTGATCAAATGTTGGCCAATCTACCAGAAGATAATCCTGTCATCGGACAACTATAGCAAAACTTGGCTATTTATAAGTCCAATGTTCTCTAACCATGATGAGATGGTTATAACAGCTTCTCTTTGGAACTTTCTAGGACAATGGATCAAGTGGCATTGTTTCTTTCAACCATCCAAATTCATCCCTAGTGAAGTTTCAGTATGGTATCCCAACACTAGGATCGTTTAGCTATAAAACATAGATGATAAGAATGCTTACTTGTGACTAAAAACACAGCTTTCCCTTTTCAATGACAAGTGGTTCTGCTGGTATATATTGTTTATAATTGGACTCTTTACAATGTCTTCTGTTATTGTGATTCTTCAGGAGATCACAGTGGGCCTGGGTCCCGATGGCGAGCTCCGGTACCCTTCATTTCAGCAAGCAAAGGGCCATCAAAGTATGGGCATTGGTGAATTCCAATGCTATGACAAACACCTGCTTGACCACCTCAAGCAACATGCAGCGTCAATCGGCCACAGCAACTGGGGCCTCTCTGGGCCCCACGACGCTCCTCAATACAATGAGTCACCAGAGTCCAACAACTTCATCAGAGAATCTGGAGGCTCATGGGACACTCCGTATCGTGAATTCTTCCTCTCCTGGTACTCTAACCAGCTCCTATCCCATGGAAACCGCTTCCTCTCGCTTGCCTGCACGGTGTTTGCTGATTCCAACATAACTGTATCTGGCAAGGTCCCAGTAATACACTCTTGGTACAGTATGCGATCGCACCCATCGGAGCTGATGGCCGGGTTCTACAACACAGTGCACAGAGATGGTTATAATGCTGTTGCGGAGATGTTTGCGAGGAATGGGTGTAAAATGATTTTACCATCAATGGATCTCTCTGAGGAACACCAGCCCGAGGGACTAAGATCAAGCCCAGATTCTTTATTCTCACAGATCATGGCAACATGTAAAATGCATGGGGTGCGGGTCGCCGGAGAGAATTCATCCAAATCCAGCATTCCAGCCGGATTCAACAAGATCAAGGAGCGGATTTTATCATCGTCGTCCGAGAATGTGATGGTGGATTCATTCACCTACCAAAGAATGGGTGCATATTTCTTCTCCCCAGAGCACTTTCCTCTGTTTGCGGAATTTGTCAGGAGCCTCCAGCAGGTTGAATTGCATTCGGATGACTTGCCCGACCTCAATGAGGAGGCAACGGTCTCTTCCATAACGACAGGTTCGGAACTAGTGAATGATTTACAGATGCAGGCAGTGTAGGGAACTCAGTCCGCCAATTCTGCCAACAAATGCAGTGCTGGGGAAGTTAGACAAACACAGACGTTTACTAGCTTTAGGACATGGGACTAAATCATGCTATGATTTGCAGCTACTTGCGTATGCTTAGGGACTGGGCATTATCATCATCATGATATGATGAAGCCGATACTAATATTGTATATGATAAGCTTATGGCCAATCCAAAAGCTTCAACCCAAAACCGTTTTCGTCCGTGACTGTGATACTAATATTGTAGATGTTAAGCTTCTCTTCTACCAAATCATTTTGTTATAGTGTGCTTGTACATGAAATTTGATGACTGTTCTATATTTAGAAAAATAAATAAGACATCCTTGTTAATAAACTCGCCCCCTCTTATCTGTCTGAAATACCTCCGTCTTTGTATCCAATTGGCTGTGTATATATATGAAGTTATGAAAATTTTTAATGCATTGTAGAAATTCAAACCTATGGTATAGTGGAAAAAAAATAATTAATAATAATAATAAATCAGATAAATCTTGTGCATTCACCCATAGATAAAAGAACAAGAGCTGGTCTTCATAAATCGCAATAAAATTTAACTAATGGTTCCTCACAAAAAATTTCTAGAAGCATTGTAGAAATTCAAACCTGTGGTGTAGTGGGGGAAAAAAATCAGATAAATCTTGTGCATTCACCCATAGATAAAGGAACAAGAGTTGGTCTTTATAAATCACAATAAAATTTAACTAATGGTTCCTCATAAAAAATTCTAGAAGGTAAAAATGAAAGCTTACATGATTTGGCCATTCGACAACTAGTACAAAGGATCTTAACCTTATTAAAACTAGTACCAGAGATCATCTTATTTTTTGTAAGAAAATCAATAACTTACATCCATGAGTGGCGGAGCAATTGATGCCAGGCTTTCATCATTGGTAACTCTAAATGTGGTTAGAAAAAAAAAAATTAAAAAAAAATAAAATACATCATATAATTCTGGTTCAAGGGGTAGGGATCACCACTCTTATGCCCTGCTGCTATCAGTGCTCGGGTGTTGTGCAGGATGCCTTGTATTCTACCTTTAGGCTACAGGTGTAGGTCGATCGACTGGAAAATTTGGGAGTCGACCAAACCTTACTGGGATGTTCCCAATCGATGGAGGACTATTTCGGTTGACTGTGAGTCTCTATAGAAAGCTTGGTCAACTGAAGTTGTAATTGTCAATTTGCACATTTTTACATAAGGGTTTTTACATAAGGGTTGTCAAATGAACATTTTCTCTCTAAGGGTAAGGGTTTGCAAGGTGAGAGGGTTTGTAATGTTTGTAAGGGTTTTCCAAAGGTTGTGCATCACAAGGAGAGATTAAACGATCTTGTAATCAAAGAAGGTTAGTGATGTGCTCTAAGGTTTTGATTATAATTGAGATTTGTGTCACTTTATACCATGGTTTTTTCTCTCAAGTGTTATCCACATACAATATCACGTGTTCTATGGTTGATTGCTTTTGGTTTAGTTATCTGATTTATTATAACTTTTCATCTTCATTTATCGTATTTTTGCAAAGTGCACGAATTAACATTGATGTTAGATCCGCATTTCTAATATCTAGGGTTTGATCTGGGTTTGTTGTGGCTTGGGTTTACATTATCGTAGTGTGATGTAAAGCCAGTTTACTCAAAGAAAGTGGTGTTAGAGCATCAGGTTGGACGTTCGGGATTCAAAGCAGACGTCATGATCAAAATTCGACATACATAAATTTGATGTGAAGAACAATTTTAATTTATGGTAGTGTAAGGTTAGGGATATTTTAGTTTCACAATGGTTAAATAAGGCGATGTTGCAAATGAAACCTAAGAAGATGTTAGATGATGACTAGAGCGATCTGGGGAGAAAGTTATGAGCACCATCCGTTTATGTCCGTCGAATGAGTTATATATAATGTCCTAATATTGAGGGTTAAATATTGCATATTATCCCTCATTTATTACTTAGTTTTATGATATGATAATGCTTAATGTTCTATTTTAATCATATTTGTGTTGCAAGGTGAATTTAAGAGCTTGGATTGAAAAGGATGTTAAAAGCATGGATTTAACATTCAAGAATCACCAAAGTCAAGGATGGATCTTATGAGACCAAGAATAAAGAATTCACATGCCAAAAATCTAAAAAAACCAAGTGAGGAATGAAAAGCATTGAAAACTTGAAGTAAAGAAAAAGAACCCTAAAAATCTTCCTCCTTTAACTCGTCGCTCGACTAGTCGAAGACTCCGCGACTTGAACTTCAGCGACAAAATTCTCTAAATTCCCATCATCCTTGACTAGTCGAAGGTTGCCCTCGACCAATCTAAGGTTACGTAGGTTTTGTGCGGATTACGTAAATTTGAGGCGATTTTTAGATTTTTCCAAGTTGGTGCGAAAGGAGGTGATGCATAACTATAAATAGAGTGCCTAAGACATCCCTAGGCATCTTCTAGAGTTTGAGGAGTGAAGCAAAAGGGTGGAGCTGCCATCTGAAAGTTTTTCTTCTTCTTCCTTAGTTGATCTTTTTGTTTTGTTAAGAGTTCTTAGTTCAATCATGTCTATGGTTGGCTAAACCTCTTAGCTAGGGCTAGGAGGTGAAGCTTGTAGCATTATTATGATATTTGATTTGTTTTGATTCATGTTTTTATGGAACCTTATGGATTCTAGCTCTTTATTAAGGAATATTTTTATTTTTTAATGGTTTGTTGTGACAAATTACAATGGATCTACGATAGCTTGAAATATCTTCTTTTCTTAAATCGAGATTGTGAAATTAGAAAATCCTATTGTTCACTATCGTCCCTTGGGCATGGTAGGATGATGGAATCCTTCCTAACCTTCACAATTCTCTTATGACTGGTTGTAGGATTGGTAAATCAGGTCATTTGTCTTGTCTCCAAGGCATGGTTAGGTGATGGAATCACTTCCAAATCCTCATAACTCTCATCCATTGATGATTAGATCCATGAGAAGTTCAAAGATCTAACAAACCTCTTCCTACCAATTGGAGAGGATAAGACTCTGATTCCAATTGTGTCCTTGAATCATACAAGGTAGGTTCCCAATTAGTACACGTGGATCCTTGGCACCCTAGTTCTCACCTTTAAATTTATTAATTTTAATTACTTTAATCACAATTACTCTCTCAAATATTCTACATTTAGGTTTACATCTTCTTTTAGTTTTACTTTTAGTTGCTTTTAGAAACGTACGAGATTAGTCCCTGTGGATTCGACCTCAGTCTTACCGAGATTATTACTACATCGCGACCCTACACTTGGGGTTGTGAACAAGTTTTTGGTACCATCGCTGGAGACTAACGGTTGCATTTTTCTGAGATTAGCTAGTTTTGGAATTAGTTTAAGATTATGTATTTTTATTTTCTATTTTTAGGATTAGATTTTTCTAAATTATTTTAGACTCTTACTTTCTAATTATAGGTTTAGAAACTTTCCTTTTCTATTTTTAGAAACTAACTTTTTCTCTTTTTATAAACTTTTTATTTTCTGTTTTTAGGAACTTTCCTTTTTTATTTTTATAAACTAGGTTTTTTTTTTTTTTTTTTAGAAACTAATTCATTTTCCTTTTTCTTTTGCAGGATCCTAACATATATCTCCTCCAATTTGATAACTTCCTTCTAACTTCTCCTCTACTTACTTTCTATATTGTTGTAGGATTTTTCTTTTATTCCTTTTTAGTATTAGATTCAGAGTTATGGTATCATCATGCAAGAGTAGGAATGTCAGTATGCTGAGATAGGAAAGAAACATTGAAAAGGGATGTATGAAGATTATGATAGGAAACAACCTATGTCTCAAATTTTTTTGAAAAATATCATCGAGAACCAACCAGAATATGATGTTCCAATGGTTAGTAAGTCCTTACGCGATCATATATGAGAGAATGACTATACTCTACAAACTAAGAGAACAGTATGTGATGATTGGGGTCATCGTGATTATTAGAGTGAGAACTATTATCACCCATCGGATGAGAAGAAAATAATGTGTGATTCTATTATGGGTGATAATGTGTACCAACAACTATCAAACTCTCCCACATGATCAGTGGGAACATCAACATTGGAGAAATAAATCACCAATTAATTTTAATGACTATTTTCTTGGATTCCCTACTAATGAGATTGAACTAGAAACAATCCCAGAGGAGTCAATTCAGAAATACATAAATGCTTAAGAACAGTTCAACCAATATATCACACAATCATGTGATTGCTCAAATCCTCAATTCAAAGAATTCAGTCACACCTTATGGAGGAGGAAGAGACTAGGTTATCCCATCCTCAACCCAATCAAGAAACACAATGCAAAGAAAGTGATTTAAACTCGTTTATGAAAAGTACTAAAATTGAGAATAAAGAGCTAGATTTTGTTAATGTGTGTACGGTTCAATTTCTCGAAAAGTCGATCTCGATGACTGTCCAAAGAAGTGATCAAGAGACACTATTAGTTTTCAAATATAATGATATTGACACACTTCACTCACATGACACACTTGACTTCAATGAAGAGAAAGAGGCTAGTTTATTCGAGCCTCAACCCAACCTAGAAACATAGTGTGAGGAAAGTGGTCTCACCCCAATGGTAAACTGCACTGAATTAGAAGATAATGAGTATTGGGATGACAATTATGAATGTATAGCCCAAATTCTCCTAGAATTGATCTTAAGTTTGGTCTTGTTCATTGATCAGGAAGTATATGAAGTGGTCATAATGATCTACTCCACCCATTTGACATGTTTGATTTAAATGTCGAGGATGAGCTCCTTTCAACCGACATTTTCAAATCTTGTGAGACATGTTTAGACCACTCCCTTGATTTAAAGTATAAGATGGTTAGGGAGATGGACGAGTTGCTCGATAGGATTCTTGAATTTGAGGATACCCAATTAAGACCACCATCCGAGCTATCAATTCTTGACGATTAAATGCCTCTTCTAAGCATCAATGAATAGAGTCTTCACATGAATTCTTCATCTACTGACCTTTAATCTGTCTGTGCAGGGTAGGAGCTTAATCTGTCTATGCAGGGCAGGAGCAAGAGAGCATGCTTCCATCTACTTTCAAAAATGATGGAGTCCTTGAGCATATCATTATAGATTTCAATGTGGAGAATGAGTCTCCCTCAACTGAATCTCTCACCTTTTTGAAAGATTGCTTAGCACACTTCAAAGATCCAAATGATAATATGATAACAGAAATAGCGGATGTCTTGCAAGACAATACCTTATTAGTTGTTACTGACCGAGAGAACCATTATTCTGAAGCTCCTCCTTCCCCAGATCCTGAATGTTTACCATTAAAGGAGGAGCTGAAAATTAAACCTGTCAGGCCTGTATCCTAGTCTGTACCATTCCATAAACTCTCGCGATCCCCCTCGTCGAATTCTGGCAACTCGCGACCTGTAATCGTCGTTTATGCGCGACCCTAAGTCATATCCCATAGATCTGAGTGGGCTCGACCCGAAACTTGTACCCTTGCGACCACAACGTCGGTTCCAACGCCGCGTCTCGCATGCCGATGCGATGCCCGGGCTAGGAGTTATGAGCCCACGTTCATCTCAAGGAAAACGTCACGCATTGTGAATCCCGAGAGAATCTCTACCACCTTTCACATTAATCAAGTCAAGTACAACCCATCACTCACCCATACCTCTCTCTTCACCAAGTCAAAGCAACCCATACTTAGCCCATCCCTCTCATCCCATCTTTCTTATAACACCATCCCTCTCTCCCATACATCACTCCATCCCATCCCATTCTCCCCCAAATCCCTACCAACCATGAAATAAAAATTCTAAGGAGAGAAAAGACGCTTATTGAGGCCCACTTCCTACCCCCCTCATCTCACCATCTAACCCTTTAATCCTCATCTTTCACCATTAAAGGTTGAGCTTCGGAGCTTGGGAGATCAAGGAGCCAAGAAGGAACAAAATCGGTGGGTGTTTTATAGGTTTAGATTATAATTTTTGTGATGAACCAATTGGGGCCTACCGATTGATGGTATGGATCCCATTTGGGATCTATCTTGATGTATGTATTGTAAATGCTAGGAGGGCTCATAGTGGCGAATCCCTCCATCACTCGTTTTTCCTCTCTTCCTCTCTATCTCTCTTTTTCCCTATTGATGGTCCACCCTTGACATATGTATTTGATCCACGCTGTCCATCTAGTGGACCATCCAAGCCATCCACCAGGTGGGCCCACATAGGTGGTGAAATCCCACTACAACGTGAGGGGTGGTGCATACCACCTGTTGAAAGGGAGGCTAAGGACACTTTTGCCAGCGTCCAGGGCTACAACGTCCCAGCATGTTCCTAGTAGAGAGGGGGTTGTGGGACCACAACCCCCCCTCCCATGTCGTATGTATTTAATCCACACCATCCATACATTTTCCGCAGCTTAGTTTAAGTGTTGAGGTAAAGAATGAAGCCCAACCGAATCTCTGGTGGGCTACATTGTAGAAAACATCAGTTTTGGTGATATAGATTGTTAGGGACCGCTATGATGTTTCTATACACCAAAAGGTATTGTATATCGGGCTCATTGGACCCATCACAAACTGAAGAACCTGGTAGGCAGACTGGATCGTCTTGATGTGAGCCCCACCTATAAAAATCCATCGGAAAACAAACAAACAAATATATATATATATATATATATATATATATATATATATATATATATATATATATATATATATATATATATATAATATGCAGATGCTGCAGCAAGCAGTGTCCTGCTGCTTGGAACGTAGGCAGGGACCGTGGGCCCCACCATGATGTAAGTCGGTCAACTACACTGTGCATTTAATGGGTTCCCTTTAGAAATGGGTCACCCCCAAAAATCAGCCGTACATGGAACTCAAGTGGTCCACATTACAAAGCAGCAAAGGATTAAACGTCTACCATTGAAACCCTTTTTAGGTCACAGAAGTTTTGGATAATATGAATTTTTTTTTTCCTCTTACTTCAGGTCTTTGTGACCTTATAAACAGATGGAATGGAAAATAAATGTTATGGTGGGCCCCATGTGGGACCCACCTCTGCACAGCGGATTGGCTGGTGTATAACAGGTACATAGCTGCTGTATTGATATCCGTAAGTTCTGTAGGTGTAATCACAGGTATGTGTTGTATCCAACCATCCACCTACTGTCCAAATGCGTGGACGGTGGGGCCTACCCTGATACGTGGGGACCACCAGCTATATGTGTTATGTACCCACACCATTTGTCCAGACAACGGGACCCACCTTAAATGTATATATTTCATCAGCATCGACCATCTGGACGGAGCCATGTACGGCCCCACCTTGATGTACGTATTCTAAATCCTAGCCGTTCGATCGTTCTGAACGGGCGGGGCCCATAATGATGTATGTATTATGAATCCACACCGTCCATTTGAACGAGTGGTGAGGACCCCTCTTTGATGTATGTGTTCTATACACCTCGTCCTCCTGTTTTGAGGTGTGGGACGACCCCACATGTGTGACACGTGTGGCAGGTGAGACCCACCTTGATTTATGTATCTTGTATCCACACCGTCCATCTGGACGGTGTGCTAAGTAGGGGCACATGATGCTTGTGTTTCACCCCTGCTATGTGGTGCACATCGTAATGTACGGGTTTGATCCCCACTGTCCGTCCATATGTGTAGCCGGTCGTGATGTATATATTGTATATTCACGCCATCCATCTGTTTTCTATCGTGTGGGACGACCGTGATGTATGGGTCATATCCGCACCATTTGTAAGATGGGACCCATGTGATGTATGTGATTTATATCCAGGCCGTCTGTCCATTTCTAGGACGTGAGGCCAACCATGATGCACGTGTTGTATATCCTGGGACTCCATGATGAATGTGTTGTAAATCCACATCGTCTGGCCATGGATGCAAGGCCCACCTGCTGTGTGAACGTATGGCCTACCATGATGTGCATGTTTCATCTATGTTGTCCCCTTGTGCGACCCATTGTGATATATTTGAGGCCCATGAAAGTGGCCCATTCGATATATTTGAGGCCCATTGTTGAGGCCCATTGTGATGTATATGCAACCCATATTTTAGGCTCATTGTGATGTATGTGCGGCCCGTATTTGAGGCACATTGTGATGTATATGTAGCCGATGTAATGAGGCCCATTGTGATGTATATGTGGCCCGTATTTGAGGCCCATTGTGATGTATATGTGGTCCTATTTGAGGCTCATTGTGACATATATGCGGCCCTTGTATGAGGCCCAAGTGATGTATATGTGGCCCTTGCGTGAGGCCCGATGTGATGTATACAAGGCCTTTATAAGAGGCCCAATTGTGACGAGTGATTCCACCATGATGTATGTGTTATATTCACACCATTCATCCATTGCCTTGAGAGGCCCACCCTAATTTATGGGCTACATACCCAGCATGGGGTTGCCTTATGAGATCCATTATGATGTTTGTGTTACATAAATGATGTCAATCCCCTTTCCCCGAGTTGTATAAGGGTCGTGGGCCCCATAGAGAGTTAGGTTCAAATCCCATGTGGACCACACAATAGGGGGTAATGGTGGTTAAATGTCCACCATTCAAATCCGCCCTAGGGCCCGTTGTTTAGCCCATTACCTTGGAAGAAATGATGGTTAAATGTTCATGTTGAAATCTCTCTAAGGCCCATTATTAGGACCATTCTCATCTCCTCTTATTGGGCTTACCCCAAACCGTTGGACACCCATTGATGATTATATTACCTTGATTAAGCTATCCCGACCCTTTGGGCCCCATTTGATAATGGTGCTTTCCACCATACCTTATAGGATTATCCAAACCTTGGAGCCCACCTTGCATTCATATCGGGCCTTCCAATAGAGATGTGATCCACCTAGATACATGTGACTACCCAAAATTTAATGTCTATACCTAAGACCCACTTAGATTATGGCTGAACTACCAACCCATTTGTACGGACACATAGTCTTAGATGTATAAGCCCTACTGAGGCCCGCCTTGTATTCATATTGAGCCCTATGGGAAAAGGAAGCTTGCTTGTTGTATATCCACTTAACTCGCCCATGAGACATATCTTATCCTTGTATCCAGTTGCTAAGACCTCAGTGTCACGTATATATCATCCACACTGTCCACTTAGTTCTTTGGGACAAGTGTGAGGCCTATCCTTGACGTTAGTATACCATCACCTCTTGTTATAGATGGAAATATATGTGATACCAGATTTAGTATATTCATTATGTAGAACCTATCTTGACTTATGGACTAGACCCGTTGTCCCCGTCTTGGATCATGCAAAGCCTTGGAAAGCTAATGTAAGATACATCGCATAAGCTCCTATAGTTGTGGAAGGAGTACGCCATTCAGTTTATACTCATACTATGTGATATGCCGGTAATGGTCGATTGTGGATTATCATTGTCTTCTTTATCAGATAATCATGCATATGTACTTTATTACATCATGATATATGTCATACGCATCATATGCATGCTTGATATAAGGAGTGATTGATCATAACATATGTCATTGGGCTGATTGTTTATGGGATTCCCTAAGAGTTGGAGTTACCCCACATAAGCGCGCGGTAGATGCAGGTTTGATGCATGACTGGATGGTATGACTCATCATCTTGCATTTCGTGACATGATTATTTGGCGCCCTAGTGACATCAGGGTTGCAGCCTCCACAGGCATATCATAGATGGCTAGATGGGACACTGAAAATGTTTGGTTTGAACATATAGGCACTTTGGATGTCAGTGGGTGAAAGTCCCTAAACTCCCATGGCCAGGGGATGCTCCAACGTCTAGACCGAGTGGAAGACATGAGTGCCAAGTACCAAATACCGGGACGCCCCGCTTCTCACTATGTCGTGGTTGGTTGGGAGGGGGTGTGGCCTTATCCGCCTGAGTGAGGGGCTGTAAGTTAGGCTAAGTTTGACCAGCTTACAAACGAGTCAGATATCAATGAGCCGAGACGATATTAGAAGGCGGGTAGTGAGGTCTTTTCCACTCGTTGGGCTGCACAGCCATCAGGGGCTATAGCCAGCTTGGAGTGTACTAGACCCCAGTGATGATTCCAAAGATGTACGATACTGATATATGGATTTACTGAGTAGCAGTTGCGTACTCGACACTTGATTCATTCATTTATTCACTATCTACCTGGGCTGGTGGTGTGCAACTAATTATTGCGTACCTTCATAATGATTAGGATTTCAGTTGGGGCACGCGACTAACCCGAGATTAGAAGTTTACCGCATTGAGTCTGGCTATCCAAAATTAGGTATGAGACTGGTTTGGATAGAAGTCCCTTGTGATGAACCCCATAGCCTGCGATACTACATACTATTATCCTGACTTCACATTCAAGCTTGGTCATTTCATTCACACCACATATTGCATTACATCCACAACATATGATATTTTGGGTTGCTATGTTTCTGCATTTATATGGCCTAGATGAGGTTGACGATATTTGTAGACCCGTCAGGATTTACATATTACATTGCATCCTCAGTATATAAATTTGGCTTACTATGACTCTACATTGTATAGCTGATTTACATTGTTTCCTCAATATATGATATTAGCTTATTATGCTTTGTATCGCATTGCCTGGATAAGGCTGATAGTAATTATGGACTTACCGACATGTTTTCACATTGCTCTAATATTGCATACTTCACACTTACCTTGCACACACACTTACACCACCCTTTAAGTTTTCTATAAGCATATATACGATAGATCCGTACAGGTGGCGTTAGGTCGTAGCATCATCGAGCTTAGATCATGCAGCTGTCTTCTGGAGCATTGATTATCAATATATGTATTTTCCTTTCAGCACTGTATTCAACTATTCATATTAGTGGATATGTGATGTTGATATTGCCTTTGTAATTTGGGTAAACTTGTGGTTATGCTTTTTACGAGATAAATATATGTTGAAATATCCTCCTTATAGGATTCTGGGATCGAAATCTGGCATATGGGCGCTAGAAGCCGAGAATGGGGTACTACGGAGGCTGTCGACACCGGATTTGGTGATTAAAAATTTTGTGAGCCTAGTTACTGAGTTTGGGGCACGACAAAATCGGACTCTGAAACTTCAGAATGTATTGAGACTACACCACCTACTAAGGATATTTCTGAATTACATCTACTTGTAGTCTCTGATTCACCATGGTACACTAACTTTGAAACTTTCTCTATCGCAGGTGAATCGTATATACTTTGGACACCTCAGGAGATTAAAAAGATATTTTATGCTGAGGTTTATAAATTTCTCCAGATATTCATGCTCCAGTGCATCCAAGCCTATTGCAAAAAGGGATTTTGGATGATCTTGTTGAGAAACCTACTGAGAAATTTATCAAGATACTGGTCAAAAGAGGAACCTTGCGGCATGAATGAGTAGATTTTCCTTGCTTTCATAGAATTTAGGATTAAGATAGTTTGCTTCCACTATTTAGAATAATTTGCTTTCTGTTTGTTTAGGATAACTTTCTTTTCGGCCGTTTAATTCTTTTGCTAACCCACCTTTACACTGAGATCCTTTGAAAAAAACCTCAAAATTCCTTCATCAGATACTATCTTTCCATCACTTCTCCTTCAATTACATTGTCTTTTTCTTTTTTCTTTACAAATCATGCTTATTTCTTTTACATTGAGGACAATGTCAATTTTCGGTTGGGGATGAGAGATTAGGTAAACTAATCAGTATTTTCTCAGTTTTGAGCAAAATTTGTAAATTTTTTTTAAAATTTTCAATGTTTATCTATTTGAAAATCTATAAGTTAAGTATTTAAAAATGTTTTGAGTATGATGATAAGATAGAAATCGAATTTTGAATTGTTGGAGTTTGATCAACTAAGTAGCTTATCACTTATTGTTCTTACTTACACTTAATTGATTAGGGAGAAGTTTGAATAGCATGTTAATCTAAATTACAAAACACATTCAATTTATCTACTGTATGAATAGTACTAGATCTTCTGATTGTTAATATGATGATCATTGAAAGATATTGAGAATCAAGTTTGGAGAATTTTATCCACCTTAAAACAAGAAAATGACTAGTTAAAAAAAAAGGAGATCGACAAAAAGGTTATGTATGGTGAAAAAACTGAAAAAGAATGAAAAATCTAAAAGTAAATAAAAAAGACTGAAAAGAGTGAATGAGTACAAATGACCATTGATATAAAATCAAAAAATGAAAAAAGAAGGAAAAAGGGATAAGTTCAGAATCAATACTTGAGTTTCAAACTGATCTTGAAGTGTTGAGCATACCTAACATGATGAATTGATAGTATTCGTATGGGAAGTAAGTTGATTTTCACTGACCATGTTTTTCCAAAATCTCACTTTCTCATCTTGAGTTCACTCATTCATACTTGAATACACAAAAGATTATTTTCTAAAAAAGGTTTAAACATTGTGTATTGAAGTTCATGCTTCACATATTTTTCTCAGGACTAGCAAAATGCTGGTTGGGGATTGTATTGAGGGTCAAATATTACATATTATCCCCCATTTATTACTTGGTTTTATGAATATGATAATGCTTAATGTTCTATTTTAATCATGTTTGTGTTACAAGGTGAATTTAAGAGCTTGTATTGAAAAGGATGTTAAAAGTATGGATTTAACGCTCAAGAATCACCAAAGCCAAGGATGAATCTTATAAGACCGAGAATGAAAAATTCACATACTAAAGATCTAAGAAAACCAAGTGAGGAATGAAGAGCATTGAAGACATGAAATGAAGAAAATGAACCCTAAAAATCTGCCTCCATTGACTAGTCGAAGATTTCTCGACTCGAACTCTAGTAACAAAATCTTCTAAATTCCTGTCATCCTTGACCAGTCGAAGGTTGTCCTTGACCAGTCTAAGGTTACGTAGGTTTTGCGTGGACTGCATAAATTTGAGGCGATTTCTAAATTTTTCCAAGTCGGTGCGAAAGGAGGTGATGCACGACTATAAATAGGAGTGCCCATGGCATCCCTAGGCATCTTTTAGGGTTTGAGGAGTCGAGCAAAATGGTGGAGCCACCGTCTGAGAATTTTTTTTTTCTTCTTTAGTTGAACTTTTTGTTTTGTGAAGATTTCTTAGTTTAATCATTTCTATGGTTGGCTAAACCTCTTAGCTAGAGCTAAGAGGTGAAGCTTGTAGCATGATTGGGATATTTATTGTGTTTTGATTCATGTTTTTATGAAACATTATGGATTCTAGTTCTTTATTAACGAATATTGTTAGTTTTTAATAGTTTGTTATGACAAATTACAATGGATCTGCAATAACTTGAAATATCTTCTTTTCCTCAATTGAGATTGTGAAATTAGGAAATCATGTTGTTTACCATCGTCCCTTGGGCATGATAGGATGATGGAATCCTTCCTAACCTTCATAATTCTCTTATGATTGGTTGTAATATTGGTAAATCTTTTTATTTTCCTTGTCTCATGGGCATGGTTAGGTGATGGAATCACTTTCAAATCCTCATAACTCTCATCTAGATCCATGAGAAGTTCAAAGATCTGACAAATCTCTTCTTACTAATTAGATAGGATATGACTCTGATTCTATTTGTGTCCTTAAATCATGCAAGGTAGTTTTTCAATTGCTACAAGTGGATCCTTGGCACTCTGGTTCCCACTTTTGAAATCACTAGTTTTAATTATTTTAATCACAATTACTCTCTCAAATGTTCCAGATTTAGGTTTACATCTTTTTCTAGTTTTACTTCTAGTTGCTTTTAGAAACCTACAAGATTAGTTCTTGTGGATTCAACCTCGGTCTTACTGAGATTATTAGTACATCGCGACCCTACACTTTGGGTTGTGAATAAGTTTTTAGTGCCGTTGTCGGGGACTAACAGTTGTGTTTTTCTGAGATTAGCTAGTTTTGAAATTAGTTTAAGATTAGGTTTTTTTTTTTTTTTTCTATTTTTAGGATTAGGTTTTTCTGAAATATTTTAGAAACTTACTTTCTAATTCCACGTTTAGAAACTTTCATTTTCTATTTTTAGAAACTAACATTTTCTCTTTTTAGAAATTTTCTATTTTCTATTTTTAGGAACTTTCCTTTTTTATTTTTAGAAACTAGGTTGCTTTTTTTAAAAAAAGAAACTAATTCACTTTCCTTTTTCTTTTGTAGGATTCTCATCTAATATGGTGACTTCCTTCTAACTTCGCATCTACTTACTTTCCATATTGTTATAAGATTTTTCTTTTATTCTTTTTTAGGATTAGATTCAGAGTTACGATTCCACCATGCAAGAGTGGGAACATCAATATGATGTGATAGCTAAGAGACATTGGGAAGGGATGTATGATGATTATGATAGGAAACATCCTATATCTTAAAAAGTTTTGTAAAATATTATTGAGAACTAACCAGAATATGATGCTCCAACAGTTAAGAAGTCCTTACGTGATCATATGCGAGAGAATAATTATACTCCACAAATTATGAGAATGGTATGTGATTATTGGGGTCATCCTGATTATTGGAGTGAGAACTATTATCATCCATCAGACGAGATGAAAACAATGCGTAATTGTATTATGGGTGATAATGTGTACCAACAAGCATCAAACTCTCCCACATATGACCCGTTTGACTATGATTAGTAGAAACATCAACATTGGAGAGATGAATCACCAATTGATTTTAACAACTATTCCCTTAGATTCCGTACTTATGAGATTGAACTAGAAACAATCCCAGATATGTCAATTCAAAAATACATAAATGCTCAAGAACAATTCAACCTATATGTCTCACAATCATGTGAGTTTCTCCAATCCTCAATTCAAAGAATTTAGTCACACCTTATGGAGGAGGAAGAGGCTAGGTTATCCCATCCTCAACCCAATCAAGAAACACAATGTAAATAAAGTGATCCTAACTCACTTATTGAAAGTATTGAAATTGAGAATAAAGAGCTGGATTTTGATACTGTGTGTACAATTTAATTTTTTGAAAAGTCGATGTCGATGACTATCTAAAGAAGTGATCAAGAGACACTGTTAGTTTTTAAATATAATGATATTGACACACTTCACTCACATGACACACTTGACTTCGATGAAGAGGAAGAGGGTAGTTTATTCGAGCCTCAACCCAACCTAGAAACACAATGTGAGGAAAGAGATCTCATCCCACTGGTAAACTACACTGAATTAGAATATGATGAGTATCGGGATGACAATCATGAATGTACAGCCCAAATTCCCTTGAAATCGATCTCAAGTTTGGTCTTGGTCATTGATCAAGAAGTATAAGAAGTGGTCGATCATAATGATCTACTCCACCCATCTCACATGTCTAATTTTAATGTGGAGGATAAGCCCCTTTTAATCAACCTTTCCAACTCATGTGAGATTTGTTTATAGCACTCCCCTGATTTAAATTATAAGATGGTTAGGGAGATGGACGAGTTGCTTGATAGGATTCTTGAATTTGAGGCCACCCAGTTGAGACCACCATCTGAGCTATCAATTATTGACGATTCAATGCCTCTTCTAAGCAATATCAATGAACAGAGTCTTCACATCAATGCTTCATATACTGACCCTTAATCTGTCTATATAGGGTAGGAGCAAGAGAGCATGCTTCCATCTACTTTCAAAGACGAAGGAGTCCTTGAGCATATCATTAGAGATTTCAATGTGTAAAATGAATCTCCCTCAACTGAATCTCTCAGCTTTATAGAAGATTTCTTGGCACACTTTGAAGATCCAAATGATAACATGATAATAAAAATAGTGGATGCCTTGCAAGACAATACATTGTTAGTTGTTACTGACTGAGAGAATTGTTATTCTGAAGCCCCTCCTTCCCTAGATCCTGAATGTTTACCATTAAAGGAGGAGCTAAAAATTGAACCGGAGTCTGAAACTTCAGAATGTATTGAGATTACACAACCTACTAAGGATTTATTTTTTTTGAATTACATCTACTTGTAGTCTCTGATTCACCGTTGTGCACTAACTTTGAAACTTTCTCTATTGCAGGTGAATCGTATATACTTTAGACACCTCAAGAGATTAAAAGGATATCTTATACTGAGGTCTAGAAATTTCTCTAGACATTCATGCTCCAGGGCATCCCAGCATATTACAAAAAGGGATTTTGGATGATCTTGTTAAGAAACTTACTAAGAAATTTATCAAGATACTGGTCGGAAGAGGAACCTTGCAGTATGATTGAGTAGATTTCACTTGCTTTCATAGAATTTAGGATTAGGATAGTTTACTTCCATAATTTAGGATAATATATTTTTCATTTATTTAAGGTGGAAACTAATCAGTATTTTCTCTGTTTTGAGCAAAATTTGCATAATTTTTGAAAAAAATTTAATATTTACTTAGTTAGAAGGCGATAAGTTGTGTATTTAAGAATGTTTTGAGTATGATGATAAGATAAAAATAGAATTTTGAATTGTTGGAGTTTGATCAACTAAGTAGCCTATCACATATGATTCTTACACTCGATTGATTAAGAGGAAGTTTGAATAGCATATTAATCTAAATTATAAAACATATTTAATTTGTCTTTTATATGAATAGTAGTAGATCTTTTGATTGTTAATATGATGATCATTGAAAGATATTGAGAATCAAGTCTGGAGAATTGTATCCATCTTAAAAGAAGAAAATGACCAGTTTAAGAAAAAAAAAAGAGGAGGAGATCGACAAAAAGGTCATGTATGGTGAAAAGACTGAAAAAGTCTGAAAAAGAATGAAAAATCTGAAAGTAAAGAGAAAAGACTAAAAAGACTGAATGAGTATAAATGACCTTCGATATAAAATCAAAATCTAGAAAAAGAAAGAAAAGGGGATAAGTTTGGAACCAGTACTTGAGTTTCAAACTGATCTTGAAGTGATGAGCATAACTAACATAATGAATTGATAGCATTCGTATGAGAAATAAGTTGATTTTCACTGAGCACATTAAAAAACTTGATGTGCTAACTATACTCTGACCTAATGGATGGAGAACTTATTAGATTGGTTGCTTATGTGATTCGACTCTAGGTTTCCAAAATCTCACTTTCTCATCTTGAGTTTACTCATTCATACTTGATTACACAATAGATTATTTTCTGAAAAAGGTTTGAACATTGTGTATTGAAGTTCATTCTTCGCATATTTTTCTTGGGACTAAAAAAATGTTGGTTGGGGATTGTGTTGAGGGTCAAATATTACATATTATCTCCCATTTATTACTTGGTTTTATGAATATGATAATGCTTAATGTTTTATTTTAATCATGTTTGTGTTGTAAGGAAAATTTAAGAGCTTGGATTAAAAAGGATGATAAAAGCATGGATTTAACGCTCAAGAATCACCAAAGCCAAGGATGGATCTTATGAGACCGAGAATGAAGAATTCACATGCCAAATATCTAAAAAAACCAATTGAGGAATGAAGAGCATTGAAACTTAAAGTGAAGAAAAGAAAACCTAAAATCTGTCTCCTTCGACTAGTCGAAGATTCCTTAACTCGAACTCTAGTGAAAAAATACTCTAAATTTACATCATCCTCGACTAGTCGAATGAGACCCTCGACTAGTCGAAGAAGTCCCTTGACCAGTCGAAGGTGACCATCGACCAGTTGAAGGTTGTCCCCGACCAGTCTAAGGTTACGTGGGTTTTGCGTGGACTACGTAAATTTGAGGCAATTTTTAGATTTTTCCAAGTCAGTGAGAAAGGAGGTGATGCACAAATATAAATAGGAGTGCTCAGGGCATCCCTAGGCATCTTTTAGGGTTTGAGGAGTGGAGCAAAATGGTGGAACCGCCGTCTAAGAGTTTTTCTTCTTCTTCCTTAGTTGATCTTTTTGTTTTGTTAAGAGTTCTTAGTTCAATTATGTTTATGGTTGGCTAAACCTCTAAGATAGGGCTAAGAGGTGAAGCTTGTAGTATGATTGGGATATTTTCTTTATTTTGATTTATGTTTTTATGAAACCTTATGGATTCTAGTTCTTTATTAAGAAATATTTTTAGTTTTTAATGGTTTGTTGTAACAAATTACAATGGATCTAGGATAGCTTGAAATATCTTCTTTTTCTAAATTGAGATTGTGAAATTAGGAAACCTTATTGTTCACCGACGTCCCTTGGGCATAGTAGGATGATGAAATCCTTCCTAACCTTCACAATTCTCTTATGATTAGTTGTGAGATTGGTAAATCCTGTTGTTTGTCTTCTCTCCTGGGCATGGTTAGGTGATGGAATCACTTTCAAATCCTCATAACTCTCATCCATTAATGATTAGATCCATGAGAAGTTCAGAGATCTGACAAATCTCTTCTTACCAATTGGATAGGATAGGAATCCGATTCTAGTTGTGTCCTTGAATCATGCGAGGTAGCTTCCTAATTGCTACAAGTAGATCCTTGGCACCCTAGTTCCCACCTTTAAATTCACTAGTTTTAATTACTATAATCACAATTACTCTCTCAAATATTATAAATTTAGGTTTACGTCTTCTTCTAGTTTTACTTCTAGTTGCTTTCAGAAACGTACGAGATTAGTCCTTGTGGATTCATCCTCGGTGTTACCGAGATTATTACTGCATCATGACCCTACACTTGGGGTTGCGAACACCTAGATGAGGAATCTTCCCTGGAGATGTGGAAAAAGTTAGAAGACGTACATGTCGAAGTACCTAACAAATAAGTTGTTTGTGATGAAACAACTTTTTGACTAAAATTGAAGGAAGAATCAGATCTCTTGGAGTACATGCATATGCTTACAAAGGTGTGTAACAAGTTGGTAAGGCTCGGAGAATGATCAAGGAAGAAGACAAAGTGCTGCAACTTCTAACATCGCTTCCCATAACATATGACTATCTCGTCACTACTCTATTGTATGGGAAGAATATAGTGAAGCCTGAAGAGATCATTGTGGTGCTCATTTCCAACGAGATGAGGAAGAAGTCGGTTGATAAGGAATCTCAAATGTAAATGTTAGTCACGAAAGGAAATCAGGGATGTGTGCGATTCGTGGAGAAATCTCGATTTGACAAGAGGAAAAGGTGCAAATTGAAGTCAAAGACAAATGATAGATGCTTTTATTACAGCATTAAGGGGCACTTCAAAAGAGACTGCTAGAAATGAAAGGATGACCTGGAAAGCAAAGTAAAAGAGAACTCAAGTGAATCAACTAGTGTAGCGGAAGAGAGCCTAGAAGGAGACCTCCTATTGGTCTCCTCTAATGCAGACCATCTCTTAGACACATGGATTCTAGATTCAAGATGTTTGTATCACATATGCTTGGATAAGACTTGGTTAGATTTCTATAAGTCATATGATGGTGGAAGTGTTCTAATGGGCAATGATGCAACATGCAAGGCCATCAAAATAGGGACTATCAAGGTGAGGATGTTTGACAGAGTCATATGGACTCTAGGTGTTGTCAAGCATGTCCCAGATCTAACGAAAAACTTACTATCCTTTGGGTTTTAGATATGAACGGTTGCACGTTCACCGTAATGGGCAATGTAATCAAGGTCACTAGAGATGTAATGGTATTGATGAAGGGACATAAGGTTAGAAATTTGGATAAGTTGGTTAGGAGCACAATTATGGGTGAGGTTGTTACCACCTCACACACATAATCAAGCACAGATAACTCAACCTTTGACATATGTGGTTAGGGTATATCACCGAGAGGGGTAAGATGGAACTCCACAAACATAAATTGTTAAAGGGAGTTAAGGTATGCAATGTGGATTTCCATGAGCATTGCTTCCTAAGCAAGCAGTGTAAGGTAAGTTAAGATTGCTACACACAGTGATAGCAGGACACATAACTATATTCATTTCAATATCTAGGGGTCAATGACAGTACTATCTAAGGGAGGGGCATGATACTTCATGACCTTCATAGACGATTACTCGATCGAGGAAGGTTTGAATCTACTTCATGAAGCATAAGTCTAAGGTGTTCGCTAAGTTAAAGCAATGGAAGATAAAAGTAGATAAGCAAACCACGAGATAGGTTAAGTGTTGGTCAGACAATGGTACAGAGTATAGAGAAGTGAATTTCATAAAATTTTGAACATTAAGGCATTACAAGCCACTTTTCAACTCTAAGAATCTCACAACAGAATGGGGAGGCATAAAGGATGAACAAAACTCTGTCGAGAGAGAAATAAGTAGAATGAATTAGGGAGGAATATTAACATCTTTGAATTCATAAAACTCTATATTAGAAAGTATTCGTCCTACTTGGCCCTTCTTCTTGATCTTTCGACGTTTTGGAGTAAGTCGAAGAACACATTCTTCTTTCGCTGAGACCGAGATCTGAGGAGATTGGTTGCCTATTCAACCACTCGCTCGATATGTAAATCAGGTTAGGCGATATTCATAGAGTGGGGTTCATCCTATGATGATGGGTTACTCCTTTGCCTTTCGTACGAAAGGACTTTTCAATATAGTTAATGAGAATGAGAAAAATATTCTGCAAAATACCTCTCTAATAGGTGAATTCAGTTTAGTGAACGCAAACGCAAATTATAACTAGGGCTACTGACTACTTGATTACTACCATAGATTACGTTATGGAATGTAAAACAGTAGGTTGAAAGGTAAATGATTATACTAATATAAATTGCTTGGTAATTGAAAGTAAAGGATTACACTATGGAATGTAAATTGACTGGTGATTGAAAGATAATTAAAAGATAATGTTGGGTTTGTTTGGTTTGGTATGAGACTAATTTTTCTTCTTGATTAGCCTTACTATTTATAGTTTTGATCCAGCCATTCTGGATTCTTCCTATGCTCTGATAGTTATGTTCACTGCTCTCCATTAATTAGATTTTAGACACTTCCCACGTTCTACTTTACTTCTATTTTTTCCACCTGTCTTGTGACTGTACAAGTTTGATCGCTTCTCTGATCATTCGAAATCGACCGTTATTCCTCTTAACCACTTTAGTGGTTCACGACAACAATTAATACATTGTGGCTCCACTTTCCAAGAACTCATCTATATATATCCACATATCTTTAAACGCACCATGTGTACCCATACATATCACACGTAATTCCCTCTAATTGGTTACAACCGGAATAGTTATGAACATTTCCCCCCTCGTTGTTGTCCTTTTAGTGAAAATGACAGCGACCTAAGAGTTTTTATTAAATGCGGCAATAAATCGTTATTCGACCATTTTATGTAATGTGCCAGTGTCGGTCACGTTAAATCGAGGCATCGAAAGAACCCCATGCCAACACGTGTCTTCCGTAGCTGTCTTGCCAAAACCGTAATGATACTTCAATAAATGCTCTCTCTATCCTTTGGCTATATAAACACCACTTCAAATCATTTCTTCTTACGCTCCCGAATTTTCTCTCTTACTTACAATCTTCTTTCGAAATCTCTCACTTCTCCTTACTTGATTACAATGGCTGCTTATTCTTCCTCTGCTTCTGTATTCCAGAAAAGAGACATTGTGGGCATCATGGACATCCTTAGTAAGAAGTGTACTAAAAACACGATCTTCTCATCTCCCTTGGGTGACGAGACCCTCTGTCTTATCCCTGCATTCTCTCCGGAGATTATAACTGATGAGGTCTTTCCTCTAAATCCGTTCCTTCCGATCTACCCTAGAGAAGATATCCTGATCTGATTTGGATCTATCCCCAATGCTACAAATGCTTTGAAAACCCCTCGGACATGGTCGAAACCTCTTCCAAACTGGGAGAAATGGTTCATCTGAGTATCCTCTGAACATGAGGAAACGTGAAGGAAGACCGACATCTATGATTGTATAAAACTCTCCCTCCGAGAGTATTCGGCCCCTAGCCATCCTTCTTACTCTCTTAACGTTCTGGAGTATGTTGAAACATACATTCTTCTTCAGTTGCAATCCAATGAGTCCCACTGTTTAGGACATCTGTCATCTAACTGAACTAATACCCTTCAACATGATGTTCTATAAGGGTTTTGTCCCCAGGCGGAACAAGGATTTCCCAAGCAAGGCCGCTAAGCTATACCAATTTCACAAAGGCCTACTGCAAATTCGAGGACCCATTCGATGAAATAGAACATACGATAATTCTCCTTCTTTGGATCTGCCAACATCTCTTGTGCGTGAATGCTCAATAAATCACTGCAAAGTAAGTTGCTTTAGCCGAACAACTTGCTTAAGGTCACAGGATTGCCCTAACACCTTATGTTCCTGGCCATTTATATCAGGGTTTCAATAAGACTACTCGTATAGGAGTACATTATGCAGGAGACCTCTATGGCTTTTACAATTGTGCTTTTGTGCATACTTCCGACCTACTACTCTCCATCACATCATGCATAAAGGGAAGTTATACTCTTCTTTCAGCGACCATCTTCTTCACTCACTCCCGGAGACTCTCACAGTCAAGTAATATCTGCATAGCTTCTTCCTCCTCGATAAGACAAAAGGAGTCAGTCATTCATGCCTTTCTCAAAGGGAGAGAGACATATGGTCCGGGATGGCTCAATGGATAGTATAAGCCAAATGATGAGTACTCAGTCGGTCGATTGCTCCACACCTTGGCTAGTTATTTTCTCAGCCAAGACCTTGCCTATGGGGGAACGATCGAGTTAGGAATAATGCCAAGGTCAGAATTGAACGGTATCACCCATCATTGCTTGCACGATAACACAGTTTTGTTTAATACATTCCATGCCCTCTTACCCACAAAACTAGCAATCAGCCTCCTTCTGGTCATTCAATAGTGATGGATGTTGAACTTTACATATCTCTGAGTACTGCATACAGTAAGCAGGTTCACTCTAGCAATCCCTAGCTATCTCAATTCTCCTCGGGTCACGGATAGTTTCCTTGCATGGTGGGATCTTCATTATGACAAGATGTTGGTGTCAGTAGTGTGCTCGAGCACATCACACAATTTATCTCCCAGCTAGAGGTGAAGAAAAGAACTGTTGCTCCTTTGCTTACTCCTACGACAAAAAAGATGACGAATAGGTCAAAAACTAGATTGACCGCTGTCCTTCCTCCTCCAACTTCAAAGACCGAGGTTGTTGTTACGTCGAATCCAGGAGGTTATGGAGAAGGAACTTAATGTTCTAATACATGTCCAACAGAAAAGGGTGGCCCCGAGGAAGATCTCAGACTTAGGAGCTCTCTTTGGACAACCCCCGAAGGTCCCTGTCTTCCCTACTTGATGCGCTAGTCCCCTCAAACCATCTATAAGGATAAAGGATCGACCACGATAGCATCTATTTAGCCTCGCCGACTGACAAGTACATCTTCGGTTGAGGCCATATCTGCCTTTGAAACGTATTTCAAAACAAAGTTTTGGCCTGGTCTCATGATTGCAGATTATTCAAAAGAAATCAAGGAGGGCTTGAAACAACACGAAGAAGCCCATTTTAATAAATGCTAGAACTAATGGTTGTGGGATAGAAGGGATTAAATAACCTCAATCTTCCCTTTGATGAGAAGTATTATCCACCTTATCATCTTAATCCACCACCATTCCCTACTTCCACCCAACCAATGGTGACCGTAATAAAAAATCTTCAAGCCGTTAGAGGTCAGCCGATCGTTTACATAGTTCGATCTGATTTAGGCAGAAATCACTCACTCATACGCACACTCTCATTGACTTATCTATTTTTCACTTTGACTAATTCCTTTATGTCCTTTTGGAAGTCACTCGAGAATTAACATTGATAGAGAGTTGAACATGGCCCTTCTTGAACAACAACAACTAACAACAGTATCAATATTAACAGCAGCAATAGCAATAGTCCCAGGGGTCCCGACCCTGTTATTACTGAGATCCTGATCGTTGACTAAGAAGAAATGGTTAGTGCCGAAGGTCTCCCTTCCAGCAGTCAACCCGAAGTCAGCAATCTTCTAACTGACTCGGAATACATGACACGAGTCCCTTGCAGCTTACGCCAGTCACTCAGAGTGCAATCGTCATTACCTCTCCTCAACCCTTCATCTGAAGTTTGCTCCTCCACTGCTGATCCTCTCAGCACCCATATCAGTCAAGGAGATCCCAACCTCGGCCGAGCCTAAGGTAGCAGTCATAAAAGTAGCCGAGACGATGATCAAGTCAGAGGAACCCGCTTCCATTGTGGTCGAGATTAGCGAGATAGTAGTGGCTAAAGCTGCAGGACCTGTTACGATCGAGGTTGTTGAAACAGCTTTGGCCGATGTTGTTTTGACTGAGACCGCTCCTACCTCCATCTTCGAGGGCCTCCCTTAGGTCGATGATATCATCTCTTCTTTCCAGTGGGCTTTTGTCGAGGAGACCGCAATGGCTGAATCTCCTTCATCTTCCAGCAGCCTACAGGATATAAGGGTCAAGCTCCATGTCCTATTACAGAAGGGTCTAGAGGGGTCCCTTGATATTGAGTTGGTCGACAAACTAACTGATTGGTTAAAGCTTATCACGTCTACTCCAGGTTAGATTCAACCCTTGTCAACAATGTGCCTGGTGTCCATGAACTTCAGTCGCTACTCAAGATCTACCTTCATATTGGTATCGTTATCGATTGACTTGAAGAAAAATGAGCTATGGCTGAGTCCAGGAGGACCTTTGCACACACCACGGCCCAGAATCTCAAAGTTAAGAATGTTGCAATGAAAACTTATAAGGTCAAGTTGGAGGACCTGGAGATCAGAATTACAGCTCTGGAGGTGAAGCTAATTGTGTTGAGGCAAGAATTTGTGGGAAAGCATACGGAGCATCTTCAACAAAAGAATGAAGTTCTGCAACTGACAATTGTTGTGAATTCCTAAACAGTGGACATCGGCCGACTTTCTCTATCAGCGGCTAAGAAGGAAGCTTCGTTGCAAATAGCAAGGGGCCAATTGTGAATGGCCAGTGATTCACTACAACAATTTTTGTCTCAGGAATTTTTATTGTAATAACTCTTACTGTATATGAATGGCTATTGAGCCACTTTTTACAACTTGTTCAATCTTCTGTTCCTTACTCTTGTTGTGTGTAACCGATTACTGACCCATTTTTGAAAATTCGGAGGATAGTGAGTTACTCCCCAATTTAGAGCTCTTTAACTGCTCCCATGTTCATAACAAACAGGAATGTGTGATGAGTTTATTGCCATGACCTTTATAGATCATGGGTGTTAAATACTTATTATTTAAACAACATCTAACCCCCATCTCATTCCCACGTCAACACTTCTTACGATCTTTCTTTGTCTCAATGGCATCCAACTCATCTTCCCTTATTACAGGCAGTGAGTCCTATCTGAAAGAGATCCTCGAATGGGGCCTAAAGGATTATTCCTTTTCTAGCCTGTTATTCAATGCTAATGGCTTTGTATTAGATGCTTCTTCCATGGTTGAATCAGACGTTAAATTCAGAGAACTCATTTAAAACATGAAACGTCTATAAGCCATGCAAAAACACTACTGTGATCTTTCTCTCATCAGGTGAACTTGGCTTATCTAAGATAGCAAGATGCGGCCAAGGGAGATTCTGCTGAGTTGAGTGGCAAACATGAATTAGCCCATTATGAGCGGATGCGATGTACCCAAGCACACCAATTCAGTGTCACCATGCTACAAATAATGCAATCCTACCAAGCTAGACTGGTAGAAGAGTTAGAGGAGTGCCATATCACCTTCTACGTTAAGGAGATCGTCATTCTACCAGACTTATCGTTCCTGGATGAACAGATCTTCCTATATCAAACGCGGTCGAAAGCAAATTTCGGTGACAGGCTTCGTGTCAACCGGCTACTCCATCTCTTACCACTGACTACTAAAGAAGGAGAGACCTGAGCTACCCTCAAGGAAAAGGATGAAGCGAAAATGCAGGCCCTCCTTGAAGAGTTTGATGGGATGAGGATTTAGTCTACTTGATCACTTTGAGCTTTCTACGTTCATTTCCTTTTATTACAATAGGGTTAATGACCACAAAGTGATGAGTAAACTCCAAGATTAAATAAAAAAAAAATAAAGGATAAGATGTACCTTCCTTTTCGCCATGCCCTTTGACTGTGATAGTGCCTTAGTACTTTAGCTATTAGTATGGCCCTAGTATTGTAGTATAGACGTGCAGTACTTAGCCATTCCACATATGTGTATGTCATACCTTGACCATAGTAATGGCACAACCTTCTTTTGAGGAAATCTCGTTTATTCCATCGTGTTTCCTACAATATCGAGAATGGTTCATTTCTAGGGCCTTAAGTGTGAAGCCCATGTCCTAGACCGTACTATTCCGTGGACTCCCGCAGTCCTCCCAGTCGATTTTCGGTGACCCGTGACCTGTAATTGACATTTGCGTCAACCCTAAGTCGCATCTTGTCAATCTAAGTCGGCTCGACCCCAGACTTGTACCCTTGCGACTGCGCCGTCACCGCGTCTCGCATGTCGAGGCAATACCTGGGCCAGGAGATATAGGCCCGCATTCAGTTTAAGAAAAATGCCGCTCATTTTTCAAATTCCAAGAGAATCCATCACATCAAATGTCAAGTACCACATCCCATCTTCAAGTACCAACAACCCTTACCTCTCTCTTACACAAGTACCCTAAAGTCAACTCTCTCTCTCCACCCATCACTCACCATCTCTCTCTCTCCTTACATCACATCTCTCTCTCATCTCTCTCCCATTCTCCCAAGCAACCCACCGTCCAAGCTCTCCATGAGAAGAGCTTGGTGTGGCCCATCTTCCTACCCCCCTCATCTCCCATCTCCACCGTCCAATCTCCAACATCTTCCATAATAATGATAGCCAAGGAGCTAAGGATCTCATGGAGCCAAGAAGAACCAAGAACCGTGGGTGATTTATAATTTCTACCATTGATCTTGATGATATGAGGGCCCACATGTGGTGGAACCCATTTGATATAGGCATTGTAAGAAAGGGAGGACCCATATAGCGGCGTCCCTCCCCTCTACCACTCATTTTCTCTCTCTCTCTCTCTCTCTCTCTCTCTCTCTCTCTCTCTCTCATGATGATGATGAGAATGATGTATGGCCCACCCAGCTGGAAAATGGATGGACTGACCTACTGCGCACCAGCTACATAGTTGGTGACATCACCAAGCTATAAGGGTCCCACCATGGTATGTGTTTCATCCCACCGTCCAGATGGACGGTGGGGGTGTCCGTGATGTGTGTGCATCCCAACCGTCCATGGGTGGGACGGTGGGGTTTCACCGTGATGTATGTGACATCCACTCCAGCCGTCCATCATGTGGGGCTCCACGGTGGTGTGTTTTGACATCTGCACTATCCATTAACGGGGCGTGCAGACCCAGCCATGATGTATATATCTTACATCCACACCGTCCATACTTTAGACGGTGTGGATCGGACTGACTAGTGTACCGCACCAGCTACATAGCTGCTGCATTGGATCAACAAGTTTTATAGGTCCCATGTGTGGTATGTGGGGCATTTCCACATCGTCCATGTGCTGGATGGGCGAGACCCACCTTATTATATTCATTTTATGTGTTGTCCATGCACAACACGTGGAGCCCACCTTGATAATGTGCTGCCCGTGCATAGCACGTGGGACCCACCTTGATCATGTGCTTCATACAGCACATGGCACCACCGTGGTGTATGTTGTAATCTACACCGTCCATTCAAGGTGGGATCCATTTGTATTAACGTTAACAGTTTTCTGCGGGTCTGATCATGCAATATGGTTATATCTAAACCGTTCGTCCAACTTATTAGATTCCAGGCCCACCCTAATGAATCTGTTTCACCCTTACGGCCCATCTGATTTCGGTAGCCATGAGGGGTTGGCCCTCCTGGACAACCCATACCTAGTGGGACCCGTCGGGAGATGTATTGATCCAGACCGTCCATTCGTTGGACGTCCAGTTGGCCCCCACGCAGGTGGGCTGGACGTCCATCACGTGGCCCACCTTTGCTGCATGTATTTATATCCTCGCTGGCCATCAGTGTGGGGTCCATTTGGGATGTGTATGGCTCACCATATATGTGCATTTTATCCAGACTGTCCATCTATTTGGACGCCAATCAAGTCCAACTTGCAGGTGGGTTGACTGTCCCCTAGATGGCCCACCTCACTGAATGTGTTGTTCACTCATGTTGTCCATCCATTGTGAAGCCCATTGAGATTGTATGAGGTCCATTGTCATTGTATGAGGCCCATTGTAATTATGTGAGACCCATTATGATTGTATGAGACTCATTCTGATGGTATGAAATCCGTTGTGATTGTATGACACTCATCGGTGCGGCCCATTGATGCAGCCCACTTGACGTGTATGAGGCCCATGTGCAGGGCCCACTTATTATGTATATTGGGCTCATGTACAGGGCCCACCTGTTGTGTATTTATGGTCCTTTTTGGCATGGCCCATTGAGTTGTATTTGAGGCCCGATGTGATGTATTTATGGCCCAGTGTGATGCATATTAGGCCCTTGTGTGAGGCCATGGACCCACTATATGTTTGGCTCTACATGGGCCGCTACTTAGAAGCGATGTTGGTTAAATATCCACATTGATGTGCAATGATGGTTAAATGTCCACATTGTCACCTTCCCTTAGGCCGATTATCGAGGCTAATTATCAGTGCAGATTATCGAGGCCAATTATCGATGTTAATTATCGATACCGATTATGAGTACGTGATAGTAAAGCATCATGACACATGCCCATATGCATAACCTACATGCTTGATATGAGATCTGGTCGACCATTGCATATACCATTAGGCAAGTTATCTATGGGACTCCGTGATAGGCAGAGTCATCCCAGATGAGTGCACGATATGCTTAGTTTGATGCATGAATGGATGGTATGACTCATACATCTCGCATTTTGTGATATGACTACCTGTAATGGTCTAAAAATCGGGGGTCGAGTAGAAGTTCAACTCCTGAGTTCCAACGCATCACCTATGCAACATGTGTAATGATGATTAAATATTGTCTGTGTTAGCGCACTAAACATGAGTGAGATTATACCAAATCAGCATATCATACTCCATAGACAGTTAAATTACTCAAGCGGAAGACCATGCTAGGTATGTATAAAACATATAGGTGGTGTCACATCTCCAGAGTATAATCATGTTTCAAGTTAAACAATTACATGTATTATTTCAAAATACAAAATAGAAAAATGTGTAGGTCCATCTACGTCATGAAATCCCTATAACCTTAACGATCAGAATGCAGCCTACATGAACTCGTCAGAATATTGCATATATGAGAACTTCTCCTCGTCGTCATAAAAATTAGGCTTCGCTTCATAAGTTGTGTCATCATTTGCAACTAAGACAGAGTCTGGTTGGTGTTTTAAAATACCATCCCAGAGTGGGAATGAGTGATCAACTCAGCTGAACTATAAGGTAAAGGTTAACATGTTATCAATTCAGTCAAGCAGTAATGATAAAGCAATAGAATAATCATGTCCTAAGTTACTCTTGTTAATGCAGGAATGATATGCGATAATGATGCATGTCCTCGCCTACACTTCCTTAGCGACTTCATCTCACGTTCACGTATGACATCCTCCCAAAATGTGTGCTTCCTCGCCAAAGCACATGCAGTGTGGTGCATGATCGTGTTAACCAATACTTAATTAGGTTTATTTATACAGCAAGTTTGGAAAACTAAAGTACCTCCCTTTGTATCATTGACCCAATATTGATCCATCTAGGATCATTAATCTTAGTAGTCACATACGATAGGCAGTTCTAGGGCGCTATGAAGAGGCTCGTCACCATCAGCGTAAGCTTGGTTTATATTCTAGTTTACTATGAAAAGGCTTTCACCTCAACATAGACCTAGTGCATTCTCGAGGTCACTACGAGCTTGTCACCTGATCGTAGGCTGACAGCTCAAATACAGTGTCTTATACCACCGTATTCAGCTCACGAGTCTAGATTGCTCATTAGACACTGTGGGGAGGCTCGTCGCCCCAGTGTAGGCCGACAATACAACCACGGTGTCCCATACCACCACGCTCGGCTCATGAGTCTTAGCGGATCGAAGTACCAAGGTTAAATGAGTTTTCAATGGTAAGTGGTACCTTAGCTTCAAGCAGTTGTGTCCATATATGGTAAACATACAATGGGCAGATCGGGTTACTTGACAAGCTTGATTGGTACGAGTGTACGTTGAATTGGTCGACATAGAGTGTGTAAGCACTCCACGTGGCCCAGCCACTGCCGGCAATCTCCTTACGACTCAGATTTCTCGAACATATCTATGGTGGCAAAATTAACTCAGCCACTCGATCGAGAGTTATTACTAATAGCTTGGCCTATGTAGCAGTCCCAAACATACTTAAACATAACAGGAAAGCATAGGTGATAGGCATATCAGCAATAAACAATTAATTCAAACAAGGGAACCACTTGAGTATTTTTATGAAGTACAAATAAACATGCTTTCACACCTATACATTTCATAAGTAAATCACATCAAATAATCTAAGTTACATGAATGGATTTATACACATAGCTAAGGTAGTTGAGAATCTTATCTCAATACCCATATAAAATATAATTTACTGAATATTTACTCATTTAGACATTCCTACAAACACTTAGACTACACACTTCAACATACATTACGTATGTTGGTCATAACATGTATTAGGGCAAATCCTTTCACCAAGGAGTTGTCACATATACAACAATCATATATCCACGACGGATAATCATGGCAAGCACGAATTTAAATTCCATACCCATTCAAACATTTTTACAAACACTTAGACTACACACTTCAACATACATGACGTATGTTGGTCATAACAAGTATTAGGGAAAATCCTTTCACCAAGGAGTTGTCACCTATACAAAAATCATATATCCATGATGGATAATCATGGCAAGCATGAGTGCAAATACCATACCCATTCAAACATTTCAACAAACATATGAATTACACTATATTCAACATAGTTCATATATATCTGTAAAGCGAGGAAAACATCGTATCTAGCATGAGAAATGGCAACCAGGTCAGTTATAAATCATTAATTAATATTAACAGCCTTGAAAACCATAATCTAAATGTTTATAGTTTGCACCTTTCACCAGTAAACTCGTAACGAATTCAATTTGAACACTCTCGCCTTGTAAACTAGATTTTGGATACCTAATCAACAAAACGGGTTAGCTATTTCACCGATCTACGTATTTAGATTCCTAAAACAGGTTAGGGTTAGGGTTTCTTACCCAAGAACGGAATCAGAATCTCTGGTATAGCGACACGGAAGCAGTAGTTACATACGTGGAATAGTGGGATCGAATCCTACGAACTATCTCGCACTTGCTCTCTCACTTCTCCACTTTTTCCTTCACCTACACTCTCTTTTCTCCCTTAGGGTTTAGAATTCGTATGGAATAAGAGGGGTGGGTAAAGGCCCTTATATAGGCCTAGAACTGATGGGAATGGTCCCAGGGCAATGGTATACTTGGGTTATAGTCAAAGAGTGGTTGTTTCAGTCCAACGGAGCACATCTGGAAGCCCCTTTTTTGCATACGATATGGGAAAAGTTCCTTGACATTGGATCTAGGTCAGATTAAGTTTTTGGTCTGGCAGATTTGCAGAACGACCGCAGAGGACCAGTTTCAGTTCAACAGTCATCGCCACTCTATCAGGGCCACAAGTACACTAACCTATGTATGAAATTTTTTCTAATCCGAGGGTGTATTTGGGTCAGATTCTGATAGTCTGAAATCTTAAAATTGGCCCGCAAGTGAACAGCCTAGTTTACTTAAATCTGAGTACATTTTCTAATGATATTCGCATTTCTCATACACTTCGTTCCGGGCTAAAGTTGTGCGTTTCTGGATACTATCTGGACTTAATTTTAAAAATGGTCGTCAAGCCTAGGAAGGCAGTCATATTCGTATAGTTTCACGGTAATCAGACTTTTGACATGCGGTACAGGTCCGATACAGAGTTTCAGTGTGCTCCCGAGAGCAACCGAGTTTTAAGATTGATTCTAAGTTTCAGGGTAATGTAGTGTTAATGATTCTACACATTTTGGGTCTTGCAGTTCATATTTAAAGTGGTTTAGGCTAATTTTAAAGATAATTTAGTTTATCACTTGATTAATTTTCGTCTAATTTTTAAAGGATTTGGTCTTAAGCGATTTCTACCTGAGGTGGAACTCAGGTCTTTGTACGGATTTTTTCGAGACATTACACTACCATACGCCCTAGTGACATTAGGGTCATAGCCTCTACAAGCATATCATGGATGGCCACATGGGACACTGAAAATCTATTACTAGCATCAGGTGGCCATAGATGGCCCTGGGTGAAAATTCTTAAACCCTCTTAGTACTAGAGGACACCCTAACGTCTAGATCGAGTAGATATATATGAGCTCATGAGGGCCATATACCAGTAGATCGCGTCTCCCACTGTGTCGTGGTCAGTTGGGAGAGGGCGTGACCTTACTCACCTAAGTTAAGGGGCAATATCTAGGTTGAGTTTGACCATCTTAAGAAATGGGTCCACTATCGATGAGCGGGGTTCGATATCGGTAGGTAAATAGTGAGGTCTCTTCCACTTACCCAGTTGTGCACTCGGATAGGGGCGGCAAACTGGCGTAGAGTGTAATAGATCCCGGTGATAATCCCAGATATGTACGGTACTAATAGTGAACTTATTAAGTAGGAGTTGCATACTCATTTATTCATTCACTATCCACTCGGACTGGTGGTACACAACTATTTGTTACGTGTACCTTCGTAATTGTTAGGATTTTGATTAGGGCGGACAACTAACCTGAGATCAGGAGCCTACCATATTGAGCCTAACTATCCAAATTTAGGTATGGTACTGGTTTAGATAGAAGTCTCTTATGATGGACGATATAGCTTGCGATACTATGTACTATCATCCCAACATCACACTTCAGCTTGGTCATTCCATTCACATCTCATATTGCATTGCATTCTCAACACATAGTACTTGGTTTACTGTGCTTTTGTATTGCATGGCCTAGATAAGGCTGATGGTATTTACGGACTTACTAGCATATTTTTACATTAATCTGATATTGTACAATTTATGGATTGTCAGTATTTCCACTTACTCTGATATCTATATGCTTGGCACGTGCATCGCACACACTTTCACCACCCTCTAAGCTTTTTATAAGCTTATACACGATAAATACGTGCAGGTGGCGTTAGGTTGCAGCAGCATTGAGCTTGGAGCGTGCAGCGGTCTTCTGGAGCTTTGATTTTAACATATGTATTTTCCTTTCAGTACTGTATTCAACTATTTATATTAGTGGATATGTGATGATGATGTTGCCTTTGTGATTAGGGTAAACTTGTGGTTATGCTTCTTACGAGTTAAATATACATTGAAAAATCCTCCTTTTAGGATCTCAGGATCGAAATCTGGCGTATGGGTGCTGGGAGCCAAGAATGGGGTACTACGAAGGCTGTCGGTACTAGATTCGGTAATCAGGAATTTTGTGAGCCTGATTTTCAGGTTTAGGGTATGACAAGTCTCGGGTACTCGAAAAACACATCTACGTGCATTAATTACTGAATCTTCATCTATAAAAGCAACCCTTAAGCTTCAAATCACACCACAAACGATCTTAAGACAGACTTTCAGTCGCCACTATTTTAACCCTTATGGATTTCTTTCCTCTATCGATCAAAATCATGAGGGAGATATTCAAAGAAGGGATCGAATCCTTCTCGCACTCTTCCTTTCTAGGTGATCAGTTTCCTTTCCTCAGGGATGTTGTTGATCTTCCTAAAGATCAATGGCCTTCATAGGAGATCCCAAATATTCTCTTGAAACTCCATCGACTTGAGGAAGAATGCTTTAAGGATGTTTGAGAGATTGAACGCTGCACTACCACCTTGTTGCGCCTGTCCACCCTTAGTGTTGAATGCCGAGCTTTGCCATCCTGCCAAGAAGCATCTTAAAAGAACAAGTTGCATTGAACTGGCCAGCATAACTTCAATGAGGAGATGTTGTGGTCACTAAAGCTCGTGTGTAACAATTTGTCTGCTGACTTGGCCGAGACCCGTTGGCTTCACCCAAATCATGATTGGCCAGAAAGTGAGGAACTGGTTACGTTCATTGAGTCCCAAAAAGAACTTTATCAGGAATGTGCTAAATCCAGTGAAATTGAAAAGAAATCGACCAATCTGGAGCGTGCATCTATCAGTTGTTGTCTCACATATATTGAGCACACCTCTGCAGAGCGCGTGAGCTAGCAGGCCTCATGGACTGAGAGGTGAAAGTTGGCAAGGGAGGCGAGGGAAGCGGAAGCCATGGCTGCAGAGAAATTCAAAAAGCTCAAGTCGGCCAGCTTATCGCTCGTCCGCCCAATCTCCTGTTTTGTAATTATTTTGACTATACTGTAATCAACTAGCCATTGTTTCATGGCCTTTATTCAAATCAACTACTTTTTTTACTAACTTGGCTTGTCCCAATTCAAGATGACTTCTGACAGTGAAGGGAAGCGATATTTTAAGAAGTGATTGTTTATAGGAGGCCTTGTAATATTCTTGTTCATATATTTTAGGAGATAGGCTCCTCCCTTGAGGACTTTCTCGATGACATGCGGCCCTTCCCAAGTGGGGGACTACTTCTTGCCTAGCACTTATCTTTGTGGTCGATGGGCAGTACCATTTTCTAGACCATATCACCTATCCCAAAAGACTTCCCTTTCACTCTCTTGTTATATGCAAGTTCCATGGCCGCTTTGTTGGTAATGATGATTAAGTCCAGAGCTCTAATACTATTCTCATCCAGCTCCTTAATCTTGGACAGCATTGGTTCTATGAACTCTGGAGGGGTTAGCTGAGCTTGATAGGCAGTTCACAATGATGGGACTGCAATTTCCAAAGGTAGGACTACATCATGTCCATAAGTTAACGCAATTGGACTAACCCCGATGTTGGGATGAGGCAATGTCCTATAGGCCCAAAGAGCCTCAGACAGCTTGATATGCCACTCTCAAGAGTTCTCTCGAATCATTTTCCTTAGAATATTCCTGATCATTTTATTGCGAGCCTTGGCCTAGCTATTATCTTGGGCATAGTACGGGGTCGAATGTAGAATTTTGATGCAATTTCTATTGGCCATTGCTCACACTTTCGTAGCTGATAAAGTCGTGTCTCTGTCCATGGTAATGGACTCTAGTACACCAAAATGATGGATTATATTAGTTTTGATGAAACTAATGATTTCTCTACAACTGATTTTCCTCAAAGGATTTGCCTCCACCCACTCGGTGAAGTAATCGGTCGCTACTATGATGAATGAATCCATGTGAGTTAAGGGTGGGTGGATATGATCGATAAAGTCAATCGCCCAACTTCGAAATAGCCATGACTTTATTATGAGATGTATATCGGTCATGGGCACATATTGGATTGGTCTATTTCTAGCATGCCTCATAGTCCTTCTTATATTGGATGCAGTCAACCATCTTCTTTAGCCAAAAGTAATCATAACACCTGAGCGTGAGATTCATCTTTCTCCCAACCTGATGGGCCCCACAAATCCCTTCATGGACCCCCTTCATGACCTACATAGCTTCTTTCTTTGATAAGCACAGAAGTAAAACTCCATCAGCCCCTTTTCTATACATTTCATTATTGACCATCACTTAATTTACAGCTGAACTCCATACATTCCTATCGGTCTTGGTACGTGGGCTCTGTAAATAGCCCATGAGAGGAGCTCTTCAATCATCCTCCTCTACTTTCATTTGGCACACTTCCATCGCACTCTTCCTCTGAAATACAAAAGGCAAAGATTTCCTTTGGACAGTAATCATCCTACCGACCAATCCCTCCACGTTATGCTCCCTAATGACGTGCATAAACTCAACCTCTTCAAATAAGTCAAGTAACTGGATTGCTAAGGCATAATATGGGAATAAGAATGGACTGGTGCACTTAAATAATCCTACCATTTGATTTAACCAACTACGAGTCCCCAATAACAGTCACATTTTTCACTTGTAATTCCAATAACAATTCTAGGCTAACTATCATAGCTTTATATCTGGCCTGAGTGTTAGTACAATCGAACTCTAGTTGGAAAGAAAAATCCTATCAATTTCCATTAGGGGCGATAAGTATGATTCTAGCTCTAAACATATCATGTGTCCTTGACCCATCAAAAATTAATTTCCATGGCGTAAGTTGCACATAATACATATCTAGGATACATGAGGGAAATTTCTCCCCAAGATTAGAAGGGTGATCGACCAAAAAATTGTCTATGGTCTGACCCTTTACTTCTTTTTTCGGGACATAATGTAAATAAAATTAAGATAAAGAGAGTACCCATTTGCCAATTCTGCCACTCAAAATCAGCGAATTTAACATATATTTAACCAAATTAGAGATCGTTATTACATGTACTCTTTCAGCCAATAAGTAGTGTCTCAGCTTGGTGGCCACAAAATACAATGACAGGCATAACTTTTCGATGGTGGAATATTTTCTTTCGGTGTCAAGCAGTGTTCTACTCAAGTAGTAGACCGCCCCCTCCTTACGCATGTCATCATCTTACACCAAAAGGACCCTGATAGACTCCACTGAAACTGCAACATATAATTTGAGCGATCGATCCTTAACCAGTGGCATCAGCACAGGTGGCTTCATAGGTACTCTTTAATTCTGTCAAAAGCCAGCTGGTATTCTTCTCCCTAGATAAATACAGACCGCTACTTTAGTTTTATCAATGGAGAAAGCACATTAGTCTTTTCTGCACGATTGGAATAAATGTACACAAGAAATTAATGTGGCCCAAGTGTAAGACCCGTATCCTAGCCATACCATTCCATAAACTTCCGCGGTCCTCCTAATCGAATTCTGACGACCCGCGATGCGTAGATAGCATTTACACACGCTCTTAAGTCACATTCTGTAAACCTGAGCCGACTCAACCCGAGACCTATGTCATTGTAACCGCGCCATCGCCATGGTTCCAACAACGCGTCTCGTGCGTCAATGCGACACTCAGATTATGAGATCCGGCCCATGCATTATCTCAGCCGTTGATCGCTTGATCGCGAGACCCACCTATCCCTGTTGTTGTACTTCCCTAGAAACATAATTACTATGATGTCACCCTAGGTGGTGACATCACCCTACCCTACCCCTAGCCATAACTCCTTACAAGTAACCACTCATTTCCTTTTCCCCATAAGTCAACTTTCCCATCACCTCACCATCTCTCTCCCATCACTTCTCTTAAATCACTTCCTCTCTCATCTCTTTTTCTCCAAGCAATCCCTCTATGGAGCAACCCATGTCCATGGCTCCCATGAGAGAGCTAGTGTGGCCCACCTTCCTAACTCTCATTTCCACCATCCATGATCTATCTCAACCGTTGAAGTTTGTCCATTGGGGTTCTAGCATGCATTGGCGGAAGAATGAAGAAGAAATCTAAGAAGAAGGTTAGGTGGGTGCTTCTCTCTCTCTCTCTCTTTCATTTTTGTGTGATGTGTGGCCCACTTGAATGGACGTCATCTTGATATATGCCTTATCCAAACCGTCCAAGTCATGTGGACCATACCCCTTTGGTGATGGGGAAAACACAAATATCAGGTGATTCAAAGAGGTGGCCCACGTCCATGTGGGACCCACCATGACGCTTACGTTATATCCATGCCGTCCAGCATCCAGGGACGCTGGACGTGAGGGAAGGCTTACATGGATTGTGTGTACTGGCACGGGTGTGTATGGACAAGCAAAAAAAATAAAAATTTGAGCTTTTGGGGTGGGCTTCTCATACAGGTCCCACCCTAATGTACAAATCAAATCCACGCCACCCATTTCATTTCTCAGCTCATTTTAGGCATTGATCCAAAAAAATGAAGTCAATCCGATCATCTAGCGGGCCATAACATAGAAGACGGTGGCTTTACCATTGAAATTCACCCTAATATTTCTATACGCATAAAACACATCGAATATTAGACTTGATGGGTCTATCTTGAGCTGTAGAGTGCAATGGCTGGACTGGATTTCCCTGATGAGGGTCCCATCTAGGAAATTCTTCAGAAAAAATATATTTTTTAAAAAAAATGGAAAAACAACAATAGCAGCAGCAAGCTTCTGCCACTGACAGCCAAGGACGCCAGCAGCGTCCTTCTTCGTAGGCGCTGGAGGCAGGGGTCCCAACCGTGGGCCCCACCATGATGCTTGTGTACATCAACACCATGCATTTTGATGGGCCCCTTAGGGCAGTGGTCCACCCTCAAAATCAGCCGTATGCACAACTCGGGTGGCCCACACGGCATGAAATAATGTTGATTGAACGTTTACCATTGAAACCCTTTTGGGTTATCACAGAAGTTTTGGATCCGTATGCAAATTGTTTTTCCTCCTCATCCGGTTCCGTATGACCCTATCAACAGATTGGACGGCAGATAAACATTATGGTGGGCCCCACGTGAGACACACTGATGTGTGGATGTATGCCCACACCATCATCCATTTGGTGAAAACCACCATGATGTATGCTTTGGTTTGCACCATCCAGCAGGCATGGACGGTGGGCCATCATGATGTATGTTTATATCTATACTATCTATATGTTCGTACGTGGCCCATCCCACATGTGTGGCACATGTGGGAGTGGGACCCACTTATAATAGGTGTATAACGCTAGACCCTTTATATAAATATAGATACATGATAATATATTATTATATTATATATATACAACATATATATCATATGTATATGATAGCCCCATGTGGGACCCACCTTCCTGATCGCTGGACATTGTGGGTCCCATCCACACTGTCTGTCCATTTCTGTACAGATGGGGCTTGCTGACATGTTGTATATACTAATCGTCCATTCACCCGGACGTGTGCTCCACCGATGATGTATGTATTGTATGTCCACGCCATCCATCTCTTTGGGACCCACCTGCTATGAGTGGATTGGCTGGAGTACTATACACTAGTTATTTAGCTGGTGTCATGACATCAGCAAGATCTGATGGTCTTACCATCAGATGTGTTTCATCCTAACCGTTCATTTGATGGGGACCACCTCCTACCCATCTGACTAGACAGATGTCATCAAGTGTTGTGGTCCAGCACTTGGTACGTGTTATATCTATGCTGCTTCACATTTGGCTGGTGTGAGGGGCCCACCCCACACGTACTGCACGTGTGGGATGGGACCCTCTTTGATGTACGCATTTTATAGAGGCAGATTCAAAACTCTTGTGATCCACATGTGTGGGACCCACAGTTTTACATGTATTGTATCATCCATGTAGTATAGGTGGGGCCACCTTAGTATTGTGGTTCATCCACACCGATGTCCGTGGCTCCCACAATAATGTATGTATTTCAGCCACATCGTCCATCTATATGGGACCCACCTATGATGTAGGTGTTTCGATCGTGTCATCCTGAGCAGGGATGTGGGTCCCACATGATATACATATTTCATCTATACAATCCATCCATGGGATCCACCGTAATGTATGTGTTGTATATCCAGCTGGTGGGGCCCATTTTGTGATTCATGAGGCCCACCTGCCATGTACGTAGGACCCATCTACTGTGCTGGGCCCACCTGTTAGCTATACATGGCCCATTTGATGTATATGAGGTCCATGTGATGAGGTCCACCTTGGTGTACATATTCAATATTCATATCGTCCAAGGGCTTACTATTGATCCATGTATTATATATATATATACTGTCCATTAATGCAGTCCACTTAATGTATATGAGGCCCATCGGTGCAACCCATTGATGTGACCCACTTGTTGTATTTGAGGCCCATGGGTTATGGCCCATTATGATGTATTCGGGCCCAGGGGTCGTGGCCCATTGAAATGTATTTCCGGCCCATATGGTGAGGCCCAATGTGATGTGTTCAAGGCCCATGGGCGAGGCCCAATGTAATGTATTCGAGGCCCAATAGGAAGTATTCGAGGCCCATGGGCGAGGCCTAATATGATGTATTCAAAGCCCATGAGTGAGGCTCATTGTGATGCATTCGAGGTCCATGTGATGCGGCCCATAGTGTGTGTATATAGCCCTTGTACAAGGCTCATTGCGATGTGTATTAGACCTTGGTGTGAGGCCATGGGCCCACTATATGTTTAACCCTATGTGAGCCACTCCTTGGGAGTAATGTTGGTTGAATGTCCACATTAATGGGCAATGATAGTTAGATGTCCACATTGTGACCTTCCCTTGGGTCTTGTTGGGCTCATTCTCACCGATTGTAGATTTTGATTTATCGAGGCCGATTGTATAGGCCGATTTCGATTGTCGAGACCGAGTATCAAGGATGACTTTAATTTGTTGAGGCTGATTCTGATTATCGATCGATTTTGATTGTCGTGACCGATTGTCGATTCTGATTATCGATCGATTCTGATTGTTGTGGTAGATTGCCAATTTCGATTGACGTGACCAATTTGTTGATTCTGATTATCGATCGATTCTGATTATCGATACCGATTCCAATCGTCGAGGCCCAATGTGATGTATATGCAGCCTGTATTTGGGGCCCGTTGTGATGTGTATTCTGCCTGTATTTAAAGCCTAATGTAATGTGTATAAGGCCTATGTGATGAGGCCCATTATGATGCATTTGATGGCCCGGCGATGTAGCCCATTGTGATGTATGTTAAGCACATGTGAAAGGCCCATCATGATGTGTTAACTTCTTGAGTGAGGCCCATGGTGTTGTATATTTGGCCCTTGTGTGAGGCCATGGGTCCACTGTATGTTAGGCTCTATGAGGGCCATGCCATGTGGGCAATGTTTGTTAAATGTCCACATTGTCGAGGTCGATTGTCGATGCCAGTTATTAATACCGATTATGAATATGGAACTGCATAGCATCATGATATATGCCCATACGCATCATCCGCATGTTTGTTATGAGATGTGGTTGACCATTGCATATTTTATTAGGCAGGTTGTTATAAGACTCCCTGATAGGATGAGGTTATCTCACATGAGTGCACGGTATGCACAAGATTGATGCATGACTGGATTGTATGACTCATGCATCTTGCATTGTGGGTTATGATTATTGTATGCCCTAGCGACATCAGGGCCGTAACATTCATAGGTATAGCGTGGATGGCCAAATGGGACACCAAAAATATTTGGTTCGAGCATCGGGCTGCCATAGATAGCCCTGGGTGAAAATTCCTAAAACCCTCTTGGTACTAGAGGACGCCTCAACGTCGAGACCGAGTGGATACATGAGCACCCAAGTGCCGAATACTAGAAGGCCACGGCTCCCACTATATCGTGGTCGATTGGGAGGGGGTGTGGCCTTACCCGCCCGAGCATAGGGGGCATTATTAGGATGAGTTTGACTAGCTTGAGGAATGGGTCTGCTATCGACGTGCTGGATAGGTATTGGCAGACTATTGGCTAGACGAATAGTGAGGTTTCTTACGCTCACTTGGACTGTGCGGCTGGGAGAGCGGTAGTGTCATTTGGAGTGTACTAAACCTTGGTGATGATCCCAGAGATGAACCGTACTGATATGTGGACTTATTGAGCAGAATTTACATACTCATTCATTCATTCACTCACTATCCACTAGGGCTGGTGGTGTGCAACTATTTGTTATATGAACCTTCGCAATGGCCAGGATTTTGGTTGGGGTGCACGACTAACTTGAGATCAGGAGTTTACTGCATTGAGTCTGACTATCCAAATTTAGGTATGGGACTGGTTTGGATATAAGTCCCTTATGATGGACTCCATAGCCTGCGATACTACGTACTATCATTTCGACTTCACACTCCAGCATGGTTATTCCATTCGCACCGCATATTTCATTACATTTGCGGCATATGTCATTTTGGGTTACCTATGTTTTTACATTTATATGGTTTAGATACGACACCTGATATTCAACTCTTTATGATTCCTCATTTGCATAGCTGTTCTATATTGCGCATTCTGATATTGATGACTCATGGAATTGTCCATATTTTCGCTTACTCTGTTAGTGTATGATTTATGATCTTGTCAGCATTTCTGTTTACTCTGATAATTCATAATCTTGTTTGTATTTCTGCTTATTCCGATGTTGTACGATTTATAGATTATTAGTATTTTCGATATTGTATGATTATGGCATTGTATTGAATACTTAGTACTTACCCTGTGCACACACTTACACCACCCTCTAAGCTTTTTATAAGCTTATGCACGATAGATGCGTGTAGGTGATGTTAGGTTACAACAGTGTCGACTTGGAGCATGTAGCGGTCTTCTGAAGCTTGATTTTCAATTAATGTATTTTCCTTTCAGCATTGTACTCAAATGATTATATTAGTAGATATGTGATGATGATGTTGCCTTTGTGAATTGGGTAATCTTGTGATTATGCTTGTTACGAGTTAAATGTACATTGAAAAAAAATCCTCCTTATAGGATCCCAGGATCGGAATCTGGCATATGAATGCCAGGAGCCGAGAATGGGGTACTATGGAGGCTGTTGGCACCGGATTTGGCAATCGGGATTCTTGTGAATCTGATTTCCGAGTTTGGGGTGTGACACCAAGATTTGTGTAGCTCAGCCTTATTCCTAGGCGACGGAGCGTCAATTATGACCCGAGCCTTATTCTGATCAACCTCAATTCCACTTTGATGTACAAGGAATCCTAAAAAGTTCCCAACCAAGACACCAAAAGCACATTTCAAAGGATTTAATAACAACTTATGGAGTCTCATGCATTCAAAGGACTTGCGCAAGTGAGCCATGTGCTCTGTTGCATCGGTTGACTTAGCTACCACATCATATACATAAACTTCCATGAAGCGACCGATCATGTCATGGAAAATTTCATTCATTGTGATTTGGTATGTGGCTCTAGAATTTTTCAATCCAAAGGGCATCACCGTCTAACAGTAAGTCCCTAATGGACCTAGACACCCGAGTGTCGTCTTCAGCAAATCTTCTAATGCAATGTAAATTTAATTATATCCAAAGTGTCCGTCCATGAAGGACACAATCCCATGCCTAGCAATTCGATCAAGGAGTTAATCTGCTATAGGCATGTGATATTCATCCTTAGGAGTGGCCAATTTTAGATTTCTAAAGTCGATGCACACTCTTAACTTACCATTCTCTTTCATTACTGGGACCACGTTTGACATCCACTCTACATATTTAATTGGCTGAATGAAACCTACTTTTAGGAGCCACTCAATCTCCTCTTTGATTTTGAGGGTGATCTAGGCCGTCATCCGCCTAGGCGGTTGCTTGTATGGCTGATAACCTTCCTTTGTGGATAGATTATGTTCATCTAAGGATCGATCGAGCCCTGACATCTTATGATAATCCCAAGAAAATCAATCGATGAATTCTAAGAGCAGCTTTATTAATTCATACATCTCAGGAAGTTGTAGAAAATCACTTACAAATGTTGGTTTTGGATCCTGTTTCGTGCCTAGATTGACTTCGATCAATAGATCATGAACTTTTGGTTGAAGATCTTACTTGTCTTCTGATGTTTCTTCAAACTTGAGACTGCTTTCATCGGCAGACCCTTCTAACTTTGCTAAATTCACAAAGCATCCTTCATTAATTTCCCTCAGGCTTTGTTAAAGCCTCTTTATTTTGGTCGTTAAGTTGGTCTAATTCATTCCAACTCTTGGATTCTCAATCATGGAATATCTTCAATGGTGCAACAAGGGACAGGCCGATATAAGACAATGTCCTTCAGCCGACTATCGTTAGCTAAGGTGACTTCTGGAATAGTTTGTACAATGCTTTCAGGATTCTTTTTCACCGTAATCCCAGTAGGTCAGCCACTCTTATTCCTTTCAACCTGATAGGCCCCACTTCTTCACCGTAATAATAAGCCTCATTGGCATTCGACGTGGCTAGGAAAGGTTTGTTGTCAGCAAAGACTAGATCGACCTTATTTTAGTTCCAAATGACCATGAACTGGTGGGGAGAGGATGGGATGCAAGCGAAAGAATGAATACAGTCTCTCCCCAACAATGCATTATAGCTCGATGAGGTATCTACAACAAAAAATGGAGCCAAAACTATTATCGTGCCTACAGTCAGATCGATTGGTAGGACACCGTACGTGTTTGACATCACCCGCAAAGTTACTAATAGTCACTTTTAATGGGATCAGATCGACCATTGTCTTTCCCAACTTGGCCATCATCCTCCATGGTATTAAACTTACTACAACCCCATTATCGACCGAAATTCTTGTGATAGGGCAGCTCTCAAGGTAAGCCGATATGTATAGAGGCTTAAGGTGCCATGTCATATCCTACGTGGGCTTGTCAATGATAATCCTTTTGGATATGCCTCTAGCTTCTACAATAACTGTGTCGAGTTTGGGTTCATCTTCTTTACTCTCCTCAAACGAGAAAGAAGCATGTTGAATTATTACTAGAGGAGCATGTTCCTCCATATCACTAGCCATGTTGTTTTGTTGAGTGGGCTTGGCTTTAAAATTGGACGGTAGTGTGAAGGCCATATTATAATGGAATGTTATAGGAGAACGATCTAAACATAATTTTATCACTTGAACCTTGCTCCCTAGTATTTCAGACTTCATCCTCTTGAATTGATTGGCCGACTGTTCGATCGTTGGATCCACGGGCAAGGAAATTTTAAGGGTGTCAGTAGTTGACGAGAGTTCATTGGCCATCTATTCCTCTGTTGGAAAATAACCTTCATTGAGGTAATCTGGAAAATTCCCATAACTATCTTCCTCTTTAAAATCTTTTGTCTAAGTCATGCCTTCTGGCCCTCCCTGTGTCGTAGTCGGTAGCACTGCTTCAACCGTATTCACTTTTAATTTCTCATCAAGAACAAGAATCTTCCAGAAGGGGTGGGGTGCTCGGGCCCCTAGTCGAGGAGATACGCCTCCCTTTTTCATTTCCTTCCTAGTAGCAGCCCTTTGTATTTTTCATCAACACTTTTGCATTCTTGTTAGTGCTTCTGGTATCACTGAAAACTTTAAATGAACTACTCATTTCTAGGCCCCTTCCTGTGTAGCAGGAGGCTTGACCATCATTGACAAGGGAGGCCCCCATCACAAGTGGCGGGTGGAGGTCGATTGTGTCACACCCCAAACTTGGAAATCGGGCTCACAAAATCACTGAATCCGGTGCCGACAGCCTCTGTAGTACCCCATTCTCGGCTCCCAGCGCACATGCGGCAAATTCTGATCCTGGGATCCTACAAGGAGGATTTTTCAGCATACATTTATCTCATGAGAAGCATCACCATAAGTATACCCAAATCACAAGAACAACATCATCATCACATATCCATTAATATAAACTTTGAATACAATGCTGAAAGAGAAATACATATGTCAAAATAAAATTAAAACTCTAGAAGTCAGCTACATGCTCCAAGCTCCACGCTGCTGCGACTTAACATCACCTGCACGTATCTATCATGCATAAGCTTATAGAAAGCTTAGAGGGTAGTGTAAGTGTGTGCACAAGGTAAGTGCCAAGTATTTAATATAATGTCATAATCATACAACGTCGAAAATACTGATAAGATCATGAATTATATGATATCAAAGTAAGCAAAAAATACAATAAGTCCATAAAGATATCATTAACCTCATTAGGATATATAATGAAAAGACATAACAAGCCAATGTTATACACTGAGAAATTAATGTAAATCGGCTATGTAATACGAAAACGTAATGAACCAGATATCAGATATTGAAGATGCAATACAATATGCAATTCGAAAAAGCTACGAATACCATCAATCTCATTTAGGTCATAAAAATGTAGAAACATAGCAACTCAGAATGTCATATGTCGAGGATGTAATGCAATATGCAATATGTGGTGCGAATAAAATGACTAAGCTGCAGTGTGAATTGAGGATGATAGTACGTGCTATCGCAAGTTATGGGGCCTATCACAAAGGACTTCTATCCAAACCAGTCTCATACCTAAATTTGGATAGATAGACTCAATGTGGTAAGCTCCTGATCTCAGGTTAGTCGCATGCCCCAACCAAAATCCTAGCCATTGTAAAAGTACACACAATGATTAGTTGTGCACCACCAGCCTAAGTGGATAGTGGATGAATGAATGAATATAATGTTAAGTATGCAACTCCTGCTCCATAAATCAGTACTATACATCTCTAGGATCATCACCGAGGTTTAATATATTCTGCATGCAAATCACCACCCACTGACGCGCGACCATGCAAGTGGAAGAGACCTCACTATCTGCCTGACCAGTAGTCAACCAATATTTACACGACACGTCTATAGAAGACCCATTCATGAGCTGGTCAAACTCAGCCTAGCTATGCCCCCTACTCTTGGGTGGGTAAGGCCACACCTCCTCCCAACCGACCACGACACAGTGGGAGACACGGCCTCCTGGTATTCGACACTCGGGCGCTCATGTATCCACTCGGTCTCGAGTTGGGACGTCTCCTGGCCTCAAAGGTTTAGGGACTTTCACCCACGGTCATCTAAAGTACCCAGATATTCGAACCAAATATTTTTGATGTCCCATCTAATCATCCACGACATGCCTGTGGAGGTCACAGCCCTGATGTCACTAGGGCGTATAGTAATCATGATCACATAATGCAAGATGCATCATGTAGTCCAATCATGCATCAATCCTGTGCATATCGTGCACTCATGTAGGATAACTCCAGCTATCAGGGAGTCTCATAAATCATCTGTAGTATGACGTATGTAATGATCAATCACATCTCACAATAAACATACAGATGATGCGTATAGGCATGTATTATGATACTATGCTGTCATGTACTCATAATCGGTATCAATAACCGACATCAACAATCGACCTCGATAATGTGGACATTTAACCAACATTGTCCCCAAGAAATGACCCTCATAGAGCCTAACATATAGTGGACCCATGGCCTTACACAAGAGCCTAATATACAACACCATGGGCCTCACTTAAGAGCTTAATATACATCATAATGGGCCTCTCACATGAGCTAATATACATCATAATAGGCTCCATCGCCTGACCCTCAAATGCACCACAATGGGCCTCATCACATAGGCTTCATATACCTCACATTGGGGCTTATCAATCGGCCTCGACAATTGAAATCGGTAATCGGCCACGACAATTGACCACGACAATCAGAATCGGCAATCGGCCATGAAAATCGGAATCGACAATCAAACATGAAAATCGAAATTAGCAATCGGACATGAAAATTGAAATTGACAATTGGCCACGATAATGGGAATCGGTAATCAGACACGACAATTGGAATCAACAATCAACCATGACAATCAGAATCGGCAATCGGCCATGAAAATTAAAATCAGAAATCGGACATGAAAATCAAAATCGATAATCGGCCACGATAATCAGAATCGGTAATCAGCCACGATAATCAGAATCGGTAATCAACCATGACAATCAGAATCAGCAATCGGCCATGAAAATCAGAATCGACAATCCGACATAAAAATCAAAATCGGTAATTGGCCATGACAATCGGCACTAATGATCAGCATCGATAATCTGCAGCGATAATCAGCATATAAACAAGGCAGGATCCATAGATGAACAGTCGATCAACCATAATCTAAATATCAGCCCTCGGCTGTGGTTATATCAAATCCGATATCATGAAATCATCCGTCTATGGCGAATGAGGCCCACTTATCTTGGTTAACCCATAAGAGAATTATGAGAGTGGGCCTTACAAGACCTAAGGGAAGGTCATAATGTGGACATCTAACCATCATTACCCATAAATGTGGACATTTAACCAACATTGCTCCCAAGGAGTGGCCTACATATAGAGTCAAAACATATAATGAGCTCACGGCCTCACATAAGGGCCATATACACATCAAGTGGGCCGCATCGCATGGGCCGTGAATACATCACAATGGGCCTCGCTCATGGGCCTCGAATACATCACATTGGGCCTCACCCATGGGCCTTAAATACATCACATTGGGCCTTGCCCATGGACCTCGAATACATCACATTGGGTCTCACCCACAAGCCTCGAATACATTACATTGGGCCTCGCCCATGGGCCTGAAATATATCACATTGGGCCTTGCCTATGGGCATCGAATACATCACAATGGGCCTCGCCCACGGGTCTCGAATATATCACATTCGGCCCACACAAAAGCCTCACATACGTCTCATTAGGCCTCGTATAAATCAAATGGGCTGATCAAATGGGCCGAATCAAATGGGCCGATTTAAATGAGCTAATTCAATGGGCCAAATCAAATGGGCTGGATCAATTGGGCTGATCAAATGGGCTGAGTCTAATGGGTCGGGATAAATAGGCTGAATCAATTAGGCCGTGTCACATGGGCCAAGTCAAATGGGCCAAATCAAATGGGCTGGTACCAATGGGGTGAATCAACTGGGCCTGTAAGACCCATATCCTAGTCCATACTATTCTGTCAATTTTTATGATCCTTCCTGATGAATTCCGAAAACCTGCAACTGATTATCGATGGTTACGCGTGATCCTAAGTCGTATCCTGTAGATTTGAGTCAGCTTAATCCGAGACCTGTACCATTGCAACTGCATCATCGCCACAGTTCCAACGTCGTGACTCGTGTGCCAATCCAACGCTTAGATCATAAGATGTGGACCACGCATTATAATGAACATGGATAGCATATTGCGGGACCCACCCATCCCATGTGACACCAATTCCTAGGTAATCATGAGGGTGATGGATGACATCACCCTAGTTATAGCCACCCTACCTCCTAGCCTTCTTACAAGAACTTATGGCTAGCCACCCTACCCCTAGCCCACTTACAAGCATTTATTGCTCGCCACCCTCTCTTACAAGTAATTATGGCCTAACTAAGTTACTCTCTCTCTCTCTTTACAACCCTCTCTCCCTTACATTTTTCAAACTCATTTTTTCCAAGCAACACCCCACGTCTAAGCCATTTTCAGGAGAGAAGAGTGAGTTGTGTGGCCCACTTTCTTCTTTAAAAAAACCTTCATCCTAGTCATTCATTCCTCATCTTCCACCATCAAAGTGAGACACAAGGAGATCAGCTTTCCAACGGACCAAGAAGATCGAACAGTGGGTGCTTCTATAGGTTTAGATTTTATTTTTTAGAAGAAGGGTCAAGTGAGGCCTACCGATTGATGATAGGGATCTCATTTTGGACCCTAGGTGTGGCCGATGGCCCACCTTGATTCCCATGGTCATTCCATGATGGGGCCATTCTCCATGGACCCCATCATGATGTTTATTTTTCCTTGCATAAATAGGGTCATCTAGACCTTTCATTTTGGTGGAGAAGGGATCTCCACCATTGATTTTTGATTTGGTGGGCCCACATGCAATGGGACCCGCTTGATGTATGATTGGATGTATAGAAGGGAGGGCTTATAGTGGCAGAGCCCTCCATGCACGTATCTCGCGATCTCTCTCTCTCTCTCTGTCTCTCCCTCTCCTTTTCATGTTTTAGTGTGATGATGTGGCTCCTTTTCATGTTTTAGTGTGATGATGTGGCCATGTGGCCCACCCGAATGGACCCCAGCATGAAGCATATATTCTATTCAAGCCATCTAGTAGGTGGGGCCCACCCTAAAATGCGTTACCCAAACCGCCTAGCCACTTGGTGGCCCACGTGAGCATGGTCCACCTTAAAGGTGTGTTATACCCAGACCGTCCAACGTCTAGGAACGTTGGACGTTATAAAAAAAAAAAAACACAAATATCAGCTTGTTTTACCAAGCTTTGGAGTGGGCTACTCATGTAGGCTCCACCTTGATGTATAAGTTTAATCCACACCGTCCATTCCTTTCCCAAGCTCATTTTAGGCGTTGAGCTAAAAAATGAAGTTAATCTGACTATCTTGCGGGACATAGCTTAGAAAATAGTGTTTTTCAACGTTAAAATGCACTCTGATCTTTCTACACCCCAAAATATATTAAATATTAGGCTTGTTTGGCTTATCTTGAGTTATGGGAAGCAATAGACGAGGTGGATTCTTCTGATATGGGCCCCATGTACGAAAATCCCCAGAAAAATTAATTTTTTTTAAAAAAAGGGTGCAATAGGCGCTGCTGCTGCCAGAGGCGCATAGGCATCGCCTGCGGCATTTTTGGGCAGGCAGTCAGCATGGACCCACGGCCCCATCCGTGTGACCCACCATGATGTATGTTTATCATCCATGCCATTCATTTGGTGGAACCGTTCCTGAAGTGGGCCGCCTCCAAAGATCAGCCCGATTTGAAACTCGGATGGCCCACATCATAGGAAACAGTGGGGTTGAACCGTCTGTCATTGAACCCTTCTGGGTTTCATAAAAGTTTTAAATCAATATGAAATTTGTTTTTATTTTTTTTCAGTCAAGTCCGTGCGACCTTATTAACGGTTGGATGTCATATAAACATTACAGTGGGCCCCACGTGGGACCCCAGAATGATGTATGGGTTTTATGCACACTGTCCATGGTAGTGGACGGTGGAATCCCATAGTGATGTATGTGTTCTATCATACCGACCTGCCATTTTGTTCGCTGGTGGACGGACAGTGGACCCCACCATGATGCATGTGTTGCATCCAAACCGTCCACCATTTGGCAAGCTTGTCCTATGCCTTGAGCCCAAAAGGAGTCAGATTTATTTAGCTGGTGGGCCACTGATAATAGTGGTGGGTTGAACATCTACCATTGAAACTCTTCTGGCCCAGTGGTTTTGAATCAGCATAAAATTTATCTAATTTTATTAGGTCTGTGTGACCTTATCAACTGTTGGTTGGAAAAAAATAAATAAATGTCATGGTGGGCTTGAGGATTTAAATGGTGGAGATCATTATCACCACTTATCTTGGGTACGGCCCATTTAATATGCATGGGGCCCAATTGGTGTGGCCCATTTGATGAATATAAGGCCCATGTGATTAGGCCCATTTTGACATATTCAAAGGCCCATGGGTTTTGGCCCATTATAATGTACATAAGGCCCATTGGTGCGACCCATTGATGTGGCCCACTTGATGAATATAAGGCCCATGTGATATGGCTCATTTGATGTATTTAAGGCCCAATGAGATGTACCTAAGGTCCATTATAATGTGTGATTCCACCAGGGTTTATGTAATGGTATTTATGGCGGGTCGTGCCTTGCGAACAATGATGGTTTGATGTCCACATTGTAAGTATAATGTTGGTTAAATGTCCACAATATGACTCTTCCTAGGGCTCATTGATAGGCCCATACTTGTTACGTGTAGGTCATCTAGGCCATCTTCGTTGCGAGGATAGTTCATCACTTTATAATATGCTTAGTATAATTCCATGCCTCATGCCATACGCATCATATGTATGCTTGATATGAGTGGTGACTGATCATAGCATATGCCATTAGGCAGATTACTTATGGGACTCATTGATAGGAGTTACCTACATGAGCGCATGGTACAACGAGATTGCTGCATGATTGTCCGGTGTGACTCATGCATCTCGTATATATGTGACTTGATCATAATACACCCTAGCGACATCAGGGTCGTGACCTCCACAGGCATGTCGTGGATGGTCGTATCAGATACTGAAAATATTGGCTCTAGCATTGTGGGCATTTAGGATATCCTTGGGTAAAAATTCTATAACCTTTTTAGTACCAGAAAATGCTTCAATGTCTAGATCAAGTGGATACATGAGCGCCCGAGTTTCGAATACCAGTAGGCCGTGTCTCCCATTATGTCATGGTCGATTGGAAGGGGGTGTAGCCTTATCTGCCCGAGTGAGGGGGCTATAAGATAGGCTGAGTCCACTATCGACGAGCTGGGTCAGTATTAACAAACTACTGGTCAGGCGGATAGTGAGGTCTATTCCGCTCTCTGGAATGTGCAGCTATGGAGGCGGTAATCAATGTGGAGTGTACTAGACCCCGATGATATCTCAAAGAGGAACTATATTGAAATATGTACTTGATGAGGACTGACATGCTTGCTTTGCATCTTGCATATGACTTTTGGCTACATAGGCCTCGCATCACATGGCCTTGGTATGGCCGCTTGCATTCATGCCTTGCATCATATAGCTTTGTTACAGCTGATCCTATTTATAGACTTATCACATATTTTTGTATTACTATGATATTGTATACTTGGCACTTGCCTTACGCACACACTTACACCACCCTCTAAGCTTTTGTAAGCTTATGCACAACCATTACATACAAGTATCGTTGGACAGCAGCAGCGCTGAGGTAGGAGTGCCTATCAGACTATTTGGAGCTTTCTGAACACCCTATATTTCCTTTTCTGCATTGTACTTAAAAGTTTTTGATATAGTGGATATGTGGTGATGTTGTTTTGTAATTTGGTGCTTGTGGTTATGTTCCATTAAAAAAAATTTCTGTATAAAATCGTCCTTGTAGGATCCCAGGATCGAAATCTAGCATATAAATGCTGAGAGCCAAGAATGGGGCACTACGGAGGCTGTTGACGCCGGATTCGGTGATCAAAAATTTTATAAACCCATTTTTTAAGTTTGGGGCATGACAAAAATTGGTATCAGAGCATACTTAGGAATACCCAAGCACCAGTGACACCCCCAGCACCACCTCTGGGACTGTTTCCAGGTACTTTCTTTGGATGTGGCAGAACAGGACATCGAAGGCACAAGTATCATCATCCGCAGCAGCAGCAGCCAATGGTACCGCATCCACCTCCGCGACAGCCACCACAGTCGCAGCAACGACCGCAACACCAGCCTCTAGGACTCCCCCGAAGTAGTAAAGATAACAAATCAGGCTGCCATAGTGGTAACAGCATCAGCAGAGACCTCAGAGGGGACCTGTACCTCCCCAGCAGGCCCAGGGTAAATTTTATGCTACCTAGCAGGACCCCCAGTCATCAGGAGGGGTCATCGAGGGTTCTCTCCCTGTTTCTGCATGCATTACATGTGTATTGTTTGATTCTGGTGCATCGCATTCATTTATGACCGATGATTTCTATCGATCGACCGATTTGCCTATGGAGTCTGCCCGCGAGGGTTTGTTAGTATCGACACCCTTGGGGAAGACTGTAGTATTGGACCGATTTTTCTCATCTTGCCCCGTTCTGATTGGTGATATCTTCTTGCCTGTGGACCTATTCGTATTGCCAATGTCCGAGTTTGATGTCATTCTGGGCATAGATTGGCAGGTCGAGTACCACGCTATATTGGACTGCTCTGCAAGGAAGTTACATTCTGTATACCTGGCATGCCAGAGTTCAAGTTTGTTGCCGAGCCTAGAGGAGAGCAGCTTTCCTCTTTATTGTCATGTGTCGTTGAGGAGTCAGTTGCTTTGAGTATCGATCAACTGCCGATCATTTGTGGTTTTCCTAATGTGTTCCACAAGATTCTGGGGTTACCACCTCGTCAGCACACCGAGTTTCAGATTGATCTCGTGCCTGGTATTATACCTATTTCAAAGGCCCCATATCGTATGACATAGTTAGAGTTACAGGAACTGCAGAAGCAGTTGGATGAGTTACGTGAGTTAGGCTTTATTCGTCTGAGCAGTTCGTCGTAGGGAGCGTTGGTACTCTTCGTGAAGAAGAAGGATGGCTCATTGAGGCTTTGCGTAGATTATCATGAGCTCAACAAAGTCACAATCAAGAACAAGTACCCGCTTTCAAGGATCGATGACTTGTTTGATCAGCTGCAGGAGTCACAGTTCTTTTTGAAGATAGACTTGCAGTCTAGTTATCATTAGGTTCGGGTCCGAGATGAGGATATCCCGAAGATAATCTTCAAGACGCGCTACGGTCACTTTGAGTTTCAGGTTATGTCCTTCGGACTGACTAATGCATCCGCAGTATTCATGCAGTTGATGAACAAGGTCTTCCGTCCGTATCTCGACCTATTTTTTTATGGTGTTCATCGATGACATTCTAATATACTCAAGGAATCGTGAGGAGCATGAGCGGCATCTGGAGATTACCTTACATACCCTCCGTGCACACCAGCTTTACGTGAAGCTGGAGAAGTGCAAGTTCTGGTAGGAGGATGTGAAGTTCCTCGGTCATGTAGTGACGAGGCAGGGTGTCGCAGTTGACCTCTCGAAGATTGATGCCATGCGTCAGTAGGACCAGCTTATGAATGCATCTGAGATTCACAGTTTCTTTGGTTTGGTGGGCTACTACTGATGTTTCATTGAGGGATTCTCTCGTATTGCAACCCCGTTGACCAGGTTGACCCAGAAGGGTGCCGAGTTCGTGAGGAGCGATGCTTGTGAGCAGGCATTTATGGAGCTGAAGGACTGCCTCACGTTCGCTCTTGTCCTCACTCTTCCTTCTGGGAGTGATGGATTTGTTATATTTATCGATACCTCATGAGTTGGCTTGGATGTTGTCCTGATGCAGCACGGGAAGGCGGTGGCTTATGCGTCTCGCCAGCTCAAGGTCTATGAACTGAACTACCCCACGCATGATTTGGAGCTGGTAGCAATTGTCTTCGCACTGAAGGTGTGAAGGCACTATCTTTATGGGGTAAGGTTTGAGATCTTCTCCGACCACAAGAGCTTCAAGTATCTTTTCTCTCAGTCCGAGCTGAACATGAGGCAGAGGCATTGGATGGAACTCTTGAAGGACTATGATTTTGATCTTCAATACCACCCAGGTAAGGTAAATGTAGTGGCATATGCCCTTAGCCTCAGCCACGGGGCCTGGTGGCACACATGATGATTCAGGAGTGGTGGATGCTTGACGATGTGTCTGCATTTGACTTTGAGATCGGCTTGCAGTCTTTTATTGTGCAGTTATCGAACCTATCGATTCAACCCTCTCTTGTTGCAAGGGTGATCGAGGCTCAACAGGCAGATGAGTCGTTACACGATTATCGAGCAGAGGCAGCATCTAAGAGTCAGACAGATTAGTAGATTGGTTCTGATAGTGGACTTCGCTTCAGATGCCGATTACATGTCCCGGATGTTTCTGAGTTGTGCCGAGATCTGATGACCAAGGCACATCGATTGCGGTTCTTTATCCACCCTGGCTCGACGAAGATGTATCGTGATATGAGGCGTCAGTATTTTTGGGAAGGGATGAAACACTAGATAACTAGTTTTGTAGCCGAGTGTGACACGTGCCAATGTGTCAAGGCCGATCATCAGAGATCCCCTGGTCTATTGCAACCGTTGAACGTCCCGATATGGAAGTGGGAGCATATATCCACCGATTTTGTCATGGGTTTGGCGAGGACTCAGTGCAGTCATCACGCCATCTGGGTTGTTGTCGATCGTCTGACGAAGTTGACATATTTTCTTACGATTCGTGAGACTTGGCATATGAACTGGCTCGCCAAGATGTTTATTGATGAGATCGTGAGACTACACGGTGTTCCTGTCTCGATCGTTTCAGACTGAGACCTGAGGTTCACATCTTACCTTTGGAGGAGCTTTCAAAGAGTGATGGGGACTAATTTGCAGCTCAACACCATGTATCATCCACAGACCGATGGGCAGACCAAAAGGATCAACCAGATCCTTGAGGATTTGCTTCATGCCTGTGCGATTGATTTCTCGAGTAGTTGGGACGAGCACTTGCGATTGGCTAAGTTCACATATAACAATATCTATCAGGCGACCATTGGCATGGCTCCTTTTGAGGCATTGTATGGCAGACCGTACAGATCTCTGAGTTGTTGGACCAAGGTTGGAGAGCGACGTCTCCTAGGTCCAAAGCTTATGCAGCAGACGTCAGAGGCTATCGATATCATTAGGTAGAGGATGTGCACAGCTCAGAGTCTGCAGAAGAGTTTTGCTGATCGTCGGCGTCGTCCCTTAGAGTTTACCATTGGGGACCATATAATTGATGGGTGTGGTTCATTTTAGAGCGAAGGGCAATCTTGCCTCGAGATTCATAGGACCTTTTGAGATCACTAGGTGCGTTGGCGCCGTGGCTTATCGGCTTACCTTGTCATCTCAATTATCTGGCATCTACAATGTTTTCTACATTTCTATATTGAGGAAGTGTGGGTCAGACATTGTGCCTATTATTGATTGGCAGCCGTTGGAGGTTCTTGAGAATGCTTCTTACATTAAGCAGTCAGTTCGTATCCTCGATCGAAAGGAGCAGGTCCTTCGGACCAAGGTCATTTTCTTAGTGAAGGTACAATGGGGCCATCATAGTGTGGATGAGGCGTCATGGGAGCATAAGGAGGAGATACGAGAGCGTTATCCTCATCTTTTCGATGTTTGATTGTATGTTGTATTGTGTTTTGATTATATATGATGTTATGTTTTCCATTCCCTGATGAGTTGTGCTTAGTTGCGATGGGGGTATAAATTTTGAGGATGAAATTTTTTATTAGGTGGGGAGAGCTGTAAGACCCATATCCTAGTCCGTACTGTTCCATCGACTTCCATGATCCTTCCCAACGAATTCTGACAACCAGCGATCGATAATCGACAGTTGTGCGCAATCCTAAGTCATATCATATAGATTTGAGTCGGCTTAATCCGAGACCTTTACCATTGCGACCGCATATTGCCACGGTTCCAACACCATGACTCGTGTGCCAATCCAACGTTTAGATCATAAGATGTGGACCACCCAATATAATGAACGTAGACCGTATGTTGTTGGACCCACCCATCCATGTGGCACCAATCCCTAGATAATCATGAGGGTGATGGATGACATCACCCTAGCTATAGCCACCCTAACCTAGCTAAAGCCACCCTACCCCCTAGCCTTCTTACAAGAACTTATGGCTAGCCACCCTACCCGTAGCCCTCTTACAAGCATTTATTGCTAGCCACCCTCTCTTATAAGTAATTATGGCCTACCTAAGCTACTCTCTCTCTCTCTCTCTTTACAACCCTCTCTCCCTTACATTTTTCAAACCCATTTTTCCCAAGCAACACCCCACGTACAAGCCATTTTCAAGAGAGAAGAGTGAGTTGTGTGGCCCACTTTCTTCTTCTAAAAAACCTTCATCTTAGCCATTCATTCCTCATCTTCCACCATCAAAGTAAGACACAAGGAGACCGGCTTTCCAATGGACCAAGAAGATTGAACGGTGGGTGCTTCTATAGGCTTAGATTTTATTTTTTAGATGAAGGGCCAAGTGACGCCTACCGATTGATGGTAGGGATCTTATTTTGGACCCTAGGTGTGGCCGATGACCCACCTTGATTCCCATGGTCATTCCATGATGGGGCCATTCTCCATGGACCCCATCATGATGTTTATTTTTCCTTGCATAAATAGGGTCATGTAGACCTTTCATTTTGGTGGCGAAGAGATCTCCACCATTGATTTTTGATTTGGTGGGCCCACATGCAATGGGACCCTCTTGATGTATGATTAGATGTATGGAAGGGAGGGCTCATAGTGGCGGAGCCCTCCATGCACGTGTCTCTCTCTCTCTGTCTTTCTCTCTCCCACTCCCTTTCAGCTTTTTGTGTGATGATGTGGCCGTTTGGCCCACCTGAATAGACCCCTGCATGAAGCATATATTCTATTCAAGCCATCTAGTAGGTGGGGCCCACCTTAAAATGCGTTACCTAAATCGCCCAGCCACTTGGTGGCCCACGTGAGTAGGGCCCACCTTAAAGGTGTGTTATACCCAGACCGTGTAGCGTCCACGGAAGCTGGACATTATAAAAAAAATTTAAAAAAAAAAAAACACAAATATCAGCTTGGTTTACCAAGCTTTGGAGTGAGCTGCTCATGTAGGCCGCACCTTGATGTATAAGTTTAATACACACCATCCATTCCTTTTCCAAGCTCATTTTAGGCGTTAAGCTGAAAATTAAAGTTAATCCAACTATCTAGTGGGCCATAGCTTAGAAAATAGTATTTTTCACTGTTAAAATGCACTCTGATCTTTCTACACCCCAAAATATATTGAATATTAGGCTTGTTTGGCTAGTCTTAAGCTATGGGAAGAAGTGGACGGGGTGGATTCTTTTGATATGGGCCCCACGTACAAAAATCCCCAGAAAAATTGATTTCAAAATAAAAAAAATAAAAAAGGGGGCAACAGGCGCTGCTGCTGCCAGACGTGCGCAGGGAACGCCTGCGGCATTTTTGGGGGGGCCGTCAGCAGGGATCAACTGTCCCAGCCGTGGGCCCCACCATGATGTATGTTTATCATCCATGTCGTTCATTTGGCGGACCCCTTCCTGAAGTGGGCCCCCTCCAAAGATCAGCCCGATCTGAAACTCAGTTGAACCACATCATAGGAAACAGTGGGGTTGAACCGTCAGCCATTGAACCCTTCTAGGTTTCACAGAAGTTTTAAATCAATATGAAATTTGTTTTTTTTTATTTCAGTCAGGTCAGTGCGACATTATTAACGGTTGGATGTCATAAAAACATTACAGTGGGCACCAACATGGGACCCCAAAATGATGTATGGGTTTTATGCACACCGTCCCTGGCAGTGGATGGTGGAATCCCACAGTGATGTATGTGTTTTATCATGCTGTCCTGCCATTTTGTTAGCTGTTAGACGGATAGTGGACCCCACCATGATGCATGTGTTGCATCCAAACCGTCCACCATTTGGCAAGCTTGTCCTATGCCTTGAGCCCAAAAGGAGTCAGATTTATTTAGCTGGTGGGCCATTAATAATAGTGGTGGGTTGAACATCTACCAGTGAAACTCCTTTGGTCCAGAGGTTCTAAATCAGCATAAAATTTATCTAATTTTATTAGGTCTGTGTGACCTTATCAACTGTTGGTTGGAAATAAATAAATAAACATCATGGTGGGCCTTGAGGATTTTAATGGTGGAGATCATTATCACCACTTATCTTGGGTATGGCCCATTTGATATGCATGGGGCCTAATTGGTGTGGCCCATTTGATGAATATAAGGCCCATGTGATTAGGCCCATTTTGACGTATTCAAAGGCCCATGGGTTTTGGCCCATTGCAATGTACATAAGGTCCATTGGTGCGGCCCATTGATGTGGCCCACTTGATGAATATAAGGCCCATGTAATATGGCCCATTTGATGTAGTTAAGGCCCAATAGGATGTACCTAAGGTCCATTACAATGTGTGATTCCACCAGGATTTATGTAATGGTATTTATGGCGGGTCGTGCCTTGCAAACAATGATGGTTTGATGTCCACATTATAAGTATAATGTTGGTTAAATGTCTACAATATGACTCTCCCTAGGGCTCATTGATAGGCCCATACTTGTTACGTGTAGGTCATCTAGGCCATCTTCGTTGCGAAGATAGTTCATTACTTTATAATATGCTTAGTATAATTCCATGCCTCATGTCATATGCATCATATGTATGCTTGATATGAGTGATGACTGATCATAGCATATGCCATTGGACAAATTACTTATGGGACTCATTAATAACAGTTACCTACATGAGCGAATGGTACGCGCAAGATTGTTGCATGATTATATGGTGTGACTCATGCATCTCGCATATGTGTGACTTGATCATAATATGCCCTAGCGACATCAGGGTCATAGCCTCCACAGGCACATCGTGGATGGTGTATCAGATACTGAAAATATTGGCTCTAGCATTGTGGGCACTTAAGATGTCCTTAGGTGAAAATTTCAGAACCTTTTTGGTACCAGGAGATGCTCCAACGTCTAAACCAAGTGGATACATGAGTGCCCGAGTGCCGAATACCAGTAGGCCACGACTCTCATTGTGTCGTGGTCGGTTGGAAGGGGGTGTAGCCTTATCCGCCCGAGTGAGGGGGCTATAAGCTAGGTTGAGTTTGACCTTCTTACAAATGAGTCCATTATCGATGTGCCGGCTCGGTATTGGAAGATTACTGGTCATGTGGATAGTGAGGTCTATTTCACTCGCTGGGTTATGCGGCTAGGGAGGCGGCAGTAAGTGTGGAATGTACTAGACCCCGGTGATATCCCAGAGTAAAACTATATTAATATGTGTACTTGATGAGGACTGACGTGCTTGATTTGCATCTTGCATATGACTTTTAGCTACATAGGCCTCGTATCGCATGGCCTTGGTATGGCCGCTAGCATTTATGCCTTGCATCATATAGCTTTGGTACAACTGATCGTATTCATGTACTTACCGTATATTTTCGCATTACTTTGATATTGTATACTTGGCACTTACCTTGCGCACACACTTACACCACCCTCTAAGATTTTGTAAACTTATGCACGACCGTTGCGTGCATGTGTCGTTGGACAGCAGCAGCGCTGAGGCAGGTGTGCGTATCAGACTATTTTGGAGCTTTTTGATCACCCTACTTTTCCTTTTCCGCATTGTACTTAAAAGTTTTTGATATAGTGGATATGTGGTGATGTTGTTTTGTAATTTGGTTATGCTTGTGGTTATGCTCCATAAAAAAAATTCATGTACAAAATCCTCCTTGTAGGATCCCAGGATCGGAATCTATCATATGAATGTTGGGAGCCGAGAATGGGGAACTACGGAGGCTGTCGACGCCGGATTCGGCGATCGAGAATTTTGTGAGCCCATTTTTTGAGTTTGGGGTGTGACAGGGCCGATCAAATAGGGCGAGTCAAATGAGCCGTTACAAATGGGCCAAATTAATTGGGCCGATATACATCAAGTGGGTCACACCAATTGGCCTTATGCACATTAAGTGGTCTATATCAATGGGCCGCACTAATGGGCCAATATACATCAAGTGGGCCGCATCGCATGGGCCTCATATACATCAAATGGGACTTAACGAATTGGCCACAAATATGTTAAGGTGTGGCCCATGCCAAAATGGATGGACGGTGTGGATACAACCCATCTTCAAGGTAGGGACCATCAAAATGTTATTTTCTATCCAACCTGTTCATACGGTCACAAAGACCTGAATCCGGGGGAAAAACAAGTACTATATCGATCCAGAACTTATGTACTCTTAAAAGAATATCAACGGTGGACGTTCAATCTCTACTGTCCTTGGTAGTGTGGTCCACTTGAGAACTAGATCTGTCTTATTTTTAGTCTCAAGCCTCAAGGCCATCTCACCAGATGGTTGGATGGTTAGGATCTAATACATACATTGTGGGAGGGCCCACATAATACCGTCCAAATCGACGGTGTGAGTATACAGCATATACATCACGGAGCATCTTTCAATAGATGGACGGCAGGATACGAAACATGCCACATGATGCGTCCCACACAACACACACGAATGCAGGGGGGTCCCACCATCCCCAAACAGATGGACGGCTAGGATGTAAGGCACGTACATTAAGGTGGGTCCCATCCCATACATGCAGTACGTGTGGGGTGGGCCCCACACAATCTGAAAACAGATGGACGGTGTGTGTGAAACACATACATAACCATGAGATCCACCATCCTGGACAAGGACGGAGTGGATATATAATAAATACGCCATGGTGAGTCCCACCCACACATGTCACACATGTGGGGTGGGCCCACGTCCAGGACATTGGACGACTAGGATACATCCCACATACATCGTAGTGGGCATGGAACTCACTGGCGTCCATCCATGTAGCAGCCACACTGCTGGGCCCAACGTCCAGATTATGGATGGATGAAATACCACATATACATATCACAAGGTGGGCCCCACCCTCACACATGTAGCATGTGTGAGGTGGGTCCCGCACCCAGAAAATGGATAGGCAGAGGGGATAAAATACGTAACTCATGGTGGATTCACCCACCACCATCCAAACAGATGGACGGCAAGTTAAAACACATGCAGTGTGTTGGCCCATATGCTGAGCACCACATCATCAAGGTGGGCCCCATGTCTAATGCATGGATAGGGTGGATAACATCAAGGTGCATCCCATATGAATAGGGTCCACCGACAAATGGATGGTGTGGATCACAAACGCGTCATGGAAGGTATCCACCGTCTAGCAGCTACTGGACAGCTGGGATATAAAATACATTTAGGTGGGGTCCACACCCCACATCCAGGGATTGGATGTCCTAGATTTCTAATCAGGTGGGCGGCATCAATACCATCCAAAAGAAAGAGAGAGAGAGAGAGAGAGAGAGAGAGAGAGAGATCGGGTGAAGGAACGTAAGTAGCGGAGGGACCCCGACACTATGGGTCCCTCTTGAACAATACATACATCAAGATGGGTCCCGCCATATGTGGGCCCTCTAATCAATAAAATCACACAAAAATCACCCATCGTAGGATCTTCTTCTTCCTCCTTCCACCATGGCATGTTAGAGCTCCAATGGGTGGACTTTAAGAGTTGAGATTGATCATGGAAGGTGGGGATGGGAGATAGGAAGTGGGCCACACAAAGCTCTCTCATGGAGCTTGCTTGGATGTTGGGTTGCTCAATGGGTTGCTTGAGAGTAATGAGAGAGAGAGGTGTAAGATAGAGAGGGATGGGTGAGTGATGGGGTGTGATGGGTGAGTGAATGATGGATGTGTACTTGTGTAAGAGAGAGTGTTGACTTTTGAGGAAGTGTTATACTTGGAGATGGGATGGAGTGATGGGTTATACTTTGATTGATTGATGTGACGTGTTGTAGATATTCTCTCAAATTGCAACGCACGGCATTTTTCTCGAACTGAACTTGGGCCCACATCTCCTAGCCCAAGTATCGCCTCAGCACACGAGACGCGGCATCGAAACCGCAGCGACGATGCGGTCGCAAGGATACAAGTCTCAGGTCGAGCCGACTCTGAAATACGGGATACAACTCAGGGTTGCTCGAAAACACCAATTAACAGATCGTGAGTCACCGGAATTCGACTGGGAGGACCGGAGAAGCCTACGGAATGGTACGGGCTAGGATACGGGTCTCACAGATTATATTAGTCGGTTGTAGCTGGCTTTGTTGTTATGATCTTCCCTCACTCTTTTGGAAAACACTTCTGAATTAGATGCAATTTCCTGAGCACATCAATCACAGATTTGAGCCCCTTAGTAGCTTCTTCTAGTTACAACCGATCAATCACTTCAAGGATGTGGAACCCATTGTCTCCCCTGAGTAAACTGATCGAACCATTTCCACTAAACATCTGAGCTAAGATCGACCTTCGGTTGAGGGTGTTCTCTCAAATTAGTTGTTACAATATTACCTCAAAATTGGCTGGGAATGGATTAGTATCGATTAACATCACATCTTCACCTTTCTCATGAAACTTCAACAGTCCACAATTGATGTGGTCTTGAATAACTTTCCTGAACATAATGCATTTATTAGTCGAATGAGACCAAGTTCCATACCATTTTCAATACTCAATCTTTTACAAGTCATCGACCGAGGGTATCTTATGATTGATAGGAACCTTAATAAACTTTACGGATAACAATACATCAAATATTTCTTTGGCTTAGGTGATGTTAACGGTGTACACCTTTTGATCCTTTTGTGTGGCTGGTGCAGTCGGTTTCTCTTTAACCAATGTCAAACATACCAGTGGCATCGTAGCTAGTACTTCAGCGATCACGGTCTCGTAATTAGAATCATTATAATATCTCCCTAGTTATGAGTTCTCTCGCCCAGCCCCTTCCTGTAAGAGTTCCTCATAATGAGAGACCTTTTTGTTTAGATCATATAGGTCTACAAACTCCATACCTATAAACTTCTTTCGAAGTTTCTACTCAAGCCCGTCTTGTGTTAATTGCACAAACTCAGCTTCGGTCACATGGGTTAATGCTCCAATATCTAAGTACCAGGTTCCGTCCTGATTGTCATGTAGGGTCATGGCTACTAGAGCTTGAGTAATGTCCTTCAGCTAATATGTTTAATAAATTGGTGCCAACACCATATTATAGCATGGTTTCGTTTGTTGCTGATTTGACAAACTATACGTTTTTCCTGATTTAGATGTTGCTTAGTTTGATCTGACTTCTCAGATGGCCCATGTTAAGAGCCAAAATCATCTTTGTTGTTTCTTTTTTTTTCTATATTATTCCTACCTTGATTATCATTGCCTTTGATTAGCATAGACTTAACCTTTTCATTAAGCCTAATAACTAGTTTTAGCAATACATTCATCTAATTAATCCCTTTTAGGAAGGGTTGGAAACTCTCTCTTCTTTTTAGGTAATCCTTTGGGGATGTTTCTCCATTGGTGTGAAAATTTCTTAGTCATGAGATATTTACCACTTTAGTTTGAGACTAAGGTGGATTGGGCCCTTTTTAAGATTACTCATTCAAATTTAAGGTCCTTAACATCTCCACAAGCATGACACACAGTAGAAGAACTTGGTATAGTTCCAAAAGTAGACAAGTCCATTTAGATTATCAGAGGGGTAGAGGTAAATATGTGCTTATCAAGTTCAAATCTTTTATGATACCCAATAGGCTTACGTATATTAGATTTACTAAATTATTCATTTTCTTGAGTAACCTTAGTTTTCCCCTTATAGATAGACATCATTCCAAAGCTCATTTGGATCTCACTCCAGGTGGTTAAGCCTTTCAAGAAGATCCCTCTCTGATACCAACTAAAATTATGTGGTGGGATACCACGACTATACAAAGAAGCTTACCGAAACTATAGAATGAATGGTTATATCCTAGAGGGAGTGTTTAGGACCAATAAAAAATTTTACTAATTAAAACTCAATTCCTTACTTCATCTAATATGTCAATTAAACTAAGAAATGAGTGGATCCACTCACATAGATTAATTTAAATTTAATAGTGAACTTGTGTGCATTACAAGTTAAGTTCCTAACGCACAATTCAATTAAGCATTCTTATGATTTACCTAATCAAACACATAAGCATGAATAAAAATGTACATAATTCACAATCACAAATACAAGCATGTATAGTGGTTCGATTTTCCTACTTTACTCCTGGAGGACGTAGTCTCTCAAAGAGTATCAGTATTTACTATCGGAGGTTCTAAATCAGGTTCACCTCTAACCTTTATAAGTGTACACTCCCACTGTAGGCCTACGCAAGGACTTATCCACGTACACACCCATTTTGGTGTCTTATACAAGGACGTACCTATCTACATACCCGTGTTGGTGGCCTATAAAATGACTTATACTGTACTCACCCATGTCTATGGTGATATAGTCCTACACAAGAACCTATGTGAGTTTGGGTTACAAACTCTATACTCAATCCTATATAAAAAGGAGTCTATTAACTCTTACAATTCGACAACTTAGTTATCGAATTGAGCCCCTTTGTAGAGCATTCTCGGGTTATTTGATCGATACTCTCCCATGCTTTAATCAACTCCGCTTATGCTCCATCAATCATTCATATTGATACTTACCAATAATTCGACTCCAAGATCAAACACCTTACATGCGATACTCCATTGAGGTAAGTAAGGTGATGGGTTGTTAGTTGAATCTCCTACAACTAATGGAAGGTTGTAATCTTAGGGGATTAGATGGGTCTTCTAGTGGATTTATATAAAAGATATACTAATAAGTTTGGGTTTAATCTCTAGAAAAATGTTGGAGTTCATGCTCATCCTTAAGGTGGGGGTTAAAATCCTCATTAGAGTGTTAATATCAAGGAAGATGACTTGGAACTCGTTGGTTTAGATGCTTAGGATAAGGGATATAAACATATAATCACCAACGCTTCTGTTGCGCCAAAACTCATCATTTTACCAAAGAACCGATTACCCTTTTATAAAGTATCAATTTTTAAAGGCTATAAAATGGCTAGTTAACGACTTTGTTAATCCGATCAAATGACCATTTAATGGGATCGAAGGTCATTCATTTAGATCGAGCATACTATCGATCCATCGAGAAAATCTAGGATTTTATCTGTTGGGTTGTTGGACTAATTCATTGATCGGATCGGGTGGTTCTTCAATTCCCCCCAGTCCCATCAACAGCTTGTCGATGGGATTAAGGACCACTCAAAAACTATTGTTTTAGGTATACATTTTCATAGAAGCTTCACACCTCTTCTAGCCTTACTTATCTTATTCAAATTGAGGGTCTAAGGTTCATGGATAATTGTTGAGTGTAAAATATTGTATATTTATCCCTTTTTATACATTGGTTTTGTAAACATGAATGTACTTAAATTGATCTAATTAAAAACATTTTCTCTTACGAAGTAATTTTGATACCTAAGGAGAAAAGCATGCTTAAAACATTATTCAATGCTCAAAAAATTACCAAGATAAGGATTGGATCTATGGTAGTCAAGATTGAAGAATTCAAGAGTCTAAGATTCAAGGAAACTAAGTGTAAAATTAAGAAAACCAAAGTTGCAAAGTGTAAAAAATCCAAAGTGTTGAAATCGACAATTTGATGCCATCGACAACACCTTCGATGCCATAGAAGCAAATGTTTAATGCCATCGAAGGCAGTTCAATCCCATCGTAAAAATTAGAAAAAATTAAATTTCTTGTTAGACATATTGGAGCATTTATTGATTCCATCGAGGAGATGTTCGATGTCATCGAAAAATATGCAATTTTGAAAGTTCGTTACTAGATAGTTTTCCAGTTTCAACTGGACTCTTCGATGAGACTTCGATGTTATCGAAGATACAATAATTGCATAAATTTAAGTCCATTTTGAAGTCGATGCAAATCATGCCTATTAAAAGGATGTTTTAGGAGTTTCTACATGCGAATTAGGGTAGAAGGAGTAGAGCAAGGAGTTCTAGAGCTTCAAGGAGTCCTCCCTCTTTAATCCTTCGGCTCTAGTTAGTTTTTATGATTTTCTTTAAAAGTTCTAGGTCAATCATGTCTATGATTGGCTAATCTCTTAGCTAAAGCTAAGAGGTGAGCTTGTAGTTATTCTTAATGCTTAATTTACTTTGATTCAAGTTATTTGGTTTATATGTTGAACAATTCATTGAGATTTAGTTTGAATTAAGAAGTGTTTATAGTTTATTTTGATCCATTTTTTACTCTGGGCTCATTGGATGCTTAGGATAGATAAGAATCGTTTCTCATCTATTTTGTAAGGAATTTATCTATAAAAAATGCTTTGAATTCTCTGCAATCAATACTTTGGTGCTTGATATGGGTACCAATTTAATTGAAGTTTAAATTTATTTTGAAACATGAATGATGGTTTAACCAAATTATCTTCTGCTTTGATAGGATATGACTTTGATTCCAATTGAGATATGCATTAAATCAGTAAATTAAATATTATAATTGCTATAAGTAGATTCCTGGATTCTTAGTCATCATTTATTTGTTTTACTCTTTACTCATTTGTTGGATTAAAAACTCAGATAAACTGTTAGAATTAAATTAGTTTTAGAATTTGTTCCCCATTCCTTATGGATTCGACCTCTGTCTCACCGAGTTATTACTACTTCGCAAACCTGCACTTGGGGTTCATGAACAATAATCAGTAAGGTTTACCTATTAAGGTTATGATCATCTTGATGTTCAAGGGTTGTTTTGGGTAAAGATTAGGGACACTAAGGTACCTCATTTACTTTTTATAGGCTCGATACTCCACATCCTTTTATGTCTTTGTCTTCAGCTTTTAAAGGCTCAACTGACTACATGACACATAGACTCACGTGATTGATAAACAAAGTGCACAAATCAATGCACTAATAGAAAAAAAGTAATCCCGACTAATGTGTTACATGACCCAGACTTGAAAAGAAACTTAGTTTCATGGGATCTTTTAGGCAAACTTGGGATCAAGGTTATATACAAGTCTGACAAGTTGATTTTATGAAATAATGAGAGATTTGTTAGAAAATGGTATGCTTGTAATAAGATAATTAAATTCTCGTTGAATGAAAATATTTTTTCTTCTTGTATGGTTGAGTCTGTATACTTATGGCTGAGAATGGCTTAATCTCATATAATGAAAGAGAGGATGATAAATGTGAAGTTTGCATACAGTCTAAGATTACTAGGAAACCATTCTTAAGTGTTGAGAGTTCAACTCAAATGTTGGACCTAGTGCACATTGACATATGTGAGATAAATGTCATTCTTACTCGATAAGGAAAAAGGTACTTTATAACATTCTTATACGACTGCTCTAGATATTTGTATGTGTACCTGTTGAGATCAAAAGTTGATGCATTTAATACATTTAATATTTCTAAATCCGAAGTAGAAAAACAATTGGATAGGAAGATAAAGATTCTTCATAATGAATAAGGAGGAGAATACTTCTTAAATGAATTTTCTAATTATTGTGAAGAACATGATATAGTTCATCGATGCACAACATCTTACATACCATAGTAAAATAGTATGATCGAGAGGAAGAATAGAACCCTAGTTGAAATGGTTAACTCAATGCTACTACAAGCAAAGTCGTCATTTAATTTATGGAGAGAAGTAATACAAATAACATGCCATGTCCTAAATAGAAATTGTTCACAACCCCAAGTGTAGGGTCGTGATGTAGTAATAATCTTGGTGAGATCGAGGTTGAATCCACATGGACTAATCTTGTACATTTCTGAAAGTAATTAGAACTAGCGCTAGAAGAAGATTTAAATTAGAAATCCAGAATAAAGGGAGTAATTGTGAATATTGTAGATTGAAACTTATGAATTCAAAGGTGGGAACTAGGGTACTAAGGATCCACTTGTATCTATCAAGATAATACCTTACTTAATTCAAGAGACACAACTGGAATAAAAGTCCTATCTTATCCAATTGGAAGAAGAGATGATCAAATCTCTGAACTTTTATTAAATCAGTCTCAAGAGATGAGAATTGTGAACCATGCCCAGGACACTATGACAAGCAACAGGATTTACCAATCCTACAATCTCAAATAAGAAAAGAAGATATTCAAAGCTGTCGTAACGTCTATTGTAATTTGAGTCACAACAAACTATAGAAAACTGAAAATATTCCTCAAAATCAACTAGAAATCAATGAAATTTAAAATAAACATGAATCAAAGAAAAGAAAAAATCTCAATCAAGCTAAAAGCTTCATCTCTTAGCCCTAACTAAGAGGTTTAATTAACCATAGACATGATTAAACTAAAAACTCTTAACAAAACATGAAAATAACTAAGGAAGAAGAAAAAAACTCTTGACAGCAGCTCTCTACCCTTTTAACGTGCTCCTTGAAATATTTTCAAACCATAAAAGATGCTTTAGAGCATCTTAAGGACTCCTATTTATAGTTGGAGAACTCCAACTTTCACATCGAGTTGGAAAAATCCGCAAACCGCCTTAAATTTATGCAGTCCGCCCAAAATCTAAGTAAAACTTCAATTCTATAGAAGGGTCTTCGATTGAATCGAAGTTTGGTCCAAAACTGTCCCGCAAGTTTGGTTTGAAGAATCTTGAAATTCTCGATTGATCGAAGTGGCTTCGATTGCACCTTCAATTCTATCGAAGTGTCTTCGATTGAATTGAATTTTAGTCTAGAACTGTCTAGTGACTTTGGCTTGAAAATTCCTAAAATTCTCGATTGAATTGAATAGTCTTTAATTGCACCTTCGATACTATCAAAGTATCTTCGATAGAATTGAATTCTATTTTGGCAGTTTTTTTGTCCAAAACTTTCAAAATATCTTTTTTCAGTAAAATTTTCAAGATTCTTTTTCTTCACTTTAAATCTTTGATTCTCTTCATTTCTCACTTAGTTTCCTTAGATCTTTGGCATATGAATTCTTCAATCTTGGATCCCAAGATCCATCCCTTGCCTTGGTGATTCTTGAGCACCAAATCCATGCTTTTAACATTCTTTTCAATCTAAGCTCTTAGATTCACTTCACAATACAAACATGTATAAAATATACCCATTAAGCATTTTATGTTCATAAAACCAAGATATAAATAGGAAGAAATATGCAATACTTGACACTCAATGTAAATCCATCTAAAAAGACTATGACATCTCCATATGATATATGGAAACGAGGAAAATCGAACTTATGATATCATAGAGTGCGGGGGTGTCTCGCATATTATAGAACACTTGATTCTAAAAGAACTAAGTTAGGTCATAGGGTTGTTAAGTGCACTTTTGTGGGTTATACACAAAGCAGTAAATCCTATAGACTATTAGACTTAAATTCTAATGTGATAATAAAATCTAGAGATGTAGAGCTCTTTGAGAACACACTCTCTATGGAAAATAAGGATACTAATATCCATACTCCTAATAGTGATCATGTAGATGAAGCTCAAAACGAGGTGGAAACTCCTAATGAACTTCATATAAGTTAAAGGGATAGGGTAGAGAAGAGTCTTGACCCTGATAAGATAGACTCTCAGTGTATTTCTTTTCATCTTGTTGAAGATGATAGAGAAAAGGTTATTATGAAAATACCTATAGTATTGGTTGTAGAAGATGACCCTAAAACCTTTAGTGAGGCAATGTCTTCAAGAGACTATTTTTTGGAAAGACACTATTAATGACGAGATGGACTCAATTATGTCAAATCAAATGTGGGAACTAGTAGATTTACCTCCCGATTCCAAATCTATAGGGTGCAAGTAGGTACTCAGGAGGAAATACCACACCGACAATACTATCCAAACCTTCAAGGCTCAATTAATAGTAAAAGGATTCTGTCAGAAAGAAGGAAATGATTATTTTGACACATATTCTCTTGTGGCTAGAATAACATCAATTAGGATATTAGCTACATTGCATCCATACATCATCTTCACATTCACCAAATGGATGTAAAGATAATATTCCTCCATGGTAACCTCAATGAAGAAGTATACATGTAACAACCAAAAGGGTTTATTCTTCCAGGAAATTAAAAGAAAGTATATAGACTCATTAAGTCATTGTATGGATTGAAACAACCACATAAACAATTAAATGAAAAATTCAATTCCAAAGTGTTATCTCATGGTTTCATGTACAAGGTAGTTGATAAGTGCATTTACTCTAAGGTGTATATGATTGCATTATTATTATATGTTTATATATTGATGACATGTTAATAATCAGTAATACTATAGAAGGTATTGAAAGTGCCCTGGATTGTCAATTACGTGACAAAACACAAAACACCTAGAATAATACCTAGAAAACCATCCTAAATTGTATGTACATGAACTTTACACAATTTTACAATTGATTTATTCAGAGTTTAGTTCATATACAATCACAGAGTCTTCATGTAGCTACTCCCCCTATCTCCATGCAGCTACTCCCCCTATAACCTGCATCACCATGCATATAATCCGTACAAATAATTGTTCTCATGGTGGGATTTATTCTCCCCCTTTTTATCAATCATTGGCAAAGGATAGTATATACCTATAGCAGATCGATTGACTAAATTTGCAATTAAAGAAATCGGGAGAAACAAGGCAATTGGAGAGTGGTGATTTCATATTTAAAATCATGGAAGCATATTTTCAAAAAACAAGATAGATGCTAGATAGATATGCATTATAAAGCATGTAAACCACTTTTATGGGCATATAATAACAGCAAGTAACCAATCACCATTTCTCACATAACATGCATCCCATACTTAATTCATATAAAGCTCTAAAAGATCATCATTAAATAATAGGAGCAATCAAAAGAAACTGCCCAAGCTTGGCAATGATCAAGTCTTTATATCATCAAAAAGAACTATCATCTAGCCCATCCATGGGCATACTCCAAACCATTACCCAAAAAGAACCATCCAACCAATTTGCCCATCCATGGGCACTCAACAACCAAAAAAAAAAAAATGTTAATCTATCCAAGTTAGCTGACCATCACATACACTCATAAGTATGTAAGACATTCAAAAAGATACTCATGTCCTAAGTATGAATGAGTAATCATTGTATGTGATGATGGAAAAGAGAAGCTCCTATGAATCATGAAAGTTTACGCCTGCATGGCGATAGGGAAGTGAATCTAGAATTTGTTGAGCCGTATGCTGCAGAACCGTTAGCCTCTACTCGATGTCTGATAGGCAGGCTTCACAGGTGTCAAGACGCTCCGTGATGTGTGATTTCCTGTAACACCCTGGAAATCGGGGGTCGTGTATAAACTCAACTCCCGAGTTCCAGACCGTCACTTATGCAACAAAAATGATTATGATTCAATGTTGTCTGAGTTAAAGCATTCACATGAGTAAAAGTATACCAAAACTGTAATTCATACTCCAGATCCAGTGATAAAAGCAAGCGGAAGACTAAACAATATATATATCACTGTATGGAAAAACAAATAAGATCTCGACTGTCACTAAAGTATGAATACATCACTGAGTCTTATATACATGTAAATGATAAAAATAAATGTCCAAAAGAGTCCCACTATGAAGTCCCATCAACCCAGGTCACCTAAGCAAAGCCATCATGGTACTGCATGTACGAGAACTCGTCCTGGTCCTCGTCAAAGTCTAGTTCTGCCTCCTGGATCTCAGCATCACCTGCATCTACAACCGGGTCTGGTGGGTGTTGCAAACACCATCCCGTAACGTGGGAATGAGTAGCTAACTCAATGGAATAATAGAGTAAAGATTTACATGTTCTCAAATCAATCATGCGATAATAGTAAAGCAGTAAATCAGACAATCCTAATACTGTTATTAATGCAATATGACATGACGTGATGTATGCCCTCACTGACAATCTCCCTCATACGGCACCATCTTACGACCGCGGCATGCAATCGTCCCTCAAGTGCTCCACATCTTGCAGGCACATGCAATGTTATGGTGATATGATTTTCGAGTTGTTATTAGTCCATTCAAACAGCAGGATTAGGAAACTAAGGTACTTCCCTTGTATCAATCCCAACACAGATCCTGTCTAGGGTCGTCACTCCTAGTAATCTCATACGATGTATATTTTGTAGGTCGCTGCAAGGGCTGTCAGGGCTGTTGCACGCACTTGTTGCTCCGCTCCCCCATCACCTTATCAATACAGGCCTACTGTACTCTACTGCTACTGAAGGGTCGACGCCTCCCGTAGACTCAGAATACGCTCGCGGTCACTACAAAGGACTCGTCGCCTGATCAGTGTAGGCCGACAACAAGAATATAGTGTCCCATACCACCATAATCTGCTCACGAGACTAGGTGCTCACTAGTCACTACAGGGAGGTTTGTGGCCCCAGCGTAGGCAGACAGCTCGACCACGGTGTCCCATACCACCATGCCCGACTCATGAGTCTTCGTGGATCAAGGTACCATGGTTAACAGGGTTTACAATGGTAAGTTCAGTACCCTAGGTTCAAGCAGTTATGACTCATGCAGGGTGAACATACATCGGTCAGTCGGGTTACTTGACGGGCTCGACTAGCGCGATCGCATCTCAAGTCGAACGACATGAAGTGCGTAAAACACTTCGCGTGGCCTAACCACTGCCGCCAACTCCAGAACACGGCTCGCGTTCATCGACGCGTCGTTCGTGGCCAAGACCAGCCAACCACGAATTCGCTCGGTTACCGACTGCGTGGACTAGATATAGTCCCAAACACATATGAATTCACATCAGCAATTTATGTAGGAGTATCAGAATTAAAATACAATCATGTGAGCATGTTAACACATGTTATAACACACAACTTAGGCAAATCTTCGAGCACATACATTTTATGCATATAATGGAATCATGCATATAGTCAACATGTAGGAAATCATTTATGTCAGCATATTAATTGAGAAATCAGTCTCAAACTAATTCATAACATCATTTAATTCAATACATACTAATACAAACATTTATACAAACACTTACACTACACACTTAAGTCTACATATAGTATGTTAACCCGAAGTGCGCATTTAGGCGAATCTCTTCGCCAAACTAATGATGCATGCATTCCTAACATTCTAATGCGACAACAAATCATGTCAATCACATCAGCAAAATATGGATGAAATCTGTACTTTCTACAAATGACTAAAATGCCCTAAATCTCATATTCTTCGTTGATTTACGAAACAGGAAACGGACAGCATGTTGTACATGTCAAACGGCATTTCCGTTGATAATCTACTATTAAACGACATTGAAAGCTTTGAAAACAGTCAATCAAAGCGTCTAAAATCCGCACCTTATCTCTTATGGATGTGTAAATTCGAACGGAGCGTATACGCTTCGTCTACAGCGATAAGAGAACCTAATTTACGAGTTACGTCAGCTAACATGCTATGAATCCTAGTAAACCTCAAATCAGTAACTTTCTAGGGTTATTTCATACCTGAAAAAGTGAATGAATCACCAGCTAGGTGATTGAGATGTGTTGCTGAAGCACGTGCAACAGATGGCACGAAGGCAGGAAAAATCTATCCTACTCTCTCTCACAAACTCTCACCTTTTCTCTCTCCCAAACTAAGAATTTTTGTAAATTCGGATGGGAGAGAGGAGTGAGGGTTTCAACCCCTTTTATAAGTTTAAAAATGCCCAAAATAGGCTCCGATACAAGGTTCACTTGGTGCATAACCAATTCGGGGCTGTTTCGGTCCAAAAGATGCTTTCTGGTGGTCCCCTGGTCGAATGCGATCGGACTTAAGCTCATGCATACCAGATCTAGCACGTATTAAGTTTTCAGTCCGACAGGGTTCGCAGATCGCGCGTGGCGGACCAGTTTCAGTTCAGCGGTCACCGCATGTAGATCAGGGCTGAAAGTCTCATGATATGAAATAGAAATTTTTCCTGATCCGAGGGTGTAATTTGACTGAATTCTGACGGTCAGAACGCTTAATACTGACGCGTCAAGTCGTGTGCCAGATTTGAATTTCAAATTCTAAATCTGTCCCTATTCGCACTCTCTTCAGTCCGGGCTCAATGAAATAGTCTGTGTTTATCGGTTGGACTTGATTTTTGAAATGATTGTCAAGTCCAGCTGGGCGGTCCTAACGGTCTAAGATAGGAGGTATCGGACTTTCGACGCGCGGTCTAAATCCAATACAAAATTTCAAAGTGGTCCAGAGAACAAACCTGCTTAGAGTTTGATCCGAGGTTATAGAGTATTATAGAGTATTGGTTCTACTCAATTTGGGTCTTGTAGAACGTATTTAAAGTGATCAGGGACTATTTCCTAGCTACTCTAACGTTGCGCTAGCTAACTTACGCTTAACTTCCATAGAAATTAATCTTAAGTGGTTTCTTTGGCTATGGAATTGGGTTCTGAGCGATTTTTCAGATGTTTTAGTTGACCCACTGCCTAAGGACGTCAAATCCCAGATTGGCCAAAATCTGGGGTATTACATTTCCCATCGAGGAGATGTCGAACGAGATCATTTTCTTTGAACGTCTTGTTTATATTGATAGAGTCAAGGTTGTGCACCGAATTTCCCTCACTTGAGATCTAACCAGTTAGACAGCCATGAAAAATGTTATCAGTTATATTCAATTTGCAAATGGTTTCGTAGTTGAACCAAGCACAAGGGTGCGAGGAATCATTTATCGATGACAATCCAACAAGTCGGAAGAGTTTGGACATAAGACACGGGAATAGAAGTGTAGTGAGATGTTCTCCTGTAACAACACGAATCAACTGTTGTAGGAGAAGAGTGGGTATACACACTTGAATCCCTTAGTGAACATCATATAGGATGTTAAGAATGTAGGGAGAGAGCTTGTTGCTGAAAACTTCACAGGGGTAGACATTTGTGCTAAAGATGTTGTGAAGTATTTTATAGGTAGGATCGAGATGCCTAACATGGAGGAAATTTCTTACATTTTTGGATATTGTCGCACCATTACATAAGGCTCGAGTAACTTCTCCCCATACTCCAAGTGCATCCATATTTTGTTTATTTACCGGTATGCGAGTAACTTCGACACCTACCAGATGACCAATCAACACAGGGTTGATGTGTTTGGTCTGGGTCATGATGGTGACTGAAATGAGTGGGGAGTTATTCTTAACACTGTAAATCGTGTTCTGAAACTGATATATAAGATCATATTGAAACTCCCCACCCAAATTTACGATATTGCTCCTCCCAATCATTCCTAGGAGATTAAAAATTCCAAAGGGTTCGACACACTTACTTCGGATAGCATGTTCTATCGTGGGTTCTATATCTGAAGACGAAGATGAGATAGGCGAGTGCTTCTTACTTTTCTTCCATTTAGATGACTCATCTTGTGGAGAGACCGGATCCTTGTCTTTAGTCATTTATACTGGAGAAGGAAGAAGAAAAATGAGCACAAGAACCATGGATAGACGAGGATACATTTGTGGAATGGATACTCTTGTGTATTTGAGCTCAAGTACACGTCTTTCAATAGCATTGGAGTTCAGCAAGACTACAAGCATTACGAAGGTATTCAAGGAAGATGGTAAGGAAGACGAGCGATAACCCGATTTTGGTTTTTCACGACCGTTTGATTTTATACAGGTCGAAATGCTTTGATGACATCGAGTCTGGTTCAATGACATCGAAGTTCAAATTTTGATTTCATCGAGAGAGTAGTTTGATGACAATGAAGGCTTGTTTGACGGTTCAGCTTCCTTATGTACTGTGATAATCCTAAAGTACATTCAATGTCATCGAAGAGTCATTCGATTCATTGATTGACTTATCGAAGTGAAGAAGATGACATTGATCTAAGTACTTTGATAATCTTTCATATATGCATATCATAGAATATTTTCTCATCAGCATATAAACACAGTAAAATTTTGTACAAAAGTTGTGAAACTCAAAATTATGAACATTTTTTATGCTCATTGTCAAAAAGAAATTGTGAGGTCTAGAAACTTCGGATATAACATAGAAATCACAAAAGTGCATCATTTCACACATATGTCCAGGACTAGATACCATGACCTAGACTAATTATCTTTGCTTAATTGACATTTTTTATTGCCCATTTTGTGACAATCCTTAGAGAAGGTGTCCATACATTATTATGTGCTTGTCTGGGAATTTTGGTCAACTGAATCACATTTTCGTGTTCCATTAAGGTTTTTGTTTTCTGATTCAGTTAAGCTACTTAACTTAGGAGCTCCTCCATTCCTTTTTTCATTCTCTTCAGAGATGGATATTTCTTGCCTCTTGACATGTACCTTGGTGGACTCTTGACAATTTGTATCATTTTTTGAGTTGATTTGTATTCTTCTATAAGATTCAAACCAGAATTGGATTGAGTTCTCCCAGTAGTGAGGCATTCAAATTTATAATGACCAAAGTCGCCACATAAATGATAAATAGTAGTCCTAGTTTTACTTCCTGATGTAGGATTTTTTTTTCTTACCATTGGCTCTGCAAGAGTGAGGCTTGGTTTGGATTTTTCATATCCTAGTCCTCTCTTATCTTTTGTAGTCTCCCCATCCCTAAGAGTTTTTTTAATTTTTCACTACTTTGAAAGAATTTGTAACGAAGTTCAATAGATTTTTTGGATTTTTCTGCATCAAGCATAAGGGTGTGATTTTCATTCTTAAGACACATGTTTTTATCTTTCAATGACTTAATCTGTTTGTTTAGTTTCATCGACTCAGATTTAAGAAATGAATTGATTTTTTTCAGCCTATCATTATCTGAGTGGTATTGTTGAAGATCACTAATTATGTGTGTATTGGTCTCTAAGGTTTTATCCAGATCCATTTGCAGCAATTTATTCTTATTTTCAGTAATGCCAAGTCTTTTAAGGATATTGATGCTATGAATGTAAAGTTGATTATAGGCATCCTGTAAATTATGTTTTTCTTCTTCTTCTTCTTTTTCTTCATCTAATGAAAGTGTCCCTTCGACTTATGGTTCATCAATTTCTTCAGTTTCCGCGGGGAAGTTGGTGGATATGGAGGTCATAAGTATTTTCAGGGATTTCTGGTCTCCATCACTCTATGAATCAATGAAGTCTGAGTTTGATTCTTCAATGTCATCCCAAGTGGCTGTCATAGCCTTTCCTTTGGTTTTTCTGTTGGGGCATTCAGTGGACAGGTGTCTAAATTTTCAGCATGTGTAATGTTGTGGCTCTTTAGGCTTTTTAATTGGTTTACCTATATAACACTTGTTGTCTAACTGTTTCCCTTTGAATGGTCGGCCACGGTTTTCTAGAAGAATTTTTTAAACCATTGAGCCAAGAGGGCCACTTCTTCATCTTCATTTCCCTTTCACTTTCCTCCTCCTCATTTGTGGTGATGTGTTTTGAAGTTTTGAGGGCATTATTTTTAGATTTAGAGGCAAGTTTAAAGTGTAGTTCAAATGTTTGTAGGGAACCTACGAGTTCTTCTACTTTCATTTTATCCACATCTCTACACTTTTTAATAGTTGTTATTTTGGATTTGAATCATTCCGTTAGGGATCTTAGTATTTTCCTACAAATTTTGACACCAGAACTTTCTCTCCCAGTCCACCCATGGAATTATAGATGATATTCAGTTTTGTAAAGAATTCCATGAAGGTCTCATGTTCCTCAATTCTAAAATGTTCAAATTGTGACATTAGGAGTTGCAACTTAGATCTTTTCATTATGCCTGTCCCCTCGTGGGTTGTTTTCAACAAATCCCATGCTTCTTTAGATGTGTCGTACATACTAATTTGATTGAAGACTTCTTGGGACATAGCACAGTAAATAGCATTCATTGCTTTTGCTTCTAATGTTTGTTTTTCTTTGTCGTATACAATCCACATTTCTTTGAATTTAGGTCTGGAGATAGTTGTACCATTTTCAAGTACCACCTAATTAGTTGATGCCACATATCATTTTTCAACTATCTCACAAACCTCATGATCCAAAGATCACAAAAAGTAGTGCATCCTAGCTTTCAAGTATTCATAATTTGAACCATAAAGACAGGAAGTCTGGACACGAATGAGCCCTCTCCTTTGGCCATGATTTCTAACTTTAGTCAAGATCACTCTCTAAGCGGTTAAGCCCTTAAGAGAGACCCGCTTTGATACCAATTAAAATTGCGATGAGGACCGCTATAGTAGAAGTAGGAATAGGTCAAAGTGTCCTAGAGGGGTGTGAATAGGACTTTATAAAAATTTATGCCTTATTTTAAATCCTATTACCTTAATCTTGATTTAATATACAACTATCAAGATATCACCAATTTAAATCTAATGGCTTCCAAGCCAAGTAGAGGATCCAATCACAAGACTATTCAATGTTTAGCATGATACAACAAATAGTCTAAGATGGGTGAGAAGAGTGAATGTGAGTGGGATGTGATTCAAATCATCAAATTAGGTTCACCTCAAACTTTTACAACCTACACAAGGTTGACTTAGGACCTACATCAGGTACCTAAGACGTGCCTTCACAAGACACAAGTTTATGCCCTACATAAGAGCAAAGGTCAACACAAAGCACCTAAGTTTTATGCCTTACACAAGAGCAAAGGATCCACACAAGGAACCTAGGTTTTAAACCACACAGGCCAAGGATCCACACAAGGAACCTGGTTTAGACCACACAGGTCAAGGATCCACACTAGAATCCTAATTTAGGCCATACAGGCAGAGGACCTACACAAAGGACCTAAAGTTTATGTCATACACAAGAGCAAGGGTCAACACACAGCACCCAAACATACTCTCTCGTTGGAGGCCTCTTATGAGGGCTTGAAAAGGTGAGATATACCTGTGACGCAATCTTATACAAGGAATGATCAACAGGATCTCTAGACTCTAATGACTTACAGATAAGTAGATGAGCCTCATTATGTGCGATGATGAAGATATACTCCCTTGATGATGGAGATTCTTCAGCTCCCTTAATCCACAACACTTGATGATGTTCCAATAAAGGCAACGGGTTGAGTCAAGGTTATGTTGAAATCCTACTCTAATAAATGTTTTCCTATTTTAGAAAATGAGTGATTCCAAGCATTCGAGCATTCAAGGTATCCCAGCTCAATTATTTGCCACTAAGATAGTAGCTGGATGATCCTTGAATGATGAAGTTCATTTGTCAATCCACTCTATTGAATATCAATGATGAGGGTGGTGATATGCAATTACTCTCTCAAGGCTCTCACTTTTTCTTAATGCAACAAACAAGAACAAGATCTCCTTATAAAGGTAAAAAGCTCCAACAGATATAAAATCATCAGATTCTGACTGAGTTCGATATCATCAAACCTGATTCGATGTCTTCAAACGTATACTTTCAATGTCATCAAATATCATTTCGATGATATGTACTCAAGTGAAAAACATTCCGGGAACTTTTTTAGAGAGGGTCAATGTCATCGAGATTTGAACTTCGATGTTATCGAATCACAGTTTGATTCCTCGACTTTATAAACATAAGAGCTTGTTGGACATTTTAAAACTTATTATAATAATATCGATACTATTTCGATGTCATTGAAATTCAAATTCCGATATCATCGAAACCAACTTCGATTCCTCGGTCTTTTTAGAATATATTCCTAGAAAGCTCGCTGGACATAATCTATCCAGATTCGATATATCGAGACTTTCTTGATATCATCAAAATTTGAATATTGATGTTTTGTCACGTAATTGACAAAGGGAGAGATTGAAAGTTCCTTGGTTTATCAATTAGTGTGAAAGTTGAGTCGATGAGTCAAGTGAGCCCTATATGAAGATTGTTCAAGCCATTGCCTCAACCGGATGTGTGTTCCAAGCTTCTCAAAGGTAAACTACGCCTCACATCCCATGCCCCAAAACACCAAGGTGATTAATCCCTTAAAATCCTAGAACAACAGAGGAGTTAAAAGTCTGAAAACCTGCTTTCAAAATGAAAAATTTTCTAAGTTTTCAACTAAGTTCGATATCATCGATTCTTGGTCGATACAATCGAACACTCAGTCTCGATGAATCGAACTGGACTCTATAATATCGAATTGAGTCTTTTTTATGTCCAGCAACCACAAAGTATTTTGAACAAAATTTTAGATAAATCGAAAGTACCGTCGATAACATCAAATTTCAAATATAGATGAAATCAAAGGACTTAGAATAATGTCCGTTAAACTTCCTTGGAAAATATTGTGATATTGAGGAATTGAATCATCCTCGATATCATTGAAATTTAAACTTCGATGCCATCAAGAGATGATCAATGATATCGAATCTGGACAGAATATGTCCAGCATGCTTGACGGGAAAAAAGGAAATGATCGAGGAATCGAGACAACATCAATAAAATGGATATTCAAATTTTGATGATATCGAGAAAGTCTCGATGATATCGAATCTAGACAAATTATGTCCAGCGAGCTTTCAAGGAATATATTCCAAAAAGATCGAGGAATTGAAATTGGTTTCGATGATATTAGAATTTGAATTTCGATGACATCGAAACAGTATCGATATCATTGTAGCAGGTTTTAAAATGTCCAGCAAGCTCTTGTGCTTATAAAGTCGAGGAATCAAACTATGATTCAATAACATCGAAGTTCAAATCTCGATGACATCGAATTGAGTTTGATGACATCGATCCTCTCTTAGAAAGTTCTAGGAATATTTTTCAGTTGAGTACATATCATCGAATTGATATTTAATGGCATCGAAAGTATACGTTCAATGACATCGAATCAGGTTCGATGATATCGAATTCAGTCAAAATCTAACGATTTTATATCCGTTGGAGCTTTTTGCCTTTATAAGGAGAGCTTGTTCTTGGTTGCTACATTGAGAAAAAAGTAAGATCCTTGAGAGAGTAATTGCATATCACCTACCCCAAACTCTTTTTCTCATAAGAGTTTATTCCTCAATCCACCCTCATCATTGATATTCAATAGAGTGGATTGGCGAATGAACTTCCTCATTCAAGGATCATCCAGATACTATCTTAATGGAAAATCATTGAGTTGGTATACCTTGAATGCTTGAATTCTTAGAATCACTCTTTTTTCAAAATAGGAAAACATTTATTAGAGTAGGATTCCACATAACCTTGACCCAACCCATTGCCTTTATTGGAACATCATCAAGTGTTGCGAATTAAGGGAGCTGAATAATTCCATCATCAAGGGAGTATATCTTCATCATCACGTAGAATGGGGATCATCTACTTATTTGTAAGTCATTAGAGTTCAGATACCCTGCTGATCATTCCTTGTATAAGATTAGGTCACAGGTACATCTCACCCTTTTAAGCCCTCATAAGAGGCCTCCAATGGGAGAGTGTGTTTGGGTGTTGTGTGTTGACCCTTACTCTTGTGTATGACATAAACTTTAGGTCCTTTGTGTAGGTCTTTGTCATGTGTGGCCTAAATTAGGGTTCTAGTTTGGATCCTTGACTTATGTGGTCTAAACCAGGTTCCTTGTGTGGATCCTTGTCCTATGTGGTCTAAAACCTAGGTTTCTTATGTGGATCATTTGCTCATGTAGGGCATAAAACTTAGGTGCTTCGTGTTAATCTTTGCTCTTATGTAGGGCATAAACCTGTGTCTTATGAAGGAACGTCTCAGGTACCTTGTGTAGGTTGTAACGGTTTGAGGTGAACCTGATTTGAAACCTTCGTTAGTATCATGGGATGAGTGCGCCTACTGACAGTGGAGTAGGCACATAGCCGAACCACTATAAACGACTGTGTTTGAAATTGATTCTTGCTTGATCTTTCATTATGTTTATCTTTTATATGCAAGATTGATAATATGAATTCTTTGATTTAAATCACATCTCACACACATTCACTCTTCTCATCCATCTTAGACTATTTGTTATATCATGTTAAACATTGAATAGCCTTGTGATTGGATCCTCTACTTAGCTTGGAAGTCATTAGAGTTAAATTGGTGATATTTTGATAGTTGAAAATTAACTCGAGATTAAGGTAATAAAATTTAAAATAAAGCATAAAATTTTATAAAGTCCTATTCACCCCCCTTAGACACTTTGACCTATTCTTACTTCTACTATAACGGTTCTCACATCAATATCAGGTATAACTAAATGAAGTGGTTTCTCTCTTCTGTTTTCAAAATAAAGGAAATCGAACAAGTGAATACCATACTAGGTATCAAAGTTATAAAAAAACATAGTAGGGGTTATGCGCTATGTCAATTTCATTACATTGAGAAGATACTATTAAGCAAGTTTAACCACTTGAAAATCAATTAGGCAAAGACCTCATTTGATCCAATTATCAAGTTGAAAGAAAATAAAGGAAGAGTAGTCATACAACTTGATTATGCTAGTGTTAGAAGAAGTCTTATGTATGTTATGCAATGCACAAGATTAGATATAGCATACGTAGTAAGTAAACTAGGCAGGTTTACTAGTAATCATAGTGTGGAACACTAAAAGGCTATTGGGAGGGTTCTTGGTTATATTGAAGCAAATAAAGAACTTGGGCTCTTCTACTCAGAATTTTCAGTCGGATTTAAATGATATACTAATGCGAGTTGGATATCGAGTGCGGGGGACAATGAGTCCACAACAGAGTGGGTATTCACCTTATGAGGTGCAACAATATCTTGGGGTTCCATGAAATAGATTTGCATTACACGCTCGATGATGGATTCTAATTTTATATCATTGGCTGTGTGAGACCCATATCCTAGCCCGTACCGTTCCGTAGTCTTCCGTGATCCTCCCGATCAAATTTCAGTGACCCGCGATCTGTTATCAGTATTTGTGTGTGACCTTGAGTCGTGTCCCGTATATCAAAGTCAGCTCGACTAGAAACTTGTGTCCTTGCTACCGTGCCGTCGTCGTGGTTCTAATATCGCGTCTTGCGCACTGAAACGATACCTGGGCTAGAAGATGTGGGCCTGCGTTTAGTTTAAGAAAAATGTCATGCGTTGCAAATCTCAAGAGAATATGTCCCATAAAATGTCATCTACATACCCCATCACTCCCATCACTCACACCCGTCCCCAAGTATCATACCCATCCCCAAAAGTCAACTCTCCCCATCACCCATCACTCACTCACCGATCCCTCTCTCTCTTACATCACATCATCTCTCTCTCTCTCATTTCAAAATCATTCTCCCAAGCAACCATGTGAGGTGGACATCCACGCTCTCCATGAGAAAGAGCTAGATGTGGCCCACCTTCCTACCATCTAATCCCACCCTCCATGATCGATCTCAACCGTTGAAGTCCATCCATTGGAGCTCTAGCATGCATTGGCGGAAGAAGGAAGAGGAGATCTAATAGTGGGTGATTTATTATTTGCTTTTGATTATTTGAGGGCCCACTTGTGGTTGGACCGATCTTAATTTATGCATTGTATACGGAGGGCTCATAGTGGTGAGGCCCCTCCCCTTCTCGTGTCTCTTCGATCTCTCTCTCTCTCTCTCTAACTATTTTGTGGACCCCACTATGATGCACGTATTTGGTCCCCACCGTCCATCCATTTTGTTGTCCAAGTGGTGGGATGCACCATGATGTGTGTATTGTATCTACATCATCGTCCATCACCATAAAGCCCATCTTGATATGTGTTTCATCCATCCGTCCAACTGGGATGGTGGAAGCCACCTAATGCATGTTTTTGATCTAGTTGTCCAGCTGGGACGGTGGACTGCACCATGTTGTATATGTTTCATCCATACCGTCCAGTGTTTGGACGGTGTTGGACACCCTCTAGACGGTGCAGCCATATCTGTTGTGTGACTTCAACAAACTCCGTGGACCCACTTTGATGTATTATCTAAGTTATTCATCTGCCATGTGGGGACACCGTGATGTATGGGTCTTATCCACACTGTCTATTGTTTAGGACGGTGGGACCCACAAGATATATGTTGCTTCATCCATGTCGTCCGTCCAGCATACCTAGACGCTAGACGCTGAAGCCCCCCTCCCTCTTTTAATATATATATATATATATATATATATATATATATATATATATATATCATACATTATGGTGGACCCCACGTGGAACCCACCTTTTTGGAAGAGGATTGGCTGGACTAGAGCAGCCCAACAGCATTTAGCTACTGCAGGGACATCACCAGGTGTAACGTCTCAGGAAAATCCCGTACCAAGACCCGAGTACCACCTCAATCAGAAATCACTTAGGATTAATTCTTTTAGAAATTAAGCGTACGATAACTAGCGCTATGTTAGATTAGCTGTGAAATTAGCCCTGATCATTTTAAATACATTCTGCAAGTTCCAAAACTTGTGAAATCGTTAACGCTATAACATCATGAAACCTAGGATCAAACTCTAAACCCGTTTGTTCTTAGGAACCCTTTGAAACTTTGTATTGGATCTAGACCGCGCGTTGAAAGCCCGATATCTCCAATCTCATACCACTATGACCGCTTAGTTGGACTTGACAATCGTTTAGAAAATCAAGCCCAACTGATGTTCTAAGGCTATTTCATTGAGCCTGGAGCAAGGAGTGTGAGAGAGAGTAGAATTCTTTATAAATTAAATATGATTTAAATAAATCCGGCACGTGTCACTTGTGGGTTGATTATAAGCATTCAGACCGTTGGAATCTGACCCAAATACACCCTCGGATCAGGGAACATTTTCCACTCAGGTCAGTGTACTTGGAATCCTCGATCGAGTCTCAGTGACCACTGAACTAAAACTGGTCCGCCACGTGCGATCTAAAAACCTGATCAAATTGAAAACTTAATGTGATCAGGATCCAACATCCATGAGCTCCGACCGTATTTAGTCAGGGGACCTCCAGAAACGTTCTTTTGGATCGAAAAGGACCCGATTTGGCTATAACCTAAGTATACCTTGGTTTAAAGTCTAAATAGGTAAGTTTCTAACCTATTTAAGGACCTTAAATCCTCTCACATCCCTCCCATATGAATTTGCAAGAAACCCTACGAAAGAGAAGAGAGAAAAGAGAGAGATTGTGTGGAAGTTGTGAGGGAAAGTTCCTGTCATTCGATCCTACTACTACACATGCTTAACCACCGTATTCTAATCACTCCTCCGGTGATTCAGACTTCATTCTAGGTAAGAAAACCCTAACCTTAACCTATTTTAGGAATTCTATCGATACAAGTAGCGAAGTAGTTGACTTATCTTGTGATATAGGTCGTCATATTAACGTTGACGAAGCATAAAGTTTCTATTTGATTTGTTACGCTTTTACGGCGTAAGGTGAGGATTTTAGATACTTAGGTTACCTGTTTTCAAAGCTTTTAATGTCGTTTGATAGTAGATTATCGACAAAGATAATGTTTGACATGTAGAACATGCTGTCTGTTTTCCATTTCGATTACGTACGGAGAATATGAGATTTAGGGTATTTTAGGTATTTATAGGAAATACTGTATATGTCCGTATTTTGCCGATATGATTGCCATGAGTATTTATCGTGCTATTATACAAGTTAAGCGTGTATGATCTGTTTGGCGAAGAGATTCATCCTAAAGCACACGTTGGGTCGACATATGCTATGTAGACAAATGTGTATAGACTAAGTGTTTGTATAAGAGTATGTATTAGTAAGTATTGAGTGAATGGTGTTGTAGATTAGTTTGGAGATTTGATTCTCGACTAATATGATGATGTACATGATTTTATCCATGTTGTTATATTGAATTGATTTCCTTATATATATGAAATGCTTGTGTTTGGTTGATTTGCTTATGTTGTATGTTATAACATATTGTTAACATGCTTGGATTATTTGTGCTTCATTTCTGTCACTCTCGTATGATTATTGAATTAGATTACAAGTGCTTGGGGGTATATTCTAGTCCAGGCAGTCGGTAACAGATTCGAAATCGTGGTTGGATTCTATTCACCACAAAGGACGTGTCGACGAACCCGAGTCGTGCTTGGGTTGACGGCAGTGGTTAGGCCACATGAGGTGCTTATGCACTTCATGTCGTTCAGCTTGAGGTGCGCTCGTACTAGTCGAGCTCGTCAAGTAACCCGACTGACCATTGTATGTTCACCTTCTATTGGTCATAACTGCTTGAACCTAGGTTACTGAACTTACCATTGAAAACCCTGATAACCATAGTACCTTGATCCATTAAGACTCATGAGCTGGGCATGGTGGCATAGGACACCGTGGTCGAGCTGTCGGCCTACGCTAGGGCCACAACCCTCCCCGTAGTGACCATTGAGCACCTTAGACCCGTGAACCGATTATGGTCATATCCATATCGCACTGCATGTGCCTGGAAGATGTGGAGCAGTGAGGGAAGAAAATATGCCACGGACGTAAGATGGTGTCGAGGGAGTATGTCGGTGAGGGCACGCATCATTACTACATCTCATACTTGCATTAATAACAGTATCTAGGAATGTCTGATTGTTTATTTTATTATTATCACGTGATTAATTTGATAACATGTTAATCTTTACTTTATGATTCCACTGAGTTGATCACTCACTCCCACGTTACGGGACGATGTTTGCAACACCTACCAGAATCTATCTTAGATGCAGATAGCGAGGCGATTTAGGAGCTGGAGCCGGACTACTATGAGGACCAGGACGAGTTCTCATACATGCAGTTTTCTGATGGCTTCATATGACCTTTGATTTTGGTTTGTTATATGTATTTGTGACTCAGAGTTATATTCATACTTTGAAGACAGATCGAGATTGTTTTATTTTTCATACAATGATATATATATCTTTCAGTCTTTCACTTGCGTTTTATCACTGGATCTGGAGTATGAATTACAATTTTGGTATAATCTCACTCATGTTAATGCACTAACTCAGAAAACATTTAATCATAAGCATATTTGTTGTATAAGTGATGGTCTGGAACTCGGGAGTTGGGTTTATACACGACCCTCAATTTTTAGGGCGTTAAAAGTTGGTATCAGAGCATGATTTGGATTAAACCAGACCTAGGTTATGGTCACGTGACATACGCTATCGCCCTTTGACTTAGGTAGGTGCAAGAAAAACATAGAAACACTCATAGGACCCCAGTTTCCCCAATTGGCGAAGTTTACCCAAAATGATCATTTTGATCGAGTCCGTGTGCATCTGTGGTTGCATGAAATGACCTTGGACCACTTCTAGTTTGTGTATGGATGAGCCTAGACCCTTGTTGACCCTATCCCAGCTGTTAAACATCACTAAATGTGGATGTGCAACAGTTAGTACCCAAAATGACCTGAAATGGTTCGAAACAGAGTCGTGGGCCCACCCACGCTAATCTAGAATGATCCAAGGTGGGACCCACATGTATTTGGGGCACTTAGGGTAGGAGGACCTTACCCAAATGGTGAGGCCTTGCCAAATAGTCCAGTAAGTGGGGAGGACCTCACCGAGTCGGCGAGGCCTCGCCTGTCGGTGGGCCCAGTTCAGTCGGGCCTTCGGGCCGATGGACTTTGGGGGTTAGGGTGACCCCCTCGTATATGGTTCGTCCATTAAAATCTCTCCAAACTGCTAACTCCTTCACAAAACACACCCTCAAGCTCTCCCTTTCTCTCTTATTTGTTGATTTCTCTCCCAAACCCCACTCCCAATCGCTCTCATCATCGTTTTCGGCCACAATCCACGCCCCTCCATCGTTTGCAGTGGCACACACTCCCCTCTCTCTCCATTCTCTCACATTTGGAGCTCTTACACCCTCCATTTGAAGCTCAAATCGTGGAAGCTTCCAACCCAACCCATCTCTTCCTTTTCCTTTCTTCAAACTTGGTGTTTGGGGCCTTTACAACCCCTGTTGTGTCTCAAACTCATAGAGAATCAAAAATCCCAGCCCTTAATCCCCATTTCCTTCATTTTCCATGGCCTTCTTCGAGTTCGTGGCAGCCATATTCTCGATATCCACCATCCTCTCTCTCATGGGCAAGAGGAAGGGTGTCGCTGATGAAGTTGGGCCAAGTCGCCCCTCACGTTCAAGGAAGCCAAGAGCTGACGCCGCTAGTTCAAGCGCCACCGCTAGTCCAAGTGCTGCTCGTGAGTTTCAGACGAAGCGAGATCTTGATCCCCGATCTCCTGCTAGAAGAGCTTGGTTGACGGAACGACCCCTTGAAATTTATGAGGGCCGTTGGGTCCTTTTTGAAGCTCAGGTGGATGGGTGACTCTTTGGGGAATATCAGTTGCTCGAGCTCCTGGAACAGGCCCAGTGAGGTCCGCTATTTGTTGCCAAGCAACGCGCCAATGCAAGCACGGTCCGAGATTTCTATGCCAACATTCACGAGGCTACGCTGGAACCCTTACAGTTTCGGGTCTTATGTAGAGTGGATTTGTGGGCCACAGTTGACGTCAGATTGATATCTCGACTTCTAAATGTGCCCCTTGGCGAGGTACATGCGAATGCTAAGAATCTGAATAGTATGCGTGAAAGGGACCGCCGCACATGTTCCCTTTGTGGCCGACTGGTTGAGTGGCAGCTGAACCGGAGTCTTCTTGCGTCCCATATGACAGACGACTTTCGCTTGCTCCACCATATTTTCACATTCAACGTCTACCCTAGGTGGAGCAACTGTAGTGAGTGTACGCGCCTCATGGTGGACTTCCTGTATCAGGTGGGGTAGAGGGAAAACCTGTGTGTGCCTTCGTTCGTGTTGCGACAGATAGTTCAAGTTATACTCTCGAGGAGGAGGACTGAGTCTCTCCCATATGGCTGACTCATATGCAAGATTGCATGTGAGTTTGGTTATGGCCTTGGTGGGGAGATGCCAGTGCCGATTCATTAGATTAATGAAGCTACACTCAATCAGATGAAGATCGGGCCACGACAACGCCAAGCTCGACTTGAGGAGAGCGAAGATGAGACTGAGAATGAAGAAGAAGAGAGTGAAGAAGAAGCTGGGGCCGAGATCCAAGAAGAGGAAGAACCAGAGGCCCAGAGCATAGATGTGAGCCCCCTCCTGCGGTTCCAGAGCAGGGCACTGGCCAGGCTGGTTAGGATACTCGTATAGCTCACCTGGAGGAGGATCATGCTGCCCTACAATAGGGCCAGGCTGCCTTACGACAGGACATTAAGGATCTGTGGGGCTTTGTGAAGCACAAGTTCAAGAAGGTGATTAGCACCTTGCAATCTATCCTGTGTTGTTTGCAGGATAAGGGTGCCCTTCCTCCATCGCCAGACTCGGATGAGTGATTAGATTACAGATGTTTGTTGGTCGTATGTAGGTTATTCTGTATTTTTTATGTGTGAGCCTGAGAAGGTTAGTAGTTGGTTTATGTTTCAGTTGTAGCCTTGGCTAATTTAGTTTCCCATGTGTTTCTTATCATGATGCATGTAAGGATATATCTCTTGTATTGTGACAAATTTTGATTAAATGAAATGCATGGAGTTTCTTCGGTTTGTTATGTGAATGATTATGTGGTATGTTCGTGCTATTGCTGAAACTGACTGGGTTGCACCCTATTTTGAATATAAGGAATGCCACCTAAGGTTACTCGGAGCACGACACGTCTTACGCTGGGTGAGCCGATGGATCGGGTCCCTCCCCAGAGTGATGATCATATGGACCCTGCTGTGGGCCTGATTCGTGAGACTGCACCTGAGTCTCAGCCTTTTGCAGGCCCTGCAGTCAGACCACCACCTTTCACTCTGCCAGTCCGAGAGTAGTACCGTGCGTCTTCCTCGACGTAGTATGTGCCTCAGCCTGCTCCACCTCCTGATAGGTTTGAGCAGTTGATGACCATGATGCACCAGCAGCATCAGCAGCTTTTGACTACTATCGCAAGGGCCTTAGCCCAAGGTGGGAATGTGACTCCACCTGCACCATCTGTGCATCCAGCTGAGGATGTTGGGACTTCGACACAGGATGAGGGTATGGCTCATCCTACACCTTCCGCTTACCCTACGAGGAATGCTGCTAATACCCGAGGCCTACTTGAGCGATTCCAGTGCTTGCGACCTCCTACTTTTACAGGTTCTCACAGACCCAAGGAGGCCGAGTACTGGCTCGACTACATCTTGAAGATGCTGAGGATGTTGCACTGCTCAGAGTCTGAGCAGGTTGAGTTGGCCACTTTCATGTTCGAGAGAGAGGCCAGTTTATGGTGGGATAGCGTATTGCGGACGGTTGCAGTTGGCTACATATGGACTTAGACAGCATTTGAGTTCCGTTTCCATGAGAAATATTATCCGTAGACCTACCGACACGAGAGGGAGAATGAGTTTTTGCGCCTCAGGCAGGGAAGCATGTCAGTTACCGAGTACGAGCATCGATTTACAGAGTTGGGTAGATATGTCCCTACAATACTAGAGGATGAGCAGATGCGGATACGACGTTTCTCTGAGGGTTTTGACCTGATATTCGGTTGAAGATGTGTTGTGTCAGCATACCCTCTTATGCTGAGCTGATACACATGTCTATGCGGGCAGAGTAGGATGTATATCGCTTGACACGTTCTCGAGGCCCTATGGTTGCTAGGCCACGACCAGATACCCAGAGTAGGCCATTACTCGGTAAGAGGCCTTGCATCGATTCTCCTCCTAGGACTATAGCGCCAGTACTTCCGATGAGGCGCCAGGTGTGACCTGTACTTACTGCGTGAGACCGGGTCATACTGCAGAGAGCTGCTTTGCTCGAATGAGAGATAGAGGGTTTTCACTACCAGAGAAGATCGATCGTCCTCGCCCACAGGCATTATCCGCTCCACCGTTACGATTAGCTCCTGCGTATCCTTCTTTCAGACCTCCCCTACCTCAGTTTTGGCCACCTCAATGGCCCATGGTACCGCGGTCGAACCGTCCATAGCAGGCTCGGGTACATGCATTGACAGCAGAGGCATCCGGGAGAGAGACTGCCCCACCCTTGGCCTTTGAGGTCACAGCCCACATTAGAGGTACTCCTATATTCCTATTGGTGGATACAGGATCCACTATCTCATTGATATCGTATTCAGTAGTCAAGCGCCTTGGGCTACCGACTACTCGAATGGATGGGGTGCGAGTTCTTACAGCACACGGGACCTTTTCTGATACCACTATGATGTGTGAGGGTTGTTTACTGGATCTAGGGAATAAGACGATGGCTCTTGACCTTGTCGTCTACCCCTCTCTATTATTTTGACGTCATTCTTGGCATGGATTGGCTGACTGTAGGGAGGGCCGAGATTGACTGCGAGACCCGTATAGTGACAGTCTACGAGCCAGAGGGAACGTCCTTTAAATTTCCAATGCAGGTTAATCTCCCCTTTCGAGTACTTTGCTACGCTTCCTTATTGAGGGATGTTGATGCCCTGACACTTGAGAGCACGTCAGTAGTCCGTGATTATGAGGATCTATTCAAGAAGATTCCTGAGTTGCCACCTCACCGTGAGATCAATTTTTCTATCGACCTGGTACCCAGTTCGATGCCCATCTCACTACCGACGTATCGCATGGCCCCATGTGAGATGGAGGAGTTGAGGAAACAGATCGATGATCTGTTAGAGACTGGCTTCATACGATCGAGTGTGTCTCCTTGGGGAGCACCGGTGCTATTTGTGATAAAGAAGGATGGTTCACTGTGATTATGTATTGATTATCGCAGGCTGAATTAAATTACGGTGAAGAATAAATACCCTTTGCCCAGGATTGATGACCTGTTTGATCAACTAAGAGGAGCGCAGTACTTCTCAAAGATTGATCTACAGTCAGGGTATCACCAGCTGCGCGTCAGGGATGAGGACATGCAGAAGATGGCTTTCAGGACTAGCTTTGGTCATTATGAGTTCCTCGTGATGTCGTTCGGTCTTACAAACGCACCAGCCGTATTCATGGATCTGATGAACAGGGTATTTCGGCCGTTCCTCTATCGATTCATCATCGTGTTTATAGACGACATTTTGGTATACCCCAGGAGTCGGGAGGAGCATGAGGAGCACTTACGATCAGTCCTAGATACTCTGAGATAGCACCAGTTGTTCGCACAGTATAAAAAGTGTAACTTCTGGAAGGATGAAGTCAAGTTCTTAGGACATGTGGTGTCCAAGGATGGGATGGCGGTGAACCTTGCTAAGGTAGCCGTGGTGCAGGACTGAAAGCAGCCTGGTTCGTTTATCGAGTGAGGAGTTTCCTAGTACTTGCTGGCTACTATCGACGATTCATTCGAGACTTCTCCAAGATAGCCAGACCCCTGACTCAGTTGACACTGAAGGATCTGAAGTTCTCCTGGAACGAGAAGGCGAAGGCATCTTTTCAGGAGCTGACGGACAGGCTGACGTCCATCCCTGTGCTAGTATTGTCAGAGTAAGGGGTTAAGTACACGATATATACCGACGCATCTAGCGTTGGTTTGGGTTATGTCCTTATGCAGAAGGACAAGGTGATTTCATATGCCTCGAGACAATTAAGGAAGCATGAGGAGAATTACCCTACACACGACCTTGAGTTGACTGCTGTTATTTTCGCATTGAAGCTCTGGAGACATTACCTCTATGGAGAGGAGTTCGAGCTCTTTTACGACCACAAGAGCCTCAAGTACATATTCACGCAGCGAGACCTGAATATGAGGCAGCGGCGATGGATGGAGATGTTGAAGGACTTTAAGTTCGAAGTTTCCTACCATCCGGGCAAGGCGAACCTTGTGGCTGACGCGTTGAGCGGCAAAAAGGTGATAGAGTTTGCGGCTCCACTGATGGTAACTGAGTGAGACATGGTTGAGTTTTTACGAGACTTTAAGCAGAAACTCACTGTGGAGGAGCCGTTTGATTTTATCGCACATGTTCAGGTGCGACCTCTTATCGATGACAGGGTCATCGCGGTGCAGAGGGATGACGAGCGTCTGACTGAGCTTCGAGAGTAGGCCAGTGATGATGTAGACGCCGAGTGGCGAGTTGGGACGGATGGGGGCTTACGTTATCGTGGCCGCCTATGCGTCCCAGATATTCCTGACTTGAGACGAGAGATTCTTGAGGCTGCGCACAGTTCTATACTTGCGATGCATCCGGGCAGCATAAAGATGTATCGTGACGTGAGGAGGACCTATTGGTGGGATGGCATGAAGACCCACATCACAGATTTCGTATCTCATTGTCTCACTTGCCAGCAGGTGAAGGCAGAGCATCGCCAACCTCCTGGTCTCCTTCAGCCTATGCCTATAGCTGAGTGGAAGTGGGACTTTATTTCTATGGATTTCATTCCGGGACTGCCGAAGACGAGGAAGGGACATGTAACTATTTGGGTGATCGTCGACCGTTTGACGAAGTCGGCGCACTTCCTACCGATCAGAGTTACGAACTCTGCAGATGAGTTGACTAGACTATACATCAGGGAGATAGTGCGTCTGCATGGAGTTCCCTTAGAGATCATGTTGGACAGAGACACGCGCTTCACTTCTATTTTCTGGACTCGCATCCAGGAAGCTATGGGTGTGAAGTTGAAGTTCAGTACTGCTTTCCACCCACAGACGAAAGGACGGACAGAGTGGGTGAACCAGATGCTAGAGGACATGTTGCGGGCTTACGTGTTGGATTTCAAAGACAATTGGGATGATTTTCTTCCATATGCGGAGTTCGCGTACAACAACAGTTTTCAGGAGAGTATCGATATGGCACCTTATGAGGCCTTGTATGGGCGTCCATGTCGATCACCGCATTGCTGGGCAGAGGTCGGTAAGATCAGATTGATTGGCCCAGAGATAGTGCAGGCGACCTCGGAGAAGATTGACATCATCAGAAACCGAATTCTTACAGTGCAGAGCAGACAGAAGAGTTATGCTGATACGAGACGGTACCCGCTAGAGTTCGCGGTTGGAGATCACGTATTTTTGAGAGTTTTCCCTATGAAGGGAATTCTTCGGTTTGGGAAGAAGGGGAAACTAGCACCGCGATTTATTGGTCCGTTCCAGATTCTTGACCGTGTGGGTGAAGTGGCATATCGTCTGGCTTTGCCTACGCCTCTCGCGAGCATGCACAACGTATTTCATATTTCTATGCTGAAAAAATACGTTCCTGATCCTTTCCATATCATTAGATGGAGCAGGTGCAGTTAGGTGAGGATGTTACATATATACTGCAACCGACGGGTATATTAGACAGGAAGGAGTAGGTATTGTGTAGCAAGGTCATCCCCCTTGTGAAGGTTTTATGGACGCATCGCACTAAAGAGGAGGCTACATGGGAGACAAAAGCTGAAATTAGAAAGAACTACCCACGGCTTCTCGAGGAATACAAAAAGGTACAAATTTTGAGGATAAAATTTATTATTTAAGGGGGATAGATTGTAACATCTCGGAAAAATTCCGTACCAAGACCCAAGTACTACCTCGATCAGAAATCACTTAGGATTAATTCCTTCAGAAATTAACCGTAAGATAACTAGCGCTATGTTAGATTAGCTATGAAATTAGCCCTGATCGTATTAAATACGTTCTGTAAGACCCAAAACTTGTGAAATCGTTAACGCTATAACATCCTGAAACCTAGGATCAAACTCTAAACCCGTTTGTTCTTAAGAACCCTTTGAAACTTTGTATTGGATCTAGACCGCGCGTTGAAAGCCCGATATCTACAATCTCAGACCACTATGACCGCTTAGTTGGACTTGACAATCGTTTCAAAAATCAAGCCCAACTGATATTCTGAGGCTATTTCATTGAGCCTGAAGCAAGGAGTGTGAGAGAGAGTAGAATTCTTTATAAATTAAATATGATTTAAATAAATCTGGCATGTGTCACTTGCGGGTTAATTATAAGCATTCAGACCATTGAAATCTGACCCAAATACACCCTCGGATCAGGGAACATTTTCCACTCAAGTCAGTGTACTTGGAATCCTCGATCGAGTCTCAGTGACCGCTGAACTGAAACTGGTCCGCCACGTGCGATCTGGAAACCCGATCGAACTGAAAACTTAATGTGATCAGGATCCAATATCCATGAGCATAAGTCCGATTGCATTTAGTCAGAGGACCTCCAGAAACGTTCTTTTGGATCGAAAAGGACCCGATTTGGCTATAACCCAAATATACCTTGGTTTAAAGTCTAAATAGGTGAGTTTCTAACCTCTTTAAGGACCTTAAACCCTCTCACATCCCTCCCATACGAATTTGCAAGAAACCCTAGGAAAGAGAAGAGAGAAAAGAGAGATTGTGTGGAAGTTGTGAGGGAAAGTTCCTGTCATTCGATCCTACTACTACACATGCTTAACCACTGTGTTCTAATCACTCCTCCGGTGATTCGGACTTCATTCTACGTAAGAAAACCCTAACCTTAACCTGTTTTAGGAGTTCTATCGATACAAGTAGCGAAGTAACTGACTTATGTTGTGATATAGGTCGTCATATTGACGTTGACGAGGCATAGAGTTTCTATTTGATTTGTTACGCTTCTACGGTGTAAGATGAGGATTTTAGATGCTTAGGTTACCTGTTTTCAAAGCTTTCAATATCGTTTGATAGTAGATTATCGACAAAGATGTTGTTTGACATGTAGAACATGCTGTCTGTTTTCCATTTCGATTACGTACAGAGAATATGAGATTTAGGGTATTTTAGGTATTTGTAGGAAATACTGTATACATCCTTATTTTTCCGATATGATTGTCATGAGTATTTGTCGTGTTATTATACAAGTTAGGCGTGTATGATCTGTTTGGCGAAGAGATTCACCCTAAAGCACACGTTGGGTCGACATATGCTATGTAGACAAATGTGTGTAGACTAAGTGTTTGTATAAGAGTATGTATTAATAAGTATTGAGTGAATGGTGTTGTAGATTAATTTGGAGATTTGATTCTCGACTAATATGATGATGTACATGATTTCCTCCATGTTGTTATATTGAATTGATTTCCTTATATATATGAAATGCTTGTGTTTGGTTGATTTGCTTATGTTGTATGTTATAACATATTGTTAACATGCTTGGATTATTTGTGCTTCATTTCTGTCACTCTCATATGATTATTAAATTAGATTACAAGTGCTTGGGGCTATATTCTTGTCCAGGCAGTCGATAACAGATTCAAAATCGTGGTTGGATTCTATTCACCATGAAGGACGTGTCGACGAACCCGAGTCGTGCTTGGGTTGACGGCAGTGGTTAGGCCACACGAGGTGCTTATGCACTTCATGTCGTTCAGCTTGAGGTGCGCTCGTACTAGTCGAGCTCGTCAAGTAACCCGACTGACCATTGTATGTTCACCTTTTATTGGTCATAACTACTTGAACCTAGGGTACTGAACTTACCAGTGAAAACCCTAATAACCATGTTACCTTGATCCATTAAGACTCATGAGCCGGACATGGTGGTATGGGACACCGTGGTCAAGCTGTCGGCCTACGCTGGGGCCACAACCCTTCCCATAGTGACCAGTGAGCAGCTTAGACCCGTGAACCGATTGTGGTCGTATGGGATACTACATTCGATCTGTCGGCCTACTCTGATTGGTGACGAGCCCTTTATAGTGACCTCGAGCGTATTCTGAGTCTACTTGAGGCGACGACCCTTCCATAGCAACAAGAGTATAACTAGGCCTGTATTGATAAGGTGATGGGGGAGCGATGCAACGAGTGCAAGCAACAGCCCTGGCAGCCCTTGCAGCAACCTAGAAACATATCATCGTATGAGACTACTACGAGTGACGACCCTACACAGGATCTGTGTCGGGATTGATATAAGGGAAGTACCTTAGTTTTCCAATACTGCTGTATGAAAGGACTAATAATAACTCGGTAATCATATCCATATCGCATTGCATGTGCCTGAAAGATGTGGAGCACTGAGGGAAGAAAATATGCCGCGGACGTAAGATGGTGTCGCATGAGGGAGTATGTCAGTGAGGGCACGCATCATTACTACATATCATACTTGCATTAATAATAGTATCTAGGAATGTCTGGTTGTTTGCTTTACTATTATCACATGATTGATTTAATAACATGCTAATCTTTACTCTATGATTCCATCGAGTTGATCACTCACTCCCACGTTATGGGACGGTGTTTGCAACACCTAGCAGACTCTATCTTAGATGCAGATAGTGAGGCGATTCAGGAGCTAGAGCCGGACTACTATGAGGACCAGGACGAGTTCTCGTACATGCATTTTTCTGACGGCTTCGCATAGGTGGCTTGGATCAGCGGGATTTTGCTAGTTGGACTATCATATGACCTTTAATTCTGGTTTGTTATATGTATTTGTGACTCAGAGTTATATTCATACTTTAGAGACAGATCGAGATTGTTTTGTTTTTCATACTGTGATATATATATATATATATATATATATATATATATATATATATATATATATATATATATATATATATATATATATATATATATATATATATATATATATCTTTCAGTCTTTCGCTTGCGTTTTATCACTGGATCTGGAGTATGAATTGCAGTTTTGGTATAATCTCACTCATGTTAATGCACTAACTCAGACAACATTTAATCATAAGCATATTTATTACGTAAGTGATGGTCTGAAACTCGGGAGTTGGGTTTCTACACGACCCCCAATTTTCAAGTTGTTACACCAAGTTTCATGGGACCGACCTTCATGTACGTGCCTTACATGTTAACCATCCATCCATTTTCAAAACGGTGTACCCTACCATTGTGTATGTGTTTTATGCATTCCGCCCATCTGTTTCGAACGTGGACCCACCCCACACGTGTGACACGTGTGGGGGTGGGACCCACCTTAGTGTATGTGTTGTATATCCACTCCGTCTATGGTAGGTGAGACCCACCTTGATGTATGTATTTGGTCCCACACCATCCATCTGGACAGTGCAGGTGTGGGATGCACCATGATGCATGGGTTTAATCCCCACTGTCCATCCGTTTGAGGACGTGGGCCACACCACGAGTTATGTTTCTCTATCTGCCCATCTGTCTTGGGATGTGGGGCCCACCCCACATGTATGGGTGGGACCCACCTTGATGTAATTATTATATCTTCACCATCCAGATCTCCTGGACGGTGGCCCCACCTTAATGTAAATGTTTTATATCCACGTCATACATCTATTTTGTTGGGACCCACCTCGGAGTATGTGATCTATTCAAGCCGTCCATCTGCCTTGCCAGCATGGGACCACCGTGACACATTTATTTCATCCACACCATCCATATTGTGTCGGACGGTGCTAGACAATGTTTGAAAAGTGTTTATTTACATAGACAATGTTTGGACGGTGTCGTTCATCATTAGTTAGTCATGTGCCCCATAAAATGATAGTGCACAGTGATACACATGTTATACCTACAACCATTGAAATGATTTTTAGTGTGGTCCATGTCCACTTGAGGCCCATTGGTGTGGCCCATCCATGAGGCCCATCATGGTGTGTATTTGAGGCCCACGAGCTGGGCCCACCTGTTGTGTATATGAGGTCCATTGGTGCAGGCCATTGATGCGGCCCACTTATTGTATTTTGAGGCCCATGTGATGGGGCCACCTGCTTGAATCTGAGGCCCATTGTGATGTATTCGTGGCCTATGGGCAAGGCCTATTATGATGTGTATTAGGTCCATGACGCGTGACCCATTTCATGTATTCGAGACCCAGATATGTGGCCCATTTGATACATACAAGACCCGTATGTAGGGCCCACATGTTATGTATTTGAGGCCCATGAGCATAGCCCACCTGTTGTGTATATGAGGTCCATTAGTGCGGCACATTGATGTGGCCTACTTGTTGTATTTAAGGCCATGTAATGGCGCCCACCTATTATGTATTTGAAGCCATATGATGAGGCCCGACTCGATGTACACGAGGCCAATAGTGATGTATATGTAGCCCTTGTATGAGGCCCATTGTGATGTATATTAGGCCTTTATATGAGGCAATGGGCCCACTTTATGTTTGGCTCTATGTGGGCCACTGCTTGGGAGCAATGTTAGTTAAATGTCCACATTAATGGGCAATGATGGTTAAATGTCCACATTGTGACCTTCCCTTAGGCCCTTTGTTAGGCCGATTCCAATTATTGAGGCCAATTTTGATTATCAAGGCCGATTCCGATTATCGAAGTTGATGCTGATTATCGAGGCCGATTGTCGATACCGATTATGAGTATGTGATAGCATAAAATTATGAAACATGCCCATACGCATCATCTACATGTTTATTATGAGATGTAGTTGACCATTGCATATGTCATTGGGCAGGTTGTTATGAGACTCAGTGATAGGCGGAGGTTATCTCATATGCGCGCACGGTATGCACAGGATTAATGCATGACTAAATTGTATGACTCATGCATCTTGCATTGTGTGTTATGATTATTATATGCTCTAGCGACATTAAGGTCGTAGCCTCCACAGGCATATCATAGATGGCCAAATGGGATACTGAAAATATGTTATTAGCATCGGCTACCATAGATCTCCTTGAGTGAAAATCCATAAACCCACTTGGTACCAGAGGATGCCTCAACGTCGAAACCAAGTGGATATATATGAGCGCATAAGGGCAGTATACCAGTAGGCCGCATCTCTCACTGTATCATGGTCGGTTGGGAGGGGGTGTAGCCTTACTTTAACACCCTGAAAATAGGGGGTCGTGTATAAACCCAACTCCCGAGTTCCAGACCGTCACTTATGCAACAAAAATGATTATGATTCAATGTTATCTGAGTTAAAGCATTCACATGAGTAAAAGTATATAAAACTACAATTCATACTCCAGATTCAGTGATAAAAGCAAGCGGAAGACTAAAGGATGTACATATCACTGTATGGAAAACAAAATAGATCTCAACTATCTCCAAAGTATGAATACATCTCTGAGTCTCATATACATGTAAATAAACAGAAATCAAATGTCTAAAAAGAGTCCCACTGAGAAGTCCCGCCAATCCATGCCCCCTAAGCAAAGCCGTCGTGGTACTGCATATATGAGAACTCGTCCTGGTCCTCATCATAGTCCGGCTCTGCCTCCTGAATCGCTGCCTCACCTACATCTAAGACAAGGTCTGGTGGGTGTTGCAAACACCATTCCGTAACGTAGGAGTGAGTAGCTAACTCAATGGAATAATAGAGCAAAGATTAGCATGTTCTCAAATCAATCATGCGATAATAGTAAAGCAGTAAATCAAACATTCCTAATACTGTTGTTAATGCAATATGACATGACATGATGGATGCCCTCACCGACATTCTCCCTCATACGGCACCATCTGCGTCCGCGGCATGCTTGCGTACCGCTTAGTGCTCCACATCTTCCAGGAACATGCAATGTGATGGTGATATGATTATCGAGTTATTATTACTCCATTCAAACAGCAGAATTGGGAAACTAAGGTACTTCCCTTATATCAATCCCAACACAGATCCTGTATAGGGTCGTCACTCCTAGTAATCTCATACGATGTATATTTTGTAGGTCGCTGCAAGGGCTGCCAGGGCTGTTGCTCGTACTCGTTACACCGCTCCCCCATCACCTTATCAATACAGGCCTACTTGTACTCTTGTCGCTACAGAAGGGTCATCGCCTCCCGTAAACTCAGAATACGCTCGCGGTCATTATAAAGGACTCGTCGCCTGATCAGTGTAGGCCAACAGCAAGAATATAGTGTCCCATACTACCATAATCTGCTCATGATTCATAGGTGCTCACTGGTCACTACGGGGAGGTTTTTGGCCCCAGCGTAGGCCGACAGCTCGACCACGGTGTTCCATACCACCATGCCCGGCTCATGAGTCTTTGTGGATCAAGGTACCATGGTTGACAGGGTTTACAATGGTAAGTTCAGTACCCTAGGTTCAAGCAGTTATGACTCATACAGGGTGAACATACAATGGCCAGTCGGGTTACTTGACGGGCTCGACTAGCACGAGCGCATGTCAAGTCAAATGACATTAAGTGCATAAACCACCTCGCGTGGCCTAACCACTGCCGCCAACTCCAAAACACGACTCGCGTTCATCGACGCGTCGCTCGTGGCAAAGATAAGCCAACCACGGATTTACTCGGTTACCGACTGCCTGGACTAGGTATAGTCCCAAACAGTTCTGAATCACGTCAGCAATCATATAGGAGTAATGTGAATGAAATACAACAATGTGAGCATATTAGCACATGTTATAACATACAACTTAAGTAAATCATCTAACACATGCATTTCATACATATAATAAAATCATGCATATAGCCAACATGTAGAAAATCATTTACATCAGCATATCATTTGAGAATTCAATCTCAAACTAATTCATAACACCATTTAATTCAATACATACTAATACAAACATTTATACAAACACTTAGACTACACACTTAAGTCTACATATAGTATGTCGACTCAAAGTGCGCATTTAGGCGAATCTCTTCGCCAAACTGATTATGCACGCATTCCTAATATCCTAATGCGACAAAAAGCCATGTCAATCATATCAGCAAAATATGGATGAAAACAGTATTTCCTACAAATGACTAAAATGCCCTAAATCTCATATTTTTCGTCTGCTTACGAAACAGGAAACGGACAGCATGTTGTACATGTCAAACGGCATTGCCGTCGATAATCTACTATTAAACGACATTGAAAGCGTTGAAAACAATCAATCAAAGTGTCTAAAATCCGCACCTTTTATCCTACGAGCGTATTGATTCGAACGGAGCGTATACGCTTCGTCTACGGCGAACCGGGAACCTAACATACAAGATCTGTAAGCTACTTAGCTATGAAAATGACGGAACCTCAAATAAGTAAGTATTTAGGGTCTTTTTTTACCTAGAAATGCAGTGTAATCGCCGGGAAAGCGATTGAGGTGCGTTGCTTAAGCACGTGCAACACGTAGTGCAAGTAGCAGGAAATTCTCTCCCACTCTCTCTCACAATCTCTCACCTTTTCTCTCACACCAGCTAGGGTTTCTAGAAAATTCGGATGGGTGAGAGAAGTGAGGGTTTAAGCCCCTTTTATAACCTAAAACTTGCCCGAAACAGGCTTGGGAACAATGTTTACTTGATGCCTAACCAAATCGGGGCTGTTTCGGTCCAAAAAGATATTTCCGGAGGTCCCCTAGCCGAACGCGATCGGAGTTAAGCTCTCGCATGTCAGATGTCGCTCACATCCCATTTTCAGACCAGTAGTGTTCGTAGATCGCACATGGTGGTCCATTTTCAGTTCAGCGGTCACCTCACGTAGATCAGGTCTACAAGTCTCATGATATGAAACAGAAATTTTTCCTAATCTAAGGGTGTAATTTGGCTGAATTCTGACGGTCAGAACGCTCAATACTGATGCGTCAAGTCGTGTGCCAGATTTGAATTTCAAATTCCAAATCTAACCCTATTCTCACTCTCTTCACTCCATGCTCAATGAAATAGCCTCTGAATGTCGGTTGGACTTGATTTTCGAAATGATTGTCAAGTCCAGCTAGGCGGTTATAACGGTCTAAGATTGTAGGTATCAGACTTTCGACGCGCGGTCTAGATCCAATACAAAGTTTTAAAGAGGTCCTGAGAACAAACCGGTTTAGAGTTTGATCTGAGGTTTTAGAGTATTATAGCTTCATTGGTTCTACACGCTTTGGGTCTTATAGAACGTATTTAAAGTGATCAGGGACTATTTTTCATCTACTCTAGCGTTGCGCTAGCTAACCTACACTTATTTTTCAAAGGAATTAATCCTACGCGATTTCTGATCGAGTTGTTACTCGATTCCAAGTACAGATTTTTTCAGGGCATTACACTTACCCGCCTAAGAGAGTAGGCAATGCTAGGCTAAGTCTGACCAGCTTGAAGAATGGGTCTGTTATCTATGACCCTGGCCCGATATTGGCAAGCGGATAGTGAGGTCTCTTCCACTTACCCTATTGTACACTTGATGGGGCAGCAGGTGGCGTAAAGTGCAGTAGACCCTGGTGATGAACCCAGTGATGTACAATACTGATTTGTGAAGCAGGAGTTGCATACTCATTCATTCATTTATTCACTATCCACTTGGGCTAGTGGTGCGCAACTATTTATTACGTGTACCTTCACAATAACCAGGATTTCAGTTGGGGTGCACAACTAACCTGAGATCAGAAGTTTACCATATTGAGTCGACTATCCAAATTTAGGTATGGGACTGATTTGAATAGAAATCACTTGTGGTGGACCCCATAGCTTACGATACTACATACCATCATCTCGACTTTACACTCCTGTATGGTCATTCGCACCGCATATTACATTGCATCCTCAATACCTGATACTTAACTCTTTATGACTACTCATTTGCATTGTTGATTTGTATTGTATACTCTGATATTATATGACTCATGGACTTGCCAGCATTTCTACTTACTCTGATATCGTATACTTCATGATCTCGCTAATATTCTGACATTGTATGATTATGATGTTGTATTTGTGTGTTTGGCACTTATCTTGCGCACACACTTTCACCACCCTCTAAGCTTTGTATAAGCTAATGCACGATAGATGCGTGCAGGTAGCATTGGTCGCAGTAGCATTGAGCTTAAAGCGTGCAACTGTCTTATGGAGCTTTGATATTATTTTGACATATGTATTTTCCTTTCAGCATTGTATTCAAAGTTTATATTAGTGAATATGTGATGATGATGTTGCTTTTGTGATTTGGATAAACTTGTGATTATGCTTCTTACGAGATAAATGTACATTGAAAAATCCTCCTTGTAGGATCCCAGGCTCGGAACCTGGCATATGGAAGCTGGAAGCCGAGAATGGGGTACTATGGAGGCTGTCGGCACCGGATTCGACGATCGGGATTCCTGTGAGTCCAATTTTTGGGTTTGGGGCGTGACAGGCTCCAAAAGGCAAAGAGACTGAGTGGCTAAGGAATCCTTTATTAGAAATCTCATTCTGTGTAAAGTCTATACTAGTTGTTTCACTTCATTGTAATAATGAAGTCACTCTAGCGAGAGCCTACAACGGCACATATAATTGAAAGTCTGTGCATATAAGTCTGAGACATAACGATTTAAGGCAGTTGATTCAAGATGAAATTATTGCGATCTCATATGTGAAGTCAAGTAATAACTTGGCTGATTCTTTTACTAAACTTCTAATAAGAGAAGTAGTAAGGACATCATCTAGAGAGATATGGTTGAAATTCTTTAAAAGTTATGTTAGTGATTAAAACCCAACCCAACATTAGAAAATTTTTATGTTTGGGTTCAGTGGTTAAGAATAAGTCACTGATAGGTAAAAAGTTTTAACACTAAATACAATTAATAATCTCATCCATAATGAACAGTGTTAGTCATTATAGATAATAGGTTGAGTCTTGAAATTCTTAATGAAATTCAGTCTAAAAGACAAGGTTTTAAATATTAGCAAAAACACTTAAAAGGATTTCACCATTGTGAATGTAAAGGTGGTGCAACCTCCTATAAGAGTTAAAGTTTCTCTCGGGATAATTCATGAAACAAGACAAACACAAGGCCATTAAATGTGTTAAGTGAGAAATATAAGGGAACTCACATAATGCAGGTGTGATTATGTGCATGACATCCCCTGCTTTGTCACTAAAGAATAATCAAAATTACGGCTACCAAAAATTTCAATAAAACTTTGAAATAGTTACACTAAGGAAAGAATTAAATTTAAAGATATCTTTCTTTATGCATAAGAATCATTTCTAATTTCTGAAAGAGTTTTTCTATTATTTATTTTAGCCAATTGGAAGATTGTTAAGAATTTTGGTTAAAATAAAAGTTTTCAAATTTTAAATGAAATTTCAAATTTTTGATTTTTTTTCTCTCAAAATATTTTTTTTAATGATTAAAATGATTTGCCCCACATCGCTTGGAGATGGGATTTTTTAAAATTTTTTTACTTTTAGTTTATAAGTTATCTAGTGGAGTATTTATTTACTTGGAGAAATGAAGATAGAGAAACTAGGTTGCGTATTAGAAATGAAGAGAGAAAAATTGGGTTGTGTTTCAGTGCTCTTCACTGGAATGCATGCAAGCGTTAGTGAGGGTGAGGGTATGGGTAGTGTAGCAGTGTGGTTGTAGTGATGCTAGTTGGTGTACTTTACACTTTGCATGCATGTATCGTGTCATAAGAATGATCTCTCTCTCGCAGCCTTATGTGAACCGACGTGAGATAATGCGGAGTCGATGTACAAAGGTAAGCAGGGACAGCCAATTGTGAGTGACAGCCTTATATATAAGGTTGGGTTTTCTAACCTTTGTAGATATGACCACTGTGCATGAAACGATCCTGCAACTGTCGTAACAATGCAAAAACTGTTGTATTAAACAACAAACCTGCAATGGTTATAAATATGCACAAGTAACAATTTTAAATAATAATTAAAATAAATAAATAAATAAACCTATCATAAACTGTTAGTTTCCAACAGTTAGAAACAACCATAAACAACTAGTTTCCAACAACCAGAGACCGTCATATTATTTATGACATGTGACATAACTCCTATTCCCTGTTGCCTATATAAGGCAAGGATTGTTGGGATTATTTCCACAGCAACACTAGCAATCTGAAAATCAGAACAATTAGTACACAATTTTTCTCTTCCACCGTAACAAGTTAATAATACATTAAGGACTCAAATTCACTGAGTTTTGAATCAGGTCACTCACTGAGTCTATTAGCCAAATTCCCATAGTGGTACCTTTATGATTGCTGTACAAAGTACCAAACATTCTAATTATATCCAGGAAGCAATTCTTCGGCAACCTTCCAGTAATCTCTGATATGCGGAGGAGAGGAGGCGAATCACAATTTACGAACAAGGTATCTTATACGTACTAGCTGATTCTGATTTAAATAATTTTTATTTCAAAATATATTTTTGACACTAGGTGGCGAAACACAGCTGCTTGTACACGAGCATCAGGACTTCATTGTTCCTCCCGCTGCACTTTTTCAACGGATTTTTGCACATTCTTTTGCTTGGTTCTGATAAAAAGGGTGACGTCTCAAACAAACAGTTCAAAGAAAAACCATAAATATTTAGGTAAGACACGTTGGACGATGTTTGTCAGCCACAATCGCTGCGCCTGCATCCTCCAGCGCACCGCCACAAATCTCCTGATGTTTGCTAGATCCACATGCACCTTTAGATACGCAGCACGTGTGCCAAACCAGCACGACTTTCTGGCCGATTAGCTCAGTATTTCACTGGAGCAACTATACGTTAGATATGGAATGTTAGTGGGTATTTAATTATCCGAGCCATTGTTTTCGCAGTCAGATTCTAATAAGTGTCATCTTAACAGTGGGGACCGTCTCATGCACGGTGCGGATGTCCCGCACACTTTCTAGATGGACGTGTGGAGCCAGCGAACCTCCGTGATATTTGAAGCTCCTCCCAGATATCCCAGTTCAACGTCAACCAAAATGCCACGTCTCTACTTAACCACAAAATATCCACTAGAAATCAAGTGAAATGAGAGGACGCAACGTTTTCAATTTCACTAGGCATGCCTTTTGCTAGAAATCAAGAGAGAAATGGCCACGGGGCAGGGAGCAGCCATCCCTGTCCCTGTCCCTGTCCCTGTCCCAGTCCCAATCCTACTATGTGCGTGCCCGTCGCAAGCATCTACTGCATTATCTGGACTGGCGGTGGATTAGGTGAGACCCGGGATCCAACGAGGTGGTTGGGACCCCTGACTGTGGGCTCACAGTGATGTTGTGTCTTAAATCCACACTGTCCAACCATTTTGAAAACTTTTTTTAGGGCAGGATCCCAAAATTGAAGCTGACTAAAATTTTAGGTCTACCACACCACAGGAAACAATCGTGATTGAATCCCCACCATTAAAACTTCATGGAATCTAACGGAATGATTATTTTCCATCCAACATATTGATAAGGTCACAGACACTTTTACGAGAAGGCCCCACAAATATCATCTTCATCCAAAGCTTTTGTGGCCCACAAGAAGCTTGTTATGATCAATCACCACTGTTTCCTGTACTATAGCCCATCTAGGATTTGGAAGCTCTTCATTTTTTGGATCATGCCCTAAAATGAGCTTTCAATACAGATGGACAGAATGAATGTAGTCACAGTGGGCCCCACAGTCAGGGGTCCCACCCTCGGTGGATCCCATGTCTCACCTAATCTGTTCCCATCTAGACCACTCATCAGGTGAGTAATACGGTGACCATGGCATGGCCCACTATCAGTCTCATAATGTGGGTAGCGGATTAGGCGTTACCAGGGTAAATCCGTGGTAGCTGTTTCCGTAACCGTAGGGCCACCGTGACGTATGTGTTTTATGTCCACTCCCGCCACTCCGTTCTCGTTTTTCCATCTCATTTTAAGAAGCATTGGTGATGAGCCATTAAAAACTTCTCGTGGGCCACAAAAGCTTGGAATCAAACTGATATTTGTGTTTTACATTCATCCGTGTATTCGTGACCTCATTAAGATCAACAGGTTAGAAGGCAAAAATGTTTCACGGTCATCTGTGTATTCATGACATTATCAACAGGTTGGATGTGTTCTACATTCATCCATGTATTTGTGACCTTATTAGTAGGTAAGATGCAAACAAACTTTATAATGGTCATGTTGGTTCTAAAATATCTAGATATGGTATAAATTTTACAAAATAACAAATCAGAATAATCACGGATGAATTTGTAGAATTGAGGTATATTATTCTTATCGTCTTAAAGATAAATATGCCCTTACATAGAGGTGATCCCTGATGCACTAGGTCCCGGAATACAATAGCTCTCCATTGAGATGAAAAGCTTAGATATAGTGCAATCTCAGTCATAGCCAAATACTCAAATTGATTTGCCCAAAAAGAAAATAGAAGGAAAATCTACATAAGAGAGAACTTTCATATGATTTTACGATGGAAATGAGATGTTTTTATAAAGGAAAGGAAGTAGCCATTTGGGCTCGAAGCGCATGTGAGTGGCTTAATAACGCCGGCTCATTAATCTTAAGTAAGTGTGTCCATCCCCATTACAGTCCTACCCTGCAACAGCCAATTAGAGGGGAGTACGTGTGATCTATACAGACGCGCAAGGCAAGACTAGAGATCTACAAATACGTATGAAGATCGCTCGATGAGTGGAGCTAGGACATATTAGGCAGTGTCGTGTATCACTAATACAACCGAGAGGAGAGCGGTCGAGCTTGATCAATCACATGACAGGTGGTGCAATATGGAAGCAAAGAAAACAAAACATACGAAGCATCCAGAAACCAAGTAGTGGAGAGTGGTTATTGTAACCATCAGAACGTGGGAAGGATTTAGAATGGATAGATCAGAGATATAAATAGAAAATGCATTCAGTAGAAAAAATCGTCTCACACTAACCCAAACAAACCAATTCTATCTTCCAAATTATCCTGTCAATTTACATTTCCTAGAGTAATCTGTTAATTTCCTTATCAAACAAATTTATGTTTCCCTTGCAATCTTTGCTTTCTAAGTTTGTTAATGTACATTACTTAGCGTAAACAATAGCAGTAATCCCGTAGCTCGTAATCTTAACTGTAATTTGAGTCTACGCTCGCACGCTGGGCTCAATTCATCAATCTAAAATGCGTTCTTAACTGTAATTTATTTCTATTTATTCAACCTGTATTGGTACGGAAGGCGAAGGAGTAACTCATCATCAAAGGACAAACCCCACCATCTGAATATCGTCTGATCTTATTTACATATTGAGCAAGTGGTTGAATAGGCGACCGATCTCTTCAGATCTCAGTCATACACTACGTGTCTACCTACTTACCTACTTCGGCGCTCGGGGTCATTGCTGTTCAATTCAAATTGGAGCCGCAATTCCAATTCTGGCACCCCACATGCTCAGTGGAGGAAAACAACACGCAAACAATTTCCTGGCACGCCCTATGGGACACTATTTCTAAGTTACCAGTGTGATATTTCTAAGAATGCATAAAGGAGTGCTCGTATTACCATGGTTGAACCCTCAACACCAACCACAACACCTCCAGGTGAGGACGTGTCGGTCCCTACACCCCCTAAGGTGTTAAATCTAAATAACAACCTAACCAGAGACCCAACCAGGCCATCCATGTCCCGAACCATGCTCTTGGACAAGGTGTCTGTAATACTCCAGGATATTCAAATGATACAAGAATACGAAGGGCCTAAGGGGAACAATTCTGTATTCAGATTAAGAGCACTAATCGGTACATGGCTAGCCAGACCATGGTCATGCAATGACTAGTAGCTTTAATAACAAGACGAACACCACAGGCAACACAACATAATGTCAATGGAAGTTTGGTCGGCAATGCAATTCTGTGACCGCCAATGCCAGCTCTACAACGTAACCCACCATCGGTTTTTGCCCTAGAGATAAGGAACATGCCACCTCCTATAGAAGTTAGGCGACCTGAACAGGAAGTTAGGAATTTTATACCTGAAAATAAGAATCATGGACCATCAGGTGGGTTCAATCCACGATAGAGCCTTAGGTTCCAAGATAATCTTAACCGATTTGGTTCAGATCACCCCACCAACTTTGGAGCCTCAGCGGGTGGACCGTGACCAGATAATACAAATTGTTCAAGAAGTTGCTTGCCAATTGGTCGGCCGCAATGCTATTCCTATGTACCACAAACCATGCCCCGAGTGGGTAGATCAACAATATCCATTTTCAAGGAATTATCAAACGGATTTGTCCTGTTCTCGAGCGAGTCGGGTCAGTCAACTATTGAGCACGTCGGCCAGTTCACGATGCAGTGTGGGGAGCTGGCCAACAATGATTATTATAAATTATAGTTATTCGGTTACTCTTTGACCATAGCGACTTCACTTGGAACTCAAACTTACTGCCAGAATCAGTACATACTTGGCAAGAGCTGGAAGAGAAATTCCACACTCATTTCTTTTCCAGGAATAAAGAGATTAACATGGCTGATCTCGCAAGATTCCAAGAATTACCTGTGGAATCCTACGAGCATTATATTATGCGGTTTAAGTGGGCAAAGAGTCGTTATAAAGTCGTCATGACCGAGACCAAATTCGTGTAATTAGCACAGGACGGATTAAAATATAATCTCCACAAGAAATTCATAGGTACGGAGTTCTCTGATTTATATGACCTGACTTAAAAGGTCTCTCGTTATGAGAAGCTCCTACAAGAAGGGTCTAGGCAAATAACTCATCATTGGAGATGTATTACAACAACCCTAATTATGAGATCACAATTGCTGAAGTAGTGGCTAAAAAGCCATTTGTATGCTCGGCATTAGTCACAGTGGACTCAACTGCCCCGACCACATAAAAGGCACAGAAGGTGTACACCTTCGATATCACCTGAGCCGAAGTGATATTTGGCTGAAAAAATTATCAAAGTTTCTATATATAAATCATAAAATTATATCGGTTGATGAATTACAGAAGATGAAGTACAATAAGTAGTATGGAATTGGTCCCACTCAACTAACATGTGTGTTATATTCAAGAATTTTATTGAAGACCACATCGACCGTGGCTATTAAAATTTCTGAAAAAAGGTGAAGAGACGATGTTGATCGACTCTAACCTATTCCCGACTAATATAAAGGTGAATATGGTTGCCACCGATCTTAGGAATTAACCGTGACCAAAGATCGATCTTGGCTCGGATGGTCCGCAAAGAATGACCGACAAACCTGCGCAGGGTGCCACTAGGTTCCTCATCCTAGGAATGAGCGTCGATTGCCATCAGAAGAAGACACTAAGGTCCTCGAATCTGTAAATGGCACGCTCAGAAAATTGCATCCCGGACAGGACATTCTCCCAAGAGAGGGAGGGAAGATCATAACAACGGTCTCGACCGCTACCAGCCACCGCGACTAGTCTCTGAATGACGTTCGCAATAGGATCCACCTTTACAAAGGATGGTCAAACCCCTACTACACGTGAAGGGATATAGAAACAAGTCATCCATCCAAAGTTTCCAATAATAATAGAGGCTTTAACAAGGACTCAAAAGCGTCGATGGTAAAGAAAGTGAGAGCTGTCTCAAGTAAGGAAATGGAAGCAAAAATGGCACCTCTTCAACCAGAAGCTAGAATGTCTTGTCCTTTTTGGAAGATCTCCGTCTCTGATGAATAATTGGCCATAAACATGGTCGAAGCAGTCCTACCAATTACAATCTAGGAGTATTTTAATGCCCTTAACAATTTAGGTCAGTCATGGGATCTTAAATAAGAAGATTGCTATGGGAATATGTCAGATTATCTTAGCGAAGACTTCTTTCCAATAGTGTAATGGTTGGCTAATGAACTCTCATCGACTGCCGATACTCTGAAGATTTCCTCGCCCATCAACCTCTCGGCCAGACCCACAACTAATGAATACCCTAATCAAATTGAGGAGGTCGAATCTAAAGTAGTAAGGGGCAAGGTTCAAGTGGTAAATTCGTGTTTGGTTTGTTACCTCTAGTAATGTTCCATTGTAATATGGTTTTCACCTTGCCGTCCAGCTTTTAAGTGAGGCCCACCCAACCAAACACCATGGTTGGTGATGTAGAAGAATATACCCCACCTGTGATCATACATCATGCCTCTTTTCCATTTGAAGAGAGCAAGGAAGGTGAAGCCGAAGTCGACATAGCACCACGTGTCAACACAGTAACCGTCACAGCTGAAAAGGCCAAGCTATATGTCCTAGAGGCGGGGGTGAATAGGACTATGCCAAATTAAAAATGATAACAGTGGAATAAAATAACAAGATAGCCAAGTAAAGGAAAGATAATAGTCCATAATACATAATGTAAAGCAACCTCGAATTCAAGTATTGAGAGGTTGATACAAATGTTGTTCTAAGAACAACCTTATGCCAAAACTGAGATTTTATGGTAGGACAACCTTATTTTTAGAATTGTTTGTGTATCAAAATCCCAAATCGAAGAGGAAAAAAATAGCAAGAATAGAAATTCTAAACTATTACAACATTCCCACAAAGCTTGAAATGAAATATTACAACATTCACATCCACATATACATCCCACAAACTTAAGAAATAAAAGATACAGAAAATAAATCACACAACCACAACACACGAAGAATTATAGTGGTTCGCCTGTGTGTACACCAACTGTTAAACAACAGCCACACAGCTACTCCACTCCTAATATCCTCACACAGCGGATATTAGCGTTCACTATCAAAATAGGTTTTCCAGGTTCACCTAAAACCTTCACAATTGTGTCCTTCTAGTGGGCTTACACAATTAACCAAAAAAAACCCCCACTCTGAGTTTTCTGGCTCTCCTTAGATAACCAAAATAATGATATTTTTCTGGCTCAATTTCAAAAGAAATCAAAAGAAAGGAAATTACAAAACTGTAAAATACCTAGATTTCTCCTTATTACAGCCCGGAAGAACCAAGTTCAGAGTAGAAGAATAGTTCAATGTATAGTCCAATACTCACATTTAAAATGGTTCGAAGTTCTAATTAATTTTAAATTAAATCAAGTTGGGCAGTTCAATTTGATTTTACTTCCAAGAATTGGAATATTATGATTCCTCTTTCAAGTCAGAATGGAATGCAGAAACAAAATCAAATGTAAAAGCTAAAAAAGGAGAATATTAAATGAGCACAATTTAGCTTAAAAAGAGCACAGACTTATCTTTCAAATAGGCGTATTGAATTTTCTTGAGTTCTATATCTGAAACTCTGAGATCCGTACTCTATATATAGGTGAACATATTGCACCTTCGACTGGTCGTGTGGCCACCACGACTGGTTGTAAGACCAATGAATTTTTAAAATTTTGAGCGTGATCAGATAAAGTCATTTCACGACTGGTCGTAGGCCATTCACGACTGGTCGTGAGCCTCCCACGACTAGTCGTGCGACACTGAATTAGTCGCTAAAGTTTGAGTCATAGATGCACGATTGGTCATGAACAAGTCGGCACTGTTCACACGACCGGTCGAGCAGTCTCCAGGACTGGTCATGGCTTAACAAAAAATTTTAAAAAAAAATTCTAATAACTTAGGACTGGTCTTGGAATTTCTTGGACTAGTCGAGCCAATGTTAGGACTAGTCGAACAGAGTCCAGGACTAGTCGAAGAATAGACCAAACACTTATAATATCAACATTTGAATTATGTATCCAAAATGACCTACCCTAAGGTCAATCTATGGTCACACAAACCTTGTTAGAGATGAACGGACATTGAACTTTCTTTCCATGTAGTTGGTAGTATTTCTTTGAAGTCCATGAACCGAGCATCTTAAACCTTGAGATCTTGAAGTTATAGTATATTGACCTTCACATTAAGTCTTAGACCATACACATATTTTTTGATGTCGCTTTATTCATTGACACTTGAAGCTTCGAACAACGTACTTGATCTTGCATTTGAAGTAGAACTTTGTTCTTGACTTGAAGCACTTGTCATGTCAGGAACATGTCATACATTGCCTTGAACATATATAAAGCAATGTGCTACACAAGACAAAAATAGTAGTTATAGCACTACAAAATTTGACAACCAACAGAGCCAGAACACTTACAACAGCCGGAGGTACATTCGAAAGGGTGATTATCGACAAACCCACTCGCAGCATGACACAACACCTAGAGCCATTATACATATCTACTCGTCTATATGAATGCGCTGTTACCAGAATTCTTGTGGATAATCAGATTGCAGTAAATCTGTTGTCATGGAGAATGATGACCAAGTTAAGAAAGACTTCGGCCATGCATGTTGCTTTGTCCCCTACACTGGGTATACAAGCATGGCAGAATTGGAATTGCGGCTCCAATTCAAATTGAATAAAATGACCCCAAGCTCTAAAGTAGGTAGATGCGTAGTGTATGAGTGAGATCTAAGGAGATCAGTCACCTATTTAGCCACTCGCTCAATTTATTAATCAAATCGGGCGATATTCAGAGGGTGGGGTTTGTCCTCTTATGATGGGTTACTCATTTGCCTTCCGTATGAAAGGAATTTTCAATACAGATCAAATAGAATGGGAAAGAGATTCTTACAATCAATTATGGAGAACAGATGCGGAATACTCTTTTAATGGATGAATGGAGTCCAGCGTGTTAGCATAAACTTGGATTACAACTAAGGATTATCAGCAACTTGATTATTGTTACAGATTACGCTACAGAATGTAAAGCAGAGGATTTGAAAAGTAAAGATTACACTAAGAAATGTAACTTGCTTAATAAGTAAAGGATTATACTATGGAATGTAAATTGACTGGTAATTGAAAGATAATTTAAGATAATGTTGGGTTTGTTTGGTTTGGTATGAAATAAAGTTTTTGGTTGAATTCTTATGCTATTTATAGCTTTGATAAGGCCATCTGGATCATTTCCACGTTCTGACGGTTATGGGAACTGCTCTCCATTACTTGGATTTTAGACGCTTCCCACATTCTACTTCATTCTCTGGCGATCGTGAGAGCTCAATTGCTTCTCCAAGCATTCAGAATTGGCCATTATTCCTCTCGACCGCTTTAGTGGTTCATGGAAACAATTGATATGTTGTGGCTCCACTTTTTGTTTGCTTCTACCCCAAGTATAGGATTACACTATAGTGATAATCTTTGTGAGACCGAGGTCATACCCACATGGACTGAATATGTTTAAGTTTTTGAACTATCTAAGAATTAAAGCTAGTTATTAATTTAATCTAAAAATTGAAGGAGAGAATGTTTGTGAATAAAAAACTATTAATGAAATAAACACCAGAGAACCAAGGATCCTCATGTAGTCATCGTAATGCATCCTTACTTGATCCAATCAATACTTCAACTGGAATTGAAGTCCTAATCTATCCAGTTGGATAATAGAGCGGTTAAAACATCATAATTAATTCCAATATAAATATGGACATTCATAGCATTGGTTCAACATATAAATGTCTTATTGAATTGATTTTCGAGAGTTCAAAGCATCTACCATACCTGTAGTTAATGGTAGATCTTCTACATATCAAACAATCACAAATAGAGAATAAAGCATTTAGAGAATTCCTAAGCATGTACCATGCCCGAAGTTGATGATAGATCAAAGTAATAATCAAAATACTTCTTAAATTCAAACTATAAATAATAAAATATCTGACATAAAGATCAAAAAATTTGAATCAAAGTAAGAATAACATTAAAACAAACTACAAGCTTCACCTTTTAGCTCTAGATAAGGGATTAGCCACCCAAAGACATGATTGAAACTAATACTCTTAAACAAAACATGAAAACTAACTAAAACGGAGGATTCAGAGAAAATGGAAGACTGCTTGAAGTTCTCCAGCACCTTTCTCTCTTCCTTCTGCCCTAATTAGGGCTTAGAAACTCCTAAAGGACTTCTATTTATAAGCCTTGCTCGAACCGACTTAGAAATTGCCTCCAATTTATGCAATCGAGTTACACTTTAGTCGCACTGAAGTCAAATTAGATTTATATCTGGACTCTCTATCTCCCTTCGTTCACATTGAACCTGACTTTGGTCACACTAAATTAATCCTCCGTTGGACCCGAATTAGCTCTAAAATTCATGTTCGTCGCTAAACTAACCTATCTTTGGTCGCACTGAACCTGTCTTCGGTCGAGCCAAACGGTCTATTTTTTTGCTTTTGCGATTTTTTCAGTCTTATCTTCTCCTTTGTAGTTGGTTTTCTTAGATGTTTGGCGTGTAATTTCTTCATTCTTAACCTCAAAATTTCTAAGCCTTACTTTGGTAATCTTTTGAGCATTAAATCATGCTTTTAACACCGTTTTCACATTAAACTCTCAAAATCACATCGCAAGAGAAAATAAGTGAAAATAGATCTATTAAAAACAATCATGTTCATAAAACTAGAGAATAAATAGGGGAAATATGAAATATTTCAATTCAACTTTTGATGGAATTGAAGACTACTCGATAGCATCAACAACGACAGATTTCTTCCCTTTTTTTACCTCTCGATTATATCCAAGTGTCTCTCAATTATATCAAAGTGCACGTCGATAGAATCAAAGGGTGATCGATTAAATCGAGCATAATCTGTTCTACACAAAAAAGAATATATGTGTGTAGAAAATCAATGAAATCAAAGAATCTCGATAACATTTGAAATTCAAATTTTAATGAAATTGAAGACTACTGGACAGCATCAACAACGACAAATTTTTGCCCCTTTTTTACCTCTCGATTATATCAAATTACCTTTCGATTATATCGAAGTACACATCGATAGAATCAAAGGGTGATCGATTAAATCGAGAATAATCTGTTCTACACCAAAATGAATATATGTCTGTAGAAAATCAATGCAATCGAAGTAGTCTCAATAACATTTGAAATTCAAATTTTGATGGAATTGAAAACTACTCGATAGCATCGGCAACAATAAATTTCTGCCCATTTTTTTACCATTGGGATTCTTCTTTTATAAATACCATAGGTTACTTCTTATCGAAATGAGCTAGAGTTTGAAAGAGTTGATTCAAAGATTAACACCCTCTTCCTTATTCTCTTTTTCCCATTAGAGTTCATCATTCAATCTTGGCGTAAGCTTTTACTCATCATCTTCACTTCTTAGATTGAATTATGAATTCTAACATTCAATGAGTTTCCAACTGCCCTCATCATAGGCAAATCTTCTTAGATTGAATTATTTACTCTAGCATTCAATGAGTTTCCAACTACCCTCATCAACACCAAATCTTTAGGATTGGAACTCTTGAATGCATAACTCATGGGAATCTTCTCTATGAATTTAAATCATATCATTTAAATAGAGAAGAACAACAAAACCCAAAACCTCACAACCTTGGAGCATTCATCGAAGCATCAGAAGCAGTTACGGTTCAAGGGAGCTGAAGATTCTTCAAACATTAAAGACATTCAGATTGTGTGAGAAAGGGACTCACTTACTTATCAGTAAGTACATTAAGTCTATTGAGTCTGAAGCCCTTTCCTTGTGTAAGATTGAGATTTAGAGTTTGAGTGACAAACTCGCCAACACCTCATTATAAGCCTTCGATAGAAGAATACATAGTCCTTATGTAGCACGTGTAGTCCTTGTGTAGGACATGTTGTCCTTGTGTAGGATATGTTGTCCATGTAAAGGATGTGTTACCTTGTGTAGGTATGGGTTGCCTTGTGTAGGCTCCCAGTTGTGTCCTTGTGTAGGACTCGTTGCCTTGTGTAGGCACTTAAGGTAACCTTATGTAGGTCCCTTAATTAACCTTGTATAGGTTGTGAAGTTTCATGGTTAACCTGATTTAAAACCATTGGATAGTAAAATCCGGTACATTTTAGGAGAGAGTGCGTTCGCCGGGAGTGGAGTAGGCAAGTAGCCGAACCACTATATATAACTGTGTTTGGGAATGTTTTGTGTATATTGATCTAGTTATACTTATGTCTATCAAATGATTATTATGATGCATGATTTAGTTAATGTATAAGTATCAATAGGAATCACATCCCACACACTATTACATATACTATCCTTATAGGCTTGTTCTTTACATGTAAATCCTATAAATGCCTATGTGATTTGGACCCTTTATTGGCATGGAAGCCATAGAGTTACTTTGCCTTACTCTTTTGTTTAAAGTTAGGCAATGTTTGTTCTTATAGGAAAATAATTTTTGAAAAGTCCTATTCATCCCCATCTAGGACATTTGGACATACTTTCATACTTCAGTAATAGCGGTTCTACTACAATTTCAAGACATACGGTCTAGGATGGCTCACTGGACAATACGGGCCAGATGATGAGTACTTGGCCGGTCAATTGCACCACACCTTGGCCAGTTATATTCTCATCTGAGACCTTGACTATGGGGGAATGATCAAGATAGGAAAGAATGTCAAAGCTGGAGTTGAACAGCACCATCCATCACTATTTTCTTAACAACTTGGTTTTGTTCAATGCATTCCATCCCCTCTTACTCACAAAACCTGTAACCAGCCTCCCTATGACCATCCAATAGTGATGGATGTGAAACTACACATATCTCTGAGTACAGCATACCATAAGGAGGTAATTGCTCTGGCGATCCCTAGCTATCCTGATTCCCCTATGGTGACGAATGGTTTCCTTGTGTGGTGGGATCTTCAAAATTACAAGTTGTTGGGTTATAGTAGTGTGTTCGATCTCATCACACAATTTACCTCCCAGTTAGAGGTGAAGAAAAGAACCGTTGCTCCTCTGCCTACTCTTATGGTCAAAAGGATGACAAATAGACCAAAAACCAGATCGGCCGCTATCCTTTCTGCTCCGGCTTCAATAACTAAAGCTATTATTACAACGAGCCAAGAGGTTACAGAGGAGGAATTTAATGTTCCAATACCTTTTCAATAGTAAAGGGTGGCCCCGAGGAAAATCTAAGATTTAAGAGCTCTCCCTGACTGTTGAGTGAGAAATATTGCATAATTTCCCCCTGTTATAACTTGCTTTTATGAGGATTAGTGTGCTTAATTGAACTTATTACGTGTATTCTCTCTTGCAAGGTGATTTCGAGAGCTAAAAGTGAAATGGATGCCAAAAGTATGGATTTGATACTCAAGAATGACCAATGTGAGGATTGGATCTTTGGTGGTCAAGATTGAAGAATTTAAGAGTCTAAGATCCAAGAAAACTAAGTAAAGAATGAAGAAAATCGAGATTGCAAATCGCCTCAAATTTACGCATTCCGCGCAACATTTGCATGACCCTCAACTAGTCGAGGACAGACTTCGACTGGTCGAGGGTCACCATAACGGGTCGAGGATGACGAAAATTTAGAGGATTTTATCGCTGGAGTTTGAGTCAAGGAATCTTCGACTAGTCGAGAGACTATTCAAGCAGGAGCCTTTGACTGGTCGAAGATGGGCTTAGACTAGTTGATGGATGCAAATTTTTAGAGTCCCTTTTCTTCACCTCAAATCTTCAATGCTCTTCATTCCTCACTTGATTTTCTTAGATCTTTGGCATATGAATTCTTTATTCTCAGTCTCATAATATCCATCCTTGGCTTTGGTGATTCTCGAGTTTTAAATCTATGCTTTTAACATCATTTTCAATCCAAGCTCTTAAATTCACCTTGCAACACAAACCTGATTAAAATAGAACATTAAGTATTATCATGTTCATAAAATCAAGTAATAAATGAGGGATAATATGTAATATTTGACCCTCAACATAGACGATAGTGAATCATGAATTTTACAGATCACACACCTCCAAAACAGATAAGAAGATATCAAAAGCTCTCGTAACATCTACTGTAATTTTAGTTACAATAAACAATAGAAAACTGAAAATATTCCCTTATTCAAACCAAAAATTAATGAAAGTCCAACATGTACTAGAATCAAAGTAAAGAATACATTAAAATAAACTACACCTTCACTTCTTAGCCCTAGCTAAGAGATTAGCTAGCCATAACTAACTTAAAAATAAAAGAAAAACTAAAAGATATACTAGAATGCATGAAGAAATCGAAGTTGAAGAACATTGTCGGTGCTCCACCTAAGCCTTCTCTCCCATTTTAAACCCTAGAAGATTATTTGGAATAGCTTAGGGACTCATTTAAATAGTTTTGTAACTCAAACTTTCGCACCATCTCAGAAAAGTTTGCAAACCGCCTCGAATTTATGCATTCTGCGCATCTTCGATGGCAAACTTTGATGTCATTGTCGATGACAAACTTTAATGCAATCGAAGGTTTTTAATGTCATCGAAAAACCATCCAAAACTGTCTAACAAGTTTAGCCTAAAATTCCTTCGATGACATCGAAGTCTATTTTGGAAATTATTTTAGAACTTTCGCTTTTTAGACTAAGAGATTAGGAATATGTTTTTTCTAGCCAATTTTCAGGATTCCTTTTCTGCACTTAGAATCTTCGATTCTCTTCATTCCTCACTTGATTTTCTTAGATATTTGGCATGTGAATTCTTCATGCATTAATAACTTTTAAATCTCTAAATCCTCATTTAGTAAACTTTTGAGCATAAATATTCCTTTTAGCATCAATTTCACTTTAAGCTCTCGAAAATCTCTCATATGAAAAGACGTATAATTAGATCGATTCAGTGTTATCATGTTTATAAAACCAAGGCATAAATATGAGAAAATATGCAATATTTCATACTCAGCATCATCGATGTAGACCTACATGGATCATCTAAACTGCTGAGCGAACATCCTGTTGATGAGTCGCTGGAATGTGGCCCCAACATTCTTCAGCACGAAGGGCATAACTTTGTAGTAGCAGAGTCCTTTGTCGGTGACAAAGGTCATCTTCTCCTTGTCGTGGGGATGCATGGTGATCTGATTATATCCCGAATAAGCATCCATGAATCTTAGGAGTTTATGCCCTACTGTGTTGTCGACCAGCTGGTCGATCCAAGGAAGAGAAAAATTGTCCTTGGGACAAGCTTTTTTCAGGTTCATTTAAACATCACAGATCCACCACTTCCCATTAAAATTTTTCACCAAGACAACGTTGGAAATCTAATAAGCATAATAGATTTCTTTGATAACACCTGCATCGAGGAGTTTGCTGACCTATTCACAGATGATGTCTCACCATTCTGGTTCAAACGCCTATCGCTTCTGCCTCATTGGTCGATGATCGAGGTTGACATTTAGTTTGTGAACCATCACTTTTGGACTAATGCCTGGCACATCCCGATGGGAACAAGTGAATACGTCGACATATTGTCGGAGAGGTCCATGATCTTGTCTCGTAGAGCTGGAGTCAGTGATGAGTCTACCTGTACTGTTCAAGTCAGGTTGGATTCATTGAGTTGAATGGTCACAAGGTCCTTCATTGGACACCCTCTTTCAATCGACTCTTCCCAAGGATCGAGGGAGGTGATGGTCCTTGCATAGTGTTGTGTCCTTAATGACATGTGTTAGTGCACTCATTTTTGCACCTTAGTTTGTCAATCACGTGAGCCATTGTGTCCGTAGTCGGTTGAGCCTTTGGAAAGTGAAGACCGAAGACACAAGCGGAGTAGAAACACTAAGGAGCACATGTAGGTAAAAAAATGGCTTGGTGACCCTAACCCTATCCCAAAACAAGCTACAATATCTTGATCATCTTGTCCAAATTAAGAATATTAATTAGATCATCCCTTAGCCTTAGGATAACAAGAAAAACATGATAAAGAAAGCTAGAAGAGGTACAGATCTATTGTGTAAAAGATAGCCCAAACCACCAGATTCGAGGGCATGTTCGATGGCATCGAGCTACCATCGAACAGTCTTTGATGGCATCGAACTCTGGCCAATGGCATCAATTGAGAATCAGGGAAGTCCAGTAACCAATCTGGAAATTTGGCTAAAATTCTCAATGACATCAATTTGAGATCCAGATTTGTCCGCAAGGTTCTTAAAATTTTTCCTAATTTTCTCGATGACATCAAAGCTATTTTGATAACATCGAGGATTGTTCTTCGATGGCATCGACAAGACCATTTTCTACCCATTTTTTAACCGTTGGAGCTTGAACAATTTATAAAGTGCATTCGGTCCTTGGGTTTTTGGATGAATTTTTGGAGCAATAGATGGTGGGGTGATTCCATATGCAAATCCCTCATCCTAAGCCTCTATTCCACTGAGTTATAAGCTATCTCCTTTAATATTACAATTTTAATGAGGAATCCAACCTCAACATTGAGATGTACTTAAATTCCTCCATTTCTTAGAGATTAGACTTAAGCATTCTTGGTAAATCATTGTCCAACTCTTCTATGAGACCCATCTAATTGAATCCCTTAGGATAAAAAATTACCCATTAGTTGTAGGAGATTTTGTAATGCCTCAAATTTTGAGGGTCGAGCAAGGCTCAACTTGCAAGATTCAGAACATCACTTATACAACATGGATAACAATGTTTAGATGTCATCCTTATTAATGCATTAAACATAAGTGGGATTATACTAAAGTAGTAAATCATACTCCAAATATAATTGAATTAAGCAAACGGAAGACTGAAATATATATATTTAAGTATGTAAGTGTTTCACAACCTCCAGAGTATGAGTATGTTACCGGGCTGAATATACATGTGTTGCTCCAAAATTGACAAAATATCAAAGGTAAAGTGTCCAACTAAACAAGTATCCCAGTATCTTGTCGAAGCAGCTCAAGGTCTACATAGACTCGCCTGAAAGCTGACAGTAGGAGAACTCCTCCTCGTTGTCCATGAAATCCTGCCTCGTCGCGTAAACCTCATCATCATTTGGATCTAAACCAGTGTCTGGTTGGTGTTTTAAAACACCATTAGGAGTGAGTGATCAACTCAGTGGTACTATAAGGCAAAGGTTAACATATTATCAATTCAATCAAGCAGTAATGATAAAGCAGAATAACAATTACTTCCTAGCTGCTCTTGTTAATGCAGAAATGGAGTGCAAGTAATGATGCATGCCCTCACATTAGAAGCTCCCTCAACAAGCAATGCCGACACCATATCGCATATGACAACACTACCTCCTGTGCCACTTTCACTCCTTTAAAGCACGTCCTAACTAATACAATGTTATGCATGGTATGTTAACCCAGTAATTAATTAAGTTTATTCATATAACAAATTTTAGAAACTAGGATACCTCTCTTTATATCATTTACCCGAACAGAAGGATCCATCTAAGTTTGTTACTCTTAGTCAAGTGCATACGATAGGCAAGTTGTGGGGTCATCACTCCAAATTGGAAGTAGTGAATAGGTAAATTTACAAGTTTATACTCGAGGTCACACCACCAACGCCCTACCAACTGGAGTGTTATTTTCGAAAGGGGTCCAGATCAAACGGCTATCCCCAACCCACGCTCGGACCACAGCCAGGCTACGCCGGTGTAGGCCGACAGCTCAAACACGGTGTCCCATACCACCATGCCTGGCTCATGAGTTTGGGTTGATCACTGGTCACTATGGGGAGGCTTGTCAACCCAGTGTAGGCCAACAGCTCAACCACGATGTCCCATACCACCATGTCCGGCTCATGAGTCTTAGCGGAACGTGGTACCATGGTTAAAATAGGCCTTTACATCGGAAGGGGGGGTACCTTAGATTCAGGCAGTGATGTCCATACGTGATAAACACACAGTAGGTCAGTCAATTTGTTTGGCAAGTTCGATTGGTATGAGCACACGTTCACTTAATCGACATGGAGCGCATAAACACCCCTCATGGACTAACCACTGTCGACAATCGTCGTGCGACCTAAATTCATTGAGTTACCCAATGTGGCAAGACTAATTCAGCCACCTGTACATGGATTTACCGATTGCTTGGGCTACGTTGTAGCCCCAATCTCACTCAGATGCAATAGGTAGATACATGTGATAATCATATTGAAAATTTAACAAACAATCCAAATTAATTCTTCATTTGAGCATTTCATCAAACACATTGATTATATTACATAACACTTACATTTCATCCATAAATTTCGTAACGGCAAATATGATTACATGAAAGAAACTATACATATGATTAAGGTAATTGAGAATCCTATCTTAATACTCTTGATAATTATAAATAATCAGCATTTTCTCATTCAAACACTTAGACTACGCTTTACAAAATATATAGACTAGGTTAATTACAACATATATTTTAGTAAATCCTTATACAAAGAGGTCAGCATGCATATGACAACAATGAATCCTAGATTAGTAGGCATAGTAAACACAAATCATGTATACATGTTCATTCAAATATTTCAACAAACACATGGGATGTATCTTTTATTTAACATAGTTCATACATGTATGTTATATCGAAAATGTCATATCTAAGACAAAATGGTAACAATTAAGTCAGACATAAATTATTAGCTAAAATTAAAAGAATTAAAAACTATAACCTAAACTTTTATAATCTGCACCTTTCGTCAGAATACTCGATTTAGACGCAGTTCGAATCCTACGTTCCTGAAAATGGAACGTCAAGCACCTAAGCAATAAAATAGGTTAACTATTTCATCGATTACTCTATTTGGATCTCTAATCAAGATTAGGATTAAGTTTTTTTACCTAAATTGAAGCCAAAAATGATCATGTAGCGAAGTAGAAAGGTGATTCAGCTTGTGGAGTAGTGGAAGAGAATCCCAGCAATGATCTCCCAAAGTCTCTCTCCTCTCCTTCCTCTTTTCCCTTCTTTTTCTCTCTTCTCTCTCCTAGGGTTAGGAAAATTCGTATGGAATAGAAATGGGGTGGTTTAAGAGCTATATATAGGCTCAAAACTGATGTAAATGACCCCAGGGCCATCGTATACTTAGGTTATATCTAAAGGGAAACTATTTTTAACAAACAGGGCATATAGGGAGGTCCACAACTCACATACGTCGTAGGGTAAGCTTCCTGACAATAGATCTATGTCAGGATGTGATTTCGGTGCGATCGGATAACCTGATCGACCACGAAGGACCAGTGTCAGATCAACGGTCATATTTACTCAATCGAGGCCATAGTTATACAGATATGTGCAGGAAAATTTTCTTTTCCCATGGTTAACGTTTGGTCAGAAACTGACAGTCTAAAATATTCAATTTTATGTGAGAGTGAAGGGCCCAATTCACTTAAGTTTTACTTCATTTTCAAAAAATATTCTCGTTTCTCACACACTTCACTCGGGGCTCAAGTTATGCATTTCTGGATACAGTTAAGGGTCAATTCTCTTGATGGTTATCAAGCCCAGTAGGACGAACATAATCCTATAGTTTCACAATCATTGGACTTTCAACATGTGGTCCAAGTCTGATAAGGAATTTCAATGTATTCCTGAGAGCGACAGGCTCATGAGATTTCTTCTAAGTTTTCAAGTAGTGTTGAGTTAATGATCTTGATGGGTTTAGGTCTTGCCATTTTCGTAAATAGTGGTTCGAGATAAATCCACTAATTAATTGAGCTTAGTGATTAATTAATTTTTATCAAAATTTCTACAGGATACGGTCCTCAAGGATTTCTTTTTGCCTGAGGTGGTACTCGAGTCTCTATACAAATTTTTCAAGGCGTTAAAGATTCGACCCATTCCCATCACCTTAGTCATCTTAAAGACATATCAAATGCAAGGAGATTGATCGTTTAGCTAAAGACTTGGCAAAGCAGCAACAACATGATCGGAGGAGCATCGGGGAGTTGATTGAAGCACGGGAGAGTAGAGATTAAGAAACCCAAGAAGGAGAGAAAAAATTGACTTAATCCGACAAGTGTCATGCATAGGAGTTTGGGTTTGTACTCCGACCTTGTTTAGGTTGGATTGAAAGAGTTTACATCCCCAAACTCACCCTAAGTTGTTGTGTAGGACCTTGGCCTGTGTAGCCTAAATCTATGGTTCTTGTGTAGGACCAAGGTTATTGGTTAGCCCAAGGAAAAAGAAACCCAAGTCCTTGTGTAGGCCTCCAATGAGGGAATACGTACTAGGTTTTGGATTAAGACCTTGGCCTGTGTGGCCTAAATTGCTGGGTTCAGAATCAGGACCCTTGCTCTTATGTAGGACATAAATCCTAAGTTCTTGTGTAAGACTTTGGTGCTTGCGTAGGGTCTAAACTCATGTTCTTGTGTAGGACATAAACTTAGGATTGGGATTAGGACCTTAACCTGTGTGGCCTAAATTCTTGGGTTTGGGATTAGGACCCTTGTCCTTGTGTAGGACATAAAGTCTAAACTAGGTAATTGTCAAGGGATTAGGACCTTTGACAATTAGTTTAAACTAAGTAATTATTATTTTAAATAGGCATATTTTTAAATAGGTCCTAACCCCCCCCCCTCTAAGACTTAATCTACATTCTATAGCTTATTCATACTCCACAATTAGACGCATTGTGGCCCTTTACCACAATTTCACCGTGGAGTAACATTGTCGAGTAGAGGTGTACACGAATCGAGCTAGCCCGATTAGCTCACTCGACTCAACTTGAAAAGGCTTGATTTGATTTAGTTTAAAGCTAAGTTCGAGCCGAGTCAAGTGATTTTTTGAGCTCAAAAATGAGTTCGAGCTAGCCCCAGCTTGATTGGATTCGGAGCAAACCCAGCTCGAATTAAACTCGAATTGAACCAGTTCGGTGACTCGATTACTTTGATATTGATGTTGCTCACCAAGTGTTTGATGCAATGACTCAACGAAGTATGGCTGGTGGCAAGGAAGGTATGTATATGAAAATAATACCCATTTTTTCTTTATTTTTATGTTTCTTAGAAGGTGTTTAGTAAAATACTTGTAAAACCAGTGTTATTGTCATAAATACAGTTGGATTTTAAAGGTGCAATATAAGTGTTTGTGAAAATGATGCATATGCAAACTTGGCTCGATCTTGGCTTGAACTGGCCCGAGCTGCTTACCGAATCGAGCCAAGCTGGCCAATCAGGCTCAAGGACCGAGCCGAGCCTACTTTAAGCTGAGGTCAGCTAGTGGCCGAGCCGAGTTGAACTGAGACCAGCTCGACTCAGTTCAACTCGATGTACACCCCTATTGACGAGCTTCTTATTGATCTCCTCTGACTTTCCTGACTCCATGCTCGGTCGAGAATTTCATTGTTTGGTGATAGGTCAACACTACTGCTCGAAAGGCATTGAGGGACAGTCATCCGAGGATAACTTTGTAAACTGAAGGGCAGTTGACTATAAGGAAGTCGATCATAGTCGTCATCTGGTTTTGTCCTTCTACCACTATAACCGGAAGTTGTATGGATCCCTCGGAGGTAACCCTATCCCCTGTGAACTCGAGTAAGGGAGTTTTGATAGGTCGGAGTCGGGACCTTCCAAATCCCATTTTGTCGAAGGCTTCGACGAAGAGGATGTCGACGGAGTTGCCGGTATCCACCAAAATTTGAAACACTTTGCGATTGTTTATAGTCATGTTCACCACTGGTGCATCATTATGAGGGTGGTGGACACCTCGAGCATCCTCATCAATAAAGGTCAACTCACAAGAGGCCACTTTCTACTCCTTTGGAGGCCTGCTAGTGATGTGGATTTGATGTTCCTAGCTATTATGGTTGATACTTCAAGCATGGACTTTGCGTGGTTGGTTCGAATCTCCTCCTCTAGCAGGTCCACCGAAGATGATGGCCTACTCATTTTTTCGATATGACCATTCTTCCCTCCTATTGACATATTCTCGCAAATGCCCATCATGGATGAGGGCCTTGTTCACTCCCCAAGTGCAGGGTTGTGATGTAGTAATAACTCGGTAAGACCGAGGTCGAATCCCAAGGGACTGAAACTTGTACGTTATCTAAAACTAACTAGAACTAGAACTAGGCTAAGATGAATTCTAAATTAATTAGCAATGGTGGAATACTTGTAGAATAATTAATCTAAAACTTAGGAAACAAATCAGAGATAAGAAACTAGGGATTCAGAGGATCTACTTGTAGAGATCAGGGAGAACTTATGCTTGCATTAAAAATTATGGAAATTACTGAACTGTCGTTGATCTAGTTTTCAAAGAGATGAAAGGTGTATGAATTAGAATGGATTCCATCACCAAACCATGCCCAAAGACTATGAAAAACAACAGAATCAAACTAATTACCACCCAATCACATGTATGAAAGTTAGGAAGAGTACCGTCATCCAACCATGCCTAGGAGACTATAGTGAACAACAGGACGTCCTGACGTCATAAACATGAAAAGGAAATAGAAATATTCAAAGCATCGTAGACGCATTGTAATTTCAGTCACAATAGACCATTAAGAACTTAAAATATTCCCATAATAATCAACTAAAATCAACGTCGATTCATGAATAAATAAAAACATAAATTAAAACCTCCCATCTCACTACAAGCTTCACCTCCTAGCCCTAGCTAGGAGGTTCAGCCACACATGGTTAGGCTAAATCCAACTAAATAAAGAGAAAAAGAAAAGGAAAAGAAAAGTGAAAAAAACCAAGAATTTTTCTCTCTCTCTTTCTCTTTCTCTCTCTCTCTCTCCTTCTTTGCTCCACGTCCAAGCTTGAGCCCTCTGTTCTTCCTCCCAAGACCTGAATGAATGCTCCCCACGTCCAAAACCTCCTTTTATAGCTGCTGGAAGGCTGGAGTCAGTGATAGAGTTGTAGCAGGACACGGAGTGCAATTTTCGCAGCCAAGTTCGGTGCCTCGAAACACGCCACTTTCCTCACTTAAATTTCAAAGAAATACCGTCCCTTAGTACTTTCTTGGATTCTCTACATGATAGACGGTTCAGATCTGCCATATGATCAAAGATGGTGGCCCAAAACTGCCTGGAAAAGTCAGTTTTTGCGGATGTGCGAAACCTTTCGCACCATTTCGCTGTTGTGATCGGTGGGCCCCATAGAAGAATTTTTTGGAAAATTCACCCCATCCATTGGATTCAGAATGAAATTTCAGTTAAGAATGGGTGGTTTTGAACGTCCATTGACGTGTCCCAGAGAAGAAATAACTAAAAGATTAGATTTGAACGCTACTAGGCAGTCCTTTTGTGGCCTCTGTATCTCCCACATGTGCACGCATGGGTGAAAAGTGTCAACATGTTTTTGTAGTATTCGAGCCCCTCTACACGGTAAACGGGTCAGATTTTCTGTACGGTCAATGGGTAGGGCCCACAACCGTCCGCAAAAATGGCCAGCAGCTTGCATTTCGCGGTGCGTAAATTTATTATTATTTTTTTTTTTAAAGAAGAAAGTCGGTCAGCGTCTTGCTGACCGACTTGACTCGTTTGGTGCACGACGAGTGCATATGTGCACTGTACACATGCTACACTAGATGGGCTCTATTATGATGTTTATGAGCAATCCAGTCCATCCATCTCGTAAATCAGATCTTTTTAACAGTTGGGACAAATTTTGAGGCATATACGGATAGTAGGTGGGCTCCAGATCGAGATTTAAGGGGCTGATCTACTCATTAGGCTACTTCCACAATGATTCAATGGATGATTTCTGACGTGTACGGTTAATTTATGGTCCTCAAGCCACGTATGAAGTTTCGAGCCGAACGGATGGTGGAAAACATGTGATCTTATTGGATGAGTTTTAAGCCACTTGACCTTCAGTTTCTTAATTTTCTCGAATTTCTGACCATGTATATCTGTCTATCTTGGTCCCATGGAGTGTGTCCCATGCTTTTGGTGAATTTGGAGCATTAAATCCATGCATTTAGTATCCTACTTCGATCCAAGCTTGTAAAATCAACCTGCAACATAAACACGATTAAATCAGCCATTAAACACTATTATGCTCGTAAATTCAGACAATATTTGGGGTCTAATATGCACTATTTGACCCTCAACACAACCCCCAACCAGGATTTTGCTAGTCCTGAGCAAAGTATGCGAAAAATAAGTTGAGAATTATAGGAGAACTTTCTATGAAATCGAGTGAGATTTTGAACAAAATACGAGAAATTTAATATCCATGAATGTTAGAAATTGTTTTCTCCTGAGCTCAAGCACACGGTAGACTTCATAATCAAGTGTAAAGCATTAATCCATCAATTAGAAAAATTTTAAACATTGAGATCCATGGATGTATAGTCTAATCTCGGCTTATCATCATTAAGAGATCAAATCGTCAATTTCATGATATCATTGGTAACCAACAAGAAAATTCATGACAACCAAAACCTAATCCAAAACTTGCCTCATAGATTACCCTATTAACTTGTGATTTTTCTGTTCAAAGTAATGCCAAGGAAGGGGAATCAAATCCTCACCTATAGGGAGCAAACCTATGATGAAGATCGTACACCTGACTCTTTTTAGATATCATTCATGCGGAATTAACTCCACACCTATAGGGAGCAAACCTATGGTGAAGATTAATTATCCAACCTTTCCAATTTTTATACCATGATGGCAAGATATTTCAGGCTGGTTCCTTTCGTGCTTAGTGATTACCAAATTAACCCTTCAATGTCAGACTGAAATCTTAATGTGTAAGCAAGACGTGTCCTGAAATCATGATTCAATCAATGTTTACAACTTCTAATCATGGATTAATAATTCACTTAACTATGAAATCTAACAGATACGGAATCCAAGAGTCATAAATCCACCATTATGTATCTTGGAAATCTAAATTAGGGATATCTGTCAAAATCACTTCGAATTTGTAGGAATTTTCAGAAAAAAATTTTAAAAAATTTCACAATTTTTGCTCAAGACCAAGAAAATACTGATTAGGAAACCTAATCTCCCACCCCCAACCTAAAATCTACATTGTCCTCAATGTAAAAGATATGAGCATGGAACAACAAAAGTAAAGTGATGGGAAGATAGTACCTGGATAACGAATCAAGAGAGAGACTTTCTAAGAGATCATAGCATGGAAGCTGGTTAGCATGAGAGAAAAAGAAAAATAAAAATGACGAAAATAAAATCCTACCTATACCACTTTCGCAGGTTCTCTCGATTGCATTTAGCGTATGCAACAAGCCTTTAAACCCCTAGGTTACCCCTAGTGGACGAGTTGTAGTCTCGTGAGGGTTTGCAGTAATGTTACCCACAAACATTGAATCATCTAACTAGAAAAATGAAATGAAAAGCTGGGTTGCCTCCCAGGAGCGATAAATTTACTGTCTTCAGCCAGACAAATAAAGCAACAATCCTAGTCCTATGAAAGTGATAACCCTACCTATACCTCCATCAGACTAGGAGATCAGTCCTGGTAAACAGGAGCAATCAGAGGCATGGACATGTCCTCTAAATCAAATGTCTCAACAAATGGCTTTAATCGGTGTCCATTTACTTTAAACTCCTTGCCATTGTCGGGATCTCTTATCTCGACGGCCCTATGAGGATAAGCAGTAACAACAATGTAAGGGCCGGTTCAAAGAGATCGAAGCTTATCCGGAAAGAGATATAGTCGAGAGTCATACAAGAGGACTTTCTAACCTGGCGTGAATGATTTCCGTAGAATATATTGATCATGAAACGCCTTCATCCTGTCCTTGTAAATTCTCGAGTTTTCGTACGCATCGTTCTGGATTTCTTCAAGTTTATTTAATTGAAGTTTGCGTAGCGAGCCAGCGTTGTCCAGATTGAAATTCAGATTTTTGATCGCCCAGTATGATTTATGTTCCAATTCCACAGGCAAATGACAAGTCTTTCCGTAGACAAGTCTAAAGGGAGATGTTCCAATAGGAGTTTTAAAAGCAGTACGGTATGCCCATAAGGCATCAGTCAATCGAATTGACCAGTCCTTACGATCAGGGTTAACCGTTTTCTCTAGGATATGTTTGATCTCTCTATTGAAAATCTCAGCTTGTCCACTTGTTTGTGGATGGTATGGGGTGCTCACATTATGCGAGATACCGTATTTCTTCATTAAACTCTCGAATGGTCTATTACAGAAGTGTGAGCCCCCGTCACTAATGATGGCTCGATGTGTTCCGAACCGCGACAGGATATTTTCTTTCAAAAATTTAATGACCGTACGATGGTCATTTTTGTGGCACAGAATTGCTTCGACCCATTTAGTGACATAGTCTACGGCGAGCAAAATATACAGATTTCCAAATGATTGGGGGAATGGTCCCATGAAATCAATGCCCCAACAATCAAATGCTTTTATAATAAGGATGGGATTCAAGGGCATCATATTTTGACGGGACAATGCTCCCAATTTCTGACAACGCTCACAAGCCTTGCAAAACTCATGAGTGTCCCTGAACATAGTGGGCCAGTAGAAGCCACACTGTAAAATCTTAGCCGTGTTCTTTTTAGCAGAAAAGCGACCACCACAGGCCTGTGAATGACAGAAGGAGATGACACTCTGATGCTCATCGTCTGGTACGCATCCCCTTAAGAGTTGGTCTGGGCAATATTTAAACAAATATGGATCGTCCCAGAAAAAGTTACGCACCTTGGTAAAGAAGTTCTTTTTATCTTGTGACGTCCAGTGTGTCGGTATGGCACCTGTAGCAAGATAATTAGCAATATCAGTGAACCAAGGTGAATGTGAGACTTTAAATAGTTGTTCATCAGGGAACATGTCATTGATATGGGTCGCCTCAAGGGAATCAGAGGTATTAAGGTGAGAAAGATGATCGGCCACTACGTTCTCTACTCCCTTTTTGTCTTTAATTTCCAAATCGAATTCTTGGAGTAGAAGGATCCATCGTATCAGGCGGGGCTTAGAATCATTCTTAGAAAGAAGATACTTAAGTGCCGCGTGATCTGTGTAGATGATGATCTTGGATCCGATCAGGTAGGACCTAAATTTGTCCAAGGCGAACAATACGGCCAAGAGTTCCTTTTCCGTAGTCGAGTAGTTCACTTGGGCAGGATTTAGAGTCCTACTTGCATAGTGAATAATGTAAGGCCGCTTATCTTTTCTCTGGCCTAGAACTGCTCCAAGAGCATAATCAGAGGCGTCGCATATAAGTTCAAAAGGAAGATTCCAGTCGGGTGGCTACATGATAGGTGCAGTGGTTAACATGCCCTTAAGCTTAGTGAAAGCTTCTTGGCACTGCTCAGTCCACTCGTATGGTGTATCCTTTTGAAGAAGATTACATAAAGGACGAGAGAGGAGACTAAAGTCCTTTATGAATCGTTTGTAAAAGCCTGCGTGTCCTAAGAAGGATCGCACGTCTCTGATATTCTTGGGTGGAGGTAGGTTAGAGATAAGATCAATTTTTACCTTATCTACCTCGATTCCTTTGGATGAGATGATATGCCCAAGGACAATTCCCTTTTGAACCATAAAATGGCACTTCTCCCAGTTAAGTACCAAATTTTTTTCTTCACATCTTTTCAGCACACATTTAAGACTTGCTAAGCATTCGCTGAAAGATGAACCAAAAACAGACAAGTCGTCCATGAAGACCTCTAGATATTTCCCCACCATGTCAGAAACGATACTCGTCATGCATCGCTGAAAGGTGGCGGGGGCATTACATAACCCGAATGGCATCCTTCTGTAAGCAAAGGTACCATAGGGACATGTAAATGTGGTCTTTTCCTGATCCTCAGGGGCAATTTCAATCTGATTATAACCTGAATACCCGTCAAGGAAACAATAATAGGAATGAACAGCTAGCCTTTCCAGGATTTGATCAATGAAGGGCAAAGGAAAGTGGTCTTTCCTTGTGACGGTACTCATCTTTCTGTAGTCAATGCACATTCTCCAACCAGTAGTAACTCTGGTCGGCACGAGTTCATTATTGGCATTAGCTACGATGGTGATCCCGGACTTCTTAGGAACCAGCTGAGTTGGACTCACCCATTGACTATCGGATATGAGATAAATGATCCCCACTTCCAATAGTTTGAGAACCTCGGCCTTAACCACTTCCTTCATGTTTGGATTTAGTCTATGTTGTGATTGCCGAACAGCCTTTGCATTATCCTCAAGATATATACGGTGAGTACAAATCAATGGGTTAATTCCCTTGAGGTCCGCTATCGTCCATCCAAGAGCTCCCTTATGCTCAATGAGAGTAGATATCAGCATACTCTCCTGTCCTTTCTCCAGGTGGACAGAGATCAGCACCGGATATGTCTCATCTTGACCTAAATAGACATATTTTAAATCAGAAGGCAAAGATTTTAGGTCAAGCTTCGGTGGCTTGAAGTTAGACGGTAGAGGCACTATATCAGTTTGGGGCAATTTTTCAATTTGTGGCCTCCACCGGTTAACTTCAAGTACCGGTGCAGTATCAAGCATGGCACACGTCTCCCTAATTACATCATCATCAAGATCATGTGAGTGGGCTAGGCACGTCTCTAGAGGATCAGAGGATAAGGTGAGAGGTGTTCTATCTTCCACAAAAGAATCAATCATGTTAACATCGTGGAAATCGTCATCATCCTCTGAGTTGCTACCGTTATTGAAAAAGATATTCGATTCCAATGTCGAATTTCCAAAGGACATAGTCATGACACCATTCCTGCAATTGATAATTGCATTTGAAGTAGACAGGAATGGACGACCAAGAATGATGGGAATCTGAGTGCTCGTGTCATTGATGGGTTCAGTGTCCAAGATGATAAAATCAATAGGGTAGTAGAATCTATCCACCTGGACCAACACATCCTCGATGATCCCTCTTGGTATACGAACAGAACGATCAGTAAGTTGTAGTGTGGTTCGAGTGGATTTTAATTCACCCAAACCTAACTGTTGGTATACCGAATAGGGAATCAGATTGACGCTCGCTCCTAAGTCAAGAAGTGCGTGATCAATTCAATAGTTCCCGATTACACATGATATGGTTGGGCAACCGGGATCTTTGAATTTTTGCGGCACATCTTATTTCAGGATGGCACTCACTTTCTCAGTCAAGGAGATCTTCTTTTGAACATTTTTTCATCGTTTGGTAGTGCATAAATCCTTTAGAAATTTAGCATATGAAGGAATTTATTTTACAACGTCAAGGAGAGGAATGTTGACTTTCACTTGTTTCAACACCTCTAGGATATCCTGAGAGTTAGATAGACGTTTTGGTTCAACCAACCGTTGGGGAAACGGAGCAACTGGCTTTTCTAAAGGTTCCAGTTCAAACTTTTGTGGGGCGCCACTAGATCCATCATTGTTGTCCTCTTCTGGTTCTTGAGGCTTTTCGGGCCTAACTGGAAGGGTTTTATCAATAACCTTCCCACTCCTAAGAGTGGTGATGGATTTAGCGTGCCCCATTTGATTTGAAGAGCTGGGATTACCTGTTTCGTATTGCGGTTTCGGATTAGGGAGTGATTGTGCAGGGAGCATCCCTTTTTCCATATCTGTCATACGTGAATCTATTTTTTACATAAAATCTGAAATTCCTTGCATTGTCCGAGCCAGGTCTTGTATGGAAATTTGAACCGATTCTTCTTGAGGTTTCCCCTGATTTGGATTTTGATTAAAGAAACCTTGAGGGGTAGCAGTTTGTCCGTTCCTCCAACTAAAATTTGGATGATTTTTTCAGCCAGGATTGTACGTATTAGAGGGTGGTCCATTAAAAGGTCTTTGATAGTTATTTACGGCGTTAGATTGTTTATTCAATACTTCTCGAAAGGCGGGTATTGAAGGACAATTTTCAGTAGTATGAATGTTGCAATCACAGATGCCGCAAGCACTTTCATTAACTTTTTCCTTCCTTCCATGGCCTCAAATTTTCTGGTGAGATTGGCCACCTTAGCGTTAAGATCATTATCCTCTTTCAGGAGATATATTCCTCCTTTTTCCCTTGAATGAGTCGGCCTAGACATAGTGTTCGTCCTTGAATAATAGTCCCATGATTGTGTTTTTTCAGCGAGACTATCGAGGTAATCCCATACCTCGTCAACATTTTTATTAATAAAATCTCCGTTACACATTGTCTCGACCATTTGGCGCATGGAAGATGTTAGCCCATCATAGAAAAAATTCGTAATGCGCCATATTTCAAAGCCATGTTGTGGGCATGCATTAACCAGATCCTTGAACCTTTCCCAACATTGGAAGAATGTTTCATCTTCCTTTTAGGAAAAGTTCATGATTGCTCTCCTGAGGGTAATTGTCTTATGATGTGGGAAAAATTTCTTTATAAATTCCCTCTGCAAATTATTCCAAGTGCCAATGGATCTAGGACGCAGTGAATGTAACCACGTCTTGGCTTTTTCTTTCAAGGAAAATGGAAAGAGTTTCAACCTAATAGTATCCTCAGATACATTAGGAAAGTATAAGGTGCCTATGATTTCATCGAACTCTTTCAGATGCAAGTATGGTACTTCAGACTCAAGCCCATGGAACTTAGGAAGGAGTTGGATAACCCCTGGCTTGATGTCCATATGTCCTGTATTCTCAGGAAAAATCATGCATGAGGGCGTACTCACCCCCGCCGGTTGTAAATAATCTCGTAAAGTACGAGGCGGGGGTGCCTGATGCACCTCATTCTCATCATGTACTTCCTCAACCCTTGGTTGGGGTAGTGCTTGAGGTTGATTTTCAGTCATAACGTCTTCTAACTCAGGAGAATTCAAGTGGTGTCTAGTCCTGCGATGGACAGTCAACCCCTCAACTAATCCTCCTTCAGTCACGAGACGTCGAGTGTTGTCGCGTGCCCAATGGGGCATAAAACACACTCAGCCCTCAAATTCTAACTTAAACCTAAAAAAGAAAATAAAAATCTAGGAAAAGGGAGGGTTGGAGAGAAGTTACCAAATCGGAGTTCCTAAGTTAAAAAACCTGCAAAACAAACCAAAATAAGTTAGTTTCTAAGAGTAGAAAGTTCTAATTAAAAATAAACTAATTTCTAGAGAAAATAAGAAATTCCAAAGAGAGAAGAATTAGGAAGAGCTTACTAAATTAGAAGCTTCCTACAAAACAGAAAAATTGGGTTAGATCCTAAACAAAAACTTATAGAAAAATTCTAAAACAAGAAACAGGGTTAGGATTCCTAAAAAGAATTAGAATTAGAATCTCACTAAAAAGAAGAAATAAATCTTAATCTAAATCTAGAATAGAAAGGAAGAATTTAAGAAAAATTTTACTAATTTAGAAACTATCTTATAAGCCTATAAAACAAGAAAGACAAGTTAATTTCTAAAAATTAAGAAAATCTAAACCTAATCTTAAACTAATCCTAAAACTAATTAATTTCAGAAAAACGTAACCAACAGTCCCCGGCAACGGTGCCAAAAACTTGTTCACTCCCCAAGTGCAGGGTTGTGATGTAGTAATAACTCGGTAAGACCGAGGTCGAATCCCAAGGGACTGAAACTTGTACGTTATCTAAAACTAACTAGAACTAGAACTAGGCTAAGATGAATTCTAAATCAATTAGCAATGGTGGAATACTTGGAGAATAATTAATCTAAAACTTAAGAAACAAATCAGAGATATGAAACTAGGGATTCAGAGGATCCACTTGTAGAGATCAGGGAGAACTTATGCTTGCATCAAAAATTATGGAAATTATTGAACTGTCGTTGATCTAGTTTTTAAAGAGATGAAAGGTGTATGAATTAGAATGGATTCCATCACCAAACCATGCCCAAAGACTATGGCAAACAACAGAATCAAACTAATTACCACCCAATCACATGTATGAAAGTTTGGAAGGGTACCGTCATCCAACCATGCCCAGGAGACTATGGTGAACAACAAGACGCCCTGACGTCATAAACATGAAAAGAAAATAAAAATATTCAAAGCATCGCAGACCCATTGTAATTTCAGTCACAACAGACCATTAAGAACTAAAAATATTCCCATAATAATCAACTAAAATCAACGTAGATTCATGAATAAATAAAAACATAAATTAAAACCTCCCATCTCACTACAAGCTTCACCTCCTAGCCCTAGCTAGGAGGTTCAGCCACACATGGTCAGGCTAAATCCAACTAAATAAAGAGAAAAAGAAAAGGAAAAGAAAAGTGAAAAAAACTAAGAATTTCTCTCTCTTTCTCTTTCTCTCTCTCTCTCTCCTTCTTTGCTCCACGTCCAAGCTCGAGCCCTCTGTTCTTCCTCCCAAGACCTGAATGAATGCTCCTCACGTCCAAAATCTCCTTTTATAGCTGCTGAAAGGCTGGAGTCAGTGATAGAGTTGTAGCAGGACACGGAGTGTAATTTTCACAACCAAGTTCGGTGCCTCGAAACACGCCACTTTCCTCGCTCAAATTTCAAAGAAACACCATCCTTTAGTACTTTCTTGGGTTCTCTACATGATAGACGGTTCAGATCTGCCATATGATCAAAGATGGTGGCCCAAAACTGCCTGGAAAAGTCGATTTTCGCGGATGTGCGAAACCTTTCGTACCATTTCACTGTTGTGACTGGTGGGCCCCACAGAAGAATTTTCTGGAAAATTCACCCCATCCATTGGATTCAAAATAAAATTTCAGTCAAGAATGGGTGGTTTTGAACGTCCATTGACGTGTCCCAGAGAAGAAATAACTAAAAGATCATATTTGAACGCTACCGGGCAGCCCTTTTGTGGCCTCTGTATCTCCCACGTGTGCACGCATGGGTGAAAAGTGTCAACATGTTTTTGTAGTATTCGAGCCCCTCTACACGGTGAATGGGTTAAATTTTCCGTACGGTCAATGGGTAGGGCCCACAACCGTCCGCAAAAACGGCCAGCGGCCTGCGTTACGCGGTACGTAAATTTTTTTATTTTTTATTTTTTTTTTAAAGAAGAAAGTCGGTCAGCGTCTTGCTGACCGACTTGACTCGTTTGGTGCACGACGAGTGCACATGTGCACTGTACACATGCTACACTAGATGGGCTCTATTATGATATTTATGAGCAATCCAGTCCATCCATCTTGTAAATCAGATCTTTTTAACAGTTGGGACAAATTTTGAGGCATATACGGATAGTAGGTGGGCTCCAGATCGAGATTTAAGGGGTTGATCTACTCGTTAGGCTACTTCCACAATGATCCAATGGATGATTTCTAACATGTACGGTTAATTTATGGTCCTCAGGCCACGTATGAAGTTTCGAGCCGAACGGATGGTGGGAAACATGTGATCTTACATTTTGGATGAGTTTTAAGCCACTTGAACTTCAGTTTCTTAATTTTCTCGGATTTCTGACCATGTATATCTGTCAATCTTGGTCCCCTGGAGTGTGTCCCATGCTTTTGGTGAATTTGGAGCATTAAATCCATGCATTTAGTATCCTACTTCGATCCAAGCTTGTAAAATCAACCTGCAACATAAACACGATTAAATCAGCCGTTAAACACTATTATGCTCATAAATCCAGACAATATTTGGGGTCTAATATGCACTATTTGACCCTCAACAGGCCTCGATTTCTTCTTTGAGGTTGAAGCGGTCACTAGTGGAGTGGCCCTAGTCATGACGGAAGTGGTAGTACTTCTGTTTGTCTCGCTTGTCGGTGTCAGTCTTCATCTGGTTCGGCCATTTGAGGATCCGTTTGTCCCGAACTTCCATGAGAACATGCTCGGGCATTGCGTTGAGGGGGGTGTAAGAGATGAATCTTCTCTTAGGTCGTCTACTCGGATGTTTCCCTCTAGTCAAATTGTCATCCTTTTTCTGCCTGTTGCTAGGGGGGCCAACTGTAATGCCTCAGATTTCGAGGGTCGAGGAAAGCTCAACTGCCGAGATCCAATGCATCACTTATACAACATAAATAATGATATTTAAATGTTGTTCATATTAGTGCATTAAACATAAGGGAGATTACACCAAAATGGCATATCATACTCCAGAGGTAATTTGATTAAGCAAGCGGAAGACTATAACATGCATATTTGAACAAGCAAGCGATTTACAACCTCTAGAGTATAAGTATGTAACTGGGCTAAATGTTTACATGTATTATTCTTGAAATCTACGAAATGGCAAAGCATAAAGTATCTAACTATTCCATAACCCCATAATCTTAACGACGCAGCTCTAGGTCTACACAGACCTGCCTAAGAGCTACACGTAGGAGAACTCCTCCTCCTCATCTAAGAAATTTGGCTCTATCACGTAAGCCTCATCGACATCTGCAACTAAAACAGAGTCTGGTTGGTGTTTTAAAACACAGTCCCAGAGTGAGAATGAGTGATCAACTCAGTGATACTATAAGGTAAAGGTTAATATGTTATCAATTCAGTCAAGCAATAATGATAAAGTAGTACAACAATCATATCCTAAGTACTCTTATTAATGCAGGAATGGTATGTTGTAATGATGCATGCCCTTGTCAACACTCCCCAAGGGACTTCATCAACCATTCACGCATGGCAATCTCTCTAAATGTGCACTACCTCACCAAAGCACATGCAATGCGGTGTATGGTCGTGTTAACGAAGTACTTAATTAGACTTATTCATACAACAAGTTTAGGAAGCTAAGATACCTCCCTTTTTCTTATTAACCCAAGCGGGGATCCATCTAGGGTCCTTAATCCTAGTTAATCACATATGATAGGCAATTTGTAGGGCATCACCCCTAATGAAAGCAGTGGATAGGTAAATTTAAATTTTTATACTCGAGGTCACTACAGGAAGGCTCGTCACCTTAGTGTAGGTCGACAACTCGAATACAGTGTCTCATACACCACCATGTTTGGCTCACGAGTCTGGGTTGCTCACTGGTCACTACGATGAGGCTTGTCACCCCAGCATAGGCTGACAGCTTGACCACGGTGTCCCATACCATCTTGCCCGGCTTATGAGTCTTAGTGGATCATGGTACCATGGTTAAAATGGGTTTTACATGGTAAGTGGTACCTTAGATTCAAGCAGTAGTGTTCATACATGGTAAACACACAATAGGCCAATCGAGATATTTAACAAGTTCAATTGGTAAAGCGCATACTAAATTAATCAACATGCATCGCATAAGCACTCCACGTGGCCTAACCACTGTCGACAATCATTGTACGACTCGAATTCATCGAATGTGTCCAATGTGGTGAGACTAATTCGGCCACTCAATCGGAAACCGTTACCAATTACCTGGACTACATTGTAGCCCAATCATACTCAAATGCAGCATGTAGATACATGTGACAATCATACAAGCATTTAACAACGATCCAAGTATAACATTCATTTGAGCATTTTATCAAACATATTGAACATGTTACAGAACATTACAATTCATCCTTAACTTGCGTAGTTGAAATTAAGGTCATATAGAGGAAATCATACATATAATTAAGGTTATTGAGAATCCTATCTCAACACCCTTATTAAAAACAATTCATTAAACAATATCTCATTCAGACATTTTATCAAACACTTAGCCTACACATCACCAAATACATGGACTAGATTAGTTATGACATGAACTATAACAATTTCCTATGCAACCTAGGCTATAAAGCATATAACAAATGTGGATCTTAGATTAGATATCATGATAAGAACAAAATTATAATTTCAAGTTCATTCAAACACTTCAACAAACACATGGAATGCATATTTATCCAACATAGTTCATACATGTATAATATATGGAAAACGCCATAACTAAGATCATATGACAGCAATCAAGTCAAACATAAATCATTACCGACATTTGAAAGCCTTGAAAACCATAACCTAAACGTTTATAGTCCACACCTTTTGCCAGATTACTGGTTTCAAACTTGTTTCGAATCCTATGTTCCTGTATACTGCACAACGGTTGCCAAAATCAGAAATATCCATTATCAAGGTTGACAAACAACTATTCTATACCTTAACTACAGCATTAGGGTTTAGATTTCTTACCCAAATCGCCATCGAAATGAGTCATGTAGTGTAATAAAGAGGCGATCTAGTGCGTGTAGTCGTAGGAGAGAAACACCACCACGGTCTCCCAAGCTTTCTCTCTTCTCCTCACTCTTTTCTCCGATCTCCCAAGCTTTCTCTCTTCTCCTCACTATTTTCTCTTCTTTTCTCTCTTCTCTCTCCTAGGGTTTGAAGTAAATTCGTGTGGAATGGGAATGAGGTGGTTTAAGGTCTTTAAATAGGCACAGAACTGTTTCAAATGGCCCTAGGACCATGGTATACTTAGGTTATAGCTAAAGGGTGTTTGTTTCGGGTAAACGGGACTCATATAGAGGTCCATTACCTGTCTATGCCACAGGGTAAGTCCCCTGATAATAGATCTAGGCTAGGTTACGATTTCAACGTGTTTGGATAGGCCGATCAACCGTGACGGACATGTATCAGATCAACTGTCCTTGTCACTCGATCAGGGCCACAAGTATACAGATATGTGCAGAAAAATTTTCTTGATCCATGGGTGTAGTTGGGTCAGAAACTGACGGTCTGAAGTCTTTAATTTCACCCACAAGCGAATGGTCCAATTCACTTAAGTTTAGGTTTATCTTCTAAAGATATTCGTGTTTCTCACACACTTCACTCAAGGCTCAAGTTATACGTTTCTGGATACTATTTGGGCTCAATTCTCACGGTGGTTGTCAAGCTTAATAAGACGGTCGTAACCCTATAGTTTCGTGGTCATCAGACTTTCGACGTGCAGTTCAAGTCCGATACGGAGTTTCAATGTGCTCCCAAAAGCAACTGCCTTGTGCTCCCAAGAGCAACTGCCTTTTAAGATTTCTCCTAGGTTGTTAAGTATTGTTGAGCTCATGAGTTTAAAAACTTAGGGTCTTGCCATTTACATTAATAGTGATTCAAGTTAGACCCACAGATTATTTAGTTCAGTACTTAATTAATTTTCGTATAATTCCTAAAGAATACTGTCCTTAGGGATTTCTGCCTGAGGTGGTACTTGGGCCTTTGTACACATTTTTCCAAGACGTTACACCAACGCTTGTTCTTCCTTGGGTCACTTCTCGAGCTTCCCTTGTTCCGAGTGGCTTCTCATCAGCTAAAAAGCCTCTCAGCGTTGGAGTATTTTTTAACTCGGTTGAGGAGATCGGTTAGTGTTGTCGGCAGGTTCTTGCTGAGCGAGAAGAGGAACCTTCCCTCCCATAAGTCAGTCATCATGGCGGCCAGGGCAATCTGATCTGAATAGCCTTCCACCCCCATTGCTTCCAAGTTAAAGTGTTTGATGTTGTCTTTCAGTAGCTTATCTTCTTTCTAAATGATGGTGAGGAGATGAATTATCATTTTGAGCCTTTCCTTTCCTCCAATAAATTTAGTGATCAAGGCTTTGCTGAGCTGTGTAAATGAGCTGATGGACTATGGCTTTAATTTTCGAACCTACTTCTAAGCCACTCCTGTAAGAGTTAAAGAGAATGTCTGACACATAACCGCAGTCAATACGCCATGAAGCTCCATCCACACTCTAAAATATTCCAAGTGCTCGGCCGGATGGGTGGTTCTGAAAGAATGGGTGATCTGAGGCATCCAGAATTTGGGTGGGAGTTGAGCATGCATGATGTCGGTGGTGAACGGTGGCTTAATTTCCTCCAACATGGCCTCTATTGAGGTCGAAGCATGTACATGGTAGGCCTGCCGCATGTTGCCGATCTGACCTCATAGTTCATTGAGCTCAGCCTCCCAAGGGTCCTCGTTCTCAGCTACTATTTTAGCCTCAGTCTCGAGAGCTTTGTCACGCCTCTTCTTCTCTAATTCATGACATAATTCTGAGGCAACCAGTGCGGCAGTGCCCAAAGCATGGGAGGGTGCCTGCCTTAGTGCTCCGTTGACTTATTTGTTCCTCCGAGAGCCAACGGGTGCTTGAGATGGTGTAAAAACATTCATAGTTGCTCGAGTAACAACTTCCTCAGCCCTCTGGTCGAGGGGATGGATTTCTCGTTCTAGCATTCGCCTTATCTAATCAAGGTCCCTAGTTAGGGCTTCAACTCGATGTTTAAGAGAGAAGATGTAACATCCCGAAAATTATGGGGTCGAGCAAAAACCCAACTCCCGAGTTCCAAAATGCTATTTATGCAACATAGATATGTATGATTGAATGTTATCTATGATAATGTATTAAACATGAGTGAGATTAGGCCAGAACAGCATATCATACTCCAGAGAAGGTAATTTACAAGCGGAAGACTGTAATAGTATGTATAACATATATAAACTGTTGTATGTCTCCAGAGTGTGAATATATTACCAGGTTATACACATACATGTATACTTCAAAAGTAAATAAGTGCTAAAAATATAAAATGACAAGTGTCAATGTATCTAATCAACCTCCCTGTAATCCTGTCAATCAGATCACGCATAAAGGAGAGATCCTCCTCATCATCATCAAATCCAGCTCCGCCTCGCAGGCTGCGCCATCATCTGCAATCACAATAGGGACTGGTGGGTGTCCGAAAACACCATCCCGTAACGTGGGAGTGAGTGATCAACTCAGTGGGATAAGAGAGCAAAGATTAGCATATTATCAAATCAATCATGCGTTAATAGTAAAGCAGTAAATCAAACAATCCTAATACTGTTGTTAATGCAATATGACATGACGTGATGTATGCCCTCACCGACGATCTCCCTCATACGGCAACATCTTACGACCGCGGCATGCCACACTCCCTAGAGTGCTCCACATCTTCCAGGCACATGCAATGTTATGGTGATATGATTTCCAAGTTGTTATTAGTCCATTCAAACAGCAGGATTGGGAAACTAAGGTACCTCCCTTATATCAATCCCAATACAGATCCTGTCTAGGGTCGTCACTCCTAGTAATCTCATACGATGTATATTTTTTAGGTCGCTGCAAGGGCTGTCAGGGCTGTTGCACGCACTCGTTGCTCCGTTCCCCCATCACCTTATCAATACAGGCCTACTGTACTCTACAGCTACTGAAGGGTCGTCGCCTCCCGTAGACTCAGAACACGCTCGCGGTCACTACAAAGGACTCGTCGCCTGATCAGTGTAGGCCGACAGCTAGAATATAGTGTCCCATACCACCATAATCTGCTCACAAGACTAGGTGCTCACTGGTCACTACGAGGAGGTTTGTGGCTCCAGCGTAGGCCGACAGCTCGACCACGGTGTCCCATACCACCATGCCCGGCTCATGAGTCTTCGTGGATCAAGGTACCATGGTTAACAGGGTTTACAATGATAAGTTCAGTACCCTAGGTTCAAGCAGTTATGACTCATGCAGGGTGAACATACAACGGCCAGTCGGGTTACTTGACGGGCTCGACTAGCACGATCGCATCTCAAGTTGAACGACATGAAGTGCGTAAAACACTTCGTGTGGCCTAACCACTGCCGCCAACTCCAAAACACGGCTCGCGTTCATCGACGCGTCGTTCGTGGCAAAGATAAGCCAACCACGAATTCGCTCGGTTACCGACTGCCTGGACTAAGTATAGTCCCAAACACATGGAATCACATCAGCAAATCAAGTGAGAGTATTGGAATTGAAATACAACCATGTGAGCATGTTAACACATGTTATAACATAGAACTTAAGTAAATCATCAAGTACATGCATTTCATACATACCATGAAACCATGCATATAACTATCATATAGGAAATCATTCATGTCAGCATATTAATTGAGAAACCAATCTCAAACTAATCCATAACATCATTTAATTCAATACATACTAATACAAGCATTTATACAAACACTTACACTACGCACTTAAGTCTACATATAGTAGGTCGACCCGAAGTGCGCATTTAGGCGAATCTCTTCGCCAAACTAACTATGCATGCATTCCTAACATTCTAATGCGACAATAAACTATGTCAATCACATCAGCAAAATATGAATAAAAACAGCACTTCCTACAAATGATTAAAATGCCCTAAATCTTATATTCTTCGTTGGTTTACGAAACAGGAAATGGACAACATGTTGTACATGTCAAACGGCGTTGCCGTCGAGAATCTACTATTAAACGATATTGAAAGCTTTGGAAACAGTCAATCAAAGCGTCTAAAATCCTCACCTTTTCCCTTTTTGGGGTGTGAGTTCGAACGGAGCGTATACGCTTTGTCTACGACGATTAGAGAACCTAATACACAAGTTCTATTAGCTACTTCGCTAGGAAATGAAAGGAACCTCAAATCGGCAACTTCTAAGGTATTTTCTTACCTGAGAAAGCGGAGGAGTCGCCGAGAAAGCGATAGAGGTGCGTTGCTTTAGCACGTGCAACACGTAGCACAAGTGGCAGGAAGAACTCTCCCACCTTCTCTCACAAACTCTCACCTTTTCTCTCTCCCAATCTAGGAATTTTGTAAATTCGGATGGGAGAGAGGAGTGAGGGTTTCAACCCCTTTTATAAGCTCAAAAATGCCCAAAATAGGCTCAGGAACAAAGTTCACTTGAGGGGTAACCAAATCGGGGCTGTTTCGGTCCAAAAGAGCATTTCTGGAGGTCCCCTGGCCGAACGCGATCGGACATAAGCTCATGCATACTGGATCTAGCACACATCCAGTTTTCAGACCGGTAGGGTTCGCAGATCGCTCGTGGCAGACCAGTTTCGGTTCAGCGGTTACCGCACATAGATCAGGGCTGAAAGTCTCATGATATAAAATAGAAATTTCTCCTGATCCGAGGGTGTAATCTGGATGAATTCTGACGGTCAGAACGCTCAATACTGACGCGTCAAGTCGTGTGCCAGATTTAAATTTGAAATTCCAATTCTGTCCCTATTTGCACTCTCTTCAGTCCGGGCTCAATGAAATAGCCTGTGGTTATCGGTTGGACTTGATTTTCGAAATGATTGTCAAGTCCAGCAAGGCAGTTCTAACGGTCTAAGATAGGAGGTATAGGACTTTCGACGCGCGGTCTAGATCCAATAAAAAATTTCAAAGTGGTCCAGAGAACAAACCGGTTTAGAGTTTGATCCCAAGTTATAGAGTATCATAGAGTCATTGGTTCTACTCGATTTGGGTCTTGTAGAACGTATTTAAAGTGATCAGGGACTATTTCCCAGCTACTCCAGCGTTGCGCTAGCTAACTTACGCTTAATTTCCATAGGAATTAATCCTAAGTGGTTTCTTTGGCTATGAAATTGGGTTCTGAATGATTTTTCAGGTGTATTAGTTGACCCATTGCCTAAGGACGTCAAATCCCAGATTGGCCAAAATTCGGGGTGTTACAATCTACCCCCCTTAAAACACAATGTCGTCCCCGACATTGGCGAAGGGCAAGGAGTACTTTTTCAAAGGAAGGTTCAAATCCTATTTAATAACCTAACTGTACGTACAACCTAAATCAAATGTTTCGATCCTGGGCCAGTGGGAAAGAGGCTAACCACGCTTCCGCTGCGCCACACTGATCGAACGGTTGCGTTGACTAACCTAACTGGATTGGACTCAATACATTCTACCCCCCTTAAAACTTGGTTCTACTTAAAGTTCAAGAGTCTATGCATCGCTCCGTACATCAGAACGAGGTGCAACTTAAGACCTATCCTTGACCTAAAATGGAAACAACCTTTCTCTACATGGTTTTCCTTGCTAATGATGCGTTCTATGGCATTGGTACCTATGGTCATAAAGATGAGCCTAATCTCTATTGTGGTTAAGTTCAGGGGCAGGTATGAGTTGGTGGCAAGATGTCGAATTCTCTACTTGCTTTAAGTCCTCGCCATTTCCCAAAGACACTGTGATCCCGTTTGGTTGTATGTGGTCGAGCCAACACGGAAGAAAAGTAGTATAGTGGGTCTGAGCCGGATACATAGACTTTCTGTCTAGCTAGGACAGAAGATTTATTGTATCAATTCTTAATCCGAGTCGATGCCGATCTTCTACTTAATCAGAGCATTGGATTTATTGGTAACCACTAGGATTAGGAAGTCGATTCAAACCGCGAATACATCGCTTACATGTAGTTCCTTTGTTCCGCGTTCCCGAATGCAATAAGCCCTTGGGGAAGGCAATTCTAAGGGGCGTGCTAGTACATTCTAAGTTCAATCTGAGGGAGTTATAAATGTTCCCTGAGAGTGTATGGTTCCTTCCTATGGGCAACAGCAGAAATCTATAAGTCATAAAGGGATCTACCGAAGGAAGGGAGTCCCATTCCAACCAAATCTAACCTACTATCCCTTAGCATATATAGGCCTTACACTGCCTAAGTCAACTAGTAGCCTAGTCTGTAACTCAGTACTTATAATTCAAAGCCTAAGTTTATATGGCACATGGTTCCATAACATTTCTACTACAGGGAATTCTTCTATTGCTTAGGGTCAAGATTATCTAAATGGAATTGGATTTCTTATGTCGTCAGATCCTTCAAATCTAGGAGTACTATCGCTAGGTCCAAAACGCCAAGGGCCTATTGGCCAGTAGCATTAAGTTGTATTAAATGGAACCGCATTCCTAATCCCATGTTGGGATAGGGAGTCGCATGCTTGGTAGGAGGGTGGGGTGGGATAAAAATTCATTTGTAGACTGAATCCCGGGAGTTACTATACTCCCAATCTAGGGACAATACCTTACAGCGAAATGAAACGGCATGTATTCCATCTAACCAAATTTCGTCACAATATATGGAATAAAGTTCCACATGGATTATGACAGAGATGCATTCGGCTATGCTAAGCCCAAACCACTGACGCAACACATTGTCTACCAGTGACATCACTAGACCCAATAACAACAAAACACAGAAATCCTTGAAACAAAAATCAAACAATCTACAGGGCAAAGGCATAGATGCCTAACTTTACCAAAGGACTTTACCACAGTCCCGACTTACCTTCTTTATCCCTGTCGAGTCTAATACTGTCTGTTGCTCACTAGAGCTCTCTCGGCCATATATTTTCAGTATCCCTTAAGCAAAGAAAATGGAGAAATAGGATTGAGAGGGAGGATGGTGAAAAGAGAGAAAAAGGCTAAAACAGCTTAACAATAGACATGAAAAATGAGAGAAATGCAAGGAAATGGCTAACCAAACTAGAAAAGGGAGATCTAGGCATTGTAGAGGGGTGCCTCAAGCTCCCCTAAGATGCATTTCCAGAAAGAAAAGAGAATGAAAAAGGGGAATAGAGCACCTCACGATTTCAGCTCGATTTGAGGGTTTTAGGAGCTCCAAGAGATGAAATCTTCAAGAGGGAGGGCTGCAAACCGAAATAGAATGGTGGAGAGTGGTCGTTTTCAACCAAGGATGGATTTAGGAGTGATTTAAAATCATATTTTTTTGGAGATAGTTGCTGGAAAACGAAAATGGGGCTAGGGAAGGGGCTGTTTGTGAAGGAAGTACCCCTATTTGGGGTTTTCTATGGACGAACCACCCATGGGGGGGTGTACAGGCCACATGAGGGCGTGCGCCCGGAAATCAGACCAAGTGGGCCCCACCGGTCGGCGATGGCATCGCCGGCCATCTTGCACGGTGGCCGGTGGGACCACATGGGTCTGGTCCCCCATGGTCCAGGGACTCCAAAAATGTGTGGCCCCCACCTTGGTTCATCGTATTTTGACCTATATAGGCCCAAACATGTGTTCGGGACTTTTCAGGACCAATCCGTAATCCCGAATACAAAATCCTATTACGCAGCATATGAGTTTGGGGTAGAAGGAGCTAGTACATCCATCTAGACCATTAGTTGCTAAATAAAGTGAAGTTAGAATGGCATTATGGCCATTTTTTATGAAATTTTACTATTCACTATAAAATTTTGTGAAAGTATTAATTGGTGTTATTTTCACATTAGGTTTGATGCCTAACATGAAATGGATAAGAAAGAAATGAAGATCAGAGTGTTTAGAGGAAGAATTTTAGAGATTTTTGGTGAAACGGGGTTTTTAAGCCCCGGCGATTGAATACAGGAGTCGTGGTCATCCCTCGGCCCAAGGATTCACTTTTACGGGTTTAAAATTGCCCATAGGATGCCTCAACCCGACTTCCTACGGCTTAGAAGTTATTCGGGTTGCTTTACGCGACCCGAGATGCGTTACAGACTCGATCGTGCGATCGATTCAAATAGACTTCACCTATTGGCGAATCTGTGATCCTAGAAGTGTTTCTAGACCCTTCTCGCACCCACCTAAGTCAAAGGAAGCGACAGCGTACGTCGCGTGACCATAACCCAGGCCCGGTTTAATCCAAATCATGCTCTGATACCATCTGTAACATCCCGAAAATCGGGGGGTCGAGCAAAAATCCAACTCCCGAGTTCCAAAATGTTATTTATGCAACATAGATATGTATGATTGAATGTTGTCTGTGATAATGTATTAAACATGAGTGAGATTAATCCAGAACAGCATATCATACTCCAGAGACAGTAAATTTGCAAGCGGAAGACTGTAATAGTATGTATAACATATATAAACTGTTGTATGTCTCCAGAGTGTGAATATATTACCAGGTTATACACATACATGTATACTTCAAAAGTAAATAAGTGCTAAAAATATAAAATGACAAGTGTCAATGTATCTAATCAACCTCCCTGTAATCCCGTCAATCAGATCACGCATAAAGGAGAGATCCTCATCATCATCATCAAATCCAGCTTCGCCTCGCAGGCCGCGCCATCATCTGCAATCACAATAGGGACTGGTGGGTGTCCGGAAACACCATCCCGTAACGTGGGAGTGAGTGATCAACTCAGTGGGATAAGAGAGCAAAGATTAGCATGTTATCAAATCAATCATGCGTTAATAGTAAAGCAGTAAATCAAACAATCCTAATACTGTTGTTAATGCAATATGACATGACGTGATGTATGCCCTCACCGACGATCTCCCTCATACGGCAACATCTTACGACCGCGGCATGCCACACTCCCTAGAGTGCTCCACATCTTCCAGGCACATGCAATGTTATGGTGATATGATTTTCAAGTTGTTATTAGTCCATTCAAACAGCAGGATTGGGAAACTAAGGTAACTCCCTTATATCAATCCCAACACAGATCCTGTCTAAGGTCGTCACTCCTAGTAATCTCATACGATGTATATTTTGTAGGTCACTGTAAGGGCTGCCAGGGCTGTTGCACGCACTCGTTGCTCCGCTCCCCCATCACCTTATCAATACAGGCCTACTGTACTCTACTGCTACTGAAGGGTCGTCGCCTCCCGTAGACTCAGAACACGCTCGCGGTCACTACAAAGGACTCGTCGCCTGATCAGTGTAGGCCGACAGCTAGAATATAGTGTCTCATACCACCATAATCTGCTCACAAGACTAGGTGCTCACTGGTCACTACGGGGAGGTTTGTGGCCCCAGCGTAGGCCGACAGCTCGACCACGGTGTCCCATACCACCATGCCCGGCTCATGAGTCTTCGTGGATCAAGGTACCATGGTTAACAGGGTTTACAATGGTAAGTTCAGTACCCTACGTTCAAGCAGTTATGACTCATGCAGGGTGAACATACAACGGCCAGTCGGGTTACTTGACGGGCTCGACTAGCACGATCGCATCTCAAGTTGAACGACATGAAGTGCGTAAAACACTTCGTGTGGCCTAACCACTGCCGCCAACTCCAAAATACGGCTCGCGTTCATCGACGCGTCGTTCGTGGCAAAGATAAGCCAACCACGAATTCGCTCGGTTACCGACTGCCTGGACTAAGTATAGTCCCAAACACATGGAATCACATCAGCAAATCAAGTGAGAGTATTGGAATTGAAATACAACCATGTGAGCATGTTAACACATGTTATAACATAGAACTTAAGTAAATCATCAAGTACATGCATTTCATACATACCATGAAACCATGCATATAACTATCATGTAGGAAATCATTCACGTCAGCATATTAATTGAGAAACCAATCTCAAACTAATCCATAACATCATTTAATTCAATACATACTAATACAAGCATTTATACAAACACTTACACTACGCACTTAAGTCTACATATAGTATGTCGACCCGAAGTGCGCATTTAGGCGAATCTCTTCGCCAAACTAACTATGCACGCATTCCTAACATTCTAATGCGACAATAAACCATGTCAATCACATCAGCAAAATATGAATAAAAACAGTACTTCCTACAAATGACTAGAATGCCCTAAATCTTATATTCTTCATTGGTTTACGAAACAGAAAAAGGACAGCATGTTGTACATGTCAAACGGCGTTGCCATCGAGAATCTACTATTAAACGACATTGAAAGCTTTGGAAACAGCCAATCAAAGCGTCTAAAATCCTCACCTTTTTCCTTTTTGGGGTGTGAGTTCGAACGGAGCGTATACGCTTCGTCTACGGCGATTAGAGAACCTAATACACAAGTTCTATTAGCTACCTCGTTAGGAAATGAAAGGAACCTCAAATCAACAACTTCTAGGGTATTTTCTTACCTGAGAAAGCGGAGGAGTCGCCGAGAAAGCGATAGAGGTGCGTTGCTTTAGCACATGCAACACGTAGCACAAGTGGCAGGAAGAACTCTCCCACCTTCTCTCATAAACTCTCACCTTTTCTCTCTCCCAATCTAGGAATTTTGCAAATTCGGATAGGAGAGAGGAGTGAGGGTTTCAACCCCTTTTATAAGCTCAAAAATGCCCAAAATAGGCTCAGGAACAAAGTTCACTTGAGGGGTAACCAAATCGGGGCTGTTTCGATCCAAAAGACCCCTGGCCGAACGCGATCGGACATAAGCTCATGCATACTGGATCTAGCACACATCCAGTTTTCAGACCGGTAGGGTTCGCAGATCGCTCGTGGCAGACCAGTTTCGGTTCAGCGGTTACCGCACGTAGATCAGGGCTGAAAGTCTCATGATATAAAATAGAAATTTCTCCTGATTCGAGGGTGTAATCTGGATGAATTCTGACAGTCAGAACGCTCAATACTGACGCGTCAAGTCGTGTGCCAGATTTGAATTTGAAATTTCAATTCTGTCCCTATTTGCACTCTCTTCAGTCCGGGCTCAATGAAATAGCCTGTGGTTATCGGTTGGACTTGATTTTCGAAATGATTGTCAAGTCCAGCAAGGCGGTTCTAACGGTCTAAGATAGGAGGTATAGGACTTTCGACGCGCGGTCTAGATCCAATACAAAATTTCAAAGTGGTCCAGAGAACAAACCGGTTTAGAGTTTGATCCCAAGTTATAGAGTATCATAGAGTCATTGGTTCTACTCGATTTGGGTCTTGTAGAACGTATTTAAAGTGATCAGGGACTATTTCCCAGCTACTCCAGCGTTGCGCTAGCTAACTTACGCTTAATTTCCATAGGAATTAATTCTAAGTGGTTTCTTTGGCTATGAAATTGGGTTCTGAGCGATTTTCCAGGTGTTTTAGTTGACCCATTGCCTAAGGACGTCAAATCCCAGATTGGCCAACATCCTGGGTGTTACAGAAGAGCTGACCTCCCCAATTATGGGACCACTATGCTTGGCCTAGGGGTGTAGAATCAGCCTAAGGTTGGGAAGATGAGTCCCGATGATCCATTGACTACTTTGGCAGCATAGGGCTGGGCACAATAGTGGTCGTCTGAGCTTTCTTTCTCCCTTTCGCCATTGTCGAACCTTTGTGGGTGTTAAGAATGGCTTCTGATGTCATTCCCACAAACGGCGTCAAACTGTTGATGCATAAATCTGACTAACCTTCCTTGATCATTCGAATATCATCACATAAAGAAGACAAAGGAGACCATGGTTGCAACAAGGGACCCTCTGATGCCTAAGTCGGGTAGGGAATCTATGTCTAGTAGGGAACAAGGTTTTTGGGTTGAAGATTGTGCATACCTTTTACCATTAGAGGCACTCCTATTTAAATGTGAGGAGAGGCGGTGGCGTAGAGGGATATCCCCCGTTTAGTAGGAATGCCTTGTAGTGGGATTCAGATCCCGAAAAGGATTTATTTCTGAAGATGCTATGGACATCTCCCGAGATCCTCGACTGAGATCCCGGGGAGATCCGTGTTGCAATCGTTTTCGAGATCCTCGACTAGGATTTCGAGTAGAGTTAGTTAGGGCCAGGTCGGAACTAGCAAAAGTGAGCACTGTCGAGGTGGAGAGTCTGAGGTGACTCACGTGATTGTTCTAGAGAGCGATTTTCCAACCTAAATACTATAGTGGATTGTGGTTGAGCTTTCCTTCATTGAATGGCAAGTCAACCTACCGACCTTCTTTTGTCTGAGTGCTTTAACCGAGTTGCTTCCTGCGGACCGAGCTCGAGGAGAATCTCTATCCCAGCAACAAGTTGCCATTCTCTTGTCATCGAGGAGCTCTTAGTCGTAACGAGAATTGACCGACTTTATGTCATGCACAAGCGTTAGACCTGACCTTAGTGCATTTTTACCCACAACAAAACTCATGAGTAAGTATTGTTAATAAATGCAGAGGGAAAGAAGGAAAATGTGTTCCCATGATGGAATCAACTGTGGTGTTTATGTGCAATCTACCCCAACCATTATGTGTGTCACTCCATGTTAGGCGTAGGATTCAAAAATTAGCGCCATATGTGATTGAGGTGGACCACACAATTAGAAAATTTGTATAGGTCAAAGCTCACCCTTCAAACCGTTTCCCTTGGTGCAGGCCATCTAAATCACTAATGACCTTGTTTTCTTTTTCTTTTCTTTTCTTTTTTCTTTTTTTTTTTTTACCCCAAGACTATGTTTTAGTGTGGTGTCCAATGGTTAAAGTAGATTTAATATAACAATTATAGTGGGCCCGATAAAAATCGTGGGTATACATTTCTCTCCTAACAATTTTCATTGTTATGAACCACTTGAATCACAAGTCAACCTCATTTTTTGGATATGAGCCTAAATGGGATTACACATCCAATTGTCATTATAGATCTCACATGCACATATGGTAGACCCCATCAAATATCAAGAAAAGGCGTTCGTAAAACTGAATGGAAAAAATTAGTTTGTGAGTCCAACTAGATGGAATACAGGTTAAGTTACTACTAGAGACAACATCCAACTCGTGTAATAGGTTGACCCCATCATGATCATCACCTTCTGAGAAACTCGTAAACAACCACTCGTTGAGCAGAGAATACTTTTGTTTCACCGTTTACCAATGTATGTATGTTTGTTTATATGGTATGCCCAGTCTAGATAAGACTGAACATTACACTAGGTCATCCTTACTTTGGGGTCAATCTGCTAGAATGGCTTAGATGTCACACTCACTCAATAATTTGAAAGTTATCATATATAAGTGTCCCATAGCTTGTAGGTCAACAGTTGGACTAAAGATCTACTTTTTGGAGAATAAATAAATGTTCCTCGGATAGACAATGCCCAAGCTTTAATTTTTGAAGGGGTCCACCGTGATGTGTATTTGAGATCCATATCATCCATTAGATGTGTAATCCCCATTTTAAGCTTAGATAAAATAAATGAAATGTCATGTGATTCAAGTGAGCCACAATAATGGAAAGGATTGGGAGAGAGAGACCTCTGTCCTTGAATGTTATATGGCCCACCCTAATTATTATATTGAATCCACTCCAACTATTATATGCCACACTTAAACATAGTATTGGGGCTCAAAAATCAAACTCGTATTTATTCGGGTGGTCTACACCAAGAGAAATAATTCGTAGAATAAGCTTTGATTTGTGCATTGTAACAACACAGTGGGATCCACTCAAGCCGGTGACTTCTTTTCCCTTTCCCCTTTACATTTATTGATGGTAATTATTTATTTATTTCTATGCTGTGGAACTTTTAAGGTATAGTCTAATTACTTAGATTTTAGATTATTTCACACTTTTCTTAACATCCAATAGCCTTGCCTAAGCATCATACCTCAAAAAAGGGCCAAGCCTTCATAGCCTAACACCAAGACCTAGGGATAAGGACCTAGTGACCTAGGACCAACGCTAGCCCATTGTGTCCCTCACATAAAATATGTTGTATTTTAAATTATTTTAAAATAATTTAATGTTTCGAAATATCCGTTGGGATGGACCATGACTGTGGCCATAGGTACGCATGTGCCCTACGGATGTGTCTTTTCAGTGAAAGGTTATATCCTTTCAATTTTTATTTTGAAAAGTTGTCTTTTGAAGTCTAAGGGTCGCACCACTTGGGTTTAAACCCAATAGTCACAACCCTTTGTGAAAGGGTGTCTTCACAAAGTCTATAAATAGACTTTCTCTCATCTATTTTTTTATTAAAAAAAAAAATTGTTTTATATTAAAAGTACGGTTTAAGTATTTTCTAGTTCAGGTTAAGACTACAAAGTGGTTCGAGCCCATGTACAATGAGTGCACCATTAGGATCGGGTCATAGCCGTTGTATCTTGGAGGTCGATTGCTCTGTAAACCTGTTACACTTAGGATGTTGTCCAAGGGGAGCAAATTCGATTTCAAGCCAAGTGACTCATGTCACGCATCAACTTCTATAAATCGATAAGTTTTTTTTTCTCAATTTAAATTTATTTTATTTAAATAGTTTTTCAAACTCCATAAACTAACAATCTTGAAATCGAATTTGTTTGAAAAACTATTTTAAAAATTATGGTTGCATCTATTTGGTTGGAATGCCCAAAATGAAACCACACCAACCCGATTTGTGAGCCATGACTCATAAAATCTAGAGTTGACATATCTCACCTAATGGTCAAGATCTTGTAAATACTTATTATATAAGTTCTTTGAACAACATATACAAAAGTGAATGTATGCACCGATTGAAAATGGTTAGAGTACTTTAGATCTTAATATCTATAAATGAAAATGGTTAGATTATGATCAAACATAAAAGAGACCTGGATTCCTGAACAATTGGCCAAGTTCGTTTTAACCCTCGTTAGCACAAAGTATGATCCTCAAGTTGTCAGATAGGTCAGGCTAAGGCCATCTTGGGTACAAGAGCTATAACCTACATATGGTTCTGATGTCCCAAACACGTCATTCTATCACACACATGTAAAATTTAAGAAATTTATAGTGCCTACCTCTTGGATAATGTCGGGCCTTGTTTACTCATAAGAAAGCCTACATTTAGTAGATTTTTTCAAAATCATGATATGACATTAAGGAGAATTTTTTTTAGATCTCAAAATTTGTAATTTATTTTCTCATATCTTGAGCCAAACGTAACTTTCATATGAAAATAAATCAAACTGTTGAATCATACTGAGTAGGATATACACTAATCTCAACATCCATGTACAATGAAGATCAATCTAAAATGCATTTCAAAATGGGATTTTGTATTGTGATTCCTATTGTATTAGGAATTCTTCTTTGTAAACCACCATGCATGGTTAAAAATAAAACTTTCAAAAGAAAAATATGAAAGAAACTTAAAAATGCAACCTTCCAAAGTATCTTCTAAAATGAGCCTAATAGGTCGATGGTGTGGTCACTATCTCATAAGTCTACTAGTTACTCACATGTGGATGACTAATATTCATTATACAGTTAACTGAATGAAGGTTCTAAATCCGTCACATACGTGCCAGAAATAGAATTCTTGGCATTGGAAAATGTAGTTGTTAATTATGTGCATTCCCATCATTTTCAAGTTGGTGTAACCCTTAAGAAGGGTTTTAACAAGGAGTATCTGGTAGTTATAACCATTCTATCTGAACTTGACATGCTGCATGAGAGCAAACAATATTCCGATGACCCTTGATCTAGTCCACTAATCTAATGAACCTCACATGGGAACAAAATCATCAAATATAAAAAGACTTGAATATCTCAATAATGAGATTTCTTGGACAATCTCATTATAGATAGCTCAAATCCAAATGGGTGTAAATGAAAAAAAAGTAATAATGAACCAATAATTCAGCCGTTTGTTCAGTGGGATTGAAGTGGACAATTAGAATCATCTATCTTAATTGCTCGTGGGTTTATTCTCTTGTGAGTTTGCTCTCCTAGGAAACCTTTAATACTTTAACAGAGCACTGTGGTTCATACACATGCAATCTATAATTTTATATGATATATGTCTTTGGATAATCTAATCCGGGCTCAATTTTGATGATTAAGACTATTCAGTTAATGTGTCAGACCATGTATAATGTGTCACCAAAATATTCTTCTATTGGATAATCTTACATGTCCAACTTATAGACTGCAAGTGGATGGTTTACTGTCTATTTTATGGTAGGAGATTTTGAGAAGATATTTGATGGCGACTGATGGTAGGTAGCACAAGAGTACATGGTCTAAATTGTGAAAAAATGGGGCCTATTATATCACTGGTGATAAAACAAATATAACATATCGTTTTGATCAAGTGCATGTTAAGGAGTTAATTTTTGTGTGATTAATGTGGATAGAATAAATATTTATATTAATGTTGATCTTTAAAAATGTAGTAGAATGCACGATTTCATACTAAGGCATCACTGCACGTATGTTTGTAATATGAATAATTCATTAGTGGGTTATTATTTGTATTTATAGTGACCTAAAAATTAACCTATAATGTAGACCAACCATTGGTATGAATGACCTTTATGACAATGAGTGCACACAAGGAGTAAATGAGTACGCCATATTGAAATTAATCAGATCAATGGCCAAGTCTATTAAACCATGGGCTCACTTATCACCATGTATTATTCATTTTGTATCATTGCATGTATCTTATGACCTTTGATCCATCATATGTAGATTTATGATTGATATGTTTGAATCTTGTATCCATGTGTCACATGTACAAAATAAAGTATTCTTATTATAATATAAAAATTAGACAATGTATGAAACTTGATACATATATACTTAAAATTTGTACATATGTGGAAAAGATCTCATTTATAAAGATTTTGAATTGTGAGGTTATGTACTTAGATACACTACAATATTTCAAAGTTATAGATCCATATAAATATTATATTGACCCATGTGGAAGGATTGGACTGGTATATTTTTAAAATATTACCTTTTACAGGCCCAATAGATGAAATGTCTAAATCTTTCATGTGTATTACTTTAATGAATATTAAGTACTTGAAACTCACATTATATGAATGCTTGTCTTTCTGGAGTTTCACTTACCATGAAGCAAATAATGACTTGAGTTTCTCAAGTGGACTAGTAGTAAATGTGTATTGATTCAATGTTAATTCTGACTTACATTTTATTATGTAGAAAGTAATATAGAATATTGGGTTCAATAACAGACGGACCATCGGCACATATCACTTAACTGTTTAACACAATTATCGCTATTTTTTTATAAACGGTTCATATTATTGCTCTTATATATAAAGTTGTTAATAGGGTGTTGAGTGTACAAGCCTAATCTATGAGACAAGTTACATTCACTTTTGACATCGTTCACCATACTTTTTAGACAATATTACTTACTTAGAAAGGTAAAGGAAATATTAATTCCATCTGATCATGTGCCAACCTATGACACGTGTTAGTCAATTCATATGATGGTTCCTACGAAAGATTTTTCTTAATAGATTTATCAGGTAGGCCATAAATATATCTATTAAGGCTAAATCTGAAATTGTGGTGGTGCACTCGGATGCATAAACCACTTAACGCATGGAATCTAAGTTTGGTCAATATGTATTTGATAAATGGGTTGACATAAATTTGAAGATTTGTATTAAAGAAACTATATGTTGAATGTTATAGATCAATATGCACATGTTTTACATTAATGTGTAGGTTTTTGAGACAAGGTCTCTGGAATTAAACATATTACATGTTTTAATGACCAAATTGGTAGCCATCAAATGAATGATAAGAAGGAAAATTATTAGTGGTTTGAATTCAAAGATGATTGTTAGATCAATGAGATTTTTAGGTTATATTATATTCTCATTGGATGCTAGATTTAGACATTTAGGATTAGTATTCATAAAAGATTATGTTGTTTTACCATCAACAAATGTATCTAATAGCTAAACTTATGCACATATGGAGCTCATTGTTTAATCCATCGATCAAGATACTTAATAATGAACTTGGACATTTATCCTCTATATTCAGTTGTCAAATATCCATTGATTGTATTGAACTCTAATCACTAATTGATAAATAGGTCAACCTTTCATGTGTTAGGGAACGTATGATAACATGATAATGTTGCGATATGATTACATAAAAGTTATACTCTATTTTAGTTGTCATATATTTATACATGACAAATTACTCCAGCCTCTTTGTATTACAGATACAATAAGGTCGATTGACTTTACCATCAGTTAGTTGAATGGTGGGCTAGTGAAGTTGCTTGAATTGTAAAAGTATATTCAAGGCTAAGAAAGTTGGTTGTATTCAGAACTGGTGATATAACAATTATCATAATAAAAATGATGCTCAGTATTTATTACTTGATGGAGCCATAATTATTGACTCTATAAGGTTATAAATGAGTTTGGTATGCGTTGGCTTGAGATATGAATAGTCAAAGAGGATGTGACTGACTGCTGAAGACTTGACTAAGGAGCAAAAGGAGGAATCGACCTAGGCAGAGGCTCATTTATGATTAGCTAGTTGGTGAGGCAATAACTTGTCAATATGATGATCCCTAGCTGATCTGAAAGGATGATTAGCCACATGAGACTAAGACGTGACCAAACTCCTATGAGAAAAAAGCCTGACGGAGCAAAGACGGGTGGAGGTAAAAGGCCTACGGGTCATAAATCCTCTGACCAAGTGACTATCTAAAATATTAGTCAATGATACATCGATAGGAATGGGGCTGAGCCTAATATATGAGCTACCAGTGTTGGCAACCCAACTTATACGAGTAGAGATCGTATTAGATAGGTTCAATGGGTAAACAACAAGACACGAGATAGACGATTGCACTGATGTAAATAAGCCCCTTCTATGGTGTACAGTGCGAGTAGCAATAAAGAATGATGAGTTTTTGAACTCTTAATGAATCCATAGCCATATATTTGGCGATGTACCCAATTGTTGCGTACACATGATGGAATTCACCTATATGAGTGTGGAGGTGGAGGCCGCTTCATATGAGAATCTAGGCGAATTCTCTAGAGCACTTATGAAATATAGGTATTGGTGTATGGCCGAAATGCACTGAACCGTAGAATTACTTGTAGCGAAAAAGTTATGTAAGTGGCATGTACTTGCAATTTACATCAAAAGGAATCAGGTTCAAGACTATGGTGTCACCTGATTCCTGTAAACTTGTCATGTTTACTCTAATGTCGATTCAAGTCTATGGTGACACCGGCACCATTGTACAACTCTTCCATCTTAACCCGAAATGTCAAAAATTTTGAAACATGTGGGGGATTGTTGTATTTTAAATTATTTTAAAATAATTTAATGATTCAAAATATCTGTTAGGACGGACCATGGCTGTGGCCATAGGTGCGCATGTGCCCTACGGATGTATCTTTTCACTGAAAGGTTATATCCTTTCAATTTTTATTTTGAAAAGTTGTATCTTTAGAAGCCTAAGGGTCGCACTACTTGGGTTTAAACTCAATAGTCATAACCCTTTGTGAAAGAGTGTCTTCACAAAGTCTATAAATAGACTCTCTCATCTGTTTTTTTTATTTAAAATTTTTTTATATTAAAAGTACGGTTTAAGTGTTTTCTAGTTCAAGTTAAAACTATAAAGTGGTTCGAGCCCGTGTACAGTGAGTGCACCGCTAGGACCGGGTTATAGTCGTTGTATCCTGCAGGTCAATTACTCTGAAAACCTATTGCACTTGGGATGTTGTTTAAGGAAAGTAAATTCGATTTCAAGCCGAGTGACTCATGTCACGCCTCGACTTCTATAAACTAATAAATTTTTTCTTTTTCTCAATTTAAATTTATTTTATTTAAATAATTTTTCAAACTCCATATACCAATAAAATATTCACTAGTTCAAAATATCAATATATAAGATTATGGAAATATAGATGGTTTACATCTAAGATAATTTTATAAATGGCCAGAAATATCTATCCTTATTTGGTAATATAAAAAAATATAACCCTATTTAATTATGACCGTTGATAGGGTGGAACGGTGGAAAAGGATTAAGGTAATCGACGTCAATTAACTGCAATAAACATCAGATGATGATGAATACAGAAAAATAAGACCACTTCGCTCCACCCATTGGAAGAAAGTGCTCCGAACTGTTATTATTCTACTAGCAAAAATCCATAGTTGCGGACTACGCTTATTGAATTAACCGACGGCTACCATTCCACTTGACTTCCCTTGAAAAGAAGAGTATAAAACAGACGGATTTTTATGCGGCTTGAGTGCATCCGCCAGCACGATGCCACGTGGCATCCCATACGCGTTACTTTTCTTTCTCTTACCCCTAAAAGCGCGTTCGCCGTTGCCCTATTTAATCTCTTCTTTCTCCGCCCATTTTCCTTCACTCCCATCGTTCGTCTGCAGGATACTTTCCTTGTAGCGCTCTCACCTCTCGGAAATCTTTGAATTTTCTAATTTTCGTTTCATCTCCGAATTTCAAATACCTGTAGCCTTCTCTTTTTTTTTCTTCCTTCTCTGCTGGCTCTGGCCTTATTTGTGTCTCTCCTTTTCTTTCCCTTGATTTTTCGTGAAATTTCAGATTCGCTTCTTTGAGATTTCCAGTGTTTTTTTTTTTTGGTAAGCTTTGGGGAAATTAGGACTTTGTCTGAGATGGAGGTTTCAGTTGTCGGATCTTCCCAAACGAGCGTTGGGAAAACAGAATCTCCGTTTCGGAATCTCGGTTTCTCTAAATCGAAGCAGATCCCCTTTAGATCGAGTCGGATCGGTTTCGATCCGACGAGGAATCGTAGAAGGGCTTCGATTCGAGTTGCTTTGAAAGCGATCCGATCTGAGATGTGTAGATCGGCGACGGTTGCTGGCAAGAAAGCCACGGGGAAAATATCGCGAGAAAAATCGGTAAGTTTCTTTGTCTTGTAAATCTTCGTAGCGATTTTTTTTAATGAAAATTGTTGATCTTTTCCTCTCTAATCAAATTCACATCGGAGCTGTGTTTTGGATTAGTTTGCCGAGCTTCTCGAGTTATTTCGTAATTATTTTTGGAGGGGAAATAACTGTATCCCGCAGGACCACCTGGATATGTGGTGGCGCTCAATCTCGTAGAGGGATTACCGTGGATGAGCACTACCGGAAAAAATTGCCAACCGATTGGGTGATCTAACGGTTCATTAGCATTCTACTGTACTCAGTGATTAAGCTTTTCAGATCAGTTTAATTTTCTGCTATGACGATCATCTAAGGTTGAAACACCCAATGAACGGCTGTGATCGGAAGTTGGAGGTTTCTCTTAACAAAGAATCCGGCGGTGGTTGCAATGATAATTTACATTTTAAGATGTCTTTTTGTACCGCGCTGCTTCGGTTTTCTCCGAAAAGAAAATATAGCTGAACGTCACTACCTTTTAAGTCGTGGTGCCGCACGTCAACCTGGACCGTCTAAATTTTATGGCCCTTTTTGGATAGAAGGTAGCTCAAAAATCAGGTTGGGAACGGGACGAATTCAATAAGAAAAAGTGGCAAAAATCAATTCATCAGTATAAATTTTAGGATACGCTCCTTCCACTGTGGAGAACATGATTTGGATGGTCTCGATTAGTGCGATGAGACACCACGGGTTTGAACATGGTGTTGAACTGGGAAATGGATTGGCTGACCTGGCTGGTGTGCCCCACCATGAGGTATGTGTTATATCCAAACCGTCCGTCCATTTGGCTTGCTCGTTATAAGGCTTAAGCCAAAAAATAAAAGATGGGAAAATTAAGAGGACCACACTGCAAAAAGCAGTGGGTGATTGAACCTCTACCATTAAAACCATTTTGTGGTCACAGATGTTTTGGATCAATATGCTATTTGTTTCTTCTTTTCATCCGGGGTATGTGCTACCGTTATGAACGGATTAGATGGAAAATAAACGATATGGTAGGCCCTATCAATGTTTTAACGGTGAGCATCATTGTCCAACTGTAATTTGTAGTGTGGTCCACTGAAGCTTTGGATATGATATATTTTGGGGCTCGTGCTCTAAAATGTGGTCCAACTAAGTTTTTTAAATGACTCCCAATACTGGTGAACTATATGGATATAATAAATACATTGCGGAACCGTTCTCCTTGGAACCGTTCCGAACGCCAGGAGCTCGAGGAGCGTCAGCGCTCTTCTTGCCAATCCGCTTCCGTTGGACTGGAACCGTATTCTAATCCCAATATTTATGTCATAGCGTTATATATTTTTTTAATACAGTTTTCACATTTCGTAATATAAAATTCTCTAGATTTGTGTATGACGCGCTTATCCGTGTACTGTTTTTGATAACAATGAAGGTGAGCGTGGACGGTACGCCCCACGACAAGCCACCACGTACTACCGTGGCAGACTAGTGCAAGATCCAACTGTCCATCAGATGGGTCCGACCATCAATATTTTCAACCAGAATTCAGTTATCCATTCATTAAGTGAGCCACTATTTTAAAAGAATCCCGTGGGCACCTGATTAATGGATTGACTTGTTTCTTGCGCCAGCAATGATATATATTCTCCAGCTGGGTGATTCAAATCATCTATTTAGTCTTTTGACCCACCAGATGGCGTACGACAAGCAGTACGTGTGGCAGAATCCCTCGGATGCTGGATTAGCTACTGAAACGTTGAGTAGCGAGACTCGCTACCGAAGTTGCGTGCCCCACCATGATGTATGTTTTGTATCTACACCGTCCTTACATTTATAGAGATCATTTTAGGGCATAAACCGAAGAATGAGCCAGATCCAAAGTTAGGTGGACCCCATCAAAGAAAACAGTGGGGAGAATGACACCCACCATTGAAACCTTTTAACGTCTGCAATGATGTTTATTTGAGATTCAGTCTGTTGATGAGTTAACGCATACATGAAAGAAGGGAAAACACAAATATCAGCATGATCGAAAACATTTGTGGCCCTTTGGAAGTTTTCTGCGGTGGGACCACTCGAGCTTTGGATCTGAATCATTTTTTTGGCTCATGCACTAAAACTGAGATCTCCAAATGGATGGACGGTGTGGATACAAAACATATATCATGGTGGAACCACAGAACTTGGTGACGTCACTTCAGTTGCGAGTTTCCAAGTGGCTAATCCGCGTCCGCTTCCGTGCTTCCAATCTACGGATTCACCAGTGTATAACTGTGTGGGTCCCACCTTGTTTTCCATCCAACCCGCACATTAAGCGAGCCCTATCAGGCGTGCCTATCTAATCATTACGCGGACCACGCCACACCATATAAAACAATATTGGCAACTACCCAAAACTCTCCAAATCCACGTGGTGGCCAACCGATGGTTGGATCGACATGATTTTTTTGGTCGTCCGACCTGGACGGTGGAGCCAACCCTCTGGTCTTGGACCGGCTAGAAGTCATACAGGCAAACGGTGGGCTGGGATCACCATGAGATGATCCTAGCCGTTTGATTTCATCCCTTAAAAAGTCGATGATTTGCTTATGGATGTCCTTTTGCAGGTCGCCACCCGGATGGTTAAGATATGCAAGCCATTCGTCAGTAGCGGCCCCACACTGAACATTCCATGCGCCATAGACACCTTATGTTCCCTCATGTCACACATGTATGCCCCTTTGGCACGTGTGGCGTGAATCTTGTGGCACGTGCACAGAAAGAATTCGAATGCACTCATCACCACTCGCACAGATTTGGCTGCTGTGATGGTGTGGACCACCGCCTGACAGCTGCTGTCCAACTCATGCAAGTGGAGGACCCCACAGCATATCAGACGTTTGGTCATCTCAGGTGAGCCACATCAAGATCAAGGGAAGCATGTGGTATGACACTGATGCATTGTACAGTGACAGGCTGCACCCACATGTTAGATAGAGCCAAGTGTTCGCTTCTTTATGCTGCCACGTGTCAAATAACAAAATTTAAAATCCAAAAGGGTAATCTTTCTACAACCAAGGTCCAAAAGCCTCACCGATAGGGCAGACACTCATCTAAGTTCCTGTTTGGCTTTCGGGTCCAGCGCAGGCCTGTTTCTTATGAATTAGTAACGATTTTTTTAATAAAATCATGGATCGTTTCTCTATTAGAGTTGGGCATCGAGTCGAGTCGGACCGAGTTGGGATTGATCGGGGCTGATCCAATTCGAATCAATTTTGAAATAGGCCTGAGCTGAAATTGACCCGAATCAGTACCGAGTCCAGCATACCTAACCATACCTGATGCGATCCGAGTCCAGGTCTGGCCTAGACTAGCCGGACCGAGTCCGACCCAGTCACCATTACTGAGTCGGGTTGGAATCACAACTCAAAACCTATATTCACTTGACAGAATTGCAACCTGTCCATCAGCTGCACAGCATCTCAAATCTAAAACATCATATTTGAGTTTTGTTTAACATATAAGTACGAATCTAGTTTAGATCGAGTTGAGTCGGAACCGAGTTGGATTCGGGTCAAGTTGAGTTACTGGATGACTCGAGCTCAACTCGGTTTGAGTTCGGATTGGACTAAGTCAACATGATTTGAATAGAGTCAGCCACTCGGTTCAGATCGAGTCGGATGTAAACGAGTAGCACGAGTAGTTTACTCGTCCCCAGCTCTAATTTTTTTTTTTTGGTAAAGTGCCGGGCCATAATGGCCACCTTCGTTATTGTAACAAGTAGCGCGTAAATGTCCCACATGTCAAGTCTGTATGACATCCAATCCGTCCAAAAGGTTAGACCCACCGTGAAAATCACCTAGTGCAAAAATAGAACTGATCCATTTCCCAAGTGGGCCATGCCATAGAAAACAACAGAACCGCCAATCTGATTCAAAGTACAAAGGTAGTAGCTAAACTCATGAGTGGATCACTCTGACTTTTAGATTAGGTGATCTTCACGGTGGGGCCAAAATTTTGGAGGGGTTGGATATCATACAAGCTTGCCTTGTCATCTCAACATGTATTTGCATGTGAGACCTCATTTTGATAATTCTCAAGATTAACGAGAGCTACAAACCAGTACTCTTATCTTGTTAACTTGTTGCTGCGTGAGTTAGTTGTTGAGGTCCACTGATTATTGACAAAGCTCATCTGATAAGAGGATTAAATCGATTTTAAGAGCCTTTTTAATCCATTGTTGCATGACCTTATTTATATGTCTTTGATTATCTGATCATGGTTATTTTGTAGATTATGCCCAATCTAACAGTGCATTACATCCTATCAGACTTTCTTTGTTGATCATTGGTGGGCCCAGTTGGGTCCCACTTAAGAATCTGCACTTCCGATCATAAATTTGGAGTTTGTAGATAGTATTGAGATAATAATTGTGGAAGTCAATCTACTTGTGATGATGTGCAGGACAATCGTGTTCATTTATTCGTTGGGCTCCCTCTAGACTGCCATAACCTACAACACACGAGAGCCATTGCAGCAGGACTCAAGGCACTGAAGCTCCTTGGTGTGGAAGGCGTGGATCTCCCAATCTGGTGGGGCACTGTGGAGAAAGACACCCCAGGAAAATATGAGTGGTCTAACTATCTTGCACTCGCCGAAATGGTCAGAGCTGCGGGCCTCAAGCTTCATGTGTCCATCTGCTTCCACGCATCGTCCAAAGATCCTGCGGTTCCACTCCCGCAATGGGTATCTCAGGTCGGTGAGGCCCAGCCTGATATCTTCTTTACAGATCGATCAGGAAGGCGTTTCAGGGAGTGTTTGTCGTTGGGAGTAGATGATCTTCCAGTGCTTGATGGAAAGACGCCAGTGCGAGTGTTTGAGGAGTTCTGCAAGAGCTTTAAGTCTTCCTTCTCCGCTTTTATGGGCTCCACCATTACTGTAAGCATACAAGCTCCCCTTAGTTTTTATTGTTTATAGGCTTCCCCCCCCCCCACGCATAAAAGGGTATTTTCATCGTGTTGGAAAGAGGAATGTTAATAAAAACAAGTATATCAGTTGCATCCTCTTGCAGACATGAACAATGATCAGGACTGTTGGACTGGTGGGTCACCTTGTACAGAGTCTGTAGGCTAATAGGGTGGTTGTGATTGCATAGATTTGACCATCCATTTCTTTGTGATTTTGAGTTGATCTGTTCTGAGCAAAACTCACCTTTTCCATATGTTAATTTAATGGCTAGTGCAGTCGGATCCCCCTTGATTTTTTTGGGGGGTATGGCTATCTACGTGGTGTTCCAACAAATCAACAGCCCTGATCAGCAATGCTATGCATCATGAGTACGATAGACGTGTTTTCTATACACGCATCACGGTACTTCCGTTATGGGAGCACAGCATAGCATTGGTCGTGGTGATGTACATGCACCTTGATCGATCAACAGCTAAGAATAGTGGCTTTAGCAGCTGCCTGTGAACAAATGAGACAGAGGGATGAATCACGTGATCATCGCTCAAGATGGAATACTGATGGGAATTCAGAAGCAGCCTCTGCTTTGGTGTTCTAGGAGGTTGTGGCATCAAGGTGTGGCCCCCATTCCTGTCAGCATAGAATCTGGACTGATGGTGATGGTGCTCACCAGTAGAACTTCCTCAATGGTTCGTGCAACTAGGATTTTGTGATGATTGGTGTCAAACACACAGGAAGATCCATGACGGGTGAATCTAACTGTTGTTCATTTCATGATTGAACAGTGATCAAATGTTGGCCAATATACCAGAAGATGATCCTGTTATCGGACAACCATAGCAAAACTTGGCTATTTGTAAGTCCAATGATCTCTAACCACGATGGATGGTGATAAACAGCTTCTCTTTGGACCTTTTTAGGACGATGGGTCAAGTGGCACACACTTCTTATCACCAACCAAATTCACCCATAGTGAATTTTCACTATGGTGTCTCAACATAGATCATTTCACTATAAAACATACCCGATGTGCATGCTTGCAACTAAAACGCGGCTTTCTCTTATGAATGACAAGTGGTTTAGCTTGTAGATGTTGCTCATAATTGGACTCTTTACAAATTTTCCTGTTATTGTGATTCTTCAGGACATCACAGTGGGCCTAGGGCCTGATGGCGAGCTCCGATACCCTTCATTTCAGCAAGCAACGGGCCATCAAAGTATGGGTGTCGGTGAATTCCAATGCTATGACAAACACCTGCTCAACCACCTCAAGCAACAGGCTGCGTCAATCAGTCACAGCAACTGGGGCCTCTCTGGACCCCACGACGCCCCTCAATACAATGAGTCCCCACAGTCCAACAACTTCATCAGAGAATCTGGAGGCTCATGGGACACTCCGTATGGTGAATTCTTCCTTTCCTGGTACTCTAACCAGCTCCTATCCCATGGCAATCGCCTTCTCTCGCTTGCCTCCTCAGTGTTTGCTGATTCCAACATAACAGTATCAGGCAAGGTCCCAGTCATACACTCATATTACAGAACACGATCCCACCCATCAGAGCTGACAGCCGGGTACTACAACACGGTGCACAGAGATGGTTATAATGCAATTGCGGAGATGTTTGCAAGGAATCATTGTAAAATGATCATTCCATCAATGGAGCTCTCCGACGAACACCAGCCCAAGGGGCTAGGATCAAGCCCAGATTCTTTACTCTCACAGATCATGGCAGCATGTAAAATGCATGGGGTGGGGGTCACTGGAGAGAATTCTTCTAAATCTAGCATTCCAGGTGGATTCGACAAGATCAAGGAGCGGATTTTATCATCGTCGTCCGAGAATGTGATGGTGGATTCATTCATGTATCAAAGAATGGGCGCGTATTTCTTCTCCCCGGAGCACTTTCCAATGTTTACAGAATTCATTAGGAGCCTCGACCAGGTTGAATTGCATTCGGATGACTTGCCCGACCTCAATGAGGAGGCAACAGTCTCTTCCATAACGACGGGTTCAGAACTAGTGAATGATTTACAGATGCAGGCAGTGTAGGGAACTCAGTTTGCCATTTCTGCCAACAAATGCAGCGCTGTGAAGTTAGATAAACACAGACGTTTTCCAGTTTTAGGACATGGAATTAAATCATGCTATGATTTGAAGCTACTTGCATATGCTGAGGGACCGGGATTATCATCAACATGATATGATGCAGGCGGTACTGATGTTGTATATGATAAGCTTATATGTAGTGTTAGATTAGTGTTCTCTATAGTTTCTCCAATGATTTTCTCATCCCATTTGACATGGGATACTTGTAATAACTCTTTTATGTATCATGAAGTTTGGAAAATTAGTAGCATCACGGTTGCATATGTCCATATCCCAATTTGTGCATCCTATCCTACACCGTAAGCACAGTTTTTACCTTTCATAGTGACTGATCTGCTCCCATCTAATTTTGAGATGTGGTATAACTTATGCTGTCCACCATGTCCTTGATTGCAGAACAAACACTGAATTGCAAGTTACGTTAGCCATTCATTTACATATAACCAGAACGAAGATATTAGGGGTGGGGGGGGAGGGAAGCCTGGCAATTGCAGGACTCATATTTTTACTAACCCAAAATGTATGAACCCCCTCTAGAAGGGTTCCACTTGATGAGTTAAATGTTGAAAATAATAGAATAGAAAATATTCAAGTAAACAAATCTACATAAAATAAAACGTCACATATGTTAAGTTGATTGTGAAAACAATACTCCCAGTCAATTTAGAAGGTGTCTTCTTGCCTGACAAGCAACGGACTAAGTCATTTTCTTTGAGATGGTTCCTGCCCCTCAATAGAATATTCGGTGCAAAAGGTTTGCAGCTCTCTATCTTCATGATACAATTGCCCAACGTAAGGTTTGCAGCTCTCTATCTTCATGATACAATTGCCCAACGTATGAGACTTAACATTAAGAATATCACTAATCTATACGTCCACGGGAAAGAAAAAGAAGATTTTTCAAAATGAGAGAAAAAGAGAAAAAGAAACTCAGTCCAACTACACCACTGCTATATCATATGTACATGCAAAGCGTACATAAATATGGTTCATGCCTGTGAAGATAGCACTACATGTGGGGAAACAAAAGTAAAGGTAGGTCACATCTAACCAACTAAAAAAATCAATCAAAATAAAATCAAACTCATCTTGACTCAAAAAAAGGAATTGGCTCAAGCCTATCATTATGGCTATGTGCAATATCTCGATTCATGGGCGCTCTAAAAATTAGCTCAATTATCATAAGAAGTGACCCTACTTCCAAATTAACATAGATGAATTTATCTATGGTGTCTCTATAATAATAACTGTCACTCCACCTTAGAATGATATAAATTTATTAAAGGATATACCCATCCTCGATCCATTGTAGAGATTCGCATTACATACTTCATAAAGAGGGACTGAGAAATATTGTTTCCTCCTACATGTAATGCATTTGACCAAGAATCACACGGGAAACTCTTCTTCTTCTTTCTTCTTTTTTTTTTTTCCAATCTAGCTACTTAATTTTTGAAATCTTCAGTTCTTAGGTTGGGTTGTTTTTTATGATTCAATTTTCTTCCCATCTCCCTCAATGTTTTTTAGACTTTTTCTATGCTCAAGCCTTTAGTTAAGGGATCCGTTATATTCTCCTAAGTTCTTATAAAGTAAAAAGTAATTATATCATTCTTCAATAGTTATCTCACACAACCATGCTTTAGACAAATTTATCTGGATTTTTCATTATGACACTTGTTGTTAGCCCTTCTTTTGGTAGTCGTGTTGTCGCAATGAGTGTATATAGGTAGTACCGGTTTCACACAAAAGAGATATTGTCTATCAAAAGAGTTTTTATACATTTTGTCTCCTTGCTAATTGATCTTAAGTAATCAATTCTGACTCCATTGTAAATGAGATATACAAGTTTGTTTCTTTGTTTCCATGAGACATTTCCACCAACCATGATGAAAAGATAACCACTAGCGGATTCGAAATCTTCAGTACCTAAATTCGAATAAGCATCACTGTAACATTCAATTACAGTAGTGGACTTCTTATAATGAAGACCAAAGTCTCAGTTCCTTTTAAGATATCTTAAGACCCTATAAATAGCAATTTGGGGTTCATTACTCGACTTGTTAGAATATCTACTTAATTTGCTCATGGAAAATGCAATATTAAGCCTAATGCAATTCATAACATAAGCTAGACTACTAATAACACTCACATACTCTAACTAAGATACATTGTTTCTCGTATATCCATCTAGCTTGTTATTAAGGTCAAAAGGTGTACATGTATATTTACATTCAAAATGATTATATTTTCTCGATATCTTTTTTATATAATGGGATTGAGTTTAAGTTATAAGTTTCATTTCAAATAATTTTAATCCCCTAAAATGACATTGGTCATTCCAACGTCTTTCGAGTTAAATTGAATTGATTTAAAAAATAAATAAATCATTTCATTGATGACCTTAAAGTGTGCCAAAGATCAAAAGATTATATACATACAGACAAACTAAGACTTTAATATTTATAGACAATGTAGAATAAAAACATCATTTACCCTCATTAAACTTAAACCCACTAGATATCATGACTTGGTCAAACCTTTCATGCAACTACATGTGAGTTTATTCAACTTCATATGAGGATCTTAATAATCTTCGTACTTTATCTTTTTTACATGATTTTATAAACACTTCAGATTAAGTCTATAGACACCCTACCTATAATAAGCATAAGCCATTTTTGGATCTTCAACTTGATTTCAATAAAATATCTCCTATTGACTTAGAATTATTGAAGATCTAAAGGAGTCAAACAGAGAGCATCATCAGCATATCTTAGAGACAACCACTGGACCCGATTAGCCAGTGTCAAATCCAGTAAAAATTGAATTACCGCCACACATTCAAACTCCAAAATTCTGAGAACTCTCTATATGTAGCAATTGATGTGTGAAAAAAGAAAAATATGAACTCTCTCTACCCAAAGATTATTTTCTTTATTACTTAGTCTCTCCCAAATAATGCAATGTTAAGATTTAAAAATTTACATCTCTAAGATTGAGAATAGTATGTTCATTCTTATATATATATATATATATATATATATATATATATATATATATATATATATATATATATATAAAATTATCGTGATGTTATAAATAGAAGATTTCAACGTCAAATGATCTCCGATCAAGGTGATTTATATTTCAATGGAGAGGTGGTCAAATGATCTTCCAAACAAACTTAGGTTTCCTTCAATCCAAGTTATGATGAAGAAAATCTTACTCATTTACTAAACTGTGCATTTTCAAGCCTCAAAAATTGTGATAACTCAAGCCACATTTTTTACAAGTTAAACGTGGCCCGGTTAAAGGAATTTCAAACTTATTTAAAAGTTTATCAAATAAGTTTTTCAATAAACTTAAGATCACCAAAATTAGAATTATACCGATAAGATGTGAATATTTGGTCAAATTGCAAGTGGCCGGTTTCGTACACCAAATGACTATACTTTTAATAAGTCAAACGGAGTCCGATCAAAGTGATTTCAGTCTTGTTAGAAATCTTATCTAATGATTTTTCTAATGAATCCAAAATCACTAAAAACAAACAAAAAATGATATATATATATAATAGTAAAAAAAAAAAAAAGAGAAATGCACACACACACACATTCCAATGCTCAGCTGCGCACCATTTCTTGCGAGTTTTCATGAGAGCTTTTGAGAACCCATCACACATGATATAAGCTCAAAATATGAATGGTCCAAGTGATGCAACAACCCATAAAACTCCCCATAGCCCAACTTTTACCATGATCCAAAACTTTAGTGGGTCATGGTAAAAGAAAATAGCTTCCTCTCTTGATTTGTATTTCTCATTGTTTAGCTCACCGTAGTTTTGGATCGAGCTAAAATTTTATCCCAGGGGTGTGTGCGTGTGTAAAAAATAATAATAATAATTAAAAAAAAAAAAAAAAACTCTCTACACTTTAAGATAATTAAGGTTTAGTTTTTTGCCTTCCCACAGTTCATAAGAAATTATTTTTAATTTAACATAAGACACTCTATTAAGAACATAACATGCAAAATAAAGAGTCTTCCCAAAAGTCAAGAGGGAAACCAGAGCTAAGCAGCATAGCATTTACTATATTAATTAAAGTTCTATTTTTTATTCTACTACCTCATTTTCTTAAGGATTATAGAGGGTAGAACCCTTGTGAATGATCCCTTTAGATTCACAAAAGTCCTTAAAAGTGTATTCTCCACATCTGTCACTTTTAAGAGTTTTAATTTTTATGTTTCATTGATTTTTAACTTTAATTTTAAAAATTATGAACTCATAAAGTATTTCATCCTTAAATTTCACCAAATAAATATACGTGCATTTAAAATAATAATTAATATAAGTAATAAAGTATTTACTACATTTTCTTATAAAGATTTTTCTTTTTAAATCACATATTTTAGAAGTACTAAATATTGTCTTTTTCTCTTGGGTATATATCACTTACAAAGGCAACCTTTTAATTTAAAAAGAAAAAGAAGAAAAAAGAAAAAAAACAATTGCTTGAATATTGAATACACACACACACACCAAATGCTAAGCTGCGCACCAATTTCCACGAGATCTCGTGAGAACTCATCATACCTATGTAAGCCCAAAATTTGATTGGTCCACATGATGCAACACCCCATGAAAACCCCAGGGGCCAACTTTTACTTTGATTGAAAACTTTGGTGGGCCATGACAAAAGATGCTCTCTCTCTCTCTCTCTCTCTCTCTCTCTCTCTCTCTCTCTCTCTCTCTCTCTCTCTCTCTCTCTCTCTACATATATATATATATACACACACACACACATATATACATACCCGGTCTCATGTACCGCAAGGAGTTTATATACAAACTTTCATGTAAGCCGTAAGATGAGGAGAACGCCTGGGATTCAACTTTATTGAGAAAGAGAGAATCTTTACAAAAAAATAAAAAAAGAGTCTTTCCTATACTCAGGAGTGACTCTTCAAATTGCAAGCGGATTTCCTATTAAAGCCTTTAACATGAAGATCCTATGTAAGAATTTTGTGTGGGGCTCACTATGATGTTTGTGATAAATCCAACCCGTCCATCTATTTTTCGAAATCATTTTAGGACATGCAATCAAAAATGAGGAGGATCCAAAACTTAAATGGGTCACACGAGAGGAAACAGTGAGAATTTAGTGACCACCATTAAAACATTCATATGGCTACAAAAGTTTTGTATCAGTTTAAGTTCCTTATGTTTTCATTTCATCTCAGTGAAAATGAACTTATAAATGGTTTATATGAATATAAACATCAAGGTAGAGCCTAGGAAGGTTTCAATGGTAAGCATTCATTTTTCACTGTTTCATCTCGTATGGCCCACTTGAATTTTGGATCCTGGTATAATGTATTAGAATGATATCTAAAAACGAATGGACTGATTGGATTTCACACAAACATCACAGTGGGCCCCACACAAAATCTTTGTGCAGGATTTTCATGGGAAAGGCTTTAGCAGGAAGTGGCGTCAGTAGACAGATTGGCTACTCCCCTGCTACCGGCCAATGGTAAGTATGTGTCTCATCTATGTGTTGTCCATCTATTTTTCTAGATCATTTTTGGTATGAGACCAAAAATGAGGTATATCCCAATCTCAAGTGGACCACATTATAGGAAACAGTGTTGAATGGACATCGACCATTAGAAAAAGTTTGAGAGCCATAAAAGTTTTGGATTAAGCTTATCTATGTTTTTGCCCTTCATATGGGTCTATATGACCTAATCAATGGATTGGATGTCAAACAAACAGTACAGTAGGCCTTAGGATGATTTTAATGGTGGATATCCAATCAGTATTGGTTTCCTGTGGTGTAGTTCACATGATATTTATATTTCCCTCATTTTTTAGTAGAGCCCTAAAATGATCATTAAAAATGGATGAACGGAATGGATGAAACACATACATCATGGTGGGGCCCACAGAGCACCGACCACCAGCGACGCCAATCTGTACCGGGAAATCGGATTGTGTACTGAGTTACTCAGTACGCTCTTATCCTACTTATTAAACAAAGTTGGGCCATGTTAAATATATGTGGTCTGTTTACCCTGTCCATCCGTTTTTCCATCTAATTTAAAGGGTTGATCAAATTGATGCATATCCAAAGATCAAGTGGATCATACCACAGTGAGGATAATGATTTCCATCATTGAAACCTTTCTAAGCCCCACAGTGATGTTTATTTTTCATCCAACCTGTTCATAAGATCATACAGAGATGGATGAAGGGAAAAAACAAATATGAGCTTGATCCAAAATTCCTGTGGCCCTCCAAGTATTTTAACGGTAGACATTCAATTCAACTGTTTCCTGTGGTGTGATCCGTTTGAATATTCGGATATACGTCTTTTTTTTGGCTCAAGTACTAAAATTACCTGTTAAAATGTACGGACAGAGTAGATAAAATAAGTAAATCATGGTGGACCTCACCAAGTTTACTCAGTACGCTAAGCCTAGTGAGTTACTCACCACTCACTCTACGGAAGTGAAGTCTGTGGACCCCACTATGATGTATGTGTTGTATCCAGGACGCCTATCCATTTGGAGATTATTTTAAGCCATGAGCCAGAGAGTGAGGCATATCCAAAGCTTTAATGGACCCCACTGTAAAAAACAGCGGGAAGATTGATGCCCACCGTTGAAACCCAAGGCCCACCATGACGTTTTTATGAAATCCAACCCGTTCAAAAGTTAACAAAGACATTAAATAAGGGAAAATACAAATATAAACTTGATTGAAAACTTTTCGTGGCCTTTAGAAGTTTTTAACGGTGGCCTTACTCTCCCCACTGTTTTCTGTTGTGGGGTCCACTGGAGCTTTGGATGTGACTCATTCTTTGGATATTACCCTAAAATGATCTCACCAGATGGATGGACGGCGTGGATACAAAATATATATCACGGTAGGGCTACAAATTCATCAGCAGTCTCACTGGTCAACATGTCAGTAGCCAATCCGCGCCCGCACAAAAGGTCTCTTGCGGTGGGAATTGGACCGTACCAAGGTATTTTATGGGATGGATATATACATATTGCCCCTCCGGTCTCCCATTTATATATTGGAGATATGGAGTTGGCTTCAGCCGGGTTGTGTTGCCCCAGGTCTCAACCCAAGCACATTCCAACTTGTGGTCGGTTGAGGATTTCCAGACTAAGCCCAAGCCAGCTTAAACCACAACCCAACCTGTCCAAGAGTACAGGCCTGGCCAGCCGCTTGGGGCCAAGCCAAACTCAAGTTCCCATGAAATGATATGAAGATCAATAGCTGCACGAACAATAAAATAAATAAATAAATAAAACTCAAGGCTCAACACATTTCGCTAGTTTATCAGACCATGAATTGAGTCACCCCATCAACACATACTGTCATTGGTCTAGCTCCCCAAAAGCATCCCTTCCTACCACTGCACCATAGTGGGCCACAGATACATGCCCGCGGCTTAGACAATCCTTTTTCCATAAAAATAAACACGGGGGTGGAAGTCATGAAGTAGCACTTACATAATAACATACTGGTTAAGGAGAATATCCTTGCCATGCGTACCAACCTAAAAGGAAGGGCGAAAAAAAAAGAAGCAAAGAACAAACCAACAACATACAGCTCTCTTACAAGCAAACGATTCCCATAACGCCATTGAACCACCAGCAATCTTGCAATGTGGGCTGCTTCTCATCGCACGATAAAGAAGTACAAATAAATAAGAGCACCAGTGCTCCGTTCATTTCTGCAGAAGACAGGAGTATACAGTACCAGGGGCAGCTGTGCATGAACATAGCCCAACCATATTGGAACAGTTCTGTACACATCACATCAAATATACAAATAGGAGAGGAGATGAATATAGCCCCACCAGTAGCTTTAACCACATTCTCGTCTTACTACGGCCCCCACCCTTGCTTCTCCCATGAGCTCTCACAGAGCACCAGTCACATAACCACCACAACTGCTTCTGGAAGTTGGCTGCTTTAGTAGACAGACAATGAAAACTGTTTTGTCAGCAAGCGGAGACTACAAGTCAAAATATATAACATCCACATCGGTTGTCAAGCAAACTATCTCTGCATACATGGTGCATATTCAAGATCTAGACCATTGATTAGACCACCCCCCCCCCCCCCCCCCCCCCCCCCCCCCCCCAAAAAAAAAAAAAAAAAAAAACTGGACGGTTGAGCTATCAATTGGTTGCCTTTTGCACTTTGCATGTTGATCTTTGTTTGGCGTTCTAAATGGTCATTTTATAATCCTCGAAAGTATTTCAATCAGTGGATGAGATTATCCAGTGTGTGCAACATTTGGGATAACACCAATGGACAGTAGGCCCCACCAGATGAACGGCTTGGCAAAATGTGTGCCGATAATTTAGATGCAAGTAACAGCATATCCTTTTCAAGGTACACTATGCAATGCTCGGCTGAGAGTTGCTCCAGGATGCTCGGGTTTTCATATAAACAGTTTCAGTCACTGAACCATGCAACACTACTACTGCAAACTGAAAACCCACGAGTACAATACAAACTCCCGGGCCAAGCATTAAAAACCCATGTACAGTACAAACTCCTGGGCCAGGCATTTTCCCTCCCCACTACCCAAACAAAAATGGAATAAAGCTTAAAGATTGCAATTCTCTATCTTCTACTATGTCCAGCTGTTTCAATTCTGGGAGGTAGACGAACGCACCTGTCTGTCATTCACAAGCAATCTTGGTGTCGAAGCTGCTGAGGCAGATAGCAAATGCCTGAAAAGCAGAGATTGGATACCGGTAATCCATGGTGAACAAATCTTTCCCCACCTTCCCAAATTGGAGAATGACCTTCTCATGCTCCTGCCCAGCCTGCCCATTTTCTGCTGAGGCCACTAGCTGAAAATTCTTCACCGAAGCAACTGTCACCCGTCCTCGGAAATTCAGACACCAGCATTGAAGCTGCTCATGCCACCTTGGAGCCTTGTTCTTCAACACCAATACACTGTCTTTCTGGGCAAACAATGGTCCAGATAACAAGCTTTCTGTTCGGGTGGACTTGGACCTGAAGAATGGGAATGATGCTAAGGAATCGAGGCTGCTGAGAGGGAACTCAGTTTGAGTGGGAGCCACACCTCCTGGCTCAACAGCAGATGCAGGAATGGAGTCCATGACACACTGCATTCTCCTCGGACCTCTGGTTGTTCCATGAAAAACATAAGAGTGGGTATTATTACTAATCATGCTTATCTCACAACATGAAAAGGAAACATTCCTGAATATGAGTTTTGGAAGATAAATGAAGATGACTATGCAAAGGAACCAAAGTTTCTTTTAGGAAGGGTGGGCCTAGTTTAGAAAGTTTGACATCCTTACAGAGCATGTATAACCACAGAAAAGAAAGAAAAATAAAGCCAAGAAGAGTCGGATGTGTTCCTCACCTGGAACCCATAACATTCAGCTCATAAGCAATGCGAGCAACTGGATAGTTGCCAGCAGGGACTCTAGGGGTGACTTGCTTCAAACCCACTAGCCGCATGGAACGACTTTTGGTGACCATGGCTCCAGCATGAGGATGACCATCATAGATGGTAAACTTGGTCCCCAAAAAGTTCGATCTGCCCAAAAGAAGTGCATTTAGTAGTAAAAGGAAAACACAAATTTTATTAAAGAATGCAAAAGCAGACAGAGTAATCCAAACATCATTTATTAGCATGATGATTGCCATCTCCCTCCCTCCCTCCCTCCCTCTCCCGCTCCCGCTCCCTCTCTCTCTCTCCCCTCAAGTTCACTGCATTGGTGCCTCTGGGAATAAGAGTAAAAGATACGCAAGGATGGAAGGCATTACGGCAGATTTCCTAAATGATAAAGGAAGTGAAGCCTAATCATTGATGTTTTCAAAATCTCCTACAATTGAAGGAGCAGAATAATAAAATAATAAAGGCCAAAAAATGCAAAGACCCTGTCAAAGAGCCCTAACTTCCACTTCATTAGAATTGATGCTTCTAGGTAGTCTAGGAATAGCCAACTTGATTGTGCCATTCGCATCTCCATATACACCACACAAGCTGAAAAGGCCCAGGTTTTATTCGAGCATCAAGAAACCAACAGGGGGAGCCTGCTGCCTAATTTAGTAATTTCCTTCCTCCTGCTGGGGACATCACCATGCTACCAATCTCTCGGAAGGGACAAACAAAGCCCAATGCACCAGGTAATTTGTAATTATCTCTAATTGTCTCCTTGAATTCATTTTATTTTAAAAACCCTCCTATTCCTATCTTTCCAAGCCCCAACATTGTTGCATAGGGGTAGACTCCTCCAAAGAAATTAAGAACTGAGTATCACTAACCACAAAACTGAACTTGCAAGGTTCTATGCACTTACAGATACCAGAAATGGCATTGCAAGAGTCACAGTCAACAATAATGGGACCACAAAAAATTCAGAAAACAGCTTCAATTGTAAATATGTAGCTCTAAGTACCAGTTCATTTCAATCAAACCAGAGAGAGCTAGCTCAATTTCACCACAATGATTCCTGATTACGACTGATGATGGGTGATAACACCCATCATCTTAGATGCAAGTAATCATCTTGTAAAACTGGGTACACAACAAGCTTTGAGATCTCTTCTTTACTGATATTTTACACTGAAAAAAGAACAAAATACATACATAAAATATACAAGTGAAAAACCTCAAATCCTCATCCTCAATGGTAATCTGGAATGTCCATGCAAATTGTGGTAAGAAAAATGTCTATTCTTATTATGGAGAGCTCTTTACCAGGAAGCATCTCATCCTTGTGTTCTGCAAATATTGTTCCGATTTATTCAATGTTTCTCATTTGCTTAGCTTCACGGGTCTATATATGAATTTTCAAACCATAGACATATAGCACTTACTGAAATTACGCGAGTTCAATTCATACAAAAGGGGCTGTTAGGTCCTTGAAGGTACCTTGCGATAGGGAACAGCTGGTGACATTCAGCATAATTATAATCATATCAGGATTTTTTGTCGTTTTTAGCAGGGAAAAAAAAAAAAGGAAAAAAAAGCAAGATAACATCAGGGCTTCCCAACAGTTTTTCCCGCCACAACATTTTGTGTTGGTGTTTCCATACAGGCTGGCAAGCTTTAGGGGGCTGCCTATTCTCAAGGTATTATCGCCTCATGGAACCAAACAAGCCCTAAACAGGAATGTGTATCATATGTCTGTAACACCTAAGCCTGGATCTATATTATAAATTGGTAACCCCTAATCCCCCTGAATCTCGGGGCATTTATATTTTGTGCAAGTTGAAGCTCACCTCAATTTTCCAATATAGGTACCGCTTCCCTTCGACATATCATCAGCATCTAGAGATATGATGTAGTCTGTGTAGGTGGGACGTCGACATTTGCGTGCAGCGAGTAGGAATTTTCCACTATCATTCAATGCTGCAAGATAAGTTATTGTGATCAGCATAAACATATACAATAATAACAATCTATAATGGTGAAACTATTCAAATAAATGTGAGTTATTAATATATTGTAATTTGGAAGAAATGGAAATGTCCTCTTGGAGTTTTATGTGATTGTCATGTACCACGCAATCTGAAAGGGGAATTTTATTAGATGGCTATAAGACCAGTCATTATTTATGGGCAAAAAATGTTGCATGGTTAAGGAACAACATGTCCATAGGATGTGTAGCTGAAATGAGGATATTGAGATGGAATAGCAAGACAAGAAAGGATAGAATTAGATATGAATGCATGTGAGGGAATTTAGAAGTAGCACCAATGAGTAATAAGATGAGGAAAGTAGCAGTATGTGCAACAAAGACCAAGAATTGCACCGTTTGATACAAGTTGAAGGCTCTAAAAGGGCAATGGGAAGGCTCAAAAGGACATAGGTGGAGGTAATAAGAAAAGACTTAATGACCTATGGTTTAACTGAAGCTATGGGCCTTGGTACAGAGGAATGGTGGAAAAGGATTCACGTAGCCGATCCCAATTATTTAGGAGAAGGCTTGGATGATGATGAATTGGAAAAATCTTTTATCACAGTTTAATTTCATAATGGCGACCACGCAAACATATGAAAATAGAGGATAACACGGAAGAATCCTCCTTAATAAGGGATGTTACTTGATGTCTTCCACACAAGGATCTTAGGAAATGATATGGAAGTGTTCTCGGGTGCGGCAGAGTGCCTCTAGCTCGGCAATCATCCAACCACAATTATGACAAGTTCATGCCATGATTCATGCTTATCAAAGCAGCACAAGATTAAGGAATAATTAAATATAATATATGTTTGCAGCTCCAAGGATACTAGATATCCTTGTATCAAAATGCCATACCCCATGAATTTTAAAACAACCAGTTCAGCTACGACCCATGAGGAATTGCAAAGTTGAACTCCACATAATGCCTAGGCTATAGTCACTTTGTCCTTGGGCTGTTCTGACTCTGGGTGACTGTCCAGGATTCTGGTGGTTAGTTGCATAACCCCAACTAAGTCCTGAGAGAATGCCCATGACCTGAGATAAAAATAACTGCACCCTCGAGTCTTATAACTTGTTTCACTTTCTTTTTTTCCGAGAGAGAGAGAGAGAGAGAGAGAGAGAGAGAGAGAGAGACTGTGTTTTGTTTCCTTCACCTAAACACTCAGATTCCTTCTTTAGGAACCCTTAGACACAAATACTATAAATTCCTTCTTTTGGTCATTATTCAAAAAGTTGAACAGTTTTTTTTCCCCTTTATGTTTAATTAAGCACTCCCTTATTGCTGCCAAAAAATAAAAAGACAAAAAGCCATTTGAGCATGTGGAGCGTTGAGTCAAATTGGAATGAAATGCAACAATTTTGATGAAGATTCTAGCTTGGGTAAGTGACTGTAATTTGTATTTTACCATTATTTTCCCTTTATCCTTTTTTCCTTCTTCCTTTGCTCACCACTTCCATGTTATTCATAGCATTTTCAATTAATTAGTTTCATATTGCTCTTGATTTATAGCATCTTTTTTGAGCTAATCATACAATGTTCAAACAAATTCTTTTTATCATTAACAAATTTATTTGAGTGAGAAAAGTAAAGATCGCCTCAACAAAAGCGACGAAAGGAAAAGTTGTGTAGACGGATGATATACAAAATCAGTGTAGAAGATTATAGGTGAAATCAGATTTGTTTTGTTAACTAGTTAACTAGTGATTTAAAGAATTTTTTACAACATAGAAGAGGCCATATGGGTGGAGGACAAGCACCATGCTATTATTGGTGGAGGAGAAGCATCAAGACACCCCTGTTTACAAGAACAAAGGAAATGCACAAAGTTGCAACAACTATTGGCAGATGAAACCTATGACTTGCAATATGAAGCTCTGAAAAGGGTGATTGGACAGAGACTAAAACAAGTATCTTGCCCCTTTTATTGTCTCTTTTTTTTGGTTTACTAAAAGCTTTTGTTACCATTCAAAGAAAAAAGGGAGAGTTTTAGCACAGCAAAAGACCAGTATATTCTTTTCCAACCCAAGAGGGATCTTTCCACTCTTTTCACAACTGTATTCCACAAATCAACAAAGGTTTAACAATGCAAAGAGGAAGGCCAAGATACAAATTGCCCTACTCGCAGCAAAAAACATGACCTAAGGATATCATAAGACTCATTATACATGAAATGATTAGTAGATAACCAAAGAGAACTAATTTTGGACTCCTAATAAAATCCCTCAAAATCTTTGACCAAAAAAGAATCCAAATATCAATTTACAACCACACATGGGATCCATCTCTTTAAAAATCTCAAAGCACAAGTTCATGCTTGGACCCACCAGATAGACCTTAGGAGTCCCAAATTGGGTTTTTGGGATCCATGTCTTCATCACACATTTCTTGCTTAATCCCCAATTGCATTACCAGTCACCATGGCTTTATAGGCATTTACCACCTTGAAAACATGACCTATTTCTTTAAAAACCTAGTTAATAAAGCAATCAAGCAAGCAAATACTGACAGTGGAAACAAAGTCAACCAAGTGAGTATGATCACTTGTCTTTGCTCAACTTTTAGCCAAAATTTACCAACTAGGAGTCATCTACTGTCATAAAATCTTTTAAATTACACGACAGTTAATGTGCACTATGAAAATATGGCTTGTAGAGGATGACCTAATGCCAAAATTCTATCAAGTCATTCTAAAATTATTACAATGTGGAACAGTTCTAAATTGATAGAGACAGTCACAACAAAAAGGAGCATAGAAGTTTTATGTGGCTACAGCACAGATTTTAATTTAAAAAGGAAAAGAGAACAGAAAAAAGAGGAGGAAGAAGAAGATGATGATGAAGAAGAAGAAATATAACTCACCTTGAGTTAAACCCAAGTAAAGATGGTAAGTTTGTGTGTTCCGGCTCCGTTTAATGAAACATGGAAGAAGGGATTCCCTAGGGCCAGGCTGCAAACAGCAGTTAAAGATTTCAAACAGCGTAACAAAATTTCTGAAACGAGGAAAACAATTTGGGTGATCATGAAGTTCCTAAATTCAATATTTTAATCGCAGTAGTTAAGGATTTCACAGTAAACTGAAGAAAAAATAAACAGTGACTTGTTATACAACCCATACCAAAAAAGCAACCGCAAGTCCCCAATGCCACATAAAATAACCACAATATAATAGCCAGTTGTTAAATGACAGAGGTATGGGAGCAAATTGGGAGCAGAAGATGGGAAAGCTTGACCTAGCAAAAGCATTTCATATCTTTCATCATCATCACCATATAAACCTAATCCCAATTAATTGGGGTTGGCTACACAAACCATGTTCCTCCATTTCGCTCTATCAAGGACGTTTCTAGATCTTTATGGTTCTCTAATTAAATAAAGAAACGAACAGAAAACGAATTTAATTGAAACAACAAAGGAGAGCTTTTATTTTCTTTTGTTTCTTTTTTATTTTCTTTTCATTTTTGATGTGTAACAATAAATTTGACAGTGTCTACTTAAAGGTTCAGATAATATTTGTAAATCAGAACGTAAGCAAGTATACCTTGAGAAACTTCAATGAAGCCTCTGGTTGCAAGAATTTATTAAAATCCACCCTTTTTCTATGATTATCAACTTATTCAATGCCATCTGAATATGGGAAGCTGTTGATATTGTTTTCTTTTACACCCAAATCATTTTTGTCCATCCATTCTGCTTGTCACTACAAGAGGACTCTGCATCAAAGCAATAAGAGAGAAACTGAGAATGCAGTTACCTTCTGACCAGAAACTGGAGCTAATGTTTCAAGATGTCCAGCCTTTTAACTCCACCCAAAACTTCCGACCTAGTTCCATTCTAATTCACACAGCATGGAAGCTGCATAAGGACTTACAAATACAGGAGTTGACCCCCAATTGTATTTTGTCTCTAGTCAAATCAAGTTGGAAAATATTTTAAATTCTGCCGTCTCTAGAAAGTATTGGGTGAGTTATTCCCAGCCAAGTCTTTCAGTACTCAGCCATGTCTCCTTCACCATTCAAAGTAGTCTTCCTTAAGACTGGAAACTGGAAGGGGGGAACCAAAAAGAGAACAAGAGTATACTAGGGGACTCAAATCTCAAGTCCTATCAATCAGAACTTGTAAATACTAATATATTTATATAGATGCTCTAAGGTTTGGAGCTGAGACCACATGTTTTAGAGGTTTCTAATTTGATGATTGGTGGAAGCTTGGATTTCGTGGAAGCTCGAATGGTAAGATCCATATAATGATGATAGTGAAGAAAGAAAACCAGAGATGCTTTATGATATTTTTTTGGTCTTTAAATTAAACTACCTAGTTCATTGCAGAATTTATCTCATGTAGATGTGGTGATAAACCAAGGAAATTGAACATAGAAGGAAGATACACCATAAATGGTGGAAAGTGCTGAAAGATCATGGAATGGCAAAACAGGATTCATGTAGTTGACTCTAATTAGTTGGGATAAGGCTTAGATGATGATGACAATAAACTGAATGATGGATTGCATCGGAACTGCATGTTGGCCTATTCTAGTGTCCACTTAAAGAGCAATAGAATCATCTTAAGTGTAAAATAACAGCCAAAAGTTAACATCAAATGGTACAAAAACATTTGAGGAATTGGGGCCCATGGTGGGCAAAGAAAAATACATTTAGGATCACTTTGTCGCATCAGTCCAACATCGTTACAAAATTTTTCTCTACATCTCTTGCTTCATGAGTCACCTCATCCGTCCACCATCAGTTCTCTTCCTTCAAGTCAAATCTATGAGGTGCTTCATCTCAGTGAGCCTCTGGGCATGGATAACCATGTATCCAACAGAACCTATCTAAGTCCTGGTCTTTTAGAAAACCCCTAATCAGAAGTCATGCAAATTGGCGCAAGAAGTCAAACCTCGAACAGCCCAGAATCTCAATTCTCATCCTTTAACTTCCCATTCTCACAAGCTGAAAATCTAACAAAACAGTTCTATCTTATATACTTATTTAATCACCTATTATCATTTATGGTATGCAAGAACATGAATCGAAAGAATATACCAATTAGAAGCCACGTGTATAGACAATTTCAATGCATGAGCAAAACTGCCCTCATAATTCTTCAGGTCACATGAATCAAAATCAATCAAGTTCATGAAAATAAGGCAGCAAATCACTCCTCACCAGCATTGTTTAACATTGAACATCGTTTATCATCACAAAAATGAAGAGTAAGTTTCTATAATTAATTTATTTTCAGTTTCTATAATTCATTTATTTACTTTTGGACAGCTCTTCAAATTCCAAAAACAAAGAAGAAAAAGAAAGGCTTCCAACCATAAATTCCGATTAGTCTACTTTCCCATTTTAGTTAACGGTAATTATGTAATAGAGATCTTCATCTCTAAAACATAATTACCGTTAACTAAAATGAGATGAGCTCATTTTCAGGCGTCTACCAAACAAGGCCTAATGTAATTTCTTTTGGTAAGCTAACAAAACATCAGACACCCTCACCTGCTTCAAGGAGATTGGGAATGTCAATTTCCCGGAAATCTCTGGCGTCCTCACAATCTCTTTCATGATCTCCCTCCAGCTCCTGCAAACCCCCGCGCAAGCGACCACATGCTTCCGCATGGGCCAAGCACTCTCCTCCGCTTCCAACCTCACAAGCACATCCCGCAGCAGCTCTGGCGGCATGTTCGCCCAACAACTCTGCTTCAGACCGTCGATCGCTGGCACCAATGGCACCAAAACATCCTGAACGACTGATCTCTGCGACCGTGACCGAAATCCATACCCAATCTTCGCTTCAAAACCCTTCCTCGAAATGCTTCCGATTTCGCCCCTCATTTCTTGAACAATACCCTTGATAGTCATCAAATCTCCTTAAACTCTACATATACAACCCATCTTGGAAATAAGGGCAGAAAGAGCTGATTTTTACGGTTTTACCGCATAACTGATACTTGTAAAAAGCTACAACGTCCATGATTTCAATCCTAGAACGAAAATCACGGCATTATTGCTTCGAAGACAGATTTGAGAGCTATTTTCATGGATTCGTTCCTTCAAAGCATCAAATTAGCAAAAAAAAGGAAAAAAGAAAAGAAAATCGAATTAGCTGAACCTCTCTCTTTCAGAGCTCCAAAAGCTATGAAAATCACGTCGACGGAAAGCTAGGGAAGTGACTAAAACGAAATCATGGATTAGAAATTTTGGGAAATTTTGAGAAGGGTGAGAATCGAGGAAGAGATTTTTGTATTTGTGGAGAAATTTTTTAGGGTTTTCTGGGCTTTTTCAAGTTTTGCAGCCTGTCCATGTCCAGTTTCGGTGAGGGAATCGAGAGGGCGTTTTATCCTGACTCGGTTATCGCTGCTGTACGGCATCTCCGTTCGCGGCGACAGCGGGAGGAGGTTAACCCTGTTTTTTAGTGAAATATCGAGAATACCTTGGATGTACTAACTACTAGAGGTGGTCTGCTATTCCTACACGCGTGTAGTTCCCTATCGATCCACACCACGTTGCACTGCTACTATGGAAATCGTATGAGATATGTGATATGTTCGTGACGTGGAAAACACTGTCTAGATGCTCTGGTAAAAAATAGATTGGAAAATTGAAGAGATGAAAAACCTTGGATGCAATTAATTAACGGCTAAAAAGACGAGGGAACCTATACAGTGCCCTACCCGATGGATCTTTGACATTTGCACACGTGCTTCAGATTGGCATGTGCAGACTAGCGTGTGCATTGCAATGGATGTAGACGCGTGTGGATTTAGAAAATCACATTTCCAGCAAAACGGATCAGGTAGGCAACGCATCACTGGGTGTTTGCCTGACCGTTAGGCCACCTAGGTGCATGCCTGTAATAGGTCGTTTGGCACCACGTACAAGGGGTATCTGAGTGAATGTCAATTTCTTTAATTGTTTGGCACCATAAGGGTCGTTTGGCACTATGAATGGGAGGGGATTTTCGTTGTTTGGAACTATAAAGTAATCCAGGGAGTTTTAAATTCCTTTCAAGAGGGAGCTTGAAATGTATGATAAAAACTTCACTTACATCTGAAATTCTTCCAAGAGTTGCATGTATCACACGCGTGTCACAAGATTATTAATATACCAAACACATGGCTCACTAATGATATCCTAAAATAATTAAATTATCAATTATATCATTATAATTACTTTAATAGGATGATCAGCACCATCCAAACATTGTCCATGTAAATCAACACATGATCTTGTGCTTGTAGCTCATCTGAGACTTGAAAATTCGCCATTTTCAAGCAAAGTATATATTTTAACAGGCTTACTATAACCATTGTGCAAAACATTATATACGTTCACTAATTAGAGATATTAAAGTTGATTTAGTAATTAAATTTGTTGGGAAAAAATATGACAAGTACGGAGGGTCGGTTGAAAGCTGGAGTAACTCTAGATACAGAACCAAGGGCGACTATGAAAGTCAACCAAAGATAAAGCCTAGAGGAAAGACTTAGCTCAGATCTGCGAGTATTAATCCTGACCTGGGATAAAAGAGTCAAGAGCCACAGGCGAAATGTATCAGACATAAAAGTTGACTCGGTAAAGAGACAGTTATGTCTGAAAGGACCTATTAAAGGCCCTAGAGCTAAAAGCCACCTGACCGACTACAAAATTGACCCATATGAGGTTAGTTGTAGTGTTGGCTATCGAATTAAGAGGGGGCATCGGTCTTTAACCGATCCTGTTTCGTCCAACAGTAGGCAAACAGCTCCATATTTGTATGCCAGCCGAGAGACTGTATAGTCCATTGAGGCTGAGCCAAGCAAAAGAGAGACGATGTAATCTCAAACACCGATCTGAGAATTTTGTAAAAGGATACCCAACCCCGAAAATCTCGGGATCGGGAAGTATCTGCAAACGAATGACAACTAAAATAAATCTTCTGAAAATTAGGAGAGAATCTCTTTATGCCGGAACCTCTTATTCCTATAAGAAGGAGAGGCTCTCCAGGAAGCAAGGTACACAAAAAATAAAAATCATAAAGTCTCCTCTTCTTGGATCTCTACTGACTTAAGCATCGGAGGTGTCCCAGCCCTAGCCAGGGTCACTTTCCCTTTCTCATTGTAGTGCAGGCAAAAGTACAGGAAGAGGCTGCATCAGTTTTTTGCATCAATAGATTAACGTCGTCTGTGGGAAACGATACGAAAAGTAATTTTCTGCAATCTACCTACAGAGCTATACATTCATGGTAAGAACTTGAAGAATGAGTCTAGAAGGACCAGCTGCTGCCGCCGGACAACTAGGTACAAGCGTGGCTCAGGGGGCTCAAAACCCACTCGATAACCGTCAGGGTTCCGCACCTGTTCCTGCTGCTTCTGCAGCAATAAATAGTCAGCGGAACCGGAATAACGGGCGGTTGGACTAGGAGGTTAAGGAGCTCAGAGCCGACGTAAATGTTATGCGGTAAATGTTGGAACAGATACACCAATAGCAAATGCAGCAATTTCAGTAGGGTCAAGCAATGAACACTCTTCCATGACCTGCCGACCCTCAGCCAACTGCACTTCGATCTCTTCCGCAGCTGAGTCAGCCCCACGTCTCGACCGAGCCAGCACCTGCTCATTCGGCAACTACCGTCTTTCCTCCTATCGATCTACACCACGAGATAGATGGAAGGAGACGTAGCCAACTTTCGGATGAGGGTATGGCAGAAAGTGTCGAGCCTTAGAAACTTGATCTCCAGGACTTTAAGAAAGAAGTGATGAAAGAGATGACAGATATGAAACAGGGTTAGGATGCACACCAAACCAGACTCGAAGCTAAAGAATCTCCTTTCATTGATGAAGTAATGCGAGCTCGGTTACCGAAAAGGTTTCGTCTACCTCAGATTAGACCTTTCACAGGAAAAACCGACCCAACTGAGCATTTATGTTTTCGGACCTACATGGAGTTGCACGATGCTTCGGACGCCGTAATGTGTTGGGCTTTCTCCCTGACATTAGCCGATGTGGCTCGGCTCTGGTTCAAGCAACTGAAGCCAAAATTAATCAGCTTGTTCGCAGAGCTCAGCGAGCTTTCCTCACCAATTTTATTGGCGGGAAGAAGAAATTGAAGCCTCTTGCTCATCTTAATAACATAATTCAGAAGGAGAGAGAGTTACTGAAAGCGTTTCAACTTTGAATTGCTACAGGTCCGAAAGCATTCAGAAGAGACAGCCCTCAACTCCCTCATGCAAGGCGTCAGAGATAAGCCGTTTCTAGCCTCTCTAGACAAAAATCCTCCAATTACTCTGGCCGAGTTCATGACTCAGTCGGATAAATATGCAAACGCTGAAGAAACTCGGATCTTACGTGAAACGGCGCAGAGCCCAAAGACCTCGGCCAAAGAGTCAGCCAAAAAAGAAGTTGACTCGGCTGGAGAAAAAAAATGCAAGGACGACTAAACCTGTGATGATCATAAGTCGAGTAAGCGACCCGACCGAAAGTTCTCCACTTATACTCCGTTCAACAAGCCGTAAGAGCAGGTACTCATGGAAATCAAGAGTGAAGGGTTCGTTAATTGGCCCGATACACTTCAGAGCAACCCTAATTGACAAAATAAAAATAAGTATTGCCATTATTATCATGATCATGGGCACAATACGAGCGACTGTATTCATTTGAAGGAAGAGTGTAACGCCCAGACTTTTCAGGACCCGAGTATATGACCCGTGTCCAAAAAAATTCGAGTGTTAACCTTAAAGGATGGTCAAATTTGATGTACATTTTTTTTCTTTTATCAGAGTAAGCAAATGAGCGTAGTGTGGACAAATCGACTTAAAGAAAAATTTTATTATCATTCAAGTATACAAGAAGCTACCCATAATGACTTATACAAACTAACATCTCTGAATTTAACAAATATAAGATTTTTAAGAAATTAATACATGAAGAAAAGTAGAAATCATGTAAATATAAGCCGCAAGATCACACAGCTCCTCTAGGCAAATACAGTCATGCATCCCTGGTGATCATACCCTGCTCTTCATCAAGTCTGAACATGCATATCACTTAAGCCACATGTACTACCTGTATGGTTGTATATTTGATGGATGAGTGGCCACCTCAGTGTGAATTCTCCTCAAAATTACACACCACCACATTAGGTAAACACAGTTATAAAACAACCAGATAACCAAAACAGAGTAAATACAGTCTTATTAGATACATGGATGCGTGAAGTGTGCAATCACGCCCCGGAGATGCTCATCTGTGCGGACAGTGGGCCGTCACCCATGCAATCATCGAACCTGGGAAACATCATCCAGTCGGAACAATACGTGTCATGTATACATGATTAGCCAAGTCATCATTAGTCCATTTACAACCAGTCAATTTAGATAAGCTCAAAGGTCACTACAGGGAGCACATGGCCCAGCGTAGGCCGACAGCTCGAGCATAGTGTCCCATTACCACCATCCCTAGCCCATGAGGCTACCACCTCAGGATGTCTAATGGAAACCCATCAACTAGTGGCCAATCATATTACAGTATATGGGGCTTACCATCGCATGGTTGCATGGTATAAAACATGGAGCCCATATATGAAAAATATCAGAACAAAGCCACATATGACGATATCAAATAAGCCACATAGGGCAATTATCAAAATAGACCTCATAGGGCGAGTATCAAATCCATGCAATAAAAGACCATCCTTGAAAATCATTGGATACAACAACCCTAGATGGTAGGCTCACATCAATGATCCATTTAGACCACCACTCAATAACCACTAAGTCGAAGGTCCATTTTAATCACAACCAGTCGGGTTACATCCCAAGTATGGGTGTACATTTATAGGTGGGAGTTTTCTACTAATATACCAGTTTAAAGTCCATAAGCAATACACAAATAATCCATAAGCATAAACAATTATACAGGATGAACATTAATAAAGCAATATAACAATTCAACTTCTACCAGCTAACACATGTGATTATAAGAGAGAGATATTAATTATAATTTTTAATAAAAACTATAACTTAAGCTAATGAGAAAATGAAAAGCTCAAGGGGAAGAATCATCACCTGATGAACTAAATCACCTTCTAGTATCACTAAGTACTTGCGCCCTTAGAACCGAATCCTATCATGATGTAACATCCCGAAAATAGGGGGTCGGGTAGAAACCCAACTCCCGAGTTCTAGAACGTCACTTATGCAACATAGATAATGATAAATGCATGTTGTCTGTAGAATGGCATTGAACAAGATTGAGACTAAGCCAAAACAGCATATCATACTCCAGAGACAGTTAAATTAGCAAGCGGAAGATTGTAATGAATACATAAAATATATAATTAATTGTAAATCTCTATAGTGTGAATATGTTACCAGGTTAATTAAATACATGTATACTCAAAAAATGGAAAGAAAAGAATATACATGAGTGCTCCAAAAATATAAAATGACAAGTGTCAAGGCGTCTAATCAACTTCCCTGTAATTCCGTCGATCAGAACACGCATAAAGGAGGGATCCTCCTCATCATCATCAAGTCCGTCTCTGCTTCACAAGCAGTGCCATCATTTAAAACTAAAATAGGGACTGGTGGGTGTCCGGAACATCATCCCGTAACGTGGGAATGAGTAATCAACTCAGTGGAATCATAGAGCAAAGATTAACATGTTATCAAATCAATCATGCGATAATAGTAAAGAAAATAATCAAACATTCCTAGATACTGTTGTTAATGCATGCATGAAATGACATGATGGATGCCCTCACCGACATACTCCCTCATGCGGCACCATCTGCGTTCGCTACATGCTTTCTTCCCGCAGTGCTCCACATCTTCCAGGCACATGCAGTGCGATATGGATAATGATTATCGGATTGTTATTAGTCCTTTTCATACAGCAGGATTGGAAAACTAAGGTACCTTCCTTATATCAATCCCAACACAGATCCTGCCTAGGGTCGTCACTCCTAATAATCTCATACGATGTTATATTTGTAGGTCGCTGCAAGGGCTGCTAGGGCTGTTGCTCGCACTCGTTGCACCGCTCCCCCATCACCTTATCAATACAGGCCTATTTATATCCTTAAGACTGCATCAGGACTCGTCACCCCCATGCGGTATCAGGATAAACTCAAGGTCACTACAAAAGGCTCGTCACCAATCAGTGTAGGCCGACAACAAGAATATAGTGTCTCATACCACCATAATCTGCTCAAAGTAAGGTGCTCACTGGTCACTATGGGGAGGTTTGTGGCCCCAGCGTAGGCCGACAGCTCGACCACGGTGTCCCATACCACCATGCCCGGCTCATAAGTCTTTATGGATCAAGGTATCATGGTTGACAGAATTTTCAATGGTAAGTTCAGTACCCTAGGTTCAAGCAGTTATAACTCATACATGGTGAACATACAATGGCCAGTCGGGTTACTTGACGGGCTCGACTAGTACAAGCGCATCTCAAGCTGAGCGACATGAAGTGCATAAAACACTTCGTGTGGCCTAACCACTGCCGCTAACTCAAAACACGACTCGCGTTCATCGACTCGTCCTTCGTGGCAAATAGAAGCCAACCACGAATTCAATTGGTTACCGACTTCCTGGACTAGATCATAGCCCCAAGCATTTGTACACAACATCAGTGATCATATGAGGGTGACAGAAATGAATATAAACAATACACGCATGTTGACACATGTTATAACATACGACGTAAGAAAATCAACCAACACATGCATTCCATATATATAATGAAATCAATTCATGTAGCCAACATGGTGGAAATCATATACATCAGCATATTAATTGAAAATTCAATCTCAAAACTAATTCACAATACCATTTACTCAGTACATACTAATACAAACATTTATACAAACACTTAGTCTACACACTTTAGTCTACATAGCGTATGTCGACTCAAAGTGCGCATTAGGGCGAATCTCTTCGCCAAACCGATCATACACGCATTCCTAATATCATAACACGACAAATAGCCATGGCAATCATTTCAACAAAATACGGACGTAAACAGTATTTTCTACAAATGACTAAAATACCCTATATCTCATATTTTTCGTACGTAGTCGAAACAGAAAACGGACAGTATGTTTAACATGTCAAACAACATTTTCTTCGATAATCTACTATTAAACGACATTGAAAGCTTTGAAATCAGTCAATCAAAGCGTCTAAAATCCTCACCTTTCGCCTTAGACGTGTATCGATTCGAATAGAATGTCTATGCTTCGTCAACGGCGTAACGGCGACCTAATGCACATGATACGTAAGCTACTTCGCTATTGAATCAAAGGAATCCCTAAATCAGCAAGTGGTTAGGGTTTTCTTACCTAAAAGTTCATTAGAAATCACCGAAAAAGTGATTTGAATGAGTTGCTTTGGTACGTGTAAAGGATGGAGCAAACGGTAGGAAGTTCTCTCACAAAGTCTCTCACAATATCTCACTTTCTCTCTCTCTCAATCTAGGGTTTCAAAAAAATTCAGATGGGAGAGATATGAGAGGGTTTAAAGCCCTTATATAGGCTAAAAACTAACCTAAATAGACTTGGGAACAAAGTATACTTGAGTTATAACCAAATCGAGACTTTTTCGATCCAAAAGAGCGTTTCGGGAGGTCCCCTGGCCGAACGCGGTCGGACTTAAGCTCATGGTCATTGGATCTTGCTCACACGAAGTTTTCAGACCGGTAGAGTTCACAAATCACACGTGGCGGTCCAGTTTCAGTTCAGCGATCATCGTACCTAAATCAAGTCTACAAGTCTCATGACATGAAAGAGAAATTTTTCCTGATCCGAGGGTGAAATTTAGCTGAATTCTGACAGTCAGAACGCTTAATAATAACGCGCAATGACACGTGCTAGATTTGAAAGTAATTTCCTAAACCTTTATCCATTTCTCACTCTCTTCAGTCCAGGCTCAATGAAATAGCCTCAGAACATCGGTTGAGCTTGGTTTTCGAAATGATTGTCAAGTCCAGCTAAGCGGTCACAACGGTCCAAGATTGTAGATATCGGACTTTCGACGTGCGGTCTAAATCCAATACGGAGTTTTAAAGGGTTCCTGAGAGCAAACGGGTTTAGAGTTTAATCCTAGATTTCAGGGTATTGTAGCGTCATTGGTTCTACAAGTTTTGAGTTTTACAGATCGTATTTAAAGTGGTTGGTGCTTATTTCACAGGTAATCTAGTGTAGCGCTGGCTAATTCTCGTTAAATTCTAAAGAATTTGGTTCTACATGATTTCTTTGGCTTTGGAATTGGGTTCTGAGAGGTTACTAAGGTGTTATGGTTGGCCCATTGCCTAAGGACGTCTAATCCCAGGTTGGCAAAAATCCGGGGTGTTATACATGAATTACAAATTTTGTATGGTTAGATCGAAGTTTCATATGTTATCTATGGATAGGATCATGACCTATGGTTTGGATCATTTAGATTTAGGGTTTTATTCATTAATCTAATCTTAGACTTTGGTTTAGGGTTTGAAATTTAACTCATATAATTAAGTTGTAATAATATTATAATGAAGTAAAGGTAAATAATAACGGCCTATTAATACTAATAATGTTAACCTTATTATTAATAATCTTACAATGACAAAATAGGCATAACGTGATTAGCGTTATTATTTAATATCTATAATAACCAATACTTAGCAAAATTAACCCATCAATGGTTAGCCATATTTAATAATTATAGTAATCCTAATGATGATAATAAATACTAAGATCTACTATTAAGGATAATATTTAGGAGAGTTAAATAAGGTTCTACTACTTGATAATTACAATTTTGTTTATAATGACTAACATTAGCACAAATAGTGTATTAACGTAGAATTAGGTTTCCATCCTAGAGTTTAACCTTAGACTTAGTTTCTAGATTGAAAGCTAATCAATGTGTGATTAATCATAACGTTAGTAATATCAATAGTTGTAAAATCATCATTAATACTAGTGATGTAATTCATGGTAGCTACATGATAATAATAAGCATTACAATGGTGATAAATATTCTGATCTATCCTTAATGGTAATATTTAAGGGTGGTAAATAAAATATTATTACATATAAAATAAATAGTTTTATTATAACTACCCTACTAACGACTAATCGTTGGTAATATTAATAATGCTAATTATGACATTGGTAGCAACAATCGTTGGGTATTGAAATAGATCTGGAATGAGGAGAAGTAGACTCACCTTGTTAACTCGGTTCGAGTCGAGTTGGATCGGCCTAAGCACAAGCACCCATCTCTCCTTTTCTCTCTCTTTCTTTCTCTTTCATTCCTTCTCCCTTCTCTTTCTCTTTTCTTCCTTCTTCCTTCTTATCTTTCTTTCCATTTCACTGCTTCCTTTCAAACCAACAACATCCAGCAACTTGCTGAAAATGAAGGGACCCAACCTGCTTTGTCCCAAGCTTGAACCGAGTTAGCGACTCGGTCGGCTGAACAGGAACGTGGTGCACACGCACCACCCCAACTCTCTCTCCATTTCTCTTCCTCTCTTCCCCACTTTCTATTTCTTTCCTTTCACTCCTTTTTCTCATTTTCTCTCTCTTTCTGCTAGAAACATCCAGCAATGAGTGTTAAGTTTGGCCTGACTCAACCCAACTCGGCTCAGTTGAGCATAACCCGACAGCCACTCTCTCTCTCTCTTTGTTTTTCTTTTCTCTCTTTCAGCTTCTTCTATTGGAATCCCAGAATGAGATCTGGTCCAAATGGCGTCTGGATGGGACCAGACATACCCCACTCGGTCTGGACTCAGCTCAGACCCGATGGTCACCAGGCCTGGCCCGGTGCAGCAGCACAGCTGCATCCTTCTCTCTTTCCTCTCTCGTTCCTCCTCCTTGCTCCCTTCATTTCTCCATTTTTCCTGTTTTGTGGAGTTTTGCAGAGCTCCGGAATCAATCTGAACTCAGGCATCTAGTGATAAAGTATTGACGTGAGTCGCAGCAGCGGTGGAGGAGAATATGGCTGTTAATGACATCTTCTCAATGGGGGCTTCTGCCTCCGATCTGCTCCTTCCAGATGGTCCTAATGGACCCTAGGAAGCTTGTAGTTAAGCTTCACTAAAGCTTTAGGATAGTTTGGGTGGTGGGTTCAGGAGAAGAAGAGAACGACAGTTTTCTTGGTTACGGCTACAAGAAACGGACGAGGAGGTGTTTGCTCGGTTCCCTCCCATTCTTATGGTTTCCCCTAACGCTTCTGGACTGTTGGATGGTAAGCAAAGGCCTCAGATGAGGTCTGGTAGAAACCATGTGCTGTTATGGATAGTTTTAGCAAAATCAGGTGTGGTTTTGTTTTGTTGAGGTGGAAACCAGGTTTGGACGGCTGAGATTTTCCTGTTTTGAACGGTGGAGATGCAAAGGTAAGCATGCAAGCGGATCGCCCAGCTGGCGCACAGAAAATAGTTTTCATTTTTGGAAATAAGGCTTTGAAGGGCCTGTTTGTGTCAAGAACCATGCGCACGCACATGTGTTTACGCGTGCGGGAGAGGTTGGGTTTTGCTCAGGGCTGAGGGACGCACGCGATGGACGGTTCAGATCATCCATGGCAATGATCATGGTGAACCATAGAACGTCCTAAACGGACTCTGTCCATCGACTGTGCAAACGAAAAGAGAGAGAGAAATCTCTCTATTTTGAGCTAGGATCGGGTCAACGCTGGTCAAACTAGCAACTGACGCTCAGTGCACTTCGTGCACGGTGTGATTTTGTGTACTCTCATTCCATGTGGGGTCCACTGTGATGGTTATGATAAATCCACTCCATCTATTCGAATATATGGGTCATCTAAGGGCTCTTGGCCAAGGATGAAGTGGATCCAAAGCTTCGGTGGGCCATGCTAATCAATTATCCCTTTTTAGGTGTTAATTACATCGTTTCAATAGTCGGATCGCTTCGAAATTCAACGTCAATAGTTAAAAGAACCTAGTGGGCCATTTTCAAGTCTTTTATCATATATTGTTAGCTCATATACTAATAGATTTCATTATTATGATATATTACTTATAATTATAATGATTTAAAACCTTATACACATATAAAAATAAAATCTTAATACTAACCTACTACTATATACATGCCATTGACCACCTATCTATTAATATATAGTTCAATTACATATTGTAGAATTATTATTCCTCATGTTTATTTAATATAACATTATTTTCATAATATTTCATATACATTAATTACATACATGTCACTCTATTACGATACGTTTTCATATATTATTTATTTTGTACATAAATTATTAACATACATCCATAACCTTTTAATCCATGTTTGTGTAAAATTTATAATATAATTAATAGATAAACTAATGCACTTAGTATATATATTATTTGACTACTGGGTTGTTTGACATGCAGATAGGGATTACCTTCAACGGTCAGGTCCAAATTAGGATGCACATGAATGTTTCCTAAGCTAGGTTTGTGTCCAACTAAATCGGTTCATATAGTAACTCTCGAGTACGGGAAAGTACGGGGTGTTACAAAGAGATTGAAAGGCTCATCCACGAAGGCTGACTCACGGAACATTTCGAGAGAACCGGGACAACTGAATAGCGCCCAGTGAACAACCGACCCACAGGGGAAATCCGAACTATCGTCGGAGGTCCCAGAGGCGGAGGTGATTCCAACAATGCACGAAAGAACCATCCCAGAAGCCTCAGCCGGCATGAGTCCGAACTCCTGGTCATAGCTCGGCCACCGAAGGAGAAGAAGAGGGAGAAGTACTGTATCTCTTTTACTGATGAGGATGCCCGAGGCATCTATCACCCTCATGATAATGCATTAGTAATCACCCTTTCCATCGCAAATCGTAGGGTATTCTACATATGTGTTGACACAGGATCGTCGGCCGACGTATTGTTTACTTAAGCATTTGATAAAATGGGGGTCAAACAATCGGCATCACGACCAGTTCGTACCCCATTGGTCGGATTCTTAAGCAGACAGACACTCCCAAAAGGAGTCATCTCCCTACCGCTCACAGCAGGGAATCCCCCGCATCAAGCTATTGTGATAGTCAATTTTCTGATAGTTGATCAATCATCAGTCTACAACGCTATTCTCGGCCGGCCATCGCTGAGTCTCCTCCAGGCAGTGGTATCCACATACCACCTCTCCATGAAATTTTTGACTGAGTAGGGAGTACGAGTTGTCAAAGGAGATCAACAAGACGCAAGGCGCTGCATGCAACTACTGTAAAGATCCCCTCCAAGAAATCCCCAGCTGAAGCGCTAATGATCGAATCACTGGACCCTCAAACCGAGACTCCTGAATGAGGACAGCCAGTTGAAGACCTAATCTCGGTACCCTTGGCCGAGACAGATACTTCTAAAATGATTCAGATTGGCTCATCTCTACAATTACCCTTGAAAGACAATCTGATAGCCTTGCTCCGACGATATGCAGACGTATTCACCTGGAGCCATGAAGACATGCCAGGAATTGACCCATCTGTGATTACTCACCGACTCAAAATCGATCCGACCTACCGCTCGATACGACAGAAGCGACGGGCACTCGGCCCAGAAAGGTACGCAGTCAAGAGGTCAACAAGCTCCTCAAGACAAAATTCATAGAAGAGATATACTACCCGAACTGGGTAGCTAATGTCATACTTGTGAAAAAAGCCAATGGAAAGTGGCGAATCTGTATTGACTATACCGACTTAAACAAAGGATAGCTTTCCTCTTCCAAGGATAGATCAGTTGATAAATAGTACAGTGAGACATAAACTTCTTAGTTTTATGGATGCATATTCAAGATATAATTAAATTATAATGCATCAATCTGATAAATCAAAAACCACCTTTGTCACTGACAAAAGTCTTTATTGTTATCGTGTGATGCCTTTTAGTTTGAAAAATGTTGGAGCAACTTATCAAAGATTGGTGAACAAAATATTCACTCGGCTGATTGGCCGAACCATGGAAGTGTACATTGAAAACATACTTGTCAAAAGTGTACAAGCGATCGATCATATAGCCGACCTAAAAGAGATGTTCCTGATCTTACGCAAGTATCAAATGAAGCTGAATCTGAGCAAATGCGCCTTTGGTGTAAGCTCAAAAAAGTTTCTCGGATTCCTTGTCAGTCAGCGAGGGATCGAGAAAAACCCAGAGAAGATAAAAGCAGTGCTCGATATGGAGTCCTCGAAAATGATCAAAGTATACAAAGATTAACTGGACGAGTAGCGGTACTCAACCATTTTCTATCCCGAGCTACCGATAAATGTCTCCCATTTTTCAAACAATAAAAGGGACGATAGGTAGTGGATTGGATGGAAGAATGTGAAGCTGCGTTCCAGCAATTAAAGTCTTATCTCAGATCTTCGCCTCTCTTATCGAAGCCCGAGCCTGGAGAAGCCTTATTACTATATCTTGCGGTGTCCAAGGCAGCAGTCAGCTTAGCCTTAATACGAGAACATGAAGGAAAGCAACTGCCGGTTTACTATGTCGGTAAGGCACTTCTATCGGCAGAGACGAGATATCCACTCTTAGAAAAAGTGGCCTTAGTCCTAGTCATTTCCTCACGTCGACTTCGGCTATATTTCCAGGCTCATACCATTATTGTCATGACCAACCTCCCGCTACGCTAGATTCTGCAGAAACCGAAAGCTTCAGGTCATCTTACTAAATAGGCAATCGAACTCAGCAAATTCGACATTCAGTATAAACCGAGGATAGCGATCAAGGGACAAGCTGTGGCCGATTTCATTGCTGAAGTCACTCCACAAGCCGACACACTTGCTACTAAACCTCGGAAGAGCCAACTACTGCTTTTCCCGCATCCTCTCCCATCACCACCCCTTGGAAGTTGTACGTCAATGGCTCATCCAACTTTAGGGCAAGAGGGACAGGAGTAGTACTGGAGACTCCCGATCAAACCTATATGCAGTATGCCTTAAAACTTATATTTCAAGCCTCGAACAACACAGCAGAATGCGAAGCATTATTACTCAGACTCCGACTTGCGGCCAGCTTAAGCGTTACACATCTCAACGTTTTTAACGATTCTCAGTTGGTCGTCAATCAGGTCACGAGTGTATACTAGACACGGAAAGAATAGCTGAAAGCTTATATGAAAAGAGCAAAAGAGCTGATCAGCAGATTTTAGCTTTATATTGTCACTCGAATCCCTCAAACAAAAAATGTCAAGGCTGACCTACTGGTGAAACTCGTCTCTACTGATGAAGACAACATACCTAGGTCTGTTCCGATCAAGTACATTGCTAAACTGAGTATTATTGAACCGGTTGTCTCGACCGTACTCCCTATCGATCTGGGACCTACTTGGAGTAATTCGATCGTCTGATATGTCAGTAGTGGGGAATTGCCTGAAGATCATGCCAAGGCTCGACGACTAAAAGTTCAAGCCTCTCGCTACACAATACTCAATGGGACATTATATAAGAAAGGGTACTATGCTTCGTTGTTGCGATGCTTGAATCATGAAGAAGCCTACTATGTGTTACGAAAAATTCATGAAGGGATCTGTGAAAATTACTCAGGAGGGCGATCTCTCGCACATAAAGTCTTACGCTGAGGATACTATTGGCCGACTATCCAGCATGACGCTCATAAGCTCATTCAGAGATGTGATAAGTGTCAACGATTCGCAGCTATCCCGAGATAGCCTCTTGAGGAACTAACTCCTATGACCGATCCTTGGCCCTTAGCACAATGGGGAATCAACATTATTGGACCTCTTCTTATGGGGAAGGGACAAACCACTTATGCAGTCATGGCAGTGGATTATTTCACAAAGTGGGCTGAGGTAGAACCATTGCCGAAGATAACTGAATAAAAGATTACAGACTTTGTATGAAAGAATATCGTCTATTGGTTTGGTATACCTCAGACTATAGTGACCGTGTAAGACCCGTATCCTAGACCGTACTATTCTATCAACTCCCGCGATCCTTCCCGTTGAATTCTGACAATCCGCAACCGATAATCGACATTTGCGCACGACCGTAAGTCATATCCTATACATTTGAGTCGGCTTAATTCGAGACTTGTATCATTACGATCGCACAGTTACTGCGGTTTCAACGTCGTGACTCATGTACCGATCCGATACCCTGACTAAGAGATGTGAGCCGGTGTTTATTTCAAGAAAACGCTGTACGTTTACAATCCCAAGAGAATCTCTACGACATGTCCTATCAATCCATCAATTAATCAATCACTCCATCAATCCATCAATCACTTTATGTCAAGTACACATCACCTTTCACCCCATCCCTAAGCAACCACCAAAGTCAACTCTTTCTCACCCTCTCTCTTACACCACCTTACATGTCAAGTACCACATCCATCACTCACCTCACCCTTTCACCCATCACACTCATCCCTCATCTCCTTACATCCCATCTTTCTCTCTCATTTCTCAAGCAACAAACCCCAAGCAAGGGAGGTTCCCACGTCCAAGGTTTCCCATGAGAGAAAATGTGATTTTGGTGGCCCACTTCCCATCCCAAAAGCTCTAATCCTAGCCATCCGTAATTTTTTATAGTTTTTAAGATGGGCCAAGTGAGGCCTACCGATCAATGGTATAGATCTCACTTGGGACCCTAAGATGTAGCTGATGGCCCATCTTGATCATCAAAATCATTCCATGATGGAGCCATTCTCCATGGACCCCATCATGATGTTTACTTTCTTACAATAAAGAGGTCATATAGATCGTTCATTTTGGATGGAGAGGGATCTCCATCGTTGATCTTTTATTTTGAAGGCCCATATGCACTGAGACCCATTGATGTATGATTAGATGGTTGAAACGGAGGGCCTATGTGTCGGGGTCCCTCCATCACGCGTGTCCCACTCTTTTACTCTCTCTCTCTCTCCCTCTCATTTTTATTTATTTTCTTTGTATGTTGATGTGGCCATGTGGCCCACTTGAATGAGCCCCACCATGAAATATGTATTTTATCCAAGTCGTTCATGAGTGGGGCCTACCTTACATGCATTATACCCACACCACCTATCATGTGGTGGCCCACCTAAGAAGGGCCCACCTTAATGTTTTTTTTTAAAAAAAAACCCCAAAAGAGTCCAACGTCTCTGGACGTCACTGGAACAAAAACACAAATATGAGCTTGGTTCAAGCCATTGGGGTGGGCCATTTGTACAGGACCCACCTTGATGCATGTATCTAATCCAAGCCGTCCATCCTCTTCCCCGACTCATTTTAGGCGTTGAGCTAAAAAATGAGGATGATCCGAGTATCTAGTGGGTCATGGTTTTAAAAACATTACCATTACCATTGAAACCTTCTCAGATTTTTTTTACATGTCGAAAAGGGGCCGATATTGGTCTTGATATGTTTGTTATGGGCCGTAGAATACAATGAATGGAATGGATTCACTTGGAGTGGACCCCGCATATGAAAAACCTCAGAACAACAGGTTTTCAAAGAAAAAACTTAATAAATAAATAAACAAGCAACAACCTGCTGCTGTGTCGGGGACGCTGGCCGCGCCAGCGACTGGCGGGCTGACAGACGGAGGTCGACCCACCGCCCCTACCGTGGGCCCCACCTCAGTGTTTATTTGTCATCCAATCCGTCCATATGGTGGGCCCTCAACGCAGTGGGCCACCCTCCAAAAATCAGGCCCATCCAATGCGCAGGTGGCCCACGTGAGAAGAAACAGTGAGAATTGAGCACTACCATTGAAACCCTTTGTGGGTCCACAGAAGTTTTGGATCAAGCTGAAATTTGTTCTTCCTCCTCACCCAGGTCTCTGTGTGACCTTATCAACATGTGGGATGGTGAGTAAACATTATAGTGGGCCCCCCACGTGGGACCCACGATGATGTATGTGCCTTACATCCACCGTCCCCCTGGACGGTGGAGACCCCTGTGGTGTATGTATTATCCATACCGTCCAGCCATTTTTTTATGGTTTGAGCTAAAAAAATGAGTTAGATCTATGGTTCAAGTGGGCCCACCTTGGTATGTGTATAGGGCCCATATTGATTTAATTGTGGCCATTCATTGAGGCCTACCTTGGTATACGTATAAATGCCCATGGGATTAAGCCCATTTGGCATATGTAAGGCCCATGGGATTAAGCCCATGTGGCATATGTAAGGCCCATGAGATCAAGCCCATTTGATATATATAAAGCCCATGGGTTTAGGCCCATTTGACATATATAATGCCCATGGGATCCAGCCCATTTAATATATATAAGACCTATGGGAATTAGGCCCATTCGATAAGGCCATAAGATTAAGCCCATTTGATACATATAAGGCCCAAGTTGTGAGGCCCACTTTGATGTATTTCAAGGCCCATGGGTCATGGACCATTGCAATGTACATAAGGCTCATTGGTGAGGCCCATTAATGCAGCCCATTTGATGAATGTAAGGCCCATGTGATGCGGCCCATTTGATGTATCTAAGGCCTATGGGTCGAGGCCCAATGGGATGTCCTTAGGGTCCATTGCAATGTTCGTTTCCCCATGGATCATGTAATGATATTTATGGTAGGTCGTGCCTTAGGAGCAATGATGGTTTGACGTCCACATTGTATGTACAATGTTGATTAAATGTTCGCATTGTAACCCTCCTTAGGGCCCATTGATAGGTCCATACTCGTTAATATTCATCGCTTTATAACATGCTTAGTATAATCCCATGACTCATGCCCATATGCATCATATGTATGCTTAATATGAGTAGTGACTGATCATAATATACGTCATTGGGTAGACCATTTATGGGACTCGTTATGAGACAGAGTGCCCCACATGATCGCACAGTACGCGCTAGATTAATGCATGATTGCCGGTGTGATTCATGTATCTCGCATATGTGTAACTTGATCACTGCACGCCCTAGTAACATCAGGGTCATGGCTCCATAGGTATATTGTGGATGGTCGTATTGGATACCGAAAATACTTGGTTCTAGCACTGTGGGCACTTAGGATGTCATTGGGTGAGAGTCCTAGAACCTTTTTGGTACCAGGAGATGCTCCAACGTCTAGACCGAGTGGATACACAAGCGTCCAAGTGTCGAATACCAGTAGGCCGCGTCTCTCACTGTGTCGTGGTCGGTTGAAAGGGGGTGTGGCCTTATCCGCCTGAGTGAGGGGGCTACAAGCTAGGCTGAGTTTGACTAACTCACAAATGAGTCCGCTATCGACGAGCTGGGTAGGTATTGGTAAACTACTAGTCAGGCGGATAGTGAGGTCTATTTCGCTTGCTTGACTGTGCAGGTAGGGAGGTGGAAGTCATTGCGAAGTGTATTAGACCCTGGTGATATCCAGAGAGGAACTGTACTTATATGTACCTACTTGCTTAGATTGCATTTTGCATATGACATTCGGCTATGTAGGCCTTGCATTGCATCGGTGTGGCCAATGACATTCATATCTCGCATCGCATGGCCTTGGTATGGCCGATAGCAATCATGTCTTGCATTACATAGCCTTGACATGATTGATTTTATTCATGGACTTACCGCATACTTCCGTATTTCTCTGATACTATACACTTGACATTTGCCTTACGCACACACTTACACCACCCTCTAAGCTTTTATAAGCTTATACACGACAGTTGCGTGCAGGTAGCGTTGGACAGCAGCAGCGCTGAGGTAGGAGTGCGTATCAAGACCTTTTGGAGCTTTTTGGTCACCTTGTATTTTCCTTTCCGCATTGTACTTAAAGTTTTTGATATAGTGGATATGTAGCGATGTTATTTTGTGACTTGGTTATGCTCCCTTACAAAAAAAAAATTATTCTGAAAATCCTCCTAGTAGGATTTCAGGATCAGAATCTGGAATTTGATTATCAGGAGCCGAGAATGGGGCACTACGGAGGCTGTCGGCACCGGATGCGGCAATCAGGATTCATGTGAATCCGATTTTTGAGTTTGGGGCGTGACAAACCGACAACGGGAAGTAGTTCGACAACAAATATTACCAAGAGATGTGCGACAATCTCGGAATCAGAAACATATATTCGTCACCTCATCATCCTCAGACAAATGGACAAGTCGAAGCAGTCAATAAGATTATCAAACAGCATCTCCGAACCAAGCTTGACCGAGCCAAAGGGGCATGGGCTGAGGAACTCCCGAAGATACTATGGGCTTACCGAAGTACAGTCCGGACTGCTACAGGAGAAACCCCTTTCTCTCTTGCTTATGGCTCGAAAGCCGTCACTCCAGTTGAGATCGGATTACCTTCTGCCCGAGTCAGCTCCTTTAATGAGGAAGAAAATGAAGAACTTCTTTCTCTCGACCTCGACCTTGTGGATGAGCAAAGGGAAAAGGCTCGGTTATGAATGATAGCTCGACAGCAACAGGTAGCCCGATTCTATAATGCCCGAGTGAAGGTTAGACGTTTTCGAGTCGGGGACATAGTCCTTTGAAAAATGTTCCTCAATACTAAGGAAGTTGGCGCAGGCATGCTGGGACCCAATTGGGAGGGGCCCTATGTCGTCTCAAGCACCATCAGACCAGGAACGTACCGACTGGAAGATCTGACCGAAAAATTACTGCCTTATCCATGGAATGCCGAACATTTAAAAATATACTATCACTGACTATCCCAAAAGCCGGCATACCAAAGCAATGAAAAAGACTCAAAATGACGAATATATAAACTAAGTTAAAAATAAATGAAATAAAACTAGTATATTCATTTATCAGTATGTTTGTTACATCGGGTTACATCTTGCTTAGCATAATATTGTCTGACAAAAAGGGTTAATAGTAAATGATAGGTCAGCCAACACATATGAACTCTTCCCTCGACAACAACTATTCAGTGGGTTACTTGGAGCTGATGATGGTGCCGAAGTCAAGCTGATGATGATACCAAAAACCGAGGCCCGGGGTCAAGGATCACTCGGGGCAACCTCGGGGGTCGGGACTACATCAGACTCAACCTCAATTCTAGGCCCCGCACCATCGGCCTCGGTTACTTCAGTTGTCGCATCTTCGAGAGGGCCATCCTCGAATCTAGAGAGATCGAGATCAGGAAAAAAATACTTCATCACCTTGATGCAAGCAGCGTACCTGCTCTCGTATAGACGATCCCTCTCATCTTTAAACTCCGGAGACTCGAGGAAGTCCTTCACAGCCTGCTCCCCGGCCTCTTTCCTCGCCAACTCAAGCGTCACTTTTGTATCAGCTTTCAGTCGAGCCAGCTTCTCCTTAGAGGTGTCCCGAGCTATGCGGAGTTGAAGACCCTCATCACAAGCCTTATTCAGCATCTGGACCGACCGAGCACATTCAGCTTTAGCATCCTCGGTCACCCTCCGAGCGATACTCAGCTCCCCTATCAATCGGCCAACCTGAAGAGAGGTAATCTCGAGCTAAGCCTCCGCCTCTGCCGCCCTCTTCCGAGTTGCCTCAGCATCAGCCACGACTCTCCGAGCCTTCTCAAACTCAGCCAGATCCCTGCTTGCTCTAAGCAGGCAAGGAGAAAGTTGTATAGGAAGGAGACAGTCAGATCGAGGCTTTTAATAAAAAAAGAGAGAACAAGCGAAGAGAAAGGCGAAAATCATACCTGGAGTAAGCTCCTCGCCGCCTGGGCGAGTATCCGACTCCTAGGGGCATCGAAGAGGAAAGAAAATTCTTTCTGACTCCCATGAGCAATAGCCCAAGGGACCATATCTCTCACAACCCGACAGAAGGATGAGGCCTCCTGTTGAGTCATCTCCCCCCTTGAGGTCTTGTAACACCTTGCTCTCGAAACTCGAGGATAATCACTCGAGTGCAGGAACCCGAGCGTTACGTTATGAAGTGGACTAACATACATCTAAATAGTGAAAAATACCATAACAGAGAGTAAAGAAACATTGCATAAACTAAGGATATCAAGAGTAACAACAAGGAAGCTTAATACATGTAAATGGGAGCAAAATGAAATCCCACACCAGGAGAATTTTTATTACAATTCAAATATAACGAAAGTCTGAAACATGAAAATGTATCAATCCTGAAACATTAGTTGAGCTCCAACGGCTCAACTGTGTTCGCATAGAGTTCTTCCTCGCCAAACTCCACCTCAGCCGCCCCTGGGATTCCGTCATAGGTGTCTCCACCTGTCATCAATCCTGCATTTATTTGGTGTAACCGGACTATGGGTGAGTGAAAACTCAGTGGGAACTTCCCGCAAGGATTCATGCATATCATATCATTCCAAAACCATTTAAACGAACATGTCAATTCATAACCAAAATAATATGAACTTATATGTAAATGAATGGATGTATGGATGTATGCTCAAGTCACAGATCTGGGGATGTACATCCAGCTGTCAAAATAAAGGGTCGCCCGCAGTAGTAAACTACCTGGAAAAGACCATACAGACCGTCCGCAGTAGATTAAATACCTAGAAAAGGCCATTCAGACGAGTGCGCCCAAGGATATCTCCTGAAAAAATACACGGAGTACGCCCGAGGAGAGTCTAATCCTGGAAAAGCCTCATGTAGAGAAGAGCGGCCCAAAGTGTACAAGTGCACAAACCTGATGGTTGGACTTAGGTAATAAAACCTTTCACGACCCAACAAGATGTGACTTACGATGAACACTTGAAAAAGCTCACATGTCATGCGTGAATTTCATGTATCATGATGTTCATTCACATTCCATAGGATTGATAAGGTGGCCTTCATAGACGTTGTCAAATATCACAAATTATTAAACATCCAAGCATGATTTCGATTATAGATTCAAACTAAAATGGGTCTATCCTGTGTAGGGAGTGATGGGACAATTTTACCATTTATAAGATGGATGGAAACAAGGTTCCTTACCTCACGTTATAACTAGTAGAAATGTACATGTAATTAAGCAATTCTAAATGTGGCATAAGGAGTGTAATAAAAGCCCCTATCATATGAATTAGAGAAACAAGGTCTAAACATTCATTCATGATTGTCAATATCAATTAATGATTCAAAGGTGTGAAATCAAGATATGCACAATTATAACATTTCTACACATTATGCTTAAAACTAGCTTTAAAATTCAATGAAATGAATGAAGCAATGTGGGATCTTCCTCACCTTGGGGTATTTTCCCTGATTGTAATGATCCTATGAAATGAGTGTGATTATCTGATTTGGACTAATTGAAGGAGAGTATTCTTTATGGCAATCAGCTCCTGTTTGACACATTAGAAAATACTAGTGAGCCATGACCGAGTTGACTCGGTCGGGGTTTTTGACCAACTGTGAGTTGAGCTACTTATGAGATTTTAACCGACAACAGGGTCCTATTTATGGTCCAAATAAATCCAACACTCATCAAATTTAACATGGGTGATTGGGGTCATCCTAACTCAGTCAAAAAACTGACTGAGTCAGCTTGTTAAAGAGGATAGAGTCGACTCAGTTTGGAAAGACTGTCGAGTCGGCCCCTAATTAGGCAGATCTGGGACGCCCATGGTTGGGCTTCTGGCTGACAGGGTGAGTCACTACCCAGGCCCAACTGAGTTGGGAACTGATCTCATGCACTGTACTTAAGTCGCTGACTCAGTAGCAACTCAGGTGCAAATGGCACTTCCACCCCCCATCCTGGTGAACCAGAGCTTGACTTGCAGTGCCTGTCCCAGCTCCAGGAAAATCGACCACTGCCATGAAGGCAGATCGGGATTATCATGCTGACATGGTGCTAGTCACTCAACTCGTAACTGAGTTGAGTCGACCGTGAAATCAGGCGGACAGTGGGTGGAATCTGTCAATGACAGAGGGGAAACTGATGGATTTACCTGATCAGGGGCCATCCACGGTTACTGACGGAAGGCTCGGGATGACCGATTTCACAAGAAAATGATGCAACTGGATGTGGGTTGGAGAACGAACTCGGTTGACCCGGTACAAGTTGACACAGTTGCTGAAAACGGGTTCCAGCAACCACTACTTCTCAGATCTCACCCATACTCCTTACATCCCCTTTCTCTATTCTCCCTCTTCTCTCTCAGCGTTCTCTCAGAACCGACGACTCAGCTGAGTCAAGTTGCTACTAGGCCTGCAACTCACCCAGCGGCGGCAGACTCCCTCTCTCTCTCTCTCTCTCTCTCTCTCTCTCTCTCTCTCTCTCTCTCTTTCTATATCCTTTCTTTTTCTTGTCTTGGGATTCGCCCTAATACAAGGCTTTTTATAGCCAAACCGTTTCTGGAAACATCTCCTACTAATCGCAAAGATTAGCGTGTTGATAATTCAAGCCGACCGAGAGAAAACCACCATCAGGATTCTCATCAAAAGTTGAACGCGTGCATGGGTCCAGATGACATTCAAGGATGGGTTTCGGGTTTGATGGGCCACGCGATGGACGTCTCAGATGGGCGAATGGGTCATCCTTGTAGCAGGTGGGTTCCACAGCTGATGTGAGGAAGATAAAGGACTGATAATGGTGGTTTTGCAATGATCGACTGATCGGATGATCTGGTGCGTCCAAACGGCTTAGATATTACCCAGGAGGCTTGTGTGGCCCATGAAACGGTGAATAAGGACGGTTGGTTGCTGCCCTAATCTAAGAAGTTGGGGACGCGAGTGGGTGCGGCGTCTCGCCAAAATCTTGACTCTTCTTATGAGATTTTGAACAAACCTAACACGGACGGCCAGGATGCCCTAAGGAAGCTCCTAGAAATCAGAGAAGGGCGGAGATCAACCTTACCCGAAATGGAAACTCTCTTTCGCCTTTTCGTCATGTAGGGATCCATATTTGGAAATCATAGGGCTAACTCGGATTTTCTCCGCGTACGTGGCGCCCATCTGACCGTTTCCAACGGTCGGATTGGTCGGAGTGTGGTGTAGGTGGATAAAAGTTCCCCATCAGCAGCACCTTCATACGTTGCTTGTTGATTAGTTATCAGAGGTGGCTTGAGTGGTTTTTAATCACTAATCTGGTCATGGTCGAGGTCGGTGGGACCCATTCTATCAGATGGATGGTCTGGATTAAGTAACCGTATTCGGAAGAGCTCCGTTTGCATTGTTAAACAGATGGTCCGTTGAACTAGCATTGGGCGGGAGAGATTTTGAAAATTCGCTGATTTGTGAATTCTATCGGGTCAAAGCTTATTTGACCCGATGCTAGATCTCGTGCACGGCGAGTGTACTCTATCTGTGTACATGCACAGGTCAAGGTGGTGTACACGTGTGATTCTCAATCGATCCACACCAACCATTCGTTAGGTCAGCTTGATCTAGACCCATCCCAAAGGGATGAGGCAAATCCAAGGTGCAAGTGACTGTAAAACATTCTTTGTGCACTATGAAAAGGTTTTACCGACTATACAACTGTCAGATCAACTCGCTGTCAATCATCAACGGTCAAAAAGGGTCCTAAACTATCCTAAGTGCATTTAAACGATGAATATTGTCCTTTAATGGGCAGATTCGCATGATTTGGTACTAGATCCGTGAAGGGAGTGCCGGACCTGATACACAGTGGATTTGATGATCAGTGGTTGGCAACGAAGGGCTTGGTTTTCCTCTATCATAGTTCAATGGTCTAAGTCGATCTAGGCCATTTGTTTGACTTGGAAGACCTAGCAATGGCTATAGGTTAAGGGTTGAAGTTCTAAGAGTTAGGTGTTTGTTATTTCAGACATTTGTCGCAAGTAACCTTGGATTATTTGGGTCCCATACGCTCATAGGTGTAATCTGAGTTGTCTATTCCACTTACAAGGTTTCTTAATTGTTCTGGGTTGAAGATCAACCTTATTTTCGTAAGGGTCATGCTTGGATGTCTAGGGTCATGCTTGGATGTCTATCCTTGGTAAGGATTGTCTATTTCAATTGAACTGTTGGTCCCCTACTTCAGTGTGCATAATAGTGATCCCAAAGCGTGTTTAAAGGGTTATATAATCTTCTTTATGGCTAGGATCTCGTTATCAGGCTTATGTTAGTTCATAGTGTTGAGGAGTGGAGTGGTTGATTCCATTTTCAAGTTAAATTTTACGGTAAAGTTTGAGGGTCGTTACCCATGTCTAAAGTTATTTAGATCTCTATAGCAACACCTGAGTATAGAAAAATATGAGGCATTACAGGTCTCCCCTCTTTGCTCCTCCCTTCGTCCCGAGACCCGCTGTGCAACAGGTCCTAGCTTGGAAGTAGCCCCAGACCCGCTCGCACCCTCCGCCCTCTCTTCGGGGTTAGAGAGAACCACAACGGTTGGGATGGTCAGAGCAGGGGCAGGTGACTCCACGACCGAAGGAGCAGTCGAGGCTTCGACAGAAGCACCAACCTACGGGGAGCTTTCAACTTTGATGGCTTCTGAAGGGGTCGGGCTTCAGCCATATCTATGTCGGACAAAACACAGGGTCAGAAAAATTCTAAAAAGAGGTACTAGAGCCACTTAAAGATATCTGTCATGGACGAATCTAGGCCCGAGAGAAGAAGACACTTTGGTTGCAAGAGAGACTTCCATGACCGATCTTCCGAAATTATTGTCCACAGTTCTTTGATCCGAGCCAAAGCGTTGGCTCCTAGTTTCGACTTTGTCTTGGAGATAACTGCAAAGTACAATCAGTTAGATTTAGAAAGATTGGAATAAGAAAAGATGAGACAAAGGGCATGCCGAGTCACTTGCTTCGGAGAAAGCCGAAGGAACGTGAGGTTCGAACAGTCCTGACTCAGCCGTCTCCCAGCGAACGCATGCCCAGAACCACCTCTCTCTCCAATGTTTGTTAGAGGTGGGAGGGTCGATTATTAAAGATCCTCCCTTGTTCCGCTAAGCACTTAAAAAATACCAGCCAGGATGTGTAGTATTCGGCCGGAGTTGATACAAATAAAGGAACTCGTCTATAGTCAGTGGAGGCTGTTCTGCTTTAGCCCACAACACTGCACAACTGAACAAGTTCCTCTATCCATTTGGAATTACTTGCCCAAGAGAAATCCTAAGTCGAGAAAGGAAATCCCGAGCAACGGGTTGCAAGGGTAGACATAAGCCACATTGCATGGCAACTTGGAAGATTGTGACCATCCCAGGAGGGAGACGGTCGGGCAACTCATTCGGGAGTGGAAGACGAATAATCACTGAGTTGGGAACATGATAGCCGACTCTAATTCTATCCAAATCTGCCTCAGTCAAAACTAAGGGGATCGGCCCCTTCTATTCGTCTCCGACCTCCTTACTCTCGGCAGCCTGTCCTTCTTCAGCTGCCGACTCAACGAACCGAGTCAATCTCCTTGGGAGAACCGACTCAGTGATCCCCCTAGATTCAGCCCTCACCGACCTCTTGGGAAGGGTTGACTCAACAACTTCTTCCTCTAATTCTTCTTCTTCTTCTGAATCATCATTAGGGAAATAAGGAATGGGCCTGCCAGGGGCATGTCTCAAGCCTGAAGGGCCTGCTGACGTGGAGCATTCCACTGAAGCCCCACTGGACACTATGGCGGCATGTTGGAAAGCCGCATTAGCACCAATCGCCATCTCTGCCAGTAACGAGGGCGATTCCGCGACATTTCAAAGATGCCTCGTTTCGCCCTCATCCCCGGAAACCACCTCCCGAGGACTTGACATATCCATTATCGTTAAAAGTCAAAAAAGGAGGAAGAGAGAGGACTCATTGGAGAGGCGAAAGGCACAAAGGTAAGGAAAGAAGGAAGTTAAACGAAGAATGGCAAGTCACGAGCACAGTGGAGCAAGGGAGGAAGAAATAAAAAATGAAGAGGGAGATCGAGCGAGAGAACGAAAAATGAAAAAAATGCTCCCGCACCTCCTCTTATAGTTGAGCCATGTGGCAACCGCATTTAAGGAGGAGTCGAATCGACGCTGACTTCGACTCCCCCACTCGACGCGTGGCGCACGCCGACTGACGCGGGTAACGCCTTCGACATGCGTCCATCGCTCATAAGTGGATGAGACAAATTGACGGTTGTCCGCTCGTGCGACCTCGAGTAACGAACCGTCATACATTAAGGACGATACAAGGAGCATTAAATGCTTTATCATAATCTTAGTTCTTAACATAAACCGACCTAGCAACTCATTACTCCTTCGTGTCGACATGACTACCACAAGGAGTAGAGGGCTTACTGTTGGGAAAAAATATGACAAGTCCAGAGGGTCGGCTGAAAGCTGGAGTAACTCTAGATACAAAGCCAAGGGTGACTATGAAAGCCGACCAAAGATAAAGCCTAGAGGAGTGACTTAGCTTGGATCTGCGGGTATTAATCCTGACCTGAGATAAAAGAGTCAAGAGCCACAAGCGAAATGTATCAGACATAAAAGTTGACTCGGTAAAGAGACAGCTATGTCTGAAAGGACCTATTAAAGGCTCTAAAGCTAAAAGCCACTTGACCGAATACAAAACCGACCCATATGAGGTTAGTTGTAGTGTCGGCTATCGGATTAAGAGGGGGCATCGGTCTTTAACCGATCCTGTTTCATTCGACAGTAGGCAAATAACTCCATATTTGTAAGCCAGCCGAGAGACTGCATAGTCCATTGAGGCCGAGCCAAGCAAAAGAGAGACGGTGTAATCTCAAACACCGATCCGAGAATTTTGTAAAAGGATACCCGACCCCGAAAATCTCGGGATCGGGAAGTATCTACAAACGAATGACAATTAAATTAAATCTCCTGAAAATTAGGAGAGAATCCCTTTACGTCGGGACCTCTTATTCCTATAAGAAGGGGGGCTCTCCAGAAAGCAAGGTACGCAAAAAATAAAAACCCTAAAGTCTCCTCTTCTTGGATCTCTACTGACTTAAGCATTGGAGGTGTCCCGGCCCTAGCCAGGGTCACTTTCCCTTTCTCATTATAGTGCAGGCAATAGTACAGGAAGAGGTTGCACTAGTTTTTTGCATCAACAAAATTCAAACCCTTGTGAATATATCATGCATAGCTGGATTAAAGTTGATTATGAATCAAGGGTGCTAAACACAATAGGAAGCCTGGATTTGGAACCCTAGGATTTGAAATCCTCCTATTGTGTTTGACACCTTGGATTGGAACTCAACTTTAATCCTAAAGTAACTATGCATGGTATATTCATAAGAGTTTGGATTTAATTACTAAATCAAATTTAATATCTTTAATTAGTGAACATATGTAATGTTTGACACAATGGTTATAATAAGCCCGCTAAAATATATACTTTGCTCGAAAATGATGAAATTCCAAGTCTCGGATGGGCCACAAGCACAAGATCATGTCCGAGTGACTAACCAATGATTTTCAACCATTAATTTAAATGGACAATGTTTGGATGGTGTTGATCATCATATTAAAGTGATTACAGTGATGCAATTGATAATTAAGTTGCTTTGGGATATTATTAGTGGGCCATGTGCCCAATAGTTTAATACTCTAGTGACACATATTACAAATGTCATTCTTGGAAGGATTTTAGATGTAATCTAAGCTCTCACCGTGGATTTCAAACCCTCTCTTTGAGGGGACTTGAAATCCCTTAGGGTGCCAAACAACCATGGGATTTGAAATCCCCTCAAATCCCCATAAATCCATGGTGCCAAATGACCCCAATTAAGGGTTTCAAATCCCCTCAAAGAGGGACTTTGAAATCCATTGTAAAAGCTTAGATTACATCTACGTGCTATTATTTCGACTTCACACTCCAGCATGGTTATTTTATTCGCACCGCATATTGTATTAAATCCTCGGCATCTGATATTTGGCTCTCTATATCTCTGCATTGCATAATCTGATAATTATATGATTTATAGACTTGCTAGTATTTTGGACATTATATGATTTATGGACCTATATTGTATACTTGGCACTTACCTTGTGCACACACTTACACCACCCTCTAAGCTTTCTATAAGCTTATGCATGATAGATGCATGCAGGTGGCGTTAGGTTGCAGCAGTGTTGAGCTTAGAGCATGTAGCTGACTTGTGGAGCTTTGATTTCAACATATATATTTCCCTTTTAGCATTGTATTCAAATGTTATATTGGTGGATATATGTGATGATGATGTTGTCTTTGTGATTTGGGTAAATTTGTGGTTATACTTATTACGAGTTAAATGTATGTTGGAAAATCATCCTTGTAGGATCCCAGGATCAGAATCTGGCATATGGACGCTGGGAACTGAGAATGGGGTACTACAGAGGCTATCGACACCGGATTTGGCGATCGAAAATTTTGTAAGTCCGGTTTCTGAGTTTGTGGCGTGATAAAAAAAATATGAAAAAATTAATGGAAAATATAAGTATACAACACACACATCAAGTGGGCCAATGGTCAAGGAAACACCCGCTAGTGGTCCCACCATGACGTATGTGTTTTATCCACACTGTCTATCTATTTTTCCATATCATTGTAGAGCTTATCCAAAATGAGGTAGATCTAAATTTCAGGTAAACTCCACATAGGAAAAAATTTGTGATTGAATGTCCATGGTTAAAAACTTTATAGGGTCCACTATAATGTTTATTTGATATCCAACTTGTTGATTAGGTCATATAGACAGGGAAAAACAAATACTAGTTTGATCCAATACTTTTGTCGCTTAAGAAGCTTTTAATAGCGAACGTTCAATCACTATTGTTTCCTATGATGTGGTCTACTGGATATTTGGATTTATCTTATTTTTGGGCTCATACCATAAAATAATTTATAAAATTAGATGGATAGTGTGGATGAAACAAATAAATCATGGTGGGGCCCATAGAGCACCGATGGCAAGGTCACTAGCCAATCTGTGTCTAGCTGACACCTCATCCACTCCACCAACACCCTACCGTCTTCATTTGGCATCAGTGTGCCTATGACTCAGTAATCCAAATTGTTGATGTGATTGGCCCCCGTTGAAACTCACATACCATGGTGTTCATCCCTATTGTCATCATTTCTTGTGGGAACCAATTAGAGTAAGTTATGCGTGATCTAGATTGATCCGCAAGGTATATTTGAAAATTTACAAAGATATATGAAGAGGATTTTATGATAATACAGCTAGAGCACATCTAATAATGCCACGTCATTATTTAAGCGGTCAATGAAAAAATGATTATGTAGAAGCGATTATAGGACATGACAAGGGTAGAAGCAAAGAAGCCTACGAGGCATTGAATGGTTATAACAACTGTCAAAATGTGTGAAGGATTTATATGGTTAGGATCAAGGTTATAAATACCAAATGAATTTAGTAAGAAGATTTCATTTCATACAAACCCAATCAAAAAAAAAATATATCTTTCAATTACTCGTACTTTTACATTTCATAGTGTAAATTGCTTTATTTCCATACCAAGTCAATTACATTTCTTAGTGAAATTCTTTACTTTTTACATGAGGTTGTTTATATTCATCATAAAATCCATAGACGTAATTGAATAATTGATAATCTTAGTTGTAATTTGAGTGCATGCTCATCATATGTTAGATTCAATTATTCACTTGATAGGTATTGCACAATTATTCTCCTTAATCGGTTGTAATAATCAATTTCTTATTCCTATATTATATATACTAAAAAGTCCTTTAGCAAGTAAGACAAAAGTATAACCCATCATCTGAGGATGAATCTTATGCTCTTGAATTTCGTCTTTACATATTAAGCGAGTAGTTGAACAGGTGATTGATTTCATTCAATCTTTTTCATATATTATGCATTTGCATATTTCAGCCCTTGGGTCATGGTTGTTCAGTTTGAATTGAGCGCATATTCAATACTGACACGCCCACATTCCAACAGCCGAAAACGAGCACCAACAAAAAGAAAACTCCCACTTCCATTGGTGGTCAGCAAATAAGAAAGAAGATACAGTACTTATCTACGCTCGACCTTTGATGGTACAAAAGATCAACGGCTTCGATCACAAAACCGTGGTCCCAGCACGCTCTTACCAAAAGCTTGCGGCCGAGCATTGCATAAATAATGACACAAACCTTGTTCTTTGTCGCGTTCCTGTCTTTTGATTGATCAGTGACCTTCGCGTGCACGTCGTAAACCCGTGTGAGATCACAAGCAATCATCTTGAAGATAGATGGGCCATATCCCAAAAATCACAACGATCAGATGATTCTACCATGCCACGGGAGGAAAAAAAAAAAAAAAGGTTATAAACAAGCCAGCAAAAGTTCCCTTGACTGTATGTTTCTTATTAAAATGTCATTACATTCTAGGAGTCTTTGGTCTGAATTTTTGGTTACGGCCCATCCTTGAAAGGTTCTACTGATGATCGGTACAGATCATACACGTTTGCCACATCTAATGAAAGTTAAGCTGAAAAAGTGTCTTTTTTTTTTTTTTCTTTTTCTTTTTTATAAATGAAATAAAGTGCCCATCTTGTCTTTTTTTTTTGTTCGAAATCATTCCACGTTCGTTCTTGCGTGACGCTACGATAAGTGCTAATGGGCCTCGATTGTTCTGGAAATTCCATGTGGCTCCCTCCTTATGGCACGCTCGTCCAAATCATAAGCGTTTTGCGGGACTATTGATCCTGTGGGCCACAAAGGCCACATACCAGATGGGAAATGAACTAATTAATTTAAAAAACTGAAATAACTAGATGGTCTGATTTTTAGCCTACAGGCCATCACACCGTGGCCCACCATAACACAACGGCTTAGGGAAGGCGGGGCATGCATGATGCTCCGAATAGTTTATTAGTTTTGGGCCATAAACCGAAGTTTCCAGGGGAGCGGATTGGCTGGTGTACCACATGCCACCAACCTACTGGCGCGGGTACGTGTCGTGTGCGTGTGAAGACGAGCGCTGACGCTCCTCGAGATTCGAGTGGTAAGAACGGTTCAAAGGAGATCAAAGTTAAATGGGCTCCACAATAATATATTTATTACATCTACATGGTTCATCCATTTGGAGAGATAATTTTAAATCTTTATCCAAAAAATGAGTAATTTCTAAGGCTCAAGTGGACCACACCACAAATAACACTGGGACGAGATTCTCACCGTTAAAACATTCTTAGGGCCAACGTAACTTTTACTTTCCATCCAATCTAGTTATAAGGTCACAAAGATATGGATAAAGAGATACAATATGCATATACCATATTGATCCAATAATTTTGTGGCACCCAAGACGTTTGTAATGGTAGCCCCACAACTTCTTCAGTGTGGTCCTCTTGATCTATAGGTGTCTTATTGTTCGGCTCAAGGGTTAAGAAGAGCTCACCAAGTGCACGGATGGTTCGGATATAAGTCATCCACTTGGACTCATATAGCTTGAGCCGAGTGTGGTACACCAGCATGATCTATACCTCAAGTGGTAGACAGGAAAAGATACCTTCTCTCATCACTGAGGTCTTGTCATCGATTCTCTATCTCAGGCGGCTAACGGTGAAGTGTGAACTACCGTGGGGTTTGGCTTATGTCGTGACGTTCCTCTCTTTGAAGGGATTTGTAATGAGCGGCCGGAGCTTGAATTACACTTAAAATCATTTCAATAGTGTTACATGTGACATGTGTGTTACATTACACTATTAATTTATTAGGCACATGGCCCACTAATGAAGCGTTCAGCTAATACTTGAAATTTCTTCACTTTCAGGCAAAACATATATTTTAGCGGACTTATCACAACTATAATGTTGAAAATTATATATCTCACTAATTAGAGATATTAAAGTTGATTTAGTAATTAAATTAAAAATCATATAAATATACCATGCATAGATATTTTTGGATTAAAGTTGGTTTACTCTCAGGTGCCAAACACATACTGAGAATTGCAAATCTAAGGGTTTTTCAATCCCTAGGGTTCTAAATCCGAATCCAAAGGGTTCTAAATCCATGCTCTCAAACACATCTTTAGTAAATTCTTGTTTTTCCTATTCACCTGGTCGTGTGACCTTAAAAATATTGAAAAATAAACATTATGATATGGCATACCAATGTTTTAATATGTGAGAATCATTATTTTCATTGCTACTTGTGGTGTGGTCCACTCGAGCTTTGGATATAACTCGATTTATTGGAGTTATTGGATAAAATGATCTTACCAAATGGATGAATGGTGTAGATATAATAAATACCTACGGCCATTAAACTTTGATATCCTTTGAATGTTCGTACAACTTTGAACTGTTTTTACACCTCTGGCCTCGAGGTGCGTCAGGGCTCGTCTTGTACCCATACTAACTAAGATAGTGGTATGTGGTACACCAGCCAATCCACTTTCAGCCCTGGCTGTTTGGTTCTAGGAAAATAGTGTTGAATGAACGTTGACCACTAAAAATTTTTCAGGAGCCGTAAAAGTTTTGGATTGAGCTGATCTTTGTTTTTTTCCCTTCAACTGGGTCTTCATGACATAATTAGGATGGAATTACTTTAAAGGAAAACATTGATTATTATTATTTTATTTTATCTTTTGTGACCGGACCCATAAACAGGTCTTAAAGATGTTAGGTTTCCAAAGGCTCCGATGCATCCAATGCAATCCATTGGAAATTCCACATGCACCTTTTACGTACGCTAGGGATTGTCTTTATTGTTGAACGGGATGCGCTTTGTACCAAAATGACAGAGAAATAAAAATTGGGCTCACCTATTTTTTGTCTCACATGCAATTTGGGGCAGAAGCGTTTACAACGCATCAGGACCGTCCACCTAAGTGGGCTCTGCTTTATTGGCCGACGGTTCATCATGAATTTGTGAGATGGAAGTGTGCCCAACGTTTATTAAAGGTCTCGCATGAATTCATGCACCAAAAAAAGAAAGAAAAGACATAATGTCTGACACGCATGGAACGCAGGCCAGCCTTCTACTGTTTAGACAGCTTTCGTGGAATTGACGCGCATCCGTTGACGCAAATCACAAGGTAAAAAAGTAACAGCCAGGATCGGTTACTGGCACTTTTTGAGTGATGCTTTCCAGAACGATTATTTGTTTGGAAGCTAAGAATAAGGACGGAGAAAATTCTCACGGAGTCGTAGATGATGAATACGTACACTTTTACCGCTACAAGATGACATACAGGAGCGAGCCACTCCCAGTAATGATGGGTGGGCCAGGCCTCCACGTGGCAATGCAGACGCGCGGTGGTGATGACCACATGGTGGGCCCCACCAGTGGATAAGCTTCGTGGAAGGAATTTGCACGGTTCAGGCCATCTGGCACAGATTGAGTACTGACACTACTGGACGGTGCTCCATGGTCCCACCATGATGTATGTATTTAATCCACTCCGTCCATCCATTCTATGGTCCCAACATGATGTATGTATTTTATCCACTCTGTCCATCTATTTTGCCAGCTCATTTTAAAGCATGAGCCAAAAATTATGCATAACCTTACATCCAGGCCGTCCATTCGTTTGGCCACCATTTTAGTGCATGAACTTAAAAATAAGCCAGATCCAAAGTTGAACCGGACCACACCAACCGAAACAGTGGGACAATGACCCTACCGGTGAAACTTTCCTAGGGCCCTATATAATGGTTATTTGCTATCCAACCTGAGGTGAGGGGTGGGCCCACCACAGGAATCGACGGTGGTTGATTTCCCACCGTTGAAACCTGTCCAGCAACCCACCCTGACGTCTATTTGTCTTCAAATCAGTTGATAGGGTCTCCCGGACCTAGGCAGAGGGTAAACACACACACACACACACACAAAATCAGCTTGATTCAAAGACCCAATGGGCCCCACCATTCTGGAACCCACTAATGTGTAGGATGCCCACACCGTCCATCCACTTCCTTGCCCATTCTTGGGTAGAGCAAAAAATGAGGCACATCTAAATCTCTGATGGACCGCACCACAGCAGACAGTATTGATTGAGTGTCCGCTGCAATTTAGCGTGGAATTGATTCAGTCTGTCATTTGTCAGATCCGGCCAGGGCATGAGCCCAGAAATGAGGCAGATACAGGACGTGGTTTGGCTGGTGACGCTGGTCGGTGCTACGTATGCCCGAACGCGATTTATGTATTTTATCCCTACCGTTCATCCATTTTTAAAGACCATTTTATATGTTGGACCAAAAACCGAGGCAGATATCACTCTCACGTCGACCACACCACAGGAAAATACTAACGATCGAATGTCCACCATTTAAAACCTCATAGGGCCGATTGTAGTGTTTGTTTGACATCGTAACTTGTTGGTTAAGTCATACAGACCTGGACGAAGGTAAAAAATAAATATCAACTTAATCCAAAACTTTTGTGGACTCTAAGAAGCTTTTAACCGTGGGGGTTCACGTGTCAATTGAGATTTTGATCTACCTTATTTTTAAGTTCATGTTATAAAATAATATGGGAAATTGGGTGTACGGCATGGATGAAACACACATCACGGTGGGGCCCACGGAGCACTGACCATTAGCCATAGGCTAGTGACAGGGTCAGTAGCCGATCCGTTTCCGCATATACAATGCTCATGTGGGTCCCACCGTTAGGAACAGTGGGTTGCAACCACCCTTTAAGCTTTCCAGTGTCTACCATACCATGATGGTTATTTGTTATACTACTCAAGTGGTGTGGGCTCACCGGACCGTAGAACCCGCATGTCGTATGCATTTAACCACGCCGTCCATCCCGGTAGGCTCCACCGCTAGGCAGGGTGCAACCCATGGTAATGTCTATTTGCTATCCACGCTGTTCAAAATCAAGTGGTGTCCATTGCGACCCCACTTAGATTACACGTCTTATCTATGCCCTACAACCACGATTCCACCTGGATGTATATATTATACCCTCGCTCCATTCACGGCAAGCCATGATATATGTTCGTGATCCACACTGTCCACCTATTATGGACCCACTCTTATGTTTATTTGTGATCCAATCCGTTGATGGGTTCACTTGGGAGTGGGACCCACTAGATTGTACCGAGTTTTATCGGTGGCCCATTTGTATATGCATTGTATATCAACCCTGCCTATCCACTTATAGTAGTAATAATATTCAATTTACTAATTCAATGGATAACTCAATTGAAATCGAAGTCCAATTATATCCGATCCAAAGATATTTTTATTAAACCATCATTCATGTATCAAAAAAGATTTGAACTTCAATTGAATTAGTTCCCACATCATTCACCAAAGTATTGATTGTGGAGAATTCAAAACATTTATCGTGTCTAGAATCAATAATAAATTAATAAATTTTATAGATTAATCTATTGCAAAATAGATAAGAAACCATTCTTAGCTTTCTTAAGCATTTAATGTGCTTGAAGTCAACAATGAATCAAAGTAAACTAAAGATATATCTTCATTCAAGCCAAATATCAATAAATTGTTCAACATTCAAATCAAATTACTTGAATCAAAGTAAACAAAACATTAAGAAGAACTACAAGCTTTATTCCTTAGCCTTAGCTAAGAGATTAGGTAGTCATTATTAACTCGAAAATAATAGAAAAACTAAAAGATCTATTATAACATATGAAGAAATCCAAGTGAAAGAATGTTGTCAGCGCTCCACCTAGGCTGTTTCCCCCTTTCCAAACCCTAAAAGCTGATTGGAAATATCTTAAGAACTCCTTTAAATAGTTTTAGCACTGAATCATTCGCGTTGCCTCAGAAAAGTTCACAAATTGACTTTGAATGTATGCAGTCGCACGCGCCTTCGATAGCACCGAAGCTCCTTCGATGGCACCGAAGGGTGCATAAATATGTCCAACAACTCACTTGAAAAATTAATGATTTTCTCGATAGAATCGAAGAGGGTTTGATGGGATCGAAGTTACCTTCAATAACATCAAACGTATCTTCGATGGCATCGAAGGGCTGTTTTCGTAGTTTTTAGAATTTTGTCTTTTTGGCCCTGAAATTTCAGAACACAAATTTTCTAGTCCTGAATTTTCGTGATTCCATTTCCTTAGTTTTTTCACTTCAAATCTGTGATTTCCTTCATTCCTTACTTGAGTTCTTTGAATCTTTAGTACTTGAATTCTTCAATATTGTTCTCCATAAATCCAATTCTTCATTATCTTCTTTTGAGCTTTAAATCTATAATTTTAAGCACATATTCATCATAGGCTTCCGAATCACCTCGCATAATAAAAATGTATATAATTAAATCGAATTAACATGTAAATGCCAGGAAAACTAATGTAATTGAAGGGTTAAATATGTAATATTTGAATCTCAACACATATCAAGCATTAGAGTCCAACCATCAATCAAAAGTACGTCAGAAGCCAAACACATGATAAGTCTGTCTTGAATAAAAATCAACATCAATTGCGATTGTTGATTCACAATCCTATGGACTAGATCATCTTTTTAAAATTACAAATGTAACGCCCTAAAAATCCTGGGTCGAGAAGGAGCCTAACTCTCGAGTTTCAATATATCACTTATGCAATATAAATAATGATGATTAAATGTTGTCTGTATTAGTGCATTAAACATGAGTAGGATTATACCAAATCAATATATTATACTTCAGAGATAGTTAAATTACGCAAGCGGAAGACTGTGATAAATACATATAAATGATATAAGTGACTATGAGTCCCCAGAGTATGAACATCACCAGGTTAAATGATTACATGTATAATACCAAAATTCACAAAATGATAAAGAGTAATGCCATCTAGTCCATATACCTGTAGCCCTAGTGTCGCAACTCCGGGTTTACGTAGACCCGCCAGAGAATTGTAGATAAGAGAACTCCTCCTCATCATCATAGAAGGCAGGCTCCATCTCGTATGGCTCGTCATCATCTGAAACTGCAATAGAGTCTGGTTGGTATTTTAAAACACCGTCCTAGAGTGGGAGTGAGTGATCAACTCAGTGGAGCTATAAGGTAAAGGTTAACATGTTATCAATTCAGTCAAGCAGTAATGATAAATCAATACAACATGCATTCTTAAGTACTCTGATTAATGCAAGGATGAGATGCGATAATGATGTATGCCCTCGCCTGCACTCCCTCTGCAACATCATCTCACGGTCGCGTATGCAACACTCCCACTGTGCTCAACACTAACGCCTAAGGCACATGCAATGCGGTGCATGTGCATGATTAGCCAAGTTCTTAATTAGACTTATTCATACAGCAGGTTTGGGAAGCTAAGGTACCTCTCTTTATATCATTGACGCAAACAATGATCCATCTAGGGTCGTCAATCCTAGTTAGTTGTATACGATGGCAGTTCTAGGTCGCAATGGAGAGGCTCGTCACCTCAACGCAAGCCTAGTTTATACTCAAGGTCACTATGGAAAGGCTCGTCACCTTAGAGTAGTCCTAGTGTATACTCAAGGTCACTACGAGAGGCTCGTCACCTGATCGTAAGCCGACAGCTCGAATATAGTATCTCATACCACCGTATTCGGTTTACGAGTTTGGTTTGCTCAATGGACACTACGGGAAGGCTCGTCACCCCAGCGTAGTGCGATAACTTGACCACGGTGTCCCAGACCATCATTTCTGGTTCATGAGTTTTAGCGGATCGTGGTACCAAGGTTAAACGTGTTTTTCACTAGTAAGTGGTACCTTAGATTCAAGAAGTAGTGTCCATACATGATGAACATATAATAAGTTAATTGGGTTACTTGACAAGCTCGACTAGTATTAACGTACGTTGAATTAATTGACATGGAGTGCGTAAGCATTCTGCGTGGCCTAACCACTGTCGACAAGTAGCGTATGACTCAGATTCATCGAACATATCTTGTATGGCGAAATGACCTCGGCCACTAATTCAGGAATCATTACTGATTGCCTAAACTACGCAGTATCCCTAATCATATTCAAACACAATAGGCATTCATCTATGATAGTCAGAACGACATGTGACAATCAATTTAAGTATAAATCTCATTTGAGCATTTTAACAAACACGTAGTGCACATGTTATCTATCATACATAGACATTCATCCATAAATCATGTAGTAGTGAGATAGATTACATGAAAGAAACTGTAGCTATAAACAAGGTAGTTGAGAATCTTATCTCAATGGCATCATTAAATACATTTTAACAAGCATTTTCTTATTTAGGTATTTTATCAAACACTTAGACTACACATATTAACATATATGTAATAAAGTAGTTATAACATATATTATAGCAAATCCTTTCTCAAAGGACTTGTCACACATACAACAATCATGTATTCTCAATCAATTGACATGGAAGTCATAAATCATAATTTCATATTCATTCAAACATTTTAACAAACACATGAAATGCATTATATTCAACATAGTTCATATATATGTATCATACACAGAAAACATCGCATCTAAACACATGTGACAACAATCAAGTCAGTCATAAATTATTAACTGACATTGAAAGCCTTAAAAACCATAACCTAAACGTTTATAGTCCATACCTTTCATCGGTAAACTCGTATCGAACTCAGTTCGAATACTACGCTTTTGTCTACGGCACAACGACTGCCTAATCAATGAAATAAGTTAGCTATTTCATCAATTCCTCTATTTGAATCTCTAAAACAGATTAGGGTTAGGATTTCTTATCCAAAAATGAATTTGGATTCGCCGGTGTAGCGATACAGGTAGGATGATTCGGCATGTGGAGCGGTGGGATCGAATCCTAGTAACTATCTCTCACTCTCTCTCTTCTCCTCACTCTTTCTTTTTCTTTTTCTCTTTTCTCTCTCCTAGGGTTTGAAATTTCGTATGGAATAAGAGAGGGGTGAGTTTAAGTCCTTATATAGGCTTAGAACTGGTGTAAATGGCCCTAGGGCCATGGTATACTTAGGTTATAGCCAAAGAGTGGCTGTTTCGGTCCAACGGAGCTGATCTAGAGGCCCATTTCTACATACGGTTCAAAGAAAGTTCCTTGACAATGGATCTATGCCAGATTAAGATTTCGGTCTGATCGGATCAGTGGATCGACCGTGGAGGACCTGTTTCAGTTCAATGACTATCGTCACTTGATCAGGGCCACAAGTACACTGACCTGTGTAGGAAAATTTTTCTAATCCGAGGGTGTAATTGGGTCAGAAACTGACGGTTTGAAACCTTAGATTTGTCATGCAAGTGAACGACTCAAATCACTTAAGTTTGAGTTTATTTTTTAAAGATATTCGCGTTTCTCACACACTTCGCTCCGGCTCAAGTTGTGCCTTTCGGAATACTATATAGACTTGATTTCCGAGATTGTTGTCAAGCCCAGTAAGACGGTCATAACCATATAGTTTTACAGTAATCGGACTTTCGACGCGCGATCTAGGTCTGATACGAAGTTTCCTGATGCTCTCGAGAGCAATTGAGTTTTGAGATGGATCCTAGGTTTTTAAGTAATGTAGTGCTAGCGATCCTATTAGTTTTGGGTCTTGTAGTTTGTATAGAAAACAGTTCAAGCTAATCTACTAATTAATTCACCTTAATACTTAATTAATTTTCGTCTAATTTTTAAAGAATTCGATCCTTTGTGATTTCTGCCTGAGGTGATACTCGGGTCTTTGTACGGTTTTGTCTGATACGTTACAATTTACCCTCCTTAAAGAAAAATTTCGTCCTCAAAATTAGTACCTTTTTGTACTCCTTAGGAATCTGAGTGTAGTTCTTGCGGACCTCGGCTTCCGTTTTCCAAGTAGCCTATTCCTCAGTGTGATGCGTCCATAATACCTTCATAAGTGGAATCACTTTACTGCGCAACACCTGCTCTTTCCTATCTAGAATCCGCGTCGGTCGCAGTACATGAGTAGCATACTCACTAAATTGTACCTGCTCCGATTTGATAATGTAGGAAGGGTCAGGAACGTATTTCTTCAGCATCGATACATGAAATACGTTGTACACGTCTGCGAGTGGTGTGGGTAAAGCGAGGCGGTATGCTACCATACCCACTCGATCTAGAATCTGAAACGGGCCAATAAACTGTGGCGTGAGTTTTACCTTCTTACCAAACTGAAGGACTCCCTTCATGGGGGAAACCTTGAGAAACACATAGTTCCCGACCTCAAACTCTAGGGGTCACCGTCTCGTATTGGCGTAACTCTTCTGTCTGCTCTGTGCTGTCAGAAGTCGACGCTTGATATTGTCGATGTTCTCTGAGGTTGCCCACACTAACTTTGGGCCAATTAAACTCTTCTCGCTAAGCTCTGCCCAACAATGCGGTGCTCGACATGGACGCCCATACAGTGCCTCATAGGGGGCCATGCCAATACTTGCCTGAAAGCTATTGTTATAAGCGAACTGAGTATAAGGAAGACAGTCATCCCAACTGTCCTTGAAATCAAGAACATAAGCACACAACATATCTTTCAATACCTGATTCACCCGTTCCGTTTGCCCGTCAGTCTGTGGGTGGAATACGGTACTGAACTTTAGTTTTACACCCATCGCTTCTTGGATATGAGTCCAGAAGATAGATGTCAATCGCGTGTCTCGGTCTGACACGATCTCCATAGGAACTCCATGTAAACCTACTATCTCCTTGATGTACAGCCTGGCCAAATCGTCTGCTGAGTTCGAAACTCTAATAGGGAGAAAATGAGCCGATTTCGTCAACCGGTCCACAATTACCCAAATGGAGTCATATCCCTTCCTCGTCTTTGGTAACCCTGAAATAAAATCTATAAAAATGAAATCACATTTCCATTCAGCTATGGGCATGGGCTGAAGCAGTTCAGGAGGTCGGCGATATTTGGCCTTGACCTGCTAGCACGTGAGACAACGGGACATATAATCTACTATGTGGGCCTTCATATTGTCCCACCAGTACGACTTCTTCATGTCTCGACACATCTTTGTACTACCAGGATGCATTGCCATTCTTAAATTGTGAGCAGCTTTGAGAACTTCCTTTCTTAAGTCATGAAGATTCGGGATGCATAGGCGGCCTTGATAACGTAAACCCCCATTCATACCAACTCTCCATTCTGAGTCTTCACTGTCGCTCACCTGCCCTCTCATCTTTGCCAATAGTTCATCGTCTCACTGAGCCGCGATAATCCTGTCAACAATGAGTGGTTGCACATGAACGTGTGCAACGCTCTCGAACGACTCCTCTAACGTAAGCTTCTGCTCAAAATCTTGCACAAATTCCACCATGTTCCACTCGTTTATCATTAGCGAAGCTGCAAATGCTATCATCTTTTTGCGGCTCAACGCATCTGCCACAAGATTAGCCTTACTAGGATTGTAGGAGATCTCGAACTTGAAGTCCTTCAAGGTTTCCATCCATCACTGCTACCTCATATTCAAGTCCCTCTATGTGAATATATATCTGAGGTTCTTGTTGTAACGACTCAAAAAAATTCATACAAAGACCCGAGTACTAACTCAGTCAGAAAACCCTTAGGAATAAATCCTTTAGAAATTAGACGAGAATTGCTAAGTACTAACCTGGATTACCTGTGAAATTAACACCAATTACTTTAAATATGATCTGTAAGATCCAAAACCTGTAGAATTAGTAACGCTATGTTACTCTAAAATCTAGGATCCAACTATAAACCCAGTTGCTCTCGGGAGCACTTTCGAACTTCGTATCGGACCTGGACCGCACGTCCAAAGTCCGATTGCGATCAACTTAGAAGATATTGACTGCGTAGTTGGACTTGACAATCACCGTGAAAATCACATCCAAACGATGCTCTGGGACGATTTCCTTGAGTCCGGAGTGAAGAGTGTGAGAAACTGAAGATTTTTAAGAAATTAAATATGATTTTAAGAAATCTGAGTCACGTCGCTTGCGCAACATTTATAAGCATTATGACCATTGAATTTTGACCTAAATTCACCCTCGGATCAGGGATGGTGGCCCACTCATGTCAAATTACTTGTGGCCTTGATCGAGTTTCGGTGACCGCTGAACTAAAACTGGTCCGCCACGGTCGATCTGAAAATCCGATTGAACTAAAAACTTAACTTGATCAAGATCCAACATCCAAGAGCTTAAGTTCGACCGCACTCGGTGACAGGACCTCCAGAAGTGCTCATTTGGATCGGAACAAGGCTGATTTGGTTATAACCTAAGTATACCTTAGCCTTAAGGCTATTTCCGTCGATTTAGAGATTATAAAAAGGCCTTAAACCCTCTCTCATTTGCTCCATACGAATTTGAGAAAAACCCTAGGAGAGAGAAAGTGAGAGAGAAAAGTGGTGATTTCATCTTGTGATTCTACCCAACTGCACTACGTGTCAAATCCATCCATCTGAATCATTGTTTCGGCGATTCTGATTTCGCAATTGGGTAAGAAAATCAAACCCTAACTTGTTTTAAGGTTTGATATAGACGGAGTCTTGCAATAGCTAACCTAGCTTATGTTATAGGTTGCTAAGCCACCGTTGACGAAAGCTTACGGCTTAAATCATATACGTTATGCTTCTACGACGTAAGGTGCGGATTATAAATGTATAGGTTATGGTTTTCAAAGCTTTCAATGTCAGACATTGGTTTATTACTGACGTGGATGCTATTCTACATGCCAAATGCACTATCTGTTCTGTCTTACGATTATGTATAACTTATATTACAAACTGAGTGTTCCATGTGATTGATAAAATGTTTGTATGCGTATGACATCTGATCTAGTGATTGCCATGATAAATCTTTGTTAGTGCATGCATGTTATGTATGTAACAACTCCTTAGCAAAGGATTTGACTAAATATACAATATGCCAACATACGTGATGTATGTTGAATAGTATAAGCTAAGTGTTTGCATAAATGTCTAAATGAGCTAGAAATAAGTAAAGTATGATTATTTTTGAATTGAGATATGAATCTCAATCACTTTATTGGGTGTATGATTTCCTCCATGTTATATTTAGTTCATTTCATTCCTGCTAATTGTGTGTATGCTTTCCTTCATGTTATGCCTAGTTTATTTCATTTCTGCTAATTGTGTGTATGATTTCCTCCATGTATAGTCTTCATGTTTAAGTTATATTTCATATCCTACTTATATGAATGTGGATGTTGAATCAAATGTACGTGATTGAGGCTATGTTATGGTCCAGGCATTCGGTAACAGACTTAAGTTCGTTGTTGAGCTTTATTCGCCATGAAGGGCGTGTTTGACGAACCCGAGCCGTACTAGAGTTGTCGGCAGTGGTTTGGCCACACGGAGTGCTTATGCATTTCATGTCGATCAACTCAACGTGCGATCGAGCTAGTCGAACTCGTCAAGTAACCCGATTGACCCGATGTGTGTTCACCATGTATGGACGCTTCTATTTGAATCTAGGGTACCAAACTTACTAATGCAACCTCATTAACCTTGGTACCTCGATCCGCTATGACTCATGAGCCGGGCATGGTGGTATGGGACACCGTGGTCAAGCTGTCGGCCTACGCTGGGGCGATGAGCCTCCCCGTAGTGACCAGTGAGCACCTAGACTCGTGAGCCAATTATGGTGGTATGAGACACTATATTCGAGCTGTCGGCCTACTCTGATTGGTGATGAGCCCTTTGTAGTGACCTCGAGTATATCCTAAAACTACATTGGGGTGACGAGCCTTGCTGTAGTCTGTAGGATATAACTAGACCTGTATTGATTGGTGACGAGCCCTTTACAGCGTTCTAGAACTATACTATTGTATGAGATTGCCTCGGATTGACAACCCGAGAATGGATCATCGTTTGGGTAATGATAGAAGGGAGGTACCTTAGCTTCCCAATACTGCTGTATGAAAAGGACTAATAATAACTTGGTAATCATATTCATATCATCGCACTGCATGTGCCGATGATGAAGTGCACAGAGGGCTGAAAGCATGCCGCGAACATAAGATGGTGTCGCATGAGGGAGTGTAAGTGAGGGTATGCATTCATGAAACATCTCATCCCTGCATTAATAAGAGTATTTAGGAATGGTTGATATGTTTGCTTTATCATTACTGCTTGATTGAATTGATAATATGTTAATTTTTACTCTATGATTCCACTGAATTGATCACTGACTCCGACGTTCTGGGACGGTGTTCTGAACACCCACCAGACTCTGTCTTAGTTGCAGATGAGGATGCGACTCAGGAGGCGGAGCCTGAATATTACGACGATCAGGATGAGTTCTCTTATATGCAGTTCTCGGACGGCTTCGCTTAGGCCGTACTGATCGACAGGGCTACAGGGCATATTATTGTAGTTGGATTCTTTTTGACATTTTTTTTTAAAACATTACATGTATATGGTGACTCAGAGATGTATTCATACTCTAACAGATCGACAGTGAGCTTTTCTTTCCTATTCATTTATATAGATATCTTTCAGTCTTCTGCTTGCTATACATAAACTGATCTGGAGTATGAATTACTGTTTTGGTGTAATCCCACTCATGTTTAATGCACTACCATGATCAACATTTAACCATCTGCATTTATGTTGCATAAGTGATACATTGGAGCTCGAGAGCTGAGCATCTGCTCGACCCCCAATTTTCAGGGCGTTACAGTTGTGGTCGTAAAAGAGCTCGAACTCTTCTCCGTAGAGGTAAAGTCTCTAGAGCTTTAATGCAAAGATAATGGTCGCTAACTCCAGGTCGTGTGTAGGGTAGTTTTCTTTGTGTTTCCTCAACTGTCCTGATGCATAGGCAATCACCCTGTCCTTCTGCATAAGGACATAACCCAAACCAACACGAGAGGCGTCGATGTATATCGTATACTTGACCCCTTACTCTAACAATACTAGCACAGGGGCGGACGTCAGCTTGTCCTTCAATTCCTGAAAGGTTGCTTCTGCCTTCTTATTCCAGGCAAATTTAAGATCCTTTCGAGTCAGCTGAGACAACGGTCTAGCTATCTTGGAAAAGACCCTAATGAATCAATGGTAGTAACCTTTCAGGCCAAGAAAACTCCTCACTTCTGTAATCGAACTGGGCTGCTCTCAGTCCTGAACTGCGGCCACCTTGGTGAGGTCCACAGCTATCCGTTCCTTGGACACCACATGTCCCAGGAACTTGACTTCTTCTTTCCAGAAGTCACACTTTTTGTACTGCGCAAACAACTGGTTCTTCCTGAGAGTATCAAAGACTGCTCGCAGGTGCTCCGCGTGATCTGCCCGACTCTTAGAGTATATCAAGATGTCATCTATAAACACGATGACGAATCAGAATAGATATGGCCGAAACACCTGGTTCATCATATCCATGAACACGGCTGGTGCGTTTATGAGTCCAAATGACATCACAAGAAACTCGTAGTGCCCAAAACTAGTCCTAAAAGCTGTCTTCTGCACATCCTCATCCCTAACGCGCAACTGGTGATACCCTGACTATAAGTCGATCTTATTGAAGTACCGTGCGCCTTTCAACTGATCGAACAAATCATTTATCTTGGTCAAAGAATACTTGTTCTTCACCATCACTTGGTTCAGCCCGTGATAATCATTACAAAATCACAGTTATCCATCTTTCTTCTTCACAAACAACACGGGTGCTCCCCAAGGAGATACACTCGGTCGTATGAAGCCCGCATCCAACAGTTCATCGATCTGTTTCCTCGTTCCTCCATCTCACATGGAGGCATGCGATAACTCGATAATGAAATGGGTGTCGCAACAGGCACTAGATCAATGGTAAAATTGATCTCTCGTTGAGGAGGTAATCCAGGTATCATCCTGAACACATCTGTGAAATCTTAGACTACGGGTGTGTTCCCCAGTGTCGGATCCTCAACATTCTCTGATAAGGAGGCGTAACAAATCATGCAGTGAGGCAAACTGACCTGAACTAGAAAAGTAAAGGCCATGTTTTTAGGCCCGTGCTCCATCACCTGTCTGGTTTCACAATCAATTTCTGCTTTCATCTCGGTGAGCCAATCCATATCGAGGATAACGTCGAAATGGTACAGTGGGGCAATGATTAGGTCAACGACCACTGTCCTGCTCCCTAAGTCTATCGAGCAACCCTTACAAATCTTGGTAATGTCTGAAAAGGTCCCTGTGGCGGTAAGGATTCTCACCCCCTTCGTAGGAGCTGTTTCCAATACTAGTTGCTTGGCTATTGTGCATGATATGATCGAGATAGTGGACCCGATGTTCACTAATAAAAATATTGGTATACCTTGAATATGTGCTGTGACTTCAAAAATCATGTTATAACTACTGTCTCGGATGCCTCAGCTGTAAGTGAGCGCACATGAGCCTGTTGAGAACGGTTCAGCTGCGGTGCCATAGGTCATTGAGGCGGCCTAAATTGAGGTGCAGGTGGCCTATAAGAAGATTATACGGGCAGTACAGATCGTAGAGGTGGAGCTGAGATAGCTGGTGGCATCTGCCGGTTGATCTTCTGAGGAGGCATAAAGCTATTGTCCCTCATCTTAGTGAAATAGTAGGTGTCAGCATGGCCCGACCTCTTACAGTAGGTGCACCATATATCAGGTCACCTCGGTTGTGTCGGTGGAGCCGTAAGCCGAGGAGGAGAATCTGCATGTGGCCTCTTGCCGAGGAATGGCCTGCTCGGCAAATCTGGTCAAGGCCTAAGAACCATACGTACACATGTGCGGGATAGCCTATCCCCATCCTGCTCAGCTTGCAGGGATATGCTCACTAGCTTAGCATAGTTATTTATGCTAGCGCAACACATCTTCGAGCGGATCTCAAGCCGCAAACCCTCAAAGAATCACAACATCTTTATCGGCTCATTTGCTAGGATTAAAAGAGCATATCTGGCTAGCTCCATGAACCTATTCTCATATTCTGTCACTGTCATCCCTCCCTGACGAAGGTAAAGAAACTCTCCCTCCTTGTTACGGTAGGTGAGAGGAAAATACTTCCTGTGAAAGTGCATCTCAAAAGCCTCCCATGGCCACACATAACCAGGAGTAACAGTCCTAAGGACGTTGTCCCACCAGAGACTGACCTCCTTCTCAAACACGTAGGTGACCAACTCTACCTGCTTTGCCTTAGTGTAGTGCAGTGGCTTCAGCATCTTAGAGATGCGGTCAAACTAATACTTGGCCTCCTCGGGTCTGTGAGTACCCGTAAATGTTGGAAGTCAGAAGCGCTGAAATTGCTCAAACAAGCCACTAGCACCCACGTTTCCAGAAGGGTGCACAGGTGGTGTAGGTGGAGCTGCGCTCATGTTCTAAGCAAGGGCCCCTGCGATGGTGGTCCATATCTACTGCTGCTACATAAGGAGCATCATCTGCTCTAACCTATCAGGAGGAGGAGCCTGGTGCATGTGGGGCGTCGATGAGGAAGCACGGTTCTGCTCTGGAACCGATGGTGCAAAAGGTGTCGGCCCATTTATGGGGCCGATGGTCTGTTGAGAATCCGGCGTAGTCTCGTAAGTCGGGCCCAAACTGGGGTCCGTATGGTTATCGCTTAGGGGAGGTGCCCCGCCAATTGATTCGCCAAGTGTTAGACGTGCCGTACTCCGTGTGGCCTTAGGTGGCATTCCCTATATACAACATAGGGTGCAACCCGTGTAAGATTTAACATACAACACTTAATTTCTCAAGCATTCTACACATCTCATAACACTACAAGAAAAATGGGTAAAGGCTACGGCCAAAAATTGTAGCAAAAGCCCTTTTGTTACGGATATAATCCATAGCACATCCGTCGCTATTGGTGGGGTAGCTAAAGGTATAGCTACGGATTATATCCGTAGCAATACCTTTAGCTATCCCACCAATAGCGTAATCCGTAGCTATACCTTTAGCTACCCCACCAATAGCGATGGACGTACTACGGATCATATCCTAAGCAAAAGGGATTTTATCCGTAGCAATAGATACCAATAACACCAATAATATCCATAGAAATAGATACCAATAGCTATGGACAAAAGCCGTAGCTATAGCCATGGATTATATTTGTAACTATTTTTAAAAAAATTGTAATAATACGACTTGTTTCCATTGTTAGAACCTGCTGTGATTAATAACTCATCTAAGCTTAATGCTGATAGAAATAGTACATAAAATGCAATCAGAAAAAAAAATGATGCATTTATTACAAATAGCAATCAAATCATACAATGCATCCTACATTCACATTTCTAAATAAATAATACTTCACTTTGCTTAACCTATCATAAGAATTACAACTAAGGCGTGCTTTCATGTGCAAGAAGCAAATACACTCCAACACAGTAAACACCCTCTATATGCATTCAACAATGCTCACGTTTTTATAAAATTTTCTTCCTTCAGACGACAATTTCAGCAAATGCAGAAGATAGAACTTCTTCTTTCCTTGAAACTGCAGATGTAACTTCTGTGGACTTCGACACAAGATCACTTTCAAGTTCTGAAACCCTTCCCTTGAGAAAATGAATTTCATCCTCCACTGACTTCTTTAGCTTATCGCTTGTATAAAACAACATTTGTAGACATAATCAAACAAGCATGCCTTTGTACACATCTCAAAAGGAAGAAATATAAAAAAAATACTTATATATGAAAAAATAAAAAATGTACCTACAAATCTTCTAAACTATGGCAAAATCCAACATGAGTAATGTGTTTAAACCTAGGATGGACTTTTAAACTCAAAACCTAGGTTTAGGTTAAGGTTATAGGTTTAGGTTTAGGTTTTAGGTTTAGGTTTTAGGTTTAGGTTAAAGTTATAGGTTTAGGTTATAGATAATAGGTTATAGCTTTAGGGAATTGAGAATAGGTTAAGGTTTAGGTTTAGGAAGTCGGGTTCGGGTTCGGGATTAGGTTTAGGTTTGGGTTTTCAAGTTTAGGTTAGGGAGTTGAGATTAAGATTAGGTGTAGGTTTAGGTTTAAGTTAGGGAGTTGAGATTAAGATTAGGTGTAGGTTTAGGTTTAGGTTAGGGAGTTGAGATTAGGATTAGGTGTAGGTTTAAGTTTAGGGATTTGAGAATACATTTAGGTTTTAGGTTATAGGTTTAGGTTTAGGTTTTAGGTTTAGGTTAAGGTTAGGTTATAAGTTTAGGTTATAGGTTATAGGTAAAGGTTTGGGTTATAGGTTTTGGTTTAGGTTAAGCTTATAGGTTTAGGTTTAGGTTTAGGTTAAGGTTTAGGTTTAGGTTATAGGTTATAGGTTATAGGTTATAGGTTAAAGCTTTAGGGAATTGAGAATAGGTTAAGGTTTAGGTTTAGGAAATCGGATTTGGGTTTGAGATCGGGTTTAGTTTGGGTTTTCAAGTTTAGGTTGAGGTTAAGGAGTTGAGATTAGGATTAGGTGTAGGTTTATATTTAAGGATTTGAGAATACATTTAGGTTTTAAGTTTAGGTTAAGGTTATAGATTTAGGTGTAGGTTATAGGTTATAGGTTTTAGGGAATTGAGAATAGGTTATAGGTTTAGGAAATCGGGTTCAGGTTCGGGATCGGGTTTAGGATCGGGTTTAGGTTATAGGTTATAGGTTTAGGTTACAGGTTTAGGTTTAGGTTTAGGTTAGGTTATAGGTTATAGGTTTAGGTTTAGGTTATCGGTTATAGGTTAAGGTTTAGGTTTAGGTTATAGGTTTTAGGTTATAGCTTTAGGGAATTGAGAATAGGTTAAGGTTTAGGTTTAGGAAATCGGGTTCGGGTTCGGGATCAGGTTTAGGTTTGGGTTTTCAAGTTTAGGTTTAGGTTTAGGTTACGGAGTTGAGATTATGATTAGGTTTAGGTTTAGGTTACGGAGTTGAGATTAAGATTAGGTGTAGGTTTAGGTTTAGGCTAGGGAGTTGAGATTAGGATTAGGTGTAGGTTTAAGTTTAGGGATTTGAGAATACATTTAGGTTTTAGGTTTAGGTTTAGGTTTTAGGTTTAGGTTAAGGTTAGGTTATAGGATAAGGTTTAGGTTATAGGTTTTGGTTTAGGTTAAGGTTATAGGTTTAGGTTTAGGTTTAGGTTAGGTTTAGGTTATAGGTTTAGGTTAAGGTTTAGGTTTAGGTTTAGGTTTAGGTTATAGGTTTAGGTTAAGGTTTAGTTTTAGGTTATAGATTATAGGTTATAGGTTATAAGTTAAAGCTTTAGGGAATTGAGAATAAGTTAAGGTTTACATTTAGGAAATCGGGTTCAGGTTTGAGATCGGGTTTAGTTTGGGTTTTCAAGTTTAGTTTTAGGTTAAGGAGTTGAGATTAGGAATAGGTGTATGTTTAGGTTTAAAGATTTGAGAATACATTCAGGTTTTAGGTTTAGGTTTAGGTTTTAGGTTTAGGTTAAGGTTAGGTTATAGGTTATAGGTTAAGGTTTAGGTTATAGGTTTTGGTTTAGTTTAAGGTTATAGGTTTAGGTTTAGGTTTAGGTTTAGGTTATAGGTTTAGGTTAAGGTTTAGGTTTAGGTTATAGGTTAAAGCTTTAGGGAATTGAGAATAGGTTAAGGTTAAGGTTTAGGAAATCAAGTTCGAGTTTGAGATCGGATTTAGTTTGGGTTTTCGAGTTTAGGTTTAGGTTAAGGAGTTGAGATTAGGATTAGGTTTAATGATTTGAGAATACATTTAGGTTTTAGGTTTAGGTTTAGGTTTTAGGTTTATGTTAAGGTTATAGGTGTAGGTTATAGGTTATAGCTTTAGGGAATTGAGAATAGGTTATAGGTTTAGGAAATTGGGTTTGGGTTCGGGATTGGGTTTAGGATCGGGTTTAGGTTATAGGTTTAGGTTTAGGTTATAGGTTATAGGTTTAGGTTTAGGTATAGGTTATAGGTTTAGGTTTAGGTTATAGGTTATAGGTTATAGGTTAAAGTTTAGATTATAGGTTAAGGTTTAGGTTTAGGTTATAGGTTATAAGTTATAGCTTTAAGGAATTGAGAATAGGTTAAGGTCTAGGTTTAGGAAATCGGGTTCAGGTTCGGGATCAGGTTTTAGTTTGGGTTTTCAAATTTAAGTTTAGGTTTAGGTTAGGGAGTTGAGATTAGGATTAGGTGTAGGTTTAGGTTTAGGTTAGGGAGTTGAGATTAGGATTAGGTGTAGGTTTAGGTTTAGGGATTTGAGAATACATTTAGGTTTTAGGTTTAGGTTAAGGTTAATAGGTTATAAGTTTAGATTATAGGTTATAGGTTATAGGTTATAGGTTTTGGTTTAGATTAAGGTTATTGGTTAAGGTTATAGGTTAAGGTTTAGGTTTAGGTTATAGGTTAAAGCTTTAGGGAATTGAGAATAGGTTAAGGTTTAGGTTTAGGAAATCGAGTTTGGGTTTGAGATCGGGTTTAGTTTGGATTTTCAAGTTTAGGTTTAGGTTAAGGACTTGAGATTAGGATTAGGTGTAGGTTTAGGTTAAGGATTTGAGAATACATTTAGGTTTAGGTTAAGGTTATAGGTTTATGTTTGGTTTAGGTGTAGGTTATAGGTTATAGCTTTAGGGAATTGAGAATAGGTTAAGGTTTAAGTTTAGGAAATCAGGTTCGGGTTTGGGTTTAGGTTTAGGTTTTCAAGTTTAGGTTAGGGAGTTGAGATTAGGATTAGGTGTAGGTTTAGGTTTAGGGATTTAATAATACATCTAGGTTTTAAGTTTAGGTTTAGGTTTTAGGTTATAGGTTTAGGTTTAGGTTTTAAGTTTAGGTTAAGGTTAGGTTATCGGTTATAAGTTTAGGTTATAGGTTATAGGTTAAGGTTTAGTTTATAGGTTTTGGTTTAGGTTAAGGTTATAGGTTTAGGTTTAGGTTTAGGTTATAGGTTTAAGTTCAGGTTTAGGTTTAGGTTATAGGTTATAGGTTATAGATTATAGCTTTAAGGAATTAAGAAAGGTTAAGGTTTAGGTTTAGCAAATCGAGTTCGGGTTCGGGATCGAGTTTTCAAGTTTAGGTTTTGGTTTAGGTTAGGGAGTTAAGATTAGGATTAGGTGTAGGTTTAGGTTTAGGGATTTGAGAATACATTTAGGTTATAGGTTTAGGTTTAGGTTAGGGAGTTAAGATTAGGATTAGGTGTAGGTTTAGGTTTAGGGATTTGAGAATACATTTAGGTTATAGGTTTAGGTTTAGGTTTTAGTTTATAGGTTTAGGTTATAGGTTTAGGTTATAGGTTAAGGTTTATGTTATTGGTTTTGGTTTAGGTTAAGGTTATAGGTTATGGTTTAGGTTTAGGTTTAGGTTTAGGTTTAGGTTTTAGGTTTAGGTTATAGGTTTAAGTTAGGTTTAGGTTATAGGTTATAACTTTAGGGAATTGAGAATAAGTTATAGGTTTAGGAAATCGGGTTCGGGTTCGGGATCAGGTTTAGGATCAGGTTTAGGTTATAGGTTTAGGTAACAAGTTTAGGTTTAGGTTTAGGTTAGGGTATAGGTTATAGGTTTAGGTTTAGGTTATAGGTTATAGGTTAAAGTTGAGGTTATAGGTTAAGGTTTAGGCTTAGGTTATAGGTTTAGGGTGTGGTTTAGGTTAAGGGTGTGGTCCCTCCAAATACAGATATAAACACGACCTGCCTAAAGGGCTAGGCCCCTCAAATGCTATCCATTGGAAATTGACAGCTTCATCATGGTCATAACAGTGGCTCCCACCTTTCAGGGACCCCCGATCAACATCTGGATAGCTCCGACGCACATCCGGATCTGCTTTATCAATTTTGAGATAATATATAAACATGGGCCTGTCCAAATGGCTAGGCCACCCATATTGTTGTCCATAGGTTTTAGGTTTAGGTCAAAACCTGGACCACTTAGTTGAACCCTGCTTAACCATGAGCAACCATGTCAATGGTGCACTTAGGACGAGATGTGAAGACATAAACCCATTCAAACCAGTTTTTCCCAGTAACGTTATTAACGAGATGGTAATACCCACACTTTCATGCCTTGCTTAAACTGAGGTATGAGCAGAAGTACTTGGTAGACAATTACAATGTTATTTTATTCAGAATAGATATCATGTATTGTCTTTCACAATTCTGTGGCAGCCTCAAGAAGAGTACTGCTATTCACCTGTCTTTCAATACTGTTTATCCTTGAGAATCTTCTTTCATCCACTACTTCAAATCATCTTCTGATTGTGCATCTTTGAAAATAAAGTTAAGTCTATACCTATTGCCTAGAAACAACTCAATGATTTTCAACTTCGTTGTTGAAACATGAATATTAATGTTCTCCACCATGCTAGAGTTTGAAGAAGAAAAACTTCCATTTCAACAACTGTTTAGGATACCCACACGGTCTTTAGAAATATTTTGAGCAAAGTTCACTTACCTGAGGGTAAAGATCACAGCTTCCCAACTCCTTCATAGCCAAAGGCAATCGTTCTCCATCTATAACCTGAGAAGTTGAGTAAATGGAAATGTTACCATGTTAACTTCAGCAGAATACAACTTCAACTTTGATATAGTACATGTCTTGCAAAAAGATAAATACAACGTGAACTAACCTCTAAATCTGCCCCCACAGTCTTGATGTTCACAGTTTGCATTTCATTATGCTTAGCCCATATGATCTTGCCACTATTGTCCATACTAGCAACTGGTTCTTCTCGACCAATTTTTATCATAATGGTTCCTTCATCATATCTAATTACAACCCTATACGCAAAATAAAGACATACATCTTTAAGCAAGTAGACAACTTTAGAAAAAGTTACTTGAACCCATTTTTTCTTGAATACTTTACCACTCAATACGCTTTAATGAACAGTGAACATAACTTTTGTAAAATGGAACTAGTTGCATCATTCTCTCAAGCAAAACAATAAATATCTACATACTATGATGCCATGAAACCAATGATTACAAACCACCTTGAACTATCCATTAATTGTTGAGAACCAAAATTTCTTCCTATAACTTAAAACTCATTGGCAGGGAGAGAATGAAAAAGACAATGGTTAAAACACTCACTGGCGTGAACCTTTCATATATCCAACAGCCCACACTTGTTCAAGACCATAATTCAACGTGTTCTCAAGTCTGTAAGTCAAGAAACCAACCCAAAATTAATGCCATAACTCAAGCTAAACTTTTTTTCTTTATATGTTATGTGAAACACTAATCACAAAGCAAAGCGGAAGGCAACATATGCTCACACATAACAATTATAGAAAAGTGATCAAGCTCAAGTCTTGCTACTACCAGTGCTTTAATGTCTACATTTCAATATCAATTCATTAAAACAACATTTTAGTGAGAAATTGCTACTCAATGTGAAGGCCATAGACTGTTGGATATTCATAATCCCACGATCACAATTTAAAGAAGCAAGTAATATATGAAGCAATTTCAAAAAAAACAAACACTTAAAATTAAGAATTAGATCCTACAACGCAGATATGGATGGCATTACACCATCTGATATTTGGTTAGGGTCATTAATCACACAACATAATGCTTATCATAAGAGCATCACATCTGACAGATTTGAGAAAGTAATTCTTGAAGTCTAGAGTCTCTCCTTAAGAAAACATCGGTTCACAATATTTATATTTAACTTACAATTGAGAAGACTCGGAAGTCAGAACTTGTAGTTCCTTCACAATTCTGACCATGCATCTAATCTAGCTCAACCCTTAAAAACTCTTTAAAACCAACATATCTCTTTTTTTAAAAGAAATAAATAAATTTAAAAACACTCTTTGAACCTACAAACATGAAAGGACCTATTACCATCCACCATTTTCCTAACAAGGCTATATTGGAAGTTTGAAACTGATAGCTCCAGGCACAAAGGGTCCTTGACTCTTAGAGATTCCATAAGAACATCCTAGGAAACAACACAAGTTGGCATTTCATGCAATCTGAGTCATTAATATAACATTAATGAGTCTTAATAGAAAGAATACAAGGACATCTTCTCAAGAAATCAGGTTGTTGAGCATGAGATTTCAGAATAGTAATAAAGTAGTTGCAAGTAAAGTACATGCAATAAAAACAACATTTTACCAAAAAAAAAAAAAAAACATCATTTCCTCAATTTTTCCTTAAGGTCAAGAAGGAATTAAAGGTAAGTAAACCAAAGTATTTTGATGTTTGAAATGCTTATACTTCTTGAATCACAATTATTTCTTTAATTTTAAGTGCTTCATATATCTAGTGCATTAAAATAAATGAAAAGCATTCTAATATGGAAGGAATTACCTCTCAAAAAAGAATAATTGGTAGGAATACAAAACTGGAATCTCAGGATATTGGAGTACTTCAGTAAAAGTAGTATGTGTACATATTCAAACAAACTAACCTCACAAATTTCTCTTTTGATGATACATAACTCTAGCTTGTTTGCCTTATAGGGTCCAATATGGTGAGTCAACCTTGGAACTATCAAAGACAATAAAGATATTCCAAGCAATAGATGTATTCGGCGATCATTCAAAAGTTCAACTGCCAGCCCTTGAGAAAGATTAACCTCAAATGTACAACTTCCCACCTTCCTCCAGTTTAGAATGTGGTAAAGGGCTGTCTAGCAAAAAAATGACTCAAGCTATAAAATGAGGTAGATAGAGTAAGTCTTAATTAATAATTAACAACACTAGATACAGTCTGTTTGACAGAAAATAAATGAAATGCATGTCTAAACGAATACTTGGTTCATATCATGCGACCTTAGCATGTATGTCCACTCATAAGCTCTTTAACAGTGACCTAAATAATCTAACATGGTTTAGTCTAATAAAACTATGTTGATTGAACATCCTAACCACTGAAATGGTGTCCAACGAATGGGTGGATAAAAATGATTGGTAACCATCAATAGGAAAGTCAGATGTTTAAGATCAAATAATTAGTGTGATATGTAGGGACAACTCCATCAACAATAGGGCCAACCACCCAAGATTTGGACAGTCTCTAGATTGCCAAATATGAATGTCATATGTATAGTCAATGAGTGATGACACTTAAAACTAGAAAATGTAGCAAGAGAAAAACTATAAGACGAATGAACTCACCTAGCTCTTAGTGAAACCCAACAAGCAACCTACTTCTCGATGCCATGAGCTCCTCGAATTTTGTAATCCTGTGATAGAAGGGCATTTTCTTACTCACGACATTCAGCAAACAAATGACAAAATTGTATAATATTAAGAAGGGAAAAAGAAAAAAAAAACACTCCGGATGGAAATGGTTTATGCATCACAAAATCGAGCAGAGAAACAAAATAGGTGCAAGCATCATCTTAAAATAGTTGTATAATAGGTCCCATTGTGGATTGTTCATATTCAAAAGAAGCATTTTTGAAGAATCAATTAAGCTGACAAAATAGGTGCAAGCATCGTCTTAAAACAGTTGTATAATAGGTCCCATTGTGGATTGTTCATATTCAAAAGAAGCATTTTTGAAGAATTAATTAAGCTGAAATAGCCACAAAAATGCATAAAAAATGAATCCAAAAATCAGGCTGATATAAAACTTAGGTGGGCCACACCACAAGAAACAAAAGGGATTTAATGCCTACCATTGAAAACTTTTTAGGTGCCATGAAAGTTTTGTATCGGAATGATATTTGTACCTATACTTTATTTGAGTGGTAATAAGCCTATGAACGGTTTAGATGGTTGGCTCCAGGAAGGTTTCAATGGCAGATGTTTCTGTTTTAACTGTTTCTTATGGTGAGGCCCACATGAATTTTGTATCCACCTGAGTGATTGCGTCCCACTAGGGGTGAACACCGAGTCGAGCTGACCTTAGCTCAACCACTAGCTGATCCCAGCTTGAACTCAGCTCGACTCAGTTTGGTCAGCAGGTCAAGCCAGTAAAGTCGAGTTTCAGCCAAAATTGAGCCTATGCAGCGTTTTCACAAACACATACAAGGCACTTTCAGTTTCTCACTATTTGTAAAACGGCAACAAGTATTCCTTAAACACCTTATATGCAACATCAAAATCAAGGGAAAATGGCATTTGTTTGGTGTGCATACCTTCCTTGCCACTAGCCGACACTTCGTTGAGTCATTTCATCAAATACTTGGTGAGCAACATCAATATCAAAATAATCGAGTCATCAAAATTCAAAGAAGAAATCCCAAAAATAAAAAAGAAAGAGAATTTTGTTTCATGAATTTAGCACTATTAAACAATCATGAATATATTAAAGCTGAGAAGATCAAAAGAATATCACCTTCCGGAAGTGGAAACCCTAATCCGTTGGATTTGTATGCTAATGAGGTGTGGTCGGAGCACTGTTACAATGCCGTCGTAGGGCAGCTGGGTTGCAGTAGAAAAGATCTACTACATGTTTGCAAGGTAAATGACACACAAAGAGAGAGAGAGAGAGAGAGAGAGAGAGAGAGAGAGAGAGAGAGAGAGAGAGAGACGGGAGAGAGAGCGCGTGAGAGAGAGTGTGTGAGAGAGAGAGAGAGAGACGGGAGAGAGAGCACGAGAGAGAGAGTGTTTGGGTGCGGCTCTATTTTGAGCGGCCCAAATTTGGGGCTCTTCTGATAGACGGACCAATTAGGGACTTCGTGGGGCCCACCATGATGTATTTCGTTAATCCATTCCTATCCATAATTTTAATAAATTATTTTACTTTAGGAAACCAAATTTTAAGTATATTTAAGGCCCAACTGGACCATACCATAAGAAGCAACTGTAATTTAATATCAATATTTCCTACCGTGTGGTCCACTTGAGCCTTCGATCTAGCTGATTTTTTTTTCAACTTCTAAAGTAATATTTACAAATATATAGACAGCTTAGATAGAACATATAGTTTTTTTAGGCCTCATAGAGCCCCTTACAACACTATTAATTATTAATGGTGTATCAACTTTTTAGTTACGGATTAAAACCGTAGCAAGTATAGCTAAGGTTTATATCCATAGCAAAAAAGTAACGTCATCTGAATCCTTTGCCCCTTTTTTTGGTAGTGTAAACAAAGGAGCTACATGCATTTCATTTAACTAAAATTATCACAATACATAAGATGTAGTATTACATGGATCATGATAGAAGATGCATGTGAGCTAATCTAAGCAAAGTTTTAAACACTAAAGCATACCAACTTCTCTACGATATTACTAAGCCTATAAAGGCTATAACATAGAAAACAGGAAAGCAAAAAAAACCTCAAGACAACTATAACATGTGACTAGTCATCAGAATTTGGTGATGGAGGAGGAGCACCCTTGTCCTGTACACAGCACAGGATAGCCCTCAAAGTACTAGACACCTTCTCAAATTTTTATTTCATGAAGGCCCTATTCTCTTCAAGTTTGGCTCGAGTCTCACTGACCTCCTGTCGCAGGGCAACCTGACCCTCCTCAAGTTGAGGCAAGCGGGCCTCTAAAGTAGCCCGATCACGGTGGGGCTCATGTGTAGTAGGAGGAGAGCCCCCATTAGAGTCTTAGGCCTCCTCTTCTTCCTCTTCCTGCCCTTCCTCTTCCTCACTTTCTTCCTCTATCTCATCTCCACCTTCTTCATCACTCTCTTCCTCTTCACTTCCCATCTTATCCTCATTCTCATTGAGTCAGGCTTGACGTTGTCGTGGCCCAATGCCCATGTTGTTGAGAGTAGTGTAGTCGATGAAATGGATCGGTGCAAGCCCTTCTGAGCCAAGTCTGTAGCCGAATTCACGTGCAAGCTTACATATAAGTCGACCGAATGGGAATGAAATGTTTGTCCTAGGAGAGTGTGCATTCTAAACTATCTGTAGTAGTACATACGTAGGGAGTCACAACTTGTCTCCTTGCTTAACCCTGTATAGGAAGTCTACCATCAGACGCGTGCATTCGCTGTGATTGCTCCACCTGGGATACATATTGTGCATGAAGATGTGGTGGAGCGGGCAGAAGTCGTGAGTCATCTTGGTTGCTGAGAAGCAGTTGCCTCAATTCCAGTGGACCAGTTGGCCACAAAGAAATCGCGTGCGGTGATCTCTTTCACGCACGCTCCTGAGATTTCGCTTGCTAGTATATACCTCTCCATGTGGCATCCCCATGACTTGAGATATCAAGTCCACATTGATAATGGCTTCCCTCCTTCCCACGAGGATAGAGAACTGTAGAGGCTCCAGTAGTGGCTCTCATGTATGGGTGTAGAAGGCTAGGATAGTGCCCTCATTAGCACGAGACTTGCCCTCAAATATGAGACCCCATCCGACTTCCAACAGGAGTTCCATTGCCGGATAAAGCTCAAATAGTTCTCATCCACGTTTGCTTCAAAGAGGACCCTATGGCCTTGAAACATTCCATGTGTCATATCCGCCAGTAGAGTACTTTTGAGAGGAAGCTGGGGATCGAGCTCCCACTTCATCCTTATTTCCCGATCAACGCTTGTGCCAGCCTCGACGCCTTTTTGCCTCCTTGAATGGGTAGGGCGGCTAGGCCCGGCTTCATCCATGGAAGCCCTCTTCTTCCCCATGAGAGAAAGAAGTGTGGAAAGGGAGAAAATCACCACTACGAGCTCGAAAAGAGCTATGTGAGTGAAACAAGATGGAGGGATAGAATGGGTTATTGGACTTTGAGATTTTTGAGACACAATGTAGGGTTTGTGTGCTCAAATGGAAGGAAATGAAGGAGTTAGGAGATGGGTTTGAGGGATATGATGGAGAATGAGTATGTAGTGAAGAAGAAGAAGATAGTATGAGAATGGAGGGACGATTTGAGAGAAAAATAAAAATTTTGAAAGTGTAGAAATCTTGGAGTGGTGTAAGAGGAAGAAATGAAATAAAAGGGAAGGTTATAGGGGCCCCCACACAATTTCGTGGGCCCCACATGTGTGTAGAAGGGTCGGCCGGCCCGACCCGCTACGATCCGACAGGCCTGAACGAACTGGACCGCGAGGCCTCGCGGGTGGTGCAATACCATCACGGTCCATCTCCCCTGCTCCCCTCCCGGGGCACCGTATGTGTGCGGGTCCACTTTGGATCCCCCTATTTGCACCGTTTGGGCCCTTGAGTCTATTTGGAGCTGTTTTAAGTTTCATCTCACGTATATTCACACTTTTAAGATTATTTGAGTGTGACATACACTGAATCATTGTCTAAAGCCATCGATTGATAGTCTAGAAAAGGATTGGGGCCATCTCGCATGATCGCAGATGCCTACGGGTCCGATTTCAACGATTAGTTTCACCTGTCGGCGAAACTGGGAATCCTATGACTGTTTCTACGTTTTATCACTCCTTCCTAAGTTAAAGTACATCAGTGTACGTCGTGTTACCATAACCCAGGCCCGATTTAATCCAAATCATGTTCTGATACCAACTTGTAAGGCCCTGAAAATCGAGAGTCGAGTAGGAGCTCAACTCCCGAGTTCCAACACATCACTTATACAACATAGATAATGATGATTAAATGTTGTCCATATTAGTGCATTAAATATGAGTGGGATTATACTAAATCAACATATCATACTCCGAAGATAGTTAAATTACGCAAGCGGAAGACTGTGATAAATACATATAAAGCATATAAGTGATTGTGATTTCCCAAAATAAGAACATCACCAGGTTAAATAATTACATGTATAATACCAAAATTCACAAAATGATAAAGTGTAATGTCATCTATTCCATATCCCTGTAGCCCCAGTGGTGCAACTACAGGTTTACGTAGACCGTTAGAGAGTTGTAGATAGAAGAACTCCTCCTCATCATCATAGAAGAAAATATCCGTCTCGTATGCCTCACCTTCATCTAAAACTACAACAGAGTCTGGTTGGTGTTTTAAAATACTATACCAGAGGGGGAGTGAGTGATAAACTTAGTGGAGCTATAAGGTAAAGGTTAACATGTTATCAATTCAGTCAAGCAGTAATGATAAAGCAATACAACAAGCATTCCTAAGTACTCTTATTAATGCAAGGATAAGATGTGATAATGATGTATACCCTCGCTTACACTCCCTCTGTAACATCATCTCAAGGTTGCACATGCAACACTCCCGCTGTGCTCAACACCAACGCCAAAGGCATATGCAATGCAATGCATGTGCGTGATTAGCCAAATTCTTAATTAGACTTATTTATATAGCAGGTTTAGGAAGCTAAGGTACCTCCCTTTATAGAATTGACCCAAACAATGATCCATCTAGGGTCGTCAATCCTAGTTAGTCGCATACGATGGGAGTACTAGGTCGCTACGGAGAGGCTTGTCACCTCAGTGTAGGCCTAGTTTATACTTGAGGTCACTACGGAAAGGCTCGTTACCTTAGCGTAGTCCTAGTATATGCTTGAGGTCACTACGAGAGGCTCATCATCTGATCATAGGCCGACAGCTCAAATACAATGTCCCATACCACCGTATTCAGCTCACGAGTTTGATTTGCTTAATGGACACTATGGGGAGGCTCGTCACCCCAGCGTAGGCCGAAATCTTGACCACGGTGTCCCATACCACCATGTCCGGCTCATGAATCTTAGCAGATCGTGGTACCAAGGTTAAACAGGCTTTTCACTGGTAAGTCGTACCTTAGATTCAAGCAGTAGTGTCCTTACATAGTGAACATACAATGGGCTAATCGGGTTACTTGACAAGCTTGACTAGTATGAGCGTACGTTGAATTAATGGACATGGAGTGTGTAAACATTCCGCATGGCCTAACCACTGTCGACAAGTAGCGTACGACTCAGATTCATCAAACGTGTCTTGTGTGGCGAAACGACCTTGACCACTAATTTGGGAATCATTATCGATTGTTTGAACTGCATAGTAGCCCTAATCATATTCAAACACAATAGGCATTCATCTGTGATAGTCAGAACGACATGTGACAATCAATTCAAGTATAAATCTCATTTGAGCATTTTAACAAACACGTAGTGCACATGTTATCATACATAGACATTCATCCATAAATTATGTAGTAGTGAGATAGATTACATGAAAGAAACTGTAGCTATAGACAAGGTAGTTGAGAATCCTATCTCAATGGCCTCATAAAATATATTTTAACAAGAATTTTCTCATTAAAGCATTTTATCAAACACTTAGACTACACATATCAACATACACGTAATAAAGTAGTTATAATATATATTATGGCAAATCCTTTCTCAAAGGACTTGTCACGCATACAACAATCATGTATTCTCAATCAATTGACATGGCAAACATAAATCATAATTTCATATTTATTCAAACATTTCAACAAACACATGAAATGCATTATATTCAACATAGTTCATATATATGTATCATACACAGAAAACATCGCATTTAGGCACATGTGACAACAATCAAGTCAGTCATAAATCATTAACTGACATTGAAAGCCTTAAAAATCATAACCTAAATATTTATAGTCCACACCTTTCATCGGTAAACTCGTATCGAACTCAGTTTGAACACTACGCCTTTGTCTACGACACAACGACTGCCTAATCAATGAAATAGGTTAGCTATTTCATTAATTTCTCTATTTAAATTTCTAAAAAAAATTAGAGTTAGGATTTATTATCCAAAAATGGATTTGGATTCAGGTAGGATGATTCAGCATGTGGAGCGGTGGGATCGAATCTCAGCAACTATCTCTCACTCTCTCTCTTCTCCTCACTCTTTCCTTCTCTTTTTCTTTCTTCTCTCTCCTAGGGTTTGGAATTTCGTATAGAATGAAAGAGGGGTGGGTTTAGGTCCTTATATAGGCCCAGAACTGGTGTAAATGGTCTCAGGGCCATGGTTACTTAGGTTGCAGCCAAAGAGTGGCTGTTTCGGTCCAACGGAGCTTATTTGGAAGCCTATTTCTTGCATACGATCCAAAGAAAGTTCTTGACAATGGATCTATGTCAGGTTAAGATTTTGGTCCGATCAGATCAGTGGATCACCGTGGAGGACCTGTTTCAGTTCAACGACTATCGTCACTCGATCAGGGCCAGAAGTACACTGACCTGTGTAGGGAAATTTCTCTGATTCGAGGGTGTAATTGGGTTAGAAACTGACGGTCTGAAACGTTAGATTTGGCCTGCAAGCGAATGACCCAAATCACTTAAGTTTGAGTTTATTTTCTAAAGATATTCGCGTTTCTCACACACTTCGCTCCGGCCTCAAGTTGTGCGTTTCGGGAGACTATATGGACTTGATTTTTGAGATGGTTGTCAAGCCCAATAAGGCTGTCATAATCGAATAGTTTTGTAGTAATCGAACTTTTGACATGCGGTCCAGGTCTAATTCGGAGTTTTGTGATGCTCCCGAGAGCAACTGAGTTTTGAAATGGATCCTAGGTTTCTAGGTAATGTAGTGCTAACGATCCTATTAGTTTTGGGTCTTGCAGTTTGTATAGAAAGCAGTTCAAGCTAATCTACTAATTAATTCAGCTTAATACTTAATTAATTTTTGTCTAATAATTTGGTCCTTAGTGATTTCTTCCTGAGTTAATACTCGGGTCTTTGTACGGATTTTTTCGAGACATTACAACAAAAAAATATTTCAATAAAAATCAGCATAAGTCATGACCATCAATTTCACAAGCAGATGGAGTGGATCATTTCTAAAAGTCTTAAAAATATTTATCATTAAAAATCATCATCGATCATGACCGTCGATTTTGCAATCTGATGGACTAAATTATTTTTAAAAATCTCAAAAATACTTTTAACAAAAAATAACATTGATCACGACCATCGATTTAGTGATTTGATGGACTAGATCATTTATAAAAATCTCAAAAATACTTCTAATAAAAATTGGCATCGATCACAACCATTCGATTTGCGATCCGATGGACTTGGTCATCTTCAAAAATCACAAAAAATACTTCAAATAAAAACCATCATCGTTCACAACCATCAATACCACAATCTGATGGATTGGATTACTTCAAGAATCATGAAAATATCTTAATAAAAACCAGCATCCATCGTGACCATTGATTTCACAATCTGATGGACTAGATCATGTTAAAAAAAATCTTAAAACATATCTCTAATAAAAACTAGCATCGATTGTGACTATCAACTTGCAATCCGCTGGATCAGATCATCTCACAAAAATATAAAAAAAAACACATTCTAATCCCCAGAAAATCACAACCATAGCTGGATAATGGAACCAATTAGTCAAAGATCAGAATCTTGACTGCTAACAAATATGCACCATCCATAATAAAATTTGGAGTTGATCACAACCGATGATCTAGATTAACCAAAAAACAATCAAGTTTGATTACCCACTAAGACGATGGAACCAATCAACCATCCTTGATAAATCAGATTCTTGATCACAACAACTAATCAAACTTGTGCTTAACGAACCGTCTCCCGCAGATCTCAGCTCTAATTATGATAACCAAAATCCAAGAAATAAAAGTACAAAATCCTAAAAATCCATAATCCCTAGTCAGGTCAATTCAATTCGTAACCATCATACGCACTAGCCCCTTACATATTTTCAAAAAAAAAAAAAAAAGCTTATTTGAAGTCTCATAGGCATTCCTAGTGGGGACAACCAGTAAGCTAGACACATTTCAAAATCGTTTTGTAATAAATTTCCCCATAGAGTATCACTCCCCGTTGTGGGGAGACTTTTATAGGAAAACTTCAAAAAGAGAGCTAGGCTTCTAAGGCACTAAAAGATCTTCTATATCTCTGGGTGGGGGCCAGCGCAAAAGGAAATAAGATCTGACGACTTGCAGTTTCCCTGGAATCATCGGATCTTCATATGCAAAGTACAGTAGGTTTGAACTCAGAATGATAGAACGATCATACTAAATGTTAATGTTATGAATGGATGATAGGTCAAGTTCTAATTAAAAGAAACCATTTGGAAAAGTGGAAAAGATAAATTGTAACTCAAGTATCAAAACTAGAAGACTACATGAAAAATGATCACTCACACATGCCAACTCCTGGATATTTGTCTACCTTGATCAAGTTCAATTTGGCATAGTGAGATCCTCGTAAGGCCGTAGAAAGCGTTAGGTAAGCTGACCACTTTGACGATTAAATGAAACAAGTACTCCTAGGGTGACCTGGGAAGCAACGAACATTCTAGTTCTAGATATCATCCTCGTAACACCACAGAAAGCTCATGAGTTCTACTGTATTTGGTTCTTCCGATGATAGTACCAATTAGGAGTGAAAAGCTTACAATTGGTTACCCGTAAAGCCATAAAGAGCGTAGGGACAATCTGCCTCCAAACTCGGAAACCAGGCTCAAAAAATTTTCGGTCGCCAAATCCGGCGCTGACAGCCTCCGTAGAACCCCATTCTCGGCTCCCAGCTCCCATTCGCCAGGTTTCGATCCTGAGATGTTACGATGAGAATTTTTAACGTCAGTTTGATTCGTAATAAGCATAACCAAAGGCATAACCCACAAACAACAACCAAGAACTCTATTACATTTTCACTATGATAAAAAACTTTACAAGTACAATGAGCATAAAGGGAAATACAATGGTAAGGAACAAAAACTCCAATAACGATTTGCAAGTGCTCCAACCTCAACGCTGCTGCGCCCCAACGTCACTTGCATGTAATGGTCATGCATAAGCTTATAGAAAGCTTAGAGGGTGGTGAAAGTGTGTGCGCAAGGTAGTAATATGAACATACAGTATCAGAGTAATGAGGAATATGCAGATGGATCCATGAAAACCATTAGCTGTACTAAATCTATGCGATGCAAGACATGAATGATATCGGCCATCCCAAGGCCATGCGATGTGAAATGCAACTCAAGCATACAAATCCTCATCTATGTCCACACATCAATACAGTTCAAATCTGGGATATCATCGGGGTCTAGTACACTCTAAACTAGATCGCCGCCTCATCGCGCGCAATAAGATAAGTGGTAGAGACCTCACTATCCGTCTGCCAATATCGGGCTCGACTCGTCGATAGCGGACCCATTCCTCGAGCTGGTCAGACTCAGCCTAGCATTGCCCCCTATACTCGGGTGGGTAAGGCCCCACCCCCTTCCAACCGATTACGACACAGTGGAGAGCGCAACCATATGGTAATCGGTACTCTGCGCTCATCTACCTACTCAGTCTAGACGTTTGAGCAACCTCTTGGTACCATAAGGGTTTAGGGACTTTCACCCAGGGATATCTATAGCACCCCATGTAGAACAAGATTTTCAGTATCCAATCCTGCCAACCACGATATGCCTGTGGAGGCTACGGTCCCGACGTCGCTAGGGCATACAATAACCATGTCACACAAATGCGAAATGCATGAATCACGCTATTCAGTCATGCAACAAATCATACACATATCGTGCGCTCATGTAGGGCAACACCGCCTAACCGGGAGCTCATAAACAACCTGCCCAAAGGCATAAGCTATGATCAGTCAATTCTCATATCAAGCATACATATGATGCGTATGATCATGAGTCATGGAACTATATTAAACATGTTATAATGAAATGAACTATCTTTACAATGCAGATGGGCCTGGACGGCCTATACACAATAAGTATTGCCTATTAATGGGCCCAAGGGAGAGTCGTAATGTGAACATCCAACCAATATCACACTCGCAATGTGGACGTCAAACCAACATTTTCTCCTAAGGCACGATCGCCGTAAACATCGTTATATAATCCGTATTGGAATCCCACATTGCAATGGACTTTAGGTACGTCCCATTGGGCCTTAAATGCATCAAATGGGCCATATCATATGGGCCTTTTATTCATCAAATGGGCCACATAAATGGACCACACCAATGGGCTTCATACGTACACTAAATGGGCCTCAACCCATAAGCCCTACTACATCTCAATGGGCCCCCAAAATATCAAATGAGCCTAATCTCATGAGCCTTAGGATACATCGTTCTGATTCAATCCCATGGGCCTTTAAATATATCAAATGGGCCCCGACCCATGGGCCTTACAAAATATTTATTTCCATCCAACTATTCATAGGGACACATGGCCTAGGGCCCACTGTAATATTTGTTTCAATCCATTATGTTCAAAAGGTCATATGGACCTTGGGCCCACATATGTAATATGTATAGCAATATACATACATTATAACTACAACAACAACTCACACATTAAGGGCATGTATGTAATATATATATATATATAGCTGCTACTGCAGCTCTTTAAGCATTTAAAGTGGAACAGAGGTGGGTCCCACGTAGGGCCCACCACTATATTCATATTATAAAATATGCAATATAAACTATATAAGATATAACATATAATATATAATATATGAATATATAAAATGGTGGGACCCACAGAACAGCCGTTACTAGGGGACAGAGGGCCCCACCGTCAAAACAGATGGACGACAGGGAGCACGAGCGTCATCGTGGGCTCCACCGTCCACTGTGGGTCCATGTGGGGCCCACCATCAAATTCCATCCAAACCGTTCATAAGGTCACTTGGACCTGGGTGAAGGGAAAACACAAATTTCATCATGATCCAAAACTTATGTGGGCCAAAAATGATTTTCAATGGTAAAAGTTCAATCCCGCCAGCGTCCCAAAATGATTTTTCCATGCCCTCCAGTCCCACCTATAGATGATGGCCACCAAAAGGGGTTGGAGGGCATGGAAAAAAAAATACATACCTCAAGTGGGGTCCATCTAAGTGGGCCATTAGGCTACATCATCACAAAAGAAAGAAAAAGAAAAGAAGAGAGAGAGAGAGAGATAGAGAGTGGGACATGCTTGTGATGGAGGGCTCCTTTGTAAAATAAATCATACATCAAATGGATCCTCTAGCACATGGGACCACCAAAATCAAAATCAAAGGTGGAGATCATTTCCCCACCAATATGGACGGTCTAGATGACCTTTAAATGTAATGAAATAAACATAATGAAGGGGTCTATGGAGAATGGCCCCATCATGGATGATCATGATGATCAAAGTGGTCCATCGGCCACAACTTAGGGTCCCAAGTAAGATCCACACCATGGATCAGTGGCCTCACTTAGCCCATCATAAAAATAAGAAAACTACCCTATAGAGGCACCCACCGTCCGATCTTCTTGCTCCTATGGGTTCCTTCGCACCTTAGCTTCAATCCTAATGGAGGAGATGAGAAATGGATGGCTAGGATGGGAGATCTTGAGATGGTTAGGTGGGCTACATTTAGAGTTTTTTTTTTTTTGGAAGAGAGGGAGAGGCTTGGAGAATGCTTATACGTATGGGGGTTCTTGCTTGGATTTTTTTTTTTGAAAATGAGAAAGAGAGAAGTTGTAAAGGGAGAGAGAGTGTAATGGGTGATGGAGTGATGGATGGGAGAGAGATGGGTGTGTAAGAAATCCTTAACTTTTGTGGCCTTTGTGTAAGAAAAGGCATGGGAGGTGTAAGAGATTCTTGACTTTTGAGGCATTTGTGTAAGAAAAGTATGGGCATGAAGGACTTTTGTGGCTTGCTTGGGAAAGGGTGAAAGTGATGTGTACTTGACATGTGATGGATTGATGGATTGATTGATTGATGAGATTGATGGGATTGATGTGACACATCGTAGAGATTCTCTTGGGTTTCGCAATGCGCAGTGTTTTCCTCGCACCGAACGTTGGCCCACATCTCTTGACCAGGGTATCGCCTCGGTGCGCGAGTCGCGGCATCGGAACCGCAGCAATGGCGCGGTCGCTATGGTATTGGTCTTGGGTTGAGTCGATACAGGTTGACGACATATGAATTAGGGTCGCGCGTCAATATCGGTTAAGGGTCGAAGGTTGCTGAAATTTGACTGGTAAGACCGCGGAAGTTTACGGAACGGTACGAACTAAGATACGGGTCTTACACAATCACAACATTTTTCGTAAACCTCCGTAACATATTCAAGTCATCTACTTTCGAATAATCAACTGACACAAATATAAAGCAAGGAATCAGTCCATACCGCATTTTAATTTGACTGCAAAGGGTGGGGTGTCCACTCGCTTTTACATTCGGTTGCATGCAACCACTATCCAAGAGGGGCATTTGTAGATACCTCATCTCGTACCAATAAGCTTGATTGAATAGAAATGTTAATCCATACCCATAACCCTAATCCAAACCTTGATCCACACCCTTAACCTTGATCCAAATCCTGACCCATACCCTTAACCCTAATCAAAATACAAACCCCCAATCCAAACCCTAAACCCTAGTCCAAACCCTAGGACTTTGGAAACCTTAAAACCTAGTTAACCCAGTCCCAGTAGACCGATAGAACCCTAAAGCTGGTCCCAAACCCAAACCCCAGGAAAAACTTAGCCTACAGAGGTAAGCCTCGAGTCAACCCACTGACTCAACTCACTTAGTCAACCCACATAGTCTACCTAATCAACTCACCTTGTCAAACTAACCCCATAACCCATTTTGGCCCAAGCCCATTCTAAAGCCTAATTTGGAGAAAAGGGGAGACACCAAGGTAGCATCAAAGAGCCAAAGTTGTCCATGTGTACAAGAGGAACCTCCCACCGAAGCTAAAGTAAAAAAGAAAGGATGGGTGGCACCCAGGGTGCCGCTCGCCACATGGCATTGGTCATACTTCGGCTAGCTACTCACTCGTGTGTTATTGTCCTCTCTGCTTATTTCATGCATGTGTAAAATTTGGAAGTTACTCTGATGCCCCTACCTTGAGCCAAAATTACACCTTATGCCATCAAACTAACACATGCGATATTGCCACATTGCAATATCAAATCCCATCCATCCAAATCCTTTTTAACCACAAGCTTTGTAGGAATTACCAGAAAATCAGGCTGGAGGGCTATAAATTCTCCAATTTCCATCACATTTCAAGCATCCAAGTATCCACAATCATTCCTTACCAATCCAAAAGCATCCTAACCTGCTTATCCATCCCCCACTAAGGAGAGTGAAAGTGAGGAAGAGAGCCTAGTCCAAGTCTAACCCTAATACGAGCCTTTTAAGCCAATCCAAGTTCAGTCCAAGCTACTCGATATGATCCTTGTGACATTGCCGCTCACCCAACTATTTTTCAATCAAGCTTCATCTACTCTATAGAATTTTTATAGTATAACATTCACCTCATTGTCCAACACACTTTGCACCAAATTGGCTTAGAAGTATGATCCAAGGCTTGCCGATCTAATTGGATCCCACCTAATAGAAAACTTGTTAATTACTTCATATTTTGTCACCAGCATTGTATAAATTCACATATGAGAACTGAATCATAACCCTCAAGAGCATTTAAATCTTGCGAAGTAGAGATTATACGTATGTACGGGCAGAGTGGGTACCTAACACCTTCCCTCTCTATAACCACGATCTTTTAGTAAGAATCTCTGATTGCAGAACTAAAGAGTCATTTTAGGCCAGGAAATCTTTGGATTCCTACCCCAACGTATCTATAGGGTCTAGCCAACTATAGAGATGAAGAAATTGGCCAATGGCGACTCTGGTCAAGCATAATTAATCAATCACAATGGAAAAGCCCTCGAAGAGGCAACTTGTGGAGCCAAGCGGCCCTTGAGTCAAATCCGGCTTGGGATCCCAGCGTTGACAGGTAGGCATTCAATCCCCACCGCTTTTAATGGTGTGTTCCACTTAAGCTTTGGATTCACCTCATTTTTTAGCTCATGCCTTAAATTAATCTCGCAAAATGGATGTGTTGTGTGGATGTAATACATACATCATGATGGGCTCCATAGGACTTGGTGACATCAACATACCACCACGCAGGTAATGTGGAACATCATGTAATCCACTCATGTTTGAAATCATTTATGCATGAGTGACCCACCTAATGATCTTATTTGCTCAATAGAATCTATACTGTTAAGGTCGCCTGATAAGCCGGTCAGATCTCACAAATGTGAAGTTAATGCCTTCAAGTGAGCGAGCGAGGTTCACATTTCTCATGTTCTTCTTAAGGGAGTGAATTATGTGTGACCCAAATTTATATATGAATGATACAAGTCCATATTTTTTTCAAGATCATTTTAGGGCATGAGCCCAAAAAATAAGAAGATCCCATTCTCAGGTTGACCATACTATAGGAAAAATGGTGAATGACCATTAAAGGGCTACAAAAGTTTTGGATCAAGCTGATATTTTGTTTTTTTCCCTTCATTTAGGTTTGTGTGACCTTATATAGCACTCCAAATTTTAAGGTCGAGCATGAAAGCAATCCCTGATATTCTGGGTGTCACTTTTGCTTTGTGCAAGTATGATTTCTCTGTATGGTTTCTTAGTATCCAAACAATCATAAGAGATAAGATAAAAAATATATATCAATCTAAATATAAGTGTATATAAGTCAATAATCCAAAATATACATCCATTTAACCATCACAACACAGAGTCCACTCAACTGGGGACTCAATATACATGTCCAAAAGCGATCAAAGTGTAAATGTAAAGTGTAAATATTTCTGCCCAAAACCATAAAAAAATCCTGATGATGGAATACACCGATCTATAACTATCTATCTGACGATTGGAAGTACAAGAACTTCTTTGTGGGTTTCACGTATACATCCTCTAAGGCATCCACCTCCATGGTACCTGCGTTGACAAAATCATATGATTGGTGTTTTAAAATACCGTCCTAGGTGAGAGTGAGCGATAAAGTCAATGGTACCATTATCCTAAGTTACATATGTAATCAACACAATCAAACATAGGTAATGATAACATCACAAAAGAAGCAATTTTCTAGGCTAGTTATTTTGGATGCATGGATGACATGATATGCGAATATATGGCAATAAGAAAATTTGTAGCACTTTCTCAACAACGTAATAATCAACAAATAACCAATCAACTGAACAATGATTCACCAAGTAGTGGCTCGTTGTGATACGAAGTGGCTTCTCACCAATGTCCCTAGATCTAATTTAGGGTGCATCATCTAATAGTTCAAATTACACAATCAAACAACGATAACAACTCACTACCTAAGGACAATCACAACTAAGGCAAGGGCTCGTCAACCAACACAAATCAAGGCAAAAAGGGCTCGTCACCTAATTCTCATAATAACATGGTAGACTATTACTAATATTACCAACAACTAAATATTCTAATATAATATGGCACGTCACCTCCATTAGTACTCAAAGGATACTATGGGGGGGCTTGTCACCCTTACATAAGCCGATATCTTGGTTATAGTGTCCTATGCTACCATACCTGACTCTTGAGTCTTTGTAAGATCATAATGTACTAACGATAAGGAATGGACTTAATTCACCGAAAATAGTGGTATCCCAGATTCCTTCAAGTGTTATAAAATCACCAAGTGTAAGAATGATCGGGCCATGCATCAGACTAATCCGATCGACAATGGAGGACCTTGGTCTGTATAAGTCTAAGATAGCCAACCCAAGACGGTCATCCATTTACTCAAGCAACTAGTAGGTCTCAATTCATCAAAATAACAATTTAACTTATGAAACACATGACAATAGTTACATAACAATTTAATATCACAACAGAGCATATCAATTCAATGGTTATATGAATCAACACAATCCCACATGTATCCATGATCACATATCTATACCCCTACAAACGTATATCAATAGGACAAATGTACGAAACATTACAATCCAATTTATATCAATGCAAGCCAATATGCATCAACAATACTTATCAAATGCCATAAAAGGGTTCCAATGAAAAGAATTTCATATTGATCAAGCATTTCATCAAATATGTTAACCACCAACAATAATAATATTGGGGTTATAATAGTAAAGCTCTTTAAGCACAATTATCATATGATTTTCTAATCAATCAACTGAAAATCATTGACTATCACCCTCAAAGGTTGATAAAAGGAAACCTAGGAGAATAGTCCATACCTTAAGTGGGTTTCATCCAACTTAATCGCACTTTTAGACTTAGAATTTTAGGAAAAAAATTGATACCTAAATAAATACCAAGAGATATATAAGATTAATGGAATTCATCTCCAATAGACATAAATCGAAAGGTAGGGTGTAATTCTTACCTCCGTTCGCAAGCAAAGACAGACTCGACGGAAGATTCAGTAGTGGTTAGGGAATTGATCAAAGGGAATCGGTAAGATGTGTTAGTAGACACATTTTTGCACCTTAATTTGTCAATTACGTGAGTTATTGTTTCAAGTGGTTGGTTGAGCCTTTGGAAAGTGAAGACCGAATATACAAGAGGAGTTGAAACATCAAGAGCACATAAAGGTAAATGAGGTGCCTCAGTGATCCTAACCCTTTACCCAGAATAACCATATAATCTCTAAATGATCTTAACCTGATAAGAATATAAATTTAATCATCCCTTAGTCTTAAGAGACTAAGAAAATTATGATAAACAAGGCTAAAAGATGTGCGAATCTTCTGTGTAGAAGTTAGCTCAAAGCGGTAGATTACAGGCCATGTTCGATGGCATCGAGCTGCCATCGAACGGTCTTCGATGACATCAAAGACCTAGCCGATGGCATCGATCGAGAGTTAGGAATGTCCAGTAACCAAACTGGATTTTAGCTGAAATTCTTGATGGCATAGAGATCTTTTCGATGACATTGAAGCTTAAGTTTCGATGGCATCGAAGTCCCCTCGATGTCATCTATTTGAGATCCAGAATTGCTTAACAAGTTTTTGGGATTTTTCCCTTAATTCTTTTGATGACATCGATTCCATTTCGATGACATCGAAGGATGATTTTCGATGACACCGATTCCATTTTAATGCTTGATAGCATCGAAGGATGATGTTCGATGACATCGAAGGTCGGATCAATGTAATTGAAATGGGTCCAGATTTGTCTAGCAAGCAAACATCATTTTTGTTTATAAATTTTGATGGCATCAAGGAGCCCTTCGATGACATTGAATGAATCCTTGATGACATCGAAGACCCTTCAATGACATTGACAGAACCGTTTTCTACCCATTTTTTGACCGCTAGAGCTCGAACTATTTATAAATGACATTCAATTCTTGGGCTTTATGATGGGTTTTTGGAGCAAGCAGGGGTAATGTGATCCCATATACATATCCTCCATTCCTTGCCTCCATTCCTATGATTTCTAAACAATCTCTCTTAAGATTTCAACTTTAATGAGGATTTCAACCTCGTCATTAGAGATGTGCTTAAACTCCTCCATGTCCTAGAGATTGGACTTAAGCATCTTGGTAAATCCTTTTCCAGATCTTCTAGGAGATACATCTAGTTGAATCCCATATGATAAACAACTACTCATTAGTTATAGGAGATTCAACCACCTCCTATCACCTTGGCCATCTTAGAGGAGCATTTACTGCCGTGGAGCTGAAGCCTTGGCGAAGCAACAACAACACGATCTGTGGAGCATCAGGGAGTTGATTGAAGCACGGGAAAGTGAAGATTAAGCAACCCAAAAGGAGCTACAAAATGGACTCAATCCGACAAGTAAGTATCATGTGTAAGGGTCCATGTTTTTATTCCTTCCTTGTGTAGGTTGGAGTGCAGGAGTTTATGTTCAAACTCACCTAAATTCTTTCGTAGGACCTTCGCTCTTCTATAGGGCCTAAATTCTATGGTTCTTGCGTAAGACTAAGGTTATTGGTTAGCCTAAGGAGAAACTAACCAAAGTCAATTTGTAGGCCTTTTAATGGGAGAATACGTGTGGGGTTCGGGAGTATGACTCTTGCTCTTGTATAGGGCATAAATCTTAGGTTAAGAGTAAGACATTGGCTCTTATGTAGGGCATAAACCTTCAGGTACTTATATAGGACCTTGGCTCTTGTGTAGGGCATAAATTGTCAAGTTCGAGAGTAGGATCCTTGCTCTTGTGTAAGGCATAAATCTTAGGTTCGGAGTATGACCTTGGCTCTTGTGTAGGGCTTAAACCTCAAGGTTCTTGTATAAGACATTGGATCTTGTATAGGGCCTAAATTGTCGGGTCTGGGAGTAGGACCTTTGCTTTCGTTTAGGGCATAAAGTTTAGAGTGTTTGTGTAAGGTTGTAAAAGTTAGAGGTTAACCTGATTTAAAACATCCGATAGTGAAATCCGGTACACTCATGGGTTGAGTGCGTCCACCAGGAGTGGAGTACGCAAGTAGCCGAACAACTATTGTAAAACCCGTATCCTAATTCGTACTGTTCCTTAGGCTTTCGCGGTCATTCCGATCGATTTCCGCCGACTCGCGATCTGCAACTGGCGTTGCGCGCAATCCTGAGACGGATCCTGTCGATCTGAGTCAGTTCGACCCGAGACTTGTACCAGTGCGACCGTGCTGTCGCCGCGGTTCCGATGCCGCGTCTCACGCGCCGAGGCGATACCCAGTCCAAGAGATGTGGGCCCGTGTTCAGTTCGAGAAAACGCCGCACATTTGTAAAATCCCAAGAGAATCTCTACAACCTTTCAAATCAATCCCATCAATCATGTCATATGTCAAGTACACATCACCCCATCCCCAAGCAACCCTTAAAGTCAACACTCCCTTACACAAAGTACCCCCCATCACTCACTTTTCACCCATCACACCCATACCTCTCTCCCATCACCCCTCTCTCATCATCTCTCTCTCTCTCTCTCTCATTCCCTCTCATTTCTCCTAAGCCCCATGAGAGCACCCAACGTCCATGGCTTCCATGGAGAGCAAGTGTGGCCCACTTTCCTATCTCCCATCTCCACCATCATAAGTCGATCTCAACCGTTGAAGTGTCTCCATTGGATCTCTAGCATACATTGATGGAAGAAAAGTCCAAAAAGATCAAAGGTGGGTGCATCTTTAGGTTAGATTTCTCCATTTTTATGATGTGGGTGCTTCTTTCTTTCTTTATTTCTCTCTTTTTCTTTTATTTTGTGAGTGAATTTCTACCATTGTCTTTATGATTTGAGGGCCCACATATGGTGGGGCCCACTTGATGTATGCATTGCATAGGAAGGACCCATAGTGGCGGGGTTCCTCCCCTTCCCACCAATCTCTTTGTCTCTTGTGATGGGCATGGCCCACTAGATCCACACCATCCAGATAGTTTAGACAGGCGCTGGACAGTTTGGACGGTGCTGTGAAGGCCACACCTTGATGTATGTTTTGATACACTGGTCCAGCTGTGGTACCCACCTTGATTTATGTATTTAATATGCATCGTCCAGATGCACTGGACGATGGTACCCACTTGCTGGATGAGGAGAAATGCAAATATCAGCTATCTCCAAAGCTTGTGGGTCCACACGTGTGGACCCACCTGATGCAGGTGTTTCTTTCCAACCGTCCAGATTCAGCCACCTGGTGGGCTGCACCATAGCAGCAGCAGAGGTGCTGCTAGCGTCTTGGGTATCCAACCCCACTTGTTGTATGGGGACAAAACAAATATTAGTTTGATCCAGCCGGGTGGGCCACACTAGCGTGGACCCCACCTTGATGTATGTGTTCTATATCCTAGCCGTCCATCTGCATCAGTGCAGGTCCAATGATTTGTGGATTGCACTAGCATCAGCAGCACCATCCAGACTGCTGACCGTCTGGATGGCAAGAAAACACAGATATTAGCTTTGTTCCAAAATAGATGGCCCACCTGATGTGGACTCCACCTTGCTGCACGTGTGCAGCACCTACACCATCCAATTTTCCAGACCATTGTACGGCCTGACCTGATGGGCCAGGGCCACTAGGCCGTCTCCTGTCCAGCAGGCCTGGACGCTTAGACAACACAAATACCAGCTTGATTTAAAACGCTGGTGGGCCACACCGGTGTGGACCTCACCTCAGTACACGTGTATTGTGTACACACCGTCCACCCATCCAATTCTCTATTGGGCCATGCGTGGAAATGAGGCAGATTCAAATCTCACATGGAGTAAACTGCTGGACAGTATGCTGTCCAGCGTGTTCTCTAACGTTGGGCTCACTACCAGGCCCCATCGTCATGTGCAGTGCATCCAGGCCATCCACCCAACCTTCGGATTTATCAGGCCGTGGGCCTGAATAGGAGCTAGATCCAAATCTCTAGTGGGTCGTACCACAGTTGTAGCAGGGCTTGCCCGTCTGCCCAGCAATAACAGGTGCCACTTGGGCTGATTGCTTATGCCAACGGCCCACTCCCTGATGGTCCACATCCAGCGTCCACCATGAAATATGTGATTTAATCCAAACCATCCATCTGATGGTACCCCACCTTGATGTATCTGTCCTAAATCTAAACCGTCCATCCAGCGTCCAAAAGGTTTAGACGCTGGACCCTTTTTGAACAATGAAATAAATAAAATATTATATAATATTATATTCTATATGTACGTGAATGGTGGGCCCCATGTGGGACCCACCTGCTGGACGAATTGGATGGTATACCTCACACCAGCTATAACGCTGCTGTGTGACGTCTTCAATTCTGAGGGACCCACCCTGCACGTGTGGGGTGGGGCCCATCTTGATTTATGTATCTTATATCCAGGCGTCCATTTGTGGGGCCCTTCCATGATTATGTGTTGCTCCCACACCGTCCAGTAAAGGATGGTGCTGGGGCACCTTGATGTAAATGTTTTATCAACGCCGACCATCTATTTGCACCATACGTGGGACCCACCTCACACGTGCTGCACGTGTGAGGGTGGGGCCCACCTTATGATGTGTTGAATGGTCTCACCATACATGGGCCCCACATGGAAGTTATATCCAGGTCTGGACGTTTGAATGCATTATAATAATATAATAATATTGATATATATAAACTTTATAGTATTTATATATGTTTGGTGGGCCACACGTGGTACCCACCAGACGTAAGAGTTCCACTCCTTCCACCCACCGTCTAGTGTATTGAACGGTGGGCAGCTCATTATGATATGTGTTTCTATCTCCACCGTCCAGATGGTTAGACAGTGGAATGCATCGTAATACATGGGATATATCAATACTGTTTGTCTGTGGAGCCCACATGTGATGTATGTGCTGTATATCCAAACCGCTCAGACTAGCTGGAATGGTGGGACCCTCTTACTGACGTGCTGTAGCTCGGCACGTGGGAGCCAGCATGACGTACGTATTTCATCTATGTCATCCACTTGTGTGGCCCACCTTGATGTGTGTATGGGATCCACACCGTCCATGGGACCCACGTGATACATGTTTTATCCTGGCAGTGCAGATCACGTGGGACCCACCATAAGCAGATTGGCTAGTGTACCTCACCAGTAATATGGCTACTATGTTGACGGCAGCAAGTCCTAAGGATCTGATCAATGACGTGTGTGCTTCATCCACGACACGCATCTTTGGGACCCACCTATGATGTAAGTGTTTCGCTCATGCCGTCCTATATAAGGACGTGGGTCCCACATGATATATGTGTTTCACCTATTCAGTCCATCCATGGGACTCGTCGAATGTATGCGTTGTATCACCAGCTAGTGGGACCCATTATGTGATTCATAAGGCTCACTTGTCGTGTACGCAGGGCCCACCTGCTCATCGTGCACAGTCCTTTGAGATGTAGTTGGAGCCCATGGGTTGAGGCCCATTGTGATGTATTTAGAGCGCATGGGCGAGGCCTAATGTGAAGTATGTGTGGCCGCTATGTTGTGGATGAATACCTTATGTGGGCCACTCATTGGGAGCAATGTTGGTTAGATGTCCACATTTAGGGGCGATGATGGTTGAATGTCCACATTGTGACCTTCCCTTGGGCCTTGTTAGGCCCATTCTCATCATTCCCTCAATGGATTAACCTAAATAAGTGGGCCCCATTCGCTATAGACGGATGGCTCCGTGTTATCAGATTTGATATTACCACGGTCGAGTGTTGATCTTTATACTATAGTTGATCGGCTGATCATCTATAAACCCCATTTTTATTTATCTGTTGATTATCGGTGCGATTATCGTGGCCAATTGACTTGACAGATTGTCGATTAGCGATCGAGGCCCATTATCGTGACCGATTTTCTGATTCCGATTACCGATCGTGCCCGATTGTTGATTGACATGGCCGAATGTCGATTCTGCTTGTCATGGCCGATTGACTGATTCTGAGTATCGAGGCCGATTATCGATCGAGGCCGATTATCGTGGCCGATTATCGATTCCGATTGACGTGGCTGATTGCCGACTCTGCTTGCCGTGGCCGATTGACAGATTATCGATTGTCGAGGCTGATTATCGTGACCGATTACCGATCGTGGCCGATTGTTGATTGACATGGCCGAATGTCGATTCTGCTTGTCATGGCCGATTGACTGATTCTGAGTATCGAGGCCGATTATCGTGGCCGATTATCGATTCCGATTGTCGTGGCTGATCGCCGATTCTGATTGTCGAGGCCCAATTTGATGTATATGCGGCCCGTATTTGAGACCCGTTGTGACGTGTATCCAGCCCCTGTTTAAGGCCCAATGTGATGTATATGATGCTTATGTGATGAGGCCCACTGTGATGCATTTGAGGGCCAGGCAATGGATCCCATTGTAATGTATGTTAGGCTTTATGTGAGCCATTTCTTAGGGGGCAATGTTGGTTAGATGTCCACGTTGTCGAGGCCGGTTGTTGATGCCGGTTATTGATACCGATTATGAGTATGTGACTGCATAGCATCATGATTCATGCCCATACGCATCATCTGCATGTCTGTTATGAGATATAATTGACCATTGCATATGTCATAGTGCTGGTTGTTATGAGACTCCCTGATAGGCGGAGATTGTCTCACATGAGCGCACGGTTTGCGCAGGATTGATGCATGACTGGATTGTATGACTCATGCATCTTGCATTGTGTGCTGTGATTACTGTATGCCCTAGCGACATCAGGGTTGTAGCCTCCACAGGCATATCATGGATGGCCAGATGGGACACCGAAAATCTGTTCTACATGGGGTGCTATAGATATCCTTGGGTGAAAGTCCCTAAACCCTCTTGGTTCCAGAGGTTGCTCCAACGTCTAGACTGAGTGGGTAGATGAGCGTTGAGTGCCGATTACCAGATGGCTGCGCTCTCCACTGTGTCGTGGTCGGTTGGAAGGGGGTGTGGCCTTACCTGCCCGAGAGGAGGGGGCAATGCTAGGCTGAGTCTGACCAGCTCGAGGAATGGGTCCGCTATTGACGAGCCGGGCCCGATATTGGCAGGCGGATAGTGAGGTCTCTTCCACTCACCTTGTTGCGCGCGATGGGGCGGCAATCTGGTTTTGGAGTGCAATAGACCCCGGTGATTTCCCAGAGAGGAACTGTACTGACATGTGGACTTATTGAGTAGGAGTGCATGTTCATTCATTCATTCATTCACTACCCACTCGGGCTGGTGGTGCGCAACTAATTGTTGTGTACCTTCGTTACGGCAAAGATTTCGGTTGGGCGCGCGACTAACCTGAGATCAGGAGTTTACCACGTTGAGTCTGTCTATCCAAATTTAGGTATGGGACTAGTTTGGATAGAAGTCCCTTGTGGTGGACCCCGTAGCCTGCGATACTACGTACTATCATCCCGACTTTTAAGGGGGGTAGATTGTAACACCCCGGATTTTGGCTAACCTGGGATTTGACGTCCTTAGGCAGTGGGTCAATTAAAACACCTGAAAAATCGTTCAGAACCCAATTCCATAGTCAAAGAAACCACTTAGGATAAATTTCTTTAGAAACTAAGCATAAGTTAGCTAGTGCAACGTTAGAATAGCTGGGAAATGGTCCCTGATCACTTTAAATACGTTCTACAAGGCCCAAAGCGAGTGGAACCAATGGTGCTATAATGCTCTAAAACCTCGGACCAAACTCTAAGCAGGTTTGTTCTCTGGACCACTTTGAATCTTTGTATTGGATCTAGACCGCGCGTCGAAAGTCCGATACCTCCTATCTTAGACCGTTAGAACCGTCTAGCTGGACTTGACACTCATTCCAAAAATCAAGTCAAACCGATAATCACAGGCTATTTCATTGAGCCCGGACCGAAGAGAGTGAGAATAGGGTTAGAATTGGAATTTGAAATTCAAATCTGGCACACAATTTAACGCATCAGTATTGAGCGTTCTGACCATCAGAATACAGCCAAATTACACCCTTGGATCAGGAAAAATATCTATTATATATCACGAGACTTATAGGCCTGATCTTGGTGCGATGACCGTTAAACTGAAACTGGACCGCCACGTGCGATCTGGGAACCCTACCGGTCTGAAAACTGGATGTGTGCTAGATCCAGTATGCATGAGCTTAAGTCCGACCGCATTTGGCCAGGAGACCTTCAGAAATGCCCTTTTGGACCGAAACGGCCCCGATTTGGTTAGGCACCAAGTAAACATTGTTCCCAAGCCTATTTTGGGCATGTTGTAGGCTATAAAAGGGGTTGAAACCCTCACTCCTCTCTTCCATCCAAATTTGAGAGAAGCCCTAGCTTGGGAGAGAGAAAAAGGTGGGAGATTGTGAGAGTGTGGGAGAGTTTTTCCTGCCACTTGTACTATGCATTGCACGTGCTTAAGCAACACACCTCCACCGCTTTCCCGGCGATTCCACCGCGATCCTAGGTAAGTAAAAATCCTAAATAGTTGTTGATTTGAGTTTTCCTTGTTTCCATAGCGATGTAGCTTATGGATCTTGTGTATTAGGCTCCTTACTCGCCGTAGACGAAGCGTATACGCTCCGTTTCAATTCCCGAGTCTACAAGACATAAGGTGAGGATTTTAGACGCTTTGATTGACGGTTCCCAACGCTTTCAATGTCGTTTAATAGTAGATTCTTGACGGCATCGCCGTTTGACATGTACAAAATGCTCTCCGTTTCCCGTTTTGTAAATTAACGAAGAATATGAGATTTAGGGCATTTTAGTCATTTGTAGGAAGTACGGTCTACATGCATATTTTGCTGACGTGATTGACATGGTTTGTCGCCGCATTAGAGAGTTAGGAATGATTGCATAATCAGTTTGGCGAAGAGATTCGCCAAGTTGCGCACTTTGGGTCGACATACTATATGTGGATTTAAGTGTGTAGTGTATGTGTTTGTATAAATGCTTGTATTAGTATGTATTGAATTAAATGATGTTATGTAGTAGTTTGAGATTGATTTCATGATTAATATGCTGACCTAAATGATTTCCTACATGTTGACCTTATGCATGATCGCATTACATGCATAGAAAGTATGCCTTGAGGATTTGCTTAAGTTGAATATGCATGGGAAGTATGCCTTGAAGATTTGCTTAAGTTGAATGTTATAACATGTGCTAACATGCTCACATGATGTATTTCAATTTCAATACCTTTGTATAGTGTTAATGTAATTCCATAGATGTGTGGGACTTGACTTAGTCCAGGCAGTCGGTAACCGAGCGAATTCGTGGCTGACTGGTCATAGCCACGAACGACGCGTCGATGAATGTGATTCGTGTTGAGAGTTGGCGGCAGTGGTTAGGCCACGCGAAGTGTTTTACGCACTTCATGTCGTTCAATTCGAGATGCGATCGCACTAGTCGAGCCAGTCAAGTAACCCGACTGGCCGATGTTTGTTCACCTTATATGTATCATAACTGCTTGAACCTAGGGTACTGAACTTACCATTGTAAACCCTATTAACCGTGGTACCTTGATCCACGAAGACTCATGAGCCGGGCATGGTGGTATGGGACACCGTGGTCGAGCTGTCGGCCTACGCTGGGGCCACAAACCTCCCCGTAGTGACCAGTGAGCACCTTGACTCGTGAGCAGATTATGGTGGTATGGGACACTATATTCTAGCTGTCGGCCTACACTGATCAGGCGACGAGCCCTTTGTAGTGACCGCGAGCATATTCTGAGTCCACGGGAGGCGACGACCCTTCCGTGCAGTAGAGTACAGTAGGCCTGTATTGATAAGGTGATGGGGGAGCGGTGCAACGAGTGCGAGCAACAGCCCTGGCAGCCCTTGCAGTGACCTACGAAATATACATCGTATGAGATTTCTAGGAGTGACGACCCTAGACAGGATCCGTGTTGGGATTGATACAAGGGAAGTACCTTAGTTTCCCAATCCTGCTGTTTGAATGGACTAATAACAACTAGGTAATCATATCACCATGACATTGCATGTGCCCGGAAGATGTGGAGCACTTGAGGGAGTGCGGCATGTCGCGGTCGTAAGATGTTGCCGCATGAGGGTGATCGTCGGTGAGGGCATACATCACGTCATGTCATCTTGCATTAACAACAGTATTAGGGTTGTCTGATTTACTGCTTTACTATTATCGCGTGATTGAATTGTGAACATGCTAATCCCTGCTCTCTTATCCCATTGAGTTGATCACTCACTCTCACGTTACGGGATGGTGTTTCCGGACACCCACCAGTCCCTTTTGTGATTGCAGATGATGGCGCGGCCTGTGAGGCGGAGCTGGACTTGATGATGAGAAGGAGGATTCCTCCTTTATGCGTGTTCTGATTGACGGGATTGCAGGGAGGTTGATTAGATACTTTGACGTTTGTCATTTTAAATTTTTAGCGCCCTCATGTATATTCATTTTGTTTACTTTTGAAGTATACATGTATGTGTATAACCTGGTAATATATTCACACTCTGGAGACATACAACAGTTTATGTACGTTATACATACTATTACAGTCTTCCGCTTGCAAATTTCACTGTCTCTGGAGTATGATATGCTGTTCTGGCTTAATCTCACTCATGTTTAATACATTATCACAGACAACATTCAATCATACATATCCATGTTGCATAAATAACATTTTGAAACTCGGGAGTTGGGTTTTTGCTCGACCTCCCGATTTTCGGGATGTTACACTCTCTCTCTCTCTCTCTCTCTCTCTCCCACCCAAGCTAAGACACAAATTCATATGGAATGGAGGGGTTGTCCAAAATAAGGCTTTTTATAGTGCCAAAAGTGGTGCATTTGGCCTTAATGACCAGATATTTGATATATCAACACTATGGGAGGTTGTTTTTTAACTATTGGGGGCCTGCTGGAAAGTGTATAGGTCAATCTACACCATAGAGTAGTTTTTTGTAGTAGAGATTTACGTATGGTTACGATTGCCCCGTAATTCTGATGCATTGATCAAGGGTATGATTTTAAGTTAGTTTGATAGTTACCGATTATTGATAGGGGTTGCGCTTATATGAATGTGTAGGATATTAATTTAAATTAGTGTCCTAAATTTGATCATGATTTAACAGTTTGAAAGCCACAACTTTGACAACGACCAGATAGGGACATTTAACTTAAGTTTCTAACTTTTCTAAAGGCATTCACGCATCTCATGTGCTCGCCTTGCAAGCTCAAGTTGAATGATTGGAAATGCAATCTCAGCTCAACGTATTTAATGGATGTCCAGCCCGTCAAAATGAAAGTCTTTGTATAGTTTCAGGTTTATCAAATCATGAACGAGCAGTGTAGAATCAATTCAATTAATCAAAGCATTTCTGAAATGAGTCGAGAAGCGAAATTTTTAGTGCATGAAGATTAAGGTTTTGAACAGTTAAGTTCGTGGAGTGATCTATTTGCAACAATGAGAAAGACCGTATGATCCTAATCGACATAAATCCTTTAATTATATACTAAATAGGGCAATCTATCAAACTTGTACGATTTTCTAACAATAATGCTTCTGTACACGTTATGGTTTAGTACCGATATTTTACAGGCCGTTACACATCATCAACAGGTTGACCACAAATAGACATGACAATGGGCTTTAGGAAGTTTTTATTGGTATGGTTCTCTATCACTACTGTTTCCTGCAGTACGCTTCATTGAGAATGGGATCTTCCTTATTTTTGGGCTCATGGAAGCACGGATGAAAGGCGTAGATGCAGAATAAATACGTAAAAATAACCTTACAGTGAAGGCGGGTACTGTCTTGGGTCAGGTCCGGGCGCACGTACACGCGGAGGAAAACCGTCCTGTTAGCTTTTGGGGAGCGCATTTGGTGGGACCCCGGATCCACCAAGGTGGGTGCGAACCCTGACCGTGGGGCTCACAGTGATGTATGTGCCTGTAATCCACACCGTCCAACTATTTTGAAAGCTCATTTTAGAGTATGATGCTTAAAATGAAGCTGACTAAATGTGGACCACACCATAGGAAATAGTGGTGATTGAATCCTCACCGTTAAAAATTTTATGGATTCCATTCGGATGTTTATTTGCAATCTAACCTATTAATAAGATCAAACACCTAAATGACGAGACCAATCAAATATCATCTTAATCCAAAGCTTTTGTGCCCATTAAATTTTTTTAACCATCAGTCGGTACTGTTGCCAGTACAGCTGTACTAAGGTCCATCTTGGATTTGAAACTGCTTCATTTTTTAGATCATACCTTAAAATGAGTATTCAATATGGACTGACGGCGTGGATGTAGTCACATACATCACAATGGCCCGCAGTCAGGTTCCACCCACGTCGGCGTATCCGGGTTGTCACCTAATCCGCCCTCCTGCTTTTGTTGATTTTGGACGTGGTTTGGTGCGAAACCCGAATACAGTCCGGTGGGTGCGGCACTAACCGTAGGTCCCACCTAGATATTTCTTATATATCCACAACGTCCATCAGTTTTTTAAGTTCATTTTAATGCATGGTCTCAAAAATGAAGCAGAGACAAATATCAGGTGGACTACACAGTATAGATTGAATTCCTACCATTAAAAACTTCCTGGAGATTAGAAAAGTTTTGGATCAAGCAGTTATTTTTGTTTTCCCTTCATCCAGGTATGTGTGACCTTTTAAACAGATTGGATGGAAAAATGAATATTACGGTCAATCTTAGAAAGTTTTTAACGGTGGACATTCAATGACCATTGTTTTTCTGTGGCATGTCCACCTAAAAGTTGTATCTGCTTCATTGCCTAAAATAAGCTTGCAAAATGATGAACGGCGTGGATATACAACACATGCATTGAAACACGTGCATCGAGGTGCTGCCCTGTTGCAGCTGAAACCGGCGTCGCACCTAATCCGCGTTCGTTGATTTGGACCGACAACAGGAGATGTACTGTGGTCAGAAGCTAGGTGGGGCTTACCATAATGTTCGTGGGAAATTCACCCCGCTCATTCATTTTTTTAATTCATATTACGAGATATTATAAAATATGAGACATATTCAAAACTTAAGTGACCCACAGAAAAGGAAACGGTGAAGAGAGAAATACCTATGGACCAAACCTACCTCGGTACATGATGTTGATATGATATCCAAACTGTTTATAAGATCATTCTCACCCCAGATGAACTGAAAATATAAAAGTGCCAGCTTGAGAAAAAAACTTATGTACCACTGGGAATATTTCAACGGGGCATTCATTCTCAACTATTTTCTGTTGTGTGACCCACTTGAATTTTAGATTTGCTTCATTTTTCAATTCATGTCATATGAGACCCAAAAATGGATGGACGGATAGATTTCTCACAAACATCACGGTGGGCCTGGGGCCCCAATAGCAGGCTATCGGCATCCGTTGATTTTTTTTATGTAGGTACTTCGATGGTGGGGCCACTTTCAACCTAACGTGGGTAGGTTTCTCTCCCCATATGATCGAGGACATGGGTTTGTTGCTTTTCTATCTTCCTTGTCTGTGGACACAGGTACAGACAGGGGGCATTTCTTTCTTTCTTTGTTCTTTTTTATTTTTTTCTTCCTGCAGCCGGTGGGCCTTTGTGGTCATGTATAAGGTGGTTTGCATGAGGAGCGATTGAGGAATTGATTTGTGGCTTACGCTACAACGTGGCAAATTTGTATGAGATCCGGGCCATTCATCAGGTAAAGGACATCATGAACATTCATTAGCCGAAGAAATATATGGGGTCCACTTGATAAGTGGACCACACTACATTCATTGAATGAATCATTGGTCTTTTCTTTTCTCAACCATCCACTTTCCTCAAAGAATCAGTGCCTTCTTGATGAATGGGCCAACCTAAGTCTTTGATCAGGACATTATTTTCACCAGCCTGATGAATGTCCTGATCTTACCACAAGTGTGCTATGTTGGCACGTGTTTGCCGCTATTCACCACTTGAACTACTTCGGTGAATTTCATTGTCATTTCTCTTGCGATAAGAGCGGCACGAGGCCTCTCTCCATCAACAAGCCACATGATGCTGGGCCCCTATTGTGGACGGATCATGTGTGTACTTCGATCAGCTGTACTGGCAAACGTGCACTTCGATCCAGCTCATCTAAATGATGGCCACGTCGTGGACAGCTCATATGCAGACAACCACACTGATGGGACGTTCTTAATCAGCATAGAACTGGTGAACGAACCAAATTCAACTACCGATGTTAGATGGTTAAGATCATCCAATAAGTTTCATTTTTGTACTGTGCTCCATCCATAACAGAACCCACGGCTACAACAGTTTGGATTAGGTTGCCACGTGTATGCTTGATAAGGCAACCACATTTTTGAAAATGGTGATGAACGGTCACAGTAGCACGGCCAAAAGAGAAATAGACATCTGAATCTTGGACCATTGGATCTGAAAGTGCCAATCACATGCCCTTATAGCATTCAACATCATTCTGAAAATATCTTCCAGTGGGCCCCACCGTGGCCCACTACAAACCATTAAATTAGAAGGGCTACGTACGGTTCACGTTTATCTGAATGGTTGGACTTTAAGATCATAGCTATCCACGTTGGGGTCCACTGGATAAATGGTTTTGATTAGCAAGGGGCGACCACAGTTGAGACATGTAGAACCTATGGTTCCAATGACATGGATCATTCATCTGATGGGCCATTGCAGATAGATGCCCACACATATCTTCCTGATCGAAGGCCCTCTAATGTAACGGCTCATATCCTTCCATCCTGGAGATTTTTCTTTTATCCCTCATCTACGATCGGCCTCAACAGATCAACAGGTTGGATCAAGGAACCGTGGGCCTCAGTTGTACCAGGACACCGTACACTTTGATGGAGAAGAGAGAAATGTGTCGATATTCTATTGGTTGGTATGATTTCTGGCAAAAGTTGAAAGGACGCTAATCACTCGCCTCACGTGTGAAACTTGGAACACTTGTGCGTAATCGGAGCCTCTCATCAGCAACTCCCTTCGTGCAGATGCCAGTTTGATGGGAAAAAAAAACCTGATAAAATAAGCACGTAGACCACACGTGTACGAAAGGAATAAACCGTTACGGAATGGTCTTAAATTCTAATCGCAAGTGTAGCCCACTGATGATAATATGAGTTGCTTTTGGAAATATAGTAGGCCGGTCCAAGGCACGGAAGTGCCGCGACACGGCCCAATCGGGACGAGGACGGCCACCATTTAAACCGCCGGGGTTGTTTCTAAGGCCATTATGCTTTTTATATTCCATCAGATGCGGCCCACAAGATCAACGGCAAACCAAAAATCAGACAATTCCAAAATTCAGATGGGTCACACACGCAATTTTGTAGTTTTTATGAATGACAGTGTCTCCCACTTAAGTTGCCGGTCGACCTTATTTTTATTTTTTTATATACGATGTGAAATTAAGGGGTGTGGACGAGTTGGATGCCTAGATCATGGTGGGCTCCACACACCACACCTTAGGAGATTGGATTGGGCGAGGCAGGAGCAACAGCCTAGTGGGTGAGGCCCTGACCGTGGGAAACGGATTGGCTTACAGCCAATGGCCGGTGGTCGGTGCTTTGTGGGCTCCACCATTATGTATTATGTATGTGTTTCATCCCCTCTGTATGCTACTCAGTCTATCTATTTTTTCGTAATTTTATGGTATTAAAAAAAAAAAAAGTATACTCCAATCTCAAGGAACCACGTTACATGAAACAGTGTTGAATGAGCCTCGACCAGTAAAATCTTTTAGACGCAGATTAAGCTGATCTTTCTTTTTTTACCTACATCTGTGACTGTATGACCTAATAAACAGGTTAGATGTCAAATAAACGGTACAGTGGGCCTTAGGAGGATTTTAATGGTGGATTTCCAATCACTATTATTTTCCCATGCTGTGTTTCACCTGAGATTTATATCCCTTTAATTTTTATTATCAAACCCTAAAATGATATGCAAAAGTGGATGAAGTGAATGGATGAAATACATACATCATGGTGGGACCCACAGAGAAACGACCACCAGCCACCGGGCTGATGGCAGTGGGGTAGCCAATCTGTTTCCCTGGCCATGAGGCCACCTCCATGTATGTGTTGTATATCGTGCGAATTATTTCGTCAGTTCTTTTTACAGGACATGGTGCCAAAACTAAGGCAGGTTGAGAACTCAGGTGGACTACACTATAGGAAAACTGTGGTGATTGAATGCCACCGTTATGGTGATTGAATGCCACCGTTAAAAACTTCTCACATGCCAAGAAGTTTTTAACGTTGGGATTCAATCAATACTTTAAGGTCCGAATATGTCTTATATTTTAGACCATCCATTCAAATGAGCTGGAAAAACGGCTGAATGGCGCGGCCTCACCTACTTGGCTGTTACTCATGTCCCACCTAATCTGCGTCAGTCGTGGAAAAGCCTACTCCTTTCCAGCTGAAGAAAGCGGTCTATACAGACAGCTGTAGGCGTAAAGGACATGTGCCACGCGTCCGAAATTTTTTTCCGCTATCCTAAGGATCATACGGATATTGCCATCCAGTGGGCACACATCCTGAGATGTTCCGATGATTTTAAACGTCGATTGTTTTCGTTAAATCCATAAACAAGCTGTTGTCCTGTAATCACGCTTCAGCGACGATCTCTACCTTTGATTTTTAGAGCAGAAGGAGAACCGCTGAAAATTTTCAGTTCGTTCTTCTGAATTCATCTGCAGATAATGATAGCCACAACCATCCGTTCGCCTTATGTTTCTCGACGGTGGCCCATGAGCGTAAATCCCACAAGCAGACCAATCAGCATGTGAGCCCCATGGCTGCAGCGGCAAACGCAGGAAATAGGTTTTAGGCCTGAGTTTACATTGTGCCATATGGGTTGGGCCCAGCGGATGCAAATGATACAAGGAGCTGTTGGATCAATAGTAATTCCCACAATTTTGTTTTTGTTAGGTGAGTGTTTGTACCAAAATCTCACAGTAGGTCAACGGTAGACAATAAGCCATATGCCATGCACGATATTTTTTGGGCATGTCTTGGAAATATAAGAGATTAGTTATATCTTCAAAGAGTTTTGGTGTTTATGCAGTATCTGAATAAATATGTAAATTTGTTAATGACATGTCAGCGCTGAAGCATATACTAAGAATTTGGTAAACAAAAAACACCGTCGAAGAAAGATAACTATTTTTTCTTCTATGGTTATATAAGAAGGCATCACGTGGATAAGCGGTTATTCTCGCACTCAAGATTATAATTGGCCAAGGCATTTGCAAAGAAAATGACTCAATTAGTCAATTAAACCAAAATCCAATCAAATTGATGCAATGTTGTTTATCTTAGCTTAATTTAGTTCACTATCTCTACTGCTCATCAGCCGTGAAATGTTTAGCATCTAGGAGTAGTTCAATCTGTCCCTATGCATACGACAGAATTACTTTATTTATAGCCTGTAGCTGTAATTCCCTTTCATTTTCACCTGTGTACTAGAGCTGAAGGAAAACCTTAGTCTTAAGAACCGTCCACCTACACTCATATGATAGGTCGACCGTAGTTATAATTATCATCATTGCCTTAACCTTGTTCATCAGCACGCTACTCCACAAAGTACCCTAGTGCTCTTAGTTAAATTGATGATCCTGTTATAATGGTAAGTATCATTCATTTCCACAAATTCATCTTCCATCTATTTTCCGTTCATTCAATTATACAATTATTGCACTTTCGAAAGTTCTTGATTTCCAAGACAAAAAGAACTCGTTAGAGGAAGAGCCCAAACCTCTGCAAGTTACTTGATAGCGCACATGGCAATTGGTTGAATAGACGATAGGTCGAACCATGACCAAGCACCACTCTATATCGATGCAAGGGGTTGGTGGTCATGATTTGAAACGGGCCCAATTGGTTTTCGCACGCCCACAAACCGCACACACTTCTTCCATGGCCGAATTAGTGACCAATAGGTCGAAGCTTAGGTCGAAGCTTCCAATAGGTTTTTGATGTTTCTCAATGACAGGTTCCTTAATTACTACCATTATAATATAGAAATACCATAGTTCGGCAGCATTTCTCCTAAACTACTGAGTACTCTCCATGGAACGTTCTGCCAAACGCAGGTTTGATGGGCTAAAATATGCCACCTCAGGTAGCCGTTAGAATAAATGAATGAAACGGCTGACCCAACGATCAGAATGAGAATGATTAAAATCACGACCTATGCTTGGGGCACCATTAACGCCAAACAATGAAACACTTGAGGGCGAGTTTTAGTGGTGTAACATACCCAAGGTTTGCAACATCCCAAAATGATCAACCTAGGTCCCTAGGACCCAAAGGTGGCAGCCTTGCCCCTGTAAATAGGTAAGGATGAGCTAGTTAACCTAATAAACTAAGTGATTGACCATCGTCGTGGTCAGCGTACTAATCGGCCTTTTTTCCATAAGCTGTAGTCAGATTGGATCAAAAAGCTTACTGAAACGCTAAGAGGATGTAAAATCTTGGAGTTTATGCTCTTTCTTTTAGGGATATAGGAAAATCTACTATTGAGTACATTGATTGGTTTTCCATGCAATGCGGTGAATTATTGACCAATGAATATGTGAAGATGAAATTGTTTGTAAATTCATTGATCGATGTTACATTTCGTGGTATATTAATCTAACGTAGAATTCAGCTCAAAGATGACATGATATGGAAGAAATGTTTTACGCACAGTTCTTTTGAATTGAACCTGAGTTTTTTGTAACCGATTTTTCATGCCTGAGACAAGTGCACAGTAAATCGGTAGACAGATACATAACCCAATTCAAGAAAGTAAAGAATAAATATTAGGCATTCCTTCCAAAAGCATAGATTGTCAAACTATGTATGGAAGGTTTAGATATGAACTTTGAAAGAAATTTAAATGAATGAACTTTAAAGATCCGGTTGATATGTTTGATAGAGCGACTTAGATATGAACGACTTTTACATAAAGAAAACTAATGAAAGAATTTGTTAATTGAGACTTTTTACCACGACCTAAATAATGAGTTGGTATTGGTCAAAATAAATTTCAACAAACCTTTTGTATGCACAAACGAGCAGAAACAGAAAGCTAAAAATAAAAGAGAGGGTCCGCTGAGATAGCCAGCCATACTCCTTAGCAAAAAAAAATAAAAAATTACATGGGGAAAGGTTTACTACATTAGAAGCCCACTCAAAAATAAGATGATGAACCCTTCTAACAACAACCTCCATTGGATTCGAAATATCACGAAAACATCTATTGTTCTTTTCTTCCCTAATAGCCCACCAAATAGCGAGAAGAGACATTCTCCAAACCATTCTAATTTCCTTACCCAATGTCACTCCATGCCAGGCAGCAAACATTTGATTTGTGAAACATAGAAAAGACCACATCATCTGAAAGGAAGAAAATAAGGCTGACCAAACCTTCTAAAAAAACAAGCAATGGATGAATAAATGGTCAATCGTTTCTTCATTAGCCATGCAACAGAGACAGATGTTGGGGAGAATCATTCCTCTCTTCCTAAGATTGTCCACCGTTAGGACTTTCTTTCTTCCAACTAGCCACCCAAACACCGAAATCTTCAGAGGAACTTTATACTTCCACACCCTTCCTATCATTGAATCTAACACACACGCAAACTTTTTTCCCATACTCGAATAGAAGGACGAAATAGAGAAAAAACCCTTCTTATCAGGACACCAAATCAGACTATCCTCTTGAGTTAGGTTGGGGGAATTTTTCAACACGTTGGAGAGGAGCCACATACTCTACAACTTCCCGGTCGTGAAGTTTGTTGAGAATGTGGAGCCACAATTGGGCCACCTTCGACTGGTCGTAGGACGCCTACGACCGGTTGTGGGGCGTGTTCGACCGGTCGTGGGGGAGCCACGACCGGTCGTGGGAGGCGCTCGACCGGTCGTGGGTTCGAGCCCTGGCACGACTTAAAGTCTAGCGAGTTGTGCTGTTTTTTTCCAGGGGCATAGGACCGGTCGTAGAAGAGCTACGACTGGTCGTAGGGGCCTACGACCGGTCGTAACGGAGCCAGGACCGGTCGTAGGTTACGCAGTTTGTTCCGCAAAACTGCGGATTTGAGTCCTTTCGCAACCGGGATGCGGAAGGAAAGTTACCTAAACTATAAATAGGGGTTCTTAGAATTTTTCTAGGGTATGCATGAGATGAGAAATATTGAGAAATATTTCTAAAGGTGTGGGCTCAGGGTTTTTTATTCTTCCAAGGGAGAGGTTAGTATTTTTCCTTGTAATCTTTGTTTCTTCATAGTGGAAGTTTGCATCCGTGATTTTTTACCCTAGTTTGAGATTTTTTCACGTATATCTTATCTTGTGGTTTGTTTGGATTGCTTTGATTTGTTTCTAGTTTATATTTCTTTCCGTTTATCATTTGTGGGTGAGGCCTGAGATTGGATCCCGGCCCACTGCGTTGTTGGCGTGCTGCGCAACAACTGGTATCAGAGCTATTAGTTTAGTTCTATTGGGAGCGCTGGCGAAAGATGGAAAAACTAGAATTGAAAAGTTTGATGGTTCAAACTTTACCTTATGGAAGATGCAGATGGAGGATTATCTGTATCAGAAGGATCTCTATATTCCTCTAGAAGGAAAAGAGAAGAAACCAGAAAAGATGACAGATGATGAATGATTTTTACTGGATAGGAAGGCTTTAGGAACGATCCGACTCTCTTTGTTTAAGAACGTCGCCTTTAATATATCTAAGATGAAAACGACAAAAGAATTAATAGAAGCCCTAGCCACCATGTATGAAAAGCCCTCAACATCCAACAAGGTTCATCTTATGAAACAGCTATTCAACATGAAGATGTCAGATGGTGGAAGTATGGCTGAACATCTAAACAAGTTCAATACAGTCACGAGCCAGTTTGAATCCGTTGGCATCATTTTTGAGGATGAGGTCAGGGCACTATTGATCTTATCCAGTCTGCTAGACAGTTGAGATGGTTTGGTGATTGCTGTGAGTAATTCTTTAGGGTCGACAAAGCTAAAATTTGATGATGTGGCTGGTCTAATTCTCAGCGAAGAATGTAGAAGGAAGGCATCAGGAGTTTCAGGGGATTCAGGGAATGCTCTAAACGTTGAAGGAAGAGGAAGATCGTAGAACAAAAGAGCAATAAACACGGGCGTTCTAAGTCGAGGAAGAAGTCCAAGGGACCGAAAGACAAAGACGGGTGTTGGCATTGCGGCAAGAAGGGGCACATGAAACGTGATTGTAGGGCGCTCAAGAAACAAGAAGGAAGCTCTCAAGGCGGGAAAGATTCAGTAAATCTGTCTGAGGAGAGCGACACAGAGGCGTTGATCTTGTCTCTTGATGCAAGGAATGAGTCATGGATTATAGACTCGGGTGCTTCGTTTCATGCCACTTCATGTAAGGAAGTTCTGCGTGATTATGTGTCAGGTGAATTTGGGAGAGTCTACCTGGGTGATGATGAGCCGTGCAGTATTGTTAGAAAGGGGGACGTTCACGTCAATCAGAAAGACGGAACGATTTTGAAACTGAAGGATGTCAGACATGTACCGAGTTTGAGAAGGAATCTGATCTCAGTGGGGCAGTTGGCCGATACCGGTTATGTGACGACATTCACCAGTGATTCCTGGAAGATCACAAAAGGTGCCTTGGTGGTATCTCGAGGCAAAAAGGAAGGCACCTTGTACGTGACTTCAGGATCGTATGGTTCACTTTCAGTCGCATCAACTGGAGTGAATGGGCAGTTATGGCATCAGAGGTTGGGACATATGAGTGAGAAAGGGATGAAAGTGCTGTTGTCAAAAGGGAAGCTACCAGGGCTGAAGTCTTTTGACTTGGAATTTTGCTAGGACTGCATATATGGCAAGCAGAAGAGGGTAAGCTTCAAGAAGACAGGACACGCTCCAAAGACGCATCTATTGGAGCTTGTACACACTGATGTGTGGGGACCGACATAGGTATCATCTCTTAGTGGCTTATGTTATTTTGTTTCCTTTATTGATGATGCTAGTAGAAAACTGTGGGTTTATTTCTTAAAGCATAAATCTGATGAATTTGATGCGTTTAAGAAGTGAAAAGTTATGGTAGAAAACGAGACAGGTAGAACAGTAAAGTGTCGCAGATCTGATACTGGGGGAGAATATTGTGATAAGAGGTTTAAGGAGTATTGTGCAACAAGTGGAATCAAACATCAAAAAATGATTCTAGGGACACCACAACAGAATGGTGTAGCTGAACGCATTAACAGGATCATCCTTGAGAGCGCCAGGAGCATGAGGTTACATGCAGGGTTGTCCAAAACCTTTTGGGCAGATGCTGTAAATACTGTCGTATATCTTATTAATAGAAGTCCCTCAGCACCATTGGATGGTGGGCTACCAGAAGAAATGTGGACTGGAAAAGAAGTGAACCTTACACATCTCAGAGTGTTCGGTTACACTTCATATATTCACATTGATGCAGAGCAAAGAAACAAGCTGGATGCGAAGTCCAAAAGGTGCACGTTTATAGGCTACGGGCAAGATGATTTTGGCTACAGGTTTTGGGATGCAGAAAACAGGAAAATCATCAGAAGCAAGGACGTAATCTTCAACGAAAAAGTGATGCATAAGGACAGTGTGCAGGAAAATAAGGCCAAGAAAAAGGAATTTGTAGAGTTTGAAGAGTTACCGGACATGGGTGTTACAGCGCCACAGGATGATCATGCACAGGAGCATCATGAGGTAGAGCCACAAACACTGGTTGTGAGGAGGTCTACTCGGGAGAGGAGACCCACGGTCCGATACTCACCCTCCTTACATTATCTACTGCTGACAGATAATGGTGAGCCAGAATGTTTTGAAAAGGCATTACAGTCAGATACATGGGTTAAGTGGGAGCAAGCCATGGATGAGGAGATGGACTCTCTTGAGTCTAATCGTACATGGGAGCTAGTCACTTTATCTAAGGATAAAAAAGCTCTTCATAACAAGTGAGTTTACAGACTGAAGGAGGAGCATGATGGTTCGAAACGGTACAAGGTGAGAATGGTTGTAAAAGGTTTTCAACGGAAGGCAGGTATCGATTTCACTGAAATATTTTCACCGGTAATGAAAATATCTACGATTCGCATGGTCTTGAGTATATTGGCTACAGAGAACTTACATCTAGAGCAGCTAGATATTAAGACAGCCTTTCTTCATGGGGATCTTGAAGAAGAAATATATATGCATCAGCCGACAGGATACATGGCACCAGGTAATGAGAACAAGGTGTGCAGACTGAAGAAAAGTCTATATGGCCTGAAGCAGGCCTCGAGGCAGTGGTACAAGAAGTTTGATAGTTTCATGTCGGAAAATGATTTTAGGAGATGTCATGCAGACCACTGTTGTTACTTGAAGAAGTTTGATAAGTCGTACATCATTCTTCTTCTGTATGTTGATGATATTCTTGTGGCCTGTTCAAGCATGAAGGACATCTCAGATCTCAAAAGACAACTGTCTAGAGAATTTACTGTTACGCCCCAAACTTAGAAACCGGGCTCACAAAATTTTCGATCGCCGAATCTGGCGCTGACAGCCTCCGTAGTACCCCATTCTCGGCTCCCGGCACCGATATACCAGGTTCCGATCCTGGGATGCTACAAGGAGGATTTCTACTATCCATTTAATTCGTAATGAGCATAACCATAAGCATAACCCACGAACAATAACCACAAGAACACCATCACAAAATTCACTATGATCAAAAACTTTGAGTACAAGGTGTATAAAGGAAAATACAAGATAGTGCTAATAACAAAACTCCAAAAGCTCGACTGCACGCTCCTGCTGCTACTACGCTACGGCTGCGTCCTGACGTCACCTGCACGCATCAATCGTGCATAGCTTATAGAAAGCTTAGAGGGCGGTGTAAGTGTGTGCGCAATACGAGGGTGCTCAGAATGCAAGGTCAAAATAATGTTGTAATGTGCTGATGAGTACATGAATACAATCAACCGTACCAAGGCTATGCGGTGCAAGATATGAATGCGATCGGCCACATCCAGGCCATGTGATGTAAAATGCAAGTCAAGCATGTCAATCCTCATCATATACCAGTACAGTTCTCATTCTGAATAATCACCGGGGTCTAGTACACTCTACGCCAGCTTACCGTCCCTATCCGAACGCACAACTGGGAGAGCAGAAGAGACCTCACTATCTGCCTGCCAATATCGGGCCCGGTTCGTCGATAGCGGACCGATTCCTCAAGTTGGTCAAACTCAACCTAGAAGTTACCCCCTCACTCAGGCAGGTAAAGTCACACCCCTTTCCAACCGACCACGACACAGTGGGAGACGCGGCCTACTGGTATACGGCCCTCGTGCGCTCATGTATCCACTCGGTCTTGACGTTGGAGTCATCCTCTGGTACCATCGGGTTTAGGAATTTTCACCCGGGGACATCTATGGCGCCCGTATGCTAGAACCAAACATTTTCGGTATCCAATCCAGCCACCCACGATGCATCTGTGGAGGCTATGGCCCTGATGTTGCTAGGGCATACAATAATCACAATCATACAAATCAAGTGCATGAGTCACACTACCAGTCATGCAGCAGTCCTACGTATACCATGCACTCATGTAGGGCAACTCCGCCTACCAAGGAGCCCATAAACAGTTTGCCCGAAGGCATATGCTATGATCAGTCACTTCTCATATCAGTCATACATATGATGCGTATGATAATGAATCATGAATCTACACTAAACATGTATATAGAGATGGGCTCTGCGTATAACTGAGATGGGCCGAGATAGCCCACTTACTACAAGTATGGGCCTATTAGTGGGCCTAAGTATGGGCCTATTAGTGGGCCTTAGGGAGAGTGACAATGCGGACATTTAACCGACGTCATCCTTACAATGTGGGCATCTAACCATCATTGTTCCTAAGGCATTACTTACTATAAATATCGTTATATGCCATGGAGGGATCATGCATTGCAATGGACCTAGTTGCACTCAATTGGGTCTTAAGTACATCAATTAGGCCGTATCATATGGGCCTTACATTCATCAAGCGGATCACCTCAATGAGCCTCACCAATGGGCCTGAGGTCCTTTGCAATGGGTCATAACCCATGGGCCTTAGAATTCATTAAAAATGAGCCCAATCACATGAGCTTTATGTGCATCAAATGGGCCTAATCACATAAGTCTTATATATACCAAAGTGGGCCTCAACAATGGGCCACAAATACATCAATTGGGCCTACACACATGGGCCCATAAATAACAAAGTGGGCCTTAGTGGGCAGGCCACAAATACATTAAGATGGGCCTCAACAATGGCCTTAAAATGATCTCAAAATGGTTGGACGGTTTGGATGAAACTCATGCATCATGGTAGACTCCCATGTGGGCCCACTATAACATTTTTTTTCCAGACAATCCTGGGCCCACTGAAATGCTTATTTGCCACCCAACCTGTTGTTAAGGCCGCGTGGCAAGGGGCCCACCAAAATGTTTATTTTACATCCCACCTGTTGATAAGGCCATGTAGCAAGGGGCCCACCAAAATGTTTATTTTCCATTCAAACCTGTTGATAAGGTCATATAGACCCAGGGCCCACCGAAATGTATATTTTCTACCCAACCTGGGTCCACTGTACTATTTATTTGCATCCAAACTGTTCATTGAATCACATGGCCTAGGGCCCACTGTAATATTTATTGCCATCCAAACCTGTTCATAACGTCACGTGATGGACGGCGTGGACACAATACATACATCTGAGTGGGGGTCACCGTCTACTGCCGTGGACGGACGGCATGAGTAAAACACTTGCATCATAGTGGGTGTCACCACCCACTGTTGTGTACGGTGTGTTAAGCCACACATACTATAGTGGGTCCCATGTAGGGCCCACCAAAGTGTTTATTTGCAATCCAACCCGTCCATTACGTGTGTCCCACCTGTTTGAGGGTTCACACCAAGTTTCAGCTACATTCAAAATTCAGGTAGGCCCCACCAAGTGTTTTTAAATGATTTAGGCATGTCTTCACATGATTTGGATGGTATGGCCCACCTGAGTTCAGTTTGTGGATGATTTTTGGAGTCAACGCACCATTCAAGGGGACCTATTAAATGAACGGTATAGATGTAAAATATACATCATGGTGGAGTCTACAAGTGGGCCAATGCGGCCACCCTTTTTAACGTGGACGTCTCTGGACTCATGGCACAAAGTCATGCCAAAAAGAAAATTATTTTTTTATCCTAGGTGGGACCCACATTAACCAGATCTACCCCATCCATTGCATGTGTTCCAAAAAATTAGGCATCCAAACCAAGTTTCAGCCACGTCCAAATTTCAGATAGGCCCCACCAAATGCTTTTGTATGTTTCAGGCATGTCTTCACATGATTTTAGATGGTATGGCCCACCTGAGTTCCGGATTGGTCCCAAATTTTGGCTCAACGCCTAAATTAATCTGAGGAAGATGGTGGAAGGCTTGGATTAAATATATGCATTAAGTTGGGGCTTACAAGAGTGGCCCACCATTTCCCTTCTTTTCCTTTCTTTTTTTCTTTTTTTTTGGTTAGACGTCCAGACTCCTCTGGATGTCAAGTAGGCAAATGTATGCATGGATTTTCTTTATTTTTATTTTCTTAGGTGGGACCCACATTAAACAGATCTACCCCGTCCATTGCATGTGTCCCACAAAATTAAGGGTCCAAACCAAGTTTCAGGTAGGTCCAAGCTTCTGGTGGACCCCAGAAATCATTCTTCCAAGTTTTCAATGGAAAATACTACCATTCTTAATACCACGGCCCGCCAGATGATTGGATCGGTCTCATTTTTCGGCTCAACGCATAAAATGATATGAAAAATGGAATGGACGGCGTGGATTGCATACATACATCAAAGTGGGGCCTGCATGCAAGATCCACCCCAAAGCAACCCCTTTTTCTTTTCTTTTCTTTTTTTTTTCTTTCTTGTCAGTACACGCCCATGCCGCCTGTACACATACTCCATGATGGCCAACACGCTCGTCCAGCGTCCAGGGACGCTGGACGGCATGGATAAATACATCATCATGGTGGGTCCCACATATACATGGCCCACAATATATATATATATATATATATATATATATATATATATATATATATATATATATATATATATATATATATATATATATATATATATATACGTATCATATCACCTAAACTGTGGTGGGCCACACCATTTGATGAATGGAGTAGATTTATCATGAATTGGTGGGGCCCACTTCATTTTAGGAAAAGGATAAGGAGAGAGAGAGAGAGAGAGAGAGAGAGAGAGAGAGAGAGAGAGAGAGAGAGAGAGAGAGAGAGAGAGAGAGAGAGAGAACAATAGACGGTGATGGTGGGGCCCCGCCACTATGGGCCCCGCATAATACAAATCATACATAAAAAAATGGGTCCCACCAATAAGTGGTCCCTAAAAAGAATTTAACGGTGGATCACCCACCTCTAAGCCTCCTCCTTGCTCCCTTGGCCTCCAATGCTCCTTGCCTTCGCCTTGGACGGTGGATGATGGACCTTTGATGGTGTGGATGAGAGATGAGAGGGTGGGCCACACTTGGCCTTTGGAAAAGCTTAGGAATGCTTGGACGTGTGAAATTTTTGCTTGGAGAGATTTTTTTTTTTTGAGAAATGAGGGAGAGAGAGAAGTGATGGGTTGATAGAAGTGATGGAGTGATGTGTGATGGGTTTGGTGATGGATGAAGTGATGTGAGAGTGGACTTTGGGTTGCTTGTGTAAGAGAAAGGTATGGGCATGACATGGGTTAGTTGTACTTGGGTATGGAGTGACTTGACTTGTACTTGACATGAGTGATTGATTGATTGATGGGACATCTCGTAGAGATTCCCTCGTGATTCGTAACGTGCGGTATTTTCTTCGAATTGAACGCAGACTGACATCTTTTAGCCTGGGCATCGGGTCGGTGCGTGAGTCACGGCATTAGAACCGCGGTGACGGTGCGGTCGCTAAGGTATAGGTTTTAATTTTAGCTGACTTTGGCATACAGGTCTCAGCTTAGGATCGTGCGCAAACATCAGAAAGTGGTCGAGGATTGCCGAATTCGACCGGAAGGATTGCGGGAATCGACGGAACAGTACGAACTAGGATACGGGTCTTACATTTACCATGAAGGATTTAGGAGCTGCAAAACAAATCCTAGGCATGAGGATAAAGCGTGATAGGGAAAATAAGAAACTGATTTTGTTACAGGCAGAGTACATAGCCAAGGTACTTGATTGATTCAATATGGGAGGTGCTAAGCCGGTTAGCACTCCATTAACCAACCACTTTAAGCTATGTAAGGAGCAAGGTGCAAAGATGCAGGAGGAACGGGACTACATGGCCAAAGTCCCATATGCATCAGTGATTGGGAGTCTCGTGTATGCTATGGTGAGCACGATGCCAGACATTACTCAAGCAGTGGGAGTTGTTAGCAGGTTCATGAACAACCCCGAAAAGAAATATTGGGAAGCTGTGAAGTGGATCCTCAGATACCTGGTGGGTACTAAGGATGTAGGGTTGTGTTATGGTGGATCGAAAATCAAGCTGCAAGGCTACGTGGATTCATATTTGGCAGGAGATATCGACAACAGAAGAAACACTGAAGGTTATGTCTTTACTCTGGGCAGTGTTGCAGTCAGTTGGGTCTCTCAGTTACAGAAGATAGTATCTATCAGTACGACAGAAGCAGAATATGTTACGGCTACAGAAGCATGCAAGGAGATGGTGTGGATGTAAGATTTTATGGAAGAGTTGGGTAAGAAGCAAGTAGATTGTAAGCTGTATAGTGACAATCAGAGTGTAATACACTTGGCTAAGAATTAAGCCTTTCATTCAAGGACCAAGCATATTGCCATTAGATATCACTTCATACGTTCGTTACTGGAAGATGGATTGATTATTCTGGAGAAGATTCATACAAGTGAGAATCCTGCAGATATGTTGACCAAGGCGGTCACAAGGGAGAAGCTGAAGCTTTGTTCAGCTTTGATTGGTCTTCAGGTTTGAAGACGGGGAGGTGGTACACTCCGGATGAAGAAGACGAAGGTTTATAACAATGTGTCTCCAAGTGAGATATTGTTGAGAATGTGGAGCCACAATTGGTCCGCCTTCGACCGGTCGTAGGACGTCTACGACCGGTCGTGGGATGTGTTCGACCGGTCGTGGGGGAGCCACGACCGGTCATGGGAGGCGCTCGACCGGTCGTGGGTTCGAGCCCTGGCACGACTCAAAGTCTAGCGAGTTGTGCTATTTTTTTCCCAGGGCCTAGGACTGGTCGTAGGAGAGCTACAACTAGTCGTAGGGGCCTACGACTGGTCGTAACGGAGCCAGGACCGGTCGTAGGTTACGCAGTTTGTTCCGCAAAATTGCGGATTTGAGTCCTTTCGCAACCGGGATGCAGAAGAGAAGTTGCCTAAACTATAAATAGGGGTTCCTAGGGTTTTTCTAGGGTATGCATGAGATGAGAAATATTGAGAAATATTTCTAAAGGTGTGGGCTCAGGGTTTTCTATTCTTCCAAGGAAGAGGTTAGTATTTTGCCTTGTAATCTTTATTTCTTCATAGTGGAAGTTTGCATCCGTGGTTTTTTACCCTAGTTTGGGGTTTTTTCACGTATATCTTGTCTTGTGGTTTGTTTGGATTGCTTTGATCTATTTCTAGTTTATATTTCTTTTTGCTTATCGTTTGTGGGTGATGTCCAAGATTGGATCCCGGCCCACTACGTTGTTGGCGTGCTGCAGAACAAAGTTATCTTCTGCAAGGGGGGTGCCAAATAATGATGTTACCTTGCATCGAGAAGTAATCAACAACCACAGTGGACTGAAAATGGGCTAGGCGATATATAGAAGGAAAATCCTCTCGTAACATAGAATTACCAACCCAAATATCTTCCCAAAATATGATCTTATCACCTTTACCCAAGGATAACCCAATTTTATTACGGTCTTCCTTGCTAGCTCTTAGCACTCCTCTCCATATAAATGAGGCTCTATAGTAGGAGAAATCCTTGGACCACCTCCCATTAACCAATTGACCATATTTACTTTTGATGAGCATGTTCCATAATGCCCCATCTTCCATCCCAAGTCTCCACCACCCCTTCCCAAGTAACACACTGTTCATACCTTTAAGATTTCTAACTCTCACCCCACCTTCTTGAAATTGTTGACACACTTCATTCCAATCAAGCAAATGAAATTTCTTCTTATCCTCCCCCTCATGCCAAAGAAAGTCCTGCCTCAACTTTTATAGAATCCCAATGATCTTGGCCGGGCATCTAAGGGATTTGAAAGAGCCACTTTGATTAGAGTGAGATGCCCACCTAGGGATAAGTATTTACATTTCCACATAGCTAGGTAAAATTCAAACCTTTTAACATCTTTATGCCAGAGATAGAAGGCTTACCAATACATAATGAAAGACCCACAAAAGTTGTCGGAAGCATACCCAAAGTGCAACAAAAAAAATCCGCATACTTTTTAGATTCATCCACCTCCATGTTGACCCCAAACATCCTTGATTTAGGGAGATTAACTTTAAGGCCCGAGACTGCTTCGAAACAACGAATGGAAGTGCGAAGATTTCTAATTTTCGAATCTTCAACCTCACAAAAGAGAAGGGTGTCATCTGCAAATTAAATGTGAGAAATCGGGGCATTCAAACCTTTCACCTTGAACCCACCAATTAAACCTTCAATCTGATCTTTATGAAGCATACTATAAAAAGCCTCCCCCACAATCAAAAAGAGAAAGGGCGAGAGAGGATCCTCTTGACGAAGGCCCCTAGAACTCTTGAAAAAACCTTTTGGAAACCCATTAAGAATAATGGAGAAATAAGCTGGCCTTATGCATTCCTTCATCCAGCTAATCCACTTTGGCCCAAGACTCAATCTATAAAGCATATAAAGGAGAAACTTCCAATCCGCTTGATCATAAGCCTTCTGAAGATCTAATTTGCAAAGGAGACCTTTTTTCTTTGAAATATAACCAGAATGAAGGAATTCTGCTGCGATAAGAGCGCTATTAATAATCTATCTTACAGGAATAAACACAGTTTGATTTTAAAAAATAACATTATGGAGAACACCCTTAAGATGAGAAACCAAAATTCTGGCCATAATTTTGTACGGGCCTCCAAGGAGGCTGATAGGCTTAAAATCTCCCTCTTATACACATAACTTTAACCAAAGATTAATAACGAATCCTCCTCTCAAAATACTAAAACCACTAAAGGAATTTCAAAACAGAGCAGACGATTTTCTTTTGATATTATAAAGCTGATGAGATATTTTATCTTTTATTAGCCGCCAAATTCATTAAATTATCATCGAAACAAATGATTCTGTTAGCAAAAGAATTGAAGAAAATGAAATATTGCAAATGACATGAATCATAATCTCACTCCACTAGGAACAACATTATTTCCCAGAATATGATCCAATCTATTATAGATTCCAAGATACTTAAATTTTCTGTAAAAGAAAATGAAGCCATGTTGGTGGATACGAACCCGTTCTCTTTGATGATGAAAATCAATGTTGTCACCACAAATCGGAGAAACATGAATGGCCTAAGAAAGAAAGTTGACCTTGTAGCAATGATGAAATAGTAGAGTGGTTGTCGACCAAACTACACTGATGATAAAGCAAAAACTAAAAGAAATGTACGTGGGAAGTTGCATTTCATGATGATTCGACTACCTCCAATGGTCATGAACAATGTCATAAAGATATTCAGCTGTAGCATCCAATAAAAATGTATTATGTGTTATGGAAATAGGTGAACATACATGACAATAGTACAATTTAGAACTATCGAGCCGACCAACCTAAGAGGAGCTTGCCAAGCTTGAAGCCAAAAGTTAATCGTAAAAATTATACCAGAAAATGACTAAGAATGGTCAAACCTATCGAGACTTCGGTTAACCAGTGGGATAAAGTCGTTCATATAAAAATTTCACAATATCTACTGAAAATTAAAATGACTCAGAAGCACCGCTGACAACGATAAAGAGCAGTGAAGAAGGTTGTGGAGATGCATAACCAAAAGTTTAATGGTTCATTACACCCAACTGTTTAAGGTTGACCTAGACCTAACAAAATTGTACTTGGGTGAGAGAAGAAGATATTCTAAGCCGGTCAACAAAGTTAAGAAAGACAACATATCTAAATAATCTTTGTGTGACTTAGATTCTGTGGAAGAAAGTTTGTTAATCGAAAAAATGTTGATAAATGTAAAATTTTTAGATAAAGATCTGGACTTTCAACATACAACAGATCTAAAGAATAGAGAAATTTTGGAGGATGTCCCATTATTCATATCGGCAACGGATGTCCCATTCCTTGCATCTTAGTCGACAACGAAGAAGTTATTAACAATTTTCCAATGATGATTTAAAGAAATTAGGAAAAATTCATGTTGATATGATCGTCATTGAAGTGACAGTTATTGATTTTATAAGTGATGTAACTAATGTAGAAGAAATTTTACTGATCAAATTAACGGTTGAAAGTAAGAAGCTTTAATGACATTTTTTTTTTGTAGTACATTTAGCTTCAACGTATAATGCTCCCCTTAAAAGGGATTGGATTCACATAAACTTTTGTATCTTATCATCTTTACATCAACTTTTCATCTTTTGGAACCAAGGAAATGTTGAATTAGTATGGGTTGACAATAATCCATTTCAAGCTTAATTAAATGCAGTTAAAGCTTATTTTTAGGAGAAAGGTGTTGAGCCAGTGGTTTTCATAGGTTGAGATCAATTTGGCTTACTAAGAGAAATTTCATCATAAAAAAATCATTAATTAAAATGGAAGACTTAAACCTCACTGCTACTAAGGAATTAACACACCGAAAATGCTTGTTGTATACTAGTTGAGACAATCTTACATTGTTGAAGAGTTATTATGATGATGACTCATACAAAAGAATGAGAAATGACGAAAGCCCAGCTTGTTCACAAAGCTTAAACGAGCTTGGAAGGATCGTTAGTTGGACAATAGTTGTTTTATCAATATTTCCAAATGCTTATCAGAGCATGATAAGATTATAAAAAACGGCATATCTTTTAATGACTTGGAAGTTGTACCAGCGAAGCTAGATAATTTGCAAGATGATGTTCGGGATCCTTTGGTTAATGTGAATTTAGAAACTGACAGTTGTCCTCAGTCGTCATATGTTAGTGGATGCTTATCACCTAAAGAGTATGAGGTAAGGGTTGAACTACTGTAGGAATACAAAAATTACTTTTCTTGAGATATCATGAAATGCCTAGTTTAGACTAAATATTTGGTTGAGCATTGATTGCCGATAAAAGAAGGTTTTTAACTAATCAAGTAGCCCCCAAGGCAGATGACAATGGAAGTCATAACTAAAGTTAAGGAAGAAGTTGAGAGATTGCCGAAGGCCGACTTCATCCAACTAATCAGGTATGCCAAATGGATCTTCAATATAGTACCAATAGTTAAAAAGAATAGAAAAATACGGGTTTATATTGACTTCAGAAATCTAAATCATGTAACTGCAAAAGATGAATATCCAATGCCCTTCGCTGATCAATTGATTGATTGAGTGATCGATAATAAGATAATATCATTCATGCATGGTCATTCAGGCCAAAATCAAATTTACATTATAGAAAATGATGTTGTAAAGATAACTTTCAGGTGTCTAGGGGCCATTGGCATGTATGTTGGAAAGTAATGCCTTTAGACTCAACAATGTTAGGACAACCTATCAGAGAGCCATGGATGCTATCTTTCATGATATGATTGGTCAAATGTTAAAAGTATATATCGATGATGTGGTCATTAAGTCATGTGAATTGGTCGACCATATTTCTCATTTATGTCAAGCCTTTGAGTGTATGAGGTTGCACAAATTGAAGATGAGTCTTTTAAATGTGCATTTAGTATATTAGTAGGGAATTTTTCAGGGTTTCTAATACATAAAAGAGGCATTAAGGTAGTTCAAGACAAAGCTCAGGCTATTATTGAAGCTTAGTTTCTAAAGAATAAGAAAGGACTACAAAAATTTCTTAGTCAAATCAATTATTTATACCGATTTATTTCAAATTCGATAGGAAAAATTAACATATTTTCTTCGTGGATCAAGTTAAAAGTAGGAAAAATGTTTTCTTGTAAAGAATGTCATAAACTGACTTTTGACAAATAAAAGAATATCTGAGAAAGCTTCTATTCTTAATCACGCTGCATAAATAAATGTCTCTTTGGCTTTACATATCAGTAGCCAAGGAATCTATTGGAGTATTACTAGCATAGAAAAATGATGATTGGAAAGAGTAGGCTGTTTATTATTTGAGTAGATGATTAAATGATGTAGAAACTCGTTACTCACCACTTTAGAAGTTGTGCTTATCATTATACTTTACAGACATTAAATTAAGATATTATTTTATGTTTAATATTATACATGTAATTAATTCTACCGATCTCATAAAGTACATGTTAACTCGGCCAACATTGAGAAGTTAAATTGAAATATGGATTTTAGCCTTTGTTCAACATTATTTTTCTCGCATTGAGTATGAGGGCGTCCCAGAATTGGATTTGTGACTCCAATTCGAACTGAACAACAATAACCCTAAGTGCGAGGTAGTTAGATAAGTAGTGTATGACTGAGATATGAAGAGATTGGTCGACTATTCAGCCACTTGATTGATGTGTAAATTGGATTAGGCAATTTTCAGAGGGTGGGGTTCATCCTCTAATGATGGGTTACTCATTTGCTTTCTGTACAAAAGGGCTTTTTAATACAGATGCAATTAAATGAGAAAGAAATCCTTACAGTCAGTCGCGAAGAGCAGCTGAAGAACTCCTTTCCGATTGATGAACTAAATCCAACATGCGAGTGTGAATTCAAATTATAGCTAAAGATAATCCACTACTTGATTATCACCACGAATTACACTATGAAATGTAAACAACGGGTTAGAAAGTAAATAATTACACTAAGAAATATAATTTACTTGATAGGAATGGAAAAAGATTACACTATGAAATGTAACTTGACAGGAATGGAAAAAGATTACATTATGAAATGTAACTTGACTGATAATTTGAAACGTAATTGAAAGATAGATTTAGTTTGTTTGGATTGGTATGAGACAATTTTCCCTGTTGTAATCCTCTTCTATTTATACCTCTAATCCAACTGTTTGGGATCATTTCCACATTTTGATGGTTATTATAATTACTCTCTACTACTTGATTTCTGGATGCTTCCCACGTTATGCTTCCTTCACTTTTCCTTGCGCCATCTGTCATGCGACTTCTCTAACTTGACCGCTTTCCTTTTAATCGCTTTAGTGCTACACGACACCAACTAATATGTCGTGGCTTCGCTTCCTGAGACACCTTCGTATATATCTACATGCTGATATCTGAGTGCACCATGTGTGCCTATATAGATCACACATAACCTGCTCTAATTGGTCTTGACAAGGAACGACCGAAATGGGTGCAAACATTGCCCCCCACTTCACTGTACCTTTGAAATAATGTGTGACATGGTCGATATGAAAACTTGTCACAGGTTACTTGGTTGACCATAGCAGTACTATGTTGATGCCATGCATAAAGGTCTAGATAATTTTTTATTTTTGTTAAAGATGGTAGAAATATTATCATCCTCCTTATGAGAACGGAGAACTGACCCAAGACTTCTAAAGTGAAGGGACAGTCTCCCATGATTGTATGAGATTCTGTCAAAGAATTTGTTGAGAAGGGAGAGATCAATGCATTAGTTGAATGGGAAAAATATGTTAAGCGTGAAATATTGCATATTTTTCCCCATTTATACCTTGGTTTTATAAATATGATAGGCTTAATCGATTTAATTATACATGTTTTCATGTGCAAGGTGATTTCGAGAGCTTAATGTGAAATTGATGCCAAAAGAAAGATTTATGATCAAAAGATTAATAAATGAAGATTTGAAAGTCATTAATGAAAAAATCACAGGCCAAAGATCCAAGAAAACCAAATGAGGAATGAAGAGAATCAAAGATTTGAAGTGAAGAAAAGAAATCCTAAAATTGTCTTGAAAACAAACATATTCATGAAATTGTTTTGAAAACAACATATTTTGAAACTCCAAGTTTATTTGAAAAAACTATGCGGAGTGCGTAAATTTGAAGCGGTTTCTAAATTTTTCCAACTCGGTGCGAAAGTTGGAGTTGCACAACTATAAATAAAACTCCTTAGGATGCTCCATAGCATCTTCTAGGGTTGGAAAGGTCTCAAGGAGCATAGCACAAGGGTGGAGCAGTCGCCAAAGAGTTTTTCTTCTTCCCTAGTTTATTCTTCATGCTTTGTTTAAACGATTTGGTTTCAATTATGTCTATGGTTGTCTAAACCTCTTAGCTAGGGCTAAGAGGCGAAGCTTGTAGCATGTTTGGATGTTTATTTTGCTTTAATTCTTGTTCTTATTGAACTTCATTGATTTCTAGTTTAATATTAAGGAAATATTTTCAGTTTTCTATGATTTATTGTGACTCAAATTATAATATATGCTGTGATTACTTTGTATATCTTTTTTTTTCTGTTTTGAGATTGTGAGATTGACAAATCATATTGTTCACCATCGTCTCTTGGCCATGGTAGGGTGATGGAATCCCTTTTAATCATCACAATTCTCCTCCATTGAGAATTAAGTCAATGAAAAATTTAGATTTGATTTAAATTGCTTTATCTTCCAATTGGATAGGATAAGACTTCAATTCCAATTGTGTTCCTTGAATCAAGTAAGGTAGCATCTTGAGAGCTACAAGTAGATTCTTAGCACCCTAGTTCCCACTTTTAAATTTATAAGTTTTAATTAGCATTATTCACCATTACTCTCAATTATTCAGATTTCAATTTAGATCTTTTTTTAGTTCTAGTTCTAGTTATTTTTAGAATACGTATGAGTTTAGTCCCTGTAGATTCGACCTCAGTCTTACCGAGTTATTACTACATCGCAACCCTACACTTGGGGTTGTGAACAAAATACCTATGAACAACCTAGAGAAATTGAAACAAATATTACAAGACTCCAAGGACATTACGCTTAATAAACTTCTTGCCGAATTGCCCCTCATGTAGGATATTGGTCTTTCTCAAGTAGAATTCACTTTAAAGTTATGCAAAATCGATCTACCGACAAGACTCCATTCGAGGTTGTGTATAGTCTTGTTCCCAAACATACACTCGACCTGATTCCTTTGCCCAAGTTACCAGGTATATATATTGTTGCAGAAAATATGGCGAACCAAATCATGGCAGTGCATGTCGATATTTAAAAAAAGTTATAAGAGTCTAACGTCGAGTACAAGGAAGAGGCTAATAAACATCGGTGTCATAAGGTGTTTAAAATAAATGATAACATGCCAGTTCACTTATTCGTTGAGATGTTTTGAACTTTGACGTATAATAAACCAAGGAATAAGAAGATAGGCCTTGTTTTGATCCTTAGGAAAATTAATAATAACACCTAATTTGTTGATCTTCTTGAGGACATATATATCTAACAAACTTTCAATGTGATAGACAAGTTTAAATATCATGAGCCGAGTTCATTAATAAATAACTTGAGGACGAGTTCTTTTCAAGTAGAGGGGACCGATGTAGGATGTGACATAGATAAAGAAGGCCAAACAGAAGCAAAAGTAATCTATCAGATCTGGGCCCAATCTTACATAGGGAATGGCGTAATTAGGTTTCAGACATGTCTGGTTGAGGAGATTCATTCCAGATATGGAAAATTGACGTTTGAAGTGTGAATTATAAATTGGCCTTAACTTTTCATCTGGATATCGTTACAAGACACATAACTTATGAATTTTGACTATAACAGGCCATTCGGGATCAATCAATCCACGTAAGTAGGTCATGTCACCCTGATTCATGAGAAAACGTTGTCTTTTAATTCAAAATTATAATTTTATGAAAAAAAACTTATTGTTTCCAGTAAGTTTTAGATTAGACATATTTCATTCGTTTTAAAGATTTAGTATATGTTTTCTTCTTAGGAATTACTTTTAATTATAGCTGGGCATTGAGTCGAGTCAGATCGAGTTAGGGATGACCCTACTCGATCCGTTTTTAAAATAGACCCGACCCAAACTTAACCTGACTCGGTATCGAGTCCAGCATGTCTAACTCGATCCGAGTCCGGGTTTGGCGAGGACTAACTTGGACTAAGTCTGACCTGGTCACAGGTACGAGTCAAGTTGGATGCGACAAGTATCTGTAGGTTCAAATTACAACTTAGAACCTAGTTGCACCTACCAGAATTGTAGCCTCTCCATCAACTACACGATGTCTCAAATATAAAACGTCAAATCTAGGTTTTTTTATATGTACAAGTCGGGTTTCGAATTGAGTCGGAGTCAGATTTCGAGTTGAGTCGATTCGAGTTACTATGTGACTTGAACTCAACTCGATTTGAGTTCAAATTGGACGAAGTCTACTTCGTTCGTATCGACTCACCCACTCGGTTTGGGTCAATTTGGGTCTTAATGAGTTGGACAAGTCGAGTCTAATCAGTAGAGTCATCACGTGCCCATATCTACTTTTAATCATGCCTGGAATCATCTCGCATGATTAAATTACAACTTTCTATTTTTAGTAAAATTTTCTATTTTGGATAAATTCTAGTTTAGTTGAATTAAGACGATTAATCAGGGTTTGTGTTTTATTATTTAAAGCATTGTAATTTCATTTTGGAGGGGATGTCAATAAGATATTTTGAATTAAGGAGTCATTACACCTTATGGATTCAATGTTCATACCACACAGAGGAAACGATGTTCTTCCTATATTCATCTTACACCCCTTCCTTGCATATGCAATTGTGCTTATGTGGCATAGTTTCATGGGCCTCCCCATGATGTATGTTTTATATCCACACTATCCATCCATATTATGTGGCCATTTTATGGTTGGAGACCAAAAAAAGTAAATCCAAAGCTGGAATGGACCACATTTGAATTAAGGAGTCATTACACCTTGTGGATTCGATGTTCATACCACACAAAGGAAACGATGTTCTTCCTATATTCATCTTACACCCCTTCCATGCATATGCAATTGTGCTTACGTGGCATAGTTTCATGGGCCTCGCCATGATGTATGTTTTATATCCATACTATCCATCCATATTATGTGGCCATTTTATGGTTGGAGACCAAAAACAGTAAATCCAAAGCCGGAATGGACCACATCATATCTAGAAATGGGGCTTGAAGCCTGCCATTGAAAACTACTTGGGGTCCCTAGAAATGTTGGATAAGCTTATATTTGTATTTTTCCTCCATCCAAGTCTATTTGACCTCATGAACAAGTTGGACAGGAAATAAACAACCAGGTGGGCGCTAGGAAGGTTTCAACTATGGACAAGGATATCCCCAGTGCTTTTTGTGCTGTGGTTCACATGAGCTCTGGATATTCCTCGTTTATGGGGACATGCCCTAAAATGATATTACAAAATGGATAAATGGTACGGAGATAACACATATTGATGAGATTACAGTCAAATGTACATAATCAGGAAAATTACTTTACATATATGAACGCAAAGGTGTTACAAGTATACGATCATAATTTCCTTACTTCTGAATTCCATGAGGTAATGATAATCATGAACTATCTGATAATGATAGATGATTTTTTTTTTTTTTTTTTGGGACAAGGTCCAACGGGATCCATTTGATGAGCGGCTTGGGGCTCACATTCGTGTGCCAATTTTACCATTACTTGTAATAAGCCAATGCTAAAAATTTACCCACATCTCATCAATACCTTGAACAATGAGGATCCGGTACTGCTCCCTCTATGCACAGTTCCTTTTCTGTGGAAACTCAAAACGGTTGCAAGTGGGCTGCAGAGCAAGACGTGACCTGGGCCTGGCTTGCTATCACTTGTTATATTTGTACGGCATCCGGGCCTTGCAAAAGATAGGCCCCATCATGGAGATCACCTGCTGTTAAAATAAACTGATCCGCTTGTTAGATGGGCTACACATCAAAACAAATGGACTGCCTTGACCCAAATTACATGTGTGGCCCACCTGTTGATTGCATCAGCCTAAATTTCACTACAGATGAACATAATGATGGGTTCAACTCTTTCTATGGTTCAGATTTGCCACACATATGACAGGTTGGATGGGAAAGGTGCAATAAGGTCAGATAATGATAATGCTGGCGGCAGTAACAGACCGTCTCTCCCATGTCACGTGCGAAAGGACAACACCTTTGACTTGCATTTACATAGAATTATTTCTCTGTATCCACGTGAGGGAGAATGTGCACCGTATCTACCCCGTCCATCATGTGCGCTGCCATTTTCACCATGGATCGTTAAAAACCAGTCCAATCCAAGAATTACGTGGGCCACACGAATTGAGTAAAATCATGCATAAAAATTCTAAATTGATGGTGTGTGGCCCACATAAGTCTTAGAATGTCCTATTTTCAGTGACTCTATTCATCCTAGCGTGTCATATGGACGATTTATGATGGGACTTCCCATCTCAACTGTTCTCTCTGGTGTAGCGTGCCTGAGTTTTGAGCCCAGGTCCAAACAAAGGTGTGCATGCCTGATGGATGAGGTGGATCTCATCCATCAGCCCGGAAGTTGAGCCCAGCCCATTGCCACCCTTAGAACAGGTGAGGGTGGCAAAGGGTCAGGTAGCCTTTCCGAGTTACTTTCAGCCAGGCTTGGACATATTAGCTTAGCTCATGGTTTAAGCTTTGGGCCCTGCATGGATGGCTCAAAGTCAATTTAGCCTGACACGACTCACCCTATCCTAATCTGATTTTTCGTATGTACATCTGTTATATCTTACAAATATGCCATTTTAATAGCTGGTTAGACAACCCATAATTTATCTCGAACATAAACAATTGCTTTCATTGCTTTGAAACATGTATATCTTTGCGCATGCGTGGCCCACTTCACTAATGGATAGATTAAGAAAATTCAAGTGGTAAATATGAATTTTATTAAATTTCAGGCTGAGCGGTTCAGGCCTAGGCCCAACCAACCATGCTAGGCTTGAGCCTTGGGTAAGGCTGAACATGGGCAGGGCCTAGACCTAGTTAAATCAAAATTTGAATAGGATCAACCCAAAAGCCGAGACCATTTCCAGGCGTACGCCTGCGTCTTAAGTGTGGCCCAGCCCAAACCTGGAAATTTCCACCCCTAAGAATAGGAGGGGAGTTGCTAACCCAACCCATTCCATAATCGAATCAGATTTCCAACTGACACCCAACCCATTACTATCTGTGTCAGGTTCAACCAGGTCCAGGTTGAAATAAGCTATGCAGTATCTAAACAAAGAAGATCCAAAATCACCAGAGTCGAGTCCAGATTCAAAGGGTCCAAACTGATATTTATCATCATCAACCCAGCTAGTTGTGGTTTGGTTTTTTCTCACGAGTGATAGACGAAAGTTCGACAGGCTGCCCGTGTAACATCAAGGCTAGCTACTTTACCCAGGTGGGACACCCGCTGATCAGGCAGAACCTACTAACGTGAAAAAATTACTACTTTGTTAAACCATGGATTTTTGAAACAACGGCAATGATCCCTTGTAAAAGACTCTGTGATCAAATAAAAGATCACACCCGATAGCTTAGTCAGGGTCGAGCCGAAGACGTGCAACATTGGCCATGCAACTTATTACTTGAATGATATGGCATTCGGCTATGATTTCATAGAGATGTCTCAATCTTGATTAGTCATAGGCCCCTCTCCGCGGCACATGATGGGCAACATGTGAATATAGCTGTCAAGTGGGTCCTCTTGTTCGAAAGTCATACTGACAGGGTAAACCTCACTTTTAAACAGACAAGAGAAAATTAACAAACGGTTAACGCTCAGTGGAAGAGAAGTGCAAACAGCACAACATGCATCGTCTAGGTTTGGAAACGTAGGCAGTAGGTACGCTAAATGTACAGTCCAAATTCCTATACCCACCGATTGTTACTGTCATATCATGCCCCTGATTTTAGCAATTTGGGCAATGTATTTTGGCATATCCATCGTATGGACATATTTCTATTTTACCGTTGTATAAAAGGTAGTACACAATGGTAATGTTCAAGTCTTGGCTTAAATAGTTAATATGTCGAGATATATATATATATATATATATATATATATATATATCTTCCTTATATTTGTATATTTTAGTAAATGTAAGAGAATGAAAATGGCAAATCACGTATCTATAATTCAACAAAAAATTTTACACTTTTAAGTATTGAACAAATCTCCAAGTGCTGACACTGTTATGTTTCACACAAATATTTTCAAAATAACAAGTATAAAAGGACAAAGACGAGGGTACAAGGCTATGGATGGCTTGATCTGAGAATAATTTTATGTACAAGGCTATGGATGGCTTGATCTGAGAATAATTTTATGTCCTTGGATTATAATGTCCAGGATATACGGTGAAACCTTACAAATGATGGGCATGCCATTTCTTATGGCAGTTATGTCTATCTTTTGCACATAAATAATTACAAATAATTATGTATTAATAATAAAAAATTGTTGCCACATAGCAACATATATAATTACCAACTAAATCCTAAACAGTCCAACTATTGCCACGGTACATGTGCCACCGATGCCATGTGTATAATCATGGGTTAGACACATACAACCAACACTATGGCTAAAACCTTAGACACCTTATATATTAGTGGGTTAAAATCTCTGACTGGGTCATGATTCACTTCCTAATTACACCATGGCTCAAATGGGCCAAAACCAAGTGCTAAAAAGATCAAGCTTTTTAGGCTTATTGGGATGATGGAAATATGTATGAGATAAATTGTAAGAAAGGCTCTCTGCTGATCGTTATGGCGGAAGATGTGTCGATCAAATCACAAAATAAGTGAAGGTTATGAAGTCACATCAGTTTATCCAAAAAAAAATTTGAGGGTTTATTTTATTCACCAAGTGGAAACAATTTCACTAGCAGCTCCAGTCACGATTGATCATCATCATCTCGTGTCGTGTCCCTCTCAAATCAGAAGGTAAGAATAAAATATTATTTGATCGTGAAAATTCCATATGGGGTGCACCTATCAGATTCGGAACAGACCAATTACTAGATATACCTATCATTGTCGACATAGCCATAAAAAAGATCATTAAAGGAGCGTGAGCCATTATTAAAACATTATAAAGTTGATTATTCCCACTAAGAATTTGATCGCTAGGTAGGCCCCTCGCCTTGTTAATCATCCCCCGATCAATATGATATCCCATTCCATCCATTTTTTTTTTTTGTGGGATGAGTGGCTGAATCTCTTTCTCAACACATGCAAGGAATGAACCCCACTTAGGTAAGAGGAGTCTCCTTTCCCATTCAACATATAAATAACAACTTTCTTTATCCCGTCAGCAAGCAGCAATAACAACAGTATATTTGGAATCTATCCCACCGGTAATCAAGGCATATAGACAACGTTCCCCACATTCATTTCTTCATTCATAGCAGAGTCTACTAAAACAGGGTCCAGCCTCGTCGTGGTGATTGGAGGATACCTTTGATCGTTCACCTCAAATGTGAAATGTTCCCTCCCAGTTATATGATCGACGGGATCAGTCGGCTAGAGAGCAAGGATATTCTTCTTTTAAGGAGGCAAAGTCATCCCCTCTACTAACTGAACCCTAAGTTTGGAGTTCTTCATCAACATGTTACGAAGAAAGAAATTAGGGTTCCCAATGCTTCTCCACGCCTAATGAGATGTGCCAACCTTGGCATGCTTTACTCCTGACCCCACGACTGCTCAGTTAAGAATGACGATGATCTACGTTTCACATGAGACATGAAAGAAGCATTATGGGAGGAGGAACTAGCTTACCAATTAATGGAGCTCAATACAGATGACCTCTGAAGGCCAAATCCCCCAAATATGAAGGGGGCTAATGGACAAGGGTGGCACAAATTCACGCGGTGTTCAATAAAAATAATTATTCACTCTCAAGGCACTAACAGCAGTGCACAAATTCATGACATTTAGCTTCCCCCTCATTAACTTCCATATAGGGAAACACATGGGTTGAGATCCGCACCTGTCAACCTTCAAATTCCATGTTACTTCCAAATATGTGTTGAAACCCTCATTCTTCTGATATGCGGCATTGATTTTGCATCTTTCTGTTGTCTTGTCCTCATCTCGCTAAGGCTCAATTTTTTTACGCTCCAACTGCCATCGAGTTATTGTAGTATAGGTCGACTAAGGTGGTGAATCATAAAGTAGGATTTTCCCCAACTGGTCATTCCCTCCTTGGCATTCATGCCGAAAGAGACCAATCCTTTCAGAACCTATCATTTTCTTTTTCTTTTGTAGAACTTCATCGGTTTCTTAAGCCAGCGACAGGTCTTCAAGGTCCTCTCCCTTAAGAGGATTCGTAAGAGGAGTTTGTTAATCGGAGAATTGGTTGTTGATTAGATTGGGAAACAATGATGGATTGCCAAAGCTGAGTACTTTACCCCTCTTTCTTCTTCCTAAAATCTTTAGATTTTGAAGTTTGTAAAGACCCACCCCTTGTTTCAGTCAGAATGAGTCCCTAAGACATTAGCTTTCGCTAACAATGAATTATTAAGGATCACATTCTATGCATATTCTACATTACAACATGTAATTGATACAACTTCCACTTTTATGAGATCAGACGAAGGACCTCCATCATATCTACTAGTTTGCTCGAAGTATATCCCATACTCGGAGGTTTCATACCTAGACAGGAATATAAAAGTGTTATAAGAAGAATCAAAGCAAATTAAGAGCTTTTCACTAGAGTAGGCGTTGAGATATTCTTATCTACGAGACATTGAATTTTTAGTAGTATTTTCAAGTATAATATATTTGAGCATTTTGTTGTATTGGTCTTTGAAGCTAGTGGCATTACAGTTGGCTACCAAACTATATGAAGGTATGCTTCGGCCTCCTGATTTGAGAGGGACGTGACGCAAGATGATGATGGGTTAACTACAACTAGAGCTGTTGGTGGAACTGCTACTTACACTCGGTGAATAGAATAAGCCCTTAAATTGTTCTTTGGATAAACAACTGGATTGTAATCTTCTACTCCATTCCCATCTGCTTCTTAAAGTGGATATGTTAAGCAGTGGTGGTGCCTCCAACACATATTCGGAGGCAACTTGGAATTTGAAGGTGGAACGGTGCAGATCCCAACCATTGTGTTTCCCTATATAGAGGTTGATGAGCCAAAAACTCATGCCCCGAAACTCCTCCCCTCCCCCTGTTTTTAAAGCAAGAGGGGAAACAATACGTGGAGCACTTGACACAGTTAGAGGGAATCGTAACAGTAGCTGGTGACTTGAGCTCACACTCATTTCTCGGGATGTTTGATTTAGTTAATTATTTCAAATATGACTTAAATAATAATAATAGATAGGAGAGTGCTTTCAAGTATGAACAACAAATATTGAAAGCCAGAGTAAGGTAGTTCTTTCTAAAAAAGTTGATGACTAGGGGCACTATTAATAAATCATTCATTAACAAAGAAATTCAGGTTTGAGATGTTTATTAATCAATTCTTTGGAGGGGGGAGGGGGGGCTCCTAGAACATTTCAGGCGATATAAGGTGGTGTGGAAAATGGAGTAAGCGAGGAAGTAAAAGCCCCTATTACATAAACGACCAACCCATCGATCCTAACCCTCAGAAGCACAAGAAATGGAGTTGAGGCATCAGTAGGACTAGAAAAATCTGGGCAAGAAAGAACGATTTTCGAATCATGGGCCCACCCTATAATATCTAAGTAGTGAAGAAATCTCTCTTCCTCAGACCAATCAATCGACTCTTAGGTATTACAGGGTGGATGGGGAATCAAATACTTACTAGGAGTGCCTGATGATGCCATGGATGGCAAACGACTCCTTCTTGATCCCATTAAATTATGATTTTGTTGTTAAGGGAAATGTGTTTGTTATGCTTTGTTTTGTTTATTCTAACCAAAGGCAAAGACTGAGTGACTCCCAAGGCTAGGATGAGAGTTGATGCCATTCGATGTAGCCAGAAAGGGAAGGAGGCAGAATTGAGCTGGAGGCTCCAATGAGCCAAATTAAGGAGAGGCTAGAGATTTAATCATTTCAAAAGTCTCCTTCAATTAATGAATAGTGCAAGCAGGGTGAACTTATGCTCATCCAAAGTGCTAGCAAAGGCTCTCTCATTCCCATCAAGAGCTCCTTTCCTAGTTGTAAACACGACCGACTAGGAGGTTTGAGAATCTGAGATTTGGTCTATCATCCTCTTTAGTATACCTTTTCACAATTACAGTCCATTGTGACTTGCTTCACAAATCTCTGCTCGCTGCTTTGAAGCTAGCAAGCTAGAAAACATATGAGTGCACTACCCAGTCACTTGATGATTGATTAATTAGACTAGTTCCCAAATCTGGATCAAGATCATGCTTCCCATTCTCATGTAGCACAAGAAAGGAGGGGGAAGTTGCTGCTTTAATAATGCTTTTTCTCCTCCTCTTCACTCTGGATAGGAGCACTAATGGACATGAGGAGGTAGCAGGCGAAGCGTGTTGTTTGTAATGAAAAGAAAGATACCGTTACTTCGCCTCTTTGGTTATAGTATTTTCTCATCCTACATATTTTTTTTTCTTTTAGAAAAAAACTCAATGGTTTATTTTTTATGTCATTTTTCAAAATTGATTCATTTGATCGCAGTTGAAATTTTTTAAGTCAAAATATCTTTCCCAATCTGACATGTTCTTTTCTAGATATGACCAGACTAAATCAGCTAGATCTGTGGAATCTAAATGGATCAAATCCAATCGGATCTAATTGTAGCTTCGAGTTTAGGTCGTATTGTAGCTAGTAAGCAACTAACCTATCTACTAAATCATTTGAAGCAAGGGAAACTTCGGGTTTAGGTACCGTTCCATGACCGAACTAGAAAGAGCCTCAATTGTGAAAGAGAGATTTGTTTTACTCTTGAAATTAGCTAGCATGCATTGGTACTACATTGCCACGATGGTCGAAGGTTGTTTTGACAAGATCCATTTTACATGAGGTGTAGCTGACCTCACCCTTGTCTAGTAACCATTCTGAGGGGACTCGAAGGGGTTGTGCCTAGACGCCTAACTCAGTTGTAGGTTATAGAAAAATTATGCCACATTCAAAAGTTGGACCCCTATAGTTGGCACTGACGAAGTGTCACAAGTACTCCTCCAGCAGCATGTTGATCCTCTCGGTCTGGCCATTCGTTTGACGGTTGAATCCTAACATTTAAATCTTCCCTCCCTGGGTCTATGAAGGAGATGGTTGTGTCGACATTAACCTATTACACATATTACCCAGATAGTGAGTATGGTTGGCCACTGGTTCTGCTAGAGGTGCTTAAAATCGCTTACTAAGAGGGTTCATTCACCCATATATACAATGGCCTCCCTATACCAAACACTCATAGTCTGAAATAAACTAGTTAGGCGCTCAATTGGATAATTAGAGTTTGTCTATAGATTTAAGAAACCTTCTACAATGTATTTGAACTCTTGGAACTTAAAATGAGTTTAGTTTGTTGTTTAATCACCGACTGTCTGTGTTCTATGATCAATTTACAAAATTAGCTCGACGAACATCTCCGATTGAGTCGAGACCAGCAAGATGCTAAAAAATACTTATGACTGTTTACTAGAAGAAAAGGACAACAGATCAGGCTATACACGAACACCAAAACCAGACACCGCCACTCGAGACTATTACTACTATTGAGACTCAGACAACTGGCTTTGCTACTAATCGATCTGGATCCACTTATGTAAAAGTCTACAGTTGGTGATTCTACCTTCGTCTCATTCACTGAGTTATGCTCTGAATCTATAGTTTGAGATTTTCTATATCTAATTTGTCGTTGTTAGACAAGTTTTCAGGTGAAAACTAGATTAAGCTCGTTGAAGAAGATTAGACTGACAACCTCCATCATTACTCAATGGGGGACATTTTTCTAGACAGTTATGTCCAAAGGTCTCAAAAATGTTGGGACAACCTATCAAAGAGCCATAACAACCATCTTCCATGAACTCATGGTGTTCCTTCTCTTTCTATCCATAATTTATATAAAGAAAAATTGAGCATTGCGATCTCCTTTAACTTGATTTTGAATTTTTGCTATGGCGTTACCTACTCTTGCAAGGGATTGAGGGCCTTTTTCTATCTTGTTCGGTTATTACTAATTTTGAATGCTCTTGCTATAGGAGGCTTCCTCCTCATTTCTATACTTCTTGGAGAAGGACATGGGGAGATTGGAACACCAAAAATACATTTTTGCCTCATGTCATATCCAAGATTGAATCGCTATAGAAGATCTCCCTAAACTATCTAAACTGATGAGCAAAACTAAAAGAGGGAATTCTCTTATCTGATAGCACTAGACTTGCTTAATGCACTAGCTTTGAGTTTCAACTTAAAAGCTCTATGAAGTTCAAAACTAAAAGACAAAGCGCATGACTCTCACTACGGTTGAAGTTATTCACTTTTTATAAATGACTTAAATGTACTAATAGACTTGCTTATCACAATCGCAAAGGAGTTGACTAAGTCGACTACTAGAACTGGTGTTGAGTTTCAGATTTTTAGAGTTCGAAGCGGTCCAGCTACGCCTCTTACAACAAATGAGACAAATCCTCTTTTATGTAACTAAGTCAATTTCAGTTAAATGAGCAAGGATTGGGTTCCTTCACACCTCATGGATGTGCTCTTCCCCGCTGTAGTTAGCTAGTTATTTCACTTTGTATTATATACTATCATTGCACTGTCTTCAAATGCCTAGAAACTGGGCAAGGGAGTAGCTCAATGACTTCCTTGCTAGTCCACCCATTTGTGGTCTTGGTGATTGGTAATTGTCGATTATCAGCTAAGTCTTGGTAACCTTCTATCTATCAACTCATCCTAGCCTAGTTCAAAGTAGAATAGGTAGAGAAATCTTAGCGATAGATTAGTGAGGGCATCGATTCTTTCATTAGTTCCCACTTCTATAGATAGTTCATTCTTAGGTATCGATAGTGAATAGTGGACAAGACCCATTCCAAAAGCTACACTTGATAGACTAGAGATTCAGAAGAGGATAGACCCTAGCCTACGATTATCGTAAATAATTTCTACCGAGTCATTTAGAAGGCTCTTGTTTGTTCGTACGATGTTTTAGTATGGGCCCTCTGACTTCCTACTATGCGTTGTGCATCAAATGAGGTTTTGTATCCCTTTCACCATTCGTAAGTGTGATTTTAACCTCTAGTGTATGGACGCCCCACCTCTTCCAATTTGAGAATAAATAGCCCCTATATCTATTCATTCTGATAGGATTTGAGGTTTATGCATCTCCCGATAGCACAACCAACTCTTAGATGTATCTATTGAAGCAACACAAATAGTTAGAGATGCAGTTTCATCAGTTCCGTAAAGATTAGAGGGCCTTTCTCCAACCTTACAGCTAGATTAAAGGAGCCCAGAGAAATGGCTCTGGCTTTGCCTCTCTTTTATATCCTGTTGATTCTTCCATTAATAAATTTTGGGTCAATTAGCACACACGGGATCTTTTATTGTAGTAGGATAATGGCTAGGAGGATTTGAAAGGCATTATGGCATTAAGATTTCTAAGGTTTAGCCAAGGCTTAGCTTAGGACCCCACTAATCATCTTATTTGGTTGGTATTACTAACGAATATTATTTTAAGAGTTATGATTATATTACTAAGGAGTGTCTGTATCAGAACAGTTTTGTTTCTCATTTCAGGCAGTTAAGTCTCGTGATCAACATATTTAATAAATAGAAAAAGATTGGTTTCTCTCCTGCTCCTGATAGTATTTATCGATCAGACTCTCAATAGTAAACAAGAGAGAAGAAGAACCCCCCTTACAGTGTTTATGAATGTGATTCAAAAGTTACGTTGTTTAAAGCTCACTTTCTATTAGTTTGATTTATTGCACGATTTGCAGGAATTTCACAAAGAATCTTTATATACATTATTTTTTAGGAACATCGGAGGTGTAATTCAGATTGTCCACCACCAGAGAAGTCATCCTTAATTTCTATTAGGGCCCACTAGAAAATTCCTTATTTATCAATCTAGAGACGAAAGTAGCTTCAAAAAGAGAATATCTACTCATTTCTTCCCCACACCCGGGCGTCTGTTCCAAGCCTTCATATCTAGATGCCTTTCCCTCAAATCAATATCCATAGCAGTAGTAGTACCTGACAACATTCAAGGATGAATGTAGACCCATCGGGCAGGGATAATCATTAATATCTTGTGAGAGGTGGTGACACCAATTTGAGCTGAGGGAAGCCCTATAAGTCTTGGAAGCGACGACAGGAGGCGCACCTTGAGCCTAACTTCTTAAAGCTACTATTGTGAAATATCGTTTACCCTTAAGACTATAAGCAATAGGGGGGCTAGGCTATTCGCCTTCATAGAAGGGCAACTGGGCCAAAGTTGAATAGGAAAGGGGGTCGAGCTGACTGATGAGTGCCTTTTTAGTAGATAGAAAAGGTCTCCCATGGAGCTAACATGGCTAGCTACAAGTATAGCCAAATCAAGATGAGACGAGATGGACAGTCAGAGGCCGTAGCGGGACTACCAGAGGAAAGCCCGCCCCCGCTAGCTAACATAAATATCTATTCCTGGATAGCAGTAGTCTCTATTAGAATCTCTTCCCGACATGGAGGAGGAAGGAAAGTTATATATAGAAAGATAATCTCTTTGCCGTACAACATGACGAAAGCACTACATGTTGTGTTGATACAAAGAAGTGAAAAAGAAAGGAACTTTCTTTCAAAAGTTAGATGAATATGCATTTGATATAAATGTCTGAGTTATGACATATATTATGCTCGATACGAAAATAAATTGAGTCAACTCACACACCACTTGAATCGGTAAACAACTGAACCCTTGGGGCCTTCTTCAACCTCAGGATGTGATGAATCGACATCGAGGTACCGAACGATTCTGTCAATATTATAAAAACATCTTGGGTGCAAATCTATATTTTGATGTATCTGTCTATCTATACAAATAGATGCATGATCCAACATGCTCATTTGTGAAGTAAATTTAATTTTTTCTTCGACTCTATGTTCGAATAAAAATAAAGTCAGAATAAGTTTGAAAGAATCAATGGATTCATGGCCAAAGTGACAATAGTCACATTGAACTCTCAAATATGCTCGTAGATCTCGAAATGATCTTCCAATTCTAGGGATAATTCACAAAACTCTGTTTCCATCGAGAATTGAATGGGGATTTCCCATATTTCGAATGAAGAATCTAATAGAGACATTATTGTTGAGATTCTTACTGAAAAATTTGACATTCCATACCCTCATAGATTTTTTTGTCACACTAGGTCATGACATATCTTGGAATGAACAATAGAGACAAAGGGATGGTGTTTTTTTTTTTTTTTTTTTTTTAAAGAGTCATAATATACAAAATGATCAATAGAAAATTTAATGCGATCGGATATATGTACCTTATCAGGACTAGAAACAAGAAGAGGATGATCTTTGGGGACTTAAGAGAGAACGGGCATCTCAATTATTGTTAGTACAGGTCAGGGTTTCCTAAAATACGTCTTAAGTGGAGGTGGATCCACTCTCTAGACTACCATGTCTCCTTTGTAAAGATGAAGTGGGACACAATTAAAGCACACCCGCCCAATGTGCTTCTTTCATGATATGCTCTGGTCCTAGGTGTCATCCTATGGTCCTTTAGCATTAGAAGAAGTCTTATCCATCTCGAACATCTACAACGTCCTCCCACGCCTTTAATTTTTTTAATGGGACAAATTGAAGGAAAAGATTGACCCATTCGGTGACTTTCATGGTCACCCTCACTAAACTGACTTGGATCTGAATGATTTCAATCCCTTTTTTGGGTGAGATACAATATAAAGGTTTCAACTCCTTTTCATCTTTCTCTCTTAGGTGTATTCCTAAGCCTACATCCCACACTAATTTCTCAATGAAATTTAATGTAAGGTGGATCTGCCCACCCGTCGCCTTAGAAGAGGTCATAAGGGGAAGCAATGAGTCATTTAAGTTCATTCAAAAGCACTTCTGTCATTACCCCCTCTTACATCTAGTCAATTGAACCTTAACTACCCCCAAATTCACTAATTGAATCCCATCGGAAGATGGAAAAAGCGGTAGATTGTCGATTATTCGATTAGACCTAGCCCCTCTTCCCCCTAATAATGGGCTATCTAATTGTCCTGTATGTAGCGCTTTGGGGGTCACTATGGCATGGCTGAATGTAGAGCAGTCCGCTCTTATAGCGTCTGATCAATGGATTCTTTAGAACTTCAAAAGATGGTTAAGGTAGCTTGCTTTCAAGCCACTGCACTAGATGTGTATGGCAGCATCCACTGGAATTGGAGTACCTTTTCTCCATGACCAAATGATATTAGAATGCTTATTTTGGGTGGATGCATGGACAAAAAGATGATATGCTCACCTATGAGTTCCCCATTAAGATATGCTGCTAGATAAGAGAAATGATACGATCAAAAGATAGTATGACTGAGATTAATCTCACACCCACCCATGCACAAGGAATATCTCTGGTAAGGCCCCTGCTCTTGATTCATTGGATTCACTTTCTTTTCATTCCCCGGAGGCGTGGTAGGTTAGGGCTAGTCATGCTCCCCAGGAGAATGTTAGTTGTGTTTCTCAAGAGATGTCGTCCTTCCCAGTTCCTCCCATTTTGGTCATTATCGACTTTCATCTATCATGCCGAATACTTCATAAACGATGTGTTGATGGAAGAAAACCCCATCACCTTTACTAAAAATATTGCCTCCTTATAACTGTGAGCTTCCTTGTAAAAGTGTGTGCATAAGAGAGGCCCCATAAGGAGCCATTGGTGCAAAAGTGGAGAGTGTCAGATACATCCGCCAAGCACAGGGAAGGCACTTCTCATTATTCACGCTCGTACATGTACACACACATGTGTGTATATAATACGTGTGCATACATGCTCACGCTCCTGCACACATCTCTATGTAAGGCACGTGAGACTTTATTCATCAGCTCACATTTTTTTCTTGGGTCCAAACTAGAATGCATTAAAAGGCCAACCAGAATCTATGACGGATGCAAAAATGGACCATATAAAGAAAGGAGAATCCAAGGAAGCGTTGTATCTGCTTACGGTCACCAATCTTATCATGGAATCAAGTGGTGAACTCAATTAAGTGTTATTGTGAGAGAATTTGACCGATGTTGGATCCTTTGACCAAGAAAATCAATGGACCCTTGGAATAGCTTCATTTTTCAAGCTAATAATGTCATTCTGTAGCGTTCGATGACCTTTTGAAAGGCTTCGACATGCTTGGATTCCATTAATAATTGGTCATTTTGATCCTTTGACACAACTTGATGAATTTAGTAGATCATTTCAGAAGGCCTTAATGACCATAGAGTGAACATATCCAATTTTTATAGTGCAATTGTTGGTTGTTCATGAACTAGTTGTACCTACTTTTTTTTTTTGGGTAGGCGTACTTCTTACTTCTAGGGATATTGATCTAAAGTCAAGAATGGTCTGTGCACAATTTTTCTTCTCCACCATTATGAATAATTAATTTAATGTATGCATTACTCTTTCCTTTGTCCTGGTCAGGATTGTAGTCCATTGGCTAGTCCTTGCTTGGTCATAAGAATAATCATTCTCATTAGGTCCGAGGCGGCCGGTCTGGGGGTTACTCCTAATCAGTAATGGCAAAACTAAAAGAGGGGTAGGGGAGATAAGGTTATGCGATAGGTAGCATAGTGAACTAGCCTAAATTGGGACTTTGGGTTGTGATTCTCTATGCCGCCTTTCAATTAAAAGAGTAGTACTTCGACCTATGACGAATGAATGACAATGGTCTCAACTAATCGAAAGTTCCATCACTTTGAAAGAATTGTCATTAACCAATCATGTATTGGACGCACCATCCCTTGAAGTAAAGGGTTAATGAGTGCAAAGATATAGATTTCACTTGCACCCTCTTTCTTAGAAGCCAAGCGACCTTTGGGGATAGGAGCTTCGCTTGGTGAAACCCCGCTTAAGCATTACTAGAAACAACAACATTAATGGCAATGGAATGGTGATAATTAAATCAATACAAAATAATGAGCATTCAACTATCGTTCCTTCCCTCATGAGTATACCGAGCTTACCCTCTCTAAGGTGGGGAAAGGGGTATACTAATCATCTAGGTACCTCTCTCTTTTCAGAGACGGGGGAACATTCTGACATCAGTTTACTCCACTGTAGAGGGAAGGAACATTCTACTATTGAAAACTCCTCCACTAGACCTACTTTTTAGAGTCGTATATCTATCCAATATGAGGAAGGGCCAGGCTAGGTGTTGCTTCTACTTACCATCCCGTCCCTACTTGAGTGGAGGGAGTGAAGAAGGCCTTCTCACTGTGCTCCTTAGGATCTACCAATACTTTGCTCAGCTGGAAGGCCCATGGTAGGAAGGATTGCCACCACAAATGTCCTAGGAAAGGCTTGCTTGTTGCGTTCGACAAGAAGAAAATAGAGTAAAACAAAACTCTCTTCTAAAACAAAACTCTCTTCTAAAACAAAACTCCCTTCTACCCTTAGAGGTAAAGAATGCATAGTTCCTTGGAAAGAGAAAGTACGGATTTTTAGTGTAATGCCTCTTGCCTGGATGTTATTATATTTGCCACCAAGCCACCTTGCTCACCCATCCCTCCCATGTCATGCCCCAAACTCAAAAATCGGGCTCATAAAATTTTTATCCTCGAATCCAGTATCGACAGCCTCCATAGTACCCCATTCTTGGCTCTCAGTGCCTATACACCAGATTTCGATCCTCGAATCCTACAGGGAGGATTTTTTTATTCAATGTACATTTATCTCGCAGTAAGCATAACCACAAGTTTACCTAAATCACAAAGGCAACATCATCATCACATATCCACTAATATAAACATTTGAATAAAGTGTTGAAAGGGAAATACATATGTCAAAGTGAAAGCTCCAGAAGTTAGCTACATGCTCCAAGCTCCATGCTACTGCAACATAACATCACCTGCACGCATCTATCATGCATAAGCTTATAAAAAGCTTAGAGGGTGGTGTAAGTGTATGCACAAGGTAAGTGCCAAGTATTCAATACAATGCCATAATCATACAATATCAGAAATACTGGTAAGTTCATGAATCATATAATACCAGAGGAAATAAAATTACTGACAAGTCCATGAGTCAAACAATATCAGAGTATGTAATGCGGATTAACTATGTAAATGCGAAATCCTAAAGAGCTAAATATTAGATGCCGAGGATGCAATGCAATATACAATTCCTAATGAGTTCATGAATACCGCCAGCCGTATCTAGACCATATAAATGCAGAAACACAGTAACCTAAAATGCCATATGCTGTAGATGTAATGCAATATACGGGGTGAATAGAATGACCATGCTGGAGTGTGAAGTTAAGATGATAGTATGTAGTATTGTAGGCTATGGGGACCATCATAAAGGGACATCTATCCAAACCAGTCCTATACCTAATTTGGATAGTCAGACTTAATATGGTAAACTCCTGATCTTAGGTTAGTCGCGTCTGCCAACCGAAATCCTGTCCATTATGAAGGTACACTTAACAAATAGTTACGCGGCACCAGCCCGAGTGGATAGTGAATGATTGAGTGAATGAATATACAACTTTTGCTCCATAAATCAGTACTGTACATCTCCGCGATCATCACCGGGGTCTAATACACTCTACACCAGCTTGTCGCCCCATCAAGCGTACAACTGGGTAAGTGGAAGAGACCTCATTATCCGCCTGACCAACAGTCAGTTAATATCTACCTGACACGTCGATATCAGACCCATTCACGAGCTGGTCAAACTCAGCCTAGCATTGCTTACTCCCTCAGGTGGGTAAGGCCACACTCCCTCCCAACTGACCACGATATAGTGCGAGACGCGGCCTATTGGTATACGGTCCTCATGCGCTCATATATATCCACTCGGTATCGACGTTGGAGTGTCCTTTGGTACTACGAGGGTATAGGGATTTTCACCCAGGGACATCTATGGTAGCCCGATGCTAATAAGAGATTTTTAGTGTCCCATCTGGCCATCCATGATATGCCTGTGGAGGTTAAGGCCCTGATGTCGCTAGGGCATACAGAAATTATAACACACAATGTAAGATACATTAGTCATACAATCTAATCATGCATTAATTTTACACATACCATGCTCTTATGTGGAATAACTTCACCTATCAGGGAGTCCCATACACCATCTGTACTATGACATATGCAATGGTCAATCACATCTCATAACAAACATGCAGATGATGCGTATGGCCATGTATCATGATGCTATGCTGTCACATACTCATAATTGGTATCAATAACTGACACCGACAATCAGCCTCGACAATGTAGACATTTAACCAACATTACCCCCAAGGAGTGGCCCTCATAGAGCCTAACATATAGTGGACCCATGACCTCACATAAAGGCCTAATATACAACACCATGGGCCTCACTCAAGAGCTTAATATACATCATGATGGGCCTCTCACATGGGTCTATTATACAACACAATGAGCTCCATCACCTGGCCCTTAAATTTATCACAATGGGCCTCATCACATAGACCTTATATTCATCAAATTATGCCTTAAACATGGGCCGCATATACATCAAAATGGGCCTCAAACACGAGCCACATATACATCACATTGGGCCTCAAATACAGGTTGCATATGAAATAGCGGTGAAGACCACTTGAGTCGAAGTAGGAATATGCCAATATATCCTAGAGGGGAGTGAATAGGACTTTTTAAAGTTTTATGAAATATTTAAAAACCTATTATATTAATCCTATCAGATATACAATTATCAGGATTACTTAAATGTAACTCTACTGGCTTCCAAGCCTTGTAAAGGATCCAATCACAAACTGTTTGAAGGATAAGAAAGTTGCATACAAGATTGTGATGAATAGGATTGTGTTTGTATATGAGGTGTGATCTTAGATGATCAAATATAAAAATATGTAAGGAATATCACACAATGAAAAATAATAACAAACTCAAACACAGTCATTTTTATAGTGGTTCTACTACTTGTCTACTCCACTCCCGGCTGTCGCACTTAACTCTTGAGTGTACCAAATTTCACTAAGGATGTTTTTCAGGATTCATCTCAAACCTAAGGTTTTAAATCAGGTTCACCTTTAACCTTTACACAGAGATTTCTACTCGGTTCACCTCTAACCTTAAAGTTTTACTGGTACACTTCTAACCAGATGTTTATGCCCACACAGAGCAAGGGTCCATATAATGCACCCAGATGTTTATGTTCTCCACAGAGCAAGGGTCCACACAATGTACCCATAACGTACACTCCCGCCGGAGGCCTCCTATGAGGACTTCAAAGGGTGAGCAACACTTAAGACCCAATCCTAAAAAGGAATGATCACAAGCGTCCTCTAGACTCTAGGTACTTACAGATAAGTTGATGAGTCCCTTTTAGCGCAGTGATGAAGATCTCCTTCTTGTTGTTAAAGAGTCTTCAGCTCTCTTGATCCACAACACAAAAGATATACCAGTATTTGGCTTTGGGTTGGGTCAAGGTTAGGACGAAAATCTACTCTCTTAGAATTTTTCTATAAGGAAGATAGAGTGATTCTCGTCATCTATTCATTCAAGGCATCCCAACTTAATAATATGCTGTTAAGATAGTTGCTGAAGGATCCTTGAATGCGGAATTTCATTTCCCAATCCACTCTATTGAATGTCAATGAATGAGAGTAGATTGGAAGATGAACTCCCGTGAGAGAAAGGGCTTTGGGTATATGATCTAGAGATAAAATACACAAAAACACTCTCTTCTTTCTCTACCAGCAATATGGACAAGTCTCTCTTTATATAGGTAAAAAGTTTCAACGGATATAAAATGGTCATATTTATAATAGAGTTCGATATCATCGAGCATGGTCGATATCGTCGAGCCTATACTCTCGATGGGATCGACTATCCGCTCAATAACACAAACTCAAATGTCATACGCTTTTGAAAATTTTTGCCAGCTGGTCGATGGGATCGATACTGGTGTCGATGTCATCAGATTTCGAACTCCGATTCCATTGATACTGGGATCGATCTATCGACATTTGAAAAATGAGAGAGACTAGCCTAAAATATTTTAAGTTTTTTTAGGATATGATCGAGGGTCAACCGATGTCATCAAAATTTGAATATCAATGATATCGAGGTCGTGTCGATGGGATCGATAAATCGTATGGATTTACCTATAAGCATGCTGGACAGTTTATGTCGAGTTTTTGATCTACTCGACCAGGGCTCGATAACATCGACATAAGAATATCGATTTCCTCGAGTGGCCCCTGATCAAAGTTAAGAACGTCCTGAAATATTTTGTTGGAAGAAATGCGCGCCACTATCGATGTGATCAATGGACTTTCAATATGATCGATATTTGAATTCAGATTAAATCGAAACAGTCATCGATATATCGAAGCTCATAGTAGTTTTCTTTAGAAAAATAGGGTTACCAAAAATTTGCTTGTCAATATTATCGACCCACTTCCGATGGGCTCAATTTTTGAATATCGATGATATTGATGGTTGTATCGATATATCGATAAATTCGTCCAGATGAGTATGTGGTTGCTGGAAACTTTTAGTCCTCTTATCGATAATATTGATCAAGAGTCGAGGACATCGACAGCTCTGGTCGATCATATCGAAAGTGTATCGATACAATCGACAGGGTAAGAAAACTTAGAGATTTTTAGCTATTTGAAAAAGTTCACTTACCTAAAAACCCTTATGTGTTCTAAGTTGATTTTAAGGGTTTTAATCACCTGGTGTTTTGGGACATGGGATGTGAGCCTATGATTTACCTATGACGAGCTTTCATACATCCGATTGAGGCAGACGCTTGAATGTTCTTCCTGTTAGGCTCTGTAGTTCGACTGACTCAACAAACACAGTAATTGACAAACCAGGGCACTAGTAGGTGCACTTTCAATCTCTCCCTTTGTCAATTACATGATAAAATACTCAAAATACCCTAGAAAAATATTTAGACAGGTACATCCAAATTGTGTGTACATGTTTTTACACAATTTTACAAATTCTAATACATCCATGTACACAACTAAAATTTGCTCCCCCTTACTGTAAAAACCTCCTTTTCTTGGTGCAACTGCTCCCCCTTACACCTACAACATATAAGAGCATAAATATCCAATTTTTCACACAGGGTGTTTTCACTTTTCTCCCCCTTGTTGTCAGTCATTGGCAAAGGCATAACAAGTGATATTGACTAAAGATTTTAAGCATATGGGAGAACAGACTTACAGATATAAATGCATAAAGATTAAATCATTTTAAGCCAGACATCATCGTTAGAAGACACACTCAGATAAGATAATCAGGAGGAACACATGATTTCCAAAAACAGATACTTTATGTAACCAGGGGACATCATATGGCAGTAAGAATAGAATTATGTGCAGCCATATTCAACAAAACTTTCATCTTCAAACACATGTACTGCCCCAAACAACAATATACTATCAAGCATCTGACAGAGATATCAAGCTCATGTAGAGATACCCAAAAAGAATAAACAGGAATGAGTGCAAAAGCTAGACGTAGTTCCCTTCCAAAAAAAAAATAACTATCTTCACATAGAAGCCCCGCCGGTCTTTAGTAGCTCAAGAACCTGCTGCACAGAATGTTGGAGAGTTTCCATCCTGTTTTCTATTCTAGATAGTCGTTGCTCACAGTGATGAAGCCACTCATTAATTCCAGTGAGATTGTTTAAGAATTGGCGCTCAAGCACATGACGGTGATGATTTGTGACAGAATCAGGACTATATTCAGGAGTTCGATTAGATCCCCAGAGAGTTTCTTCATTAGGCACGGGACCACAATCTTCAACAGGTGGAGAGTTCTTAGTATGCGATGAGATAGAGACATACACCTGTTGGGCGGTATCATGGTCAAACCATACTTCATGATATACCTTATCAGTTGTTTCCGACAGACTTACCCAGTGTGCGAGCTTGCAGATAAGGGATGAAAAAGGTAGAATTTCAAGATGATCACTTTTGACTACCTTAATTAGTTGATCTAGTATGAGAGTTGGTAGGCATACAGGGACCTCTTGATAGACATCATACAGAATATTGAGCACAAAGGGACTCAGGTATGTGTCATTGACATCACATGGGTACACATTTGTACTGAAAATACTGTGAAGAAGTCGAAACAAGATTCTTAGATGTTTAACTGGAAGGATTTTGTCATCATTTCTAGGAATTGTCATACCCTGGCACAGTGCTCGAGTAATTTCCCCCCATCTACCTAATTTGTTTAGATTTCTACTAGTGATAGGAATTTGTGTTACCTCAATGTTTAGAACATGACTAAGGATTGATGGAGTAATGTGCTTGGTGTGTTGCATGTATTCCAGACGCATACATGGTGGGTAAACTTGGACACCATGACAACAGTTGAAGAACTGCTGGATCAATTCAAACTAATATGGACCATCCATATTAAGCATATTCTTCCACCCAATAGTCTCCATCATGAGATCCACCCCATATGGCTTGACAGCACTGTGAGAATAGTACGATCGACGATCGTAACTTGTTCCCAATCCGATTGGTTTTGAGGTGGTCTAATATTTTTTCCTTTCTTAATCTTGAAAGATTTTACTGAGAGAGCCTTACCTTTTCCTTTATCCATCTTCCTTACTTCATTTGGATGCTGAGATTTTCTCATCAGGGCTCCGAGCAAACAAACCAAAGGGAAGAAAAAAATTGGGGCAGCGAGACAAGACTGGCTTCTGTAAAAAGTAAAATCTTTCACTCAATAGATTTTTATTTTGCACCTTTTGTCGATCATATCGATCATTGTTTCGATGTTATCGAGAAGTTTCTGATCGATTCTATCGAGTCTGTCTCTGATGTTATCTACGATCATAAGACTTTTCACATTCTGAAGAGCCATCGATTGTATCGACCCTTAGTCGATAAAATCGAAAAGTCATGTTCAAGATGAAAGATTTTTTGGTTTCAAAATTCAGATGATTTTTCAAGCAAACTTTTAGAATTTCTTTGAGACAATGGTATATTTAGCAAAATAATGTACAATCTCTATACACACATAAAAGTATAAACATTAGACTGTTTATATACAAAAGAGGTTTATAATCTTAGGTAATTCATTTAGAGCTTAGCAGAATCGCATCTTTTCAGCCATTTTCTAGATCTAGATGCGCATTCTAGACAATTTTTTCTATGCCCAGTCCTTTTAGGCATTAGTCTGTTCTTTTCCCTTGATAATGTAGCAGTGGTTGTTTGTGCGATGACCCTTAATTACTAATTTTCCTGATTGATCTAGGATCTCGCATTCTTCTTTGTTGAATTTGACCACATGCCCATTATCATAGATTTGAGAGATGCTTAATAGATTATGTGCTAAACCTTTTATGCAAAAAGAATTCTCATTTATAAGCAGATTAATCCCTTTTATGATACCCTATCCAATTACTTTAGCAGTGGTTCCATCTCTGTAAGTGACTAGCCCATTGTTTAGATTTTGATAGTTTAACAGAAGGGATTTATCACCTGTGACATGTCTTGAGCAACCACTATCTAGGTACCACTTGGTGTCATTGCCTGATAATTGAATTGAGTGAGTAACAAGGCAATTTTTCTTTTCTTTAATTATCCATTTTGAGGCAGACTTCTTTACTCTATCCTTTTCTTTAGGTAGTGATGGATAAGTGTTTCTCCTAAGTGGACTCTTAGCATTTTGAGTTTCTCTGATTGATTTGACAGTGTGGTTTTGATCAGAGTTCCATAAAGTCCGTCTGGGTGTTAAACATTCAAACTCATAATGACCCACATCACCACACACGACATACTGGAGTCTTTCTAGTTTTGCTTCCAGAGGCAACAAATTTTTCATTTCTAGGGGCTGCACATCCAGTCTTTGATTTATATTTTTCATATCCTAGCCCACTTTTATCCTTCCCAGGTTTTCCCATTCCCAACAGTTTTTCTAGCTTTTCTCCACTTTGAGAAAACTTGCAGTTTATCTTGGCTATTCTTCTGGATTCTTCCAAATCAAATAGGAGTGTGTGATTTTCATGTTGAAGGAGCATATTTTCATCTTTTAACTGCTCAACCTATTTGTTTAGTTTCTCAGATTTGGATTTAAGAAAAGAATTAATTCTCTTAAGTCTATCATTATCTGAGTGATGTTGCTGCAAGTCATTGATTAGATGAGTATCAATTTCTAGAGTTTTATCCAAATCTTTTTACAGCAATTCCTTTTTATTCTTAGATATACCAAGTCTTTTAAAAACTTTGATACATTAGATGTATAGTTGATTATAAGCATCTTGTAATTTATATTGTTTAATTTCTAGAGTTTTATCCAAATATTTTTACAATAATTCCTTTTTATTCTTAGATATACCAAGTCTTTTAACAACTTTGATGCTGTAGATGTATAGTTGATTATAAGCATCTTGCAATTTGTCTTGTTCTCTTTCTTCCTCTTCTTCATTGTCAGATGGAAATGATTCAATGGCTTGCTGTTCTTCCTTAGAGTCAGTTGGAATGATCGAAGTAGTGGAGACCATAAGTATTTTCAAAGATTTTTGGTCCCCATCGCTTCCTGAGTCATTTGATTCTGAATTTGACTCCTCCGTATCATCCCACGTGGCAGCCATTGCCTTGCCCTTGATTTTTCTGTTTGGGCATTCGGTAGATAGGTGTCCATACTCCCGACAGGCGTAGCATTGTGGTTCTTTGGTTCTTTTCCCAAATTTACCTGTAGAAGGTTTGTCATCCACCTTTCTACCTCTAGAGGGGCGGCCGTGATTCTTTTAAAAGAATCTTCTAAATCTTTGTGCCAGCAAAGCCACTTCCTTGTCTTCATCTTCTTTTTCACTCTCACTGTCCTCATGTTTTATTTTCTTAGAAGTTTTTAGGACAGTGTTTTTAGATTTTAGGGATTGTGTGAAGTGTAGTTCAAAAGTTTGTAAGGAACATACCAGTTCTTCTACTTTCATCTCATCAATATTTCTACACTCCTCAATTGTTGTTACTTTGGGATTAAACCGTTCCGGTAGGGATCTTAAGATTTTTCTACATATTTTTAGTACCGGAACTTTTTTTCCCAATCCAGCCACAAAGTTACAAATAATATTCAATTTGGTGAAAAACTCCATAAATGTCTCATGCTCTTCCATCCTGAGATTTTCGAACTGTGAAGTCAGAAGTTGTAGCTTAGATTTCTTCACAGTGCTTGTGCCTTCATGGGTTGTTTCCAATAGATCCCATGCTTACTTAGATGTCTCACACATACTTATCTGATTGAATATATCCTAAGACGCGGTAAACTAGATGACGTTCATTGCTTTTGTTTCAGCAGTTCGTTGTTCTTTGTCGAACACCATCCACTTTTCTTTACGTTTGGGTTTAATGATGGTAGTTTCATCTTCAAGTACGATTTGTTCAGATGGTACCACATATCCCTTTTAAACTAAATCTCAAACATCATGATCCAAAGATCGAAAGAAGTAGTGCATTCTAGCCTTCCAGTATGCATAATTTGAACCATCAAATACTGGAGTTCTAGTAACTGATGAGCCATCTCCTTTGGCCATATTCCTCAACTTCAGTCAAGATCACTCTCTAGGCGGTGAAGCCCTTAAAGAGAGACACACTCTGATACCAATTGAAATAGCGGTGAAGACCGCTTGAGTCGAAGTAGGAATATAATAATGTCCTAAAGGGGGGTGAATAGGACTTTTTAAAGTTTTATGAAATATTTAAAAATCTATTGCACTAATCCTATCATATATACAATTATCAGGATTACTCAAATGCAACTCTACTAGCTTCCAAACCTTGTAGAGGATCTAATCACAAACTGTTTGAAGGATAAACAAATTATATACAAGATTGTGATGGATAGGACTGTGCATGTATATGAGGTATGATCTTAGACAATCAAATATAAAAACATGTAAAGAATATTACACAATGAAAAATAATAACAAACTCAAACACTATCATTTTTATAGTGGTTCGACTACTTGTTTACTCCACTCCCAGTTGTCACACTCAACCCTTGAGTGTACTGGATTTCACTAAGGAGGTTTTCCAGGGTTCACCTCAAACCTAAGGTTTTAAATCAGGTTCACCTTCAACCTTTACACAGAGGTTTTTACTCGGTTCACCTCTAACCCTGGAGTTTTACTGGTGCACTCCTAACCAGATGTTTATGCCCACATAGAGCAAGGGTCCACACAATGCACCTACAGCGTACACTCTCACTAAAGGCCTCCTATGAGGACTTCAAAGGGTGAGCAACACTTAAGACCCAATCCTAGAAAGGAATGATCACAAGTGTCCTCTGGACTCTAGGTACTTACAGATAAGTTGATGAGTCCCTTTTAGTGCAGTGATGAAGATCTCCTTTTTGTTGTTAAAGAGTCTTCATCTCCCTTGATTCGCAACACAAAAGATATACCAGTACTTGGCTTCGGGTTGGGTCAAGGTTAGGACAAAAATCTACTCTCTTAGAATTTTCCTATAAGGAAGATAGAGTGATTCCCTTCATCTATTCATTCAAGGTATCCCAGCTTAATGATATGCTGTTAAGATAGTTACTGAAGGAACCTTGAATGTGAAAGTTCATTTCGCAATCCACTCTATTGAATGTCAATGAATGAGCATGGATTGGAAGATGAACTCCCGTGAGAGAAAGGGCGTTGGGTATATGATCTGGAGGTAAAACACACAAAAGCACTCTCTTCTTTCTCTACCAACAATATGGACAACTCTCTCTTTATATAGGTAAAAAGTTCCAACGGATATAAAATAATCATATTTATAACAGAGTTCGATATCATCGAGCAGGGTTGATATCATCAAGCGTATACTCTCGATGGGATCGACTGTCTGCTCAATAACACAAACTCAAATGTCATACGCTTTTGAAACCTTTTTCCAGCTGGTCGATGCACTACGTGAAAAATAAAAAAAATGACGGATTTAGAGACGGTTCTAGACCGTCTCTAAAATTGCTTGGTTTAAAGACGCTTTAGAGACGGCCGTAAACTGTCTCTAAAATTAGGGATGGCTCCTGACTGTCCCAAATATTGTCTTTAAATGTTCTACGTCCATAAATAATTTAAGACGGTCTTTGACCGTCTTATATACCTTATCTGAGACGGTCAAAGACCGTCCGCATTAGAGACGGTCTTCGACCGTCTTATATGCAGTCATCTGAGACGGTCACTGGCCGTCCGTATTAGAGACGGTCATTGGCCGTCTTTTACTTGTAATCTGAGACTGTTAAAGACCGTCTCTATTACGGTCCTTAGGGGTCTTATTGCCCTGTCAAAAATCGTCTCTATTAGAGACTGTCAAAGACCGTCTCTATTAGAGACTCTCATAGACCGTCTCTATTAAAGACTGTCAATGACCGTCTCTATGAGAAATTGTTACTGACCGTCTCTATTAGAGACGGTCCTTAGCCGTCTTATTGCCCTGTTAAAAACTGTCTTTATTAGAGACTGTTATTGACCGTCTCTATTAGAGACGGTCCCCTTAGCCGTCTTTTAGGACCGTGGAAGACCGTCTGTATTAGAGACGGTCCTTAACCATCTCTAATGCTCTGGTACGACTTCCAATACATAATAGTTAAAGAGCTTAGAACAAATAATTAACAATGTTTTTTTAAAAAAAAAAACTGTGATTTTATAAAAATCTACATTTTGAAAAAAAAAAATTAAGAACTTTGAATAATGTTGATAACTTTGAAAAAAAAAATTTCAATAAAAAAATGATATTTTGAAAAAGAAAATATAAAAAATTAAATAAAATTGTGAAAAAATTGACAAATTGTCAAAAAAATATATATTTTTTAAAAAAGAAAACTAGATTTTGTATTTTGACAAAAAAAATTAAAAAGTTACATAATAAGATTTCGATAAAAAAAATGATATTTTGAAAAAAAAAATTTTAAAAATTAAACAAAATTGTGAAAAATTTGACAAATTGAAAAAATATATATTTTTTAAAAAAGAAAACTAGATTTTGTATTTTGACTAGAAAAATTGAAAAGTTATATAACTAAAGTAATATTTAAAAAATGATATTTTGAAAAAGAAAATTTAAGAAATTATACAAAATTGTGAAAAAATTGATAAATTGTATATATATATATATATATATATATATATATATATATATATATATATATATATATATATATATATATATATATAAAGAAAGAAAACTAGATTTTGTATTTTGACAAAAAAAATTGAAAAGTTTGATAACAAAAGTGAGATTTTGATGATGTGTTGTATATCCTTGCCGCCCCTATGTTTCTCCAACCCATTTTTGGACCGGGTATAAAAAATTGTGTAAATTTAAATCTTAAGTGGGCCACACCACTAGAAAGAAAGATAATATAGTACCTCAACATTAAAAATTATAAAGAGCCCATCGTAAGGTTTTAGTAATGTTTATTTGCAATCCAACTTGTTGATAATGTAAAGAAGGTCTAAATGAAGGTAAACTACAAAGATCAAATTGATCCAAAACTTTTGTGGCCTTCAAAAGGTTTTTAATAGTTATTCATCATTGTTTTGATTGGTATGACCCACTTGAGATTATTTTCTTATGATTTCAAATCACATCCTAAATATATGATGGAAAAATATATGGACGGTATCGATATACATAAAATATATCAAGGTGGGCCCTACACGGTTAGAGTAACACCCACGGAGGAGTTACCTAAATAGAGAAATGGTATTATATGGTCACTTCATGGGAACTTCCCAAGAGGTTAATCTGTGTGGACCTCACCATGATGTGTGTAGAACATCAACACCATGCATTTGATGTGTCCCCTTTAAGTCCAAAAATCAGTCGTATACGAAACTCAGGTGGGCCATAACATCTAAAACTATGCGAAGACATCCCTAAAACATATAAAAGCATTTAATTGGTGGGGCCCACATGAGTTTTGGATGTGTATGAAACTTGGTGTGACTCCTCATCCAAGTGGGACACACATAATGAATGGGTTGGATCTATGAACCACATCTAGGTGGGCCCAATAAATGATTATAAATGTTTTAATGGGAGGGTAACCCTCTCAACTATAGTATGTGGTGTGGCCCACCCATGAAAAGTCATGGATTGACTTTATTTTTTAAGGTCGTGGCCCACCATGGAATGGTGCATCTGACTGACGGGGCAGATCCAAAGTTCAAGTGGACCCACCATAGAAAAGAGTGGGATAGTGACACCCACTATTGAAACCTTCTTAGGGCCCGCCGCAATGTTTATTTGAGATCCAACCTGTTTATAAGTTAATACAGACATGGAATAAGGTGGGACATGATACACATAGTTTTGTTGTGTCCCCTTTAGCTTATGAGATATCTCAAAAATCATTCGTATACGAAACTTAGGTTGGCCATAACATCTAAAACTATGTGAAGACATCTAAAAAAATATAAAAGCACTTAGTGGGGCCAACATGAGTTTTGATTAATGTGGCTGAAATTGGGTTTGACCCCTCATCCAAGTGGGACCACATAATGAGCTTGATCCGAAACTTCTCCAGTTGCCAAGAAGTTTTTAATGGTGGAAGTACAATGCCCAATTTGTAGTCTACCCAAGCCTTGTTCCTACCTAATGTTTTGCATGATATTTTATAATGATCTCAGAAAAAAAGATTAGGTTATAGGGCTCTATAGGGCCTATAAAAATATATGTTTTATATCAAAACCGTACATCTATTTTGAAATATTATTATAGGGCTCTATAGGGCCTACAAAAATATATGTTTTATATCTAAGCCGTCCATCTATTTTGAAATATTATTATAGGTCAGAAAACTAAGGCCGTGTTTGTTAACACTGAATTTTTGCACTTAACGCGGAATAGGGAAAATTTTTCGTGTTTAGTGGTGTTTGTTAATGCATTATTAACGCGGAAGACGGAAAGCGCTAAGTGGTTTTTCACTGAATTCTTTCCGTGATAGGAGTCTGGCTTAATGGTGAACGCAAAATGCGCTCCATGATTTTTCATTAAACAAAAATTTTTGCTTCCAAAAGTACCCTTTTTCAAATAACTACGATAATTTTTTTCTTTTAAATTATTTGTGAAATACAAAATCAACCTTTAACCTGTGAAACTTTTTTATGCCCTACCATGATTTATGTGTTTGATCCACACCGTCCATCAACTTTTTCAAATCATTTAAGGTGTGAACTAATAAAAAAATGGGTCCAATGATTAATTGGACTACAAGGTGGGGATTGAACGTCCACCATTAAAAACTTCTTAGGAGCTGGAGAAGTTTCAAATCAAGTTGATATTTGTGTTTTCAATTCATCCACATCTACCTGTCCTAATGAATAAATGGACGGTAAAAAAAACATCACACTGGCCCTTAGAAAGGTTTCAACGGTGGATGTCATTATCACTGCAGTATCCTTTGGTGTGGTTCATTGGAGCTTTGGACCTGCTTCATCTTTAGAATCACATATTGAAATAATACGAGAAAAATGATCAACGGCTTAGATAAAATACTTACATCATGGTAGGCCCCACAGAGGCCTTCCGTTCAGGCGGGGATAGAACGCAATCCGCGTTTGAAGCGGATGGGCGGGGGAGGCGGATTAGATACTGCCAGGTTGGGTAGCGGGTCAGGTACTGAAGTGACATCACCAAGTTATATGGGCCCCACCATGATGAATGTGTTTTATCCACACCGTCAATCCATTTTGAGATATCATTTTAGGGCATGATCCAAGGAATGAGGCACATAAAAAGCTGTAGTGGACCTCACCACATAAAATAATGGGGAGAGTGATTCCCACAGTTGAAACTATCCTAAGGCCCACCATAATGTTTATTTGAAATCCAACCTGTTCAAAAGTTTAAAAAAGACATGAAAGAAGGAAAACACAAATATCAGGTTAGTCTAAAACTTTTGTGGATTTTAGAAGTTTTTAATGGTGTGCGTCACTGCCCCCTTTGTTTTCTGTGTTGGGGTCCACTAAGGCTTTGGATTTAACTCATTCTTTAGATCTTGCCCTAAAATGATCTCTCCAAATGGATGGACGACGTGGATACAAAACATACATCATGGTGGGGCCCAATAAACTTTTTGACGTTACTTCAGTAGCCAGTCTTATAAATGGGCCATAAATGGATCGTACAGTCATAAATTTCTCAAACTTCATCGGAGTTCCAATTTTGGTTTTTACTCAGTAAATACCATCACTCATGAGGTCCATCTTATGAACAGTTTGGATTACCTAACACGACACCAGGTACACAGATACAACACCGAAGTGGCCTGTTGTAATACATCTAGAAGTTTTCTGGCGTAGTGGGGATTGGGTTTTGCAACAAAGTGTTCCGACTATTAAGTCGGGAGTGTAGACGTTGGACATGGATCGTGTTGGGCACGAATTCGGTACTACCTCCACTGTGACCTAACTAGAGACGGACGGTCATGTCAGGAGCATTCTAGGGCCACCGTGATCTATATATTTTATTCACACCGTCCATTTATTTTTGACGGATCGCATGAACCCAAAAAAAAAAAAAAAGGTAAGCCAAAGGCTCAAGTATAATATATCCATGTCGTCCATCTATTTTGAGGCTTGATTCGAAAAAATTAGGAAGATCTAATGTTTAATTGGCCCACATGAAAGGAAACAATGGACTTAAATTGTCCACCGTTGAAAGTTAATTCTTTTATTGGGCCCACGTTGAGGTTTATTCACCATCTAACCCGTTCATAGGGTCACATGGACATGGATAAGTGAAAATATAAATATAAGCCTGATCTAAAATTTCTAAGGGCCTCAACAATTTATTAATGGTAGGCATTTAATTCTCATAATTTCATGTGGTGTGGTCCACTTGACCTTTGGATTTGCCTAATTTTTGGACTCATGCCTTAAACTCATTTGGCATAATGAATGGGTGGTGTGGATAAGCCACACACATTATGGTGGGCCCCATATTTATTTTACAAATTCCTCGATTTAAGTGCTTAAAAAGTAAATGGTTAAATCAGCATCGGGAAAGATGATGGTAATTACCTTGGTAAATAATAATTACTCATTTACAATGTAATTACACTTGAGCCTGAAAACCAAATAGGCCCTAAATCTCAGGTGGACCACACCATATGAAAACAATAGTGATTGGATATCCACCATTAAAATCCTCCTAAGGCCCACTGTACTGTTTATTTGACATCCAACATATTGATTAGGTTATACAGGCCCAGATGATGGGAAAAAACAAAAATCAGCTTGATCCAAAACTTTTATGGCCCCCAAAATATTTTCAATGGTCGACGCTCATTCAATACTGTTTCCTGTAATGTGGTCCACTTGAGATTGGGATATACCCCATTTTTGGTCTCATACCGTAAAATGATCTGTAAAAATAGATGGACGACATGGATGCAACACATACATCATGGTGGGTCCCACAAAGCACTGACCACCGTTTCCCAAAATCGGGCGCGCGCTCAAAACAGATCCGTGCCCGAAGTTTTTTTTTCATTCTCTCCCTCTCTCTCTCTCTCTCTCTCTCTCCGTTTTGCACCACCACAGACACCGCCATCACCACCACCACCACAGCCATCGCCACCACCATCGCCACGACCACCATCTCTCCCCGTTTTGCACCACCACCACAGCCATCGCCACCCGTTTTGCAATCCCTTCTAAGCCTCGGCCCTATGACAATGATGACAAGGAAGAGGGCGAGATTCTCGACGAGGAAGAAGAGGAGCAACGAGGAACAGGGTATGATAGAGACCATCGTGACTTACTTAAGGAGAAACTGGAGTCCGACGTTGAATCTGGCGAGATCAAGCCAACGAAGCTGCTGCCGTCCAATCGCCTGAGAATAATCCACAGCTGTTGCCGTCCACTCGCCTAAGAACAGGTATCTCTCTCCCTCTCTCTTTCTTAATCTTTCTCAATCTCAATACCGATTGAAACAATTTGGGGATTTAGGGATTTAGGGATTTGGGGATTTGGGGATTTAGGGATTAAGGTGGGCCCTACTGAGGATTTAGGGATTAAGGTGGGCCCTACTGAGTTTACTCAGTACAATAAGAGTGTACTGAGTAACTCAGCATGCAATCCGATTTCCTCTACAGCACCACCATGATCTATGGTCCTGTATGATCTATGACCCTACCATGATGTATATATTTTATTCATGCCATTCATCCATTTTTACAGATCATTTTAGGGCTTTATCCCAAAAATTAGAGGGATGTAAAAATGGTATCTTATGTATATATTTTATTCATGCCATTCATCCATTTTGACAGATCATTTGCAAGTTTGCTGCAATACAAGGCTACATCATCTTCATTATACTAACTTCATAACTTTTTTCAGCTCTATATTACAGAACCTGATAGCCATGTACTAAATTGATACAGCCTAAAACACTTGCAACTCCTAGTGCCCTGACTTCTGGATCAAAAAATCACACTGATCAGAAAATAATGGCCAATCCCATTAGTGCATGTTTGACATCTTAAAAATCAGGATAGCATCCTCAGGCAGGCATCACATATGCAGATACATGCAGACAACTTTTATCATTTTCTTAACTGTCCACTTTGGGTATGTGTGGCCCACCTGCTAAATGGACCAACTGGCTTTTTGACTGAGCATTCACCATATGGACCACCCTATGGACAACCTGGATCTGACATGTGCCAATTTGGTACATGTAAGGCACTTGTGTTGTTTGTTAGGAGATAAAGAGTGTCAGAAGATAGCATTCATGTGTAGTTTTTAAGGAGAGGGAAAGATCCATGGAGATGCAGGTTGGTTGGTTAGAGAAAGATGGTCCACACTTGACCACTAGACAACCACAAGGAAATTGCTAGAATGTCCTTTTAAAATGCCTTCGTTGGGTGGAAGCCTCGAATCTCTTCCCTCCTAGTTTGTTAATGTGTTAGCTCTATAATGGCCCTCAGGCTTTTCTATTTGAGAAAAACATTTCTTACCGATAAAAAATGGTTGACGATTGTTGCTTAGAATTTTCATTGGCTTGAATGTTTAATTGTTTGGAGTTCTTTTTCCCTGCAATTGTTGTTAGATTATCACAAAGATTAGTTGCGATTTCTTATCAAATATTAGAAACTGACTGCATGCTGTACATTTTCTTCCCCATTATCAAGTACCTTTTATTGTCTTGATTGAGCTACTGATTTTCTCCTTGCTTGGGTTGACTTCCACTTGGTATTCCATAGACCAATTTCTAAGTCAAGTATGAACTTTTGGGCATTGGTTTGCATTGCAGGTTCGGGTATTACCTTAGTTGAAATGATTGGTTAATAGTTAATATGCAATACGAGATTTTAGAATAAGTATACTTCAAATGCATATGGTTTTTCCTAATATATATATATATATATATATATATAAAATAGGTGGTTTATTACTATAGCTTCAATGTTTCTAACTTTAAAAAAAAATAAAATTGGTTTAGTGCTCCTGCGCTGTCTTCAAGAGGAGCATCTACATCAGCTCTTTCTACATCCTTAGAGGATTTATCTTCTAGAAGCTCCTGGAAAGCCTATGCAAATGGCGAACTATCTCAAAAGCTTGATCTCGATGATACTTCAAGCTTCGAGGTTGCGACGCCCTTGTTGAAGTCATGGATGACCCAGGTACACCTCTTGTTGTCTTTCCTTCATTGGTTTTCTCAAGTTCAAAGTATCTTGTTTAATGTAACCTAATGACAGTTTAAAATCAAATATTGCTCAAAAATCAAAATCGCTACTAGAATAGCAGGGTATTCTAATGGGCTTTAAGGCCCAATCCAGCATTGAGTTGGATCTGAATCTGCAAAGACTATTGTGTTCATGCTTCATCAGTAATGTGGCTCACTTTGGGGCTTACATTAAATATGGGGTTAAAAGCAATGCCCACGGTACTTTCTAAAAAATAGACGTAATAGGAATTGCACAAGCTTTTTCCTTTTTTTAAAAATATGGAGTTTAAAATCAGAATTTTACAATAGTCTGACCAGCTGGACCGGTGGTTTAAAACATTGCATTTGAATGTTATTGAGAAATTATCTTTTTCTCATTTTGTTTAAATGATAATGGATCATTTCTTTCCTTGCTCATATTAGAGACCACTAGTGAAGCACATGGATTTCTGGCTTATGTTTGAAAATTGCAATGAAAGACCTTTGTTTGTGGTTAGGGCATGTTTGGATATAACCAATTCCATTAAAGTCAGCAGATATGGAAAAGGTTTTCCATTGATGTGACAGTTTGAGATGTTTGGATGGCAAAGAAAATGAAGGATTCCATAAAACAATCATGGTACTTTTCCATAGGTGATCGTTGTCTCACAAATATCATGGGATTTCCACTTATCCAAACAAGACCCCTAAATATGGAATCCCTGTTTCAAAAGTGCTCATTGAAATGATCATTGCCCAATTATTAACTTTTCAATCCTATTCTTGTGGAATAAACACATCCAAACATGGCGTTAGTAACTTCTTCGTTCTTAGTAAGAAGACTGATTCGTTGTGTAATAGTTTAAAGTAAATTTCTGTTGTATGAGAAGTTGAGAGAACTTGATGGCTATCTGATTTTGGCTTCTTGCTGGGATAGCTTAACCCATGCCGGTAGTTTCCTAGTGGGCTTCTCATTGTAGTCACAAATCCAAACCGTTTGATCAAATATCATATGGTGTTTACATAATCACTTTTTGTGAAAATTTTGGTGAAAAGCGAATGCTCTTCTCTTAGTGATTCATGATAAGATGCCCTGGTTCTAATTGATATTGCTGGAGACTGAATGGGTTTACATGTCCAAACCCAAAAGGCCCTGAGCTAAGAATCAAACACATAAATGGGTTTTGATTTCAGGCTCCAGACAATCTATTGAATGTGGGGGCCTGCTGGATTTCTTTACTTTACTAAATCTATCTGCAGGCTACCAATTGAAGGGTTATGATTGTCCCATTTAGGAAAATTATGGGGCATGGTATTTTCACTGTGGGTCCCATCAGATTAATGTTTTGGATCACTGAACTGGGCACCACTTGTACAAACTAAACACCAATGATACCATGCATATGGTCTCTAGGATTAGGATCAATCTTATAATCCTTCAACACGAGGATCAGGTCTTCAGTTTATATCAGTTCGCCTCGTGGTTTGGGTTCCAAGCATTGATCTGATGGGCCCTGCTATGTATGGTCCATGCCTCCAAAATCTCCGTGTTGAGACAATCCCATTTGCTTGACAATTGTCCTACAAATAGGTGGTTAAGAAAAATGCAATCACAGTCAAGGTTTACAAGTAAAATGTCAAAGATCGGATGACTAGGCTATTCAGGTGGCGGTCCATACCAGCAATGATCATCAAATCAATGGTCTAGATCACCGAATTATGGAGCCTCCTTGTACAAAACTGAAGAACTGATCCGATATTCATGTAAATTTTGCATAATTGATAATACTTGGAAGATTATTTACATGAGAAGTACTAAGATTAGTAGGATATGCTGCTGCCATGTATTGTTGGTATACATATTTGAAGTTTTAACTCAGCAATGATCTCATCATTCTTGTTAGATTCCATCAGTTATTATTTTAAAAATGCATTGCTCTAAGCATGTATTAGTCAGTTTGGTTTTGTTTTTGGCAGTGCATTGCCCTCATTCACATCAAAGAAAGGGAAAACTAGTGTAGTGATGTTTTTCGGTCTACAGGGTACAAATGCATGAAAAACTTTCCACATATCAACTTGCATTTGGATCGGTTGGCCTCCACATCACCCATCTGGACCGTCCATTAGGAAAATATTACAAGAAAAACATCTCCACAACATCAATCCAACTTAGGCATGTATGAGAATATGAAAGTATTACAGCACAAGAAATCTCAAGTGGACCACAACCCAGGAAACCGTTTGATTGAACATCTACCATTGAAATTTTTTTGGAGGCCAAAGAAGTTTTGGATCAAGCTGATGTTTGTGCTTTCTCTTCATCCATGTCTTTGTGATCATATTAACAAGTTGGATGACAAATAAAAATTACTTTAGACCCTAGGAAGGTTTCAACAGTGGAAATCTGGATTTTCTTATTAGTAAATTTTAATCGAACTCATTCTTTTGAAAAATAGAAAAATGGGAATATTAGTAAATATGAATTTTCTTATTAAGAAGAAAATGAAAGATGGATTGAAAAAACATAAAAGAGTTTTTATTATAAATAGATTTTCATTATAAATAGATTAAGAGCCAATGATAATTATAAGTAGACTTGCAGCCAAAAATAAAGAATTTAATTTTTTTCAAAACATGGAAGACTAATCAGTCCTACTTCTTGTAACTTCAGCCACTGCTTCGAATGGAGGGAGTGCACAAAGATTTATTTAGGGAGACTACTGATGGTGAACTAGCAACTGCAACAAATATAAGAGTTACAAAGGTGAAAAGAAACATAAGGTGGTCGGTAAGATAAGATGTATGATTTTCCTTTTCAATTGTTAGTCATAGATTGACAGTACTTGTTTTAATTTTCTTGGATGGATGATGAATGTATTTGGGAATGTAAATGAAAATAAAAAACTTATATTGTAAGACCCGTATCCTATTCCGTACTGTTCCGTTGCTTCCCGCGATCCTTCTCGTCAAAATTCGATAATTTGCTACCTGTAATCGATGTTGCGCACGACTGTAAGACGTATCCTATACATTTGATTTGACTTAACCGAAGACTTGTATCATTACGACCGCACCGTCGCCGCGGTTCCAACGCCGCGACTCACGCACCGATTCGATACCCTGACTAAGAGATGTGGGTTGGCATTTATTTCGAGAAAATGCCGCGCGTTTACATTTCCAAGAGAATCTCTAAAAAGTGTCAAATCAATCACATCAATCAATCCCATTAATCACCTTTTATATAAAGTACAAAGCACCCATACTTCCTTTCTCCACAAGTCAAGCAACCACCAAAGTCAACTAACACATCACCTTACCCATCACTCAGATCCATCAACCATCACCCCATCACTCCTCCTTACATCCCATCTCCCTCTCTCTTTTCTCACACCACTCCTAAGTAAGGAGAGAGCACTCCAACGTCCAAGCCTTCCCATGGAGAGAAGTGCATGTGTGAGGTCCACTTCCCACTCCCAAATCTCCCATCCTAGCCATCTATTTCCCATCTCCACCATCAAAGTGAAGCTCTAGGAGACCGGCTATCCAACGGACCAAGAAGATCAAGTGGTGGGTGTTTCCATAAGCTAAATTTTTATATTTCTATGATGGGCCAAGTGGGGCCCACCGATCAATGGTGTGGATCTCATTTTGGGAACCTAAATGTGGCCAATGACCCACTTTGATTTCAAGATCAATCCATGATGGGGCCATTCTCCATGGACCTCATCATGATGTTTAATTTCTTTACATAAATGGTCATCTAGACCATCCATTTCGGTGGAGAAAGGATCTCCACCGTTGATCTTTTATTTGGAAGGTCCATATACAATGGGACCCATTGATGTATGATTAGATGGTTGAAATGGAGGGCCCATAGTATCGGGGTCCCTCCATCACACGTGTGTCCAACTTTCCTCTCTCTCTCTCTCTCCCCCTCTCATTTTTATTTATTTTTCTTGGATGTTGATGAGGCCATGTGGCCCACTTGAATGAGCCCCATCATGAGATATGTATTTTATCTAAGCTCTCCATGATGGTGGGGCCCATCTTAGATGTAACCTTCATCTTTTGGAGGCCCACCTAAACAAAAAAAAAAGAAGAGAAAACGTTGAGCGTCTGGACGCTGGAAGGAAAAACACACAAAAAAAAAGATGGCTTGTTTTAAAGCCTTTGGAAATGGCTGCATGTATAGGCCCCACCTTGATGTATGTTTCTAATCCATGCCGTCCATCCTCTTTCTCGACACATTTTAGGCGTTGAGCCGAAAAATGGTGTCGATCTGATATTCAGGCAGGCCATAACATAACAAACATCATCTTTACCGTTAAAAGTTGGCTAGGGCCCACCTTGAGTCAAAAAAATACCGTATATTAGACTCGTTTGGTTTGTATTGAGCCATGCAATCCAATGGCAGGAGTGGATCCATCACACGCAGGCTCCACACCCGAAAAATCGTGAAAATTCTGATTTTCTAAAAAAAAAAAAAAGAGAGAGATTTGAGGCAGAGAGGCAGAAGCCTCTCTGACGTCTGACGTCCCAGGCGGACGGATGCTGGGGGTCCACGGCTCCTCATGTGGGCCCCACTCTGATGTTTGTTTGCTGATCCAACCCATCCAAATGGTGAGTCCCTACCTTAAGTAGGCCCCACCTAAATATCAACTTCATCCAGACCTTAGGTGGCCCACACCATAAGAAACAGTGTGAATTGAATTCTACCATTGAAACTCTTTTTGGGGCCCACAGAAGTTCTGGATCAAGCTGAAATTTGTTTTTACCCTTCATTCAGGTCTGCGTGACCTAATGAATGGGTTGGATGGCATGTAAACAATATGGTGGGCCCCACATGGGAAGCCCACAGTGATATATGTGTCATATTGCCACCGTCTGTCTGGACGGAGGACTCCACTGTGATATATATGACTATCCACACTGTCCATCGTTGGACAGCGGGACCCACCGTGATTTATGGGTTCAATCCACTCTACCCACATGGTGTATATATATATATATATATATATATATATATATATATATATATATATATATGATGGTGGGCCCCTATGTGGACCCCCCCCCACTATGGTGCATGTGATGCATACAAACCGTTCATTTATTTTGTAAAAATCGTTTTATGGCTTGAATAAAAAATGAGTTAGATCTATGATTCAAGTAGGGCCCACCTTGGTATGTGTATAGGGCCCATGTTGGCCTATTTGTAACCATTTGTTAAGGCCCACCTTGGTGCACATCTAAGGCCATGGGATTAAGCCCATTTGGCATATGTAATGCCCATGGGATTAAGCTCATTTGGCATATGTAATGCCCATGGATTTGGGCCCATTTGACGTATGCAATGCCCATGAGATCCGGCCCACTTATTCTATATAAGGCCCACGGAATTCAAGCCCATTTGATACATATTAAAGCCCATGGGATCAAGCCCATTTGATGCGCATGAGGCACAAATGGAGTGGCCCATTTAATATATTTAAAGCTCATGTGTGTAGGCCCATCTGATATATTTAAGGCCCAAGTTGTGAGGCCCACTTTGATGTATTTCAAAGGCCCATGGATCATGGACCATCGTAATGTACACAAGGCTCATTGGTGAGGCCCCTTAACGCAGCCCATTTGATGTATCTAAGGCCCATGGGTTGAGGCCCAACGGATGTCCTTAGGGTCCATTGCAATGTACGTTTCTCATGGTTCATGTAATGATATTTGTGGCAGGCTATGCCTAAGGAACAATGTTGGTTTGATGTCCACATTGTAAGTACAATGTTGGTTAAATGTCCGCATTGTAACTCTCCTTAGGGTCCATTGATAGGCCCATACTCGTTATTATTTGTCGCTTTATAACATGCTTAGTATAATCTCATGACTTATGCCCATACGCATCATATGTATGCTTGATTTGAGTAGTGACTGATCATAGCATATGCCATGGGGCAGACCACTTATGGGACCCGTTATGAGACGGAGTGCCCCACAGGATCGCGCAGTACGCGCTGAATTTCTACATGATTTGACGGCGTGATTCATGCATCTCACATACGTATGACTTGATCACTGCACACCCTAGCGACATCAGGGCCGTGGCTCCATAGGTACATCGTGGATGGCCGTATTGGATACCGAAAATACTTATTCTAGCACTGTGGGCACTTAGGATGTCCTTGGGTGAAAGTCGTAGAACCTTTTTGGCACCAGGAGATGCTCCATCGTCTACACCGAGTGGATACACGAGCGCCCGAGAGCCGAATACCAGTAAGCTGTGTCTCCCACTGTGTTGTGGTCGGTTGGAAGGGGATATGGCCTTATCCGCCTGAGTGAGGGGGCTATAAGATAGGCTGAGTTTGACCAGATCACAAATGAGTCCGCTATCAATGAGCTGGGTAGGTATTGGCAGACTACTGGTCAGGTAGATAGTGAGGTCTATTCCGCTTGCTTGACTGTGTAGCTAGGGAGGTGGCAGTCTCTGCGAAGTGTATTAAACCCCGGTGATATCCAGAGAGGAACTATACTGATATGTGTACTTGGAGAGTACCGACTTGCTTGGATTGTATTTCGTATATGACATTCGGCTATGTAGGCCTTGCATTACATTGGTGTGGCTGATGACATTCATATCTCATCGCATAGCTTTGGCATGGTTGATTCTATGAATTTACCATATACTTCCGCATTGTTCTGATACTGTACACTTGGCATTTTCCTTACGCACATACTTACACCACCCTCTAAGCTTTTGTAAGTTTATGCACGATAGTTGCGTGCAGGTAGCGTTGGACAGCAGCAGCGCTGAGGTAGGAGTGCATATCAGGACCTTTTGGAGCTTTTGATCACCTTGTATTTCCCTTTCCGCATTGTACTTAAAATTTTTGATATAGTGGATATGTGGTGATGTTGTTTTGTGATTCGGTTATGCTTGTGGTTATGCTCCATTTAAAAAAAAATTTATTTTGAAAATCCTCCTTGTAGGATCCCAGGATCGGAATCTGACATTTGATTATTAGAAGCCGAGAATGGGGCACTACGGAGGCTGTCGGCACCGGATTCGACAATTGAAATTCATGTGAATCCGATTTTTAGGTTTGGGGCGTGACATATAATATATATATATATATATATATATATATATATATATATATATATATATATATGTTATCAATGGAGGATACCTTATTTAGGGGGACATGAAATTCTTGTAGCTTATGGTATGGTGCCCCATATTGGTTGTATGTTACTAGTATGTAGTAGATAATACTAGGTTCAATAGTAGATAATACTAGAGAATCCCTAAACTTAAACCTACACCTAATCCTAATCTGCTCCTTAACCCGAATCCAAACCTAAACCTATACTTATAACCTAAAACTATTCTCAAATCCCAAAACCTATAACCTAAATCTGAATCCAAACCCGAACCCGAATTCCTAAACCTAAACCTATACTTATAACCTAAACCTATAACCTAAACCTGAACCTAAACCTATAACCCTAAACCCTAAACCCTAAACCTAAACCTACACCTAATCCTAATCATAACTCCCTAACCTAAACCTAAACAAAAACTTGAAAACCAAAAACTAAACGTGAACCCGAACCCAATCCCGATTTCCTAAACCTGAACTTATGACCTTAACCTAAACCTATTCTCAAATCCCAAAACCTATAACTTTAACCTAAACCTATAACCTATAACCAAAACCAAAACCACAACCTATAACCTAAACCCGAACCCATTCTCAAATCTCAAAACCTATAACCTAAACCTAAACCTTAACCTATAACCTAAACCAAAACCTATAACCTAAACGAAAATCAAAACCTATAACCTTAACCCGAACCCGAACCTGAATTCCTAAACCTTAACCTCAACATATAACCTATAACTTATAACTTAAGCCTATACCCAAACATAAAACCTTACTTATAACCTAAAACTATTCTTAAATCCTTAAACCTTAACCTATAACCTAACCTAAACCTATACTTATATCCTAAAACTATTACCAAATTCCAAAACCTATAACCTTAAACTAACCTTTCCCTAAACCTATAACCTAAACTCAATTCCCTAAACCTAAACCCATAACCTAAACCTAAACCTATAAGCTTAACTCAAATCCCTAAACCTAAGCCTACACCTTAACCTAAACCTTAACCTAAACCTATAACCTTAACCTAAACCAAAACCAATGACCTAAAACCTAAATGTATTCTCAAATCTCTAAACCTAAACCTACACCTAATCCTAATCTCAACTCCCTAACCTAAACCTAAACCTAAACTTGAAAACCCAAACCTAAACCCGATCCTGAACCTGAACCCGATTTCCTAAACCTAAACCTTAACCTATAACCTAACTTAAACATAAACCTATAACCTACACTTATAACCTAAACCTAAGCATAAAACCTATACTATGACCTAAAACCTAAATGTATTCTCAAATCCCTAAACCTAAACCTACACGTAATCCTAATCTCAACTCCCTAACCTAAACCCGATCCCGAACCCGAACCCAATTTCCTAAACCTAAACCTTAACCTATTTTCAATTCCCTAAACCTATAGCTTTTAACCTAAACCTAACCTAAACCTTAACCTAAACCTATAACCTTAACCTAAACCAAAACCTATGACCTAAAACCTAAATGTATTCTCAAATCTCTAAACCTAAACCTACACCTAATCCTAATCTCAACTCTCCAACCTAAACCTAAACCTAAACTTGAAAACCCAAACTTAAACCTATAACCTACACTTATAACCTAAACCTAACCTACACTTATAACCTAAATCTAAACCTATAATCTAAACCTAAGCCTAAAACCTAAAACTATGACCTAAAACCTAAATGTATTCTCAAATCCCTAAACCTAAACCTACACCTAATCCTAATCTCAACTCCCTAACCTAAACCTAAACCTAAACTTGAAAACCCAAACCTAAACGTATAACCTACACTTATAACCTAAACCTAAACCTATAACCTACACTTTTAACCTAAACCTAAACCTATAACCTAAACTTAAGCCTAAAACCTAAGCCTATGACCTAAAACCTAAATGTATTCTCAAATCCCTAAACTTAAACCTACACCTAATCCTAATCTCAACTCCCTAACCTAAACCTAAACTTGAAAACCCAAACCTAAACCCAATTCCAAACCCGAACCCGATTTCCTAAACCTAAACCTTAACCTATTCTCAAAGTCCTAAACCTAAACCTACACCTAATCCTAATCTCAACTCCCTAATCTAAACCTAAACCTAAACTTAAAAACCCAAACCTAAACCCAATCCTGAACCCAAACCTGATTTCCTAAACCTAAACCTTAACCTGTTCTCAATTCCCTAAACCTATAGCTTATAACCTAAACCTAAACTTTAACCTAAACCTAAACCTATAAACTTAACCTAAACCAAAACTTATGACCTAAAACCTTAACATATAACCTATAACCTAACCTTAACCTAAACATAAAACCTTAACCTTAACCTATAACCTAAAACTTAAACCTAAACCTAAAACCTAAATGTATTCTCAACTCCCTAAACATAAACCTATAACCTAACCTAAACCTAGAACCTACACTTATAACCTAAACTTAAACGTAAGCCCAAAACCTAAACCTATGACCTAAAACCTAAATGTATTCTCAAATCCCTAAACCTAAACCTACACCTAATCCTAATCTCAACTCCCTAACCTAAACTTAAACCTAAACTTGAAAACCCAAACCTAAACCTGATCCCGAACCCGAACCTGATTTCCTAAACCTAAACCTTAACCTATTTTCAATTCCATAAATCTCAACCTAAACCTAAACCTAAACCTATAAACTTAACCTAAACCAAAACCTATGACCTAAAACCTTAACCTATAACCTATAATCTATAACTCAACCTTAACCTAAACATAAAACCTAAACCTTAACCTATAACCTAAAACCTATTCTCTAGGTATCCAGATGCTTTTAGATATATTTATGTTATTTTTAAATGTATTAGCTCAAAATTAATGGAGCAAACCCGGATGTGCGTCGGAGCTATCTGGATGAGCGGGGGTCCATGGAAGGTGGGAACCGCTGTTATGACCATGATGAAGTTGTCCATTTCCTACGGACAACATTGGAGGGGCCTGACCATTTGGACAGGTCGTGTTTATGTATTTGCTTGAAATTAATGGATCAGACCTGGATGTGCATTGGAGCTATCCGGATAAGAAGGAGTCTCTGGAAGGTGGGAACCACTAGCCATGATGAAGCTGTCCAGTTCCTATGGACAGCATTGGGAGGGCCTAGCCATTTGGATAGGCCGTATTTATGTATTTGCTCAAAATTAATGGAGTAGACCCGAATGTGCGTCGGAGCTATCCGGATGAGCGGGGGTCTCTGGAAGGTGGAAATCGCTGACCATGATGAAGCTGTCCATTTCCTATGGACAACATTGGGAGGGCCTGACCATTTGGATGGGCCGTATTTATATCTATTTTTACAGGGACCTCACCCTTAACCTAAACCACACCCTAAACCTATAACTTAAACTTATTCTCAGTTACCTAAACTTATAACCTATAACCTATAACCTAAACCTATTCTGAAATTTCAAAAGCTATGCTTATAACCTAAAACCTATGAACTAAACCTATTCTCAAATCCCAAAAGCTATACTTATAACCTAAACCTATTCTCAAATCCCAAAAGCTATACCTTAACCTAAACTTAAACCTATGACCTAACCTTAACCTAAACCTAAACCGAAACCTACACCTAATCCTAATCTCAACTTCTTAACCTAAACCTAAACCTAAACTTGAAAACCCAAACCTAAACCCGATCCCGAACCCGAATCCGATTTCCTAAACCTAAACCTTAACCTATTCTCAATTTTCTAAACCTAAACCTAAAACTTAAATGTATTCTCAAATCCCTAAACCTAAACCTACACCTAATCTTAATCTCAACTCCCTAACCTAAACTTAAACCTAAACTTGAAAACCCAAATCTAAAATCGATCCCGAAACCCAACCCGATTTTCTAAACCTAAACCTTAACCTATTCTCAATTCCCTAAACCTTAACCTATAACCTAACCTAAACCTAAACCTATAACCTACACTTATAACCTAAACCTAAACATATATAACCTAAACCTAAAACCTAAATGTATTCTCAAATCCTTAAACATAAACCTAACCTAATCCTAATCTCAACTCCCTAACCTAAACCTAAACCTAAACTTGAAAATCTAAACCTAAACTCGATCCCGAACCCGAACCCGATTTCCTAAACCTAAACCTTAACCTATTTTCAATTCCCTAAACCTAAACCTAAGATCTAAATGTATTATCAAATCCCTAAACCTAGACCTACACCTAATCCTAATCTCAACTCCCTAACCCAAACCTAAACCTAAACTTGAAAACCCAAACCAGAACCCGATCTCGAACTCGAATCCGATTTCCTAAACTTAAACCTTAACTTATTCTCAATTCCCTAAACCTAAACCTAAGACCTAAATGTATTCTCAAATTCCTAAACTTAGACCTACACCTAATCCTAATCTCAACTCCCTAACCCAAATCTAAACCTAAATTTGAAAATCCAAACCTAAACCCGATCCTAAACCCAAATGTATTCTCAAATCCCTAAACCGAAACCTACAACTAATCCTAATCTCAACTCCCTAACCTAAACCTAAACCTAAACTTGAAAACCCAAATCTAAACCTGATCCCGAACCCGAATCCAATTTCCTAAACCTAAACCTTAACCTATTCTCAATTCCCTAAACCTAAACCTAAAACTTAAATGTATTCTCAAATCCCTAAACCGAAACCTACACCTAATCCTAATCTCAACTCCCTAACCTAAACCTAAACCTAAACTTGAAAACCCAAACCTAAACTCGATCGCGAACCCGAACCCGATTTCCTAAACCTAAATTCTCAATTCCTTAAACCTTAAGCTATAACCTAACCTAAACCTAAACCTATAACCTGCACTTATAACCTAAATCTAAACCTATATAACCTAAACCTAAGCCTAAAACCTAAACCTAAACCTAAAACCTAAATGTATTCTCAAATCCTTAAACCTAAACCTACACCAAATCATAATCTCAACTCCCTAACCTAAACCTAAACCTAAACTTGAAAACCCAAACCTAAACTCGATCCCGAACCCGAATCCGATTTCCTAAACCTAATCCTTAACCTATTCTCAATTCCCTAAACCTAAACCTAAAACCTAAATGTATTCTCAAATCCCTAAACTGAAACCTACACCTAATCCTAATCTCAACTCCCTAACCTAAACCTAAACTTGAAAACCCAAACCTAAACACGATCCCGAACCTGAACCCGATTTTCTAAACCTAAACCTTAACCTATTCTCAATTCCCTAAACCTAAACCTAAGACCTAAATGTATTATCAAATCCCTAAACCTAGACCTACACCTAATCCTAATCTCAACTCCCTAACCCAAACCTAAACCTAAACTTGAAAACTCAAACCTAAGCCTGATCCCAAACCCGAATTCGATTTCCTTAACCTAAATCTTAACTTATTCTCAATTCCCTAAACCTAAACCTAAGACCTAAATGTATTTTCAAATCCCTAAACCTAGACCTACACCTAATCCTAATCTCAACTCCCTAACCCAAACCTAAACCTAAACTTAAAAACCCAAACCTAAACCCGATCCCGAACCCGAATCTGATTTCCTAAACCTAAACCTTAACCTATTCTCAATTCCCTAAACCTAAACCTAAGACCTAAATGTATTCTCAAATCCCTAAACCTAGACCTACACTTAATCCTAATCTCAACTCCCTAACCCAAACCTAAACCTAAACTTGAAAACCCAAACCTAAACCCGATCCCAAACCCAAATCCGATTTCCTAAACCTAAACCTTAACTTATTCTCAATTCCCTAAACCTAAACCTAAGACCTAAATGTATTCTCAAATCCTTAAACTTAGACCTACACCTAATCCTAATCTCAACTCCCTAACCCAAACCTAAACCTAAATTTGAAAACCCAAACCTAAACCCAATCCCCAACCCGAATATATTCTCAAATCCCTAAACCGAAACCTACAACTAATCCTAATATCGACTCCCTAACCTAAACCTAAACCCAAACCTAAACTCGATCCCAAATCCGAATCCAATTTCCTAAACCTAAACCTTAACCTATTCTCAATTCCCTAAACCTAAACCTAAAACTTAAATGTATTCTTAAATCCCTAAACCGAAACCTACACCTAATCCTAATCTCAACTCCCTAACCTAAACCTAAACCTAAACTTGAAAACCCAAACCTAAACTCGATCCCGAACCCGAACCCGATTTCCTAAACCTAAACCTTAACCTAAATTCTCATTTCTCTAAACCTTAACCTATAACCTAACCTAAACCTAAACCTATAACCTGCACTTATAACCTAAACCTAAACCTATATAACCTAAACCTAAGCCTAAAACCTAAACCTAAACCTAAAACCTAAATGTATTCTCAAATCCTTAAACCTAAACCTACACCTAATCATAATCTCAACTCCCTAACCTAAACCTAAACCTAAACTTGAAAACCCAAACCTAAACCCGATCCAGAACCCGAACCCGATTTCCTAAACCTAAACCTTAGCCTATTCTCAATTCTCAAAACCTATAGCTTATAACTGAAACCTAAACTTAAACCTAAACATTAACCTATAACCTAAACCTAAATGTATTTTCAAATCCCTAAACCTAAACCTACACCTAATCCTAATCTCAACTCCCTAACCTAAACTTAAACTTGAAAACCCAAACCCAAACCCGATCCCGAACCCGAACACGACTTCCTAAACCTAAACCTTAACCTATTCTCAATTCCCTAAATCTATATCTTATAACCTAAACCTAAACCTAAACCTATAAACTTAACCTAAACCTAAACCTAAACCTAAAACCTTAACCTATAACCTAACCTTAACCTAAACCTAAAACCTAAACCTTAACCTATAACCTAAAACTTAAACCTAAACCTAAACCTAAACCTAAAACCTAAATGTATTCTCAACTCCCTAAACCTAAGCCTACACCTAATCCTAATCTCAACTCCCTAACCTAAACCTAAACATAAACTTGAAAACCCAGAACTAAACCCGATCCCGAACCTGAACCCGATTTTCTAAACTTAAACCTAACCTATTCTCAATTCCTTAAACCTATAGCTTATAATCTTAACCTAAACCTATAACCTTAACCTAAACCAAAACCTATGACCTAAAACCTAAATGTATTCTCAAATCTCTAAACCTAAACCTACACCTAATCCTAATCTCAACTCCCTAACCTAAACCTAAACCTAAACTTGAAAACCCAAACCTAAAACCCGATCCCGAACCCGAACCCGATTTCCTAAACCTAAAACTTAAATGTATTCTCAAATCTCTAAACCTAGACCTACACCTAACCCTAATCTCAACTCCCTAACCCAAACCTAAACCTAAACTTCAAAACTCAAACCTAAGCCCGATCCCAAACCCGAATTCGATTTCCTAAACCTAAATCTTAACTTATTCTCAATTCCCTAAACCTAAACCTAAGACCTAAATGTATTCTCAAATCCCTAAACCCAGACCTACACCTAATCCTAATCTCAACTCCCTAACCCAAACCTAAACCTAAACTTAAAAACCCAAACCTAAACCCGATCCCGAACCCGAATCTGATTTCATAAACCTAAACCTTAACCTATTCTCAATTCCCTAAACCTAAACCTAAGACCTAAATGTATTCTCAAATCCCTAAACCTAGACCTACACTTAATCCTAATCTCAACTCCCTAACCCAAACCTAAACCTAAACTTGAAAACCCAAACCCAAACCCGATCCCAAACCCAAATCCGATTTCCTAAACCTAAACATTAACTTATTCTCAATTCCCTAAACCTAAACCTAAGACCTAAATGTATTCTAAAATCCTTAAACTTAGACCTACACCTAATCTTAATCTCAACTCCCTAACCCAAACCTAAACCTAAATTTGAAAACCCAAACCTAAACCCAATCCCCAACCCGAATATATTCTCAAATCCCTAAACTGAAACCTACAACTAATCCTAATATCAACTCCCTAACCTAAACCTAAACCCAAACCTAAACTCGATCCCAAATCCGAATCCAATTTCCTAAACCTAAACCTTAACCTATTCTCAATTCCCTAAACCTAAACCTAAAACTTAAATGTATTCTCAAATCCCTAAACCGAAACCTACACCTAATCCTAATCTCAACTCCCTAACCTAAACCTAAACCTAAACTTGAAAACCCAAACCTAAACTCGATCCCGAACCCGAACCCAATTTCCTAAACCTAAACCTTAACCTAAATTCTCATTTCTCTAAACCTTAACCTATAACCTAACCTAAACCTAAACCTATAACCTGCACTTATAACCTAAACCTAAACCTATATAACCTAAATCTAAGCCTAAAACCTAAACCTAAACCTAAAACCTAAATGTATTCTCAAATCCTTAAACCTAAACCTACACCTAATCATAATCTCAACTCCCTAACCTAAACCTAAACCTAAACTTGAAAACCCAAACCTAAACCCAATCCCGAACCCGAACCCGATTTCCTAAACCTAAACCTTAGCCTATTCTCAATTCTCAAAACCTATAGCTTATAACTGAAACCTAAACCTAAACCTAAACATTAACCTATAACCTAAACCTAAACCTAAAACCTAAATGTATTTTCAAATCCCTAAACCTAAACCTACACCTAATCCTAATCTCAACTTCCTAACCTAAACTTAAACTTGAAAACCCAAACCCAAACCCGATCCCGAACCCGAACACGACTTCCTAAACCTAAACCTTAACCTATTCTCAATTCCCTAAATCTATATCTTATAACCTAAACCTAAACCTTAACCTAAACCTTAACCTAAACCTATAAATTTAACCTAAACCTAAACCTAAACCTAAAACCTTAACCTATAACCTATAACCTATAACCTAACCTTAACCTAAACCTAAAACCTAAACCTTAACCTATAACCTAAAACTTAAACCTAAACCTAAACCTAAACCTAAAACCTAAATGTATTCTCAACTCCCTAAACCTAAGCCTACACCTAATCCTAATCTCAACTCCCTAACCTAAACCTAAACCTAAACTTGAAAACCCAGAACTAAACCCGATCCCGAACCTGAACCCGATTTTCTAAACTTAAACCTAACCTATTCTCAATTCCTTAAACCTATAGCTTATAATCTTAACCTAAACCTATAACTTTAACCTAAACCAAAACCTATGACCTAAAACCTAAATGTATTCTCAAATGTCTAAACTTAAACCTACACCCAATCCTAATCTCAACTCCCTAACCTAAACCTAAACCTAAACTTGAAAACCCAAACCTAAAACCCGATCCCGAACCCGAACCCGATTTCCTAAACCTAAAACTTAAATGTATTCTCAAATCTCTAAACCTAGACCTACACCTAATCCTAATCTCAACTCCCTAACCTAAACATAAACCTAAACTTGAAAACCTAAACCTAAACCCGAGCCCGAACCCGAACCCAATTTCTTAAACCTAAACCTTAACCTATTCTCAATTCCCTAAACCTTAACCTATAACCTAACCTAAACTTAAACCTATAACCTAAACCTATAACCTAAACCGAAGCCTAAAACCTAAACTTAAACCTAAAACCGAAATGTATTCTCAAATCCTTAAACCTATACCTACACCTAATCTTAATCTCAATTCCCTAACCTAAACTTAAACCTAAACTTGAAAACCCAAACCTAAACCCCATCTCGAACCCAAACTCGATTTCCTAAACCTAAACCTTAACCTATTTTCAATGCCCTAAAGCTATAACCTATATACTATAACCTATAACATAAACCTAAACCTTAACTTAAACCTATAACCTAAACCTAAATCTATATACTATAACCTATAACCTTAACTCATCGGCAAGAGCTGATAAGAGATCTTTTTCAAGTTGTGCAGGATCCTCAGAGAGGTTCAGGATCCTCAGAGAGGTTCTGTGAATAAAGGGATGATCTGGTAAGTCTTTTTCTCCTCTGTTTTTGTATGATCTTTGGTGCAAGTGTTTGAATTCAGTGTTTAAAGAATATCTATGGTATTTGGCAGAGAACAACTGATTGCATTCAGGCAAGCAACGGAATAAAAGCCTCATCGCATCATATTCTATAGGTAATTCTTCACCTTGGGAGTCTCTATAAAGTATTAATATTATGATTTAGTTTTAGTTTTTGTTAGATGAGAAACGGTTTGGTATTTTGGCTCATGATTTGGAGTTTTACAGGGTTGGTGTGAGCGTATTTATGCGTGGATGAATGTAATGTAGATAAGATTATTTGTGTTTGGATGGATGTAATTTATGTTTGGATGAATGTAGTTTATGTTTGGATGGATTTATGTAGTTTGGGTTTAGATGGATGTGAATGTGAATGATGAAATATATTATATAACAGGTGTATATCAGGAAAAATACAATGTTGTAACGGGTGTATATCAGGAAGAATACGATGTTATAACAAGTGTATAATAGGTGTATATGGAAATACGAGATGGTTGAAGACCGTCCTTTTAATAAACGGTTCACGACCGTTCCTTTCAGGTTCATAAGAGACGGTCCATGACTGTCACGCCCCAAACTCAGAAACCGGGCTCACAGAATTCCCGATCGCCGAATCCGGCGCCGACAGCCTCCGTAGAACCCCATTCTCGGCTCCTAGCTCCCATTCGCCAGGTTCCGATCCTGGGATGCTACGAGGAGGATTTTCGATGTCAGTTTGATTCGTAATAAGCATAACCAAAGGCATAACCCACAAACAACAACCAAGCACTCCATTACATTTCCACTATGATCAAAAATTTTTCAAGTACAATGAGCATAAAGGAAAATACAATGGCAAATAACAGAAAACTCCAAAATGATCAGCAACGCGCTCCTGCCTCAACGCTGCTGCAGTCCAACGTCACCTGCACGCAACGGTCGTGCATAAGCTTACAGAAAGCTTAGAGGGTGGTGAAAGTGTGTGCGCAAGGTAGTAATATGAATGTAATGTCAGAGTAATGCGGAATATGCAGATGGAACCAAAACGTCATGAGCCGTACCAAGGCTATACAATGCAAGACATGAATGGTACCGGCCATCCCAAGGCCATGCAATGTACAATGCAACTCAAGCATACAGATACTCATCAATGTCCACACATCAATACAGCTCAAAGTATGGAATATCACCGGGGTCTAGTATACTCTAAACCAGATTGCCGCCACATCGCGCACAATAAGGTAAGTGGAAGAGACCTCACTATCCGTCTGCCAATATCGGGCGCGACTCGTCGATAGCGGACCAATTCCTCGAGCTGGTCAGACTCAGCCTAGCATTGCCCCCTACACTCGGGCGGGTAAGGCCATACCCCCTTCCAACCGACCACGACACAGTGGAGAGCGTAACCGTCTGGTAATCGGCACTCAACGCTCATCTACCCACTCGGTCTAGACGTTGGAGCAACCTCTTGGTACCATAAGGGTTTAGGGACTTTCACCCAGGGATATCTATAGTACCCCATGTAAGTCAAGATTTTCGGTATCCAATCCTGCCAACCACGATGCGTCTGTGGAGGCTACGGCCCTGATGTCGCTAGGGCGTACAATAACCATGTCACACAAATGCGGAATGCATGAATCACGCTATCCAGTCATGCAACCAATCCTGCGCATACCGTGCGCTCATGTAGGGCAACACTGCCTAACCGAGAGCCCATAAACAACCTGCCCGAAGGCATATGCTATGATCAGTCAATCCTCATATCAAGCATACATATGATGCGTATGATCATGGGTCATGAAACTATACTAAACAGGTTATAATAAAATGAATTATCTTACAATGCAGATGGGCCTGGACGGCCGAAATACAACAAGTACGGCCCAGTAATGGACCCTACGGAGAGTCGTAATGTGGACATCCAACCAACATTACACTCGCAATGTGGACGTCAAACCATCATTGCATTCCAGGTACGATCTTCTTAAATACCGCTACATAATCGGTAATGGGTTTACACATTGTAATGGACTTTAGGTTCCTCCCATTGGGCCTTACATATATATCAAATGGGCCATATCTTATGGGCCATTTATTCATCAGATGGGCCATATAAATGGGCCACACCAATGGGTCTTAAGTGCATTGCAATGGGTCAAAACCCGTGGGCCTTGGATTGCATCAATTGAGCTTAGTCTCGTGAGTCTAAAATATGACCAATGGGCCACACCAATTGAGTCCCACATGTGGGTCAAGTGGGCCTCAACCCATAGGTCTAACATGAACAAATGGGCCTAAACCCCTAGGCCTTACATATATCAAATAGGCCGAACCCATGAATCTCAAACAAGTCCAATGGGCCTAATCCCATGGGCCCTTTTTATAATCAAATGGGTTTAGTCCCATGGGCCTTACAATATATCAAATGGCCTAGTCTCATGGCCTTAGAACATATCAGTTGGGCTTACCTCTATGGGCTTTTAAAATACAATAAATGGGTCCTAATTTTCCATCAAAACTAGGCCCAACATGATGTTCATTTACAATACAAACTGTTCATAGGGCCCACAATAGCATTTATTTGTAACCTAACCTTTTCATAAGGTCAGTGGACCATGGGCCCACAGCTATGATTATTTCCATCCAAACTGTTCAGCCAGGGGAGAGGGGGGTGGCGTGAGTAACACACGTGCAAGAGGGCTCCACCGTCGCTGGACGGTGGGTGTAAAACACAATTATCAGGGTCCACCGTCTACCTGGACGGTGGATATAAGACACATACATCACTGTGGGCTCCAAGTGGGGCCCGCTATAATGGATATTTTTTTCATCCCATCCGTCCAAAGGGTCACCAGGACCTGGGTGAAGGAAAACCACAAATTTTATCTTGATCAAAAATTTCGGTGGCCCAGTAGAAGGGTTTTAATGGTAGATGTTCAATTCTACTATTTTTCATGGCGTGGGCCACCCGAGCGTCGGATCATCCTCATTTTTAGAGGGGACCCACTCCAGGTGGTGGCCCACCCTAGGAACGGCGTGGATATAATATATACATCATGGTGGGGCCCACGGCAGTAGCCGTGGGTGGCCATTCGTTGCCCGCCCGCCCGACGTGCAGCGCCTGCTGCACGTCTGCTGCACGTCAGAGAGGCAGGTGCCTCTGATGAAATTTCCAATTTAATGGAAAACTTCATTTCTGGGGTTTTTCATGTCTGGGGCCCACATCGATCAGATCCACCCCGCCCATTAGTTTCTACGGGCTATAACGGGTCTAATGAGTCCAATGTTGCATATTCTTGACCTGAAGAAAATTTCAAAATGTTATATAAACGGTGAAGACTACCGTTTCAAAAAGTATGGCCCACCTGATCATCGGATTAACCTCATCATTTGGCTCAACGACTAAAATGACCTTAAGAACGGAATAGGCGGCACGGATTGAATACATTCATCAGGGGAGGGCCTATGCAGGGGGCTCACCCTAAAAGTCCCCTTTTTTTTTTTTTTTTTGGCTGAAACGTCCAGCGTCTCTGACGCTGGACGGTTTTCTCTTCTCTTTTTTTTTTGTAGTGGGCCTTGATGAAGTGGGCCACCATTGATGGGTGACACGAGTACAATGTCTAAGGTGGGCCCTCACTTGAATAGAATTTGAATAAAATACATATTAAGGTGGGATCCATTCAAGTGGGCCACACTCCTCTAGCATAAAAATAAAATAAAATATAATGAAATAAAAGCAATAAAAGAGAGAGAGATGCATGGAGAGTGGGACACGGCTTGTGATGGAGGGTCCCCGTCATTATGGGCCCTCCCTTGCAATGAAACATACAATAAATGGATCTCTTGCACATGGGACCATTAGAAATGTAAATCAACGGTGGAGATCCATTCTCCACCGATATGGACGGTCTAGATGACCTTTCTAAGTGAAAATAAACATCATGATGGGGTCCATGGAGATTGGCCCCATCATGGAACGATCGTGAAGATCCAAGTGGTCCATCGACCACATAGTAGGGTCCCAAGTGAGATCCACACCATTGATCGGTGGGCCTCACTTGGTCCACCATAAAAACAAGGAAAACTATCCTATAGATGCACCCACCGTCCGATCTTCTCGCTCCTAGGGGTTTCTTGACACCTTATCTTCAACTTCAATGGCTAAGATGAAGAATGGAGGGTTGAGATGGGGGATTTTGGGGTAGGAAGGTGGGCCACTTGGAGCTTAGGAACTTTGGGAAAATTCCATACGTATGGAACTCTTGGATTTCTTGTTGCTTGGAAGTTTTGGAATGAGAAAGAGAGTAAGAGAGAGAGTGATGTAAAGGGAGAGAGAGAGAGAGTGATGGATGGATGGGTGAGTGATGGTGGTGTAAGAGAAATTTGACTTTTGTGGCTTTTGTGTAAGAGAGGTATGGGATGTGAAGACTTTTGTGGTTGCTTGGGAAAAGGGATGGAGGTGATGTGTACTTGACATGTGATGGGTTGATGGGTGATTGATTGATGGGATTGATGTGATTGATGTGACACATCGTTGAGATTCCCTTGATTTTCGCAACGCGCGGCATTTTCTCACACCGAACGTTGGCTCATATCTCTTGATCAGGGTATCGCCTTGGCGCACGAGTCGCGGTATCGGAACCGCAACGTCGGCGCGGTCGCTATGGTATAGGTCTCGAGTTGAGTCGACTCGGGTTGTCGGCACATGAATCCAGGTCGCGCGTCGATATTGTTTAAGGGTCGAAAGTTGCCGAAATTCGACCGGTACGACCGCGGGAGTGTACGGAAAGGTACAGACCAAGATACGGGTCTTACAGCTCTCCCCTCCTTATAAAAATTTCATCCTCGAAATTTACACAAGCGTCGCAACTAAGCATAACTCTCGAGGAATAAGAAACATAACATCATCATATAGAATCAGGGACAGCGTACAAAATACAATACATGATCATCAACCCTCAAAGAGATGAGGATATCGCTCTCGAATCTCAGCCTCACGCTCCCAAGAAGCCTCCTCAACAGAATGGTGACCCCACTGCACCTTCACCAACGGAATGACCTTGGTTCTGAGGACCTGCTCCTTCCGATCAAGGATACGAACTGGCTGCTCAATGTAAGAAGCGTCCTCACGAACCTCCAACGGCTGCCAATCAATAACGGGAACTATGTCTGACCCACACTTCCTCAGCATGGAGACGTGAAACACGTTGTGGACGCCAGACAACTGAGATGGCAAGGCAAGCCGATAGGCCACGGCGCCAACGCGCCCAGTGATCTCAAAAGGTCCTATGAATCTCGGGGCCAGCTTGCCCTTCGCTCCAAATCGAACTACGCCCTTCATGGGCGAGACCTTGAGATACACATGGTCCCCTACATCAAACTCCAAGGGACGACGCCGACGATCAGCAGAACTCTTCTGTCGGCTCTGAGCTGTGCGCATCCTCTGCCTGATGATGTCGATAGCCTCTGAAGTCTCCTGCACAAGCTCGGGACCTTGGAGACGGTGCTCTCCAACCTCGGTCCAACAACTCGGTGATCTGCATGGTCTGCCATATAGTGCCTCAAAAGGAGCCATGCCGATGGTCGCCTAATAGCTGTTATTGTATGCAAACTCAGCCAATCGCAGATGCTCATCCCAGCTACCCCCGAAGTCAATCGCGCAGGCCCGAAGCATGTCCTCAAGTATCTGATTGACCCTCTCGGTCTGGCCATCGGTCTGCGGATGGTATACGGTGCTGAGCTGCAAATCAGTCCCCATCGCACGCTGGAAGCTCCCCCAAAACTGAGACGTGAACCTCGAGTCTCGGTCAGAAACGATCGAGACTGGAACGCCATGCAGTCTCACAATCTTCTCGACAACCAGTCTCGCAAGCCGGTCCATAGACCAAGTCGCACGCATCGCAAGGAAATGTGCCGACTTCGTCAGACGATCCACAACAACCCAAATGGAGTCATGACCGCGCTGAGTCCTCGGCAAACCCATAATGAAATCAGTCGACACGTGCTCCCACTTCCACATCGGGACGCTCAACGGCTGCAAAAGACCAGGAGGTCTCTGATGATCGGCCTTGACACGCTGGCACGTGTCACACTCGGCCACAAAACTGGCGATCTGGCGCTTCATCCCCACCCAAAAATACTGTCGCCTCATGTCACGGTACATCTTCGTCGAGCCCGGGTGGATAGAAAACCGCGATCGATGTGCCTCGGTCATAAGATCTCTGCGTAACTCTGGGATATCCGGGACACATAATCGGCCTCTGAAGCGAAGTCCACCGTCTGTACCGATCTGCCAATCTGCCTGTCCCTCAGATGCCGCCTCAGCCATATAACTCTGCAACGACTCATCAGCCTGCTGAGCCTCAATCACCCTAGCAACAAGAGAGGGTTGAATCGACAGGCTCGATAACTGTACAATGGAAGACTGCAGGCCGAACTCAAAGTCATACGCAGCAATATCCTCGAGCATCCGCCACTCCTGAATCATCATATGCGCCACTAAGCCTCGTGGCTGACGGCTGAGGGCATCTGCCACCACGTTCGCCTTACCCGGGTGGTACTGGAGGTCGAAATCATAGTCCTTCAGGAGCTCCATCCAGCGCCTCTGTCTCATATTCAACTCAGACTGTGAGAAGAGGTACTTCAAGCTCTTATGATCAGAGAAGAGCTCGAACCTAATCCCGTAAAGGTAGTGCCTCCACACCTTCAGTGCGAAGACAACTGCAGCCAGCTCCAGATCATGTGTAGGGTAGTTCAGCTCATGAACCTTGAGCTGACGAGATGCGAAGGCCACTGGTCTCCCGTGCTGCATCAGGACAGCACCTAAACCGATGTGCGAGGCATCAGTGAATACAATGAAGCCGTCACTCCCAGAGGGAAGAGTGAGGACAGGAGCGGACGTCAGACGGTCCTTCAACTCCGTAAATGCTCGCTCACAGGCGTCACTCCAAATAAACTCTGCCCCCTTCCGAGTCAACCTGGTCAGCGGGGCTGCAATACGAGAGAAACCCTCAATGAAACGCCGGTAGTAGCCCGCCAAACCAAGGAAACTACGGATCTCTGTCGCAGTCGTGGGCTGGCCCCACTGACGCACTGCCTCGACCTTCGAGGGGTCCACTGCGACACCCTCCCTCGTCACCACGTGACCGAGGAACTTCACCTCCTCCTGCCAGAACTCGCACTTCTCCAGCTTCGCATACAGCTGGTGTGCACGGAGGGTCTGTAAAGTGATCTCCAAGTGCTGCTCATGCTCCTCACGGGTCCTCGAGTAGATCAGAATGTCGTCGATGAAGACTACAACAAACTGATCTAGATATGGGCGAAAAACCTCGTTCATCAGCTGCATGAAGACCGCCGGTGCATTGGTCAGTCCGAAGGACATGACCTGAAACTCAAAATGACCGTAACGCGTCCTGAATGCCGTCTTCGGAACGTCCTCATCTCGGACCCGAATCTGATGATAACTGGATCGCAGGTCAATCTTCGAAAAGAACTGTGCACCCTGCAGCTGGTCGAACAAATCATCAATCCTAGGGAGCGGGTACTTGTTCTTGATCGTGACTTTGTTGAGCTCGCGATAGTCAACGCAGAGCCTCAACGAACCATCCTTCTTCTTCACGAAGAGTACCGGTGCTCCCCACGGAGAACTGCTCGGACGGATAAAGCCCAGCTCACGCAACTCGTCCAACTGCTTCTGCAGTTCCCATAACTCCAACGGTGCCATACGATACGGGGCCTTCGAAATAGGCGCGGTACCGGGCACGAGATCGATCTGAAACTCGGTGAGTCGACGAGGCGGTAATCCCGGAATCTCCTGGAACACATCAGGAAAATCGCAAACTATCGGCAAATGGTCAATGCCAACGGCGACATGCTCCTCTATGGCGCACGACATCAAACAAGACAACTGCTCTCCTCTGGCCTCTGCAACGAACTGGAACTGAGGCACGCCGGGTATACAAAACGTGACGGTCCTCGCGGCGCAGTCCAAAATGGCATAGTACTCGGCGAGCCAATCCATGCCCAAGATAACGTCGAACTCGGACATCGGCAAAACAAACAAATCAGCAGGCAGGAACGTATCCCCGACTAGAACGGGACAAGACGAACAGAATCGTCCCAACGCTGCAGTCTTCCCCAAGGGAATAAAAGCCTCATCGCATCATATTCTATAGGTAATTCTTCACCTTGGGAGTCTCTATAAAGTATTAATATTATGATTTAGTTTTAGTTTTTGTTAGATGAGAAACGGTTTGGTATTTTGGCTCATGATTTGGAGTTTTACAGGGTTGGTGTGAGCGTATTTATGCGTGGATGAATGTAATGTAGATAAGATTATTTGTGTTTGGATGGATGTAATTTATGTTTGGATGAATGTAGTTTATGTTTGGATGGATTTATGTAGTTTGGGTTTAGATGGATGTGAATGTGAATGATGAAATATATTATATAACAGGTGTATATCAGGAAAAATACAATGTTGTAACGGGTGTATATCAGGAAGAATACGATGTTATAACAAGTGTATAATAGGTGTATATGGAAATACGAGATGGTTGAAGACCGTCCTTTTAATAAACGGTTCACGACCGTTCCTTTCAGGTTCATAAGAGACGGTCCATGACTGTCCTTTTCAGACCCATAAGAGACGGTTCATGACCGTCCTTTCAGGTTCATAAGTGACGGTCCATGACCGTCCTTTTCAGACTCATAAGAGACGGTTCATGACCGTCCTTTTTCAGTTCATAAGAGATGGTCTATGGCCGTCTATTTGCAGGTCATACGAGACGGTCTATAACCGTCCTTTTTATTGACGGTCATGGGTCGTCCTTTTTACAGACGGTTTAGGACCATCCTTCTTACAAACGGTCTAGGACCGTCCTTTTTACAGACGGTCTAAGACTATCCTTTTTACAGACAATCATAGACCGTCCTTTTCAGCTCCATATAAGTCCACTAATTAGGTATCATTATAGACGGTCTATGACTGTCCTTTTTTAGAGACGGTCCATGACCGTCCTTCTTTAGAGACGGTTTATGGCCGTCCTTTAAAAAATATGACACGTCAAAATTTGACGGCCGTTGCGACGGTCCAGGACCGTCCTTTTTAGCCTTTTTAGACAGTTTTCGACCTTCCTTTTTTCGCTGTTTTGGCGTAGTGATGGGATCGATACTGGTGTCGATGTCATCGGATTTCAAACTCCGATTCCATCGGTACTGGAATCGATCTATCGACATTTGAAAAATGAGAGAGACTAGCCTAAAATATTTTAGGTTTTTTTAGGATATGATCGAGGGTCAACCGATGTCATCGAAATTTGAATATCGATGATATTGAGGCTGTGTCGATGGGATCGATAAATCATATAGATTTACCTATAAGCACGCTGCACAGTTTGTGTCCAGTTTTCGATCCAATCGACCAGGGCTCGATAACATCGACATAAGAATATCGATTTCCTCGAGTGACCCTTGATCAAAGTTAAGAACATCCTGAAATATTTTGCTGGAAGAAATGCACGCCTACTATTGATATGATCGAAGGACTTCTGATATGATCGATATTTGAATTCAGATTCAATCGGAATAGTCATCGATATATTGAAGCTCATAGTAGTTTTCTTTAGAAAAATAGGCGTGCCAGAAATCTACCTGTCGATATTATCGGCCCACTTTCGATGGGCTCAATTTTTGAATATCGATGATATCAATGGTTGTATCGATATATCGATAAATCTGTCCTGATGAGTATGCGGTTGGTGGACACTTTTAGTCCTCTTATCGATAGTATCGATCAAGAGTCGAGGACATCGACAACGCTGGTCGATCATATCGAAAGGTGTATCGATATAATCGACAGGGCAAGCAAACTTAAAGATTTTCTGTTGTTTAAAAAATTTCACTTACCCAAAAACCCTCATGTATTCGAAGTTAATTTTAAGGGTTTTAATCACCTGGTGTTTTAGGACATGGGATGTGAGGCTATGATTTACCTATGATGAGCTTTCACACATCCGGTTGAGGTAGACGCTTGAATTGTTCTTCCTGTTAGGCTCTGTAGTTCGACTAACTCAACACACACGGTAATTGATAAACCAGGGCACTAGTAGGTGCACTTTCAGCATATACATCACATTGGGCCTCAAACATAGGCTGAATACACATCACAATGGGCTTCAACTACGGGCTGTATATACATCATATGGGTCTCGACAATCGGCCTCGACAATCGAAATCAGCCTCGATAATCAGAATCAACCTCGAAAATCAAAATCGATAATCAGAATCGGCCTTGACAATTGACCTTGACAATCGGAATTGACTTCGACAATCATAATTGGCCTCATCAATCCGAATCAGTATCGATAATTGGAATTGGCCTAAACAATCGGAATCAAAATCAGCCTTATCAATCGGCCTCGACAATCAGAATCGGTATCAACAATCAGAATCAGCCTCGACAATCGGAATCGAAATATGCCTCATCAATCGGCCTCGACAATCAAATCAGTATCGACAATCGGAATCGGCCTCGACAATCAGAATCGGTATCGATAATCAGAATCAGCCTCGATAATCAGAATCAGAATCGACCTCTATAATCGGCCTCGACAATCAGAATCGGTATTGACAATCGAAATTGGCCTCGATAATTGACATCGATAATCGAAGTAGATGTCGATAATCAGAATCGGCCTCGACAATTAAAATCTGAATCAGCCTCATTAATCGGCCTCGACAATCGAAATCAGAATCAACCTCAATAATTAGAAACAGAATCAGCCTCAACAATCAGAATCGGTATCGACAATTGAGTCGATCTCGATAATCGGCCTTGACAATCGAAATCGAAATCGGCCTAATTAATCGGCCTTGACAATCGAAATCAGTGAGAATGAGCCTAACAAGGCTTAAGGGAAGGTCACAATGTGGACATCCAACCATCATTACCCATCAATGTGGACATTCAACCAACATCGCTCCCAAACAGTGGCTCACATAGAGCCAAACAAAAAGTGGGCCCATGGCCTCACACAAAGGCCTAATATACATAGTAATGGGCCTCATATACATCACATTCGGCCCACATAAAGGCCTCACATACGTTTCATTGGGCCCACTCATGGTCCTTATATACATTACATTAAGCCTCAACCCAAGGGCCTTAAATACATCAAATGGGCCGCATCATGTAAGCCTCAAATACATCAAATGGGTTGCACCAATGTGAGCGTAATACATATCACAATGGGCCTTGCCCATAGGCTACAAATACATCAAAATCGGTCTTGCCCATAGGCCTCGAATACATCACAATGGGCCTTGTCCATGGGCCTCGAATACATCATAATGGGCCATGCCCATGGGCCTCGAATACAACACAATGAGCCTTATGGATGGGCCACACCAATGGGCCTCAAGTGGGCTTAGGCCACACCAAAAATCATTTTAATAGTTGTAGGTGTAATATGTGTATCACTGTATACTATCATTCCATGGGGCACATGGCCCACTAACGATGATCAACATTGTTTAAACATTTTCCAGGTAAATGAGCACCATCCAAACATTATCTAAGTAAATCGACACCATCTAAACATTGTCTATGTAAATCAACACCATCAACACCATCCAAACATTATCTATGTAAATCAACACCATTCAAACATTGTCTAGCACCGTCCAGCATAATATGGATGGTGTGGATGAAATAAATACATCATGGGGTCCCAGGCTGGTAAAACAGATGGACGGCTAGGAGAAATGCATGCATCACAGTGGACCCTTGAGATGGACGGTTTGGATATAATAATACCTCATGATGGAGGCCCAAGGACACAGCTAACGTCAATACAGTTAGCTATATATAGCTGTGTGTGATACACTATCCAATCCATTTCCATACAAGTGGGTCCCACTGGACGGGCGTGGATGATATCCTTGCATCATGGTGGGGTCCCCACAGCCCGTACAGACGGACGGCTGGGAACCAAAACATCAGGGTGGACTCCCATGTGGTGTGGCCCACTTAGAATATATAGTTTATATATATATATATATATATATATATATATATATATATATATATATATATATATATAAACATATACACCTGGTGGGTCCCACGTGGATGTGGTCCACCAAAATAATTTTTTTTTATTTTTTAATATTATATTATGTCTATTTATTTATTTTATTTTTTGTAAAATCACTTAGCATCTAGGCCCATGGCCTCTTAATCAGGATACACGATGTGGATTTAAAACGTCCACCACACTGTCTCACATAACACCATCCGAATCAATGGACGGTGCAGATACTTCACACACCAAGGTGGGTCCCATCCCACACGTGTAGCACGTGTGTGTGGGCCCCACAATCTGCCAAAATGGTTGGACAGTAAAGACATAAAACACATACATTAAAGTGGTGGGATCCCACAAGGCTTGGTGACGCCACCTACAACAGCAGCGTCCAACTGCTGGATTGCTGGGCTGCTGGCCCACCATCCAGCAGATGGCCGAGTGGATGTACACGTACATCGAGGTGGGTCCACACAGTGGACGGTGTAGATGAAATCCATACAACATGGTGTGGCCCACCGTCCAACTACCTGGACGGGGTGGATATTACACATGCATCATAGTGGGATCCATCGTCCCAGCTAGACTGCTAGATGAAACACATAAATCAAGTGGGCCACACAATTAACACAAAGGAAAAAGGGAGGGAGGGAGAGAGAGAGAGAAAGAGAGAAAGACGGTCATGAGAAGGGAGGGACCTCGCCACTATGGACCCTCTCTATACATTGCATACATCAAGATGGGTCCCACCATATGTGGTCCTTAAATCATCAAAATCATACAAATCAATCCTTAGAAGAACACCCACCTTTGATTATGGATTTCTCATTCCATCAACGCATTCTAGAGCTCCAATGGATGAGATTCAATGGTCGAGATTGATCATAGAGAGTGGGATTGGATGGTATGAAGGTGGGCCATACCTAGTTCTCTCATGGAGCTTGGACGTCCACCCTTGGGAGTTGGAGAGTGAATTTAGAAATGAGAGAGAGAGAGAGAGAGAGAGAGAGAGAGAGAGAGAGAGAGAGAGAGAGAGAGAGAGATAGAAGCGATGGATGAATGGAGTGGGCATTGTAAGAAATGGGAATGGGAAGTATGAGTTGATTTGAATTTGTAATAAAGGTGGAATGGGTTAGGAGAGAGAGTTTTGACTTAGGGAAAAGAGGGAATGGGTGCATGTGCTTGGGATACAAGTTTCAAGTCGTGCAAACACCAAAAACAGATTGCAGGTTGTCAGAATTTGACCGGGAGGACCGCGGGCATACAGAACGGTACGAGCTAGGATACGGATCTGACAACTCTCCCCTTATAATAAAAATTTCGTCCTTAAAATTTATAGAACTGACAAGGGAAGAGAAAACATCATCAAGTATATAAGTCAAGGCACAATCAATCTACCAAAAGATTAAGATAGCGCTCTTTAATCTTAACCTTGCCTCCCAAGATGCATCATCAACACTATGGTGACCTACTAATCTTCGGATCCCGGATCAGAAATGATCATAAATGGAATTCTATGCAGCCTCACAATTTTAACGGTAAGGAGCTATATCAGAAAATCTCTAAGTTATTTGAACTCGGGGATCTAACCATTCTAGGTTCTCCACAATCATAGAGTGTAGGGTAGTTATCAGAAGATATGTGATGTAATCCTCAGGTATTCCCAAGTTATGCTCTGATACCAACTTCTTCACGCCCTAAACTCAAAAATCGGGCTTACAAAATTCTTGATCACCGAATCTGGTGCCTACAGCCTCCATATTATCCTATTCTTGGCTCCCAACACCTATACGCCAGATTTCGATCCTAGGATCCTACAAGGAGGATTTTTTTCCCAATGTACATTTATCTCGTAGTATGCATAACCACAAGTTTACCTAAATCACAAAGACAACATCATCATCACATATCCACTAATATAAACATTTGAATACAGTATGAAAGGAAAATACATATGTCAAAGTTAAAGCTCCAGAAGTTAGCTACATGCTCCAAGCTCCACGTTGCTGCAACCTAACATCACCTACAAACATCTATCGTGCATAAGCTTATAGAAAGTTTAGAGGGAGATGTAAGTGTATGCAAAAGGTAAGTGCTAAGTATTCAATATAATGCCATAATCATACAATATCGAAAATACTGGTAAGATCATAAATCATACGATATCAGAGGAAACAGAAATACTAACAAGTCCATGAGTCAAATAATATCAGAGCACATAATGCGGATTGACTATGTAAATGCAGAATCATAGAGAGCTAAATATCAGATGCCGAGGATGCAATACAATATATAATTCCTGATGAGTTCACAAATTTTGCTAGCTGTATCTAGACCATATAAAGCAGAAACATAGTAACCCAAAATGCCATATGCCGCGGATGTAATGCAATATGCAGTGTAAATGGATTGACCATGCTGGAGTGTGAAGTAGGGATGATAGTACGTAGTATCCCAGGCTATAGGGTCCATCACAAGGGACTTCTATCCAAACCAGTCTTATACCTAATTGGATAGTCAGACTCAATGTGGTAAACTCTTGATCTTAGGTTAGTCGCGTGCCCCAACCGAAATCTTAGTCATTACGAAGGTACACGTAACAAATAATTATGCACCATCAGCTCGAGTGGATAGTGAATGAATGAGTGAATGAGTATATAACTCCTGCTCCACAACTCAGTACTGTACATCTCTAAGATCATCACCGGGGTCTAGTACACTCTACACCAGCTTGTCGCCCCATCAAATGCACAACTGGGTAAGTGAAAGAGACCTCACTATCTGCCCGACCAGTAATCAGCCAATATCTACCTTGCATGTTGATAGCGAACCTATTCACGAGCTAGTCAAACTTAGGATAGCATTGCCTACTCTCTTAGGCGGGTAAGGCCACACCCCCTCCCAACTAACCACGACACTGTGGGAGACGCGGCCTACTGGTATACGACCTTCATGCACTGATATATATCCACTTGGTCTTGACGTTGGGGCGTCCTCTGATACTAAAAGGGTTTAGAGATTTTCAACTAGGGCCATCTATGACAGCCCGATGCTAATAACAGATTTTCGGTGTCGCATTTGGCCATCCATGATATGCCTGTGGAGCTTACGGCCCTGATGTCGCTAGAGTGTACAAAAATCACAACACATGATGTAAGATGTATGAGTCATACAATCCAGTCATGCATCTATCCTCCGCATGTCATGCACTCATGTAGAATAAATTCACTTATCAGGGAGTCCCATAAACCATCTGTACTATGACATATGCAATAGTAATCACATCTCATAACAAACATGCAGATGATGCGTATGGCCATATATCATGATTTTATATTGTCACATACTCATAATCAGTATCAATAACTGCCACCGACAATTAGCCTCGATAATCGTTATTGACAATCGGCATCGACAATGTGGACATTCAACCAACATTGCCCCCGAGGAGTGGCCCTCATAGAGCCTAACATATTGTGGACCTATGACCTCTCACAAGGGCCTAATAAACAACACCATTGGCCTCACTCAAGAGCTTAATACACAACACGATGGGCCTCTCACATAAGCCTAATGTACAACACAATGGGCTTCATCGTTTGGACCTCAAATGCATCACAATGGGGCTCATCACATAGACCTCATGTTCATCACATTATGCCTTAAACATAGGCTGAATACATATCTCAATGGGCCTCAAATACGGGCCACATATACATCACATTGGGCCTCAAACATGGGCCGTATATACATCACATTGGGCCTCAAACATAGGATGAATACACATCACAATGAGCCTTAACTATAGGCCATATGTACATCATATGGGTCTTGACAATCTGCCTCAGTAATCGAAATTGGCCTCGACAATCGAAATCGGCTTCGATAATCAAAATTGGCCTCGACAATCGGAATCGGCCTCAACAATAGGAATCAAAATTGGCCTCATCAATCGGCCACGATAATTAGAATCAAAATTGGCCTCGACAATCGAAATTGGTATCGACAATCAGAATCGGCCTAGATAATCGGCCTCGACAATCGAAATTCGAATAGCCTCATCAATCGGCCACAATAATTAGAATCGAAATCGGTATTGATAATCAGAATCAGCCTCAACAATCGAAATTGGCCTCAATAATCAGAATCAGAATCAGCCTTAACAATCGGCCCTGATAATCAAAATTAGTATCTATAATTAGAATTGGCCTTGATAATCGTCATCGACAATCAAAATCGGTATCGATAATCAGAATCGACCTCGACAATCGAAATTAAAATCGACCTCTTCAATCGACCTCGACAATCAGAATCAGAATTGGCCTTAACAATCAGAATCAAAATCGGCTTCAATAATCAGAATAGGCCTCGACAATCAAAATAGGTATCGGTAATCGGAGTCGGCCTCAATAATCGGCCTCACCAATCAGAATCAGTGAGAATGAGATTAACAAGGCCTAAGGGAAGGTCACAATGGTGATATCTAACCATCATTTCCTATCAATGTGGACATTCAACTAACATCGCTCCCAAGCAGTGGCCCAAATAGACCCAAACATAAAGTGGGTCCATGGCCTCACACAAAGGCCTAATATACATTGCAATGGGCCTCATAGACATCACATTCGACCCACAAAAAGGCCTCACATACGTTTCATTGGGCCCACTCATGGTCCTTATATACATTACATTAGGCCCCAACCCATGGGCCTCAAATACATCAAATGGGACACATCATGTGTGCCTCAAATACATCAAATGGGCTGCACCATTGTGGGCCTAATACATATCACAATGGGCCTTACCCATAGGTCACGAATACATCACGATGGGCCTTGTCCATAGGCCTCGAATACATCACAATGGGCCTTGAATACATCATAATGGGCCTTGCCCATGGAGCTCGAATACATCACAATGGGCATTATGGATGGGCCGCACCAATGGGCCTAGTGTGGGCTTGGGCCACACCAAAAATCATTTCAATAGTTGTAGGTATAACATGTGTATCACTGTACACTATCATTCCATGAGGCACATGGCCCACTAACGATGATCAACACTATCTAAACATTGTCCAGGTAAATGAGCACCATCCAAACATTATCTAAGTAAATCAACACCATCAACACCATCCAAACATTATCTATGTAAATCAACACCATCAACACCATCCAAACATTGTCTATGTAAATCAACACCATTCAAACATTGTCCAGCACCGTCCAGCACAATCTGGGCAGTGTGGATAAAATAAATACATCATGGGGTCCCGGGCTGGTGAAATGGATGGATGGCTAGGATAAATGCATGCATCATGGTGGACCCTTGAGATGGACGGTTTGGATATAATAATACCTTATGATGGAGGCCCAAGGACACAACTGATGTCAATATAGTCAGCTATATATAGATGTGTGTGGTACACTATCCAATCCATTTCCATGCAAGTGGGTCCTACTGGATGGGTGTGGATGATATCCTTACATCATGGTGGGGTCGCCATAGCCCGTACAGACGGATGGCTGAGAACAAAAACATCAGGGTGGACTACTACGTGGTGTGGCCCTCTTAGAATACACACACACACACACACACACACACACACACACACACACACACACACACACACACACACACACCTGGTGGGTCTCACGTGGATGTGGCCCACTAAGATATTTTATATATGTTAATATTATATTATGTCTATTTATTTATTTATTATTTATTATTTTTTGTGTAAAATCACTTAGAATCTAGGCCCATGGCCTCTTAATCTGGATAGATGGTGTGGATTCAACACGTCCACCACGCTGGCCCACATATCATCGTCCTGATCAATTGATGGTGAAAATACTTCACACATCAAGGTGGGTCCCATCCCACACGTGTAGCATGTGTGGAGTGGGCCCCACACGTCTGCCAAAATGGTTGGATGGTAAGGACATAAAACACATACATTAAAGTGGTGGGATCCCACAAGGCTTGGTGACGCCACCTACAGCAGCAGCGTCCAGCTGCTGGATTATTTAGCTGCTGGCCCACCGTCCAGCAGATGGACGGGTGGATGTACACGTACACCAAGGTGGGTCCACACGGTGGACGATGTAGATGAAATCCATACTCATGGTGTGGCCCACCGTCCAACTACTTAGACGGTGTGGATGCTGTACATGCATCACAGTGGAGTCCACCGTCCCTGCTAGATGGCTAGATGAAACACGTAAATCAAGTGGGCCACACAATTAACACAAAGGAAATTGGGAGGGAGAGAGAGAGAGATAGAGAGAAAGACGGTCATGAGAGGGGAGGGACCTTGCCATTATGGGCCCTCCCTATACATTGTATACATCAAGAAGGGTCCCACCAAATGTGTGCCCTTAAATAATCAAAATCACATGAATCAAACCTTGAAGAACATCCACCTTTGATCATGGATTTCTCCTTCCATCAACGCATTCTAAAGCTCCAATGGATGAGATTCAATGGTTGAGATTGATCGTAAAGGGTGGGATTGGATGGTAGGAAGGTGGGCCACACCTAGCTCTCTCATGGAGCTTGGACGTCCACCCTTGGGAGTTGGAGAGTGAAGTTAGAACATTAACCTAAACCTATACCTATAACCTAAACCTATTCTCAAATCCCAAAACCTATAATTATAACCTATAACCTAAACCTTAACCTTAACCTATAACCTAATAAGGATTGATGGATCCTTGAAGATTTTAGGTAGAGGTTACCTACTACCAACAACATAGAAGAGTATGAAGCTATGCAAGCCAAATTATCTAATTGGAATTGGAGATTCAGAGTTGGTAATCAAGAAGATTATCAGATGAATATCAAACTGGTAGATGTAAAGCTTTTACCCTACTAAGGGATGGTAAGTTTAATGTGAAGACCTGTACCATTCACAACCCCAAGTGTAGGGTCACGATGTAGTAATAATCTCGATAAGACTGAGGTCGAATCCATAGGGACTGAACTTATGTGTCTTCTGAAAGTAATTAGAACTAGAACTAGAAGAAGATGTAAACCTAAATCTGAAAATAAAGGGAATTATTGTGATGTATGGAATTAAAAACTTAAGAAATTAAAGGTGGGAACTAGGGTTTTCAGGGATCCATTTGTAGCAAATGGAACACTACCTTGCATTAATCAAGGACATAACTGGAATCAGTGTCCTATTCTATCCAATTGGTAAGAAGAGATTTGTCAGATCTCTAAACTTCTCATGGATCTAATCATCAATGGATGAGAGTTGTGAGGATTTGGAAGTGATTCCATCACCTAACCTATAATGCCACAAATTTTGAGGGTCGAGCAAAGGCCCACTCATGAGATCCGTCTCATCACTTATGCAACATAGATAATGATGATTAAATGTTGTCCGGGTTAGTGCATTTTAACATGAATAAGATTATACTAAATCAACATATTATACTCTAGAGGCAATTAAATTATGTAAGCGGAAGACTGCGATAGATATATAAGTGGATATAGACCCCAGAGTATGATCATGTTACTAGGCTAAATAATTACATCTATAGTTCTAAAATACATAAAGTGATAAAGTGTAATGTCATCTAATCCATATCCCTGTAGCCCCGGTGACACAACTCCAGGTCTACAATACCTGCTAGAGAATTACAGATAGGAGAACTCCTCCTCATCCTCGTAGAAGACAGGCTCCATCTCGTAAGCGTCACCATCATCTAAAACTAAAATAGGGTCTGGTTGGTGTTTTAAAACAGTCCCAGAGTGGGAATGAGTGATCAATTCAGTGGAGCTATAAGACAAAGGTTAACATGTTATCAACTCAATCAAGTAGTAATGATAAAATAATACAACAATCAAGTCCTAAGTACTCTTGTTAATGTAAGAATGATATGTATTAATAATGCATGCCCTCGCCTGCACTCCCTCTGCGACATCATCTCACAGTCGCGCATGCTAAACTCCCACTGTGCTCAACACCCAGGCCAAAGGCACATGCAATGCGGTACATGGTCATGTTAGCCAAGTTCTTAGACTTATTCATATAGCAGGTTTGGGAAGCTAAGGTACTTTCCTTTATAATGTTGACCCAAACAATGATCCATCTAGGGTCGTCAATCCTAGTTAATCGTATACGATAAATAAGTTCATGAGTTTACACTATAGGTCATTACGGGAGGCTTGTCACCTCAGCGTTGGCTTAATTCACACTCGAGGTCACTACGAGAGGCTCATCACCTGATCGTAGGCCTATGTTATACTTGAGGTCATTATGGAAAGGCTCGTCACCTTAGTGTAGGCCGACAGATCGAATATGGTGTCTCATACACCACCCTATTCGGCTCATGAGTTTCTTGGGTTGCTCACTGGTCACTAAGGGGAGGCTCGTCACCCCAGTGTAGGTCGACAGCTCGACCACAGTATCCCATACACCACCATGCCTGGCTCATGAGTCTTAGCGGATCGTGGTACCAAGGTTAAACGGGCTTGCATTGGTAAATGGTACCTTAGATTCAAGAAATAGTGTCCATACATCGTAAACACACAGTAGGCCAATCGGGTTACTTGATAAGCTTGATTGGTATGAGTGCACGCTCAATTAATCGACATGGAGTGCATATGCACTCCTCGTGGCCTAACCATTGTCAATAATCACAGTACGACTCGGATTCATCGAACGTGTCCACTATGGCTAAACTAGTTCGGCCATAAATCGTAAACCGTTGCCGATTGCCTAAACTACATATTAGTCCTAATCATAATCAAACACAATAGGCAATCATATGTGATAGTCAAAACAACATGTGACTAGCAATTCAAATATAAATCTCATTTGAGCATTTTTACAAACACATAGTGCACATGTTATCATATATAGGCATTTCATCCCTAAAACACATAGTACTAATATAGGTTACATGAAGAAAACTATAACTATAGATACGGTAATTGAAAATTTTATCTCAACACCCTCATTAAAAGAAATCCAGTAAAAAAATTTCTCATTCAGACATTTTATCAAACACTTAGACTACACATATCAACATACACGTAATAAATTAGTTATAACCTATATTATTACAAATCCTTTCACAAAAGAGTTGCAACACATATAACAGTCATGTATTCTCAATTAATAATCATAGTAAACACAAATCATAATTTCATATTCATTCAAATATTTCAACAAACACATGCAATGTATAGTTAATACACATAATATATGGAAAGCATCGGGTCTAAGGGCATGTGGTAGCAATCAAGTCAGTCATAAACCATTGCTGATATTAAAAGCCTTGAAAATCATAACCTAAATGTTTATAGTCCGCACCTTTCATTGGTAAACTTGTATTGAACTCAGTTTGAATCCTACGTCTTTGTCTACGGCACAATGACTACCAGAACAACGAAATAGGTTAGCTATTTCGTCGATTCTCCTACTTGGATACTTAAAACAGATTAGAATTAGGATTTCTTATACAGAAATGGATTCAGATTCCATGGAGTGGCGAGAATGAATCCCAGCATCAAACCACAACTCTCTCTCACTTCTCCTCACTTTCTCCTTCTCTTTTCTCTCTTCTCTCTCCTAGAGTTTAGGAAATTCGTATGGAATGAGAGAGGGGTGGGTTTAGGGTCTTATATAGGCTCAGAAGTGAAGTCAATAGTCCTAGGGCCATGGTATACTTAGGATATAGCCAAAAGACATCTGTTTCGGGCCAACGGAGCTCATCTGGAGGTCCATTGTTTGCATACGGTCTGGGAAAAGTTCCCTGATAATGGATCTATGCCAGGTTAAGATTTTGGTCTGATCGGATCAGTCGATCGACCGTGAAGGACCAGTTTTAATTTAACGGTCATTGTCACTCAATCAGGGCCACAAGTGCATTGACATGTGTAGGGAAATTTTCCTGATCAAGGGTATAGTTGGGTTAGAATTTGCCGGTCTAAAACCTTAATTTTGGTCTGCAAATGAACGATCCAAATAATTTAAGTTTGAATTCATTTTATAAAGATATTCGTGTTTCTCACACACTTTGTTCCAGGCTCAAGTTGTACGTTTCTGGATATTATTTAGACTTGATACCCGTGATGCTTGTCAAGCCCAGTAAGGTGGTCATAACCCTATAGTTTTATGGTAATCGGACTTTCGACGCATGGTCCAGGTCCGATACGGAGTTTCAATGTGCTCCTGAGAGCAACTGGGTTTTGAGATTGATCATAGGTTTTTAGATAATGTTAAGTTTGTGATTTTACTAGTTTTAGGCTTACAGTTCATATAAAAAGTGGTTCAAACTAATCTATTAATTAATTTAGCTTAGTACTTTATAAATTTTTGTCTAATTTCTAAGGATTCGGTCGTTAGTGATTTTTGCCTAAGGTGGTACTCGGGTCTTTGCGTGGATTTTTTCTGAGACGCTACAATCTATCCCCCTTAAAGAAAACTTTCATCCTCAAAATTAGTATCTTTTCGTACTCCTCAAGAATCTGAGGGTAGTTTTTGTGAACCTCGGCTTCTGTTTCCCAAGTAACCTCATCCTCAGTGTGGTGTGTCCACAAAACCTTCATAAGCAGGATAACTTTACTGCGCAACACCTATTCCTTCCTGTCTAGAATACTCATCGGTCGTAGTACATAAGTAGTACCTTCACTCAACTGTACCTGCTCCCATTTGATGTTGTGGGAAGGATAAGGAACGTATTTCTTCAGCATGGATACGTGAAATATGTTATGCATGCCTGCGAGTAGTGTAGGCAAAGCAAGGTGGTAAGCTACTACACCCATTCGATCTAAAATTTAGAATGAACCAAACTGTGGCGTGAGTTTTCCCTTCCTACCAAATCGAATGACTCCCTTTATAGGGGAAACCTTAAGAAACACATGATCCCCAACCTCAAAATCTAGTGGTCGTCATCTCGTATTAGCGTAGCTCTTCTGTCTACTTTGTGCTGTAAGAAGTCGACGCTTGATAATGTTGATCTTCTCTGAGGTCGCCTGTACTAACTCTGGGACAATCAGACTCTTCTCACCAACCTCTACCCAATAATACGATGCTCTACATGGGTGCCCATACAATGCTTTGTAGGGAGCCATGCCAATGCTCTCATAGAAGCTGTTGTTATAAGTAAAATTTTTATAAGGAAGATAGTTATTCCAACTGTCTTTGAAATCAAGCACAGAAGCTCACAACATATCCTCTAACACCTGATTTACCTGTTCCGTCTGCCCATCCATTTGTGGGTGGAACGCGATACTGAACTTCAGTTTCACACCCATTGCTTCCTGGATACGAATCCAGAAGATAGATGTGAGTCGCGTGTCTCGATCTCCATAGGAACTCAATGCAGATGTATAATCTCCTTGATGTACAGCCTGACCAACACGTCTGCTGAGTTTGAGACTCTAATTGGGAGGAAATGAGCCAATTTCGTCAATCTGTCCACAATCACCCAAATAGAGTCATTCCCCTTCCTTGTCTTCGGTAACCCTGAGATAAAATCCATAGAAATGAAATCCCATTTCCATTCAGCTTGGGCATGGATTAAAGTAAACCAGGAGGTCAGTGATGTTCGACCTTGACCTATTAGCACGTGAGACAACAGGACATATAATCTTCTATGTAGGCCTTCATGTTATCCCACCAGTACGACTTCTTCATGTCTCGATACATCTTCGTACTACTAGGATGCATCGTCATTCTCAAATTGTGAGCAACGTCAAGAACTTCCTTTCTCAAGTCATGAAGACTTGGGATGCATAAGCGGCCATGATAACATAAACCCCCATCCGAACTAACTCTCCATTCAGAGTCTTCCTCGTCACTAGTTTTTTTCTTCATCTTCACCAACCATTCATCCACCCCCTGGGTCGCTATGATTTGGTCATCAATGAGTGGTTGTACCTGAATGTGTGCGACACTCTTGAACGACTCCTCTACTGTAAGCTTCTGCTCGAAGTCTCGTGCAAATTCTACCATATTCCACTCCTCTATCATCAGTGGAGTCGCAAATACTATTGTCTTCTTATGGCTCAACGCGTCTGCCACAAGGTTGGCCTTGCTAGGATGGTAGGAGACCTCGAACTTGAAGTCTTTCAAGGTTTACATCCATTGTCGTTGCCTCTTATTCAAGTCCCTCTATGTGAAAATGTATCTGAGGCTCTTGTAGTCACAAAAGAGATCAAACTCCTCTCTGTAGAGGTAATGTCTCCAGAGCTTTAATGTAAAGATGACGGCTGCTAACTCTAGGTCATGTGTAGGGTAGTTTTTCTCGTATTTCCTCAAATTTCGTGATGTATAGCTGATCACCCTGTCCTTCTGCATAAGGACATAACCCAAATCAACATGAGACACGTTAGTATATATCGTATACTTGAACCATTGCTTTGGCAATACTAGTACAGGGGCGGACGTCAACTTATCCTTCAATTCTTGAAAAGCTACTTCTGCCTCCTCATTCCAGGAAAACTTAAGATCCTTTCGAGTCAGCTGAGATAATGGTCTAGCTATCTTGGAAAAGTCCCTAATGAATCGACGGTAGTAACCTGCCAGGCCAAGAAATCTCCTCACTTCACTCACCAAACCGGGTTGCTCCCAGTCCTGATCCGCGGTCACCTTAGCAAGGTCCATAGCTATCCCTTCCTTGGATACCACATATCCTAAGAACTTGACTTCTTCCTTCCAGAAGTCACACTTCTTATATTGGACAAACAACTAGTTCTTCCCGAGAGTATTAAAGACTGCTCGCAGGTGCTTCTCGTGATCTGCCTGACTCTTAGAGTATATCAGGATGTTATTTATAAATACGATGATGAATTGGTACAAATACGGTCGAAACACCCTGTTCATGTAACGCCCCAAAAATCGGGGGTCGAGTAAAAGCTCAGCTCCTGAGTTCCAACGCATCACTTATACAACAAAGATAATGATGATTAAATGTTATCTATATTAATGCCTTAAACATAAGTGAGATTACACCAAAACAACATATCATACTCCAGAGACAATTGATTTACGCAAGTGGAAGACCGTGATAAATATATATATAAAATATAACTGACGTAAGTCTCCAAAGTGTGATCATGTTACTAGGTTATACATATATATGTATACTCCAAAAATAGACAAAATGAATATACATGGGTGTTCTAAAAGTGTAAAATAATAAGTGTAATGGCATCTAATCAGCATTCCTATAACCCCATCGATCAAAGCATGGTCTACATATACCCACCTGATAGTTGCATATAGGAAAAACCCTCCTCATCATAAAAGTTCGGCTCCACCTCATACGTATTGTCATCATCTGAAACTAAAACAGGGTCTGGTAGGTGTTTAAAACACTGTCCCATAATGTGGGAGTAAGTGATCAACTCAGTAGAACAATAAAGTAAAGGTTAACATGTTATCAATTCAGTTAAGCAGTAATGATAATGCAATACAATAATCAGGTCCTAAGTACTCTTGTTAATACAAGAATGATATGAAATAATGATGCATGCCCTCACCTGCGCTCCCTCAGTGACTTCATCTCATGATCGCGGCATAAAACACTTCCTCAGTGCTTGACCTTCTACACCAAAGGCACACGTAATGCGGTATATGCATGTGATTAGCCAGGTTTCTTACTTAGGTTTATTTATATAATAGGATTGGGAAGCTAAGGTACCTCCCTTATATCAATTCCCAAATAATATCCATTCTAGGGTCGTCAGTCCTAATAATTCTCATACGATGTTACGGTTCTAAGTCACTACAAAGGGCTCGTCACCTTATCAGTGTAAGCCTAGTTTACACTCTAGTTGCTACGGAAAGGCTCATTGCCTCAATGCAGCCTTAGAGTATGCTCGAAGTCACTACAAAGGGCTCGTCACTTGATCAGTGTAGGCCGATAGCTCGAATACAGTGTCTCATACTACCGTATTCGGCTCACGAGTCTGGGTTACTCACTGGTCACTATGGGTGGGCTCGTCACCCCGGCATAGGCCAACAACTCGAACGCGGTGTCCCATACCACCATGTCCGGCTCATGAGTCTTAGCAGATTGAGGTACCAAGGTTAAAAGGGTTTCCACTGGTGAGTTTGGTACCTTAGATTTAAGCAGTAGCGTCTATACATGGTGAACATACATCGGGCCAATCAGGTTACTTGACAAGCTCGACTGGTATGAATGTACATCAAGCCGATCGACATGGAGGGTGTAAGCACTCCGTGTGGCCTAACCACTGCCGACAAGCAGCGTACGACTCAGATTCATCGGGTGTGTCCGTCGTGGCTAAACAGTTCAGCCACCGATCACTTACCATTACCGATTGCCTAGACTACACCGTAACCCCAATCACAATCCAAATTACAATATACGCATGTATTAACCAAGGACAGCATGTGAAAGCTAAAATTAAATATAAATCTTATTTTAAGTAATTCAACAAAACACATACTACACATGTATCGTAACATAACATTTCATCCTTAATTCACATAGTAGTAAATTAGGTTATATAAGGGATTCTATACCCATAAATAAGGGATTGAGAATCTCATCTCAACACTCTCATTACATGCATTCAAACACATATTTTCACATTCAGACATTTTATCAAACAATTAGACTACACATATCCTATACATGTAATATAGTAGTTATAATAGGTATTATAGTAAATCTCTTTACAAAAGGTTTTACCATACGTACAAAAATCATGCATTATCAGTCAATAAACATAGCAAGCATAAATCATAATTCCATACTTATTCAACAATTCAACAGGCACATGGGATGCATGTAAAATCAACATAGTTTACATATATCCATAATATACAGTAAACCTCGTATCTAAGCACATGTGAAAGCAATCAAGTCAGTCATAAATCATTACTGACATTGAAAGCCTTGAAAACCATAACCTGAACATTCATAGTTCGCACCTTTCACCGGTAGACTCGTAACGGATTCAGTTTGAACACTCCGCCTTCGTCTACGGTACAACGACAACCTGTATCATGAAATAGGTTAGTTATGTCATCACATACTCCTTTAGAATCCCTAAAACAAATTAGGGTTAAGATTTCTTACCCCAAAACGGATTCAGAATAGCCAAAATAGCGATACGGTAGTGGTAGCTAAGCACGTGGAACGGCGAGATTTTGTCCCGAGAACAATCTTCCACACACTCTCTCTTTCCTTCTCTTTTCTCTCTCTTCTCTCTCTAGGGTTTGTAAATTCATATGTGAAGGGAGAGAGAGAGGGTTTAAGACCCTTATATAGGCTCAAACGCGAGATCAATGGCCCTAGGGCTATGGTATACTTAGGTTATAACCAAAACCCATTTGTTTCGGCTCAACAGAGCACTTCTGGAGGCCCCTTTTCTGTATGTGGTCAGACTTAAGCTCCCTGACATTGGATCTAGGTCAAGCTAAGTTTTCAGTCCAATCGAATTTACAGATCGACCGTGGCAGACTAGTTTCAGTTTGAAGGTCACCGGTACTCGATCAAGGCCACAAGTACATTGACATGTGTTGAAAATTTTTCCTGATCCAAGGGTGTAATTAGGTCAGATTCTAATGGTCTGAATCCTTAGATTTGGCCTGCAAGTGAAAAACTCAATTCACTTAAGTTTCAGTTCATTTTCTAAAAATATTCGTGTTTCTCACACACTTCTCTCTAGGCTCAAGTTGTGTGTTTCTGGTTACTATTAGGACTTAATTTCTAAGACAGTTGTCAATCCCAGCAAGGCGGACATAACTGTATAGTTTTGCCATCATCAAACTTTTGACGTGCGGTCCAGGTCCGATATGGAGTTTCAGTATGCTCCTAAGAGCAACTGGGTTTTGAGATGGATCCTAAGTTTTAAGGTAATATAACGTTAATGGTTCTGCTAGTTTTTAGTTTTACAGATTGTATTTAAAGTGATTAGGGCTAATTTCGTAGGTAATCTAATTTAGCACTAGTTAATTCTCGTCTAATTTCTAAAGGATTTGATCCTAGGGTAGTTCTACATCCAAGGACGTCCATCACTAAATTGGAAAAAATCCAGGATGTTACAGTTCATCAGGTCCATGAACACGGTCGGTGTGTTTGTGAGTCGAAATGACATCACAAGGAACTCGTAGTGCCCAAAGCTAGTTTTGAATGCTATCTTCTACACATCTTCATCCCTGACACATAACTGATGGTACCCAGACTGCAAGTCGATCTTCGAGAAATTCTGTTCCCCTTTCAACTGATCGAACAAATCTTCTATCTTGGACAAAGGATACTTGTTCTTTACTGTCATTTGGTTCAACCTGCAAGAATCAATCCACAATCGGAGTGACCCATCCTTCTTCTTCACAAACAACACAGGTGCTCCCTAGGGATATACACTCGGTCGTATGAAGCCTGAATTTAACAGGTCATCAACCTGTCTCCTCAATTCCTCCATTTCACATGGAGGCATGCGATACGTGGGTAATGAAATGGGTATCACACCAGGCACAAGGTCGATAGTAAAGTCGATCTCACGCTGGGGAGGTAATCCAGGTATCGTATTAAACACTTCCTAGAAGTACTGTACCACGGGCGTGTTTCCAAGTGTCGGACCATCATGATCTTTCAATAGGGAAGCATAACAAAGAACTTGGAAGGGGTAATTGACCTAAACGGGGAAAGTGGAGTCATATTTTCTGGGTCATGCGTCGTCACCAGTCTGGTTTCACAATCGATTTCTGCCTTCATATTAGTGAGCTAATCCATGCTAAGGATGACGTCGTAATGGTATATCGTGGTGACAATCAGGTCAATGCGTATCGTCCTTCTCCCTAAATCTATTAAGTAACCCTCACATACCTTAGGGACATCTGTAAAAGTTCTTTCTATTGCGATAACTCTCACCCCAACCATAAGGGTCATATTCAGCCTTAAGCGCTTGACTGTAGAACATGATATCATCGAAATAGTGGACCCAGTGTCCACCAACAGAAATATGGGTGTACCTTGGATGTGGGTAGTGACCTCGAAGGCTAAAGGCATTGTAGCTGTTGAATCAGATGCTTCAGCTACAAGCGCATGTACTCGTGCCTGTTGAGAACAGTTTGGTTGTGTTGCTGTAGGCCGTTGAGGTGACCTAAATCGAGGTGCGGGTGGCCGATAAGAAGGTTGTGCAAGTTATGTTGATTGTAGAGGTGAAGCTGAGATCGCTGGTGGCATCTGACGGTTAATCTTCTGAGGGGGCATGAAGCCGTTGTCTCTCATCCTGGCAAAGCAGTGCGTATTAGTATGTCCCAACCTCTTGCAATAAGTGCACCACATGTCTAGTTGCCTCAGCTGGGCTGGTGGGGCCATAAGCCAAGGGAACGAATCTGCTAATGGCCTCTTATTAAGGAACGGTCTGCTAGGAAGATCTGGTTGAGGCCTCTGACCCATGGGTACACGTGTACGGGATAGCCTGTCCTCATCCTGCTTAGCTCGAAGGGACATGCTCACTAGCTCACCTAGTTATAATGCTAGCACAACACATCTTCGAGCGGATATCAGGCCGCAAACCCTCAGAAAATCACTGCATCTTCATTAGCTCATTTGCTAGGATCAAAGGATCATATCTAGCCGTCTCCATGAACCTATTCTCATATTCCACCACTGTCATTCCTCCTGTTAGATGCGAAGGAACTCTCCCTCCTCATTATGGTAGGTGAGAAGGAAATACTTTCTGTGGTAACGTGTCTCAAAAGCCTCCCACATCCATATATAACCAAGAGCAATGATCCGAAGGATGCTATCCCACTAAAGACTGGCTTCCTTCTCAAACATGTAAGTGACCAGCTTAACCTGCTCTGCCTTAGTGTAGTGTAGTGGCTTCAACATCTTAGGGATGTGGTCAAGCCAATACTCGGTCTCCTCGGGTCGGTGAAAACTCATAAAAGTAGGAGGTTGGAAGCACTAGAATCACTTGAATAAGCCGTTGGCACCCATGTTTCCAGTAGGGTACACAGGTGGTGCAGACGGGGCCACACTCATGTTCTGGGCAAGGGCCCCTGCTATGGTGGTCCAAATCTGTTGCTGCTGTTACATTAGGAGCATCATCTACTCCAACCTATCTGGAGGAGAAGCCGCCTGAGGTATGTGAGGCATCGAGGTAGACGCATGGTTCGACTTTAGAACCGGTGGTGCAAAAGGTGTTAGCCCATTAGTGACGCCAGTGGCCGGTAGAGAATCTGACATGGTCTCGTAATTTGGGCCCAAACTGGGGTCCATATGGCTATCGCTAAGGGGAGGTGCCCCGCCACTCGATTCGCCAAGTGTAAGATGTGTCATACTCTGAGTGGCCTTAGGTGGCATTCCTTATATACAACATAGGGTGCAACCCATGTAAGATTTAACATAAGAACAAACACTCATCCAAACATCATTTACATTCAAACTCAAAAGAATCTTCATGCATTTCATTTACTAAAATTTGTCACAATACATGAGATATAGTTTGTACATGAATAATGACCGAAGATGCATGTGGGCTAATCTACCAAAGCTTTAATCACTAAAACACACCACAACTCTACCCTACTACTAAGTCTATCAAGGCTGTAACATAGAAGGCAAGAAAAACACAGAAAGGAAAGTCCCAATGACGACTACAACACAGGAGTAGTCGTCTGAGTTTGACGATGGTGGAGGAGCACCCTTGTCCTCTAGACAGCACAGGAGAGCCTTCAAGTGGCAAGACACCTTCCTAAATTTCTATTTCATGAAGGCCTTATTCTCTTCAAGCTTGGCCCGGGTCTCTCTGACCTCCTGTCTCAGGGCAACTTGGCCCTCCTCAATCTGAGCCAAGATGGTTTCTAAAGCAGCTCGATCTTGGTGGTGCTCATGCGTAGCAGGAGGAGAGCCCTCATCGAAATCTTGGGCCTCCTCTTCTTCCTCTTCCTGCTCACTTCCTTCTTCATCGCTTCCTTCCTCACTCTCCTCATCTTCGCGTCCCTCTTCCTCTTCACTTTCTTCCTCTATCTCATCACCATATTTATCACAACAGGCTTGGCGTGGTCGTGGCCCAATAATCATGTTGTTGAGTGTAGAGTCATTAATAAAGTGAATCAGTGCAAGCTCATTAGTAAGCCTATAGCCGCACTCACGAGCAATCTTGCATATCAGTCGGCTAAAGGGGAGTGAAATATCTATCCTAACAGAGCGTGCGGTCTGGACTATCTGAAGTAGGACGTACATAGGTAGACACAACTTGTCTCCTTACCCAGCTCTATATAAGAAATTCACCATAAACTGCGTGCATTCAGTGCGATTGCCCCACCTAGGTTACACATTGTATGTGAATATGCAATGGAGCAGGCAAAAGTCAAGAGTCATCTTCATCGCTGGGAGGCAGTTGCCTCGACTCCAATGGATCAGTCGACTGCAAAGAAATTGTGTGTGGTGATCTCTTTCACGTGCACTCCTGAGGTTCTTCTCGCTAGTATGAACCTCACTGCGCTCCATCCCCATGATCTGAGCTATGACACCAACATCAATTATGACTTCCCGCCTCTCCAGGGGAAAAATGAACTGTAGGGGCTTTAGCGATGGGTCCCGTATTTGGGTGTAGAAGGCTCGGACAGTGCTTTCACACACATGTGACTTTCCTCAAATATGGGACCTCACCTGGCGTCCAATAGGAAGTCCATCGTCAGATAAAGCCCAAATATCTTCTCGTCCATGTGTGCTTTAAAGAGGACTCTATGACCTTGGAATTTACCATGTGTGATGCCTGATTGTGGGGCTCTTTTGAGTGGAACTTAGGGATTGAGATCCCACTTCGTCCTCTGCTCTTGTGCGGTGCTTGTACATGCTTCAGTGCCTGATTTCTTCCTCGGACGGGTTGTACGGCAGGGCCCAGCTTCATTTGTGGAAGCCCTCTTCTTCCCCATGAGGGAAAGAAGTGTTGAGAGAGAAAATTGCATCCACAAGCTCAAAAAAAGCCATGAAAGTCAGAAAAAAAACTAGGGAATAGGATGGATTGTGAGGTTTAGAGTTATGAGACATAAAAGTATACACTTTGTGCTTAAATAGGTAGGAAATAGGAAAAATGAGGAGTTGTAAGAGATGGATTTGAGGAGTATGATGGAGGGTGGATATGTAGTGAAGAAGAAGAGAAGATGTGAGAATGGAGGGAAGATTTGAGAGAGAAAGATGAAATTTTTAGAGGTTTGGAAAGTTAGGAGGGGTGTAAAAGAAAGAAATGAAGCAAATGGGGGGTATAGGGGCCCCCACACGATTTTGTGGGCCTCACATGTGCACACACCCATCGGCCCAACCAGCCTGCTGCGGCCCGACAGGCCCGGTCGAACCGAACCGCGATGCATCGTGGCAGGGGTAATGTCATAGAAGTCCGCTGGACACTTGGGTGATGGATTGCCCCAGAGGTGATGACATCCCCCTCCCGGGGTGCCAGAAATGTGCGGGACCCACCTCAAGTCCCACAGTTTTATGTGGTTTTGGGCCCCTACGCCCATTCGATGACGTTTCGGGTCCTATCTCGTGCATATTCATAATTTTCAAGTTATTTGAGTGTAGAATATGCCGAATTATTGTCTAAACCCATCGTTTGACAGTCTGAAAAAGAATTGGGATCATCTCGTATGATTATAGATGCCTACGGTCCGATTTCAATGGTCAGTTTCGCCCGTGGTGAAACTTGGAATCCTATAACTGTTTCTACATTTCATTGCTCCCTCCTAAGTCAAAGTATGTCAGTGTGCATCGTGGTGCCATAACTCAGGTCCAGTTTAATCCAAATCATGCTCTGTTACCAATTTGTAATGCCTTGAATTTTGAAGGTTGAGCAAAGGCCCAACTCTCGAGATCCGTTGCATCACTTATGCAACATAGATAATGATGATAAAATGTTGTCTAGGTTAGTGCATTTGAACATGAATGAGATTATACTAAATCAACATATTATACTTCAGAGGCCATTAAATTAAGCAAGAGGAAGACTATGATAGATATATAAGTGTACAAGTGATATAGACCCCAGAGTATGATCATGTCACCAGGATGAATAATTACATGTGTAGTTTTAAAATATACAAAATGATAAAGTGTAATATCATCTAATCCATAGCCCTGTAGCCTCGATGACGTAACCCCAAGTCTACATAGACCCGCCAGAGAATTGCAGATAGGAAAACTCCTCATCGTCGTAGAAGACATGCTCCATCTTGTATGCCTCACTATCATTTGAAACTAAAACAGGGTCTGATTGGTGTTTTTAAACACTGTCCTAGAGTGGGAGTGAATGATCAACTCAGTGGAGCTATAAGGTAAAGGTTAATATGTTATTAACTCAATCAAGCAGTACAACAATCATGTCCTAAGTACTCTTATTAATGCAAGAATGGTATGTATTAATGATACATGCCCTCACTTGCACTCCCTTTGGGACATCATCTCACGATCATGCATGCTAAACTCTCACTGTGCTCAACACCCACGCCAAAGGCACATGCAATGCAGTGCATGCTCGTGTTAGCCAAGTTCTTACTTAGACTTATTCATACAGAAGGTTTGGGAAGCTAAGGTACCTTCCTTTATATCGTTGACCCAAACGATGATCCATCTAGGGTCATCAATCCTAGTTAATCACATACGATAGGCAAGTTCTCAAGTTTACACTATAGGTCGCTAAGGGAGGTTCATTACCTCAGCGTAGGCTTAATTCACACTCGAGGTTACTACGAGAGGCTCGTCACCTAATCATAGGCCTATTTATACTCGAGGTCACTACAGGAAGGCTTGTCACCTTAGCGTACACTGACAGCTCAAATACGGTGTCCCATACACCACCCTATTCGGCTCATAAGTTTCTTGGGTTGCTCACTAGTCACTAAGGGGAGGCTCGTCACCCTAGCGTAGGTCAACAGCTTGACCACAGTGTCCCATACACCACCATGCACGGCTCATGAGTCTTAGCGGATCGTGATACCAAGGTTAAATGGGCTTGCATTGGTAAATGGTACCTTAGATACAAGCAATAGTGTCCATACATCGTAAACACACATTAAGCCAATCGAGTTACTTGACAAGCTCGATTGGTACAAGTGCACGCTAAATTAATCGACATGGAGTGTATATGCACTCCTCGTGGCCTAACCACTGTTGATAATTACCGTACGACTAAGATTCACTGAACATTTTCACTATGGCAAAACTAGTTTGGTCATAAATCGTAAACCATTGTCGATTTCCTGGACTACATATTAGTCCCAATCATAATCAAACATAATAGGTAATCATATGTGATAGTCAAAACAACATGTGACCAGCAATTCAAATATAAATCTCATTTGAGCATTTTAACAAACACATAGTGCACATGTTATCATATATAGGCATTTCATCTCTAAAACACATAGTAGCGATATAGGTTACATGAAGAAAACTGTAACTATAGATACGATAATTGAGAATTTCGTCTCAACACCCTCATTAAAAGTAATCTAGCAAACAATTTCTCATTCAGACATTTTATAATACACTTAGACTACACATATCAACATACATGTAGTAAATTAGTTAAAACCTATATTATCACAAATCCTTTCACAAAGGAATTGCCACACATACAATAATCATGTATTCTCAATTAATAATCACAGCAAACACAAATCATAATTCCATATTCATTCAAACTTTTCAACCACATGGAATGCATCGTTAATGCTCATAGTTCATACACATGTAATATATGGAAAGCATCGGGTCTAAGGGCATATGGTAGCAATCAAGTCAGTTATAAACCATTACTGACATTGAAAGCCTTGAAAACCATAACCTAAATGTTTATAGTTCGCACCTTTCGTCAGTAAACTCATATCGAACTCAGTTTGAATCCTATGTCTTTGTCTACGGCACAACGACTACCTGAATCACGAAATAGGTTAGTTATTTCATTGATTCTCCTACTTGGATACCTAAAACAGAATAGGGTTAGGATTTTTTTACCTAAAAATGGATTCAGATTCGTCGGTGCATCGACACGGGAGAGGTGATTCAGCATGTGGAGTTGCGGGAATGAATCCCAACATCAAAACACAACTCTCTCTCACTTCTCCTCACTCTCTCCTTCTCTTTTCTCTCTTCTCTCTCCTAAGGTTTAGGAAATTCGTATGAAATGAGATAGGGGTGGGTTTAGGGTCTTATATAGGCTCAGAAGTGAAGTCAATGGCCCCAGGGCCATGGTATACTTCAGATATAGCCAAAAGATGTCTGTTTCAGGCCAACGAAGCTCATCTGGAGGTCCATTGCTTGAATACAGTATGGAGAAAGTTCCCTAATAATGGATCCATGTCAAGTTAAGATTTTAGTCTGATTGAATTAGTGGATCGATCGTGGAGGATCAGTTTTAGTTCAACGGTCATTGTCACTCGATCAGGGCCACAAGTGTACTAACATGTGTATAGAAATTTCCCTAATTCAAGGGTGTAGTTGGGTCAAAATCTGATGGTCTAAAACTTTAATTTTGGCCTGTAAGCAAACGGCCCAAATCACTTAAGTTTGAGTTCATTTTCTAAAGATATTCGTGTTTCTCACACACTTTACTCCAGGCTCAAGTTGTGCATTTTTAGATACTATTTGGACTTGATACCCGCGATGTTTGTCAAGCCCAGTAAGGTGGTCATAACCGTATAGTTTTATGGTAATCAGACTTTCGACGCGTGGTCCAAATCTGATATGGAGTTTCAATGTGCTCCCAAGAACAACTAGGTTTTGAGATTGATCCTATGTTTCTTGGTAATATTGAGTTAGCGATTCTACTAGTTTTGGGTCTTGCAGTTTGTAACATCCCAAAAATCGGGGGGTCGAGCAAAAACCCAACTCCCGAGTTCCAAAATGTTATTTATGCAACATAGATATGTATGATTGAATGTTGTCTATGATAATGTATTAAACATGAGTGAGATTAAGCCAGAACAGCATATCATACTCCAGAGACAGTTAAATTTGCAAGCGGAAGACTATAATAGTATGTATAACATATATAAACTGTTGTATGTCTCCAGAGTGTGAATATATTACCAGGTTATACACATACATGTATACTTCAAAAGTAAACAAAATGAATATACATGAGGGCGCTAAAAATATAAAATGACAAGTGTCAATGTATCTAATCAACCTCTCTGTAATCCCGTCAATCAGATCACGCATAAAAGAGAGATCCTCCTCATCATCATCAAATCCAGCTCTGCCTCGCAGGCCGCGCCATCATCTGCAATCACAATAGGGACTGGTGGGTGTCCGGAAACACCATCCCGTAACTGGGAGTGAGTGATCAACTCAGTGGGATGAGAGAGAAGAGATTAGCATGTTATCAAATCAATCATGCGATAATAGTAAAGCAGTAAATCAAACAATCCTAATACTGTTGCTAATGCAATATGACATGACGTGATGTATGCCCTCACCGACGATCTCCCTCATACGGCAACATCTTACGACCGCGGCATGCCACACTCCCTAGAGTGCTCCACATCTTCCAGACACATGTAATGTTATGGTGATATGATTTTCAAGTTGTTATTAGTCCATTCAAACAGCAGGATTGGAAAACTAAGGTACCTCCCTTATATCAATCCCAACACAGATCCTGTCTAGGGTCGTCACTCCTAGTAATCTCATACGATGTATATTTTGTAGGTCACTGCAAGGGCTGCCAGGGCTGTTGCACGCACTCGTTGCACCGCTCCCCCATCACCTTATCAATACAGGCCTACTGTACTCTACTGCTACGGAAGGGTCGCCGCCTCCCGTAGACTCAGAATACGCTCGCGGTCACTACAAAGGGCTGCCAGGGCTGTTGCTCGCACTCGTTGCACCGCTCCCCCATCACCTTATCAATGTAGGTCGACAGCAAGAATATAGTGTCCCATACCACCATAATCTTCTCACGAGACAGGTGCTCACTGGTCACTATGGGGAGGTTGATGGCCCCAGCGTAGGCCGACAGCTCGACCACGGTGTCCCATACCACCATGCCCGGCTCATGAGTCTTCGTGGATCAAGGTACCATGGTTAACAGGGTTTACAATGGTAAGTTTAGTACCCTAGGTTCAAGCAGTTATGACTCATGCAGGGTGAAAATACAATGGCCAGTCGGGTTACTTGACGGGCTCGACTAGCGCGATCGCATCTCAAGTTGACGACATGAAGTGTGTAAAACACTTCGTGTGGCCTAACCACTGCCGCTAACTCCAGAACACGGCTCGCGTTCATCGACGCGTCGTTCGTGGCGAAGATAAGCTAACCACGAATTCGCTCAGTTATCGACTGCCTGGACTAAGCATAGTCCCAAACAATTAAGGAATCACATCAACAAATCATATGAGAGTATTGGAATTGAAATACAACCATGTGAGCATGTTAACACATGTTATAACATAGAACTTAAGTAAATCATCAAGTACATGCATTTCATACATACAATGAAACCATGCATATAACTAACATGTAGGAAATCATTCACGTCAGCATATTAATTGAGAAACCAATCTCAAACTAATCCATAACATCATTTAATTCAATACATACTAATACAAGCATTTATACAAACACTTACACTACACACTTAAGTTTACATATAGTATGTCGACCCGAAGTGCGCATTTAGGCGAATCTCTTCGCCAAACTAATTATGCACGCATTCCTAACATTCTAATTCGACAACATATCATGTCAATTACATCAGCAAAATATGAATGAAATCTATACTTCCTACAAATGACTAAAATGCCCTAAATCTCATATTCTTCACTAGTTTACGAAACAGGAAACGGACAGCATGTTGTACATATCAAACGGCATTGCCGTCGATAATCTACTATTAAACGACATTGAAAGCTTTGGAAACAGTCAATCAAAGCATCTAAAATCCACACCTTTTTCTCCTATAAGCGTATCAATTCGAACGGAGCGTATACGCTTCGTCTACGGCGAATAGGGAACCTAATACACAAGATCCATAAGCTACTTCGCTATGGAAACAAAGGAACCTCAAATCAACAACTATTTAGGGTATTTTCTTACCTAGAATTGCGGTGTAATCGCCGGGAAAGCGTTAGAGGTGCGTTGCTTAAGCACGTGCAACACGTAGCACAAGTGGCAGGAAGAACACTCCCACTCTCTCTCACAATCTCTCACCTTTTCTCTCACACAAGCTAGGGTTTCTAACAAATTCAGATGTGTGAGAGAAGTGAGGGATTCAACCCCTTTTATAACCCAAAACATGCCCAAAATAGGCTTGGGAACAATGTTTACTTGGTGCCTAACCAAATCGGGGATGTTTCGGTCCAAAAGAGCATTTCTAGAGGTCCCCTGGCCAAATGCGGTCGGACTTAAGATCATGCATACCAGATCTAGCACGTATTAAGTTTTCAGTCTGGCAGGGTTCGCAGATCGCACGTGGCGGGCCAGTTTCAGTTCAGCGGTCACCGCACGTAGATCAGGGCTGAAAGTCTCATGATATAAAATAGAAATTTCTCCTTATCCGAGGGTGTAATCTGGATGAATTCTGACGGTCAGAATGCTCAATACTGACGCATCAAGTCGTGTGCTAGATTTGAATTTGAAATTCCAACTGTCCCTATTCGCACTCTCTTCGGTCCGGGCTCAATGAAATAGCCTGTGATTATCGATTTGACTTGATTTTCGGAATGAGTGTCAAGTCCAGCTAGGAGGTTCTAACGGTCTAAGATAGGAGGTATCGGACTTTCGACGCGCGGTCTAGATCCAATACAAAGATTCAAAGTGGTCCAGAGAACAAACCTGCTCAGAGTTTGGTCCGAGGTTATAGAGTATCATAGAGTCATTGGTTCTACTCGATTTGGGTCTTGTAGAATGTATTTAAAGTGATCAGGGACTATTTCCCAGCTACTCCAGCGTCGCGCTAGCTAACTTACACTTATTTTTCAAAGGAATTAATCCTACGTGATTTCTTTGGCTATGGAATTGGGTTCTGAGCGATTTCTCAGGTGTTTTAGTTAACCCATTGCCTAAGGACGTCTAATCCCAGATTAGCCAAAATCCGGGGTGTTACACAGTTCGTATAAAAAGTGGTTGAAGCTAATCTACTAATTAATTTAGCTTAGTGCTTAATAAATTTTTATCTAATTTCTAAATGATTTGGTCCTTAGTGATTTCTGTCTGAGGTGGTACTTGGGTCTTTGTACGGATTTTTTTTTCGAGACGTTACATAACCATGCCTAGGAGACAAAGCAAATAATAGGATTTACCAATCCCACAACTAATCATAAGAGAATTGTGAAGGTTAGGATGCATTCCATCATCCTACCATGCCTAAGGGACGATGGTGAACAATAGGATTTTCTAATTTCACAATCTCAATTCAAGAAAAGAAAATGTTTTAAGCTATCGTAGATCTATTGTAATTTGTCACAACAAACCATTAAAAACTAAAAATATTTTTTTATAATCAAACTAAAATCCAAGAGGGTTTAATAAAACATGATCAAAACAAAGCAAATATCCCAATTACGCTACAAGCTTCACCTCGTAGCCTTAGCTAAGAGGTTTTACAAACCATAAACATGATTGAACTAAAGACTCTTAAATAAAACATCAACTAAGGAAGAAGGAAAAAAAAACTCCTAGACGACAGCTCCATCCTTTTTCTCCACTTCTTAAATCCTAGAAGATGCCTAGAAATATCCTATGGACTCCTATTTATAGTTTTACAACTCTAACTTTCGCACCGAGTTGAAAAAATTTGAAAAGTGCCTCAAATTTACACAGTCCATGTGCTGTCTGTGTAACCTTAGACTAGTCAAGGAAAACCTTCTACTGGTCAAGGATGACAGAATTTTAGAAGATTTTGTTGCTGGAGTTTGAGTCAAGGAATCCTCGACTAGTCGAAGGAGGTAGATTTTTAGGATTCCTTTTCTTCACTTCAAGTCTTCAATGCTTTTCATTCCTCTTCTTAGATCTTTGACATGTGAATTCTTCATTCTTGGTCTTATGAGATCCATCCTTAGCTTTGGTGATTTTTGAGCGTTAAATCCAGGATTTTAGCATCCTTTTCAATCTGAGCTCTTAAATTCACCTTGCAACACAAACATGATTAAAATAGAACATTAAGCATTATCATGTTCATAAAATCAAGTAATAAATGAGGGATAATATGCAATATTTGAGTCTCAACACACCCCCCAACCAGTATTTTGTTAGTCCCGTGCAAAACATGCGAAAGATATTTTGAAAAATCACTATATAATTTCCATAAGCTCAAGTGGTTCTAAAGACAATCCATTTCATAGAAATCTAGGATACATTAATTTGAGCACTATTTCCTCCTAAAATCTAGCACATGGTAAATTTCATAGTCAAGTTCAAAGCATTAATCATCTAATTAGAACAATCTTAAACATTGAGTTCCATGGGTGCATAGTGAAGCCTAGACTTATCAAAGGTCCAATTTTCAATTTTCATGGTAACGTTGATAATCAAAAGAGCATTCAGGATAACCAAAGCCCAAATCAAAACTTGCCTTTCTATTCTTCCAGCTTTTGATTTTTCCATCGATGTCTTTCATACTGTATTCAATCTTTTTAATGATCTTTAATAGGTAGTCGTTTTCAATGACAACTATTTATTTTTTTTTAGCTAGGTATTTATTTATTTTCTTTCTTTTTAATTCTTCTCATTAAACATGATGGAAAAATTCCCTAGACTGGTTCCTTTCATGCTTCATAATCACCAAGTACAAATTCCCCAAATTGGTTCCTTTCATGCTTAATAATCACAAAGTTAACAATTTAGTATCAAACTGACACCTTAATGTGTAAGGTAGATGTGACATGTGAAATCATGACTCAATCAATGTTTAAAACTTCTAATCATGGATTAATAATTCGAACTTAACTATGAAATCTAACAAGTAACTGAATCCTAGAGGTATAACTTACCAACAATAAGTATCTTATACTTCTAAATCATGAATGGACTTCAAAATCACTTGAATTTACAAAATTTTTAGAATTTTTTTTACAAATTTTCCTCAAAGACTAAGTAAACACTGATTAGGTTGCCTAATCCACACCTCCAACTTAAAATCTACATTATCCTTAATGTAAAAGATATAAGCATGCAATGCACATGAGACAACAAAAGTAAAAGAGAAGTGATGGAAAGGTAGTACCTGAAGGAATTTAGAGGCTTTTCCAAGGGTCTCAAAGTGAAGATGGGTTAGCAAGAGGACTTAATAGACAATAAACAAACTATCCTAAAATAGCAGAAACAAACTACCCTAGTCTTATGAAAGTAATAAACTAATCTTAAACTAGGAAAGCAAGGAAAAAACTACTCAGTCATGCTACAAGATTTCTCCTTCGACCAATATCTTGATAAATTTCTGAGTAGGTTTCTCAGCAAAATCATCCAAAAGCCCTTTTTGTAATAAGCTTAGATGCCCTAGAGCATGAATTTTTAAAGAAATTTATGGACCTCAACATAAGGTTTCCTTTTAATCTCCTAAGGTGTCTAAAGTATATATGATTCACCTGTGACAGAGAAAGTTTCAGAGTTAGTACCCTATGATGAATCAGAGACTACAAGCAGATAAAATTCAGAGAAATTCTCAATAGTGATATAATCTCAACACATTTCAAAGTTTCAAACTCTGGTTCAATTTTTAGCTCCTCCATTAATTGCAAACATTTAGGATCTAGGGTAGGAGGGGCTTCAGAATAAGGGTTCTCTCGGTCAGTAACAACTACTGATGTATTGTCTTACAAGGCATCCACTATTTCTGTTATCATACTATCATTTGAATCTTTAAAGTGTTTCAAGAAATCTTCCAGAAAGCTGAGAGATTCGGTTGAGAGAGATTCATTCTCCATAGTGAAATCTATAATGATATGCTCAAGGGCTTCATCGTCTTTGAAAGTAGATGGAAGTATGCTCTCTTGCTACTTCCCTGCACAGACAGATCGAGGGTCAGTAGACGAAGCATTGATGTGAAGACTCTGTTCATTGATACTACTCAAAAGAGGAGTTGAATCATTAAAAATTGTCAGTTCGGATGGTGGTCTCAATTGGGTGGCCTCAAATTCCAGAGTCCTATCGAGCAACTCGTCCATCTCTCTAACCATCTTATAATTCAAATCAGGGGAGTGGTTTAAACATGTCTCATAAGAGTTAGAAGGGTTGGTTGAAAGGGGTTCATCCTCCACATTTAAATCAGACATGTCAGATGAGTGGAATAGATCATTATGACCGATCACTTCGTGTACTTCCTAATCATTGACTTGGACCAAACTTGAGATTGATTCCAGGGGAATTTGGGCTACACATTCATGATCGTCATCCCATTACTCATCATCTTCTAATTCAGTGCAGTTTACCAGTGGGATGAGATCACTTTCCTCATACTGTGTTTCTAGATTGGGTTGAGTCTCGAAGAAACTAGCCTCTTCCTCTTCATTGAAGCCAAGTGTGTCATTATCATTATATTTGAAAACTAATAGTGTCTCTTGAACACTTTTTTGGACAATCATTGAGATTGATTCTTTAGGAAATTGAACCGTATACTCATTAACAAAATCCAACTCTCTATTCATAATTTCAGTACTTTCCATAAGCGAGTTAGGATCACTTTCTTTGCATTATGTTTCTGGATTGGGTTGAGGCTGGGATAACCTAGCCTATTCCTCCTCCATAAGGTGTGACTAAATTCTTTGAATTGAGGATTTGAGAAATTCACATGATTGTATGACATATTGATTGAATTGCTCTTGTGCATTCATGAGTTTCTTAAGTGAATCCTCTTGGATCGTTTCTGGTTGGATTTCAAAGGTAGGGGATCCAAGAGAATAATCACTATAATCTCTTGTTGGTTCATATCTTTAATATTGATGTTTTCACTGATCATAGTCATACGGGTTATAGGTGGGGAAGTTAGATGTTTGTTGGTACGCATTATCACTCATAATATAATCACGCATTGATTTCTTCTTGTTTGATGGGCGATAATAGTTTCCACCCCAATAATCACGTACTGTTCTCTTAATTAGTGGAGTGTAATCATTTTCCCTCATATGATTGTGTACAGACTTCTTAACTAGTGGAGCATTATATTCCAATTGGTTCTCGATGATGGTTTCAGAAAAATTTTGAGACAGGTTATTTCCTATCATAATCATCATACGTCCCTTCCCAATGTCTCTTAGCTATCTCAGCATACTGATATTCCCACTCTTGGAAGGTAAAACCCTAACTCTGAATATAATGCTAAAGATGAGGAAAGAAATCCTACGACAATATGAAAAGTATGGAGAGGAGAAGTTAGAAGGAAGTTACCAGATTGGTGGAGATCTATGTTAGGATCCTGCAAAAAGAAAAGGAAAGTGAATTAGTTTCTAAAAAAAAAAAAAACAACATTGTTTCTAAAAATAAAAAAAAAGTTCTTAAAAATAGAAAATAAAAAGTTTCTAAAAAGAGAAAAAGTTAGTTTCTAAAAATAGAAAAGGAAAGTTTCTAAACCTAAAATTAGAAGTTAAGTTAGTTTTTAAAATAATTTAGAAAAACCTAATCCTAAAAATAGAAAATAAAAAAACTCTAATCTTAAACTAATTCCAAAACTAGCTAATCTTATAAAAATGTAACCATTAGTCCCCGACAATGGTGCCAAAAACTTATTCACAACCTCAAGTGTAGGGTCATGATGTAGTAATAATCTCTGTAAGACCGAGGTCGAATCCACGGGGATTGAACTTATGTCTTCTGAAAGTAACTAGAACTAGAACTAGAAGAAGAAGTAAACCTAAATATAGAAATAAAGGGAATAATTGTGATGTATGGAATTAGAAACTTAAGAAATTAAAGGTGGGAACTAGGGTTTCCAGGGATCCACTTGTAGCAATTGAGACACTACCTTACTTGATTTAAGGACACAACTGGAATTAGAATCCTATCCTATCTAATTGATAAGAGTCAGATCTCTAAACTTCTCATAGATCTAATCATCAATGGATGAGAGTTGTGAGGATTTGGAAGTGATTCCATCACCTAACCATGCCCAGAAGACAAAGAAAATAATAGGATTTACCAATCCCATAACCAATCATAAGAGAATTGTGAACGTTAGGAAGGATTCCATCATCCTACCATGCCCAACGGACAATAGTGAACAACCAATCATAAGAGAATTGTGAACGTTAGGAAGGATTCCATCATCCTACCATGCCCAATGGACAATAGTGAACAACATGATTTTCTAATTTTATAATCTTAATTCAGGAAAAGAAGATATTTCAAGCTGTCGCAGATCTATTATAATTTGTCACAACAAACCATTAAAAACTAAAAATATTTCTTCATAATCAAACTAAAATCCATAAGGGTTCAAAAAAACATGATTCAAAACAAAGCAAACATTCTAATCATATTACAAGCTTCACCTCTTAGCCCTAGCTAAGAGGTTTAGCCAACCATAAACATGATTGAATTAAAAATACTTAAATAAAACATCAACTAAGGAAGAAGAAAAACTCCTAGACAGTGGCTCCATTCTTTTGCTTTACTCAAACCCTAGAAGATGACTAGGAACATCTTAGGGACTCCTATTTATAGTTTTACAACTTCAACTTTCACACTAAATTGAAAATTTTGAAAACCGTCTCAAATTTACATAGTTTGTGTGTTGTCTGTGTAACCTTAGACTGGTCAAGGAAAACCTTCGATTGGTCGAGGGCACCATCAACTGGTCGAGGATGATAGAATTTTAGAAGATTTTATCACTAGAGTTCGAGTCGAGGAATCCTCGACTAGTCGAGGGACTAGTCGAAGGAGGTAGATTTTTAAGGTTCACTTTCTTCACTTCAAGTCTTCAATGTTCTTCATTCCTCACTTGGTTTTCTTGCACTACAAGAAATACGATTTTTATTGACGAATTTTTTTCATCGGTAAAAGGACTTTTACCGATGAAATTATAATTTTATAGGTAAAAGTCTTTTTTACTGATAAAGATTTTTATTAGCAATGGCTGTTTTGAATTTTTGAAAAAAAATCAAAAAATTTACTTTTACTGATAAAATTATAATTTCGTAGGTATAAGTCCTTTTCACCGATGAAAATTTTCATCAGTAATGGTTATTTTGAATTTTTGAAAAAAAAAATTAAAAATTTTACTTTTACCAACAAAATTATTATTTTGTAAGTAAAAGTTCTTTTTACTAACGAAAATTTTCATCGATAATGGCTGTTTTGAATTTTTGAAAAAAAATTCAAAAAATTTACTTTTACCGATAAAATTATAATTTCGTAGGTAAAAGCCCTTTTTTCCAACGAAAATTTTCATTAGGAATGGTTATTTTGATTTTTTGAAAAAAATAAAAAAAAATCAAAATATTTACTTTTACGAACGAAATTTTTATTTTGTAGGTAAAACTATTTTCTCGACGGACATAAACCATCGGCAAAAATCCAATACAATGTTATTATACTATTTTTGTTGATAGAGTTTTTTCTCAATGGACATAAACTGTCAGCAAAAATCCAATACAATGTTATTACCAACAAAAACTTTCATTAGTACAAGTGTTGTTCTCGACGGACCTAAATTATTGACAAAATCTAGTACAATGTTTTTACCGACGAAACCCATCTTTGTCAGTAAGTGTTTTTCCTGACGAAGTAAAACTGTCAGGAAAAGGTTCCCGCCACGGACCAAAAATTCCCACCGCGACAAAAAAGTCACTTTTATCGATGAAATCTGTTCGTCGGTAAAAGTGTGATGATTAATTTCTTCGCTAAATAAAAATATGAATTTTATTCTTGACGGCCGAAAACCGTCGCTAATGGTTTTTACCAATGAAAAAAAACCGTTGGTAATAATCCTCTGTTTTTCTATATATATTATATGAGAGGAAATTTTTTATATAATTAAAAAGTAATATTTAAATGATTCGTAATATCACATGGAAAAGAATATTGAGAAGTTCAAAAATTTTAACAATGTTTGAGAAAAATTTTGAAAATAAAATGATGCTTTTAGAAAAAAAAAATTTCCATTTTGAAATTTTTGAGAAAAAAATTAAAATATGAGAAATTTTTTGAGATTTTAAAAATAAAAATTCAGAATTTGTATTAATTTTTTTAAAATTTTTTTATAATAAAACATCATGGCGATCCCTGGAAAGATTTCAATGGTTAATGTTTCCGTTCTCACCGTGCATATGGATAATGTGGCCCAACTTAATTTATGTGTTTAATCGATGTCGTTCATCTATTTTTTTAGCTCATTTTAGGTTTGTTGAAGCATAAAAATCATCATCATTAAGAAAGAAGGAAGATCAGAAATCAAAGGAGTGGAGGAAAGAGAAAGGATGAAGTTCTTCGTTTGATGGTTGCGTGGGTCGTGTAACAATATATTGTTGTGTAGATCACGTAACACGTTGGAGAAGTTACGCGGGTGGCATGAACAGTTTGTCATGAAAGGAAGCATATGGCATCCTTAGGCGGGTCGCGCAACTGAATGAATCGTTGTGCGAATCGCACAACCTGCTTTTCCGTTGCGCAGGTGGCACAATCGAGAGTAGAGCATGTTCCTGTGCACGAAGATCGAGGGTTGGCACGTGTGGAAAGTCTATAAATACCCCACTTCTCCTCTCATTTAGATGATAGCAGAGTTCTAGAAGAAGGCTGAAGGTGAGGGGTGGAAGAAAGGATCAGTTGCGCAAACCGCGCAACCCCCGCACCAAGTTACGCTAACTGCGCAACCTGCACATCAAGTTGTGTTGATCGTGCATCCCATTCAGCAAGTTGCACTGACCGCGCAACCGAAAAAATGGTTGCATGGGTCATGCAACCAGTCCACTATGTGATCAGCTCTAAAGGGAGGCTGAAATGCTGCCAAAACCATTAAAGACATTCAAGTCCAAAGCTTCATCACTTCAGGCTCTCTCTTTTGGACAAGTTCATAAGAGAGATTAGTCGATCAAATCGACATTCCTCCTAAGTACTAGGAGATGATCGAAATAGCTGCCGAAAAGCTGCCAGATTTAAGATTTAACATACAAGCTTTGATAATTACAATTTATTTGTATTAAATAGTCTGTCTTAAAATCAAGGGATATTGAAGGGATGTATATAAACTCAGAATTAATAATACAATGATTGTTTTATGTATTCTCTTTGTTACATTCGAATAAAGTAATCTCTCCAAATCAGATGCATTTGTTTCTTGTTCGAAACAAAATGACGACTCCACTTGGGACTTTTATTTTATTTCGATAACAACATAAAGAGTATTATAGAATTTTCATTGTAGTTTGGCATCTTCTGACGCCAAAATGGTGACTCTCAGTGGGAACATCCCCCTTTCATCTCTAAGATAGATTATTTACTTTTCAAATACTAATTATAATTACATTTTGTAATTGAAGGTTTCTGAATTCAACCACAAGTTACAGCTAATGGCAATTCCTCTAAGAATAGTGGACTTTCGTTTCACCCTAATAGGATTTATGATAGAGTACGCACTGGACCAACCCCCTGAGTCTATGACTTGAATTCCTACAGGCAAAAATAATATGATTCAAGTAACTACTGGGGTTATATCTGCTTCACCCCAACTACTAGAAGGCGATAAGGGCTGGACTGTTGTAACATCTCGTAGGACAAGGATATGGAATGCAAAAAACTCTCAAATGAATCTGCCTTCACCAAGAGTCAGAGGACCTATAATGCGTAACGCAGCTAGGAAGTATCCTGAACTTGCTCCCCCTGAGATATATCCTGAGCGAACGATTCCGCAATTGGTATCATGTGAATTTTTGACTTTAGTCGCCCCAAGGGTTAGATGGACGAAAGAGTAAAAAGGTAAAGTATTAATGACAAGTTTACCGATGTTTGTATTACCTCAGGGAAGTTTACCCAAGTCTGTGTCACCTCAATTGATCAATGGCACTGGAAGTATAGGGAGGTCAAGTGAAACCTCATCCTCTCCTCTCTTCGTAAGCCCTATCACGTCAGCATACTCTCATCCCACCCCAACTATAGCTTCGTCAAAAAATGGAGAAGCTACAGTACATATGGCCGGGATAAACCAAGAAAGTATGCCCAATACAGAGGATCGCATGAATGCGATGGCAGAAACACAAAGAGCACTAATGGAAGAGTGCAGAAACCTTCATGAGGCCTTAACAACTTTTACACATAATATAGCTCAGATAGCTACTCCCCCAATGATAAACACGATGAATGGACTAGAAAATCAGTCTGAAGGCTTACAACCACAGGGGGCAGGATCACTGGGGTCTGTCCTCACGGCAAGAACCATAACATAGGACGAAGTGAGAAAAGTCATTGAAGAGGCTGTCAGAATAGAAAGAGAGTGTGAAAATACTAGCCGCTTCAGATATTGAACGCCATATCCAAGAGAGGTGGAAGATGTCCCATTTCCAGCCAACTTCAAACACCCTGATTTTTAGAAGTTTAATAGAGAAGGATCGCCAGAAGAGCACCTAATGCACTTCATCACCAGCATAGGAAATTTCTCTATGATACCGCAGTATTGCTTGCAATTGTTCGGGTTGTTGTCCATGCACAAAGCATTCCGATGGTATTCTATCTTAGCTCCAGGATCGATACTTACTTGGGAACAAATGCAGGGCATGTTCATGTTAAACTTCTTCTCTTCGGAGCATGAGGTTAGTATTACAGAATTGGCTTCTGTATGACAAAGAGAAGGGAAAATGGTAGAAAAGTTTATCGACGGATGGAAGACATTGGGAGCCTCATGTAGACAGCTACTGGAAGAAAAGGAGCAAGTTAAAATGTGTTTAAATTCTATGGAGACAGGAATAGCATTTGGACTCACCAGTGCCGACATTAGAACTTTTCGCGACTTGGCCACTAAGGCTCATGCTTTGGAATTGATGACCCATAAGATGCCAACATTTCACCGTGAAACAACAAGGAGAGTGCCCAACAGGATGACTATAAATATTGTCGATCGTGACAGGAGAAGCAAAGATACGAGAGACTCAAGGGAGAAGAGGCAGGAGAAAAAGAAGAATGGAGTCAATTAAGAAATAGATATAGCGGAAAGAGGTCTAGGATGCTTAATTCTCATGAAGGATTCACGTTCGATAAGGAAGACATCATTCCTATAATGAGCCAGTTGTTAAGGTCAGCACGATCGAATTACCAGAACCCAAGCGCCCTGAAGATGTGACAAAAACCAGAGAAAGGGATTTTTGCCGCTATCACCGCCTGGTGGGACATCCGATGGAAAATTGTTACACATTAAAGTGTATAATACAATGGATGATAGGCAGGGCCGAAATAGTTATTGGAAAAGAAAAAGAAAGGGGTACAATGGCAATAGTGAATATGCTTACACTTCGAGGAAAGGCTTGAGATATGAAAAAGAAAGAAGACAATGAAGCAATGAAGAAGGTAGCAGTAATCACATTGCGATCGGGAAAGAAGATGACAAGCCTTGTGAAGCAGAAAGCAACAATCATATGAAAAGAAATTACTAAAAAGAAGAACAATGGTGATGAAGAAGAAAACAAGAATGAGACAGCGAAGGTAACTTATGATGTAGTAAGTCATTTGAAGGGTATATTGGCTCGACTAAACGTCTATGATGCGCTTAAGTTGTCAGAGGAATTTCGGCAGAGCCTGGTCAGAGCATTGTCCAATCATGATGTCAGAGAGACGTTATTGGCAAAAATGGAATGCAAAAAGAACAATGAGAAAGAAAACTTCTTGCCGGTCGTTTCCTTTTCTGATGACGATTTGATTTGTGAAACAGAGCATAACAGACCGCTAATGATGAAGGGCTATATTGGTGGGAAGAAAGTTAAGCGAATTATGATAGACAATGGATCAGCAGTGAACCTCTTACCACTCTCAATGTTGGGAAAACTGGGCTATCGTCATTCTGATCTACGCCCTAGTAGAATGATGATACAGGGCTTTAATCAATATGGAGAACATGCACTTGGCAAAATTAAAGTGATGCTAGAAATAGGTGAGCTGACTACTAATGTTGTGTGCCACGTTATAAGTGTTGTGACGACATACAATCTTCTCTTAGGAAGGTCATGGATACATCAGTATAACATTATACCCTCTACTCTTCATCAATGCTTTAAATATTGTAAAGGAGTACAATATAAAGTAATGGCTGATACGAAGCCTTATACAGAGGCTGAGTATTTCTTCGCAGACACCAGCTATTATAAAGGGTTTGCTGAAGAAGAGGGAAAGAATGATGTAAGAAAAGTCCTAAGGGACATTCATGAAAATGTGACTAAAGGAGAAACAGAAAAGGCAGGATCGTCAAGGACTGCAAAATCAAAGCAAAAATTTTATTTCGTGACGAAGTATTTGCAACAACCAGGGCAGCCACCACTAACATTATTATCACCTGAACAGTTAAAGATCTTGCAGTCTAATTATACAATGTCATTGCCATGTGTCGAAAAGCAGAGGCCATTTTCAGCCGCTCCAGGAAGATTCCAGGCTAAGGCTAGCGCAAAACACCCAAACCCGATAGAATTTCATGCTTCGGAAGAAGTAAAGACAGAAGAAATGACCAAGAATAATGTGTACTGTGGAAGACTGACATCACGGGATCTTGAGTATAGTCCGAAAAGCAAGAGAATTATGAGAAGCATGGGTTTTAATTATGAAGAACCCATCGGCTAAAATCAGGGAAGAGGGATTCAGATTCCTATTGGGGTCGGCCAAGAAAAGCAGAAAAAATATCAAGGACTGGGGGTAGAGTCATCGGTGAATATTGTTATGGTCGCACAATTATAGGAAGAAGATTCTCAATTGAAATACAAGTGGCATCACTCAGAGTGGCAATACATCAGCCTATTACAGAAGATGAAAATGCAAAAATAAGGCTGAAAAAGTTAGCTTTGCTTGACAAGAAACGCTTCGTAGCCTAACAGCGATTGCAATCGTATCAGGCAAGGATGTCGGCTGCCTTTGATAAGCGGGTTAAATATCGATCTTTTTTAAAAAAAAAAAAAAAAAAGAGGGGGATCTGGTGTTGATGATTGAAAAGACCTATAGTGGTCACCCACCGGACAGGGGGCAAATTTGATCCTAACTGGGATTGGCCGTACATAATAAAAGAGGTGTACTCCAATAGCGCATACAGAGTCATGGATCAAGATGGGCAAGGTATTAGTATACCGGTCAGTGCTCACTTCATTAAAAGATATCATCCCTGAAGACGCTACTGATTTTGATCTAGAATATTATCAGAATGATACTTCTGTATCAAAAGGGGGCAAGAATGACCAAGACCTCGGCCACAGCTATGTACGATCAGATGAATGAATAAAGAAGAAATTTACAAGCATATTAAGACTATTTGCCAATAAGTACTGTGAAAAGAAAGTGATCATCGTCATCATCAAGTGAGCTCTACAAAATTCTGTTGAAATTGGCATTGTCACCAAGCTGATATATTATAAACAACACATATGATTATAGTTGAAGATATTAACAGAAGTGGTGACATACTATCAATCTCAGGCAGATGTGTACTATTGATAACCACTTACTTTTATCTGTCAAAGGCAGTCTAGCCAAGCCTATACGACCAACTATGCATAAGGCCTATCAAGATCATCATTCGGGCAGCAACAAGAAGTCAGTGGCCCTAAAAAGCCCGTGAAGACCATCGTACGCATACCCATGTAGGCTGCGAATGAAGCCAGCGAACAAAAGCCTAAAAGGCCAAAAAGTCTTCAACGATTAGTCACGCGTAACCTCCATACTGTCTGTATATCTTTCTGGCAGTGCCATAGGGAATGGAGGAAAATGCCCTCCCGTGAATGGGCCCGACCAAACAGACAAAGAAAAAGTGGGCCGCAGTGTGAGCTCTTTCGCCATGTCCATAGATAGGCCAACCATGCGTAAGACCCCCCAGATTTTTAGCTTGATTTCAGTACTAACTCATGAGGAAGGGCTTAGACCTACTCAATGATGGACTAACAACCCTAAATTTAGTACCGCAAAGGTTACCTTGTGAGCCCCATGAACTTTAGAGAGTTACTGCGGCCAACCCTATATGTAAATCTGTAACAACCTGACTTTTCAGGACCCGAGTATAGGACTCGTTTCCCAAAAACCCGAGTGTTAACCTTAAAGGATGGTCAAATTCGAGTGTACATTTTTTTTTCTTTTATCAGAGTAAGCAAATGAGCATAGTGTGGACAAATCGATATAAAGAAAAATTTTATTATCATTCAAGTATACAAGAAGCTGCTCATAATGACTTATACAAACCAACGTCTCTGAATTTAATAAATACAAGATTTACAAGAATTAATACATGAAAAATAGTAAAAAGTATGTAAATATAAGCCATAAGATCACGCAAATCCTCCAGGCAAATATAGTTATGCATCCCTGCCGATCGTACCCTGCTCCTCATCAAGTCTGAACATGCATATCATTTAAGCCACGTGTACTACCTGTATGGTTGTATATTTGATGGATGAGTGGCCAACTTAGTGTGAATTCTCCTCAAGATTATACACCGCCGCATTAGGTAAGCATAGTTATAAAACAACCAGACAACCAAAACAGAGTAAATGCAGTCTTATTGGATGCATGGATGCGTGAATGCAATCATCGCCCCGGGGATGCTCATCCGTGTGGACAGTGGCACAGTGGGTCGTCACCCATGCAATCATCGAACCTGGAAAATATCATCCAGTCGGAATCATCGAACATGGGGAAACATCACCCAGTCGGAACAATACGTGCCCTGTATGCATGATTAGCCAAGTCATTATTAGTCCATTTATAACCAGCCAATTTAAATAAGCTCAAAGGTCACTACGCGGAGCACTTGGCCCAGCGTAGGCCGACAGCTCGGGCATAGTGTCCCATTACCACCATCCCCAGCCCATGAGGCTACCATCTTAAGATGTTTAATGGAAACCCATCGACTAGTGGCGAATCATATTACAGTATATGGGGCGTACCATCACATGGTTGCACAGTATAAAACATCGGACCCATATAGGGAAAATACCAGAATAAAGCCACATAGGGTGATATCAAACAAGCCATATAGGAAAATTATCAAAATAGGCCTCATAGGGCGAGTATCAAAACCATACGTTAAAAGACCATCCTTGAAAACCATTGGACACAACAACCCTGGATGGTAGGCCCACATCAATGATCCATTTAGACCACCACTCAATAACCACTAAGCCGAAGGTCCATTTTAATCACAACCAGTCAGGTTACCTCCCAAGTATGAGTATACATTTATAAGTGGAGGTTTCCCACTGATGTACCAGTTTAAAGTCCAAGAAATCCATAAATAATTCATGAACAATTACACAGGATGAACATTAAGCATATAATATAGCAATTCAATTCCAATAGTTAACACATGTGATTATAAGAGAAAGATATCAATTATAATTTTTAATAAAAACTATAACTTAAGCTAATAAGAAGATGGAAAGCTTAAGGGGAAGAATCATCACCTGACTAGTCGAATCGTCAATGCCAAACTAAGGTTGCTAGGAAGCATGTGCCCTTAAAATCAAGTCCTACCATAAATCAGGAACTCGTACGATTAGATCCAAGTCCTACAAACTTCCTAGGGTTTAAGATCATAGCCTAGGGTTTTAATTATTTATCTTTAGATTTTTAGTGTAGAATTAGGGTCTTATCCTAGAGTTTAGTTAAACGCTTAGGTTCTAGGGTTTGAGTCCTAAACTATTGTTATGTCATTATTATTATTATCGTTGTACCAAGGCCATTATTCATGATCGGAGTATTAATCCATCCGTATTAATGATGAAGGTGCACAAGTTCATATCTAAATATGCCGATGTTATCCATTATTCTTGTAATGATTAATGGGGTAAGTACTAATAATAAGATTTCTTTGCTAACAAAAATGTAATAAGGGTTTACACTTATAATCATATCAACAAGGATTATAGTAATCCCACAAGTAGAACGATAAGTATTTTCTAATGATAATAATATAATAATAATAGCTACCATAGTGGATTTAGTCATGATGATAGGTATTATGATCTACCATTAAACAAAATACTATTATTTGATAATTATAATTTTGTTTACACTAATTAGGTTATATAGTGGACTTTGGCCCATATTTAACTCAAGATTAGGGTTTGTATGCTTACTAAGGTAAATCTAGTAACCATAGTATAACTATCCACATTAATGATATAATTAATATTAATTAAAGTGGCACTATTAGTCATTGTAATGGGAGTAATACGTTCTACCATTGATGATAACAATTAAGAATGAACAGCAAGACACTCTTATTTAATCATGAAAATCTGTATGTATTATCCGATATAGGCATTCTACTAATGGTTAATCATGTGTTATTAATGATCCTAACAATCGTAAAATAAAACACTACTATTTAATAATGATAATTGAAATTGAAATTATTTAAATCTGGAAGGAGAAGGTGGACTTATCTTGGCTGACTCAGTTCGAGTCGAGTTGACTCGGCTCAATACAACCACTACTCCTCTATTCTCTCCCTTTCTTCTCTTTCTTTTTTTTTTTCTCTACTTCCTTTCCCTCACTCTTCCTATTCTCTTCATGACCTTTCTCAAAGTTTGGAATGGGCCTGACCCACACCTAACTCAGTCCGAACTCAGTCTAGCGAGTTGGACTCGCAGTGGGTTGGGTTAGCTTGATACGGGCTGATGCAGCCGCTCACCCCCACTTTCCCTTTCCTTCTTCTTCTTTCTTCTCCTTTCTTTCTTTCCTCTGCTTCTCTTTCCTTCTCTTGACCAGATGGTGTGGCTGGACTCCATCCAGCAACTCGGTCAGGCTAGAACTCAGATACTGAGTCAGCAATTGGGTCAACAGCGGTAACAATAGCAGCAGCTTCGCCTCCCTCTCTCTCCTTTGTTTCTCCTTCATTATTCTTCTTTCTTGGAAGTCCGGCAACGCCACTGGACTCGACCCAAGCACGGACCAAACTCAGCTCGGCCCAAACTCGGCTTAGTTCGAGCTGGTTCGAGGTGGTGCGGTGCAACGACCGCACCTCTCCTTCTTCTTCTTTCTCCCTTCTTTCTCTCTCCCACCATTTCTTTCTTTCTTCTTCTATTTTCATTCTCTTCTATTCAGAGTCATCCCATTGAGGATGCCAGCCTGGATGGACTCGACTTGGTTTGAGTTGCTGGGTGCGGTGGTTCGGTGAGGAAGAAGGTGTCACTATTAATGGCGGATCTCAAATGAAGGCTCCCTCCTCTAATTCGACAGCATGGGAGGATTCCTGAGGGTGTATTGGGGCTTGTAGATGGGGAGTTATGAAGCTTGGCAAAGGTTTTCTCGGTGGGTTCGCATTAAGAAGGAAAATGGCCGGTTCTTAGTTGTGGCTACGAAAATGGAGGGTGGGTTACTATTCCTCGATCCGCATGCCTTATATGCTCGCCCTAATCTTCCTTGAACCATCAAATCAATAGCCGGTGGCCAGAATTTCCTCTAGCTGAAACTGCCTCCAAAACAGTGGGCGAAATGCAGACCAGTTGTGGTTTTGAAACCCTAAACCATAGCTAAACTGGACGGCTGAGATTTTCCCAGACAAACAGTCTGGATATGCTGAAATAAAGGGCTAGGATTGGAGGATTTCTTCTCATGCGGATCGCCAAGCTGGCAGTTTCCATTTTTGGAAACGAGTGTGTTTGTAGCCCTGTTTGCACCGAAGATTGTGCCCACTCACATGCATCCCAACGTGTGAGGTGAGTGAGGTTTTGGTCGATCCCAATCCCGGAACAATATGGATGGTTTAGATCACCCATTTTGATGATCATGGTGGGCCTTGAACGTCCCAAACGGATGCTATCCGTCAGCTGGCGCAACGAGAGAGAGAGATTCTCTCTCCGTTTATGGAAATAGCGGGTCAGCCGCGGTTTGACTGGGCTGACGGTCTAGTGCACGGTGGGTGTACACCCTCTGGTACACATGCAACGTATGTGTGGGATCCATCATGGTGTTTGGGTGAAATCCACACCATCCATTGAGTCTCTTGGGTCCTTCTAGGATATTTGATTGAAGGTGGGGCAGATTCAAGGTTTTGGGTAGGCCATACATCTTGGTTTAGGGTCCTACTTGGGGATTCTCGTAGATCTGACGGTTGGATCATCTCAAAATCGAACGTCAACGGTTAAAAGTCCTAAATGGGCCATTTATAAGGCTTTTATCATAAATTACTTAGCCAATACTAATATTAATATAGATTTCATTGCATTTGTATATTACTTGGAATTAAATTAATTAAAATCTCATACTTATATGTAAATATAACTTACTACGTATATGCTATTAATCACCTACTTATTAATATATCATTCATAATATACAATATCTTAATTTACATATATATGAGTTGAAAATTGTATAATATCATGTTTCAAAATCACATTGCTAAACAATATACCATCTTATTAAAATATCTAATAAATTTTGTACCCATATTTATAGAAGATATTCAGTACTACATCAGTATTTATAATTTAATTATATAATGTACAATTATTATCCATCATGTTTAGTTAATATAATTTTATTTTCATAATATTTTATTTTCATTATATACATATATATATATATATATATATATATATATATATATATATATATATATATATATATATATATATATATATACATTACTCTTATTATAATATATTTTCATACACTACTATATGATAAGTAATTTATCAAGATACATCTATAATTTTTTTCTAATCTATGTTTGTGAAAATTAAATAATTATACTTATTAAATATTATATGCCTACTGGATGGTTTGATCCATCCATCGAGGTGATCGAAGTCGTAACAATGGGTTGCGCTGATGACATGATGGTTCGTCTCAAAGATTAAAAGATGGATAGCCTAATACATAGGTGCAGACTGCTTTCAATAGTCAGATTTAAACTAGGATGAACATAAATCTTATGTTAGGCTTGTATTTATACTAAGTTTGGTTATACGGTAACACCCGAGTACTGGAAAGTACGGGGTATTACAAAATCCAACTGAGTTCACGACCCCGGTAGCTCCATTGGGCCCCTCTGATGGATCGTGGTTTGTGAACTCTCTAGGCAGTGAGAAGTCCAGCGAACTCCTAAGAGTTATAGAGACCATCACGTGAGACCCGACTCCACTACTCATGAGTCTAAAAAACTGCGTGTTACACCACTAATTAAGAGCTTAAATTGTGTGTTGCTCCATAACTCAAGAGCTTAAATTGAGTGTGACTAACTAAATTGAAATTTAGTACCGCCAACTAAGATAAAGATCATCTAGGAAATCCCTTTGTAACGAATCATGAAAGCATAAAACTAAAAAGCACAAAATATGAATCAAAACATTGTGTAAATAAAACAAAAACATCACTACCAAAATATCATGAGATTCTTGTATAAACTTGCAAAACTTACAATCCTGAAAATACTTATAGTAACGAAACGGAAGATATTGAAGGTATACATCTAATAATTCCCTTGAAATGCCTAGCGCTGCTAAGTATTGTTGCAAGTTTTCTTGGAGATCAATCTGAGCAGCTACATGTTCTAATCTGGCATTTGAAATCATTCTTACAGGATCTGGGAAGCCGGCTAACTTCTCTTCCAGAGAGGCAATTAATTCTTCATTCTTCGCCAATTCAGACTTTTCAGAGTCTACAGAATGGAGGCTGCACTCTATCTTCTCTTACACTCTTTCAATGTTCAAACCCACCTCTGAACTTTTCTTATCCAATTGTATGATTTCTTGCTTCAGAAGAGCGATACGATCCTGGATTACTGTCTAGTCATTAATAAAAGTCTTCAATTACCCTTGTAAAGATAATTGTTCTTGATCATGGCAAGAGACAATGGGAGCAATCTGGAAAACTTTCTCCTTAGAATAGGCAAGCTACTTCTTGTATTCTAAAATTTCAGGCTAAACAGTCATAGTTTTAGCTGATGACAAGGCAGCTATCGAATTATGAAATCTCAGAAGAGTGTTGCGCACAGAAAAAACATCAACTTTAGCCATCCTTGCAGTCCCATCCAGGACATCTAAGGCAACAGTCAAATCGGACCATTGATCAGGATCCTTGAATATCTCAATAATAGCCAATATAGAGTTCCTAATCAATGCCAATTTGTATGCAGAAACCTTCTCAAAGGATAACACATTTAACAAAGTCCCAATGGAGCCGGAACTTGCTGCACCACTTTGAGGTACATTCCCTATTAAAAGTAAGAAATATAAAGTTATAATAAAATTATATGTGCAGGTAACATAAAAAGCGTAAACGTGGAAAAGGATATACCTTCCACTGGTATTAAAACAGCAAGCAGTTGCGTCTCCTTAGCAGGGGAAGGGTTAGGTTCTACCATCTCCGCAAAAGATGGAGCCCTATCCTTAGTACTTGAAACAACAGTAGTGGAGGCAGGTAAAACAGTTGGCTCCATTGGAAAAGTCATTTCATATTCAGCACTTGAAGCAACTGTGGTAGGAGTGGGAAACTCAGTTGGCTCTGATGGAAAAATGATCTCATGAGCCACTGCTCACGGAGGTATTGAGAATCTTGGTGAGGCTACTGGTGCAACAGGGGGCAAATTCAGAGGAGAAGCACTATCTGCCTCCGTATTTGCAGCATGATCACCTGAAAAAAAATGTGTAAGACAAGAAAGAAGGAAAGAACAAGAGTAAACAGCGATAGTAAGACTTTCTTACGTGGTGAATATCTGTATTCTCCATAGTCCAGGGGTTCTTCTTCTTCCCTTGCCACAAGAGAATTTTTTAGAGGAATGACTTTAGAAGTTGGGAGGATATGTCCCTCATCAGTGGGAACATCTTTCGCAATTATATCATCTTCATCACTTATATTCACTTCTCCCTCCTCATAATCATTTTCTTGATTCTCGCCTTCTATCTTTGATGTTTCATTTAAACCAATCTGATTTAAATAATTTTAACTCGCAAGTATACGAATCAGATGTAGATATGGTACGTACTACGAGATCGTTCCCACGAGGACTGGTTGTCACAATTTAAAATTTAAAACTCTTCTTAACTAATCCAACAAATAGTTTAGCAAGTGATTAAGAAAAATAATCTAAAAGGATAACCAAGAGCAATGAGTAAAATCCAATCAAGAAGAAGACTAGGACTTTCGAATCCACCCCTAATTATCATAACCCTTATTTTACCTATTGATTCACCCTAATTTAGATTGATATCAAAATAAATAAAGCACACTCTATGTCCTTAGTCGGGCACATAGAATGTATAATCCCTTAGAGCATATGGATCACATCTATCCATCCATGGTCAGGCATGGAGAGATGTAGATTCCTGTTTCTTCCTCTATAGGAAACCTATTTATGGTTAGACACAAGCACCTAGAATAATATTCCAAACAACATCCACATCTAGACTTTGGTTAAGCTTATAGAATGGAGATGTACGGAAATCTCAGGAAAGCACATTAGAGAAAGAAATAAATCAATCAGATTCAGATGAATTCAACATATAACAAAAGTTATTCAAATTAGCGGCTTCATCTCAGCCCTAGCTATAAGATTAGCAATCCATAAAATCAAATAAAAAGAAGAAACTATAAAATTTAAACAATAAAAATATCTCCCTTCTCTCTCTTCTTCATTCCCCTCTCTCTCACTCTTCTCTTTTCTTTCTCCTCTCCCTAGCTCTCCCCAAGCTCTGGCTCCCTCTCATCCACGTTTTGCAGCTCTTTTTATAGCTTCTGGAGTGGCTAGAGTGGTGAAAATCAGATTTGGAAAGCTGTCACACGCGCGGCGAAAGCCTTTTCGCAGCCAGGTTTGGGGCTTCATAACTCTTGTGTTCCTTGCATTATGTCTGTAAAATCAACATCTCTTGGGACGTTTTTGACTGCTCTACACGATGGGTGGCTTGGACCAAGTATATAATCAAAGATGGTGGCCCACAACCGCCTGGAAAAGTTAGTTTTCGTGGATGTACGAAAGTTTTCGCACTCCTTCACTGTCATGATCGGTGGGCCCCACAGAAGCATTTTTGGGGAAATCTACCCCATCCATTAGATAGCCCTCAAAATTTCAGTTAAGAATGGATGGTTTTGAACGTCCATTGAAGCGGCCTAGAGAAGAAATCACAATGAAATTAATTTTGAACATCCCACGGCAGTCTACTTGTGGACTCTATATCGCACACGTGTGCATGTATGGGCATAAAATATCAACATAGATTTACAGTTCTCGGAGCCTTCTACACGATGAACGGCTTGGATGAGCCGTATGGGCAAGGGTTAGGGCCCACTATCATTCACAAAAAGGGACTACAGTCGGTCCCTTCACTGACGCTAAAACAGAAATTTTCATTTTTAAGAAGGAGATGGGTCAGCGCTTGCGCTGACCGCCTCATGCATCCGGTGCGCGACGGGCACGTGTGTGCACTATGTACACATGTTGTACATACAAGGCCCACTGTAATGTTTCTTAGAAATCTAATCCATCCAATAAGTTAGTCTCCCTATTTAAGGCATTGAGACCAAATTTTAGGCAATTCCAGATATCAGGTGGGCCTAGAATCAACGGTTTATGGGCTGATCTATCAGTTGGGGCACTTTCATAGTGATCCGAGGGCTGAAATTTGAAATGTACGATTAATTTATGGCCCTCATCCCATGTATGAAGATTTAAGCCAATCGGATGACGGGAACCCAGTGATCTTGCATTCTGCACCAGTTTCGGCCTCTTTAACGTAAACGGCTTGATTTCCTTGGGTCCCTGGCGTGTAAATTCTTCAATATTGGTCCTCTAGAGTCCATCCCCTGCTCTGATGACTTCAAAACGTCAAATCCATGCTTTTAATATTATTTTTTCGTCCAAGCTCCTAATTACACACTGCAACAAAAACACGATTAAAATATTCTATTAAGCATTATCATGTACGTAAAATCAGGTAATAACTGGGTCTAATATGTAATATTCAACCCTTATCATAACCCCCAACCAACGTTTTGCTAGTCCTGAGTAAAACATGCAAAAAATAATTTCAGAAATAAAAGACAATTCCTGTAAACCCAAGTGACTTGTGAACAGATAGTCGAGATGCGAAAATTCTAAGATTCATGAATGGTAAGTAGAATTTTTTTTTTTCTTGAAATCAAGCTCACTGTAAACTAGATAATCAAGTTCAAAATATTAATCCATTAATCAGAAAATTCTAAACTTTGAGTTTCATGAGTGTATAGTGCGATCTCGGCTTACCACTGTTAAGAAATCCAATTGTCATTTTCATGATATCATTGGTAATTAACAACGGCATTCATGACAACCAAAACTGAAACCAACACTTGCCTTATAGATTAAATTTTCATTTTACCAGCCTTTGATTTTTTTTTTTCTCATGAACAGTAGCGCCAAGGAGGGGAATCAAATCCTCACCTATAGGGAGCAAACCTATGGTGAAAACTTGTCACCTAACTTTTCTTAAATGTCAATCATGGGGGATCGAATCTACACCTATAGGGAGCAAACCTATGATGAAGATTATGCGACTTACCCTTTCAATTCTTCTTATAAACTGATTCTAAAAAATTTATTTGCAGGCTGGTTCCTTTCATATTTAGTGATTACCAAGTTAATCATTCAATTATCGAACCGGAACCTTAATGTGTAAGCGAGATGTGATATGCGAAATCATGACTCAATCAATGTTTACAACTTCTAATCATGGATTAATAACTCAAACTTAATTATGAAATCTAACAGATGGATGAATCTAAGAGTCTTAAATTACCAACATTTTGTATCTTGTAATTTTAAAATTACAACTATCCTTCAAATTCACAAAAAAATTCACAATTTTTACTCAAGACCAAGAAAATACTGATTAGGTTACCTAATCTCCCACTCCCAACCTAAAATCTACATTGTCCTCAATGTAAAAGAAATAAGCATACAATGCACATGGGATAATAAAAGTAAATGAGAAGTGATGGGAAGATAGTACCTGAATGAAGGGATCAAGAGAGATTTTTCAAGAGATCACTGTGCGAGAGCAGGTCAGTACAACAGTGAAGACATGAAAGTAACTATCCTAAAACAACGTATCAAGCAAACTAACCTAACGGCATAAAACCATCTATCCTAGAACAACATAAATTAAACTACCCTAGTCCTATGAAAGCAGGGAAAAACTACTCGATCATGCCACAAGGTTCCTCTTCTGGCCAATATCTTGATAAGTTTCTTAATAAGTTCCTCAATAGGATCATCCAAAAGCCCTTTTTGCAATAAGTTTGGGCACTCTCTGCTTTCTCTACCAGCAATGTAGACAAGTCTTTCTTTATATAGGCAAAAGGTTCCAACAGATATAAAACGGTCATATTTATGACAGAGTTCGATATCATCGAGCAGGGTAGATATCATCGAGTGTATACTCTCGATGGGATCGACTGTCCGCTCGATAACACAAACTCAAATGTCATACACTTTTGAAACCCTTTGTCAGCTGGTCGATGAGATCGATACTGGTGTCGATGTCATCGGGTTTCGAACTTCGATTTCATCGATACCGAGATCGATCTATCGACATTTGAAGCATGAGAGAGACAAGTCTTAAAATATTTCAGGTTTTTAAGATATGATCGGGAGCAACCGATGTCATCGAAATTTAAATATCGATGATATTGAGGATGTGTCGATGGGATTGAAAAACTGTATAGATTTACCTATAAGCACGCTGGACAGTTTGTATCCTATCTCGATCTAATCGATTAGCCCTCGATAGCATCGACATAAGAATATCGATTTTCTCGAGTGGCTCCCGATCAAAGCTAAAAATAACCTAAAATATTTGTTAGAAGAAATGCGCGCCCACTATCGATATGATCAGTGGCCTTCCGATATGATCGATATTTGAATTCAGATTGAATCGGGAAGGACATCGATATATCAAAGCACATAGTAATTTTCTTAAGAAAAATAAGGGTGCTAGAAATCTATCTATCGATATTATCAAGCCACTTCCGATGGGCTTAATATTTGAATATCGATGATATCGATAGGTGTATCGATATATCGATAAATCCGTCTAGATGAGTATGCGGTTGCTTAACACTTTTAGTCCTCTTATCGATAGTATCGATCAAGTGTCGAGGACATCGACAGCGCAGGTCAATCATATTGAAATGTGTATCGATACAATCGACAGGGCAAAAAAAATTAGAGATTTTTTGATGTTTGAAAAAGTTCACTTACCCAAAAACCCTCATATGTTCTAAGTTTTTTTTAAGGATTTTAATCACCTGGTGTTTTGGGACATGGGATGTGAGGGTATGATTTACCTATGACGAGCTTTCACACATCCGGTTTAGGCAGGCGCTTGAATTATTCTTCCTGTGAGGCTCTACAGATCGCCTAACTCAACACACACTATTATTTGATAAACCAGGGCACTAGCTGTCACGCCCCAAACTCGAAAACCGGGCTCACAAAATTCCCGATCGCCTAATCCGGCGCTGACAGCCTCCATAGAACCCCATTCTCGGCTCCTAGCTCTCATTCACCAGGTTCCGATCCTGGGATGCTACGAGGAGGATTTTCAATGTCAGTTTGATTCGTAATAAGCATAACCAAAGGCATAACCCACAAACAACAACCAAGAACTCCATTACATTTCTACTATGATTAAAAACTTTACAAGTACAATGAGCATAAAGGGAAATACAATGGTAAAGAATAAAAACTCCAAACCGATCTGCAACGTGCTCCTGCCTCAGCGCTGCTGCGATCCAACGTCACCTGCACGCAACGGTCATGCCTAAGCTTACAGAAAGCTTAGAGGGTGGTGAAAGTGTGTGCGCAAGGTAGTAATATGAACATGCAATGTCGGAGTAAAGTGAAATATGCAGATGGATCTATAATATCATGAGTTGTACCAAGGCTTATGCTATGCAAGACATGAATGGTATCGGTCATCCCAAGGCCATGCGATGTGTAATGCAACTCAAGCATACAGATCCTCATCTATGTCCACACATCAATACAGCTCAAAATATGGGATATCACCGGGGTGTAGTACACTCTAAACCAGATTGCCGCCACATCGCGCGTAATAAGGTAAGTGGAAGAGACCACACTATCTGTCTGCCAATATCGGACGCGACTTGTCGATAGCAGACCCATTCCTCGAGCTGGTCAGACTCAGCCTAGTATTGCCACCTACTCTCAAGCGGGTAAGGCCGCACCCCCTTCCAACCGACCACGACACAGTGGAGAGTATAACCGTCTGGTAATCGGTACTCAACGCTCATCTACCCACTCGGTCTAGACGTTGGAGCAACCTCTTGGTACCATAAGGGTTTAGGGACTTTCACCCAGGGATATCAATAGCACCCTATGTAGAACAAGATTTTCGGTATCCAATCCTGCCAACCACGATGCGTCTGTGGAGGCTACAGCCCTGATGTCGCTAGGGCGTACAATAACCATGTCATACAAATGCGAAATGCATGATTCACACTGTCCAGTCATGCAACAAATCCTGCGCATATCGTGCGCTCATGTAGGGCAACACCGCCTAACCAGGAGCCTATAAGCAACCTGTCCGAAGGCATATGCTATGATCAGTCAATCCTCATATCAAGCATGCATATGATGCGTATGATCATGAGTCATAAAACTATACTAAACATGTAAACGAGTGATGAACCATTCTTACGACGCAGATGGGCCTAGACGGCCTATACACAACAAGTACGGCCCAACAATGGACCCTAAAGAGAGTCGTAATGTGGACATCCAACCAACATTACACTCGCAATGTGGACGTCAAACCAACATTGCCCCCAAGGAACAAACTTTGTAGACATCGCTACTTAGTCTGTATGGGAATTACACATTGTAATGGACCGTAGGTTCATCCCATTTGGCCTTACATATATATCAAATGGGCCATATCTTATGGGCCTTTTATTCATCATATGGGCCACATAAATGGGTCACACCAATGGGGTCTTATGTGCATTGCAATGGGTTAAAGCCCGTGGGCCTTGGACTGCATCAAATGAGCTTAACTCATGGGTCTTAAAGGTAACGAATGGGCCACAACAATTGAACCCCATATGTACGCCAAATGGGCCCTAACCCTTAGGCCTTGCATGCATATCAAAGTGGGCCTCAACCCCTAGGCCTTTCATATATCAAATGGGCCTACTTCCATGAGCTTTTAAAATTTCATCAAATGGGTCCAATTTCATGGGCCTTGGAATACATCAAAAGGGCCTAGTCCTATGGACTTGGGACATAACAAGTGGCCTAAACCCATAGGCCTTATGTATTTCAAGTGGGTCTAACCCATAGGCCTTTTACAATCCAAATGGGCCTAGCCCATAGGCCTTAAATAAAGCAAATGGGCCTAACCCATAGGCCTTAAATAAAGCAAATGGGCCTAACCCATAGGCCCTTTCATAAATCAAATGGGCCTAACCCATATGTGAGTGGCCCACCCAACCAAAAGCTCAGGCCTTAAAATGATCCCATCACGTGGATGGACGGTATAGATGCATCACATGCATCATGGTGGGTCCCACTATCGCTGGACAGTGAGCACCACACATCATTCAATGGGCCCCACCGTCCGCTGGACGGTGGGAGTGCAGATACACAATGGTGGGTGCCACTGTCCACTGGACGGTGGACTTAAAGGCACTTGCATCATCGTGGGTCCCATGTGGGGCCCACTGTAATATTTATTTGGCATCCAACCCATTGATAAGGTCAAACAGACCTGGTTGAAGGAGAAATATAAATTTCAGCTTGTTTCAAAACTTCTGTGGGCCCCGAAAAAGATTTCAATGGTAGATATTCAACTCCACTGTTTCCTGTGGTGTGGCCCGCCTGGGTTCTGGATCGAGCCGAAATTTGGAGGGGGCCCACCTAAAGAGGGGACCCACCTCATGAACGGTGTGGATCTTAACATAATCATCATGGTGGGGCCCACGGCAGCAGCCGTGGGTGGCATGCACGGACGTAGTCCGTCCGCGTGACGCGCTGCAGGTAGCGCCTGCAGTGGCTCTGACGCAGCAGCATGCTGCTTCTTTCCTTCTTCCCTTATTTTTTGAAAAATCCTTAGTTTTGAGGATTTTCGAAGGTGGGGTCCACATCGCCTAAATCCACTCCACCCATTAGTTCCCCTGGCCCAAGACGAACCCAAAGAGTCTAGAGTTTGAATTTTTTTGATGTTTGGAAAGTAAAATAAAACAAGATAATGATCTTGAATGGTAAGGGTGCAACTTTCTAATGCTGTGGCCCACCAGACCTTCTAACCAGCCCCATCACTTAGCTCAATGCCTAAAACGGGATGGGTAAGAGGATGGACGGCTTGGATAGGGAATATACATCAAGGTGGAGCCTACACAAGGGGACCACCCCAAAAGCTTCTCTTTTTCTCTTTTTTTTTTGTACAGGGACGTCCAGCGTCCCAGACGCTGGACGATTGGCCTCTTCAAGTATTTGTGGTGTGCCTAAATAGGTGGGCCACCACATGAAAAACAGTGTGGAAGTTCCACATAAAGTGGGCCACATTGATGATTTGAATGAAAATAACGGTCTCGTTGTGGGGCCCATTCAAATAGGCCACAACACCCTGTTGCAATAAAAAAAAATCAAAATAAAAGAAAAGAAAATAAAAGGGAGAGAGACATGGAGAGTGGGACACGATTTGTGATGGAGGGCTCCGCCACTATGAGCCCTCCCTTGTAAGAAATTATACAATAAACAGATACCTTTTGTACATGGGACCATCGAAAATGAAAATCAACGGTGGTGATCCATTCCCCACCGATATGGACGGTCTAGATGACCTCTTGCAATGAAATAAACATCATGATGGGGTCCATGGAGAATGGCCCCATCATGGAATGATCATGATGATCCAAGTGGGCCATCGGCCTCATCTTAGGGTCCCAAGCGAGATCCACACCATTGATCGGTGGGTCTCACTTGGCCCATCATAAAAATAAAAGAGAAACTATCCTAAGGAGGCACCCACCGTCCGATCTTCTTGCTCCTAGGAGTTCCTTGGTACTTTAGCTTCAACTTCAATGGATGAGATGAGGAATGGAGGGTTGAGATGAGAGATCTTGGGATAGGAAAGTGGGCCACTTGGAGCTTAGGGATACTTGGGAAATTCCATACGTATGGAGCTCTTTTGCTTGGAGTTTTTGTAAATGAGAAAGAGAGGAGTTGTAAAGGGAGAGAGAGAGTGATGGATGGATGTGGTGAGTGATGGTTGTGTAAGAGATCTTTGACTTTTGTGACCTTTTGTGTGAGAGTGGTAAGGGAGGTGAAGACTTTTGTGGTTGCATGGGAAAAGGGGTGAAAGTGATGTGTACTTGACATGTACTTGATTGATGGATTGATTGATTGATGGGATTGATGTGATTGATGTGATACATCGTAGAGAATCCCTTGGATTTCGCAACGCGTGGCGTTTTCTCGCACCGAACGTTGGCCCACATCTCTTGACCAGGGTATCGCCTCGGCGCGTGAGTCGCGACATCGGAACCGCAACGACGGTGCGGTTGCTATGGTATTGGTCTCGGGTTGAGTCAACTCGGGTTGTCGGTATATGAATCAGGATCGCGCGTCGATATCGGTTAAGGGTCGAAGGTCGTCGGAATTCGACCGGTAAGACCGCGGAGGTCTACGAAAAGGTACAGACCAAGATACGGGTCTTACAGCTCTCCCCTCCTTATAAAAATTTCATCCTTGAAATTTACACAAGCATCGCAACTAAGCATTACTCGCGAGGAATAAGAAACATAACGTCATCATATAAAATCAGGGGCAGCATACAAAATACAATACAAGATCAATTATCAAAGAGATGAGGATAACGCTCTCGAACCTCAGCCTCACGCTCCCAAGAAGCCTCCTCTATAGAATGGTGACCCCATTGCACCTTCACCAACGGAATGACCTTGGTTCTGAGGACCTACTCCTTCCGATCAAGGATACGGACTGGCTGCTCAATGTAAGAAGCGTCCTCACGAACCTCCAACGGCTGCCAATCAATAACGGGAACTATGTCTGACCCACACTTCCTCAACATGGATACGTGGAAAATGTCGTAGACACCAGACAACTGTGATGGCAAGGCAAACCGATAGGCCACGGCGCCAACGCGCCCAGTGATCTCAAAAGGTCCTATGATCTCGGGGTAATCTTGCCCTTCGCACCGAATCGAACTACGCCCTTCATGGGCGAGACCTTGAGATACACATGGTCCCCTACATCAAACTCCAAGGGACGACGCCGATTATCAGCAAAACTCTTCTGTCGGCTCTGAGCTGTGCGCATCCTCTGCCTGATGATGTCAATAGCCTCCGACGTCTCCTGCACAAGCTCGAGACCTAGGAGGCGGTGCTCTCCAACCACGGTCCAACAACTCGGTGATCTACATAGTCTGCCATATAGTGCCTCAAAAGGAGCCATGCTGATGGTCTCCTGATAGCTATTATTGTATGCGAACTCAGCCAATCATAGATGCTCATCCCAGTTACCCCCGAAGTCAATCGCACAAGCCCGAAGCATATCCTCAAGGATCTGGTTGACCCTCTCGGTCTGACCATCGGTCTGCGGATGGTACGCGGTGTTGAGCTGCAAATCAGTCCCCATCGCTCGCTGGAAGCTCCTCCAAAATTGAGACGTGAACCTCGAGTCTCGGTCAGAAACGATCGAGAATGGAACGCCATGCAGTCTCACAATCTCCTCAATAAATAATCTCGCAAGCCGGTCCATAGACCAAGTCGCACGCATCGCAAGGAAATGTGCAGACTTCATCAGACGATCCACAACAACCCAAATGGCGTCATGACCGTGCTGAGTCCTCGACAAACCCATAATGAAATCAGTCGACATGTGCTGCCACTTCCACATCGAGACGCTCAACGGCTGCAATAGACCAGGAGGTCTCTGATGATCGGCCTTGACATACTAGCACGTGTCACACTCAGCCACAAAACTAGCGATCTGGCGCATCATCCCCGCCTAAAAATACTGTCGCCTCATGTCACGGTACATCTTCGTCGAGCCCGGGTGGATAGAAAACCGCGATCGATGTGCCTCGGTCATAAGATCTCTACGAACTCTGGAATATCCGGGACACATAATCGGCCTCTGAAACGAAGTCCACCGTCTATACCAATCTGCCAATCAGCCTGACCCTCAGATGTAGCCTCAACCATATAACTCTGCAACGACTCATCAGCCTGCTGAGCCTCGATCACCCTAGCGATAAGAGAGGGTTGAATCGACAGACTCGATAACTGAACAATGGAAGACTGCAGGCCGAACTCAAAGTCATAGGCTGCAATATCCTCAAGCATCCGCCACTCCTGGATCATCATATGCGCCACTAGTCCTCGTGGCTGATGGCTGAGGGCATCTGCCACCACGTTCGCCTTGCCCGGGTGGTACTGGAGATCAAAATCATAGTCTTTCAGGAGCTCCATCCAGCGCCTCTGTCTCATATTCAACTCAGACTGTGAGAAGAGGTACTTCAAGCTCTTGTGATCAGAGAAGAGATCGAACCTGACCCCATAAAGATAGTGCCTCCACACCTTCAGTGCGAAGACAACTGCAGCCAGCTCTAAGTTATGCGTAGGATAGTTCAGCTCATGGACCTTGAGCTGACGAGACGCAAAGGCCACTGGTCTCCCGTGCTGCATCAGGAAAGCACCCAAATCGATATGCGAGGCATCAGTGAACACAATAAATCTGTCACTCCCAGAGGAAAGAGTGAGGACAGGAGGGACGTCAGACGGTCCTTCAACTCCATAAATGCTCACTCGCAGGCGTCACTCCAAATAAACTCAATGCCTTTCCAAGTCAACCTGGTCAGCGGGGCTGCAATACGAGAAAAACCCTCGATGAAACGTCGGTAATAGCCCGCCAAACCAAGGAAACTACAGATCTCAGTCGCAGTCGTGGGCTGGCCCCATAGACGCACTGCCTCGACCTTCGAGGGATCCACTGCGACACCCTCCGTCGTCACCACATGACTGAGGAACTTCACCTCCTCCTGCCAAAACTCTCACTTCTCCAGCTTCGCATAAAGCTAGTGTGCGCGGAGGGTCTGTAAGGTAATCTCCAAGTGCTGCTCATGCTCCTCACGAGTCCTCGAGTAGATCAGAATGTCGTCGATGAAGACTACAGCAAACTGATCCAGATATGGGCGAAAGACCTCGTTCATCAGCTGCATGAAGACCGCAGGTGCATTGGTCAGTCCGAAGGACATGACCTGAAACTCAAAATGACCATAACGCGTCTTGAATGCCATCTTCGAAATGTCCTCATCTCAGACTCGAATCTGATGATAACCGGAACGCAGGTCAATCTTTGAAAAGAACTGTGCACCCTGCAGCTGGTCAAACAAATCATCAGTCCTAGGGAGCGGGTACTTGCTCTTGATCGTGACTTTATTGAGCTCGCGGTAGTCAACGTAGAGCCTCAACGAACCATCCTTCTTCTTTATGAAGAGTACCGGTGCTCCCCACGGAGAACTGCTCGGACGGATAAAGCCCAACTCACGTAACTCGTCCAACTGCTTCTGCAGTTCTCGTAACTCCAACGATGTCATACGATACGGGACCTTTGAAATAGGCGCGGTACCGGGCACGAGATCAATCTAGAACTCGGTGAGTCGGTGAGGCGGTAATCCCGAAATCTCCTGGAACACATCAAAAAAATCGTAAACCATGGGCAAATGGTCGATGTAGGCGGCAACAGGCTCCTCTATGGCGCATGACATCAAACAAGATAATCGCTCTTCTCTGGCCTCTGCAATGAACTCGAACTGCGGTACGCCGGGTATACAAAATGTAACGGTCCTCGCGGCGCAGTCCAATATAGCATAGTACTCGGCGAGCCAATCCATGCCTAGGATGACGTCGAAATCAGACATCGGTAAAACGAACAGATCGATAGGCAGAAAGGTATACGCAACTAGAACGGGGCAAGACGAACAAAATCGTCCCAACACTGCAGTCCTCCCCAAGGGAGTCGATACTGATAGGCTCTCACCAGCAGACTCCAACGGTAAGCCAGCCGATCGACAGAAGCTCTCGGCTACAAAAGAGTGCGATGCACCAGAATCAAACAACACACGTGCAATGCATGCAAAAACTGGAAGTATACCCTCAACGACTCCTCCGGATGACTGCAGATCCTGCTGAGCCACATAGAATCTAGCCTGAGCCAGCTGGGGAGGTTCCTGTCCCCTCTGAACGTGTTGCTGCTGCTGATGGGGTCGCTGAGGTGATCGAAACTGCTACCTCTGCTGTTGTAGCCTCTGAGGCTGGTGCTGATGCTGATGCTGCTGCTGAGGTGGCCTCGGTGGTAGAGGCTGCTGTCGCTGCTGCAGTGGGGGTCTCTGCTGCTGCGGTGGAGGCTGCTGGGGAGCCCTCTGCTGCTGTGGACCTCTCTGCTACTGCTGGGGGCTGGGACACTCCCATGAACGGTGTCCCGTCGCACCGCACCTAAAGCAAATGCCGGTGAACTGCCTCTGAGGTGGTGGTGGAGGTACTGCTGGTGCTGATGGTGCACGAAAGGCTGGGCGACCTGTACGCCTCTGCTGCTGTGGTCGACACTGCTGGAAATCACTGGAAGAAGCTTGCCTCTTCCGGTCTCTCCTCTGACCACGGTCAGACTGAGAACCGGCCAACTCAGTCTCATAAATCTGAGCTCTCCGCACCACTTCCTGGAAAGTAGGGAGCTCATGCCCAATAACAAGACCTCGAAGGCCGTAACGTAAACCGTGCTCGAAACGGCGGGCCTTCTGCCCCTCGTCATCAACCATATACAGTGCAAATCTTGATAGTGCCACAAAACGGGCCGCGTACTGTGCCACAGTCATGTCTCCCTGCACCAGAGTCTCGAACTTTAAGGCTCACTGACGACGGATATGGTCGAAAAAGTACTGCTCCTCGAATCGGTCAACAAAGTCCTCCCATGTCCAGACATAATCAGGTCCAGCAACACGGGTAACAGAGGTCCACCAATGCTCGGCCTCACCCTGGAAGAGAAATACTGCTAACCGGACTCACTGCTCGGTCGTACATGACATGGTATTGAAAATCTTCTCCACATCGGAGCGCCATCTCTCTGCTGCAGTCGGATCTGGCTCGCCCTGGAAACGTGGGGGATCAAGCCGTCTGAACTCACAAAGTAAGGCGCTCGCGCGCTCCTGTTCTGCCTGAGCTGGAGAAACAACTGGGCATCTGCCCTGTCCCTGTAGTGCGGCTGTCACAGTCTGTAACATCTGCTGTAACTGAGAGGCACTCACATTCACGGTCGGCTCCTCATCGGCCTCAGGTGGAGGAATGTCATCCTCAGGGAAGGGAGCAGGGATCTTTGAGGGTGGAACGGGAGACGCAGGCGGTAAAGCTGGAGCCTCCGGTGGTGAAGCGGGATCCTCAGGTGGTGGTGCAGGAGTCGAGCGGGTAACCCTCCCGGGCACCATGTCCTACAGGAAAGAGCGAAGGCGCTTATCAACTTCGAAACTCTCGAAGGTATGCACGTTAACCGTCTGTAACGGAAGGTTGCTAAGCTATCCGAACTTCAGAACTTAGCCATTCTATACTCATAGCAGACATGTAATGTTGTTCTCGGTTATTCCCAAGTTATGCTCTGATACCAACTTCTGTCACACGCCAAACTCAGAAACCGGACTCATAAAATTTCTGATCACCAAATCCGGCGCCGACAGCCTCCGTAGAACCCCATTCTCAGCTCCTAGCTCCCATTCGCCAGGTTCCAATCCTGGTATGCTACGAGGAGGATTTTCAATGTCAGTTTGATTCGTAATAAGCATAACCAAAGGCATAACCCACAAACAACAACCAAGAACTCCATTACATTTTCACTATGATCAAAAACTTTACAAGTACAATGAGCATAAAGGGAAATATAATGGTAAAGAACAAAAACTCCAAAATGATCTGCAACGTGCTCCTGCCTCAGCGCTACTGCTATCCAACGTCACATGCACGCAACGGTCGTGCATAAGCTTACAGAAAGCTTAGATGATGGTGAAAGTGTGTGCGCAAGGTAGTAATATGAACATGCAATGTCGGAGTAAAGAGGAATATGCAGATGGATCTATAATATCATGAGTTGTACCAAGGCTTATGCGATGCAAGACATGAATGATATCGGCCATCCCAAGGCCATGCGATGTGCAATGCAACTCAAGCATATAGATCCTCATCTATGTCCACACATCAATACAGCTCAAAATATGAGATATCACCGGGGTCTAGTACACTCTAAACCAGATTGCCGCCACATCGCGAGCAATAAGGTAAGTGGAAGAGACCACACTATCCGTCTGCCAATATCGGGCGCGACTTGTCGATAGCGGACCCATTCATCGAGCTGGTCAGACTCATCCTAGTATTGCCCCCTACTCTCGGGTGGATAAGGCCGCACTCCCTTCCAACCGACCATGACATAGTGGAGAGCGTAACCGTCTGGTAATCGGCACTCAACGCTCATCTACCCACTCGGTCTAGACGTTGGAGAAACCTCTTGGTACCATAAGGGTTTAAGGACTTTCACCCAGGGATATCAATAGCACCCCATGTAGAACAAGATTTTTGATATCCAATCCTGCCAACCACGATGCGTCTTTAGAGGCTACGGCCCTGATGTCGCTAGGGCGAACAATAACCATGTCACACGAATGCGAAATGCATGATTCACACTGTCCAATCATGCAAAAAAACCTGCGCATATCGTGCGCTCATGTAGGGAAACATCGCCTAACCAGGAGCCCATAAATAACCTGTCCGAAGGCATATGCTATGATCAGTCAATCCTCATATCAAGCATGTATATGATGCGTATGATCATGAGTCATGAAACTATACTAAACATGTAAACGAGTGATGAACCATTCTTACGACGCAGATGGGCCTAGACGGCCTATACACAGCAAGTACGGCCCAACAATGGGCCCTAAGGAGAGTCGTAATGTTGACATCCAACCAAAATTACACTCACAATGTGGACGTCAAACCAACATTGCTCCCAAGGCACAAACTTTGTAGACATCGCTACTTAGTCTGTATGGGAATTACACATTGCAATGGACCGTAGGTTCATCCCATTTGGCCTTACATATATATCAAATGGGCCATATCTTATGGGCCTTTTATTCATCATATGGGCCACATAAATGGGTCACACCAATGGGTCTTATGTGCATTGCAATGGGTTAAAACCCGTGGGCCTTGGACTGCATCAAATGAGCTTAACTCATGGGTCTTAAAGGTAACGAATGGGCCACAACAATTGAACCCCATATGTATGCCAAATGGTCTCTAACCCTTAGGCCTTGCATGCATATCAAAGTGGGCCTCAACCCCTAGGCCTTTCATATATCAAATGGGCCTACTTCCATGGGCTTTTAAAATTTCATCAAATGGGTCCAATTTTATGGGCCTTGGAATACATCAAAAGGGCCTAGTCCTATGGACTTGGGACATAACAAGTGGCCTAAACCCATAGGCCTTATGTATTTCAAGTGGGTCTAACCTATAGGCCTTTTACAATTCAAAAGGGCCTAGCCCATAGGCCTTAGATAAAGCAAATGGGCCTAACCCATAGGCCTTAAATAAAGCAAATGAGCCTAACCCATAGGCCCTTTCATAAATCAAATGGGCCTAACCCATATGTGAGTGGCCCACCCAACCAAAAGTTCAGGCCTTAAAATGATCCCCCCACGTGGATGGACGGTATAGATGCATCACGTGCATCATGGTGGGTCCCACTGTCGCTGGACAGTGAGGACCACACATACATTCAAAGGGCCCCACCGTCCACTGGACGGTGGGAGTGCAGATACACAATGGTGGGTGCCACCGTCCACTGGACGGTGGACTTAAAGGCACTTGCATCATCGTGGGTCCCATGTGGGGCCCACTGTAATATTTATTTGGCATCCAACCCATTGATAAGGTCAAACAGACCTGGTTGAAGGAGAAATACAAATTTCAGCTTGTTTCAAAACTTCTGTGGGCCCCGAAAAAGATTTCAATGGTAAATATTCAACTCCACTGTTTCCTGTGGTGTGGGCCGCCTGACTTCTGGATCGAGCCGAAATTTGGAGGGGGCCAACCTGAGGAGGGGACCCACCTCATGAACGGTGTGGATCTTAACATATACATCATGGTGGGGCCCACGACTGTAGCGTGGATGGCATGCACGGACGTCGTCCGCCCTCGTGACGCGCTGCAGGTAGCGCCTGCAGCGGCTCTGACGCAGCAGCATGCTGCTTCTTTCCTTCTTCCCTTATTTTTTGAAAAATCCTTGGTTTTGAGGATTTTCGAAGGTGGGGTCCACATCGCCTAAATCCACTCCACCCATTAGTTCCCCTGGCCCAAGACGAACCCAAAGAGTCTAGAGTTTGAATTTTTTTTATGTTTGGAAAGTAAAATAAAATAAGATAATGATCTTGAACGGTAAGGGTGCAACTTTCTAATGCTGTGGCCCACCAGACCTTCTAACCAGCCCCATCACTTGGCTCAACACCTAAAACGGGATGGGTAAGAGGATGGACGGCTTGGATAGGGAATATACATCAAGGTGGAGCCTACACAAGAGGACCACCCCAAAAGCTTCTCTTTTTCTCTTTTTTTTTTTGTACAGGGACGTCCAGCATCCCAGACGCTAGACGGTTAGCCTCTTCAAGTATTTGTGGTGGGCCTAAATAGGTGGGCCACCACATGGAAAACAGTGTGGATATTCCACACATAAAGTGGGCCACATTGGTGATTTGAATGAAAATAATGGTCTCGTGGTGGGGCCCATTCAAATAGGCCACAACACCCTATTGCAATAAAAAAAAATCAAAATAAAAGAAAAGAAAATAAAAGAGAGAGAGAGACATGGAGAGTGGGACACGCTTTGTGATGGAGGGCTCCGCCACTATGAGCCCTCCCTTGTAAGAAACTATACAATAAACAGATCCCTTTTGTACATGGGACCATCGAAAATGAAAATCAACGGTGGTGATCCATTCCCCACCGATATGGACGGTCTAGATGACCTCTTGCAATGAAATAAACATCATATGGGGTCCATGGAGAATGGCCCCATCATGGAATGATCATGATGATCCAAGTGGGCCATCGGCCTCATCTTAGGGTCCCAAGCGAGATCCACACCATTGATCGGTGGGTCTCACTTGGCCCATTATAAAAACAAAAGAGAAACTACCCTAAGGAGGCACCCACTATCCGATCTTCTTGCTCCTAGGAGTTCCTTGGCACCTTAGCTTCAACTTCAATGGATGAGATGAGGAATGGAGAGTTGAGATGAGATATCTTGGGATAGGAAAGTGGGCCACTTGGAGCTTAGGGATACTTGGGAAATTCCATACGTATGGAGCTCTTTTGCTTGAATTTTTTACAAATGAGAAGGAGAGGAGTTGTAAAGGGAGAGAGAGAGTGATGGATGGATGTGGTGAGTGATGGTTGTGTAAGAGATCTTTGACTTTTGTGGCCTTTTGTGTAAGAGAGGTATGGGAGGTGAAGACTTTTGTGGTTGCTTGGGAAAAGGGGGTGAAAGTGATGTGTACTTGACATGTACTTGATTGATGGATTGATTGATTGATGGGATTGATGTGATTGATGTGACACATCGTAGAGAATCCCTTGGGTTTCGCAACGCGCGGCATTTTCTCACACCGAACGTTGGCCCACATCTCTTGACCAGGGTATCGCCTCGGCGCGCGAGTCGCGGCATAGGAACCACAACGACGGCGCGGTCGCTATGGTATTGGTCTCGGGTTGAGTCGACTCGGGTTGTCGGTATATGAATCAGGATCGCGCGTCGATATCGGTTAAGGGTCGAAGGTTGCCGAAATTTGACCGGTAAGATCGCAGAAGTCTACAGAAAGGTACGGACCAAGATACAGGTCTTACACTAACATGTGTACTTTCAATCTCCCCCTTTGTCAATTACGTGACAAAATACCAAAATAGCCTAAGATAATATCTATACAAACACATCCTAAATTTTGTGTACATACTTTTACATAATTTTACAAATTCTAATATAGCCATGTACACAACCATTATTTTCTCCTCCTTACTGTAAAACTCTCCCTTTCTTGGTGCAGCTGCTCCCCCTAACACCTACAACATATAATAGCAAATATCCAATTTTTCACACGGGCTGCTTTAACTGTTCTCTCCCTTTTTGTCAATTATTGGCAAAGATAAAGCAGTAGATATTGACTGAAGTTAAAGAAGCATATGGGAGAACCACAGATAAAGATGTATAAAGATGAGATCATTTTCAACCATACATCATCTTCAGAAGATATGAATGTATATTAAACAGGTCAGATAAGATAATCATGAAAATCACATGCATTATATAGTAGAAACTCCATTTAACTACGGGATTTCATATATCACTATGGCAGTAAGAATAGAATTATATGCAGCCATGTTCAAAAATATCCAAAAACATACTGCCACAGACAACAGTAGAACTTTTAGCAGTCCAAAGTCTAACAAAACCATCAAGGGACCGAGTCTTCTATACCCAGAGAGTTTTTTTTAAAAAAAAACTTTAGTAATGCATCACACCTATGCATGAGCAGCAAAAAGATATTAATGCTCTCAGCGTTTCAGTGAGGATCCAGGTCAGTGATGCATTGGACTTTCTATAGATAATCATCAACCTCTACAGTGCTGACAGGTTATCCAAAATTTTTTGTGTATCATGTTGTAGAGTTTCCGGCATGGTTTTAATCTCCAGAAGATGAACTTCACACTTATCCAGCTGTTTCATTATGTAGGAATGTTTATCAAGCAGATCTTGTATAGCATTTCGATTGACTATAGCCTGTATGTTTTTGCAAGAGACGGGGCTGCGTACAGAACATTCTTTGTCTAAGCTTGAAATGGTTCCTCCATAAGGCGTACTGGCCATGATATGTCAAATGTTATCTTGAGTAAACCAAATACGTGGGTGTGGAAGATCGTTGGTAGAAGGCAGCCCAAAGTGTTGTGAAAGCCTGGTCACAAGGCATGGGAATGGAATTATAGTGATGGATTCATCTGAAGATACTCGACAAAGCTGTTGTAAAATAAGAGTGGGGAGGCAAACATGATTACCAAGATGGACATCATACAAGACATTTAGCATGTAAGGAGAAAGTATGTTGCTAGAGATTTCACAGGGATAGACATTTGTGCTAAAAATGTTGTGAAGAATTTTGTATGCAGGACTGAGATATTTGACATGAAGTATATTTTTTGCATTTCTTGGTATAGTAGCACCATCATACAGTGCCCGAGTAACTTCACCCCATACGCCAAGAGCATTTAAATTTCGATCTGATATAGGTAACCTTGTGACTTCTACTCTAATCAGATGGCTAATCAATCTAGGAGTGATATGTTTAGTCCGATTTACGATAACGACATAAACGATTGGAGGATTATTTTCAACGTTGTAGATTGAGCTCAAAAACTGATGCACCAGATTATGTTGAAATGTTTCACCAAGATTCACAACATTTTTCCACCCAATCCGTTTCAAGATGTCGATGATCCCAAAAGATTCAACGCACCTTCTATGAACTGTTCATTCTGCCATAAGGTTTAAGTTGGACAATGAAGACGAGACAGTTGCATTCTTACCTTTCTTCCTTTCAATTGATGCATGTTGTGAGTGGAGCAATCCTTTTTTAGACATTTTTGCTCGAGATCTTGACAGAAGATTATTCTGAGAGATATGATTTCAAAAATGAGATTTCTTATCCTCTGATTTCAGTTTTTCCAGTGAATCATTGATATTATAGATCATTGGTTCGATCATATCGATATACCTTAATTTCTATTTCCATTTAAGATTCTGAGAAGACCAACGGACCCGTTGTTTCAGTTACCTGAGAGGTCGTCGATGGTATCGATTCTTGATTGATTCAATCGACATTCAAAAAGACCGATCGTCAGTCATATCAAAAGTGATCATTTTTCAAGTTTTCCTGCATTTTGACAATCTTTTATGCATATCTTAATTTCATCAGTATACATCACAAAATTTTGTACAAGATCTGTATAGCTCAAAAATTATAAACATGATAATGTTTATATACAAAAAAGTTTGAGGTGTATAACCTCAGATGTAACATTGAAAGCTCAACAAAATTACATCATTTCAGCAAGTATCCAGATCTAGATGCATGATCTGGACTTGTTCCTTTTTCTACTTGATATTTCAAGGTATATGAAAGTTAGTCATCAGACAGTTCCATTTATCTTTTACTACCCATTGTGAGACAGATTTCTTTATTCTGTCCTTTTCTTTAGGTGGTGATGGATAGGTGTTTCTCCTAGATGGACTTTTAATATTCTGAGTTTCTCTGATTGGTTTGAATTTTTCAATATGATTTCGATCAGAGTTATATGAGGTCTATCTAGGTGCCAAACATTTAAACTTATAATGATCCACATCACCACATAAATGATAAACTGGAGAAATTCCCATATTGCTACCAAAAGCAGCCAGTTTTGTTGGAGCCTTATTTCTAGCTCTCTTTTTAATTTTCTCATACCCTAGGCCACTCTTATCTCTTCCTAGTCTTCCCATTCCTAACAATTTTTCTAATTTTTCACCACTCTGAGAAAATTTGTGGTTGATTTCAGCAATTCTCCTAGATTTTTCTAAGTCAATGTTGAGTGAATGATTCTCATTTTTGAGTTGCGCATTATCATCTCTTAATAATTCAGCTTGGTTCACAAGTTTTAATAATTCTATTTTTAGGGATAGGTTTTCTCTTTCTAACTTGTCATTGTTTGAATGATATTATTGCAAATCATTGACCAACTGTGTGTTAATTTCCAAGGTTCTTTCCAAGTTTTTCTGCAACAATTTCTTCTTATTTTCAGACATACCGAGTCTCTTAAGGATATAGATGCTATGAATATACAGTTGATTATAAGCATCTTGTAGTTTATCCTTTTCAACTTCTTCTTCCTCTTCAGTTTCGTCATTATCAAATGGAAATGATTCAATAGCTTGTTGTTCTTCCTCAGATTCAGTTGGAATGATCAAAGTAGTGGAGACCATAAGTATTTTTAAATATTTTCGGTCTCCATCGCTTCCTGAGTCACTTGATTCTAAATTTGACTCTTCCGTATCATCCCATGTGGCGGCCCTTGCCTTGCCCTTGGTTTTCCTATTTGTGCATTCAGTAGATAGGTGTTCATACTCCCGATAGGCGTAGCATTGTGGTTCTTTGGTTCTTTTCTCAAATTTGCCTACAGGAGGTTTGTCATCCACCTTTCTTCTTGTAGAGGGGCGGCCGCGATTCTTTTGAAAGAATCTTCTAAATCTTTGTGCCAGCAAAGTCACTTCTTCATCTTCATCTTCTTTTTCACTCTCACTGTTCTCATGTTTTATTTTCTTAGAAGTTTTTATAATAGTATTTTTGGATTTTTGAGATTGTGTGAAGTGTAGTTCAAATGTTTGTAGGGAACCTACTAGTTCTTCTACTTTCATTTCATCAATATTTCTATACTCCTCAATTATTGTTACTTTGGAATTAAACTGTTCCGGTAGGGATCTTAAGATTTTCCTACATATTTTTAGTACCGAAACTTTTTCTCCCAGTCCACCCATGGAGTTACAAATTATATTCAACTTTGTGAAAAACTCCATAAATGTCTCATGCTCTTCCATCCTGAGATTTTCAAATTGTGAAGTCAAAAGTTGTAGTTTAGACCTCTTCACAGTGCTCATGCCTTCATGGGTTGTTTCCACTAGATCTCATGCTTTCTTAGATGTCTCACACATACTTATCTGATTGAATATATCCTGAGACACGGCATAGTAGATGGTATTCATTGCCTTTGCTTCAGCAGTTCGTTGTTCTTTGTCGAACGCCGTCCACTTTCTTTGTGTTTGGGTTTAGTGATGGTAGTTTCATCTTTAAGTATGATCTGTTCAGATGGTTACACATCCCTTTTCAACTATATCCCAAACATCATTCTAGCCTTCTAGTATGCATAATTTGAGCCATCAAATACTGGAGGTCTAGTGACTGATGAGCCCTCTCCTTTGGCCATATTCTTAAACTTCAGTCAAGATCACTCTTTAGGAGGTGAAGCCCTTAAAGAGAGATCCTTTCTAATATCAAATGAAATAGCGGTGAAGACCGCTTGAGTTGAAGTAAGAATATAGGACTTTTTAAAGTTTTATAGTGTATTTAAAAATCCTATTGCACTAATCCTATCAGATATACAATTAACAGGATTACTCAAATGTAACTCTACTGGCTTCCAAGCCAAGTAGAGGATCCAATCACAAACTATTCAGAGGATAGCAATATAAAGCTTAGTTCATGCTAGATATGACTATGTATGTGTGTGAGGTGTGATCTCAGATATTGAGATATTGAAATAATAAAGCAAATCACACAAATAAAGCAGTCCCAAACATAGTCATTTTTATAGTGGTTCGACTACTTGTTCACTCCACTCCCGGCTGTCGCACTCAACCCTTGAGTGTGCCGAATTTCACTAAGGAGGTTTTCTAGGGTTCACCTCAAACCTAAGGTTTTAAATCAGGTTCACCTTCGACCTTTATACGGAGCTTTCTACTCGGTTCACCTCTAACCTTGGAGTTTCACTGGTTCAATCCTAACCAGATGTTTATGCTCTCTACAGAGCAAGGGTCCACACAACGCACCCACTATGTACACTCCTACCAGACGCCTCCTATGAGGACTTTAAAGGGTGAGCAAAACTTAAGACCGAATCCTAGAAAGGAATGATCATAAGTGTCCTCTAGACTCTAGATACTTACAGATAAGTTGATGAGTCTCATTTAATGCAATGACAAAGATATCCTCCTTGTTGTTGAAGTGTCTTCGGCTCCCTTGATCCACAATAAAAGATGTACTAGTACTTAGCTTCGGGTTGGGTCAAGGTTAGGACGAAAATCCACTCTCTTAGAATTTTTCTACAAGGAAGATAGAGTGATTCCCGTCATCTATTCATTCAAGGCATCCCAGCTTAATGATATACTATTAAGATAGTTGTTGAAGGATCCTTGAATGCAGAAGTTTATTTCCCAATCTACTCTATTGAATGTCAATGAATGAGAGTGGATTGGAAGATGATCTCTCGTGAGAGAAAGGGCTTTGGGTATACAATCTAAAGGTAAAACACACAAAAGCACTCTCTACTTTCTCTAGCAGCAATATAGACAAATCTCTCTTTATATAGGCAAAAGGTTCCAACGGATATAAAATGGTCATATTTATGACATAGTTCGATATCATCGAGCGTATACTCTCGATGGGATCGACTGTCCGCTTGATAACACAAACTCAAATGTCATACACTTTTAAAACCCTTTGCCAGCTGGTCGATGAGATCGATACTAGTGTCGATGTCATTGGATTTCAAACTTTGATTTCATCGATACTGGGATTGATCTATCGACATTTGAAGCATGAGAGAGACAAGTCTTGAAATATTTTAGGTTTTTAGGATATGATCGGGGAACAACCAATGTCATCGGAATTTGAGTATCGATGATGGGCGCCAAAAATCTGCTTGTCGATATTATCGAGCCACATTCGGTGGGATCGATATTTGAATATCGATGATATTGATACGTGTATCGATATATCGATAAATCCGTCTAGATGAGTATGCGGTTGCTGGAGACTTTTAGTCTTCTTATCGATAGTATCGATCAAGTGTCGAGGACATTGACAGCGCAGGTCGATCATATCGAAATGTGTATCTATACAATCGATAAGGCAAGCAAACTTAGAGATTTTTTAATGTTTGAAAAAGTTCACTTACCCAAAAACCCTCATATGTTCTAAGTTATTTTTAAGGGTTTTAATCACCTGGTATTTTGGGACATGGGATGTGAGGCTATGATTTACTTATGGCGAGCTTCCACACATTCGGTTGAGGCAGGCGCTTGAATTATTCTTCCTGTGAGACTCTGTAGATCGACTGACTCAACACACACTATAATTGACAAACCAGGGCACTAGCAGGTGCACTTTCATCTTCCTCATATGTATTAAAATAGACAAATGAGATTTTGATTTCCTATCAAGTTGCACATGTAAACAGACAGATGAGATTTTGATTTCCTATCAGATTTTTCCCGGGGTGGATGAGAGTTGGGTCTTGAGGGGAGGGTTTGGGTGTTTCATTTCAATGGATGGGAGGTGGTTATTGAGTGGTGTGCTGAGTGGATTTGGGGATTTTGGAGGGAATTGAGATTGGTGATGGATTGGTTTTTAGGATTTGAGTTGAGATTTGTTAATGGGTTTGGAGATTATTAGAGGGGAATGAGAGAGGGTATTGGATGACAACGTTAGAGTTGATGATTTGGAGTTTGTTGTTTCAGATTTGATGAATTTGGGAGATGGGGGGTTGAGTGTGAGCTATGGATGCACTTCCATAAAAAATTAAATAAAAAAAAAAGGTCTATTTCACATGTCTCGAAACAATAGAGAAATGCTTATTTCAGTGAATAAGAAAATGCGTCTACATGTATGATTTGTACATGATCTTATGCTTATTCAGTGAATTAAAAATGCATCTACAAGTATGATTTGCACATGATCTTGTGCTTATTTCAGTTTTATTATTACTATTTGGTTATTAGCATTGGAATATTGGTATCAGTTGATCTATCATTGCCTCTTTGGGATAGCTATGTTGTGCATGTATCTACTTGTCATGCTAGTTGATGGGAGTTGCATATAATTTTTCTTTTTCTTTTTATTATTGAATTTCTACTCTGATGTTTCTTCTTTTATGTATTTGTTTAAAACATTTTTTGAGGTGTAGAGAGATGTGGCTTGCAGACATTCTTGATGACTTGGACCAAAGAAATGTTTATGAGTACTTAAAAGGAATGGTGAACTGTCATAGAATGCATCTTTTTGATGTTGTTAATCAATATAGAGCCATTTTCTCCGATGATACATCTGGAAGTGAAGAGAACTATGATGGTGGCCTTCTTTTTAGTTAGGCTATGCATCAAATTACTTCTCACCTGGACACTTTGAAGACCATATATGCTCCCCAAGATTACTAAAGGTGGATCACTTTCAAATATCCTTGATCAGTGCATGGTGAGAAGTTCTCCTTGTTGTTTTTAGTCTACATGGTTTTTATGTTTCCATGCACCTTGAAGTACTCTTTATCAAGTTATATGGATATGGCGGCTGCCTGAATTGTTGTTGGGATTAGGGGATAGACAGGATTCTACTTCAAAGTTATGCATTTGTTCATAGATTTATTTTCATCCCAAGCTTTTAATCTCTGATGCTGCAAATGATGTTGGTATTTTTAAAAATCTAATTTTTTGTAGGAGGGATAGCTTCCAATGATGTGTATCAAGATCAAATTCAGACCCAGACTTGTACAAGTCATCTAATGCACCTGCCACCACATGTTCCAACATGGCAAACAAATGAAATATCCAATCCATCAATTAGGTGGACCTCACTGTGACATTACTGCTCAAAGATAAAGGTGATCTATTCAGTAGGTGTGCCCTGATATTAGTAATAAGTTGGCAGGTTAGAAAACATCAGTTGTAGGTTGAGCAACAAAAGCAACAAATCTACATAGTTCAATTTCATGTCTTCAGTGCTAATAAATGTATGTTTTCATCATGTACTCTTACATTGTCTTGCTTGAACATGTGTCTCCGTTCCTCAAGCTTCATTCTGAATTCCATCACATCGCCAGAATTTGGCTGCTTTAAAAAAGTCAGTCATTATAATGCACATAGCATTACGGCCATATTTTCTGGATTTTGCTTAATAATAATAAGATTCTTTGAAAGATATTGAGAATAGAGTCAAGAGCACAGAAAAAATAAAAATAATCATATAATATATGAGAATTGTCCCACAATTATATCTTTCAGTACTTTCGTTCCTTAATCATGATATCAATAAATGCAGTGAGAAAACTCATTAGAAATGGAAGCTAAGAGAATAAAACAAATAGAATAGAAGAGATTCCAATTCATACAAATTTAAAGCACTTTCAAAATAAAATTAATGGTTGCTTGAAAATAGTGAAAGAGTGTGCACAATGCAACATGAGTACACGGCACATGATATGTACCATTAGATTATAATTCCAATTAAAAATTATAAAAACATATGCTCAACCATGATTTAGGTACTAGAAAGAGACTGCTTGATATGTTAATTTTAACAATGAATCATGACTATAGAAGAAAGAATTTAACAATGGACATAAGGAAAGGGCAAGCCAAGATGAACTATGGCCATATCATGGATAATGAAACAAAATCATGATTCCATACATAACATTGAAGTTCTTGATTATTATTATTTTTTCTTTTATGAGAACTATTAGGAAAAATCATTTGAACTTTCCATACAAGGAGCATGGTTATCATATGGGCTGTAACTTAACTGCCGCTGCGACCTTTTAACAAAAAAAAAGAAAAAAAAAAGATCTCTATCACCCCGTAACATGTAATGGTTCCTACCATTATTGTTACTAAACGGTTGTAAAAGTTGTTACGTAACTGTTTTTTAATACCTTGACAGTGAGTGTATGACTAGTATTCATTCCTTTCTACGGCTCCACGTAAGGAAATTCTTAGGTGATCTGATTCAATTTGACAATGTTAAAACCTTACAGCAAGAACGATTGGAATCAGCACCAGGTATAATTGTTTAATCAGCTGATAATGGACTGTAACACCCTGAATTTTTGCCAACCTGGGATTAGACATCCTTAGGTAATGGGTCAACCAAAACACCTTGGTAACTGCTCAGAACCGAATTCCATAGCCAAAGAAATCACTTAGGATTAATTCCTTTAGAAATTAAGCGTAAGTTAGCTAGCGCTACACTGGAGTAGCTGTGAAATTGTCCCTGACCGCTTTAAATACGTTCTACAAGACCCAAAACTTGTAGAATCAATGGTGCTATAATACCCTGAAACCTAGGATCAAACTCTAAACCCGTTTGCTCTCAGGAACTCTTTGAAACTTTATATTGGATCTAGACCGCATGTCGAAAGTCCGATACCTACAATCTTAGACCGTTATGACCGCTTAGCTGGACTTGACAACCGTTTCGAAAATCAAGGCCAACCGACGTTCAGAGGCTATTTCATTGAGCCTGGAGTGAAGAGAGTGAGAATAAAGTTAGATTTGGAAATTTTAATTCAAATCTGGAACGTGACTTGGCGTGTTATTATTAAGCATTCTGACTGTCAGAATTCAGCCAAATTACACCCTCGGATCAGGAAAAATTTCTCTTTCATATCATGAGACTTGTAGACCTGATCTAGGTGCGATGACAGCTGAACTGAAATTGGACCGCCACGTGCGATCTGCGAACTCTTCCGGTCTGAAAACTTGATGTGTGCTAGATCCAGTATGCACGAGCTTAAGTCCGACCGCGTTCGGCCAGGGGACTTTCAGAAATGCTCTTTTGGATCGAAACAGCCCCGATTTGGTTAGACCTCAAGTAAATATTGTTCTCAAGCCTAATTTGGGAAGAAATTAGGTTATAAAAGGGGTTTAAACCCTCACTTCTCTCACCCATCCGAATTTGCTAGAAACCCTAGCAGAGTGAGAAAAAAAGTGAGAGATTGTGAGAGAGGGTGGGAGAGATCTTCCTGCCACCTGCTGCTGCTACTGCACGTGCTTAAGCGACGTATTCCAATCACTTTTTTGGTGATTCCGACACTTTTCTAGGTAAGGAAAACCCTAACCATTTGCTGATTTAGCATTCCGTCGATTCCATTAGCGATGTAGCTTATGTAGCTTGTGTATTAGGTCGCCTGTTCGCCGTAGACGAAACATATACGCTCCGTTCGAAGCGATACACATCTAGAGTAAAAGGTGCGGATTTTAGACGCTTTGGTTGGCTGTTTTCAACGCTTTCAATGTCGTTTAATAGTAGATTATCGACGGCAACGCCGTTTGACATGTACAACATGCTGTCCGTTTCCCATTTCGTAAACATATGAAAAATATGAGATTTAGGGCATTTTAGTCATTTGTAGGAAATAACGTAAACATCCATATTTTGCTGAAATGATTGACATGGCTTTTTGTCCCAATAGGATATTAGGAATGCGTGCATAATCAGTTTGGCGAAGAGATTCGCCCAAATGCGCACTTTGAGTCGACATACACTATGTAGACTTAAGTGTGTAGAGTGTTTGTATAAATGTTTGTATTAGTATGTATTGAGTATATGGTGTTGTGAAATAGTTTTGAGATTAAATTCTCAAGTAACATGCTGATGTAAATGATTTTCATCATGTTGGCTAAGTTATGGATTTCATTGTATGTACGAAATGCATGTGTTGAATCGATTGCTTAAGTGGTATGTTATAACATGCAACAACATGCTTATATTATTGTATTTCATTTCCATTACTCTTATATGATTGATGATGTGAATCACAAATGTTTGGGACTATACTTAGTCCAGGCAGTCGGTAACCGAGTAAATTCGTGGTTGGCTTATCTTTGCCATGAAGGACGCGTCGATGAACGCGAGTCGTATTTTGAGTTGGCGGCAGTGGTTAGGCCACACGAAGTGTTTCATGCACTTCATGTCGTTCAGCTTGAGATGCGCTCGTGCTAGTCGAGCCTGTCAAGTAACCCGACTGGCCATTGTATGTTCACCATGTATGAGTCATAACTGCTTGAACCTAGGGTACTGAACTTACCATTGGAAACCCTATTAACCATGGTACCTTGATCCATGAAGACTCATGAGCCGAGCATGGTGGTATGGGACACCGTGGTCGAGCTGTCGGCCTACGCTGGGGCCACCAACCTCCCCGTAGTGACCAGTGAGAACCCTACTCTGAGCAGATTATGGTGGTATGGGACACTATATTCTTGCTGTCGGCCTACACTGATTAGGTGATGAGCCCTTTGTAGTGACCTTGAGTTTATCCTGACACCGCATGAGGGCGACGAGTCCTGATATTGTCTTAAGGATATAATAGGCCTGTATTGATAAGGTGATGGGGGAGCGGTGCAACGAGTGCGAGCAATAGCCCTGGCAGCCCTTGCAGTGACCTACAAAATATACATCGTATGAGATTACTAGGAGTGACGACCCTAGTCAGGATCTGTGTTGGGATTGATATAAGGAAGGTACCTTAGTTTCTCAATATTACTATATGAAAAGGACTAATAATAACTCGGTAATTATATCACCATCACATTGCATGTGCCTGGAAGATGTGGAGCACTGTGGGAAGAAAGCATGCCGCGGGCGTAAGATGGTGCCGTATGAGGGAGATCTTCGGTGAGGGCATCCATCACGTCATGTCATATTACATTAACAACAGCATTTAGGAATATTTGATTAATTGCTTTACTATTATCGCATGATTGATTTGAGAACATGCTAATCTTTGCTCTCTTATCCCACTGAGTTGATCACTCACTCCCACGTTACGGGACGGTGTTTTCGGACCCCCACCAGTCCCTATTGTGATTGCAGATGATGGTGCGGCCTGCGAGGCGGAGCTGGACTTGATGATGATGAGGAGGATCTCTCCTTTATGCGTGTTCTGATCGACGGAATTACAGGGAGATTCATTAGATGCCATGACACTTGTCATTTTATATTTTCAGAGCACTCATGTATATTCTTTCTTTCTATTTTGAGGTATACATGTATATGTTTAACCTGGTAACATGTTCACACTCTGGAGACTTCCCATCAATTATATATTATATGTATGTATCACAGTCTTCCGCTTGCTAATTTAACTGTCTCTAGAGTATGATATGTTGTTCTGGCGTAATCCCACTCATGTTTAATACATTAACATAGACAACATTCAATCATACACATTTATGTTGCATAAGTGATGTTCTGGAACTCGGGAGTGGAGTTTTTACTCGACCCCCGATTTTTGGGATGTTACATGGACTTTTTCCCTTCCAGACACAACCTAAGCAAAGGCATTAGTACAATCATTGGTGAAACTATAGGATCTGATTTTTATATAAAAGATATAATTTATAGCTAAGGAATTGTTGGTGCTTCATTGGAAAAAGAGATTGTCTTTTTTTTTTATATTACTTTAATATTGTAGTTTTCTTTTCTTTTGATTTATAATTTCAAATTGTGTGTCAAATATCTGGAATTGTGAGTTTATTGAATTCAATGAATTAGAATATTTACAGAAAGGTTTTGTTCTATTATCATTTCTTACTCAAAAATTTTAGATTTCATAGTAATAGGTTGCGTCTGTCCTGACCTGCGAGTTTGATTGAATTTATGAATTTTCTGCTTCTTTGTACTTAATGATTCATTGGGAATTTTGTTTGAAAATTTATTTCCTTAGTCTACTATATGATTTGTCAATTTTTCTCACTACATATATTCACTTACATGAGAAGAAATCAATTTTCTAATACATGGATTTTAAAGGATTTTAGATGTGAAATGGTGCTACAATTGGATTTCTTTGCATTGCTCAAATGTTGTTAGCTTCCCTTAGCTTTTTGAATACTTGCTCAAATGCTTTAATTTTCATGTTGCACACAGGTTCAAGTGGAATGCTCATATCTTGATACTTTGTCTAAGATAGATGGAACCCACATTCAATGCTTAATAAAGGTATTAGTCTGTTCATTTCAAAACGTTTATGTGAGATACAAAATACAATAGTGATTTGTATATGTGGGTTCTAGTTGCATGCAGTGGGAAGTTGTATAAATACTGGTTGGTTATTCCTAGAATTACATTACATGTTTGGTATAGGATTAGATCACACACATGCCACTTTAATAGGTGTATGATGTGTGAATGGGCTTTCTTACAGGGTCCAAAAGATGAGACATGACCCATTAAAATTGAGTCAGGTCCATTAGGTACCTGCAGGTCTGAGTAACCATTGACAACCCTACACATATGGGTTTAGTCTTTGAGAATTTATCCATTCCAATTTCTATTGTGGTTAAAAAGTTTGTGTTGAATGCCTAACCTATTTTTCCCTCATTCTTTCAGGTCCTCAATACTACCAAACTCTGAGATGACTTTTCTGGCTTACGTAACATATGCAGTTGATCAGATGGTTGGTCCAGCTAAAATTTGGTTTGTTTTTTTAACTGTAAATCCAAGTAAATGGATCTTTATGAATTGACCTGGACAAGAAACACTAGTTGTAGCTGTGACTTTAGCTCAAACTATCACTGAGTAGTTACAATCTAGGTTTTACTTGGGTTGTGTGTCGTTGTAAATTTTCTTAGCAAATGAATGTATGAGGCCTACATTCTTACCCTCATAACATTATTTCTTTTATAGTGAAGGAAGCTCATGAGAGGCTAAAAGTAAGTATCTCAGAGTGGGATTCTTTTATTTGTACTTTCAGGATGCTATCTTCAATAATTTTTATTTTCTTTATCTTATAAATAGATATGGTGTGTTTCTGGTGGCATAGAAATTGGTCGAATTGTCCCATTTTGGACAGTTCAAGGTTAGATGGATAGTATGCTTTCATATAATCTATTTAAATATTCATGCTTGATCTGCGGTCCATCTCCTCGTTTCTCTCTGGATATGCTTCTTTCGTTCTGTATCTAATGCCAAATATCTTTACATTGCTTTAGATATTTGGCATCGGAATGTAACATAAGATCAACTTATCTGGAGAGGCATGGGGAGATGCTAACGAATTTCAGCGTGTATGTTTAAATGAAAATATGAAAGTATTACAATCTATCCAACCTTGGATAGGTATTAACTTAGGATTTAATTGATCGACGATCCCTGGAAGATAGGAACCATTGTTATGACCATGACGAAGTTATCTATTTCCTATGGATAGCAATATGGGTGGCCTGGCCATTTTGACAGGCCCGTGTTTATGTATTAAACATTGACGAAGCAAACCCGGATATACGTTTGAGCTATTTAGATGTTGAGCGGGGGTCCCTAGAAGGTGGGAACTGGTATTATGACCATGATAAAGCTGTCCATTTTCTATAGACAGCATTGGAGTGGCCTGGCTATTAGGACAGGCCATTTTTATGTATTAGCTTGAATTTGTTAGAGCAGACCCGGATGTGCGTCGAAGCTATCCGAATATTGAGCGGGGGTCCCTGGAAGGTGGGAACTGCTGTTATGACCATAATAAAGTTATCCATTTCCTATGGACAATATTAGAGAGGCTTGGCCATTTGGACAAGCCGTGTTTATGTATTAGCTCGAATTTGTAGGAGCAAGCTCGTGTTTATGAAAATATTCATTTATGCTCGAGTTAATTTTGTGTAATTTAAAATGAGCATAACCTTAACCTATAACCTAAACGTATTCTCAAATCCCTAAACCTAAACCTACACCTAATCTTAAGCTCAACTCCCTAACTTAAACCTAAACCTAAACTTGAAAACCCAAACCTAAACCCGATCTCGAACATGAATATGAATCCCTAAACCCTTAGCCTAAACCTAAACTTAATTCACTTAACTTAAACTGACACCTAAACCCGAACATATAACCTGAACCCGAACCCGAATTCCTAAACCTAAACCTAAACTTAAACATATAACCTAAACCTAAACCTATAACCTTAACCTTAATCTATAACCTTAACTTAAACCTATAACCTAAACCTAAAACCTAAACATATTCTTAAATCCATAAACCTAAACCTACACATAATCTTAATCTCAAATCCCTAAACCTAAACCTGCACCTAATCCTAATCTCAACTACATAACCTAAACCTAAACCTAAACTTGAAAACCCAAACCTAAACCCGATCCCGAACCTGAATCTGAATCCCGAAACCCTTAGCCTAAACCTAAACTTAATTCACTTAACTTAAACCTACACCTAAACCCAACTTAAACCTACACCTAAACCTAAACATATAACTCGAACCCAAACCCGAATTCCTAAACCTAAACCTAAACCTAAACCTATAACCTAAACCTAAACCTAAGCCTAAACCTAAACCTATAACCTTAACCTTACCTATAACCTTAACCTAAACCTATAACCTAACCAAAACCTAAACCTAAACCTATTCTCAAATCCCTAAACCTATAACCTAAACCTAAAACCTAAACCTATAACCTTTAACCTCTAACCTATAACCTATAACCTATAACCTAAACCTGAACCTATAACCTAAACCAAAACCTAAACCTAAACCTATAACCTATAACCTTAACCTAAACTTATAACCTAACCTAAAACTAAACCTAAACCTATTCTCAAATCCCTAAACCTATAACCTAAACCTAAACCTATAACCTTTAACCTCTAACCTTTAACCTAAACCTATATAACCTAAACCCAAACCTAAACCTATAACCTTAACCTAAACCTATAACCTAAACCTAAACCTAGCCTTAACCTATAACCTAAACCTATAACCTAAACCTAAACCTAAAACCTAAACATATTCTTAAATCCCTAAACCTAAACCTACACCTAATCCTAATCTCAACTCCCTAAACCTAAACCTAAACTTGAAAACCCAAACCTAAACCCGATCCTAAACCTGAATCTGAATCCCTAAACCTAAACCTGGAATAGTTGTAAGAAAACGGAATTCTTTCAAAAGTGACTTGTGTTTAGGCAACATCAAATAAGATCTCTTTTGTTTTGGTCGACGGGAGTTGGTTTGAAGGTGTAAAGACCAGGTTTGTGGTGTGCTTGTAAATTACTATGAGTTTCTGCCTAAAGAAGGTGGCATTGGCCTAGGATGGACAATTTGTGTTTCAATTAGTTATTTGAGGAGAAAGTTTTGACCTTGGAGGTGCCAATCTGAGTGGAGGAGGTGAGGAAAGCGGTGGACTCTTTGGGAAAAGACAAGGTGCGAGGGTTGAATGGCTTTCCTCTGCCCTTCTTCCAAGTCTTATGGGAGACAACGAAAGGGGATTTGGTTAGCTTCATTGCCAAATTCTTTGATTGCAGCTATTTAGCATATGAGATGGGGGAGTTGTTTACTGTCATCACCCTGAAGACTTTAAATCGACTCCCATCATATGCAAAAGGAGTGTTCACGATTCTTTAAATACTTTTAGATGAAGACTTTAAATAGACTCCCATCATATGTAAAAGGAGTGTTCATGGGTCTTTAAATACTTTTAGACAGTTATCTTTGCCCCTTTAGAAAGTTAAAATTTGTTTCAACTCTAAAGCTCAAAATCTTACTTAGGAAAAAAAAATTCAATGGTGCAAGCAAGAGGCTGTATCTTACACTCCATTTCTACCTACCGTTGATGTCCCCCCCCCCCCCCCCCCCCCCCCCCCCCCCCCCCCCACACACACACACACCCACACCCCCACACACACACATACTCAATTTTAGCTATCCATTAGTGCAATTGATAGACAATACCATTTATTTTTTATTTTTTTGACGATAAAGATTCATTAGCGAAAGAGAAAAAAGGGACATTATTCATCAAGGTAGGCAGCATATATCATCTGAGCACAGGAAATTCTGGTCCATGCCCTCCTTGGACAAACTATCGGACTAAGAGGTAGCTTCCCTTGGGATGCCACTGAGACTGGCATCGACCTAGGTTGGACAATTTATGTTTCAATTAGTTATTCGAGGAGGAAGTTTTGACCTTGGAGGTGTCAATCTCAGTGGAGGAGTTAAAGAAAGCGATGGACTCTTTGGTAATAGACAAGGTGTCAGGGCTAGATGGCTTTCCTCTGGCCTTCTTTCAAGGTTTATGGGAGAGGAAAATGGGATTTGGTTAGCTTCATTGCCAAATTCTTTGATTGTGGCCATTTAGCATTTGAGATGGGGGCGTTGTTTATTATCATCACCCCGAAGACTTGACTCCCATCATATGCAAAAGGAGCGTTCATAAGTCTTTAAATACTTTTAGATTCCTATCTTTGTCCCTTTAGAAAGTTAAAATTTATTTCAACTCTAAAGATCAAAACCTCACTCAGGAAAAAAAATCAATGGTGCAAGCAAGAGGCTGCCGCTTACACTCCTGGAGTCACCCTCCATAACCAAGCACCGATAAAAGATTAGGAACCAGCTTGAGGCCCCATAATATAGGTCTAATTATATTTATCGCTGATTAAAAAAAGCTTCTAATTTACCATGGTTTGAGGCTACCAATTTTATTGGAAAGTACTAGCCTGATTGTTCCTTTATCACCATGGATGACACCTCCAATGTCGTGTGCCTGGATTTCTAGAAGAGTTTCCATCAACATTAAATTTTTGACCATCCAAGCGGAGTAGTTAAACAACTAGGCTTTTGATCCCTTTTCCACTTATCCATAGCATCAGTTCAAGCAGAGTTGTACTTCACCTAATGCCATAATGCCTTTAGGGCCTGTTTGGAATGTGGGAAAAGAAAAGTATAATGATTATTCAATGATGGATTCCCAGGGTTTTCATCTACACTACTAAAACATGGATTCTTATGGATTTCATTATTGGGGGCTTTTGTTTGGATTGCAAGTAGAAATCTCATATTCCTCTCCACAAATTTCCCCTGGTATCTTTTGTGTGAGAGTTTTTTAGAATGTGACGTGGATATATAAGATTGTTTGTGTTTGGATGTACGTAGTTTATGTTTGTATGGATCTACATAGTTTGTGTTTAGATGGATGTGAATGTGAACATGATGAAATATATTATAACATGTCTATATCAGGAAGAATATGATGAAATATATTGTAACAGGTGTATATCAGGAATTTTTGCCCAAAATTTGAAAAAAAAAAAAAAAAGAGACTTTTACCTAAGAAATATTTCATAGGTAAAAGTTTTCCCCATGTTTTTTACCCACAAAACATTTCGTGGGTAAAGGTTTTCCCCACGTTTTTTACCTACGAAATAATTTGTAGGTAAAAGTTCCAACCACATTTTTACCTACGAAAAATTTCTTAGGTAAAAGTTTTTACCTACCAAACATTTCATATGGAAAAGTTCGGACAATATTTTTTACTTAGGAAGAATTTCGTAGGTACACAGTTTTTACCCACGAAAATTTTCGTAGGTAAAAGTTTCATGAAACATTTTTACCTATGAGAACATTCGTCAGTAAAAGTTTTTTATTTATTTTTTACCTACAAAAAAATTCATCGGTAAAAGTATTTCCATTGTTGCTGATGCCCATTTTCGTCAGTAAAAGCCTTTACCCTCGATCTTTTATCGACGAATTTGTCGCCGAAAAAATTCGTCGGTAAAACTTATTACCTACGAAAAACTATCATTTAGCGACCAAGTTTTTTGTTCGTAAAAGTGGATTTTCTTGTAGTATTGGATCTTTGGCATGTAAATTCTTCATTCTTGGTCTCATAAGATCCATCCTTGGCTTTGGTGATTCTTGAGCGTTAAATCCATGTTTTTAGCATCCTTTTCAATATAAGCTCTTAAATTCACCTTGCAACACAAACATGATTAAATTAAAACATTAAGTATTATCATGTTTATAAAACCAAGTAATAAATGGGCGATAATATGCAATATTTGAGTCTCAACGGTACCCTTTAGCTTCCCTTCATACGGTTATAAACCTAAAAGTAAAGGCAGGAGCATCCCTTCCATTTCAAGAGCTAGAAGCAAGAGAGCTTGTTGTTTAGCTATAAGCATGAAAGGTCTAGCATTAGTCGTTTCAACAAGTAATTAAGCAAGTGATTTTGTAAATGAAGCATACTTTATTCTCGCACACACCCCATATAAATAGTTGCTTCGATCAGCCCAACCCATATTGATAGAGAGAGAGAGAGAGGAAAGGTTACTGCGGGTATTAGCTAACTGTTAATGATATGATCATGAAAAGATAACATTGAGCACCCCGAAACAATGTTTGGAATATGATTCTCTCTCCTGCTCGTTATTTGAATCCATCGATTCTTATTCCCCCATTCATTTATTCAAATCAAGTTTTGAATATTGATTTCAATCAATCAAATTAAAGGTGGGAGGAGAGGTGGAAGAAAATGCTCGATATGGATTTAGGAGTCTTTATGCAAACCATATGTGGTGAGAGTCGCACGTACGGTAACGAGGAGGGTTCGTGTCTATACGTGTAGTGTGGTGGTTGGGCCTACCCACCCTATTTGCAATTCCTAAAGCTAAGGAGAATAACTAGTCATATGGACCTTGATTGGCATGAGAAATGGTGTGTCCAAACCAATATTATATTATGAAGAATTTATAAAGCTAAAGGTAGAGAATGGAGAGTAAGCATAGAGTTCCGTGGCCAAAATGGCGACTGATGGTCTTTTATCTGACCATATCCTCAGCAGCATGCACTCGTATTTATCTCTCACGATTAATCGTCTGTGTAATCATGGGGTTTTCAAAATCAAGTCAATATTTTCTTTTCCAAAACCATGAACTTATGAGTTGTTAGGAGCCGTTTTTATTAGTTGTTAAGTGCTACTGCACTTTGAATAGTCAATGTCCCTACTCCCATCCTTAGTTTGTTCACTATGGTCTATCATTCATCCCTCACTTTGTCCCTTCGTTTGTTCCCTTCGAAGCCACCAGCAAGTAATGACTAGCTTCAAAGCTTCTTACTATGTGGTCAAACAATGAGCCTTCTATGATTTGGATGTAGGGAGCAAATGTTGCCAACTCTTAAGACTTGCTCTTTAATTTTTGCTCCCAGACCGAATGTATAGCTAGATCACAAACGACTAATCGTGTCACATCCCAAACCTGATAGTCTTATACGACCGCTATATCTACCAGATCTGGCGTACAACAAGCTAAACTTCAGGATTGGTACCCCATGCCCACACACTAAGTCCTAAGCTCGGCGTCTGGCAAGGTAATGTAAGGAATAGATCTCACTATGTAATCTTCATAAAAGAGGAACATCAGAGATAAGATAGGTAATATCTGTATACAAGTAAATTGGGTACTACAAAATTCTAAAAGTACATCATTTTTCTACGTGACACTTATATACATTATATACAATCCAAAATTTCAAAAGTCAATTCAGTCCCCCGATGTGACGCCTAACTCATGGTCACTACTTATTTTTCTTCTTTAGATCCTTTACCTAAGTGGTTAAAAGACAAGTAAGTTTTATAACTTAACAAGTGCAAAGTCCTCATGATAAGTATGCAAGATAAATTAACATGAAAGACATAATGAAAGAACTGCCAAAAGTGATAATTTATGCAAAGCGATGTCTTTGTGAATGATGGAGGGTGATCATGTGTGAGATGCATAAAATAACTATATGCTAGCTATAGAAACATCTGCCAATAGTCCTCTCACCACGGACTTGAATGCACTACTCCTAATCACCATCGTCTCAAAAGTGATCAATGTATTGTTGGAACTTAGGATCCACCGAGGTTGATGCCCATGCACTAGGCAGCAACAATCGACCTCACTACCCACCAATGGGGTTACAACCTCCATTGGGTACACTAGTAGTGGACCTTGTTGGCACTTCTCCTCGTCGGTGGGTCAAACCGGTCCCCGTTTGCCACCTCATCCCTAAGACGGGTCGGACATACCCCTTCTCAACCAAGCCTTGTCAGTGGGAGTCAAATCCATGGCCCATGTGTCCACCTGGCCCAACAATGAGGCATCCCCAAGTATCATTGGGTTTAGGGTCTCTCAACCCAAGGGTCACATCATCCCCTACAATTTTCATATTTTTGGTGTCCCATGATTCAAGATCATCATTCTTATCACAATTCGATGATAGATTACATAATTCAATCAATCTATGGTGTTGTAAAGAATTAGGATACTAATCCTTATGATATATCATGTCATGGAATGTATGTTGATACTTCATGATAAGCAACTCAAGGATAGCTAGAACTCAAAGTATGGGGCAATGTAGGGTGCAAGATTACTAAAGAATTGCGTACTTGGGGAACCAATCCCTACACGGTGTTGTCAACTTGTGGCCTCGTAGCTTGGTAATTTCGACTAAGAATTACTTTACCCTTCTTGCTTGATTATGGATAATCAAATTGTAGTCCTCGTAATTCCTAAACTAGGACACATAATCATGATTTTAGTTATTATCGTTTCTATCAACTAACCTCCCTTCTTAGGCATGAATGTCCTACTAACAATCTAATTGCATACTGCATGATTTAATGACTTTATGGTACTAGGCGGTTTAGGTGCCTAGTATAACTAATCAAGATATCCATGATGTTGGGCCTTAAATTCAATAATGTATGGTGGCCTTAATTCTAATACACACCGAAGTACTCATGGTGGACCTATATGGGTTTTGGTTTGGGCTTTGACAAGGAGAACATATAGTTATTGAGAGGTCCAAAATTTAGTTCCACCATAGAGGTATTATGTGTGTGTGTGGGGGGGGGGTCGAGCTCATGGGGACTTCCCATGAGGTTGAGCTGTGTGGGCCCACCGTGATGCCTGTCGAACATCTACCCCATCAGTCAGATGTACCATTCCATGGTGGGCCTAGGGCCTAAAAGTTAAGTCAATCAGTGACTTGTGTCAACCACACCACATTCAAAAGTTGAGAGGGGTCAGCCTCCATTAAAACATTCTTAATCATTTGTTGGGCCCACCGAGAATGGTTCACAAATCCCGCACATCCATTATGTGTGTCCTACTCAGATGAGGGGTCAGACCAAGTTCCAGATGCATACAAATTTTAGGTGGGCCCCACCAAGTGCTTTTATATGTTTTAGCTATGTCTCCACATGATTTTAGATGGTATGGGCCACCTGAGTTTCGTATACGGTTGATTTTTTAGGATATCCCATTTTTTAAAGGGGACCCATCAAATGCATAGTGTTGATGTTCGACATACATCATGGTGAGGCCTATAGTGGTTCCCACGGTCCCTGCCTTTCAAAAGCAGCAAGGACGCTGCTTGCTACTGCAACAGCGTCCACCCCTTCTTTTTTTGTGTTTGATTTTGTTCTTAAGTGGGGGCCCACATGAGAACAATCCACTCCGTCTATCGGGTTCCCCAAGTCATGGAGGGTCCAATGAGCCTAATATTTAGTAGGTTTAGGTGATAGAAACATCACGGTGGGCCCTAAAAGGTTTAATAGTAAATATCATTATTACCAATATTTTTTATGATGTGGCTCGCAAAGATTTAGATTGGCTTCATTTTTCGGTCCAAGGCCTAAAATGATCTAAAAAAGCAGCAGGGACGCTGCTTGCTGCAACGTCCAGTCTTTTTCTCCTTTTTTTTTAATCATTATTTTCAATGGTGTGGGCCACCCGAGATCTGGATCGACTTCATTTTTTAGCCCGAGGCCTAAAATGATCTAAAAAATCTGATGGACGGTGTGGATTAGACATGTACATCATGGTGGGGCCTAATGTGGGTCCCACACTCCTTGTTTTCCCAAAAAGGCAGCAGGGACGCTGCTTGCTGTAGCCTCCTTTGGACACTTGCAGCAATCAGCATCTGACCCTTTTATTTATTTATTATTATTATCATTTATTTTGTGTGTGCATGTGTGGGTACAAGGTGCACATGTGTGAGTGTGAGGGACTGACCATCTTAACGGACCCATCAATTTGATGCCTTTGATCATTCTAGTGGGCCCACAAGTCTCATATCAATCCAATATTTATGTGCTCCCTCCATCCAGGTTCTTGTGACCTTATGATCATGATGGATGGCTGATAAACATCATGGTGGAGCCCATGATTAATGGATCCCGCCCAAGCCTTGAATTGAGGCCGATTGTAGTGTTTTCCGGATCATCCAAATCATTGGGCTATTAGGATGGCATATAATCATTAAGTGAGGCCTTTATCAATAGGTTCCACACTTATATCATTAAGGTAATGAAATTAACATAAAATGAGAAGAACTAATGAGATGAAGAGGGGAGCACTCACCTTGATAGAGGGATGATCTTCCTATGATGGTTGGATGGCCTTGATTGTAAGAAGTGTTTTAACTTAGACTTTAGGGGTTAATTGGGGTTATTTGGAGAGTGTTTTAAAGACTTAAGGAGGGCTGGAAAATAGCTAAGGGGTTTAGGAATTTTGAGCACCAAGTGCTCAGAGTTTCATCCATGCGTACTTTATATAGACAAGAGCTTAATCATTTTACTTAAGCTTATCATCTAAGAGGTGTATGGCCTTCCTTGATTCATGGAAGATTGTCCCATGATAATCCCCTAATTATGGACTTTTTAGCTCATCATAAATGGCCTCCATACCTTTTCTAGAAATATCCTACCCATGTGTACACATCTCCTTAAATTAAGGAATTGTGTTGTTGACTTTCTTCATGTGTACTTTATTAATTTAATTATTAGCCACATATATCTTGTTAGGTGTTCACAACCCCAAGTGTAGAGTCACGATATAGTAATAATCTCTGTAAGACCGAAGTCGAATCCATAAGGTCTAATCTTGTGTGTCTATTCTGAAAGTAATTACGATCGAAACTAGGAGAAGATCAAACCTAAATTAGGAAAGTAGGGAGTAATTGTGAATGATGAATTTAGAAACTTAAGAATTTAAAGGTAGGAACTAGGGTTTCCAAGGATCCAATTACAATTATTAGGATGTTTTCTTATTTGATTCAAGGCACTCAATTGGAATTGGAGTCCTATCTTATTCAATTGGAAGATATTCAATAAACTCATCTCTGAACTTCCATTGACCTAATTCTCAACGGATGAAAGTTGTGAAGATTGGAAGTGATTCCATCACCAAACCATGCCCAAGGGACTATGGTAGACAACAGGATATACTTACCCAACAACCAACATGGGAGAATTATGAAGAATATAAGGGATTTCGTCACCCATCCATGCCCAAAGGACGATGGAGAACAACAGGATGTACTAACTTCATAATCCCCAAACAGAAGAAGAAGATACTTCAAGCTATTACAAATCAACTGTAATTTCAGTCACAACAAATCATTAAAAACTAAAAGTATTTCTTAAATATCAAACTAGAATCAAAGGAGTTCAATAATAACAATAATCAAACAAGAAAAGCATCTCAACCATCCTACAAGCATATCGAGTGTACTCGATCATTCTTGTAGACCTGAAATATTTTAAAGCAAGTCTCTCTCATTTTCAAATGTTGAGGAATCGAACCTCACATCGATGAAATCAGAGTTCGAAATCTAATGACATAAACATGTGTTTCGATTCCCTCGACTAGCTGGCAATAGGTTTCAAAAGCTTATGACATTTGAGTTTGTGTCATTGAGTGGACCGTTGATACTGTCGAGAGTATACGCTCGATGATATCGATCCCGCTCGATGATATCGAACTCTATCATAAATGTGACCGTTTTATATCCGTTGAAACCTTTTGCCTATATAAAGAGAACTTGTCTATTATTGCTAGTAGAGAAAGAAGAGAGTGCTTTTAAGTGTTTTACCTTAGATCATATACCCAAAGCCCTTTCTCTCATGGGAGTTCATCCTCCAATCCACCCTCATCATTGCTATTCAATAGAAGGGATTGAAGAATGAACTTCTGCATTAAAGGATCCTCCAGTTACTACCTTAATGGCAAATCATAAAGCTGGGATGCCTTGAATGCATATATGATTGGAATCTCTCTATCTTCCTGATAGAAAAATGTTTAGAGAGTAGGATTCCATCATAACCTTGATCCAATCCGCTGTCATATATTGGTACATCATTTGATTTGCGGATCAAGGAAGCAGAAGATTCTTCATCAACAAGGAGGAGATCTTCGTCAATGTGCTGAATGAGACTCATCTACTTATCCATAAGTATCTAGAATCCAGAGGACCCTTTGATCATTCCTTTGTAGGATTAGGTCTAAGGTGTTTTTCACCCTTGCAAGTCCTCTAGGAGGCCTCGGGTGGGAGTGTATGTGGTAGGTGCGTTGTGTTGACCCTTGTTCTATGGAGAGCATAAATAGTTAGGGTCTTGTGGAAAACCTTTAGCCAATGTGCCTAAAAGTTGGTGCGTTGTGTTGACCCTTACTCGTGAGAGCATAAACGTGAGGTTCCTTGTGTAGATCCTTGGCCAGTGTGCCTAAAATCAGGTGTTATGTGTTGACCCTTACTTAGGGAGCATAAACAGTCAGCCTAGGTGTAGGTTGTAAAGGTTGAAGGTGAACCTGATTTAAAACGTTAGGTTTGAAGTAAACCACTGTGAAACCTTCTTAGTCAAATCCGGTACACTCAATGGTTAAGTGCGTCTACTGGGAGTGGAGTAGACAAGTAGTCGAACCACTATAAAAATGACTGTGTTTGTGATTGATCTTTGTCTATTATTATTTGTGTGATTTCTTTAAATGCTCTTATATTTGATCACACATCACACACAGTCACATCCATCATAAACTATAAATTGTTCATGTTCATCATTCAATAGTTTTGTGATTGGATCCTCAATTTGGCTTGGAAGCCATTTGAGTTACTCTGATGATTTCATGATGTTTTTTATGTCTATTTACTCAGGATTAGATTAATAGGATTTTTAATAAACATAAAATATTTAAAAAGTCCTATTCACCCCCTCTAGGACATATTGGCATATTACTACTTCAACTAAAGCGGTCCTCACGACTATTTCAATTGGTATCAGAGAGGGTTTCTCTTTAAGGGCTTCACTGCCTAGAGAGTGATTTTGACTGAAGTTGGGAATATGGCCAAAGGAGAGGGCTCATCAGCTACTAGATCTCCAGTATTTAATAGATCAAATTATGCATACTAGAAGGCTAGTATACACTACTTTCTGAGATCTTTGGACCGTGATGTTTGAAATATAGTTGAAAGCGGATATGTACCACCATCTGAACAAATTGTACTTAATAGTAGCACAACCATCACAAAACCCAAACCCAAAGAAAAGTGGATGATGTTCGATAAAGAAAAATAGACTGCTGAAGCAAAAGCTATAAACGTCATCTACTGTGCCGTGTCCCAAGATATCTTCAATCAAATAAGTATGTGTGAGACATCCAAAGAAGCATGGGATCTATTAGAAACAACCTATGAAGGCACAAGCACTATGAAGCGGTCCAAACTACAACTTTTGACTTCACAGTTTGAAAGTCTCAGAATGGAAGAGCATGAGACTTTTATGAAATTTTTCACAAAGTTAAATATCATCTGTAACTCCATGGGTGGATTGGGAGAAAAAGTTTCGGTATCGAAAATTTGTAGGAGAATTCTAAGAGCCCTACTGGAATTATTTAATCCCAAGGTTACAACTATTGAAGAGTATAGGAACATATATGAAATTAAAGTAGAAGAACTGGTAGGCTCCCTACAAACTTTTGAACTAAACTTCAAACAAGTCCCAAAATCCAAAAAGGCTGTCCTAAAAACTTCAAAGAAAATAATGAATGAGGACAGTGGAAGTGAAAAGGAAGATGAAGATGAGGAAGTGGCTTTGCTCGCACAAAGATTCAGGAAATTCTTTCAGAAGAATCGAGGTCGTCCCTCCAGAGGTAGAAAGGTGGACAACAAACCTTTTGCAGGAAAACTTGGTAAAAAAACTAAAGAACCACAATGCTATGCTTGTCAGAAGTATGGACACCTATCTACTGAATGCCCAAATAAAAAAACTAAGGGCAAGGCAATGACTGCCATATGGGATGATACAAATGAGTCAAACTTAGAATATAGTGACTCAGAAAGTGATGGAGATCAGAAATCGTTGAAAATTCTTATGGTCTTCACCACTCCAATCATGCCCATTGAAATTAAAAACAAGAAAGAACCACAAGCCACAGAATCATTTCCATCTGATGATGAGGAAACAAAAGAGGAAGAAGAGAAACAAGATAAACTACAAGATGCTTATAATCAACTCTATATTCATAGCATCCACATTCTTAAAAGACTTGGAATGTCTAAAAATAAAAAAGAATTGCTGCAAAAAGATTTGGACAAAACCTTGAAAATTAATACACATTTAATCAATGATTTATAGAAATATCATTCAGACAATGATAAGTTAAAAAGAATCAATCTATCCCTAAAAACGGAATCATCAAAACTTATGAAACAAATTGAATTATTAAAAGATAAAAATGAGCAACTCAAGAATGAGAATCACACACTCCATATTGACTTAGAAAAATTCAAAACATGTGTTGAAATAAATTATAAATTTTCTCAGAGTAGTGAAAAGCTAGAAAAGTTGTTAGGGATGGGAAGATGATGAAAAGACATGAGTGGCCTAGGGTATGATAAAACTAAGAAGAAAACTGAAAATGCAGCACCAACAACTGAAAAATCTACTGCTTCAGATAGTAATATGAGAACTACTCCAGTTTGTCATTCATGTGGTGATATGGGTCATTATAAGTTTGAATGTTTGACTCCTAGAAGGACTTCACATAACTCTAGTCAAAATCACATTGGTAAATTCACACCAACCAGAGAAATACGAAATGACAAAAGTCTACCTAGGAGAAACACTCACCCATCACCACCTGAAATGAAATCATTGGATCAAGTGGGTGAGATAAACATGAAAAATAAAAAGAATTCTATCTCAAAATGGATGGCAAAATAAAAACTAAATTGTCTAATAACTACCTCTATCCATATTCCCTAAAATATCAAAGCATGAAAAGAACAAATCCAGGTCATGTATCTAGGTTTAGATATTTGCTGAAATGATGAAATTTTTTCTAAGCTCTAAATGATATATCTGAGGTTCCTCACCTCAATCTTTTATATATAAACATTCTAATGTTTATAATTTCGATGTGTACAATGATTGTTCATAATTTTGCTATGTATACTATTGATTCATAAAAATATTAAAAGTATACAATAAGAGTCATTTGAATGCTGAAAATTGAAAATATTCATCTTCGATATGACAGTCGATATGTCATTCCCGATTAATCGATCAAGGGTCGATATCATCGACGCCTCCTTGGAATAAGATAAGTCATGTGATCGAGAATAAAATCGAAGACAGGATCGATGAAATCGATCATGGTCCCTTGATATCATCGAGATGAGGATAGATGATATCGATAGATGCCGCCTGATATAAGCCAGTGGAGCACAAAAAAGGGATTTTTGTTCCAGAGTTTCCTTTCCTTTTCCCTGCTCGTTCCTCTCAACCGAACCGCTCGGACCTTTTTCAGGCAGCCCTAACCATTCCACAAATACTATAATACTTTTCTAAAACATCAAGAGTTTTTTTTTTTTTTTTTTGTATTTCCATTTCCATTGGATTGTGTCCTTTTTCCCAAATCCTTCAAATCCTCTTTTTTTCCACATGGGAAAAGAAAAGGAAAAGTATCTGGTCCGAGTGAGTCTTCAAAATCCTCTCGACAAAAAGTGCCTGTCTCTAAAGCAAAAGAGAGAGGTCCGGACCGTGGGACCCCTACAAGGTAGTGCACTAGATTGCATGGTGGGTCCCGGTCCGAGGCACCAGCACCTCCAACAGTAAAAGTAAATCTGGTCTTGGAAAAATTCACTGGGAGAAAGGTTATTCAGGAGAGAAAAGTCGATAGGAGTTGTCTAATTCCATATAACCTGGAACCTCTGCTTACTGTCATAGATTGGTTGCCCATTCTTGATTTTGGCGGACCCTATCATCTTGAATGAACATATAATTTCTTCACTGTCTGTCATTCTCCAGTATCCGACCCTCTGTCCATCACTGTGACCATCGATGGTGATGATTTGCAGATCACTCCTAGGTCTATCACAGGAATTTTTAATCTTACTCTGTCACCTGTAGGACTCCTAGATATGGACATGGAAAATATTAAGGATTGGTCCAAGGTCACCAAATTCCTCTGTCATAATCGCGATGTCTAGTGGCACCAAGGAAATGCCCTAAAAGCTAAATTTATAGAACCACGCTATCGAGTCTTGCATGACATCCTTGCCTCAAACATCTACCCTAGAGGTTCCAACAGGGCAAATCTCATGGGCTTCATGACTATGATAATTTATTCGATTGCATCTGGGATCAAGATTTGTTTGCCTACCCTCATTGTGCATCAGTTGGTTTATGCTTTTCATACGGCTAAAGATGTCCACTTACCATATCCCTGGATCATACATACAATTTGCAATGCCTTAGCCTTTCCAACTATAAGTGATCCTGTACTTCCTCTCCAAACCTTCAATAAAAGTAACATTCGAAGGATGGATTTGAAGTTTCATAAATATCCTGAGGATCCACCTGAGGAAGGCATTCAAGTAGAGAGGGAAAGTGGGGCAGGTGACGCTCCCATAGAAGGGACTGAGACGGCTGGAGAAGAAGCTTCTAAACCTCATCAAGCTCCATCGACATCATTTTCTAAGCATGCTAAATGATTTAAGTTCCACCAGAATCGAATTGGAGCAATTCAGAGGGATGTCCACTCTGTGCACGAGAGGCTTACCATCTTGGAACAGCTAGTCCAAGGAGTACAGCAGACAGTACAATAATTGGTTGAGATAATCACCTGTTGTCAAGGCGATACGGCGCCATCTACCTCTGCTCCTCCGCCGTAGTACGGGACTCTGACCACTATCACATTCACCCACACTTATCTCGGCGTATAAGCATAAGTATCTTTTTGATGATCTACGTTCTCATGAGTGAATGTGATAGCCCCTTAATAATGTGACAAAAAAAAAATTGTATGTTGTATATACCTCGTGTGGGTTTGCTACTACTAGTTACTTCTGGGTGCCCATGGATGGGCTAAAAACTGATGTTTGATTTTGGTTGCCCATGAATGGGCTTGATAGTTTTGTTGGGATGACTGTTAATCTACTACCAATCTTGGGTAGTATAGATATGTTTTAGATATTTTGAATATGGCTAATCATAATTCTTTCTTATTTGTTGTCATATTTATGTGATCCCATGTTCTCTCTGAGTATGTGTGATATGTGCTACTATTGCAAGAGGTATATAATGCATTTAATGTTTTGCTTATCTCTCACTACCTTACTTGATATCCCCTGCTTTATCTAGTTTATGCAATGGGATGCATGTGATGTTCTTGATGATTATTAGATCTGTTATGCATCCATAGTTTCTGAAAATGATGTCTAATTAAACTGATTTAATCATTATACATCTATATTTGTTAGTTCTCTCACATGTCTTTAAACTTCAGTCAATATCTACTATAATGTAATCCTTGTCAATGACTAACAAAAAGGGAGAGAACGACTCAAACACCCCGTCAAGAAATGTATATCTGCTTGAGTATGGTGTTGCAGGTGTTAGGGGGAGCAGCTGCACCAAGCGAGGGGGAGTTTGCAATCAGGGAGAGCAGCTTCTGAATGAGTTGTGTATATGTCATTGTTAGAATTGTACAATTATGTAAAACACACAATTTAGGATGTCAGTATAGAAGCTAGTCTAGGGTGTTTTGGTATTTTGTCACGTAATTGACAAAGGGGGAGATAGAAAGTGTCATGGTTTGTCAATTACCGTGGTGTTGGGTCAGTTAGACTACAAAGCCTCGTAGGAAGATCAATTCAAAGCGTCTGCCTCAATCAGATGTGTACAAGCTGGCCACAGGTAAATTTAAGCCTCACATCCCATGTCCCAAACCACCAAGTACATAAAACCCTTAAAAATAAGTTAGAACATCATAGGGTTTTTGGGTTAGAAAACTTTTTTATAGAAATTAGAAAATCTCCAAGTTTTCTAGCTCTGTCGATTTATCGATATCAAGTTCGATAAAATCGATGTGCGTTATCGATGTCCTCGAAACTCAATTGATAAAATTGAATGAGGACATAAAGTGCTTAGCAATCACATATTCATCTGGACGGAATTATCAATATGTAGATACCCCTATCAATATCATCAATATTTAAAAATCGAGTTTATCAATCTAGACTTAATATGATCGACAACGGAGTATTTGTGTCCCTGTTTTTATAAGAAAATCTAGAAGACATTTGATATATCGAAATACTCTCGATGATATCGAAAGTCCTTCGATGATATCGGTCTTGGACACATCCTTTCCAGCAAAATATTTCAGGATAGTTTATCTATGATCGAGGGTCACTCAATAGAATCAATATTCAAATATCGATAATATCGAGGCCAAATCGATGGCATCGAGAAAGGACATAAACTGTCTAGCAAGCTCACTAATAAAATCTTTGAATTTATCGACGTCATTGAGACGACCTTCAATGTCATTAGTATTCAAATTTTGATGATATCGAGTGTACCTCGATCATTCTTGTAGACCTGAAATATTTCAAAGCAAGTCTCTCTCATTTTCAAATGTCGAGAAATTGAACCTCACATCGATGAAATCGGAGTTCGAAATTCGATGACATCGACATGTGTTTCGATTCCCTCGACTAGCTGCCAATAGGTTTCAAAAGCATATGACATTTGAGTTTGTGTCATTGAGTGGACCGTCGATACTATCGAGAGTATACGCTCGATGATTTCGAACTCTATCATAAATGTGACCGTTTTATATCTGTTGGAACCTTTTGCCTATATAAAGAGGACTTGTCTATTATTGTTGGTAGAGAAAAAAGAGAGTACTTTTAAGTGTTTTACCTTAGATCATATACCTAAAGCCCTTTCTCTCATGGGAGTTCATCCTCCACCCTCATCATTGATATTCAAGAGAGCGGATTGGGGAATGAACTTTTACATTCAAGGATCCTCCAGCTACTACCTTAATGACAAATCATTTAGTTGGGATGCCTTGAATGCATAGATGATTGGAATCGCTCTATCTTCCTGATAGGAAAACATTTAGAGAGTAGGATTCCATAATAACGTTGACCCAACCCGTCGCCATATATTGGTACATCATTTTGAGTTGTGGATTAAGAAAGCTGAATATTCTTCATCAACAAGGAAGAGATTTTCATCAACGTGTTGAATGGGACTCATCCACTTATCTATAAGTATTTAGGACCTTTTGATCATTCCTTTATAGAATTAGTTCTAAGATGCTTCTTACCCTTGCAAGTCCTCTAGGAGGCCTTCGGCGGGAGTGTACGTGGTGGGTGCATTGTGTTGACCCTTGCTCTGTAGAGAGCATAAATAGTTAGGGTCTTGTGAAAGATCCTTGGCCAGTGTGACTAAAAGTAGGTGCGTTGTGTTGACCCTTACTCGTAAGAGCATAAACAGTGAGGTTCCTTGTGTGGATCCTTGGCCAGTGTGCTTAAAATCGGGTGTTATATATTGACCCTTGCTCAAAGAGCATAAACAGTTAGCCTAGGTGTGTAGGTTGTAAAGGTTGAAGGTGAACCTAATTTAAAACCTTAGGTTTAAGGTGAACCGCTGCGAAACCTCCTTAGTGAAATCCGGCACACTCAAGGGTTGAGTGCGTCTGCCAAGAGTGGAGTAGACAAGTAGTCGAACCACTATAAAAATTATTGTGTTTATGATTGATCTTCATCCATTATTATTTATGCGATTTCTTTAAATGCTCTTATATTTTATCACACATCACACACAATCACATCCATCATAAACTATAGACTGTTCATGTTCATCATTCAATAGTTTTGTAATTGGATCCTTAATTTGGCTTGAAAGCCATTTAAGTTACTCTGATGATGTCCTGATGCTTTTTATGTCTATTTACTCAGGATTACATTAATAGAATTTTTAATAAACATAAAATATTTAAAAAGTTCTATTCACCCCCCTCTAGGACGTATTGGTATATTCCTACTTCAACTAAAGCGGTCTTCACCGCTATTTCAAAGATCATATAAGACTTCTCTTTATCACGAGATTGATCGGATCTACCGTAAACACCTAAGAGACAGACCTTGACAAGCAAGCAAAAAAAGTAAGAGGACAACAAGCTAAGAGCTAAGAGTTATGATTTTATTTGAGTTCTTTCTTTATTGAGATTGAAATCAACGTTCTTTTAAAAAGGGGTAGAAATGGTCGCCTATTACATGGCTCACTAACTGTCGTCATGTTGGAAAAAGCAAAGGGTCAGTTTTACCTACTATTGGATTTGACAATAAGCTAAGAGTTATGATTTTATTTGAGTTCTTCCTTTATTGAGATTGAAATCGACATTCTTTTAAAAAGGGGTAGAAATGGTCGCCTATTACATGGCTCACTAACTGCCATCATGTTGGAAAATTCAAAGGGTCGGTTTTACCTACTATTGGATTTGAACCAATGACTTTCGCCTTATGAAAGCAATACTCTAGCCACTGAGTCAAGTAAGTCAAGTTAAGTCAAGTCAAAGAAAATAGACCTATAAGAGAAAGACAACCAAAGTGATCAAAAAGACTGTTGTGGCTACTGGACGATGAAACGGATTTTGAAATTTATTAACATTCTCAAAAAAGGATATTGTTAATAATCTCGTTGGTACCGAAACCATTAAAAGAACACCCAATAATTTATTAGGTACTGCACAGAGGATTTGAAATACGAGAAAGAAGTACCGTTCAAGTAATATTTATGAAGGAGTTACAAATGGATCTATCGGTTCACCAATCATTGATGGTACTATAACCGTGTCAGTTGGAAGAGTGGCAATAATTTCTCTACTAACTAGGGTAGAAATCATCATATGTATGAGAGACGTCTAAAAAAACTTTTTAGTTCTCTCAGATTCTCGAGAGAAGGCATATCAATGGATGGCCTTGGTCTTCTAAGGATTAACATTAATGCCAACTCGACATTCTCTCCACCCTTTAAAATGGTTATTATTTCAAAAGGTCAATGCGCATTTTACTGATAAGCTTTTCAGGGCTATCCAGCTAGAAAATGACTATAAATTCAGGCACACTAGTGTGTTTTATTAATAGACTTGACTTTGCTCTGTATTGGTCATATTTACTTTGTTTGTTGGATCCATAGGAATTTCTTTCAATTAAGTAGGAATGGATTTTGATATATTATTAAAATAGTTAACCCCATCGATAAACCTTTTACATCGAAATTCAAACTATTATGTGGATTGGTATGAATTTGTGTCTAATGCAATTTATTCAGTGAACATAGCTTATTTCAAAATATTCATAGCATTTCTTTTATATAAGTCTATTTATTCATCTTTTCAGAATTTAGAATTAATTAATTCATTTGTTAAAATAAGCCCTAAGAGACTTTTCTTGGACTGACTAATTCCCGACCTCACGTTGGCAGTGAGTGTTCATGGGTCTCGAAATTACTAATGTTCGATATCCCTGATTAGAAACTTAGTGAGCATGGTTCAGTCTCATGCACATCATGTCTCCCAACTCTCTCTTGAATAGGTGGCTCGAGATCCTTTTCGTCAACAGTAAGGTAAGGCTAAGGCATAGTCCCATCTTCCTAGTCATGAATTTATATGATGATCTATAGCACCTGCGTTGTACTACAGAAGGATGGGATGAATCTAAAAATGTGATACCGATCTCAGCTAGTAGATGAAAGAAAAAGAAGGAGAGAAATGGGAATTCAATTGGTGGGTGGAGAGCAAGTCAACAGATTAGTGGGCACGAATAATTATGCATGGTCAAACATTGGACTCCTCAAGACCCTTTACTCTGTCAGGGGTCTTGGCTAACTATGCTTTACCTTGATCATTTATATTAATACCACACGCTAACTTCACAACCATTTGTGCAACTTCAGGATTTTTTTTTTACGGTCTGGTTATTGAAACATCCTGGAAGCGTCGAAATGACAAGTCTCATACGAAGTCGTTATGAAAATCACCCTTTCCAAGGGGGCCTCCGCTTGTTGCTTCAAAAGAAGGGCTAGCACGCTACGACTTCAAAGAAGCACTGAAAAATGCAATACAATACAGCGCATTGTGCAGCTCTCTGCCTCTGTGCTTCATCCAAATTCATATCTACTTGTGCTATGATATAAAGTAATCACTTATTTGAATGGTAGTGTTATTGTTCTTCTATACATTGAAAGGTTGATGATGAATCTGATATTTCTTCCTCTTCGAGCCAGAGCCCATCTGAGAAGGATGAGTGTGAAGGTAACAACAATTCCTCTGAGCTAAATCCGATTCCCAATCAGGAAATCCATCCTTCTGAGGTCTAAAGGCTTTCCTTCATTTCAAATAGAATTCTCTTCCCCTAACTTAACCCATAAAGGCTTATGAGAGGGAGGAGTGTATGTTGATTGACTTGTGTCACGATCTATCATTCGATCAATCAATTTCATGATCAAAATAGGTTCATTCTAAGAATTGATCAGTACCTTGAACTCTCCAGTGATTGTTCTCTATAGGGACGGGAGGCTCGAACAACTTGATCAATAGTTGAAACTGCTACTGCTTCTAATGGAGAAACTGGCTAGTAGAGACATACGGACTATTGGGTTTGACAAAGGCACCTGGACCATATATAGTTAGATTTAAAGAAGTCGTGGTTTTCAATCTTGGTGAGTGAGTCACTCTCTATTGAGTGAAGTTGTTATAAAATCATTCATTCTTTTTATCTTTTACATATTTATAATAGCAAGTGAACTAGGCAAGCGGCAAAGCTATAAAGCTAGTTTGGTTGCAAGCCTAAGCCAGTCTCTAACAAGATATGAGACATGCGAATGTTCTAAGTCATCCTGCACAATAGAGGGAAGGACTCATTCAAATGGGCGATTTTTCCTTGAATGAATTCGAAAGCTTCTTACTAGGGGCTCTTGTAGGGAGAAACTCCAAAATTTAATTGAGCTTTGCAACTGGCTCACAATGAAGAGGATCAAAATTGAGATGTTGAGCTTCTTTTTCTCCATATCCCAGATTTTGGATTCAGTGGTCTCATAAATGTCTTTCCTAGCATGGGATGCATTATTCAATTGTTATTGCAAGAATGAGCTGTGTAAGGACGCAGGGATATAGTAAGTAGTGATGGTTCTCCCTTTAGGATTGATTGTAGTAAGCTCGCGACTCTACTAGAAAGAAGTTGTGGCCTCTGACTGTCTATCCCATCTCACCTTGATTTGGCTATACTTGTAGCCAGCCATGTTAGCTTTGCATAAGACCTTTTTTCAATTTACTAAAAAGGCACTCATTTAAGAGGGAGATCTATCAGAAATGATGACTAAACCTTTAATGTTTTTTATTTCTTTCCAACAACTAATTAATGCCCAACCTTTCTGGCTTCCCCATTTCTTGCTACCATAGACAAGATCATAAAAAGATTACTCCTGTATCATCTGTAGTAGAACTATGAACAGGAGCTAGCAATCTAGACCATATTGAAGAGGTTCATGCCCTTCTAAACGTGTTTTTTTCACATTGGATGATTTATCCTCATTCATCTGTGGAGGTGGGTTGTACCCTCATCATGTGTCAAATGTGATGTTGCACCTAGTCGTTCAATCCGACCTCCATTTTGGTAAAATGAGAAGGAGTTTACTATGGTCAATGTAGTGAGATTCGTGGAACTAATCATACCTCTACGCGTGCGCCTTGATACATAAGCTAACCACTAAGCCCACTCTGGCTTATTCATGAAGGGGCATCGAGAGCAATCTATTCCTCTCTCTCATCAACTAGACATGCTACCTTGAGGCAGTTTCTCTTAATAAGCTAGTTGTCAGATATAAATACAGATCAAATTGGACCCGTTCTAGATCCTATTGGCTCTAGGTTATATTTTTGGCCCATCATCACCCTCACCCGACATATCTATTTCTCCCTCTACTAATTGAAGCCATCCAATCCAGAGAGATTCACTGATTGTTGGTTTTTTGGGTGAACTAACAAATACACACTAATCCAAAAACTCCACTAGAACTTAGCAGGCCATAAAGCACTAACCAAACCCCTAGAGACTAAGTCCAAATCCATTTTCTAGGAATTTTCTTGCCAATGAGGCCTTCCTACTTCTATTTTAACCCAAAAGGACAGAATCAACATTTCCTATGAGTTAGAGAGCTACCAGTTTCTATCAAATAGTCAGGTTCAAGAAAGACCCTCCACTTTTGAAGCAAACTGATGGACTCTCGTTAGGGCCTTATATACATAAGGGAATTTTTTAAAGCCATTGCACACCTTCACTAATAGGGCAACATCATTTATACTGAAAAACGGTGCCTCGATCTAGTAGAGTGCACTATAGCGCACTCCGGCTTTGAATCCTATGTATAAAAACGGAGGGCGCTCCATCTAAAAAGGAATACTAGCACACGGGGCGAACATGGACGACTGATATCAGAGCTGAATGGGTTTCCCCGTAGAGGCAATCTAGAAAAGTAGATTATTCATTACTCAAACACAGGTGGAGGGGGTATAGGAAGACCCTATTCCCTTGTGCCCGACCCACTCTATAACTAGGAATCAACTAGGAGTAATCAATTGGTGTGTGGCATCATTCCTAATATAAAAAAAAAAGTCAGATGCATTAGTCTGCACCTCGAATGGCTTGGTGTGATCGAGCAACACCAACGACCGGTTCCTCCACAACTACCTCAATGAGATCCTCGAATGTCATCAGACCTGGAATTTGAGATCTAGTTTATTACCCAATTGCAAGAGCAGAGGCAAACTAATCCTCTATAGCCTACCAATACCCTTAATATATAGGACTGGACCCTCCCGATATCTCTTCCTATTTGAGAATCATATCTCACATATGGTTTCAAACTACAAGCGGATAAAGTCAAGTAAAGCAACGAGCTATGCTTTTTTACTAGATAGGGGAAAGCAGTAGAGTAGCACATGAATACCCACTCACGTTTTTCATCTCTTCCTACGAGTAACTCTAGTTGTTCAAAAGCCCACTGGTGCCTTAACAATGTTTATAATCATTTTTCAGTTGGCTGAAAAGCCATTGCGTGCTAACGCACTCAGTAGTTTTTCAACAGGCTTTCAAACCCAGTATTTCATATATTTTGAATAAAAGGGTTGGTTGTATTATGACCCAATGCAAAATGAAAGGGCTTATGGATGTTCTTAATTTAGAACATTCTCCCATCATAAAGAGTTTTTCACTTGCAGAAGTGTTTAGGTACTCTTCTCTACCTTGTCAACTGATAACGAGAAAATGAAATCAGGATAAATACCAATACCTATTACGGGTAGAAAGATGCAGATTGAAACAAATACTTCTCGTGGTTTAGACACGTAGAAGAGAGAACCTAGGGGTGCTCGATCATAAAATGTCAGGGATGCGATGCCTATATTGTATTGGGTTAGGTTTCGTCAAAGATTGCCCCAACAAGAAGCCTCGAATTAGCTAGTTTGAAAGAAATTGGAGAGTTAGTCAATCACTCGATGATTGATTAATTGGACTAGTTCCCAAATTTGGATTGAGATTGTACTTCCCATTTTATTAGACTAGTTCCCAAATTTGGATCGAGATCGTACTTCCCATTCTACCAAGGAAGAAAAATGTAATGATTAGGAATTGCTTAGAATTGCTTATTCTTTAAAATTGGTTTTTTTATATCGCTCAAATGTGTACATGTGTGTGTGGGTTTAGGCTAGATCTATATCTAAGTTTTCATCATACTGGTCCTTTGTGCAATTTTCATTATTAAATCCCTAATTTCATTAGGTAGGGCTACCTCGAAGTTTGCCTATCACATATTATACCCACTATAAAGCACTGGCTCTAATAATCCAACCACACCTATCGTTAATCTCATGCTCCACCTCTCTCTCTCTCTCTCTCAAAACTCCATGACTCTTTCGCTAATACCATCTCGAAGGCATTTTCGCTTATCAGTCCAAGAGCAATGAAAGAAACCAATAACACCACTATCGTTGTCACTTGGGCTTTACTTATGTTCAACCCAAGGGGATCGAAAGTGCCTCCTTAGAGGATTTTTTTTCTCCTTGGCTACTGCTTTTTGAATGTCATTGAGGGAGGGGGATTCAGATGGATGGAGAGTTTTAGATTCAATAAGGATGGTCAGATTCATAGATGAAGATTAAATTAGTGTACTTCACCATTCAACATTGCTCATGAAAGCAATTGAAACGATGGTGCTTGCTCGGTTGATCAAGCAACTATTCATTATTCTATAATAAGAATATATATATATATATAGTAATAATAAATGCATGAACACTAGAGCAGACCAGTTTATTTCATTTCATAATATATACGCCAAAGCTCATGCTTCTGCTACACTAGTTATGGATAGGATCCGGCCAGACAGAACGACACCTTTTTAAACCATAACCTGAATCAAAGTCAGGAGCACCCCTCTAACCATCCCTTCCTGATAACAAGTTGGTATTCCATCTCTAGGAACACCAACCAACATCCGAAAGGGAGAGGATTAATACCATTCACGTTTTGACTATTTTCCTCTCATTAACAGCAAAAAAGAATAGACTTTTAGCCTTTAATTTAAGGCAATGGCTACCTGGTGTCGGGTGAACTCTTGGACTTGCGAAAAGGTCAAGGGGTATGAAACCGGAACCTGGAGGCTTGTGTCGGAGAAGAATACACGCTGATTCAATTAGTAGATAAGGTTAGTCACAACAACCTAATCGATTCCCTAGAGACATCACCACATGTTGACTTGTTGCTGTTTATTTCATACCGTCTTCCTCTTTTTTTAGCACTAAGTATCGTAAAGGCAAATGTAGTAAGAGTCACGAACAGGACGAAACACAACTTGGTCACCTTTCATATCAAACCATTGAAGCAATGCGTCGGGCTACAATCGGACAATTCCATCATGCTACCAGCAGACAATTCTGAAGAAATGGTAAGATATGGGTACAAAGGTGAGTTCCTAAGGAGGTCACCTCCACGTCGTCGCCCTTGGAATCAATAAGAAATCGACGTGCTGACATTTCAGATCAGTGAATAAACCAAAACAAAAGAAGAGATGTTTCTCGCTCAGCTCCTAAAGCACATTATGGTCGGTCCGCTTCAACAAATGAGAGTTTTCGGTGGAACTGGTGAACCACACAAGCTGGTTAGATGCGTGGGACAGAGAGCTCGATAATACCTACTAGCGGTGCTATACAGTGGAAGGGAAGGAGCCTAAATCGACCCCCTTCTTTCTTTTTATTCAAAGACATAAAAGCAGTACAAAGAGATTAATGATGCACACGCGTGAACTGCAAAGTGTGCCTAATAAAGTACCCAAGCAACACTCCAGTACATGCCACACACACACCTACGAGGATGATGCTTCTAACTAACCCAAGCTTCCCCATGGAAAAAATCCCTCCTCTTACCATTAATGTATGAGTATTTTTTAAAAGTGTCCATATATAATAGTCTAAAATAAATTATTTTATTTATGAATTTTTTTTTTCCCTTATAAAACACAACATTTTCTAGGGGTTGGAAAGATCTCTCTATACATCCAATATTCATCACCATTTCTCCCTTTCCCATCTCACCAGTAACCCCCACAAGAACAATGCCCACCATTGAAATGGTGGAAACGGTTCCGATCCCTGACTATTATCTCCCGCTCTTCGAGCTGAGACACCAACTCCATGGCCCGATGGCAATCACTGCATATCCGCAGGTTCTTCACGATCCTGATCGGTGACCCATCTTTCGAGCTGATGAGCATGAATGACAATGCCAACTTCTCACTGTGACGATACAAAGCCGCCTCCTTATCCTCTTCCTCCAAGTTCCTCAACAAAGCTCCAATGTCTGGCTCGTAGCCAATCAGTCTGAGCCGCTCTACAAGCCTATCCCAGGCCGCATAAATCTCTGCAGATCTCAGGTGTGACCTATCCCCTGCAATAAACTCATGAATGAAACCACCCAATTCAACTGCACTACACCCAGGTTTCTTCCGCACTTTGCGGGCCTTCATGTGAGCCCTCACCTTGGCAACATCCCCCCACTTCCCTGCTGATGCATACACATTCGATAGAAGCACGTAATTTCCATCATGTTTCGGTTCCAATTCGACAAGCTGACGAGCTGCTTCTTCAGCTAATTCAACATTTTGGTGGGACCTACATGCACCAAGCAATGCCCCCCAAACAATCACATCAGGCTCAATGGGCATACTTTTGACAAACTCATACGCTTCAGCCAACCGTCCAGCTCGACCAAGTAGGTCTACAACACAACCATAATGCTCAATCCTTGGAATAATGCTGTATCGACTTTGCATTGAATCAAATAGCTCCAATCCTTCAGCTGTCAAGCTGCCATGGCTACAAGCACTAAGCAAACCTACAAATGTTATATCATTGGGTGCCACTGCATCTCTTTCCATCAGAGAAAAGATCTCAAGAGCCTCATTTCCTTGCCCATGAATTGCCAGCCCTTTGATCATTGCATTCCAACAAGCCAGGTCCCTTTTGGGCAGTCCCCAAAATAAGTGACAGGAACGGTTCAGATCTCCACATTTAGCATACATATCAATGAGGGCGGTTGACAAGAAAACGTCCAACTCTATCCCATTTTTCTCAATGTAAGCATGAACCCATTCACCCAAGCCCAAAGCACCCATCTGCGAGCATGATACAATCAAACTAACCATAGTCACCCCATCGGGTTTAACTCTAGACCCGTTTTCCGCTTGCATTTGGCGGAATAACTCAATTGCCTCAACAGGTCTTTGATTTTGAGAGTACCCTCCAATCATTGCATTCCATGTCACCAGATCTTTCTCAGGAATCTCGTCAAATATTTTTCGAGCATCATCAATCTTCCCAAACTTGGCGTAAAGATTCAAGACTGCAGTCGAGACAGAGATTGAATTTGATGGCCGAGCGAAACTGAGGATCCAATCGACTGCATTGGTGTCCGGTGAGTGGGCCCCACCAACAGCAGATACAACTGTCAGAATCGTCACATTATCTGGTTCAACTCCAGATTTCAACATCTGAGAGAAAACTGATAACGCCTCATCACACTGACCATTCTGATAAAACCCGGCAATCAAAGCATTCCATGTGACCAAATTCCTCTCCGGCATCTCATCAAACAGTGCCCGAGCCTTTCCCAACTCTCCCACCTTTGCCAGAGCACTAATCAGAGTATTCCAAGACACGACATCTCTCTCCGGCATTTCATCGAACAAATTCTTCGCAGACTCCAAATCACCCGAGCCCAACAACCCCGCAACCACTATATTCCAAGACGTTGAATTAGGCTTAGAAATCATCCGAAAAACCCGCATCGCAGCGTCATTCTGGAGGCACTTGAAGTACATGTCCAAAAGAGAATTCACCACAAAGACATCATCACAGACGCCACCATTCTTCACCAAACTACCATGCACTTGCTCTCCGAATCCCACATTGGAGAGACCGGCACAAGCTTTGAGGACATAAGGCAGCGTATAATGGTCGGGATAGAACCCCCTTTCGAGCATTCGTAGATAGAAGTGGAGGGCCAATTCAAAGAGGCCATTCTGGGTGTAAGCTTTAAGCATGGAATTGCAGAGGATGAGGTCAGGACGGAAGACGGATTCGAAAAGACGGGTAGCATAGTCGGTGGCGCCAGACAGGGCGCAGATGGATATGAGCTTAGTAATGAGGATATTGTCTTGGTGGAGGGATTTGTGAAAGAGCTGGGCTTGGATTTGCTTGAGGTGATGGAGGTGAAGGTGGGGATTTTGTTGGAGTATGAGGGAGAATGATTGCTGATATTTGGATCTTGGAATGAAAGGAAGAGTTGGAAGAGGAGAGTGATTTCTTAGAATGCTACTCATACCTACTAGAGATAGGATTCTGCACTCCCCCTGTCTGTGTGGGATATTTCTGTTTGTATTTGCTTTAACTAACAAACTAACAACTGCATTTAGGACACTGGTTGGAAATGACCAAATTACCCTTGGTATTTACAAATTTTACAGAGTAAAATTGTAATAATTACTGATCTTCTAACACAGGAAATTGAAAAAACAAATATCCCCATAAGAATAGAGACGGTCAGAAAAAGACAGGCATTTGGTCAATGTTCCTATTTTCAAGGCATTGATAGGAAATAACCAAATTGCGTTGCTATTGTAGCGATGGGTGAGGGAAATTAACAGGGGCAACCGTAACATACCAACTGTTTAGATTGCAGAACCATGGACGACACTAGCCACTAAAAAGTTATGGGTTGAATCAGTTTCTTGAGTCGACCTTGCCTGATTGCGCTGCTCATGTCAGAGTCCACACCACACAAGGTTTTAAGACTTGCAGTGTACAGCCGTGTTGGATCCCACCGAGTCCAAGTCAAGTTGGTTTCGTCCAGCCATCCTGATATGACCAAATTACTCCTGATAGTATTTATAGAGATAAAAGTGGTATTTTGGTCATCACAAAAAGTTCTCTTATCCGTTTTTAAAAAACAAAAACCGTCTGCTATTTTCAAAACTGAGAAGCTGTTATTCACCTTCGATTCTCCTCCGAACTGACTTTTTTTTTTTTTGCCTTTGTCATATTTTCCCAGTCTATTTTGTGGACAGCTAGTCCCCCAAATGTACCCTCTCCTGATGAAGTGCACGGGAAAGGCCACGTTGAAGACGGCCATATGCAAAAATCAGGTTAGTCCACCCATCAGGTGAGACAGCCCCATACAACAACAAAGGCTTGTCACAAAAAATAAATAAATAAATAAAAATAAAAAGAAAGGCCAATGGCCCACAATTAACATGCACCCTGGACTGATAAGTAAATCAGCCCGACTTTTTCGGATGTGCATCTTCAAGGCAAGGCCCGCCTCATGCACTGCTCAAATGCCATACACCACCCTGATAAGCCCTCTGGGAATGATTATAAGAAGCAGAGTTGTAGGAAGAAATGCACCTCTACCTGTGGGCCTGACATTGGGCTGACATCTGAACCACGTCTCAAGTGGACCACTTTTAAAAAAAAGATCAGGCCACTAACTCATGAGGAGGCCCCGAGTGTACATTATATCTGGGCCGTTAGAATTATTTTCTAAATTGTTGATTGTTTCATATATTTGTGCCCCATGATGAACTGAACTCAATCATGAATGATTGGTTGCTGCACTTCTGGCTGCAGAGACGGACCTTGCCTAGGAAGAAAGAATGGATTTTGAGTAGAAATCTTCCTCAAGGAACTACAATTTCGGGAGCCTGCATTTCACCACTGATCCCCAACTAGGAAGCCTGCAACTCACCACTGATCCCCAACTTGGAAGCCAGCATTTCACCACTGATCCCCAACTTGGAATGATGATGAATACATCCCTCCCTCAGCAGTCGATCAGTAAGGTTACACATTTTTTCAATCGAACCATCAATGGTCCACTGCCTGATATATGTTTCTTTTCTTTCCTTTTCTATCATAGTGATTATAGTCAAAGATCTAAAATAAAGCTTAAACATCAGGAGGATTCACTATAGCTCGAATGGGGCACCCTTGAATCGACCAGCACTGATTTCATGCCAGAATATCTAGATAGTGGGCTCCCTCTAGATGCAATGCTTGAATATCAGCCACATGAGCAAATACTTGTGGATGTGAATGACCAACCTAATCTGCAAACTCGTATCAAAATTACGAACACAAAACAGAAATTCAGAACAGAGTCTCCAATGGGTGTTGGAAATACATTGTTAAAAATCGAAGCTTCCCAACCTGCATGAAAAAGATACTTCTTTTGATTCCTCTTTATTCAAATAAAAGTTATGTTCCTTTACATCTTTTGATTCCTCTTTATTCAAATAAAAGTTATGTTCCTTTACATACACCTTGCTAGAGTCTGGTGCAAAGTCGCCGAAAATAAACAGACAATCAGACTCCCTTAAACTAATCTTTGGAAAGGGGCCTTCTTTTCTATCCTAATATCATAGACCCTAATTACAGACTTCCAGCCCGTGTCCCCTGGTTTCTGAAACAACCAATGCAAGCTCGGACTATGGTACGAGTTCTACATGCGTAACATGTACCCCAGTGTCATACTGACAAGTGCAATGAAGCAGACAAACAGAAATGGAAAACCCACCTGAACTCTTCTTACACCGCTCTTCCTTGTTGCCAACGCCTTGCAAAGAGAAAACAAAAGGAATCAGATATTAAATAAAAACATCAGCCCACCAACAAACCATGCCAGAAGTGTTATATTGGCCAACTCCGGAAATGTTCAAAATAAGAGAGGATGTTACTTTGGAATCATAAATATGCTTTTTCGATTGATCAAACCCAAGATCATGGGAATCACTTTTTGCAAGGCTAAGGAGGTAGCACACGAACAATCTTGCCAAGGATAAGTGGAGGGTCGCAATCCATTGGGCTTTCTCCACTCTTGACGTGATGCATGTTCTTGTACTTTCTTTTATAATTAATAAAAAAATAAATGTAGCCACCACTGCTATCTATTTTGTGCATTGTATCTTTGCCTGGGAATCAGTCTGATAAGTTCCTGACAAGGTACTTGAGGTTCTGATATTTTGAACACTGAAAGTCACCAGTGGATATCTTGCAACTAGGACTTGGATGAATAAAAGCAGTTTTTTGGATGCCTTAGCATCTTGGGCAATACTTGGTAAGTTTCAGCAGTGGTGAAAACAACATTTTTCTTGTGGAATCAATGTCATTCCGCCTGGAAAAAAAAATTAGGAATTACTTTTCTGAATCAGAACACAAAAACGACGGCATTGACAAAAAGGATATTTTTGGGGTTGCCCCAAACATGCTCTAAAACATTAAAAAACTAAAAAGGTAACAGAACAGAAAAACAATATTTGTTCGTTCTTGTCCACTGAAAAACAACTGGAACCAACAGCTGGAACTTGTTCAGTTGAAAAGAAAATTGATGAATACACACACGGTTCCAACTGGCAATCAACTGGTAGTGATCAGAAGCATTTTCAGGAAAATATTGGAACTTGCATCGCCTTGAAAAAATGTAACAGACATTTTAACAAGACAGTTGGGGTTGAAAGCCAAAGAAAAAAGTTAATAGACAAATAACTTACTAGTTCTTGTTGGGTTGGTGGAAGGCTTTCGAGTGGTTACCTCAGATTTCTAGGTGTCGCATCTTCAATACACAGATGATACTTTGATTTTTTGTAAGGCAAATGAGTGGTATCTTCAGAATTTGAGGTCGATTGTGGTTTGTTTTGAGGTGGTGTTGGGTCTAGCTAAAGAGTGTGATTCTAGGGATTGGCATAGCTAAAGAAGATATTCATATTTTTGCATCGCAATTCGGGTGTAGGGAGGGGTCCTTTTTTCCGTCTACATATCTTGGTCTTCCGTTATGTATTGGTTGGCTGGGAAAGGCTATGTGGGAAAAAGTGATTGAACAAAGCGAGAGGAAGATGTCTACATGGCAATCAAAACATCTTTCTCTAAGCGGGAGAATTAGTATGATCAAATCGTCTATGTCGAATCTTCCAGTTTACTTTATGCCCTTATTTAAATGTCCTAAATCAGTTCTTAACTCTTTGGAGAAAGCAAGACGAGATTTTTTGTGGGGAGAAGCATAAATTTCAACTTATGAAGTGGGAGGAGGTTTGTTGTCCAGTTGATCAAGGAGTGGGTATTAGAAATTTAGAGAAGATGAATCTTGCGCTGTTAGGGAAATGGGTGTGGAGATTTGAGGTTGAATCGGAAGACAGGTGGAGGGAGTTGTTGGGTAGAAAATATGGGGTGGTGGACTAAATCTTCTTCATTATATTGTGCCTCTTATTTGTGGAAGTCAGTGGTGTCGTTAGAACATTGTGTTTGTGAAGGTTTGAGTTTCAATTTGGGGGATGGGAAAAATATCGAATTCTAAGAGGATAAATGGGTGGGGGAGACATTAAGTTGTACAATGAAGTCCCAAGGTTACCAGGGATAGCTAGGGAGGGAAGTTTACCACTGCCTTCTTGTTTCTCCATGAGGGGTGGGGAGGTAGTGTGGACTCCCCTGTGTAGGAGGAATCTAGATGATGGTGAGGTGGAAGAATTTGTTCTTCTCCAGGTGCTGCATAGTATGGTGCTGATTCTAGCAAGTGTCAACTCCGTAAGATGGTTTAAAGATAAATCAGGGACTTTCTCGTTGAAGTCTTTCTATCGTTGGATTAGAGGTTGGAGAGTAGGTGCCGAATTATGTTCGACAAAGTTCGTTTGGGGGTATGGTGCCCCGTCAAAGGTGGCGGCTTTTGCTTGGCTAATAGGGAGAACTAAGGAGTTAACAGTGGACAATCTTTGCAAAAGGAATTTTTGTCTTCCAAATATTTGCTTGCTTTGCTTCCAAAACACAAAATCAGTGGATCATCTTTTCATTCATTGTTCTTTCACAAGAGCAGTTTGGAATGAGTTCTTTCTTCTGTTTGGAGTGGAGTGGGTGATTCCCGGTTCTATAGATGTTTTTTTGCTCCCATGGCATGGAGAAGGGAGTGGAACAAGGGGGTCAAAATTCTGGAGATTGGCTATGCTTGTAGTATTATGGGGCCTTTGGAGAGGAACGATCGTTGTTTTAGAAATTGTCTAGGGAGAGTATTGGATGTTTTTAGGAGGGCTAAAGGGCAGGTTGAGGAATGGGTTGTGGCTATAAATCTCTATTGAGTATAGCCAATGTCCTAATTCTTGGCAATTTTTGTAATCTTTTGTTTTGTTTTTGTGTTCCTTGGCTTCAGCCCTTTTTATGAGATAATCATTGTTCAAAAAAAAAAAACTTACTAGTTCTTGTTTTAACATATCCTTTTCTTGAATGGTTGCACTCCTCTCTTCTCTCAGCCTTGCGATGGTCTTCTCAGCCTGAAAAATAAATCAATTCACAGATTTGTGCATGAATATCATGCTATGATTCTTTAAAAATATGAATGAATGTGGTACAAACAAGACCATCTAGGTTGTGGAAACTGGCATTCCTGAATGCCAATTAAGATAGAAGAATGTGTTGGTGGTCCACTTAAACTGGTCTCTCTCCTGGGTAATCTACAAACTCTCATAGATTAGGAGTACAAATAGAAGTATTAATGATGCTCGATAGAAAGTTCTTTTCTCCTCTTGCTTGACTTGGAAATTGTACAAGTGGAACCCACATAAAATATCATTCGAGAAAATAAAAGAACCACATAAAAGTAGCCTACATTGTTGAACTGGCGGGTCCATCATGGATCAGGTCATGCCCTGATATTTCCCTTTCAGCTGTTCCTCACCATCTGATACATTTAATGGAGGTTCCAACTGGATTGTTAGTATGCCATCCAATAGGGGAGAAGTTTGGGGGAGCTCCACTCCACCATGTGGCCCACCATATAAATGATTTGGATAACCAAAAGGCAGGCCCACATGTTCAGATTATTTCTAACCAGATGCCAGCTTAACCTAACATTGTATAATTACCTCTCATCTATTATTGCTGGAAAAACATCTCTTTCTTCAAATTTAGATTTTCATAAAAATGAAAAGAAAGCAAACTGAAAGAAACAATATCCTAATTATGGCATCTAGTCAGGCCAAGATGGAAGCCACAAGCTACTTTCAACCAAGGTTGGAAGTGACCGCATCAAAGGAACCGAGTAACTTCCAAAATTCATCTCCATTTGATAGAGCATAGCACCCAATTTTGTTTCCCCAAACCCTTGGCCAGAAAGTTCGGAGAACAACACAGTTCAGGTCATCACACTACGGATTTGCACTCTTACTAAATTACCAACACACCTCATTTAGCTGTGATTCCAACTCATTTAGCTTTAACTTCAACTCCTCCACATCCTTGGATACATCTACATCCTTTGGTACCTGTTATAAAAGAAGGATTAATGTCATGTAAGTGTCACTATGTAAACATCTTCGTTGGGGCCTACTTGAAGAGGCCAGTTCTCTAAATGGCCTGCATTTCTAAGATCAAGATTTTTCTGCTATAAAAATAAAAATTTCACTGCACATTTCAGCAATCAGGGTATGGCTCAGTTGGCTATAATGACTCCCCAAGAATTCGACTTCAACAAATATTAGCTTCAAAAGTTTTTTTTTTTTTAAAATAAAAATAAATAAATAATAAATAAATAAAAGAAAGAAAGAAGGATAAAAAAAAGGTCATTTCCACATGTAACACTTGATACAATTTATACAGTAACTAATAAAATCCATTCAGAACAAAATTCTCCAATTGAATGCCTCTTTCTTGACAGCATTTTGTAAACTCAGTGAGCAAGACAACCTTAGAAAGGATAAAAGTTAGAAGTTAGAACTAAATGGTAATATATAAAAGAGGAATGATCACCTACAACATGTCTGCTACTTATATCTTTGGAACTTTTGTTTCCAATTTTTCCCTTGAAAACATATAAGAATAGTTGTCAATGGGTTATAGGCTACATTAACCTGCAATTGGTTGTAGGAGATGTTCCTCTAAATAAAATCAGGGTGCATATATTCTCGGAGCTACCAGCAACTCGATGCAACAGTGAATAGTTTATCTTACAACAACATGAGATGGAGGAAGGTTTTCAACTCCAATTGATAGTTCATCTTTCAAAATAGGCTCCTGCTTCAAAATCGGAGCTTCATAAGCTGGCTCCTGCTTTGAAACTCCATTAATAGGCAGCAATACCGGAGAATGAGGTGGGCTTACTAGGACCACCTTCAACTTATTCTCTTCAATATATCTGCCGTTTTCTTTAGTGAACTGCCAAACCAAAGTGTATGAGAATCCATAATAAAGAATCTAACCTGATTGCAACTCCAAATACTTATCCATAATGAACAATCTAACCTGACTGCAACTCCAAATACTTACATGGGTTGGTTTAATATCTTCTGGGGTGGTACCAAAAGGAACGATTGTGCTCTGGATTAGGAACTTGTCTTTACACTGCATATCAGTTGGAGCTTCCCGTTGAGCTTGCATGGTAACTGTGTCGAGATTGAAAGCAAAAGAGTCAGAAATCAATAGTGGAAAGCATATGGGATTGCCAAATGTGTACAATAAACACACATAATGATAAACACTACTTTATTACCCTCTCCATTGCCATTATTATAGGTATAACCTCAGTTACCCCAATTAAATGGTTCAACAATTACCCCAATTAAATGGTTCAACAATGAAGAAGCCAGCTGCTTAACCTGACCTAGTAGATAGGTATGCAGCAATGTTTTAAATAGCTACTCTATGTAGCATGTACCTTAGCCTTAACGCTACATAGCTCATGAACATAGCTCAAGTCGTGTGTAGCCTACACTACATGATAATGCATACGCTACACATTACATAGACTACGCTACAAACTACGTGGCTCATATTGCAAGTTATTTTTCACTACAACATTGAAATCAATTAATGTTTTCAATGATTTGTTACATTTTTCTATTTTCAATAAAAATTAGTTAATCTTTTCAATGCTTTAAGTAAAATAATATAAGTAGCAATACTAAATCAGTTCGGCTGCTCTTTCTTTACCTTTATACTTAATCATTGCCCCTTCCCATTACTTTACCTTGCGTTTAGTTGCACCAAATATCAACAAATTGGTGCAACCAAGCACAACCTTGATTAAAAATATAAAAGCAGTGTGTAGCTTATGCTACATGCTATGTAGCCTATGCCTCACTCTCCAGAGGGGTGAACACCAAGCTACACACTATTTGCTATTTAAAACACTGGTATGTGGGAACAAAAAATCAATTAATATGTACTTTTCTTTTCTTTCTTTTTTACACACACACACACACACACACACACACACACACACACACACACACACACACTCTCACGCCATAGTGGGATTTCACCACCTATGGATACTAGAACCCCTGAACGGGTGTTGAAACTCCTAAGAGACTTCATTAATATGTACTTTTCTTTTCTATTTGATGTTTATGCCATTTTTTATTTTGTATGGGGAATGTTTCCAATTATGTCATGTCTTATCTTATGTAGGGACATTTCTAATTACACAATTCTAATAGACATTTTAAAAACATTAAGAACAGGACATTTTTAGAAGAATCTAACCCCATCTTGTTTAATTCTAAACTATATCTATACTGGTATAAATATAATGAAGATACTTGGGTTCCCTCACACAAAGAAAAGCACCCATGCCAGCACATGCATGACTAGCCCAAGGCTCACGAAAGCATAGAGCCAAGCTATTCATCATTTTTATTTTTACTTTTATCTTTTTTGAAACGACAAGCTATTCATCATGCAGTGCCCGTGGTGAAGATACCCGGGCCTATTGTTCGTCTCTTATTCATGCATGTGGAATTCACTTGTGAATATCAAGGGAATTTCCCTCATTTTCTTTTGATAGTCCTTTTTTATGTATATTTTCTATTGATAGTTCTTTTATGAATATTTTCTTTCGATAGTCAGTAGCAACTTCCTCTCTCACTGAAACACTGCTGATGTTGGGATCTTGCCTGACAGATCGACCATCTCATCTTCATCTGATCAGGGCCATCAGGCTGAAGAGAACTAGAAACTATCAGATAGGCAGCATCATCTCTGCTTTACCAGGCCAAGACAAACCAGGTCAGCTTCCGCACTAAACAGGCTTTCTTTCTTATCACAATCCCTCTGCAGTCATTTCACATTCACAAAAAACTTCAATAAATTATAGTCCTGAGTAAACAATGGCCTTCTGATCCATCATTTCTCCAGGGAAAAGCATAACATGGTTGAAAGATTTATGAATCCTTGATCACTTGAGGAGCAAGGTGCACATATGCAACTACAAACATTCTTTATTTTTAACTGTAATTTGAGCCCATAGTTCAATAATGGTAGACAAAGCGTGTTCCAACATTGAGGTCTTAGGTTCGAACCCAGCTTAGCTACCATATAGTGAGCAGGTGGGTGGGTTGAGACCATAGCTCAACAGTAGACAGCATGTTTCAACATTGATGTCTTCAGTTCAAGCCCAGCTTACCTATCACTTAATGTGTACGTGTGTGTGCCCGAGCCCGCTTACCTATCATATTGTTAGTGTATGTGTGTGCCTGAGCCAAGCTTAGTGTGTGTGTGAGCCCGAGCCAAACTCAAGTGCGTTCTCTTTCTGAAACTCACAGTTGGCCAGACATATTGGCAAGTCAATCTTGAAAATCGAAGGATAAAGAAATTAAAAATACATCAATCATAATCTTGCTTTAGGAAGATTTTGCAGCTGTTTTTTAATCTTAGTACTTGCTTCTCTTTACCAATAGTTGGATTGTCAATGGGTACCTGCTGGATCCACAGGTACCCAAGATAACCCAACCCAATTTAAACAGAGAGCGATCCTAAAACTGGGACCCATATAAAAATCATGGTTCTGATCATCTGATCAGCTACCTTATTGGGCATGGGCATGCACAAACATTGATCGTACTTCACTAAAATAAAAACCAATTGAATTTTTAAAACAAAATCATAATCATTCAGAGAATGCTTGCCAAAGGAAGATATTGCAGCTGTTTTTAAATCTGAGTGCTCACTTCTCTTCACCAATAGTTGGGTTGTCAACAGATACTTGGATCCACAGGTACCCAAGATAACTGACCCAATTTCAACAGATACGGATCCTAAAATTGGACCCATATGAAAATCAGAGTTCAAGTCAGGTACCTAATCAAGTGGGTGTGCACACGTGCATGCACACGTATGATCCCACAGTGTCCATGGTAAGGTTGGCAAGCTCAAGACTTGGACTCGACTCAGTCCACCCCCTAAATTTGACTTGGGCAAATCAACATGGTGACTTGGGCGAGTCATGTTTTGTATAAAGGAGGTACATTTTTACTTATTCATTATCCATGCCACAGATATGATTTAACCATAACCACTGATACCATTCATATAATGGGTCCCGTATGCACTTGTTGTTGGAAGAGTCGCACCATTTATAAATGGTGTTGAACTATCGTAGAGTCAATGAACAATTAAATGCCTGCCCATGACAACAATCCCAACATTTAGTTACACTTCTCTTTCGAAGCTACTGATACTCTGGCAGAGTATGATGGTTGACACTCAAAGACACTTAGAAATTGTACACGTGCTATACGTTGACACAAAAGTAAACCGTCCAAATTGGAATATCAATGGTATATTAATCATATTACAAAAATCATTTTCATTGAATGATCCTAATCTCTGTTTTGGATGGTTCGATTTTAGTCACTTGTGTAGGATATCAAAGCTGCCCATCAGATACTTGACCCAATGGTTAGTCTTGTTTGATTTTTTATGGTCCATCTAAACTGTGCCTCAATTTGCACGGTTTGAATTGAGTCAATTGTGTGTCACATGCACAATTTCTTAGTGCATACAGATCTACCATTACACTTTGTCAGAGTAGAGGAGGGAGGCAACCAAAGAGTCTCTCTCTCGATTAACACGTTTAGCGAAAGAGGTACCATTTGATACTCCGGCTGATCATGATGCTTGATATGCACGCACTTAGAAATCGCACACGTGGCATATATTAACTCAAATTAAACCACTTAAATTTTCCTAAACACCATCTCCAACTTACCTCCAAAAATCAGATTCTTTGTGCAATTCTAATCTCTGATGCATGGACACTTATTTTGTTGAAAAAAGACCATGGACTAATTTTATTTTAAATGCACAATAAGCGTCCACTAATCTGACAGGAAAATAATCAAGTACACGTGAGTTTTATTTCATGGTAGATCTAAATTGGTATCAATAAGATGTTTTATTAACTCGAATTAGTTAATCTCAAATTTTAGGTAATTTCCAAGTGCCTATGTATCATCCACCACACCACGCCAGAGTATCAAAGTTTTTCTAAAACTCGACTTTATCACGACTCGACTGGGTTTTCTGACTCAGACGAGTCACTGAGTCACTGGAAAACTCAGTCAGACTCAGCCAGGTGCTGTTTGATTTTGAGATCCACTGAATCCACCTATTTTGACTTGGTGGGGCTCCGGAAAAAAAAAAAAAAATTGGACTTGGGCAAGTCATGAGTGGATTTGGCAAGTCAGACAACCTTGATCCATAGGTACCTGTTGACAGTTGGGCTGCCAATGGGTACCTGGAGCAGCAGCTAACCGAGACATCCAACCATTTTAAGCATACAGATCCTCAAAATCAGACCCCTAGTGATAAATCAGGGTTTGAGCAAGATTTTGTATGACATCCATTCAATCCATCATGTGTGCCTCATCACCTTTTACCCTTCAGCCCCAAAAATCAGGTTGATTCAAAACTCATGCGGACCAAAGGTAACAGTGCAAATGCATGCCTAGCCTCTAATATGGCATGATTGTTCACCTCAGTCTTGGAATGCCCTCATTTTTTGCATGTCCCTTCATCCTAGTGGCCTGCACTAGATCACTAGTTGTATGGCATATACACAACATGGTGGGCCCTACAAAAAGTACTAATGGCTGGGCATTCCCTCCCAGTTGTTCCCCTTGGGTGGCCCACCTGAGCTTCCAATCAAACTGCCTAACTTTTAGACACTTGGCTAGGCCAGGCCAAAATCTCATGACCAGAATTTAAATGGAGTCCTGCCTGTTGACGGCTCTACCCTGAGAGGCTAAGACTTGATGGTTACCGACAGGTATCCGAACCAAATCTTATTCAGGTCCATACCTCGATATGGCACCCTGACCGAATCTGGCCTCCTCAGGCAGTCCAGAAAAGGGTACATCAGTACTCAACCGAACCTAACCCGTTGATAGCCCTAACCAATCGGTTCAACAGGAGGAACAAAATAACAAGCATACATATGGCCAAATGACAATTAGTTGGCCATTACCAGGTGGCTTAGCATTCTTTTTGTTTTGAGCAAATAACTAGATTTCACCAAGGGCTTGATTGATTTTTCACCTCAACCATAAATACATTGTAAATAGATAATTATTACTTATTGAGCCTGTTTGATAATCGGGCTGTATTTCTGCTTTGAAAAATGGTCCAAAAAGATTGACTTAAATTTGTGGGCCACACCGTGATGTATGTGACATATCCGTGCAGTCAATCCATTTTAACAGAACATTTTGGGGCATTAGCTGAAAAAAAAAAAAGCAAATCCAACACTCAATTGGCCCACACAAAAGAAAATAGTGTCCATAAAACATCCACCATTGAAAGCTATTTCTTTCACCAGGCCCGCATCGAAGTTTATTTGTCATCTAAACCCTTCATAGGATCACACAGACATGGATAAGGGGAAAACACAAATATCAGCTTCATTCAAAGCCTCTAGGAGCCCCAAGAGGTATTTAACGGTAGACGAACAATTTATCACAGTTTCCTGTGGTGTGGTCCACTTGAGCTTTGGATCTGCCTCATTTTGCGCTCATGCCCTAAATGAGGCTGAAATAACGGATGAACAGTGTGGGTAAGCCACATACATCACAGTGGGCCCTACATTTGGCAACTGTCCTCAATTTTAGTGCTCAAAAGTAAAGCTGTCAACATCTGCATCAGAAACGATGCCGTAATTACCTAGTTAAATAATTATTACCCATTTACAAGGTAATTACCTATGAGATGAAAAATCAAACAGGCCTCAAGGGATCAGGTGTCTTAGAATTGAATATGCATGTGTACAACAAGCTCTTAAGGAAATAATATTCGGACCATAGCAAAGTAAAGAGAAACATATACCTGTGAACTCAAACTTTGACTTCGGTAAAACAACGCCAGTGTTGGGTCGCACACAATATTTCTTCGGAGAAGTAGTTTTAACCTGTCAATAATGTATGGATTTATATTGCTCACCATCAAGCTCCACTAAAAACAATGACTTCTGAGACCCAGTCAATTAAGTAAAACAAGGATTTTCATACCCAACAATATGAATTTTTGCCATATTAAAGCTACCATAGAGAGGTGGTCGTGTCAGATAGACCATATATGCAGAGACACATCTTCCACCAGATTATAATTTGGCAGTAAGTCATCTAGTGGGCTAAGTGCATGTGGACCTTCCTATGCACCTGGTTATATTCTGGAGTCCAGACAGCTAGCATTAGTATCACTATCATCAATTTGGACAATCTGTTAGCACCAGCAAGCCCTCCGACCACCGTGCGAAAGCCCCACCAATCAGATGGTTCTAACTGCACACACATTGGCCTTCTATATGACCATTGTTTCCAAGAAATTGATGGTGCAACCCAAAAGTGCCCACAATCAGATATACACCCAATGGATCGGATCCATGAAACTTTTCAATAAGTTGGTGGGTCCCATATGATGGCCTGATTAATATACATGATAGCCTGATTGATCTGCAGGTTCAAAGGTCCATGCTATTGGCTAATTCATACAACTAGTAGTTTTTACAGAAAAAATTTATGTAGCAAAGGTACCCTGAGCCACTTTCTGGGTACTAAACAACGTCCAAATGACACAGAATTGGTCCCATTTCATGTGAACTTCAGAATGAACCTAAGGCTAAGATCATGCAATTCTCACACAGAAGGGGTGAGTAATGGTTGATTTGCATGGGATGGCAACAGGTCGGGCTATGGCTGGAGCTAGCCAATGCTGGGACCTATAAGGAAAAGAGAGAACAAAAGGCATAAAGATTAGGTCCAGCTAGGCTGGTCCACCCCTAGAGATCATGTTGCCGCCATGCACTCAATGGGGGTGTCCATTGAAATTGATCGGATCATGCTTCCTAGAGGAAATGGCAATATGCAGCTCTTGTTGTGGAAGTTATATCTCATCTATATGGCTCCCTTTTTTTCTATTTTTTTGGTTTTTTCTCTTTTTTACTTTGACAAGAGGCATGCACTGTTGGTAACTACATGGTAACTGCCATGTTACTTTTCCATGCACGCCAAGAGCACCTGAGATCTGTGGGGCCCACTGTGCTGTGCATCACATCCACTCCAATCTGATCATTCAACAACTTAGGTGGGCCACACCACGTCGAACAATGGAAAAAGGAATATAATCATAGGTTTATGTGTGGGGCCTACAGAATTTGAAATCGAGTTGATTTTCTCTGTACGATGGATATGATGTGGCTCATCTGATGGATGATGTGGACTTCACACAAACATAATGGTAGGACCCACAGGGTTGTATGCATTTAAAACAAACACCATGCAGGTGTTGTATGTGCTGTGTAAGAAGGATGTTGTAGGCTATTACAACCTCCCTTGGCAGCTTGGGCTCTCTCTCCAACTTAAATCCTCTACCACCCTTCTATGCAGCAGGTAAATGACCCAAGCTATGTGAGGCCCACCATGTGCAAACTTATTTATTCCATTCATCCATTTCCCTCTTCAATTCTACACCATTCGGCAAAAAATAATCCAGATCCACAACTCATATGGGCCACAAAACAGTAAACAATGGGGATAGGACACCAACCTTATGTTTGTGTTTGGGGTCACCATTATGTGTATCCAGTGTTTAAATTATCGGCGACAATATCAAATTGTCGCCGATAATATCGGTATCGCTAGGTAATCAAAACAGATAACCCATTTTTTCATTCCTCTGCTGGATATTGCCGAAATATCGCCGATAATATCATTTTTTCGATATTTTCTACAAAATCGCCAATAGTTCGTTGTTCTCATCAACTACCACCATTTTTCCGATACAAGGTCGATGTTTTCGGTGATAAAATCGTTGAAATCCAAGAAAAACAAAAAACAGAAAAGAAAATACCTGTTTTTCACTCGGATCTGTTTGAAGACGCAAATTTCAGAGATTCACAGCTGCTCATTGTAGATCGGCAACCGTTGTTCAAGAGGTAAGTATAAACCCCCCCAAAAAAAAAAAAAATTCCTATTTTCCGTCAAAAAATCCTCTGCCGACTTCTCCGGAAAGAATCGGAGTGTGAAAAATCAGAGATCTTGTTGGAAAACATAGGATTTTTTTTAATTTTAGGATGAGGGAGAGCGATTTTCGGGTTGAAAATCGGGAGATATTGTTGGGAAAGAGAGGGTTTTCTGAAAATTTGGGATGAGGGAGAGGGAATTTTGGGTGTAGACAAAAATGGGTTCAGATTTTGGTTTTAAATGGGGGTTTGGCTTTAACGCTGCCACGACGGTGCTCTGTGGGCCCCACCATGATGTATCTGTTTTATCCATGCTGTCAATCATTTTTAAAGATCATTTTAGAGCTTGATCCAAAAAATGAGGTAGATCTAAAACTCAGGTGGACCACACCACTGGAAAACAGTAGTGATTAAATGTCCACCATTAAAAATCTCCTAGGGCCCACTGTACTGTTTATCTGATAACCAAGCTGTTGATTAGGTCTTACATACCTAGGTGAAGGGAAAAAAGAAATATCAGTTTGATCCAAAACTTATGTAGCCCGCAAGAAATTTTAAATGATAGACATTCAATCAACATTGTACGGTCCACTTGAGATTTTGATCTACCTCATTTTTGGTCTGATATCATAAAATGATCTAGAAAAATGGACAGATTAAATGGATGAAACAGATGCATCATGATGGGACCACAAACCATGGACCACTAGCGACAGCATCACCAGCCCATCTCGGGTGCGTATGCAGTACGGACGCGGTCTAGCTAGTGACATTGATTGATGTTATGTGGGCCCATCATGATCTATGTGTTTTATCCACACCATCCATCCATTTTTACACATCATTTTAATATTAAATCTCATAAAATAGGTGGATCACGATCTCAGGTGGACCACACCATGGGAAAACAGTAGTGATTGAATTTCTACTATTAAAAACCTTCTAGGGCCCACTGTAATGTTTATTTGACATCCAACTTGTAGATTACGTCATACAGACCGGGATGTAGTCAAAAAACAAATATCAAGCCAAATATTAGATTGATCCAAAACTTTTGTAGCCCTAAGTTTTTAATGGTGAGAGTTCAATCAACATTGTGTGGCCCACTTGAGATTTTTATCTACTTCAATTTTGTTTTCATACCATAAACTTATCTGGAAAAATAAATGGACGGCATGGATGAGACACATATATCATTTTCGGCCCATTGACCACTAACCATTATACATTGGCTAGTGCAAGGTAAGTAGCCAATCGTTTCCAGGCAGTACCCTTGGCCGATTGAGTAAACTCTATGGGCCCACCATCATGTATGTGTCATATCCACGCCATACATCCATTTTTGCATACCATTTTAAGGCATCGTCCCAAAATTCAAGAATATCCAGAGCTCGTGGACTACACTCCTAAAAATAGTGTGAACTGAACATATACCATTGAAAACTTCTCGGGTCCATAGAAGCTTTGGATGAACCTGATATTTATGTTTTCCTTTCATCCGTATCTTTTTTACATTATTAACAGGTTGGATAACAGTAAACATCACTGTGGGCTCTAGGAAAATTTCAGTGGGGGATATCATTAACCCAACTGTTTACTGTGGTGTGGTCCACTTAAGCTTTTTTTATGCTTCAATTTTGGGCGGAACCCTTAAAATCAGTGGAAAAAATGGATGAATGGTATGGATAAGCCACATACATCTATATTGTCCTCCCTATGAGCCCCATAATCATAGGTCCCACCCACTTCGGGGGATAGGGAGTCTCACCTAAGGGCCCGTTTGGCCGGTCGGATTGGAAGGGATTGGAAGTTAAATCATGAGAATGGCCGGGCGTGCCAAACAAAGTTGGTGATCTGATCCCAATCCCATCAATCTTAAGACAATCCACTGACAACACCATCATTACATTTAAATCACATCCAATCCACCCTAATCCATTCAAATTTGCTTGAGACGTGTTTGGTTAGTGGGATTGGAGGGGATGGGAAGGTTTAATCCCCGGATTGGCCAGCGTGCCAAACAGACTGGATTTAGCAATCCCATGGATCTCCAGACAATCCACTGACAACACCATCATTACCTAGAAATCCACGCCATCCACCCTAATACCATTCAATCCCTTCCAATCCCCCTGGCCAAATGGGCCCTAATCCAATTACTAGGGAAGTGGACTGCGTAGTGAGTAACTCACTACGCTTAGCGTACAAAGTAAACTTTGTGAGGTCCACCATGATTTATGTATTTTATCATCTCCGTCCATCCATTTTAACAAATAATTTTAGGGATTGAGACAAAAAATGAGGCATGTCCAATGTTCAAATGGACCACACGACTAGAAACAGTTGAATTGAACATATACCGTTGAAAAATTCTTGGAGGCCACAGAAGTTTTGGATCAAGCTTATATTTGTGTTTTAACTTCATCCATGTCTGTATGATCTCATGAATAGGTTGGATGACAAATAAATATTACTGTTGGGCCTAGAAAGGTTTCGACGGTGGAAATCATTATCCCCATTGTTTCCAAGGGCATGATCCACTTGATCTTTCGATGTGCTTCAATTTTGTTTGGGCTAAACCCCCTTAAATTAGATGGGAAAACAGATGGACGGCATGGATAGACTACATACATTCAAGGTATTCCCAACTGAGTTTACTTAGTATGATAAGAGCATACCGAGTAATTTAGTATGCAATCCGATTTCCTTTCTTGGGAAGTACCTCAGCTGGGATGTAAGGTGGGGTCCACCATGATGTTTCTGAAAAATCCACCATGGTCATCCTTTTTCCCCGATCATTTCAGGACATGAACCCAAAAACCAGGTGTATCCAAAACTCAAGTGGGCCACATGAGAGGAAACAATGGAGATTCAGTGACCACCATTTAAACAAATGCGTATTTTTTTGAATTCATTTACTTTGCATGTCTTAATTATTGTAAGCTTGTATTTGTATTATATAGTTCCTATTCGAGTGATTTCTTACGACAACGCATGCCTCTTGGCCCCAATTAAATAAAAACTTATTATTTAATGCATTCTTTTTGTAATTTTTTCATTCATGAATATGTAAATATGTGTATTTAGGCATGTCCTGAAGTTTCACTAAAAAATTCCACCATTTTCTCCGTGTTTCCCCATTTTTCCCTGCATTTCTGGTTATTGGCGATATTATCGGCGATAACGATATTATATCTTTATCTTTGGCCAGCGAAACTTGTAGCGATACGGACAACTCGAACACTGTGTGTATCTGTCATCAAACCCATTAATCAGGTTTAGCTTACCAAGATGAAGCGAATCAACAAAAATCGACGGGGTAAAAAAAAACTCAAGATGGCCACACCACGTGAACTCAAAGGTCTTTTAGGAGTAATTCTAAATTGATCATTTTCGTGTGGCCCATTTGAGTCTTCTATAAAGCTGATGATTTTTAGGTATGGTGGAAACAATGACTCACCAGCTTATCTAATGAGCAGGAGACACTCTCTCCTGATGTACAGAGTGGATTTTACATATACAATATGATGGGCTCCTCATTCTATCAAAATCCCACATAGACATAATATATTTTCTTTTTTCGATTACATCAACCAATTGTTCCCCACTCAAATAGGAATGATCATATCGGTTGTGACACATATGAGTTGTGTAGGGCCAGCCCGTTACGATGTTTCTATTTATTCAACCCATCCATTCAACATGCCATCCAATGTTAGGCTAAGATCCTAAAAGCCATCTTAATGGAAAAAGTCATGTAGGCCAAACTAGATGGATTAAGAGGAACTAGGGGTGATTTTACATTGTTCCCTGTGGTGTGACCCACCCAAGATTTGGATCAGCCTCGGTTTTTGGATTTAAGGCAAAAATGAGGCCACTCGCTTTATGAATGATTTGGGTTCCATGAAATTCATGGTGGGTTGAAGGTATGGAAACTTACATACATCCATATGTATGTGACCATTCTCCACATCTCCCATTATCTACAGTTACTCAACCGACTGTAACTTTCCCTCTTTCAATATCTCACAATACAACTCTCTCATTCCATCTTCTTATCATCTCAACCTCATGAAACTCCTCTTATCTTTGTATCTCTACCCACACCCCTCTCCCTAATTTTTGTCTATCAAATTAATAGTCTGGAATAGACTGGTCAAGTCCAACCACTGGAAGTTTAAGGTATGGCCCATACACAATGAGAGTAGCCGTTTGCAATGTAGGCATTGTTCATCATGTTTGTCATAATTTTGGTATGCGTCTATTGATTCTTTCCATTAGTTTTGATATCATGTTGCACTTGATAATCAGTTGGTCTCTGAAAAGTGCTATCTACATGGTGGGTCCATGGGACCCACATTTCCATTCCTACCCATGTGTCACGTATATCCTATCCTATACATGCAAAAGGTGAGCACACAACGGTGCTCATTTGGCAACTTAATATGGCCAATCCACTCACTCAGAGCAAACAATACATTGACTTGATAACCAATGCTTCTCTTCCTATCATGGGCATCGACTGTGGGTCCCATAGACTTTTAGGGGGAAAAAGAACTAATAATGGGTATAAAACTTATATTAATTATTACTTTATGAGAATAAATTATGGAGCTCATTAGACCACAAAAAACTATATGAGAAAAAGGAGAAGAAGTAAAATAGACTGTTTATAGCAATCTTCCATTCTTTTTCAAAATCACCATCATCATCATATAAGCCTTATCCCAACTAATTGGGGTCAGCTACACAAATCTTGTTCCACCATGTCAGGATTTGATAAAATTTTCAGAAATAAGTGGTTTATTAAAATTACATAGTATATGAAGAGCATACATATGGTGGAAAAACTCTACCTTGAAAGCAACATACTGGTCCAAGGAATTGGAAAGTTGCACAGAGCACGAACATTGCTTCTTCAGTTCAACTAGCAATAACAATATTAATCTGTCAGACACTTACATTATAGTAAATGCAGTATAAGGCCATTATCATCCTCCCTAAATCCAGTAAAGATAAAGGTATATGAGGATTCTTGCTCCGTACGTAAAATGTAATTGCTTTTGATGTTTCTTCTCACGAAAGAGGGACCAACCAGAGGGTCTTTCCCCTACCATAATTTGTAAAGATTTTCCTTTTCTCTAAAAAATCGGTTCTCATTCAAAATAATATTGCACAACAGGAGAGAAAAATGCAAGAAGCAGGAGACTGATAAAAATCCACACGATTAGAGAAAACAGAAAGGAGAAACTGCTAAGCAGAAGAAGAAGGATTTGCATGCATATACACTTTGGAAATTAATGAATCTGTAACTAAAATAAATCAAGGGATTTTTACGGAAAATTCCTCAGAAATTCCGATTTCATGAAATAATGCCTCCATGAATCGAATTGCCCAGTAAGTGCTTTTTGAGGGAGAAAATTCCCTAAATGCTATGACATCCGACCCATCTAAAATATGCACCCAAACATGGTGATCACCCAAACAAAAAACGGGGCTTATCAAATCATTGGATGAGTTACAAGTGAATTTGGATGTTTTTGGGAGGTGTAAATTATTTTCATGGTGCGGAACACAATGACTGGATCCACCATATTTTCTGTTCATCTGATCATCATGGTGGGGTGCATCTGTTGGATGCTTGGATGTCACGCACATGCCAATTGAGCTCCACAATTCTTGTCTTCAATACTTTCTAAAGGTACAAAATAAATGGGGCAAATTGGTAATTTCATACCTCCAAAAGCGCTGCTCAGTAATTTCCAATTGTGGAGGGATTATTTGTCAAAATTCAAATTAGTAAGGAATTTTTCCGTAAAAATCCCATAAATCAACTACCCACGAGGGTTCCTATATTTCGCAGGTTCGACCATCTGATTAATGACTAAAATACCTTGGCGTTGAGTACTTGAATTTTTATGGAGTATTCCCTACATCATCATCATCTAAGCCATTTTTTTTCCCAAGTAATTGGGGTCGGGCCGGTCGGCTACTTGAATCCTTTTCCGTGTTGTCCAGATTCATCATGAAAGTTATGGAGCTATTTGAATCCTTTTCCGTGTTGTCCAGATTCATGATTAAAGTCATGATGAAAGTTTGACTCTGGTTGCTGAACTGACACAACCCTACTTTATCTGGGCTTGGAACCGGCCAATGAGAGCACAAAACTCCCATGGGCACTTTGTAATATACTATTAAATGGGTTGATTACAATCAGGTGCTATCTAATAGTCTATTACATAGGTTGATTACAATCAAGAAGTTAGCTAATTCCCTACATCAACTTCTATATTGATGAACGTGGTGACAGTCTTGTAATATCAGATATATGAAAGAAAAGTAATATGGAAATAACATGTAGTAGAGCTGGCAACCACAATTGAGTTATATTTATATAGTGGGTCCATAATGCAGTGCGGCAATTGGCACTGCCATCTTTTGTTTTTCTTTTTATTTCTTTTTCATTTATTTACTAGATATGTCCATTTTACTGTTTTACCGGTAGAGCAGATATCATTTCTTGTGCCTAACCCATTCATCATCCTACCTGTGAATCAAGATCCCCAACAAATTCAGAAAAGCACCATTAAACCATACCCGTCTGAATTATTCACCACTAGTCAAGCCTTTTTTTTTTTTGGTCAAAATGCTGCTGATCCCAATATGTAAGAAATCACTTGATCACCATCATCATCTAAGCTTTATCCTAACTGATAGGGGTCGGCAATCATGTTTGAAGTTAAGACATAAGTTTGACACCAGCTGTCAACCTAACACAGCCCCCCTTTATCCGAGCTGGGGACTGGCAACAAGAGTATAAAACTCTCATAGGTGCAAGGTGATTATTACATAGGTTGATTACAATCAAGTGCTATCTAATAGTCTATTACATAGGTTTATCACAACCAACAAGTTAATATGCAAGAAATCAATTCTGGAAAACACTTCTCTTTCTAATTTTGTTGTTGCTGCAAGGTTTTTATTCGCTGGTCACATGGTAATGGAGAGTGGCAAGGACTCCTCTCTATGTAAATGGCTTAGGTCATTCACTCCTAATGTCTAAGTCAACAAACTATAGCACCTTGTGCATCTTGGAGCTCTAATATGTAAACAGGTCTAAGATATCTAGCCTAACTTCTAAATCCATGTTCACGGCAATTCTAGAATCAAGGATAAGAAAACAGGTAGCTTATGAATAAATAGGTTAGATGGAATAAGGAATGCACATCCACTACTTCTTTCTCCATTTTAGTCAATGTTTCCCTAGTTGGTTTCTTTTTTAGCTCCAAAGGCATTCATCAAACCTGCTCTCCCTCTTCTTTCACAATTGTGGCAGAAAGCTTAAACTTGTTGAGTAGCATTTCTTACCTAGGTTTTATCAAGAGATTCATTCAAGGAACATGGGGACTAGTTCACATAATGAACCTCCCGCATTGGGGGGCTTAGGGGCTTCAGAATCAGCAAGCCAGAGTTGCTCGTGCCCTGTGTCCAATTCGTGAAATGATCAGCGTATAGTGTGGCATGTCACGGGATTACATGAGAAATATGAAGGGCATCCTACGGTGCTTTGAAGCCGTCTCAGGTCTCTGTGTTAACAAGAGGAAGAGCATTTTTTTTTTACAATGGTGACTAAGGGTTGATTATATCTCTTGCCAGTGAATTGGGATGCAAAACACTAAGCTTCTAATTATTTATATTAAACTTCCCATCGAGGGAAAAACCAGTGCTATTTCTTTTTAGGACCCTATTATTGAGAGTATTGAATTGGGATTGACAAGATGGAAGATATCTTACCTCTCAATAGGAGGAAGAAATATGCTGATCAACTCTACCCCTTTCAACCTCCCAACGTACTTCTCTTTAGGGTGCCAACAAATGTAGCACATAAGACTAGGAAAAGAAAAGAAAAGAAAAAAAATGAGATTTTTTTATGGGAGGGGAAAGAGGAGGGACAAGTTTCACTTGTGGCCTGTTTAATAAGTGAGAATCCATAGGGAAATAAAGGAAAAGAAGCATTTCCCTTGACATGACATTTTCCACATTTGATTTGTACAAAAATAAAATTAATAACTATGAATTCCATAATGTGATCGTTACACCTCTCCACTTCTACAATTCGCAAGCAAAATATTCAAGGTGACCCCTGTAAGATAAATCAAGATATCCACTTGCAAATCAAGCATAGCACTTAAAATGGAATCCATTTCTCAATAGTACCTTGGGAAATAATCATCCAATAATGATTATGAATTGTCTTTTTAACATGGATTCCTACTTATCAAAAGGCCTTTGAGGAAGTGAGAAGATATTCAAAAATCCAAAAGGGAAGGTGGCATGGGTGTAGGAAGAATCAAGTACTGAAATTGGTTCTTGGCAAATGATGGTGGAGATTTAGGAAGAAGTTGGACACATTGTGAGAGACATTGTCATACGAATATAGCATCTCTAAGGACGGTTGGTTCCCTGAGTTTCCTTCTCAGGATATCGGTTCAGAGGTTTGGACAGCAACTAGTCTCCTGGGGAAAAGAGTTAGCTACTTGGCTATGAGGGAAGGTCTAATCACAAGAGAGGTGGCTTGCATTTGACACCACAACATCCACTTTGTCATTGGGGCTACAATTTGGGTTTGGGTCAATCCAAACCCTATTGATCCTATCAAAGAGAGAAAAGCCTTTGGGAGAGAGGGAAAAAAAAAAAAAAAAACTCTTGGCCCTTGGGCTAGAAGTCCAACACCCTTCTTATTAAGTGATATCCCATATTATATAAAATATCCTTGAAACCAAGGGAAAAAGAGGTAAAACAAAAGAAAGAAAAGTAATAAGAGAAATAAGAGGAGAATAAGAGATGGCCCATGGTGTAGAGAGAATGCCACAGTCTAGAAATATCTACAGTCCCCCTCAAATTGCTCATCTTGCCAAGAATATGTCGTTCTACCTCAACTATAGGAGCCCTAGGGCCTCTGTTTGATTTTTTTTAATTTCCCTATAATTCACCGTAAATGGATAATAATTATCTCCATTTGTAATTCTTGCACCCTTCCCAACATGATGTTGACAGGCGGGCTATTTGAACATATTCATCTCTAAACCCAGGTGGAAATGCACGAAAACTGTAGGGCCCACTGTGATGTATGTGACTTATCCACGCTAGCTCATTTTAAGGCTCGAGCTTAAAATGAGGCAAATCCAAAGCTTAAGTGGACAACACCACAAGAAACAATGAAGACTAAACGCCTACCATTGAAAACTTCTTGGGGGCCATAGAAGTCTTGGCTCAACAATGTACATCTTTAGAGCCACTGTTTCCTGTGGTGTGGTCCACTTAAGCTTTGGATCTGCCTCATTTTTGGGCTCATTTCCTAAAAGTGTGCCGGTAAAATGGACGGACGGCATGGATAAGTCACATACATCATAGTGGGGCCCACTAATTTAAGTTAAGACTCAACAACTCCCTTTTTAGAACTTTATTTTACATCAGGGTGACCCCACCCCATTTTCAGACCGATTTTCAAGGTGGAAATGCTTACCATTTTCCATCTCTTGCAAACACGGAAAGGAGTCGTCATTAGCTTTTTACTTGTATTCAAACAGACCCTTAGTGAAGATATCCGCAAGTTGAGTGGTAAACGGAAAAAAGAGAATAGAAATAATACCAGCGGCAACCTTCTCACGAATAAAGTGACAATCAACTTCAATGTGTTTTTTTCGCTCATGAAAAAATGATTAGAAATTATATAAATAGCAGCTTAATTGTCACAATACATAAGCTCGAGAGTCTTCACTCACTGGAAATCTCAATTCAACGACAAAACTTTTTAATCATAAGTTTTCACATGCAGTATTCGCCATAGCACAGTACTCAGTCTCAGCACTAAATCATACAACAACTATCTGCTTTTTAGTCTTCCAGGTAACGAGATTGTTTTTTTTTTTTAAGTACAATATCTTGTCACAGAGCGTCAATCATCTAAGGAACCTGCTTATTCTACATAAAAAAAAAAGTTTCGATATCAAAATTATTATGACAACTAGACAAGATGCCAAGTCCTAGAGAAGACTTAATGTAACGTAAAATGCGACGAACTATCTCAAGGTGACTAGATCAAGGAGCATGCATAAACTAATCAACCAAAATCAATACATGAGATAGATTTAGGCAAGTAATAATCAAATATATCAACTGACCAACCAAACACCGATACACTGCATGCCTAACAATGATCAGCTCTTACCCTTTGAATCTCAGATATATGTAAATCATAGTTACCCAGTTGAGAAATGGTTATGGGAGACACCTCATGTAATAAAAATTGTCATAGCAGTTATCCTAATATAGAAAATCACAAACACCTAGGAAACAACTATGATATTCTTTTTTTTCTTGAAAGGATTACTTGATATGATCAAATTGCCACTATATAGGGGCAAAATTATCATCTCTATGGTGCGGAAAAAGAAAAAAAGAAAAAATCCAATAAAGCAAATATAAGGACCAACATACAATTGACATGGCCTCTAACTAATGTATTATAATCAATCATGACTAATATTTTTTTTATCAATCACAACAATAGTGTTATTTTGATCAATCATGACCTTTTTTTATATAATTATTCATGACATTAGTATTACAGAGATGTACAAAAAAGGAAAAGAAAATTAACCCTACAATCGATAATTTTAGATACTAACGCAAACACACTTGGAAAATCTGCCTAGAATCAATGCATCAGCTAGCCCAAAGCTTGATTTAAAGGAGTAGGGTCAATGTTTGGTGGGATGCAAGTCATACAAAGCTTTTTCCAATGATGATGATGATGACGACAACGACAGCTAAAGCAGACACCCCATTTGCATGCAAATAAACCTTATGGGAAATTTTTATAGAGCTATTATTCAACCTACTATGTTATAAGGGCTGGAAGTCAGGGCAGCATGAGCAAAGATTAATATCACAAAGATAGGAGTCAGTCCATCTATTCAATTCCAGGAAAAAAAGAAAGCACATCTCATGAGAAGAATTATATGATCATCGGGCCCAAGAAGGCACATCTCATGAGAGGAATTATATAATCATCAGACCGGAGAAGGCCTGCGCGCGTGTGTCAAACTATAGAAAATCATTATTCATCAAATGTGTGTGCTCATATGCATTCATACATGCAATATCCCGGGCTTTAAGTTTATGAATGTGGGACCCCATAGTTCAATGATCCAGACCGTTGATGAATGTGGGACCCCATAGTTCAATGATCCAGACAGTTGATGAATGTGGGAACCCCCAACCCCACCCCCCCCCCCCCCCCCCCCCCCCCCCCCAACAACAACAACAACAACAAAAAGTTCAGAATATTGTAAAATATAGCCCATCCAATCTTTGCCCTTTTTTCTACTGAATGCAGACTGCAGCTGTATTTTAGTTTCTTCTTCTTAACCATCTGTTTGAGGCCAATGATTTAATCATTAAAGTTGACCCATCAGGGAGTTTGTCCAGATCTGGTCCATCCACCATAGTAGGGCCCATCAGACCAACAGTCTAGATAACAGAAACATGGGCCCCACAGTTACAAGGCCCAACGATCCTCAAAGAATCCTCGGTCCAAGGATCATACAATTCCTAATTTCAGAATCTTATATCAACAACTAAGCTACAATGGTTTACCACAACTTATGCAGACAAACACCATATCACATAAACCACCAAGAAAGGGAGAAAACATGATTGGCAAACTTCTAAATACAACCACCTGTCTACTTTTTGGTAATGTCATAGTACAAAGTCGTAATATTGCATAACCAAAAAGGAGAAAGGCCATATATTCTTCCTCATGTATTACTTACACGTGAACCTGAGTTCGCGAGGTTGAATTTCCAAAAGCTCTGGACTCATGATTCTCCTTCACCAAAAGGCCCAAACACTAAAAAAAAGTGGACCAAATAGTCACAAAATTACAATTCCCTTAACCTGCAAAATCAAATCCAAATTCACACAAAAAAAAAAAAAAAAAATCCCTCAAAATTCAACCGATGATGAAACTGCCTGGCGGCAAGAAAACTGATCTACTGAAAACGAAAACCACTGAAATCGAATAAAAAACAGTCAATGATGCTGTAATCCAACAAACATACGGAGGAAGATGCACTTGCACCCATCTGCCATACACACGCCAAAGGCCACGAATTACAGTAATCGGACAATCCGATCCTTCATATGGAGAGTATCAGGGAAAAAAATCCCAACCGTCCAAATTCACTGGGAAAAATCGAACGGCTACTACATCAGATTAGTGTGATTCTCGGGCCATAACTAGAACACCGCGAAGCCGATGATTTGGACGGTCTGGATTGAGTTAAATCCAGGAAACGTACGACCCCTGGATTGTACGAATACAATCATCCACACAATTGCCGAGTACTGTGTAACTCCAAAAGGGCAAAAGATAAGAAAAACAAGGCGGGCGACGAACCCTAGGTTTGAAAATCAGAGGTGGAGAAAGGAAGTTAACAAAGGCGAATTTAGAGAAAAAGAAGACGAGTCTGACCGTTTTTTGTGCGTTTTCATTTCGTTCTGAAACTTACCCTTATTGCATCGAGGAAAGAGGAAACTTTAGATACTGAAGTTAGGGTTTTCTTCTTCTTTTAATTTTCTTTGGGTCTGGCCGTAAAAGGAGTCTGACGGAGAGACAGATTGGTTTGGTTGGCAGAGCGTTGGGGGCAGTTGCACCCGCCGTGCGTCTGCTTTAAGCAGGAGCTCTTTTTTTTTTTCTTCTGTTTTTTTTTTTTTTATTTGGTCGGGTATGGAATGGAAACGAGTCGGCTACTGGCCCCGTGGCTAGTGGTCGGTGCTACGTGGGCCCCACAATGATGTATATGTATGTGTTTCATCCATGCCGTCCACCCATTCTGCTAGTTCATTTTAAGGTATGGTGCCAAGAATGAGGTTGATCCAATCTCAAGTGGACCGCACAGTGTTGATTGAACGCCCACCGTTAAAAACTTCCCGGGGCCACAAAAGTTTTGGATCAAGCTGAAATATTTTTTTCCCTTCATCCAAGTCTGCATGACCTAATAAACAGGTTAGATGTCAAATAACCATTACAGTGAGCCCTATGATGTTTTTAATGGTGGAAATTCAATCAGTACTGTTTTCCCATGGTGTGGTCCACCTGAGATTTATATATACTTCATGTTTGTCATAAAGCTCTAAAATTATATTTTACAATGTATGGACGGCGTGGATAAAGCACATACATCATTTTGGGTCCATATAGCACCGACCACTAGCCACCTGCCTGGCAGCAGCGTCACTAGCCAAACTGCGTCCGTAATGGAACGTTACAAAAGCTTTTGTTGACTGACGGAAACGACTGCGGACTCTGCAACCCCCGATCGATGTGGGTGGGACCTGACTGTTGGGCCACGTTGATGCATGCGTTGTACATCTACGCCGTCTATCCGTTTCAAGGGTCCACCGTAATGTTTTTTTGCCACCCAACCTGTTGATAAAGTCATACAGACCAGGATGAAAGGAAAACCCAAATACCATTCATCCAAAACTTCTGGGGCCCACAGAAGCTTTTAATGATCGTTTATCATTTATTTTTTTTTAGATTTGGATCTATTTTAATTTTGCGTCATGCTATAAAATGATCTAAAAAAAAAAAAAAAACATTGGCTTAATCTTAGACCATGAACGTTCAAATCTTAAATGGACCACACAAGATGAAAATAGTGGTTATTAAATGCCCACCATTTAAAACTTCTGGGTACCACCGGACCGTTGATAAGGTTAGAAAGGACCACATAAATATCATATCAGCTTGATGCAAAATTTTCGTTGCCCTTCAGTAATTTTTATTGGTTAATCACCACTGTTTACTTTGGTGGGGCTTACCTGAGATTTGGATCTTCTGCATTTTTGGACTCATACCCTAAGATTATCTGTAAAATCGTATGGACGGCGTGGATTTAAGACACATACATTATGGTGGGCCCCACAGTCAAGGAGGAGGCGCTTCACAGTTGTTGAGAATGGCTGGGTTGGGGCGGGAATTTCGAAGGAGGATGCGATTATCTTATCCTGACATTCACTCGGTCCTCGTCTTTAATCGGTGGAGGCAGACGGACGCGAGTTTCCTGCCACGCATGTTGCAGGGCGCTGCAACATGAAGCTCCGTGGGACCCACAGAGATGTCGTATGAAATCCACTCCGTGGGTCAGTTTTTCTGGTTGACATTAGAGTGAGATCTCAGGAAGGGGCAGATAGAATACCCAAGTGGACCACAATAAGAAAACAGTAGGGAAGGAAACGGACATCATTGAAATCTTTACGGGGCTCACCACGATGTTACGTGCCTTCAACCCGTTCACAAGGAGAGTCCTTCATGGAAGAAGGGAAAACACATACAGCAGTCAAATAAAAAACTCTTTTGGACCCAGAATGCTTCAATGATAAGCGTTCCGTCTTCACTTTTTCTCACGGTGTAGCCCACTTGACACGTTAGTGTTGTACATTTTTGTATAGAAGAACCAATTATAAAAGGACAATCGTCATTGCTTGAGAAGTTTCAAGTGTCAAAAATTATTGAGGATATTACAAATTTATGTCACGGAATTACAGCTGGCACTGATCAGTATGTATCTATACACAGCGTGATAGAGAAACTCGATAGCAAGACAGTCGAGAGAAAAACCCAAACGGTGTTGAAGCGTTTATTAGGACAAGTGCCTAGGAACAATCCGAAAGATAGATCGGTGATGAAACATTTGTTATAACCATCGGACATGAAAAGAAGTATCTAAATTGCTATACGAAGATCTATAAATAACATAGTGTTTGAATGAAAAAAAACATCTCACATTAGTCTTATCAAACAAATCAAATCTATCAATTATTCTTTATATTCCTTAGCATAATCTATCATTTACATTTCCTAGCTTAACCAGTAACATAATCTTACATTAGGAGTAGTAGTAATCCTATAGTTGTAATCTTTGTCTGTAATCCAACTTTATAGTACTCATACGTTGGACAATTTCTATCAAAACACAAAATTCTTCTTTCAGAAATGTGTTTTGCAGTCGACCATAAGTATTTTTTTTTTGTGGTTTAACTTTTGTATCTAAAAGTCTTTTCGTACAGAAGGCAATGTACAACCCGTCCTCGAAGGACAAACCCTACCCTTTGATAATCACTTGATCATTTTAAACAACATCTTATGAGTGTCTAAATACACGACCGTTCTTCTCAGATCTTAGTCATATATTGTCAATTATGACATATCTAGCTATCTTGGCGCTTATGGTCAAAGTTGTTGAGTTGGAATCGATCCGCACAATTAGTTCTGACATACCTACAAATAAAACACATAACTGAATTTAAAACTAAGAGGTAACAGTTTTTGGCATGCCGAATGGGACACTTGAATTAGTAAACATATTAGTGTGACATAGGCATGATTAATTAATTCAATTTCATAAATATGAGTCGAATGATTACTCGAAGCTCCTCTAGGGTAAATGATCACGTATCACCTTCTGCACTACCTCCACTTGGGGAGATGTAAGTGCAACCAATACCTGAACTGTTAGGTTCACCATCAAACCCAATGCCCAATCCTCTGACCTAGAATGGTGCATCTTTGTTTCAGAGCGACCCTCTCGAGACGATATTTGTTGGGTTGCACGATATGCAGTTGGGAATCCGGCGTATTGTGGAGCAATGGAGAGCTCATGATGAGCAAGCATGAGCTCAGGCAGAACAATTAAGAGTTCAGGCAGAAATCTTCAACCAATAGATGGTTAGCCAGACTGAGAATTTGAATCAGATGGTGGCTATCATTGCCGAAAGAACACACGGTACACCTCAACCCGAATGTTGAGGGTAGTTATGTTGGAAACTTGGTGTCGGTATTGCTAGTACTTCCCTCACCATGGAACACACATCCTACTCCAACATAAGGCATATGGACTATGCCTCCGCCTGCTGAATTCAGGTGACTTAAGCGGGAGGCTCGGAACATCATTCTGAAAGTTAGAAATCAAGGAATGTCTGAGGGTACCCCCTACCTAAGAATCCACCATATCATGGAGGACAATACCCAATAGGTCCAGATCCACCATTAATGGTTGGACCTCAACACATGAATCGTGATTAGGTTATGTAACTGGTTTAAGAAGTGGTAGGCCAATTTCGCGGCCACACTACTACCCTGCGTACCATAAATCTTATCCCAAATGGATCGACTAACAATATCTATTACCCAAAAATTATAGACCAGATTTTAAACTTTTCATTGTCGACACTGTTCAATCGACCATAAAAGCATATAGGTTAATTTATTATGCAATGTAGTGAACTGGCTAATAATGATTATCATAAATTATAATTGTTTGGCCTTTTTTTTACAGTAGTGGCGTTTACTTAGTATTCTAATTTTTTGCCAAACTCCATCCAAACGTGGAAAGAGATTGAAGAGAAATTCAACTTCCATTTCTTCTACAAGGAAAGGGAGATTTCTATGGCCGATATTGCACGTTTTAGGTAGTTGCATGGTGAATCGGTCAAAAATTATAATGCCCAGCTCAAGAGAGAAAAGAGCCGATGGAAAGTAGTCACAAATGAAGCCGAGTTTGTGTAGCTCACTCAGGATGGTTTGTAATATAATCTTCGCAAAAAGTTTCTTAGGACGTAATTTGTGGATTTATACGATTTGACAAGAAAAGCTTCCTGATATGAAGCCCTGCTTCAGGAAGGAGAAATACCAAAAAAAAAAAAAAAAAAAAAAAAAAAAAAAAAAAAAAAAAAAAAAAAAACTCGTCAGTTGGGACATATTACTATGATCCTAACTACGAGGTGGTTGCAGCTGAGGTAGTGGCCAATAAGTCATTTGTGTGTTCAGCATTGGTTAGAACTGAAGCCATTACACCGACCACACCAAAAACTCATAAAATATATACATTTGATTTTACTAAGACTGACGAAATCTTTAATGTCATGTTGGTTGGAAAGTTCATTAAAGTTCTCATTAACCATAAAATACCCATGGTTGAAGGATTTAAAAAATCAAGTATTGTAAGTGGCATAGCACCCGTTCTCACTCCAATAACAATTGTGTGGTTTTCAGGAATATCATTCAGGAGAACATCGATCAGGGATTGTTAAAATTCCCTGAGAAGAAAAAGGAAGCAATGATGATCGATATTGATACATTTTCACCTAATTTGGAGATCAACATAACCACAATAAATATTCAGAATCTAGCTCAACCGCAACAGAAGGTTGACATTGGCCCTTATGATTGTTAAGATGTGGCATGACAATCCAAAAAGAGACACTGTGCATCTTAGCAGATGACCACAAGTGTAGAGATGTGGCCGAGAGCAGCACCGCACATTGACCACGAACCACACATGTGCAGTCGATGCATAAGGGCGATTCTATCGACTAGGCTGTTACTCAGTTCAGCTAGTTAGATCATATCATAGTTTTCGTAGAGAGGTTCGAAGGATCCAGCACATATCAGCTATAAAGAACATACCAGCCTCATTTTCACCAGTCTCAAACGAAAGGATGATCAAAATTTGCCTTACTCAAGAGGAGGTCTAGAGAAGGTTGAGTCACCCCAAATTCTCAGTCGTGCCTAAAGGGATAACTCGCACTCAAAAGCAGAGTTGGAAAAGAGAACAAGCTACCAAGCAAAGAGAATTGACCTACATGAAAAATGAGTTGCAACTAGATGTAATGAGGCCATGACAAACGTTGATAAGTCTCTAGCAAGGAGATGAGCAGTTGGCTGTGAATGTAGTCGATTTGGTTATGAAGCCTACCTCAAATGATCTGACCGTAGAAAGCCAACAAAGTAATACAGAAAAACAGAAAAGACACAAAATCTCGATGGCCCAGCCAAGTATCTTAGAGATGAGTGCTTCTCGGATGACGAATTGTTGATCGAAGAGCTTATGGCAATAATAAAGTTGTTGGAAGAAACCCCACCTAGTCTTGAAAAGGTAGGGGTGGCTCCAATGACAAGTTGCGCGCCCAAGTATTATACTTGTTATCAAGAGTGTTGAAGAACAATATAATTTGGAAATGCCTAGGTGGCAATGTCCAAATTTTGTAATAATGTTTGGATCTCGTGGTGGACTACAACATCGTGCTCACACTCCCATCCAATTTTTAAGCCAAGCCATCTCAGCCTAACGAGATCGTAGTAGACATGGAGGAGATTGGTCCTCCGATAATAATACAACACAGTTCCTTCTACCCAGAGGAATGAGCCAAAAATATATCAACTGTTACTATTGAGACGGGTGCATCTTCTAAGAAAGTTATTATAGAAAAACCCGCTATTACTATGACCCAACACCTGAAACCATTTTATATATCAGTCCATCTAGAGGGATGCTAACTAACCTAGTTTTGGTCAATAATGCGGTAGCTATAAACATTCTTTCCACCGGAATAATGGCAAATTTGAGAAAAATCAAAGCTGACCTAATTCCAACCGAGGTCGCGGTCAACAATTTCGGTGAAGGAATAATAAAAACATGTGGCGTCTTACCTATTGAGTTGATAGTGGAAACCAATAAAGTATTAGCCACTTTCTTCATGGTTGACACTTCATCCGATTACAATGCCATGTTATGTAGGGATTTGATACACTCTTTCTCATGTATCCTGTTATCTTTGCACTAATTAGTAATTTTTTTAAGAACAAAGATAAGGTTAAGTTGGTGTTGGCCGACAAAAAGCCATTCATGGCTATAAGTAATGCGGCCGAGGCATACCTCTATAGAGATGGAGTTGGGCCGATATGTTTCATTGGAAGAAAATAAATATGGCCGCCCAACTGGAACATCTACTGCAATTAATGCAGATAACATAGTGTAAGATATTGCTACAGTGATACGCCTAGATGACGAACTACCAAAGGCTATAGTACCCTATCGCATAGTTCCACGTTACACTATAAAAGAAATTCCATGACAAGTTCACCATCAGTCGATGGGAGGACAACCGAATTCACAGCCAGAATAAAGAAGCTTGAGGACAACTTGAGAAAGTATTATAGTGGTTACTTTATCAACTTGGCCGAAACCAAAGTACTGACCGATACAGTGGTTAAAGATGGTATAGATCTAAAGGATCTAAAGGAAGCTCTAGATAAGTTAGAAGATTCTTAGGCCCAAGTCTAGGATTCCCTTATCGAAGTAAATTTGGGAACATAGAAAAATCCCAAGCTGACTTTTATCAATGGCCTGCTAAAACCACAAATCCAAGCCAAGCTCACAATTTACTTAGAGAGTTTGCTGATTATTTTGCATGGGATTACCACAAAATACCTATTTTAGACCAAAACCTTGTCGAGCTCAAGTTACCAATAAAAGAATGGTATTGGCCACACAAACAGCCGCTCAAGCAAATGATATTAGAGATTACCTAGAAAATAAAAAATGAGATCGAATAATTGTTGAAGTTAGGATTTATTAGGCCTATCAAATATATTGAGTGGATCTCTAATGTGGTGTCGGTCATCAAGAAAAATGGTAAGCTTCAAGTTTTTATCGATTTTAGAAACATGAATCAAGCCACACTTAAATATGAGTATCCAATGGTAATGGCTGATCAACTGATTGATCGAGCAGTAAGGCATTGGATGGTTTCCTTTATGGACGGCCATTCAGGGTACAATCAAATCAGCATAACACCTGATAATGTGTCAAAAATGGCATTCAAATGCCTGAGACCTTTGGGAACTTTTTGTTAGGTGGTTATGCCATTTAGATTAAAACAAATGCAAGGGCTACTTATCAAAGGGCAATGAATTATATCTTCCATAATATGATTGGCCATTTCATGGAAGTATACATCAACAATGTAAAGGTCAACTCAGTTAATATTATAGAACATTTCAACCATTTTCGCAAGTCATTTGAACGAATGAGAGTCCATAAGCTGAAAATGAACCCCTTATGTTTGAATTTGAAAGCGTAAAGAAATGGGAATAGAAGTGTTGTTTATATAGAAGAGATCATTCTTGCATTTGTTGCATCCTGGAATGGATGATGTGCAGTAATGGCATGCAAGGCGTCATACCACCTTCCAAAGAGTTGGAATGTGCAACCGCAATGGCATTTATTTCAGCAATGGAAACGATGCACAACTCCTCGTTTTTATGCCATGACACTATGGCAGTTACTCCTATAACATAAAAAGCTAAGTAAAGAGCGGTTGAGATAGGATAAAAATGGCACTTTGGCCTATTTCATAAAATTCAAATTGTTTTACAAGCCTAAAAATTAGAGATAAAAAAAAGGAGAAAAAAAAAAAAAGCAATCATCTTCAAAAAAAATTCCTACCTATCCATTTGTTTGGCAAGATTCACTTGGGTCTTCAGGACTACACATCTAGCCTAACCGACTGATGGTGTTTTGACTTGGATGAAGTTGACCAATGTGTTAATTTCACTCTACTGCTCCCCACAAATCTTTTCTACCTACTCTCAACATATTCCCAAAGACTTTAACTGCTCCTCCAATGCTATGATCTTAGTTGAAAGATCATCCTTTTCTACTTCAGATTCTTTCATTTAGGTTATGCAATAGAAAGTTGTTCCCCTGCATCACTAGCCTCTATCACTTTAAGATTTGTGGCCAAATGTTTAGCTTAATCTTCTTAATCGTGGCAATGATCTCTTGATACTCTTGCACAAAGTCCAGTAACTCACAAAGCGTAGGTATTTTGGTTGAGATGGTTTACGGTTCAAGTAGAATTGGACTGTGGGTATTAAACGAGCTACTTCAGAACCTTTCTACCTTCTCCTTCATTTCCTCTCTCTATCGCTACCTCTTTATTTCTACCTCTGTTTCACTTGCAAAGAGCAGTTTAAATAGACACTGGGACTTTGTCATTCATAGAAACCATGAATGAGAGCACGACACGCAAAGAGGCAACACCTGTGATTGGAGCGGCCTAGCCTACATCTAGAACCGGTGGTCTAGGGACCAATTTTACATAGAATCGGTCATCCCTAAGCTAGTTTTATGTAGAATTAGTCTTTAAAAGATCATTTCATCTATAATCGATCCTGCATGGACTATACATAGTTTTTTTTAAAAAAAATAGGGTTAATGTCCCACGGATGATATTGAGACCACACTCCCTCATTCAATCTGTCACATGTACACCCCGACAATGACCGATCGAATCTCGCTCATCAACTTTAGTTTGGCCCCAATCAAAGCACATGTATGACATAAGGCATGTCCTGAAGACAACCATTGGGTCGGAACATCAATGTATACCTAATGGTTGTCCTGCAGACAACCATTAGGTAAAATACCCCTAGGTAAAAATCAATGTGTATGCTTAATTTGCAACAGATTTTTTAGTTTGATGTTGTTGTAAACTTAAACGAGGATGAGGTTGGGCTAGCCAAACCAAATTCGGCTGGCCGAACATCAACAATTTTACATAGTAAATTTTATACATTCAAGCAGATAAGGGCCATGTTAAAAAAGAAAAAAACTCTAACCTAAGGTCTTTACCTAGTGGTATTTTACCTTATGGCTGGTATACACATTGATTTTTCACATCTTTCACTTGTAATCATACCGAAGCTTCTAGTCATATGATGTTGAGTCACTCTTTATGAAGTGTTGTAGAGGTCTGAAGTGTAATGAAGATCCAACCAGCATTTTGTTTACAAAATTTGACAACTACATGTGTGCTTTGAATACGAGAACTTATTATCTCCTCCTTTGTCAATTTCGTGACAAAACACACATACACATCACATCATTCATACACATCACATCATACATAATTACATTAAACACATGGACTCAAACATCAACTTAAAGCTTCAAATCAAAATCTTTTTGAAGATCAAATCTGCACACCACTTGTTGCTCCCCCTAAGAAATATAATCAAGTTGTTTTCCAAATGCATACACAAGATATATCCATGCATAAGATTAAGAAAAAAAAATCATATTCTATTTAAGCATCATATTATATTTATGCATCATAATCTCATCAATCAATGAATCATTCTCCCTGTTTTTGTCACGAGTTGACAAAGGAAGATATAAGGAAAGGAAGCAATATCACATAGGCAAATTAATAAAGCACATCAAAGAGAATAAACTTTTTAACCAATGGAACAATATAAGTACCAAGTTAAAGAAGTCAATAGTTTCAAGTTGTGACACACCAAACTAAATATAAAGTTATTATAGTCCACATTTGTTCGAAAATCATTCAAACTTAGAGGATGATGGAGCTGGCATCTCAAGATCAATTATCTTTAAACTCCTACTGAAGAGATTAAAGTACTTTTTCATGTACTTCATATTCATTTTCTGATTTTGAGTAAGAGATTCCTAAGACACGTGCAGAGTATCCATCCTTTGCTCTAAAGATGATAACCTTTTGTTGAAATTAGAAGGTTGATAATCTGAATCTTCTGCATCTTCCATTGATTCTTCTAATTCATTAAAAATGTCATCCATATTTACATCATCTTTCTGCCTTTCCTCTTGAATGTCATGTTTCTCAGGAAGAGGCAATAGTCTCATCATATGAATATTGGAATAATTAAAAGGTAATTTGAAAGCTGGTACTTCAATCGGCGGTATTCGGACACACAATTGTAAAGAAAGCGAAGGCATAAGATGAGCGAAAGAAATGGAACCATGTCTAGGATGTAAACAATACTAAATAATCGAATAGAAAATTAGAGAAGGAAGACAAATTCTAATACCATTAGCAACAACATGCAGAGTACAGACCATAAAGGGAGTAAGATTAGTCTTATTCCCGGCTCTAGGATATACATTTGAAGTAAAGATCTGATAGAGAACGTGGTGTTTTTGAAATAATCTACTTGTAAGTAAGGCATTACCAGATCTCCATTTTGCATTAAAACCGCATAAAACACGAGAAATGGACTTCTTTTTTTTTTTCTGAATTGGACATTTTATCAGAAAAAGTCTTTATAGGAATCCCATCTTCTGTCATATCAACTTTCACTAATAATGCGATTATGGTGGGTGTTACACTTACAATTTCTTCCAAAAATATCAGTTTAAAAAATAATTCATTTTCAACAGAAACTTCAAAAATTGAAGCATACATCCCTTGCATAATAGACCAGTAAGCTATCCCACCCCATTGTAGAATTTTCTCCCATTCTACCTCAGATAGGAGATAAAAAAGACCGTACTCAGTAATATTATTTAAATTTACATATTGCTTTATGATAGTTCCCCTCATTTTGAAATCTCGAACGTTCTCTGGGTCATCCTCCGGTGGCCATATGGACCACACATCACGTGGACCATATTTGGATGAAGAACTAGCTTGTACTTTACATACAGTATGTTTGATTCTAGGTTCCATAATTTTGAACAAGAAGAAGTTAAAAAAATAGAGCAAGTACAAGAAGATCATATTTTTCAGAAAAACCCACCAAAATGGTTTCTAGATTCAAGAAAACCAACTCAAATAAGATGCAAGTGGGTGGATATAGAAACTCAAATCTACAAAATAAATAAATAAATAAATAAAGAAGAAGATTAAAATGCACTTACTAAGAAGTATTGGAAGATAGGTTGGCTGAATGGAGCACTAATGAGCCAAAAGAGTATAATTTGGGAAAATTGAAAATTTTCACCTTTTAGAGGGAGTCCACGTGCTACTCGACTGGCTGAAAAATCTGAAAAATCTCCATTTAATCATTTTTTTCATATTAATTTTCTTTTCTTTCACATATTATTTTCCTTTAAACAATAATAAAGAATATAATGATAAAAGAGAAAACAAAACAAACAAAACTATTCTCATTCAACAAAATCATTTAATAACACACAATCCAATATCTAGCCTTAAATTCAATCTCGTCTATTTAGACCATGTAATAGGAATGATTTGTTAAGCAAGAGTCATTAATAATATAGCAATTTTCATACGTTATACGACTATTTAATATCACATGTCCTTTATTGTTCATTATCTCACATCCATGATAAAAAAATTTCACACTATGATTGTTATCACAGATTTGAGATATGCTCAGAAGATTGTGTTTTAAACCTTCAACATATTATACATTTTTGAAGATATGTAAGTTGGGAAGATGTACATTTCCTTTGTCGATGATCTTGCAATTACTACCATCTCTAAATGTAACTTATCCACCATCGATTTGATTGATATTTGAAAGAATGATTTTATCACTTGTCATATGTCCAGAATATCTACTATGTAGGTACCATCTTGAATGGCTACTTGTTTTAAAAGTTATGTGGATAACAAGACACTTTATATTTGGAACCCATTTCATGATGGTTCTAGGCTTAGGAGGGTCTCTTACCTTTCGATGTTTTTGGGAGTCAATATTTCTCCTATTTATATTTACTCTATTCTTACCTTAGTTGAATTTTAACAACTCTTTAAGCAAGTCCACAATTTTATCAGCAAGAGGAGTATTTTTTTTTTTAATTTCTCCTTTAATATCTGTGGTTGTTGGCACATGTTTTTAAATTAGAGGCTTCTTGAAAGGGTTTTGTACTTTTGAAGATATTCTTTTTATGTTTTAACTCGCTAAGAGTTTTTGCTTTAAAGTTTGAAGATTCTCTTTTTACAAAGGTAGGAACATAATTCTTAGATTTCAGAATGTTATCTCTAATATAGGTAAGTCCAGACCTGTCACCACTCCGGTGAGATAAAGTTAGCAAATTTTCAAGTTTCTGGTCTCCTTGGGTATATTTTCAAGTATTATTTGAACTCTAAAGTGAAGAAACTTTATTTTTCAATTTATCATTTTTAAATTTTAAATTTTGTAATTTAGAAATTTTCAAACTTGAATCTAATTTTGTTTTTTCAAAATAGTCAAAAAAATGAGATTTTTCTAAAACAAAATTTTTAAGTTTTAATTGTAATTCCTCACATTTTTTTCTTTTAAAATTTCAATTTAGCCGCAATCTTACAACTTTATTTGTATAGGGCATCATATGTTTCTTGAAGATTGTCTTCATTTTCAGAGTCGCTTTCAGGAGTTTCATAATAAGATGTTTTGCAATCTTTTGAAGAAGTGATTCTGGCTATAATCATAAAGGTGTTATGTTCTTTTATAATTTCCTAATCTAATTCATCAGTTTCTAAATTAGTTTCAGATTCTAATTAATCATCCCAAGTAGCAATCATGTATTTTCTTCTCAATTTATCCTTTTCAAGACATTTTGAAGCAAGATGCCCAAATTCAAAATAGTTGTAACATTGAGTGTGTTTAGATTTAGATTTCTAATATTTTGAATTTAATTTTCTTTTATTAAATGATTTTTAAAAAATCATTTCTTTTCTTATTTTTGAAAATTTTTATAAAATTTCTTTGCCAACATAGCCATATTGTCCTCATTTTCCTCATCATCTGAATTTACATATAAAACATTTGATTTAGATTTAGAAGATTTATGGGCAATGGACTTGATCTTAGGAGCTTTGAAATTTAACTCGTAAGTTTGAAGAGATCCAAACAATTCTTCAACCTTCATAATATCGGTATCCCTCAATTCCTATATAGCAGTAACTTTAGAATTAAACTTATCAGGAAGTGATCACAATATTTTTGCACAAACCTTACTTTTAGGTATGCTTTCACCAAGACCCAACATAGAATTAACTATGTAATTTAATTTCGTATAAAAGTCCATAAATGACTCATTTTGTTCTATACGAATTTCCTCAATTTTGGTTATGAAGATTTGGATCTTAGACTTTTTCACAATATTGGTTCCTTTATATGTCATTTCAAGTATATCCTAAGCTTGTTTTGCTAAATCACATGAAATGATTCATTTGAACTCATCTGGTGATAGAGCACAAGTTATAGCATTCAAGGCTTTTGCATTTGCACTACTTTCACTTTTCTAATCAATTGACCATAAATTATAAGCAATTTCTCTCATGGACATGGTTTTATCCTCAACTACTACTTCTATTGTAGGAGGGGGTCATTGAGTCACAATGGCTTACCACACACTTTCATTAATGGATTTGAGGAAGATCCTCATCTTAACTTTCCAATAATAATAATTTGAACTATCAAAGGGAGGTGGCATGGATATGGATAAACTCTTGAAATTTACATCTTATAACTCTGGATCTACCTCTAGGAGGTAAATCCCAAAAAGAGCAACCTCAATTTGATACCACTTAAAAGAAGAGTTATCAATTTCCTTTGGGGGGGGGGGGGGGGTAAGGTAATAGGACCAAACCAATTCCTTATAATTAATTGCAAAAAATATATTCTTAATCACACAAAGTATTGAAACCTTATTTCCAACTAATTTGTAAGACAGCATTCACTTAAAGCTTTAGGCAGGGTAACCTTATATCATGACGTCCTTGAAATTGATTTTTCAAAATAGTAAAGGTAGAGAATAAAATAAATCAATTACCGCAAATACACAAAAAGTTATATTGGTTCGGTATTCAACACACACCTACTCCACTTCCAAAATTACTACCCTCGTAATTTTGGTTTTCCACTATTTCAAGGTTTTCACAGGTTTACCTTAACAAACTCTTACAGTTCTTATGATTTTCACAGGCTTACTACAATAAAACCTATAGTGATTTTACGGGCTAAAAAACTTAAAAAGAAGACCATCAAACGAACCAGTGCACCAAACGAGGCCCACACGCTTAAGCTCGGCCCGGGTAGTAATCTGACTACCGCTGACGGTACTCTGACTACCACCGCTCACGGGGCGCGTGTGTCCTTCGAGCAACAGCTATCCGTGTGCCTGAAAGTTAACTTTCTCCTGAAATTATTCTCCAACCGATACTATTTACCTTTTTACCAATCCTAAGAACCAATAAGAGCATGCTATGTGGCATTCCTCTCCCCTCAACCCAACAATTACCATGTCAGCATTTACCTCTCTCAAACCCAACAATTACCACATTGTCATTGGAGAAGATTATAAATAGCCATCTCCTCTTCTCATTTTAAAAACAACAACTTTCACTTTCCAAGTGCGAGAGAGAGAGAGAGAGAGAGAGAAGAAAAGAGTGAGAGTGAGAGTGAGGGCGAGAGAGAGCTCCCAAGCCTCTAAGATCAAATTTTTCTAGCCATCTCTTAGCCTCCTTCTAACCTTCTCAATCTCAAGTCTAGCCCAAATTGATCATGGTGAAACTCATGTCTTAGCTTACTCAAGTTCAATCCAAAGATCTTTTCATTTTATATACAAGCATTCATCATGACATTTATTCCCTTCTCAACCCCCCTTGCTTCTCTAGATCTCTAGTGAAGGTATGATCTGTGACTTGCTGCATATCGAATCCTATCATATCAGAAATTCTTAGTAATCTAGTCCACTTTTCTTTACCTTTTTACATAAGCACCATTACATCCGCCTTCTAAACACATTGTTGGACGTATCTCTGTGGCTTACCGAAATCTCAGATCTTACCGCATCAAAAACCCACGTGTGCCTAGTCTTATCTCGATCACATCATTCATCCCTTGAAATTTTCGTACCACACCAAGTAGAGACCGTACATTTGTATGGGCATAGAGGGTGCCTAACACCTTCCCTCTTTATAATTGAGGTCTCTTACTCGGAATCCCGGATCGTAGACCAGGAGTCAATATAAGGTAGGAGAGTCTTTGGATTTCTCCAACCTTATATATTTCGTGAGTTCTAGCCCACTGCAAGATTCTAAGATTAATTGGCTAGTGACGACTCTAACATTCATAAATCGGCCTACTAACTCCCACCTTTCACACTCAAAAACATTTAAATCAACGTGGGCGCCAATTTTCAGTGTTCACAGAATGACGACTCCACTGGGGACATTAGTTAGCTCCCACTAGCCGAGACCCAACTCGAAAGTGTGTGACACTTTAATCTCAAGGATATCATCGTTGCATTCATAAAAAAAAATATAATCAGTCTTTGGCTTACATCAATCCGAGCTATTACTACTCGATCCCGAGCAGCCTTGGTTACCCATGAAGAAGAGTCGGTAGCTCCTCTAACTCCTGAAGCATCAGTATTAGAACCAACACCCATACTAACACCGACACCGACAGCTCTAACAGATTTTTCAGTCACAACAGCCTTAAATGAGATGTCTCAGAGCTTCAAGGCATTACAGGAGTTGCTACTTCGCTTGGCACCAAACGTCATATCAAACACATAGGCAACACAATCTAGTGTCCAAAATAGTTCAATCCCACAAACTCCTTTCGCTTTCTCCCTCATTCCTTCAGCTAATCATGTTCTCCCTCTTTCAGAAGAGTCAGCACAACCACAACAACAACCAACAAATGAGAGTAATCCTCCCACACATCACTACTCAACACATAACAACAATCAGGTTACAACACAAGTTCCCCCTAATGGGAATTACAGACAAGAACAGGTGGATGCCCATTAAGGGGGTCAGTTTCGAGTTCAACATACTCCTTTTAACGGGAGTAATATTCTGAAATTGGCAGATACCCCGAGCAAGAGCGATTTCCGTACATCACATGTAACAGCCCAAATTTTCACGACCAGAGTATGCACTCGTGCCTGAGAAAATTGGGTGTTAATAATGTACAACTAGATGCTTTGAAATCGCACCTTTTTTTTTTCGTTTGGTGTACATCCAGATACATTCAAGAAGGTACTCATTCATGAGAACAAAATCAACTGTATTGATTATATTTCATCAGAGTTAAAAGAATAATCAAATGGCCTCAGAAAGAGGGGTTTATTACAACATCAGAGTTCATAGCGAAAGTATAAAACTAAGTAAATAATCTTTCTTCATGATATTTCAGTGTTATCTTCTTTAGGGAAGTAGTTCTCTAAGTCTTTAACCTGTACGTCACCTGTATTAACTGTACGGTTGGGAGAGGGTCAATGCCCTACTCATAGTGAAGGTTATCCTTCAAGATTAACAATAATTTAAGAGATTCATAAAAGTAAAGGGCATTGATACATCTCGTACTTCACTAACTCATGAGATATCAGTATGCAAAAACAACCTACATGAGATGCATGCCTAGCATAGTATGTGCGGCTCATCATACGTAGTGATCGTCACAATGTGGAATATAATTCATAGGAAACCTGACTCGACCCGCAACCCAAAACTACGGATATTCGTCGGCGTGGCCAATGCTAATGTGGATTTATGCGAACATCTCAAGGCAACACAACACTCGATTGAGGGATTTACATAACACGATGTGTTCATAGAGCGACTAATTGCGACATCCAATCTTAAAAAGTTGATGTAACACGTATGCCGATTTACATACATCGATTGTGCACCACGCCAACCAACCCACGGAATTATGTGCCGACCAAGAGGGCCGCTACCCGTAACGCATTACGTCCATGATAAGATAATCGATTCACTAGTTGTGATACCTCATAACACATCACTTGCACTTATAAAGAATATAATTGAACCATGAAGAGTATAAACTTAATTATGGAGGTTCTGGAATAACAAGACACATGCCCATACCTTTTAAAGATAGACGGCACAAGGCCAATATAATAAAGAGAAGAGTGACAATAGTCAACTCAGCAAAAGTGGCAATGGCCAACATAACAAGAGAAGAGTGACAATGGTCAACTCAATAAAAGGAGAGTGGCAAATCCAACTCAAATATAAAGATAAGTGGCATAGTCAACTCAAATAAAAAGACAAGTGGCAGAGCCAACTCAAATAATGAGGCGAGTGGCAAAGCCAACTCAATAATAGATAAGGCAGGGGCAAGGCTTGTACCCATGACCCCACATAAATTTAGAAAAATTCTCTTGTATTTGACATCACGTCATAATTCCAAAAGGGCCAATAAATCAATTGATAGGATAATTCTTAAGGAACATGTAAACATGGAATACATGATAATTCATATCGTAAAGGCATGAAAAGGTCATAATTGATGATGAAACATACAATAACATGAAAGATTCAAATTGATGTATAAAAGGAATACATATAAAGGCAATATCAAATTCATGAAAGCATATATAGAAGCCAAGATAAACTAGTATGAAGACAGATAAAATACAGGAAGGCATGTAAAAGGCAGGATAAATAAATCAACTTAAATTACTGTAAGCTGAAAGGATAAAACCCTCACCTTTGATGTCAGATCCTTCTTCGAGTGTGAATCAGTAATGTGGATCAAAGTTTAACCTAGTGTTTTCACCATCTGAATGGTTAGATCTTATGCATAATCTTCCTTATATGTTTATGGTTATGTATCAAAAATTTTTTCTAGGTCTAGGACGTGTCTTACCGACTTATTTGTAGAGTTTAAGAAGTTGTAACCTCTTCCTGACTCACCTCAAGTCTACACTTGAACTTTCTAGTCGAGTTGACTCATTTTAACTCAGTCCTGGTGATCTTGAATCAACCAGTTAGAAAAAGAAAGAAAGGAGGGGATCTAGAGGGTAGGAAGGACTAAGTATGGATTTACCTTTGTCTGGATTGACTTGCCAACCAGTGAGCTATCGAAAACTCTTTCCCGTTTTCTTCCTTCTTTTCTTTCTTTCTCTTTCTTCCTTTCTTTCCTTTCTTTTCTTTCTTTTCTTTTCTTTTCTTTCTTCCTCCTCTTTCTTTTTCTCTTTTCTTTCTTCCTCTACTGAACAGTAGTAGGTCTGCCTGATTGAACTCGTTGCTCGGCTGCACGTTTCCTCCCTCTTCCTCATTTTTCTCTCTTTCTCGTGGGCGGTAGACTCCTCTTTATAGGTGGTCTGCATCCAGAAAGTTCCGTGTGTAATCCCCGTTTACGCAGCAAGGAGAAAACGGACTCAAAGTCCTTATGCAGCAGCCCATACGCATTAGTGGTTCTACATAATCCGAGAAACAGGGTTGCGGTTCTATCTAATCGGCCTTCCTGAATGGCTCAGATTTGCTGACCAGTGATCCCGAATTGGGGTCAGAAGTGCCTCACCTCAGTTTCGATCAGGGCCAAGGAGTTATCTTTGGGTTTCGAACCCAGCAGAGTTCGAATCGGTTTTGGTTTCTTGGCAATGCTTGCGTGAGGATTTTTGTAGGCGGAACCTATCAGCAGTTTGATTGGGTTTGATGTGTAAAGACGTTGATCTCGGACGGTTTCATCTTCTGGTCCTGATGAATGGTTTAGATCAAGAAGATGGCCTACAATAGTGGGCCAAACGTCTCCAAATAGACACTATCTGTTGGTTTATCGAAGCAAAGCCCTTCTTTCTGTCGGATCTCGTGAGCAGGATCGTGATCCATCTCACATGAGATTTCTTGGATTGCGACGGTTTTGTCCAGGATATTTGATAGACGGTGTGGATTTTAGAAGATGAGTTGCATAAGAGAGTTCTGACAAAGGATTTCTCCGCACTTGTTTCAGATGTTGTCACAACGTGCGGAGGTTTTAGAATCTTTAGTTTTATTTAATGCGTAGGTGGGGTCCACTTGTGATGTCCTTTGTTAGATCCACTCCATTCATTGGTTTGGCGGAATCATATTAGGCCAGAGGCTAGAATATGGGGTGGATCCCACGTTTGGGTGGGCCACACTATTAAGAAGTGAGTGAACTACTCACACTGTTAAAACCCATGCACATCTCTGGAAGATTTGTAATTACACGTAAATTAATTTCTTATATATATATATATTTTGCTGGAACCTACACCACTACTTATAGTGGCACCATCTACTCTGTTCATTGTGTCGAACATACTCAATTAGAATAAGGGTTTGAAAATAAAATAGATCTGTAAATTGGGTGGGCCGCATGGCATGATTTAAGATCAATGGTGGTATATAATAGTATTGAATATTTACAATCTTGCCACCTATTCTTCAACCGGCTTCCGACGTCCATTACGTCGAAGTGCACCACCCGAATTTCTTGAGATTTGTTAGGCATTCATTATTTTTCGTGTTCTTTCTATCGGTCAATTTTGGGCCTTGATCGCTTATGGAAACTAAGATGCCTTTTCATTGACTAATATGTTTCATAATTCCAAAATAGTGTTTGTACACATCTAATTATCATGTTACCTGGTGGTTTGGACCTATAACTTGAGATCTTCATAATGGCTGTATTATCATAATATTCTGATGGATCGTTTGGTAAATACAAATACAATAGAAGGTCAGATGACATGCTAAAAATATAAAGACCTGATGGTTGGCATTCTAGTCATATATTTAGGTGATTGAACGGTTAGTTTTGTAAATGAGTGGATGCGAAGTGGGTTTCTAGAGTGATTAGGGGTATGACCCATATACTGTTAGATTCGAGTGACTTATTCATATGTGTAAGTTCTTCCTATTATAATTTCAATGGTGAGTTAAGCATATTCATGTAGGGTAAATAAGATGAACGGGTCAGAATCTCGATTTGATAAGTGGATGGACGGATGTAGAGGCCAAGTAGCTGATTTACTATGATCTAAGGGCTAAAATTTGATGTGTATGGTTAATTTTTGACAATTTGGCCTGATATAAAATTTCACATGAAATAGATCATGAGAACCATGTGAATTAGAATTCAGGGGTATAGGTCAATGACATTTTTGTAATTATTGCTGATCTATGAGTTTTGGGAAATTTAATGGCTTCACATGGTTCTAGGCATGTTTCTAAGAAATCCTTATAAATAAATGCATATCTAAATCATTACTGATATGGGGTTATTCGTTGTGCCCTTTATGGGAAGGTACTTACGTCAAATCATGTGATGGATGGTCCCGTTTGAAAATCAACAGTCAGATGGCTTTATTTTTGAATGAGGATCATTTCTAATGGTTGGGTTTATGTCAGGACAAGGATGTAAGGCTAGGATAATTGGATGGTTATTGTACACATGTTAATTTATAGGTAACGCTTGAGAACTTTCAATACTCGGGTATTGAAATGTTTGGGCCGTTACATCACACCCTCCCCCAAAAGGGAGTGGAGTTCAATTCCAGCTACCTCCCACCACTGGGAGTCCTTTCCAACAACCCCCATACTTAAAAGTTAAAGGGTCGAAGAACTTGACCCTTATGATGAGGAAGCAGCACAAGCCTTACATAAAGGCGAAAGATATACGCAACCCCACAAATCTGAAATGGATAAAATGTAGGAATAGCTGCAAATGGTACAAAATCAGCTCCAAAGGCAGCAAGGAGTGGATCTCCCATCTACTAAGTTCAGGATTTGTGTCCCTTTCCGAATACTCGGGTGCCTCCAAACTTCGAGGTACCAAAATTTAAAAGATACGATAGTAATGGGTGTCTTACAACACATCTAAAATCTTTTTGTGGGGAACTCAATGCAATAGCCGGGAATGATGGAGCCCTGGACTGGTATACCTCATTGGACAACTATCAGATTAGGACATGGGAGAGACTCTCTTAAGCATTCATTAACAGATTTTCCTATAATTTGAACATGACTCCAAGAAGAGCCGATCTAGCTGCCTTGAGACAAAAAGGTGACAAATCATTGTTAGCGTATGTGGGATGATGGCGGGCCATGATAACTCGAATGAGAAACCCCATTGATGATGAGGAACAAATTCTATGATTGTCCATTCGGCGAATCCAAATATCTCAGGATACCTGATCTCATACCTATATATAAACTTCTCCCAACTCATCCGAGCTGGAGAACAGGTAGAAGCCGGAATAAGAGCCGGAACCATTTCACCATGGCCACATCAGGCCCCCTTAATCAAAAGAAACAAATTGGAGGGAAAACCCATTCGATATGTGAATGAAAACGACACTGCTCCTATGCAATGTACCACTGAAGTCAACAATATCGTCACCAATACTCAAGGTAACCAGTAGCTCCGCCACCGGAGCCACAACAAAATAGACAATACTAACTAGAGCAAACCCAACAGGGATATCAAGCGCAACCGCCTCAACCGCAACCACAACAGCCTAGGGGAAATGTGTAAAATTTGTACGAGCAAGCCATGTTGGGTAGGAAGTTCACCCCGCTCACACAAATGTACTTCAGGTCTTGACAATGTTAATGCAAATGCAACTCCTGACACCACTCTAACCTCGACTTCCGTTAAATCCTCTGCCACCAGGATACAATGAAAATCAATATTGCGCATATCACTAGGCTCCTGGTCATCTAACAGACCACTGTTTCACCTTGAAACACGTGGTCTAAGATTTGATCGAAAGTCATAAAATCGCGATCACCCCATAGGCCGACAGCACCACTGAGGCCAACATTCTCCAGAATCAAGCAGGACCCATCACATCTGGTACCTCTACTGTCAACAACATTGAGACAGAGCATCTCACATACTCCTCCCCACATCACTCCATACAAGCAATCATGCCCGATACAACAAATCAGACATGGAGATATCGACAGACACCTCCTCTTGGGCCACAGGTATTCCTCGAGGCGGCACTAACAACACCACCTCTCATCTTTGAAGCAGAACCAATAGCACCACCTCTCATCCTCAAGGCAGCACAAACAACACCGTCTCTCATCCTCCAAAGGGCATCAACAATGTCCACCATGACACATTCTCAGCCTCTCTCTCTCTCTAAGCGGCATGTCAAACCCCATCCCCGACATATCTAAATAGGTCGAATTCTGAACCTCTCATTCTTCCGATAGGACTCCCTGATCTAGCCCTGCTAACCTTGTAAGGGCCACCCCCAGTCCAATTCCCAAGTTTCCTAATGCCTCACCAACTGACACATGCCCAGAGGATCCCTCCTTCACAAAGTACACATCAAGAGGAGGAGAAAAATCTCACTATCAAATTCCGCTAGGATTCAATCATACTCCAAGAAAAATCATTAAGTCCACCACAAACAGTTGTGATAACAACCACTCAGCCTCAAGAGCCGATGATATATCTGGAAGGGAGGACGGTTCCTTCCTATAACACAAAGGCAGTCCCATGACACTATTTAGAGTGCGCTGAAGTGGGCAACAATGGTAGGTATTTCAGGAGAGACAATCAGAACCCAAAAGAAACTTAGGAAACTTTATCGGGAACAACCCACAAAACTGATGCTGCCGACCACATAACAGCTCAGCTCAAATTCATTCCCATACAAATTTCCATCTAGGAATTCTTATGTACATCTAGATCGCATCGAGAAATCCTTGTGAAAAATCTGAACGATGCACATATCTCTCCTGACGTACCTCCTGAAATGGTGGCAAGCATGATCGGACAAATCCTCGCACCGTGAGCTATCACTTTCTCTGATGATGAATTGCCACCTGAAGGTCGCAAACATGGGCGCTCACTTAATATAGCCGTCCGTTATAGGAATTTCAAAATACCACTTGCACATATTGACAACGGATCAAGCCTAAATGTTTGCCCTTTAAGGATTGCCGAATGTTTGAAGATCAAACCATCTTCTTTCAAGCCCAGCACCATGAGTGTCAGAGCCTTTGATAACTCCTGAAGGCAAGTAGAGGCCGAAATAGACATCGAGTTACAAATTGGACCAGACATGACTCTTGTTGTATTTCAGATCATTGACATTTCTGCCTTATTTAACCTTCTGTTGGGACGGCCATGGCTCCATGCTGTTGGAGCCATTGCATCCAGTCTCCATCAAAGGGTTAAATTCCCTTTGGGATATTGAATCATCTCAGTGATGGCCGAACCAGAAATCATCCTATCAGTGGCAGTCAATACCCCAGAAACTAATATTCCAGTGATTGATGTCCAGGACATGGAGGGTGACATATCATATCATAGTTTTAAGTTTGAAATTGTGAACTCTATTGCCAACCCCTACCCACTCGCAGTTAAATATGTCATCCCTCTTACTAAACGGCTAATCCTGACCTACCGTACCGAGTTCCATGAGAAAGGTATGGTTAAAAGCCAGGGTATCAACCGACACTAGAAGATCAAATCGCAAGGTCGAAAAAGAGGCAACCATTCAAGTGTACACCCATCGAGTTTGTTAAAGCCGGAACAGTATACGGTGACGCGTGATCTCCCTCGAGGATCACCTCCAGCGGCTCAAACTAATGGAACATTCCAGCCAGGAATCCATTTGGCTGCCAATATGTAACACCCCGAATTTTTTCCAACCTGGAATTAGATGTCCTTAGGCAATGAGTCAACTATAACACTCTCAAAGCTCAATCCCAAAGCCAAAGAAATCACTTTTCAACCCATTTCCTTCAAACTCTCACCTTTCACCACCTCATTCTTCAAACTTCTCCAAGTACTTTCATATTGGACACAAATCCTCAAGTTTAAATAGCGAAGAACTATACTTAAACCAAAACTCACTATAAACAGTCGCCGAGATCTTGTCCGTGCAGACTCCTGATCACACCCAACGACCCCAAATCACTTCTAGACCATCAATCGAAGGGTTTATGCCATGTTTCATTCCATTCCAAACCTAGAAATGACTGTCCTTAGGTGGTAGGTCAACCCCAACATCTTACACTGAATCTGAAAGCCCAAAACCTCTTTTTATCCAATTCCTTCGAAATCTCACCCTCCTCCACTTTATTCTTCATTTGTTTTCTAAACACATTCATAATACACACCAATCCTAGGGTATTAATGATGAAGAATAATACCGAAGCTAAAACTTCCGTAAATAGTAAATAAATGGATAAAATGGGTCTTGACCCTTAACCTTTTGGAATATAACAAAATAAATAGGTTAGTTAGATAGATTAGCGTCTCCTACCCCAAAATCATATTCTATATGCCACATAAACTTATTCCAGTTTGTAAATTGGCCCCGAAAATGCCTCAAATGGAGTCGGGGGTCAAATGATCAACTTCCAGGGGGACCCAAGGTGGGCCCCATACTTTTTTGGGGCCTAGGGGACAGGAGAACCTCACCCAAATGGCGAGGTCTCATAAAATCCACCAGTGGTCAGTGAGGACCTCGCTGAGTCGGCGAGGCCCCGCTGGTAAATGGGCCCAGTTGGGCCGAGCCTTCGGGCCGATTGCATTTGGGGCCTAGTGGGACCGTATGGTATAGGGTTCGACCCTCCTTTCATCCTAAATTAAGTACTTCCTTCACAAACTACCCCTCCAAGCTTACCTTTTCTTGAAAAATCTCTCAAATCTCTCCAAAAGTCCCTCTCCAAACTCTTCAGTTTTTCGTTTCCGAGCACCCTCACTCCACCCTTCAAATCTCATCTCGAACAGAAATCATTACAGGCTACTTCCTTTAGAAATTAGATGAAACTAACTAAGTGTTAGATTAGATGACCTGTGAAATTGTCACCAATCACTTTAAATACGATCTGCTAGAACCAAAACGTGTAGAATAGTTGACGCTACAATACCCTAAAACCTAGGATCAAACTCTAAACTCGGTTGCTCACAGGAGCATTCAGAAACTTTGTATTGGATCTAGACCGCGCGTCGAAAGTCCGATAGCGATGAACTTAGACAATTACGACTGCCTAGTTGGACTTGACAATCATTTCGAAAATCAAGCTCAACCGATATCTTGAGACCATTTTCCTGAGTCCGGAGTGAAGAGAGTGAGAAAAGGAAAATATTTAAAAAATTAATTCAATTTAAATAAATCTAGCACGTGTCGCTTACGCGGCATTTTTAAACATTCAGACCGTCGAAATCTGACCCAAATAAACCCTCGAATCAGGGAACATTTTCCACTCAGGTCAGTATACTTGGAATCCTTGATCGAGTCTCAGTGACCGCTGAACTGAAACTAGTCCGCCACGTACGATCTGGGAACCCTATCGAACCGAAAACTTAACGTGATCAGGATCCAACATCCATGTGCTTAAGTCCGACCGCATTCAGTTAGGGGACCTCCAGAAACGTCCTTTTGGATCGGAACAGACCCGATTTGGTCATAACTTAAGTATACCTTGACTTAAAGTCTGTTTTGGTCATGTTTGGGTTTATAAAAAGGCCTTAAGCCCTCTCTCACAAATCCCATACGAATTTAGAAAACTTAAGAGAGAGAAGAGAGAAAAGAGACGGAAAACGAGGGAGAAGTTGGGGCTTTCTCCTGAGATTCTTCCTTGCTGCTCTACGTGCCAAATCCATCCACCTGCATCGATATTCTGGCGATTCCAACTCCGTTCTTAGGTAAAAAAACCTAAACCCTAACCTTTTTTAAGGTTCCTATGGGTACGAGTAGCTAAGTAGCTGACTCACCTTGTGTTATAGGTCGTCATATCGACATTGGCGGAAGTGTAGAGTACCTATTCAATTCATTACGCTTCTACGGCATAAGGTGCGGATTTTAGACGCTTGGTTTACCATTTATCAAAGCTTTCAATGTCGTTTAATGGTGGATTGTTGTCAAGAATGCTGTTTCACATGTAGAACATGCCGACCGATTTCTGTTTCGAATACATACGAAGAATATGAGATTTATGGTATTTTAGGTATTTATAGGAAATACCTTATACGTATAAATTTTGCTGATATGCTTGCCATGAGTTTTTGGCGTGCATATATACTAGTTATGGATGTATGATCTATTTGGCGAAAGGATTCGCCCTAATACATGTTTCGGCCAACGTATGCTATGTATGTTATTAAGTCTAGTCTAAGTATTTGTTGAAATGCCTAAATCAATATGATTTATGCCTGCCATATGTGTTGAATGTAAGAAATGATTGTTGTGTATTAGACATCTCCTTGATATAAGGATTTGTCATATTATATGTTGAAATCAACATACGTTAAGTACGTTGGAGTTGTGTAGTCTAAGTGTTTGTATAAATGCTTGCGTGAGTAAGCACTTAGTAAGTAGTGTTGTAGACCAGTGTTGAGATAGGATTCTCAACTACGTTGATGATGTGTATGATTTTCTCCATGTACGTTGTTGAATTGATTCCTTATGTATGAAATGCTTGTGTATGCTTAACAGCGTATGTTGTACCTTATAACATGTTGCTAACATGCTTGAATCATTTGTCATTTCAATTTTTTTTATCTCATATGATTACTGATTCACATTACATGTGCTTGGGGCTATACTCTAGTCTGGGCAGTCGGTAACAGTTTAAAATTCATGGTTGGATTCTATTCACCATAAAGGATGTGTATGACGAACCCGAGTCGTACTAGAGTTGTCGGCAGTGGTTAGGCCACACGAAGTACTTGTGCACTTCATGTCGGTCCATTCAACGTGCGCTCGTGCTAGTCGGACTCATCGGGTAACCCGACTGACCAATGAATGTTCACCTTGTATTCGTCATAATCGCTTGAACCTAGGGTACTGAACTTACCAGTGATAACCCTGATAACCGTGGTACCTTGATCCACTAAGACTCATGAGCCGAGCATGATGGTATGGGACACCGTGGTCGAGCTGTCGGCCTACGCTGGGGCCACAAACCTCCCCATAGTGACCAGTGAGCAACCTAGACTCGTGAGCAGATTATGCTGGTATGGGACACTATATTCTTGCTGTCGGCCTACACTGATAAGGTGATGGGGGAGCGGTGCAACGAGTGTGAGCAACAGCCCTGACAGCCCTTTGTAGTGACCTCGAGCGTACTCTTAGTTTACGTGAGGCGACGACCCTTCCGTAGCAATTTGAGTACAACTAGGCCTTTATTGATAAGGTGATGGGGGAGCGGAGCAATGAGTGCGTGCCACAGCCCTGACAGCCCTTGCAGCAACTTAGATATATATCATCGTATGAGAATACTAGGAGTGACGACCCTAGACAGGATCCTTGTTGGGAATGATATAAGGGAGATACCCTAGTTTCTCAATCCTACTATATGAAAAGGACTAATAACAACTCGGTAATCATATTCATATCGCACTGCATGTGCCTGGAAGATGTGGAACACTGAAGGAAGAAAGCATGCCGCGGACGTAAGATGGTGTCGCATGAGGGAGTATGTCGGTGAGGGCATCCATCATGTCATTTCATCCTTGTATTAATCACAGTATTTAGGAATATTTGAATTGCTTGCTTTATCATTATCGCTTGATTGATTTGATAACATGCTAATCTTTGTTCTATGATTTCACTGAGTTAGCTACTCACTCCCACGTTACGGGACGGTGTTGCGCACACCAACCAGTCCTTATTTTAGTTTCAGATGATGGCGATGCTTGCGAAGTAGAGCCGGACTTGATGATGATGAGGAGGATCCCTCCTATATGCAGGTTCTGATCGACGGGTTTATAGGGTTACTGATTAGATGTCAATCCACTTGGTAATTTTTCTTTTATTTAAACACCCATGTATATTCTTTTTATTCCATTCTGGAGTATACATGTCTATAGTTAACCTGGTAACATGTTCACACTTTGGAGACTTACAATCAATTATATATTTTATGTATTTATCACAGTCTTCCGCTTGTAAAACTTAACTGTCTCTGGAGTATGATATGCTGTTTTGGCTTAGTCCCAACCTTGTTTAATGTCATTCTACAGACAACATGCATTCATCATTATCTATATTGCATAAGTGACGTTTTGGAACTCGGGAGTTGAGTTTTTACTCGACCCCCTATTTTCAGGGCGTTACAGATGGTATCAGAGCATGATTTGGATTAAACCGGACCTGGGTTATGGTTACACGACGCACACTGACGCACTCCGACTTAGGAAGGGGGTGATGGAATCTAGAAATCACATTAGAATCCCAGGTGCCGCCAACGGGTGAGCCCGTACGTAACTGAGACCATGTAAAATGATCTCATATCCCCACTTCTTTTCACTCCAGCTTCCGTCTTCTTCTACATCTCACACCCATCCACCACTATTCTTTACAACTCTTTACCTTCCTTTCAAATTATACTTGAAATCTCATCATCATGGGATTTAAAAATCCCATCTCACACTTTCCAACACAAGACGCATTTTCCAAAGCCTATGAATCGATTTTTAATCCCATCCCACCCTCCTTCCAAACATGTCATTTTGAATCCCGCGGTGGGATTAGCAAAGAAATCCATTTAATACGACTTAGAATTTTAGACTTAAAGTGGACTCGTAGACTTCAAAGGATTTGAGGGTGTAGGAAATTCAATAAATTAATAACATGAGCCCTAGGGCCTCTTTAGTTGGTATGTGAATAGGTGTAGTGTTCAAGAGTAATTAGATTTAGGTCCGGGCAACTCAAATTTAACTAGTCAACTTCTGACCCTAAGCTATAAAACAAATTCCTTGTATTAGGAAGGATAGGAGATCATCTAGTGTATAAGCATAGGTTTTAGGTTACAACTAGTGGATCGTGGCTACTCCTAAATTAAGAATAAGATACTGGTTATACTAAGGAATGTAAAAGAGCGATTATGCTAAGATAATTGGCAAATAGACTTAGTTAGTTAGCTTGATTAAGTTAGAGTGAGACCTCATTCATTTGTTGAATCCCCTTCATACTTATAGACCACTTTAGTAACTCTTTGACTTAGAAACTCCTCACGCTCAGAGGACACTTATAAATCCCTTAGAATTAATGTTAGGTCAAATCAACACACCCTCTAGAATTACCTTCCCAAGGACTTAATACAACCAGGGACACGGAGTAGAGAAACTATATATAAGCGAAGTATTCACGGTTTGAATCGAATTCTTAATCCTAGTGGTTACCAATAAATTCAATGCTCTGATCAAGCAGAAGATCGACATCGACTTGGATTAAGAACTGATATGACAATTTTTTTTTCATCGCGAGGCAAAAGGTTTATGTATCCGACTCAGACCCACTACACAACTTTTCTTCCATGTTGGCCTGACCACCTACAACCGAAGGTCATTGCTTTGCCCTTGGGAAATGTTAAGGACATATAGCCAATAAAGATTAGACATCTTACCGCAAGCTCTCACCCGTCCCTGAAATTAACCACAACACTCATAATAGGTCCTAAATTACGTCTCGTTCTGACATACGGATCAAGACATAGATCCTTGACATTTTAGAGTAGAAATAATTTTTAAGGGGGGTAGACCATTATGAGCCCAATCTAGTTAGGTCAGCTAATACAACCGTTAGATCAAAGTGGCACAGCGGAAGCGTGGTTGGCCCCTTCCCCACTGGCCCAGGATCGAAGGAAACTAATTCAGGTTATACGTAAGGATTAGGTCATTAAATAGGATCTAGATCTTCCTTAGACTGTCAATAGTGAAATCTTTAAAGGGGAACAATTAGGGCGTAAGTGTTGAACCTATTCATATTAAATCATAGGCCCAACAATGGGAAACATCGTCAAGACTCTAAATAGATAAAGAAATCAATTGTAGCCAATTATTAGGGTATAAGAGAGAGATAGTAAATTTTTAAGGAGGGTAGACTACAATGTGTTAGACTAGCATAGATAGTATACACCCTACCACGCATATAAACTTGAAATCAGTATAGTTTAGGCAAAAAGGATAATAGAATCTTTATTCATTACCCTTCACCAATTTCAGGGATGAAATTATTTTTAAAGGGGTAGATTGTAACACCCCTGATTTTTGCCAACCTGGAATTAGACATCCTTAGGCAATGGGTCAACCATAACACTCTCAAAGCTCAATCCTAAAGCCAAAGAAATCACTTTTCAACCCATTTCCTTCAAACTCTCACCTTTCACCACCTCATTTATATTAGACACGAATCCTCAAGTTTAAATAGTGAAGAACTATACTTAAACTAAAACTCACTGTAAACGGTCGCCGAGATCGAGTCCGTGCACACTCCTGATCACACCCAACGACCCCAAATCACTTCTAGACTATCAATCGAAGGGTTTAGGCCATGTTTCATTCCATTCCAAACCTAGAAATGAATGTCCTTGGGTGGTAGGTCAACCCCAACATCTTACACTCAATCTCAAAACTTAAAATCTCTTTTTATCCAATTCCTTCGAAATCTCACCCTCTGCCACTTTATTCTTCATTTTTTTTCTAAACACATTCATAATACACACCAATCCTAGGGGATTAATGATGAAGAATAATACCGAAGCTAAAACTTACCGTGAATAGTAAATAAATAGATAAAATGGGTCTTGACCCTTAACATTTTGGAATATAACAAAATAAATAGGTTATTTGGATAGATTAGCAACTCCTACCCCAAAATCATATGCTATATGTTACATAAACTCATTCTGGTTTGTAAATTAGCCCCAAAATGCCTCAAATAGAGTCAGGGGCCAAACGATCAACTTTTAGGGGGACCCAGGGTGGGCCCCATACTTTTTTGGGGCCTAGGGGACAGGAGAACCTTGCCCAAATGGTGAGGCCTCGCAAAATCCACCAGTGGTCAGTGAGGACCTCGCCTAGTTGGCGAGGCCCCGCCGGTAAATGGGCCCAGTTGTGCGGGGCTTTCGGACCGATTGCATTTGGGGCCTAGTGGGACCCTATGGTATAGGGTTCGACCCTCCTTTCATCCTAAATCAAGTACTTCCTTCACAAATCACCCCTCCAAGCTTACCTTTTCTTGAAAAATCTCTCAAATCTCTCCAAAAGTCCCTCTCAAAACTCTTCATTTTTCCGTTTCAAAGCACCCTCACTCCAACCTTCAAATCTCATCTCGAACAGAAATCATTACAGGCTACTTCCTTTAGAAATTAGATGAAACTAACTAAGTGTTAGATTAGACGACCTGTGAAATTGTCACCAATCGCTTTAAATACGATCTGCTAGAGCCAAAACGTGTAGAATAGTTGACGCTACAATACCCTAAAACCTAGGATCAAACTCTAAACCCGGTTGCTCACGGGAGCATTCGAAAACTTTATATTAGATCTAGACCGCGCGTCGAAAGTTCGATAACGATGAACTTAGACAATTATGACTGCCTAGTTGGACTTGACAATCATTTCAAAAATCAAGCCCAACCGATATCCTGAGACCATTTTCCTGAGTCCGGAGTGAAGAGAGTGAGAAAAGGAAAATATTTAAAAAATTAATTCAATTTAAATAAATATGGCACGTGTCGCTTGCGCGACATTTTTTAAGCATTCAAACCGTCGGAGTCTGACCCAAATACACCCTCGGATCAGGGAACATTTTCCACTCAGGTCAGTGTACTTGGAATCCTCGATCGAGTCTCAGTGACCGCGGAAATGAAACTGGTCTGCCACGTGCGATCTGGGAACCCTATCGAACTGAAAACTTAACGTGATCAGGTTCCAATATCCATGAGCTTAAGTCTGACCGCATTCAGTCAGGGGACCTCCAGAAACGTCCTTTTGGATCGGAACAGACCCGATTTGGTCATAACTTAAGTATACCTTGACTTAAAGTCTGTTTTGGTCATGTTTGGGCTTATAAAAAGGCCTTAAGCCCTCTCTCACAAATCCCATACGAATTTGGAAAACCTAGAAGAGAGAAGAGAGAAAAGAGAGGGAAAGCGAGAGAGAAGTTGGTGCTTTCTCCTGGGATTCTTCCCTGCTGCTCTACGTGCCAAATCCATCCACCTACATCGCTATTCTGGCAATTCCAACTCCGTTCTTAGGTAAGAAAACCTAAACCCTAACCTGTTTTAAGGTTCCTATGGGTACGAGTAGCTAAGTAGCTGACTCACCTTGTGTTATAGGTCGTCATATCGACGTTGGCGGAAGCGTAGAGTACCTATTCAATTCATTACGCTTCTACGGCATAAGGTGCGGATTTTAGACGCTTGGTTTACCATTTATCAAAGCTTTCAAAGTCGTTTAATGGTAGATTGTTGTCAAGAATACTATTTCACATGTAGAACATGCTGACTGATTTCTGTTTCGAATACATACGAAGAATATGAGATTTATGGTATTTTAGGTATTTGTAGAAAATACCGTATACATATAAATTTTGCTGATATGCTTGCCATGAGTTTTTGGCGTGCATATATACTAGTTATGGATGTATGATCTATTTGGTGAAAGGATTCGCCCTAATACATGTTTCGTCCAACGTACGCTATGTATGTTATTAAGTCTAGTCTAAGTGTTTGTTGAAATGCATAAATCAATATGATTTATGCCTACCATATGTGTTGAATGTAAGAAATGATTTTTGTGTATTAGACATCTCCTTGATATAAGGATCTGTCATATTATATGTTAAAATCAACATACGTCAAGTACGTTGGAGTTGTGTAGTCTAAGTGTTTGTATAAATGCTTGCATGAGTAAGCACTTAATAAGTAGTGTTGTAGACCAGTGTTGAGATAGGATTCTCAACTACGTTGATGATGTGTATGATTTCCTCCATGTACATTATTGAATTGATTCCTTATGTATGAGTGTATGCTTAACTGCGTATGTTGTACCTTATAACATGTTGATAACATACTTGAATTATTTGTCATTTCAATTTTTTTTATCTCATATGATTACTGATTCACATTACATGTGCTTGGGGCTATACTCTAGTCCGGGTAGTCGGTAACAGTTTAGAATGCGTGGTTGGATTCTATTCACCACGAAGGATGAGTATGATGAACCCGAGTCGTACTAGAGTTGTCGGCAGTGGTTAGGCCACACGAAGTGCTTGTGCACTTCATGTCGGTCGATTCAACGTGCGCTTGTGCTAGTCGGACTCATCAGGTAACCCGACTGACCATTGTATGTTCACCTTGTATTCGTCATAACTGCTTGAATCTAGGGTACTGAACTTACCAGTGATAACCCTGATAACCGTGGTGCCTTGATCCACTAAGACTCATGAGCCGAGCATGGTGGTATGGGACACCGTGGTCGAGCTGTCGGCCTACGCTGGGGCCACAAATCTCCCCGTAGTGACCAGTGAGCAACCTAGTCTCGTGAGCAGATTATGCTAGTATGGGACACTATATTCTTGCTTTTGGCCTACACCAGGTGATGGGGGAGCGGTGCAACGAGTTCGAGCAACAGCCCTGGAAGCCCTTTGTAATGACCTCGAGCGTACTCTGAGTCTACGTTAGGCGATGACCCTTCCATAGCAACCAGAGTACAACTAGGCTTGTATTGATAAGGTGATGGAGGAGCAGAGCAACGAGTGCATGCAACAGCCCTGACAACCCTTGCAGTGACCTAAAAATATTTCATCGTATGAGAATACTAGGAGTGACGACCATAGACAGGATCCTTATTGGGAATGATATAAGGGAGGTACCCTAGTTTCCCAATCCTGCTGTATGAAAAGGACTAATAACAACTCGGTAATCATATTCATATCGCATTGCATGTGCCTGGAAGATGTGGAGCACTGAGGGAAGAAAGCATACCGCGGATGTAAGATGGTGTCGCATGAGGGAGTATGTCGATGAGGGCATCCATCATGTCATTTTGAATTGCTTGCTTTATCGTATTTAGGAATGTTTGAATTGCTTGCTTTATCGTTATCGCTTGATTGATTTGATAACATGCTAATCTTTGTTCTATGATTCCACTGAGTTAGCTACTCACTCCCATGTTACGGGATGGTATTGCGCACACTAACCAGTTCCTATTTTAGTTTCAAATGATGGTGATGCTTGCGAAGTAGAGCCGAACTTGATGATGATGAGGAGGATCCCTCCTATATGCAGGTTTTGATCGACAAGTTTACAGGGTTACTGATTAGATGTCAATCCACTTGATAATTTACCTTTTATTTAAACACCCTTGTATATTCTTTTTATTCCATTCTGGAGTATACATGTCTATAGTTAACCTGGTAACATGTTCACACTCTGGAGACTTACAATCAATTATATATTTTATGTATTTATTACAGTCTTCCGCTTGCAAAACTTAACTTTCTCTGGAGTATGATATGCTGTTTTGGCTTAGTCCCAACCTTGTTTAATGTCATTCTATAGACAACATGCGTTCATCATTATCTATGTTGCATAAGTAACGTTTTGGAACTCAGGAGTTGAGTTTTTACTCGACCCCTGATTTTCAGGGCGTTACACAATACAATGGGATAAGATCCTCAGGGCATCAAAAGCACACTCAATGCTAGGGGCAGAACCCCCGGACCTATCACATGAAGCTAGGGGCACGGAGACAGGGCCACCTTTAGAGGACCCAGGATTAGGAGTGCCCAATACAAGTCACCCAGGCAAGAGTAGGGAGGCACCCATCCGTACCAATGGTTAAAGGGAAACACCGCCACCTCCAACAACTTAGCAGCACAAGGGGTAGAAGCAACCGATCCATTGGATCGATAAAGGGAAGTGGCCTTCCCTTGACTTAACAGACATCAAGATCCCATCGCGATGTGGACCCGAGGTGCCCAAGGAGCTCCAACTCTGAGTGAAGAAATCGAATCAGACTTTGTCTCTGACACCGGTCCAGTAGACATCATGGTCATCGGGACAGATGACCCATAGGAAAAAATAGAGCAGAAGAGCAGCGGGAAAGAACCAAGCTAGACAGCCATCCCCCCAACGATCGAATCGGCTGGTAAGCCACCCATGGATGCCGGCTTAAAAAAAGGCCAATGTAAATAGCAGTTGGTACCCCGAATCAGGACAAGATTAATCATGGTTTGCAACACCGTCCTATTCAAGATTCCTTGGCGACAAAAAAAATCAAAAAAATTCAAAATACAAAAACAACAGATATTTTAAAAAACATAAAAACATCAAATATTTCTCAAAATCACAAAACATCAGAAAATCTTCAAAAATAAAAAATATCGGAAAAGCCTTCAAAAATCACTATGCCAAACACTCCACATGCAACACCAGAGTTCGAGGTCGACTCATACGATTTAGATCTAGAGTTGAACTTCAATCTCATGGGTTTGGATGAAGCTCAGGATGAGGGAAATGATGATACGGCTCTCAAACTCGAGGATTCCCTCGAAAGGCTCGAAACAAAGGCCAACTTTGTGGCAGACAATTTTGAAGTTGTGAACTTAGGATCACAGGAACTCCCAAGAGAAGTGCACATTGATGGATCACTGTCTCCGGAATATAAGCAGAGGATGCTGGAATTCTTGAGTCCGAGGCTATCCAATTGTACCTTCTCTAATGAAGACACGTTAGGGCTCGATGAAGATTTGGTAGTACACCACTTACCAACGAAGCCAGACATGAAGCCTATCAAGCAGAAGCTATGACGAATGAAGCCAGAATGGGCCCTAAAGGTTCGTGATAAAGTCATCAAGCAATACAATGTGAGATTCCTGATGTTCTCCAACTATCTGAAATGGCTCACAAATATCATACTAGTTGCAAAGAAGGATGAAAAAGTTAGGATGTACATCGACTTTAAGGACCTCGACAAAGCAAGTCCAAAGATGATTTTCCTCTGCCTCACATCAACACGTTGGTAGATAATACTATTAGACACAAGATCTTCTCCTTCATGGATGGCTTCTCTAGCTACAATTAAATCAAGATGGCCGTCAAAGATCATGAGAAGACTTCTTTCATCACACCATGGGGAACTTTCTGCTATTGGGTTATGCCTTCGGGTTGAAGAATGCGGGAGCTACATATAGCGAGCCATGAATTCCTTATTCCGCGACTTGATAAACAGGGAAATGAAAGTCTATGTGGACGCCATGATCGTCAAATCTCGTATGATCGAAGGACATTTTGAAGACCTCAAGAAGCTCTTTGACAGGCTAGAAAAGTTCAAGCTTTGCCTCAACCCGCAAAATTGTGTCTTTAGCGCAACCAGAGGGAAGTTGTTAGGCTTAATTGTCAATGAAGATGACATCCGAGTGGACGAGACCAAAACCAAAGAAATCATCGAGATGCCACCGCCTAGTGCCAAAAAAGAGATTCGGGGTTTCCTCAGAAGGATCCAGGACATTAGATGATTCATCGCACAACTTATGCCCATCTGTGAGCCCATATTTAAGCTTTTAAGGAAGAATTCGCCAAATGAATGGAACGACGACTATCAAACGGCTTTCGATAAGATTAAGAAGTACCTGTTAAATCCTTCAGTTCTCATGCCACCTATCCTAGGTAGGCCCCTTCTACTATACATCTCTATTGCAGTGGAAGCGATCAGATGCGTTCTAGGCCAACACGACGATACAAGGAGAAAGGAACAAGCGATATACTATCTAAGTCGACAGTTCACAAGCTATGAAGCTAAATACTCCAGTTTAGAGAAAATGTGCCTCGGCCTACTCTGGGCAATGCAACGGTTACGAAAATACATAATCGCTCACCTAACCCTTTTACTCGCTCACATAGACTCGTTAAAGTACTTGTTCGAGAAACCGGCACTAACGGGCAGGATCATAAAATGGAAACTGCTGCTTTTCGAGTTTCACATCACCTATGTCACTCAGAAAGCAATCAAGGTGCAAGCACTGGTTGACCATATAGCAATACACTCTCTGCCAGATTACCAACCACTGAAGACCTTCTTTCCTGACGAGGACATCCTCCTAATCGAGGAAGAAGAAAAAAGAAAGGTAGGAGAGTGGACACTCTTCTTCGACAGAGCTGTAAATTCAAAAGGGAGTAGTGTAGGAGCAATACTCTCCCAATGATATCCCAATTCCCATCTCCGTGTTCCAATGCACCAACAACGTGGTTGAGTATGAAGCATGTATCACTAGTCTAAGAGAAGCCATACTCCTCAACATGAAGAAGTTACGAGTCTTCGGAGACTCACAACTCATCATCAATCAGACAAATGGTGACTAGAAGACAAAGGATGCAAAGATGATCCCGTATCAAGTCTATTTGGAGAATCTGACCGAGTAGTTTGAAGAGATCGCATTCTCTTACATGCCTCGAGCCAAGAACCAATTTGTGGATGCTCTGGCTACCCTTACCTCGATGCTGGAAATCCCAAAAGGAGTAGTTGAATGAAAACTCATCGTCGAACTCCAGGAAGAACTCGCATTCTGCCTACAGATCGACGAAGCCGAAACCTCTCCGAACGATCAACCATGGTACACAGACATCAAGGAATATCTCGAGCATTAAAAGTACCCAGAAGGGGTGACGTCAACCGATCGTCACACTATCCAACGCCTAGCGGCCCAGTTCACGATCACCGGGGGCATCCTCTACAAGTGATCCTTCAATTAAGTCCTTCTCCATTGTGTGGAGAAACAAAAGCAGCACAGATCATGCCAGAAATCCACGAAGGACTATGCAGCCCATAAATGAACGGACATATGATGGCAAAGAAGATCCTACGGCTCAGTTACTATTAGCTAACGATTGAGATAGATTGTTGTAAACACGTCAGGAAATACGTCAAGTGTCAGGAACATGTGAACCAGATCCATGCGCCTGCTTCCAAACTCTACAACCTGATGACACCATGGCCCTTCTCTATATGGGGACTTGACATCATTACCAAAGTCAACCCCAAAGCTTCAAACAGGCATGAGTACATCTTGGTGGCGGTAGATTACTTCACCAAATAGATAGAGGTAGCATCCTACACCACCATCGCAACATCTCACGTAATCAAGTTTATGAAGAACAATATCATCAACTGGCATGGGGTTCCTTATGCGATTATTACAGACAACGGGACTCCGTTGGTCAATAAAAGGATGGATGATTTCCTCGATAAATTCAAAATTCAACGTCATCAGTCAACCCTCTATCCTCCTAAAATGAATGGTGGGGTCGAAGCTGTAAACAAGACTATCATCCGCATACTGGAGAATGGTTAAAACGTATTGTGACTGGTCAAAAATGCTCCCATATGTACTCTGGGCTTATCAGACGTCTGTACAGTCTACTACAGGAATAATTCCATATGAACTCGCATATGGAATGAAAATAGTACTACAGTCGAAATCAAAATTCCCATCACTCCAAGCATTGCTAGAGAGCGAAGTCGAGGAAGGCGAGTGACAACAAGTAAGATATGATCAACTGCATCTGGTAAACGAAAAGTACATGAGTACGCTAAGTCACTGGCAAAGCAACTAAAGAAGGATCACCCAGGCTTACAACAAGAGGGTCCAAGAAAGAAGTTTCAAAGTTAGTGACATGGTTATGAAGCAGATCCTACCGCCGCACTTGCCAGATCCCAGAGGAAAGTTCAAACCCTCGTGGGACAGACTGCTGATCATTCAGGAGGTACTACCAGGAGGCGTTCTTCTACTCAACAGTCTAAGAGGAGAAGATCTTCCCGAGCCCATAAACGCCAACGATGTGAAGATATATCACTGGTAATCATACCTAACCTTGTCAATGATTACATTTGTAAAGTTGTACCCATCACTTCCCCCAACCAAAAAAAAAAGAAGAGAAAAGCACCACTCGTCTGTCAAAAATAAAAAAATATACCCACCACTTCTCCCACTAAAAAGTATCCATCAGTTCTCCCAGACCAATATATATATATATATATATATATATATATATATATATATATATATATGTCATTTCTCCCCATAAAAAAACCACAAAAAGAAGAAGAAACAAAGAAAAAGAAGAAGAGAAAGAAGGAAAAGATAGAAAATCCCGAAAAGAAGAAAAAAAGGAAGAAGAGAGGGCAAAAGGAATGATTAGAAGATCTAGGAGAAAGGAAAAAATGGCCAGGGAAGTTGCTGGAAGTAGACAGAGAAGAAGGGAGTTTGATGGAAGAAAAGACAGATGGAGGGGGTAATCCAATTACCACCGGCGGTAATCTAAGCATCACCATCAGACCCTGACATCTCTGCACCATTGACAAGATTGAACGGGAAGAAAAAAAAGTGAGCAGCGGTAGTCGGACTACCACCCAGGCCCACTTTTCAGCGAGATCAAGGTGGGGTCCACTTCAAGGGCCTTAGAACATGAAATGTCTACCCAAAAGTCAAAGTGAGATTACAAAAATGATCAAGGACATTCCGACAAGCCGCATCAAGCATCCAAAATTTCATATATACAGAAGATTATACAACTGGTGATACATGATTACATGATACAATGGAACTAATCATCATCAGGTATATAGTCGTCCATATCCTTCGGACGAACATGTGGCCCCAAAAGTCCCCTCTAGCAAAACGCGCACCGTCACCAAGAGCATAGGCAGGCTGCAAGATAGGGCCAATATCGTATTGCTCACACCATGAGCTGTACTCCCTTGCCAGATCGACAAAGGCACTAACATCAAACCCTTTTAAAGAAACAGTCAATTCTCGCTTGGGCACCATCCTCCAATTCAATGGACCAATTGGAGGGCTAAGAGGAACCATAGGACTGCCAGTCAACTGCAAAAAGAGCCTCTCTCCAAGATACCATTTCGTCACACTAGGATCTTCCAGGATGCGGTGTCGTTGTAAAGCCTGAAAAGCCTCCTGAGCTGCGGGAGCAAGTGCTGCATTTGATCGGAGATACGGCCTAGCGTGAAACTGCAGAAAACTGGAAAATCAGAGATAAAAAACAAGTAGGAGCAACTAACAAGGGGATAGAATAATCACTTAAATCATCAGGGACTAGGGCATCGACATTCAACCTCCATGCAAGGTTAGTGAAACTATGCGTGCAGCTGCGATTATCTTTATACCACAGCATCATATGTGGAAAAGGAGGAGAACGGTCGATTAGAGTGGGTGCTAAATGTGAAAAATGGTAAAAAAGCAGACCTGGACGGGGCCTCAATCAGAAACTATGGGCAATCATCTCAAGTGGAGTATATAGACAAAAGGGCTTGATCGTACCTCAATGACTGGATAGAAACCATTCAAGGACCTGCTGAGGCAACGATTAGCTTTATCCAACCCCTCCTACAAATGAGCAAGGAGGGCTGCATTCCAATTGTATGGGGTAGGGAAGTGAAGTCAGCCATAAGTGACAACAAATGGGAACTCACCAGCTCATTCACATGAAAAAAATTCATTACTCCCATGGTGTACAATATCAAGGCACGGGCCTTCACAACGCCCGCGACCTCGGTCTCAGGAATGCGCCGAATAAAATTGGCAGATAGCCAAAGTAGCTTGAACCAATGGCTGAAAAATTTAGAAGGATCTGGCATCATTCCTAGCAAGCTCATCCAATCGTCAAGAGAAGGTATCGGGAGATCATCCTCGAATGGGACGGATCCCCCATCATACCGGAGACCCAACAACATATAAATGTCGTATGGGGTGATCCCCCACTCTCTAAAGGGTAGATGGAAAGTATGAGTCTCAACATGCCATCACTCTGTCAAAACGGACAAGAGGGACATGTTCGTCTTGCTAGCACATCAGCTTATCTGTGGAGGTAATGCAGCTATTAATTTTTACAATAAAAATCGGACAATGACATCCTCCAGCGAGATCGGATGGATGTTTCAAAAATCCTAAAAATATCTTAAATAGAAACTACTAGCACCACCAACTCATTAGTGAAGGCAACGTGACTTTTTACTTAACCTATACAATAAAAACTGGATGACTATGCTCACCCGTGAGACCGAACGGATCTTTTAAAATCCAAAAATATTCCAAATAAAATCCCCAAAGAGTCTAGATCCAAAGGGAATAGCTTTCAAATAAAGTTTTCAAAAAATACACGCAGAGTGCAGTACATTGAGGAATCTTCCATATTCTCTAGTTGTGGTTAGTGCAAACAACTAAATAAGATTCGATCTCTTTTGGTTTTTTCAGAGAATGATCTAATCTATACATGATACATGTACGATTGACCCGATCTCTATATCTGGACAGTCGTATGAATGCTAGTAGAAATGAGTGGATCTATCTCTGGAAAGAAAAATCAAACTTAAAGTGGCAACAATTCATTGTAACTAAAGTATCAGAATCAGTAGACTGCATGACAAAAGATTACCTGCACATTCCTAGTTCTGGATGTTCGTAAAATTTGATCAAGTCCAAGTCAGCGTAGTGAGTTCCCCATAAGGCCGCACCAATGCACAGGGCATCTAACCACTTTGACGATCAAATGGATCGAATACTCGTAAGGAGATTACGTAGTAAAGGAACGATAGACCAAACAGTAAGGGAATCCTCGTAAAGCCTACCAACAGAGGCCCTACTTTTCAGACTTACCCTCCAATGTTATTAACAATCTGACGTGAAGGGGTTGTGATTGGTGACCCGTAATGCCGCACCAATTTGCAGGGACAATCACAATGTTTTTGTCAGCCTTCTTGTTATGTGCAAGTCATCTCTTTTCCAAACAATCAGCTGAAAATGATACAATGGTAGACAACAGATTCGAATCACTATCCTTTCTGACAGAAGGGTGGGGTGTCCACTTGCTTTGACCTTCAGTTACTCGTAACCTCGGCTAAAGAGGGGCATCTGTAGACACCCCATTCAGGCTAACATCTTGAAAAGGCAAGGACAATTTAGACCATGATCCATAACCTAAACTAAAAACCCTAATCCAAACCCTAACTCAAACCTAAAATCCTACAACCTAACTTAAAACCCATTGGATCTAGATCAACACGAAATACACCCAGACGAGGTAAAAAAACCAGAAAAGAAGACCATCAGATGAACCAGTGCACCAAACGAGGCCAACACACTTGAGCGAGGCCGGAGCCCGGCCCAGGCGGTAGTCTGACTATCGCCGCTCACGAGGCACACGTGTCCTCCGAGCAATAGCTATCCTTGCACTTGAAAATTAACTTTCTCATGAAATTACCCTCCCAGCCGATACTATTTACCTTTTTACCAATCTCAAGAGCCAATAAGAGCATGTCATGTGGCATTTCTCTCCCCTCAACCAATCCCAAGCTGCCATGTCAGTATTTACCCCTCTCAAACCCAACAATTACCACATTGCCATTGGAGAACGCTATAAATAGCCCTCTCCTCTTCTCATTTTAAAAACAACAACTTTCACTTTTTAAGTTGTGTGTAAGAGAGAGAGGGAGAGAAGAAGAGAGTGAGGGTGAAAGAGAGCTCCCACGCTTCTAAGATCAGATTTTTCTAGCCATCTTGTAAGTGCTGTGATTTGAACCCTCTTTGGTTGTCAAATTTTGTGTGTCAAAACCTCTATATGTGTCTTGTGTTGGTATCTTGTTATATATGCTTGAGACATCTATACTTCGAGATACGACGATGAACTCCTCAAGCTAGTTCAAGCTACATATTTGATGATATTCAAGAAAATTTCAAGTTCACAAAGAGTTCAAATTCAAGACTCAAAGTTCGTATATTCAAGATCAAGACTCTAGCATAAGATAGGGAACTGAGCACAACTCATAGTTACTGATGGTGACTTCAAAGCTTATGAAGTGTTCAAGCTACATCAAGTTGATTTCAAGCTTCATAAAGTTCAACATGTTCAAGCTACATTAAGAAGAACTCAAGCTTCATAAAGTTCAACGTCTAAACTAATGAAGGTTCAATGTCCTTGTAAGGTTTGATTGACCTTAAGTTGACCTTTAGTGTAGGTCATTTTGAATACATAATTCATATATTTTCTACAAATGATTTTGGTTTATTCTAAAACTAGTCCTAGACCTTGTTTGACTAGTACTGACACTAGTTCGACCAATCCTAGAAAATCCAAGACCAGTCGAAGTTTGTTGTAAATTATCAAATTTTTTCTGTTCGGCTACGACTAGTCCTGGAGTCTGCTCGACTAGTCGTGGGACGGTCACGACTCGAACTTTGACTAGTCGTGGAGCCACGACTCAAACTCCAATAACTAAATCATGGGTCGGACGACTAGTCGTGTGAGGTCCACGACCAGTCGTGGATGACCTTCGACCAGTTGTGGACTGCTCACGACCAGTCGTGTAACGACTTTATGCGATCGCGCCCGAATTTTAAAAAATCTGTTTCTTCTTCGACCAGTCGTGGTGACCCTAGGACCAGTCGAAGATGAATTTTTGCAGCTATAAATAACACACGAATTTCAGAGTTATTCATCAAAATTTAAAGAAATTAAAAGCTCCACTCTGAGATAAGTTCGTGTCTATTCTTAAGCTATATTGTGCATAATTCTATTTCCTTTTGTTAGCATTTTTCTATTTGATTTGATTCTACATTCCAATCTGATTTGAAAAGAGGAAAAATTGTTTTCCTTCTTCTGGGAATTGAAATCAAATAGAGCTAGCCTAGTCTGATTTAATTTAAAATCAATTAGAACTTAGAACCAATATAAAGTGAGTATTGGACATTGAACTTTATCATCCGAACATCTACTCCAATTGGTTCTTCCGGGCTGCTACAAGAGGAGAAATCCAGGTATTTTATAATTCTGTAAAAGTTTCACTCTTTTGATTTTTGTTTGAAATTCGCCAGAAAAATTTCATTTGTTGGTTATCTGAGGAGAGCCAGAAAATTCAGAATAGTGTGAGTTTTTAGATTGTATAAGCTTAAGCTAAAAGACACAATTGTGAAGGTTTTAGGTGAACCTGTGAAGCCTATTTTAATAGTGAACGCTAATATCCCTGTGTGAGGATATTAGGAGTGGAGTAGCATTCTGTGTGGCTGTTGTAAAATAGTTGGTGTACACACAGGTAAACCACTATAACTCTTTGTCTTGTGGATTGATTGCTTACTTAATTCCTTATTTTTTATCATTCAGTTTTGTAGAATGTATATGTGGATGTGAATGCTGTAACTATTTACATTTCAAGAAAGTGTGAAGAATGTTGTAATAATCTAGAGATTTATTTCAGCATTTTATCTCGTGCTATACTTTTATCAATCTGTGCTTCAATTTCAGTAATTATTCTAGTAAGGTTGCCCTGCCATTTTTATGGTGCATGGTTGTCCCTAGAATAATCAATTCTTAAGATTGTAATTCCTTTGCTATTTATTTTCAGATTGAGTTTTTGATTCAAAAGATGTTCTAAAAATAAGGTTGTCCTACCATAAGCCCTTGTTGGTTATGATGTAAGGTTGTCCTTAGAACTGAATTTGTATCAACCTCTCAATGCTTGTTTATTGGGATTGATTTTATTTCAGCATTGTGAATTGATTTCATTTGTAAGGCTATTTCTTCATTTTAATCCACTGTATTTAATTTTAATTTGGTATAGTCCTATTCACCCCCCCCCCCCCCCCCCCCCCCCCCCTCTAGGACATATAACTTGGCCATTTCTTGTGGTATCAGAGCCTAATAGCTCGTTCTTATTACTTTTATTTGGACTTATTTCCTGAGATAACGATCTAAGCTATATAAAAAGATGTCAAATTTTGATAGCCTTTCAGTCACTAGGCCTCCACCATTTGATGGCTCCAACAATGCCTATTGGAAAGCCAGAATGAGGATCTTCCTCAAATCATTGGATGAGAGTGTGTGGCAAGCCACAGTGACCGAATGGAAACCCCCTACCACTGAAGTAACTGGAACCGACAGTTCAAAAATAATGAGTGTCTGCTTATTTCTCATGGACTACACTTCAGAAAAGTGAGAATAGTGCCAATGTAAAAGCACTAAATGCTATCACTTGCGCACTATCACCGGATGAATTCAAAAGAATCATATCCTGTGATACTGCAAAGAAAGCCTGAGATATATTAGAACTGATACATGAGGGTACATCAATTTTCAAGAAGTCTAAAGTCCAACTCCTCACAACTAAATTTGAAGAAATTCATATGGAGGAAAATGAAATATTTATGGACTTTTACATTAGACTGAATGACATTGTAAACTCAATGTGGGGTCTAGGCGATAAAATCCCAGAAAGTAAAGTATGTGCAAAGATACTACGCTCACTTCCTGAACGGTTCAACTCTATAGTAACCGCGATCCAGGAACTTCGCGATACGGATAACATGAGGGTAGAAGAGCTAGTTGATTCTTTACAAACCTATGAATTAAATTTTAAAGCTCCTAAAGGTAAATCTATTTCAGAATCTATTTCTCAAGAAAATTCGGATTTAGAAAACTCAGAAGATGATATGGCGCATTTAGCTAAAAAGTTTTACAAGATTTTCAAAAGTAAGAAAATGTTCGATTTCCAAAAGACAAACGAAAAGAAACGATCTAAACCAAAATCTCGAACCTGAAAATCTTTAAAAGATAGTCAATGTTACAACTGCCAAGAATATGGGCATTTAACAAACAAATGTCCTAAAAAGGACAAACCCAAGAAGAAGGGTATGTTGGCTACATGGGACGAATCATCCGATTCTGAAGCCTCTTCTGAATCAAAAGATTCTGAAACCAAGTCGGGCAATGATGTAAAAGCCCTAATGACTCTAGCCAAGTTCACATTCTCAGATCACGATGATTCAACTAGTGAAGAAAATGTGCATAGTGATCATGAAAATGAAGAAGATCTTCAAGATGCTTATAATGCCTTATATAAGGAAAGTTGTAAAATTGCTGTCAAACTTAAACTTCAAAAAGAAAAGTATTTTAAACTCAAAGAATGTTTCGAGACTCTTATTTTAGAAAAGGCACAAATTTCAGGTTGTCTTAAAAAATCAAAATGTGATTTAAAATTCAAAAACTCCCTAATAGAAGATTTGAAATCTGAAAATGAGAAACTTAAGAATGAAGTATCTTCTCTTCTGAGTTTGAAGGACACATGGAGATATGCCTAAGGTGATCTAAAATTAGAAAAATTATTATTCGGATGAAGAAAATGTGGCGATCGATCTGGGTTGGGCTATGATAAGAATATACCTCCCAAACAGAAGGATACTCCTCTCAAATTTGTGAAAGGAGAAGCCTCAAACTCAAAAGAGAAAAATACTTATTGAGGTTCTTCTAAAAATACAAAAACTTTTCAAAACCCAAAAAGTAACCATGTCGATTTCAAAAATCAGAACCGAAACCCACTAGCTGAAAAGATAATTGATTTACTCAAGGAGCTCTTGAAATTTAACTCGATAGGTCATTCTTACAACTATAATCAAAAGAAGACCAAGTATACTCCTAAACCCAAAACAGTTCTAAAATGGGTTCCTAAGGGTGTCTGCTTGGTTGATCACACTGCTTTCAAAGCAATAAGCCATTCAAAGTGGTACCTAGATAGTGGATGCTCCAGGCATATGACAGGAGACAAAGCTTTATTCACTGATCTTAAAGATATGACTGATGGGTCAGTCACATTTGGTGATGGAAGTAATTGCAAGATTAATTGCAAAGGTACGGTTCAACTTTACAACCTTTCTTTATTTAAAGATGTTTTATATGTTGAGGGGCTGAAACACAACTTGTTAAGCATATCTCAAATATGCGATAACAACCATAGTGTGAAATTTTCCAATCAAGGTTGTGAGATCATAAATAGAAAGGGTTCTGTAATATTAACTGGTCACAGAAATTCTGAAAACTGTTATATAGTAAGTGATGGTAGCTCATCTAACCAAAAGTGTTACATGGTCCACACCAATGAAACAGAATTATGGCATAAACGCCTTGGACATGTGCATTATCGAAATTTATACAGATTGAGCAAAGGAGAACTAATTAGAGGTCTACCTAAGTTATAAAAAATAGACAAAATATGTGGTGAATGCCAGTACGGTAAACAAACTAGGAGTTCTCACAAAAAGGTGAACTCCAATGCCACATCTAGACCACTCAAGCTTCTCCACATGGATCTTATAGGACCAACAAGAACGGAAAGTCAAGGCGGCAAAAAATGTATCTTGGTTATCGTAGATGATTATACAAGATACACTTGGGTTTCATTTTTGAGAGACAAATCATAAACCCTTGATGAAGTGAAAAAGATCAATAAACGAATCCAAACTGAAAAATGTTCTCAAGTCAGTAAGATCCATAGTGATCATGGATCCGAATTTAAAAATAGCAGTTTTGAGAAATTTTGTAGCGAACATGGAATATCATATGAATTTTCTAAGCCCAAAACACCACAACAAAATGGTATTGTGGAAAGAAAAAATAGAATGCTTCAAGAAATGGAAAATGTTATGTTGAATAGCATGAAGCTCCCTAGAAATCTATGGGCTGAAGCAGTAAATACTGCCTGCTACATTATTAACCGTGTTTATACTTGTAAATCAAATAAAAAAATGGCTTATAAAATGTGATTTGACAAGAAGCCTACTGTCAAATACTTTCATATTTTTGGCAGCAAGTGCTACATTTTGCGTGACCGTGAAAACTTGGAAAAGTTCGACACTAAAAGTGATGAAGGGACCTTTTTAAGATATTCTTTAAACAGTCGTGCTTATCGTGTTTTGAGCACAAGACTGGTGTGATTCAAGAATCAATCAATGTGGTCATTGATGATCACCTGAATACACCTGCCCCTAGTTCAGACAATGATGAAGTTCTTGTAATTGAAAAACCAGATACTTCATCAAGTGAAATTAATTTTGAATTAAGGACTGTTAAAGATCATCCAACTACTCAAATTCTTGGAAACTCTCTCACTAGTGTGTGCACTCGTAGGCAAATAGAAGACATGCAATTACGTATGTTTTACATCCCAGATTGAACCGGTAAACGTAAAAGAAGCACTTTCTGATGAAAACTGGGTAGTTGCGATGCAGGAAGAACTTAATTAATTTATTCGTAGTGATGTCTGGTATCTTATTTCTAGACCTACAGATAAACACATAATTGGAACAAAGTGGATTTTCAAAAACAAGTCTGATGAACTTGAAAATATTATTCAAAATAAAGCAAGATTAGTTGTACAGGGGTACACACAAATTGAAGGCATCGATTATGATGAAACCTTTTCCCCTGTAGCCCGTCTTGAATCTATCAGACTTTTTATATTCATTGCATGTTTTAAGAAGTTTAAAATTTTTTAAATGGATGTAAAGAGTGCCTTTTTGAATGGCGATTTACATGAAGAAGTATTTGTGGAACAACCCCCAAGGTTTGAAGACCCCAAGTTTACTAATCATGTATATCGTCTTAAAAAAGCTCTCTATGGTTTGAAACAAGCTCTCAGGGCTTGTTACGAAAAATTGATAAAGTTTTTACTGAGGCACAATTTTAAAATGGGTAGTGTCGATAAGACGCTCTTTGTTAAGAAGCATAACGATATATTTTAATGGTTCAAATCTATGTTGACGATATTATTTATGGATTAATGAGTACTAACATGACTGTTGAGTTTGCAAAGTTAATGAAATCAAAATTCAAAATGATCATGGTTGGGGAATTAAATTACTTCTTAGAGTTACAAGTAAAACAACAACCTGATGGAATTTTTATTTCTCAAACGAAGTATGCTTTGAACTTGATTAAGAGGTTCGGATTTGAGAAAGGTAAGAATTTTGATACTCCTATGAGTACAACTCTAAGACTTTCAAAAGACCCTACAGGTAAAGATGTAAATCCTAAGTCGTATCATAGCATGATTGGTAGTTTGCTTTACTTAACTGCAAGTAGACCTGATATTGCTTTTAAGTGTTGGAATTTGCGTTAGATATCAATCTAATCCTAAATAATCACACTTAACTGCTGTTAAGCGAATTATTAGATATGTCACAAGTTCAATTAATTTGGGTCTTTGGTATCCTTATGATACTAGTGTTCAATTGGCTGGGTATTCATATGCTGATTGGGCTGGTAATATCGATGACAGAAAATCAACCAGTGGTGGTTGTTTTTACATTGGATACTGCTTGGTTTCTTGGTTTAGCAAGAAGCAAAGTTACATATCACTCTCAACCACTGAGGCTGAATACATTACAGCTGGAAATGCATGTACACAACTGGTTTGGATGAAACGAATGTTGAGTGATTATGGTATCGCACATGATTCAATGGTTTTATACTGTGATAATTCTAGTGCGATAAATATTTCGAAAAACCCAATCCAGCATTCACGTACTAAGCACATTGACATTAGATTTCATTATATTCGTGAATTAGTGGAAGAAAAAGTAATATCCTTAGAATATATTCCTACTGAGACTCAACTTGCTGACATATTCACTAAACCGCTCGACAAAAGAAGATTTAATAAATTAAAATTTGATCTTGGTATGTGCAATTTAAAATGATTGATTACTCATCTTTGTAGTATAGTGTATATATGTTAATATATTAATGATTTTTAATTTAAATTTTGTTTAAAAATTATAATTTTTTATGGTACACGACCAGTCGAGGACGTATTCGACCAGTCGTGCCACGACCGGTCGAGGACGACCCATGACCAGTCGTGTAGCGCGCTGATGGGTTTATTTTGGGGAAATTCCTTCATCCTCTTCATTCTAACCTCCTCTCCAACGAGCCAAGCTTCGACCAGTCGAACCCTTGTGTTCGATTCCTTCAGGTTAGAGCATTTTTCTTGTTTTTCTTGAAGATTCATTGTCTTTTCTCTTCAATTTCTTGATTAATGTTGTCTATTTCATCTCCTTCAAGATTTTTGAGTTTTCTTCCTCATTTGCTGATCCTAGAAAAACCCATCTTCATTTTCTTGAAAATTCTTATATTTCTTCAAGAAAATGGATCCTAGAGCTAAAAAGAAGAATTCTAGAGGTGCTTCATCTTCTAGATCTAATGTTATCACCAGACGCCATCTTAGGGCTTCCAAAGATGATCCATCGTATGTTCGTGATTTATGTATGCGCAATGTAATTGTAGAAAAGGCCATTGATTTCAATCATATTGCTCCTTTCAATCTTTTTCCTCTCCTTCAGTCTGTAGAATGGGAAAACATTTTACGCTGGGGCGGGCCGGCATACCAGTCCATAGCGCAGTCCATGGTAGCATGTATTACTGAATTTTTCATTGAACAATTAACTTTCTCTATTGCTACAAGAGAAGGACCTTTTCATATTAATCGACATTTAATCTCAGGCCTCATGAATATTTCTGTAAATGATGATGGTATTCATCCTAGCACACTTGCTGAGAAAGTGTCAGAATCTGAGAAACGTATTTTTACTAGAGCATTATGTAACATGGATGCACCATGGAATCGTACTGGGAATGCCCTTGCAACTAGGTATTTGTTGTCCAGATACAGGGTCTTGCATCGTATCTTCACTTATAATCTATATCCCCGCTCTGGAAACAAGAATGAGTTGACTCTGCTTATGGTTCACATTTTGTACTCAATCGTTACTGGTGGTAATATCTGTTTGCCCTCTTTGATTTGTTACTCGATCATTCAATTCTGTATTCATCCTGGCCATAGTGATATTCCATTTAGATATCTCATGAATGTGCTAGCAACTCACATGTTGGTAGCTATACTTATTGGAGAGGCTCCAATCCAACACCTTATATTCAATAACTCCAACATAAATAAAATGCAGTTGGATTTGGCTCGAGGACAAGTTGATATTGGTGAGGGTAGAGCTGCTGCTGAAGCCGGGAATGATGAAGAGGGTGATGTTCCTCCTCCAGATGATATCAATATAGACGATATTTTTAATGAAATTGATTCTGACTCTGGGAATGATCCAGACTATGAGCCATCTGATTTTGATGCACGTTTGAGTGCATTAGAGGAGAAGGTAGAACAAATGCATGTTGGCCAAAATGCCTAATTTAAAAGTATGCGCAAGTATTTTAGGTGCCTTCAAAAAGGCCTTCATCAAATTGATCCAACCATACCTGCTCCCTCTTCTGGCTCAGATTGAGGATTTTACTCTTTGGTTTGTAATAACTATACAACTTTGCTTTCTCTATGGTTATGTGACTGAGTTCTTTGACTTGACTTGATAATGTTTTATATTATAATACTCTGAGTTCTCCATTAATTATCTTGCTTATTGATTCTTCCTATGTCATGTTTTTGACAAAAAAGGGGGAGAATTGTGTGATTAATGATGATAATTGTGTACACATATGATGAATATGATGATTGGTAGGTGTACTTCTCAGGGGGAGTTAGTAAATGACAACCGGTGCATGATTCTTTATTAATTCTTATGATGCTTCTCTTATTGTATTTTGTGCATTGAATATAGGAGCGTGTTTTGTCACAAATTTGACAAAGGGGGAGATTGTAAGTGCTGTGGTTTGAACCCTCTTTGGTTGTCAAATTTTGTGTGTCAAAACCTCTATATGTGTCTTGTGTTGGTATCTTGTTATATATGCTTGAGACATCTATACTTCGAGACACGACGATGAACTCCTCAAGCTAGTTCAAGCTACATATTTGATGATATTAAAGAATAGATCAAGTTCACAAAGAGTTCAAGTTCAAGACTCAAAGTTCGTATATTCAAGATCAAGACTGTAGCATAAGATAGGGAACTGAGCACAACTTATAGTTACTGATGGTGACTTCAAAGCTTATGAAGTATTCAAGCTACATCAAGTTGAATTCAAGCTTCGTAAAGTTCAACGTGTTCAAGCTACATTAAGAAGAACTCAAGCTTCGTAAAGTTCAACATCTAAACTAATGAAGGTTCAATGTCCTTGGTAAGTTTGATTGACCTTAGGTTGACCTTTAGTGTAGGTCATTTTGGATATATAATTAATATATTTTTTATAAATAATTTTGGCCTGTTTTAAGACTAGTCCTGGACCTTATTCGACTAGTCATGGCATTAGCTCGACCAATCCTAGAAAATCCAAGACCAGTCGAAGTTTGTTACAAATTATCAGATTTTTTCTGTTCGGCTACGACTAGTCCTGGAGTCTTCTTGACTAGTCGTGGAATGGTCACGACTCGACCTTCGACCAGTCGTGGAGCCATGACTCAAACTCCAACAACTAAATCATGGGTCATACGACTAGTCATGTGAGGTCCACGGCCAGTCGTAGATGACCTTCGACCAGTCGTGGACTGCTCATGACCAGTCGTGTAACGGCTTTATCCGATCGCGCCTGAATTTTTAAAAATCTATTTCTTCTTCGACTAGTCGTGGTGACCCTAGGACCAGTCGAAGACGAATTTCTACAGCTATAAATAGCACACAAATTTTAGAGTTATTCATCAAAATTTAAGGAAATTAAAAGCTCCACTCTGAGATAAGTTTGTGTCTATTCTTAAGCTATATTGTGCATAATTCTATTTCCTTTTGTTAGCATTTTTCTATTTGATTTGATTCTACATTCCAATCTAATTTGAAAAGAGGAAAAATTGTTTTCCTTCTTCTGGAAATTGAAATCAAATAGAGCTAGCCCAGTCTGATTTAATTTAAAATCAATTAGAACTTAGAACCATTATAAAGTGAGTATTGGACATTGAACTTTATCATCCGAACATCTACTCCAATTGGTTCTTCCGGGCTGCTACAAGAGGAGAAATCCAGGTATTTTATAATTCTGTAAAATTTTCATTCTTTTGATTTTTATTTGGAATTCTTCAAAAAAATTCCATTTGTTGGTTATCTGAGGAGATCCAGAAAACTCAGAATAGTGTGGGTTTTTGGATTGTGTAAGCCCAAGCTAAAAGACACAATTGTGAAGGTTTTAGGTGAACCTGTGAAACCTATTTTGATAGTGAACGCTAATATCCCTGTGTGAGGATATTAGGAGTGGAGTAGCATTCTGTGTGGCTGTTGTAAAACAGTTGGTGTACACACAGCCGAACCATTATAACTCTTTGTCTTGTGGATTGATTGCTTTCTTAATTCCTTATTTTTTATCATTCAGTTTTGTAGAATGTATATGTGGATGTGAATGCTGTAACTATTTACATTTCAAGAAAGTATGAAGAATGTTGTAATAATCTAGAGATTTATTTCAGTATTTTATCTAGTGCTATACTTTTATCAATCTGTGCTTCAATTTCAGTAATTATTCTAGTAAGGTTGCCCTGCCATTTTTATGGTGCATGGTTGTCCCTAAAATAATCAATTCTTAAGATTATAATTCATTTGCTATTTATTTTTAGATTGAGTTTTTGATTCAAAAGATGTTCTAGAAATAAGGTTGTCCTACCATAAGCCCTATTGATTATGGTGTAAGGTTGTCCTTAGAACTGAATATGTATCAACCTCTCAATGCTTATTTATTGGGATTGATTTTATTTCAGCATAGTGAATTGATTTAATTTGTAAGGCTATTTCTTCATTTTAATCCGCTGTATTTAATTTTAATTTGGCATAGTCCTATTCACCCCCCCCCCCCCCCCCCCTCTAGGACATATAGCTTGGCCATTTCACATCTCTTAGCCTCCTCTTAATCTTCTCAATCCCAAGTCTAGCCCGAATTGATCATGATGCAACCCATGTCTTAGCCTACTCAAGTTCAAGAGAAAGATCTTTTCATTTTATATACAAACATTCATCATGATATCTATTCCCTTCTCGACCCTCCTACTTCTCTAGATCTCTAGTGAACGTATGCTCTGTGACTTGCCGCACTTTGAATCTTATCACATCAGAAATTTCTAGTGATCTAGTTCACTTTTCTTTAGTTTTTGCATAAGCACCATCACATCCGCCTTCTAGACACATTGTTAGACATATGCTCTGTGGCTTGTCGAAATCTCGGATCTTTCCCCATCAGAAACCCACATGTGTCTAGTCCTACCTCGACCACATCATTCATCCCTTGAGATTTTCGTACCACACCAAGTAGATACCATACATTTGTATGGGCAGAGAGGGTGCCTAAAACTTTCCCTCTTTGTAACTAAGGTTCCTTACCTGGAATCTCGGATCGTAGACCAGGAGTCAATATAGGGTGGGAGAGTCTTCGGATTTCTCCAACCTAACATATTTCGCGGGTTCTAGCCGACTGCGGGATTATGAGATTAATTGGCTAGTGGCGACTCCAACATTCACAAATCGGCCTACTAACTCCCAACTTTCACACTCAAAAACATTTAAATAAGTGTGGGCGCCAATTTTCAATGTTCACTAACCCTCATGTGATTTTCATGGGCTAACCCTTATTCAACCTGATGAGAATTTTGGGCAATCTTAGCAAACCTAAAAGACAGAAATTTAGTCAAATAAATACTTTTCTTTAGAAGACAAATCGTCGATATGAAGATACTTTATGAAGTTGAGGCTTCGATCAATGCAGCGATCTTCTTTCTTGAATGATGATGAATCAATGTATGCTCAACCATAAAGGATATAGGGATCTAACGTTTCTCAAAGAATAAAAACCTTAACAGCTGCAGATTCAATTCTTTATTCTTAAGTAGAATATGGTTTACTATCTAATTGAATTTAAAATCAACCTGAGAAATGGAATTGAATAAGCTAAAATAAAATAAGATTTACCACACAGTTAGCTTTGGAAGGACATGAGTTTCTCTCTTTACTTGGGGTTGATTTTCACACTTTTTCGTATTAAAAACAATGAGAGAATGTCTCTATTTATAGCTAAAGGATTTAGAACTTCGGTCAGCCTAAGAACAGCTTTCACTGGTCAAATTTCAATGATACTATTTGTAACGCCCTGAAAATTGGGGATCGAGCAGGAGCCCAATTCTCAAGTTCCAACACATCACTTATGCAACATAGATAATGATGAGTTAAATGTTGTCGATATTAGTACTTTAAACATGAGTAAGATTAGACTAAAGCAACATACCATACTCCAGAGATAAATTTAAATTACGCCAGCGGAAGACTATAATAAATATGTATAAAGTATGTAAGAGGTGGTACGTGTTTAGAGTATAATCATGTTCCAGGTAACAATATTACATGAATCGTTCAAGATACAAAATGTCAAAATGTGGTGGTCCAGCTACAATATCTAAACCCTGCAACCCCATCGATCAGAATGGTCTACATAAACTCGCTTGACAACTGCATATAGGAGAATGCCTCCTCGTCCTTCTTGAAGTCGGGCTCCGCCTCGTAGGCATCACCATCACCTACAGATTAGATAGGGTCTGGTTGGTGTTTAAAATATCATCCTAGAATGTGGGAGTGAGTGATCAACTCAGTGGAGCTATAAGGTAAAGGTTAACATGTTATCAATTCAATCAAGCAGTAATGAAAAAGCAATACAATCAAGCATTCCTAAGTACTCTGGTTAATGTAAGGATGATATGTATTAATGATGTATGCACTCGCCTTCACTCCCTCTGCGAACTTCATCTCATGGTCACGACATGCAATCACTTCCTCAGTACTCAACTCCAACGCCAAAGGCACATGCAATGCGGTGCATGAGCGTGATTACCAAGTTCTTATTTATCTTTTTCATACAGCAAGATTTAGAAATTAAGGCGGCCTGAATCGAGGTGTAGGTGGCCGAAAGGATGGATGAGCTGGTGCTGACCGCAGAGGTGGTGTCGATATGACCTGAGAAAGCTGGCGGTTGATCCTCTGAGGTGGTAAAAACCCACTGTCCCTTATCCTGATGAAGTAATTTAGCTCTATGTGGCTTGGCTTCTTACAGTAGGTACACCAAACGTTTAGTCACCTCATCGGGGCCGGTGAAGCCATAAGCTTAGGCGGTGAATCTGCACGCGGTCTCTTACCGAGGAACGGTCTGCTCGGTAGATCAGGTCGAGGCCTAGGAGTCATAGGCACCCATGTACGGGACAGTTTGTCCCCATCTTGCTCAGCTCGAAGAGACATGCCCACTAATTTAGCATAGGTAGATATGTTAGCGCAACACATCTTCGAGCAGATCTCGGGTCGTAGACCCTCAGAATATCATCACATCCGCATCGGCTGATCTCTTAGTATCAATAGAGAATACCTACCTAGCTCCGTGAATCGGTTCTCATATTCTGTCATCGACATCCCTCCACGATAGAGGCAAAGAAACTCACTCTCCTTCTTGTGTCGATAAATGAGGGGATAGTACTTCTCGTAGAAGCGGGTCTTAAACACGGCCCACATCCATACATACCCGACTGCAATGGTCCGCAGGACGCTGTCCCACCAGAGGTTAGCCTCCTCCTCAAACATAAAGGTGACCAACACCACCTATTAAGCTCTGTGCAGTGCAGCGGTTTTAGCATCTTAGAGATGCGGTCAAGCCAATACTCGGCCTCCTCGAGTCTGTGAGTACCCACAAAGGTAGGAGACCATAAGCGCTGGAATCGCTTGAAGAGGCCACTAGCATCCGCATTTCCGGCAGGGTGTATAAAAGGTGCAGGTGGAGCCACACCCATGCCCTGGGCAAAGATTTCCCCAAGGGTGGCTAAGAGTTGCTATTGCTACTGGTGCTGCAGCTGTTGCTGCTGCATCAACAACATCATATGCTCAAACCTATCAGTAGGAGGAGCTGACTGAGGCACATGCGACATAGAAGGAGATGTGCGGTTCTGCTCGGAAACCAGTGGAGCCACAATGGTGCCAAGGGTGGTGTAGAAAATGGTGCCACAGGTGTCGTAGGTGCTGTATCAGGTGTCGGCCCATTATTGGGACCATTGGCCCATTGAGAATTCGGCATAGTCTCGTGGGACGAGCTCAAACTAGGGTCTATATGGCTATCGCCGAGGGGAGGTGCCTCGTCAAATGAGTCACCAGGGGTGAGACGTGTCGTGCTTCGCGTGCTCTTAGGTGACATTCCCTATATGTAACATAGGGCACAACCCGTGAGATTTAGTGTAACATCAACCACGCATTCGCATATCAAATTCAAAGAAGTTTCATACATTTCATTCACCAAAATTTATCACAATACATGAGATGCAACATTACATGGATCATGACAGAAAATGCATATGAGTTAGTTTATGTAAGGTTCCACACACTAAAACCTACAAACCATACTACCACATTCCTAAGCCTATCTAGGCTATACATAGCAACAAGAAAACAAACAACAATAACTAAAAGATGTCTATACGTATGACTAGTCGTTTGAATCTGGAGACGGAGGAGGGGTGATTTGAGAGGGGAAATTTGGGGTTTTTGAGAGAAAGAAAAGCTTGGAGGGGTGGAAAATGAAGAGGGGAAGAAAATTGACTGATTAGAAATAGTTTCACTCGATTTGGTGGGCCACACAGTGCCTTACCAGCGTCGGCCCGACCGACCCGTGCTGGCCCAACACACCCGGTTGGACTGGCCGGCGAGGCCTCGCCGAACCGGCGATGCCATCGCCAGTCCCTAGTGATTCTGGCGAGGGCTCGCCCCAGGGGTGATGCCATCCTCACCCCGGGGTGCCGTATGTGTGAGGGATCCACTTTGGTCCCCCTCGATTTAGGCCGTTTTAGGCCCTAGACTCCGTTTGAGTCGTTTCGGGTTCAGTCTTGCATACATTCACGTATCACGGGTTGTTCCAACGTGGGATTGGTTAAATCTTCATCTAAACTCATCGATTGATGGTCTCGAAAGGTGTTGGGATCATTTCACGTGATCATTAAGGCCTGCAGGTCCAATTTCTACGGTCGATCTCGATCAATTTCGTCGTTTGGCGAAGTTGGAAATCCTACGTCTGTTTCTACGTTTTCTCGCACCCTCCTACGTCGAATTTACGTCAGCATACGTCGTGTGACCATAACTGTAATGCCCTAAAATTCAGGGGTCGAGTATAACTCAGCTCCCGAGCTCCAAAACATCACTTATGTAACATAATTAATTATGGATGTATGTTGTCTGTATTAGTGCATTAAACATGAAATAGATTAAGCCAAATCAGCAAATCATAATCCAGGGACAATTAGAAAATGCAAGAGGAAGTCTAAAATACATATATACACCAATATAAGTCCCCGAAGTATGAGTGCTCTGCCAGGTCAATAACTACATGCTTTGTTGATTCAAAATACATATAACAAAATGTATTAATCCTTTATAAAGTGCAAGCCCTGAAGTCCCGTTGACCCGGACTCAGCTCATGCGAATCCACCCAAAAACTGCATGAACGAGAATGCCTCCTCGTCCTCATCAAACTTCGACTCTGCCTCATAGGCATCACTATCACTTGTAGCTAAGTCAGAGTCTAGTCGGTGTTTTAGCACCGTCCCAGAATGTGGGAGTGAGTGATCAACTTAGTGGAACTATACAGCAAAGGTTAACATGTTATCAATTCAATCAAGCAGTACAATCAAACATGTCCTAGATACTCTTGTTAATATAAAAATGATATGAGGTAATGATGCATGCCCTCACCCAAACTCCCTCTTGTGACAACATTTAACGATCGCGGCATGAATCACTATCACTGTGCTCTACACCAATGCCAACGGCACATGCAGTATGATGTTATGAGCATGATTACCAAGCTCTTATTAGTCCTTTTCATAAAGCAGGATTGGGAAGCTAAGGTACCTCCCTTATATCGATTCCCAAACAATGATTCATTCTAAGGTCGTCAGTCCTAGACAATCTCATACGATATTATAGTTCTAAATTGCTGTAAATGGCTCATCACCAATCAATACAGGTCTAGTTATATCCTAGTTACTACAACAAGGCTCGTCGCCCCAATATAGTTTCAGGATATACTCGAGGTTACTACAAAGGACTCTCACCAATAAGAGTAGGCTAATAGCTCGAATATAGTGTCCCATACCACCATAATCGGCTCACGAGTCTGGGTTGCTCACTGGTCACTACGGGGAGGCTCGTCACCCCAGTGTAGGCCGACAACATGACCATGGTGTCCCATACCACCATTTCTGGCTCATGAGTCTTAGCGGATCAAGGTACCATGGTTAATAGAGTTTCATTGGCGAGTTTGGTACTTTAGATTCAAATAGTAGTGTCCAAACATGGTGAACATATATCGGTCAATCGGATTAATTGACGAGCTCGATTAGTGGGATCGCACATTGAGTTGATCGACATGAAATGCATAAGCACTTCGTGTGGCCTAACCACTATCGAACTCCCAAGTGTGGCTCGAATTTGTCGAACACATCCTGCGTGGCGAAAGCAATCACAGCCACCGAATCGAGAACTGTTACTGATTACCTGGACTGTTATATAGTCCCAACTAGGTGCAAACGCAATGATACATATTCAAGTCAAATCCTACAATCATATGAACATGTTATGGAATATAACTTCATATGAATACACAATACATGGAGGAAATCATACACACAGTTAAACATGAATAAACAAACTATACAGTACATGGAGGAAATCATACACACAATTAAGGTAATTGAGATTCATATCTCAGCACCCTTATAAATCACACTTCACTAACTACTAACTCATTCAGACATTTTCACAAACACTTAGACTACACTTTTCAACATACATTAAGTATGTCGGCCGTTGTAACGTCTCGAAAAAATCCGTACAGAGACTTGAGTACCACCTCGATCAGAAATCACTTAGGATTAATTCCTTTAGAAATTAAGCGTAAGTTAACTAACGCTATGTTAGATTAGTTGTGAAATTAGCACTGATCGCTTTAAATACGTTCTACAAGAACCAAAACTTGTGAAACTGTTAACGCTATAACGTCATGAAACCTAGGATCAAACTCTAAACCCGTTTGCTTTCAGGAACCCTTTGAAACTTTGTATTGGATCTAGACCGCGTGTCGAAAGGCCGATATCTACAATCTTAGACCATTATGACCGCTTAGCTGGACTTGACAATCGTTTCGAAAATCAAGCCCAATTGATGTTCTGAGGCTATTTCACTGAGCCTGGAGCAAGGATTGTGAGAAAGAGTGAAATTTATTAAAAATTAAATGTCATCTAAATAAATCTGGCACATTTCACTTTCAGGTTAAGTATAAGCATTCAAACCGTTGAAATCTGACCCAAATACTCCCTCGGATTAGGGAACATTTCTCACTCAGGTCAGTGTACTTAAAATCCTTGATCGAATCTCCGTGACTGCTGAATTGAAACTGGTCCGCCACGTGCGATCTGGGAATACTACCAGACTGAAAATTTAATGTGATCGGGATCCAATATCCATGAGCTTAAGTCCGACCGCGTTTGGTCAGGGGACCTCCAGAAATGCTCTTTTAGATCGGGAAAGACCCGATTTGGTTATAACCTAAGTATACCTTTGTTCCAAGTCTATATAGGTGACTTTCTAGCCTATATAAGGGCCTTAAACCCTCTCATATCTCTCACCTACGAATTTGTAAGAAACCTTAGAAAGAGAAGAGAGAGAAAGAGAGAGATTGTGAGAGAGTTGTGAGGAAAGTTTCCTGCCACTTGAACCTACTTCTACGCGCACCGAATCACCGCATTCTAATCATTCTTCCGGTGCTTTCGACTTCCTTCTAGGTAAGAAAACCCTATCCTCAACCTGTTTTATGGATTCCGTCAATACAAGTAGCGAAATAGCTGATTAATCTTATGATATAGGTCGTCATACAGGCGTTGATGAAGCGTAGAGTTTCTGTTCGATTCGTTACGCTTCTATGGTGGAAGGTGAGGATTCTAGATTCTTAGATTGATTGATTTCAAAGCTTTCAATGTCGTTTAATAGTAGATTATCGATGAGAACGCGTTTGACATGTAGAACATGCTGCCTATTTTCCATTTCGACTGCATACGGAGAATATGCGATTTAGGGTATTTTAGGCATTTATAGAAAATAATGTATACGTCTGTATTTTTCTGAAATAATTACCATGTGTATTTGTCATGTTATGATATTAGTTAGGCATGCATGATTTGTTTGGCGAAGAGATTCGCCCTAATGTGCACTTTGGGTCGACATACGCTATGTAGACTAAAGTGTGTAAACTAAGTGTTTGTATAAATGTTTGTATTAGTATGTATTGAGTAAATGTTATTGTAGATTAGTCTTGAGATTGAATTCTCAATTAATATGATGATGTATGTGATTTTTCGCCATGTTGTTGTTGAATTGATTTCCTTATATGTATGGAATACATGTGTTTGGTTGATTTGCTTACGTTGTATGTTATAACATGTTGCTAACATGCTTGGATGGTTTGTATTTCATTTTTGTTACTCTCATATGATCACTGATGTTGATTGCAAGTGCTTGGGACTATGCACTAGTCTAGGCAGTCGGTATTAGATTTGAATTCGTGGTTGGCTTCAAATTGCCACGAAGGACGCGTCGATGAACGCGAGTCGTGCTTTGGGTTAGCGGCAGTGGTTAGGCCATACGAGGTGTTTTATGCACTTCATGTCGTTCAGCTTGAGGTACGCTCGTACTAGTCAAGCTTGTCAAGTAACCTGACTGGCCATTGTATGTTCACCTTGTATGGGTCATAACTGCTTGAACTTAGGGTACCGAACTTACCAGTAGAAACCCTGATAACCATGGTACCTTGATCTATAAAGACTCATGAGCTGGGCATGGTAGTATGGGACACCGTGGTCGAGCTGTCGGCCTACGCTAGGGCCACAAACCTCCCCATAGTGACCAGTGAGCACCTTAGACTCGTGAGCCGATTGTGGCAGTATGAGACACTACATTCGAGCTATCGGCCTACACTGATTGGTGACGAGCCCTTTGTAGTGACCTCGAGCGTATTCTGAGTCTACGGGAGGCGACGACCCTTCCGTAGAAACGAGAGTACACTAGGCATGTATTGATAAGGTGATGGGGGAGCGGTGCAACGAGTGTGAGCAACAGCCATGACAGCCCTTGCAATAACCTATAAATGTAACATTGTATGAGACTACTAGGAGTGACGACCCTAGACAGGATCTGTGTTGGGATTGATATAAGAAAGGTACCGTAGTTTCCCAATACTGCTGTTTGAAAGGACTAATAACAACTCGGTAATCATATCCACATCGCACTGCATGTGCCTGGAAGATGTGGAGCACTGAGGGAAGAAAGCATGCCACGAACGTAAGATGGTGTCGCATGAGGGAGTATGTAGGTGAGGGCATCCATCATGTCATTTCATACTTGCATTAACAACAGTATCTAGGAATGTCTGATTGCTTGCTTTACTATTATCGCGTGATTGATTTGATAACATGCTAATCTTTGCTCTATGATTCCATTGAGTTGATCACTCACTCCCACGTTACGGGACGGTATTTGCAACACCTACCAGACTCTGTCTTAGATACAGGTTGCAAGGTAATTCAGGATGCGGAGCCGGACTACGACGAGGACCAGGACGAGTTCTCGTACATGCAGTTTTTCGACGGCTTTGCGTAGGTGGCCTGGATCGGCGGGACTTGCTAGTTGAACCATATGACATTTTGATTTTTGGTTTGATATATGTATATGTGACTCAGTGATGTATTCATACTTTGGAAACAGATTGAGATTTTTTTACAGTGATATATATATTTTTCAGTCTTCCGCTTGCATTTTATCACTGGATCTGGAGTATGAATTGTAATTTTGGTATAATCTTACTCATGTTAATGCACTAACTCAGACAACATTGAATCATAAGAATATTTATTGCATAAGTGATGGTCTGGAACTCGGTAGTCGTGTTTCTACACGACCCCCAATTTTCAGGTTGTTACAGCCATATTACGTATTAGGGTAAATCCTTTTGTCAAGGAGTTTTTGCATACATAACAAGTATATATCTATGACAATTAATCATGGAAATCATAGCATCAAATTCCTTATGCATACAAACATTTCAAAAAACACACGAAATATACTATTTACAACATAGGTTATACATATACATAAAACAAAACAGATGGCGCATTTAGCTCGTGTAATAGCGTCCACGTCAGTAATAAATCATTATCAGACATTGAAAGTCTTAAAAAATATAACTTAAACGTATATAGTCCGCACCTTAAACTGAAAAATGTGAAATGAATATGATTTAGACGATAAGTCTTTGTCAATGGCGGATTGGTAACCTAAAGCATGAAATAGGTTAGTTACATCAACACTTAGACTTTTGAAGCTCCAAAACAGGTTAGGGTTTGATTGTCTTATCCAAAAATAGAATTAGAATCGCCAGAATAACAAATCAGATAGGTGGATTTGGTGTGTAGAGAAACCGGGAAGAATCCCAAGCCAATCACCAACTTCTCTGTCACTTTCTCTCTCTTTACTCTCTCTATCTTAGCTAGGGTTTGGGAATTCGTATGGGATATGTGAGAGAGGGTTTAAGGCTCTTATATAGGCCCAAAACTGATGAAATTAGTCCCAGGGTCATGGTATACTTAGGTTATAACCAAATCGGGCTTATTCCGATCCAACAGAGCATTTATGGAAGTCCCTTTACTGATTGCGGTCGGACTTAAGCTCACTAAAATAGGATCTTGTTCAAGTTAAGTTTTCAGTCCGATCGAGTTTCCAGATTTACCGTGGCAGACCAGTTTCAATTCAGCGGTCACCGAAACTCGATCAAAGCCATAAGTATTTTGACATATGTGGGCCATCTTCCCTGATCTGAGGGTGAATTTGGGTTAGAAACCAACGGTCAGAATGCTTATAATCGGTGCGCAAGCGACATGACTCAGATTACTTAAATTCATATTTAATTTTATAAAAACCTTCACTTTCTCATACTTTTCACTCCGGACTTAAGAAAATAACCTCAAGACATCGTCTGGACTTGATTTTTGAGGTGATTGTCAAGTCCAACTAGGCGGTCATAATTGTCTAAGCTCATCGCTATCGGACTTTCGATGTGCGGTCCAGGTCTGATACGAACTTTTTGAATGCTCCCTAGAGCAACTGGGTTTAGAGTTTACTCCTAGATTTCAGGGTAATGTAGCGTTAAAACTTTTATAGGTTTTGGGTCTTGCAGATCGTATTTAAAGTGATTGGTGATAATTTCACAGGTAATCTAGTTTAACGCGAGTTAAGTCACGTTAAATTTGTAAGGGATTAGGTTCTAAAGGATTTCTGCTAGAGGTGGTACTCGGGTCTTTGAACGAATTTTTCCAAGACGTTACAATAACCCAGGTCCATTTTAATCTAAATCATGCTCTAATACCAACTTGTAATGCCCTGAAAATTGGGGGTTGAGCAGGAGCCCAATTCTCAAGTTCCAACGCATCACTTATACAACATAGATATTGATGAGTTAAATGTTGTCGATATTAGTACTTTAAACATAAGTGAGATTAGACTTAAGCAACATATCATACTCCAGAGAAAAATTTAAATTACGCCAGTAGAAGACTGTAATAAATATGTATAAAGTATTAAGAGGCGGTACGTCTCCAGAGTATAATCATGTTCCAGGTTACACAATTACATGAATTGTTCAAGATACAAAATGTCAAAATGTGATGGTCCAGCTACAGTATCTAAACCCTACAGCCTCATCGATCAGAATGGTCTACATAAATCTACCTGACAACTGCATATAGGAGAATGCCTCCTCGTTGTCCTCGAAGTCGGGCTCCGCCTCGTAGGCATCACCATTACCTACAGCTAAGACAGGGTCTGGTTGGTGTTTAAAATACTCTCCCAGAACATGGGAGTGAGTGATCAACTCAATGGAGCTATAAGGAAAAGGTTAACATGTTATCAATTCAATCAAGCAGTAATGATAAAGCAATACAATCAAGCATTCCTAAGTACTCTGGTTAATGCAAGGATGATATGTATTAATGATGTATGCTCTCGTCTGCACTCCCTCTGCGAACTTCATCTCATGGTCACGACATACAATCACTTCCTCAGTGCTCAACTCTAACGCCAAAGGCACATGCAATGCGGTATATGAGCGTGATTACCAAATTCTTATTAGTCCTTTTCATACAGTAAGATTGAGAATCTAAGGTACCTCCCTTATATCATTTTCCAAATAATGATCCATTCTCAGGTCGTCAGTCTTAGCGAATCTCATGCGATGTTGCGGTTCCAGGTCATTGCAAGGGCTCATCACCTCGATGTAGGCCTAGCTTATACTCTAGTTACTACGGAAAGGCTCGTCACCTCAGGGTAGACTCAGAGTATGTTCGAGGTCACTATGAATAGCTCGTCACCTAGTCGTAGGCCGATAACTCGAATACAACATCTCATACCATCGTATTCGGCTCATGAGCTTAGGTTATTCATTGGTCACTACGGGTGGACTTGTCACCCCGACGTAGGCCGACAGCTCGACCACGGTGTCTCATACCATCATGTCCGGCTCATGAGTCTTAGTGGATTGAGATACCAAGGTTAATAGGGTTTCCATTAGTGAGTTTAGTGCCTTAGGTTCAAGCACTAGCATCCATACATGGTGAACATACATCGAGTCAATTGGGTTACTTGACGAGCTCGATTGGTGCAAGCGCACATCGAGTTGATCGACATGAAGTGTGTAAGTACTCTGTGTGACCTAACTACTGCCGACAACCAAGTACGGCTCAGATTCATCGAACATGTCCTATGTGGCGAGACAACCTCAGCCACCTGATTAGAATCTGTTACCGATTGCCTGGACTATATCATAGTCCCAACCACACTTAAACATAATAAGGAATCATATATGAATAGGCACCTCAACATTAAACTAATACTTTAAGCAATATCAATCATTTGTGCATTTCATGAAACATAACATAAACATGATTTCACACATATGCACTTCATACATAAAACGGACAATATAGTGTAAGTTGCATGGAGGGATTTATACACACAGTTAAGGTAGTTGAGAATCTTATCTTAACACCCATATAAAGTATAATTTACTAAATACTTACTCGTACAGACATTTTTACAAACACTTAGACTACACACGTCGACAAAAATGACGTATGTCGACCACATCATGTATTAGATAAATTCCTTTTACCAGGGAGTTGTCATACACACAACCACCATGTATCCATGATGCATAATCATGGCAAGCACGAATAAAAATGTCATACTCATTCAGACATTTCTACAAACACTTAGACTATACACTACAACATATATGAAGTATGTTATCCATAACATGTATTAGGGTAAAACCTTTCGCAAAGGACATGCCGCATATACAACAATCTTATATCCATGATGGATAATCATGTCAAACACGAATCCAAATTCTACACGCATTTAATCATTTTGACAAACACATGGAATACACTATACTCAACATAGTTTATATATATCTGTAAAGCAAAACAAGCATCGCATTTAGCATGTGAAATGGCATCCACGTCGGTTATAAATCATTAACCAGCAGTGAAAGCCTTGAAAACCATAACCTAAATGTTTATAGTCTGCACCTTTCACCAGTAAATGTGTAACAAATTCAGTTTAGACACTTAGTCTTTGTCAACTGTAGAATGAAAACCTATAGCATGAATTAGGTTAGCTATTTTATCACTTACACTATTTGAAACCCTAAAACAGATTAGGGTTAGGTTTTATTACCTAAGAGCGGGATCGGAATCGCCCGAATAGCGATACAGGATAGTGGATAAGTACGTGGAACGACGAGATTAAGTCCCGAGAATAATCTCCCACACACTCTCTCTATTTTCTTCTCTTTTCTCTCTCTTCTCTCTCTAGGATTTGTAAATTTGCATATGAAAGGAGAGAGAGGGTTTAAGACCCTTATATAGGCTCAAACGTGAGCTCAATGGCCCCAAGGCCATGGTATACTTAGGTTATAGTCAAAATCCATCTGTTTCGACTCAACAGAGTACTTCTGGATACCCCTTTTTTGTATGCGGTCAGACTTAAGCTCACTGACATTGGATCTAGGTCAAACTAAGTTTTCAGTCTGATTGTATTTACAGATCAACCGTGGTGGACTAGTTTTAGTTCGACGGTCACCGGTACTAGATCAGGGCCATAAGTACACTGACATGTGTTAAAAAATTTTCCTGATCTGAGGGTTTAATTGGGTCAGATTTTAACGGTCAAAATCCTTATACTTGGACTGCATGCGAACCAACTCAATTCACTTAAGTTTTAGTTCATTTTCTAAAGATATTTGCATTTCTCACACACTTCATTCCGGGCTCAAGTTATGCGTTTCTGGATACTGTTAGAACTTGATTTCTGAGATGGTTGTCAAGCTCAATAAGGCGGTCTTAATCATATAGTTCCATAGTTATCAGACTTTCGACGCGTGGTCCAGGTCCGATATGGAGTTTCAATGTGCTCCCGAGAGCAACTGGGTTTAGAGATTGATCTTAGGTTTTAAGGTAATATAGCGTTAACGATTCTACAAGTTTTGAGTCTTACAGATCATATTTAAAGTGATTAGAGCTAATTTCACTGATAATTTAGTTTAACACTTAGTTACTTCTCGTCTAATTTCTAAGCGATTTGGTCCTGAGTGATTTTTGCATGAGGTGGTACTCGGGTCTTTGTATGAATTTTTTCGAGATGTTACACTATTCTAACGTCTATCAGATTTCATAGGATAAGATTTATAAAAAATTCAGCTGCCTTAAACAAAAATTTGGTTGGCTGAATCCCCTTAAAATATGAATTTTCCATTGCTGAAAACTTGACCCAAGACACCTTCGGGCTGACCCAAGCCAAGCTCGGTTGGCAGAACCCAGAATCGAGCTGGCCGATTTTCCAACAGATTTTTCAATTTGATGTTGTTGTAAACTTAGCCGAGCTTGAGGTTGGGCTAGCCAAACATAAGCAATTTTACATAATAAATTTTATACATTCAAGAATATAAGGACCATGTTAAAAAACTTCTAACCTAAGGTCTTTACTTAGGGTCATTTTACCTGATGGTTGGCATACACATTGATCTTTTAAATCTTTAACTTGTAATCATACCGAATCTTCTAGTCTTGTGATGTTAAGCCACTATTCATAAAGTGTCATAGATGACTAAAGTGTACTAAAGATCCAACCAACATTTTATCTATGAAATTTGACAACTACATGTGTGCTTCGAATACAAGCACTTACATTGCTAAGTTGACTCGACAAGTCAATCTGAGTTCAACCTGAATCTGGATCATTTCGAGAGTATTTTCAATTCATTGGACTGAGTGGTGTTGGAGCCATTCAAGTTGACTCAACGAGTCAATCTGAGTTCAAACCGAATTATATTACCAAGTGACTTATTTTTGAAAATCCACTTAGTTCCGATAATATGTTTATCTTTAGGTCTAGGAACAAGATACCAAACATTATTTCTTATAAATTGGTTATGCTCTTCTTGCATCGCAACTATCTAGTTTTCGTCAGAAAGGGCTTCTTTTACGTTAGCAGGTTCAATCTGAGATGTAAAGCAAACATAGTTACATATATCTTCTAGTTGTCTACGAGTGCATACACCAGTGAGAGGGTTTCTAAGAATCTGAGTGGTTAGATGATCTTTAACAGTCCTCAATTTAGAATCAGTTTGATTTGATGAAGTATTTGGTTTGTCAAGTAAAAGAACTTTTCCATTATCTGAACTTGGGGCAGGTGTATTCAAGTGATCGTCTATAACCACATTTATAGATTCTTGAATAACACCGCTCCTTTTTTTTAGTACACGATATGCGCGACTGTTTAAAGAGTATCCTAAAAAGATTCCTTCATCACTTTTACTATCAAACTTTCTCAAATTTTCCTGGTCACGTAAAATATAGCACTTGCTACCAAAAACTCGAAAGTATTTGATAGTAGGCTTCTTATCGAACCACATTTCATAAGAAGTTTTATTACTATATTTTCTCGTATAAACCTGGTTGATTATATAGCATGTAGTATTAACGGCTTTAGGTCAAATATTTTTAGATAGCTTCATGCTATTCAATATTACATTAGCCATTTCTTGAAGCAGTCTATTTTTCCTTTTTACAATTCCATTTTATTGTAGAGTTTTAGGTGCAGAGAATTAATGTAATATCCCCTGATCGCTACAAAGTTTCTCAAAATTGCTATTTTCAAATTCAGATCCATGATCACTATGGATCTTACTGACTTGAGAACCTTTTTTCGTTTAAATTCGTTTGAGAACTCTTTTCATTTCATCAAGGGTTTCTGATTTATCCTTAAAAAAGGATACCCAAGTGAATCTGGTAAAATCATCCACAATTACCAAAATGTATTTTTTGCCACCTCAACTTTCCATCCTGGTAGGTCCTACAAGGTCCATATGGAGAAGCTCAAGTGGTCTTAATTGTGGCATTGGAGTTCACTTTCTTGTGAGAGCTCCTTGATTACTTGCCAATCTGGCATTCATCACATATTTTGTCTACTTTCTATAATTTAGGTAGACCTCTGATTAGTTCTCTTTTGCTCAATCTGTACAAATTATGGTAGTGTACATGTCCAAGGCATTTATTCCATAAATCTGTCTTATTGGTATGAACCATGTAACATGTTTGATTAGATGAGCTAGATTCACTAACTATAAAGCAGTTTTCAGAAGTTCTATGACCAGTTAAGATTACTGAACCCTTATTATTTAAAATTTCACAACCTTGGCTAGAAAATTTTACGCTATGATTGTTATCGCATATTTGAGATATGCTTAATAGATTGTGTTTTAATCCTTCAACATATAAAATATTTTTAAACAAAGGAAGGTTATGGAGTTGAACTGTACCTTGGCCAATAATCTTGCAATTGCTGTCATCGCCAAATGTAACTAAACCATTAGTCATGTCCTTGAGATCGGTGAATAGACCTTTATCACCAGTCATATGTCTTGAGCATCCACTATCTAGGTACCACTTTGAATGACTTGTAGCTTTGAAAGCAGTGTGGACAACCAAGCAGGTAACCTTAGGAACCCATTTCATAACAGTTTTGGGTTTAGGTGTATAGTTGGCCTTCTTTTGTTTGTAGTTGTTGTAAGAATGACCTACTGAGTTAGATTTTAAAAGCCCCTTAAGAAAATTAACTATTTTCAGATAAGGGGTTTCGATTCTAATTTTTATAGTTGATGTAGTTGCTTTTAGGTTTTTGAAATGTTTTAGTATTTCTAGAAAACTCTTGATTTGTATTTTTCCCTTTTGAGTTTAAGGTCTCTCCTTTTACGAACTTAGGTGGCGTATTCTTCTGTTTAAGAGGAACATTTTTATTGTAGCCCAAATCGGATCGATCGCCACATTTCCTTGATCCAGATAAAAGTTTTTCTAAATTTAGATCTCCTTGGGCATACTTCCGTGTATCCTTAAAACTTAAAAGAGAAGAGACTTCAAGTTTAAGCTTTTCATTTTTAGATTTCAGATTTCCAATATGGGAAGTTTTGAATTTTAAACCGCATTTAGTCTTTTTAAAACAATCTGAAATATGGGATTTTTCTAAAACAAGGGATTCAAAGTTTTCTTTAAGCTTTAAAAATTTTTCTTTTAGAAGTTTAAGTTTTACAGCAATTTTACAACTTGTAAGCATCTTGAAGATCATCTTCATTTTCACATTCACTATTAAGATTTTCTTCACTTATTGAATCATTATCTAAAAATGTGAATTTTACTAGAGTCATAAAGGCTTTCACTTCACTGCCCGACTCGGTTTCAAAATCTTCTGATTCAGAAGAGGCTTCAGAATCAGAAGATTCATCCCAAGTAGCCAACATTCCCTTTTTTTTGAGTTTGTCCTTTTAGGACACTTGTTTGCTAAATGTCTATATTCATGGCAGTTGTAACACTAACTGTCTTTTAATGATTTTTGAGTTTTAGGTTTAGATTTCTTCTTATCATTTGATTTTTAAAAATCAACCCTTTTTTTTACTTTTAAAAATTTTGTAAAACTTTTTCGTTAAAAGGGCCATATCATCTTCAAATTTTTCCAAATCAGAATTGTTACTTTTTTCTTGAAAAGTATTTTTAGAAGATTTTAAGGCAATAGATTTACCTTCTGGAGCATTAAAAGTTAACTCATAAGTCTGTAAAGAGCCAACTAATTCCTCTACCCTCATATTGTCCGTATCACGAAGTTCCTGGATCACATTACCTTAGAATTGAACTGTTCAGGAAGTGAGCACAGTATTTTTGCAAAAATCTTACTTTTTGGGATTTTATCACCAAGACCCCACATAGAGTTTACAATGTCATTTAATCTTGTACAGAAGTTTATGAACATTTCATTTTCTTCCATACGTATTTCCTCAAATTTGGTTGTGAGGATTTAAATCTTAGATTTCTTAACAATTGATGTTCCCTCGTGTGTCATTTTTAAAATATCTCAGGCTTGCTTTGCAGAATCACAGGATATAATTCTTTTGAATTCATCCGGTGATAGTGTGCAAGTGATTGCATTTAGTACTTTAGCATTTACACTACTCTCACTTTTCTTAAGTGTGGTCCATGAAAAATAAGGTGTTATTCTCATTGATTGTGAACCATCGATCCCAATTACTTTAGTGGTAGGAGGGATCCATTCATTCACTATGGCTAGCTACACACTTTCATCCATGGATTTAAGGAAAATCCTCATCCTGGCTTTCCAATAGGCATAATTGGTGCCATCGAAAGGTGGAGGCCTAGTGACTGAAAGGCTATCAAAATTTAACATCTTAAATATAGCTTAAATCAATTAGCTCAGGAAATAAATCCAAATAAAAAGAATTAAAATGAGCTATTAGGCTCTGATACCACTTGAAAAGGCCTAGCTATAAGTCCTAGAAGATGGGAGGGGGATGAATAGGACTATTCCAAATTTAAAATAATAACAGCGAAATTAAATAAAGAGATAACCAAATAAAAAAAATTAATTAATAATGCTGAAATGAAAAGCAACCTCAATAAATAAGTATTGAGAGGTTGATACAAATATTGTCCTAAGGATAACCTTACACCAAAAACCAAGGGTTTATGGTAGGACAACCTTATTTTTAAAAAGGTCTTTGTATCAAAAACTCAAACTGAAGAGGTATAAATAAATAGCAAGGAATTGAAATAAATTGTAAGAATGTAAATCTAAATTATTACAACATTCACCACAATGCTTAAAATATAAATATTACAACATTCACGTTCACATTTACATCCCACAATTCTGAATGATAAAAGATAGAAAAATAAAACACACATCCACAAAACACAAAGAGTTATAGTGTTTTGCCTGTATGTTCACCAACTGTTAAACAATAGCCACACAGCTTGCTACTCCACTCCTAATATCCTCACACAGGGGATATTGGCGTTCACTATCAAAATAGGTTTCACAGGTTCACCTAAAACCTTCACAATTGTGTCTTTCTAATGGGTTTACACAATTAAAAAAACTCCACTTTTGAGTTTTCTGGCTCTCCTCAGATAACCAACACAATGAGATTTTTCTGACTTAATTTCAAAAAAAAAAAAGAATTTATAATAAAGTAAAATACCTGAATTTCTCCTTTTTTAGCAGCACGGAAGAACTAATCGGAGTAGAAGTTCAAACGTAGAAGTTCAATGTCCAATACTCACTTTAAAATGGTTCTAGGTCTAAGTTGATTTTAAATTAAACTAGTTGGGCTAGCTAGATTTGAGTTTGATTGCAAGAAGAAAGAATACAGCAATTCCTCTTTTCAATTCAAATTAGAATATAGAAACAAAATCAAACCAATAAAGTTAAAAAAAAAATTAAATATGCACAATGTAGCTTAAAATAAACACAAACTTATCTCAGAGTGGTCCCTTGATTTTTCTTGAATTAAGTTATCAATCTCTGAAATTCGTCGTCTATTTATGCTGCAGAAATCGCATCTTTGACTGGTCTTGTGGACATTACGACTGGTCGTAGGAGAAACGGATTTTTGAATTTTTAAGCACAATCGGATAAAACCATTCTACGACTGGTAGTAGGAGAAACGAATTTTTGAATTTTTGAGTGCAATAGGATAAAACCATTCTACGACTGGTCGAAGGCAGTCTACAACTGGTCGTAGGCTGTCCACGACCGGTTGTACGAACCCTAAGACTAGTCATGAGGCACTAGATTTAGTTGCTAGCTTTGAGTCATAGATTCAGGACTGGTTATAGGATGAGTCGATGCAGTTCACTTGACTGGTCAAACAGTCTCTAGGACTAGTCGTAACACAACAAAAAATTCTAAATTTTTACAACAAACATAAGACTGGTCCTGAAATATCTTAGACTGGTCGAGCCAGTGCTAAGACTAGTTGACCAAAGTCCAGGACTAGTCTTAAAACAGACTACAACACTTATAAAATGAAGTAATTGAATTATGAATCCTAAATGACCTAACTTAAGGTCAATCTAAGGTCTTTCATACCTGGGTCATGAAGTATGAACATTGAAACTTCATTTCTTCAGATGATGTATGACCTTTAAAGATTATGAAGCTTGAGATCTCTTCTCTTGATGTAACTTGAAATTGAGATCTTCAAAAGCTTGGATTTGTCATTCTTGAGTTGAACATAATCTTGAGTCTTGAACTATACTTGTCTTTTGCTGTAGCTCTTTTGAAATACTTTGATTGAAGTTTATAGGAGTGAACAACATAGTTGACCTTGCAAACCTTGCATGTATTGGAGTTGAGCTTCATTCTCAACTTGTAACATTGTGATGCAGTGTCTTGAACATGTATATCTCCTCATACTGGATAAGATACAGGTTGCTGTTTTAGCACCACAAAATTTGACAACCAAAGGAGCATAAAACCATAGCACTTATAGGCCCCAAAATCCCCCCTCCAGCAAAAAGCGCGCCATCACCTGAAGCATAGCTAGGTTATAAAATCGGGCCAATACCGTACTACTTGCACCTGAAGCTGTACTCCCATGTTGGATCCACGAAGGCACTAGCATCAAAGCCCTTCCAAGTAGCAACTAACTCCCTCTCAGGCACCGATCTCTAATCAGATGGACCAGACGGTAGACTAAGTGGAACCAATGGGCTGCCAGTCAGCTGCCAGAAGAGCCTCTCTCCGAAATACCACTTTGTCACATGAGGATCTTCTAGGATGCGATGCCGTCATGAGGCCTGAAAACTCTCCTAAGCCCCAGGAGTAAGTGCCACATTTGATCAGAGATATGGCTTGGTCTGAAACTGTAAGAAAAGAGAAAAGTCAGGGGTGGAAAGATAAGCAAAAAAGCCACGCATGGGCAACATAGGGCAAAGCAATCACTTACATCATTAGGGATGATTGCATCGGTGTTTGACCTCTAGGCAAGATCAGAAAATATGTGTGTGCAGCAGCGGTTATCCTTGTACCACAACATCATGCGTGAAAAAGGAGGTGAATGATCAATCAGAGTGGGTGCAAGGTGGGAAAAATGGTTAAAAAAGTAAACTTGCACTAGGTCGCAATCAGAAAATGTGAAACATATCATCTTTAGAGAGAATAATGCATATGGGAGATCTAAAAAGTACCTCGATAACCGAATAAAAACCAGTAAAAGATCGGCTGATGCAGTGGCTGGCTTTGTCCAGCCCTTCATACAAATAAGCAAGGAGGGCTACATTCCAGTTGTGTGGCGTGAAAAAGGTGATATCAGCCACAAGCGATAACAAATGGGAACCCACCAGCTCGTTCCCATGACAAAAAATCATGGCTCTCATGGTATACAAAATTGGGGCACGGGCTTTCACCACAGCCGCAGCCTCAGTCTCGGGGATGCGCCTAGCAAAGTTTAAGGACAACCAGATTATCTTGAATCAATGACCAGAAAAATCTGAGGCATCCGGCATCATCCTCAGTATCTCCATCCAGTCATCATCAGAAGGTACCGGAAGATACTCCTCAAAAGGAACAGATCCTCCATCATATCGAAGACCCAATTGCATGTATATATCATAAGGAGTGATGCCCTGAAATAGTGGTGAAGACTGCTTAGTCAAAGTAGGAATGTGACAATATTCCTAGAGGGGGGTGAATAGGACTTTTTAAAGTTTTATGATGTATTTAAAATCCTATTGCACTAATCCTATCAGATATACAATTATCAGGATTACTCAAATGTAACTCTACTGGCTTCTAAGCCTTGTAGAGGATCTAATCACAAACTGTTTGAAAGATAAACAACTTGCATACAAGATTGTGATGGATAAGACTGTGTGTGTGTATAAGGTGTGATCTTAGACAATCAAATATAAAAACATGTAAGGAATATCACTCAATGAAAAATAATAACAAACTCAAACACAATCATTTTTATAGTGGTTCGACCACTTGTCTACTCCACTCCCGGCTGTCGTACTCAACCCTTGAGTGTACTGGATTTCACTAAGGAGGTTTCCCATGGTTCACCTTAAACCTAAGGTTTTAAATCAGGTTGATCTTCAACCTTTACACGGAGGTTTCTATTCAGTTCACCTCTAACCTTGGAGTTTTACAGGTGCACTCCTAACCAGATGTTTATGCTCACATAGAGCAAGGGTCTACACAATGCACCCGGATGTTTATGCCCACACAAAGTAAGATTCCACACAATGCACCCAGATTTTTATGCCCACACAGAGCAAGGGTCCACACAACGCACCCAGATGTTTATGCTCGCACAAAGCAAGGGTCCACACAACGCACCCAGATGTTTATGCCCTCACAAAGCAAGGGTCCACACAACGCACCCAGATGTTTATTCCTAGGCAAAGAAAGGGTCCACACAACACACTCAGATGTTTATGCCCATACAAAGCAAGGGTCCACACAATGCACCCACAGCGTAAACTCCCACTGGAGGCCTCATATAAGGACTTCAAAGGGTGAGCAACACTTAAGACCCAATTGTAGAAAGAAATGATCACAAGTGTCCTCTGGATTCTAGGTACTTACAGATAAGTTGATGAGTCCCTTTTAGCGCAATGATGAAGATCTCTATTTTATTGTTGAAGAGTCTTTAGCTCCCTTGATCCACAACATAAAAGATATACCGGTACTTGGCTTTGGGTTGGGTCAAGGTTTAAGATGGAAATCCACTCTCTTAGAATTTTTCTATAAGGAAGATAGAGTGATTCCCGTCATCTATTCATTCAAGGCATCCTAGCTTAATGATATGCTGTTAAGATAGTTGCTGAAGGGTCCTTGAATGCGAAAGTTCATTTCCCAATCCACTCTATTGAATGTCAATGAATGAGAGTGGATTGGAAGATGAACTCCCGTGAGAGAAAGGGCTTTGGGTATATGATCTAGAGATAAAATACATAAAAACACTCTCTTCTTTCTCTACCAGCAATATGAACAAGTCTCTATTTATATAGGCAAAAGATTTCAATAGATATAAAACGGTCGTATTTATGACAGAGTTTGATATCATCGAGCGTATACTCTCAATGGGATCGACTGTTCGCTCGATAGCACAAACTCAAATGTCATATGCTTTTGAAATATTTTTCCAGCTGGTCGATGGGATCGATACTGGTGTCGATGTCATCGGATTTCGAACTCCGATTCCATCGATACTGGGATCGATCTATCGACATTTGAAAAATGAGAGAGACTAGCTTAAAATATTTCAGGTTTTTTAGGATATGATCGAGGGTCAACCGATGTCATCGGAATTTAAATATTGATGATATCAAGACCGCATCGATGGATCGATAAATCGTATAGATTTACCTATAAGCACGTTGGACAGTTTGTGTCCAGTTTTCGATCTAATCGACCAGGGCTCGATAACATCGACATAAGAATATTGATTTCCTCGAGTGGCCCCCGATCAAGGTTAAGAACATCCTAAAATATTTTACTGGAAGAAATGTGCACCTACTATCGATATGATCAATGGTCTTCCGATATGATCGATATTTGAATTCAAATTGAATCGGAATAGTCAACGATATATCGAAGCTCATAGTAGTTTTCTTTAGAAAAATAGGGGTGCCAAAAATCTTCCTGTTGATATTGTCGAGCCACTTCTGATGGACTCGATGATTGAATATCGATGATATCGATGAATATGTGGTTGCTAGACACTTTTAGTCCTCTTATCGATAGTATAGATCAAGTCCCAAGGACATCGACAACGCAGATCGATCATATCGAAATGTGTATCGATACAATCGATAGGGCAAGAAAACTTAGAGATTTTTTTATGTTTGAAAAAAAGTTCACTTACCCAAAAACCCTCATATGTTCTACATTATTTTTAAGGGTTTTAATCAGCTGGTGTTTTGGGATATGAGATGTGAGGCTATGATTTACTTATGACGAGCTTCCACACATCCAGTTGAGGCAGGCACTTGAATTATTCTTCCTTTGAGGCTCTGTAGTCCGACTGACTCAACGCATATGCTAATTGACAAACAAGGGCACTAGTAGGTGCACTTTCAATCTCTCCCTTTGTTAATTACGTGACAAAATACCAAAACACTGTAGGATAATATCTAGACAACACATCCTAAATTCTGTGTACATGTTTTTACACAATTTTACACATTCTAATACAGCCATGTACATAACCAGTATTTTCTCTCCCTTTCTTGGTACAGCTGTTCCCCCTAACACCTGCAACACCATTCAAAGACACAATTTTTTCGCACGGGTTTTTTTGAACCGTTCTCCCCCTTTTTGTCAATCATTGGCAAAGGTAAAGCAGTGGATATTGACTGAAGTTAAAGAAGCATATGGAGAACTACAGATAGAGATGTATAAAGATGAGATCATTTTAAACCATACATCATCTTGAGAGAATATGAATGCATATTAAACAAGTCAGGTAAGATAATCATGAAAATCACATGCATTCCATAGCAAAAACTCTATTCAACCAGGGGACCATAAAACATAATTATGGCAATAAAATAGAATTGAATTATGAGCAGCCATATTCAAGAAAAGATCCAACACTCATATTGCCCAAGACAATAGTAAAATTCACGGGCCCCCAATACCGAAGTATATTCTTCACTCAGAAGATACCAACAAAAATTCTTCAAACTTAGTAGACTAGTAATGCATAACACACACACATATGAGTGAAGGACATACAACAAGAATATTTATGCCCTAAGCATTTTAAGGGAGAATCCAGGTATGTGATGCATTGATCGTACTATAGACAAAAACCTTTACTGTGCTGGTAAGACATTCAGAATTTGTTGTGTATCATGTTGCAGAGTTGTCAGCACGGTTTTGATCTTTAATAGATAGGATTCACAGTCATTCAGCCGTTTCATTTTGTAGGATTGTCTATCAAGCAAGTCCTGTATAGTGTCTTGTATGGAGACAACTTGTTCCCAGAGACTTCACAGGGACAGACATTTGTGCTTAAAATACTGTGAAGAATTTTGTATGCAAGATTGAGATATTTGACATGAAGAGCATTCTCTGCATATCTGGGAATCGTAGCTCCATTAAGTAACTTCTCCCCGTATACCAAGACCTTTCATATTTCATTCCGACACGGGTATCCTAGTAACTTCTACACCAACCAGATGACTTATCAGTCTGGGAGTGATGTTCTTAGTCCGAGCAACTGAAATGAATGGAGGATTATTTTCAACATTATAGATTAAGTTCAGAAACTGATGCACTAGATTATGTTGAAATTCCCCTCCAACATTCAGGATAGTGCCCCATCCAATCAGTTCCAAGAGATTGATGATCCCAAAGGGTTCAATACATTTACTATGAACAACTTGTTCTGCCATGATTTTTAGATCTGAAATTGAATATGAGGCAGCTACATTTTTCTTACCTTGCTTGTTTCTAGTTGAAGCACTTTGTATGATGGCTAGACTCTTGTCTTTAGACATTGAAACTTTAAATGAAAAAGAGCTTACCAAGAGAAAAAAATGCTCTAGAAGACGAAACGCCAGGCTCGCCCGACTTCTATCGATATACCCTTAATCGATGTTATCAATAATGAGTTTGAGGGCAAACTAATCGACCCGACGTTTCAGATTCTTAAGAGGTCGTCGATGGGATCGATTCTGTGCAGATGATTCATTCGATCCAATGATTCATTTATCGAGAGAAAAGATAGGACAAGTTATCTTCAATTTTCGATACTCTTCCATACATGCATATCTTTAAATATTTTCATGTCAGCTTCAGTATACCAAAAAACAGTTATACCATCCCAAATTATAAACATCAGAATGTTTATACACAGAAAGTTTAAGAGGCATAGAAACCTTAGATATCTCATGATAATTGCCAAAAATGCATCATTTCTCACATCCATCCAGATCTTAAATCCATGACTTGGACTTATTTTCCACGCTCAATTGTTACTGGGCATGTGGATCATCATTTTTGATGACATAGTAGTGAGTACTGGTGCGATGACCCTTCATAACTTGTGTAACACCCCGAAAATCAGGGGTCAGGTAGAAACCCAACTCCCGAGTTCCAGAACATCACTTATGCAATATAGATGATGATAAATGCATATTGTCTGTAGAATGGCATTAAACAAGATTGAAACTAAGCCAAAACAGCATATCATACTCCAGAGACAGTTAAATTAGCAAGCGGAAGAATGTGATAGATATATAAAATATATAAATGATTGTAAGTCTCCAGAGTGTGAACATGTTACCAGGTTAACTAAATACATGTATACTCCAAAATAGAAAGAAAAGAATATACAAGAGAGCTCCAAAAATATAAAATGACAAGTGTCATGGCATCTAATCAACCTCCCTTCCATTGCACTGCTCCCCCATCACCTTATCAATACAGGCCTAATGTACTCTCGTCGCTACGGAAGGGTCGTCCCCTCCCGTAGACTCAGAATACGCTCGTGGTCACTACAAAGGGCTCGTCACCTGATCAGTGTAGGCTAACAACAAGAATATAGTGTCTCATACAACCATAATCTGCTCACGAGTCATAAGTACGCACTGGTCACTATGGGGAGGTTTGTGGCCCCAGCGTAGGCCGACAACTCGACCACGGTGTCCCATACCACCATGCCCGGCTCATGAGTCTTTATGGATCAAGGTACCATGGTTAACAGGGTTTCCAATGGTAAGTTTAGTACCCTAGGTTCAAGCAGTTATGACTCATACAAGGTGAACATACAATGGCTAGTCGGGTTATTTGACGGGCTCAACTAGTACGAGCGCATCTCAAGTCGAACGACATGAAGTGCATAAAACTCTTCATGTGGCCTAACCACTGCCGCCAACTCAAAATCGACTCGCGTTCATCGACGTGTCCTTCGTGGTAATTAGAAGCCAACCACGAATTCAATCTATTACCGACTGCATGGACTAACGTATAGCCCCAAGCATTTATAAACAACATCAATGATCATGTGAGTGTGACGTAATTGAAATACAAACAACCAAAGTATATTCACAACATGTGATAGCATATAACGTAAGCAAATCATCCAACACCTTCATTTCATATATATAGTGAAATCAATACGTATAACCAACATGTAGGAATTCATATACAACATCATATGGATTGAGAATTCATTCTCAAAGCTAATCTATAATACCATTTACTCAATACATACTAATACAAACATTTATACAAACACTTAGTCTACACACCTTAGTCTACATAGCGTATGTCGACCCAAAGTGCGTATTAGGGCGAATCTCTTCACCAAACAGATTATACACGCATACATAATATCATAACACGATGAATTTACATATCAAACATTTCAGCAAAATACGGACGTATACAGTATTTTCTATAAATGCCTAAAATACCCTAAATCTCATATTTACCGTACGTTTTCCGTTTACGCTTACGAAACGAAAAACGGACAGTATGTTGTATATGTTAAACGGCGTTGCCGTCGATAATCTACTATTAAACGACATTGAAAGCTTTGAAATCAGCCAATCAAAGCATCTAAAATCCTCACCTTTTTCCTTAGACGTGTATTGTTTTGAACGGAACGTATACGCTTCGTCAACAGCGTAGCGGTGACCTAATGCACAAGATGTATAAGCTACTTTACTATTTGAATCGACAAAATTCCAAAACAGCAAGTGGTTAGGGTTTTTCTTACCAAAAAGTGCGTTGGAATCACCAGGAGGGTGATGCAGGCAGGTGGATGTGGCACGAGGAGCAGCAGGGAAGACTCTCAGGAGAGAGCTCCAAATCTCTCTCCCTTTCTCTCTCTTTTCTCTCTTCTCTCCCCCAAATTCATTTGGAATGAAAGAGCAAGGGTTTAAGCCCTTTTTATAAGTCCAAACATGACCAAAATAGACTTAGGGCCAAGGTATTCTTATTTTGTAACCAAAGAGGGCTTATTCTGATCCAACGGAGCATTTCTGGAGGTTATGGGAATGAATGCGGTCAGACTTAAGCACCCTGACATTGGATCTAGGTCAGGCAGAGTTTTCAGTCTGAGCAGATATCCAGAACGACCGTGGCGGACCAGTTTCAGTTCAACGGTTATGGGAACTCGATCGGAGCTACAAGTACTATGACATGTAAGGAAAATTTTTCTTGATCCAAGGGTGAAATTTGATTGAATTCTGACGGTCAGAAAGCTTAGAAAAAGCGCACAAGCGAACGTGCCAGATTTCATAAATTATATTTATTTCTCACACTCTTTACTCTGGACTCAAGGAAATCGTTGTGGAAAATCATCTGGACTTAATTTTCGAGGTGATTGTCAAGTCCAACTAGGCGGTCATATTCGTCTAAGTCTGGGATAATCGGACTTCCAACGTGTGGTCCAGAGCCGATACAAAGTTTCAAGGTGCTCCCGAGGGCAATCGGGAATAGAGTTTGATCCTAGGTTTTACGGTATTGTAGCATCACCTATCCTAAACGTTTTGACTCTAGCAGATCGTATTGAAAGTGATTGGTGAGAATTTCATAGGCCATCTAGTGTAGCGCTAGTTGATTCTCGTTGGATTTCTAAAGGAAGTAGCCTTTATTGGTTTTTGTTTGAGATGAGATTTAGAGGGTAGAGCAAGGGTGTTTGGAAACGGAAGAAGAAAGAGTTTGGAGGGGTGGTTTTTACCAAAAATTAGGCATTTTGGTGAGAAAGGAGAGCTTGGAGGGTCACTTTGTGAAGGAAGTACCTGATCGGGGAGGTTTTAACGGACGGCCCACATACCTGGGAGCTACCCTAGCCCCCAAACACCTCCAACCCGAAGCCCGGACCCAACTGAGGATTTTGACCGGTGATGCATCGCGGAATCGGCTATGCCATCGCCGATGAAAATCATCTCCGGCGAGGCCGGCCATATGGGCTGGGTTCCCCCTGCCCCCTAGGTCCCAAAAATATGTGAGGCCCATGTTGGATCATTGTGGCTTAGCGTGGGTGGGCCCATGACTCCATTCGAGGCATTTCAGAGCCAATTTAGAAATCGAAATGAATTTCTACAGCGTATAGCATATGATTTTGGGGTAGGAGACTCTTATCTATCCAACTAACCTATCTATCTTGTTAGATTCCAAAAGGTTAAGGGTTGAAACCCATTTTACTCATTTATTTACTATTTACGGTAATTTTTAGCTTGGGTATTGTTCTTCATCATTAATACTCTAGGGTTGATGTTCTTTACTATTTAAACTTGAGGAGTCGTGTTTACTATGAAAGTACTTGGAGAAATTTGAAGAATGAGGTGGTGAAAGGTGAGTTTTGAAGGAAATGGGTTGAAAAGCAATTTCTTTCACTTCGGGATTGAGCTCTGAAAGTGTTATGGTTGACCCATTGCCTAAGGACGTCTAACTCCAGGTTGGCAAAAATCTGGGGTATTACAATGGTTGGAAAAAATCCGGGGTAATACAACTTATTTTCTTAATAAGTCCAGGATCTTGCACTATAGCTTGTCGAATGTAACCTCATGCTTATTGTCACATATTTGAGAAATGCTTAGAAGGTTATGTGTCAACCCTTCTACCAGGAGAGCATTCTCATTTTTGAGCATTTCTAATCCGACAATAATAGTCCCATACCCCATTACTTTAGCGGTGCTTCCGTCTCCAAATGTGACCATCCCATCATCAAGATTTAAATAATTTCCAAGAAGGGATTTATCACCTGTTACACGTCTTAAGCAACCGCTATCTAGGAACCCATTAGCACAATTGCCTGTTTTTCTTGAAGTTGTTGCTTTTACTTCACTATGGGTTTGTTTGGGCACATATGATAACTAAATCACATTCCCTTGATTGATCAAATTTTTTCTGATTCAGTTGGGCCGCTTAATTCAACAGCTCATCCATTTTCTTTGTCATTCTTAGTGGAGACATGTTTTTTACCTCCTGCCATGTACCTTGGGGGACTCTTGACATTTGCATTGTAGAATTTAATTGAGTCCTTCCAACTGTAAAGCATTCAAATTTGTAGTGGCCTAAGTCTCCACATAAATGACAAACAAGAGTGGCCCTAGTTCTACTTCCTGATGCAGCTGATTTCTCAAGTGTTTGTGCTACATTTTTTGAGCTTGGTTTGCCTTTTGCATATCCCAACACACTCTTGTCTTTACTAGGTCTTCCCATCCCTAAAAGTTTAGCTTAACAGATTTTCTAGATCATCAAATTTGAGTGTATGATTTTCATTCTTTCAGTAGTTCAATCTGTTTGATCAATTTCAAGGATTCAGATTTTAGGGATAGATTCATTCTTTCCAGCTTGTAATTTTTAGAGTGGTAATGTTGTATATTGTTGATCACATGTGTATTAATTTCCAGTGCTTTATCTAGATTTACTTACAACAATTTATACTCATTTTTTTTTCATTCCAAGTTTTCTAAGGATATGAATGCTATGTTTATAAGGTTGATTATAGGCATCCTGCTGTTTATCCTTCTCACCTTTTCTTCTTCTTTCTCATCATTAAATGGAAATGACTCTTTGATTTAAGGTTCAACATTTTTCTCATTTAGTACTGGGATGTTTGTGGATGTGGAGGCCATGAGTATTTTCAATGATTTTTAGTCTCCCTTACTTTCTGAATCACTGAAGTGTGTTTAATTCTTCAATGTCGTGCCAAGTAAATATCATGGCTTTTCCTTTAGTTTTTCTGTTGAGGCATTCAGTGGACAGATGTCCAAATTTTCTGTAATTGTGGCATTGAGGCTCTTTGGTCTTTTAAGCAGATTTACCATTGTGTTTGCTTTCCACTGATTACCTCTGAAAGATTGGCAACGGTTCTTGTTGAAAAATCTTTTGAACCTTTGAGTAAAGAGAGTAATTTCCTTATCCTTATTATTTATACTTCCTCATTTGATGTGTTTTTTGTAGTTTTGAGGACAGTATTTTTGGATTTAGTAGTATGTTTGTAGTTCAAAAGTTTATACGGAACCTACAAGTCCTTCTATTTTTATTTCATCCATATTCCTACACTCTTCAATGGCTGAAACTTTTTGAGTTGAAGCGTTCTGGTAGGGATCCTAGTATTTTCCTATAAATTTTTAGACTAGAATTTTCTTTCCTAATCCACCCATGGAATTACAAATGATATTCAGTTTTTTTTTTTTTTTAAAAATAATTCCATGAAGGTCTCATCATCCTCCATTATGATGTGTTCAAATAGAGATATTAAGAGTTGTACCTAGGACCTTTTTACTGTGCTCGCTCCCTCATGGGTTGTTCCAATAGACCCCATGCCTCTTTAGATGTGTCACATGATTCTTGGGACACAACAGAGTAGATAGCATTCATTGCTTTTGCTTCAGATTTTTTTTTCTTTCTCGAATGCAGTCCACACTTTGTTGGATTTAGGTTTGGAGATATTTGTGCCATTTTCAAGAATAATTTGATAGCTCGGTGGCACATATCCAGTTTCAACTATGTCCAAACATCATGATCCAAACAATGCATCCTAGACTTTCAATAAGCATAATTTGAACCATGAAATACTGCAGGTCTAGAGATCGATGAGCCCTCTCCTTTGGCCATATTCCCAACTTCAATCAAGATCACTCTCTAGGTGGTAAAGCCCTTAAAGAGAGACCCGCTTTGATACCAATTGAAATACCGATGAAGACCGTTTTAGTAAAAGTAGGAATATACCAATATGTCCTAGAGGGGGGTGAATAGGACTTTTTAAAGTTTTATGATGTATTTAAAATCATATTGCACTAATCCTATCAGATATGCAATTATCAAGATTACTCAAATGTAACTCTATTGGCTTCTAAGCCTTGTAGAGGATCCAATCACAAACTATTTGAAAGATAAATAAGTTGCATACAAGATTGTGATGGATAAGACTGTGTGTGTATATGAGGTGTGATCTTAGACATATAAAAACATGTAAGGAATATCACACAATGAAAAACAATAACAAACTCAAACACAGTTATTTTTATAGTGGTTCGACTACTTGTCTACTCCAGTCCTGGCTGTCACACCCAACCCTTGAGTGTACCGAATTTCACTAAGGAGGTTTCTAAGGGTTCACCTCAAACCTAAGGTTTTAAATCAAGTTCATCTTTAACCTTTACATGGAGGTTTCTACTCGGTTCACCTCTAACCTTGGAGTTTTACTGGTGCACTCTTAACCAGATGTTTATGCCCACATAGAACAAGGGTCCACACAATGTACCCGAATGTTTATGCCCACACAAAGCAAGGGTCCACACAACGCACCTAGATGTTTATGCCCACACAGAGCAAGGGTCCACATAACGCACCCAGATATTTATGCCAACACAGAGCAAGGGTCCACACAACGCACCCAAATGTTTATGCCCACATAGAGCAAGGGTCTACACAACGCACCCACAGTGTACAATCCCATCGGAGGCCTCCTATGAGGACTTCAAAGGGTGAGCAACACTTAAGACCTAATCCTATAAAGGAATGATCACAAGTGTCATCTGAACTCTAGGTACTTACAGATAAGTTGATGAGTCCCTTTTAGCGTAATGATGAAGATCTCCTTTTTATTGTTGAAGAGTCTTCAGCTCCCTTGATCCGCAACACAAAAGATATACCGGTACTTGGCTTCGGGTTGGATTAAGGTTTAGGACAAAAATTCACTCTCTTAGAATTTTTCTTATAAGGAAGAAAGAGTGATTCCCATCATCTATTCATTCAAGGCATCCCATCTTAATGATATGTTGTTAAGATAGTTACTGAAGGATCCTTGAATGTGGAAGTTCATTTTTCAATCCACTCTATTAAATGTTAATGAATGAGAGTGGATTGGAAGACGAACTCTCTTGAGAGAAAGGGCTTTAGATATATGATCTAGAGGTAAAACACATAAAAACACTCTCTTCTTTCTCTACCAGCAATATGGACAAGTCTCTCTTTATATAGGCAAAAGATTCCAACAGATATAAAACGGTCATATTTATGACAGAGTTTGATATCATCGAGTGTATACTCTTAATGGGATCGACTGTCCGCTCGATAACACAAACTCAAATGTTATACGCTTTTGAAATATTTTGCTAGCTGGTCGATGGGATCCATACTGGTGTCGATGTCATCGGATTTCTAACTTTGATTCCATCGATACTGGGATCAATCTATTGACATTTGAAAAATGAAAGAGACTAGCCTAAAATATTTCTGGTTTTATGGATATGATTGAGGGTCAACCTATGTCATCAGAATTTGAATATCGATGATATCGAGACCGAGTTGATGGATCGATAAATCGTATAGATTTACCTATAAGCACGCTGGACAGTTTGTGTCCATTTTTTGATCCAATCGACCAGGGCTCGATAGCATCGACATAAGAATATCGATTTTCTCAAGTGACCCGCGATCAAGGTTAAGAACATCCTAAAATATTTTGCTGGAAGAAATGCGCACCTACTATCGATATAATCAATATTTGAATTCATATTGAATCAGAACAATGAACGATATATCGAAGTTCATAGTAGTTTTCTTTAGAAAAATAGCGACGCCAAAAATCACCTGTTAATATTTTTGAGCTACTTTCGATGGACTCGATAATTGAATATCGATGATATCGATAGGTGTATCAATATATCGATAAACTCGTTCAGATGAATATGTGGTTGCTAGATACTTTTAGTCCTCTTATCGATAGTATCGATCAAGTCCCGAGGACATCAACAGCACAGATCGATCATATCGAAATGCGTATCGATATAATCGACAGGGTAAGCAAACTTAGAGATTTTCTTATGTTTGAAAAAAAGTTCACTTACCCAAAAACCCTCATATGTTCCACGTTATTTTTAAGGGTTTTAATCACCTAGTGTTTTGGGACATGGGATGTGAGGCTATGATTTACTTATGACGAGCTTCCACACATTCGGTTGAGGCAGGCACTTAAATTGTTCTTCCTGTGAGGCTCTGTAGTCCGATGACTCAACGCACACGCTAATTGACAAACTAGGGCACTAGTAGGTGCACTTTCATGCCCCACTTTCCAAAGGGTAACTGGAAAGTACGGGTCTCGGGGTGCCATCGTTCGGTCAAGGCAGATAAAAGGGACATGTTCGTCTTGCTAAGATGAACCCGGAATAGGCTTGCGAACGGAGTGTGCTCCAACACCTCAAAAGACAGAGGATGTGGATTATGAAACCAATCGGGCCAGTGAGTCCTGACCCCTCATCCCCTCAAGATCGAAGGCGCACCGCCCTCCCAAGCTATATCAGAAACGTGTCGACCCTCTCAAGGCATGTAGCAAGGATCGGTTGACTGACGAGAAGGACCGGTCTCGTTCCTACCACGGTGAGGCATGCTGCACAAACAAGGCTCATAAGTAAGTACCCTCCTCATCATAAATTTAAAAAGCCCATGAGGCCCATTTCGAGGCCTATTGTCCAAAGTCCATTTCAAAAAGACCTAAGCCCATTTCGAGGCCCATTGTCCAAAGCCCATTTCAAAAAAGCCCAAGCCCATCTCAAGGCCCATTGACTAAAGCCCAATTCAAAAAGCCCATGAGGCCCATTGTCCAAAGCCCATTTTAAAAAGGCCCAAGCCTATCTCTAGTGTCACGCCCTAAACTCGAAAATCGGGCTCACAAAAATTTTTGATTACCGAATCTGGTGTCGACAGCCTCTGTAATACCCCATTCTCGGCTCCTAACGTCCATACATCAGATTCTGATTCTGGGATCCTACAAGGAGGATTTTTTTTCTTCCAATGTACATTTAACTCATAATAAGCATAACCACAAGTATACCCAAATCACAAAGGTAACATCATCATCATATATCCACTAATATAAACTTTGAATACAATGCCGAAAGGGAAAATACATATGTCATAATAAAATCAAAGCTCCATAAGACAGCTGCACGCTCTATGTTCAATGCCGCTGCAACCTAACATCACCTGCATGCATCTATCGTGCATAAGCTTATAGAAAGCTTAGAGGGTGGTGTAAGTGTGTGCACAAGGCAAGTGTCAAGTATTTAATACAATGTCATCATCATATAATACCAAAAATACTGGTAATCCATAAATCGCACAATACCGAAATAAGAAGAAATACTAACAAGCTCATGAATTATCAGTGTAAGCAGAAATACTGACAAGATCATAAATCATACGATAACAGAGTAAGAGAAAATACGGACAAGTCCATGAGTCATACAATATCAGACCACGCAATACAAATCAGCTAGGCAAATGAGGAGTCATAGAGAGCCAAATATCTAATGCCGAGGATTCAATATAATGTGTAAATCCTGCTAAGTCTGTTTAGGCCATATAAGTACAGAAACCTAGGAGCCCAAAATGTCATAGGCCTGCGGATGTAATGCAATATGCGATGCAGATGAAATGACCAAGCTGGAGTGTGAAGTCGGGATGATAGTGTAAGACCTGTATCTTAGTCTGTACCATTCCATAGACTTCCGCAGTCTTACCGGTAGAATTTCGGCAACCTTCGACCCTTAACCGATATTGACGCGATCCTAATTCATATGCCGTCAACCTGTATCAACTCAACCCAAGACTAATACCATAGCGACCGCGCCGTCGCTGCGGTTCCGATGCCGCGACTTGCCCGCCGAGGCGATACCATGGTCAAGAGATGTGGGCCAATGTTCGGTGTGAAGAAAACGTCACGCGTTGCAAAACCCAAGAGAATCTCTACGAGATGTCACATCAATCCCATCAATCAATCCATCACATGTCAAGTACATGTCAAGTACACATCATCTTTCTCCCATTCCCAAGCGACTTTTGACATCAATCCCATCAATCAATCCATCACATGTCAAGTACATGTCAAGTACACATCATCTTTCACCCATTCCCAAGCAACCACAAAAGTCAAGATTTTCTTACACAAATACCTCAAAAGTCAAGAATCTCTTACACCTCCCATGCGTCTCTTACACAAAAGGCCACCAAAGTCAAAAAGGTGTCTTACACACCCATCACCACATCCATCCATCACCCATCTCTCTCCCTTTACAACTTTCTCTCTCTTTCTCATTTTTAAACTCCAATCCAAGAGAGGAAAGCCCTATACGTATGAGCACTCTCCAAGCCTCTCCCTCTCTTCCAAAAGTTCTAAGTGTGGTGCACCTCTCCATCCCAAGGTCTTCAATCCTAGCCATCCATTCCTCATCTCATCCATTGAAGTTGAAGCTAAGGTGCTAAGGAGCTCATAGGAGCAAGAAGATCGAACGGTGGGTGCCTATATAGGGTAGTTTTCCTTATTTTTATAATGGGCCAAGTGAGGCCCACCGATCCATGGTGTGGATCTCACTTGGGACCGTAAAATGTGGCCAATGGCCTATTTAGATCATCATGATCGTTCCATGATGGGGCCATTCTCCATGGACCCCATCATGATGTTTATTTTAATGTATTAGAGAGGTCATCTAGTCCGTCCATGTTGATAGGCAAAGGATCCCCACCGTTGATTTTCGATTTAGGAAGTCCCATGTGTAAAGGGACCCATTTGATTGTATGATTTCTTCAAAGGAGAGCTCATAGTGGCGGAGCCCTCCATCACAAGCGTGTCCCACTTTCCATCTCTCTCCCTTCTTATTTCATTTTATTTGTTTATTTTATTTATTATTTTTTTACATTATATAGGCTTGTGTGGCCTATTTGCATGGACCCCACCATGAGGCTCATTCTCTATACAAATCATAATGTGTGGCCCATTTTGTGTGTGACGGGGTCACACTGTTCTCCATGAGGTGGCCCACCTAATCAGGGCTCACCACAATGTTTTTTTTTCTTTTAAAAGACCAAACCGTCCAGCGTCTGGGACACTGGACGTTCCTGTATAAAAAAAAAGAAGAAAAAAAAAAAAGAAAGGGAGCTTTTGGGGTGGGCTACTTGCATAGGCCCCACCTTGATGTATATATCCAATCCAAGCCGTCCATCCTCTTACCCACATCGTTTTAACCGTTGAGTAGAAGAATGAGGCTGATCTGAGCTTCTGGTGGGCCATAGCATTGGGAACATTGGTGGTTGCCATTGAGAAATTTTCTGAAGTTTCTGTACATCCAAAAATCACAAACTCTGGACTCATTGGGATAGCCTCGAGCCACTGAGTACAATGGGCTGAGTGGATCTATGAGATGTGGGTCCCAGACGTGAAAAATCCTGAAAAAATGGGTTTTTCCCAAATTTTTTTAAAAATAAGAGGCAGGGCCTCTGTGTCTGACGCCTGCTGCAACAGGAACGGGCGGCCGTGCAGCCACCCACGACTGCTTCCGTGGGCCCCACCATGATGTATATGTTAAATCCACGCCGTTCATGAGGTGGGTCCCCTTCTCAGGTGGGCCCCCTCCAAGTTTCAGCAAATTCCAATACTCAGGTGGCCCATACCATAGGAAAAAGTGGGATTGAACATCTGCCCTTGAAACCTTCCTTCCGGGCCATAGAAGTTTTGGATCAAGATGAAATTGGTGTTTTCCCTTCATCCAGGTCTGAGTGACCTTATGAACGGCCTGGATGGCCTATAAACATAATGGTGGGCCCCACATGGGATCCACAGTGATGTATGTATTTATATCCACCGTCCGCCTGGATGGTGGTACCCTCCATGATGCATGTGTGCATGCGTGTGGGTGTGTGTTTATGTGTGGGGTGCTCATGCATGGGTGCATGCGTGTGGGTGTGTGTTTATGTGTGGGGTTGTACATGTGTGTGTGTGCGTGTGTGTGTGTGTGTGTGTGTGTGTGTGTGTATTATTGTATATACATATATGTATATATACATATATATATTATTGTATATACTATATACATATATATATTATATTATATTATGTAATGTACATGATGGTGGGCCTTCATGTGGGCCCCCACCATTGATGCAGGTGCTGCATCTAGTCTGCCCATCCATTTTAAAGATCATTTTATGGAATGAGTCAAAGAATGAGCCAGACCCACAGTCCAAGTGGACCCCATCTTGGCATGATTGAGGTCCATCTTAATGTAATTGTGACAGCTTATTGGGGCCCACTTTGATGTGGATGTAAGGCCCATGGGATTGGACCATTTGATATATCCCAAGGCCCTTGGGACCCGACCCATTTGATTTATATAAGGCCAAAGGGTTTAGGCCCATTTGATTTATATAAGGCCTACAGGATTAGGCCCATTTAAGATGTATATGGCTCATGAGATTAGGCCCATTTGATGCAATCTAAGGCCCACGGGTTATGACCCATTGCAATGCACATAAGGCCCATTGGTGTGGTCCATTTATGTGGCTCATTCGATGAATAAAAGGCCCATATGATACGGCCCATTTGATGTATTTAAGGCCTAATGGGACATACCTAAAGTCCATTGCAATGTGTGATTCCAACACGGATTATGTAATGATCGCGCCTTGGGAGCAATGTTGGTTTGACGTCCACATTGCGAGTGTAATGTTGGTTGGACGTCCACATTACAACTCTCCTTAAGGCCCATTGTTAGAACCGTATTTGTTGTCTATAGGCCGTCTAGGCCCATCTGCTTTGCAAGGATAGTGCATTACTTTAACATGTTTACTCTAGTTCTATGACTCATGATCATACGCATCATATGTATGCTTGATATGAGAATTGACTAATCATAGCATATGCCTTCGGACAGGTTGTTTATGGGCTCCCAGTTAGGTGGTGTTGCCCTACATGAGCGCACGATATGCGTAAAAATTTTTACATGACTGGATTACGTGATTCATGCATTTCGCATTTGTGTGACATGGTTATTGTACGCCCTAGCGACATCGGGGCCGTAACCTCCACAGGCATATCGTGGTTGGCAGGATTAGATACCAGAAATCTTATTCTACATGGGGATATCCCTGGGTGAAAGTTCCTAAACCCTTATGGTACTAAGAGGTTGCTCCAACTTCTAGACCGAGTAGGTAGATGAGCGTTGAGTGTCGATTACCAGATAACTGCACTCTCCACTGTGTCATGGTTGGTTGGAAGGGGGTGCGGCCTCACCTGCCCGAGAGTAGAGGGCAATGCTAGGCTGAGTTTGACCAGCTCGAGGAATGGGTACGCTATCGACGAGTCGTGCCTGATATTGGCCGACGGATAGTGAGGTCTCTTCCACTTACCTTATTGCGCGTAATGTGGCGGTGATCTGGTTTAGAGTGTACTAGACCCCAGTGATATCCCAGAGTTGAGCTATATTGACATGTGGACTTAGATGAGGATTGTATGCTTAACTTGCATCTTGCATCACATAGCCTTGGTACGGCTCATGATGTTTATGGATCCATCTGCATATTCCGCATTACTCTAATATTGCATGATCATATTACTACCTTGCGCACACACTTTCACTACCCTCTAAGCTTTCTATAAGCTTATGCACAACCGTTGCCTGCAGGTGACGTTGGATCGCAGCAGCGCTGAGGCTTGAGCACGTGGCAGATTACTTCAAAGTTTTTTTTCATCATCATTTCAATTCAACAGTCACCAAAACTCGATCAGGGCCACAAGTGCTATGACATGTATGAGCCACCTATCCTGATCCGAGGGTAAATTTGGGTTGAATTCTAATGGTCAGAACGCTTAAAAATAACGTGCAAGTGAAACGTGTCAGATTTCTTTAAAAATATAATTAATTTTCTAAATATCTTCATTTTCTCACTCTCTTTACTCCGAACGCAATAAAATGGTCTTAGGACATCATTTGGGCGTGATTTTCGCGGTGCTTGTCAAATTATCACTATCGGACTTTCGACGTGCAGTTCAGGTCCGATATGAGGTTTCAAAATGCTCCCGAGAGCAACCGGGTTTAGATATTGATCCTGAATTTTAGGATATTATAGCGTTACTGATTCTACAGGTTTTGGGTCTGACAGATTGTATTTAAAGTGGTTGGTGCTTATTTCACAGGTAATATAGTGTAGCGCTAGTTAATTCATGTTAAATTTTTAAAGAATTTCGTTCTAAATGATTTCTTTGACTTTGAACTTGGGTTATGAGACGTTACCAAGGTGTTATGGTTGACCCATTGCCTAAGGACGTCTAAATTCGGGTTGGTAAAAATTTGGGGTGTTACATTAAGCCCATACAATAAGGCCCATTGTGATGTATTCTCGGCCCATAAGATGTGACCCAATATGATGTATATAGGCCTAAGTTTGTGGCTCGTTGTAATGTACTTGTAGGCCCTTTGGTGAGGCCCGATGTAGTGTATATGTAACTCGGAGTGCGGCCCAGTGTGATGCATGTGAGGCCTAGGTGGTGAGGCTCGATGTGATGTGTGAGAGGCCCATGCGATACGGCACACTTGATATGTATATGGCCCTGATGTGAGGCCACGAGCTCACTATATGTTTGGCTCTATATAGGTCACCCCTTGGGAGCAATGTTGGTTGAATGTCCACATTGATGGGTAGTGATGGTTAAACGTCCACATTGTGACCTTCCCTTACTCCTTGTTAAGCCCATTCTCATCATTCTCTTGTGGGTTAACACAGATAAGTGGGCCCCATTCTTTGTAGACGGATGACTCTGTGCTATCGAATTTGATATAATCATGGCTAAGGGCCAATCTTTATGTTATGATTGATCGGTCGTTCATCTATGGACCCTGCATTGTTTATAGGCTGAGTATCGAGGCCGATTCTGATTTATCAAGGCCAATTGTATAGGCCGATTCCAATTATCGAGGCCGAGTATCATGACCGATTACTGGTTAGCGATCGAGGCTGATTATCATAACCGATTTTTCGATTCTAATTATCGATTAATTTCGATTGTCCTGGCCGATTGCCGATTAGCGATCGAGGCCGATTATCGTGACCGATTACTGATTCCGATTGATATGGCCGATTTGCTGATCCCGATTGTCAAGGCTGATTGTCGATCGATTCCGATTAGTTGAGGTCGATTGTATAGGCCGATTCTAATTTGCTGAGGCTGATTTTATAGGTCGATTTCGATTATTGAGGCTGAGTATCGAGGCTGATTCCAATTTGTCGAGGCCGAGTATAGAGGGCGATTCCGAGTGTCGATTTCAATTGCCAAGGCCGATTATCGAGACCTATATGATGTACAAGCGACCCGTAGTTGAGGTTCATTATGATGTATTCATGGCCTATGGGCAAGGCCCATTACGATATGTATTAGGCCCATGATGTATGGCCCGTTTGATGTATTCGAGACCCATGTGCAGGGCTCACATACCATGTATTTGAGGCCCATGAGCAGGGCCTACCTGTTGCGCATATGTAGCCCTTAAGTAAGGCCCATTGTGTTATATATTAGGCCCTTATGTGAGACCATGGGCCCATTATATGTTTAGCTTTATGTGAGTCATTCCTTGCGGGCAACGTTGGTTAAATGTCCACATTGTCGAGGCCGATTGTTGATACTGATTATGAGTATGTGACAGCATAGCATCATGATACATGTTATATGCATCATCTGCATATTTGTTATGAGATGTGATTGACCATTGCATATGTCATTGGGCAGGTTGATATGAGACTTCCTGATAGGCGGAGGTTATCTCACATGAGCGCATGACATGCACAGAATTGATGCATGACTGGATTGTATGATTCATGCATCTTACACTGTGTTGTGATTACTGTACGCGCTAGCGATATCAAGGTTGTAGCCTCCACGGGCATGTTGTGGATGACCAGATGGGACATCAAAAATTTGTTCTAGCATCGACCTGTCATAGATAGCCCTAGGTGAAAAATCCTAAATCCTCTTTGTACGAGAGGACACCCCAACGTCAAGACCGAGTAAATACATGAGCGCTTGAGTGCCGAATACCAGGAGGCCGCGTCTCCCACTGTGTCGTGGTCGGTTGGGAGGGGGTGTGGCCTTACCCGCCCGAGGGTAGGGGGCATTACAAGGCTGAGTTTGACCAGCTCATGAATGGGTCCACTATCGACGTGCCGAATAGATATTGACAGACTATTGGCCAGGCAGATAGCGAGGTTTCTTATACTCACTTGGACTGTGCTGCTGGGAGAGGGTGAGTGCCATTTGGAGTGTACTAGACCCTGGTGATGATCCGAGAGATGAACTGTACTGACATGTGGACTTTTAAGCAGGAGTTACATACTCATTCATTCATTCATTCACTATCCACTATGGATGGAGGTGCACAACTATTTGTTATGTGTACCTTCGCAATTACCAAGATTTCGATTGTGGCGTACGACTAATCTGAGATCAGGAGTTTACCACATTGAGCCTGACTATTTAAATTTTGGTATGAGACTGGTTTGGATAGAAGTCCTTTATGATAGACCCCATAGCCTATGATACTACGTTCTATCTGTCACGCCCCAAACTCGAAAACCGGGCTCACAAAATTTTCGATCGCCGAATCTGGCGCCGACAGCCTCTGTAGAACCCCATTCTTAGCTCCTAGGGCCCATTCGCCAGGTTCCGATCCTGGGATGCTACAAGGAGGATTTTCAACGTCAGTTTGATTCGTAATAAGCATAACCAAAGGCATAACCCACAAACAACAACCAAGAATTCCATTACATTTCCACTGTGATCACAAACTTTACAAGTACAATGAGCAAACTGGTCTGCCACGGTCAATCTGGAAACCCGACCGGACTAAAGACTTAGCTTGACCTAGATCCGATAGTAGAAAGCTTAAGTCCGACAACATTTAGTAACAGGACCTCCAGAAGTGCTCCACGGAACAGTCCGTATTTGGACATAACCTAAGTATACCATGGCCCTGAGTCTAATTTGGAGAGTTTCAAGCCTATATAAGGACCTTAAACCCTCACTCTCTCATCCCATACGAATTTGGGAAAACCTAGGAGAGAGAAGAGAGAAAAGAGAGAGAAAGTGTGAGAGAAGTGGGAGGATCTTCCTGTTATCCTACCCTGCTATCATACGTGCTTAACCATCACAATCTAATCACTTTTTCGGTGATTCTAACTTCGTTCTTAGGTAAGAAAGGCTAACCCTAACCTGTTCTAGGGTTTTAATTGGTGCAAGTAGTGAAGTAGCTAACCTAAATCATACTGTAGGTTGTCAATCAGTCGTTGACAAAGACTTAGAGTTTCTATTGAATTCGTTACACTTCTACGGCGTAAGGTGCGGATTTTAGATGCTTAGGTTACCTGTTTTCAAAGCTTTCAATGTCGTTTAATGGTAGATTGTTGACAAGGATGTTGTTTGACATGTAGAACATGCTGTCTATTTTTTATTTCAAATACATACGAAGAATATGAGATTTAGGATATTTTAGGTATTTGTAGAAAATACCGTATACATATGAATTTTGCTGATAAGATTGCCATGAGTATTTGCCGTGTATCTGTGCTAGTTATGCGTGTATGATCTGTTCGGCGAAGAGATTCGCCCTAATGCATATTTTGGCCGACATATGCTATGTAGACTAATGTGTGTAGACTAAGTGTTTGTACAAATATTTGTATAAGTATTGAGTAAATGAGGTTGTAGATTAGTGTTGAGATAGGATTCTCAACTATTTTGATGATGTATATGATTTCCTCCATGTTTGTTATATTTGAATTGTCTATTATATATATATATATATATATATGAAATGCTTGTGTATGGTTAAATTGCTTATGTTGTATCTTATAACATGTTGCTAACATGCTTGAATTACTTATTATTTTCATTCTGTTATCTCATATGATTACTGATTCACATTATATGTGCCTGGGGCTATACTCTAGTCTGGGCAGTCGGTAACAGACTAGAATTCGTGGTTGGATCTTATTCGCCATGAAGGACGTGTTGGCGAACCCGAGTCGTGCTTTGGCTGACGGCAGTGGTTAGGCCATGCGAGGTGTTTATGCACTTCATGTCGTTCAGCTTGAAGTGCGCTCGTACTAGTCGACCTCGTCAAATAACCCAACTAACCACTGTATGTTCACCTTATATTGGTCATAACCGCTTGAACCTAGGGTACTAAACTTACCAGTGAAAATCCTAATAACTATGGTACCTCGATCCATTAAGACTCATGAGTCGGGCATGGTGGTATGGGACGTCGTGGTCGAGCTGTCGGCCTACGCTATGGAGACGAGCTTCCCCGCAGTGACCAGTGAGCACCTTAGACTCGTGAACCGATTATGGTGGTATGGGACACTATATTCGAGTTATCGACCTACTCTGATTGGTGACGAGCCCTTTGTAGTGACCTCGAGCGTACTCTAAGTCTACGGGAGGCGACAACCCTTCCGTAGCAACAAGAGTACAAACTAGGCCTGTATTAATAAGGTGATGGGGGAGCAGTGCAACGAGTGCGTGCAACAGCCCTGACAGCCCTTGAAGCGACCTAGAAATATATCATTGTATGAGACTACTAGGAGTGACGACCCTAGACAGGATCTTTGTTAGGAATGATATAAGGGAAGTACCCTAGTTTCCCAACCCAGCTATATGAAAAGGACTAATAACTCGGTAATCATGTTCATATCGCACTGCATGTGCCTGAAAGATGTGGAACACTGAGGAATGAAAGCATGCCGCAAACGTAAGATAGTGTCGCATGAGGGGGTATGTAGGTGAGGGCATGCATCATTATTGCATCTCATCCTTGCATTAATCACAGTATTTAGGAATGTTTGATTGCTTATTTTACCATTATCGCGTGATTGATTTGATAACATATTAACATTTGCTATATGATTCCACTGAGTTGATCACTCACTCCCACGTTACAGGACGGTGTTATACACACTAACCAGTCCCTGTTTTAGTTTCAGATGATAGCGCTGCTTGTGAAACGGAGCCGGACTTTTATGATGATGAGGAGAGTTTCTCCTATAGGCAGCTATCAAGAGGGTCTATGTAGACCGTGTTCTGATCGACGAGATTACAGGGATGTTGATTAGACGCCATGACACTTATCATTTTGTACTTTTGGAGCACTCATGTATATTCTTTTTGTTCATTTTTGGGGTATACATGTATATCTTGAACCTAGTAACATGTTCACGCTCTGGAGACTTACAAAAGTTCATATATTTTATACATCTATCACAGTCTTCCGCTTGCATAATTTAACTGTCTCTGGAGTATGATATGCTGTTTTGGTCTAATCTCACTCATGTTTTTTGCACTAATATGAACAACATTCATCCATCATTGAAAATGTTGAATAAGTGATGTTCTGGAACTCGCTCCTATCACATATTTGGATATGATCGGTAAGGCTGTCTCTCATTATCCTTCTAAAATGGAAGATTTTCCCATAGATGTCCAGAGCTTTTGTGACGATTATGAAAATTTAAAGATCTGACCAGTATTTGAGTGGATGGAAATGAATGGATTGGGTACCAATGAAGATCTGGTGGAACTGGTTCCACTGAATCTATGGATCTTCACGCTCACAATAAGAAAGATTTGAAAACATTTTGTGTCCAAACCGGGTCCAGCAAGATCAATCCCTAAAGGTCCACGAATCTTTGCAGCCACGCTGATAAGAGATCCGAAAATGGTTTCAAACTTACGAATAAAGCTAGGCATCGAACTGAGTCGGATCGGATTGGGTCCAACTCGATTCGGTCCGAAATCTACATGGGTTGACTTGAACTCGACTCGATCCGAGACCAAGTCTGGGACATCTGACTCGAACTGATCCGATGTACAGTTGACCTGACCTGAACTGAGTCCGACTCAGTCAGGGAAACCGAGTCGGGTTGGGTTAGGTACGGTTCAGATCAGGTTGGGTCTGTGGGTCAATTTTTTTATCAAATGTTCTAAAATGATCATAAAAAATGGATAAACGGCATTGATATAATAAATACATCACTGTGGGGCCCATGTAATTTTGATCTCATTTGATCTATTCGTACAACTCGGAGCTCGAGGTGCATATTTGCTCGTCTTTGCACGACACGTATTTACACAGCTGTAAGCTGCTATGTTAACATGTCGTGCATAAATTTGAAATCGGATTGCATACTGAGTTACTCTTATCGTACTGAGTAAACTCAGTTGGGCCCACCGTGAATGTATGTGGTCTATCTACGCTGTCCATCCGTTTTTACACCTCATTTAAGGGGTTGGGCCCAAAATTGAAGCATATAAAAGGCTCAAGTGTATCATATCACAAGAAACAGTAGGACTAATAATTTCCACCGTTGAAACCCTGCTAGGCCCCACAGTGATGTTTATTTGTCATCTAACCTGTTTATAAGATCATACCGACATGGATGAAGGGAAAATAAAAATATAAGCTTGATCCAAAACTTCAGTGGCCCCAAAGAATTTTTCAATGGTAGACTTTCAATTCACACCGTTTCCCACGATGTGGTTCATTTGAGATTTTGATATGCTTTATTTTTGGGCTTAAGCCCTAAAATTATCTTATAAAATGGATTGAAGGAGTGGATAAAATATATAAATCACGGTGGAGCCCACAGAGTTTGCTCAGTACACCTAGCATAGTGAGTTGCTCACTACGCAATCCGCTTCCCATGAAATTGCATTGTGGGCTCTTATCGTACTGAGTAAACTCTATTGGGGCCCACCGTGAATGCATGTGGTTTATCCACACCGTCCATTCGTTTTTCCAGATCATTTTAGTGATTGAAGCCAAAATCGATGCATATCTAAAGCTCAAGTGGACCATACCACAGGAAAAAGTAGAAGTATTGATTTCCACCACTGAAAATTTATAAGGCCCCAGTTATGTTTATTTATCATCCAACATGTTCATAAGATAAAGATATGTGATAAATATCCATAAGAATCACTCCGGATCGGATTGGATCCATTTGGTTCGGATTTCAATTCAGATCGGTCCGAATTGACCACAATCCAAACTTGATCCGAAAAACTGTCGGATCTGAATGAATGTATTTGATCTACACCGATCGAAGCCGTTGGTTCGGTTCGAATTGGGTTGGATCCACTAAATTGGGTCAGACATGCCCAGCTCTACTTACAGAGATCTCCTATGGGAAGACCATATAAGCACCATAACCATAAAGGATCTTGAACCAATAAGGAAACCCAATGAGAATTTTTCCACATTTAGAAGTTGTAAAATCATAATGCGATAAAGAGCTTGGAGCTCACATTAAACGTAACTTATCTTTATAGTATTTATCTTTTATCATAGCCTAACCTAATATAGTTTTAGCCCCATTTACTTTAGCCATGTTGTAGAACATTTTAAATTTAAATTAGATCATTATTGTCAAGCATTACCATTACAATACTATAGAAGTAAGATAAATATCCGCCATCTTCCTTTGTTGGATTTTGATCAACCTTCCAGTGTAGGTTGAGGGCCATGAGAAATGTAAAAAAATTCCTATAAAATAATACCTTATTAATATAATATTTACACCATATGTATTTTAATTCTTTTCATTAAGTTACCTCGTTCCATAAGTAAATTGTAAAGGATACTCTTAATTAAAAATCTTTAAATTCGATATTGTATTTTTCCATGAAATGACAAAAATGTCAACCAAATAATTTAATGAAAATTAAGGCGGCACCGGAATGTAGATATGACTTTATGTACGTGCATGCCCACGTGATTTGCATTGACGTCGGTGACATTCGATGCATGAGTTCACAGTATAGAGTCTCTTGGTGGGGTGATATGATTCTGCACGCATATGACTTTTTTTTCACATGTAAAGGCCGTAACTTTTAAATAAATGCTGTGGCTCACCTGTGTATGTATTTCATATCTATGCCATCTATTCATTTTGCTAGATTATTTTAAAGCATTAGTCCGAAAATAAAGTAAATTCAAACATCAGATAAACCATACCATGGAAAACAGTGGTGATTTACATTCGAGTAAAAAAGCAAAGCAGTTGTAATTGACTAATAACAACTTTTGCGGCTCATTATAAGCTTTTAAGGGTCAATCACCACTGTTTCCCATGATGTGGTCCATCTGAGATTGAATCTGCTTCATTTTTTGTTTCAAGCGTCAAAATTATTCAAAAAAATAAATGGAGATTGAATCTGCTTCATTTTTTGTTTCAAGCGTCAAAATTATTCAAAAAAATAAATGGATGTCGTAGATATAGAATACATACATCAAGGCGAGCCCCACAGGTGAGCCCCACAGGAAGGACCGTACCATCTTGGTAGAGGTAGGGCTGCACCTAATCCGCCATGATCACTACGTGGCAGCTTATTGCACCATGTTTAAACCTGAGGCCGAGAACGAAAAAAGCGTACATGGTCTGCACCGCCGTAAATGTTCGTAACTTCGTCCTCATGCTTTCCATAAACTGTCGGAAGCGGATTAGGTGCGGCGAGGCCTCACCCAAGACGGTGCGGCCCTTACTGTGGGGCCCACCTTAATTGTATATATTTTATATCCATGCCGTTCATCCATTAATGCAGGTCATTCTACGGAATGATCCCAAAATGAAGAAGATCCAAATCTTAAGTGGACCAGATTAAATAGAAACACTAGTGATTGAATGTGCTGCCATTAAAAACTTCTTAGGTCCACCGTAATGTTTTTCTAATTTTTATTTCCATCCAACAACTTGATAAGGTCACGTAAACCTGGATGAAGGAAAAACCAAATATCAGGATGATACGAAACCTTAATGGTCAATCGCAATTGTTTCCAATAATATCGTCCATTGGATATGCTTCATTTTTGGATCATGCCCAGAATAAGCTAAAAAACAGATGGATTGGGTGGATATAGAATACATATGTCGAGGTGTGCCTATAGTAATGGCTGCACCGTCTTGCGTGATGTCGGCCCCTACTTAATAGGCTCCATAAAATGTCCATGAAGAGTCTTTAACTCATATTAAATCAACCATCGTGGGCCCATCTTTTGTAATTTCGCATAGAACAATTAATTGCACATAAATCATATCCTCCTAATTGGAAGATGGACTGTTAATCAAAGTGTTGAGATGTGGAGCCACATTTAGGGCCGTTTTCGACCGATCGTGGGCTATGCTCGACTGGTCATAGAGACTCGCTCGACCGGTCATGGATCGGCTCGACTCAAAGTCCAGCGAGCATCATTTTTGGATCCCAAGGTGCTCGACTGGTCGTAACCCATTCACAATCGGTCGTAGGGTTCTCTCGACCGGTCGTGCAGTCTGCTCGACCGGTCGTAGTTACGCAGATTCGTTTCCGAATCCGATGCGAACTGCGGATTTTGGTGTCTCCATTTGCAAGGGTGCAGAAAGGGAGTTACGTAAACTATAAATAGAGGTTGCTAGGACTTTTCTAGATATGATGAAAGTTATTCTAAGGTATGCACTAAGGGTTTTATATATTCTTCCAAGGGAGAGGTTAGTATCTTGCCTTGTAATCTTCGTTCCTCTTCATAGTGGAAGTTTGCGTCTATGGTTTTTACCCAAGTTTGAAGTTTTTCCACGTATATCTTGTCTTGTTGTTTGTTTTGATTGTTTTGATCTATTTCTACTTTATATTTCTTCTTGTTTATCGTTTGTGGGTAATGCCTGAAATTGGATATAGGCTCACTACATTGTTGGCGTGCTGCGCTAGATGAAGTTGAGGAACATTTGCAACTTGATCAAATTGTTGGATCGTCAAATCAAGCTGATTTAGTTCTATTAGATTTTTGGGACCTTCCCCATCTTAATGTTGGGACCAAAAGTTAGCTAATTCCAAACATGTGTGGGATCTCCGCCATCCACAAATAGGCCCATGTGACCCTATGGAAGACGTACATGCTCATGGTTTGAGCTTTCAATCAAGTGAGTTAGACTGTTTGGAACATCTAACTCATAAATCAGGTCATTTGAGATCTCAAGTGGCCCACAACGTACAAAACAAATCTACAAATCGGAAAGATATTTTAGCCGTCAGTTTACTTTGTGGTCCACACGATGAGATAAACGGACTGACTTTTGAAGAAGAGAAGATCCAAGTATGGTTGTGAACCAAATTGAAAGATCAAACCTCTCAGTGTTCCATATTGGGTCGTGTGTGCCCGTGGACGGGCAGGCTCCTGCAGGTGTGTGAAATTACAAGGGACTTTTACAACAAAGTTCCACGGTAGATTTGATTTTACCAAATAGTGCCTCCAATGATCAGGCAGTGCTTTTCAAGAGGAGAAATTACATCACTACACTTTTCTTTCTCTTTCTTTACAATGAAGTGTAAAATGAAAAGTTGTAGGCCTATGTTGTATGTATCTCACATCTACTAACATTATTATTAGATTAATAAAAAAATTTATGGGATCCAATCATAAAGTAAATCAATCCATAAAAAATAATGTATACCATTTAAAATACTCTAATTCAAGTGTAGCTCATCTAAGCTGATGACTTATTAGTGTTATCACCATGGTATGGTGCATACGTATACGTTTAACGGGTTGGATGTGATACACATATTATGTGGGCCCCTCAAGTCTCAAGTTTTACTATTTTTAAGGGAAAAAAAATAATTAAATGAGGGTATTCTTATAATTTTATCTTTTAAAAAGCACCTTAATTTTGTTTCAAATTGTGGAGACATAATCGGTAAAATATAAATTATTGAGGAATTTTATAGTAAACATCTCAAATTACATAACTTCGTAAATCGGTGGTAAACTATTATTATAGTCTTATTTATTTGCAACTTGCAAGCAAAGCAAAAGGATAGATAATCCGGCACACGATGGCCATCCGTGTGCGAGCTTCTTGGTAGGGGTGAAAAGTTGGCAGGCTGGTGAATATTGGATGCTTTGGTAGTCTTTTCGATGGGAAGATACCAACGCTTTGATACAGATAATCATGGATTCATGACAAAAGTACTGACGTGGACCACATTCAGCTGAGTAAAGGTCGATGTTGAAGGGTTTGAATGTTCCACTGTAGAAGAATAACCACCCATCCGGTATTAAGAAACGACTGAACATCCCATGTTAACAAAAGACGCCCATCCAATGAATAATTTGGATAATTAACCATGGACGCCACATCCATGATACACATGATACACCAAATAGGGATATGCTCAGTAAAACCATTTGGCATAATCTTTTTTAAAATGGGAGATCTCTCAAAGATTATTGGATCTTTTGCAGTGATTCTGAAAATTTGAGAAATGGATTATTATCAATGCAGATGAAACCAATGGATCCGTTATCCATCTGAGTCCAATAAGATTAATCATGTAAGATTCAAAAATCTCTGCAGACACACTAACAAGAAATCTAAAAAAGATTTCTAATGTACGAATATCTCTTTAGTCAGGCCAAGATAATCAGAGAACAATTGAGCGTCGTGACTACTAAGGATCTTGGCCAGCAAGGAAACTCAATGAGAGTTTTATCACATCCCGAAGCTATAAAAGGAAAACGCAATGAAGAGCTATAGGCCCATGCCAAACACAATTCATTTACACAACGTAACACTATTTTTATCTTAATTTTTAGCTCTTCAATTTTCGTCCAGCCATACTGCAGAACATCTAAGGCATATGTTAGATTAGATCACTATTGTCCAAAGCCATCGCCACATCATTGTAAATGTAGATCGGGCTCACGTGTGCCCTTTTAGGAAGCGTGTGTCGTGTTGAAAGTGTGGGAAGTATTATGTTTGACTGGAGTTCCCACTAGTTAGTTACTCTACTTCCATAGTTGGCTAGACCTTATAGAAATATTAAGAGGGAATCTGAATGTTCTCGACCCTAAAATGACTCATTTATCTGCAACCGAAGATTCAAAAGAATGGACCATGGTTACAGAGAGGGAAGGTGTTACGCACACCCCCTCCGTTTGTACTATTATATGGTCTCTGCTTCACAGGATTATACGAGCTATTTGGGATTTAGTTCTTTCGTGCAGAAGGTGCAAAGTATGTGTAATGTTGTATTAATGTACCATCATTGACAAGAAGTAGCCCGTGTTAAATAAATCTACCCTAACTCACCTACTTTCCGAAGCAGTAGAATAATCAATCAACTCGAGTTTTTGATGGGTAGGATCCAATAATTTGACAAGCCATAGAGCATATACTCGAGTCAACTGGGTGTAGAAATGCAATGTATGAAATGTGATGTTGATGGATGTAATAAACATGGGGATTGAGAAGGGAATGAATGTTGTACATTGCAAATGCAATTTGGATTAAGCTGATTGAGATTAGGTAGAAAAGTGGGACAATTTTTTCTCAAGGGTTAGATTGAGTGGTTTGGATCAGAGTTTTGGTCCCTCAGGTTGCTAATGATAGTGTTAAACAAGGGCAACCTGGGTTAGGCTCCTCTCCTTCTGCTCTCACTTCTCCTTGGTGAAGGGACAGGATGACTTGGCTAAAGGATTTATGGAGGTTAAGGGATATATGGAAGTTTATTAGATGATTAGAAATGAAGAGGAGGGTGGTTATTTATAGCCCCTTAGGCTAGTTTTTTTTTTTTTTTTAATTGTAAAGGAGGGTTGAAAAGGGGTTAATGGTTAGGATTTGAGATTGCCACGTGGCACAATCTTGATGGTTTGATTGGTTGGTAAGATTATAATTTGGGCTAAAGGGGTGAACAACATGGTTATTTCTCTTCTCCATATGCTTGTGGCTAGATTCAGAGTAACCTCACATGATTTACCCCTTCTCTTGTCAAGGTAAGAGAGCTGCCACGTGGCGGGCGGTGCCCACCACATGGGTTTCTCCTTGCTTTCGTAGGGGGCTCCTAGGATGGTGAGTAATCCCCTGGTTCTCTTTGGTTTTGCTTTGCGAGTGTCCTAAAAGTTGTTGTGCTAAGGTTTGAGCTCATTTTGGGTTTAGATATGGACTAGAATAGAGTTTGGTTTTGGGCAGATTTTGGGTTTAGACTGGCTGGGTTTGACGTTGGGTTAATTGGGTGAGTTGATTGAGTTTAATTGGATTTGACTATGCGAGTTAACTGGGTTCGATTGGTTGAGTTGATTGAGTTCGATCTAACTGGGTTTAACTAGGTGAGTTAATAGGTCCGATCTAATCAACTGGGTTTAACAAGGTTTGAGCTCATTCTTTACTATGAATAGGCTCATCCATCTAAATCACAGTTTTCTAGGATAGAGATGGATATGATAATTATAAAGGAGGACTTTCTGATTTATCTCAAATGTTTTCCTAAAAATGTTCTTGTCATCGAATACTTTCATCCTCTCTTTATATATTCTCGTGTTGTCATACACGTCTTTCTTAATTTCTTCAAACTTCACAAGCTAGAGTTTGCGCAGCATGCTTGCTTTTTCAATGTTAAAATTGAACTTCTTTATGGCCTAGTATGCCTTATATTCTAATTGCACTAGAAAGTGATAAGCTTTTTCAAAGAGAAGTTTATGAGGAGGCATTCCAATAGTGGTTTTAAAAACAGTCCTATAAGCCTACAACGTGTATGTTAACCTTAAAGACAAATCCTTATGTTTTAGATTTATAGTTTTCTCTAGTATCTGTTTAATATCTCTATTGAAAACTTCAGCTTGGTCACTTGTCTATGGATGATAGGGTGTATCCATTTTGTGAGTAATACCATATTTTCTCATTAAGTTCTCAAATGGTCTATTACAAAAGTGTAAACCACCATCACTGATTATAGATCTCAACATTCTAAATCTTGATAAGATATTTTCTTTTAAAAATTGTATAACTATTTTGTGGTCATTAGTTTTACAAGGAATCGCCTTCACCCATTTGGAAACATAATCCACAACTAAGAGGATGTAAAGATGTCCAAAAGATATGAGAAAATGTTCCATGAAATCAATACCCCAGCAATTAAAAAAATAATTTACTATTAGGATAGAATTTTCAGGAATTATATTTCTTCGTGACATTCTTCTCATTTTCTGACATTGCTCACACGCATTACAAAACTCATGTGTGTCTTTAAACATCATCGGCCAATAGAAACCATATTGTAAAATCTTAATGGTGGTTTTCTTTGTCGAAAAATGACATCTACAGGCATGTGAGTAACAAAAAGAGATGGCACTATAATGTTCATTATTCGGGACACATCTCTTAAGAATTTGGTTTGGGCAATATGTAAACAAATAAGGATCATTCTAGAAAAAGCTACGTATCTCGTATAAAAATCTTTTCTTATCTTATGATGTCCAATGGATCGGTAATTTTCCTGTCATAAGATAATTTTCTATGCAAGAATACCAAGATAATTGAGAGGCATCAAATAATTGTTCATATGGAAAAATGTCTTTGATTGACGAACTCTCAATGGAATCTGAAATAACTAGTTGAGACAAGTACTCCGCTACTATGTTCTCTACTCCTTCCTTATCATGTATTTTTAAGTCGAATTCTTGGAGTAGGAGGATTATATTAAAAAATGGGGATTAACATCATTCTTTGAGAGAAGATACTTGATCGCCGCATGCTCAGTGAAAATTATAATTTTTTATCCAATTAAGAAAGACTTGAATTTTTCCAGAGCAATGACTATGGTAAGGAGTTCATTTTCCATGGTGGAGTAATTTATCTGGGCACCATTCAGTATTATACTTGCATAGTAGATAACACGGTTTCAATATGATTGTAGCCCGAGTACCCGTCTAGGAAGAAATAGTAGGATGATCGGCCAATCTTTCTAATATTTTATTAACAAAAGGTAAAGGAAAGTGGTCTTTCCTCATGACAATATTTAACTTCCTGTAGTCAATGCACATTCTTCAACCAATGGTAACTCTAATTGACACGAGCTCATTGTTGGCATTAGCTATAATGGTAATTTCATACTTCTTGGGTACCACTTGAGCTGGGCTCACCCACTGACTATCAAATATAGGGTATATGATACCTACATCCAATAATTTCAACACCTCCATCTTAACCACGTCCCTCATGTTTAGATTTATTTAGCATTGCGGTTGCCTTGATGTTTTAGCGTTCTCCTCCAGGTGTATTTGGTGAGTGAAAATCAGAGATACAATTCCCTTAAGATCTGCAATAGTCCATCTTATGACATTTTTGTGGTTTGTAAGAGTAGCAATCAACCTGCTCGCATGCTCCAAGTGGGAAGAAATCACCATTGGATGTCTCCTTGACCTAAATAAACGTACTTTAAGTCAGATGGCAATGGTTTTAGTTTAAGCTCTGGTGGCTTAATGCTAGACGATAGAGGCTTTAAGTTTATAGGGGGTAATTTTTCAAAGCTTGGCCTTTACCGGTTAGTTTCAAGTACGGCTTAGAATTTATTAAAGTGCTCACTATATCTAACATTGTGTGATCGCCAGAATTCATAAAGTGAGCAATACAAGATTCTAAGGGGTCAAAGACTGTAGTCAATATGAGCTCCTCCTCCATGAGTGTGTCAATCATGTTTATCTTATGGACCTTATTTATATCCCCAGGTTGTTTTGAGAGAGCGAACACGTTCACCTCCAATGTTGTGTTACCAAATGACAACTTCATCACTCCATTCTGAAAATTGGTGGTTGCATTTGAAGTGGCTAGGAGTGGGCATCCTAAGATAATCAAAATTTATGTTGTAGCATTTATGACTGGCTGTGTGTTTAAAATGATAAAGTCTACTGGGTAGTAAAACTTATCAACTTAGACAAACACATCGTCAACTACCCCTCTCAGTATTGGAATAGATCGTTTAACAAGTTGTAAGGTCGTCTTGGTGGGTTTTAATTCACCAAGCTCTAATTGTTTATACACTGAGTAGGGTATAAGATTAATGATTGCCCCAAAAACTAACAAGGCTTGTTTAATCTGAATTTTCTTATGAAACATTAGATCATAGGGCTACCCGAGTCTTTGTATTTTGGGGGCGCATTTTGCTTGATAATCGCGCTCACTTGTTCAGTTAAAAAGACTTTTTTTGCACATTTAATTTGTGTTTAACTATATATGCAAAGGTCCTTAAGAAGCTTGACATAGGACGGAATTTATTAAATCGCATCCAACAAGGGAATGTTAATTTTTACTTGTTGGAAATATCTAAGATGCCTTGATTCTCTGATGGGTGTTTGGATGAGACAAGATATTGGGAAACGGAGCCACAGGCTTGTGCCAATGCACCGACTCTTTATCTTGTGGGGTAGGGATTGATTCATCATCTGTAACATCTCAAAAAAATCCGTACAAAGACCCGAGTACCACCTCAAGTAGAAATCCCTAAGGATCGTATCCTGTAAAAATTTAGGTGAAAATTAATTAAATACTGAACTAGATTAATCGATGGATTTAGCTTGAACTGCTATTTATATAAATGGCAAGACCTAAAACCATCAACATCACTAACTCAACATTGCTTGAAAATCTAGAAGAAATTCCAAAAGCCCGTTGCTCTCGGGAGCACATTGAAACGCTGTATCAGACCTGGACCGCACGTCAAAAGTTCGATGACCATGAAACAATAAGGTTATGACTGTCTTATTGGGCATGAAAACCATCGCAAGAATCGAGCCCAAATAGTATCCAGAAATGCGCAACTTAAGCCCTGAGCGAAGTATATGAGGAACGTGAATATCTTTAGAAAACGTAATGAAACTAAAGTAAATTGGGCCGTTCTCTTACATGTAAAATTGAAGATTTCGAACCGTCATTTTCTGACTGAACTTCACCCATAGATCAGGGAAATTTCCTTGCACATATTGGTATACTTGTGGCCCTGATCGAGTGACAACGACCGTTGATCTGATACAGGTCTTCCACGGTCGATCGGCATATCCAATCGCGTTAAAACCACATCCTTGCATAGATCCATTGTCAGGAAACTTACCATACGCTGTAAGTGAGTAGTGGACTTCCTGATGAACCCCATTTGTCAAAAACAGGCACCCCTTGGTTATTAATCAAGTATACCATGGCCCTGGGGCCATTTGTACCATTTTTGGGCCTATATAAAGCCCTTAAACCACCTCATTCCTATACCATACGAATTTTCTCTAACCCTAGGAGAGAGAAGAGAGAAAGGAAGAGAAAAGAGTTGGGAGTGAGGGGAAATCCTTGAAGTTTGCTACAGTGATTCTTTCCTGCTACTTCACGCACTGAATCGCCTTTATATCTAGCTAACCGATCCATTTCAACTACGATTTGGGTAAGAAATCCTAACCCTAATCTTGATTTAGAAAGAAAAATGGACTAATTGGTAAGCTAGCTAATCTATTTCATGATTTAGGTATCCGAAATTCCATTTTCAGGAATGTAGGATTCGAACCGAGTTCGAAACGAGTATTTCGACGAAAGGTGCAGACTATAAACGTTTAGGTTATGGTTTTCAAGGCTTTCAATTTCAGCGATGATTTATGTCTGACTTGATTGCTGCCATAGGATCTTCGTTACGACATTTTCAATATATTATGTATATGTGAACTATGTTGAATATAAGATGCATTCCATGTGTTTGTTGAAATGTTTGAATGAATATGAAATAGTGATTTGTACTTGTCATGACTATAAATCTAGGATTCATGTTTGTCATGTGTATCACAATTTCTTTGTGTAATGAATTGTTATACTTTATGTCGTGACTAATCTAGTATATGTATTTGGCAATGTGTAGTCTAAGTGTTTTATAAAATGTCCGAATGAAAAATTGTTGATGAATTACATTTATAAGGGTAATGAGATAGGATTCTCAATTACCCTATCTATATGTACAGTTTCCTTCATGTAATCTTAATTTCATCTACACGATTTATGGATAAAATGCAATGTTTGGTAACATGTTTAATATATTTGACGAAATGCTCAAATGAGATATTAATTTGAATTGTTATAAAATGTTGATATGATTTTCACATGTATTTACATGCTACATCTGAGTAAGATGAGACTGCAATGTAGTCCAAAAAATGGGTAATGATTCTCGTTGAGTGGCCGAATTAGTCTTGCCACATTTGATAAGTTCGATGAATCTGGGTCATACGACGATTGTCGACAGTGGTCAAGCCATGGGGAGTGCTTATGCTCTCCATGTCGATTAATTCAGCATACGCTCATACTAATCGAACTTGTCTAATAAACCGATTGACCTATTATGTGTTTACCATGTATGAACACTACTGCTTAAATCTAAGGTACCACTTACCAATGTAAAGACCCATTTCAACCATGGTACCACGATCCACTAAGACTCATGAGCTGGGCATGGTGGTATGGGACACCTGGTTGAGCTGTCGGCTTACGTTAGGGTGGCGAATCTCTCCATAGTGACCAGTGAGCAACCCAAACTCGTGAGTTAAATATGGTAGTATGGGACACTGTATTCAAGCTGTCGACCTACGCTGAAATGACGAGCCTCCCCGTAGTGACCTCGAGTATAAACTCTAAAATTTTTCTATCCACTATTTTTCATTAGGGGTGATGCCCTACAACTTGTCTATCGTATGTGATTAACTAGGATTGGTGACCCTAGATGGATCCTTCGGGTTGAGTTAATGATATAAAGAGAGGTACGTTAGCTTCCTGAATCTGCTGTATGAATAGGCCTAATTAATTACTTGGCTAACACAACCATGCACAGCATTACATGTGCTTTGGCGAGGAAGTTGCATGTTTAGGGAGTTTGTCATGCACGAATGGTTGTTGGAGTCGCTTTTGAGGGAGCTTTGTGCGAGGGCATACATCATTACTGCACACTATCCCTGTATTAATAAGAGTAGCAAGGAAGTGATTGTTGTGTTGCTTTATCATTATTGTTTGATTGAATTGATAACATGTTAACCATTGCCTTATAGTACCACTGAATTAATCACTCACTCCCACCCTGGGACAGTATTTTATAACACCAACGAGACTCTGGTTTAGATGCGGGTGATGCCGGAGTCTATGCAGCTGATCTGGACTTCGTATATGAGGAGGAGGAATTCTCCTATGTTCAGCTATTAGGCGGGTCTATGTAGACCTCATCCTGATTCGACGGGATTATAGAGTTACATGGATTAGTTGGACATCTACATTTTGATATTTTGTATATTTTGAAACAAACCTTGTATATATTAAACCTGCCACATCATCATACTCTGGAGGTTGTAAAACATCTACCGTTCAAATATATATGTGTTTTAATCTTCCACTTGCTTAATTTAATTACATCGGAGTATGATATGTTGTTTTTGTATAATCTCACTCATGTTTAATACATTAATATGAACAATATTTAAACTTCATCATCCATGTTGCATAAGTGATGTGCTAGATCTCGAAAGTTGAGCTTTGCTTGACCCTCGAAATCTAGGGTGTTACATCATCATTTTTAGATTTATTAGAATCCTTAGGAATGATAGCCTTTATCAGTATCGTCTTGTCTATTTCCTTTCCAATTCTAAGAGTGGTATTGGACTTTGCTTATTCCACATGTGGGTTAGGATGATTCGAATCACTCACTTAGTATTGTTTTTTTGGGTTAAGATGAAGTTAGGCCGTAAAGGTCCATTTCTTCCTAATAATCAAGTCTAATTCAATTCTCAAAATTGACATTTTAAGATCCTTTATGGCCTGTATGGTGGTCTAATTGAATTGCATCTGGCCTTGTATGAATGCTTGCATTATATCCTCAATGGTCCGCTTTTGTGGTTGCACTTGTGGTGCACTTTGAGGTGAAGGGGGAGGATCTTGAAGGGGAGAGTACTTACATTAACGGTTAGCCCATTTCTCCAATTGAAGTTGTGATGATTATGCCAGTTAGGACTATATGTGTTAGAGTTCGACGCACTGAATGGGCATTGGTAAGAATTCATGACATTCACTTGAGCTTGTAATACATCCAAAAAAGCTAGGATTGTAGGGCAAGCATTCATAAGTTGTGCATCACTCTCACAATTGCATTGGTGGATTGGATCACTTCCACCTTCTTTAGTTCCATGGCTTTAACTTTTCAAGTGAGACCCACAATCTTTGCATTCACATCATCCTCCTACTTGAGGACATGTATTCTACTTTTTCCTTAGGCATAGGCTTGGAATTATTTACTTTGTTGGTGGTGTCCCATGATTGTGCATTTTTAACCAACCCATCAAGGTAATTTCATGCCTCTTCTGGGTCCTTTTTCTTGAACTCGTCATTGCACATCATCTCAACAAATTAGCGCATATTTGAATTCAATCCATCACAAAAGAAACTGATTACTCGCCAAATTTCATAACCATGGTGTGGGCATGCGAGTAAAAGGTCCTTGAATCTCTCCCAACATTAGAAGAATGCCTCATCTTCCTTTTGGAAGAAATTTATGATGGTGAGCCTTAAGATGTTGGTTTTATGAACCGAGAAGAATATTTGAAGGAACTCCTGGGTCATCTCGACCCATGTGCCTATTGAACGCGATCTAAAAAAATGGAGCCATGACTTGTCTCTCTCCTTTAGAGAGATGGGAAATAACTTGAGTTTCATAATGTCTTGAGAGACGTTGTTGTAATGTAAAGTCGCTACAATCTCATCGAATTCCTTTAGATATAGATACAGGCTTTTTGAGTCAAGTCCGTGAAATTTAGGAAGAAGTTGGATCACTCCCTGTTTGAAATCCAGGTTACCAATATTAACCGAAAAAATTATTCAAGATGATATGGTTGTTTTTGCCGGTTGTAGGTAATATTATAAATTCATGATCCGGGGAATGTAGTGTGCATCGTTCTCATCATGCACCATCCTTTCCGGTGGTGTGTTTCACATAGGAATCTCATTGCAATTTTATCTTGTTTTCGTTATATTCTCCTCAAAGTATGGCTCCTATGAATGCATGTTTGAAGCATTCACAGCCATGATTTGAGATGATTCAGGCATACTCAAATATTTTCTAACTCAACGGCAGATGGAAAACACATCGACTATACCTCCTTCACTTAGAAGTCATTTGTATATGATCCCTTACCCACTTGGGCATGAGCCAAGCACAAGAAACTAAGTCCTAAACCTAAACCTAGAAAATAGAATCTTACAGCAAGAATTAAAATCTTACAACAATTAGAATCAATTCAAAAGCAATAATAATAAGATGAGGGAACAACGTTACCGATTTAGACGAACTAGGATTAAGAATTTTATATATATATATATATATATATATATATATATATATATATATATATATATATATATAAAGAACAAACAAAACGATATTAGGGTTTTTTTTAATCTGTAAAAATACCTAATTAGAACCAAACTTCCTAGAATTAAACCCTAAAATCACAACCTTAGGTAAGAACTATAAATGAAAACCTTAAGTATTCTCAGCGTGTCTCCCCAGTAACGACGCCAAAAACTTAATCGAACCCAATGGTTGACAACTCCAAGTATAGGGCTGCAATGCAACAATAACTCGGTAAAACCAAGATCAATCCACAAGAATTTTGGTGATAATATACTAAGAAATTAATTTTTATAAAAAATAGTTGGTCTAAGTCTTTAATCAAGTGGAATAGAAGAGTTGTAAAACAATTGTGAAAAAGACCAAAGATCTAAGAATCCCCAATTAATAGATTTCGAATTTAATTCATCTTTTGGAGTTAATAACTCAACTAGAACTGGATTCTAATTCGTTCTAATTGGAAGCTAACGCAATAATATCAATAAAAAAATATCCAACATAGATTAGAATTATTGTAGGCTTGATCTCTTATGAAGATCAAAGTAATCACATGTAACACCCCACACTTCTCAGTACTTGGGTGTCACCGTGTAACGTAACTTGGTTACAAACCCAGATTATGTGAACATTTACTTTCATTCCATCCTAAATCTGACCATCAAAAGTAATTCCCATCCATAAATCAAAACGTCCATCCAAGACGTCAAAGAAACCCACACCATATGTGTAATGTCTCAAAAAAATTCGTACAAAGACCCGAGTACCACCTCAGGCATAAATCGCTAACGACCAAATCCTTTAGGAATTAGGAGAAGATTAATTAAGTGCTAAACTAAATCACCTGTCGAATTAGATTGGACAACTTTAAATACGAATTGCAAGACCTAAAATCAGTACGATCGCAGCTACATCGCCTAAAAACTTAGGATCCGTCTCAAAACCTAGTTGCTCTTAGGAGCATCATAAAACTCCGTATCGAACCTGGACCGCCCGTCGAAAGTCGGATTAATGCAAAATTGTACGGTTATGACCAAACTATATATTTATGACCACCTTACTGGACTTGACAACCATCTCAAAAATCAAGTCCAAATGATATCCCGAAACGCACAACTTGAGCACGGATCGAAGTGTGTGAGAAACGTGAATATCTTTAGAAAATAAACTGAAACTTAAGTGAATTGACTCATTTTCTTGCAGAAAAAATCTAAGGATTCAGACCGTCAGATTCTAACACAGTTACACCCCCAAAACAGAGAAAATTTTCAACACATGTCAGTGTACTTGTGGCCCTGATCGAGTATCGGTAACCGTTGAACTAAAACAGGACCCCTGTGGCCGATCCACTAATCCAATCAGATCGAGATCTTAACCTGACCTAGATCCAATGTCAGGGAGTTTACTCTTGACCGTATGCAGAAAAGGGGCCTCTAGATGTGCTCTTTTGGATCGAAATAGGTGACTTTTGGTTATAACCTAAATATAGCATGGCCCTTGGGCCATTCCTATCAATTATGGGCCTAAATAAGGGCCTTAAACCCTCTCTGTATCTCATTCCATACGAATTACAAACCCTAGGAGGGAGAAGAGAGCAAAAAGAGAAGCAAAGAGAGATAAAGCGGGAGATTATTCCTGGGATTTAATCCCAGCACTCCACATGCTTAACCACCATTTTTGTATCGCCATACCGGCGATTTTGATCCTGTTCTTGGGTTAGAAATCCTAACTCTAATATGTTTTAGGGATTCAAATAGAGTAAATGATGAAATAGCTAACTTATTTCATGTTATATGTTGTCGTTGTGCTGAAGACAAAGACTTAATGTTTAAACTGAGTTTGTTACGAGTCTACTAGCGAAATGTGTGGACTATAAATGCTTAGGTTATGATTTTCAAGGCTTTCAATGTCAGTAATGATTTATGACTGGCTTGATTACTATCACATGTGCTTAAATATGAGATTTTTCGTAAATTATGCTTATATATAGACTGTTGATTTATAACGCATTTCATGTGCTTGTTGAAACGTTTAAATGAATATGGAATTTGGATTTGTGCCCGCCATCATTATTGACTGTAAATACAGGATTTTTGCGCATGTGGCAACTCCTATGTGAAAGGGTTTACCATAATATGTGTTTTACTAATTTATTACATATGTGTGATATGTGTAGCCTAAGTGTTTGATAAGATGTTTGAAGGAGGAAATGCTTGTTGAGAATGCATGTAATGAGGGCATGAGATAGGATTCTCAATGACCTTATCTATAGTTACAGTTTCCTTCATGGAACCTATCTTACTACTACGTGCTTTATGGATGAATGCCTATGTATGTTAACAGTTTCCTTTGCTAAAATGCTTATATGAGATTTACATTTGAATTGGTTGTTACATGCTATCTTGGTTATTAAACATTTGAATTGGTTGCTACTTATTTTCTGAGAATGATTGTGGCTACGATGTAGTCCAGGCAATCGGTAATGGTTTACGATCGGCGGCCAAACTGTTTAGCCACGACGGATACGCACAATGAATCCGAGTCATACGCTGCCTATTAACAGTGGTTAGGCCACACGGAATGCTTACGCGCTCCATGTCGATCAACTCAATGTACGCTTGTACCCGTCTAGCTTGTCAATTAACCCGATTGGCCCATTATATGTTCACCATGTATGTATGCCACTGTTTGAATCTAAGGTACCAACTTACTAGTGAAAATTTTGTTTAACCTTAGTACCACGATCCGCTAAGACTCATGAGCTGGACATGGTGGTGTATGGGACATTGTGGTCGAGCTGTCGGCCTACACTGGGGTGACGAGCCTCCCCGTAGTAACCAGTGAGTAACACAAACTCATGAGTCAAATATGATGGTGTATGGGACACTGTATTCGAGTTGTTGGCCTATGATCAGGTGACGAGCCCATAGTGACCTTGAGTATACACTAGGACTATGCTAAGATGACGAGCCTTCCCGTAGTAACCTCGAGTATAAATCAGGCCTGTGCTGAGGTGATGAGCCTCTCCGTAGCGACCTGGAACTGCCTATCATATGTGACTACTAGGACTGACGACCCTAGATGGATCAATGTTTGGGTCAATGAAATAAAGGGAGGTACTTTAGCTTCCCAATACTGCTGTATGAAGAAGTATAATTAAGAATTTGGTTAATCACGCGCATGCATCGCATTGCATGTGCCTTTGGTGTTGGAGTTGAGCACAGCGGGAGTGTTGCATGCCGCGATCGTGAGATGATGTCCTAGAAGGAGTGCAGCCGAGGGCATACATCATTATCGCATATCATCCTTGCATTGATAAGAATACTTAGGACGTGAGTGTTGTACTGCTTTGTCATTTCTACTTGACTGAATTGATAACATGTTAACCTTTGCTTTATAGCTCCACTGAGTTGATCACTCACTCCCACATTCTGGGATGGTGCTTTAAACACCAACCAGACCCTATTATAGTTTTCAGATGAGGGCGATGCTTATGAGGAAGAGCCGAACTTTTATAATGACGAGGAGTTCTCCTACATGCAACTCTTTCGCAGGTCTATGTAGACCGGAGTTGTGCATCGGAGTTATAGGGATATGGATAGACAATATCACATTTTATCATTTTATTATTTTAGAAACTACACATGTAAATGTTTAACCTGGCGATATGTTGATACTCTGGGGATTTACCACTTGTATGCTTTATATATTTATTACAGTCTTCCGCTTACATAATTTAACTATCTATGGAGTATGATATGTTATTTTGATATAATCTCACTCATGTTTAATTCACTAATACGGACAACATTTAATCATCGTCATATATGTTGCTTGATTGATGTGTTGGAACTTGGGGGTTGGGCTCCTACTTGACGTCCAATTTTTATGGCATTATAAGTTGGTATCAGAGCATGATTTGGATTAAACTGGACCTGGATTATCGTAACACAATGTACACTGACGTACTTTGATCTAAGAGGGACCGATGAAACATAGAAATGATCGTAGGATTCCCAATTTCACTAATGAGCGAAACCGACCGTTGAAACAAGACCCATGTGCATCTGTGATCATGTGAGGTAATCCAACTGCCTTTCTAAACTATCAATCAACAAGTTTAGGTGAGAATTAGATGTATTCCACACTCAAACAAATAGAAAAGCATGAATATACGCGAGATGGAACCCGAAACATCGTCAAACGGCCGAAGGGGCCTGAATCACACAAAATGATGGGACCCAGGGGGTCCCTGCACACATACGGCACCCCGAGCAAGGGGTGGCCACCGCCTAACCATGGTGGCACCGCAGCGGGTCCAATCGACAGCGGCGGCACCACGCCCGGGTTCACCAGGGCCTGTCGGGCCAGCACGAGCCAGTCGACCGACACATGTGGGAGGATGTGGGGCCCACCAAATCATGTGGGGACCCCTATTTCTTTCTCATTTGCTCCCCTTCCTTCATTCATACCCCTCCAAGCTTTCCAAACCTCCAAGAAGTTCATTTTTCTCTCTCAAATCTCCTCTCATTCTCACATCTTCTTCACCACATGCCCATTCTCCACCTTATCCCTCAAATCCATCTCCCATCTCCCTCATTTTCTTTCCATTTGAGCACAAAAACCCTATTTTGTGCCTCAAGAATCTCAAGGTATCACAACTCATCCCATCCTTCCATTTTATTTTACTTTCATGGCTCTTTTCGAGCTTGTGATAGCAATTTTCTCTAGTTCCACACTTCTTTCTCTCATGGGGAAGAAGAGAGCTCCTATGGATGAAGTAGGGCCTAGTCGCCCTACTTACCCAAGAAAGAATGCAGGCGCCAAAGCTACCACAAGCGTCGCCCAAGAGCAAAGGCCGAAATAGGATCTCGATCCCCAACTCTCGCTTGAGAGAGTTCTACCAACGGGCTTCAAACACAGTAGTTTAATGGCCGTAGGGTTGTGCTTAAAGCTCATGTAGACGAGAAGCTATCTGGGTTGTATCCAATGGTGGACTACCTAGTGGACGCCGGGTGGGGTCCCATATTCGAGGGCAAATCTCACGCATGTGAGAATATGGTTTGAGCCTTCTACGTGCATATACGGGACCCATCGTTGGAGCCTCTGTAGTTCAAGATTCTCGTGGGAAGGCGGGAAGCAACAATTGATGTAAATTTGGTATCCCAAATCATGGGAATCCTGTGTGGAGAGGTGCACGCTAGCAATAAGAATCTTAAGAATGTGCAAGAAAGAGATCGTCGCATGCATTACCTCTATGATCGATTAGCTCATTGGAAGGAAGGTAGACACCTCCCATCAATGAAGTCGACAGATGATTTTCACTTACTTCACCACATATTCATGTATAATGTGTACCCTAAGTAGGGCAACCGTACCGAATGCACTCGATTGATGGTGGATTTCCTGTATATATCCGGGCAAAGAGACAATCTGTGTCTACCCACATTCGTCCTACTACAGATAGTCCATACTGCATGTTCTACTAGGAATGACGTCTCGCTTCCTTTTGGCTGACTCGTATGAAAGATTGCTCGAGAGTTCGCTTACAAACTTAACATGGATGACCTTACGTTGATCCACTACATTAATGAGACTATGCTCAACAATATGAAGATTGGCCCTCAACAACGTCAAGCCAGACTTGACGAGTATGGGGATGAGACAGAAAGTGAAAAGGAAGAAAGTAATGAGATAGAGGAAAAAGATGAGTTAGAGGGAGGAGGTGAAGAAGGAGAGAGTGAGGAAGAAGAAGAGAAGGCCCAGGCTGTTGAGGGCTCTCCTCCTACTACGCGAGAGCGTGATAGTGATCAGGCTGCTATAGAAGCCCGTTTGGTTCAGCTTGAGGAGGGTCAGGCCGCCCTGTGACAGGAGGTTAGTGAGACTAGAACCTTCGTGAAATAAAAATTCAAGAAGGTGTCTCGCACCTTGAGAGCTATCTTGTGTTGTCTGCAGGATAAGGGAGCACCTCTACCATCGTCAAATTCAAATGACTAGTCATGCCTGCAGTCGTCTTTTAGTTAGCTTTGTTTGCTTGTTTCTATGTATAGCCACGATAGGCTTAGAATGTGGTAGAATGGCTAGTATGTTTTTAGTATTTGAAACCTAGCTTAGATTAGCCCACATGCGTTTCCTGTAATGAATCATGTAAGACTATATCTCAAGTATTATGACAAATTTTATTAAATGAAATGCGTGCAGTGCCTTTTAGTTATGGTATGTGTAAAATGCTTGATTAATTGAGTATTGTTATGCTAAATCTCATGGGTTGCACCCTATGTTGTATATAGGGAATGCCACCTAAGGTTACACGGAGTACAGCACATCTCACACTTGGTGACTCGATTGACGGGGCTCCTCCCCTAAGCGATAGCCACACGAATCCCAGTTTAGGCTCGACTCATGATACTATGCCGAATTCTCAGCCGGCAACTGGCCCTACTAATGGGCCGACACCTATTGCACTATCGGTTCCTGAGAAGAACCATGCATCTACCTCAAAGCCTCACATGCACCAGGCTCCTCCTCCTGATAGGTTAGAGCAGATGATGCTCTTGATGCAATAGTAATTTTTTACCACCATTGCAAGGGCCCTCGCTTAGAGCATGGGTGTGGTTCCACCTACACCCTCGTGCAGCCTGCTGGCAATATGAGCACTATTAGCCTTTTTGAGCGATTCCAGCACTTTTGACCTTCTACCTTTGCAGGTACTCACACACCCGAGGAGGCTGAGTATTGGCTTGACCGCATCTATAAGATGCTGAAGCCGCTGCACTGCACTAAGGTAGAGAAGGTGGACTTGGTCACCTACATGTTTGAGAAGGACGCCAGCTTATGGTGGGATAGCATCCTGTGGATGGTTCCCATAAGGTATGTGTGGACCTGGTAAGCCTTTGTGACATGCTTTCATGAGAAGTATTTCCCTCTCACTTACCGTAATTTGAAGGAGAGTGAATTTGTTCACCTCCGTCAAGGAGGGATGTCAGTGGCAGAGTAAGAGAACAGGATTACAAAGCTGGCTAGATATGCTCTCCTGATCTTAACTGACCAACCAACGTGAATGTGGTGGTTTTTTGAGGGTCTGCGACCCGAGATACGTTCGAAGATGTGTTACACTAGCATATCTGTAAGACCCGTATCCTAGACCGTATCGTTTGGTAGACTTCCACAATTTTTTCGGTAGAATCCCAGCAACCTCGACCCTTAACCGGCATTTGTGCGTGACCCTGATTCACACGCCGTTAACCCGAGTCGACTCAACCCAAGACTTGTACCCTATCGACCATGTCGTCACCACGGTTTTGATGCCGCGTCTCCCGTGCCGAAGTGATACCCATGCCAGGAGATGTGGGCCCGCGTTCAGTTTGAGAAAAAATGCCGCACATTGCAAATCCCGAGAGAATCCATCACATCAATCACTTCACTTGTCAAGTACACCCATTAAGTCAAGTACCATATCCCATCCCCTAAGTACATTGCACCATCCCTAAAGTCAACCTTCCCATCCCATCTCTTACACACCCCATCACTCCTCTCCCATCATCTCTCACCCCTCTCTCATTTCTCTCCCAAGCTCCATGAGAGCAACACCCACGTTCATGGCTCTCTATGGGAGGAGCCTTGTGTGGCCACTCTCTACCATCCAATCCAATCTTTCAAAGCCAATCTCAGCCGTTGAATCACACCCATTCGAGCCCTAGATTACATTGGCGGAAGAAGGAAGCGAAGATAAGAGGTGGGTGCTTCTTTCTCTCTTCCCTCTCTCTCTCTATCATTTTGGGCAATAATATGGCCGTGTGGCCCACCCGGATGGACCCCACCATGAAGTATGTAGTTCATCTCAACCATCTATAAGCGAGGCCCACCTTATATGTGTTGTACCTACACCATACATCATGTGGTGGCCCACCTGAGCAGGCCCACCTTCACATGGACAGACCGTCCAGCGTCCCTGGGACGCTGGACGTAAATGGGAAACACAAATATTAACTTGTTTCCAAGCAAATGGAGGTGGCCCACTCATATAGGCCCCACCTTGATGTACTTATTCAATCCATGCCATCCATCCCATTCAGAGGATCGTTTTAAGCGTTAAGCCAAAAAAATGAATTTCATCCGATCTTCAGGCAGGCCATAGCATGTAAAACAGTAGTTTCTACCGATGAAAGTCACCCTGATATTTTTATGTGCCCAAAAAATATCGAATATTGGACTCGTTTAGACGGTCTTGAGCCACATAGTGTAATTGATGGGTTGGATTTACTTATTGAGGGCCCCACGCGTGAAAAATCGCAAGAATATAATGATTTCAAAAAATATATATATAAACAAAATAAGGGCAGCGCCTTCTGCCTCTGACATAGCAGCAGCACGCTGCTGCTGGTGACGGGCGGGCGGGCAGTGACCCACGGCTCCAGCCGTGGGCCCCACCATGCTGTATATTTGATATCCACACCGTTCATCGGGTGGGCCACTCCCTGAAGTGGACCCACTCCGAAAATCAGCCTGATCGAGAACTCAGGTGGCCCACATCATTGGAAACAACGAAATTGAACATCAGCCATTGAAACCTTCTTTTTGGGTCTCAGAAGTTTTGGAACATTATGAAATTTATTTTTCCTATTCATCTGGGTCCACGTGACCTTATCAACGGATTGGATGGCAAATAAGCATTATGGTGGGCGCCACGTGGGACCCACGATGACGTATGTATTTTACTCCCACCGTCCACAGCAGTGGACGGTGGAGTCCTCATGGTGCATGTATTGATGCGTGTGTTCTCTCCACGTCGTCCAGCTGTGGACCACCTTGATGTACGTATTCAATCCACACCATCCATTACTTGGACGGTGGGACATACCCCACCTTGTTGTACCTATTCTATATGCACACCGTCCATTCTAAGCGTTTAAAACCCCTGGACGTTGCCTTTTATTTTATTATTTTATATTGTATATAATCTTATATATATGCATATGGTGGGCCCCACGTGGGACCCACCTGCTGGACGGTGATATTATATAATATTATAATATATAATAATAGGTATTATATAATATTATATAATATATCATATTCTATAAACATGTTATGGTGGGCCACTCCCACATGGGATCCACCTTTAATCTGAGGATTATCTCCGTCCAGATGGGTCTGGACGGTGGCTCTAGGTATCTATGCCCTTGATATATATATACAATAATATATACTATTTAATATTATATATATATATATATATATATATATATATATATATATATATATATATATTGTACTTGAGGTGGGCCACTACATGGACCACACCATGATGTATAGCATTATCTGCACCATCTAGTTATTGGACGGTGCAGCTGACCTGATATCCCAACAATCCATCCATCTTACAGGGACGGGTTGGAGTTTTGAGCAGCCCCATGATGCACGTGCTGGAGTTTTGAGCAGCCTACATGATGTATTTATTCCACCGTCCATCACCCTATGTGATGCATGTGTAGTATCCATACCATCCATTTGCTGGACACTGGGCAGTTGGCCCAGCAGTCCAGCGGCATGGATGTCAAGTACGGCCCCACCTTGATGCATGTATTGTATTTAAATCGTCTAACCATTTGATGTCGGTGTTGCATCTGTACCGTCCATCAATGTTCCCATGAAACTGGCAGTTCTGTGGGGTTCATTGATGCATGTATTACATTGAAAACCGTCCATCCTGTTGGCAGCTCATCTTAGGCCTGAGGTCAAAGAAATAAGACAAAACTCATATCACGTGGACCACACCTTAGAAACAGTGGAATTAAACGTCCACCATTGCAACCCTTTGGGTTACAGAAGTTTTGGGCTTATATGATATTCGTTATCCTCTCTGTTGAGGTCTTGATAATCAAATGAATAGGCTGGATGGAGAATGAATGCTATGGTGGGTCATCTAAATTTTAATCATGGGAATTATCAACACCACTGTTATTTGTGGTATGGTCCAGATAATCCTTCGATCTAATTCATTGTTAGGATAATGCTCTAAAATGATCCCTATAGATGGATGAATGGTGCGGCCCCAAGTAGTGCAGCCTACTTGTTGTATTTGGGAGGCCTAATATCAAGTATTCAGGACCCATGGGTTGAGGCCCATTGTGATGTATTTGGAGCCCATGGGTAGAGGCACATAGTGTTGTGTATTAAGCCCATTTGTATCGGCCCATTTGATCGGCCCATTTGATTTAGCCCATGTAACTCGACCCATTTGATTAGGCTCGATGTGATATATGAGGCTTGTTGTTGAGGCCCACCTTGATGTGTATGAGGCCTGTTGTTAAGGCCCACCTTGATGTATATGCGGCCTAGTACTGCAACCCACTTGATGTGTCTGAGCTCATGGGTTAAGGCCCATTATGATGTATTAGGCCTATGGGTTAAGGCCCATTGTGATATATTTGGAGCCCGTGGGTAGAAGTTCATTATGATATATTTGAGATCATGGGATGTGGCCCTTTATGATGTATAGTAGGCCAGTGTCAAAGGCCCATTGTGATGTGTATGCGGCTCATATGATGCGGCCCACCTGATGTATGAGGGGCCCATGGATGTGACCCATCACGATGTGTATTAAGCTCTTGTGTGAGGCCATAGGCTCACTATATGTTCGGCCCTATGTGGGCCACTCCTTGGGAGCAATGTTGGTTAAAGGTCCACATTAATGGATAATAGTGGTTAAACGTCCACATTGTGACCTTCCCTTAGGCCTGGATAGGCCCATTCTCATCGTTCTCTAGTGAGTTAACCCAAACGCTTAGGCCCCATTGACATTGCTTGATCCATCATCGACCGTCCATCTATGAACCCCGCCTTGTGTCTAGGCCGATTCCGATTGCCGATTACTGATTTCGATTATCGAGGTCGAGGTCGATTCCGACCGCCGATTACCGATTTTAATTATCGAGGTTAAGGCTGATTCTGATTGCCGATTACCAATTTTGATTATCGAGGTCGAGGCCGATTTCGATCGATGTGACCGATTTGTCGATCTTGATTATCGATCGATTCTGATTGTCATGACCGATTGCCAATTCTGATTGTCATGACCGATTGCTCATTCCAATTGATGTGATCGATTTACCGAGTTTGATTATCGATCGAATTTGATTGTCATGACCGATTGTCGATTGACGTGATCGAGTTGTCGATTCTGACTATCGATAGATCCCGATTGTCGTGACCGATTGTTGATTCTGAGTGACATGACCGATTTACCAATTCTGAGTATCGATCGATTTTGGTTGTCGTGACAAATTTCGATTACTAAGGCCTACTCCGATTCCAATTTCGATTGCCAATGCCGATTGTCGAGACCTATATGATGTACATATGACCTGTAGTTGAGGCTCATTGTGACTCGTATTAGGCCCATGATGCATGGCCCATTTGATGTATTCAAGACCCATGTGTAGGGCTCACATGTCATGTATTTGGAGTCCATGGGCAAGGCCCATTGTCATGTATTTGGGGCCCATTGGTAAGGCCCATTGTGATGTATTCTAGGCCTTTGTATGAGGCCGTGGGCCCATTATGTGTTTAGCTCTATGTGGGCCATCCCATAGGGCAATGTTGGTTAGATGTCCACATTGTCGAGGCCGATTGTGATACCGATTATGAGTATGTGACTGCACAGCACCATGGTATATGCCCATACGCATCATCTGCATGTCTGTTATGAGATGTGATTGATCATTGCATATGTCATTGGGCAGGATGATATGACTCCCTGATAGGCGAAAGTTCTCCCACATGAGCGCACGGCATGCGCAGGATTGATGTATGATTGGATTGTATGACTCATGCACCTTGCATTGTGTTGTGATTACTGTACGCCCTAGTGACATCAGGGTCGTAGCCTCCACAGGCATTTCGTGGATGGCCAGATGGGATACCAAAAATCTGTTCTACATGGGGTGCTATAGATATCCTTGGATGAAAGTTTCAGAACCCTCTTGGTTCTAGAGGTTGCTCCAACGTCTAGACTGAGTGGGTAGATGAGCGTCGAGTGCCGATTACCAGATGGTTGCGCTCTCCACTGTGTCGTGGTCGGTTGGAAGGGGGTGAGGCCTTACCTGCCTGAGAGGAGGGGGCAATGCTAAGCTGAGTCTGACTAGCTCGAGGAATGGGTCCGCTATTGACGAGCCGGACCCGATATTGGCAGGCGGATAGTGAGGTCTCTTCCACTCACCTTGTTGCGCGCGATGGGGCGGCAATCTGGTTTAAAGTGTAATAGACCCCGGTGATTTTTCAGAGAGGAACCGTAATGATATGTGGACTTATTGGGTAGGAGTTGCATGCTCATTCATTCATTCATTCACTATCCACTCGGGCTAGTGCTGCGCAACCAATTGTTGTGCACCTTCGTTATGACAAGAATTTCAGTTAAGCGTGCGACCAACCTGAGATAAGAAGTTTACCACATTAAGTCTGACTATCCAAATTTAGGTATGGGACTGGTTTGGATAGAAGTCCATTGTGGCGGACCCCGTAGCCTGTGATACTATGTACTATCATCCTGACTTCACACTCCAAGCATGGTCATTTCATTCTCATTGTATATTGCATTGCATCCTTGGCATCTGATATTTATCTCTTTATGATTCTTTATTGCATAACTGTCCTATATCGCGTATCCTGATATTTATTGACTTATAGACTTGTCCATACTTTCGCTTACTCTGTTATTGTATGATTTATGATCTTGTCAATATTTCTGCTTATTTCGATGATGTACGAATTATGAATTACCAGTATTTTTTGTTATTGTATGATTATGATAGTGTATTAAATACTTGGCACTTACCTTGTGCACACACTTCCACCACCCTCTAAGCTTTCTATAAGCTTATGCACAATAGATGCGTACACGCAATCTTAGGTTGCAGCAGTGTTGAGCTTGGAGCGTGCGGTAGTCTTCTGGAGCTTAATTCTCCATTTATGTATTTCCCTTTCAGTATTGTACTCAAATGATTATATTAGTGGATATGTGATGACGATCTTGCCGTTGTGAATTGGGTAATCTTGTGGTTATGCTTATTACGGGTTAAATGCAAAAAGTAAAATAAAATCCTCCTTGTAGGATTCCAGGATTGGAATCTGGCATATGAATGGTAGGAGCCGAGAATGGGGTACTACGGAGGCTGTCGGCACCAGATTTGGCGATCAGGATTTCTATGAATCCGATTTTCAGGTTTGGGGCGTGACAATATCCAACTGCTGAGTTAGTGGGCATGTCTCTGTGAGCTGAGTAGGATGGGGACAGGTTGTCCCGTACACATATGCCTATGGTCCATAGGTTGCATCCAGAGTTGCCGATCTGGCCATTCCTCGACAAGAGGCCCCGTGCCGACTCGCCTCCCAGGCTTACAGCTCCATCGACACAGCTGAGGCGACCTGATATATAGTGCACATACTGCCAGAGGTCAGGCCCTGCTGACACGTACTGTTTCACCAGGATGAGGGACAACGGCTTTACGCCCCCTCAGAGGATCAACCATCAGATGCCACCACCTCTCTCGACTCCACCTCTAGGTCAGCACCAGCACATCCATCTTTCCGGCCTCCTGCACCTCGATTTAGGTAGCCTCAGCAACCACAGTCGAACCATTCACAGCAGGCTCGTGTGCACTCACTTGCAGCTGAGGCATCCGAGATGGCTACCGTAGTACCACTGGATTTTGAAGTCACTGTGCATATTCAAGGTACACTAGCCTTCTTATTAGTGGACATCAGGTCCACTATCTCTATAATATCATGCACAGCAGTCAAGCTACTGGGGTTAAAAACTAGTCCTATGGTTGGGGTGAGAATCCTTACCGCTACGGGACTTGCTTAGACGCTACCAGGATATGGTTGTTCAATAGATGTAGGGAGAAAAACAGTGCGTATTAACCTAATTATCACCCCACTGCATCATTACGATGTCATTCTCGATATGGATTAGCTCACGGAGATGAAGGCAGAGATCGACTGCGATACTCGAGTGGTGAAAGCCTATGGACCTGAGGGCACGACCTTTACATTCCCAGTGCAGGTTAGTTGGCCCTATCGCATTAGTTGTTACACTTCCTTCCTAGAGGATGTTAATGGTCCAATACTTGGGGACACCCTTATAGTCCAAGAGTTCTCAGTTGTATTCAGAGAGATACCTAGATTACCCCTTCAGTGCGAGATCAATTTTACCATCGATCTAATGCCTAGTGCGACACCTATATCTCTTCTGACTTATCGCATACCTCCATATGAGATGGAGGAGCTGAGGAAGCAGATCGATGATCTGTTGGATGCAGGCTTCATATGGCCTAGTGTGTCCCCATGGGGAGCACTTATGCTATTTGTGAAGAAGAAGGATAGGTTACTGCAATTGTGTATCGATTACCACAGATTGAATCAAGTGACAGTGTAGAACAAGTACCCTTTGCATAGGATACATGATTTGTTTGATCAGTTGAAGGGGGCGTAATATTTTATGAAGATCGACTTATAGTCAGGGTATACCAGTTACATGTCAGGGATGAGGACATGCAAAAGATAGCTATCAGGACCAGTTTTGGGCACTATGAGTTCCTAGTGATGTCGTTTGGACTCACGGATGCACCGACCGTGTTCATGGATCTGATGAACAGGGTGTTTCAGCCGTATCTATACCGATTCATCATCGTCTTTATAGATGACATCCTAATATACTCCAATAGTTGGAAGCAACACGAGGAGCACCTGCGAGCAGTTTTTGACACTCTCAGGAAGAACCAGTTGTTTGCACAGTAAAAGAAGTATGACTTTTGAAAGGAAGAAGTTAAATTCCTGGGACATGTGGTGTCCAAGGAAGGGATAGCTGTGGACCTTATTAAAGTAGCTGCAGTTCAGGACTAGAAGTAGCCTGATTCAGTTACTAAAGTGAGGAGTTTTCTTGGCATGGCAGGTTACCACCGTCAATTTATTAAATACTTTTCTAAGATAGCCAAACCATTTCTCAGCTGACTCGGAAGGATCTCAAGTTTGCATAGAATGAGAAGGCAGAAGCAGCTCTTCAGGAACTAAAGGACAAGTTGACGTCCGCTCTTGTGCTAGTATTGTCAGAGCAAGGGGTCAAGTATAAGATATACACCAACGCATCTCGTGTTGGTTTAGGATGTGTCCTGATGCAGAAGGATAGGGTTATTGCCTATACATCGCGACAGTTGAGGAAAAATGAGGAAAATTACCCTATACACGACCTGGAGTTAACAGCTATCATCTTTGCATTAAAGCTTTGGAGACATTACCTTTATGGAGGGGAGTTCGAGCAATTTTGTGACCATAAGAGCCTTAGGTACATATTCATGCGGAGGGACCTGAATATGAGGCAGCGGAGATAAATGGAAACCTTGAAGGACTTCAAGTTCGAGGTCTCCTACCATCCTGGCAAGGCTAACCTTGTGGAAGATGCGTCGAGCCACAAGAAGGCTATAGCATTTGTGGCTTCGCTGACGATAAGCAAGTGGAGCATGCTGGAATTTGTGCGAGACTTCGAGCAAAAGCTTGCTGTAGATGAGCCATTTGAGAGCGTTGCTCATGTTCGTGTGCAGTCACTTATTGATGACCGAATCATAGTGGCTCAAGAGGAGGATAAATGGTTAGTGAAGATGAGGAAGTGAGCTAGTAACGAGGAAGACTTGGAATGGAGAATTGGTTCGGATGGAGGTTTGCGTTATCGAGGCCACCTATGCGTTCTAAGTCTTCATGACTTGAGGAGGGAGGTTCTCGAAGCCGCTCACAATTCAAGGATACCGATGCATCCTGAGAGTACGAAAATGTACCAAGACATGAAGTGTTCATACTGGTGGGACAACATGAAGGCCCACATAGCAAAGCATGTATCATGTTGTCTCACGTGCCAGCAGGTCAAGGCCGAACATCGCCGACCTCTTAGACTGCTTCAACCCATGCCCATAGCTGAATGGAAATGAGATTTCATCTCTATGGATTTCATTTTAGGGCTGTCGAAGATGAGGAAGGGACAACTCCATTTGGGTGATCAGGGACAGGTTAACGAAATTGGCTCATTTTTTCCCTATCAGAGTTTCAAACTCAGCAGACTATTTGGCCAAGTTGTACATCAAGGAGATTGTACGTCTATATGGAGTTCCTATGGAGATCATGTAGGATAAAGACACTTGATTCACATCAATCTTCTGGATTCGTATCCAGGAAGCAATGGGTGTGAAAATGAAGTTCAGTATCGTGTTGCATCCACAGACTGATGAGCAGACGGAATGGGTGAATCGGTGTTAGAAGAAATGTTGCGAGTTTATGTGCTTGATTTTAAGGACAGTTGGGATGACTGTTTTCCTTATGCAGAGTTCATTTATAACAACAGTTTTCAGGCGAGTATTGGCATGGTTCCCTATGAAGCCTTATATGAGCGTCTCTATCAAGCACCGTACTGCTGGGTGGAGGTTAGAGAGAAGAGCCTGATTAGCCCGGAGTTAGTTCAGACGACTTCAGAGAAGATCAACATTATCAGGTATCGACTTCTGACAGCACAGAGCAGACAGAAGTGCTACGCCGATACGAGGTAGCGGCAGCTAGAGTTTGAGGTCAAGGACCATGTATTCCTGAAGGTTTTCCCAATGAAGGGAGTTCTTCGATTTAGTAAGAAATGTAAGCTTATGTCGAGATTTATTAGCCCATTCCAGATACTAGATCGAGTGAGTGTGGTAGCATACCGCCTTGCTTTGTCCACAACACTTGTAGGCGTGCACAACGTATTTCATGGGTCGATGTTGAAGAAATACGTTCCTAACCATTCCCACATTATCAGATGGGAGCAGGTACAGTTGAGTGAGGATGCTACTTATGTACTGCAGCCGACACGTATATTAGACCGAAAGGAACAGGTGTTGCGCAGTAAGGATATTCCACTTGTGAAAGTGTTGTGGATGCATCATACTGAGGAGGAGGCTACTTGGGAAACGGAAGCCGAGGTCCGCAAGAACTACCCTTAGATTCTCGAGGAGTACGAAAAGGTACTAATTTCTGGGATGAAATTTTTCTTTAAGGGGGGTAGATTGTAAAGATTAATTAAGTGCTAAACTAAATCACCTGTTGAATTAGCTTGGACAATTTTAAATATGAACTGCAAGACCCAAAATCAGTAGGATCGCTGACGCTACATCTCCTAAAAACTTAGGATCCGTCTCAAAACCCAGTTGCTCTTGGGAGCATCACGAAACTTCGTATCGGACCTGGACCATGCGTCGAGAGTCTGATTAATGCAAAACTATACGGTTATGACTACCTTGCGGGACTTGACAACCATCTCAGAAATTAAGTCCAGATGATATCCAGAAACGCATACTTGAGCCCGGAGCGAAGTGTGTGAAAAACGTGAATATCTTTAGGAAATGAACTGAAACTTAAGTGAACAGAGTCATTCGCTTGCAAGCCAAATCTAAGGATTCAGATCATCAGATTCTGACCCAATTATACCCTCAGATTAGGAAAAATTTCCAACACATGTCAGTGTACTTGTGGCCCTGATCGAGTATCGGTGACCGTTAAACTAAAATAGGTCCCCCACAGCTGATCCACTGATCCGATTGGATCGAGATCTTAACCTAACCTAGATCTAATGTCAACGAGTTTACTCCTGACTGTATGCAGAAAAGGAGCCTCCAGATATGCTCCGTTGGATCGAAACAGGTGACTTTTGGCTATAACCTAAGTATACCATGGCCCTTAGGCCATTCTTATCAGTTCTGGGCCTATATAAGGGCCTTAAACCCTCTCTCTTGCTCTCATTCCATACGAATTACAAACTATAGAAGAGAGAAGAGAACAAAACGAGAAGGAAAGAGAGAGAAAGCGGGAGATTGTTCCTGGGATTTAATCCTACCACTCCACGTGCTTAACTACCATTTCCGTATCGTCATACCGGCGATTCCGATCTTATTCTTGGGTAAGAAATCCTAATCCTAATTTATTTTAGGAATTCAAATAGATTAAATGATGAAATAGCTAACCTATTTCATGCTATAGGTTGTCGTCGTGCTGTAGACAAAGACTTAATGTTTAAACTGAGTTCGTTACGAGTCTACCGGTGAAAGGCGTGGACTATAAATGTTTAGGTTACAGTTTTCAAGACTTCCAATGTCAGTAATGATTTATGACTGGCTTGATTGCTATCACATGTGCTTAGATATGAGGTTTTTCATAAATTATGGTTATATATAGACTGTTGATTTATAATGCATTCTATGTGCTTATTGAAATGTTTGAATGAATATGGAATTTGGATTTGTGTTCTCTATAATTATTGATTGTACATACATGATTGTTGCGTATGTGGCAACTCCTATGTGAAAGGGTTTGACGTAATATGTGTTTTACTAATTTATTACATGTGTGATATGTGTAGCCTAAGTGTTTGATAAAATGTTTGAATGAGGAAATGCATGTTGAGAATATATGTAATGAGGGCATGAGATAGGATTCTTAATGACCTTATCTATAGTTACAGTTTCCTTCATAGAACCCATCTTACTACTATATACTTTATGGAAGAATGCATATATATGTTAACATATTCTCTATGTGTTCACTAAAATGCTTATATGAGATTTACATTTGAATTGGTTTCTACATGTTATCTTGGCTATCAAACATGAATGCTTATTGTTGTCTGAGAATGATTGGGCCTACAATGTAGTCCAAGTAATCGTTAATGGTTTACGATCAGTAGCCGAACTGTTTAGCCATGACAAATGCGCCCAATGAATCCGAGTCGTACGTTGCTTGTCAATAGTGGTTAGGTCACGTGGAATGCTTACACACTCCATGTCAATCAACTCGATGTACGCTCATACCAATCGAGCTTGTCTAGCAACCTGATTGGCCCATTGTATGTGCACCATGTATGGACGCTACTTCTTGAATCTAAGGTACCAAGTTAACAATGAAAATCCTATTTAACCTTGTTACCATGATCCGCTAAGACTCATGAGCCGGACGTGGTGGTGTATGGGATACCGTGGTCGAGCAGTCGGCCTACGCTGGGGTGACGAGCCTCCCCGTAGTAACCAGTGAGCAACACAAACTCATGAGCTAAATATGATGGTGTATGGGACACTATATTCGAACTGTCTGCATACGTTCAAGTGATGAGCCCGTAGTGACCATGAGTATACATTAGGACTACGCTAAGGTGACGAGCCTTCTCGTAATAACCTCAAGTATACACTAAGCCTGTGCTGAGGTGACGAGTCTCTCTGTAACAACCTAGAACTGCCTATCGTTTGTGACTACTAGGATTGATGACCATACATGGATCGATGTTTGGGTCAATGATATAAAGGGAGGTACCTTAGCTTCCCAATACTACTGTATAAAGAAGTATAATTAAGAACTTGGTTAATCACACACATACACTACATTGCATGTGCCTTTAGCGTTGGATTTAAGCACGGCGGGAGTGTTGTATGCCGTAGTCGTGAGATGATGTCGCAGAGGGAGTGCAGGCGAGGGCATACATCATTATCGCATATCATCCTTGCATTAACAAGAATACTTAGGACATGAGTGTTATACTGCTTTATCATTTCTACTTGACTGAATTGATAACATGTTAACCTTTACTTCATAGCTCCACTGAGTCGATCACTCACTCCCACGTTTTGGGATGGTGCTTTAAACACCAACCAGACCCTGTTGTAGTTACAGATGAGGGCGATGCTTACGAGGTGGAGCCGGACTTTTATGATGACAAGGAGGAGTTCTCCTACATGCAACTCTCTGCCAGGTTTATGTAGACCTGGAGTTGCGCATCGGAGCTGTAGGGATATGGATAGACAATATCAAATTTTATCATTTTATTATTTTGAAAACTACACATGTAAATGTTTAACCTGGCGACATGTTGATACTCTGGGGACTTACCACTTATATGCTTTATATATATTTATTACAGTCTTCCACTTGAGTAATTTAACTCTCTCTGGAGTATGATATGTTATTTTAGTATAATCTCACTCATGTTTAACGCAATATTATGGACAACATTTAATCATCATCATCTATGTTGCCTAAGTGATGCGTTGGAACTCGGGAGTTGGGCTCCTGCTCGACCCCCGATTTTCAGGGTGTTACAATATGTCAGATAACCTGAGAGATGATTGCACAAATCTAATCATTTATTCGAAGGATTAGTCATTATACGTCATTAAGTAGTCACAAGGCCCCAAATCAAAGGGTTTGACCATCGAATGACAATTGGACATGTGAGATCGAGTTATTAAATGGAAATCTAGAACATTTGACACCTATATCAAGCATCAAAACTGTCCAATGTGAACTAGGAATGGCCCTGATCTTAGATCCTCTCAACAACCCAGAACCCAAAATTATCAGATTCCCTATCCTTCTTGCCTGTATTACTCAAATACGGGAATCAATCATTCACTCATACGGTCATGTCATTAAATTAAGAAATCAGCATTATAATTCTACCCCTGTTAACGTAAAGGCTCTAAAAAACATCGATGATCAGTCATGAGGAAGATCCGACCACTGGATCGTAGGAAATTATCAAAAACGCACTAGACCTAATAATCATGGGCCATCCGAGTTTAGGATCTACACCACCTTGGGATAAGAGTCTTGATTAGGCTGGTAAAAGTAGGTGGACGGTTCAGATTGCGCAAACCTTTCCGGTGGGCCCCACTTTGGGACTATGCATGTGCACAGTACACACACCCGCGGTGCACCTAACTGTCAGCCAGCGTCAAACCGGATTGACCTGAAGCTTTCAAATAAAGGAGAGCTTCTCCTCATTCCCTGCTTGAAAACAGTTTAAACGAACTGATTTCATTTTGAGTCAACATGACCCACCCTCATGACCCCTCAACAAGATCTAATCTGTTTAGGGTGTCCAAACTTGATTAAAACCCTAAAGATTCACATGATCTAGCTAACGTGAGTGTGCATGAAATCAGGTGCAAAACTAACCTGCACTTGTGTATTTTTTGAAAGCGAAAAATATCTGCTAAGCTAGCTAACAATATGCGCGATTCTCAAGAAAATCCTAGCCATCCATTCCCCTTCGTACACTCTAGGGCTTCTCCTGCAAAGTAAGAAGAGCTGGCAGAAAGAGTCCCGTCGTTTCATTGCTGGCACAATCCCAACCGTTCATACACCTCTAGAAGACTTCCTAAAGCATCCTATAGCTCATTCTAGGGCATTCAAGAACTCTCTTGGCGTCAGTTACGATTTCTCGCCGAAAATATTGTAAAAGCAAGAAATATCGTCCGCAACTCAAATCTCATGAACCACCAAGATTTCGAATAAGATCGTCCAAAATGTGGGTCCCAGTATGTCTTAAGGTCGAATCCACACCATCTAGGTGTAGTGGATCAAGGGATCAACCATTGGGAAGCGATCCGCCATTGGTGGCTGGATCATCTTCCTCAATTGGCCGAAAAACCCATCACCTAGTTATGGGCCATACGAATTGATCTGAAACATTCATTCAATGTCTTGTTGCACCTGGAACCCATCCGGAACGTTAGATTCTTTCCATGCAATCGATGACCAAATTTCTCTTAAAAACACTTTTAAGTTAAAACATTAAGCTTGTAACTAATCCACCGATTAGTTGGTATGGAAGGATCTGGAAACCAAATAATGTGGCCTATAAAAGGCCACCCATTTAGGGAAACCTTTTCCAGAAAAGGAAAAACCAAAAAGAGAAATGGAAAGGTGCCACTTTCTTAATACCTTGGGTGACTCGAATAATTCTTGTGTCTAGTCCGAGTTCGGGCAAGTTGGGAGTGGTCTTGTCAAGATCAGATGCTGCTGGATGGGATTAGGAGAAGCAAAGAAAGGAAGTCAGAGTGAGAGAGAGGACGTTATCCTCTTTCTGCCTACTAACCCACCGCCGCACTAGCTTAACTTGGACCAAGTTTGGTCTGGGTTTGGTCGTACGACCTGTCTGGTCGTAAGAGAAAGAACTAGAAGAGAAGAAGGAGAACAGGAGAAAAAGGGAGGGAGAAAATAAGAGAAAATGAGAGAGAGCATGTGACATTGTACCAGTTCCAATCAAGCTAAGTCTAGACCGAGTCAGTTCCAATCGAGCTGAGTCTGGACCGAGTCAAGTCGATTTGGAGGCTGTTGCTGGTTGTTCTTCAGTAAGAAGAAGAAAAGAGGGAAGGCTGAGAAGAAGTTTTAAGAAGGAGAGGAGGAGAGAGAGAGAACATGGTTTTAGATGACTCGGTCTGATCTACCAGGTCTGGACCGAATCTTACGCCTGGACCGAGTCACTGACTGATTTCATCCGTGTTTCTGACTGAGTTTGAGCGTACTCAAACCTTGTGGGCTGCTCTTGAGAAGAAAGAGGGAAGAGAGAGAGAGAGAGAGAGAGAGAGAGAGAGAGAGAGAGAGAGAGAGAGAGAGAGAGAGAGAGGTGGTTGTTGAGTTGAGCGGGATTGACTCGCTGGGCTGAGGTCGGCTGAAACTCGTCGAGTCAGGTCTAGTCTTGTTGAGTCCAACAAGTTTGTTGGGCATTGTATGTTGAAAAGAAAAGGAAATGGGAGAAAAAGGTAGGAGATCAATGGAGAAGAAGAGTAGTAGGGAGTTGAGTTTTTGAGTTGACTCAATCCAAAACCAAGTCAGACTGCTCGAGTTGATCCATAGGTGTGGTTGCTTGAGAGAAGTAAGGGAAGAAAGCAAATGAAGGAAAGAATGGAGAAGGAAGAAAGAGAAAGGAAGAAGGAGAGGTATTATCATGTTATTTTACTTAATTTAGAATAATATTCATCATTATTAGCATTATAATTGTTATTATTATCAATATAAATTCCTATTGAATTATCTCTATTAATTATTTTTATTATCATCTTTGATTTTAATATTTTCAGTTAGATTATTATTTTTATAATATTATTAAAAATTATTGGTATTTTAATTTTAAATTATTAAATCATTATTACTGTCAATTTGTATTTTGTTGTGGCGCAAACTAGACTTCATGTCCTAAACTTCTAAACATTTCATCAAAGTATTAAATCTATCGATCGAAATACCTAGTTTTAACCCTGATCGTGTAAATTAGGTATATTGCGATCTAACCGCACTAATTATGTTGATCATGTTGGATGTCAATTTTAAAGTGCGAACATCCAATTCTAGCAACACTGAGAGATAATCCAACTGTAAGGTGAGAATTACCTTCAAACTTTTCTACACTATGATAATTATCTTAGTTCATTTATTTCATTAAATTTCTTAATTTAATATTCATGATAATAAATGTTAGTTTATGTTTGAGTGAATTCGTCCTAAATGATTAATCATTGGATTTACATTCAAGCATCTGAACATGCTATAGATTGCAAATTCTCTATCCTAGTTTAAATGAAATATTTTATATGAATAAGCGCTATTGATATTTTACGTAGATTATTTCACCACTTGTATTACTTTATGGTGCTTTTGCAAGGTATTCGAACTAGTGACAAATTTCATAATGGACTAATTAAGATTATGTTGTGGACTTACCATCTTGTGGATTTCTTGTGCCTTTGTGGCTTTTTGAAGAAAATTCCTTCTATCGCATCCATTGAATAAACTATTTGCCTTATATGGCTTTGATTGACTATTTGTCATTTTGCGGCTTTTATGGATTATTTTTGTATAACCCTGCAATGGTAAGTTTCACCTGTCAAACTATGATTGGCTACTAGTTGGAGACGTTACCTTTAAACATCTTGTTTGTTAGTCTCATGAGCGAGGGATGGTGGAATGGGACACTATACCTGAGCTGTCGGCCTATGCTGGGTGACAAACCCCCCATAGTGACCTTTGGGCTTCTTAAAATGGTTGGGCTAATCATACATTTTCATAGCATACAGACTTTACCAGGTGGTCAATATAAGACACAGGGATTTTCTTGGATCACTATAGGCTGTACCATTGAGTATTTTACCGAGTGATCCTAAGTTATTATTGTGTGCATTTGAATCGCTATGGGTTGTCCTTGTTGCATGAAGTTTTCTAGGTGCCTAGTCCTCCTTAGGGTGTACCATTGAGTACTTTTCTGGGTGGCTAATTCTCCTTAGGTGACCTTTTTACCAGCTAGATGTGTATCCCTAGGTCTGTGAGCATGTGCATGCATTCATGCATTTAAACAAGAAATTCTTTGTGAAATTTATTCAACATGTGTGTATCTGATAAACTCTATCTTATTATTACGATGATCATTGTAAAATATTAATTGCTGACTGTTCCTGATAACTGTGCTTAATTATCTTGATGATACAATAAATCTTGGGGGTTATACCTCACTGGGATAGCCATTGACGTTATCAAACCATATTCAGTGTGTAGAATATGTAGATAATGTATGGGTTGACTCTGGTGCATCACATGGAGAGATCTATGGCTATGCGGCTCTAATTTCTAGTCTACTCTTATTATTTGGTTGTTAAATCTTTAGTTATGAGACATTGTTTGTATAAGTTTTCAGGTAACCATTTGAAATCTTGGTTATGCATATTTGGACTCCCTCTTATATTTGATTTACTTCTATCCCGCTAGATTATTAACTCTGATAAAAAGAAAAAAAATGTACGTTGAATTTGGGTATTTTAAAGGTTAACACTCGGGTTTTTGGAAAACGAGTAGTGTACTTGAGTTTCAGGAACCGAGGTAATACATCACATTGCAGGGAATTGAAAGCATCTAATGTTTCTGGAGGCGATAATAGATCAAACAATTTTACAGATTGATTTCTTCCCCAATTTAGGAATTCAATCACATCCAATCACAATTCAACATAAAAATCTTGACTTTCATTGAAAAATGAATTAACTATCAAATATCCATTAAAAGGTTTATCCTTTAGACTTAGCTAAGAGATTAACCAAACATGATTAACATATTAAACAAAACAAAAAGGAAAATTATAAAAATAAACTAGAAATGAAGGATTGAGAAGGAATGATGATTTCAAAAAGCTCTGCTACACCTAGTTCTCTCCTAAGCCCAAATTTGTACATATATCAGCTTAAAACACTTTAAATTTACGCACTTTTATTACGCTTTATTCGCACCGACAATCACCTTCGGTCGCATCGAAGTCGATCCGAGTCTAATGGAAGATGCCTTCAATTGTAGCCGAATTTTATAAAAATTTGTCTGAAGTTTCTATCTCTCTTAGGTCGCACCAAACTCTTATTCGGTGGCACCGAACATGGCTTAGTTGAACCTAAGTGTCGAGCTGAATTATCTCTGAAAATCATAGTTCCTTGCTGGATTGTTCTATATATATTCGGTCGAACTGAACCAACCTCAGGTGGGACGAACAATTTGTTATTTCTATTATTACATTGTGATATTTCAATCATTCCTTCATCTTTGTACTTGGTTTTCTTGAATCTTTGGCATATGAATTCTTCAATAATGACATCAAAATCTCTAAGTCTTCTCTTGATTAATCTTTTGAGTTTTAATTTTCATTCTTAAACATGATTTCGTGTTTATTTTTCGGATTATCTCGCATGTACAAAATATATGTTAGTTAATTAATTGAGCCCTTTAAATGCATGAAAACTAACGTAATTGAGAGGATAAATATGCAATATTTAGACATTATCACTTAGCTAATCTCTTACCTAAGGCTAAGAAATGAAACTTTTAATAGATATTTGATAGTTAATTCATTTTTCATTGAAAATTAAGGTTTTTATGTTGAATTGTGATTGGATGTGATTGAATTCCTAGATTGGAAAGAAGTCAATCTGTAAAGTCGATTGATCTAGTGTCACATTTGGGTACATTAAATGCTTTTGATTCCCTAGAATGTGATTATCTAGATTTCCATGAGAGATCAAGCCTATCATGATTATAATCTATGTTGAATGTTTATAATTGATGTTACTATGTTATCTTCCGATTAGAATGGTTTAAAGTCCAGTTATAGTTAAGTATGAATTAAATTTGAACTCTATTGATTGGGGATTTATTAATCCTTAGTCATTTTTATTAATTATTTTTACAACTCTTTTATTTCATCGGATTAAAAATTTAAATCAACCGTTTTCCTTAAATTAAGTTCTTAGTATATTCGCACCAAATTCCAAGTGGATCAACTTCAATCTCATTGAGTTATTACTACATCGCAGCCCTATACTTAGGGTTGTCAACCATTAGGTTAGATCATATACATCAATAAAATCGGCACTTTTAGCCCCTTTAGTTTAAAATATATCAATCTTTGTTCTATTGAGGAAAACAAAGGGTGCAACTATTTATGAAAGAAAAGTTCTAACCCCTACCCTTCTAAAATCGCCTGATCGTTATAACCATCAGTGGTTGAAAGGGCATCTGATCCCACAAATTCGATCTTAATCGGTCTATCGTAACACGGGGGCCACTGGCATTTAATGAAACTTGAGTACAACTTTGGGATGCCTGCACTATCCTAATTGCATACGTTAACCGAATATAGGTAGGACTGAATGTCGAGCAGGTTCAACCCAACCGACCAGTGACTGACCTGACAATAGGTTGGGCTTGGGCAGGATGCATCGGGTTCAGTCTTAGGCTTGGGCTATACAAACAGCAACCTGATAAAACTTGGGTCGAGCTTGGGTTGAGGTCTCAGGTTTCTTAACCAAACCCGAACCCGATCGATATATACGTTACTGTAGACACCCCACCCAGGCTAACATTTTTAGAAGGTTAAGACAATCCAAGAATCATGATCACTCTTTGAATCAAACCCTAATCTTGGCCTAAACCTAACCTTGACCTAAAAATATCAAAACCACCAAACTGAGACCCAAAACCTTGATCCAAACCATTTAATCCACACACAGCCCCCACTTATACCTTGATACCTTGATTAGAACCCGCTACCCAAGCCTAAACCCATCTGTCCTAACCATAAAACCCCAAAAGAAGGCCACCAAGTGAACCCACACATCAAGCAAAGTCCGCACGCACGAGCCCGGCCCAAACACATTCAGTACTCGGGGTGCCGCCACTCGCGGCCCATGTGTGGACAGCTATCCCAGCACCCAAAAGTCAACTTTCCCATGGATTTACACCCCCCCCTCCATCTTTGTTATTTATTATTTTACCAACCCCCTTAGTCAATAAGAGCACGTCATGTGGCGCCTCTCTCTCCTCAACCAATCACCTCTTGCCATGTCAACATTTACCCCTCCCAAAATCAGAAATTACCACATTACCATTGGAGGAGGCTATAAATAGCCCTCTCCTCTTCACATTTTCATCAACAACTCTTCACTTCCAAGCCTAAGTGAGAAGGAGAGAGAGAGAGGAAGAGGGTGAGGGTGAGGAGGTGCTCTAGAGCATTCAAATCCAGATTTTTTAGCTGTCTCCGTAGCCCACTTCCTACTTTTCTAACCATCCTAATCTCCCGTCTAACCCAGTGAGATCATGGTTCAATCTATGTCATAGCTTACCCAAGATTCAAGCCAAAAGATCCATCCATTCTACAAGCATTTATCATGATAACTACTCCCTTCTCATCCCCCTGCTTCTCTAAATCTCTAGTGAACGTATTGTCTATGGCTTATTGTACATCGGATCCTGTCACATCAGAAATTCCTAGTGATCTAGTCCATTTTTTTTATCTCTTTGCATGAGCATCACTACATCCGCCCTCTAAGCACGCTGTTGGACGTATGCTTTGTGGCTTTCCGAAATTTTGGATCTTGCTACATCAAAAATCCGCATGCATGCCTATTCCCATCTTTGATCACAGCATCTATCATCTTCTTGAGATTATTTTACCACAATAAGTAGAGACCGTACATGTGTACGGGCAAAGAGGGTGCCTAATACCTTCCCTCTTCGTAACCGAGGTCCCTTACCTGGAATCCCAGATCGTAAATCAGGAGTCAATTTAAGGAAGGAGAATCTTCAGATTTCTCCAACCTTACGTATTCTGCGGTTCTACCCGACGGCAGAATTTTGAGAATACTCGGTTAGTGACGACTCCAACATACAAGTCAGCTTAATTACCTCCACCAAAAAATACTGCACCCAAATCAGTGTGGGCGCCAATTTTCAGTTTCTACAAAATGGCGACTCCACTGGAGAATGTGTTAGCTCGCACTAGCTGAGACCCGACTCGAAAACGTGTGGTATTCTAATCTCAAGGGACATTCATCACTGCATTCACACAAACAAAACAAAAAGAAAAAATCTTTGGCTTACTTTCTCTTGGGCATTGATTCGAACCATGACCACCCGATCTCGTGTAGCCATGACCTCTCAAGCTACCCATGAAAAAGAGCCGTCAGCTCAACCAACTCTTGAGACATCAGCACCCGCACCAGCAACAATATCCACACCACCACCACCAGTGGTTCAAGCAGACCCCCAAGCCAATACTACCATGCAAGAGCTGCTACTTCGAACAATGCAAGAGCTAATACTTCACTTGGTGCCAAGTCCCACCCCAAATACACAGGCAACTCAGCCTAGTGTACGGAACAGTTCACTCCCACAAACTCCTTTCACCTTCTCTCTCATTTCCCTGACAAATCCCATGCTCCCTCTCCCAGAAGAGTCAGCACAAGATCAACAACAACCAGCAAATGGGAGCAACCCTCCCACGCATCTATACTCAACACATCACATCAACTAGGCTACAATACAAGTTCCCCCCAAAGGGAACCACAGACAAGAACTGGCAGATGCTCATGAAGGGGGCCAGTTTCGAGTCCAACTCACTCCCCCTAACGAGAGTAACATTCCAAAATTGGCAGATACCCCAGGCGGGAGCCATTTCCGAACATCACACCCTCCTCCGAAAGGGAGAGGTGTTCAATTCTAGCTACCTCCCGCCACTGGGAGTCTATCTTCTTTTCAACAACAACCCTTCCTTGATCCATGTGAAGAGGAAGTAGCTTAAGCCCTATAGCAAGGGGTAAGATACCCGCAGCAAGGCAAGATGAAAATTGAGGAACTACGAGAGCAATTACAAATGGTGCAAAATCAACTCCAAAGGCAATAAGGAGTAGATCATCCATCCACCAAATTTAGGGATCTCTATCCCTTCCTAGATACCCGAGTACCTCCAAACTTCGAAGTACCAAAGTTCAAAAGGTATGATAGTAGTATGTGTCTCACGGCACACCTAAAAACATTTTGTGGAGAACTCAATGCGATAGAAAGGAACAATAGAGCCTTGATATGGCTCTTCCAAAAATCCCTTAAGGGTGATACTTTAGATTGGTACACCTCATTGGACAGCCATCAAATCAGAACTTGGGAGAAGTTTTTCCAGGCATTCATTGATAGGTTCTCATATAATCTGAATATGGCACTAAAAAGGTCTGACCTGGCTGCCTTAAGACAAAAAAAGTGATGAATCATTGTTAGCATACGTGGGACGATTGCGGGCCATGGCATTCCGAATGAGAAACCCCATCGACAACGAGGAGCAGATATCCATGATGGTACATTCTGTAAAATTTAGCATTTTAAGATATTTAATCTCGTATCCCTACGTAAATCTCTCATAACTCATCCGAGCGGGAGAACAAGTTGAAGCAGGGATCAGAGCTGGAACCATTTCCCCATGGCCACACTAGGTCCCCTCAGTCAAAAGAAATAGAGTTGAGGGGAAACCTGTAAGATATGGGAATGGAAATGGCACTGCTCCGCACAGCACACCACAGAGATTAACAATATCGTCACTAGCACTCAGGGCAATCAATACGCTCCGCAACTAGAGCCACAATAAGACAAGCAGTACTAGCCATAGTCAAATAAGTAGTACCAACCACAGTAAGCCCAATAGGGATATCAGGGACAGCCGTTTCAACAACAACAGCAACAGCCTAGGGAAAATGCGTCAGGCCCATACAAACAGGCAATGCTAGGGAGGAATTTCACCCCTTTAGCGCAGACATACAGTCAGGTTCTGACCATGCTAATGCAAAAGCAACTCCTGACACCGCTCTAACCAAGACTCCCCCTAACCCTTTACCACCTGGTTACAATGAAAATAAATACTGTGCATATCATCAAGCTCCCGGCCATTTGATGGACCATTTCTTCGCTTTGAAACATGCAGTCCAAGATTTGATCGAAAGCCAGAAGATTGTGATCACTCCACAGGCTAACAATACGGCTCAGGCCAAAATTCTCCAAACTCCCTTACCATCGCATCATGCAGGGCCTAGTACATCTAGCACCTCTACCGTCAACCACAATGAAGGAGGGTGATCCATGTACCCCTCTCCACATCATTCCATATAAGCAATCATGACTGATACAGCAACTCGGACATGGGGTTACCAACATATGCCAACGCCTAGGCCACCAATAGTCCTTGAAGTAACACCAGTAACACAACCCCTCATATTACTTGAAGCAACACCAGCAGTTCAGCCTCTCGTCACCCTCGAAGCCACACCTGACAGGTCACACTTGCAGCATCCTATCCCCCAGGGGGCACACTTAGCACCAGTACATCCAAAAAGGTCAAATTCTTAACATATCATTCTCCCAATGGGTCTCCCTGATCTAGCCTCGCTAACCTTGTAAGGGGCACCCCTGGTTCAAGTTCTAAAATTCATGATGCCTCACCAACTGGCACACACCCAAAGGACCTCTCCCACATGTCAAGTGGAGGACGAAAATCCTAATGTCAAATCTCGCCAACACTCGGTGGCACCTTAAGAGAAACCACCAAGTCCACTACAAGCTGTCTCAGTCATAACCCCTCAGTCTCAAGAACCGCTAATATACCTAGAAGGAAGGACGGTTCCATCCAACAACCCAAAAGCAGTCCCATGGCATTATCCCGAATGCGCAGAGGTGGACAACAATGGGAGGTATTTCAGGAGAGATAACCAGAATTCAAAAGAAACACGAAAAACTTTGTCGGGAACCACTGGCAAAACCAACGCTGCTTATGACATAGTAGCCCAACTCAAAACCATTCCTGCACAAATATCCATCTGGGATCTCGTATGCACATTAAGATCACATCGAGAAATCTTTACGAAGACCTTGAATGATGCTCATATCTCCCCTGACGTACCCCCCGAAATGGTGGCAAGTATAATTGAACAGCTCCTCGCACCACGAGCCATCACTTTCTCTTTAGAGGAATTGCCACCTAAAGGTCGTAAGCACGGGCGCTCACTAAATATAGTAGCCCGCTATAAGAATTTCAAGATCCCACTCGTGCTCATTGACAATGGATCCAGTTTCAACCTTTGTCTGCTGAGGACTGCCGAACGGTTAGGGATAGAACCATCTTCTTTCAGGCCTAGCACCATGAGCGTTAGAGCCTTCGATAATTCCTGAAGGCAAGTCGAGGTAGAAGTCGACATTGAGCTACGAATCAGACCAGACATAACCCTTATCACATTTCAGGTCATTGACATCCCTACCTTGTCTAACCTTCTGTTGGGGCAGCCATGGCTCCATGCTGTTGGAGTCATTCCTTCAACCCTCCATCAAAGGGTTAAATTCTCTTCAAGAAACTGAATCATCTCAGTATTGGCTGAGCCAGAAACTATCTTACCAGTGGCGGTCAATATACCAGAACTGACATCCCTGTGATTGATGTCTAGCACATGGAGGGTGATGTATCATATCACAGTTTCGAGTTTGAAGTTGTAAACTCAATCATTAATCCTCATCCTCTCGTTGCTGAATATGTCATTTCCCCTCTTGAACCACTAATCTGGAACTATCGTACCGAGTTCCATGAGAAAGGTATAGTAGTGAAGCCAGCACGTGCTAACGTGCAGAGACAGGGGCTGGGATATTAACCAACACCAGAGGATCAAGTTGGAAGGCCTAAAAAGGGGCAACCATTTAGGTGCACACCCATCAAGTTCGTCAAGGCTGGGACAGGTTAGAGAGACCCGATGAATTCCCCTTGAGGACTACCTCTAGTGGCTCAAACTCTCTGAACATTCCAACCCAGAGTCCATCTGGCTACCAATAAGGTGGGAAAAAATTCTTAAGGCATCAGAAGCACATCTGATGCAAGGGGTAGAACCCCCAGACCCATCGCAAGAGGCCAGGGGCATGGAAACAGGTCTACCCACAAAGGACCCAGAGCCGGGAGTGCCCCTTACAGGAGATATAGGAGAGACACCCATTTCCACACACAGTCAAGGGGACACATTCCAGCCACTTGCTTAGCAACACAAGGGGCAAAAGTAACCCATCCACTGGATTAACAAGGGGAAGTGGCCTACCCTTGACTGGACAGACGTCAAGGTCCCATCATAAGAGGAGTCCGAGGAACCAGAAGAACTCCAAGTCCTAGGCGAAGAGATCGAATCAGATTCCGATTATGAATGCAGCCCAGTGGATATCATGGTCATCAGGATAGATGACCCACAGGAACAAACAGGTCAGAACAGTAGGATCAAAAGGGGGAAGGGCCACGATGGTCAGCCATCCCCCTAACGGCCGAGTCAACCGGTGAATCAATCGCGGATGCCGGCTTATAAAAAAAAGCCAATGTAAATAGCAGTCGGTGTCCCGAATTAGGATGGGATGAATCATGGTTTGCAGCACCATCCTGTTCGGACCTCCTCGGTGGCGCAATAAATTTTAAAAATTTTAAAATACAAAAAAAATCAAATATTCCTCAAAACCACAAAACAACAAAAAATTTTCAAAATACAAAAACAATAGAAAACCTTCAAAAACTATTGTGCCAAATATCTCACACACGTCGCAGGAGTTTGAGGTCGACTCATATGATTTCGATCTCGAGTTGGACTTCGAAATCATGGGTTTGAATGAAGCCCCGGATGAGAAAAATGATAATACAGCTCTCGAATTCGAGGATTCTCTTAAAAAATTTGAAACAAAGGTCAATGTTGTAGCATACAACTTTGAGATTATGAACTTAGGGTCAACGGAATCTCCCAGAGAGGTGCGCATCGGAAGGTCGTTGTCTCCGGAATACAAGCAGAGGATGATGGAGTTTCTGAAACCAAGGTTGTCAAACTTTTCCTTCTCTTATAAGGATATGCCAGGGCTCGATGAAGATCTGGTGGTGCACCATCTACCAACAAAGCCAGACATCAAGCCTGTCAAATAAAAGCTGCACAGAATGAAGCCAGAATGGGCCCTAAAGGTCCATGATGAAGTCATTAAGCAATAAAACATGAGATTCTTAGTAGTCTCCAACTACCCAGAATGGCTCGCAAACATCATACCAGTTCCAAAGAAGGATGGAAAAGTCAAGATGTACATTGACTTTAGGGACCTCAACAAAGCAAACCCTAAAGACGACTTTCCTCTACCTCACATCGACACACTGGTAGATAATACTGCTGGACATAAGGTCTTCTCCTTCATAGATGGCTTCTCTGGCTACAACCAGATCAAGATGGCCATTGAAGATCGAGAGAAGACTTCCTTCATCACACCCTGGGGAACTTTCTATTATCGAGTTATACCTTTCGGGCTGAAGAATGCAGGAGCTACATATCAGCGAGCCATGATAAACAAGGAGATGAAAGTTTACGTGGATGACATGATTGTCAAATCTCGTATGATCGAAGGACACTTCGAAGACCTCAAAAAGTACTTCGACAGGTTAAAGAAGTACAAGCTCCGACTGAATCTGTAAAAATGTGTCTTCGGTGCGACCAAAGGCAAGCTGTTAGGCTTCATTGTCAGTGAAGATGGTATTCGAGTGGATGAGACTAAGACTAAGGCAATCATTGAAATGCCACTGCCCAAGACTGAAAAAGAAATTCGAGGCTTCCTCGGGCAGATCTAGTATATCAGCCGATTCATCACACAGCTCACTTTGGTTTGTGAGCCCATATTTAAGCTCCTGCGAAGGAACTCACCCAAGGAATAGAACGATGACTGTTAAGTGGCTTTCAACAAGATCAAAAGGTACCTACTAAATCCTCCAATGCTCATGCCACCTACTCCAGGTCGATCGTTACTATTATATATTTCCGTCGCAGCAGAAGCAATTGGATGTGTTCTTGACCAACACGACGATACAGGAAGAAAAGAGCAAGCGATCTGCTATCTAAGAAAACGATTCACAAGCTATGAAGCCAAATACTCTAGCTTAGAGAAGACATGCCTCGCCCTGGTCTAGGCAACACAACGACTATGACAGTATAAGATCGCTCATACAGTCCTCCTGCTCGCTTGCATGGATCCATTGAAGTATTTGTTCAAAAAGCTAGCACTGACGGGAAAGATCGTAAAATGACAATTATTGCTTTCAAAATTTGACATCACCTATGTCACCTAGAAGGCGATCAAGGGGCAAGCACTGGCTGTTCACTTAGCAGCACACTTTCTGCCTGATTATCAACCACTGAAGACATTCTTCCCTGACGAGGACATCCTCCTAATCGATAAAAAGGAAGACAGAAAAGCAGGGGAGTGGACACTCTTCTTCGATGGAGCCGCAAACTCAAAAGGGAGTGGAGTAGGCGCCATACTCTACTCTCCTGATGACATCCTAATTCCCATATCCCGGAGGTTAGAATTCTAATGCTCTAACAACAAAGCTGAGTATGAGGCTTGCATCGCTGGCCTAAGAGAGGCCATAATCCTCAATGCAAAGAAGTTGCGAGTCTTCGGAGACTCACAACTCATCATCAATCAGATATATAGTAATTGGAAGATCAAAGATGAAAAGCTAATCCCGTATCACGTCTACCTGAAAATTTTGGCTGAAGAGTTCGACGAGATCACATTCTCACACATGTCTCGAGCTTAGAACCAATTCGTAGACGCCCTAGCCACTCTCACCTCCATGCTAAAGATCCCAAAAGGAGTTACTGAATGAGAACTCACTGTCGAACTCCAGAAAGAGCCCACATTCTGTCTACAGATTGATAAGGCTGAATCTCCTACGAATGATCAACCATGGTACACAGACATCAAAGAATATCTCGAACGCCGGAAGTACCCGGAAAGAGCAACACCAGCTGATCGTCGCACTATCCAGCGGTTAGCCGTACAGTTCGTCATCACTGGGGACATCCTTTACAAGCGATGCTTCTACCAAATCCTTCTTCGCTGCGTGGATGAATCAGAAGCAGCACAAATCATGTCAGAAATCCACGAAGGACTATGTTGTAAACACATAAATGGGCACATGATGGTAAAGAAGATCTTGTGACTCAGCTACTATTGGCTCACGATGAAGACGGACTATTGTAAACACGTCAAGAAATGCTTCAAGTGTCAAGAGCATGCAAACCAGATCCATACCCCTACCTCCGAACTCTACAACTTGACAGCACCGTGGCCCTTCTCTGTATGGGGGTTGGACATCATCGGCAAGATCAGCCCTAAAGCTTCAAATGGGCACGAGTACATCCTGGTGTCAGTAGATTACCTCACAAAATGGATAGAGACGGCTTCATACACTACCATAACAACATCTCACATGGTCAAATTTATGAAGAACAACATCATTGGCCGTTATGGGGTCCCTCAGGCCATCATTACTGACAACGGAACTCCGTTTGTCAATAAAAGGATGGGTGATTTCCTCGACAAGTTCAAGGTTCAACGCCATCGGTCGAGCCCCTACCGTTCTCAAATGAATGGTGGGGTCAAGGCTGCAAATAAGACTATCATCCGCATACTAGAATAGATGATGAAGACATATCATGATTGGTCAGAAATGCTTCCGTACTCACTTTGGGCCTATCAAACTTTTATACGGTCTGCTACTTACATAACTCCATATGAGCTTATAAACAGAATGGAGGCGGTACTACCAGATGAAATCGAAATCCCATCACTGCGGATACTACTAGAAAGCTGATTCGAGGAGGGCGAGTGGCAACAAGCGAGATACGATCAGCTGCAACTGGCGGATGAAAAGCGCATTCAGGTGCTAAGTCACTCCCAATGTTATCAAAGAAGGATCGCCCAAGCCTACAACAAAAGGGTCTGTAAGATAAGCTTCAAAGTTGGTGACATGGTCATGAAGCGCATCCTACCACCTCACTTACCAGATCCCAGAGGAAAGTTCAAACCCTCATGGGACGAACCACTAATCATTCGAGAAGTACTCCCAAGAGGGGCTCTTCGGCTCACCAATCTCAGAGGAGAAGATCTTCCTGAGCCCATTAACGCCGACAACATGAAAATCTATCATGGGTCCATCACTAACCTTGTCAATGATTACAATCACAAAGTTGTGTCCATCACTTTCCCGTTAAAAGAAAATAAGAAAGAGAGAGTATCTGCCATCTCCCATCAGAAACACCCATCATGTCTCCCACAAAAAAAAAAAAGAAAAAAAATCTCAAAAGAAGACCCGAAAAAGAATGAAACAAATCCACCAAAAGCATCTTACGATTGTGTTCAAAGAAAAGGGCAGGGAGGTAACGAGTTGGCCGGCTATGAAGGAAGTCTCACTAACTCTCCCAGCACTCTTTAAAAAAAAAAAAGAGAAAAGTCATGTCTAAGAAAAATAAGCAAGGTGAAAACCTGAAAGGGCGCCTCGAGTAAAAACAGTGGGCATATAGCGGACTTGTTGAAAATCCGAAAAGGCGCCATGGGTAAAAACAGCGCAGCTGTAAAGGGGCAGGCAAGATCAAAAACTCGGGACATAGTGAAAATTCGAAAGGACGCTATGGGCAAAAATGACGGGAAGACCCGGAAATAGTGAAAACCTGAAAGGGCGCTACGGGCAAAAATGACAAAGAAAAAGAAAAAAATAAAAAATAAAATAAAAGTCTAGGTACAGAAGAAGCCAAGGTAGCAAAGCACCATAGCAAGATACAAAGAAGAGATTAACTCTGGATCATTATTCCATTAAATTTTGCCCAGATCCACGGAATGTGATCCCAGACACCCTCTCAGGGAACCAAGACCCTAAAGACACAATCCAGACTACTGCACACAACGTGGGCTAAGCCCAAGATTCAGATCCTAATCATCCAAAGCACAAATCCAAACACAAGCAAATATCGAAAAATTTGGCACAAAATAAAAATCTTTCATTTCATTAAAGTTTTGCGTCCAAGTACACTGCTTTTCTTTTTGTATCAGAATAAAATGCCACATACATACAGAATAGGTAGCTGATCAAAACCAAGGACCACAGGTGAACTCCTACCCCTTATACACCAATAATCTTTGTCTAAGCCTTTCTATTTCCATGCGTAGGTAGAAGACCTCATCCCTGTCCAAGCGATGTACTGCAAAAATGCTCTCATCATATCGCCGCCCAACTATCAGCCGACGGGCCATGTCCTCACATTCATGGTGGAGGACAATAATCTCAGAGATTAGGTGACCATGTCTGACGAGCAAGAAGGACGGATCGATAAAAGGTCACTCCTCAAATGCCTCGAACGAATCAACAACGCAAGATGAGGATGAAGCAGTATCGCCCACCATGTCCTGATCAGTAGCCTCATCCGCCAAATGCCACCTTGGGACCTGTCGATAAAGTGACTGCTCAGCCACCCATCGCTGATATGTCATAGTGGCCAATGGAGGAGCCCAGGACTCGAGCTCTAGCACTGTCGCATCCAAGGAGCCCTGCCAGGAAATCCAGACTCGTCTATACAAGGCAATCAAATCGAAATGAAGAGAAGCATGCCCAAATCCAAAGAAGGCAAACTCTGGGATATCTTGTCAAAAACTAAACTGACGAAGGAATCACACAGCATGATAGGAGCAGTACCCCTGAAGACCTAGTAACAACAAAGGAGTCCGAGCTAGGCTGCAAATCAACGGCGAACAATAGAGCCAAGTAGCCTCTCATCTAATCTCCCACCCTCGAAACTGAAAGAGCATGCGGCGATACAACGACCTAGTGGCCTCAGCACCAAGGGGAAGGCCATCGATTATCAAGATAGCACATCATCACGGTGGAAATCAGGCCAAACAAGCATAGGGGTCATATAAAGATGTTCCCATAACCACACCTGGTAGGAATAAATGAAGCTCAAGTTGCAAGAGAAAAATAAAGCAAAAGAAAGAAGCAGAACAAAGGGTACTTGAAGGAACGAGCAGCAACCCTGAAAGATATGGGTATGTCCAAGAAAGCACTCGGTCAGCCCCAAGAAAAGCTCTGCCAGCACCACAGAAGTAATGCTCCTAGGATGTAAAACACGGCGGAAGACATCCAGCAAAACTGCCAGTGATGACTGTCTTCACCCTGAGAAAAGTAGCTCGGCTAAAACATAGAATATCAGTGCATTTAAGCACTGAAGCTGGTGGTCAGATCCAAGACCTCCGCGGGCAGTAGAACAGCGATCGTATAGGACCTCTACTGAGAGCTCACCCGCCCCACCCTCTGTAGTAGGAAGAGCAGTGAGAAATTTGAACCAAGAAATCAGATCAGAAGAACGAACTGGCTCGGAAGAGGGAACATAGGGCTCCCGGGTGGGAGGAAGACCAGATAAGGGCACAAACTCCTCCAGTGATGGGCCTAGCTTCAGATCATTAAACGAAAATAGGTTCAACGCTAGAACCCAATCATACAAGGTCGCACTCAATAGCCGTCAATCCAGGCGAACTCGATGAAAGCGAAGGACCTCCCGAAAACCTAAGGAACCCAACTCGAAGATCTCAGACTCAGTCAAGCTCTTTATCCAGCAATGCAGTTGCTTAGAACAGGTGTCACGTGGCTACAATTGACAAGTCCGGACAGGCACACCCTCAACAATTTGGATCCCCGAATCAATAGGAGAGTCATCAAAAATGGACATACCCTCATCCAATAGGTCTATCTCATAATGACGGAAAAAGCCAGCCTCGCCCATCACATCCCACAAAGTATCCTGAAAAGCTGTAATAGAGGGACCCGAGCCGCCCACAACCGGTACATCAGGAAAAGTCTGAAATGAATAAGCCCTAAGAGCTACAATGCCTAGAGTATCCCAGTAGCTGACAGACCTATATCCTTAGCCTCGACAGGAGCTAACTATCCCATCATTGCCTCAAAACCCGTGCTAAAAATCTGACCCAAGTCATCCACCGAGAGACCACCACCTGTCAGATCTAAGCCATCTAAACCATTAAGATGGGACCCATCACCCACCAAAGCTTGAGCCATCACATCCACACTGTCCATCATCACCATACTACCACCCATAGCCATCCCTCCATCAATCAAACCGTTGGTCGCCATCATTGAACCATCCTCACCCTCTAAGCCATCCCCCCTCATCATGGTAACATCTACAAACCCTGGCGGGCCATCAAATTCCTCTGATCCAATCAATCCACCCTCATGACCACAATTAACGGAAGAGGAATCCAAGCCATAAATGGCATTCACCTCTTCAAGAGGGCCCATCACTTCTCCATCGACCCCCATCAAGCCATCCATAAATGAATCTTCTCCACCATTTATGAGATCACCAACCTCCATCAATGCCTCCCTTAATGAAGCCCCTCTATCATTTATGGGCCCACCAAACTCTCCATTATTCAAAGATCCATTAACCCTCTCATCATGGCTGGCCATAATCAGTCCAAAAGAAAGAAAAGACAAAAGAACAAAAGAACAAAAGGAAGAGACAAAAAGAAAAGAAGGAGACAAAAGATGGGAATCGGATGGCCTGAAGTGTAACACCTCGGATTTTTTGCCAACCTGGGGTTAGGCGTCCTTAGGCGATGGGTCAACCATAACACCTTGGTAACCTCTCAGAACCCAATTCCAAAGCCAAAGAAATCACTTAGGATTAATTCCTTTAGAAATTCAGCGTAAGTTAACTAGCCCTACGTTAGATTAGCTACGAAATTGTCCCGGATCGCTTTAAATATGTTCTGCAAGATCCAAAACTTGTAGAATCATTGACGCTACGTTATCCTAAAATTCAGGATCAAACTCTAAATCGGTTTGTTCTCGGGAACCCTCTGAAACTTCGTATTGGATCTAGACCGCGCATCGAAAGTCTGATACCTACAATCTTAGACCGTTATGACCGCTTAGCTGGACTTGACAATCATTTCAAAAATCAAGCCTAACCGACGTTCAGAGGCTATTTCATTAAGCCTGGAGTAAAGAGAGTGATAAAAGGGTTAGATTTGAAAATTTTAATCCAAATCTGGCACGTGACTTGGCGCGTTATTATTAAGCGTTCTGACAGTCAGAATTCAGCCAAATTACACCCTCGGATCAAGAAAAATTTCTCTTTTATATCATGAGACTTGTAGACCTAATTTAGGTGCGATGACCGCTGAACTGAAACTGGACCGCCACGTGGAATCTACGAACTCTACCGGACTGAAAACTGCGTGTGAGCAACATCCAGTGACCATGAGCTTAAGTCCGACCACGTTCAGCCAGGGGACCTTCCGAAACGCTCTTTTGGATCGGAACAGCCCCGTTTTGGTTATAACTTAAGTGTACCTTGTTCCCAAGCCTAATTTGGAAAGATTTTAGCCTATATAAGGGCTTTAAACTCCCGATTTTGGAACTCAGGAGTTGGGTTTCTACCTGACCCCCAATTTTTGGGGTGTTACATGAAGCAAGAAGGAATAAGCAGAACCGGTATAAAGAGAATGAACAGAGAAGAGGGACTTCACTGGAAGAAAAGACGAACGGAGGCAGTACACCGATTACTGCCTACAATATTCAAAAAACCGTCATCAGATCTGACATTCTTGCATTGATGCAACACTGACAGGACAGAATAGGAGGGCTAAAGTCAGCAGGCGGCAGTCGGACTACTGCCCAGGCCCAGTTTCGAGGGAAATTTAAGCAGGGTCCATTCCAGAGGGCTGGGACCAAATAACATGCTTCCATGTGCTCAATTGGAAGGAGAAAAATGGACATAAGAAGACTCAAGAAGGCAACAGTGAGCAACCAAAATTTCATATAAACAGGAGGATTACATAGCTAGACACATGATACAATGGACTAATCACCATCAGGAAGATGGGTGTCTATATCCTTGCGGTGGAAATGAGGTCCTAGGATCCCTCTTACAGCAAAATGGGCGCCACTGCTTGGAGCATAGCCTGGCTATAGAATCAGACCGATGTCGTACTGTTCGCACCAGGAGCTATACTCTCTGTTCGGGTCGACGAAGGCACTGGCCTAAAAACCCTCCAAAGCAACGATCAACTCCCTCTCAGGCACAGATCTCCAATCTAATGGACTAGATGGTGGACTGAGTGGGACCAAAGGGCTGCCGGTCAGCTGCTAAAAAAGTCTCTCCCCCATAGACCATTTCGTCACACGCAGGTCATTCAAGATACGGCGACATCGTGAGTCCTAAAAGGCCTCCTGAGCTCTTGGAGTCAGCGCCGCATTCGACTGAAGATATGGCCTGGTGTGAAACTGCAAAAAGGAGAAAAGTTAAGGATCGACAAAAAAAAATAGCACATGGGCGATGTAGGGCAAGACAAATCATTCACATCATCAGGAACATGGGCGTCAATATTTGACCTCCAGGCGAGATCAGAAAATAGACGCGTACGACTGCGATTATCCTTGTACCATAGTATCATGCGAGGAAATAGAGGCGAATGATTGATTAAAGTGGGGACAAGATGGGGAAAGTGGTCAAAAAAGTAGACCTGTGCAAAACCACAATCAGAAAGGGAACACCAACTCATCTCCAGGAAAAATATTGCAGAAATGGACATCAAAGTACCTCTATGACTGGGTAAAAACCAGTCAAGGATCGGCTGGCCTTGTCCAACCCTTCGTATAAATGAGCCAAGAGGGCCGCATTCTAGTTGTACGGCACAGGAAAGGTGATATCTGCCATGAGTGACAACAGACGAGAACTCACTAGCTCATTCCCATGGCAGAAGATCATCGCTCCCATGGTGTATAAAATCAGGGCTCGAGCCTTCACCACAACCACGGCTTCGATCTCGGGGATACATTGAGCAAAATTCGATGAGAGCCAAAGCAGTTTAAAATGATGACTCGAGAAATCAGTCATATCTGGCATCATCCCCAGCAACTCCATCCAGTCATCCTCGGAGGGTACCGAAAGATCATCCTCAAAGGAAACAGATCCTCCGTCATACCAGAGACCCAGTTGCATATATATATCATAGGGAGTAATGCCCTACTCCCCAAAGGGCAGCTAGAAAGTATGAGTCTCAGGGTGTCATCGCTTAGTCAAGGCAGATAGGAGGGACATGTTCGTCTTACTTAAACGAAATCGAAATAAGTGAACGAATGGAGTACACTCCAAGACTTTAAAGAACAACGGCTGAGGGTCATGGAACCAGTGAGGCCAATGGGTCCTGACCCTTCGCCCCCTCAAGATCGCAGGTGCACCACCCTCCCAGGCTATGTCAGACAAATGCCGACCATCTCGTGGCACGTAGCATGGATCAGTCGATTGACGAGAAGGGCCAATTTCATTTCTACCTCGATAAGACATACTACACAAATAAGATTCATAAGTAAGTACCCTTCTCACCATAAAAAGCAACAGGCCCAAGCCCACTTTCAAGGTCTATTTCAAAAAGGCCCATGTCCAAGCCCATAAGGCCCAAGCCCACTTTCAAGGCCCACCTACAAAGGCCCATTCCAAAAAAACCATTTCAAAGGCCCATTTCCAAGCCCATAAGGCCCAAAGCTAATTTCAAGGCCCATTTCTAAAAAGCCCATGTCCAAGCTCATTTCAAGGCCCATTTCCAAAAAACTCATGTCCAAGTTCATTTCAAGGCCCGTTCCAAAACCCACCTCCAAGGCCCATGTTTGAGGCCCATTTTCCAAAGCCCACCTCCAAAAAATCACCATCCATAACAAATCCATGCATCTGGACATGCCAAGATCATGATATGGGGTCCACTTGAAAAATCTCATTCATTCATCATCCACAAAGTGGCTAACTGACAAAATCTATACCATTTACACACTCAAATGGGCCCCAAATCATCCATCCAACGGCCCAGATTATTCAAAAAAAAAAAAAGGAAAAACACACAAAAATAAAAAATCAAAATAAACAAGGTCCTAAGGGTGGGGCCCTTTCCTTATCACACCCCACTCCATCAAAACTTAAAAAGGGAAAAAACAACACAAAAAATATAATAAAAAAATTAGCTAAAGACTTGGCCCAAAATGCAAAATCCAACGAGATCTGACAGTTCAGATCTAATCAAAGTGGGTCAAACGACCTAGATCGTGGCCCTCCCAAATCCATGAAGAAATCCAAACCATCAAAAGCCCTTTTGAATAAATGGCCCACCGAGATCCATCAAGGATCCATTGATCAAGAGTACCTGAAAATGAAGAAGGAAGAAAATACTAAAAAAAAGGGTCAAAACTCAACAAAGATACAAGTAAGGGAGCTTCCAGGGACCACAATGGAGTCCTTGGACACCCATGGGTTGGTTTCAAATAGAGGAGAAGGGACCACCGACCGAACCGATGCACATCATGGACCAGCGGTCCGTTTGACGATCCGACGGTAGCCGGACTACCGCTGGCAGCAGCCCGACTGTCGTCGCCGACCGCTTGCCACTTAGGGCAACATGCTATCCCCCCTAACCATTTGCATTAGCCGGTCCTCCATATGGACCGGTGGATAAAAACCAAATAATAATAATAATAATAATAATAATAATAATAATAATAATAATAATATAAAAATTAAAAATTAAAAATTAAATAATAATAATAATAAAGTAAATAATAAAAAAAATCCAAGAAAGGCCAAAAAGGCCAAAAAAATCCCAAAAATTGCTGAAAATTACCAACAATCCCAAAGAAATAAAATAAAATAAATCCCCAAGGAGTATAGCCACATAAAAGGACACTTCTTCTAAACCATCAAGCCCCATTAATTTATTAAGGCCGTTTGACTTTCTTGCAAATAAAAACCGGACGACGACGCTTACCCGCGAGATCGAACGGTTATTTTTCAAAAAATTCAAAAAAAAATTTCCAAGGAGTCTAATTCCAAAGGAAATAGCTTTCAAACAAAATTTTTAAAAATGCACTCGGCGAGCAGTACACTGAGGAATATTTCATATTCTCTAATTCGGCCAATACAAACAGCAAAATAAGATTCGATCTCTTCCGGTTTCCCTGAAGGATGATCAAATCTGTACATGATACACGTACGATTGGCCCAATCTCCATATCTGGACAGTCATACAAATGCTAGTAGAAATGAGGGGATAAACTTCTGGAAACAAACAAATCAAACTCAAAGTGACAACAATCCATTATAACCAAAGTATCAGAATTAGCAGACTGCATGGTAAAATATTACCTGTGCATACCTAGTCCAAGATGTTCAGAAAATTTGATTGAGTCCAAGTCAGCGTAGTGAGTTCCCCGTAAGGCTGCACTAACGCGTAGGGTAGCTAACCACTTTAACAATCAAACAGACCGAATACTCCCAAGGTGATTATATAGAAAAGAAAATGACAGACCAAACAGTATGGGAATCCTCGTAAAGTCACAACAAATGCGCAGAGGCCCTTACTTTTTAGACTTACTCTCCAATGTTATCACTAATCTGACGTGAAAGGGTTGTGATTGGTGACCCGTAAAGCCGCGACGAATGCGCAAGGGACAATCACAACATTTTCTCAACCCTCATAATATATGCAAGTCATCTCTTTTCGAAATAGTCGACTGATAATGATACAATAACAGGCAACAAATTCAATCACTATCCTTTCTGGCTAGAAGGGTGGGGTGTCCACTTGCTTTGACCTTCGGTTGCTCGCAACCTCAGTCAAAGAGGGGCATCTGTAGACACCCCACCCAGGCTAACATTTTAAGAAGGTTAAGACGATCCAAGAACCATAATCACACTTTGAATCAAACCTTAATCCCGACCTAAACCTAACCCTGACCTAAAAATATCAAAACCACCAAACCGAGACCCAAAACCTTTATCCAAACCATTTAATCCACACACAGCCCCGCTTATACCTTGATACCTTGATTAAAACCCACTACCTAAGCCTAAACCCATCTGTCCTAGCCGTAAAACCCCAAAAGAAGGCCACCGAGCATACCCGCACGTCAAGTAAAGTCCGCACGCGTGAGCCCGGCCCAAACACATTCCGGGCGGTAGTCAGACTACCATCGGCGGTACTCAGGGTGCCGACACTCACGACCCATGTGTGGATAGCCGTCCCAGCACCCAAAAGTTAACTTTCTCATGAATTTACCCCCCCCCCCCCCCCCCCCCCCCCCCCTCTTCGCTATTTTCCGTTTTACCAACCCCCTTAGCCAATAAGAGCACGCCACGTGGCACTTCTCTCTCCTCAACCAATCACCTCTTGCCATGTCAACATTTACCCCTCCCAAAACCAGAAATTACCACATTACCATTAGAGAAGGCTATAAATAGCCCTCTCCTCTTCACATTTTTATCAACAACTCTTCACTTCCAAGCTTAAGTGAGAAGGAGAGAGAGAGAGATGAAGAGAGTGAGGGTGAGGAGGTACTCCCGAGCCTTCAAATCCAGATTTTTCAGCTATCTCCTTAGCCCACTTCCTACTTTCCTAACCATCTCAATCTCTCATCTAACCTAGTGAGATCATGGTTCGATCTATGTCATAGCCTACCCAAGATTCAAGCCAAAAGATCCGTCCATTCTACAAGCATTCATCATGACATCTACTCCCTTCTCAACCCCATCTACTTCTCTAGATCTCCAGTGAACGTATGCTTTGTGGCTTGTAGTACATCGGATCCTATCACATCAGAAATTCCTAGTGATCTAGTCCATTTTTTACCTCTTTGCATTAGCATCACTACATCCGCCCTCTAGGTACGCCGTTGGACGTATACTTTGTGGCTTGCCAAAATTTTGAATCATGCTACATCAGAAATCCGCGCACATGCCTAGTCCCATCTTCGATCACAGCATTTATCATCCTCTTAAATTTATTTTACCATACTAAGTAGAGACCGTACATATGTACGGGCAGAGAGGGTGTCTAACACCTTTCCTCTTCATAACCGAAGTCCCTTACCTGAAATTCCGGATCACAGATCAAGAGTCAATCTAAGGAAGGAGAATCTTCAGATTTCTCCAACCTTACGTATTCTACAGTTCTAGCCCACAGCAAAATTTTGAGAATACTCGGCTAGTGGCGACTCCAACATACACAAGTCCACTTAATTACCTCCCCCAAAAAACGCCGCACCCAAATCAGCATGGGCGCCGATTTTCAGTGTCTACAGTTACTTATAAATTATAATTGAGTGCAGATCGTCTATGTTGAAGGCACAAGAAATTCCAATGCCATCAAGTTCATTGGTCCACTTCATTTTCGAAGACTCGAGCTAACAAGATACGCCAGATTTCTCTCTCCTAAATAGATTGCGTGTTACACAATGCAACTTTTAAAGGAGTAGTTGTTTTATACTTTAGCTTGTTTGTTTAGAAAGAGTGAAGTTCTTTATGATAAATAACTACATATATAATTAATAAAGTTACAAGTACAAAAAATAAGATGTGTATGGAAAATATAATAGACTAATGTAATAACGAAAATATTAATATGTGTCAACCCGCCCAACCCGATCAACCTGACCGAACCCGCTTGGGTTGAGAATTCCTAACCCAAGGTTGGGTTGGGTTAGGGTTGAGGTATAGGAACCTTGGGTTGGGCTTGGGTTGAGCATCAACCTAACCCACCCGGCCAGACTTTCAACCCTAAATATAGATCCTCTCTAACACGTGCAACCTCATGTTTGATTGAATTGCAAATAACAATTTCATGTGCTAATAAGTAGAACCCACCAAAATCAGAACCACTAATGACTAGTATTGTTTTTTAAGAATGCAAATGGGCTATGATAACCCAGCGTAGGAAGTTTTTGTGCGCAAAAGCTAGATGGGCTCCACCATTATGTTTGTGAGAAATCCACTCCATCCATCTATTTTTCCAAATCATGTTAGGAGATGAAACGAAAATTGAGGCAAATCTAAAACTCAACTGGGCTGCTTGACAGGAAACAATGAGAATTAAACATCCACAGGTGACACATTCGTGGGGTTATGAAAGTCTCAGATGAGGCTAATGTATTTATGTTTCCAATTCATCCCAATAGGAATGGCCTTATGAACTGAATGGGTATCATGTAAACATCATCTTAGAACCAGACAGCTTCCAATGGCAAGCATACTCCCTGCCCATTTGTCATGTGGGCCACTTGAGTTCTGGATCAATCTTATTTTTGAGCTCATTTCTTACCGCAATTTTACAAAACAGATGGAACGAGTGGATTCTCACAAACGTCATGGTTGGTCCCACATACCTTCTGAGCACATGAGCTTCCTTTTTGTGTCAAAGCAGAAAATCATGGTTGTTGCAATTTATTTCGACTGTATATTTAATACAGCATTGCTAATTGCACCAACGAAGAGCAAGAAAGTCATGCTCGACAGACAGACTGTCGTTACGTCACTTCCTAAATGACAGGTTGTACCAGGCCCGCATGTAGATTGCTTGTGATAATCCATCACAAAAATTCATGCGCTCAGAAGCTAAGTGGGGCCCACTGTTATGAATGGTATGAATGGTATTTTTGTATTTTCAGTTATTCCCATTAGGAATGACCTCGTGAGCATAACAGATGACATATAAAAATCACGGTACACCCTATGGTGGTTTCAACGGCAGGCAAAAACCTGCCTACTTCTTGTCATGCGGCTTACTTAGAGTTTTGGATCTACGTTATTTTTGTGATCACATCCAAGCATGATCTAGCAAAAATGGATGGATGGGATGATTTTTTTCACAAACATTACGGTGGGCCCCACTCAGCTTGTGAGCGTAGAAACTTCCTATGATAGGCTGTAGCACCCACACCCTGTAGCAGGAAGCCCATGTTCTCTGAAAGCCAGGTGGGGTCCACTGTTATGAAGGGCACCGACGGCACTTTTGGGTTTTCAGTTCATCTCCATAGGAATGACCTTTCCAAGGTGACGGATGGCATATAAGAATTATAGACGTTCCAGCGTAGGCATATCTCTGCTCATTTTTTCCTATCACGTGGCATATTTGAATTTTAGATCTAATATAATTTGGCAAAATAGATGAGCAAGGTAAATTTCTCATAAATATCACAATGAGCCTTACCTAGCTATAAGCTCTTGCAATAAGCTTTCAGGCCCTCTGGATGATTTTTGTAAGAATCTTATAAGGTGGGCCTAATTGATCAATAGTCTGAATTATCTTAAGAGTTGGATAATATGATCAGGTGTATCAATGGACCTCACTAAATTGTGATACATCCAGAATTTATTTAACGGATGATGTGCTACTACCGTAATAATACGTACACAATATCTTGATGGAATTGAGATTGCAAAATACCAGTGGAGCATCTATGGAGAGGAGTTTTAATAGGTTTCAAGCTCCTCTACCGTCTGCATTATAAATTAGGACTGAGTCCCCAATCCAACACTATTGACGAAAGTAGCAATCCCATAAGAGCTTCTCTAAGGATGCACCAACAATTAACCTACAATAGCAATGGCGTACCTTGGTACGCTGATCTCCACATCGGAAATCCGCATATAGAATTACAATTTTTACATACCTCACTAATTGTTAGGCATTTTTGTCATTTTGTTAAAAAAAGTCCTTATTCAAAGAAATTTAGAAAAAATAAATGGAAAGTTACTTTTGGCGTTTGGATCTTAAGTTATTTAACATAAGTTACTTATGTCTTAAATAACTTATCTTAGTTTTTACTTTTTAATATGATGTGATTAAGTAAATTTAAATAAAAAATTATTTATAATTGATATTAAATTAAATTTACTTATCTCAACTAAGTTATTTATCCGTTGCTATAAATAGAAAAAGTAACTTATTTGGCCGTATCTAAAAGAGCCCTTAAGTTGATTAATAAGGCAGCCTAATGAAAAATTAATTTAGATAGGTACGAGTACGTAAATATCATATCAAGGAGGTATTATTTTGTAAACTTTCCTTTACGTAGCCAGAGGAAAGTGACTATGATTGGTTCGGTGTACGGATGAGGAAATTGAGGATATCGATTGTACACCTATGATTTGCTGATCCAAAGCGTTTCTGTATCAGTTCCTTTCTCGACATCATAATTCCTGCCCTTTGTCGGTGACAAAAAGAGAAGACAAATGCTCGAGTCCTATCAGAGCACTACAAGTTATAATACTCCTATTGTATCTTGGACAGTCCAATCGATTGACCTGAACAGTCCATTAAGTTCAAAAACGTATCTAAGGCTATTATGCAATTATTTCTCTAATTCTACTATCCAATCCACTCTATGGTTTGGATTCATTTTTTTAACCATACATTTTCCAAGCCACGAATGGGGTGGCTAATTTAGTCTAACAAAAGTGATTCTTTAGAATCATAAGTAAGCCATGATGGTAACTAACAAAATAGATGGACTAGATTGTTGATTAGACCTTTTTTTTTGTAAATGATTTTAATCGTCCATTTTAAAGACCATTGATTGGATGGTAAATATTTGTGAGATTAGGGTGATATTTGCAGGGTTGCCCATGAAATGTGTATTAGACCAGGTGTACACTCTAGATTAATGGATTGGATAGTCAAAGTGTTCCAATGCAACTAAATGCAAGGGAGGGAGCATTTCTAAAGAGAAATATATAGCAACGTTCCGTATCCAATTGAAAAGAAATGGAATAACTATCTAGAGATTTACTAACATGATCTTACAAAAGTGGAGCCCATCAGATCAACGGTCTGGATCATTTAACCGAGGGCACCACTTGTACAAACCGAAAAAAGAAGGATTGTATGCATTGTGCAAGATGGGGGATCATATAATTCCTTTCGATATTGATGGGCAATATCAGATGGTTAAGATCTTTTGATTAGTGAGAGCTTCGAGACAAGGTCCATCTATAACAGGCCCACTGTTCGCACGGTCTGGATTGACGTGCTTGTATGCCGTGTGCTGCAGGTTGGCTGCCGCCACGTATTTCATGGTCCAAAGGCCGTGGTGAGTCAGACCCTGAATGAGTCAGAGTCAAATGGACCAGAATCCTCCGCAACGCCCGCTTTACGCGGTGCGTATGATACCCAAAGCCCTGATGAGAGCGGATTAGGTGAGGCTCGGGCCTCACCCAAGAGGGTGCGGCCCTTTCCGTGGGGTTACCGTGGGACCCACCTTGATGTATCCACATCGCCCATACGTTTTTACAGATCATTTTAGGGCATTATTCCAAAAGTGCCGTATATCAAATATCAGGTGGACCATACCATACGAAACAGTAGTGATTGACCATTAATGAGCCACAAAAGTTTTGGATCAAGCTGATATTTGTTTTTTCACTTTGTTTAAGATTACGTGACCTTATTAATAGATTAGACGATAAATAAACACTTTAAACATTAATGTGCTACCTAAGAAATTTTTAATGGTAAGACAGTCAATCACCAATGTTTCTTATGGTATGGTCCACCTGATAATTAGATATGCTACATTTTTGGTATGATACGGTGAAATGAACTTGAAAAATAGATAGATGGCGTGGATACATAATACATACATCAAGGTGGGACTGACATTAACCCTACGGTAACGGCCATATTGTCTTGGGTGAGGCTGGGTCTTACTTGATCTGCTCTACGGAGCGATCATGTCATCTTAAGGCTATACATGAGACAAGCTAGCTCAAAAAGCTCGAACGGCTTGGCTCGATATAGATTAAAAAATTAAGGTGAGCTAAACTTCATATGACTTAGATTGTTTTGAAAACGAGTCGCGTTCGAACACAATAGAGTTTGACTCAACTCGACTCGACTTTAACTTGGCTCGGTTCAACTCGAATATTATATATATAATATTTGAAAATAAAAAAGTTAAAACTTAAATTCTATTTTATTTATCCGTACATTTCTTACCATTTTCCTTCCTTACCTAACCCGTGAAAATAAAAAAGTTAAAACTTAAACCCTACTCTATTTATCCGTACATTTCTTACCATTTTCCTTCCTTACCTAACCCGCCATGCCTGAGCTCTCTCTCTCTCTTTCAGTAGCAATAACAAGGCACCTCTATGACTCTATCTAATATTATATAATTAATTAATTAATTAATCGAGGGTGGCTGGGTTGAGTCAGGTGCAGGTTGGGTCAGGTCGGGTTGAGAGTAGGCTCAACTCGACTCGAGGTAAACTCCCCTTGACTCGATCCACTAGCTCGCCTCGAGCTTGACTTGAAAGGTTTGTAAAACAAGCCAAACTCCAATGGTAAGCTCAAGGCCGAGCTTGAGCTTGAGCTCGAGCTCAAAGTCGAAGAGAGTAAGGTTGAGTCAAGCCAAGCTTGGCCCACCTCGACTCGACTTGGCTCAATCTACAACCCTAGTCAGTGTCATGTCCACGGATGGGGATCAACACCATCCTAGATGTGGTGTGTTTATGAGTTGGGTGCTTGGGGCCCAACGTGATGTATGTGATTTATATCTAAGTGGTCCATCCGCTTTGCCCCTCATTTTAGGGCTTGAACACAAAAGTAAGTAAATATGAAGCTAAAGTGGACCACACCACAACAAAATGTGGTAATCAAATGCCTACCATTAAAATATTCTCGAGGACCACAAAAGTTTTAGATCATACTGATACCTGTGTTTCCCGTTCGTCTAGATTTAAGTGACCTTATCAACGGGTTGGCTGACATATAAAAATTACGGCTAGCCCTAAAAAGGTTTCACAAGTGGGTGTCAATATCTCTGCTATTTCCACTTGATATTCGAATCTACTTCATTTTGGGTTAATGTTCTAAAATGAGCTGGAAAAAAAAAAAAAAGAATAGACGGTGTACATATAAAGCACATATATTACATTGGGCCCCACATACAACACAGCAGCTTATTCAAAATTCCAATTTTCAGGCCCAGGAATGGCCCATTGACACCCCAATTTAGGGTAATTTGACATTACTCCCTCTAGTGTGGACCGTTTGAGGGTTTTTTTTTTTTTTTTAAAAAAAAAAATCTGATTTTCTTTGTGTACAGGAAATGGACGCATTAGATTTCACATAGACAACATATTGGCCCAACAGAGATTTGATATTTATCCACTGCCTAAAATAGGTGGTATGGACCACGCATGGCAACTCAAACCACCTTGCTTCAAGAGTTGCCTCAACGCATGCATGACTGGAGGCTGAATTACATCAACTCTCTCAAGTTAAAGGGCAACTTGTCGTGTCAAACTGGATTAGGCCTGACAGGCTTTGAGTCAACTTAGGTAAGTCACGTAACTCCTAAGTCCTAAAAACATTGGGTCCAAGTTGCATACGATGATAGAGAATATTGAAAGGTATGTTTGTAATTTGGCAGTTTTACATTACTATAGATTAATAGAATCTTAATTTGATGTATTAAAAATAAAAATAAAATATTGTTTGAAATTGGATCCTTAGTCTTCTTAGGGTGGTAGACTCTCGGTAGTTTCAACACTGGGTCAGGGTTCAAGTATCTATAGCCCCTATTTAGGGTAAGTTGACATTACAACCTCTAGTGTGGACTGTTTGAGGCTTTTTAAAAAAAAAAAAAATTAAAAAAAAAATCTGATTTTCTTTGTGTACAGGAAATGGACGCATTACATTTCACATAGACAACATATTGGCCCCAACAAAGATTTGATATTTATCCACTGCAAAAAATAGGTGGTATGGACCACGCAGGGCACGCTCAAACCACCTTGCTTCAAGAGTTGCAATGCATGCATGACTGGAGGCTGAATTACATCAACTCTCTTGAGTTAAAGGGCAACTTGTCGTATCAAACTGGATTAGGTCTGACCGGCTTTGAGTCAACTTAGGTAAGTCACGTCAAACTCCAAAGTCCTAAAAACATTGGGTCCAAGTTGCATATGATGATAGAGAACATTGAAAGGTATGTTTGTAATTAGGCAGTTTTACATTACTATAGATTAATAGAATCTTAATTTGATGTATTAAAAATAAAATTAAAATATTGTTTGAAATCGGATCCTTACTCTTCTTAGGGTGGTAGACTCTCGGTAGTTTCAACACCGGGTCAAGGGTTCGAGTATCTATAGGTGGTGAAATCCCACTACGGCATGAGTGTGTGGGGGCGTGCGTGCATGTGTGTGTGTGTATTGTTTGAAATCAGCAGGCATACCTTACACTATTGAATTGGATGAAAAAACTTGACAATGAAGAACAATTGCTTGAATGAATTTAATGGTCAAATTTTTCACTATGTATAATTCCTCTGACTAGCTTAACAATGGAGACTAATTTGGCCCTATCATCTTTTCTTAACTCATTATATTGCATAGATGAAAATAGATATGCATCGTTGCAATATTGAATTGGAGAGAGGAACCAAGAGTATTGATATAATAGTAGACAAACTTTGAATCTACAAGAAATAATAAGAGAGAAAGCTCAAATATTTTATTAATCAATAATGTATAATGTCTATAATTTCTCAATTACACTACTAATAAAGAAAAAATAAAGCCTTAATTTGAAATAATTTAAAACAGCAAAATTCTTACCCCAATGAAAGTTACCAAAAGTAATAAAACTCATCTAAAGCCTAATTTATCAAAATATATAAAGTCCAGATAAGTTTTACTGAAAGAGTCCTGACATGATTACAAGTAATTTCTAAAAAAGATTGGACTCTAAAAATCTAAAAATAAGAAAATATGACAAAAAATTGAAATTACTAAAAATAATAATTTTTTTTTCTAAAATCTCATTTTTCAACAAAATAGGCGGATGGGGGTCAGTTGACCTTAAATGGCCCATTACAGAAAAGATTGACAGGTCATGCATCTTGTAACAATACTTAAATCAAAAGTTATGGTCAATTTATGGTTACACTTCAAGCAACAATTTCTCCCTATCCTGATTGAATTTCTTTAAATTGGATGTGCTTGGGGCCCTGTTGCGTCATACCTTACATAAGACAGAGCCCAAATCTATAGATTACTTCCGCTTATGTTTGGTCTTCTTTTGGTTTAGTCATGCTAGAAATTTATATATGTCATGTCCTACATCAAACCCCTCCACTTGGGAAGAAAAACTCATCCTCGGGTTATTTAATGGACATGGCTCATGATACTCATACATGTCTGACACATTAGAAGTTTGTGAGATCTTTATGCCCTCGGAAAGGTAAGCATTATCATTGATTTTCTTAAGAATCAAAACATGGCCGATCTTCTTATTCTTCACTTTATTATACATCCCAATTGGAAATCTCTCCTTGCACAGGTGAACTAGCACGTTATCACCTACTTTAAACACCTTATGTCATTAATGTTTATAAACCTCTTCCTTGTATCTGACATTAGACTTGTAAAACTTTTTTCTGAGCATTGGCATGCATTGTTATGCTCTGGAACACCATGTTTTCTTCCGCAACACTCATAATTGGTAACTTAAGCAAATGAAGGTTGAGTGAATACTTGTGAACACGAATATACACAACCTTAAATAGGGACTCGTTGGTGGATCAATTTTGTATGTTGTTGAAGGTTAATTCCGTCTCAGCAAGAGTAATATCCCGCATGGGAGGCAATTCATCAAGAAGTTCATCGAACATAATTCCCTTGAACTCCTGCAATATTGGTTTTAACTTCTCTGAGATGTCCTTGGGTCCTACTTCTATTTTCCTTTATAACTAATGCATTGATCTCACCCGTCTCCTCAGATTCTTTAAGGCAATCCCATCCATTTATGAGAGACTGTCCCTCCACTTTACAAGTCTTGGATTGGTTCTTTTTTGTCATAAGGGCGATTATATTCTTTTTATCATCTTTAACAAATATAAATATGTTATCCTAATCTCTATGTATAACATCAATATGATGCTACCATGGTCGACCAAATAACATGTGACAAGTCTCCATACCAACTATATCACCCATTATTTCATTTTTATAATATTTACTAATAGAGGAGGGAATATAACATCGTTCAGTTACCTTTCTTTTGTTGACCTCCTTGATCTATCCAATCATATATGGAGAGTACTTTTTGTTTTCAATTATAATTTTTTCACCATAGTCTTCGACACAAGATTCTCGTTGCTCTTGCCATTTAGGATAAGATCATAGACCCTTTATGTAACACCTTAGCCAAATTGCTGCTACTACATCCTAGGGCATCCACTAGCGGAACCGCCTCAGGACCACGTTATGCAGCCGACATGGGGCACATGTATGGAGCCCTGGAAACTAGAAATAAATGACGTCAAGTGCCACTATCACCAAACTATGAAAGGATGACATCACAAACATAGCTTAATCTAAGTATGTCTGGAACCAGAAATGGGCCGCTAGGCTAGCCCTCCCAAAATCTGCCCTAACAGACTAAAATGAGCGTTGGCCACCCATTGAAGTTATGCTAGTTCGAAACTATAGAAAATCGTCAGCTTCACTAGGCTTGAGGTCCATCGCGGACAGTAAACCCAGATGGTGCCCTAAACTGCACAACTTTGGTCGGGAAGGTAATGCTTAAAATGCACGATTCTCCTAAACATGAGTCTGAAACTTAAGTGAAGTAAGTCCCCCCACTCATTCACGAACTTGTAACTTTTCGACCATTGGATTGCGACTACACTTGTGCCATGAGTCAAAGATATTTCCCTACTCATATCCGTATAACTACGGCCCTGATCGAGCACCGATACCTGCTGATCGCAAGTAGTGTCCCTGCGGTTGATCGAGGCATCCGATCTCCACCCGATTTGGACCAATTGTGGATCCTATGATGGGGCACATACCCCATGGTGGGGATGAGCCAGCAGGCCCCTGAAGGAGCCCCGTGGGCCAAAATTTAGCCCACTAGGGGCATGCATATTAGAAAAAGGGCCCCCAGGGCCATTTAAACATAAAGCCAAGACTATTTAAGGCCCAAAATTTCACTCCCTCACTCCCATACAAAATTCCAATTGCAAGAGAGAGAGAGAGAGGGAGTGGGGAGAAATGAAGGTGGGAGCTCTTTAGGGAGCTGGTTTGGAGGATATTCCCACCATCGCTGCCCATGTCGAAGCTTGCAACCCTGCCCTGCTATAAAGGAATAGCTAATGACAAGAGAAAGGTAATCCTTTAGCCTCCTTCAAAATTTGAGCCTTGCGGGTTGTTGTATGCGCCCTTACGATCTAACCTATTTGACGTCAGGCGTCAATCTGTCAATTACTCGGCCAATATCCTAGGAGTGGTGCTAGGAAATTGACAAACTACCCCTAGCTGCAGACCATTACCTTTAGGTTGCCAATTATCGAACCTATGTCACGAATAATGATTGTTTAATGAAATTATAGTTGCATGCAAATCAGTGAACCCCTTAGATTGATTGTCTTCCATAAATGGTGAATCATGCTAGTATAGTTGAATATTTGAACAAATGCTAGAATAGACTGGATTTACCTAAAATTTCTGTCCATATGCTTTACATTTTTCCCTAATACATGCACGTATTTACCTTATTGCTGTAAATTCTGTGATGATTAAATAATACACTTGCATGTCTATTTGATTATCCATATTAAGTGGAATATCCTGAATTACTGATATGTATGTTTACCTGTTCCTGAAATAGAATTGTTTGTGGCATGCTATAAAATTTTATCATATTAGTCAATTGGGTTGACTAGCAAATCGAAAAGAATCACAAGGGCAGCCCTATTGGATCAGCTACCCTGGGCCAATCCAACCGATCCAGGCCAAAGACGGACAATCGACAATAGTTAGACTACACGGGATGCTCGCACCCAATGCCGGTTGTGTCATAGTTCTCTTGAGTCAACAGAATTAATCTCTTAGCCGGCCAACCATGCGTGTTCACCATGTATGATCACGCCTGTCTGAACCTGAGACACTCCACGTGTAAGACCCATATCCTAGACCGTACCATTTTATTGGCTTCCGCGGTCCTTCTGGTCGAATTTTGGCAATCCTCGACTCGTATCCGACGTTTGCGCGTGATCCTAAGCTGGATCCTGCATACCAAAGTCGGATCGAACCAAAACGTGTATCATAGCGACCACGCCGTCACAACGATTCTAACACTGCGACTTGTGCACCGATCCGATACCCAGGGTAGAAGATGTCGGCCTGCGTTCATTTCGAAGAAACGGCACGCGTTACGAACTTCAAGAGAATCTTTACAACATGTCTCATCAATCAAATCAATCAATCAATCACTTCATGTCAAGTACAAAGCAACCCATGCTTTCTTTCTCCACAAGTCAAGCAATATCATAAGTCAACTCTTTCTCACCCTCTCTCTTACACACCCATACATGTCGAGTACAACCTCTCATCCATCACTCACATCTCCTTTAACCACACCTCTTTCTCAAAAAAAAAAAAAAAAAATCAAAATCCTAAGCAACCAAGAAGGTCACACGTCCAAGCTCCTCCAAGTGAGAGAAAAATTTGTGATTTTTGTGGCCCACTCCCTTTCCCAAAAGCTACCATCCTAGCCATTCATCTCTCATCATCCACCATCAAAGTGAAGCACAAGGAGGTCGGCTTTCCAACGGACCAAGAAGATCGGACGGTGGGTGCTTCTATAGGTGTAGATTTCTTGTTTTGATGATAGGTCAAGTGAGGCCTACCAATTGATGGAATGGATCTTATTTTGGACCCTAAATGTGGCCAATGGCCCACCTTGATTTCAAGATCATTCCATGATGGGGCCATTCTCCATGGACCCCACAATGATGTTTATTTTTCTTGCATAAGTAAGGTCATCTAGACCTTTCATTGTGGCGGAGAAAGGACCTCCACCATTGATTTTGATCGGTGGGCCCGCATGTAGTGGGATCCGTTTGATGTATAATTGGAGATATAGATGGGAGGGCTCATAGTGGCAGAGTCCTCCATGCACATTTGTTCCTTTTTTTTCTCTCTCTCCCCTTCCTTTCATTATGTTGTGGCCCACATGATGTGCATGTGGAATCTAAACCGTCCATCAAGTGGACCCTATGGCCATCCAAGCCATGTGGGCCCTACCTTATAGTGAATGGGAAACACCAATATTAAAGTGGACCACCTTAACTTGGGGCCCACTTTAAATGCATGTGTTGTACCAAGCCGTCCAGGGGCGCTGGACTCCTTGGACGTTACAGGAAACACAAATATAAGCTTGGTTCACAAGTTTTGGGGAGGGCCACCCATGCAGGCCCCACCTTGATGTATGTTTTCAATCCGAGCCGTCCATTTCATTTTCAAGCTCATTTTAGCCGTTGAGCCAAAAAAAATGGAACTGATCAAACTTTTTAGCGGGTCATAGCCTTGAAAATAATATTTATACCGTTGAAATATGCCCCGACGTTCCTGTATGCTAAAACTCATCGAATATTGGGCTTGATGGATTTGTATTGAGTCATAGGGAACAATGACGGGGTCGGATTTTGTTGATGCGGGTCCTACCCCAGAAAAACCTCAAAAAATGATATTTCTAAAAATAATAATAATAAAATAAAACAGCAGCAGTCGTTGCTGCTGCCGTCATCAGAGGGCAGGCAGCGCCTGCGTGCGCTGGCGGGCGTGAACGAGCAGGGACCCAAGGGTCCCAGCCGTGGGCCCCACCATGATGTATGTGGATCATCTGCACCGTCCATCTCGTAGTACCTTAGGACATGGGCCCCCCCTCTAAATATCAACTCTAACTGGAACTTAAGTGGCCCACACCATAGGAAACAGTGAGATTGAACATTTATCCTTGAAACTCTTTTGGGGTCCACAGAAGGTTTGGATCAGTATGAAACTTGTTTTTCTTTCATCTAGAGTTTCGTGTGACCATTATCAACGAGTTGGATGGAGAACAAATGTTATGGTGGGCCCCACGCGGGACCCACTGTCCACGGCTCACCTGGCAACCGCGTGGAGATACCTCGTTTCAACACTTGAGGTCTTGGCATCGATCCCTGGTGGAGGTGGCTAACTGGAGTGTGTGTCCTGGCGGGGTGGGACCCACCACTGTGTGTGTGTTTTATTCACACCGTCACTCATTTAGTGGGGCCCCATGACATGTGTTTTATCTATGTCGTCCAGCCATGAGCCGGACTGCTGGACGGCTAGTGGACCCACACTATGATGCATGTGTTGCATCTAAACCATTCAACCATTTTATAAGCCTATTTTATGTCTTGAGGCTAAGAATGAGTCAGATCTAGAGTTCAAGTGGACCCATACCATGATGCATGTGTTGCATCTAATCCGTCCAACCATTTTGGAAGATCACTTCATGGAATGAGAAAAATAAAGTTATGGTGGGCCTTGAAATATTTTAACGGTGGAAATCATTGCCACCACTGTATTGGAAGTGCGGTCCAATTGATCTTTTGATTTGATTCATATATTCATGAGGTCCACCTTGGTATATACATATAAGGCCCATTTGAAGAGGTCCAACTTGATGTATTTATGGCTCGTTGTTGAGGCCCACTTTATTATATATGAGGCCTACATGATATGACCCATTAGATGTATTCGAGGTCCATGGGTCGAGGCTCATTGGGATTTACACAAGTTCGTTGAATGTAATCCCATCATGGTTTATGAAACGATGTTTATGGTGGGCTATGCCTTAGGAGCAATGATGGTTTGACGCCCACATTGTAAGTACAATGTTGGTTAAATGTCCGCATTGTAACTCTCCTTAGGGCCTATTTATAGGCTCATTCTTGTCAATAGTTTATCATCTTATAACATACTTAGTATAGTTTCATGACTCATGCCATACGCATCATATGTATGCTTGATATGAGTAGTAGCTGATCATAGCATATGTCATTGGACATATTATTTAGGGGACTCATTGATAGGAGTTACCCACACGAGCGCGTGGTATACGTAGGATTGTTGCATGATTGGACAGTGTGATTCATGCATATCGCATTTGTGTGTTGTGATCCTTGTACGCCCTAGTGACATCAGGGTCGTGGCTCCACAAACACTTCGTGGATGGCCGTATTGGATACCGAAAATACTGATTCTAGGATTGGGGCACCATAGATGTCCCTGGGTGAAAATCTCTGAACCCGATGGTACCAGAGGATGACTCCAACGTCGAGACTGAGTGGATATATGAGCACACGAGGGCCGAATACCAGGAGGCCGTATCTCCCACTATATCGTAGTCGGTTTGAAAGGGGTGTGACCTTACTCGCTCGAGGGTAGGGGGTAATACTAGGCTGAGTTTGACCAGCTTGTGAATGGGTTCGCTATCGACGTGCCGGATAGGTATTGGCAGACTATTGGATAGACGAATAGTGAGGTTTCTTATGCTCACTTGGACTGTGCGGCTAGGAGAGTGGCAGTGCCATTTAGAATGTACTAAACCCCGGTGATTAGCCAGAAAGAGAACTGTACTGATTTATGATGAGGATTGGTATGCTTGAGTTGCATCTCGTATCGCATGACCGTGTTATGGCAGATAGCATTCATACCTTGCACCATATAACCTTGGTATGGCTGATTGCATTCATGTATTCACCAGCATGATTCCGCATTTCTCTGACCTTGTATTCTGAGAACGCTCTTATTGCGCACACACTTACACCGCTCTCTAAGCTTTCTATAAGCTTATGCACGATTGATGCGTGCAAGTGACGCCAGAACGCAGCCGTAGCATAGTAGTAGCAGGAGCGTGCAGTCGAGTTTTAGTGTTTTGTTATTAACACTATCTTGTATTTCCCTTCATATGCATTGTACCCAAAGTTTTTTATCATAGTGAATTTTGTGATGATGTTCTTGTGGTTATTGCTCGTGGGTTATGGTTATGTTTATGCTCATTATGATTCAAATTGATGATTAGAAATCCTCCTTGTAGCATCCCATGATCGGAACCTGGCGTATGTGTGCCGGGAGCCGAGAATGGGGTACTATGGAGGCTGTCGGTGTCGAATTCGGCGATCAAAAATTTTGTGAGCCCGGTTTCTGAGTTCGGGACGTGAAACCACGCCCCTGGAACGCCCACTTACAACCGCTAGTGATACGATCCAAAAGTCTCCAGATCCAGGCATGGTGGCATGGGACACTGTGTATGAGATGTCAGCCTATGTTGGGGTGACGAGCCTCCCCTAGTGACCGTGAGCAATTCAATTTAAAATCCTGTCTTCCGTATGAGCTCAAGTGGGAGTAACGAACCCAAACATATCAAGGGTCGCAGGCCCTGGGCCGCCCTGGGCCTCGTGATTGGGATAGGGCTTTTAATTTCGTGGGAGTGCCTCAATTTTCACAATCTTTCTGGACGAATGGACTTAACACTCTGCTATCATGACCATTGTCGCATTGCATTAACTAGGTGTAGCGACTCGACAATTGAGGTCACATGATGAGGGAGTGTTGGTCATTTGCAAATGTGAAGTTGGAGTTGCTATGGGGGAGTGTTGGATGGCAAGGGCACGCATCATATCATAATAGCATGCATGTGTATTAACAAAAGTATCTAGAGATTGTATGCTTAAATTATTTTTCATTAATTGTCCATGTGGATTTGATAACTTGTGTAACTTGATGTTAATAGAACCACTGAGTTGACACTCACTCTCACTCTCAGACGGCGTTTAAAACACCAACTGAACCATATCTTAGATACAGGTATCACAGAGTCCGACGCGATGGACGAGGCATCTATAGACTTAGAGGAGCTCTCGTATTTCCAACTGTTGGGCGAGTAGCTATAATTTGCTATAGGGCCAACGATGGGGTCGTATGGCAGGGACATTTCGTATATTTTTGAACTATATGTATTTGGCAGGGACACGGTCCCGTGTGCTGATCGTATACTCATCATTTTTCTAGTCATATCTTAAGTTTAAGTTATGTTCAATTCAGTATACTTTACATGATCCATTTAATTCCTCAAATGCTCACATGCCAAGCACATGAACCCAAATTTCTCGCTTTTGCAAGGCATAAGTGAAATTGAAAATTCAGGAGTCGGGCCTTACTCGACCCTCAAAATTCAGGGCATTACACTTCGACTCACGGTGCACCTTGTTCGAAAGATATTATGCTGCTATAAATCTATCTCCTCCTTTGACGTGTACAACTGCTTTCTTCCGATTAGAGTAGTGGCCCATGATTCACCATTATTGGGTAGTGGCTAGCAATTCATCACCAATGTCACACTACGAACATGATGACCACGAGCTCCATTGTCGATCTCATGTTGCTCATTATTACGAACACGGGTCTATTTAAAGGCTTTCGTCATGTAGTTGATTGTTGCATGCAGTCCTTGCATGGCTCTCAAATTCTCCCGCTGGGCAACCTCAAACACCGTCACTGTCAAATGATAATTTCTTGGAGCACCGTCCATGAGATTATTACCAAACCTTGATTAGACGCCATTAATCTGAGGAAAAATCTCTCTCTAATACCACTGACCATGGAAGGGAGTAAAATAATAATAAGAAAGGTTATCATCTTCCTTAAGTAGCCAAACCTAGAATCCAAAAGGTAATTCTTGAATCCATAAAAAATAATAAGTGAGAAAATTCAAATATTTTATTATTCAATAACATGTAATGTTTATAATTTCTTGCTTACACCATAAATAAAGAAAACAAAACCTTAATTCAAAATGATCTAAAATAGTAAAATTCTAACCTTAATAAAAGTTACTCAAAATAATAAAACTCATCTAAAACCTAATTTTTCAAAAATAGAAAGTTCAAATAAACCTCACTCGAGAAGTCATGGTATTATTATAAGTAATTTCTAAAAAAAGATAGAAATCTAAAACTCTAAAAATAAAAAAATATATTAAAAATTAAAATTACTAAAAGTAATAATTTTAATTTTCTTCTAAAATCTCATTTCATTTCCTCACCAAACGGATGGAGGCAACCCATTATATAGGTCAGTTGACCCCGAATGGTCCTTTATAGTAAAGATTGATAAGTTGTGCATCCCATAACAATACTCAGATAAAAAGTTATGACCAATTTATGTTTCACACGTCAACAACAATTTCTTCCTATACGGATTGAATTTCTTTGAACTGGACGTTCTTGGGATCCAGTTATGTCATGCCCTACGTAGAACCAATCTCAGATCGGATGGATTACTTCCGCTTTTGTTTGGCCTTCATTTGGTCCAACCTGGCTAGGAATGTATTTATACCACATCCCACGCCACCATTAAAGTAATGAATTAATTTTGTGACTCTTTATCTCTTTTAATTAATTAAAAATTTTAATAGAATACAAAATTTTAATAATTTTTATATTTACAAAGAAATTTTATTAAAATGAAAAATGTAAAAACACATCATCAGAGTACGGAAAAGGCATCCAAATGTGAAGAGCCTATCAAAATATGAGAAGCCTACAAAAGGTCATTAATTAAAATATTAAAGGACATTTCTTAAAATACAATATGAAAAGACATCTTTTGTATATATTCCAACAAGGTATGCGAAAGTACATCTTCAAGATACTAAGAGTTGGAATATGAAAGACACCCATAAAAGTCAAAACGTATGGTCATATAAGATATAGGTTTTTTTTTTTCTCGTATATATATATTCTAACAAGGTGTATTAGTAGAGAAACATTGTAGGGGCCTGTAAACCGGCACCCAATAGGCCTTACCTGATTTATCGGGTCAGGATCAAAGGCTAATAGTAAGAATGGGTTGAATTAAAGTTGAAAATTGGAGTGAGGCATTTTAACTAATTTGAAAAACGGCCTAAGTGAGTTTTCTTCACATCTCCAATCAATCTTATAAACGGTTACAATAAGGTTGGATTAGATTTTGGTCAAATTCTATTAATTTTAATGATAATATTAATTATTAATTATTTTAGCCGTGGAATTAGGTTTTCTAAGTCACCCAACTTTAAGAGAGCCGTCTACGCTACTCATACATCCAAGTGGCATATTTGTGTAGTCCAATTCATCTATTTAAGTGAGCCTGACCATACAAATGCTAAGCGGAGCGAATTCAAAATCAAGGCCCAAAGACTCACGGATGATAGAACGTGGCTGGTCTTAGGTTCATGTCTTCGAGAACGAGACCTAGACCCAAAAGGACCTGTATGTAAAAAGATCTGGAAGCTCTAGTACTAGATCTGATCCAGACCGTTGATGGCCGGCATTCAATGAGGGGCGCCTTAGAAGTCTTTAAGTCTGGGACGGAATACATTTAAAGATAAGGGTTGACAGAACACGTGTCAAAGATCCAGTCCATTCATCAGGAACAGTGCACTGTGAACATGCGATGGACCGAAAATAATGTAGGTCCGTTGATCAGCAGGTCAACTTGTGCGAAAAGATGAGTGTTAGGGAAGAAGAAAAAGCCTAATGGTGTAAGTTTACAGTGCATGTGTGGCTCACTTGACGAGTCTGCTACCCTTATTTTTGGTTAATTGCAAGCTTATAGAGAACACTACCTGATGAATGGCTACGATCTCTGCACGTGTGCCGGCAGCCTCCTCAAGTGAGTTGGCCCTCGTTTTTCAATGAACCGGTATCAAATGTGAGAAGGGAGGGAAGGGGGAGGCGTAAAATTAGAGCTGTACTCAAGCTGAGTTTGATTTAGCTAGTTTATGTGACACTTCTTGTTGGGGCTTTACATGAGCCCAGCTTCGAGTCTATTTCTACTGTTTAAGCTTGATTTGACCGAGCTTATATGAATTTGAGCTTGGTTTGGTTTGGTTTGAGCCAAATAATTGACCTGAGCCAAGCTGAACCGAGCTAAGCCAACTGGTCCAAGTTCGAATAGAGTCACATCATTTTATTTATTTTTTTTGTTAAATAAATAATATTATGGTGGCGCTCACTTAGCTTTGACACCACCTACGTGGCGGGTGTTGAGGTCACTGTAAGATTTGAACTCCACTAGCGTAGTGAGTAAACTTTGTAGGCTCACCATCATGTATATCCATTATCCTCACCATCCATCTATTTTTTACGTATCATTTTAGGACATAATCCAAAATTATATCTATCCAAAGCTTAAGTGGACCAAACCATAAGAAACAATGTGCGTGTATATGCATTATGTATTGTCAACGTTTTATATATATATATATATATATATATATATATATATATATATACACACTATCGACTTTGTCTACATATCATTTTAGGACATGATCTTAAAATTGAATCATATCCAATGCTTAAGTTAATCGCACTATGTTTTAGTTTGCATACAAACTATGTGCCGGATCAAACCATGCTTTTTGATGAGCCTAACCTAGCCGAGCTGGTACTACCCCCTCTTTTTTTTTTTTTTTAAATAAAATCTTGGTTCGTTCTTTAAAATGAGCTTGAATCCAAGGCTTAATTTCGTTTGAACTTCTATTCGAATCAATTCAAGCCGAGCTTTTTCAAACTAATCTTAACCAAGCTTTCAAGTTGGTTTAGTTTGTGTCCAACTCTAATAGCAGTGCATGCTAAACCCTTAGACAATGTTATTGGTCAGTATTCTGTGAGCCCCACCATGATGTATGTGTTTTATCCATGTTATCCATCTATTTTCTTGATAATTTTAGAGCATGAGTCAAAAAATGAGGCATATAAAATCTCAAGTGGACCGTATCACAGGAAAACAATGGTGATTGAATAAGCACCATTAAAAATTTCTTACAGCCTACTCTAATGTTTATTTGTCATCCAACCTGTTGATTAGGTCACACAGACATAGTTGAAAGGAACCACAAATATCAGCTTGATCCAAAACTTTCGTTGCGCCTAAGAAGTTTTTAACGGTGGGTGTTCAATCATCATTGTTTCATGTGGTGTGATTGACCCGAGATCTGAATCTGCCTCATATTTTTGGCTGATGCACTAAAATGAGCTAGAAAAATGGATGGACCTCCGGGATAAAAGACATACAACATCGTGGGGCCCACACAGCACTGACCACTAGCGATGTGCTGTCAAGGTCCCTATGCAATCGGCGTCCGATGGATGGGGGTCGTTTTTTAACAGTGGGCCAGCAATTTGACCCACGCTCTAGTGGCAACGGTGCCATCTTAAGCTACAGTGGTAACCAGAAGATGTGGGTCCCACATGATGCATAAATAAAATCCAATCCCTCCATCATATGATTCAGCGTATTAACCCACCCTAGCTCTAAAATCAGACTGATCCGTGAATCAGGTGGGGCCATTCCACAGGAAACAAGTTGGTAGGTAACTTCCACCCTTGATTTTTGTGGAGAGCCCGCCTTACGTGGATGTCGTTTACAGTACTCACTGGTGAAGTGAGGTCCGTTTCAGACTCGATGGAGGATTTTAAGTTGGAGAGAAGATATTGTTGGGCCCATGTTTCACGTTTTAGACACTATACAATGGTAGGAGCAAACATAATGGCCTTGGCCCTGTTAGAAGGCGTGTCTACGTTCACCATACATGTATCCATTTTCATGAGCTATTGCATGATAATAACCATTGATCATTGTTGGTTAATTGCCACAAATAGAAACTGGGCTCATATGTTAATCCATTAGCTCAAGTACTGCGTGTAATGTCTGACCCAACTGTAAATCATATCTATCTGATTCTGTACACATGAATCTATGTGTGATTGGGTTTATTTCTGGATATCTGGATCTGGAGTTGAGGAGGACAGAGTACATGTGCTTGATAGCTGGGCTTGCGCCCAATCATTTCAGCCGTCGATAAATTAGGCCCTAGAAGAAGGGCTCAACTCGTTGGGGTTGAGGTACCACTCACCTATGCTTTGGGGTCCACTTGTGAGAACTTGCATGCCTTAATCATCAATCATCTAAACCATCATTTAAACTTGCCCATGGTCTACGAACAACTCAAGGCCCATGATATTCACTCGTTCCATGCTTTTCGATATATGGACAGTCATGGTATTTTCTCATCAAGACCCTATTACACTACCTGAGTTAGATTGGGAGAATGTGTGTGGACCCATAGTCCTAGCAACTCTAGTTTTGGGGCCCATAATGTACATTGGTGGAAACACAACGTTGTTACTTTAGGTGCTATGGTTGTAAACACAAACGTTTTGGACCACATATAGATGGGCATTAGTTTTCTCTTGTATTTAGCCTATAGGCTGGAAAAGTAATGGATTAACTTGAGGCTTAAAATTTTGCGGATATTATCAATTTATAGCCACCTGTATGTACCTCACTATTATTATTCATGACTTATACCTTAATTAACGATTCATAGATGATCATTGCTTGTTTTGGACCTCAATCAGTGATATGCTTACTTATGGTATTGTATTTGATTCTTTGGTATATGTAAAAATATTAGTTAAGGATCTATGCTATAGAAACTAAGGTTCATATTAATGCCATGCTTGGAATGTTCACATATTAATATACTTTGTAGGGAGTAGTTTTTTGTTACGATTATTAAAGGCACCAATTCTATGGTCCATAATCTTTCTCGAGTTAAAGAAAAGAAAAGAAAAGAAAGATTCATATTCACGATCGGCTATAATGTAATTTTTCACAATTTTGGTTAAAAGTAGATGAATGGGCATGGTCACCAAAATTTAACACATCATAAAATCAAAAAGAAGATAGTTTGTATTAAAACTTATCAAGTTAGGTTTGGATGAATAGTATAGGTTATTAAGGCCTAATTAACTCAACCTAGTCTAAGGCAATGAATATACTTACGAACATCACATACATTCGGACATTAAAAGTCAATAGCCAATAAAGTGCCCAGACATTAAAATTGTAGTGACCTAATAGACTGGTTAGCTTTCTCTTTATCCAATTAGCATCAAGAATATCCATTAGAGGGCAAATGATTTGGTGGGATCCTCATTTCTGTTATGTGGTTCTGTTTTCTATTATACATGTGCAGGCATGCCAGAATTAATGAAATTGCGGCTCAATTCAAACCGAACAACCCCAAGCACCAAGATAAGTAGACGCGTTGTGTATAACCAAGATTTAATGAGATCAATTGCCTATTCAGCCACTCACTTAATGTGTAAATAGGATCAAGCAATATTCAGAGGGTGGGCTTTGTCCTCTGATGATAAGTTTTACCTTTACCTTCTGTATGAAATGACTTTTCAATACAGATAAAGTAAAATGACAAAGGAATTCTTACAGTCGGTCGTGAGAAACAACTATAAAATATCTTTTCGAATGAAGAACTGAATCCAACGTGCGAGCGTAGACTCAAATTACAGCTAAGATCATCAGCTACTTGATTAATGCTACGGATTACATTATGGAATGTAAACAACAAGCTTGAAGTAAAGAATTATAATAAGAAATGTAATTTTCTTGATAGAAAAGTAAAGGATTACATTATGGAATGTAAATTGACTGGTAATTGAAAGGTAATGTTTGGTTTGATTGGGTTGATATGGGATGAATTTTCCTCTTGCATACCTTTTATATTTATAACTTCAATTTGATCATCTATATCCTTTTCACATTCTAACGGTTGCCATAACCGTTTACCATTATTTTCCATCTATTTTTTCTTTTGTCATTTATCCTGTAACCACTCCTTCACAATTGCTTCTTCATCAATCGTTTAGATATTGACGTGGCATTGTTTGATACGTTCTAGCTATTGTTTGCTAAGAAATTTTTTCAAATCTACAAATATACCATACGGATTTGTATAAATCACACGTAATCTATTTTGATTGGCTCTTATGAGGAATGACAATAATGGGGATGAACATTGCCCCCAAAAGGTGAAAGCGACGTATAACCCCTCATTAATGCATCACTTATTATATACATGTGACAACGAGCTAACAACCATTTTCGGCTGATTCATCGTAATACGTCAGTGGTGGTTGCACTTTATCAAAGTAAGAGTCAAACCCCGTATCGACACATGCTCTTACATCATTTCTTATACCACTGTAATGATGTCCTAATAAATGCTCTCCTCTCTTGGCCGATATAAGCGTCATTTCAAATTCCTTTTCATTCTTACACTTTCATTCTTCTTTTTCTAAACAACTTTGAACTCCAACCTTATCTCGAGTAATGACTGCCTCCTCATCTTCTACCCCATCATTGTAGCAAATCGATCTTATTACAATGATGGATGCTCTTGCTGACAGGTACATCGACAAGACAATCCTCAAATCATCGATTAGAGACTATTACTGTATAGGCCCGGCATTCACTCCAACAACAGAAGTTGAAGAAGTTAGTATGATGGATCCTTTGTTTCTAATATTCCCTAGCAAAACTCTATTGATTTAATATGAGTCTATTCTTGATTCCGCCAACACCTTGAAGAACCCTCGATCATGGCCAAAGTCTCTTCTAGAATGGCTTGGTTTGCTCGTGTTTCATCCCAATATGAGACAACATGAAAAAATTGGACATTTATGAATGTATCAAACTCTTCATCTACAACTATCCATTAGATCTAGCTCTTCTTATTGCAGCTTCAATATTTTGGAGTTCATCGACCAATACCTTTTTCTTCAATTGCAGTACCATGAGTCCGATTATTTTTGACATCATGACTATAACCCAACTTCTCCCCTTTGGTGAAGCCATTTATATAAGTTCTGATCAGAAAGATGCCAAGCACTTCTCAAATAAGGCTGGTAAAGCCTATTCTCACTTCATGCGGGCCTACCGTAATCTCGATGGACCAGTTGATTATGAAGAACATACAGCTTTTCTGCGTCTTTGGATTTGTGACCACTTGCTTTGCATGAATGCCCTATAAATCACCACTAAATATGTTCCTCTAGTCAAGCCCTTACCCAAGGTCAAAAACTTTCCCCGATGCCTTTTGTACTTGGCCACCTATATAGAGGAATCTTTGAAGTTACCATAAAATGTCTATTTCTTAGAAGAGGATCACCGTGGCTTCTTCATATGTGGATTTATGAATACTTCTATCCTTCTCTTGTACAACATTCCATCCATTCTAAAGCCACTTATACTTCCTATGGTGAGTGCATCATCCACTCTCCCCAAGAAACTCAATCTTTTTCAATGTACATGCGTACATTTTTTTTCTCTTTGAGTAGAAACAAACGGAATCAGTCGTTCACTCCATTTCATGATGGAGAATATGGTCCTGGCTGGTTTAGTGGCGGATATGCACAAAAAAATGATCACGAGGCATCCCAGGCACATCTGGCATGGGAAAGTTACCTCATTGGCAGAGACCTTCTATACAGAGGTATGATCGACTCCGGAAAAAATGTCAAGGCTAGAATCAAACAATATTTTCCGAATTTGCTTGCTCGACCGAAAAAGAACGGTTAGAGGTATACATGTCAATAAGAGACGAAAGGACATGGAAGACCAAACGTGGCAACAATTCAATTGTTATAACCGTTGAAATAAAGAAAGAAGTATATGGGGGCGTAGAAGACATCTATAAATAACAAGAACTTCAACAAAGTAAGTCTTCTCATACTAATTCAATAAAATAATCAAATTATCTTTATCTTGTCTTATCATAGCCTAGCTCTATCCTAGGAGTAGCGATAATCCAGCAGTGGTAATCTTCAGTTGTAATCTAACCCCATGCTTTTGTTTCGAATTATTTTCTTTCTCAATACAAGTCTATCTTTTAAAAAGGCTTCTTGTAATTGCACTCTACAACCGACTGTAAGTATTTTCTCTTTTGTTCGATTGCACTGGTATATTAAAGTCCTTTCGTACATAACATAAGTGGTTGAATGGGCGACCGATCTTCTCAAATATTGGTCATATGTGCTCACTTTTGACGTATTTACTTATCTTGGAACTTGGGGTCAAGCTATTCAGTTTGAATTGAACCATACAATCAGTACTGACATGCCCACACACACCACATGTGCCCAAAACCAAACCGAGTGCCAACACCGGGTCCATCCTTAGTTTTCTTTTTCTTTTTTTTTCTTTTTTTTATTATTATGTTATAAAAGTCAATTTTTATTATTATGTTATAAAAGTCAAGTCTAGTTCAGCCACGCTTGTAGTTGGTTGTACCTTAAACTTGCTAGCCTGGCCCATTGAAGGGTCTAGAAGAAATCGTGCTCCAATGTTAAAATTCCCCAAGTAAAATCACACTGACACCATAGGGGAATGTGATTGCAACAAGGTGGCCCAACTTGCCTCTAACCTTAGTCAATATGGGGACATCGTGATGTTAGTGTTTCATCCACTTTGTCTATCCATTTTGCCAGCTCATCTAAGCATGTGAGCCCAAACATGAACTAGATCCAAAGCTCAAGTGGACCATATCATAGAAAACAGGATTGAACACCTACCATTGAAACCTTCACGAGGGAATGTAAGATTTGGATCAGAGTTGATATATGTGTTTTCCCTTCATCCCGAGAATCACGAATCACCTTATAAAATAGGTAGCATGGCATATGAACATCGAGAAAGTTTCAATGGTTGGCATTTCTAACCCCACATTTTCTCATGATATGGCCCACTTAAGTTTTAGATGTCCACCATGTTTGGATTCATGTCCTAAAATGAGCTGGCAAAACAAATGGATGGAGTAGATATAACATAAACAACGTGATGAGCCATGGAGATTAGGGCTGGGTATGGGTAAGGGTGTACATCGAGTCAAACCGATTCGAGCTGGCCTTAGCTCGACTCGACTCAACCACTAGTTAACCTCAACTGGAACTCGGCTCGCCTCGGTCCTCAAGCCATACTGGCCAACTCAGCTCGGTTCGGTCAACAGCTCGAGCTAGTTCGAGCCAAGATCGAGCTGAGTTTGCCTGTGCAACATTTTCACAAACACCTGGACTGAACCTTCAAAATCTCATTGTATTTAAGACAGCAGCAATGGTTTTATAGGTATTTTATCAAACACCTTCTAAGCAACATAAAAATTAAGAAAAAAAAAAAGGTATTGGTTTCATATACATACCTTCCTTGCCACCAGCCACACTTCGTTGGGTCATTTCATAAAACACTTGGTGAGCAACATCAATATTAAAGTAACCGAGTCACCGAACTGGTTTGATCCGAGTTCAATTCGAGTTGGGTTCGATCTGAGTTGAGTCAAGCTGGGGCTAGCTCGAACTCGACTTGAACTCATTTTCGAGCTCAAAAAATCAGCTTGACTTGGCTCAAACTCAACTTCTAACTAAGTTGAATCAAGCTTTTTCAAGTCTAGTCAAGCGAGCTAACCGAGCTAGCTCGGTTCGTGTACACCTCTAGGTACAAGCAAGTAGCTCTTAACAAGGGAAGTAGACGTGTACACGAACCGAGCTAGCTCGGTTAGCTCACTCGACTCGACTCGAAAAAGCTCGATTCGACTCGGTTTGAAGCTGAGTTCAAGCCGAGTCGAGCTGTTTTTTTTAGCTCGAAAATGAGTTCGAGCTGGCCCCAACTCAACTCGACTCGAATCGAACCCAACTCGAATCGAACTCGGATTGAATCAGTTCAATGACTCGGTTACTTTGATATTGATGTTGGTCACCAAGTGTTTGATGAAATGACTCAAAGAAGTGTGGCTAGTGGCAAAGAAGGTATGTATATGAAACCAACACCTTTTTTTTTTCTTGATTTTTTTGTTGCTTAGGTGTTTAATAAAATACCTGCTGGTGTCTCAAATACAGTGAGATTTTGAAGATGCAGTCTAGGTGTTTGTGAAAATGCTGCAATGACGAACTTGGCTCGAACTCGATTCAAAATGGCCCCGGGCTGCTGACCAAACCAAGCCGAGCTGTCCAGTCAGGCTTAAGGACCGAGTCGAGCCGAGTTCGAGCTGAGGTCAGCTAGTGACTAAGCCGAGTCATGTATACCCCTAAAGGGAACCAAATTGGCTAGTGTATCATACACCAGCTATATAGTTGTTGTAGATCCATGTCGACGCGAAGACGAGCACTGACATTGATGTATTTATTATATCCAAACTGTTCATCCATTTTTCGAGATCATTTTAGTGCATTAGAAAACAAAATTTGAATCATATCCAAAGTGCAAATGGGCCACACCAAACATAGCAACGAGGATAATGATTTTTACCGTTAAAAATTTCATAGGGCCCACGATAATGTTTATTTTCCATCCTATCTATTAATAAGGTCACAAATACATGGATTAAGAGAATAAACAAATTTCATATTGATGTGAAACTTATGTGACCTCTAAAAGGGTTTCAATGATAGACATTCAATCTCCCACACTACTTTTTGCAGTGTGGTCCACTTGATCTTTATATCTGTCTTATTTTTTGGCTCAATACTTAAGATGAGATTGCTAAATAGATGGGCGGTTTGGATATAACACATACCTCATGATGGGACCCACGTAACTTGTTGACGTCAATACAGCAGCTAAATTGCTGGACACCAGCCAATCCGTTTCCCTCAACAAGATTAGTGGATGATGTAAGGTGGGCCCCACTACTTAGACTTCTCTTGGAAGTGACGGAACCGATCTGTGCCGGTGGGGCTTCACCTGCCAACAACCCTTGCCCACAAATGAGGCCGTCTCACTTATCATGGCGGTACATTCCCGTATAACTTCAATAAATACCATCCATTTGCCAACCACTCACTCAAATGAGTGGACCACCATGATTTTCCGGCCAGGGGATGTGAACGGAAGGCCACACATGATGAGTGGCCCAGATCTGAGACTCAAGTGCCAGTTTGACACACGTGCCAAAATCTCCACTTCGATCTAAATAATAAATAAAATAAAAATCCTCTGACGCTTGCCTTTGTTAGGCCATCTATAAAGGAAAGCAAGTCTCTCTCCATTGCTTCTTCCGGGATCTTGTGTCCTGGTTAGGCCATCCGTGAGAAATGAAACGGGTTAGGCCATCCGTGAGAAATGCATCGCTACTAACTCAACGTAGGGCCCGCTATTTTAATGTGAAGAGAGGATGCAGTGCCTCTGGGCGCACGCAATTTTCATGCATGTATATCGTCCACCGTACAAATGGCACATGTCTATGATGATCGGAACCATGCATTCTGCAGATTCCTACTTTGATTTTCCATGAACGAAAAAATTGATTAATCGGGACCATCTTAACCATCTAATAACGAACTTTCTTCTGATTCAATGTGAACCACTAATTAATAAATCTCTTTTAATTTCTGTTTGTACCCCACTGATTAGGTGGTCAGAATCGTCTGAACAGTGCGATTTTTCGTCTATGCCCTTATCGACTATTGGACCTACTGAATTGACGGGTCCGATCTCACCGTGTATGCCGCCTGTACAACAATGACATGGTGGCAGAGCATCTCCCTTCCTCCGGTGGCACTGTACCAGTGTACTTGCGTACGCTCGGAAACAACATGCGATTACGAGCCATGTGAAAACAGAGAATTCCCATCTGTTAGTTGAGATTTGGGAGAGAGTATCTTACTCGGCCGAGGATGCATGTAACATCCTTAGGTCCTTGGTTTTTACAATTAAGTGCCGAGATGTTATGATCTAGACCGTTGATCTGATGCACACCACATCGGGTAGACCATGGTCAGAAAAGATTTACCTCGATGAGACAATCCCATCCTTACATTTGTGCGCTGCAACGGTCCACATTGAAATAAGAAAAGCGCCTCATATTAATTAGATGGGAAGCGACGCGGATTAGCTACTGACACATTGAATAGAGACTCACAACTGAAGCGACGTTACCAAGTTCTATGGGCCCACTATGATGTATGTTTTCTATTCACACCGTGCATCCATTTAGAGAGATCATTTTGTGGCATGAGACGAAGAATGAGCAGATCCAAAGCTCGAGTGGACCTCACCACAAAAAACATTAGAGATTGAGTGACTACCACTAAAGGGGCACAGAAGTTTTTAATGAAGCTGATATTTCTGTTTTCTCTTTTTTCATGTCTTTTTTAACCCATGAACAAGTTGGTTTTCAAATATACATCATGGTAGACCTTAAGTAAGTTGCAACGGTCTTCATAACTCTTCCCACTGTTTTCTGTGGTGGGTCCATTCAAGCTTTGGATCTGACTCATTTTTTGGTTCATGCACTGAAAATGATCTCTCCAAATGGAATGACGGCCTGGATAAAACATATAAATTGTGAAATGCCCATAAAACTTAGTGACGCCACTTTAGTGGGGAGTCTCCCTCCTTCACCTTGAGTACCTAAACGGCGACCGATGGAAGCACCGTCCAGCATGCTTGCTAGATATTTGAAGCATGTCTCATCCGTACTTGGGGTTATGGCTGTACACGAGCAGGGTTAGCTCAGTGGCTCACCCGACTCATCTAGAAAAAGCATGATTCAACTTGGTTCCAAACTAAGCTCAAACCAAGTCGAGTTGAATTTTTTAACTTGAAAAAAAAAAAATCAAACCAAGTTCAAGCTTGTCCAAGCTCAATTCGAGTGAGATCGAACCCAACTCAAATTGAACTCGGATCGATTCAGTTCGGTGATTTAGTTACTTGTTGTTGCTCACTAGGGGTTTAATAAAATAACTCAATAAAGTGTGGCTGATGGCAAGAAAGATACACATATGAAACAAATACTCTTTTTTCTTTCTTTTTTTTAATATTGTTTATAAGGTGTTTAATGAAATACTTGTAAATTCATTGATGTTGTTTTACATAGAGCAAGATTTTAAAAGTGTAGTTTATGTATTTGTAAAAATATTTCACAGACAAACTCAGCTCGATCTTGGCTCGAGCTCAGCTCGAACTGACCTGAGTTGTTGATCAAACCAAGCTGAGCTAGCCAGTTAAGCTTGAGGACCGTGTTGAGCCGAATTGGAGCTGAGATTAGCAAGTGGCCAAGTTGAGTCAAGGTATGCTAAGCTCAACTCGTGTACACCTCTACTTGCGGTGAAGTCGTTCGATGTTCAGGACGTGGATTGCGTATTACTCCGCTCGTTTCTAACTACGGTCAGTCAATTTTGCAGCCAGACCCACCGTGATGTATCTATTTATCCATGTCGTTCATTTTCTCGTATCGTTTCAAGGTATGAATACAAAAATGAGGTAGATGCAATGCTCAAGTGGACCACACTAAAAATGACCATTGCATTCAATACAATTCAAACTTATTATTTGGTGTGGTGCACTTGAGCGTTGGAGCAGATACCTTAAAATGATAAGATTTTAAGGGAGAATGGATGTACGGCCTGGACAAACAGATACATCACATGGGCTCGATCACAGAATTGGCCGTTCGCAACTAGAGATGGGAAGGGGTAGGACGCAATCCCCCTCCCCATGTTCGTTATTAATAAAGGATGGCCCCACTGTTACTAATTGTAAAGCCAAATCTGCTGTTCGTACTTTGGATGGCGGAGGGATCATTTAATTGAGTTATTTGATGCTCTCGCAGTGTGTGACGCTTAATACGCAGGCACTGCGTGAGTATGCATGGCGTACAATAACCCAAGTTTTGCCTGGTGCGGTTTGGGTGGATCCGTAACTGTGGGCCCCACTGTGATGTATATCCCTTACATCCACACCGGCTATCCATTTTGAAAGATTATTTTTAGGCCACGGTTCCAAAATGAAGCAGATCTAAATCTTAGGTGGGCCATACCACAGGAAACAATCGTGATTGAATCCTCACCATTAAAATCTTTGTGGGGTCCACCAGAATGTTTATTTTTCATCCAACCTGTTGATATGGTCACTAAGACCTTGAAGAAGAAACCACACAAATATCAACTTGATACAAAGCTTTTGTGGCCCATGAGAAGCTTTTAATAGTAAATTACCACTGTTTCCTGTATTATGCCCCAACGGTGATTTGAATCTGCTTCATTTTTGGGATCACGCCCTAAAATGCCCTTTTAAAATGGATGGATGGCGTGGATACAAGGTAAGTACATCACGGTGGGCCCCGCCGTCAGGGATCCCGCCCACCATGATGGATCCGGGGATCCACCATAATCTGGAAGCCATGACCTGGGTCAGTCAGCGGGTTGGGCTGACTCAGGACTCTGGTGGGTTACCTAGCGGGTCAGAAAATGATATGTTTATTATAAATAATATAAAATAATTAATAATTAAGGATAATAGAATTTTAATACATGACAAGTGGTGAACGGTATGCCATCTACGAAGGATATCAAGGGTTATCCCAGCCACGGCCAATGACACACGAGATATGCTTGCAATGACATACGAGATATACTTGATGCATCTGGATTTAGTTAGGATGATGCCATGAAGATGGTGGTGGCTTGATGTAGAGCGGGTCGCGGATAATTTCATCGCCAAGATGGACTAGAAAAGGCTCGATCAGAGACGGATATGATCTGAACCGTTAAAACTTAAAATGCACGTGTAACATCTCGAAAATCGGGGGTCGGGTAGAATCCTAACTCCGAGTTCTAAAATATCATTTATGCAATATAAATAATAATAAATGCATGTCGTCTATAGAATGGTATTAAATAAGATTGGGATTAAGCCAAAACAGCATATCATACTCCAGAGACAGTTAAATTTTACAAGCGGAAGACTGTAATAAATATTTAACAATGTATAATTGATTGTAAGTCTCCAGAGTGTGAGCATGTTACCAGGTTAGACATATACATGTATACTCCAAAAATGATAAAGAGGATATACATGAGTGCTCTAAAAATATAAAATGACAAGTGTCATGGCGTCTAAACAACCTCCCTGTAATCCCGTTGGTTAGAACATGCATATAGGAGAAATCCTCCTCATCATCATCAAGTCCGGCTCCACTTCACAAGCAGCACCATCATCTGCAACTAAAATAGAGTCTGGTGGTGTTGCAAACACCGTCCCGTAACGTGGGAGTGAGTGATCAACTCAGTGGAATAATAGAGCAAAGATTAGCATGTTATCAAATCAATCACGCGTTAATAGTAAAGCAAACAATCAACCATCCATAGGTACTGTTGTTAATGCAAGCATGAAATGACGTGATGGATGCCCTCACCGACATACTTCCTCATGTGGCACCATCTGCGTCCACGGCATGCTTTCTTCCCGCAGTGCTCCACATCTTCCAGGCACATGCAGTGCGATATGGATAATGATTACCGGGTTGTTATTAGTCCTTTTCATACAGTAGGATTGAGAAACTAAGGTATCTTCCTTATATCAATCCCAACACAAATCTTGTCTAGGGTCGTCACTCCTAGTAATCTCATTCGATGTTATCTTTATAGGTCGTTGTCAGGGCTGTTGCACGCACTCGTTGGTCCTCTCCTCCATCACCTTATCAATACAGGCCTATTTATATCCTTAAGACTGCATCAGGACTCGTCGCCCCCATGCGGTGTCAGGATAAACTCAAGGTCACTACAAAGGGCTCGTCACCAATCAGTGTAGGCCGACAGCAAGAATATAGTGTCTCATACCACCATAATCTGCTCAGAGTAGGGTACTCACTGGTCACTACGGGGAGGTTTGTGGCCCCAGCGTAGGCCGACAGCTCGACCACGGTGTCTCATACCACCATGCCCGGCTCATGAGTCTTTATTGATCAAGGTACCATGGTTAACAGGGTTTTCAATGATAAGTTCAGTACCTTAGGTTCAAGCAGTTATGAAAAATACAAGGTGAACATACAATGGTCAGTCGGGTTACTTGGTGAGTCCGACTAGCACGATCGCACGTTGAATCGACCGACATGAAGTGCACAAGCACTTCGTGTGGCCTGACCACTGCCGACGACTTTAGTACGACTCGGGTTCGTCATACACATCCTTCGTGGTGAATAGAACCCAACCACGAATTCTAAACTGTTACCGACTGCTTGGACTAGAGTATAGCCCCAAGCACATGTAATGTGAAACAGTAATCAGATGAGAGAGGCAGAATTGAAATACAAGAAATTTCAGCATGTTATCAGCATGTTGTAACATACATCATAAGCAGTTAACCAAACACGAGTATTTCACACATAAGGTAACCAATTCAAATACAACAAGTATGGAGGAAATCATGTGCATCATTAAATTGGTTGAGAATCCATTCTCAACGCTAATTTACAACACCACTTACTCAATACTTACTAATACAGACATTTATACAAACACTTAGTCCACACAATTCCAACGTACTTGACGTATGTTGATTTCAACATATAGTATGACAGATCCTTATATCAAGGAGTTGTCTAGTATACACAATCATGTTCTTACATTCAAAACATATGGCAGGCATAAATTATATTGATTTAGGCATTTCAACAAACACTTAGTCTATACACATTAGTCTACATAGCATATGTCGGCCAATGTGTGCATTAGGGCGAATCTCTTCGCCAAACAGATCATACATCCATAACTAGTATAAATACATGACAAATATCCATGGCAATCATAACGGCAAAATACGTACGTATACAGTATTTCCTACAAATACCTAAAATACCCTAAATCTCATATTCTTCGTATGTATACGGAATGAAAAACGGACAGCATGTTGTACATGTCAAATAGCATCCTCATCAGCATTCTACCATTAAACGGCATTGAAAACTTTGAAAACAGGTAATCTAAGCGTCTAAAATCCTCACCTTAAATCAGAAATTGTGAAACGGAGTTGATTCAGACGATAAGTCTTCGTCAACGGCGGGTATGCTACCTATGGCATGAAACAGGTTAGCAATACCAACACTACAACTATTCTAAGCTTCAAATCAGGTTAGGGTTAGGATTTCTTACCTAAGAATGGAGCTGAAAACACCGGAATGGCGGTGCAGAAGCGGCGGCTATGGAACATGGAGCAGCAGGGAAGAATCTCAGGAGAGAGCTCCAAATCTCCCTCCCTTTCTCTCTCTTTCTCCCTCTCTTTTCTCTCTTCTCTCTCCAAATTCGTATGGAATGAAAGAGCAAGGGTTTAAGCCCTTTTTATAAGTCTAAAAGCGATGAAAATAGACTTGGGGCCAAGGTATACTTATTTTATGTCCAAATACGGACTGTTCCGTCTCAACGGAGCATTTCTGGAGGTCCCCTGGCCGATTGTGGTCGGACTTAAGCTCATGGATACTGGATCCCGCTCACGTCAAGTTTTCAGTCCGGTAGTATTCCCAGATCGCACGTGGTGGACCAGTTTCAGTTCAACGGCTACCGGTACTCGATCAGGGCCACAAGTGCATTGACATATAAGGGCCACCTATCCTGATCCGAGCGTAAAATTTGATTGAATTCTGACAGTCAGAACGCTTAGAAAAAGGTGCGCAAGCGACACGTGCCAGATTTCATAATTTATATTAATTTCTAACATTCTCACACTCTTCACTCTGTACTCAAGGAAATCATTGTGGGACATCATCTGGACTTGATTTTTGAGGTGATTGTCAAGTCCAACTAGGCGGTCAGGATTGTCTAAGTTCAGGGTAATCGGACTTCCGACGTGCGGTCCAGAGCCGATACAAAGTTTCAAGGTGCTCCTGAGAGTAATCGGAAATAGAATTTGATCATAGATTTTATGGTATTGTAGCATCAACTATTCTATACGTTTTGACTATAGCAAATCGTATTGAAAGTGATTGGTGAGAAATTCATAGGCCATCTAGTGCAGCGCTAGTTAATTCTCGCTAGATTTATAAAGGAAGTAGCCTTTATTGATTTTTGTTTGAAATGAGATTTGAAGGGTGGAGTGGGGGTGCTTGAAAACGGAAGAAGAAAGAGTTTGGAGGGGTGGTTTTTGTCAAAAATCGAACATTTTGGTGAGAAAGAAGAACTTGGAGGGTCACTTTGTGAAGGAAGTACCTGATCGGGGAGGTTTAAAGGGACGGCCCACACCTAGGAGAGGTACCCTACCCCCCAAACTGCGTCGGCCCGAAGCCCGGACCCAGCCTGGCCCGTTGACCGGCGAGACCTCGCCAAACTGGCGAGGTCCTCGCCGACCGAACTTGGTTTCGGCGATGTCCGGCCATCTGGGCTGGGTCCTCCTGCCCTGTGGTGCCCAAAAATATGTGGGGCCTACCTTGGAACATTGTGGATTAGCGTGGGTGGGTCCACGACTCCGTTCGAGGCATTTCGAGGCCAGTTTACAAACTGAAATGAATTTCTGTGACATATAGCATATGATTTTGGGGTAGGAGACGCTAATCTATCTAAATAACCTATCTATTTTATTATATTCCAAAAGGTTAAGGGTCGAAACCCATTTTACCTTTTTATTTACTATTCACGGTAATTTTTAGCTTCGGTATTGTTCTTCATCATTAATACCCTAGGATTGGTGTTCTTTACTATTTAAACTTGAGGAGTCGTGTCTAATATGAAAGTACTTGGGGAAATTTGAAGAATGAGGTGGTGAAAGGGGAGTTTTGATGGAAATGGGTTGAAGATTGATTTCTTTGGCTTTGGGATTGAGCTCTAAAAGTGATAAGGTTGACCCATTTCCTAAGGACGTCTAACCCCAGGTTGGCAAAAATCCAGGGTGTTACAGCACGTATCTCACAAACCGGAATGAGTTATCGGAGCTACTTTAGCCACCCAACCTGCTATGTCGGGTTGTGCAAGCTGGATTTACCAAATACCATCACAACGACGATTATTTCCCTGTTTTAATTCCCTTTTTACTATAAATAGTAAGTTTTAGGTTGATTATAACTCTTCATTCATTGGGCTTTAAGAATTGCACCCAACATGGAAAGTGCTTAAAGGGATTACAATCGTCTATAAATAGTAAGTTTAATATTTATAGTAAGTTGTGAATTCTAAGAGTTTTAATTGTACTTTGATTCTGAAATTTCTTCCATTGCTTAGTATCTCCGTTTAAAGGGTTGTGAACTCCTCTAGATTTAAGAAGTCTCTATGAGGAGTCCAGAGAAGTTCCATTGATTCAAAACAGTTATCCCCATGAGGAAGACTGTGATAGACCTCACATCCTTCCCTGCATCATGGCTACACCTAAAGTGCGGAATGCTTACATTAGGGTATAACTATTATCGATATTTAATTAATGAATTGCATTATTACATATCCAATTTATATATAAATGTATATGTAATAATGTTTCCCAATATTTAGTTACATCCTTGTCCATGCAGTCCCATCCAAGAGCTGAAAATTTTCATGGGAAGCCAATCCATAGGTACAACGATCTGTGCCACATTGTTGGACAAGACTTCACTACTAATCATTTCCATGTTATAGGGAGCACATCGCAACTCAGAGGGCAACAACTGCAAAGAGAAGTTGATGAGTTGACGGATTCTCCTCAACAGTTTGAGAACCGAGTCTAACTATCATCCGATGATGATGTAGGTAATACAGGCCCAAAGATCCATTAGTCATGTGATTGTGGTGGCATTGACTCTCAATCGCACCGCATCGGTATGTCATGCTTCATAGAGTACTCTTAGCTCATCGAGGTCTAAGAAAAAACCTAGATCAATGACTTCTTAAGAAGCATTATAGAATGAAATGTTGTTTATGGCTAATGTGGTTGACAAACTAGCTATATCATTTAACCAATGTCTAATTGAGTACAGGATGACATGAGTGAATAATGGTCTACAAGATGTAGTTGTATTGTCTCACACAGATTTCTTGAAGGCAGGAAACATCATGTCAATGGAGTAGAAAAATGCAGCAATGTTTGTGACACTGCCGGAGTCATATAAACTTGAATGGCTCCAAATGCTTATGCGACCATCTACAGAACCCCGTGTAAATAAGGTGTTTGTTGTCCATAGTAATTGGGTGTGTATTTTGGTATGGTTGGTAGTTGCGATTTTGCAAATATAGTCTTTTTAAACTAACATATAATTTAGCATGTGATTATTTTTTGGACTTATATGATGTTATTTTTTGGACTTATATGATCTTTGGGGTTTATATTGTACCCCTTTTGGTCTACCTGAATGTCGTACACTTCATCTTTTGGCAGACAAGTGTATGTATGTGTATGTATATTTGACAATCTAGTCATTTGATACGTGTAGGTATATTTAGCTGGTATATAATGGTGCATCTATTGAATGTGGATAATGCATAGATGGATATGTTTTTATTGGACTAATAGTAACCTGCGGGAACTCTTTTCTACATGTTGGGTCTACAACCCGGCTTCTTGCTGTCGTGTGGCTGCAGCCACCGAAAAGAAAAAAATAGAATTTTTAAGAAGAAGAGAAACTGCTGCTTTTAGATTGAAATTTTTCAATTAAAAATCGTATAACACTGCTGCCTATTTCTAGGCTTTCTTATTATGTGAAATTACTAAACTATGCCTATCTACATTCATCCTAGGGGTAGTTAAAGAAAGAAAAATAATCTAAAAAAATCTAGAAAGAAATCTACACACAGTTTGCTCATAAGATAATCCAGAAATCTAGAAAGAAATCTAATCTTAAAAAAAAAATAATCTAATCTAACAGCTTGCTCATAAGATATGCACACGGTTTTGGATTTGGAGAAATCCATCACCAATTCCAACACACCCCTTCAAACCAAAACCGGTTTCATTCCGAGCATCGTTCTTAGTCGTTTGAATGTATCTATCGGCAATGCCTTCGTGAAAATATCTGCTACCTGTTCTGTGGTATTATAATACTCTAATTTCATTGTTTTCCGCTTCACATGATGTAACATCCAGAAAATCAGGGGTCTAGGATAAACTCCACTCCCAAGTTTCAGAACATCACTTATACAATATTTTCAATGATGAATGAATGTCGGCTGTAATGGTGCATAAAACATGAAATGGATTAAGCCAAAACAACATATCATACTCCAGAGACAGTTAAATTAGTAAGCGGAAGAATGTGATAGATATATCAAATATATGAATTGTTGTAAGTCTCCAGAGTGTGAACATGTTACCAGGTTAAACATATACATGTATACTCTAAAAATGATAAAAAAGAATAAATATGAGTACTACAAAAATATAAAATGACAAGTGTCATGGCGTCTAATCAACCTGTATGTAATCCCGTCGATCAGAACACGGTCTACCTAGACCCGCCTGATAACCGCCTATAGGAGAAATCCTCCTCATCATCAAACAAGTCCGGCTCCGCTTCACAAGCAGTGCCATCATCTGAAACTAAAATAGGGATTGGTTGGTGTGTACAACACCGTCCCGTAACGTGGGAATGAGTGGCCAACTCAGTGGAATCATAGAGCAAAGGTTAACATGTTATCAAATCAATCAAGCAATAATGATAAAGCAAGCAAATCAAATATTCCTAAATACTGTAATTAATGCAAGAATGAAATGACATGATGGATGCCCTCACCAACATACTCCCTCATGCGACACCATCTTACGTCCGTTGCATGCTTTCTTCCCTCAGTGCTCCACATCTTCCAGGCACATGCAGTGCGATATGAATATAATTACCGAGTTGTTATTAGTCCTTTTCATACAGTAGGATTGGAAAACTAGGGTACTTCCCTTATATCATTCCCAATAAGGATCCTGTCTAGGGTCGTCACTCCTAGCAGTCTCATACGATGATATGGTTCTAAGTCACTGCAAGGGCTATCAGGGCTGTTGCACGCACTCGTTGCACCGTTCCCCCATCACCTTATCAATACAGGCTTAGTTGTACTCTTGTTGCTACGGAACGGTCTTCGCCTCACGTAGACTCAGAGTACGCTCGAGGTCACTACAAAGGGCTGTCAGGGCTGTTGCACGCACTCGTTGCACCGCTCTCCCATCACCTTATCATTGTAGGCTGACAGCTTGAATATAGTGTCCCATACCACCATAATCGGCTCACGAGTCTGGGTTGCAAACTGGTCACTACGGGGAGGCTCGTGGCCCCAGCGTAGGCTGACACCTCGACGATGGTGTCCCATACCACCATGCCCGGCTCATGAGTCTTAGTGGATCAAGGTACCACGGTTATCAGAGTTATCACTGGTAAGTTCAGTACCCTAGGTTCAAACAGTTATGACCAATATAAGGTGAACATACAATGGTCAGTCGGGTTACTTGACGAGCTCGACTAGTACGAGCGCACCTCAAGCTGAACGACATGAAGTGTATAAACACCTCGTGTGGCCTAACCACTGCAGTCAACTAAGGCACGACTCGGGTTCGTCAACGCATCCTTCGTGGCGAATAGAATCCAACCACGAATTCAAATCTGTTACCGACTGCCTGGACTAGAGTATAGCCCCAAACACTTGTAATCTAAATCAATAATCATATGAGAGAGATAGAATTGAAATACAAGTAATTCCAGCACGTTATAATATACATCATAAGCAGTTAACCATACATGAGTATTTCAAACATAAGGTAATCAATTCAAATACAACAAGCATGGAGGTAATCATGTACATCATCAAATTAGTTGAGAATCCAATCTCAACGCTAATCTACAATACCATTTACTCAATACTTACTAATACATACATTTATACAAACCCTTAGTCTACACACATTAGTCTACATAGCATATGTCAGCCAATAATGTGCATTAGGGCGAATCTCTTCGCCAAACAGATCATACACACATAACTAGCATAGGTACACAATAAATACTCATGACAATCATATCAGCAAAATATGTACATATACAGTATTTTCTACAAATACCTAAAATATCCTAAATCTCATATTCTTCGTATGTATTCAAAATGAAAAATGGACAGCATGTTATACATGTCAAATAGCATCCTTGTCAACAATCTACCATTAAACGACATTGAAATTTTTGAAAAATGGTAACCTAAGCGTCTAAAATCCGCACCTTAAACCAGAAAATGCGTATCGAATATGATTCAGACGATAAGTCTTCGTCAACGGTGAATACGCTACCTATGGCATGAAACAGGTTAGCTATAACGTCATTGGAACTATTCTAGGCTTCAAAACAGGTTAGGGTTGGTTTAACTTACCCGAGAACGAAGTCGGAATCACTGGAGAAGCGATTGTAAAGTGATGGTTAAGCACGTATATCGGCAGGAAAGAATAGCAGGAAGGTTCTCCCACTTCTCTCACACTTTCTCTCTCTTTTCTCTCTTCTCTCTCCTAGGGTTTCTCTCAAATTCGTATGGGCTGAATGAGGGAGGGTTTAAGCCCTTTTTATAAGCCCAAACATAACGAAAACAGACTTGAAGTCAAGGTATGCTTAAGTTATAACCAAATCGGGTATGTCCCGATCCAACGGAGTACTTCTGGAGGTCCTGTTACTAAATGCGGTCGGACTTAAGCTCACTAGCAACGGATCTTTAGTAAGTTAAGTTTTCAGTCCGATCGAATTTTCAGATCGTCCGTGGTAGACCAGTTTCAGTTCAGCGGTCACCGAAACTCGATCAGGGTCATAAGTGTTATGACATGTAAGGGTCAACTTTCCTGATCCGAGGGTGAAATTTGGTCGAATTCTAAAGGTCAGAATGCTTTAAAATGTTGCACAAGCGACACGTGCCAGATTTATTAAAAATTGAATTAATTTTTTAAATATTTTCCTTTTCTCACTCTCTTCACTCCGGACTCAATAAAATGGTCTCAAGATGTCGGTTAGGCTTGATTTTCGAAATGATTGTCAAGTCCAACTAGGCGGTCATAATGGTCTAAGATTATAGATATCGGACTTTCGACGTGCGATCTAGATCCAATACAAAGTTTCAAAGGGTTCCGGAGAACATACAGGTTTAGAGTTTGATCCTAGGTTTTAGGGTAACGTAGTGTCAACAATTCTATAGGTTTTGGGTCTTACAGATCGTATTTAAAGTGGTTGGTGCTTATTTCACAGGTAATCTAGTGTAGCGCTAGTTAATTCACGTTAAATTTCTAAAGAATTTCGTTCTAAATGATTTCTTTGGCTTTGGAATTGAATTCTGAGAAATTACCAAGGTATTATGGTTGACACATTGCCTAAGGATGCCTAACTCCAGGTTGGCAAAAATTCAAGGTGTTACAATCTACCCCCCTTAAAATAAAATTTTGTCCCCGAAATTTGCCTAAGGGTAATAAGGAAAGATTAATCATTTCCTTTACCTAAGTTTTGTTGATTTCATGTTTCTATACGTGGTAGGGTGTATACGATCTATATAAGTCTAGTTCCTTTTGGTCAACCCCCTTAAAAACTTACTTCTTTATGCATTACTTACACCCTGACGGTTTGCTATAATTTATTTCTTTACCTATTTGGCGTCTTGACGACAATTCCCATCTACTTAGAGTAAGATATATATTTTCAGTAGTTGACCAGTACAGAGAGACGATTGTAGTGGGCTTGATCCCGATACGTCGAATGTCCGCCTGGCCAGGGTAGACAACGTTGTATCCCTTCCTAATCCTAGTGGATCTTGGTCTTCTGCTCGCTTAAGCAGTGAGTCCATTGGTAGTCGTCCAGGATTGAGAATTTGTGTCAAGCTGCGAATGTTTCACATTTGTTCATTTCAGTAACTCCGTAGTCCGATGACTCTAAAAGCTTAGGGAATGTCAATCACTAAAAGGTTCAAAAGTCCTATTTATAAGGTTATGCTTTGGATCTTGATCTAAGAGAGTTCTCGCCTGAATCTATGTCCAAGGTAGGGATTAATAAACACTTTAATAGATCATCCTAAAGGATTCCTAATCGTACAGAATCAGCCAAGGCTTCTATTATGCTCATATTTAATGAGTAGGTTTATGGATACACTGACCTTCGCCTGCTCACACTGATAGACCTATGATTTAATATGAATGAGTTCAACACTTAAGCCTTAATTATTTTCCTAAATTTCCTTCAATCCTGGGCCAGTGGGGAAAGGGCTAACCACGCTTCCACGGTGCTAGTCTGATCCAACGGTTGTATTAGATAATCCTAAGTAGATTGGGCTCAATACGTTCTACCCTCCTTAAAAACATAGTTCTACTTAAGGCTCAAGAATCTATGTCTCGATCCGTATATCGGAACGAGGTGTAACTTAGGACTTATCCTTGACATGAAATGGGAAACAACCTCTCATTACATTGGTCTTCCTTTGTTAATGATGCGTTCTATAGCATTGGTACCTATGATTATAGAAAAGAGCTGAAATGATAGGTGTTGTGGTTGATTTCAAGGACGGATGTGAGTTTGTGGCAAGAGGTCTAATCTCTATTGGTTGTATGTCCTTAACATTTTCCAAAGGCAAAGCAATAACTTTTGGTTGTAGGTGGTCAGGCCAACACGGAAGAAAAGTTGTGTAGTGGGTCTGAGCCGGATACATAGACTTTCTGCCTAGCTAGGACAGAAAATTTATCGTATCGGTTCTTAATCCTAGTCGATGTCGATCTTCTTCTTGGTCAGAGCATTGGATTCATTGGTAACTACTAGGATTAAGAAGTCGATTCAAACCGCGAATACATCGCTTACATATAGTTCCCTTACTCCGCGTTCCCGATTGTAAGAAGTCCTTGGGAAGGCAATTCTAAGGGGAATTCTAAGGGGCGTGTTGGTTTATTCTAAGTTCAATCTGAGGGATTTATAAGTTTTTCTTGAGAATGAATAGTTCTAAGTTAAAACAACTTTCCTAAGGGTTATAACAAAAGTCTATAAGTATTAAGGGGATCTATTGAAGGAATGAGGTTCTACTCCAACCAAATCTAACCTACTATTCCTTAGCATATATAGGCTTTACACTACTTAATATAACTAGTAGACTAGTCTGTAACTCACTAGCTGTAATCCAAAGCCTAAGCTTATACGCTAGATGGTTTCATACCATTTCTACTACAGAGGATTGTTCTATCACTTAGAGTCAAGATTGTCCAATTGAAATTGAATTTCCTATATCGTCAGATCTTTCGAAATCTAGAAGTACTAACTCTAGGTCCAAAACTCTAGATGCCTTAGCACTAGATGGTCACTGTTTATAGACTAACCTACCGTGTTTGGTCCCACCCGACGGTAAAATCATAAAGATCGAGAAGATGACTATAATAGCTCATAAAGAGCCATAAAAAATGAAGGAAATGAAGGGAAGGGCTGAGATCTTTGAGTCTTCACAAATTTGGACTTGATATGGGAGTGTAAAGGGTCTAATGAAAGGGAAAGAAGAGGAAGAACAGCAACAGAGGATGGGTTAGAGGACTTACACGATTTTGAGACTCACATGGGAGATGTGAAGCTCAAATCAAAGAAAATGAAAGGAATAGGTGCTGGGTATCGCTGTAAACGATGGAGCGGTGAAGGGAATAACGAAAAATGAAGGAAGGAGTGATTGAAAGGGAGGTTTGAGAGGGAAGACAGCAAGTTTGGAGGAAAAAGAAAGCTTGGAGGGTGAGATTGTGAAGGAAGTAGTAGATTTGGAATGAACTAGGGGTCGAACTTTTGACCATTGGATCCCACTAGGCCCCAAACTGGTCGGCCCGAAGCCCGGACCCAGCCTGGCCCGTTGACCGGCGAGGCCTCGCCGACCTCTGACCTGTTCGGCGAGGGCTCACCATTCCGGCGAGGTCCCCCCCCCCCCCCCCCCCCCCCCCGGGTCCAAAATGATGTGGGTCCCACCCTGGGTCCCCCTGTAAGTGCTCTGTTTGGCCCCCAACTCCATTTGAGGCATTTTCGGGGCCAATGTGAAAACTGAAATGAGTTTATACGATGTGTAACATATGATTTTGGGGTAGGAGATGCTAATCTATCCAACTAACCCATTTATTCCATGAGATTCCATAATTTGAATGGTCAAAAGTCTAATTAATACATATACTTACTATTTATAGTAAATTTTTATTTAAGTATTATTCTCCATCATTTATACGTTAGGATTTATGTCTAGTATGAAAGGACTTAGAAAAAGTTGAAGAACGAGGTGGTGGAAGGAGAGATTTTGAAGGAAATGGGTTAGACTTTAGGATTGAGTCCTGAGAAGTTGTTTTCAATATCTTGGTTGATACTTCATGAGAGTGGTGAAATTGATGAGGGATATTACTTGTAAAGTAAGAGCTGGATGGATGAAGTAAAGATGTGCCTTTGGAGTTTTATGTGATAGCCGCATACCAAATCAACTAATAGCGAGATCTTCTAGGATAACTATAAAACCATTCATGCTTTATGGACTAGAATCTTAGGCTGTCAACCGACAACATGTTCATAGGATGTGTAGTTGAAATGGGGATGTTGAGATGGATATGTGTCAAGATGAGGAATGACAGATATAGAAATGAATGCATCCGAGAGAACTTTGGGGTATCATTCATAGGTAAAGTAGGCATTGATGCTTTGGTCATGTGAGATGGAGACAAAGAACAACACCGATTGGGGGTGAGTTGGCTTTAAGTTAAAGGTTCTAAAAGTGTAAAGAGAAGACCCAAAAGGATGCGCTTGGAGGCAAAAAGAAATGATTTGATGATCTATGGTTTAACTGAGGATGGTCCTGGATAGAGTGGAATGGTGGAATATATGAACTTAAACATTTTCTTTCCTTTGTAGTCCTAGATTTTATTATTGTTATGATCCTTTGTGTGGCCTATTGAATTACTTAGTAGCAATAGAGATCCGGTCTGTGGTGGTAGTGAGTTTGGGGTGTAGCTGGGTACATGAATCTCAACAAAACAAATTAGAAGAACTGTGAACTAAATTACAATATTCAGTCTCGCCTGTCGGTGAAACTTGGGATTCTAATATGGTTTTTAGATTCCATCGCCCCCTTCCTAAGTCAAAGTGCGTCAGTGTGCGTCGTGTTACCATAACCCAGGTCCGGTTTAATCCAAATCATGCTCTGATACCATCTGTAACATCCCAAAAATTGGGGGTAAAGGATAAACTCCACTTCTGAGTTCCAAAACATCACTTATGCAACATTTTTAATGATGAATGAATGTCGGTTGTCATAGTGTATAAAACATGAAATGGATTAAGTCAAAACAGCATATCATACTCTAGAGACAGTTAAATTAGCAAGCGGAAGAATGTGATAGATATATCAAATATATGAACTGTTGTAAGTCTCCAGAGTGTGAACATGTTACCAGGTTAAACATATACATGTATACTCTAAAAATGATCAAAAAGAATATACATGAGTGCTCCAAAAATATAAAATGACAAGTGTCATGGCGTCTAATCAACCTCCATGTAATCCCGTCGATCAGAACACGGTCTACCTAGACCCGCCTGATAACCGCCTATAGGAGAAATCCTCATCATCAAACAAGTTCGGCTCCGCTTCACAAGCAGAGCCATCATCTGAAACTAATACAGGGACTGGTTGGTGTGTACAACACCGTCCCGTAACATGGGAGTGAGTGGCCAACTCAGTGGAATCATAGAGCAAAGGTTAACATGTTATCAAATCAATCAAGCGATAATGATAAAGCAAGCAAATCAAACATTCTTAAATACTGTAATTAATGCAAGAATGAAATGACATGATGGATGCCCTCACCAACATACTCCCTCATATGACACCATCTTACGTCCGCGGCATGCTTTCTTCCCTCAGTGCTCCACATCTTCCAGGCACATGCAGTGCGATATGAATATGATTATCGAGTTGTTATTAGTCCTTTTCATACAGCAGGATTGGGAAACTAGGGTACTTCTCTTATATCATTCCCAACAAGGATCCTGTTTAGGATCGTCACTCTTAGTAGTCTCATACGATGATATGGTTCTAGGTCACTGCAAGGGCTTTCAGGGCTGTTGCACGCACTCGTTGCACCGCTCCCCCATCACCTTATCAATACAGGCCTAGTTGTACTCTTGTTGCTATGGAAGGGTCATCGCCTCACGTAGACTTACAATACGCTCGAGGTCACTACAAAGGGCTGGTAGGGCTGTTGCACCTCTCCCCCATCACCTTATCAGTGTAGGCCGACAGATCGAATATAGTGTCTCATACCACCATAATCGGCTCACGAGTCTGGGTTGCTCACTGGTCACTACGGGGAGGCTCGTGGCCCCGGCGTAGGCGGAAAGCTCCACCACGGTGTCCCATACCACCACGCCCGGCTCATGAGTCTTAGTAGATCAAGGTACCACGGTTATCAGGGTAATCACTAGTAAGTTCAGTACCGTAGGTTTAAGCAGTTATGACCAATACAAGGTGAACATACAATGGTCAGTCGAGTTACTTGACGAGCTCGACTAGTACGAGCGCACCTCAAGTTGAACGATATGAAGTGTATAAACACCTCGTGTGGCCTAACCACTGCCGTCAACCAAAGCACGACTCGGGTTCGTCAACGCATCCTTCGTGGCAAATAGAATCCAACCACGAATTTAAATCTATTACCGACTGCCTGGACTAGAGTATAGCCCCAAACACTTATAATCTAAATCAATAATCATATGAGAGAGACAGAATTAAAATACAAGTAATTCCAGCATGTTATCAGCATGTTATAATATACATCATAAGCAGTTAACCATACACGAGTATTTTAAACATAAGGTAATCAATTCAAATACAACAAGCATGGAGGTAATCATGTACATCATCAAATTAGTTGAGAATTCAATCTCAACACTAGTCTACAACACCATTTACTCAATACTTACTAATACATACATTTATACAAACCCTTAGTCTACACACATTAGTCTACATAGCATATGTCGGCCAATAATGTGCATTAGGGCGAATCTCTTCGCCAAATAGATCATACACGCATTACTAATATAGGTACACAATAAATACTCACAGAAATCATATCAGCAAAATACGTGCGTATACAATATTTCCTACGAATACCTAAAATACCCTAAATCTCATATTCTTCGTACGTATTCGAAATGAAAAACGAACAGCATATTCTACATGTCAAACAGCATCCTTGTCAACAATCTACCATTAAACGGCATTGAAAACTTTAAAAAATGGTAACCTAAACGTTTAAAATCCGCACCTTAAACTAGAAAACGCGTATCAGATATGATTCAGACGATAAGTCTTCATCAACGGCGAATACGCTACCTATGAAATGAAACAGGTTAGCTATAACGTCATTGGAACTATTCTAGGCTTCAAAACAGGTTAGGGTTGGTTTAACTTACCCGAGAACGAAGCCGGAATCACTGGAGAAGCGATTGTAAAGTGATGGTTAATCACGTATATCGGCAGGGAAGAATAGCAGGATGGTTCTCCCACTTCTCTCACACTTTCTCTCTCTTTTCTCTCTTCTCTCCTAGGGTTTCTCTCAAATTCGTATGAGCTGAATGAGGGAGGGTTTAAGCCCTTTTTATAAGCCCAAACATGATGAAAACAAACTTGAAGTCAAGGTATGCTTAAGTTATAACCAAATCGGGTATGTCCCGATCCAACGGAGCACTTCTGGAGGTCCTGTTACTAAATGCGGTCGGACTTAAGCTCACTAGCAACGGATCTTTAGTAAGTTAAGTTTTCAGTCCGATCGAATTTTCAGATCGTCCGTGGTGGACCAGTTTCAGTTCAGCGGTCACCGAAACTCGATCAGGGTCATAAGTGTTATGACATGTAAGGGTCAACTTTCCTGATCCGAGGGTGAAATTTGGTCGAATTCTAAAGGTCAGAATGCTTTAAAATGTTGCACAAGCGACACGTGCCAGATTTATTAAAAATTGAATTAATTTTTTAAATATTTTCCTTTTCTCACTTCTTCACTCCGGACTCAGTAAAATGGTCTAAAGATATCGGTTCGGTTGATTTTCGAAATGATTGTCAAGTCCAACTAGGTGGTCATAATGGTCTAAGATTATAGATATCGGACTTTCGACGTGCGGTCTAGATCCAATACAAAGTTTCAAAGGGTTCCGGAGAACATACAGGTTTAGAGTTTGATCCTAGGTTTTAGGGTAACGTAGCGTCAACGATTCTATAGGTTTTGGGTCTTACAGATCGTATTTAAAGTGGTTGGTGCTTATTTCACAGGTAATCTAGTGTAGCGCTAGTTAATTCACGTTAAATTTCTAAAGAATTTCGTTCTAAACGATTTCTTTGGCTTTGAAATTGAATTCTGAGAAATTACCAAGGTGTTATGGTTGACCCATTTCCTAAGGACGCCTAACTCCAAGTTGGCAAAAATCTGGGGTGTTACACATGATCTCTCAGAAAATGGTATCGAGTATCAATGTGTTTACTTCTTCCATGCTGCACTGGATTTTTGGCTAGCTCGATTGCCGACTTGTTATCCACATATATGACTGTGGATTCCTCTTACGGATGCTTCAGCTCTTTTAGCAGGTTTATCAACTAAATTCTCTCACAGACGATGGACGATGCTGCCATGTACTCTGCTTCACATATGGATAGGGCGACCACACTCTGCTTCTTCTAATTTCATGTGAAAGCAGTCATTCTGAGATAAATTCATAGCCAATGGTGTTCTTTCTCTCATCTTGGTCACCTCCCCAATCATTATCTGAGTATTCATACAGCATTGCTCATCATTGTATGGATAAAAGAGACCGAATTCAATGGTCCCTTTGATATACCTCAACACTCGTTTTGCAGCTAGCCAGTGTGACTCTTTTGGGGCTTCCATATAATGTCTTAGAAGTCCAACACTGTAGACTATATCTGGCCTAGTGATTGTGAGGTACCTTAAGCTTCCGATTAGGCTCTTGATAGGGTTGAGCCGATGTTTCTTCCTTCTCCATCTTTTGTGAGCTTTAGGCCTGCTGTAACAGGTGTGTTTACAGCTTTATAATTGTCCATCTTGAACTTTTCAAGTAATTTCTTAGCATACTTTTTCTGTGATATATAGATACCACCATATTATTACTTCACTTCAATGCCTAGAAAAAAGGACATCAGACTTCCGTCTGTCATCTCGAACTCCTTAAACATGGCCTTCTTGAATTCTTCAAACATCGCCTGGCTGTTCCCAGTGAACAAAAGATCATCAACATATAAGCAAGCGATAAGTATATCACCACGGACATTCTTCTTTGTGTAGACGGTATGCTCATATGGACATTTGACGAAACCATTCTCTTAAAGATAACCGTCGATTCGTGCACTTCAAGCACGAGGAGCTTGCTTCAACCCATATAGGGCTTTCTTCAGCCGATACACCTTGTGTTCCTCCCCTTACATGACAAAACCTTTAGGCTGGTCAATGTATACTTCTTCTTCGAGTATCCCATTTAGGAATGCAGATTTCACATCCAGTTGGTAAAGTATCCAACTATGATGAGCTGTAAGGGAGATAATCATTCTTACAGTGTCAAGGCGAGCAACTGGGGTGAAAACTTCTTCCTAATATACCCCATATTTCTGTTTGTAACATTTTGCTACGAGCCTTGCTTTATATCGTTCGTTCTTACCATCGGCATTCCGCTTGATTTTGTATACTCATTTGAGACCAATGGTCTTCTGGCTTTTGGGGAGTGAGGTCAATTCTCATGTTCGATTCTTCTCGATGGCATAAATCTCTTCTTTCATAGCATTTCTCCAACATTCTTCATTCACAGTCTCCTCGAATGTGAGAGGCTCGTGGTCCGTATACAGGCAGAGTAAGTTCACTTCTTCAGTTTCTACATAGATTTCGTTGAGGCTTCTCATTTTAACAGGAGCCAAGGGTGAAGGAAAATTAGATGAAGATGTGTTGGATGAATTCTGATTTGATGAAGTACTTCAAGAAAATATGGAGCGTACTCCTGGACTTCTGCGATCCGAAGGGGGTAATGTGGGTGTTTGATCTTACTTCTCATGTCTCTCTTCTTCGTATTCTTCGTCCTCGACCTGCTTTTCTTTAGCTAAGTTTCCCTTGTTCCATTTTCATGCTTCTTCTTCACAAAATACAACATCTCTACTCATCACCAGCTTATTGGTTAGTAGGTTGTAGAGCTTGTATGCCTTTGACTCTTCGTTGTAGCCGATAAAGATGCACTTCTCACCATGATTATCAAGCTTTTTCCTTCTTGCTTCTGGAACTTGAGCGTAGGCGACACACCCAAAGATCTTAAGGTGCACCACGCTCAGCTTATATCCACTCCATGCTTCCTACGGCGTCTGGAATCTGACACTCTTGGTTGGACACATATTGAGCAGATAGGTACTACATGTAACTGTCTCTGCCCAAAAATTCTTTGGTAGACTTTTCTCCTTCAGCATGGTCCTCATCATGTCGAGGATGGTGTGTTTCTTCCATTTCATAATTTTATTTTGTTGTGGCGTGTATGCTGCAGTGTGTTGTTGCTTAATGCCATGTTTCCTTCAATATTCTCGAAAAACATTTGAGGTGTACTCCCCACCTCTGTCAGATCGGAGGGTTTTGATTTTAAGACTACTTTCTTTTTCAACAAAGACCTTAAAATTTTAAAAAATAGTAAAAGCAGCAGACTTCTCTTTCATTACATACACCCACAATTTTCTACTAAAATCGTCAATGAAGGTAATATAAGGTATTTATTACCTCTAAGAGAGATTGGCTCTAATGGTCCACAGATGTCAGTGTGAACCAACTCCAATGGTCCTCTTGCTCTTTGGGATACTCCACTTGGAAAGGAGTTCCTTTATTATTTTCCAAGTGTGCACGCCTCACACACATGTTCTGGAGTTTTAATAGCAGGCAATCCATGCACCATGCTTGATGAGGATAGAAGTTTCAGGCCACTAAAGTTTAGATGACTAAAGTGAAGATGCCACATCCAAGAATCATTCTTTACTTTTTCATAAAAATACTTCTCAAGCATTGTGTTTATATGGAGAGAAAACATACGATTCTTCGTCATCTGGACTTTTACAATCAAACGTCCATGCATATCTCTTATAGAAAGAGAAGAGTTCTCCATGTGTACAACATACCCTTTTTTGAGAAGTTGTCCGAGACTCAATATGTTACTTTTCATGTTGGGCACGTAGTACATTAGAGATATAGTTTGGAACACCATTCTTCTGAAATATTTTGATTTTACCTTTACCTTTCACTAGCATTTTTTATGAGTCTTCAAACGTTACATCACCATGAACTCCTTCTGTGAGTTTCAAAAAAAGTTTCTTGTCGCCGCACATATGATTACTTGCACCCTTGTCGAGATATCATACATCCTGCTGATCACTACCTTTCTCTTGTGTAAGGAGAAGTGTGGAGCTTTCTTGTTCATGGCCTGATGCTTCAGCATAGTTGGATAGCTCGTCTTGAGTTACCGGCTTGCTCCAACAATCAGATGCATATTGGCCAAGCTTATTGCAATTGTAGTATTGGACATTCTTTGTACTTCCTCGTCCATGCATAGATCTACCTCTACCATTTCCTCTTCCACGGAAATTGATATTTTTCTACTGGTTTTGGCCATAGCTTTGTTGGTATCCACACTCTTTGCCTCTTGCGCAATTGTTAGTAAAATGTTCACCACGTTGTTAACTTCCACGTCCACCATTGTTATCATTCAGAGTCAATCTTGACTCTAAAGCTTGTTCCATCAGCATGGAACTGGCATTCTTTTATATTCATTGCTCATGAACTTGCAACGATCCCATCAACTCCTCAATGGAGAGTTTCTCAATATCTGTTGATTCTTCGATCGCCATAACCACATGCTCAAACTTGGTTATGAGGGATCGAAGTATCTTTTCAATAACTCGGACATCTTCAATCTTTTCACCATTCATTTTCAAATTATTGACAGTTACAAGCAAACGCGAAAAGTAATCAGTAATATTCTCACCTTCCTTCATGTGAGTTGCTTCGAACTCGGCTGTTAATGTTTGAAGGCGAACCCGCTTCACTCGATCTATACCCATTAAGATGGTGCCAAGGATATCCTATGCTTGCTTGCTTAATATTGCTTCGACTATCTTTTTGAAGGTGGAATCATCCAACCATTGATAGAGGAGAAACAAAGCTTTATTGTCTCTCTTCCTTTGATTTTTTAGAGTGATCTTTTCTTCATTGGTGAGGGCAGCTTCTTCTTCCATAATGGGTTCTTCATACCCATCGGTGACGATTTTCCATAGTTCTTGCGACCCGAACAATGTCTTCATTTGGATGCACCATTTTTCATAATTGTCTTTTGACAACTCAGGAACCTGCAACTGGATTGTTCTGGCCATCTTTTCTATTTTTAAAACGGAATTGCTGATTTTTTTTAAAAGGGAGATAGATGAAAGAAAAAATCTGAATATTTTTTAAATAGATATTTTTTGGATGAAATTTGATTTTTTTAAAAACAGATTTATTTATTTTTTGCTGCAATCTTCTTTTTTTTTTTGCAAATAGATTTTTTTTTTTTTTTGCAATTTGATTTTTTATATATATATATAACAGATTGTTGCTGCAATCCGATTGTTGGAAACAGATTTTTTTTTTAATCTGATTTTTTGAAAGCAGATTTATTTATTTATTTGCTGGAAACTGTTTCGAAGAAAAATTGGACCTGTGGGTTATGGGCCCACCACAATTGACGTTTCAAACAAATCTGGCGGACCCAAAATAGGGAGTGCGAGACCTCCTTCCTACGGCTGATGAGGCCCAAGGATCAGCGGCTCTGATACCACTTTCTTGGGTCTACAACCCGGCTTCTTGCTGTCATGTGGTTGCAGCCACTGAAAAGAAAAAAATAGGAATTTTTAAGAAGAAGAGAAACTGCTGCTTTTATATTGGAATTTTTCAATTAAAAATCGTATTACACTGCTGCCTATTTCTAGGCTTTCTTATTATGTGAAATTACTAAACTATCCCTGTCTAGATTCATCCTAGGGGTAGCTAAAGAAAGAAAAATAATCCAGAAAAATCTAGAAAGAAATCTACACACGGTTTGCTCATAAGATAATCTAAAAATCTAGAAAGAAATCTAATCTTAGAAAAAAAATCTAATCTAACAGCTTGCTCATAAGATATGCATACGGTTTTGGATTTGCATAAATCCATCACCGATTCCAACACTACATACATCTTCCCATCAGTGGCCCATCTTCCAAGGTAAGCATTTGGGATTAGAAGAAAATAACATGCATATTCTATTTCAAATATGTTTCTTACAAAGCAACAAAATTGTCGTTATACTCATGGTGAACCATTAACTTAATAGGTACGCTATGCTTAAGTACTAAGTTATGCTCGCTGGAAGGGTGTTAGAAATATACACAACTTGAGGTGAAGCGAAAGCACAAGTGGATCGTTACAGTGGCAGTCATCATAAGAAATTTTCACCTTACAAAGATGTAATAGATGTATGGTCTGACAAGATGGGTGTACCAGTTGTTGGAAAATTATACAGATTAATGTAATTTCTGTATAATATGGAAATCGAAAATAATTAGAAATAAGGACAGGCTAAAGCACGTCTGAAAACGCTGTCCTTAAAGCGTAATTTGCCCCTACTCAGGTGAACTGAGTATGCTGATAGGTTACAGACAAATCGCTTCTAGGATACGACGAGCCTGGTGTGGGTCTGCGTTCAGCAAACACGAAGGCCCACCAAATGGAACTCTTATACACACTATCTGGCAGAATTATAACAAAAAAGAAAAAAGAAAAATCCCAAAGAAAAAGAAGAGAAGATTTTATGATTTGAGACCACTGCACTGGTTAGATTCTTCAGCCCCCTGGTTTAGTTGAACCGTTCTTAGACCACACCTTTGGTCAATTCTTCAAGCAATGGTTCTGATTCACTTATTATACTGCTGATGTTTTTGGTCTGTAGGAGAGAAACTGTTGTAATTCGTATTGAGATTGCTGGAGTGCTGTGAGATGGATTGGAAACCCATCCAGGGCCTCTTTTTATAGGCCTAAGATGGCTGGGAGTTATGGCCCAGGGACATAAATTCCATTAGTCGTTTTATGGCTGTTGGAATATGGTTGTTGAAAACTAGTCATTTTATGGTTGTTGGATACTAGCCATTTTATGGCTGTTGTGAGAGAACTGGCTAGCCATTTTATATCTGTTGGGCTAGCCGTTTTTTAGCTGTTGGCAACAGTTTCTCCAATAAAGGTTATAGTTGTTACACTTTTGTGTAACAGCTATATTTTCAACCACTATATAATTAGAGGGGCTCTCATTCAGTCCTCTAGTTTTCGTCCAGCCACCTATCTGCCTTATCCTCTTTGTCGCACCGCGATTCGTACCCGTCTCGCACCAGTTCGCAAAAGGAGCGACCCTCTACGACACGATGCTCACGTGAGAAGTGCAAAGTACGCCACTAGCGCCTCTACAGTCACACTGCCTCACATGCCCACGCCCTCGCACCGAGTTCGAGTCCGAAATCGAGCCCGAGCCCGAGCGCGAGGGCGTGCGCATGCGCTGTGTTCCAGTACTACGCACTGGAACACGCAAGTTTCATTTTCTTTTGGACCATGTGTGTAAGTATTATAATACTCCACACCTTTCATATAAAGCACTTTTTCTTCTCTTCTTTTTTCAATGTGGGACTATTCCCAAAAACTCACAAAAGGTGTTTTTCAAACAACTTTTATATATTATATTATTTTATTATTAAAATATATTTTATAAAAATTAATATATTTGCAACAATCCCCCACTTAATTTTATAAAAATATTTTTCGGTTAAACATTTCTGCCAGAATAATCAGCTTATATGCATAAAGAAAGATATCTTTCGATTTTAATCTTCCCTTAGTGTAAGTATCTCAAAACTCTATCGAAATGACTGGTAGCCGTAGCTTTGAACCAGTTATTCCTAGATAAAAGAGTCGGAGAAACCACACACATATTCGCTATGTGTTGTTAGAGTTTCCACAATCTTGCTCAGCATAATTAATGGTCATGTTCTTATCCTAATTCGTGAACGATCCCGAGAGAAAACTCCTAACTCTCATGAGAGACGGCACCATTTCTACGTTCATATAGGTGAAATCCTTTCAATGTCTCCGTTACTATAAGAAACTTGTCCTAAAGACTGGATTTCATTAAGAGTTTTAAAACTCAACCCTCTTTCATAACGCTCAGCACTTATCTATTATGGATGAGGTTATATAATTTAGTGCTGAAAACTTTCCACTTATCAGTGACTTGTTCTTACCCATTAAACCCAAGATTTAGAGATTTTCTGACTTTAGGTTGGGTTACCATCACTGGTGGAACTTTGGTTGAAGAGTTTCAACCTCATCCCTATAGATGTAACCTTTACTACCTCTCTTGGTAGAGGTTTAGTAAAAGGATCTGCCAGATTATTACTTGATTTCACATAGAAAATAGCAATGATTCTATCTTGAATCAATTATCTGACATAATCATGTCGAAGACTGATATGTCTAGATTTACCATTATAAGTGCCACTATAGGCTCTACCTAATGTGGCTTCACTATCATAATATAGTGATACAGCCGATATAAGCTTTACACAAAAAGAAATTTCTAATAGAAGATCCCTTAGCCACTTAGCCTCTTTGCCTGTTGCAGCCAGGGATATGAATTCAGACTCTATAGTTGAGTGTGTTATGCAAGTCTGTTTATAGGATCCCCAAGATACAGCTGCACCTCCTAAGGTGAAAACTCACCCTTTAGTAGACTTGTTGTCCCCTGCACTCGATATCCAGCTCGCATCGGTATATCCTTCCAATACGGCAGGAAACTCTAAATAAAATAGTCTTAAGTCTTTGGTTGCTTTTAAGTAACCAAGGACTCTACTGATTGCAATCCAGTGTTCATTACTGGGGTTACTAGTAAACCTACTAAGTTTACTTACAGCATATGCGATATCAGGTCTAGTGCATTGCATAACATACATAAGACTTCCTATAGCACTCGTATATTCTAATTGTACAATTATTCTTCCAGTATTTTCTTTTAGTTTGATACTTGGATCAAATGAGATTTTTGCTTCTTTTATATTTAGATGGTTAAACTTATTTAGAATCTTCTCAATATAATGAGATTGACACAAAGCATAACTCCCATAATATTTTTTAACTTTGATACCTAGGATGGTATCAACTTGTCTAAGATCCTTCATTTTAAATACTGAAGAAAGAAACCTCTTTGTTTCAGTCACACCTTCTATTTTATTACTTATTATTAACATGTCATCAACATATAAACAGATAATAACAATATAACTACCATCTACTTTAGAATATATGCATTTGTCAGCTACATTATGTATAAAAACATGAGAAAGTATTTTGAAATCAAACTTCTCATGCCACTGTTTTAGTGCTTGTTTTAATCCATACAATGATTTGACTAATCTACATATTTTATTTTCATTTCCTGGTAGAACGAAGCCTTAAGTTATTTCATGTATACCTTCTCATTAAGGTCACCATTCAGGAATGCAGTCTTTACATCCATTTGGAGGATGTGAAGATGATGTATGGAAGCTAGCACAAATAATATCCTAATGGATGTTATCCTAGCTACAGGTGAGTATGTATCAAAGTAGTTTATCCCTTATTTTTGTTTAAAACCCTTAGCTACTAGTCGAGTTTTAAAGGTTTGGATAGTCCCATCAGTGTGATATTTCTTCCTAAATACCCACTTACAACCTATGGGTCTAGAACCTGGAGGTAAGTTTACTAGTTTTCATGTTTGATTTGATAGTATGGATTACATTTCATCATTTATAGCTTCTTTCCAAAAAGCTGAGTCTCTAGAGGATACAGTTTCTTTATATGTTTAAGGATCATCATCTATATTCATTACTATAGGTATTTATCTTATAACATTTTCTCTATTTGCTTCTACCAGATGGAAAATGATGCGTTGTGAGTCTATGTAGTCATCTCCAAGATTCTTCTCTATTCTTGTTCTTTGACTCCTACGGGGTTCAATAGGAGCTTCCACTATATGTGGAGCTGTACTATCTGGTTCTCTATTAGGAGTTTAGATTTTATTATCCTTTGACTCTAAGGATAATGAGTTTTGAAAGAATTCAACGTCTCTTGATTCTATAATTGCATTAGACTCCATGTCTATAAGTCTATAAGCTTTACTATTTTGTGCATACCCTACGAAGGCGCACTTAATAGCTCTTGGTCCTAACTTAGTTCTTTTTGGATCAGGGATTCTTCAGTATGCAAGACACCCCCACACTTTAAAATATCCTAGGCTAGGTTTTCTACCTCTCCATGTTTCATATGGAGATATTTTATATTTTTTAGACAAAATTCTGTTTATTATATGGCATGCTGCAAGCAGTGCCTCACCCCATAGACTTAGTGGCAACTTTGCTCTTATTAGCATTAAGTTGACCATTTCTACTAATGTTATATTCTTTCTTTCAGCTATTCCGTTTTGTTGAGGTGTGTATGGAGTTGTACATTAATGTACCAGTCCATGTTCTTCACAGAAGTTATCGAATTCATTGGAGAAGTATTCTCCTCTATCACTATGGAGAATTTTTATCTTCTTACTTAGTTGATTCTCTACTTCTGCTTTATATATCTTAAATATGTTCAATGTTTCATCTTTACTCTTTAATAGATAAACATACACATATCTAGAGTAATCATCTATAAAGGTTATGAAGTACCGTTTACCTCCACGAGTAAGAATGTCGTTTAACTCACAGATATCACTGTGCATAAGATCCAATATTTGAGACGATCTTTCAACAATAGGAAAAAGTTTTTTTCGTCATTTTGGATCGTATGCACACTTCACATTTATCGATTTCATTATCTGTGTATGAGATTAAACCATTCTTAGCCATGAACTTCAAGGTACTATATCCTATATGGGCTAGTCTATCATGCCACAGTCCAGCAGATTCAACCATATACGCAGAAGTGCTACTTTCATTCAGAGAAAACTTAACCATCCCGTTACAAGCATATCCTTTTCCAACAAAATTCTCATTCTTGGACAGAATCAGTTTTTCTTACTCGTACACCACCCTTATACCTGGTTTTTCCAGAATATCCCCAGAAACTAAGTTTCGCCTCATGTCTGGGACGTGCAGTACATTAGTAAGAATCACTTTCTTTCTAGAGGTGAATATCAGTTCGACAGTTCCTTTGCCGACGACCTTCGATCGGACTTCATTATCCATTTGGACTTCTTGACCATCAGTCAATTCCTCATAGGTTTTGAAGGAGGATTTGTCATAATACACATGTACTGTAGAGGCAGTATCATACCACCAGCCTGAAACTTTACCTTGGATGGTATTCACCTCAGTGATCATAGCCACGATATCGCCCTCTTCTACTGTATTTGTATCTTTTTTAGATTTGTGATATCAGCATACTTGAGCATAGTGTCCGATTTTTTTCACAGACATGATATGGGCCTTTGAACTTTCTGTTCTTCTTTTAAGCGGTTTTCTTGAATTTTTCTTTATTGGGTTTAAGGGAATCGTCCTTCTCGGGATTCTTGTTATTGGCGTTTTCTACTGCATGTACCTTGGACAAGGCATTCTCGTTATCATTCTTTCTATCACGGTTACAGGATTCTTCCTCAATCCTTAGGTGTTTCTTGATTTGTTCCAATGTGTAGTCCTCGATTTTATGTAGCAACTTTTTTCTATAGTCTTTCCACATCGGTGGCAATTTAGCGATTATAGCCCTGACTTGGAATGATTCAGGAAGATCAATTTTGATCGCTTTGATTTTGTTTACTATTAGCTGCAGTTCTTGAATTTGGGGCAGCAGCGGTTTATTATCTACCAAGCTGAAGTCAAAATACCTGATGATGAGAAATTTGTTGGTCCCTTCTTCTTCAGCCTTGTACTTGAACTCCGGTGCGGCCCAGATCTCCTTTGCTGATGATGTCTGTTGGTACAGATCGTACAGGCGGTCGGAGAGAGCGTTTAGAATATGTCCACGACACAAGAGTTCACCTTCGGCTCTTTTAGCGCGGGCAGCAACCTGTTCAGGTGTGTCGTTGTCGGTTGCTTCAGGTAATGCTTGCAGATCTGGATCTAGTATGTAGTAGATCTTCAGCGCCGTCAGAAGAAATTTCAGCTTGTCTTGCCATCTTGTAAAATTGGTTCCATCAAACCGATCAAGACGTATCAAGTCCTGATTCATTAACTTGATGGATGAAACACTGTCGGCTTCCATCTTTAAAAAAATTACGCTTTAAGATTGTTGGAAAATTATACAGATTAATGTAATTTCTGTATAATATGGAAACCGAAAATAATTAGAAATAAGGACAGGCTAAAGCACGTCTGAAAACGCTGTCCTTAAAGCGTAATTTTCCCCTACTCAGGTGAACTGAGTATGCTGATAGGTTACAGACAAATCGCTTCTAGGATACGATTAGCCTGGTGTGGGTCTGCGTTCAGCAAACACGAAGGCCCACCAAATGGAACTCTTATACACACTATCTGGCAGAATTATAACAAAAAAGAAAAAAGAAAAATTCCAAAGAAAAAGAAGAGAAGATTTTATGATTTGAGACCACTGCACTGGTCAGATTCTTCAGCCCCCTAGTTTAGTTAAACCATTCTTAGACCACACCTTTGGTCAATTCTTCAAGCAATGGTTCTGATTCACTTATTATACTGCTGATGTTTTTGGTCTGTAGGAGAGAAACTGTTGTAATTCGTATTGAGATTGCTGGAGTGCTGTGAGATGGATTGGAAACTCATCCAGGGCCTCTTTTTATAAGCCTAAGATGGCTGAGAGTTATGGTCCAGGGACATAAATCCCACTAGCCGTTTTATGGCTGTTGGAAACTAGCCATTTTATGGCTGTTGTGAGAGAACTGGCTAGCTGTTTTATAGCTGTTGGCGACAGTTTCTGCAATAAAGGTTATAGCTGTTACACTTTTGTGCAACAGCTATATTTTCAACCACTATATAATTAGAGGGACTCTCATTCAGTACTCTAGTTTTCGTCCAGCCACCTATCTGCCTTAGCCTCTTTGTCGCACCGCGTACGAAGTGCAAAGTGCGCCTCTACAGCCACACTGCCTTACATGCCCATGCCCTCGCACCGAGTCCGAGTCCGAGTCCGAGTCCGAGTCCGAGAGCGAGCGCGGTGTTCCAGTGCGTACACGCAAGTTTCATTCTCCTTTGGACCATGTGTGTAAGTATTATAATACTCCACACCTTTCATATAAAGTACTTTTTCTTCTCTTCTTTTTTCAATGTGGGACTATTCCCAAAAATTCACAAAAGGTATTTTTCAAACAACTTTTGTATATTATATTATTTTATTATTAAAATATATTTTATAAAAATCAATATTTTTGCAACACCAGTTCCTACCGATACAACGAGCATGACATTTACCTCTAATATAAAGCCTTCGTCTTGAAACGAAAAACCCGCTACAGAAGACAGTGAGTCCACAATATCCTATTTTCATCATATTTCTCGCATTAACCGGATGGGCAGGGATGTAGCAGTTGTGCCTATTGGCAAACTAGGAGAAGTTGAAGTTCTAATTCATCTTCTATGCATGATATGCATATTTTACGTCCACACTGCCTCACATGCCACTAGCGCCTCTACAGCCACACTGCCTCACATGCCCATGCCCTCGCACCGAGTCCGAGTCCGAGCCCGAGTGCGGTGCTCCAGTGCGTAGCACTAGAACACGCAAGTTTCATTCTCCTTTGGACCATGTGTGTAAGTATAATAATACTCCACACCTTTCATATAAAGCACTTTTTTTTCTCTTTTTTTTTCAATGTGGGACTATTCCCAAAAACCCACAAAAGGTATTTTTCAAACAACTTTTATATATTATATTATTTTATTATTAAAATATATTTTATAAAAATCAATATTTTTGCAACATCAGTTCTTACCGATACAACGAGCATGACATTTACCTCTAATATAAAGCCTTCGTCTTGAAACGAAAAACCTGCTACAGAAGACGGTGAGTCCACAATATCCTATTTTCATCATATTTCTGGCATTAACCGGTTGGCCAGGGATGTAGCAGTTGTGCCTACTGGCAAACCAGGAGAAGTTGAAGTTCTAATTCATCTTCTATGCATGATATGCATATTTTACGTCCGGATTTGGCTATGCCTGTGTTTGTTTGATGTGCGACTATTTTAATGTACATTTTCCGTGTGGTTGCATTATGGGAGCTTTAGTTTACCTACATATCCATTTCTTTTTACACATAGCTGATATTATTTTGGGTGTTGTTGGTGATGAAGGTACACATGTAGATTGGTTTAATATTTTGAATGCTCTGGTCATTTAATAGCCATTCAAGCTAACAATACTAGTTTAGTGGGGTAAAAATGTTTCTAATTAGCTTCAAACAGGTTTTAATGACACATTGGGAGCATGTGTTTCACGTATAATTTGTAACTGTCCACTTTCGTTGTAGGAAACAGGTATATTTTTATGTATATATTTTCAGACAGGTCATCAAGTTTGAACACGGGAGTGATTGCCATGTGGACGATGGCCCATGGGACGGGCTTAACACCCAAAATGGATGGCGTGGATGTGTAAAATGAGCTCTCAAAATGTTTCAACGTGTGCACACACATGCAAGAGTGTGCGTACGAAGAAATTTGCACGAGCACATTGCTGCCCGTATCTATAATGAGATATATGGTAGACCACCAGGTGGCTTTTTCAGCTATTGTATGTGCCCGTTGCGTGAGTTACCAATCAAATACGGTAACTGAACTTCAATCTAGAACCGTACAATTTCCATTTCCTTGTCAAACACGGTATTCGGATCCGCATATGAACCAAAATTCAACAAATTTCTCAAGTACTTACAAACAATGTATAGGACTATCTATACCCACTTCCATTCATTTCACTGAGTATCAAACAGGCCCTAAAAAAATTTAACTAAAGTAATTATTTAGTTTTAAGTTAAAAAAAATTACTTATAACTAATCATCAATCAAACTTATCTCAAATAAGTCACTTATCTATTGTTATAAGTAGAAAAGATATTTATTTGGTGGTATCCAAATGGTCCTAAATTATATCAATATAATGACCCAAGAGTCTAAACATTACCCATGTAAATTGATGGTTAAAAGTGCCGGCAAGTGTGTGTTAGTGATTTGCGGCCCACCTAAGGGCCTGTTTGGGAGCATGGATTTGGAACCCCTGCGTACGGAAACCTCAGGATTTGGAACCCCCTAGATTTGAAATCCTCCTAATGTTTGACATTCTGAATTGGGAATCAACTTTAATTCAAAAGTACCGATGCATGGTATATTTAAACGGGTTTGAATTTAATTACTAAATTAACTTAAGTATCTCTAATTAATGTAATTTTTTACAAATGATTGTGATAAGCCCATTGAAATATATGCCTTACCTAAAAATGATGATATTCCAAGTCTTGGATGAGCCACAAGCATAATATCATGTCTAAGTGACCAACTAACGATTTCTAATCATTGATTTACATAAACAATATTTAGACAGTACTTATCATCATTAGCGAGTCATATGCCTTATAGAATGATAGTACATGGTGAGACACAGGTTACACCTGTAACTATTGACACACACACGTTACCTTTACAATTATTGGAATGATTTTACGTATAATCCAAGCTTTTGAATTTGAAACCCACTATGAGCGATATGAAACCAACCCCGCGGGACTTTATGCTGCCAAACAATGGGGATTTAAAACCCCCTCAAATCTCCTCTGAATCCACGGTGCCAATCGACCTTCAAGTCTTTCATGTTAAAAACCAAAAAGATGGACCGCCATAACGAGCATTGATTTCTTATATTACTCTAACATCCAACCAATATCTATTGTTGAATTTAAGCCATCAATCGCTTCCAATTTAACCGTTCATTTCATGGGCAGGAATAAGACCGTAAGAATGATCTGATCTAAGAAATATTTATTTTATAGGCAATCTAAACCGTTACGATGGTTTGGATTGGTGTGCATGTTTATTGCTTGTCATTTTCTGCAAGCGTACAACTAAACCTATTCAAAAAAATAAAAAAATAAAAATAACGCCCGAGGGTACTTCCGTAATTTGAGACGTAGATCTCGTCACATGCCGCTCACGTACCTGACCTCTCGCACTTACGACGGCGATATAAACAATGCCAGCAACCTCGTGGAATGCGGAGTGCAATCCAACGAGCGGAACCCACCTTGCAAGTTTAAAATAGTCAAACGTGTAATAGATCATATCCGTTCATCAGTAGAATACTCAATTTGTACGTACTTTCCATCAAAATTTACGTAGATTGGATAATTAGGTAGGAATAAATTTAAAAATCAAATGAACGGTTTTGGAGAAAGAGACAAAAAGGGTTTGCCTCGAACGTAGATGAAAATCCAGCCTCGCTGATTTTATTTTTTTTTGGTTTAACGCATTAAACACTGTGGATCTGAAGATGAGAGGCTGAGATCTTTCGCACGTGGTCTTTATTGAAACTTGTTGGCCGAGTGGGAAAACGAAAGTATGCACTCGGACTCGGTCGAGTGTACTGGGAGTTCCTGCCCCAGCAAGGTAGCAGCTACCATTATAAATGTGCAGAGACTCCAGCATTTCTCTCTCGTTCACGCCCTTCGTGCTCTTCGCCTCCTCTCTCTCTCTCTCTCTCTCTCTCTCTCTCTCTCTCTCTCTCTCTCTCTGCTTAGATTTCTCTAAAGTAGAATCGATGGCTGGGATTGCAGGAGCTTCGATTTCAATCTCTTCCCGTCCCATGCATCAGAAACAGGTATCCTTGCCTGCTCTGTTCGTTCAGATCCGGGGTTTCTTTCTTCATTCTTCTCTCTGTTTTTGAATTCTGGCATGGATTTCTGCAACGATGTTTCGTTTTAGATGGTGAAAAATCCGTTTGAAATTATTTGATTTGTCTTGTGAAGGATCGGTTCTGATTTTTCCTTCTGGTATGATTATGGCGATTGATAGTTCATTCTGTTGATGATGATTTGTTAAATACGTCAAATACATCATAATTCAGTAGGTTCCCATCTCATCTGTATACGTGGTCGGGGATGTGTGAATCATGGCCGCTGCATCTTGTGGGCTCTGTGGTGGATGGCCCAGCAGTTAGAAATCATACTGATAAGGCAATCCGAGCTGTCCAATTGGTGGGGTTCGGAATTAAGAATCATGGACGGTTGACAGTGAGTGGGGAGAAAATGATAAAAGTAATGGGTAGGATCATTCTGGTTGGGTGGTTTTTGGATCGTGGTCTATCCTCTGTATGGCCTGCTGAATGGGACAGTACTGATTCATGCCCTTTTTTTTAATTATTATTATAAATTGATGGGCTTGATTTTTTAAATTTGTACTTCCAAAAATGTACCATGTCTGGATTTTGATCATAACCGTCTATTCGCTGGGCCTTATTACTGAAGTTTTATTGGTAGAATTGATCAAACTATCTTAATGGTCTGATCAGAGGACTTTTTCTTGATGATCTTGACCCTTGCCTAGTCTTTCACTGTCACAGTGTAGGTAATGTTCAGACATCCTCAATTCTATGTGATCCTCCTCTGTAAGGCCCACCTGATGACTGTCTCATCCAAATATGCCAAACACGTGATTTTGGATTGAGGATGCAATATTTATGTTTTGCAGGGACGTAGAAAATCCTGGGCTGTGTGGATGTTATAGAATGATTTGTTTGTGTTGTGGACAGTTTTAGTTTGCTTGAATTTGAAGTCTCAAGCAATTTGAGTCTAGTGATTTTTGTTAGATCTATTGCTTTTCAGGGAGTCCGGAAATCATTTGTTTGCTTAAGGTGCTGATCATTCAAGTTTTTTTTGCCCCCCATCAAAACTAAGCATGCGATGTTGGGGAATTATTTGAGAATCTCATAGGATTTTTCCTTTCTATAAAATAATAGTAATAATAATAATAATAATAATAATAACTCAAAATCAGGATGATGCATTGGGGCTGCACTTCAATCAGATGGATCCTATAATTGGGCCGATAAAAGATCAGACCATCAGATTGCAAATCAGAACCACATTATGCCCATCAAAGGGTCTGATTTGAAAATGAAACCATCCAAGTTGAACAAATGGAATATCTAGCCTACCAGAATGCTGATGTAGGCTACCAGATTGCAAATCAGAACTGCATTATGCCCATCTAAGGGTTTGATTTGAAAATCAAACTGTCCAGGTTGAACAAATGAACTATCCAGCCTACCAGCATGCAGATGTAGACCACATCAAGGACCCAAGTTGTATAGATTGAGGATATCTAACGGATCCTCTGATGACAAATCTGAACCAAATCACGGTCAGATCATATTGTGGGGCCCATGGGTCAATTAGATGTTTTACAAATCCATACTCTGTTAAATTGTTTTTGTTTGCCTATGACTTGTTGAATTTGTTTCCCTTAATATTTCCTGTACTTGTTTTGTGGGCCACTTTCTGGGTAATAAACGATGCTAAGCCAATGAGAAATTGCTCCCACTTGAAAGCTTATTGACTTAGCTTTCAAATAAGCCTAATAGCATAGTTTTGCAACTGTTGCTTACAAATAACCTATATGGTTGTGATGGGATTCAAGGGGATTTTGTTATTTTTATTGAATTAACAAAATAGATGGCTAAGATTCGATGCAATGAATGGGTTGGATTATATTAGTGTTTCTTTTGCTTTAAGAAAGAGTATATAAGCATGCAAAGACTTTTATAAATGGTTATGATGGTTATTCAAAATGAAGAGGTCATGTTCATGTTGAAGGCTCTAAAAGGGCAATAGGAAGGCCCAAAAGGAGTTAGCACGAAAAGACTTGACCTATTGTTTAACCTGAGGATATTGTCCTTGATGAAGTGGAATGATAGAACAAGATTTGTATAGCCAACCCCAATAAGTTGGGATGAGGCTTAGATGATGATTATGATTTATGATGATGTTTATTTCAGCCTATAAATATGAGTGCAACATGCATTTAAACTGTTCCCTTTTTTAATGAGTAGTATCAATCGAAGCTTTTGGTATGTGGATCATTAGCATAATAGAGCATCATCATCTTTGATATTGAGTTGGTCACTTTTCTCATACTGGCACATTGGAGAGCCGACCATTCTAGGATCATTCTTTCCTCTAATCTCCAAAGTAATCATGAGGGCTTGTCTGAGAAAAGTTAATGGAACTGGCTGAAATCTCTTTGTGCTATCCACCATATGAGTCCATGTCGTATAAACAGACTATCTGTAGTTGTCCATACCTACCTCCTTCGAAGTTGCACCTGATTTATTTATTTATTTATTTATTTTTGCACTTGCACACACACCACCACACACTCACGCCGTAGTGGGATTTCACCACCTATGGGTACTCAAACCCTTGCCCAGGTGTTGAAACTCCTAAGAGTCTGCCACTGGAGCAAGAACAAGGACCCCCTGATGTTTTGGTTAATACCCTGGCCGATCAGTATGAGCCTCCTTTCAAATTTGAAATCGTGTTGGCAATCTATGATTGTTTTTCAAATACACATGAACCTTTGCTTATGACACTCCGGTAGCGATTAGTAATCTGATGATGGAAAGTCGAACAGATTCTCTTTAATCAAAATCTTCAAAAGGTAGCATTAAAAATAAAAAATAAAAGAATCACCTCTTCTGCCTGTATCTTGAGTGTCAGGTCAGGCCAATGAGTTGTGCTCATGTTCCTGTACTGTATCTTCATTTGGTTCTTCTCTGTAGCTAGTAAATTGAACCATCATTGTTATGGTCTGGATTGTTTTTCCTCAAGATGCTTGATGGAAATATCTGATTGTGTTTACTGTTTTCTTATAAATTCTACTGTTCTTTTCTGGGGTTGTGACAGTTATGGTTTTAGTTATTGCTTTTAAGTCAAATTATTTGCTTCTACTATAATATTCCTTCAAAAGAAAAAGAAGAGGCATGTGATCCCTTCCCTAGGTTGCCTCCTCTTCTTATCTGTTAAACCATTATTGTGTCCCTGTCACGGGCAAAGAACGAGAAAAGTATGTTTAGCAGCTATATTCACAGATCTCTCTTTTTTAAAAAAAAATAAAATAAAAAATCATCCTTCTATGTTGCAAATTGAATGATTATTCAAATTCATATGGTTGATCTTGAGCAGGCAACAAACGTAATTTCTAGCCTAAAATCAATCTCGATTTCCAGTGGAAGGAAAAGCTTCCCATCAGTCCGGTTGCAGCCAGTGCCACAACGCTTCCGGGTTTCCTGTGCTGTATGTTTCTGTAACCAAATCTTCTTTTTCTTTTCTTGTTCTATGGATTTTTTCCCTAATTCCTGGTGTTGCATATTGGATTTTGTTATTTTCTCAGAAATGTTATTTTGAGCATAATCAATGGATAATTCTAGATCATCAATAATTGCTTTTTGTTTTAGTAATTCTTTTGACCACCATAACTTGAGCACAATCTATGGCTATTTTGTATAAAATAAAGCAGTAAGACAAGACAATGCATGTACCAATCAAAACTTCAAAAAATGAATAACAAAGAAAAAATAACTAATGTTCCATTATCCGTATATGCTAAAATTATAACTTTGTTCCATGATATCATAGCCAATGACAAAGGATGTGTAATGTCCTGAACAGGCAAGATCTGAGACCGTGGATAAGGTGTGTAAAATAGTCAGGAGCCAATTGGCCCTACCGGAAGCAACTGCCATCACCGGGGAATCAAAGTTCTCTCAGCTTGGTGCTGATTCACTTGACACGGTACTTTCAACTCTTATACCTAGCCTCTTTTATGGTCCTTTTCACTACTCCAGCAAATCATTTTTGTTAGTAATGTGATACAGTAGCTATTGACTCAACTGACATCTAGTTTGTATTTTATGACAAGTTCTTCTTAAGGGTGCATTGGATGCACTGTTGAATTGAATTGAAATAGTTAGTTCGACAAAGTGGAAATGACCAGATTATAAACTTCTAGTTTCATCATATTGCAGCACTTGGCTCCAAATTTCAACCATGTTACCTTTTATTGGACTTTAAAGGAAAGCAGTTGAGTTTGAGGAATGCTTGCTCATTATGAAAGGTGCAAATGGGCCTGTGCCGATATATATATATATATATATATATATATATATATATATATATATATATATATATATATACAGAAACAATTTGCAACCCTGATTGCGAATGCTAGGCAACCTGATTACAGTTTGGATATTTCTCTTGACTCAACTGATCATTTGCAGTCTAATTTGTTCTGCATCCATGCACAACCTTAAGAGTGGCCATGGTTTGTTCTTTTCGGGAGTCGACCAAGTTATCCCATTCTCAGTACACGAATGGGTGGGCGGGGTTGTCAATGGAGCCAGCAGGGCAGGGCTGTCCTGTCCATGCCTGGCTAACAAGCTAAATACCTGTAAGACCCAGCCCAATATGCTAGCTAAGCAACTAGGTTCGGGCCTGAACCAACCTGCATCCACACACAGCCTTAAGATTGGCTACGGTTTGTTCCTTCTGGGGATTCTCCAAGGTATCTCATTCTCAATACATGAACAGGAGGAGTTTCAGTGGGCTGGGCTGGGGTAAGTCGTGTCTATTTCTGGTTGCGGAGGGAAATATTTGGCGGACCCAGGCTATGCAACTAGGGCCTGGCCTGAACCAACATGCCGAACCAGTACCCAGCTCCATAGGTTTAAATGAGTAGGACCAACTGGGCTGGGCTGGACCCTGTTGGTCCTTGATGCATGTTCCCAGGGCCCAGAACAATTTGTTATCGGGCTTAAAAAAGCACTTCCATACCCACTTTAAACAGACTGGCCGACAATAGCATGACCTAACCCAAAAATCAGACATAACATGGCACACATGCTATGTATGGGCCAAAAGTGAACGTACCCTTGCTGAAAAGAAAAAAATAAAATCATGTGGTCCATTTGTCAGGTGCACTGCATGTCTGTTTCATGGTCTGCTAGTGTTTTTTCTAACCTTCCTTTTTTTCATGCTCATGTGGCCCAGATAATAAGTGTAACCACCTGATGCGCAGGCCAGGGCCTGTTTGTGGGTCACTCTAGCTTATGAATAGTCTGTATCTAACATGCATGCCATGATGGTGAGGAGTAGCATTCACAGATGAGAAAGTATCCATGCCAAAGCATAAAAGAGAGTTTAGGGTATGCATCAGTGAGAGAATATTAGCAGAACTACCTCCGTCTTCTTCGAATGCTTGGATTCTGGACTGGCACATGGGTCTGTCCCTTGTTTGTGCCTATGTATCACATGGGTTTCCTGCAGAACGGATCTTCTTTGGCTGATTTCCTTAGCTTTTATCTTTCAAAAGATGTGTGGTCCGTATTTTTAACAAGACACTTTAGGTGTTCTGCAGTGCCAGACACCTTTGACATTCTCGACACAAGGACCATCTGCTGAACATTTCAAGTGATTGATTTATACATGTTCTCCATAAAGTTGTCTTGAATGTTTTCCTTATTTTTCCTCGACATGAATCCTTACTGGAGTGATTATTATTATTATTATTATTTTAATCTTGATGAACCAAGTCACAACAGGTTTTGCTGTTCATATTTCAAGTGCTGGTAAAGCTTGCCCATTTTATTGAATTAAACCACACTCCACCAACCACTTACTCAACCCCTTGTGCAGGGCCCAGCCTTAGGGCCTGTTTGGATGACTAAATACTTCTCATTTGTTTCTGAGAGGTGTGACGAAGGGTGTTGGTGTCTGTCAAAAATTCAACCTACAGTTCAGACTACCAAGGCCTGCCTGAAGATCATGGGGGCATTGATTTTTGTGTCATTGTAAATTCACAGCATGGCACACCCAATGAACGGTTTGGATCCCACACACGTACAACATTGGCATGTGCGCAGGAGGGTGGAAAACTTTGCTTCCAAACTCCTTTTGTTCGAGCTTAAGAGTTATTTTTCAAATAGTGGCATCAATGTTGGGCAAAAATGAAAAGTGGCATCACTCGAACAGCCCCTCCTATTGTGATGAGAAATGAGAGAATGTTGTCCATTTCCATTCTGATTGAGAGAACTGTCCCTGATATAATTAGAAATTGGTTTCTACATGGGAAGACTTGCATATGCATGTTTGTGGAAATGTCCTTATTTCTTCTATTGCATCTTTTGTGGCAGGTTGAGATTGTGATGGGACTGGAGGAGGCATTTGGGATCAGTGTAGAAGAAGAGAGCGCACAGAGTATCACAACGGTGCAAGATGCTGCAGATCTGATTGAGAAGCTCGTCGAACAGAAATGCAGTTAAAGAGAAAAATGAAAGAAATCAGCCCCTCTGGTTCTCATTTGTTTTCTCTCTCTTCCTTTTGAGTATCTTTTTAATTACGTTTTTATTTACCTGTGATGCCATGGAACTTCTCGTGTTTCTCCAATGAAAACACTACTTAGTTTCTGCCCTCTTTGTTAGGATTCATGTTTTAGTATCCCTCCACATACTTTCTTGCCCTTTAATAATAGAAGTGGGTTTATACGAGTCCTAACTTTTGGCAGTCTTTACGTTTGCATGTGCTATTAGTTGCTCTCCACAATCCTGCGATTTACTATGAAGGTGGTACATGCAATAGCCTCAGAGAGTTTGATTTGAATGTTGTTAAGAACCTAGCCCATATGAGTGCGTGGCTGTATGTGGTGTGTGAGTTTCAACACGAGGTCATGGGTTTGAGTACCCATTGTGGTGTGAGTGCATGGTGTGTGTGGGGTGTGAGTGTGGGTGTTTTAAAAAAAAAAAAAAAAAAAAAAAAAAAAAAAAACCTAGCCCATATGCCAAAAGGCCCTAGAACTTATGGAACATAACTTGCTATTAAACCACTGGGATTGTAACATTTCACCACGCCCCATATCTGACATCCGTGGAGGGACTCTAGCCCTTCTTTCCAGGTAGCCCTCTCCACCCTTGGGCCCATGGCAGCTGTAAATTGTCCAGGTATCCTAATTGGACCAGGAGGAACAGGGAAAGCGGTCCGAGGAATTGTAGTAGGTTTCTTCTGGTGCACAAGTTCACCACCATTAAAAAAATGGTGGTGACTCTTCAACCATACCGTACGCATGGAACAGTCTTAGCCCAATCTTGGCCGTCCAAATTTCTTTTTTAACTATGGATGGACCATAGGTGAAAATTATGCAAAGAAATGTAATATTAACCAGCTGATTTTACTCTAGATGTTTGGACTGCTTGCTCGTATAATTCGAACTATCCATTTGATAACCCATCAATTGGATGGTTAGGATTGCTTGAGTAATGTGGTTTTATATATACATGCTCCATCCATAATGGGCTCCACAATTTGGGTGGATGGTTGTACATGACAGTCACATATGAGGAGGGCTCTGCAAACCTCACGGTAGAGAAGAGCGGATTGGATTCTTATAAGAAGGATTTCTTTGCTGGAGAGCTGTACTTAGCCTAGAAAAACGTTTTTCTAATGAATTTCACTTGATGCAAGTTCAAAAAACTAATTGTGTGGAGAAATTTACCCCCAGCTGCTGGTATCATATACACTTGTGCGGGCAACGCACGAGGAGAGAAAAAGAGAGAGAAGGCAAGGGAAAGTTGAAAAACACTCGCCTGAAATGTTGAAAAACACTTACCTCACCTAGGTACCTTTTTCACCGGTGTTCGAGTATCGGTATGGCTATAAGTTTCGTTGGCCAGGGATACCGAAACAATATCGATATCGCCGATAATATTGCTGATAATCGGAAATGCGGAGAAACATGAGAAAAATGGTGGAATTTTCAACAAAACTTCAGAACATGTTAAAATATACATATTTATATATTTAGAAATAAAAAATTATAAAAAGAATACATATATAACTAGTTTTCATTTAATGCGGCCTTAAAAGCATGCACTGTTATAAGAAATCAGTCCAACCATCCTATCCACCGTATTTAACTATCCAAACATCCATCGACATTGTAAAATATCAACAACACGTAATATTTCATCAAGAAATCATTAACAATTGGAAAGTAAACGAAAGATTGTGGTCTTAATATCGCGCATGTTACGATATCGATAATATCAAGATATTATTAATATTATCGATGACGTATTGAACAATACATATAACGTTGGCAATATTATTAAAATATCGTCGATGCACTTATGATACAAGCATTAATTAGAATTTATATAGTAAAAAATATTGGCAATAAATTGACAATATTGATGCATAGTCAATACAAGTAACACTTAGAATTTACATAGTTGAAAATATTAGCGATTACATTAGCGATATTGATACGTTGGTGATACTTAGCGATACATTGCTAATACCTGAAATTTATGATACCGCCAACATTATTAGTATCTTTATCAGTGTTATCGGTATCGTTGAGCTAGAGATAAGGATAATATTGGAGATATTCCATCAAGTAAACCACACCTTATTATTAGCCTTCATTGGAAAAAATCAGGCCAATTCAATTCTCATCTAGGCCACCTTATAAAATTTATCATTAAACCTCCAAACTTTTGTAGAATGGGCCCAATTAAGTCTTGGAATACTCTAATTTTGGTTTTTATTTTATTTTTTAATTCATGATGATACATCATAAGAATGGATTAGAAGGCACATGAACATTGCAGTAGGCTTTGTAAAAAAAATTAATGGTGGCATTCCTTCCCATACCCATATGTGCCAAAAGTATATATTTCAGTGGGCTTATTACAATCATTCTCTAAAATAACACATATTTACACTAATTTGAAATATTAAAGCTCGTTTAATTAATAAAATTTAGGTTACTCCCAAATGTTACCAAAGAATTCTAATGCTCTCAATTACGAGTATCCCAATATAAATTTTGGATTCTAATGCATTCCAATTATGAGCTATTTGGACTCTAATCCATTCTAAATACAAGCTCCCAAGAGATGTATTGTAGAGGTGCAAAAAAGAAAATAACATGGAGTTTCCGGCTACTCCTATAGATCACGTTTCCTGATATAGAAGATCCTCAAGAGATGTAACTATAGAATATACTTTACATGATGTCCAAGTAGAGCCTACTATCTCAGGTATTCAAAGAAATTGGGTTGAAATATATGGACTGGAAAAAGGATATGTAACACCCTGGATTTTTGTCAACCTGGGGTTAGACGTCCTTAGGCAATGGGTGACCATAACACCTTGATAACCTCTCAGAACCCAATTACAAAGCCAAAGAAATCATTTAGAACCTAATTCTTTAGAATTTAACGTGAATTAGCCATCGCTACACTAGATTACCTACGAAATTAGCACTGATCGCTTTAAATACGATCTGCAAGATCCAAAACTTGTAGAACCAATGACGCTATCTTACCCTGAAATCCTAGATCAAACTCTAAACCGGTTTGTTCCCAAGAACCCTTTGAAACCTTGTATTGGATCTAGACCGCGCGTCGAAAGTCCGATATCTATAATCTTAGACCATTATGACCGCTTGGCTGGACTTGACAATCATTTTGAAAATCAAGCCCAACCGATTTTCTGAGGCTATTTCATTGAGCCTGGAGTGAAAAGAGTGAGAAAGAGTAAAGATTTGAAAATTTAATTCAAATTCTAACACATGTCGTTGCGTGTTATTATTAAGCGTTCTGACCATCAGAATTCAGCCAAATTTCACCCTCAGATCAGGAAAAATTTCTCTTTCATATCATGAGACTTGTAGACCTGATTTAGGTATGATGACCGCTAAACTGAAACTGGACCGCCACGTGCGATCTGTGAACTCTACCGGACTGAAAACTTGGTGTGAGCAACATCCAGTGACTATGAGCTGAAGTTTGATCGCGTTCGGCCAGGGGACCTCTCGAAATGCTCTTTTGGATCGAAACAGTCCAGATTTAGTTATAACCCAAGTATACTTTGTTCGTAAGTCTAAAACGGTGAGGTTTTAGCCTATGTAAGGGCCTTAAACCCTCACATATCTCATCCATCCGAATTTGCTAGAAACCCTAGCTAGAGAGAGAGAGATTGTGAGAGAGTAGTGGGAGAGAATTCCCGCCACTTGCTGCAGCTTTTGCACGTGCCAAAGCACCGCACTCCAATGACTTTCCCGGTGATTTTCAACACACTTCTAGGTAAGGAAAACCCCAACTACTTGTTGATTTAGGATTCCGTCTATTCAAATAGCAAAGTAGCTTATACATCTTGTGCATTAGGTCGCCGCTACGCTGTTGACGAAGCGTATACGTTCTATTAGAAACGATACACGTCTAAGGCGAAAGGTGCGAATTTTAGATGCTTTGATTGACTGATTTCAAAGCTTTCAATGTCGTTTAATAGTAGATTATCGAAGAGAACGCCGTTTGAACATGCTATCCGTTTTTCATTTCGTAAACGTATGGAAAATATGAGATTTAGGGCATTTTAGTCATTTGTAGGAAATACTGTTTACATCCACATTTTGCTGAAATGTTTGCCATGGTTATTTGTCGTGTTAGGATATTAGGAATGCGTGCATGATCTGTTTGGCGAAGAGATTCGCCCAAATGCGCACTTTGAGTCGACATACGCTATGTAGACTAGGCTAAGTGTTTGTATAATTGTTTGTATTAGTATGTTTTGTGTAGATGGTGTTGTGAATGAGTTTTGAGATTGAATTCTAAAGTAATATGCTGATGTAAATGATTTTCATCATATTGGCTATATGTATTGATTTCATTATATATATGAAATGCATGTGTTGGATGATTTGCTTAAGTTGTATGTTATAACATGTGTCAACATGCTTACATTATTGTATTTCATTTCTGTTACTCTCATATGATTACTGATGTTGATATTCAAGTGTTTGGAGCTATACGTTAGTCCAGGCAGTCGATAATGGATTGAATTCGTGGTTGGCTTTTATTTACCACGAAGGACGCGTCGATGAACGTGAGTCGTGTTTTGAGTTGGCGATAGTGGTTAGGTCACACGAAGTGTTTCATGCACTTCATGTCGTTCAGCTTGATATGCGCTCGTACTAGTCGAGCCCGTCAAGTAACCCGATTGGCCATTGTATGTTCACCTTGTATGAGTCATAACTGCTTGAACGTAGGGTACTGAACTTACCATTGAAAACCCTGTTAACCATGGTACCTTGATCCATAAAGACTCATGAGCCGGGCATAGTGGTATGGGACACCGTGGTCGAGCTGTCGGCCTACGCCGGGGCCACAAACCTCCCTGTATTGACCAGTGAGCACCCTACTCTGAGCAGATTATGTTGTTATGGGATACTATATTCTTGCTGCCGGCCTACACTGATCAGGTGACGAGCCCTTTGTAGTGACCTTGAGTTTATCCTGACACCGCATGAGGGCGATGAGTCCTGATGCAGTCTTAAGGATATAACTAAGCCTGTATTGATAAGGTGATGGGGGAGAGGTGCAACGAGTGCGGGCAACAGCCCTGGCAGCCCTTGCAGCGACCTACAAATATAACATCGTATGAGATTACTAGGAGTGACGACCCTAGACAGGATCTGTGTTGGGATTGATATAAGCAAGGTACCCTAGTTTCCCAATCCTATTGTATGAAAAGGACTAATAATAACTCGGTAATCATTATCCATATCGCATTGCATATGCATGAAAAATGTGGAGCACTAATGAATGTAAGCATGCCGCGGGAGTAAGATGGTGCCGTATGAGGGAGTATGTCGATGAGGGTATCCATCATGCCATTTCATGCATGCATTAATAATAGTATATAGGAATATTTGTTTGTTTGTTTTACTATTAATGCGTGATTGATTTGATAACATGCTAATCTTTGCTCTATTCTCTCACTGAGTTGAATACTCACTCCCACATTACGGGATGGTGTTCCGGACACCCACCAGTCCCTATTTTAGTTTCAGATGATGGCATTGCTTGTGAAGAAGATCCGGACTTGATGATGATGAGGAGGATCCCTCCTTTATGCGTGTTCTGATCGACGGGATTACAAGGAGGTTGATTAGACGCCTTAACACTTGTCATTTTATATTTTTGGAGCACTCATGTATATATTTTCTTTCCATTTTTGGAGTATACATGTATTTAATTAACCTGGTAACATGTTCACACTCTGGAGACTTACAATTACTTATGTATTTTATGTATTTATCAGTCTTCCGCTTACTAATTTAACTGTATCTGGAGTATGATATGCTGTTTTAGCTTAGTCTCAATCTTGTTTAATGTCATTCTACAGACAACATGCATTTATCATTATCTATGTTGCATAAGACGTTCTGAAACTCGGGAGTTGGGTTTTTACCCGACCCTCGATTTTCGGTGTGTTACAGGATAGCACAATACTACAATTTGAGTTTTGTAAATAGAAGTATAATAGAAGAGATCAAAAGGATGAGAGATCAAAGTAACAGGAGAGACAGACTCTCTGCCTCTAACTCTCTGCCTCCTCCTTTTGTGTGAGAGTGAAACCCTCTTTTTAAAGGTGTTCGTAAAGGGACACGTAAGGCTACTTCGGCAAGTTCAGTTGCTCCGATCCTGAGATAGAAGTGTTGAGTCATTTAAAGTACTTAGGCTCGGAAAAATTGAAGCACCACTTAATGTATTAGAGCAACTGAGCCACAACCAACGCATGAAATCCCACAGTCGGTTGAGCATCCACTAGCTTTGTACAGAGCCGGCTGAAGCACAACCACCTTTATGTAGAGTCGGTTGTAGCTCAATCGCCTTTGTGTTGCCTTTATGCTAGGCTAACTCTGGCTCACTCTAGCTTGATCTAGCCCATTCATAGGTTTGTATGGCATGTCTTCAGCTCTATACCTACTTTCCACTAGGAGGCACTACAGTTTACAAGATCAAGTGGTCCTATTTTGATAATAGGTGTTTACAATGCCCTTCTTTAGTAGAGATTGGGGTAGAACTAAATGTCAAAGTGAGTGGACACCCTACCTGAATTTAATGGAGAAGTGATTGCCTCTTTCACTTATCAGAATGTCATGATCGAGAAGCTTGCTTGGTTGGAAGCTTAATTCAGACAAGTCATGAGGTTGGAAAAAATGTTGCAATATTTTATTGCAACCATTTCACTCCATTGATTAGCGTATGCATCGAAGAAATCTGTTGGGTTGAATGTTTGAGTGGTTAGAGCCCCTGCGTGCGCGAGGCCTTATAAGGATAACACACATTAGATCTGGAATAGTAGTTTTTTCAATGTTGCACAATCCCTTAGGATTACTTGCAAGGTTATTATTTGTAATGGATTATTGTCTGCACATTTTACAGCTTTACGCATCTCTCGTATTATAATGCAATATTTTCACAAGTGTCTCGGACTAGAGTTGTCTAAATTATTCTTTAGCCATTCAAGTTTTGTATTTTGTCATTTTGATATGTAAAAGTTCGTTTCGCAAGTGGGAGTGCGGTTACGCTAATCTATATATTAAAATAAAGTATTCTATATCTATCATTTTCTCGGGATGATCAGATTAACACTATCAGTTCAAGCTAACCACCTTATGTCCTCTTATGATCTCCGAAAAAATCAAAGAATCAGCGAAAATCGAAATCAATTTTAATACTGTGTTAACACCCATTGAGAAGTATGGAAGACTAATCAGTGTATGGGATGTTGGACACATGTGAAAGTGCCCTGATTTGTCAATTAGTGTGAAGGTTGAGTCCGTAAGTCAGGTGTGCCCCATATGAAGATTGATCAAGCTATCGCCTCAACTAGATGTGTGTTCCAACGTCATAGGTAAATCAGCCTCACATCCCAAATCTCAAAATACCTAGGTAAATAAAAACTTTAAAAGACTTAGAACAATATAGGATGAAAAAGTCTGAAAACTTAAGTTTTAAATAAGAAAAATTAATCTTCTAAGTTTTTCAACTGAGTTCGATGACATCGAGTCTGTATAATTGACATCGAACATCTATATTCGATGATATCAAATAATACTCGATGACATCGAATTAAGCCATTATATGTCCAGTAACTACAAAGTATTTTGGACAAAATTTTCGATAAATCGAAAGTACCTTCGATAACATCGAATTTCAAATATCGATGACATCGAAGGTTAGTCGATGATATCGAAGGACTTAGAGTACTGTCCACTGAACTTCCTTGAAAAATATTCTGACATTACTCAAGGAATCGAATCATCCTCGATATCATCAGAATTCAAACATCGATGACATCGAGAGCTGATCGATGATATCGAATCTGGACAGATTGTGTCCACCGAGCTTATCAGGAAAATTAAATGAAAATTATTGAAGAATAGAGACAACCTCAATAACATCAATATTCAAACTTCGATGATATCGAATCTGGATAAAATATGCCCAGCGAGCTTTCAAGGAATATATTCCAAAAAGATTGAGGAATCGAAATTAGTTTCAAGGATATCCAAACTTAAATTTCGATGACATCGAAACAGTATCGATATCATTGTGGTTAACTCTGGAATGTCCAGCAAGCTCTTGTGTTATAATGTCAAGGAATCGAAACACCAATCGATGACATCGAAACTCAAATATTGATGAAATCGAATCTGATTCGATATCATCGATAGTCGATTAAAAAGTTTCCGGAATAATTTTAAGAGAGTTCATATCATCGAACTATGATTCAATGGCATCGAAAGTATACGTTCGATGACATCGAATCAGAATCGATGATATCAAACTCAGTCAAATTCTGACAATTTTATTTCCGTTGAAACTTTTTAGCTATATAAGGAAAGCTTGTTCTTGGTTGCCATTGAGAAAATAGAGAGAGTTTTGAGAGAGCAATTGCATATCACCTATCTTAAGCTCATTTTCTCATGGAAATTCATCCTTCAATCCACCATCATCATTGATAGTCAATAGAGTGGATTGAGGAATGAACTTCCTCATTCAAGGATCATCCAGCTACTATCTTAATGGCAAATCATTGAGCTGAGATACCTTAAATTCTTGAAAGTTTGGAATCACTCTATCTCTAAAATAAGAAAACATTTATTAGAGTAGGATTCCAACATAACCTTGACCCAACCCGTCGCCTTTATTGGAACATCATCAAGTGTTGTAGATCAAGGGAGCCAAAGAATCTTTATCATCAAGGAGGAGATCTTCATCAAGGTGCTTAACGGAGCTCATCTACTTATTTGTATGTCATTAGAGTCCAGAGACCCTATTGACATTCCTTTATATAGGATTGGGTCACAGGTGCTTCTCACCCCTTCAAGTCCTCATAGGAGGCCTCTGACGGGAGAGTACGTTTGGGTACTATGTGTTGGCCCTTGCTCTTGTGTAGGGCATAAACTTAGGTCCTTAGTGTAGGCCCTTAACCTGTGTGGTCTAAAACATAGGTTTCAAGTGTAGATCCGTTGTTCTTATGTAGGGCATAAAACTTAGGTTCTTTATGTTGACTTTTGCTCTTGTATGGGGCATAAACTTGTGTCTTGTGTAGGCACGTCTTAGGTACCTTGTGTAGGTTGTAACAGTTTGAGGTGAACCTGATTTGAAACCTCCGTTAGTGAAATCCGGTACACTCATGAGATGAGTGCGTCTGCCGAGAGTGGAGTAGGCATATAGCTGAACCACTATAAACGACTATATTTAGGATTGATATTTTTTTGATATTGCATTATATTTACCTTTAAAATTACATGCAAACATGATAACTTAATTGTTTATAACTGCTAAGAATCACATCCCACGCATACTGGCACAAAGCTCATCCATTATAGACTAGTTATTGCATCTTGTTTGAATATTGAGTAGTCTTGTTATTAGATCCTCTATTTGGCTTGGAAGTCATTAGAGTTAAAATGAGTTTATTTTGATAACTATATGATAAATCAAAAGTAGGGTTAATAGGATTTTAAATTGTTAAGAAAAGTTTGTAAAGTCCTATCCCCCCGCCCAGCACACTTATTTTTGAAATTTTATTTTTTCATTTTTGTATTATTATATTATTTTATTTTATTGAATTTTTGGAAGGATCCTCACCTGGAGAGCGTTGTTCTATGGAGTTTTTATTGCGAAAAATTAAGAAAGCATAAATATTTTTAGTTATTTATTTATTTTGTTGAGCAGACATACCTACCATCTGGTGTTCGCATGGATTTAATTGACGTTGTTCTTGCAGAGTTCAAGCTTGTGATATGGCTCGAGATAAACTTCATCCATCATCTAGTGTCCAAGGGTTTGGATCAAGGCTTTTAAATGGTCATTATTATATTACGATCTAGGATAAGCAAATTTGATCTGTCACAACGGCATCCAACTACCTCAATTAAGATCTTTGAATAGTCAAGATCGGGGTTGATCAATGTGTGTCAATCTAATCCGTTACACGGCATCCAAATGCCTCGATCGAACCATTGGATGGTCAGGATCGGAGATGCTAAATGAAATGGAATGGACTTAATTTTTCACGCGACATCTAAATGGTTCTGATTACAATTTTGGACATCAAAATTAGGATTTGATCGATGTGATGCAGATCTCATCTATAATGCTTGTGAAAAAAAAAATGAATTTGAGAGAGAGATTACATTTCTCGTCTTTATCTCCTATCTTATCTTCTAGCTTATCTTTTATCCTTAATCATTCTCCCTTTTAATTATCTCTAACTCTCCCCTTATCTCTCAATCTCTCAAATGAGTCTTTCTTTTTAAGAAGGGTGTCGTAAGAGAAGTTCTTTTCCAACTAAGATATTAACCAAAATGCACCCTACGATAACTGAGAAAGGGAGAGAGAAAGAGGGAGGATTTTGAAGAGCTTAGATTTACTAAGTTTTTTCGTCTTTCTTTTAATTTTTTTTAATGCATTTAATGTAATTTGACTCGATTTATGCAATGAACAATATGGATCGACCACACATTCATTGTATTAATCCGTGGGTAGATACGATGTAAAGATGATGGAAGTCTAAGATTTCATGTGAAATTTCTTATCATAAAGATTGATTAGTGTCCATTTGATCGAATTAAATTAGATCTATACAGATCATACGATCTCTTAGGTCAAAAATATACAAGGGCCCTAACTTTCATATCAATCTGACCATCGAATGGGCAACACTAGTCGGATTTGAAAGTGTTTAATAATGAAAGCTCAAGTTTATGTGTAAGTGTTTATATCACTTGGCATAAAAGGTCGAGATAGGTCATCGGTGTATGTGTGGTTAGATCCACACCATTCATCCAATATGCAAAGGCAAAATATACCAAGACCTTAAGAATCCGAATGATCCACCCCAATCAATCATTTTTTATTCAATTTCAGAATCTAGATGTAAATAAGCATATGAATGGTTCAGATTAGTAAATCCATAGCTCTTCTCTGGTATTTGATCAAGGAGTATGCAATGATGGGTGTAAATCTGTCTAAATTGGTTAAATTCTATACAACGATCTGTGTACCTTAAAATGTATTTTCTTGATTTGACGGCATCAATCGATAGTTGTTTGAATAGAATTTTTAAATATATGAATTTTGATAATTGAATTTAATGAACATATTATTTCAATTATTTAGTCATTTAGGGTTTGGCTACTTAGGATGTTAATCAAAGATGGGTCCCACCTTGTCATATAACTTGATGAATAACAATGTTGTTAATATAACTAATAGGATTTCTGAATTCAAATTAATCTAATTATCTTGTGGATTCTTCATTAGTAGAAACAGGTGAGTAAAAATCATTGTGTCTCATATTCATTAGAATTAAAATAAATTGTTTGTAGTGATTTGATTGATGTACTGATTGAAGTATTTTGTTCCAATGTTGTTGATTTAACTATCATGAATATATGTTACGGTATATCACATGCTAATATATGCCAAATTGTATGAATTATGATAATTGTACATTAAATTTACATATAAATGTCTTATCATGACAAGTAATTATGGTATTTATGAAAACGATGCATTCATACATCATCCATCATATAAATACAGTGTATCGTCGATCTTAAGGGTCATCCCTGGAAGAGATGTTGATCCCGGTAGAGCGTTACCAGATACTGGCTATACTTAAGCCTATCAAAATTTGGAAGCCTACGCAATGGATGGATGTGGGTTAACGATCTCCAACTTAAGCAAATGGACAATCATCTCATATAATGCATTCATATATCATTTACATGCATATCATTGTGCATATTCTGTTTATATTATACACTAATTTTAATAAGCATAAACCATGCTGAGTTTTCTTACTAAGCTTAGCCAGCATACATTTCTATTGATAAAAAAATCATACAGATGAACAATTAGCTGATGAGTTGGTGCAGGAACAAGAAGTTATGACTAAACTGGTACACGATATGCATGAGATGTGGTCGTACCAATCAGAAGAGGAATTGACCGCATTAGGACTGTTCGTAAATATTTAATTAGAATTTTATTTGGTAGGATAATCTAATTTATATATAATGAATTATGGCATTAGTTGTATGATTTTAAACATTTGATTGGTTTTATTTAATTGAATTATTCTAAGTTTGTAGCAAGTACTCATTGGTAAGTTATATTAATCGATGAATGGTGCCTAATTTATGTTAATTAAATGTTTATGGATGTGAGAATGGACTGATGTTGATTCTTAAATCATTTTGTGTGAATGATTGTGAATTAACCTAATTGGAATGTAAAATGAATATTATTTTTTTCCTTTAAATAATCATATAATAGAATAATTTAAGTACACAATGTATGAGTTATGACTCGAAATTCGGGTCTGATGGTGCACACTCTATATTCGAATTTTGGGACGTCACACGATCCATCATTCAACAACAAAACACCTCGATCAGAGTTTTAGATGATTAGGATCGGAGACGCTGGATAAAATGGAATGGACCTGTTTGCCACACGACATTTAAATGGCTCATATTAGAATTTTAGACATTGGAATCAGGGTTTGATCGATGTGATGTGGATTCGATCTATCATTCGGTGTCCAAATGCCTCAAACAGAGTTTTGGACGGTCAAGATCAGATAAAGTGTATTATTAATTAATTTGATCTAAAATGGAATGGATAGATAGATTAATGCTTACCTGGGCAGTGCAAAGGTTGTTGTTGATTGGTCACTTCATAAAAGAGTCACTAGCTTGAGTGATGCAACCTATAAAGATGGATTTATTTTTTTTTGTTGGGTGTTTGATTATATACATTTATGTGCACCCATTTTGCTTTTCGTTTCTTCGTCTTTTTTTTTTTTTTAGAAAGCACAAAAAACTATTAATTAAAGAAATGAAATGAACAAGCTTTTGTGCCAACTTGTCCGTACAATTTGGAGTTTGGATTTTCGTGCTTTGGATTGTAAGGATCAAGTATGTTGAATCAACCATGTCACTTAACAATTTTTCTGATTAATTTCTAAGGAGTTGCAATGTCATTAAAAAGTGTTTAGAGGAAGATTTGCCCTAAGTCTGAGCATGTTTAAAGGATCTTGGAACATCATGACTATCATATCTACCTTACTCAAACTATGTTGCCTAAATATGTGAATTTTTTTTCTTTTCTAACTATTTTTTACTCATAATGCCCTTTTGGGTTTTTCACCACATTCGATATGCCTGTCATTTTTGCCCGTAACGTCATTTCGAGTTTTCAACCTGTTTCAGGTATTTAATCTTGCATGTCACTTTCACCATTTTAGGTATTCATCAAGTCTATTGTTTGTTTACTATTTTTACTTAAGGTGACTTTTCCGATTTTCTCCGCGCCCATTTTACTTTAGACGACCCCCTCCCCCCAATGTTTTTTTAAAAAAGTTGTGATCGATGGCAGGATTACCTTCATCGTCAACTGAATTTGTATTTATAGAAAACGAGACAATTTCAGTAGCAAAAACCATGGTTGTAGATGAATTTGAGGAACTTTATGGTATGGATAGAGGATTTTTTCACCCTAAGGTCAATTTTATCATTTTTTTTCTTTCTTTTCCTTTTCTCTTTTTTTTTTCTTGTTTCATGACCTTATCATTCTCTAGAGCTTGGGCTATATATTTTTTTCTTTCTTTTCTTTTTTTTTTTTAAAAAAAAAATATCACACATGCACACATATCCCCACACACTCACGCTAGTGGAATTTCACCACCATGGGTAATCAAACCCTTGACCCGATGTTGAAACTCCTAAGAGTCTACCACCCGAGTAAGAGTAAGGACTCTTCTTTTTCTCTTTTTAACCTGAGGGGATGTTTTGGTGAAAGAATGGAATTTCTCGATTTGATTGCTTATCTCAATACATGAAACCAGCAGCTAATTGAGCATTCACTGGCTCTACACAGAGCCAATTGAAGTACAGCCACCTTTGTGCAGAGTCAGTTGTTGCTCAACCACCTCTGTCTTGCCTTTGTGATGGGTTAACCCTATTTCACTCTAAATTGATATGACTCATTCATAGGTCTGTATGGCATATCTTTAGTTGTATAGCTGCTCTCCAACAAGGGTCACTACAGTTAACAAGATCAGGTAGTCTTAGTTTGATAATGTGGTGTCTACCATGGTCCACAATTTCAATATAAGTAATATATATTATCTATTATTTTTATACATAATTGAGCTCAAGTGGAGTATGGGTATGGGTTAGGTATACCCATACATGGCCCATTTATTAGTCAATCTAAAAAAGAAAAGAAAAAGCCAAACTCACACCGGCACCCATGTAGCCACACCCATACTGTCAACCCGACTACTTATTAGTAGGGGTGTACACCGAGTCGGCTCAGTCAACAGCTACCCCCGGCTCGTGTTCGGCTCGACTCGATGACCCAATCAGTAGATTGAACTAGTTCGAGCCCAGTTCGAGCTCGAACTTTCACGTCAAGTTCGAACTTGAGCTTTCGAGAAGAGTTCGAGTTCAAGTTAAAGTTCGAGTTTTCGAGTTATCGAATTTGAGTTCGAGATGAGATTAATTTCGATGTTGGAACTCGAAAGTATTGAGTTAAAATTATAATTGTACATAACATTTAATAACACAATAAAGCAGAAAATAAAAAATAAAATACAAACTGAAGACTAAAAGTATTCTTATTACAACAACATTAGAAAAGTTTTTTACTGTCGTTACTTACTAATTACTATTGGAGAGGAGATTCATTTGTCGAGCTCAAGCTGTTATTCAATTCTTCATATATGTACTCGTTCACCTCTCCCGAATCAGAATGTGAAAAGAGCTTTTTATCGTCCTCTTGTATAGTTTGAATTAGATTTTTTAAACTTTCATTGTGAGAAGATTTATATGTAGTTCTCAACGCCCTATAAAATGCATCAAGACTGGAAAAAAAAAACTTAGATGGTTTGTTACTCTTCATTTTTTATTCATGCAGCTTGAACCTACTTCGACATCATGTTGTCTTGGGGGACATCGTTGATGTGTAGAAGCCTCTTTCATACTACGTTATAAGGCGAGTTGGAATTATTTTTCTTTCAATGCTAATAATCTATCTTCCTCCTCTGCCTTAGAAAGTTTGAATGGGAGAGTGGAATGTTTTTTATTCAAACCAATAAGTGCCTGAAAAAGAAGTTGGATTTCCTTTAGGACTTTTGGACACAATTTTGCATCTTCACCCTGACATGATAAGTGTAACCTGAGCCGATTAGATTTATTAACAAACATAGCCCCACATAAATGACATCAAATCTTAAAATTTTCAGACTTTAGATAATGGACTAAGGAACCATAGTCCCAAACGTTGGTCGATAGTTCACTTGAAGACATATCTGTATTTTGTGTTGAGAAAATTAGCATTTTAGCAGATGATAAAATGAAATATTTATATGAGATATAAAAGCAATAATAAAATATGACATAAAACAAAAGCATTATATAAAAATAAAATAAAAGTCATTGATACATTGCACTTATAACATTCATCATTATAACATAAAATAAAAAAGTACACATTACATCATTTTCATATTTTAAGAAATTAATAAGAAATGTTAATCTAACTCCATTCATGTTGCTATTATTGCATGTGTTGTGTCTTGAGTCTCATTCTCCTTCTCATCTTCCTCATCAATATTATAACTATTACCTCTCAAACTCGGATGCAAATATGTAGGACACTTATTTGTAGAAAATATCTTCGTGCAGTCATAAAAAACTTTTATTGTATAAGCAAAATTGTAATCAGTTTCCTTGGCATTCTGTTAAGAGTAGGCTATAAATTGCAATTTGCATTATTTTCGAGTTTGACTTGAAAGGAATGTGACTGAATCAGTGGTTACTTTCTCATTAGACCAAGAAAATTAGTTGCAATTTGCTCATTTTTCCTTGATTGAATAACTATCAAAATTCAATTCAATAGTGCACTCAAACACACCTTGATCTTTCAAGTTATCTGCTTGTGTTGCATTGATGGTTTTTAAGTTAAAAGCAGTCATTTGTAGTTTGGATTGGTCTGAGAATAACGTTGAATGGCCAGTGTTTTTGCAGTGGTTTAAATGGCCACGGGCTGCTTATCTCTTAAAACTCTTTCGGATTATGAAGAAAGACACGTCGAGCAAACATTTCAATAGGCATGGCGTTTCGACATCAAAGAAGCAACAAATGCCTTTCTTCAAATCTTGTGAGTTTTTAACAGAATATTGAGTATTTTCTTCAAAAAGTACTTCAGCTTTCTATGTCGAATTTTACTGATAATATGTTGTTGGTCTATAAGTTGGCAAACAACAGTCTTAAAGATAAATTGCATAATTTATATTTTCTAGCCATTTTTTCCTCATATCTTAGGATATCATAAAATGCAGTTGTGACTACCATCCTTTCTGTTCTACAGGAAACGAGCTAATGATTATCGTAAAACTTGAGAAGGGAATGATCACTATGTGTTTGAACGCATGTTAATTACCATGTGGTTGAGCCGTGTGGGGCCCACTCATGATGTTTTTGTGAAGTCCAAATTATGCATTTGTTAGGCCTCATGTTCACCAAAGAACTAAGAATAATCCTCATCTAAAACTCTGGTGGGACACACTAAAGGAAGCAATGTACAGTCACACTTGAAACCTATGCATTTATTTGGTGTGGGTCTTCTGATTTTTGGAATGATATGCATTCTGGTGTGGCCCTTCATCCTGGGTGGGGTGCACCTGATGAATGGGTTGGATGGCATTTAAACAACACACTTATTTTCAAAAATTATCTTCGTGCAGTCATAAAAAAATTTGGTGAAGAAACATATTTATCGTAGGACACTTACCTCTCAAATCGGATACAACTGTATTTGGTGAAGAAACATATTTATTGTATGACACTTATTTTCAGAAAATATCTTCGTGTAGTCATAAAAAACTTATAAAAACTTATGGACTTCTTTTGCTTTACTCCAATTTTCTTCAGTAGGCAACCAAGCATACGTTCTATCATGCGCTACATATTCTAGAAATGCAAGTTTCAATTATACGACCAAATTCAACATTTCAAAAGTTGAATTTCAACATGTGCAAACATATAACTTCAATATTTTTTAAGACTTCACATTCAAATGTTGGACTATGTCATTTCATATATTTAATCTTGAAGGTGAGCCCCTTATGTACTTTACATTCTCTCTCACATTCTCTATACTTTGGCTAATTGTTTTCAACCCATCTTGTACAATTTAGTTTAGTATGTGGGCACAACACCAAATTTAAAATATTTATCTTTCAAAAAATAAATTCTCAGTAATCTTGAAGTGGTTACGTAAGAATGATATTAAACTATCATTTGTTGAAGCATTATCTAAAGTTATTAAAGAGATTTTATTTTCAATGCTCAAATCTTGTAAATAGTTATAAATGCAATCTAAAATAATCAAACCGGTATGAGGATGTGGAAGGTGGCAGAAGTTCAATATTCTCTTGTAAAGTTTTCATAAATATAGTGTGCAGTCAATGAAATGTATCTCTTTCTTTGATTAAATTTCATTCACATATCATAAGTCAAACTTACCCTTAAGACCGATGTGAAAACTGCTTTCAGTTTTATTTTCTCACTCGTGTACATCTTCAAGCAGTTCCTCTTCACAGTAACGTGGGAGGCTTTTTCAACATGAGGATTAAGGATTTACTGTATTCCATGAAAACTTTACCCTCTATTATTTTAAATGGTTTTTCATCAACTATCAAAAGTCTTGTATACCTCTCATTCAGCTTATCTTTTTTAAACATATATGTGAAAAGTTTACCTTTAGAAGTATATCCTTAAGACTTTGTAAATGATAGCAATTGTTAGCTTGGAAATGGAATTCTTGATCGCTTTGAACAACTTTGTCTACGTTTATTTAAATGAGTAGTTGACTCCCAGAATTTTTGTTATACAGTGCTTTGCAGTGCATACATATGATCTTAGTCATATCATTAACTAAAATTTCTTCAAAATCATCCCACACAACTGACCGTTTCTTTTCCTTTACTTGCAGTTGCAGCTGAAGACTCCTCTCCCTCAACAATAAGAGGAGATGTGGTCAACATACTGGCACTAGAGGTAGTTGGAACTTCATTCTCACTAGTCATCTCTAAATAATTAAATATAAAGATACGAAACTAACTTTTAAGCACTTATTAACACAAGTAGTGTGTATATAAATGTCTTTTAAATTTTCAACAATTTTCTAAGTGTCTAAATTATTCATTCATTCAATATTGAATAGATTGTAATGCTTTCATTATTCAATTTAAATATCACGTCAAAATTTCGGTAACATCTTCCCTTATCTCTCCAAAATATATTAATATTATATTTGATTCGCACGTCAACTATCCATGCAAAGTGTGGATATTTGATGAGAAAATAAATGTAAGAAATATATCCAGAAAGAATAGAAGAGACGAACTGAAAAAAATATGTACATTTAAATTATAATAAATGAAAACATTATTATCTATCTAATACTAAACTGTCCAAAAATGGACAATTTGAGAATTTTTATGCATTCAAAAATACACCGAATATATGTCTGTTAATATTGAAATCCTCAAATGGTTAACCGATTATTCTACACTACAATAATAAAACATTTAAAATAATAATATTACTGATTAAATAATAAAAAATTATTAATAATATTATTATTAATTAAATTAACAATAACAATAACATTAATATTAATGTTAAATTAATTTAATTTAATATTAATATTAAAAACCTAACATTAATAATAACAAAAAAAAATAACATTAAAATGAACATTACTTTCTTGTGGGGATTGGGCAACATTTAAAATCAAATTATTGTAAATCATAACTAACAATGACATTAAGTTATATGATTATCAATCTAACATTAAGTTAATATATATATATATATATATATATATATATATATATATATTAATATTGATATATTATAATATATTTATTATCTATGATTCAACCATCCAACCAAACTAATCATCCATCAATCCCTCTCATCCATCTAAACATCTAACCAATCATCCATCCATCCATCCATCCATCCCTCCCAACTCTCATCCATCCATCCATCCATATATTTACATGTAATATATAAATATAATGTAAGGTTTAGTGTTTGTAATTTTATATTTAATAAGTAATATATAATTAATTAATTATGTATTTTATAATATATAAATATAATATTAATAAGGTCTAAATGTTTAGGGTTATTTATTTAATAATATAGGGTTTACAAGTGCCAAGTGGTGTGTTTTTGTTCATTGGGATTTTTATTACTATATAATAATATAATATATACTATTTACTGTGTTTTTGTTCATTGGGATTTTTATTACTATATAATAATATAATATATAGTATTTACTGTATGGAATTTTTTTATTTCATAAATAATATATAATATATTTTCATTTATTATTTATATATATAATATTTATTTACATATATTTATAATATATAAATAATATTAACAAATTATAATGCTATAAAAATCGAGTTCGATTCTAGTGCTTACCGGTGGACTAGGCAGATCAAGGCAGGGCGACGACCGGACTAGCGAGTGGTGGTAGGAAGAGGGCGAGCAAGCGAGCAGCAGACAACCGTGTAGGGCAGGGACCACTAGACAGTAGGGGTTACAGGGCAGGGCGACAGTTGAACTGGCAGGACGGGCAACCGGGCAAGGCAACAGCGACGGCCGAGCACCGGGTCGAGAGAGAGAGAGAGAGAGAGGGGGGGGGGGGGGGGGGGGTTGTAGGGACTCGGGCGGGCTAGGTTGTTTGTGAGAAAAGGGTAAATGTGTATTATGGTTTTTATTTTTTTTATTTTTTATACTACCTAACCAAGTTGAGCCGAGTCAAACCGAGTTAAGCCGAGTTCGAGTTATATATCGAACTGAGTCGAGTCAAGCTCGTTGCAGCTCAAACTCGGTTCGAAATATTTTCAAGCTCAAAAATTAAGCTCGACTCGGCTCGAACTCAATTTCGAACCGAGTCGAATCGAGCTTTTTTGAGCCGAGTCGAGCGAGTTGACCAAGCTAGCTCGATTCGTGTACACCCCTACTTATTGGGTGCACCGAGCTGTGGACAACCTTAATTGTAGAGAAACTGTTGTCTTTTTCCAATAGTTTCATGAATTAAAAGGCACGTACTACTATTATTAACTAGTAATTTCCAATTATAGGTTAATTGATTTATTGGTTTGTATATACATGATATTATGCTATAATGAAGTGGTCTCAAATGCAACCAATTTAACTATAAGTATGGTCCAACCAGCAGATAACTTCGAACATGTCTGTGTGGATATCCAAACCAATGTAGGTTGGGCCTATCATGAGGATATCAAGTAGACCAAATTTTTTATTTTCTATTTATCAATGGTTATTCATTGTTTTATATGGTGTAGCTCACCTTATGAGTAAACAGGGCTAATTTTTTTCATTAGTTTATCTGCATGCTGGGGCCAACCTGTTCGAAGGGTCGGATGTTACATTCTCTGGATAGATTGGATGAGTGGGCCGTACCTAGGAGATCAACCTCAGTTGGACTTGAGACATCTATTATAATATATGATAATTTGAGTATGGGGTATTAGGAGGTATATACACACAACTCAAATGATCAAATCGGTTACCCAAACCTGTACCTACAGCCATTTAGTTACAACCATGTGATGAACCATATGGTAGAGGCATCTTTCCGCATGACAATTGGCAAGGTGACTTGTATATCAGTTTCGCCCATGTGTAGATCTATAGCATGCATTGAGTAACTAATCATAGTTTTTCATCATTTGTCTGCATAGTAGATGGAATTTCATAGGGAAAATGTAGGAAAAGAAGCACATTTTTTCTTATATTGACATTTTCTACTATTTGATTTGTTCTAGAAAATTTATTAATTTCATAATGTAATATTATACTTTGTCACTTTTATAATTATCATAAGTAGATTTCAAGATAACTTTTGTGAGATAAATTGAAAATTACTATTTACCGACTTTTCAATAATAATCTTTGAAATCTCCATTTAATGATAATTACAAATTCATTTCTTTTACATTGGATTTATGTTTATCATGTTATTAGATGTCTTCAATTTGTTTATAACTGGACCCGTCAATGGTATTAATATATCATTTGATCCAATTGAACAGTCGTTAATCCCATCGACAACTCATTTAATCTCATCAAGAAATTTCAGTATTTTGACATTTGCTACCTGGACAGTTTTTTGGGTCTAAATTGATCTGATCGAAAGTGGCTTCGATCCCATTGATAGGTCCTCAATGACACTTGATATAATCAAAGCTGTTATCAACCGATTTGCACAATTTTATAAAATTGTGGATTTTTTTTTCGTAATTCATTTTTAATATTTTTTTAAGAGTTTCTAATTGAGGATTAAAATATAGAAAACCTGCCTAGGACTTTTTATGACCAAATAGAGTTTATAGCTAGAGTTTTTTGTGGTATTCGAGGTATATTCTCGAATCGGTAAGCTCTTCGATCTCTTGTAATATTGATTATTATATTGGATTCGTTGTTACTTTGTGCTGTGATCTTTTTTCCGCAAGAGTTTTTCTACGAAAAATCTTGTGTTATATGTATGTTTAATTTGTTTGATCTCTTATTATTTGATTTTAACTTAGAATTGCTTCCGCGCATTTCCCCCAGCGCATCAAACCGGCCCCATATGCTCCGGTTGCATACAAAACTCGTAGTGATGGTTGTCATGCCAAATCGGTTTACATGGTAAGTTACTATCTACCAGTGGATAAGCTCCAACCTGCAACGGTCATGCAAGATCTAGCTGCTTCTCGTAGTAGGTTGGCCCCCATCACAAGAGACCCACCTTGTGGCAATGTGTGTCCATATATGTGCTTGTAGAAATGTGTATGGCCATATAAGTGTGTTTGGAAGAAAATGGATGAAGAAAAGGTCTACTTAGAAAGTGGTTGAGCACGTAAACTCCCACCATCCAAATGCTGTATGCAAGTGGACTTTACTGGGACGTAATGTGCGCACTGACTCTCTGCCCACCTTACAACTAAAGACGTTATTCTTATAGTTTATTTTTATGGTAGCTAAAAGTGCTTGCCCTGTCTGCACGCTCAGTGTTGATGTCATCACAAATCTTCTTCTCCGTTCATAACATTATCACATTTTCAAGTTTTTCTCCTACCATTATTGGAAAATCTTGCTGAAAATATTTTAAAAAGTATTTATTATAAATAATAAATAATTTATATTTTAAATGATTGATGCTCTCTAACACCGGGACACTTACTTAGTCTAATCCATTGATCAAAACTGTTCATTAGGTTCAACACACATTTCAATGGCTACGATGCTATCGTTGTGACTCTGACGAATACTAAACATTCGATATACGCCTTTAATATGGACGATCAAGATTGTTTAAACAAAAAAAGGTCCAATCAATCTATTTGTTAGGGTCTTCATGGGTTGCTTATGATTTTAAAGTATCACGTTTGTTAGGTAATCCTAACCATCCCATAAATGGCTTGGGAAATGGTGGCCATAGAAAATAAGGCCAAATTAAGGATGATTGAACAGTTCAATCAGCTGGATTTTTTATACGGTAGCTTATGAGATGTGTTATATACTTGATAGACGGTTCAGATTGAGCGATTAAACTGTTGAAGTGAACCAATGAAACTAGGAGCACTATAACTTATTAGTGCCATGGGAGAACACGGGAGCATTTCTCGGCATTATTTTGAAACTTAGCTTATACACGAGTTGGGAATGGTCCTGATCGATGGCCACAAGCTGGGATGGTGCGTCCATGATGGATGGATCGAGTTGTCCATCAAGAGGTGGACCCATCGAGAATTTGAGCCGTTCATTTATGAGGTGGAATGTAGAAACAAGTAGGAAAACCCAGGACAGCTTCACAGCCGTCCGTTGGTTTTATACGCAATGGCCCATTTAGTGACTGTCCTCGTCATCTACACGATACGGTCGACTATATGGACTGCTCAGACCCGTACGACGCGCGAATGACATCATTCAAGTAGTATACCGTATGTGCGGAGCGGCTGCATACACAAAGTTTCGAAGCGTTCATCATGTGGGCCCCACCGTTGATGGAGAAAGTTGCACCAACTAAGCCACCCTTTTCAACCAATTAATGGACTGTCACGCATCAGAATGTGGACTGTCTGTCGACTTGTTTTGTCTTTAAGTTTTCGTCAGTATCCCACGGATGGAATGGTTGAGATCTTTCGTGCGTGTGTTTTTTGCGCACAAAGCACGAGTTAAATCCTGACCTTCCAATGTTGCATGGGCCTCTACCATTTTAGAGCCCCTCTTGCCCGCACACGTGGCAGGTGAGCATGTGAATTGCGACCGTCCATATGGTGGGCCCTGACATATATATATATATGAACCAGGGTTAGAACGCCACACCAGTCATATGATCCGCACCGTCCGATTAGTGGCATTCAAATCATCAGAATAAGCCAAAATGATTTAATCGATGAACCTGGAAGGGCGTAAAATTGATGGATAGGATGATCAGATTGGTATGGCTTTTGAACCATGGACCATCCATACTAGGGCCACTAGATGGACGTTCCTGATTACATCGTAAACCTGCCACGTGTACGTAAAAGGCGTATGCAAGATTGAGCCATCAATACTGGTTAGAAACCCCATAATCCGAATGAATATGCAATGTCAACATGTCAATGTCATTCTTTTTAGATTTTGGTAAAAATATCTTCCTCGGCCAGGATACTCAAGCTGTACTAAATTCGGGCAAGTGCATCCAATGTTTACATGATCCGGACGGTTGGTATGTTGGGTTCCGCTATGGATCGATCATGTCCTAAAATTCTTTCAAATAAGACAATTCTAGACTTTTGATTTGTGGCATGTAAACTGACGGTTAAGAATATTAATAAGGCATTGCCAATGTTCAATCGAAAAGGAAGACCCAAGACTGGTTGCTAAGATTATTTCAATCAAAAATTTCAATGGTATGTCGTCTATCAATGAAATGCTGCATAAAACCAACGGTTTAGATCACTAAACAATGGGCCCCCACTTGTAAAAGATGTAAACTTGACTACGTGCTGCATGTCCTCGGTGCGGACCATAAATTCCTCTTTCAAAATTCGTTAGGTAGCGAATTGGCTATCCAAACACGTGAACTCCCTTTTCCTCCGCTCATCAAGATTTGGAAAAAAACAACATAACACGGACATGATGACTAATATATGCTCGATCGATTCAAGCCAGTAGATATTGCAAAAGTGCTTCACAGTACAGGTGCCAACATGGAAAAGAAGAACAAGATCCGGTCCATGCACCTGGTAGGACCCACTCTCAATGTCGTTTCTCGAACCCGAACCTCGCGTGATTATACATGTATATAGACCGTTGGTTTTTTCGTTACAATCGTCTACCTGCCTCACTCAAGTGTACCACATCTAATTGGTAGATATCATCACCATTTTATTGGATAGGGTACAGTCCCGGTAGGCTCCCCCTCAAGGATGGCTCAAATCTCGAACATGCCAGCCTCATTGGGGAGCGGATTAGGTGAGACCCCGGATTCACCGAGGTGGGTGGGACCCCTGACTGTGGGGACCACTGTTATGTACGTGACTTCATCCACGCCGTCCATCCGTATTGAAAGCTCATGAAGCAGATCTAAAACTCAGGTGGACCTTAATACAGGATACAGTGGTAATAAACTATTAAAATCTTCTTGTGGGCCACAAAAGTTTTCGATCAAGCTGATATTTGTGTAGTCTCTTCATCCAGATCTTTGTAACCTTATCAACAGGTTGGATGGAAAATAAGCATTGTAGTGGCCACCATGCATTTTTTTAATGGTGAGGATTCAATCACTACTGTTCCCTGTGGTATTGTCCACATAAGAATTAGGTCTTTTTCATTTTTTTGTTTTATGCCCTAAAATGATTTTTCAAAACGGTTGGATGGTGTGGATTTAAGGAACATACATCACTGTGAGCCCCACAGTCAGGTGTCCCAGCCACCTCGGTGGATCCGGGGTCACACCTAATCCGCTCCCGCCGCGAGTAGCATTCCTTGGAAGATGATATAAGAAGAATAAAAGCTACAGAATAAAAACAAGTCACAAAAACCACCACCCAACGTAGTCTCGTGACTCAATTACTCCCTCATTATTCAACCATCATCTCCTCCGTCTACTTCGATTATTCTAATTTATTACGTTCCCGTACGCTATGTACACGTTTGTGTGATCTGAACCGTCCATATGCAGGATGCAAACATGGATCAAACATGTCTTAAGAGACACACCAAATGGATTCTTATAAATGGTATGCAGTTTTGAGAACTACAAACGGACGGATTTAAAAAATACGAAGAGAAAAAGGTCCTATAATATGATGGCTAGAAAAATCTAAACGATGAGATTATTTCCATTTGAGAACATAAAAGATAGACGGTTCAGATATCTTACATATATGCTGTGCTTAAAGAGATGGGGTGCTGGACAACTGTCATAGATGTTGAGGTCCAGAGCATCCATTCACGTGACTAAAATTCACTGTTATAAAAGCCAAGCCAGGATAACTCGCGGTAGGTACATAGTAGGTTACTTTAGGAAATTCAAGAGCATTGTGGATCTAACTTTAATGAGATCCATCCGTCCATCAAGTGGGCTGTGTCAATTTAAACATTGAACAAAAAGATCGTGATTATCCAAAACTTTCAGGTAGGCCACACCACAGGAAAGAGTTGAAATGGAACGCTTACCATTAGTTTTCTGTACCACCCACGGTAATGTTTATATGCCATCCAATCCATTCATTTAACGTCCCTAATCATGATAAAAATATTACCGAAAAAATACAGTACTCTAAAACTCAGTTGGGTCATACAATATGAATTTAGAGGTTTTATGTATAAAGTTATTGGTATGGCTCACCACTGCGTTTAACCTGATTTTTTAGATGAAGACCCAAAACTGAGTGGTGTACATGATGGACGGTATGGATTTCATATACTTTAAGTCGTGTCTCCCACGGCAATGAAAGCAACTCCGGTATGTACCCAGCGAGAGGTACCGACGCGGTTTTCAAGTGCTGTAACCTATGGCTGCACTGGAACGCGGGTCGAGTGGTGTTGCCCACACCAAACCCAGCGGTGTTGTGGTGGTGTTTTGGGCACTGTGGGGCAGACCTTGATGTATCTTTTTCATATCCACACCGTCCATCTGTTTTTACAGATCATTTTAAGTTGTGAACCCAAAAACTAAGACCACACCACAGAAAATAGTGGAATGAAGACACTCACCGTTAAAACCTTCAGAAGGCCCACCGTAATGTTTATTTACCATCCAACCTGTTTATAAGGTCACACAGATCTGGATTAAAAGAAAACACAGATATCAGCTTTATCCAAAACTCTCGTGGTCCACAAGAAGCTTTTAATGGTGGGCGCTGAATCCCCACTATTTCCTTTCTGTGGTCAGCACATCTATTAAAATCTATAGACATGTAACTAAAGATCAAACTACAAGGATTATCTTAGCTACCATTCCGATTTTCCACGATTTAAAGAAAAGAATAGTCCATCCAACAGTCCACATTAAATTAGGAAAAATAAATCATCCAACCAACGGCTAAGATCACCTTACAAATATGATTTTTGGGTTATCACCTATCGCAGCATGGAAAACAAATGAACGGTCGAGATCTCAAACAAGTGTACCATAAAACATTTTTTAAAAAAATGAGTGCTGAATGAGTTAAATGTACACTATTAGAACCGAATTCTAATTTCAAAAAATCCAAAAAGCAATAAAAACATAATATATATTATGCAGGTTTGGGAATAAAAAATATCATATAAACATAACTACATCAAAGATCCAAAATTCAATCATAATTCAAGATGCCATCCAAACGCTACCTTAATTACTTCCAATCAAGTGCAAGAAGCAAAAGAGCATCAAACCAACATATGCAGCAGCAGCACTGCAACCAGGAGCTGAACCAGATGTGGTGGAGGCCATGGCACTGAATGACCCAGATGGCGAAATAGCCGAATTGGGACCCGACGCCGCTACCTCATCTGGATTTGGAGGGCTGGGATTGGACGGTATCGTTGGCAGGCCTCCATCGCCGCCGCTGCTCGGCGACGGTCCAATTCCACCTGTGGACGGCAAAAGCGGTGTAATGTCGGGTGCTAGGTAAGGTGGGGAGGATACCGGCTCGTTTGGAAGTGTTGCTGGGGCTGCTGAAATGGTAGAGATTTCTAGTTTTGAAGGGAAAGAAAGAGATTGGGGAATGACAGTTAGGATAACTGCCATGGATAACAGAATTTTGATGGTATGGAATGAAAAGAAAGCCATGTAGAAGTTGTAGTTAATGTATTGGGAGCTTTTGGGTCTTTCTCTTTGAGTAGAGGGAAATGGAAGGGTGTTTTAAAAAGGCTTTAGGGGAAAAGAAGAGGTGAGATTGGGTGTGGAAGGATGCCACGTGGCATGTAGACACCGGCCCGATGTGGGTGGACATAGCTGGGCATGTTTGACGTTGAGACAAGACAGGTGGGTTTCTTTAACGGAGTAGATTGCAGGATTAGTCCACCACTTTCTTCTTAAAGTTGTGGTGTCGGTTGCACTTCAATCTTGTCCGTCCGAATTGCCTGCAGAGAATAGAGCATAGGAATCGGATTGCGTCCGACCTCGGATCGGAAAATAAGCCGTCTGACCAGCGCTCCTGTGGGCCCACCGTGATGTATCTGTTTATTATCATGCCGTCTATCCAATTTTTTAAGATCATTTTAAGGCATGAGCGTAAATATTAGGTATATCCAACGCTCAAGTGGACCACACTCAATAGTAAGCTAGGTTGCATTATATGCAAGAGTAATATTTGGTGTGATCCAATTAAGTGTTCGATCTGCCTCATTTTTCTTCTTATGCCTGAAACTGATCTGAGAAAATATATGGACGGCGTGGATAAACAGTTACGTCACGGTGGGCCCCACAGAAGGGCTGGTCGTACGGCTTATTGTACTAGTGGAGATCGGACGCAATCCGCTTCCGGAGCATACAGCCCAAAAGCCAAGACTGATCGACTGATGCTGACCGTCTAATTGGTGGCTATCAAATGGAAGGTTGGAGATGAAGTGATCCGAATCCTGATTTAAAAAGCCAAGTCAAAAGGGTTAAGATAATTTGATCAGAGATAGCTTCGGCCATACTCCCTCAACCACGGGTCCCACAGTCGAGATTACGGTGATTGCAATTAATTTATGCCACGTGTATGGTAGATTTGGTATCAGAGCTTTAAGATGGTGATAAGCTTTCAGTGCGGGCAACTTCAAAGTATGGATTGCCTGAAGGCCAAGTCACCAGGGATATCCCTAGTGACCGACTCTGTGGGGCCCACCATGATGTATTTGTTTTTATCCTTGCTGTCCATCCGTTTTTTCATATCATTTTAGGTCATGTGGCCAAAAATTGAGGCAGATCTAAAGCTCAAGTGGGCCACATCACAGGAAACAGTTGGGATTGAACGCCTACTGTTGAAGAATTCCTGGGGACCGCAGAAGCTTTGGATCAAGTTGATATTTTTTTGTTCGCTTCATCCGGGTCTGAATGACCTTATGAACATATTCGATGGCAGATAAACATTATAGTGGGCCCTAGTAAGATTTCAACGGTGAGTGTCATTATTCTCAGTGAATCCTGTGAAGTGGTCCACTTGAGCTTTGGATCTGCCTCATTTTTTTTACCGTGCCCTAAAATGATCTGGAAAACGGATGAACGGAGTGGATAAAACACAGACATCACGGTGGGCCCCACAGAGTAGGGTCATCAGGGACATCCCTGGTGACAGGGTCTACAGGAGGTCGCTCCTAACTTTGCCAAGGCGGTGGTTATTTTGGGATGTGTGTAGGTGACTGATCCGTGATTGTTGCTGGAACTGTAGCCGTGATTAGAAAGATCACTGTGCAGTCTTACTCGAGATGTGCAGGTACGCTGAATCAGGCTAGTGCGTGCCATATCTGGACCGTTTATCAGGTGGGCCTCACTTTCTGCATACCATGGCCAGAAAATCATGTTGATACGTTTGTTAGGTGGGTCAAACATATGCATCAAATCTGGACCATTCGTCATTTCTTCTAAGCCCGCCTTTTTTTTTTTATTAATCTCGTGACCCACTTGACCCGGAAAAGCTTGACTTCCAGGTAATGTAGCACGTGTGCAGAGATGGCTTGCAGGTTGATGACTAGCAAACAACCACCAATCAGATACAGGGCTGTTCTGGTACGGAATGATACGAGGATCCAATGCACATGCCAACATGGCACACGTACGAAAGATCCAAACAGTACATCAGACAGACACGTGACCCAGATGCCCTGACCCTAAAAAATGGAAACCTAGAAAAGATTTTTATTTTTTTAGCCATCCATTTTTGTTTTGATCAATAAGGCCCACCTGATGAGTTGTACCACCTAACTTTCAGCCAGAAGATTTAAAATGGTCTATATTCTACCCTGTGGACGACTGTGATCTTGCACGTACTTGACATCGTAACACGTGTGGTGAAAGTGGGATTGCACACGCGTGTGGGCTCGACAAAACTCGAAATGAGGGCATTGTGGTAATTTACACAGACATTATGGGCCCACTTCGAACATGTGATTTGGGGTTGCTATCACAGGAATGAATCTGAGGAAGGGACGGATGTTGTTTTGTGATTTTAATTGAATTTTGGCGCATCTTCACGTGAATGTTTACATATCCTCCCAGCTCCAGCTAGGCATGATAACATGTCGATTGTCTCTATCTTTTTCAACTATCGACGTTTCATCACCATTTCTTAACCTGTGGTGTCCCATCTAACGTACAAGTGGCATTCATGTACGGTGATGTGGACCATCCAAGTTGCGGGTCCCATTGTAGATCGAGCATGGAAAAGAACTCACATAGATTGAACAAGTGCAATCAACGATTCAAGCTGTTGAAATTTTTATTTCAACGGTCCATTTTGTTGCCAAAAGTATGATTAAGAGAGTGTGATCTTTTTGATGGACATACAAATTGGACGGTCCAGATTGACATGAATATATGCCATACGTTCGATTTATGAGATGGGCCCACTGCTTAAAAAGTGGTAGTGAACAATCACGACGGATCTCTTCGGGGGCAATCGGCGTCCCAATAAAGAAAGGGTAATACAGGAACCAGCCGCATTCAAGGGTTCGAGTATCCCCTGGTGGTGAAATTCCACTATGGTGTGAGTGTGTGGGAGTATGTGTGTGTATATATATATATATATATATATATATATATATATATATATAAAAGAAGGAACCATCGGCATTCAACCAAAAAAAAAGAGAGAGAGAGAGAAGCCAAACCTATGGCCGACCTTAATCATAGATGGGCTAATTTTAGGGCAATGGACTTAAAGTATGGTAACGAGTGTGATCTTTTTGATGGACATACAAATTGGACGGTCCAGATTGACATGAATATATGCCATATGTTCCATTTACGAGATGGGCCCACTGCTTAAAAAGTGGTAGCTAACTATCACTACGGATCTCTTCGGGGGCAATCGGCGTCCCAATAAAGAAAGGGTAATACAGGAACCAGCCGCATTCAAGGGTTCGAGTATCCCCTAGTGTTGAAATTTCACTATGTTGTGAGTGTGTGGGAGTATGTGTGTATGTGTGTATATATATATATATAAAAGAAGGAACTATCGGCATTCAACCAAAAAAAAAGAGAGAGAGAGAGAGAGAGAGAAGCCAAACCTATGGCCGACCTTAATTACAGATGGGCTAATTTTAGGGCAATGGACTTAAAGTATGGTGACGAGTGTGGTCTTTTTGATGGACATACAAATTGGACGGTCCAGATTGACATGAATATATGCCATATGTTTGATTTACGAGATGGGCCCACTGCTTAAAAAGTGGTGGTGAACTATCACGACGGATCTCTTCGGGGCAATCGGCGTCCCAATAAAGAAAGGGTAATACAGGAACCAGCCGCATTCAAGGGTTCGAGTATCCCCTGGTGGTGAAATTCCACTATAGTGTGAGTGTATGGGAGTATGTGTGTGTGTATGTGTGTATATATATATATATATATATATATATATATATAAAAAGAAGGAACCATCGGCATTCAACCAAAAGAGAGAGAGAGAGAGAGAGAGAGAGAGAGAGAAGCCAAACCTATGGCCAACCTTAATTACAGATGGGCTAATTTTAGGGCAATGGACTTAAAGTATGGTGACGAACTTGATGGTAGGAGTGGATTGTCACATGGACATCGGGGTAAAGCCCATAAAAAATCAACGGTGGGCATTTTCCCTCCCAACTGTTTTTTTTACTGTTGCACACACAGCCTGGTTTTTGGGCCCTGGACCTAAAATTGGGTGATGCATCTAATGGTTGGAGTAGATATCTTGTGCAATGCACAATAGGCCCTTTAAAAAACAATTTAAGGATAAGCATCCTACAACCTACAGCTTCCCTTGGTGGGTGGAGCACCTAAATCACCATCGACCTGGTTTTCAGGCCCTGGGTTGACATGGATGCCGCACCTAATGGTTGACGTGGATTTCACATACATGGGAGTGGGGCAGGGCATTTGGTTGTAAGGTCACCTGTGGAGAGCTACTCCAAGGAGACCATCTCTCTACTCACGCACATGGATAGTCCTGTCTCATGCAAGCAATGCCCCCAAGTGACCATCCATGCAGGCGAAAGGTCAGACCACTCAGGTGGACCCTACCACGATGTTTTTAAAAAAAAATTTAAATTAAATTAAATCGACCCGACCATTGAGGCCGTTTGGCAGGATTTGAGAGGATTTGGGCCGATTTTACCTTAAATACATGGCTAGGTGCTGTATGTATTTAAAGTAAATGCTGATAGAGAGGTACTTGAAATCTTATTATTTTGATGTGTTTTGAAAACTTTAACGTTTTTTGCATACCGTGTTTATTTAAAGGTATATGCCTTATTTTAACTCTCTTTTTTAAGGTAAGAGATTCATGTGTAATAAAAGTGTTGCTAGGTTACCAATCTACGATACACACATGACATGGTGATGGATTGACGTAGTTCAATTCGTACGTGTGGCAACTGTTTACACTTGTCCTAGCATACTTCACATAATCCAACGAAAAGCAACCACGTATTAGCACTATATATAAATTATGGATGAAATCTCATTTGCACCTCGAGCAGTCTCCCAACCATACTTCCTTCGATAACACGTAGCCTGCAAAATTCAGAACAGCTGAAAGCCATATATACTCGCTTGTAGCCGAGAAAAGCGAGACCTTATGGGAGGACACATGATCATCACACGAGGAGCACATGTGACAGAACAACGTATTTAGCAAGTTGTATAAAGCCTCGCTGATGCCAGATCTCTCACAATCCATATATGCATGGCAATTCTGTCTCACAAAATCATGTTTACAAAAAATTCAAAGACAATTGATGCTCTATAGAGGATTAAGAGATGAGTTCTTCCAGAATTACAAAGAAATCGGGCACACGATGAAGAATTTGAGTTTGGCTATAATACAGTCCCGTAACCTTCGAGGATAAAAGAGAAAACCACACTCAATAAAGAGCTTTAAGCCCTCACCAACACACAATCTATCTACACAGTGCAATGCTGTCTATTTTAGTTTTAGTCTTAGTTCACTACTTCTATCAACCCCTTGCAGTAAGTTCAGAGTTTAAGATAGCTTAGTTTGCTACTGTGTAATGCCATCATTGCAGTACATTTAGGATAGTGTAAATATCCATGACCACCACCATTATCGGATCCCCAATCAATTGAGTACATACTTGGAAGATCACACAGGTCACATCATGCTAACAACGCACCTCGATTGATTGTGCACACAAATAATCGTAGGTAATTATCTTTTATTTTCTCTGTTTTATGTTTCTTGTTGATTGTTATTACAAATTTACAAATCAATAAAATTAACGATTAACCTTTATTTTAATTTTATTAGTTCATCTTTGCATTACTGAGAAACCTGAGAACCGTAATCACTAATAAAAGAAAAGTCCTTAATTCAAGTTAAAAAGATTTTACTAAATGACTAACCCTCCCCTTCCAAATCACTCAATCGCTGCAACATTAGTAGCTAGACAAAATAAACTTTCATAGGTTTAATCTTATGGTTGATTTAGCGCCTTGGGTCATAGGCATTCAATCAAACTCAAGTTGAGTATGACTCTGGCATGCCTAGCACTATCATAATCGCACGCATTTGACTGAATATTGGTCGTCCATTAACATGTGTGGCCTCGTGTCTGATGGAACTACAACAATTACACGTGTATCGAACAGCCCAAATTTGATAAAACGTGTGATTAGGATGGTGCCAAGCGTGCCAAAGTCATACTCGACTCGAATCACCAAACTAATTGGATTAGAATCATACTGTAAAGATTGATTTAACGGTTCAACCACCAATTGCTACAACGATCAAGTGATTTAAGAAGGGGATGGTTAGTTCTTCATAATGATATCTTTTTCCCTTGAGTTATGAACTTTTCTTCCATCAGTGATAGCGTATCAAGTTTCTTATTGAATTAATAGTGAATTAATAATGGACGGACAAGAAAAAAATATGGCTTATCATTAATTTTATTAATTTGAATGCAAAAATAATACAATTAGTGGAAAAGGAAAAAAAAAAAAAGACTAAGCAAATAAAAAAAATACCTAAAATTGTTTGTGTTGGCAAAATGACCGTAGAAAAATACCAGATCGTCGTGAGACGATTGTAGTGTGGAGTCAATAGGATGTAATTGATGATCTGTCAAATAAAGACTCGATGATTAGTTATTTGACAAGGATGGTCGTGATATTTAACATATTTTTAACGCATATTACAACGATCACGCTAATCAATAACAGATCTAATATAAAATTTTGGGGCTTACTATAACGTGGCTGGACAGAAGTGAAATATCTAAGCTGAGAAGCTAAAGTAAGGATAAACAGTATTGCATTGTAAAGAGATTGATTGTGTGTGGAGATGGCCTAGAACTTTTCATTAAGTGTTTTTTTTATAAATTTTTTTAGAGGTGGTGACTTTGTGTATGATTCAGTATTGTAAGTAGGGCTGGAAGTTGGGCGGGTTCAACCCGACCGACCGTGACTGACCTGACATTCGGTTGGGCTCGGGCAGGATATATCGGGCCCGATCTTAAGCTTAGGCTATACAAACCCCAACCCGACAAAACTTGGGTTGGACTCGGGTTGAGGTCTCAGGTTGCCCAACCCAACCCGAACTCGATCATGATATATAAGTTACTTATAAATTATAATTGAGTGTTGATCGTTTGTGTCAAAGGCACACTAGTGATGTCGAGTCTCATTTGTCCACGTCATTTCCAAGGACTCAAGCTAACAAGATATGCCAGATTTCTCTCCCAAATAGACCTTGTGCTATGCTACATGACTTTTAAAGTATTTGTCTTATATTTTAGCTTTTTTTTAAAAGAAAAAAAAATAAACTTCTTTATAATGAATAATCACATATATAATTAATAAAATTATGGATACAAAAAATAAACCCTATATTGAAATATAATAAACTAATGTAATAACGAAAATATTAGCACGTATATACCTGACCAACCCGATCAACTCGACCGAACCCACTTGGGTTGAGCTTGGGTTGAGAATTCCCAACCCGAGATTGGGTTGGGTTGGGTTAGGGTTGAGGTATAGGAACCTTAGGTTGGGTTAGGGTTGAGCACCAACCCGACCCAACCTGCCCGACTTTCAGCCCTAATTGTAAGAGTATAGGATAGTCGACCATGCAAATCACCTCATTGATTCTCTACATAAGTGTAACCTATTATATTAGGCCACTTGTACAAAAGATTACATACAACTCTTGTTATTCCAATCGTGCATAGAAAGGTTTACTAGAGTCTCCACATCATTAGATTCTTGCGTAGGAAACTTAGAGTTCTTACGCTATTGGGCTCTTGCATCTGCAAAGGGTTACTTTTGGTAGAGACATTAACATTTGATGCTTAATAGAAATTTACTTTGATAGGATTTGCTTTCGAGTTATTTTTAATTAATCACTTACATTTAATGCTCCCACCCATGCATGTCTAACTCCTCCTTTCGAAGTTCATCAACACCACGTGTGACATAGCTGTCACGTAGCATTTTCTAGATCGTTTGATCTAGCCATGATCGGCTAAGTATAAACACCAACTATCAATTGCAACACTAGAATTACATGATTTGTTCTACCCAAACAATACCATCTAAATGAATGATTAAAAAAACAACAGTATTTGTGATCCTTATGTTATGGCCCACCCAAGGCTTGGAATTTCCTCATTTTCGGCCAAAGTATTTCATGGGCTTACAATCATTATATACAACATCGCATGTATACTAATTTAGGATATTAAAGCAAATCAAATTCATGTCCTAAATATATTAAAGAATTCCAATGCATTGTAAATGCAAGCTCCCAAGCAGAATATTTGAATCCTAAAGCATTCCAAGTATAAACTGTCAAACACAACTACCGATTGGGAATCACTATAATTCCAATGGAACTGTGATTTGCATTCCCATGCATTCCAAATACAAGCTCCCAAACGGGTGTGTGACCCCATGTTAGACCCAATGTTAGGCTTAGGCTAAAAAACAATATTAAATTTGTGATTCAAGTGGATCACACAAAGAAAAGCAGTTGAGGTGGGGATGCCTGATTTTTTATAGTCCACCGTAAAGTATATGTGAAATCCACTTCACCCATTAGCTGCATCATCCCATGTCAAGTATTCAAGCAGATTAGGTGTTACCCAAGTAACACCTTAGTGGGTGTTACCTCTACCAAGGAGCCCACCTTGAAGATATAGGAATGGATTTGATAAATACAGATAACTCTCTAATGGAGTATTAGAACAAAAAGATCCATTAGATAATGAACTATTGCTTCTAAACCATCTGTGGTGATAAATCAACAATTCATGATCACCATAGCCAACGAATATAAATGCCCTCGGATCAAGCTTGTCATGAAGATTGTTTGAATATGATCAAAACATACACAACCAAAGACTTTGAAAATAGAATAATTAGACGGGTGTTCTATGGGATTACTCATCTTCCTAATCTTCCACACAAGAAAAGGAATTTTCCACCCTTTTCTTGTGTGGAATAGTAAAGCTTTATAGGGTCTTTCTGTCCAGGTGCGGGTAGTCTACAACTTCACAGACGTGTCTATTTCACCCAGCCTCTCTCCAAGACAGTGCCCAGGCATGTTTGTAGGGTAGATAAAGTAAACATGCATCGCATCATTTCTCAGGCCCATTTTAGGACATGGTCCCGAAAACTAAGCAGATCCAAATCTCATGTAGACCACACCATGAAACGGTGGTGATCGAGTCCTTCACCATTAAAAATTGCGAAGGGCCCATCGTAAGATTTTCGTAATGTTTATTTCCCATCTAACCTATTGATAATGTCAAGAAGACCTGAATGAAGGGAAAATACAACGATCAACTTGATCCAAAACTTTTATAGCCCACAAAAGCTTTTAATAGTCATTCATCACTGTTTCTAATGGTATGGTCCACCTGAGATTTGGATCTTCTTAAGGTTTGGGATAGCATCCTAAAATAAAATTGGAAAAAATAATAATAATAATAATAATAATAAAAAGGATAGATAGATGGCGTGGATATATAACAAAATATATTAAAGTTAGCCCTGCACGGTTGGGGTAACACCCACTAAGGTGTTACTCGGGTAACAGCTAATCCATTCCCGTCAGGCACATGACCAAAAAAAAAAAAAAAATCAGTCTTACCTATGATTCACATAGAACCAATCCACAAATAGCTCCTAAAGAACTTTTTCCACATCCACCCATCCATCAAATGTGTTGCTTCATGAAACCCATGGGCCCAAAAATGAAGCCCATCCGTGATTAAGGTGAGCCACACCAAATCATATAACACTAACTTCAGGTAACATTGGGAAGACAAATGAGAAATAGTAAAATCTTTCAATGACACTTTAGCAAATGCTAGAGTACACATTTACATATTTACAAGTCAAATTTATAAATTTAAAAAAAAAATGCAAACATATTTAAATTTTCTTTAATGGGGCCTAAAAGCATGTATCGCCCACTCACCAAAACATTGGGGAAAATGGTGGATCCATCCATTCATCCAACCATCCACGCATTCATGTCATACATAAAAACATACATGCATGATCCAGCCATCCATCCAACCATCCATGCAATGAAACATGTACATACATGCATACATCCATCCATGCATGCATTTCATCGTACAACCATGCATCCATATATAAAAATGAAATGAATTTTTAATAAAAATATATTTTTTATAATATATTTTTTTATGACAATAGGATATCCCCACCCCTTTAATGTGAGACTATTCCCTATGGATGCATGCAATCATCCGCCAAGCATGTGCATCAGGTACTCCATGGGGAGGAGAATCGAACTCGTGTCTATGGAGAGCAAACCCACAACCGAAGCTGTTCCCCAAACCATGACAGGTTAGATTTTTTATAATATTAATACATTAGCAATATGATATAATATCGCTGATACATTAGCAAAACAAGCAACATCTGGATTTTATACAATCAAATATATCACGATACATTGGCAATATCACTATATTGGCGATATTTTGTGATAAATCATCATTACCTGGAATTTCTGATCAGTAGCATTACCTCAACAATACCGATAATATCAACAACATTATTAATGATATCGCCAATACTCGGAACTATTGTTGCAGTTACAATGCTATCTAGTTGAAGATGAAAGGAACAAAATGTGATTTCAGGGCAGACCACCTGACCAATCATTGCTCAAGCAGTTGTACACTTGTACGCTACGACCTATTCTTTTATAGCTACTGAAAGCAGTCTCCAATTTCGCCATTGGAAACAACAATTGTTTTCAAAGGGAAAAAAATGCATGTAGAGAAGGGTTGTACCTTGTGGATTAAGTAATCATTTGGTGATCCTAAGCCTAAGGTGTGAGGTATCATCAAACCTTCCTACAGGTGTGGCAGTCTGATAACCAGACCATTGATATAGTGCGCCTTACCATGGATGCATCATACTCCACGAATCATCATAGCAGTCATCATCAGAAAGTCCTTTTATTATATTGATCAACATGGAATTTAAGACACAACAAACCCATTTGAATTTATCCACAAGTCGATCCATTGCTGGGCCAACTGCTTTTGCTGCTTCTATAGATAAAATAATAATAATAATAATAATAATAAAAGAAGATCACAAACAAGGCCAACAGCTCCATTTTTGAATTGTACATGGGAAAATTAAGACACAACAAACCCAAAAGAAAAATTAGACGTAGATAATATCAAGAACGGACTTTGATCAAACGACAGCTACAGAGAGCAATGGTATCTGAGGCACCCTTTGTCTAAGAAAAGAGCATGAGTCAAGAAATAGAAATAAATGAAATTGCATTTCTTGATAATTGGTGATGCAGACCAACTCTAAATCAGAAGTTCTCAATTAATTCTCACTTCAGACATTAGTTAAATGTGCTTCTAAATCATGAATCATGAATCATGAATTCTTCTTACTTTATTATAGTATGAATTTATGTGGGCCCAATTTTGCCCACCTATGATGACAGACCATCGGGATGCTGAGGTCCACCATGGATGTCACATGGTCGCAGTACCATCATGATAAAATGACCAAAGCCATTCAAATAAGAACCTACAAGATGAGAGGGTAAGATGATTTTACTCTTACCATCCATTTTACATTATTATTTTTGGGTCATGCACAATCTAGGGCTGATTTCTCCTATCCAGTAGACTTTGTTGATCACTGGTGGGGCCCACTTGGCCTCACATAGGAGTTTGCACTATAATAAGGTACAAAGAATTTGTACTGCATCATACCTCCATGAATTCAAATGAAGCAATACATATCACATGGGACCAAGTGCTGCACAACATGAATATGAAGGAACAGATAAGATGGCAAGAGGCATGGAAAGCTGGAAGAAATTTACATGTGTACCCATCACTGGGCACAGATACTGGGATACTAGGACAAGCACGCGGGACAATGTATGCAGAGACACGTGTTAGAAAACATGGTCCACTAGAAAAAAGAACAAATCATTTCCACATTTGCCAGGGAAGAAGAAATGATTTTGTAATCTAAACTGAAATTACAAGCATTGTTACTGATCATAAATTTATACCAGGCTCAGATGAACTTGATCTCGGATAAACCTCATACCTTTCTCTAGCAAGAGGGACTCTGAGCCAATCTTCAAGGCAAACACTAGAAAGCCGGCTGAATTCCCTTACGGTGATAGATGCTTTTTATATATTTAAAAATAAAAAAAATAAATAAAAACCCAAAGAGAGTACTTTCTCTCCTCTGCCTTAAAATTTGTGTTGCTGTGCATGTATGTGTGGTTCTCTTCTGCTTGAGTGCACATGAATCTCTAGGTTTTGCTGCTAGAAACTCTAGTGGAATTCATACCCAACCATCAAAAGAGGTCATTGTCAGACTTGTCACGTGTGTGTCAGATCTACAGTGTTCTCAATCTGTCTGTGCATGTGGTGAGATCTGTAATTTGTTCCACAATTACACCACGTCTGATCCATCTCCATCCACTACGTGAACAGAGACTGGATAAGAGGGAATGAACATACATGTGTTTCTCTCTATAACACTAACAAACTGGAAATAATGAATTGTACATCCAAATTGAAGTTACATTACAATTAGGCGGGACTTAAAAGGAACATAATTGGAAGTTGAGGGTTACTTTGTTATCCTTCATCATTTCCTCTTTACTAAACTGAATAATCGCAATTCAAATTACTTGTGCATCCAAACACAGCTTTAGTGTTTCTAGGCTGTAGCCTAGGTATATATACAAAATAGCGGCGCATCCTAGTTTCCTCCCCATTAAGAAAAGCTAAGATTACATCCTCTTTTGCACTTAATCATTAAACCTTTTGGTATCCTCTGCATCCGAATCTTCTCCCACAAACTAACCTTCTCACATAGATTCTCAAAATACAAGACAACACCCAGCAAAAAGCAAAACACCTAACAAAGATACACAGCAAGAAAGTTGAAGCCCGAACAAAAATAATATACACTCAACAAACCTCAGCAATCAAGAAACCCACTCTAACATGTCTGATTTCACCCTCCTAAAGACCTTCAAAGCCGACCAACTTTGGTTCTGAAAGCATCGGTTATTCCATTCTCCCCGGAGGGCCCAAACACTGGCCAACAAAGCTAACGTCCACATTCCCCTTTCTTTATTTTCCAGGATCCTCCCTCACACCATGCGAGGAAGAAAGCCTCGATATTTCCCATCATTACCCATGCAACATTGAAGAAGCTAAAGAATCTCTCCCACACAACTTTGGCAAAGGAACAATGGATGAATAAGTGATCAACCAACACGCATCTTGCAGGCACAAGATAGAAATATTGGTGATGACCAACGTTCGTAGTATCAGTATCGTTGCATCTATCACTGGCTGGGGATACAAAAACATGTATTGGGGATACGAAAACATGAATCGATATCGCCAATATTATTGTTGATACCTGGAAATGTATCGGACTAAGGGAAATATTAGGGAAACACGAGGAAATGGTAGAAATTCTCAATGAAACTTCAGGAGATGCTAAAATAAAAATATTTGCATATTAGGAATCAAATAATTGCAAAAAAAAAAAAAAAGAGGACGGATGCATAATAAGTTTCTCTTTGACGGGGGTCTAAAAGCATGTCATGTTGACTCAAGGAAATGTTAGAGAAACGTAGAGAAAATGGTGGAATTTTTCAATGATACTTCAGGAGATTCTAAATACACATATTTGCATATTTAAGAATCAAATAATAGCGAAAAAGATGCATATTGCATGTTTAGGAATTAAATAATAAGTTTCCCTTTAATGGGGCCTAAAAGCAAGCGTCATTGACTCAAGGAAATATTGGGGAAACATGGGGAAAATGGTGGGTCCATCCATCCATCCAACCATCCCTCTACACATGCACATACAAACATACAAAGACACATGCATAATCTATCCATCCATCCCTGCATGCATACAAACAAAAACACAATCAAACAGATACACAAATGCACACACGCACGCTCACCCATTCAACCATCCATCCATGCACACATACATACATACATCCATCCATCCATGCATGCATGCATGCATATATAGGCATACAAACATGCATTTCATCATACAACTATGCACCCATAAAAAATTTTGAAATAGTTCAAAATTTTTTTAACAAACAGAATTTTGACAATATCAATACATTGGCAATACAATCAAAATTTCGTCAATAAATTGGTGATGCAAGCGACACTTGAAATTTACATGGTAAAAAATATTGGCGATATCGATAAATTAGCAACACAAGCAACAGCTAGAATTTATAGTCGAAAATATTAATAATATTTAGCGATATATCACCGATACCTGGAATTTTTATACTACCAATGTTATCAGTATCACCGATCTAGACAGATAATAGCAAGGATATTATTGATAATATTAAGGATACTGCAAACAATGATGTTGACCATCAACCTTTTCTAAATATTGTCAATAGTGAGCACCCTATTCCTTCTAACCAACCAAGCGAAGGTCACAACCTTCGGGGGTGTGTTGTAATGCCACACAAAAGTGATGTGGCGACAACGCGCACCCACCAAGGAATGGTAAATCAACCCATAGAAAGAGCAAACCAATTTTTTCAGGACTTATCCTTGTGCCACACTAGTGCATCCTTCTCACCTATTGAGGGCCAAAAGTTATGAATCTAAGGCAAAAGTTGGTGAATTTGTCCACCTCCACATCCAACAAACTCCTACATGGGCAAGAACACACAACCTTCATGCTAGAGATAGAAAAACACCGAGAAATGGAGATGTCTGCTGCCAAAGAGAGCCTACCCGGCCTTAAAAACTCAACACAGAGCACATCCTCTGCAACCCACACATTGTTCCAGAACTAAACCCTCTCCCCATCCCCAATGGAAAAGCAAACCCCTTCCTTGAACTTTCTTGCCATGCTAGCAACTACCTACCAAAGGCCTGATGCCTTATATAGAGATGATTCCTTGACCCACCACCCCATACACATTCTACTTATTTTCAATCACCTAACTTCTAATTCTTGCTCCAATTTCTTCGTAAAGTTTGCACACTTCTCCCACTCCAACAAATGGAACTTTCGATTTTTCATAGCCCCTTGCCAGAGGAAATCCATCAGGCCAACACGATTTCACACATCTAAACAAAGACATGAAGTAGATAAGCAAATTCAACAAGGCAGCTTTGATAAGCATTATCATATTGTCAAACGAGAGTTGTCTGCTCTTCCACCTCAACATCTTCCTCGCCACTCTTCCAATGACATTGTCCCACAAGTGTTTCATCGATTTTCCCACACAAAGCAGGAGGCCAAGATACATTGACGAAATGGACCTATCACAACACCCAAATATCGGAGCAAACCTCCCCGCCACCTCCATAGATATGGGAATCCCCAAGAGCTTACTTTTGAGGATATTTACCTTTAATCCCGACACTACCTCAAAACACCTCACTATCTTCTCATATTGTCTACCATGACTTGTTGCACCTCACAAAAGAAGATTGAATCGTCGATAAACCGAAGATGAAGTTATCCACCTTAAACTCACTGATGGGTCCCGTAGCCTTACCCCTATTTAACATTTTTCTACGGATTGGGTCCCGTAGCCTTACCCCTATTTAAAATTTTGCTAAAGGCTTCCACAATCGTCACAAATAAAATGACGAGAAGGAACCACCCCTGCCGAAGGCCCTAATTAGCCCTAAAGAAACCTTTAGATGACCCATTAACCAACACCAAGAACTTAGCCGATCGGGCACAAGCTTGAATCTACCATCTCCATTTATGACCGCACCACAACTAATCCAACGTGTCGTCCAAGAAGTCCCAGTTCACATGATCATAAGCTTTCCCCATATGTAACTTGCAAATAATGCCCTTTTTACCACCATCATGCCACTAGTCAGTATATTCATGCGCAATCAAAACACTGTCCAAATCTATCTATCAACGACAAAAACGCCTTGAGCATTGGAGATAACCTTCTAGAGAACTATTTAGAACCCAGATGTTAATATTTTCACTAGAATCTTGTAGGGACTCTTGATAAAGCTAATGGGTTTGAAGTCCCTTAATCAATTAAATACCTTTCCTTGGTCTGCCTCCTAATAAGAATCTTGGTTGTTGTCAACTTAGCAATCCTAGGTAATCTGACCTTAAAAAAAAAAATCCCAAGTAATCTAGTTTTTGTTTTTGAAAGGTCGCTTGGGTGGATTAAGGCCACTATGGGTATGGCACATGCAACACATGTAGAGGGAGAGAAAGGAGAGAGAGGAAAAAAAAAAAGGAGATAAACATAGAGGGAAAGGGTGCAGCTACACGCTACATAGGGAGTGCGAGGAATGCTTTCAATGTTGGGCAACCCATCCTCACTTTTCCAGCGTTGTAGCTCACTCGAGTTTTCAATCTGTCTTGTTTCAGGCTCACATCCTAGCATGAGGTAGGGCAATAGATCTATGGAGTGGATTTTATATGATCATCTTGGTAGGCCCCACAGCCTTTGTTGCATCGCTCCGTAGTAGTACCATAGAGGTGGGCTACACACAAAGAAGAGGAGAGGAGACTACTTCGCATGAAGTTCAGTTGCTTTTTGCAGATAAAATATAAGCCACTTAAAGACTACTTGTGGGTGACACCCGAACCATCCTTGCTAAACAGCTACATTTTTATGAGGTTTCACCCTCTAATAGCCAAAGTTCCAAAGACTAAATTGCAGCGACAAAAATGTCCAAAAGCTGCTCGAGATTTATATAGAGTAAAGATACAGTTTACGAAATGCGTGTGCATTTTACACAAGTACATTTCTGAGATGAAAGAGAATAAGGTCATATAGACAACCGAGCATACAAATTAATTGATGAGACAACCTGAACAAAAACCACGCAAGAACATTAACAGTAAGCTATGCCATATCAACGTCCCCATGGCCATCTTAACCTTACACATTCATATACATGATATGATAATATATGTAAATAAGCATGGGTCGCATGATTGAATGTATAAGCGCGTACATTACTATATACCTATGCACGGTGAGGTTGCAAACATGCACAACCGTCTATGAACAAAAGATTTTTCCGATGAATGGATGAAGACAAGTAGTAGTATCACATCATCGTTAGCAATACCTTTGATGTCTGTAACTCCAGCAGCCATAATCCTCATATCAGTCTTTAGTAGCGGGCCACCAGTATAACATATCAATTGTTCTTTTACAAGCATCTTATGTCGACCTTCTATACAACAACAACAACAGCGGTGTTTATACCTGCTCTTTGAGACCTTCTGGCCTCTGGAGGCTATAAAACTCCAATCTGCACAAATGATTGCAGAAACAAGATTATGATTTTCATAGAATACCAACGTCATGTCTCTGCAAGCATAAAGAGTAGACCTGTAATTGTCAATTGAATAGTATTTAAACGGGAAAAAAAAAAGACCAAGTATAAAACAGGAGTTGATGCCCGATGGCCTCATATAGGAGCAGTTCATATAGAAACAAAAAATATCTCTTTTATGAAAAGGAAAGAAAGAAAGAACAAAACAAAGCACTTCCAACCAGTGTTCAAATTATCTCCGATATTATATTTATCGAAATATCTCCGATATTATCTTTATCTCTAGCTCAGCGATACCGATAACACTAGTAGCGATACCAATAATGTTGGCAGTATCGAAAATTTGAAGTAGTAGCAATATCGCTAAGTATCACCAACATATCAATATCGCTAATGAAATCATTAATATTTTCAACTATGTAAATTTTAGGTGTTGCTTGTATTGCCAATGCATTAATATCGCCAATGTATTACCAATATTTTCGACTATGTAAATTCTAGGTAATGCTTGTATCATAAGTGTATCAACGATATTTCAATAATATGGCTAACATATTGATATAATCAAAATTTTATTTATTAGAAAAAAAAAAAAAAAAAAATTTATTTCAATTTTTTTCATGGGCACATGGTTGTATGTAGTATTCAATTTATCATTAATAATATTGATAATATCTCAATATTATTGATTTCGCAACATACGAGATATTGAGACCACAATCTTTTGTTTCCTTTCCAATTGTTGATGAATTCTATAGAATGCTAGTGTATTGTGTATGTGGTTTGGTGGTTAATAAAAGTGCATGTGCACACTTCCCTTTTCTCCTGCGATATACTATATGCTTAATTATAATAAAATATTATGTGTTAGGGCAAGCAAGCCTAACACAACATCTCTCCCAAACTCTCATTCTTCTCTCTCAATATTTTCCTCTCTTTTTCACATTATCATCATCAAATCATTCTCTACTTGGTATCAGAGCATAGATCCAAGCATTCCGCATCAACAGTTTGAGAGGCGACACATCAACTTGCTGACGTCAGCAGCCGTACGGCTAACGTCAACGTTGTACGGACACATTGACTTCGTTTGAGCTAAAAGTTTAGGGGTTTGATAGATCTTGATTTTAGAAGATTTGTCATGATTTTTTCAAAATTTATTGGATCTCCTTTCATGGTTTTTTGGGCGAAATAGAGAAATTTGAAAATCGGCCCCATCTTCCTTTTTCTTCGATCTACCTCAAATCGATAAGCTTTTCTTTGGTTTCTTTGCTCGAGATGTACCGAAATCTTCCTCCCAAGCTATCCATGGTGAATTTTTTACTTAAGATCATTGTTTGAGAGGTTTTTAACCTCAAACGGATGTGCGGCTAGGCCTTTTTTACTTGGTTAGGGCTTTTTTTACTGCGTTTCATGGTATTTTTGGATGATTGATATTTGTTTAAGGTTTATCTCTTATTATCTTGAAGGATTGAGTGAGATAGAGTTGTTTGAATCAATCTTTCTTGGCGTAGGAGCTCTCTTGGCATAGATTTATCTCTCTTGAACTCTCCTATGGCTGACAAAGGGCCCTCATCTGTTGGCATAGGGTCTCTTGAATCCAACCCCTTGCAGATTACCTCTACTAAGTTGAATGGTGACAACTATTTTCAATGAGCACAATCTGTAAAAATATGTTTAGGAGCCCGTGACAAGTTTTCGTATATTTTGGATGATCCCCTAAGCTCTACAAATATTACTTACAAATCTTGGACAAAGGAGAATTATCAAGTTATTGCATGGTTGTTGAATAGTATGGATTCCTCAATTAGCCACTCAGTGATGCTTTTATCCTCGACTAAAGGCATTTGGGATACGTTTCATGATATGTTCTCGGAATCTCAAAATTTTTCACGGGTATTCCAGCTTATTCAGGAAATTGGTCGGTTCCAACAAAACTCCAGATCCTTAAAAGATTACTATTCGACGCTTCGAAGTATGTGGGATGAGTTGGATATGTATCAACCACTTCCTTCCAAATGTAAAGAGGATCATGAACATGCTCATAAGCAGTGGAATGATACTCGTATCATGCAGTTCCTAGCTGGGTTGAGTTCTGATTATCTTCATGTTCGAGATCAGGTTGTTATGCAAGATCCTCTTCCCCCATTGACGACGGTTTATGCCATGTGTCAGCATGCTATTATCTCTACTCTTCCTTCTCATTCATTTGTGCCACCCGAGCGTTCGGCAGATCTTCCTGGCGATCAGTCCTCTCTTGGTCTTCGGGTACCATCCTTGAGTTCAGGGCGCATTTCTAGTTTTGGTGGTCATGGTAAAGGCCGCGAGGGAGATCGCAGTCGTAGTGGCCGTAGTCTTTGTGGTCGTGGTGGACGTGGACGAGGACATGATGGTTCTCGCATTTGTTCACATTGCGGTGGAACTAATCACACTGTTGATTATTGCTGGCAGATACATGATCATCCTACATATGCCGCGAGGGAGATCGCAGTCGTGGCAGCCGTAGTCTTCGTGGTCGTGGTGGACGTGGATGAGGACGTGATGGTTCCCGCATTTGTTCATATTGCAGTGAAACTAATCACACTGTTGATTATTGCTGGCAGATATATGGTCGTCCTACGTATGTCGTTGCTTCTGTTACATCAACTATTGCTTCTAAGACAGTCTTAAACCCCGACAGCTGAGCAGTCTACTTCAGGGGAGTCTCTTATCATTTCTCGGACTGCATATGATGCCCTTATCACATTTGTGATATTCCTGAGCCTTCTCATGCAGCTTCGGCCCAATCAGGTACTGCCCTTCTTGCGTCATCCTCTCCTACCTCCTGGGTCATCGACTCTGGAGCTTCCTCCCTTATGACTGGTAAGATTCAATTCTTTTCTTCTTATTCTCCTTCTCCTCCCACTCAGTATGACACAGTCGTAGATGGAACCCAATCTCCCATCTCTGGAATTGGTTCCATCCCTCTCTCTTCTTCCTTATCTTTGTCCTCAGTCTTGCATGTGCCTCGTTTTCCATTAAATTTATTGTTTAATTACTAAATCACTCAATTGTTTCATTACCTTCTTCCCTTCTTATTGTTTGTTTCAGGACCTACAGACGAAGAGAGTGATTGGTGGGGGGCATGAGCGAGGAGGCATTTATCTTCTCGATGATACACCGGTTGCCGCTTCTAGTTCCTTTTCTCTAAATCAAGAGTCCACGATTCGGTGGCATTGCCGCCTAGGCCACCCATCCATAGCTAGATTGAGACTTTTGTTTCCCTCCTTATCTATCACTAAACTATTATGCTATAATATTTGTGAATTGTTTAAACATCATCATGCTACGTTTCCTCCTAGCTCTTCTAGGAGGAAATCTCAACCTTTTCTTTTGGTTCACTCAAATGTCTGGGGACCAGCTCCGGTTACCTTGACTTTTGGATTTAGATTTTTTGTTACCTTTATTGATGATTATTCACACATGACTTGGATTTATCTTTTGAAATCTAAAAGTGAAGTGTTTGATGCATTTAAAGTATTTTATCATGAAGTGTGCACTCAATTTCATTGTTCCATCAAATCCCTCCATTCTGATAATGGGGGGGAATACATGTCTACTACCTTTTTATCCTTCTCGCAGGAACGTGGTATTTTGTCTCAGACGTCACGTGCTCACACACCTCAACAAAATGGTATTGCAAAATGAAAGAATCATCATCTTCTTGACGTCGCTCGCACCCTTCTGCTTGGTATGCATCTACCTAAACATTTTTGGGGTGATGCTCTCCCAACTGCTACTTATTAATCGTATACCCCCACGTATCCTGTCTTACAAATCTTCATTTACTATATTGTATCCTCATGATAATCCATTTTCTCTACCACCTAAAGTTTTTGGTTGTACATGTTTTGTTCAATTTTGAATGAGAGTAATGATAAACTTAGCCCCAGGGCAATTAAATATGTCTTTTTAGAGTATCCTCGGAGTCAGAAAGGGTATAAATGCTTTGACCCATTGACTCGCAAGAAATATGTCTCCACCGATATAACTTTCTTTAAGGATATTTCTTTTTTCTCCACTCCCGACCGTTCCCTCTGTGATCCGCTTGCGAGTCAGGGAGAGTATAACTCTTATCCTCTTTCTACTAGTGATCATGGGAAAACTTTTCTCCCCTCTATTCAATATCCTATTGGTGATATGGGTGAGCCTGAGCCTCTGCAGGTGTATCATCGTCGAGATAAATCTTCACACGCTTAACCATCCACCCTTCCGCTCACTTTGGATGTTGGCTCAGGTGACTCTCCTACCTCGAGTTTAAATCTTCCAATTGCCTTGCGCAAAGGGTCACGATCATGTACTCAACACCTCATTAGTAATTTCGTTTCAGATGATCATCTTTCACCTTTCAGTCGTTTGCAGCTTCCCTTTCATCATATATTATTCCTAAATTTCTCTCACATGCTCTTCAGAGTCCTGATTGGACGAAGGCGATGATAGAAGAAATGTCTGCTCGTGAGAAGAATCATACTTAGGATCTTGTGCCACTTCCTTTAGGCCATAAACCTATTGGTTGTCGATGGATTTATACAATCAAGTTTCTTCCAGACGGCTCAATTGATCGCTATAAAGTCCGTCTTATTGCTAAGGATTACACATAGACTCATGGTGTGGATTACTTCGAGACATTCTCTCCAGTGGTTAAGCTTAATTCGATTCACATTGTGCTCTCCTTGGTCGTTAATTTATCATGGCCCTTGTTTCAGCTTATGTTAAGAATGTGTTTCTCCATGGGGATCTTGCAGAGGAAGTTTACATGCATCAACCTCCTGGCTTTGTTACTTCTCACAACCCTGCACTTGTATGCCGATTGAAGAAAGCTCTTTATGGACTCAAACAATCCTCACGTGCATGGTTTGAAAATTTTAGTCAGGCTCTCTTGGAGTTTGGTTTTGTTCGTAGTCATGCCGATCATTCTCTCTTTATATGTCGACGATTGACGGGCATCATGACTTTCATTTTCTATGTATCATCCATTGAGACCGGCATGTTAGGGTGCAAGCCTCTACCACTCCCATGGATACTTCACAGAAACTTCGACCAAATGATGGTGCTCTCCTTACTGATCCCGAGATGTATCGACGATTTGTAAGCCGGCTTATTTACCTAACTATTACTCGCCCAGATCTCTCATTTGCGGTGGGGTTTGTTAGCCAATTCATGCAAGCTCCCCGTACTTCCCATCTCACGGCTGTTTACCGCATACTTCAGTATTTAAAATCAGCCCTGGGTCTTGGCCTCCACTTTCAGTTCCATGGTCATCTTCATCTTTCAGGGTATTTCGATGCTGATTGTGCAGGCAATACCTTTGATCGCCGCTCTACATCCAGCTTTTGTACCTTCCTAGGTGGCAATCTTATAACCTGGAAGAGCAAAAAGCAGCCAGTTGTTGCCCTGTCCTCGACTAAAGCAGAATATCGTGCTATGGCTCATGCGACGTGTGAACTCGTGTGGCTTCGCAACCTTCTTAAAGAACTTGGTTATCCTCTTTCGAATCCTATTCCTCTTCACTGTAACAACCAAGCGACCATCCATATTGCTCGTAACCCAGTTTTCCACGAGCGAACCAAACATATTGAGGTCGACTGTCACTTTATTCGGGAGAAAGTCGCTTCTAAGGAAATCGTCACTCCTTTTATTCGATGTGAGGATCAACTTGTTGATGTTCTTACAAAGTCCTTGAGTCGAGATGTTCTTCATCGTGTTCGTGACAAGTTGGGCATGATCAATATCTATACTCCAACTTGAGGAGGAGTATAGAATGCCAGTGTATTGTGTATGTGGTTTGGTGGTTAGTGTAAGTGCATGTGCACACTTCCCTTTTCTCTTGCAATGTACTATATGCTTAATTATAATAAAATATTATGTGTTAGGACAAGCAAGCCTAACACAACATCTCTCCCAAACTCTCCTTCTTCTCTCTCGATATTTTCCTCTCTTCTTCACATTATCATCATCAAATCATTCTCTACTATTTCTTGGTGAAATATCATGTGATGTTGATATTTTGCAATATCGATGGATGCTTGGCTGGAAGGTTGGATGGTTAAATAGGCCAGAGGGGATGGTTAGACTGATTTCTTACAACAACACATGCTTTTAAGGCCCCATTAAATGGAAACTTGTTATGTATGCAATCTTTTTGCAATTTTTTTATTTCTAAATATGCAAATATGTACATTTTAACATCTCCTGAAGTTTCTGGTTATCAACGATATTATAGACGATATCGATATTATTTTTGTATCCCTGGCCAGCAAAACTTGTAGCAATACAGATACTTCAAACACTGCTTCCAACAACAGTTGCATCTTTTTTCATCCTTTTTTTTTCAGCTAGGAAATTTCTGTAACAATCAGGATTAATTATAAATGTCATGATTCATTCTTGCTTAGAAGGTAGGAGTATGAAAGGGATGGGGGGTCCAACTTCAAGTCTCTTGTCTCTTGTTTTCTCTTAAACTACCAGTCACACGCATGGTTAAAAGACTTGGCAACTTGGACCAACTCGTTCAGTCCATAGTGTAACCATATTGGACGAGTGGGGGGTGACTTGGCTGAGTCATCCCCTATTGGCAGACTAGGCCCACGGTTTGATAATCCAGGCCATTTGCTCTTGATTTGCATCTTATTGACGCTATGTGCTGTCCATAGAAAACAACACAACAAAGAAAGAAAGAAATCTTGTGAATTATATGATCCTTAGCCCGAGAATATGCATCATATCCTTAGATTCTTATTTTGTACTATTTGGGCCATGTCTCTTTGATCCAAACCATTGGTTAGGTGGGACCCCTTCAGGATGCCACAACCCTAACCCTTCAATCAGTGGCCTGCAAATAGATGGCTAAGAAGAAAATAAAATAACAATCCATGTACAACTCAAAAAGAAGACAATCAATGCTAGGGGGTCCTCTAAACCAGCAGATATCTAAGGCGTGGTCTATTTGCACCGGGAAAAATCAAACCAATGGTTAGGGTCACATGATGGACAAAACTAAGTTTTCCTCAAAACAGAGACAATAGCCACACACACACGCACGCACGCACCTGGAATATTACAAACTCTTGGCTGGACAAGTCGCCTGGATCGACATGGCCAGACTTGGCTGAATCGCCTGAGCTGGAACTGACTGGGACAGGACGGACCAATTCACCCTTAATCCACCCCCTTTAGCCAAACCATGGTCTCAAACCAGATCAGGTTCCGACCAATTCCAAGTCGACTAGATGAGTTGCACCAAACTTATCTGAGTCCAAAAACCATGGTCACAAGTAGATAAGCATTTGGCACAGGTTCTTGTCATACAGTAACAGCATTTAAACCTGAAGAGAAGCCTGATACATTTCTCTTTACTTGGCAATGTGGAAATGTTAATCCCCAAGGATCAAAATCAAAGTAATCATCATCATCTAAGCCATATCCCAACTAATTGGGGTCAGATACATGAATCTTGTTCTGTCATATTCATGATGGAAGGTTGGCATGAGTTCGACACAGGCTGCCAACCTAATGCAACCTTCTTCCTTTATCCACGCTTGGGACCGGTAATGAGAACACAAAACTCCCTTAAGCGATATGTAATAGACTATTACATAGGTTGACTACAATCAACAAGTTAAAATCATGAGATTAATACATGAAGCAAAAAGAAAATAAACTAAGCTTGCTTCTCCTCTTCTATGAACGCACAGAGATCCAAAAAAAAAAAAAAAAAATCATAGAAATAAAAACACAAAAATGTGAGAGCAAATAAAAGACATGACAGACAGGAGACCGCCAATATCTCAACTTAGGAGTCGTTTCTGGGTCAACCATGAACCACCAATATTCATCCAACATTATGAAAAGACACCAATTAATGAGGGTTCCTAAATGACACTATCCAAAACACCGAATTTCCAAAACCCAATTGATATTCAAAACTTGCAAGGATATCCTGAATAAATTCTACTATCATCGGAAGTCCCTATTACCAGCAAAGTCCAAACTAAAAACGACCTACCAAATCATTAAAGACACCCAGTTACTAATTTTAAGAAAATTTCTAAAAATATTGAAAAGCTTGGTTACTTTCTAATAGGCAACAATATCATATATCATGCATTCACAACACAGATTTCAAGGTAAAAGACTACACCCACCAGATACAGATGGATTGCCATTACACCAAAGGAAAAACTGTAACAAGAGAGCCTAAACTTGTATCCACAATTCCCGGGTTAACATAAATGCAGCACAAAAGACCAGCACAGGTAGACAAGGCCCCCGGCCCCGAGATGAGGGCTGGTCAAGGCCTCGGCTGGACAATCTCTTCTTCCAGTGTATCAGCAATGAAGCGGCTAGCTCTCTTGAGTCGAAATTTTCCCTGGATGAAGTGAAGAAGGCAGTGATGGCCTTACAGGGAGAAAAGGCCCCCAGTTCCCAATTCTCTTCTATCAGGTTTTCTGGGACCTGATTCAGGATGATCTAATGGCATTCATGAATGAATTTCATATCAGAGGAAGACTTTCCAAAAATATCGGGGCGACGTTCATCTCGTTAATCCCCAAATTTTCGGGTGCTTCAGAGTTTAAGGAATTCAGGCCTATTAGTCTTGTTGGCAGCCTGTATAAGATCTTGGCCAAGGTTCTGGCAAACAGATTACAGCTCGTCATCGGTTCCATTATCAGTCCCAATCAATGCGCCTTCATCCCGGGGAGGCAGATAATTGATAATGCTCTCATCGCTAACGAATGTCTCCATTCCGCCCACCGTTCAAAGAAGAAATACATTTTTTGCAATCTGGACATGGAGAAGGCGTACGACCGCGTCGACTGGGAGTTTCTCCTATTTCTCTTGGAGCGTATGGGGTTCGGGGAGAGGTGGAGATCTTGGATTTGGGAATGTATCAGTTCCGTGCATTTTTCAATTATGTTAAATGGCTCTCCTAAAGGTTTTTTTAAAAGCACTCGCGGCATAAGGCAAGGCGATCCTCTTTCTCCCCTGCTTTTCCTTATTATCAGTGAGGCTCTTTCTGCTATGATCGGGCAGGGTCAGACAGAAGACATCCTCAGCGGTATTCCTATGAAAGGGATGTCACAGCCTATAACCCACGTCCAATTTGCGGACGACATCCTTATTTTCTCGGAAGCTAGGTCGGAATCGGTGGCCAACCTGCGTACAGCTATCCGCTGTTTCGAAACAGTGGCAGGTCAGAAGGTGAATATGGATAAATCTAAAATTTATGGAATCAATTTGGACTCTCAGGAGGTAAAGGAGCTCGCTGATATTATGGGATGCTGTACCGGCTCGTTTCTATCCTCTTTTCTCGGTCTTCCTTTGTGTTGGTGCTCCGAAGTCCCAGCAATGGGATAAGGTTATTCGGAGATTCCATAACTATCTGTCTGGCTGGAAAAGCCGATTCCTGTCTATTGGCGGTCGCCTTACATTGATTAACGCAGCGCTATCTAATCTTCCTACTTCATATCCTTATTTCGCTGCCCCGCTAAGGTCCTCAACGTTATTGAATCCCTCAGACACAATTTCTTATGGCAGGGGAAGGCTGATAAAAAGAAATTCAACCTCATTCATTGGAGCCAGGTCTGTAAGAACACTAAAGATGGAGGTGCTGGTATCAAAGACCTAAGGGTGATGAGCCAGGCTCTTTTAGGGAAATGGATTTGGCAGTTAGGCATTGAAAACGACTGCCTATGGAACAAGATTATCAAAGGTAAATATGGCACCTCAGAAGGAGGCTGGTGGATTAACGACTCAGCTTTATACAGGGCGTCCGCTTTATGGAAAGGAATTTGGCACATGCATCGTGAGATGATCAAAAGGATTGGGTTTCAAATCGGTAAAGGGGACTGCTTTAGGTTCTGGAAGGATATATGGTTAGGAAACACTCCTCTGAAAGACAAATATCCTAACATCTTTCGTGTGGTTCTCAACAAGAATAGTTCCATTCTTCAAAACTATGTTACCCACGCTGACAGAGTAGTCTGGAACATCCAATGCAGGAGAAATCTTGAAGACTGGGAAATTGATGATTATATCCAGCTCATGGAGTTCATCCAACATGCCATGCCTTCTCAGGAAAGTAAGGATTGCATTATCTGGACTGCAGACAAATCGTCCGTGTTTTCGGTCAAATCTTTTTTCAAGCAGCTTTCGATACCCAACAACAATCACCCCCTGCAGCATCCTCATTTCATCTGGAAGTATGCCGTCCCCCCTAAGTTAAAAAGTTTTTGCCTGGCTGGCTGGTAAGAGGAGAATTCTCACCGTTGATAACCTTAAGAAGAAAGGAATGATCCTCCCAAATGTGTGCTTATGCTGTATGGCCGATGAAGAAACAGTCAATCACATTCTCATCCACTGCTCTTTCGTCAGATCGATATGGGCTGCCATCCTTTCTTCCTTCAATATTGCTTGGTGTTTCCCTAGAGATGTGGATTCCCTTCTCAAGGCATGGCATGGGGTCCGCCTTCGTAAACCTTTATCTTGTTTATGGCGCATGGCAATTTTGGCGACTTGGTGGGCCGTTTGGATCGAAAGGAACAATCGTTGTTTTTGGAATGAATCAAAATCGCCTATGCTTGTTTGCTCCTTTGTCAAGTGTTTCATTGCTGAATGGGCCTCCCATTTGGATGGGTTGAAAGTTAATTTTGCTTTTCTTTCTGATTCGTAGGGTCTGCTATCTCAGCAGATTCCTTCGCTTTGTTTTTCTTTTCTTTTTCCTTTAATGCCAGTTAATTTTCAAAAAAAAAAAAAGACCAGCACAGGTAAAGAATATAACTAAATAAGAAAAGGCTCTACGAATTTGTCAGCCAAGTTGCAATAGGTCCGATGCTAATAGAATACCATATATGATCGGACACTCTATGTCATAGTCTAAAACTCATTGAATCGACCCAAAACTAAGTCAAATTTTCAAGTCTGAGTAACTTTTCAGATTCAGGTTTGCAGATTTAAATAGAAAGAACTTCACTCCGGGTTTTATATTAAAGGTAGGGGTCTTCTTCATGTTTCGTTTGTTTTGCAAAGAGCATATCGTTTTGCATGTCCTTTTGTTTCTCTACATTCGTATGTTAATTTATAAATTACATGTGAATATATAAACAGGATTCATTAAGCCGATGCCAAATAGCTGGGACAAGGCTATGATGCTGATGATGTGAAATTAGTTGAGTTTTCAAGTTTTGCAACAAAGTCTTCAAATTGAAGGGACCTCGTCATACATCAACTCAAGCTGGATTTTGATCTTTTGAACCATGCTCTGTATGATCATGCACTGTTACACATACCAAGGAAAGCAGTGTGGAAATCAAAAGACTTCAAGAACAGCATATAACCCATGAAAAACCATCAGCTCAACAATCATACCCAAATGAATCATGACATGGATGCTGATATCCTCCTGATCTCAAATGTAGCGAGGCAGCCGCTGCAACTCCACCCACACAATAGAAGCTGCATCAGCAATGCCACGAATACTTGAGCTTCTGAGATCAGAAAGAATGGTTTCAATTCTCGTGACGTCTGCTATGGAAATCGACAGTATCATTGCCTGAGACAGGTATTGCCTACAAGAAAACCCAAGGGCATGAAGCAGGCGCAGCAGCAGTAAACTGGAGTCTCCAGCCTGACACCAGAATTCAAGGCTGTTGCTTATCTTGGAAAGATTTGTCAGCAGCCCTGTCGTGGCCTCCCTCGGTGCTACCTTCATTAGCAAGACCAGACAGTCCGATGCCAAATCTGCAATCTGCTCTTCTCGGGTCCCACACAACTCCAAGAAGACACCAATGTTGCTACCAAAATCAGATACGTCCTTTATGGAATCTACTGCAACACTCATGTCAAAGGTAGCATTACTTAAGAGATCAGGCTCTTTTGAATAATCACTGCCTTTTCTGCAGCCCATTGCACATAGAATGAATGCCTTGCATAGGCCCAGGGTCGGTTCTAGAAAATCTTCCATCTCCTTCGCATTCACAAACTCCAGCAGATTCCCTATCCGCCGGACCACTCGTAACTGTGAGAGTATCTTTGTTTCCATCTCCGGAGCAGATGCCAGAGCCAAGCAGAGCTTCACATTATTAACATTTGCACTAGCAAGATCACCGAGCAGAAACTCAAAGCACTGAGAGACTGTCTTCGGTTGCAGAATATCCGAGACTTTAACAAAATCAAACTCAATGAGCATTACCAGTAGCTTCTGTGCATACATGGGTATGGGATCTTCATCCTCGATCAGGAACGGGTAGAGAGGGAGGAAATATTTATATGATAGTAACTTCAGATCACTTGATCTTTGCTTATCTTCAGATGCCATTGTATCTGAGATATCATTTAAGAATACAACCATGACATCGAACAGGTTTTTCAGGCACAAAAATCTGGCATCTCCATCTTTGTTGCCATTGTACAAGATGGCCAAACTTGGAAGAACTTGACTGATGAAAATTTTAGGGTCTTCAAGAATGACAGAAGGCTCTTCTGTGATCGACTCAAGAATCCGCAACAGGGTTATCTGGAAGTCATCTCTTCCCTGCAGTTATGCAAATGTAAGATTGTGAAAAAAAGAATGCGGGGAGCAACTACCAGGATATTTCTCAGTTCTGCTTCACAACATTTTTAGATTCAAAGGGAATATACAATGTTTGAAGTACATGCAGGGCCGTCATTTGGTGATCCAAACAATTTATATGATGTGCCCCAAGTGGATGAAACATATCCCTGTGAGATGATTCTAGCCATCTGATTGGAACCCCCATTAAATGCAGATCATGGACTACAAATCTACAATTTCGATCTGTCCACCAGATGGGCTACAATCATCTGATAGAGGAAATAATGAGGTGCAGCTTATCCCACAATGGGGCCCGCCAAAAGTGAGCCTTAGTTGTACAATCGTTAGGTTTAACAAAAGAATGCAATTATTTCCATCAAGCTTCACATAATACCTCTTTTGAATTCCCTTTTTTTTTCAGTTTGTTAGAGATAGAAAACAGAGAATCATATGCATGAGAAGAGTTTGGATTAAGATTTCATGTCAGAGTAAGCATGCAGAAATGAGAAAACAAAACAAAATGCACGTTCAGTTCACATCATTTTACCTGGAAAGATGCTTCCAGAAGCTTGAGGAGATTCGCCAACTGCTGCAAGACCTGACTGGTCACCACCCTGTGCTTGAAAGAAGAGCTTCCAAGAAGATGGAGAATGACAGGCAACAAGTGAAGATTCGTCCTTGGATTAGTTCTGCCGGTCAGGGCAGCAATCTGTCCATGGCGCTTCCCTCCCATCATCTGCTGAATATCCCCAGATATAGCGTCCATCAACCCGGGCACAGTGGCAGCCACTGCATGCACAAAAGCCCCCATACACTGCTTCAAGTAGCAATCCTTCTCTTTTGCCAACCGGTCCACTGCTGAGAGTAATCTGGCATTGCAAAAGAACTGGGGCAGCCATCTGCGGCTACACTTACAAAGGAGAGCCACAAAAACAAGTGCTTTCCCACGTAACGCTTCAGTTCCCTGCTCAATAAGGGATATAAGGCTCGGAAGCAGTTGTTTTTCCTCAAACAATGACAGAATGTGCCGACCCATGTTCGTAAATAAGTGACTTTCAGACAATGCAATGTTCAGAAGGTTTAAACTGATTTGCTGCTCGCGTGGACTACCCTTGACAAGAGCAGCAGCAATCTCCTTGAATGAAAGCTTCTCAAATACCGACTGTATACTTGGAGGGCTGAAACGTGCCAGGCGTACCAAACAAGATCCAGCAGTAAGCCTCGTGCTCTCCTGTTTTCCTGTGGCCTTATATATGTAGCACAGATTTCCGATTACATCCTGGCTGGTAAACCGAGCAGTCCAATCCCCTCCTTGACTGCAGATGTTTTCTATCGTTCTTAAAGCGTACAACTGAGTAACATCATCCTCTCCTTTACGCAAAATGGAGGAAACCAACGCAATCAGTGGACTGGGTACCTGTCCAGAAAACCAATCAAGCAGTGGTAAATCAAGAGAGAAATATTGACCATCTGATGAATTATAGGGTCCATGGTTTGGTGATCCAGACTGTGGATGTAATGGTCCCATCCATGGATGGAAGATGCCCTAAAAACCTTCCAGATTGAAAGATCCTAGCCATCCAATACTTGCAGTATGTTGTGAACCTTTGTTGTATTTATTCCAACCATCTATTTGTAAAATACTGATTAAAGGTTTAGTATCTTCAGGCCAGGGACTTTTGCAGAGCATCCCTCATCCACAGTGGCCCCATCAGATCACGAACCCATGGACCCCACTTATATAGACTATAGCACATTAGAACACAAAGGGTTCAATTAATTAGGAGAGGATTGAAGCGCCAAAGTCAGCAACAAAGATGCACGCACAGTGACACAAGCATATCTTTGCATATTATAGAGTCATAGACTAAGGCAACATCATCATCATCCAAGCCATATCCCAATTAGTTGGGGAGACCAAAGGCAACATTAATCACTCTTTTTTTTAACATTACAAATATCCCAGACAGTTAAAAGAATGCAGGATCCAAAATTATTCTGAAACATTTGCTTCATCAGTGGATAAAAGACACTGAGCTTTGTGTTCCAGTGAACGCAAACAAAGATATAAGGTATTAAGGTAGTACTCTAACCTGCCAGCCTGATGTAGATCGGCTGTCCTTTGATGGAGACTCTAGGGCAGTGCCATCTCTAGCATGCTCATTTTGAGTAGAGATGTAGAATAGCAGCTCGCCCAAAGCAGCCATAGAAAACCTCCTCACTTTTTCCTGTTTATCTCTTAGCCCATCTGTCAGCGCACCCATGATTCCAGAACTCGCCAGATCAGTTTCAATGAAAGTGGAATGTCGGATCAACAAGCCAATCAATGAAGCAAGCTGAACACGGAGAACAGAAACCTTGGATAGCCGCAACATTTTGACAAGCACCAGCATTATCGATCCATTAGTTAAGGTATTTGCAGCATCAACATTCCCGCTCAACATCTCCAGGTATCTAATCGTGTTCTGCTTCTCTGAGACTGGAGAATTTCCATTCAAGATGAGTATGATCCGACTGTTGAGAGCATCCAGCTGCTCAGAAGGTAGCTTCACAAAGTCATATGCATTGGGTGCATCAAAGGGAAGCAGGGGCATTGCCTCCGAAGCTTTGTCACCTTTCCTGCTAGGCATAACTGGTCTGACTGAGAGATCAGATGGATGCCAATGTGCTTGTGAGAGATTATGAGATGAATTGGACAAATCTGAATCCGGCACACTCCCTGAACCTGTTTTGATGCGCTGACCTCTCCTTTGAAGCCCAACACTGGGCGGGGTAGCAGCCACTTCGACATTTTCTGAACACGACTCACGTTCGAGTGTGTTTGGATCCTCAGGAATGGTCATATCACTGTCAGCTGGGAGATTTGACTGATTTGAGTTATTAATTATCTCTTGAACCCTCTCATGATCATGAGTTTGAATTGGAAATTTCTCTCCAGGAGTAGAAGGCCGATTATCGGATTCATCATGTGCATCTTCCTCCGAGTTCTCACCAAAATCAAGCTCCATGTCATTGTTCTCAATTTTCACTTCAGCATCATTCTCAGAGCTTTCAGGCAATGGCCTCCTATAGTTTTCCTTCTCGTTCTCCTTCCTAAGGTTTGATTTTGCTATCCTCGACAACCTAAGAAGACTCACTTCCTTTGTTGCTTCTTTCTGCTTCTCCTCCATAACTTTGTCAGATGTCTTTGTCTGAATCCTTCTACCACTGGCCAAATTTTTAGCCGGCGTCTCAAATCCTTTGCTCCTGATATTGAAATTCCCATCCTGCTTAATAACTCCACAAGGATCCCTTTCACGATATTTAGGGGGTGTCCTCTGTTGGAGAGGTTTATCACTGTTCCGTTCGGAAAGGTATGGTTTTGATAATAGTTGGACCATATCATCAAAGGCAGGCTGGGGAGGTACAGGCACAGGAGTGAATTTGGTTTTCCAAAAATCATGCTGGCAAAGCACAAGCCACTGCACTCTTTCAGCAGGATCTTTTATCAGTAGGCAGTTTATTAAGCTTACAAAATTGTTGCTCGGATTATCCGGGAGAGGAGGTACTGGATCTGAGAGAATAGATTTTACAAGTTGCGTGAACTCCTTCCCAACAAAGGGAGGTTTTCCACTGTAGCATTCATATAGGACACAGCCAAGTGCCCAGAAATCGGAAGCATAGGAATGAACACCTCCATCCTGAAACAACTCGGGTGCCATGTAGCACGGAGTTCCACGCTTCGCCTGTGGAAGCTAAACAGGTGCAAAAAAGAAAAAGAAAAGAAGAAAAAATCATATTCAAATTTAGTAGACATGCTGCAAAAGCTACTATATGCAGACGAATGCCAAATTTTTGCAGTTCAGAGGAACCAACCGTGGAAAGAGAACTCTTCGATATTTCATTTAGTCGTCTTGATAATCCAAAATCACATAGCTGAAATGCATGAGACACAAAAACAAGTTACTCCGAACCTACATCTGAAAATGTGAAATGCCTAAACAAAAATGAACAGGAAAGGCCACAATGACAGACTGATAAAATTAAAAGGAGATGAATACCTTCATACGCCCATTCTCATCCAGTAGGATGTTTGATGGCTTCAAGTCACAGTAAATGATCCCCTTTGAATGCAAGAACCTAAGTAATTCATAGGTATCTGACATTAACAAAAAGAGGGAAAACATAAACGAAAACACATCCTACAAACCACAAGGATGAAGGCCAATGAATGTTTACTGCAAAGCTTTGACAAGGTCACGGGCTAGATCATGTAAAGAATCCTCAGGAAGCCGACTATCCTGCAGCCAAGTTGGTAAATAAGATGGTATTGTTATCTAAGATTTGTAAAGAAAGAACGGAAGCAAGCCATGCTCTTCCAATGTCCCAAACATAACATTCTATCAAATATGGAGAGGCACATTTTGAAGTGAAGTTTTCAGAGTTCAAATAATTTTTAAGAATGAGAGTGGAGAGAAAGAGAGCCTAGTTTAACCTTAGGATAAGCAATCAGTCCAACAAGATATTTTCTTCATGCAATAAAAGTTAACTTGAATCAGAAACGGCAAGCTAAAGCTATCAGAGGGACTATACTCCTCCCAATCAATATACATACATCATTGGAACTTTTCTCCATTTGTGGCAAGAGTTCTGTTAAAATATAGCATTGAAGCAAGCCAAAAGGAGAAGCCCATGTGAATAACATGGACAACTATCCAAGTTTTGAAAGTATGATGAACGTTTGTCCGTAGTCCAATTCATGGTATAAGGTGTTACTGCTGAGGCCCTTCATATATGAGGTAATTTGATTCTCATCCTGCAGGTGCACAGTATACTCTGTTTTTCAGTTCTGACAAGTGGGTTAATGGTTACCTACACCTTGTCCCAAAGTGGATGGATCATGCCCCAAAAATCTCCCAGATTGGAGGATCATAGCCACCCGGATTGGAATCGTATCCAGTTGAATGTGGACTGTTGCTGTATTTCTCTTTGTAGCTGTCTATTTGTAGGACACAAAGACAGAGGTTAGGATCATCCTATCAAGGAGATTTTCAGGTCTTGGTACCACTGCAGTGTGATGCAAAAGACCAATGGTCTGGATTACCAGGCCATGGGCCCACTTGTCGAATCTGATATCCGAGCATACTCTGCAAAGCCTAACTCGAGGTTCCTATAATTCCATGTCAAATATACTATCAAATAGCCAGCTCTCACCCCCTGCCCCGTATCCTTTTTCTTCCATTTCGTAGGATCAGTAGATGCGTTCTTCCTTAGGAGTAGGCAGAGGCAATAAAAATAGAGAATTACCAAAGATTCAAACCAAATAAGTTGGCAACTCAGGATACTTACAAGATCCAATAAGTGCATCACATATAATACCTATCAAATCAATTTCGTGAATAAAATATAACCAACCAACCAACCAAATGAATAAATTGTTTAGAATGATTGTTTGCTATTTTCATACAGCATCAACCTGCATTTAAGCACCTCCTAACATAACTAAGTTACGCTTATCATTGAGTTACATGTACCAAATGCTGTTGAACAATATATTTTAGAACCTGGCACAATCCAGCTATTCTCAAAGCCATGTTGTGTATGTCTGTTTCTAACTCATGGCAGGTAGGATCCGATGACGTGGCCTGGCTGTATTCAGCGCTTTATAAGACATACAAAATTTCCTAAATGCATCTCCAGACTTTCTAAAATTCATTGCAAGAAACTGTATTAGAAATCTAATTTGATTTCATGCACCCTTCTGTGTTAAATATTAATGAACTGGCAGATATTTGGTCTGATGTTGAAGCTTAAAAGTTCTTGTCGGAACCAAGGTGACCGTTGATTTAGCATAGAGGAACTTGAAAAGGTGAATAAAAATTACTTTCAGGGGGGGGGGAAGAATCAGATCATCAGATTAGTATTGATTGAATCTGCTTCTTTGTTATAGATGAAATGGCTTCCCCTCCTAACTTAGATGGAAAGCCGCTCATGTATAACAACGATTCAAATGTAAAAAGAAGGTTGGCAAAGTAATAGAGTGGAAAGAATCTATTAAGATTTAAGAAAACCAGGACATGGTAGAATTCAGAATGTTTGCACAGCTAGAAAGTATCATAGTGATTCAGAAGAGAACCATGAATACCTGGTGCAACAAAGTCAGCAGATCTCCGCCAACACAATACTCCAATACAAGCCACAAGTGGGCAGAAGTTTCATACCTAACAAGTAATGTTGCATGACACCCAATAAGAAATAACAACATGGAAATTTTTTTAAGCAGTATCCAAGTGAAAATTTAGCATCACTTGGGAAATCCAGACCATTGAACAAAATGCATACACTAAAAAATCCAAATGGTCCAAATGTCTGTGTAAAAAAAGTTAATGTGAATTGTTCCTGTTAAGGGAGTGTAAAGCAATTTAAATTCTAAGATGACTTACCAGGAATAAAATTTGAGTACATTCGGATGACTCAAGGAATGAAGGATCCGTACCTGCATAAAGAAAAAAGGACCTTCAACAAAAAAATCTGTACAAATAAGAGAAAACAACAAACAATGTTTCTCATAGTCTTGTTAGATTGAGGGTCAATCTGCACACATTATTTTAAAATTACTGTTTAATTGAACAAGAGTAATTATGTTGAAGAATCAAGGTAAAAATAACTAAGAACCCTCAAAGCCCGCTAGATATAACAGGAAAAGAAAAAAGATTAGAATCCTTAACACCAATTTAGTCATTAAAAAATTCGAATTGTACAACAAGGCATGCATTGAATCATTATAATGTCAAAATGTAGATTGTAGCTTGTAGATGGCACATAACATCTAACAACCCATTTGGTGACACACTCTTCCATGATAAAATTGTGAATGGGAATCCCAATTGGGAAGTGCATTGTGCTTGGGGGACTGATAAAGAGGTGGAAAGGGCATAATTATTTGGCAAATCATATGCATATGCATCCAAACAAAATCAAGAAGTCATATTTAGGTCCAAAAAATAGACATTGCATACACAAGGAAATCAAATTTCAGAAATCACATGCAAAAAACCAAACAATACGCCTCATAGAAGAAAGAAAAGGAAAAAACAGGAAGAACATACAATACGCCCCATAGAAGAAAGTAAAGGAAAAGAGAACTATAAAAAATGAACTAGACGCTTTCATCATTGCAGCCTTTTCAATCATACAATTGAAGCTCAAACTTTCGGTTGCAGTACTTCTTTTTCAATTTTGCTTGTTAATCAACCATTGGAGATACTCTTCCACCTCTTGTTAATGCTCCAACGCACGCAAAAATGGTTTTAGCGGTTTCAATTTCATAATGTGGCTCGCCTAGAGACCGAAACCAGGATGACTCACAGTGACTCAATCCATTTCGGTCCGGTGGCACATACTTGTTCCAACCAAACCCAATTGATGCAGGAAAACTAACCATTTACTCTAAAAGCTCGAATTGATAGAGAGGGGCAAATCAATCCCTTTATCTCAAAGCCCAAGCCCCACATCCATGGGTTAGGTCCTGGACCGAACCCCCCTCGTGGGCCCCAAATCACATGGATTCTGCCTCACACAAGCCACCCGCCTCACACAGGCCCCAAATCACATGGGTTCCGCGGGCCAACCACCCCGAGTGTTCCCCCACATCCCACAGGCCACCCTACTCGAGACCGGTGTGAAAATGCCCCTGCATTACTAATATGAGTTGGGTGAAACCATGTCATGTCAAAACAATATTTTAAACAACACAATTAAGGCAAACACATACAAGCAAGAAAAAATGCTTTATAAATGAAAGTTCCAATGTTCATGGAAATTTATATTCCTGATAGTCCAACATATTTGTACTACATGATCCGGAACTCAATTAGAGAACATTGTCGTGAATAGCACCACTTTGGAGACATCTACCTCATTTAACAAACTAGGCCCAATTGGAAATTTTCATAGCAAGAAAAAGTAAAAATAATACAAAGGAGTTTTGTCATTGCATTTTATCATTAACTCGTATCAGCAGCATACATCATAGTCTCCTAATATGAATTGTCCATTTCTGTCGCAAAAAAATTGTAAGTTTGGGAGTAAAGGATCCCTCCCCCCCCCCCCCCCACCAAAAAAAAAAAAAAAACCCTGCTCAATGGGTAATTCCTGCTCATCGAACACTCCTAAATACTTCGAAATTAGTCTCAATTGCCAACTGGTTGAAGGAAATTTTCAAAAAAAAAAAAAAAAATGGAAAACACATGAAGAACCAATGGATATAGAAATCAAAGCCCCAAATCCATGATTTTACATGCAAAACATGAAGAACCAATGGATTTGTAACCATTAGACACTGATTTATCATAATTTCAACAAAAAAAAAAAAGAGATCAGAAATTGAAAATGCTCCTCGGATCGAACATGTGGGATATATCAACACTACTTATGCATTTCGTATCGCACATATGGGATACAAGATATATCGTGGGATATATCGGCCGATATCGTCGATATTTAAAACATTGGTTGAAGGTGAATTCCACCAGAGAAAGACCAATATCCCGCATAGAGGACAACTTGTGGGGAAGTTCATCAAGCATAATCCCCTTAAACTCCTGTAACATTGGTTTCGACTTCTCTAGAATATTCATAGGTTCTACTTCCTTCCTCTTTACAACTAATGCATTGATCTCCCCCGTCTCCTCAGATTCTTTAACGAAATCCCATTCGGTTACGAGAAACTGCTCCTCCACTTTAGACGTTTTGGGTTGGTTCCATTCTCATAGGGGCAAGGATAATCTTCCTACCATCTTTAACAATATATATATATATATATATATATATATATATATATATATATATATATATATATATATTATAACGGCCTCTATGTGTGGCATCAACATCATATTGTCATGATCGACCAAGTAACATGTAACAAGCATCCATATCGACCACGTCACACTTACTTCGTCCTTATAATATTTACCAAGGGAGAAGGAAATATGACATCATTCAGCTACCTTTGTTTCGTTGACCTCCTTGATCCATCCAATCATGTAAGGAGAGAGGTACCTTTATGTCTTTAGTTGGAGCTTTTCTACCATAGTCTTCGACACGAGGTTTTCACTACTTTTGTCGTCTATGATTAGATCACAGACCCTTTAGTTCACGGTGCATCTCGTTCGAAAGATGTGCAGCTGCAGATCTCTCTCTTCCTTCGGCGTGTGCAACAACTTCCATACTATCAAAGTGGTGGTATGTGATTCACCATTATTGGGTGATGGCCTGTGATTCGTCACCGATGCCGCACCACAAACATGATGATCGCGAGCTCCATCCTAGATCTCATATTGTTTGTCATTACGAAGACAAGTTTGTCCTAAGGCTTTTGTCAAACGGTTGATTGTTGCAATAATCCTTGCATGGCTCGCAAATTTTTCCGTCAGAAAGCATCAAACGTTGTTGTTGTCATAAGATTGTCCCCTGGAGCACCATCATTGGGGTTGCTACTCTAACCATCGTTAGATGCCACCAAACACAGGAAAAGCCTTACTCTAATACCAACGAACACGGGGAAGGGTGTGAGGAGGAAGCTCACCGTCTACCTCAAGTACGCAAAATCTTGAATCCACAAGATAAAAGAGAGAAAACTCTAAATATTTTTGTTGAAAAATAGGTAATGTATGATTTCTCAATTATATCACTAATAACGAAAAAATAAAACCCTAATTCAAAATTACCTAAAATAGCAAAATTCTAACCCTAATTGAAAGTTACCCAAAATAATAAAACTCATCTAAAGCCTAATTTGCCAAAAATAGAAAGTCTAGATAAACCTTACAGGAGGAGTCCTAGCATGATTACAAGTAATTTCAAAAAGGATAGAAATCTAAAACTCTAAAACTAAGGAAATACGACAAAAATCGGAATTACTAAAAATAGTAATTTTTTCCTAAAATTCCATTTTTGAACCAAAAACATGCATTTTCTCACGAAACGAAAGGATGTGACCCACAAAGTGGGTCGGTCAACCCCGAATGGCCCTTTATGGTAAAGATTGATAGGTCATGCATCCCATAACAAAATCTGAATCAAAAGTTTGGTTAATTTACAATTCACACTTCAAACAACAATTTCTCCCTATCCAGATTGAATTTCTTCGATCCGGATGCATCTAGGGCCCAATTACGTCATGCCCCATGTGGGACTGGACCCAGATCTAATGGATTACTTCCGCTTCCGTTTGGCCTTCTTTCAGTCCAACCATGTTAGGAATGTATTTGTGCCACGTCCTACAGCATGAGTGAAAACTTTTATAAAATTCCTACTAATTATGATGTTAGAGATCCCATGATGCAGTATCTGAGACTTACACATTGAGAAAGGATAGTGTCAATATGCTCACAAGGATGAATGATTGATGTTTTATACTAAGGACCTATTTTATTAAATGAATTTTCTAAATGCTCATGCATTAATATAATATTCATACATAGTTTCTTTACCAAGCCTTTAAACCATCTGTGGTGGACCATGTTCTCTAGATTGGTCATTGTTTCCTTCTCTTCAGCAGGTCGTTCTCCCTACTCGCCCAAGAATTTATCAGCCATGGCATGCATGTTCAGGATGAGGAAGCACACTGAGTTGCAACCGCCTTCTGTAACAATATAAAAGATGAGGAAGTGCGAGTTAAGGCGCGACAACCTCCAGTCACAGCTATGTGTATAGATTATTGGATTATTGTTGTATTGGGCATGTTCAGATAAAATTTACATGTGTTAATGCTTATAACCCTATACCACCACATAATGATAACTTTAAGTATCTACAGATGAGACTTTGAGAGTTGAATGGCAGCCATAACGATAGTAGGGTTAGGAGTTACTATGCTGAGTCTACACATATGTGCTTTAGATGGAACCTCTGTTTGATGAGGTTAAAAGTTATTGAGCTAGTGTTCACACTCTATACATAGGACCTATCTCCTAATGATGTTCGTGCCTGTATGGAGCCAAGTTAAGAGTTATTGAACTGAGTCAATACTCATGGCTTTAGGCAGAACTTTTGCATTGTAGACCCAACATATGCCTAATAATGTCTACTTTACGGCATAGATGAGCGACCATGTACTTAGAGCATTGAGTTGGACTCCACTCCGAGATTGATTTACTCATTAATGCTTGATTCCGTATGATCGGTGCATTTGTGTGGGTAGTTTTGGTCCCATAGGTGCCATCATCTACCCATCTTTACGTATAGGAAGATGAGATTGAATGTCGCTAATTTAGCATACAGTATGAAGGTCATGCTTAACTCAGTCGAGGATGTACCACTAGGAAAGTGACTTACTTGATTCTAAATTGTGTAGTTGCGTGGACAATGCCCCTTAATAGCAAACCAAGTTCCTAAGGCCATGATTACACACTTTGAGACTCATCCACCACAGGATTATTGAGTTTTGTGGGACAATAATTTGCATTTCGTTTCTTTAAATTATATATAAGTAAATAGTTAGAAAACATTTTGAAGAATGTTCGCAAAAGGATTTGTGATTTGAACTCAATAAGAGGGATAAGTGTGTATGCTGGCAGAGCAATCCTATACAAGATATTCAATAACGATAACGGTGGCCATAAAGGCCAGTAGAGTTGCCATTACGATGGAGGTCGTAATGACCTTTTAAAAAAACCTGCATCGGCCACGCAACAGACTGTTACAGCCCATTTTTCCAATAATGGCTATTACAGCCCCGTAAAGCATAACAATTCCCACAATTACCACCATTACGTAACCGTTTTTTACTACATTGATCCTAGATCGAGGATTGTCTCCATCTAATGTGGTCATGCAAGTCTAAGGTGGACAACTTGAGGTTGTGCGCTAGAATGATGATCATTTAGCATATAGATACATGTGTGTAAAGACACTGGAATCCTAGATAGTCCTAACTCCCTGATTCTAGCTCTAAGCATATGATGTCAGTTAACATTGTTGAGGACAAAAAAAGTTGTCCCCCACTATAGGGTTGAGTAGGAGATAAGGGATGGGTGTCAACCCCTAGTGAGTGTCACCTGCCACCAGTGTTTGAAGTATCGGTATCGCTACAAGTTTCGTTGGCTAGGGATATGGAAACAATATCGATATTGCTAATAATATCGCTGATAACCGGAAATGTGGGGAAACATGGGAAAATTGGTGAAATTTTTAGCGAAACTTCAGGAGATGTTAAAATGTACATATTTATATATTTAGAAAAAAAAAATTCAAAAAGAATGCATACATAACAAGTTTCATTTAATGGGGCCTTAAAAGCATGTGTTGTTGTAAGAAATCAAACCAACTATCCCATCCAGCCTATTTAACCATCCAACCGTCCATCCAAACATCCATCAATATTGCAAAATATCAACAACCATGATATTTCACTAAGAAATCATCAACAATTGGAAATAAAATGAAAGATTGTGATCTCAATATCGTGCATGTTGCGATATTGATAATATCGAGATATTATCAATGACAAATTGAACACTATATACAACCATGTGCCCGTGAAAAAAAAAATTGAAATAAAAATTTACTATTGAAATATCATCGATACACTTATGATACAAGCATTACCTAGAATTTACAGTCGAAAATATTGGCAATACATTGGCAATATTGATGCATTGGCAATATAAGTGACACCTCGAATTTACATAGTTGAAAATATTGGCGATTACATTAGCGATATTGATACGTTGGCGATACTTGGCAATACATTGCTAATACCTGGAATTTCTAATACTACCAGCGTTATCAGTATTGCTGAGCTAAAGATAAAGATAATATCAGAGATAATTCGATAATATCTGAACACTGCCTATCACCCCCCCTCTCACAATCTTTCAATTTCATCTCTTACCCTCGCTCTCACTCCTCTAGCACTTGCATGTAAGCACTTGCAACACATATGACCATGCTAAGCACACTCCACTTCGGACAGCAATCCATGTCCCCCATTCGACCGATCAAGGGGTGTTTCCCACTCAAATGTTGTCTGAACCACAAAACACACATTCCCCCCTTGGACCGCATACACGGTGCTCCCTTCTCGTGGACCGTGTGCTCATGCTCCTTGGAACGTGCATTGTGCATCCCCTGTTTATTGGGTCGTGCATTTTCAATTCCTCCCTATATCATTTGAAAGAAAAGGAAGTGTGAGAAATAAGAGATGAGACAAATAGAGTGAGGCCTGCCCACTAGCATTTGACTGGAACCGTGCCATTGGCATACTATCTCCGCCGTTGGATCGAGAAGGTGAATTGCCTTGTCTTCTACATGTAGTTGATTTAAGCAGGCCACTGAGTTCCATGTTTTGACTCCTCAGTTCGGTCATGTAATCATGTCATTCGATCCATAACAATAACACTCAAAATGTAATGTGCCGCATATTCTACACCCAACAGGGAATGCATCAGATGGTCACTTTCTAGTTGCTCAGCGGCAGAGGTAGCTCAATCTCAAAACAAGCCTCATTATGCAGAGAGGAATAGAAGATATAAGAAAATCACCAAAGTATCCTTCAAGAAGATCACAACTATGTGATTTAGCTGAGATTTTCTCATTCTTCACATAATCGAACCTCCAAAATCATATCATCAATTGCACCCATTCTACTAAAAATGACGGATGGTTGAATTGTTAGTGGGGGGAAAAGCAAAGCAGATTAATGTATTTATTTTGAGAAAAAATGGGGAAATAGGTTTATTCAGATTATTGATGTGAGTGTTGGAGAGATGTAGACATTCTTCATGCGGTATTGTCATACATTGCTCAGCTCAGATTACTAGCATTTCTCATACCAGACGGCATTTCATACAGGCCTGCTCATCTTTCATTGATCCAGATTGTTCGACTGGTTACCCCAGCCATGGACGGCAGTGGGCCAAAATGCCTCGTCTGCCAAAACAATCCCAGCAATTGGACGGCGGATTTCTTTACACTTGATAAAAATGTTTCAACGGTTTTAATTCCCTGGTAAAAATTTAACAGATGGCTAGGATTTTCAACGAGAGAGTGAAATGCAGCACCGTCCATCCGCAGAGGGGCCCAGAGAGTGATTGCAGAAAGGTGGGTCCCACGTGCTTGAAAGAAAGAATAACCCCAAATCTGCAATCATGCTTCCTTCCATTTTATTCTCGAATTCGTTAAAATTATAATTTAAAAGAGAAAGAGAGAGAGCATTGTTACTATTACTCACTTCTTGCAGAAGCTTGTTTTTCTGCGACTTATCAACGCTCTTCACGGCAAAGTACTCGATCGTCTTCTTCTTCCGTCCTTTGTAAACGGTCTAAAAAAATTTAAAAAAAAAAAAAGGGAAAGGAAAGAAAATGAGATGAAAACAGAAAAATGAGATCGTGCGGAGCGGTCACGCGATCTCGTTCTTCTGATTTTGATCTTATTTTTTTTTTTTTTTTAAAAAAAAAATGAGATCAAAATCAGAAGAATGAGATCGTGTGGCTGAAGCTCGATCTGGAGCTGTCCCAATCAATTCACAGAGAAATGCCAATAGATAGAGAAAATACAGAATGTTTGCCCTTGCCGATTGCTTCATATATGTGGTATTGATTCATGCTCGATGTTGTTGTTCTTTCGCTCTGAAAGGTGTTTGTAAATGACGAGAAATGAGAGAGCAATAGCTCAGAGAGAGATAAAGAAAGAGAAAGGGAGGGAGAAATGGAGATTTGGGGATAGAATCCTAACACCACCGTTTCGAAAAAGGACGGTGATTCATCCTCATATGCCAGTCACATACGGATATCCAGACCGTCCAGTTTGTGGAGCAGTAGATCGATAGAGAAGATGTCAAAAATCACTCTAATTAATTAATCCTAGCCGTCCATTTTATGTTTATCAAATGGATGGTTAAAAATTAAATAGTGAGTGGTCGAAATTTCAAAGGAAAAAGATCAGATAGTTAATAGCATCATCTCACTTTCATTCTTTAATTTATATTCCATCCACAGGTGGGACAGATATTGGACGGCCTTGATTGTTTTAAAAATATGTTCTGTCAATGGTGGAAGCGTCGTTGCTTGTTTTAATGTGGTAGTAAATAGTCGAACCCTAGTCTTTTTGCTTCTTCTTGTCTTTTCCTTCGTTTTTAATTTTTGAAGAGGCGGGACGATGGAGTGGTATGAAATTAAAGTGGGGCCGTACTACAGTGATAGTTGACCACCTGTTTATGAATGTCGGTAACTTATCCACCACAAGGGGCATAAATTTACAGTAATCTGGACCGTCCAAATCGTGGAACCACATGTGGATTGAACATAGATATAAAATTGAACTTATCGTATGATCATGGCCATATGGCTTCTTCCAACGAATCCGAACCGTAGAAATTTTAATTTTAGCCGTTCGTTTGACAACTGAAGTATGCATGGTTCGCACCATTCTCTTACTTTTAAATATTTTTTTTCACCACATTCTATTTGCAAAAGATCCTAATTTTGAATGGGACGGATTGTTGGCACAGTGCTGCATTTTGAAAACTGCAATGAATTACCGCCGCCGTCTTGCGCTTTGTTGGAAGAGGTTTGCGACTCCGCAGGCACATCTACAAGCCGCACGCGTGTAAAAATGGCACGTGTGATGAACACGCGAGCGCTGCATAAGGTGGGACCCACCGTGAAAAGGACTTGGGGCAAAATCAGACCGTTGGAAGTTTTCCATCACCCGGTAATTTGCGACCGTTGAAAGTTTTTCTAAACCGTAATTGTTGGGAGCGGATTCGGGCGGATTGCTTACTGACAGCGTCGGTAGCGAGGTAGCTACTGGCAATGATCCGTGGCCCCTGACGATGTATGTGTTTTTTATCCAAGCCGTTTATCTGGTTTTATAAATCACTGTAGAGCAAGAGCCCCATAAATGAGGTAGATCCAAATCTTGAATCGACCACACCACAAGAAAATAGTGGCAATTGAATGCCCACCATTAAAAACTTGGTATAGCTCCACTGTAATGTTTATTTATCATCCAACCTGCTGATTAGGTCATGAACACTTTGATGAAGAGAAAACATACATATCAGCTTAATCTAAAATTTTTGTGACCTTTAATAAAATTTTAACGGTGAGTGCTTAATCACCTCTCTTTCCTGTGATGCGGTCCGTTTAAGATTTTGATATGAATCATCTCTGGGCTCATCACATTATAAAATAGTCTGGAAAAAAATTTTAAAAAAATAGATGGAAAGCGTGAATGGGATACATACATCACCATGAGCCCTTGGATGACTATGAGTAGCCACCTCGCTACTCACGCTGTCAGTACGCAGTTGGCGTCCGGTCAGGCCGGGTTAACACCGAGTTTGGAACGTGACCGTGAGGCCCCGCCCACCGTGATGTATATCTAAGCCGTTTATCCGTTTTGTGATTTCATTTTACAGCATAGCTTGAAAATAAAGCAAATCCAAATCTAAGTGGAGCAAACCGTGGGAAACAATGGTGATTAGCTATTAAAAACTCTATGAGGGTAACAAAAGTTACTTTTTTCCCTTCATTCGGTTTCGCGTTACATCAACAAGTTAAACGGTGATCAAGCATTACGGTAGGCCATAAGAAGTTTTTAGTGGTAGGCGTTCAATCACCATTGTTTCATGGGCTCAAAAACGTGGATTTCAGACTGAGTAAAGTTTGTGGGGGCCACCCTAATATATGTGTTTTATCCATGGCATTCATCCATTTTAACAACTCATTTTAAAGTGTGAGACCATAATTGAAGCATATCCAAAGCTCAAGTGGACTACACTATTGCGTGAGTGCATAGACTCATGAGAGTTTCAACTAAGGTCATAGTTTATGTACCGACCATGGTGTGTGTGGGGTCTGAGTGTGTGTAAAAAATAAACTTGGACTACGGTGGAAAACAGTGTGAATTGAACACTTGCCATTGAAAACTTCTTTTGACCACGAGTTTTGGATCAAGCAATCTTTTTTGTTTGGCCTTCATCCATTCTCGTGTGATCTTATGAACAGGTTGGATGACAAATAAATATCACAATGAGCTCAAGGAAGGTTTCAACAATGGATGTCATTATCTCTATAGTTTCCTATAGGGTTTTAACAGTAGATTATTCATTAACTAAGTATATACCCCATTGTGGACGTTGGATTGCACGAAGGTGGGTTGTGCTCGCTTGGTAAGGCTCTTTGTTAATGTATAAGGGGCGTTATATTTGACTAGAGTCATCACTAGTTGATTAATCTGATTCCACAATCGACTATACCTTTTGAAACGTTAAGATAGATAATTTGAATATTCTGTGTCCTAAAGTGACTTTTTAATCTACAATTGAAGATTTTGGATAAGAGACCATAATTACAAAGATGGAAAGTATTAGTCACTCACTTTGCCTGTACAAACATATAGTCTCTACTCCATAGATCAGGCAAACAATGGAGGATTCAATTTAGTTATTGAGCTTTGATAATGCAAAGTGTGTGCGATGTTGTGTTAAATGCAACACCTATGACGTGTTGTGATCTCAGCTGGATAAATCTACCTTGCCTGTCCCACTTGCAAAAGCAATGAGTCAATCAACCCGAATTTTTATGGGTACCACAAAGTACACGTTTGAACTAATTAGGTGCAAAATGCTATGTATGCAACATTAAGCATGTAAAGTTATGTATGTGATGTTAAGTGTGTGCAATGCAATGTTGGATGCAGCGCATATGACAAGTCGTAGTCCCGACTAGATAAATCTGACTTGACTCGCCCACTTGTTGAAGCAATAACTAGTCAATCCAAGCTTCTCATGTGCAAGATCTAATTAACCCAACGAGTTGCAGAGCATATGTTTGAACTAATTAGGTGCACAGTGTTATGAATACAATGCAATGGATATAATAAGCAAGGGGATTGAGAAGGGAATGAGTGTTGCACGATGCTTATGTATAACAGACGAAGTTGATTCAAAGTTGGATGGTAGGATAGACAGTAGTATCGCAAGGATTGGATTGAGTGGCTGGGATTAGAGCCTGGGTGGCTTAAGAGGCTAGGGATTTGGTTGGATTAGGTTAGACCCAGGTTGAACTCTTTCATATTACTCTTACTCTCCGTGGTGAGTGGATAGGATGGATTAGAGGATGGGGTTTCTCCTTAAATGAAGGGGTTTTGGAAATGAGGTGTGTTTGATTTCAAAGGATTGTTCAAATGAGAGGGGGAGAAGGGTTATTTATAGCCTCCATACCCAATTCTTTTTTTATTGGCAAGTCCAGGGTTGAAAAGGGTCAAGATGGCATAAATTTGATATTGCCACATGACAATACCTAGATGATTGAATTGGATGACATGGATTGTAATTTTGATATAAGGGAGGGGCACTGGAGTCTTCAGTTTTTCACACGATTAAACTTTGTAGAAGAGAATGCTCACATGTGTTGCACCTCTTTCTACCAAGATAGGGAAGCTGCCATGTGGTTGGTGGCACCCAAAGTGCCGCCAAAGCAACATAGAGCTCCCTGGCTTAGCACGCGAGCACCCAAGGAGGTTTTTTTTTTTGTGCTTGGTTGCTTGTGCTTTGAAAATTAATGGGCCCGATGTGTGGGCTTAGTTTAGGGCTTAATTTGACTAGGTGAGTTGACCAGGTTTGACTAGGTTGAGTTTTGATGGGTGTAGGTTGGGTTTAAGGTTTGAATTTATGATTAGGGTTAAGGTTAAGTTTTACTTGAGGATTTGGTAGGGTTAACTTGGTCCAACTTAATCAATTTATCAAACTGTGACGCAGTGTCTACACCTACCCAACTTAAATAAGTGCATCAATATATTCGACATCTAAACTGGAGTCCACTTCTTCATGTTACTATATGCACTAGTATATTTATGTAAGAATATCTATACACTATAGGGTATATACCCAAGAAATGGGCCACTTTGGGCTGGTTGGGCTATTCATAAATAGCACTAGCCCAACTTGGTCCAAACATTGGCCTAGATTTCAAGCCCTAGACCAATTATCAAGCCTAGTTTAATAACAGAAGCCTAGGTCACCAAAGTTGGCCGCCCAATCCATTGTCACCCTCAAGATTAAGGGGAGATTAGAAAAATCAACTTCATTCAGAATTCAACAACCAAACTACATGAACTAGGAGGTTTCATTATTTTAAAAGTAATCTTACATTGTTCCAATTGCCTTGCCCTACTGCATGAACTTAAGAGGTTCAATGTTTTAGGAGCAATTTTACATTGCTCCCATTTGTAATGCCCATAAAGAATTTTATGTTAGGGATGATCTCTTATATGCATGGTTAAAATAAGAGCTTGTTGTTGAGGCATAAAAATTGACGAAGGATTGAAGCAAGAAGAGATAAAGAAACTGATGGGATACTTGGAAAGAAGAAGGAAATGGTAGTTTTAAAGGGTTTGCACAGGACCGCGTAACCAGTGTGAGTTGCGCGGTACCGCGCAATCAATGTTATTTGCGCAGGAGCGCGCAATGAGGATATCAGTTGCGCAGGAAATATTGCAGAAATGGTTCTGTGGAAAGATCTAAAAGCACTAAAATTAGTCCCACATCGCTAAGATCAGGATTTTCACATGTGCGAGGGTCTATAAATACCCCTTCCCCTCCTTCATTAAGAGTAATTAAAGATTTTCAAGAGGAGCAGAGCGGAGCAAAAGACAGAAGGTAGGAGAGAAGTCTCCCGGTAGTTGCAGTCCTCGCAACTAGACTGCCCTACAGTCTGTGAAGCTCAAAGACCGTTATGCTGCCGAAATGCCCGTGCAAGGCTTTTATCCTTCCAGCCCTCTCCTATTTGATAAGTGCAGAGGAAGAAGATTAGTCGATCGAATCGACGTTTTCCCTAACTATTAGGGATGACTGAAATAGACACCGTTATGTTGGTGAAATCTCTATTTTATCGAAGACTTGTCGATCTAATCGACATTCCTCCTAAGTCATAGGAGATGGTTGAAATAGACATTGAGCTGTCGAAATGAACTTTTGATACTTAAAGCATAAGTCATTTATTTCCAAATGATCTATCTTAAAATTAAGGGATGTAAAGAGGATGTAAATGAACTCAGTATTAATGAAATGTGATGAATGTTCCTAATACTCTTTCTCTGTTATGTTTGAATAAGAGAATTTCTCAAATTAAATGCATTTATTTATTTGTCAAAACAAACTAGCGAGTCTGTTGGGGACTAATTATTTTATTGTCTTATTTAAATATTAACAGTGAAGTTGTTACGAACTTTCATCACAGTTTGGCGTCATATGGACGCCAAAATGGCAACTCTCAGTAGGAAGTCCTCCCCTTCATCTCTAAGATAGATCACTATAATTGTTCAATTACTACTTATAACTATGTTTCATGATTGAAGGTTTTAAAATCCGACTACGACTTATTACTCATGGCGATGCCCGTAAGAAAAGTAAACTTCTGATTCATCTCGACAGGGTTCATGATAGAATACACACCAAGTCGTGCAAGTAAAAGTGGCAAGGCTCAAGTAACAGCTGGGGTCATTTCTGCTTCGCCCCAGTCATCAGATGACAATGCAGTCTGGACCGTCGTAACCTCTCGTAAGACAAGAACACGAAACGTTAGAAATTCTGAAATGAATCAGCCTTCATTAAGAATCAGAGGGCCTGTAACAAGAAGCACGGTTAAAAGAAATCTTGAACTTGCTCTTCCGACGATTTATCCCACGCAAACAGTTCCCCAGTTGACAGCACGTGACTTCCCAGCTTTAAATGCTTCAATGGCTGAACGAACAAGAGAACAAAAGGGAAAAGCATTGGTAATCAGATCGCCAATACCATCTCAGAAAGATTCACCAGTATCGGCGTCATCTCAATCAATTAATGCCACAGGGGACACGAAAAGGTCCAATGAAACTTCGTCCCCTCTTTTTTCTGTGAGCCCTGTTACGTCAGCATACTCTTGCTCTCCTTCAATTACCGTTTCATCAACAAGTGGAGAAGCTGCAGTATTCATGGCTGGAACAAACCCAGATTATAGAGTAACTATAGAGGATCGTTTTAATGCAATGGCAGAAGCCCAAAATGAATTAATGAAAGAATGCAGAGAGCTTAAAGAAGCCTTGATGACCTTTATGTATAATGCAGCTCAAATAACAGTCATTGGAAAAGTTGGCCGAACGGAAAGAGAACGAGAAAATATTGGACATTATAGGCATCGTGCGCTATATCCGAGAGAGGTGGATGATATTCCTTTCCCAGCTAATTTCAAGTGTCCAGACTTTCAAAAGTTTGATGGGAAAGGATCCCCTGAAGAACATTTAACGTGCTTCATTACCAGTATGGGAGAGCTCTCTGCAATACCACAATATTATTTGCAATTGTTCGGGACATCGCTGACAGGTAGTACATTCCGATGGTATTTCAATTTGGCTCCGGGTTCTATCCGCACTTGGAAGCAGATGCAAGATACTTTTATATCTCAGTTCTTCTCCCCAAGTCGTGATGTTAATATAGTTAAGTTAGCTTCTGTACGACAAGGCGAAGGTGAGTCGACAAGGAGTTATGTAGATAGATGGAGGACATTGAGAACTTTGTGCATACCGTTGCTAAAAGAAACTAAGCAAGTCGAGATATGTCTGAATTCTATGGAAAAGGAATTCATAATGAGACTGGCTGATTCCAACATCAACACTCTTCATGATTTGACCGCAAAGGCTCATGCTTTGGAATTAGTAAATCAGGTGGTGCCGATATTTCACTATGATATGGCTCAGAGGGATCCTACCAGGGTAACAACAAATACCAGTGATCGCTATCAGCAGCATAAGAGTGTAAAAGGTTTAAAGGAAGAAAATACAAGGCGAAAAAAAGAATTGGCTCAATCAAGAAGAAATAAAAAGGTCAGAACGCTTAATTCACATAAGGAGTTTGCTTTCGATAAGGAATATGTCATTCTAATGATGGACCAATTATTGAAAGTTAGCGCGATAGAATTCCCAAAGCCTAAACGCCCAGGAGAGGCGACGAGACACAGAGGGTAAAATTTTTATTGCTATCATCGTCTAATGGGACATCTAACAAAGAACTGCTATACATTGAAGTGTATTAAACAACGAATGATAGACAAGAATGAAATAATCATCAAAAATAGGACAAGCATGGAGGTCATGAAAAGTACGGGTTTCGACTGCAAAGACTACAACGGCCGAAGTCACGAGAAGGGAATTTCAATTGGGGTCGGCCATGTAACACTCCAGATTTTTGTCAACCGGGAGTTAGACATCCTTAGGCAATGAGTCAACCATAACACCTTGGTAACCTCTCAGAACCCAATTCCAAAGCCAAATAAATCGTTTAGAACCTAATTCTTTAAAAATTTAACATGAATTAACTAGCGCTGCACTAGATGACCTGTGAAATTGTCACCAATCACTTTAAATACGATCTACTAGAGCCAAAACGTATATAATAGTGGACGCTACAATACCCTAAAACCTAGGTTCAAACTCTAAACCCGGTTGCTCACGGAAGCATTCAGAAACTTTGTATCAGACCTGGACCGCACATCGAAAGTTCGATTATCTCGAACTTAGACAATCCTGACCGCCTAGTTGGACTTGACAATCACCTCAAAAATTAAGACCAAATGATGTCCCACGACGATTTCCTTGAGCCCAGAGTGAAGAGTGTGAGAAATGTTAAAAATTAAATATAATTTATAAAATCTGGCACGTGTTGCTTGCGCACCTCTTTCTAAGCATTTTGACCATCAGAATTCGATCAAATTTTACCATCGGATCAGGATAGGTGGCCCTTACATGTCATAGTACTTGTGGCTCTGATCGAGTACCGGTAGCCATTGAACTGAAACTGGTCCACCACGGTCGATCTGGATTTCTGATCAGACTAAAAAGTCTACCTGACCTATATCCAATGTCAGGGAGCTTAAGTCTCACCGCATTTGATAAGAGGACCTCCAAAAGTGCTCCGTTGAGACGGAACAATCTGTATTTGGACATAACATAAGTATACTTTGGTCCCAAGTCTATTTTCATCGCGTTTGGGCTTATAAAAGGGCCTTAGACCCTTAGCCTTCTAACCCATACGAATTTGGAGAAAACCCCAGGAGAGAGGAGAGAAGAGAGAGAAAGTGAGGGAGAAGTTGGAGCTTTCTCCTGGGATTCTTCCCTGCTGCTCCATGTGCCAGATCTTTCCACCTGCATCGCTATTCTGGCGATTCCAACGCCGTTCTAGGTAAGAAAACCCTAACCTTAAGCTGTTTTAGGGATTCCTTCGATACAAGTAGCGAAGTAGCTGATGTAGCTTGTGTTATAGGTCGTCATATAGGCGTTGACGATGCGTACAGTTTCTGTTTGATTCGTTACCCTTCTACGGCGAAAGGTGTAGATTTTAGACGCCTAGATTACCTATTTTTAAAGCTTTTAATGTCGTTTAATGGTAGATTGCTGATAAGGATGTTGTTTGACATGTAGAACATGCTGTCTATTTTTTAATTCGAATACGTACGGAGAATATGAGATTTAGGGTATTTTGAATATTTGTAGGAAATACGGTATACGTACATATTTTGCCAGTGTGATTGTCATGAGTATTTACTGTGTACCTATACTAGTTATACGTGTATGATCTGTTTGGCAAAGAGATTCACCCTAATGAACATATTGGTCGACATATGCTATGTAGACTAATGTGTGTAGACTAAGTGTTTGTTGAAATGCCTAAATCAATATGATTTATGTCTGCCATATGTTTTGAATGTAAGAACATGATTGTTGTGTATTAGACAACTCCTTGATATAAGGATCTGTCATATTATATGTTGAAATCAACATACGTCAAGTACGTTGGAGTTGAGTAGTAAATGTATGTATTAGTAAGTATTGAGTAAATGGTGTTGTAGATTAGCGTTGAGACTGTATTCTTAACTACTTTGATGATGCACATGATTTCCTCCATGCTTGTTGTATTTGAATGGACTACCTTAGGTGTGAAATACTCGTGTATGGTTAACTGCTTATGATGTACGTTATAACATGCTGATAACATGCTGGGATTACTTGTATTTCAATTCTGTCTCTCTCATATGATTACTGATTCACATTACATGTGCTTGGGGCTATACTCTAGTTCAGGCAGTCGGTAACAATTTAGAATTCGTGGTTAAATTCTATTCGCCATGAAGGATGTATATGACCAACTCGAGTCGTACTAGAGTCGTCGACAGTGGTTAGGCCACATGAAGTGCTTGTGCACTTCATGTCGGTCGATTCAACGTGCGCTCGTACTAGTCGGACTCATCAAGTAACCCGACTGACCATTGTATGTTCACCTTGTATTCGTCATAACTGCTTGAACCTATGGTACTAAATTTACCATTGGAAAGCCCTTCTAACCCTGGTACCTTGATCCCCTAAGACTCATGAGCCGGGCATGGTTGTATGGGACACCGTTGTCGAGCTGTCGGCCTACGCTGGGGCCAGAAACCTCCCCGTAGTGACCAGTGAGCATCCTACTCTGAGCAAATTATGGTGGTATGAGACACTATATTCTTGCTGTCGGCCTACATTGATAAGGTGATGGGGGAGTGGAGCAACGAGTACGAGCAACAGCCTTGACAGCCCTTTGTAGTGACCTTGATTTTATCCTGACATCGCATGGGGGTGACGAGTTCTGATGCAGTCTTAAGGATATAAACTAGGTCTATATTGATAAGGTGATGGGGGAGCGGAGCAACGAGTGTGTGCAACAGCCCTTGCAGCGACCTAGAACCGTACTTCGTATGAGATATGCTAAGACTGACGACCCTAGAATGGATCATTGTTTGAGTATTGATATAAGGGAGGTACCCTAGTTTCTCAATCTTACTGTATGAAAAGGACTAATAACAACTCGGTAATCATATTCATATCGCACTGCATATGCCTGGAAGATGTGGAGCACTGAGGGAAGAAAGCATGCCGCGGACGTAAGATGGTGTCGCATGAGGGAGTATGTCGGTGAGGGCATCTATCATGTCATTTCATGCTTATATTAATCACAGTATTTAGTAATGTTGATTTGCTTGCTTTACCATTATCGCGTGATTGATTTGATAACATGTTAACCTTTGCTCTATGATTCCACTAAGTCAGCTACTCACTCCCACGTTATGGGACGGTGTTGCGCACACCAAACAGTCCCTGTTTTAGTTTTAGGTGTTGGCGCTACTGGTGAAGTGGAGCCGGACTTGTTTGATGATGAGGAGGATTTCTCCTATATGCTGGTTCTGATCGACGGGTTTATAAGGCTACTGATTAGATGTCAATACACTTGGCGGTTTGCCTTTTTATTTACACACTCATGTATATTCTTTTCTTTCTATTTTGGAGTATACATGTATTTAGTTAATCTGGTAACATGTTCACACTCTAGAGACTTATAATCATTTAAATATTTTATATATCTATCACATTCTTCCGCTTGCTAATTTAACTGTCTCTGGAGTATGATATGCTGTTTTGGTCTAATCCCACTCATGTTTTCTGCACTAATATGAACAACATTCATCCATCATTGAAAATGTTGCATAAGTGATGTTCTGAAACTCGAGAGTGGAGTTTATTCTCGACCCCCAATTTTCGGGATGTTACAGGCCAGGAAAGGCGAAGAAAATTTAAAGACATGGAGGCAAGGTCGTCAGTAAACATGGTTACAGCAAAGGAGCCAGCGAAAGAAGATACTAAGGCAATGGAGTATCCTGAGGCAGCTTCGAAGTAAATGGAGGACGGGGGGCAACCAACGACGGACAGCCTGTTAGAAATAAACTTGAGAATGAAAGAGGAACCACGAAACACATTTATTAGCGCCAACCTCTATGAACAAGAGTATGCGAAATACGTTCAGGTCCTTAGAGAAAACAAAGATGTGTTTGCTTGGACGTATGCAGAGATGTCCGGACTGGAGCATTCTGTGGCGTTACATCGACTAAATATTTTTAAGGAGAAGAGGCCGGTTAAACACGCGCAAAAGCAATTTCATTCAGACCTGGTTCCCCTCATTGAAAAAGAAGTTAATAAGTTGATAAAGGTCAGATTTATTAGGGAAGTCAAGTATCCTAAGTGGATATCGAATATTGTCCCGGTAAAGAAGAAAAATGGACAAGTCAGAGTATGCGTTGATTTTAGAGACCTAAATGAAGCCTGCCCAAAAGATGATTTTTCGCTCTCAATGACTGAATTACTAATTGATAGTACAATTCAATACATCGTCATGTCCTTTATGGATGGTTATGCGGGATATAATCAGATTCGAATGACCCCCGAGGATGAAGAGGTGATGGCGTTTAGAACTTCACTGAGAATTTTCTGTTACAAGGTGATGTCGTTTGGACTTAAAAATGCTGGGGCAACATATCAGAGGGTGATGCAAAATATTTTTCAAGACATGATGCATAGACACGTTGAGTGTTACGTTGACGACTTGGTGGTCAGGTCAAGAAGACATCAAGAACATCGTGAACACTTGGTGTCAGTCTTTTAGCGACTTAGAAAGAAACAATTAAAGATGAACCCTGCTAAGTGTGCATTCAGAGTATCCTCTGAAAAGTTTTTAGGCTTTATTGTTCGGCACAGGGGCATTGAGATGGACCCCGGGAAAATCAAGGCTATTCAGGATATGCCACCGCCAAAAACATTAAAGGAATTGAAGAGTTTGCAAGGAAAATTAGTATACATTTGACGGTTCATTTCGAATTTGGTAGGGAGATGTCAACCATTTTCTCATTTGATGAAAAAGGATACAGAGTTTGTGTGGAGCAAAGCCTGTCAGAATGCATTTGACTCAATAAAGGAATTGTTGAAAAAGCCGCCGGTACTGGCAGCTTCGGTAAAAGGAAAACCGCTTATCTTGTACACGCCTGCAGCCGAACATTCTTTAGGAGCCCTGTTGGCACAAAAGAATGAGTTTGGAAAAGAAACAGCTCTTTACTACTTAAGTCGAACCTTGATGGGTGCCGAATTCAATTATTCCCCAATTGAGAAGGAATGTTTAGCGTTAATATTCGCAGTACAAAAGTTGAGGCATTATTGTTTGTCACACGATATAACATTGGTTTCAAGGGTTGACCCGATAAAGTTTCTAATGACAAGACCGATGTTGTCTGGAAGGTTAGCTAAATGGATGTTACTTTCAAAGTACGCTATTACATACGAACCAGCAAAAGCAGTAAAGGGGAAGGCAGTGACAGATTACCTGGCAGCGCACCCTGTAATAGAGTCTGAAGTCATCAATGATGACTTTTCAGATGAGCAAGTCATGTTGACTGAATCACAGAATTCATGGCAAATGTATTTTGATGGCGCGTCTCGAACATCAGGAGCGGGGGCAGGAGTGATATTCATTACTCCCCAAGGTGATTTACTACCTTACTCCTTTGCATTAGGTACTGGATGTACGAACAATGAGGCTGAGTATAGGGCCCTGATTATTGGAATGGAGATGGCTAAAGAAATGGAGATAAGAGTATTACATATTCTCGGGGATTATAAATTGATTATAAATCAATTAACAACCGAATTTGAAATAAGAAAGCAAGAACTTTTGCCATACTGTCAGAAGGCACAACAGTTGTTGGAACAGTTCTCTTATGTTGAAATCAAACATATCCCCCGGTCAGAGAATGCAAAAGCCGATGCCTTAGCTAGTTTGGCAGCAGCTCTGTCTTGCTCTAATCGAAGCCCTCTTCAAGTAACTATAGAGGAGAGAAGATTTTTGCCATCAACAGAGGTTATTGAAGAAGTTACTAAAGCCCTTCCTGTATCATGCTTAGAGATTACAATAGATGATTAGCGTCAGCCTTTCATATATTATCTCAAATTTAACATATTACCAGAACAATCTATGCAAAGAGAGAAAATCAGACAACGGTCAAGTAGATTCATCATCTGCAGTGAAGTATTATATAAACAATTTTATAACGGAGTGTTGCTACGTTGTTTAGATAAGTGTGAAGCAGACCAGGTGTTGTGAGAAGCACACTATGGAGAATGTGCGACACATCAAGCTGGTCGAAATTTATTTCATCGAGTACATAGAATGAGATATTATTGGCCCACCATGTTCAAAGATGCAATAGATTATGCAAAGCAATGTCATGAATGTCAGATTCATGGGGATGTTATACATGTTCCTCCAGAAGATTTACATCAGTCAGTTGCCCCTTGGCTTTTCTCTGCATGGGGGCTCGACGTTATTGGTCCTATCAATCCACCTTCGTCTAAAGGGAAGCAATATATATTGGCAGCAATGGATTATTTCTCCAAATGGACCGAAGCAGTTGCATTGCACAATGTTAAAGAAAAGGATGTAATAAGTTTCATCCGACATGTGATAATATACCAAAGAAAATTGTTACAGACAATGACACTCCTTTCAAGAATAAAGGCATGGAAAAACTATGTCAGAAATTCAATATCCATCACTCGTTCTCAATGCCTTACTATCCGCCGGCTAACGGATTGGCAGAGGCATTCAATAAAACAATAATCAAAATATTGAAGAAGATAGTAATAGGGAACAAACGTGATTGGGATGAAAGGTTACAAGAAGCGTTATGGGCGTACAGAACTACTCATCGCACAACAACAAGAGCAATACCGTATTCGCTAGTTTATGGTGTGGAAGCAGTAATTCCAATTGACACGCAAGTAGCATCGCTAAGAGTGGCAGTGCACCAGTTTATAACTGATGATGATAATGCAAAAATAAGATTGAAGGAACTGGATTTACTTGATGAGAAACTCCTGGCTACACAACAGCGTCTGTAAGCATATCAAGTGCGAATATCAGCTGCCTTTGACAAACGAGTCAAATATCGCTCTTTAAAAAAAGAGGATATGGTGCTGATATTGAAAAGGGCAATTGTGGTCACCCGTCGAACAGGAGGTAAGTTTGAGCCTAAATGGGATGGCCCTTACGTCATAAAAGAAGTATATTCCAATGGAGCATATCGGGTTGTGGATCAAGATGGGCAAGGAATAAGCATACTAGTCAATGCTCGCTTCCTTAAGAGATATCGTCCGTGAATGTCTTTGTTGATTTTGCTCCAAAAAATTATCCGAATAATAATTCTGTATCAAAAGGGGGCAAGATGAATAGAATGAATAAGGAAGAAGTAAACAAGCATAGCAACAAGGTACAGATATGGCCAAACAAGCATATCAAGATCATATGATAGAAAAAAAAGAAAGACGAAGAAGATGAGCACCATCAAGTGAGCTCTACGAAATTTTGCTTGAAATTGATATCACCATCAAGATGCTATATTGCAAACAATATGGACAAACGATACAGATAAATAATTTCAGGTGAAAATACTCATCATCGTCTTCCAAGACAACATTCTAAATCATCGTCGAAAGTCTTTCAAGACATTTTAAATGAAAAGTCCTGATGACCGCTGTCAAACGATAACGATTGCTATCAGTATTGATGATCATCGCCGACGCTACAGATTGCCTTCAAAATCACCAGGTATCAATGATTTTAAAATAAAAGAGGGCAACTATTGCTGTCGCCAATCAATCGCCTATCAAAGTTACCATCATTGCTAAGCTGATACATTATTTTAAACATGATATAAAAGTTCTTATGACATTGTCAGCAGCAGCGAAATGTCAATTATTGATCAACCATATGACGACAGTAGAATGAATCATACAGCCAACTATATAAAATTGGCGATAGTGATGACTACTTATCATAAAAAGGCAGCCTAGCCAAGCCTATATGGCCAGCTACGCATAAGACCTATAATCGTAAAAAGGCAGTCTAGCCAAGTCCTGAAAAAATTAAAGAAAAAGAAAAATGCCAAGTCCTAAAAGGACCAAGTCTCTAAGACCAAAAAAGGCCAAGTCCTAAAAGGACCAAATCTTAAAAGGGACTAGCTACGTATAAGACCTATGATTATAAAAGGGCAGCTCAGTCAAGCCAATGGCCCGCTGTGCATGAGACCTATGAAGATCGTCATTCGGGTAGCGGCGAGAAGCCAGTGGCCCTAAAAAGCTCATGAAGGCCATTGTACGCATACCCATGCAGGCAACTGACGGAGTCAATGACCAAAAGTCTAAATGGCCAAAAGTCCTCAATGACTAAAAGTCTAAAAAGCCAAAAGTCTTCAATGACCAAAAGCATGAATGACCAAAAGTCCTCAATGACCAAAAGCTTGAATGACCAAAAGTCATTAAATGACCAGTCAGTGTAACCCCCATGCCGTTTGTATAGCTTTCTGGCAGTGTCACGGGGAATGAAGGACAATGCCCTCCCGTGAATGGGCTCGACCTTGTAGGCAAAGAAAATGAGGGCTGCAGTGCGAGCTTTAGATAGGCCAACCATACATAAGACCCCCCAGATTTGTGTTTCGATTCCGGTACTAACTCATGAGGAAGGACTTAAACCTACTCATCGATAGACTGATAACCATGGATTTGGTACCCCTAAAGGTAGCCTTGCGAGCTCTGTGAACTCTAGAGAGTTACCGTGGCCAACCCTGTGTGTAAAACCAACCGAGTTCACGGCCCCGGTAGCTTTACTGGGCCCCTCTGATGGATCATGGTTTGTGAACTCCCTAGGCAGTGAGAAGTCCAGCGAACTCTAGAGAGTTACAAAGGCCATCACGTAAGACCCGACTCTGACTAGAGTCTAAATAAATTCACTCCACAACTCAAGAGCTTAAATTATGTGTGCAACTAACTGAATTGAAACTTAGTACCGCCAATGACAAAATATACAAATAAAGTCATATAGGAAATCCCATACTAACAAGCATAAAATGTTGGTGTTCTATAATTAGTTCTTTATTGAATATCATGATAAACTATGTGCAATAGTGTAGATACATATTTCATTTTATATGTTTGTTCAAATATGCAAAGTATAAGCTGTACAATATTTAGAATGTAGCAAGTTCATGTGTCACTCTAGATATATTCAAATGTGCAATTACCTGATGAAAATTTTAAATATTGATTAGACAATATGCAAAAATGCATTTCTCTGGAATCAGGTTCAAAATTACATTGACAGTAAATGCCTCCAAGATATTGGCAAGAGCTCAAATCTCCAAGAGTGCAATATAAAGAATACAAAGCAAAGTATGATGACAAGTGCAAAGATTGCCTAAATCATATTGCGAATACCACACTTAGCCTAAAAAGAAGAAACTTTCTATCTATCTCAAAATTATCAATACTTCATAAAGCTACATTGAAAATTATAATGAATTAGGATACTAATTCTGATTAATTTGGCAGGAAAAGATCGTCACTTGAAAATTTGAGTTATGTAGCTCGTGAGTGAAGGAAACAATCCAAAAAGGATGTTACGACAGGAGCAGCATTAAAGAACAACCCCAGATACAGAGTTGGAGGAAAGAATCGTTGGAGTTGATCAAGAGGAAAGAATCGCTGAAGTTGACCAAAGAGACCATTACAACAGCAACGGTGTTGAAAGAAAGCTCTCTGATCAAATCGCTCAAAGATGAAGCCGTCACAACTGTTGAAGAAACGTGCTTCAATGAAAAGAGAATTTTATCCTCTTTAGTGAAGCATCTGCTTGACACTGCTAAGCCTTCCGTTCAAACACGATCATCCAGTCTTCTATTTAAGCGCAATCACTCCAGTCTTCCGTTTGAGCGCAATCACTTCAGTCTTTCGGTTGAGCGTAATCGTTCAAGTCTTCCATTCAAGTATGATCGTTCAATCTTCCATGCAAGCATGATCATCCAATCATCCTTTAGTTGCAGCTCATTCAAGTTCTTCAGTCGAAGGAAGGTCAATCCTCCATTTGATTTCAGGAATCAATCAAAGAAGGATCGAGGGGGCATCTGTTGAGGCATAAAAAATGACGAAGGATTGAAGCAAGAAGAGATAAAGAAATGGATGGGATACTTGGAAAGAAGGAGGAAATGGTAGTTTTAAAGGGTTTGCGCAGGATCGTGCAACCAGTGTCAGTTGCGCGGTACCGCGCAATCAATGTTATTTGCGTGGGAGCGCGCAATGTGGATATCAGTTGCGTAGGAAACGTTGCAGTAATGGTTATGTGGAAAGATCTAAAAGCACTAAAATTAGTCTCACATCATTAAGATCAGGATTTTCACACGTGTGAGGGTCTATAAATACCCCTTCACCTCCTTCATTAAGAGTAATTGAAGGTTTTCAAGAGGAATAGAGTGGAGCAGAAGATAGAACGTAGGAGAGAAGTCTCCCGGTAGTTGTGCAAGACCGCGTAACTAGACTGCCCTGTAGTCTGTGAAGCTCAAAAACTGTCATGTTGTCGAAATGCCCGTGCAAGGCTTTTATCCTTCCTGCCCTCTTCTATTTGATAAGTGTAGAGGAAGAAGATTAGTCGATCAAATCGACATTTCTCCTAAGTATTAGGGATGACTAAAATAGACGTCGTTATGCTGCTGAAATCTCTGTTTCATCGAAGACTCGTCGATCTAATCGACATTCCTCATAAGTCCTAGGAGATGATTGAAATAGGCACCAAAAGGCTGTCGAAATGAACTTTTGATACTTAAAGCATAAGTCATTTATTTTCAAATAATCTATCTTAGAATCAAGGGATGTAAAAAGGATGTAAATGAACCCAGTATTAATGAAATGTGATGAATGTTCTTAATACTCTTTCTCTATTATGTTTGAATAAGACAATTTCCCAAATCAAATGTATTTATTTCTTTGTCGAAACACTTGTTGGGGGCCTTGCACAAAACCTTAGGATTTAACCTCCCTAAACAAACCAGAATTATGGGATAATAAAGTAATGAAATAAATCGAAACATAAACCATACAACACTAGAAAATTTTACATGAAAAATCCTTAAAGAGGTAAAAACCACGGGACCTCATCCAAATTAACAATCCACTATAAAGCAGAATGTTACAACCGATCACAAGCACACACCGCTTGGATCAAACCTTCTTTACTCACATAGGAGTGGATAAAAAATAAGAGAACAAAAGAAAAATGGAGATATCTCACTGATCATGAGGACGTAGAAGCGCTGAGATGTGGACTACAAAGTAGATCACCTCTATGAGCAGAATCTTCCTTCTACAAGCTTCCTCTCTCTTTTTTTTTCTCTCTCTTTCTCACCTTTGATAGCCCTAAGCCCTCCTAGAAAACCTTTAGGGAACCTTAGAATACCCTGGAATACACCTTAATCCCGCATACACCTCTTTACATAAGAATAGAAAGAGGTAAAATCAAAATAGGAAACAAAATCCGCAGAATCTGCGTTTCCTCAATCGCATCTACATAACTCTTCGATGTATCGAAGGTCCTTCAATGACAACCTTCTATATCATCTAAGGTCGTTCAATGATATCGAAATCGGACAAGAAACTGTCCAACAAATAGGGGTGAAAAATCTCGACAATTATCGATGATATCGAAACTAGTTCGATTTCATCAATGTAATGTCCAGGAAAAATCCGTACAAAGATCTGAGTACCACCTCAGGTAGAAATCACTCAGGACCAAATCCTTTAGGAATTAGATAAGAATTAACTAACTGTTAAACTAAATTATCTGTGGAATTAACTTGAACCATTTTAAATACGACTGCAAGAACCGAAACTAGCAGAATCGTTAACTCTACATTACCTAAAAACCTGGGATCAATCTCAAAACCCGGTTACTCTTGGGAGCATTATGAAACTCTGTATCAGACTTTGACTGCGCGTCGAAAGTCCAATGACTGCAAAACTATACGGTTATAACCACCTTACTGGGATTAACAACCACCTCAAAAATTAAATCCAGATAATGTAACACCCTGTCCATTCCATACCATTTTTTATGCATATATACATGATGATCAACGCCTTTAGGTAAACCTAGATTGACTGTTTATAGTACAAACCCAACTGATTGGAACCCCAAGACCTCGAAACCTATCTCATATTGACCGACCCATCAACCACCATCAAAAGTGAAGGCAAGGAGCTTACGAGCATAAGAGACCAAGGAGAAGGCCTAGAGGTGGGTAATTCATCGTTTATTTTCATTTTAAGGGTTCACTTGTTGTGGGACCCACTTGATGTATGTGTTGTATCAATGCAGGGCCCATAGTGGCGGGGTCCCTCCTCTTTATCACCGTCTCTCTTGTTTCTCTCTCTCTCTCTTTTCCTTTTCCTAGAATGAGGTAGGCCCCACCGAATCATGTTAAATACACTCCATCCATCAAACAATGTGGCCCACCACATTTTAAGTGAAATCCACCTTCCATGGTGGGGCGGTGGGAAGATCCACATGCTGGAATAAATATATATACAATATATATTATATTTATATTATATATATATTAATAATATGAATATGCATGCATGGCGGGCAACGTCCATGTGGGACCCACCATGATGCCTGTGTTATTCCAAGCCGTCTAGCGTCCAAAGACGCTGGGCGTTGCCTATCAGGGAAGTGGGATTCGGCTTGGAGCGTGGCTAGCAGTGAAGTGTGTATTGATGTTGGGGGGGTGTACTGAGCTTGGGGTGGGCCACTCATGCAGGCCCCACCTTGATGCATCTTTATAATCCATGCCGTCCATTCCATTTCTTATCCAACTTTAGGCGTTGAGCCAAAAAATGAGGCCAATCTGATAATCAAACGGGCCATACCATAGGAAATGGTGCAATTACATTAAAACTCACCTTGATTCTTCTATGCGCAAAAAACACGTCGCATATTGGTCACATTTGGACAATCAGGGGCCATAGAATCTAATGGCCGGGCTGGATTTTTCAGATGCAGGCCTCACATAGGAAAAACTGTAAAATTTCTTATTTAAAAAAAAAAACATTAGGCAGCAGCAGGTGCGCTGCCGCTGACACGCCAGGACGCTATAGCGTCCTAGGGACAGATGGGCTGGCCCTCACGACCCCAGCTGTGGGTCCCACCATGATGCGTTTCGAACATCAACACCGTCCATTGTAGGGCCCCCCTTCTAAAAATACCCTGCCCCAAAAATCAGTCGTATACGGAACTCAGGTGGGCCATACCATCTAAAATCATGGGAAGACATGCATAAAACATATAAAATCACCTGGTGGGACTTACCTAAAATTTGGGTGCGACTGAAACTTGGTCTGAACCCTCAGCCAAGTGGGACACCCATAATGGGTGGGTTGGATTTGCGAACCACATTCTAGTGGGCCCCAGTTTTTCCAGGTCCATGTGACCTTTTAAGTAGATTGGATGTCATATAAATATTACGGTGGGCCCCTGGTCCACGTAACCTTGTGAACAAGTTGGATGTCATATAAACAGCACGGTGAGCCCCAGGTCTGAGTGACCTCATGAACAGTTTGTATGACAAACAAATATCACAATGGGCCCCAGGTCCACGTGACCTTATGAATAGTTTGGATGGTAAACAAATATCACTGTGGGCTCCAGGTCCACGTGACTTTATGAACAGTTTGGGTGGCGAATAAACATCACCGTAGGCCCCTGGACGGGTTGGATGCAAATAAACATTATGGTGGGCCCCTGGTCCACGTGACCTTATGAACAGATTGGATGTAAATAAACATTACAGTGGGCCTAGGTTGGGTGAAAAATAAACATTACTGTGGGCCCCGGGTCTGGGTGACCTTATCAATGGGTTAGATGGAAAATAAACATTATAGTAGGCCCCACATGGGACCCATCATGATGCATGTGCTACATCCAAACCGTTCAACCATTTTGGAATCCCATTTTATGGCAAAGGCTAAAGACTAAGTCAGATCCATTGTTCAAGTGGACCCCACCATAGTATATGTATCAGGCCCATCTTGATATAATTGTGGCTCATTGTTGAGGCCCACCTTGGTTTATGTAAGGCCCGTTGTTGAGGCCTGCCTTAATAAATATGAGGCCCATATTATGAGGCTCATTGTGATATATGCAAGGCCCACGTAATTAGGCCTATCTTGATGTAGTTGTGGCCCATCTTGATATATATACGAGACCCATATACATGAGGCCCATTTGATGTATTGGAGGCCCATTGGTCAAGGCCCGATGAGACGTACATAAGGCCCATTGTCGTGTGATTCCACCATGGTGTATGTGTTAGTCTTTATAGCGGGCTATACCTTGGAAGCAATGATGGTTTGATGTTCACGTTGTAAGGATGATGTTGGTTAAATGTCCTCATTGTCACTCTCCCTAGGGTCCATTAATAGGCCCATACCTGTAGTGCGTAGACCGTCTAGGCCCATCTTCGTTTTAATCAGAGCCCATCACCACATAACAGGTATAATATAAATCCATGATTCATGACCATACGCATCATATGTATGCCTGATATGAGAAGTGACTGATCATAGCATATACCTTCCGGCAGATCGTTTATGGGCTCCTTAATAAGCGGAGTTGCCCTACATGAGCGCACGACACGCGCAGGATTGTTGCATGTCTGACAGTATAATTCATGCACTTGTATTTGTGTGACTGTGATTATTGTATGTCCTAGCGACATCAGGGCCATAGCCTCCACAGACACATCGTGGATGGTTGGATTAGATACCAAAAATATTGTTACTAAGCATCGGGGCGCCATAGATGTCCTTAGGTGAAAATCTCTAAATCCGATGGTACTAGAGGATGACTTCAACGTCGAGATCGAGTGGATATATAAGTGCACGAGGCTGAATACCAGGAGGCTGCGTCTCCACTGTGTCTTGGTCAGTTGGAAAGGGGTGTGGCCTTACTCGCCCAAGGGTAGGAGGCAATACTAGGCTGAGTCTGACCAGCTCGTGAATGAGTCTTCTATTGACGTGCCGGATAGGTATTGACAGACTATTAGTCAGGCGGATAGTGAGGTTTCTTACGCTTACTTGGACTGTGTGGCTGGGAGAGCGGCAGTGCCATTTGGAATGTACTAAACCCCGGTGATTATCCAGAATGAGAACTGTACTGATATATGATGAGGATTGACATGCTTGAGTTGCGTCTCGCATCGCATGGCCATGTTATGGCTGATAGCATCATATCTTGCACCGCATAGCCTTGATACGACTAATTGCATTCATGTACTCATCAGTATGTTTCTGCATTACTCTGACCTTGCATTCTGAGCACGCTTATATTGTGCACACACTTACACCACCCTTTAAGCTTTCTATAAGCTTATGCACGATTGATGCGTGCAGGTGACGTCAGGACGCAGCCGTAACATAGTAGTAGCAGGAGCGTGCAGTCGAGCTTTTGGAGTTTCCGTTATTTGCATTATACTATATTTCCCTTTCATACGCCTTGTACTCAAAGTTTTTGATCATAGTGACTTTTGTGATGGTGTTATTGTGGTTATTGTTCGTGGGTTATACTTTTGGTTATGCTCATTACAAATCAAATTGATGATTCAAAATCCTCCTTGTAGTATCCCAATATCAGAACCTGATGTATGGGTGTCGGGAGCTGCGAATGGGGTACTACGGAGGCTGTCGGCGCCGAATTCGGTGATCGAGAATTTTGTGAGCCCAATTTTCAAGTTCGGGGTGTGACAAATAAAGTTCAGAAATGCACAACTTGTGCCCGGAGCGAAGTGTGTGAGAAACATGAATATCTTTAGGAAATGAACTTAAACTTAAGTGATTTGAGCCGTTTGCTTGCAGGATAATTTTAAGGTTTCAAACCGTTGGGTTCTGACCTAATTATACCCTCGGATCAGGAAAAAATTTCAACACATATCAGTGTACTTGTGACCCTAATCGAGTACCAGTGACCGTTAAACTGAAACAGGTCCCCCGCGGCCGATCCACTTATCCGATCGGACCGAGATCTTAACCTCTCCTAGATCCAATGTCAGGGAGCTTACTCTTGTCCGTGTACAGAAAAGGGGCCTCCAGATGTGCTCCGTTGGATCGAAACAGGAAACTTTTGGCTATAACCTAAGTATACCATGGCCTTGGGGCCATTTAGATCAGTTTTGGGCCTATATAAGACCCTTAAACCCTCTCTCTCTCATTCCATACGAATTGGCAAAACCCTAAGAGAGGAGAGAAAAAAGAGTAGGAGAAAGTGAGGAGAAGAGAGAGAGTTGGCGATTGTTCCTGGGATTTGATCCCACCACTCCACATGCTTAACCATCGCTTCTGTGTCACTATACCCGCGATTCTGATTCTATTTTTGGATAAGAAATCCTAACCCTAATCTGTTTTAGGGATTTAAATAGAGTAAATAGTGAAATAGCTAACCTATTTCATGCTATAGGTTACCATTGTGCCGTAGACTAAAGCATAGTGTTCAAACTGAGTATGTTACGAGTCTAACAGCAAAAGGTGCGGACTATAAATGTTTAGGTTGTAGTTTTTAAGGCAAGACTTTCAATGTCTGTTAATGATTTATGACTGATTTGATTGCTACCACATGTACTTAGATACGATATTTTCTGTGTATTACACATATATATGAACTGTGTTAAATATAATGCATTTCATGTGTTTGTCGAAATGTTTGAATGAATATGGAATTATGATTTATGCTTTCCATGTCTATTAATTGAGAATACCTAATTGTTGTATGTGCGGTAACTCCTTTGTGAAATGATTTGCTATAATATATAGTATAACTAATTTATTACATGTATGTCTATATGTGTAGCCTAAGTGTTTGATAAAATGTCTGAATGTGAAAATTCTTATTGAAATGTATTTAATAAGGCCATTGAGATAAGATTCTCAATAACCTAATCTATAGTTACAGTTTCCCTTATATAATCCATCTCGATGCTACGTGTTTTATGGATGAATGCCTATGTATTAACATATATTATATGTGTTCGTTAAAATGCTTTTATGAGTTTTATATTTGAATTGACTGCTACATGTTATTTTGACTAGTGCATATGAATGCCTTTTGTATTTGAAGAATAATTGGGACTACTGCGTAATCCAGGCAATCGGTAATGGTTCTCGAATTAGTGGTCGAGGTCGTTTCGTCACATAAGACACGTTCGATGAATCCGACTCGTACGATGGTTGTCGACAGGATACCATGTCTATTAATTCAGTGTATGCTTGTACCAATCGACCTTGTCAAGTAACCCGATTGGCCTACTGTTTGTTTACCATGTATGAATACTACTGCTTGAACCTAAGGTACCCCTTACCAATGTAAAGACCCGTTCCAACCATGGTACTACGATCTACTAAGACTCATGAGTCGGGCATGGTGGTATGGGACATCGTGGTTGAACTGTCGACCTACACTCTGGTGACAAACCTCCTCGTAGTGACTAGTGAGCAACTCAAACTTATGAGCTGAATACAGTGGTATGGGACACTGTATTTGAGCTATCGACTTACACTGGCACAGTCTGGCTGTGGTCCCAAGTCGGGTTGGTGACGAGCCTTCGAAAATAGACTGCCAGTTGGTAGGGCGTTAGTGGAGTGACCTCGAGTATGAAATAGGCCTACCCCGATGCAGCCTGGCTGTGGTCCCCAGTCGGATTGGTGACGAGCCTTCGAAAATAGACTGTCAGTTGGTAGGGCATTGGGGGTGTGACCTCAAGTATAAAATAGGCCTATACTGACGGTGATGAGTCTCTCGTAGTGATTTAAAGTGTAACTCTCAAACTTATCTATCGTATATGATTAACTAGGATTGACAATCCTAGATGGATCATTTTTTGGGTCAATGATATAAAGGGAGGTACCTTAGCTTCCCGAACCTGCTGTATAAATAAGTCTAATTAAGAACTTGGCTAATCACGCACATGCACCGCAATGCATGTGCCTTTGGCGTTAGAGTTGATCACAGAGGAAGGGGTGCATGTCATGATCGTGAGATTATGTCGCAGCGGGAGTGTAGGTGAGGGCATACATCATTATAGTATACCATTCCTGCATTAACAAAAGTACTTAGGATATGATTGTTGTATTGCTTTATCATTATTACTTAACTGAATTGATAACATGTTAACCTTTATCTTATAGCTCCACTGAGTCGATCACTCACTCCCACATTCTGGGATGATATTTTAAAACATCAAACAGACCCTGTTTTAGTTTCAGATGATGTTGAGGCTACTTGCGAGATGGAGCCTGTCTTTTACGATGACAAGGAGGAATTCTCCTACATGCAACTCTCTGGAGGGTCTATATAGACTTGGAGTTGAGAATCGGGGCTACAGGGATATGGATAGATGACATTATACTTTATCATTTTTTGGATCTTTTGGATTTACACTTGAATTTATTTAACCTGGTGGTGATCATACTCTGAAGACTTACAATCACTTATTTGCCCTATATATTTATCACAGTCTTCCGCTTGCGTAATTTAACTGTCTCTGGAGTATGATATGCTAATTTGGTATAATATTATTCATGATTAATGCACTAATATGGACAACATTCAATTATTATTATTTATGTTACATAAGTGAAACGTTGGAACTCAGGAGTTGAGCTTCTGTTCGACCCTCGATTTTCAAAGCGTTACAATCAAACCCAGCAATGAGGAGAAAATCCCAATCAAATCTCTCCCTTTTTGACTCAGGAGGAATTCACCATCTTCAAGCCAGCCTGGTTTCTACAAACCTCAAAGTATTCCTAATCTATTATCATGTTTGACCCATTATCATCTGTGTGGATCTTCTCAATCTGTAACACCTTCTGTTCCAAAGTATCCCTAATCCATTGATACTGAATCTCTATGTGCTTTGACTTGGAGTGCTGACTTAGATTCTTGCTCAAGTGTATAACACTTTGACTATCGCAATAGACCACGTGCCACTCCTACTTCAGGCTAAGTTCCTGTAGGAACCTCTTCATCTAAAGTATCTCTTTACATGCCTCTGTGACTGTAATGTACTCGGCCTCTATCGTTGACAATGCTATGACCTTCTATAGCTTACTCTGTCAAGAAACCGTTCTCCCTGTAAATGTGAACATGAACCTCGATGTAGACTTTCTGGAGTCTATGTCGCCTGCCATATCTGCATTTGTGTAGCCTTCTAACACAGATTTTCCGTCACTATAGCATGGACTTAACTTGGATAAGCCTCTTAGATACCGTAGTATCCATTTAACCGCTGTCCAATGCTCTTTGCCAGGATTGGCAAGATACCGGCTGACAATACCAACCGCATATATTATGTTTGGGCGCGTACATACCACAACATACATCAAACTTCCTACTGCTGACATGTAGGGTATCTTTCACATCTCCTCCACCTCTGTTTTCATCTTGGGACACTGTCTGTCGCTCAATCTGAAGTGATCATTCAGTGAAGTACTGACCAACCTCGTTGCATTCATATTGAATTGCTCCAGGACTTTCTTAATATACCATTCTTGTGACTACAAAAGCTTCCTGCTACTTCTGTTACAGGTTATCTCCATTCCTAGGATCTGTTTAGCCAGACCCAAGTTTTTCATCGCAAATGACTTGCCCAACTCCTGTTTCAGCCTATCGATCTTCTTGATGTCTTTTCTTATGATGAGCATGTCATCAACGTATAACAATAAAATTAAAAAATCACCATCTGAGAGCTTGCATGTGAACACACAGTGGTCCGACTCCGTTCTGTCATACCCATGCTTCAACATAAACGAGTTGAACTTCTTGTACCATTATCGCGGAGCTTGTTTCAGCCCATACAAGCTCTTCCTCAACCTACACACCATATGCTTCTTGCCCTTGACTTGAACCCCTTTGGTTGGTACATATAGATCTCCTTCCAGGTCACCATGGAGAAATGTAATTTTTAATATCCAACTGCTCTATCTCTATATCCATGCTAGCCACCAATCCAAGCAACACCTGTATGGATGTCATCTTCACCATTAGTGAGAATATCTCCTCGAAGTCTATACCTTTCCTCTGACCAAACCCTTTCACCACAAGTCTGGCCTTGAACCTCGTCTGTGAATTCTTCTGCTCAACCTTCTTTCTGAACACCCACTTGTTGCTCAAAGCTTTCTTGCCCTTACGCAATTTCACCATATCATAGGTGTGGTTCTTATGTAAGGATTTCATCTCTTCTTGTATAGTTTTCAACCACAGCCCCTTATGCCCGTCGGCTAGGGCTTCAAAATAATCTTCTGGCTCTCCTTCATTAGTGAGCATAATGTACTCATGCTGCGAGTACCAATTGAACGACTGTCTGTCCCTAGATGACCTCCTCACCTGTGGCTTAACAGGTAGATTAAGCGGGGGCTGCTCCCATGGTTTATCTTCTGAAGGAACTCCCTCGTCCTCTATACCTTGTTGTACTCCCCCATCATCAGGCACCATGGGAGGAATAATCGGATCCATGTCCTCTAGGTCACTTGAAGTAGGCTGGTTCTTCTCTAGCTTACCAATGTCTTCTATACACTGATCTTCAAAGAAAAATACATCTCTGCTCCTGACGAGCTTCTTCTCGGTCGGATCCCACAATCTATAAATAAACTTTTCATCACAGCACCCCAAGAACACACACTGTTTGATCTTCATATCGAGCTTGGACCTCTCATCCTTTAGTACGTGAACGGATGCCCTACATCCAAACACCATGAGATGACTGTATGATGATCTTGTATAGTCCATACCTTCTCAAGTACTTCTCTATTCAATGGGGCTAATGGAGACCTGTTTATCAGATACACTGCCGTGTGCATTGCTTCTCTCTATAACGTCTTGGGCAACTTCGCATGGAATAACATGCATCTGATTCTCTCTATAATGGTGTGATTCACTCGCTCAGCTACAACATTAGCTGGGGGGTCTTGGGAGCCATCTGTTCATGCCTTATACTCAGGGACTTACAATACTCATGGAAGTCTCCAATGTATTCACCACCATTGTCAGTGCGGATGCACTTCAATAATGTAATTGTCTCTCTCTCGACTATATCATAAAACAATTTAAACACACCAAAGACCTCATCCTTGGATTTCAAAGCATAAACTCAAATCCTCCTAAATGCATCATCTATAAAAGTGACAAAATATAATGCCTCACCCAAGGTTTTTATTCTCATAGGACCACAAACATCAGAATAAATCAAATCTAATGCATGCACTTTATTAACATGAGAAGCAGATTTAATAAATGAAACTCTGTGTTATTTTCCTGATAAATAATCAATACAGGTTTTGAGAGGTATACTTGTCACGTCTGGAAGGAGCCGTTTCCTCGCTAATAACTGAATCCCATTTTTTACTCATGTGGCCTAGACGCTTATGCCACATATCAATAGTTGAATCTTCCAACCTACCCTTGCACACATTGACATTTGCCTTGTAAAGGGTGCAATACTTCTTTCCTCTAGCTGCGATCAATGAACCCTTGATAAGCTTTTAGCGCTCAACAACAAACCGAATTTCATAGCCATTATCATCCAACCTCACGTCGACATCAAGTTGAGAACCAATGTGCAGCCCACATCGGTCTTCACACAAATATCACCGACCCCTATAATCTTTGATACGTCAGAATTTTTCATCTTCACGGTCTCATAGTCACCTGACTTGTAGCTTGTGAAGAAGTCCCTGCGTGGATCGCTTGAAAAGAGGCGCTCGAGTCAATCACCTAGTCGGTGTCCTGACTCATAGTCGTGAAACAAACATCATAATCTGCTGAAAGAATAACTACAACGTCGTAATCTGAAGCGACCGCAGTGGAATCTGATTCATCTTCCTTCTTCTTTCCTTTTCCTTTTGTGTTAGTCTTATTCTTACAACATTCATGCTTATAGTGGCCCTTCTTGCCACAATTCCAGTATTCAACATCATTCTTGGTACTCGACTTGCCTCTTGATTTTCTTGAGCCTTCCCACCCTTTATGTTTTTTCATCTCCCCCGTTCTTGTGTCACAAGAGCCTCTTGTTGAGTAAACCTCTGATACTTCCTCCTTGTCTCCTCATTGAAGAGACAACTGGTTACCTATTCCATGAATACCTTTCCGTCTGACGTAGAGTTACTTAGAGACACCACTAATATCTCCCAACTGTCAGGTAATGAACTAAGTAATAGCAAAGCCTGCAATTCATCATCCAAAACCATCTTCATAGCAGAGAGCTGGTTCACTGTGTTGTTGACCTCATTCATGTGTTCAGCCACAGAACCACTATATTTAAACTTGAGATTCACAAGTCATCTTATTAGGAAGATTTTATTACTGGCTGTCTTCTTCTCATACAATCCTTTCAATTTTAGTCATAGGCTAGCAGCTGAGGTCTCCGTAAACACATGGTAGAACACGGAATCATCCAACCATTGTCTAATAAGCCCTACTGCCTTCCAGTCTAACTTCTTCTAATCATCATCAGACATATCCTTGGATTTTACTGATATGCCTAAAATTGAAGAATATAAGTCCTTGTAATAAAGCATGTCCTCCATCTTAGCCTTCCATATGGTCCAGTTAGAACCATTGAGGCTGATCATCCTTGATGAGTCACCTTCTATAATTCAGAACCAATCTCACTCCGTTCAATGAACTTAACTATGATACCACTTTATTAGGGGCCTTGCACAAAACCTTAGGATTTAGCCTCCCGAAACAAACTAGAATTATAGGATAATAAAGCAATGAAATAAATCAAAGCATAAACCACATGACACCAGGGAATTTTACGTGAAAAACCCTCAAAGAGGTAAAAACCATGGGACCTCGTCCAAATCAATAATACACTATAAAACAGAACGTTACAATCTATCACATGCATACACCACTTGGATCAAACCTTCTTTACTCACACAGGAGTGGATAAACAATAAGAGAATAAAAGAAAAACGGAGAGATCCCGCCGATCACGAGGATGAAGAAGCATTGAGACATGGACTGTGAAGTAGATGACCTCTACGAGCAGAATCTCCCTTGTACAAGCTTCCTCTCTCTCTCTCTCACCTTTGACAACCCTAATCCCTCCTAGAAAATCTTTAGGAAACCTTAAGATACCTTGGAATACACCTCAATCTTGTATAAACACCTTTATATAAGAATAGAAAGAGGTACAATTAAAATAGGAAACAAAATCCATAGAATCTACATTTCCGCAATTGCATCTATGTAACTCTTCGATAATATCGAAGGTCCTTCGATGACAACCTTCGATATCATCTAAGGTCCTTCGATGATATCGAAACAAGACCAGAAACTGTAAGCGACCAAGGGTGAAAAAATCCCTACAATTATCGATGATATCGAAACTAGTTCAATTTCATCAAACCTAGTAATGAGGAGAAAATCCCCATCAAAGCTCTCTCACCTGAAAAACAAAGTGGATTTATACATACAATGTGGTGGGGGCTCCATGGAGCATGGGTGTTTTATACGATTCCACAATTCTGATCTTACTAATGGTTTAAGAAGTGGAGGGTAAATTGGGGAATGAAAAAATAAATCAAATCATGTTGAATTTGTAGAGACTAAGCGACCATAGTGTAAAAATGAAAGAACTCAATAAAGTTAAAGCATATTGCATATCGAGTAACTAAGTAAACTCTGTCGTGCCCACTACGATGTATGTATCTTATCCATGCCATCCATCCATTTTATTAGCTAATTAAACGAAATTAACATGCTTAGCCCATTATATTTAAAGGCAGGGAAACTTAAAGCCTTCTTTTTTTACTAAAATATCAACAATGTGTGAATCGATGAGTAGAGCACAAGGGAATGGAGCATTAGTCTTTATCATTTTCAACTATTGCGTGCATGTGATAATTTGTATGTACTTTGGGTGTGGAACTGTGGATGATGTTAGCCCCCAAAATATAGGGATTTATATAGAGAGATCCAATATAATACATTTGCATATTGTTGTAGAATTAATCTCCTAATAATTCAAACCATTTAAAATATTTCGTATCTTCAATAATTAACTTATTTCATTTTAAAAATAGACAACCCATTTTGAACATTGAATAATCAAATGGTTAATTTTTTTTATTTTTTATTTTTTATTTTTTTTAGTATCCCTTATCCACAGTTGGGCCCATCACATATGATTCTAATAACTAAAAACACAACATATCATAATACAATATGTCATGATGTATTATAGTAAAGATATATATCACGATATGCCATAATATATCCGTGTTGGTGGATAATTCTCTATTTTTGAAGTAGAGAGAGGAGTGTTTACACATAATCACACGAGTCATTCTTCTTATAATGTTAACTTGCAATGATTGATTTACTAGAGAAGAATAATAAAAGTAGGAGAATGAGAGTGGAGGAGAGAGAAAAAGTTTGGGAAGGATAATGAGAGAGAGAAGGAGATGGAGCATTCTCCTTGTATTTGGCATCCACATGTGTGGGCTTGAAATCCTCCCTTATCACTCCCCTTAAGTTGGATGTTGGTTGTGATAAGACACTCAACTTGGTGTACAATTCCTGAAATAGAGGCTTTTGCAAGTGGCTTAGTGAAGATATCTATAACTTGTTGTGAATAATAAATAAACCAAGTAAGACACCTAATGTGACATAGTCAATCTCTTTATCTTTTGTACACGCATGAAAAACTTAAATTACAGTGAGATATAAACACTTAAATTTTCATAGAAAATAACATGAGATTGATGAAAGTACACCTTGATGTCACATAAAATATAAGAGATCCATGTTAACTCCGTAGCGAAAGACGTAAGAGCTCAGTACTCGACATTAGACCGGGCAACTATGAGTGATTTCTTAGCAGCCCAAGAGACAAGGTTAGATTCTAAATAAATACAGTATCCCGTGGTAGATCATCGAGTAGGGGCAAGCCTTGCTCAATAACATCTGAAAACTCATAGAAGTTGAATGAAGAGTGAATCACATTTTCAAATCCATAATGCAATATATCTTTAACATATAAAAGAATCCACTTAATTGCTTGGTAGTGAATAGTGGTAGGCACATTCATAAACTGATAAACATGGTAGAAAACATGTGACAAATCAAGATGTGTCATGGTTAAATGTAATATCTCGAAAAAATCACTCAGGACCAAATCGTTTAGAAATTAGATGAGAATTAACTAAGTGTTAAACTAGATTACTAGTGAAATTAGCTCTAATCACTTTAAATACGATCTGCATGACCCAAAACTTATAAAATCGTTAACGCTATATTACCCTAAAACCTAGGATCAATCTCTATACCCAGTTGCTCTCGGGAGCACACTGAAACTCCGTATCGGACCTGGACCGCGTGTCGAAAGTCCGATAACTATAGAACTATATGATTAGGACCACCTTACTGGGCATAACAACCATCTCGAAAATCAAGTCCTAACAGTATCCAGAAATACATAACTTGAGCCCGGAGCAAAGTGTGTGAGAAAGGCGAATATCTTTAGAAAATGAATTGAAACTTAAATGAATTGAGTCGGTTTACTTGCAGGCCAAGTATAGGGATTCAAACCGTTAGAATCTGACCCAATTACACCCTCAGATCAGGAGAATTTTTTCAACACATGTCAGTGTACTTGTGGCCCTGAACGAGTACCGGTGACTGTCGAACTGAAACTGGTTCACCACGGTCGATCTATAAATTTGATCGGACTGAAAACTTAACTTGACCTAGATCCAATGTCAGGGAGCTTAAGTCCGACCGCATGCAGAAAAGGGTCTCCAGAAGTGCTCCGTTAAGCCAAAACAGATGAATTTTGGCTATAACCTAAGTATACTATGGCCCTGGGGCCATTGAGCTCACGTTTGAGCCTATATAAGGGTCTTAAACCCTTTCTCTCCCTTCACATACGAATTTGTAAACCCTAAAGAGAGAAGAGAGAAAAGAGAAGGAATGAGAGAGAAAGAGAGAGGGAGAGAGTGTGGGAGATTGTTCTCGGGACTCAATCTCGCCGTTTCACGTGCTTATCCACCATTCCTGTATCATTATTCGGGTGATTCTGATCCTGATCTTAGGTAAGAAAACCTAACCCTAATCTGTTTTAGGGTTTTAGATAGTATAAGTGATAAAATAGTTAACCTAATTCATGTTATAGGTTGACATTCTACTGTTGACAAAGAATTAGTGTCTAAACTGAATTTGTTACACATTTAACAATGAAAGGTGCAGACTATAAATGTTTAGGTTATGGTTTTCAAGGCTTTCAATGCCGGTTAATGATTTATAACTGACGTGGGTGTCATTTCATATGCTAAATGCGATGCTTGTTTCACTTTACAGATATATATGAATTATGTTGAGTTTAGTGTATTCCATGTGTTTTTCGAAATGATTGAATTCATGTAGAATTTGGATTCGTGTTTGACATGATTATCCATTGTGGATATAGGATTGTTGTATATGCGACAACTCCTTGGTAAAAGGATTTTCCCTAATACATGTTATGGATACGTCATGTATGTTGTAGTGTGTAGTCTAAGTGTTTATAGAAATGTCTAAATGAGTATGAAATTTGTATTCGTGCTTGCCATGATTATCCGTCATGGATACATGGTGGTTGCGTGTGTGACAACTCCTTGGTGAAAGGAATTGTCCTAATACATGATGTGGTCGACATACGTCATGTATGTCGAAGTGTGTAGTCTAAGTGTTTGTAAAAATATCTGTATGAGTAAGTATTTAGTAAATTATACTTTATATGAGTGTTGAGATAAGATTCTCAACTACCTTAACTGTGTGTATAAATCCCTCCATATAACTTACACTATATTGTCCATTTTACATATGAAGTGTGAAATCATGTTTATGTTATGTTTCATGAAATGCACAAATGATTAATATTGCTTGAAGTATTAGTTTAATGCTGAGGTGCCTATTTATATATGATTCCTTGTTATGTTTAAGTGTGGTTGGGACTATGATATAGTCCAGGCAATCGGTAACAGATTCTAATCAAGTGGCTGAGGTTGTCTCGCCATATAAGACGTTTTCGATGAATTCGAGCCATACTTGGGTTGTCGGCAGTGGTTAGGCCACACGGAGTACTTACACACTTCATGTCAATCAACTTGATGTGCGCTCGTACCAGTCGATCTTGTCAAGTAACCCGATTGACCCGATGTATGTTCACCATGTATGGACGCTACTGCTTGAACCTAAGGTACCAAACTCACCAATGGAAATCCCGTTAACCTTAGTACCTCGATCCGCTAAGACTCATGAGCTGAACATGATGGTATGGGACACCATGGTTGAGCTGTCGGCCTACGCTAGGGTGACGAGCCCACCCGTAGTGACCAGTGAGCAATCCAAGCTCGTGAACCGAATATGGTGGTATGAGATGCTATATTCGAGTTGTTGGCCTATGACTAGGTGACGAGCCATTCGTAGTGATCTTGAGCATACTCTGAGTTTGCGCTGAGGTAATAAGCCTTTCCGTAGCAACTAGAGTATAAGCTAGGCCTGTATCGAGGTGACGAGCCCTTACAGCGATCTGGAACTGCAACATCATATGAGATTTGCTTGGATTGACGACCCTAGAATGGATCATTGTTTGGGAGATGATATAAGGGAGGTACCTTAGTTTCTTAATCTTTCTATATGAAAAGGACTAATAAGAACTTGGTAATCACGCTCATGTACTACATTGTATGTGCCTTTGGTGTTGGAGTTAAGCACTGAGGAAGTGATTGCATGTCGCGACCGTGAGACGAAGTTCACAGATGGAGTGCAGGCATGGGCATACATCATTAATACATATCATCCTTGCATTAACCAGAGTACTTAGGAATGCTTGATTGTATTACTTTATCATTACTGCTTGATTGAATTGATAACATGTTAACCTTTGCCTTATAGCTCCACTGAGTCGATCACTCACTTTCACATTTTGAGATGGTGTTTTAAACACCAACCAGACCCTATCTTAGCTGCAGGTGATGACGATGCCTACTAGGCAGAGCCTGACTTCGAGGACGACGAGGAGGCGTTCTGTAACACCCTGAAAATCGGGGGTCGTGTATAAACTCAACTCCCGAGTTCCAGACCGTCACTTATGCAACAAAAATGGTTATGATTCAGTGTTGTCTGACTTAAAGCATTCACATGAGTAAAAGTATACCAAAACTGCAATTCATACTTCAGATCCAGTGATAAAAGCAAGCGGAAGACTAAACAATGTATATATCACTGTATGGAAAAACAAAGTAATCTCATCTGTCTCCAAAGTATGACTACATCTCTGAGTCTCATATACATGTAAATGAACAAAAGAATAAAGTTCAAAATAGTCCCACTGAAGTCCCCTCGATCCAGGTCACCTACGGGAAGCCGTCGTGATACTGCATATACGAGAACTCATCCTGGTCCTCGTCAATCTCCGGCTCCACCTCCTGAATCTCGTCCTCACCTGCAGCTACAACAGGGTCTGGTGGGTGTTGCAAACACCATCCCGTAACGTGGGAATGAGTGATCAACTCAGTGGAATCATAGAGCAAAGATTAGCATGTTCACAATTCAATCACGCGATAATAGTAAAGCAGTAAATCAGAAAAACCTAATACTGTTGTTAATGCAAGATGATATGACGTGATGTATGCCCTCACCGACGATCACCCTCATGCGGCAACATCTTACGACCGCGGCATGCCACACTCCCTAGAGTGCTCCACATCTTCCAGGCACATGCAATGCTATGGTGATATGCTTTCCAAGTTGTTATTAGTCCATTCAAACAGCAGGATTGGGAAACTAAGGTACTTCCCTTGTATCAATCCCAACACAGATCCTGTCTAGGGTCGTCATTCCTAGTAATCTCATACGATGTATATTTCGTAGGTCACTGCAAGGGCTGCCAGGGCTGTTGCTCGCACTCGTTGCACCGCTCCCCCATCACCTTATCAATACAGGCCTACTGTACTCTACTGCACGGAAGGGTCGTCGCCTCCCGTGGACACAGAATACGCTCGCGGTCACTACAAAGGGCTCGTCGCCTGATCAGTGTAGGCCGACAGCTAGAATATAGTGTCCCATACCACCATAATCTGCTCACGAGTCAAGGTACTTACTGGTCACTACGGGGAGGTTTGTGGCCCCAGCGTAGGCCGACAGCTCGACCACGGTGTCCCATACCACCATGCCCGGCTCATGAGTCTTCGTGGATCAAGGTACCACGGTTAATAGGGTTTACAATGGTAAGTTCAGTACCCTAGGTTCAAGCAGTTATGATACATATAAGGTGAACAAACATCGGCCAGTCGGGTTACTTGACGTGCTCGACTAGCGCGATCGCATCTCAAGTCGAACGACATGAAGTGCGTAAAACACTTCGCGTGGCCTAACCACTGCCGCCAACTCTCAACACGAATCACATTCATCGACGCGTCGTTCGTGGCTATGACCAGTCAGCCACGAATTCGCTCGGTTACCGACTGCCTGGACTAAGTCAAGTCCCACACATCTATTGAATTACATTAACGCTATATACCAAGGTATTGGAATTGAAACACATCATGTGAGCATGTTAGCACATGTTATAACATTCAACTTAGGCAAATCTTCAAGGCATACTTCCCATGTATGTCCAACTTAAGCAAATATTCAAGACATACTTTCTATGCATGTAATGCAATCATGCATAAGGTCAACATGTAGGAAATCATTTAGGTCAGCATATTAATCATGAAATCAATTTCAATCTACTACATAACATCATTTAATTCAATACATACTAATACAAGCATTTATACAAACACATACACTACACACTTAAGTCCACATATAGTATGTCGACCCAACGTGCACAACTTGGCGAATCTCTTCGCCAAACTGATTATGCAAGCATTCCTAACTCACTAATGCGGCGACAAACCATGTCAATCACGTCAGCAAAATATGCATGTAGACCGTACTTCCTACAAATGACTAAAATGCCCTAAATCTCATATTCTTCGTTAATTTACGAAACAGGAAACGGAGAGCATGTTGTACATGTCAAACGGTGATGCCGTCGATAATCTACTATTAAACGACATTGAAAGCGTTGTAAACCGTCAATCAAAGCGTCTAAAATCCTCACCTAGTCTCTTACGGTCGCGGGATTTTGAACGGAGCGTGTACGCTTCGTCTACAGCTGTAAGAGAACCTGATTTATGGATTACGTTAGCTAACATGTTGTGCATCTAAGCAAACCCTAAATCACCAAGTTTTTGGGATTATTTCATACCTGAAAAAGTGTAGAAATACCAGCCAGGTGATTGGAAGGAAGTGCTGATGCAGCAACCGTTGGTAGCTCGGAAGCGGGAAAAATCTCCTCTTCCCTTTCTCTCAAACTCTCTCTCTCTTTCCTAGGGTTTGTGAAATTCGGATGGGAAGGAGAAATGAGGGTTTCAACCCCTTTTATAAGCTTGGAAACGCCGAAAATAGGCTTCGGGACGAAGTTTACTTGATGCCTATCCATTTCGGGGCTGTTTCGGTCCAAAAACTACTTTCTGGTGGTCCCCTGGTCGATTGCGATCAGACTTAAGCTCATGGGTACCATATGTACCTCGTATTAAGTTTTCAGTCTGACAGGGTTCGCAGATCGCATGTGGCGGACCAGTTTCAGTTCAGCGGTTACCGCACATAGATCAGGGCTGAAAGTCTCATGATAATAAATAGAAATTTTTCCTGATCCGAGGGTGTAATCTGGATGAATTCTGACGGTCAGAACGCTTAATACTGACGCGTCAAGTCGTGTGCCAGATTTGAATTTGAAATTCCCAATTCGTCCCTATTCGCGGTCGCTTCAGTCCGGGTTCAACGAAATACTCTGTGATTATCGGTTTGACTTGATTTTCGAGATGATTGTCAAGTCCAGCGGGGCGGTTCTAACGGTCTAAGATAGGAGGTATCAGACCTTCGACGCGCGGTCTAAATCCAATACAAAAGTTCAATGTGGTCCAGAGGACAAACCTGCTTAGAGTTTGATTCAAGGTTATAGAGTATTGTAGAGTTGTCTGTTCTACTCGATTTGAGTCTTGTAGAACGTATTTAAAGTGATCAGGGACTATTTCCCAGCTACTCTAGCGTTACGCTAGCTAACTTACGTTTAATTTCCATGGAAATTATTTATACGCGATTTCGGGTCAAATCGGTACTCGATTCCAAGTACGGATTTTTCACGGGCGTTACACGTTCTCTTACATGTAGTTGTCAAGCGAGTTTATGTAGACCGTTCTGATCGATGGGGCTGCAGGGTTTAGATACTGCAGTTGGACCACCACATTTTGACATTTTGTAACTTGAACGATTCATGTAATTGTGTAACCTGGATCATGATTATACTCTGGAGACGTACCACCTTTTACATACTTTATACATATTTATTACAGTCTTCCGCTGACGTAATTTAAATTTATCTTTGGAGTATGATATGCTGCTTTAGTCTAATCTCACTCATGTTTAAAGTACTAATACCGACAACATTTAACTCATCATTATCTATGTTGCATAAGTGATACGTTAGAACTCGAGAATTGGGCTCCTTCTCGACTTCCGATTTTCAGGACGTTACATTAAATATCATTAAGCTCCAACAATACTTTTTATAGAAAGTGTCATCAATCACAGGAGTACTAGAGGTATGTAAGTTATGTTTCTAAGCCAAGGAAGTTAATGGACTTAGAGTGAAATATTTTCACTATAGACAAGCGATCAATAACATATTTGGACTGGAATAGGAAAATATCACTTTTAAAGTAAATAACTTCAATATAAAAAAAAAATAGTGAAGATGGCCCAAACCTTCCATAGCAAATTCATATATTAATTTGGAGATAAAACGAGATAAAAAAGTGTAACACCTCGTACTTTCAGTACTCAGGTGCTACCATGAAATGACGACATTATATAAATATAGATTCGTCCTATCTAAACATCTAGCTTCATGTTAGCTAACTCTAACCATTTGAGAGTGAACTCACCTATAGATCGAGCTATTTGACTATTTAATTATAAACCAAAAGTTAGATTCTCAATGACAAGGGCTTTAGGGTACCTAAAACTAGTGAGAAACACTTTTGGGACAATGTCGTAGTTGAATCTCAATATCCGACCCTTAAAAATTGCAATTGATCATTGGATTCGAGATTGGTTAAGACTTCACATCATACAATGACGAGTCTGATCATCAAAATCAACTATTAAATTATGTCGGAGACTTTAAAGAACTCCTAAATTGTTGCAGATTGTCCTGAAATGATCTGGTCGTTCATATTCATAATCATATGTTCAATTGAGACGTAGGAACAACTAACTATAGAAATAATAATAAAATTGACTAAAAAATGGACTATTAACTTCGAGCACCGTTGATGATCTGATTTAACTACAACTTGGCTATCAGATCGACAAGAATCCATAATTAAATACCCAGGTCTAAAAGTATAGCCCACGACCCTCAACATACCAATCCATCATTTAATCATCACCATTGGATCATTTAATCAATGAAATTAGCATGGACTTTCACATAAACATACCTTAGGACCTTTTAGATAGGAATGGATTAAGATCATAGTGGGACCCTGTCACGCCCCAAACTCGAAAACTGGGCTCACAAAATTCTCGATCGTCGAATCTGGCACCAACAACCTCCGTAAAACCCTATTCTCGGCTCTCAGTGCCCATTCGACAGGTTCCAATCTTGGGATGCTACGAGGAGGATTTTTAACGTCGGTTTGATTTGTAATAAGCATAACCAAAGGCATAACCCACAAACAACAATCAAAAACTCCATTATATTTCCATTATGATAAAAAACTTTACAAGTACAATGAGCATAAAGGGAAATACAATGATGATGAACAAAAAGCTCCAGAATGATCTGCAAAGCACTCCTGCTTCAATGCTGCTGCGCTCCAACGTCACCTGAATGCAACGGTCGTGCATAAACTTATGGAAAGCTTAAAGGGTGGTGAAAGTATGTGTGCAAGGTAATAATATTATCATGCAATATCAAAGTAATGCGGAATATGCTGATGGATCCATGAATACTATTGGCCGTACCAAGGCCATGCGATGCAAAGCATGAATGATGTTAGCCATACCAAGGTCATGCAATGCGAGATGCAACTCAAGCATACAAATCCTCATCTAAGTCCACATATCAGTACAGCTCAACTCTGGGGTATCACCAGGGTCTAGTACACTCCAACCAGATTGTCGCCCCATCGCGCACAACAAGGTGAGTGGAAAAGACCTCACTATTCACCTGCCAATATCGGGCTCTGCTCGTCAATAGCGGACCCATTCCTCGAGCTGGTCAAACTCAGCCTAGCTTTGCCCCCTACTCTCGGGCGGGTAAGGCTGCACCTCCTTCTAACAGACCATGATACAGTGGAAAGCGCGGCCTCCTGGTAATCAGTACTCGGCGCTCGTACACCCACTCGGTCTAGACATTGGAGCAACCTCTTGGTACCATAAGGGTTTAGGACCTTTCATCCAGGGATATCTATAGCATCCCATGTAGAATAAGATTTTCAGCCTGCCATCTACGATACGCCTGTGGAGGCTACGGCCCTGATGTCGCTAGGGCGTATAGTAACCATGACACACAATGTGAATGCATGAATCACACTATCCAGTCATGCAAAAATCTTACGTGTATCGTGCACTCATGTAGGGAAACACTGCCTAACCGGGAGCCCATAAACAATCTGCATGAAGGCATATGCTATGATCAGTCACTTCTCATATCGAGCATACATATGATGTGTATGATAATGAATCATGGAACTATACTAAACATATTATATGGTAATGGATGCTGTTCATAACGAAGATGGGCCTATACGGTCTACAAGTATGGGCCGAACGATGGGCCATGGGGAGAATTTTAATGCGGACATTTAACCAACATTATTCTTGTAATGTGGATGTCAAATCAACATTGCTCCCAAGGCATAACCCGTTGTAAACATCATTACATAATCTATGTTGGGATCACACATTGCAATGAACCTTAGGTACATCCCATTGGGCCTTAAATACATCAAATGGGCCATATCATATGGGCCTTATATTCATCAAATGGGCCACATCAATGGGCCACACCAATGGGCCTTATGTATATTGCAATAGGCCATAACCCGTTGGGCCTTGAATACATCAAATGGGCCTAATCGAATGAGCCTTATGTGCATTAAATGGGCCACACCCATTGGGCCCCATATGTACATCAAATGGGCCTCACCCATAGGCCCTAATACATCTCAATGGGCCTTAACCCATGGGCTCCTAATACATCTAATGGGCCTCGACCCATGGGCCTTACATATATATCAAAGTGGGCCTCAACCATGGGCCACAAGTACATCGAATGGCCTCATAACATGGGCCTTACATCCATATCAAAGTGAGCCCCAATGGACTACCACAGATACATTAAGATGGGCCTCATAACATGCTAAGGTGGGGTCCACTTGGACTATGGATCTGGCTCATTCTTTAACTCATAATATAAAATGAGCTTTTAAAATGGATGGATAGATTGGATGTAACCCATGCATCATGGTGGGCTCCACCACCCAAACAGGGGGCGTGAAGATGAAACACTTCATCCTGGTAGGGCTTGCATGTGGAATAGCAATGGGGCCCACATAGCTGGATGGTATGGATTATACCCACATGTGCAAGGGAGCAACTGCCTAGCTGCTGTGCGTGCAGCTTGTTGCCTCACGAAGAGCAGAGGTGGGTCCCACGTAGGGCCCACCACCATATACATATTATATAGTACATAATATGCAATATATAGTATACAATATATATATATATATATATATATATATATATATATATATATATATATAATATAATATATTATATAGCGGTGGGACCCACAGAACTCCTCGTCGCCAGATGGTAGTGGGCCCCACCATCAAAACAGATGGACGACATATGCAAACACGTACATCAAGTGGGGCCTACAACCCACTGACGTTGAGAGAAAGAGAGAGAGAGAGAGAGAGAGAGAGAGAGAGAGAGAGAGAGAGAGAGAGAGAGAGAGAGAGAGAGAGAGAGAGCACCTGACTGCCTTTTTAACTTTCTTTTTTTTTTCTTTGCTCTGCAACAACAACAGAGGTGGGTCCCACGTAGGGCCCACCACAATATAATATATTATATATATAATCTAATATAATATATAATATATAAACTATAATATACTATATATATAACGTCCAGGTCGTGGACAACCTGGACAAAATCATACATCACGGTGCTGCCCCACACGTGGGGTGAGCCCCACCGTCCTTAGATGGTGGACACACCACATGCACCACGGTGTGGCCCAACAAATGGGTGGACGACATGGTTAGGATGGGTCCCATGGACCCCGCTGACCTCAGCGTTGTAACGAGGTATCTTTCACTCTGTTTACCACTTGAGCTACACGTGTGGGCCTCACGTAGAGACGAGGTATCTCCACTCAGTCTACCAGTTTAGTTACGAATTTGGGTGTGGAAATGGGCCCCACTAGGATAGGACCCACCGTCCAGAATGGTGGACGGTTTGGATAAGGCACATATATCATGGTGTGGCCCATTCTTAGGAGGGTGGATGGGAGTCGGTACCATGGACCCCACCATTAATCCACACCCATGTCAGTACACACTCCATGATAGCCACCTCCATAGGGATCGATACCAGGACCTCACCATGAAACGAGAAATCTTTCACTCGGTCTGCCATCGAGCCATGAGGCTGGGTGGGCCCAGCGTTAAAATGAGGTATCTTTCATTCAGCCTACCATGTGAGCTGTGGAGCTGGGGCCCACGTCAGATCACACTTCACAGTTAGCCAACTCCCACTGTTAGCCACTTCAAGATGGGCCTCCTATGGATAGTTGGGATGGCATATAAACATCATGGTGTGTCCCACATAGATGGGGTCCACCGGTAGATGACATGGATGATGTACACACATCATAAGTGGGCCATGATCATGGATAGAGAGGGAGAAAGAGAGATTGGAGACAACGGAGGTGATGGAGGGGCCCCGCCACTATGGGCCCCTCTTTGATACAAAATATACATTAAGGTGGGTCCCATATACATGGACCCTTAAATCAAACAAAGAGATGAAAGTTAAATCAAAGATCACCCACCGGTTTCTTCTTGCACCATAGGCTTCCTTAGCTCCTTAGCTTTGATTCCAATGGAAGAGATGAGGTTTGGATGGTTGAGATGAGAGATGAAAGGGTAGGAAAGTGGGCTACCTTTGTTGCTTGGGAAGGCTTGAAGAGGCTCATACGTATGGTGCTTTTCTTGCTTGGAATTGAGCTTGGAAAAGAGAGAGAGAGAGAGAGAGAGACTTGTAAAGGGAGAGAAGGAGTAATGGGTGATGGAGTGATGGATGTAGTGGTGATGGGTGTGTAAGATACTTTTTTGACTTTAAAGGTATTTTGTGTAAGAAAGGTATGGGCTTGTAAGAAACTTTTTGACTATGGGGGTTGCTTGGGGATGGGTGAAAGGTGATGTGTATTGACATGTACTTGACATGATGGGATTGATTGATTTGACAAGTCGTAGAGATTCTCTTAGAATTCGCACGCGTGGCATTTTCCTCGCACCGAACGCTGGCCCACATCTCCTGACCAGGGTATTGCCTCGGCACGTGAGTCGTGGCATCGGAACTGCGGTGACGGCACGGTCGCTAGGGTATAGGTCTTGGGTTGAGTTGACTTGGGTTGACGACGCGTGAATCAGGGTAGCGCGCAAATACTGATTAAGGGTCAAAGGTTGCCAAAATTCGACCGGGAAGACCGTGAAAGTCTACGGAACGGTACATGATTAATTACATGCATATATAAAATAAAAATGAGATAATTTATAATAGAGTAATTAAAATAAATATTATTATTTGAATAGTAACATATTATGATGATCTTGAGCATAAAAGTGATCTTGTAGGACCTTCTGACTGTTGATGGTAGGATTGAAAGAATCAACACTAAAAAAAAACTCTAAATCAATTAGTATGGTCCACTTAAGCTTTAGATCTACCTCATCTTCAATCCCCTATCCTAACATGGTATTGCAAAATGAACTGATGGACATGATTCATCAAAGACATCACAGTGGGCCTCACATTTAGGGTACATGTGCATGATCTGTGTATAGTCGCATAGCACCGAGCCAAACCCACGATCAATGAATTCCAAATGAAGATGAATTTTCCCTCACTTTTAAAATTTCGGCCAGCAAATGGACACCGTCCATTTCGAGCTTGTTGAGACCCACCACCACGGATCATCTTAATGATCAGAATCGTCCATCTGACAGGGCACCTAAAGCGGACCAAAACCTAAGCAAAAACTCATGTGTCAGGCCTCATACGTAAACATAATCGAGGGTGTAACTAGCTGCGTGCGGCTATTTCTTTGAAAATGGAAACCCCGCCTATTCCTCCTTACCATGCTGGTTTCTTTCACATCATAACCATCCATTTCAAGAGATCCTAACCCTCCATGCATTTTGTGTCTTAGGGTTTCTGCAGTTACAACATGAGAGGAGGAAAGAATCTCTTCTTGTGCATTGCTGGGATAATCCTAGCCGTCATTTTGTCTCTAGAAGGCCTTTGGGAGCATCCTAGTCATCCAATTTAAGGCTTCTTAAGACCTCGTGAGTGGCGATCGTAAGTTCTCATGAGAAAACTTGATATCATGAGAAAACTGCTACAGCGCAAAGTCTCATTAACCATTGGGATTTTTCGTCTCGATTGCCCTAATGATGGGTCCCACATTGATCATTGGTCATATCCACACCATTCATACAAATTGGATCGGAGGAATAACCATTGAAATGTGAATCACCACAATCGGCCCTATCATCTACTCGGACTGGCCAAAAAACCCACCACCTGTGTGTGGGCCTCATTGACAAATTAGATTTGTCCATCCTATGGCCCATGTTGTCAGAGGTCTAACTAGAGCATTGGATCTCAGCCATGCAAATGATTTCTAAAGAGATCGTCAACCATCTCTCTTTGTTAATGTAGATTAGTGGGCACGGTCGCAACTAATTGGCTAATTTAGAGTTGATCATTAGGGAGACTATATAAGGTCTCTTAGGGCTACCATTTTCAAAAATGGAAAGCCTGTCAGAGAGTTAGAAAGGCATCAATCTTCCCTGTTGCACTGAGTCATTTGACTTGGTTCGAGTCATTGTGAGTCGGGTCTAGTTTCATCGAGTCCAGCCACAGGACAAAACTTGTAGAAGAAAGAAGAAAACAAGGAAAGAAAAGGAAAGAGAGAAGAAAGGAAGGGAGAAGAAGAGAGGGAGAGTGGCACTGGTCCATTCCTTAGATCGTTGCCAAGTCAAGTGGACTCGACTAGGTGAGTTGAATCGGGTCGGCTCTAACGTCCATGACTGGACTTCCAGCAGAGGGAGAGGGAGAATAGGAGAAGAGGAAGTGAGGACAAGTCGAGTGCAGGTTGCTCGCTGCTAGTCCAAGTTCACTTACTCGGATGTCTTCACTAAGTAGAGATGGGTTGGGTAAGGTGGGTCTGGTTTAATCCAGCTGCCTTACTGGACATTGTGTTTTGGAAGAAAAATAACAACAATAAGAAAGATAGAAAGAGAGAAAGAGAGAGAGAGTTTAGTATGTTCTGCGTCCGTGTCGCACTAGGTCGACTCGACCGAGTCACCATGTCGAGTCAGGCCGAGTTCTTCTGAGTCCATAACTAGACATCTTCCAACAAAAAGAGAAGAGAATGAATAGAAAGAAATAAGAATAAAGGAAGAATGAGAGAGTGTGTGAGTGAGAGAGAGTCATCGGTTAAGTTGACTTAGGGCCAAGTTGACTCGTTGAGTCGCATGGTATTGGGATCTGGTGGGATTCAGATTTATTGTTGATCTATCTAGAGGAAAAGAAAGCAATGGAGAAGAATGAGAAGAGAGCAATGAAGAGAGTGTTGAGGGTCAAATATTGCATATCAGACCCCATTTATTTCCTGGATTTACGAGCATGATACTATTTAATGGCCCGTTTTATCGTGTTTATGTTGCAAGGTGATTTTACGAGCATGAACTGCAAAAAGGTATTAAAAGCATGGATTTAATGCTCAAGATTCACCAGAGCAAGGGACGGACCCCAGGGGACTGAGATCGTCGGAATTACACACCAGAAATCCATAAAAATAGAGGAACTGAAACTCAAGTGGCCTGAAGGACGTCCAAAATGCCAGATCACAGGGTTCCCGCCATCCGATTGTCTCGAAACTTCATACATGAGATGGGGGTCATCAATTAACCATACATATTAAATTTAAGCCATTGAAGATCTTGGGAAGTGGGCCAATGGACAGATCAGCCCATTAATCTTTAATTTGGGGCCCACCTGATGTCTGAAACTGCCTCAATTTTAGTCCCAACGGTTTAAATAATATGAGAGACAAGATGGACGGATTAGATTTCTCAAAATCATCAAAATGGGCCCTGTACATGCAGCGTGTATATCATATACATGCACGTCCGCAATGCACAAGAGCCACTGACGCACTGACCAGCGACCGCCCCGACCGACTTAAGAAAAAATGAAAATTTCCGTTTTCCACTGCAGCGAACGGACGACTCTGGTCCATTTTTCGGACGATTATGGGCCCTACACATGCCCTTTACGTCTGATCCACACCATCCATCTTGTAGAGAGCATCAAATACTACAAAACCATGTTGATATTTCACATCCATGCATGCACATGTGTGCGGTATAGAGATCACAAAAGGACTGCCTTGAGACGTTCAAAATTAATTTTATTGTAATTTCTTCTCTAGGCCATGTCAATGGACGTTCAAAACCACCCATTTTTTACTGAAATTTCGTCCTGAATCCAATGGATGGGGTAGATTTCTCTGAAAATGCTTCTGTGGGGCCCACCGATCACAAAAGGGAAATGGTGCGAAAGGTTTCGCACATCCGCGAAAACTGACTTTTTCAGGCGGTTGTGGCCCGCCATCTTTGATCATATGGTAGATCTGAACCATCTATCATGTAGAGGACCCAAGAAAGTCCTAAGGGATGGTGTTTCTTTGGAATTTAAGCAAGGAAAGTGGCGATTTTTGAAGCCCCAAACTTGGCTGCGAAAAAGCTTTCGCTGGGAGTGCGATAGCTTTTCAAATCCGATTCAAATCCGATTTTCACCACTCCAGCAGCTATATAAGGAGGTTTTGGACGTGGAGAGCATGCATTCAGACCTTGGGAGGAAGATCCAGAGCTTGGAGAATGGGTTGGACGTCCGTAAGAGAGAGGGTAGTGATTATTTTATTTGTTTTATCTTGAGATATTTAACCCCATCATGTTGGGCTAAAACCTCTTTGGTAGGGCTAAGGGGTGAAGCTTGTAGCATGATGGGAGAGTTGTGAATTATGCCTTTGATTTAATTTTTGAATTACCTTGATTATAGTTTGATTAATGAGAATGCTTTCAGTTTTTAATGGTTTTTTGTGACTGAAATTACAATAGATCTGCGATGGCTTTGAGTACTTCTCTTTTCCTTTTGATGTTTATGACGTTAGGACGCTCTGTTGTTCACCATAGTCTCCTGGGCATGGTTGGATGACGGTACCCTTCCTAATCTTCATACATGTGATTGGTTGATAATTAGTTTAATTCTGTTGTTTGCCATAGTCTCTTGGGCATGGTTTGGTGATGGAATCCATTCTAATTCATATACCTTTCATCTCTTGAAAACTAGATCAATGGTAGTTCAGTAAATTCTATGATTCTTGAAGCAGGCATAAGATCTCCCTAATCCCTACAAGTGGATCCTCGAATCCCTAGTTCCCTTCCTATGACTTTTCTTAAGATTTAGATAATTATTCCATCATTACTCCCTTAATTTCTATCTGATTGAGATTATACCTTATTCTAGTTTAAATTCTACTTAATTTTAGTGAACGTACAAGTTTCAGTCCTTTGAAATTCGACCTCGGTCTTACTGAGTTATTACTACATCACAACCCTGCACTTGGGGAGTGAACAAGTTTTTGGCGCCGTTGTCGGGGACTGACGGTTGCGTTTCTGAAATTAATTGGTTTTAAAATTAGATTAAGATTAGGATTTTACTAACTTCAGTGTTAGGTTTAGATATTCCTGATTTTTTTTTTAAAAAAATTTAGAACTAACTTGTCTTTCCTGTTTTGTAGGATTCTGAGATAGAAACTTCTAATTTGGTGATATCTTTCTAATTTTTTTATTTTTTCTATTTTTAGAATTAGGGTTTCATTTTTAGAGATTTTCTAATCCTAGACTTTCTCTTTTTAGAAACTAACTTATTTTGTCTTATTTTGCATGATCTTAATATAGGAATCTCTAGTATGGTAACATCTTTCTAACTTCTCCCCCTCTTACTTTCCACTTTGCTGTAGCACCTTCTCTTCTATTTTTCATAGGATTAAATTCAAGTTAAGGGTTTCATCATGTATATGCATGAGTGGCAACGTCAGTATGCTGAGAAGAATAACTTATTTTGGGATGATGATGATATAAATCAACCTATGTCTCAAAACTTTTCTGAAACTATCATCGAGAACCGATCAAAATATAAAAATCTACCAGTTAAGAAGTCCTTACGTGATTATATGCAGGAGAACAATTACACCCCACGGATTAACAAAATAGTACGTGATTGTTGGGGTTATCATAAATATGGTTGTGAGAATTATTATCACTCATCCGATAAAACAATGCGTGATTGTATTATGAGTGATAATAAGTATTACCAACTAGCAGATTCTCCCACTTATGATCAGTATGACTATAACCAGTGGAAACATCAAATTGGGAAAATGAACCAACTACATGTTATAATGATTATTCTCTTATATCCCCTACCTTTGAGATCCATCCAGAAACGATCTAAGAGGATTCATATCAGCATAATCTTTCGTCCTGTCTTGTGGAAATGAGAAAAGTAATGGAAACAATGAAAGGACTCGATGTGGGCCTTGATAGGATATAGGAGGCTCGGTCATCCCAGCCACGACCTAATACAGAAATATAATACGAAGAAAGTGATCCGCGCTCACTTTTAAAAGAATCTGAAATTTAGAATAAGGAGTTGGATTCCGTTAACGAGCATGTGGTTCAATTTTTCGATGAGTCAATCTCGATGACTGTTTGAAAGAATGGTGAAGATACATGGGTGTCTTTTAAATACATTGATGATGACACACCTTTCTTACATGACACACATGATTTCAATGATGAGGAGGTTAGTTTATTCGAACCTCAACCCATGCTCAGTGTAGAATGTGAGGAAAGTAATCTCATCCCAAATGTGCACTGCACTGGACTAGAACATGATTGCGATCCTGAATGTACAGCCACAGTCTCCCTGGAATCCCTCTCATGTTTGGTCCAGATCAATGATCAAGACGTACATGAAGTGGTCGGTCATAATGAGCCACTCCCCTCACCTGACATGTCTGATTCAAAGGTGGAGGATGAGCCCTTTACAACTGACCCTTCCAACTCTTGTGAAACATGTTTAGACCACTTCTCTGAATCGAATGATGATATGATTCAGGAGACGAACGAGCCACCTGATACAACTCTGAAATTTGAAACCACCCAGTTGAGGCCACCATCTGAACTATCAAGTTTTGCCGATTCAATGCCTCTTCTGAGTAGTATCAATGAACAGAGTTCGCCCATCAATACTTCGTCGACTGACCCTCAATTTGTCTGTGCAGGATGAGAGCAAGAGAACATACCTCCATTTACTTTCAAGGACGATGGATTCTTTGTGCAGATCATCACAAGCCACAATAAGTCACACTCAGCTAAACTTCCTAACTCTTGGGATTGCTTGGTACACTTCGTAGTTTCAAACGATCCCATGTTAAGAGATAAAGCGGATGCCTTGCAAGACAACATCTCGGTAGTCATCACTGACCGAGAGAACCCTTATTCTGAAATTCTCTCTTCCCTTGATCCTAAACATCTACCAGTAAAGGAAGAGGAGCTGAAAATCCAACCGAAGTTTGGAGCTTCGGAATGTGTTGAGACTACATTACTTCTTAGAAAGTTTTTTAAACTTTATTTATTTGTAGTCTCTGATTCACTATACGATACTGACATTGAAACTTCTGCTATCACAGGTGAATCGTATATATTATGGATACCTTAAGCAATTCAATGGAAAATTTCCTATGAGGTACATAAGTCTCTCTGGAAAGTCATGCTCCAGGGCGCCCAAGCCTATTGCAAAAAGGGCTTTTGGATGATCCTGTTGAAGAACTTACTGAGAAACTTATCAAGATATTGGTAGGAAGGGGAACCTTGCGGTATGATCGATTCAATGTTTGTGGGTAACATTGCTACAAACCCTCACGAGACTACAACTCGTCCACTAGGGGTAACCTAGGGGTTTAAAGGCTTGTTGCATACGCTAAATGCAATCGAGAGCACCTGCGAAAGTGGTATAGGTAGGATTTTATTTTTTTATTTTTGTTACTTTCTCTCTCATACTAACTTGCTCTCTCCCAGCAATCTCTTGAAAAATCTCTCTCGATTCGTTATCCAGGTACTATCCTCCCATCACTTCTCATTTACTTTTGTTGTCCCATGTGCATTGCATGTTTATATTTTTACATTGAGGACAATGTAGATTTTAGGTTGGGGCTGGGAGATTAGGTAACCTAATCATTGTTTTCTTGGTTTTGAGCAAAAATTTTGTGAAAATTTTTAAAAATTTTTCTGAAAATTCTTGTGAATTCGAAGTGATTTTGACAGATATCCCTAATTTAGTTTTTCAAGAAACGTGATGTTGGTAATGTATGACTCTTGAATTTAGTTATCTGTTAGATTTCACAATTAAGATCGAATTATTAATCCATGATTAGAAGTTTTAAACATTGATTGAGCTATGATTTCACATGTCACATCTCGCTTCCACATTACGATTTCATTCTGATATTGAAGGGTTAATTTGGTAATCACTAAGCATGTGAGGAAACCGCTTGAAATTTGCCCGTCATGATCAATTAAAGAAAAAAAGAAGAAGAAGAAGCTCAGATACCTTTGGAATAAGTTGGGCAAATAATTTTCACCATAGGTTTGCTCCCTATAGGTGATGATTTGGTTCCTATATGTGATGATTTGGTTCCCTATGGATGATATATGGAAAAATAAAAAAAAATAAAAAAAATGGGTATACAGTCTTGATCGTAGGTTTGCTTCCTATAGGTGAGGATTTGATTCCCCTTCCTGACATTACTTTTACTGGAAAAATCAAAAGCTGAAGGAATGAAAAGACGATCTGTGAGGCAAGTTTTGGTTTAGGCTGGTTGTCATGAATTCTTTGTTAGTTACCAATGATATCATGAAATTGAAGATTGGGCCTCTTAATAGTGGTAAGTTGAGATTACACTACACACCCATGGAACTCAATGTTTAGCATTTTTCTGATTGATGGATTAATACCTTGAACTTGATTATGAAGTTTAATGTGTGCCTGAGTCTAGGAGAAAATAATTCCCAACATTCATGAATCTTAGATCTCTCGTGTCTAAATTGTTTTTCAAGAAATCACTCGAGTTCATAGAAATTGTCCTGTAATTCTCAACTTATTTTTCGCATATTTTGCTCAGGAATAGCAAAATGCTGGTTGGGGGTTGTGTTGAGGGTCAAATATTACATATCAGACCCCATTTATTTCCTGAATTTATAAGCATGATACTCTTTAATGGCCCGTTTTATCGTGTTTATGTTGCAAGGTGATTTTACGAGCATGAACTGCAAAAAGGTATTAAAAGCATGGATTTAATGCTCAAGATTCACCAGAGCAAGGGACGGACCCCAGGGGACTGAGATCGATGGAATTACATGCCAGAAATTCATAAAAATGGAGGTACTGAAACTCAAGTGGCCTGAAGGACGTCCAAAATGCAAGATCACAGGGTTCCCGCCATCCGATTGTCTCGAAACTTCATACATGAGATGGGGGCCATAAATTAACCGTACATATTAAATTTAAGCCATTGAAGATCTTGGAAAGTGGGCCAATGGACAGATCAGCCCATTAATCTTCAATTTGGGGCCCACCTGATGTCTGAAACTGCCTCAATTTTAGTCCCAACAGTTTAAATAATATGAGAGACAGGATGGGCAGATTAGATTTCTCAAAATCATCAAAATGGGCCCTGTACATGCAGCGTGTACATCATATACATGCACGTCCGCAGTGCACAAGAGCCACTGACGCACTGACCAGCGACCGCCCCGACCGACTTAAGAAAAAATGGAAATTTTCGTTTTCCACTGCAGCGAACGGACGACTCTGGTCCGTTTTTCGGACAATTATGGGCCCTACACATGCCCTTTACGTCTGATCCACACCGTCAATCTTGTAGAGAGCATCAAATACTGCAAAACCATGTTGATATTTCACATCCATGCATGCACATGTGTGCGGTACAGAGATCACAAAAGGACTGCCCTGAGACGTTCAAAATTGATTTGATTGTAATTTCTTCTCTGGGCCACGTCAATGGACGTTCAAAACCACCCATTTTTTACTGAAATTTCATCCTAAATCCAATGGACGAGGTGGATTTCTCCGAAAATGCTTCTATGGGGCCCACCGATCCCAAAAGCGAAATGGTACGAAAGGTTTCACACATCCGCGAAAACTGGCTTTTCCAGGCAGTTGTGGCCCACCATCTTTGATCATATGGCAGATCTGAACCATCTATCATGTAGAGGACCTAAGAAAGTCCTAAGGGACGGTGTTTCTTTGGAATTTAAACGAGGAAAGTGGCGATTTTTGAATCCCCAAACTTGGCTGCGAAAAAGCTTTCGCTGGGCGTGCGATAGCTTTCCAAATCCGATTCAAATTCAATTTTCACCACTCCAGCAGCTATATAAGGAGGTTTTGGACGTGGAGAGCATACATTCAGACCTTGGGAGGAAGATCCAGAGCTTGGAGAACGGGTTGGACGTCCGCAAGAGAGAGGGTAGTGATTATTCTATTTGTTTTATCTTGAGATGTTTAACCCCATCATGTTGGGCTAAAACCTCTTAGCTAGGGCTAAGGGGTGAAGCTTGTAGCATGATGGAAGAGTTGTGATTTATGCCTTTGATTTAATTTCTGAATTACCTTAATTATAGTTTGATTAATGTGAATGCTTTCAGTTTTTAATAGTTTGTTGTGAATGAAATTACAATAGATCTGCGATGGCTTTGAGTACTTCTCTTTTCCTTCTGATGTTTATGACGTTAGGACGCCCTGTTGTTCACCATAGTCTCCTGGGCATGGTTGGATGACGGTACCCTTCCTAATCTTCATACATGTGATTGGTTGATAATTAGTTTAATTCTGTTGTTTGCCATAGTCTCTTGGGCATGGTTTGGTGATGGAATCCATTCGAATTCATATACCTTTCATCTCTTGAAAACTAGATCAATGGTAGTTCAGTAAATTCCATGATTCTTGGAGCAGGCATAAGATCTCCTTGATCCCTACAAGTGGATCCTCTGAATCCCTAGTTCCCTTCCTCTGACTTTTCTTAAGATTTAGATAATTATTCCATCATTACTCCCTTAATTTCTATCTGATTGAGATTACACCTTATTCTAGTTCAAATTCTACTTAATTTTAGTGAACGTACAAGTTTCAGTCCTTTGGGATTTGACCTCGGTCTTACCGAGTTATTACTACATCACAACCCTGCACTTGGGGAGTGAATAGAGAGTCAAGTTGTTGAGTCGACTCAGTCCAAAATAAAGTCAAGTCGTTGACTCACTAACTTGTAGGGAGATCAATCGAATTATGTGAGTTTCATTGTCCCTAATGGACATGGGGTGAGCGAGAATAAAAAGGGAGAAGAAAGAAGAGGAGAGGAAGTAAGTGACTAGAAGAAGTAGTCGCTGAGTTGACTTGGTTCAATTGAGTCATAGACTCTACTCGTCCTCATGAGTTAACTCACTGGGCATTGAGTCAAGCTGCATCCAACGTCCATTGAGATATGAATTCTTTACCCTTTTGTATGAAGATTTAGATTCAATTATTTAATTAGATGTTATAACTATAAAGGTTGTATTTCTCAAAACCTTAACCTTATGATAGATTTTAGGTCAAAGTCTACTATATAACATAATTAATACCCTAACATTAATACTAACTGTACAGTTTACGATAGAATGTAATATCTGAGTCTAAGGGTGTGTGCACTTCATGGCGAACATTAGTTGGCGAATCGAATTGCAAGGTGATGACTTTTCCGCTTATGCTTTCCGCTTTCATGTTAGTTTAAGTGGTAGTTTCCATTTTCATTTTAATTGATAATTGATATCTGTATTTCATAATTACTTTTGCTAGTTATTGGAATTGATCTTCAAATTATATGCTTAATATGTATCTTATATAAATACCTATATGTTACACTTGAATATCTTCGCATACTTGTGGATTTCTAATGAACTTGAATTGCTACATCAATCTATGAAAAACCCCACTTATACATGTATATCCATATTAGGATGTAACTCGATTGGTCGTGATTGTAATATACCCTCAATCTAGTGGAGATTTTGTGTAATGGAATAAATGAAATTATATCATGGACTTACCATCTTGTGGATTGTTTACGCTTTCGTGGCTTGTGGGGATAATTCTTTTTTATCGCATCCTTAAATGGACTAATTGTCCACTATGGCTTCGATTTAACATTTACCCTATATGGCTTTAGTATAATATTTGATCCACGTGGCTTCAATTGAACATTTACCTTATGTGGTTTGATGAATTATTTTTTTATAATCCTGCGATAGTAAGTTTCACTTGTTGAACTATGATTGGCCACTACTTGATGAGGTTACTATTAAATATCTTAATATTCAAATCTCATAAGTCGGGAATGGTGGTATGGGACATTATGCCCGAGTTGACAGCCTATGCTGGGTGACGAGCCCCCCATAGTAGCCTTTGAGCTTTCTTAAATTGATTGTTTGCAATTGAAATAATAACGGTTGGGCTAAATATACATTCATAACATATGGGCAATGACAGGTGGCTAATTTTAAATATTATAGCACGTGCCATTTGTCGCAGTATTGTTTTGCCGGCTCCTAGACCACTGACATTCAACCCAATTTGGGTGAGCTAGTCATTATGTACATACTTGATGTATTTTCACTGGTGACTTGCCACTTATATGTGGGTTTCGCCCCACTCATGGTTTTTGGCTAAAAGCCAACTGGATGTGCATCCACAGTTTATATGCATTCATACATCCATGCATTTAAATAAGATCGCATCATGTATTACTTTGTATATTTTCTTGTTGAACTATACTTAATGCTGTGGTGTGTAATTTTGAGAAAAATTCATACTGAGCTGGCCACTCATTCTTTGAATATATAACCATACAGGCAGTGCAGGTGATTTAAATAATATACATGTCCAGATTGATGAATAGTTGGGTACAATTATTAGGGATGTATGGCTGCACTTGCCCACGAGAAGTTGTGTGACCCTGTAGCTCAAGTCTGGATACGTTTTTACCTATTTCACGTGTTAACTCATTTTTTACTTTATTTGTTAAAATTGGAACATTGGTTTATATAAGCCCTATGGGCAGCCAATCATACATTCTAAATGTATATGTAAATTTCATTTATGCTTGATTTGTTAATCTTTCGCCAAACTACTAACTTTAAAAAAGAAAAGAAAAGAAAAGAAAAATATATACTGGAAATTTGCCTATCTTTAAAGGTTAACACTAAAATTTTCAGAAAATGAGTCGTATACTCGGGTTTAAAAAATTAGGATGTTACAAAGAGATATTATTACTAATAATGATGATATTATCTATAAATAGCAGTAAAATAAAAGTTCCTTGAAAATAATAAAAAATGAATAAATGAGAATCTGTTTCACTATAAAAAAAAATAATTCAAAATTGAGAAGAGAATGGCTAAAACGATTAAATCAGGCATGAGGAGTCTATTCAATACCACACACAACTTTTTTTAATGCAATATACATTATTAAGAAAAGAATAATTAATAAAATAAGGTGATTGTTTTATATACATAGTTTCACGAAAAAAAAATGTACGAAAGCATTTTTAGCATCAAGTTGACAAATGAATAAGTGTCAGACGACGGTAAGAGTAATAATAATTAGAATAGTGTACATGTTTAATGAAAAAACCAATGATATTGAAGTCAATATCTTCCTTTTGATTGTACCCTTTGATAACCATACAAACTTTAAATTTATTCACATACCCATCAGACTTGAGCTTCATTTTAGACATTCGTCTTGAACCCACCACATTCGTCTAGTAATGTAAGGAACAAGTTCTCCATTTTGATTTCAATCAAGAGCGTCTAACACTTCTTGCATTGTAGAAATCCATTTCGGTCGTGCTGAGAATCGTTGAATAGTAAGCGACTCATTATTGTCATCAATGGTCACACTTAAAGCAATAGAGGTATTTACAACCAACAAGAATGAATAACGTCTATAACAAGGACATGATTAGAAGAAAAGTATTTCAAACTAGATTTTGTGATAATGGGCTAAGCACGTGTAATTATTAGACAACCTAATGGAGAAATAAGAGAGAGATAATGCTAAATATATGATCTAGAGGGTATAAGTTCTTGTAATGATTCTGGATCGATGGTGCTAGAGGTGATAAGTGATTAATCATGACTTGTAGATGATGCAGTTGATATAGGCTTGAAAGAATACTCATTTGATGGTGATGCTTGATCAATGAAAGACGGAAAGGGTTGAAGCCCAATCAAATGAATAATTGTGTGTTGGGCAGGATTATTAATCACCAAATGGAGTATAACAATAGATTTCTAATATGATAGTAGGGTTTGTCAACTCAAGTTGTGAATGAAGGGGGTTTATTAGGTGAAATTGATTGAGTTGGAGTATGCGTATACTCAATTAGCCAAGGAGCATGTGTGCTATGCGAGTCTTTAGAATGTGACAACAATTTGGCATCTCGTGACAAACCTAAATCGATCGATGGTTGTGCCAAAGTTTGAGTTGTGTAATTATCACTAAGGCAATGTACAAATTCAATATTTTCAACTTATGACGTTGACATTCCCTAAATTAATCAAACTTAGGCCCTATTGTTTTAATATAAATACTGATGAAAATGTGGTAAAATTATAGTTACTTGTGTTGGCCATTTCAAAAGACTGGAATTGCTCCTAAAAAATTAGGTAGAACTCAAACTTATTTCGTCTCCAAGAGTTTATCAGTCCACCATGTATGTGTTATATCCACTCCCCACTTTCATTTTTTTTCTTCAATATCACTTTAAGGCATGAGTGCAAAAATGGGGTGTCTTCAAAACTTAAGTGGACCACACCACATAAAAATAGTTGGTTCAATGGTGGCATCATTATTCCCATCGCTTCCTATGGTATGGTCTACTTTGAGCTCCAGATCTACCGCATTTTTGGGACAATGGCTCCAAATGATCTAATAAAATGAATGGATGACAAATAAAACACATATATCATAGTGTGAGCTTATACAGTCTGCCTCATATTTCAAATAAGAATCTACCAAAAGATGTAATGTTAACATCGCACATTCAATAGCTTTTAGAATTTACCATTATAATAAGTAAATGTTTGATTCAGTCAAATTATAAGTACATATAACCTATTAAATAGGTTCATAAGGGAGTATAATCCCTTAAATTGATGTAGTTGAATCATTGAGCCGTCCTATAGCTTGTGATGATAAGGCAATAAAACTTTCATTTTATGAAGCACCAAATAAAGCAGATGGATCGATATATTGAAATATAGACTCGTTGAAAATAATGTGTTTAGATATGTAAATATTCTTGGTTGGTATATGACAACATTAATAACCTTTGCGGTATGGCTATAACCAATAAAATTACAGGGTACAACTTTGGTTGAGATTTATTAGAAAACATATTTATCATATATCAAAAAACAACGACAGTTAAATACTTTTTGAGCCAAATAATATGGGGTGTACTCCATATAATTTGTAAAACAAAGTCTCAATTTTAAGGATTGTTGCTACTAACTGATTAATAAAGAACATAACAATTAAAAAAGCTTCTACCCATAAATTTTAAAGCACATTGGTATAAAGTAACATAGTCAAACACATCTCAATCACATGTCAGTGTTTTCATTATATTAGGCTATTTCGTTATAGTATTTCTAGACAAGATTTCTATAAGAATTATACAATTATCAAAATGGTTAATAAATTTCTTTGTCTGAAATTCTCCTCCATCAATTTAAAAGGTGTTTATCTTTGTATATAACTAATTTTCAACTAATTTCTAAAATTTTAAAAAATATATAAACAATTCTTCTTTTTTTTTAGAGATATAACCATGTAAATCTACTATAGTCATCAATAAATCTTGCATAATATCTAATATTCTAAAACAAATCAATAAGTATGTGACTCCAGAGGTTACAATAAATTAGCAAGAGGGCAATTACAATTTTATTATTTGAAATAAAAGAAAGACTATGGATATTTCTCACCCAATAACTAATATTTTTTGAACTTAAAACTTTAAGTAACTTAGAGTTTAGATGTCTTAAATAATGATGCTAAGTCTCTTTTATGACTTTTTATGATCTCACTTCTATTAAGGCTGCAATTATGGCATATAGATTTTCTCGTTTACTACCTGTTGCTAGAACCTTTTTCCATTTCTCAATCCTTTATCGTAAACTCATAATCAATAAATTATAAAAATATTATTATTATTATTTACTAATCAAGAGACAAATATTAAAAATTTCTTAATTTTTAACATAAGTAGAAAATCATTTAGCTTAATGTTGCCGTAACTAGAAAAGTTACCAATGTGATAAATATTTAATTAAAAACCATATCTTATAATCACTTTGTTAGGACCGTTGTAGGGGACTAAATGAGTTACATTACTTGGTTTATTAGTCATATGGATGTTTGCTTCAGTATCAATATACATGTTTGGGTCTTGTGATTCATTAATCGTTGTAGTAGCAAGTGCCCGAGACAGATTTTCTTGAACTTAATCGGAGAAATCACACTAATACCAACTCTAAGGTTGCATGACCCCTATAGCCTCAAATATGACAATGGTCTTCATTAGTCTCCCTTGTTGTATTTGACATGCTAGGAAGATGCAAGTATATAAATTTCATCCCTGGTTTGATGCCCTCTGTGATTGAATGACAGTTTCTTATTAAAAGTTTTGAAGCAGTAACATTGAACACCGCCTGTTAGCTGACAACCAATGATCAGTGTCAACTCGAAGTATAAGGCCTAAAACTAAAGTAATTTGGTCAATATAATGAGTATTTATAATTTTGTCAAGCTGGAACAAAACTTGATTCCCTAGAATTGAACTGATATCTAAAGTTATCCCAGTCTTTATCGTTACCTCTATTACAATGTCTACCATTAGGTTATCAAACGAAAAAGACCATGCTATGGTCTAATGGACATGGTTTAGGTTCCATAGTTTATATTTGTAGATCATAACTTTGTATTGCATCAAGAAATTAAGAGTAAGAGGGGAATAAGGATTTTATAAGTATAGGTATTATAAAAATTTTAAATTTTTATAGAGTCAAAGAGACATGAAAATAACTTCATCATCATCTTCTATGAAATGTTGAATAGTTGTTAGACTATAAAAAAATATTTTAAAAGCCTTCATGTAGTTGAATAATAATTGAGTGCCCAATTTCAGGTGTTACATTAACTATTTTTGTTGTATCTCAAGATTATTTGTGGCTTGTAAAAAGTTTTTTTTAGACACTTTTCAAATGTCTTTTCCTGATTACATTTATCAATAAGGTAAAGCGCATCTTTCAATAGCATCGCTATAATTCCACTGCGAAGAATAAAATTACATTATCTCCATGATGTGATTAATGAATTTGACTTTGTCTTGTCTTTATCATTATATATGAGTTCGATTAGTGGGTCTTTAGTGAGAAGATTTTTAACTATAAGACTTTCAGTCCATAGAAGAATATGTGTTATTTATGTCTTATGTCGATGGACGAGGATGAAACTTAATTTTTTTTCTCCTACACTTTCTTATAAATTAAGATGAGACAAAAGGTTTCTTGTGTATGTAGGTGAAGAAGCCAATACTTTATTTACAAGATATAAGGTCTATAATAATAGCTTAACCTATACATCATAATTACTCTCTCTAAAGTTTCCACACCATAAGAGTTCATGTTTCTCTAATATTGTGCATATATAGTCCAGTCCAAGCGTGCAACCTCTTGCGTATCTAAATTGAACACGGCTACTATGAAGCCCACTGATATGTTGTTATGTCTCGAAATTAGGCATTTGAGTTGGCCAAACCCTGATCCCGCATATGAGGACATTAAATAAATATAATACAAATATAAACCATAAACACAAACCATTACATAAAATCATTTAATAAATTTGACACTTTCTCAGTATAAATAATTAAATATCTAATTACGCATATCTTAAAACTTAATCACTCTTTCAATATAGTTCTTTTACAAAAAATTCAAACTTAAAATTAAATTAAAACTAAATAAAAATGCACTTTTAGAACTCTATGCAACTCACTCTCTACTAGATTCTAAAATTTTAAAATCCCAAAAGGGCATTGGATTGCTAAAAAAGCCCCTAATTGATTAAAGCCACAATAATTCTTTTTAAAAATGAATTTAAATTTAAATAGAAATTAAAACTAGCTAAATATAAATATCATTCTAGAACTCTACTCTACTCGCTCCATGGCAAAATTTGAATCCTAAAATTTTAAAATATCAAAAGGATAAGCTATGAAGCCTAATAAAAAAGCCTTGCAAAAGTTTGAAAACACTTTCAATCGGTATAAAATAACATCATGAATCCAATGTAGTTATTTGAAAATTCACATATTGGATAAATGTATATCTTTTTTTGCAAATATGTATGAAGTAAATCGTGAATGAAAATATGAAAATTATACAATAGTACCCACATGCATGGTTTAAAAATCCAACAAATGTCATGTTAGAGTTCTGACCTCTTATTTCATACCACTATGATATAAACGTAAGCCACAATAAACTCATATTAACCCTGGGTATTAAAAATTTGAATCTAACACCAACGTCAAATCGTGCACTTTACGGAAGCAGGTTCAACGAAAATAGACAATTACAATAAAGTGAAATAATCAAACAATCAGGCAAGTTAGCACAAAACATAAAATATTATATGTGAAAAACCACTACGGAAAAAAAATGGCACAAGGTGATGGAGATCCAATATAATCAACACCTTAGAATTTACATCACTCACCTTATTTTATTATAGGCGAAATAGATCTCCCCTTGCGATGCACATGTATGAAAACCCTCGCCCCTTGAGAAAATCTATTCCTAAGCCCATATAAGTGTTTAGAAACCATTTTTCCTTGCAAACCCTTACCCTAGAGAAAACACTTGTATTAAACAAACCCTAACCGAAACCATACTTAAATACCCCGATTTACTTTAATATGCAAAAGCAGTTCAACTGGATGAAATGGGTTGGATTTAAATAAACAAACTCAAAAATTTTTGTCGAACAAAAAATGTACAAATCTTCACATCATGTAAACTGAGAATCTACCCATATTTTTAGTTGGGTTGAAAAAGGCACTAGCCAAATTGAGACAAGACTTCTTTGTAACATATTGGCAGAATCCAAGGCATCCCACATAACAATCTCAACCTTAACTTTTATTCTACCAAGTTACCTTGAAGATCCCTCGTGTAACCTCCGCCTTGAGTGTAGGCTGCTCCCTGTACTCTCTACCTTGAATGCAGCTCCATCTGCACCTCTATGTAAGGGTGCTCGATCACATTAATGGTCGGATAGAATGTTAAAGCCCAAACAATGCCCAAAGTTCTCTATGGTCACTTGCTTTTTTAACATATATGTAACTGTAATGCCCTGAAAATCAGGGGTCGAGCAGGAGCTCAACTCCCGAGTTCCAACACATCACTTATGCAATATAGATAATGATGATTAAATGTTATTTGTATTAGTGCCTTAAACATGAGTGAAATTATATCAAAACAATATATCATACTCCAGAGACTTAAATTTCGCAAGCGGAAGACTATGATAAATATATAAAATATATACACTGATGTAGGTTTCCAAAGTGTGAACATGTTTCAGGTTAAATATATACATGTATACTCCAAAAATGAACAAAATGAATATACATGGGTGTTCCAAAAGTGCAACAAAACAACAATGTAGTGGGGTCTAATCAGCATCCTTGTAACCCCATCGATCAGATCACGGTCTACATAGACCCGCCTGATAGCTGCATGTAAGAGAATGCCTCCTCGTCATCATAAAAGTCTGGCTCTGCCTTGAAAGTATCGCCATCATCTGCATCTACAACAGGGTCTAGTTGGTATTTAAAGCACTGTCCCAGAACGTGGGAGTGAGTGATCAACTTAGTGGAACAATGAAGCAAAGGTTAACATGTTATCAATTTAGTCAAGCAGTAGTGATAAAGCAATACGGTAATCAAGTCCTAAATACTCTTATTAATGCAATGATGGTATGTAATAATGATGCATGCCCTCGCTTACACTCCCTTTGCGACAACATCTTACGATTACGACATGCACCCCTTCCTCTGTGCTCAACTCCAATGTCAAAGGTCATGCAAATGCAGTGCATATGCGTGCTTAACCAAGTTCTTAATTAGACATGTTCATACAGCAGGATTGAGAAGCTAAGGCACCTCCCTTTATATCATATACCCAACATTGATCTATTTAGGGTCATCACTCCCAGTAGTTACATACGATAGATAGTTTCTAGGTCATTACAAAGAGGCTCGTCAACTCGGCACAGGCCTGATTTAATACTCTAGTTTACTACGGAAAGACCCGTCACCTCAACGTAGTTTCTAGTGTATATCGAGGTGACTACGGGCTCGTCACCTGATCATAGGCCGATAACTTGAATACAGTGTTCCATACTACCGTATTTGGCTCACGAGTCTGGGTTGCTCACTGGACACTATGGGGAGGCTTGTCACCCCAGCGTAAGCCGACAGCACGACCACGGTGTCCCTTACCACCATGCCTGACTCATGAGTCTTAGCAGATTGAGGTACCAAGGTTAAACAGGCTTTGCACTTATAAGTTTGTACCTTAAATTCAAGCAGTAATGTCCATATATGGTGAACATACATTAAGTCAATCGGGTTGCTTGATAAGCTCGACTGGTACGAGCGTACATTGAGTTGATCGACATGGAGCGCATAAGTACTCCGCGTGGCCTAACTATTGTCGACTAGAAGCGTACGACTCAGATTCCTCGAACCTATCTAGTGTGGCAAAACAACCTCAGCCACTAACTTAGAAAATATTACTGATCACCTGCCACTCCAAGCAATAATATACACATGTAGTAGCCAAAGACAAGCATGTGACAACAAAAATCAAATATAAATCTTACTTAAGAAATTCAACAAAACATATACTACACATAATACCATATATAGGCATTTCATCCTTAATTCACATAGTAGTAAGATAGGTTATATAAAGGTTACTATAACCATAAATGAAGGAGTTGGGAATATTATCTTAAGACCCTCATTACATGTATTTAAACAAGCATTTTCACATTTAGGTATTTTATCAAACACTTAGGCTACACATATCATATACATGTAATACAGTAGTTATAACAAGTATTATATCAAATCCCTTTACAAGGGGTTCACCATACGTACACCAATCATGTATTGTTAGTCAATAAATATAGCAAGCATAAATCATAATTTCAAAGTCGTTCAAACATTTCAACAAACACATGGAATGCATTAAAATCAACATAATTTGCATATACATGTAATATATGGAAAACATCGTATCTACGCACATGTGATAGTAATCAAGTCAGTCATAAATCTTTACTGACATTAAAGCCTTAAAAGCCATAACCTAAAATTTATAATCCGCACATTTCACCAGTAGACTCGTAACAAACTCAGTTTAAACCCTAAGTCTTTGTCTGTAGGGCGACGACAACCTATAGCATGAAATAGGTTAGTTATTTCACAAATTTCTCTACTTGAATATCTAAATCAGATTAAGGTTAGGATTTCTTATCAAGTATGGAGTTAGAATTGCCGGAATAGCGATACAGAAGTGGTGGTTAAGTGCGTGGAGTAGTGGGATTGAATCCCAAGAACAAACTCCAACTCTCTCCTCTCACTTTCTCTCTTTCCATCTCTCTTTTGCTCTCTTCTCTCTCCTAGGGTTGAAAATTCGTATGTGATGGGAGAGAGAGGGTTTAAGGCCCTTATATAAGCCCAAAACTGACTGGAATGGCCCCAAGGTCATGGTATACTTAGGTTATAGCTAAAGTCTGGCCGTTTCGGTCCAACGGAGCTGTTTTGAAGGCCCATTTTCTACATGCGGTCGGACTTAAGCTTCCTGATATTGGATCTAGGTCAAGTTAAGATCTCGGCTCGATCAGATCAGTGGATCAGCCGCGAGGGACCAATTTCAGTTCAACGGTCACCGGTGCTCGATCAGGGCCACAAGTACCTTGACATGTGTTGGAAATTTTTCCTGATATGAGGGTGTAATTGGGTCAAAATTTAATGGTCTAAATCCTTAGATTCGACCTGCAAGAGAACGACTCAATTCACTTAAGTTCCAGTTCATTTCCTAAAGATATTCATGTTTCTCATACACTTTGCTCCGGGCTCAAGTTGTGTGCTTCTGGATACCTTTAGGACTTGACTTCCGAGATGGTCGTCAAGTCCAGTAAGGTGGTCATAATTGTATAGTTTCGGGGTAATTAAAATTTTGACACGCTGTCCAGGTTTGTATGGAGTTTCATGATGCTCCCGAGAGCAACTGGGTTTTGAGACGGATTCTAAATTTCAGGGTAATATAGCATCAACGATTCTACACGTTTTGGGTCTTGCAGTTTGTATTTAAAGTGGTTCAAACTAATTTCACAGATAATTTAGTTTAATACTTGATTAATTTTTGTCTAATTTCTAAAGGATTTGGTCCTTAGTGATTTCTACTTGAGGTGATACTCGGGTCTTTGTACGGATTTTTTCGAGACGTTACAATCTACTCCCTTAAAGAAAAATTTTATTCTCAAAATTAGTACCTTTTCGTACTCCTCAAGAATTTGAGGGTAGTTCTTTCGGACCTCGACTTTTGTTTCCCAAGTAGTCTCCTCCTCAATATGATGCTTTCACAGTACCTTTACAAGTGGAATCACCTTGCTGCGCAACACCTAATCCTTCCTATCCAGAATATGCATCGGTCGCAGTATATAAGTAGCATCTTCACTCAACTGTACATGCTCCCATATGATAATGTGGGAATGGTCAGGGACGTATTTCTTCAACATCGACACATGAAATACGTTGTGCACGTTTACGAGCGGTGTGGGCAATGCCAGGCGGTACGCTACCACCCCCGCTCGATCCAGTATCTGGAATGGGCTAAAAAATCTCAGCGTGAGCTTCCCCTTCTTGCCAAACCGAAGAACTCTCTTTATTGGGAAAACCTTCAGGAATACATGGTCCCCAACCTCAAACTCTAGTCGTCGTCTTCTCGTATCGGCGTAGCTCTTCTGTCTACTCTGTGGTGCCAGAAGTCGACGCCTGATAATGTCAATCTTCTCCGAAGTCGCCTGAACTAACTCTGGTCCAATCAAGCTCTTCTCACCAACCTCTGCCCAGTAGTGCGGTGCTCAACACGGACACCCATACAAGGCCTCATAGGAAGCCATACCAATACTCGCTTGAAAACTGTTGTTATACACGAACTCTGCATAAGGAAGACAATCGTCCCAACTATCCTTGAAATCCAGTACACAAGCTCGCAACATATCCTCCAACACCTGATTTACCTGTCCGTCTGCTCGTCAGTTTGTGGGTGGAACACAGTACTGAACTTCAGTTTCACACCCATTGCTTCCTAGATACGAGTCTAGAAGATATATGTGAATCGCGTGTCTCGGTCCGACACGATCTCCATAGGAACTCCATGGAGACGTACGATCTCCTTGGTGTACAGCCTGGCCAAATCGTCTACAAAGTTTGAAACTCTGATAGGGAGAAAATGAGCCGATTTCGTCAACTGGTCCACGATCACCCATATGGAGTCATGCCCCTTCCTTGTCTTCGGTAGCCTTGAGATGAAATCCATAGAAATGAAATCCCATTTTCACTCAGTTATAGGCATGGGCTGAAGTAGTCCAAGAGGTCGGAGATGCTCTACCTTGACTTGCTGACATGTGAGACAACGGGACACATACTCTGCTATGTGGGCCTTCATGTTGTCCCACCAGTATGCGCGCTTCATGTCTCAGTACATCTTCGTACTGCCAGGATGCATTACCAACCTTGAATTGTGAGCAGCCTCGAGAACTTTCCTTCTCAAGTCTGGGAGGTTTGGGATGCATAGGCGATCACGATACCATAAACCCCCATCTATACCAACTCTCCATTTCGAGTCGTCATCGTCGCCAACCTACTCTCATCTTCGCCAATAGCTCATCGTCTCTCTGAGCCACAATGATATGGACATCGATAAGCGGCTGAATTCGAATATGCGTGATGCTCTCAAATGGTTCCTCTACCATGAGTTTCTGCTCAAAGTCTTGCACAAACTCTATCATATCTCACTCTGCTATTATCAACGGAGCTACAAATGTTATAGTCTTCTTGCGGCTCAACGCCTGCCATAAGTTTGGCCTTGACAGGATGGTAGGAAACCTCAAACTTGAAGTCCTTCAAGGTTTCCATCCATCACCGCTGCCTCATATTCAGGTCCCTCTGGGTGAATATGTACTTGAGGCTCTTGGGGTCGTAAAAGAGCTCGAACTCTTATCCATAGAGGTAATGTCTCCAGAGCTTCAATGTAAAGATGACAGCTGTTAACTTCAGGTCATGCGTAAGGTAGTTTTCCTTATGTTTCCTTAACTGTCACGATGCATAGGCAATAACCTTGTCTTCTGCATTAGAGCACAACCCAAACCAACACGTAATGCGTCAGTGTATATGGTATACTTAATCCCTTGCTCTGGCAATACGAGCACAGGGGTGGACGTCAGCTTGTTCTTCAGCTCCTGAAAAGCTGCTTCTACCTTCTCATCCCAGGTAAACTTGAGATCTTTCCGAGTCAGCTGAGACAATGACCTGGCTATCTTGGAAAAATTTTTAATGAATCGACAGTAGTAGCCCGCTAGGCTAAGATAACTCCTCACTTCAGTAACCAAACCGGGCTGCTCCTAGTCATGAACTGTGGCTACCTTAGTAAGGTCCACCACTATCCCTTCCTTGGACACTATATGTCCCAGGTACTTAACTTCTTCCTTCCCGAAGTTGCACTTCTTGTATTGTGCAAACAACTGGTTCCTCCTGAGAGTATCAAGGATTGCTCGCAGTTGTTTTTCATGTTCCTCCCAACTCTTGGAGTATAACAGGATGTCATCAATAAATACGATGACGAATGAGAATAGGAATGCCTGAAACACCCGGTTCATCAAGTCCATGAACACGGTCGAAGCATTTGTGAGTCCAAACGATGTTACAAGGAACTCGTAATGCCCAAAGCTGGTCCTGAAAGTTGTCTTCTGCACGTCCTCATCCGTGATGCGCAACTGGTGATACCCTGACTGTAAATCGATATTGGTGAAGTACTGCGCCCTCTTCAACTGATCAAACAGGTCATCTATCCTGGGCAAATGATACTTGTTCTTCACCATCACTTGGTTCAACCTATGATAATCAATACACAATTGCAGAGATCCATCCTTCTTCTTCACAAAAAACATAGGTGCTCCCCATGGAGACACATTAGGTCGTATGAAGCCTACATTCAATAGATCATCGATCTGTTTCCTTAGTTCCTCCATCTCACACGGAGGTATGCGATATGACAACAGTGAAATGAGCATCGCACTAGATGTTAGATCGATGGAAAAGTCAATCTTACACTAAGGAGGTTTTCCAGGTATCTTACTGAACACGTCCTCGAAATCCTGAACTACAGCCGTGTTCTCAAGTGTTGGGCCATCAATACTCTCTAATAGAGAAGTGTAACAACTTAAACAGGAAGGGTGACTGACCTGAACAGGGAAAGTAAAAGCCGTGCCCTCAGGTCCATGAGTTGTCACCACCCTAGCCTCACAATAGATCTCTGCTCTCATCTTAGTGAGTCAGTCCATACCAAGGATAACGTCGTAATGAAACAGGGGGGTAACAATCAGGTCAACTAGTATCATCCTGCTTCCTAAATCTATTGAGCAACCCTCGTAAATCCTGAAGATGTTAGATAAAGTCCCTGTGGCGGTAAGGATTCTCACTCCTTTCGTAGGAATTGTACCCAACGCTAGTAACTTGACTACTGCGCATGATATGATGGAGGCAGTGGACCCGGTGTCCACCAATAAGAAGACTGAAATATCTTGGATCTGGGCAGTGACCTCGAAAGCTAGAGGTACTGTAGCTACTAAATCAGACGCTTCCGCAGTAAGAGCATGTACACACGCCTGCTGAGAACGGTTAGGCTACAGTACCATAGGTTGTTAAGGCGGTCTGAATAGCGGTGCAGGCTGCTGAAATGATGGATGTGTTGGTGTTAACCGTAGAGGTGAAGCTGCAATCGTCTAGGGAAGCTTGCGATTGATCCTCTGAGCCAGTAAGAAGCCGTTGTCCCTCATCTTGGTGAAACAGTAGGTATCTGCATGGCCCGACCTCTTACAGTAAGTGTACCACAAGTCTGGTCGCCTCATGGGGGCTGGTGGAGCCACAAGCTTGGGAGGCGAGTCTGCAAGGGGCCTCTTGCTGAGCAACAGTCGGCTCGACAGATCTGGTCGAGGCCTCTGACACATAGGAACACGAGTGCCAGATAATCTATCCCCATCCTGCTCCACTTGCAAAGACATGTTCACTAGCTCAGCATAAGTGGGTATGCCAGCGCAACACATCTTCGAGCGTATCTCAGGTCGTAAACCCTCAAAAAATCACACATCCTCATCGGCTGATCAACTATATCAACGGAGCATATCTAGCCAGCTCCGTAAATTTGTTCTCATACTCCGCCACTGTCATTCTTCCCCGATAAAGGTGAAGAAACTCACTCTCTTTCTCATGCCCACACATGAGAGGAAAGTACTTCTCATGAAATGAGTCTCGAAGGCCTCCCACGTCCAGACATATCCGACAGCAATGGTCCAAAGGACACTGTCCAACAAAAGGATGGCCTCCTTCTCGAACATGTAGGTGATCAACTCCACCTGCTCTGCCTCAATGCGGTGCAACGGCTTCAGCATCTTAGAAATGCGATCAAGCCAATACTCGGCCTCCTCGTGTTTGTGAGTACCAGTAAAGGTAGGAGGTCGAAAGTACTAGTATTGCTCAAAGAGGCCGCTAGCGCTCATATTGCCTACAGACTGCACAAGAGGTGCAGGTGGAACCACACCCATGCTCCAGGTAAAGACCCCTGCCATGGTGGCCAAAAACTGTTGTTGCCGCATCAAGAGCATCATCTACTGTAACGCCCGTGAAAAATCCGTACTTGGAATCGAGTACCGATTTGACCCGAAATCGCGTAGAAATATTTTCCATGGAAATTAAACGTAAGTTAGCTAGCGCAACGCTAGAGTAGCTGGGAAATAGTCCCTGATCACTTTAAATACGTTCTACAAGACCCAAATCGAGTAGAACAGACAACTCTACAATACTCTATAACCTTGGATCAAACTCTAAGCAGGTTTGTCCTCTGGACCATATTGAACTTTTGTATTGGATTTAGACCGCGCGTCGAAGGTCCGATACCTCCTATCTTAGACCGTTAGAACCGCCCCGCTGGACTTGACAATCATCTCGAAAATCAAGTCAAACCGATAATCACAGAGTATTTCGTTGAACCCGGACTGAAGCGACCGCGAATAGGGACGAATTGGGAATTTCAAATTCAAATCTGGCACACGACTTGACGCGTCAGTATTAAGCATTCTGACCATCAGAATTCATCCAGATTACACCCTCGGATCAGGAAAAATATCTATTTATTATCATGGGACTTTCAGCCCTGATCTATGTGCGGTGACCGCTGAACTGAAACTGGTCCGCCACGTGCGATCTGCGAACCCTGCCAGACTGAAAACTTAATACGAGGTACATCTAGTACCCGTGAGCTTAAGTCTGATCGCAATCGACTAGGGGACCACCAGAAATCAGTTTTTGGACCGAAACAGCCCCGAAATGGATAGGCAATAAGTAAACTTCGTCCCGGAGCCTATTTTCGGCGTTTCCAAGCTTATAAAAGGGGTTGAAACCCTCATTCCTTCCTTGCATACGAATTTCACAAACCCTAGAAAAGAGAGAGAGAGTTTGAGAGAAAGGGAAGAGGAGATTTTTCCCGCATCCGAGCCCCTGACAGTGCTGCTTCAACACTTCATTCCAATCACCTGGCTGGTGATTTTTCCACTTTTTCAGGTATAGAAAAATCCCCAAAACTTGCTGATTTAGGGTTTATGTAGATTCTGAACATGTTAGCTAACGTAATCCATGAATCAGGTTCTCCTACAGCCGTAGACGAAGCGTACACGCTCCGTTCAAAATCCCGCGACCGTAAGAGACTAGGTGAGGATTTTAGACGCTTTGATTGTCGGTTTACAACGCTTTCAATGTCGTTTAATAGTAGATTATCGACGGCATCGCCGTTTGACATGTACAACATGCTCTCCGTTTCCTGTTTCGTAAATTAACGAAGAATATGAGATTTAGGGCATTTTAGTCATTTGTAGGAAGTACGGTCTACATGCATATTTTGCTGACGTGATTGCCATGGTTTGTCGCCGCATTAGTGAGTTAGGAATGCTTGCACAATCAGTTTGGCGAAGAGATTCGCCAAGTTGCGCACTTTGGGTCGACATACTCTATGTGGACTTAAGTGTGTAGTGTATGTGTTTGTATAAATGTTTGTACTAGTATGTATTGTATTGAATGATGTTATGTAGTAGTTTGAGATTGATTTCATGATTTATATGCTGACCTAAATGATTTCCTACATGCTTACCTTATGCATGATTACACTACATGCATAGAAAGTACGCCTTGAAGATTTGCTTAAGTTGAATATGCATGGAAAGCATGCCATGAAGATTTGCCTAAGTTTAACATGTGCTAACATGCTCACATGATGTGTTTCAATTCCAATACCCTGATATATAGCGTTAATGTAATTCAATAGATGTGTGGGACTTGACTTAGTCCAGGCATTCGGTAACCGAACGAATTCGTGGCTGACTGGTCATAGCCACGAACGACACGTCGATGAATGTGATTCGTGTTGAGAGTTGGCAGCAGTGGTTAGGCCACGCGAAGTGTTTTACGCACTTCATGTCGTTCAATTCGAGATGCGATCGCGCTAGTCGAGCTCGTCAAGTAACCCGACTGGCCGTTGTTTGTTCACCTTGTATGTATCATAACTGCTTGAACCTAGGGTACTGAACTTACCATTGTAAACCCTATTAACCGTGGTACCTTGATCCATAAAGACTCATGAGCCGGGCATGGTGGTATGGGACACCGTGGTCGAGCTGTCGGCCTACGCTGGGGCCACAAACCTCCCCGTAGTGACCAGTGAGCACCTTGACTCGTGAGCAGATTATGGTGGTATGGGACACTATATTCTAGCTGTCGGCCTACACTGATCAGGCGACGAGCCCTTTGTAGTGACCGCGAGCGTATTCTGAGTCCACGGGAGGCGACGACCCTTCCGTGCAGTAGAGTACAGTAGGCCTGTATTGATAAGGTGATGGGGGAGCGGTGCAACGAGTGCGAGCAACAGCCCTGGCAGCCCTTGCAGTGACCTACGAAATGTACATCGTATGAGATTACTAGGAGTGACGACCCTAGACAGGATCCTGTTGGGATTGATACAAGGGAAGTACCTTAGTTTCCCAACCCTGCTGTTTGAATGGACTAATAACAACTTGGTAATCATATCACCATAACATTGCATGTGCCTGGAAGATGTGGAGCACTCTAGGGAGTGTGGCATGCCGCGGTCGTAAGATGTTGCCGCATGAGGGTGATCGTCGGTGAGGGCATACATCACGTCATATCATCTTGCATTAACAACAGTATTAGGATTGTCTGATTTACTGCTTTACTATTATCGCGTGATTGAATTGTGAACATGCTAATCTTTGCTCTATGATTCCACTGAGTTGATCACTCATTCCCACGTTACGGGATGGTGTTTGCAACACCCACCAGACCCTGTTGTAGATGCAGGTGAGGACGAGATCCAGGAGGTGGAGCCGGAGATTGACGAGGACCAGGATGAGTTCTCGTATATGCAGTATCACGACGGCTTTCCGTAGGTGACCTGGATCGAGGGGGACTTCAGTGGGACTATTTTGAACTTATTCTTTTGTCTATTTACATGTATATGAGACTCAGAGATGTAGTCATACTTTGGAGACAGCTGAGATTACTTTGTTTTTCCATACAGTGATATATATATTGTTTAGTCTTCCGCTTGCTTTTATCATTGGATCTGAAGTATGAATTGCAGTTTTGGTATACTTTTACTCATGTGAATGCTTTAAATCAGACAACATTGAATCATAACCATGTTTGTTGCATAAGTGACGGTCTGGAACTCGGGAGTTGAGTTTATACACGACCCCCGATTTTCAGGGTGTTACATCTACTCTAACCTATCAGTAGGAGGAGCAGACTGAGGCATGTGTGGCGTCGAAGTAGACACACGGTTCTACTCTAGAACCGGTGGTGCAACAAGTGTCGGCCCATTAGTGGGCCAGTGGCTGGTTGAGAATCCGGCATAGTATCGTGAGTAGGGCCCAAACTAGGGTCCGTCTGGCTATCGCTCAGGGGAGGTGCCCCGTCAATCAAATCACCAAGCGTGAGACGTGTCGTACTCCGTGCGGCCTTAGGTGACATTCCCTATATACAACATAGGGTGTAACCTAGGTCAGATTCAGCATACTCACACACTTAACTATACAATATTCGCAGACAACTTAAAGAAACTTCATGCATTTCATTTACCAAAATTGTCACAATACATGAGATGCAGTATTACATGGATTATGACAGAAGATGCATGTGAGCTAATATAAGCGAAATTTGAAACACTAAAACATACTAACCACTTTACCACACTACTATGTCTAACAAGGTTACACATAACAATAAGAAAAGAAACACAAAACAAACTAAAAAGATGACTATATGCGTGACTAGTCATCAGAATCTGGCGATGGTGGAGGTACACCCTTATCTTGCATGCAGCACAGCATAGCCTTTAAGGTGCGAGACACCTTCATGCCCCTGCGTAGCAGGAGGAGGAGAGCCCTCATCAGTGTCCTGGGCCTCCTCTTCCTCTCCTTCTTGCCCTTCTTCTATCTCATCCCCACCCTCTTCATCAGTCTCTTCCTCTTCACTCTCTGTCTCATCTTCACTCTCGTCAAGTTGGGCTCGACACTGTCACGGCCCTATCTCCATGTTGTTGAGAGTAGTGTCGTTGATGAAATGGATCGGCACCGGAACCTCTGCGCCAAGTTTGTATTTGAACTCATGTGCGATCTTGCATATGAGTCGGCCGAATGAGAGTGAAATGGTCATCCTAGTAGAGTGAGCGGTCTGGACTATCTCTCACGGGATGAAGGTAGGCAGGCACAGGTTATCTCCCTGCTTAACATGGTACAAGAAGTCTACCATCAAGTGCATACACTTACTGCGATTGCTCCACCTGGGGTACACATTGTACGTGAAGATGTGGTGGAGTAGGCGGAAGTCGTCGGTCATCTTGGATGCTAAGAATCTATTGCTTGGATTCCAATGGACCAGGTGACCACAAAGGAATCACGTACAACGATCCCTTTCACGTGCACTTGTAAGGTTCTTCTTCCTAGCATGGACCTCACCAAGCGACATTCTCATAATTTGGGCTATGAAGCCAACATCGACTATAAGGTCTCGCCTTCCCACAGGATATTTGAACTGTAAAGGCTCCAGTGTTGGCTCTTGAATATGCACATAGAAGGCTCAGACAGTGTTCACATTTTTCCTAGTCTTACCCTCAAATATGGGACCCCACCCAACATTCACTAGGCGGTCCATCACCAAATGCTGCCCAAAGATCCTCTCATCCACGTGCACTTCAAAAAGGACCCTACAGCCTTCAAACCTTCCATCAGATAACTCCACCAACAGAGCCCTTTCAAGGGGAGCTTGGGGATCGAGATCTCGCTTTGTCCTTATCTCCCGATCGATGCTCACACTTGCGAGTCTGTCTGCCTCCTTGATCGAGTAGGGCGACTAGGCCCGGCCTCATCTATGGAAGCTCTCTTCTTCCCCCTGAGAGAAAGAAGCGTGAAAATGGAGAAAATGGCCGTTACAAACTCGAAAAGAGCCATTTGAGTGAGATAACTGTGGAGAATAGGATGGGTTGTTAGATTTGAAGATGTATGAGACACAACTATGATCTTGTGTGCTCAAAAGGGGAAAAATGAAGGGGATGGAAGGTGGGTTTTGATGAAGGTGGTGAAGGTGTGTATGGAATGAAGGAAATAAGAAGGGAAATGAAGGATTTGAGAGAGGAAATGAAAATTTTAAAGGTTGGAAAGCTTAGTGGGATGGGAGTAGGAGAAAGGGAGCCAAATGAGAAGGATATAGGGGGTTTCACCCCATTTTGTGGGCCCCACACATGTTGAGAGGTCGGCTCGACAGGCCCAGACCAAGAGATTATTACTACATCACAACCCTATACTTAGGGGTGTGAACACTTGGTTGCATTAAACGCACAAAGTATTAGATGTCAGTTACAATAAATGCAAGAGTCACACGTAGTGTGATCCATTGAGCGTTGGATCTGCCTAATTTTTGTTCTTATACCTTAAAATGATGAGATATGAAGGATAAATGGATAAACCGATCACCGTGGCCCGCCCCACAAAATTGTCCATTCCTGGCTAAAGCCGGTAGGGCAATCCGCATCCCTAAATGTAAAATAGTTTTAAACAATCAAAAGTTAAAATATTCCCCAATACAGATTGCGTACTACCCCCCTCTGGTACATTACTTTATTATATATATGGACAATGTGTCAGGAGCTGTGTGGGGCCACCGTGATGTATATATTTTATCCAGGCCATCCATATATTTTAATAGATCATATTAAGAAATGAATGAGAAAAGGAGGTAGATAGAAGGCTCAAGTGTACCACACCAAGTGAAAGTAATGATTGAACTCCTACCATGGAAAACTTAATAATGCCTACTGCAAACCTGTTCATAATGCCATTCATCTCTTTTCTCGAGTAATTTAAAGTAAGAGCCAAAAAATGAAGTAGATTCAAAGCTCAAGTGGACCCCACCACATATATGAAAAAAAGGATGAACAAGGTGGATAAACAGATACATCACGGTGGCCCCCTTGTAAATCTGCCCGAGCGGGGTAGGATGCAATATACACCCCTAAGAAAGAATCAATGACATTCATTTAATACCCTTTGTCTTCTATAGCGTGAATCTACCTCTCCTTTGGGCTTTTGATCTAAAATGGTTTGACAGGTGCTCACCTATAAGAAGGTTGAGTTTTGCTCATTTTTAAAGTAAAGTTTATCTTTTAACCAAATAGCTATAATTGCGTGTTTACCATCGTTTGCATGCATTTATGGCTAACTAAATAAGCTATAAGGATTCTTCTAAACAAAATGAATCGAGAAGAGCCATTCTTTTCTTTTTCAGCAATACAAACAAGACCTTACGAGCTGGTCTACCTCTGTCACTGCCACTACCTGCATGGTGAGATGGTCCTATGATTGGGAACTTTGCCCTGCCACTGCAAGTTCCTTTGTTAGAAGTTACGTGGGGTGCATAGAGATGCCCATGAGAAATCTACTCTTGTCCATTAATTTCTCAACCTCAAAGTTGGACCTGACTTAAAAAATCAACCAGATTAAAAATTAATGGGGGCTGTTGTGGCTCAATTTCAAATTTGGTCACGTGATTAGTGTAGGCATGCTAGAATTGAATGTGTGGATGGATTCAAACCAAACAACTACAACTCCAACCGCCAAGATAGGTAGATATGTCGGTAGTATATGATCAAGTTTTAATAAGATCAGTTGCCTATTCAACTACTTGCACAATGTTGCTTTAGATGATCAGGTGATTATTAGATGGTAAGGTTTGTCCTTTGAAAGTGGGTCACACCTCAGCCTTCCGTACTAAAGGCACTTAAGTACGGATAAAACGAAAATGAAATTCTTATAGTCAGTCATGAAGAACAACTACAGAACGTGTCTCTGGATGGTGTACTTTGCTTGATACTCGAACAGAATCCGACGTATGAGTGTAAACTCAAATTATAGCTAAGATTAACAACTACTTTGATTAGTGTTACAGATTACACTAAGGAATGTAAATGGTAGGTAAGTAGAGATTACGCTAAGGAATGTAAACAAGTGATAAAGATAGTGATTGCACTAATGAATGTAAATAATTGGTAATTGAGAGGATGACTAAAAGATAGATGTGATTTAGTTTGGTTTGGTTGGTATGAGATGATTTCTTCTACTAACTTTCTTCATTATTTATAGCATTGAATTGATCATCTTGACACTTCCCATGTTATGACGGTTATTGTAACTGTTTCATCACGATCTACTTTCCTTGCTTCTATACCTACCATATGTCCTAATAATTGCTTTATCACAATCACTCTTCGCTCGATTACTTTCTCCTAATAGATGACATGGTGTTGCTCAATAAAAACCAATTGTATTGCCATAAAATCCTCTTTGTATATTTCTATAGATCTTCAAATACACCACACAAGTCCCTCCTGATTATACATGAACTTTTTTTATTGCTTCTTGTAGGAATTGGAAAAAATATGGATGAATATTGCCCACTACGTTGCTTTGCCTTTGGAAAAAATGTGAAAGCAACGTGTGATCCCTCATAAATGTAGCCATCCTTTAAACCATGTGGCAACATTTCAGCAACTATTGCTGACCAAGATAATTTTGAATGTTGATTTTGATTTACCATTTTTGAATAAAGAGTTATTCCTATGTTGACATGTGTACAAGCATCATACCAAACGAGAAAATAATGGTGCCCTAATTAATGCACTAGAATTTTGGCCTATATATACCTCATTTTAAAAATATCCTTCGACTTCTCACACTTTCTTCCTTATTCCTTCATCTCTAAAACTAAAGCTAACCCTCTCGTTCTAACAATGGCTGCTTCCTTGTCTTATGCTCCTCCAACCTTCCGATAAGATAATCTGATAAATGTCTTAGATGGCCTCTCCAAAAAGTTTTCCAGCAAAATTATCTTTAAATCACCAATCGAAGATTACTAATGCTTAGGACCAAACTTCCTTCCTGGAGCTAAAATTGATGAAATCTGCTTATGGATCCTTTCTTTCATAACTGCCATGGTGAAATAATATTAATTCAATTCGAAAACCTTCCAACGCTTTAAAGAATCTATGATCATATTTTAAACCACTACTAGGATGGGAAGATTTGTTTAACCGCGTCGCTGCCCAACATAAAACTTCTTGGAGAGAGTCTGGCAGACAATCTTTACAGGCTTCACTTAGAAGGAACCAAAACATTTCACTTATAAGGCTAACAAAAGCATATTCACACTACATGCAACTGTAACGCAAACATGAAGGCTTAATAGAGTATGAAGAACACACATCCTTCTTGTTGCTCTGGATGTGTTGTCATTTGCTCTATATGAATGCTCTTTAGATACCACTAAGTACATCTAACTGACCGAGGTGCTCGCACAAGGTCGAAAACTTATCCTTGCGCCTATTGTACTTGGCCACCTATACAGAGACATTTATGAAGTAACTACTAAAGGTATATTTCTTGGTGGAAGACCATTATGGCTTCTACTCTTGTACATTCTCTCATCCCCTTTGATGTCATTTTTACTTCTTGTGGTCACCGTGCTATTCATTTTCCTTAGGAGATCTGCACATTCTTTAGTTATATGGATGCATTATTCTTTCCTCTCAATAAAGGTAAACGTAACCGAACTTTTATCACTTTCTACCTCGAAGATTTTGGCCCAACTTAGTTCACAGGCCATTATGAAGATAATGATGGACAATCAGCATCTTAAATGCTTCTCGGATGAGAAATTTACCTCATCTGCAGGGATCTTCCTTATGGTGGTACTATACATAATGGCAAAAACGCCAATGTCGGAATTGAACATTATTGTTTAAATTTGCTTACTCGACAATTTAATCTCGTCCAGTGCATTCCTTACCAATTAATTTAGAAAACTTGCAATCATCCCCCTTTCTCTCAGTTGATTGCTCATTAAAATAATATTTATCTTCATTCTACTTACTAGTATACTAGTGCGGCTTTTAAGCTTCTCAGCTTCCTAGATCAATCCCAAATATTGGATACTTTCTTTGACAGGTGGGAGAGCCATTACAAGTGACTGGTTAATAAATCTCCTAAGCTCATCACTGCGAAGCTCTATTCCTTAATGGAATTACGTTGAAAGAAGAGAGTGGCATCCCAACCAACCATAACTTCCATCCGAAAAACAAATAAACTAAAGAATAAGATGACCAATGCCATTACTGTAACAATTCCTACGACCAAGATAACTCTGAAACCAAAATGCCAAAAAGTTACATTAAAATGACTTATTTTTCAAAAATCTTCACCTCGACCATCTTCATCCGCTCCCGAAGAGGATTCTTGATTTGGGAACTCCTCTCGGTTCAACACCACCATCTCTTACTTGACTCATTGCTCACATTGGCTCAATTCAATAACCAAAACCAACGACACGACCAATGTCAATCATAACATGCGAGTGAAAGCAATCAGGTACTTTTTGCCTGATGTCGTGTCTTCTTTTAAAGCATATTTCAAAGCCAAATAATGGCTAGGGCTCTCTATTGAAGACTACGCCAAGAAAATTGAGGAAGGTCTCAAACATCATAAAGACGCTCGTTATAGTTGATTCTATAATCAATAGTAGCAAGATAGGGAGAGATTGAATGGTCCTAATCTCCCTTTTGACAACAAATATCTTACTATATATCATCCCAATCCACCACCATTCCCAACTTCTACTCGAGTGATGGTAAAAATCCTAAGAAATCCCCAGTTTGTGGATAATTGATTCATCACTACCATTGTCTGTTCCAATTTAGGTGGATGTTATTTTCATTTTCATACATGTTCACGTCTCTCTTATTAGTTTCTTTCTAACGTCACTCTTATTATAGTTACTTGGGAGGTGTTAGCAACAGAGAAGCAGGTTGTTCAAGAGCCAATGCTTCAGCAAATTGAACAAACGACCAATATCATCGAGGCAACAGAGGTGTAAGCCACCGATTCCAAAGAGACAATAAGCAATGAACCCCTTTGTCGTCATCTTGCCTTAGAGATTGCGGTTGCTGACACAAAACCAGCATACATAGTCAAACATCCTCAGATGCCCGCCATTATTATCCTACAAGAAGATGAATAAAATGAAGATGAGAGGGACAAGCACCCTCTAACTTCAACCAAAATTTTAAAAGAGAATCATCTTCGTAATCCACTCTAATATCTGTTCAACATCTTTCTCTAATCGTGGAGCCTCTTCCTGACGACAAAGAACCACTTCGATCGAACAAAACACGTGAGGTTACCATCTCTGGTCAGACTGAGGCTACATTAATTCTGGCGGCTGATGTATTTATTTATGAATTGGAACCAATGCCTGATCAAACGCCACAATCGATTGATGATAATTCAGTATCTCTTGATAATATTGAAGACAACATTTTTTGTCCCAAGCAAGCTCTTAGCAATGATATCTCCAGAGCTGAATCTCATATGCCCTCCATTGATCTACAACAACATAAATATGAAATATAGGCAATTGTATGCTTGGGGGGTATAGGAAACTACATTTTCTAAGCTAATCGAGAAGCTCTCTGAAATTATCGACCACTTTTAAATTCCCCCCCCTCTCTCTCTCTCTCAGATGAAGGTCTCATGACCAAACTGCCACCACATAGGGAATTTTTTGCTCTCATGAAAGAGCTTCATGAGCTTTACACCATGATCGAGCATTAAGACGACCTGATCAGAGACAGAAGTCATCAAGAACGTCAGAACCTTAAAATAGGCATATCTCGCAGGCTGGAATGAGTTACTCGACATACCGTATATGATTTTGGGGTAGGATGAACTACTTTATCCAACCAACTAGGAAAAGCCAGATTGCCCATGCCGAATTTGTGAGATTCTATTAGATCGACGGTCGAATTCCATGTTTATGTCTATTTTTACTATTTTTAATAAGTTTTAATTTAATTATAACTCTTCATCCAGTGGGCTTTAGGAGTTGTGTCCAACATGAAAAGTGTTTATAAAAATTAGGAGAATGACGTGGTTAAGCCACATAGGACACTTACTATAAATAGTAAATTTACTGTTTATAATAAGTTACAAATTTTAGGCAGTTTTAGTTGTAGTTTAATTCCGAAACTTATTTCAAAGCTTGGAATCCCTATTTAAAGGGTTGTAAATTCTCTTTTATAATTAATCAATCAAATTATGAATTTTTTAGAATTTATTTTATTTTTTCTTGTTCTTTTCCTCGTGGATTCGAGAAATCTCTATGAGGAGCACAGAGAAGCTCCGTGGATTTGGAGTAGTTATTCTTGAGGAAGATGGTGATCGACCTCATCACATTCTTCCTTGCGTCAATTGGTATCAGACTAAGGACTTCCCCGAGCCGACGACAAACAACAAAGGTATGAACCAAAATCCTGTAGACGGTGATTCTGAGATTCGTTATCTTTCGAAAAGAATGAAAGCTTTCCACTGGAAGAGTCAGTTGACTATGCAAGGGTTACAGGTAAGCCTTGATCGTATTATAGATGCGCTAATTTCGCCTCGAGCCTAAGGCGATGTTCAATTGCCTGTGGTCACTATACGAAACAACACTGATTTCCGCAGAGCACCCACTGATAATGGTCAATGGCAGGCCACTAATGTGAACATGAGGAAGCCATTGTACATGCCAGAGGTAGAGATAAATTTACAATGACACAACATCTTTCGAACAAGGTACACTGCATACCAAAAAGTCTACAATGTGATCATTAATGTCAAGTGCGATGAGAATTTCGTGTCGAAAATAATGATGAAAAAGCTACAATTGAAAATAGAAAGACACACATCTTCGTACACGATTGGATAGATTAAGGAGGTCAACAAAATCAAGGTAACCAAGCGATGTCATATATCTTTTTCCATTGGTAAATATTATAAGGGCAAAGTAGTGTGTGACATAGTCGACATGAAAGCTTGTCACATGTTACTTGGTCAACCATGGCAATATAATATTGATGCTACGCATAAAGGTAAGGATAGCGTATTTATATTTATTAAATATGGTAAAAAGAATATCCTTTCCCCTATGAGAACGGAGAACCAACCCAAGACTTCTAAATTAGAGGGACAATCTTTCCTAACCGAACATGATTTGTTAAACAATATAAGGAAACAGGAGATGTAGATGCATTGGTTAAACAATAAAAATATATAGAGCCTGTGAACATCTCAGAGGATTTAAAAACAGTGTTACAGGAGTTCAAGGCAATTGTGCTCAATGAACTCCCTAATAAATTTTTTGTCATACGAGATATAAAACTATTGAGGAAGGAGCTGGTGGTGAGGGATGAATAGCCAAAGATTATGGAGAATCTTTAGTCGTGAGGTGATTACTATACACCCCATGGAAGGGGTTACATCCACTGTGATATAATATATTCCGTACGTGGTGCACTGCCAACGGTAAGATTTGTGATGTTATCATAGATAGTGGTAGTAGCGAGAACATCGTCTTAAAAGTAATGGTGGATAAGTTGTAGCTACCTACGATAAAATATCCTTCCCCTTACTCAATTGGTTGAATTAAAAGGGAGAACGAGGCTAAAGAAACTGAATAATACACTATCTTGTTTTTTATTGGTAAAACTTATAAAGATTAGATACTTTGTGACATGGTCGACATGGAAGCATGTCATATGTTACTCGGTTCACTATGAAAGTCAAACCGTGATGCAACTCACCGAGTGTGAGAAAACGTTTACATCTTCGTTAAGGATGGTCGAAAGATAGTTTCCAACCTCTATGACACCAGAGAAACACCCTAAAGCTTTTAAAGTAGAGGGGAGCTCCCTCTTGACCATTCAGGATTTCATTGAGGAATCCAAGGAAATTGGCAAGGTTTACGCCGTAGTGGTAAAGGATAAGGAATCAAAGCCTTTAGACATTCCTCTAAGTTTAAGGCTATTTCTGAACGAATTTAAAGAAGTCTGGCTAGAAGATTTACCCGATGGATTACCCCCCATGAGGGACATTCAACACCACATAGGCCTTATTCCTGGGGCTAACTTGCCCGATCGCTCTCACTGTAGGGTGAGTAAAAAAGAATGTCAGATCTTGCAAGCACAAGTGAAGAAACTGAGTTATACTAGTCAAGTCAAGGAGAGCGTGAATACATGCATTCTTTCAACTCAAGAGCCTAATGCAAAGTACAAGAAAATGGATAATAAATATTAACGTCAGAAGTTATCTAAGAATCATAATAAGTCCCTTGAGTAACTCCAAGATAAGTTTTTTCAAAATGGAGGGGTCTGATGTAGGACATGACATAGATACAATCCTAGTATGGTTGGACAAAAAGAATGTGGACCATAAATTGATCATAACTTTTGATGCGGGTATCATTACGACGCACCTGACCCAGTATCAAGAACCAAAACAGACGAGGATTGGAGGACAAGTTCTTTTGAAGTGGAGGGGACTGATGTAGAGTAGGTTGCAGACACTTTAATGTCCAAGAAGGATTAGAGAAGGCTCGATCAGAAGCAGAAGTCATCAAGACCATCAGAACCTTATAACAGGCATATCTCATAAACTAGAATGAGTTACTCAACGTACCATTTATGATTTTGGGGTAGGATGAGCTACTTTAGCCAAACAACCTAGCTATGCCCATGCTAAATTTGCAAGATTCCATCAGATTGACAGTTGAATTCCATGTTTATTTATATTTTTACTATTTTTAATAAGTTTTATTTTGATTATAACTCTTCATTTGTTGGGCTTTAGGAGTTGTGTCCAACATGAAAAGTGTTTAGAAAAATTAGGAGAATAATTTGGTTAATCCACATGGGACACTTACTATAAATAGTAAATTTACTATTTATAGTAAGTTACGAATTTTAGGGAGTTTTAGTTGTAGTTTAATTTCGAAACTTATTCCAAAGCTTGGTATCCCTATTTAAAGGGTTGTAAATTCATTTGTATAATCAATTAATGAAATTATGAATTTTCTAGAATTTATTTCTATTTTTCTTGTTCTTTTCCTCATGGATTCGAGAAGTCTCTATGGGAGGAGTCCATAGAAGCTCCGTGGATTCAGAGTAGTTATCCTTGAGGAAGATGGTGATCGACCTCATCATGTTCATCCCTGCATCAGATTGCCTCTCTCTCAAAGACTGAGGGTAAAGATCTCCTTTGCACATTGACCGTCTTTTTAGGCGATCCTTTCAGGATGTCCAGCCTCGTGGCTAGCTATGCCATTTAATTGACGTTCATGTTCTAATCTCAAGTTATATGCATTAATTGTACCTCATTGATGTTATCCAACATTTGGGATGCCAAGGCATATAAGGTAATAGTGTTGGGTTAGTGCATTTGAACAATCATGTCATTTGACTTATCACTAATTGTGAATCACCCATCACTGTCACATTTCACACGCTTAATTCCACTAGTAATTCCAGACCAATTATTATAGCCTCCTACTTGGCTTGATTGTTGGTGCATTTTAATTCCAACTAGAACACGAATTCTTGCATGTTTCCATTTGGATTGATCCCAGCCCCTTAAGCTTTATGAGCCTTTGAGCCATAAAAAAAAAAAACTTTTAGGGAGTTAAAGACACATGATATAAGTCTAAAACCTCCAAGAAAAGTTAGTTTTCTAAGTCAGATGTATGATCATTTAGGAAATTGGCTATAGCCTTACCCTTTACTGATTTATGGGGAAAGTAAATAAAATTGAATTCAAACAGATCTAAAACCTATTTACCAATGTAATTTCTCAAAGTTAGCTAGTTCAACATATATTTCACTTCATCGGTCAATGTTATGATATTAACTGTTTCGGCCAGCAAGAAATGTCTTAGTTTGGTGGTCGCGATAAACATAACTTTTCTATTGCCAAAGATTGTCTCTCGATATCGAGGAGCATCCGACTCAGATATTAGACTACTCACTCCTTCCGATCGTTGTCGTCTTGGGCTGGTAGTGCTCTGACCAACTCTAGAGATGCTACGACATGCAACTTAAGTAGTCGACATTTGACTGGTGGCATTAACACTGATGACTTCATTAGATAATCTTTTAACTTTCTAACAGGCAACTGGTATTATGCCTCCCACTTGAATTCAATACCTTGTATTCTTCTTGATGACTTAGACCACGTTTGAGATCCACTCATCATACATAATAGACTTGATGAAACTGGCCTTCAACAGTCATTCGATCTCTTTCTTTATTTTCTGAGTGACCTCCTCTGTCATTCGCTTAGGCAGTTGCTTGTGTAGTCAATCACCTTCATTTATTGGTATTTTATGCTCAACCAGACTTTGATCTAGTCCTGGCATCTCATGATAATCCCATGTACAACAATCAAAAAAATCTCTAAGCAAACCAATGAGCTTAACTCTATCATGTGGTTTCAACAACTCATTGATAAAAGTTGGCTTAGTGTCATGCTTGGTTCCTAGATTCACCTCAACCAATGGATCTTGAACCTGAGCCTTAAAGTCTTCTAGTTTATCAGGTGCTTCCTTTAATTTCATGTCAATCTCATCCTCATCAGCCAAAACAATCATGTTGACCAAATTCATAAGGCAACCATCATCGACACTTTCACGCTTTCTTCAAGCATTCTTATTATAGCCATGAAATTGGCAATTCACTTCCCATTTGTTAGTGTACTAGTCATGTGACCTCTTCGATGGTGTAACATGGAACCTGCCAAGAGGGTACAATGTCCCTTAGTTGGTTTTCTACTAGACGAATTATGGTGGTAATATCACATACAATGCTTTTTAGGTTCTTTTTTTTTTACAAATATCCTAGCTAGTTGTCCATGCTTATTCCTTCCAATAAAGCGAATTGGTCATACTTCATCTCCGTAGTAATAGGTGTCATTCGCATTTGAGGTAGCAAAGAATGGGTTGTTAGAGGCCAGTACCAACTTGACTTTATGTAAGACCCGCATCTTAGTCCGTACCGTTCCGTAGACTTCCGCGGTCCTACCGGTCGAATTCCGGCAACCTTCGACCCTTAACCGATATCGACGCGCGACCCTGATTCATATGCCATCAACCTGTATCGACTAAACCCAAGACCAATACCATAGCGACCGCGCCATCGCTACGGTTCCGATGCCGCAACTTGCGCGCCGAGGCGATACCCTGGTCAAGAGATGTGGGCCAACGTTCGGTGCGAGGAAAACGCCGCGCGTTGCGAAACCTAAGGGAATCTCTACGATGTGTCACATCAATCCCATCAATCCCACCAATCAATCAATCCATCAAGTCATCACATGTCAAGTACACATCACTTTCACCCTTTCCCAAGCAAGCCACAAAAGTCCTCTATGCCCATGCTTTTCTTACACAAAAGGGCCACAAAAGTCAAAAAAGTCTTACACACCCATCACCACCACATTCATCACTCCATCACCCATCACTCTCTCTCCCTCTCATTTCTTAAAGCCTTAATTCCAAGCAATAAAGCCCCATACGTATGAGCATTCTCCAAGCCTCTCCCTCCCTTTCCAAAACTCCAAGGTGGCCCACTTTCCTACCCCACCATCTGCCATCTCAACCCTTCATTTCTCATCACCTCCATTAAAATCCAAGCTAAGGTGCTAAGGAACCCCTTGGAGCAAGAAGATCGGACGGTGGGTGAATGATAATAGTAGCTTTCTTTATTTTTGAGATGGGCCAAATGAGGCCAACCGATCAATGGTTTGGATCTCATTTGGGACCCTAAGATGTGGCCGATGGCCCACCTTGATCATCATGATCATCTATGAAGGGGTCATTCTCCATGGACCCCATCATGAGTTTATTTCATTACATTTGAAGGTCATCTAGACCGTTCAAATTGGTGGAGAAAGGATCTCTACCGTTGGATTTGATTTTTGTTAGACCCATGTGTAAAGGGACCCGTTTTATTGTTCAATCTCTTCAAGGGAGGGCTTATAGTGGCGGAACCCTCCATCACAAGCGTGTCCCACCCTCTATCTCTCTCTCTCTACTTCATTTTCTTTTTTATCATATTGTGTTTGTGTGACCCACTTGAATGGACCCCACCTTGAGGTATTTATTTTATCCAAGTGTTCTTCAAGTGGGGCCCACCTTGCATGTTGTAACCACGTAATCCATCAGTGGTGGCCCACCTCAACAGGGCCCACCACACTATTTTTTTTATGAACCAAAACGTCCAGCGTCTGGGACGCTGGACGTCCCTGTAAAAAAAAAAGAAAAAGAAAAAGAAAAAGAGAATGAAGCTTTGGGGTGGTCCCCTTATAGGCCCCACCTTGATGTTGGGGTAAGATCCAAGCCGCCCATCCTCTTGTCGGCCCCATTTTAACCGTTGAGTAGGAGAAGGGGCCTGATCTGAGCATCTGGTGGGCCATAACATTGGGACCGTTGGTGGTTACCATTGAGGAACTTTCTGACGTTTCTGTACATCCAAAAATCACAAACTCTGGACTCGTTGGGCTTGTCTCGAGCCAGGGGAGCCAATGAACGGGATGGATTTGTATGATGCGGGCCCTACACTCGAAAAACCCCAAACAAAAGGGTTTTCCTTTTTTTAAAAAAAATGACTAAGAGGCATAGCCTCTGTCTCTGACGCATGCAGCAGCAGGCGGGCGGCCGTGCAGCCACCCACGGCTGCTGCCGTGGGCCCCACCATGATGCATATGTCTCATCCGTGCCATTCATGTGATGGGCCCCCTCGTCAGGTGGGCCCCCTCCCAATTTCGGCCTCAACCGCTGATCAGGTGGCCCACACCGTAGGAAACAGTGTGAATGAACATCTACCATTGAAAAAAATTCTGGGGTCCACAGAAGTTTTTGATCAAGATGAAATTTATGTTTTCCCTTCATCCAGGTCCGAGTGACCTTATGAACGGCTCGGATGGCATTTAAGCGTTGTGGTGGGCCACATTTGTGGGACCCACAGTAATGTATGTATTTTATTCACACCGTCCACAGTCCATGGACGGCGACACTCACCATGATATATTTGTTTCATCCACCGTCCAGGGGACGGTGGGGCCCTATGTGATGCATGTGTTCCGTCCGCACCGTCCACCCCTGGACGGTGGGACCCACCATGCGTATGTGTTATATCTGCACCGTCCACCCTGGACGGTGAGACCGACCCCACCCCCCTTTGGCCCACTTAATTTTATAAATAGGTTGGATGGAAAATAAACATTACGGTGGGCCCTTTGCCCTTTTTGTTGGCAAATGAACATTACAGTGGGCTCTTTGCCTTCTTTTTTTTATGGCAAACAAATATTTCAGTGGAGCCTCTGGGCCCATGGGATTAGGCCCATTTGTCATATCTTAAGGCCCATGGGATTGGACCCATTTTGAAGTATTCCAAGGCCCATGGGTTGAGGCTCATTTGATAGACATAGGGGGTCCAATTGGTGTGGCCCATCTGTTTCATATAAGACCTATAAGTTTAGGCCCATTTGATTTGTATAAGGCCTATGGGTTAGGTCCATTTGATTTGTATAAGGCCTACGGGTTTAGGTCCAATTGATGCATTCAAGGCCCAACGGGTTATGACCCATTGCAATGCACATAAGGCCCATTGGTTCGGTCCATTTATGTGGCCCATTTGATGATTAAAAGGCCCATTTGATATGTCCCATTTGATGTATTTAAGGACCAACGAGATGTACCTAAGGTCCATTGCAATGTGTTATGCCAACACAGATTTATGTAACGATGTTTGCGACGGTCGTGCCTTGGGAGCAATGTTGGTTTGACGTCCACATTGCAAGTGTAATGTTGGTTGGATGTCCACATTACGACTCTCCCTAGGGCCCCTTGATAAGCAGTACTTGTTGTGTATAGGCCGTCCAGGCCCATCTGCATTGTAAGGATAGTTCATTTCATTATAACATGTTTAGTATAGTTCCATGACTCATGATCATACGCATCATATGTATGCTTGTTATGAGAAGTGACTGATTATAACATATGCCTTCAGGCAAATTGTTTATGGGACCCCGATTAGGTAGTGTTGCCCTACATGAGCGCACGATACGCACAAAATTTGCTGCATGATTGGATAGTGTGATTCATACATTTCACATTGTGTGATATGGTTGACGTATGCTCTAGCGTCATCAGGACTGTAGCCTCCACAGACGCATCGTGGTTGGCAAGATTGGATACCGAAAATCTTGTTCTACATGGGGTGCTATAGATATCCCTGGGTGAAAGTTCCTAAACCCTTATGGTACCAAGAGGTTGCTCCAACGTCTAGACCGAGTGGGTAGATGAGCGTCGAGTGCCGATTACCAAACGGTCGCGCTCTCCAGTATGTCGTGGTCGGTTGGAAGGGGGTGCGGTCTTACCCGCCCGAGTGTAGGGGAAAATGCTAGGCTGAGTCTGACTAGCTCGAGGAATGGGTCCGCTATCGACGAGTCGAGCCCGATATTGGCAGACGGATAGTGAGGTCTCTTCCACTTACCTTATCACGCGCGATGTGGCGACGATCTGGTTTAGAGTGTACTAGACCCCGGTGATATCCCATAGTTGAGCCGTATTGACATGTGGACTTAGATGAGGATTGTATGCTTGACTTGCATCTTGCATCGCATAGCCTTGGTACGGCTCATGATATTTATGGATCCATCTGCATATTCCGCATTACTCTGATATTGCATGATTATATTAGTACCTTGTGCACACACTTTCACCACCCTCTAAGCTTTCTATAAGTTTATGCACGACCGTTGCGTGCAGGTGACGTTGGATCACAGCAGCGCTGAGGCTTCAGCACGTGGCAGATTACTCTAGAGTTTTTGTTCATCATCATTATATTTCCCTTTATGCTCATTGTACTTGTAAAGTTTTTGATCATAGTGAAAATGTAATGAAATTCTTGGTTGTTGTTTGTGGGTTATGCCTTTGGTTATGCTTATTACGAATCAAACTGTCAATGAAAATCCTCCTTAAAGCATCCTAGGATCGAAACTTGACGAATGGGAGCTGGGAGCCGAGAATGGGGTTCTACGGAGGTTGTCAGCGCCGGATTCGGCGATCGAAAATTTTGTGAGCCCGGTTTTCGAGTTTGGGGCGTAACACTTTATATTGATTCCAAAATATTATGAATTGATGTAGGGACAATGAGATGTACACAAAAGAAATAGATCCGATCCCTCCTGAGCAACACATTATAACTGGGTGAAGTATCAACCATAAAGAAGGGGACTAATACTCTTTTAATGCCTATGGTAACGTCGACTGGTAGCACGTCATGTGTATTGGTGACATGTCCATTGAAGTTATTGACCATTACCCCAGATGGGATCAAATCAGGCATAGTTTTTCCCAATTTTGGCATCATTCTTGCCCGGAGAAGATTAACGGTAGCTCGATTGATAACCATGATTCTGATGACTAGGCAGCCCTCGATGTGAGCAGATATGTAAAATGGTTTAAGATGCTGAGTCATATCGTGAGTGTGCCTTTCTATTACCACCTTTTAGATGATGCCCCTGACTCCATGGTAATAGTATTTACTGGTAGTGTCTTGTTCACTCTCGGTGATTCCTCAATCGCATCTTCTTGAGGAAAAGTAGCATGTTGTATTATTATGAAAGGATTGAGTTCTTCCACATCGCCTATCATTTGATTGGGCTGGGATGGTCTAGCTTGAAAACTGGATGTGAGAGTGAGTAGCATGTTGCAATGAAACACAACAGTTGACAATGATCTGAAAATAATTTCTGAACCTGAACATTGCCCCCCAAGTGTTTCCAAGCCGTAATGCTCATAAGAACTTACACCAGAACGTTCGACACTCTCATCGCCCATTGAAGTTGCCTCTACCTATTTGAAAATGGGCGATGATACTTCCAATGCTTCATTTGTCACCATTAGTTCCTCAATCAGCAGATCGTCCCTGAAAACCACTCATCATTGAGATAATTGGATAAGTCATCACGATTACCAATATTGCTCAGTTCTACGGTACTATTAGACTGGGTACCGTTTTCTATGACTTGATCGTTCATGAAGGATTTCAGAATTGTTTTAACTGTGTTTACAATTAGTTGTTCCTCTAATTATGGAACTCTCTAAAATGGTTGTGATTGCCTAGTTCCCAATTGATGTGCATTATCGGTTTATGCCAATTCTCTTTTCATGACTGCTTGACGCCGCTACCAATGATGTTTATGCGCTCGAGTCATTACTTTAGCGGTGGCCGAGAATTTAGGATGCACGACCCTCTTATAGACTCCTTTTTGAGTCAGTGGAGGCTTGATCATCCTTTGACTTGAAAATCTTTGTTGAGGTCGACGGTCAAGGGGTTAAAATGCTTTTCATGGTTGATAGGTCTCTCCCATGTTGATCCTTTTTAGAGTTGCATGTTTGATTTGTATTGTTGGCTGAGGTGGGGCTTCCACGTCCTGGGCCATTCTAACACATCGGCTACATAATGATGAGACTTGACCACCACGTTGCATTACTCTCGATTGTTCTGCAAAACCTGTGGTTGCTGTATAGGACTAGTATCGTCCCAATCTCACACCGTCACGATGCACCATGGTAATGACTAGGACCAAGACCAACTCTCTGCTTTGATCAATCCAATTTCCACAGGTTCACTATAGCCATGTTGACGTCTAGATTAGGCAAAAATGGATTGGTATCTATCAGCATTGCTTCTTCCCCCTTTTTTTTTCAGGAATTTCTACAGTCTTTGATCATTATTATCCTGGAAGACGTTCCTGAACACAACACACTTGTTAGTAGAGTGGGAGCACGTTCCATGCCATTTATAATATTTAACCTTTTTTAATTCATTGATTGTGGGTATTTTGTGATTAACGAGAACTTTAATAAACTTCTTTGTTAACACTATCTCAAATATCTCATCGGGCCGGGTGATATCAAAGGTATATATCTTCTAAGCCTTTTACTTGGTTTGCGCAGTTGTTTCAGCCTTGACAAGTGTTGAGTAAATGAGTGCCTTTTTTGTCATTACCTCGACAATTGCAACCTCATAGATAGGGTTATGATAATATGTTCTGATTAACGAATTCTTTTGCCTAGCTCCTTCCAGGAGAAACCTCACATACCTGGAAACTTTTTTGGTTAAATTATACAAATCCGCAAACTCCGTTCTGATAAATTTCTTTTGGAGTTTATATTCTAAGTCGTCTTGTGCAAGTTGCACAAATTCATCCTCATCGTGATGACTTTACACTGACTTTTTTCTCTTTTAAACTAGGTGAGGTAACTCTCGCAAGATTCCCTTGGCAACTATCAGAAATGTGAGAGATCGATCATGGTCATCTCCTTCTCCTTGGAAAAGAACTAGGCATGGAACTTCTCCTCCATCTCTTGCTATGTATGAACTGAATTTGATAGTAAGTTGGAGTACCAAGTAAAGGGCATTGCCATCAATGAATTATCGAATAGTTGCAACTTGGGATATTCATTGTTAGCCAGTTCACCACACTGTATAGTAAATTAACCTACATGCTCGATGGTTTATTAACCTAGATTGCCCAAGAATAGGGTAAAATTCGGTCGATGGTTCCTTGACAATGGTTGCTATCAGTCAATCCATTTGGGATAAGACTTATGTGTAATGCCCTGAAAATCGGGGGTCGAGTAAAAGCTCAGCTCCCGAGTTCCAACGCATCACTTTTGCAACATAGATAATGATGATTGAATGTTGTTCGTATTAGTGCATTAAATATTAGTGGGATTATACTAAAACAACATAGAGTTAATGTATTTTGACAAGCGGAAGACTAAAATATATGCATTTAATTATGAAAGCGTTTCACAAATTTCAGAGTATGAGTATAAAACTGGGCTAAATATATATGTGTTATTTCTAACCATATAAAGTACAAGAAGTAAATGTGTTCAATTAAATAAGTATCCCAATAGTCCCTGCGCATCGGTATAAGATCTACATAGATCCGCTCGATAGATGAACGTAAGAGAACTCTTCCTCCTCGCCAACGAAATCTAACACTGCAGTATAGACTTTGTCATTGCCTACATTTACAACAGAGTTTGGGTGGTATTTTAAAAACACCACCACAGGTGGGAATGAGTAGCTAATTCAGTGGAACTATAAAACAAAGGTTAACATGTTATCAATTCAGTCAAGCAGTAATGATAAAACAGTACAACAATCAGGTCCTAATTACTCTTGTTAATGCAAGAATGGTATGTTGTAATGATGCATGCCCTCGCCTTGACTCCCTCTTGCGTCACGGCATGCAACACTCCCACTGTGCTCTACGCCAATGCCAACGGCACATACAGTGCGATGTTATGAGCATGATTACCGAGTTCTTATTAGTCCTTTACATACAGCAGGATTGAGAAGTTAAGGTACTTCCCTTTTCATCATTGACCCAAACATTGACCCATTTAGGGTCGTTAATCTTAGTTTATCCTATAGGTTGCTAGGGGAGGCTCGTCACCTCAGCGTAGTCTTAATTCACACTCAAGGTCACTTCAAGAGGCTTGTCACCTAATGGTAGGCCTATTTTATACTTAAGGTCACTACTGCAAGGCTCGTCACCTTAGCATAGTCTTAGTGTATACTTGAGGTCACTGTGGGAAAGACTCATCACCTTATCGCAAGCTGACAGCTTGAATAAAGTGTCCCATACTACTGTATTCGGCTCACGAGTTTGGGTTGCTCACTAGTCACTACGGGGAGGCTCGTCACCCCAGTGTAGGCCGACAGATCGACCACGGTGTCCCATACCACCATGCTCGACTCATGAGTCTTAGCGGATTGAGGTACCAAGGTTAAAGAGACTTTTCACTGGTAAGTTTGGTACCTTAGGTTTAAGTAGTAACGTCCATATATGGTGAACATACATTGGGCCAATCGGGTTACTTAATGTCACGTCCCAAACTCAGAGACCGGGCTCATAAAATTCCTGATCACTGAATCTAGCGCTGACAGCCTCTATAGTACCCTATTCTCGGCTCCCAGTATCCATGTACCAGGTTCCAATCCTGGGATGTTGTAAGGAGTATTTCGAATCATTAATTTGATTTGTAACGACATAACCATAAGCATAACCATGAACAATAATCACAAGAAGACCATCACAAAATTCACTATGATAAAAACTTTTGAGTACAATGCGTCTGAAGGAAAATACAAGATAATGCGAGTAACAGAAACTCTAGAAGCTCGACTGCACACTCTTGCTGTTACTATGCTAAGCTATGTCCTGGCGTCACCTGCACGCATCAATTGTGCATAAGCTTATAGAAAGCTTAAAGGATGGTGTAAGTGTGTGCGCAATATAAGCGTGCTCAGAATGTAAGGTCATAGTAATGCAGAATCACACGGATGAGTACATGAATGCAATCAACCATACTAAGGCTATATGATGTAGGATATGATTGCTATCGACCATAACATAGCCATGCGATGCGAGATGCAACTCAAACGTGCCAATCCTCATCATATATATCAGTACAGTTCTTATTCTGGATAATTACTAGGGTCTAATACACTCTAGCCAGCTTGTCGCCCCTATCAGAATGCACAACTGCGAGAGTGGAAGGGACCTCACTGTCTACCTTCCAATATCAGGCCCGACTCATCGATAACGAACCCATTCCTCAAGCTGGTCAAACGCAACCTAAAAATTGCTCCCTCACTCAGGTGGGTAAGGTCACACCCCTTTTCAACCCACCACGATACAGTGAGAGATGCGACCTACTGGTATACGGCCTTCGCGCGCTTATGTATCCACTCGATCTCGACGTTGGAGTCATCCTCTCGTACCATCGGGTTTAGGAATTTTCACCCACGGACATCTATGGCTCCCCGATGCTAGAAATAGTATTTTCGGTATCTAATCCAACCATACACGATGTGTCTGTAGAGGCTATGACCTTGATGTCGCTAGGGCATATAATAATCACAATCACACAAATGCAAGTGCATGAATCACTCTACCAAACATGCAACAATCATGCGCGTACTGCGCGCTCATAAAGGGCAACCTCATCTATCAAGGAGCCCATAAACAATCTGCCCGAAGGCATATGCTATAATCAGTCACTCTTCATATCAAGCATACATATGATACGTATGAGTATGAATCATGGATCTATACTAAACAGGTTATATGATAATGGACCCTATTCGTAACGAAGATGAGCTTATACGACCTACACACTACGAGTATGGGCCTAATAATGGGCCCTAGGGCGAGTTATAATGCGGACATTTAACCAACATTATACTCTACAATGTGGATGTCAAACCAACATTGCTCTCAAGGCACAACCTGTCATAAATCACACCTTTCAATGGGCCTTATGTACATCTTGTTGGGCCTCGACCCAAGGGCTTCCAATACATCAAATGGGCCTCATATATATATATATATATATCAAAGTGGGCCTCAACATCGGGCCACGAATACATTAAGATGGGCCTAACCACATGGGCCTCATATATATCAAAGTGAGCCTCAACATCGGGCCACAAATACATCAAGATGGGACGAACCACATGGGCCTCATATATATACATGAATCATATCAAAAGATTAACCGGACCACACTCCAAATAACAATGATGATGATGATTTCTACCATTAAAATTCTTAAGTCCCACCCTAACATTTTTTTTCTATCTAATCTGGTCATGAGTTCTCACAGACTTGGATTAAGGGGAAAATAATTTCTTAACAATCCAAAACTTTTGTGAAAACAAAAGAATTTCAATGGCAGAAGCTCGATCCCTACTGCCTTTTTACTGGGTGGTCCACTTGATCTAGATCTGTCTTAGCCTGCAGCTCATGCCATAAAATGAGCTTCCAAAATGGATGGACGATTTGGATGTAAGACATGCATCATGGTGGGTCCAATAAGGATGGACAGTATAGATGAAGCAGGAGGGGCCACGGAGCTTGGTGACGCCACTCCAGCAGTATATGCTAGAGTGAGTTACATCAGCCGTCCCACCTTGGGATGAAATGGGGTGCAATACATTCATCTGTGGGTCCCACGTGGGGCCCACCATAATGTTTATCTATCATCCAAGCCATTGACAAGGTCACACAGACCCTAATGAAGAGGGAAAACGAATTTCTTAATGATCCAAAACTACTGGACGCCCAAAAGAGTTCCAATAACAGACATTCAATCCCTACTATTTCCTGCCATGTGGGCCGCCTAAGTCCCATATACAGCTGTTTTTGGGGTGCCCCACAGTGAGAAGGGGACCCACCTAATGCATGGTGTGGATATACATCACACATCACGGTGGGACCCACAACAAGGACCTACACCCCTGGTCCGTGTATGTCCAACGCAGCAGGATGGCTGCGCGTCCTCTGGTCGGTCAGAGGAAGCAGCTCCTTTTTTTTTTTTAAAAAAAAGAGAATTTTGGGGGTTTTTCCTAGGTGGGGCCCGCATCAGGCAGATCCACTACATCCATTGGATCCTACGGCTCATTATAGGCTAAATGAGCCTAATATCTAAGGTATTTTGGCATATAAAAGACTTCAAAGTGCATTTTAACGGTAAGAACCACTATTTTCTATACTATGGCTCGCTAGATAAGCGGATTGACTTCATCTTTTGGCTCAATGCTTAAAATGAGTTGGGGAATGGGATGGACGACGTGGATCAGCCCCGTACATCAAGGTAGGGCCTGCATGAACAGCCCACCCCAAAAGCTCAAATACATTATTTTATATTACGTGTGTGTGTGTGTATGTGTATATATTATGATGTTAGCTTGTTAGTACACACCCATGTCAGTACACGCCCCATATTAGCCATCACGCCATGTCCAGCGTCTAGGACGCTGGACAGCATGGATAAACACATCATTGTGGTGGGTCCCACATGGACGTGGCCCACACATCAAGGTGGGTCCCACATGAACGTGGCCCACCTAATTGGAACCAATCTGATACTTGTGTTTTTCCTTCATCTTGACCGTCCAATAGACCCGTTGCAAGGTGGGCTTCACGATCGGACGACTAAGATCGTCTTGCACATGGTGGCCACAAGACATCACACCAAAGAAAGAAAAAGAGAGAGAAAGAGAGAGAGAAAGAGAAAACCGGTGAGATAGAGTGACCTCGCCATTATGGGCTCCTCACTACATTACATACATCATTGTGGGGTCCCACAACAAGTGGTCACTAAATAAAATGAAATCTAACGGTCGGTCACCCACCTCTTGCAGTCCTCCTTGATCTCTTAGCCTCATTAGCTCATTGTCTTCACTTTTGATGGAGGTTGATGAGGTTTTGATGGTGGGGATGAGAGATGAGAGGGTGAGAAAGTGGGCCACACTTGGATTGGGAGGGAGAGCTTGGACGTTGGTTTTTTTTGTTGCTTGGGAGATTTTTGAGAAATGAGAGAGAGAGAGAGAGGAGTGATGGGTGAGGGGTGATGGGTGATGGGTGGAGTGATGGAAGTGATGTGAGGGTTGACTTTGGGTTGCTTGTGTAAGAGAGAGGTAGGGGTAGGGTATGGGCTACTTGTACTTGACTTGATGTGTGATGTGTACTTGATTAATGGGATTGATTGATTGAATGATGGGACATGTTGTAGAAATTCCCTTGAAGTTCGTAACGCGCGACGTTTTTCTCGAAATGAACGCGGACCCACATCTTTTGTCCTGGGTATGTGTTCGGTGCGCAAGTCACGGCGTTGGAACCACGGTGATGACATGGTTGCCAAGATACAAATTTTAGGTTGAGTCAAGTCAGGTATGCGAGACTCGGCTTAGGATCACTCATAAATATTGGATACGGGTCGATGGTTGTCGGAACTCGACCGAGAGGACCGCGGAAGCCAACAGAACGGTACGTCATAGAATGCGGGTATTACATTTGACAAGTTCAAATGGTACGAGCGTACATTGAATTAATCGACATGGAGTGCATATGCACTCCTTGTGGCCTAGCCACTGTTGATAATCAGCATACGACTTGGATTCCTCAAACATATCCATTGTGGTTAGAACAGTTCGGCCACCGATCATAAACTATTACCGATTGCCTGGACTACATCATAGCCCCAATCACACTTCAAATACAATAGACATTCATATGTGCTAGTCAAAACAACATGTAGCACCTAATTCAAATATAAATCTCATATAAGCATTTAAACGAACACATGGAGTACATGTTAACATACATAGACATTCACCCATAAAACACATAGTAGTAAGATAGGTTATACGAAGAGAATTGTAATTATAGATAAGGGAATTAAGAATCATATCTTAACACCCTAATTAAAGACATTTCAATAAGCATTTTCTCATGCAGGCATTATATCAAACACTTAGACGACACGTAAAAACGTATGTGTAATAATTTAGTTATAACATATATTGTAGCAAATCCTTTTACAAGAAGTTGCCACACATACAACAATCATGCATTCTCAGTCAAATGAACATAGCAAGCATAAATCATAATTCCATATTCATTCAAACATTTCAATAAACACATGAAATGCATTATATTTGACCTAGTTCACATTTATATGTAATATATGGAAAACATTGCATCTAAGCACATGTGACAATAATTAAGTCAAACATAAATCATTAACTAACATTGAAAGCCTTGAAAACCATAACCTAAATATTTATAGTCCGCACCTTTCGTCGGTAAACCCGTACCGAGCTCAGTTTGAATATTACGCCTTTGTCTATGGCACAACGACTACATATAACATGAAATAAGTTAGCTATTTCATTAAATTTTCTACTGGAATCCCTAAATTATATTAGGGTTAGGTTTTCTTACCCAAGAACAGAGTCAGAATCGCCAGAGTAGTGATACAGATAAGCTGATTTGGCAGCAATGGGATTGAATCCCAGGAACGATCTCCCACTTTCTCTCTCTTTCCTTCTCTTTTTCTCTTTTCTCTCTCCTAGGTTTTGAAAATTCGTATGGGAGAGAGAGAGGTGGGTTTAAAGCCCTTATATAGGCACAGAACTGATGAGAATGGCGGCAGGGCCATGATATACTTAGGTTATAGCCAAAGACTGGCCGTTTCAGTCCACCAGAGCACTTTTGGAGGCCCCTTTTCTACATGTGGTCGGACTTAAGAAACCTGATAATAGATCTAGGTTAGGCTAAGTTTTTGGTCCGATCAGGTTTGCAGATAGACCGTGGCGGACCAATTTCAGTTCAATGGTCACCAGTGCTCGATCAGGGTCACAAGTACACTGACATGTGTTGAAAATTTTTTCTGATCCGAGAGTGTAATTGGGTCAGATTTTGACGGTCTAAATCCTTAGATTTGGCTTGCAAGTGAACCGACTCAATTCACTTAAGTTTCAGTTCACTTCTTAAAGATATTCGCGTTTCTCACACACTTCACTCCGAGCTCAAGTTCTGCACTTCTGGATACCTTTAGAACTTGATTTTCGAGGTGGTTGTCAAGTCCAACAAGGTGGTTATAACTGTATAGTTTCGTAGTAATTGAACTTTCGACGTGCGGTCCAGGTTCGATACGGAGTTTCGTCATGCTCCCGAGAGTAATTGGGTTTTGAGATAAATCCTAAGTTTCAAGATAATATAGCGTCAACGATTTTACACGTTCTGGGTCTTACAAATCGTACTTAAAGTAGTTCGAGCTAATTCTATTAATTGTTCAATTTAATACTTAACTAAATCGTGCCCTAATTACGATACAATAGGGTCCTGGGGAAGTTCTATGTCCCTTTCTGATACTTTCAGTTGGTATATTATTTTAATTATTTTTTCAGTAGTTTGTCCTCAAGTTCACTTCATCCCTACCAAATTTCATTAGATTTTTCTTTGTAGAAAAAGTCTAAAAATTCTAGAAGCAGCAGCTGTCTAAACTAATAATTTTCAGACAGTTGTCACAACGACCTATATTTAACTACATTAAATATTTTATTATATTTTTCACTACTAGATGGTGAAAGGTGAGATTTTGAAGGAAAAGGGTTAAAAGGGATCTTAGGCTTTGGGATTGAGTTTTTAAGAAGTAATTAAGGTATTATGATCAACCAATTGCCTAAGGATGTTCAACCCCAGGTTGGCCAAAATCTAGGGTGTTACGTTATGGTAGACCGAGATGGTATTTTGATTGATTACTTGGCCTACAACCTCTTGGAACATTTGCACGATCTAGTCACGATTTATCTGCTATGAGTCATCCACATTTGGCGGGTTAGGAACTACCTACGGTTATGTCCCTCATGAAACAATTGATTTATGAGAAGATACTGGAAGGGTTGTCCTCCTTATATACCCTGATTTCTAACTTCATGAACAAAATTCCAAACCTCCCAGTTTGGTCGCCTGAACTTGGCATGTAATGGAGCATTCCGTCCCTCTAGGATTGGGACATGAGGCGAGCTTTGTTGTAAGGGAAGCATTATACTGCATTACCGTAGGTGCTCTTTAAGTGATGATGACCATTAACCGGTGCATGACTTTGATCCGGTTAGCCATTCATCTATTCACAGTCTCAGTTTGAACATAGAATTGCTTAACTTGAGTATGCATCAACTCTGTCCGAGCTCTCCCATATTCTTGAACGTGCTGAATACTCATTTACACATCCTCGTTATCTCTTCAAGAGATGCAGTCCGAGAGGTCATCTCCTCCTGGTTCACGGGATTGAGTGTTGGACTATTATTCAAATTTAATTATTCGAGGGCTGCTTGAACCAACACGTCTTTGGTCAAAGGTGGTAGGGTTAGTGTCAAAGGTTCTTCTCTAACAATTCGATTGCTTCTTCTATTCATATTTTCAATTGATTAAATGGTAATGTTACACTGGTAAGTAAACCAAAGCGAGTGTCCCACCGAGTGTGCCAAACTTATGTTGTGATTTGATTTCAAATTTAGTCACGTGATTAGTGTGGGCATGCTATAATTGAATGTGCTACTCAGTTCAAACCGAACAACTACAACCCCAAGCGCCAAGATAAGCAGATATGTCGGTAGTATATGACCGAGTTCCAATGAGATTGTTTGCTTATTCTGCCACTCATAGTGTTACTTTAAATGATCAAACGATTGTTAAGAGGCTAGGGTTCATCCTCTGAAAGTGGGTCACACCTCTGCCTTCCATACAAAATGACTTTTCTCTTCAGTACATATATAAAAAAAAAGAAATTCTTATAGTCGACCGCGGAGAACAGCCGTAGAATGTCTCTTTAGATGGAGAACTTTGCTTGATACTCGAATTGAATTCAATTTATGAGCGTAGACTCAGATTACAGCTAAGGTTAACAACTACTTTGATTACTGCTATGAATTATACTAAGGAATGTAAATGGTAGGTAAGTAAATATTACATTAAGGAATTTAAACTACTAATAAAGATAAGGATTACACTAGTGAATGTAAATGATTGATAATTCAAACAATAATTGAGTGATATATTTGATTTGGTTGGTACGAAACGATTTTTTCTATTAACTTCCTTCATTATCTATATTAGATTGATCGCCTAGATGCTTCCTACGGTTTGATAGTTGTTGTAACCATTTGAACATGTTATACTTTATTTACTTTTGAACTTGTCATTTATCTTGATAACCACTTCAGCACGATTACTATTCGCTTGACCACTTTCTCCTAATGGATGACGTGGTGATGCTCGATAAACACCATCTGTATTCTCACAAAATCTTTTATGTATATCTTTGGAGATCTTCAAACTGACTACGCAATGCTATCTTGATTACATGAAACCTTTCTTGATTGGCTCTCGTAGAAATTAATATAAATAGGGATAAACATGAGCCACGCTGTGGAAACAGTGAGAAAAGAAATGTCAACTGTTGTAAACTTCTTGAAGCCCACTATGATGATCAGATGGCATCAAAATTGTTCATAATGTTACTAACATTGGGATAAACAGTAAGCACAAATATAATCTAGATTGAAAGCCTTTGTTGCCCTTAGAGCTGTACATGAGCTGAATTGAGTTGAGCTTGATCCAGTTCGGCTCGACTCGGCTACCCTAGCTCGAACTCAGCTTGACTTGGTCCTTAAGTTTGATTGGCCAGCTCGGCCCGGCTCGATCAGCAACTCGGGCCAACACAAGTCAAGTTCAAGCCGAGCTTGAGCTCGATCTTTCGAGCCAAGTTCGAGTATAGATTTTAAGGATTTTACTGTATATAATATAAATGTATACTATCATATATAATATATAATATATTTAAATATAAATATTTACAAAATATTTATATGAAGTGAACCTGATCTGAGTCGGATTGATTCAAACAATTCAAGTTCCAGTCAAGCTCCAAATTATTTCGATTTCAAAAAAATCCGTTCGACTGGGCTCAAACCTAATTTTGAACCGAGTCAAATCGACTTTTGTCAAGTCGAGTTAAGCAAGTTAACCAAGCTATCTCGGTTCATAAACATCTCAGGTTGCCCCCGCAAGGTTTCCAATGCCATGCGTTCAATCCATAGCGTTTCTAATTTCTAACGGGCATATATGTGGCCTCACGTAACTTCCGACGACAGGAACTTCGCTGTGACCAGGGGCACAGGCAATCCGTGTCCCTTTTCCTTATTGTAAGTTCATCAGTAAATAGTGACTGTCAAAGTCACTCACTCAACATCGTTTTCTTATTCTTGTCAGTAGAGCATATATTCAATGATCGGGCGGTTCCGATCATCGTGACACCCAGCATGTGGGCCCACTAGTGGCGACGGACGATGGTCACAAGTCGCGCAAAATGAGCTGAGGCCTCATGCCGTTGGAACCATCTACGTCTTCCCAAATTTGGACTCATATCCGGCAAAATGGACAGCATGGATGAAACCCTTACAGCCCGGTGGGCCTCACAGGAACCTGTCCGGATGGATTATCTTCAAGGAGGGGACAGGACGCAAGACGCTTCCTGAGTTTTGGAGTTAAATGTGACCAATTGAAAATTATTTAATTATTTTTCCATTGTTTTAAATTAAAAAATAGACGGGGACGGTCACAAACACTCATTCTATGTAAGTTTCTTAATCTAGCTCATTTATCATACATTCCAGAACATGAACGGTTCTGATGATTGAAACACTCATCTTGTGAGCCTCCAAGGGCGGCGACAGACGCTGCACCTAAACCGCGGCGGAGGAAAAATCAACTATTTCTTTACTCCGTTTTCTCCCATCTTACCTCTGTCCCTTCGTCTTTCTTTCTTATAAAATACCGCCTACGGAAGCGGAGAAACCTTCAACAGACAGAGAAACCGCCACTGCCAAAAGAAAAAAAAAAAAGCCCTTTCAAAGATTTCAGACGCGTATTGTAAATAAATGCAATTCCTTCATCGAAATGAAAAGCGCGCCAAGATGAAATTTCATCCAAAAGACAGTTAATTTCAACGGCATACTAGAAATTTCAGTTACATTTGATGATTTCTGGTGGAATTTCACGTACGTTACATGCACATTACCATTTCATCCGAATTCCGCCGCATTTTATTAGAATTTCGGCTTCATTTCTGTCGAAGGCATGAATCGGGTGCGAACGCGAAGCCCTGTTTACGTCAGGCAAAAGAGCATTTCCAGCTCAACCGGTGCGTCTCCCATGATGTCTCCCATGCACCGCCACATGCGATCAGGATCGATCGGCGTGGGTAACTCCAGACGGCCGCAGAACAATGCGGCGAAAGCTGCTGCTCAGAGGCTTGCGCAGGTCATGGCCCATCAACAGACGGATGATGAAGATGACGATGATGACGATGATATGTCTGTTGATTACGAGCCGTTGAGTGCTTCCAGTAGCAGTATTGGGATTGCTGCCGGGAGGGCTATGAAGCCTCCTTCTCCCAGGTCTTCACGATCTCTTGGCCCCCCTTCTCCTAGGGCTGCACGATCTCCCTCCCCTGCGGTAATCTTTTGTTAGAGCTTATGATTGTCAATTAACGTAGAAATGGTACAGGCGGGGCCCACATTAAGTTAACTGGTGTATTCCACATGGATGGGACATGGCGTAGTATCTACCCCATCAGATGATCGCATCCATGAAAGTGAATTAATGAAGGAAATTGGTCCGATCCAATGGTTAGGATCAGTGGATGGGGTAGATTTTGTTGTGTCTCCGATCCACAATGGGACCCACTATTTTAATGGATTGGATCGCAATTAGGTGGTTATGATGAGTGAGATAGAATCAGAACATGAAAGTTTCTATAATTTGATCATGATAACTGCATGTAGATATAGCCTGTCAATATTAGGAATGCATGCATTAACTGAACGAGATTGCATAAATGGCATTGGCACGTGAGTTCGTCTCGTGTTGGTCATGACTCACACTTGTCCGACATGCATTAATCCATGGGGCTATCATGAAGGGATGTTTAGATTAACTGTTCATCTTCTCTTCAAATTAATGGATGCGCCACATTCCCCAAATCATGCTGACCGGATGCTCTTGACCATCAACTTGTGGAGTTGAATTTGGACCTTTTGGCAATTCCTCTTTCAATCTTCTACATTCAACTTTACCAATTGATGAATATGATTATCTGTTCATCCTAATTATTGGACTGCGGCCCATCCTCAGGAGCATCCAGTGGATATACAGTTCTGCCAAACATCTCTGCGCTTGAGCAACACTGACCAATGCATGCTGGAGGAGTGATAAATTCAGTGTAACAGATGGAGTTGCATTATGGGTCCTTAGAACAATGGAAAAGCATGTAGAAAAATCACAAGCGAAGCGCTAGTTACGGAGAGGCCGGACCAGAAGCAATGGTGAAGTAGACTCTCATGGCATGGTTAAAGTCATCGACGTGACATGATTGAACTGCTGTTATATACACATCGTATGTTTGGGTAATAAATCCTACTCATCTAGAAATATCCATGTTTTAAAACCTGGACTGGACTGGGGAACCAGTTTGGACTGGAACTGGGCACCAAAACAGTTCAGGTCACCATAAACTGGTCAGTTATGGTACAACTGCTTCTTAAATAAATACAACAAAATCTGTCAAACAGGAATTACTATTGATTGGAGCAATGTCTAGCTAAGCCGCCGCTCTCCCCACATTAGCTAAATCTATCGGAAGATTAAGCTGCTGAAGAGGAAGATCGTTGATTGGACAAAAGGAGGTTTGAGAAGGTAGGGAAGTAGAGGTGGCACGCATCCTCAGGGAGATTCAAGCCATAGACTTAAAAAAGATGAAGGCATTGAGATCACGGAGGAGGAGAAATCTAGGCGCAACCTTTCTTTGACTGTTTGTTGCAGCTAAGGAAGAAGAGATTAAGTGGAACAACGATCTCGTGCCATGTCGCTTAAGGGGATAGAAATACCAAGTTTTTTATGGTATTGCTAGTGATCGGGCAAGGCATAACAGGATTCACAGCTTGGTGGTGGAAGATGAGCCAGGTGTGCAACCATATTGTTCAGTACTATAAGGAGTTGTTGTTTGACAATGGATGGAGTAAACCTTGGCTAGATAATCTCCAAATCAAACAACTTGGCAAGGAAGATGCTGCCTGTCTCAAATGCCTCTTCTATGAGGAATAGATTAGAGCCGTGGTGGACTTGTTGGGTAGGGATAAGGCCCTATGGCATTCTTTCAGATATTTTAGGATGTGGGATGTGGGAGAGCAGGCGGATTGCAGTTGAGATGGGGGACTTCGTTTATAGCTATTATTCCAAAATTGAAGGTGCGGAGATTCTTTAAGACTTAAGGCCAATACGTCTTGTTGGGGTGCCTTATAAGATTCTGGCTAAACTTCTCATTTCCATATTTCAGGATTTCTGAACAAAATCATTTCCGAGCCGCAAGGAGCATTTCTGGTGGGTGGATAGATCCTGGATAGTGCTCTAATTGCACATGAATGTGTGGGTTCTTGGCATAGGGCTAACAAAATGGTCATATATGTAAGTTGGATATTGAAAAAGCATACGACCACGTAAGTTGGGATTTCCTAGATTACATGTTGGGAAGAATGGGTTGTGGTTCAAAATGTAGGTGGTGGATCTAAGCATGCTCAGTTTGGCTCGATTTTCTGTCCTTGTTTACGGTTCTCCTAAATGCTTTTTCCAAGCATCTAGAGGTGTGAGGGAAGGCAACCTGCTCTCCCCGTTTTTGTTCGTTGTAGTGGCTGAAGCTTTCTTTTTTTCGAAGGATGAGTAGCTGAAGCTCTGAGCAAAATGTTGGAAAAAGGCCAATATACCGGGTTGATTTATCGTTTTAGGGTGGAGAACGTTGATTTTCAAATCTCTCAAGTTTGCTGGCAACACGCTCATCTTTTGTGATGCTGACAAGGTGATAGTGGACAACTTAAGTGGTGAGATGTTTTGAGGCGGTCTTGGCTAAAAGTAAACATTTTAAAGAGTAAGATGCTTGGAGTTTGTATGTCAAAGGAAGATGTGGCTAGAATGTGGAGGTTTTTGGGTTTCAGGCCAGGGCACTTCTGCGCATTTACGTAGGTTACCTTTGTGTATTGGTAAGGCTGCAAACCATTTGTGGGGTTAAGAGGAAATTATCTAGATGGAAGAGTTAGCATCTCCCCTTGGGTAGAAGACTTCTGCTCATCAAGGCAGCCTTATCAAATCCACTGATCTTCATGTCCCTTTTCGGATGTTTGGAGGTGGTGTTGGATAGGTTAAACCGTGAATTTCTTTGGCAAGGTGCTGAGACTAAGCAAAAATTCCACTTACTTAGATGGAAGAGGTATGGAAATCCATATCGCATGGGTGGGAGTTAGGAAGCTATGTGAAATGAACCTTGCTTTACTTGTTAAATGGCTTTGGTGCTTCGAAGGGGGCAGTGTGACACTCAAGAAGGGGGCTGGTAGGTCAAAGATTCATCGACCTGCAGGGCGTCCGGAATGTGAATGTGGAAGGCATTTGGCAGGGTTAAGAACATATTTAAGGAATTTGTCCACTTTTCATGCGGTAGGTTGATCACTGGATTGTCAAGCGCCCTCTTCAGGAATTTTGAGGTTGGTGGATCTCTCTTTGGATCGATATATCTTGGTAGCTTGTTGCTTCTCGAAAGATGTCAATGTTTGGTCGCAGAAGGAACCTTTTGGATGAGGAGGCGGTGAAGCTCATTCAGTTCCCAGATAAGCTCCATCTTGCTTGGCCTTTTTCCTGTGAGAGAGATGTTGTTGTTTGGAATAAAGCCAAATCCGGTCGGTTCCTACGGAGCACCTCCTAAGGTTGCAAACTTCGCCTGGCTATTTGGAAGAATAAGGGGGTGCCACTATCGATAACTTGTAGAAAAGGGCAATATGGTAATCCCCAATGGTTGCTTAATGTGCATGAGAAATGCGGAATCGGTGAACCACTTGTTCATTCATTACACATCTGCTTGTGTGGTTTGGGATAGTTGCCTTGTCATGTTCAACATGTAGTGGGCGGTGCCGGAGTCCGCTTAGTCTCTCTTCTTGGCGTGGCATAGGGGGAGTCAGGGAATGGGAGGATGTTTTGGAGATTGTTGCTTTTGGCAATTTTGTGGGGTATTATGGGGCGAAACAGACAATCAGATTTTCTGGGATAGGAGTATGCCCAAATTGAGGGTTGTATTAAGGGTTAAGGCTGCTGTTTCGGAGTGGTCTAATTGTATTCTAGCCATCAAAACTCTCCTTTTTCACCTACACATGATTTTCAAATGGTTTTTGTTGCACATTTTATCCCAGTCAAGGGAAACAAAATAATTTCCTGGCTGATGGGATAAATTTGAACTGTTTTGAACATTGCACATATAGTTCATCATGAGTAGTGTATTTTGAGTACTGGTCCATTTATCTTCTGTAGGCTGTACGGATAATATTACGTGCAAACATTGCTGCACATGTCAACAGTCTCTCCAGCAATCATCATTATCATCCAAACCTTATCCCAATTAATTGGGGTTGTTTATGTGAATCCATTTCCGCCATTTCACTCTATCAAGGATCTTCTATCAAAAACTCTTATGATTTTTACTCCAAAAAGGAAAAAAAAAAATGAAACAAAGAAATTGGTTGTGATTGTATATGGGTGCATTGACCTTTTTCCAGCCGTGGTTTACTACCTCTAATGTGGATATGTGGTTTACTACCTCTAATGTGGACATGATCCTTTGGATAATGGTGATTTTATCTTATGACTTAGCAACCTTACAATTTCCATAGTCTTCAATTATTTAGTCAATGAGGCTTGCTGAAAACTTCTATTTGTTTTCTATTTAGTTAGGTCGTAACTTTGGAGAACACACTCCGAATGTTCGTTCTACATCATCTGGTCGGCCAGCTATATCAGTGATGCCACCTGCTTTGGTATCCACTAGCAAACCATCATTAAGGCCGATCTCTTCTCCACATCTAGCAGAGCCTCCTACTGATAATCGAAGAGACAGAAGGCATATTTGGTAATTAAACGTATAAACTTGTTCTGATGAAATGTATCTAATTGCTTATTAGAATTTCATCATACTGTTATTTAATTTTGCGCAAACTACTTACCATTTATATCATTTCTGCATGTTTCTCTAAGAATTCCAACTACCAATACCACAAATGCTTTTAGAAAATTTGAGAAACTAACATATGTTCGCAATTGATGGAAATTGATGAAGATGATTAAGGAAAGCTTCATGGCATGTTATCAGATCACCTGGACAGTTTTCATCCCTGATTAAAAACAAAGTTGCATCTAGGTTGCTTGCAAGTCACCTCTGGGATATGAAGCTCAGTCATCCCTGTCATGTCTTGGCCTGCAATTTGCTACACCAAAGACCCCAACATCACACTCCTATCGCCGATATAGCTCCAATAGCGATGAATAGGAGAAAATAAATGAAAATAAAATGTCTAATTTGCAGGAAACAGAGAGAATGAGAGAGCAAAGTGCTGGAAGATATGTGCAAAATGCCTCTCTTAGAAAATCAATTATAGCCATTTTAGTGGTTACAGGTATGGGTTTTTTGGTGTGCTCTGTGTAGTCATTTCCTAATCAGGGATCCTTGACCCTTTGGTATTTATTTCATCAGTTGGTCAAATGATTTAATGAGTCCTGCCAGGTTGCCCACTTCAATGGTCCTAAGCCCCCTCCATGCGGATGTGCCATGTCTCTTGTCATCGCATTGGTCAACCATGGTTAGCCTGCCGCATGGACACATGTCATTTGCCAAAAGGTGTCACTGATTAGCATGGATCTGGGTTTAGGCTAAACCTCAGTTTTCGCAATGATCTGATCCTTAACAATCTAGGGTAATTGAAAAATTTGCATGTCAGGCTCATTTTCCCCAAACCCTTGCACATGCACACACATGGGATGTGGCATGCTTTCTTCTTCTGGCTAGGGAAAGATGTGTGGGGAGGGAAATACATCATTAGGGTCTAATAACCCTAATCATACTTTATTAATAGAAACAAAATAAAACAAAGTTCCTTAATCACTAAAAACCAACTAAAAGACCTCCGGGGACACATTTGTGTGACACTAGATGTGATACACAGGGACACATGCACAACCCCTCTAATCCTCTCCCTGAAGCTGTTGCATAGATATCGCAAAGTGCCCAGTTTGTCCATTAACCGATGGAGCTGCAACCCGCAAACAGCTTTAGTTAACATATTGGCAACTGGGTCATCACACTTGACATATGGAATTCAGATTTGATCACTGGTGCCTTCTTCTCATACAAAATGGCTGTCTAGTTCGACATACTTGGTTCTTTTGAAATACCTGATTAGAGGCGATATGCATATACGCTTGCTTATCACAAAACAAGGTTGGGTAGAAGAAGATCCGAAATCAGTTTCTTTTATCAATGGCTGAAGTCAAATAATCCCTCCCAGCATGCATCATAGTAGGGTATTCTGGCTTCGTATCTGATCTGGCCACAACGAACTGAGTTCTTCTCCAAGTGACCAAGTTCACCCTTACAAAAATGCAAACTGGGTGTCAATTTCCATTCAGTAACTGAAACACCTCAAGTAGCATCAAAATCTGCAGAAAAAGAGATGACCATGAGAAGCATAGAGAATACTATGGCCTGAAGAAGCTTTTAAATGTCAAAGAATCGTACAAAGAACTTCCATATTAGAGGCACGGAAGGGTAGCCATCGTGTAGATTAAGAGCATTAGCTTGCTGACCAATCTTTGAAAATAAGCCACTTCTTCAATAGGCTATTCCCTTGGACTTATTATTAATTCTTGTAGGGGAATCAACTGGTTTAGCACCTAGGAAACCGTGCTCACATAAAAAATCTAGGATATATCTTCCTAGAGATGCAGATCCCTCCTTTTGACCTTCTCATTTCAATACCCATGAAATATCTTAGTGCTCTCCAATTCCTTTATGACAGACATTCGTCCCAAATACTTTTGAGTATTGACTCTTCATCATTTCCTATAACAGAGATATCATCAGCATATGCAGGAATGGCGACACTTTCATTGTTTTCTTAACAAATATAGAATGATAATGATGGTCTCAAGAAAAACAAATACTGACCAAAATTTTGCTGAACTTATCAAACCAAGCCTAAGGAGATTGTTTCAGGCCATATACGTCATTTCCAACCTGCACACATTCCTTTTCTCCCTCTAACAATCAAAACCTATAGGCAGAGATGTAAACTTCTCAAACCTAGCCTAATGAGGTTGTTTCAGACCATATGCCTCATTCTAACCTACACATATTCCCTTGCTCCCTCTAACAATAGAAACTTGGAGGCAGAGTTTTTAAATCTCACCTTGCAAAAATGCATTTTTAAGATCAAGTTAATGAAGATAAATGACTTATCAACTGTGATGGAGAGAAATACTCGAATGAACTTCATCTAGCCACTAAGGTTTAAAGTATATGTGGAAACTAGTATGTATCGCCCTGAACAATCCACCATGCCCCACTTATATACAAAGTTAGGAGATGACTGTAACACCTTGAAAATCGAGGGTCGAGTAGCAACTCAACACCCGAGTTTCAGAACATCACTTATGCAACATAAATGCTTATGAGTGAATGTTGTCTACGTTAGTGCATTAGTCATGAGTGGGATTATACCAAAGCAGTAATTCATACTCCAGATTGAGTTATAAAACGCAAGCGGAAGACTAAAAGATGTATATAAATGTATATAAGTTAAAAATCATGATCGGTCTCCAGAGTATGAATACATCACTAAGCTATCATATACATGTCATAATACAAAAATCAAAATGTCAAAAGAATAGTTCCACTAGCATGGTAAGCCCTGTAGCCTCGTCACTCCAAATGGTCTAAGCAAAACCATCAGAGAACTGCATGTAGGAGAACTCATTCTAATCATCATAGTAGTCAGGCTCAGCCTCCTGCGCCTCGCCAATAACTGCATCTAAGACAGGGTCTGGTGGGTGTCCAGAACACTGTCCCGTAACGTGGGAGTGAGTAGCTAACTCAGTGGAACAATAAAACATAGGTTAACATGTTATCAATTCAGTCAAACAGTAATGATAAAGCATTACAATCAAACACTCCTAAATACTGTAATTAATACAAGGATGAGGTGCAATCATGATGCGTGCCCTCACCGACATACTCCCTCATGCGACACCATCTTACGCTCGCAGCATGCTTTCATCCCTTAAGTGCTCCACATCTTCCAGGCACATGCAATGCGATATGGGCATGATTACCGAGTTGTTATTAGTCCTTTTCATATAGCAGGATTGGAAAACTAAGGTACCTCCCTTATATCATTTTCAAACAAGGATCTCGTCTAGGGTTTTCACTTCTAGTTAATCTCATACGATGATGCGGTTCTAGGTCGTTGTAAAGGGCTGCCAGGGCTGTTACACGCACTCGTTGCACCGCTCCCCCATCACCTTATCATTACAGGCCTAGTTTATACTCTGTTTACTACGGGAAGGCTCGTCGCCTCTCCGCAGATTCAGAGTATGCTTGAGGTCACTACAAAGGGCTGTCAGGGATATTACACGCACTCGTTGCACCGCTCCCCCATCACCTTATCAATGTAGGCCGACAGCTCGAATACAGTGTCCCATACCACCATATTCGGCTCACGAGCCTGGGTTACTCACCGGTCACTACGGGGAGGCTCGTGGCCCCAGCGTAGGCCTACAGCTCGACCACGGTGTCCCATACCACCATGCCCGGCTCATGAGTCTTATCGGATCAAGGTACCAAGGTTAACGAGATTCACTGGTGAGTCAGGTACCTTAGGTTCAAACAGAGGCGTCCATACATGGTGAACATACATCAGACAGATCGGGTTACTTGACGAGCTCGACTAGCACGAGCGCACATCGTATCGATCGACGTGAGGTACGTGAGCACTTCGTGTGGCCTAACCACTGCTGACGACCAACGTACGACTCGGGTTCGTCGAACACATCATACGTGGCGAATGAATCTCAACCACGATTTCATGTTCGTTACCGACTGCCTGGACTAAATCTTAGTCCCAACTTCAATCAAGAATCATATGAGATAGGTAAAGCAGGAATAAACATGTAATTCAATTCTTACAATCAAGAAGCATGTTATGAAAATACATCACAAACAAGATTTCACACACAGACATTACAATGTAGCGTACATGTAGAAAATCATATACATAGTTGAGGTAACCGAGATTTGTACCTCGATCCTCCTACGGAGTATTCTAGGTGATCACTAGCACACTCAGACATTTTCACAAACACATAGACTACATGCATCACCTTACATGATGTATGAGGATTACACATGTGTTAAGCCAAATCCTTTCACTAGGGAGTTACCCCGTATACCACGTGCATATACCCATGACGGATAACCATGATGTGTATGGATCCGGGCTCCATGTTCATTCAAACATTTCTACAAACACTTGGGCTACACACTTAGCCACATATAACGTATCTTTGCCGTGACGTGATTTTGGGCAAGTCCTTTCGTTAAGGAGTTGTCGCACATGTATTAGGCATATATTCATGACAAATAAACATGTTAAGCGCAAATCCAAATTCCAAACATATTCAAACATCCCAACATATGCATAGAATACATTATATTCTACATAGTTCATGTGAACACGTATAACGAAACAGACGACGCATTTTGCATGTGAAATAGCATCCATGTCAAGAATAAACCATTAACCGACATTAAAAGCCTTGAAAACCATAATCTATACGTCTATAGTCCGCACCTTACGCCGATAAATGCGTAACGAATTCAGTTTGTTCACTCATGCTTCGTCTACGGCCCAACGACAACCTATTACTTGAAATAGGTTAGCTATCACTTCACTTTAACTAGCTGAAACCCTAGAACTGATTAGGGTTAGGTTTTCTTACCCAATAGTGTATTTGAAATCACCGGAGTAGTGATTCGGTATCGATGTGTAAGCACAAGGAGTAGCGGGAATCGAATCCCAGGAGTAGCTCCCACTTCTCTCTCACTTTCTCTCTCTTTTTTCTTCTCTTCCTTAGCTAGGGTTTCAAAATTCGTATGGTGTAGGAGAGAGGTTTTAAGGTCCTTATATAGGCTAAAAACTCACCAAATTAGACCCAGGGCCAAGGTATACTTATGTTATAACAAAATCGGGTCTGTTCCGATCCAACGGAGCATTTCTGGAGGTCCTGTTACTGTGCGCGGTCGGACTTAAGCTCATAGATGCTGGATCTTGATCAAGTTAGGTTTTTAGTCCGGTTGGATTCCCAGATCGATCGTGGCGGACCAGTTTCAGTTCAACGGTTACGGGAATTCGATCAGAGCTACAAGTACTATGACATGTAAGGGCCACCTATCCTGATCCGAGGGTAAATTTGGGTCAAAATCTAACTGTCAGAACGCTTAGAAATAACGCGCAAGCGACACGTTCCAGATTACTTAAATTAGATTTAATTTATAAAGAAAACTACATTTTCTCACACTCTTCGCTCCGGACTCAAGGAAATCGTCCCAGAGCATCGTTTGGACGTGATTTTCGCGGTGCTTGTCGAGTCCAACTACGCGGTCAGTATCTTCTAAGTTTATCGCTATCGGACTTTCGACGTGCAGTCCAGGTCCGATACGAAGTTTCAAAGTGCTCCCGAGAGCAACTGGGTTTAGAGTTGGATTCTAGATTTCAGGGTATTATAGCGTTAACGATTCCACAAGTTATGGATCTTGCAGAGCGTATTTAAAGCGAACAGTGCTAATTTCACAGCCAGTCTAACTTAGCGCTAGTTAACTTATGTTTGATTTCTAAGGGAATTAGTCCCAAGTGATTTCTGATCGAGGTGGTACTCGGGTCTTGGTACGGAATTTTCCGAGTCGTTACAATGACTCAAACCGAATTGTCTTTGACTTTTTCATTTCAGGTTGACTTGGATGAGTCGAGATGGTTCAGACCTAGTTGTGAAAATACATGTAATTTTGTTTTTGTGTGTTTATGTATACCGTCTCCTACGAAGCATTGTATCTTTCCTTCAAAGTTAACATTTGTGTGTGTGTGTGTGTGTCATTTGACTAACCAACACAACACAAGTTGCCCTAGCCATCTCTCTCTCTCTCTCTCTCTCTCTCTCTCTCTCTCTTCTATTCCTTCTTCCGATTTCTTTTACATTCAATTTCTATTTGGTATTAGGGCCTACGATTGTCGGGATCTGATCGCAGCGTACGATAGTGGAGTCCACTGTTGACATCGTCCATACGTACGGAATGCGTCAGCAGTGTACGGTCTGACAGTCTTTTTGAAGCAGAAGGTATGAGATTTGGAAGATAATGTTTTTAGAGGAATAATGGCAATTTTTCTGCAATTTTTGGATATGTTTTTCGTGTTGGATATGTTTTTCGTGGTCTTCCAACGAAAATAGAGGAAAATTAGAAAAAGTCCAGATTTAAGGTTTCTTGCTATGCTGTTTTTCTGAAGGATTGTTGGGAAGATTTTTCACATGGGGTAGGTGCAGTTGATTAAGAGCAGTCACCAAAAACAAGAATCGTGAAGTTTCGTAGAGATTTGGGTGTGCTATGACATCTTTTGTGAGAAGCGGATGCCGTCGGCCCTTGTTTTTTGGGTTTTTGCTGGGATTTCTTTATTCGTTCATTTTCTGATGTCATGGGGTTGCAGAATACAATGTCGAACCGTGTTAATGGTGATTGTATAGCTAATGTTCTTGATTCCGTGCTTAGAGGTACCGCGCACACAATATGTTTGACGTAATGCTTGACCCAACTTGACATGGGGGATTTTTACATGTTGTGGATTTTTTTTTTTTTTTTTTCAATTCATCATCGCTTCCTTTATCAGGCCCTTGTTGTTAGTTGTGAGTGTAATTCACTCACATTGTGTTGCACACATGTCTCCACATGCTATTGTGTGTGTATTCTCTCAAGTGTTGTGAGTGTAGTTTTGATGAGGACATTCGAGCACTTATGGATAGACGATCATCACATGGGGCCCACGGGGCCCAAGTCCTATTCCTAGCCATCATTGAAGACCCCACATTGGGTAGATGCACGTGGGTTGCTTATTTGGAGTGTTTGAACTATTGGATTGTATGGGCACATCGATTGGCCCATTGGATTGCGCATGATGGACCTTTGGACTGCTCTTTATCATGAACCATCTTCATCATGGACTACCCCATTGGCAAAGATTAGTTTAAGATAGTTTAGATTTATTTATTTTGAGTAGTTTTTGTTATTTACTTTATTATTTTTGGACTATTTTATGTTTTACTTGAGATAGGGTTTTTATTTTTTTTTAAATGAGAATTCTTTCTTGAGAGAGGTTTCTTGTAAAAGTATCTTTCTGAAACTATAAAAGGTTTGGATCCCCTTTAGGGTTTGATTATTATGAACCATGAATGAAAAGAGTTTCATTTATTATGAGATTTAGCAATTCATCCTGCGATGGGATTGATGGTGTGAAGCCATTCAGGGAGTGATTCCCCCAGTTATCCTCTTGTTCTCTCTCTCTCTCTCTCTCTCTCTCTCTCTCTCCCTCTCTCAAGGTACTTCTCTTCTCTTCTCATCTCTCTTTCTTTATCTTCTTCTTCTTCTTCTTCTTCTCTCTCTCTCTCTCTCTCTCTCTCTCTTTATGATTCTAAACCAACATAGACCTAACCTACCCAACTGAACCCAAGCTCTAGCCGTGAATAGTACTGTGTGAACAGTGTCCGTACGGACAACCCCAATCCGTGGCTTCCTTGCTTCAAATCTTTGACTTCCCTCTTCCCTTTGATCCCCTTTACAAAACCCCTAATCATAAATTCCAAATCCTAACCGTAAGATTCCCAAATCCCCAATCTTTCCAATCCCTAATCCCCAAATCCGAACCTTAAACCTAATTCCCCCAAAATCCTATAACCCAAAACCTAATTTTCCCAATTTCCCCTAATCTATTAACCCTAAACCCTCAAATCCCTATCTCCAAAATCCTAAATCCTCAAGCCCCTATATCGAAACCCTAAATTCCTAGTTTGCTAAATACTTTAAACTTATTCCCTTCATTCCCTAACCCTTAAAACAGTCCTAAACACGAAAAACCCTTAGGGCCTGTTTGGCTGGGCGGATTGGAAGGGATTGGAAGGGATGGGATGGATTTTAAGGTAATGATGGTGGTGTCAGTGGATTGGAGTAAGATCCATGGGATTGCTATATCTCGGGATTTTACCTTCCAATCCCTTCCAATCCGTCCAACCAAACACGCCCCAGGCACGATTGAACGGGATTAGCAGGGATGAGATCAATTTTAAGGTAATGATGGTGATGTCAGTGGATTGGTTTAAGATTCATGGGTTTGCTATATCCCGGGACAAGTTCACCGGGTCTGTTTGGCACGTTTGGCATATCCCGGGATTTTACCATCCAATCCCTTCCAATCCCTTCCAATCTACCCGGCCAAACAGGCCCTTAGAATTCAAGTGATTCCATGAATGTTCAGATTTAATACCTATGCTAAGTGGGCATCTTATCTTCTACATGATCCTAATTACTTGATACTTTATAAGAATCACATTGCGGGACTGTTAGGTGTTTTTAACCTTAACATGTAATAAATCTGAGTTTCTTTAACTTTTGTTAATTTAGTGTTCTTTTGCTTTTGATTGCTCTAGTTAATCTGCTATCTAGTTTCAACGCATCATATTAGGTTAGATCATACCATCCTGCATCAAATTTGGTATTGGAGCCCAGTTTAGCTTAGGTTATCATATTCATTACATCTAGGATTGTTAGTGCATCCAGTACATATAGAGTCATATAGGGTCATATAGAATTGTCTAGGATCATATGGGGTCTGGTCGAGTCTTCACCTTAGGTTTTTAGTGCATGCCTACATGATCTGGGCATGTTTTGGTTTTCAACCTACTACCATGAACCTAGAACAGATTGCCGAGACCTTTAATGCTATCAACAACCATCTTACGACCATTGAGGCTCATAATAAGACTACCGCTACTCAATTGACCGCGACCAACACGCGCTTCAAACAGCTAGAAGCCTCCCTTCAAGCGAACCCCAACACTGGGGAAGATGTCCAGTCTTGAGCCGGGGCTCTAGTTGAAGGCCGTGGATGCAGGTGTGACCAGGGTGTTGGCGCGCACCAGCAACCACGTCATGAAGAGCGTCATGACCACCATGACTCAGATGCGCATGTCATGAAGAGCGTGAAAGTTGATGCCTCTAGTTTTGATGGTGGCCTAGACCCCAAGGCATACCTCGATTGGATAGCGGACATAGACCACAACCTTGAATGGTATGATATGTCTGATGCCCGTCGTGTGAGGTTTGCCAAGATAAAGCTGGTGGGCTAAGCTAAACTGTTCTTGACGAATGTGGAGTGAAATGTGGAAAGATCTGGAGAGGATCTAGTCTCTCTTTGGGTTGAGATGAAAGAGATATTAAGAGAGAAATATATTCCCTTTTCTTATGAACAAAGGCTCCTGGATTATTGATAATCCCTTAGGCAAGGCTCCATGTCTGTAACTGATTACATCGCGCGCTTTGATGAATACATGATGCGATGTAATGTTCAAGAGAACCCACTAGTCACAACGACCCGTTTTAGAATGGGCCTATCAGGTGAGCTCATTCATCATGATGTGAGCACTCTAGAGCACGCCTATCAGGTGGTGCAAGAGTTGCTGCCATTTGTGAGGCGGGTTGATCCAAGAGATTATAGCATCGAGCCCACTCCGTAAGGAGCTAAACCAAATGTTGTAACTCAACCCAAGGGCCCTACTAGTTCGAGACTCGTCTACCGAGATAAAAAGAGGAAAGGGTTGGCTGGTACTAGTGCTCGGTCCGATGAGTCCATGCGATGTTACAATTGCCGAGGATATGAGCATTTGGCACATCAATGTCCTACAAAAGAGCGAAATAAGACCATCATCATTGGTGAGCTAGATAAAGATGTGGTTGATTAGGGCGAGTACGAAGAAGAAGTTTATGAGCCCGATGTCACTGGTACTAGTGATGAAGAGGCTGAGCATGTTGAGACCACACCCCTTGCATTTGTTAGGTGTGTCTTGGATCCTTTTCCTCCCCCAGTCACCACAAAAGGAGAAAAACATGAAGATGAGTGAGAATAGTGAAGAGTCGCAACCTAAGTCTCTCCATATTATCACTATGAAAAAATTTGACAGAGAGGCTAAGGATGGAACAATAGAGTCAATTCCTATGTCAATATCCCATAGGCCGTTAGAGTTCGCAAATGCATTTTCTCTCTCTTTGAAGGTACTTCTCTACTCTTATCTCTTTCTTAATCTTCTTCTTCTCTTTCTTCTTCTTCTTCTTCTTTATTTATTTATCTAATGATTCTAAACCAACCTAGACCTAACCAGTGTTCGAAATATCGATATCATGTTATGTATCGCACCCTTGGGATACGGATACGTATCGGTTATTGCATGAGATAAATTGGTTGTATTGCGTAATGTATCGTTGTTGTTGGAAACACGGGGAAATTGGTCAAATTTTTTAATGAAAATTCAGTGATTGTTAAAAAAGACATCAATACACACTTATAAATCAAAACATTACAAAAAACAAGTGCATATAAGAGGTTTTCTTTGTATGGGGTCCTACTCTATATGTTGTCTAGTTGAATTGATGTAAGTATGTTCAAAATCTATTCATATAATTTATAAATGTAAGAAGATGTGTGGAAATGTAAGCAATGCATTCAAAAGAAAAGAAGATTCACTAGATGAGGTTGCATTCATGTTTGATTTTATGTTTATACATATAGATTGCAAACACGTGCAATAAGAGCAGTGGTGTTCCAATTTTGGATTTGTATCAATTTGACACTGATTTAACATGATCTATAGAAAAGAAGGATTGAAAATTGGAAATGCTCACCGGATCAAACATGTGGGATATATCCCACTACTTGTGCATTTCGTATCGCATAGGTGGGATACAAGATATATCGTGGGATGTATCGGCTGATATTGTCAATACTAAAAACACTGGTTTGGGGTCCATGTTGGTGTCTATTAACCCACCCAACCCATTCATAAGGTGTGCCCGACCAAGATGAAGAGTTTCCCAAAAATCGGGTTGATTTAAAGCTGAGGGGAGTTACACTGCTCGAATTAGGGGTTTAGGCCATGTTTTTCATTGTTTCCTTTCTTTTGGCCCACTTAAGTTTTGGATCAACCTGATTTTTTGGGGTGCATTATCTTCATTTGGGGCAGACTTGATGCACCGTTTAGATGCTACACACATCAATTGGGCCAAGAAATAGTTTAAAAGGTATTCAATAACGGTAAGAACCGTCATTAGACTGTTATAATATGGGTCGTAATGGTCGATTTTTTTAAAAAAGAAAAAATACTACAACAATTCAGAAAAATGGGAGATTCTAAATATGTATTCTTTTTTGGTTTTCGAACATGTTTATGATGGTGTAACGGGCCATTTTTTGGTGAGAATGCTGTCTCGAGTTGCTTGATGATATTATTAATTTGAGTGGCTGAGACCGACTTCAAAACTCCTATATTTAATATGCTAAATATCTAATATCGGTGATTCAATATAAATAAGATTATATGAGCATGAATCTAGTGATGAGACAATTATATATCTATATTTATATAGCTAGTTTACCACAAACAGCCACAACATAGGTCTGTAAAGTGTTAGTGTATGAAGTGACTCATAACTCATAAGTGATAAAGTGATGCCAAATGTGAATACAAAAATATTACTCCCGATGCCACCACGTGAAAGAAAACCATATTGCCTGTGGCTGCTCAACCTCAACGTCGTTATCATCCGGCTATGGAAGGGGTGCCACATATAAATAATTACCAAAGGGCAAAACTTTGTCAATGAAAGCCGAATATGATTGATTATGGTCATCACTGTTACTGGGCATGTTCTGTGTCAAACTCAAATAAGAATAGCCAGTGCCAAAGGTAGACCTATAGTTAGAGCTATAGTCGTACTGATATTTCTCGTACTGTTGAGTCTGCGACTACAACTGCGTCGAATGACTTTGATATGTATCTGGATATTTGTATCCATCATATCTTGTTCCACATGGAACACATCCAGGACTAGTACAATAAGAAAATGTAGGGGCAAGCATACAGTTGACGAGATTAAATGTAGCGAGCAATGCTTTAGAAAAAAAAAGGCTTTTGGTACCTTTTTATCTATCAACAATGCCCTGTCCTCCAATAAATGTTGGTTCTTCCTTTCAGCTATTCCATTTTGTTGGTGGTGTGATTATGCCTCTGAGATCTAAGTGGGAGCAATTCCTCTTCTACATCTTCCAGTAAGGGAGATTCTTATTCTTTCTTCTATAGATGTGCTGTGTCAGCTGTTAACTATGAATAATTGTGATGGACGAAATGCTTCATTTATGAATTGCCAGTGACTTCGTGTTCATTTATTTAGCAAAGTCACTATCTGTATAATGATAATCATTTTTGTGTAATTTTTTACTTAAGATGTCAATGCAACAAGTGTTACATATGTCATCGAAATGGCAGTTCGATCTGAAAATTGAGCCATCGGCATCAATTTTGAGGCTGTTTATTAACGCCAGAAGATCATTCAATATGCAAGTGATAATCTCTCTTTATTTGGGATTGCTAACTGATTGATCTGAAAGTGAGAAGCTTAAAATTAACTTTAAAAATCTGAATTTGGAACACCGCTGCTCTTATTGCACGTGTTTCCAGTATGAGCTTGTTCGGTCTTGCTGGAAATGGAGCCTTTATAGGTTTTGTTTTATCCATTATTATGCAGGTCCTCAGCAGATTTGGGGAATTTTAATATACGAGAAACTGGGAAACAGCGTTCTACTTCAGCTCTTCAGGATGAGGTACCTCTTGCTTCTGATTTCAGGCAGAATCTTTATGCTTGCACGCATAGAAAGTTTCACTGCTGGAAAGTGATAGGATAGAAATAGTATCTGGTTGTGTTGTTAGTTAACTTTATTTGTGTTTTTCATAGACTAATTTCAATTCCTTGCATAGCAAGAAATGACATTTTTACCTTCAGAGTTCCATATAACAATGTATCAATATTCAAATTGCAGTTTGATATGGTACAGGATGAAAATGAAAGTATTGTTGAGAAGGTACAGGGACAACTGTTTTCTTACTTTGTATTTGATTTAGTTCAACTGTCATGGTCTTTTATATTTCATGTTTCATTTTACATCCTGATATATTTTTTGGTGTCCTACACAACTGCATATTGTGCCATCCCAGCTTCGACTTGTGGAAGAGAGGTACGAGGAAGCGGAGGCTAGAGCTAGGCAGCTTGAAAAACAGGTATTCTTATACATTGGTATTGAATGAATGTGTTGTCCCTATATTGGCGTGCATGTAGATTTTTAAAAAAATGCTACATATAAAATGCGTACAGGTTACGCTAAAATATAAAGATCATTACATATAAAATGCGTACAGATTAATATAAAAATATAAATGCTGCTACATATAAAATAATTTGAAATTCACATATGTACATCAATATCCAAATATATGATGAGATTTGTGTTTATTGCAAATGTCTGATTCATAATAGGGTTGAATATTGTCAACTCCAATGCAAGGATATATACCCAAATATTTATTTTTCAAGAGGCTATTATTGATCTCGGAAACAAATACATTCCAGGACAGGGTTTAACACCAGCCCTTTTGTCTTCATAGCAATGTAAATGATGCATAAAGTTATGCTTCTTCTTTAGAGCGTCTAGATCATTGATCAAGTTGAGTATTTTGGTGCTTCAAGGACTTCAATAGCCTTAGTGTTCATTTTGTGTATAGCTCCTGGAAGTTCAAAAAAATCCGGCAGCATGACTACCTTGTGATGCAGGACGGAATGATGTAACCTAATATGATGGTGTGAAATTAAAAGATAGATTAACTAGAGCAATGGAATGATAAAATAAATTTAATTTATCATAAATTCAAAAATTTCAGATTCATGACATGCCCAAATCCAAACCTACGACAGTCTCGCAACACGAATCTCATAAATTACTGCTTAACCGAGACCTATGGGAGATATAACCCCCATCCTAGCATAGAGTTAAATTTGAATTCAATGGAAATCATGTGTCTTGTAAGAGTTTTGACGTGTTAGGGTTGTTTAAAGGCTAGGGAATATGGGAAATGGGTTTGGTTTATCTAGGCTTAGATGAATTAGGGCTTTGAACATTGGGGTTGAGGTTTTCGGTTAGGATTTCAGATTTTGGGTTTAAGAGATTTAGGATTTAGGGTTTCTAGAATTGGGAAAATGGATTTCAGATTTAGGGTTTAAGGGATTTAGGATTTAGGGTTTCTAGAATTGGGAATATTGATTTCTGGTTATTGGAATTAGGGATTTATGATATGTTAAAGGAAATTTTCAGATTTTGAGGATTCGGGTTTGGAAAAATTAGGAATTTTGGAATTTAGGTTAGGGTTTGGTGAAATTAGTTTATGGGTTTTGAAGAGGGAAGTTAAGGGAAGGGAAGAGCATTCATGATGAATTAAGGGGGCCAGTATACAGGGCTGTCCGTACGGACAGCCATACGTTCGTATGGACAACAAAGGATGGCTGGCTATGGTCTGTTTGGGCTTGAGATGGGTTGATTTAGGTTTTGGATGGTAACAAAGAAGAAAAGAAAGGGAGAGATGAAGAAAGAAGAAAAGAAGAAGATGATACCTTGTTGATGGAAGAGAAAAGTAGAAAAGATAACTAGGGAATCGCTCCCCGTGGTTTCGCACCACCAATCCAATCACAAGATGAAATTTTGTTAAATCCCTAAGTAAAAGGTGAGAAATCTCTTTTATTCATAACATGCATATCGGCTAGGGTGGGGACATCCATGTCTTTATAGTATCAGAAAAGACCTTTTACAAAAAGGTGCTCTCAGATAATATTCTCAACATAAAGATGCTTAATGAATTAAAAGTTGTTCGTAACTTCCTAATCTCAACACAAATATGAGCTATGCAAAAAATAACAAAGCATGCAAACAAACTAAATAACTAAACTATTTCGTGTCCCATGGGGGTCTATAATCAAAATGTCCGATGATGATGATCCAACGGTCTGATCATTGTGTTCACTCGATCCAACGGTCTGATGTGTCCATCATGTTCCTATATGCAGCCCATATGCATCTTCCCAATGTGGAGTCTTCAAAAATGCACGAACATGCATGTGGGGTCTTCAATGGGCTAGGAATGTGAATTGGGCTAAGTGGCCCCATGTAATGGTCGTCCATAAGAAGTATGACTCAAATTTCCTCCTCTAGTATGTTGCTCGGATGTTCTCATCACCTTGCAGGCATTCAAAAGACCTTGGACAAAAATTGTGTAGGGCCATTCTGTTGGAGAAACCAGGGCCTGACATAGATTGCCCCGATAGTCAATTTTGGCCATCAAGGAGGTAAATGATGATTGGTTTTGCCCTCAGATCACGCGAATGTTTTTTGTATCATTATTGCGTAATGTATCACACCCTTGGGATACGGATACATATCAGTTTTCGTATGGGATATATTGCTTGTAAGTTGTATTGCTTAATGTATCGCTGTTGTTGGGAAACATGGAAAACATTGGGAAATTGGTCAAATTTTTCAATGAAACTTCAGGGATTGTTAAAAAGGACATCAATACACACTTAGAAATCAAAATATCACAAAAAACAAGTGCATGTAATAGGTTTCCTTTATATGGGGTCCTAGTCTATGTGCTGTTTGACTGAACTGATGCAAGTATATTCAAAGTCCATTCATATAATTTATAAAGGTAAGAAGACATGTTTGGAAACACAAGTAATGCATTGAAAAACAAACGAAGTAGAAAACTAGAAATATACCTATGAATAATTTATGTGGTAGTGGCTCAAACCCACAGAGCTGCATGGTGGCTCAAAATCATCATCCTCATCTTTATGGGATTGGGCATATTACTGCTGTTCTACAAACCAACAATACTATGCCTTAGTCATAGTAGAACGATACTAGTGAAGATACTCTTTAACATAACGTTGGTACTCATCCTCTCCGATTTGAGAAAATTTGAAAATTTTTTGGATTTTCTCTAATTTTTCGTAAATCGGCCCATCTTCCCTAAAATTCCAAAACTATAGTGTATGTGATGATGATTTCATCAAACACTCCTAAATATTATGAAATGGGGGCCAATTGATTGCTGATTAAAGTGAAATTTCGAAACTTTTTTAGCATTTTTAATGATTTTTTTTTTTTTTTTCAAAAAATTCCCAAATGATCAAGAATCACTGGATCGGGTTACATACATATTTGATTTTTGTTTGGACATAAAGATTGCAACCGATTTGCGAGAAATTGATATATTTTTTTTAATTTTTAGATTTTTTCCAATTTCATGCAACTCGGCCTAACTCGAAATCTTGAAATTGAAGCTCTAAATTCATAAATTTTAATGCAAAACATGAAGAGTCATGAATTCGTAACCATTTGACACTAATTTAACATGATTTACAAACAAAAAAGGATCAAAAATTGAAAATGCTCACCAGATAGAACATGTGGGATATATTAACACTACTTATTTGTTTTGTATCACACAGGTGGAATAGAAGATATATCGTGGGATATGCCGGTCGATATCATCGATACTGGTGTATAGAGGCCCAATCCCAAAGACTTTTATTGTACCCTTACTTCTAGGTAGGGTATTCATTAAGATAGGTTGTTCCATTCCTATAGTAGTATGGGATATGACGTATGGACCATGATTACTGGTCTAACTTTGTATGTTAGAAGCTCCGCCTAGGCGGGTGACCCTCATTTTGACGTTACTTGGTCGTGGTTAAGTAAGCTAAACTTGTCCCTTTTAGATGGGAATAATTTGATAGAAAGATATTCTATATTTTGTCCTAGGTACGGATAGAGCTCGGTGCCAGCATGGTGTACCACTTGAAGGCCTCTCTCATGAGGGATGAGTTGAATAGGCGTAAGCAATGTTGGGGGACAGGCTAAATTACCCATAGTTGTTAAGAAATAGGTCAGGTGCTCTTTCGGCGACATGGTCCCGTTGAATTTCTGAAAGTCTGGTCTCTTGAAGTTGGTCGGAAAGGCCATCGCATTAACCTCGGGGGGGTTATGGTGTTTGAAACATTATCTGGCTTTGGTCTCACGCCTCGCTCTTGGCAGAGCATGTCGGCAACAATTTGCCTTGAGTCATCTTATGTGATGGCAAGAGGTGGTGCCTATGTGGACACATAGGATCTAGCTTGCTTTGGTTAGTGTCTTGGCAAGGGATCTTGGTGAGGAGGATGCTTTGTTGGATTGCCCTTCAAGGGATTGTTTAGCGCTTCCCACCAATAAACGTGGTATTGTGTTGTGTCATAGTAGCAAGCAGTGTTAGAAATATTGGTATCGTGTTACGTATCACACCCTTGGGATATGGATACATATCGGTTATCGCATGGGATATGTCGGTTGTATCGCATAATGTATCGTTGTTGTTGGAAACATGGGGAAATTGGTCATATTTTTCGATGAAACTTCAACGATTGTTTAAAAAGACATCAATGCACACTTATAAATTAAAGCATTACAAAAAACAATTGTGCATAATAAGTTTTCTTTGTATGGGGTCTTAATCTATGTGTTGTCTAACTGAATTGATGTTAGTATATTCAAAGTTTATTCATATAATTTATAAATGTAAGATAACGTGTGGAAACACAAGCAATACATTCAAAAGCAAAAGAAGAATCACTAGATCAGGTTACATACATGTTTGATTTTATGTTTGGACACAATGATTGCAACTGATTTGCGCAAAATTGGGAAATTTTGGTTTTTTTTTTTTTTTGTTATAATTTTCTGTAACTGGGCCCATGTCCTCCAAATCTCGAAAGCGAAGCTTCCAATCCATGAATTTTTATGCAAAACATGAAAAAATCATGGATTTGTAATTATTGGACACTGATTTAACATGATTTACAAAAGAAGAAAAAGGATCAAAAATTAAAAAATGCTCATTGGATTGAACATGTGAGATATATCCCACTACTTGTGCGTATCGTATCGCACAGGTGGGATACAAGATATATCGTGGGACATATCGGCTAATATCGTAAATATTTAAAACACTGGTAGCAAGAATTGTAATGATGACATTCAACTATTTCTTTATCTAAGTATTCTCCTGGGGGATTTTAGCCATTGGATCCTTAGAGGTAGAGGGCTTGGTATTGAAATTGCGCGAGGTAGTGGGCCCGCGGTCTATATGTGCGGAAGTTTGGTGGAGCTAAGGAATGAAGGCTATGTCTTGAGAGAGAGAGAGAGAGAGAGAGAGGGGGGGGGGGGGGGGGGGTGATTAGGACCAAATAAAATCTTAGCCAATTAAAACACAATTGCCAAACTTAAACTAATATGCAAATTAAACTAAGTAGGACAATAAACTCTAAGGTTTCTAAGCCAATAGAGTGTCCAATTACATAGACTACAAATCATATTTCTATGAAGCAATTAGTTTATAAACATGATAGTGTACATGTGTATGGGATGTGCTAACTATAAAATCCTAATATTCATCTAATCATGATACATATAATTCATCAGTTAATCACATAATCATAATTAAACAAGTGCTCAAAGACAATCCCAAACACATGCATGTATAGTGGTTCGGTTTTCTTACTCCACTCCCGACAGATACACTCAACCCATAAGTGTACCGGATTTCACTATAAGAGGTTTTACATTAGGTTCACCTTTAACCTTTACAGCCCTACACAAGGACCCTAGTGTACACTCCCATTGGAGGCTCCCGCAAGAGACTTGAGTTGGTTTTCTACCAGCTAACTAACAACCTCGGTTCTTTAGTCCTAATCTAAAGATTTACGTTTACTCCCGTTGGAGGCTCCCTCAGAGACTAACACGTACACACCCATGTCCGGTCGCCCACACAAGGACTTTGATTTAGGTCTTACATAAGAACCTAGTCGAGTTTGATAATTCAAACTCTTACACTCAATCCTACACAAGTAAGGAGTGTACACGAACTTGACAATTGACAACCTTATCAGATTGACCCTCGTTGATGTGCCGTCTTGGGTTGCTTGATCGATACTCTACAGTGCTTCAATCATCTCCTCTTTGCTCCCCCAATCATGATACCAATCCTTTGCCATGGCTTCAGCTCTAAGATTAAACACTTTTCAAGTAGTGCTCCTTTAAGGTGACCAAGGTGATGGGGGGTGGGTAGAATCGCCTATAACTAATGGAAAGTTGAATTCCTAGGGGATTCTACTTGATGGACACTCTGGAGGTTGATAGACACTAGGATTTACCAATAAGAATGGTGTCTAAAATATAGAGAAGGCTTGAGATCATGATCTTCATGTAGACGAGTTTGGAATGCTCATTAGAGTGAAGAATCACTAAGAAGAGAGCATTGATTTCATTAGGATAGAGTCTAGGAGGTTTGGTAGAGCTTGGGATGCGCTAGTCTCTAAAATGCCAAAATCCATCATTTGCTCAAAGATCCGAATGCAATATATATAACAATCATGCTCCAACGGATCTCTAACGGCTAGGCTCGATCGATCGAGCCTGGCCGAAAATAGTCCAGAGAACTCGTTGAACTGTTTTGGCCATGTTCGATCAATCGAGCTTGATTGCTCGAGAGGGATCGAGGATATCTCGATCGATAGAGCTTGTGCTTCGAGCACTCGATCTTCATTCATATTTAGGCCAGAGCTTGCGTGACGTTTTCGGCCATGTTCAGTCGATCGACTCGATCGATCGAGCTTTGTTTGAGCACGCTTCCAAGACTACTGGTTTGGGCAGTTTAGATTTCTAGCAGCTCGGGACCCTCTATAGCCTATCTTATCATGTTTCAATTAGGCTCCTAAGGCTAATGGATGATCAACAAGATTTACCTATCACGCCATGATCATCTAGAGGTTCAAGGGCTGCTTTGTGTCAAGGGTTAGGGTCACCAAAGCACTTCATTTACTTTTTCTTTGCTCCTTGATGCTCATGTCCTCTTGTGTTTTTGGTTTTCAGCTTCCAGGGGCTCAACCGACTACATGATACATAGACTCACATGATTGACAAACAAGATTCACAAATCAGTGCACTAACATCGTTGGCTTTTGTGACTAGCATAAATGCTACCCGTGGGCCGGCCCACAAGTTGGCTGATGTCGTTGAAGTGACTGATGGTGACGAGGCTAACAAGGATCACCAGGAAAGGTCACACAACTCAACTTGGAAGAGGAAGGCCTTGCTCTAAGGGAATTGTATGAAGAAGTGAAAGATCTTCTATAGGATAGTGGGGGGAACTCATTGTTTGGAAGGGTGTAGTGTGGTTGTGTCTGAACAACCATTTTGTGGGGGGGGGGGGGGGGGGGCACAAGCGTGAGCAACACTTTTGGTAATGGGGCCATTGGTGCGTGTAGCATATTGAGATGGCGTGGAGCAGTCTTGGCTGGGGCAGGCGGTAATGTTGGATGACGGTTGAGTGGTGGTGGAGATGGCTTTGCTCCTAGTGTTGGGTTGCCTGTGTTCCGGGTCTACCTCAGAGAGATCGTAAAGAGAAGAGAAGAGGGCAATATGGAGATTACTTGAAAAGTTTAAGGACAAACGTGTCCAAAAATTAGTAAAAAATGTCTACTCACTTAAGCTAAATAAGCTCATAAAAGATAAGTAACCTCTCCGTCACTTATTTTTTAAGAGCTTTTTGGTTAGTTTTTGAAAAAATAAGTGGTAAAATTAGAATTTACCAAACGGTCTATTTTCAAAATAAGAGCACATTTTTTAGAATAAGCAAATAAGCTCTTATTAGTGGAGATGCCAAACGGCCCCCAAGTTATTGTATAGGGGTGGATAACTTCAAGCTTTTGTGTGTGAGAGAAATCCACTCCATCCAATAGGTTGTCGCATTAGGAGGATTGCCTTTTGCAAAATGCAGGCATATCCACTTATCAAGTAGACCACACTTGTATTTTTTGCTATTTATCAATTACTAGAAAATTTTCTATTCATTGCTCTTTTGCTTCGGAAGTGTGGGGTCATTTTCTTTAGTCTTTTGGGGTTCTATGGGTGTTTCTGAGGTCAATAGAAGAACTTCTTACTCTTAGCATGGCGGGGGGATGGGAAAGTCCAGGAAAAAGAGGTGGAGATTAAGCCTCTTAGTGATTCTCTTTGCTTTATGGTGGGAAAGAGATGACCATTGTTTCAGGAACAAAAAGAGAGGAGTGTCACAAGTTACCAAAAGGGCTCTTCTTAATGTAGAAGAATGGGTATTTGGGCAGCCTCAAGCCTTCCTTTCAGATTGGTTTTGAGTGTTTGTTCATACTTTCAGTTTTTTTTTTTCGCTCATTTGTATTCTTCGGCTTTGGCCTTTTTAATGAAGTTTCATCATTGTTTTAAAAAATAATAATAATAAAAGAAAATTTTGTCTATGGCATGGCCCACCAAACAAGTAGATGTGAATTTTTTTTGCACCAAGTGGCCCTCATTTTGGGGTCTATCTATTGGAAAGGTTGGATTTCACATGCATTTAATTAGTTATTAGTTATTTGTTGGCTGGACCATAGCTTGTGTTCCAACCAGTTTGACTTAAGAACTTCTCGTTTTAACTTATAAAATGCTCTAGTGGTGCACGAAACTTAATACACGTACACTTAGAAATTTGTACACATGGCATGTATTAAATCAAACTAAACTCATTAAAATGTGGGGCCTGCTATTGCTAAGTCATGATTCCAAGATCAGATTGTTTGAATGATCATAACCGTTAATTTGAGGATACTTGTTTATTGAAATAAGAACACTGGATTTTAAATTTTTTCACAGTCGAATAAATGTCCACCAATCTGATAGTCGAATGGTGAAATACGCATAATTTGGAGCCCATTGTATTAGGGAGATGAGTGCCATAGATTGCATGAATTTCAAGCCAATTTGGGGGCATTCGAGTGGTCTCCCAACTCGGAAACACTATTTATCCAAAGTTAATTCTTTTTTTTTTTTTTTTCTTATTTTGTTTATTAGTGGGATGGATGCCATAGATTGCATGAATTTGGGGTTGATTTGGAGGCATTCGAGTGGTCCCCTGAATCGATGACATTATTCATTCGAACTTCAATCTAGTTTTTCTTAAAATTACTTGGGGTGTATGATGTTAAATGCTTAGGAATGTGCATTAGTGGGATGAGCGTGATAGCTTGCATAAATTTTGAGTCAATCTGAGGGCATTCGAGTGCTCCCCCAAATCAACGATACTATTCATTGGAATTTTAATTTTGGTTTTTTTCTTAAAATTACTTGGGGGGAATGATATTAAATGCTTAGGGATGTGCATCAGTGGGATGAGTGCCATAGCTTGCATGAATTTTGGGCCAGTCTGGGGTCAGTTTAAGCCTGTCAGGTTCATGAAATCAGCAGTCAACCCGAGACAGCATTCTCATCAAAGAGCGAACTGTGACGCCATCATAAACATGACCAAAACAAAAAAATGACATCGGTCATTTTTAAGCAGTGAACTTAGTAGGTTGTTGGAAGTAGGGGTGCTTGCGAATCACAACAAAAATACCCCCATGAGAGTATAAGATGTAAAGGGGGGCCGTGCAAGCTGTGTACTTATGTACGCACAATGTTTTCTTTGGTTTTTTACTTAGGGGATGTTTGGAACTTTGGATTACATAAAATAGTGGGAAAAGAAAAAAAAAAAAATCTCGAGAAACACTCTTTCCGTTGTTTGTTAAGTCCCACACTGTGGCAAGGAATAGGAAATCACATTTGCCACGTGGGAAATTTTCCTTCGAAACTGGCCATTTATTTTCTCACACACCCCTCAGAAATGGGGGCTTCATTTCCCTCTTCTGTAGTCGAAAAAAGGTTTGTATTGTAATTGCACACACTTGTACTGTAGTAGTGTGTGATGGATGACACATAAGCACTTGTATGAATTCTGTAAAAGCAATCCAAATTAAACTGTCTAATCTATGTGTACATGTTCAGATGAAACATGAAATACAAATTCTGCTTATTTGATTGTCTGGCTACCAGGTTGTTGGACATATATTGGATGGTTAACAATGAAAAATGTCCGATGGTCTTATTTCGACAGGCAAGTGTCCACTGATAAAAGGTTAGGATTGTTATGTTAGACAATCTGATTTTTGGATTGTAAGATAGCAACGATAGGACCTATAGTTTAGTTGGTTTAATTTATGTTATTAATATCATATGCTACATGTACTATTTCTAAGTGCTTGTATAGAAAGAGTTATACACTACAGTAGTATCAAATAGATCCCCTTTTCTAAAACACAACTTCCCTTTTCCAAAAGGCTTGTGTAGGTAGGGGTGTGGTAACTTTGGCAACTAAGCATGGGGCTCACCATGTTTTGGATGGAAAATCCAATCCATCTATCAGGCCCCCCGCCCTCCTCATAATGTTACACACTGATGCTGAAAATCAACCTGATCCAAAGCTCTAGTGAGCCACACTAGAGACAAGATGGAGAGAAAATGCCTTTCGTGGGTTTGCATGGGGCCCACTGTAGTGTCTATGTTCCATCCAAACCTTTCAAACAATGTCCTTGATGAGGACATCTGAGCACTAGTCAGAGTATACCAGAGGAGGAGGAGAGCTCCCATTTATTTATGGCTAGGTGATGCATACATTGGGCCTCGTGGGCCCAATTCGAGTGCCTAGCCCGTTAAAGACTCCATATGCATGATTATGCATCTTTGAAGGCCCTACACTAGAAAGATGCATTTGGGCTACTTGGACCATTCCGACCGTTGGATCATCATCATTGGACATCTTGATCGTGGGCTACGAACTAGTTTAGTTTATTTAGTTGTTTATATGTTTGATATTTTTTAGTTTAGTTTATATTTTTGCTGAGTTTAGGGAGTTAGGAACAAATTTTATTTTATTGAGCATCTTTATGTGAAACATTTTATTTGAGCATCTTTTTGTGAAAAGTTTTATTCTAAGACTATATAAGGCTTGGATGTCCACACCCTAGCCCATTATTGCATATGAATTTTTTTTTTTCTCTCTTTGCTTTGTGATGAAACCTCATATGATTGGAGTAATTTGGTATGAAACCATGGAGTGATTTCATCTTTTCTATCTTTCTTATTTTCTTCTTTTTAGGTAATATCTACACGATTCTTCTCTTCTCTTTCTCTCTACTTTCTTCAATCTCTCTCAATCTTCTTTATTCCTTTATTTTCTTTGTTTTCACCAAAATTCATAACCCTAAGCATAAAACCCTCAAGTCCTATCCTAGAATCTAGATTTCCAAAAACTCTAATCTTGAACCCTAAACTTAAAATTTAAATCGTTCTAAATCTCAAAATCCTAAAATCCCAAATCCCTAACCTAATTTCCTAAAATCTTAACTCGAAATCCCAAAAACCTCAAAACCCTAAAATCCAAAATCCCCAAATCCCAAAACCCTAGTTCTTCAACCCTTTAATAGACCAAGAGATTACCTCTAGAATTAGATCAATTCCTATGCTAGATGGAAGTCCTACTTTCCATAGGTCCTATCTAATCAAGCTTTATTAGATCTAACTAATAGATTGTGATTTAGTCTTGAATTTGAGCGTAGTTAAATACTTGAATTCATTAAGCTTGTGATTAATTGGCATTATTTTGTGCTTTAAATTGTTCTAGTTAATCCGTTGATGATCTCATTACATCATTCTAGGCTTGGCCACCCATCCTGCTTCAAATTTTGGTATCAAAGTCAAGGTTTGGCATATGACTTTCATGTTGAAATTAGATTAGGGTTTACATATTGCAATGTCTAAAATTAGTAGTCTTCCCATTTTCATAACATTGCATCTAGAGTCTTTAGTTCTTAGGCTCCCCATTAGATCCCTAATTTATGCCCACTCGTACTGGGCGTGGTTTTGGTCTACACCCCACAATGAACTCGGAACAACTTTCCAAGGCTATTAATGCCATCAATAACTGTCTCATGACCATCGAGGTCCAAAGTAGACCAATATCAAGCGGGAAGTGAAGTTGGAAGAAACCAAGTTGGAAGACCTAGAAGAGGCTGTGGTCGATGTGTCTGCTGTGTTGGGGTGTGTACCCAACCACCCCTAAGAGAGTATGTAGACCACCATGATCATGATAATCGGGTAATAAAGAATATGAAGATTGAGGCCCCGAACTATGATGGTTGTTTGGACCCCAAGGCCTTCCTCAATTGGCTTGTGGACATGGATTGTTATTTTGAGTGGTACAATATGTCTGGTTGCCGTCGGGTGAGGTTCGCCAAGATGAAGTTAGTGGGCTAAGCCAAATTTTTTTGGACAAATGTCGAGCATAAGATGGAGAGGTCTGGAGATGACTTGGTCTCATTGTGAGCCGAGACGAAAGAGATCTTGAAGGAAAAGTACATTCCTCTCTTATCGCCAGAAGCTTTTGGATAAGTGGCAATCCTTTCGTCAAGGATCAATGCTCGTGGCTGACTATGTCACCAAGTTTGATGAATACATGATGCGTTGTAACATCGAGGATGACCCGTTAATGACCCTTTCTTGTTTCAGGATGGGCCTTCGACCCGAGCTTCAGCGTGAGCTCATTCATCATGATGTCAGTACCCTATAGCATGCCTATCAAGTGGTGCAAGAACTTGAGCGGTATCTGAAACCGCAATTCATGAGGAGATTCGACTCTCATGAATGCAATGTCAAGGCCACTCCCAAGGGAGCTAAGCCTAGTCTTGGGAATCAATCCAAAGCCCCAACTGGTACTCAATCCAACAATAGGGATGTGAGGGACAAAGGTCTAACTAGTACCGGTTTGAGGGGAGGTGAGCATACGCGATGTTACAATTGTCAAGGATATAGTCATTTCACATGCCAGTGCTCTACGGAAGAGCGAGGTAAGGCCCTCGTAATTGGTGAGTTCGATGAGGATGTGAATGATTAGGGTGATTGGGAAGAAGAATATAATCTTGAACCGGTGCTAGTGATGAAGAAGTTGAAGGAGTTGAGTCCGTACCACTTGTAGTTGTCACATGCGCCTTAGCCCAGGTTAAAGAGAATGATGATTAGGGCTGTACATTGAGCCGAGTCGAATCGAGGTGGGCCAAACTCGGCTCAACTAGTCCGTGCTCTACTCGAGCTCGCCCTCGAGCTTAACATTGGAGCTTGGCTTGTTTGCCAAAGCTTTCGAGGCAAGCTAGTGGATTGAGTCAAGTCAAGCTTACCTTGAGTCGAGTTGAGCCTGTTCTCACGTCAATTTATTATATTTATTACTAAAAAATACAAATTAAAAGTGATGTAGGACAATTAACCACTTGCTCTAAAAGCTCGAACTGTTAGAACATGACAAATCAATCCCTTTATCTCATATTCCAGGCCTCACATCTCATGGATTAGGACCTCGGCCGAACTCCCCTTATGGGCCCCACATCACATGGGTACCACCTCACACGAGCCACCCGCCTCACACGGGTGGGGCTCGCCTCTCACTAGCCACCTGCCTCACACGGGTCGCCCACTCCGAGTGTGTCCACGCATCCCACAGGTTACCCCACTTGATCCCGGTGTGAAAATGCCCCTGCATTAATGACCCTCGATGAGGAGTCTCGAACACGAGACCTCTCGCTCTAATACCAATTTGATGCGGGATAATTAACCACTTGCTCTAAAAGCTCGAACTGTTAAAGCATGGCGAATCAATCCCTTTATCTCATAGCCCAGGCTCCACATCTCATGGGTTAGGACCCCGGCCGAACCCCCCTCGTGGGCCCCACATCTTGTGGGTACCACCTCACACGAGCCGTTCGCCTCACACGGGTGGGGACCGCCTCTCACGAGCCACTTGCCTCACAGAGGCCGCCCACCTGGAGTGTATCCCCGCATCCCATAGGCTACCCCACTTGAGTCGAGCCCAGTGTGAAAATGCCCTTGTATTAAAAAAGTCAACAATATTAAGTCTAATTTTCTAAAATGTCTCACATGCCACAATACTAAGACAAAAAAAGTATCACATATACTATCTAGATACCATGAGTTGGTCCACAACATCAAATCCAAAAAGTGAGAATATATTACAAAATATAAAAGCTTAAACAATATTTTAAAGCTTACATTCCTTTATATAGTTTTAGATGCATTCTCATGTTCACTTCCATTCTCGTCCTCATACTCTTCAACATTAAAAATGCTACCGCCCCAAACTAGATGCAACCGATCTTGTGAACATATTAGTGCTTCAACTGTTTTCGAGGCGAGTGAGCTTCGATATTTTCTAACAACCCTGCTCCTAGTGCTAAAAGCTGATTCTGATGCCATGGACGAAATTGAAATTGACAATATATCTCGTGCCATTACCGAAAGTCTAGGGTATTCACGGCATCTCGACTTCCACCACTGCAAAACATCAAAATCATCTTCTTGTAACCTTATGACCGGCTCTTTTAGATACTTGTCCACTTCTGATTTAGTTTATGCATCTCCGTTTCTTCTTCATCTAAAAAAGACAAAGTCACGAAGTCGCTTTCCTCCAGTAGAAGTACTACCTATAAATTGAGGAGTAACTATTGTACTGGATGCTGCGGCTAAAGTACCAACATATGAAGTAAACAACTCTTCAAATGCAGCATGAATAATGGCGGTCTCTGCTGAAACTCTTTCAAAATTAGAGTAAAGTGATATGAAAACGTATATAACCATTGCCATCTTGTACTGTGGATCCATAACAACTGCAATGCCATTAACAAATGGTAGTCAACCCAATACTTATCGAATTTCATCTGCATTCCTAGAGCTATCGCTTGTAAAAAATCCGGACCCTCATCAGCACACTTTTTTAATGTGTCCATAATGAAAATAATTTTTAGAAGAAATTGATTTGCTGTAGGATACTTATTCCCATAAAAATCTTCGTGCAGTCGTAAAAAACTTTAAGAAACTGATGAACATATTCAACTTTCGTCTAATCTTTATCACTAGGTATGTATGTGTATATTTTATCGTGCACTGCAAGTTCAGGGAATGCAACTTTAAATTCTAAAGTTGTATCCAACATTTCATAAGTTGAATTCCAACGCCATTAGAAAACCAACTTCAATTGCTTTTTAGATTTTAAATCCAAACGTTGTATTATATCATTCCATGTACTCAGTCTTGAAGTGGACCCTCTTATATATTTAACGCTATCTCGTATGTTGGCGATAGTGGAGTCAATTGCTTTCAGCCCTTCTTGTACAATCAAGTTCAGTATGTGGGCACAACATCTGATTTGGAATATTTTACCCTCAAAGAATAAATTTCTAGCTGCCTTGAATTGACTACGTAAGAAAGAAACCAAAGTGTTGTTGAAAGAGGCATTATCTAAAGTTATTGAATAGATTTTCTTTTCGATGCCCCACTCAACAAGACAATTGTAAATACAGTCCGACATTACCACACCGGTATGAGGAGGAACGTAGCGGAAGTTTATAATCTTCTTTTGTAGTTTCCAATCTGCATCAACGAAGTGTGCGGTTAATGACATATATTCCTTTTTTTTTTTGATTTGATGTCATGTACATATCTGAAGTCAAACTTATTCTTGATACAAATGCTAAAAGAGCTTTCAAGTTTGCTTTTTCAATTGCACACATCTTCATGCATTCTCTTTTCACAGTAATATGAGAGGCCTTCTCGCATTTGAGATTAAGAAATTTGCAAAATCTCATACAAAATTTGCTTTCTACCATGCTAAACGGCTTCTCATTAACTATCACCATTCTTGCATACCACTCTTTCAGCTTTTTCGAATCAGACTTATAGGTGGAAAATGTAGCTTGAGAGTCGTCATTTTAGAAGTGATAAATGAAAGCAGCTGCTGGACTCAACCCATCGTCGTCGATGTTCCTGGTTTCTTTGCGCATTTATCAAGAGGTCTCTGATAATGAGTTGTAGAAGAACCAGAATGCTTGCTGTAAAGATTTTTGCAATACTTGCATCCAATCTTAACCAAACCATCTGGTGGCGTTATCTCATAAAAAAATTCTCATACCGCTGATCTTTTTTTTCCTTTCACTGAACTTGAAGTTGTTTCACCTTTGTTTGTAATGTCTTCCTCCAAGATAAGAGGAGATGTGACTGACACACCAACACCAGGGGTACTTGGGTTTTCCTCACTTGTCATCTATAAATCAAAAGATAATAATGGTAAGGTAAGATTAGGGCTTTTATAAGTTGAAGTAATCAATCATCACATTTATATTTATATATAAATATATAGTACAAACAATATCAGACCCCCTCCATAAACTGCAAGACACAAGTGTCTCAAATAGTCCCCTAATAAATAAATCCGCTGGGGTACATACATTACGTAACTATATATTGTTCATACTTATTTAAAATTTTGTTTACTAATTGTCTCTAAATATCTCATATATTCCCACTTCTCTCTATCTAGAGGTGTTAATTGTCTCTATCCCATTTGGTAACATGCCATGTACTGTCCTCATAGAGTTTACATGCGATCCGAAATTTCAGCAGCACCTCCCCATATTCTCCAGATATATGCAAAATTCAATACTAATTAGTTGCCACATGTAATCCATTACACATGGATAACAAAAACCTAGTAAAGAACCACATATCCGAAGAAAATATAGGGAGACTATCGAAATTCTAACTATATGTAAATTGAAAATGAGGACAACGTAAGTACATGTTATGGTATCGAACTGTCCAAAATGGGATAATTTAGAAATCTATAAAGAACAAGTATTTCTAGTCGAATGACTGTACTTGTTCAATATAAATTTCTAAGGGTGGGGGGTTACATTGCTAAACCACTAGGTGGCCTAAATACTAATTAACAAATCAGATAACAAAGAATCATAAGCATCAACATTGAGAGAACAAATATTGAAATATATAAGAAAACATCACTCCATAGAACTACAAGCCTACAAGTAAAAATCTTAAGAACAAATAATGATATAATACATTTATAGTAGGCAAGTTAAGTTAGTGCATTATAGTAGCAAAGTTAAGTTAGTGTATTTACTCCATACAACTACAAGTCTACAAGTAAAAAATTTAATACATCTTTCAGAGTTTTTATATTCTTCTGATCTAGGATCAGATCCGTCATTTTCGTTGTCTGTGCTTAGGCTGGTGGTATTGTCTCCAATATGGTAATCTCTCCTGAATCAGAAGGTGGGGAGACTTTTCCGCTATGCTCTTGTATAGATTTAGCTAGTTTTTTCAAACTTTTTTTGTAAGCTGATTTATACGTAGCACCCAAGATCTTGTAGAATGAGGCGAGTTTGGAAATAAACTTCGATGGCTTTTTGTTAGTCAAGCTCGGCCCTGCTTTTACGTCATGTTGTCGAGGAGCACATTGTTGATATCTAGATGCCTCTGCCTTTTCCTTGCTTAACTTCAAGGCTATTTGTAATTGCTCTTCTTCCAGTCTTTTCAATCTAGCTTCCTTCTCCTTTTCCTCTTCCCTACTAATTCTCTTCACTCTCTGTATTTCAAAATTTTCATTGATTAAAACATGTCTGTTATGGTATATCTTGTGGCTAGTTGTATTCGGTGTGGGGGAGGAGGTGGAAGGTTTCTTGTTGGAGTCTACAAGAGCCTGGAATAAAACTCGTACATCCCCTGATGCTTTGGGACATGGTTTTGCATCCCCCCTAACTTGATAGGTGTAGTCTAAACTGATTTGTTTTGTTTACAAATCTGGCACCACAGAAATTGCATTGAATCTTCATTCTTCCATAGTCTAGGGAGTAGACTTGGAAACCATAATCCTAAATATTGGTGGATGGATTATCTGAAGACATTGCTGCACACCTTTTCGTTGTAAGAAAAATGTTGTTATAAACAATGTTTGAAATATCGGTATCGAGTAATGTATCGCACCCTTGGCATACAGATACGTATCGGTTATTGCACGGGATATATCGTTTGTATCGCATAATTTATCGCACTTTTTGGTAAACATGAGGAAACATTGAGAAAATGGTTGAATTTTTCAATGAAACTTCAGGGATTGTAAAAAAAGACTTTAATACATACTTTTAAATCGTAAAATCTGGAAAAAAAGTGCACACAATAGGTTTCCTTTATATAGGGTCATAAGCCATGCGCCGTCTAATTATACTAAGGCAACTATATTCAAATATAATGCATAACATTTATAAATGTATCAAAACATGTACAAAAACACAACTACGTGGACCCCCCCACAAAAAACAGTGGGGATAGTGACACCCACCGTTGAAACTTTCCTGGGACCACCATGATGTTTATTTGAGATCCAACTTTTTCATAAGGTTACACAGACCTGGATGAACTTTCAAAATTGATGGACAATTTGCATGTAAGCAACATAGCCTACAATGTCGCCCATGGTTAGGGATCCACCGAGTGGGATGCAGGTTGTGTACTGATGCTTCCAGGGGTTGCGTATTGATGCTGCAAGTAGCGAGGTGGCTATTGGATAATGCTCTGTGAGCCCCACCATGATATCTGTTTTATCCGCATCGTCCATCTATTTTTTTAGGTCATTTTAGGGCACGTGGCCAAAATTGAAACAGGTCCAAATCTTAAGTGGACCACACCACAAGAAAATAGTGGTGAGTAAACATTCACCATTAAAAACTTTGTGGGGCCCACCGTAATGTTTATTTTGCATCAAACCTGTTGATTAGGTCACACAAACCTAGATGAAGGGAAAAGACAAATATTGGCTTCATCCAAAACTTTTGTGGCCCCTATGAAGTTTTTAATGGTGAGCCTTCAATCACCATTGTTTCCTTTAGCGTGGTCCACATGAGATTTTTATCTACCTCATTTTTGGGCTAATGCCCTAAAATGATATGAAAAAATGGATTGATGGCGCAGATAAAACACATACATTATGGTGGGGTCCACAGGGCACCAACTAGTAGCTACTGGTACAAACATCGTTAGTAGGCAATCCACGTTCCACCGAGTGAATCCCAAAATGGACTCGATTTCCTGTGAAGGCCTTTCGTAGGAAGTTCCAACGCAGAGATGCTAGGTGGGGCCCACCATGATGTTTCTGAAAAATCCACGCCGTCCATCCATTTTTCCAAATCATTGTAGGACAAGAGACCAAAAATAAGGTGGATACAAAACTCAAGTGGGCCGCACGAGAGGAAAGAGTGGAGCTTAGGAAGTTTTCATCGGTACTAAACTTTGTCTAGTTTTCCTTCTCATATGGCCATTTTGAGTTTTAGATCCACCTGATTTTTGGTCTCATGTCCTAAAATGATCTGGACAAACAGATGAACGGTGTGGATTTTTTAGAAACATCATGGCGGGCCTCACCTAGCATCCCGGCATATGAACTTCCTGCGAAAGGCGTTATCAGGAAATCCGCGTACCACCATTTTTGCGCCTAGCCCTGCTACAGAATCAACGATGTGTGTGGGACCCTGACTGTGGCCCTCGCCATTATGTATGTGTTGTAGCCACACCGTCCATACATTTGGAGATCATTTTAGGGCATGAGCTAAAGAATTAGGCCGATCCAAAGTACAAGTGGACCCTACCACTAATAACAATGGGGGCAATGACATCCACCATTGAAACTTGAAACCACTTCTATGGGGTCCACCATGATGTTTATTTGAGATCCAACCTGTTCATATGTTCACACAAATGTGGGCCAAGGTAAAACACAAATATCAGCTTGATTGAAAACTTTTGTGGCCCTCACAAAGTTTTTAATGGTAGGAGTTCAATCCCCATTGTTTTGTGTGGTGGGGTTCACTCGAGCTTTGGATTTGACCCATTATTTGTCTTATGACCTAAAATAATCTCTCCAAATGGATGGACAGAATGGATATACAATATATACATCTATGTAGGCCCCATCGTAAGGGCCACACCGTTTTCACGGCAGCCAAGTCGCACCGAATCCACTTTCCCGTAACTTAAGGGGCGTGGATTAGGTGTTACACGGGTAACTGCTTAGCCGGTTTTACCCTTACTGTAGGGCTCACCTTTGATGATATGTTGTATATCCACTCCGTTCATTCGTTTTTACAGATCATTTTAGGTCGTTGTCCGAAACATTAAGTACATCCAAATCTTAGGTGGACCACACCTCATGAAACAATGATTATTGAACATTCACCATTAAAAACATATCAAGGCTTACTTTAAGTAGATTCGTAATGTTTAAATTTGTCATCCAACCTGTTGATAAGGTCAATCAAAACTAGATGAAGGTAATATACAAAGATTAGCTTAAACCAAAACTTTTGTGGCCTATAAAATACTTTTAATGGTCATTCACCACTTTTTCTGGTGTGGTCCACCTGAGATCTGGATTTGCTTAATTTTTCACATAACGTCCTTAAATGATATGAAAAAATGGATGGATAGCTAGGATAAAACATATACATCAAGGTGGAACTCACAGAGCCCGTCACAGACCGTCTGTCTATACGTCTCATCTGTCTCTGCCACATCCATTAAAAAAGGTTGCGTACTACCCTGCCCGTCTCTAGCTGGGAACGGGCAATAACTTTGAGTGGCCACCGTGATATATGGGGTCTTATCCACATTGTCCATCCATTTTTTTGTATCATTTTAGGGTATAAGCCCAAAAATGAGGAAGATCCAATGCCCAAGTGGACCACACCACAAGAAGCAGTGGTGATAATAATTCTCACAGTTGAAACTTTTCTAGGGCCCACTGTGATGTTTATTTTCCATCCAACCTATTCATAAAGTTACGCAGACATGGATGAAGAGAAAACACAAATATCAGCTCCATCCAAAACTTTTGTGGCCCCCAAGAAGTTTTTAACGGTAAGAGTTTAATCCCCATCGTGTAGTCCACTTGAGCCTTGGATCTGCCTCATTTTTGGGTTTATACCCTAAAATGATATGAAAAAAAATGGATGGATGGTGTGGATAAGACCCATACATCACGTGGCCACTCAAAGCTGATGCCCATTCCCAGTTGGAGACGGGCGGGGGTAGGACGCAATTCTCATCCTCAAAAAGGGCTTCCGAAGCCATTTTTGCAACAAAGATAGGGTTCCGGAATCCTAAAATTTCTCTAAAAAATCCCTATGATTTTTGGTAGACCGCTAGCTCTCGATTGAGTGGCCCACCAAATTTAGCTTTTGATCATGCAATCTTCTTCCATAGGTACCTAAATCCCCTCTTACGAAAGATTTTCTCTCTTTCTTTTTTGTTTTTTTTTTTTTTTTTTTTTGTTTTTTTGTTTTTTTTTTTCCGATTTTTCGGTAAATATGTACATACAAGACTATAATATCGCTAATATTGGCGATTTTGGAAAAAAAATAATTGTGCAATATATTGCATGATAAAAAGAATTGCTTTTTTTTATTATTATTATTTTTTTTAAATTATAAAATTTCCGAGGGTCTTGGATGGGTTTTGTCTCACTGGGCAGTGATAACGATAATATCGATATTAGGAACACTGGTCATAAGCAAATTAAAAAAAATCATGCAATTCTAATATATAATATCCATTCACATATTCACATACTCACAATTATTATAAATTTACTAATTACAAATTTACAATTCACTTAATACAACTTTACAAATTTACAAGGCAAATCTAATTGGACCAAGACCCAACTCGACCCAACCAACACCCTACCCAGCAGTCCAACACCCAACCCGGTGTCTTAACCCAACTCGACTCAACACCTAACCCGAACCAACCCCCGACTCAACACTGCACCCAACTCGACCCAACCTAGCCCGACCTAGCGCCCAACCTGACCCAACCCAACGCCCAACTTGACCCAACCCAATGCCCAACTTGTGCCCGACTCAAGCCGGTACCCAACTGAACGCTCAATTCAAAGCTCAACTTGACCCAACCTAAAACCCAACCCAACCCAACCCTCACTCAACCCAGCACCCAAGCCAGCCCGACTCATCGCTGAATCCGACCCAACCCACCAACCAACCCGCACCCAACCCAAAACCCACCCCAAATCAAACAAATAATCATATATCCATTTATATATATAAAAAATTAAATAAATCAATAGAGGAAGGTACCTACCTTTGTGGGTGGAGAGAGAGAGCGAGAGAGAGAGAGAGAGAGAGAGAGAGAGAGAGAGAGAGAGAGAGCTCGACAGATGATTGCTCGGGCGGGCGCAAGCCGTGGCAGGTTTGGTAAGGGAAAGGGACGGGTTGGGTTGGGTAGGGTTTTGTTTTAGGTTTTAAAATTTTAAGTGTGTATGTGTGTCTATATATTTATATATATAAAATAAATATTCGAGTCGAGTTCGAGTTCGAGTCGAGCAGCACTATGCTCGAACTCGGCTCATTTTTAAATCGAGTTGAGTCGTATGGAGCTTGACTCGCCCCAAGTCATCCTTCGAGGTGAGTCAATTCGAGCTAAATCGAACTGAGCTGAGCGAGCTTTTCGAGCCAGCTCGACTCATGTATAGCCCTAGTGATGATTGGTCAGGAATTCAAATTTCCACACTATGGTAAGTGTGGCAACAAAAACTGCAAGGTGATAATTGATAGTGATAGTTGCACCAACATTGCCTCTGCTAGCACTATAAATCATCTGGGTTTCAAATCCGTTCCTCACCCTCAGCCCTATCGAGTTTCATTGGTTGATGTGTCCTCAATACAGTTTCTTAGTGATTGTCTTATTCCCATTCAGTTCGCTTCCTACAAAGATACGCTATGGTGTCATGTTTTGCCAATAGATGTAGGCCACATCATTTAGGCAGACCTTGGTTGTAAGATCGTGATGTGACACTATTTGGCTGCTCGAATACGTGTTCATTTATGTATGAAGGTAATAGGATAAAGTTAAATCCTCTTTCACCCAAGAGCACCTTGGGGAAGAAAGAGGATGTTAAGAAGGGTGATCCTAAAGATGATAGGAAGTCCCGGCCTAAGAGATAAGTCTCTACACATAATAAATGCCAGAGAGATTGAAAGGGAGACTAAAGCTGAGTCGATGGTGTATGCCCTCGCGGTAAGAGAGGTCACACCCAAGGTTAGCGTAAAGTTGTCACCTGAGGTGAATTCGGTGTTGGAGGAGTTTAGAGATATTTTTGTAGAGGACCTATCGGATGAGCTTCCACCCATGCGTGACATTCAGCATGCCATTGATCTTGTCCCCGGGTCGACTCTACCTAATGTTCCTCATTACCGAATGAACCCCATGGAGCATGCGGAGTTGAAGAGACAAGTTGATGAGCTTCTTAGAAAATGGTTCATTCAGGAGAGTTTGAGTCCATGTGCCATGCTACTTGTCCTCACACCTAAGAAAGATAGCACTTGGCACATGTGCGTGGACATTCGGGCCAGTAATATGATCACAGTCAAGTATCGGTTTCCTATATCGCATCTTGACATGTTGGACATAATGGGTAGTGCCATGATTTTTTTTTTTCCCTTCCAAAATCGACCTTAATAGCGGGTATCATCAGATACGTATTCACTTAGGAAATGAATGGAAGACAACCTTCAAGACGAAGGATGGGCTATATGGGTGGTTAGTCATGCCTTTTGATTAAACAAACACTCTGAGTACGTTTATGAGAGTGATGACCCAGGTGTTGAGACCCTTTTTGGGTAAGTTCTTGATGATGTATTTTGATGAAATCCTTATTTATAGTACCTTTAAGGAACAAGATCTCCACCACCGAGGCAAGTTTATGGGGTTCTTAGGACATAAATTATATGCCAACTTGAAGAAGTGTTCTTTGATGTCCGACAAAGTTTTCTTAGAGTTCATTGTTTCTTCTGAGCATGTTTGCAGTTCCCGAGAAAGTCAAGGCTATAGTAAGTTGGCCTGAACCGCAGAACATGCATGAAGTGTGTAGCTTTCATGGTTTAGCTACCTTTTATAGGTGGTCCATTCAAAGCTTTAGTGTAAGTGCACTTGTTTGTGAATCACGTGTGTCAGTGTGTCGCTAAGTCGGTTGAACCCTTGGAAGTAGAAGACAGAAAACACATGAAGAATTGAAGTGTAGAAATAGGTAAATTGAGGTGCCTTGATGACCATAACCTTAGATCTCTTTAGGTCCAAAACAACCTTAGCATCTAGATGATCTATTCTCTAATAGGTAAACCTTTGCTTGATCATCCCATAGCTTCAGGGGTGTTTATTTGATCATTTCAAGTTAGGATTTAAAGGCGCAAAGATGTTGATAAACAAACTACCAAAATCAACAGTTTCGAGTGGATCTCGATCTTATCGACAAGCTGTCGATAAGACTCGATACGATCAAAGATCTCCTCGATAAAATCGAAGAAACAGTCCAGTAACCAAAATGCATATTTCTGGATTTTCTCGATCGGATCGAAGGCCCACTCAATCCTATCGAGAGCCGTTGAATTAGCCGTTGTAAACTTTTTCTATAAAATGGGCTTTCAATCCTTGGGCAAATTGATGGGTGTTTATTATTATTATTATTATTTTTTGGGTGCAATTAGAGCCTAGGTGATTCCCCACTCATTATCCCTCCTAGACTCCAAACCAAAGAGATTTATGACACTCTTCTTATGATTAATCATTCTAATGCGCATTCCAAGCTCCATTATGAAGGTTCTTATGTTCTCTCCCATTTTCTAGAGATTAGACATAATCCTATAGGTAAATCCTTCTCTAAATTCTCTAGAATACCCATTTGGAAACCAACTATCCCATACTTGTAGGAGATTCAACCTCTCTCTCATTACCTTGGTAACCTCATTGGAGCATTAAGTGCAATATAGCTGATTAAAGGAAGCGGAAGATGACCGACTTAAAAAATCGGGGGAGAACAAGAGAAGCCAATTCAAGATTGAAGAAGCTCTCAAGCAAGGCGCTACAACGGGGCTCAATCCGACAAGTTTGTTTGTCAATTTAGAGTCCATATACTCTTTCCTTGTGTAGGATTGAGTACAGAGTTTGTGACCCAAACTTGATCAAGTCTTTGTGTAGGCCTTCGATGGGAGTGTACATGTGTAAGTTCTTGTGTAGGCCTCCGACGGGAGTGTATATTTGTTAAGTCCTTGTGTAGGCCTCCGACGGGAATGTACGTTTATAAGACCTTGTGTAGGCCTTCGGCGGGAGTGTATGCTTGTAAAGGTTAGGGGTGAACATATTGAAAACTCCTAAGATAGTGAAATCTGGTACACTCAAGGAGAGTGCATTTGCTGGGGGTGGAGTAGGCAAGTAGTCGAGCCACTCCACATCCTTGTGTTTGCCATTGTTTATGTGGTTGCAATCCTATTTATGCTTGTGGATGATTTGAGTATATGAATATAAAATAGATTGTATATTAGGCACTTAACATAGAGCACACACAATTGGTATGTTCACATCTCACCATATAGACTAGTTGCTTATAATATTGCGTCTCTTGTAGTCTATACAATTGGACCCAATTGGCTTAGAAACCTAAGTGCGAATTGATTTTAATTGGCGAATAATTTTTAAGTGGTCCTATTCACCTAGAGTTGGGCATGGGACGAGTCAATTCAGCATACTCGACTCGTCCAACTCGTTTAGACCTCACTCGACCCGAACTGAGTGGGTGAGTCAATCCGAATCGAGTAGACTTCTCCCAATCCGAACTTAAACCGAGTTAAGTCAAGGTCAACCAGTAACTTGCGTCAACCCAAAATCAGACTCAGTACTGACTCGACTCGATCCGACTCGACTTGGGTTCGGGTAGTGTAGTATATATATAAGAACCTAAATCTAATCTAACCTACCTGCCGCACCCGACCAGACCTCTTTCCGTCCCTCCTCTCTCAAGCCCGACAACCACCCACCACCACCAGGCTACCCTCCTCTCTCTCTCCTCCACGCCCTCCCTCATCTCCCGCGCCCGGTAGTCCCAACCCGACAGCCACCAGCTCGGCCGCTTGTACACACCCACCCAGCCTACCTACTCGCCATCGACTCTCGACAACCACCTAGCTCTCCAAATCAACTAACCAAGGTAATTCTGTGTTTGGGAAGACTTCTATATCATGATTTTCATCTATTCTTATGAAATACATCATGCTAGGGTATTCTAATTTGGGGTTTTGTGAAATTGGGGTCGAGTAGGATTGAATGGACAAATTAGCATGGGTCGGGTGCTTGTATTTGGTCCAGGCTAGCTCGGGTGCGTCCGGGCTGGCTCGGGCTGAGCCATTCGTGTAAACCGTAAACCTAAATCCTAAAGGTCAAATCGATCCGACTTGTTTTGGGTTAATCCAGGCCAAACTCGGACTCAGGTCAGGTCAAGCATGCTAGACTCGGTACCGAGTTGGGTCGAGTTCGGGTCAGGTCTATTTCAAAATAGGGTTGGGTTGGGTCAGCCCTAACTCGGTCCGACTTGACTCGATACCCCCCTTAGACTTGGCCATAGTTCTAAGCTCTGCTAAGCTTCCACGTCTGTAGTAGACAATCCACACAATTTCATTTTGTTTCATTATGGCTCCCATCACAGATTGCATTAAGAAGGGAGAGTTCAAATGGACTACTGCTGCCTCCAAGGCATTCAAGGAGATTGAGGGCAAAATGATTAAGGCTCCTGTTATGCTCCTTCTTGACTTTTGTAAAGTCTTTGAGATTGTGTGTGATGCGTCTGGTGTAGGTATAGGTGGAGTACTTAGCCTGGAAGGGCACCCTATTGCTTATTTTAGTGAGAAGTTGAATGAGGCGAATCAGCGGTACTTTATTTATAACAAGGAATTCTATGCGGTAGTTTAATCCTTACAACATTGATGACATTACCTACTACCGTAAAAGTTCATCTTGTTTTCTGACCATGAGGTTTTGAGATACCTTAACTCCCAGAAGAAGCTAAATCCAAGGCATGCTGAGTGGGTAGAGTTTCTCCAAGAGTACACCTTTGTTCTGAAACACAAGGCGGGGGTCGAAAACAAACTTGCCAATGCCCTTAGTCGTCGAGTGGCGTTACTCCAATCTATGAGCGTAGATGTCGCTGAGATTGAACAATTGAAATGAGAATATTTTGTGTGCCCAAATTTTGGAAAAGTGTATGCGTCACTTTTGGATGATTAGTTGAGGAGTGATAGTGGGTTTGTCCTAATCGATGAGTTTCTATTTAAGGGTGATAGACTCTGCATTCCCTGCACCTCCCTATGAGATTTTCTTGTTGGGGAACTTCATGCTGGAGGAATAGTCGGGCATTTTGGTTGAGATAAAACTATTGCCCTTGTCGAAGAAAGATTTTATTGGCCCAGTCTCAAGCGAGACGTTGCCAAAATTATTGGGCAATGTATGACTAGTCAATTGGCAAAGCAGAAAAGGCAGAACAATGTATTATACACGCCTTTGCTAGTGCCACACGTCCGTGATAAGATATTAGTATGGATTTCTCGCTTGGGCTACCCAAGATGATCAGAAAGCATGATTTCATCTTTTTGGTGGTGGTGGACTGTTTCTCGAAAATGGTCAATTTCCTCCCATGTTCCAAAACATTTGATGCCTCCAACATTGCCAAGATTTTCTTTGGAGAGGTGGTTTGCTTGCATGGTTTACCAAAAACCATTGCGTTTGATAGAGATTTGAGATTCATGAGTTATTTTTAGAAGACACTTTGGTACATGATGGGTATGAGACTTCAGTTCTTGTTAACATACCATCCTCAAACTGACAGTCAAACAGAAGTGGTCAATCGAAGCTTAAGAAACATGTTTCGATGTCTTGTGAGTGACCATACTAGGACCTGGGATTCAATTCTACCCGTCGTAGAGTTTGCATATAATAGTTCCGTTAATAGGTCGATAGGCATGAGTCCTTTTGAGGTTGTGCATAGTTATAACTTACAAGCCTAGGAAACATATAGATCTTATTCCCATGTCAGTCTCCCATAGACTTTCAGAGTCTGTAGATGCATTCGCACGCCATATCCATCATTTGCATCATGAGATTAGAAAACAGATTAATATGAGTAACGAAAAGTACAAGATATTTGTTGACTCACATCGCAGGTTTAAAGAATTTTAAGTAGGTGACTGTGTGATGGTTTGAATAAGGCCACAGAGGTTTCCGCGAGGGGCCGTGAAGAAATTAACAACACGTAGTGCAAAACCTTATAAAATATTGAAAAGATTGGGATCTAATGCCTATATTGTAGATCTTCCACCTGATATGGGCATTAGTTCTACATTCAATGTAGAAGATCTTATGTCTTTTTAAGGGTCCAACATCTCCATCCACTAGCCTTTTCCCTGACCAACACAATGACCTAGATCCCAATCCATCTCATGATCCATGGCTCTTGCAAGACCCTTCTTCCCAACCATTTCCTTCTCTATCATCCATACCCAATAAAAGAGAGGATATTGAAGATATCTTGGATGAGAAAGCGTTTCCACCAGACATGGAGGTTTCTAGAAGTATCTCGTCAAGTGGAAGAACAGGGAAAAGTCAGACTGTACGTGGATCACAAAGATAGAGCTTCAAAGGTTAGACCTGGATCTCCTCGAGCATTATTGCAACTTTATTTCACCCGAGGCAAACTCTTCTTAGCCGAAGGTTGTTGATGAGGACATCCGAGCACAAGTTATAGTATACCAGAGGAGGATGAGAGCTCCCATTTCTTTATGGCTAGGTGATGCATACATGGAGCTTCGTGGGCCCAATTCAAGTACCTAGCCTCTTGAAGACCCCACATGCATGATTATGCATCTTTGAAGGTACCGCAATGGGAAGATGCATGTCGGCTACTTAGTTGGACCATTCTGACTGTTGGGTCATCGTCATTGGACATCTTGTTCGTGGGCCATGAAATAGTTTAGTTTTTTAGTTGTTTATACGTTTGTTATTTTTTTGTTTAGCTTATATTTTTGCCAAGTTTAGGGAGTTAGGAAAAAATTTTATTTTGTTGAGCGTCTTTATGTGAAACTGTTTATTTGAGAGCGTCTTTTTGTAAAAAGTCTTTTCCGAGACTATATAAGGCTTGTCGTCCACACCCTAGCCCATTATTGCATATGAAATAAAAAAATTTCTCTTTGCTTTGTGATGAAGTAAAACCTCTTATGATTGAAGTGATTTGGTGTGAAGCCATGGAGTGGTTCCATCTTTCTCTCTTATTTTCTTCTTTCAAGGTGATATCTACACTCTCCTTATCTTCTTCTTTTATCTCTCTCTCTCTCTCTCTCTCTCTCTCTCTCTCTCTCTCTCTCTCTCTCTCTCTTCTCTCTACTTTCCACAATCTCTCTCAATCCTTCTCTATTCCTTTATTTTCTTTGTTTTCCCTAAAATCTATAACCCGAAGCCTAAAACCCTCAAATCCAATCCTAGAACCTAGATTTTCCAAAACTCTAATCTTAAACCCTAACCTTAAATCATCCGAAATCTCAAAACTCTAAAATCCCAAATCCCAAACCCAGTTTCCTAAAATCTTAACCCTGAATCCCTAAAACCTCAAAACCCTAAAATCCAGAATCCCCAAATCCCAAAACCTAAGTTTTTCAACCCTTTAACAAACCAAGAGATTCCCTTTAGAATTAGATCAATTCCTATGCTATATGGAAGTCCTACCTTCCATAGGTCCTATCTAATCATGTTTTATAAGATCTAGCTAATGGGTTGTGATTTAATCTTGAATTTGAGCGTAGTTAAATACTTGAATTCATTAAGCTTGTGATTGATTAACATTATTTTGTGCTTTAGATTGTTCTAGTTAATCCGTTGATGATCTCATTGCATCATTGTAGGCTAGGCTACCTGTCCTACATCAGTTCCTCATCAGGACAAATTGACATTCCATAAACCAGCCCCATGGAAAACTTAGGAGGGCCTCACCATGTGAACTTGGTGGTTTAATGCGTGATTTTAAATTGTTTAAGATGGTGTGGCCTACCTGTGTTTTATATGAAGCTGGATTTTGGGATGTACAATGAATATTAGTTGCCGCACCACATGGACGGAGTGGATGAAACAGTTGAGAAAACATTACTCTGCCAATTTATTTGGAAACAAACCCACATTCCTTGAGAAAATGTTGTTGATAAACAAATATGGGAAATAATGTTTCCTTTCCCGTGCTTTCTTGGTAACAAGCTTTCTCAGGAAACAATATATCTTTTCCCACACTTTCCACCAATCCAAACAGGCCCTTAAAGATGAACGGGGGATTGTCCCGTTAGGAGCTACCATTTTTGACCCCACTTATGGTTGTGGTACCAAAAAGGCCTCTTTATAGTCAACATCTTGGGTAATAGGTGCAAAAGGGGGAGAAGAGCACCAAACATTTTGGGTTCACTCTCTAGTGGAGTCATCATTTTTGTTTATTACAAATGTCTAATTTATAATAGGATTTGATGTCCTTAACTCCATTGCAAGGATATGTAGCCAAATATACCATGTTGAGAGGCTTTTATTGATCTGGGAAACAAATACATTCCAAGCTGTGGTCTGGCACAGGTCTTTAATTACATTACCTTGGGAAAACCTCTTGATTAAAAGGTAAAAGCCAAAGAGAACTAATCTGTTACACGGTTCCAGGTAGAGTAATGCTAATGATGCATAAAGTGCTAATCTATGGTCCTTCGCCTTCAGAGTGTCCAGATCATTGATCGGGCTAAGTATTCTGGTGCTTAAGGGCTTTAATAGCCTTAGTGTTCATGTCCTGTATAGCTCCAAGGAGTTCAAAAAATCCGGCAGCATGACTGCCTTGCCCTACAACATTCAAAAGACCTTAGACAGAAACAATGTAGGGCCATTTTGCTGGAGGAACCAGGGGTCAACGCAGATTGTGGAGCATTCCTATTGATTATGTTACCTAGGTTTTGAGTACGGAGTTAAGAGTTAGGAAAGGCATTGGTATTTGAGCATTGTTTAGAAAAAAACGACAATACTTTGGTACTGGGACATTTTGATTCAAAAAAATGGAGAGTACATTGGCATGGAAACAATTTGTTAGGACCTGCTTGGAATTCAAGGATATTTTATTTTATTTTTTCTTTTCCATCTCTATCACTTGGTGACCACTAACCATCCAATTTCTAGGAAACATTTCCATTGACCCTGACCTTTCAATTTATTCCAATTCCTCAAACATGGGCATTTGTCTTGTTATAAGTTGCAAGTTGTACCAAGCATCATATCAAAGAAGTTAATTTTATATCTTTAGAAAAGACTTTCCTGAGTATGCTAAAACAAATGAGGAATTATCAATCTTGATACATAATGGCCATAATGGTGTCTTTATGCATCGTATGTATAGTTGGGCCATTGTTTGTTGATCCAAATCTGATGGGCCTTACTATAGATGGACTAAAATCTCCAAGAATGGTCGATTATGACCCTTTGATAAGTGGCCTACGAATGGTCAAATATATACACTTATGGGAAAAAAAATCAGCCTCCAGAATAAAGGAAAAAAATTGATGGCTAGGATCATCTAATATAGAAGGCTTTGGGGGCATACCCATCAAGATGCTTACAGGATCAATAGTGTGGATCAACAAATAGTAGAAAAATAAAATAGAAAAGAAATGTAGAGAGAGAGAGAGAGAGAGAGAGAGAGAGAGAGAGAGACATCAGAGGACCTACTCGAATGTACCAGAGATGGAGACGACCACCCACATCAGCGCAACTTTCTCTATGGATGGGAGACGAGTTCCAGATGGGGCCCGCCGGCCCATTTTGAAGACCCTACATGCATTGGACATGCATCAAGAAGACCCTACCTTGGGATGATGCATGTGAGCTGCTTAGGAGATCATTTTAGTCATAGGATTGCTATTTCGTGTCGATCCGACCCTTGAATCTTGTTGATCAGGACATCGGGCCATCGGATCTCTTAGATCTGGGCCCCTTGGACTCTGATCTTGCTTTCTTTATGTTTTTTTGTTATTTTTACGATTTATTTGATGGTTGAGATTGATAATAAATGTTTTAGTTTTCTTATTTTGGACGATGGGCCACTTAAGTGAGTGACATAGTTGTAATTATGCTGAATTTTTAATTTCAAAATTTTAATAATAAAAGCACCGGGGGGTGGGGTGGGGTGGGTGGAGATCTAACCCTCATTGGATTTTGTGATTAAAAAAGAAGAAAGAGAAAAGCTCTTGCTTTCTTCTTCCCTATTAATGCGATTTGAAGATGCTTTCATGTAGGGCTGAAAGTCGGGCGGGTTGGGTTGGGTTGGGTTGGTGCTTAACCCTAGCCCAACCCAAGGTTCTTGTACCTCAACCCTAACCCAACCCAACCCAACCTCGGGCTGGGAATTCTCAACCCAAGCCCAACCCAAGCGGACTCGGTCGGGTTAGTCGGGTTGATCGGGTGGATACACAATAATATTTTCATTATTACATCAGTCTATTGTATTTCAATACACATCTTATTTTTTGCATCTATAGTTTTATTAATTATATATGTAGTTATTTATAGTACAGGACTTAATTTTTTTCTAAATAAACAAGCTAAAATATAAGACAACTATTTCTTTAAAAGTCATGCTGTGTAGCATGCAATCTATTTAGGAGAGAAAAATCCGGTATATCTTATTAGCTTAAGTCATCGGACATGATGTGGACCAATGAGACCCAACAACACTGGAATTTCCTATGCCTTCTTCAACACAAACGATCCACACTCAATTATAGTTTATTAGTAACTTATATATTGATCGGGTTCGGGTTGGGTCAGGCAACCCAAGACCTCAACCCAAGCTCGACCTAAGTTTTATGAGGTTGGTGTTTGTATAGCCCAAGCCTGAGATCAGACTCGATACATCCTGCCTGAGCCCAACCCAATGTCGGGTCGGTCACGGGTTGGTCGGGTTGAACCTGCCCAACTTTCAGCTCTACTTTCATGTGATTTGGAAGGAAGATTGATGCGAGGCTAATCTTTATCAACGAAGGAGCGATGTCTCCATCTATCCTTACACCATCTTCTCTTTTCTCCCCCATCCATGTATTTTCTTTAGGTTCTTTATTCTCCTCATCCCAGATCTTCGTCTTCTCCCAAAGCCAACTTTTCCATACCTATCCACAATCTAAACCCTAACCGACCTAAACCTTTCCTCCCACGCCACACGTGTGACCGTATGGTCACATATGTGAATCTCACCTGCCCCTTTTGGTTTCTTGCCATCATTATATGAAAACCCCTTTCTTCTATTCCTGAAACCCTAACCCTAAACCTTAAATCCCTAACTTTCCTAGATTTTCCCCCAATTTCTAAAAAAACCCTAATTCCAAAATTCTCAATTCCTATGAATCCTAATTCTTCAAATTTCAGATTTTTCCCTTCCTAACTCTAATCATAAAACCTACAAATCTATCCCTTGAGTGTGGAATGTGTCTATGCTTAATCAGAAGTTTTATCCTTCAATCGAGCCTAGTTTTAATTGATTCATGTGATTTCTTAGCATGCAGGCATGTGATTTAGGTTAAATCAGATTTTATTTCCTGTTATTTACTCTTAATTACTTGGTGGATTAGCATATTTTGTTAATCGAATTATTTTATGGATTGTTCCATAATCTCTAGGTTGCATGCTAGCATTAAATCACGTGTCCTGCATCAAATTTGGTATTAGAGCCCATAGGTTTAACATAGGATTTTTGTGTTGCATCTAGGTTAGAGTCACATCTAGGGTTAGTAGAGTATGGATTGCGTATAGGACCATATTGCTGAATTTTCAGTTTGCGTCCCCACTTATACCATTGCTGAAATTTCAGCATAGTAATTTTAGGTTGTCATATTGCTGAATTTTCAGCTTGTAATTTTCGAATTACACCCTTGCTGAATTTTCAATTTGGCACCCTCAGATTACTATTTTGCTGAATTTTCAACATAAGATGTAACGCCCAGAAAATCAGGGGTCGAGCAGAAGCTCAGCTCCCGAGTTCCAATACATCACTTATGCAACATAGATAATGATGATTAAATGTTGTTTGTATTAGCACATTAAACGTGAATGTGATTACACTAAATCAACATATCATACTCCAGAGACAATTTGATTACGCAAGCGGAAGACTATGATAGATATATCAAGCATATAAGTGGTAAGTCCTCAGAGTATCAACATGTTGCCAGGTTAAATAATTTCATATGTAGTTCCAAAATAAACAAAATGGTGAAGTGTAATGTCCTTAATCCATGTCCCTGTAGCCCCGGTGACGCAACTCCAGGTCTACATAGACCTGCCAGAGAGTTGCATGTAAGAGAACTCCTCGTCATCATAGCAGATAGGCTCCATCTCATAAGCTCGTCATCTCCTGAAACTACAACAGAGTCTGGTTGGTGTTTTAAAATACCGTCCCAGAGCGTGGGGGTGAGTGATCAACTCAGTGGATCTATAAGGCAAAGGTTAACATGTTATCAATTCAGTCAAGCAGTAATGATAAAGCAATACAACGAGCATTCCTAGGTCCTCTGGTTAATGCAAGGATGATATGAGTTAATGATGCATGCCCTCGCCTACACTCCCTTTGCGACATCATCTCACAATTGCGGCATGCACCCCTTCCTTTGTGCTCAACTCCAACGCCAAATGCACATGCAAATGCGGTGCATGTGCGTGATTAGCCAAGATTAGACTCATTCATACAGCAGGTTTGGGAAGCTAAGGTACCTCTCCTTTATATCATTAACCCAAACAATGATCCATCTAGGGTCATCAATACTAGTTAATCACATACGATAGGTAAGTCGAGTTTATACTATAGGTTGCTACGGGAGGCTCGTCACCTTAGTGTGTCAGCTTAAATCACTCGAGGTCACTACCACCAATGCCCTACCAACTGACAGTATATTTTCGAAGGCTCGTCACCAACCCGACTGGGGACCACAGTTAGGCTATGCCGGGGTAGGCCTATTTCCTACTCGAGGTCACTCCACCAATGCCCTAACAACTGGCAGTCTATTTTCGAAGGCTCGTCACCAACCCGACTGGGGGTCACAATTACACTGCGCTAGTGTAGGCCGACAGTTCGAATATAGTGTCTCATACCACCGTATTCGGCTCACGAGTTTGGGTTGCACACTGGTTACTACGGGGAGGCTCGTCACCCCAGCGTAGGCCGACAGTTCGACCACGGTGTCCCATACCACCATGCCCGGCTCATGAGTCTTAGTGGATCGTGGTACCATGGTTGAAGCGGGTTTTTCATTGGTAAGTGGTACCTTAGATTCAAGCAGTAGCGTCCATACATGGTAAACACACAATAGGCCAATCGATTTATTAGACAGGTTCGACTGGTACAAGCGTACGATGAATTCATCGACATGGTACCACAGTCAACAATCATTGTACGATTTGGATTCACCGAATGCATCAACTGTGGCGAGAGTAATTCGACCACTCAAACGGGAATTGTTACCGATTGCCTGGACTACGTAGTAGTCCCAATCATATTCAAATGCAGCATATGGAGACATGTGATAATCATATAGGCATTTAACAAACATTCCCAACACAAATCTCATTCGAGCATTTCATCAAACACATTGCACATATTGCCATATATTGCATTTCATTCATAAATTGCATAATTGAAATTTAGGTTACATGAAGGAAACTATACATACAGATAAGGTAGTTGAAAATTCTATCTCAACACCCTTATTAAATACAGTTCATCAAACAATATCTTATTTAGACATTTTATCAACCACATAGCACATGTTATTATACATAAACCATGTAGTTGAAATTAAGACTACAAGGAGGAAATTGTAAATCTAGATAAGGTAGTTGAGAATCCTATCTCAACGCCCTAAATAAATACAATTCATCAGACTATTTCTCATTCAAACATTTTATCAAACACTTAAGTTTACACATTTCATCATATATGAAATAAATTAGTTATAACCTATATTATAGCAAATCCTTTCACAAAGGAGTTTTCACACATACAACAATCATGTATGCTCAACCAATACGCATGGCGGGCACAAATCATAATTCCATATTCATTTAGACATTTCAACAAACACGTAGAATGCATCATATATTCATATAGTTCACACATGCATATAAATTATCGAATACATCGTAACTAAGATCATATGGCAGCAATCAAGTTAGAAATAAATCATTGCTGACATTGAAAGCCTTGAAAACCATAACCTAAACATTTATAGTCTGCATCTTTCGTCGGATTGCTCGTATCGAACTCAGCTTGTACACTAAGTCTTTGCCTATAGCCCAACGGCCACCTGAATCACGAAATAGGTTAGCTATTTCCTCGATTCTACTATTTGGATTCCTAAATCAGATTAGGATTAGGGTTTCTTACCCAAAAACGGAGTTGAAAACGACGGTGTAGCGACACGAAAGAGATGATTTGATGTGGAGCGATAGGATCGAATCCCGGCTACTAACTCCAAATCTTTCTCCTTCTCCTCACTTTCTCCTCCTCTTTTCTCTCTTCTCTCTCCTAGGGTTAGGAAAATCGTATGGAATAGAAATGGGGTGGGTTTAGGTCCTTATACAGGCCCAGAACTGACCTCAATGCCCCAGGGCCATGGTATACTTAGCTTATAGCCAAAGAGTGGCTGTTTCGGTCCAACGGGGCACATCTGGAGGCCTCTTTTCTGCTTACGGTCTGGGGAAAGTTCCCTGACATTGGATCTAGGTCAGGTTAAGTTTTCAGTCCGATCTGATTAGTGGATCGATCGCGGAGGACCTGTTTCAGTTTAACGGTCACCGATACTCGATCAGGGCCACATATATACTGACATGTGTTGGAAATTTTCCCTGATCCGAGGGTGTAATTGAGTCGGAATCTGACGGTCTGAAACCTTACAATTGGCCTGCAAGCGAACAGTTCAATTCACTTAGGTTCAGTTCATTTTCTAAAGGTATTCGCATTTCTCACACACTTCGCTCCGGGCTCAAGTTGTGCGTTTTTAGATACTATTAGGACTTGATTTTCAAGATGGTTGTCAAGCCTAGTAAGGCTGTCATAATCGTATAGTTTTGCGGTAATTGGACTTTCGACGCGCAGTCCAGGTCCGATACGAAGTTTCAATGCGCTCCCAAGAGCAACTGGTTTTAGAGATTGATACTAGATTTCTAGGTAATGCAGAGTTAGCGATTCTACTAGTTTTAGGTCTTATAGTTCATATTGAAAGTAATTTAAGCTAATTCCGCAGATGATTTGGTTCAACACTTAGTAAAATTTCGTCTAATTCCTAAAGGATTTGGTCTTGAGTGATTTCTGCCTAAGGTGGTACTCGGGTCTTTGTACGGATTTTTCTAGGACGTTACATAAGATTTGAGGATAGCGACTTGCTGAAATTTTTTGGTTAGTGTGTCTAGCGTGATCTGTAGGTTAGTACTATCATTGTCATCACATTGTCCTAGGACCTAGGGTTTCATTTAGAGTGTCTTTGTGTATGCTCACTCGTTCAGGACGTGGTTTTGGCCTACATTCCACTATGAATCTAGAACAAATTGCCGAGGCTCTTAACGCCATCAACAATCGTCTAACGGCTATTGAAGCGCACAATACGACCACCATGACTTAATTGACTGTGACCCATGCGCGTATCAATAGGCTTGAAGCCTCTCTCCAGGCGAACCTCGACGTTGGGGAAGATGTCCAATCACCAGCCGGGGATTAAATTGAAAGAGTCAAGACTGTGCCACTTGTAATTATTAGCCGCGCCTTAAGTCAAATTGTAGAAACTGATGATTGACGCATGAATTCAATTTTTCACACTTATGCCAAGTATGGTGGCAAAAACTGCAAGGTGATTATTGATAGTGGCAGCTACATCAACGTGGTATCTGCATGCACCGTGGACCACTTAGGTATGCTAGTCATTCCTCACCCACAACCCTATTGAGTCTTATGGGTTGATGCATCTTCGATTTCGGTTTCTTAGCGTTGTCCCATTCCCATCCAGTTTGGTTCCTATACGGACATGTTGTGGTGTGATCTTTTGCCTATGGATATAAGCCACATCATTTTGGGTAGGCCTTGGTTGTATGACAGGGACGCAACACTATTCGGTTATTTCGAATACGTGTTCGTTTCTATATGGAAGCAAAAGGATTGTCTTGAAGCCTCTCCCGCCCAAAAGCACCTCAGAAAGGGAGGACGTCAAGAAACGTGGTCCTAAAGGTGTGACGAAACTCTAGCTTCAGTCTATTCTTATAATTAATGCGAAAGAGTTTGAAAGAGAGACTAAAATTGATTTGACGTTGTATGCCCACGTGGCAAGTGAGGTCACACCTAAGGTTATTATAGAGATGCCACTTGAGGTTACACCTGAGGGTAGAGTTACCATCTGAGTGAGTCCGGTATTGGAGGGGTCCAATGTTGTTATTCTAGAAGGCATACCAGATGAGCTTACACCCATGCGGGACATTCACGCATTGACTCTACCAAACTTTCATCATGATCAAATGAGTACTGGGGAGGAAGTGGATTTGGAAAGACAAGTAGATGAGCCTAGGACACATATGGATTGCATACCCATGTCTATGTTCCATAGGCCTTTAGAGTTTGCACATGCATCTACACAACATATACATGACTTGCATGTGGAGATTAGAAAAAGAATCAATACAAGTAATGAAACATACAAAATGATTGCTGACTCATGCCATAGGTTTAAAGAGTATGTTATGGGTGACGAAGTCATGATTAAAATACGTTCAAAAGGGTTTCCACAGAGAACCATAAAAAAATTACAAGCCCGTAATACTGGACCATATAAAATCTTGAAAAGACTGGGTTCGAATGCTTACTTGATAGATCTTCCACCTAACATGGGTATCAGTTCCAAATTTAATGTTGAAGATCTTGTACCGTTTTATGGACATTTCCCTAACCTTCACATGAATTTTGATGATGACGCCCCTCACCTGTCCCAAAGCCCATGACCATTTCCTGACCCCTCTTCTCAACCTTTACCATTCGTACCATCCATACCTATGAGGAGAGGAGATGGAGGATATCTTAGATGAAGAAGCGATTTGCACACGACATGGCGGTTACCAGGAGTACCTTGTCAAGTGGAAGGGCAGACCAAAATCAGACAGTACGTGGATTACAGAGGCAAAGCTTCAGCGATGAGACCCGAATCTCCTTGAGCATCATTGCAACTTTATTTCGCCAGAGGCGAAATCTCCTTAGCCGAGGGGAATTGCTGGGGACATCGGAGGACCTACTCGGATGTACTAGAGACAGATACGACCATCCACATCAGTACAACTTTTTTTGTGGATGAGAGACGAGTTCCAGATGGGGCTCGCCAGGCCATTTTGAAGACCCCACATGCATTGGACGTGTATCAGGAAGACCCTACCTTGGGATGATGCATGTGGGCTACTTAGGAGATCATTTTAGTTATGGGATTCCTATTTCGTGTCAATCCGACCGTTAGATCTTGTTAATCAGGCCATTGGGCCACCAAATCTTTTAGATCTGGGCCCCTTGGACTCTGATCTTGCTTTCTTTATGTTTTTTTTTTTTTTTTTGTTATTTTTAGGATTTATTTGATGGTTAATATTGATAATAAATGTTTTAGTTTTCTTATTTTGGACGATGGGCCACTTTACTTAAGTAAGTGGCATAGTTGTAATTATGCTGAATTTTTAATTCTGAAATTTTAATAATAAAAGCACAGGGGGTTGGAGATCCAACCCTCATTGGATTGTGATAAAAAACAGAAAGAGAAAAGCTCTTGCTTTCTTCTTCCCTGTTAATGCGATTTGAAGATACTTTTATGCAATTTAGAAGGAATATTGGTGCGAGACTAATCTTCATCAATGGAGGTAGGATGTCTCCATCTATCCCCACACCTTCTCTTTTCTCCCCCATCCAGGTATTTTCTTCAGGTTCTTCATTCTCCCCATCCCAGATCTTTGTCTTCTTCCAAACCCAACTTTCCTATACTCATCCACAATCCAAACCCTAACCGATCTAAACCCATCCTCCCACATCGTGTGAATCCCACCTGCCCCTTTTGGTTTCCCACCATCATTATTTCAAAATCCCTTTCTTCCATCCCCGAAACCATAACCCTAAACCTAAAATCCCTTACTTTCCTAGATTTTCTCAAATTTCTAAAAAACCCTAATTCCAAAATTCTCAATTCTTTAAATTTCAGATTTTTCCCTTCCTAATCCTAATCATAAAACCTACAAATCTTTCCCTTGAGTGTGGAACGTGCCTATGCTAAATTGGAAGTTCTATCCTTCCATCAAGTTTAGTTTTAATTAATTTATGTGATTTCTTAGCATGCGGACATGTGATTTAGGTTAAATCAGATTTTATTTCCTATTATTTACTCTTAATTACTTGGTGGATTAGCATCTTTTGTTAATTGAATTACTTTATGGACTCTTTCATAATCTCCACGCTGCATGTTAGCATTAAATCACGTGTCTTGCATCAGAGAGAGAGAGAGAGGAACGGTTGGGCATATGTGTTATGTGTTGCTTGGTCTAAAGACCAACACACATGTGCATTAGTTTGAAGGAAATGTTATAGTGCTCCACAAGAGTACATGATTCATATACATGCACACACAAATTACATATATTTCCACACTCCCCCTCATGTTGGAGCATGTATATTGATCATGCTTAGCTTAGAATACATACAAAGAAAATGGTAAAGATGAGCATGGATCATTGCCCCCCCTCAAACACAACACGGTAGGATATATACTGTAGTAGCTTGTACTTCATTCATTGAATCTTCTCTTAAAGTAGGAGGCTATAACAAAACTCGACAACAATCGAGTCAATAACTTGTCATCCATATACATATTCTCTTACAAATAAGAGCAACATGAGTGAACTACACCCACACACATCATGTGCAACAACACTCATAACAAACAATAGGGTGGAGGAAAACTCACACCATAAACAAGCCTTGAAAAGGCGAGCTTTAAAAAGTTGGGGGGGGGGGGGGGGGGGGGGGTGGAATAGGATTATGCCAAATAATTGAATAAAGTGCTGAATAATAAATAAATCCGAGATCTCAATCGCACTAGTATCGAAACATTGATTCAAACTGATTCGTAAGACAACCTTCACTCAAACAAGTTCAGGCAGGACAACCTTATCTCACGAATGTGATAAGAATCAGAATTCCAAACTAAGCAAGAGTAATAAAAACTAATTATTATAAACATTCACTACTTTAGCATAAAAGAAATTACAATCATTCTCCACAAAAGTAATAAAAACATTCACCACAAGACCTAGAATTATAGTGGTTCGGTGTGTCAATAACTGTTCTCAAACAGCCACACCTACTCCACTCTCAAGATTACTAACCACGTAATTTTGGCTTTCACTATGAATAAGGTTTTCACAGGGTCACCTTAAAACCTAATACTGTTATGATTTTACTTGGCTATCACAAACAAGGAAACCCTTCACTGAGATTTTCTGGCTTATCTCAGAAAAACCAACTCTGAGATTTTCTAGCTATCTCAGAAAAACCAAATACAAAATGTAAATGTATACTTATCTTCACCGAAGAAGAAGCTGTAGCTGTAAAACCGCTTTTCTTGAATGACGAATGTTCAATGTTCAATCTGATAGAAAAGGTCCAGTGTTCTATTGATTTTAATTAAATATAAACCAAAGGCTACTTGTATTAATTTCTTTAAATCTCAAAAAGAAGAGTATTCCCTTTCTTTTTAAAATCAGAATGATAGAATTAGAGATCAAGGAATTAAATAAAAAAATCTATAAAAATGATTTATAAATACCACTTAATAGCTTGACAATAATTGAGGCTCTTCTCTCTCTTGTAGAAGGATTCTGGTAGACTTGAATGCCTTTTCGAATTGAGAAAGATCCTCAATTTATAGGCAAAGAAGTTGTTGCTTTGACTCGTCAAAGTATCGGATTTTGTTCCAACAAATTTTCAATTTTGAGCGGGATAAGATCTAACAGATCTTCTACTGGTCGAAGGCCCTGCTCTATTGGTCGAAGGTGGTCTTTGACTAGTCGAGGATGCCAAAATCTGAACGGTTTTAGTTGCTAGACTTTGAGTTGGGGAACGCTCGACTGGTTAAAGAAGGTCCTTCGACTGGTCGAAGATCCAACAAAATTTTTGTTTCACTTCTGCTTGAACTAGGACTAGTCGAGAAATTCTCAGACTGGTCGAGCCACAACTTAGGCTGGTCGAAACTCAACTAAATATAAGTATAAAAACCCAGTTTAAAATATATTTTGAAAGCACATAAACCTAAGGTCTTTTTAGGGTTTATAATACCTGTTTGGACTGAACTTCATTGCTTTGAAGTATATTAAAGACTTGAACATCTCTTAGGAGCTTGATCTTCTACTAGAACTTAAGTAGATTGAGCTTGTTCTTCAACTTTAGCTTGAGCTTGATCTTCGACTTGAGCTTGAGTTTGGCTTGAACCTTAATTTTGAACCAACTTGAAGATCACTTGCTAAGATGTTTTGACTAGACGAAATGTCACGCCCCAGACTCGGTAACCGGACTCACAAGGAATCCGATGGCCGGTTCCGGCCGCAACAGCCTCCATAGTACCCCATTCTCAGCTCTTGAGGCAGGTTCCGATCCTAGAATCCTACAAGGAGGATTTTCATAACAATATAATCATTTCCAATACGAGCATACCCATGATCACAACAAGTATATCTGAGAATAACAAAGCACACATCACAAAATCTACTAAGAATTTGAACTTTTACAAGCTTTCATAAGGTCTAAAAGGACATATATCAGATAATAGAAAAAGGAGAGAAAAGTCTGCAACACTGGGGTCCTCAAGCAAAACTCTACTCCAAGCTCCGCCGCTACGACGCTTGCCTAGGATCTCCTGCACGCATCAATCGTGCATAAGCTTATAGAAGCTTAGAGGGTGGTGAAAGTTTGTGACAATAGTGCGCAGAAGAAAAATAGGAGGTACAGGAAGAGAAACATGCTCAATGACAATATTACTAGCCTTACCAAGGCTTATTATGAATACGATGCAATGAGTACTGGGCGCCATTCCAAGGCAATGCATGAAGGGGCTTATGTAGCCGATGTGAATGGGATGCAAAGTAATGCCAGTGCTCATAACCAATCAACATATCAAGTACGTTTTCAATTATAAGGAAATCACCGGGGTCCATTACACTGCGGAATGACTGCCGCTCTATAGACCCGCATAGCCAAATGAGCGTAAGAGACCTCACTACCCGTCTGTGTACAACCAATCACCAATAAGGCTCGATGGCAGCGGACTCATTTTACGAGCTGGTCAGACTCAGCCTAGTAATGCCTTCCCTCCCTCACAGACAGATAAGGCCACATCCCTACCCAACCGATTACATGACAGTGAGAGTCACAGCCTAACGGTATAAGGCCCTTGTGCGCTTATAGTTTCCACTCGGTTACGCCGTTGGGGCAAATCCTTGGTACCATGGAAGTTTTTGGAATTTCACCATGGGCATCCTATGCACCTGCTATGCTCAAGTATCATTTTCGGTGTCCACATATCCAATCATCCACGAATATCCCTGTGGAGGCGAGGCCCTGAAAAAGCAAGGGCGGTATCATCATGAAATGCGATGCCAATGCATGAGTCACACATACAGATCATGCACTAGCTTCAGGCACTCAATGTGCACGAGGGGAGAAACTCCATCCCTCAATGGCCACCATACAATGCAATTAATTCACACAGATGATGTATATGGGTCATAATGATGTAAGTGCGCTACCTGTAGAATATATTCCTCCTTCCCATGAAGGGACAAGGTCTAGATACATAGATAGGTACTCTAAGGAGAAGTAAAGTCCTCTAGTGGGGGTCCAATACTTTGGGGTGACCCACAAGCTAAGAGAGTTATTAGGTCATAATGGAGGAAACAATCCTAACAAGGTCCAAGGTGGGCCTTCAACCACTTATAAGGGCCCTATGGGCCTACCTTAGGGCCACCAAGGAGGACTTCAAACCTCAATTGGGTCCCAAAAAGGTAGCTTGCTACGCATAAAGTAAGGTCCAAGGCTCAAGCAATCATGGCCTAATAGGCTATACACAAAGCCCAACTTATAAGCAATATAGTAGGCCCTTAAGCAAGGTTTGGGCCCAACTATAAAAGTCATAAACTGTAACACCCTGAAAATCGGGGGTCGTGTATAAACTCAACTCCCGAGTTCCAGACCGTCACTTATGCAACAAAAATGGTTATGATTCAATGTTGTCTGATTTAAAGCATTCACATGAGTAAAAGTATACCAAATCTGCAATTCATACTTCAGATCCAGTGATAAAAGCAAGCGGAAGACTAAACAAGATATATATCACTGTATGGAAAAACAAAGTAATCTCAACTGTCTCCAAAGTATGACTACATCTCTGAGTCTCATATACATGTACATAACAAAAGAATAATGTTCAAAAAGAAAAGTCCCACTGATGTCCCCTCGATCCAGGTCACCTACGGGAAGCCGTCATGATACTGCATATACGAGAACTCATCCTGGTCCTCGTCATCATCTAGCTCCACCTCCTGGATCTCATCGTCACCTGCAACTACAACAGGGTCTGGTGGGTGTTGCAAACACCATCCCGTAACGTGGGAATGAGTGATCAACTCAGTGGAATCATAGAGCAAAGATTAGCATGTTCACAATTCAGTCACGCGATAATAGTAAAGCAGTAAATCAGACAAGTCCTAATACTGTTGTTAATGCAAGATGATATGACGTGATGTATGCCCTCACCGACGATCACCCTCATACGGCAACATCTTACGACCGCGGCATGCCACACTCCCTAGAGTGCTCCACATCTTCCAGGCACATGCAATGCTATGGTGATATGATTACCAAGTTGTTATTAGTCCATTCAAACAGCAGGATTGGGAAACTAAGGTACCTCCCTTGTATCAATCCCAACACGGATCCTGTCTAGGGTCGTCACTCCTAGTAATCTCATACGATGTACATTTCGTAGGTCACTGCAAGGGCTGCCAGGGCTGTTGCTCGCACTCGTTGCACCGCTCCCCCATCACCTTATCAATACAGGCCTACTGTACTCTGCTGCACGGAAGGGTCGTCGCCTCCCGTGAACTCAGAATACGCTCGCGGTCACTACAAAGGGCTCGTCGCCTGATCAGTGTAGGCCGACAGCTAGAATATAGTGTCCCATACCACCATAATCTGCTCACGAGTCAAGGTGCTCACTGGTCACTACGGGGAGGTTTGTGGCCCCAGCGTAGGCCGACAGCTCGACCACGGTGTCCCATACCACCATGCCCGGCTCATGAGTCTTCGTGGATCAAGGTACCACGGTTAATAGGGTTTACAATGGTAAGTTCAGTACCCTAGGTTCAAGCAGTTATGTTACATACAAGGTGAACAAACATCGGCCAGTCGGGTTACTTGACGGGCTCGACTAGCGCGATCGCATATCGAATTGAACGACATGAAGTGCGTAAAACACTTCGCGTGGCCTAACCACTGCCGCCAACTCTCAACACGAATCACATTCATCTACGCGTCGTTCGTGGCTATGACCAGTCAGCCACGAAATCGCTCGGTTACCGACTGCCTGGACTAAGTCAAGTCCCACACATCTATGGAATTACTATACAAGGTATTGGAATTGAAATACATCATGTGAGCATGTTAACACATGTTATAACTTTCAACTTAAGCAAATCTTCAAGGCATACTTCCCATGCATATTCAACTTAAGCAAATCCTCAAGCACATACATTCCATGCATATAATGAAATCATGCATTTTGTCAACATGTAGAAAATCATTTAGGTCGGCATAATAATTGAAAAATCAATCACAAAGTATCAAATAACATCATTTAGTTCAATACATACTAATACAAGCATTTATACAAACACATGCACTACACACTTAGGTCTACATATAGCATGTCGACCCAAAGTGTGCACTAGGCGAATCTCTTCGCCAAACTAATTATGCACGCATTCCTAACTTCCTAATGCGACAACAAACCATGTCAATCACATCAGCAAAATATGAATGCAAACAGTACTTCCTACAAATGACTAAAATGCCCTAAATCTCATATTCTTCGTTAGCTTACGAAACGGGAAACGGAGAGCATTTTGTACATGTCAAACGGCGATGCCGTCAAGAATCTACTATTAAACGACATTGAAAGGATTGGGAACCGTCAATCCAAGCGTCTAAAATCCTCACCTAGTGTCTTGTAGACTCGGGAATTGAAGCGGAGTGTATATGCTTCGTCTACGGCGAGTAAGGAGCCTAATACATAAGATCCATAAGCTACATCGCCATGGAAACAAGAAAAACTCAAATCACCAACTATTTAGGGTTTTTACTTACCTAGGATTGCGGTGGAATCGCCGGGAAAGCGGTAGAGAAGTGTCGCTTAAGCATGTGCAACACGTAGCACAAGTGGCGGGAAGAACTCTCCCACTCTCTCACAATCTCTCACTCTTTTTCTCTCTCCCAAGCTAGGGCTTCTCTCAAATTCGGATGGGAGAGAGGAGTGAGGGTTTCAACCCCTTTTATAGCCTAAAACATTCCCAAAATAGGCTTGGGAACAATGTTTACTTGGTGCCTAACCAAATCGGGGCCGTTTCGGTCCAAAAGGGCATTTCTGGAGGTCCCCAGGCCAAATGCGGTCGGACTTAAGCTCATGCATACTGGATCTAGCACACATCCAGTTTTCAGACCGGTTGGGTTCCCAGATCGCACGTGGCGGCCCAGTTTCAGTTTAACGGTCACCGCACCAAGATCAGGCCTATAAGTCTCGTGATATATAATAGATATTTTTCCTGATCCAAGGGTGTGATTTGGCTGTATCCTGACGGTCAGAATGCTTAATACTGATGCGTCAAATTTGTGTGCCAGATTTGAATTTGAAATTCCAACTGTCCCTATTCACACTCTCTTCGGTCCGGGCTCAATGAAATAGCCTGTAATAATCGGTTTGACTTGATTTTTGGAATGAGTGTCAAGCCCAGCTAGACGGTCCTAACGGTCTAAGATAGGAGGTATCGGACTTTCAACGTGCGGTCTAGATCCAATACAAAGATTCAAAGTGGTCCAGAGAACAAACCGGCTTAGAGTTTGATCCGAGGCTTTAGAGCATTATAGCACCCTTAGTTCCACTCGCTTCGGGCCTTGTAGAACGTATTTAAAGTGATCGGGGACCATTTCCCAGCTATTCTAACGTTGCACTAGCTAACCTAGTCAAATTTTCCAAAGGAATGAATTCTACGCAAATTCGGGTCGAGTTGGTACTCGAGCCCAAGGATGGATTTTTCACGGGCGTTACATAAACCCACATATTGTGGTGGGCCTCATGGGCAGCCCTGTAGTTCAACCATGTGGGCAATTTTACACTTAATACAAGTGAGTTTGGCCTCACATCTTAGCTCAAGTACAGGGTCAATTTGGTGGGCAGCCAAGGGCCCAACTACTTGCATTTTATGGCCTACAAACCTATCACAATAGGTAGAAGAGTATAGGCCCAAAGGTTAATGGGCCTATCTAAAAGATTCTAGTCCAAAAGGCCTAAGGAACTAGCAATCAACCGCATACAATGATCCAATAAAAACCCAACTTGGGTGGGCCTCAGATGAGCACTAATTACACCCAAAAATACTGAAGGAAAAAGGTAAGATAACTGATTAAATCATCATCAAATCTGGTGGGCCATGCTGCCCCAAACAAACATTTATGGGCAGCAACATTGGGCCCATTGCTGAATTTCCAGCCCACCTGCTTTCTAGGCTTGTTGGAGTCTAGCAAATAAATTAATTTATAGTGTGTTTATTTCCTGCTGACCCACACACATCACTGTGGGTCCCACCAGATGAGAGAGGGAATGTACAACACATATTTCAAGTGGGCCATGCCGCCGGAATGCAGGCCCAACAGCCCAAGACAGGGACGTCCCAAGGGTGGGACAGCCCAAGGCTATGGTACCTGATCTTTACACTATGGTGGGCCCCTCACATCCCAAGTGGGCCCCACATGGGACGTCCACCTTAGGTGGACCACACACACACATGGGTCCCGCAGAATGGAAGGATGGCATGGAGGATAAACATACATCATGGTGGGCCTGACCAAGGGCGGTCACCCAGGGTGGGCGTCCACTAGCTGGACGTCCATCATGGACCGCTGGTCCAGCCATATGGGCCCAAAATCATGGCCCCAAGGCCCTCTGAAACATCATAAGATGGGCCCCACAGACATGTATAAAGGCTCCAATGGGTTGGGCCCAATAATTTCCATGATTGCAAAGAAGGCAGCAAGGTTAGAATAAAAATCTGCTACATACATGTTGCTGTCATGAATTTGGGCCATCCAAATGGGTGGGTTTGGGGCCTCCAAAATTCCTGAAATTTGGACCTAAGGTCCCCTCATCAAGCCTACAACAAGGTGGGACCTAGAAAGATGGCCCACCATCAGAGAAAGTATTTTTAAATTTTAGTTTTTATGGGACTATGCTGCTGGACTGCACAGCAGAAATTCCTGGCAGTCCACTATGTTGGCCCACTCTTTTGGATGCCTAAATGGGGTCAAATGGGGCTGAAATTTGGTATGAATGTATGTGGGTCATGCAGCTATAAGAATCACATATTAATTAGTATCAGTCTTACCGCCAAATAACCAGAAATCAGGCCCCAAGGTAGCCCAAAAATCTGTCCAGATAGTTCCGGACAGTAACAATAGATTGGAATAAAATAATTATAAACACTAAATAAAATGGGATTTAATCCCAGAAAATTTTAGGATGGACCACCCTAGTGGGCCCCACAAATATCCAGACCATCCCACCATCCAAAACATGTGCCCCAATTAGTTGGATTTTGGGGCCACATGTCATAGGGTGGAATGCCATGGGCATCCTCCCCTTTTTGGGTGGCTGGATTTTTGTTGGTCCACAAGGTGGGCCACACACTATGATTAGGGACTGAAAATAAAGGAAGGGAGAGAAAGAAGGATAATCCGGCCATAGGGAAAGGGCTCCGACACTATTGAGCCCTCCCAAGAACAATCCCACCACACATCATACATAGATTTGCATTTACAATATGGATCTTGCACATGCATGACTTATAATCAAAATGTATGGTGGGGATGCCATCCCCACCATGGTTATAAGGTCTAGATCAGCCAAACATGATATGATATGAAGGGAAATTACCATGATGGGGCCCATAGAGAAAGGCCCCATGCATGGATCATGCATGCATAAGGTGAGCCATTATTCCACAACCATGGGATTGTGTGGGATCTCCACCATTAATTGGTGGGTCCCACACTTCCCTCATGAAAGAAAGAAAACATCTAAGCCATGGAGATCATATTTTTACATCTAGTGGATCACCCACCTCCAAAGATGCCTTCAAACTCCAAGATCTAGGTTCATTGCTTCAAGAAGAAGGTGATTTAAGGTTGTAGATGGGGTCTTGATGGCTAGATGGTGGAGGAAAGGAGGAAGAAGGGGCTGGAATAGGGCGAGGGAGGTTGGACGTTTTTTGCAGGGGGAGAGGAAATGAGAGAATGAGTGGGAGAAGAGAGAAGGGAGGGGTGTATACCAAAGCACTCATTGCTTTCTTGGCTAGGGAAGAGCAAAGTCATGATGGTTTTCTTGTTTAGAGGTAATGATGGTCTTTTGGAAAAAATCTCATCATGGTTGATAGGCTCTAGGTAGGTTGGTAGCTAAGTAGGGTAGCTTTATGGGAGAAAGTGCACTAGGGTGGGCCCCATAGAAAAACGTGTACACCCTACAAGTGGGGTCCACTATCATGATCAATGGCTCAAAATGATGCACGCCTACAACTTATGATCTACAACTCGGATGGATGCACGGGACACGGCATCGAAACCGCGGCGACAATGTGGATAAGATGGCATAGGTCTCGAGTCGATCCGAGTCAGGTCTACGTGACCGGACTCAAGGATGACCGCAAACACTACCCAAGGGTTGTGGGTCGCCGGAATTTGACCGGTAGGACCGCGGGACCAAGATGAACGAGATGCATACTCACACACACATTCACACATGCGAACTCGTGTCGCATCTCACATGAAATTTGACAAACAAAGTATAAAATGTGCTTTAAACATTATAGCACTTACAAGCCTGATAGAGGAAGAGAAGATGAACTGAGAAGGAAAAATCCACCACTTGTAAAGAAACTTCCATGTAGAGTTGAGTGAGGCATTTTGTCGAGCACCCTGTGTGCGCATGATTCTCCTAGGCACGGTACAAACCTTCAACTTAGCAATCACAATCAACATTTCAAATCATGAAGAAAGGAAGAAAATCCAACAAAGAAACCAAAAAACAATGGTTGTCGGCACCAATATATCACAAAAGACGTCGTCATACACCCAAATCTCGATGAAACTTCATTATACTTGTTGCTGGAGATTGCTCTTGATAAATCGCACCTTCCCCATGTGGAACAACTACTCAAAAGTCCTTCAGAAAAACACTACAGTACAAATTACGAAATCTGTACTTCTCCGATTTTTCTTCATTTTCAGCAGAAACACCACAAAAACTACTCCAAACTATGCAGAAAAATCTTCATTATTCCTTTAAAAACTGGATCTACCAGATCCCATGTTGTCTGCACCAAAAAAGAACTATTGGCCATACAAAACTTACGCCATCTGTGGACTCTGCGTATGGAAGACATCAGCAGTGGGACCCACTACCGTGGGTTGCGGTCAGGTCCCGAATCAGACGCTCTGATACCAAGTAGAAAAATTAAGTACAAAAGAAATGTGGAGAAGAGAAGAAGGAAAGGAGGAGGAGATATGGCTAGGGCAAAGGGTTGTGTTGTGTTTCATGCTCTGATGCATCATAACCCAATAATTACTTACAAATGTGTATTGGTTCAGTTAGATGCCCAAAAGAATTTTTTTGTCTGGTGCTAGCTATAGGCAGTGTTTTCAATATCAGAATCGACGCATGTATCACATTCATACCCTTGGGATACGAAAACATATAGGCATATTACATAGGAAATATCACATGTATTGGGAAAATGGAAATGTATTTCTATTTGAAGGAGATGTTGGAAAAATGATGAAATTTTTAATGAAACTTTGGAATATGTTAAAAGAGACATGATTGCACATTTAGAACTCGAAATATAAAATAAAATACAAAATACAAAAATTCATAGTAAGTTTTCTTTGTATAGGGTCCTAAGCTATGCAACGTTTGAAAGAAGTGATACACTTAAATCACGAAAGAGTTCATATAATTTGTAAATCATACAATACAAGTAGCAAAGCACAAAAAATACATCCAAAAACCAAAAAAAAAAGAAGAAGAAGCAAAGATGCATATGTTTCCCACATCCCACCAAGGGATTCCCAAAAAAATCTATAAAAATGAGTTGTTTTTTTTTTTTTTTTTTCCCAATTCATTTATCAATTTTTTCACATCCTACATGTTGCCTTGATATTGGTGATACGCGTTACATGTATCGATGATATTGAGGAACTTTATAAAGGAGTCCTAACGATGTCTCATGATATTTTGAAATATCATGTGATATTGTTGATACACAATGATATTATTAGTGATACCTGCCTGTTTCATATAGGGCACCTGCCATACCAACAATATTGGCTGATACTATTGGTGTTGAAAATGCTGGCTACAAGTGGTTCACCTCACATGTATGTATTACATTCCAAGAAAAAGTGACAACTGACAATGGTGTGAAAACCGCATAATCAATTCAATGCATCTCCTCAACCATGAAGTTCAATGATCTTTTAGAGCTGATCCCACAAGGATATCTGAAACCATTACTTGAATGTGCAACTTGGCGGTTTTCATGGTCATCACTTCATGGTGGTTTCAGGGGCTTGTCTCTCGCTCCAGTCAATCTAGTGCCTCGATACCTTAGACATGGAGGGAAATATAGTTCGTGACGGGTTGGAATTGTATCAATGTATCGAATTGTAAGAGAAGCTGCCTAACATGTCTTGAAAGTCAATAAATAACCTATGTTCTTACATTCAAGTACCATGGAACTTCAAAGGTAGTTGTCATACGTTGAAATGATTTTTGTGTGTGTGTGTGTGTGTGTGTGTGTGTGTGTGGCCATATAACTTAAAGTCTCCGAAATGACTTAGTAGTAGTGGTATTGTGTGCAAGCATGTGTGATTTCCCAATGCAACTACATGTGTGGGCCAAATCATCACGTTCAAAATACATGCTGGCAAGAATATCCTGCATCTCCTAGGCACTTTTGAGAAATAACAGTCCATTACTAATACTTGGTTGTACAGAATGGACAATTAGATCCTCACCTTCCCAATCATCATGGGATGTATTTGTTGGCAGCTCCTCCATATAGATGGTTATGCAGCCTAACTTCTTCTGATTGCCTATAAACTGATGAGGACATCACGTCACGTACACCCTTGTGTACATATCGGAGGAGGCGGGCCGCACTGATTTCCATGTGGTTAGGCGAGTATCCGTGATCGTGCTGAAGATCCCATGTGCATGTGTGACTATTTGAAAGACCCCACACTGAGAAGATGCACATGAGCTGCTTTATGGAGTGATCCAGACCATTGGAGTGGAGGGACTCAATGATTGGGCCATTGGATCACATGAATCACATGATCAGGCCATTGATCGTTGATCGTCCACATCAGTTTTAGACTATTATCTTTTAGGATTTAGTTTTTGATTATTTTATATTTGGACACATTATAAGTGTTTTGGTTGATTTTATTTAGACTAGGGCTATTTTCGTTAAGATTCACAAGACAAGGGGGTTATTGTAATTTTGAAACTTCTTGGATCTATAAAAAGAGGAGAGCATGTGACCTCGCTTCTATTGGATTTTGTGATTAAAAAAAAAAGAAAGAAAAACTCTTGCTTTCTTCTTCCCTCTTCATGCAATTTGAAGACACTTCCATGCGATTTGGAAGGAAGATTGGTGCGAGGCTAATCTTCATCAATGGAGGTGTGGGGTCTCCATCTATCCCAACACCATCTTGCCTTTTCTCCCCCATCCAGGTATTTTCTTCTGGCTCTTAATTCTCCTCATCCCAGATCTTTGTCTTCTCCCAAACCCAATTTTTTCATACCCATCCACAATCCAAACCCTAACCGACCTAAACCCATCCTCCCACGCCACGTGACCGTACGGCCACACATGTGAATCCCACCTGTCCCTTTTGGTTTCTCACCATCATTATATCAAAACCCCTTTCTTCCATCCCGAAACCCTAATCTTAAAACCTAAAATTTTTAATTTTCATACTTTCCCAAATTACCAAAATTCTAATTTTCACCTTAGGTTGTAGTAGGTTTTCTATTTTGAAATATATTATACCCTATGCTAACTGTGTGAGACCCGTACCCTAAAAAACTATTCGTGCACCTAATTTTCGGTATCGGCATACTTTGAATAGACTATATCAACAAGTTCTGATCAGACGCTCGATTTTAATACATTAATGATCTGAGACCTATACCCAAACGATCACACTGACACTGTGATTCCAACGCCACGTGGCACGTTTCATTTTGACAGCTAGATCGAAAGATGTATGCCCCATTAGAATTAATGCATGACATGCACCGTACATGTGTGCACACATGACGTAGGGCTCACTTAGTATAAAATATCTGGAATAGTAAAACGTTACTTTTAAAAAAAAAAAAAAACTAACACATTTACGCCTCACCCTCACCGCACCATGCCTATCCTCCGTCTCCTCGCCTCTATATTCAACGATGACCATGTCGTCCTCGTGTACAAAAACATCTCCCGTCCATCTCAATGATTGCGTGAAAGAAATCGAAAAGAAAAAGAAACGATACAGAGAAAGAAAATATATAGTTAAACGAGATATTAGAGGAGATTAGGAAGAAGGAAAGGTGATCTCAACCGTTCATATACATCCGGTGTCCAAATCAATCGTTGAGGTGAGTGCATGGGTCGTTTACCCATTGTCTTGATGTCGAGCACACCAAATGGACTCCATCTTGACGTATATGTTGATATTCATGTCATTTTCCCGTTTTGCCAGAAGGTGGGACCCCTACCTGTCCATGCTACTCAGTGTGGCCAACCTATGGTCCACCTAGGTGTGCATATTATTCATATATATGGGTTTCATAGTGGTGGAAGCTCAATCGATGGTTGGAATTCCATGTTTTCTTTTCCCTCTCCATTTACCTGTCCTTGGGTTTTAACGGATATGCAAAGCTCATTAGGCTGACCATGGGCTGACCAACCTTATAAACGGAGTTGATCACTTACCTGGACCCTATTTATGTATTTACAGAGAATTAAAAAATAATAATTACCCCGAAAATCCTCCTTGTGGGATTCCGATTTTGGAACTTGGCGTAAGCTAGGAATCGAAATTGGGGTGTCATGGAGGTTGTTAACACCGGATTTGGTTTACGGTGAATGAGTGCCGGAAATCGGATTTGGGGCATGACAAATTGGATGTCCCTACATCCATTAGATCCTAGTTTCTTTTTATTTAATGATCTTATGTTACCATATTAGTAGTTTAGGCTAGGATTATGCATGATATTATTTTGATTTTCATGATATTTGTGATGATTATAGCGATGTTTGTGTTTTTTGTTAAATATCTTAATTCGCCTACTTGATCTCACTTGTTATTTGGTTCATGCATCATAAACATTCTGGCCGATTGTGACCAAGTGAAATAGTTCTTCCCATCCAGTTTCACCGTGATAATCATTATCTTGGTCGTGATCTCGATGTACAGACCCCATTATCATGCAAGATCTCTGATCACCCATTTACGCACTCTCTCTGAAATACACAATTTAAAGGGAAAAGTGCATATACAAAGAAACCATCAATCACCAAAAATATTTACAACATGCCAGAATCGAGTGTAGCCAAAATCTCTGAGAGTATGTGCATTGCAATGGCATTGAACTAGGGTTGAACAGGCTTCGTGGGGAAGCAACAAAAAAGAGAGGAAGATGACAGTCTCCCAAAGGGTCCAGCTATATCATCTAGACGTGCTTAAAAGGAGGTGATGGGAGGTGTTGCCAAGTGGGTGTGGCTATGCTCACTGGTGCGGTTGTGTTGGTTGGTAGAAAAGAAAGGAAAAAGAAGAGAGGAGGGAAGAAGGAATGGGAAAGGAAGGGGAGAAAAGGGGGGAAGAGCCTTTTCTAGGTTGTGGATTCAATAACCCTCTTTGATACCAATTGTCAAGACCTAACCAATAAGTCAAAAGCCCTAGGTCTGATGTAATGCCTCAAGTGCTTAAACCACTACGAATTACAACACACCTGCATTCTCCATTATGGTGGCCCACTTAGTCGCGACACTCACTCTGACCTATGTCCAGGTAGCCCTTTCCTCCTTGTGGAGGCTTTCACTCTGGTCTAGGTTGCCTTTCAACAGGTCATCCCTTCCATGTCTTGAAGACAGGACCTGACATTGATTATGATACTGTTTTATTTTTCACATGGAGAAGAAGAAGAAGAGTGATTTTGAGAGAGGAAAGGGTTGTGTAGAGAATAATCTAATCTCTCATGCCCTAATGACGTTATAATTAACCCTGATTAACATAAAAGAATGGTGTCCAGAGTTGGCACTGAAACAAAGTACTCGCACTGTTATAATCAGACTTCCACACATACAGACACAGGCACACGCAACAATACTACTACTAGAAATCTAGTCTCAAATTATTTGATTTTTTTTTTCTTCTTCTTAAATGCAACAAATCCATTTTATTTTCTAGCCATAGATATTAGCTTACGAACCTATGGTTTAGATTTTGAATAAACTGATTGTGCATATTGTTTTAGGGGAGTTATTATTGAATGCCCAAGACATTGGAAACTTCCCCTGGAGGGCTCTATCCCATCCTGGGCAAAGAAGAAAGGTTTCTTGTCAGGTGGGGCAGTTGGTCAAACACCTGCCAAGAAATCATGAGAATTCCTATTTGGATTGTGATTGCAAAAACAGGATGCATATAACAGAGTCCACGTATCTGGGACACAGTTATGATGATGATGGCAATAATGATGATTTCACTTTTCGCATAGATTGTTATTGATATGTTTAGTAGACTGATTCTTATGTTGCGTGAGCCATTTCCTTTCAACTCCTTTAGGGGTTGTTTGGATGCTTATTATTATTATTTACTTGAAAACACTTATATCTATAAAGAGTTTCGCTAGTAAATTGTTTACATTTTGTCATGTTTGGCTTTAAGAGGTAAAGTCTTTTTTCTTTTAAAGTGGTAAAATCTTTATAGGTAAATATTTTTCTGTGTTTAGCTAACCTGTAAATTGTTTACCTAGTAAAAAGTTGGTATTCACACCACAAAAAGCTTGGAGCAGTAGATCCTACCAAAATCTTCAAAGTCAAGCAACATACAAAGGTATTCATTTTTTATTTTTTATTTTGGTGAGGAGGGGGGCTAAGGGAGCATCAATGTACGCGCATGATGGACGGATTGGATTCAGAGTGTGTCCAATCCTAATTGTTCTTGTTGTGTGGTCCACCCAATGAGTGTTCGAAGTTTCGGTATAGCTACAAGTTTTGCTTCCCGGGGATATCGAAACTATATTGATATCACTGATAACTGGAATGTGGGGAAACGTGGGGAAAACGGTGGAATTTTTCAGTGAAACTTCAAGAGATAATAAATTATAAATATTTGCATACTTAAGAATAAAAAATTTGCAAAAAGAATGCATACATAATAAGTTTCCATTTAATGGGGGCCTAAAAGCATGTATTGTTGTAAGAAACCAGTCCAACCATCCAACCGTCCATCCAAAGATCCATCGATATTTTAGAATATCGACAACACATGATATTTCACCGAGAAATCGTTGACAACTGGAAAGGAAATGAAAGACTACGGTCTCGATATCACCCATGTTGTGATAACAATAAAATCACGATATATTGATATTATCATTGACAATTCGAACACTGCTTACAACCTGTTCCCATAAAAAAAAAAATTGAAATCGAAATTTTTTAATAAACAAAATTTTGGCGATGTTATTGAAATATCGCCAATACATTGGTAATAGAAGCGATACTTGGAATTTACAGAGTCAGAAATATTGGTGATATCAATACATTGGCGATACAAGCAACACTAATTTACACAGTCGAAAATATTGGTGATACAAGCAACACTTGAAATTTACGTAGTTGAAAATATTGGTGATATCAATACATTGGCGATACAAGCAAAACTTGAAATTTACACAGTCGAAAATATTGCTGATACACTGGTGATATCGATATATTGGTGGTACTTAGAGATACATTGCTGATATCTGGAATTTTTTAACCTCCCAGTGTTTTCGGTATTGCTACTAGTGTTATCGATATCATCGAGCTGGAGATACGGATAATAACGGGGATATTTCGATAATATCGGAGATACACCGAACAATGCATATACCTGACCATAAATTTTCTTGTTGTGGAATCAATACTTGAGTTTGCATTCATAGCAAAAGAAAAAAAATGCTGATGAGACTGTTAAATTTAAGTGTGCATGAAATAAGTTATTTTCACAACTTGCAATTTGAGTCTTTGACAGTTTAGTTATAAAAGGAAATTGAATCACTACAAAAATGCTAATTTGTTACCCCTTTTGTGTTGGCTTTTGTTCTTAATACAATTTAATTTGCTTTCTCTTTAAGAAAAGAGAAGGGTACATTATATCATATCAAGATTTTTGTGCCTTCATAACAAATGATTTTACCCTTTAACTTTGGTGGCATCTATCTTGTGTAACAAAGCTTATCAAATACATATTCCTATTTGGACATTAACAAATATTTTTTTCTTGATTCTGCTCTTATAGTTGCTTTTTATCTATGTATCTATCTGTCTGTCTGTCTATCTATCTATCTATCTGAATTAATTTGTATCTTAGGTTGCTTCTCTTGGAGATGGCGTATCACTAGAAACCAATCTATTAAGTAGGCAAGTCTTGAAGTTGGTCTTCAATTTTGTTTTGTCCTTTGTTCCTTCAAACGTGACCATTTTAAGGTGTTTTTCCTTTCAGGAAGGAGGCTGCCCTGCTGCAAAGGGAGGTATGTACAATTAGCCCTATCTATCACCATCCCAAAATTTGTTAGAATGGTCAACTTGGTTATTATACTAAATATATCCAAATGTAGGATGATATACAACTAGTTGTATTGTAGGCCCACAACAAGACAACTAGTTGCAAGAAACTGGGACGGTCCACTCATTGATCTGGACCGTCTTTCATTCTAGTCCTCTCTTGGAAGGCACTGTTCACAACCCCAAGTGTAGTGTCGCGATGCAGTAATAATCTTGGTGAGACCAAGGTCGAATCCACAGGGACTAATTTCGTGTGTATTCTGAAAGCAACTAGAAGTAGAACTAGAAAAAGATATGAATCTAAATCTGGAATTAAAGGGAGTAATTGTGAAGTGTGTAATTAGAAACTTAAGGATTCAAAGGTGGGAACTAGGGTTTCCAAGGATCCACTTATAACAATCAGGGTGATTCCTTACTTGATTCAAGTAACACAATTGGAATTGAAGTCCTATCTTTTGCAATTGGAAGATATAGCAATTAAGATCAAATCTGAACTTCCTTTGACATAATTCTCAAAAGAGGAGAATTATGATAATTGGCAGGGATTCAATTACCAAACCATGCCCATGAGACGATGGCAAACAACAGGATTTACTAATCCCATAATCTCAAAACAAGAAAAGAAGATACTCAAAGGTAGTGTAGATCTACTGTAATTTAAGTCACGGTAAATCATTAAAAACTAAAAGCATTCCTTAAATATCGAACTAATATCAAAGTAAGTTCAACATAAATATGAATTAAAGCAATAAAAACATCCCATCACGCTATAAGCTTCACCTCTTAACCGTAGTTAAGAGGTTTAGCCAACCATAAACATAATTGGAACTAAAACCTTAGAAGAAAGCATGAAAAACTAAGGAAGAAAAATGTTTGGCGATGTCTCTCCACCCCTGTGCTTTGCTCCTCCAAACCCTAGAATATGCTTTGGAGCATCTTAGGGAGTCCTATTTATAGTTGTGGAACTCCAACTTTCGCACTTAGTTGGAAAACTTAGAAACCGCCTCAAATTTACTCAGTTTGCTAAAATAGACTTCAGTCTGCGTAGTTTTTCAAAATAGACTTCACTCTGCGCAATTTCACAGAATGACATGGAGTTTGAGAATATGTTTTTTCAGGACGATTTCAGGATTCCTTTTCTTCACTTCTTGATTCTCTTAATTCCTCACTTGGTTTTCTTGGATCTTTGGCATGTGAATTCTTCAATCTTGGTCTCCTAAGATCCATCCCTTGCCTTAGTGATTATTGAGCATCAAATCCATGCTTTTAGCACCCTTTTCAATCCAAGCTCCTAAATTCACCTTGCAACACAAACATGAGTAAAATAGAACATTAAGCATTATCATGTTCATAAAACTAAGATATAAATGCAGGATAATATGCAATATTTGACCCTCAACAGGCACCGATGCAGAAATCAGACCAATTGGATGATCCTAATGAGTCACTTAGAACATGCAAAATGGATGGTCAAGATTGTTTGAAAGGAAAGGTCTGAAACATCCATTCATTGGGCCTCACCTTTGGATTGCTTATGGTAGTGAAGAATCACATAGGACAGATGATGCTAACCATTTGATCTTGGAAAATGGGTGGCTATGAAAAAACCACTATTCAGATGGTGAGATTCATCCAATATGTATGCCTTTTTCATCTGGCCCTTTGTGAGTGTTCTCTGAATTCATGAATGGTCCAACTCAATGATTGGACAGTACATGCATCCAATATGACTAGTTGTAATTCAGGTTTATGATACAATCTTGTTGCATCTGATCATTCCTCAATGTAAATGCTATGTAGTTGTGCATATGTGTGTTCATTCATGTGAAAGAGATTCGTGCATTCATGCATGCACCTATAAGCCTGTGTGTAGCTGTGCATACATCAAGACATCCATGTGGGTGCATAGATGTACAGTATATAACGGTCCAACTCAATGATTGGACAGTACATGCATCCAATATGACTAGTTGTAATTCAGGTTTATGATACAATCTTGTTGCATCTGATCATTCCTCAATGTAAATGCTATGTAGTTGTGCATATGTGTGTTCATTCATGTGAAAGAGATTCGTGCATTCATGCATGCACCTATAAGCCTGTGTGTAGCTGTGCATACATCAAGACATCCATGTGGGTGCATAGATGTACAGTATATAACGGTCCAACTCAATGATTGGACAGTACATGCATCCAATATGACTAGTTGTAATTCAGGTTTATGATACAATCTTGTTGCATCTGATCATTCCTCAATGTAAATGCTATGTAGTTGTGCATATGTGTGTTCATTCATGTGAAAGAGATTCGTGCATTCATGCATGCACCTATAAGCCTGTGTGTAGCTGTGCATACATCAATACATCCATGTGGGTGCATAGATGTACAGTATATAACATCACCCCCACCCCCACCCCCACCCCCATCCCTTACCCTTTTAAAGCCTTCAACTTGCACCAACTCACTCCTAATTGGCATAGTTCTCAATCTTCATTGCACATGATGCAACCATCTAAGTCTACTTTCCCTCATCTTATTACCTATTGGCACTACTCCTTAGTTCGCTCAAGTGCATTCATTTCTAATTCTATCCTTGTCTTTGCACCATCCATCTCAACATCCTCATTTCAACTATGCTCATCCTATGATCATGTTGTTCCTTAACGGCCCAACATCTTGTACCATAAAGCATGGCTGGTCTTATTGTTTTTGTGCCCTAGAAAACCAATTTGAATCTTATCCATTGATAACATGGATGGTATCTAGTGATATTGATGATCTTGACTATAGATTAGGATGACTGTGGGTCCGAGATGGATAGGTTACAATGCCATAATTCATACAAGAAGGATTTGCATGACGTACGACATACATGTGCACACTACGGGACATGAGTCTTGTAGGTATGTAGCGCAACATATACAACACCCGAGCCTCGTGGGGCCCATTGTTATGATTGTGTGGAATCCAATCCATCCATCAAATTAGGCACATTATGTTAACCATGCATAGAAAAAAGAAGTGCATCCCAACTTGCGTGGTCCCCCACAAAAACCTATGCTCAACGTCCTCTTCCTATTGTTTATGTGATGTGGCCCAGTTGAGTTGTTGATCTGTAAAATCTTTGACCTCATTGCCTAATAGAAAAAAGGCTCACGTATGCATGTCACAACTCACAAATAAATAATTGTGGCCCCATGAATTCGTATGTTATATGGTGCGAAATAGAAAGTTTTCTAGGGGTCATGCATAAAAGAAAGTTTTATCATGGTTACCATGTACAAAGGCAACAAGCCTAGTAGAGTTAAATGAAAAAAAAAAAAAACAAAAGGAAAACAAAAATATCATATTGTTCATGTGTTGTGGCCCACTCAAGTTCTTGATTTGTCGGATTTTTTATCTTATTGTTGTTGGGTGCACACGGATGTCATGGTAGGCTATTTATTATTATAATGGTAGATCAACCAACATGATTACATGACTGAATCGGGGAACTAAAATGGGGAAAACAGAGGCCCGTTCAAATCAACTATATAGAGACGACGAGCAATTCACTTACCTAATTTGACTCCGACAATGGTATGTCGATGCATGCGACCTCGAGAAAGCAGAGGGCGTACACCACATATTGCACATGCACCACATCCCCACCGTGCACGTGCCACCGTGTGCCACACGCACACTCTCCTCTCTCTCTCTCTCTCTCTCTCTCTCTCTCTCTCTCTCTCTTCTATCTCTTTCTATACTGTGTATTTTTTGTCCCTCTCCTCTCTCTCAAATAGTGTAAGAAATGGCGGTGGAGAGGCAGTGTAAAGGCGGTGGGTCAAGGATGGCCCACCTGCTGCCACTTGTAGGGTGGGCTTCTCTAGGGGTTGCGACCCTTAGACATGTGTTGCAAATACATGTCAACATCTCACACTTAACCTTGTAGTGAGGGATGCAATACTGTAGGGTCTGCTCTAACAAGTCTGATCGAGATCGCATGAAAGGAGCAAGAATTAGGGAATGGGACTAACTGATATTTCAGTGTCTTTATACACAAGTGACTATATGCTAAGTGATGATCAAACTGGCATATAACCTCCTTAGCTCTTCAAGGCATGTCCTAGGTTTTCATGACCACAGCGGATGGAGACAATCCCCGATCTAGGATTGCTCTGCCAGCATATTTACTTATCCTCTTATCAAGTTCGAATCATAGATCTTTTTACAAATGTCAGTTAAATCTTTTGAAAACAAATTATTTATACATTATTTTGCGAAATAGTTTGTAAGTCATCATCCCAGAAAACTCGTTAATGCCATGACAAACAAGTCTTAAAGTGCATATCATGGTCCTAGGAACTTGGTGTCGCTGCCAAGGGGGTTTTTTTTACAAGCAACTACACGACTAAGCCGCTTTCCTAGCATTATATCCTACGCCAAATTAATCATGACCATCGTATTGTACGCTATAGGTAGTGGCACTCAATCTCATCCTCCTAGCAAAGGTGGTCACTTCCTCTTCTTCTGTATCACTATTGAAGGTCTTCCTCATCCTAAACATGTCTTCCATGCGAATGTCAGGGTGGTCAATTCCCGTACGAGTGGGGAAGACTGGGTTGCTGATGGAAAATAAGTATATGACTAACATACAGTCTGATCTCAAGCCTAAAAAAATTGACTGCACGTGAATATTTAATTAATGCGTGAGGATTGTAGAAGATTCATTTTATAAAACATATTTTGAATCATGACATTAATAATTTACATCACCCACTCTTCGAAGTACATGGACTCTATTCTAACACTCGTATGCAAGATTTAAAATACTACATAATGAAATCTCTAACATCATAACTGGTGGAGAATACAACTAAAAGGAATTTACAACACTCCCACTTTTACAAAATACATCTAACTCCTGAATTCGTTTTGTCTAACATGTAATTTAAATATATCTCCGGCAATTGGTTTTGTTATGAGATCAGCCAACATCTCTCTAGTTAGAATATATTCAAGTGCAACTTGCCCATCTCTAACGTAGTGATACTTAAATCTCCATGTGATTGGATTTCTTATGGTGTTTCAGATTCTTCGTGAGGTCAACAACCGACTTGTTGTCCATCTTTATCAAGAGAGGGCATTTAGTAGCAGGAACACCCAAGGTTCCCAAACATCTCATAATCCACACGCCTTCTTGGACCGTTGTGCAACATGTGATATATTAAGCTTTCGTAGTTGAGAGTGCGGTTGAAGATGGTTTCTTACTGCTCCATGAAACAACTCCTCCATTTAGCATAAAAACACAACTTGAAGTAGACTTGCTATATCTTGATCATCTCCCCAAGATGTATCAAAATAAGCCTGCACTTTTAGCTCAACGCCTTGATAACATAACATATAATCTTTCGTTCCTCAAAGATAGAGAAAAATTTATTGACTGCTTGCCAATGTGCTTGTCCTATGTTACTTTGATATTGGCTCACAAGACTTACAACGTGACATGTATCTATCCTGAAACAAAGCATGGCATACATGAGGCTACCTATCGCACTGGCACACCGTATAGATGACATAAGATTGGTGACAACCTCCGTAGTACCCCCTTTTCTGTTCCTAGCTTCCATACGCTAGGTTCTGATCCTGGGATCCCACAGGAGATTTTCAAGGTGATTTTTTTTTTTTTTTCCGTACATGAGCATAACCACAAGTGTACCAAAATACAAAAAACATCGTCACATTTCCACTATATTATTTGTTCAAGTATAGTTCTGAAAGGGAAATACATGATATAACAAAAGTCCAAAAGATCAAGCACATGCTCCTGCCTCAATGCTATTACAATCTAGCATAACTTGCACGTAAACAATGTGCGTAAGCTTACCAAGAAGCTTAAAGAGTGCGTGCATGTGTGCGCAATGCGTGTGACAAGAATACATATATCAGAGTAAGGGGAAATGATGGATGGCTAAACTGGCAAGTCCATAAATGCTATCGGCCATACATAGGATATGCGATGCAAGGGCCTACATGACCAAATATCATATGCTAAGGATGCAATGCAACATGCCAATCCCCCACGAGTCCACATATTAGAATAGTTCACAATTGGATTGTCACCAGGGTCTAGTACACTTCTGACATTGGTTGTCGCCCTTTGTGTGCAAGATCAAGTGAATGCAAAAGACCTCACTATCTGCCTCATCAGTGGTACACAAAAACCTACCCTGCTCGTTGATAGCGAACCCATTTCATGACTTGGTCAGACTCATCCTAGCATATAACCCTCTACACCTGGGCGGGTAAGGTTAAACCTCCTTCCAACCAACCCCAACAGTGGGAGACATGGCCCACTGGTATCTAGCCATCGTGTGCTCATGAATCCACTCGGTCTAGACATTGAAGCATCCTACTGGCAGTGTTCGAAATATTGGTATTGCGCATTGTATCGCACCCCTGGGATACAGATATGTATTGGTTATCGCACGGGATATATCGTTTGTATCGCATAATTTATCGCACTTTTTTGGAAACATTGGGGAAATGGTTGAATTTTTCAATGAAACTCCAGGGATGGTTAAAAAAGACTTTAATACACACTTTTAAATCATAACATCTCAAAAGAAAAAGTGCACACAATAGGTTTCCTTTGTATAGGGTCATAAGCCATGTGTTGTCTAATTGAACTAAGTCAACTATATTCAAATATAATGTATAACATTTATAAATGTATCAAAACATATATGAAAACACAACTAAGTGGACCCCACCACAAAAAACAGTGGGGACAGTGACACCCACCGTTGAAACCTTCCTAGGGCCCACCATGATATTTATTTGAGATCCAACTTGTTCATCAGGTTACATAAACCTAAATGAGCTTTCAAAAAGGATGGACAATGTGGATGTAAGGCACATACCCTACAACGTCCCCCATAGTTAGGGATCCACTAAGTGGGACGCAGGTTGCGTATTGATGCTTCTAGGTAGAGCTGGGCAGGATCCAACCCGAATTGACGAATCCGACCTGAACCGAAGGCTAGGATCGGGTTGGATCGAGTAGGCCCACTCAGATCCGATCGTACAACGAGTCAAGTTCGGTTTAGTGGCCGATCCGGACAGATCTGATCCGGTTGGGTCCTATATAAAATATTTTAACTTAAAAAAAAAAAAAAAAACTTTTTTACTACCCTCTCCCCAAACGAAAGCCCCAAGTCCCTAACCCCTCTTCTCTACCCGATCGAAGTTGTTGTAATGCTTGATGCCTTCCTCATTCACTCCCTCACTCAATCTTCCGTGAGGCAATATTCTGCTCTAAGAAATGGAGTATCTGAATGCATCCAACCCCATTTCCTTCATGATCTTCACATCTTCCTTGTAGCGATGATGCAAATCCACAGCTATATCTCCATTGTTGTCGTCCTCTGTTTTTTTCTGGGTATGTGTGAGCATAGAAATCCCATATGCTGATGCCTTTGCCGTCTTCCTCAACCGCTCCTTTATACTGATAAGTAGAAGACGAGGTTCCAAAAATGAAGCCCGGCGGGAAGGAGCTCCGGTTTATTAGACGTCCATACTCATGTGCTAGGGCACCTCCAACACGTGACATGGAGCCCTGCAAAACGAGGAGTACGAGCATGAAAGCCACTCCTCCATGCTTCATTCCCAAAATCTCTCTCTCTCTCTCTCTCTCTCTCTCTCTCTCTCTCTCTCCTCCCTCTTCAGGAGGACTCTGTGAACACCATAGGTTAGACTCCTAAGTAGTTCAGTACCATTTTGAAAATGGTGGTGACTCATCTTCCTCACACATGGACACTGACCTACAACTATCCAAACCATCCAAATTGTGAGTCCCATCGTGGATGGAGCATATTTCTAAAAGCACACCATTCTAGCATATTTCTAAAAATAGAAGACTCAATCCGAACCATACCCAACCCGATCCGACTCAATTTCTAGGCCAGCAATGCATCGGATACGATCGAGTCAGATGACCTGGACTCGGTCCCGGATCGGATTGAGTTCGGGTCAATTCATTGAAAATTTCGGACCGAGTCGAGTTGGACCCAATCCGGTCTGACTTGACTCGATGCCCACCTCTACTTCTAGGGGTTGCGTATTGATGCTGATGTGGCTACTAGATAATGCTCTGTGAGCCCCACCATGATAACAGTTTGATCCGGATGGTCCATCTATTTTTTCAAGTCATTTTACGACATGTGGCCAAAATTAAAATAGGTCCAAATCTCAAGTGGACCATACCATAAGAAAACAATGGTGATTAAACATTCACCATTAAAAACTTTGTAGGGCCCACCGTAATGTTTATTTTACACCAAACTTATTGATTAGGTCACACAAACCTAGATGAAGGGAAAACAAAAATATAGCTTCATCCAAAACTTTTGTGGCCCTCATGAAGTTTTTAATGGTGGGCCTTCAATCACCACTGTTTCCTTTAGTGTGATCCATATGAGATTTGAATCTACCTCATTTTTAGGCTAATGCCCTAAAATGATTTGAAAAAAATGGATGGATGGTGCGGATAAAACACATACATTATTGTGGGGCCCGCAGGGCACCGACCAATAGCTATTGGTAAAGAGCGTTAGCAGGCAATCAAGTTGGACTCGATTTCATGCGAAGGCCTTTCGTAGGAAGTTCCTGCACTGAGATGCTAGGTGGGGCCCACCATGATGTTTCTGAAAAATGCATGTCGTCCATCCCTTTTTCCCGATCGTTTTAGGACAAGGGACCAAAAATAAAGTGGATACAAAACTCAAGTGGGCTGCACGAGAGGAAAGAGTGGAGATTCAGTGACCACCGTTTAAACATTCATATGTCCACAAAAGTTTTGTCTCAGGCTAAGTTTTTTATTTTTTCACTTCATCCCAATGGAAATGACCTTATAAACGGTTTGGATGGCATATAAACATCAAGGTGGAGCTCTGGATGGTTTCAACGGTACAAAACTATCTAGTTTTCCTTTCCTATGGCTGTCTTGATTTTTGGTCTCATGTCCTAAAATGATCTGGACAAATGGATGGATGGTGTGGATTTTTCAAAAACATCATGGTGGGCCCCACCTAGCGATCCAACATAAAAACTTCCTGTGAAAAGCATTAACAGGAAATCCACATACCTCCATTTTCGTGCCCAACCCTACTATGGAACCAACATGTGCTTGTGGCCTTTGCCATTATGTATGTGTTGTATCCGCACCGTCCATTCATTTGGAGAGATCATTTTAGGGCTTGAGCCAAAGAATTAGGCCGATCCAAAGCTCAAGTGGACCCTACCAAAGATAACAATGGGGGCAATGACACCCACCATTGAAACTTGAAACCACTTCTATGGGGTTCACCATACTATTTATTTGAGATCCAACTTGTTCATAAGTTGATACAAATATGGGCCAAGGTAAAACACAAATATCAGCTTGATTGAAAACTTTTGTGGCCCTCACAAAGTTTTTAATGGTAGGAGTTCAATCCCCACTGTTTTGTGTGGTGGGTCGACTTGAGTTTTGGATTTGACCCATTATTTGTCTTATGACCTAAACTAATCTCTCCAAATGGATGGACATAATGGATACACAATACATACATTTATGTGGGCCCCACCACAAGGGCAACACCGTTTTTAGTGTAGCAACTTGCACCAAATCCACTTTCCCATAAGGGGCGTGGATTTGGTGTTACGCGGGTAATTGCATAGCCGGTGTTACCCTCACTGTAGGGCCCACCTTTGATGATATGTTGTATATCCACTCCGTCTATTTGTTTTTACAGATCATTTTAGGACGTTTTCCCAAACATTAAGTACATCCAAATCTTAGGTGGACCACACCACATGAAACAATGATTATTGAATGCTAACCATTAAAAGCATATCAAGGCCTACTTTAAGTAGATCCTTAATGTTTATTTGTTATCCAACTTGTTGATAAGGTAAATCAGAACCGGATGAAGGGAATATACAAAGATTAGCTAAAACCAAAACTTTTGTGGCCTATAAAATACTTTTAGGGGTCATTCACCACTTTTTCTGGTGTGGTCCACTTGAGATCTGGATCTGCTTAAGTTTTCGTATAACGTCCTTAAATGATATGGAAAAAATGGATGGATGACCTGGATAAAACATATACATCAATGTGGACCCCATACAGCCCATGACAGACCGTCTATCATACATCTCCTCTCTGCCGCATCCATTAAAAAAGGTATGCGAATTGTGTCCTACCACCGCCCATCTCCAGCTGGGAACGGGTAGCAACTTTGATTGGCCACCGTGATGTATGGGTCTTATCCACACCGTCCATCCATTTTTTTTCGTATCATTTGAGGGTATAAGCCTAAAAATGAGGAAGGCCCAAGTGGACCACACCATAGGAAGCATCGGTGATAATGATTCTCATTGTTGAAACTTTTCTAGGGCCCACCGTGATGTTTATTTTCCATCCAACATATTCATAAAGTTACATCGACCTGGATAAAGAGAAAACACAAATATTAGCTCCATTCAAAACTTTTGTGGCCCCCAAGAAGTTTTTGACGGTAAGAGTTTAATCCCCATTGTGTAGTCCACTTGAGCCTTGGATCTGCCTCATTTTTGGGTTTATACCCTAAAATGATACGAAAAAAATGGATGGACGGTGTGGATAAGACCCATACATCACGTGAGCACTCAAAGTTGCTACTCGTTCCTAGGTGGAGACGGCAGGGGTAGGATGCAATCCATGTCCTCAAAAATGGCTTCCGAAGTCATTCTCGCAACTGGTGTTCGAGTTGTTGGTATCGCTACAAGTTTTGCTGCCAGTGATAAAGATATAATATCGTTATCGCCGATAATATTGCCGATAACTGGAAATGCAGGGGAAACAAGGAGAAACATGAGGAAAATGCTGGAATCTTTTTGTGAAACTTCAAGAGATGCCTAAATACACATATTGGCATATTTAGGAAATTTTTTTTTTATAAAAAGAAGCCATATATAATAAGTTTTCATTTAATGAAAACCTAAAAGCATGTGCTACCATAAGAAATCACTTCAATAATAACCAAAATTTTACTATCCATCCAACCATCCATCCAAACCATCACGTCCAACCTTCTAATCCATTCATCCAACCATCTAATCCATCGTTCCCATGTATCCATCCATCCATCCATCCAATCTATGCATCCATTCCAAACTTTTGTGGGCCGAAATAAGTTTTTAATGGTGGGCATTCAGTGACCACTATTTCATGTGGGGTGGTCCACTTGAGACAACGGATTGGTGGGAATTCATATAATTGTCTTACATGATGAGAATGGCTTATCATTTGACATAATGCATCTACATAGTGGGTCCAATTTGGTGAGTGGCTTGGATCTCACAAAAGGATTTCATGTGTGAGGGCAAGTACTTAGCTATTTAAAAAAATATATAGAATCATCCATTCATTAAGAATTTTGGATTTAAAGTTGTAAGTTGTAATTAGTCCATCAATTTTCAAGATGAAGAATGGCTCAGATTGTTAAAATATGTCTGCATATGGGATAAAAATCCTTAAATAAGCATGCAAATTTATCGTTGTTAAAAAAATCTGGTCGACCAAGCTTTGTCCTTGAAAGTTGAAACGAGCATTGTGGCTGTGAGTCTGCGACCACCGTCAGAACCTAATGGGAGGGCCCACCTCAGTATATGTATTGTATATCCATGACGTCCATCTTTTTTGCTAGCCTATTTTAGGGCATGGTGCAAAAATTGAAGCAGATACAAATTTCAGGTGTACTGCACCACATGAAAGAGTGGTCATTGAATGGGCACCATTAAAAACCTATTTTGGACCACAAGTTTTCGCTCTTTTTTTTTTTTTTTCCTTTCATCCAGGTCTATGTTACCTTATCAGTAGGTTTGATGGTCAATAAACACTAGAGTGGACCTTAGGAAGTTATAAATGGTGAGTATTCAATGGCCATGGTTTCCTGTGGCGTGGTCTGCCTAAAATTTGTATTTGCTTCATTTTTCGGACCATGCCCTATAATAACCTGGCCAAAATGATGGACGACATGGATATACAATTCATACATCGAGGTGGGCCCTATAGTCAGGGTCCCATCCACTTGGATGGTTTTGGGTCACAGCTTAAGCCGTGCTCCTGTGCCAGGAAGTTCCTTCCAGTCAATCCATCGCTTACTAGAGATGAGTTGTGCACGCACGGGACCCTGACAGTGGGCCCACCTAGATGCATTTCATTGGATATCCATGCCATGCATTCATTTTTTCCGATCATTTTAGGGCATTAGCTAAAAAATAAGGTAGATCCAAATCTTAGGTGGACCACACCATAGGAAACAATGGTCATTAAATGGACACCATTAAAAGCTTCCTGGGGGCCACAATTTTCGACCAAGCTGATATTTATGTTTTCCCTTCATCCAAGTCTACGTGACCTAATGAATAAATTGGATGGAAAATAAACATTACAGTGGGCCCAAATAAGTTTTTAATGGTAAGCGTTCAATCACCACCGTTTCCTTTGGTATGGTCCACCTGAAATGTGGATTTGACTCATTTTTAGGCACATGCCCTTAAATGACCTTACAAAATAGATGGACGGCGCAGATAAAGCACATAATATTATAGTGTGGCCCATAGGGCATTAAAGGTGGGCCATTCCATAGTCCCAAATCGCACCAGCGTCAGAAGCGGATTGCATAGGAACTCACTACACTTAGCGTACTGAGTAAAGTCTTTGAGGTGCACCATGATTTATATACTTTATCCGTTTGTCCATCCATTTTAAAAGATAATTTTAGGACTCTTGATAAAAAAATGAGGCATATCCAATGTTCAAATGGACCACACCATAGGAAACAGTTGAATTGAACGTCTACCGTGGAAAAGTTCTTGAGGGCCATAGAAGTTTTGGATCAAGCTTATATTTGTGTTTTCACTTCATCCATGTATTTATGATCTTATTAACAGTTTGGATGACAGTTTGGATGACAAATAAACATCACTACGGGGCCTAAAAAGGTTTCAACAGTGGAAATCATTATCCCCATTGTTTCCAATGGTACGATCCACTTAATCTTTGGATATGGTTCAATTTTGGGCTCAACCCCTTAAATTAGATGGAAACATGAATGGATGGAGTGGATAGTTCACACACATTCAAGGTGGGTCCTTACTCTTGCTCGGGTGGTAGACTCTTAGGAGTTTCAACTCCTTGTCAAGGGTTCGAGTACCCATAGGTGGTGAAATTCCACCAGCGTGAGTGTGTGTGTGTGTAAAAAAAAGGTGGGCCCAACTGAGTTGACTCAGTACGATAAGTGCGTACTGAGTAACTCAGTATGCAATTCGATTTCACCAGCGTTGTCCCGTTAAAAACGAAAGTGGAAGCAATTTGGGGAAAAAAGGGTTCCAAACGCACCGTTTCCAAACCCGATACTCCTGCCCAAATCTTGACTAAAAATCTATAATAAAAAATTGTAGAAGATTCGCCGAAATCCCTATTGCGTTTGAAATATATTATCCAATCGAAGGGGAAAAAAAAGAGAGCGGAATTTGGAGGTTTTTTTTTCGTATCTACGGAATTCGGGCCTACAACTTTCGATGGATTCGCGATTGGCCTACCAAATATTGTTTGCGTTCAACCAATCCTCTTCTACAAGTACCGGAAATCACACACTCTCTAATCTTGAAAAAAATTTAAAATGGAAGATTTTTTTTAAATTTATTATTATTATTATATTTTTTTTTTTACAAATTTACACTGTTGCCAAAATTCTCGTGGTATGGTATCTACAACGAATTTATCTCCAACAACCCATTTTAACGCAAAAATTGCCGAAATTTCAGCGACATTTGGAAGAGAAACGAAATTAGTAGGTTTCGGTGTCGCCAGTGTGGCGACACCAAAATTATCGACGATATTATCAATTTCTCGTCGATAACTTAAACACTACTCACAACAGAGATAGGGTTCCGGTCATTCCAGAACCCTAAAATCCTAGAATTTCTTTAAAAAATCCCCCAAATCTCAACAAGTTTGGGCAGGCCGCTAGCTGTCGATCGAGTGGCCCACCAAATTCAGCTTCCGACCACGCAATCTTCTTCCATAGGTACCAAAATCTCCTCTTATGAAAGATTCTCCCTCTTCTTCTTCTTCTTCTTCTTTTTTTTTTTTAATTATTATTTTATGGTAAATCTGCCGATACAACACGATAATATTGCTAATATCGGCGATTTCGTAAAACAATTGTGCGATATATCGCACGATAAAAAGAATTTTGGTTTTTATTTTAAATTTTCGGGGGTATTGGAAGGGTTCGTCTCACTGGGTAGCGATAACAATAATATCGGCCGATAGTATCGATATTAGGAACACTGCCTATTGGTACCACAGGGTTTAGGGACTTTCACCCAGGGACTTTCTAGAGGATTTAGACAATGGTATGCTCAGTGTTTTAAGTATCGATGATATCGGCTCATATATCCCACGATATATCTTGTACTTCACTTGTGCGATATGAAACACAAAAGTAGTGGGATATATCCCACATGTTCGATCTGGTGAGCATTTTCGATTTTTGATCCTTTTTATTTTTATTTTTTTTAAAAATCCCTCTAAATCATGTTAAATCGGTATCAAAGTGTTATAAACATGAAAAATCATATATATATATATATATATATATATAGAGAGAGAGAGAGAGAGAGAGAGAGAGAGAGAGAGAGAGAGAGAGAGAGAGAGTACTCGTTTCCTTAAAAAAAAAAGAAGAAACATTATGGATTGTGAGCTTTGGTTTCGAGATTTGGAGGAGATGGGCCGAGTTGCGGAAATTTGAAAAATAAATAAATCAAAACTTCCCAATTTCTCACAAATCAGTTGCAATCTGTGTCCAAATATAACAATCAAACATGTATGTAACATGATCTAGTGATTCTTCTTTTCCTTTTGAATGTATTGTTTGTGTTTCCACGTGTTCTTACAGTTATAAATTATATTTATAAGACTTTGAATATATTTGCATCAATTCAGTTAGACAACGAATAGTTTAGGACCCAATGCAAACAAAACATATTATGTGTACTTGTTTTTTGTAATGTTTTCATTTATAAGTGTGTATTGATGTCTTTTTAACAATCACTGAAGTTTCATTGAAAAATCCTACCAATTTTCTAATGTTTCCCCATGTTTCCGACAACAATGATACCTTACACAATACAACCGATATATCCCATGCGATAGCCGATATGTATCCATATCCCAATGGTGTAATATGTAATGCGATGCTGATATTTTGAACACTGGGTATGCCTATAAGGGATAGGTCTAATCTCTTGAAAATGGAAGAGTTCAAGCAAATCTTCAAGATGAAGGTTGGAATCCTTTTTAGAGTGTTAATCTCAAGGAAGATGACTTAGAACTCAATGATATAGAGGCTTAGAATGAGGGATATGAAAATGTATTCACCTAAGCTTCTATTGCACCAAAAACCCATGCAAATGCCCAAGAACCGAATCCCCTTTATAAAAAGTTCAAGTTCCAACAGTAAAAAAAGGGCAAAAAATGGCTCTGTTGATGCCATCGAGAAAATCAGATATTCTTACTAGACATATCTGACTTATACGTTCGATGCCATTGAGGGTCCTTCGATGCCATCGAACTTGACCTTCGATGCCATTGAAGGTGGCCTTGATGTCATCGAGAAAATCAAAGAAAAATGAGATTTCTTGCTGGACGTTTCTGATTCTCGATCAATGCTATTGAAGGCCCTTCGATGGAAACTCGATGGGATTGCACAACTATCGAAAACTGCTGTTTTGGGTGAATGATTTCATAGCAACTTTACACCCCTTCTAGTCTTATTAACCATGTTCGATTTAGGTTTCTAAAGATAAGGGATAATCAATTAGGTATTCCTATTAGGTCAAGATCATCTAAAGGTACATGGGTTGTTTTGGGTCAAGGGTTATGGTCACCAAGGCACCTATTTTACTTGTTCTTTGCTCCTTGATGCTCTCGTCCTCTTGTATCTTTGGTCTTCAGCTTCCAAAGGCTCAACCAACTACATGACACATGGACTCATGTGATTGACAAATAGGGTACAAAATTCAGTGCATTAACACGATCATGCGAGGCAACCCTATCCTGTATAGGTCTCCTAAGTACCTCAAGCCAAAAGGCATATGTTATGATCAATTGTCATTCATATCAAGTATTCAGATGATGCCTATGTGTATATGAATGGGCATGGTATCCGCTACACTATTTATATTATCAGTGTGACCTATCAACTCAAGTACACTAGCATGTTATCAAACATATCATATGATAATGGGCCTTAAGTGGCCTGAAATATATAGAGTGGGAACCAATCAGTGAGCCCCACTAGCAATGTAACGGTCTATGTGGCATGGCCCACTTGAGACGTGAATCTATCCATCACACATTCTGACCATTAAAATGATCTAGCAACCAATGTTTGGTACGGATGAAATATAAACATCAAGGTGGAACTTACGGACAAGGTTTTTTTTTTTTTTTTTTTGGTTAGCTTGTTAGTACACCCCACAGTCAGTTCACACTTCACTGTTAGCCACCCCCACTAGGGAATCGATATCAAGACCTCAGTGTTGAAATGAGGTATCTTTCACTCAGTCTACCACTTCAACTATGGATCAGGGTGTGACCTATGGACAGGTTGGGCGGAGAATAAACATTACAGCATGCCTGTAGGAGTTTTTAATGGTAAGCACTTAATCACTACAATATCTTGGTGGGGCCCACACAAAATGGGGCCCCACAGTCGGGTTGGATGAAAAATAAACATTACAATGGGTCCTAGGAAGTTTTTGAAGGGTAGGCATTCAATTGAACCTTTTTCCTTTGGTGCAGGCCTCTAAGGGTCCGGTTGGCCTCATGACCTAAAATGATATGGTAAAGCAGATGAGCGGCGTAGATTAAACAGATACATCACAGTGGGTCCCATGAGGGGGCCATGGTCTAGGCAACGTGCAAAGGCATGTTTCCACACATCATGTACCCTATGTGGCCCCAACAGTTTTTTTTAACCGATATTTGTGTTTGTCTTCATCCAGGGTGTCCTAACCCATGGCACAGATCATGGAAGATAGCAAATAAACATCTTGGTGGGGCGTAAGGCAGTTCCAACGTTGGGCATTATTGTCCCAACTTAACTGTGATATGGCCCACCCGTGATTTGGAATTATGTCACTTTTTTTTTTACCCAACCCTAAAATTAGCTGGAAAAATGGATGGACGGTGTGGATCAAACACACACACACACACACACACGCACGCTCACACACACACACACCAGTGTGGGCCTCACGAGGTGGGCCCTGTTGGACAGTGTGTGCATGCATGCTATCTACATAGGTCCACATGTGTGGCCTCAAGAAGCTCTGGATCGAGCTAATATTTGTGTTTCCCTTTCTCATGGCACGTGTGACCTATGCCACAGATTTGAGGCAAAAACCTCATGGTGGCCTTAGAAAGGTTTCAATAGTGGACATCATGTCCTCACTGTTTCCTGATGTGTGGCCCACCTAAGATATGGATCGGCCTCATTTATGGGCTCAAGATCTAAAATGGTCTGGTAAGTTGGATGGACGGCGTGGGTGACACATATACATCATGGTGGGCCCCACAAGGTGGGCCACCTATCTGGCAATGTGCCAAGCATGCTACCTGTAGCATGGACCTACCTATGGGCCCCAATAGTTTTGAATCAATCTGATATTTGTGTTTTGCCTCTGTACAGGTCTCCTGGACCTGAGGCACTAGTTAGATGGCAAGTAAAGATCACAAAAGGGCCCTAGGAAATTTCAATGGTGGCCATCACTATCCTCACTGTTTGCAATGGTGTGGCCCACCTACAATCTGGATCTGGATCAGATTCATGCCCATGGCCCAAAATGATCTGGAAAAAAGGATGGACGACGTGGATGAAACATATACATCATGGGGGGTCCCACGAGTGGAAACCCCACTCCATGCCCACATCCAAAGAGCGTCTTTAATGCTGGACGTTCACAGCGTCTCTGATGTGGGAATTGTCCAGCCTTTGGACATCATAGCTTCTTTTTTTTTTCCTTCTTCTTCTTATATATATATATTTCATTATATGGGGTCCACCCACGTGTGGGCAATCCACAACATCCATCAGTTTGGCCTCCTCATGGTGGGTCGAAAAGAGCTGTGAATCAAGATGATCCTTGCACTTTCTTTCATTTAGGTCTATATGATCTAATCAGTGAGTTGAAAGGGCAAATAAATATCATGGTGGGCCACATAAGGTTACCCACATTGTTATAGCATGCAGGGCACACTACCTCACAGTGTGGCCCACTTGTGGTCCCCACAACCATTTATAACCACAAAGAAAAGAAAGTAAGAAGGAAGGAAGAAAAAACAAGGAATCCGGCCATCGGATGGGCCCCTTGCCACTATGGGGCCCTCCATACACATCTAAAACATATAAAAGGTGGGTCCCACCCTTGTGGGCACGTGAAAATGAAAGAAAGCAAGGAAAAAGGGAGAGTTTGTCCTCCCTTGCACTCACGATGATGGATGAATGGTTGGATTGGGCTTGATCGTCGATCGGACGGCTTGAATGGTGATGCTCCTCCCATGTACTCCTCTATCCCTCCCTCAAGCTCTAATCTCTCTTAATTTCTCTCTTTTCTTCTCACTCTCACTTGCTAGGAAAATTGTGGAAATGAGAGGGGTTTGGGGGCTCTATGGTAGAACTTTTTGGATAGGGAGGGAAATAAGAAAAGATGGAGTAGAACTTTTTGGATAGAGAGGGAAATAAGAAAAGATGGAGCAGAATGAGGAGAGGGAAAGAGAGGGGAATGGCTTAGCATGGGCAAGGGCATGGGTGAGTGATGGGAGGCATGGGCTTGTTTGACTAATGGGGAGAGAGAGGGGTGTGTGATTGATGGACTAATTAATGTGTTGATTGATTGATTGATGGATTGACTGGACTACCTTGAGATTTGAGCAAGTGGGGTTCACGCCACACATGCGTTACGTCATCCACCTTGGATTGCACAAAAAACTATAACTTCTAATCTGGGTGTCACAATGGGACATGCCACGCAGTGTTGCGGTACTAAAATACCGTCACGATTGAAGCTCCCCAATCTGGTTCGTCTGGGACATGTGGGCACTGAAAACGAAGCATATGGTCGGTCTCATAGGGTTATGGGTCTCATAGTAAATCGTAGGATTCAAATCACATAATTGTAGGATTCATATAAAAAGGGAGCTTGACGACATGAATCCTTACATTTTGGTTGGTCAAAGATTCTCATACCGCAATCCTTGGGAGGGTAATTGTACTTCCAAGGAAAGCACAACTTCACAAAACAACTGCATAGCAGTGTTCATAGCGAACCCCATTTCCCGTGGTGTATTGCTATATGCTCTGCTTCAGTACTAGCCATGGAAACAACATTTCGTTTCTTACTTTTTCATGTAACCAAATTACCTCCCACAAATGTGTAATATCCTGTTGAAGACTGCCTATTGGAAGGAGAACCTACAAAATCTGCATCAGTATACCATGTAACTTGAAGATGATTATATCACCTATACAAGATTCCCTAACCCAGTGCTCTTTTGAGAAAGGGAATGGAAAAGAATAAAAGAGGTTAGGGTTGGATGTCCCCCCTCCCCCCTTTGTTTTTTTCACTTATGTCATAAAAACCCAAAGCATCAAAACCGTCCTTTGTTTATTACGTTTTAATATATACACCCTTGGTATACTGATGCAGGACATGAAAATTAGATATGATGTGCAAGATTTAAGGCTTTAGATCATAATAATTTAGAAACAATCACAATAATTCCACATCCCACATAAAGTCAAGCATTCAACAGGGGGGATCTACGAAGGTCCAAGCCTACACATGTTAGGGCTGAATCAATTAAAAATTATAGACCAAACAATGCTCAAAGGACAATAGATTCATCCACACATGCAAATGATTATTTCCCAATCCAAGGGATTCTCATGTTTCAATTCGGAAAAACCTAGGGTTTCAAAAGTAGAATAGAACTTGAAGATTTGAGATGATCTAGGGTTAGGGTTATGGAAACAAGGCGAAAGAGGAGTGAAATGGAGACGAGAGGAAATCTGTGATCAGCTCGCACGTGTGGACAATAAACTGACCTAACGCAAGTGTGTGGATGGCAGTCTGCACGTGTGTGGGGCCCACGAATTTGGAATCGGCCAGCTAAGGCCTGGTCAGTTAGGGATGCACCACCTTTCCTCCAAATTTCAGGCCAAATGGATGATCGGTTTGAACATGGTGCTCTGCTGAAGTTTCAGCCCTCCTGTAGGGCTAAATTATAGAAATCTGCTGTAGTGGAAAAATTAGCGGCTAACGTGGGTGAATTTGATGAGGGGATGGCTGTAGGAGATGAGGAATATGAAGGGTAGGAGATGGGGGCGATTTGGGATGGGTGTGGCTTCGCACCACGGTAGTTAGCCCTTCGAAGAAGGGAGGGTTTCACACCCAATTAGGTTTCCACAACTCAGAGAATTAGAGAAGCAGGAAAATGCAAAATTTTATTAATCATCTTCAATGAGAAAAAGACTACAAGGGGTGCCTATTTATAATAAAATCCTATACCCCAAAACTCGCGCCATGTGCGCACCCTATTACTTGGAGACGAAGTAATAAAAAAAAAAAAACTAATCAAAGCAATCTAAACCGTTCATGATGTTTCTAATAATGGTAATAAGCAAAACTTAAAGTCCTAGGTCACCTAGGGTAGTGGGCCACGATCATGAGATCCAATGATGGGATCCACATGATGATCGGGTCCACCCCAATGAACTAAAACATAGTCCTCTAACTAGGAGGCCCTCCATGGATGTCGTCATCGATCCAGATCGAAGGTGGGGCCCTCCTCATGTATGTGTGTAAAGGGGGGCGTGCGTGTGCGCGAGATGTCTCCATCATATACCCGATATGCTAAGGGCCTACAAGATGAGGAAAAGAGTAGGTGGGTGGGCTTTATAATTCTATTGGCCAAATTACAATAACCTAGGTTGCCCATACAATGGTAGAGCTCACATTTATCAACTTTAATGAGTTCTATAGAGTTGATGGCATACATTGTCACTAAGTTATTTTGGTTTGCTAGCCTCTCAAGCACTTGTACATGCAATAGACATGCCAACTTGGTGAGTGTGTGGGACATATGAGCAGAGCTATGCATTAGGTTTCATCATAGTGGATGTCTATATGCAGAAGTCGGAATGGTTAGCTAATCTAAAGGTCCACCCCTATTTAATGAATATAGTTTAAAAGAACTTGCCAATGGTCCCCATTCGACATACACTTGACCAACTTGATGAGTAGACAAGCCTGATTTTGCATATGGCCGTCTTTGATATGGGGGCCACCTTATGCAATGCTTAGATGTGCAAAAAAAAACTTGCAGGTTGGAGGTTGGTACATGTCCTTTATGTTGAGAGGGGTCCTTCTGGGGCTAGTAAACCTCTCATTTAGCTCATCTGAGTAATGATGAGGAAGATAAGTTGTACTTGCTATGACATGTCCAATTTCCTTTTGTCTCCTATGAAGAGCTGAATAGGTTGTAGCTGCTGGAGATAATTGGCTTCATCATATGAAATTTGGACACTTTAAGCCTTGAGATCATCTTCTGGAGAATTTTGTTGAATATGTGATGTAGGACAATTAACCACTTGCTCTAAAAGCTCGAATTAATAGAGCATGGCGAATCAATCCCTTTATCTCATAGTCCAGGCCCCACATCCCATGGGTTAGGACCTTGGTCGAACCCCCCTCGTGGGCCCCACTTCACATGGGTTCCGCTTCACATGAGCCACCTGCCTCACACGGGCCGCCCACCCCAAGTGTGCCCCTTGTTTCGACAAGAAACGAAAGGGTTTCGTTTGGGGATTATCTAATTCAATAATAATAGAGAAGATAGAGGAACATTCATCATCATAGATTTTATTAATTCTGAGTTTGTTTACATCCTCATATCTCCCTTGATTTTAAAACAAAGTTCAGAGAATTAGTGCAATGAATTGAAGGAGAAGTAGTTCAATGAAAATTTCGGCAACATTTCGGCGTGTTTTGCATCCATCGGAGCGACAGAGGGGTTGTGCAAGTCCAAGATCCTCACTTTGAACCGACATTCGATGAACATTTATATTGGAGTTCAAATCATGAAGGGAACGAGAACCCACAAAACTGCAAAGCATAGGAGGCCCGTAATTGTGCTAGGATCGCGCAGTACATTCTTGTTGCACATGCAACAAGAAAGACACCTTCTCACACTTGCTCTTTCTCTTCCTCTCTCTCGCTTTCTCCTTGCTCCTTACACCTCTCTGGAACTTCTCTTCCTCCAAATGAGAAGGGGAAGGGGTATTTATAGGCCTATACACGTGCAAAATCTCGAACCTTATGCCATGGGGCCCATTGTGCACAACACTTTGTTGCGCGGCGTGCAACATGACTTCTAATATCTTTTGCGTTGTACGGACCCGCGCAACAACTCTCTGTTGCGCAGTCACGCGCAACTCATCTCTCCTCACTCTTCTTCTTCTTCCGTTCCTTCTTTCCATAGTTTTCTTTTTATTATTTTTATGTTCTAATGGCAATAAAGCTAGACGATCTGGGGAAGGCATTTTTTTGTGCACCAATAGATGCCCCCTTGATCCTTCTTTCATTTGTCGATGAAGTCAAATGGAGGATCGATCTTCTTTTGTACAAAAATCGGAGAAGGATTGCTCGAACGAAGAACTGAAGAGTCAAGCTCGAACGGAAGATTGAATGATCACGCTCGAACGGTAGATTAAATGATCACGCTCGAATGGAAGATTGAATGATCGCGCTCGAACGGAAGACTGAGTGCCCCCAATCAAAAGCACTGTGTGAATGCTTCAATAGGGAGGATAATGGCATCAACGAAAGCACTCTGTCTTCATAGCGGTCAATTAGATACAACGCCTTTTTATGAACAGGCCGCAATTGCATCCCTTACAGTTTTAATTCCCTTATTCGTGCAATTCTTTTTTCATCGAAACTTGCCACTGTAACAACTGTGGTGACTTCATCTCTTAGTAACTTGATCATAGAACTGTCCTTGAATGTTGCTCCTGCTCTAACGATCTTTTTGATTAGCTTCAGCAACTCTTTCTTTGAATTCCGTGGCTAGGGAATTGTTCTTTAATGTTGTTCATGCTGCAACAATCTTTAAGGATGTCTTCTTTATTCATGGTCCGCATAATCCAGGATTTCGAATGGTAATCTTTCCTGCCAAATTAATCGGAAATAATATCTCAAGATATCATAACTTTCTAATTTAGTTTCATGAAGTAATGATAATTTTGAAATATAATAAAAGCTTTAGAATGATTGTAATATATTGATAATTCTAAATAATCATAACGTATTGATGACTTTGGAGTAATTAGAATGTATAATGATTTGAACTACATGTTCCCTTTCTTTATGATATGCGATATGAGAATGATTTGGTAATTTTATTTTTCGTGCTTGTCAGCGTATTTTGCATTGCATTTATTGTGTTCTTTGTTTTAGAATTTAGTCCATGAGATCAACCATATCAATATGATTAATATGTTAACTTCGGGCCACAATTTAATCTCTTAACTTATTGAAGCGAACATAACTCTGACTGGACATACTTTGATTGGACTTAACTTGACTGGACTGGACTTGACTTGACTGGACTAAACTTGACTGGACTGGACTGGACTTAACTATGCTCAAAGGGCAATTACAATTTACTGCCAATTTCGGCCTAAGCTCAAGGAGTATTCACAGTTTAGGCTCTCAAGTTATTGGAGCATTCACAGTTTAGGCTCGTAAGTTATTAGAGCATTCACAGTTTAGGCTCTTCCGTTATCGGAGCACTAGATATAGGTCTCATGCGTGGTTGACTTCCTCGGGGCACTCACTGCTGTCGTATATAAATGAATCGCCATCGATGATAATATAGGGCTTATGCATAATTGGCCTTCTTGGGCTCAGTAGTAGGATTAGAACGACAGTGACTTTGCTCAACAATACTATTAAGATGGCTTTGCTTGGTGATAAATATTAAGGTGGCTTTGCTCTCGTGGCTTTGCCTGGTGATAATTGTTTGGCAATAATTTTGTCGATTGATTGATATAATATTCTGTTATAAGAATGATATAAAGTGGAATATTGTCTTGTTGCCAATTATTGTCCCATAAGGATCATATTATCATATATTTGTTCCTTTATAATTGTCGCTTGTTGAAGATAATATATAAGCTTGCGACTTGATAGGGCTCCAGACGATAGTGTGCTTATTGCAGCTATTGTATAATTGTTGTCTGATCTGCCCCCTTTTGATTGGATGGGATTTTCTCTATGAATCTTTACAATTAAAACTCCTTTACCTTTCGAGAATAATAATTTTGATAGGATAAATATTTGCAGGTATTTTGATGCCCTATTCATTTTGATTCATGGCTTGATAAGTTCTTCAATAGGCCGTAGTATATTTTTGCCTTTCTTGAAGAGTATTTATATTGAATCTTTTCGTATCTTGATTGACATTATAAGCCTAATAATTGGCAATAATCTTGATATAATTGTCGCTCAATAAGTCTTTACAGATAACTGGCTAGGGCTTAAAGATAGTTGGTGGTAATCTGGAAATATTTTGCAATAGCCTTTTCAAAATATAATTTCGAAGATGCTCTTGAAGGTCGCAACAATAATCCAATTGCAATAATAATCTTGGGCTTGAGTGTTGATATATAATAACTCAACAGCGCTAATGATTCTTGCCTCAGTGTCGACCAACAAAAATTAGTATTGACAATTTTCATCTTAAAAAAAATAAAAAAAAAATCAACAATCACCTTCTTTGGGACTAGGTGAATTGAGAATTTCGTCCTGCTACTTAAAAAATATGAACAAGGTTTTAGAAATTGCCTTTCTTTGACTCTTCCATTGACTAATCATTCTTCGTCTTTGCTTTACTGAGGAATGAAGACTCATGAATATATACGATTGAAAATCATTTTGTATCATGATTATTTGTCTTATTATGTTGTTACATAGTTCTGCTTTTCTTCTTGTGCATAAGCACGATGAAACGTACCAACACTAGAATCTTGTTCCCTTTCTCGAAAGATTATCAATGTTTTGGACTCGCCATTCTTCTCTTTCTTTCATGCTCTTCCATAACAATTTCACCGTTGTCAATCATCCTTTAGAGTATATCTTTAACAACATAGCAATTTCCAATCCGATGCCCGAACATACGATGATAATGACAATATCATTTTCCTCTTCTCTTCTCTATTTCTTTACGGTATTTGACCGAGGAAGCTTAATTTCCCTCTTAGCCAATAGTTGATTCATCATAGGAAGTATGTCTTCTTTTGCGAATGCCCATTTCTTTCGGGTCTTACATTGTCTGCATTTTTCATATGTCATCCCAATCGTATGACCTTTTCATTTTTTTCACTGCTATTTCTTTCTTCATTCCGATAATCTTCCTTCTTTTCTTCTTTACTAGGGGCATTGGCTGACGTTTTATGAAGATTCTGATATAGTGACTTTATGTAAAAGGTGGACACTTTTTCAACCATCTTTTCAAGAGTATGAGCCTTGGTAGCAAGATCACGAAAGGTCTGTAAATCTGCACAATCAGGTTGCATGTCACTTCTGGTCTTATGCATCCTAAACATAGCTTAACCTGATTCGATTCTCTCGGAAGATATCGACATGATGCCTACAAGTTTTTCCATCGACTGATAAATTTGTCAATTGATTCGTCTTCTCGTTGACGAGCAGAGGCTAATTCAGTCAAATTGACTTAACTGTCAGAAGAGAAAAAGTTTGACATAAAAGCATCCTGCATCTGTTCCCAAGTATGAATAGATCCTGAGATTAAATCTGAATACCATTTGAAGGCTCTTCCTATCAGAGAAGATCTAAATAATCGCAGACAATATTGAGGAAATCTAGAGAAATTTCTCATAATTGTTATGAAGTGCATCATATGTTCTTTGGGTGATGCATTCCCATTAAATTTCTGAAAATCTGGGTGTTTGAAATTAGCGAAAATTGGCATTTCTTCTATTTTAGGGGGATACGGTGTTTGATATAGAAATTTTTTATTCTGACCTCGTTCCTTCTCTAAATGAATGGTTTTGGTGACCATCTATCGTATTTCTTCCTACGTTACGATTTGAGCAATATTAGGTGTCGGTCCATGAAATCTAAAGACTCGTGGTTGTGGCCTTTCTGCTTGTGGTTTAATGTTGTTCACTACAGTCACTGTCGAAAGATTAGGGACTTCTTCAGCCATATGCTCATCTAGCGAAAGCCGATTAGCCTGATTAATATCTACCGACAAGTTTTCTGTTTCTTTATACTTAGATTGTCTTGATATTGAAGGAGGAAGTGAGTGCTGCATTGCTAATGCTATCGAGGAAGATGAACTATTGTTTAATTCGAAACCAGCGTACTGCCACTTCGAAGGACTAGCTGACTTAGATCACGGTATTCTTAATGCATGAGTTTGCTTGAAATCTTTTGTAGGAGAAGCTGTGAGCGAACATTCTCTAGTCGTGATGGCTTTCCTTTTATTCTTCTGAATTCGTAATGATTATGCGGAAGATGTCCTTATGGTTGTAGTTGGCCGTATTGGAAGACCTTTTGGAGTGACAGGTTTTTTAGTTTTTCTCGAATGAAATGATTGTGTGACTGAGGCGGGACTGCGTCTCACGACACTTCGTATAATCGACCCTGTACTTGGCGGGATGATGCTTCCTATGAAGGTAGATCCAACCCTTCGTCTTTTGGATGTTACTATCATATCCTTCATCGTTGTGAAACAGAGATCATTCCGGACATCACATGACATCGCCTACTCCTAATCACAGCTGATTTTACTTTCTCTGGTACTTTTTGCAGTAGTGATCGTATATTGTTGATGTAATCCACCCCAAATCTATTGGGTGTGAAGTAGACAACCATGTTAGTCAGGAAAAATGTCATTGCTATTGTATAAGGATGAAATAACTGTTATTTAAAACACAATATTAGTTACTTTAATTAAATAAAATTTTACTTTGTTTTAGAGATGAAGGGGAGAATTTTCCCATTGAGAGTCGCCATTTTGGCGTTTGTATGACGCCAAACAGTGATGAAAATACTCTAAATAGTTTCTAAGTTATCATTGAATAATATTCCCTAGCAGTCGCAGAGTCGCCATTTTGTTTCGATAAGAAACGAAAGGGTTTCGTTTGAGGATTATCTAATTCAATAATAACAGAGAAGATAGAAGAACATTCATCATCATAGATTTTATTAATTCTGAGTTTGTTTACATCATCATATCTCCCTTGATTCTGAAACAAAGTACAGAGAATTAGTGCAATGAATGAAAGGAGAAGTAGTTCAATGGTAATTTCGGTGTGTTTTGCATCCGTCGGAGCGACAGAGGGGTTGTGTAGGTCCAAGATCTTCGCTTTGAGACATTCGATGAACATGTATATTGGAGTTCAAATCATGAAGGAAATGGGAACCTACAAAACTGCAAAGCATAGGAGGCCTTTTATTGCGCTGGGATGCAACACATCCTTATTGTGTGGCCGTGCAACACACCCATGCTACGCGAGGACGCGCAACATATTCTTGTTGCGTGGGTTCGCGCAGTACATTCTGATTGCACGCGCAATAGGAAAGGCACCTTCTCACACTTGCTCTTTCTCTTCCTCTCTCTCGCTTTCTCCTCGCTCCTTACACCTCTCTGGAACTTCTCTTCCTCCAAATGAGAAGGGGAAGGGGTATTTATAGGCCTATACACGTGCGGAATCTCGAACCTTGTTCCATGGGTCCCACTGTGCACAACACTTTGTTGTGCGGGTGCAACATGACTTCCCATATCTTCTATGTTTGCGTTGTCACGCACAACTCATCTCTCCTCACTCTTCTTCTTCTTCTTCTTCTTCTCTTGTTCCTTCCTTCCATAGTTTCCTTTCTACTATTTTTATGTTCCAATGGCAATAAAGTTGGACGATCTGGGGAAGGCATTTTTTTGTGCATCAACACCCCTGCATCCCACAGGCCACCCCACTTAAGCCTGGTGTGAAAATGCTCCTGCATTAATCACCCCCGGTGAGGAGTCCCGAGCACGAGACCTCCTGCTCCGATACCACTTTGATATAGGACAATTAACTACTTGCTTTAAAAGCTCGAACTGATAAAGCATGGTGAATCAATCCCTTTATCTCATAGCCTAGGCCCTACATCCCATGAGTTAGGACCTCGTTCTAACTCCCCTCGTGGGCCCCACTTCACATGGGTTCCGCTTTACACGAGCCACTCACCTCACACGGGCTGCCCACCCCAAGTGTGCCCCTGCATCCCACAAGCCACCCCACTCGAGCCCGGTGTGAAAATGCCCTTGCATTAATGTGTTCAAAAATTCTGAATGATTTCTTGTCCTTAATTCCTGAGTTGAGGCTTTTTAAAGGAATTATGCAAAAAGGAAAAAAGAATGATGCAAAGAAATAGAGAAAAAAAGGTGGGAGGCTGGTATAGAGAAAAAGGCTACATAACTTGGGAATTGACACTTGTTGGTGTTGGACATAGACGAGGGGTGAGACGTGGGGGAATCTGGAATACATGGACCCTGGAAAATCCAACACCCCAACATGTCGATATAGATATACAGTGATATTTATTTATTTTTATTTTTATTTTAAAACCAAAACACTTTGTATATTGTATTGATGAGACAATGTAAATCCATTCGGACGGGACCACAAAAGACAGGAAAATGCAACTAGGCCCCGACTATCATATATCAAATTAGAATACAAAACTAGAAAGGGAAGAGAAGCCGTGGCAGGGAGGTAGAGACTGGATGTTAGCAATCTCGTCAGCAGGGACAGATGATAAGGAGGCTGAGAGGGGCTGGATGGACTAGAAGGGGCAATTACCCAACTCCTTTCTTGATTTTGAGATGTCTAACACAGCCCATGCCAGCTTTGTCCAGGACGAGGTTGCCTCTAATAAGACGGGGAAGATCTGATGGCCTGAGATAAAGTTGATCAGAGGAGCCACTGCTGGCCAGATTAGCAAGACCATCTGCCACATAGTTCCCTTCATGGAGCGTATGGGAATAGTGGATGTTCAGGGCCTGGGTTTGCTGGTGTATGTAACCAAGGAGGTACCAGAGGTTCCAGCCGCAAGAAGAGGAGGAAGAGGCCATGTTGAATAGAGTGCGGGAGTCCGTCTCAACAATAATGGAGGACAGCCCCATGACTTTGCACAGATGGATGCCGTCAGCCATGGCATGGGCTTCTGCCACCATGTTGGAGACCTGACCAAACTGGTTATGGAAAGCAAAGATCATGTTTCCCCGATGGTCACGGCACACGCCTCCCCCACTTCCTGCTCCAGGATTGCACTTGGCAGAGCCATCAACGTTCAGCTTGATTCAGTTCTCAGGAGGCTTAACCCACTTGATAACATAGGCACTCATGGAGTAGGGGGCAGAGGGAATCGCTCGGGAGCCTCTGAGGCTATACAGTGATATTTAAAAATGCAATCTTCTGTAATTTAACTTTGTAAATTCATAAGATATAGAAAATGCATGTACCTTAGCTAGTGATAGATGAAAACTATGTAAATATACCTACAATACAACTAAAACAATGGAGAAATAATCTAGTGGGCTAAGTGTATGGAAACCTTTCCATCCACCAAAGTTGCATTTGGACTTACTTGGCATCCCCATCAGTCATCACCTATAAGAACCGTCTGTTAAATCCAGTGCACTCATCATAGACTGCCTTGAGAAATCTCATATTGACCAGATTATTTAAGCCATAAAGTCAGTTTCATGCTAACATGGATGGACAAGATTGTTCATAGAAGATAGGTCCAGTCACATATGTTTGGGACCATCAAATTAACGTGATTTTTTGCACTGTAGTGAACAGAGAGCAGACTGGACCTAATGGACAGTCTAAGTAGGTGCTGCGAATAGCAATAGGCCAAATGCAACTAGATGCATGGAAAGGTTTACAGACACTGAGCCCATTGGATTATATCTCATTACATTTTCTCCAATTATGTTCCACATGGCAACGTTCTAGAAAATGGAGTGCCTTGTTACATCTTTAATATAAATTACTAGACTGAAGAAGAAGGCAATGCGATATAACTAAATCATAGACATGATGATTAAACAAAATAAGTAGCATATTCAAGAGGTGGCAGTCATTTGAGTTCTCAAGAGGTGATTCCTCACTGTGGTAAATAGTAGCATGGGCAGCACTCAAAGTGAAAATGGAGACTCTGAGGATAGAAAAGGGCTGCAGCACTTGAGAGAAGAATATACGTGGAATGAGTGGAATTCAAAGAGAAGGAAAGCACATGGAGGCTGCAACAGATAGCTAAGGTTGTGATATATAGAGATTGTGAGCTAAGGTTGTGTGATATCGAGAGATTGTGAGCTAAGGTTGTGATATATAGAGATTTTCACCTGCCAAATGGAGAGGTAGCCTGGGGCATGATCTAATCAGAAAGCAGTGTCAAAGAAACATGGTTTAAATATTGCCTGAGACCACTCGATTTTGTCTAAGTGTTACTGGTTTTTGACTCAAACTAAATGAGTCACGAGACTGACATGGACTGAAATGGGACTGAAATTGCCCAGTATGGGGTTGATATTTGGGGTGAATTGTAACAGTCTAGGTTCCTGGGTGAGTTGCACTCTGAAACAGTTACTTAGATCGATGCAAAGAAATGTGAGGAAGGCTGATCAAGGAATGAGACACTGGTATCCGTTGATCTAAAAGCTGCAACACTGCCCAAAAAATTATACTGATCCAAACAATTATACAGTTAATTAACTAGTAATTAGGAGCTATCAGAAACAACAACTCATTCAAAATAGAGAGAATAAAAGATTAATTTGCCTCTACAAATTGAGTGAGTGACCTCTTGACTTTGTGAATGTAAGGATATAATAGGCAGACTTAATACTATCATTTCAAGAAGGATGGCATGGGATTTATGATTTATCTTAGACACCCATACACCAAAATGTTTTGAAGTTGCTATTAGGTCTGACATTGCTAATTTCGTTTTCTAAAAGGCAAAATGCATTAAAAAAAGACCACGTGTTATTTTTTTGGCATGTAAGATGGGATGGAACCTTGACTTCAAGGTTGAACATTTCAGGGCATCATCACTAGGGCAAAGGGCCATTCCTTAAGGCCATAGCCTATAGTGATATTTTGCTTGAAAGAATATTAATTTCCATATCCAAATGTTTGGATGTTTTGAAATATTTAATTCATGATTGAATATCCTTGTATGTTTGTACTAAGTTTTTTTTTTTTTTTTTTTTGTTTGTTTACAGGCTGCTTTGAAAGCTGCAGCACAAACAAACGGTGTTAGGAATGAAGAGATTGCAGCCCTTCGGTTGGAAGCAGAGGTATTGTAGACTCATCTGTATAATTGGTTTTTTTTTTTTCCAGCATTTCATGTGTGAAAATTCTTTTTATGAACAATTGAGATTGCATCTGTTTTTGAGTCAGACTGCTAGGGATGAGGCAGTTTCTTCTGTGGAACAGCTCCAAGAAGCTTGGAGTGAAATTAGATCCCTTCGAGCAATAACACAAAGAATGGTTTTGACTGAAGAAGAGATGGTTTGCATTTATTAATCACTCTACATTGTTCATTTGCTGCCTATCACTTTTTACATCATAAGTATATGGATCTTTCTTTCTATATCTCAGGAGGAGGTAGTTCTTAAGAGGTGTTGGCTTGCACGATATTGGAGGTTATGTGTTCAGCATGGTAATGCCACTTTGTTTCTTTTCTTTATGCTACCTAGCTTCTTGTCTGTTATTGTGAATTATTCATATTTTTGCTAGATATATGTTTAGTTATCCATGGTTGGAATAACTATGAGTTCTGCCATTTCTATTAGGGCCTGTTTGGTTTTCCAATTACAACCGTAATTGGCTGAAAATGTGTAATGATTACTTACCCTTGTAATGTGTGGTGACATCACTTACATTTGACTGCAATGATTACACTATACCATTGTTTGTTTTACGGGCATCACTGTAAAAATGGGCATTTTTGGTATATAAAAATGTAATGATTACAATTTCCTTTACCTGTTTACTTTACATGTGTATTTGACTATCGTTTCTTGTGCCGTAATTCTCTTTAAACCAAACACCCTGAAAAGATAATGACGGCTTATTTACTTTGAATTGTGCGAGAAATGGAAAACAAAATACGTGTACACCCATAAAAAATATACACCAACATCACTGTTTGCTTTAGTTAACCTCAATAGTAGTGATAAAAGTTGATGAACAAAAGACTAAACTATTAGGTTGCCAGTGTTAGATTTGCCTATCAACATCCTCAGTTTTGAGCTGACTTTGACAAGGATATGATTTTTCTAGGGTGGCTCGTGCCTCCTAGGAGTTTTCTTTTCTTTTCTTTTCTTTTTTTTTTTTTTTCTTTTTTCTTTTTTTTTTTCTTTTTTTTTTTTTTGAATTATGAGGGATGCTTCGTTATGTAGAATGAAAGATTTTTTGGTTGCATCTTTGTGCCTTCTAGCTCCAAGTTACTATGCCTTCTATTAGAAAACCTTGAAAAGTTAGGTGTTTCAAATCAGGTGGCCTCCAAAATCTAGTCTACCTGGAGTTGTTACCTAGGCTTGAGTAATGTGGGGTTGCACACCCCTCCATGCTTCAATGATGGTTTTTGAAGGTTTTTTAGCTGAAAAACTGGGTTAAGGGTTCTCCTGCATTTTTCTTTTTCTAAGTCCAGAACAAGATCCTGCTAGCTTAGCTTGACGGAATTAGATGATTTGGTTAGCCTTATTAGGAGGGGTGTCCACACTAGCCTCATAACATGGTTGAATAGTTGTCTTAAATTATTTTTTTCCATAAAGTACAATAACCATGCAATGATCACATGCTACTTCAAGTCTCTAGAGTCTGAAGCCTTCCTCTAAACCTCTAATTTAGCATTTGCCCTGTCTCTAGTCTTGTTGGTTAACACCACATATCTGCAAACAACATGCACCATGGGACCTCATTCGGGGCACTGGTAGGTAATTCATGCACACACAGGTTTTCCAACATTAATAATGCATGTTAAGAGGCATATATGCAACAAAATAACACTACAAAATAATAAATGGATGTACTTATCAATTTGAATTGTCCAATTAATGAGGAACATCTTGGATTGACCATAGGTAAAAAGTTTCGATTGGTCCAATGATCATAAAGGGTTGATCAATCACCTACTTCTAGATTCACCCTGAACTTAAATGTGAAGTGGACCATGTGTTTATGTCATGATTAGCACATTTTCTTAATTATATGGACTGCTCAATCGATTAGCCACCTCTTGAATGGACTTTACATCTATCTGTGAATTTGTCTGGATGTTTCTTAACCACCTGCTCAATATAGTTTGGTTTGGACTGTTTTCAGTACTGGGATGCTACACCTTGACATCATCTCTGCAATTCTCAATCTTTACTCATGATTAACTACCCAATGCTTGTTATAGACGTTAGAATAGTTGTGATGAAAGTTTCACCCTTAAGCTTCATAGGGATGAGACGATGACATGACATTCTAGAGGCATATCTCCACTTCATGCACCCAGCTCAAATTCTATAAGAAATCCTCACGGGTCTTTCCATCCTCTTGAATAATAGAGATAAGGTAATGAAAGACATCACTTTTGAGTAATCACTTGACCATCAATTTTGACTAAACCTTGTCTCTATAGTTGTTCTTTCTAAAATTTCTCTGGAAATTCTCCGTCTTTCTGCTAATTTAAGCCTCTAGACTTTGGAACCTTCCTCCAAATCTCTCTTTCAGCCAGTGTTTTAAATGTTGACGATATCAGCCGATATATCCCACGATATATCTTGTATTCCACTTGTGCGATATGAAACACACTAGTAGTGAGATATATCCCACATGTTCGATTTGGTGAGCATATTTTTTCCGGTAAATCATGTCAAATCAGTGTCAAATTGTTATAAATCCATGATTTTTCATGTTTTGCATGGCATGAAAAATCATGGATTGGGAACTTCGATTTCGAGATTTGGAGGAGAAGGACCGAGTAGCGGAAAATTAAAAAAAAAATCAAACATGTATGTAACCTAATCCAGTGATTCTTCTATTGCTTTTGAATGTATTGCTTGTGTTTCCACATGTCTTTTTACATTTTTAAATTATATGAATAGACTTTGAATATACTTACATCTATTTAGTTAGACAACGCATATATTAGGACCCCATACAAAGAAAACCTATTGTGTGCACTTGTTTTTGGTAATGTTTTGATTTGTGTGTATTAATGTCTTTTTTAACAATCACTGAAATTTTGTTGAAAATTTCGACCAATTTCCAATGTTTCCCCATGTTTCCAACAACTACGATACATTACGCGATACAACCAATATATCCCATGCGATAACTGATACATACCTGTGGACTACAAATAACACCAATAGATAACTTTTCACAAACAAAGTGGCAATCAAATTCAATGTGCTTGGTTCGTTCATGGAACACGGGATTTGAAGGGATTGCAACCTGATTATCATAGAGCAAAAAGTTAGGGATGATGTGGGAATGCCTAGTTTAGACAAAAGGGGTTGAAGCCAAATGATTTCCCTAGTTCCTTGCTCCATAGATTTATACTCAACCTTAGCGGGAGAATGTGCCACAATAGACTGCTTTTTACTCTTTTACGAAACAAGTATACCCCTAGTGAGCATACAGAAACCCGAGGTAGAACGATGGTCATCAGGTCAACCCAATCAACATCATAGTAAGCACTAATATGAAGAAGGTCGTGATCATAGTAGAGGGTGCCATTAGCAAGAGTTGCTTTTAGACAATGGAGGATATGATATGCATCTTCGAGATGGTTCGCACATGGACTCGGCTTGAACCAACCAATCTCACTCACTACATAGCACTATTAGGAAGAGTGATTGATAGGTAAATAAGTTTACCTACAACAGGACGAGACATGCCAAGGTTTTCCAGTTGGTCATCCTCAAAAAGATGATGATTGACTTCAACTGGGTTTTGGTAGGATGTTCTCCAAGCATTCTAGATGACTAAAGAAGACAAACGGCATATTTCTACTAGGAAATGAAAATACCCTTAGTGGAACTCCACGTGCAACCTCAACCCCATGGAAATTCCAACGGTGTCCCAAATCCTTAATTTCAGAGCTCCTTACAAGAAACCATTTCACACTAGAAATGTCTGCCACACTATCTCCTGTCACAACAATGTCATCAACGTAGACGACAAGAATCATAGTACACGAGCACTTTTCTTGTTAAACATAGAATGATCGGATGAACACCTCTAAAATCCAATTTGCAAGATTGTAGTGTTAAACTGTTCAAAGACTACCAGAGACCATACAACTCTTTCTTCAACTTACACACCTTCCCTTGGAAACCTTGAGGGTGAAACCTGATAGGAGTATGCATGCAAATTTCTTCATGAAGATTGCCATAACTGAAAGCATTCTTCACGTCGAGCTAATAAACCAACCAATGCCGATGGGCCACCATGGAGAAGAGAACTCGTATAGAGTTTAACTTTGCAACTTGAGAGAACGTATCCTAATAGTCAACTCCAAACTTCTGTGTGAATCCCTTTGCAACAAGCCGAGCCTTAAAGAGCAATGGATCCATCTATTTATACTTGAAGATATACATCTACTTGCAGCCAACAACATGATTTCCATCAGGAAGATCAAGAAGCTCTCATTTATCCAACCTCTCAAGAGCTTCCATCTCATCAACCATCACCTCTTTCTATTGAGGATCTTACAAACAATCTGCCACCTTGGAAGGAATGGGAATAGACGAAGGAGTAGAAACAAATGCTTGAAGAGGTGGAGAAAGACCATCATAAGAAATAAAATACCAAATTGGGTGGGTGAAAGGTTGTAACGACCCGCCCGACCATTGTGATATTGTTCACTTTGCCGAAGCTCACAGATTTGTTCCTGCACGGCGGAAGCATGGCCACACACCCACAGAATGCATCACTTGGGTGTGTGGCCATGCTTCCGCTGTGCAGGAACAAATCTGTGAAGGTTGGTTGGGCTGATGTGGGCGGGACCACGGGAGCACTAGGTCTAGCGAGCTACCAGTCGATCGGGACCCAAAGCGAACAATATTATTCTTTAATTGGAGTGACGCGTTTTAAATCCGTGAGCTTCGGCAAAGCAGATAATATCACAATGGTGAGGCAGGTCGTTACAAATGGTATCAGAGCCGAGGACGGCTCTGCCCTCGGTGGGGGATATTGTGACACAATACTATGGCACATGTGGGCGAACGCTGAGTGGGCGGGGTCTGAAAAGACTTGGGTGAGCTACCAGTAGTTGGCAGACTACTATGCTAGGCAGTGGGGTGGAACCTTATCCCACATCGGAAGCGCCGTTTAGAGTTTTGGTGGTTATATGTGGAGGCTCTCCCTTAATCGGTGTGACGTGTTTTAAATCCGTGAGCTTCGGCAAAGTGGACAATATTACAATGGTGGGGCGGGTCGTTACAAGCTACCAGTGGTTGGCAGGCTATTGTGTTAGGCAGTGGGGTGGAACCTTGTCCTACATCGGAAGCACCGTCTAGAGTTGTGGTGGTTATATGTGGAGGCACTCCCTTAACCAGTGTGACGCGTTTTAAATTCGTGAGCTTCAGCAAAGCGGACAATATCACAATGGTGGGACGGGTTGTTACAAATGGTATCACAGCCGAGGACGGCTCTACTCTTGGTGGGGGATATATGGTGACACAATACTGTGGCACATGTGGCCGGACGCTGAGTGGGCGGGGTCTGAAAAGAAGACCTGGGCGAGCTACTAGTGGTTGGCAGGCTACTGTGCTAAGTAGTTGGGTGGAACCAGTGTTCGAGTTGTCGGTATTGCTACAAGTTTCGCTGGCCAGAGATAAAGATATAATATCGTTATCGTCGATAACCAGAAATGCGGGAAAAAAGAGGGAAACATGGGGAAAACGATGAAATTTTTCAGTGAAACTTCAAAACATGTCTAAATACACATATTTACATATTTAGGAATAAAAAATTGCGAAAAGAATACATTACATAATAAGTTTTCATTTAATGGGACCCAAAAAGCATGCGATGCCATAAAAAATCACTTTAATATCAACCAAAATGAGTTTATATATTACAAATGCAACTGGCATACAGTAAGTAAGACATGTAAAAGTAAATGAACTCAAAGAAAAAAAACAAATATATGATTGATCTAGAACTTTTGTGGCCCATTAATCGTCAATCACCACTTTTTCCTTTGGTATGGTCCACTTGATAATTGGATGTGCTTATTTTTTCGATAATAAGCTAAAATGATTTGGTATCTACACTATTAACTCGTTTTGACAAAACATTTTATGGTATGGGCCAAAAAATGAAACAAATCCAAATCTTAGGTGGACCACACCACATGAAAAAGTGATCATTAAATGGCAACCATTAAAAAAATTACGGGGGTTACATAAGTTTTGGAGCAAGCTAATATTTTTTTTTCCCCTTCATCCAGGTCTATTAGACCTTATGAACAAATTGGATGGAAAATAAACATCGTGATGGGCCCCAAGAAAGCTTCAACGGTGGATATCATTCCCACCACAACTTCCTATGGTGTGGACCACTTGAGCCTCATATCTGGCTCCATTTTGGGCTCATTCCCTAGAATAACATATCAAAATGGATGGACGGTGTAGATAAAACAAATATATCATGGTGGGCCTTACAGAGCCCTGACAGACCATCCGTCTATAGGCTCCTGATCCGCGCCAACGCCGATTTTCCCCGTAGCAAAGTTATCTGATAACTTTCTGAGAACTCATCATATGTGATGTGAGTCCAAAATCTGAACGGTCTAAGTGATGCAACACTCCATGAAACTTCTATGGTTCAACTTTTGCTTTCATCTAAGACTTCAGTGGGCTATTATAAAAGAAAACAATTTTCTTCCTTGATTTGCATCTTTCTTTGCTATGGCCCACCAGAGTTTTAGATCAGGGTAAAATTTGGTTCCTGGGAGTTTCATGGGATGCCACATCACATGAACAGTTCAGATTGGAGGCCCACTACACGTGTGAAAAGATGTGTACGTGCCTCGTGTAGCCGTGCCCGAGGAAAAAGGACGCGGATTAGCTATATGACAGGTTGAGTAGCGAGACTCGCTATTGAAGTGACATCACCAAGTTATGTGGATCCTATCATGATGTATGTGTTGTATCCACACCGTCCATCCATTTGGAGAGAACATTTTAGGGCATGATCCAAAGAATTAGGAAGATCCAAAACTATAATGGACCCCACCAGGGAAAACAGTGGAGTGAGTTACACCCACCGTTGAAACCTTCTTAAGGTCCACCGTGATGTTTATTTGAGATCCAATCTGTTCATAAGTTAACATAAACATTAAATAAGGTAAAACACAAATATCAACTTCATTGAAAACTTTTGTGACCATTAGAAATTTTTAATGGTGAGCGTCACTCTCTCCACTTTTTCTGTGGTGGGGTCCACTCGAGATTTGGATTTGAATCATTCTTTGGCTCATGACCTAAAATGGTCTCTCAAAATGGATGGACGGTGTGGATACAAAACATACATCATGGTGGGACCCACAGAACTTAGTGACGTCACTTCAGTAGCGAGTTGGCTACTCGACCCGACAGTAGCACCTCCGCGCCAGATAAAAAAGGGCTTCAAACCAATTTTTCATCCAAGAGACCCTGAAACCCTGGATTCTTCCCCAAATCTCCGGATTTCTCTGGATTTTTTTTATTTTTTTATTTCGCATTTCCTTCCTAAATCAATTCCGTTTTCAGGTAACAATCTAATAGAAAGAAAAAGGGAATCGAGATGTTCTTTATGGTAGCCTACGAATGGTGAGCTTCGATTCAAATGGCCCACCAAATATAGCTTCCAATCAGGGTAATCTGTTTTACAGGTGTGGAAATCCACCCTATTGAAAGTCCCCCCCCCCCCCCCCCCCCCCCCCTCTCTCTATTTTTTTTTCCAATTTTTTCAATAGTATCGGTATCGTTGGACTGCGATACCGATACTATTGGCCGATATTGCGAACACTGAGTGACAACTGGACTTTTCGCAAAAAATCAATAAAATCGCCGATAAATCGGCGATATTAGGAAGACAAACGAAAAAAGGGAGTTTCGGTGTCGCAACTCTAGCGATACCAAAATTATCGGCGATAATTCGATAATATCGCCGATAATTTAAACACCGGGTGGAACCTTGTCCCACATCGGAAGCGACGTCTAGAGTTGTGATGGTTACATGCGGAGGCTCTCCCTTAACTGGTGTGACGCGTTTTAAATCTGTGAGCTTTAGTAAAGCGGACAATATCACAATGGTGGGGTGGGTCATTACAAAGGTGCTGGTGTGGTACCTTACCAGAGCAGTGAAGATATGTTTGGCCCTACGAAGGGAAATAGGAAGATTGGATGAATCAAGTGTAGGGCTAGGATTTGCCACCAAGTTATCAAACTGATGAAGGTCATGAGGCTTAAAAGTAACTTGCTTAGGGTTGGTCACTTCACCTATAATTGGGAGAGGAACAGAAGTGGAACCATTGGCTGACTTTAACCCAACATAAGGAATGCTTTCCAAGAATGCAATGTTCTTAGAAACATACTTAATTGGTTTCTAGACAATAACATTTGTACCCCTTTTGACTTGGAGAATATCCTAAAAAATGCACTTAATAGACTGATTACTAAGTTTCATCATGTGATGGACCAACGACATTGACAAATCATACACACCTAAACACCTTGGGTGGAACAGTGAATAACAGGAAGGTGGGTTTCAAAAGTTGGCTCGGATACTTATTTTGAAGTGATTGAGATAGCATCCTATTGATCATATAGGCAGCAATTAGATTTGCCTCATCACAACAGACCTTCAGAACACTCATCTCTATCAATATGGATAAGGTGACTTCCAATTAATTGCGATTCTTTTATTTAGATACCCCATTCTATCGAGGGGTATAAACACATGAGATCTGAAATTCTGTCCCATTATTGACAAAGAAACTTTGTAAATCATAAAATTCACATTCTTTAGCATTATTTGACTTAAACACTTTGATATGCAACCAAACTGCTTTTGGACATTTGTGTGAAACATATGTACAGTAGAATGGACTTCATGTCTGCTTTTCATCAAATATATTCAGGTGGACTTATTAAAATTGTCAATAAAGGAAATGAAATATCTAAGACCAAATACCAAAACAATTGGGACAGTGTTTTAAATATCGATGATATCGGCTGTCCCACCTGTGTGATACGAAACGCACAGGTAGTGCCAATATATTCCACATGTTCAATCCAATGAGCATTTTCAAAATTTTATCCCTTTTTTTAAATTATGTTAAATCAATGTCAAAATGATTATAAATCCATTGGTTCTTCATGGTTTACATGAAAAATCATGGAGTTGGAGCTTTGATTTCGATATCCATTAGTTCTTCATGTTCTCAATTTTTTTATTTTTTTTTTGAAAATTTCCTTCAACTAGCTATCTATTGAGACTAATTTTGAAGTATTTGGCAGTATTTGATGAAATGATAATCACACACACTCTAATTTCGAAATTTGAGGTTAGGTGGTATGATTTGTAGAAAATTCGAAATTTTCCCAAATTGCTTGCAATGTTGCACTCTAAACATGAACTCTAGCATGTATGAGGGCTAATCTACTAATTTGTTAAGTCCTTACCAATTTTTAGAAAATAAAAATTATTAAAATATATTTTTTTTCAGTTTCCATTGACCAGCTATCAACTGAGACTAATTTCGAAGTATTTATGAGTGTTTGATGAAATGATCATCACATAAACTCTCAATGTTATGCATTCAATTTGAATATAGTTGCATTAGTTCAGTCAGACAACACATAGCTTAGGACATATACAAAGGAAACCTATTATGTGCACTTCCTTTTTGAGATGTTATGATTTAAAAGTGTGTATTAAGGTCTTTTTTTAACAATCCCTGAACTTTCATTGAAAAATTCAACCATTTCCCTGATGTTTCCTAAAAAGTGAAATAAATTATCAATGTAAACAATATATCCCGTGCGATAACCAATACGTATCTTTATCCCAAGGATGCGATACGTAACGCGATACCGATATTTCAAACACTGAATTAGGACAGGTCCTCACACATGAAAATGAACTAATGAAGGAGCAGTTGATTTATTGAGACTAATACGAATAGACCGAGTATGTTTTGTCAATTCACAAGTTTCACATTGCAATGTAACAATGCATTGAACTTGTAAGGAAATAGAAGGGAACAAACTGAACTAAAAGGAAACGAAATATCTAAGACCAAATACCAAAACAATTAGGATAGGTCTCACGCATCAAAACGAACTAATGAAAAAGAGCAATTGATTTATTAAGAGTAATAAGAATAGACCAAGTATATTTTGTCAATTCACAAGTTTCACATTGCAATGTAACAAATGCATTGAACTTATTAGGAAATAGAATGTGAATGGAACAAACGGAACTATGTCCTAATTGGGTGTGTGTCGCACCCCGAAAATGGTGCCTGGGCCCCTGACTCCGCTCTTGGGGTGTGATAAGGGGGTGATTTTTTATTTTTATATTTTTATATTTTTTTGTGTACGGCTATAAATTAGTGTCCCCTTTTTTCATTTCAATTACATCACAAAGGCCTACAATGTATCATAGCAAGACCCAAGATATGGCACTATGCATATAACATCCAAAATACATCTTTTTCTTAACATACATTATTGATTTACATCTTTTGATTTCTAGAGAGAGAGAGAGAGAGAGATTCTAAATTATGTAATGAGGATCTCTCATGTTATGTCCCTAAATCTAGTGTCAATAATCCGTGATTACTATATACCAAATTTTGGTTGACGACCTCCGTAGAACTCCGATTTTGGGGCTTCCAACTATCGCATACTAAGTCTCATAAGCGGGGCTCCACAAAGAGGATTTCTGGAAGTAAAGACGACACATACGTATCATTTCTCAAATTTTCATCATATTCAACGTGTTACTGTGTTCAACTGAGCACATCAAGGCAAAACCAAAACATAAACCATGTCATATTTACTATACTTGTTGTACATATACAAGGTACATAAAAAAATATATACACTAATATGTACAAGATAGAAAGGAGGACAACTGGAGTCTGTAATCTCTACTCCTTCAGCTCCCTACTCTTACCTGTAAAAATTAAAAAATAAAAAAATAAAAATGGAAACCTTAAGCTACTAAGCCCAGTGAGTGCGTATGTGCAGTGAAAATGCATGTTTCATGTCATGCTCATATCATGCACAGGCCTACTGGGCGGATAACAATAAAAGAAAGATACATTGCATGATGCCACTTCTCATGTTCTAAATTTTCAACATTTCCCAATTGGATCACCAAGGTCTGAAACAGAGGTAGGACTCGCATATGATTGCTACCCACTTGCACAGGGTTTTCTATAGTGGTCCACTGCGGAGGTGCGTCTACATAATTCTTGGGCCGAACTAGTCTAACCCACTTGTGTTGAACCTCACTATCTGCCTAACAACGAGAAGTCATAAGTCGCCTGGCAAAATGATAGTGGACAATTTACGAGCTCGTCACACACAACCTATCTTTGCTTGCCCGAAAGCAGGTCAGGTCGAACCTCTCAACCAATTGACACGCGTCGGTGGTAGTTGCCACTTAGGTATTTCGGCATTCTAGCGCTCTATTCATCCACCCGGTCTAGGCATTGGTTGCTCCCAATGGTACCAATCGGGGTTTAGGGACTTTCACCCAGGAACCCTTTAATCATGTCCTGTTGAATTACACATTTCCGGTGTGGTGTCCAACTCAAGTCATAACAAAGTATGTTTCATCGCATTTACAATCACCGTATGCATATGTCCACACACAAGCACAATATATCATGTTTTTCTAGGCAAGCATAGGAAGACCTTCCTCATATGGTCTCCTCATGAATTTAAGTTCCTCATAGAGATCTCACGTAATGCATCCTATATCTAGACGGTTCACATGCTAATCATAGACACATCGTGTATCGCAACACAACCCACTGTGATCACCATACCATGATATGAATCATTCACTCTCAATCATACAATGATACAACAACTATGAACCATGCATATGATATTCACATGACTAAGCCAATCTTAAATCCAATCCGAGATTCATTCCGCTATAAGACTTCATGCCACAAGCATGCTTTATCTCAAGAGTTAACTACACCAAAAGGAGGAAGGATAACTCTTTCAAACGTTTAGTCAAACAGGTAGCGGGCAGACTTTGTAAGAGACCGAGAGAAACTGATGGAAATACGTATGAATTTAAACAAAACTAAATCATCTCTATCATCCGATCTTCCATTAATAACCTAACCAATTAAATCAGAAAATCCAGCGATAACCTAACCAACTAAATTGGACAATCCAACAATAACCTAACCAATTAAATCAAAATATCTAGTCTTCTAAAGGGCTTTCAAGGAAAATCCAGCAATAATCTAACCAATTAAATCAGAAAAATCTAGTCTTCTATAGGGCTTTCAAGGAAAATCCAGCAAAAACCTAACCAACTACATCAGAAAATCCAGCAATAACCTAACCCTAAATAATAATAAAAATCTATTTTTCTATAGGGCTTTCAAGTAACCTAATGCACATATATGCGTGCTCCTAATCTATGCACTCACCTGTAACAATCAGAGGATTGGATTTCAAACTCGGCTTCTACTTCCTTTTCTTCTTCTTCTTTTCAACTTCGAACTTAAGCTAGAAGAGAGTGCTGGAAATGGGTTGTTGAAAGAGGGTTTTTTTTTTTTTTTTTGTTTATGGACTTGAAAATGGTTTTAAATTTGGCTTTTGTCTAAAGGAAGAGTTGGGAGGTGTTTTGTGATATTTTTGAGAAGTTTAAGCTGATGGTAACAATAAAAAAATTGTTATTTAAGTGATTTGACATAAAACATTCCAAGGATTTTAAAAAAATCGAGGTCATTTGAGTTATTTTATCAAAATATATATGTGCATATCTATTCATAACTTACAATCCGGGTGTCATATTGACATGCTGTTTTCGCCAGTAATTCCGTAACTCGACTATGGTCACAACGGTTAGTCTCTCGAACCTAATGGATTTTGAAAACTCGATGATGGTCTTCCGCCTGATAAAATAAGGACATAGTTGTCATTTATCAGATTGTTTAATTTTAAGTCCGTATATTAAAATTCGGACATCGGGTTGAAATGCAGCTTGTTGCTCGATAACAGAACAACATTTTAATCAAGTCAAAATATTCTCGAGGCCAATGGGCGTACAGTCAACGGCTATCCAGTGTACGAACCAGATGTCGGGGCCTTGGGTCTTACATCTCATCACCCGCTCACCTAACACAACTCGCTAGGGTTTCCTGAAATGTATAAACAACTAACATGAGCTCAAAATAGCCCAGTAGGTGCAACTCTCTTCTCCACAATGATTTCAATGATCACATCATATACATCAGGTAAATACATATATCAAATAATCCAGTAGATAAGATGGACAATGTATGCAATGCAAAAATGAATGTAAGGAACCCATCTCCACATACTCCACAAATGCTGTAAACAAAACGACCCCAGGCAACACCACCCGTCCTTGGTAGTAGCGTGCCCAAGTATGCTCGCTCCACTTGGATCTGCTGATGGGCCCATCACATTTACCTCCACCCGTCCTCAATAGTAAGGCATCCTACCCGGACCATCCAGTGGACCTATGCGTGATTCACTTGTCCTTGGTGGTAGGGCCAAATGGTAGTGATCAATTAGAGTCATGTTCCTCCTACTCGGACCGATCGTTGGAGGGAGAAATTTGTTCACACCTTAACTAACCTTGGCAGTTAGGGATCCCGCTCTATAGTCATGTCATCCCAACCAGGCTCGTCAAACCTCCTCCCCACCCATCCTCGATAGCGGGGATCTCGCACATCCAAAATGCTTACCTAAGTAGAAAATGGTTTGATGATTGTAGTGTGAAGAAAAGAGGAGAAGAGTGAGAGAGAAGAAGAAAGAGGAGGGTTTTGAGAAAGATGTTGTGTTAGGCTCAACATACCCTACCACACAATATTTTGTTATAATAGAGCATATAGTACACCGCAAGAGGAGGAATATGTGCACATGCACTAACGTAAAAAAAAAACTATACACTAACATTCTCTATACTCCCCCTCAAGTTGGAGCATAGATGTTGATCATGCCCAACTTGTCACGAACATGATGAAGAGCATCTCGACTCAAAGACTTTGTAAGAACATCAGCTAGTGGATCCCCGGATCGAACAAAAGGGGTGACGATTTTCTTAGAAGTAACTTTCTCGCAAATAAAGTGACGGTTGACCTCAATATGCTTAGTTTGCTAGTGGAAAATCGGGTTACGAGCAATATGGATGGCCGCTTGGTTGTCACAATGAAAAGGAACAGATCAGAAGGAGGATAGCCAAGTTCTTCAAGAAGGTTGCGAAGCCACAAGAGCTCACACGTCGCATGAGCCATAGCACGATATTCTACTTCAGCCAAGGACTGAGCAACAACCAGTTGCTTCTTGCTCTTCCATGTTATAAGATTGCCATCTAGGAAAGTACAGAAGCCGGATGTAGAGCGGCGATCATAAGTACTACCTGCATAATCAGCATTGGAATAACCAGAAAGATGAAGATGACCATGCAACTGAAAGTGGAGGCCAAGACCCGGGGCTGATTTTAGATACCGAAGTATGTGGTAGACAGGCGTGAGATGGGAGGTATGGGGAGCTTGCATGAATTGGCTAACAACACCCACCGCAAATGAGAGATCTGGGTGAGTAATAGTCAGGTAAATAAGTCGTCCTACAAGTCGTCAATACATCTCGGGATCAGTAAGGAGAGCACCATCATTTGGTCGAAGCTTTTGCAAAGTATTCATGAGAGTGGTAGCAGGCTTGCACCGTAATATGCCGGTCTCCATGAGAAGATCGAGCGTATATTTTTATTGTGACAAGACCAATTTGGATGGTGAGCGTCCAACTTCAATTCCAAGGAAGTAGCAAAGAGGACCAAGATCCTTGATCTCAAAATTGGTCTTCAAAAATTCTTTGACCTCCCTCATTCCAATAGAATCACTACTAGACAGAACAATATCATTCACATAGACAATGAGAACCATGATGCCCGTCGATCGATGACATATAAAGAGACAATGATCGGCATGACTACGAACAAAGTCGAACTCTAAGAGAGCCTGACTGAATTTTTCGAACCATGCACGTGAGGATTGTTTGAGTTCATAAAGAGCCTTCTTCAACCGACATACAAGTGCAAGGTTGTGGGAAGCAACAAAGCCAGGAGGTTGATGCATGTAGACTTCCTCTGTAAGATCCCCATGGAGAAATGCATTCTTAACATCAAGTTGAAACAAGGACCATGATAAATTAACGGCCAGGGAGATCACAATGCGAATCGAATTAAGCTTAGCCATCAAAGAAAATTTCTCAAAGTAATCCACACCATGAGTCTATGTGTAACCCCTAGCAACAAGATGGGCTTTATAGTAATCAATGGAGCCATCTGGAAGAAACTTGATCGTATAAACCCATCGACATCCAATAGGTTTATGCCCTAAAGGAAGTAGCACAAGGTTCCAAGCAATGTTTTAAATATCAACGATATCAGCCGATATATCCCACAATATATCTTGTATCCCACCCATGCGATACGAAACGCACAAGTAGTGCCGATATATCCCACATATTCGATCCAGTGAGCATTTTCAATTTCCGATCCCCTTTTTTTGTTGAAATTATGTTAAATCAGTGTCAAATGGGTATAAATCCATTGGTTCTTCATGTTTTGCATGAAAAATCATGTAGTTAGAGCTTTGATTTTGATATTCATTGGTTCTTCATGTTTTCCTTTTTTGAATTTTTCATTCAACCAGCTATTAATTGAGACTATTTTTGAAGTGTTTCGGAGTATTTGATGAATGATCATCACTAACACTATAATTTCAAAATTCGAGTTTAGGTGGTCTGATTTGGGGAACATTAGGGAAAATTCAAAATTTCCTCAATTTCTCCCAAATTGCTTGCAATGTTGCACTCTAAAATATGAAATAAAGCATGTATGAGGGTTGATCTACTGATTTGTTATGTCCTTGTCAATTTTCAAAAAATAAAAATAAAATTTTTAATTAAAAATCAATAGAAATTATTAAAATATTTTTTTTTTTTTCAAAATTTCCCTTCAACCAGCTGTCAATTGAGACTAATTTCGAATTATCTAGTAGTGTTTGATGAAATGATCATCACATACACTAAATATTATGCATTCAATTTGAATATAGTTGTATTAGTTCAGTCAAACAACGCATCGCTTAAGACCCTATACAAAGGAAACCTATTATGTGCACTTCTATTTTGAGATGTTATGATTCAAAAGTGTGTATTAAGGTCTTTTTTAACAATCCTTGACGTTTCATCGAAAAATTCAACCATTTTCACAATGTTTCCCAAAAAGTGCGATAAATTACACGATACAAACGATATATCCCATGCGATAACCGATATGTATCTGTATCCCAAGGATGCGATAAGTAACGCGATACCAATATTTCAAACACTGGTCCCAAGTATGATTCTTCTCAAGAGTAGACATTTCTTATATCATCGCCTTCGTCCAGCCAGGACTTTGAAAAGCATGTGAGAGAGACTGAGGAATAGTCTGTGATGAAAAGGAAGCTATAAATGATTGAAAAGACGGTGAGAGATGATCATTTGAAATGAAATTACCAATGGGGTGTTAAGTGCAGGATCGTAACCCTTTGCGCAAGGCAATGGGGAGATCTAAACTCAAGCTAGGAGAGTCACTTGAGCCAACATCCAAAGTGAGCGGAAGGGTGGATGACTGAGCTTGTGAAGATTTATCTCAACGATGATACACCCGCAGAGGCTTAGGGTCACCCAAATCACCAACAGGATGCTGAATGAAGGGGAGAGGAGTTTCCCCGTGATCACTAGTGGAAAGTGGAAGAAGATGAGAGTCATTCCCCCTGTCTCGCAAGAGGATCACAGAGGGATCGGCCTAGAGTTGAGAAAAAAGAAATATCCTCAAAGAAGGTTACAACGGTAGACATTTATACTCTTTCTAACTCCAAGTATACCCTAAGAAAACACATTTAATTGCCCTAGGGCTAAGTTTATCATTACTTTCATCCAAAATTTGAACAAAGCATGTGCAATCAAAAACTTTAGGTGGTAGAGGAAATGGATTATCATGAGGATACAATATAGTAAATGAAGATTTGTAAGACAAGATACGTAGGGTATACGATTAATAAGAAAAGTAGCACTTAGAAGAGCATCACCCCAAAAATGTTTAGGTAGGTGTATACCAAGAAGAAGGGTGCGAGCAATTTCAAGAAGATGACGATTCTTTCGTTATGCAATATCATTTTGTTGAGGTGTGCGAGCACATGACGTCATAGACAAAATACCATGTTCCTTCAAGAAGGACAGAAAGGCAGTAGACATGTATTCGTCCCCATTATCAGAATGAAGGGTTTTGGTGGAACTTTGAAATTGAGTGCACACTTCATGATAAAATACTTTAAATGCATCAAACACTTCACTTTTAGATTTCAAAATATAAATCCAAGTCACGCGTAAATAATCATCAATAAAGGTAACAAAATATCTAAATCCAAAAGTGGAGGCAACCAGAGTTGGTCCCCAGACGTCTGAGTAAACCAGAACCAAAGGTTGAGATTTCCTCCCGGAAGAGCTAGGTGGAAACATAACACGATGATGTTTAGACAATTCACAAATATCACAGCATAACGATTTAGTGATAGATAAGGAGGGAAACAAAATTCTCAATCTAACTATGGATGGGTGGCCTAAGCGGCAGTGCCACTGTTTCATGGACTCTCGATCCAGAGAAAGGGTACTAAAAGCAACAATGGGTGTTTCATCGAGAAGATAAACGCCTCCTCGCTCATGCCCCCCACCAATCACTCTCTTCGTCTGTAGGTCCTAGAATAAACAATAAGAAGGGAAGAAGGTAATGGAACAATTTAATGATTTACTAAGAGATCTAACAGACAATAAGTTTAATGGAAAACGAGAAACATACAAGATTGAGGATAAAGGCAAGGAAGAAGAAAGAGGAATGAAACCAATCCCAAAGATGGGAGTTTGGGTTCCATCTATGACTGTAACATATGAGTGTGGGGAGAAGGAGAATAAGAGGAAAAGAATTGAGACTTACCAGTCATATGGGAGGAAGCTCCAGAGTTTATGACCCGGGAGGTTGGAGAGGATGATGCAAGAAGAGCAGCATCTGACTGGGTCGAAGTTGCGTGAGATGGCTTAGGAATATCACGAACGTAAAGCCGCATAAGGGTATCATATACGACCCGAGAAATTATTAGAAACTCCCCTGAAGTAGATTGCTCAGTTGTTGAGGTGGAAGATTGTGTCTCAAGAGCAACTGTGGATGCAACAGAAGTAGCGGCATACGTACGATGACCAAGGATCTGCCAACAATAATCAACAGTGTGATTAGTTCCGCCGCAATACGAACAAATGCGGGAACCATCACGTCCTCGTCCTCATCCACATCCACCACGACTACGAAGATTACGATCTCCCTCGCGGCCTCTACCAAGACCACCATAACCAGAAATGTGCCCTGAACTCAAGGATGGAACCCGAAGGCCAAGAGAGGACTGATCGCCAACAAGATGTGTCGAACGCTCGGTGGCACAAATGAAAGTGAAGGAAGAGCAGAGACAATAGTACGCTAACACATGGTATAGATTGTCGTCAATGTGGGAAGAGGATCCTGCATAATAACCTGATTTGGAACATGAAGATAATCGGAATTCAACCCAGTTAGGAACTGCATGATATGAGTATCATCCCCTTGCTTATGGGCATGTTCATGATCCTCTTTACATTTGGAAGGAAGGAGTTGATACAAGTCCAACTCATCCTACATGCCCTGAAGCGTTGAATAGTAATCTTTTAATGATCTTGAGTTTTATTGGAACCGAGCGATTCATGAATAAGATGGAATACCCGTGAAAAATTCTGAGACTCCGAGAACATATCATGAAGCGTATCCCAAATGCATTTAGCCGAGGATAAAAACATCACTGATTGGCTAATCGAGGAATCCATACTATTCAACAACCATGCAATAACTTGATAATTCTCCTTTGTCCAAGACTTGTAGGTAGCATCTGTAGAGCTTGGAGGATCATTCAAAATATACGACAACTTCTCACGGGCTCCTAGGAACACTTTTACAGATTATGCCCATTGAAGATAGTTGTCATCATTCAACTTAGTGGATGTAATCTGCAAGGGGTTGGATTCAAGAGACCCCCATGCCAAGAGATGAGGGTCCTTTGTTAGCCATAGGAGACTCCAAGTAAGAAGGATTGATTCAAACAATTCTATCTCACTCAATTATTTAAGGGAATAAGAGATAAACCTCAAACAAATAGCAATCATCCAGTAAAAAATGGCCCATCTGAGTGAAAAACAGCCCCGCCGCACGTCCATTTGAGGTTAAAACCCTCTCGAACATGGATCTTAGGTTAAAATAAAAAATAAAAATCCTCCATGAGTAGCTCGGGAGGAAGATTTCAGTCCATCTTGAGCAAAGAAATAAAAAAAAAGCTTACCAATTTGATGTATCGAAGAAAAACGGAAGATGGGCCCTATTTTCGAATTTCTCTATTTCGCCCAAAACGTCATGAAAGGATGTCCAAAAAATTCTAAAAAAATGATGACGAATCTTCTAAAATCAAGATCTATCAAACCCCTAAACTTTTAGCTCAAATGGAGTCTATGCGTCCGTATAACGCTGATGTCAGCTGTACGACTGCTGACGTCAGGAAGGTGACGTGTCGCCTCTCAACTTGTTGGATGCGGAATGCCTAGATCTATGCTCTGATACCAAGTAGAAAATGGTTTGATGATTGTAGTATGAGGAAAAGAGGAGAAGAGAGAGAGGAAAAGAAGAAAGAGGAGAGTTTTGGGAAAGATGTTGTGTTAGGCTCAACATGCCCTAACACACAATATTTTAATATAATAGAGCATATAGTACATTGCAGGAGAAGAGGAAAGTGTGCACATGTACTAACATTAAAAAAACTATACACTAACATTCTCTATAACCTAGGCCCAGACCGATTGATGGGAGACCCCAACACAAGGGACCCAACAATAGCCGGACATGGGTTCTCCCTCTTTATGTCTTCTTCTCAACTATCATACTCCAACCCAAGTGTCATCTTACATCCGTCTACCCATCACCACAACATATGATGCAAGTGCATGAACTATTATGATACATGTCACATTTAGAAAGATGATGCCATGTTTAACAACATAGATTCACGTACGCTATCATTAAACTTTCTTGATACATTTCCCATCTGTAGGTTTACCATCTTCATAAAACAGTGAAACACATCAGCGGACTTTATCCACCATCACCATAACATATGATGCAAAAGCATGAACTATCATAATACATGTTGCATTTAGAAAGATGATGCTATGTACACTATCAATCAACCTTCTTGTTACCTTTCCCATTCATAGGTTTACCATCTTCATAGAACAGTGAAACATATCCAGTGAACTTTATCCACCATTATCCCATTACAACCCAAGTACAAGATAAACACACATTCCTCATAATGTCGATCTTTACACAAGTCCGAGTATCAACCCACAATATCAAAAGAGGTCTACGTGCATTTAAGGTCACATTCAAGATTAGCTTGCTGCACTAAACCACGTTAACATAGGGGTTAGTTTACATGTTAATATACCATGATACCCGACTATGGCCGCACGCAATGTTTTAAATATCGACGATATTGGCCGATATATCCCACGATATATCTTATATGCCACCTGTGCGATACGAAACACACAAGTAGTGCCGATATATCCCACACATTTGATCCGGTGAGCATTTTCAGTTTCCGATCTCTTTTTTTTTTTTTTTGTTGAAATTATATTAAATCAGTGTCAAATGGTTATAAATCCATTAGTTCTTCATGTTTTGCATGAAAAATAATAGAGTAGGGCTATGATTTGGATATCCATTGGTTCTTCATGTTCTCCATTTTTTTTCTCAAAATTTTCCTTCAACCAGCTATCAATTGAGACTAATTTCGAAGTATTTGATGAAATGATCATCACATACATTCTAATTTTGAAATTTGAGTGTAGGTAGTCCGATTTGGGGAAAATTAGGGAAAATTCAAAATTTCCCCAATTTCTCCCAAATTACTTGTAATGTTGCATTCCAAACATGAAATCAAGCATGTATGAGGCCTCATCTACTGATTTGTTAAGTCCTTGTCAACTTTTGGAAAATAAAAATCATTTTTAAATAAAAATAATTAAAATATTTTTTTAAAAAAAATTCCCTTCAGACAGCTATTGTCATTTAGGACTAATTTTGAAGTATTTAGGAGTGTTTGATGAAATGATCATAAAAAACACTCTAAATGTTATGCATTCAATTTGAATATAGTTACATTAGTTCAGTCAAACAATGAATAACTTGGGACCCTATATAAAGGAAACCTATTATGTGCACTTCTTTTTAAAGACGTTATGATTTAAAAGTGTATATTAAGGTCTTTTCTAACAATCCCTGAATTTTCATTGAAAGATTCAACCATTTTCCTAATGTTTCCCCATGTTTCCCAACAAGTGCGATAAATTACCCGATACAAACAATATATCCCGTGCAATAACCGATTCGTATCTGTATCTCAAGGATACGATACGTAACACGATACTGATATTTCGAACACTAGCCGCACGTACATTAACCCGAATTTATGACTAGGAAAAAATGAGTTATAGGGACATACCCAAATAATGGTTTGTGAGTGTTTAGGCACTGGGCACATCCCATTGTATGTTATCTCGGAAGAGTACTCGGACACAAGTTCCTAGTACATGACCCAAAAGGGTTTTTTTCCCCTTAAGTGGGCTTATTGCCCTTCTTGTCCAAATCCTATTCCAAGTGTTGTTAACTGTGTTCGAGAGGTCTGTCTAGCATTTAATGGGCATGCATCTAGGTAGGCTAGTTAACCGGCATGGTGGGCCACACAATATCACAATTTCATCTAGTTAAGTGGGCCACACAATATCACAATTTCACCTAGTTAGGTGGCCACATAAATATCACAAGTTCAGCTAGTTTAGTGGCCACACAAATGTCACAAGTTTACATAGTTGAGTGGCCACACAAATATCACAAGTTCACAGTCTAGTGGCCACACAATTATCACAAGTTCACATGATTGCATGGTTAGGTGGCCACACAAGTATCACAATTCCACATCGTTAAGTGGCCAAGCATACACTACATGTTTTCAAGGATTAGTGGTTAAGCAAGTATCACATGTTCACATGGTGGAGTTGCCATACTAGTACCTCAGGTTCTCATATGGCTCAATAATTGAAAATAATCAAGATCAAGGTATGACATATATGATATCTACTTGTGCAATCACGCCCATGAATCTAATGACATCAAATCACAATGTCACCATTCAAGAGACTAAAATATGTGCATCCATGTATTCAATCATCTACAACATACTACATGTTGTGCCAGATCCTTTGACATAAGGGCCTATTGGTGAACTACAAGGGTTCTTCACTATAGTACTCGAGTGAGGCGACTTGTACGCCACACTAGCATACATTGCATAAGTAAAAAAACTAAAAAATGTGCTACCTGAGCGTACCCGGACAATAGTCTACATGTGAATACCATTCGTGCACATTTCATCCACCTGATGTTCATTATTAGCGTACTTGAACATAGGGTATGGTGCACACCATCTAGTGTGTATCTCATAAGTCAAATAGGTTTGTTTCCCACTTGTGTAAGCATTCTCTCTAAGCATCGTTGACTAAGTTTGGGTAGACCTGTTTAGCCTTAGTGAGTGCTCGATTAAACTAGCTTAGGCTCAACGATTATAAGGTTAAGCCACTAATCTCTGTGTCGGTCTTATGATTTAAATGTCAAATCCTAATAACTACTCTACGGATCGTGTTTCGGGCTTGTGGGCCTCAGCAGTAGGCCCCAGCAGTGGGCTCCATATAAACATAAGGTGGCCCAAGGGCAAACAAAAGGATATCGTGGATATGACATATACCTCAAGTAGGCTTAGCTAAATGGGTGATGTAGAGCGGGTCGCGGATAGTTTCATGGCCAAGATGGATCAGAAAAGGCCCGGTTGACAACAGAAGTGATCCGGATAGTCGAACCATGATGCGACCCATCGAGGACGAGACAATGTCTACATATTCATCAAGGATAGTCGAACAATAATCTTTGCCCCTATGGCACCAGAGAACCACCTTGAAGCCTTTAAAGTGGAGGGGAGTTCCCTCTTGATCATTTGGGATTTCATGGAGGAATCCAATGAGACCGACGAGGTATACGTCGCAGTAGTGAAGGGAAATGAATCGGAACCCTCAAACATTCCTCCAAGTTTAAGAATATTGCTAAACGAATTCAAAGAAGTCTGGCCTGAAGATTTACCTGATGGATTACCCCTCATGAGGGACATCCAACATCACATAGACCTCATCCCTGGGGCTAGCCTGCCCAACCGCCCTCATTATCAGATGAGTCCGAAGGAGTGTGAGATACTTCATGGGCAAGTGGAGGAAGATGGATATATCCGACCCGGTGATGAGTGAAAAACAACATTCAAGACCAAGGGTTGTATGAGTGGTTGGTAATGCCCTTCGTCCTATCGAACGCTAAGTACTTTTATGCGTTTGATGAATCAAGTTCTAAAACCGTTCACTGGCCGATTTATGGTAGTATATTTTGATGACATACTAATATATAGCTAGGATGAGACAGAACATAGGAAACATCTCTGGCAAGTGCTGTAGGTCCTACAAATTAACAAGTTGTACCTCAACTTGAAGAAGTGTAGTTTTTTAACGGACAGCCATTGTTTATAAGATTTGTTGTAACGTCCACGGGCATCCGTGTGGACGATGAAAAGGTGCGAGCCTTTAAGGAATGACCGATCCCGACAAACATTCATGAGGTGAGGAGTTTTCATAGGTTGGCGACCTTCTATCGTCGACTCGTGCGAAATTTTAGCACAATAGTCGCGCCTATTACAGATTGCATGAAAAAAAGGACCATTTCAATGGACTGATGAAGCTGACAAAAGCTTTCATGAGATCAAGCATCGTTTGTCCACAACACCAGTCTTGGTGCTTCCTAATTTCGACAAGCTATTTGAGGTTAAGTGTGACGCTTCATACGTCGGAATTAGAGGAGTATTATCACAAGAAGGTAGGCCAGTAGCCTTCTATAGCGAGAAGCTCAGCGAAGCCCAAAAGAAGTGGGCGACGTATGAGCTTGAGCTGTACGTAGTTGTTTAGGCGTTGTGACATTGGCGGCATTATCTAATTCAAAGAGAGTTTGTTCTGTACACTGACCATCAAGCATTAAAATTTATTAATAGTCAGACTAACGTAAATCATGTGCATGCTAAATGAGTTGCGTTTTTATACGAATTCACATTCATTTTGAAGCACAAGTCAAGGCAGCAGAACAAGGTGGTTAATGCACTTAGCCGTCGTGCATTAGTACTTGTTACGATGAGCAACGAGCTGGTCGGCTTCAACTGTCTCAAGGAGTTGTATGCCGAGGATGAGGACTTCAAAGATTCTTAGCTGAAGTGCCAAGAAGGTCACCCTAGTGACCTTCATATACAGGACGGTTTCCTCTTCAAAGGGAATCGATTGTGCATCCCCAAAGTTCTCTGAGAGAGCAGATTATTCAGGAGCTACATGGAGGTGGCCTCGATGGACACCTTGGGTGAGACAAGACGTGAGCTCTTGTAGAAGAGCGGTATTACTGGCCGCAATTGGTACGTGATTTGGGAAAAGCCATACAACGTTGTCATGTTTGTCAGACCTCCAAGGGGCAATCTCAAAATACGGGCCTCTACACCCCGTTACTTGTGTCTGACGGTCCTTGGGAGGATTTATCTATGGACTTTGTGCTTGGTCTCCCACAAACACAACGTAGCATAGATTCGGTGTTTGTGATGGTAAATCGTTTCTCCAAGATGACACACTTTATCCCATGCAAGAAGACCCTCGATGCAACACACGTGGCGAATCTATTCTTCAAGGAGGTCATACAGCTACATGGGGTCCTCAAGACCATTACTTCTGATTGTGACACAAAGTTCATTAGCCACTTTTGGTGGACTTTATGGACTCGATTCGATACACGACTTCAATTTAGCAGCGCCTACCACCCACAGACTGATGGGCAGACCGAGGTTGTGAATCGCATGTCGGGAAGTCACCGTTCCATATTATCTACGGACGAGTGCCTCACAACACACTTAGTCCTTTTTCCCAAGCTCTCAGGCACGAGCATTGCTGCAGAACATATGGCAGACAGGATCATGGGCATACATGCGAAAGTGTAGACCAAACTACATGCCTCGAACGAGAAGTATAAGGAACAAGCGGACAAGAATTGACGACAAAATGTGTTCGAGGTGGGCGATCGCATTATGGTCCATCTGCACAAAGAGAGATTTTCAAACGGGATGTACAACAAGTTGAAGAATAAGAAAATTTGACCTGTCTCAATCATCCGAAAGATCGATGATAATGCTTATGTTATTGATCTTCCAGATGACATGGCGATCTCACAGACTTTCAACGTCGCAGACTTGACCAAGTATCATGAACCAGAGCAGGACGAAAACTCGAGGACGATTTTTTTTAAAGTGGAGGGGACTGGTGTAGAGCGGGTCGCGGACAGTTTCATGGCCAAGATGGATTAGAAAAGGCCCGGTTGACGACATATGTGATCCAGACCGTTGGACCTTAGATCGGCCGTATCTCACAATCCAGAATGAGTTATCAAGCACAAAATATATGATTTTGGGGTAGGACGAGCTACTTTAGCTAACCAACATGGCGTAAGCCAAGTTGCCCACATGCAGGATTTGCGAAATTCCATCATATCAACGGTCGAATTCCATATTTAATTCCGTGTTTATTTCTTCATCCGTTGGGCTTTAGGAGTTGTGTCCAACATGAAAAGTGCTTAGAATAATTAGGATAATAACATGGTTAAGCCACATATGAAACTTACTATAAAAAGTAAATTTATTATTTATAGTAAGTTGCGAATTCTAGGAGTTTTAGTTGTAGTTTGCTTTTGATTTCTCTCTCATTGCTTGGTATCCCTATTTAAAGGGTTGTGAACTCGTTTATTTCATTCATTAATCAATTTCGAATTTTATAGAATTTATTTTCTATTTTGCTTGCTTTCTTTCTTGTGGATTAGAGAAGCCTCTGTGAGGTGTCTAAAGAAGTTCCGTGGATTCGGAATAGTTATCCTCTTGAGGAAGACGGTGCTCGACCTTACCACGTTCATCCCTGCGTCAATGGGCAACATGCATAAACATATATGACAAGTGGCTACAATGGAGGGATAGTGTGTATATAACACGTACATTAATGTACAACCCTCAATCGGACTGCATGGATACAATAGATACATCACAGGTTTACATAAATAAGTGGCAATTGAGCATCACAAACTCACGTGGATAGGTGGCCATTGAGGATCATAAACTCACATAGATAAGTGGTCATGCACACATCACATGATCACATTGTTAAATGGTCACACATACATCGCAATTTCACATGGTTAAATGGTTGTGCATACATCACATGATCACATAGTGGAATGACCACCTATTCATCACAGTTTCTCATGGTCAAGAAGCCACACATACATCACATATTCGCATAATTGGATGGCCACACATACAACTCAAAATCACATGTTTAAGTGATCATATACACATCAGATGATTGCATGGTTTAGTGGTCACATTTGTATCACAAGTTTACATGTATAGGTGGTCATATATACATCGCATGATCACATGACTAGTGGCCACAAGAGCACAATTCACATAGACAAATGGTCCCACAAAAATCACAGATTCACATAGTTAAGTCACCCCACACACATCACAGTTTCACATAGGTAAGTGGGCCACACCGTATCACAAGTTCTCATGGTTAGGTGGGCTACACATTGTCACAAGTTCACATGGTTTGGTGGCCCACACCGTATCACAAAATTATAGTTTGGCTGGGCATGTTGTCCAATGGGCAGTGTGGATTAACCACATCATTTGGGTGGGTCCCGCTGTCCTGAGGACAATGTGGATATACATTACATCACAGTGGAACCCGCTGTCCAAATGAATAACAGGGATATACTACAACATCATGGTGGGCCACACTATCTAGTGGACATTGGCCACATTTCTCGGTAGGCCCCACTTCCAGCGGGCCACAAAAGTTTGGATCAAACTAATATTTGTGTTTAAACATCACGATGGGTCCCACATGATGGTGGGCCGCACAACAGTTTGAATGGAAAATAAACATTGCAGTGGACCCTATAAAAGTTTCAATGGTGGGGCATCATTATTGCTAGAGGTGTGCACGAGTCGAACCGAGTCGAGCTTGGCATAGCTTGAACTAGGCTCGGCCACTTGCTGACCCCAGCCCGAACTCAGCTCGGCTCAGTCCTCGAGCCTGACTGGCCAGCTCGGCTCGGTTCGGTTAGCAGCTCAAGCTAGTTCGAGCCGAGTTCGCCTGTGCAACATTTTCACAAACGCATGGACCGCACTTTCAAAATCTCACTGTATGTAAAACAATAGCAGTGGTTTTACAGGTATTTCATCAAACACCTTGTAAGCAACATTAAAAAAAAAAAAAAAAGGGTATTTGTTTCATATATGTACCTTCCTTGCCACCAACCACACTTCATTGAGTCATTTCATCAAACACTTGGTGAGCAACAACAATATCAAAGTAACCGAGTCACCGAATTGGTTCGACTTGAGTTCAATTCGAGTTAGGTTCAATCCGAGTCGAGTCAAGCTTGAGCAAGCTCAAACTTGGTTCGAAATTTTTTCGAGCTCAAAAAATCAGCTCAACTCGGCTTGAACTCCGTTTCAAACCGAGTCGAATCAAGCTTTTTCGAGTTGAGTCAAGCGAGCTAACCGAGCTAACTCTGCTCATGTACAGCCCTAATTATTGCTGCCTCCAACAGTGGGATCCACTAAATATTTGAATCTGCCCATTTTTAGGCCATCGCCTAACATGATTTGGTGAAATAGATGGACGAGATGGATTTCTCATCCCATCATGGTCGGCCATACCATCCACATGTTGGGTCCCACACCCTAAAATGATCTCTCAAAAAGGATGGACGGTGTGGCTATAACCCATACCTAACAGTGACCCTAGGAAGGTTTCAACGGTGAGGTGGACGGTGTGGATATACAATGCATGCATGAGGTGGGCCCCGAGATGTTTTCAACAGTAGGCTTTCAATCTTCACTAGGTGGGGCCCACTGAGATTCAAATCTGCCTCATTTCTAGGCCACGTGCCTAGAAAATGGGCTAGAGAAACTGATGGATGGAGGGAATTCTTGGAGAGAGGGGGCCTTAGTAGCCTTCATGCATTGGCTTGAGGGATGAGGTGGGCTACATGAATTGGTTGTTGATAAGGTGGAGGGAGGAAAGAGAATATATGGAGAGTGTAATGGGATGTGAGATTTGGATTAGGTAAGAGAGTGGAGAAAAGCTTTTGGACTTTAGTAGTCCATGGGCTTGACCAAGTCAAAGGTTCACCCATTGTGATGATGCGTAAAGTGGCTCTCATAGAGGTGGATGAAGGGGAAAGTAAGGTCAGCATTCTTATAAAAAGTCCCTTGTGTGTGAGGGTATATAGAGTGTTTGTTTCTGGATTATGGGTATTTTATGTGTCAGTTTGATCTATATGCATGTACATAAGGATACGTATACATGTAATATGTGCATATACACATCATGGATCATCTTGTGTGCACATGGAGGTCAATGGACACACATTCCTTTCTATTTATGAGCTATAATTTCTAGACAAACTGAAAACTCTGTGGCTGTCAATCATTGAATAAAGAACATTGGATGCAAAACCAAAATCTTCAGCCACTGGATTTAACTCCCGAATGCATTTCTACAATAAATATAAATTCCAGGTAGTCTAGCAAGATAGTTCTTTTATTCATATTTTGTCTTTTATAGTAGTTATGTGGATTCATGATAAATTGTTCTGACCAAGTGAGAGCATCAAGAATTTACTTTCCATGTGATGAGGACTTCTGTTCCGTCTGAGTGTGCTTATATCTATTGACAGATTTCATGATGCTTGATTGAAGGAAACATCATTTTTGTTCGACCCAACAATGACAGGTTGCCCACCTTTCAATAACTTAAGGGTGCATTTGGTAACACCTCAAGAAACAATTGTTTTCACTTCTCCCTGAAAGAACTGATCCATTGAGTAGCTGCTTGGCAAGCAGTTTCTGAGAGAATTATTTCTTCTTGGATCTCAAAATATGGTCAAAATTATCTACAGATTTGACTCTCTATTACTCATGCAATTAAGGGGTTGACAAGATGGATAGTCAAGTACATGTGGGCCCTTATTTGGACCACTGATTTGTTGGCAACCAGTGGATGGTTAGGATCGTTAGATCAAAGTTATTCTTGGAGGAAAGGGAATAAGAGGTGGGGCCCAAATGATAGATGATCTATTTCCATGATCAGATATTTTTCATGAATGATTTGGACCGTCCATTTTGTTGGATATGGATTGGATGGCTAGGATCATCAAATCAAAGTGATCTTGAAATGGAATCGGAGGTCGGGCCAACAAGATCATCGGTCTAGATCCACCATTTTTGTTATAAATGATCTGGATTGTGAATTTTATGGAGCATTGTTCGGATAACTAAGATCATGAAATGAAAGTGATTCTTGAGACTAATGGGACATCATAGGTGAGGCCCACAAGATGAACAATCAAGATCCATGTCCAGACGATTTTTCAAAAATGATGTTGACCATTCATTTTTTTGGCCATACAATATGCTCATAAATGGTATGGACCATCCATTTGTTGGTCACTAATCAAATGACTTTGTGTCATCAGATCAAAGCGATTCTTGAGAGGAATGGGAGCAATAGTTAGGAGCCACAACATGCACAACCCAAATCCACAATCGGACCTTTTTTAATCATAACTATTTTGGACTGTCTATTTTGTTGCCATAGATTGGTGCCAACAAATCAAAGTGTTTCACCAGAGGCATGTAGAGTCAAAGTTGGGCCACCTTGTTGATATACAATCCATGATCAAACCTTTTTTTTGTCGTAAGATATGGACTGTCCATTATGTTGGCCATGCATAGTATGCCATAGGTTTTCCAGATCAAAGATTTCTTGTCACGTCCCTAAATCTAGTGTCAGTAATCCGTGATTACTATACACCAAATTTTGGTTGACAACCTCCGTAGAACTCCGATTTTGGGGCTTCCAACTATTGCATACTAAGTCCCATAAGCAGGGCTCCACAAGGAGGATTTCTAAAAGTAAAGACGACACATACGTATCATTTCTCAAATTTTCATCATATTCAACATGTGTTACTGTGTACAACTGAGCACATCAAGGAAAAATAAAAACATAAACCATGTCATATTTATTATAACTGCTGTACATATACAGGGTACTACAAAAAAATATATACACTGATATGTACAAGACAAAAAGGACAACTAGAGTTTGTAATCTCTACTCCTTCAGCTCCCTACTCACCTGTAAAAAAAAAATAATAAAAAATAGAAAGGAAACCTTGAGCTACTAAGCCTAGTGAGTGCGTGTGTGTAGTGAAAATGCATGTTTCATGTCATGCTCATATCATGCACAAGCCTACTGGGCCGATAACAATAAAAGAAAGATACAATGCATGATGCCACTTTACATGTTCCAAATTTTCCACATTTCCTAATTAGATCACCAAGGTCTGAAACGGAGGTGGGACTCGTATATGATTGCTACCTACTTGCACAGGCTTTTCCACCGTAGTCCACTACAGAGGTGGGACTGATGGGGACATCACACGCATGCCCCCCCCCCCCCCCAATGGACGTACGCACGAAGAAGGAGGGCCCCACCGTCGATCTAGATCAATGACGTCATCCAGGGACGGCCTCCTATTTAGAAGACAGAGTTTTGGTTCCTTAGAGTGGACCCGATGATCAAGTAAAGCCCATCATGGGATCTCATGATCGGGGCCCACTCGTCAAATTGATTTCATATTTTAGATTTTGCTTATTGTTTTTATTTAGAACATCATGAATGATTTAGATTTTTTGTTTGGTTTTTATTTTAGTTTACTTCATCGCCAAATAATAGGTTGCGCACATGGCGCGAGTTTTGGAGTATACGGTTTTCCTATTAATAGACACACCTTGTAGTTCTTTTGATTTCATTGAAGATTAATAAAAATTATGCGTTTTCCTACTTTCTAAGTTGTGAAGCCTAATTGGGTGCGAAGCCCTCCCTTCATCGAAGAGTTAACTACTGTGGTGCGAAGCCACATCATCCCGATTCGCCCCCATCCATCGCCATCTCTACTACCCATCTTCTACCATCCCTTCTTCTCATCTCACCCCATCATCTACACTTCGAATCAATCATCTATTGCAGCAATTCTCCTCTCCACAGCAGAATTTCAAAATCTGGCCCTACAGGAGGTCTGAAACTTCGGCGGAGTACCACACACAAACCGTACATCGGATCGAGCTGAGATTTGAGGGTTTTGGAGTCCATCCCTGGCCGACCAGGGCCAAGGTGGCCTTTTTCTGAATAGTGGACCTCACACAATTGCGATCGGAATCATACGCACGTATGTCTGGGCCCCATTGTTGTTGTCCACGCGTGCGGTACTTCTCTGGTTTGTCTCTCCTCTCTTTCACTCCGCTTTCACTCAAAATCCCTAAACCTAATCCTAAATTACTCGAATATCCAATTTTATGCCCCTTTTCTTACCTTAGGGTTCCCCGAATTGGAATTTCTGAATCCTTTGGATTAGGGACTGATTACTATACATGTGTAGATGATTATTTCTTATCTTTGAGTATCGTTTGGTTCATAATTTTTATTGATCCAGCCCTATCATGTGTAGGACTGGACCTGCATAGATTTCCCTTAATTAAATGTTTGGACTTCATGTGGGATATGGAATTTGTGTAATTGTTTCTCAACTAACGTGATCTTAAGTCTGAAATCTCGCATATCATATTTAATTTTCATGTCCTGCATCAAATTTGGTATCAGAGCTTAGGGTTCTTATAGGGGAATACATTACTTGTTTATGGTTACAATATTTGAGTCCTTCATGCATCCAGTCCATCACATGTAGCTTTTAGGAGTCCATGGTCCCTTTTCGTCAACTATATTACTGAATTTTAGTAACACTGCATAGTTCCCCCATATAGAGTCTCATAGGATTATTTAGTCCTATTTAGTTACATATAGTCATCCTAGAAAGTCCTTAGGTAGAGTAAGCAAGTGTATGCCCACACGTACGGGTCATGATTTTGGCTTGCACCCTACACTAAACATAGAACAACTACTAGAGTCACTGAACAAGTTGTCCCAGCAAATCGAGTCTTGGGGTAAGTGCTTGAAAAAAAGCATAAAACAACACCTTGACCAAATAGAGGCCTCCCCTCAGGACAAACCCCACCATTAGGGAAAATGGTCAATCTCAGGCAAGTGGCCAGGAGGATAAACTAATAAATAGAGTTGGCCATGTAACGCCCTGAAAATCGGGGGTCGAGTAGGAGCTTAACTCCCGAGTTCCAACGCATCACTTATGCAACATAGATAATGATGATTAAATGTTATCCATATTAGTGCATTAAACATGAGTGAGATTATACCAAAACAACATATCATACTCTAGAGAGTTAATTTGTGCAAGCGGAAGACTGTGATACAGATATAAAGCATATAAATGATTTTAAGTCCCCAAAGTACGAACGGATTACCAGGTTAAATAATTACATTTATAATTTCAAAATTTACAAAATGATAAAGTGTAATGTTTGCTAATCCATATCCCTGTAGCCTCGATGCGTAACTCCAGGTTTACGTAGACCCACCAGAGAGTTGCATATAAGAGAAATCTTCCTCGTCATCATAATAGACAGGCTCCATCTCGTAAGCCTCGTCATCACCTGAAACTATAACAGAGTCTGGTTGGTGTTTTAAAACACCGTTCCAGAACATGGGAGTGATTGATCAACTCAGTGGAGCTATAAAGCAAAGGTTAACATGTTATCAACTCAGTCAAGCAGTAATGATGAAGCAGTACAATCAAGAATTCCTAAGTACTCTGGTTAATGCAAGGATGATATGTATTAATGATTCATGCCCTCGCCTGCACTCCCTCTGCGAACTTCATCTCACGATCGCAGCATGCACCCCTTCCTCTGTGCTCAACTCCAACGCCAAAGGTACATGCAATGCGGTGCATGAGCGTGATTACCAAGTTCTTATTTACGCCTTTTCGTACAGCAAGATTAGAAAGCTAAGGTACCTCCCTTTATATCATTGACCCAAACAATGATCCATCTAGGGTCGTCAATCCTAGTTTATCACATACGATAGGTAAGTTCAGAGTAACACTCTAGGTCGTTATGAGAGGCTCGTCACCGTTATCGTAGGCCTATTTTGTACTTGAGGTCACATCCCCAATGCCCTACCAACTGGCAGTCTATTTTCGAAGACTCGTCACCAATCCGACTGGGGACCACAGCTAGGCTGCACCGAGGTAGGCCTATTTCATACTCGAGGTCACTCCACTTACGCCCTACTAACTAGCAGTCTATTTTCGAAGGCTCATCACCAACCCGACTAGGGACCACAGCCAGGCTACACCAGTGTAGGCTTACAGCTCGAATACAGTGTCCCATACCACCGTATTCAGTTCACGAGTTTGGGTTACTCACTGGTCACTACAAGGAAGTTCGTTACCCCAGTGTAGGCCGACAGCTCGACCACGGTGTCCCATACCACCATGCCTAGCTCATGAGTCTTAGCGGATCGCGGTATTATGGTTGAGACGGGTTTTTACATTGGTAAGGGGTACCTTAAATTCAAGCAGTATTATCCATACATGGTAAACACACAATAGGACAATCGGGTTACTTGACAAGTTCGATTGGTACGAGCGTACGCTGAATTTATCGACATGGTACCACTGTCGACAATCATCGTACGACTTGGATTCACCGAACGCATCAAATGTGACGAGATTAATTCGGCCACGTAAACAGGAATTGTTACTGATTGCCTGGACTACGTAGTAGTCCTAATCATATTCAAATGCAATAGGCATTCATATGCACTAGTCAAAACAGCATGTAGCAGCTAATTCAGATATAAATCTCATTTTAACATTTTAACAAACATAGAGTACATGTTAACATACATAGACATTTCATCCATATATCATGTAGCAGTGAGATAGATTACATGAAGGAAACTGTAATTATAAATAAGGTAATCGAGAATCCTATCTCAATAACCTCATTAAATACATTTCATCAAGCATTTTCTCATTCGGTCATTTTATCAAGCACATAGAATACACATATTAACATACATGCAATAGAATAGTTATAACATATTTCAGGGCAAATCCTTTTACAAAGAACTTGTCAGACATACAACGGTCATGTATTCTCAATCAATGGACCTAGCAAGCGTAAATCATTATTCCATATTCATTCACACATTTCAACAAACACATGGAATGCATTATATTCAACATAGTTCACATATATATGTAATATACGGAAATCATTGCATCTAAGCACATGTGACAATAATCAAGTCAGTCATAAATCATTAACTGTCATTGAAAGCCTTGAAAACCATAACCTGAACGTTTATAGTCTGCACCTTTCGCCGGTAGACTCGTATCGAACTCAGTTTGTACATGGGATCTTTATCTACGGCACAACTACAACCTATAGCATGAAATAGGTTAGCTATTTCATCCCTCACTCTATTTGAATCCCCAAGATAGATTAGGGTTAGGATATCTTACCCAAGAACAGGATCAGAATTGCCGGTATGGCGATACGAAAGCGGTGGTTAAGCACGTGGAGTGGTGGGATCGAATCCCAGGAACAGTCTCCCACTCTCTCTCTCACTTTCTCTCTCTTTCCTTCTCTCTTGCTCTCTTCTCTCTCCTAGGGTTGCAAATTCGTATGTGAAGGGAGAGAGAGGGTTTAAGGCCCTTGTATAGGCCCAGAACTGATGGGAATGGCCCTAGGGCCATGGTATACTTAGGTTATAGCCAAAGGCTGGCTGTTTCGGTCCAACGGAGCTGATCTGGAGGCCCCTTTTCTGCATGTGGTCGGACTTAAGCTTCCTGACATTGGATCTAGGTCAGGATAAGATCTCGGCCCGATCAATTCAGTGGATCGGCCGCGGGGGACCAGTTTCAGTTCAACGGTCACCGGTACTCGATCAAGGCCACAAGTACACTGACCTGTGTTGGCAATTTCCCCTGATCCGAGAGTGTAATTGGGTCAGATTCTGACGATCTGAATCCATAGATTCAGCCTGCAAGCAAACGACTCAATTCACTTAAGTTTCATTTCATTTCTTAGAGATATTCGCGTTTCTTACACACCACTCCGGGCTCAAGTTATGCGTTTCTGGATACCTTTAGGACTTGATTTCCGAGATGGTTGTCAAGTCCAGCAAGGCGGTCATAATTGTATAGTTTTGTGATTATCGGACTTTCGACGTGCGGTCCAAGTCCAATACGGAGTTTCATGATGCTCCCAAGGACAACTGGGCTTTGAGATAGATCATAGGTTTCTAAGTAATGTAGCGTTAATGGTTCTACCCGGTTTGGGTCTTACAGATCGTATTTAAAGTGATTAGTGCTAATTTCACAGGTACTCTAGTTTAACACTTCGTTAATTCACGACTAATTTCTAAAGGATTTGGTCCTTAGTGATATCTGCCTGAGGTGGTCCTCGGGTTTTTATACAGATTTTTCCGAAACGTTACAATCTACCCCCCTTACAAATAATTTTGTCCCCAAAATTGGCTAAGGGTAATATGTAAAGATTTTATTATTTCATTTTGCTTAGTCTCGTTAGTTTCAGGTTTATATACGTGTTAGGGTATATAATAACTACATCAGCCTAGCTCATATTGATCTACCCCCCTTGAAAGTTTCTACCTTTAAGGTTTGGAAATAAATGTCCAAATCATTATTATTGTGCTAAGTGTTTGATGATAAAGTTTACCTAGGGGTGGTATAATCTACTCTTTATGATTGGGCTAATACGGAAAGATAGTTGTGGTGGGCTCAAATCTGATACGTTGATTGTCCGCCTGACCAGGGCAGACAACGTTATATCACTTCCTAATCCTGATAGATCCTGGTCTTCTGCTCGGTCAAAGCAGTGAGTCCTTTGATAATCCCCCAGGATTAAGAATTGAGTTAAGCCGCGAATGCCTCGTAGGGATATGGTTTTGAAATTTCGAAATCTGATCATCCTAAGTATTTAAGGAATATTATGATTCATTAGAAGGTTCAAGCCTCGTGTTTATAAAGTTGTCATTTGAGTCTTGTTCAATGAGAGTTATTGTTTAACCTATGTTCAACTTGGTGGATAATAAGTTCTTCCATGGTGCTCATAGTCTAAAGACTATACTAGAAGGGTTTTCAATCTCCTAAAAGTAGATTTGTATGTCACTATTTCGATTATATGGCTAGGGAGTTACAGGCAGATTACACTTCGGTTTCATTAACTTCGGGAGGGAAGGAAGAGTCGAGAGTTCTAAGATATTCCAGAAATTTGGAATGTTAGTAACATAAGGCCGCAGGAAAGGAAAGAAGATGGACATCTCCTCGACACGATATGAATTTGGATTTTACAAGGGAATTAGAAACTTATAATATTTTACCGGAGTCTGCCTCTAACATAGGCTTACGGAGTATTAAACTATGAAACTCAATCCTACCCGAGAGTCCTCATTTAACTGTATAAAAACAACTAAAAATATATATACCTTTACGTATAATCAAATTTAATCATAAGATAATTCCTAGTATGATTATAAATAATTTCTAAATAGACACAAAATACTAAACTTTAATATGAAAAGGTATGACCAGTCTATTGGTGACTCGAAGTTGTAGAAATTTTTCGTTTCAACCCTTCTATCATTTAGAACATATTTATCACCTCTGGTTACCATATTATTTTTATAATTTTTATAGTAATCCATTGTTAGGCTTGTTTTTCATATGAATTGGTTTAATAAACCCAGTGTCTACCAATAGGAATACAGGTGTACCTTGAATGTGGGTAGTGACCTCAAAGGCCAAAGGCGCTACAGTTGCTAACTCAGGTGTTTCAGCTGCAACTGCAAGCACACGGGCTTATTGAGGATGATTTGGTTGCGCTAACATAGGTCGTTGAGGTGACCTATTTCGAGGTACAAGTGGTCGGTAAAGTGGCTGCGCTGGTGGTGCAGAACGTGGAGGTGGAGTCGCTATATCACGCGGTGGCTGACGGTCAATCTTCTGAGGTGTCGTGATACCATTGTCTTTCATCTTGGTAAAACAGAAGGGGTTAGTGTGTCCCTCCTTGTTGCAATATGTACACCAACATTTCACTCATCTTTGCTGGGTCAGCGGAGCCATGGGCTTGGGACTCGAGTCTACATGTGGCCTCTTACTTAGGACTGACCGGTGCTGGAATTCGGGACGAGGCCTTGGGCCCATTGGGTTGCTTGTCTGGGAAACTTCGTCACTATGTTGCTCAGCTCGTAGAGACAAGTTGACTAGCTCAGCGTAATTGAGAATGCTAGCGCAACTCATCCTAGCGTGGATATCGGGCCATAGTCCATCTGAAAAATGCCGCATTTTCATTGGCTCATCTACTAGGATCTAAGGAGCGTATCTGGCTAGCTTCGTGAATTTGTTCTCATATTCTAACATAGTCATCTCTCCTTGTCGGAGGCGAAGGAATTCATCCTCCTTTTCGTGACGGTAAGAGGGGGAAGTACTTTCCATGAAAGTGGGTCTCAAATGCATCCCAGGTCCACACATGTCCTGCGGGAACTGCTCGTAGGATGTTGTCCCACTATAAACTAGCCTCCTTCTCAAACATATAGGTGGCTAGCTCAACTTGTTCTGCCTCAGTGCAATGTAGCGGCTTCAACATCTTAGAGATGCGATCTAGCCAGTACTCGGCCTCCTCAGGTCGGTGAGTACCCGCAAAAGTAGGAGGCCGCAAGCGCTAGAATCGCTTAAAATGGCTGCTAGCACATGCATTCCCAACGGGGGGCACAAATGGAGCAGGCGGAGCCACACCCATGCTCCGAGCAAAGATTCCCCCAACGGCGGCCAAGAGCTGCAGCTGCTGCTGCTGCATCAATAACATCATCTGCTCCAACCTATCTGGAGGAAGGGCCGTCTGAGGCATATGCTGCGTCAAAGAAGACGCACGGTTCTGCTCAGGAACCGGTGGTGCAACAGGTGTTGGCCCATTAGTGGGGCCAGTGGCCGGCTGAGAATCGGGCATAGTCTCATGAGTTGGGCCCGAACTAGGATCTAGGTGGCTATTGCTTAGGGGAGGAGCCCCGTCAATTGAGTCACCAAGGGTGAGACGTGTCGTACTCCGCGAGCCCTTAGTTGGCATTCCCTATATACAATATAGGGCGCAACCCGTGTCAGATTCAGCACAAGATCATACATGCATCCACGCATCACTCGCATTCAAATTCAAAGAAGCTTTATGCATTCCATTTACCAAAATTGTCACAATACATGAGATGCAGTATTACATGAATCATGACGGAAGATGCATGTGAGCTAATTTAAACTAGCTTTAGACACTAAAACACACCACTAACCCTACCATATAACTAAGCCTATCAAGGCTATACATAGAAACAAGCAAACAAACTAAAAGACGACTATATGTACGACTAGTCGTCTGAATCTGACGATGGTGGAGGTGCACCCTTATCCTATAGGCAACACAGGATAGCCCTCAAGATGCGAGACACCCTGCTAAATTTTCACTTTACGAAAGCCCGGGTCTCACTGACCTCTTGTCGTAGGGCAGCCTGGCGCTCCTCAAGTCGAGCCAAGCGGGCTTCTATAGCAGCCCGATCACTGCCACGCTCCTATGTAACAGGGGGAGAGCCCACATCAGGGCCTTAGACCTCCACTTCTTCCCCTTGCCCTTCCTCCTCGCCACTGTTGTCATCTTCATTGCCATCCTCACCAATTCCTTCTTCTTCATCGCCACTTTGTTCCTCGCCCTCGCTCTCCTTGATCTCATCACTTTCCTCGATATCATCACTCTGCTCCCCAAGGCGGCCTCGGCGTTGCCTTTCGCCAATCCCCATACTATCAAGCGTGCTTACATCGATAATATGGATTGGGGCGACGTCATCCATGTGGAGTCGAAAGCTGTAGTGGTGGGCGATCTTGCAAATCAGTCAGGCGAATGGCAGCGCGATGCTTTCCCTATTGGACCTTGCCGCTTTGATTATCTACGTCAGGATGAGAGTGGGCAAACATACTTTGTCTCCTTTTCCAACTCGAAACAAGAAGTCCGCTATGAACCTCATGCACTTGGTGTGGTTACTTGATTGGGGATACACGTTATATGTGCATATGTTGTAGAGCAGACGGAAGTCACTTGTCATCTTGGTCCAAGCGAGTCCAGTCCCCCGCCTCCAATGCTCAAGCTGGCCACAGAGGAATCGCGTGCGGAGTCTCTTCTCCCGCTTAGTAGCGCAATTCTTCTCGTTAGCATGCACCAATCCCTTCTCAACACCCATGACAGGAGCAATATCATCCACACCAATCGTAATCTCCAACCTACCTAACGGAATAGAAAACTGGAGAGGCTTCAACAGCGAATTCCAAATGAGGGCGTAAAAGGTGCCACAGTGCCCTCGCTCACAGGAGTGTTTGCCTCAAATATGGAACCCCACCCATTTTCCGCGAGAAAGTTGATGACTGGGTACGTCCTAAACATCTTCTCATCGACGTGTGTTTCAAACACGACCTTGCGGTTGCGGAACTTACCGAGACCGATGTTCGGTAGTAGGGATCTCTCCAATGAAATCCGAGGGTCGAGGTCCCGCTTGGACCTCTGTTCTCACTCGGCACTAGTACTTGCTTCAGCGTCCGCCCTCCTCGTGGTCGGATTGGCCCGGCCTCATTCAAGGCTGCTCTTTTCCTCGCCATGAGAGACAAGAGCGTAGAGATGGAGAAGATGGCGGTGACTGTTATGGAGAAATCCGAACCCGTGGCAAAACGTTAATCGGACTTGAAGTCTGAGCTGAGGCGTCGAAGGCATGATCCATCTGACCAAGACTACAACATCGCAACAACAACACGCGAATGTCTTCGAGTCAAAGTCAGCTCGGAGTTGGTCCTAATTATCAGATCAGATAACCCGCTACCCCCCAACTCCGAGGCGCTTAAGTCAGTCGGATCGGATTCGGTATGACTGGTCGGATAGCGTCCTACTCGAAGCGTTCTTCGATATGGCCTGGCAGGCCGAGCCGAGCAGATCTTCTGACGTGCATATCCCACTCGCTAAACATGGAAACTGCTATAACCAAACGTGGCCGATAACTTCGCTCGCAGATGTGCACGGGCAGTATCTTCATGATCCCGGAATCCCTCTGATCGTGCCGAGATCATCGGATCCGGACCGCCCCACAGGCAAGTATAAATAGCCCGCAGTACTATGTCTACAGGTACGCGAAATCGAGCTCTCCTCTACACTTGACATAAACTCTGATTCCCTTGTCCTGACTTAGGCATCGGAGGGTCCCCCGGCTTAGCCAGGGTCACCTTTGCCTTTCCTCTTGGTGCAGGTTTTAGGGACGATACGCAGAGAGCTTTGTGGAGAGAGGCCCGACCAGATTTTGTCATCAACATTTTTTGTCGCCGTCTGTGGGAACCTAAAACTAGAAGTCAAGTTCTCATTTACCTAAGTAATGGGGAGGAAGAAGAAAGTTGTAGTGGTGGAACCGGTACCGAGCGAGAAGGCTAGGTCATCATCAACGCTTCATGCCGAGTCTGCACCAGGACCTTCTCAACGTTCTCGTAACCGGTCAGGTAAATACCTCGCCATGCAAAACGAGATCCAGGCCCTGCGCGATGAGATCAACAAGATGAAACAGCAGAGGGAACCAGAGTCACGCCCGGTTCAGGAACAGCCTGTTCTCGAACCGGTGGGACTCTTCGTGGAGACTCGCTCTGAGCCAAGGAGTGCAAGACCTGAAGCCCCCCAGCATTCAGGAGTGCCACGTTCAGGACAGAACCCTCCTGCGGTGCATGGCGAGGGATCCGCGCGGAATGCCACTACCCGGGTTCCCACAACCGTTCATTCGGTTACATCCGCTCTGCCGCCCACGAACCTCCGACATCAGTTAAAACGGAGGAGAGAAGGGAGAACGCCGGAGGGCGAGGATACCCCAGAGGTCGTCACGAAAAATAGGGACTCATGGGAGGCACAATTTGCAGAGTTGAAGGACAAATTCCTGACGTTGGAGAAGAAGCAACAATAATCTACAGTCTCAGCCACGATCCAGGCGATGATGGAAGAGACCGAGCCTCCCTTCATCTCAGCCGTCATGGCTGAAGTGATGCCGCAGAAGTTTCGGATGCCTCCCGTCATCTAGTATTCAAGGTCTGGGGATCCATCCGAACACCTGGAGTCCTACCGATCGTGGATGCAGATCTAGACTGCAACCGACGCAATGATGTACAGGGAATTTTCCATCACCCTCATAGGATCCACTCGGATTTGGTATCGCCAGCTCAAGCCAAACTCCGTGGGCTCCTTCGCAGAGCTAAGCCGACTATTCCTTACACAATTTATAAGTGGTAAGAGAAGTCGAAAACCTAACACCCACCTGCTTACCATCAAGCAAGCTCCGAAGGAGTTGTTGAAAGACTACATCGCCCGTTTCAATGAAGAGGCGTTGCATGTCGAAGACTATGATGACAAGATGGCTCTCGCTGCCATCCTAAGCGGATTGAAGGAAGGAAAGTTCACCTTCTCCATCAGCAAAAATCCCTCGAAAACGCTAGTGGACTTCATGGCGAAGGCTCAAAAGTATACCAACGCCGAGGAGTTCACTAACGCCCGTAAAGGACTACAAGTCGCCGACTCGGTGAACAAAGGGAAGAGGCCAAGGAACGAAGACTCCCAGCCGAACGGCAAAGGGACCGATGACCGCGCTCCCCGCGATCGTCGACCGAGCCGTAGGCCGGAGGGGAAATTCCGTTCCTATACTCCTCTCAACACATCTGTCGAGCAGATTCTGCTAGATATCCGAGAAGACGGGCTACTTAATTGGCCGGTTTGCATGAGGGTTGACCCCGAGCAACGAGACAAGCAGAAATTCTGCCGCTTCCACCGAGATCATGGCCATAACACGGATGACTGCGTGAACCTGAAAGACGAGATCGAGTCCCTCATCCGTAAGGGATATCTGCGTTGTTACACCAAAAGAGAGATCCGCTCGAAGAGAAGAGCAGCCGCGGGAAAAGCTAAACAACCCCCCAGAGGAACCCACCGAAATTCGTACCATCTTCGGGGGATCAGCTGGGGGAGGGGATTCAAACAGGGCTCGAAAAGCCCATTCTCGGAGATCCGAGTCGGAGCATCACGTTCACCTGACGGAACGTCCCAGCAAGGAACTACGAGTCGCTCCGTGCAGCCTGACCTTCACGGAAGACGATGCATACGGGATCTAGCATCCACACGATGACGCGCTAGTGGTTACCATGACCATAGCGAATCACAAGGTATTCCGTATCCTGGTCGACATCGGGAGTTCTGCTGATGTCATGTATTCCGAGGCGTTTGAAAGAATGGGAATTCCACGGTCTCGGCTCCGACCCGTGAAGACTCCCTTGCACGGCTTTGCCGGAGAGAGAGTAATCTCTGAAGGAACTATCTCCCTCCCAGTAACAGCGGGAGAAGGGCAACATCAAGTCACACTTCTGGTGGACTTTTTGGTTGTCAATGTTCCATCTGTCCACAATGTAATCCTAGGCCGACCCTCCCTCAATGCAATGAGAGCGGTCGTCTCAACTTACCATCTCATGATGAAGTTCCCAGCCAAAGGAGGGATCGGCTATCTCCGAGGCGATCAATGCGAGGCCCGAAGATGTTATGCTATAGCGGTTAGGAAAGGAGCCGCTAAACAAGCTCTTGTCGTGGACGCCTTGGACCCTCGAGGACTAGCAGAAAGTTCATCAGTCGAGGACCTGGAAAAAGTTCCCCTCGATGAATCAGACCCGGGCAAGACTGTCCAGCTTGGGTCATCATTGAATTCCGAGCGGAGGAACGAACTATTAGCCTTCTTGAGGCAGCATCGAGATGTCTTCGCATGGTCGCATGCGGATATGCCGGGAATCTCTCCTGACGTACTGGTTCACAGGTTGAACGTGGACCCAGATCATAAGCCGGTCAAGCAAAAGAAAAGGCCGTTTGACGCCGAACGATATGAAGCCATTGCCGAGGAGGTCTTCGTCCTGCTCGATGCGGGCTTCATAGAAGAAGTGTACTACCCTGACTTGATAGCAAATGTTGTGCTCGTCAGGAAGTCCAACGGGAAGTGGCGGGTTTGCGTAGACTATTCCGATCTGAATAAGGCGTGTCCCAAAGACAGCTTCTCGTTACCTCGGATCGACCAACTGGTGAATAGCACGGCCGGACACGAGTTACTCTCGTTTCTGGACGCTTATTCCGGATACAACCAGATTGCTATGTATCCCCCAGACAGGCAGAAGATGACCTTTGTCACGGACAGAGGACTCTACTGTTACCGGGTCATGGCATTCGGCCTGAAAAACGCTGGGGCAACATACCAGAGGCTGGTGAATCAGATGTTCGCCAAACAGATCGGGCGCACCATGGAGGTGTACGTGGACGACATGCTAGTAAAAAGTATCAAAGCCTCCGATCACCTTGCAGATCTCGAAGAAACGTTCAACGGCCTCGGACTCTTAAGGAGATGCAATGTCTCACGGGAAGAGTTGCCGCCCTCGGACGCTTCATATCCCGGGCCACAGATAAATGTCTTCCCTTCTTCCAGCAGCTGAAGGGCCATAAGAAGGCGGAGTGGACGCCAGAGTGCGAGCATGCTTTTCAGCAGTTGAAACAGTACTTGGGTTCACCGCCTCTATTGTCCAAGCCAGAAGAAGGGGAGCCCCTGTTCCTCTACCTCGCAGTCTCGACTTCAGCTGTCAGTTCGGCTCTGATCAGAGAGGTCGGAAGCAAGCAGTACCTTGTGTACTACGTAAGCAAAGCCATGGTACCAGCCGAAACAAGGTACCAGTACTTGGAAAAATTGGCGCTCTGCCTCGTCGTAGCGGCCAGAAGACTGCGGCCATATTTCCAAGCCCACTCCATAGTTGTGCTAACGGACTCTCCTCTGAGGCAGGTCCTCCAGAGGCCTGAAGTATCAGGTCGGATCACTAAGTGGGTCGTGGAGCTCAGAGAGTTTGACATTCAGTTCCGCCCTAGGATGGCAATCAAAGGTCAAGCGGTAGCCGATTTCATCGCCGAGTTCACGGCTCCGAGGAGCAAATCAGTAAAGAAGTTGAGATGACACCACCCGTCCCGTTGAGCGACCAGGAGGTAGTGTCAGATCCTGGATGGGTCCTTTATGTTGATGGGTCTTCCAACATTAAAGGAGCAGGAGCCGGTGTTGTCCTGGTTGCACCTGATTCAGCGACAATCCAATATGCAATCAGACTCGGATTCAAAGCTTCAAACAACGAAGCCGAGTACGAAGCGTTATTAGCTGGGCTCAGGCTAGCAACGAGCCTAGGCGTTCAGACCCTGCAGGTCCGTTGCGACTCACAGCTAGTGGTGAACCACATCTCCTCGGAGTACGAGGCCAAGGAAGTCAGAATGATCGCTTACCTCGAGAAAGCGAGGAAACTGATCGAGAAATTTTAGAGTTGTACCATCCAGCAGATCCCCAGAGCCGAAAACTCATGGGCCGATGCGTTTGCAAAACTTGCCTCGTCCTCCGAGGGAAAGATCCTACGTTTCGTCCCGGTCAAGTTCGTTGAACACCTAAGTATCGGTCAGACTGAGAAGGTCAACCCCGTCCAGTCCATTCCTAGTTGGATGGACCCGATCTTCAATTATTTGTCATTCGGCGAGATCCCCACGGACAAGTTAGAGGCAAGGCGACTCTCAGGGCAGCTCGGTACGTCGTGTTGGACGGAGTGCTGTACAAGAAGGGGCATTCTCAGCCTTACCTTAGATGCCTCCAACCGGACGAGGCCGACTACGTCGTCCTCCGAGGGAAAGATCCCACGTTTTGTCCCGGTCAAGTTCGTTGAACACCTAAGTATCGGTCAGACTGAGAAGGTCAACCCCGTCCAGTCCATTCCTAGTTGGATGGACCCGATCTTCAATTATTTGTCATTCGGCGAGATCCCCACGGACAAGTTAGAGGCAAGGCGACTCTCAGGGCAGCTCGGTACGTCGTGTTGGACGGAGTGCTGTACAAGAAGGGGCATTCTCAGCCTTACCTTAGATGCCTCCGACCGGACGAGGCCGACTACGTGATTCAGGAAATTTACGAGGGAATTTGAGGAAACCATTCTGACAGCCGCGCCTTGGCCATGAAGATACTTCGTCAAGGGTATTTCTGAACGACTCTTAAGCAAGACTCCAAGGATTTCGTTCGAAAATGTGACAAGTGTCAGCGTTTTGCTGTCGTGCCTAGGCAACCGGCAGAAGAGATGACCCCCATGAGTGGGCCGTGGCCGTTCGCCCAATGGGGGATCGACATCATCGATCCCTTGCCCACTAGGAAGGGACAAGTAAAGTTCGCTATAGTTGCGGTCGACTACTCACCAAGTGGGCCGAGGCCGAGCCAGTTGCGAAGATCACTGAGCAGAAAGTAATCGACTTCGTGTGGAAGAATATCATCTGTTGGTTCGGAATCCCTCGAACCATCGTTTCCGATAACGGCTGCCAATTCGATAATATCAAGTTCCGTAGTATGTGTCAAGGGCTTGGCATTATGAACGCTTACTCATCGCCTCGGCACCCACAGTCGAATGGACAGGTAGAGGCGGTCAACAAGATCATCAAACATCATCTCAAGACAAAGCTAGAAAAAGCCAAGGGAAATTGGGTCGAGGAGCTCCCCTTCGTCCTCTGGGCTTACCGCACCACTGCCCAGACTTCGACGGGTGAAACTCCATTTTCGTTATCCTATGGCTCGGAGGCAATGGTGCCAGTAGAAATCGGATTCCCTACGGCGCAAGTAAGGAGCTTCGAAGAAAATCATCACTCCGAGCAGATCGTTGCTAATCTGGACTTGCTCGAAGAACTCAGAGAGGTTTCCAAGCTCCGAACGGCGGCTCGGCACCAACAGGTAGCGCGCTTCTACAATTCAAAGGTTAAAGTCAGGCGCTTCCGATTAGGGGATTTAGTCCTCCGACGGGTCTTTCAGAACACGGCTGAGTCGGGGGCAGGAGTACTCGGACCCAACTGGGAGGGACCATATCGTATGGTCAGATCTACCAAACCGGGCTCGTACCACCTGGAAGACCTCGAAGGCCGCCAGCTCCCTCATCCCTGGAATGCTGAACATCTGAAGATCTACTACCCATGAGGAACTAGCCTTTAAGGCTCATAATAAAGTGTCTTAAAGCGACTAGCCTTTAAGGCTCTTAATAAAAATCCCAATTCGGCCTCGGATATTTACTCGACTGTCTTGGTTAGTACGACTATGACCTAATGGTCCGATCCCTAAGGGGTCGGACCCTAATCCTACAAAGATCGACAAGGCATCCCTTTGGGAGAAAAAGCCTAATCATAATCCGATTCTCCAGTGGAGTATTCGGCTCGACATACGATAATGAAAAGCTCTCGCCTGAAGAGCGACGAACCGAGCACTCAAAAAGATCGGACCCAACTAAGACTTGGGCCGAAAACGGATTAAGCAACAAATAAGGGACTAGGCCCGTAAAAAGAAATCAGCTCGATAGCATCTCACAGCAAGTTGACACAATGTAAAAAAAATATTTTTCATTGAATCCCCTCAGAGGGGCAAAAGTACATTAGTTAAGATACATCGATGATTTCTAAAAAAAAAAAAAAAAAAAACAACCAAAACGATAAAACGTCTTCAGGCCGGAGGAGGAGCTTGGACGTCAGGAGCTTGGGCGTCAGGGGCTTGGTCTGAGCAGACGACTTCGGCCGGGGCATCTTCGAGTCATCGGGCAGTAGGGAATCAAGATCGAGGTCTGGGTATAAACCCAGAACTGCCTCGAGACACGCGTCGAAGCCGGGGTTGTAAAACATCGCTACCTCGGCGTCCCTCTCCTTGGAGGTTTTGAAGTCTTCAACTGCAGCGGCAACTGCCGCAACCGATGAAGCCTCATCCTTGACCCGCTGAGCCTCCACAGCCTGGGCGATGGCTCGGGCCTGTTCTTCAGCAGCCTCGGCCTTGGCGCGGTTCAGGGCTTCACCGAGCCGAGCGGTCTCCATGGCCAAAGAGTCCGCGTGGGCCCTGGCGCGGGTCAGCTCAGTGGACGCTGCATCGCCACTCTTCTTAAAGTCATCTGCCTTATCCTGCAGATGCAGCTCCCTGGCTTCCAAGTCGACAACAACTCCCTGCAGTCGCCTAACCCTGACCCCTCTCGCCCGCGAGCTGTTGGCGCAGATTAGTCTGCTCAGACCTCAAGGCTGCTGCCTCGGCCTAAAGAGCCTCCAACTCTGCCTCCTTACTCTTGTGCTCCCGCACCCTCTGCCGAATCGAAAGCAGCATCGGGACGGCCTGAACAGGAAACAAAGATCAGAATCTACAGAATGTGTATAACGACGTGAAAGAAAGTCTTCTCGGAGATATACCATATAGCATACGGAGGCGAAGTCGTTAAGGAAGTCGCCCTCCGACCGCTCAAGGGTCTGAGCGATATCGTCTTCCTTTGCATGCTTGGCAGCCCACGAAGCCAAGTACGCCATATGATAGCCGGGCTCGAACCTCCCACTGCTTGTGCCCGCCTGGGGCGAGGCCTCAGTTCCCTTGGCCCCTACCTTGTTGCCGGCCGAGTTCTGACCCTCGGCACGGACCTCTCCCCCGACCTCAGGGGGAAAAGCGTATTGTCGGTCATTTTATTGGCCTCCTCCCGTTCGGAGGAGGCAACAGTAATGGGGGCCTCGGGGACCGCGGCAGGCACTTCCGCGGTGGGGAGAATGGCGACGGTGGGAGCTCGAGGAGCAACGGAGCTCGGCACGATTGGGGTGCCGACCACAGTCGTTTCGACGAGTCCTGGAGGAGGATGTATCAATGGGCACAAGACTGCCGGGGAGCCGCGGCAGTGCTAGGGCACTCCGAAATCGGCAGTGCGAAGGATGAGCCAACTGGCCTCGGTGTTGGGGCTGCTGGGGTCGACGCAGAGGAAGATTCCCCCACACCAGAGGGAGCCGCCTTCTTCTGAGTGATCTTCACTCGGGGGGCTTCCTTTAGCAACTCCGCCGCGGCAGGGGCTGCTTTCCTCTTCCGAGCCCTGGACGCCTCGGTCATGCCTGCGAAAAAAGAAGATCATGTCAGCTACTAAATAACTGAAGGAAAGTTCATCGGAGAGATCAGGGTAGCTTACTGAGGGATGTAGGCGAAGGTTGGGATTTGCAGAGCCCAGACCAGAGGAGGTTGGCCGCAGTGATCAGATCATCCCAGGAATGAAGCGTTTCCGACCGCGCTCTGGCCTTTGCAATCTGATTCTTCTGGTCCGAGTCGATGAGCAGCAACCCCTTTGCGAAAGCTGCAAAACAAAAAAAAGAGATGTCACTTCAACGAAAACATATGAAAACTAAGGCAACAACCCGGATGCCAAATGAAGTCCGACCTGGTTTGGTAAAGTGGGTCGGAATACGAGCCGTCGAGGCCCTAAGCTCAGCCGCTGGTGCCTCCCAGTCACCTACCGCCCAGAACCACTTATTCTTCCAGTCCTTGTTGGAAGACGGCAGGTGCATCACTAATCCCGACCTCTTGCTCCCCCGAGTCGCAAAATAGTATCATGGATCGTTGCTATCATGCTTGACCAGGTACAGGCTCAGCAGCTCCTCTAGGGTCAGCTCGGAGTTGCCGACTTGCCTCCAGATTATACAGGCGGAGATCATCACCCTCCAGGCATTCGGAGTAAACTGTCCGGGGGCCAATCCGAGGTGAGCCGCAACCTTCCTGATGAAGGGGTGCAGAGGGAGCCGGACCTCGCATTGCAGCGCACAAAAGAAGATGGCCACTTCCCCCTCGGCAGGAGCTCCAGCAGCGTTCAAAGGACCGAGAGCCCTTATCTGAACGGAGTCAAGGATCTGGAACTCCAACCGAATCCACTCCATCTGAGATTCTGACATGACAGAACCTCCGGGAACTACCTCTGCGGTACGCAGACTCGCAGGCATTTCAGTGGCGGCAGTGGTCTCGACTCGGCGGGCTCGAGGGGCTGCCTTCTTGCTAGGCTGCTTGGTCTTAGAAGCCAACGTTTTTTCTTCCGAGGCGGGGGGTACAGGAAAGTGGTCTCGAAAGGGCCTTTGGAAGACCCACTCCCACTGTCAGTAGTCCCCGGCTCGGAGTCATCACCGTATTCGCGAACCATTTCTAGATCGGAAGACATGGCAGAAAGAAGAGCGAAGGTCAGCGAGACTCACCGGGTGATTGCCGAAAATCGCCTTCTGCCGGAAACTTCGAGTTCGGCCGGAATCGCCTCTCATCGGAAATCCCCTCCTCCGGTGAGCTCTTATAAATCAGAACGCAAAATGGCAAACGAAAGTCCGGGGCGCCTTATATAGGCAGGGAAGGATTTTCGCATTGATGGCAAGCTTTAATGGCAGCAGCCGAATCGGCACGAGCCGATCTCCGAGCACACATGGCAACACCGCATTGGATGAGTATCGAACCGTCGGTACGGCTCTGACATCGGGCAGTGTGGCTCGACATGCGAAGCGACGCCCCAGCAGTCGAAGCCATCATAAATACGCCACCTCAAGCCTGCGTGGCAACTTCTCATAGGCTGGGAGAAGATCCGGTATCGTAACCGTCACCACGCGTTAACCAAAGCGACGAGCACGCAATCCGAGACCCGTCATCATTGCGATAAGGGCGGGAGATTCTGTATAAGTACTCTCCGAGCCCGCAAGCAAGCTCGAAGAGAGGGAGGCTTCTGTTATGGAGAAATCCGAGCCCGTGGCAAAACGTTAATCGGACTTGAAGTTTAAGCTGAGGCGTCCAAGGCATGATCCATCTGACCAAGACTACAACATTGCAACAACAACACGCGAACGTCTTCGAGTCAAAGTCATCTCGGAGTTGGTCCTAATTGTCAGATCAGATAACCCGCTACCCCCCAACTCCGAGGCGCTTAAGTCAATCGGATCGGATTCGATATGACTGGTCGGATGACGTCCTACTCGGAGCGTTCTTCGATATGGCCTGGCAGGCCGAGTCGAGCAGACCTTCTGACGTGCGTATCCCACTCGCTAAACATGGAAACTGCCATAACCAAACGTGGCCGATAACTTCGCTCGCAGATGTGCACGATCCGCTAGATACGCTGCGCAATCAATAGATTGCGGGCAGTATCCCCATGATCCCGGAATCCCTCTGATCGTGCCGAGATCATCGGATCCGGACCGTCCCACAGGCAAGTATAAATAGCCCGCAGTGCTATGTCTACAGGTACGCGAAATCGAGCTCTCCTCTACACTCGACATAAACCCTGATTCCCTTGTCCTGACTTAGGCATTGGAGGGTCCCCCGGCTTAGCCAGGGTCACCTTTGCCTTTCCTCTTGGTGCAGGTTTTAGGGATGATACGCAGAGAGCTTTGTGGAGAGAGGGCCGACCAGATTTTGTCATCACCAGTGACCACTTCAAAGAAAACCATTGAGAATAGAAGGCTTCTTAGAGAATAGGATGAGTGGGTAGGTCTTGGAGTTTTGAGACACACAAGTGGGTTTGTGTACTCAAATGGGAAGAAAAGAGGGAGATGGTGCGAAAAATGAAGAAAAAGGTGGTGCTTGGAAGATATGGAAGAAGATTTGAGAGGGATTGGGAAAGTTAGTGGGGTTTGAATCACTTGGAGAGAGAGATAGGGAGGTAGTGATGATGAAAGGAGAAGATTTGAAGCTTGAATATGGGTTTAGTGCAATGGGTTAGAGAGGAAGAAAGATTTGAGGAGCTTGGGAGAGAATATGGAGTGGAGGGGGTTGGGATTTTGCAAAAATACGCTACAATGGGTTTTTAGAGAGGGGAGAGGGGTCCCACATGTGTGTGGAGGACCCCACAGTCAGTCGGTTGGCGGGGCCCCGCCGGGCGGGCGGAGGCTCCGCCCGTCCGCCTGGGGTCTGTCTGACCGGCCGTGGCTCAGCAAGGGGGTGGTGTCCCCCCCCCTGGATGCCGAAAATGTGTGGGTCCCACCTCAGATCCCATCATAAGTTGCGGTATGGCCGTTCGAGACACGTTCGAGCCTCGACTTATGAGTATTGATGCTTTTTACATGTTTTGCGCATGGGATTGACTGAATTTGATGTCCATACTCGTCGATTGACGGACTAGAGGGAGATTAGGATCGTTTACACGGTCAAAGGTACCTACGGGGTGAACTACGATGGTCAGTTTCGGTAGAGTCCGGCGATCGACGAAACTGGGAATCCTATAACCGTTTCTACGTTTTATCGCACCCTCTTAAGTCAATATACGTCAGTGGGTGTCGTGTGACCATAACCCAGGTCTAGTTTAATCCAAATCATGCTTTGATACCAACTTGTAACACCCTAAAAATCGGGGGTCGAGCAGGAGCTCAACTCCCGAGTTCCAACGCATCATTTATGCAACATAGATAATGATGATTAAATGTTGTCCATATTAGTGCATTAAACATAAGTGGGATTATACCAAAACAACATATCATACTCCAGAGACAGTTAATTTGTGCAAGCAGAAGACTGTGATACAGATATAAAGCATACAAATGATTTTAAGTCCCCAGAGTACGAACGGATTACCAGGTTAAATAATTACATGTATAATTTCAAAATTTACAAAATGATAAAGTGTAATGTTTGCTAATCCATATCCCTGTAGCCCCGATGCACAACTCCAGGTCTACGTAGACCCGCCAGAGAATTGCATATAGGAGAACTCCTCGTCATCATAATAGACAGGCTCCCTCTCGTAAGCCTCGTCATCACCTGAAACTATAACAGAATCTGGTTGATGTTTTAAAACACCGTCCCAGAACGTGAGAATGATCAACTCAGTGGAGCTATAAAGCAAAGGTTAACATGTTATCAACTCAATCAAGCAGTAATGATGAAGCAGTACAATCAAGCATTTCTAAGTACTCTGCTTAATGCAAGGATGATATGTATTAATGATGCATGCCCTCGCCCACACTCCCTCTGCGAACTTCATCTCACGATCGCGGCATGCACCCCTTCCTCTATGATCAACTCCAACGCCAAAGGCACATGCAATGCGGTGCATGAACATGATTACCAAGTTTTTATTTAGACCTTTTCATACAGCAGGATTGGGAAGCTAAGGTACCTCCCTTTTTATCATTGACTCATACAATGATCCATCTAGGGTCGTCAATCCCAGTTTATCACATACGATGGCAAGTTCGAGAGTTACACTCTAGGTTGCTACGAGAGGCTCGTCACCATCAGCGTAGGCCTATTTTGTACTTGAGGTCACATCCCCAATGCCCCACCAACTGGTAGTCTATTTTCGAAGGCTCATCACCAACCCGAATGGGGACCACAGCCAGGCTGCATCAGGGTAGGCCTATTTCATACTCGAGGTCACTCCACTAACGCCCTACCAACTGGCAGTCTATTTTCGAAGGCTCGTCACCAACCCGACTGGGGACAATGGCCAGGCTGCACCAGTGTAGGCCGACAGCTCGAATACAGTGTCTCATACCACCATATTCGGCTCATGAGTTTGGGTTACTCACTGGTCACTACGGGGAGGTTCGTCACCCTAGCGTAGGCCGACAGCCCAACCACAGTGTCCCATACCACCATGCCTGGCTCATGAGTCTTAGCGGATCGTGGTATCATAGTTGAAACGGGTCTTTACATTGGTAAGGGGTACCTTAAGTTCAAGCAGTAATATCCATACATGGTAAACACACAATAGGACAATCGGGTTACTTGACAAGTTCGATTGATACTAGCGTATGCTGAATTTATCGACATGGTACCACTGTCGACAATCATTGTACGACGTGGATTCACCAAACGCATCAAATGTGGCGAGACTAATTTGGCAACTTAAACAGGAATTGTTACCGATTGCCTGTACTACATAGTAGTCCCAATCATACTCAAATGCAATAAGCATTCATATGCACTAGTCAAAATAGCATGTAGTAGCCAATTCAGATATAAATCTCATTTAAGCATTTTAACAAACACATAGAGTACATGTTAACACACATAGACATTTCATCCATATATCATGTAGCAGCGAGATAGATTACATGAAGCTGTAATTATAAATAAGGTAATAGAGAATCCTATCTCAATACCCTCATTAAATATATTTCATCAAGCATTTTCTCATTCAGGCATTTTATCAAACACTCAGATTACCCATATTAACATACATGTAATAGAATAGTTATAACATATTTCAGGGCAAATCCTTTTACAAAGGACTTGTTAGACATACAACGGTAATGTATTCTCAATCAATAGACCTAGTAAGCGTAAATCATCATTCCATATTCATTCACACATTTCAACAAACACATGGAATGCATTATATTCAACATAGTTCACATATATATGTAATATACGGAAATCATTGCATCTAAGCGCGTGACAGCAATCAAGTCAGTCATAAATCATTAACTGACATTGAAAGCCTTGAAAACCATAACCTAAACGTTTATAGTCCGCACCTTTCGCCGGTAGACTCGTATCGAACTCAGTTTGTACACGGGGTCTTTATCTACTGCACAACTACAACCTATAGCATGAAATAGGTTAGCTATTTCATCCCTGACTCTATTTGAATCCCCAAGACAGATTAGGGTTAAGATATCTTACCCAAGAACAGAATCGGAATTGCCGGTATGGCGATACAGAAGTGGTGGTTAAGCACGTGGAGTGGTGGGATCGAATCCCAGGAACAGTCTCCCACTTTCTCTCTCACTTTCTCTCTCTTTCCTTCTCTCTTTACTCTCTTCTCTCTCCTAGGGTTGCAAATTCGTATGTGAAGGGAGAGAGAAGGTTTAAGGCCCTTATATAGGCCCAGAACTGATGGGAATGGCTCCATGGCCATGGTATACTTAGGTTATAGCCAAAGGCTGGCCGTTTTGGTCCAACGGAGCTGATCTGGAGGCCCCTTTTCTTCATGTGGTCGGACTTAAGCTTCCTGATATTGGATCTAGGTTAGGTCAAGATCTCGACCCGCTCGGATCAGTGGATCGGCCGCACGGGACCAGTTTCAGTTCAACGGTCACCGGTACTCGATCAAGGCCACAAGTGCACTGACCTGTGTTGGCAATTTCCCCTGATCCAAGGGTGTAATTGGGTCAGATTTTGACGGTTTGAATCCATAAATTCGGCCTGCAAGCGAACGACTCAATTCACTTAAGTTTCATTTCATTTCCTAAAGATATTCGCGTTTCTCACACACTTTGCTCCAAGCTCAAGTTGTGTGTTTCTGGATACCTTTAGGACTTGATTTCCAAGATGGTTGTTAAGTCCAGCAAGGCGGTCATAACCGTATAGTTTTGGAGTAATCGGACTTTCGACGTGCGGTCCAGGTCCGATACGGAGTTTCATGATGCTCCCGGGGGCAACTGGGCTTTTAGATGGATCCTAGGTTTCTAGGTAATGTAACATTAATGGTTCTACCCAGTTTGGGTCTTACAGATCGTATTTAAAGTGATTAGTGCCAATTTCACAGGTACTCTAGTTTAACACTTAGGATTTGGTTCTTGAGTGATATCTGCCTGAGGTGGTCCTCGGGTCTTTGTACGGATTTTTTCGAGACGTTACAGGCCAAGAAATCAATCATGAGCGTGCACTTGTACCAGCACCCCATGAGGGATATCAAGACCATTATTTTGAGGGGTACAACATGTACAGCCTCGTGGCTAGAGAGAGTGCACCAGAGGCTAGTGTAGAGTTATCCACTGAGGCCATTTCGGTAGTGGATGAGTTTCGTGGTGTCGTTCCCGATGATCTACCAGTTGAGTCTCCCCCTAGGAGGAATATAGAGCATACTAGAACATGGGACACCGTAATACCTATAGCCGAGTTTACGTTTAATAGTTATGTCGATGGTCCACAGGTCCTAATCCTTTTAAAGTCGTTACTGGTTATAAACCTGGGAAACCTATTAATCTTGTCCCTATGTCACTGTCCCATAGGCCGTCAGAGCCTGTAGAGTCTTTTGCGCATCACATTCATTCATAGCATCAAGAAATCAGGCAGAAGATCATGACTAGCAATGAACATTACTCACTTTCTGCAGACCAACATAAATGTTTCAAAGAATTCAATGTAAGGGACTCTGTGATGATCCGCATCAGGTCAGAGCAGTACCCTCAGGGAGCCGTTCTAAAATTACACGTGTATAGCGCTGGACCATTCAAACTTATAAAACAAAACGATCTCAATGCGTATGTGGCAAATCTTCTACCCTTCATGGGAATTAGTTCCACATTCAATGTAGAGGATCTAGTTGTATTTCAAGAGGTCATTAATGCATTGTCCAGCCTTTCACCTAACCATTCTGATTCTCCAGACCTTTCCCTTAATCTATGGCCCCCTCCCCACCCACTTTTTCAGCCTCTACCTCCCATACCTACCCCTCCCAACCCATTTTCCCTGCCTCTACCTCCCATACCTACCCATCTCGACCCATTTTCCCTGCCTCTACCTCCCATACCTACCTCTCCCGACCCATTTTTCCTGCATTTACCTCCCATACCTACCCGTCCCGACCCATTTTTTCAACCTTTACCTCCCATACCTACTCTTCCTGACCTTTCTTCCCAGCCTCTACCTCCCATACCTAACCTTCACACACCCAAAGAGGAAATAGATGATATCCTGGACCATCAGATAGTTTCAACGTCAGACAGTGGGTTTCACAAGTATCTGGTTAAATGGAAGTCACGCCCAGCTTCAGACAGTACGTGGCTCACTGAGGAGGAGCTTCAGAGACTTGGTCCTGACATCCTAGAGCGGTTCAAGAGTTTTATTTCGCCAGTGGCGAAATCTAAGCAGCAGGGGAGAATTGATGGGGACATCACACACACGCACACGCATGCCGCCCCCCTATGCACATACGCACGAAGGAGGGCCCCACCGTCAATCTAGATCTATGATGTTGTCCAGGGATGGCCCCCTATCTAGAAGACAAAGTTTTGGTTCCTTAAAGTGGGCCCGATGATCAAGTAAAGCCCATCATGGGATCTCATGATCGGGGCCCACTAGTCAGATTGATTTAATACTTTAGGTTTTGCTTATTGTTATTATTTAAAATATTATGAACACTTTAGATTTCTTCGTTTGGTTTTTATTTTCGTTTACTTCTTCGCCAAGTAATAGGTTGCGCACATGGCGCGAGTTTTGGGGTATAGGGTTTTCCTATAAATAGGCACCCCTTGTAGTTCTTTTGATTTCATTGAAGATTAATAAAAATTATGCGTTTTCCTACTCTCTAAGTTGTGAAGCCTAATTAGGTGCGAAGCCCTCCCTTCATCGAAGGGTTAATTATCGTGGTGCGAAGCCACATTATCCCGATTCGCCCCCATCCATTGCCATCTCTACTACCCATTTTCTACCATCCATTCTTCTCATCTCACCCCATCATCTACACTTCGAATCAATCATCTATTGCAACAATTCTCCTCCCCATAGCAAAATTTCAGAATCTGGCCCTACAGGAGGGCTGAAACTTCAGCAGAGCACCACACACAAACTATATATCAGATCGAGCTGAGATTTGAGGGTTTCGGAGTCCATCACTGGCCGACCAAGGCCAAGGTGGCCTTTTTCTAAATAGTGGGCCCCACACACGTGCGGTCGGGATCATACGCACGTGCGTTTGAACCATTGTTGTTGTCCACACGTGCGGTACTTCTTTGGTTTGTCTCTCTTCTCTTTCACTCCGCTTTCACCCAAAATCCCTAAACCTAACCCTAAATTAATCAAATCTCCAATTTTATGCCCCTTTTCTTACCTTAGGGTTCCTCGAATTGGAATTTCTGAATCCCTTGGATTAGGGATTGATTACTATGCATGTGTGGATGATTATTTCTTATCTTTGAGTATCGTTTGGTTCATAATTTTTATTGATCCAGCCCTATCCTGTATAGGCCTAGATCCGAATAGATTCCCCTTAATTAAATGTTTGGACTTTCATGTGGGATATGGAATTTGTGTAATTGTTTTTGAACTAACGTGATCTTAAGCCTGAAATCTCGCATATCATATTTAATTTTCATGTCCTGCATCAGGGACTACATAATTCTTGGGCCGAACTAGTCTAACCCACTTGTGTTGAACCTCACTATCTGCCTAACAAGGAGAAGTCATAAGTCGTCTGGCAAAACGATAGCGGACAATTTACGAGCTCGTCATACACAACCTATCTTTGCTTGCCCATAAGCAGGTCAGGTCAAACCTCTCAACCAATTGATTCGTGTCGGTGGGAGTCGCTACTTACTTTAGTATTTCGGCATTCCTACGCACTGTTCTTCCAACCGGCCTAAGCATTGGTTGCTCCCAATGGTACCAATCAAGGTTTAGGGACTTTCACCCAGGGACCCTCTAATCATGTCCTGTTGAATTACACATTTCCGATTTGGTGTCCAACTCTAAGTCATAACAAAATATGTTTCATCGCATTTACAATCACCGTATACATATGTCCACATACAAGCACAATATATCATGTTTTTCAAGGCAAGCATAGGACAACCTTCCTCTTATGGTCTCCTCATGAATTTAAGTTCCTCATAGGGGTCTCATGTAATACATCCTGTATCTAGACGATTCACATACTAATCATATACACATCGTGTGTCGCAACACAACCCACTATGATCACCATACCATGATATAAATCATTCACTCTCAATCATACAATGATACAACAAGTATGAACCATGCATATGATATGCACATGACTTAGCCAATCTAAATCCAATCCGGAATTCATTCCGCTATAAGACTTCATGCCACAAGCATGCTTTTTCTCAAGAGTTAACTACACCAAAAGGAGGAAAGATAAATCTTTCAAAAGTTGGTCAAACAAGTAGCAGGCGGACTTTGTAAGGGACAAAGAGAGAAACTGATGGAAATACGTATGAATTTAAACAAAACTAAATCATCTCTATCATCCAATCTTCCATTAATAATCTAACCAACTAAATCAGAAAATCTAGCAATAAGCTTCAAAAAATCTAGCAATAACCTAACCAACTAAATCAGAAAAGCCATTCTTCTATAGGGCTTTCAAGGAAAATCCAGCAATAACCTAACCAACTAAATGAAAATCTAGTCTTCTATAGGACTTTCAAGGAAAATCCAGCGATACCCTAACCAACTTCATCAGAAAATCCAACAATAACCTAACCCTAAATCAAAACAATCTGTTCTTCTATAGGGCTTTCAAGTAATCTAACGCACATATATGGGTGCTCTTAATCTATGCACTCACTTGTAACAATCAGAGGATTGAATTTCAAACTCGGCTTCTGCTTCCTTTTCTTCTTCTTCTTCTTCTCAACTTCAAACTTAAGCTAGAACAGAGCGCTGAAAATGGGTTGTTAAAAGAGGGTTTTTATGTTTATAGACTTGAAAATGGTTTTAAAATTGGCTTTTGTCTAAAAGAAGAGTTGGGAGGTGTTTTGTGATATTTTTGAGAAGTATAAGCTGATGGTAACAATTTAAAAAAAAAAAATGTTATTTAAGTGATTTTATATAAAACATTCCAAGGATTTTTAAAAAAATCGAGGTCATTTGAGTTATTTTATCAAAATATATATGTGCATATTTATTCATAACTTACAATCCGGGTGTCATATTGACATGCCGTTTTTTCCAGTAATTCCGTAACTCGACTACGGTCACAACGGTTAGGCTCTCGGACCTAACGGATTTTGAAAACTTGATGATGGCCCACCACCAGATAAAATAAGGACATAGTTGTCATTTCTCAAATTGTTTAATTTTAAGTCCGTATATTAAAATTCGGACATCGGGTTGAAATGCGGCTTGCGGCTCGATAACAAAACAACACTTTGATCAAGTCAAAATATTCTCGAGACCAATGGACCTACAGTCAAAGGCTATCCAGTGTACGAACCAGATGTCGGGGCCTCAAGTCTTACATTTCTTAAGTAGAGATGAGACGCACATGATGGATGGTCCAGATCCATGATTGGACCTTCAAAAAGTGCATTATACTATCCATTTTGTTGACCATTGATTAATGGTTAGAATCATTTGATAAAATAATTGTTAGAGGTCATGAGCAACCGGTGAAGTGTACCATGAAACACATGATCCAGATTGATCCTTGAACCTTTTATAATGATCAATATGGAAGCAAGCCTAGAATTTCTTCTTCCAAAATATATACATTCAAACACTATACTTCCCAATTTGTTCTTTTGCAACAGATAATAGTGAGAAAGTGACTTTTTATCTAGATTATTTTCTGACATGAAACACACCATGAGCTGTTCACCTGGTGGGCGCTATCATTGGATTGGCCATGCCCTAAAATCTCGCCCATCAGATGATCCTAGTGATCCAGTGAAGACAGAAAACTACAACCAATGATACACATTTAATGGGGCGGCATAACTGTTAGAATCAGCAAATGGGTGAGATTTTTGGTGCATCACCCATGATGAGGCCCACCTTTTGAATGATTTGAATTTCCAAATGGTGGGCCTCGCATGTACAGTTCATTGGGCTGAGCAAATGCTTAATTATATGTTGTATATTTCATCATGTCTATGTTGAGATTACTTTTTTATTGTGAATCAACCGTTGCAGCTAGATTGATTGATTGTATGAACACGATCCTCCATGGTCCATAACATTTTGATCATTTAAATGGTGTGAGTCAAATATGTGAAATCATGTTCTATAATCTCGTAGTGCCATTTGCTTTATCCATTCACATCTTTGGTGTCTTAACGGTCTCCTTTCCTTCTGTAGATATTCATGCAGATATTGCTGGACCAAAGCATGAATATTGGTCATCTTTAGCTCCACTTCCTCTTGAGGTTGTCTTAGCTGCTGGACGGAAGGCTAAAGAGGAATTCTCAACAGGTTTGATATCATAATTCGCATTATGTATGGTCACTGTTGACTGGATATTGCAAAGTTGTAATTGGGCATCAGTGATGTTACCCTGTGGATGCTTTCTCCTTTACGTGCTCTTGTAGACTGTTTTTCTTTCAACTACTTGATTGAACAGAGAAAGGTGATATGGAGGAAAGGGATAAAGTTCAACGGGATTTGAATGATCTGAATGGCGAGGGAAATATTGAGAGCATGCTTTTAGTTGAAAAGGGCTTGCGCGAACTAGTTTCACTAAAGGTTTCCATTCTACCCTTGTGTTATTAGTTTTATTGCTTGCCCATGTTTTCTTTAGCTTGTTACGTTATTCCTGATAATTTGCCAACTTCCACTGAATTGGTGCCTCCTTGATGTCAATACAAAGGAGGATTTACCAAACACCTATAGGAAGTGTTTTAAATATCAATGATATCGGCCGATATATCCCACGACATATCTTATATCCCACCTGTGCGATACGAAATGCATAGGTAGTGCCGATATATCCCACCTATTCTATCCAATGAGCATTTTCAATTTTTGATCCATTTTTTAACTGTAAATCATGTTAAATCAGTGTCAAATGGTTACAAATCTATGATTCTTCATGTTTTCCATGAAAAATCATGGATTTGGGGGAGATAGGGCAAGTTGTAGAAAATTGGGAAAAATCAAAATTTCTCAATTTCTTGCAAGTCAGTTGCAATATTTGTATCCAAACACAAAATTAAACATGCAACCTGATCTAGTGATTCTTCTTTTGCTTTTGAATGTATTGCTTGTGTTTCCATACGTGTCTTCTTACATTTAAATATACTTGCATCAGTTCAGTTGGACAATGCATGTATTAGGACCCCATGCAAAGAAAACCCTTATTATGTGCACTTTTTTTTGTAATGTTTTAATTTCTAAGTGTGTATTGATGTCTTTTTCAACAATCCTTGAAGTTTCCTTGAAAAATCCAACCTATTTCCCAATGTTCCCATGTTTCCCAACAACAACAGTACATTACACGATGCAACCAATATATCCCATGTGAAAACCTATATGTATCTGTATGCCAAGGGTGTGATATATTACGCGATAACAATATTTAAAACATTGCCTACAGGTACACAAATATACAAGTATGAACTTTGTGGTGCTTAACTGTGTTTAAAATATTAGAACTTTTGATGTTGTATTTGGAATTTATCTTGAATCCTTGATAGATTCCCCCCGGTGATAGAGAAGTAACTGGATCGGACAAGGATCAGGAAATTCATTTCACCATTTTATCACTATTTTTATTAGCTTTAAAATCATATCATGCACTAAATCCTATGTCTTATGGAGCAAGATGATTTTAGCATACACATTAACTTAAGGATTTAATTATCCTAATATCTTTTTCAGTTATTTTGCATATATTCTTTTGGGTTTAGGAAAACAGAAACCAAGATGAACTTATCAACCAAAGTAGTGAATGTATCAATCTATTGAATTGCCCAAGGGGCTGATACAATTACAAAAATGATATTTTGATCACTGATATCTAATCAATCATTAGACATTGACTGTGATGGTTGATAGGCTTTCCTATCAACTATATATCCACACAACTATCAGTCTGATAATGTTTGCCTCTTTCAGTTTTTCATCCCAACAGTTATTTAGTCTTTTTTTCCTGTATTCAGTTCTCTATGGATTTGATTTGTAGGTAGAGGATGCTGTTGCGCTTGCAATGGCTCAACATCGACGCCCAAATTCTTTGAGGCATGGTCATCCTAACCCAGGTTTGTATACTGCAGTCTCCATAGCTTCTGGTGAGGAAATCATTTTTATGATATGAGCCCTATGTTTTGTTATGATGTGGGCACTAGTATTTTGTTATGATGTGGACATTTGTATTTTGTACTTGTGCCAATTGTATTTATCTATGAACGTTTGGTAGCTCTAACTCTAGAATCTGATTGTCATCTTATCTATATACAGTTTTTTTTTTTTTAAACAACAGGGATTGCACTCTACTTTTGGTTCTATTCATGCTGTCATCTGAAACCATGGACAGCTTAAGAAAGATCTTGTGCTCTGGCGCTCTGGTTATACCATTTAGAATTGTGGAGGCTACTTTTGAGGTAGGATGAAAATTCCTACCCAACAACCATCTGAAACCATGGACAGCTTAAGAAAGATCTTGCACTCTGGCACTCTAGTTATACCATTTACAATTGTGGAGGCTACTTTGGAGGTAGGATGAAAATTCCTACAACAACCCCCCCCCCACCTCCTCAAAATAAATAAATAAATAAATAAATGTGAGATCAGACTGATCATCAAGTTGGTCCTCAACGTAGGTGGGCAAATGTACAATGAAAGGAATTACTAATACACATTGGATGCATCTGATATCTGCACTGGCCTATTTTTGTCTCACCACATCTTCTAGTTGGGCTCATCTGAGGAGCAGACCAGGTCTCTCACACACTGCACTGGCATGTATGGAGTGTAGAAGAAGGAATCTTACTCTAGTAGCCTTAATGGCTCTCTACTCAATTTACAACTGACTTTGACTTTGTTCGATTCTGTTGAAGAATAAGTAAGCTGTTGGAAACTATATATGTTTGCTCGTATGGAGATAGTCCTGAATCTAACCGTTGTCAGTTACGACTTCTCATTGTTTACTCTTCTAAACATTAGTTTCTGCCTTGCTCTTTAATGGACATGCCTCTGTTGTAGCAGAGATATTCCCCAAGTTGGCTGTAAGATATTAAAACAAAAAATAGCTCTGATTAGTCTTGGAATGGATATCCACTTTCATATTGTCATGTTTCTCACAAAATTTCTGAGAAAAAAAGAAGTTTAGGAAATTCTATCAACAATATTAGACGAATTGGGCATCTACCAACCCTTCATGTCCATTCTTGAATGTGCAATCATTCTTTGTAAGATCATTTATCTAATCAATGGGAAGCCAATAAGTCAAGAAGTAACTTTACCCCTTTTAAGAGTTTCCTGCTACAAGTAATCATGGAAAACTTTGAGAAAGCACGTCCGTAGGCTACATCTAGAAGATTTCCCCCAGATACTTGGTTGATCACATGGGTTAAGAGTTCGAAATGCCTCATACAGTGAGAAAGTGCACATGGCCGTTTTTCACTGCAAGGCACACCATGATTTTCTGCTTTATGATTGGAGATTTGCATTCTGCTCTCCTTTGGACATGCCTATTTTATCGTACAAGGCTTAACATGATATGCTTCCGTGTGACTGGAGAGTCTACATTCAGCACTTGTTGGATCTTCTCGGGTGGATCAGAAGAGTACCCTGAGGCCTCCCACAAAAATGGAGTTCTAAATGTTCTAAATGCAATAGATTGTTGGGTGTTGCCTTTTGTTCTCTTCTTCATTGTTTGCGGCTAGAAAGAGCATTAGGAACTATTAAGAAGGAGCAAATTTGGGTGTGTGCACGTGTCCCTGTCTTTTTCAATGATTGCACAACCAATCGATGCCACAACCATGGGCAAGACTATGTCCATGACCTCTACCACCATCACGACCACCTCTTCCTATACCACGTCTACAACTAACGCTAGTTTAATCAAAGTTTCTGAATCCTATCACTAAGGCAGATTTTTCAAGCATAGTTGAACCCATAGTTCTCCGACGTTTCACATCACATAATAGAAAACATACACATTATTAAGCGATGGTAAAGAAGGTGATCCAAGAATTTGAGCACGAATTGGTTTAAAATTAGTATTAAGACCCGCTAATAATTCAACGATTCATTTCTTTTCAATACTTTTTTAATGTCTTTGCATTTGCAGAATACACAAATGGAAGATCATCGAGAAATGATAATTCTTGCCACAGACTACGCATCTTGGAATAATAATCAAACACAAATCTCTCCCCCTGTCACAAGTGACTAATATCCTTACAGATATTATAAATGCAGGCCATATTGTTCTGATCAACATACAATATATAGGCCATCAACAAAATCTCACAAGCAGTGGATAACAAAAAAGACCTTTGCTAACTCCTGGTTCCATGGAGTTTGAAAACTAGGACATAACCAATAAATTGTTGTATTTCCATTAAGCATATGAGGAATCAGTGATAGAGGGTAGTTCTTTTATATTACCATCTATATATCCAAACTTCTGTTTGCCTTAAATAAACATCTCAACATTCTCAACTGCTTTAGACCACTGAAAGTAATTACTTGACTTCAGTTTATGTGTTGTAATATGTAGGCCAGGGTTTTCAAAATGAACTAACCATTTTATTCTGGAATTAACGAGGTCTACAGATGTGGATGATGAGGCCATATAAAATCTCAAACAACTAATGCCAAAACAATGCTATAAACAACAATAGTAAGAAGAACGAACGGCTGCAATAAGAAATTTCAACGAATGTCTAAACCTGATCACACTTGGAAGGGGGTCTTGCAGTAAAAAATAGCTAAAAATAAGATTAATAACTTGATTGTTGTTTAAAAATATGGTTACTAGAAATTAGGGTAAAAAATATCCAAAAAATCTGCCCTAATAGAAAAAATCAGCCAACCTTATCTAAAGCAACACCAATAATTGTTTCAACAAGAAAAATCCAGTAGACCCTAGCTAAGGCAACACAAAAATCTACTTCAATAGGAAAATTCCAACAAACCTTAGCCAAGGCAACCCAAAATCAACTTCAACTTAAACCAAACCTAGAGAATAAACAACTTAAAAAATCTGTTAAACCTAAATATCCAGCAATACCCTTGACCATTAAGCAAAAATCAGCAAGTCCTTCATAAAAAATCTTCATTTAAAAAAAAAAAAAAAAAAGTTGAAGAAAAATGTCAAGTAACATCTTAATTTGGACAGTAGAAAAAATAACTAAGGATTTCAAATCCAGTAATCCATGATTTAAAGCCCTAAAAAAAATCCAGCCGCAAGCCACCCTCCTCTCACAAATCACAACAAGTCAGTGAGGAAAAGGCCTCAAGACTCTTAAAACAGAAAAAAGAATTAAGAAGAAGAAAAGAGAAAAGAAAAAGAAACCCTTGAAGATGAAGAAGAAGAAACCCTAAGAGCATTTAGGTTCTCATACCATGTTAAGAATAATGAGAAAAATTGGTAGGGAAAGCATATGGAACTAGGATGTCTAGCCCTATCTTATTTATAATAATAGAAGAAAATGTAAAATTACATTTATGTCCTTATATGAACGAAAAGCTAAAGGAAAGCAAAGAGGTAAATAAGGAAAGTATGGAACAGAGATAAAAGGCTGAAAAATTAAGGACAAAGGCCCATAACATATAAGACCCACGTGTATATACCTGCGGGCCCCATCATAGGTCCACATGCACATACACCCATAAGAACAAAACGTGATTTTTCTGTCACTAAAAAGTTGAGCCATTATGAAGGAAGGCTATAAGCCAACAATAGAAGAGCTGCCTAGCTACTCAAAAATGGGCTTGTGTGTTTCACATGTGCAAGAATGAGTTGGCCTATTAAAGGAGAGAACTCTTTTCATAACTCTTGTAGGATATCAAGTACTAAATGTGTCACAACCCTAAATCTAGTGTTGGATCTACGCCAAGTTAAGTTTTCGGTCCGTTTGGGTCAGTGGATCGACCGCGGAGGACCTGTTTCAGTTCAACGATCACCGTTACTCGATCAGGGCCACAAGTATACTGACATGTGTTGGACATTTTCCCTAATCCGAGGGTGTAGTTGGGTCAAATTCTAACAGTCTGAATCCTTAGATTTGACCTGCAAGCGAACGACTCAATTCACTTAAGTTTCGGTTCATTTCCTAAAGATATTCGCGTTTCTCACACACTCTCCGGGCTCAAGTTGTGCATTTCTGGATACCTTTAGGACTTGATTTTCGAGATAGTTGTCAAGCCCAGCAAGGCGGTCATAACTGTATAGTTTCGCAAAAATCGGACTCTCAACGCGCGGTTCAGGTCCAATACGAAGTTTCAATGCACTCCGGAGAGCAATTGGGTTTTGAGATGGATCCTAGGTTTCTAGGTAACGCAGCGTTAACGATTCTACTAGTTTTGGGTCTTGCAGTTCGTATTTAAAGCGGTTAGAGCTAATTTCACAGATAATCTAGTTTAACACTTAGTTATTTCTCGTCTAATTTCTAAAGGATTTGGTCCTTAGTGATTTTTGTCTGAGGTGGTACTCGGGTCTTTGTACGGATTTTTCCGAGACGTTACAGACTCGCATATGATTGCTACACATGTATAGACTTTTCCACCCTGACCAACTACAAAGGTGGGACTACATAGTTCACGGGCCGAACTAGTATAACCCACTTGTGTTGAACCTCACTATCTACCTAACAGCGAGAAGTCATAAGTCGCCTGACAAAACGATAGCGGACAATTTACGAGCTCGTCACACACAACCTATCTTTACTTGCTCATAAGCAAGTCAGGTCAAACCTCTCAACCAATCGACACGTGTCGGTGGGAGTCGCTGCCTACTTTGGTCTTTCGGCATTCCAGCGCTTTGTTCTTCCACCCGGTCTAGGCATTGGTTGCTCCCAATGGTACCAATCAGGGTTTAGGGACTTTCACCCACGGACCCTCTAATCATGTCCTATTGAATTTCACATTTTCGGTGTGGTGTCCAACTCAAGTCATAACCAAGTATGTTTCATCACATTTACAATCACCATATGCATAAGTCCATACACAATCACAATATATATTTTTCAAGACAAGCAAAGGATGACCTTCCTCATGTGGTCTCCTTATGAATTTTAAGTGTCTCATCGGGGTCTCATGTAATGCATCCTGTATCTAGACGACTAATTATAGACACATCATCTGTCGCAACACAACCCACTATGATCACCATACCATGATATGAATCATTTACTCTAAATCATACAATGATACAACACCTATGAACCATGTATATGATATGCACATGACTTAGCCAATCTAACTCCAATCCGGGATTCATTTCGCTATAAGACTTCATGTCACATGCATGCTTTTTCTCAAGAATTAACTACATCAAAAGGAGGAAGCATAATTCTTTTAGACATTTTGTCAAACAGGTAGCGGGAGGACTTTGTAGGGGACAGAGAGAAACAGATGACAATACATATGAATTTAAACAAAACTAAATCATCTCTATCATCCAACCTTCCGTTAATAATCTTACTAACTAAATCAAAAAATCCAACAAGAACCTTCAGAAAATCCGGCAATAACCTAACCCTAGATTAGTAAATTCAGCAATCACCTAACCCTAAATCAGAAAATCCAGTAATAACCTAACCTTAAAGCAGAAAATATAGCAATCACCTAACCCTAAATGAAAATCTAGTGATAACCTAACCCTAAAACAGAAAATCCAGCAATAACTTAACCCTAAAACAGAAAATCCAGTAATCACCTAACCCTAAATGAAAATCCAGCGATAAGTTAACCCTAAAATAGAAAATCCAGCGATAACCTAACCTTAAAACAGAAAATCCAGCAATCACCTAACCCTAAATGAAAATCCAGCAATAACTTAACTCTAAAACAGAAAATCCCCCAATAACCTAACCCTAAAACAGAAAATCCAGCAATAACCTATCCCGAAATTAGAAAATTCAGCTATAGGGTTTTCAAGGAAACCCCAACGTACATATATGCGTGCTCCTAATCTATGCACTCACCTGTAACTATCAGAGGATTGGTTCTCAACCTCAGCTTCTATTTCCTTTTCTTCTTCTTCTTCTTCTCAACTTCACACTGAACAAAAAAAAGAGTACTGGAAATGGGATATTGAAAGAGTGTTTTTATGTATTTATGTTTATATTTATGTTTGGGAGGTGTTTTATGATATTTTTAACAAGTGTAGGCTTATGGTAACAATATAACAATATTATTTAAGTAATTTGAACTGACGTATTCCAAGGAGTTTAAAAACATCGAGGTCATTTGAGTATATTTTCTCAAAATATACATGCGCATATCTATGCATAACTTACAATCCGGGTGTCCTATTGACATGCCGTTTTTGCCAGTAACTTTGTAACTTGATTACAGCCACAACGGTTAGGCTCTCAGACCTAATGAATTTTGAAAACTCGATGGTTGGGCTCTGCCATATAAAATAAGGATATAAGTGTCATTTCTCAGATTGTTTAATTTTAAGTTCGAATCTTAAAATTCGGACATCAGGTTGAAATACGGCTTGTGGATCGATAACAGAACAACATTATGATTAAGTCAAAACATTCTCATAAAATAATGTTTTTTCTTAAACATTTAGTTGAAATGTCTTTTGTGGATTTCTTTAGAATATTATAGTATCTTATGATCATAAAATGTCCTCTAATGGCATGGCTAGTCCAACTAAAACAGCCAGCTTAAGTCATGACACTATAGTTTTGTTTGTCACCCGCTTAAATATCTTCTTTAAGAATAGGGCAAGCAACTTATTGTGATTCCTCATCTTTGAAAATAAAATGGTAATGTTAGAGGGAGAAAGATTATCGTTGTTTACTATTATTTGCTTGTGTATTTAGTTTTAAGGTACCTTTTTGTTGTATTATATACCATAGACAAGGGGTATTTTAGTAATTCATCTTCTTGCAAATCATTTTATAACGCAATTAAGAGTCCTAGGAATGGGATGAGTTTAGTCTCCAAAGTAATTTCCATTATGATTTTACCAGAGTCCTCGGAGGGTTTCTTCGTTGAATCTAGTGCTTCAAGTTTCAACATGTGCTTGGAGCTATTAAATCCCATTGTTAGAGTATCGGATATGCATGTACAATTGTTAAATATTATAAATAGGTATATGGATGGATGCATGTATATTTGTTAAGATCTCCTACAGATCTCCCATGTCTTTTATATATTCTCTTCATTCTCGATAGAATAGATACACAATAACATTCTTCAAAATGTAGTCTCTGATAACACCCATATTTGTTTGGTGTGGGGTTAAGAAGTATAGATTTGCATAAGAATTGAACATTGATTTTATTTTTCATGACACCTAACACCCACAGGTAGGGCCATATGGTTGACATGGTGGCATCAACACGTGTATCTTTAGGCTTTACAAGTGTAGTCAATGAACTGGTTTGTGCATAGGTTTTGGGTGGCAAGGATATGCCATCTTTAAACAAGGTGTATGCACGCTTCCAGCATGTATCTTTGGGCTTTACAAGTGGAGTCAATGATAGCTTAGCTCTAGTATTGTTCTCTAGCCGGGGCCAGGGTGGAAGAGGTAGTCATTGTGACATGGGAGGTGGTTGTGGCAGAGTCACGGACCTAGGAAGTTCATGCATTGTGGCTCTCCAATCATTCTGTTGAAAAATGTTGGGACCTCTATGGGAAACCCGCATGGACTAATCAAGCTTCCCACACCGGAGAGTATAGCGGGCCTCCTTTGACTAATTCCACATCGATTGTTCCACAGACACATGACTAGTGAAATGGTTACTTTGACTCAAGAAGAATATTTCCAAGTTGCTAAACAATCTACTTTGGAGTGTGCATGTAATAGTTGGATTAGGGTTCAATATTAGGTGGCACCACGATTGCAAGTGGTGCCAACATAAGCCTTTGCAATGGACGGTGCAAGAGCCCAAGTAAAAGAGAGGTTGATGTTGGTGGGCAGCTGATCATAAAATTTTGCAAATCTACCACTTAAAAGCCTACTCCAAATTGTTGGGACAAAGGCTAAGATGATGACAATGATGATGTTATCATAGACCTAGGAGGGAATCTAGGGTTCGGCAATGCTTGGATCCATTGAAAACTAGATGTTTGGATTGTAGTCGGAAGCATAAATTTGCATGCTAGGAATTTCCAACTGTCATGTTATCTTTTATGGAACACATTCGACACCATCTATACAGTTGCATCATCTGATCTTGTTTAGAAACTACATTCTAGTAGCTCTTGCCTTGGTGTTCTTTTGGTGATATCTTCAAATTTCTTTTCCTTTCAAAGATGTTTGATTGGAGTCTCAAATGCCACTAGATGGAAAAATGAAATCTGTGGATTTTCTTCTAGATCTTGATCAACAAAACCAATTTTCATCCCCATTGATATTTGTCAGGGTTTGTTTAGAAAAATTCTTCAAGGATAATACCACGTAATTTTATTAAGTTCTGCACTTGGGTAAGAAAAAACATTTTGCATACTGACAACACTGCCAACCCGACGCACGCACAGTTGTGTTTTTCCCTTTTTTGGTTGCATTTTTTGGAGTTTCAAGATCTATTTGTTGATTTTTGAAAGTTAGGGATATTTCTATTATTCAATTATCTGCAAGATCCAACATCTTTTTCAGAGGGTTGGGGGTACAATAATCGACTGTAAGATTGAATCCTACTTTGAGTATGTGAATCAGGCTATTGTAGTCAAGTTAAATGTGAAGGACTAATCATTGTAGTTTCTGTATTTAAATGTGTTTATGGTTCAGACATTATGGATGTTTATTTATAGCGCATTCCTGAGTCCTATTCTTTATCTGATGATGAAGATTGTAACCAAGTATTAGCTTTCAACAATGCCAAGATTATTACCTAAAGTGTCAGAATCAAGACTGCCTAGTGTAGGCTCTGTGCATGTGTTCTTAGCCAAACTTGCTTGATATCTGCTTGTGAGTGGAAGTGGAGAACCTAGAAGACATTGTTGAGAAAGAGATGAGTGCCCTGGATAAAACAAAGGTCGGAAACATCTAAGAGAAATTACCAAAATAGTATTTGGGAAGATAGATAAATGGCACTAATAAACAGGTTGATCAATCTGTATATGGACAAATGTATAAAGATATGTTTGGGCATTTGGAGCATCCATGTTTGACATGATGCACGAATGCTAAATTGTGATTGAGATGAGAATTAGACCTTATGTTTGTTATCTCACAAAAATGCTCTCCTGGGAACAGATTCTCATAGGAACTTCGCAAGAACTTTAGACACGTGTTGTGGGCACAAAATCCGGACGGTCCACTAGATGAGTCACCTCATGAAATTTCATGGCCCGATCCAAAAATCTGGTGAGCCATAGCAAAGTGGAAACCCCCAGGCCCTTGATTTGCCTCTCACTTTGCTATGGCCCACCGGATTTTTGGATTAGACCAAAAAGTTAGCCCTGGGGGTTCCATGAGGTGACTCGTCTAGTTGACCATCCAGATTTTGTGCGCACACCATGTGTCAAAAGTTCTCATGAAAATCCCATGAGAACTGGTTCTCAGGAGAGCATTACTCATCTCAACCACATTTTGGGTTGGAAAAAAAGCTTAATACTAACTTGCTTAATGCAGGTTACATTTTCCAGGCCACCCCAACCCCAAGTACATAATTTCGCTTCGGAAGCCCTGCTAATCTGATTTGGTGGTACAACCACATGCTATGTAACTTGTTAATGCAACCAATTAAAGTCTACAGTACTCATATATGACCTCCTCACCGGGACCTTTTCAAGCTCATGAGGAGCTGCATGCTGATAGTGCAGCCATTTGCTATTGTTCGTTGAAATATAATTTCTGTTATTTATGAGTAACAGTAAGAATTGCCTCTGGTTACTAGTAATTGGAAGAACTGAATTGGTAACTAAAGATAGTATTTATACATCAAACCATAGCCAAATAGTTTTAGGAAGTCTAGACAATTCTCATCATACCAAGCTCAATTTGTTGGGATGAGGCTTTAGATGATGGTGATGAGACAATTTTTATCAGATTACTGGTACCCAGGAGATAAAACAATTTGTTTTCACTTTTTATCCCTGTATTTAGTTATTAACATCCGGGTCATGGATGTCTGCTTTAGCTCCTAATGATGTTTTTGTAACATTATATTAAAGTTCTATTTGGTGACTGATAAGCCCTTGTATCATGTAGATGCGGAGCTTTCCAAGCTAGCAATTGAGGGTCAGAATCTTCTAGAAGCATTTGGTAAATTGATCTATTAGGTTCTCTTGGATTGAACATTGCCTAGAATGTCATCATGTAGTTGATAAATGTGGTACAAAGTCTTCACAGGAAAAGACTAAGATGTCCCTGCAAGCCTTTATAAGAATTAATGGGCTTGGTCTTTTACTTGTAGCAGTTTGGTTTGATTGCATATATTGCGTTTCTTTTTTTCTTTCTTTCTTTTTCCCTTTTTAACTTCTGGATTTGTCTCCCTTTAGGAATATAGTTTGTTTTCTATTTAAATATCTAAAATGGACTTAAAACAACATTTTCTTTCAGAATTGAGCCAGGAGGAATCTGAAGATGTACACTTCAAGCAGGTACGATGAAACTTCTATTGGATATTCTTGATTTCCTGAACTTTTAATTGTTTCTGGCCACATTGTTGTATTGGCAGCCGTGTTTGAACATGTGGTTCCCAAGGCTGATTGGATATGCGAAATCATAGTTGAGAATTGAGATAAGAATCTGGGTTCCCATTTCTCACCAACTATATTGGGTATGGGTGAGAAGAGATGACAACCATGATGTCGTACACCTAGAAGTGGTCTTAATTCTATTTTATTTCTTTCTTTCTTAAAAGGAAGTGGATTCTATATCATGCTATCAGAAAATTTCTAGTCAACGACATTAAATGTTACTACTTGTCAATATATTTCTCACCCCCATCTATTGTCTTGATTTATAAAGTAGATTTCTCTCTGAGCCAGAGTGATGCATTCAGGCTGGTCCATCAAAGACCGGACCCATTCAAGGGTTGTGATCAAGGAGGATACAGACCATCCAACTGTCCAGATTGAAGGTTTGAGCAACTGCAAGCATCTAGAATGATCTGATGAAAGACCACTGATCCCAATGTTGGCAATCATCCACTTAGTTGTTAGAATTTGGTTGTACTAGTTTTCCTTTATTATTTCATCATGTATTTGGTGGGCCACTTTTCTGGTATCAAAAGATGTCTAAATGACATGAAATTGGTCTCATTTGAAAGCCCATTCAGTTAGCTTTAAACAGGCCTAAAATCTTGCTTCTAATACTATTTGGTGAGTTACGGCCAATTTACATAGCGCCTATTGGGTTGTGATACGATTCAAGGGTAGTTTGGTCATTTTTAATATTTTAGTGAGATAGATGGTTAGAATTAGTTATAATACATAGTAAGAATCATATTAGGGTTTTCTCTTGCTTTAAAAAAGATTATTTATACTTGTAAAGACTCTTTTCTAAGGAGTTATGATGGAATAAGAAAAGATGTTTTTCTTGGGCTATATAGCATGTAATGCTTTCCTTTGGTATGTGTTGCCCACATAGAAGAATAGTTGGGGTTGATTGCAACCATTGGCACATCGGCTAGTGGGTTGTTGGATATTGATACACAACCCCCCCTTTATTTTATCTCTTGGTTGCATCCATGACGAAATTTAAAGGTATGCATCAAAATTGATATTCACTTTCTTTGTTTGGACCTGCATCAGTTTTGGTGTCAGAGCAAGTTGCATTCCTTAGAATTTTTTTTTCTTTTCCCTTTTTTTTTTTTTTTTGCCAATTTTCCCCATCACTAAACCCTAAAATTTTCCTAATCCCTTTTCTTTTCCTTTCTTTTCCCTAATTTTTCCCATCACCAAACCCTAAAATGTTCCCAATACCCAAAATTCCCTAATTCTTTGTCCCTAGATTTATAGATTTTCTAAATTTCCTTTACTCAAAACCCTAATTTGGCAAAACCTCAGAATTTCCCATTCCCAAACCCTAATTTTCACAATGTCCGCAAATTTCCTAACCCAACATCGCAATTTTCCAAATTTCTAACCCTAAAAACCCAATTTTGCAAAATTTTCAATTTTCATTCAACCTAAACAGCCAATTTGTCAAAATCCCTAAATTCCCACCTTCGCTAAAATTTTCTCAAATTAGAAACCCAATTTTAACCCTGAATCTAAATCAGCCCTTTATTATCACCCAAACCCAATTTTAGAAAAATCAAGTGTTATGATGAAGGCGCTCCAACAAATTATAGAAGAGTTGGATGTTGTGGGTTCGGTGCTTATTAAAACCCCCAGTAAGTGAAGTGTTCAGTGGTTTATGGAAATGTCATTTAAATGATTATCACTGGGAATAGTCATGGAAACCTTGTATCAAAGAGAGCAATTATGAAATTGTTGCCATTGGGATATTTGCCCATGTATGACGATCATCCCTTCTAACTACTTATTCATTCCCAAAAAATTGTTCTGAAGATGTATGGTGTATAGTCAATGCCATGGACCTTTGTCACCTAATACTTGGAAAACCATGGATACAACATCAAAAGGCCATCCATGATGAGAAAAGAATTATATATTATTTGTGAAGTGTGGAACAAAAATAATGAAGAAGCTGACTTCTAAAGAGCTTTGGTCATCTTCCAAATCTTCAGAAAAGGAAAAGAGAGAACCGGCAAACGAACAGAAGGAGGCAAACCAAGTGGTGGAACCTAAGGATTGGATTGATCAATGGATCTATGAATAACCTTATTGATGGATCTACAGAAGAATTGGATGAAGGATCAATTGAAACATCAATTGAAACAAAAGAGGAGCTAATAGATAAATAAATAGAAGTCGGTGGATGGACGACTTAAGTGTCGACTTGCCCAAAGGTTGAGTCACTTTATGCTTTTGGTGAATTCCATGATGAATCTCAAAGTTTTCATCGAAGCTTTAATCATGTCTCAATGATGATTGAAGGACATAGGTCAAAGGCAAGTACTGACAAAGAAGAGACCAATGACTACAAACAAATCTACGACAACAAATGAAACCAAGATCAACGTTCTAAGCACCAAAGTCTGCAAATCCTATATTGCAAACGAAGCAAATGTCGACACCCAAGATGTGGGAACCACAAAGAAGTGAAAGAAAAAAGAGGCGTGATCTACGACACTAGCCCATGCAAGCAATGCCAAGTCAACGTGTAGGTCTTCACCATCAACACCATTAAAATTTGAGGATGAGTTTTTTTTTTCCCTTCTAAAGCCACAAGGAGCGATGCATCCAAGCCACATGAACTGGCTGATCAAAGATCAAGCCCATCCAAGGGTCATGATTAAGGAGGATCTAAACCATCCAACCATCTAGGTTGAAAGATCAATGGTCCCAACACGAGTAGTCGTCTACTTGTTAGAGTTAGAATTTGGTTTTACTAGATTTCCATTATTATTTTGTCACGTATAAGATAGGCCACTTTTCGGGTATTAAATGATGCCTGAATGACATGAAATTGGCTGCATTTGGAAGCTTACTGATCAAGGTGTACCATTGAGATAATGGTGGGCGTAACGGTCCCCACTGTTACTAATACGGTTATGGCCCATATTAGCCGATACGGGGCAATAATAGTCTATACGCCCCCTATAACAGTCAAAATTTTTGTCAAAAAAATCTGAAAAATATCCATTAAATCCGAAAAATTCTAAATATTCCAAATATGCATTCATTTATAATTTTGAACATGTTTATGGTGGTGTAACGGTCCACTCTTTGGTGATAAAGTTGTATCGGGCTGTCTGATGAATTTATGAACCTAACAACCTGGAATTGACTGTAAAACTCATAAATTTAATTTTATAACTATCTAATATCAATGATAGATATATTAGAATTAATGTAATATCAAAATATCTCACACGTGTAAGTATTTGTTATTATTTTTCATAATTTATTCTATATTACATACCTGCGGACTTGCATAAATTACAATGTTCATTCTATTTAAAGTCTTCAACATGTCAGAGACTTCTCCTATCTTATGATTCTTGTCCTATCATCCTCAAGTCAAGATATATTTTAAAAAAATAAAAAAATAAAAAAAATTAGTGTCTGATATACTCCCCTGCAACTTGATTAAGGATTACTTGATTGGTTGTCAGGGGAGTTATTTTAAGTACAAGTTCTGCAATGTCAAGTGTGTGTATGAGTAATGGGTATATAGCAATACTTACCTTAAATGTAAGTAATGTTTGTAAAAATATATACTTACCCTAATAAAATTCTTGAGTCACCACCAAAATGAAAATATGCTTTGTTGTGCTTGTTCGACCTCCACATCATCGTCATCATCAGGTTGCGGTTGTGGAATAGCTGATGCATATCTATAATATCTAGTGCTGGAGGGAAAGACCAAGTCAACGAAACTAGATGATGACTGTTCTGGACTAGGCAATGATGCCGACCCTAAGTAAGGGTATCCACCAATGCCCATTGAATAGTCGTACTGTTGCCCGTCCTCAAGCTGTTGAGAATCTTAAAATTGAGAATGTGTCTGTGATAAGTAACTTAGATTTGGATCTGGATATCTATAATCATATGGACATGGATAAGGAGTACTACACTAATATGAATGTGACGAAACAGTCTCCGTATAACTATAATCCTATTGGCCATAAGAATATCCATCATAATGCCCAAGACCATGGGCTTGTTGATGTTCTGGACATCCCAGTGCACCACTAGACCTAGCCTCCTCCTGTTGGTTGTATCGTGACTCAGTACACTCATAAGTCCGACCTCATGTACCCTGTCGATGTTCATTGGCCTCGCGATCCATAGACGATTGTATGGTGTGTTGAGCAACACTAGAAGTAGGATCAACATCAGGTGCGTCATCACCACCACCATCATGATCATCCAGCTCGGTCTCACTACTGCTACTGCCTACTGCTCGTACTCTTCCGTCAAGCCGGACTTTGCATGAACTTTGCCCCTCTTTGTGGATCCAACACAGCTACACAACTCTCTCGCTACATCATGCGTATTATTGGGTCATTAACTTATAATTCTTCACTATCCTCTTCATTTTATTTTTCCCTTGCTTCCAACCAAGGTAAAAGCAGGTCGTCCTCATCATAAATATTGTCCAAGTTTATTAGACAGTAGTCCATGTCATCGATGCCTATAATGCTCCTATCATATCATTGCATTCTTAGCCTCATGTTGTAGTGCATGAAGACAAGTCTATCCAAAGTTCTAGTTTGCAGTCTATTCTTATTCTTTGAATGAATAAGTGTAAAACAACTCTAGTTCCTTTCACAATTAGAAGATGTTGTCTGGCTCAAAACATTTACTACAATTTTTTAGAGATCTTTTATAATCTCTCCGAAATTCATCCACCATTCGACCGGTTGCAACCTAGATACTGGATGTTGTGCAAGATTATCTCCAAAGCTACCCTGGCAATTTTCAAATGTATCTAACTTATTCAACGCAGTTATTTGTATATCTAAGTCAGACTCTAATTTTTTTTATCATATTCTTTAGCCCCATATGAACTTCATTATCTGCAACAAATGATTGGGCATATATGTACCTAGGATTTAGATAGTAACATATTGCATGAAGATCGTGATGGAGTTTTATCCATCTCTTGTCGATCATCTTCCAATAAGACTCTCAGCTTGTACAATCATGTTGAATTGCCAACTTCGACTTATCCATGGCATCGTAGAAGAAGCCCATGGTAGGTGCTTCATCGGTTTCAATAAGACGAAGTACCCTCATTAGTAGCTTTATCTCCTCTAGAATCCTCTGGACCTTTTTCCAATATTTGTTGTCCCTGATGTCTTCTTCCCATGTTTTGTGTTGAGCCAATCTCGGGAAGTAAATATCTCACTCAACTCTCCCCTATGCTGGTATAAAATTTCCAAGGCTATGAAGTTTCTTGCAAATCTAGTTGTCGCAGGCCTCAGCAACTCTCTTCCCTTCGTGAACTTCATCATTATTGCAACTGCTTGATTATGGTTGTAAATAAATGTTGTTACTTGTCTTTCCCTTTTGATCATTTCCCTAATACTCTTCTTATTCCCAATATCTTCCAATATAAAATCAATACAATGGCCAGCACATGGTGACTAAAATATATATGGTCTCTTTATCATCAACTTTTGTTCTGTAGCCTTATATGTTGCTTCATTATTTGTCACAATTTGCACCACATTCTCATCTTCAATCTCATCCACCACTTTTTCTATTAGGAAAAAAATATAATTAGCATTTTTTATTTCTTCTGAGGCATCAATTGACTTATGGTACACTATTCCCAAGTGGCAGTACACCATGAAGTTGATCATGCTACGTCTGGTTGGGCCAATCCAACTATCGCACATGATCATGCATCTTCTGGCTTGCCATATGGGCTTAAAGGTAGCCACGTATGCTTTCACATCTGCATACTTTACATCTGTCTATTTCCCCATCTCCCTAGCCGTGGGAGCTTTAATTTCTTCGCCTACTTTTGTTGCTGCATCAATTACCAGCTGCTAATATGGAGAATTGGCCGCTTTAGGGGGTATGTTGGCATATATAAATAACTTTGTTGCTGCCCTACCTAGCTTATCAATGGAAGTTTTACTACACATTTATTTTGTCTTATTTTGTTTGGTTGATTCTTTCCTAAACAGGATTGGATCAACAGAGGGTCTCATGGGCTCATTTACTTCTTCCATATGTACAGGGGCATCACGTGAAGATGTATCCCATTGGTTGCTAAACATACATTGTAACCCACCAAACCTACGCCCACCCTCACTTGCAAATGTAATCACACTCCCAGCTGCAATCCTACTCCCACTGCACCCCCATATAGACTCCCTCGTGCCAAACACGCACCAACGTTCATCCTCTTCACAAGCAAGGCGCAAGCTCTCTCTCCTAACTATAGTTACTACCCAATCTAAATTTTCGTCGCAATCAATAATATCTTCATTATGAATGCTCATATATTCAGGACCAAACACCTCCTGTCAAACCACCTCTGGAATCTTATCGTTCTTCTTCTACACAACAACACGTTTCCCCTTCGACTCATCCAAATTGGTTTGCATTAAGGTCATTATCTATTTTGGTACTCTGATACATCTCGCAACTTGACCCTTTTGATGTGTCAAATGTTGTTTGAGTCACGTAATTCTACCAATTATTAATCTATCACAATAGTTGCACTTCATTTGGTGCCTACTACCACTTACCCTCTGACAATGTTGCCATCCCATATCCTCACTTTCATGTTATCCAAACTCAGATATTTTCTTAGGTAGACCGTAGATATGGCCTATGTGAGAGTCTACTCGATTCTCTAAGTTTAAATACAGTTTTTATATGAGAATGGATTAATTAAATCTCGAAAGTTAATGTAAATAGATTAATGAAATAAAGTTCGAACTTCTTAATTTAATCAATAAATAATAAATTAAGTTCTAAACCCTCGAAGCTCCAAAACCTGTCCAAAATAAGAAATATAAACATAAAGTCACTAATCCGAAATAAAAATAAAAAATAAAATCAGTTGCATAATATGTTAAATGCACATTGAAATGTTATACTATGATTAACACATCATACCATTAACATAAAATAAAAAAGACTGAGGAAAATTATTATTCCTAATTTTTAAAAATTGGCCGGAAATAATCCAAAAATTAAAAAATAAAAATTATATATATATAATCAGCTGCATAATCTGTTAAATGCATATTGATATGTTCTATTATATTTAACACATCATATTCAACCATTAAAACAGAAAAGAATTGAAAAAAAAAAATGATTTTTCCTAATTTTTCAAAATTGGTTGAAAATAATCTAAAAATAAATAAATAATAAAAAATCAGTTGTGTAATATGTTAAATTCACATTTATATGTTCTACTATGATTAACACATTATATTCAACCATTAAAACAGAAAAAGATTGAAAAAAATGATTTTTCCTAATTCTTTTAAATCGGCCGAAAATAGTCCAAAAATTTATAATAAAAAAAAATAGAAAATCATTTGCATAATATTTTAAATGCACATTGATATGTTTTACTATGATTAATACATCATATTCAACCATTAAAACAGAAAAATATTGAGAAAAAATATGATTGTTCTTAATTTGAAAAAATTGGCGGAAAATAGTTCAAAAATAAATAAATACTAAAAATATATATATAACCAGTTGCATAATCTGTTAAATACATATTGATATGTTCTACTATAATTAACACATCATATTTAGCCATTAAAACAGAAAAGGATTGGAAGAGAAATTATTTTTCTTAATTTTTTAAAAATTGGCCGAAAATAGTCCAAAAATTTTTTTAAAAGAAAAAAAAAAATCAGTCACATAATATATAAAATAAACATTCCTATGTTCTAATTTGAATAATGAATCATATTCAACCATAACAACAGAGATTTTTTTTTTAAAAATGTATAAATACCTATTTTTGAATATTTTCTGGAAAATAGCCCACAGAGCTTTGATTCAACAAAATCCTTGAAATAACTTGTTTTGATCTTCAAATTCATGGTAAGAGTGGTTGGAATTTGCAGTAGAATAGTTTAAGAAAGAATTTGGAAGAGAAAAGTGCTAAAAATGAGAAAAATTGCAACTTAAAAAGACAAAAAAAAAAAAAAAAAAGAAGCCAATTTTTTACCGTTACTGTTTGACCGTTGCAGGGGATAATAGCCGTTGTGGCCCATAATGGCCGTTTCAATTCCAAATTTTAGAGGGTCACCATTTCTATCCTGTATCGGATAACAGTGTCGACCGTTACCATTACGTATCGGCGGTTACGACCGATTTTGAATACCTTGCTACTAAGTTAGCTTTCAAACGAGCCTAACGTCTTACGATTTTAATACCTTTTGAGTGAGTTACGGCCAATTTAGATAGAGTCTATTGGATTGTGACGGGATTCAAGGGTGTTTTGGTCATTTTTTTATATTTTAGTGAAATAGATTATTAGGATTAGAAGTAATAGATAGTTAGGATCATAGTAGGATTTTCTCTTGCTTTAAGAAAGATTATGTATAAGCAAAAAGACTCTTTTCTAAGGAGTTATGATAGAATTAAACAAAAATAAATATATTTTTCTTGGGCTGTAGCATGTGATGCTTTCCCTTTGGCATGTGTTGTCTAAGGTAGAAGAAGACCGGGGGTTGATTGCAATTAATGGTACAATGGCTAGTAGGTTTTTTGTACTACTCCACAACCTTTTTTTTTAATCTTTTCATTGCATCCACCAAGAAATTTAATGTCCAGATCTTCAAGAAAGTGGTACCTATCCAAATCAATATTCTCTTTACTCGGTTTGGTTGCGTCACATAGTATATTCATAGAAGTTTACTTATTCTTTCTATTCGATGACGTATAATCCATAGACATTGGCACGATTAACCATGAATTAGAGAACCCAAAATGTGTGCTGCTCTGAAATGTTTTTAATTTAAGTCAGGAAATAAACATATGTTGCTGCTATGAGAATCATAGAAGACCATGGAGCCTACCTTAAATACCTTTCTTTGTAAGCAAGACATTAAAGAAATAAGCCTCCAAAAAAAAAGACTACGGATTAAGCATTTGAACTGGTTTGTATTCAGATTTTTTAGTTATTGGATGAATGGAATTTCAGTCCTCTACTCATCATCCAATTCTAGAGAAATTACTTGCCCAGGGCTGGACTGCAGTGTGTTCATGCCACAATTTACAAGTTTAGCAACTGATCCACATGCTAATCACATTTCGTCAATCTAGACTGTCAAAATCATTGCTCCCATTTTATATGGAACATATCCTGAAAGTCACACTGATGTTTCGATCTTAACCATCTGCTTTTCACCCATGGAGTTTTGACAAAACTATTTGGGATTGGCTTTTATGATTTCTTGGCGATAATATGGTGACCGGCTGCTCACCTTATGTTAATCCTCATCCTTTGTATATTTCTGTGATATAGCCTTTTTGATGTGTTCGCATGTGGGGTCCCCTGAGACCCTTGAGTCTCACATGTCAAGTCCGTTTCTAGCATCTGGACACCCTTACAAGTTTATGTTACAATACAAGGGTGTTCCTTCAATTTTTTATGGCATGTGCATTTATGAAATTGCTGGTAATTTGGACATTTTTGGATCAATGAAACATAGACACCACGTGCACCCTACTCCTTGCGCACTTCTGCATGCCCCAGGATCACCATGGACTGATCCATGAACCCAAGTATCAAAAATAAGTTTCTAAACCCTTGGCTGTGAACCCAAGCTATTATAATAACAGACACACAAAATCCAAACTAGTTGTTCATGGCCCTGGATAGGCTGTGAAAGGGGCCCAACCTAGTGTATAGCAGAAGCTTGAGAATGGAGATGCTAAGAGCTATTACACATGTTCAGAAGCTAATAACTGATACATGTTCAGGAGCAATAACATTTTATTTATGAGCCATGAACGAGGCCCATGATGTATCTCTCTCAGAATTTCCATTTAGAAGCTATGGACAATCTCATATAACCCATGGAAAACCAAAATTATATATCACAACACAAAAAGTAGACAACAGAGGGAGGTAGTCTAATGAGAGCTCTGGAGAGCAAGGAGTTGGGAATGAGAAATCTGGTGAGCAAAGTGTTGGAAACGAGAAATCTGGCAAGCAAGGCGTTGGGAACAAGAAATCTGGCAAGCAAGGCGTTGGGAACGAGACATTTGGCGAGCAAGGCATTGGGAACGAGGAATCTGGCGAGCAAGGCATTCGGAGAGGAGGGGTGTTGAGAGGGAGGGACAGAGAACAGGGCACTGGGAGGGAAGGGGTGTTGGGAACGAGACATTTGGCGAGCAAGGCATTGGGAACAAGGAATCTGGCAATCAAGGCATTCAGAGAGGAGGGGTGTTGAGAGGGAGGGACAGAGAACAGGGCACTGGGAGGGAAGGGAGCTATGGTTTGGGAATGGGAAAGGAAAAAAACAATCATGGAATGGTGCTTAAGGGTTTTAAAAGAATCAATTCCATGATTTCGTTTAATTTTTTTTCCAGGGATCAAGATTTCCTAGCTTTAATTAAAGACAGGCCATGAATAAATTGAAATTTTCCACACATTCAAAAGGCCTCTTAGTTTCTTGAGTTTTATGCATTTGCAGGCTTGGCTTACATATTTCTGGAGAAGAGCAAAAAGTCATGGGTTGGAAGAGGACATTGCTGATGAGCGGTTGCAGTTTTGGATCAACCAAAGTTCTCAGCCACCCACTTCACATGATGCAGTCAGTGGTAAGTGACATCCATCCATTTGCTTCTCCATGTAAATTCATACATCTCTACATTTCTTTTCTTTCTGATTTTACAAACATTAGCTGATGGCAATTTCAATTGATGCACAGAATCCAGGATTTCAGATAAGTTATTTTGATTAGTTGCATTTTCATTTATTATAAATCAGAATCTTGTGATTTATTACTTGTGTAGAAACGAGTTTGTCCCTTTTGTTTTCTTGATATTATTACAATGTAACTTCTAATTTTAGCCACAAATCTCATGTAGGGTTCGCTAGGCCAGGCGTAGGGTTGGCTTCGGCCCAGAATTGTACTGGTTAGGCTGGGCCTGTTCAGAATTTTGATTTTACCTGGCCCAGACCCAGCCATTGACAGCCATAATCTCATATTAGTTGTGGCCGCCAATCTTAGCTGAAATGCTTTGTAGCAGCTAAAGGGTTCAAAAAATAAGCGAAAGGAAGTATAGGAACAATAACACGCTATTGCCAAATTTTTCATCAAATTTACGCTTGGTTGCACCTAATGTTGTCAAATCGCATGTGCAATCACATATGCCTATGCGCATATGCGACTGCTTTTTTTTTTTTTTGAAATTTTTTAAAAAAATCAAAAAATATGGAAATATTCAAAAAAAAAAAACTTGTGAAAAAAAAATTAAAAAAATTAAGGGAAACTTTGCAAAGTTAACAGATAACTAATTTTACGTATTTAAATTACATTTGAGAGAAATAAATTCAATTAAATAATAAATGCTTGAATCTTGATCTTCCAACTTCCAAGAGAGGGAATGTATGAGAGAGAGAGAGAGATATTAAGACCACTTGGAAGTAGGAAATGTGAGAGAGAGAGAGAGAGAGAGAGAGAGAGAGATTAAGACCACTTAGAAGTAGGAAATGTGTGTGTGTGTGTGTGTGTGTGTGTGTGAGAGAGAGAGAGAGAGAGAGAGATTAAGACCACTTGGAATTAAGAAATGTAAGAGAGTAGGAGAGTTTAGAGGTGAGAATATTGCAAATGGAGGTTTGGAAGCCTTTTTTTAGGCAAAAAGCTGTTTCTGTGAGCACAAAAAAAGAAATAAATAAATATTGTGCCAACCGTTGGCCAATATGGGATCACATATGTTGTATGCGATCGCATACATCGCATATGCGATCGCATATTTTCACATATGCCACATGTGATAGCATATGTGCCACAATCGCATGTGCGATCTACATACGGATATGCAGTTGCACATGACAACAATGGTTGTCCCAATTTCATGATATTCACCAAATTAGACTGATTAATAATGAAATTTTAACAAAATTTCATGATATCTGGTGCAACCAAACACAACTTAAAGTAATAGGAAAGGGTAATCATTAAGTATATAAGGTAAAGAAAGAGCAACAAAACTGATTAAATATTGTTACTTATATTATTTTTACTGAAAGTATTGGAATGATTAACTATTTTTTTTATTGGAATAGAAAAATGTAACAAATCATTGAAAACATTAATTGATTTTAATGTCGTAGTGAAAAATAACTTGTAATGTAAGCTACATAGCGTGTAACGTAGTCTATATGGCTTGTAGCGTATGCAAATTATCATGTAGGATAGGCAACACACGACTTGAGCTATTTTCATGAGTTACATGGCGTTAAGGCTAAGCTACGCTACATGGCGTAAGTTACACGCTACATAGCGTAGCTATGTAAAACATTGTATCCACCGTGACTCCATAAGAAAAGGTGAGAAAGACGCAGATGTTGCTTTTGGATCTATGAAATTCTCATTGCACATCCTTACCACACACGTCCTCACAGGACACATTTATGCAAGATCCAATCCACTCATCTGGCAGTTCCCAACATGAAGGTGACCATATTTAAAAAGAAAAAGAAAAAAAAGGGGGGGGGGGGGGGGGGGGGGGGGGGGGGTTGTGTATGGAGAGGAAAAAAATAAAATAAAATCAGGCTAGTCAGGCAATCATAACAACCAAGTTAGGGAAAAGGAAAGTAAAATCAATAACAATAATAACAACTGACGGCAGGCGTACATTTCAACATTGAGGTCTTGGGTTTGAACCTAGGTTCCCTTAATATTTAAAAAACAAAAAAAAAACTTTGATGAACATTTCACTTCAAACGGCAATGTCAATGGTTAGGATTGTCTGACCTTATTTTTGGCTATGGTCACAGCCATGGCAGGGTCTATCCAATGAGCATCTCCTGTACATCTATCATGTGTGTGCTCTCATGTTCTCTTTTACGCCCAAAAATCAGGTTGGTCAAACCATGTAAAATCACACCTAAACCCTATAAGATGAATGGCTTGATTTATGGATGACCATTCATCTTCGTGGGGCACATCTTTTGAATGGATTGGATGACATATCCAAAACACGGTGGGTCCCACACAATTTCAAAGGTTTTTAAGGGTGAGCATCCCCATCCCAAGGGTGACATATCCAAAACACATGCATTGTAGGCTAAGCTTAACCTACAAAGCTTTGTACTGGATCCAGCCTCTATGCAAATAACATTGCATTTATAAGGTCATCATTGTGCAACATTAGACATTTACGGGACTCACATACCATGAACTGAATGGTTTCCTGATTCGCGATGGGGGATGTGCAAAATTCTTCCAGGTTTAAAGATCCAAATCCTTTGACCAGAGGCCTAGTTTAAGATGCTTAGAAAAAGTACAGCAGGATTGAATGGTTCAGATCCATCAATTGGTAGATTTTTGGGAAATCCTCAATCCACGGTGGGTCCATCAGGTCGATCCTGTAAATTGCAATGCCAGTGTTCAATTTGCATAGATTGGGGCATAAGGAACGTAGTCATGTCATGATGCGTCAGAAAACTGTAATTTTCTCTGAGGAACACACGATAGCTAAATACTAACCATTTTAACAGATAACGGCAGCATCTCTAATACTTGTATTGTCCACATCTTGCAGTGGAGTGGGGTCTGATGGAGCTACGGAAATTAGGGATTGAAACTCAACTGTGGGAGGCACCCCGCAAAGGGATGGATGATACTACTACTAAAACACAATCCCAATCGGAGTTTTGAGGCCTCGAATTGAGGGTTTTTTTTTTTTTTGCTTGAATTTGTAGTTCAATTCATTCATTTATTTTTGTGTTATCTATTCATTGAAATGAAGCCAATTTTTTGTAACATCAGAGTGGTTACTGTTCAGAAGCCACAATTAGCTGATTGTTTGATTGATTATCATATACAACAGACAATCTGTTAGAGAATGTTTGGATGCACATGGGTGAATTGGGAAGAGGAATTGACTAAATTGTAATTAGGGGATGTAATCCCCTCCAGTTTGAGGGCTGTTCTCTTGTTATTATAGTCGAAATGGGCCGAGCCCTGATTGTTCTGGTCCCTGATTATGAATTGATTGGGCTGGGGCTATTTAAAATTTTTATTCCTGAGCCTAGTCATGGCCCATTTTTACTCTGCTAGCTGACTCATTCTGTTTTCACTGTTCAATTTGCTTGTGCATCTAAAAGCAGCATTGAGAACTATCATAGTCGAGTTGAAATGTATTACTAACGGAGGGAAATGTTGGAGAAACAAGAAGAAATTATGTAATTTCTCAATGAAATCTTAGGAGATGCCAAAATACACATATTTGTGTATTTAGGAATTAAATAATTGTAAAAAAGATGCATAGTATTTAACCAGTTATGCAGTGTTTATGCTGACCAATGAGATGCTGCCATGTGTCGGCACTACGAATGAATGATAGACAAAATCCTACTTGCACCTCGGGTATATCTTTCACCCCATATCCCTTAGCGGCATGCCATTTGCCAAAAGTAGCACGGCTCAGAGTTATACTCACATTTGCAGATGAGACACTGTTATTGAAGACACATAGCCCTCTTGCACGGGTAGCATGTGTAGTCGACCAGGGTGCTCAACAAGTTTATAAAGACTCGTCGAAAAGGAAGTCTATCACAAATTGGATACACTCATCAAGGTCATCTCGTACAATCCTACCTAAATGGGAAACTTCCTAGAGATGATCAGTTTTTTCACGACAATTACGAAGATTTGAGAACTAGATCTTTATCAAATTAGAAGGAAAATGAAGAATGCGACGAGGAATCAGAGTCTAACTAGGATGTGAACTAATCCCATAATCTTCGAGGATTCCATACCAGTAAGGAAACACACTATAGTTGTCGCCCCCAATCGATACAAGGAGCACGCACCAAAGAGCTCAAGGCACCAATCGATGCATCACACACAACCTCTCACAACATAACGATGTCATATCTTAGTTTTAGCTTTAGTTCCCTCCACTTTTGTCCAGCCTCGTTGTAGAATGTTCGGAGTTCAACATAGATCGTTGTTATCTTATGCTATCGTTGCAGTATGCATAGGAGTATTGTAAATATCCATGACCTACCATCATCGAATCTCGATCAACCAAGTCCTTACTTGGAAGATCACCCAGGTCACATCTTGATGACGTTACATTACCTAGAAACCTAGGATCAATCTCAAAACTTAGTTGCTCTCGGGAGCATCACGAAACTCCGTATCGGACCTGGACTGTACATCGAAAGTCTAATTACTATGAAACTATACGATTATGACCGGCTTACTGGGCTTGACAACCATCTCGAAAATCAAATCCAAATAGTATCCAGAAACGCACAACTTGAGCTTGGAGCGAAGTGTGTGAAAAATGCGAATATCTTTAAAAAATGAACTAAAACTTAAGTGATTTGGGTCGTTCGCTTGCAGGCCAAATCTAAGGTTTCATATCGTCAGATTCTGACCCAACTACACTCTTGGATCAGGAAAATTTTCCTACATAGGTCGGTGTACTTGTGGCCCTGATCGAGTGACAATAGCTGTTGAACTGAAACAGGTCCTCCACAATCGATCCACAAATCCGATCAGACCGAAATCTTAATTTGGCCTAGATCCAATGTCAGAGAACTTTTTTCAGACCGTATGCAGGAAATAGACCTCCAGATGAGCTCCATTAGATCGAAACAGCCACTCTTTAGCTATAACCTAAGTATACCATGGCCCAGGGACCATTTACACCGATTTTGGGCCTATATAAGGACCTAAACCTACCCCTCTCTCATTCCATACGAAATTCCAAACCCTAGGAGAGAGAAGAGAGAAAAAGAGAAGGATAGAGTGAGGAGAAGAGAGAGAGTGTGTGAGAGATGTTGAAATTTGATCCCGCCGTTCCACGTGCCAAATCATCCTACCCTTATCGCTACACCGGCAAATCCAAATTCATTCTTGGGTAAGAAATCCTAACCCTAATTTGTGTTAGGTATAATAGAATAAATAGTGAAATAGCCAACATATTTCATGTTATACGTTGTCGTTGTGTAGTAGACAAAGACGTAGTGATCAAACTGAGATCGATACAAGTATATCGACGAAAGGTGCGGACTATAAATGTATAGGTTATAGTTTTCAAGACTTTCAATGTTAGTTAATGATTTATGACTGACTTGATTGTTATCACATATGCATAGATGCAATGTTTTTCATGTATTACACATATATATGAACTATGTTAAATATAATGCATTCCATGTGTTTGATGAAATGTTTGAATGAATATGGAATCATGATTTGTGCTTGTCATGATTGTTGATTTAGAATACATGATTGTTGTATGTATGGTAAGCCCTAGGTAAAAGGATCAGCTATAATATATGTTTTAACTAATTTATTACATGTATGTGATACGTGTAGTGTATGTGATACGTGTAGTCTAAGTGTTTGATAAAATGCCTCAATGAGAAAATACGTGTTAAAGTGTATTCAATTAGGGTGTTGACATAGGATTCTCAATTACCTTACCTATAGTTACCGATCCCTTCATGTAACCTATCTTACTACTACGTGATTTATGCATGAAATGCATATGTATGACATCATGTTCACTATGTGTTATATACATTACTCAAATGGTTGCAATGCTTGGATTGCTTGTTTAATACTTATATGACTACCATAGGTGAATGCTATTATTTTGGAGTATGATTGGGGCTACGATATAGTCTAGGCTATTGGCAATGATTTCCGAATTAGTGGCCGAGGTTGTCTCGCAGCACAAGACACGTTCGATGAATCCGTGTCGTACACTACTTGTCGACAGTTGTTAGGCCACGTGAAATGCTTACGCACTCCATGTCGATTAATTCAACGTATGCTCATACCAATCGAGCTTGTCGAGTAACCCAATTGAACCATTGTATGTTCACCATGTATGGACGCTACTGCTTGAATCTAAGGTATCACTTACCAGTGAAAAGTCCGTTTAACCTTGGTACCACGATCCGCCAACACTCATAAGCCGGACATAGTAGTATGGGACACTGTGGTCGAGCTGTCGGCCTACGCTGGGGTGATGAGCCTCCCCATAATGTCCATTGAGCAAACCAAACTCGTTAACCGAATACGGTGGTATGGGACACTGTATTCGAGCTGTCGGCCTACGATCAGGTGACGAGCCTCTCATAGTGACCTCGAGTATACATTAGGACTACGCTAAGGTGACGAGCCTTTCCGTAGTGACCTTGAGTATAAACTAGGCTTACGCTGAGGTGACGAGCCTCTCCATAGTGACTTGGAATTGTGTATCATATGTGATTAACTAGGATTGACGATTCTAGATGGATCAATGTTTGAGTCAATGATATAAAGGGAAGTACCTTAACTTCCCAAACTTGTTGTATGAATAAGTTTAATTAAGAACTTGGCTAATCACGCACATGCATGGCATTGCATGTGCCTTTGGCGTTGGTGTTGAGCACAGCGGGAATGTTGCATGAGCGACCGTGAGATGATGTCGCAGAGGGAGTGCAGGCGAGGGCATACATCATTATCGCATCCATCCTTGCATTAACAAGAGTACTTAAGGCATGATTGTTGTATTGCTTTTTCATTACTGCTTGATTGAATTGATAACATGTTAACCTTTGCCTTATAGCTTCACTAAGTTGATCACTCACTCTCACTCTGGGACGGTGTTTTAAAACACCAACCAGACTCTATTGTAGTTTCAGATGACGATAAGGCATATGAGACGGAGCCTACCTTCTATGATGATAAGGAGGAGTTCTCCTATCTGCAACTCTCTGACGGGTCTACGTAGACCTGGAGTTGCGCCACCGGGGTTACAGGGATATGGACTAGATGACATTACACTTTATCATTTTGTGAATTTTGGTATTATACATGTACTTATTTAACCTAGTGACATTCATACTCTGAGGACTTACAATCACTTATATGCTTTATATGTATTTATCACAGTCTTCCACTTGCGTAATTTAACTGTCTCTGGAGTATGATATGTTGATTTGGTATTGTAAGACCCGTATCTTGGTCCGTACCTTTCCGTACACTTCCGCGGTCGTACCGGTCGAATTTCGGCAACTTTCGACCCTTAGACGATATCGACACGCGACCCTGATTCATGTGCCGACAACCTGAGTCGACTCAACCCGAGACCAATACCATAGCGACCGCGCCGTCGTTGCGGTTCCGATACCGCGACTCGCGCACCGAGGCGATACCCTGATCAAGAGTTATGGGCCAACGTTCGGTGCGAGAAAACGCCGCGCGTTGCGAAAACCAAGGGAATCTCAACGATGTGTCACATCAATCACATCAATCCCATCAATCAATCACCCATCAAGCCATCACATGTCAAGTACACATCACTCTCACCCATTTTCCCAAGCAACCACAAAAGTCTTCCTAACTCATACCTCTCTTACACAAAAAGCCACAAAAGTCTTCACCACCCATACCTCTCTTACACAAAAGCCTCATAAGTCAAAGATTTCTTACACAAACATCACTCACCCCATCCATCCATCACTCTCTCTCTCTCCCTTTACATCACTCTCTCTCTTTCTCTCTTTCTCATTCCAAAATTTCCAAGCAACAAAAATTCCAAGAGCCCCATACGTATGGAAATTTTTCAACTTTCCTAAGCTCTAAGTGGCCCACCTTCCTACCCCAAAATCTCCCATCTCAACCCTCCATTCTTCATCTTAGCCATTGAAGTTGAAGACAAGGTGCCAAGGAACCCCTAGGAGCGAGAAGATCGGACGGTGGGTGCCTCTATAGGGTAGTTTTCCTTATTTTAATGGTGGACCAAGTGAGGCCCACCGATCAATGGTGTGGATCTCACTTGGGACCCTAAAATGTGGCCGATGGACCACTTGGATCATCATGATCATTCCATGATGGGGCCAATCTCCATGGACCCCATCATGATGTTTATTTTCATTTGAAAAGGTCATCTAGACCATCCATATTGGTGGGGAAAGGATCCCCACCGTTGATCTTTAGTTTTGATGGTCATATGTGCAAAATGACCCATTTGATGTATGATTTCATGTATGGGAGGGCCCATAATGACGGGGTCCCTCCATCACAAGCCGTGTCCCACTCTCCATCTCTCTCTCTCTCTCTCTCTCTCTCTCTCTCTCTCTCTCTCTCTCTCTCTCTCTCTCTCTCTCTCTTTTATTTATTTTATTTTATTTTATTCTATTTTATTTTATTTCTTGTGCAAAAGGATTGTGTGGCCCACTTGAATGGATCCCACCTTGGCATTATATATTTTTTTCTTCTTCAAGATTTATTCAAGTGGGGCCCACCATATGTGTTGTACACCCATCTGTGGTGGCCCACTTCATCAAGGCCCACCACAAATTTTTATTTTTATTTTTTAAGGAAAGCCAACCGTCCAGCGTCTGGGACGCTGGACGTTTCTAAGGAAATGAGAAAAAGAAGAAAAAGAAAGTAAGGGATTTGGGTGGTTCCCTTGCATAGGCCTCACCCTGATGTTTATGCTCTATCCAAGCCGTCCATCCTCTTACCCACGACATTTTAGCCGTTGGGTAGAGGTTTGGAGCTGATCCAATCACCTGGTGGGCCATAGCGTCAAATATTGCGCCCTCACCATTCAAACTCTATTTTCTTATTTTATTTCTCTTCCAAGCGTCAAAAAAATTCGAACTCTGGACCCGTTTCGACTGTTACGGGCCATTGAACGCAATGGCTGGAGTGGATTTCCAGATAGCGGGCCCCACGTACAATTTTTGGCAAAAAGATGAAATCCAGGAGAGAGAAAGGGAGGTAGGCTTGTGTCAGGCGCTGGCAGCGCCTGCACGGCCAGCGGGCGGTCATCCAGCAGGGGCCCACGGCCCTGCGTGTGGGCCCCACGGTAATGTTTGTTTGTAATCCAATCTATTCATGAGGTGGGCCCCCTTCTCAGGTGGGTCCCCTCCAATTTTCGGCTTAATCCGAGGCTCAGGTGGCCCACACCACGTGAAACAGTGTGGATTGGATATTACCATTAAAAATCTGTTTGGGGCCCACTGAGGTGTTGGATTAAGCTGAAATTTATGTTTTCCCTTCACCCAGGTCCGAGCTACCTTATGAACGGGTCAGATGCCAAATAAATATTACGGTGGGCCCCACATGGGACCCACAGTTGATGCATATGTTGTAGCCCACCGTCCAGGCGAACGGTGGCACCACCTGACACACGTGCTGCCCCCACCATCCACGGACGGTGGGGCCCTGTGTGATGAATGTGTTATATCCGCACTGTCCACTGGACAGTGGGACCCACCTTGATGCATATGATGCATCCGGACCGTCCATCCACTTTAACATATAAAGGGCTATGGGTTAAGCCCATTTGATTTATAAAAATGCTAATGGGCTGGGCCCATTTGATCCACTTGAGGCCTAAGAATTTGGGCCCACTTGACACGTAAAGCCTATGGGCTTGGGCTCACTTGTTATTTAAGGGCATGGGCTAGGCCCATTTGATTTATAAAATGCTTATGGGCTAGGCCCATTTGATCCATTTAAGGTCCAAGAACTTAAGCCCATTTGGCGTGTTGCAAGTCCATGGGACTAGGCCCATTCGATGTACTTCAAGGCCCATATACTTGGACCCTTTTATTGAAATTTTAAAGTCTATGGGAGTAGGACATTTGATATGTTGTATGGCCCATGGGACTAAACCCATTTGATTATAAAAAGGGTCCATGGGATTAGGGCCACTGGATTTATTTGAGGCTCATGGGTTAGGCTCATTTAATTTGTTTAAGGCCTAGGAATTTAGGCCCATTTGACTCATGTTAGGTCTATGAGTTGGGGCCCACTTGACCTACATGTGGGATCCCAATTGGTGTGGCCCCTTTGATACATATTAGACTCATGTGACTAGGTCTAATTGATGCAATCCAAGGCCCACGGGTTTTGACCCATTGCAATGCACATAAGACCCATTGGTGTGACTCATTTATGTGGCCCATCTGACGAATAAAAGGCCCATAAGCTATGGCCCATTTGATATATATGTAAGGCCCAATGGGAGGAACATAAGGTCCATTGCAATGTGTAAACCCAATACCGATTATGTAGCGGTGTTTTAAGAAGATCGTACCTGGGAAACAATGTTGGTTTGACGTCCACATTGCGAGTGTAATGTTGGTTGGATGTCCACATTACGACTCTCCTTAGGGTCCATTACTGGGCTGTACTTATCGTATTTAGGCCGTCCAGGTCCATCTGCATTGTAAATAGTTCATTTTGTTATAACATGTTTAGTCCAGTTCATGACTCATGATCATACGCATCATATGTATGCTTGACGTGAGAATTGTCTGATCATAGCATTTGCCTTCGGGCAGGTTGTTTATGGGCTCCCGGTTAGGCGGTGCTGCCCTACATGAGCGCACGGTATGCGCAGGATTGGTTGCATGACTGGATAGCGTGATTCATGCATTCCGCATTTGTGTGACATGGTTATTGTACGCCCTAGCGACATCAGGGCCGTAGCCTCCACAGACGCATCGTGGTTGGCAGGATTGGATATCGAAAATCTTGTTCTACATGGGGTACTATAGATATCCTTGGGTGAGAGTTCCTAAACCCTTATGGTACCAAGAGGTTGCTCCAACGTCTAGACCGAGTGGGTAGATGAGCGTTGAGTGCCGATTACCAGACGGTTACGCTCTCCACTGTGTCGTGGTCGGTTGGAAGGGGGTACGGCCTTACCCGCCCGAGTGTAGGGGGCAATGCTAGGCTGAGTCTGACCAGCTCGAGGAATGGGTCCGCTATCGACGAGTCGCGCCCGATATTGGCAGACGGATAGTGTGGTCTCTTCCACTTACCTTATTGTGCGCGATGTGGCAGCAATCTGGTTTAGAGTGTACTAGACCCCTGTGATATTCCATACTTTGAGCTGTATTGATGTGTGGACATAGATGAGGACCTGTATGCTTGAGTTGCATTGTACATCGCATAGCCTTGTGGTGGCCGATACCATTCATGTCTTGCATTGTATAGCCTTGGTACGGCTCATGATGTTATGGTTCATTTGTATATTCCGCATCACTCTGTCATTTGCAAGTTCATATTACTACCTTGCGCACACACTTTCACCACCCTCTAAGCTTTCTGTAAGCTTATGCACGACCGTTGCGTGCAGGTGACGTTGGATCACAGCAGCGTTGAGGCAGGAGCACGTTGCTGAGCATTTTGGAGTTTTTGTACTTTACCACTGTATTTCCCTTTATGCTCATTGTACTTGTAAAGTTTTTGATCATAGTGAAAATGTAATGGATTTCTTGGTTGTTGTTTGTGGGTTATGCCTTTGGTTATGCTTATTACGAATCAAACTGATGTTGAAAATCCTCCTCGTAGCATCCCAGGATCGGAACCTGGCGAATGGGAGCTAGGAGCCGAGAATGGGGTTCTACGGAGGCTGTCGGCGCCGGATTCGGCGATCGGAAATTTTTTGAGCCCGGTTTCCGAGTTTGGGGCGTGACAGGTATAATCCCACTCATGTTTAATGCACTAATACGGACAACATTTAATCATCATTATCTATATTGCATAAGTGATGTGTTGGAACTCGGGAGTTGGGCTCCTGCACGATCCTTGATTTTCAGAGCGTTACAAGTTGGTATCAAAGCATGATTTGGATTAAACTGGACCTGGGTTATCGTAACACAATGTACACTGACGTACTTTGATTTAGGAGCGAGCGATAAAATGTAAAAATAGTTGTAGGAATCCCAGGTGAAGCTGACCGTTGAAATCGGACCCGTAGGCATCTGCAATCATGCGAGATGGCCCCAATCCTTTTTCAGACTGTTAATCGATGGGTTTAGACGATGGTTCAGTGTATTCCACACTCAAATAACCTTAAAAGCGTGAATATATGCAAGATGGAACCCGAAACCTTACCAAATGGACTGAGGGGCCTAAACGACCCAAATCGAGGGGGCCAAACTGGTCCCCACGCACATATGGCACCCCGGGGGGATACCATCGCCCCTAGGGTAATGCCATTGTCGTTGGTCCAGTGGACCGCGATGGCATCGCACCACCCGTAAGGCCTCGTGGTCCGGATCGTCCGGGCTTATAGGGTCACAGCAGGCCGGTCGGGCCGACCTTTGTACACACATATGGGGCCCATGAAATCATGTGGGGACCCCCTATTTCTTCCCATTTGCTTCCTTTCCTTCATTTTCACCCCTCCAAGCTTTACAAACTTTCAAAATTTTTATTTTTCTCTCTCAAATCTCCCCTTCAATCTCAAATCTTCTTCTTCATCATCACTACATACACACCTCCCATCATTTCTTTCAAACTAATCTCCTATCTCCCTTATTTCCTCCCATTTGAGCACACAAACCTTCCTTTGTCTCAAAAATCTCAAGGTCCAAAACCCATCATATCCCTCCATTTTATTTCACTTTCATGGCTCTTTTTGAGCTCGTGCTGGCCATATTCTCCCTTTCCACACTTGTAACGCCCTGAAAGTCGGGGGTCGAGCAAAGCTCAACTCCCGAGTTCCAACGCATCACTTATGCAACATAGATTATGATGATTATTATGAGTGCATTCGAACATGAATGAGATTATACTAAAACAGCATATCATACTCTAGAGTTAATGTAATTTGGCAAGCGGAAGACTGCAATATATGCATTTAATTATGAAAACGTTTTACAAATTTAGGAGTATGAGTATGAAACCGGACTAAATATATACAAGTGTTGTTTCTAACCATATAAAATACAGGAAGTAAATGTTTTCACCTAAACAAGTATCTCAGTAGTGCCTGCACATTGGTATGAGATATACATAGATCCACCCGATAGTTGAAAGTAGGAGAGTCCTTCCTCCTTGCCTACAAAGTCCAAGTCTGTTGTATACACCTTGCAATCACCTGCATCTAAAACAAAGTCTGAGTGGTGTTTTAAAACACCGTCCCAGGTGGGAATAGTAGCTAATTCAGTGGAACTATAAAGCAAAGGTTAACATGTTATCAATTCAGTCAAGCAATAATGATAAAGCAGTACAATAATCAGGTCCTAATTACTCTTGTTAATGCAAGAATGGTACGCGTCGCCTGCACTTCTTCAGCGACAACGTCTCATGATCGCACATGCAATACTCCCGATAAATGTGCGCTTCCTCTCCAAAGCACAGTGCAATGCGATGCATGGTCGTGTTCGCCAAATTCTTAATTAAGTTTATTCATACGGCAGGTTTGGGAAGCTAAGGCACCCCCTTTATATCACTACCCAAACAATGATCCATCTAGGGAATCCTCGTCACCTCAGTGTAGGCTTAAATCATACTCAATGTCACACCATCAATGCCCTACCAACTGGTAGTCTATTTTCAAAGGTTCATCACCAACCCGACTGGGGACCACAGCCAAGTTCGTCGGGGTAGGCCTGTTTTATACTCAAGGACACTACGGGAAGGCTCGTCACCTGATCGTAGGCCGATAGCTCGAATACAGTGTCCCATACCACTGTATTCGACTCACGAGTTTAGGTTGTTCACTGGTCACTACAGGGAGGCTCGTCGTTGATGTTTTATTTAAACCACTTTGATTTAAATGATTTTAAACTCGCAAGTATACGAATCAGATGTAGATTTGGTACGTATTAGGAGATCGTTCCCACGAGGACTGGTTGTCACAATTTGAATATTACGATTCTTCTTAACTAATCCAACAAAGAGTTTAGGTAATGATTAAGAAAACTAAACAAAAATCAATGAAAAAGTAACTGAGAGTAGTGAGTAAAATCTAATCGATGAGAAGACTAGGACTTTCGAATCCGCCCCTAATTATCCTAACCCTTGTTTTACCTGTTGATTTATCCTAATTCAGATTGATATAAATTTAATAAACAAAGCACATTCTATGTCCTTGGTCGGGCACACAGAATGTATAATCCTTTAAAGCATATGAATCATATCTTTCCATCCATAGTCAAGCATGGAGAGATGTAGACTCCTGTTTCTTCCTCTATAGGAAACCTGTTCATGGTCAGACACAAGCATCTAGATAAGATTTCAAACAACATCCATATGTAGACTTTGGTTAAGCTCATAGAATGGAGAAGTATGGAGATTTCAATCAAGCACACTAGAAAAAAAAATAAATCAATTGAATTAGAAGAATTCAACATAAACAAAAGTTATTCAAATTAAAGGCTTCATCTCAGCCCTAGCTAAGAGGTTAGCAATCCATAAAATCAATTATAATGAAGGAAAAATAAAATTTAAACAGTAAGAACATCTCTCTTCTTCCTCTCTCTCTCTCTCTCTCTCTCTCTCTCTCTCTCTCTCTCTCTCTCTTCTCTTTCTTCTCTTTCTGGATCTTCCCAAGGTCTGAATCGGGACTCCCAACTGTCCCTTACTCACGTCTTCTCTCTCTCTTTTAATAGGCAATGCAGGCGATGGAGTGGAGAACCGACTTGCTGGAGTCAGTTTCGCAGCAGGATGTGCGCAGCTACACTTACGCAGCCAAGAAGACAACATAACATGACCCACTTCTCTTGCTTCTTTCTAAAAAAATCAACGTCCCTTAAGGTGTTTTTGGACGAGGCACACGATGGATGGATCAGATCTTCCATCCGATCAATGTACTGATCACGCAACCGCCCCAGAGTTGGTCAGTTTCGTTGTAACAGGGGATGTGGAAACCTTCCGTTGTAACATTGGTGGGAACCATTCCCTCATCCGATCAATGTTCAGATCTTCCGGACGCTGTAACAGGGGATGTTGAAACCTTCCGCTGTAACACTGGTGGGAACCATTCCCTCATTTTTCTGAGAAATCCACTTCGTCCATTAGATGGAGGATGAGATTTCGGTCAGGAATACACAGTTTTTACCTTCTTTTGATGAGGCCCACATGTTATCTTTCTCTGCCGTTCAACTTGCTTTTAAACGGATAGATTCCCATAAGCGCTTTCTTTTAAAATTTGGTCACCTACAAGTTGGCAATAGCGATACTGGGATTCTGGTGGATGGTTTCGATTATCAATTGAGACAATAGATGGGGCCCACAAGTGCAAACCTTCCCCTTGGTGCGAGACTTGCTGTAACGGCATTGTCGTTTTTGAATTCATGAGTGGTGCGCGGCTAGTGTATTCGCACCATATGCACACCTAACTTCATGTGGGGTCCACGGCAGTGTTCTGGAGAAATCTGCACCGTCCATCCTTTATCTCATATTATTTCAACCGTCGGGACAAAAATTGATGTATATCTAGATATCCAGCGGGCCCCACTTAATGAATTAAGGGACTGATCTGTCCGTTGGCCCACTTTTCGAGATCGTCAATGGCTAAAATTTTACGTGTACGGTTAATTTATGGTCCCCAGACCATGTATGAAGTTTCGAGTCAATTGGATGGCGGGAACCATGTGATCTTGCATTTTGCACCAGTTTCGGGTCTCTTTAACGTGAAAGGCTTGATTTTCTCGGATCCCTGGCGTGTAAGTCCTTCATTCTTGGTCTTCTGGAGTTCGTCCCTTGCTCTGCTGACTTCGAAGCGTTAAATCCCTGCTTTTAATATCATTTTTCAATCCATGCTCCTGATTTCATCCTGTAATAAAAACACAAATAAAATATGACATTAAGCATTATCATATATGCAAAATCTGGCAATAATCGGGGTCTGATATGCAATATTTGACCCTCATCAGTCACCCCACTGTAGGCCGACAGCTCTACCACTGTGTCCCATATATACCACCACGGGATCGAGGTACCAAGTTTAAACGGGCTTTTCACTGGTAAATTTGGTACCTTAGATTCAAGCAGTAGCGTCCATACATGGTGAACATATATTCGGCCAATCGGGTTACTTGACAAGCTCGAATGGTACGAGTGCACGTTGGATTTATCGACATGAAGCACGTAAGCACTCCGCGTGGCCTAACCACTGTCAACAAACAACGTACGACTCGGATTCATCGAACGTGTCTTGTGTGGAAAAAATGACCTCGGCCATTAATTCAGGAATCATTACCGATTGCCTGGACTACATAGTAGTCCCAATCACATTTGAACACAATAGGCATTCATGTGTGATAGTCAAAACAGTATATGACAATCGATTCAAATATAAATCTCATTTGGGCATTTTAACAAACACATAGTGCACATGTTATCATACATAGACATTCATCCATAAATCACATAATTGCGAGATAGATTACATGAAGTAAACTGTAACTATAGATAAGGTTATTGAGGATTTCATCTCAGTGTCCTCATTAAACATATTGCAATAAGCATTTTCTTATTCAGACATTTTATCAAACACTTACACTACACATATCAACATACATATAATAAAGTAGTTATAACTGGTATTATAGCAAATCCTTTCACAAAGGACTTACCACACGTACAACAATCATATATTCTCAATCAATAATTATGACAAGCACAAATCAAAATTTATATATTCATTCAAACATTTCAACAAACACATGAAATGCATTAAAATCAACATAGTTCATATGTATGTGTAATAAGCGGAAACAACATATCTAAACACATGTGACAACAATCAAGTTAGTCATAAATCATTAACTGACATTGAAAGCCTTGAAAACTATAACCTAAACATTTATAGTCCACACCTTTCACCGGTAAACCTGTACCGAGCTCAGTTTGAACATTACGTCTTTGTCTACAACACAACGGCTACCTTAATCATGAAATAGGTTAGCTATTTCATCAATTCATCTACTTTGATACCTAAAACAGATTAGGGTTAGGATTTCCTATCCAAAAAGGAGTCGAAACAAGTTGTGTAGCGTAAGAAAGAGTTGTATCAGCACGTGGTGTGGTGGGAGAAGATCCTAACCACGATCTCCAAGAATCCCTCTTCCTTCCTTCCTCTTTTCTCTCCTTTTCTCTCTTTCTCCCTTAGGGTTTTGAACAAATTCATATATGAGAGAGGTGGGCTGAGATAAGGGCCTTATATAGGCCCAGAACTGATGCAAATGGCCCCAGGGCCATGGTATACATAGGTTATAGCCAAATGATGTTTGTTTCTGATGAATGGGGCCCATCTGGAGGCCCATTACCTGCACACGGTCAAGGGCAAGTTCCCTGATAATGGATCTAAGTCAGGTTAAGATTTCGGTCCGATCGGAATTGTAGATCGACTGTGGAGGACCTGTTTCAATTTAACGGTCACCGGTACTTGATTAGGGCCACAAGTACACTGACATGTGATAGAAATTTTTCCTGATCCAAGGGTTTAGTTGGGTAAGAATCTGATGGTCTGAAACCTTAAATTTGGCCTGCAAGCGAACAGCTCAATTCACTTAAGTTTCAGTTCATTTTCTAAAGATATTCGCGTTTCTCACACACTTCACTCTAGGCTCAAGTTGTGCATTTTGGGACACTATTTGGATTTGATTTCTGAGATGGTTGTCAAGCCCAGTAAGGCGGTCATAACCGTATAGCTTCGCAGTAATCAGACTTTCGACACGCGGTCCAGGTCCGATACGGAGTTTTAAGATGCTCTCGAGAGCAACTGGGTTTTAAGATTAATCTTGGATTTCTAGGTAATATTGGGTTAGTGATTCTAATAGTTTTGGATCTTATGGTTCGTATATAAAGCGGTTCAAGCCAAATTCATCAATTGTTTAGTTTATTACTTAACCAAATTCTGCCCTAATTACGACAGAATAATATCCTACGACAGTTCCATGCCCCTTTTTGGCACTTTCAGTTAGTATATTATTTTAATTATTTTTTTAGTAGTTCATAATCAAGTTCACTTTGTCTCCACCAAATTTCATGAGATTTTGTATTGTAGAAAAATTCTAAAAATTCTAGAAGTAGCAGCTATTCGAAATAATAAGTTTTGGATAGTTGTCACCTCAACCTAGATATAACTATATTAAAATTTTTATTATATTTTTTACTTATTTTTATATAAAAATAGACTTATCAATCTTCAATCTGACTTTTAGATCACCTAAATCGGAGTTATATCGAGGGAGATGATTTTTTTTAAGTCAGATGAAAATTGCAGAAAAATTGAGGAAAACGGGCTGCCCGACCCGTTGTGGCCTGATAGGCCCGGATAAACTGGGGTACGCCCTAGTCGGCAGGGTGCCGCCCCGGTCCGCTGGACTGGGTAGGGTGCCACCCTGATCCGCTGTCTTATGTGGTGGTGGTTTTACCACCCGATATTTGAAACGAGTGTATTTTACAAACTGGAATGAGTTATTTGACATGCAATATATGTTTTTAGGGTAAGAGAGGCTGATTTATCCAAATAACCTATTTATTTTATAAGATTACATAATGTTAGTGGTTAAAAACTTATTTTATTATTTATTTACTATTTATAGTAAATTTTAATTTCATTATTGTTCTTCATCATTTAAACTTTAGGATCAGTGTCTAATATAAAAGTACTAGGAAAATTTTGAAAAATAAGGTGGTGAAAGGTGAGATTTTGAAAGAAATGGGTTGAAAGGCGATTTGAGACTTTGGGATTGAGTTCTGAAAAGTTAATAAGATATTAGGATCGACCCATTGCCTAAGGACATCTAACTCTAGGTTGACAAAAATCTAGGGTGTTCCAACACTCCTTTCCCTCATGGGGAAGAAGAGGGCTTCCACGGATGAAGTCAAGCCTAGCCGCCCTACCCGTTCAAGGAGGCAGAAAGGCGTCGAAGCAAGTTCAAGCGTCGATCGAGAGATAAGGATGAAGCGGGATATCGATCCCCAGCTTCCCCTTGAAAGAGCTCTACTGGCGAATATGACACATGGGAGGTTTCAAAGTCATAGGGTTCTCTTTAAAGCACACATGGACGACAAACTATTTGGGCTTTATCCAGTGATGAATCTCCTATTGGACGTCGGGTGGGGTCCCATATTTGAGGGCAAGTCTTGTGCAAATAAAGGTACTGTCCGAGCCTTCTACGCCCATATACGAGAGCCACTATTGGAGCCTCTACAGTTCTCTATCCCCGTGGAAAGGCAGAAAGCCATTGTCAATGTGGATTTGATAGCCCGAGTCATGGGGATGCCGCGTGGGGAGGTTCATGCTAGCGAGAAGAGTCTCAGGAGTGTGTGTGAAAGAGATCGACACACGCGATTTCTTTGTAACTGACTGGTCCACTGGAATTGAGGCAACTGCCTCTCAGTGACTAAGATGACTCACGACTTTCGCCTACTCCACCGCATCTTCACGCATAATGTGTATCCCAGGTGGAGCAATCGCAGTGACTGCACGCGTCTGATGGTAGACTTCCTATACAAGGCTGGGCAAGGAGACAAGCTATGCCTGCCTACATATGTACCACTACAGATGGTTCAGACCGCACGCTCTCCGAGGACAGACATTTCACTCCCATTCGGCTGACTTATCTGCAAGCTTGCTCGTGAATTCAGCTACAGACTTGGCTCAGAAAGGCTTACGACGATCCATTTCATCAACAACACTACTCTTAATAACACGAATATTGGGCCACGACAACTCAAGCCCACCTCGATGAGAGTGGGGATGAGACGGAAAGTGAAGAGGAAGAAAGCGATGAAGAAGGGATGAGAATGAAATAGTGGAAGAGGAAGAAAGCGAGGAAGAGGAAGGGCAGGAAGAGGAAGAAGAGGAAGCCCAAGACTCTGATGGGGGCTCTCCTCCTGCTACACATGAGCCCCACCGTGATCGGGCTGCTTTAGAGGCCCGCTTAGCTCAACTTGAGGAGGGTTAGGTCACCCTGCGGCAGGAGGTCAGTGAGACCCGGGCCAAACTTGAAGAGAATAGGGCCTTCATAAAATGAAATTTTAAGAAGGTGTCTCGCACTTTGAGAGCTATCCTATGCTGTGTATAGGACAAGGGTGCTCCTCCTCCATTACCAGATTCTGATAACTAGTCCCATGTTATAGTCGTCTTTGGATTTTCCTTGCTTTCTTGTTTTCTATGTTATAGCCTTTATAGGCTTAGTAATATCATAGAGTGGTTTGTATGCTTTAGTGTTTGAAACTTTACTTAGATTAGCTCACATGCATCTTCTGTCATGATTCATGTAATACGACATCTCATGTATTGTGACAATTTTGGTTAAATGAAATTCATGTGGCTCCTTTGTTTATGAGATGTGTAGAATGCTTGAGAAATTGAGTGTTGTATGTTAAATCTTACATGGGTTGCACCCTATGTTATATATAGGAATGCTACCTAAGGCCATATGGAGTACGACACGTCTTACACTTGGTGACTCGATCGACGGGGCATCTCCCCTAAGCAATAGCCATATGGACCCCAGTTTGGGCCTAACTCACGAGACTATGCCGGATTCTCAGCCGGCCACTGGCCCCACAAATGAGCCGACTCCTTTTGTACCACCGATTCCTGAGCAGAACCGTGCATCTACTTCAACGCCTCACATACCTCAAGTGGCTCCTCCTCCTGATAAGTTAGAGCAGATGATGCTCCTCATGCAGCAGCAGCAGATTTGGACCACCATAGTTGGGGCCCTTGCCCAGAACATGAGCGCGGCTCCACCTGTGCACCCTGTTGGAAACGTGGGTGTCAGTGGCTTGTTTGAGCGATTTCAGTGCTTTCGACCTCCTATGTTTGCAGGTACTCATAGACCCGAGGAGGCCGAGTATTAGCTTGATCACATCTATAAGATGTTAATGCTGCTGCACTGCACTGAGGAAGAGCAGGTAGAGTTGGTCACCTACATGTTTGAGGAGGCCAGTCCCTGGTAGGACAGCGTCCTTAGGACCGTTGTTCCTGGTTATGTGTGGTCGTGGGAAGCTTTTGAGATACGCTTTCATGGGAAGTATTTCCCTCTCACCTACTGTAATGAGGAGGGAGAGTTCCTTCGCCTTCGATAGGGAGGGATGACAGTGGCGGAATACGAGAATAGGTTCATGGAGCAAGCCAGATATGCTCCTTTAATCCTAGCCAAAGAGCCGATGCGAATGCGGTGATTTTCTGAGGGTTTGTAACCAAAGATCGCTCGAAGATGTGTTGCACTAGCATACTCAATTATGCTGAGCTAGTGGACATGTCTCTAGGAGATGAGCAGGACGGTGATATGTTATCCCGTACGCATGTACCTATGGTTCCTAGGCCTCGACCAAACTTATCGAGCGGGCCGTTCCTCGACAAGAGGCCACGTGCAGATTATCCTCCTCAGCTTACAGTTCCACCAACACAGCCGAGGTGACTTGATGTATGGTGCACCTACAGCAAGAGGTCGGGTCATGCTGACACCTATTGTTTCACTAGGATGAGGGACAACGACTTCATGCCCCCTAAGAAGATTAATCGTCAGATGCCACCACCCATCTCGACTTCACCTCTACGTTTTGTACCACCTGCACAGCCTTCTTACAAGCCACCTGCACCTCGATTTAGGCCACCTCAGTAACCTATGGCACCGTAGCCAAACGGTTCTTAGTAGACTCGTGTGCACTCACTTGCAGCTAAGGCATCCGAGATAGCAGTTAAAACACCGATGACTTTCGAAGTCACAGCACATATTCAAGGTATACTAGTCTTCTTATTAGTAGACACCGGGTCCACTATCTCTATCATATCATGTGCAGCAGTCAATCGACTAGTATCAGAAATAGCTCCTACGAAGGAGGTGAGAATCCTTACCACCACAGGGACCTTTTCAAACATTACCAAGATTTGTAAGGGTTGCTCAATAGACTTAGGGAGCAGGACAGTGCTCGTTGACCTGATTATTGCCTCACTATACCATTACGACGTTATCCTCGGTATGGATTGGCTCACCAAGATTAATGTAGATATTGATTATGAAACTAGACTGGTGACGGTGCACGGGCCTGAAAATATGGCCTTTACTTTTCCAGTTCAGGTCAGTTTACCCTGCCGCATGCGTTGTTACGCTTCCCTATTGAAGAATATTGATGGTCTGACACTTGAAAACACACCAGTAGTTTAGAACTTCGCGGACGTGTTTAGGAAGATACTTAGGTTACCTCCTCAGCGCGAGATCAATTTTACCATTAATCCAGTGCCTGGTGTACACCTATATCTCTTCTTACTTATCGCATGCCTCCATGTGAGATGGAGGAACTAAAGAAACAGATTGATGATCTGTTAGATGAGGGCTTCATACAACCGAGTGTATCTCGTTAAGGGGCACCCGTGTTGTTTGTGAAGAAGAAGGATGGATCACTGCGATTGTGTATTTATTATCGCAAGTTGAACCAAGTGACGATGAAGAACAAGTATCCCTTACCAAGGATAGATGATTTGTTCGATCAGTTGAAAGGGGCACAGTACTTCACCGAGATCTACTTATAGTCAGGGTATCACCAGTTGTGCGTCAGGGATGAAGACGTGTAGAAGACAGTATTCAGAACCAACTTTGGGCACTACGAGTTCCTTGTGATATCATTTAGACTCACAAACGTACCAGCCGTGTTCAAGGACCTTATGAAATAGGTGTTTCATTCGTATTTGTACTGATTCGTCATCGTGTTTATAGATGACATCTGATATACTCTAAGACTCGGGCAGATCACGAGGAGCACCTGCAAGCAGTCTTTGTTACTTTCAAGAATAACCAGTTGTTTACACAGTATAAGAAGTGCGACTTCTGGAAGGAAGAGGTCAAGTTCCTAGAACATGTGGTGTCTAAGGAAGGGATAGTTGTGGACCTTGCTAAGGTGACCGCAATTCAGGATCAGGAGTAGCCCGGTTCAGTTACATAAGTGAGGAGTTTTCTTGACCTGGCAGGTTACTACCATCGATTCATTAGGGACTTTTTTCAAGATAGCTAGACCGTTGTCTCAGCTGGCTCGGAAGGATCTTAAGTTTATCTAGAATGAGAAGGTAGAAGTAGCTTTTCAAGAACTGAAGGACAAGTTGATGTCTACCCCTGTGCTAGTATTGCCAGAGCAAGGGGTCAAGTATACGATATACTTCGACGCTTCTCGTGTTGGTTTGGGTTGTGTTCTGATGCAAAAGGACAGGGTGATCGTCTATGCATCATGACAGTTGAAGAAACACGAGCAAAACTACCATACGCACGACCTAAAGTTAGCAATCGTCATCTTTGCATTGAAGCTCTGGAGACATTACCTCTATGGAGAGGAGTTTGAGCTCTTTTGCGACCACAAGAATCTCAGATACATATTCACACAGAGAGACTTGAATATGAGGCAACAACGAGAATGGAAACCTTGAAGGACTTCAAGTTCGAGGTCTTCTACCATCATGGTAAGGCCAACCTTGTAGTAAAGGCATTGAGTCGTAAGAAGATGACGGCTTCGCTGATGATCAATGAATGGAATATGGTAAATTTGTGAGAGATTTTGAGCAGAAGTTTATGATAGAGGACTATATGAGAGCGTTGCACACGTTCGTGTGCAGCCACTCATTGATGACAGGATTATTGTGGCTCAGAAAGATGATGAACCGTTGACAAAGATGAGAGAGCAGGTGAGTGACGATGAAGACTCTGAATGGAGAGTTGGTACGGATGGGGGTTTACGTTATCGTGGCCGTTTATGCGTCCCAAATCTTCATGACTTGAGTAAGGAAGTTCTAGAAGCCGCTCACAATTCGAAGATAGTGATGCATCCTGCTAGTTTGAATATGTATCGAGACATGAAGAGGTCGTACTAGTGGGACAACATGAAGGCCCACATAGCGGGCTATGTATCTCATTGTCTCATGTGCCAGCAGGTCAAGGCAGAGCATCACCGACCTCCTGGTTTACTTCATCCCATGCCCATAACTGAATGATAATGGGATTTCATTTCTATGAATTTTATTTTAGGGTTACTAAAGATAAGGAAGGGACATGACTCCATTTGGGTAATTGTGGACCAACTAACGAAATCAGCTCACTTTCTCCCTATTAGAGTTTCGAACTCGACAGATGATTTGGTCAGGCTGTACATCAAGGAGATAGTACGTTTGCATGGAGTTCCTATGGAGATCGTGCCGGATAGAGACACACGATTCACATCTATCTTCTGGAATAGTAGCTAGGAAGCAATGGGTGTGAAACTGAAGTTTAGTACCGCGTTCCACCCATAGACTGACGAGCAAACGGAACGAGTGAATCATATATTAGAAGATATACTGCGAGCTTGTGTGCTTGATTTCAAGGGCAGTTGAGATGACTGTCTTCCTTATGCTGAGTTCGCTTATAATAACACATTTCAGGTGAGTATTAGCATTGCCCCCTATGAGGCACTGTATGGGCGTCCGTGTCGAGCACCGCGTTATTGGGCAGAGGTTGGCAAGAAGAGTTTGATTGGCCCAGAGTTCGTGTAGGCGACCTCAGAAAAGATCGACATTATCAGGTGTCGACTTTTGGCAGCACAGAGCAAACAGAAGAGTTACGTCTATATGAGACGGCGACCTCTAGAGTTTGAGGTCGGGGACAATATGTTTCTCAAAGTTTTCCCCATGAAAGGAGTCCTTCGATTTGGCAAGAAGGGGAAACTCACACCACGGTTTATTCGTCCGTTTCAGATTCTAAATCGAGTAGGTGTGATAGCATATCGCCTCGCTTTACCCACACCACTCGCAGGCGTGCACAACGTATTTCACATATCGATGCTGAAGAAATACATTCATGACCCTTCCCACATTATCAAATGAGAGCAGGTACAATTGAGTGTGGATACTACTTACTGTAACGCCCTGAAATTTGGAGGTCGAGCATAACTCAGCTCCCGAGTTCCAAAACATCACTTAAGCAATATTTTTTATGATGGATGAATGTTGTCTATATTAGTGCATAAAACACGAAGTAGATTAAGCCAAATCAGCACACATAATCCAGGGACAGTTAGAATACACAAGCAGAAGTCTGAAATAAATATATAAACCAACATAAGTTCACAAGATATATATGCTCTGCCAGGTTATAATTATAAGTCGTGTCTCAAAATACATATATCAAAATGTGATAAACCACTACAAACATAGCCTTGAATCCCCGCCAATCAGGACATGGCTCACATGAACCCACCTGAGAACTGCATGAACGAGAATGCCTCCTCATCATCATCAAACTCCAGCTTCGCCTCAAGTGTCACATCATCACCTGTAACTAAGTCAGAGTCTGGTTGGTGTTTAAGCACCGTCTCAGAACGTGGGAGTGAGTGATCAACTCAATGGAACTATACAACAAAGGTTAACATGTTATCAATTCAATCAAGCAGTAATGATAAAGCAATACAATTAAACATGTCCTATATACTCTTATTAATGCAAGAATGATATGAGGTAATGATGCATGCCCTCACCCGAACTCCCTCTTGCGACAACATCTAACGATCGCGGCATGAATCACTACCACTGTGCTCTACACTAACGCCAACGGCACATCCAGTGCGATGTTATGAGCATGATTACCAAGTTCTTATTAGTCCTTTTCATACAGCAGGATTGGAAAGCTAAGGTACTTCCCTTATATCAATACCCAAACAATGATCCATTTTGGGGTCATCAGTCCTAGACAATCTCATACGATATTACAGTTCTAGGTCGTTGTAAAGGGCTCGTCACCAATCAATACAGGCCTAGTTATATCTTAGATACTATAATAAGGCTCGTCGCCCCAATGCAGTTTCAAGATATACTCGAGGTCACTACAAAGGGCCCATCACCAATCAGAGTAGGCCGACAGCTCGAATATACTATCTCATACCACCATAATCGGCTCACGAGTCTAGGTTGCTCACTGGTCACTATGGGGAGGCTCGTCGCCCCAGCGTAGGCCGACAACATGACTATGGTGTCCCATACCATCATGTCCGGTTCATGAGTCTTAGGGGATTGTGGTACCAAGGTTAACGGGATTTCACTGGTGAGTTTGGTATCATAGATTCAAACAGTAACGCCCAAACATGGTGAACATACATCGGTCAATTGGGTTAATTGACGAGCTCAACTAGGTTAAGCGCACGTTGAGTTGATCGACATGAAATGCATAAGCACTCCGTGTGGCCTAACTACTATCAACATCCCAAGTACGACTCAGATTCGTCGAACCCATCCTGCGTGGTGAAAATAACTTCAGCCACCAATTCGAGAATAATTACCGATTACCTGAACTGTGATACAGTCCCAACCACGTACAATCTTAATAATAGACATTTAATTCAAATCCTACATTCATATGAACATGTTATGAAATATAACTTAAATATGGATACACAGTACATGGAGGAAATCATACACATAGTTAACATGAATAAATAGGCTAAACAGTTCATGGAGGAAATCATACACACAATTAAGGTAATTGAGATTCATATCTCAACATCATTATAAGTCACACTTTACTAAATACTAACTCATTCAGACATTTATACAAACACTTAGACTACACTATTCAACATACATCACGTATGTCGGCCATATTACATATTAGGGCAAATCCTTTTGCCAAGGAGTTATCACATACAAAATAACCATGTACCTACGATAATTAATCATGACAATCATAACATCGAATTTCTTATGCATACAAACATTTCAACAAACACATGAAATACTCTATTTACAACATAAGTTATACATATACGTAAAACAAAACAGATAGCACATTTGGCATGTGTAATAGCACTCACGTCAGAAATAAATCATTATCAGACATTGAAAGTCTTGAAAACCATAACCTATACGTATATAGTCCGCACCTTTAATCGATAAACGCGTAACGGATATAATTTAGACGATAAGTCTTCGTTAACGGCAGATTGGTAACCTAAAGCATGAATTAGGTTAGCTACATCAACACTTAGACTATTCTAAGTTTCAAAAGAGGTTAGGGTTTGATTTTCTTACCCAAAAATGGAATTAGAATCGCCGGAATAACGATTCAGATGTGATGGATTAGGCACATAAAGTAACTAGGAAGAATCCCAAGATGAATCACCAACTTCTCTCTCACTTTCTCTCTCTTTACTCTTTCTTTCTTAGCTAGGGTTTGCAAATTCGTACAAATCATGTGAGAGAGGGTTTAAGACCCTTATATAGGCCCAGAACTAACAAAAATAGCCCCATGGCTAAGGTATATTTAGGTTATAACTAAATCGAGCTTGTTCCGATCCAATAGAGCATTTCTAGAGGTCCCTTTACTGAATGCGGTCGGACGTAAGCTCACTAATATTGGATCTTAAGCAAATTAAGTTTTCAGTCCGATCGGATTTTCAGATCGACCGTGGCGGACCATTTTCAGTTCAACAGTCATCGATACTCGATCAGGGCCACAACTACATAGGCATGTGTGGGACATTTTCCCTGATCCGAGGGTAACTTTAGGTCAAAAACCAATGGTAGAACGCTTAAAATTGGCACTCAAGTGACACGACTCAGATTACTTAAATTCATATATAATTTCATAAAAATATTCACTTTCTCACACTCTTCACTCTGGACTCAAGAAAATAGTCTCAGGATATCATCTAGACTTGATTTTTGAGATGATTGTCAAGTCCAACTAGGCGGTCATAATTGTTTAAGTTCATCACTATCGGACTTTCAATGTGCGGTCCAGGTCCAATACGAAGTTTCTGAATGCTCCCGAGAGCAACTGGGTTTAGATTTGGATCCTAGATTTCAGGGTAATGTAGCATTACTAATTCTATTGGGTCTTGCAGATCGTATTTAAAGTGGTTGGTGTTAATTTCACAGGTAATCTCGATTAGCGCTAGTTAATTCTCGTTGAATTTCTAAAGGATTTCTGCCTGAAGTAGTACTCGGGTCTTTGTACGAATTTTTCAGGACGTTACACTTACGTACTGCGATCGACGCGGATTTTAGATAGGAAAGAGCAGGTGTTATGCAATAAAGTGATTCCACTTGTGAAGGCATTATGAACGCATCACACTGAGGAAGAGGCTACTTGGGAAATGGAAGCCGAGGTCTGCAAGAACTACCCTCAGATTCTCGAGGAGTATGAAAAGCTACTAATTTCGAGGATGAAATTTTTCTTTAAGGGGGGTAGATTGTAACGTCTCGAAAAAATTCATACAAAAACCTAAGTACCACCTCAGGCAGAAATCGCTAAGGACAGAATTCTTTAGAAATTAGACGAAAATTTATTAAGTACTAAGCTGAATTAATTGGTAGATTAGCTTGAACTACTTTATATATGAACTGGAAGACCCAAAACTAATAGGATCGCTAACGCTACATTACGTAGAAACATAGGATCAATCTCAAAACTCAGTTGCTCTCGGGAGCATCACGAAACTCCATATTGGACCTGAACCGCGCGTTAAAAGTCCGATTACTGTGAAACTATATGATTATGACTGCCTTACTAGGCTTAACAACCATTTCAGAAATCAAATCTAAATAATATCCAGAAATGCACAACTTGAGCCTGGAGCGAAGTGTGTGAGAAACGCGAATATCTTTAAAAAATAAACTAAAACTTAAGTGATTTGGGTCGTTTCCTTGCAGACCAAATCTAAGGTTTTAGACCGTCAGATTCTGACACAACTACACCCTCAGATCAGAAAAATTTCTCTACACATGTCAATGTACTTGTGGCCCTGATCGAGTGACGATAGTTGTTGAATCGAAACAAGTCCTCCATGATCAATCCACAAATTCGATCGAATCGAAATCTTAACCTGCCCTAGATCCAATGTCAGAAAAATTTTCCCATATCGTATGCAGGAAATGGACCTCCAGACGAGCTCTATTGGACTGAAACAGCCACTCTTTGGCTATAACCTAAGTATACCATGGCCCTGAAGCCATTTACACCAGTTCTGGGCCTATATAAGGACCTAAACCCACCCCTCCCTCATTCCATATGAAACTCCAAACCCTAGGAGAAAGAAGAGAGAAAAAGAGAAGGAGAGATTGAGGAGAAGAGAGAGAGAGTGAGAGAGATAGTTGCTGGGATTTGATCCCGCCACTCCACGTGTCGAATCATCCTACCCTTATCGCTACACCGGTGAATCCAAATCCATTCTTGGGTAAGAAATCCTAACCCTAATCTATGTTAGGTATCCAAATAGAGTAAATAGTGAAATATCTAACCTATTTCATGTTATAGGTTGCCGTTGTGCAGTAGACAAAGACGTAGTTATCAAACTGAGTTCGATACGAGTATATCGACGAAAGGTGTAGACTGTAATCATTTAGGTTATGGTTTTCAAGGATTTTAATGTCAGTTAATGATTTATGACTGACTTGATTGCTATCACATATGCATAGATGCAATGTTTTTCACGTATTACACATATATATGAACTATGTTAAATATAATGCATTTCATGTGTTTGATGCAATGTTTGAATGAATATGAAATCATGATTTGTACTTGCCATAATTTTTGATTTAGAATACATGATTGTTGTATGTGTGGTAACTCTTAGGTGAAAGGATCTACTATAATACATGTTTAAACTAATTTATTACATATATTTGATACGTGTAGTCTAAGTGTTTGGTAAAATACCTGAATGAGAAAATGCGTGTTAAAGTGTATTCAATTAGGGTGTTAAGATAGGATTCTTAATTACCTTACCTATAGTTATTGATCCCTTCATGTAACCTATCTTACTAGTATGTGATTTATACATGAAATGCATATGTATGACGCCATGTTCACTATGTGTTATATAAAATGCTCAAATGGTTGCAATGCTTGGATTGCTTGTTCAATACTGTTATGACTACCATAGGTGAATGCTATTGTTTTGGAGTATGACTGGGGCTACGATGTAGTCAAGGCTATTGGTAATGATTCCCGAATTAGTGGACGAGGTCGTCTCGCCACACGAGACACGTTTGATGAATCTGAGTCGAACGCTGCTCGATAGTGGTTAGGCCATGCGGAATGCTTACGCACTCTATGTCGATTATTTCAATGTACGCTCGTCCCAGTCAAGCTTGTCAAGTAATCCGATTGGCCCATTGTATGTTCACCATATTTGGATGCTACTGCTTGAATCTAAGGTACCACTTACCAGTGAAAAGCCTGTTTAACCTTGGTACCACGATCCACAAAGACTCATGAGTCGGACATGGTAGTATGGGACACCGTGGTCTAATTGTCGACCTACGCTGGGGTGACGAGCCTCCCCGTAGTGTCCATTGATCAAACTAAACTCGTGAGCCGAATACGATAGTATGAGATACTGTATTCGAGCTATCGGCCTATAATCAGGTGATGAGCCTCTCGTAGTGACCTCGAGTATACACTAGGACTACACTAAGGTGATGAGCCTTTCCGTAGTGACCTTGAGTATAAACTATGCCTGCGCTTAGGTGACGAGCCTCTCCGTAGCGACTTGGAACTGCCTATCATATGTGATTAACTAGGATTAACAACCCTAGATGAATCAATTTTTGGGTCAATAATATAAAGGGAGGTACCTTAGCTTTCCAAAACTGTTGTATGAATGAGCCTAATTAAGAACTTGACTAATCACGCACATGCACCGCATTGCATGTGCCTTTGGCATTGGTGTTGAGCATAGCAGAAGTGTTGCATGTGCGACCGTGAGATAATGTCGCAAAGAGAGTGCAGGCGAGAGCATACATCATTATCGCATTCTATCCTTACATTAACAAGAATACTTAGGGCATGATTGTTGTACTGCTTTATCATTACTGCTTGATTGAATTGATAACATGTTAACCTTTGCCTTATAGCTCCACTGAGTTGATCACTCACTCTCACTCTGGGACGGTGTTTTAAAATACCAACCAGAATCTGATGTAGTTTCAGATGATGGCAAGGCATACGAGACAAAGCCTGCCTTTTATGATGATGAGGAGGAGTTCTCCTATCTGCAACTCTCTGGCGGATCTTTGTAGACTTGGAGTTGCGCCACCGGGGCTACAGGGATTTAGACCAGATGACATTACACTTTATCATTTTGTGATTTTTGGTATTATACATGTAATTATTTAACCTGGTGACATTCATACTCTGGAGACTTACAATCACTTATATGCTTTATATGTATTTATCACAGTGTTCCACTTGTGTAATTTAACTGTCTCTGGAGTATGATATACTGATTTGGTATAATCTCACACATGTTTAATGTACTAATACGAACAGCATTTAATCATCATTATCTATATTGCATAAGTGATGTGTAGAAACTTGGGAGTTGGGCTCTTACTCGACCCCCGATTTTCAGGGCATTACAAATTCACATGCCAAAGATCAAAGAAATCAAAATGAAGAATGAAGAAAATAGAAGATTTGAAGTGAAGAATCCTGAAATTGTCTTAAAAAAGTATATTCTGAAGCTCTGATGTCTATTTTAGAAAACTATGTAGAAGAAAATCTATTTTAAACAAACTGTGCAGCAGGAAGTTTATTTGGAAAAACTGCGTATATTTGATGCGGTTTCTAGAGTTTTTCAACTTTATACAAAAATTGGAGTTCCCTACTTATAAATAGGGCTTTCTAGGACATTTCTAAGCATCATTCAAGGCATTCCAAAGTAAAATTTAAGGTTTTTAAAGAGTTTTTAATTTTATTAGAGTTTTATAAGTTTTTTTTTAGATCTTTTCTATTTGTATTTATTTCTTTCTTATTTTAATTATGTTTTTCTAAGTTCCTTCTGTCCTAAGCTAGATGGGAAGCACATGGCTTTAAAAATTCTTTAATTTATGATAATTAATTATTTTAATGATGAGAAGAATGGTGTATGCATGTTATCTATTATTTAGTTTTTATTTTTTACCCTCTTGTGAGATCCATATGTTTCCATCATATGAGATCCACATTGATAGATAGGCTTACCATATATCAATTAGATTTCCTAGATAGGAGAGGTTCCCAACCTGTTTTATTTCTTTGATTTTCATTATCTCATTGATATTGAATTCTTAAAACCACTGACGCTGGAGAATATATATCAATGGTGCAAATCCATGATTTTCTAATATTTTATTTCACTTATTAAAATATTTAAACTATTTTACTTTCCGATTAAGCTGACCATAGTGCTCAGATCCTAGTGTTATCCAAGTCATCATGATTTTGGAATACTAACCTATGTGTGGAACTTTGAATCTTGGGTGTTATTTTATTCAGTTGAATTATATCCATTCAAAAATTCCAAAATCAAATCATTAGTTTAGCCTTTATTACTTATTTTGCTTTATATTTGATTTTTTCCTTCTCACAATTCATCTTCTTGTGAGATCGACCTTATATTCACGGGATACTTCTTACGAACCTCTGCACTTGGAGGCAAGCAATTAAGTTTTTAGCACCGTTGTCAGAGAGAGACTGAGATAGATTAGATTTTTGCAAGATAGCTAAGGTAAGTTCTCTTCTAAACCCTCCAAATTTTCTATAGATTTTATTTCTTTATTTCTTTGAAAGTAAATTCAATTGGGTCTTTCAAGCACTAACTATGACATAAGGTTGTCTTGCTTGGAATTTTATCACCCAAGTGTTATGGTTGTCTTGCAGTTGCTGTTTGATCACAAAGATCATCCACTGAATCTATTTTCTAAATTAGCATAGTTTAATTTCTATATTAGTTTTACTTTTATTGATTTATTTTTCCTTTGTAGACCGAACCCTCATGGTCGGCCCTGCCGCCTGGGTCGTTGATTTATTTTTTCTCTGTAGACTGAACCCTCATAGTTGGCCCTGCTGCCTAGGTTGTTGATTTATTTTTGCTTTATGGACTGAACCCTCATGGCTGGCCCTACCACCTGAGTTGTTGGTTAAGTTTTTATTTTTATTTTAAGTATCATACTTGCTATTTGAATTAGTGGCATTTGTTGTGTGGTATGGATGGTTTATGTCCCGTTGGAGTAGGGATCAAAATAATCGACTCTCCTCCGAAGGCGAACTAGTTCCAGGCCTTGATCATTCACTTAAAAGAGGCACTCAACATCACTTGGATTACATGGCAAACCCAGTTGATAATTCAAATCCAAATCTGACAGATCCAACAATAAATCAAAACAGAGAAAATCAACTCAATCCTCCTCTTGAGGATGAAAATGAAGTTCATAGGAATGTGTTAAACTAACCACGGACTTTACATGAACATCTACACCCTGAGAGATCAACTTTACCATCTTGCACAGTGTTCCGTGCTCATATAGGGAACATTGATTTTAAACCAAGTGTGATTCAATTAATTCTAAATTTCATGGCTTGGATTTTGAAAGCCTCTACTTACACCTCAAGGACTTTGAGGAAGTAATTACAACGTTACAAGTAAATAATGACAATATGGATGTACTTAAGCTTAGATTATTCTCATTTTCTCTAAAGGATCGGGCCAAAGCATGGCTCAACTTTTTGAGACCTAATACCATCACTTCATGGCAAGCCTTAAGTAGAGAGTTTTTGAAAAAGTTCTTTCCTGAGCACAAAATAAATGCACTAAAACGAGAAATCATGTCATTATCCCAAAATGAGAATAAATTATTTTTTCAAGCTTGGGAGTGCTTCAAAGTCATTCTAATTACTTGTCCACATCATGGTTATGAACCATGGCACGTGATTGATCCTTTCTGAAAGGGGCTCACCATGGATACCCGTCAGCTCATAGATATGATGTGTGGTGGAACCTTTCTTGACAAAGATCATAATGAGGCTTGAAATTTTCTAGATATGTTAGCAGAGAATACGCAGACATGAGTGTCTCTCCTAAATCAGACCAAACTAGACTCATTCTTAGAGAGAAAGCGGGGATGTATGTCCTAATAAGAGTAGAAGACAACCTTAATGCAAAATTCGATGCATTGGCTAGAAAGGTCGAAGCCTTAGAAATTAGGAAGGTTGATATGGTTAAAGTAAACACTTCTTTAGATAATTTTTGTAGCATTTATGGTGGTATAGACCATGACACAAAGGATTGTCCAATAATCTCAATTGTACAAAATATCACACATGAGCATGAGCAAGAAAATGTTATAAATAACTACCAAAGGTCAATTATGCAACCAATGAAAAACACATATAATCCAAATTGGCGTAACCATTCTAATCTTAGTTGGATGAATGGACCACAAATTAATGTGCTCAATACATCTCAAATGCCTCCAAAAAAACTTCTTTGGAGCACCAAACAATGAACCATATGTGCTCCCGTCAAAGCGATCATTTGTGGAGGATGCATTGACCGCATTCATGAACGCTCAATCTCAAATGAATCAGTCTCTAATCCAATCAAATTAAGAATTAAAGACAGTTGTGGCTAGGATTGAGACTCAACTAAATGTTAAGGAAAAGGGCACCCTTCCTTCTTATCCTGTGCTAAATCCTAGAAACACACATTTCATTGGAGACTTAAATCCAAGTGAGATACATCATGAACAAGCTAAGGCCATCATTACCTTGAGAAGTGGAAAAGAGGTCGATAACAAGATAATGCAACAGGTAAAAATACCGGAGGATGAGCCACTATCTAAAGAAAATGATGAACCAGCTATGGTTCAAGAGCTGTAACAGCAAAAGGATAATGAGACTAAGTCATATGAGCCTCCAGTTCTGTTCCCATCTAGACTTCGAAATCCAACTGTCTCCATGAAATATTAAGAGGTATTAGATGTGCTCTAAAAGGTTACTATCAATATTCCTCTACTTGATGTGATTAGAAAAATTCCATCATATGCTAAATATCTAAAAGACTCGTGCACTGTAAAGAGGAAATTAAATGTGCACAAAAAGGCATTCCTTACTGAGAAAGTGAGCGCTATCATTCAACAAAGGGCTGTACCCAAATACATAGACCCGAGAAGTCCCACTATTCCTTGTATTATTGAAAATTTTCAAATTAAGCATGCTTTGCTAGATTTAGGTGCAAGCGTTAACTTAGTACCTTATTCGGTTTACAAATAAATGGGGTTAGGTGAGCTTAAACCAACCACGATTACACTCTAACTCGTTGATCGCTCTATTAAGGTACCAAGGAAAATTTTAGGAGAAGTGCTAGTCCAAGTGAAGAAATTCTACTTTCCCTTGAATTTTATTGTACTAGACACTAAACCATGTGTAAATGCTAGCGCTCAAGTTTCAATCATTTTAGGCCGCCCATTCCTATCAATTTTAAATGCAATCATAAATTGCTGGAATAGAATGATGAACTTGTCTTTTAGTAACATGACTCTATAGCTAAATATTTTCAATCTATGTAAGCAGCCCATTGATAATAATGAAATCTATGAGCTGAATTTCATTGACTGCTTGATAGAAGAATAGGAATTGGAACCTAGTTTAACTAAGGAATTGATTCAAGTCTTTGAGGACTTAAAAAATTCTGATTTCGAAAAAGTGCTTGTTGAAATTTGTGATGATAATGAGAGCATTACCACCCAGGACATTGGTATATACCAATGGAGATTGCACACTCAAATCCTATCTATCGAGGACTCGCGACCTCTGCTATCACCAACCAATATTCTAAAGCTTGATTTAAAACCACTACCAAATGAGCTTATGTATACTTAGGTGAAAATAAAACTTATCCTGTGGTGATCTCTTCATTTTTAGAGAAGGATAAAGAGATTAAATTGTTGAAAGTTCTAAGGGACCACAAAGGAGCCTTAGGCTAGACCATTTCTTACATCCAGGGTATAAGCCCTTCCATATGCACCCATCGGATCCACCTCGATGAGGATGCTAAACCAATTAAACAACTTCAAAGGTGTCTCAATCCAAACATGATGAAAGTTGTAAAAAATGAGGTGATCAAATTATTGGATGTGGAAATCATCTACCCAATATCTGATAATGTTTGGTTGAGTCCAACTCAAGTAGTCGCAAAGAAATCCGGAATAACCATTGTGCAGAATTCTAATAATGAACTCATACCAACACGTGTCACCACTAGTTAGTGTGCTTGCATTGACTATAGAAAATTGAACCAGGTCACAAAGAATGACCATTTCCCTCTACCATTCATAAATCAAGTTTTAGAGAGGGTAGTAGGTCAATCCTTCTATAGTTTTCTTGATGGATATTCTAGATATAACCAAATAGAGATAGCCTTAAAAGATCAAGAGAAAACCATGTTCACTTGTCCATTTGGCACGTTTACTTTCAAATGGATGCCATTGGATTGTGTAACACCCCAGCAACTTTCCAACGATGTATATTAAGTATTTTTTCAGATATTGTTGGGAAGTTTCTTGAGGTTTTTATAGACGATTTCTCTGTATTTGGGAGTAATTTTGAGGAATGCTTCAACAATTTATCTCTTGTCTTGTATAGGTGTGAAGAGAAACACCTCATCTTAAATTGAGAGAAATGTCATTTTATGGTTCAAAAGAAAATTATTTGGGGCCATGTTATCTCCAAAAATGGAATCTAGGTAGATCGCTCAAAACTCAATATTATAACTAATCTACCTATCTCCCGAACTATTAGAGATATTAAATCACTTATAAGGCACGTTGGTTTCTATAGAAGATTCATCAAGGACTTTAGTGGCATTACTAGACTCTTGACTAATCTTCTTCAAAAGGATGTTCCATTTAAGTGGACAGATGAGTATGCAAGTGCCTTTATTAAAATTAAATCATACCTTACCACTACACCTATCATGCGTCCACCAGATTGGACACTTCCTTTTGAACTAATGTGCGATGTATGTGATTATGCCATAGGGGTTGTTTTGGGCCAAAAAAAAAAGATAAACGACCCTACGTTATTCACTATACAAGTAGAACTTTAAACTCAGCCCAAGTGAACCACTCAACAACTGAAAAAGAGTTACTTATAGTAGTTTTTACTTTGAATAAGTTTAGATCCTACTTGCTGGGATCCAAAGTAGTTATTTTCATGGACTATTCGGCTTTGAAATATTTACTATCTAAGAAGGATGCAAAGCCGAGACTTTTGAAATGGATCCTCCTACTCCAAGAATTTGACTTAGAGATAAAAGATAAGAAAAGAGTAGAAAACATAGTGGCCGATCACCATTCTAGATTAGTGTTAGATGATTTCACTGAGGAAATGCATATCCAGAACACTTTTTCTTATGAATAATTATTTGCGATTTGTAAATTGCCTAGGTATGCGGATATAGTGAACTATCTTGTAACGAAAAAAATGACATACCATTGGAAGTCACAAAATAGGAAGCGTTTTGAAACCGAGGTTAGGAACTTCTTTTGGGATGACCCGTATTTATATAAATATGAAACTGATCAGATTTTTAGACGTTGTGTCTCAGAGGATGAAGTTCAAAGTGTTATTTCATTTTGTCACATGGAAGAGTGTGGTGGCCATTTTTCTATTAAGAAAATCACTGTAAAAATCCTGTACTTAATTTTTACTGGCCCACCATATTTAAAGACATCCATGCTTTCTATGTTGTTTGTGATAGATGTCAAAGGTTGGGAAGAGTGTCCTGGCACAACAAGATGCCTTTATCCCCAATTTTACCATTGGAGATTTTTTATTGTTGGGGTATTGATTTTATGGGCTCATTTCTATCTTCTTTTGGATTATTTTTTATATTGGTTGGTGTGAACTATGTTTTAAAGTGGATTGAGACAGTTCTAAGTAGGACCAATGACAACAAAGTGGTCATACAACCTCAAGAAAAATATTTTTTCTAAATTTGAAACTCCAAAGGCCATTATTAGTGATGGCGGGTCTCACTTTTGCAATAGGACATTTGAGGCTTTGATGAAGAATATGGCATCAAGCATAAAGTGATCACCCCATACCACCCATAAACGAGTAGGCAAGTTAATATTTCTAATCAGGAAATCAAACACATTTTAGAGAAAACTATAAGGCCAGATAGGAAGGATTGGTCCCTCAGACTATCCGACGCTTTATGGGCTTGCTTATAAGACTCTCATTGGAATGTTTTCATACAGATTGGTGTATGGGAAGGCTTACCACTTGCCTATAAAATTAGGACATAGAACCTACTGAGCAATAAAGAAATAAAATTTTGATATAGACCAAGTAAGTAGACAAAGGAAATTAGAGTTGAATGAATTAGAGGAGCTGAGGAGAGACTCCTATGAAAATTCTAAAATCTATAAAGAGAGGACCAAAGCTTTTCATAACAAAAATATCCTGAGAAAGAATTTTGAACCTCAACAAAATATCATATTGTATAATTCTCTTCTCCAGTTCTTTTCAGAAAAGTTAAGATCAAGATGGACAGGCCCCTTCATTGTGAAGAATGTTTATACTCATGGAGCTGTTGAAATTGAGAATCCACATAATGACAATGTATACAAGGTTAATCGTTAGAGATTGAAGCCTTATGTGGAAAGCTTTCATTTGGAAGAGGAGTCCTTCCTTCTTCATGAGTCAGAATATTCAGATTGATACTCGTAGTTTGACGGAGCATTTGTGTAGGATTTGTATCATATTCAATTTTTTTAGTGTCACTAGCAGGTGAGTTCTTCATGGTAGGTACTATCCATCCTTTCTTTTATTTTTATTGTTCTCTGCATTATGTTATCATTACATTGAGGATAATGTGAATTTTAGGTTGGGGGGTGTGGATAGTCATCCATGTGACTTTTTTTTTTTTTTAGATTTCAGTTTTTTTTTAAAGGTTTATGGGAAAATTTTTTTAACATTTTCAAAATCATATATACAAGAATGTGAACATGATATTTTTTGAATCTCAAAGGCAAAGTTAATACTTAGTCTAGGTTGATAGTAGTCAGAAATATGATTACTGAAAATTATAGACTTGAGTTCTCTAATCACTACTTTAAAGTCAGTTGTAATTTGATGTACTGAATTCACAATACACCCTAACTAACTAAGTGAGGAATATGATATGTGAATCAGAATAACAAATTTTGATTTAAACAAGGCTGAATGAACTAGTATCATTGATATATGCTTAAAAGAGAGAATATTGAAGGAAAAAATGATGGAAAAAGAAAATTTTATTATAGAGTATGAATACAATGACCATAATAATCGTGTCGGTAATTTAGAGTAAGGATACCTAAGTATCCATTACTGTTACCATTACAAGTGCGATACCTTAGGTTATGAAGTAAACCCGGTGGGAATCTTCATCTAAGGGTAGTCTATAATAATGAAGATATAATGATTAAAAAAAAAATGTCATGAAGAAAATGAGATAACTAGAGATTTCATATTATTGAGATGATTAAAAGGAGTTAGGATAGGGAACATGCATATTTCTCAAAGTTAGAGTGTCACGGAGCACCTAAAGATATAACTATTCTAAATTTTGATTAGGTCTCTGAACTCAAGGATATAATGGAATAGAAAATTGAGATTCTAATTAACTTCAGACTTAGGGTAAGTATTATTTTATTTTGGAATTCATATGATGAATGGAGGAATAATTATATAAATTTCTGAGTGTTGAACTATTTTTCATGTTTTCGATGTTTGTGGGTAATATTTCTGAAAATCCTCACGAGACTATAACTCGTCCACTAAGAAAAACCTAGGGTTTAAAGGCTTGTTGCATATGCTAAATGCAATCGATATTACTTGAGAAAGTGGTGTAGTAAGAATTTTATTTTCATTCTAATTTTATTTTTAGAATTAATTTTTATTTTTATTTTTATTTTTCTTCGCTTATTTTGCTCGGGACTAACAAAATGCTGGTTGGGGGGTGTGTTGAGACTCAAATATTGCATAATTTTTCTCATTTATATCTTGGTTTTATGAACATAAATCATCTTAATGTTCTACTTTACTCATGTATGTATTGCAAGGTGAATTTAAGAGCTTGGATTGAAAAAGGGTGCTAAAAAGTATGGATTTGATGCTCAAGAATCACCAAGGCAAGGAATGGATCTTAGGAGACCAAGATTGAAGAATTCGCATGCCAAAGATTCAAGAAAACCAAATGAAGAATGAAGAAAATCGAAGATTTGAAGTGAAGAATCTTGAAATCGTCCTGAAAAATTGTATTCTAAATCTCTGAGGTCTATTTTGAAAAACTGCATAGAAGAAAATCTATTTTAAACAGTGCAGAGAGAAGTCTATTTTGAGAAACTGCATATATTTAAGGCAATTTTTTGAGTTTTTCAACTTTGTATGAAAATTGGAGTTCCTTACTTATAAATAGGCCTTCCTAGGGCATTCTTCAGTATCATTCAAGGCATCCCAAAGTAAAATTTAAAATTTTTAAAGAGTTTTTAATTTTATTAGAGTTTTATAAGTTATTTTTTTAGATCTTTTTTATTTGTATTTATTTCTTTCTTCTTTTTATTTCTTTCTTATTTTAATTATATTTTTCTAAGTTAAGCACATGAATTTAATAATTCTTTAAGATTATGATGATTGATTATTTTAATGATGAGAAAAATGATGTGTGCATATTATCTATTATTTAGGTTTTATTTTTTATCCTCTTGTAAGATCCATATATTTTCATCATATGAGATCCACATTAATGGATAGGCTTATCCTAGATCAATCAGATTTTCTAGATAGGAGAGGTTCTTAACCTGTTATATTGCTTTGATTTTCATTATCTCATTGATATTGAATTATTAAAATGACTAACGCTTGAGAATATATATCAATGGTGCAAATCCATGATTTTCTAATATTTTATATCACTTATTAAAATATTTAAACTGTTTTATTTTTCGATTAGGCTAACCATAATGCTCAGATCTTAGTTGTGTTATTCAAGTCATCATGATTTTGGAACATTAACCTATGTGTGGAACTTTAAAGCTTATGTGTTATTTTATTTAGTTGAATTACATCCATTCAAAAATTTTAAAATCAAATCATCAATTTAGTTTTTATTACTTAGTTTGTTTTGCATTTGATTTTTTTCTTCTTACAATTCATCTCCCTGTGGGATCGATCCTATATTCACGAGATACTACTTACGAATCTCTGCACTTGGAGGCAAGCAATCACTAGTTTACAAGCAATTCAATTTTCTAACAATCCCACGTTAAAAATACGCATTTAGCTAGCATGTGACACCCATAGTGATCAACCAATTGATAAAATATAGAGAAAAGAATGCTTGCACTGGTTAGGCACCCGGTAAAGTCTTCATGTCTCGGATGCATGTCTACAACCCTTCTTAATCTAACTTACAAGCAATCGAATTTACAAATAATATGACTTACCAACAATGCCAAGTTAGGGATACGCATCTATCTATCATTTAACGCCTACAGTGGCTAACCATCTAGTAAAATGCAGAGAAAAGTATGCCCGCATTGATTAGATACCTGGTAAAGTCATCATGCATCGGATGTGTATCGGCCCCACCGGTACTAATCCTTTTACAAGCAACTTAATCTACAATAGCCTTATTACAATGAATACTTTGGACCAATAGCCTTTCTGACACAAAAGGGCTCAACCCAAAAAGCAGCTTAAGTCGAGAAAGTCCAGTAAAAGACAACAATGGGTTCCTCCCGTGAAAGGCCAAGAGGGGCACGAATATCATAGACGGAGTTCATTAAACCATAAGATAGGACCACTAGTTCAAAGTATCATTTCTTTAGTTTATGGATATGGCAATCTAATTTACCTAAATAGTTCGTAGATGTGACAGTTAACCCATATAAATGACTTTTAAAAGCGACAAACCTAGACCATATTTATATACCTCATAAAGGTGACAATCGAGGCACACAGTTAATTCCTAAAAGTGACGGATGAACCACACACATATAATTCATAACGGTAGCAGTCCAAGTCATATAACAATTTATAGGAACGACAATTAAATTTGTATAAAGGGTTTCTAAAGGCAATAATTCATGGCACGTGTTCTATTTATTAAAGAGGGACAATTTCATACATCCAATACCCAAGTATATTAACAAAACTAACACATGCTTAATAGAAGAAATATGTAATCATTTAAACGTGAAACAAACATCAAGCCAGAATGTCAGAAAAAGGTTGAAGGGTAAATTTTCGCTTTATTGCGCTTAAGGTTTCTAGATTCGAGCGCTCTACCCCAATCATGCTATAATATGGCGGCTCATACAACTAAAAATTAGAGGTTTTGGGGAATACCAAACCCTAATGTCACAATCCAATATTAGAACCAAAATTTGTCTAAGCTAAGCCCAAATTAGAGGCTAATAATGTGCTCCTACTTACTGAATTGTCTAGGCAAACCTAATTCGGCAATGTGACCTCGAATTTGGGCCCATAAGGATGATCCAACTTTGTTACACCAGCAGGAAACTCAAGCACATGGTTGGACAATGGCTATAAACCAATCTGGCTTTGAAAACATCGCATGCATGCACTGGATAAAGCGCAAGCAGTATGCATGCACCAATGAAGGGTATGCTTGCACATGCACAACGGCCACTCTCCCTTCTCTATCAATCTCGGTCTCCCTCCCTCTATATCTCCCTCCATCTCTAAAATGAATGGGAAAAGGGGGTGGAAGGGATTTATATAACCGCAAATAGAAGGTCGATGGTTTGCACGAGTATTGAAATTCGGGGACTGTCAGTCAAACCGGTAGGGACTGTCCGTCGAACAGGCAGGGCTGTCAGTCAAACCAACTCAAATCAACAGCTTTGTCGGTCAAAACGACATAACACAATTTCCTCAAGTTCTCAAGCTACACAAATCAGTTGGACCGATGGGGTGGCTGATTAGACAGACTGAATAATGTTCTATTTGCAATTTGGGCTTTTTCACCACTTTAAGGTTATAAGGTCTGAGCACTTGATTGAGATGAAATAGTTGTTTTACCCTAAAGAGGCAATTGCATTATCGCTTAGCTTCTAGTTTTCCTTTATGGTTGTTCGAAAGAATCTTGGGAGAGATCCTGAGATCTGCTCGGTTTTGCCAAGATTTGGGCGATAATGGGATTATCGCCTATTTAAAGTTTTTACATTTTTTATCACAACAATTTTGAGAGCCTTGTTTACTATATGGGCTTGTTAGCATATGACGTCTATTGTAAATCCTCGATGCATTAGTATCCATTGTAAATGGCATGAACTACCCAAGTAAGGATTTGCACTTTGAATTTGCATACGAATCCTACCGGCCCAATGGGGCCTATGGGACTTGTTATGGATTGGATTTTGGTTGGGTTGTACTTCTAAGGGATTTTAAGCTTACAAGTCATCTTTCTTGGTCCAAGATAGGTATATCGTTTGTTAGGTTGGAGTGTCTACACTGTTATAGAGTTTATTTCTTGCTTTTTCTTTCATTGTGTACACATTTTATGAGTTAGGTCTCATTGGAGACAAATAAGACTCTTAACAGAAATAATATGTCTACTTGGAGATAAGCACATGTAATCCCATTAGACGTACAATCTTCATACCACACTCTATGTTGTAGATATATGTCATTGAGATTCCAGTATTCATGATCTTGATTTGTTTCACTTCAAAAAAATTAAATTTTATGACGACTATCATGATCCAACATTCATAGTCATGATGGACAAGATCTAAGAAGCTTTACTTGTGTTGTCCAACAACAATAGTGGTTTTAATTCAGTGGGTATTCATTATGAGGTTTCGAATAAATATATTTTATAAATTACTTTTCTTAAATAATATTAAACACTGTGGCATAAGTGGAAGAAAGTAGGACTTCTATTAGGTAGAACTCACATGAGTAATGGTTGGACCTGATCATTGGATTCTTTGGATTGTACATACTATTATGCCTTTTTGTAGTTGTGTGCATTTCATATTCGTAAGGGGTGTGTACTTGGACTATATATGCACAATATTTTTGAGAGATATGCTCTTACAATGTTGAGATTCCTAGAGAAGTTGTGATAGGCTGAACTATGGCAATCCTTATTTTTATAAATAAAGTCATAGTTCTCTCACTTACACATACACGGAAAACCTTTTCTCACATCTCAATTTTTTAGAAGGGTGTAAGGTGTGGAAGATCAAGTTTCATCTTCATTTGTTGACATTGATGTGACTTTCGATTCAAGTGTGTAACTTAGATTAAATATGAAATATGAGATTATTACAATGAGGATCCTTTATTCAATGTATTAAATTGATTTTTTTTAATTTTATTTTTTAAAAAAAAAAAACCTCTTGTATTCTATTCTCATTTTCACCTAAAAATCCAACATAAATATCAATAGAAAGGTATGAGATGCGCTAGTTTTTATTTATTTATTTTTATAAAAAAATTTATTAACTTAGAATGATTATGGTATGGAACAGTTGGTTGGTAATTATTATGGGTAAAAATGAGTTGGTCGGAGAGATGAGCTCGGCTTGAATATCTGTACATGTCGTGTGCTCGACCAATGTCAATCTTGACCATGGAGCTCTTCAGCGGCTAGATAATAGTATTGATCCATCACTAGAAGATCTACCCACCTAATGACCTCGTTCGTTAGGAGATGAAGTACCTCCGCTTCCTTCAAAAGAGGACAAGGATCGAGCCCTATCACTGTCTCATCCATTTCCGAGCTCCTATGAGGAGATCTGTCTGTAATCCACTGGGAGTCATCCAAGCCATAATCCCTTATGCTGGGTTGTACGGCTCAAAAGTCTCTACATAGTACGATAAGATGAAGAGGATGGTCATCCTTGGTGCCTTCAAGACACCATTGAGGTTTCAAGATGAAGGTAGTTTGGCTCTGCTACTCAGATATGAGGCCACGACCCAACATGACCTATAGAGTACCCTGCCCGAGAAGATCGTCGTCAGAGCGGCCATAGGATTAATTCATGAGGTTAGCTCAAATAATTGACCTCGGCCATCAGCTTTTTGTGTTTTCAAAGCTTGACCACTTGATCTTATCAAACACCAAGGATCTCGCAAAATGGTTGTGAAACAATTGCTAAGCGTATTGCTATAATTTAGGGAGTGTTTCTGTCCATATAATCGACTCTTGACCTATAACTACCGGACCTAGATCGCTTGATTCAGACTTAGGCATCGAAGGGTCTCCCTGCTATAGCTAGGGTCTCCTTTTTCATCTTCATATGCAGGTATCCAAAGGTCCAGAAAGGGTTAACCAAATTTCAGCATCAACAGTGATGGTCATAAATCTAAAACTCATTAATTAAGATTTTGGTTGTATCAACTTGGCAGGATTTCAAGCCAAGCCACTAAGGAACTTGCTAGTTAATTTTTTATAGAAACTCGCTAGTGGATACTCGGTTGACTCAGTGAGGCTTAAGCTGAATCATTCATTTAGTTTAATGACTATTTGATTAAAAAATTGTGTACTTATGCCCACAATTGCTAGTTTCAATGCATTCTATTAACAAATTAAGCCAATATTGTAGCTTTCCTTACTGTTGTCAGATATCTTCAATCTATTCATAAAATAGGGGTTCAATCGATCCACCACCTAGTCGAAGAAGCCCAAAATTATACAGATTGGCCTTTAGATAGTTTTCGGCAGTCTCGATCGATCAAACTGTCGGGTCGATTGATCCACAATATTCAAAAAATACTTGTAAACTCTCTGGACACTTTTGAGCATGTTCTAGCAATTGAACATGCGGGGCTCGATCGATTGAGGATTACTCAATTGATTGATGCTCAAATCAATGGCGCATACAATTTTGTGTAATTACATGATTACTTTCATATTCCGAGTGTTATACTATATATATATATATATATGTGTATATATATATATATATATATATATATATATATATATATATATATATATATATATATATATATATATATATATATATATATATATATATATATATATATATATGGGTGTAATTGTGGGTTTAGGGTAGAACAATTGAGACTTATACATTTTTAGGGTTTATACAGCAGAAAACGAGGGTTTTCTAATTGTAAGTTTATCCATCTCTTGTACTTTTTGCTTTCATAGTGATCATTTTGGCTTTCCCGCGAGGATTTTTGACATAAATTTTGTGTGTACTTGTGCATGCTTTGTTGCGTTTGTTTATCGTTGTGAGATTTGAATTCGGGATTTTCTTTCATGGGGTCCTAACAAGTGGTACTAGAGCTAACATTGTGGTTCGAGTTTGGATTTGAGACATGATGATTAAGGGATTAAACGTGAAGTATGAAACATAGAAGTTTATCATGAAAAATAATTTCAAACGATAGAAGATGATGATGAGATGTCTTCTAGTTTAGCAAGGGTTGTAACATGCAATCATTGGTGTAGAGATGTGTCTAGCATTTATAAATGATGATGAGTAGGAAGAATTGGATGAGGGTGAAAACCTCGGTCCAATTATGTTTAGTGAATGACGTCCTATACAATATCCTTGATCAAAATACCATTGTAGGACTTTAAAAGAAGTTATATAGTTTGTACATGGAAGTGTACACGAGTAGATCCGAGTTGAGCTTTGCCTAGCTCCGCTTGACTCGGCCAGCAAGATACCCCAGCTTGAACTCGGCTCGGCTCGGTCCTTGAGCCTAACTGGCCAACTCGGCTCGGTTTGGTCAGCAGCTTGGGTTAGTTCGAGCCAACTTCGAGCCAAGATCAAGTCGAGTTCGCCTGTACATTATTTTCACAAACATATGGACTGTACCTTCAAAATCTCACTATATGTAAAACAACAGCAATGGTTTAATAGGTATTTCATCAAACACCTTGTAAGCAACATAAAAATTACAAAAAAGGGTATTTTTTTTATATACATACCTTCATTGCCACCAGCCACACTTCGTTGAGTCATTTCATTAAACACTTGGTGAGCAACATCAATATTAAAGTAACCGAGTTACTGAATTGGTTCGATCTGAGTTCGATTCGGGTTGGGTTCGATCCGAGTTGAGTCAAGCTCGAACTTGGTTCAAAAAAAATTCAAGCTCAAGAAATTAGCTCGAACTCAGTTTCAAACTGAGTCAAATCAAGCTATTTCGAGTCGAGTCGAGCAAGCTAAGTGAGCTAACTCGGTTCATGTACAACCTTACTTGTACATGAAGAAATCATTGTTGAATCATCTGTATCTAAAAAAGCAATTCTATAATCTGAAAATGGCAAAAAAGATGTCGGATCTTAATGATTACATCGACGTGTTTAATCAAATACTTTATAAATTAACGAGTGTGGAAGTAAAGATTGACAAGAAAAATCAAGCTCTAATTCTGTTGAACTCTCTTCCAAAGTCTTACGATAGCTTCATAGACACTATGTGCCATGGTAGAAAAACCATTAATGTCAAGATCGTCATCTCAACCTTTCAGTCGAAGATGTAAAGAAAGAAGGACAATGGCAAGGGGTCATCTATGGATGCATTGGTAGCTAGGAGAAGGAATTATGAGTGTGAAAAAGTCAACTTGCGATCACGGTTCAAGTCTAAGGGCAATGCGAAGATGAAGTGCTGGAATTATAAAAGACAAGGGCATATGTAGGATTATCGAAATCCTAAGGCCCTAAAGGGTGAAAAATTAGATGAAACACTGAAGGAGGCCAACATGGTAAAATCTAATGAGGAGGTGGATAGTATTGATGTTCTGACCGCATCTAAATCCGGGAATCTCAGCGATGAGTGGATTTTGGATTTGGGGGCTTCATACCATATGACCTTTCAATGAAATTAGCTCACCAATTACAACAAGTGCGATGGTGGACAAGTATTTATAGACAATGATATTACCTGTAAAGTTGTTGGAATCGGAACAGTGCGTATTAAGATGTTTAATAGAATTGAGCGCATCCAACGGATGTGAGACACATTCCTACGCTGAGGAAGAATATGATTTATTTGAAGGCTCTCAATGCACTTAGGTGTAAGTTCACCGAGTTTGATCGTGTCTTGAAAGTTTCAAAATGGGTATTCATAGTGATAAAAGTGCAGCAGAGCAGTAACCTTTATACGTTGATTGGGAAATAACATATCGGGTGGAGCTACAATGTTTATAGTGGACTCCACATTAACATATTTATGGCATGCTCGTATGGGCTACATGAGCAAGCACAGTATAAAGGTATTTTTTTGATCGATGCGCGATTCTTGCTTTTAAAAGTTTTGATTTAAATATATGCAAGCATTGTATATATGGTAAACAATCAAGATTATCTTTTAAGTCGGGAAAACATGTTACTAAATGGGTGCTTGATTATGCGCATTCGGATGTATGGGGTTTGTCACTCATTATTTTTGGAGGAGGGTCATCATTTTTTGTACCATTCATAGATGATTTTTTTTAAAATTTTGGGTTTACTTTATGAAGTATAAATATGATATTTTTGTCACCTTCAATACGTGGAAAGCAATGGTGGAAAAGCATATATGGCATAAATTAAAAGTGTTGAGGACAAATAACGGTAGAGATTTCACTTCTGATGAATTCAATCAAATTTACAAGGATGATGAGATAGTGAAGCACAATACAGTGAGGCATGCACCAGAGCAAAATGGTGTGGTGGAATGGATTGTTTAGACTCTCTTAGAGAAAGCATGAAACATGTTAAGTAATATTACACTGGGCAATGAGCTATGGACTAAGGCCATCAGTATAGCTTGTTGTATAGTGAATTGGTCCCTACCTACTCCTATAAATTGTAAAATTCCACAAGAAGTGTGGAGTAGTTATGATGTAAACTATTCAGAGCTGTAAGTATTTGGTTGTGATGCTAACTCTCATATACTGTCAATTGAGAGAGATAAACTAGACCAAATGGTGAAGAAGTGTGTACCTTTGTAGGATATAGTGATGGTGTGAAGTAGGGGTGTACATGAACCGAGTTAGCTTGGTTATATTCGACTAGGTTCGAAGTTGAGTTCGAGCTGATTTTTTAAGCTCGAAAATTTTTTGAACCGAGTTCAAGCTTGCTCGAGCTCGACTTGACTCGGATTGAACCCAAACTCGAATCAAAGCCAGATCAAACTAGTTTGGTGACTCGGTTACTTTGATATTGATGTTGCTCACCAAGTGTTTTATGAAATGACTCAACGAAGTGTCGGCTAGTAGTAAGGAAGGTACGTATATGAAAAAAATACCATTTTTCCTTATTTTTGATGTTGCCTATAAGGTGTTTGATGAAATACCTGTAAACAGCTGCTGCTATTTTATGTACAGTGAGAAATTGAAAGTGCACTACATGTGTTTGTGAAAATGCCACAGAGGCTCGATTTTGGCTCGAACTGGCTCGAGCTGCTGATCAAACTGAGCCGAGATGGCCAGCCAGGCTCGAAGACCGATCTGAGTCGAGTTCGAGCTGGGGTCAGCTAGTGGCCGAGCCAAGTCGAGCTGAGGCCAGCTCGACTCGATGTACACCCCTAATGTGAAGGGATATAGATTGTATGACCGGGTCGCACGGGAATATCACGATTAACCGTGATGTCAGTTTGATGAAGATTGTTTGTTCCATAAGGAAGAACATGAGGAAACAAAAAAATCAACGATTATTAATATTGAAATCGAAAAAGGTGATGCGTAGGAAGAAGCCGAGCAGCAGAAAGAGGTACATGAGCAAGTGAAGTAGCCACCTGTGGGGAGAAATCCACCGTAAGATAGCAAATTACCAGCAAGATATAAAGACAACTCAAATGTTACATTCACTATCATTACGAATGAGGGAGATCTGTCGTCCTTCTAGGAAGTATTGAAAGATACTGATGCTAAGAAGTGGATAGTGGTAATGCAAGACGAGATTGATTCTTTGTATGAGAATGAGACGTAGAAGATGGTAGAGATTTCCGTTAAGCGTAAAGCACTCGGTGAAAGTGCACCTATTACGTGCCCTGGTTTGTCAATTACGTTGTATGTTGAGTCAGTCGGACGACAGCACCTATCAAGAAGATCATGTCAAGCGTCTGCCTCATCTGTATGTGTGGAAGCTTACTAAAAGGTAAATCATAGCCTCACATCCCATGTCCCAAAACACCAGGTGATTAAACCCTTAAAAAGAATTAGAACATCTTAGGGTTTATGTGTAAGAAATCTTTTTATCCAAAAGAAGATTTTCTAAGTTTTTCTTACACTGTCGATTATATCGATTCCCCTTTCGATATGATTGACCAGCTCTATCGATGTCCTTGACATATCAATCGATACAATCGAGTGAGGACAAAAAGCGTCCAGCAATCAAACAATCTTCTGGACGATTTATCGATATATCAACCTTCGAGTCGATATCATCGATATTCGAAAATCGATCATATCTTAAGTGGATCGATCGTATCGACAGAGTGCTTCCCGGCGCCCCTGTTTTTCTAAAGAAAACTATCCACTGCTTCGATATATCGATGACTGTCCGATTCAATCTGAACTCAAATATCGATCATATCGGGAGTCAGTCGATCATATCGACTATGGGGCGCATGTTCTCTTCAGCATGAATTTCAGGTTACTTTTAATGTTGATCGGGGTGCCTGTCGATAAATCGATATTCATATATCGATCATATCGAGACCATGTCGATTGGATCGAGTCAGGACATAATTCGTCCAGCAAGCTTATATGTAAAATCTATACGATTTTCGATCCCATCGAATGTTCGCCGATATGATCGATGTACAAATTCCGATGACATCGACTGGTTCCCCGATCATATCTGTGATCCTGAAATTCTTCAAGACTTCTCTCTTGGTTTTCAACTGTCGATAGAATCGAACCATCACTCAATGGAATCGGAGTTCGAAATCCGATATCATCGATGTGTATCTCGATCCCATCGACTAGTTGACAGAAGGTTTCCAAAAGTGAAATGACAATTGAGTTCTTATCATCGAGAGGTCGGCCGATACAATCGAGAGTATACGCTCGATCATATCGACGACTGATCGATGATATCGAACTCTATCATAAATATGACCGTTTATATCCGTTGGAACCTTTTGCCTATAAATGGAGAGAGTTGTCTTCATTGCTGAGAGAGAGAAAAAGAAGAGAGTGCCTTAGAGTGTTTCAACCTTCCTATCATTTACCTAAGCCCTTTCTCTCGGAAAGTTCATCCTCCAATCCACCCTCATCATTGATATCTTATAGAGTGGATTGGGGAATGAACTTTCGCATTCAAGGATCCTTCAGCTACTACTTTAATGACATATCATTGAGCTGGGATGCCTTGAATGCATAGATGATGGGAACCTCTCTATCTTCCTTATAGGAAAACCTTTAGAGAGTAGTAGTCCATCATAACCTTGACCCAACCTAAGCCTAACATATATACATCTTTGTGTTGCGGATCAAGAGAGCTGAAGATTCTTCATCAACAAGAAGGAGATCTTCATCATTACGCTGAAAGGGACTCATCAACTTATCTGTAAGTACTAAGAGTCTAGAGGACACTTGCGATCATTCCTTTTTAGGATTGGGTTTTAAGTGTTGCTCACCATTTGAAGTCCTCGAAGGAGGCCTCCGACGGGAGTGTACGTCCGGGGTGTGTTGTGTGGACCCTTGCTCTGTGGAGAGCATAAACATCTGGTTAGGAGTACGCCAGTAAAACTCCAGGGTTAGAGGTGAACCGAGTAGAAACCTCAGGGTACGTTGTGTGGACCCTTATCCTGTGTAGGCATAAACATCTGGTTAGGAGTACACCAGTAAAACTCCAGGGTTTGAGGTGAACCGAGTAGAAACCTCTGTAAAGGTTGAAGGTGAACCTGATTTAAAACCTTAGGTTTGAGGTGAACCATGGGAAACCTCCTTAGTGAAATCCAGTCACTCAAGGGTTGAGTGTGGAAGCCGGGAGTGGAGTAGACAAGTCGTCGAACCACTATAAAATGATTGTGTTTGAGTTTGATATTATCTTTCATTTATGTGATTGCCTTGCATGTCTTTCTATATGATCACATCCTATGCACACACAGTCATATCCATCACAATCTCATCTATACATTGTTTGTCTCTTAAATAGTTTGTGATTGGATCCTTTATCAGGCTTGGAAGCCAGTAGAGTTAAGGTTGAGTAATCCTAATTAATACTCTGTGATAGGATTAGTATGATAAGGATCTTTAATAATTTATAAAAATTTCAAAAAGTCCTATTCACCCCCCTCTAGGATATACTGACCTATTCCTACTTCAACTAAAGCGGTCTTCACCGCAATTTCACTCGGTTCCAAGTGAATTTACAAGAAGAAACATGATAGATATAAGGTGAGATTGGTTGTGAATGGGTATGCTCAGAAAGAACATGTCGACTTTGGTGAGGTATTCACACCGGTTGTTAAATAGGTATCTATCATATCTGTGTTAGTGTTATTTGCCCAATTTAATCTTGAAATAGAACAAATGAATATAAAGACTGCTTTCCTACATGGGGAACTGAAAGAGTGGATTTTCATAGAGAAACCAAAAGAGTTCAAGATACAAGGTCAGAGAATAAGGTTTGCAAGTTAAGGGGGTCATTGTACAGCCTAAAGTAGTTACCTAGTCAGTGGAATAAGAAATTTGATACTTTCATAGTGAGTTAGTGGTTTACTAGGAGTGAATATAATTATTATGTCTATTTTAAACTCCGAATAATGAGAAATTTATGTTACTCGGATTATATGTTGATAACATTCTTATCGTTAGTCATAACATATCTGAAATCAACCTATTTAAGACTTAGTTATTAGGGATGTTTGAAAAGAAAGATTTTGGGACTGTAAAAAGGATTCTCAGCATTGATATACACAAAGATAAGGAGATGAATATATTACAATTATCTTGGGTAGAATACTTTGAGAATGTATTGGTGAAGTTTAGGATGAACAAGGCTAAGCTAGTTAACACATTCCATGCTGCTCACTTTAGGATTTCTTCAAAGCAATGTCTCATTATAGATGAAGAAAAGTGAAATATGTCTTGTGTGCCCTATTCAAGTAAAATTAGCAATTTGATGTATACCATGGTTTCTACGAGACTGGATATTTCACATGCAATCAGTGTTGTGAGCATATACATGTCAAACCCCATCAAACAACATTGTGAGGCAGTGAAATGACTACTTTGTTATCTACGGGGTATAATGAACTACGTCTTGGCATTTTAGAAATCAGAGGGAATTTTAGTAGGATATGTAGATTCAGATTACACAAGAAATATGGATAACAAAAGGTCAACTTTCTATTACTCGTTTGTGTTGGCGGGTGGAGCGATCAGTTGAATATCGAAGCTTTAATTTGTGATTTCTCTTTTTATAACAGAAGCTAAGTATATGGTAGCGACGAAGGCATTCAAAGAAGGTATTTGGTTAAGAGCAATAATGAACGAACTCAGGCTTCAATAAAAGGCCATGTTAGTTAATTGTAATAGCGAAAGCGCGATCAATTTAGTGAAGAATTCGGTTTACTATTATAAAATTAAACATATTGATATTCGTCATCATTTTATTTGACGTGTGCTTGAGGAATATGGCTCGAGAAGATCCGCACGAGCATGAATACAGAGAAAATGCTTAGTAATGTGGTTTTCGTGGAGAAGTCCCGATTCTGTTCAATTTCTTTAGATCTGGTAAAAGGTTGATGAAGATAAAGTATGCACAGAAAGTGAAGATAATGACAAAGTTATGATGAAGGCAATTAGAGATGGAGCTTGGAGTTATGGTTCATAATGATTGATGCCATGGTAAATATTATTGTTAGATGTCTTCAATCTGTACATGAAATATGAGTTTGATCGATTGATCACCCAGTCGATCAATCGAAGGGATCCCAAATTATATATATTGGTCTTTGGATAATTTTGGGCAATCTCGATCAATCGAACTGTCGGGTCAATGGATCGATAATATTCATAAAATACTTGTAAACTCTATGAATGCTTTTGAGCATGTTCGAACAATCAAACATGTGGAGCTCGATTGATCGAGGACTGCTCAATCGATGCTTAGATTGATAGTGCGTGTAAATTTATGTAATTGCACGATTGGTTCCTATTCCAAGTGTGTACTATATATATATATAATTGAAGGATTGAAGTAGAATAATTGGGGCTTAAACGTTTATAGGATTTAGAGAGGAGAAAAGGGGAGTTTTCTAAAATTGTGGGATTAGGATAGAACAATTGGGGTTTGCTTATCATTGTAAGATCCAAATTCAGGGTTTGTTTCCACGGGGTCCTAGCACTAACCCCTGATGTGTACATGCCACACGTGCTATCATGGTCCAATAAGTTTGAGGTCCAATGTATCCATCAGAACAATACCATTATCATATGCCCCAGTCCCAAAATCAAGTTGATCCACTGATCACATGGGCCGCAGTTTGCAAACAAATTTACGGCTCTAAAAACCTTGGCATAAGTTTTCTAAGCTCTCTACTTATTCCCCATATCACCCACCAGATTTATTTTCCAGAAACATGTACAAGGTCAGACTAACTGATGGACCCCAACCAACCTGGCTTGGCTTGAAAATTGATAAAATCCCTACTTTCCACGTGAGATATCTTGGGTTGATAAAGTGGGCCACACATGCACCATTTTAGTGGAATGAAACTAACAATGGGTGAGTTGCCCAATCAAAGAATTGAATGGCATATCTGCAGGATATAACACATGGATGTGTAAATTCACGTTGGGTGGGCTAAGCAGGCTGGGCCAGGTTATAATGACATTGGCCCAAGCCTGATCCAAAATAATCGGGCCATACACAAGATCTAAGCCCGGCTCGTGTGCCAAGTTAGCCCGCCCCGCTCACGGGTCTAGGCGCTAGCAGGGGAAACGGATTTACTACTACCCTGCCACCCGCCAATGACCACTGGTCTGTGCTCTGTGGAACCACCTTAATATATATGTTTCATCCATGCTGTCCATATATTTGTATAGATCATTTTATAGTGTAAGACCAGAATTGAAGTATATGAAAATCTCAAGGGGACTACATTACAGGAAAAAGTGTTGAATGAACGTCAACCATTAAAAACTTTTTAGGGGGCATAAAAGTTTTGGATGAAGTTGATCTTTTTTTCCTTTCATCTGGGTCTGTATGACCTAATCAACAGATTGGATGTCAAATAAAAAGTACATTGGGCCTTAGGAGGATTTTAAGGGTGGCTATCCAATTTCTATTGTTTTCCTGTGGTGTGGTACACATGAGATTTATATCCTCTCTCATTCTTAGCATCATGTCTAAAACTATCTTAAAAAATGGATGAACGGAATGGATGAAGCACATACATCATGGTGGGTCCCACATAGCACCGACCATTAGCCACCGGGCCGGTGGCGGGGGGGGGGGTAGCCAATCCGTTATCTCTCTACCCGGCCCATTGTCACCCTTTTCCAGTCGTTTTGAAAAAATAACCCGAGTGTACTGTATATATCCTCGGGTCATGTATAATGTAATTCAGAGAGGATAAGGGGAGCGTTTTACAGCCTACCGGTCTGTCATCTCCTCCATCACTTCCTTCTTCTCTTCTTCCACCTTCAATGGCAATAGCTAGCTGTTCTTTCTCCATCTTCTCATTCACCGACACGCCTCCTTCCCACCATTCCTTTCCGTTTCTCTGCCGCGCCGGAACAACTCCCTTTAGATTCCTCAGCTCACATGAACCTCTCATTTCTAAAGTGAAAGCATCCAAGAGAACTCCTTCTCATAGAACTAACAAAGAAGAGGTAATATCTAAAAAAGAATTAAAAAAATCTCCTCCATTTTTCTCCTTCTACTGAAAGATTTGGGTTATTTTAGTAAAAGGCATTCCTTTTTTTTTATTTTTTATTTTTATTTTTATAAATTCTTTATCATTTGTATGCAGTTTTATTTTCACCTGTATTTGTCAATGAAGTACGGTCGCATGTTAGAATTAGATGAATTGTATGAAATATACAAACTATGTATTTGCACAAGTTTTTAATTCAGACTACTGGGGCATGTGGTTTGGTAATCCAGACCGTTGGTCTAATGCATCCCGCCGTGAATGGACAATGCCCCAGAGTACTCTTTGGCAGGACCATCTTAAGCCCTTTGATTTGTGGCCTATAGATATCAGTTAAGAATAGTAATACAACAATGGTCCATATCCAGCGGAAAGAAGGTCTTCCAATCTGGGGGATTTTTAGGGCATGGTCTATCCATGGTGAGATGCAACAGATCAATGGTCTGGATTGCTGAACCATTGGCCGTATTTGTTAGAATTAGAAACTTGTGGATATTGTCCAAAGATATGGGTCACTTATCTTACAATTCCTCTTGAGAAAATTGATGAGTTAAGGATGATTCCCTTCTCTTCGTGGCCAATGATGAGAAGTATGCAAATCTGATATCAATTATTGTTAGCATTGTCTGCATTTATTGGTATGAGGCTTAGATGATGATGATGATTGTCTATATCAGTGTATTTATTATTAGTGAAAAGATTGCCTGCTGTGGTTCAAAATATCGGCCAATATGTAATGCTATCTTGAAAAAACTGAATGCATTTTTCAGTCTTGGAGCTGGTTTATACGTGCCTCCAACAGATATTTGAACCTTGGCATGTACACAATGTACACCAAGACTATGGTGCACGTCGGTCTCCCACTCTCCAAGGATGTTGGTCAGGAGTCCCGAGTCTCAAAACGCATTCCCAGAATGAGATCCAGAACTCCCATGCTGAAATACATGTTGGATTCCACTCTGTCATTGGATGGTGTTAGGTTGCTATTCACCAACTCCTTAAAAATTCCACTACTGCTGCAGTTACCACTCCTTCCTACTGTTTGCTCCATACAAAATGCTAGGCGAATGGACTGAAGCTGGTAATCCAAGATCCACGTGAAGGTCCACCAGATGGCATGCTACGGAATTGGTTGAGTTACACGTATTGTGCTTACAATTTTAATTTCTAGATGTTTTGTGCTACAAATTTTTTCTTGTTTAAGAACATGTGTTCAGGCTTTATGGTAACAAGGATTGTTGCATGATCGGAGATCATTGGGATTCTGGACATTCCTCTTTCGCTGCTTCTTTTCACAGTTCTGCATGCATGGAGTAGATGGTGTGGGGTGGATGAGAATTTGTAGAAAGTAGGAAGTCAGTGAAAATAAGAAAATAGGAGGAGCAGTACCACTAGTGATTTGAATATCGATATATCAGCTGATAGTATCGGTATCAAATCTCAGCGATATGAAACATAGAGGGGGGTGTTAAAATTCTTAGTGTCATGTGATATTTCTCAAAATATCACAATGTATTGACAAAATACCTATACACTGTGATATTTTGAAAATATCACACTTACAAACTTCTTGATATCATCGATATGTGTGATACATACTAACGGTATCGCATTGCATAAGCCCCTTGCAAATTTTTTTTGAAAATTCGACAAAAATAAAAGAAAACTATTTTCTTTGATTTTTTGTTTTTTGCCATGATCTTGTTCTTAAGGAGATTTCGACCATTCATTTTCATTTGTTTGGAGAGAAGGGGATTTGGTTGTAGAAGTTGACACTGGAGAGCATGTGGTACCGGAAACCTAATTGGCCTAATTCGAATTGTTTTCTCATGTTTGAGTTGCTTGGAATCAGTGGAACGAAGTTAGTAATCCATGATTTTGTAGGTTTTGCATGCTCAATCGTGGATCTTGACCTTCAATTTTTGAATTTGGCAAAAATGGGGGGAAATTGGGGAAAATCCAAAAATTTTCTAATATCACCCATTTAACTTGCCATTAGAGTGTGAAAAAAAATCAAATTAGAGTGTTTGGAGGGGGAGCAGATTAGGTGAGGCCCTGGATCCACCAAGGTGGGTGGGACCCCTGACTGTGGGGCTCACAGTGATGTACGCGCTTTCAATCCACACCGTCCAACCATTTTGAAAGCTCATTTTAGGGCATGATCCAAAAAATGAACTTGACTCAAATCTTAGGTGGACCATACTACAGGAAATAGTCGTGATTGAATCCCCAACATTAAAAACTTCATGGATTCCACCGTAATGTTTATTTGCCATCCAACCTGTTGATAAGGTCACAAACACCTAGATGAAGAGACCACACAAATATCATCTTGATCCAAAGCTTTTGTGGTCTATAAGAAATTTTTAATGGTCAATCACCACTGTTTCTTGTCCTATCATCTATTTGGGATTTGAACTGCTTCATTTTTTGGATCATGCCCTAAAATGAGCTTTTAATATGGATGGACAACATGGATGTGGTCACATACATCACAGTGTGCCCCACAGTCAGGGTCCCCACCCACCTCGATGGATCGAGGCCTCACCTAATCCACTCCCGTTTGGAGGTTGATCTAAAGATTGATGAGAGTTTTTGGAAATAAGTTTGAGTTTTTGGAAATAAGTTTTTTAGTTTAAAATATTGATTTTTTTTTTTTTTTTAAAAATTAGATTAACCAGATGTTATGTGTGCTTGATATTTCTTTATTTATGTGTATGCAGATCTTAACATCAACCATACTTATTTATTTTTAAAAATAAACTTATTTTTAAATAAATGCACCCATACATTGTAGGACAAATTTAGTGCAAGTGAGACTTATTTTGAATATAGTTGCATGACTTCTGTTAGATAACGTATAGTTTAGGATCCTATATAAAGGAAACTTATTATGTGTACTTGTTTTTGGTGGCCCTTTGTGTTCTAAGTGGGTAATTATGCCTTTTTTTACATTCCATGAAGTTTCATTGAAAAATTTGATCTATTTCCCAATGTTTCCCAAAAACAACGATAAATTATGCGATACATGCAATCTTTCCTATATGTGATACCGTTCCATATCCCAACGATGTGATGTGTTTACAACTGGCTTGACGCAGTTCACGTTATCCAATGAGATGCCACCATGTGTTAGCACTCATGTACGAACGACGGGAGGAAAATTGTACTCGCGCCCCAAGAAATCTTTGATCCACACCCTTCGGCGACACATAACCTGCCAAAAGCAGAATGACTTAGAGCCGTACGCACATCTGTGGTCGAGAAAAGAGGGACATTGCATGAAGGACATGTGACTATCGCACAAGTGACACATATGACCCGTAGTGTATGCGAGAAGCTACTTAAAGCCCCAATGATGCCAAATATTTCGCAATCTAGGATACATACGGCAAGGCTGTCTCACACAATCATGCCAAAAAGGGAAAATTTTCAAAGACGATCAATAATTTCATAGGGATTATGGAAGATTAGGCGGTTAAACACAAAGCCCATTCAGAATTAGAAGCAAATCAATATTATGATGGCATAAAGAATTCGAATCCTGCTAGGGCATGACCGAGTCACATTCGAGGACCGGCAATGAAACCTCAACTCGATCACCGCCTCTCCAAGCCTATATAAGTAGCATTCGATGAAGAGCTCCAGGCCTTCGCTACACATAATTGATCAATCTTTACAATGCAACACTACCTATTTTAGTTTTAGCTTCTTGGCTTAGATATTTCACTTCTGTCTAGCTACGCTGCAGTAAGTCCAAAATCTTTAGTTGAGCTTAGATCCGTTACTATCCAGAGCCATCGTTGCTGTGAGCCTTAGGCATATGATAAATATCCACAATCTCCGTTGATGGATCCCACCGATCATCGAGTTCTTACTTGGCATATCACACTAGTCACGTCCTGCAGACTACACCTGTCGGTTGTTCTGTCCACACAGGCAGTTGTAGGTAATTTTTTTTCCTGCTTAATGTACTTTTCCTTCGCTGATTGTACCGTTCATCTTCTTTGATTAATAAAATCGATGATCTACCCTTAATTTTTTATTTTATTCATCCATCATCGCATTATTGAGAAACCTTAAAAAACTATCAACGTTAAAAGAAAATTCCTTAGCACAAAGCAAAAATATCCCATTTTGAAGGACTGGTCCTCCCTTCTAAATCACCTGATTGTTGCAACATCAGTGGCTGAATAGTCAGATCAACCTGCATAGGTTTGATCATAATTCGGCTAGTTTGGCACTTAGGGTCACAAGCGTTCAATCGATTCAAGTCAAATACAACTTTGGCACCCCCAACATTAATCTTAATCACACATGTTTGACCAAATTTGGGTCATTCATAACACATGTGGCCACATGTCAAGATTGAACAACAACAATATGTGTCAATATCGATACTTGAATCATTGCGTACCGCAAAATTAAAAAAGGCCAATTCTGTAGGGTTTTCTCCTTGTGCAAGAGATGACATCTTCTCATTAGAAAAAGAAAAAGAAGAAGCTAATTTACTTTATTCAATAGTCAAAGACCTATTTCATGTGCAAATCCATACTTGTGTGTGTGTGTGACACACGTGCTACACACACACACCCCATAGATTTGAATATCAGTACCATATCGGTCAATATGACTATATTGTTTTGTATCCGTATTGGCACAAGATGACACGTGACATAGGGCTATATCGGCCCGGTATGAAAAACTAACCCGTATTCAAGGTATTAAAAAACGGTTACTTAACGACCGTTATGTAACGTTAATGGCCATAACTGTTATGCGTTACAGGGCCGAAACGATTGTTACAAAAAAAACCAGCCTGTAACGGCCTCATAATGGTCCAGAAAAATGTTTTTTTTTTGTTCAAATAAATAAATAAATTGCCGTAACGGCTGTTACGGCCCGTATCATAATGGTAATGGCGATAGTTGTTATGGCCACCATTACTGATATTGAACACCTTGCCCATATCAGCCGATACAGGGCGTAAGTCCAATTTTGATTTTTTTTTCCTTCAAAATTTCACTAATGTCTCCTCTTATTTTTTCATTTAAACCATGGAGGAATATTAAAAGCTCATTTTAGGCTAGATCTAGACCTATTTTCGGATCAAAACAAATGATTTGAATGAGATTCGACTAATCGAAGCGAAATGGGCCATTATGGGAAAAATAAAAAAGAAGGGTAAACCTTCATGTTCGTTTTGATATTTTCAATTTTTTTTAGTTGTATTTCAATGTAATGGCCCCAATTCACCAACAATGTAATGGCCCCAATTCACCAAATCATGCTTGATTTATGTTCAATTAGGGCTCATTTAGTTGACCTTCAATAAGTCAAACTAATAAACAACATTCTCATCAAAGAATGGTCCGATACACCATCATATGCGTGTCCAAAATACAAAAAAAAGGACAGATTCTTGAATGTCTTATTATTCTCTCTCTCGATATTTTCCTTAATTCTTTAGCATAATTTTTTCTTGACAAATACGGGCTGATGTGGTCTGATATGGACCAATATCGATATGCAATGCTCGTATCGTATCATTTTTCTGCTGGCCCAATACGTCTGCCGATACTGATATTCAAAACCATGACACACATAAAAGAAACCCTTAATCTCAATCGCTAGACTATTAAATCTCGGTCCTCGAGTACCCAAAACGGTGAAAACTGCTGTAGAACACTGTAGCAGTAATGTTGCACATATTGTAGCATTATTATAACATGATACTATAGCACCATATTGCAATGTGGACTCTTGCAACGACCCCTATGCATAGAAAGGCTATCAAAATAACTGCTAAAACTCCAAAAGCCTAAAATCAGCCAATTTTGTGAAGTTTATGATTTGTTTGTTTATTAGACATGGGGTCCACTGGATGGACCCAACAATATGCTGATCTGATCATGGCCCACCTTGGGTTGCTTTAATAGATAATATGTCGACTACAACCTGGCCAACCAAAGTAGACAGGCTGAACATTTTACTTTTAATTGTGCCCCTTACCTTCTTTGTTATGGCTTCCACCCCCCCTCCCCCAATAAACAATATCATTTTTAATGGGAAGAAAGATAAAAGGAAAAGGGGGAAACAGAAAAAAAACTAAGATTGAGAACTGAGTGTTGAGTCAATATAATCCCCCCTTTTATGTAAGTCGGCCAATTAGTTGGCCTCTTTGAATACATGGCTAAAAAAGAAATCAATTTCTAACATGGCTCCATATTTTGTAACAAATAAAAGATATCTCCATACTGTGAACTACTTTTATGAGGTCCATCTAATGACATTTTTTTTTTTACACCACCTTTAATGATTATGATTGGAGAAAGGCCACGTAAAAATCTCAATCTCTCCTAGTGCCCTTATGTCCAACCTTGTTCTAATGGTCTGGTCCCATTTCCAAGAAAAATCTAATTTTTCTCTAGCTATTCCACTTGTTTCTTCATTTCAACCATAGAGGAAGCTTAAAAACTCATTTTATACTAGACCGAGGCCTATTTTGAGGATCTAAACACAAGAATGGAGTGATATTTGATGAATCAAAGTGGAATGAACCATTTTGGGAAGATTAGAAGGAGAAAACTATTGCCGGTTTTTTTTTTTTTTCTTTTTCTTTCATTGTTTTCATCTTCTTTTTGTTGTATTTCAATATATGGGGCCTCTATCAATTAGTGCTTGATTTGCATCTGATTAGGGTCTATTTTTTTTTTTTTAAATTTCAAGGGGTCAAGCCGACAAAAAACATTTTTTTAAAATCAAAGAATGTTTTGGCGCATCATTGAATGCATGTTAAAATGTAAGAAAGATTATGGTGTTTTACATTTTCTCCTACTTTCTTGGGAAATTTCAAAATTTTTTAGGCCAAACAAAGGTTGATATGGGTTGTTTCATCTTATATAGGTCCAATTGGGCCGCATCAATTTTTTTTGGGGGCCTTGTCGATATGCTCCTCGATACTGATAAGCAAATCTTGATTTAAATCCACTAGTCTTTTGAGCTTGAAGCAAATCTTCTGAAATTTACCATTATCATTCCTAAAAACTTTTGTTGTATTGGAAACATTTACTTCTTTACAGCTGCCTCTCTATTCTTTTGTTCTCACTGCGTTCGTATTGTTGAAATGCTTAGTTTCTCATTTTTATTTTCATATGTATTTTATAAGTCTTCATAACTCGATCACATGTATCGTCTTTTGGAGTGGAATCCTATTGAAGTTTATTAGCATCAAGCATTGAAGTTAATATTAAATTTGAAGGACTTCAAGTGTAGAAACGTTGTTAAGGAGGAGGAAGGCTATTGCACTATATTTGTTGGGCATTTTTTGCAAGGTATTCCGTAACAATAATGGTGGCATAATGGCCACCACCGTTACCTTTACGATACGGGATGTAATGGCTGTTACAACCCCCATAACGGCCTTAACGGTCTCTCTCTTAAATTTCTTCTTTTATATATATATATATATATTGAAAGTAAAAACTGAAAAAACCTATATCTACTTGGTAACGTTGAAAAAAAATTCCAAAAAACTTGTGTCTGCCCCATACCTAACCATTACGAGGCTGCTATGGCCTTTACAGGGGGCGTAACGGGCCGTTAATAGCAATTACGACATTTTTTCCATAACGGCTATTACGACCGTCATGACCTCGTAATGTGTAACGGTTACCACCATTGCCTTTATGTAACGACCTTTATGACACACCATGCTTAGGAGTCTCCATAGGGTAAGGTTTTCAACAAGGGTTATGTAACGGTGATGGTGGGAGCTATTACGTGTTATAGGGCTGTAAGGGGCCGACACACACGCACGCACATGTATGTATGTATTAAAGAGGCCGTAACGACCATTACAACCTGTATCGTAATAGTAACAACAGTGGCCGTTACGGTCATTGTTGCTTTATTGAATACCTTGACACAGGGACACATGGAAGATGTGTATAAGATATGAACTACTCGTCCAGTGGGCCACACAAAATATGGGATATGTCTAGACTCTAGAGAATGATAGTGTATAGTGTATGTTGTTAGTGACTCTTTTAATGTAAGTGCATGTGCACACTTTATTCTTCTCCTGAAGTGTACTATATACTCTTTTCTAATAAAACAGTGTTTGCTAGGGCATCTTGGCTAACACACAACATTTCCCCCAAACTCTCCTCTTTCTTTTTCTCTCTCACTTTTCTCCTCTTTTCTCCGCACTATAATCATCAAATCACCTTCTACTTGGTATCAGATCATAGATTAGGGCATTCTGCATCCAACAAGTTGAGAGGCGACACATCACCTTGTTGATGTCAACGTTGTATGGATGCATGGACCCCATTGGAGCTAAAAGTTTAGGGGTTTGATAGATCTTGATTTTAAAAGATTTGTCATGATTTTTTCAGAATATTTTGGACCTCCTTTCATTGTGTTTTGGCCGAAATAGAGAAATTCGAAAATTGGGTCCCTCATCTGTTTTTCTTCCATCTACCTAAAATCGGTAAGTTTTTCTTAAGTTTATTTGCTTAAGATAGACCGAAATCTTCCTCCCAAGCTACTCATGGAGGATTTTTTTTAGCTAAGATTCATGTTTGAATGGGTTTTAACCCCAAATGGACGTGCGGTTGGGCCGTTTTTCACTTGTTTGCGTCAGATCTGACTGGATTTCTTGTTATTTTGGACGATTATTAATTGTTTGGGGTTTATTTCTCATTCCCTTGAAGGATTGAGCGAGGAATTGTTTGAATCAATCCTTCTTACTTGGAGTTTCTTATGGAAGACAGAGGGCCTTCATCTCTTGGCATGGGCTCTCTTGAATCCAACCCCTTATAGATTACCTTCATCAAGTTGAATGGTGACAACTATCTTCAATGGGCGCAATCTGTAATGTGTTCTTAGGAGCCTGTGAGAAGTTGTATATTTTGGATGATCCTCCAAGCTCTATAAATGCTCTACTCAGTGATGAGAATTATCAAGTTATTGCATGGTTGTTGAATAGTATGGATTCTTCAATTAGCTACTCAGTGATGTTTTTATCCTTAGAAAAAGGCATTTGGGATATGCTTCATGTTATGTTCTCGGAGTCTTAGAATTTTTCATGGGTATTCCAGCTTATTTAAGAAATTAGTCGATTCCAACAAAACTCAAGATTATTAAAAGATTACTATTCGACACTTCGAGGCACGTGGGATGAGTTGGACCTATATTAGCCTCTTCCTTCCAAATGTAAAGAGGATCATGAACATGCTCAAAGCAGCGGATGATACTCGTGTCATACAGTTCCTAGCCGGGTTGAACTCCGATTATCTTCATGTTCGAGATCAGGTTATTATACAGGATACTCTTCCCCCATTGACGACAGTCTATGCCATGTGCCAAAGCGCTACTGTCTCCGCTCTTCCTTCTCATTCATTTGTGCCATCAGAGCATCCGACACATCTTGTTGGCGATCAGTACTCTCTTGGCCTTTGGGCACCATCTTTGAGTTCGGGGTGCATTTGTGGTTATGGTAGCGTTGTAGAGGTCGTGAGGGAGATTACAATCGTGGCGGTCGTAATTTTCGTAGTTGTGGTGGACGTGTATAAGGACGTGATGGTTCCTGCATTTGTTTGCATTGTTGTGGAACCAATCACACTGTTGATTATTGCTTACAGCTCCATGGTCGGCCCACGTGTGCAGTTGTTTCTGTTGCCTCCACAGTTGCTCCTGAGGGACAGTTTTCCAACCCGACAGTTGAGCAGTCGTCTTTAGGGGAGTCTTTCATCATTTATCGAGCTGCATATGATACCCTGATGCGGCTTCATGTTCGTGATATTCCTGAGCCTTCTCACACAACTTCGGTCCAATCAGGTACTGCTCTTCTTGCATCATCCTCTCCTACCTCCTGGGTCATAGACTCTAGAACTTTCTCCCATATGACTGGTAAGTCACAACTCTTTTCCTCTTATTCTCCTTCTCCCCACACTCAATATGTCACAATCGTAGCTAAACTCCCATCCTTGGGATTGGTTCTATCTCTCTTTCTCCTTCCTTACCTCTGTCCTCGGTCTTTCATGTGCCTCGTTTTCCATTAAACTTATTGTCTGTTAGCTCTCTTAATAAATCATTAAATTATTCCATTACCTTCTTCCTTTATTATTGTTTGTTCCAGGAAAATAATGCATTCAATGGGGGCCAAAAGGCATGCGTTGTCATAAGAAATCACTCAAATAGTAACCAAAATGAGTTTATATAATAAAAATGCCAGCTTACAACAATTAAGAAATGCAAGCTTACAACAATTAAGACCTCCATTTTTACCGACCATTTTAGGGCTTTATACCAAAAATGATAGGAATATAAATCTCAGGTGGACCACACCACAGGAAAATAATAGTGATTAGATATCCATCATTAAAATCCTCCCAAGGACGGCTGTACTGTTTATTTGACGTCTAATCTGTTGATTAGGTCATACGGATCCAGATGAAGGGAAAAAACAAAGATAAGCTTGATCCAAAACTTTTATGGCCCTTAAAAAGGTTTTAATGGTTGAAGTTTATTCAACACTGTTTCCCATAATGTGGTCGACTTGAGACTGTTATATACCTCAGTTCTGGTCTCATTCTATAAAATGATGTAGGAAAATAGATGGACGGCATTGATGAAACACATTCATCATGGTGGGGCCCACAGAGCACCGACCACTAGCCATTGGCTGGTGGCAGGGGTCGTAGCCAGTCCGTTTCCTTTGGCTACGGCTCTTGTTAATAGCCAATCCACCCGTAATCGCATTACATATTGAGTACGCTCTTATTGTACTGAGTGAACTCAGTTGGGCCCACTGTGAATTTATGTGGTTTATCGACACCTTCCATACATTTTTCCATCTCATTTTAGGTGTTGAGCCCAAAATTGAAGCTTATACAAATCTCAAGTGGACCATACCACAGGAAATAGTGGAAATAATGATTTCCACTGTTGAAACCTTTCTATGCTCCACAGTGATGTTTATTTTTCATCCAAACTATTCATAAGATCAAACAAACATGGATGAAAGGAAAAACAAATATAATCTTGATTCAAAACTCTGTGGCCCCAAAGAAATTTTCAACGGTATAACTTCAATTCACATTGTTTCCTGTGGTGTGGTCCATTTTAGCCTTGTATATCCTTCGGTTTTGATCCAAGGCCCTAAAATTATCTTGTAAAATGGATGGATAGACTGGATAAAATACATAAATCACGGTGGACCCCACAGAGTTTACACAGTACACTTAGCGTGCTGCCTGTACTCAGTACACAATCTGCTTCCATCCACGCCCCTTCAACAGCAGCGCGGGACTCGGATTCCCTTCCTGCACTGCAAGCTCAGGTGGGGTCCACTGTGATGTTTGTGAAAAATCCTCCCTGTCCATCCGTTTTGTGAGTTCATTTTAGGACATGATGCGAAAAACGAACCGTATCTAAAGCTCAAGTGAGCTTAAAACGTGATAATTAAACGTCCATAGTTGAAATATTCGTGGGCCACAGAAGTTTTGATTCATGCCAATATTGTTGTTTTCAGTTCATCCCAATAGTAATGAAGTTATTAACGGTACGGATGGCATCTAAACATCACTGTTGAACCCAGGAAGGTTTTCAATGGTAGGAATTTCCCTAACCACGTTTTCCTTTAGCAAGGCTCACTTGAGCTTTGGAAACGGATTGGCTACTCCCCCTGGCGTGCTTTGTGGGCCTCACCACGAGGTATGTGTTTCATCCATGCCGTCCATCTATTTTTATAGGTAATTTTATGATATGGGAAAAAAATGAGGTATATCCCAATCTCAATTGGACCACATTATAAGAAACAGTGTTGAATGAACTTTGACCATTAAAAACTTTTTGGGGGCCATTAAGGTTTTGGAACAACCGGATCTTTGTTTTTTCCCTTAATCTGGGTCTATATGACCTAATTAACATATTGGATGTCAAATAAACTGTACAGTGGGCCTTAGGAGGATTTAAATGATGGATATCCAATTACTATTATTTTCCTGTGGTGTGGTCCAACTAAGATTTTTATCCATCTCGATTTTGGGATAAAGCCCTACAATGATCTGTAAAAATGGATGAACGGAGTGGATAATATACATACATCATGGTAGGGCCCACATACATCATGGTTGGACCACACCGCAGGAAATAGTTGAATTGCACGTCTACCGTTGAAAAATTGTTGGGGGCCACAGAAGTTTTGGATATGCTTCAATTTTGGGTTCATCCCCTTGAATTAGATGGAAAAACGGATGGACGGCTTAGATTGACCACATACATTCAAAGTGGGCCCAACTGAGTTTAGTCAGTATGATAGGAGCGTACTCCTCAGTCCGCACCAGTGCATTCATCCGCTTTTCCTCCTAGGGCGAGAGGAGCTTTCGCATTTGCAGGGTTTTCGCAAGAGGGATTTTCGCTCGGCGAATCCGATTTCCCAGTGCGAGAGTGATTTTCGCTCGGTGAGAAATCCGATTTTCCAGTACGAGAGGGATTTTCGCTCGAAGGAAGAAATTAGAAAACCCTAAAGAGGTGAGATGGCGAGATAAAAGGGGTTTTGCGTACACATACCGGCTCTGTTGATCGAGATGCTCCTGTTCCAACTTCGGTTCTGACTTCTGATTAAACAGGTACGAAACTCACTCTGAAATTTGTTTTCCCCAATTTTTATGGCAATTTCAGCCTCGATATTCCTGATATTTATCAGAGAAAAGAGGTAGGAAGCTACGGTTTTCTCGTGGGGTTGGTGGCTACAGTCGATATTTCGAAAATATCGCTCGTACGCCAATAATATCTCCCGATATTTCGTCGATAATGGAGTACGAAATGGAATATTCCGATAATATCACCTATCTCAAAAAAATTGCCGATATTTCGCCGACAACTGGTAGAGAAACGAATATAGGGGGTTTCGGTGTCGTAGCGCTGGCGACACCGATATTATTGTCAATATTATCGACATTTCGCCGATAACTCGAACACTGGTGACAACCAAGCAGCCATCCATATTGCTCGTAACCCAGTTTTCCATGGGTGAGCCAAGCATTTTGTAGTCGATTGTCACTTTATTCGGGAGAAAGTTGCATCTAAGGAAATCATCATCCCTTTTGTTCGATTTGGGGATCAACTTGTTGATGTTCTCACAAAGTCCTTGAGTCGGGATGCTCTTTATTGTGTTCGTGACAAGTTGGGCATGATCAAAGAGTCTAGAGAATGTTAGTGTATAGTGTGTGTGGTTAGTGGCTTGTTTAATGTAAGTGCATGCACACACTTTCCTCTTCTCCTGTAGTGTGCTATATGCTATATTCTAATAAAACATTGTGTGTTAGGGCGTCTTGGCTAACACACAACATATCCCCCAAACTCTCCTCTTTCTTCTTCTTCTCTCTCACTTTTCTCCTCTTTTCTCCACACTATAATCATCAAATCACCTTCTACTATATGGACATGGCATTTGAAAATGGTTATGGATTGGTCGATATAGAGTTGCCACCCTTATTACATGATATGGGGTGTCTCCATCTGTTATGAAAAAATTGGCTGTATTAGCAGTTAGCACTATTAAGGGACAGACAACCATTACAATCTATACAACTGCAATGGGCCCATTTTGAAAATTTTCTTTTCAAAAATTTCTCTTGTTTTTCCACTTCTTTCTTCATTTCAATAATCAAGGAGGCTTAGAAATTAATTTTAAACTAGATTTAGGGCTATTATGAGGATGAAAATATGAAATTTGAGTATGAGTCAATGAATCAAAGTGGAGTGGACCATTTTGGGAAATATCAGAAGTAGGGGTAAACCATCGGCAAATCGGAGGTTCTTAACTGCCCGATCAGAATTAGGGTTCCAAAAATTCTTAGTGGTTGTTTCTTTCCTCAAATCGAGCATTCAAGAATTTAGGATTATCCTCACCTGTCTCTTTTTGTTTGTGGCCATCTATGGTGTGTTCCGCTTGATGAGTGGCCTAGATTTTATAAATGTCTGCCATGTGTTTGCATGGGAGATTGTGAGCAAAAGTGTGTGCGTTCCTCCAGGGAGAAGATGCTAGTCTGTTTACTGAACTTTTATGGAATGTCCCATACTTCCGGATACTACCATGTGCCATTGGTTGCATTCTCCATATTATTATAGCTTTTTGTATCCTTTTCATCTTGTGGTGGTTAAATTAATTCAGTCTTTTCTTTGATAAATAATTTGCCTAGTTCAGGTAGAAGCTATTTCCCAGAAGAGGTTTCCTGGAAGAGCAAAAGATGAAAAGGCCTATTTGCCGCCGGATGGTTCTAAAGGGGAGACAGGCCGGTCTTCATCCACAGTATTTAAATCACTCGGCCTGCAGAAAAAAGACAAGAAGGGGTTGGTGTATGATTTGAAGGAACAACAGGCATGGTTACTGGTTATCTCTGTAAACAGTTAGAGAGCAATTAAAATGCATGTGGAATTTTCAGTTGATCTTTTTACAAAGTATTTTTATGTTGATTCTGCTGCACTATTTAAGTACTGATATCAGCCTATATGAGATTAAGATGCTCATCTATCGATTCTTAATACTATCTTCTGATGTGCATGTGAAAAACAGTTTGTTTGTGTATTTAGGTAGAAGTTCTGATGATGAGAGTGAATAACTATGCTTTCTTGAAGGCTTGATTTCATTTCTAATAGATCCTTTCATCTCCATTCTTTGCGAGATTCCTTTCCTGAGCTGTCTTTTTATTCTAAACCTGGAATGACATCTTTGGAGTTAAGAAAGTGTTCTTTGTATTTTGCAATGTGGCCAAATTACAGTTGCACTGCCAATTTTTGTTTATAGCAAGTTCATTTCCATCATTTTAAGTTCATGGTGCGATCCAAATTAGAAGCCTTCAAACAAAGAATCTGAGGGTTGACATGGAAATATTGGTGAACTCAAAGTAAGAAATCAAGAGCAAATTGAAGCTGAAATTGATGCTGCAAAAAGTTGTTCACAATCCAGATCTCATAGGTTACAGTATGATGTCCGAGGTGTAACTTTGTTACTGCATGTTTTTTTCATCAGTAACTTTTGTTGGACTCCTCTTCAAGATCTATGACAACTATTCCTATATGCTTTCACTTGCAAACTGCACGTCTAACTCTAGAGGTAGAAGCCCTGCTTACCACATCAAAAGACCTACCTACATGAATTCCCTTTACATAGAGATGTTGACTTGAAAATTCATATTCAAATATAAGAAAAGGGAGAAATAGAAAATATTGAATAGCAAATTCTCTATTACTCAGTGGAACAAAATAACAATCCATCTATTAACCACTGTTGAATAGTCGTAACTCATAAAACATTAAGTATCTGCTCTTCAAATTTCAGGCGCCCTTGTATATAACGAGTATAACTGATAGGAATTTTCACATCATGGTTGATATATAATCTCAGAATGTGGGTAGGAATCATCAGAAAGCCTGTCTAATTAGGGATGATTTTCCTTCTATTTTTACTGAGCATTGGTTGGATCATTTTTACACGTTTGATCCCCTATCCGTTAGAATGATTCATTATTATCCTTTTTGTGCTTTCTGCATATCACATAAGTGCATTTCTCCACATTTAAAATTCTACTAGCTTTTTTGTGTCTTTCTTAAATTTCATTAAGTGCATGTCTCCATGTTCAAGTATACAAGCTTTTCTGCGTCTTTCTTAATTTCATTATGTTAGATTTCTATATATATAGGTTTAGCTTGCTTTTGTGCAGTGATACTGTATCAGTAAATAGGTTTAGCTTGCTTGCGTGCAGTGTTACTGAATCAGTATATGGTGTTTGTGTGAATACTAAGGAAAGACCATATTTTCAGGTTAATGACACTGAAAATCTTCAAGATGCAACTTTTCTAAATGCTGTTGTTAAGGTAGTCCTAATGGCTTATGATTTTTTCTTAGGATTTGATTAAATATTGTAAATGAATTAGGTTTCTTTCTTCAATTCCTTGGATGGTTTTCTTTGTTGGTAGTTTATTTCGTGCATATTTATGTGTGCCTCTCGCATACACAAACACATGCTCTAGCTCACTCACTCACTGCACACACATACACAGTCACCCACGATATTTTACATTTTTGCAGGACTGTCATGAAGATAGATGATGTTTATTCTTCCACATAGTTCTTCACTGCATCCTCAGACAGCAAGTCATTGTGGTTTGATGATTCTACATGCTTGCTAGGATCATCCCATCTGCACGAGCCGATGTGGCATTCATCTGAGATTGTAGCCTTCAATCAGATGGGGCTGTCATGGATGTGCCCTTGATCAAAGAATTGGACTGGCCATTTCGTCATGTGGTCACGCTCACACATTTATATTTGATGGGGACCATTGGACAATTGTTTTAACCAACCATTTTTCTCATACTATGAGTAGAATGGTGTAACAGGATTTGTGACCTGACCCCAGTTAGTTTGGTTAAGGCTTTGATGATTATCAATTTTCTCATACAATGTGGGTCACCTGATGAGTTGAATGGCCTTGTTCTTGGATCAAGAAACATACATGATTGGGCCTACCTGATGGGCAGCTTGGATCTCACCTACCACATTGGCAAATGTGGCTGCATGTTTGTGGGCTGGGATCAGCGTGCATGCTGAATTGACAAATGTTTGACATATTATTTTTAATATCCTGAAACTTCCTTGTGGTGTGCCTAATTCTCTGGGTAGCGGTCGACGAGTTGACATCAATTGAAAATAAAATTTAAGACAAATAGCTACAAAACCCAAACATGAAAGAGCTGGTAGCATGGCCTGTTAAAACAACCTGGGAAATACAATTTCATTCAATCAAATATAACATATTATTGTGTATTACATTCTAACCTCAGGTACAATAGAAATCACAACTGGAGTTAAAGAAGCCATGACTTATTTCCTATTGGTCCATGTAGACCTCTGATATGTAGCCTGTGAATTTATTACTATGCGGATTTTAAGTGCGACAAAATTTTACACTCAGTTGCATTTATTTCATGTTGTAAAGTTCTTGAGGAGTAGGTAACATGCCCAAAATGCATCTTACGAACTTTTAGCTAGTCCAATTTATTAGGGACAGAGATTATTAAATATGTAATTATTTTAAGAGATAATAAAACAGGAAATATGTGTATAACCATTTTAGTATGATTTGGGCTAAAATTATGGACTCAATTATGTGCGTTAATGAGGGTGGACTTTGGTGGAGCTGAAACTTTTGAGGATGGTTGTTTCCTAGAAGGTATCTGTTTGCATTCATGTAATAATGTTCTACCCTTTAGATTTGGGCAAGGTTGGAGGTTCTAGTGTTAAAGACCAGGTGTCCATAGCAATCACAAGGTCCACTCCCTGCTCCAACTATGGGCATTTTGAGCAGTGACATTTGTAACTCGTAAGGATAGCTGTCAGTGCCCTGCATGTTTGATCTGTTTACTTTTTACTCACATCACATAAATGATACATGTAAGCATGCAGAAACAGTTTTGCTACTTTATAATATTCACACAGTAAATTCTGGATGGCTTATGAGTTTGATGGGGGTACTTCTCTTCCCTGAGGAAAGAAAGCTAAAGTTGGTTGGGAAGAGAGACATGCTTGAAGGTTTGTTCCCTCCTGACTTATGGCGGAGAACTGATTAGCAATCAAAGATTGACGGACTGTTTAAGGAAAAAATCTAGCATGCTATGGAAAATCAATCCTTTTACAGAGTTGCAGCTTTAGCTTTTGAGACTAATGCAGGGGCATTTTCACACCGGGCTCGAGTGGGGTGGCTTGTGTGAAGCGGGGGCATACTCAAGGTGGGCAGCCTATGTGAGGCGGGTGACTTGTGTGAGGCGAGACCCATGTGAAGTGGGGCTCACGAGGGCAGTTTGGCTCAGGGCCTGACCTGGGCTATGAGATAAAGGGATTGATTTGCCACGCTCTATCAGTTCGAGCTTTTAGAGCAAATGGCAAGTGGTTAGTTGTCCTACATCAAAAGTGGTATTAGGATGGGAGGTCTCATGTTTGAGACTCCTCATCGAGCCTCGAGGGTGATTAATGCAGGGGCATTTTCATACTGGGCTCGAGTGGGGTGGCTTGTGTGAAGCGTGGGCATATTGGGGGTGTGCGGCCCGTGTGTGGCGAAACTCATGTGAAGTGGGGCCCACGAGGGGGTGCTCGGCCGAGGGCCTGACCTGGGCTATGAGATAAAGGGGTTGATTCGCCATGCTCTATCAGTTCAAGCTTTTAGAGCAAGTGGTTACTTGTCCTGCGTCAGAGACTCAACCTCATCACTTTATAGAAAAGGGTCATTCACTTTTAAGAGGAACAAAAAAAAGAAAAAAAAAGGAAAAAAAAGAAGAGAGAGGAATGCCAGGGTGTGGTCATATCATTGACAAAGGAATATTTTATTCTAGCCATGGTTCTAGATATCTTCTGATACTGAGTTGATTTAATATTGGTGGAGAATGAGAGTTACCGGGTGAGTCACACTCCAAAAGCAGACTAAGTGGTTTTGTTTTCCCAGTGAATCATACCCCAAAAACTGGTATTTAAAATCTTGGTTCTAATTCAATGATCTCGTTGATGCATTCCCATTAGAATGTTATTTCTTGGAGTATTGGTTGATTTGTTCTTGTTTTGATCATGTTACTAGGGCATTCATTGTCGGAAATACCGCAGTGTCCAACATGCACATTAGTTATTAGAACAAGGGATCATTTTTATTTTCTTGTTTTTCAGTATTATTTATGTATTACTTTTTATTTTTATTTTTATTCTGTATCTGGATATGTTTCTTACCATAATATGATAATATTGTCATCATTTATTTATTTTTTGATCAGCTACAAATTCTTCCTAAATTATCATATAACAACTGCATGGACGTGTTGGTGTGTTGGGTTTGCTTGGATTACGATGGTGTTTGATGATCACTTATGATTTGTCGACGTTAGAAACTACCGCATCTCCACATTACATAGGATGTTTTTTGGGCAGTTTTCACTTTCACAGAATATAATGTTTTCTGCTGCTATGCCTATGTGGCACCAAATGCAAAGAATACATTGTAAACCCTTGTAAAAATATGGCCAACTGACATTGACTTCTTTTTCCTACAATTTTATGTATTATTCCTAATTGAATACTAAATCAATTAATATTTTCTGATTCCATGTTCTGCTTCTTATGCTGCAAGAGATGCATGCTCCTCAATATCTAGGTATTCAACATATTTTTGTTTTAAAAAAAATAAAAACATCAATTATTTCTACTTTGGGATAGGGTAAGTTGTTAGTGATTTCCAGGTTAATTTTTCTTCGGTTTCAGAAATATCTTGCTTAGTCATGATGCTTGTTTGTGCTCTATATGGTCTAGGTTTACTGCACCCACACTGCACCTGATTACTCCCTTCCATGGCAAAAGCAAAGACAGTATACAAGTACAGGAAGGCATGTATTGAACTCTATATATTGTATTTGACCTTGAATAGTGTAGAACTTGTGTTACTTTGACATGCACGTTGGCCAATCAGCATGTCTTTTATATTCCACGTAGTTACATGGGTTTAATATTTATTGTCGTGTTTAATGGTAGGAAAATATTTGTTGATGATTCTTGCTTATGCAGCGCTTTTATGATAGGGGAAGGGAAGCTTCTGACAAATGCGCATTGCGTTGAACATGGTACACAGGTATTGATTCTATGCGATTTAACACTTGAAAGGATTTTTTTTATTTTATATTTTTTTTTTTTTTGAGCAATGATGATTTTTATTAATAATCATAAAAGAGAAAGTACATGATGAAGACCCAGAGAAAAGGGCCAGCGTAAAAGATGGAGAAAACACAAATAAGAAGCCAGAAGTCAGAACCGGCCTTCCCTCATTGTGAGAACTGCATTATAAATTCTCCCAAGTCCCAACTTCAAAGTATTTCTGCCTTTGAACATCCCTGGAATCTTGCCTTGCAATTGCTCAATAATGATCATATGAAGAATCCTTCTTTTTAAAGCCTTGACTGATGAAGCCACATCTTCGAATATCCTTGAATTTCTCTCCTTCTACATACCCCATAGGATCCCAAATATAGTTATCTTTTAGTGTCTCCCTATGATTCTTGAAAGGACCACCCAGCCACTCTTCTGCCACATTTTCTATAGTTTCGTTAAAGGACCATGCAATCCCAAATGGGGATAGGAAGAAAGACCATACCTTCCTTGCTATAGGGCAATAGAAAAATAGATGATCAACCAATTCTTATTTTTCTTTACACATGATGCACCTATTTGGAAATGCCTACTTCCAGTTTTTTAAATTGTTGTGGGCAAGGATCTTGTTTGCTGTTGCTACCCATGGAAGGCTTTGACCCTGGGGGGACCTGGGCCATTCCAAACTTTTGGGATACAGTTAAGAGACATCTATTCACGATATACATGTCATGCTTTTGTAACCATGATCTTCAAGGCAATGGTTGAAACACAAATGGCTAATGGACAGTACCACATTTTGGCAAGTGACTAAAATCACTAGCTTGTGTGATACTAGTGATTTACGAAACATAGGCAATCCATTATTGGTTCCATTAGTTGGATGGTCCTGATTGACACAGCACTCTGCCATGTGTGCTGTAGCCAGATGGCACTTCTATATTTTGGTTCATCCTCCTCTACTATCTCTATTGCAGCTGTGGGTCCCACTTCAGAAGAACCTTTTATCTCTAGGTGTGTTGATCCATACTTATGCAAATATATAAACGTGACATATAAATAGCATAAATATATCCCAACTTAAGCCATCCAAATTATGGACCAGACTCTATACAGAACATGGTACAAGACTCACCCCAACATATGTTAACTGGATGATTTTTGGACAACTGGATCAACAAACAAATGTCCACGAATAAGATGATAGGATTTTATAATAAATATAATCCACGAGATATGCTCAATCTAGTGGGAGTGTGGGACCCACTATTTACACTGTTTTGATTTTGTTAGATTATGACGCGTGTACTCCACCTAGTTGCATATCTGTATGATTTAATGTGAGTCCTCTTGAAACTCCTCTCATAATCCAGCTGGAACTAAATCTCTATAGGAGATTTTTCCAAGCCCATATACGTGGAACCTTGTCCATCCACTGGCAAGTGCATGTACCCCGTGTTTTAAGTATCGACAATATCAGCCGATATATCCCAAGATATATCTTGTATCCCACCTGTGCGATAGGAAACATACAAGTAGTGAGATATATCCCACATGTTCGATCTGGTGAGCATTTTCGATCCTCTTTTTTCTATAAACCATGTTAAATCAGTGTCAAATTGTTACAAATCCATGATTTTTTGTGTTTTGCATGAAAAATCATGCATTAGGAGTTTCAATTTTGAGATTTGGAGGAGATTGGCTGAGTTCCGAAAAATTGAAAAAAACCAAATTTCTCAATTTCTCGCAAATCGGTTGCAATCTTTTTGTCCAAACATAAAATCAAACATGTATGTAACTTGATCTAGTGATTCTTCTTTTACTTTTGAATATATTGCTTGTGTTTCCATATATCTTCTTACATTTATAAATTATATGAATAGACTTTGAATATACTTATATCAATTCAGTTAGACAGTGCATAGATTAGGACCTTATACAGAGAAAACGTATTATGTGCACTTGTTTTTTTTAATGTTTTGATTTATAAGTGTGTATTGATGGCTTTTTTTAACAATCATTGAAGTTTCATTGAAAAATTCGACCAATTTCCCAACGTTTCCCCATGTTTCCAACAACAGCGATAAATTACACGATACGACCAATATATCCTATGCGATAACCGATATGTATCCGTATCCCAAGGGCGCGATATATAACGCGATACCGATATTATGAACACTGCATGTACCAATATGGCAAAAGTGTGAAAGATCCTCACTTTCCAACAGGTAAACAACATTGTTTATGTCTTCTTGCCTAATAATGAAGGCATTTGCACTTCTCAGTAGAAAACATTCTACAAAATGGTGACTAGAAAATATTTGTTTAAGCTGACCATTTATTCCTGGAGAATTAAACAACCTAATTTTTTAGGCCATGAAGATCCAGTATCATGTTCCAAATGGAAAGCTGATGTCAGAGACATGCGCCATATGGGTACCTAGGTTCATGTGTAGATAAAGGCTTCACATGGTCGTGGGCTTAGCAAATTCCTCCAAAGAGTTTCTCTCGGAATGCAACTAATTATGCCATTTAATATGAAATGGCAACTATTCCTAGGTTCTCTGAAGAAGGATACCATATGTGCCATTTGATGAACATGCCCCATTAGTTGTGTATACCACATATGAACATAGCATTAATTAGGTACTTAATTAGATACCCCATCTGACCTGACTTTTAAACAGTTCTCAACTGGTAGACCTGAACTCAACCTGGTATGGGCACAAAAATTTGACCTAGGCCTGTTTAAATAGGTTTAGGTCCTTCAGGTACCCACAGATCTGGGTACCCATTCACAGTCAAGCTTTGATTCTATGTGATTTAGCATTTGTAAGGATACATAACGAAAGTTTTTTTTTTTTTTTTTTTAGTGTAGAGTAAATAACAAAGTTATTTTAGAAAGAAAGGACTTGTTTGTGGGCCTTCTAGATTCCTCATTTGAAGGGATGTAGTCTGGAAAACAATATGGGTATCATCATTGTTTGGAGTTTCCCTGATATTATCGAAATATCCGCAATATTATCGGCATCTATAGCTTATGGATACCAATAACACTGGTAGCTACACCGATAGCACTGATAGTATTAGAAATTCCAGGTATTGACAATTTATCGCTAAATTTTGCTAATGTATTGATATCGCTAATGTATCACCAATATTTTTGACTGTGTAAATTCCAGGTGTGTCTTGTATCACCAATGTATTGTCAATATTTTCAACTGTGTAAATTCCAGGTGTCGCTTGTATCGCCAGTGTATCGGCGATATTTTGATAATATTGCCAATGTATTGCCAATGTATCGATATTGCCAAAAATTTGTTTGTTATTTTATTTTTGATATGCATGTTTATATGTGTGTATATGTATGCATGCATGGATGGATAGATGGATTGTTGATGGGTGGATGTGTATATATATGTGTATGTGTGTGTGCACATGCATGCATGGATGGATGGATCATGCATGCGTGTTTGTATATATGTATGTGTATGCATGGATGGATGGATTTTCCATTTTCCCCATGTTTCCCCAATATTTTCCTGAGTCAATGATGCATACTTTAGGCCCTATTAAAGGGTACCTTTGATGCAGGGACATGTGATGACCTAATCCTAGATGCATGTATAATCAGGTTAAAGAATGTTTAAATAAATACACGAATCAACTAACCATTTCTAATCAAAGGGATTAGGTAAATTTCAACATAAAGATGAAGTCATTCCATCAGGATCATGCCCCTTAGCATAAAATCGCATAAATAGTAAAAACGGAGGACGTAGGGATATGAGAATATCCCGGATCTAGCATAAGTCAGTCCACGGTCAATTTTGGATATGATTCTATTGACTAACCATCCCTCTTTTCCATTCAAACTAGAAAGGGTATATCAAGAGAGGAACGAAAGGGGTAAAGAATGAAATGTTCGAAATGAAGAAAGTATAGGTCCTTTTGTTGTCAAAAGAAAAGGAGGATGATTCTTACCTTTTCCTGCACCTCAAAGATCTAGAAAAAAGGAAACCTGAAATCGGGATGGAATCCTCAACACTCAAGGGCTAATCCTGAAACTCTAATCTCTTAAATAAAGAGGAAGAAAAGATACAAAATTCTATTCATTCAATAATAATGAAAATAGGGTTTCTTACAACATATATATAAGTTATGGAAAAATTAAAAGTGTGCTAAAGCTCCTGAAAATAAGAAAAATAACAAAAAGAAAAAAAAAATAAAGAAAGTGCAATAAAGCCCCTGAAACAAGAAAAAAGAACAAAAAACGCATAAAACTAAAACACCCATGTAGTAGGGTGTGAAATCCGACCCATGGTTCTATGGTCAGGGTGCGGTTATGCCGCTCTTGCACTCGTAGCGTGTCAGAAAATGGGTCCGATGGACTCAACGTCCATCCACATCAACTCCTCCGATCCGGTACTCTGTCGGTGATGCCTCCTCCTCTGGTACACTCTAAAGGGTGCACCATTGATGTCTGCATCAAACTTATTATTTGATACCTAAAAGGCAAATATGCGTTTGTTACTCTATTATTTGATTCTTAAATGTGCAAATGTGTATTTTAGCATCTCCCGAAGTTTGATTGAAAAATTCCACCATTTCCCCATGTTTTCCCAATGTTTTCCTGCATTTCCGAGAATTAGCGATATTATCGATGATAACGGTATTGTTTTCGTATCCTTGGCTAGTGAAACTTGTAGGGATATCGATACTTTGAACAATGGGTATCATTGGAGAATGTTAATGTTTTTGTTTCTAAGGATGTTTCAAGATTTATTTCTCATCGGTGGTAAAATTCCACCAGCGTGAGTGTTTGGGGTGTGTGCGCGTGTGTAAAAGAAAAAAAAAAAAAGATTTATTTCTCATCACCCCTACAGTCTTTTTGTACCTTTGTCTTATTTCAATAAATCATTGTTGCCATTCCAAAAAAAAAAAGAGCTGATTCCTTATATGCATATTAAGGATCGTTACATCTAGCTGTTCTTATTTGGGTGGAAGGCAGGGAAACCAAAAAGCGATGAAGGATATCTTTTTGATATTTTCATGTTGTACATATACGAGAGAGACCTATTGCCTTACACAAATAGTAGTAATGGCCAGCAAGAAAATAAAGAATAGATATTATGCAGTAGTAAAAGGAGCCATCTAAGTATCTGACACGTCCTCTAAGGCTCAAAAGTAAATTTCGATATTTTATCTGATTATGTAAATTTTGTTCTTGATGAGAGCTTTGGTAGGCATGCTTGCCAACTGCTTTCAAGTTTCACATTTCTTTTTATTTTATTTATTTTTGTAGCATTGTATGCTAAGCATGATGTACTTAATTTACGTTCTGCAAGCTACTTTAGATACTAGATTTAGACATTTATGATAAAATCTCAAGCAATGGCATAGTCCCTACATGTGTTGTCTTCAGCAAATGCCACCATACAGGGATTCGGATCTATTTCAGGGTTTCTATCAATAATTGTTGGGAGACCAAAAGATTTGGGATCTTATCAATGAGCTTTAGAAATAAAGTTTTAGCTCTGGCAAACAAGAGGTCATAAGTGCCATGTTCTCAATCTCGGATGTTGAAGTGTAACCCTTTACCATTTGCTTCTCTGTTATCATGAGGCATATGTTCGATCTCACTGGTTATTCTTGTAATCTGGTCTCTGTTTTCAGGTTAAAGTTAAGAGAAGGGGAGATGACACGAAATTTGTGGCCAAGGTAGCCGGCATTCTTGCTTCAATTTCTCTCTCTCTCTCTCTCTCTCTCTCTATGTACGTGTGTGTGTGTGTGTGTGGAAACTTTAGCAAGTCAAGCACTGGACATCCATTCTGTCATGTTCCTCCTGTGTTATAGCATTTTCTTGCTATACTCCCTGCAAAACTTCCACCCATTTTCCTGTTGTTTCACTGACCTTTTTTTTCCCCTTTTCTTTTTTCTTTTGGCGGGGGAATATTTGTTTGTATGCTTTTTTTATTTATCTGTTTGACTTTTTTCAACAGGATCCTTTGGTCTTTGGTTTTTACCATTGGTTATGGGATCTTTTATCTTCTATAGTTCAGCTATTTCAACATGATATGCTAATTTTGGGTTCCAATCATTGTGGTTGCTTGGTCATTGCATCTTGAAAAATAGCAGAGGACATTATTTCATGGGTTGTAGCTGGTTAAATTTCAAGGCCTTTTTGTCTAAAGTGCCTAATATTTGTCTAGAAGCACAATTCCATCGTAATTCTAGGATAAATTGTATTTATTGACTATTTAGCACACATTATTATTATTATTATTTGTGTCTGTGCATGTGCTATTTGTTTTGGGATTTTTCCTGCATGCCTAGCAAGTGAATTGTTGTTACAAGTTGCAAGTTGCAAGCTGCAAGCTGCAATAGGATCCTTTAAAAGCTCGAATAGCATCTTAAAATGCAGAGAGTTTTAGGGTCTGTCCAAAACAAAGTGAACATCTGCCAATGTGTGTTGCTGGGTTGAGGTTACACATCTTTTATTTTATTAATAAGGAAATCAAACTTTATTGGCTCATGTACTTCCTCCTTGGAGCAAATTTATTTTTAGTCATTCATCTCAAACAAGACAGAATACCTGTGTACTGTCTATAGATGCATGTAAATATTTGCACATGTTAGAGATCTGGAACAAGTATGTGCAACAACATAAGCAAGGTTAAATAACATGGCATTCAAACTGGTATTTGGTCAAGTTTCTTACTATGGGAAGGAATTGAGTGGCAAATAAAAAAAGAAAATAAAAAAGAAAAAAGGAACCAAGAAGAAGTGATTTTACCAATTGTTTAGAATGGCCCAGGTACTCTTTTATTTATTTATAAAATTTTTACTTTTCATTTTCTTCCTTTGTAGTAGGGGCACATGGCGTTAGTCTTACTAGCATTGCTGCGGGCTATTTGGAAAGAGTGAAATATTGGGACATTTAGTAACAACAAGTAGTCCACGAATGAGGTTTCTAAAGTGCATAAAGAAAAGTTAATGCACAGGCTTGTGCTAAAAAGAGTTTTTGGGTACTTTACGAATGATTTTGAAGGAATGTGGGGAGTTGATTCTTCCTTGTTAGGGTAAGGATGATCCCACATTGCCTTCCCTTCTTGTGCTTATAGTTTGTTTTGGCTCTTTGGGTTTCGTAATAAATTTTCATCACCTTAGGAATACATCACTCTTTGATTGCTAGCCTTAGACTATAGCATATATGTTCCTCTCCTTCTAGGTGATATATCATAGAAAAAAAAAATGGTTATCATATCTCTTTGTTACCTAGTTTGCTACCTGTTATCTCATGCCGCACCAATTCCTCTCTTTTTTGGGCAAGCAATTAGGATAAATATTGAAAAGTCACAAGATGCTTGGGCAAAGGAAAGAGTTGAAGAAGAAACATAGAAAGAAATAGAATAGTCACAAGAAGAAAGGGTAGGGTCCAGGACTTGGAAAAGGAAAGGGGAAGGAAATGGAGAAAGACGAAGGGGAAGATGAAGATATGTGCAGGGATAATGGATGGAAATGCAACTGGTTTGACCAGAGACTTGGTTCTTATTTAATTTCAAGAAGGAAATGAGGTTTCCACTTTAAATTGGTCAGAGATTGAGTTACTTTTTTTTACAAGCAGAAAACATGGTCCCTACCTTACTTTCACTGGAGAGTTCTTCTTCGTCTTCTTTTTTTTTTTTTTTTAAAAATAAAAATAAAATTTCAATGAGGTCATAAGGTTTCCACTTTAGTTTGATCAGTTTTTTAGTGAGCAGTTAGGAGAAAGATTGAAGAACCCCCAAGATGCTTGTGCAAGGAAAGAATAAAAGAAGAAGATATAAAAAAAGGGGAATGACAGAAAGGGAAAAAAGAAGGAAAAGAGCCCATGACTTAGAAAAGGAAGGGGAAAGAAATGGGAGAAAGGTGAAAGGGGAAGAAGAAAGATACGCGTGGGGAGGAAAGGAGAAAAGGCAAGTGGGCATGCTTTAGTTTGACCAGAGACTTGGTTCTTACTTAATTTCAGAAGGAATTAAGGTTGCCCCTTTAAATTGGCTGGAAATTTCTTTTTCTTTTTTTTTTCAAGTAGGAAACATGGTTCCCACTTTAATTTGACTATGGTTCTTTTGGCAATTTCAAGAAGGTGACTGTTAAACAAACCAAACCAAGAGAAAAATACAAAGGATTTGTATTAAAAAAAGGGCCGGGGCACTCTCACTAGATTAGAGCTCCTAGAGCACAAGGTGCTACATTGCTTACACACGCCTCATTAGATGACTTGAGCCCCTTTATATAGTTAGGAATTACAACCCACTTTCCTACAAGTATCTGATTGGGACTAAAGTCACAAGATAATAAACATAATATACAACACAATAAAAGGTTGAGTTTGTATTCTCAACCCCCCCCCCCCCCCCCCCCCCCCCCGCCCAAAAATATATATATATATATATATATATATATATATATATTTATTTATTTATTTTATTTTATTTTTAAATCAACATAGTGGGTTCAAGGTTTTCAATTGCAATGTTACCATGCAATATATCCAACACTCCCCTTTTATAAATTCTTAATGTATCATGCGTATATCAATATCGAGTGTGATGTCGAATGGGATAAAAGGAAACTGATGTTGTTTTGTTTGGAAAATCCTAAAAAAATCACAAAAGTAGATTTTTTTTCTATAAAAAAAAAATCTTCCTATACATTGTAAGGTGATTTCGACCAATCCACCCTAGTTTTTTTGGAAGAAAATCTTTGAAATTCCTTTGAAATCGCGATAGGAAGCTTCTTGGGGCCGGATTCAAAGCGGTGCGTTTTTTTTTTTTTTTTAAATTTTTTTTTTTAAAATTTCAATTTTAATTTTTAAATTCTTATTTTCATTTTTGTATGTTATAAAAGTGTCAAATGGTAAGAAATTCTTGATTCTTCATGTTTTGCATAAAAAATTATGGATTTGGAGCTTTGATTTCGAGATTTGGGAGAGATGGGCTGAGTTGTGGAAAGCTAGGGAAAAATCATTTTTTTTTTTGTTTTTTTGAATTTTCCCAAATTAGTTGCAATCTTAGTGTCTAAACATGAAATTAGTTGCAATATTATGAGAATTTCATTTTTAATTAGGGATTGGGCCTCCATTGTTCCGAAGGCTAGATCCCCCCTTTTCACTTGTTTAGCCTAGTAGAGGGTGCCTTGTTTTCTTTTGCTGCCTAGTTGGTTTGGCAACGGTTTCTAATGAAAATTCTTGTTATCTCTCTCTCTCTCTCTCTCTCTCTCTCTCTAACAAACATGTATATAACCTGGTCTACACATTCTTGGCAATTTAGGGATTTTTTATTAAAAAAAAGCAATTTCTTAATTAAAAATACTTAAAAATGTTAAAAAATTTTCTTCGAAACCTGCAAGTATATTTATATTTTTCTACTACTTTTGCTTTTGAATGTAATGCTTGTGTTTCCACACATGTCTTCTTACATTTATAAATTTTATGAATTGACTTTGAATATAGTTGCATCAACTTAGTCAAACAGCGTATAGATTAGGACACTATACAAAGAAAGCCTATTATGTGCACTTGTTTTTTTTTTTGTGATTTTTTATTTCTAAGTGTGTGTATTGGTGTTTTTTTAACAATTCTTTAAGTTTCATTGAAAAATTCGACCAATTTCCCGATGTTTCCCCATGTTTCCCAACAATATTGATAAATTACACAATACAAACCGATATATCTCATGCGATATCCGATATGTATCCGCATCCCAAGGGTGCGATACATTATGCGGTAGCGATATGGAAAACATTGGTCATTACTGAACTCGAGAACTTTCGAGCCATCTAACTGTCATTTACATGTAAAGTCCTCTTAGGATTCAAGTGAAATACTGCACAACAGGTGAGTGAACTACACTCATGATGGTTGAGAGGGAGACTATATCCACAACGACATGTGAATGTCTTTTGGAATTTGGTGCACTTCACCATCTATTGGGAAATCTGGAAAGAAAGGAATATCAAAATCTTTAGTGATTTCCAAATTTCTTCCAAGGAACTATTGGTAAAAAAAATCAAAGGCTTGATGATAAAGCTGGCTTCTTCTTCTTCAAAATTTGGCGGGATGTCAACGACAAATATTAGCAATGAATGGCCCAATTTAGTGTCGTACTAAAATTAGGTGTTTGGGCTTGTTTAATACTTCGTTAAACCAACCTTGCCTGATTGTTTTCATTTTTTTGTTTTATTTTTTGGTTTTGTTTTTCTGATCTTCCCTTCGTCATTATACTCTCTGTCTCTTATTCCTCTCTCTTAATTCAATTGTAGTTGTCTTCTCCAAGAAGAAGAAAAAAAAAAACAACATGTGAAGATTTGAGTGCAATACTGCATAATAGTTGAGTGAACTACACCCACAATAAACAAAAAATCCTTAAAAAAGGATGAAACGATGAACAGAAAAAGTAAAGTTCCAGTGATTGTTGTAATTCTACATGTTGGTTGATAATAAAGTGAGCCTCTTCTTCTCCAAAATTTGGTGGGATGTCAATGACAAATATCAGCAATGAATGGCCCAATTCAAGTGTTTGAGCTTGTTTAAATACTTCGTTAAACTAACATTTCCTGGTCATTCATATTTTTTGGTTTTGTTTCTCTGATCTGCCCTTAGGCATTATACCCTGTATCTCTTATTCCTCTCTTAATTCAATTGTAGTAGTCTTCTCCAAAAAAGGAAAAAAAGAAAAGAAAAAGAATTTTAAAAAATGAAATGAGAAGACGTGAGTGCAATACTTCACAATAAGTAAATGAACTACACCCACAATAAACAATAAATCCTTAAAAAAGGATGAAACGATGAATGGAAAAAGGAAAGTTCTAGTGATTGTTGTAATTCTGCATGTTAGGTTGGGTCAATCATTACGTCAAACTGTTTGTGTGCGTCGAGAAAACACGAGGTTGGAACTCACTTTTGGGGATGCTAGACTGTCCATAAGGTAGTAATCCATGGCTTGATTCATTGTTCCTCCAACTTCAACATGCAATGCTTGGATCACATCTTCCTCAACCATCACAATTTCCAAAAGCTCCAATATATTGATCGCATTGCTGGTGAATGGTGATGTTAAAGAATCAAGGCACAACTAGAATGTGAAGATCATGTAAACTTGGTGGACTTTGGCTTCCACTTTAACAACGATCCATTATGAAGAGGGGATTCTCCAACCATGATTTTGGGGCTTCTCACTAGCAGTAGTGACTTGCAATGTTCGCAGTATCGGTATTGCTTTACATATCACACGCTTAGGATACATATATGTATCGGTTATTGCACATGATATATCGTTTGTATTGGGTAATTTATCGCACTTTTTGGGAAACATTGGGAAATTGGTTGAGTTTTTCAATGAAACTTTAGGGATTGTTAAAAAAAACCTTAATACACACTTTTAAATCATAATATCTCAAAAAAAAAAGTGCATATAATAGGTTTCCTTTATATAGGGTCCTAAGCTATGCACTATCGATAATGCAACTATATTCGAATTGAATTCATAACATCTGTAAATTTAAGAAGACATGTATGAAAACACAACCAATTCATTCAAAAGCAAAAGAAGTGGAAATGGAGAAATATACCTATGATTATGAACAATGTTCGTAATATCGATAATATCGGTCGTTAATATCGGTGTCGGTAGTCAACGATACGAAACTCCCCAAAAATATAGAAAAATACTGACAAATTGCCAAACTTCCATTTATGGTGCGATATATCACAAAATATCATGAGATATCGTCTATATATCGCATGATAATGCCTGATATTGCAAATTTTTGCGTAGGACTGTAGCCGTGTGACATCTTATCCGCATCCCATCTAGAAATTCCAAAAATATAAAAAAAATTATATATATAGAAAAAATCTCTTACCTGTTCAATTTGCCTAAGAGTAGCTTTCGACTGGATTTGGGCGAAATCCGGAGAAATCCTCTCCAAAATCCGGAGAAATCATCGATTTGGGAGAGATTTTAGGGTTCTAGAATACTAAAACCCTCTCAGCGTCGAAAAAAAGGACGTCCGAGCCCTTTTTACTGGAATTTGGGTTCGCTGGTGTACCGCACACCACTGAGCTGACTGGTGTGTTAATGTCACCAAGTTCTGTGCGTCCTATCATAAGGTATGCGTTATATTCAAACCATTCGTCTATTTGTCGAGCTCGTCGTAAGGCTTGAGCCGAAAAATAAGACAGATCCAAAGATCAAGTGGACCACACTACAAACAGTAGTGGGAGATTGAACGTCTACCATTAAAACCCTTTTGAGGTCACAAAAGTTTTGGATCAATATGATATTTGTTTTTCCTCTTCATCCAGGTTTGTGTGACCTCATGAACAGGATGTGATGGAAAATAAAAGTTATGGTGGGCCCTATGAATGTTTTAACAATGAGAATCACTGTCCCACTGCTATTTGTGGTGTGGTCCACTTTAGCTTTGGATATGACTCATTTTTGGGCTCATGATCTAAAATGATCTCTCCAAATGGTTGAACGGTGTGGATATAATTAATACATTGTTGTGGGGCCCATATAACTTTGAACCGTCCGTACAACTCAAGCCCATGGAGTGTCAGCGCTCGTCTTGGGATGCAAATTTCTTGCGAAAACCTTTTGCAGGAACTTCCTATGTAAGGATGCTGGGTGGGGCCCACCGAGATGTTTGTGAGAAATCCACCACGTCCATACGTTTTGCGAGCTCATTTTAGGATGTGCGACCAAAAATGAGGTGTATCCAACATTCAAGTGGGCCACACGAGAGGAAAAGTGGGCATTCAGTGAGCACCGTTGAAGGATTCTTATGGCCAAAAAAGTTTTGTATCAGGCTATCTTTTTGCTGTTTTCACTTCATCGCATTTGTAATGACCTTATAAACGGTTTGGATAGCATATAAACATCAAGGTGGAGCCCAGGAAGGTTTCAATAGTAGGAATTTCTTTCCCCAATTTTCCCTCGTGTGACCCACTTGATTTTTGTATCCACCTCAGTTTTGGTCGCACATCCTAAAATGAGCTCACAAAACGGATGGATGAAATGGATTTCTAATGTACATTATAGTGGGCCCCATCTTACATCCTTGCGCAGGAAGCCTTCCGCAGGAAATCCGCGTCCCTCGTCTTGCTAGTGTGGTAGGAAGCGGATTGCATATTATAAGGTACCGAGTAAACTCTGTGGGGGCCACTGTAATTCATGTATTTTATCCACTCCGTCCATCTATTTTACCAGATAATTTTATGGTTTTAGCCCAAAAAATAAGCATATCCAAAGCTCAAGTGGACCACACCACAAAAAACAGTGTGAATTGAACGTCTACCGTTGAAAAATCCTTGGGGGCCAAAGAAGTTTTGGATCAAGCTGATATTTATTCTTTTCCTTCATCCATGTCTTTGTGATCTTATGAACGGGTTGGGTGAAAAATAAACATCACTTTAGCCCTAGGAAGGTTTTAATGGTGGAAATCAGTATTCCTATTGTTTCATGCTGTATGGTCCACTTGAACTTTGGATATGTTTCAAATTTGTGCTCAACCCCTAAAATGAGTTGTAAAAACGGACGGATGGCGTGGATAAACCACGTACATTTATGGTGGACCCAACAGAGTTTACTCAGTATGATAAGATCCAGTGTGGTGCCGGGAGCAGATTAGGTGAGACCCTAGCCTCACCCACGAACGTACAACCCCTACCGTGGGCCCCAACTTGATGTGTGAATTCTGTATCCACTCCGTCCATCCATTTTTTTCCAGATAATCTTACAACATGATCCCAAGAATTAAGAAGATCCAATTATTAGGTGGACTATACTCAAGGAAACAATGATGGTTGAACACAGTACCATTAAAAACTTCTTAGGGTGTAGCTTGATTTTCTCTATATTTTATTAGGCACCTAATCTGTTGATAACTTCACATAAGTTTGAATGAAGAGAAAAACAATTATTAGCTTAATCCGAACTTTTGTGGCCCACCAATGGTCAATCACCATTGTTTCCTACGGCATGGTCCACCTGATTATTGGATCTGCTTCATTTTTTGGATAATGTCCTAAAATGATATGAAAAAACGGATGGACGGGGTGGATATTGAATATAGTTGTCTTATTTCAATTGAACAACGCATAGCTTAGGACCTTATACAAAGGAAACCTATTATGTTCACTTCTTTTTTGAGATTTTATGATATAAAAAGTGTGTATTAATGTCTTTTTTAATAATCCCTGAAGTTTCATTGAAAAATTCAACAATTTTCCAATGTTTCCCAAAAAGTGCGATAAAATTACACGATACAAACGATATATCTTGTGCGATAACCGATACATATTTTTATCCCAAGGGTGCGATACATTGCGCGATACCAATATTTCGAACACTGCCTATGAATGATGTGACTGGCTATGGTCTAGATCCAAAGAGAGTTGCGTGGCGGCTCATAATCATCATCTCCATCTCTCCATCTCGAGGGGGCTGGGAATAATACTCTACTCCACAAATCGATAGTATTGTGCACAGGTCATAGTAGAATGGTACCAATTAGGATACTCTCTGACATAATGCGGCACTCGTCCTCTCTGAACTAAATCAATACGCCCATTTGTAGGTATTGCATAATCGTCATAGTCTGTGGCTGATATGGATCTGGGATAGGCATAGATGGAGCTCTTTAGTATCCATACCGCTGGCCATATCCCTGCCTGTATGAAGAGGTGAACTTCTGATTGTAGTAAAAAAGTGATGTTCTGTAATTGCTAGAGTCACTCGTCGCATATCCACTAGGTCCATATCCATACCCATACTATGGCTCAAAACTCGAGCTACTCTCCTATGTCTGTGATCCATGTCCATGCTTTGGCCTGGAACTCGAGCTCTCCTCCCTTGTTCGTGATCCAGATATAGAGCCACCTTGCTTCTCACGAATGCATGCCCCACATGCAATTTTCTAGTAGCTCCTTAAAATGTGAAAGCTTCTGGGTATGCTTTTTCTTTTGTAGCCTCTTGTGTTTGTATGTCTTATTGTAGATAAGACGTGGCCTTGGTTCTCCTGAACGAGAACCATGGTCAGGGTCTTGTGTGGCATAATTGAAATCCCCCTCCCCAGTGAAAGGGGTAAGAGGCCTCTGAGACTGACTCCCACCATCCCCGTCACCACCATGCTTGTCGCCACCATCACTATCATCGTAACTGTCACTAGAGTCACCATCACTCTCACCATCATCATTACTGTCACTAGAGTTACCATCACCCTCACCATCATCAGTACTGTCACTAGAGTCACCATCACCCTCACCATCATCGTTACTGTCATTAGAGTCACCATCACCCTCACCATTATCCTTGTCATCACCATCACCAGACCCACCCCCCGCATCACTTTGTCTTGGTCTCGGTGTTGGATAGTGTCTCCCTGCCACGTATCCCACATGATAGTGATTGCGGCCTGCTGTGGGCTGCCTTCCGGCCTCCTCGTTAATGGGTCGAAAGCCTCATCAGGAGATCTCTGCTACTCCATATGGGCGTCAACATCAATCCTTTGTTCTGTTGCCCCCGTTGCCACATGAGACTCTGGTCGCCCATTTGAAGTATTGAAGTCATCTGACTTAAGCCACTGGTAAAGCGGGTCCTCATCGTCCTTAACATATGCATGTTGTTCGACCATAATTAGCCCGTGGGTCCTGCACTTTTCTTCTTCCTTCAACGCGGAGTAGCTTCCTGTTATAATTGTAATCCAATAGCTTCTGAAGCCTCTTGTATTCCAATCCGTTGTGCTTATTTGTGTGGATGAGGGAGAATATGCTCCAATTTCTTTCACATGGTGAGGAGAACACTTCCTGAGGAGCACACGGATAGCCAGCTGCCGTAAAACCTCGCGGTCAATCCTGTACATGGCCCACCATTTTCCTGCTAAATATCTTTTTTTCATTAGTTTCAAATTTGCTAAAATAATATGAAAACTAACTTTACCATGTCAACTCACATGCCATCATGGTACTCCTTGACTTCACCACGGCGTGGCACCCGAACATTCCAATGGCATTGCGGAATCTAAAAACCTGTTGATGGCATATAACAATGAGGGTAAGTATGGAATAGTTGAGATGAAGATAGAGAGAATGGAAGTGTGGAATATATTTACCTCACTACCAAAGGTGCCCTTTCTCAGACAGTTGTGGAATAAGTGATCATACACCTCAATGACTTGTTTTCATAGTCTCTGGATGTAGTGGTATTTGGGATTCAAGAACTACATTGAAACCCAACATGATTCAAATATTTACACATCAGTACAATAAAATATGGATACATGATATGCGAAGAACTAGCAAAGTACTGAAGCATATAAATTAAAAAAAATAATTTAACTACTTACCAGCCCGATGAAGTAGGTGAGAAAGTGTCCTTTTCCAACGGTTGTCTATTATTGCGTGCACCCACTTATATGCCTTGGGGGCTTTAGCCTTGATGGCATCTTTCATCAGGTGTATCATGTATGGACACATATAACGACCCCATCGACAGATTTGTCTCATTGTCAACCATTCCTAACACAGCATAAATGAGCTCCAGAATAGCGACTATACTGCACATGTGCTCCCAAAATGTGTTGCTTAACACAAGCTCCTTGATTCTCCATGCTACTCTCTTACCCCTCCTATTCTAATATGTGTATTTCCAAGAGCTAAAAAGCTTTCGTAGCCCTTGCCTGTGTCTAAGGAGGCTATTTAAGGCGATATAATTTGTGGCGAACTGCTTTGCCTCTTAGCGTGCTATATCCCTACCACACCTCTCACTTATCACGGATAATAACCATATGTGAGTGTAGATGAAGGTCGTGATGAGCCGTGCATTAGTAATAATGGCCTTCACTAATGGCCTATCCCCAATCGACTCTAGCATGAGATTGATGCAATGGGCTGCGCAGGGTGTCCAATACATATGATACTTGACCATTATCGCCTTCTCCACCTTGACAAATGTATTCTCATTGTCTGTAACAAGCTGCACAATCTTCTTCCTCCCAACATATTGCATGACATTATGCATCGGTTTGTAAATGTACTTCATGTTTTTAATCTTATTACTAGCATTTACAAACTTTAGGAACACCGCTTGTCCCCTACAGTAGACCATAAAATTTATAATCAGCATCCTCGTCGGTTTAGTCCCAACCATCACACATGACAGTGCAACCATACATCTTCCATGATTGACTATCTGAATCCACGTAAGTCTTTATCTCCGCATATTCACCATTTAAATACTTCCTCATGATCTCAGGGGGTGTGGGCGACTGCACAACCTCACCCCCACACTGCACTTGTCATATTTTTGAAGTGCGGGCTCGCTACGGCCTTTTGCGGAGATTTGATCGTAAATAAAAAACTTAGTTATAAACTTCCCCGCCTTCCTCATATCCCCTCCACTAAACATCTTGTTTAGTTTCTTTTGTGTACCCCTCGTCTCTTTGTACATCTTAAGATTTAGAGGTAGATTCGGCACCTGCATGCTGCTGCTCCTCCCCATACCCCATATTCCTCTCTGCCTACTACCTTCTCCTCCACCACCCTTAGAACTCTCCCAACTCCACTACCCCCCAGTGTTCAAATTATCTCCGATATTATCGAAATATCTCCGATATTATCTTTATCTCTAGCTCAGCGATACCGATAACATTGGTAGCGATACCAATAATGTTGGTAGTATCGGAAATTCCAAGTATTAACAATATCACTAAGTATCACCAACGTATCAATATCGCTAATGTAATCGTTAATATTTCCAACTATGTAAATTTTAGGTGTTGCTTGTATTGCCAATGCATTAATATCGCCAATGCATTACCAATATTTTCGACGATGTAAATTCGAGGTAATGCTTGTATCATAAGTGTATCAACAATATTTCAATAATATCTCTAACGTATTGATATAATCAAAATTTTATTTATTAGAAAAAAAAGATTATTTCAATTTTTTTTCATGGGCACATGGTTGTATGTAGTATTCAATTTATCATTAATAATATTGATAATATCTTAATATTATCGATATTGGAACATACGAAATATTGAGACCACAATCTTTTGTTTCCTTTCCAATTGTTGATGATTTCTTGGTGAAATATCATGTAGTGTTGATATTTTGCAATATCAATGGATGTTTGGATGGAAGGTTGGATGGTTACATAAGCTAGAGGGGATGGTTAGACTGATTTCTTACAAAAACACACGCTTTTAAGCCCCATCAAATGGAAACTTGTTATGTATGTAATCTTTTTGCAATTTTTTTATTTCTAAATATGCAAATATGTACATTTTAACATCTCTTGAGGTTTCGCTGAAAATTCCACCGTTTTCCCCATATTTCCCCGCATTTCTGGTCATCAACGATATTATCGACGATATCAATATTATTTTTGTATCCCTGGCCAACGAAACTTGTAGCGATACTGATACTTCGAACACTACTACCCCCTACCCCACTCCCCTCTGCTCCACTCCCCTCACCACGGTCATGGATAGACCCCTCAAATGTAGGCTTACTCGCTTCCTGTTGCCTCTCTCGATCCCTTTCCCATTGATCCCGTAGGGGTTCCTGAACTGTGCGTCTTTATTCAGGATCATCCTCGTCATCGAGATCTACTACATCCTCGTCACTTATATATGGTGGTCGCCCCAACTCCTCCCTAATCTCTCTCTCCCATGTAGATCGTTCATCACTCATCTTCACATCTTTTTGCAACACCACCCTCATTTTTGCTCTCACACTTAGGGAAGTTCGCAATCCCCCCCCCCTCCGGGCACATGGCCACATAGATTACATATACTCCCGAATTGATTATCGGGAATGGGCTGGCTATATTTCCATCCTATATCAGGCTATCTCTTACTCTTCCTCCTGATACGTTTTACCTGCAAAAGAACATTTTGTTAACAATTGCAAGATACTGCATCCAAAATAAATTTTGAAAAAAATTTAATAAATTAATAATTTTTTAAATTTAAAATAATTTTTATTCCAAAAATTGACAAAAACATATTAAATCAGAAGATCAACCCTCATACATGTTTGGTTTCATGTTTGGAGAGCAACATTGCAAGCAATTTGGGAGATTGGGAAAATTTCGAATTCTTCCTAATTTCCCCAAATCAGGCCATCTACACTCGAATTTCAAAATTAGAGTGTATATTTGATCATTTCATCAAACACTCCTAAATACTTCAAAATTAGTCTCAGTTGACAACTGGTTAAAGGGAAATTAAAAAAAAAAATATATTTTAATAATTTTTTTTTTTAAATTTTCAATCAAAAGATAATTTTTTTTTTTAAAAAATTGACAAGGACTTAGCAAATCAATAGATCAGGCCTCATACATTCTTGATTTTATGTTTGGAGTGCAATATTGTAAGCAATTTGGGAGATTGGGGAAATTTTGAATTTCCTCCAAATCGGGCCACCTACACTCAAATCTCGAAATTAAAGTGTATATGATGATGAATTCATCAAAGACTCCTAAATAGTTTGAATTGCACTCAATTGGTCCCTGTTTGAAGGGAAATTTCGAAAAAAAAAAGTAATAATTTTTTTTTTAATAATTAAAAAATATTGTTTTTTTGCAAAATTTGAAAAAGATTAACAAATTAGTAGATCAAGCCTCGTTCATGCTTGATTTTATGTTTGGAGTGCAACATTGTAAGCAATTTGGGAGAGATTAGGAAAATTTCGATTTTTCTCCAATCTTCCCCAAATCGAGCCACCTAAACTCAAATATCGAAATCAAAGGTTGAAATCCTTAATTTTCCATGTAAAACGTGAAGAATCAAGGATTTCTTATGATTTTACCCTCATTTTATATGATATAAACAAAAATAAATGGATTGAAATGCAACATAGCTCACCCATTGAGAAAAGGCCCCAAATCTGAGAAGATGATCTGGTTTGAGATTTTGGTTTTTCTCCCAAATCCTTGCACAAGATGGACCGAAATCCACTCACGAGGTACTTAGAATGAAGAAATTTAAGGGGGAAATGGGGAAAATTGAGTTTTGGGGAGGTATTTTAAGAAAAGGAGCAGTTTCCTGCTGGATATCGTCGATATCTGTTGATATTGACAAATATCGATGATACTTTGTAAAAATATAAAGCAAAAAACCGTGATACTTTGCGATATCTTGCGATAAATAATGATATATCATACGACACTCAGGAATCTGTGTATTCTATGGGGTTTTGTACCGCTGAGTTGCGATATCAATAATATCAACTGATATATCGGTCGTTATTATCGATATTACAAACACTAGCAACTTGTGGGTGAAAGTAGGATGATGAGAATGGAAGGTGCAGTAAAGGCGAAATTGAGGATGCGAAGAAGTATTCAATTGTGGAGATGTTTTGGGTGGCCTCACAAATAGAATGGTAGGATGATGACGGAGAAGAGGAATAAATGGAGTAGATAAAATTAACAGGATCAAACTGGCTTTGATACCATGTTAAATCAACTAAACAAAGAGAAAAACACAAGATGCATATTTAAAGAAGGGCTAAGTCATTTTTACTAGATTATTGCTCCCAGGTGCACAAAGTGCTACTTTGCTTGCACAACCATCTCTAGACTAGATGACTTGAGGCCCTTTGTTTATATAGAGAGGAGTTCGAACTACTTTCCCACAAGAATCCGATGTGGGACTCAAGTCACAAGACAAGAAACATAAAACACACCACAATTAAAGGCTGAAACTTCAGTTTGACCAAAGATGGTTCCTTTGTAGTTTAAGGAATAAGGTTTACACATAGCGGGTGAGGATGAAAGCATATGGAACCAAGTAACTGAGTAAATTTGGGGTCCTCATAAGGTGTGGTACACCGGAGGTTCTTCCTAGTATAGAGCTCACTTTATGGAAAGTGTTACGTAGAGTGGAAGAGGCTTTGTGAGCTTACACACATGGTTCTAGGAGGGCATATGGTGCAACAATAGAGCCCTTGGGAAAATTTATACTTGCCTATACCAGCAATGCTCAACAAAGAGGTATGGGTGTCCTAATGCTATGAACTGATCTGAGATCAGGTGGTGTGGATGCTGATATTTTGGAGGAACCTTAATGAGAACAAAGTTGAGGAATTTCTTAGCCTTATGGATAGTTTGGCCAGGTGGTATGCACAATCTGGGGAAATTGGTGCTCGAAATCACATGACAGGGGCCACCCAAGCCATTTTATTCTGTGATTAGTGGGGCATGACGGGTGTGGGTGCATTGATATCTTAGTTTTGGAGCTACTCTGGTCTTGGCGAGTGGTCGCATCTGGTTGGTTAGTTGGGAAGGATGAAGTTCTCATAATCAATCACCTAAAGAGCAGAAGATGCTGATCACAAATGTATGCATTGTTTTGCCTTCTCAGAGGAAGATCAGTTGGTTATTTTCTTTGTGTGGTTTTGTGAGGGAAATGTGGGCTAGGTCTTTCACTCTCATTGGGATAGCCGGGGTGATGCCAGGGATGTTTTAGGCTTTTTCCTAGGCATTGCATTGACATGGAAGCCACTTGTAAAAGGAGAAAAGTTATGTGGCAACTACATTTCTTACTGGTTTGTGTTCGATTTGGAAGGGAAAAACAATTGGACATTTTGCAACAAGGCAAAAGTGGCTGCCAGCAAATTTCGAGGGCAAGAGGTGCAATGGTTAATTGGGCTACGGGATCCTTACCTTCCCATGCTGTAGCCATGAGTGAATTGTTGAGTATAGGAGGGAAAAGATCTTTGCTGTAATGGGTGTGTTCCTGGTAAGATTGGTTTTGCTTTCATTTGGCTGTCTCTTAATAAAATTTATGTCTTTCAAAAGGGGAAAAAAGGTTTCCGCTTTAGTTTGACTGGAGATTTAGCTCCTTTGTGGTTTTAGTAAGAAAATAAGGGGGTGTTTGGCATCTCTACAAATAAGAACTTATTGGTTTATTTCTATACAAAAAAGCTTTTAGACCGTTTGGTAAAAGTCTAGTTACGTAGCTTACTTGTTTAGAAAGTAGCAAATTAGCTCCGATTTTATAAGTTCGGGAGATATTACTTTTTGAAAAAGAGCTTATTTGGCTTAAGCGGGTAGATATTTTTGGCTAATTTTTGGACAAGTTCGTCCTTAAACTTTTCATGTAATTCCCATCTTGCCCTCTTCTCCTCTTTACAATCTCTTCGAGGTAGGCCCACATGATGAACGACCCATATTGAAGGTGGGGCCCCACATGATGAATGGTCCACATCAAAGGGGCCTACATAATTCACGGTCAAATCAAAGGTGAGCCCCACATGATGGATGGCCCGCATTAAAGTATGGCCCCACATAATGGACGATCCACATCAAGCAGGCCCTACCTAATGGGTGGTCCACATCAAAGGTGGGACCCACATGGTGGGTGGTGGACACTGAATGTGGGATCACATGATGGAAGGTTGACATTAAAGGTGGGCCCACATGATAAATGACCCATATTGAAGGTTGGGCCCCACATGATGGACAGTCCACAACAAAGGTGGGACCTACATGATGGATGGTGGACATCAAATTTGGGTCCCACATGATGGATGTCTTGGATTAAAATGTGGCCCTATATGATGAACTATCCACATCGAGTTGGCCCCACATGATAGATGGTCCACAACAAAGGTGGGATCCACATGATGGATGGTGGACATCAAAGGTGGGCCTCTCATGATGAATGACCCATATTGAATGTGGGGCCCCACATGATGCATGGTCGACATCAAGATGTGCCCACACAATGAACGGTTCACATCAAAGGTGGGCCCCCACATGATGGATGGCCCACATCAGAGTGTGGCCTAGCATGATAGAACATCCGCATCAAATGGGTCCCATTTGATGGGCAGCCCACATCAAAGGTGGGACCCACATGATGGATGATGGTCATTGAAGGTGAACCTACATGATGACCCACATGATGAATGACCCATATTGAAGGTGGGGCCCCACACAATGAATGATCCACATCAAGGTAGGCCCACGTAATGGACGAAGTGGGCTTCACATGATGGATGACCCACATCAAAGTGAGGCCCCCGGTAATGGACGGTCCACATCAAGTGGGCCCCACCTAATGGATGGTCCACATCCAAGGTCTTGCATGATGGATGACCCATATGCAAAGTGGGCCACATGATGCTGATTCACATAGAAGGTGTGCACCACGATGAATGGTTGATATCAAGTGTACCCCGCATGATGGACAATCCACCTCAAATGTAGGGCACACACTATGGACACATCAAATGTGGACTCCATGTGATGAGTGATGGGTAGTGGACGTTGAGGGGCCACACATAAAGGACAATTAGCATTGATGGTGGGCTCCACATGACGGATGACCTACACCAAGGTGGGCCCCTAATGATGAATAGTTCACATCTGAGACGGGCCTTACATGATGAACGGCCCACTTTGAAGGTTTGGCTCACATGTTGGGCGGTCCACATCAAAGGTGGGTTCCATATGATGGATGAGCCACATCTAATATATGATATAATGGATGCCCCAAATGTCTTAAAATATAAGATTATAGCCATCCATTCTTTTGTCATTTGGAGCATGGTTCATCTATGGTGAGATCCACCAAAACAACTATCTGGATTGCTCTTATAATAGAGACGTTGTAATCTTTAAAAATGACGTCAACTACCCTTAAAAAAAGCTCTTATTTGAAGGTTTTACCGAACATGCTTATTTCAAGTAAGAGCTTCTTTTGGACTTGAAAAAGTGATTTTACGAAATGAGCTTATTTAAAACAAGAGCTAGAACAAAAAGAGCTTCTTGGAGTAGCTTTTATTGAATTAGAGTAGAGATGCCAAATGAGCCCCAAGTTTTCCACTTTAGTTTGACTAGTGTTGGTTCTTTTGTAAGTTTAAGATTGAAACAAGGTTTCCACTTCAATGAAAAAGCAGAATTTAGGTGAATGGGAATTTTTAATTTTTTCAGCTGCCCTTCTTTCAACTGGTACAGAGTGTATTTGTTCTACCATTTGTTTTTTTTTTTTTTTTCAACATTTCCTGTAATTTTGTATTTCACATGTTTTAATTTAATTAATTAATTAATTATTTTTTTTTTTTTTAAAAATCAAAATCCCACCCGAATCTTGTAATTTTTCGGGAACAAAATGGATTGAGTTGAACTCTGAAATTTGCAAACCAACTTCTGAGTATAGTTCACGTTGTAGAATTGGAGGGGGTTTAACAATTTACAATTATTTCTATTTCACAATCAAAGGATAGAAGCTTTAGAGCAGGTAACATTAGGAATAATGGAAGCCAGGCTCCTGACATATCAGCTCTGTCTGCATGCTTTTCATCAACTTGTGCCCTGTAAGTGCATATAATGAACCAGCCACATTTATGGACTAAATAAAGAATGCTTAGTTTTCAAATGGTGGGATGTACTCCTTGCATTGTGAAGTCTTAAGTGTGATGATAGAAATCCATTAGAGACTGTTTATCCCCAATATTTTTTGTCGTCATTCTAACCAAATTGCATACAATTTAGAAACTATTCAATTTTTCTTTCTGAAACTTCTGCATCTCCGGGTGATTATTAGTTAGCAACTTCACATGAATAATTTAGAACCTACTTCTGGACCTTACAACTCATACCTGGTCATCATTTTCTACATAGTCGTGTGCTATTTTTATGTCTTTTACATTTTTGTAATCAGGATAGTTTTAAGATTGTATTTGTGTCCATCCTGATTAGTGTAGAAGAATCCTTCACTAGCTTTTGGAAAATAAAGAAAATGATTAGCGCAGAAGAAAATTCCATTTTGTCGGCTTGCAGCATGACAAGACAGTTATTTCTTTCTTCTTCTTTTTTACCCCTTGTTTTTTTTTTTTTTCCTTTTTCTTTTGGGGCGTAAGGAGTCACAGTTTCACATTTTTGACAATTTAGAGAACTTTGGCATACTACTGAAGTCTGATAGTGCTTCTAAATGATACGAAATGAAAAATTTATATTACAGGGATGAGTCTTGACCATATGTTCCTATATTTAGAGAGATAGTAACTTAATAAATCATGGGCATTCTCCTTTTTGTTCTTTTGTCATGCCTTCATTCTTATAGATTTATAATCTAACTCATAGGTGCTCACTCTGCTTATTCCATGATACATGTTCTCATGAGTTTCTTGTATCTCGACAAGTACATTTTATTGTGGCTTCATGACTGCTTTATTTATGTGCTTATTTCAGGTTCAGCTTCAATGTACTTGGATTTTAGGATAGTTCTTTGTCAGATGGTCATTGGGCATTGGCTCTTGGATTTCATGGTTGCCAACTTCCTTTGTGATTTGATGACAGGTTTTAGCTAGAGGTGTTGAATGTGACATTGCTTTGCTTTCGGTAGAGAGTGAAGAATTCTGGAAAGGTGCTGAACCACTCCGTTTTGGCCGCCTACCCTCTCTTCAGGTTATTGATCCTATCCTATGGAAAACTATTGTCCAATACAAACTATTTGTTGCTGGAAGAATATGAGGGGCACATGTCTTTCTAGCAAGATCCCTGGCAGCATAGTTTTTTTTTTTTCGAAGTCTAGTAGTTTTCTCTACATTCTAGAAAGGTGCTGAACCACTCAGTTTTGGCCGCCTACCCTGTCTTCAGGTTATTGATCCTATCCTATGGAAAACTATTTTCCAATATAAACTATTTGTTGCTGGAAGAATATAAGGGGCCTATGTCTTTCTAGCAAGATCCCTGGCAGCATAGTTTTTATTTTTTGAAGCCCCCCCCCCCCACCATAAAAAAAAAACCCTTTTCTTGTTTATTATTTCAACCATACAAGCTCAATATTAGTCATCATGGAAGTGCTAAAAGCCCGCAAATAAATGTTCTAATTTGTTGACCAAGGATGAAACCTCCTAAAGATAACAGTTGTATTGGCGTCTGGTACAGTGAGAATTCTGCTCACTGGGATACAGTGCCACCTGAGATCACAGTGGACCATTGAATATGTAGGTGCAACATGGATTCCACATGGCCCAAAAAAATCGTGGATCTGTTTTTAAGGCCTGCGGAATGGATTGTGAGATCAAAATTAATTTTACTGCCCATTTTACAGGCACTTAATCAATGGCTATAGCCATCCAACCCATTTGCATTCCATGGTGTTCCCTTCCTACTACCCGATGGTCGACCTTAATGTATGGTGACATGAAAGTGGGCTCCGTAGAGCTTTTTGCACCATAACACTGAGAAAATCTCTCACCATTTCATCTCACATGGAAAAGGATACTAACCAAGAATACTATTTATCAAAACAAGGAATTACTTGATCACAATATACCCCTAATTGTAGGTTGCCACACATCTTCCAATATCTACTTAAGCCAGAGTTTATAAACTATGATCACCTGTCTGTTAACATGATATCACTATCTATTGTGGGTCATCCTCTCAACAATGAAACTTTTTTTATATGGAAAGATAGCCAACTTTGTCTAAAAAACAAGAAAGAAACAACAATCGAGAATGATCAAGAGTAGAGCCCAAAAGAGCATTTCTCGTATGAACCTCTCATTGTCACTCCAATAATGCAACAAAACGGACTCCCTGCTAACAAGACATAGGACGGATAAAAAAGGCAAAGAGAGAGGAGAAAGGGTAGATCACCAGGAACCTTGAAAGCATATACCACAGTGTTTATCACCCTCAAGCATTGTTGTGTGCGCACACACACAAAAGCACACATACACACATATATACAAGGTATCTCGTATCGGTATTAGTTGGCGTAACAGTGCCCTCTGATACCGATACGGATACGGGGGTGTAACGGCGATACGGGGGTGTAACAGCCGGTAACGGTGCAATTTTTATTTTTATTTTTTGCCAAAAAAATATAAAAAAAATATGGATTAAATCCGAAATATTCTAAGCATTCCAAATATGCATTCATTTATAAATTGGAACATGTTTACGGTGGTGTAACGGTCCACTCTTTGGTGAGAAGTTGTATCGGACTGTCTGATGAATTTATGAACTAGATAACCTGAATTTGACTATAAAATTTATATATTTAATTTTCTAAATATCTAATTTATATACTTAACAATTTAATATCATTTCTCCTAATAGTTCTTTAAAAAAATGAAATTAAATTCAGGTAATAGTGTTGCTAATTTGGGGTTGACTTGGAAGACCAATCCATGCCCCAAATCAACCTCAAATTCATGCAATTTATTAGCATTATCCTACTTATGAATTGGTGGACATTTATTGGATAGTGAATCATGAAAAAAACAAAATCAAAAGGCCCTATTTTAAAAAATAAGTGTCCACAAATTAACAACTAAAACTATTCAAACAATTTGATTTTAGCTTTGTGAGTTAGCAACTACAGTCCATAATTTAATTGGTAAATTTTGAGTTAATACATGTCTGGTGTACAATTTTTTAAGGGCTTGAATTAGGCGGGACTCGGATTGTGAAGTCTAGTACACGAGTTTCAAAGTTTTTCTAGTACACGAGTTTCAAAGTTTTTTGGGCCCACCCGTGATGAATGTGTTATATCCACACCGTCCATCCATTTTGCCAAATAATTTATGGCATGAGCCCAAAAATGAGGCAAATCCAAAGCTCAGGTGGACCGCCCCATAAGAAACAATAATAATTAAACGTCCACCATTAAAAATTTATTGGGGGTTACAAAAGTTTTAGATCAAGCTGACATGTGTGTTTTCCCTTCATCTACGTCAGTGTGACCCAATTAACAGGTTATGTGGAAAATAAACAATACAATGGACCCTAAGAAATTTTGAAAATTTTAATGGTGAGCATTCTATAACCACTGTTTCCTATGGTGTGGTTCACCTGAGATTTGGATCTTACTAATTTTTTGGATCATGACTTAAAATGATGTGGCAAAATGGATGGACGACATGGATAAAATACATACATCATGGTGGGGCCCACGTGGCACATGGAGCGATAACAGCGTACCGCGTAACTTGTACTACACCTATATAGCTGCTGTATTGATGTCAGCAAGTCCTGTGGGTCTGATAATGAGGTATGTGTTATATCCAAATCGTCCATTCATTTGACGAGCTTGTCTTAAGCCTTGACACGAAAAATAATACAGATCTAATTATCAAGTGGGCCACACTGCGAAAAGTAGTGGGGATTGAAAAATAATACAGATCTAATTATCAAGTGGGCCACACTGCAAAAAGTAGTGGGGGATTGAAAAATAATACAGATCTAATTATCAAGTGGGACACATTGCAAAAAGTAGTGGGGGATTGAACGTTTACCATTGAAACCCTTTTTGGGATCATAGAAGTTTTGGATCAATATGAAATTTGTTTTTCCTCATCATTCAGGTCTTTTTGACCTTATGAACGGATTGGATGGAAAATAAACGTTATGGTGGGCCCTACGAATTGTTTAACGGTGAAAATCATTATCTCTGCTACTATTTTTGGTGTGGTCTAGATGATCTTTGGATATAATTTATTTTTTGGGTAATGCTCTGAAATGATCTCTAAAAATAGATGAACGGTGTAGATATAATAAATACATCACTGTGGAGCCCATGTAACTTTGATCTCCTTTGAACCGTTCGTGCAACTCGGAGCTCGAGGAGTGTCAGCGCTAGTCTTGGCATGACACGTACCTAAACCGAAAAGAGAGAGAGAGAGAGAGAGAGAGAGAGAGAGAGAGAGAGAGAGAGAGAGAGAGAGAGAGAAGAAGAAGAAGAAGAAGAAGAAGAAGAAGAAGGCCCGCAGGGCTGCAGCCACAACAATCCGAGAAGAAGAGGAAGAAGAAGGAGAAGAATAAGAAGAAAAGAAAGAAAAAATGTATGTTTTTTTTTTTTTTCCTTTAGGTCTGTAACAGCTATAACGGTCCCGTAACGGTCGTAATAGAATCGGGGGGGAGTGTCGGCCGTTACCGTTACATATTGGCCGATACTGCCGCATCGTAACGGATACGGGACACCCTGCATATATAGGAAAAGGTACAATGAGGTTGACTTCTTTGGTGCTTCTTGTGAAGTCGAGCTCTATGGGACCCACCGCAATGTGTGCTGGACATCCATGCTGTGCATTTGGTGGGTCCCCTCTAGGTTATGGGATGTCTCAAAAATTAGACATATCTGACACTTAGGTGGGCCACATAATTTGAAACAATGTGAAATCCTGCCTTAAACATCTAAAAACACCTAGTTAGGCCCACTTGGGTTTTTGAATGGCCTAAAGTTGGTGTGACCCCTCATCTAAATGGGACACACACAATGGATGGGTTGGTGTCTGAACCACATGTTAGTGGGCCCTGTAAACAGTCAGGAAGGTTTTAGTGGGTGGGCATCCACTCTCAACTGTTTTTTAAGGTGTGGCCCACCTAAGTCATGGATTGACCTAATGTGCATCCAAGTGTAGATGTCTGACACGCATTATGGTCCCTCCCCCCCAACACACACACACACACATCAAAGGTAACAAAACTTCCCCTAGAGTAGAAAGATTAATAAAGAAGAAATGAAGAGAAGCGAGAAAAGGACTTGAGAACTTGTTGTGTTGTGTTAGGTCTAAAGACCAACACACACACACACACACACACACACACACACACACATATGGATTAGTATGAAGAAAATGTTACAGTGCTCCGCTGGGGTACATACACATGCACACACAAATTCCATATATTTCCACACTCCCCCTCAAGTTGGAGCATGTATATTGATCATGCTCAGCTTGGAATACATACGAAGATAATTGAGATGATGAGTATGGATCATAGCTCCCCCTCACGCACAACATAGTAGAACATAGACTGAAGCTTGCACTTCATCTGTAGAATCTTCTCTTCAAGTACACAACCATAACAAAACTCGACAACAATCGAGTCAATCACATTCTCTCGGAAATATGAGTGTGCATCATGTGCAACACTTGAGAGAACAAACACAAGGGGGGGGGGGGGGGGGGGTGGGTGCATCACGTGCAACTACATTGACAACAAACAACAAGGTGGAGGGACACTCATACCATAAACAGGCCTAAGAAAGGAAGGGAAGATAAACTGTGAAGGAAAGATCCACCATTTGTAAACAGCCCCCGTGCAAAGTTGGGTGAAGCATTTCATCAAACACCTTGTATGCGTTGAGCCTTCTAAGCACCATGACAAGAGTATCAACATTGCAATCATCTTCAACACAATTTTACAAGGCATTGTGCAACCCCACAACATCAGATCATGAAGAAGAAAGAAAAACTAGCAACAAAACCCACAAAATAAGAGATTACGACATCCATCTCTCACAAAAGATTTCATAGTACCCCCAAACCTCGACAAAACTTCATGAATATTTTCCCTGATGATTGCTCTTGATCAATCGTACCTACCCCTTGGAGAAGAACTGCTCAAAAACCCTTCAGAAAAACACTACAGCAGAAAGAAAGAAATCTGGACTTCTCCAATTTTTTCTTCATTTCCTGCAGAAACACCACAAAAAACCACTCCAAGCTATGTAGAAAACTCTTCATTATTCCTTTAAAATTCAGATCTAACAAATTGTACAACTTATGCTCCACAAAGATGGGCCAACCATACGATACCGATGCCATCCGTGCACACGGATGGCATCAGCAGTGGGCCCCTACTATTGCAGGTTGCGGTAAGATCCCGGATTGACGCTCTAATACCAAGTAGAAAAATTAATAAAGAAGAAATGAAGAGAAGGGAGAAAAGGAAGAAAGAAAAGAGGAGAGACGGCTTGAGAAGTTGTTGTGTTGTGTTGTGTTAGGTCTAAAGACCAACACACACACACACACACACACACACACACACACATATAGATATAGATATAGTATGGAGGAAATGTTACAGTGCTCCGCTGGGGTACATACAAACATACGCACACACACAAATCACATATATTTCCACAGAAGTTAGGCAAGGAAAAAATTACAACTGAAAAAAGACAACCATCCATGACTTTCGATATTGAAGCCCACTCCACCACGTTCATCTTTGACCTTTATTACTTCCCCCTAGATAGCCCAAAGAACAGCCATAAAGACTAGATACCAAATCATCTCGCCTTCTTTACCGATCCCTCTACCATGCCAAGCCAATAGGGGATCTTCGATAGACCCCGACATCACCTAGGAAATGTTGAGGAGCGCAAGAAAGCACTCTCATAGCCTTCGAGCAAGAGGATAATGAATACAGTGTGGATTTTGACTTAGTATCATTCATGCATATCCCGTGTTCGAAATATCAGTATCGTGTTACATATCGCATCCTTGGTATATAGATATGTATCGGTTATCGCACTGGATATATCGTTTGTATTGGGTAATTTATCGCACTTTTTGGGAAACTTTGGGAAAATGGTTGAATTTTTCAGTGAAATTTCAAGGATTGTTAAAAAAGACCTTAATACACACTTTTAGATCATAGCATCTCAAAAAAGAAGTGCACATGCTAGGTTTCCTTTGTATCGGGTCCTAAGTTATGCGTTGACTGCTGGAAATAATTCAGCCATGTTCAAATTGAATACATAAAATTTAGAGCGTATGTGATGATCATTTCATCAAACACTCCTAAATACTTCGAAATTAGTCTTAATTGACAGCTGGTTAAAGGGAAATTTTGAAAAAAAAATATTTTAATTAAAAAATAATTTTTATTTTCCGAAATTGACAAGGACTAAACAAATCAGTAGATCAACCTGCATACATGCTTGATTTCATGTTTGGAGTGCAACATTGTGAGCAATTTGGGAGAAATTGAGGAAAATTTGAATTTTCCCCAATATTCCCTAATTGGACCACCTAAACTCAAAATTTGAAATTAGAGTGTATGTGATGATCATTTCATCAATTACTCCAAAATACTTCGAAATTAGTCTCAATGGACAGTTGGTTGAAGGAAAATTTTGAAAACAAAAATGGAGAATATGAAGAACCAATGGATATCGAAATCAAAGCTCCAACTCCATGATTTTTCGTGCAAAACATGAAGAACCAGTGGATTTGTAACAATTTGACACTGATTTAACATGATTTGAACAAAAAAAATGTTCAGAAGTTGAAAATGTCATCGGATCAAACATGTGGAATATATCGGCACTACCAGTGCGTTTCGTATCGCACAGGTGGGATACATCAGCCGATATCGTCGATATTTAAAACCTTGTGCATATCACACAAATGGTGGGGAGAACCATGAATCTTCCTTGAAGGTTATCAATGGTGAGAACACTCTTCCTTTCTATCAACCATACAAAAGTCACCAACCATAAGGGGGCGTTGTAGTGCCAGGAGTGATATGCACAAACCCCCTTTCCTTCCGATAGCACTTCCGAAGCAATCTGTAAAAGGACCGGACTGAGAAGCAACCTAACTTGGTAACATACACACACCATCGCATTCCTTTCACCCAAGGAGGATTGGCAATAATGCAAGCGATTTGGGAGCCTAACAAAGTCATCCTAAAGGCCAACCTCTTGACCTTTGTCTGGCATTTTGCTTAGGGCTTCTACTACCATCACAAACAAAAAATGGGGAGAGTGGGTCGCCCTTCTTAAAGCCTCTTGATGCCTTAAAGAAGCTCTTTGGGGACTTATTTGAAAGCAGCCGAAAGAATGCATTCTTAGACCCAACCCCTCCATTTCTTTCCACAACCCAACCTTCAAACATGTGATCTAGGAATCTCCAATCAATGTGATCATATATGCCTTCTCAATATCCAGCTTGCACAAAACACCCATCTTGCCTTGTGCCTGTAGTCAATACACTCATGAGCAATCAATGTGTTATCCTGGATTTGCCTACCCACTACAAATGTGCCCTGATTTTTAGAAATGACTTTTCCAAAAGCCACCTGGAATCTAGATGCAGGGACTTTAACTAGAATCTAATAGGAGCCCCCTATAAGACTAATAGGCCTGAGGTCTTTCAAATTGTCTACTCCAACCTTCAGGATAATTGCGATGAACAAAGCCACTAACTCAAACGGCAATCAAACTCCCTCAAAGAATTTTGTGACAAAGCTGACCAAGTTATCCTTCACCATATTCTAGAATACCTAAAAGAAAGCCATAGGGATTCTGTCCAGCCCTGGAGGCTTATCTGTTCCCAAAGAGTCCACTGCTTCTTTGATTTCCTCCTAGACATTGGTTTTTCATGGGAATCTGCTTCCACACTAGACATTGGCATAACTATTACAAGATTCCTCAATTTTCAAATAGTTCCATTTTGAATGTGAAGTGTAAAAATGCAACCTTCCATTTTGAATGCAAAGTGTGAAATGTAAAAATGTAAAAATGTAGCCTTCCATTTGAATGTGAAGTATAAAAATGTAGCCTTCAATAGTTTCTGCTTCACTATATTGTGTGCGGCTTTCAATCCTTAATCTTTATTATTATTATTATTATTATTATTATTATCAACTTCCATTGGTTTGCAATTCGATCATTTTTCATTTTGTACCAGTTTTGTCTTATTGATGAAAATTTGACGAAGAACTCTATCGATTCTCAGTTTCACATGTTGTGCTTGGATTGCACCGACATACCATGAACCTTTTTATTTTCCTAATTTCAAATACAAAAGGGAGCACAGAATCAGACACCTGCATGTATCAGAAACTTGTGATAATTTAACAACATAAGAAAACATCTATTTCTATCTTTTTCCCTTACCATTGTGAATGTCTATATTCAGGTCCTTCATTGGCCTTAAATTATGTGATTCTTTTTTGGTGTTGCGAAGCCCCCGTGCCTATTGTTTCAGCCTAGCTTTCAGTAAAATTGATTTGAAGTTTCTTTAAAATGTAATGAGTGCTTCTTATGCAGGATTCAGTTACTGTCGTAGGCTATCCACTTGGAGGAGATACAATATCAGTGTCAAAGGGTGTGGTATCACGAATAGAGGTTCGATTAATTATAATGGACTTTCAATCCTATTCCGCTGTTGGTATTGTTGTTTTTTGTTGTTGTTGTTGTTGAAATGCATCACTGATGTGCAATTATTATCAGTTTTGAGTATCATATTTTGACTGCATCAGTATGATTCATTACTGTCATGCGAAAACAGGGCATTTGTTATGCATTAAGTGATACAACTGTTTCAGGGCACTGTCATACATTAGGAATAGTAATGTGTACTTTACCTAGTTGATGGATGTGGGGAATGAAGGGCCTCTTTAGGAATGACTAACTGCACTTTTGTGCATCAATTGGGCATAGAGATGATAGAGAGACTAGCTTAAACAACCAATCAAAAAAGAGAGGAAGGATTAAATGAGCAGTGTTCTGAGTATCGACAATATTGGCCGATATATCTTACCATATATCTTGTATCCCACTTATGTAATACAAAACACACAAGTAGTGGGATATATCCCACATGTTCGATCCAGTGAGCATTTTCGATTTTCGATCATTTTATTTATTTTTATAAATAAAGTTAAATCAGTGTTAAATTGTTATAAATCCATGATTTTTCAAATCATGGATCGGGAGCTTTGATTTCGAGATTTGGAGGAGATTGGCCAAGTTGCGGAAAATTGAAAAAAATAAAAAAAATTTCAATTTCTCGCAAATTGGTTGCAATCTTTGTGTCCAAATATAAAATCAAACATGTAATCTGATCTAGTGATTCTTCTTTTACTTTTGAATGTATATAATTTATAAATGTAAGAAGACATGTGGAAACACAAACAATAGTAAAAGAAAACTCATTATGTGCACTTGTTGTTTTGTTTTGTTTTTATTTTTATTTTTGTAATGTTTTGATTTATAAGTGTGTATCGATGTCTTTTTTTAACAATCACTAAAGTTTTATTGAAAAATTCTACCAATTTCCCAATGTTTCCCCATGTTTCGAACAACAATGATACATTACATGATACAACTGATATATCCCATGCGATAACTGATACATATCCGTATCCCAAGGGTGTGATACATAACACAATATTGATATTTCACAAGTTGTATCCAGTGTTCAAAATATCGGTATCGCGCAATGTATTGCACCCTTGGGATACAAATGCATATCGGTTATCGCACGGGATATATTGTTTGTATCACATAATTTATCATACTTTTTGGAAAACATAGGGAAACATTGAGAAAATGGTTGAATTTTTTAATGAAACTTTAGGGATTGTTAAAAAAGACTTTAATACACACTTTAAATCATAACATCTCAAAACAAAAGTGCACACAATAGGTTTCCTTTGTATAAGGTCATAAGCCATGCGTTGTTTGATTAAACTAAGGCAACTATATTCAAATATAATGCATAACATTTATAAATGTATCAAAACATGTATGAAAACAGAACCAAGTGGACCCCACCATGGAAAACAGTGGGGATGGTGACGCCCACCGGTGAAACCTTCCTAGGGCTCACCATGATGTTTATTTGAGATCCAACTTGTTCATAAGGTCACACAAACTTGGATTAGCTTTCAAAATGGATGGACAGTGTGGATGTAAGGCACATAACCTACAATGGTCCCCATAGTTAGGGATCCATCGAGTGGGACGTGGGTTGCCTACTGATGCCAGGGGTTGCGTATTGATGTTGCTAGTAGCGAGGTGGCTACTGGATAATGCTCTGTGAGCCCCACCATGATATTTGTTTTATCTGCATGGTCCATCAATTTTTTCAGGTCATTTTAGGGCATGTGACCAAAATTGAAACAGGTCCAAATTTCAAGTGGACCACACCATAATAAAACAATGGTGATTAAACATTCACCATTAAAAACTTCCTAGGGCCCACTGTAATGTTTATTTTGCATCAAACCTGTTGATTAGGTTACACAAACCTGGATGAAGGAAAAACACAAATATTAGCTTCCTTCAAAACTTTTGTGGTCCTCAAGAAGTTTTTAATGGTGAGCCTTCAATCACCACTGTTTCCTTTAGTGTGGCCCACATGAGATTTTGATCTACCTCATTTTTGGGCTAATGCCCTAAAATGATCTGAAAAAAATGGATGGATGGCTCGGATAAAACACATACATTTTGGTGGGGTCCACAGGGCACTATCCAGTAGCTACTGGTACAAACAACGTTAGTAGGCAATCCACGTCCCACTGAGTGGATCCCAAATTTCCTATGAAGGCCTTTGGTAGGAAGTTCCTGCGCCGAGATGCTAGGTGGAGGCCACCATGATGTTTATGAAAAATCCACGCCATCCATCCGTTTTTCAGATCATTTTAGGACAAGAGATCAAAAATCAGGTGGATGCAAAACTCAAGTAGGCCGCACGAGAGGAAAGAGTGGAGATTCAGTGACCATTGTTTAAACATTCGTATGGCCACAAAAGTTTCGTATCAGGCTTAGTTTTTTGTTTTTTCACTTCATCCCAGTGGAAATGACCTTTTGAACGGTTTGGATGGCATATAAACATCAAGATGGAGCCCAGAAAGACTTCAATGGTATGAAATTCTGTTTAGTTTTCCTTCTCCTATGGCCCTCTTGAATTTTGTATCCATCTAATTTTTGATCTTGTCCTAAAATATTCTGAACAAACAGATGGACGGTGTGGATTTTTCAGAAACACCATGGTGGCCCCACCTAGCATCCCATCATAGGAATGTCCTGCGAAAGGCATTCCCAGGAAATCCGCGTTGCACCATTTTCACGCCCAGTGCTGTGACGGAACCAACGATGTGCGTGGGACCCTGACTGTGGCCCTCGTCATTATGTATGTGTTATATCCACACCGTCCATCCATTTGGAGGGATCATTTTAGGGCCTGACCCAAAGAATAAGGGCGATCCAAAGCTCAAGTGGACCCTACCACAGATAACAGTGGGGGCAATGACTCCTACCATTGAAACTTTAAACCACTTCTATGGGGTCCACCATGATGTTTATTTGAGATCCAACCTGTTCACAAGTTCATAAAAATATGGGACAACGTAAAACACAAATATCAGCTTGATCAAAAACTTTTGTGGCCCTCACAAATTTTTTAATGGTAGGAGTTCAATCCCCACTGTTTTGTGTGGTAGGGTCCACTTGAACTTTGGATTTGACCCATTCTGTCTCATGACCTAAAATAATCTCTCCAAATGGATGAACAGAATGGATATATAATACATACATCTATGTGGGCCCCACAGTAAGGGCCACACCGTCTTTAGTTCAGCCAAGTCACACTGAATCCACTTTCCCTTGACGTAAGGGGCATGGATTATGTGTTACGTGGCTAACTGCTTAGCTGGTGTTACCCTTATTGTAGGGCCCACCTTTGATGATATGTTGTATATCCACCCCGTCCATTTGTTTTTCTAGATCATTTTAGGATATTGTCCCAAACATTAAGTACATACAAATCTCAGGTGGACCACACCACATGAAACAGGGATGATTGAACATTCACCATTAAAAACATATCAAGGCATGCTTTAAGTAGATCCGTAATGTCTATTTTTCATCCAACCCGTTGATAAGGTCAATCAGAATTGGATGAAGGGAATATACAAAGATTAGCTTAAACCAAAGCTTTCGTTGCATATAAAATGCTTTTAATGGTCATTCACCACTTTTTCTGGTGTGGTCCACCCGAGATTTGGATCTTCTTAAGTTTTGGCTTGAAGTCCTTAAAGGATAGGAAAAAATGGATGGATGGTTTGGATAAAACATATACATTAAGGTGGACCCCACAAAGCACATGACAAACTAATCATATGTACGTCTCTCCACCGCATTCATCAAAAAAGGCTTCCAAAGCCATTTTCGCCACGAAGATTGGTTTCGGTCATTCCAGAACCCTAAATCCCTAAAATTTCTCCAAAAAAACCCCCAAAATCCCACAAATTTTGGTTGATTTGTTGCTAAAATCTCCCTTTCGTAGGAAATCTACGATTTATTCAACAAAACACAAAAGGAATTCAAAGTTTTTTCACATTTACGGCGCACCACTAGCTCTCGATCGTGTGGCTCACCAAAATCAGCTTCTGATCACGCAATCTTCTTCCATAGGTACCAAAATCCCCTCATACAAGGATTGAAAGATTTTCCTCTTTTCGATTTTCTGGTAAATCTGCAAATACAACATGATAGCATCGCTAATATCGGTGATTTCGCAAAAAAATCATGCAATATTGTGCGATATATCACACGATAAAAAGAATTCTGGTTTTATTTTTTAAATTTCCGAGGGTATCGGATGGGTTTCGACTCGTTGGCTGGTGATAATGATAATATCGGCCGATAGTATCGATATTAGGAACACTGGCTGTATCCAATGTTTTTCCATATCGTTATCGCATAATGTATTGCATCCTTGAGATACGGATACATATCGCCTATCACATGGGATATATTGGTTGTACTATCTAATGTATCGCTGTTGTTGGGAAACATTGAGAAATTGGTCTAATTTTACAATGAAATTGCAGGGATTGTTAAAAAAGACATCAATACACACTTCAAATCAAAGCATCACAAAATACAAGTTCACATAACGGGTTTCCTTTGTATAGGTCCTAATGCATGCACTGTCTAACTGAACTGATACAAGTAGATTCAAAGCCTATTCATATAATTTATAAACGTAAGAAGTTACGTATGGAAATATAAACAATACATTCAAAAGCAAAAGAAGTAGAAAACTAGAAATATACTTGTGAATAATGTGCAGCTGTGGCTTAGACCTACATAGAGTTGTGCGATGGATCAAAATCATCATCTCCATCTCGACGAGGTTGATCATAGAACTACTGCTCCATAAACTGACAATACTATGCCCAGGTCATACTAGAATGATACCAGTGAAGATATTCTCTAACATAACGCTGATACTATCCTCTTTGATTTGAGAATTGTTTTTTGAATTTTTTCTAATTTTCTGCAAATCGGCCCATCTTCCCCAAATCTAAAAATTAGAGTGTCTGTGATGATGATTTCATCAAACGCTCCTAAATACTTTGAAATGGGGGCCAATTGACCACTGATTGAAGTGGAATTTTTAAAAGAAATATGTTTTAACATTTTTAATTAAAAATATTTTTTTTTTCAAAAAATCCCCAAATTACCAAGAATCACTAGATCAGGTTACATAAGTGATTTTGTGTTTGGACACAGATTGCAACTGATTTGTGAGAAATTGAGAAATTTTGATTTTTTCCAATTTTCCACAACTTGGCCCATCTCTCCAAAATCTTGAAATCGAAGCTCCAAATTCATGATTTTTCATGCAAAACATGAAGAATCATGGATTTATAATCATTTAACACTGATTTAACATAATTTACAAAAATAAATAAATAAATAAATAATCGAAAATGCTCACTAGATCGAATAGGTGGGATATATCAACACAACCTATACGTTTTGTATCGCATAGGTGGAATACAAGATATATTGTGGGATATTTCGGCTAATATTGTTGGTAATGAAAACATAGCCTGTATCAGATGAGGAATCGTATGATCCTCAACTTGAGGGTATGGCGAGTATAACTGGGTTTTTAGTTTCCATAAGTGAGGCTCATGTTCTAGACTATTGAATTATTGGTCTCACTTGGTTGGACCATGCTTAGCAAAATCTCCCATATTGGGAGATGCTAGCCACCAATCTCAGGCCTTTGTTTTTTAGTTGAATGTGGACTATTGCTCTATTTCTCTTCTTAACCATCTACTGGTAGGGAGCTAAATGCCAGGTGTTGATTTCTTATCAATGAGATTTTTGAGATGTGGTTCATCTGTGGTTGGGTCCAAAGCACCATAATGGTTTGTAACATTGAACCACAAGCCTCGAATGTACAAACTGGAAACCTAAGTATACAACACATATCCTTGGCCATCGGGTCAAGGGTCCCAACATTCCTTATGTGTGATATCTATCGGGTATGGTATGGACACACCACTTCTAAGTTCGTCCGCGTGTTTAATTCTTTTGTGGTTATGTGATGTAAACATTGTTGTACAGTTTTTGGCATGGGAGTATGGTCTTTTGGATGAACCGATATACAAGGAGAAATTGTGAAAAAATTATCCATTCATACGTTTAGATATTTCTTGACAAAATCACGTCTATGAATTTTTAGCACCTGCATATAGTTGTGGCCTATATATGTGTGTGTGTGTGTGTGTGTGTGTGTGTGTGTGTGTGTGTGTGTGTGCACAAACATGTTATTAATACTAGTAAATGTGAGGAAGAGAAGGAAAGGGGGTTGCCCACTCGGGTGGATTCCACCGCAGTGTTTATCTGAAATCCACCTTGACCATTAGGTGAGTCACCCCATGTTAGAGCTAGAGCAAAAAACTTAGACCCATCCAGAGCCAGGGCAAAAAACTCAGACCCATCTATGATTCAAGTGGACCACACAATTAGAAACAGTATATAGGGCAACACTCACCCTTCAAATTGTTTCCCCTTGTGTGGCTTACCTGAATCATAGATGGGCTTGACTTTTAGGCCCCAGGACTAAGTTTTAGTGTATCATTTAATGGTTGGAGTGAATTGCATATAATCATCATGGTGGGCCTTGTAAAAATCAAGGGTGGATGTCTCTCTCCCAACAGTTTCCTTTGGTGTGGCCCACTTGAAACACGAGTCAACCAATTTTTTTGTCCATGGGCCTAATGTAGGATTACACATCCAATGGTCGAAGTGGATCTCACATAAACACTACGGTGCACCCTGTAAAAAATCAATGGCCGACATCGATAACCTTCTATAAAATTACTTGTTTTAACAAGAATGTCTCAAGTCCAATGTGAGTGCGGATCGTCTATGTTGAAGGCACTAGGAAATTATGTGTTGTCACTTCTCACTAGTACATGTCATTGCCAATGACACCGGCTCACAAAACACACCGATTTTATCTCTCCCGAATAGATTGTGTACTGCACAACACAACTTCTAAAATGTGAAATTTCTTTGAGCCCCACCATTATTTGTGTTAGATCTACACCATCCATCAATTTTTCCCGATCATTTTAGAGCATAAGCCGAAAATTGAGGCACATCCAAAGTTTAAGTGCACAACACCACACCACAGAAAGCAATAGGGATTGAACGACTATCATTGAAACCTTCCTAGGGTCCACTGTGATGTTTATTTGCCACTAACCTCTTCATAAGGTCACACAGACTTGGATGAAGGGAAAATACAAATATCAACTTGATTAGAGCCTTCTGTGGCCCCAAGAAGTTTTCAATAGTAGGCATCCAATTTCCATTGTTTCCTGTAGTGTGGACTACTTGAGCCTTGGATCTTCGTAGTTTTTTGTCTCATTCTCTGACACATACATCATGATGGGCCCCACAGAAGTTCCGCATGGCAACACTTTCGGTTTTCTTCTTTCCCCGGAATTTCTTGATGCGTGAAATTTACGTGGACCCCACTATGATGTGTTTCTTAGCTCCACACAGTCCATCCATGTTTTCAGATCATTCTAGTATGTAGCCAAAAGAAAGATAGATCTAAGGCTCAAGTGGACCACACCACAGGAACAATAGGAATTAGACGCCTACCATTGAAAACTTCTTGGGGTCATAGAAGGCTCTGATTAAGCTGATGTGTGTGTTTTCCATTCATCCAGGTCTGTGTGACATTATGAGAAGGTTAGGTGGAAAATAAACCTCATAGTTAGCCCTAGGAATGTTTCAATGGTAGTTTGTTCAATCCCCATTGCTTTCTGTGGTGTGGTCCACTTAAACTTTGGATGTGCCTCATTTTTGGGCTCATGCTTTAGAGTGATCTGGAAAAGTTGATGGATGGTGTGGATCTAACACATAAATCATGGTGGGGCCCAGAGATATTCCACATGTTAAAAGTTGTGTTGTTAGTACGCAAACTACTCGGGAGAGAAAATTGGCATGTTTTGTGAGCTGGTGTCATTGGAAATGACGTGGACCAATGAGAAATGAGTGGCGCAAGAGAAGATTGATGGTGACATGTGGCACATTATCACATTGGGGTCTCTTTACATATGTGGGGCACAAGATAAGATGGATGGTTGCACATGTGGCATAGTGGCATTGTGGGGCATGACCAAATATGGACAATGTCTCATTTGGCACATGTAGCACATGTGAGGCGATTGAACATGGTTAGGGGCACATTTGGGCTTTTACCCTTGAGAAACCCATTTTCCTTCCACTGTGGGAAAATGCATTTCTTAGGGGTGGAGGTAGGAAAATAAATTTGTTTATTTTCTAACAAAGATAGAAAGTGGGAATCAGTGTTTGCCACAATTTCCCACAAAGAAAGGCTTAACAAACAACGAAAAGTGAGTTTCATGGGAAACACTATTTTCTTCCCCATGCTTTCCATGAATCCAAACAGGCCCTTAGGCATTTTTATATTTGTTGTTTTTTGTTTTTCTTACTATTTATCATGTTTTTCCTATTTTTAAATTTAAAATAGAAGTATCGTGTAGCTCACGCTATGCTATTTACGCTATACGCTACAGAGGGTTGAACGCAACGCAACGCAACACGCTATGCTATTTACGCTATACGCTACAGAGGGTTGAACGCAACGCAACGCAACACGCTACCACTATTTAAAACACACACACACACAGAGAGAGAGAGAGAGAGAGAGAGAGAGAGAGAGAGAGAGAGAGAGAGAGAGAGAGAGAGAGAGAGAGAGAGAGAGAGAGAGAGAGAGAGAGAGAGATCTCAAGTCCAACTAATTCCAACTGATTAGACCACAAGTTACGACCTACCCAGCGAATAACTTCTGACTTGCTAAGTGCATGGGACATCCAACCCGCTCAATAAATTGGCCCCACCATTAGGAACACTTCATGCAAAAATCAGCCCTATCCACTGATCAAGTGGTCCGCACATGTATCCTTCTATTTATCAATGGCTATACACCTTTTTCTATGGTGTGGCTCACTTGATGATTAGATGGGGCTGATTTGTGCACTCGATGATCCTCATGGTGGGGCCAACCTATTAGGAAGATTGGATGTCACAAGCACTTAACAGGTTGGAAGTTATCTACTAGGTGGACTGTAAAACATTCTCATTTCAGCTACACTTATCCTGTGAACATCTTGTTCCTTGACTGCCAACATTCTGTCCCATAAAGAATAGTTGGTCTTATAGCTCTCCACCAGTTGAAACAAGCATCATATGTAAGGCATGGACCATAGAATTACTATTTCCACTAATTTCAATGTTTAAGATCTGATCAAGCATGTGCGTGCTGTGGCAGTAATTAGTATTTCCATTTTGAAGACTTGACATTCTTTGAAATCCTCGTGAAACATTGAATGGAGAAAAGGAACTGATCTTTTTGTTGTGAAGTGTCATTCTAATAGACCTATATTTTCTTTTCTTTTTTCTATTTTGGGAAATATTGGTGCTCCTGATTTTGAGGTTATGTTTCAGCCTTTTTGGCCTTTTCTAAAAAATCTTTACCTTTCAAAAATAAGTAAATAAAATTGAGTTTATGCTATTCTTTCAACTGTTTTCAGGTTACATCATATGCTCATGGTGCGACTGATTTGTTGGGCATTCAAATTGATGCAGCAATCAATCCTGGTTGGCAGATTTCAACCATATTTTATCCTTCGTCTTTTTCACTATTTCCTTTTGCAATTATTGCAAGCTCATAAAACTATCTTTTATCTAGCTGATTTAAGTTTGTGGTGTGTTCTTCATTAACTATGCATTTTTGTTGTCATTGTCATAGGCAATAGTGGTGGCCCTGCGTTTAATGACCAGGGGGAGTGCATTGGGGTAGCGTTTCAGGTAGATTCCCTGCTCCTGTATTGTCTAATTGATTTCTGGATCTCCACTTAGAAATCAGCCTGAATTAGACAGCATGTCGATATTTTCTTGCCGTCTTCTCTGTAAGCATGTATGTTAGACATCTTTCAACAAAAAAAAGAAGTATAGGGATCACTCATTATTCGTAGCACTTTATTCTTGCCTATGTTCTTATCAGATTCTTTGTTTAGGTTTACAGATCTGAAGAAGCGGAGAATATTGGATATGTGATTCCCACCACAGTTGTGTCGCATTTCTTGACTGACTATGAAATGAACGGAAAGTATACTGGTAAGAAAGTTTTCTTGAACTATTCGTCCCATTTTCTTGGAAACATTCTGGGAAACTCATGTGCATACCTCAGCCTTGTAATTTGGAATAGTCCAGAACATTTTATGCACTCATTGAAGATAAAATTGGAAGCGTGAAGTCTGAGTATGGATAATTCATTTCTGTGATCATCATATAGGTTGTTGCACCTTGATTAGTTTGTCCTCCATCTCCATTATCTATATTGGTAGTAGGACCACGAAACATGTCATGTTTCGCCGGGCATGGAGAGTCTTGGCCTTGTGGTAATCATTGCAGAATAAAATGGATCCGCTATTTGCAAAAGTTTAAATTTTTTTTTTTTTTTTTTTTTTTTTTAAAAGGGATTGCAAAATGGATGAATTTGGCTACTATTTTCATTGATGTTGAAAGAAAAAAAGGACTTTGTAATTTATATCTAACCTAAATCTGTGTTTCTGAAAAAGATACGGTTGATATGCAATGAAAGAGAATAACATAAGAAAGGAAAAGAGATTCAGAGTAGTCTACTGGGCTAAGGTTTTATACCATTTCCATGCTGTCTTTTTGATCCTTTTGACGCTTAGACTATTGGTTTTGAAGCTATGAGATAACTCTTCTCACTCTTGGCACCCAATTGCACTCCATAGTCCCATTCTGCAACAAGTTTTCATGCCTTAAATTTTTCATGGCATGCTTCTCTTACCTCAAGAGACAAAATGTGCTAGCAGTGTTGGTACAAAGGTTATCCTACATAGTGAACCTTTTTGCTCTCTATCACATAAAAGTCTTCAGTAAGTCTACATTGTTAGTTACTCCATTTGCTGGTACACTTGGTAGGAATCCATGGTTCCCTGTCTCAAAGAAATCTGGTATTTTGGGGTACATGTCTGCTTTCAGATCATCCGTTGATTTGGCACATTTTCGTTCGCTAAATTACTGTTATGCAATATGAGAATGCTCTCTATGTCTGCCTCTTGGTTTTAATTATAGTGATTAAGTGATAACTTTTAAGCAAGGTATTCCATAATGGTAATGGTGGCCGTAACAGCCACCACCGTTACCTTTATGATACGGGTTGTAACAGCTGTTTCAACCCCCATAATGGCCGTTATTATCTCTTTTTTTATTGAAAAAAAAAACTTGTAAAACCAATATCTGCCCCGTAACGTTGAAAAAAAATAATCTAAAAAACCTATATTTTCCCTGTAACAATCCATTATGGGGCTGTTACGGCCTTTATATGGGGCGTAACAGGACGTTAATGGCAGTTACGGTTTTCCATAACGGCTGTTACAACCCCATAACGTGTTACGGTTGGCACCGTTACCTTTACATAACGGCCTTTATGGCACATTATGCTTTTAAGCATTAGAAGTTTGTGAATATAAAGGATTTTCCCTGGAAACAGATTTTGTTATAATAGATGCAATTATTTAATTACTTTTATGAATTTATAGAGAATTAGCTATTTCCAGCCTACAAAAATGAAATCGCTCCTAATGCAAGATCGGCTTGAGAAAAATGGCCATCAATATGGGGCTTAAAAGGCTTGCAACACTTTCTATCAGGCAAGAATCATGCATAGGAAAAAAGAATAAAAGTGTGTTATACTTCTGTTTGGACTTGGTTCCATATTCTCGAACTCATGCTGATACCTTAAATTGGTACAGTTATTTCAGTTCACAATTTGATACTGTAGTTTGAATTTTTTATCTCATTATTTCAACAAGCCTTTATTATAATATTTACTGTCCAGCCCTGTGCCAGTATTTAAAAATTTTGATACCTCCAATCCTTTTTTCTGTTTCTATATATGCTTTGTTAATGTCGTTGTTTCACTCTCTTTCTCTGTTACCTGTTCAGTTCTCCTTTTCTCAAAAGCCTAAAATGCACAATAAATCTTATCTGATTGAAACTTGCATGGTTTGGCCCATGTACATAATTAATGATGGAAAGAATCTGGTTTAATGCTATATCCTTTATTCTTGCAACATTGGTTGTATATATTTTTGTGCCAACGTGACTTTATGCATGAGAGGGATATTGCATTTCATGTTAATGGAACAATTACATGTCTATAATCAACATAAACTTTTTCAGTTTGAGATGCATCAGATTTTGAGTCCATCGGTGCGGAACCTCGTAATTTGAGGTTTTTTTTTTTTTTCCATTTATGTGGCCTAGCCTGACACATTTAACTTTCTTTGGAAACTGAGAGGAGGAGGAATCAACTTACATTGTCATTGCTACTTGAACATTCAGGGTTCCCTTGCCTTGGGGTCTTGTTGCAAAAATTGGAGAATCCAGCTCTACGAGAATGCTTAAAAGTACGGTCTAATGAGGTATGTTTCTTTATGCATTTTTCTAAACTCAGATTTCCACAATCCCAAGATGAGGGAGTTCATAAATCTAAGTGATCTGAGTTGAATGTCCTATGATGGAGACATATCTTCATAAACGTATAAGGAAAATGAGAAGTTGGTTGCAGGTTCATTAGCTGTTTGGGTCTTGTTTCACTTTACATTTGAAATTTTGTATAAAAGTATGCAAGAGTTCCATTTGACTTCAAGGCTGAGATATTACCAAACTTCTTTACAGATATCATAATCCTATTTATAATGAACCAAGGGTGTATCCTTTTTTATAAGATGTATGCATTAACTGCATCTACTTTATTCACAAGATTGAATGATCATCACAGTCTGTATCTGTTGGAGCATCCAAACCCACTTTGTTGGCTCTCTAATTTGTTTAGAACTTGTGCATTGCAGGGTGTACTGGTGCGGAGAGTTGAACCTACCTCTTCTGCAAATAATGTTTTGAAGGAGGTATGTAGTATGAAAAACTGTTAATCTACTCTATTGCATTGATGCATTGAAGTAATACTTTCAAGAAAAAATGCCAGAAGCTGGTGCAAAGCTACAACCCAAACACACTATACAACAAGCACATATCATAGGCCTTTAAGCAAAGGGCTGGCCCAACACCTCAAACTTAACCTTCCTAATCACCTTTCAACACCGACCCACTTATATTTGATAACATTGACTGTTCCTTTCCCCCTAGATAAGCTATAGGATTGCCATAAAGACCAACCGCCAGACACTCCCACCTTGTTTCCCAACGCCTCTTCTTTGCCAAGCCAAAAGGAGCTCTTCTACTGTCTCCTGGCATTACTAGCGCCATTTTGAAAATCTCACGGAACTCCACCCACACATTTCAAGCAAAAGGGCAATGAATGAAGAGGTGACTAATGGATTCCACATTTTCCATACACATAACACAAACGTTGGGGAGTATCAATAATATCTTTTGAAGATTGTCGATAGTCAACACCTTCCCACTAGCCAAACAAAATTCGCAGCCTTAGGAGGAGCACCATAAAACCAAATCTTGGATGTGCGATTTTTACTCTCCCAAAGAGTTCACCTTGTAAAAAGAGTGGACGGAGAACCTGCCCAATTTGTACATTTTCCACAACATGGAATCTTTCTTTCCCAAGACTGGAGTGGAGGATTGGAGCTTTTCTTGAAGCCTTACAAACTCCTCCACTTCTTTGTCCAACAAGTTTCTACTGCAAGGAGGTAACCAAACCACCGCCCCACCACAAGGGGAGAAGCATCCAACAACTGGAACATTTTCCTCTAGGGAAATACGTGCTAGCGTCAGAAACTTAGATTGAACTAAACTTATTCCCAAGCGACACATATTCCTAGAACCAAATCTTCTCCTCATTCTCGAGAGATAAGTGGATCCTCCCTAAACCTTCCTACCACACTTGATACCAATGTTTTCCATATCGTTATCATGTCATGTATCGCACCCTTGGGATACAGATACATATCAGTTATTGCATGGGATGTATTGGTTGTATCGTGTAATGTATTGTTGTTGTTGGGGAACATTGGGAAATTGGTCTAATTTTTCAATGAAACTTTAGGGATTGTTAAAAAAAGACGTCAATACACACTTAGAAATCAAAACATCACAAAAAACAAGTGCACAAAATAGGTTTCCTTTGTATGGGGTCCTAATCTATGTGTTGTCTGATAGATTGAACTGATGCAATTATATTCAAAGTTTATTCATATCATTTATGAATGTAAGAAGACATGTATAAAAACACAAGCAATATATTCAAAAGCAAAAGAAGTAGAATACTAAAAATACACTTGTGAATAATGTGTGTGGTTGTGGCTGTGGCTCAAACCCACAGAGCTGCATGGTGGCTCAAAATCATCATCTCCATCTTGACGGGGATAGGCACAGTATTGCTGCTCGACAAACCAACAATAGAATAGTACCAATGAAGACAGTCATTAATATAACTCTTGTATTCATCCTCTTTAAATTGAGAAAATTTGCGAAAATTTTGAAAATTTCCCAATTTCTGCAAATCTACTCATCTTTCCCCAAAGCTAAAAATTAGAGTATGCGATAATGATTTCATCAACCACTCCTAAATACTCTGAAATGGGGGCCAATTGACTACTGATCAAAGTGGAATTTTTAATTTTATTTTAACATTAGAGTATGTGATGATGATTTCATCAAATTAGAGGGTGCGCGAGATACAACGCAGGGAAAGATCCCGTGCCACACCTAAAAACCCTCACAAGATCCTCCACTTCTTCCATGGACATGTGCACATCTAATGACCCACTCTTGGATATATTGACTTTTAGCCCCAAAATTGTATCGAAGTCCCTCACAACTTTTGTCAAATTATCCACCACAATACCATCCGCTTCACAAAAGAGAACATTGTCGTCTGCAAATTGAAGTTGAGAGATCTGAAGACTTGAGTTTGCTATCTTAAAACCTTGAAACAAGCTGCCACTTAACCCTTGTCCAACATGTTATTGAAAGCTTCGGCCACTACCACAAACTGAAATGGGGAAAGCGGATCTCCCTAATGGATTCTTCTAGATGCCTTGAAAAATCCATTTGGGGACCCATTAACCAATACTGAAAATTTGGCCAAGCAGATGCATTCTATGATCCAGCCTCTCCACCTTTGCTTGCATCCTAGCTGCTTAAGCGTATTCAAGGAAGCCCTAGTTAATGTGATCATAGGCCTTCTCGATATCTAGCTTGCAGATAATACCCTTTTTATTTACCTTATACCGAGAATCAATGCACTCATGCGCTATAAGCTCACTGTCGAGAATATGCCCACCTTCAACAAATGCCCCTTGGACCTAAGAAATCACACCTTCAAAAACCACCCGAAATCTTGACATTAAAGTTTGGCTTGAATTTTATACGTCCCCTCTTTCAAAGAAGTTGTTAATTGTCTAAAAGGAAAAATAGAAAGGAAAAAAAGAAAAAAAATATCATTGCTGAAGCAATTTTTTGTTCTTATGCAAATTGATTTTCATCCCAAGCCCATTTGCATGCAACCTGCTTCTAGATTTCCCACAAAATAGACTGCAACACCCAACTTTAATTTAACAATGTTGTTTCATATCTAGTAAACTTATTACTTGGCCTTTAGAAATCCCATGACTTTTAGGAGAATTGCATAGAATACTAGAGCTTGGCCAATGCTTAGGAATTACAACAATTACAATCAAAGTTTTGACTTCAAGGGTTGTTAGTAGAGCTGGGCATCGAGTCGAGTTGGACCGAGTTAGGGCTAACCTGACTCGATCCGGTTTTGAAATAGGCCCGACTTGAACTCGATATTGAGTCCAGTATGCCTGACCCGATCTGAATCCGAGTATGGCCTGGGCTGATCCGGACCGAGTCCGATTTGGTCAGAAGTACCGAGTCGAGTCGAGTTGGCACCAAGTCGTATTGAGAGATGAGGGAGGGAGGGAGTGGAGAGGAGAGAGAGAGAGGAGGAGGAGGAGGGTGGTGGTGGTGGTGGGTGGCTACCGGACTTGGAAGAGGAGGATGAGGGAGGGAGAGAGAGTTTGGGATCAGGTCGAGGTCAAGTGCAACAGGTAGGGTTAGAGATAGTTAGAAATTAGGTTTTTTTTAATAATTATTATTTAATATACCCGAAAATGAGTCGAGTCGGGTTTCGGATCGAGTCGAGTTTGACCGGATCGAGTTTTGGGTCGAGTTACTGGGTAACTCAAACTCGACTTGGTTTGAGTTCGGATTGGGTGAAGCCTACTCGATTCGGACCGACTCACCCATCCAGAAATCCTACATCAATGGCTAGGATGGTGCCACGTGGCATTCATCCAATGGTTAAGAAAACTCTAGAAACATTCAAGACACTTTCACACTATCCTAGCTACAAAACAAACCAATGAACTCTGAAACCTTCCAGAGATCTCTACACCACTCTACAATAGTGTAGACTACTATAGAATTCTCTACATTACACTCCAAGAAACTAGAAAATTCTAGATGTACAAGCTTCACATATTTACAAGTAGACCTAAGAATGGGAATGTTCCAAAGTCAAGCTCTACGTCTATGACAATTCTCCCCCACCTATTGCGTCGACGCTCTCATTTTTCCCTTGCAGAAGGTTTTAGAAGGACAGCATGGAAATTTCATCCATGTTGTTCGTGGACTGGTCGTTGCTTCATCCTTGGCCTTCTTGTCATCCATCAAAACCCAGAGAATGAGATGGGAGCAAACCACACAACTGAGAAAAGAAGTCAGTTGAAGAGGCCACCACTCACCACTGATTGGCTCTTCCCAACAGAGTTTGGCCCTCAATGAAAGCAACATCAAACAGAGAACTAAAAACTGACCATACCTTCTTTGCCAGATCCCCTCCTGCAAGGAGAGGATCCAACGTTTCTGTTTGAGGTGGGCCACAGTCGGCTTGGCAGCATGAGCACTTGGAGGCCGGGGAGACACCCTTCGCTTGCACTCTAACATCCACTGGGGTTGCCCCGTGCAGGACCTTCCAGACAAAGACTGAGATTCTTGGTGGCAGTTTAGAATGCCAAATCCATCTCGCCCAGCTCCTACGAGCTTTCCATACAGACTTGACATTAAATGCTCCCGATGCGGACAGCGGCCAAATGCATCTGTAGTCACGGCCAGACAAGCAGCAGCCTTCTTACATAATGAAGTCCAACATGTTGGTAGGCAGGGTAAAGAGATGTGTACCAGGTAAGAGGCCATCCGGCCCCAGGACATCCTTGACACGAAGTCCCTGCAAAGAGGTTGGAATTGCATCTGACAGCCACTGAGATAGGGGCCTAGCCCAGTCCAATTCGCTTCCCAGGCACTGCACTTCCCTGTCCCTACCAGCCAAAGAGCAGAAGAATCTAACAGAGGAAAAGTCTTCTGCATGCTGCTCCAAAACGGCTACATGTTCCTCGACTGTGAGCCCCCTGTGCTGCTGGAGAGATCAATCTCAGATTTTACACACATAAAGTTCGATACCTGTGTGTTTCGTATCGCACAGGTCGGATACAAGATATATCGTGGGATACATCGGCCGATATCGTCGATACTTAGAAACACTGGCTTGGACAAATCACGCCTCTTCTCAACGTGTTTAGTTGTAGTCACATCTGATGATGCCATGATGCCCATATAACCCACGAAGCTTTGAAACCAATTCTCATGGACTTTCTTTACTCCTCAGCACCCTAGCCCCTTTGGCACTCATGCAAACTATAATAGTGTAGATTACTCTAGATGTCTCTACATTACAATACAAGACACTTGAACATTATTGACTTCTATACTCTTTTCAACTGTTTACAAGCTACATATGTACAGGTAGAGCCAAGAATGGCTATTTTCCAAAGTCATGCTCTATGCCTGTGACTGGGGTCTCCTTTGGTGTAATCAACTTTAACTCCTCGGTCTCTGCTTCACAGAGTGTGCCATGCAGCTACATGTGCAACGTTGGGAACTGCTATTGATGACCATCTAGTTAATATATGGAACCGACCTTTCTACTTTCGGCAATTCAATAGTACAAACAAAGGTAGAAAAAAGGGTTTATGTAGTCAGGGTGGGTGTAGAACTGTAGATATCAATTCCCATATTTAATTTCTGCGTTCTTCACTACTATAGTTTTGGCTATTGAAATGTTAAAGTCTGCAATTACTTTTAGCTTTTTTTTTTTTTAAAAAAAATAAAATTTTGAATAGATTTTCATTTGTCTGATGTTTATTGAATCCATTTTGAAGGATACTGAGTATTTAATTTTTGTGCAAATTTTTATCAGAGAATTTGAAAATAATCCTGGTATTGGTTGTGCTTTTCCAGGGTGATGTGATTGTAAGCTTTGATGATGTGCATGTAGGGTGTGAAGGAACTGTCCCATTCCGATCAACTGAACGTATCGCATTCCGCTACCTTATAAGTCAAAAGTAAATTGTTCACATCCTCCATGGCTAGCCAATGAATCTGGAACTGAACCTTTGAAAATCACCATCTGCATGTTTCCTTTTCTAGCCACTGCATTTAGTGCATTTGTCAATATTTCCCATTTCTTCTATTATGAATAATTTACAATGTAAGTGGAATGATCCTGCACCACAGTTATGCTCAATTTGGCATGGCACATCATGCAAGTATGGATTCTATGAGATAGCATTCACATAATTTTGTTATGCCTTTCCATGTACTTGAGACATGCCACTTTCTGGCTGTATGGTACATGTCCAACAATGCATCAAACACAACAAATGGCAGTATCTCGAGTTTCCATTCAGCCGTCAGGGAACCTCATGCAGTGCCACTTATTATTATTATTTTTTTATTTAAAAAAAAAAAAAAAAAAACCAACAACATTAACAATGTGGATAGGATTAGCCCATATTTTGACATCTTTCAATTTCATCCATACCTGTATGCATGAAGGTGGCTCCGATTTAATTGGGTAGGATTAACCCAATCCATTTCATTTTGAGATGGAGAAAACGAAACAATGTGCACAAGGCTTCCTTTTTAGTGGGTTTCTGCTGCCTTCTTGGATATTTTGGATAAACCAAACACCCAATTTTTTGGGACCAAAATATTTTCAGATTAAAAAAAGAAAAGAAAAAAAAAACAGAGGCAAGATTCACCTTTGTTCCAAACAGGCCCTTCAACATGTTTGTGTTCAAATGATGCTCCCATATACCCTGAATTTATCAATTCATTCTTCAATTAAACTTTCCATATCTGTTTCATAGCTTGCATCTTGACTGAAAGTTACACAGGCTCTCAGACAAAATGCTGTTTGAAACAATCAGGTTCCAAGGAGATGTGGCAGAGCTTGGCATCATTCGAGAAGGGAATCACATGAAAGTTCAAACAGTTCTGAATCCACGTGTTCATTTGGTATGCAGTTAGAACCTCTTCTCGTTGTACTGTAAATCCTAGTTTTATGAGTTTCTTTGTTCTGTATGTTAATGTACTGGTTTTTTCCCCTTTCAAGGTGCCTTATCACATTGAAGGAGGGCAGCCTTCATATCTCATCGTCGCTGGTCTTGTGTTCACACCACTCTCCGAACCTCTTATAGAGTAAGTTCTATTTAGTTGCCACCACTAACAATCTGCAGTGATCTTTACAGTTTGCAGCCTGGAAACTTGTGCCTGTACTGATATCATTACATTGATAAATTTTAGAAGAATGCAACATTCTAATAGTTAGTCACTGGCTTTGTATGGCAGCGAGGAATGTGAAGACTCAATAGGGGTAAGTTTTAGAATAATGTAGAATGTGACTTTATGTGCTCAATTTGGAACTGATATTGTGTGCTTATCTTTTCCCCTTTTGAGGATATATAGAAATGTCCAACCTAGCAAAATGGTGCTATCTATTGAGGCAGCGACATACAGGTGGGCCCACATTTAGGTGATGGTTGGGATGCATCATGAATGGGGCATATCCCAAAAGTTCCCTTGCTATTCTAGGTAGCTATCCTGTTTAATGCAGACCATTAGCTGAATCATTTCATGGGATATTAGTCAGGCTGTCTGATGGATGAGATTTTTGTGGCATGACCCATCTATAATGAGATCCACCTGATGAAAGGTTTGGATCGCTGAAAGGTGAGCCCCACCTGTACAGTTGTTGGTACAAGCCAAAAGGGCCATTTGGTTTGGTCATGCATTATATACTTCCTCAATTTTTTATTCTCTATTGTAAAAAGTGAATTTAGGTGTTCATGGTTTTTTGATCAGCTGAAACTACTGGCAAAGGCACGGTACTCTTTGGCAAAGTTCAAAGGAGAAGAGATTGTGATCTTATCGCAGGTTAGTTAATAACTTCTCCAAGTAATTCATGTACCCTCGTTATTCATCAATGCATTGATTCTATATATCTTACAACTATGGATTGGGAGCTCTAGAAGGTATCTTTAGCTCAAGAACTCAATGGTGAATGTCTGTTTAAAGTAAAACAAACAAAATTATTTATGTAGAAAGGAAAATAAAAGCTGGAGAGTTTTGTACTCAAAGCCTCCAACTAGTCTTTTCAGGGGAGATTGAGATGGAGGGGCCCTAATTGGGCTCTACAGGGCTGGGCCAGGGCCAGCTGGCCCTGATTAGGAATCAGGCCTAATGTTTGAATGGTATGGATATCCTAGCCCATTGGCATGGTACTTATATAGTGATATATGTAGAAATTTCTTGTAACATGGTACCTATATAGTGATATATGTAGAAATTTCTTGAAATAAGCCTAAATGGTAAAAAATAAATTCCTACACAAGTGGCATGGTGTACACACACACACACACACACACACACACACACACACACACACACACACATAATTTCTTGTAATCAACTGAGAATATGGTCCTCGACGAAGTGTGTTAGAGTAGATTTGGGTAATCTTTCTAGATTAGGAATCTTCTATATTTTTTAAGCCGTGTATTTATTGAAATCTGTACAAATCTTCTCTTCTATATATTTTAGTTGCTTTTAATGAAGTAAACTAGTTACAGTTTCCACATTGTAGTCTCTTGTGGTTTAACATGGTATCAGAGTGACAATTCTAATTTATTGTGTCCATTCAACCACCACTGTCCATTCCCGATTTGCATCCCTCGCTTCTGTAACCTGTCTCGTCTCTACCATCCATGTTTTTTGTTGGGATTTGGGCCGGACTGCATGAGCCCCTGTCTCTCCATTCATTCTCATCAGTTGGTGTGGTTAGACTGCCACCGTCCTCCTCAAATAGCGACAACACTACTGCTGCATAGCTGCGACACTCTGCAGTCACTGAACAACAGCAGCATCATTGCCTAGCGTCAGGCTGGCACTGACTCTCTCCTCACCTTTCTTCTCTGGCTATCTTTGCCACTTGAAGGTGGCTTCCGTCACATGATGCAACAGCATCCAATGTCTCCATTTTCCCATCCTGGCCCGTGTTACGCTGCAACATCTCTATTCTTGAATCTCCAAGGGACAGAATTGAGCTGGGCCCTTGCGATGGTGGGTGTGAGATTTGAAGATGGACCTGGCTCCCTTGCGCTAGGCATTGTTCATCCAGACTCAGCAATGACTGTAACACCATTATCATCTTCTCTCAGAACCCTTTCTGATAGAAGTTGCTACCATCATCATTGTCATCTGTCAAAACCCATCACCGCCACCATTGGATCTGCAACTGTCACATCTCGCAACCATCAGCAATCACCGCCTCTATTCTTGCATCTTCCATTGATTCTAGGACAACCACCACTGAAATCCACCTTCACCATTAGTGTCCTCTGCTTCTTTGTAGCCCTGTTGTTCTTTGCAAATCGCTGTTCGAAGCTGTCACCATCATCTGTTGCAATCCAACAACCCAACACTGCAAGCCTTGTCATCTTTGCATCTTCTATCAATCCAAATCCGGTAGCCACCATATTCATCTCCACTGTTTCTGATCTGACAGGTGGCGTCCTGCATCACCAGCACCAGCACCACCAGAACTTGATGCTGGATTTCTGCTCACCCATCCTCGTATCTGGCATCCGACCTCCATCATCGGCCAAATTTCTTGAAACCAAGTTCTCAAAGTTGGATATTAAGGTTTTTCTTAGGGGAAAGAAATGATGGCAATTTGGGGATTTTGATTTTGATTTTCAGTTGTGCTGAAGATACGGATAGTTGTTAGACTCAATTGTTCTGTCATGTTTATTGTTTGCGTATAATGTCGAGAGCATAAGAGAAGACATCAGTTGGATCAAACCATGCGTTTGTCATGCCATTTTTTGTCAAATGTGGTAATGCACTTGCCTCGTCTCGTTAGCCTCATGGGCCTTGATCAATCATGTCTCTATATACCTACGATGATGTATCTCCATGTACAAGCCTTTTGACAATGTTCTTTTTCCTCTTCTTCTTCTTCTTCTTCTTCTTTTTATTTTCTTTTTCTTTTTCTTTTTTATTTATTATTATTATTATTTATTTATTTATTTATTATTATTTTTTTGTGTGCGTGTGTGTGTGTGCTAGGCATTTTGGACCAGACTTGTTTTTGTGCCGGGTGTATGCACCAGACCCCATTACCTTGGTTGGCCTTATGGCTAGACCCGTTTTTATCTTGCTTCGGGAACATTTAGAGCCATCGGAAGAGTTACAGTTGAACTCCCAGCCACCGGAAGTGTATATCCACCAGAAGAGCAATGGGTGTAATCTCGGCTATTTTTAGATCATTGGTCAATCGTCGAAAGTGTCAATGGTTCACATCCCAGAAGTAATCAAAAGTGCTTGCTCACCTCATGCGACTCGTTTCGCCACCACATTATCGTTGACTTTTGCTTTTGCTTTTGAATAAATGGTCACCATACCTTTCGAAAAGTTACTCCTTTTAGAGTACCTTGAATTTGAGGAGGGATGATAGAATGGATTAGGGTAATCGTCCTTAGATTAGGAATCTTGTATATTTGTTGAGCTGTGCATTTATCGAGATCTCTACGGATCTTCCATCTCTTCTATATATTCTAGTTATTTCAATAAAATAAACAAGTTACAATTTCCACGATGTAGTCTCTTATAGTTTAACAGAGTGGAATGGCATGATAGGATTCGGGTAGCCAACCCCCATTTGTTGAGATAAGGCTTATATGATGATCAAGTACACTCCCTACTGCCCATGCTCTTACCTTTATTATAGTCACTTCACAAGGAATGTACAACTCTATATCCCCATTTTACATACAGGTGTGGCTCATAAATGTCTATGTATTAATTAATAAATTGAAACTGGAGCTTTGTGAAGCCAACACACACCTCTACCCACTTGTTTGGTCATCCGTATGATGCATACACTTGGCCCAAAAATCAGGCTGGACAACTCGTTAGGTGGTCCATACATGTAAGGAAACAATGTATGGTTTAAAAAATTGCCAGTGGCCATTCAACATGCACATGTGGCCCATCCAATGAATTGACAGCCTGATTTTTCCCAACCAGGTCATCTTTGTGGCTGGAGCATCAGGTGCACTTCCCAGATGTCTCCCATGGTGCAAAACAGCAGAATGCTTAGTAGATTCTGAAAACTGACTGTTCCCGGTCATGGCCTACTTCCAGCTTCGAAGACATGAGCTCAATAATCTTCCCACACACTTCCATGGAGAGTCGTATGGAACATAACTGCCACATGTCTTGAGCTTTGTTTTCCTCTAAACAAAGGAGACATCTCTTTATTTATATTATGCTTTGGTGCAATGGGATTTACTTATTAGAAGTAGTTCTGCAACTATCAAAATAAGCAGTTTTTTTTCCCTGTTTTCTTTTGAATGCCTAAGCTTGTACTCCTTGCTTTCATATAGGTCTTAGCAAATGAAGTAAACATCGGGTATGAGGATATGGGCAATCAGCAGGCAAGTGATCTCTCCTGCTCCTGAATTTTGATGTCTCCATCCAGGGCAGTATATATATGATTACTTATAATCTACAGGTTCTGAAGTTTAATGGGACTCGGATCAGAAATATATGGCACCTAGCACATCTTGTTGACTGTAAGCACTCTGACTGTTATTTGTCCTGGAACTATATGGTCCTGGGCCTCAACGATTGTACTGTTTGCTCTGGCTCACAATTGTTAATGTGGGGCCCATGGTTTGGTGATCAGATTCCAGACCATTGATCTGATGGGCCAAAGCATGGATGAGGGATCCAAAAGGCTTTTCAGATTTGAAGATCCTGCTCTTAGATCTTTGGCCCCATTGAATGTGGACCATTGCCATAATTCTTTTACCAACCATCTCTGTGGGCCCACTGGTTGAAAGTTTAGGATCTTCCGACCTGGAGTTTTTTGGGTCATTACCAATCAGTGGAGGGCCCATCAATTCAATGACTTGGATAACTAAACTATAGGTTCCATATGTAGAGTCTGGTACAGTGTTTCAAACCTGGTCATGAGTGGAATGGTTACGGCCAGAAGTGGCCAGGAAAGCAGGCCTGGTCATTGCAGACCTGGTTCACCATAGGTGGCCAACAGATCTCATAAAGAAAATGCATTTTCACAGGTTGATATCAAACCTGCAACCTCCATTTAGAGGATCAATGCTCTTACCAATATGTCAAATGCATACCATTTCTTTATTCCTTTTATTTCAATTAGTTTAACTAGATTCTCATTTCAGAATACCTTTGGACTTCACTGCCCAAAAAAACAGGTGGGTGTCTGGCCCGGGTTTTAAAACATAAGTTCCACGTTTAAGAAAACCATGCTTATCGAGGCTAGGGACCCAATAATTCCTCTTATTAATAATTGTTTTCCATTCCATCTGAACTGTTATGACTCTGCTTGTTTATGACATCGTGTAGATTGCAAAGACAAGTACTTGGTTTTCGAATTCGAAGACAATTTTCTTGCTGTTTTGGAGAGAGAATCAGCCGCCGTTGCCTCTCCTTGTATTCTCAAGGATTATGGAATTCCATGTGAAAGGTCACCTGATTTGTTGGAACCATATGTGGATTCGTCAGAAGACAACCAAACAATGGATAAGGATTTTGGCGACATCCCTGTTTCCAATTTGGAAATCGGATTTGACGGGCTTCTTTGGGCATGATCAATTGTACCCAATCAAGGTAAATAAGAAATCACTTAAAGCTGTTAATGGGCATCGAATCCAAGCTATTAAAGGCAGAAATCAGGCCTAATCCCCCAATCCTCTTTGCAATTTGAGTTATATATTTCGCATTGGTTGTAACAATTTGCAGTTCATATATTAGTCCGAAGCATAAACATGCCAAATTTTTGTTGTAACATGTGGGATGGATATGCTGGTGCGTAGGTGGGTTGTCAAGGCAGGGCTTTTTTTTCCTCTTTCTCAAATGGTACTAAATTCCAAATCTCTTCTTTCCCCCATTTCATTGTGTTGTAATCTTATTGACTTTGATTTTCATTCCAAGCCTACAATAATACAGAAAGGTAGGTATTCAGTAGAGACCTGTTAACTTGTTAAAGGGATTAATGCAGCTAGACTTCTAGGGACTTGCCAACATGGCATGCATGGAAAAATCTGAGCTGTTTCCCAAGCCCTACATTGGTGAGGCAGCCAAAATCAGGCAGTTTTAAGACATTTTGCAAGTGATTATCCTGTTAGAAAGAAAGGATTCGTCTTTCAAGATGGGTGGATGTGAAGAGATGATATGGCTATATCTTAAGTTATGCTATGACATTTTATTTTTTCTGTCAGCATGTGATGGGTGTATAATATCCAACTGGGTTGTTAACTGCTGGTCCCAGGGTTTGTTGTAGGCTCAGATTTTGAACTTTCTGGGCTGGGCTGTTAGGTTGGACTAATAAAAGAAATTTTGAGCATTGCCCTATAAAGCTTTTGGCCAGGCTCTTATTTCTTTTATTCCTTTCTTTCCGGCAAGCAGACAATGATTGTGGTCTTCATGGATACGTCTTTGATAGAGCTGGCAAGCCTTTCTTCTCTTATGATCGGGAGAGAATGTGGTTAGCAGCTGGGCTTCATCAAATGGACTAAAACCATACTGTGGGAGAAAGTTGAAGAAGCCCCTTTCAGAATACCTTTTACCCGGAGAACACTTGTTCCTTTGAGAAGAGTGTGATACCACCACCTATCAAGCCTGGCTAGTGATCCATGGAGCTGCATACCTACTCACCCTGTCCATGCATATCATTCTCTCCGGAAGGTTGGCTGCCTATCCTAGATCTTCCTATTTCTACCAAGATCCCAGGCACGATTGGGTGTAGTATCAAGGTGATCCTGTTTTGCTAGGCCCAGGACTGGCCCATTGACAGCCCCATGGTCCAATTTTGTTTGTGTTGTTGTTGGTAGCTGCTGCGGCAGTAGCTGCAGAACTAAGTTATACCATTGACTGTCCATTTGAACCTGTCATCAGCCTCATTTATATAATCAGGCTATCATCATGGTGTGGCCTGGCCTTTTCATTTTTTCCTTTTATTTGCATGGTCGGATAACCATTTCATTTCTAAAATGGTGTTGACTCATACACCATTAAATAGAAGCAAGGATGAGCATCAATCTGGGCTGCTCGAGTGGGCCTCGTTGTGGATATCAACGAGAGGTTTGCATTGGGTTTTCGGTGGGTCAGATCATCATCTGGCCCAACCAATTGATAAGCTATGTGGTGAAGTCAGGTTGGATGTGGTTCAACCCAGGCTAGACCCATTTTTACTAAAAAGGACTGCAATTCCAAACTGAGCCCCGGCCCATTACCCATTTAGATTGGGTCAAACCTGCCTTGGAAACGGGTCAGGCCAGTGGGCAACTCGACCTATTGCCACCCCAAAACAAGCCTACCTTTTATGCATTTTATCGTTGGGTAGTTTAGACCTCGTGCCTCGGTTGTTTAATTAGGCCTGTTTGGCTTTGCTTTAAAAAATGCATTTTGCGATTTTGCTTCTGAAAATCAGTTTTTTAAGCTTTAAGGGCCTGTTTGGCATTTCTCAGTGCTTTTAAGAATGCGATTTTTTTAAGGAAACAACCTCCGAATGTTGTCTTTTTTTTTATTATTATTAATAACAGCTCGATGAATGGCCTTGACCTCCGAATCTTGTCTTTGATCCTGTTGCAGCATAAAATACTTGATATCCATGCACCTTAAAACGGTACATGCCACATAAGTTGACTCAAAGTGAACTGTGTACATCATGGAACTCACTGTTGCTAAGCAACGTTCCCAAAATCAGATTGGTTAATGGATCCTCACCTTCGATTTTTAGTCACTTGTTTGTTGAAATAGGACCACCGGATATAATTTTAATCAACCCCCCCGGTGTGGCTTGCCTTAGGTTTTTTTATCGGTCTAATTTTTAGTATATATTGGGACACACTTTGTTGGACGTAATGGATATTGCACATGTATTATGATGGGTCCATGATCTCAGGTGTTTTACCACTGCATACTGTTTACACTTGTTTCCGGTGATATGATGTGGAACAATCAAAGGCTGTTACATGTTGACACCACACCACGTGACTGCAACTGACACAATACCTACTCTGCAAACCGTTATGCACACCTTTAGGAAGTATGCATGACACGTGGTCATGATTATCGGGCCCATTAATGAGGTAGCATACCTAGCACGTTTATAAGAGATCCACCGAGGACAAATCTAGCTATGATATTTTCGGTGAAATTGTCTCCCACAATCCTTTCAAAATGAGAGATTCTCAGAGACGTTTAGAGTAGCTATGGCTTTCAAGAAGATTTTGAAGAACCAAAGATCAGACTAATGTCCAAGCGAGCCCAACTCAAATAAGGAGAAACAGACACATTAACCCGGTTGGGTCTAGGACCATGACTTGATCAGAAAAAAGAAAACACAAATGGGGACCGAAGAAGGATATGATATATCCGATAACGGATTTGTATCAGACAAATCCAAGCCGCTCAACAAGGAGAACAGAAGAGATAGAAAGATCGCCTACATCTGATCTAATAGCCGTAGGTCCATTGGTATTAAAAGAATAAGAGATTTTAATGTGATGGATCCAACCCATCTCCAATAATGGATCTGTATCAGGTGTCAAATCCCACCCCTACCTTCAAGAATTGAGTGATCTAGACCTGGCCACTCAGATGAATAGGCGTGATGGGTCTTAGGGCCAGGTGATCCCCTAACAAGTATTAATCCTATAGGAGGGCATCTACGCGGAGGAGTGAAAATTTGAGATCCATTGGCTTTAGACCTCTTAGAGACCTTTCTAGTTAGTAGGTTTTAGATTTGTCGAAGAGACTTTCTTATCTGGAAAGGTTGCAATGTGAGAGCGAAGGATCTGAGACTAGCAAGAAAACCCCAACAAGGGTTTCACTGCCTCAACATTCGATAAAAAGAGCAATTGAAGAAGAGCTCAGGGCATCAAGCCAAACACATCAATATATCCTTCAGGTTATCTTTCAATTATCTTTCTCAACATAGTCTAGCCTAGCCTAGCCTAACTTTACATTGCCACTGCATAGCCCGCTACAACACTTTTAGGAGTAAAAGTAAATTTTCTACAACCTTAAGTTGTAGACTGTGATCATCTAAGTTCCGATTTAGCTAATTGCACCCACCTCGATCGTCTATTCCAATAAACCCATCAAGTATTTATCGTTTTTCTTTTCTTTATTTATTCATTTGGTTGTCTCACAACCTATCGATTATAATGAGCATCATCTCCAAATAGTAATAAAATTGACAACATTTTTCCTTCTTTAATTTACCTGTATATCCTCATTCCTTTAAGAAATATATTAAACTGAGAGTGTTGGTGAAAGAATAATTCCTCAAGTCCATAGACTCACGTCTATTGTCACAAGGCAGAAAGAACTCATCCGTAAGGTGATAACGCATAAATATTGTATATTTATCCTCTCAATTACATTAGCTTTCTTGGTATTTAGGTGCTAATTTGATCTAATTATATATATTTTTTACATGCATTGTGTTAAGTCTAGTTTTTATCGTACACCATGAAACTCAATATTCAGGATGATTCTACTGAGTGATTAATAATTTGAACTCAATTAGGTTGTTTGCTAAGTATATTAGAATGTAGATTTATTTTAATTTTAAAAACTAGGGTTCTTTAGAATTCTATCGTTTAGATTGTTTTGAGAATTATACGGTTTACATAGTGAACTTTTCTAGAAAAAAAATTTGATTGGATTTGAAATATCTTTCGCGTGTTTTACTTGAGATTAGCAAAATGTTGGTTGGGGTGTGAAAATTCCTAAATATTGTATATTTATCCCTTCTATTACATCACTTTTCCAATGTAAATTTATGATAAATTGGTTGAATTTAATATGTATTCATCATACATGAATATTTCAGAGTCTAAGTCAGTTTTGTGCTTTAAGTGATGAAATAAGGTCCAAAAGAATGAAAGTGAAGAATTGAAGATTTAAAGGCCGAAGATAAAGAGGCTTAAAGACCTCAAGATCCAAGCAAAAAAAAAGTATCGAAGTGAAGAAAGCTATCGAAGATCATGTGCATTTAAACAGAAGAAACTAGATGAGTTTCAATTGATCGAACTCAGGGTTCGATCGATCGAGAATATGTCAAGATGTCTTGAGCGATCTGTTTAAGTGATTGAAAGAGGCGAATTTTCAACAGATACTCTTTAGGCAAATTGTGGATCGATTGATCGATCTATAGATAGGTTCAATCAACGATGGAAATTCAGAATCATGAGAAAAGCTTGCTGGACACTTTTTGATGAGGTTGATCGATCGACAGGTGAAAGATGAGCTATTGATGTCCTAAAGGGGGGGGTGAATAGGACCACCAATTTCGAGTATAAATTACGAAAATAATAATCCCAATTGCACAATGTATTGAAACATTGATTTCAATTAATTCGTATGACAAACTTCACCTCTTATTTTAAGCACGATAACCTTATTTCACAACATCCTCGAAATTAAATTTTCAAAACAAAAAGGAAACAAAAAAAATAAATAAATAAAATAAATAATCACCATAAATGCACAAGGGGTTATAGTGGTTTGACGCTTAAACCCACACATACTCTACTCATAAAATTACTACCTTCGTAATTTTGGCTTTCACTTTATCAAGATTTTCACAGGTTCACCATAACAACGTTTATAGTTCTTGTGATTTTCTCGGACTATTACAATAAAAATGCCTTTTGTGATTTCCACAAATCAACATCTTTTGTGATTTTCACGGGCTTACCACAAATCAACCCAAATGAGATTATTTGGATATCTAAACAAAACTCAAATAAAATAATAATAATAACAATATTTATCTTCATATGTTGATTTGAAAATGTAGTCCAGGCTTGAAGCAACGATCTTCTTTCTTAAGAGTCGATGAAACAATGTAATGCTCAACCAAAAAGAATATAGGGATCAAATGTATTTCAAGGAATAAAAATCCTAATTACTACAGATTCAACTTTCTATTTCACAAGTAGAGTATAGATTACTCTCTAATTGCATTTAACATTAACTTGAGAAAGAGAATTAAATAAGCTAAATAAAAATAATAATTACCACACAAATAGTTTGAGGAAGACCTGAGTTTCTCTTCAACTTATAAAAGGTTTATAGTGAATTTCGTTGTAAAAATGAATGAGAGAATGTCCCTATTTATAGCCAAACAATATGAAAATTCAGTCAGTCTAAAAATAGGTTTGTCAGGATAAATTTTAACGATTATATTTTAACGGCTATCAAATTGCGCGGGATAAGATTTATTAAAAAGTTGGTTAGCCTGAGCCAAAATTTGAATTGCCGAATTTAGGGTTCGGTTGGCCGGATCCCTTTGAAATTTAAAAGTTTCATTGCTGAAAATTGACCCAAAACAACTTTGAGTTGGTTGAACTTTCAGTTCGGCTGTCCGAACCCAAGGTTATGTTGTTCGAATTTGTAATAAAATTTTTAAACTTTTGAATATGGAATCTTGATTAAAACCGAAGTTGGGTTATCCGAAGTAAGTTGGGATGGCTGAACCTAAAGTTGGGCTAACCGAACTATAGTGAACTTACACTATAATTTACAGTTTAAAACATTTTTCGAAAGGACCCATCCTAAAGTTTGTCTAAGGTCATTCCACCTAGTGGTTAACATATACAGAGATTTTAATCTAGAAACCATATCAAGTCTTGAAGTCTTGAGATGTCGAACTGAGCTTCATGAAATAATGTAGAAGACTAATGTTGTAGATGTTAACATTTTTGTCTATGAAATTTGACAACCCCATGTGTGCTACAACTATAAACACTTACAGCAGGTCAAGCCGATTGATCGAACACGATGTCCAAGTTTAAAAATTAGTTGTTAGATATTATTGGAAATCATCGATCAATGGGTTCGATCGATCAATGGCATGTGTAACTGCGTAAATCAAAGTCGGTTTGTGAATTTTTCAAAATGATGTGAAAGTTTGGAGCTCTTATCTATTTAAGAAGATGTTTTTAACATTCCTAAGTACTTTTAGAGTATAAGAAGAGAGAGAGAAAGCTTAGATGGAGAATCGACAATGTTCATCTGCTTCAATTTCTTTATGGGTTCTCGTAAATCTTTTGTTTTTGTTTTGTTTTTGAGTTAATTTGTTAGCTAAAACTAAGGGGTGAAGCTTCTAGTTTATTTCAATGTTTTAGTTTATGAATTCATTCTTTGGGATTTAATGATGATTAATTAATTGAAATTGATCTGAATTTACTTAAAATCTTTTGTGTTGTTTCATATTTGATTCATTGTCAACTTTAGTTACTTTGAATGTTTGGAAGAACAATTACAATGCTTGTTTAGAAAAGGACTCAATCTGTAAAATTCCTTAACCTATTGTAGATGTTGGTCACAATAGATTATTGAATCCCTGCAATTGATGTTCAAGTGTTTCATGAGAGAATTGTTCAATTGAAATCATATCTTGTTGGATGTTAAGATTGTTTTAACTGTTTGATCTTTCGATTAAAGCGAATTGAAATTCGATTATAGTGGAGTTGTAAAAGATAAATCAATAAATTAGACATTGTAATTATTAAAAGTGAATTCTTATATCCTTAGTGCTTTATTTTTATTATTTTTATCCTTAATGTATTCGTTGGATAAAAAATCCAGACAATCCGTTTAGTTTTAGATTAGTTCTAGTTATGTTTCACATTCGCTGCAGTTCGACCTCGGTCTTACCAAGAATATATTACTTTGCAGCTCTACACTTGGGATTGTACAATCCTTAGGTTGTATCAATAAGCCAAGCCCTAAAACTCCTTAGTTCCAAAATAACCTACCTCTAGATGATTCACCTTAATCAGAAGATATTTGTTTTATCATCCCAAGCTTACGACTTAAGTATGAACAAGTTCAGCTATGCTTTTAGGGGTTCAAAGCTTCTAATGATCAAACATGAAAATCTACAAAAATCAGTAATCTTTTGAATTGAGTCAATAAAATCTACAAATCATGTTAATTTGATCAAAAGTGGATAAAACTATCCAACAAGCAAAATTACAAAATTTGAGAATTATTGATCAAATCAATAGAGCTATCATTTGAATCATTAGCTAGCCATTATGCATCTTTTGAAGCATTTTTCATATAAAATGGGTACTCGGACCTTTGCAAATATGATAGTTTTATTATGATTTTGAACTCTTTATACTTTCAACTCTTTTATTCTTCATTAGGCTCTAATCCATTGAGTCGATGTCATCTTTCTTGTGATTAATTACTTTATATGAGCATTATAAGCTCACATTAAAGATGCACATGTTTTATTGCATTCTCTAAAGGTTAGACACTAATCCTATAGGTAAATCCCTTGTCTATCATCCTCTAACATGCCCTCTATGTGAATTCCCAATTGGAACCAAGTATCCTATTAGTTGTAAGAGATTCGACCAACCTACTCCCCAATTACCTTGACATCCTCATATGTAGATCAAGTGCAAGGTTGCCAATCTTGGAGCTAAAGAATAACCACTTCAAAGATCGGGGGAGTTGAAGAGAAATCAATTCAAGTGTGAAGAAGTATTTTAAGAAGTGCACTATCAATTGAGTTCATTTAACTAGTAAGAGTTATGTTTTAAGTCCATTGTATACTTACTTCTTATATAGAATTAGTTATAGAGTTTTTAATCCAAACTTGAGTATGTATCTATGTGAGCCACTGATGGGTGTGTACGTATTAGTCTCTATGTGAGCCGTCAATGGGTACGTGGATCCTTGTATAGAATTGTAACTATTTATAGTAAACTTATGGGAAACCATACGAGATAGTAAAGCTTGAAAAACTTGAGTTTGAGTTTGTCATTTAGAAGTATAATGGGGATTTAGCTAAACCACTATACATCATTATATTTGTAATTGTTAATGTGTATGCAATTCTACTTATGCTTGTGATTTAATATATTTATTTTATATAGACACATGAATATATTGTATGATAGGTGCTTAGTTTAGTTCACATAAATTTAATATTTCTATTTCACATCAAAGATCACTTTGCACATATAGTTGTATCTTTTGTAGTTTATAATCTTAAACCCATTTAACCTTATGGTTTAAATTGATTAAATTGATAAATAATTTTAAAAGGTCCTATTCACCCTCTTATAGGACTTAGCCATAATTCTAAGCTCCTAAGATTCCGCATCATGGTAGATAACTATGCAATTTCATTGACCAAAACACAGAAGTGTCACTAACAGAGGCAAAGAGCTATGGTAAGACACCTACAAGACCAACAAAAGGTATTCCACAAGACAAATTGGCTGGCAAGAAATAACTTCACCCCATAGCCGATAATGATTAAACAAAAATAAAATAAAATAATAAACACCAATAAATAAACCTACTAATCATTAGATAAACAAATCTTAGAGTCACGCTATTGGAGATAAACTATCATCAAGCTTAAAAATGAAAATAAAACAGATGATGCCTTAATGGCTTATGCCTTTGGTCATTTGCTCGACATGACTTATACAACCACGAAGATCGAGCAGAAGTAAGTGGTTGGACCCTTGAGAATATAACATGGATTATAAAAGCAAATAATTATCCACAACCAACGGTTCTTAGTCATGTCACCATTATTAATGCATACAAGCATAAAAGAAGAGTGACAGAAATAAAAACACAAATGTTCAAGGAGCACATTAGATTCAATAGATGTGAAAGGTTTGATATGTAAAGTATTTCAGCCGAATGAAAGTCCTGATGCTTTATCTGAACTTCAATATGCTCACGATGATCCTCCATAACATGGATCCCTACATTTAACAACGTTGCTTACTTCATCAAGTATTAGATCCTATCTTACAACTCTCTTATCTTATAATTGGTTTCAGTAATCTCTCCCATCAAAATCTCTTTTAGGCTAATGCTGGAGTCATGCTCATCTTTCAGTATTAGGGAAATCTCTATCATTCTTCTTTGATCTTTAAAGAATAAAGTTACTTTCTTAAAACATTCCTTGACGGTGCAATAGTCAAACACTGTTTAAATTATTGCCTATGTATGACTCAGTTTTTATGCCCATTTTGTTTTTACTCTTATTTATACACTTATTTTTCAATCACGTGTGTCTATATGGCAGTGAGTTGGTTAAGCCCTTGAAAGCTAAAGGCCAAAGACACGTGAAGCTTGGAGCATCAAGGAATTTAGAATGTGTAAATTTAGATGCCTTGGTGACCCAACCTTAGATCTAAAATAACTTACCCTCTAAATGATTATAAACTTAACTAGTAAACCTTGGTTGATCATCACACAACCTTAGGATTCAAATTGGAATATGCTTAGGCTATAGAGGTCCCAAGATGTTGTAAACCACACTACCCAAAAATAGTAGGCTTATACGTGTTATCGAGTGCAACTTGATCGATCAGTGGCCTAGTTGATTGATCGATGACATTGTGATGATTGATTAATGGCTATCAGAAATGTCTAGCGAGAAAACATACACACACACATATGGTCATTCTCAATCAAATCAATAAACCATCGATTGATCTCGATCGAATGGTCGATTAATCGACAAATATGTTTGATCGATCGATAGGGCTCCAAAATGTCTAATGAGATTTTTATTGAAAACAGCTCTTGCCTGATCGATCTATGACTCGTGTCGATCGATCGAAGGTGCCATTTTTCTATCCATTTTTTTACTATTGGAACTTGGTTCATTTATATAGGACATTCGATATTAGGGCATTTTGATGAGCTTTGGTGCAATAGAAGCCTAGGTGATTTCTCACTCATATCCCTCATCTTAAGCCTCTAAACCAATTAGATTTAAGTCATCTATTTGAGCATTACCACTTTAATGAGAATTCCAACCTCGATTACGAAGATAAACTTGATCTCTACCTTATTCTAGAGATTAGACATGAACTTATAGTTAAATCTTTGTCTAAATCCCGTAGAACACCCATCTAAGTGAATCTCTCTTGAAAAACAACTATCCTATTAATTGTAGGAGATTCTACATCCTCTAACCACCTTGGTCACCTCATCAGGGCAACATATGCAAGGTGGTGGATAGTATGAGCTGAAACATTAACATCAACGATTATGGGAGCAATTGAGAACTTGATTGAAGTACGAGAGAGTATCTGTCACGCCCCAAACTCGAAAATCGGGCTCACAAAATTCTCGATCGCCGAATCTGGCGCCGATAGCCTCCGTAGAACCCCATTCTCGGCTCCTAGCTCCCATTCGCCAGGTTCCGATCTTGGGATGCTACGAGGAGGATTTCCAATGTCAGTCTGATTCGTAATAAGCATAACCCACAAACAACAACTAAGAACTCTATTACATTTCCACTATGATCAAAAACTTTACAAGTACAATGAGCATAAAGGGAAATACAATCGTAAAGAACAAAAACTCCAAAACGCTCTGCAACATGCTCCCGCCTCAGCGCTGCTGCGAACCAACGTCACCTGCACGCAATGGTCGTGCATAAGCTTATAGAAAGCTTAGAGGTTGGTGAAAGTGGGTGCGCAAAGTAGTAATATGAACATGCAATGTCAGAGTAAAGCGGAATATGCAGATGGATCTATAATATCATGAGCCATACCAAGGCTTATGCGATGCAAGACATGAATGGTATCGGCCATCCCAAGGCCATGCGATGTGCAATGCAACTCAAGCATACAGATCCTCATCAATGTCCACACATCAGTACAGCTCAAAATATGGGATATCACCGGGGTCTAGTACACTCTAAACCAGATTGTCGCCACATCGCGCGCAATAAGGTAAGTGGAAGAGACCCCACTATCCGTCTGCCAATATTGGGCGCGACTCGTCGATAGCGGACCCATTCCTTGAGCTGGTCAGACTCAGCCTAGCATTGTCCCCTACACTCGGGCGGGTAAGGCCGCACCCTCTCTCAACCAACCACGATACAGTGGAGAGCGTAACCGTCTGGTAATCGGCACTCAATGCTCATCTACTCACTCGGTCTAGACGTTGGAGCAACCTCTTGGTACCATAAGGGTTTAGGAACTTTCATCCAGGGATATCTATAGTACCCCATGTAGAACAAGATTTTCGGTATCCAATCCTACTAACCACGATACATCTGTGGAAGTTACGACCCCGTTGTCGCTAGGGCGTACAATATCCATGTCATATAAATGCAATATGCATGATTCACTCTATCCAGTCATGCATCAAATCCTGCGTATATCGTGCGCTCATGTAAGGCAACACCGCCTAACCGGGAGCCCATAAACAACCTGCCCGAAGGTAAATGCTATGATCAGACAATTCTCACGTCAAGTATAGATATGATGCGTATGATCATGGGTCATGGAACTGTACTAAACATGTTATAATAAAATGAACTATCTTACAATGCAGATAGACCTGGACGGCCTATACACAATAAGTACGGCCCAGTAATAGGCCCTAAGGAGAGTCGTAATGTGGACATCCAACCAACATTACACTCGCAATGTGGACGTCAAACCAACATTGCCCCCAAGGCACGATCGCCGTAAACACTGCCACATAATCTGTATTGGGAACATACATTGCAATCAAGTGGGCCTCAACCCATAGACCTAACATGAGTCGAATGGGCCTAAACCCCTAGGCCTTAATCAAATAAAATGGGCCTAACTCATGGGTCTCAAATAAATCCAATGGGCCTAATCCCATGGACCCTTTTTATAATCAAATGAGTTTAGTCCCATGGGACTTACAATATATCAAATGACCCAGTCTCATGGCCTTAGAACATATCAATTGGGCCTAAGCCCATAGGCCTTAAATATCAAGTGAGTTAAAGTCCATAGGCTTTACATATCAAGTGGGCCCAAATTCTTAGGCCTTAAATGAATCAAATGGGCCTAGCCCATAAGCATTCCATAAATCAAATGGGTCCCGACTCATGGGCCTATTCATAGGGACACATGGCCTAGGGCCCACTACAATTTTTTTGTTTGCAATCCATTATGTTCAAAAGGTCATACGGACCTTGGGCCCACATATATAATATGTATAGCAATATACATACATTATAACTACAACATCAATTCATACATTAAGGGCTATTGCACCAGCTCTTTAATCACTAAAATGGAACTGAGGTGGGTCCCATGTAGGGCCCACCACTATATTCATATTATAGAATATACATTATAAACTATATAATATATGTAAATATATATAATGGTGGGTCCCACAGAAATCACTATGGGCAGATGGACGACGTGTGTAAAACACATGCAACAGGGCCCCACTGTCTGCTGGACGGCGGGTGAAACAATACATCATGGTGAGTCTCACCGTCCACGGGCTGTGGACGGTGAGAATGAAATACATACATTACCGTGGGTCCCAGAAATGTGGCCCACCGTAATATTTATTTGAAATCCAACCCGTTCATAAGGTCATTTAGACCTGAATGGAGTGAAAACCTAAATTTCAGTTTGATCTGAAATTTCTGTGGGCCCAGAAGGAGCTCTTAATGGTAGATGTTTAATTCACTGTTCCCTATGGTGTGGGCCACCTGATAAATGGATGAGGCTGAAATTCGGAGGGAGCCCACTACTAGGGGTGGCCCACCTGGTGAGTAGGTTGGATAACAAATAAACAGTATGCGTCCGCCTGCCCTCACGGCTGCACGCAGCAGTGTGCAGTGGCTGGCCTCTGACAAGAAAGCAGAGGCTCTGCCTCTTGACATTTTCGGGAAAAAATCATTTTCCCGGGGTTTTTCGCACGTGGGGCCCGCTGCACCAAAATCTGTCCCGACCATTGCGTTCAGCGGCTCGAGGCCGACCAAATGATTCTAAAGTTTGAATTTTTTTGATGATAGAAAATGAAATAAAATAAGAAAAGGATCCTTGAAGGGTAGTGATGCATTCTTTGATGCTATGGCCCACCAGGTCTTCCAATCAGCCCCAAACTTTTACCCAACGGCTAAAACACTGTAGGTAAGAGGGTGGACGGCTTGGATTGTCTAAATACATCACGGTGGGGCATAAGAAAGTGGACCACCCAAAGACTCTTTTCTTCTTTCCCTTTTCTCTTTTTCCTTTGAAACGTCCAGCGTCCCAGACGCTAGACGGTTTTGTTCTTTTAAATGGATGGTGGTGGGCCCTGATGAAGTGGGCCACCACAGATGGGTGACGTGGGTACAGTGTATAAGGTGGGCCCCATTTGAATAGAAATAAATACCTCAAGGTGGGATCCATTCAAGTGGGCCACACAATCCTATTGCATAAAAATAAAATAAAATAAAATAAAATAAAAGAAATAAAAGAGAGAGAGAGACATGGAGAGTGTGACACGCCTTGTGATGGAGGGCTCCGCCACTATGAGCCCTCCCTTTAATGAAATCATACAATAAACGGATCCCTTTGAACATGGGATCATCAAAAATGTAAATCAACGGTGGAGATCCATTCCCCACCGATATGGACGGTCTAGATGCCTTTCTAAATGAAATAAACATCATGATGGGGTCCATGGAGAATGGCCCCATCATGGAACGATCATGATGATCCAAATGGGCCATCGGCCACATTTTAGGGTCCCAAGTGAGATCCACACCATTGATCGGTGGGCCTCACTTGGCCCATCATAAAAATGAGAAAAACTACCCTATAGAGGCACCCACCGTCCGATCTTCTCGCTCCCAGGGGTTCCTTAGCACCTTAGCTTCAACTTCAATGGATGAGATGAAGAATGGAGGGTTGAGATGAGAGATTTTGAGATGAAGAGGTGGGCCACACTTGAAGTTTAAGAAGCTTGGAGAAATTCCATACGTATGGAGTCTTGGAATTTTTTTTTGTTGCTTGAAAATTTGAAATGAGAAAAAGAGAAAGAGAGAGAGTTGTAAAGGGAGAGAGAGAGAGTGATGGATGGATGTGGTGAGTGAGGGTTGTGTAAGAAAATATTGACTTTTGAGGCTTTTGTATAAGAGAGGTATGGGTGGTGAAGACATTTGTGGCTTTTTGTGTAAGAGAGGTATGGGTTTGAGAGACTTTTGTGGTTGCTTGGGAAAAGGGAATAAAGTGATGTGTACTTGACATGTGATGGCTTGATGAGTTGATTGATTGATGGGATTGATGTGATTGATGTGACACATCGTAGAGATTCCCTTGGGTTTCGCAACGCGCGGCGTTTTCTCATACCGAACGTTGGCCCACAACTCTTGACAAGGGTATCGCCTCGGCACGCGAGTCGCGGCATCGGAACCGCAATGACGGCGCGGTCGCTATGGTATTGGTCTCGGGTTGAGTCGACTCGGGTTGTCGGTATATGAATCAGGGTCGCGGGTCGATATCGGTTAAGGGTCGAAGGTTGCCGGAATTCGACCGGTAAGACCGCGGAAGTCTACAGAAAGGTACGGATCAAGATACGGGTCTTAAGCTCTCCCCTCCTTAGAAAAATTTCGTCCTCAAAATTTACACAATCATCGCAACTAAGCATCACTCGCGAGGAATAAGAAACATGACGTCATCATATAGAATCAGGAACAGCGTACAAAATGCAATACATGATCAATCATCAAAGAGATGGGGATAACGCTCTCGAATCTCAGCCTCACGCTCCTGCTCTGCCTGAGCTGGTGAAACAACTGGGAGTTTGCCCTGTCCATGGAGTGCGACTGTCACAGCCTGTAACATCTGCTGTAACTGAGAGGCACTCACAGTCACGGTCGGCTCCTCATCGGCCTTAGGTGGAGGAATGTCATCCTCAGGGAAAGAAGTAGGGATCTCTGAGGGTGGAACGGGAGACGCAGGTGGTAAAGCTGGAGCCTCCGATGGCAAAGAAGAATCCTCAGGTGGTGGTGCGGGAGTCGATCGGGTAACTCTCCCAGGCGCCATGTCCTACAGGAAAGAGCGAAGGTGCCTATCAACTTCAAAACTCTCGAAGGTACACACGTTAACGGTCTGTATTGGAAAGTCACGAAGCTATCCGAACTTCGGGACTTAGCCATTCTTCACTCATAGCAGACATGTAATGTTGTCCTCGGTTATTCTCAAGTTATGCTCTGATACCAACTTCTGTCACGCCCCAAACTCAGAAACCGGGCTCACAAAATTTCCGATCACCAAATCCGGCGCCGACAGCCTCCGAAGAATCCCATTCTCGGCTCCTAACTCCCATTCACCAGGTTCCGATCCTGGAATGCTACGAGGAGGATTTTTAAATGTCAGTTTGATTCATAATAAGCATAACCAAAGGTATAACCTACAAACAACAACCAAGCACTCCATTACATTTCCACTATGATAAAAAACTTTACAAGTACAATGAGCATAAAGAAAAATACAATGGTAAAGAACAAAAACTCCAAAGCACTTAGCAACGTGCTCCTGCTTCAGCGCTGCTGTGATCCAACGTCACATGCACGCAACGGTCGTGCATAAGCTTACAGAAAGCTTAGAGGGTGGTGGGAGTGTGTGCGCAAGGTAATAATATGAACATGCAATGTCAGAGTAAAGCGGAATATGCAGATGGATCTATAATATCATGAGCCGTACCAAGGCTTATGCGATGCAAGACATGAATGGTATCGGCCATCCCAAGGCCATGCGATGTGCAATGCAACTCAAGCATACAGATTCTCATCTATGTCCACACATCAATACAGCTCAAAATATGGAATATCACCGGGGTCTAGTACACTCTAAACCAGATTACCGCCACATCACGTGCAATAAGGTAAGTGGAAGAGACCACACTATCCGTCTGCCAATATCGGGCGCGACTCGTCGATAGCGGACCCATTCCTCGAGCTGGTCAAACTCAGCCTAGGATTGCCCCTACACTCAGGCGAGTAAGGCCGCACCCCCTTCCAACCGATCAGGACACAGTGGAGAGCATAACCGTCTGGTAATCGGCACTCAACGCTCATCTACCCACTCGGTCTAGACGTTGGAGCAACCTCTTGGTACCATAAGGGTTTAGAGACTTTCACCCAGGGATATCAATCGCACCCCATGTAGAACAAGATTTTCGATATCCAATCCTGTCAACCACGATACGTCTGTGGAGGCTACGACCCTGATGTAGCTAGGGCGTATAATACCCATGTCACATAAATGTGAAATGCATGATTCACGCTATCCAGTCATGCAACAAATCCTGCGCATATCGTGCGCTCATGTAGGGCAACACTGCCTAACCAGGAGCCCATAAATAACCTGCCCGAAGGCATATGCTATGATCAGTCAATCCCCATATCAAGCATGCATATGATGCGTATGATCATGAGTCATGAAACTATACTAACATGTAAATGAGTGATGAACCATTCTTACAACGCAGATGGGCCTGGACGGCCGAAACACAGCAAGTACGGCCCAGTAATGGGCCCTATAGAGAGTCGTAATGTGGACATCCAACCAATATTACACTCGCAATGTGGACGTCAAACCAACATTGCATCCCAGGTACGATCTTCTTAAACATCGCTACATAATCGGTATTGAGATTACACATTGCAATGGACCTTAGCTTCATCCCATTGAGCTTTTCATATATATGTCAAATGGGCCATATCCTATGGGCCTTTTATTCATCAGATGGGCCACATAAATGGGCCACACCAATGGGTCTTATGTGCATTGCAATGGGTCAAAACCCGTGGGCCTTGGATTGCATCAATTGGACCTAGTCACATGAGTCTAATATGTATCAAATGGGCCACACCAATTAGGCCCCACATGTAGATCAAGTGGGCCTCAACCCATAGACCTAACATGAGTTAAATGGGCCTAAACCCCTAGGCCTTAATCAAATAAAATGGGCCTAACTCATGGGTCTCAAATAAGTCCAATGGACCTAATCCCATGGACCCTTTTTATAATCAATGGGTTTAGTCCCATGCGCCTTACAATATATCAACTGGGTCCACTTCCATGGGCTTTAAGAATGCAACAATGGGTCCAATTTCATGGGCCTTGAAGTACATCAAATGGGCCTAGTCCCATGTATTTGAAACATATCAAGTGGGCCTAAGCCCATAGGCTTTACATATCAAGTGGGCCCAAATTCTTAGGCCTTACATGAATCAAATGGGCCCAGCCCATAAGCATTTCATAAATCAAATGGGCCTAGCCCATAGGTCTGTTGCAAATCAAATGGGCCTAACCCATATATGAATGGCCCACCCAACTAATAGCTCAAGCCTTAAAGTGATCTCATCAAGTGGATGAACGGTCTGGATGCATTACATGCATCATGGTGGGTCCCGCTGTCCAGTGGACAGTGCAGATAAAAACACATACATTACACAGGGCCCCACCGTCCGCTGGACGGTGGAGGCACACATGCAAGGGGGGTGCCACCGTCCGCCTGGACGGTGGCCATTAGAATACATACAATATTGTGGGTCCCATGTGGGGCCCACTGCACTTCCCATCTACCATCCAACCCGTTCATTAGGTCACTCGGACCTGGATGAAGGGAAAACATAAATTTCAGCTTGATCCAATACTTCTGTGGGCCCCAAAGACTTTTCAATGGTAGAATTCAATTCACACTGTTTCACGTGGTGTGGGCCACCTGAGTTTTAGATGTGTCTCATTTTTGGAGGGGACCCACCTGAGGAGGGGTCCCATCAAACGGACGGGGCAGATGATCGAAATGCATCATGATCGGGGCCCACAGCTGGGCCGTGAGGCCTGGCCGCTCGTCCGTCCGCCAGCACGCAGGCGCTGCCTGCGTGCGCCCTGACACAGCAGCAGCAAGGGCTGCTGCCTCTTCTTCCTCCTTTTTTTTTTTTTTTGAAAAATCCTAGATTTTGAGGATTTTCGAAGGTGGGGTCCACATCGCCTAAATCCACACCATCCATTGGTTTTCCCGGCTCGAAACAAGTCCAAAGAGCCTAAAGTTTGAATTTTTTGGTGAAAGAAAATTAAATAAAAATAAGAAAATGGTATTTGAAAGGTGAGGATGCAATTTTTGACGCTAAGGCCCACCAGGTCTTCCAATCAGCCCCAAACTCCTACCCAACGGCTAAAATACCGTAGGTAAGAGGATGGACGGCTTGGATCGATCATAAACATCAAGGTGGGGCCTACACTAGGGACCACCCCAAAAGCCTCTCCTTTCTTTCCCTTTCTTTTTTTTTTTTTTTGTTTGGTATAGGGACGTCCAGCGTCCCAGACGCTGGACGGTGGGCCTATATTTTTTTAAAATATAAATGGTGGTGGGCCCTTTTTTTGAAGTGGGCCACTACTAATGGATGATGGGGGGGGGGTACCACATGCAAGGTGGGCCCCACTTGAAGGACTCTTGAATAAAATAAATGCCTCGAGGTGGGGTCCATTCAAGTGGGCCACACAACCTTATTGCATAAAAAATAAAATAAAATAAAATAAAATAAAATAAAATAAAAGAAATAAAAGAGAGAGAGAGAGACATGGAGAGTGGGACACGCTTGTGATGGAGGGACCCCGACATTATGGGCCCTCCCTTACATGAAATCATACATCAAGTGGGTCATTTTGCACATGTGACCATCAAAACTGAAGATCAACGGTGGGGATCCTTTCCCCACCAATATGGATGGTCTAGATGACCTTTCTAAAGAAAATAAACATCATGATGATCCAAGTAGGCCATCGGCCTCATTTTAGGGTCCCAAGTGAGATCCACACCATTGATCGGTGGGCCTCACTTGGCCCATCATAAAGACAAGTAAATCTACCCTATAGAGGCACCCACCATCCGATCTTCTTGCTCCTAGAGGTTCCTTGGCACCTTGGCTTCCACTTCAATGGATGTGATGAAGAATGGAGGGTTGAGATGGGAGATGATGGGGTAGGAAGGTGGGTCACACTTGGAGTTTAGGGAGCTTGGAGAATTCCATACGTATGGAGTCTCTTAGAACTCTTTTGTTGCTTGGAAATTTGAAATGAGAAAGAGAGAAAGAGAGAGAGAGTGATGTAAGGGAGAGAGAGAGAGTGATGGATGGATGTGGTGAGTAATGGTTGTGTAAGAAAAGCTTGACTTTTAAGGCTTTTGTGTAAGAGAAGTATGGGAGGTGTAAGAAAAGCTTGACTTTTGTAGCTTTTTATGTAAGAGAGGTATGGGTGGTGAAGACTTTTGTGGTTGCTTGGGAAAAGGGATGAAAGTGATGTGTACTTGACTTTTGATGGCTTGATGGATTGATCGATTGATGGGATTGATGTGATTGATGTGACACATCATTGAGATTCCCTTGGGTTTCGCAACGCGCGGCATTTTCTCGCACCGAACGTTAGTCCATATCTCTTGACCAGGGTATCGCCTTGGCGCACGAGTCGCGGTATCGGAACCGCGGCGACGGCGCGGTCACTATGGTATTGGTCTCGGGTTGAGTCGACTCGGGTTGTCGGTATATGAATCAGGGTCGCGCGTCAATATCGGTTAAGGGTCGAAGGTCACCGAAATTCGACCGGTAAGACCCCGGAAGTCTAGGAAAAGGTACGGACCAAAATACAGGTCTTACACCGAACGTTGGCCCACAACTCTTGACTAGGGTATCGCCTCGGCGCGCGAGTCGCGGCATCGGAACCGCAACGACGGCGCGGTCGCTATGGTATTGGTCTCGGGTTGAGTCGACTCGGGTTGTCGGTATATGAATCAGGGTCGCGGGTCGATATCGGTTAAGGGTCGAAGGTTGCTGGAATTCGACCCGTAAGACCGTGGAAGTTTACGGAAAGGTACGGACCAAGATACGGGTCTTACAGTATCAATCAAGTATCTCAAGCAAGGCGTTACAACGGGGCTCAATCCGACAAGTGAGGTTGTCATTTTTAAAGTCTATACACTTTCCTTATGTATGATTGAGTGTAAGAGTTTATAATCCAAATTCGAATAGGTTCTTATGTAACACTTAGGCTCTTATGTATAGTTGAATTCATCGGACACGGGTGTGTACATGTTAATCTCATTAGGGAGCATCCAATGGGAGTGTACATATGGCCTTGGACTACAATCACCAGATACGAATGCATACTTGTTAGTCTCGGCAGGAGCTTCCGATGGGAGAAAAACATAGAGCCTTGGATTAGGACCACTAGTAGTTGTTGGTTAACTGATACAAAACTAACTAAAGTCTTTCGCGAGAGCCACCGACATTAGTGGAAACGTGTTCTTCTGATACGGTAGTGTACATGCATTGGGTTCTTATGTAGGGTTATAAAGGTTAGGAGTGAACCTATTGAAAGCTACTAAGATAGTGAATACCGGTACACTGGAAGATAGTGCACTCGCTGAGAGTGGAGTAGGAAAACTGAACCATTATATATGCTTGTGTTTATGATTGTCATTTGAGCACAATTCTATTCATGCTTATGTGTTTGATTGTTAAATCATATGAATGATTGAATTATGTTGTATGCTAGGCACTTAACTTGTAAGCATATAAAAGCTCATTATCTCTTATAAACTAGTTGCTTGATTAGTAGATCATTTGTAGTTTATGTGATTAGACTTACTTTGGCTTGGACACTTTAGTGTTAATTTTTCTTGTTAGTTTTAATTGATAAATTATTTTAATTAGAAAAATTATTTTAAAGTGGTCCCATTCACCCCCCTTTAAGACTTAACAGTAATTCTAAGCTCCACTAAGCTTCCTCACGCCTCGTGGTAGACTATTCCATGCAATTTCACATTCACCATCAAAATCAAGTCCTATGCAACTCCTTAACAACCTTTGGAAGGGAGTTGAAACAGTTCAACAACCAATCTGAAAAATCCAAAATTTCTTGATATGAGGCTTGATCTCATTGAGTTTCATCGACGACATGTCGATGGGATCGAACATTCATTGATGGAATCGACAATCTCTGATTTTCTTCAATTCTTCTCTAGGCACTTGATCTTCAATTCTCCACTTTTGTAGTTGGTTTCCTTGGACATTTAACACCTGAGATCTTCACTTTAATCCTTCAAACTTTAATTCTTCAATTTCCTATCCTTTTGAGCTTCAATCTATCAATTTTGGCATGTATTCAACTTAGATTTCAAATTCATCCTGTATGTTGAAAACATATATAATTAGACAATTTAAAACTTGATTGCAAGGAAAAACAATGCATATATAGGGGTTAAATATGTCATATTTAAGTCTCAACACACACCCCAACAAGTATTTTGCTAATCCTAAGCAAAACGTGAGAACGATTTTCAAATTCTAAGAGCAAAATTCTTCAATTATTTTGAAAAATAGAATTTTAAGGCACACAAACTTTGAAATTATTAAAACCTAGATTCTAACCTTTAGGAAACAATTGAATTGAGTTCTACTCCTTAGTCATCCAATTAAAATATTCAAAATATTGAGTTTTATTGTGCACGATGAAATCTATCCTAACACATTTTAGAAAGTCAATTTCTATAGTAATGCAAGCTCATAATTACCTAAAAAGTGGACAGATAAACTAAAGCTCATAAATCAATCCTTTCTACGAAAATCTCAGTTTTTGATTTTTTTTTTTAATTGATAACTTTCACACTATCATATCTTCTTGTTTTTATTATCACCCTATAGAGTTGTCTATGGGAATGCTTGCCACTTTCTAGTAAAGTTGGAACATAAGACGTAGTGGGCTATAAAGAATTTAAATTTCAATATCAGCAAAGTTGGCTCATTGTGCAAGTTATAGCTTAATGAACTTGAAGAAATCCGGAACAAGGCTTATGAGAACTCTCAGATATACAAGGACTTTCTAATTTGATTCAAAATAATTAAAATAGTTAAAGTTAAAATATTTTATTCTTATGGGGCCGTCGAGATAAAAACACAGTGAATAATAATATTTTCAAAGTTAATGGTCATCGCCTTAAACCATTTATTGAGAAATAATTTGATTTAGAGGATATGTCCATCCATTTGAAATACTCTATCTATTAGGACTGACCTTCTAGTCTGATGGAGGTCCATCTATCAATTTACTTCTTTCTTAGGGTTAGGTTAGAATAGTTTAGTTTAGTTTTAGTTTGTTTTGTTTAGTGGTAACCTCTTTAGATAGTAAAGACTTCATGACATCTCAATGATATTCTTCGGGTACTCTCTCTCTCTCTCTCTCTCTCTCTCTCTCTTTCCTTTTTTATTTTCATTATCTTATGTTATAATACATTGCATATCTTTTGTCACGTCCCAAACTCGGAAACCGGGCTCACAGAATTTTTGATCGTCGAATTCGTAGTATCTAATTCTTGGCTACCAGTGCCCATATGCCAGATTTCGATCCTGACATCTTACAATGAGGATTTTTTAATGTACATTTATCTCATAAGAAGCATAACTACAAGTTTACCCAAATCAAAAAGGCAACATCATCATCATCACATATCCACTAATATAAATAGTTGAATATAATGCTGAAAGGGAAATACATATATTAAAAATCAAAGCTCCAGAAGACAGCTGCATACTCCAAGCTCAACACTGCTACGACCTAACTCCACCTGCAGACATCTATCGTGCATAAGCTTATAGAAAGCTTAGAGGGTGGTGTAAGTGTGTGCGCAAAGTAAGTGCCAAGTATGCATTATCAAAGCAATGCGAAAACATGCCTGTACGTCTATAAATATTATCAGCCTTATCCAGGCTATAGGATGTAAAAACATAATAAGCCAATATCATATATTGAGGAAGCAATGTAATATGCAAATCCTGACGAGTTTATGAACACCGTTAGCCGTATCTAGGCCATATAAATGTAGAAACATAGCAACCTAAAATGTCATATGCTGCAAATGTAATATAATATGCAGATCCTGACAAGTCCATAATATCATCAACCTTATTCAGGCTATGTAATACAGAAGCTTAGTAAACCAAATGCTATGTGCTGAGGATGCAATGCATAATATAGTGTGAATAAAATGACTAAGCTGGAGTGTGAAGTAGGGATGATAGTACGTAGTATCGGAGGCTACGGGGTCCATAACAAGGGACTTCTATCCAAACCAGTCCCATACCTAAATGTGGATAGATAGACTCAATGTGGTAAACTCTTGATCTCAGGTTAGCTATGTGCCCCAACCGAAATTCTGGCCATTTTGAAGGTACACATAACAATTAGTTGCACACCACCAGCTTGAGTGGATAGTGAATGAATGAATGAATGAATGAGTAAAATGCTAAGTATGCAACTCCTGCTCAATAAGTCCACATATTAGTACTGTACATCTCTGGGATCATCACCGGGGTCTAATACACTCTACACAGATCACCGACCACTGGACGTGCAACTATGCAAGTGGAAGAGACCTCACTATCTGCCTGACCAGTAGTCAGCCAATATCTACCCGACACATAGATAGCGAACTCATTTATGAGTTGGTCAAAATCAGCTTAGCTATGCCCCCTACCCTCGGGCAAGTACGGCCACACTCCCTTCTAACCGACCACGACATAGTGGGAGACGCGGCCTACTGGTATTTGGCACTCGACTGCTCATGTATCTACTTGGTCTAAACTTTTGAGTGTCTACTGGCCACGAAGGATTATAGACTTTCACCCAGGGACATCTATAACACCCTATGTAGAAAATTTTTTTTAGTGTCTCATCTGGCCATCCACAATATGCCTGTAGAGGCTACGACCCTGATATCGTTAGGGCGTATAGTATTTATATCCTAAAATGCGAGATGCATGAGTCATACCATCTAGTCATGCATCAAACCTGGCGTGCCACGCGATCATGTAGGGCAACTCCGTCTCTCAGGGAGTCCCATAATAATTTGCCCAATGGCATGTGCTATGATCAATCACTCATATCAAGCATGCAGATGATGCGTATGGGCATGTGTCATGATGCTATATTATCACGTACTCATAATCGGTATTGATAATCAACCTAATAAAGGGCTTAAGGGAAGGTCACAATGTGGACATTTAACCATCATTGCCCATCCATGTGGACATTTAACCAACATTGTTCCCAAGGAGTGGTCCTTATAGGGATAGACATATAGTAGGAGCCTATGACATCACATAAGGGCCTCACATGGTCACAATGAGCCTTACATAAGGGTCTCATTCATCACAATGGGCCTCATACATTTACAATAGGCCACATACAATCTCAATGGGCCTTACACACGAGCCTCATACACATCACAATGGGCCTCATCACATAGGCCTCATCTCATGGGCCCCTCATACATCACAATGGGCCACATACAATCTCAATGGGCCTTATACAATCACAATGGACCTCATATACATCACCATTGGCCGCATCACATGGGCTTCATAAACAACACATCGGGCCTCATCATGTGAGCCTCATATACAACACATCGGGCCTCACTCATGGGCCACATGTACATCACAATCGGCCTCGACCCATGGGCCATAATTACATCACATTGGGCCTCATTAGATAGGTCTCATCATATTTATAGTGGGCCTGATGGGGCAGCCCATGGTCTAACAAAACAGATGGGTAGCATGAATATACATCAAGGTGGCCCTACACATATAGCAGGTGGGCCTACTCCTCCAAATGGGCCCAATAGATGAACAACTTGGATGTACAACATATATATCAAGGGGGCCACATGTCTAGTGGACTGGACGACATGGATTTAAAATGCTTATATCACGGTGGGTCCTCACGTCCAAGATGAACGGTGCATGCAAAACACATATCACAGTGGGGCCCACCGTCATATGAATGGTGTGGAGCAAAATACATACCACATGGTGGGGCCCATGGAACTGTTGACGTCAATCCAGCAACTATATAGCTAGGTTACTGGCTCCAACGAATGGATGGACGGTTTGGATATAAAATACATTTATCAAGGAGGGCCTCACCCATCATCGTTTAGGTGAACGGCTGGATAAAACACCCACATCATGTGGGGTCCACGTAGATGGACGGCTAGAATAAAACCCATACATTATAGCAGGTCCCACCGTCCAGGGGGTCTGGACAGTGTGGATATGTAACATAAACATCAAGGTGGGCCCCACCCCACACATGTAGCACGTGTGGCGTGGGTCCCAAGTCCAACAGCCGACGGATGTGGCTGTAGAATATACACATCCAAGGTGGGTTCCCACCGTCCAGTTTGAGATAAAACATATAAATCACGGTGGTCCCACGTGGGTGTGGGCCACACGGTCATCAAGGTGGCCCTGCGTCGAGGATGGACGGTTGGGATATAATACATACCTCCTAGCAGGGCCCACTGAACTTGTTGAGGTCATACAACAGCTATATAGCTAGGTGAGATACACCAGCCGATTCGTCCCACCGTCCAGGGATTGGACGGTGAGGATATACTAGTAATCAAGGTAGGCCCCACCTGTCCACATGTGTCACACGTGTGGGGTGGGTCCCATGTCCAAAAAAATGGATGGGCAACATGGATAATTCAGATGCATCACGATGCATCCCACTGTCCACCAACTAGACGGTGAGGATGACACGTAAACATCATAGAGGGCTCCACCATCTAGACAACTAAATGGATGGATGGTGCAGATAAAACCCACACGTCATAGTGGGTTCCACATGGTGGATGGTGTCCCACCTAAGATTAGAATTTGCCTTATTCTCTAAGCCTAGGAGGCCTGCATGGACGGTGGATACCACACCTATATCACAACAGGTCCACTGCCTTGGACGACAGGGATAGAACAGATACATTACGTGGGGCCCTTGGACGATAGGGATAAAACACATACCTCATGTGGGCCCCTTGGATAGACGGTGTAGATACAACACGCACGTCATGGTAGGCCCTACATCATCTGGACAGTTTGGATCAGACACACCAGTAATGGGTTTCCACCATCCAAACAATGGATGGAGTGGATGTAAAAAAAAACACATACATTAGGATGGGGGCCACGTGGTGTGACCCATTTGCTTTAGATCGAGGTGACATTTATGTTTTCCTTCATCAAGGCTTGTCCAAACGGACAGGCAGCAGGCCTGCCCACTGGATAGCCAACAAGGTGGTCCCCACAAGTGGATTGTAGTGTGGTCCACCAAATGGACAACATGGATAACATATGTAAATCATCATGTGGGCCATCAACAGTGAAGGAGAGAGAGAGAGAGAGAGAGAGAGAGAGAGAGAGAGAGAGAGAGAGAGAGAGAGAGAGAGAGAGAGAGAGAGAGAGAGAGAGAGAGAGAGAGAAATCGAGATGGAGGGGAGGGACCCTGCTACCATGGGTTGTCCATTTCTTACAATGCATACATCAAATGGGTCCCACCATATATAGGCCCTCAAATCATCAAGATCAATAGTAGGAATCCTATATCACCCACCGATTTTGTTCCTTCTTAACTCCTTGGAATGTTAAGCTCCTAAGCTCTCTCTTTGATGGTAGATGATAAAGGTTGAAGGGTTGAGATGAGGGTTTTGGGGTAGGAAGTGGGCCATACCTAGCTTCTCCTCTTGGAAAGCTTGGACGTCCACCCTTGTTGCTTGGAAAGAATGGTGGAGAGAATGAAAGAGAGAGAGAGAGGAGATGTAAGGAGAGGGATGGGTGATGGATGGAGTGATGGATGATGGGTGGTATGGGTTGTGTAAGAGAGTGACATGAGAGGCATGAGTTATGTTGACTTTTGGGTGAGAGAGGGATGAGTGTTATACTTGATTGATTAATGAGATTGATTTGATAAATTGTAGAGATTCTCTTCTCTGGATTGCAATGCACGACATTTTCTCAAAATAAATGTCGGCTCACAACTCCTGGCCTGGGTATCGGATCGGCACGTGAGACGCAGCGACGACGCAGTTGCTACGGTATAAGTTTCAGGTCGAGTCACATAGATATACAGGATGCGACTTATGGTCATGCGCAAATGCCGATTATAAGCCGCGGTTTGCCAAAATTCGATTAGGAGGACTGTGGAAGTCTAAGGAACGCTATAGATTAGGATACGGGCTTTACAGCTCTCTCCTCCAAAAAAAATTTCATCCTCAAAATTTACTATCACGCAGGACAAAGCAAGGGAAAAGGAAGCATCGTCATATAAGTAAATCAATACCATACAAGGCATAATCAATTTACAAACAAATGGGGATGACACTCTCTAATCTCAGCCTCGTGCTCCCAAGACGCCTCCTCAACAGAATGGTGACCCTTATTGAACCTCGGATCCCGGATGAAAAACGATCAAAACTGGAATACTATGTAGTCTCACGAACTCAACGGTAGGGAGCCATATCAGAAAATTTCTAAGTTATTCGAACTCGAGGATCTAACCATTTTAAGTTCTCAACAATCATAGAGTGTAGGGTAGTTATTAGCAAATATGTGATGTTATCCTCAGGTATTCCCAAGTTATGCTCTGATACAAACTTCTATCACGCCCCAAACTCAGAAATCGGGCTCATAGAATCTGGTGCCGATAGCCTCCATAGTACCCCATTCTTAGCTCCCAACTCTTATATTCCAGATTTTGATCCTGACATCCTACAAGGAGAATTTTCTAATATACATTTATCTCGTAAGAACCATAACCATAAGTTTACCCAAATCACAAAGACAACATTATTATCACATATCCACTAATGTAAACAGCTGAATATAGTGCTGAATGGAAAATATATATATAAAAAATTAAAGCTCTAGAAGATAGCTGCATGATCCAAGCTCAATGCTCTTGCGACCTAACGCCACCTGTACGCATCTATCGTGCATAAGCTTATAGAAAGCTTAAAGAGTGGTGTAAGTGTGTGCATAAGGTAAGTGCCAAGTATGCAATATCAGATCAATGCGGAAACATACCGGTAAGTCCATAAATATCATCGGCCTTATCGAGGCTATTTGATGCAAAAACATAATAAGCTAATATTATATATTGAGGAAGTAATGTAATATGAAAATCCTGACGAGTTCACGAATACCATTAGTTGTATCTAGGCCATATAAATGCAGAAACATAGTAACCTAAAATGTCATATGCTGCAGATGTAATGCAATATGCAGATCCTGACAAGTCCATAATACCATCAACCTTATTCAGCTTATGCAATACAAAAGCTTAGTAAACCAAATGTATGTGCTGAGGATGCAATGCAATATTTGGTGTGAATAAAATGACCAAGGTGGAGTGTGAAGTCGGGATGATAGTACGTAATATGTAGAACCAAGTTTGGAGATCCTTATATACCTTGGTAAGAAAAGAATCAGCTAAAAAAACTGTTGGAATCGAAAATGGATACCTATTACATGTTCTTAAATGAGAAAATAATAAAGAAAAAAAAAGAAAGAAGAGACGATAGTGTGAAATCAGTCGATGAATAAGTTTAAAACGCTAAAAAAATAAGTGAAAAAGAAGATGGGTTCAGAATCAGTAACTTGTGTTAATCTAACCCCTTAGATGTAATCATCATAGTTAACATCATGGAGAGAATGATGACTCTTATTAATTATCAGTTGGAATTCACTGAGTACATTGGAACTTGATGTTTGAATGTATTACATTAATTAATTGATAAAGGAGAATTTAATTTAATAGTTTACAAGTGATATTAGGTTTCAAACTGATAATATTTCATCCTTATAACTTTGAATTATACTTACGTATGTTTAGGATTACAAATAATGTTGTTGTTTTTTTTTTTTTTTCTCAGAGGTTTGAAATTTGGGTTTTGAATATTAGTTTTTCGCATGTTTTACTCGATACTAGCAAAATTTCGATTAGGGGGTGTGTTAAGTGTGAAATATTGTATATTTTCTCCTTATTATGCATTGGTTTTATATGCATAGATGTGTTTAATTGATTTTTTTTACATATGTTTTCCTATGTGATGTGATTTGGAGAGATAAGATGAAAAGAAATATTAAAGAGAAGATTCAATGCTTAAAAAATGACTATGTAAAGATTTGGAGATTTAAAAGTGATTAATGAAGAATTAAAGTGCCAAAGAACCTAGAGAAAAATGGCTAGTAAAATTATAAAATACATCAACAGAAACAACAGATTATTCGATCCCACCTGAGGTTGATATGGTCTAATTGAATCTGCATAGAACAGTCCAGCAAGAAATTGTCAATTTCATAGTTAATTCGGCTCGACACTTAGGTGCGATCAAAGCTATGTTCAGTGCGACCTGAGGAAGATAAAGACTTTAAAAGTATTTTGGTGAAATTCGGCCATAATCGAAAAAAACCTTTGGTGCGACCAAAGGTATGTTCAGCTGCAACTGAACGCTATCATCAATGCGACCCAAGCATAACATAAGTGTGTAAAATTGAAGTCAATTTCAAGTCGATGTGAATTTTTTCTATTTAAAGGGGGGAATCTATCCTTCTAAAATATGAATAAGGGTATAAGAGAAAGAGGAATGAATTTTGGAGTAGAGTCCTCATTCTCCAATCTTTCAGTTCTTCTTCTGTTTTTATATTTTTCTTTTGAGTTTAGTTCAATCATGTATATAGTTGGCTAAATCTCTTAGATAGGGCTAAGGGGTGAAGCTTGTAGTTGATTTTAATGTCTTAGTTTACTTTAATTCATGTTATTGGTTTGAATGTTGAAATAATTCATTAATATTTGATTTGAATGAAGATATATTTTTAGTTTTCTTTGATCTATTATTGACTCCAGCCACATTGGATGCTTAGGAAAGCTAAGATTAATTGCTTATCTATTTTGCAAGTGATTGATATGTAAAATTTATTGATTTATTGTAGACTAAGGGCACGATAAATGCTTTGAATTCTCCGCGATCAATACTTTGATGCTTTATGTGAGAACTAAATCAATTGAAGTTCAAATCTATTTTGGTATATGAATAATGATGATAGGACTTTGATTCTAGTTGAGTTATATGATTGAATCAAGTGAATTAAACATTTAAAATAGATATAGGTGGATCATTGACACTCAGTGTTTTATGTTTATTGATTTCTTTTTCAATTATAGTATTACTAGTCAAATCAAATTCCATAAGTTAGTTTTAGTTCTAGTTGTGCGATCGCACAACAAGGGTATGTTGCGCGTGTTTGTAACTGTGCTCGTTGTACGATTTTGGTGGTTCACACACGTAGAGTCCTATAAGTACCCCCCTCCCATCTCATTTGGGGCATTCACAAGCAGGTAGTTCCAGAGAAGTGATAGAAATCCTAGAGATTCTTCAAGCTCTTATTTAGGTATCTTGCAGTGTGTTATAAAGAGAAACATAGAAGTAAAAGAAAGAGCAGCCTTCAGTGTAGGGTCATGATGTAGTAATAATCTAGGTAAGACCAAGGTTAAATCCACAAGGACTGAACTTGTGTGTCTTCTGAAAGTAATTACAACTAGAACTAGAAGAAGACGAAAATCTAAATATGGAAGTATAGAGAGTAATTGTGAGAGATTTAATGAAAAACTTAATAAATTCAAAGGTGAGAAACTAGGGTTTCCAAGGATCCACTTGTAAGTTCTCAAGATGCTACCTTGCTTGATTTAGGAACGAAGAGATTTATTATATCTCTAAACTTCTCATGGATCTAATCATCAATGAATGAGAGTTGTGAGGATTTGGAAGTGATTCCATCACCTAACCATGCCTAGGAGACAAGGCAAACAAAAGGATATACCAATCACATAGCTAATCATAAGAGAATTGTAAAGGTTAGGAGGGATTTCATCATCCTACCATGCCCAAGGGATGATGGTGAACAACAGGATCTCCTAATTTCACAATCTCAATTTAAGAAAAGAAGATATCTCAAGCTATCACAGATCTATTGTAATTTGTCATAACAAACCATTTAAAACTAAAAATATTCCTTCATAATCAAACTAGAATCCAAGAGAGTTTAATAAAACATGAATCAAAATAAAGAAAACATCTCAATCACACTATAAGCTTCACCTCTTAGCCTTAGCTAAGAGGTTTAGCCAACCATAAACACAATTATTGAACTAAGAACTCTTAAGAAAAGCATAAAAGCTACTAAAGAAAGGGAAGAAAAACTTTTGGTGACGGCTTCTCCATACTTTTGATCCACTCCTCAAACCCTATAAGATGCTTAAGAACATCCTAGGGACCCCTATTTATAGTTTTGCAACTTAAACTTTCGCACCAAGTTGGAAAATTTTAGAAACCGCTTCAAATTTTTACACTTTGTGTGCTGTCTGCATAACTTAGGACTGATTGAGGACATCCCTTGACTGGTCGAGGGTTTCCTACGACGAGTCAAGGATGACCTGATTTTAGATGATTTTGCTGCTGGAGTTCAAGTCAAGGAATCCTCGACTGTTGAGCAGGGTTAGGACTAGTCGAGCAGGGCCAGGACTAGTTGAGCAGGAGCCAAGACTAGTCGAGGATTACGTAAATTCACTTCAAAACTTTGATTGTCTTCATTCTTGACTTGGTTTTCTTAGATCTTTGGCATGCAAATTCTTCCTTGAAATGGAGTTTCCTTGAGCCTGAACTGACATAAGTTGACTCGAGCTTGGTCAGGTTGAGCTAGTGCAGTGTGGGTGTCGGGTGCTCACGCTCACAACCTTCACTTTCCTCTTACCTCTACTACCCTCCTTTGCACTCTCCCAAATTGGCTTAACCAGACTGCACTGTTCCGATTCAACCAGCACAGGTTGGGTCGACTTAGTGCGGCACTAAGTCTGCCACTCTCAATCTCTCTTACTCTCTCACACTCTCACCCTAGCTCTCTCTCCCTCTTTCTCCTAGCTCATGGTTTGAATCTCGAGGCCAACAGTTGGTTTTATAGAGTTGGGCATGTGCAAGCTTCTCAAACAATGGTCATGATTTAAGGGTCGGATGCACCCTTGTATATCAGGCTTTCGGCATGCATGGGACCCATCCATCACTGGGGATGGGTTCCTGATGCTGGGACCCACAGGAAAAGTAACTTTCTAGCTATTGTGGGGCCCATGCTGTGATGATGGGTTTTCAGCTTAACGGGGAAGATGACGCAGCCACCAATGGCGAATTGCCATCAACAGTATATTTATGTGATCCAAGCTATTTAAATGGGTTAGATGTGGTCCTTGATCATGGTGGGGCCCACTTTTGTCACCCACCATCGCCATTTGCCCCACCAGTCGTAATATTTTCCACCTCACGAAATTCTCGCGAGATGAGAAGTTTCAGGCGATGGAGAGAACGTAGCCCTAGAGGGGGTGGTGAGGATCGCCCCACGTGGCCGATGAAAGGCTTAGATTAAGCCATCTAGCGATTTCCTGAACAAAAAATGTCTCCCATGCCAACCTCTGCTACAGGAAACTGCTTGTTCATTTCGGGACAATGAATGGAGAGGATAGATTTTAACCCAAGGTAAGGCTGGGATCGAAGGGAAGCTTGGAGTGCGGATTACTGACATGGAGGGCTCCTCAATGGTCCCATTTTTAAGAGAAAATGGTCGTTCAACCGTTGTACATTCTCATGCACAAGTGCATGGGGTGATTCAATCATCTAGGTCTTAGTCGTTCGGTCCCCTCCTGTTAGATAGACGGTTCAGATTGGTAGGAGGAAGGCTCTAGGTGGCCCACATCACAGATCTTAGCCTCATGTAGGCCTTTGAATGGTCCTATCATAAATCCTCCGTTCCTTTACATAGGCATAAAAGCCTTTACCATTATGATGGGGTAGGGCCCACAAGTCTAATGGACGGCTTGGATTACTCGGAAAGTGCCTAGGCTGGGCCACTTTGGGGATCAAAAGCCACCAGATTCAAACTCTCGTTTTAGCGGGAGAAACCTCCATTTTCTCACCTTTTTACAAAGAGCTCGGTCAAAGCTCATTTGACCGAGCCCATAGCTCTAGTGCACTTCGTGCACAAGTGCATGGGATGCATATGCACACCGTGTGGGGTCCACCAGGATGGTTGCAATGAATCCGATTCGTCCAATCGTCTTGGAAGCATCCATAAGGGGTACTGGTCCAATTTAGGGCAGATCCGAGTTCCATGTGAGCCGTACCACATGTCCCAAACCCTTTTTACAGTCGATACTCATAGTCCACAGGTTGGATTGGCTTGATATTTATTTTCAACGGTTATATAACAGTTTAGAAGGTAACAATGACTTGGTTAGCCCTATACTAGCCCTCAAGAATCCATTGTAAGTGCATTGTGTTGATACCTTTATATCAGGTGTCCCATGAATGGTTTTAACTGGAAGGGCTTAGTTATCCTTACCTCCTGACTATAGTAGTGTCTAGTTCGGCTCCTGGAGACTCAGATGGATGACTTCAATGCTATCTGGAAGTCCCATCCTGCACATCAAGTTCAAGTTGTCGGGTTACTCGATATTGATTTTTTTTCTCATAAATGTAGTTTTAAGGGGTAACACCTGTGTACCAGAGGTACGAGGGGTTACATTATCGAAGGAGGTAGATTTTTATGGCTCCTTTTCTTCACTTCAAGTCTTTAATTCTCTTCATTCCTCACTTAGTTTTCTTGGATCTTTGGCATGTGAATTCTTTATTCTCGGTCTCATAAGAACCATCCTTGGCTTTGGTGATTCTTGAGCATTAAATCCATACTTTTAACATCCTTTTTAATCCAAGCTCTTAAATTCACCTTGCAACACAAACATGATTAAAATAGAACATTAGCATTATCATGTTCATAAAACCAAGTGATAAATGGGGGATAATATGCAATATTTGACCCTCAACACCATGCATTTTTAAAACAAAAAAGCTAAAATTTAAATGATTGAAATCATCCAATTTTTTTGGCGTCGTTTCGGCACTAGGTGTGCGGGCATGCCAGAATTGAAATGGCGGCTTCAACTTAAACCGAACAACAATGACCCCAAATACCAAGATAGGTAGACACATAGTGTATGACTGAGATTTGATGAGATTGGTCGCTTATTTAGCCACTCGCTCAATATGTAAAATTTGAATGAGTGATATTCAAAGGGTGGGGTTTGTCCTCTGATAATGGGTTGCACCTTTGCCTTCCGTACGAAAGGACTTTTCAATATAGATAAAATGAGATGAGGAAGGGATTCTTACAATCGATTGCGAAGAGCAGCGATAGAAAACCTTTTTGATTGATGAACTGAATCTAGTGCATGGGCATAGACTCAAATTATAGCTCAAGATTACCAGCTACTTAGTTAATGTTACAGATTGCATTATGGAATATAAACAGCAGGATGAATAGTAAATGATTACATTAAGAAATGTAATTTGCTTAATAGGGAAAGTAAAGGATTACACCATGAAATGTAAATTGTCTGTTAAATTGAAAGGTAAATTTGGTTTGTTTGGGTTGGTATGAGATGCTTTTTTTTTGCTAAATTCTTTTGCTATTTATAACTTTAATTAGGCCATCTGGATCTTTCTCATGTTCCAACGGTTACAATAACCACTCAGCACTAGTTGATTTCCTCTGTTTCTCCTCTTGCTACCTGTCTTGTAACCACTTACACACGATTGCTTCTTCATCAACCGATTAAACAAAACACAACACCGTTTAATACACTCTAGCTACTTTTATCAAGAAATTTGCTCTAAGCATATTTGCAGATCTTCAAATGCACCATGCGGATTTGTACACATCACACGTAATTCTTCCTAATTGGCTCTTGCAGGGAATGACGATAATGGGGATAAACATTGCCCCCCATGTTGCTTCGCCTTTGGAAAAATGTGAAAGTGACATGTGACCCCTCATTAATGTGGCATTTATTGCGCACATGTGTTGACAAGGTAATATAACCAACTTCAGCCGATTCATCTCAACATGTCAACGACGACTGCCCTTAATTGAAACAAGGGATAAACCCCATGCTGACACATGTTTTTTCATCATTTTTAATAAAATTGTAATGATGCTCTAATAAATGCTCACTTTCCTCGACCAATATAAGCGTCATTTTGAATTTATCTTCATTCTTATGCTTTCATTCCTTAATCTCCCTCTTGCAAGCAAATTCCAACCTCCGATTTACTTCTCAAGCAATGGTTGCATCTTCATCTTCTACTCCTCAATTCAATCATAGAAACTTAATCATGGTGATGGATGCACTTGCTGATAAGTACAGTGACAATACAGTGTTTCAATCATTGATTGGTGATTACCTCTATTTGGGTCCAGCATTCGCTCCATCAGCGAAAGTAGAGGAAGTCAGTATGATGGATGCCCTGTTTCCTCTGTGTCCTAGTGAGACATTGTTGATCCAATCTAATTATATCCCTGATGCCGTGAATGCCTTAAAGAATCCTCAGGCATGGCCAAAACCACTCCTGGAATGGGAAGCTTGGTTTGTGTTCATAACCCCAAGTGTAGGGTCGCGATGTACTAATAACTCGGTAAGATCGAAGTCGAATCAACAGGGACTAAACTTGTACATATTTTGAAAATAACTAGAACTAGAACTAGAACTAGAAAAAGATCTAAATTGAATCTGAATAATCGAGAGTAATGATGAATTGTTCATAACCCCAAGTGTAGGGTCACGAAGTAGTAATAATCTCAGTGAGACCGAGGTTGAATTAACAGGGACTAATCTTGGACGTTTTTGAAAGTAATTAGAACTAAAGGTAAAAGAAGATCTAAATTAGAAATATGGAATAAAGGGGGTAATTGTGAATATTGTATATTAAAACTTATAAATTTAAAGGTGAGAACTAGGGTACCAAGGATCCACTTGTAGCTATCAAGATGCTACCTTACTTGATTCAAGAGACACAACTGGAATAAGAGTCTTATCCTATCCAGTTGGAAAAAGAGATGATCAAATCTTTGAACTTTCATTGAATCAGTCTCAAGAGATGAGAATTGTGAAGATTTGGAAGGGATTTCGTCACCCAACCATGCCCAAGAGACTATGAAAAAATAATAGGATTTACCAATCCCACAATCTCAAATAAGAAAAGAAGATATTCAAAGCTATCACAACATTTATTATAATTTGAGTCACAATAAACCATAGAAAACTAAAAATATTCCTTAGAATCAACTAAAAATTAATGAAATTCAATATAAACATGAATAAAAAAAAAGTAAACATCCCAATCATACTACAAGCTTCACCTCTTAGCCCTAGCTAAGAGGTTTAGTTAACCATAGACATGATTAACCAAAAATCTCTTAAGGAAAGCACAAAAATAAACTAAAGAAGAAAAAGAAAAATCTTAGCGGTGGCTCCTCACCCTTTTTCTCCACTTCTTAAACCCTAGAAGATGATTTGGAGTATCCTAAGAACTCTTATTTATAGTTGGAGAATTCTAAATTCCACAGCGAGTTGAAAAAGTCTAGAAACTGCCTCAAATTTACGCAGTCCGTGCAAAATCTACGTAATCTTCAACTAGTCGAACTAGAGCTTGAGCTAGTTGAAGGACAAGTTCGACTAGTCGAGTGTAATTTTTGACTAGTCGAATTTTGTGCGAATTTAAAGGATAATGTTGATGTAGTTCGAGCCAAATTTTCTCGGGCTAGTCGAATTTCACTTGAATTTTTAGGATTCCTTTCCTTCACTTCAAGTCTTCGATTCTCTTCATTCCTCACTTACTTTTCTTGGATCTTTGGCATATGAATTCTTTAATCTGGGTCTCGTAAGATCCATCCCTTATCTTGGTGATTCTTAAGCATCAAATCCATATTTTTAACATTCTTTTCAATCCAAACTCTTATATTCACCGTGGAACACAAATATGTATAAAATATACTATTAAACATTATCATGTTCATAAAACCAAGATATAAATAGGAGAGAATATGTAATATTGGACACTCAACATGAATAATGTTAATAAAAACTTATGAATTTAAAGGTGGGAACTAGGGTATTAAGAATCCACTTATTGCTATCAAGATGCTACCTTACTTAATTCAAGAAACACAATTGGAATTGGAGTCATATCCTATCCAATTGAAAGATAAAGTAATTTAAGTCAAATATGAACTTTTCATTGACCTAATTCTCAATGGAGGAGAATTGTGATGATTGGAAGGGATTCCATCACCCTACCATGCTCAGGAGACGATGATAAACAACATAATTTACCAATCTCACAATCTCAAAATAAGAAAAGAAGATATCTAAAACTATCACAACATCTATTGTAATTTGTGTCACAATAAATCATAAAAAATGAAAAATATTCCTTTAATATCATATTAGAAATCAATGAGGTCCAATAAGAATAAGAATCAAAGCAGGATAATTGTCCAAACACGCTACAAGCTTCACCTCTTAGCCCTAGTTAAGAGGTTTAGTCAACCATAGACATGATTGAAACCAAATCTCTTAAAAAAAGCATGACAAATAAACTAGGAAAGAAGAAAAATTCTTTGGCGGCTGCTCCACCCTTGTGCTATATTATTTGAGAGCTTTCCAAACCCTAGAAGATACTTTAGAGCATCCTAGGGAGTTCTATTTATAGTTATGAAACTCTAACTTTCGTACCGAGTTGAAAAAAATATAGAAACCGCCTCAAATTTAAGCACTCTGTGCAGTTTTCTAAAATAGACTTAGAGTTTAAACCACCATAAATTTACGCACTCTGCACAATTTTTAAAAATAAACTCAGAGTTTCAGAATATGGTTTTTCAGGATAATTTTAGGAATATATTTGTTTTCAGGACAATTTCTGGATTCATTTTCTTCACTTTAAATCTTTAATTCTCGTTATTCCTTACTTGATTTTCTTGAATCTTTGGTATGTGAATTCTTCATTATTGACTTTCAAATCTTCATTTGATAATCTTTTGAGCATAAATCTTCCTTTTGGCATCAATTTCACCTTAAGCTCTTGAAATCACCTCGCACATGAAAATATGCATAATTAAATCGAATAAACATTATCATGTTTATAAAACTAAGGTATAAATAGGAAAACTATGCAATATTTCACACTCAACACACCCCTCAACTAGTATTTTGCTAGTCTTGAGCAAAACATGTGTGAAGTGATCTTCAATCTTCATTTTTCAAATCACTTTCAGAAAATAATTTTTTGTGCAATCAAGTATGAATGAGTACAGTTTAAAGAAGCAAGAGTGCAATTTTGAAAACCTAGAGCCGAATCACACGAGCAATCAATCAAAAAGTTCTTTATCAATCATTTAAGAACATAAGTTCATATATCAAAACTTTTTAATGAGCTTAGTGAATTCTATTTGCTTTCCATAACATATTACTATTTCATAATGTTAGCCATGCTCATCACCTCAAGTTTTATTGAATAATCAAATACGATTCCGAACTTATCACATTTTCCTTCTTTTTCCAGTTTTTGATTTTATATCGACGATCGTTTTTATTTATTTATTCTTTTCAGACTTTTCATTCCTTTCCAGTCTTTTTATCATACATGACCTTTTTATCGATTTTTATATTTTTAACTGGTTCTTTTCATCTTTTTAAAGTGGATAAAATTCTCTAGACTTAATTCTCAACATCTATCAATGATATACATACTAACAATGAGAAATTCTAGTACAATTCACATAAAGCAATTTGAATGTGGCTTGTGACTTAGATTAACATGATATTCAAACTCCCTCTTAATCAATTAAATGTAAGAATTTAAACAATAGTCTACTCGATTGATCAAACTCCAACAATTCAAAGTTCAATCTCTATCTTATCATCATACTTAAAACATTCTTAATTCCACATATTATCATTTCCCAAACATATTTTTAACTTGAAAAATTGAAAATTTTCACATTTTTTGCTCAAAACTGAGAAAACACTTATTAGTCTACGTAATCTACACCCCAACCTAAAACCTATATTGTCCTCAATGTAAAAGATATGAACATGCAATGAACACGAGACAATGAAAAGAAATGAGAAGTGATGAGAAGATAATACTTAAAGAAGGAGAATTGAAGCTTTTCCAAAGTTCTTAACATGTAAATGGGTTAACATGAAGACTAAACAAACTGAAATCAAATTATCCTAATCTTAAATCCTATAAAATAATAAACCCAACTACACCTCCATCAGACTAGGAGGTCAATCCTAAGACACAGGATTAGTTAAAGGCATGGACATGTCCTCTGAATTAAACTTCTCAACAAATGGCTTAAGACAATGTCTATTCACTTTGAAAATATCTTCATTTGTCAGATTTTTTATCTTGACGGCCCCATGAGGATAGACATTAGTAACAGTGAAAGGGCCGGTCCAACGAGATCGAAGTTTTCTCAGAAAAAGATATAATAAAAAATTATACAGAAGGACTTTTTGATCGGTTATGAATGATTTTCAAAGGATGTTCCTATCATAGAACACCTTTATCCTATCCTTATAAATTCTCAAGTTCTCATAAGCATCGTTCTGGATTTTCTCAAGTTCATTTAGTTGGAGCTTGCACAGCGAGCCAGCGTTGTCCAAATTAAAGTTTAAATTTTTGATAGCCCAGTAGGCTCTATGCTCCAGCTTCATAGGCAAGTGGTAGACTTTCCCATAGACGAGTCTAAAGGGAGACATTCTAATGGGGGTATAAAAAGCCGTACACTAAGCCCATAAAGCATTGGTCAAACGGATTGACCAATCCTTACGATCAGGGTTGAATGTTCTTTCTAGAATTTATTTAATTTTCCTGTTGGAAATATTAGTTTGCCTTCTTGTCTGCAGGTGGTATGGAGTGCTCACTTTATGAGATATGCCATATTTCTTCATTAAGTTCTTAAATGACCTATTATAAAAGTATGAACTTCCATCACTAATGATGGCCCGAGGCATTCCGAACTGGGAAAGGATATTTTCTTTTAAGAATTGAATGACTATTTTATGATCATTATTCTGGCATGGGATCACTTTGAACCACTTAGTGACATAGTTTACTGCTAAAAAATACAAATATTCCCAAAGGATTGGGGGAATGGTCCCATGAAATCGACGCCCCAGCAATCAAATGCTTCAATGATAAGAATGGGGTTCAGAGGCATTATATTTCAACAGGACAACCTTCCCAATTTCTGACAACGCTCATAAGATTTATAAAATTTATAAGTATCACTGAACATCGTGGGCCAATAAAATTCACACTGTAGAATTTTGGTCATGGTATTTTTAGCAGAAAAGTACCTACCATAGGCCTGAGAATGACAGAAGGAGATGACACTCTGATGTTTATTGTCTGGCACACATCTTCTTAAAATTTAGTTTGGGCAATATTAAACAAATAAGGATCATCCCAGAAAAACTTATGTGCCTTGGTGATGATTTTTTTCTTATCTTGTGTAGTCCAATATGTTGGCATGAAACCTGTAGCAAGATAATTTGTAATGTCAGCAAACCAAGGTAGTTGGGAGAGTTTAAATAATTGTTCATCAGGGAACATATCGTTTATCAGTGTCGGCTCAAGGAAATTAAGGAGTTCAAGTCGAAAAAGGTGGTTGGCCACTACATTTTCTACTCCTTTTTTATCTCATATTTCAATATCAAATTCTTAGAGTAAAAGGATCAATCTTATCAGGGGGGCTTGACATCCATCTCAAAAAGAAGATACTTTAGCGTCGCATGGTCCATGTAGATGATGATCTTCGATCTGATCAGGTAGGACCTAAATTTATACAAAGCGAACACTATGGCTAAGAATTCCTTCTCCGTAGTAAAGTAGTTCACTTGGGCAGAATGTAGAGTTCTACTTACATAGTGAATAACGTAGGACTTCTTTTCTTTTCTCTGGCCTAACACCGTCCCAATAGCATAGTCAGATGTATCACACATAATCTCAAAATAGATGCTCCAATTGGGTGGTTGCATGATAGGTACGGTAGTTAACATGCCCTTAAGCTTAGTAAAAGCTTCTTGACATTGTTCAGTCCACCATATAGTACATCCTTTTAAAGTAGATTATATAAAGAATGAGAGAGATGACTAAAGTCCTTTATGAATCATCTATAGAATCTGGCGTGTTCAAAGAAGGATCGCACATCATGTACACTCTTGGGTGGAGGTAGGTTAGAGATCAATATTTGTCCTACCAAGCACAATTTCCTTGAGAATCATGAAATGACATTTCTCCTAATTCAGAACCAAATTCTTTTTCTCGCATCGCTTCAGCACACATTTAAGACTTTCCAAATACTCGCTAAAAGATGGACCAAAGACAGAAAAGTCATCTATGAAGACCTCTAAATATTACCCCACCATGTTAGAAAAATACTCAACACGCATCGATGAAAAGTGGTAGGGGCATTACATAGTTCGAATGGCATCCTTCGGTAAGCAAAGGTGTCAAAGGGACATGTGAATGTTGTCTTCTCTTGATCTTTAAGGGCTATCTCTATCTAATTGTAGTCTGAATATTCGTCAAAGAAGCAATAGTAAGAGTGACTGGTTAGCCTTTCCAAAATTTGATTAATGAAGGGCAAAGGAAAGTAGTCCTTCCTTATGACGATATTTAATTTCCTATAGTCAATTCACATTCTCAAACCAGTGGTAACTCTAATTAGCATGAGTTTATTATCGACATTGGCTACAATGGTGATTCAGGACTTCTTAGGAACTACTTGAGTTGGACTCACCCATTGACTGTCAAATATAGGGTATATGAACTTACATCTAACAACTTAATTAATTCAGCTTTAACCACTCCTTTCATATTTGGATTGAGTCAACGTTGTGGTTGTCAAGAAATTTTTGCATTATCCTCAAGATGAATGCGGTGAGTACAAATTAAAGGGTTAATTCCCTTGAGGTCCGCAACAACCATCCAAGAGCTCCTTTATGCTCAATAAGAGCGAAAATGGGCACACTCTCTTATTCTTTCTGAAGGTGGGAAGAGAACACCACTAGGTATGTCCATCTTGACCTAATAAACATATTTAAGATCGGCAGACAAAAGTTTTAGATCAAGCTTCGGTGCTTTGATGTTAGATGGTAAACACTACATCAATTTGACTCAATTTTTCAAATTGTGGCATCCACCGGTTAACTTCAAGTACCGGCATAGCATTAAGCAAGGCATCCATCTCCTTACTCATATCATCATCTAAATCAGGGGAGTGGGCTAAGCGCGTCTCTAGAGTGTCTGAGTAGAGAGTCAGTAGTGTTTTATCTTCCACGAAAGAATCGATCATGTTAATGTCGCGGGTATCATCATTATCCTCTATCTGTTTGTTCATGTTGAAAAAGATGTTGAGCTCCAATGTTATATTTTTGAAAGATAAATTCATAATTTCATTCCTACAATTAATGATAACATTTGATGTAACAAGGAATAGGCGACCAAGAATGACAAATATTTGAGTGCTCACGTCTATGATGGGTTGAGTATCCAGGAAAATAAAATCTACTGGATAGTAGAATTTATCAACTTAGACCACATATCCTCAATCCAAAAACTTGTTCACAACCCCATATGTAGGGTCACGATGTAGTAATAACTTAGTAAGACCGAGGTCGAATCCACATGGACTAAACTTGTATGTATTCTAAAAAGAACTAGAATTGGAACTAGAAAAAGATATAAATTGAAATCTGAATAATTGAGAGTAATGGTGAATAATGTTGATTAAAACTTATGAATTTAAAGGTGGGAACTAGGGTGTCAAGGATCCACTTTTAGCTATTAAGATGCTACCTTACTTGATTTAAGGAACACAATTGGAATTGAAGTCCTATCTTATTCAATTGGAAGTAAAATCAATTTAAGTCAAATCTGAACTTTTCATTGACCTAATTCTCAATGGAGGAGAATTGTGATGATTGGAAGGGATTCCATCACCCTACTATGCCCAGGAGACGTTGGTGAACAATAGGATTTAGCAATCTCACAATCTCAAAATAGGAAAAGAAGATATCCAAAGCTATCACAACATCTATTGTAATTTGAGTCACAATAAATTATAAAAAAATTAAAAATATTCCTTTAATATCAAACTAGAAATCAATGAGGTCCAATAAGAACAAGAATCAAAGCAAGATAATCATCCAAACATGTTACAAGCTTCACCTCTTAGCCCTAGTTAAGAGGTTTAGCCAACCATAGACATGATTGAAACCAAATCTCTTAAAAAAAGCATGAAAAATAAACTAGAGAAGAAGAAAAACTCTTTGGCAGCTGCTCTACCCTTGTGCTATGCTCTTTGAGACCCTTTCAAACCCTATAAGATGCTTTGGAGCATCCTAGGGAGTCCTATTTATAATCCGACCATTTTTTACATCTCTGCCTTAACCCAACTTCTCCCTTTTGGTGAAGTTGTCTATCTAGGCTTTGTACAAAAAGATGCCAAATGCTTCACAAATAAGAGTGATAAAGCATATTCTCAATTCATGACAGCCTAACGTAATCATAGCAGATCGGTCGTTTATGAAGAGTATATAACATTCCTACCACTTTGGATTTGTCAGCATCTGCTTTACGTGAATGCCCTACAAATCACCACCGAATACGTTTCATTAGCCGAGGCCCTCCCCCACGGCCGCAAACTTATCTTAGTACCTTTCATGCTCGGCCACCTGTACAAGGGAATTTACGAAGTCACCCATAAAAGTCTTTATTTGTAACATCCCGAAAATCGAGGGTCGGGTAGAAACCCAACTCCCGAGTTTCAGAACATTACTTATGCAACATTTTCAATGATGGATGAATGTCGGCGGTAATTATACATAAAACATGAGGTGGATTAAGCCAAAACAGCATATCATACTCCAGAGACAGTTAAATTAGTAAGCGGAAGAATGTGATAGACATATAAAATATATAAATGATTGTAAGTCTCCAGAGTGTGAACATGTTACCAGGTTAAATAAACACATGTATACTCCAAAATAAAAAGAAAAGAATATACATGGGTGTAGAAATAAAAGACAAAATACCAAGTGTACTGGAATCTAATCAGTAACCCTGTAACCCCGTCAATCAGAACCTTCATATAGGAGGGATCCTCCTCATCATCATCAAGTCCAGCTTCACTTCACAAGCAGCGCCATCATCTGCAACTACAACAGGGTCTGGTGGGTGTCTGGAACACCATCCCGTAACATGGGAGTGAGTAGCTAACTCAGTGGAATCATAGAACAAAGATTAACATGTTATCAAATCCATCACGTGATAATGATAAAGCAAACAAAACAAACATTTCTAAATAATGTGATTAATGGATGGATGAAATGACATGATGGATGCCCTCACCGACATACTCCCTCACGCGGCACCATCTGTGTCCACGACATGCTTTCTTCCTACAGTGCTCCACATCTTTCAGGCATATGCAGTGCGATGTGGATATGATTACCGAGTTGTTATTAGTCCATTTCATACAGCAGGATTGGGAAACTAAGGTACCTCCCTTATATCAATACCCAAACAATGATCCTGTCTAGGGTCGTCACTCCTAGTAATCTCATACGATGATATATTTTTAAGTCGCTGCAAGGGCTGTCAGGGCTGTTACACGCACTCGTTGCACCGCTCCCCCATCACCTTATCAATACAGGCCTAGTTTATATCCTTAAGACTGCATCAGGACTCGTCGCCCCCATGTGGTGTCAGGATAAACTCAAGGTCACTACAAAGGGCTGCCAGGGCTGTTGCTCGTACTTGTTGCTCCACTCCCCCATCACCTTATCAATGTAGGCCGACAATAAGAATATAGTGTCCCATACCACCATAATCTGCTCAGAGTAGGGTGCTCACTGGTCACTACGGGGAGGTTTGTGGCCCCAACGTAGGCTGACAGCTTAACCATGGTGTCCCATACCACCATGCCCGGCTCATGAGTCTTAGGGGATCGACGTACCATGGTTAACAGGGTTTCCAATGGTAAGTTCAGTACCCTAGGTTCAAGCAGTTATGACAAATACAAGGTGAACATACAATGGTCAATCGGGTTACTTGATGGGTCCAACTAGCACGAGCGCACGTTGAATCGACCGGCATGAAGTGCACAAGCACTTCGCATGGCCTAACTACTGCCGACGACTCTAGTACGACTCGGGTTCGTCATACACATCCTTCATGGCGAATAGAATACAACCACAAATTCTAAACTGTTACCGACTGCCTGGACTAGAGTATAGCCCCAAGCACATGTAATGTGAATCATTAATCATATGAGATAGATAGAATTGAAATAACAAGAGATTCAAGCATGGTAGTAACATATTATAAGATACAACATAAGCAATTTAACCATACACAAGCATTTCATATATATAAGGTAATCAATTCAAATAAACAAACATGGAGGAAATCATATACCTCACCAAAAGAGTTGAGAATCCTATCTCAACGCTTATCTACAACCTCATTTACTCAATACTTATACAAACATTTATACAAACACTTAGACTACACAACTCCAACGTACTTGACGTATGTTGATTTCAACATATAATATGACAGATCCTTATATCAAGGAGATGTCTAATACACAACAATCATGTTCTTACATTCAAAACATATGGCAAGCATAAATCATATTGATTTAAGCATTTCAACAAACACTTAGTCTACACACATTAGTCTACATAATATATGTCGGCCAATATGTGGGTTAGGGAAAATCTCTTCACCAAACAGATCATACATCCATAACTAGTATAGGTACACGATAAATACTCATGGCAATCACATTGGCAAAATACGTACGTATACAGTATTTCCTATAAATACCTAAAATACCCTAAATCTCATATTCTTCGTACGTATGCGAAATGAAAAATGGACAGCATGTTCTACATGTCAAACAATGTTCTTGTCGGCAATCTACCATTAAACGGCATTGAAAGCTTTGAAAATGGGTAATCTAAGTGTCTAAGATCTGCACCTTTCGCCGTAGAAGCGTAACGAATCGAACAGAAAATTTACGCTTCGTCAATGGCGATATGAGGACCTAATTCACAAGATACATCAGCTACTTCGCTACTTGTATCGAAGGAATCCCTGAAATAGGTTGAGGTTAGGGTTTTCTTACCTAAAAATGCGTTGGAATCACCGGGAAAGTGATTTGAATGCGGTGATTAAACACGCGTAGAAGCTGTAACAAGTGGCAGGAAGTTTCTCCCACAACTCTCTCACAATCTCTTACTTTCTCTCTCTTCTCTTTCTAGGGTTTATTGCAAATTTGGATGGGAGAGATGTGAGAGGGTTTAAAGCCCTTATATAGGCTAAAAATTCACCCATTTAGACTTGGAGCTAAGGTATACTTGGGTTATAACCAAATCGTATCTTTTCTGATTCAAAAGAGTATTTCGGGAGGTCCCTTGGCCGAATGCGGTCGGACTTAAGCTCATGGATACTGGATCCAGCTCACCCCAAGTTTTCAGTCCGGTAGAGTTCCTAGATCGCACGTGGTGGACCAGTTTAGTTCAATGGTCACGAAAACTCGATCAGGGATTCCAAGTACACTAACCTAAGTGAAAAATGTTTCCTGATCTGAGGTTATATTTGGGTAAGATTCCGACGGTCTGAATGCTTATACTTAACCCGTAAGCGAAACGTGCCAGATTTATTTAAATCTCATTTAATTTATAAAAAATTTCACTCTTTCTCACACTTCCTGCTCCAGGCTTAATGAAATAGCCTCAGAACATTAGTTGGGCTTGATTTTTGAAACGATTGTCAAGTCCAACAAGGTGGTCGTAATGGTCTAAGATTGTAGATATCGGACTCTCGACGCACGATCTAGATCCTATTCGAAGTTTTAAAGGGTTCCTGAGGGTAAACGAGTTTAGAATTTGATCCTAGATTTTAGGATAACATAGCGCTATCGGTCCTACTCATTTTGGGTCTCGTAGTTCATATTTAAAGTGGTTCAAGTTAATTCTACTGAGTATTCAGTATGGTACTTAACCAGATTCTAGCCTAATTATGGCAGAATACGGTCTTAAGGCCATTCTATGCCCCATTTTGGGAACTTTTAGTTATCGTATTATTTTAATTATTTTTTTAGTGGTTCATCATCAAGTTTACCCTATCTCCACCAAATTTCATAAGATTTTGAGTTGTATAAAAATTCTAAAAATTCCAGAAGCAGCAATTGTCCAACAAGTGATTTTCGGATAGTTGTCACAACGTCCTACTTTAAACTATATTAAGTATTTTATTATATTTGTCAAATATTTTTATATAAAACTAGACTCATTTGAATTTAATATGATTTTTGAATCACCTAAATCGGAGTTATAACGAGGAGATATGATTTTTCAAAGTTTGATAAAATGTGTAGAAAAACATGCAGAACCAGGCTGCCTGACCACTGTACGGACGAGATCGGCGAGGCCTCACCAAACCGGCGACGTCCTCACCGGTCACTAACCTTTTTGGTGAGGAATCGCCCCAGGGGTGAGGTCCTCACCCCCCGGGGAGGCCGAAAACATGTGGGGCCCACCTTGGATCCCCCTGAATTGAGTCGTTTGGGCCCACGAGTCCCTCGAGGCATTTATCGAGTCTCATTTGCAAACCGGAATGAGTTACGTGACATACAATATATGATTTTAGGGTAGAAGAAGATAATCCATCCAAATAACCTATCTAAATCATGAGATTCCAAGAATTAAATAGTAAAAATCCTAGTTTATGCATGTACATACCATTTACGGTAAGTTTTAGTTTCAGTATAGTTCTTCACCTTTTAAACTTTAGGATTGTATCTAATATGAAAGTACTTGGAGAAATTTGAAGAATGAGGAGGCGAAAGGTGAGATTTTGAGGGAAATGGGTTGAAAAACGATTTCTAGACTTTAGGATTGATCTTTGAGAGTGATATGGTTGACTCATTGCCTAAGGACATCTAACTCTAGGTTGGCAAAAATCTGGGGTGTTACAGTATTCTAGAGGAGGACCGTTATGGCTTTTTCAGATGTGGGTTTATGAATACTTTTGCCCTTCTCTTGTACATGACTCCATCCATTCTGAAGAAGTTTACACCTCTTATGAGAAGTGCGTCATCCATTCCTCCCAAAAAACTCACACCTTCGTAGTGTACATGGATACACTATTTTTTTCTTTGAACAAGGTGTTAGTACACCCATTTTTACACCCTGGTTTGTCAATCACGTGAGTCGTTGTGTCCATAGTCGGTTGAGCCTTTGGAAAGTGAAGATCGAAGACATAAGTGGAGTAGAAGCACTAAGGAGCACATAAAGTAAAAGAAATGCCTTAGTGACCCTAACCCTAACCCAAAACAACCTACAACCTCTAGATGATCTTGTCCCAATTAGGAATATTAATTTGATCATCCCTTAGCTTTAGGATAATTAGAAAAATATAATAAAGAAGGTTAGAAGAAGTACAGATCTGCTGTGTAAAAGATAGCTCAAAACAACAGATTCGAAGGCATGTTCAATGGCATCGAGCTGCCATCGAACAATCTTTCATGGCATCAGAACATAGCTGATGACATTGATTAAGAATTAGGGAAGTCTAACAACCAATCTAGAAATTTGGCTGGAATTCTTAATGGTATCGAGGTCCCTTCGACGACATTGAAACTTAAGTTTCGATGGCATCAATTTGATATCCAAATTTGTCCAGCAAGGTTCTTGAAATCTTGAAATTTCTCCTAACTTTCTCGATGGCGCATCGAAGACACTTCGATGGCATCGAGATGACCATTTTCTGCCCATTTTTTGACTGTTGGAGCTCTAACAATTTATAAAAGGCATTCGGTCCTTGGGCTTTTTGATGGGTTTTGGAGCAACCAGAGGTAATGTGATGCCATATGCATATCCCTCAATCCTTGCCTCCATTGCAAAGAGTTTTGAGCATCTCCCTTGAGATTTTAACTCTAATGAGGATTTCAACCTCACCATTGAAGATTTTCTTGGACTCATCCATTTCCTAGAGATTGGACTTAAGAATCTTTGTAAACCATTGTCCAAATCTTTTAGGAGACCCATCTTATTGAATCCTCTAGGAAACCAACTACCCATTAGTTGTAGGAGATTCAACCCACTCCCATCATCTTGGTCATCTTGAAGAAGAATCATATGTAAGGAGATTGATCATGAAGCTGAAGCCTTGGCAAAGTAACAACAACATGACCAGGAGAGCATCGAGAAGTTGATTGAAGCACGAGAGAGCGGAGATCAAACAATCCAAGAGGAGCATCAAAAGGGACTCAATTCTAAGTAAGGGTCATGTGTAAGAGTCAATTGTTGTACTCCTTCCTTATGTAGGTTGGAGTGCAAGAGTTTGTGTCCCAAACTCACCCTAAATTCTTCAATAGGACCTTAGCCTGTGTGGCCTAAAACTGTGGTCCTTATGTAGGACCTAGGTTGTTGGATAGCCGAAGAAAAAATCAATTGAAGTCCTTGTGTAGGCCTCCGGAGGGAGTAAATGTGTCGGGTTCGGGAGTAAGACCATTGCTCTTGTCTAGGGCATAAATCTTAGGTTTGAGATTAAGACCTTGGCCTGTGTGGCCTAAATTGTCAGGTTTAGGATTAAGACCCTTGTCCTTATGTAGGACATAAAGTCTAGGTTCTTGTGTAAGACCTTTACTCTTCTGTAGGGTATAAATTGTAAAGTCCTCGTGTATTGCTATAAAGGTTTGAGGTGAACCTAATTTAAAACCTTCGATAGTGAAATCCGGTACACCATAGGTTAAGTGCGTCTACCGGGAGTGGAGTAGGCACGTAGTTGAGCCACTATATATGATCATGTTTCGGATTGTCTTTGCGCATTTATTTAATATATGCTAATGTACTTTGAATGTTTAATTATGATGCATGATTATATGAATGTTTAGGATTGATAGGAATCACATCTCATGCACTCATATACATTATCTCTATAGGCTAGTTGCTTAACATGCATATCATGTGTAGCTTATGTGATTGGACCCTCTATTGGCTTGAAAGCCTTAGAGTTATATTGCTTAGTTTAGTTTAATTAGAAAATTAGTTTAAACTAGACAATTAATGTTTAAAAATAGGTATATGTCTTTAATTGGTCCTAATCACCCGCGTAGGACTTAGCCTACATTCTAAGGTTCTGCCATATTTCGCATTTAGTCGCATTGTTACCCTGTGACTGCAATTTCACAAGGGTAAGAAGAACCGGTCCTTCATGCCATTCTCCGATGGAGGGTATGGTCCCAAATGGCTCACTGACCGATATGCACCCGAGGATGATAATGCAACATCCCAAATGCTCTTGGCCCAGGAGAGTTACCTCATCGACCGAGACCTTCCCTATGGGGATTCGATCAAACATGGAAAGAATGTCAGGGTTGGGATCAAGTAATACTATCCGAACTTGCTCTCGTAGTAGCTTAACCTTGTTCAGTGCATCAGCTACCCCCTTACTCATAAGTCATGCAACTAACCACCCTTCAGTTGAAAGGTTGTAAACGATCTAGAACTCTACCAAGCTCTACCTTCTCTTTCTGAAAGGCCAGTCATGCTCTTGACCTCCGTTATTATCCAAATCGACCACATGCGATGGATAGTTTCCTTGATTGGTGGGAGAGTCATTATAAGATTTTTTTGAAGAAATCTTCGAGGGAGATTGTCATTCGGTTTTCTTCACAGCTTGAGCCCAAAGAAAAGAAGAGGGTAACAGCCTTATCGACTAGCACACGAAGTTAAAAAATAAGCAAGTTGAAGATAAAATCGGTCACAACATCCCCCTCTCGAACTCCATCCATCAAGGCCGTTGTTGTTCCAACACGCCAGGAAGTCGTGACGAGAATGTTCACTGCTCTTACTCCCCCACTAGTCCCACAACCTCCATTAGCTCCAAAAAGAATTCTGGACTTGGGAGGTCCACTTGGTCCACCCCTAAAGCCTCCTGTCTTGGTTCTCCAACGTGTTGATCCTCCTTCACTAACAATGACTGAGGATCGACCACTACCAGCCTCTCCATGGCCTCGATGGACATCAGGTACTTCCTCGGCCGAGGTCGTATCTTCTTTTGAAAAATATTTCAAAACTAAATACTGGCCAGGTCTCTCCATTGACGATTACTCAAAAGAAATCAAGGCTTGAAACGTCACCAAGAGGCTCATTATAACAAATGCTGGAATAAATTGTGGTGGGATAGGGAAAGGTTAAACGACCATGATCTTCCTTTCGATGAAAGGTACCTTATCCCTTATCATCCTAATTTGCCACCATTTCCTACTTCGAGGCAAGCACTGGCGATGATAATAATAAAACTCCTAGACTGAGGATAAACAATTTATCACTTATGCCGTTCAATATGACTTAGGTGGAAATTACTTACCTATATACTTACCTATATATAGTTACCTTAAATCATTTTATCTTCATATTGGCTGACTATCCCCCTTTTTTCTAATCACTTGGGAACTGACAGCTATAGATGAACAGAGTGTTGTGGCATAGTCACTGTCATATCACCCACCAGTGGCCGATATTCTTGAAATTTTCGAAGTTCAAACCGTTGATTCCAACACAATGGTCAGTGCTAAGGCCCTCCCTTCTCGTAGTCCACCGAAAGTTACAACTCTCCCCATAGATTCAAAATACATGATCATCATACCCCCGAGTCCTCCTTCTGCAACCGATTTGGAAAAAGATGAAGTGCCACTCCTTCACTCATCAACCGAGAAACTGTCTTCCCATCCAATAGTCCCTAATGAAGAAAAGGTTCCTCTAGTGGTCGACGAATCTTCAGCCCATGAACAAACTGTTGTCATGGCCGAGGAAGTCATAACCATCAAAGCAATAGAGTCCAATTCTCATTTGTCGCCCATTCCAATACTAACATTGATGGGTGAGGCTTCGATGCATGCTACTCTTAACAAGAGTGGCCTTTTGTACGAAGATATCATTTCTTCGTTTAAGAAGGCCCTTACTGGAGCCATCGTTGTGGCTGAGTAGCCTGCTCTTTCAATCAGCCTGTAGGATCTCAAGGTAGAACTCCAAAGCCTCCTACAAATGGGATTATCTAGATCCCTAAATGCCAAGATAGTCAATAGACTCGATCGATTAGTCAAGTCATACCATGTCTTCTCTTGGTCTGACCCCAATCTAGTAGATAAAGTACCAGGTCTTCAAGAGTTTTTAGGGCCTATCAAAGCACACCACCACGTTCATGCCATCGTCGACCGGATTGAGGCAGAGCATTGAGTCCTAAATGATCTCTACAAAGGATACTACCAAGGACCTTATGACTAGGAGCGCTGAATTGAAGGCCTCCGAGGTCAGGCTCGTGAATATGGAGGTAAGAATTATAGCTCTAGAGGTAGAGCTATTTGCCCTAAAGGAGTTTGCAGAGGCACACGTTTAACACATAATCAGAAGGAAACGGTTGAGCAATTGGTTGGGTCTGTTAAGTACTAAACAGTCACCATCGATCAACTACGTCAATCGGTGGTCAAATAGGAGGTGACTTTACGAGCAGCGAAAAACCAAGTGGAGACAATAATGGAGCCGATGCAACATAACTTGTATTTGCATTATTAATATAATCGGTCGTCAAGCCTGTTTTATACGTTTTTTTGTGCTCTATCTAATTTCCTGCTTTTTTATGCTTGAAACTAACTGCTGACCTGTCCCTTAAAACTCGGTACATCGTGGGCTTATTTTGAATTTACAACCTTAACCGTTACATGTTCGTACTTACTTAAAACATGCAGTTATTCCTTTGCCATAATCACTCTAGACTATGGGTGGTAAAATTACCTATTTAAACCGATTTAAACATCTATTCAAATTCATGTTAACCTCTTCTTACAACTTTGCTTTGTTCCCATGGCTTCTAACCATTCTTCCTTCACTGCTGGTGCTGAAAGTTACCTGAAGGAGATTTTTGAGGGGGGATTGATGGAATTTTCTCAATCCTTACTACTCTTTGATGCAAATTATTGCATCAAAGAGGCATCGACAACATTTGAATTAGATGTTACACTTAGGGAACTACTCCAAAAGCTAAAACATCTGTACGTTATGGGAAACCGTTATCTTGAGCTCACATTCGATACTGAGGTGACCTCTGGATGCCTTTGCCAACAAGCATCGGTCAAAGAAGATTCTGCAAAAATGAGTAAAACTCATGAACTGGCATAGCATGATCGACTACGATGGGTTCAGACACACCAATTCAATCGAACTATGCTCTATGCACTTCAAGCTTATTGAATTGGGTTGCTGGAAGAACTCAAGGAACGAGAACATTCCTTTTTAGCAAAGGGCATGGTTGTCCTGGAAGATCTTTCATTCTTGGATGAACAAATTTCTATTTACCAGGTGTAGTCAACGCTAAGCCTTGGCACTAAGAGGGCAGTCAAGAATGGGATTTCCTCAAGTAACATTCACATTGACCAGCTACTTCATATTCTATTGATCATCATTGTAAATGGGGTAAATTGGACATCGACACAAGAGAAGAACGAAGCTGAGATACAGGCTATCCTCCAGGAATTCGAGGGAATGAACATCCAAGTCGCTCGGCCGCTTCAAGTTTTCTTTTTCTTTTGTTCTCTTCCCTTCCAAATGCAATGCGGTCAATGACCCATGGTATCTCAAATAAACTTTCCTTTATTAATAAAATTGATATATTTTGCATGACATAGAGTATCCTTCTTTTCAGCAGTGGATCTTAGATCATTGGTCACGGCTAGGGATATCCAGCAGTTACAAATGGTATTTTTACGATTGATCAAGCCCCTATATTATTAGTCAGTCGTTCGATACTTAGCCTTCTTTTTATGCTTCGTCACATGCTGACTTGGCGAAAGTAAATGCCCAATGTTCCCCTAGAAGTTTCATTTATTCCATTGTGTTCTTTAATATTCTCAAAAAAAAATAGACAACCCAGTCGTCAACTTCGGGTTCCCAACCATCGAACCCTATCCGATGCACTCATTAATTACTCTTCCCCAGGTATATAAAACGCACTACTCTTTTATATTTATAACACGTTACGAATAGGAAGCTCCAGTAGCAACAGACCTTAACGTCATAAGTTTTTCCCTCTTCTCCCAATCCTTATAGATCCTAAAGGAAAATTTTGAAGAAGGGATCGATTCATTTTCCCATTCATCTTTACTCCACAATCCATACCCTTTCCTCAAGAATGCGACCAAGGCATCTGAGACCAATGGACCCCTCCAAGAGCTCCTTTAAGATCATCTCAGAACTCCAGCGGTTTGGAGTGGAGTACTCCAATGCCAATTCTGAGCTTGATCGATGCATTGACCCATTAATGGAGATATCGACCCTTCATGCCAAATATCCAGCCCTCTCAGTTCATTATGATGCTGCATGGAAGAATTGGTTACATTGGATTCGCCAACATCGCGTGATGAAGAGATGTTGCAATCCACGGAGGTTATACATTGCCACCTCCTCGCCGACCTCTCTGAGGCTGAATGGCTCTTTCCAGACTGTCATCGGCTACACAATTAGGACCTGAGAGACTTCATTGAGTCCCAGATAGAACTCTATTAGGCTCGTGTGGAATCTAATAAGTCTCATATAGAACTTCATTGAGTCCCTGTGTTGAGTGTCAAATATTGCATATTTTTTCCTATTTATATCTTGGTTTTATGAATATGATAATGCTTAATGGGTATATTTTATACATGTTTGTATTGCAAGGTGAATCTGAGAGCTAGAATTGAAAAGAATGTTAAAAGCATGGATTCAATGCTCAAGAATCACCAAGGTAATGGATGTATCATAGGAGACGAAGATTGAAGAATTCACATGCCAAGTATAAGGAAACCAAGCGAGGAATGAAGAGAATCGAAGATTTGAAGTGAAAAAAAGGAATCTTGAAAATTGTCCTAAAAAAGATAATTTGAAATTCTAGGGCCAGAAAAACATAGTTATGGAAAACCGCCAAAATAGACTTCAATTCTATCGAAGACTGTTAGATAGTATCGAAGGTGCAATCGAAGACACTTGGATAGAATTGAGAATTTAAAATTTTTTTAAGCCAAACTCGTTGAATAGTTCTGGACTAAACTTCGATTCAATCGAAGACCCTTCGATAGAATTGAAAGCATTATGTAGAGTTACACAGACTGTGTAAATTTGAGGCAATATCTGAATTTTTCCAACTCGATGCGAAAGTTAGAATTCCCCAGCTGTAAATAGGAGTCTCTTAGATGCTCTAAAACATCTTCTAGGGTTTTGAAAGGGAGAGAAGGCCTAGGAAAAGCACCAACAATGTTCTTTTGCTTCAATTTCTTATGATTCTAGTAGATCTATCTGGTTTTTCTTTTGTTTTTCTTCTAGGATGTTAGTCATCTTAGGATAATCTCTTAGCTAAGGCCAAAGGATGAAACCTATAGTTTATTTTGACGTTTAGTTTTCTTTGATTCAAGTATATGTTGAACTTTCATTAAACTTTATTTTGAATTAAGATATATTTTCAGTTCTTTATGATTTATTGTGACTGAAATTACAGTATATGCTCTGAAGGGTTTTGATATGATCTTATTGACTTTAGAATTGTGTGATGTGTAGAAGTCGTTGTTTATCATCATCTCCCGGGCATGGTAGGATGATTGAATTCTCCTCCCATCATTGTAATTATATGGATATTTGTGAACCAAATTAATGAAAAGTTCAGATTCTATTTTAACTACTCCATCATCTGATTATATAGAATAAGACTTTGATTCCAATTGAGTTATCATTGAATCAAGTAAGTTGATGTCAAGATTGCTATAGGTGGATTCATGGATCCTTAGTCGTTTGTCTTTATTATTTTAAAACCTTTTTCTAAATTGTTGGACTAAAAACTTAAATCAAGTTAGACTTAGATTAGTTCTAGACTGTGTTTCCCATTCCCTATGAATTGGACCTTAGTCTCACCGAGTTATTACTACATCGCGACCCCACACTTAGGTTTGTGAACAAGTTTTTGGCGCCGTTGTCGAGGAGTGGCATTGAACACAATTAGGTTTGATTTTTATTTTAGGTTAGATTTTTCTTATTTTTAAAATTTTTCTAATCTAGGATTTTTGGGATTTTTCAGTTTTCAGATATGGTTTTTAGGATTCATCTTTATTTATTTATTTTCTTCCTTCTTCTTCCTTCTTCTAACATTGCTAACATAGTTTGATTATTTTGTTTTCGTAGGATCTTCAATTCTAGATCTTCTCTTGTGGTAACTTCTTCCCTCTACTTGCTGTAGGAATTAGGAAATAGAATTAAAATTTGGTGTGGTTCATGCTCACGTGGGTAAGGAACCATACTCTGAGACCTTTGAGAGAAGGAGGTTTGGTTGAAAAATCCATTGACAAGTTAGAAAACCCCCAAATATTTCTGAAATATCATCTGAGAGCATAGCTTAAGAACATCATGTTGATGAAGATCCTTGGCATCACACACCACCATTTAGGACGGTGCATGATGAGAATGAAGTGCATTAGGTTTCACTAGTTCGAACTTTACGAGATTATTTACAATCGATGAGAACAAGTTCATCTTCCAACATAATTCACCCAATCAATACAGGAAATGTGAACTTCAAGCTTGAGATAATCCAATTACTTCATAAGTTCCATGGACTTGATTCAGAAAATCCATATATGTATATCAAAGAATTTGAAGAGATCGTTACAACCATGCATTTCAATGATGTTCCTTCTGATATAATTAGCCTTAAATTATTTCCATTCTCTTTCATGCGCAATTAGATATAAATCTTCTCATGAAATTAACTTGGCCCAGGAACCTTTGCAGCTATAATTTGTTATTTAGCAGCCGGGCATTTGTGAGTGTTGTTATGTTAAGCACACATATATTTGAAATTGCAGGTTATACCACCGATATTGAAGAATTAATATGAGATGATGTCCTAGAGGGGGTGAATAAGACTTTTCTGATATTATGCCTATTTAAAAACTCCTAATTGCCTAACTTAAACATATCTTCAGTTTAAAGCAAGTAAGATAATATAACTTTAAAGGCTTCCAAGCTAGTAGAGGTTCCAATCACATAGGCTACTCAAGATATGTAAAGTAAGAGACTAGCCTATAACATAGTGAGCATGTGTGTGTGGAATGTGTTACCTATCAATCTTAGGCATTCATCTAAATGATGCATTTATAATTTAAGCATTCAAATCATATACATAATTTAAACAGATATGCAAATGACAATTCCAAACACAAGCATGTATAGTGGTTCGGCTACTTGCCTACTCCACTCCCAATAACCACACTCTCTCCTAGAGTGTGTCAAATTTCACTATGAATGGTTTTAAATCAGGTTCACCATTAACCTTTATAGTCCTACATAAAGGACTCAATAATTTATGAGCAAAGGTCCTACACTAAGAACCTACTTTTAGGTAGACCGGCCAAGGTCCCACACTAGGCACCTTTATTTAGGTCCACCAGCCAAGGTCCCATACAAGGCACCTATGTTTAGGCCCACCAGCCAAGGTCCCACACAAGGCACCTCATTTAGGCACACTGGCCAAGGTCCCACACTAGGAACCGACACGAGTTTGTTGATAGAAAACTCTTAGCCTCAATCCTACATGAGGATAGAGACTAAACTTTGGACTCTTAAAAATGACACTTATTTGTCGGAATGAGTCCTCTCTTGTAGCTTGTCCTAAGTTACTTGATCTTCGCTCTTCCATGCTTGAATTAGCTCCCTGATGCTCCCCCGATCGCTATGCTGTACTTTACCTATTATTTCAACTTCAAGATCAAGAACCTTGCATATGATGTTCTTATAAAGGTAACCGAGGTAATGGGAGTTGTTTGAATCTCCAACGAAGATTATGAATGGATTTTCTAAGAGATTCAACTGATGGATGTACTAGAGTATGGTTGAGACTAAGGATATACCTTTAGGTTTGGTCTCAATACTCTAATGAAGGCTTGAGATCATGTTCTTCATAAATAAGAGCTTTGAATGCTCATGAGTGATGAATCACAATGAATAGAACATGAATCTCATGTGAATAGAGTATAGGATGAGTGATTTGAGCTTGGGACAACCTAGGGACTCTGAAATGCCTTAATCCACACTTTTCAGAAAGTTTTGGGTCATATATTTATAGAGAAAAGGTCCCAACGAATATAAAACGGCTAGTTCTCGGTTCTACCGAGTGAACCTTTGCTAGTACTGAAATTCACTCGATAGCATTGAAATATCACTTGGTGGTACCGAATTAAATCCTGAAGTTGTTGGATGAATTTTACTGCTTTCGGTGGCACCGAAATTTGTACATCGGTAAGAGTCGGTGGTACCAAATTTCTAGTCGATGCCACCGAATTTCCTTTAAAGGCTACTGGAATATTTTAGACACTTTTGGTGGTACCGAAGGTATCTTTGGTACTATCGAAAGTGCCATTCAGTGGCACCTCCTCCTGTCGAACTAGGACTGATTTACCTATTTTAATTCTTTGTCCTATGATTCATTCAATAACTTGAACTTTCTTAAAGCCAAGACTAATACGATAGAAAGTATGAACTTGGAGTTGGCTTTGAATAGATGACCTAAGTGGGTTTTCCTATTTAGGTTTGAGTCATTTATAGGCAAGATCTTGATCGTAGAAGCCTCTTTAAAATTGGACGTTATAGCTCGGGCTTCTGTTCTGGTTGTGTCGTCGGTCTTCATTTACAAAGTACTCATCCGACTACTTGACACAACTAGTCACATGATTGATAAACATGTGTACAAATAAGTGCACTAACAATCACCCCCTTTGTCAATTACGTGACAAAAACAACCTATCCTAAGATACTGTCATGATCCATAAAATAAAAGATTACATATCATGTACCAAATTACAACTCAAAAATAAGAATAGATATGTAACATAGAGATGTTGCTCCCTCATAGTTTCTTCCATGATCTTCTTGTATTCTACAGAAAACAACGGAGTGTTTTGGTGGGTGGATAGGTTTCTTCTCCCCCTTTTTGTTAGTTATTGAAAAAGGATTTACCAAGAAGCAAGCCAATATATGATAAAATTCAGTGTAGAGAGAGAACATGTAAATCACATAAAATTAAAATGAAATAGTTGTGAAATATATAAGCATTATGTGATCAAAAGAAAAATATAAACCATGTTAGAAGAAATATAATCATGAAAGAGAATAGCCAACATGAGCATAAATATAGCATCATAGATGCACCAAAATTACTACCCCAAGTTTAAGTAAAATATTCCATCATCCAAAAACCAACAAGCCCTTAAAGGCATAATTATCCAAAAAGAAAATGTACTATGATTCAGCAACAACACGTAAAAATCATCTGGACGATCCACCCTCATATGGAGGGATGTAAGAATGACGAGTCAGAAGAAATTCAGTGATTTACTCCCTAGTATGTTAAAGAGCGTCAAGACACGGTTCAATCCCGGAGAGTCGATTTTCGCACTGTCGGAGGTGAGCTTCTATATTTGAATGCCCTTTAAGAAGTTGACAAGCTGGATCGTTCTGGCGAAGAAGACGCCTAGTGCTGACTGATAATAAACTTGGTGCAGGCACTGGGGTGTGACGATAGTCCTAGCCAGTGGCCATGGGAATGTCTTGAACTTCTTCGTCGCTCCTGCATTTTTGATTCTTCTTAAATATAGTTGTAAACACATTTAATTGAATTAGAGTTTCCTTGGTAAAGAACAGGACAGGATATACCATATCATGCTTAGATGGCAGACCAAGAAATTTTGAGAGTTTACAGATAACACTTGGGAAGGGAAGGCTAGTACAATGACCACCCTTGACAACTAGGATCAATTGTTTCAAGGGTTGGTAGGCATATTTCAATCCTCTAAAATATGTCATACATGATATTTAGAACAAGTGGAGAGATCATATCTCCAGAAACTTCACATGGGTATGCATTTTTACTCAAAATGTTATGCAATGCTTTGGTGGTTGAGTCCAAATGTGATGATGGGAGGAAGTTTCGTTTGTTTTGGGGGATTGTGGCACTATTACACAATACTTGAGTTAATTCACCCCAAACTCCGAGATGATTAAGAGGATGATTAGTTGGGGTAATTTTTGTTACTCTGATGTGTAATAGTTGACTTAAAGCCAAAGGAGTGACCTCCTTAGTTTGGTCCATGAAGTTGATGTTGACGGATGAAGGATTATCATGAGTGTCATGACAAGAATTTAAGAATTGATGAATGAGGTCATACTGAACCTCTCCTTCAAAGTACAGTAGGTTGTCCCACCCAATTGATCCTAAGTAGAGATCAATCCCATATGGTTCGATGAGTAGGGATCTGATCAATTTATCAAAGATTGTTTTATTTGACATAGTCATTTTAGTGGGGTTGGAATAAGGAGAACGACAAATGTTAGTTCCTTTAGTGGAGTGTTCTCCTTTTACAGGCTCCTTGCCTTTGTCTTTAACCATTGTTGTGTTGTAATCATATATTAGAAATACTAATGGAAGGATTAACAAATCTCAAAAATATGCATATGAAGTTCCATATTTTTCAAATATACCAAGAGAAGCAGATGAAATATTTCAGCAAGAATTAAGTTATGCATATGCAACTTGAAAAGGCCAAGCTAAGAGTCTTGGGGGGGAGGGGGTGAATAGGACTACTATGCCAAATTAAAAATTAAATGCAGAATTTAAACAAATATAAATAAAGATAGCACTTAAATAATTCCACAATGCAGAAATGTAAAACAACCTCAAGTGTACAAGTTTGAGAGGTTGATACAGATGTTGTTCTAAGGACAACCTTATACCAAAAATCAATGGCTTATGGTAGGACAACCTGATTCTTAGAATGGTCTGTGTATCAAAATCTCAAACTGATATAGAGGAATAAAGAAATAAATAGTAAAGGAAATAATTAAGGTATTACAACATTCCCACACTTGCATTAAAGAAATTATAATATTCTCCACAAATGCATAAAGGAAAATTACAACATCCACAAAATGAAATAATCAATTAATCACCATAAGACCAAAAATTATAGTGGTTTACTTGTGTGTACACCAACTATTTACAAAAATAGTCACACAACTACTCCACTCTTAATATCCTCACACAGTGGATATTAGCGTTCACTAAGAAATAGGTTTTTCATAGTTCACCTAAAACCCTCACAATTGTGTCTTTGAAGTAGGCTTACACAATTCAAAATCCCCACACTAAGTTTTTCAAATCACCTCAGATAAACCAAAAGAAAGATTTTTCTGGTACAATCTCAATGAAACCAAAAGAATGAATTGATTTACAAAACTATAAAATACTTATCTGGATATTCTGCTTTTGATGCAACCTGGAAGAACCAATTTGGAGTAGAAGTTCAACGTAAATGTTCAATGTCCACACTCACTTATGAAATGGTTCTAAGTTCTAAATTGATTTTAAATTAAATCACCTTGGGCTAGCTTGATTTGATTTTGATTCTAAGAAATGGGAAAACTTCAATCCCTCTTTCAAATAAGATTGGAATGTAGAAACTCAAAATCAAATGCAAAGAAAGCTAATTAAAGTGAATATAAAATGACAACAAAATAGCTTAAGAATGTCATTAACTTATCTCTCAGAGTGGCGTATTGATTTTGCTTGAATTAAATATCAAACTCTGAAAATCGTGCTCTATTTATAAGTGCAGAAATCGTACCTTCAACTAGTCCAGGTCGGCTCGACTGGTTGAAGGACTAACATACTTTTGAATATTTGGGCGCGATAAGATCAGACCGTTTCATGACTAGTTGAAGGACCTGCTCGACCGGTCGAGTGGCCTCCAAGACCGGTCAAGTCTTGTCCACGACTAGTCGTGTGGGACTCAATTTAGTTGCTGGACTTTGAGTCGAGCTTGTAGGACTGGTCGAACACTGTTCACTCAACTGGTCGAGCAGTCTTCAGGACTGGTCGAGAATTTCTTGGACTGGTTGAGCTAGTACTAGGACTAGTCGAAAAATAGACTATACACTTACAAAATGATCGAATTAAATTACATATTCAAAATGACCTATCCTAGAGTCAATCTACGATCATTCATACCTTATAAGCGATGTATAAATATTGAATCTTCTTTTACTTTAGTTGATAGTTGTTCTTTGAAGTTCACGAAGCTTAAGATCTTGACATATGATGAAGCTTGAACTTGAGACATTTTGAAGCTTGAATTTGTAATACATTGAAGCTTGAGCTTGGGGTACTTGAGTTGTACTTCACCTTGAGCTTTTGTAACATCCCGAAAATCGGGGGGTCGAGCAAAAACCCAACTCCCGAGTTCCAAAATATTATTTATGCAACATGGATATGTATGATTGAATGTTGTTTGTGATAATGTATTAAACATGAGTGAGATTAAGCCAGAACAGCATATCATACTCCAGAGACAGTTAAATTTGCAAGCGGAAGACTGTAATAGTATGTATAACGTATATAAACTGTTGTATGTCTCCAGAGTGTGAATATATTACCAGGTTATACACATACATGTATACTTCAAAAGTAAACAAAATAAATATACATGAGGGCCCTAAAAATACAAAATGACAATGTCAAAGTATCTAATCAACCTCCCTGCAATCCCGTCAATCAGAACACGCATAAAGGAGGAATCCTCCTCCTCATCATCAAGTCCAGCTCCGCCTCACAGGCCGCGCCATCATCTGCAATCACAAAAGGGACTGGTGGGTGTCCAAAAACACCATCCCGTAACGTGGGAGTGAGTGATCAACTCAGTGGGATAAGAGAGCAGAGATTAGCATGTTATCAAATCAATCATGCGATAATAGTAAAGCAGTAAATCAAACAATCCTAATACTGTTGTTAATGCAATATGACGTGACATGATGGATGCCCTCACCGACGATCTCCCTCATACGGCACCATCTTACGACCGCGGCATGCCGCACTCCCTCAAGTGCTCCACATCTTCCAGGCACATGCAATGTCATGGTGATATGATTACCTAGTTGTTATTAGTCCTTTTCATACAGCAATATTGGGAAACTAAGGTACTTCCCTTATATCAATCCCAACACAGATCCTGTCTAGGGTCGTCACTCCTAGTAATCTCATACGATGTATATTTTGTAGGTCGCTGCAAGGGCTGCCAGGGCTGTTGCACGCACTCGTTACTCCGCTCCCCCATCACCTTATCAATACAGGCCTACTGTACTCTACTGCTACGGAAGGGTCGTCGCCTCCCGTAGACTCAGAATACGCTCGCGGTCACTACAAAGGGCTGCCAGGGCTGTTGCTCGCACTCGTTGCACCGCTCCCCCATCACCTTATCAATGTAGGCCGACAGCAAGAATATAGTGTCCCATACCACCATAATCTGCTCACGAGTCATAGGTGCTCACTGGTCACTACGGGGAGGTTTGTGGCCCCAGCGTAGGCCGACAGCTCGACCACGGTGTCCCATACCACCATGCCCGGCTCATGAGTCTTTGTGGATCAAGGTACCATGGTTGACAGGGTTTACAATGGTAAGTTCAGTACCCTAGGTTCAAGCAGTTGTGACTCATACAGGGTGAACATACAATGGCCAGTCGGGTTACTTGACGGGCTCGACTAGCACGAGCGCATCTCGAGATGAACGACATGAAGTGCATGAAACACTTCGTGTGGCCTAACCACTGTCGCCAACTCAAAACACGACTCGCGTTCATCGACGTGTCGCTCGTGGCAAAGGTGAGCCATTCACGGATTTACTCGGTTACCGACTGCCTGGACTAGGCATAGTCCCAAACAATCATAGAATCACATCAGCATTCATGTAAGAGTAATGGAAATGAAATACAACCATGTGAGCATGTTAACACACGTTATAACGTACAACTTAAGTAAATCATCCTACACATGTCTTTCACACATATAATGAAATTATGCATATCGCCAACATATAGGAAATCCTCTCCATTAGCCTATTAATTGAGAATTCAATCTCAACTAAATCATAATGAAATCATCAAGTACATGTTATAGCATACCACTTAAGTGCAACATCAAACATATGCATTTCATACATATAATGAAATCGTACATACAGCTAACATGTAGGAAATCATTTACATCAGCATATTAATTGAGAAATCAATCTCAAATTAATTCATAACACCATTTGATTCAATACATACTAATACAAGCATTTATACAAACACTTACACTACACACTTGAGTCTACATATAGTATGTCGACCCGAAATACGCATTTAGGCGAATCTCTTCGCCAAAATAATTATGCACGCATTCCTAATATTCTAATGCGACAACAATTCATGTCAATCACATCAGCAAACTATGAATGAAAATAGTACTTCCTACAAATGACTAAAATGCCCTAAATCTCATATTCTTCGTTGATTTACGAAACAGGAAATGGACAGCATGTTGTACATGTCAAACGGCGTTGCCATCAAGAATCTACTATTAAATGACATTGAAAGCTTTGGAAACAGTCAATCAAAGCGTCTAAAATCCGCACCTTTTCTCTTATAAACGTGTCGTTTCGAACGGAGCGTATACGCTTCGTCTACGACGAATAGAGAACCTAATTTACGAGTTCTATCAGTTTGCATGCTATAGAAAGGAAAGAATCTCAAATCAGCAACTTATTAGGGTTATTTCTTACCTAGAAACGCGGAGAAATCACCGGCAAAGTGATTGGAATACGCCGCTTAAGCACGTGCAGCAGCAACAGGAAAAGCTCTCCCACCTTCTCTCACAAACTCTCACTTTCTCTCTTACTCTTGCTAGGGTTTCTAGCAAATTTGGATGGGTGAGAGAAGTGAGGGTTTCAACCCCTTTTATAAGCTTAAAAATGCCCGGAATAGGCTCGGGAACAAAGTTCACTTGATGCTTAACCAAAGCGGGGCTGTTTCGGTCCAAAAGATGATTTCTGGTGGTCCCCTGGTCGAATGCGATCGGACTTAAGCTCATGTGTACCAGATCTAGCACACATTAAGTTTTCAGTCCGGCAGGGTTCGCAGATCGCACGTGGCGGACCAGTTTCAGTTCAGCGGTCACCGCACGTAGATCAGGACTGGAAGTCTCATAATAATAAATAGAAATTTTTCCTGATCCGAGGGTGTAATCTGGATGAATTCTGACGGTCAGAATGCTTAATACTGACGTGTCAAGTCGTGTGCCAGATTTGAATTTAAAATTTCAATTCTGTCCCTATTCGCGGTCTCTTCAGTCTGAGCTCAATGAAATAGTCTGTGATTATCGGTTTGACTTGATTTTCGAAATGATTGTCAAGTCCAGCTGGGCGGTTCTAACGGTCTAAGATTGTAGGTATCGGACTTTCGACGCGCGGTCTAGATCCAATACAAAATTTCAAAGTGGTCCAGAGAACAAACCGGCTTAGAGTTTGATCCAAGGTTATAGAGTATTATGGAGTCATACGTTCTACTCGATTTGGGTCTTGTAGAACGTATTTAAAGTGATCAGGGACTGTTTCCCAGCTACTCCAGCGTTGCGCTAGCTAACTTACGCTGAATTTCCATAGGAATTAATCCTAAGTGGTTTCTTTGGCTATGAAATTGGGTTCTGAGCAATTTTCCAGGTGTTTTAGTTGACCCATTGCCTAAGGATGTTTAATCCCAGGTTGGCCAAAATCCGGGGTGTTACAGCTTTAAGCACTAAAGTAAAGACTATTGTCTTGCCTATAGATGTAGCTTTGAAACCTTGAACTTTGAAGCTTGAAGGAGTGAGTTATCACATGGTGTAGTATTTTATTTCGACAAGGAAATAAATGCATTTGATTTGGGAGATTTATTCAATGATAACAAAGAATTCGATAAGAGAACATTGATCACATTTATTCTGAGTTCATTTACATCATCGGATTCCCTTGATTTTAAAAAAATAGAGTACAACTAATTTAACATAATGAATGAAAGATAAGACAGTCCAATGGCGATTTCCGTGAGAAATGGCATTGGAAAGCTCTCATCAAGACATGCTTCCTTGAGAAATAGGTTGGAAAGCTCATGTCACGCCCCAAACCCAGAAATCAGATTCACAGGAATCCCGATTGTCGAATCCGGTGCTAACAGCCTCCCTAGTTCCCTATTCTCAGCTCCTAGCATCCATATGCCAGATTCCGATTTTGGGATCCTACAAGGAGAATTTTTTTTATACATTTATCTCGTAATAAGCATAACTACAAGATTACCCAATTCACAAAGGCAACATCATCGTCACATATCCACTAATTAATCATTTTAGTACAATGCTGAAAGGAAAATACATAAATAAAAAATCAAGCTCCGGAAGACTGCTACACGCTCTAAGCCCAACACTGCTGTAACCTAACATCACCTGCACGCATCTATCGTGCATAAGCTTATAAAAAGCTTAGAGGGTGGTGTAAGTATGTGCACAAAATAAGTGTCAAGTATTCAATACAATGCCATCATCATACGATACCGAAATTACTGGTAATCCATAAATCGTACATTATCGGAATAAGTAGAAATGCTGACAAGATCATAAGTCAATCAATATCAGAATACACAATATAGAATAGCTATGCACTAAGGAATTATAAAGAGTCAAATATCAGATGCAGAGGATGTAATGCAATATACAAATCCTGCTAAGTCTGTCTAGGCCATATATGTGCAGAAACATAATAACCCAAAATATCATATGCTTTCGGATGTAATGCAATATGTGATGCGAATGAAATGACCATGCTAGAGTGTGAAGTCGGGATGATAGTACGTAGTGTCGCAGGCTACGGGTCCACCACAAGGGACTTCTATCCAAACCAGTCCTATACCTAAATTTGAATAGTCAGACTCAACGTGGTAAACTCTTGATATTAGTTTAGTCGTGCGCCCAACTGAAATTCTTACCATAATGAAGGTACATAATAATTAGTTGCGCACCACCAGCCCGAGTGGATAGTGAATGACTGAATGAATGAGCATGAAACTCCTACTCAATAGTCCACATATTAGTACGGTTCCTCTTTGAGAAATCATCGGGGTCTATTACACTCCAAACTAGATTGCCGCCCCATCGTGCACAACAAGGCGAGTGGAAGAGACTTCACTATTCGCCTACCAATATCGGGCCCAGTTCATCGATAGTGGACCCATTCCTTGAGCTGGTCAAACTCAGCCTAGCTTTGCCCCCTCCTCTCGGGCAGGTAAGGCCGCACCCCCTTCCAACCGACCACGACACAGTGGGAGACGTGGCCTATCGGTATACGACCCTCATGCGCTCATACATCCACTCAGTCTAGACGTTAGAGTAACCTCTGGAACCAAGAGGGTTTAGGAACTTTCACCCAGGGATATCTATAGCATCCCATGTAGAACAGATTTCCAGTATCCCATCTGGCCATCCATGAAATGCCTGTGGAGGCTACGACCCTGATGTCGCTAGGCATACAGTACAATATAATGCAATGCAAGATGCATGAGTCATGTAATCCAGTCATTCATCTATCTAGCGCATACTGTGTGCTAATGTGAGACAATCTCTGCCTATCAGGGAGTCTCATAATAACATGCCCAATGACATATACAATGGTCAACCACATCTCATAGCAAACATGCACATGATGCGTATGAGCATGTATCATGATGCTATGCTGTCACATACTCATAATCGGTATCAATAACCGGTATCAACAATTGGCCTCAATAATGTGGACATCTAACCAACATTGCCCCAAGGAATGACCCTCATATATCCTAACATATAGTCGACCTATGGCCTCACACAAGGGCCTAATACACAAAACAATGAGCCTCAAATACGGGCCGTATATACATCACATTCGGCCCTATCGCCTGACCCTATACATCACATAGGTCTCGACAATCGGCCATGACAATTGGAGTCGATCTCGATACTTGGCCTCGACAATCGGGATCGGTCGATAATCAGAATCGACAAATCGGTCACGACAATCGGGATCGATCGATATTCAGAATTGGCAAAGCAGGAAATCGGTCACGACAATCGGGATCGATTGATAATCAGAGTTGACAAATCAGTCAAGATAATCAGAATTGATCGATAATCAGAATTAGCAAAGCAGGAAATCGATCACGACAATCGGGATCGATCGATAATCAGAGTTGGTAAATCGGTCACGACAATCGGGATCGATCGATAATCAGAGTCGAAAAATCAACCATGACAATTGGAATCGACAACCGGCCACGATAATCAGGATTGATCGATACTCAGAATTGACAAATCGGTCACGATAATCGAGGTCGATCGATAATCAGAGTCGGTAAATCGGTCACGACAATCGGGATCGATTGATAATCAAAGTCGATAATCGGCCAAACAAGGCCTAAAGGAAGGTCACAATGTGGACATTCAACCATCATCGCCCATCGATGTGGACATTTAACCAACGTCACTCCCAAGGAGTGGCCCACATAGAGGTGAACATAAAGTGGGTCCATGGCCTAGCACAAAGGCCTAATACACATCACTATAGGCTGCAACACATGGGCCTCGAATACATCATATAGGACGCAACCCATGGGCTTCAAGTATATAATAGGTGAGCTCTACTCATGGGCCTTATACACATTAAGTGGGCTACATCAATGGGCCTCGATTACATCACAATGGGCCACATCATATGAGCCGAAAATATGGGCCATGACATATGGGTTGGAATTACATTACAATGAGCCTTGCTAATGGGCCATAAATACCTAATAGGTGAACCCTACACATGAGCCAAAAATACAAACAGGTGGGCCATATCAATGGGCCGAACCAATGGGCCCTCATATACATCGGGTGGGCCTTAACCCATGGGCCCGAAACACATCTCAATAGGCCTTAACCCATGGGCCACAAATACATTAAATGGGTCTCACAATCTGGGCTTTAGGTACACCACAATGGGCCATACAGCAAGGCCTCAAATACGATCTTAACGGCCACACAAGATGGACAATTAACACGTACATCACAGGTGGTTCCTGCACATGGGCCTCACGTACATCACAATGGGCCCCTGACATGGGCTTAATATAAGTCACAAAGGGGCCGCATCCCATGGGTCTCAAATGTATCACAATGGGCCTCTACCCATGGGCTCCAAATACATCAAGATGGGCCTTATGAATGGGCCGCTCCAATGGGCCTCATATACATCAAGTGGGCCACATCAACTATACTATTCATCTATATATATATATATATTAATATCATTTTAGAGCAATTCCAAGAAAATGGTTCATATCGACAGATCATCTGGACTGTACCACAAATAACCGTGGAGATAATGGTTCCCACTGTTAAACTAATCACAGGGCCTACCATATAGTTTATTCCCCATCTGATCTGATCATAAGGTCACTAAGATCTGGATTAAGGGGGAAAAATAAATATCATATTGATCCAAAAACTTCTGTGACCCAAAAAGGTTTCAATGGTGGACGTTCAATCTCCACTGTTTTCTGCAGTGTGGTCCACTTGATCACTAGATCTGACTTATTTTTAGTCTCAAGCCTTGAGTCAGGCTAACCAAATGGATGGACGGCTGGATGCAACACATACATCAGTGGCAGCCCCTGATGCCACCGTCCCAATGGACGAACGGATAAAACGCATACATCTATGGTGGGTCCCGCCTGTCCAGCGTATTGGACGGGTGTGGTAAGACCCATGTGTCACGGTGGCCCCACGTCCTTGAAATTTATGGATGGTAGGGATTAAACACCACATCATGGTGGGGCCGTACCCTGCCAGGCTTGCCATGATATTTATAAGATAAAAATATTATATTATATATATCATAATATATATCATATATGATATATACAGGGTGTCAGCGCTGTCAGCGCTGTCAGTGCCCAGCGTCCAGAGACGCTGGATGGACGGCTGATGGTGGGCCCCACGGGTATGGACGATTTGGATGGAAAACATATACATGAATGTGGGGTCCACGTCCTCAAATGGACGGGCGGTTAAGATGTGTCACATACATCATGGAAGGGCCGACCAGAGATTTGAATCTGCTTTATTTTATCTCAAGCATTTAGAAGAGCTCGCCATTGGGTGAACGGTTTGGATGTAACACATATGATAAACATCAGATAGTGGGGTGGCCAGTACATCAGATGGATGGACGGTTCGGATGAAATACGCCCAGCAGAGTGGGGTCCATGAACAAGTCCAATGAATGGACGGTTTGGATGTAATACATCCACCAGTAGAGGTCCCATCTGTCACTATCTAGATGGATAGATGGAGTGGATTGTACAAACATCACGGTGACCCTGGCTCTTGCTGTACGTGTAGCAACTACAGGCCCACCGTCCATCAGACGGACGGTGGGGATCAAAAGTACATCTATCGTGGTGGGTCCCATTTAAATGGACGGCGTGAATGAAGCACACACATCACGTGGGACCATGCAAATGCACGGTGTGGATAATACCCACAAGACTAGCGCCAATACACAGCCCCGGATTTGCTCGCCCAGTAGATGGACGGACTGGATCATCAGACCCACTCACTTGCTGACATCATCAGTTGGGCCCACTGCCCCTGATGATGAAGGCATAAATCATAGTGGGTCCCACATGGGCCCACATGACATCATATTATATTATTAAATAATATATATATATATATATATATATATATATATATATATATATATATATATATATATATATATATATATATACACACACATAAATATACCACCGTCCAACGTCTAGAAATGCTGGACGGACGGCCTGTAGTTTGCACACATGTAATGTGTGGGACCCATAAGACTTCGACAACAGCAGCAGGTGCTGGCCGTTTAGCAGATGGACGACCCATCTACAACATGGGGAGGAGGTGGGTCCACACGTGTGGAACCCACCAGCAGTGTTTGATCAGGTAGACATTTGTGTTTTTCCTTCGTCCAGGAGCACTGGAGGCTGGACATACCAACCCTAGCTATTGGGCCCCAATCAGATCGGGCCCACTGATGGACGGTCTGGCCTAGTACGACACAAACATTAAGGTGGGGTCCGCACATCCCCTGATGGACGATCGTCCACTTGAGATTTGAATCTTCTTCAATGGGTGGCTGGTGTGGAAATATGAATCATGGTGGGTCCTCATGGCTGTGAAGCGTGGATCAAGTAGGCCACACACCAACACACAAGGCATATATCAAGATGGGTCCCACCATATGTGGACCCTCTAATTATTCAAAATCATATAAAATCACCTTTTATCTTTTTGGACTCCTTCCATCAACATATCTTAGAGCTCCAAGGGATGCATTTGAACGGTGGAGATTGATTTTGGAGAGTGGGATTGGGTGGTAGAGAGTGGGCCACACCAAGCCCTTCATGAAAGCCATGGACGTTGGAGCTCTTGGGATTGTTTGGAGAATGAGAGAGAGATGAGAGAGAGAGAGAGATTGAAAGAGAGAGATGGGTGAGTGATGTGGTGGGTGTACTTTGTGTAAGAGAGAGTTTGACTTTGGGGTTGCTTGGGGATGGGGTTGTACTTTGACATGTGAGGTAATGTGAAATTAATTGATGAGATTGATGGGATTTGATGTGACGTTCTTTTGGGCTTTGCAACGCGTGGTATTTTCCTCAAACTGAACACGGGCCCACATCTCCTGGCCTAGGTATCGCTTTGGTGTGTGTGACACGGCATCGTAACCGTGGTGATGGCGCGGTCTCTAGGGTACAAGTCTCGGGTTGAGCCGACTCGGATTGACAGGACTCACCTTAGGATCGTGCGCAAACATCGGATAAAAGTCGAAGGTTGCCGAAATTTGACCGGGAAGATTGCGGAAGCCTACGGAATGGTACGGTTTAGGATACGTGGCTTACAACTCACATCAAGACATGCTTCCTTGAGAAATGGCATTAGAAAGCTCTCATCAAGACATGCTTCCACTTGAGGTGGTGCAGAAGGAAGATGTCAAGACAAGAACTCCACTGAAAGTGGTGCAAAAGAATTTTTCCTCCAACTTCCATTGCGCGGTTCTGAGCAAACCTATCTCCTTAAAAAGTGGCACAGAGGGATTTCCACATTGGTCACGCGGCCTGACGCAATGCATTTTCATTGCACGGACTGGCTTAATGGATATCTTCATTGTGCGGGCTGGGGCAATGGATTTCTCCATGGCCCTTCTTTTCTTCAGATCTCTCGCATAATGGATTTCATCATTGCGCGGGCTGGCGCAATGGATTTCTCCATGACCCTTCTTCTCTTCAGATCTCTTCCGTCCTCTTGTGTCCCCATCTTCTAACTGACTAACTTCTCAAATGAGGCAGGGGGAGGGGTATTTATGGGCCCCACTTCCTTACATAGTAGTGATCACCACCACTTATCACTTCACATAATGTCTATCTTCCTCTCTTAAAACAACGGTGTCCACCAAGCTCTCCCTTAAATGGTGGTGTGCATCCTTTTTTCACTAAAATGACACTTATGCACCCTTTTTTACCAAAACACCCTCTTTACGGCCTTTTACTAAAATACCTAAAGTACCCTCGAATAATCACTTTTATCAAAATACCTAAAATACTCCCAGACATGGATTTTTACTAAAATACCTAAAATACCCCTAGATATGGATTTTTACCACAATACTTAAAATACTCCCAGACATGGCTTTTTACCAAAATACCTAAAATACCCTCGGACATAGATTTTTACCAAAATACAGATTGTGCAACCCTGAAAAAGATTCGTATTATGGAATTCTCTGACCACTTCAATAAAATATTTTTTGTGCCTCAATAGATGCCCCCTCAATCTTTCTGAAAGTTTCCTTACTAGTGCCCTGGTTTGTTAATTAGCATGTGAGTCGGTCGGACTGTAAAGCCTCACAGGAAGATCTATTCAAGTGTCTGCCTCAACCGGATGTGTGAAAGCTCGCCATAGGTAAATCTAAACCTCACATCCCATGTCCCAAAACACCATATGATTAAAACTCTCTAAAAAAATAGAATATATAAGAGTTTTTTGGTAAGAGAACTTTTTCAAACATCAGAAAAACTCTAAGTTTTCTTGCCTTGTCGATCGTATCGATACACATCTCGATATAATCGACCTGCTCTATCGATGTCCTCGAAAGACCAATTGATCAAATTGAATGGGGACTTAATGTGTCCAGCAACCAAATACATATATGGACATGATTATCGATGTATCAATATACTTATCGATATCATTGATATTTGAATCTTGAGCCCATCGAAAGTGGCTTGATAATATCGACAGGTAGTACTGGCGTCCTTGTTTTTACTAAGGAAAATTATATTTGCTTTGATATATCAGAGTTCAAATCTTGATGATATCAGAAGGCTCTCGATATTATCAGTCGTGGGCGCGAAGTTCTCCAGCAACATTTTTCAAGTGATTTTTTTAATCTCTGATCGGGGGTCACATGATGGAATCGATATTCTAAATATCGATGTTATCGGAGAAGTATCGATTACATCGAGAACGGACAAATCTGTCCAGCAAGCTCACTGATAAAATCCTTGAATTTATCGATGTATCGACACATCTCCTGATATAATCGATATTCAAATCCGATGATATCGAGTATCCCCCCGATCATATCTAAAGTCCCAAAAATTTTCATGCAAGTTTCTCTCATTTTTCAAATGTCGAGGACTTGTTCCTTGTATCGATATAATCGGAGTTCGAAATCAGATGGCATCGACATGAGTCTCATTTCCCTCGATCAGTTGGCAGAAGGTTTTTCAAAAGCGTATGACATTGAGTTTGTGTCATCAAGCAGACCATCGATACGATCAAGAGTATATGCTCGATGATATCGAACTCTGTCATAAATGTGACCATTTTATATCCGTTGGAACCTTTTGCCTATTTAAAGGGAACTTGTCTCTAGTTGCTGAGAGAGAAAGAAGAGAGTGCTTTTTGTGTGTTTAAACTCAGATCATATACCCAAAGCCCTTTCTCTCAAGGGAGTTTATCCTTCAATCCACCCTCATCATTGATATTTAATAGAGTGGATTAGAGAATGAACTTTCACATTCAAGGATCCTCCAGCTACTACCTTAATGACAAATCATTAAGCTAGGATGCCTTGAATGCTTAGATGATTGGAATCACTCGACCTTCCTAATAGGAAAATATTTAGAGAGTAGGATTCCATTATAACCTTGACCCAACCCGTTGCCTTATATTAGTATATCACTTATTGTGGATCAAGGGAGTTGAAGACTCTTCGTCAACAAGGAGGAGATCTTTGCCACTATACTGAATGGGACTCATCAACTTATCTATAAGTATCTAGAGTCCAGAGGACCCTCTGATCATTCCTTTGTAGGATTGGGTCTAAGGTGTTTCTTACCCTTGAAGTCCTCAAGGAGGCCTTTGGCGAGAGTGTACGTAGTGGGTGCGTTGTGTGGACCCTTGCTCTATGGAGAGCATAAACATCTGGTTAGGAGTGAACTAGTAAAACCTTGGTTTGAGGTGAACCGGGTAAAACCTTGGGTTTGAGGTGAACTGAGTGCAACCTCCGTTAGGGTCTTAGGGAAGATCCTTGGCCAGTGTGCTTAAAATTTAGTTCGATGTATTGACCCTTACTCGTGAGAGCATAAACAGTTAACCTCAGTGTAGGTTGTAAAGGTTGAAGGTGAACCTGATTTAAAACCTTAGGTTAGAGGTGAACCATGGGAAACCTCCTTAGTGAAATTCGGTACACTCAAGGGTTGAGTGCGGTTACTGGGAGTGGAGTAGACAAGTAGTTGAACCACTATAAAAATGACTGTGTTTGAGATTACTATTCCTTTGTTTATGTGATTTGCTTTAATATTTTAATATCTGAATATCTGAGATCACACCTCACACACATACACAGTCATATCCATCATAAACTAGTTCGCATATTGTTCACTTCTTAAATAGTTTCTAATTGGATCCTCTACTAGGCTTAGAAGCCAGTAGAGTTACATTTGAGTAATCCTGATAATTTCCTATCTCTAAGGATTAGTGTAATATTTTCAAATATATTGTAAAACTTTAAAAAGTCCTATTCACCCCCCTCTAAGACACATTGGCATATTCCTACTTCAACTCAAGCGGTCTTCACCGCTATTTCAATTGGTATCAGAGAGGGTCTCTCTTTAAGGGCTTCACCGCCTAGAGAGTGATCTTGACTGAAGTTTAGAATATGGCCAAAGGAGAGGGCTCATCAGTCACTAGAAGGCTAGAATGCACTACTTCCTGAGATCTTTGGATCATGATGTTTGGGATGTAGTTGAAAAGGGTTATGTGTCACCATCTGAACAGATCGTACTTGAGGGTGACACTACTATCACAAAACCTAAACTCAAAGAAAATGGACAACGTTTGACAAAGAAAAATAAACTGCTGAAGCAAAAGCTATGAAGGCCATCTACTGTGCCCTGTCTTAGGATATATTCAATCAAATAAGTATGTGTGAGACATCCCAGGAAGCATGAGATCTACTAGAAACAACCCGTGAAGGCAGAAGCATTGTGAAGAGGTTTAAACTACAACTTCTGACTTCACTGTTCAAAATCTCAGGATAGAAGAGCATGAGACATTTATGGAGTTTTCACGAAATTGAACATCATCTATAACTCCATGGGTGGATTGGGATAAAAAGTTCAAGTACCAAAAATATGTAGAAAAATCTTAAGATCCCTACCAGAATAGTTTAATCCCAAAGTAACAACAATTGTGTAGTGTAGGAATATTGATGAGATGAAAGTAGAAGAACTGGTAGGTTCCTTACAAACTTTTGAACTATACTTCACAAAATCCTAAAAATCCAAAAAAACTGTCCTAAAAACTTCTAAGAAAATAAAACATGATGACAGTGAGAGTGAAAAAGAAGATGAAGATGAGGAAGTGGCCTTACTGGCATAAAAATTCAGAAGATTTTTTCAGAAGAATTGCGGCCGTCCCTCTAAAGCAAGAAAGGTGTACAACAAACCCTTTATAGGAAAATTTGGTAAATGGACCAAAGAACCACAATGCTATGCCTGTCATGAGTATGGATAGCTATCTACTGAATGCCCAAATAGAAAAACTAAGGGCAAGGCAATGTCTGCCACTTGGGATGACACAGATAAGTCAAACTCAGAATCTAGTGACTCAGAGAGTGATGGAGATCAGAAATCATTGAAAATCCTTATGGTCTCCACTACTCCAATCATTCCTAGTGAATCTGAGAATGAAAAGGAACAGCAAGCCACCAAATCATTTCCATCCGATAATGAGGAAACTGAAGAGGAAGAAGAAGTTGAAAAAGAATTGCTGCAAAAAGATTTGGATAAAACTCTAGAAATTAATACACATATAATCAATGACTTGCAGCAACATCACTCAGATAATGATAGACTTAAGAGAATTAACTCCTTCCTTAAATCTGAATCTGAAAATCTAAACAAACAGGATGAGCAGTTAAAAGATAAAAATATGCTCCTTCAAAATGAAAATCATACACTCCTATTTGATTTAGAAGAATCCAGAAGAATTGCCAAGATAAATTGTAAGTTTTCCCAAAGTGGTGAGAAGTTAGAAAAACTTTTAGGGATGGAAAAATATGAAAATAACAAAAATAGCCTAGGTTATGGGAATGATAGAATAAAAACAAGGTATGGAACGCAAATACCTGAGAAATCAGTTGCCTCCAGTAACAATACAGGAAGTAAGCTTGTCACATGAGTGGTAATTCAGATTACGGGTCAAATAAAAGAAATATACAACAATCACCACTCAAATTGATTGACGAAATAAAGGGACTAGTAAGTCAAGTGGTTGAAACAGAAGAGAAAACCAAATTCACTACTAGCAAAAATCCTGTCACAAAGTGGGTGATAAAAAAAAAAGAAAAATTGTCTTGTTGCTCACTCAAATCATTTAACAGACAATGACTCTAAATGGTACCTTGACAGTGGTTTCTTAAGACATGTCACAGGTGACAAATCTCTCCTTTTAAGCTATACAGATCTTCATAACAGGATAGTCACCTACGAAGACGGAACCACCGCCAATGTAATCGGACAGGGAATCATAAGAGGAATAAACTCACTCAAAAATGAGAATGCTTTCTGCATAAAAGGACTGAAACATAATCTTCTAAGCATCTCTTAGATCCGTGATGATGGACATGTGGTCAAATTCAACAAAGAAGAATGCGAAATCCTAAACCAATCAGGAAAATCAGTAATGAAGGGTCTTTGCACAAATAACCACTGCTACATCATCAAAGGAAAAAGAAGGGTTGATTCCTAAACCTAGGCAAATAAAGCATGAAGAAACAAGTCTAGATCATGCATCTAGGCCTGGATATTTGCTGAAATGATGCCATTTTGCTGAGCTCCAAATGGTATATCTAAGGATCCTATCCACCATCTTTTGTATATAAATATTCATATGTTTATACGCTTTGTTGTGTACAGTGATCGTACATAAAATTTTCTAAGTATACCATTGATGCATGAAAATATTAAAAGTATACTTAAAAAGTTGTCTGGATGCTGGAAATAGAAAATCATTTACTATCGATACAACTATCGATATGTCATTCTTGATTAAATCGATCAAAGTTGATATTATCGACGTCTTTTCAAAACTCAAAAAGTCATGAAGTTGAAAAAGATTATTGAAGACATCATCGATAACATCGGATAAGACATCTCGATATCATTGGAACACTGGTAGATGAAATTGAAATTTACTGCCCCATAAAAGGCTGTTGAGTGAAAAAGTTTACTTTTTATAGTAGCCAGTCCTATCTCGCTGCCCTGATTATTTCCTTTGATTTATCTGCTTGGAGTCTTGATGAGAAAATCTCAGAACCCAAATGAAGCAAGGAAGATGGTTAAAGGGAAAGGTAAGGCTCTCTCATCTGCAAAATCTTCCAAGATTAAGAAAGGAAAAAATACTAGACCACCTCATAACCAATCTGATTGGGAATAAGTTACGATTGTCAACCGTACTATTCTCACTAGTGCTGTCAAGCCCTATGGGGTGGATCTCATGATGAAGATTATTGGGTGGAAGAATATGCTTAATATGGGTGGTCCATATCAGTTTGAAATGATCCAGTAGTTCTTTAACTGTTATCATATTGTCCAAGTTTATCCACCATGTACGCGTTTGGAATTCATGCAACACACCAAACAAATTACTCCAACAGTCCTTGGTTGTGTTCTAAACATTGAGGTGACATAAATTCCTATCAATAATAGAAATCTAAACGAATTGGGTAGATGGAGGAAAATTACTCGAGCACTGTGCCAGGGTATGACTATTCCTAGAAATAATGATAATATCCTTCAGGTTAAACATCTAGGAACCTTGTTTAGACTCCTTCACAGTATCTTCAGTACGAATGTGTACCCATGTGACACCAATGACACATACCTAAGTCCCTTTGTACTTAATGTCCTGTATGATGTCTATCAAGAGGTCCCTATGTCTACCAACTCTCATTCTAGATCAGCTAATTAAGGTAGTCAAAAGTGACCATCTTGAAATACTACCTTTTTTGTCCCTTGTCTGCAAGCTCACACACTAGGCAGGACTGTCGGAAACAACAGATAAGGTATATCCTGAAGTATGGTTCGACCATGACGCAGCCCACCAAGTGTATGTCTTTGTCTCATCTCACACTACGAATCCTCCACCCGTTGGAGAGAGTGGTCCGGTGCCTAATGAAGAGACTCTCTAGGGCTCTAACCAGACTCCTGTATGTAGTCCTGCTTTTGTTACTAATCATCGACGTCATGTGCTTGAGTGCCAACTTGTAAACAGTCTCATTGGAATTGACGAGCGACTCCATCAATGCGAACGACGACTGTCAGACTTAGAAGACAAGATAGAAGCTCTCAAACATTCTGTGCAACAGATTCTTGAGTTACTAATGACTGTTAGGCCTTCTATGTGTTAAAAGAAGACAGCTTTGGAGGTAAAGTGTGTCTAGTTGTGAACACTTATCTTTGCACTCATTCCTGTTTATTCGTTTTGGGTACCCTACATGGGCTTGATATTTATGTCTGATGGTTGATAGTTTACTGCTGTCTGGGGCAGTATATCTTTTTGATGATATGGATAAATATAATTATCATTTTTCTACCATTCTAATATAAATGATTCTCTAGTTTCCCTACTTCCTCGATTATGGGATGTATGTGTTGTAGTGATTATTTCATCTATTCGCTACCTGCCTTCATTGATGTTTGCTTAACACTGATTTAACCTTATGCATCTATATCTGTGGTTTTCCCATATGCTTCTTTAAAACTTCAGTCAATATCACCTACTATATCTTTGTCAATGACTAACAAAAAGGGAGAGAAAAGTTAAAACACCCTGGATAGAAATTGTATATGCTTGAGTCGTGTTGCAGGTGTTAGGGAGAGCAGCTGCACCAAGAATGGAGGAGTTTTATAGTAAGGGGCAGTAAATGCTGGTTGTGTACATGGGTTCATTAGAATTTATAAAATTGTGTAAATTGCATGTACACACAATTTAGGATGTGTCTGTCTAGATATTATCTTAAGGTGTTTTAGATATTTTGTCACGTAATTGATAAAGGGGGAGATTAAAAGTGCCCTTGCTAGTGCCCTAGTTTGTCAATTAGCATGTGCGTTGAGTCAGTCGGACTGTAGAGCCTTACAGGAAGATCTATTCAAGTGTCTGCCTCAACCACATGTGTGGAAGCTCGCCATAGGTAAATCTAAGCCTCACATCCCATGTTCCAAAACACCAGGTGATTAAAACTATTAAAAACAAGATATAACATATGAGGGTTTTTGGGTAAGAGAACTTTTTCAAACATCATAAAAACTTTAAGTTTTCTTACCCTGTCGATTGTATCGATATACATCTCGATATAATCGACCTGCTCTGTGGATGTCCTCGAAAGACCAATCGATCAAATCGAATGAGGACTTAATGTGTCCAGCAACCAAATACATATATGGACAGGATTATCGATGTATCGACACACTTATCGATATCATCAATATTTGAATCTCGAGCCCATCGAAGGTGGCTTGATAATATCGATAGGCAGTATCGGTGCCCCTGTTTTTACTAAGAAAAATCATATTTGCTTTGATATATCAGAGTTCAAATCTCGATGATATTGGAAGGCTCTCGATATTATCAGTCGTGGGTGCGAAGTTCTCCAGCAATATTTTTCAGGTGGTTTTTTTAATCTCTGATTGGGGGTCACGTGATAGAATTAATATTCTAAATATCGATGTTATCGGAGACATATCGATTGCATCAAGAACAGATAAATCTGTCCAGAAGCTCACTGATAAAATTCTTAGATTTATCGATGCATTGACATGTCTCCCAATATAATCGATATTCAAATTCCGATGATATCGAGTATCCCCCGATCATATCTAAAGTCCTGAAAATTTTCATGCAAGTTTATCTCATTTTTCAAATGTCGAGGACTTGTTCCTTTTTTCGATATAATCAGAGTTCAAAATCGGATGACATCGACATGAGTCTCGTTTCCCTCGATCAGTTGGTAGAAAGTTTTTCAAAAGCATATGACATTGAGTTTGTGTCATCGAGCAGACCATCGATACGATTGAGAGTATACGCTCGATGATATGGAACCTGCTCGATGCTATCGAACTCTGTCATAAATGTGACTGTTTTATATCAGTTAGAACCTTTTGCCTATTTAAAGAGAACTTGTCTCTAGTTGCTGAGAGAGAAAGAAGAGAGTGCTTTTTGTGTGTTTAAACTTAGATCATATACCCAAAGCCCTTTCTCTCAAGGGAGTTCATCCTCCAATCCACCCTCATCATTAATATTTAATATAGTGGATTGGAGAATGAACTTTCGTATTCAAGGATCCTCCAGCTACTACCTTAATGAAAAATCATTAAGCTAGGAAGCCTTGAATGCTTAGATGATTGGAATCACTCTACCTTCCTAATAGAAAAATATTTAGAGAGTAGGATTCCATCATAACCTTGACCCAACCTGTTGCCTTATATTAGTATATCATTTGTTGTGGATCAAGGGAGCTGAAGACTCTTCGTCAACAAAGAGGAGATCTTTGTCACTGTGCTGAATGAGACTCATCAACTTATCTGTAAGTATCTAGAGTCCAGGGGACCCTTTGATCATTCCTTTGTAGGATTGGGTCTAAGGTGTTTCTCACCCTTGAAGTCCTCAAGGAGGCCTTTGGCGAGTGTACGTAGTAGGTGCGTTGTATAGACCCTTGCTCTATGGAGAGCATAAACATCTGGCTAGGGGTGAACCAGTGTAACCTTCGGTTTGAGGTAAACCGGGTAAAACCTTGAGTTTTAGGTGAATCGAGTGAAACCTCCGTTAGGGTCTTAGGGAAGATCCTTGGCTAATGTGCCTAAAAGTGGGTGCGATGTGTTGACCCTTGCTCATGAGAGCATAAACATCAGCCTCAGTGTTGGTTGTAAAGGTTGAAGGTGAACCTGATTTAAAACCTTAGGTTAGAGGCGAACCATGGAAAACCTCTTTAGTAAAATCCAGTACACTCAAGGGTTGAGTGCGGTTACCGAGAGTTGAGTAGACAAGTAGTCGAACCACTATAAAAATGACTGTGTTTGAGATTGGTATTCTTTTGTTTGTGTAATTTACTTTAATATTTTTATATCTGAATATCTGAGATCACACCTCACACACATACATAGTCATATCCATCATAAACTAGTTCACATATTGTTCACTTCTTAAATAGTTTCTAACTGGATCCTCTACCAGGCTTGGAAGCCAGTAGAGTTACATTTGAGTAATCCTGATAATTGTCTATCTGTAAGGATTAGTGTAATAGGATTTTAAAATACATTGTAAAACTTTAAAAAGTCCTATTCACCCTCCTCTAGGACACATTGGCATATTCCTACTTCAACTCAAGTGGTCTTCACCGCTGTTTCACTTTCTTTGATTGATTCCTAAAATCAAATGGAGAATCAATCTTCCTCCACCCGAAGAACTTGAATGAACTACAGTTGAAGGATGACTAAATGATCATGCTTGAATGGTAGATTGGATGATCATACTTGACTAAAAGATCAAATGATCATGTTCGATTGGAAGACTGGAATGCTCGTGCTAGAACGGAAGGTTTGAAAAATCACGCTTGAATGATCGCACTTGAATGGAAGGTTTGAATAATCGCACTTGAATGGAAAGCTTGAATGCAAGTTCAGACGGAAGATTTGAACAATCATGCTCGAATGAAAGACTTGAATGATTACATTCGAATGGAAGTCTTGAATGATTGTGCTCGAATGGAAGATTTAAATGCAAGTTCGAACGGAAGGATTGAATGATTGTGCTTGAAAGGAAGATTTGAATGCCTCCTGCTAGCAGTGTCAAGCGAATACTTCACTAGAGAAGATGAAATTCTCTTTTCATCGAAACGTGCCACTATAACAGTTGTACCGACTTTGTCTTTGAGCAACTTAATCAAAGAACTATCTTTCAACATCGTTGTTGCTACGACGGTCTCTTTGATCAACTCCAACGACTTTTTTCTTTGCTCCTACCGTAACAAATTTTTCGATTGTTTCCTTTATTCATGATCTACATAACCCAAGCTTTTGAATGATAGTCTTTCCTGCCAAATTAATCAGAATTAGTATCTCAATACATTATAAAATTTTCCAATTTAACTTTATGAAGCACTTATAATTTTGAAATATATATTGAAAGCGTCTTCTCTCTTTTAGGCTGATTGTGATATTCGTAATATGACAATGATTTAATCATTTCATCTTTGCACTTTTCATCATGCTTCGCATTGCATTCTTTTGTTCATTATATTGCGCTTTTGAAGATATCATTTCCAGCTTCAAAGGTTCAATCGCTGAGTCTTTTTGCTGAATCATTTCTAGCTTGTGCTCCTTGACATTGACTTTTCCTTAGATCTTTGCTGATTCTGAAAAATAAATAAAACTTCTCTTAATTTTCATTTAATAACTTTCCAAAGGCCATAAAAGTTACTGATGATGATTCCATTTGTTCCTTGTCTTCATCAAATTTGGTACTTGGAGTCTTGCAATATCATTACTAAGATAGCGAGAAGTTACAACATCAGCATATGAATTTTTCCATCATGCATAAGAGATTATTAGAAAGACTAAGGCATAGATTACTGATGAAGACATAGATCCTACCCCCTTTCCCAGTCAATGTCACATAAATATTTCTTCAGAAGATAATATTTTCAAAGTGAAGCTTGTTAATACTCTTGAAGGATAGATAACATTTATTGCTCCTTTAATGAATCCAAAGAATATATGGAAATATTTATATTGTCTGGGAGAGAATGATAATTCTTCACTAGTTTATTCTCTGCCCCCTTTTGAGAATCTTGTGTGATAATATTTCTTTATTCATCAAGAAGGTGAGAGACGAAAAGACCTTACGGCTTTTGTCAATATATTATTTGACCTTGAAGACTTGAACTTTTAAGTAGATAATTGCCAATATCTTGAAGGCATTTGCTGTTGCTGTAATTTGAACCTGATTCAAGAGAAATGCATTTTTGCATGTTGTTTATTCAATATTTAAAATTTTCATCAAGCAATTGCATATTTGAGCATATTTAAAGTGAAATATGCATCTGTAGCATTTTGAATGTTGCACATAGTTTATGCTTTTGAGAAGTGGAGACAGTGTACTCTTGACTGACCATACTTTGACTGTACAAGACTGAACTTGACTTGACTTTACTAAACTTGACTCGACTAGACTTGACTAAACTGGACTTAACACTGGACTAACACTACTAGACTTGCACTATTGGACTGACTCTAGTGGACTGACACTACTAGACTAACACCACTGGACTGACACTACTGGACTAACACCACTGGACTGACACTACTGGATTGACACTACTGGACTGACACTATTGGACTGACACCTACACACAGTTTAGGTTCTTGAGTAGTTGGAGCAATACACAGTTTAAGCTCTAAGTAAGAGCCCATGCAGTTTTTTAGAATCTTGAGTAGTGGAGTCGGGTGGTCTTACGTGATGGTCTTTGTAACTCTTACGAGTTCGTTGGACTTCTCACTGCCTAGTGAGTTTACAAACCACGTGTAACATCTCGAAAATCGGGGGGTCGAGTAAAAACTCCACTCCCGAGTTCCAAAATGTTATTTATGCAACATAGATATGTATGATTAAATGTTGTCTGTGATAATGTATTAAACATGAGTGAGATTATGCCAGAACAGCATATCATACTCCAGAGACTATTAAATTTGCAAGCGGAAGACTGCGATAGTAGGTATAACATATGTAAATTGTTGTATGTCTCCAGAGTGTGAACATATTACCAAGTTATATACATACATGTATGCTCCAAAAGTGAACAAAAAAGAATATACATGAGTGCTCTCAAAATATAAAATGACAAGTGTCAAGGTATCTAATCAACCTCCCTGTAATCCTGTCAATCAGATCACGCATAAAGGAGGAATCCTCCTCATCATCATCAAGTCCAACTTCGCCTCGCAGGCCGCACCATCATCTGCAATCACAATAGGGACTGGTGGGTGTCTAGAAAGACCATCCCGTAACATGGGAGTGAGTGATCAACTCAGTGGGATAAGAGAACAGAGATTAGCATGTTATCAAATCAATCATGCGATAATAGTAAAGCAGTAAATCAAACAATCCTAATACTGTTGTTAATTCAATATGACATGACGTGATGTATGCCCTCACCGACGATCTCCCTCATATGGTAGAAGGCTTTCCCATATAGTCAGATCCTTCAAATCTAGGAGTGCTATCTCTAAGTCCAAAACGCCAAGGGCCTATATGGCCAGTAGCATTAAGTTGTATTAAATGGAACCGCATTCCTAATCCCATGTTGGGATAGGGAGTGGCATGCTCTGTAGGAGGGTGGGGTGGGATAAAAATTCATTTGTAGACTGAATCCCGGGAGTTACTATACTCCCAATCTAGGGACAATACCTTACAGTGAAATGAAACGACATGTATTCCATCTAACCAAATTTCGTCACAATATATGGAATAAAGTTCCACATGGATTATGACAGAGATGCATTCGGCTATGCTAAGCCCAAACCACTGACGCAACACATTTTCTACCAGTGACATCACTAGACCCAATAACAACAAAACACAGAAATCCTTAAAACAAAAATCAAACAATCTACAGGGCAAAGGCATAGATGCCTAACTCTACCAAAGGACTTTACCACAGTCCCGACTTACCTTCTTTATCCCTGTCGAGTCTAATACTGTCTGTTGCTCACTAGAGCTCTCTCGGCCATATATTTTCAGTATCCCTTAAGCAAAGAAAATGGAGAAATAGGATTGAGAGGGAGGATGGTGAAAAGAGAGAAAAAGGCTAAAACAGCTTAACAATAGCCATGAAAAATGGGAAAAATGCAAGGAAATGGCTAACCAAACTAGAAAAGGGAGATCTAGATGTTGTAGAGGGATGCTTCAAGCTCCCCTAGGATGTATTTCCAGAAAGAAAAGAGAATGAAAAAGGGGAATGGAGCACCTCACGATTTCAGCTCGATTTGGAGGTTGTAAGAGCTCCAAACGATGAAATCTTCAAGAGGAAGGGCTAAAAACTGAAATAGAATGGTGGAGAGTGGTCAGTTATGATCAAAAATGAGATTGGGAGAGGTTTGACATCAAAATTTGAGGGGAAGGCAGCAAAAATGTGAAGAAAGGAGAGCTTAAAGGGGCATTTTGGCGAATCTGGGATCCTAGAAGTATTTTTAGACCCTTCTTGCACCCACCTAAGTCAAAGGAAGCGACAGCCTACGTCACGTGACCATAACCCAGGCCCGGTTTAATCCAAATCATGCTCTGATACCATCTGTAACATCCCAAAAATTGGGGGGTCGAGTAAAAACTCCACTCCCGAGTTCCAAAATGTTATTTATGCAACATAGATATGTATGATTGAATGTTGTCTGTGATAATGTATTAAACATGAGTGAGATTAAGCCAGAACAACATATCATACTCCAAAGACTATTAAAGTTGCAAGCGGAAGACTGCAATAGTAGGTATAACATATGTAAATTGTTGTATGTCTCCAGAGTGTGAACATATTACCAAGTTATATACATACATGTATGCTCCAAAAGTAAACAAAAAGGAATATACATGAGTGCTCTAAAAATATGAAATGACAAGTGTCAAGGTATCTAATCAACCTCCCTATAATCCCGTCAATCAGATCACGCATAAAGGAGGAATCCTCCTCATCATCATCAAGTCCAACTTCGCCTCGCAGGCCGCGCCATCATCTGCAATCACAATAGGGACTGGTGGGTGTCCGAAAACACTATCCCGTAACGTGGGAGTGAGTGATCAACTCAGTGGGATAAGAGAGCAGAGATTAGTATATTATCAAATCAATCATGCGATAATAGTAAAGCAGTAAATCAAACAATCCTAATACTGTTGTTAATGCAATATGACATGACGTGATGTATGCCCTCACCGACGATCTCCCTCATACAGCACCATCTTCGTCCGCGGCATGTAATCGACCCTCAAGTGCTCCACATCTTCCAGGCACACGCAATGGCATGGTGATATGATTTTCGAGTTATTATTAGTCCATTCAAACAGCAGGATTGGGAAACTAAGGTACCTCCCTTGTATCAATCCCAACACAGATCCTATCTAGGGTCGTCACTCCTAGTAATCTCATACGATGTATATTTTGTAGGTCACTGCAAGGGCTGCCAGGGCTGTTGCACGCACTCGTTGCTCCGTTCCCCCATCACCTTATCAATACAGGCCTACTGTACTCTACTGCTACGGAAGGGTCGTCGCCTCCCGTAGACTCAGAATACGCTCGCGGTCACTACAAAAGGCTGCCAGGGCTGTTGCTCGCACTCGTTGTACCGCTCCCCCATCACCTTATTAATGTAGGCCGACAGCAAGAATATAGTGTCCCATACCACCATAATCTGCTCACGAGTCTAGGTGCTCACTGGTCACTACGGGGAGGTTTGTGGCCCCAGCGTAGGCCGACAGCTCGACCACGGTGTCCCATACCACCATGCCCGGCTCATGAGTCTTTATGGATCAAGGTACCATGGTTAACAGAGTTTACAATGGTAAGTTCAGTACCCTAGGTTCAAGCAGTTATGACTCATGCAGGGTGAACATACAACGGCCAGTCGGGTTACTTGACGGGCTCGACTAGCAGGATCGCATCTAAAGTTGAACGACATGAAGTGCGTAAAACACTTCGCGTGACCTAACCACTGCCGCCAACTCTAGAACACGACTCGCGTTCATCGACGCGTCGTTCGTGGCGAAGATAAGCTAATCACGAATTCGCTCGGTTACCGACTGCCTGGACTAAGTATAGTCCCAAACAATCATGGAATCACATCAGCATTCATGTAAGAGTAATGGAAATGAAATACAACCATGTGAGCATGTTAACACATGTTATAACGTACAACTTAAGTAAATCATCCTACACATGTCTTTCACACATATAATAAAATTATGCTTATAGCCAACATATAGGAAATCCTCTCCATTAGCCTATAATTGAGAATTCAATCTCAAACTAAATCATAAGGAAATCATCAAGTACATGTTATAGCATACCACTTAAGTGCAACATCAAGTATATGCATTTCATACAAATAGTGAAATTATACATATGGCTAACATGTAGGAAATCAATTACATCAGCATATTAATTGAGAAATCAATCTCAAATTAATTCATAACACCATTTAATTCAATACATACTAATACAAGCATTTATACAAACACTTACACTACACACTTGAGTCTACATATAGTATGTCGACCCGAAATGCGCATTTAGGCGAATCTCTTCGCCAAACTAATTATGCACGCATTCCTAACATTCTAATGCAACAACAATTCATGTCAATCACATCAGCAAAATATGAATGAAAACAGTACTTCCTACAAATGACTAAAATGCCCTAAATCTCATATTCTTCGTTGATTTGCGAAACAGGAAACAGACAGCATGTTGTACATGTCAAACGGCGTTGCCGTCAATAATCTACTATTAAAGGACATTGAAAGCTTTGGAAACAGTCAATCAAAGCGTCTAATATCAGCTACTATTCTATTTGAATCGAAAAAATCCCCAAATCAGCAAGTGGTTAGGGTTTTCCTTACCTAGAAGTGCGTTGGAATCGCCGGGAAAGTGATCGGAGTGCGTCGCCTAAGCACGTGCAGCAGCAGCAGCAGGTGGCAGGAAAATCACTCCCACTCTCTCTCACAAACTCTCACCTTATCTCTCTCCCAATCTAGGGCTTTTTGTAATTTCGGATGGGAGAGAGGAGTGAGGGTTTCAACCCCTTTTATAAGCTTAAAAATGCCCGAAATAGGCTCGGGAACGAAGTTTACTTAGTGCATATCCAATTCGAGGCTGTTTCGGTCCAAAAGATGCTTTCTGGTGGTCCCCTGGCCGAATGCGATCGGACTTAAGCTCACGCGTACCAGATCTAGCACGTATTAAGTTTTCAGTCCGGCTGGGTCCGCAGATCGCACGTGGCGGACCAGTTTCAGTTCAGCGGTCACCGCACGTAGATTAGGGCTGAAAGTCTCATGATATAAAATAGAAATTTCTCCTGATTCGAGGGGGTAATCTGGCTGAATTCTGATGGCCAGAACGCTCAATACTGACGCTTCAAGTCGTGTGCCAGATTTGAATTTGAAATTCCAATTCTGTCCCTATTCGCACTCTCTTCGGTCCGGGCTCAATGAAATGGCCTGTGATTATCGGTTTGACTTGATTTTCGAAATGAGTGTCAAGTCCAGCCAGGCGGTTCTAACGGTCTAAGATAGGAGGTATCGGACTTTCGACACGCGGTCTAGATCCAATACAAAGATTCAAAGTGGTCCAGAGAACAAACCTGCTTAGAATTTGGTCCGAGGTTATAGAGTATTATAGAGTCATTGGTTCTACTCGATTTGGGTCTTGTAGAACATATTTAAAGTGATCAGGGACTATTTCCCAGCTACTCCAGCGTTGCGCTAGCTAACTTATGCTTAATTTCAAAAGGAATTAGTCCTAAGTGGTTTCTTTGGCTATGGAAGTAGGTTCTGAGCGATTTTCCTGGTGTTTTAGTTGACCCACAGCCTAAGGACGTCAAATTCCAGATTGGCCAAAATCTGGAGTGTTGCAATCTACCCCCCTTAAAATAAAATTTCATCCCCGAAATTGGTGAAGGGCAAGGAGTACTTTTTCTAAGGAAGGTTCAAATCCTATTTAATAACCTAACCGTACATATAACCTAAATCAAATGTTTCGATCCTGGGCCAGTGGGAAAGAGGCCAACCACTCTTCCGCTGCGCCACTCTGATCGAACGGTAGCGTTGACTAACCTAACTGGATTGGACTTAATTCGTTCTACCCCCCTTAAAACTTGGTTTTACTTAAAGTTCAAGAGTCTATGCGTCGCTCCATACATTAGAACGAGGTGCAACTTAAGACCTATCCTTGATATAAATTGGGAAACAACTTCTCTACATGGTTTTCCTTGCTAATGATGCGTTCTATGGCATTGGTACCTATGATCATAGAGATGGGCCTAATCTCTATTGTGGTTAAGTTCAGGGACAGGTATGACTTGGTGGCAAGATGTCGAATTCTCTACTGGCTTTAAGTCCTCGCCATTTCCCAAAGACACTGTGATCCCGTTCGGTTGTATGTGGTCGAGCCAACACGGAAGAAAGAAAAGTAGTATAGTGGGTTTGAGCCGGATACATAGACTTTCTGTCTAGCTAGGACAGAAGATTTATTGTATCAATTCTTAATCCGAGTCGATGCCGATCTTCTGCTTGATCAGAGCATTGGATTTATTGGTAACCACTAGGATTAGGAAGTTGATTCAAACCGCGAATACATCGCTTACATGTAGTTCCTTTATTCCGCGTTCCCGAATGCAATAAGCCCTTGGGGAAGGCAATTTTAAGGGGCGTGCTAGTACATTCTAAGTTCAATCTGAGGGAGTTATAAATGTTCCCTGAGAGTGAATGGTTCCTTCCTATGGGCAACAACAGAAGTCTATAAGTCATAAGGGGATCTATCGAAGGAATAAGGTTCTACTTCAACCAAATCTAACCTACAATTCCTCAGCATATACAGGCTTTACACTACTTAAGGTAACTAATAGGCTAGTCTGTAACTCAGCAGCTATAATCCAAAGCCTAAGAAAGCCTTGGATTATATGGTAGAAGGCTTTCCCATATAGTCAGATCCTTCAAATCTAGGAGTGCTATCTCTAAGTCCAAAACGCCAAGGGCCTATATGGCCAGTAGCATTAAGTTGTATTAAATGGAACTGCATTCCTAATCCCATGTTGGGATAGGGAGTGGCATGCTCTGTAGGAGGGTGGGGTGGGATAAAAATTCATTTGTAGACTGAATCCTGGGAGTTACTATACTCCCAATCTAGGGACAATACCTTACAGTGAAATGAAACGGCATGTATTCCATCTAACCAAATTTCGTCACAATATATGGAATAAAGTTCCACATGGATTATGACAGAGATGCATTCGGCTATGCTAAGCCCAAACCACTGATGCAACACATTGTCTACCAGTGACATCACTAGACCCAATAACAACAAAACACAGAAATCCTTAAAACAAAAATCAAACAATCTACAGGGCAAAGGCATATATGCCTAACTCTACCAAAGGACTTTACCACAGTCCCGACTTACCTTCTTTATCCCTGTCGAGTCTAATACTGTCTGTTGCTCACTAGAGCTCTCTCGGCCATATATTTTCAGTATCCCTTAAGCAAAGAAAATGGAGAAATAGGATTGAGAGGGAGGATGGTGAAAAGAGAGAAAAAGGCTAAAACAGCTTAACAATAGCCATGAAAAATGGGGAAAATGCAAGGAAATGGCTAACCAAACTAGAAAAGGGAGATCTAGACGTTGTAGAGGGATGTTTCAAGCTCCCCTAGGATGTATTTCCAGAAAGAAAAGAGAATGAAAAAGGGGAATGGAGCACCTCACGATTTCAGCTCGATTTGGAGGTTGTAAGAGCTCCAAACGATGAAATCTTCAAGAGGAAGGGCTAAAAACTGAAATAGAATGGTGGAGAGTGGTCGGTTATGATCGAAAATGAGATTGGGAGAGGTTTGACATCAAAATTTGAGGGGAAGGCAGCAAAAATGTGAAGAAAGGAGAGCTTAAAGGGGCATTTTGTGAAGGAGGTACATCTTTTGGGGGGTTTCAAGGTACGGACCGCATACCAGGGGGCTACCCTAGCCCCCAAACTCCTCCAGCCCAAAGGCCAGACCCATCTGATGAGTTTGACCGGCGATGCATCGCCGAATCGACGATGGCATCACTGGTGAACTTGTAAATTGGCCATTGAGGCCATATGGGATGGGTTTCCCTTGCCCTAGGGATTCCAAAAAGGTATGGTTCCCACTTTGGTTCATTGTAGATTGCCCTAGGGAGGCCCAAACATCCATCCGAGGATTTTCGGGGCCAATCTGTAATCCCGAATACAAAACCCTATCATGCAGCATATGATTTTAGGATAGAAGGATCTAGTACATCCATCTATCCCATTAGTTGCTAAAGAAAGCGAAGTTAGAATGGCTTTATGGCAATTTTTCATGAAATTTTACTATTCACTGTAAAATTTTGTGAAAGTATGATTTTATGTTATTTTCACATTATTATTAATGCCTAACATGAAAAAGATAAGAGAAAATTAAAGATTGGAGTGGTGAGAGGAAGAATTTCGATGAAACGGGGTTTTTAAGCCCTGACGATTGAATACAGGGGTCGTGGTTGTCCCATGGCCCAAAAATTCACATTTACAGGTTTAGAATCGTTCAAAGAATGCCTCAACCTACTTACCTACAACCTAGGAGCTATTCGGGTTGCTTCACGTGACCCTAGATGCGCTACGGACTCGATCACGCGATCGAAATGAATAGACTTCGCCTATTGGCGAATCTGGGATCCTAGAAGTGTTTTTAGACCCTTCTTGCACCCACCTAAGTCAAAGGAAGCGACAGCCTACGTCACGTGACCATAACCCAGGCCCGGTTTAATCCAAATCATGCTCTGATACCATCTGTAACATCCCAAAAATTGGGGGGTCGAGTAAAAACTCCACTCCCGAGTTCCAAAATGTTATTTATGCAACATATATATGTATGATTGAATGTTGTCTGTGATAATGTATTAAACATGAGTGAGATTAAGCCAGAACAACATATCATACTCCAGAGACTATTAAAGTTGCAAGCGGAAGACTGCAATAGTAGGTATAACATATGTAAATTGTTGTATGTCTCCAGAGTGTGAACATATTACCAAGTTATATACATACATGTATGCTCTAAAAGTAAACAAAAAGGAATATACATGAGTACTCTAAAAATATAAAATGACAAGTGTCAAGGTATCTAATCAACCTCCCTATAATCTCGTTAATCAGATCACGCATAAAGGAGGAATCCTCCTCATCATCATCAAGTCCAACTTCGCCTCGCAGGCCGCGCCATCATCTGCAATCACAATAGGGACTGGTGGGTGTCCGGAAACACCATCCCGTAACGTGGGAGTGAGTGATCAACTCAGTGGGATAAGAGAGCAGAGATTAGCATGTTATCAAATCAATCATGCGATAATAGTAAAGCAGTAAATCAAACAATCCTAATACTGTTGTTAATGCAATATGACATGACGTGATGTATGCCCTCACCGACGATCTCCCTCATACAGCACCATCTTCGTCCGCGGCATGTAATCGACCCTCAAGTGCTCCACATCTTCCAAGCACATGCAATGGCATGGTGATATGATTTTTGAGTTATTATTAGTCCATTCAAACAGCAAGATTGGGAAACTAAGGTACCTCCCTTGTATCAATCCCAACACAGATCCTATCTAGGGTCGTCACTCCTAGTAATCTCATACGATGTATATTTTGTAGGTCGCTGCAAGGGCTACCAGGGCTGTTGCACGCACTCGTTGCTCCGCTCCCCCATCACCTTATCAATACAGGCCTACTGTACTCTACTGCTACGGAAGGGTCGTCGCCTCCCGTAGACTCAGAATACGCTCGCGGTCACTACAAAAGGCTGCCAGGGCTGTTGCTCGCACTCGTTGCACCGCTCCCCCATTACCTTATTAATGTAGGCCGACAGCAAGAATATAGTGTCCCATACCCCCATAATCTGCTCACGAGTCTAGGTGCTCACTGGTCACTACGGGGAGGTTTGTGGCCCCAGCGTATGCCGACAGCTCGACCACGGTGTCCCATACCACCATGCCTGGCTCATGAGTCTTTATGGATCAAGGTACCATGGTTAACAGAGTTTACAATGGTAAGTTCAGTACCATAGGTTCAAGCAGTTATGACTCATGCAGGGTGAACATACAACGGCCAGTCGGGTTACTTGACGGGCTCGACTAGCACGATCGCATCTAAAGTTGAACGACATGAAGTGCGTAAAATACTTCGCGTGGCCTAACCACTGCCGCCAACTCTAGAACACGACTCGCGTTCATCGACGCGTCGTTCGTGGCGAAGATAAGCTAATCACGAATTCGCTCGGTTACCGACTGCCTGGACTAAGTATAGTCCCAAACAATCATGGAATCACATCAGCATTCATGTAAGAGTAATGGAAATGAAATATAACCATGTGAGCATGTTAACACATGTTATAACGTACAACTTAAGTAAATCATCCTACACATGTCTTTCACACATATAATAAAATTATGCTTATAGCCAACATATAGGAAATCCTCTCCATTAGCCTATAATTGAGAATTCAATCTCAAACTAAATCATAAGGAAATCATCAAGTACATGTTATAGCATACCACTTAAGTGCAACATCAAGTATATGCATTTCATACAAATAGTGAAATCATACATATGACTAACATGTAGGAAATCAATTACATCAGCATATTAATTGAGAAATCAATCTCAAATTAATTCATAACACCATTTAATTCAATACATACTAATACAAGCATTTATACAAACACTTGCACTACACACTTGAGTCTACATATAGTATGTCGACCCGAAATGTGCATTTAGGCGAATCTCTTCGCCAAACTAATTATGCACGCATTCCTAACATTCTAATGCAACAACAATTCATGTCAATCACATCAGCAAAATATAAATGAAAACAGTACTTCCTACAAATGACTAAAATGCCCTAAATCTCATATTCTTCGTTGATTTGCGAAACAGGAAACGGACAGTATGTTGTACATGTCAAACGGTGTTGCCGTCAATAATCTACTATTAAAGGACATTGAAAGCTTTGGAAACAGTCAATCAAAGCGTCTAATATCCACACCTTTTCCCTTATAGGTGAAGTGATTCGAACGGAGCGTATACGCTTCGTCTACGGCGATCAGACAACCTGATACACATGTACATCAGCTACTATTCTATTTGAATCGAAGAAATCCCCAAATCAGCAAGTGGTTAGGGTTTTCCTTACCTAGAAGTGCGTTGGAATCGCCGAAAAAGTGATCGGAGTGCGTCGCCTAAGCACGTGCAGCAGCAGCAGCAGGTGGCAGGAAAATCACTCCCACTCTCTCTCACAAACTCTCACCTTATCTCTCTCCCAATCTAGGGCTTTTTGCAATTTCGTATGGGAGAGAGGAGTGAGGGTTTTAACCCCTTTTATAAGCTTAAAAATGCCCGAAATAGTCTCGGGAACGAAGTTTACTTAGTGCATATCCAATTCGGGGCTGTTTCGGTCCAAAAGATGCTTTCTGGTGGTCCCCTGGCCGAATGCGATCGGACTTAAGCTCACGCGTACCAGATCTAGCACGTATTAAGTTTTCAGTCCGGCTGGGTCCGCAGATCGTACGTGGCGGACCAGTTTCAGTTCAGCGGTCACCGCACGTAGATCAGGGTTGAAAGTCTCATGATATAAAATAGAAATTTCTCCTGATCCGAGGGGGTAATCTGGCTGAATTCTGACGGCCAGAACGCTCAATACTGACGCTTCAAGTCGTGTGCCAGATTTGAATTTGAAATTCCAATTCTGTCCCTATTCGCACTCTCTTCGGTCCGGGCTCAATGAAATGGCCTGTGATTATCGATTTGACTTGATTTTCGAAATGAGTGTCAAGTCCAGCCAGGCGGTTCTAACGGTCTAAGATAGGAGGTATCAGACTTTTGACGCGCGGTCTAGATCCAATACAAAAATTCAAAGTGGTCCAGAGAACAAACCTGCTTAGAGTTTGGTCCAAGGTTATAGAGTATTATAGAGTCATTGGTTCTACTCGATTTGGGTCTTGTAGAACATATTTAAAGTGATCAGGGACTATTTCCCAGCTACTCCAGCGTTGCGCTAGCTAACTTATGCTTAGTTTCTAAAGGAATTAGTCCTAAGTGGTTTCTTTGGCTATGGAAGTAGGTTCTGAGCGATTTTCCTGGTGTTTTAGTTGACCCACTGCCTAAGGACGTCAAATTACAGATTGGCCAAAATCCGAGGTGTTACACCACGATCCATCAGAGGGGCCCAGCGAAGCTACCGGGGCTGTGAACTCGGTTGGAATTACGCATAGGGTTGGCCGCAGTAACTCTTTAGAGTTCACGGGACTCGCAAGGCGACCTTTGGGGTACTAAATCTAGGGCCTCCAGTCCATTAATAAGTAGGTTTAAGCCCTTCCTCATGAGTTAGTTCTGAAATCAAGCCAAAGATCTGGGGGGGGGGGGTCTTAGACATGGTTAGCCTATCTATGGACATGGCCAAAGAGTTCACACTGCGGTGCACTTTTTCTTCGCCTGCAAGGTCGGGCCCATTCACGGGAGGGCATTTTCCTCTGTTCCCCATGATACTACCAAAATTTATATAGGCGGCATGTGAGTTACGTGTGACTAGCCATTGAGGACTTTTTGGCCTTTTAGGCTTTTAGTCACTGACTTCATCCACAGCCCGCATGGGTATGTGTACGATGGCTTTCATAGGCTTTTTAGGGCCACTAGCTTCTTGCCACTGCTCGAATGGTGAAAATGATAGGTCTTATGCATAGTTGGCCATTTTTAGAGCTTTTCTAGGATGCCTTTTCTCATAAGTAACCATCACTGTCATCAACTTTATGTGGTTGGCTATATAGTTTATTTCACTGCCAAAAGAGGGTAGATCAATAATTGATATTTCGCCACTGCTGATAATTTTCTAAGAACATTCGTATCATGTTTAACATAGTTGTATCAGCTTGGCGATGATAACAATTTTAATAAGAATTGATGACAATAGTGATAGTTGTTAATTTTGGCGATAATCATCGGTACCTGGCGATTTTGATGAAAATTTTTGACATCAGCAACAATTATCAATGCTTGACAGCAATCATCAATTCTTGGCCGTAATCATCAATGCTTGACAGCAATCATCAATGCTTGACAGCGATCATCAATGCTTGGCCGCGATCATCAACGCTTGACAGTGATCATCAACGCTTTTCATTTGGTGATGAGTTGATATGCTTGAAAGCCTGTATTTTATTCATATATACAAAAGAAATACATTCTATGGTGAGAAATACATTTCATAATTTTTTACTCACCTGTCTTGCCCCCTTTTGATTAGGAAGCATTGCTCTGAGAATCTTCGTAATCGAAATCATGATGTTGTGACCTTTAACAAATATACTGATGCCGCATCATCTCATACTTTTTTCCCAAGATTAGCTTTGCCCCCAGTCTCGAGCTAATCAAGCTTGTGTACTCTTATTTCTTCTTTTATCTCGTACACCTTAGCAATTTTGCCTTTATCAATTGTCTTCTGTAACTTGTTCTTCAAGCCATTCACTTTTCTTTTTTCTTTTTCTTCAATTGTATCTCCTAAATTTCTCTTGAGATTCGAAGTCAATTGAAAATTTATGCTTTTATTCATTCGCATAAGGAAGAGTACATGACTTTGTCTTTTGCAATCCTTTTGCTCCTCTACTTGTCAGCGACAATCATTAATGCTTGATAACAATCATCAATGCCTGTTTTTCCTCCAACTTTAACCTCCAAAAATTGATATAGACAATTATCATAAACAATTATCATCTCGGGGAATTAACGATTACCTCATTTGAGATTTTGTCATTTTGAGACTTTTCTTATCTTGCCCCTTTTTTGATTTGGAAGCATTATGCTAATAATCTTCAAAATCAAAACTGTAGTTTATCTTCAAGGATGACGTACTTTGTATGCCCTTGTCTGTCCCTTGAATAATTGTGCCATGAAACTTCTTAGACAAAATGTAGTGATTCTTCTTGGTCAAAATGTAGTGATTATTCTTGGTATTCAGGAATGATATATTTTGTTGAACTGGCAGATATATTGATGAAAATTTACCCCCATGATGAATATACTTGTCTTAGTTTCTTCTTGCCTGTACTTCTTTTCTTCTTTGTTTAGCCGTGGCAATTCGACTTTCTCCGCAACTAGCAATCATAAGGAGTATGTCATCTTCTTCAAATGTATATTTCCAGTAGTCCTTGAATTGTCCAAACCCTTTCTTTACTTTCTTAATTGTAAAATCACCTATGTTCTCTTTAGCAGAATTTAAACTCTTTACTTTTAGCAATCCTTTATTTTGCTTTCTTTCTTCGGCAGTATCTGCTGCTACTATCTTAAAACTTTTAAATAGCTAATTTATATGAGAGTTGAGCAACTTCACTTTAAGGCTTTTCAAATGGCAAATTTATCTTGCTTTTCTACTCTGGAAAGTTGTGACGATGCCCCCAGGGTTCTCTATTGACCGATGAATTCGTTAATTCATTAATTGATTCATCTACTTGTTGACAAGAAGCGTCTGATTCAGTCAAACTAAATTCTCATCCAAAGGCTTTCCTTAAGGTTTATTGTTGCTCACGGTGGTCACTGTTTGGAAAATTAGGTCCCTTAGCAACATGTTCATCTAGTGAAGGCTGATTAATATCTGCTGGCGAATTTTTTATTTTTTGCACACTTTAAATGTACTGATATCAAATGAGAAAGTGAAAACTATATTACTGAAGTCATCGAGGAGGATAAATCGGCAAATCGAATCCTTCATTTTTATTTGATCGAACCTTTCATCAAATCTCAGCAGTCCCTGTCAACCTGCTCGAATCATCATTGTGCCTGTATGCACAACACCCTATATCTTTGCGTGGATCTTGCATAATCAATCATAGTTTGCGCGGGTTGCGTAGGGGTCTCAACACAATTAGTCAGTCTGATGCTGTGCAGATGTGCGCAACCTTCCATACCATTTGCACAGCCCCACACAACTGGTCATAGCTTGTGCGATCCAATGCAAACACATTAATTTCTGCTCTTTACTTCATTCTTCTTTATGTATTTTCTTAATCTTCTTTTTTTTTTTTTTTCTTATCTTTGATATCTTCTCATCTCTCAAAATCAACGCATGATGGAAACTTTGTACACTTTTGTGCGTTAACACACTATCATCCATCCTTCATTGTTTCGCTGCGCTACTGATGAAGCATAAACTACTTTAAACATTACCTGGCATTGTCTGTCTTTGATTGCAACTGATTTAATCTTCTCTAATTCTTTTTGGTGGAAATCTATTGGGTGTGAAGTAGACAACTATGTTAGTCAAGAGAAAGGTCATTGCGGTATACCTGCCATTCAGAACAGAGTGATAGTTATTTTGATTAACTAAAAATGTACTTTGTTTTTAGAGATAAAGGGGAGGACATTCCCACTAAGAGTCGCCATTTTGGCGTCTATACAGACGCCAAAAAGTAATAAATGTTCTCTAAATATTTTTCAAGTTACCATCGAATAATAATTCCCCAACAGAGTCATCATTTTGTTTCGACAAAGAAATAAATGCGTTTGATTTGAGAGATTTATTCAATGATAATAAAGAATTCGATAAGAGAACATTGATCACATTTATTCTGAGTTCACTTACATACTCGGATTCCCTTGATTCTAAAAAATTAGAGTACAATCAATGTAACAAAATGAATGAAAGATAAGATAGTCCGATGGCGATTTTGGCAGCATTTCGACGCTTTTTTTATCACATCTCTAGGGGAGATGGGTTGTGTGGGCTTAAAGCCCTTGATTCGACCGTTGAGATCAATTCCGATCATCTTTCTAGTCATTCTTCCTTGATCTAACCATTAAGATCAATTTCGATCATCTTTCCAGTCATTATTCCTTGATTTGACCGTTGAGACCAATTCTGATAATCTTTCCCTTCATTCTTCCTTGATCTGACTATTGAGATCAATTCTGATCATCTTTCCCTTCATTCTTCCTTGATCTCTTGAAATGTGAAATGATCCCTTGAATTGTGGAGCGATCCCTTGACTTGTGGAGCGGTCCCATCATACTCTCCTTTCTCTCTCTTCTCTGTGAATTCCTTAATACTCAACTTCTGAAGGTGTAGGGGCCATAAGGTAGTGCATGGAGCTTCCTTTAAGATAACATAAAGCTTGTCTTAAGACAAGGTCCTCTTGATGTGGCACATGGGGGTTCCCTTAAGACAACATAAGCCTTTCATTAAGACACATTACCATGAGAAATGGAGTTGGAACCAAGCATCAAGACATGCTCCCTTGAGAAATAGCATTAGAACCAAGCATCAAGACATGCTCCCTTGAGAAATGGCGTTGGAAGCCTTTCATCAAGACATGCCTCCTTGAGAAATGGCATTGGAAAGCTCTCATTAAGACATGTTTCCACTTGATGTGGTGCAGAAGGAAGATGTCAAGATAAGAAGTGGCGCAAAAGAAATTTTCCTTCAACTTCCATTGCGTGGTTCCGCACAAACCTGTCTCCTTAAAAAGTGGCACAGAGGGATTTCCACATTGGTTGCGCGGCCTGGCGCAATGTATTTTTATTGCGCGGACTGGCGCAATGGATTTCTTCATTGTGCAGGCTAGCGCAATGGATTTCCCCATGGCCCTTCTTCTCTTAAAATCTCTTCCTTCCTCTTATGTCCCCATCTTCCAACTAACCAACCTCTTAAATGAGGTAGGGGGAAGGGTATTTATAGGCCCCACTTCCTTACATAGTGGTGATCACCACCACTTATCCCTTCACATAATGTCCATCTTCCTCTCTTAAACAACAGTGTCCACCAAGCTCTCCCTTAAATGGTGGTGTACATCCTTTTTCCATTAAAATGACACCTATACACCCTTTTTTACCAAAACACCCTCTTTACTGTATTTTACTAAAATACCTAAACTACTCCCGGATAATGACTTTTACCAAAATATCTAAAATACCCCCGAAGCTGATTTTTTATCAAAATACCCTCGAGCTAATTTTTACCAAAATACCTCAGAGCTGTTTTTTACCAAAATACCCCCAGAGTTATTTTTTTTTACCAAAATATCCCCGGAGCTGATTTTTACCAAAATACGGAGTGCACTCCTTGGAAAAGATTCGTACCATGGAATTCTCTGACCACTGCAATGGAATATTTTTGTGCCTTAACAGATGCCCCCTCAATCCTTCTTTGATTGATTCATGAAATCAAATGATGGGTACCTAAAATACCTAAAATACCCCTGGACATGGATTTTATCAAAATACCTAAGATATCCCCAGACATGAATTTTTATCAAAATACCTAAAATACCCCCGAACATGGATTTTTACCAAAATACAGATTGTGCAACCCTAAAAAAGATCCGTATCATGGAATTCTTTGACCACTTTAATAAAATATTTTTTGTGCCTCAACATATTTGAGTATGTATATCTCTTGATTTTGCATTTGAAGTTCTTCTACATGAGATGCACTATCTTGAATATGTAGATGAGCTACACAAGACAGATTCCAAGAGGTTTTAGCACTACAAAATATGACAATCATAGGAGCTAGAAAACATAGCACTTACACAACTTCAGATAAACTTATCCAAAATAAGCTCCCAACTACATAACAAATGGCTGGAGTCCTCTAATTTTCTTAAAAAATCAGTTATCAAGGGAATGGATGATTAATGCATCAATATAACAAAAAAATTCAGAGGTAAAGTATAGTATATAAAAAGAAATCTATAAAAATGATCCATATACATAGTTGATCTAGGAAAGTCCATCAGTAGTATCTTCTTAGGGGTATTAGTAGTATCTTCTTCATCTATTGGATTATCAGTTTCATGGATAGAAGAGAGATTCATTTTCCTGATACTATGAATATTGATTTCTAGTGCTCAGGCACCCTGTCACGTCCCAAACTCGAAAACTGGGCTTACAAAATTTTTGATTGTCGAATCGGGTGCCGACAGCCTCTGTAGTACTCCATTCTCGGCTCCTAGCGTCTATACGCCAGATTTCGATCCTGAAATCCTATAAGGAGGATTTCTAATATGAATTTATCTCATAAGAAGCATAATCACAAGTATACCCAAATCACAAGAACAACATCACCACATATCCACTAATATAATCATTTAAGTACAATGCTAAAAGGGAAATACATGCATATAATAAAATCTTCATAAGGCTTGGCCACACGCTCCTGCTCCTGCTCAGCTATGGCTACGTCCTAACGTCACCTGCACGCATCTATCATGCATAAGCTTATAGAAAGCTTAGAGGATGGTGAAAGTGTGTGAACAATATACGCGTTCTCAGAATATAATATCAGAGTAAATGGAAATACTAGTAAGTCCACAAACCATATAATATCAGAGTAAGTAGAAATACTTACAAGTTCATAAAAATATCATGGACTTCATTCAAGATATGCGATGAAAAGACATAGCGAGGATGTAATGCAATTCTTAAGAGTCACTAATATCATCAGCCTCATCTAAGACATATAAATGCAGACATATAGCAACCCAAAATGCCATATGCCGCAGATGTAAAGCAATATGCGGTGTGAATGAAATGATCAAGTGTAACATCCCGAAAATCGGGGGGTCGAGCAAAAACCCAACTCCCGAGTTCCAAAATGTTATTTATGCAACATAGATATGTATGATTGAATGTTGTCTGTGATAACGCATTAAACATGAGTGAGATTAAGCTAGAACAGCATATCATACTCCAGAGACGGTTAAATTAACAAGCAGAAGATTGTGATAGTAGGTATAACATATATAAACTGTTGTATGCCTCCAGAGTGTGGATATGTTACCAGGTTATATACATACATGTATACTCCAAAAGTAGACAAAACGAATATACATGAGTGCGCTAAAAATATAAAATGACAAGTGTCAAAGTATCTAATCAACCTCCCTGTAATCCCGTCAATCAGAACACGCATAAAGGAGGGATCCTCCTCATCATCATCAAGTCCAGCTCCGCCTCGCAGGCCGCGCCATCATCTGTAATCACAAAAGGGTCTGGTGGGTGTCCAGGAACACCATCCCGTAACGTGGGAGTGAGTAGCTAACTCAGTGGAATAATAGAGCAAGGATTAACATGTTCTCAAATCAATCATGCGATAATAGTAAAGCAATAAATCAAACATTCCTAATACTGTTGTTAATGCAATTATGACATGACGTGATGTATGCCCTCACCGACGATCTCCCTCATACGGCAACATCTTACGACCGCGGCATGCCACACTCCCTAGAGTGCCCCACATCTTCCAGGCACATGCAATGCTATGGTGATATGATTTTCGAGTTATTATTAGTCCATTCAAATAGCAGGATTGGGAAACTAAGGTACTTCCCTTATATCAATCCCAACACAGATCCTGTCTAAGGTCGTCACTCCTAGTAATCTCATACGATGTATATTTCGTAGGTCGCTGCAAGGGCTGCCAGGGCTGCCAGGGCTGTTGTACGCACTCGTTGCTCCGCTCCCCCATCACCTTATCAATACAGGCCTACTGTACTCTACTGCTACTGAAGGGTCGTCGCCTCCCGTAGACTCAGAATACGCTCGCGATCACTACAAAGGACTTGTCGCCTGATCAGTGTAGGCCGACAGCTAGAATATAGTGTCCCATACCACCATAATCTGCTCACGAGACTAGGTGCTCACTGGTTACTATGGGGAGGTTTATGGCCCCAGCGTAGGCCGACAGCTCGACCACGGTGTCCCATACCACTATGCCCTGCTCATGAGTCTTTATGGATCAAGGTACCATGGTTAACAGGGTTTACAATGGTAAGTTCAGTACCCTAGGTTTAAGCAGTTATGACTCATACAAGGTGAACATACATCGGCCAGTCGGGTTACTTGACGGGCTCGACTAGCGCGATCGCATCTCAAGTCGAACGACATGAAGTGCGTAAAACACTTCGCGTGGCCTAACCACTGCCGTCAACTCCAAACACGACTTGCGTTCATCGACGCGTCGTTCGTGGCAAAGATAAGCTAACCACGAATTCGCTCGGTTACCAACTGCCTGGACTAGGCATAGTCCCAAACAATCATAGAATCACATCAGCAGTTGTGTAAGGGTAATGGAAATGAAATACAACCATGAGAGCATGTTAACACATGTTATTACATACAACTTAAGCAAATCATCGTACACATGTCTTTCACACATATAATGAAATTAAGCATGTCGCCAACATATAGGAAATTCTCTCCATCAACATATTAACTGAGAATTCAATCTCAAAGTAACCCATAAGGAAATCATCAAGCACATGTTATAACATACAGCTTAAGCGAATCGTCAAGCACATGCATTTCATTCATATCATGAAATCATGCATATGGCTAACATGTAGGAAACCATTCACACCAACATATTAATTGAGAAATCAATCTCAAACTAATTCATAACACCATTTAATTCAATACATACTAATACAAACATTTATACAAACACTTACACTACACACTTAAGTCTACATATAGTATGTCGACCCGAAGTGTGCATTTAGGCGAATCTCTTCGCCAAACTAATTATGCACGTATTCCTAACATTCTAATGCGACAATAAACCATGTCAATCACATCAGCAAAATATGAATAAAAACAGTACTTCCTACAAATGACTAAAATGCCCTAAATCTCATATTCTTCGTTGGTTTACGAAACAGGAAACGGACAGCATGTTGTACATGTCAAATAGCGTTGCTGTCAAGAATCTACTATTAAACGACATTGAAAGCGTTGGAAACAGTGAATCAAAGCGTCTAATATCCGCACCTTTTCCCTTATAGGTGAAGTGATTCGAACGGAGTGTATACGCTTCGTCTACGGCGACTAAGGAACCTGATTTACGAGATTTATCAACTAACAAACTATGGAACTAAAGAAGCATCAAATCAGCAACTTTCTAGGGCGTTTTCTTACCTGCAAATGCGGAGAAATCACCGGCAAAGTGATTGGAATACGCCGCTTAAGCACGTGCAGCAGCAGCAGAAAAAGCTCTCCCACCTTCTCTCACAAACTCTCACCTTTTCTCTCTCCCAATCTAGGGTTTTTACAAATTCGGATGGGAGAGAGGAGTGAGCGTTTCAAGCCCTTTTATAACCCCAAACTTGCCCGAAATAGACTCGGGAACAAGTTTCACTTGAGGGGTAACCAAATCGGGGCTGTTTCGGTCCAAAAGATGCTTTCTGGTGGTCCCCTGGTCGAATGCGATCGGACTTAAGCTCATGCGTACCAGATCTAGCGCGCATTAAGTTTTCAGTCCGGCAAGGTTCGCAGATCGCACGTGGCGGACCAGTTTCAGTTCAGCGATCACCGCACGTAGATTAGGGCTGGAAGTCTCATAATAATAAATAGAAATTTTTCCTGATCCGAGGGTGTAATCTGGATGAATTCTAACGGTCAGAATGCTTAATACTGACGTGTCAAGTCGTGTGCCAGATTTGAATTTGAAATTCCAATTCTGTCCCTATTCGCGGTCTCTTCAGTCGGGGCTCAATGAAATAGTCTGTGATTGTCGGTTTGACTTGATTTTCGAAATGATTGTCAAGTCTAGCTGGGCGGTTCTAACGGTCTAAGATAGGAAGTAACGGACTTTCGACGCACGGTCTAAATCCAATACAAGAATTCAAAGTGGTCCAGAGAACAAACCCGCTTAGAGTTTGATCCGAGGTTATAGAGTATTATGAAGTCATACGTTCTACTCGATTTGGGTCTTGTAGAACGTATTTAAAGTGATCAGGGACTGTTTCCCAGCTACTCCAGCGTTGCGCTAGCTAACTTACGCTAAATTTCCATAGGAATTAATCCTAAGTGGTTTCTTTGGCTATGAAATTGGGTTCTGAGCGATTTTCCAGGTGTTTTAGTTGACCCATTGCCTAAGGACGTCAAATCCCAGATTGACCAAAATTCGGGGTGTTACATCAAGCTAGAGAGTGAAGTTGGGATGATGGTACGTAGTTTCACAAGCTACGAGGTCTATCACAAGGGGCTTCTATCCAAAACAGTCTCATACCTAAATTTGGATAGTCAGACTCAATGTGGTAGACTCCTGATCTCAGGTTAGTCGTGTGCCCCAATTGAAATCCTGGCCAATGTGAAGGTACACACGATGACTTGATTGCGCACCTCCAACTTGAGTGGATAGTGAATGAATGAATAAATGAATGAGTATAATGCTGAGTATGCAACTCTTGCTCAACAAATCAGTATCGTAAATCTCTGGGATCATCACCGGGGTTTAGTACACTTTATACGCAATCGTTGTCCCCTGGATGCGCAGCTATGCAAGTAGAAGAGACCTCACTATCCGCCTGACCAGTAGTCAGCTAATATCTACTTGACATATCGATAGTGAACCCATTCACGAGCTAGTAAAACTCAGCCTAGCTATGTCCACTACCCTCGGGCGGATAAGGCCACACCCCCGCCTAACTCACCATGACACAGTGGGAGATGCGACCTCTACGTATTTGGTACTTGGGCGCTCATGTATCCACTCGATCTTGACGTTGGGGCATCTCTTGGCCTCGGAGGTTTAAGGACTTTCACCCACGAACATTTAAAGTGCCCAAATGCTCAAACCAAACATTTTTGATATCCCATCTTGTCATTCATAACGTGCCTGTAGAGGTCAAAAACCCTGATGTCGCTAGGGCGTATAGTAATCACAATCACATAATGCGAGATGTATGAGTCATGTAGTCCAATCATCCATTAATCCTATGAATACTGTGCGCTCATGCGGGATAACTCGGCCTATAAGGGAGTCCCATAAACCACATGCACTATGGCACATGCAATCGTCAATCACATCTCATAACAAACATACAGATGATGCGTATGGGTATGTATCATAATGCTATGCTATCACATACTCATAATCGATATCAATAACCATCACCGATAATCAACATCGATAATCGGCCTCGATAATCGACAATCGGCCTTGATATGCAGCCTCGACGATCAACCTCGATAGTTAGTCTCGGATGATCGGCCTCGACAATCGGCCTTGCCAATCTGCCTTGATGATCAGCTTCAACAATCGAAATCAGCGTCAATGATCGACCTCAAAAATCGAAATCATCCTCGATAATCAGAATCGGCCTTAAAAATTGGAATCGGCCTCGATAATCGGAATCGGCCTCTACAATCAGCCTCGGCCTTCACAATCGAAATTAGCCTCGACAATAAGCCTTGGCCTCGACAATCAAAATTAGCCTCGACAATCAGAATCGGCCTCGATAATCAAAATCGATAAGAATGGACCTAATAAGGCCTAAGGGAAGGTGAGAATATGGACATTCAACCATCATTGCCCATCAATGTAGACATTCAACCAATGTTGCTCCCAAGGAGTGGCCCAATAGGGTCGAATGTATAGTGGGGCCCATGGTCTCACACAAGGCCTCACATACAACATAATGGGCCTCACACAAGGACCTAATATATATCACAATGGGCCAAATCAAATTCACCATTCACCATTATTAGAGATCATTTTAGAGCATTATCACAAAAAATGAATCATATCCAAAGGATCATCTGGACCATACCACAAATAACAGCGGTAATAAAAATTTTCACTTTTAAGATTCCAGTGGGCCCACCATAGTATTATTTTCCATCCAGTCTGTTCATAAGGTCATAAAGACCTGAACTAAGAGGATAAAAAAATATCACATTGGTCCAAAACTTCTGTAACCTAAAGGGTTTTAATGGTAGGTGTTCAAACCCACTGTTTTTGCAGTGTAGTCCAATTGATACTAGATCTATCTTATTTTTAGTCTCAAGCCTTGAGACAAGCCTGCCAAATGGATGGACGATTTAGATGTAACACATACATCAGTGGGTCCCATAGAATTTGCTGACTTTAATTACAACAGCAAGCTACTGCTGAAGCTGGGCCATCCATTAGATGAATGACGTAGACACAATATATTCATCACCATGTGGCCCATGCTGCTGTTGCTACATGTACAACAGTTGGATGTGGGGGGTCCCATCATCCTATGGTGCGAATGGTGTGGATTACACCACATATATAAGGCCACTCATGGCACCGTCCAAATGGATCTGGACGGGGCTAATATACATACATTAAAGGTGGGTCCCATGTGCGGCCCACCACATATAACATATATATATCATATACAATATATATATATGTATATATATAATATAATATATATAATAATATTATAATAATAATATTATTATTATTATTTTATCATTTTTTTAAATCATGTTAGCGTCTAGCGTCTAGCATGCTGGACGTCCTGGACATGGCATCATCTAGTGGGGTCCACAGATGGACGGTCTTGATAAAACCCCTACATCACACATGGGTCCTACACACACACGGCCCACCTGGTTTAGATCAAGGTGAAATTTGTGTTTTTCATTCCGTCTCGACCTGGTAACAGGCTGGGCAGTGTAGATTTAACACATCCGTCAGGTGGGTCCCACGAAGGTGGACGACATGTATAAAATACATACTTCATGGTGGGCCACACACACACACTATCATCCATACAAGAGGGAGAGAGAGAGAGAGAGAGAGAGAGAGAGAGAGAGAGAGAGAGAGAGAGAGAGAGAGAGAGAGAGACGTGAATGGGAGGGACCTCGCCACTATTGGGCCCTCCCTATACAATGCATACATCAAGTGGGTCCATCATTAAGTGGGCCCTTAAAATAAAAATCAACGGTAGATCAACTACTTTTGGCCTCCTTCTTTAGCTCCTTAGACTCCTAGGTTCCTTAGCTTCAATCTTGATGGAGGTTGATGAAGATTGAAGGGATGAGATGGGAGATGAGAGGGGGTAGGAAGTGGGCCACACTTGGCTTTGGCTTGGACATTAGATGCTCTCTTGGGAGCTAGGGGAATTGTTAGAGAATGAGAGAGAGAGAGAGAGAGAGAGAGAGAGAGAGAGAGAGAGAGAGAGAGAGAGAGAGAGAGAGAGAGAAGTGATGGAATGATAAGAGATGGGTGGAATGGGTGTTGTAAGAAAGGGGATGGAAGGGTATGGGTTTGTTTGAATTTTGAGTAAAAGAGGGATGGGTGGGGAGAGAGAGAGTTGACTTATGAGGGGGTGAGGTGGCATGGGGTATGGGTGGTGTACTTGACTTGTGAAATGATGTGTACTTGATTAATTGATGTGACGATTGTAAATATTCTCTTGGAATTCACAACGTGCGGCATTCCATCGGAATGAATGTGGGCCCACATCTTCTGGCCAGGATATTGCATCAGTGTGTGAGACAAGGCGCTGGAATCATGGCGACGGTACAATCGTTAGGGTACAAGTTTCAGGTCAAGTCAACTCAAATATGCGGGAATCGCCTTAGGTTCACGTGCAAACTTTGGATACGGGTCATGGGTTACCGAAATTCGACCGAGAGGACCGCGGAAGCCTAAAGAATGGTACGGTCTAGGATACAGGCCTTATAACTCTCCCCTCCTAATAAAAATTTCATCCTCAAAATTTACAGAACACACAAGAGAAGAGGAAGCATCATCATATATATATGTCAAGTCATAATCAATTTACAAAAGGATGATAATAACTCATTCTAATCTCAACCTCACGCTCCCAAGATGCCTCATCAACACTACAGTGACCCTTATTAAACCTCAAACTATGGATCAGAAATGGTCAAAACTAAGATACCTTGCAGCCTCATCATCTCATCAATGACCAATCTAACAAGATAATCCTAATGCTTGGTTATGAGAATCGTCGGCAACTCCTCCTGGCTACTGAGGGTCCTGCTGAGTTGCATACGACCTTCCCTAGGTCCGCTGGGGAGGCATATGTCCTCCCCCAGAAAGGTCGATGCTTTTGAAAAATGGGGGCACTCACGCTTATGATGCCTCGTCTCACCACATTTGAAGCAAATGCCCGTGAACGGTCTTTTTGGTGGTGCCGAAGGTGTTGCTAGTGCTGAAAAGGATGGACGGTTCCTGTGCCTTTGTAGGCGTCGATGTTGTTGCTGCTGAGAACTACTAGAGGGGGTCTTCCTCTTCCAGTCTCCTCTGAGGTCACGAGCCCTATGCGAAGCATTCTATTCTGCCTCATAAATCTAAGCCCTCTAAACTACCTGCTCAAAGGTCGGGAGCATGTGTCCGACGACACGACTCCTGAGGATAAAACTTAAGTCGTTCTCAAAATGGCGGGCCTTTTGCTCCTTATCATCAACTAAATATGACACGAACCTCGATAGTGCTATAAAATGAGCCGCATACTGTGCTACAGACACATCCCCCTGCACTAAGGTCTTGAACCCCAACGCTCGTTGTTGACGAGAGTGGTCAGGGAAGTACTATTGGTCGAATCAATCAATGAAATCCTCCCATGTACAGACGAAGTTAGCTCCTATAACATGGGTGATGAAGGTCCACCAGTGCTTGGCCTCACCCTGAAGAAGAAATATGGTTAATTGGATTCACTGTTGGATCGTACATGCCATCGTATCAAAAATCTTTTCCACATCAGAGCGTCATCTCTCAGTTACTATCAGATCTGGCTAGCCCTGAAAATGCAAGGGGTCGAGCTGTCGGAACTCTTGGAGAAGGGCGCTCGAGTGCTCCTACTCTACTTGGACTGGTGAAACAGCAGGTGGCTTACCTTACCCCTGAAGGATGGCGGTCATGGCCTGTAATATCTACTGAAGCTGATCTACACTCACGGGCATTGTCGGGGCTATGATAGACTCAGACGGAGGTTCAGGAGTCTCAGGTGGGGAAACGAGAATCTCAGGCGGGGGAGTGAAAGTCACTAGGGTCACTCGCTTGGCTGTCATGTCCTACAACAAGGAACAAGGGCCTATTATCCTTGAACACTCTCAAATACACACACACAATGAGGAGCAATATTAAAAAATCTCCAAGTTATTTGTACTCGGGGACCTAATCATTCTAAGTTCTCAATAATCAGCGGATATGTGATGTTATCCTCAGGTGTTCCCAAGTTATGCTCTAATACCAAGTTTTGTCATGCCCCAAACTCAGAAACTGGGCTCACAAAATTCTCAATCGCCCAATCCGGTGCTGACAGCCTCCGTAGTACCCCATTCTTGACTCCTAGCGTCTATACACCAAATTCTGATCCTGGGATCCTACAATGAGGATTTCTAATATAAATTTGTCTCGTAAGAAGCATAACCACAAGTATACCCAAGTCACAAGAATAACATCATCACCACATATCCACTAATATAATCATTCAAGTACAAGCATATAATAAAATCTTCACAAGGCTCGGCCGCACGCTCTGACTCATACTCAGCTACAACTATGTCCTAACATCACCTGCACACATCTATCGTGCATAAGCTTATAGAAAGTGTAACGCCCCGTGTTTTGGAGTACTCGGGTGTTACCGTGTAACGTAACTTAGTATAAATACAAATCTAGCTTAATTAAAAATCCACTTACATTCCATTGTAAATCTAACCGTTGAGATTGGTTGAATAGGCAAGGTGTCGAATATTAGTAATTTGACATCCATGCAGTGTATCCCAATTAACATTTAAAGTTAGTTAGGGCTTTGGTGCATGAATAATGACGGTTGACCTACCATGAGGGCAATTCTGCCTGGAAGTAGGCCCTACAATTTAATTTAGAATAATAATAATATAAAAATCATGATGAAGGTAGTCCTAATAACCTAAAGAGCGGGACCCACGACATGATTAAAAAAATGCACACATGTGGAAATAATAATAATAATAAAGTGAATTAAAAGTAATAATAGTAATAAAATTTATATTATAAGTAGTATTTGGGTTAGTGGCATGTTACAAAGGTCTTGAACATACACGTGACCCATTAACACCCTTTTAACCGTTGTCGTTAAATTTCGAAGCGATCTAACCATCGGAACGATGTAATCGACACATAAAAAGGGCTAATTGATTAGTATGGCCCACCTGAGTATTGGATCTACCACATCTCTAGTTAAGATGGCCCAGTTAAGCCCTTAAATATTATGGACGGAGTGGATTCCACATAGCTCCACTATGGACCCCACAATCCACCTCAAGAGTGCACGGTGCTTGTGCACCAGCGGTGCACCGGACTAAAGGAAGCCAGTCAAATGGATCTAACCCACAACTTCCTTAAAAAGAGAGAGTTTCTCTCTCTTTTGTTGGCACCAACGGACGGACATGCATCTGAAGTTTTCGATCATGGCCCATAAATGGGGAGCCACCTTCATGATCCAAATCGTCCATCATGTCGAGAAGTTCATTCTAACCAAAACCATGTCTTCCATACGCATTCATGCAACCACACGTGCATAGAAACGCCAATGCAAATAGGACCTAGGAACACTAAGTTTCCAAAAATGGAAACTGTCTCCTATTGTTGCCAGGTTGGCGATCCGTGTAACACCCAATCTCTGCATCTCCACCTTTCAAACCATAGAAATCCTAGCCGTCCATTCATAAGAAGCTGGTTTAGGGCACCCTCAATACCAGGAAAGAAACCAGTAACTGTTTCCTCACCTTACCACTTGTGCTTTATACGATTGCAAACCAAAGCAATCCTGGCCATTTGATTCCAATCCTACAGCTCAGGAGAGCTAGAGTTCTCTACAAGGAGAGTCAGATCGAGCAACAACTCTCTCTCCATCTCTTACGGCCGCATGTTATCCAAAACTTTCTACCTCGGAACCCATCAAGAAAAGCTCATCTGAGCTTCATTTCTTCTATTCTCCAAGATTCCTGGGGTCCATTGGATCAGTCCACAACAGGTAGAATGAAGAAAGACCCACCGGATTTTGATCTGCCATTAAAGTCGCACCTTCTTCCCCGACAATCTTTTGACCATGAAATGGTGCTGCTGGACCGAGTCCAAGCTCTATGCAATTTCAAAAGAAAAAGGAGGAAGGAAAAATAAGAAGAAGAAAGGAAAAGAAGGAAGAAGGAAAAAAGAAAGAGAGAGAGAGGGGCCAAGCTACTATGCCACGTCGCTGACTTGCTCGAGTCACTGGCCATTTTTGGCCAAGTTTCCTAGCCAAGTTTAGGTGAACTCACACCTCACTTGTGTTGTGGGAGAAAGGAAAGAGAGAAAAGAAAGGGAGAAAGAAAAGAGAAAGAAGGAATAAGTGTTATGGTTGTGGAACTGAGTTGACTCGATTGGAACTGAGTCCAGCTGAGTTTGGGTCACACTCAATAGGCTACGTCTTAAGGTGAACCCACATGCTCTTCCCATATAGAAATTATTTCAGTTATATTATTATTATCACAATCATCATTAGACTTGTTAATATTATATTTGAATGACCGGTAGTAGGTTATCTATATTAATATTAGTCGTTACATATAAAGTTATCATTATTAAATATTTGAGTTTTGTTTTGTCTACCTTAAATATTATTGTTGATGATTAAAGCACACTATTTATTTTATTACGATAACTATTAGTGACTTGTTAGCTAACATTAACTATATTGTTAATATTAACGATCGTTTTGAAATTTTTAGTATTATTGGCATTAGTCCTCATTATAACACTATTTGTAGAAATTTTATTATTATCACTTGCATTATTTAAGAGATTATTAGCTATTATGAGAATGTTGGTACATTCAAATACGAACTTATGAACCATCAATAATGTGAATATTATTTAATGTGAATATTTTTGATCCATGATACGATAATAATAATAATAATTCAGAATTCAAATCCTAAGATCTAAGCATTTAATTAAACTCTAGGATAAAATCTTAGACCTAGGTAATCTAAACCCTAGGTCGATACTTTTGTATTTGTTGAGTTTGGATCTAGGTGTAGAATCTAATATCGGTATATTTTATATGAATTTATGAACTATCATTATTAACATAGTAGCAGATATGAGTTATAACACTAACGCTGATATTATTCTTGTAATTATTAAGATTTAATTTTAACTAATACACCAAGTAGAGTTCAAATCCTAGAATCAAAAGTCAATAATTAGACCCTAGGATAAAACCCTAATTCTACACTAAAACCCTAGGTGGTATGTAGAACTTGGATCTAATTGTACATCCTGATTTATGGTAGGATTTGATTTTAAGGGAACGTGCATTCCCTAGCGATGCTGGTAGGTGATGCAAACTATAAGGTGATGATTTCTCCCCTTGAGCTTTCCATTTTCCCATTAGCTTAAGTTATAGTTTTTATTTTAATTTATATTTGATATCTCCATTCCATAGTCACATGTGTTAATTATTAGAATTAAAAAGCTACACTATATACTTAATGTTTATCCCGCATATTTATTTATGCTTGTGGATTATTTATGGATTACTTATGGAACTTAAACTGTTACATCAGTGGGAAACCCTCACCTATATGTGTACACCCATACTTGGGATGTAACTGAAATGGCCAAGCTAGATGTCCTAGAGGAGGGGTGAATAGGACTATGCCAAATTTAAAATAAATACAGTGGAATTAAAGAAAAAGATAACAAAAATAAATATGAGATCACAATCCACAATGCAATATGAAATGCAACCTCAATTCAAGTCTTGAGAGGTTGATACAAATTACGTTCTAAGGACAACCTTACACCATAAAAATAAGATTTATGGTAGGACAACCTTACTAGAACAATTAATATCAATATCCTAAACTGAAGAGGAATAAAGAAAATAAAGTAGGAATAGAAATCCTAAATTATTACAACATTCCCCACAGCGCTTGAAAAATAAAAAATTATAGCATTTACATCCACATATACATCCCACAAATGAATAATCAAAGATAGAAAAATTAACCATACAACCACAAAACACAAGGGGTTATAGTGGTTCACCTGTGTGTACACCAACTATTAATAAACAGCCACACAGCTACTCCACTCCTAATATCCTCACATAGTGGATATTAGCATTCACTATCAATATAGGTTTTCCAGGTTCACCTAAAACCTTCACAATTGTGTCTTTTTCTGTGAGCTTACACAAGTATAAAAAACCCCACTTCTGAGTTTTACCGGCTTCCTTAGATAACCTACAGAATAAGATTTTTTTGGCAAATCTCAAATGAAAACCAAATAAAGTAAATTACATAAAATGTAAACTACCTGAATTTCTCCTTTATTATAGCACCCCGGAAGAACCAAGTCAGAGTAGAGGTTCAAATGTCAAAGTTCAATGCCCAATACTCACTTTATAATAGTTCTAAGTTTTAATAGTTTTAAATTAAACCAATTGGGTTAGCTTTAATTGATTTTGATTCCAGAAAAAGGAAAATAAAACTTCCTCTTTTTAGATCAGATTGGAATACAAGAAATAAAATCAATTTAAAAAGCTAAAGAAAGAGAATATTAAATATGCACACTTAGCTTAAATGGAGCACAAACTTATCTCTCAGAAGGCCAGATTAAAATTACTTGAGTTCTTTTCAATATTTTGAGATTCGTGCTCTATTTATAGGTGAGAAAATCGCATCTTCGACTGGTCCAGAGGTCACTACGAGTGGTCGTAGGACCAATGGATATTTGAAAATTTGAGTGTGATAAGATAAGGTAGTTTCACGACTGGTCTAAGTCACCTTCGAATGGTCGTAGGTTGCTCACGACTAGTCGAAGCCCAGTAAAATTCAATGTTATAGTTTGAGTCGTAGGTTCATGTAAGACCCGTATCTTGGTCCGTACCTTTCCGTAGACTTCCGCGGTCTTACCGGTCGAATTTCAGCAACCTTCGACCCTTAACCAAAATCGACGCGCGATCCTGAATCATATGCCGACAACCTGAGTCGACTTAACCCGAGACCAATACCATATCGACCACGTTGTCGTTGCGGTTCTGATGCCGTGACTCGCGTGCCGAGGCGATACCCTGGTCAAGAGATATGGGCCAACGTTCGGTGCGAGAAAACGCCGCGCGTTACGAAAACTAAGGGAATCTCTACGATGTGTCACATCAATCACATCAATCAACCCATCAATCCATCACATGTCAAGTACACATCACTTTATTTCCTTTTCCCAAGCAACCACAAAAGTCTTCATCTCCCATACCTCTCTTACACTAAAGGCCACAAAAGTCTTCACCATCCATACCTCTCTTAAACAAAAGCCTCAAAAGTCAAAGATTTCTTACACCCCCATCACTCACCACATCCATCTATCACTCTCTCTCTCCCTTTACAACTCTCTCTCTCTTTCTCTCTTTCTCATTTCAAAAATCCCAAAGCCAAAGAGACTCCATACGTATGGAATTTCTCAAACCCTCCTAAGCTCCAAGTGGCCCACCTTCCTACCCCAAAATCTCTCATCTCAACCCTCCATTCTTCATCTTAACCATTGAAGTTGAAGCTAAGGTGCCAAGGAACCTCTAGGAGCAAGAAGATCGGACGGTGGGTGCCTCTTTAGGGTAGTTTTTCTTATTTTTATGGTGGACCAAGTGAGGCCCACCGATCAATGGTGTGGATCTCACTTGGGACCCTTATTTGTGGCCGATGGACTACTTGGATCATCATGATCATTCCATGATGGGGCCATTCTCCATGGACCCCATCATGATGTTTATTTTCTTTAGAAAGGTCATCTAGACCATCCATATTGGTGGAGAAAGGATCCCCACCGTTGATCTTTAGTTTTGATGGTCACATGTGCAAAATGACCCACTTGATGTATGATTTCATATATGGGAGGGCCCATAAAGTCGGGGTCCCTCCATCACAAGGCGTGTCCCACTCTCCATGTCTCTCTCCCTCTCTCTTTTATTTTATTTTATTTTATTTTATTTTATGTGATAAGTTGTGTGGCTCACTTGAATGGACCCCACCTTGAAGCAATTATTTAGTCCAAGTTTTCTTCAAGTGGGGCCCACCTTAAATGTTAGACCCACATCATCAAACAGTGGTGGCCCACCTAATCAGGGCCCACCACAAATGCTCTTTTTCTTCTTTTCTTTTTTTTATTTTTTTTTCAAGACCTACACGTCCAGCGTCTGGGACGCTGGACGTTCCTGTGTAAATAAAAAAAAAAAAAGGTGCTTTTGGGGTGAGCCCCCTTCATAGGCCCTACCCTGATGAAGGTATTCAATCCACGCCGCCTATTCCGTTTTCAAGGCCATTTTAGGCGTTGAACCAAAGAATGAGATCAATCTGATGATCAGGCGGGCCATACCATAGAAAATGGTATTTCTAACCTTTCAAAGGCTTTTAAGGCCCATTTTATTGTTTCTACACGCCAATTTAAACCCAAAAATTTTACTTGTATGGCAGTTGTGGGCCCTAAAATCTTTTGAACGATTCAGATTTTCGAGCAGTGGGCCCCACCTGTGAGATTTTACAGGCTATAAAAAAAAAAAAGAGAAGCAATGAAGGAGCGCTGACAGCGTTGCCAGCGCTGTCAGCGCACGGACGGGCGGGCGGCCAGCTAGCCACAGGTGCTACCGTGGGCCCCACATGACGTATATGTTTAATCCACGCCGTTCATTTGTTGGGTCCCCTCCTCAGGTGGGCCCCCTCCAAAAATTAGGCCGATCCGACGCTCGGGTGGCCCACACTATAGGAAACAGTGTGAATGGACAACTACCATTGAAATCTATTTTTGGGCCCACAGAAGTTTCAAATCAACCTGAAATTTATATCCTCACTTCATACAGGTCTGGGTAACCTTATGAACGGGTTGAATTTCAAATAAATATTACGGTGGGCCACATTTGTGGGACCCACGTTAATGTATGTATTTCATTTTCACCGTCCACAGGCCGTGGACGGTGAGACTCACCCTGTTGCATGTGTTTTACAAACGCCGTCCATCTGTCTTTGATGATGGGGCCCACTGCCAGCTACTCATATTGTTTTCTGTGGGACCCACCATTATATATATATTTATGTATGTTATATAGTTTAAATGTATATTTTATAATATGAAAATTGTAGTGGGCCCTAGACCATGTGTCCCTATGAATAGTTTAGATGGAAATAAATATTTTGTAAGGCCCATGAGTCGGGACCCATTTAATTTCAAAAGGGCTATGGGCTAGGCCCATTTGATTTATAAAATGCTTATGGGCTGGGCCCATTTGATTCATTTTTGGCCTAAGAGCTTAGGCCCTTTTGATGTGTTGCAAGTCCATGGGACTAGGCCCATTTGATATACTTCAAGGCCCATAAAATTAGACTCATTTGTTGCATTCTTAAAGCCCATGGAAGTGGACCCATTTGTTATATTGTAAGACCCATGGGACTACACCCATTTGATTATAAAAGGGTCTATGGGATTAGGCCCACTTTGATATGCATGCAAGCTCATGGATTAGGCCCATTTGAATTGTTTAAGGCCTAGGGATTTAGGCCCATTCGACTCAAATAAGGCCTCTGGGTTGAGGCCTATTTGATATACATTTGGGGCCCAATTGGTGTGGCCCATTGGTCATATATTAGACTCATGAGACTACGCTCATTTGATGCAATCCAAGGCCCACGGGTTTGACCCATTGCAATGCACATAAGACCCATTGGTGTGGCCCATTTATGTGGCCCATCCGATAAACAAAAGGCCCATAGGATAAGACCCATTTGATATATATGTAAGGTCCAATGGGGATAACCTACGGTCCATTGCAATGTGTAAATCCATTACAGACTAAGTACTGACGTTTACAAAGATCGTGCCTTGGGAGCAATGTTGGTTTGATGTCCACATTGCGAGTGTAATTGTGGTTGGATGTCCACATTACGACTCTTCTTAGGGTCTATTGTTAGGCCCGTACTTATTGTGTATAGGCCGTCCAGGTCCATCTACATTGTAAGATAGTTTATTTTATTATAACATGTTTAGTACAGTTCTATGACTCATGATCATACGCATCATATGTATGCTTGACGTGAGAGTTGTCTGATCATAGCATTTGCCTTCGGACAGGTTGTCTATGGGCTCCCGGTTAGGCGGTGTTGCCCTACATGAGCGCACGATATGCGCAGGAATTGTTGCATGACTGGATAGCGTGAATCATGCATTTCGCATTTGTGTGACATGGATATTATTACGCCCTAGCTACATCAGGGCCGTAGCTTCCACAGAAGCATCGTGGTTAGCAGGATTGGATACCAAAAATCTTGTTCTACATGGGGTGCCATTGATATCCCTGGGTGAAAGTTCCTAAACCCTTAAGGTACCAAGAGGTTGCTCCAACGTCTAGACCGAGTGGGTAAATGAGCGTTGAGTGCCGATTACCAGACGATTACGCTCTCCACTATGTCGTGGTTGGTTGGAAGGGGGTGCGGCCTTACCCGCCCAAGAGTAGGGGGCAATGCTAGGCTGAGTTTGACCAGCTCAAGGAATGGATCCGCTATCGACGAGTCGTGCTCGATATTGGCAGACGGATAGTGTGGTCTCTTCCACTTACCTTATTGCACACGATGTGGCGGCGATCTAGTTTAGAGTGTACTAGACCCTCGTGATATTCCATATTTTGAGCTGTATTGATGTGTGGACATAGATGAGGATCTGTATGCTTGAGTTATATTGCACATCGCATGGCCTTGGGATGGCCAATACCATTCATGTCTCGCATTGCATAGCCTTGGTATAGCTCATAGTATTATAGTTCTATCTGCATATTCCGCTTTACTCTGACATTGCATGTTCATATTACTACCTTGCGCACACACTTTCACCACCCTCTAAGCTTTCTGTAAGCTTATGCACGATCGTTGCGTGCAGGTGACGTTGGTTCACAGCAGCGCTGAGGCAGGAGCACATTACTGAGCATTTTGGAGTTTTTGTTCTTTACCATTGTATTTCTCTTTATGCTCATTGTACTTGTAAAGTTTTTGATCATAGTGGAAATGTAATGGAGTTCTTGGTTGTTGTTTGTGGGTTATGCCTTTGGTTGTGCTTCTTACGAATCAAACTGATATTTAAAATCCTCCTCATAGCATCCCAGGATCGGAACCTAGCGAATGAGAGCTAGGAGCCGAGAATGGGATTCTACGGAGGCTGTCGGCGTCGGATTCGACGATCGAAAATTTTGTGAGCCCGGTTTCCGAGTTTGGGGCGTGACAGTTCACGACTGGTCGAAAGAGTAGTCGACACTGTTCATACGACTAGTCGAAAAGACCCCAGGACTAGTCGAAGCTTAATAAAAAATTCTAAATTTTTACAACAAACTTATGATTGGTCCAGGAATTTATACAAGTCGAAGCAGTGCTAGGACTAGTCGAGCAAGGCCCAAGACTAGCTTAGAACAAACCAAAATTTCAAATTTAAAACATTTGCATTATGTATCTGAAATGACCTATTCTAAAGGTCAACCTAAGGTCAAACATACCTTAATAGTGAAGTAAGGACATTGAACCCTTAAGATATGTAACCTTTAAAGAAAGTGAAGCTTGAAATCTTGATGCAGCTTGTCCTTAAAAGCTTCAATTACACAATGTTGAATCTTAACTTGTAACTTGTGAATTCAATTAAACATTCTCGAGTCTTGACTTGTAAACTTGTCTTGTCTTTCGAAATCGATCTTGCGAGACAATATCGTAGCTTGACATATCTTGAGTTGAGCATTGTGATTCATTGATGTAGTCAACATCCATACATTATGACTTGCTTCATCCATACACGCTTCAACCATATTGTGTTTTGAACATGTATGCAATTTCACAAAGTACAAGCAGTGTTTTTGGCACTACAAATTTGACAACATAAAGGGGCGTTCAACCATAGCACTTACAGTAACCCGAATGGTTGTGATTGTAATAAACCTTCGGCTTAGTGGTTATTGAATGGTGGTTTAAATTGACCATTGATGTGGGCCTACCATCAAGGGTTGTTGTGTCTAATGGTTTTCAAGGATGGTCTTTTATTGCATGGTTTTGATACTCAACCTATGTGGCCTATTTTGACAATTGCCTATGTGGCTTGTTCTGATATCGCCCTATGTGGCTTTGTTCTAGTGTTTTCCCTATATATGTTCGATATTTTATACCGTACAACCATGCGATGGTAAGCCCCACATATTATAATATGATTGGCCACTAGTCGATGGGTTTCCATTATACATCATAAGATGGTAGTCTCACGAGCCGGGGATGGTGGTATGGGACCAATGCCCGAGCTATCGGCCTACGATGGTGACAAGCTCCCTTAGTGACTTGTGAGCTTATTTAAAATGGTTGGTTATAATAGGACCAATAATGGGTTAGCTAATCATGTATACATGGCACAGACCATCATCTATTACTATCATACGCAATATACGTATTTGCCTGACTAGATATTTTTTCCGGGGCATGGACCATCTGAATATTTTTCACGGGTTGATGATTGCATGGATGATGAGCCCAATGTCTGTCTGGATGTTTTTCCTAGGACAATGATACCATTCACGCATCTATGCATATAATAAGACTACATTTACTCTGTTTTGACTGTTTGGATGTTTTATACTATTTCTTACCTAATGCGATGGTGTGTAATCTTGAGGAGAATTCACACTGAGTTGAACACTCATCCATCAAATACACAACTGTACAGGTTGCACAGGTGGCTTAATTGATTTTCAGGTTTAAACTGATTGTAACGCCCTAAAATTCGAGGGCCAAGCATAACTCAGCTCCCGAGTTCTAAAACATCACTTATGCAACATTTTCAATGATGGATGTATTTTGTCTGTATTAGTGCATAAAACATGAATTAGATTAAGCCAAATCAGCAAAACATAATCCAATGACAGTTAAAGTATGTAAGCGGAAGACTGAAATGAATATATAAACTAGTATAAGTCCCTAAAGTATGTATGCAATGCCAGGTCAATATTTACAAGTGTTGTGTCAAGATACAAAAGGTCAAAAAGAATGTACTAGTCCTCTACAAGTATAATCACTGAAGCCCCGTTGATCCAGACTCGACTCACGTGAATCCGCTCGAAAACTACATGTATAAGAATGCCTCCTCATCATCCTCGAACTCCTGCTCTGCCTCATGGGTCGCATCATAATCTGCAACTAAGACAGAGTCTTGTTGGTATTTAACACCATCCCAGAACGTGAGAGTGAGTGATCAACTCAGTGGAGCTATACAACAAAGGTTAATATATTATCAATTCAGTCAAGCAGTAATGATAAAGCAGTACAGTCAAACATGTCCTAGATACTCTTGTTAATGCAAGAATGGTATGCCATAATGATGCATGCCCTCGCCTGCACTCACTCAGCGTCTTCATCTCACGATGCACATGACAACCACCCAAAAGTGCTCTTCCACGCCAAAGCACATCAATGCAGTGCATGAACGTGATTACCAAGTTCTTATTAGTCCTTTTCATACAGCCAGATTGGGAAGCTAAGGCACCTCCCTTATATCAATTCCCAAACGATGATCCATTCTAGGGTCGTCAATCTTAGTAAATCTCATATGATGTTATGGTTCTAGGTCACTGTAAAGGGTTCGTCACCAATCCATATAGGTCTATTTATACCTTAGATGCTACAATAAGGCTTGTCACCTCAATGCAATTTTAGGGTATACTCAAGGTCACTATAAAGGGCTCGTCACCAATCAGAGTAGGCCGACAGCTCGAATACAGTGTCCCATACCACCATATTCGGTTCACGGGTCTGGGTTGCTCACTGGTCATTACGGGGAGGCTCGTCGCCCTAGCGTAGGCCGACAGCACGACCACGGTGTCCCGTACCACCATGCCCGGCTCATGAGTCTTAGGGGATCGAGGTACCAAGGTTAACAAGGTTTCACTGGTGAGTTTGGTACCTTAGATTCAAACATAGCGTCCAAACATAGTGAACATACATCGGGTCAATCGGGTTAATTGATGGGCTCGACTAGGATGAACACATGTTGAGTTGATCGACATAAAGTGCATAAGCACTCTGTGTGGCCTAACCACTGTCGACATCCCAAGTACGGTTCAGATTTGTCGAACACATCCTGCATGGTGAAAATAACCTCAACCATTAGTTTAAGAACTGTTACCGATTACCTGGACTGTGATATAGTCCAAACCACGTACAATCATAATAATGAATATTTAAGTCAAATCCTATAATCATATAAACATGTTATGAAATATAACTTAAACATGAATACGCAGTACATGGAGGAAATCATACACACAGTTAAACATGAATAAGTAAGCTATACAGTTCATGGAGGAAATCATACACACAATTAAGCTCCACCATATACCTATGACAATTAATCATGGCAATCACAACATCAGATTCCAAATGCATACGAACATTTCAACAAACACATGAAATACTCTATTCATAACATAGTTTATACATATACGTAAAACGAAACAGATAGCGCATTTGGCATGTGTAATGGCACCCACATCAGTAATAAATCATTATCTGACATTGAAAGTCTTGAAATCCATAACTTAAACGTATATAGTCCACATCTTACGCCGGTAAACGTGTAACGGATTTGATTTAAATGTTTAGTCTTCGTCAACAGCGGATTAGCAACCTATAGCATGAACTAGGTTAGCTATTTCATCACTTCAACTATTTGAAAGCCCTAAAATGGATTAGGGTTATGTTTTCTTACCCAAGTATGGAGTTGGTTTCGCCCGTATAGCAGTACAAATAAGTGGATTAGGCACGTAGTGTAGCTGGGAAGAGTCCCAGGATGAATCACCAACTCACTCTCTCTCTTTCTCTCTCTTTACTCTCTCTTTCTTAGCTAGGGTTTTGGAATTCGTATGGATTATGAGAGAGGGCGTTTAAATCTCTTATATAGGCCCAGAATTGATGAAAACAGCCCCAGGGCCATGGTATACTTAGGTTAGAATCAAATTGGGCTTGTTCTGATCCAACGGAGCAATTCTGGAGGTTCCTTTGCTAAATGCGGTCAGACTTAAGCTCCCTAATATTGGATCTTGATCAAGCTAAGTTTTCAGTCCGATCGGATTTACGAATCGACCGTGGCAGACCAATTTTAGTTCAATGGTCAGCAACACTCGCTCAGGGCCACAAGCACATTGGCATGTGTGGGACATTTCTCCTTATCCGAGGGTGTATTTGGGTCTGATTTTGATGGTCTGAATGCTTATAATTGGCCCGCAATCGACATGACTCAGATTACTTAAATTCAGATTTAATTTCTAAAATCCTTCACGTTTCTCACACACTTCACTCCGAACTCAAACAAATCGTCGCGGGATACTGTCTGGACTTGATTTCTGAGGTGGTTGTCAAGTCCAACAAGGAAGTCATATTTTTTTAAGTTTGTCGCTATCAAACTTTTGATGTACGGTCCAGGTTCGATACGGAGTTTCTTAATGCTCCCGAGAGCAACTGGGTTTAGAGATTGATCCTAGATTTTAGGGTAATGTAGCATCAATAATTCTATAAGTTTTGGATCTTACAGATCATATTTAAAGTGGGTAGTGCTAATTTCACAGATAATCAAGTTTAACATTAGTTAATTCTTGTTTAATTTATAAAGGATTTAGTCCTTAGTGATTTCTGCTTGAGGTGGTACTCGGGTCTTCGTACGGATTTTTTTAGGATGTTACAATCTACCCCCCTTAAAGAAAAATTTTGTCCTCGAAATTAGTACCATTTTGTACTCCTTAAGAATCTGAGAGTAGTTCTTTCTGACCTCGGCTTCCATCTCCCAAGTAGTCTTTTCCTCAATGTGATGCGTCCACAGTAGCTTCACAAGTGGGATAACCTTATTACGCAATACCTGCTCCTTCCTATCCAAGATATGTGTCGGTCACAGCACATAGGTATCATTCTCGCTCAACTGCACCTGCTCCCAACTGATAATGTGTGAAGGATCAGGAATGTACTTCTTTAACATGGACACATGAAATACATTGTGCACGCCTACGAGTGGTGTGGGTAAAGCGAGGCGATATGCTACTGCACCCACTCAATTGAGTATCTGAAATGGGCCAATGAATCTCGGCATGAGCTTCCCTTTCTTATCGAACCGAAGGACTGCTTTCATGGGAGAAACCTTAAGGAATACATGGTCCCCAACCTCAAACTCAAGCAATCGTCATCTCGTATCGGCATAACTCTTCTGCCTGCTCTGTGCTGTCAGAAGTCGACGCCTAATAATGTCAATCTTCTCTGAGGTCGCCTGAACTAACTCTGGACCAATCAGAGTCTTCTTGCCCACTTCTGCCCAGCAATGTGGTGCTCTACATGGGCGACCTACAGTGCCTCATAGGGATCCATGCCAATACTCGTCGGAAAGCTGTTGTTATACGCGAACTCTGCATAAGGAAGACAGTTATCCCAACTGTCCTTGAAATCTAACACATAAGCTCACAACATATCTTCTAGCACCTGATTCACTCGTTTCGTTTGCCCGTCTGTCTGTGGATGGAATGTGGTGCTGAACTTCAACTTCACACCCATCGCTTCCTGGATACGAGTCGAGAAGATAGATGTGAATAGCGTGTCTCGGTCTGACATGATCTCCAAGGTAACTCCATGCAGATGTACAATCTCCTTAATGTACAACCTAGCTAACTCATCTGCAGAGTTCGTAACTCTAATCGGTAGGAAATGAGCCGATTTCATCAACCGGTCTACGATCACCCAAATGGAGTCATGTCCTTTCTTCGTCTTAGGCAGCCCTGATATGAAGTCCATAGAGATGAAATCTCACTTCCATTCAGCTATGAGCATAGGCTGAAGTAGTCCAGGAGGTCGGCGATGCTCTGCTTTGACCTGCTTGCACGTGAGACAGCAGGACATAAACTCTGCAGTGTGAACCTTCATGTTGTCCCACCAGTACGATCTCTTCATGTCTTGATACATCTTTGTGCTACCAGGATGCATCACAAGCTTCGAACTGTGGGCTACCTCAAGAACTTCCCGTCTCAAGTCAGGAATGTCTGGGACGCATAGACGGCTGCGATAACATAATCCCCCATCCGTACCAACGCTCCACTATGAATCCTCATCTGTACTAACCCGTTCTCTCATCTTCGTCAATAGCTCATCGTCTGCCTAAGCCGTGATAATCCTATCGTCAATGAGGGGTTGTACTTGAATATGTGGAATGGCTTCGTACGGCTCCTCTACTATGAGTTTCTACTCAAAGTCTTGCACAAACTCTACCATGCCCCACTCTGCCACCATTAACAGAGCTGTAAACTCTATGGCCTTCTTGTGGTTTAACACGTTTGCCATAAGGTTTGCCTTGCCCGGATGATAGGAAACCTCGAACTTAAAGTCCTTCAAGGTCTCCATCCATCTCTGTTGCCTCATATTCAGGTCCCGCTGAGTGAATATGTATTTAAGGCTCTTGTGGTCGCAAAAGAGCTCGAACTCCTCTCTGTAGAGGTAACGTTTCCAGAGCTTCAGTGCGAAGATGACGACTGTCAACTCTAGGTCGTGTGTAGGGTAATTCTCCTTGTGTTTTCTCAACTGTCTCGAGGCATAAACAATCACCCTGTCCTTCTGCATAAGGACACAACCCAGACCAACGCGAGATGCGTCAGTGTATATAGTATACTTGACCCCTTACTCCGGCAATACTAGTATAGGGGCAGACGTCAACTTGTCCTTCAGCTCCTGAAAAGCTGCTTCCGCTTTCTCATTCTAGGCAAACTTCAGATCCTTCCAAGTCAATTGAGACAGTGGTCTAGTAATCTTAGAGAAATCCTAAATGAATCATCGATAATAACCTACCAGGCCAAGAAAACTCCTCACCTCGGTAACTGAACTGGGATGTTTTCAGTCCTGAACCGCAGCTACCTTAGCGAGGTCGACTGTTATCCCTTCCTTGGACACCACATGTCCTAGGAACTTGACTTCCTCTTTCCAGAAGTCGCACTTCTTGTACTGCGTAAAAAGTTAATTCTTCCTGAGAGTATCCAAGACCGCTCTTAGGTGTTCCTCATGCTCTTCCTGACTCGTGGAGTATATCAAAATGTCATCTATAAATATGATGACGAATCGAAATAGAAACAGCCAAAATACCTGGTTCATTAGGTCCATGAACACGGCCGGTGCATTTGTAAGGCCGAACAACATCACAAGAAACTCGTAATGACTGAAGTTGGTCCTGAATGTTGTCTTCTGCATGTTCTCATCCCTGACACGCAACTGATGATACCCTGACTGTAGATCGATCTTCGAGAAGTATTGTGCCCCCTTCAACTGATCAAATAGATCATCTATCCTGGGTAAAGGATACTTGTTCTTTATCGTCACCTGGTTCAACCTACGATAATCAATACATAATTGCAGGGAACCATCCTTCTTCTTTGCAAACAGAATGGTGCTCCCCAAGGGGACACACTAGGTCCTATAAAGCCCAAACCTAACAAGCCATCAATCTACCTCCTCAATTCCTCCATTTCACTCGGAGACATGCGATAAGTGGGCAATGAAATAGGTGTTGCACTAGGCATGAGATCGATTGTAAAATCAATCTCGCACCAAGGAGGCAATCCAGGAATCATCTCAAATACGTCCGGGAAGTCCTGAACCATAGGCGAATCTCCCAATGTCGGATCATCAATACGCTCTAATAAGGAAGCGTAGCTACTAACTCAACAGGACCAACTGACCTAAACTAAAAATGTCAAGAGCGTGCCCTCAGGTTTGTAGGCTGTCACAACTCTAGCCTTGCAATCAATCTCTGCTGTCATCTCGGTGAGCCAATCTATCCACACAGCATCCAACATCTCAACTCAAGGTAACATCATGCATTTCATTTAACAAAATTTTCACAATACACGAAGTGCATCATTACATGGATTACAACAGAGAATGCATGTGAGCTAATACAACTAAGGCTTCAAACTCTAAAACAACTACCAAACTACTACGCCTATAAAGGCTACACACTAGAACAAGAAACAAAGTAAAATAAACGACGACTACATATACGACTATTCGTTGAAATTTGGCGATGGAGGAGGGGCACCCTTATCCTACAGACAGCACAGGATAGACTTCAAAGTGCGAGTCACTTTCTTAAACTTGTGTTTCACAAGGGCCCGAACATCGACGATATCCTGTCATAGAGTAGCCTGACCCTCCTCAAGTCAAGCTAAGCATGCCTCCCTATCAGCCCGAGCAAGATCATGCTCTCGTGTCGCAGGAGGAGAGCTTTCATCCGTATCTTGGGCCTCCTCTTCTTCTTCCTATTCCTCCTCTTCTTTTATTTCAGCTCCACCTTCTTCTTCACTCTCTTCCTCTTCACTTTCTGTCTCATCCTCACTCTCCTTAAGTTGGGCTTGTAGTTGCCATGGCCCGATATCCATCTGATTTAGAGTAGTCTCGTTGATATAATGGATCGGCGCCGGAAATTTTGCCCCAAGTCTGTAGTCAAACTTGAGTGTAATCCTGCATATGAGTCGGCCGAATGGGAGCGATTCAGTCCTTCTATTAGAACGTGCAGTAAGGACTATCTGTCTCAAGACAGCGTAGGCACACACATCTTCTCTCTCTGCCCCACCTAATACAGGAAGTCCACCATCAGGTGCGTGCACTCACTACGGTTGCTCCACCTGAGATAGACGTTGAACGTGTAGATCTGGTGAAGCCGGCAGAAGTCGTCCGTCATATTGGTCACTAAAAGGCTTTTTTTTTACTGTCATTCAACCAGACGACCATAAAGGAACCGTGTGAGGTGATCCCTTTCACATGCACTACTTAAATTCTTCTCACTTGTATGTATCGCGCCAAGTGACACATTCTTGAGCCGAGATATCGAAGTAACATTGATTGTGGCCTCCCGATCCCTTCCAAATGGAATTTTAAAATGCAAGGGCTCCAACGTTGGCTCTTGAATGTGGGCATAAAAAGCTCGAACAGTGCCCACATTTGTATGGTGCTCACCCTCAAATAGCAGACCCCACTTAGATTCTACCAGGCGCTCGAACAACAAGTATTCTCCAAATAGCCACGCATCCACATGAGCTTCAAAAAGGACCTTACAGCCCTCATAAACTCCATGAGACAACTCCGCTAACAAAGCCCTTCCTATAGGAGCCTAGGGATCTAGATCCCGCTTAGTCTGCAACTCTTGATTGGCGCTTGAACTCGCGGTGGCACCTCTCATCCTCCTTAAACGAGTGGGGCGACTAGGCCCGGCTTCATCCACAGAAGCTCTCTTCTTTCCCATGAGTGAAAGAAGGGCGGAAAGGGAGAAGATTTTGTCACAAGCTCAAAAAGAGCCATTAGAGTGGACTAAAAGGTGGGAATAGGATGGGTTATGGGCTGTCAAAACTGTTGAAGCACACAATGGTACTTGTGTGTTCAAAATGAGAAGGAATGAAGAAAATAAAAGAGAGGTTGTTGGGTTTTGGAATAATGAGCTAGCAAAATGGGATGTGTAAGTTTAAATAAAAGTAAAAGAAAGGGGAAGTAACGAATGTGAAGAGGATTTTGAGGGGGTGGTGTGGAATGGTGCACGAAAATGGAAGGGAAAGTGATTGGAGAGGGATTTGTGTGGAGATTTTGAGGGTTTCTTTTAGAAAAGGAAAGCTAGGGAGGGTATTTTAAGAAGAGGAGGTGCTGGTTTAAGTCTGACCAAATCTACGTCAGTGGGCCACACAGGACCCAAGAGACGTCGGCTCGAGCTAGGCAACTGGCGTGGCCCTCACTAGTCTCTAGACATCCCGGTGAGGACTCACCGGTGGGGCGATGTCCTCTCTCTGCCCCCCCCCCCCCCCCCCCCCCCCCCTTGGGTCTAAAAAAGCATGGGTCTCACCTTGGGTCCCCCTAGAAGTGCCCCGATTCACCCCCTACTCAGTTTTGAATCATTTCGGGTCCTTTCGGGTGATTTCTAATGCATATACAAGTTTATCAATTTTAAACGGCTGGGATGGGATAAAACATGATTTAAACTCGTTGATTGATGGTCTAGAAGTGGATTGGGATCATTTTGCATGATCGCGGGTGCGAACGTATCCGATCTCGGGGACCGTTTACAGTAATCCTTTGCCAAATCGTGAAACTGGAAAACCTAGACTTGTTTTTAAATTTTTCTCGCACCCTCCTACATTAAATTGGCATCAGCATACATCGTGTGATCATAACCCAGGTCCAGTTTAATCCAAATCATGCTCTGATACCAACTTGTAACGCCTTAAAATTCGGGGGCCGAGCATAACTCAGCTCTCGAGTTCCAAAACATCACTTATGCAACATTTTCAATGATAGATGGATGTTCTCTGTATTAGTGCATAAAACATGAATTAGATTAAGCCAAATCAGCAAAACATAATCTAGGGACAGTTATAGTAAGTAAGCGAAAGACTGAAATGAATATATAAACTAGTATAAGTCCCTAAAGTATGTATGCAATGTCAAGTCACTATTTACAAGTGTTGCGTCAAGATACAAAAGGTCAAAAAGAATGTAATAGTCCTCTACAAGTATAATTCCTAAAGCTCCGTCGATCCGAACTCGGCTCACGTGAATCCACTCAAAAACTGCATATACGAGAATGCCTCCTCATCATCCTCAAACTCCGGCTCTGCCTCGTGGGTCGCATCATCATCTGTAACTAAGATAGAGTCTGGTTGGTGTTTAACACCATCCCAGAACATGGGAGTGAGTGATCAACTCAATGGAGCCATACAGCAAAGGTTAACATGTTATCAATTCAGTCAAGCAGTAATGATAAAGCAGTACAATCAAACATGTCCTACATACTCTTGTTAATGCAAGAATGGTATGCCATAATGATGTATGCCCTCTCCTGCACTCCCTCAGTGTCTTCATCTCAAGGTGCGCATCGCAACCACCTGAAAATGCTCTTCCACATCAAAGCACATGCAATGCAGTGCATGAACGTAATTACCAAGTTCATATTAGTACTTTTCATACAGCCGAATTGGGAAGCTAAGGCACCTCCCTTATATCAATTCCCAAACGACGATCCATTCTAGGGTTGTCAATCCTAGTAAATCTCATACGATGTTATGGTTCTAGGTCACTGTAAAGGGCTTGTCACCAATCAATACAGGTCTATTTATACCCTAGATGCTACAATAAGGCTTGTCACCTCAATGAAATTTTAGGGTATGCTCGAGGTCACTACAAAGAGCTCGTCACCAATCAGAGTAGGCCGACAGCTCGAATATAGTGTCCCATACCACCATATTCGGCTCACGAGTCTGGGTTGCTCACTGGTCACTACGGGGAGGCCGTTGCCCTAGCATAGGCCGACAGCACGACCACGGTGTCTCGTACCACCATGCCCGGCTCATGAGTCTTAGGGGATCGAGGTACCAAGGTTAGTCGTGCACCATAATCAAAATCCTAGCCAATGCAAAGGTACACACGATGACTTAATTGCGCACCTCCAGCCCGAGTGGATAGTGAATGAATGAATGAGTATAATGTTAAGTGTCTAACTCTTGCTCCACAAATCAGTACCGTACATCTTTGAGATCATCACTGGGGTCTAGTATACTCTGCATGTAATTGTCGCCCCCTAGACGTGCAACCATGCAAGTGGAAGAGACCTCACTATCCACCTGGTCAGTAGTTAGCCAATATCTTCCTGGCACATTGATAGTAGACCCATTCATGAGCTGGTCAAACTCAGCCTAGTTATGCCCACTACCTTTGGGTGGATAAGGCCACACCCCCTCCTAACCGACCACGACATAGTGGGAGATGCGGCCTTCTAGTATTCGGCACTCGAGTGCTCATGTATCCACTCAGTCTCAATGTTGGGGCATCTCCTGGCCCCAGAGGTTTGAGAACTTTCACTCACGGACATCCAAAGTTCACAGATGGCTGAACCAAATATTTTTGGTGTCCCATTTGGTCATCCATGGTGTGCCTATGGAGGTTAAAACCCTGATGTCACTAGGGCGCACAGTAATTTCTAACGATAATAATCACAATCACACAATGCAAGATGCATGAGTTATGTAGTCCAATCAGCACATACCATGCACTCATGTGAGATAGCTCCGCCTACCAAGGAGTCCCATAAACCACCTGCACTATGGCACATGCAATGGTTAATCACATCTCATAACAAACATGTAGATGATGCGAATGGGTATGTATCATAATGCTATGTTGTCACATACTCATAATCAATATCAATAACCGGCACCGATAATCAACATCGATAATCGGCCTCGATAATTGACAATCAGCCTTGATATTTAGCCTTGACAATCGACCTTGATAGTCGGTCTCAGATGATGGGCCTCAACAATCGGCCTCAGCAATCTGCCTCGATGATCGGCCTTGACAATCAGAATCAGCCTCGATAATCAGAATTAACCTCGATAATTGAAATCATCCTTGATAATCGGCCTCGAAAATCAGAATCGACTTCGATAATCGGAATCAGCCTCGACAATTGGCCTTGACGATCGGCCTCAAAAATCATAATCGGCCTAGATAATCGGAATCGACCTCAGCCTCGATAATCGAAATCATCCTCGATAATCGGCCTTGACAATCAGAATCAACTTCAATAATCAAAATTGGTGAGAATGGGCCTAACAAGGCCTAAGGGAAGGTCATAATGTGGACATTCAACCATTAGTGCTCATCAATGTGAACATTCAACCAACGTTGCTCCCAAGGAGTGGCCCACATAGGGCCAAACATATAGTGGGGCCAATGGCCTCACACAAGGCCTCACATACAACATAATGGGCCTCACACAAGAACCTAATATATATCACAATGGGCCTCATCATATGGGCCTCTCATACATCACATCGAGCTTCATCAAAGGTCACGAACACATCACAATGGGCCTCCTCATGTGGACCATATATATATCACAATGGGCCTTAAATACATCATATCGGGCCTCATACCTGGGTCACAATTATATCATAGTGGGCCTCGGCAAATGGGTCACAAATATATCACATTGGGTCACACATATGGGCCTCTCATACATCACATCGAGCCTCATCAAAGGCCATAAATACTCCACAATGTGGACATTTCACCATCACTGCCCATCAATGTGGACATTCAACCAACATTGCTCCCAAGGAGTGGCCCACATAAGGCCGAACGTATAGTGGGCCCACGGTCTCACTCAAGGATCTAATATACATCATCATGGGCCTTGCTCATGGATCTAATATATATTATCATGGGCCTTATCAAATGGGTTGAATCAAATGGGCTGAATCAAATACACCATTCATCCATTGTTAGAGTTCATTTTAGAGCATTATTACAAAAAATGAATCATATCCAAAGGATCACCTAGATCATACCACAAATAGTAGTGGTAGTAAAAATTTTCACTGTTAATATGTGGTGAATCAAATTTCCACTATTATTTATTTTCCATTTAGTCTGTTCATAAGGTCATAAAGACTTGAACTAAGAGGATAAGAAAATATCACATTGGTCCAAAACTTCTATAACCCAAAGGGTTTTAACGGTAGGCATTCAAACCCACTGTTTTTGTAGTGTGGTCCACTTCATACCAGATCTATCTTATTTTTAGTCTCAAGCCTTGAGACGAGCTTGCCAAATGAATGGGCAGTTTAGATGTAACACATACATCCATGGGCCCCACAGAATTTGTTGACTTTAAGTATAGTAGCAGGCTGCTGCTGGAGCTAGGTCATCCATCAGATATGGTATCAAGTGTGGTCCACTTGATACTAGTTCTATCTAATTTTTAGTCTCAAGCCTTGAGATGAGCCTGCCAACTGGATGGATGGTTTAGATGTAACACATACATCAGTGGGCCTCACAGAATTTGCTGACTTTAATTACAGTAGCAAGTTGCTGCTGGAGCTGGGTCATCCATTAGATGAGTGGTGTGGACACAATACATACATCACTGTGTGGCCCATGCTGTTGTTGCTACACATACAACGGCTGTATGTGGGGGGTCCTACCATCTTGTGGTGTGGAAGGTGTGTATTACACCACATATATAAGTCCCCTCATGGCACCGTCCAAATGGATCTGGATGGTGCTGATATATATAGATTAAAGGTGGGCCCCACGTGGGGCCTACCACATAATATATATATATATATATATATATATATATATATATATATATATATATCATATATCATATATATATATATATATATGATATTATAATATTACTATTATTATTATTTTATCAATTTTTAAATCATGCCAGTGTCCAGAAAGCTGGATGGCCTGGACATGGCATCATCTAGTGGGATCCACGGATGGGTGGTATTGATAAAGCCCCTACGTCACACATGGGTCCTACACACACGTGGCCCACCTAGTTTAGATCAAGGTGAAATTTGTGTTTTTCATTTGATCCCGGCTTGGTAACAGGCTAAGCGGTGTAGATCAACACATCTCTCAGGTGGGTCCCATGAAGGTGAACGACATGGATAAAATACATACTTCATGGTGGGCCACACACACACACACACCATCATCCATAAAAGAGGGAGAGAGAGAGAGAGAGTTAGAGGGAGAGAGATGTGAAGGGGAGGGACCCCGCCACTATTGGGCCCTCCCTATACAATACATACATCAAGTGGGTCCCACATCAAGTGGGCCCTTAAAATATAAATTAACGGTGGATCACCCACTTTTGGCCTCCTTCTGTAGCTCCTTAGACTCCTAGGTTCCTTGGCTTCAATCTTGATGGAGGTTGATGAAGATTGGAGGGTTAAGAGGGGGTAGGAAGTAGGCCACACTTGGCTTTGGCTTGGATGTTAGATGCTCTCTTGGGAGCTAGGGGAATTGTTAGAGAATGAGAGAGAGAGAGGGGGGAGTGATGGAATGATAAGGGATGGGTGTTGTAAGAAAGGGGATGAAAGGGTATGAGTTTGTTTGAATTTTGGGTAAAAGAGGGATGGGTAGGGAGAGAGAGAGAGAGAGAGAGAGAGAGAGAGAGAGAGAGAGAGAGAGAGAGAGAGAGAGAATTGAGTTGTGAGGTGGTGAGATGGCATGGGGTATGGGTGGTGTACTTGACTTGTGAAGTGATGTGTACTTGATTGATTAGTGTGACGGATTGTAGAGATTCTCTCAGAATTCACAACGCACAGCATTTCTTCAAAATGAACATGGGCCCACATCTTCTGGACAAGGTATCAGATCGGTGCGCGAGACACGATGTTGGAACCGCGGCGATGGTGCGGTCGATAGGGTATAAGTGTGAGACCCAACCCTAGTTTACATGTGTGCATGTGTGTGTTTGAGTATTCATCTTGTTCATTTTGGTCTCGCGGTCCTACCGGTCAAACTCTGGCAACCCGCGAACCTCAGATTTTGTTTGCAGTCATCCTTGTGTCCAGTTATGTAGACCTGTCTCGGGTCAGACCTATGCCATCTTTTTCATATCGTCGTTCCAGTTCCAACGACACGCTTGTGCGTTCATCCGACTTATAGATCAAAAGTTATGAGCATTTCATCATGTAGCCCACTTTTTATACAAAAGCATATGAACCACTCCATGGCACAAGTTTCCATGCACCCCACCCATATACACTACAAATTTCATGAAATAAACACCACCCATTCTAAACACCACCCAAACCTATAAGTCTACAACTTTTTTTATATCACCCTACTTGCCATGATAAATTTTCCTACCCAAGGCAGGAGAGCTCATGTTTACCCCTCTCTAACTCTCCCTCCCTCTCTCTCCTTTTTCGTTTCTCTCATTTTTCTCTCTTACAAGGTGAGACGTCCACCATCTTCCCCATTTTCCAGCAACTTCTCCCTCTTCTCTCTCCAAATCCCTCCTTCTAATCCTCATCACCACCATTAGAGGCCTTCCTTTGAAGTTTTAGAGTTAGTCCTTGAAGAAGGAAGGAGTGATCTTAAGGTGGGTACTCCTACAATTGCTGATCTCCTTCCTCTCTCTTCTTTCTTTTTTTCTTCATGCTTGGGACATGTGGGACCTACCAATCCATGGCGGGGGCCCCATCTAACCCTTTGGCTGAGGCCATTGGCCATCTTTCATGCATGTGTCACTCCATGATGGGGCCATTCTCCATGGACCCCATCATGATGCATTTCATAATCTCAGCCCTTCTATGGTCTTCTAGACCCTTTTTTATGGTGGGGATCGCATCCCCACCTCAGATTTTTATTATGAAGGTCCATGCATGCATGATCTATAAGATGAGTATTGTATGGTTGATTCTCTATTGGTGCATAGGGGATTTATAGTGGCGAAATTCCTCTTGAATGGAATATCTCTCTCTTATTCTCCTTCTCCCTCTTTTTCTCTCTCTCTCTCTAATGTTGTTGATCATGGTGGCCCACCTGATGTGCAAGGCACATCCAACCGTCCACACTTGATGGGACGTCCCTGTCCCATTTGTTGGACATATGAAGACTCATCTTGTTGTCTAATTGTACATGCAAGGTCCAGATCGGTTGAGAGAATGTTCTGGATGTATATGGCCCATCTAGGTGGACCCACCTTGATGTATATGATAATTTTTCTTGCTGGACTTCTATTTATGGGCCGCCCTAGACAGCAATATACCTTGTTATCCATAAATTGTATAAGTTAAATAAAATACTTTTACTGCCTCAAAAATCTAAAATTTTTTAGAGAGGTGTCCCACCCATGGTAGGACCTACCTGCAAAATTTTAGAGCCAATGGACCCCATTTGAGCATCCAAAAGGGTGGACCAACATAGTGGACTGCCAGAAATTTCTATTGTGCAGTCCAGCAGCATGTCCCATAAAAATAAAATTTTAAAAATATCTTCTTAAAAGTTGGGACATATTTATAGGTCCCGCCTTGTTGTAGGCTTGATTAAGAACCTTGGGTCCAAATTTCAGGAATTTTGGAGGCCCAGAACCCACCCATTTGGATGGCCCAAATTCATGACAGTTATATTTCCAGCAACATTTCACCCTGGACAAATTGTAATTCTGAAATTTATTAAAATACTTTTGAGTATCCAAAAATTATAAAAATTTACATGGAGGTGAAACACCCATGTTGGTACCCACCTAAAAATTTTTTAGGCTAATGAACCCCTTTGCACACCATGGAAAGGGTCGGACTGGCCCACCACGTTGGGACGTCCAGGATGATCAGAATTTTTGGATAGACTGTTTTCCGTAAATAAATTAAAATATTATTAAGTATCCAAAAATCATGAAATTCTGTGGAGGTGTGGTCCACCCATGGAAGTATCACCCTACAAAACTTTAAAGCCATCGGGCCCTTGTACTACCCACGGTGTGGCCTAGGTAGCCCACCAGGCAGGGATGCCCAGGCCAGGGCGTCCAGCCTAGTTCGTGGGCCCACCTAGATGTGTTGTATATCCCATCATCATGTAGGGTCCTTAGGGGACTTGATAATCTTCCCCTTCGGTAGTTTCCAATTGGGACCCATTTGGATGAGATTTGGGCTACATACCCGAGCCCATAGGGCTTCCTACACAAGAGGCATCCATGTCTTGGGCTGCTAATGAGCCTGCACTCCAACAACACGGCTCACTTGATATATGAGTTGTATGTCCCCCTCTCATCTGGTGGGACCCACTGTTATGTATGTGGGCCATCAAAAATTTCATATACTATAAAATAAGTTTTGTTGTTAGATTCCAACTAACCCAGAAAATGGGTGGGCTGGAATTTGGCAATGAGCCCAATAATTGTTGCCTATAAATGTTTATTTTAGGATAGTATGGCCCACTAGATTTGAGGAGGATTTAAATCAGTTATCTTGCCATTTTTCTATAGTATTATTGAGTGTAATTAGGGCCTATATGAGGCCCACCCATGTTGAGTTTTAATGGAATGTTGCATGTGATTGAAAGACTAGTTCCTTAGGCCTTGTGGACTAAATCCTTTTAGATAGGCCCATTGGTCTTGGGCGTATACTCTTCTATCTATTGTGATGGATTTAAGGGCTATAATATGCAAGTAGTTGGGCCTTTGGCTGCCTACTAAGTTGACCTTGTACTTGGGCCAAAAAGTGAGGCCCAACTCACTTGTGTAAAATATTAAATTTACCCATGAGAATGAACTACTGGGCTGCCCATGAAGCCCACCACAATATATGGATTTATGACCTTTATGGTTGGGCCCAAACCTTACTTGAGGGCCCACCATATTACCTATGAGTTGAGCTTTATGTATAGCCCATTAGGTCATGCATTACTTAGGCCTTAGACTTTACTGTTCATACGTAGCAGGCTACCTTTTGGGACCCAGTTGAGGTTAGATTTCCTCCTTAGTGGCCCTAAGGTAGGCCTATAAGGCCCTTATAGGTGGTTGAAGGCCCACCTTGGACCTTATTAGGCCCGTTTCCTTTTTGAGACCTTAAGACTCCCCTAGCTTATAGGTCATTCTAAACTATTAGGCCCCCACTAAGAAAACTTCATTTATCCTTAGAGTACCTGTCTATATATTTCTTATCATTGTCCCTCCTTGGGAAGGAGGAATACATATTCTATAGGTAGCGCACTTACGTCGTTTGACCCATACGCATCATTTGTGTGAATTGATTGCATTGTACGATGGTCATAGAGGGATGGAGTTTCTCCCCTTGTACACATTGAGTGCCTGAACCTTGTGCATGATCTATATGTGTGACTCATGCATTGGCATAACATTTCATGATGATACCGCCCTTACTTCATTAAGGCCCTGCCTCCACAGGGATATTCGTGGATGGTCGTATGTGTGGACACTGAAAATATTACTTGAGCATACCGGGTGCATGGGATGCTCAGGGATAAAATTTCTAAAACTTTCATGTTACTAAAGATCTACCTCAACACCGTGACTGAGTGAAAACTATGAGCACATGAGGGCCTTATACCATTAGGCCTTGACTCCCACTATCGTGTAGTCGGTTGGGTAGAGGTGTGGCCTTACCTGCCAGGTGTGAGGAGGTATTACTAGGCTGAGTCTGACCAGCTCGTGAAATGGGTCCGTTGCCGTCGAGCCTTATTGGTGATTGACTGTCCACAGGCGGGTAGTGAGGTCTCTTACGCTTGTTTGATTGTGCGGGGTTTGTAGAGCGGAAGTCATTCAACAATGTAATGGACCCTAATGATTTTCTTATGATTAAAAATGTACTTGACATGTGGTTTGGATATGAGCACTGGCATTACTTGCATCGCATTAGCATTGGCTATATAAGCCCCTTCATGCATTTCCTTGGTATGACAGTCAGTACTCATTGCATCATATTTATGATGAGCCCTGGTAAAGCTAGTGATATTTTCATTAAGCACGTTTCTCTTCTTATACCTCCTACTATTCTTCTGTGCACCCTTGTTACACACTTTCACCACCCCCTAAGCTTCTATAAGCTTATGCATAATTGATGCATACAAGAGATCTTAGGCAGGCATCGTAGCGACAGAGCTTGGAGTAGCGCTGAGCTTGAGGACCCAGTGTTGCAGACTTTCCTTTCCTTTCCTTCTTCTATTATCTTATGTATGTCCTTTTAGACCCTATGGATATTTGTAAAAGTTCAAATTCATAATGGATTTTGTGATGTGTGCCTTTGTTATTCTCAGATTTACTTGTTGTAATCTTAGGTATGCTCATAATGGAATGATTATACTATTATAGAAATCCTCCTTTTCGGATCCTAAGATCGGAACATGCCTCAGGGCTGAGAATGGGGTACTGCGGAGGCTGTTGCGGCCAAAATCGGCCATTGGGTTCCTTGTAAGTGCGGTTACCGAGTCTGGGGCATGACAACAAGTGTTGCGTTGAGTTGACTCAGATATGCAGGACTCGACTTAGGTTCGGGTGCAAACATTGGATACAGGTCGTGGGTTACCGGAATTTGACCGGGAGGACCGAAAGCCTGTGGAACAGTACGGTCTAGGATACGGGCCTTACACACCCTAAACCCACTTTGATGGGCCAACTTACATAGCAAATGTCCAAAAGGTAGACTCAAATCCCGAAACTATTTCATCATATATTAAAGTAGGCAGGCATAATGGTTCCCCTTTACCAATGTGATATAGGGTCTCCATTATGAATGGTGCAAGCTCAGTATAATTTTTATATCTAGGATAGATGTTGGAAATACAAATTAGATGAAGTATATGATAATCATGGGACATATTTGTGGCCCGTAATGCATTTTCGTGATGCCAAGGTACATTTTTCCCATTACACAAGAATTTAGTCCAGATAGCCCTTTTTGCTTCAGTGGGTAAGTTTAATTCAGTGGGTTGTTTAGAGATCAATGAAATTCCTAAAAGGGTTAAAATGCAATATGGAGTGATTTTAACTATTCAACCATCGCAGTCAACTTCAAAACCCTTAGATAGAGTGCAATGAGACAAGAATGATCGGACTAAGGTTTCGTTAACTGGCCCTCCAAATGACAAAACTTGCAGCCATCCTTATTGTCAAAGAATTTCCTAAACTTTAAATTTTTCAAGACATTTCATATCTACTCTTCTTTCACATATAATCCTTCTCTTCAAAAATCTAGGAGTAATGGGACTACCAGAGTCAGGATTTGAAGAGGACGAGGGTCTAGACGAATGGTTAAAAAGTCGTCCACACTTTGGAACACAGAGTTTTTGCCTAGTTCTGGTTGAATCCTCTCTATCATGATTCATCTTAGATCTGCTTTCTCTAGGCGGTGATGACTCCATTTGGAGAAATGAAGTAGAATGTGAAATGGCCAAGCTACATGTCCTAGAGAGGGGGCGGGGGGGGGGGGGGGTGAATAGGAGTATGCCAAATTTAAGATAAATACAGAGAAAAAATAAAAATATAGACAATATAAATAACTAATCTCAAACCACAATGGAGAATAAAATAAAACCTCAAAATTCAAGTCTTGAGAGGTTGATACAAATTACTTTCTAAGGACAAGCTTACACCATAAAAATAAGATTTATGGTAGGACAACCTTATTTCTAGAAAGGTCTTAGTATCAAAAACTCAAACTGAAGAGGAATAAATAAATAGCAAAGAACTGAAATAAATTGTAGGAATAGAAATCCTAAATTATTACAACATTCCCCACAATGCTTGAAATGTAAATATTATAACATTCACATCCTCACATACATCCCTCAAATGAATAATCAAAGATAGAAAAATAAATCACACAACCACAAAACACAAGGGATTATAGTGGTTTGCCTGTGTGTACACCAACTATTAATAAACAGCCACACAGCTACTCCACTCCTAATATCCTCACACAGTGGATATTAATGTTCACTATCAAAAATAGGTTTTCCAGGTTCACCTAAAACCTTCAAAATTATGTCTTTCTCTGTGGGTTTACACAATTAAAAAAAAAACTCCACTTCTGAGTTTTCTTGGCTCTCCTCAGATAACCAATACAATGAGATTTTTCTAAAAAATCTCAAAAGAAAAACAAAATGAAAGTAAATTACATAAACGTAAAATACCTAAATTTCTCCTTCGTTGTAGCAGCCCAGAAGAACCAAGTTAGAGTAGATATTTGAATGTCTAAGTTCAATGTCCAGTACTCACTTTATAATGGTTCTAAGTTCTAATAGATTTTAAATTAAACCAAATGGGCTAGCTTTAATTGATTTTGATTCCAGAGAAAGGAAAATAAAACTTCCTCTTTTCAAATCAGATTAGAATACAAGAAATAAAATCAATTTAAAAAAGCTAAAGAAAGAGAATATTAAATATGCACACTTAGCTTAAATGGAGCACAAACTTATCTCTCAGAAGGCTGAATTAGATTAGTATGAATTGTATTAATTATTCTGAGATTCGTGCTCTATTTATAGGTGAGAAAATCGCATCTTCAACTGGTCCAGAGAGCTCTACGACTGGTCGTAGGAGGAACGGATATTTAAAATTTCGAGCGCAACAAGATAAGACGATTTCACGACTGGTCGTAGGTCAGCTATGACTGGTCGAAGGTCTCCTTCAATTGGTCAAAGGTCTCCCACGACTAGTCGAAACTAGTCAAATTTCAACACTGTAGTTTGAGTCATAGGTCTACGACTGGTTGAAGGAGTAGTCAACATTGTTCATACAACTAGTCGAACAGTATCCAGGACTGGTCGAAAGCTAATAAGAATTTCTAAATTTTTACAATAAACTTACGACTGATCCAGGAAATTCTTAGACAAGTCGAAGCAGTGCTAGGACTAGTCGAGCAAGACCCAGGACTAGTCTTAGAATAGACCAAATTCTCATAAATAAAACATATGAATTATATATCCAAAGTGACCTACTCTAAAGGTCAACTTAAAGTCAGTCATACCTCAAAAGTGAAGTAAGGAAATTAAAACTTAAAGACGAGTGACCTTAGAGAATAATGAAGCTTGAGATCTTGGTGTAGCTTGAACTTTGAAAGCTTCTTGAGCTCTTGATGTCGAAAGCTTCATGAGATCTTGAATTATACTTGTCTGGAATTAAGTCGTACATACTTGCATTCTCAAGTCTTGACTTGTGAACAGTACATGTCTATCGAAGCTGATCTTGTGAGACTTTTGTCGAGACTCAGCATGTCTTGAGTAGAGCTTAGTTCTTTACATATGCAAGTTTCATAACAAGATACAAACAGTGTCTTTGGCACCACAAATTTGACAACGAAAAGGGCTAGCAACTATAACACTTACAGAATGACAATGACCTATCAAGAGAAGTCAAACTTAAGGCAAATTATCCTAATTTTTGAGATGTAAAAAGAAAGCATTAGGAAATACTTTACTTTGCTGATTTTGGTGGCACAGCCCTTCAACTGAACTTGGAAAGAACCAAGAGAGGTAACAGTCTAAACACAACTGAGCAGTGAGGGATTTAAGTAACTTAACGTGATTGAATTTTGGTAGTACTAAAGGTAAGTTCAGTGGTACCGAAGTATCCCTTAAACCCAGAAGTTGTTATAACAGATTTTCCTAATATACATTGTGTTCATGATATAATCAGGTTGAAAACACAACAAATGTTTAGAGGCCAGAAATCCTTAGATATGTCAATTTGTCCAATCATCAGGCTCAATCCTTTGATTTGACTCTAATGTTTATATGGGAGGCATGATCCTCAGATATGTGGATTTAGATCAAGTGGACCACTGAGGTCACTTTTTAATATTCTTGAGGGGATGATATAATATGAGCCAGTAGACTGTACATTTGGCTCTCATCCTTCATATTTATATATTTTTCTTTTATTTTTTTCTTCAATTTGAGAATGACTATAGTTGTAGATGCCATAAGTATTTTTAGTGACTTTTGGTCATCTTCACTTTCGAATTCACTGTTTTCATAATTGGATTCATCTGTGTCATCCCATGTGGTTTTCATAACTTTACCTTTTGACTTCTTGGATGGACACTCAGTGGATATATATCCATATTTCTAACAGTTATAACATTAGTGTTCTTTGGACTTCCTAAAGGTTTTACCTATTTGGCGTCTGTGGTCTAGTTAAACTCCTTTGTTATTGTATCGTCTCCCACAGTTCTTGTTGAAGAAATTTTTGAACCATTTAGCCAACGGAGCTACCTCCTTATCAACATCTTCAATTTCATTTTCATCTTCCTCTATTATGTTCATGTCTTTGGTAATTTTGAGGGCATTGTTCTTGGTTTTTGTAAAAGGTTTGAAGTGTAAGTCAAAGGTTTGTAGGGAACCTACTAGTTCTTCTACCTTCATTTCTTCTATATTTCTACATTCTTCAACAGTAGTGACCTTGGAGTTAAAATGTTCCGGTAGGGATCTCATAATTTTTCTACATATTTTGGCTACCAGAATTCTTTCTCCAAGTCTTCCCATGGGGTTACATATACCATTTAATCTTGTGAAAAACTCCATGAACATCTCATCTTATTCCAACTTTATATGTTTAAACTGAGATATTAGAAGTTGAAGCCTTAACATTTTTACCATATTAGTTCCTTCATGGGTAGTTTCTAATAACTCTCATGCTATATTAGAGTTTGCACATATACTTATCTAATAAAATACTTCCTCTGAAACTCCGTAGCAAATTACATTCATGGCTTTGGCTTCACACATCCTCATCTCTTTATCATACTGGGTCCATTTGGCCTTTGGTTTTAGTTTGGTGATTGTTGTGCCATCGTCAAGGACAATTTGTTTTGTATATACAATATATCCATTTGCAACAATCTCCCATACATCATCATCTAAGGCCTAGAGAAAATATATCATTTTGGCCTTCCAGTATGCATAGTTTATACCATTAAAGATGGGTAGTCATGAGATGGATGGTCCCTCTCCTTCGCCCATAATTCTTTTTTCAGTCAAGATCTTCCTCTAAGTTGTTAGACCTTTTTTAGAGGAACCTTGTTGGAGCATAAAATTTAGTTAAAGAAAGAAGCTTTAAGAAGAAGAATTGGAAAAAGAAATAGAGCATAGAAGTGAAGACAAGATGACTTGCGTAGGTCATAAGTTACGGGCGTAAGTTTCGCGGGTCTGTGCAACTTTCCATAGTTATGCCGGGCCGTGCTACCCTTCGCGAGATATATTGAGTCAGTGATACGAAGTGGGGTCCACGGCAAAGGATTCAAGGGCTTACACATGCAAAAGCCTATAAATACCTCCTACCTCCCTCATTTGTTGGATCAGATGTTTAAAAGACTAGTGCCTCTGACAGGTATTGGAGATAGAGAGAGAGAGCGAGAATGCAGAAGGGTTGAGCCGCACAACTCCATGCGAGTTGTGCGGGCCCACGCAACTCATGGGAGTTACACGGGTATTCTTTGAGGCAACACCATGCTGCATTTTCTCAAGTTTTTAAGGCTATTTTAGGTGTTTCAAAGGGACTCTAGCACTTCATCATGTTAATGAGGGACAAAGTGCACAGAAAGCCCACATGACTCATCTCCTTTGGAGATATGACTGATGTGAGCCAGAATGCTGCCGAAATTTATATTTAGGCTTATTCAATACTTACACTTTTGTATTTTCTAAGAATTTCTATCTCAAAATCAGAGGATCAAAAGGATGTAAAGAACTCAGAATAAATAAATATGATGATTATTCTCTTAGTTCTTTCTCTTTGTCATTATTGAGTGATATAATTCCCCAAATCAAATGCTTTTCATTTCTAGTCGAAACAAAATGGCGACTCTGCTGGGGATCTTTTATCTTGCTTAATATTCACTTAAGAATGACTTAGAGAATTTCATCATTGTTTAGCATCCTAAGAGGCGCCAAAATGGTGACTCTTAGAAAGAACCGTCCTTCCTCTCATCTCCGGGATAGAATAGATTTGTGAATAAATGCTAATTAAGTTCTATTGTTGATTTCTAACAGATGCAAGAGCAGTAAACTGACAACGAGCGTAACAATCATTTAAGAAACCACTGGTAAGAGAAATGGATGACGATCATTCGCTAAGGCGAATAGGAAATGCCGCAATAGTCACTTTACGCTTGGGAAAAAGGATAAAAAGTCCCCATAAACAAAATATCGAGGTAACAAGAAAAGAAACATTTGAAGAATGCCATGACAGTATCAGAGAAAAGGGAAAGAATAAGGTTGAGAAGGTGACATACAATGTGGTGAGTCATCTGAAAGGCATATCAGCTCGACTGAGTGTATACAACGCGTTACAACTATCAGAAGCTTCTCTATATAGCCTAATTCAAGCTCTATCTAATAACGATGTCAAAAAAGCATTGCTCACAGAGATGGAGCATGAAGAGTGAAATAATTGCATGTCAGTCATTTCCTTCTCCAATGATGATCTAATTTGTGGCAAAGAACATAACAGACTGCTGATGGTTGTGGGTCATGTCGGTGGTAAGCAGATAAAATGAATAATGCTGGATAATGGGTCTACAGTGAACTTGCTACCATTAATGATGCTAAATGAATTGGGATATCGTCATTCTCATTTGCACCCTAGTGGGATGATGATACAAGGGTTTAATTAAGATGGACAGCAAGCGCTCAACAAAATCACATTAACATTGGAGATAGGGGAGCTAATGACAAATGTTGTTTGTAATGTTATCAACGCAATAACAACATATACTCTCATCTTGGGAAGACCCTGGATTCATCAATACAACATTATACCGTCGACCCTTCATCAATGCTTTAACTACTATAAAGATGGGATTTAATAAAAGGTGATGGCAGACACAAAGCAATATACGGAAGCAAAGTCTTTCTTCATCGATGTCGGTTATTATGACGAATTCGCCACAAGAAGTAGAAAGGAAAGCAATAAGAATAAAATAGCAAGAGGCAAAACGAACACAGTGCAAAATGGAGTCGCCAAAATAGAGTTATCTGAGAAAGAGAATGTGAAGCAAAAGTTTTACTTCGTGCCAAGACATCTGAGACAACCGGGGCAGCCTCCACTGACATTATTATCTCCTAAGCAATTAGAAATTCTACAGTCAAATTACACGATGCCATTACCACATGCAGAAAGGAAGAAACCATTCCTAGTTATGCCTAAGAGGTTTCATGTTGAAGCCAGTTTGAAGAACCCCGAGCCTATTGAATTTTATGCAGTCTCAGAGGCAAAGATAGAAGAAAGGATAGATAACAAAATGAACCCCACAAAATTAACACCTGAAGATCTAGAAAGATACAGCTCTGCTAACAAAAAGATAATGAAGAACACGGGCTTCGATTGAGAAGAGCCGACTGGGTTAAACAGTGGAAAAGGTATCTTCACCCTGATCGGAATCAATGAAGAAAAATGAGAGAAGATTCGCAAGTTGGGAGGAGAATCTTGAGTAAACATGATTTTCATGGAATCGTTAGATGGGGAGGAAACTGAAATGATCAAGCATCCTGCGGTGGCTCTAAAGTAGATAGAAGATGGGGGGAAACCAACGATCGATAGCTTATGAGAAATAAATCTAGGGACAGAAGAAGAACCCCGGAATACATTTATAAATGCCAGAATAAGAGGCTAACCAGTATATTAAAATGTTGAAAGAAAATAAAGATATGTTTGCTTGGACATATATAGAAATGCTAGGCCTGGAACCATCAGTAGCGATGCATCAATTAAATATTCATAAAGACAAGAGAACGATTAAACAAGCACAGACAATTCCATCTGGATCTGATTCCCTTGATTGAAGAAGTGAATAAGCTAATTAAAGTTGGGTTTATTAGAGAAGTCAAGTATCCTAAGTAGATATCAAACATTGTCCCAGTAAAGAAGAAAAGTGGACAAATTAGAGTATGCGTTGACTTTAGAGACTTACATGAAGCATGTCCGAAGGATGATTTTCCACTACCAATTATTGAGCTGTTAATTGATAGTACAACTAAGTACGCCATTATGTCCTTTATGGATGGTTATGCTAGCTATAACTAAATAAGAATGGCCCCAAAAGATGAGGAAGCTACGACATTCAGAACGTCGCTGGGAGTCTACTGTTACAAGGTTATGCCATTTGGTCTCAAGAATGTTGGTGCGACATATCAGAGGGCAATGCAGAATACATTCCAAGACATGATTCACAAGCATGTTGAATGTTAAGTGGATGATTTAGTAGTCAGGTTAAATGACCATGAGGAACATTGTGAACAGCTGGTTTCAGTATTTCGTCGACTCAGAAAGAAGCAACTGAGGATGAATCTGTCTAAATACGCATTTGGTGTTTCATCAGGAAAGTTCCTCAATTTTGTTGTCAAGCACAGGGGAATTGAAGTCGATCTAAGAAAGATCAGAACAATTCAAGAAATGCCGCCTCTAAAAACACTAAAAGAGTTGAAGAGTTTGTAGGGAAAGTTGGCATATATTTGTCACTTTATCTCTAATCTTGTAGGAAGATGTCAGTCATTTTCCCATCTAATGAAGAAAGGGGCGAAATTTGTTTGGGACCAATCATGTCAAAACACATTTGATTTGATTAAAGAATTATTGAAATAGCCTCCAGTACCAGTGGCACCTGTGAAAGGTAGACCCCTCATCCTTTATATTTCTATAGTAGAAAGTTCATTGGGAGCCTTGTTAGAGCAAACAAATGAGCAAGGGAAGGAGATTGTGTTTTATTATCTGAGTAGAACTTTGATATGAGCTGAATGCAACTATTCATCCATCAAGAAAGTGTGCTTAGTTCTAATCCTCGCAATACAAAAATTAAGGCATTACTGTCTCTCCCATGATATAATCTTGATCTCACGAGCGGATCCCCTCAAGTTCTTTATGAAAAGACTGATGTTATTCGAGAGATTGGCTAAATGGATGCTTTTATTTTCAAAATACATGATCACTTATGAATCAGAGAAAGCAGTAAAGGGACAAGAAGTGGCAGATTTCTTGGCAGTCCACCCTGTACCGGATAATGAAATTATCAGTGATGACTTTCCGGATGAGTAAGTAATGATTACAGAATTTCCTGGTATGTGGCAAATGTACTTCGATGACTCTTCTAAAACCTCAAGAACAGGTGTCGGGGTGATATTTATCAGTCCTCAAGGTGACTTGTTGTCATATTCCTTTATGTTAAGTGCAGAATGCACTAATAACGAAGTCGAATATCAAGCTCTCATTATAGGGATGGAAATAGCTCAGGAAATGAAGATAAAAGTGCTATAAATTTTTGGCAATTCTAAACTAGTGATAAACCAGGTTACTACAGAATTAAAAATAAGGAAGCAAGAGCTCCTCCTATATTATCGTCGAGTGCAACAATTGTTGGAACAATTTCAGGATGTTGAAATTAGGCATATACCGAGATCAGAGAACACAAAGGTAGATGCCTTAGCTAGCTTGGCTGCAACGTTAGCTTGTCCTAATCGAAGCCCTCTTCAAGTGACAATCGAAGAAAGAAAGTTTTTGCCTCCTGCTGAAGATGCCGAAGTCTCTGAAACATTGCCCGTGTCATGTTTAGAGATTTCAATTGATGATTGGCATAAGCCATTTGTGGATTATCTCAAATATTATATTTTGTCAGAGGATCCAGCACAAAAGCTACAAATAAAGTAAAGGGCGAAGAAATTTATTATGTGTAACGAAGAACTTTACAAAAAGTCCTATCATGAGGTGTTGTTGAGATGCTTGGATACGAAAGAGGCAAATTAGATATTGCAAGAAGCACATTCAGGGGAATGTGGGGCTCATTAGGCCGGTAGAAATTCCATCGAGTACATTGTATGGGGTATTATTGGCCTATAATGTTCAAAGATGTGATTGATTACCCAAGGCAGTGTCATGAATGTCAGATACATGGCGATGTCATACATGTACCTCCTGAAGATTTGGATCAGTCAATGGCTTCATGGCCCTTCGCAGCTTGGGGGCTCGATGTTATCGATCCTATAAATCCATCATCATCTAGAGGAAAATAGTACATTTTAACAGCCACAAATTATTTCTCAAAATGGACTGAGGCTATTGCGCTAAGAAATGTCAAAGAAAAAGATGTCGTGGGTTTCATACAGCATGTAATAATATACTGCTATGGTATTCCGAAGAAGATCATCACTGATAACGGGACTCCATTAAAGAACAAATGAATGGAGAAATTATGACAAACGTTCGATATCCAGCATTCATTCTCGACTCCCTACGATCCACCGGCTAATGGGTTGGCTGAAGCATTCAATAAGACGATTGTGAAGATATTGAAGAAAATAGTTGCAAAAAATAAGTGGGATTGGGATGAAAAGTTGCAAGAAGCCTTATGTAACACTCTAAATTTTTTTTCAACCTGGAGTTAGACATCCTTAGGCAATGGGTCAACCGTATCACTCTTAAAGCTCAGTTTCAAAGCCAAAGAAATCATTTAGAACTAAATTTCTTAGAAATTTAACGTGAATTAACTAGCGCTACACTAGATTACCTGCGAAAGTAGCACCAACCACTTTAAATATGATCTGTAAGATCCAAAACCTATAGAATTATTAACGTTATGTTACCCTAAAATCTAAAATCCAACTCTAAACACAGTTGCTCTCGGGAGCACTTTGAAACTCCGTATCAGACCTGGACCGCACGTCGAAAGTCCGAAAGCGATAAACTAAGAAGATATTGACCGCGTAGTTGGACTTGACAAGCACCACGAAAATCACGTCCAAACGATGCTCTGGGGCGACTTCCTTAAGTCCAGAGTGAAGAGTGTAAGAAAATAAAGATTTTTAAGAAATTAAATATAATTTTAAGAAATCTGAGACGTGTCGCTTGCGCGTTATTTCTAAGCATTCTGACCGTTGGACTTTGACCCAAATTTACTCTCGGATCAGGATAGGTGGCCCTTACATGTCATAGTACTTGTGGCTCTGATCAACTTTCGGTGACCACTGAACTGAAACTAGTCCGCCATGGTCGATCTGGAAATCCGATCGGACTGAAAACTTAACTTGATCAAGATCCAATATTTGTGAGCTTAAGTCCAACCGCATTCAGCAAAGGGAGCTCCAGAAGTGCTCCGTTGGATTGGAACAAACTCCCTTTGGACATAACCTAAGTATACCATGGCTTGAGGTTTATTTTCATGAGTTCTGGGCCTATATAAGGACCTTAAACCCTCTCTCATTCCTCCCATACGAATTTGAGAAAACCCTAGGAGAGAAGAGAGAGTAAAGAGAGAAAGTGTGGGAGAAGTGGGAAGATCTCCCTGATACTCTATCCTACTGCTGCACGTGCTTAACCATCACGATTTAATCGTTATTCCGGTGATTCTGACTTCATTTCTAGGTAAGGAAACCTAACCCTAATCTTTTCTAGGATTTTGATAGTTGCAAGTAGCGAAATAGTTGACTTACCTCATGTTATAGGTCGTCATATCAACATTGACGAAGACTTAGAGATTCCATCGACTTCTTTACGCTTCTACGGCATAAGGTGCAGACTTTAGACGTTTAGGTTGTCATTTTTCAAAGCTTTCAATGTCAGATAATGATAGATTCCTGACGTGGATGCTATTTCACATGTAGAACATGCTATCCGTTTTTCGTTTCAATTAAATACGAAGAATATGAAATTTTGTATATTCTCTGTATTCATAGAAACTACCGTACATGTACAAAATATGAAAGTGTGTTTACCATGATTAATTGTTGTCTATGTATGCTAGATGTATGTGTAACAACTCCTGGGCTAAAGGTTTAACCCAAATACATGATATATCGACATACGATATGTATTTAGTATGTATAGCCTAAGTGTTTGTGAAAATGATTGAATGAGTATAGACTTTGTATTCGTGCTCGCCATGACAAACTGCCGTGGATATATGATTTTTGTATGGGCGACAACCCTTTGACGAAAGGATTTGCCTTAATACGTATGTAAATTAACACATAATATGTATGATGTAATGTGTAGGCTAAGTGTTTGTAAAAGTGTCTGAATGAGTTAGTAGTTAGTAAGATGTACATGTATGCGAGTTGAGATATGATTCTCAACTACATCATTGATGTGTATGATTTCCTCCATGTATGACTTATTTTGATGCCTGCTTGATTATGAATTGAATGTGTGTGAATTCATGTTTACAATGCACTTCAGAACATGTTCATATGATTGAATGATTTGTAATCTTGATCCATTACTACTTTGACTATCTCATAGGACATCATGTTGTAGTTGAATGTGTTTGGGGCTATTGAATAGTCCAAGCAATCGGTAATACGCCTTGAGTTCGTGGCCGAGACCTATTCTCCACGTAGGACGTGTTTGACGAACCTAAGTCGTGCGTTACTTGTTGACAGTGGTTAGGCCACACGAGGTGCTTATGCACTTCATGTCGATCAACTCAACCGGTGTTCGTACTAGTCGAACTCGTCGAGTAACCCGATTAGCCCGATGTATGTTAACCATGTATGGACGCTACTGCTTGAATCTAAAGTACCAAACTTACCAGTGAAAATCCCGTTAACCTTGGTTCCTTGATCCGCTAAGACTCATGAGCCGGGCATGGTGGTATGGGACACCGTGGTTGAGCTGTCGGCCTACGATGGGGCCACGAGCCTCCCCGTAGTGACCAGTAAGCAACCCAGACTCGTGAGCCAAATATGATGGTATGGGACACTATATTCGAGCTGTCGGCCTACACTGATAAGGTGATGGGCAATGAGTGCATGTAACAGCCCTGACAAGCCTTTATAGTGACCTCGAGTGTGCTCTGAGTCTACGTGGAGGCGACGACCCTTCCGTAGTAACAGGAGTTCAAACTAGGCCTGTATTGATAAGGTGATGGAGGAGTGGTGTAACGAGTGTGTGTAACAGCCCTTGCAGTGACTTAGAACCTCACTTCGTATGAGATATACTAGGACTGACGACCCTAGACTGGATCATTGTTAGGAAATGATATAAGGGAGGTACTTTAGCTTCCCAATCCTGCTGTATGAAAAGGACTAATAACAACTCGGTAATCATGTTCATTTCGCACTGCATGTGCCTGGAAGATGTGGAGCACTGATGGATGAAAGCATGCCGCGAACGTGAGATGGTGTCGCATGAGGGAGTATGTAGGCAAGGGCATGCATCATTATTGCATTTCATCATTGCATTAACAAGAGTAGCTAGGAATGTTTGATTGTACTGCTTTATCATTACCGCTTGACTTATTTGATAATATGTTAATCTTTACTCTATTGTTTCACTGAGTTAGCTACTCACTCCCACGTTACGGGACGGTGTTTGCAACACCAACCAGTCCTTGTTTTAGTTTCAGATGATGGCATTGCTTGCAAAGCAGAGCTGGACTTTATGATGATGAGGAGAATTTCTCCTATATGCAGGTTCTGATTGACGAGGTTACAGGGTTACTGATTAGATGTCATTACACTTGTTATCTTGCACTTTTAAAATACCCATATATATTCTTTTTGTTCATTTTTGGAGTATACATATATATAGTTAACCCGGTAACATGTTCACACTCCGGAGACTTACAATAAATTATACATTTTATATATTTATCACAGTCTTTCACTTGTGAAATTTAACTATCTCTAGAGTATGATATACTGTTTTGGCTTAATCCACTTCATGTTTTATGCACTAGTACAGTGACATTCATCCATCATTGAAAATGTTACATAAGTGATGTTTTGAAACTCGGGAGTGGAGTTTATACTTGACCCCCAATTTTTAAGATGTTACAGATGGTATCAAAGCATGATTTGGATTAAACCGGACCTGGGTTATGGTCACATAACGCACACTGATGCCTTTCGACTTAGGTGGGTATGAGAAAAATGTAAAAACATTGATAGGATTTTCAGTTTCGCCAGATGGCAAAGTTCATCGAAATCGATCATCGAGATCGAGTCCGTGCACCTCCATGATCGCTTGAGGTGACCCCAGAATACTCCTAGACCGTCTATCGATGGGTCTAGACCCCTATTGATCCTACTCCAGCCTCCAGAAATCACTAAAGGCGATTATACTTCAAAAATGACCCGAACTAGCCCGAATAGGCTCAAAACGGAGGTAGCGCCCAATCGGGGCAGTTTTAGGGGGACCCACATCATTTTAGACCTAAGGGGGGAGGAGGACCTCACCAAGTCGACGAGGCCTCACTGGTAAATGGGTCAGGATGGGTCGGGCCTACGGGCCGATCATGTTTGGGGGCTAGGGTGGCCCCCTGGTGTACGGTTTTTCTATTAAAAAACCCCCTAAAAGTCACTCCTCCTTCACTTTATGACCCCCCCAAGCTCTCCTTTCTCTCCCAAACGTCTGATTTTGTCAAAAACCACCCCTCCAATCACTTTCTCTTTCATTTTCGTGCACCACTGTCCCTACCCATTCAAAACCCATCCCCACTACTGTCTACACTCTCCATCCTCTCTCATTTGACCTCTCAAATCCCTATTTTGTGCCTCAAAGGCGTAGGAACTTCATATCCCACCTTATTCTTCTTAGAAAATAAGTTTTTATTTTTACATTTTATTCTCCTAACTGCCCTCTACAGGTACATGCATCTCCCATCTCCTTCTTTTCCATGCCTTGAGCTCACGAACCCCCTCTTGTGACTCACTTAACAATCTATCATAAATGGTTTTATGATGGATGAAATTGTAAAAGCAACAATAAATGGTTTCCAACACCATATTTGGTGTATGTAATTAAACGTAATTTTGGGCTTTCTTTCAACTTACACTTAGGAATTCATCATTATGGGATTTAAAAATCTCATCTCACACTTTCCAACACAAGATCCATTTTCCAAAGCCTATGAAATTGATTTAAATCCCAACCTACCCACCTACCAAACATGTCACTCCCAATTCTGAGGTGGGAGTAGGAAAGCAGTCCCATTTAACACAACTTGAGATCACTGGCCACATAGGCCCTTGGACTTTTGGACCTAGAGTGGTGCTCCTAGATTTCGAAAGACCTGATCGTATGGGAATTCAATAAATTGATAACGTGAACCCTAAGACCTTCTCAGCAGGTTTGAGCATACATGGAGTGCTCGAGCATAATTAAATTCAAGTTCAAGCAACTCAATTTCAATCAGACAACTTTGACCCTAAGCGATAAAGTAATTTCTTGTATGAGAAAGGGTATGCGATCATATAGTGTATGAGCGTAGACCTTGGGCTACAACTATTAGATTACCACTACTCCTAAATTAAGAGTAGCCTATTGGTTCTACTAAGTAATGTAAGAGACTGATCATGCTAAGATGATTGAAAGATAGACTGAATTAGTAGGTTTAATTAGGTTGGAGTGAGACCTCACTTCTTCGTTGAATCCCTTAATACTTATAGGCTTTGTTGGAGTGAGACCTGACTCTTAGGGAAGTTATTTTCATTAGAAGCTATTCACGCTTAGAGAAAACTGATATATCCCTCGGATTGAATGTTAGGTCCAGCACCCACTAAAATGGCCTTCTTAAGGACTTGTTACAATCGGGAACACGGGGTGGAGGAACTATATATAAGTGAAGTGTTCACAGTTCGAATTGAATTCTCACTCCTAGTAGAATTAGTCATCTTGCCATAAACTCACACCCGCCCCTGAAATCAACCACAACACTTGGTAGTTCATTTCTATAACCATAGATACCAATGCCATAGCACACATCATCGATGGGAGGGAGACCAAAGTATCGAGAGATCGTTCCCCATTTCATGTCAAGAATAGATCCTACATTACCCTTGCTCTAACATACGGATCAAGACATAGAGTCTTGAGTCTGGAGAGTAGAATTATTTTAAGGGGGGTAGAACGTTATGGTCCCACTCTAGTTAGTTCAGTTTATACATCCACTTGATCAGAGTGGCGCAGTGAAAGCGTGGTGGACCCCTACCCCATTGGCCCAGGATCGAAGGAAGTTGATCTAGGTTGTGCGTAAGGATAAGTCTTGAATCTTCCTTAGAATGTCAACAATGAAGTATTGGAATAACAACAATTAGGGTTTAAGTGTTAAACCAATTCGTAACAATAGGTATGAGTTGAAGTACAATGGTCGAGGTCAATGTATCCATAAATTCGCTTGTTACGTACGAACCTAATAGAAGTCTTAGCACATGATGCGATTAGAAACCTTTTAGGGCGATCTAGTAAGATATTTGTAAGTCCCTACCTTGGACAAAGGTTAAAATGAGGACTATCTTAGACTAAGACCCAAAGGATAACTTTATACATAGGAAATTTGAACAATTTCGTGATGGGCATTCCCTAAGCTTTTAGAGTGATCGGACTACGGAGTTACTAACATATACAATTGCGAAGCATTCGTGGCTTGACCCAATTCTCAATCCTGGACGACTACCAATGGACTCACTGTTTAGCCGAGTAGAAGACTCGGATCCACCAGGGTTAGGAAGGGATACATTGAGCCTTCTACCCTGGCCAGGTAGATAATCAATGTATCGGGATTAAGCCTACTACAACCATCTCTCCGTATTGGTCGACCATTGGAAATAAATATCTTACTCTATATAGTTGGGAATTGTCGTCAAGACTCTAAATAGGTAAAGAAATAAATTGTAGCAAACCATCAGGGTGTAAGAAATGGATAAAGAAGTAAGTTTTTAAGGGGGATACACTAAAAGGAACTGGAATAATATAGATTATATACATCCTATCACGTATAGAAACTCGAAATCAAAAAAACTTAGTTAAAAGAAATAATTAATCTTTTCTTATTATCCTTAGGCAATTTTGGAGATGAAATTGTATTTTAAGGGGGGTAGATTGTAATACCCCAAATTTTTACCAACCTGGGGTTAGACGTCCTTAGGCAATGGGTCAACCGTATCACTCTTAAAGCTCAATTCCAAAGCCAAAGAAATCATTTAGAACTAAATTTCTTAGAAATTTTCATGAATTAACTAGCGCTACACTAGATTACCTGCGAAAGTAGCACCAACCACTTTAAATACGATCTGTAAGATCCAAAACCTATAGAATTGTTAACACTATGTTACCCTAAAATCTAAAACCCAACTCTAAACCCAGTTGCTCTCGGGAGCACTTTGAAACTCCGTATCGGACCTGGACCGCACGTCGAAAGTCCGATAGGGATAAACTTAGAAGATATTGACCGCGTAGTTGGACTTGACAAGCATCACGAAAATCACGTCTAAACAATGCTCTAGGGCGATTTCCTTGAGTCCGGAGTGAAGAGTGTGAGAAAATGAAGATTTTTAAGAAATTAAATATAATTTTAAGATATCTGAGACATGTTGCTTGCGCGTTATTTCTAAGCGTTCTGACCGTTGGATTTTGACCCAAATATACCCTTGAATCAGGATAGGTGGCCCTTACATGTCATAGTACTTGTGGCTCTGATCGACTTTCTTTGACTGCTGAACTGAAACTGATCCACCACGGTCGATCTGGAAACCCGATCGGACTGAAAACTTAACTTGATCAAGATCCAATATTTGTGAGCTTAAGTCCGACCGCATTCAGCAAAGGGAGCTCCAGAAGTGCTCCGTTGGATCAGAACAACCTTCCTTTGGACATAACCTAAGTATACCATGGCCCGGGGTCTATTTTCGTGAGTTTTTGGCCTATATAAGGACCTTAAACCCTCTCTCATTCCTCCCATACGAATTTGAGAAAATGCTAGGAGAGAAGAGAGAGTAAAGAGAGAGAAAGTATGGGAGAAGTGGGAAGATCTCCCTGATACTCTATCCTACTGCTGCACGTGCTTAACCATCACGATCTAATCGCTATTCCAGCGATTCTGACTTCGTTTCTAGGTAAGGAAACCTAACCCTAATCTGTTTTAGGGTTTTGATAGTTGCAAGTAGCGAAATAGCTGACTTACCTTATGTTATAGGTCGTCATATCAACGTTGACGAAGACTTAGAAATTCCATCGACTTCTTTACGCTTCTACGGCATAAGGTGCGGACTTTAGATGTTTAGGTTGTCATTTTTCAAAGCTTTCAATGTCGGATAATGATAGATTCCTGACGTGGATGATATTTCACATGTAGAACATGCTATCCATTTTTTATTTCAGTTAAATACGAAGAATATGAAATTTTATGTATTCTCTGTATTCGTAGAAAATACCGTACACGTATAAATTATGAAAGTTTGTTTGCCATGATTAACTGCCATCTATGCATGCTAGATATATGTGTAACAACTCCTGGGCTAAAGGTTTAGCCCAAATACATGATATACCAACATGCGATATGTATTTAGTATGTGTAGCCTAAGTGTTTGTGAAAATGACTGAATGAGTATAAACTTTGTATTCGTGCTCTCCATGACAAACTGTCGTGAATGTATGATTGTTGTATGGGCGACAACCCTTTGACGAAAGAATTTGCCCTAATATGTATGCAAATTAACACATAAGATGTATGATGTAATGTGTAGGCTAAGTGTTTGTAAAAGTGTCTGAATGAGTTAGTAGTTAGTAAGATGTACCTGTATGCGGGTTGAGATATGATTCTCAACTACATCATTAATGTGCATGATTTCCTCCATGTATGACTTATTTTGATGTCTGTTTGATTATGAATTGAATGTGTGTATGTATTCATGTTTACAATGCACTTCAGAACATGTTCATATGATTGAATGATTTGTAATCTTAATCCATTACTACTTTGACTATCTCATAGGACATCATGTTGTAGTTGAATGTGTTTGGGGCTATTGAATAGTCCAGGCAATCGGTAATACGCCTTGAGTTCATGGCCGAGACCTATTTGCCACGTAGGACGTGTTTGACGAACATGAGTCGTGCGTTGCTTGTTGACAGTGGTTAGGCCACACGAGGTGCTTATGCACTTCACGTCGATCAACTCAACGGGTGTTCGTACTAGTCAAACTCATCGAGTAACCTGATTAGCCCGATGTTTGTTAATCATGTATGCACGCTACTGCTTAAATCTAAAGTACCAAACTTACCGGTGGAAATCCCGTTAACCATGGTACCTTGATCCGCTAAGACTCATGAGCCGGGCATGGTGGTATGGGACACCGTGGTCAAGCTGTCGGCCTATGCTGGGGCCACGAGCCTCCCCGTAGTGACCAGTGAGTAACCCAGACTCGTGAGATGAATATGATGGTAGAGACACTGTATTCGAGCTATCGGCCTACACTGATAAGGTGATGGGGGAGTGGTGCAACGAGTGCGTGTAACAGCCCTGACAGTCCTTTGTAGTGACCTCGAGTGTACTCTGAGTCTACGTGGAGGCGACGACCCTTCCGTAGCAAAAGGAGTTCAAACTAGGCCTGTTTTGATAAGGTGATGGGGGAGTAATGTAACGAGTACGTGTAACAGCCCTGGCAGCCCTTGCAGTGACTTAGAACCGCACTTCGTATGAGATATGCTAGGACTGACGATCCTAGACTGGATCATTGTTGGGAAATGATATAAGGGAGGTACTTTAGCTTCCCAATCTTGTTGTATGAAAAGGACTAATAACAACTCGGTAATCATGTTCATATCGTACTGCATGTGCCTGGAAGATGTGGAGTACTGAGGGATGAAAGCATGCCGCGAACGTGAGATGGTGTCGCATGAGGGAGTATGTAGGCAAGGGGATGCATCATTATTGCATTTCATCATTGCATTAACAAGAGTAGATAGGAATGTTTGATTATACTGCTTTATCATTACCGCTTAACTGATTTGATAATATGTTAATCTTTACTCTATTGTTCCACTGAGTTAGCTACTCACTCCCATATTACGGGACGGTGTTTGCAACACCAACCAGTCCCTGTTTTAATTTCAGATGATGACATTGCTTGCGAAACAGAGCCGGACTTTATGATGATGAGGAGGATTTCTCCTATATGCAAGTTCTGATTAACGGGGTTACAGGGTTACTGATTAGATGTCATTACACTTGTTATCTTGCACTTTTAAAATACCCATGTATATTCTTTTTGTTCATTTTTGGAGTATACATGTATATAGTTAACCTGGTAACATGTTCACACTCCGGAGACTTACAATAAATTATACATTTTATATATTTATCACAGTCTTCTGGTTGTGAAATTTAACTATCTCTGGAGTATGATATGTTATTTTGGCTTAATCCACTTCATGTTTTCTGCACTAATACAGCCGACATTCATCTATCATTAAAAATGTTGCATAAGTGATGTTCTGGAACTCGAGAGTGGAGTTTATGCTCAACCTCCTATTTTCAGGATGTTACACCTTATGGGCCTATCGAACTACTCATCATACTGCTACAAAAGCAATGCCATATTCTTTGGTTTATGGAGTTGAAGATGTTATCCCCATTGAAATGCAAGTTGCGTCGCTCATAATAACAGTGCATTAGTTGATTACTGATGATGAAAACGCCAAGATTAGATTAACAGAATTGTATTTCCTAGATGAAAAGTGTTTAGCAGCCCAGCAGTGATCACAATTATATCAAGCAAGAATCTCTGCTGCTTTTGACAGAAAGGTCAAGCATCGCTCCTTGAAAAGAGACGATATGGTATTGATGGTGAAAAGACCAATAGTGTCACTCGTAAGACTGGGGGGCAAGTTTGACCCTAAATGGGATAGCCCATATATAATGTCAGAAGTATACTCCAATGTGGCCTATTAGGTAATAAATCAAGATGGACGAGGCATAAGTAAATCGGTCAATGCCCGTTTCATAAAAATATATCATCCCTGAATGTATACGCAGTTTTGATTAGGAAGATTTGTGACATAATTCTTCTCAATCAAAAGGGGGCAAATAATAGCATACAAAGGCAGAACTCTGTATTTCTTTCTATCATTGTATTTCTATTTTAATACTAATGAAATGAAGGCCTTCAAAGTATATTAAATATAAGCAAGTCAATGAAAAGTGCCAATGATTGTTGTCATATCGCCAAATGCAAATCGCCAATGATTATCACCAAATCACCAAACGTATATCGCCAAATGCAAATCGCCAATTCGACAATGATTATCATCGAATCGCCAAAGCTATTATTACTATCATTATCTTGTTAGCATAAGGCCATTTAAATTTATCGAAATCAATAGCACCACCAGGCTAATATACTATCTTAACTATAAAATTTTGTTTCATATTATCAGCAAATGCGATATATTAATTTCGATTTATTATTTCAGCAAGGTCAATTCATCATTTACAGGTGCCAAAATAAGCTTATAAAGCTAAGTACAAGAATTGCAACAACAATGGTGACCTATCACATATGATAGCGAGAAAGACGCCGTTATGAAGCTGAACACGCATAAGGCTTATCATTATGGATGATGTCGATGTAGCAGAACTATACGAGTAGCAGTTTCACATGTGGCCTTAAAAAGCCCGAAAAGAGCATCACGCGTACCCATGAGGGCAGTGACTTATGTCGTCTGTACAGCTTCAGGCAGCGTCACGTGGGAGGCGAGAGAGCGCCCTCTCGTGAATGGATCTAACCTTGCAGACGAAGGAAAAGTGAGTCTCTGAAGCAAGATGACTCCCCAAATCCCTGGTTTGAATTCAGTAGTAACGTGTGAGGACGGGTCTCTGAAGCAAGATGACCCCTCATTGACGGACTGACGGCCTTAGATTTGGTACCCCACAGTAGCCTTATGCACCCTGTGAACTCTAAAGAGTTACTGTGGTCAACCCTGTGCATAAATCCTATCGAGTTCACTGCCCCAGTAGCTTCACTGGGCCCCTCTGATGGATCGCGGTTTGTGAACACCCTGGCAGCGATAGCCCTGTGAACTCTAGAGAGTTACAATGGCCATTCATGTAAGACCAACTCCAACTACTTATGAGTATAAACTGTGATCGCTCCAACTACTTACGAGCTTAAACTGTGTGTGCAACTAACTAGAACCAAAACTTAGTTCCGCCCATTCCAAAATACCACATAGGCGATGCTATGCTAACAACTACAAATAGATTGTTATTTTGATTAGCATGTGTCAATCAAATATGCTTATGAGAATTTTCAAGCATAAAAATACTATGAATCCTAAATAAGTATATAATTCTGAAGACGCGTATGTTCATACGTCTGTATAAAAATACGTTATCAAAAATAGATGCAAGAAAGGTGAAATGTTATATTTCTTGTTCAAATACAAAAAATGTCAAGTTTGATTAGAATATCTACTACTTTCTACTCTAAAGAGGATGAATATGCAATGATGATATGTTTATCCTTTTTAAGAGAACGATGACGTCTTTCTATCTCTCGTCTTTTTGATGTTACAAGAGTACTGTCTCTTAAAATTTACAAGGGGGGAGGAGGATAGAATTGTGACGAATTATCATTCTCTTCTGGAAAATCTAAAGATTCATAAGTATTCTTCAAAGGCATACCAAAGGCTACCCATCTCTCAAGGGTATCAGTTGGTTTCGTGTCAAAGATGCACTCTGTAAAAGAAATTTTCATGCAGAGTTGACCTGAGGAATGGGCACGATCTACCTCTTCGAAATGGTCAATGCCTTGGTCTTTATGAAAACTCCTTAGGCGAGGATGAAGAATCTATACTGCATGATCAACTGGGTAACAATGTTTTACTAGATAATACTGATGAATCCACCATCGCATCTAGCAATAAAAAGCACTGAAAGGGTAATCATAGCCAGGAATTATAAAGTGCAACCAGTGTGAACAATCAAGAGTTGCTTCCATATCAAAGCCCAATAATACGTATAGCTCGCACTAGAATATATCAACTTCTCTCCAAGGAAGGTTGTTGGACCTGATGGAGACAAGAAATGAATGTTCGCCAAATGAAACAGAATCATCACCAACAACTACCACATCATCAGAATAGCTAGAGAAAGGGAATTGATAGAAATCAATAGGATCATTGCTCTCTATTTTTCTAGTGACCCAGCCGTTTGACTTCTTGATCATCTCTCTCAGTTGATAATGTTGAAGGAGTCAATCAAGATGTAAGTACGCTCTGTCGAAATCCACAAATGTCTAAGGGAAATGAACTCCTAGCCAACCTACAAAGAAATGCCCTGGAGCACAGATAACAAAAGAGTTGGAAGAAGAGTTTTTAGAACTAGAAATGGTGTCTCCGAAAGAACGGTACAAGGAACATAGGATTGGGGGAGCTAATGAATATTTTCAGCCTTCCGCCATTGCACCTGCTACCATAAAGAATGATGGTCAGATAATGTCTTTCTACTCAGAATCCGAGAATATCACTGCACTTAGCTAATAGGCTAAGAAGGAAGCCAGTTCACAGGAGGAACTGTATTCAACAGTGCTCTTAGTATTCTGGTAAATGGTCTTAAGTTCTCGGTGATTATGGCCTACAAAGCCGTCAGGGTGAAGAAATAATCATTAAAATTAGACCATACAAGGTTGAAGTTGTGAAGGAAGAAAGTAGAAAGGAGAAAATATATTACAATTTTTGAGAAAAGCAAGCTAGCCATTTGAGAGAAGTAAATGCCATCAGGTTGAGGGAATTTGGCCAGTGCACTGAAGAGTTCAAGAGTGGTCTTCAAAATTTCAGATTTACTGTCTCCTGTAAAAGCTAGAGCGAGCTCTTCATTAGAGGGTACATAGGCATCGAAGATATTTCCCATAATGGGAAGACCTGCTATGCAAAGAAGATCCCATAAGGTGATACTCATTTCACCTGAAGAAAGATAAAATGAGTTGGTGATTGGAGACCAATGGTTGAGGAAGCCTCTGAAGATAGCAACACCCCCATGAAAATTCTTTGACGTAGCTATGATTGCATCAGAGAGGTTGATTTCTTCCAGAACGGTGGTGTGCTTTCGAACGATAGTTTGAGCCCAGGCGCTGTAGAAATTGTGAAGAGATAGGAGTCCTATTGCTAAAAATTTTTCAGTGTTCTAAGGAAATCTTTCAGAGAAGAAGAGTTGTCGAGCGGTCTCAAAATAGTGGGTAGGGAAAAGCTGTTGAGGATAGTGAGATGGACGTAAAAATCTCATTTTGTGAATCCTGTCAGCTCTTTGATGGGGCTCATTCTTTTCTAGATAATCTGTTAGAATTCTTGGTTCTTTCATGATCCAATTGTCCATGGAGACAAAGATATTTCGTCGATTGAATGGTTCACTGTGAAGAATTGACCAGTGACACCACAAGTCAATGGGAATAACAGTCAGCTTGTTGGTAAAGGGGTTATGAAGCTCCAAAGTTTTTTCATTTATTTCTACGAATTTCCAAGAATGATGAAAAGGTTGTTCGGACCCTGAGGAAGACGGATGATTCTTTCTTCTCGAAGAGGATGTCGATGAGTGATGCATGATCTTAAAATGGAAGCTATTGGGTTAAAGATGAAAATGTTGAAGGGTAGAAGTGATGCAAAAGAGAATTTTGGCAGAGTTTCAAAACAAAGGTTTTTTGCACTAAGTACAGGAGAGTTGCGTGGAAAAGGGGTTTGGCATAAAGAGAAAAAAAATTGAAGTAAGAAATGGTTGGAAGTTCTGATATTTATAAACTAGCGGGACCTGCTGCAGGTTGCATGACTGCGAGTTACACAGGCACGCATAACTCAAGTCCCAGAGAAGGAAATTGATTCTTTGAATTGACTTAGAGTGGTCAAATCTCGGATCAAGGGGGCATTTGTTAGAGCATAAAATTTGGTTAAAGAAAGAAGCTTCAAGAAGAAGAATTGGAGAAAGAAATAAAGCATAGAAGTGAAGACATGATGACTTGCGCAGGTCATAAGTTACGCGCGCAAGTTACTCGGGATCCAAGTTGCACGGGCCCGCATAACTCGTCGTAGTTGCCCCGGGCCATGCTACCCTTCGCAGGAGATGTTGAGTCGGTGATGCAAAGTGGGGTCCACAGCACAAGATTCGAGGGCTTACACGTGAGGAAGCCTATAAATAACCCCTACCCCCTTATTTATGAGATCGGATGTTCAGAAGACCAGTGCCTTTGATAGGTATTGGAGATGAAGAGGGGGAGAGAGAGTGCAAAAGGGATGGGCCGTGCCACTCCACGCGAGTTGCACGGGCCCGCACAACTCCATGGCCTGAGTAACTCGTGGGAGTTGTGTAGGTATTCTTTGAGGTAGCACAACACTGCATTTTCTCAGGTTTTTTAGGCCATTTCGGGTGTTTTAAAGGGACTCTAACACTCCTTCACCATGTCAATGAGGGATGAAGTGCATGGAAAGCCTGCACAACTCATCTCCTTTGGAGATATGACTGATATGAGCCGGAATGCTGCCGAAATTTATATTTGGGCCGATTCAATATTTGCACTTTTATATTTAATAAGAAGTTTTATCTTGGAATTAGAGGATTAAAAAGATGTAAAGAACTTAGAATGAAAAAATTCGATGATTATTCTCTTAGTTCTTTCTCTTTGTCATTATTGAGTGATATAATTCCCCAAATCAAATGCTTTTCGTTTCTGATTGAAACAAACCTTGCTTTGATACAATTGAAATTGCGGTTTATACCACTGATACTGAAGAATGAATATGAGACAATGTCCTAGAGTGGGGAGAATAGGAATTTTTTAATATTATGCCTATTTAGAAACTCCTAATTGCCTAACTTAAACAAATCTTCAGTTTAAAGCAAGTAAGGCAATATAACTCTAAAGGCTTCCAAGCCAGTAGAGGTTTCAATCACATAGGCTACTCAAGATATGTAAAGTAAGAGACTAGCCTATAGCATAGTGAACATGTGTGTGTGGAATGTGTTACCTATCAATCTTTGGCATTCATTTAAACATGCATTTATAATTTAAGCATTCAAATCATATACATAATTTAAACAAATGCGCAAATGACAATTCTAAACACAAGCATGTATAGTGGTTTGGTTACTTGCCTACTCCACTCTCTACAACCACACTCTCTCCTAGAGTGTGTTGTATTTCACTATGAATGGTTTTAAATCAAGTTCACCAGTAACCTTTACTGTCCTACACAAAGGACTCAACAATTTATGCTCTTCACATGAGCAAAGGTCCTACACTAAGAACCTACGTTTAGGCCCATTGGCCAAGGTCTCATACTAGGTACCTTTGTTTAGGCCCATCGGCCAAGGTCCCACAGAAGGCACCTACATTTAAGCTCACCGGCCAAGGTCCCATACAAGGCACCTAAGTTTAGGCTCACCGGTCATGTTCTCACACAAGGCACCTTCATTTAGGCACACCCCCCAAGGTCCCAACACTAGGAACCTACACGAGTTTGTTGATAACAAACTCTTATCCTCAATCCTACATGAGGATAAAGATTAAACTTCAGACTCTTAAAAATGATACTTGTCGGAACGAGTCCTCTCTTGCAGCTTGTCTCGGGTTACTTGATCTTCACACTTCCATGCTTGAATCAGCTCCCCAAAGCTCCCCTGATCGCTATGTTATATTTTACCTATTATTTTAGCTTCACAATCAAGAACTTTACATATGATGTTCCTATAAAGGTAACTAAGGTACTTAGAGTTGGTTAAATCTCTAACGAAGATTATGAATGGATTTCCTAAGAGATTCAACTAATGGATGCACTAGAGTATGGTTGAGACTAAGGATATACCTATCGGTTTGGTCTCAATACTCTAGTGAAGGCTTGAGATCATGTTCTTCATAAATAAGAGTTTTGAATGCTCATGAGTGATGAATCACAATGAATAAAGCATGAATCTCATGTGGATAGAGTATAGGATGAGTGATTTGAGCTTGGACAACCTAGAGACTCTGAAATGCCTTAATAATACTTTTCATAAAGTTTTGGGTCCTATATTTATAGAGAAAAGGTCTCAATGGATATAAAACTTCTAGTTCTTGGTTCTACTGATTAAACCTTCAGTAGTACCGAAATTCACTCGGTAGCACCAAAATATCACTCTGTAGTAATGAATTAAATCCTAAAATTCCTAGATGAACTTTATTGTTTCAGTGGCACCGAAATTTGTACATCGGTAGGATTCAGTGGTACCAAAATTCTAGTCGGTGCCACCGAATTTCCTTTGAAGGCTGGTAAAACGTTTTAGGAACTTTCAGTGGTACCAAAGGTATCTTCGGTACCATCAAAAGTGTCATTCACTAGCACCTCTTCCTACCAAACTAGGACTGATTTACCTATTTTAATTCTTTGTCCTATGATTCATTCAACAACTTGAACTTTCTCTAAGCCAAGACTAATATGATAGAAAGTATGAACTTGGAGTTGGCTTTGAACAGATGACCTAAGTGGGTTTTCCTATTTAGGTTTGAGTCATCTATAGGCAAGATCTTGATCATAGAAGCCTCTTTGGAATCTGACTTTGTAGCTCGAGCTTCTACTTCAGTTGTGTCATTGGTCTTCATTTGAAAAGGACTCATCCAACTACTTGACACAACTAGTCACGTGATTGACAAACATGTGTGCAAATAAGTGCACTAATAAGATTGTCAAATTTTGTAAGACAAGGTACTTCAAGGTCAGATCATAAGTATGGAATCACAACTACTCTGCATGCTTGAAGATCATATCAAGATCGGCTTATGATCAAGTCAAGATTGACACATCTTCTCAAGAAATCGACGTCCAAATTCAAGACAAGATCAAGTCAAAGTTTAAGACAAGGTGTCTCATATATTTAGTAGAACACATGTGGTATAAACCTAGAAAGACCTTAAGTTTAAGTACTTTCAAATTTTCATTAAATTGGGTTTTTATAAGTATTTTTGCCTAGGAATTCGGCCAGCCTATCTTCTGGTTTGGCCGGCCTAACTACAAGCCCTAATAGAATAACAAATTCTGTTGAAAATTCGACTTGCCTAAGTTTTAGTTCGAATAGCCTAAGCTTGAAATTTAGCTAGCCCGAGAAAGTTTGGTTCAAATTCTAACAATACATATCTTTCATTTTTGGGAGAATTCAGCTAGCCGAATTTTACCTCGGGCCAGCCAAATTTTGGATAAATCTTATCCCGTGCGATCTAATAGTCATTGGAATAAATCCGGTGGAATCCGGCTAGCCAAAGCCAGTCTTAGGCTAGCTAAAGTTTCAACTTCTTTGCCTATAAGTTAAGTCTTTCTCTCATTATAAATGTAGTGTCCAGATTTCATATAGCCAATTATACGCACATCTAGACATATATATCCACCTTATGAGGAATATAATAAAAAAAATTAAACTAAATGAATCAGTATAAATGGTACAAGAAATTAAAATTCAGGGATGAAATTTTGTTTAAGGAGGGTAGATTTTAACACCCCGAACTTTTCAATACCTGAGTATTGAAAGTTCTCGAGTGTTAACAAGAAATTTAACTTATTATGTACATGTGTATGATACAAATTTAGCTATCATAACCTTACATCTATTTTCCAACAAGAATCTGACCGTTGAAAATAATCTTCATCCATAGATCAACTCATCTGACCATTGATTTTGAGATAAGATCATTATATACCTAAGTATTCTCACTTGTCTATCATAACCAACCGTTCAGTCAACAATCTACCGATACATAAAGATATCTAACCGTCCACTTTGAGTTTGGACCACCTGATCATAGTAAACTTACTACTTGATATCTGCATCTACTCATACACATATCAAATTGAGATTTTAATCCATTCAACTTGTTCACCACTTAGGAATATGCTTAACCCACCATTAAAACTACAATATGAGAAACTTACATATGTGAATAAGTCACTTAAATCTAATAGTATACATGTTCTACCTCTTGATCACTCCGAAAACTCACTTGTGTTCATCTGTTTACAAAACCGACTGTACAACCACCTATATACAAGATCAGATTACTAACCATCAAGCTTTCCTATTTTAAACATGTCATCTAGCTATCCATTGTGTGGTTTGATATATGTACATTCCTTAATTAATTTGGTGAATAACTCTTTATTCATAATGATTTAGATATAAGTTCTTTTATAAGAATTACTTAGAAACATGCATAAAACCATGTAGAACCATTAGATTTATCAAAACTCTCATATCAGCAATAATTATGAAAATGTCCTTAACCTAGACCCTTAAATTCTAGATCACATGGTTCCCAGGATCCGTTTGATGTGAAATTTTATACCATACCTGTCACGCCCCAAACTCAGAAACCGGGCTCACAAAATTCCCGATCACCGAATCCGGCGCCGACAGCCTCCGTAGAACCCCATTCTCGGCTCCTAGCTCTCATTCGCCAGGTTCCGATGCTGGGATGCTACGAGGAGGATTTAAAATATCAGTTTAATTCGTAATAAGCATAACCAAAGGCATAACCTACAAACAACAACCAAGAACTCCATTACATTTCCACTATGATCAAAAACTTTACAAGTACAATGAGTATAAAGGGAAATACAATGGTAAGGAATAAAAACTTCAAAAAAACTCTGCAACGTGCTCCTGCCTCAGCACTGCTGCGATCCAACGTCACCTGCACGCAACGGTCGTGCATAAGCTTATAGAAAGCTTAGAGGGTGGTGAAAGTGTGTGCGCAAGGTAGTAATATGATCATACAATGTCAGAGTAATGTAGAATATGCAGATGGAACCATAATATCATGAGCCGTAACAAGGCTATACAATGCAAGACATGAATGGTATCGGCCACCCAAGGCCATGTGATGTGCAATGCAACTCAAGCATACAGATCCTCATCTATATCCACACATCAATACAGCTCAAAATATGGGATATCACCGGGGTCTAGTACAATCTAAACCAGATTGCCGCCACATCGCGCACAACAAGATAAGTGGAAGAGACCACACTATCCGTCTGCCAATATCGGGCGCGACTCGTCGATAGCGGACCCATTCCTCGAGCTGGTCAAACTTAGCCTAGGATTGCCCCCTACACTCGGGCGGGTAAGGCCGCACTCCCTTCCAACAGACCACGACACAGTGGAGAGCACAGCCAACTGGTATTCGACACTCAGTGCTCATCTACCCACTCGGTTTAGATGTTGGAGCAACCTCTTGGTACCATAAGGGTTTAGGGACTTTCAACCAGGGATATCTATAGTACCCCATGTAGAACGAGATTTCTGATATCCAATCCTGCCAACCACGGTGCGTCTGTGGAGGCTACGGCCCTGATGTTGCTAGGGCGTAATAATAACTATGTCACACAAATGTAAAATGCATGATTCACGCTATCCAATCATGCAACAAATCCTGCGCATATCGTGCGCTCATGTAGGGCGACACCGCCTAACCGGGAGCCCATAAACAACCTGCCCGAAGGCATATGCTATGATCAGTCCATCCTCATATCAAGCATGCATATGATGCGTATGATCATGAGTCATGAAACTATACTAAACATGTATATGAGTAATGAACCATTCTTACAACGCAGATGGGCCTGGACGACCTATACACAGCAAGTACGGCCCAGTAATGGGCCCTAAGGAGAGTCGTAATGTGGACATCCAACCAACATTACACTCGCAATGTGGACTTCAAACCAACATTGCTCCCAAGGCACGATCTTTGTAAACATCAGTACTTAGTCTGTAATGGATTTACACATTGCAATGGACCGTAGGTTGTCCCCATTGAACCTTACATATATATCAAATGGGCCATATCCTATGGGCCTTTTATTCATCAGATGGGCCACATAAATGGGCCACACCAATGGGTCTTATGTGCATTGCAATGGGTCAAACCTGTGGACTTTGGATTGCATCAAATGAGCGTAGTCTCATGAGTCTAATATATGACCAATGGGCCACACCAATTGGGCCCCACATGTAGATCAAGTGGGCCTCAACCCATAGAACCAAATACGAGTTCAATGGGCCTAAACCCCTAGGCCTTAATCAAATAAAATGGGCCTAACTCATGGGTCTCAAATAAATCCAATGGGCCTAATCCCATGGACCTTTTTTATAGTCAAATGGGTTTAGTCCCATGCGCCTTACAATATAACAAATGGGTCCAATTTCATGGGCCTTGAAGTACATCAAATGGGCCTAGTCCCATGGACTTGAAACATATCAAGTGGGCCTAAACCCATAGGCCTCAAATATCAAGTGAGCCTAAGCCCATAGGCTTTACATATCAAGTGAGCCCAAGTTCTTAGGCCTTAAATGAATCAAATGGGCCTAGTCCATAAGCATTTCATAAATCAAATGGGCCTAGCCCATAGGCCTTTTGTATTTCAAATGGGCCTAGCCCATAGGCCTGTTACAAATCAAATGGGCCTGACCCTTACATGAGTGGCCCACCCAATCGGCAACTCATGCATTAAAATGATCATACCGAGTGGATGGACAGTCTAGGTGTATCACATGCATCATGGTGGGTCCCACTGTCCAGTGGACAGTGCGGATGGAGCACATACATTACAAAGGGCCCCACCGTCCGCTGGACGGTGGAGGCCACACAATACATAAGGTGGGTGCCACCGTCCGCCTGGACGGTGGCCATTGACACATACAACATTGTGGGTCCCATGTGGGGCCCACTGAAATGTCTAATTGTCATCCAATCCGTTCATAAGGTCCCTCGGGCCTGGATGAAGGGACAACATAAATTTCAGCTTGATTCAAAACTTCAGTGGGCCCCAAAGAAGATTTCAATGGCAAGCATTCAATTCCACTGTTTCCTGTGGTGTGGGCCACCCGGGTTCTGGATCGAGCCGAAATTTGGAGGGGGCCCACCTGAGGATGGGACCCACCTCATGGACGGTTTAGATGGCATACGAACATCAAGGTGGGGCCCACGGCTGGAGCCGTGGGTCCCTTGCTGGACGCCGCCCCCCCGCGCCCCTGCACGCTGCTGCGTGCAGCTGCTGTCAGAAGCAAGAGGCAAGGCCTCTTGCAAATTTTTAGGGAAAAACCATTTTTTTGAAGATTTTTACACGTGGGGCCCGCTGCGCCAAAATCCATCCCGGCCATTGCGATCAGTGGCTCAGGACCGTCCCAATGAGTCCAGAGTTCAAATTTTTATATGCTTAGGAAGTGAAATAAAATACAAAAATGATGTTTGAATGGTGAGGATGCAATTTTTGACGCTATGGCCCACCAGGTCTTCCAATCATCCCCAAACTCCTACCCAACGGCTACAATACCGTAGGTAAGAGGATGGACAGCTTGGATCGAACATAAACATCAAGGTGGGGCCTACACTAGGGACCACCCCAAAAGCCTCTCCTTTTCTTTCCTTTTCTTTTTTTTTGTTTGGTACAGGGACGTCCAGCGTCCCAGACGCTGGACGATGGGCCTATTTTTAAAAAAAAAATATAAATGGTGGTGGGCCTTTTTGAAGTGGGCCACTACTAATGGTTGATGGGGGGGGGGGGGGTACCACATGCAAGGTGGGCCCCACTTGAAGGACTCTTGGACAAAAATAAATACCTCAAGGTGAGGTCCATTCAAGTGGGCCACACAACTCTATTGTATAAAAATAAAATAAAATAAAATAAAATAAAATAAAATAAATAAAAGAGAGAGAGAGACATGGAGAGTGGGACACGCCTTGTGATGGAGAGATCCCGGCATTATGGGCCCTCCTTTAAAAGTAAATGATATAATAAAAGGGTCCCTCAACACATGGGACCACCAAGATCGAGAATCAACGGTGGAGATCCTCTCTCCACCAAAATGGACGGTCTAGATGACCTTTCTTAAAGAAATAAACATCATGATGGGGTCCATGGAGAATGGCCCCATCATGGAATGATCATGATGATCCAAGTGGTCCATCGGCCACATATTAGGGTCCCAAGTGAGATCCACACCATGGATCGGTGGGCCTCACTTGGCCCATCATAAAAATAAGAAAAACTATCCTATAGAGGCACCCACCATCCGATCTTCTTGCTCCTAGAGGTTCCTTGGCACCTTAGCTTCAACTTCAATGGAGGAGATGGAGAATGGAAGGTTGAGATGGGAGATGATGGGGTAGGAAGGTGGGCCACTTGAAGTTTAGGAATTCTTGAAAAATTCCATACGTATGGGCTCTTTGTTGCTTGGGATTGAGATGAGAAAATGAGAAAGAGAGAGAGTGATGTAGAGAGAGATGGATGGATGGATGGATGAATGATGGGGGTGTAAGAAATCTTTGACTTTTGAGGCTTTTGTGTAAGAGAGGCATGGGTGGTGTAAGAAAAGCTTAACTTTTGTGGCTTTTTGTATAAGAGAGGTATGGTTTTGGGAGACTTTTGTGGTTGCTTGGGAAAATGGAATAAAGTAATGTGTACTTGACATGTGATGGCTTGATGGATTGATTGATTGATGGGATTGATGTGATTGATGTGACACATCGTAGAGAATCCCTTGGGTTTCGCAACATGCTGCATTTTCTTGCACCGAACGTTGGCCCACATTTCTCGACCAGGGTATCGCCTTGGCGCGCGAGTCGCGGCATCGGAACCGCAATGACGGCGCGGTCGCTTTCGTAGTGGTCTTGGGTTGAGTCGACTCGGGTTGTCGGTATATGAATCAGGGTCGCGCATCGATATCGGTTAAGGGTCGAAGGTTGCCAAAATTCGACCGGTAAGACTGCAGAAGTCTACGAAAAGGTACGGACCAAGATACGGGTCTTACAATACCTATGTATCATAAATTAACCATATATGTCAAATTTCAGCCCTTAAATCATTATAAAAGTAACTCAATTGATAATTCAGCCCCTTAATCATTGATTTTGGTGTCTGTCGAGTGAAGAAATGTAATGCCCCGGTTTTCAAAACCCAAGTATATGACTCATTTTTCAAAAACCCAAGTGTTAGCCTTTAAAATTCAATCCAAATTTAAACTACTTTATCATTAATCAGTGTTAGCAGCAATTATTGGTAGAGTAAACTATGCATTGTATAAAAATATTCTAATCATCACAAAATTCTAAATGTAGTGCTCATATAAGACTTATACAATCCCAAATAACAAAGTTTATTAAACAAAAATATGAATCTATCAACTAGTGATGGAGTTAATATGGGTCGCATGGACTCCATCCGACTCCTCAACTACCCAATCTACTCTAGCGACTTAGCGAACAACATTGGCTCACTCTACACCTGCATCAACTGATACGGTTTGATAGCGTCAATAGCTATCACAGTGAGTAGTACCCTCTAAGATTGCATACTCATCATTCATAATCCAAAATAGATCACAAGTCATAAGAATGGATATGTGAAGCAGTGCAATTCATATTCATGATTATATACTCAAAAAAAATTAAGCCAATCAACATAATCTCATCGTTAACAAAATATAATAGCAAACGCAATGCAAGTGAATGTGTCCAGATGGTTAAATAATCAATCATACAACTTTTTGTTACACCCGAAAATTACATTGCATGTGAACTCCGCAAGATGGATAGAAAATAGATAAGTGAACTCCCACTCTACCCAAAAATCACAGTACAAGTGAACTCTGTAAAGTAAATAAAAAATTAAACTTTAAAGCTTTACTTCACCCAGAAATCATATCGTATGTGAACACCACAAGATGGCTAGAAAATCGATAAGTGAACTTCAACTCCATCCAAAAATCATAATATGACTGAAAACCACAAGATGAAGAGAGAATTAACATATAAACATCTACTTTACCTAAAAATTATATCATACGTGAACACCGCAAGATGACTAGAAAATCAATAAGCGAACTCCCGCTCACCCGAAAATCACAGTACGACGGAACACCGCAAGATGAAGAGAGAATCAACATACAAATACTAGACCACCTAAAAATCATGTAAAACCCGTATCTTAGACCGTACCGTTCCATAGACTTCCGCGGTCTTACCGGTCGAATTTCGGCAACCTTTGACTCTTAACCGATATCGATGCGCGACCCTGATTCATATACCGACAACCCGAGTCGACTCAACCCAAGACCAATACCATAGCGACCGCGCCGTCGTTGCGGTTCCAATGCCACGACTCGTGCGCCGAGGCGATACCCTGGTCAAGAGATGTGGGCCAACGTTCGGTGCGAGGAAAAGCCGCGCGTTGCGAAACCCAAGAGAATCTCTACGATGTGTCATATCAATCACATCAATCCCACCAATCAATCAATCCATCAATCCATCACATGTCAAGTACACATCATTTTCACCCCTTTCCCAAGCAACCACAAAAATCTCCTAAAACCATACCTCTTTTACATAAAAAGCCACAAAAGTCAAGCTTTTTTTACACCACCCATACCTCTCTTACACAAAAGGCCTCAAAAGTCAAGCTTTTCTTACACAACCATCACCACATCCATCCATCAGTCTCTCTCTCTCCCTTTACAACTCTTTCTCTTTCTCTCTTTCTCATTTCAAATCTCCAAGAAAAAATTTCAAGCTCCATACGTATGGAATTCTCCAAGCCTCCTAAGCTCCAAATGTAGCCCACTTTCCTACCCCATCATCTCCCATCTCAACCCTCCATTCCTCATCTCATCCATTGAAATCCAAGCTAAGGTGCCAAGGAACCCCTAGGAGCAAGAAGATCGGACGGTGGGTGCTAGATCATACTAGTTTTTCTTATTTTTATGATGGGCCAAGTGAGGCCCACCGATCAATGGTGTGGATCTCACTTGGGACCCTAAAATGTGGCCGATGGCCCATTTAGATCATCATGATCGTTCCATGATGGGGCCATTCTCCATGGACCCCATCATGATGTTTATTTCATCTGAAAGGTCATCTAGACCATCCATATTGGTGAGGAAGGGATCCACACCAATGATTTTAAGTTCTGATGGTCCCATGTGCTAAATCACCCACTTGATGTATGATTCATTGCAAGGGAGGGCTCATAGTGGTGGAGCCCTCCATCACAAAACGTGTCCTACTCTCCATGTCTCTCTCCCTTTTATTTTATTTTCTTTTATTTTGAATTTTTTTTTATTGCAATAGGGTGTTGTGGCCTATTTGAATGGACCCCACCATGAGACCGTTATTTTATTCAAATCACCAATGTGGCCCACTTTATGTGTGGAGTATCCACACTGTTTTCCATGTGGTGGCCCACCTAATTAGGCCAACCACAATTACTTGAAGAGGCCAACCGTCCAGCGTCTGGGATGCTGGACGTCCTTGTAAAAAAAAAAAAAAAAGAGAAAAAGAGAAGCTTTTGGGGGTGGTCCCCTTGTGTAGGCTCCACCTTGATGTATATTCCCTATCCAAGCCTTCCATCCTCTTACTCATCCCGTTTTAGGCGTTGAGCCAAGTGATGGGGTTGGTTGGAAGGTCTGGTGGGCCATAGCATTAGAGAGTTGCACCCTTACCATTCAAGATCATTATCTTGTTTTATTTTATTTTCTAAGCATCAAAAAAATTCAAACTCTAGACTCTTTGGGCTCATCTTGGGCCAGGGGAACTAATGGGCGGAGTGGATTCTCATGATGTGGACCCCACATGACGAAAACCCCAGAAATCGAGTTTTCCCAAATTTTTGCAAGAGGCCCTGCCTCCTTCTCTGACTAATGTGCAGCAGCTGCACGCTGCTCAGCGTGCGGGCGGGCGGCGTCCAGCAAGGGACCCACGGCTCCAGCCGTGGGCCCCACCATAATGTTTGTTTGTCATCCAACCTATTCACGAGGTGGGCCCCCTCCAAATTTCAGCTCGATCCAGAACTCGGGTGGCCCACACCACAGGAAACAGTGGAATTGAATATCTGCCATTGAAATCTTTTTTTGGGGCCCACAGAAGTTTTGCACCAAGCTGAAATTTATATTTTTCCTCCAACCAGGTCTGTTTGACCTTATCAACGGGTTGGATGCCAAATAAATATTACAGTGGGCCCCACATGGGACCCACAAATGATGCATGTGTCTTAAGTCCACCGTCCAGTGGACGGTGGCGCCCACCTTGATGTTGTATTGACTCCACCGTCCAGCGGACGGTGGAGCCCTCCTTGATGCATATGCCATCCCCGCTGTCCAACGGCAGTGGGACCCACCATGATGCATGTGATGTATCTAGACCGTCCATCCACTCGGTGAGATCATTTTAAGGCATGAGTTGCTGATTGGGTGGGCCACTCATGTTTGGGATAGGCCCATTTGAATTACAAAAGGCGTATGGGCTTAGGTCCACTTGATATGTAAAGCCTATGGGCTTAGGCCCACTTGATATTTAGGCCTATGGGTTTAGGCCCACTTGATATGTTTCAAGTCCATGGGACTAGGCCCATTTGATATATCCCAAGGCCCAGGGGATTGGACCCTTTTGATGCATTCCAAGGCCCATGAAATTGGACCCAATTGATGCATTTTTAAAGCCCATGGAAGTAAGTCCATTTAATTCGTATAAGGCCTATGGGTTAGGCCCTTTTGATATATGTAAGGCCTAGGGGTTTGGGCCCACTTTGATATGCATGCAAGGTCTAAGGGTTAAGGCCCATTTGGCGTACATATGGGGTTCAATTGGTGTGACCCATTCGACCCATGAGTTAAGCTCATTTGATGCAATCCAAGGCCCACGGGTTTTGACCCATTGCAATGCACATAAGACCCATTGGTGTGACCCATTTATGTGGCCCATCTGATAAATAAAAGGCCCATAAGCTATGGCCCATTTGATATACATGTAAGGCCCAATGGGAGGAACCTACGGTCCATTGCAATGTGTAATTTCCAGACAGACTAACTAGCGATGTTTACAAAGATTGTGCCTTGAGAGCAATGTTGGTTTGATGTCCACATTGTGAGTGTAATGTTGGTTGGATGTCCACATTACGACTCTCCTTAGGGCCCATTACTCGGCCGTACTTATTGTGTATAGGCCGTCCAGGTCCATCTGCATTGTAAAATAGTTCATTTTATTATAAGATGTTTGGTACAGTTCCATGACTCATGATCATACGCATCATATGTATGCTTGACGTGAGAATTGTCTGATCATAGCATATGCCTTTGGACAGGTTATTTATGGGCTCCCGATTAGGCGGTGTTACCCTTCATGAGCGCACGATGCGCGCAGGATTTGTTACATGACTGGATAGCGTGAATCATGCATTTCGCATTTGTGTAACATGGTTATTGTACGCCCTAGCAACATCAGGGCCGTAGCCTCCACAGACGCATCGTGGTTGGCAGGATTGGATACCAAAAATCTTGTTCTACATGGGGTACTATAGATATCCCTGGATGAAAGTCTTTAAACCCTTATGGTACCAAGAGGTTGCTCCAACGTCTAGACCGAGTGGGTAGATGAGCGTTGAGTGCCGATTACCAGACGGTTACGCTCTCCACTGTATCGTGGTCGGTTGGAAAGGGGTGTGGCCTTACCCGCCCGAGTGTAGGGGGCAATGCTAGGCTAAGTCTGACCAGCTCGAGGAATGGGTCCGCTATCGACGAGTCACGCCCGATATTGACAGACGGATAGTGAGGTCTATTTCACTTACCTTATTGCGCGCGATGTGGCAGCAATCTAGTTTAGAGTGTACTAGACCCCGGTGATATCGCATATTTGAGCTGTATTGATGTGTGGACATAGATGAGGATCTGTATGCTTGAGTTGCATTGCACATTGCATGGCCTTGGGTGGCCGATATCATTCATGTCTTGCATTGCATAGCCTTTGTACGTCTCATGATGTTATGGTTCCATCTGCATATTTTGCATTACTCTGACATTGTATGTTCATATTACTACCTTGCGCACACACTTTCACCACCCTCTAAGCTTCTATAAGCTTATGCACGACCGTTGCGTGCAGGTGACGTTGGTTCACAGCAGCGCTAAGGCAGGAGCATGTTGCAGATTGTTTTGGAGTTTTTGTTCTTTACCATTGTATTTCCCTTTATGCTCATTGTACTTGTAAAGTTTTTGATCATAGCAAAAATGTAATGGAGTTGTTGATTATTGTTTGTGGGTTATGCCATTGTTAATGCTTATTACGAATCAAACTGACATTGAAAATCCTCCTCGTAGCATCCCAGGATCGGAACCTGGCGAATGGGAGCTAGGAGCCAAGAATGGGGTTCTACGGAGGCTGTCAGCGCCGGATTTGGCGATTGAGAATTTTGTGAGCCCGGTTTCCGAGTTTGGGGCGTGACAAATCATATCGTATGCGAACACCGCAAGATGGCTAGAAAATCGATAAGTGAATACTTGTTCCACCTGAAAATTACAATACGACATTGTAAGATGGCAAGAAAACCAACATACAAAACCCTACTTCACCTAGAAATCATATCATATGTAAACACCGCAAATGGCTAAAAAATTAAAAAATTGACAAGCGAACTTCAACTCTACCCAAAAATCACCAAACGACTGAACACCGCAAGATAAAGAAAGAATTAACATAGGAACTCCGGCATCATTTGAAAATTGTATGAACTCCGGAAGATGGCTAGAAAATCAACAAGTGAACTTTAGCTCCACCCAAAAATCATAACGAACTTCGCATAATGATCCAAAAATTAACGAGATATGCGAATATAACCAACAAGCCACAAAAAGGGCACCAATGTTCCATCATAGCTATGAAGGGCAAATATACGATCCGAGCCATGTAAGACAATGTGCGATCCAAGCCATGTAAGGCAGATGTGCGATCCAAGCCACGTAAGTCTAATATGGACCACAAGATGGTAAGTCCATGATAGGTCCCATTCATACATCACTTAAGCACAAATGGCAACATATAGTTAATTAACAAATGCACAATTAAAGATAGCATGTTATCATCAAATCATTTATGCCTACTATAATTAATTAGAGATGTCTATCATCTAACACAGAAAATAATTACGCAACAATTTAGCATATTCAATAGTGAGGTAACTAACTCAATGAGAGAAATTAAAGCATAATCTATGACTAAATTGATGAATTTAAGAGGAAAGTCAAAGGGTGATCCTCACCTTGGTCGCACAACCTAGTTGTGTGTCCTGCTAGATGGCACGAATGCAGCTTGATAGAGTCAAATCTAATTGATAAATATTGGACCAAGATCTAATAAAAATATCAAGGTGAATGGTTAATACTTAGCTTCTAGGGTTAATACACTCAGTGAAAACTCACCGAGTCAACTCAGAAATAAACAAAGGAAATGGGTTTTGATTTACCTTCACTTGATAATTTAACTTGCAATTCGATGCAAACCCGTCACCCAGCAACTACAAGGCTAGAGTAGGTCAAACCCAAACTTAGCCCAACAACTCCATCAAGTTGACTCAGCAAGTGCACAAAAAGTCAAACCTCTCTCTTCTCCCTTTTCTTTTCTTCCTTTATATTCCTCTCTCTCTCTCTCTCTCTCTCTCTCTCTCTCTCTCTCTCTCTCTCTCTCTCTCTCCCCTCACCTCACCTTCCTTGTTGGAACCCTGGCTAGACCTAGACTAGGCTCATGCCTAGCTTGACCTCACTGGACTCAATTTCAGCTGAGTCAACTTGGCTCTCTCTCTCTCGTTCCTCTTTCTTACTTTCTCTTCCTTCTTTCTCCTTTCTCTCTTTTTTTCCTCTCCTCTTCTTGTCCTTCTTTTCTCACTTTCTCCTTTTTTATCTTTTTTACCATCCAACAAACCTAGACCAGCCAGTGTCAGAGTCCCACTTGACTCGACTGAGTCGCGTTGGGATAGTGAGGTAGCAACCACCGACCCACTGTCTCTCCACCTCCTCTATTTCTCTTTCCTTCCTTCTTCCATTCTCCTTCCTCTTCCTTTGCTTCTTCCATGAGCGACTGGACCCGACATCAGCCCGAGTCGAGCTGGTGCAGCGGTAGTAGTAGCAGCATCCCTCTACCTCTCTCTCTCTCTCTCTCTCATTTTTCTTTATTCTTCTCTCTCCCTACATATTCCCTCTCTCACTCTCTTCTCTCTCTCTAGGTGGGAAGAATCCAGACTTGAACTGCGTCGTGACCGAGTCCGTGACCTGGCACAACACGGCAAAAGACGGCAAGAAGAATGGCACTCTCTTTCTCCCCTTTTTTTCTTTAGGATTCTGAGGTGTCTTTCCCGAAAAGGAAATGAGCTTTTATGGCTCTCACAACACCTAAAATGGTTGGATGTTAATTCATTGATTAGCGATGGTGTAGTGAGTAAATCCTCATAATTTAAGTTTGGCAGTCTAAAACTGCTTACATGGTCATATATGACTAACGTGGATGAGATCTCATGGCTATGGGCTACCTAATGAATGATCAAGATCAGTAAATGGGGCTCATCCTACGCTGATGGTTTCTCCTTCAAATAAGGATGATGGACCCATTCATGGCAGTTTCTCATCGAATGGGTCATTATCTGATCTCAAGTGTTTGGAAGGATCGGATTGGTCCCTAGGGCTTGTGGGACACACCAATCATCGAGGCTTTCCTCCAAATGTGATGGGTTCAGTTGCAGCGTGCGACGGTGGAAAGAAAAGCTCATACGATAGCTATGAAGCCCTAAAACTGAGGTGGAATGGAGGGCTAGGATCCTCTCAGAGGAGGGCTAAAATTACAGCAGCTAGAGTATGCAAATTGCTAGCGTGGAAAGAGGAAGTTTCCATTTTCAAAAAAAATGGCAGCATGAATAACCCTCCTACACTAGTGTTTATGAGTACATGTGCGCAAGTGGTCGGGTGAAACCACCAAGGTTTTAGTCGAAGGTGACTCCCAGTCACGATGGATGGTTTGGATCAATCAACAGAACTATGATGGTGGCCACGGTTCATCAAAAATGGACTATCTATCCGTCTATTTTGGTAGGAGAATATTTGAAAGGTGGGAGAAAAACTCTTTTTCTTAGGTTAGGTCAAACTCGTTTGACCAAGTCCCTTCGCTTAGTGCACAACAAGTGCACTCGCTTGTCAAAAATGGGGTCCACAGTGGTGATCTTGGCTAATCCACTTCGTCCATCTGTTTTGTCAGCTCGAGTTAGGACCCAAATGGAAGGATGGAACAGATCCGTAGCTCAGGTGGGCCGTCTCAACTGGAATGTGGCCTTTGAGTCCAATCATCATCGATCCAACGACTATCTTTAGTCCAATCCCACTATCAGAACTATTCATATAACTAGTGAGCCACTCAGGGCCACTATCTACTTTAGATTGATGTCATCTTACATGTATAAGCCACACAACGTTTGTCCTTTTTTGGGTTTTATTACGGATTTCTATCGATTGGACAGTTAGATCGTCTATAGATTTGTTATGCTGATTTCCTATGGATTCCTAATTAATTCTATAGGGAACTTAATGGCAAGTTAAGTGTTGATTAGTCAGCTTATACATTTTAAGTGTGATTCATCCTCTAAGTTATTAAAGATGCACTGAAGGATGGATGGTGTGACTTAAGATATCAGATTTGTGTCACGTAGTTTAGTTTTAGAGTGACGTGATGGCTCATCTTGAGAGTTTAATGGATGATGAGTTAGTCTACAGATGAAGATCACCATTAACGTTTGGATTTTAGCTAGAGTGTGTGAATGTTTACATAAATCAGGATTGCATTTATACTAAGTTAAGTTCTCACGGTAACACCCGAGTACTGAAAAGTATGGGGTATTACAAGAAATCTTGTGTGTAATCGTAGTAGGATATTTTTCTTCATATGAACGACTTGGATTGCCCATCATATGAACCAAGTATGAAATATGAAGACCTCACTTTGGTAAGCTCTTCCTTAGGGGTGAAGTTATGCTTTTAAGGCTTGCCAACTCCATATAAATTTAGATCTTCCTATTTAATCACTTCTTGTTATCTGTCGCAACTCAAATTTAGACCACACTTTGGTCTCATATGACTACGTGGTTATACAAAATTTAGACATCGATCTATGATCCTACACCGTTGAACGTTAAAGTCAGTTCCTTCCTTTTGGTGCAAAAGGTGAGATTGTAGATTTAGGCTTTTTTCCTCATCGATCAACCACCAAATGGTGTCCAACCGGTTGCCTATCCTAACTACACATTTCTCCCAAAATTGGTTCATAATCATCAAGTGTAGACCGTTAGTTCAAATCAAGTTTATTTTAGCACCCGTAGGGAGAATTTTTAAGATAGGCTAATGTAAATTTTAGATCACCAAGAAAATCATATACTCAGCTCTATTCTGCGACCCTGACACAATGAAAAAATTAGATTTAAATAAAGATCGTCAGAAAGGGGCAAATTGAAGAAACTTAATCCAAGTGAGATGTGAAACACACCTCTTTCACATGCCCACTCCTTTATAAAAGGAGTGTGCCTCCTTTCTCTACTCACACGTCCAACTTTCCCTATGCCCAAGGAAGAGAGAGAGTGTGAGAGAGAGAGGAGAAAGAGAAAGAGAGAGAGAGAGAGAGAGAGAGAGAGAGAGAGAGAGAGAGAGAGAAAGAGAAAAAGAGAGAGAGAGAGAGACAGAGAAGGAGAAGCCTAGACGGCCATCATCATCTTCCTTCTCCACATGTGTGATGTCTCTCTCTTACTCAAGTAATGTCGTGATTATTGCAGAAGCTTTCCTACATGGATATCTACCTAGGGTTTAGATCTAAGGCTAAGTTAAGGGATTTCTTTAAGCTTTTCTTGATTTGAGTTGATGTGATTTATATTGTTTTAAATGCTTTCATATTACTATGAATTCTCCTTACAATTGTTTGATTTACCATTATCAATTATTTATCCATTGAGAATTATTGTTAAGGTATAATTTTAATTATTCATGATCCTTATTAATTTATATGGGATGATGGATACAAGCCTTACCCTTGTCTTTACCAATTTTGTTAAGTTAGCCATGGCTACTCTTCTCTTTTGTTGAGTTAGTCATTGTTACTCTTCTCTTTTGTTGAGTTAGCCATTGCTACTCTCCTCTTTTATTGAGATAAACTATTGTTACTCTTATCTTTTATTAAGTTAGCTTATTAATACTCTTCTCCTTTATTATGTTAGCCTTGTGTTACCTCCCTTTATGGCTTAGACATGTGTCTTGGAATTTCAAAACTCCCATGATTCATTCTATTTTTCTTTTAGTGCAAGTGATGTGTTAGATGTCTCATAAATAGTGATTCAAATATTTTATCATGGATGTAATGCACTCTTGGTAGACACCCTCTTGGTTGACGCATAATTTCATAGGTTTGGGTAGTGGTGCACAAATCGATGTAAGTAATTTGTAATGCATATTACATCACTTTCAGGATTGGATGTTACAAATAGTCGTTCCATGAACAAATTGTGTCATGTAATTCATCTGACTCATGTATTATACCACCTCAAGGTGTTCACATAAATCCACAATAGTGTTGGACACGCCAGTGAATCTTCGTAGATATGAGATGCAAGGCGAGTCAAGTTTTCTATGAATTATATTGCACATTGTGATGATCACTATGTATGAGAGCCGCACACACTTTTCTAGGCATGCATTCATATATATATTGGTTATGCATAATGATACCACTCGTAGTGGAATTACGAGACATATCAGAACCCTTACATTACTTTTATGAATCTCTTGAATTATTGTTAATCTAAAATAATAACCATCACTATGAGTAGGGCATTAACCCCCTCCAACCGTACAGATGATGCAAGTGATGTGTATATTGAAGACATGGATTGCAATCCCCTTATGGAAGATTATTTTGAATAAATAAAGAGATAGCTTTACGTTTAATTTATTTATTTCTACTGCAAAATTTGATAATGTAATAAACTCCCATTTAGAGGGCATTTGATAATTTATTGAATTCTTTTAATCTAATGGAATATTAAATACAGTTGATCTTACTCTCATTAATGTTTACCTTTGTGAATATAACTGGATGTGATCTAAAAGGAAAAAAAATAAGGTATAATTTTGAAGCATTTAATTTTTACATTATTAACGTCATGAATTCTCAGGCACGAGTATATACTTAGGCCGTGAAAATTCAGGGCATTACAATGAATTATAACGAAAAATTACTATAATCCTTCTGCAAGAGAGAGAGAAGCTCAAGTCATCGGCAAGCTATCTGTTGGTATTTATAATTTTAATTTATAACTTATTCAATTCCATTATCTCAAGATCTTTTTAATATTATTCTAATAGAGTAATCAATACTCTTCTTTGAGATATAAGAGAATTGAATCAAGTAGCATTTGATTTTTCCATTTATAAAATCTATAAAACCCTAGACTCTTTCTGTCTGATTGAACACTACACCATTTACGTTCAAGAAAGAAGTTCTTCTACTACAAGCTTCTGTCACGTCTTCGAATCTTCAATTTGAAGATAAGTACAGTTACTGTATTTCATTTTAAGTTTTTCTAAGATAGCCTGTGAAAATATCAGTGGATTTTTATTTGTGATAACCCGTGAAAATCACAAAAAGGGTCTTTATTGTGATAACCCGTGAAAATCAAAAGGAACTATATCAAGTTGTTAAGGTGAACCTATGAAAACCTTATTATTGTGAAAGCCAAAATTATGAGGGTAGTAATTTTGTGAGTGGAGTAGGTGTGATTGTTTTAAGCACTGCACCACTATAACCCTTTATGCCTTGTGGTGAATGCTTTTAATCTTTTAGTGGTGAATGTTATTTATTATTTCATTCTTTATGGTGAATGTTGTAATTCTTTTATCTTCTCATCCTAGTTTGAAAGATTAATTTTAAATATATTCATGATATAAGGTTGTCCTTCTTAATATTTTAAGCGAAGGTTGTCCTAGAATCATTTAAAATCAAGGTTTCAATACTCAGGCAACTAAGATTTTTATAATTTGTATTTATTCTGCATTTATTTAGATTATTTGGCATTGTCCTATTCACCCAACCCCCCCCCCCCCCCCCCCCCCCCCCCCCCCCCCCCCCCCCCCCTTTCTAAGACATCACTAGCTCTCCTTTTTGGCGTTGATGATAACTTAAGCCTTATTTTAATCGACCTTGATTCCTCTTTTATGAACTAGGAATTCCAGAAAATTACCAATCGAGACCCCAAAAACACATTTTAGAAGGTTCAATTTCAATTTGTAGAGCCTCATTCACTTAAATGACCTACATAACTGGGCACATGATCTCCCATATCGGCCAATTTGACCACTATGTCATCCACATAAATCTCCATTAATCGACCGATCATATCTTGGGGTGTACATCAAGCTGAACCGAGTCAAGCTGGCCTCAGCTTGGATCAGCTTGGTCACAAGCACACCTAGCTCGAACTCAGCTCGGCTCGATGACCGAGCTAGCATCTCCAACTCAGCTTAGCTCAATCAAAAATTGGACTAGTTCGAGCCAAGTTCGAGCTAGAGTTTGAGCTTTCAAGTCGTGTTTGAGTTCATTTTTTTAGTCGAGTTCAAGTTTGAGTTTAGTTTTTGAATTTTTAAGTTTTTGAGTTTTTGAATTTGAGTTCGAGTTTAGTTTTCGAGATTATACAATGTTGAAGCTCAGAACAAGGAAGTCGAAAGTATCAAGTTAAAATTATAATTTTACTATATACAATTAATAACACAATAAAGCATAAAATAAAATATCAAATACAAACTGAAGACACTACTATAAAGGAGATTCGTCTGTTGAGCTCGAGCTAATATCTAAATCTTCGTATACGTACTCATTCACATCTCCCAAATCAAAAAGGTGGAGATAGTTTTTTATCACCCTCTTGTATAGTTCGAATTAGATTTTTTAAACTTTCTTTGTAAGAAGATTTATATGTAGTTCCCAACGTCCTGTAAAATACACCAAGGCTAAAAAGAAACTTGGATGAATTCTTACTCTTCTTCTTTTTAACTGTACAATTAGAACCTGCTTCGACATCATGTTATCTTGGAGGACATCGCTGATGTGTAAAAGTCTCTTCCATGCTGCGCTTTAAAGCGAGTTGGAATTGTTCTTCTTCCAATGCTAATAATTTAGTTTCCTCTACCATAAAAAGTTTGGATGGGGGAGTGAAAGCTTTTTTATTTGAATCAATAAGTTCTTAGAAAAGAAGTTGGACTTCCTTTGGGGCTTTAGGATATTTTATATCTCTACCCCAACAAGATAAGTGTAACCTAAGTTAATTAGTTTTGTTAACAAACTTGGCTCTACACAAACGACCCAAAATCTTCAACTTTCTAGACTTTGGAGAATAGACTAAGGAACCATAGCCCCAAACGTCGATCGATGATTCACTTGAAGACATCTACATATTGTGTTAGAAAATTTAGTATTTTAGTAATAATGAAATACGACGTAAAAAAAAAGTAATTTATAAATGGAAAAAAATCATTAATGCATTGCACGTATAGCATCCATCAACATAACATAAAAATAAAAATAAAAGAGTACCCATTACATCATTTTCAAGTTCCAATGAATTAACAAGAAATATTAACCTAACTTCATTCATGTTTCTGTTGTTTCATGTGTTGCGGCTTGAAACACATTATCCTCTGCTTCCTCATTAATATGAGAACCTCCCCAACTCAGACATAACCAATCTTGTGTATAAATTAATGATTCCACTGTATCTGGTGTAAGGGAGCTTCGAGTCTTGCTCATGACCCTACTCCATATGCTACAAACAGATTCTGATGTCACTGTTGAAATAGGAATTGACAAAATATCTCGTGCCACCGCCGGTAGTGTAAAGTACTTTCCTTCAGTAACTCTCATTTTTCACCACTCCAAAAAATCGAAGTCTGAATCCTTCCACATTACGATTGACTCTTTGAGATACAAGTTTAACTCTCATTCTTTCATTTCAGTATTTATATTTTTTTTATTAAGAAAGACATGTAATCATTATCGAGCATAGTGTCAAAACTTGCAACAGCATGCAATTTAACTTCATTAACACTTGGTGTGAATCCTGTGGTTGTGTACGTGTTATACAATGCTTCGATTGCATCACGAACCTTTGAGGCTTCAATTACTACCTTTTTATTTTAATAAATCTTCATAAAGATGTACTCAACATAACTCATCTTGCACCAATGATCAAGAACAACAGCTAAGGACATTAATAAATGACATTCATCCCAGTACTTATTAAACTTTATTTGTATACCACCTATCATAAGTTACAAAAAAATGGACCTTATGAAATTGAGGTAATGACCGCTTTAGTTGAAGTGGGAATATATTAATATGTCCTATAGGGGGGTGAATAGGACTTTTTAATATTTTATAATAATTTAAAATCCTATCAATCTTATGCTAACAAAATATGCATGCATCAGAATTTCTTCAAAGTAACTCTAATGGCTTCCAAGCCAATTAGAGGATCCATTCATAAAACTATTTGAAAGATAAACAAGATGTAAATCATAGTTTATGATGAATGTGACTATGTGTGAGGTGTGATCTCAGATAAACAAATATGAAAATATTTAAGAAAATCACACAAGCAATAACAATCTCAAACACAGTTATTTTTATAGTGGTTCGACTACTTGTCTACTCCACTTCCGGCGGACCCACTCAACCCTTGAGTGTACCGGATCTCACTAACGGAGGTTTCACAACAGGTTCACCTTAAACTGGAGGTTTCAAATCAGGTTCACTTCAAACCAGTACAACCTACACTAGGTTGACTCTTACATGTTTATATAACAGAGTTCATGCCCACACAGGAGCAAGGGTCAACACACAACACCCAAATTTTAGGCCACACAGGCCAGGGATAAACACAAGGAACCTCGCCAGTTTATGCTCCTATGAGCAAGGGTCAACACACAACACTCAACTTTTAGACTACACGACATAGTTCATGCTCCACACAAGAGCAAGGGTCAACACACAGCACCCAAATTTTAGGCCACACAGGCCAAGGATCCACACAAGGAACCTTACCAGTTTATGCTCCCATGATCAAGGGTCAACACACAGCACCCGACTTTTAGACTACACAGGTCAAAAACCTACACAAGGACCTATGAGTTTATGCTCTCCACAGAGTAAGGGTCAACACAAAGCACCCCCACGTACCCTCCCACCAAAGGCCTCCTATGAGGACTTGAAAGGAGTGAGAAACACCTCAGACCCAATCCTACACAAGGAATGATCACAAGGGTCCTATGGACTCTAATGACTTACAAAAAAGTTGATAAGCCCCATTCAGCACGTTGATGAAGATCTCCTCCTTTGATGATGAAGAATCTTCAGCTCCCTTGAACCGCAACTCAAAAAATGTACCAATATAAGGCTACAGGTTGGGTCAAGGTTATGATGGAATCCTACTCTATTAAATGTTTTCCTATAAGGGAGATAGAGTGATTCCAATCATCTATGTATTTAAGGCATCCCAGCTTAATGATTTTCCATTAAGGTAGTAGCTGTAAGATCTTTAAATGCGAAAGTTCATTCCCTAATCCATTCTATTGAATGTCAATGATAAGGGTGGATTGGAGGATGAACTTTCGTGAGACAAAAGGTTTAAGGTATATGATCTAGGGTTAAACACACAAAAGTACTCTCTATTTTCTCTACCAACAACCAAGGGCAAGCTCTCATTAAATGGGAAAAAGGTTCCAATGGATATAAAACGGTCACATTTTTTACAGAGTTTGATATTATCGAGTGGGGTCGATATCATTGAGCGTATACTCTCGATAGCATCGACTGGCCGCTCGATGACACGAACTTAATTGTCAAATACTTTTAAAACTTTTTGCCAACTAGTCGAGGAAATCGAATATGCGTCGATGTCATTGGATTTTGAATTCCAATTTCATCGATGCGAGGTTCGATTCCTCAACATTTGAAAATGTGAGAGCACTTGCCTTTGAAACTATTTTAGGTAAGATACGATCGACCATCACTCGATGTCATCAAAATTTAAATATCGATGATAGTGTCGATTCATCGATAATTTCAAGGAATTTTCGTATATGCTTGCTGGACAGTTTATTTCCTATTTCGATGACATCAATCATGCCTCGATATGATCGATATTTGAATATCGATTTTATCGAGTGACCCTCGATCCAAGAAAGATCCTGAAAAGTTACTAGATAAATTTGTGTCTCAATCCGATATCATCAAAGGTCTTCCGATATCATCTAGACTTGAATTTTGAGGATATCCAGGAACTCTTCGCTATATCGAGGATTACATGATTTTCCTAAGCAGTACTTTGGACACAACAGACCAGATGTCAATTTTATCAAGTCGGCTCGATGGACTCGAGATTAAAACTTCGATGATATCGATGAGTCCATCGATAATTCAGTCCAGATATCTTTGTGCTTGCTGGACATCTTAGGTCCTCATTTCACTAAGATCGATGAGCTTCGAGGACATTGACAACAGGGTTCAATTCCATCGAACCACTTGTCGATAAATCGACAAAGGTAGAAAACTTTAAAGATTTTCCTGATTTTGAAAAAGTTTTCTTGCCAAAAACCCTAAGGTATTCTGTTTAATTTTAAGGATTTTATTTACCTATTATTTTGGGACATGGGGATGTGGGGCTAAGTTTTATTTATGACGAGTTCAGGTACACTTCCTGTTGAGGCAGACGCTTGATCAATCTTCCTATGGAGCTCCTTTGTCTAGCTGACTCAACACTCATGCTAATTGACAAACCAGGGCATTTTTACCTTCAATGGCACCTTTCTTTAGGGCTTCCGTGATCTTCCACACAGCTGGCAGAAACATATTTTTTGTAGAAAACTTATTGCTAAAAAATATTTTCGTACAGTCATAAAAAACTTTTAAAAACTTGTAAACTTCTTTTGTTTTCCTCCAATCTTCTTCAGTAAGCAACCAAGCATATGTTCTATCACATGCTATATATTCTAGAAATGCAAGTTCCGATTCTAAAGCCGAATCTAACATCTTAAAAGTCAAATTCCAACATATTCATACATATAACTTCAACATTTTTGGAGACTTCATATTCAAACGTTAGATTTGAAATGGCCAAGCTATATGTCCTAGAGGGGGGTTGAATAGGACTATGCCAAATTAAAAAATAATAATGAAATATAAGAAAATAAAATAGCCAACAAAAGAAAGAAAACTAACCATAATAAAGGAATGTAAAGCAACCTCAAATTCAAGTCTTGAGAGGCTGATACGAATGTAGTTTTAAGGACAAACTTACAACATAAAAACCAAGGGTTTATGGCAGGACAACCTTACTAGAATGATAAGTATCAATATCCTAAACTGAAGAGGAAAAGGGAAATAGCAGAAAGTAAATTCTAAGTATTACAACATTCCCCACTGTTCTTGAAATGAAAATATTACAACATTCACATCCACACATATATCCCACAATTCTGAATAATAAAAGATAGAAAATATAATCACATAACCACAAAAAACAAAGAATTATAGTGGTTCACCTGTGTGTACACCAACTATTATAAAATAGCCACACAGATTGTTACTCCACTCCTAATATCCTCACACAGGGATATTAGCATTCACTATCAAAATACGTTTTCACAGGTTCACCCAAAACCTTCACAATTGTGCCTTTTTAACTTGGGCTTACACAATCCAAAAATCCACTTTCTGAGTTTTCGGGCTCTCCTCAGATAACCACACACAATGAGATTTTTCTAGCAAATCTCAAAAGTAAACCAAAAAGAATGTAAATTACAATAATATAAAATACCTGAATTTCTTCTTTTTGAAGCAGCTCAAAAGAATCAATCAGAGTAAAATTTCTAATATAGAAGTTCAATGTCCAATATTCACTTTAAAATGGTTTTAGGTTTTAATTGATTTTAAATTAAACCAAATTGGGCTTAGCTCTATTTAATTTTGATTCCAAGAAAAAGGGATACAGCAATTCCTCTTTTCAAATAAGATTAGAATATAGAAACAAAATCAAATGCAAAAGCTAACAAAAAGAGAATATTAAATGAGCACAATGTAGCTTAAAATAGACACAAACTTATCTCAGAGTGATCCCTTGATTTTACTTGAATCTCTATATCAAACTCTGAAATTCATCATCCATTTATAGCTGCAAAAATCACATATATGACTGGTCTTGAGAACCCTTCGACTAGTCGTAGCAGCAACGGCATTTTGAAATTTTTGAGCACAATCTTAAAAACCATTCTACAACTGGTCTTAGGATTTCTACGAGACTGGCCATAGCTGACCCAGGACTGGTCGTAGGAAATCAGAATTGGTTGTTGGAGTTTGAATCATAGAATCAGGACTGGTCGAAGGACGAGTCGTGATTATTCCTACGACTGGTCGAACAATCTCCAGGACTGGTCGTAGAATAACTAAAAAATTACAACAACTTATGACTAGTCATGAAATTTCTTAGATTGGTCGAACCAGTGCTAGGATTAGTCGAACAAGGTCCAAGACTAGTCTTAGAACAGACCGAATTCACATAAAAAGATTTAGTTTGAATTATGTATACAAAATGACCTACCCTAAGGTCAATCTAAGGTCATTCATACCTGGGATATGAAGTATGAACATTGAAACTTCATTCTTTCAGATGAAGGTTGACCTTTGAACCTTATGAAGCTTGAGATCTCTACTTGATGTAGCTTGATCTTGAGATCTTCTACAGCTTGAAATTACACTTCATTCTTAAGTTACACTTGAGTCTTCAACAAACACTCTTCTTATCGATGTAGCTCTGAACATTGATGCTTACAGAAGAGGACAAAATACATGACCTTGCATTTCTTTCTTGAATTCGATCACTGTACTTGACTTGAAGCATTGTGATGCAGTGTCTTGAACATATATATATTAACATACAAACACAAGACACAGATGAAGGTTTTGGCACCACAAAATTTAACAATTTGACAACCAAAGGAGCATGAGACCATAGCACTTACAGGATTATGTCATTCAATATACTTGATCTTAAAGGTGAGCCCCTTATGTACTTTACACTCTCCCTCACATTCTATATAGTTTAGTCAATTGATTTCAACCCTTCTTATACAATTAGGTTCAAAATGTGTGCATAACACCGAACTTGAAATATTTTTTCCTTAAAAAATAAATTATCGGTTGCCTTGAACTAGTTACGTAAGAATGATATTACACTGTCATTTGTTGAAGCATTATCTAAAGTTAATGAAAAGACTTTATTTTTAATGCCCCAATCTCGTAAACAGTTATAAATGCAATCTGAAATAATCAAACCAGAATGGGCAGGTGAAAGGTGACGAAAGTTCAATATTCTCTTGTAAAGTTTTCAATTTTCATCAACATAGTGTGTAGTCAATGAAATGTATCCCTTTCTTTGAGTTTGCGCCGTCCACATATCAGAAGTCAAACTTATCCTTGAAACCGATGCCAAAACTGCTTTCAACTTCATTTTCTCACTTGCATAAATTTTCATGCACTCTTTCTTCACGGTAACACGGGGGACCTTCTCAACCTAAGGATTAAAGAATTTACTGTATCCATGAACACTTTAATCTCTATCATTTTAAATGGTTGCTCAGCAGCAATAATAAGCCTTGCATATCAGTCCTTTAGCTTCTCTTTTTTAAACTTATGAGTGGTAAGTTTACCTTCAAAAGTAACTCCTTCAAACTTTGTAAACAATAGCAATTGTTGACCTAAAGGTGAAATTTTAGGTCTTCTTGAACAACTTTGCCTATGTCTATTTAAATGAGTAGTCGAACCTCGGTATTTTTGCTGTATAGAGTTTTGCAATGCAGATATCTGATCTTAGCAACATTGTTAACTACTACATCAAAATTATCTCACACAGCTGACCGTTTCTTTCCTTTACTTACAGCTGAAGACCCCTCTCCCTCAATAATAAGAGGTGATGTAGATGATGCACCGACACTAAGGGTAATTGGGACTTTATCCTCACTAGCCATATCTAAATAATTGAATAGAAAGATATGAAACAATTTCTGCTAACATTTCATGAATTTTCTAAGTGGTGTGTCATGCGTGTATAAATGTCTTTTAAACTTTCAACAATTTCCTAAGCGTTTAAATTAGTCACTCATTCAATGTTGAATATATGGTAATGCTTTCATTATTCAATTTAAATGACATGTTAAATTTTTGGCAACATATCTCATTGTCTCTCCATAATATATTAATCTTGTATTTGATTGACGCGTCAACTATCCACACAAAGTGTGGATATTCGATGAGAAAATAAATGTAAGAAATATATCCAAAGAGAATTAGGAGAGACGAATCGAAATAAACATGTGCATTTAAGTTAGAATAAATGAAAATATTATTATCTATTCAACATTGAACTATCCAAAAAGGGACAATTTGAGAATTTATATGCATCCAAGAATACACTAAATCTATGTCTGGCAACATAGAAATCCTCAAATGGACAACTAATTATCCTATACTACAACTAGAATAATAAAATAATTAATATCCAGGTAAACAAAAGAGCAAGCTGAAAGGATGAGTCTATAACAGTTTATTTGTGAAATTGAATATCATTTACACTATCATCATCCAACTAACTATTAACAACATTTATAAAAATAAAATATATCCAATAAGCAATAGGTATAAGCATAAATTAAGACTAGCTAATAAAAATTAAAAAACATTGCATCTCTCTTTTAGACTCAGTGGGCATATCTGATAATTCCACACTAGGACCCTTAGGCCGACGTGAAAGTAAGCTCCAAAGGAGCTACTGCTCAGAGAGCACGACTAGAGGTGTTACCTCTTCTACCAAATGGGTTGTTGAGAGTTTTTAGAAAAATAACCATCTATGTGAGTTATTACCCATGCATATAGAATTAATATGATATTAACCTGAACATAAAAATACATGAACAAGATTTATATTAAAAGAACAAAGAAAAGACAAAAGGAGCAAGACACTCTCAGAAATACATAGAAATAGATGATAAATGCAAAAGGACTGAGGGAGCATAGACACCTTACTTACATCATGGTGGGAGTCTACAAAGGGCCCCACTTCATCTAAATTGCACGGTAAACAAACATTACAATGGGCCCACCCACGTAAATAGTCCACATGAACCTTGGAATCTTACTCATTTCCTATCGACCCATACATCATGGTGGGACTCTACAGTGGGCCCCACGACCTTTGGATGGGTTAAAAAATAAACATTACAGTGGGCTCAAGGAGGTTTCAAGGGTGATCATAACTGCCCATTATTTGTTGTGGTGTGGTCTACCTGAGATTCTAAATTTATCTCATTTTTAGGCCCATGGCCTAAACTGATATTCCGAGTACGATGGATGGTTAGATAAAAGCATATATACATCATGATGGGTGGCCACCTACTGGATAGCATACAATTGCATGTTGTCTGCAGTGTGGTCCACTTTAGTGGGCTTAAAAGTTTTGGATTAAGCTGATATTTGGGATTTCCCTTCAATCAGGCCTACATGACCTTATGCATGAGTTAGATGACTAATAAACACTGCAGGTCAGTCCCAGGGAGGTTTCAACAATGGATTCTTGAGGTGTGGTCCATCTGAAATTTAGACCTATCTCGTTTAAGGGGCCCTGGCCTAAGATGATCTGGTAAAGTGGATGGATGGTGTGGATGGATTACATACTTTTAATTAACTAAGATTTATGCCATACTTTTTTCTGAAAATCCAAAGATAAGGAGTTATGGCTTACCGGCGGTCGGACTGGTGAGTTAAGGCAAGGGTAGGGGCGATCGGGCAGGGTAGGGACCACCAAACAATAGATGTGGTGACCAGACAAGGCAGTTTCCATAGCACAGTCGAGCAGGGGGGGGTCGGACAGTTGAACAGGAAACTGGACAGGGCAGTGGCCTCAAGCCAGCAGCATAGTCGAGCAAGGGGCATCGAACAGGGTGAGGTGAGCACATGAGCAATGCCAGACAGGGTGAGGTGAGTGCATGAGTGGTGCCAGACAGGGTGAGGTGGGCGCCTGAGAGAGGAGGGAGTGACTAGCGAGAGAGGGAAGATGACCGGAAGAGGGGAGCTCGAACTCAGGTTAAGGTTTAGGGGCGTCGGGTAAAGGAAAGAGGTTAGGGTTCGTGCGGCCGTGTGGGTAAGGAAAAAGGAGTAAAGGTAAGTAGGGTTTTTTTAAAGGGTATATATACCCCTACACTAAGTCAAACCGAGTCAAACTAAGTTGATCCAAGTTCAAACTAGATTCGATCCGAGTCAAGTCGAGCTAGGGCAAGCTTGAACTTGGCTCGAACTCGTTTTCGAGCTCAAAAAGTCAAATCAATTCGGTTCGAACTCAGCTTTGAACTAAGTCAAGTCAAGTCGAGCAAGCCAATTGAGCTAGCTCGGTTCGTGTACACCTCTAATCATATCATGGAAGATGACATTCATTGTCATTTAATCCATAACTCCTGCATTTTAAAGTCCAAAAGGCATTACTACTTGACAATAGGTTCCTAGTGGACTAGGACATTTGAATTTCATTTTCTGCATGTCGTCCATGTAATGTAAATTTGGTTATATCCATAATGTCCATCTATGAAAGACATAATTTCGTGGCCAGCAGCCTAATCGATCAGTTGATCGGCCACCGGCATAAGGTATTCGTCCTTCGATATAGCCAAATTTAAATTCCTGAAATCAATAAAAAATCTTAACTTACCACTCTTTTTTATCACTGGGATAACATTTGAGATCCATTCGACATATTTGATAGGTTGAATAAAACCAGCATTCAAGAGTTGTTCGATCTCTTCCTTAATCTTATGGGTAACTTCGGCCATCATCCACCTAAGTGGCTGCTTATGCGGCCGATATCCTTCCTTTATTGGTAACTTATTGTAACACCCCGGATTTTGGCCAACCTGGGATTAGACGTCCTTAGGCCATGGGTTAATTAAAACACCTGAAAAATCGCTTAGAACCCAATTCCATAGCCAAAGAGATCACTTAAGGTTAATTCCTTTAGAAATTAAGCATAAGTTAGCTAGCGCAACGCTAGAGTAACTGGGAAATAGTCCCTGATCACTTTAAATACGTTCTACAAGACCCAAATCGAGTAGAACCAATGACTCTATAATACTCTATAACCTCGGATCAAACTCTAAGCAGGTTTGTTCTCTGGACCATCTTGAAACTTTGTATTGGATCTAGACTGCGCGTCGAAAGTCTGATACCTACTATCTTAGACCGTTAGAACCGCCTAGCTGGACTTGATAATCATTTCAAAAATCAAGTCCAACCGACAATCACGGGCTATTTCATTGAGCCTGGACTGAAGAGAGTAAGAATAGGGACAGATTTGGAATTTAAAATTCAAATCTGGCACACGACTTAACGTGTTAGTATTAAGCATTCTGACCGTCAGAATTCAGCCAGATTACACCCTCGGATCAGGAAAAATTTCTATTTCATATCATGAGACTTACAGGCCTCATCTACGTGTGGTGACCGTTGAACTGAAACTGGACCGCCACGTGCGATCTAAGAACCCTACTGGACTGAAAACTTGATGCGTGCTAGATCCTATATGCATGAGCTTAAGTCCGATCGCGTTCGGCCAGGGGACCACCAGAAATCATCTTTTGGACCGAAACAGCCCCGCTTTGGATAAGAATCAAGTGAACTTTGTTCCTGAGCCTGTTTTGGGCATTTTTAGGCTTATAAAAGGGGTTGAAACCCTCACTCCTCTCTCCCATCCGAATTTGAGAAAAACCCTAGATTGGGAGAGAGAAAAGGTGAGAGTTTATGAGAGAGATTAGGAGAGAATTTTTCTGTCTTTGCACCGCCTGTTGCACGTACTTTAGCAACACGCTTCCATCACTCAGCCGGTGATTTCTCCGCATTTTCAGGTAAGAAATAACCATAATAAGTTGCTGATTTGGGATTCTTTCCGTTTCATAGCATGCAAACTGATAGAACTCGTAAATTAGGTTCTCTATTCGCCGTAGACGAAGCGTATACGCTCCGTTCGAATTCACACGTTTATAAGAGATAAGGTGCGGATTTTAGATGCTTTGATTGACTATTTACAACGCTTTCAATGTCGTTTAATAGTAAATTATCGACGGTATCGCCGTTTGACATGTACAACATGCTGTCCGTTTCCTGTTTCGTAAATCGGCGAAGAATATGAGATTTAGGGTATTTTAGTCATTTGTAGGAAGTACTGATTTCATCCATAATTTCTTGATGTGATTGACATGGTTTATTATCGCATTAGAATGTTAGGAATACGTGCATAATTAGTTTGGCGAAGAGATTAGCCTAAATGTGCACTTCGGGTCGACATACTATATGTAGACTTAAGTGTGTAGTGTAAGTGTTTGTATAAATGCTTGTATTAGTATGTATTGAATTACATGGTGTTATGAATTAGTTTGAGATTATTTTCTCAATTAATATGCTGATGTAAATGATTTCCTACATGTTAGCAAAATGCATGATTTCATTATATGTATGAAATGCATGTGCTTGAAGATTTGCTTAAGTTGTAGGTTATAACATGTGTTAACATGTTCACAAGGTTGTATTTCATTTCCAATACTCTCATATGATTGCTGATGTGATTCCATAATTGTTTGGGACTATACTTAGTCTAGGCAGTCGGTAACCGAGCGAATTCATGGTTGGCTTATCTTGGCCACGAACGACGCGTCGATGAACGCGAGCCGTGTTTTGGAGTTGGCGGCAGTGGTTAGGCCACACGAAGTGTTTTACGCACTTCATGTCGTTCGACTTGAGATGCGATCGTGCTGGTCGAGCCCGTTAAGTAACCCGACTGGCCGTTGTATGTTCACCCTGCATGAGTCATAACTGCTTGAACCTAGGGTACTGAACTTACCATTGTAAACCCTGTTAACCATGGTACCTTGATCCACAAAGACTCATGAGCCGGGCATGGTGGTATGGGACACCGTGGTCAAGCTGTCGGCCTATGCTGGGGCCACAAACCTCCCCGTAGTGACCAGTGAGCACCTATGTCTCATGAGCAGATTATGGTGGTATGGGACATTATATTCTTATTGTCGGCCTACACTGATTAGGCGACGAGTCCTTTTTAGTGACCGTGAGCGTATTCTGAGTCTACGGGAGACGACGACCCTTCAGTAGCAGTAGAGTACAGTAGGCCTGTATTGATAAGGTGATGGGGGAGCGGTGCAATGAGTGCGAGCAACAGCCCTGGCAGCCCTTGTAGCGACCTACAAAATATACTTCGTATGAGATTACTAAGAGTGACGACCCTAGATAGGATCTGTATTGGGATTGATATAAGGGAAGTACCTTAGTTTTCCAATCCTGCAGTTTGAATGGAATAATAACAACTCAGAAATCATATCACCATAACATTGTATGTGCCTGAAAGATGTGAAACACTTGAGGGTCGATTGCATGCCGCGGTCGTAAGATGGTGCCGTATGAGGGAGATCGTCGGTGAGGGCATACATCACGTCATGTCATATTGCATTAACAACAGTATTAGGATTGTTTGATTTACTGCTTTACTATTAGCGCATGATTGATTTGATAACATACTAATCTCTGCTCTCTTATCCCACTGAGTTGATCACTCACTCCCACGTTACGGGATGGTGTTTTCGGACGCCCATCAGTCCTTATTGTGATTGCAGATGATGGCGCGACCTGTGAGGTGGAGCTGGACTTGATGATGAGGAGGAGGATCCCTCCTTTATGCGTGTTCTGATTGACGGGATTACAGGGACGTTGATTAGATGCCTTGACACTTGTCATTTTATATTTTTAGCGCACTCATGTATATTCGTTTTGTTTACTTTTGGAGTATACATGTATGTATATAACCTGGTAACATGTTCACACTCTGGAGACATACAACAGTTTATATACGTTATACATACTATCACAGTCTTCCGATTGCTAATTTAACTGTCTCTGGAGTATGATATGCTGTTCTGGCTTAATCCCACTCATGTTTAATACATTAACACAGAAAAAATTCAATCATAAACATTTTTGTTGCATAAATAACATTTTGAAACTCAGGAGTTGAGTTTTTACTCGACCCTCCGATTTTCGGGATGTTATAGATGGTATCAGAGCATGATTTGGATTAAACCGGGCTTGGGTTATGGTCACGCGACATACGCTGTCACTTCCTTTGACTTAGGTGGGTGCGAGAAGGGTCTAGAAACACTTATAGGATCGCAGATTCACCAATAGGGGAGACTATTCATATCGATCGCGCGATCGAGTCCGTAACGCATCTAGGGTCGCGTGAAGCGACCTGAGTAGCTCCTAGGTTGTAGGTAGGTGGGTTGAGACGTTCTTTGAATGATTCTAAACCCGTTAATGTGAATCCTTGGGCTGTGGGACAACCACAACCCTTATATTCAATCGTCATGGCTTAAAAACCCTGATTCACCTAAATTCTTCAAAATTCTTCCTCTCACCACTCCAATATTCAATGATTTATTATTCTCTTCATGTTAGGCATTGACCCTAATGTGAAATTGACATAAAATCATACCTTGACAAAATTTTACAGTGAATAGTAAAATTTCATGAAAATTGGCCATTAGGCCATTCTAAGTTTGTGTTCTTTAGCAACTAATGAGCTAAATGGATGTATTAGCTCTTTCTACCTCAAAATCATATGCTGCATGATAGGAAATTGTATTCAGGATTGTAGATTGGCCCCGTAAAGACCCGAATGCATGTTTGGGCCTCTATAGGTCAATATACAATGAACCAAGGTGGCGCCCATAGTTTTTTGGGGTCCCTGGACCATGGGGGACCAGACCCATGTGGTCCCACCGACCAACATGAGAGTTGGTCAGCGATGCCATCGCCGGTTCGGCGATACATCGCCGACCGGTGGGGCCCACTTGATGTGATTTTTAGGTGCACACCCTATTTTGGGTAGTGTATACCCTCCATGTAGTGTTCGACCAAAGGAAACCCCAAAAAGCGGTACTTCCTTCATAAACAGCCCCTTTCCAAGCCCCATTTTCATTTTTCAGCTGCCCTAACCCAAAACCGTGGTTCCAAACCACTCCCAAATCCATTCTTGGCTAAAAATGACCCTACTCCATCATTCTATTACTGTTTGCAGCCTTCCCCCTTGCAAATCTCGTCGTTTGGAGCTCTTACAACCCCCAAATCGAGCTGAAATAGTGAGGTGCTCCATTCCCCTTTTTCATTCTCCTTTCTTTCTGAAAATACATCCTAGGGGAGCTTGAAGCATCCCTCTACAACGCCTAGATTTCATTCTATCCATTTGGGCAATCTTTTCTCCGCATTTCCTCCTCTTTCCATGGCTATTGTTAAGGCTGTTTCAGCCTTTTCCTCCCTTTCCATCGTCCTCTCTCTCATGTCCCTTTTATTTGAGCCTTTACCCTCTTTTTGGGTCTCAAAATCATGCAAACCTCAAATCCCATTTCTCCACTTTCTTCGTTTGAGAAGTATTGAAAATACCTGGCCGATAGAGCTCTAATGGGCAACAGACAGTACTAAACTAGATAGTATTCAAGAAGGTTAGTTGGGACCATGGTAGAAGTCCTTTGGTAGAATTAGGCATCTATGTCGTTGCCCTGTAGATTGTTTGATTTTTGTTTTAAGGATTTCTGTGTTTTGTTGTTATTGGGTCTAGTGATGTCACAGGTAAACAATGTGTTTGTGTTAGTGGTTTGGGCTTAGCATAGCATCCTTGTCATAATCCATGTGGAACTTTATTCCATGTATTGTGAGAAATTTTATTAGACGGAGTCCATGCCGTTTCGTTCGCTGTAAGGTATTGTCCCTAGATTGGGAGTATTATAACTCCCGGGATTCAGCCTACGAATTAGTTTTTATCCCAACCTACCCTCCAACCAAGCATACCACTTCCAATCCCGCCATGGGATTAGGAATGCAGTTTCATCTAATATAACTTAATGCTACTGGCCACATAGGCCCTTGGCGTTTTGGACCTAGAGTTAGCACTTCTAGATTTGAAGGGTCTGACGACATAAGAAATCCAATTCCATTTAGACAATCTTGACCCTAAGCAATGGAACAATTCCCTGTAGTAGAAATGGTATGGAACCATTTAACGTATAATCTTAGGCTCTGGATTATAGCTACTGAGTTACAGACTAGCCTACTAGTTACCTTAAGTAGTGTAAAGCCTGTATATGCTAAGGAATTGTAGGTTAGATTTGGTTGAAGTAGAACCTTGTTGCTTTGATAAATCCCCTTATGACTTAAGACTTCTGTTGTTATCCATAGGAAGGAGCCATTCACTCTTAGGGAACATTTATAAATCCCTCAGAATGAACTTAGAATGAACTAGCACGCCCCTTAGAATTACCTTCCCCAAGGGCTTATTGCATTCGGGAACGCGGAATAAAGGAAATGCAACTATCATCGAAGTATTCGCGGTTTGAATCGACTTCTTAATCCTGGTAGTTACCAATGAATCCAATGCTCTGATCAAGCAGAAGATCGGCATCGACTAGGATTGAGGACTGATACAACAACTTTTCTGTCACCGCAGGGCAGAAGGTTTATGTATCCGGCTCAGACCCACTACACAACTTTTCTTCCGTGTTGGCCCGACCACCTGCAACCACAAGTTATTGCTTTGCCCTCGGTAAATGTTAAGGACTTAAAGCCAGTAGAGAATTTGACATCTTGCCACCAACTCATACCCGCCCCTGAACTCAACCATAATAGAGATTAGGCTCATCTCTATGATCATAGGTACCAATGCCATAGAATGCATCATTAGCAAGGAAAACCATGTAGAGAAAGGTTGTTTCCATTTTATGTCAAGGATAGCCTCTAAGTTGCGCCTCGTTCCGATATACGAATCGATGCAAAGATTCTTGAACTTTAAGTAAAACCAAGTTTTAAGGGGAGTAAAACGTATTGAGTCCAATCCAGTTAGGTTAGTCGACGCTATCGTTTGATCAGAGTGGCGCAGCGGAAGAGTGGTTGGCCTCTTTCCCACTGGCCCAGGATCGAAACATTTGATTTAGGTTATACGTACGGTTAGGTTATTAAATAGGATTTGAACCTTTCTTAGAAAAAGTACTCCTTGCCCTTCGCCAATTTCGAGGACGAAATTGTGTTTTAAGGGGGGTAGATTGTAACACCCCGGATTTTGGCCAACCTGGGATTAGAGGTCCTTAGGCCATGGGTTAATTAAAACACCTGAAAAATCGCTTAGAACCCAATTCTATAGCCAAAGAGATCACTTAAGGTTAATTCCTTTAGAAACTAAGCATAATTTAGCTAGCGCAACGCTAGAGTAACTGAGAAATAGTCCCTGATCACTTTAAATACGTTCTACAAGACCCAAATCGAGTAGAACCAATGACTCTATAATACTCTATAACCTCGGATCAAACTCTAAGAAGGTTTGTTCTCTGGACCATCTTGAAACTTTGTATTAGATCTAGACCGCGCGTCGAAAGTCAGATACCTACTATCTTAGACCGTTAGAACCGCCTAGCTGGACTTAACAATCATTTCAAAAATCAAGTCCAACCGACAATCACGGGCTATTTCATTGAGCCTGGACTGAAGAGAGTAAGAATAGGGACAGATTTAGAATTTAAAATTCAAATCTGGCACACGACTTGACGTGTCAGTATTAAGCATTCTGACCGTCAGAATTCAGCCAGATTACACCCTTGGATCAGGAAAAATTTCTATTTCATATCATGAGACTTACAGGCCTGATCTACGTGCGGTGACCGCTGAACTGAAACTGGACTGCCACGTGCGATATAAGAACCCTGCCGGACTGAAAACTTGATGCGTGCTAGATCCTGTATGCATGAGCTTAAGTCCGATCGCGTTTGGCCAGGGGACCACCAGAAATCATCTTTTGGACCGAAACAGCCCCCTTTGGATAAGCATCAAGTGAACTTTATTCCTGAGCCTGTTTTGGGCATTTTTAGGCTTATAAAAGGGGTTGAAACCCTCACTCCTCTCTCCCATCCGAATTTGAGAAAAACCCTAGATTGGGAGAGAGAAAAGGTGAGAGTTTGTGAGAGAGATTAGGAGAGAATTTTTCTGTCTTTGCACCGCCTGTTGCACGTACTTTAGCAACACGCTTCCATCACTCAGCCGGTGATTTCTCCGCATTTTCAGGTAAGAAATAACCATAATAAGTTATTGATTTGGGATTCTTTCCGTTCCATAGCATGCAAACTGATAGAACTCGTAAATTAGGTTCTCTATTCGCCGTAGACGAAGCGTATACGCTCCGTTCGAATTCACACGTTTATAAGAGATAAGGTGCGGATTTTAGACACTTTAATTGACTGTTTACAATGCTTTCAATGTCGTTTAATAGTAGATTATCGACGGTATCGCCGTTTGACATGTACAACATGCTGTCCGTTTCCTGTTTCGTAAACCGGCGAAGAATATGAGATTTAGGGTATTTTAGTCATTTGTAGGAAGTACTAATTTCATCCATAATTTCCTGATGTGATTGACATGGTTTATTGTCGCATTAGAATGTTAGGAATACGTGCATAACTATTCTGGCGAAGAGATTCGCCTAAATGCGCACTTCGGGTCAACATACTATATGTAGACTTAAGTGTGTAGTGTAAGTGTTTGTATAAATGCTTGTATTAGTATGTATTGAATTACATGGTGTTATGAATTAGTTTGAGATTATTTTCTCAATTAATATGCTGATGTAAATGATTTCCTACATGTTAGCAAAATGCATAATTTCATTATATGTATGAAATGCATGTGCTTGAAGATTTGCTTAAGTTGTAGGTTATAACATGTGTTAACATGTTCACAAGGTTGTATTTCATTTCCAATACTCTCATATGATTGCTGATGTGATTCCATAATTGTTTGGGACTATACTTAGTCCAGGCAGTCGGTAACCGAGCGAATTCGTGGTTAGCTTATCTTGGCCACGAACGACGCGTCGATGAACGCGAGCCGTGTTTTGGAGTTGGTGGCAGTGGTTAGGCCACACAAAGTGTTTTACGCACTTCATGTCGTTCGACTTGAGATGTGATCATGCTGGTCGAGCCCGTCAAGTAACCCGACTGGCCGTTGTATGTTCACCCTGCATGAGTCATAACTGCTTGAACCTAGGGTACTGAACTTACCATTGTAAACCCTGTTAACCATGGTACCTTGATCCACGAAGACTCATGAGCCGGGCATGGTGGTATGGGATACCGTGGTCGAGCTGTCAGCCTACGCTGGGGCCACAAACCTCCCCATAGTGACCAGTGAGCACCTATGTCTCGTGAGCAGATTATGGTGGTATGGGACACTATATTCTTGTTGTCGGCCTACACCGATCAGGCGACGTGTCCTTTGTAGTGACCGCGAGCGTATTCTGAGTCTACGGGAGGCGACGATCCTTCAGTAGCAGTAGAGTACAGTAGGCCTGTATTGATAAGGTGATGGGGGAGCGGTGCAACGAGTGTGAGCAACAGCCCTGGCAGCCCTTGCAGCGACCTACAAAATATACATCGTATGAGATTACTAGGAGTGACGACCCTAGACAGGATCTGTATTGGGATTGATATAAGGGAAGTACCTTAGTTTCCCAATCCTGCTGTTTGAATGGACTAATAACAACTCGGAAATCATATCACCATAACATTGCATGTGCCTGGAAGATGTGGAGCACTTGAGGATCGATTGCATGCCGCGGTCGTAAGATGGTGCCGTATGAGGGAGATCGTCGGTGAGGGCATACATCACGTCATGTCATATTGCATTAACAACAGTATTAGGATTATTTGATTTACTGCTTTACTATTAGCGCATAATTGATTTGATAACATGCTAATCTCTGCTCTCTTATCCCACTGAGTTGACCACTCACTCTCACGTTACAGGATGGTATTTTCGGACGCCCACCAGTCCCTATTGTGATTGCAGATGATGGCGCGACCTGCGAGGTGGAGCTGGACTTGATGATGATGAGGAGGATCCCTCCTTTATGCGTGTTCTGATTGACGGGATTACAAGGAGGTTGATTAGATGCCTTGACACTTGTCATTTTACATTTTTAGCGCACTCATGTATATTCATTTTGTTTACTTTTGGAGTATACATGTATGTATATAACCTGGTAACATGTTCACACTCTGGAGACATACAACAGTTTATATACGTTATACATACTATCACAGTCTTCTGCTTGCTAATTTAACTGTCTCTGGAGTATGATATGCTGTTCTGGCTTAATCCCACTCATGTTTAATACATTAACACAGACAACATTCAATCATACACATTTTTGTTGCATAAATAACATTTTGGAACTCAGGAGTTGGGTTTTTACTCGACCCCCCGATTTTCGGGATGTTACACTTATGCTCAACTAGACACCGATCGAGCCCTAGCATGTTATGATAATCCCAAACAAAATAGTCGTCAAAATCATGGAGTAAATTTATCAGTTGTTCCTTTTCATAAGGCTTCAGTAAGTCATTGATAAATATAAGCTTTAGATCCTATTCGGTCCCTAAATTGACTTTGACCAATAGATCTTGGACTTGGGGCCAAGAATCCTTCAACTCATCAGGAGCCTCCTCAAGCTCGATGTCGTCTTCTTTAGTTGAATCCTCCATATCGGCCAAATTCACAAGGCATCTGTCATCCATTTCTTTTAGAATCTCTTCGATCCTTCTTATTATGGTCATGAAATCAGCCTAGTGGATCTCATTTATTGGCATTCTGGTCATGAAATTTCTTTAATAGTACATTGCAGAACTGGCCGATAAGGAACGATGTCCCTCGGCAGGATGTCACTCAATCACGTTACTTCTAAGATGGCTTATACAATACTCTTTGGGTACTAATATTCTAATTGGGCGACTGAAATTATTCCTTCCGGTGAACCTAATCAATCTCACTTCCTCTCTATAATAATAAGCCTCATTGGCGTTCAAAGTGGCACAAAAAGGTTTATTATCGGCCAGGACTAATTCGACCTTATCTTAATTCCAAGAAATTACAAACTGGTGTAGGGAAGACGAGATGCATGTAAATGAATGAATCCAATCCCTCCCCAACAATGCATTATAGCTTGATGAGGTATCGACCACGATGAGGTATCGACCATGAAAAATGGCACTAAAACTATCTTGGTTCCAACAGTCAAATCAATTGGTAAGACACTATGGGTGTTTATAACATGACCAACAAAATTATTAACGATCACTTCTAATGGAATCAAATAGGCTAGGATTTTTTCCAATTTAGCCATCATTCTTAACAGCAACAGGGTAACCGTGGCCCCCTTATTGACCAAAATTCTAGTAATAGGGTACCCTTTGAGGTGAGCTTATATGTACAACGGCTTGAGAAGTTGCATCATGTCGTGGATAGGTTTATCAATAATCACCCTTTCAGACATAGTCCCCACCTCTATTATGATGGTATTAATTTGAGGAGATTCATCAACTTTGGGTTCATTTCTAGCATCTTCTTTGAATGGGAAGGTAACATGTTGTATTATTATTGGGAGTTATGCTCCTCCACATCACCTACTATCCTGTTCGGCTTAGTAGGTCTAGCTTGAAAACTAGATGGCAGAAAACCATGTTGTAATGAGATACAACTGGTGGCAATGTCCCAAACACAAGTTCATCATTTGGACATTGCCCCCTTAGTGTTTTAGGGTCCGTTTCTTTTAAAACACCTTTCATCTAACTCGTTCACTCATCTCCCACAAGTTTGGCTAAATCATCAACTAGTGAGACAATCTTCAGTGCTTTAGTAGCCGATGATAGCTCATTGCCCAACCATTCATTCTCCTAGAAACACTAATCGTTGAGGTAGTCTGATAAGTTACCAAAGTTGTTCTCTTCTTTAGGACTCGTTGACCGATTAGTCTAGTCAAGAATGCCTAAGTCCTAGTCTTGTAACATGGGAGAAAGTATTGCTCATACTGTGTTCACTAACACCCAGTCCTCGAGGATTGGGATCCTCCAGAAAGACCTAGGCAAGTGTACTTCTAATCGAGGAGGATTTATGTTCTCCCTTGATTTCATTCTTATCGTAGCCCGTTGCCTTTGCCATTGATGTTTTTGGGTCTGAGTCAACACTTCCGGTACTACTGGGAACTTCGGGTGTGTGACTCCCTTCCATATTTCTTCTCTAGTCACATGGGGTTTAACCATCCTTTAGCTTGGTGGCTTCACTCGCTGGTGGTGAGTGGAAACCATCTATTGCAGTTGATGATAGTCGTTACTCCTAATTGGCTGAGGGACCAAGTAATGACCTCTCTATTTTAGCTTGGGAGGATCCCCACCTAGAAATAATTCTTCAAGCGCATCAGTCACATAGATGAGAACCCCGATTGGATCTTCTAACAATGTTTGACCGACTATCATTCGAATGTGAGGGCTAGTGACACCCTCATATTGGTCGATGTGACACTTCTCGTTGATTGCCCAGTTTGATATTGACCTTCAGCCGCTATTAATTCCTCAGATTAGCCGTGACCATGTTAACCTCAAGGTTAGATGGGAATAGGACCATATCGATCAACATAGCTTCCTCATCATTCTCAGGAAACTTCAGTAATTCACAATCAATGTGATCCTAGACAACGTTCATGAACATGACACATTTGTTAGTTGAATGTGACCGAGTTTCATGCCATTTACAGTATTCGGTCTTTTATAACTCATCGACCATGGGTATCTTATGATTCATAGGTATTTTGATAATTTTTCTGACAAAATGTCAAATATTTCCTCAGTTCTAGTGATTTTGAGGGTGTAAACCTTTTAAACCTTTTATGTAGTTGAAGCAATAGATTCCGCCTTGACCAGTGCAAAATATACTAGAGGCTTCTTAGCCTTTACTTTAACAATTGCGATCTCATAATTTAGGTCATTGTAATACATCCTAATGACGAGTTTTTTGCTCTAGTTCCTTCTCGCACGAGTTTTTCATATTGAGAAACCTTTTTGGTCTAGTCATACAAATCTATGAACTTTGTGCCTATGAATTTCTTACACAATTTATATATAAGCCTGTCTTGTGAAAAGTTGCACACATTCGACTTCAATCATGACAACCTTATAGCAGCTCTTTGCTTGCTTAAACCATGTGATATAACTCTCACACATTCTCCAGGCAATTGCCAAAAACGTGTAAGATCAACTATGGTGATTTCTCTATTCTTGAGGAAGAACTGAGCGTGGAACTTTTCTTCCATCTCTTACCAAGTGTGTATTGAGTTTGGCAATGGGTTTAAGTACCATGTGAAGATCATTTTACCCCAAGTGGGATACCCCCCCCCCCCCCCCCCCCCCCCCCCGTCTCACGTGACCCATGATTAAATTTCATGAAATTCCACATGGCGAGAGGTAGAGCTGGACAAACCAATCCACTTCAAAAACTTAGCTCGGATTGGTTTGAAAAAGCTCATCTTGGATTGGTTTGAATAGAAGTTTAAACCAAACAAAGCCTCAGAGTCAAGTAATTCATTTTAAAAAACAAATTAACCAAGCCCATACCAAGGCAATACCAGCTCGGTTAAGCCCGAAGCTTAGCTTAATTCAGCTCGGTTTAATTCGACTTGTTTTAGCTCATAGATTGTATGCACAATGTTTCTTATGGTGTGATCCACTTGAGCTTTAGATAAGATTCAATTTTGGGATTATGTCCTAAAATGATATTTAAAAATAGATGGACAGCGTGGATAATACATATACATGACGACATGGATAAGATATAATTCATACGCACGAATGCACATTGTTTCATGTGTTTTGGTCCACTTGAGCTTTGGATATGATTCAATTTTGGATTTTGTCCCAAAATGATATGTAAAAATTGATGGATGGTGTGGATAAAACATATACATGATGGTGCGCCCACAAAGTTTACTCAGTATGCTAAAGCAAGATTCGAATTGCTTGGTGATCTCAACACCCGCCACGTAGTTGGTGTTAAAGCTCTGTCGGCCCCACCATGATATATGTTTTTTTATCTAGGCGTCCACAAAATTTCCAGCTCATTTTATAGTATGAGACCAAAAATATGGAAGATCCAAACCTTTGGTAGACCAAAACATAGGATTCAAACTTGTTCGAGGACATAAGTTTCAAATCAATACTATTTTCTTGTGGTGGGTCCCACCTCAATGTATGTGATGCATATCCACGCCACCCATCCATTTTTCTAGCCCATTTTTTTTCCATAGATCCAAATATCAGGGGGGGCGTACCACAAGAAACATTGATCATTGAACAACCACCATTAAAATCACCATAATGTCAATATCAGCTTGATCCAAAAATTTTATGGCCCACACAAAGTATTTCATGCTCAATCACCTTTCTCCACATCTGTGTGACTTTATTAGCAGTTTGGATGGTGAATAAACATTACCTTAGACCATATGAAAGTTGTGATGGTGGTCGTTCAATGATCACTATTTCCTATGGTATGGTGCACTTGAGGTTTGAAACTTTTTCAATTTTAGGCTCATGTATTAAAATGATCTAGAAAAATGAATGGGGTGCATGGATATACAACACATATATTTAGATGGGCCCTACAAAAAAATTCAGATGGAACTATTCCTTCATGCGGACTTGGATTCAATTGGTCGGTGCTAGAAAATCTATGTGGGCCTCACCTTGATGTATATGTTTTATCCACTTCATCCATTCACTATATGACGTCATTTTTGGGAATGATCCAAAAAGATGAGACAGATCTGAGTCTATGGTGGACCACACCAAAGAACATAGTAGTGATTGAACGTGCACCATTAAAACTTTTTGGGGCTCACAATAATGTTTTTCCCATCTAACATGTTGATTAGGTCACACAAACCTTGATGAAGGGATAACATAAATATCAGTTGGATCCATAACTTTTTTATGTTATTTTGTAGTGTTATCTTTATGTGTGTGTGTGTGTATACACATAAAAAGCTTATATTATGTATATTATTTATTTAACAAAAAAAATTAACCCCTATTCGAACTTGGCTCAGCTCAGCTTAGCTAAGATATTTGGACCAAACCAATCTTAAATAGCAGGGATATGCTCGAAGCTCGGCTCATGTAAAGCTAGAACAAGGGGTATCACATAAACAAGCCAAAACAAACTTGGGTTAAACTTGGTTCGGCTTAGCTCGTGTACAACTATAACACCCCGGTTTCAAAACCCGAGTGAACAACTCGTTTCTAAAAACCCAGGTGTTAACTAAATAAATAAACTTGATCAGAGTGCAATAAGATAAAACCAAGCATAGCAGACTATCATATAACTAAAATATCAGCATCCTGGTCCACTCAGCTGGGGACCTTAAGTACAAAACTTGAAGTTTCAAATGTATCAAGACAACTAAAAGGGAAATAACTGTAACTACTGATTAAGCTCGTAGTATTCGGCCGCCTCCTGACCCGACACCTCCTCGTTGTATCCCTCCAATCCTTTCACAACGGCATCGGGACCTGCACCATAGCCGTCCTCGCCTAATCCTGTGTTCTCTGTATGGTTAAATATTTGATGAATGAGTGGCCAACTCAATGTGAATTCCCCTCAAGATTACACACTGCCGCCTTAGACAAGCATGATTTGAAAACATAATAAGGCATATAAAATAGTACAAAATGCAATCTTATTTAATGCATGGATGTATGAGTGCACATTAACTAGGGATGCTCATCTAGTTGGCTTTTGGGCAAGCCCATGCTTGTGGCCGGTCACCAACAAAAGTACATCCCGTACATGCATAGTGTCAAACTCACCAAAAGTGGGTCGATAGTCGATAATCTGGGAGCTAGCAAAATGACACCATGACTAAGGGCACATGTTATAGCATCCAGAATTAGCCACCCTTCACCGCCCGTATGTTATGAATGCATGATTAGCCAAACCATTATTATTCCAATTATAACTAGCCAATTTAAGTAAACTCAAAGGTCACTACGAGGGGCTCATCACCCAGCGTAGGCTGACAACTCGGCATAGTGTCCTATGACCACCATCCCTGGCTCATGAGGCTACCACCTTAAGACATTTAATAGAAGCCCATCAACTAGTGGTCAATCAAGTTCAATACAGGAAAAATTACCATCATATGGTTGTATGGGACTGAATCGTCGAAGCCGCAAAGGGCAAAAACTAAATCTTAGGGCAAAAACAAGTCAGACCGGTAAAAAGGTCGTATGATGTAAATACTAAATTGAAATGGTAGGGAAACGTTAAATCAGGGAGGTAAAGAGTTCATTCCTAAGGCCACGTAGGTGAAAACAACTTATGGATGGTAAACCCACATTAACAATTCACCACGAACAATAACCTCCAAGTCGAGGGTCTATTTCTAACACATTCCATCTTATTACATCCTAAGTGTGGGCTCACATACATAAGTGGGGTTTTCCACTAGTTGATGTAGTGAATTGGATTCCATAAGCGACTTACAAATAGCTCTATAGCATGTGAAGGTGTGCGGATACAGTGTGCAAGATATATGTTGATAATAAAATTCATAGCTATTATAAGAGATCGTGAAATCAAGGCATAAGTTATCAATTAAAATGGAAACTTAGATTGTAAGGTTTAATGACTATTGCATGTGAACATGATTTACAAGCTATCAGTTAAACATGGAAACTTAGCATGTAGGGTTTAAATACTATTGTATGTGAACATGATTTACAAGCTATCAATTATAGATCAAATGTAAGTCATTCATTATGATTCAATATGATTCAATATTTAGTACAAGTGATCATGAGTTTTAAGCTAGTAATCATGATTCAAGTGGGAAATATCCTTGAACTAATTTGGAAATGGAAAGCTTAAGGGGAAGAAGTCATCACCTTGCTAGTGGAGTTTCTTCGTTATGAAAGTGATGTAGTGGTAAGGGAAAACCTAACCCTTTGATGTCTTGTCCTTACCTCCTAATTGTTGTTAAGCTCGCCCCTTACCTGATAGGGAGAGTTTCATTCTCATGAGTCCTTCATCATATGGATGGTTGAGATTTGTAAATCCCTTGCTGCAAAACTAAGGAGGGTTTTAACCCAGATCGCCCGAGTTGACTCGGCCTAATCCATAGGCCCATTAGGCCTTCATTGCTACCCCAGACAGAATCAACCAGAGCCGCACTGGGTCGGTATTTTCTATCCCATTCCCAGGATGGGCAATGCTACTGCCTATACTTAGATCAGGCCTCTTTATATCTAGGAATCATTTAAGGAGAGAGTCAACTAACTGAGTTGACTCAATTAGTGTGAACTCGGTTGAGGGTTACCTAAAGGGTGGCCTTCGTGTTAGGATTTAATCTAAGATGTTCACATGGCTCATTAATCAGCTAAGTATGTCCCTGAAATGGATGGTATTCGAGTCAATTCATGTGACTCAAGGTGAGTCGACTCAGTGATTCAGACTCAGTGGAAGAGTCACCTAAGGTCGTGTATGGCTGGTCAAGACAGTTTGGGTGGTTCAACAACCATACATAGTTCCAGTAACTACAGCAGGTCCGCCTGACGAACCTAAACGCCAAGCTCGAGCCCGAACCCTACTGGACCGCCTTAACTCACCCTAGGTCAAGCTAGTTCGAGCGGCTTGGTGTGACAAACTACCCTTGGCTTTTCTCCTCCTTTAACTCCTTCTGGACGTGCAAGGAACTAGATTCATCTTATTGGTTTGAGGGTCTGGTAGAAATGGCGCTGATGTGACAAGTCAAGTCGGTTAGCTAAGTTTAGCTTAGTTAAACGGCGGAGAAGCTCAACTTGAATGGCACCGGTCAAGCTAGCCTTCGAGGTAGGAGGGCTGAACTAACTCGATTGACCTCTCCTACACGAGCAACGAACTCTAACTCGACTTGATTCAGGCTGTAGGGTCTTCTTGGCGCAGATGAATGCGTTAACTCAGCACAGTCGACTAAGTTGGCTGGTGCAGTGCAGCACGTTGCCCACTCTCTTCCTCTATTCTCTCTTATTCTAGTAGGGGTGTTGCTAGTCTGCACTGACCCAACTCGATCCGAACTGACTGGGTCAACTTGGTGCAGTGCAGCACCGAGTTCACACCCACACCTGCACTCGTTTGATCTCTCTCCCTCCTCTTTTCTCTCTAATTCTAATAGGAGCATTATTGGTCTGTGCTGACCCAACTCGATCCGAACTGACTGAGTCGACTTAGTGTAGTGCGGCCCCAATTTCACACCTACACCTGCACTCATTTGCTCACTCTCCCTCCTCTTTTCTCTCCTAGTTTCTTGGTGAGAATCCCGAGATGACCGTCCTCCATTTATAGTTGTGTCGCACGCTCGAATCATTCATCTAACGGTCGAGACAAGCGACCATATTCACGTCCCTATCTCCTGTCGTTGGATGCCTGGAGGCAATCCATTACGAGGGATGGATTCCCCACATCGTGGCCCACCGTAAAAGCATTTTTATCTACAATGGGTCCCACACCATCATGGTGGGTATTTTGATCTAACGAGGAAGATGACTTGGCTGGTAATGGTGGATTTTTGTCTACAACCTGACAGGATGATCTGGACCGTTTGAATGGTTCAGATGGGACCATTGATCATCGTGGGGGCCACTAATCCCACCATTCATTGCAGTTTCATTCATCTCATAAGATTTTCTGTCAATTACAACTTCTCACAAGATGAGAAATCATCCCCAAGTAGAGACATTGTTACCTTAGAGGGGATGGTGGAGATCACCCTAAGTGGCTCCATGGGAGGTCTAGACCCACCAGCGAGACTTTCCCGAAGAGAAAATGTCTCTCATGCCTTTCCATTCCACAGTGGAGTGCCTGCCCATTTCTAGCACTAAGAGAAGCACTGAGCAGCGCCCTCAATGAACGTTTGGGGTTGAAAATAGGTTGTTGCTTCAGATCATTAATGTGGCAGCCCTCTCTTTTCGTAAGAACATCGATGCCTGCCTTTGTTTGGCTCCTGCCAAAGCGCATTCATGCTTGCATGGGCTAGGATGGTCAACAAGGATTTGGTTGTCCAAGACCCTTCTTTCCGATGGACGGCTTAGATCATGTGGACGGTGGCTTGAAGTGGGCCATCACGCGATCAAGATAGACGTTCATCCGTTTTGAATTAGTCTCGGGCGAGAAATGGAGAAAATCCCTCTGTTGCAGGATTCATCAGGTCAGAGTCTTCTTTAACTGTCTTAACAGTCTGGTGCATTGCGCGCACAGTCCACGGTGCACATGCACACCGGTATGGACCCATCACAATGAAATCGTGAAATCCACAGTGTCCATTCTCTTTGGGGATCTCTCTTAGGATATCGAGCCAATGATCAAACCATTCTATTGTTTAAGTGGCCTATATGTCATGATCGGAGTGTTCACTTATGGATTTCTACCGATCTGAGGGTCAGATCTTTCTGGGTTTAGGTATCAACGGCCAAAAGGGGTTCTAATGTCACTGGTGTGCTCAAGCGTAACCACTTTGTGTGTTGAACACTCTTAATGTCGTCATTCGTATATCATGCCAGATACTACACAAATATACCTAGACACCCATCCATTCATTCATTCATTTATAGGGTCCACCTTGATCAAGATCGTCAATGTGGGCCATGTCATGCCCCAAACTAGGAAACCGGGCTCACAAAATTTTTAATCACCAAATCCAGTGCCGACAACCTCCATAGTACCCCATTCTAGGCTCCCAATGTCCATACACCAGGTTCCAATCTTAGGATCCTATGAGGAGGATTTTTCAACGTACGTTTATCTCGTAAGAAGCATAACCATAAGTATACCCAAATCACAAAGGCAACATCATCATCACATATCCACTAATATGAACATTTGAATATAATGCTGAAAGAAAAAATACATATGTCAAAAATCAAAGCTCCAGAAGACCGCTGCACGCTCCATGCTCAATGCTACTACAACCTAACACCACCTACACGCATCTATTGTGCATAAGCTTATAGAAAGCTTAGAGGGTGGTGTAAATGTGTGCACAAGGTAAGTGTCAACTATTCAATACAATGCCATAATCATACAATATCAGAAATACTAGAAAGATCATGAATCATACGATATTAGAGTAAGCAAAAATACTGATAAGTCCATGAGTCATACAATATCAGAGTACGCAATACAGATCAGCTATGCAAATGAGGAGACATAAAGAGCCAAATATCAGATACCGAGGATGTAATGCAATATACGGTGCGAATGGAATGACCATGCTGGAGTCTGAAGTTGGGAAGATAGTACGTAATATCAACGGCTAAGGGGTCTACAACAAGGGACTTCTATCTAAACTAGTCTCATACCTAAATTTGGATAGTCAGACTCAATATGGTAAACTCTTAATCTCAGGTTATTCACGTGCCCTAACTAAAATTCTAACCATTACGAAGGTACATGTAACAAATAGTTACACACCACCAGCCCAGTGGATAGTGAATGAATGAGTATGCAACTCCTGTTTAATAAGTCCACATATCAGTATCGTATATCTCTGGGATCATCACTGGGCTCTAGTACACTCTACATGTAATCGCCGCCCACTGGACATGTAACCATGTAAGTGAAAGAGACCTCACTATCTGCCTGGCCAGTAGTCAGCCAATATCTACCCAGCACGTTGATAGCGAATCCAATTATGAGCTATTCAAACTCAGCTTAGCTATACCCACTACCCTCGGGTGGGTAAGGCCACACCCCCTCCCAAACGACCATAACACAGTGGAAGATGCAGCCTACTAGTATATGGCCCTCATACACTTATATATATCCACTCGGTCTGGACGTTGGGACATCCTCTGGTACCAATAAGGTTTAGGGATTTTCACCCGGGGTCATCTATAGTGGTCCGATGCTAGTAACAAATTTTCAGTGTCCCATCTAGCCATCCATAATATGCCTGTGGAGGGTATGGCCCTGATGTTGATAGGGTGTACAGTAATCACAACACACAATGCAAGATGCATGAGTCATACAATCGAGTCATACACTAATCCTACGCATACCGTGCGCTCATGTGAGATAACTTATGCCTATCAGAGAGTCTCATAACAACCTGTCCAATGACATATGCAATGGTCAACCACATCTCATAACAAATATACAGATGATGCGTATGGGCATGTATCATGATGGTATACTCATAATTAGCATCGGCAACCAGCACTGATAATCAGCATCGACAATCGGCCTATACAATCGGCCTCGACAATTGAAATCAGCCTCGATAATTAGAATCAATCTCGATAATCGAAATCAGCCTCGGTAATTGGAATCGACCTTGATAATAGAAATCGGCCTCGATAATCGACCTCAACATTCGGAATCATCCTTGATAATCGGCCTCAACAATCGGCCTTAATAATTGAAATTGGTAATCAGCCTTGACAATTGGAATCGACCTTGACAATCAAAATTGGCCTCAACAATCAAAATCACCCTCGATAATCTGAATCATCCTCCACAATCGAAATCGACCTCGACAAAGGTCCTAAGGGAAGGTCACAATGTGGGCATTTAACCATCATTGCCCATCAATGTGGACATTCAACCAGCATTGCTCCCAAAGAGTGACCCACATAGAGTCAAACGTATCATGGCCCCATAGCCTCACACAAGGACCTAATACACATCATTATAGGCCTTACTCATGGGCCGCATATACATCATAATGGGCCTCGGCACATAGATCATAATTACATCACATCGGGCCTCACTCATGGGCCACACATACATCACAATAGGCCTTGGCCCATGGACCATAAATACATCATATCGGGCCTCATATACATCAAGTGGGCTGCATCAACGGGTCACACTAATGGGCCTAATATACATCAAGTGGGCCGCATCAAAGGGATGCACCAATGGGCCTTATATACACCATTATGGGCCTCATACATGGGCCACGTACACATCACATCGGGCCTCAGACGTGGGCAACAATTACATCACAGTGGGCCTCCTCACTTGGGCCTCAAAACACATCATAGTGGGTCTTAAACACGAGCCTCAAAACATGTCACAATGGATCTCATATCTGGGCCTCAAATACATCATAAATGGCCACTCATATGGGCCCAACATACATTACATCAACATGGGGCCCATACTTCAATTACAGATCATTTTAGAACATTTCCAAGAATGCTTTCCATCGAAAGATCATCTAGACCATACCACGAATAACAATAGAGATAATGATTTTGACCGTTTAAATTCGTGGGGCCCACCATTTATTTTTTGTCCAACCTGATCATAAGGTCACAAAGACCTGGATTGAGAGGAAAATAAATTTCATATTAATCCAAACTTCCATGACCCCAAAAAGGGTTTCAATGGTGGACGTCCAATTCCCTCACTGATTTTTACGGTGTGGTCCACCTGATAATCGGTCAATCCTACAGCTATATTGTTGCTCGATGGACAATTGATATAACACATGTATTATGTGACCCCACTGTCCCAACTGTCTGGATGGTGTGGATGCACACATAGATCCCGACAGGCCTCACAGAGCTTGATGACGTTGCTACAGCAACATTGATGCTCATCCAAAATAGGACAGACGGCGTAGATTAAAGCACATGCTCATGGTGCACTCCACCTAGCACTGTCCAGAGGGACAGTGTGGATGTGAAATGCATACATTAAGGTGTATATATATGTTAATGTGTGTGTGTGTGTGTATATATATATATATATATATATATATATATATATATATATATATATATATATATATATATATATGTTAATGTGTCCTAAGACATATATGTATGTGTTAATGTGTATATATGTGTGTATATTATAATATCATCATTCTTCTTCTTCTTCTTCTTTTTTGCAACGTCTAGGGACTGGACGTCCATCTAACAAATGGTCTGGATGACCAGACATGTGCATCAAGGTGGGTCCCATCCCACACGTGCAACAAGTGTGGGGTGGGCCCCACACACGTGCTAAAAATGGATGGACGGTGTAGGATATAACACACATCCCACGATGGGACCAGCAGAACTTGCTAACATCAATCCAGCTATATGCTGTGTGAGGTACTCCAGCCAATCTGATTTTAGGTTGGTCCACACGTGTGGGACCCACCAGCTATGGATGGACGGTTTAAATATCAGGTATCAACGAGTGGGCCACAACATCACAAATAAAAGGAGAGAGATAGAGAGCGAGAGTGAAAAATGTGAAGGGGAGGGACCCCGCCACTATTGGGCCCTCCCTTAAACAATGCATACATCAAGTGGATCCCACAACAAGTGGGCCCTTAAAACAAAATCAACAGTGGATCACCCACCTATCAGCCTTCTTCTTTAGCTCCCTGGACTCCTAGGCTCTTAGCTTCGATCTTAATGGAGGATGATGAAGTTTTTATGGTGGGGATGAGAGATCTTGGGATAGGAAGGTGAGCCACACTCTTAGCTCTCTCATGAGAAGCTTGGACGGTTGATCCTTTGGGAGTTGCTTGGAATGAGAGAGAAATGAGAGAGAGAGGGGTGATGTAAGGAGAGAGGGATGGGTGTGTAAGGAAGGTTGACTTTGGGGATGGGAGAGAAAGAGGTGTCATGCTTTGTTGGTAAGAGAGGCATGGGTGTTGTACCTATTGTACTTAATTTGATTGATGTGATTGATTTTATAGATTCTCTTAGGAATTGTAACGTGTGGTGTTTTACTCGAAATAGATGCAGGCCCACATCTCCTGGCCTGGGTATCGCCTTGGCATGCGGGACCCGATGACAGCGCGGTCGCAAAGATATAAGTCTCGGGTCAAGATAACTCTGGAACACAGGATACGACTTAGGGTCGTGTGCAACTGGTATCTACGCATCGCAGGTCACCAAAATTTGACTGGGAGGACCGCGGAAGCCTATGGAATGGTACGGGCTAGGATACGGGTCTCACAAGCCATCTGTCCGATCCCAAGCATTCCTATTCCTTGAGGAGTTTGTGGTTGGATCCTATAACTCAATGGTGGGATTGACCCATAGAATGTTGCGGATCTGATGATGGCGATCCAGGAATTGAAGTTGTTAAAGAATGGCTTAATTTGCCTCTATAGGTTTCGATGACTCATCTAAGTATTGATAAACCGTTGGACGACTCGATGAATGGTTGAAGGTCATTTCTACTGTTTGGAGTTAGACTAGAATCATTCACTAGTTAAATTCATGATTATGATAATCTAAGTTTTAATGGTAACACCCGTGTACCAAAGGTGCGGGGTGTTACAACAGCTCTAGAGAGCGGTGCTTAGATGGGCCCTAGTTTTGGTCGAGAGCCTAGGTGGGGGGCTAGTTCCCCTCCGGTCCACTCCTTTTTCATTTATGTGGTCTTGATGATTAACGGGTTTGGGCATGAACTTGGTTTTAGACTGGGCTTTAGGCTTAGGAGGTTTCACAGCTCAGATCAACTTGTCAAATCTAGGTGGGGTGTCTACAGATGCCTCTCTTTTGTAGAAGTTGCTCGCAACCAAATGCCAACGCAAGTGGACACCCTACCCTCACTAGTTAGATTTGGATGCGATTTGAATTTGTTGTTACCTTGGTATCTATGTTAGTTAATTATCTAAAAAGAGATAACTCACACACATCATGAGAATTTGGGAAAAACATTATGATTGTCCATGCACTTTCATACTTAATCAATAATAACATTAGAATGAGTCTAAAAAGTAGTGTCCTTGCGCATTCTACGGTGGTCTTATAAGGGATCCCCTACTAGCTAGTTTTGGAATGTCCTTTGTTTTTCACGATCACCTCAGGAGTACTTTCTTTTCTTGGTCGTTAAAGTGGTTAGCTATCATATGCTCTTTACAGCCTTACAAGGAATTCACTACGTCACCTTGTACTCGATCAAGTTCCTCAGGTATTTAGGGTTACATATGTGTGAGTGACCTTTTTTGTGCGATCTTCTAATTTTGACACGTAGGTTACAATTCTTATTTTTCACCTTTCAAGTGGTTTATTCTGATTAGGACTTAGGCTTATCATCCATTCTTTATATCTGGCATGTTGCACAATCATCTTAACAATGAAATTTAGGGGACCATATTATGTGCATATAGATTCGGTCACACTGAAAAAACCATAAACCATCAAAGCCTTTTTACATCTTGTGTTGTCCCCCACCCAATGGTATAGAAGACATCTTAGTGCATGTTTGGACGCACAGATTAGGTGGGAGTAGAGTGGAGTAGGTGGGATAGGGTTTTGAAATCCCACCCCATCCTCTTGCAGTTCTGTTTGGGCAGCGCGGTATTGACGACGAATGGGAAAGGTCTCTGGATTCAGGAGAGGATCTGGTGGATTGCGAATCTCGTCGACTTTAAATCTCACCTCATCCCTATCCCATGCTCGATCCCATCCCTAGCCCGTCCGTAGTCCAGTGTACGGACTGCGGGATGGGATTTTCCATGCTTCTGATTTGGCGGGAGAGATGTTGTGGTAGGTTTCCGTTTTGGCACGAAATGGGATTTATAACAACCACCTGAGGGTCGTGATGGTCATCTTCATTGATCAGCTGCCATCATGAGCTGAGGGTCTGGTCGTCCTGAGGTATGTCTTCTTCCACTCACAATCAGCATGAGACGTTGTTCTATACCATGCATATGTCTTGCATGTTCCAAATATGGATGATTTTTGTAGCATCTGAGAGGGTCATGAAGGGCTTTCATGCATCTGATGTATATCTGTGGTTTCTGGTGAAACAGGCCCTCTAATATGGAGTTGTCCTGTCTGGCAGGCTATGATGGCTTCTAATCCAGCTTTAATATACATGTGCAGGAGGATTTCTTCTCTGTCCATCCAATCTGCCCTGTATTTATTCCCTTTACTCCAATCTTTCTTACATAAATCTCTGGGGTGGTCCATTCTGTTGTCTTCCTCCCATCCAATTTTGCAGTGCATTGTTTATTTTTTTTTTGAAAAATGAACGGGCCTCACTACAATGTCCTTATGGTCTGCTCCTCCATCTCTACAGCCAGATCTCTTCCCCCTTGAATACCTGTAACACCTTCTAAGTTCATCACTAATAAACTTGAGTCTTAGATTTTCTTGGGCAATGGTATCTGATTATACCGATGGGCGTGGGAATGGGCCCCAACATCTACCTAGAGGCCTGTATAGTTATCTGTACTTATCATTGGTGGAGTGTTTGGATCATAGGTCAGCCTAACTTGGTCTGAGTTTGATTCCTCATCACTTGGCCTGAACCTGGACCAAAGAGTTACTCTGGCCCATTTCTCAGCCAGCAATGGTCTTCAGTTAATACATACTAGTTTGTAGCTCTCAGGGACTATTTCGATTCAAATGTGTGTGGAGTGAAGCAGTTAGGGTTAGCTGTGTCAGTAATCCATGAACATATTAAAGTGGTTGGTTGTTCCATTCCTTCTTCTATATGTCACATAAATAGAATAATGAGTTAATATGGATTGTGGTTCATATTAGATTTTCAAGTGATGAAATTGGCACAGATGTTTGCCATGTGTATGGATTCTTCACAAATGTGTGTTTTAATAGCAATGTTATCTTGATGTCATACAAAAAATGCTCTGAATCACGCTTCACCACAAGTGCATGTCTTTGACTCTATATATACCATTCTATCTGTAATATGAAAACCTCATCTGTTTATGTGAAAACTGATTAACTTTCACTTTTTGTTATAGTTGTGCATATAATAAGGCTGAATAATGTTAGAAGAGGACTCATCTGATTGGTTTGCCTTTCATTGCTATTTGTGAGAATCATTCGTCTATGGCTTTGGCCATTTGGAGCTTGGATACACTCTTCTATCATCGTACTCTTTTATAATATATAAAATCTTCGTGGTGCTATCAGACTGTAGCATAATCTGTTATAGAGATTGTCCTGTTCCCAACTTCCATGTAATATTTCTTTGGTCATTGTATATAAGAAAAGACTCTCTTCCATATAGAACTGGTAAACTCATCTGACTTTGAAGTAAGTGTGATTGTTTACTACTGACTGTTTACATTTTTTCTCTCTCAACTTTATATTATTGTTGATATAAACTTCCAATCAATGGAAATCAAAATGTGATCATTACAAGGGTTGAGATGTTTTTACTATCGATTTACCACTCGCACAACTTTTTAAATTAAAAGTTGTTATCTGGGAAAACCAAACAGGCCCTAACAGTAATCACCCTATCTGGCCTACATTACTCTATTGACAGTCCAAGTTCCCTGGTGAATCTCATATCAGCATTTGGTTGAAAGGCTATCTGTAAGTGCCCCAAATCACTATTGGGTTGAATATGTAGTTGTACATACCAAGCACCATGCACAACTGGAGTATGAAAAGAAGAATTTCATATCCTTGGATTTTGCATGGCAACAACTTTGGATGATTCCAAAATGGCCCTTTCTATTAAGTCAAAATCCTCTGAAATCATTGCTGCCAAACTTCCTTAAAAGGGGATGAAATGGATTTTGATCAATTTCCCCCCAAAATCCTTACAAATAAATAGCTCCTTACTGTTTGTTGTTTTATGCGAGGTGTTTGTTTAAATCTATGCCATGATTTTCTTTGTAGTTTCAACTCTGTTTTATTCTGTAATTTCACGTTGTTGGTTCTTATTTTTCTACACTGTTTTTAAGGGAAAGTATCAGATGCTAAAGTGTTTAGTTATCAAGCAGTATCTGTCCACACATGGCAGAGATGTATTTGATCTGAGATTGCTCATATGTTGGGCCCTACCATTGCTTGGCCATACACTGAAATTTGAATGGTTTTATGATCTTGCCACCAGTTAGGTCTTTTTCTCCATTGACTGCTAACCATTGGTTGGGCTTCTTTCCTACTTACTTATTTTTTCTTCTTCCATACTGCATATGATTTTGGGTTTTCTAGTTACTATTTTCTATTTTAGTGCGTTTTTCAATCTATGTCATAATTGTCTATGATACGAGTTTCGATTTTTTTTTGTTTCTGTAATGCCATGTAGGTTCTTATTTTTATGTGTTATGTTTTTAGAGGAAAGGATCTAATGCTGAGAGTTCAAGTATCAATCACATTATCCACACACACAGAGAAAACATGTATGTGATTTGATTAACTAGGTGTTTGGGAAGACCTTAATAAGGGCCTGTTTGGATTTACCAAATAATAGTAATGGGCCTACAATGGGCAGTTATGACTCTTCCACTCTTACAGCTTTATAAATTAAACGTTGGATATACATATATAGGTATATCTAACTTTTAATTCAACCACTCAGAAACAAAAAAATGCAAAATATCACTCTCCTTCAACACATAAATATCCAAATGCTTTGATTAGTTCCAAACACATGATTAACTGAGGCAAAAGATATACATTCCTTTAAAATAACTAAGGCCTAAGATGAAACATTGGCTTTCTAGTGCACGCAATACTAACAGGATGGAGTAGAGAAATTCCAGTATTGAAATGGAACTAGCAGCTAAACACAATCCAGAGAATGGGTTACATATGACAAAAGACAGGGTTCTACCATTTGGAGAGCCATATCCTTAGAATAATCAAGTTCCAACAACCATATTAAATACAAAGTGGGTCTAAGACAGATTTATATTTTGGGAGGACTATTGGTCTGGAGAAATGCCTCTTCGTAGGAAATGTAAGAACTGTATGCTTCTACAGTTCATAAAGGGAAATTGGTTCACAGGTTTTATCAAATATGTAAAGTAGCATGGAGCCTGGTCTTTTGTTGTCACCTCATAAAGAAATATTCCAACACTTTCTGAGTTGATGAATCTTTTGGAGAATGTTTATGTTTAAAAATCAAGGAGAGAGAAAATTCTGGGAATAGGAAGCTAACAGGTATTTTTCAGTCTACTCATTCCATCATGCATTACCAAATGATCACAGGTATTAATCATCCCTATGGTGAAAGTGTTTTGTTGGAGGACAACTCACTTAAATAAGCTTCTTAACCATAATCAACTTATAAGTATAGGATTTCGTATCCTTAGTGTGCACACGGAGTGTTGTGAAGCAGAAGGGACAGTTTCCCATTTGCTCTTACATTGCCCTAATTCTTGGGGTGTCTGGTTAGAATTTATTTTACACTTTGAGATATTGAAAATGATTCCTGAGCCAATGGAAGATTTGTTTACCAATTGGTGGATGGAAAATTTGTAGTCAGTGATTATCTTTTTCTAGGATTCTAGTGTCGATCTGTTATCTCACCATTGTGTAGGGCCTTGTGTTAGTTTTCCTAAATGGGTATTTTTCATACAGGGAACTTACCTTGCAAAAATTTAGGTATTTTGTATACAGATGATGTTAATTCCTCCTTATTGATGCGGTTATTCATTGAATGTACTGAAATCTTCTCATAATTGTTGTATCATCCTTAATGCGGAATACGTTTATTGAATGGAAATTCAAAATTATAGTAGATATACAAACAAAGGAAAAAAAAAAGGTGAAGTTGCATACTATGAAATGAACTGGTAGTTAATATTACGTTTTGTTTCATTATACAGGAAACAGTGTTGAGCACATCTATCGTTGTTCATTACAGATAAGTGTAAGAGTAAGTTTTTACTCTTCTCTTCATATGGGAAAACAAATATTTCTTTTTTTCTTCAATTTTAGTCGACAATATCTCTATGAAATGTACCTGCTTAACAATCTAGGATTATCGATGAATACTAGAAGATCCACAACTGGTTGTTACCATTCAACCATATGCATGTAATCTAGGATCTATCATATCAATGTTACTGCCAATCATCTGATGTGTTACTGTCAGGACATCCAATGTATTGTTGCCAAGAAAATGATGTTTCTGCCAATCACTTGAGAAAATAGCGATGACTAAGTACCTACTACTGAACCTCCCTAAGGCATGTTTTGTTCTTTATTTGTTATCTGACCCAATCGTTAGCCGACTATAGACCCCACAGTGGTGAATTCGTTTATTCAGCTGACCTAAAGTGGGTCTTGCCATGTTGTGTCTTATCCACACCATCTAGCACACAAGCAACCATGGACCACCTTAAAATATATGTTATATATATATTCATGCCGTCCTTCAATCTGACCGCTCATTTTAGTGCATGGACCTCAAAAGTAAGGCAGATCCATAGCCTAGGTGGATCACACGTGGATAGTAGGGCCTACCCACATTGTCCAACGTGTGTTATGGAACCCACCTTAATGTATTTATTTTATCCACAATGTATATATGTTGTCAAAGATGAGATGAAAGGACTTCAGATGTCCCCAAAAGCCTTTCATCCAAGAAAACTTGACTTATAACCAGAGACAAATTGAAGGAACGATTGACTGTTTAAGTTGATGAAAATTTTCACCGAATGTAGAGTAGATTTATTCCCCATATCATTGGAGAAATACTGTTAAAAACTGTCAATTTTAGTATACGAACCTGATAGTGTTGGTTATCAGTTGGCAATGGAGAGTGAAGATTCAAGTGAAGATACAGATAGTGTCATAGTTGCTCGGGCGATGATGGCTTGTGTGGTAACTGTCGGGGAATATTGTCGTGAATACATGTTCAAACAGCCAGCTCGTCTTGGAGATGATAAGAGAGCCAGGTTCATCAATTCTATCATTAGGGCCAGTGACCAAAATTGTGTCACACAACTTAGGATGAAATGAGAAATATTCTATGAACTATGTACCCAGCTACACGAGAAGACAATGCTTCATGACACTTGACGCGTGTGTCTTGAAGAACAGTTAGTTACTTTTCTCACACATTAGGGCAGAATGTTCAGAATTGGGTCATTGGTCATAGATTCATTCGATCGGGTGAAACAATGAGTCGCCATTTTCACCATGTACTAGATTTAATTGTATCTCTTTACCCCTTTTTCATTAAACAAGCCAGACCAGCGACTCCGTCTGAGATATCGACAAACGTAAATTGGGTTGCTTACTTTCAGGTATTGTTTATGGTGGGTTGGATTTTTATATACCTATTTTTTAACTTCCTTTCATTCACAGCCTAATCTAATGCATATAAGATTGTGTTGGGGCAATTGATGGTACACACATTCCAACTCATATGCCTGTCGGTGACCATACGAGCTTCCACAATCGAAAGGGGGTCCTCTCTCAAAATGTATTGGCAGTGTGTTCATTTGATATAAATTTCATATACATATTGGCCAGTTAGGAGGGTTCTGCATCAGATGTGAGGGTTCTACACAACACGTTGAGTCAATCAGATGATCCCTTACTTGTCCCACATGGTATTGGTTATCTTTTAAGAGATTGTCAATCTACTTCATCAACTCGAATTATTTGATTGTTCACTCAATGGGACTTTGATTCAAATGTGTAGAAAAATATTATGTTGTTGATGTCAGATATGCACATTCACTCGATTTTCTGGCTCCATACCAAGGGGTTCGATACCACTTATAAGAGTATCAAATCGAGAGAGCACCTGCGAACATGAAAGAGCTGTTTAATTACCGACACGCACAGTTGTGCAATGCAATTGAGCATTGTTTTGGTGTTATGAAAGGCAGATTTCCCATCTTGAAAATCACCATGCAGTATGAATTCCACACACAGGTCAAAATTGTAATAGAGTGTTATATATTACACAATTTCATATGTACCGGTCCAGAATTTGACGAAGAGATGGAATACACTGAAATATCTGTTATTGATAGGGAGAGTAACCCAACACCTCATGATGTATCAACAAACGACGAGTGACAATGCTTACTGCGAGCATCTCTGTGTGAAGAGAATGCTTGGATCTGCATGCACAATGATATCCCAACTAAAATGTAGGCGGATGCGCAGCAAAATAGTAGGAGTAGATAATTGCTCGTTAAATATTATAAATTCCATGACTTGCTGTTATTTACTTTCACAAAACATTGCGTACTTGACAATGGAATTGGGATCTTCCAACTTTTGACTACATAGATTCATTAAATGGAGATACCAAAGGATGATTTTGTTAATCGTGATTTCTAAATAGTTGACATTCTTATGATTATGGTTGACAGTTGTAAATCATCACATGTACTTGATATTTAGGTGATATAGCAGACCGGGTCTTTGATGATCCATTGGCACCAACACATTCACCGGTTAAGACACCAATAGTGCCTACACGATCTTCCCCACGCACGAAGATGGTGAAATCTCTGGCCGAGCCTATGTCCAGAGCCCCAAAAATAAAATGGACTCCTGACATGGATCAGGTTATGATCGACATATTTTTGGAACAAGTGGCATTGGGACGCAAGGGTGATAATGGTTTCAAAAGTGAGGCATACTAAATTGTCGCAGAAGCCATAACAAAGCATACCGATATAGTCCTCAAGTGGCAAAATGTGTCGAATCGACTAAGGTATTACAAGAGGGAGTACACTGCAATGAAGGATATGCTGGCGGCTAGCGGGTTTGGATGGGACAGTGAGCGGATGGTGGTGACGGCCCCCGATGAAGTATGGGAGGAATATCTTAAGGTATGATTTTCAAAATATACAATTCCTGCCATTTGATGTGTTATTAATTCGTATATTGTACTTATAATTGCTCATTGTATGGCTGCAGTCTTACCCACGTGCGGAAAGACTGCATGGGAAAAAGATTAAGAGAATGGATGATCTTGCAATGATCATCGGTTCGGACGAGGCAATGGGACGGTATGTCTGCGGTAGTAGGAGTATAGCTGCATCAACATCATCATTTCATCTTCAACGAGAACTCAATGATGTATGGAGAGAGGTGGAAGATGATATCGATGATACAATTGACTTGTCAAATGATTTTGGCACAGACTCCATAAGGACCATCCCATTCTGGCCAGACAATCCTTCAATGGGACAACACGGTTCATGTAGCACTCCCACTAACACAGCTGATTCCAATGCTACTCAAAGTGGGAGCACAAGAAGGAAACGATCGCGCTATCCTCGTCCCTGTGAAGTACTCGGGGCATCTCTGCAGACCGTCACCGATTTAATGTCGAAATTTGGCCTCGAAAAGTCATGAATCGCACTTCCAAAGTACTTGATGTACTAGAAGAGGTCCAGGGCCTGACCAACTCAGAGTTTTTTAAGGTTGGTCAGCTCTTGAGTAAGGATAAGGGGCTAGTGTCGTTCTTTGTGAGTCTGGGACCTGAGCGCCACATTAACTGGTTGAAAAAAATACTCCATGACCACTTTGGCGATCGAGGTGTCGGATCCATCTGAGGATTTAATATCTTTTGGTTATCTTCTCTTTCTTGTTAAGTGTTAGCATGTAATAACTTTGATTTATTTGATCTGGTGTTTGGAATTTTTGTTTTTAATATTTATTTTTCTAGACTAACAAACATGGTGGTATATCCGTAGTATATACAAATATGACTTTTGCGATGGCGAATGATTTTCTATAGTTAACATCATTTATATAGTTTCACATGAACTAAATTGGTAAGTTTATTTTCTTAAGACAGATAAGACCATACAATCTGCTAGCTTGGAAGGGTATGTACCGACAACTGTATAGCTTTTTCATTTCCTAGTCTCTTTGTACTTTATGATGTTACTCGATAGGATAGTACTGGATGTAATCTTCATTTGTGAATTTCTATTCCAAGACACAAATCTTGTGCCAATTACGTCCATGTCATTGCAGATGGGCAAGGAGAAGTATTATGTCATCTTGGTGAGACGTAGGCCTGGAATATACATTTGTTAGGACGATGCGAGGTTGGAGGTGGAAGGATACAGTGGAGTGATACACCGCGCATTCAGGAACTAGAAAGAGGCAGTTGCATTCTAGGACGGTAACTTCAATTAGGCATGTGCATCATCGAGACCTCACACGGATTCTCATGCGGTTCAGTTGTTGCATTTTCTGATGATCTAGACATTCGCCATTCTTTGTCATCATCCATCCGACAAACGGTACAGGTGGCACGGGCGACACCGACCATGGTTTCTAGGGCCGTGTTGACTAATGATCTTCCCCCATCAGACAAAAATATTATGTGCCCTTGTAGTTGGTCTCTGTGTCCCTTTTCTTGCCTGCCTTATTATTTTTAAATTCTAGCCTAACACGGATGACTATATGTATCTGTAATATGTCACTTATTTCTTTTCCTCTCAATTCCCCGCACAACTTATATTTTGACATGTCGTTTTGCTTCTCATGTTTTCATATATCTCTATTTTCAACTGTCATACACCTATTGGGATCTATCTGTATCACACCACTGTCACATGATGTGGTCCATGTGGATACACGGTTATGTTTAATGGTGATAATGATATTGATTGAATAAGCTAGGTATTAAAGGCGTTGATGGGTCTATATCTTAATGTGGTGTGGTCCACCTAAGATAAATCACGCCTTTAATTTGTGGGACAATGGTGTAAGGTGATATGTCAAAGTGGATGGATGGCATGGATGAAACATTTACATCATCCCATGGCACAGAGAGCATAGAAAACAGCCACGTCATAGGCTGTAGTGCATGTATACGTGCAATCCATCCGTTGATGTGAATGGGACGTGGATTGGCTACTCCCCCTGCCTCTAGTCAATGGCTGGTGGTCGGTGATCTGTGGGCCCCAACATGACTTATGTGTTTCTTCCATGCCATCCATCTATTTTTATAGATCATTTTATGGTATGAGACCAAAATGATGTATATATCATTCTCAATTAGACCACATTACAGGAAACAGTGTCGAATGAGTGTCGACCAATTAAAAATCTTTTGGGGCCTTCCGTGTTTTGGATGAAGCTGATATTTTTTTTCCATTCATCTATGCCTATATGACCTACTTAACAGATTGGATGTCAAATAAACATTACAATGGGCTGTAAGATGATTTTCATGGTGGATATCCAATCGCTATTGTTTTCATGTGGTGTGGTCCACCGGAGATATATATCCCCCTCGATTTTTATGTCAGGCCCTAAAATGATCTTTAAAATTGAATGAGTGGAATGGATGAAACACATACATATGGTGGGTCCCACATATCACCAACCACCAGACACGAGGCTGGTGGCAGGGGGAGTAGCCAATCCTTTCCCGCGCGAATGGGTTATAACCGTCCCTCTGTCCAATTATATCAATCCCATACAATCCATGCCTGCCCAAACGCACTATGCTTTTAAAATCCCATCCCATCCGCCTGTCCAAACATGGCAACAAATGGGCTGATGGATATAGCAATCCAGTGGGATTGCTTGTAATCCACTTTCAAACTCATTTATGACATTGGAAGCCATGCAATCCACCCTAATACAACCCACTACCACCTAATCCGCGCGTCCAAACACGCCCTTAGTACTTTAGATAACTGATGCTTATTTTTTCAAATGCTTTTGGATGGACGGCATGGATAAAACCCATACATCATGGTAGGCCCAGAGAGTCCTACTTGGATGGATTATCATCCACGATGGGGCTAGTAGCAATTGGCTTCCTACGCGAGGTAGGCCTAAGTTATGGGGTATTTTATCAATTAAATAGAAATATTTTAGTCATGTAAGCCATATGGCCATGTGATCTCATGTTAGGCATTTTGAGTCTTTTGATCAGATGTGGGTCTAATACTTGGAGTGACGATGCAGGGCGGTTTAGCATCCATCAATGACAACAGTTGGATCTAGCCCATTGATTAGGTAGCCAGCAACGTCAAAACGCCATGTTAAAAATCTAGATGGTATGCTCATCAAGTGAAAATTTCACATCAAATTTTTCATTATTTCACCGAAGTGCAGACTCGGATTTAGTAGTGACCCCTCCAATACCACCTAGGCAGTGGTTGGCATTGGAAAAGGCCCACTGTAATGCGTGTTTTATCCATGCCACCAATCCACTCTCTCCTCATTTGAGGACATGAGCCAAAAAATAAGAGAGACTACAAAAAAGAGGGTTTTTAGCGACGAAACTTTTTTTCGTCGCTAAAAGTCACTTTTAGCAATGAAAAAAAATTTTGTCGCTACAAGTTTACTTTTAGCGACAAAATTGTAAATTTGTAGCTAAAAGTCACTTTTACCGACGAAAATTTTCGTCGGTAAAGGTTGTTTTCAATTTTTCAACCAAAATTGAAAAGTTACTTTTAGCTAGAAAATTTTCGTACCTAAAAAATGTGGATGAGACTTTTAAGTACAAAAAGTTTCATTGCTAACCCCTGTAAACAATTTTTGAAAAAAAATCGAAAGGTTTACTTTTAGCTACGAAAATTTTCGTACCTAAAAAATGTGGATGAGACTTTTAGCTATGAAAATTACGTCGCTAAAGGCTATAAACAATTTTTTAAAAAAATTGAAAGGTTTACTTTTAGCTACGAAAATTCGCGTAGCTAAAAAACGTGGATAAGACTTTTAGCTACAAAAAGTTTCGTCGCTAAAGGCTATGAATAATTTTTAAAAAAAAATCAAAAGGTTTACTTGTAGCTACGAAAATTTTTGTAGCTAAAAAACGTGGATGAGACTTTTAGCTATGAACAGTTTCATCGCTAAAGGCTGGAAACAATTTTCAAGAAAAATCGAAAGGTTTACTTTTAGCTACTAAAATTTTCGTAGCTAAAAAACATGGATGAAACTTTTAGCTACGAAATGTTTCGTCACTAAAGGCAATAAACAATTTTTGGAAAAAATCAAAAGGTTTACTTTTAGCTACAAAAATTTTCGTAGTTAAAAAATGTGGATGACACTTTGAGCTATTAATATTTTCGTCGCTAAAGGCAGTAAACAATTTTTGAAAAAAATCGAAAGGTTTACTTTTAGCTACGAAAATTTTTGTAGCCACAAAACGTGGATGACACTTTTAGCTACGAAAAGTTTCGTCGCTAAAGGCTGTAAACAATTTTTGAAAAAAATAGAAAGGTTTACTTTTAGCGACGAAAAGTTTTGTAGCTAAAAAACGTGGATGAAGCTTTTAGCTATGACCATTTTCATCGCTAAAGGCTGTAAACAATTTTTGAAAAAAAAAAAATGAAAGGTTTACTTTTCATAGCTAAAAAATGTGGATGAGACTTTGAGCTACGGAAAGTTTCATCGCTAAAGGCTGTAAACAATTTTAGAAAGAAAAAATTGAAAGGTTTACTTTTAGCTACGAAAATTTTCGTAGATAAAAAACGTTGATGAGACTTTTACCTACGAAATATTTCATAGGTAAAAGTCTCTTTTTAAAAAAATATTCCAGCTCAAATTTCCTAATATACACCTGTTACAATATAATTCATCATATTCTTCCTGATATACACCTGTTATATAATATATTTCATTATATTCACATTCACATCGATCTAAACCCAAACTACATAAATCCATCCAGACATAAACTACATTCATCCAAACATAAACTGCATCCAGCCAAACACAAACAATCCTATGAAAAAAAAATGAAAAGAGAGAGAACATATGAGAGGTGATCCAAACAAATGAAAAGAAAAACAACCTTAACCTAAATCTAAACCTATAACCTACACTTATAGGTTTAGGTTATAGGTTTAGGTTTAGGTTAAGGTTAGGTTAAGTTTAGGTTATAGGTTATAGGTTATGGGTTATAGGTTAAGGTTTAGGTTTATAGGTTTTGGTTTAGGTTAAGGTTATAGGTTTAGGTTTAGGTTTAGGTTATAGGTTTAGGTTTAGGTTTAGGTTATAAGTTATAGCTTTAGGGAATGAAAATAGGTTAAGATTTAGGTTTAAGAAATCAGGTTCTGGTTCGGGTTTGGTATCGGGTTTAGGTTTCGATTTTCAAGTTTAGGTTTAGGTTTAGGTTAAGGAATTGAGATTAGGATTAGGTGTAGGTTTAGGTTTAGGGATTTGAGAATACATTTAAGTTTTAGGTTTAGGTTATAGGTTTAGGTTTAGGGAATTGAGAATAGGTTTAGGTTTAGGTTTAGGAAATCGGGTTCGGGTTCGGGTTTAGGTTTGGGTTTTCAAGTTTAGGTTTAGGTTAAGGAGTTGAGATTAGGATTAGGTGTAGGTTTAGGTTTAGGGATTTAAGAATACATTTAGGTCATAGGTTTAGGTTTAGGTTATAAGTGTAAGTTATAGGTTTAGGTTTAAGTTAGTTTATAGGTTAAGGTTTAGGGAATTGAGAATAGGTTAAGGTTTAGGTTTAGAAAATCGGGTTCGGGATCGAGTTTAGGTTTGGGTTTTCAAGTTTAGATTTAGGTTAAGGAGTTGAGATTATGATTAGGTGTAGGTTTAAGTTTAGGGATTTGAGAATGCATTTAGGTTTTAGGTTATAAGTGTAGGTTATAGGTTTAGGTTTAAGTTAGGTTATAGGTTAAGGTTCAGGGAATTGAGAATAGGTTAAGGTTTAAGTTTAGGGATTTGAGAATACATTTAGGTTTTAGGTTATAAATGTACGACGTAGGTTTAGGTTTAAGTTAGGTTATAGGTTAAGGTTTAGGGAATTGAGAATAGGTTAAGGTTTAAGTTTAGGGATTTGAGAATACAATTAGGTTTTAGGTTATAAGTGTACGATATAGGTTTAGGTTTAAGTTAGGTTATAGGTTAAGGTTTAGGTAATTGAGAATAGGTTAAGGTTTAGGTTTAGGGATTTGAGAATGTATTTAGGTTTTAAGTTTAGGTTTAGGTTAAGGTTATAGGTTTAGGTTTAGGTTTAAGTTTAGGTTATAGGTTATAGCTTTAGGGAATTGAGAATAGGTTAGTTTAAGTTTAGGAAATCAAGTTCGAGTTTGGGATAGGGTTTATGTAACATTCCAAAAATCGGGGGTCGAGTAAAAACTTCACTCCCGAGTTCCAGAACATCACTTATGCAACATAAATGTGTATGATTGAATGTTGTCTATGTTAATGTATTAAACATGAGTGGGATTAAGCCAGAACAGCATATCATACTCCAGAGACAGTTAAATTAGCAAGCGGAAGACTGTGATACATACATATAATATATAATTGATTGTAAGTCTCCAGAGTGTGAACATGTTACCAGGTTAAACATATACATGTATACCTCAAAATAAAAAGAAAGAATATACATGAGTGCTCTGAAAATATAAAATGACAAGCATCATGGCATCTAATCAACCTCCCTGTAATCCTGTCGATCAGAACACGCATAAAGGAGGGATCCTCATCATCATCATCAAGTCCGGCTCAGCCTCGCAGGCCACGCCATCATCTGCAATCACAATAGGGACTGGTGGGTGTCCGAAAATACTGTCCCGTAACGTGGGAGTGAGTGATCAACTCAGTGGGATAAGAGAGCAAAGATTAGCATGTTCTCAAATCAATCATGCGATAATAGTAAAGCAATAACTCAAGCATTCCTAAATACTGTTGTTAATGCAATATGACGTGACATGATGGATGCCCTCACCGACAATCTTCCTCATACGGCACCATCTTACGCCCGAGGCATGCTTTCTTCCCACAGTGCTCCACATCTTCCAGGCACATGCAATGTGATGGTGATATGATTATCCAAGTTATTATTAGTCCTTTTCATACAGCAATATTGGGAAACTAAGGTACCTTACTTATATCAATCCCAACACAGATCCTGTCTAGGGTCGTCACTCCTAGTAATCTCATACGATGTATATTTTGTAGGTCACTGCAAGGGCTGTCAGGACTGTTGCTCGCACTCTTTGCACCGCTCCCTCATCACCTTATCAATACAGGCCTAATTATCCTTAAGACTGCATCAAGACTCGTCGCCCCCATACGGTGTCAGGATAAACTCAAGGTCACTACAAAGGGCTCGTCACCTGATCAGTGTAGGCCGACAGCAAGAATATAGTGTCCCATACCACCATAATCTGCTCAGAGTAGGGTGCTCACTGGTCACTACGGGGAGGTTTGTGGCCCCAGCGTAGGCCGACAGCTCGACCACGGTGTCTCATACCACCATGCCCGGCTCATGAGTATTTATGGATCAAGGTACCATGGTTGACAGGGTTTACAATGGTAAGTTCAGTACCCTAGGTTCAAGGAGTTATGATTCATACAGGGTGAACAATCAACGGCCAGTCGGGTTACTTGACGGGCTCGACTAGCACGAGCGCATCGCAAGTCGAACGACATGAAGTGCGTGAAACACTTCACGTGGCCTAACCACTGCCGCCAACTCCAAACACGACTCGCATTCATCGACGCGTCCTTCGTGGCAGATACAAGCCAGCAACAAATTTTCTCTGTTACCGACTGCCTGGACTAAGTATAGACCCAAACATTTGTGAATCCACATCATCAATCATATAGGAGTAATGGAAATGAAATACAACAATATAAGCATATTATCGCATGTTATAACATACCACTTAAGCAATTCATTCAACACATGCATTTCATACATACAATGAAATCCATACTTAGCCAACATGATGAAAATCATGTACATCAGCGTATTACTTGAGAATTTAATCTTAAAAATATTTCACAACACTATATACTCAATACATACTAATACAAACATTTATACAAACACTTAGTCTACACACTTAAGTCTACATAGTGTATGTCGACTCAAAGCGCGCATTTGGGTGAATCTCTTCGCCAAACTGATTATGTACGCATTCCTAATATCCTAATGCGACAAAAAGCCATGTCAACCATTTTAGCAAAATATGGATGTATACATTAATTCCTACAAATGACTAAAATGCCCTAAATCTCATATTCTTCCTACGTTTACGAAACAGGAAACGGACAGCATGTTGTACATGTCAAACGGTGTTGCCGTCGATAATCTACTATTAAACGACATTGAAAACTTTGAAATCAGTCAATCAAAGCGTCTAAAATCTGCACCTTTCACTTTACATGTGTATCGTTCCGAACGGAGCGTATACGCTTTGTCTACGGCGATCAGGCGACCTAATACACAAGATGTATAAGCTACTTCGTAATTGGAATCGACGGAACCTTAAATCAGCAAGTGTTGAGGGTTTTCCTTACCTAGAAGTGCGTTGGAATCGCCGAAAAAGAGATCCGAATGCGGTGCTTCGGTACGTGCAAAAGCTACAGCAAGTGGCAGGAGAATCTCTCCCACACTCTCTCATAATCTCTCACTTTTCTCTCTCTCAATCTATGGTTTTAACTAAATTCGGATGGAAGAGAAATGAGAGGGTTTAAGGCCCTTATATAGCCCAAAACCTTCCTAAAATAGACTTGGGAACAAGGTTTACTTGGGTTATAACCAAATCGGGGCTGCTCTAGTCCAAAAGAGCATTTTTGGAGGTCCCCTGGCCGAACGCAATCAGACTTAAGCTCATGCATACTGGATCTAGCGCACATCAAGTTTTCAGATCGGAAGAGCTCGCAGATTGCACGTGGTGGTCCAATTTCCGTTTAGCGGTCATCACACCTAAATCAGGTCTACAAGTCTCATGATATGAAAGAGAAATTTTTCCTGATCCGAGGGTGTAATTTGGCTGAATTCTGACGGTTAGAACGCTTAATAATAACGCGCCAAGTCACGTGCCAGATTTGAATTAAATTTTTCAAATATAACCCTTTTCTCACTCTCTTCACTCCAAGCTCAATGAAATAGCCTCTGAACGTCGGTTGGGCTTGATTTTCGAAACAATTGTCAAGTCCTACAAGGCGGTCGCAATGGTCTAAGATTATAGGTATCGGACTTTCGACGCGCGGTATAGATCCAATACAAAGTTTCAAAGGGTTCCTGAGAACAAACCGGTTTAGAGTTTGATCCTAGGTTTCAGGATATTATAGCGTCATTGGTTCTTCAAGTTTTGGGTCTTGTAGAACGTATTTAAAGTGTTCAGGAACAATTTTTCAGCTACTTCAGCGTTGCGCTAGCTAACTTACGCTTAGTTTCTGAAGGAATTAATCCTAAGTGATTTCTTTGGCTATGGAATTGGGTTCTGAGTCGTTACCAAGGTGTTTTGGTTGACCCATTGCCTAAGGATGTCTAATCTCAGGTTGAAAAAAATTCGGGGTGTTACAGTTTAGGTTTAGGTTTAGGTTAAGTAGTTGAGATTAGGATTAGGTGTAGGTTTAGGTTTAGGGATTTGAGAATACATTTAAGTTTTAGGTATAGGTTTAGGTTTTAGGTTATAGGTTTAGGTTTATGTTATAGGTTTAGGTTAAGGTTAGGTTATAAGTTATAAGTTTCGGTTATATGTTATAGGTTTTAGGTTAAGGTTTATGTTATAGGTTTTGGTTAAGGTTTAGGTTTAGGTTATAGGTTATATGTTATAGGTTATAGCTTTAGGGAATTGAGAATAGGTTAAGGTTTAGGTTTAGGAAATCGGGTTCAAGTTCGGGATTGGGTTTAGGTTTGGGTTTTCAAGTTTAGGTTAAGGTTTAGTTAGGGAGTTGAGATTAGGATTGGGTGTAGGTTTAGGTTTAGGGATTTAAGAATACATTTAGGTTTTAGGTTTAGGTTTAGGTTTAGGTTTTAGTTTATTAGTTTAGGTTATAGGTTTAGGTTGAGGTTAAGGTTAGGTTATAGGTTATAAGTTTAGGTTATAGGTTATAGGTTATAGGTTAAGGTTTATGTTATATGTTTTGGTTAAGGTTATAAGTTATAGCTTTAGGAGTTGAGAATAGGTTAAGGTTTAGTTTTAGGAAATCGGGTTCAGGATCAGGTTTGGGTTTGGGTTTGGGTTTTCAAGTTTAGGTTTAGGTATAGGTTAGGGAGTTGAGATTAGGATTAGGTGTAGGTTTAGGTTTAGGGATTTGAGAATACATTTAGGTTTTAGGTTTAGGTTTTAGTTTATAGGTTTATGTTATAGGTTTAGGTTTTGGTTTTAGGTTTAGGTTAAGGTTATAAGTTTAGGTTATAGGTTATAGGTTATAGGTTAAGGTTTAGGTTATAGGTTTTAGTTTAGGTTAAGGTTATAGGTTTTGGTTTAGGTTTAGGTTTAGGTTTAGGTTATAGGTTTAGGTTAAGGTTATAGGTTTAGGTTATAGGTTTAGGATAGGTTTAGGTTTAGGTTATAGGTTATAGGTTATAGCTTTAGGGAATTGAGAATAGGTTAAGGTTTAGGTTTAGGAAATCGAGTTCGGGTTCGGGATCGGGTTTAGGTTTGGGTTTTCAATTTAGGTTTAGGTTTAGGTTAGGGGGTTGAGATTAGGATTAGGTGTAGGTTTATGTTTAAGGATTTGAGAATACATTTAGGTTTTAGGTTTTGGTTTTAGATTTGATTTATAGGTTTATGTTTAGGTTTTAGGTTTAGGTTAAGGTTAGGTTATAGGTTATAGGTTATAGGTCATAGGTTATAGGTTAAGGTTTAGGTTATAGGTTTTGGTTTAGGTTAAGGTTATAGGTTTTGGTTTTGGTTTTGGTTTTGGTTTAGGTTTAGGTTTTAGGTTTAGGTTAAGGTTATAGGTTTAGGTTTAGGTTATAGCTTATAGCTTTAGGGAATTGAGAATAGGTCAAGGTTTAGGTTTAGGAAATCGGGTACGGGTTCGGGATTGGGTTTAGGTTTGGGTTTTCATGTTTAGGTTTAGGTTTAGGTTTAGGTTAGGGAGTTTAGATTAGGATTAGGTGTAGGTTTAAGTTTAGGGATTTGAGATTACATTTAAGTTTTAGGTTTAGGTTTAGGTTTTAGGTTTTAGTTTATAGGTTTAGGTTATAGGTTTAGTTTTAGGTTTAGGTTTTAGGTTTGGGTTAAGGTTTAGGTTTTAGGTTTAGGTTTAGGTTTAGGTTTTAGGTTTAGGTTTAGGTTTTAGGTTTTAGGTTTAGGTTTAGGTTTTAAGTTTAGGTTAAGGTTATAAGTTTAGGTTACAGGTTATAGGTTATAGGTTAAGGTTTAGGTTATAGGTTTTGGTTAAGGTTTATGTTTAGGTTTAGGTTATAGGTGGTTATAACTTTAGGGAATTGAGAATAGGTTAAGGTTTTGGTTTAGGAAATTGGTTTTGGCTTCATGATCGGGTTTAGGTTTGGGTTTTCAAGTTTAGGTTTAGGTTTAGGTTTAGGTTAGGGAGTTGAGATTAGGATTAGGTGTAGGTTTACGTTTAGGGATTTGAGAATATATTTAGGTTTTAGGTTATAGGTTTAGGTTTAGGTTTTAGGTTTTAGGTTTAGGTTTAGGTTATAAGTTATAGCTTTAGGGAATTGAGAATAGGTTAAGGTTTAGGTTAAGGAAATTTGGTTCAGATTTAGGTTTGAGTTTTCAAGTTTAGGTTTAAGTTAAGGAGTTGAGATTAGGATTAGGTATAGGTTTAGGTTTAGGGATTTGAGAAGACATTTAGGTTTTAGGTTATAAGTGTAGGTTATAGGTTAAGGTTTAGAGAATTGAGAATAGGTTAAGGTTTAGGTTTAGGGATTTGAGAATACATTTAGGTTTTAGGTTTAGGTTTAGGTTAAGATTATAGGTTTAGGTTTAAGTTTAGGTTATAGCCTATAGCTTTAGGGAATTGAGAATAGGTTAAGGTTTAGGTTTAGGAAATCAGGTTCAGCTTCAGGTTTGGGTTTAGGTTTAGGTTTTCAAGTTTAGGTTTAGGTTTAGGTTAGGGAGTTGAGATTAGTATTAGGTGTAGGTTTAGGTTTAGGGATTTGAGAATACATTTAGGTTTTAGGTTTAGGTTATAGGTTTTAGGTTATAGGTTTAGGTTTAGGTTTAGGTTATAAGTTATAGCTTTAGGGAATTGAGAATAGGTTAAGGTTTAGGTTTAAAAAATTGGGTTTGGGTTCGGGATCAGGTTTAAGTTTGGGTTTTCAAGTTTAGGTTTAGGTTAAGGTGTTGAGATTAGGATTAGGTGTAGGTTTAGGTTTAGGAATTTGAGAATACATTTAGGTTTTAGGTTTAGGTTTAGGTTTTAGTTTATAGGTTTAGGTTATAGGTTTAGGTTAAGGTTTGGTTATAGGTTATAAGTTTAGGTTATAGGTTATAGGTTATAGGTTAAGGTTTAGGTTATAGGTTTTAGTTAAGGTTTAGGTTTAGGTTATAGGTTATAGCTTTAGGGAATTGAGAATAGGTTAAGGTTTAGGTTTAGGAAATTGGGTTTGGGTTTGGGATCGGGTTTAGGTTTGGGTTTTCAAGTTTAAGTTTAGGTTTAGGTTAGGGAGTTGTGATTAGGATTAGGTGTAGGTTTAGGTTTAGGGATTTGAGAATACATTTAGGTTTTAGGTTTAGGTTTCGGTTTAGGTTATAGGTTTAGGTTTTTGGTTTTAGGTTTAGGTTAAGGTTATAAGTTTAGGTTATAGGTTATAGGTTTTGGTTTAGGTTAAGGTTATAGGTTTTGGTTTAGGTTTAGGTTTAGGTTTTAGGTTTAGGTTAATGTTATAGGTTTAGTTTATAGGTTTAGGTTAGGTTTAGGTTTAGGTTATAGGTTATAGGTTTCTTCTTTTTTTTTTAGTTCTAGGTTATAGCTTTAGGGAATTGAGAATAGGTTTAGGTTTAGGTTATAGCTTTAGGGAATTGAGAATAGGTTAAGGTTTAGGTATAGGAAATCGGGTCCGGGTTCAGGTTTAGGTTTGGGTTTTCAAGTTTAGGTTTAGGTTTAGGTTTAGGTTAGGAGTTAATATTAGGATTAGGTTTAGGTTTAGGTTTAGGGATTTGAGAATATATTTAGGTTTTAGGTTTAGGTTTAGGTTTAGGTTTTAGTTTATAGGTTTAGGTTATAAGTTTAGGTTTAGGTTTTAGGTTTAGGTTAAGGTTAGGTTATAGGTTATAAGTTTAGGTTATAGGTTATAGGTTATAGTTTAAGGTTTAGGTTATAGGTTTTGGTTTAGGTTAAGGTTATAGATTTTGGTTTTGGTTTTGGTTTAGGTTTAGGTTTAGGTTTAGGTTTTAGGTTTAGGTTAAGGTTATAGGTTTAGGTTAGGTTTAGGTTTAGGTTATAGGTTATAGGTTATAGCTTTAGGGAATTAAGAATAGGTTAAGGTTTAGGTCTAAGAAATCGGGTTCGGGTTCGGGATCGGGTTTAAGTTTGGGCTTTCAAGTTTAGATTTATGTTAGGGAGTTGAGATTAGGATTAGGTGTAGGTTATAAGTTTAGTTTATAGGTTGTAGGTTATAGGTTAAGGTTTAGGTTATAGGTTTTGGTTTAGGTTAAGGTTATAGGTTTAGGTTTAGGTTAAGGTTATAGGTTTGGGTTTAAGTTATAGGTTTAGGTTATAGGTTATAGGTTATAGCTTTAGGGAATTGAGAATAGGTTTAGGTTATATGTTTAGGGTGTTGTTTAGGTTAAGGGTGTGGTCCCTGCAAATACAGATATAAACACGACCTGTCCAAATGGCCAGGCCCCTCCAATATTTTACATAGGAAATGAACAGCTTCATCATGGTCATAATAGCGGTTCCCACCTTTCAGAGATCCCCACTCATCCGGATAGCTCCGACGCACATCCATGTCTGCTCCATTAATTTCAAGCAAATATATAAATGTGGCATGTCCAAATGGTCAGGCCCCTCCAATGTTGTTCATAAAAAATTGACAGCTTCATCATGGTCATAACAGTGGTTCCCACCTTTCAGGGACCCCCGCTCATCCGAATAGCTCCGACGCACATCCGGGTCTGCTCCATTAATTTTGAGCAAATATATAAATATGGCCTGTCCAAATGGTCAGGCCGCTCCAATGCTGTCCATAGGAAATGGACAGCTTCATCATGGTTATAACAGTGGTTCCCACCTTCCAAGGACCCTTGCTCAACATCTGGATAGCTCCGACGCACATCCGGGTCTGTTCCATCAATTTCGAGCAAATACATAAACATGATCTGTCCAAATGGCCAGGCCACTCCAATGTTGTCTATAAGAAATAGACAGCTTCATCATGTTCGGTTAGTAGAGAAGGACAAGCTCTTTATACCAGATGACCTATAGCTGATTAAATTTTCAAGTAAATTGTACGAGGTTTACAGTAATCTTAGAGTGTAGAAAATTTTTAAGTATGTACATTTCAGTCCGATTTATTTCTATAATCATGATAGCCTTGAGAGGGTTGATACGAGGGATGGATTGATTGTAAAAGGGCTGATTAAAACTATTTTGGGTTATCTTGCAGGACATAATGATTTCATGACCAGCAAGATAACCCAATATAGTTTTAATCGGTCCTTTCGCAATTAACCCATCCCTCGTATCAACCCTCCTAAGGCTATTATGATTAGGAAAGAACTTGGACTAAAATGCATAGACTTGGAAATTTTTTGCACTCCAAGATTACTGTAACCCTCGTACAATGTATATTTAATGATGTATATAATACAATGTATATAACATGAAATGGTACATGAGTGAGACAAACAACGTAACCTTTTATATACAAGCTAAAAATTGATAAGTTAAGATTGTCCTATCGAGGAGATTCTTAGGCGTAGTCCATTTGCTGTTAAGACAAATAGGCATGAGTTTGAATTATTAGACCATGGGCCCCACCTGTCATTGAAAATCAAGGATTAAAATCAGTATATTGGGTATCATATCATTCACCACCGATAAGGCGGCCATTTTTGTTGGTGTTTGGTTTGCAGCCATTTTTGGAGTGGCAGAAAATAATTTCTTTTACATTATAACACAAATAGTGGGGTACAATGTAATTCGAGTCACAATGTACTAAACTAGACATGTGGAGAGAGAGACAGAGAGAGATATTATTTATAAGTCTCTTTTCTCATATGTGAGAGGAAATGGCAAAAAATAAGATTTTTTTTTTATTTTTTCTTTGGTGAAGACAGAAAATCAGTTTTTTTCTTTTCATAAGCATCCTTTTTAAAGGTCAACAATTATCCATGTGGTTCCAGAACCAATGTACCTAGATGTTCCAATTTCCCATAAAATTTGCATAACACTCTTTGAAGCTTCAAAATATGCATAAATGAAATGCGTATAGTGATTCTATCATCAAGATAAATGTCAACATCTGATACCTAAGTGAACAAGAGTGCAAGTCTAACAAAAGCACTAACAGATGAAATTTAACAAGTTACACATGAAGAAGAAGAAAAGAATCATAAAAAAGATATATGAGTAAACAACATGTATAGCAACTCTTTGTCACAAAATTTATTTCAATGTGTTGATGGTGGGTGGTTTAGGTTGTGTTGTAGAAGAGACCACATATCATTTATTCCTCAGCCCACTAGATTGATTTAGCATTCTTTCATTCCTCAGCGCACTGGCATCCAAGTGAGACATCGAATCCATACTAATCCACTAATCAAGTGAGGAACACATGCACAAAAATAGTAGTGGTTTGCAGAAAAAACAAAGATATTGACAATGGCCCCATCCAATGCACGTGTTGACCATATGTCTAATGAGTGGACTGGCCTCATCTATTTCTATATTTATATATTCTAACAAAAAGCTCTAGATAAACCCAATCCAGTAACAACAAGATTCTTAATAACATATTTCAAGCTACCACATTATCAACTAGACAAGCAGCTTTGTATGCAAGATATGAAAATGGAAGATATACAAATAACATCAATGACATAAAACTAAACCTATGGCTTAAAGTATGGTTGGTTAGTCAAGTAGCTTGGTTAGCTTGCCCCTAGAAGTATTCTTCACATGACCCATTATTTCATATCATGGGTTCTCCACATTGCAACCCAATCTCAAGTACCAAATGTTACAGATATTATGGGTTCTTAGCACAATCACATGCCCATGTTAGCAGTTCATTGTTATATTTGAGCTCAAACTTCCAACTTCTTCCTATTTTTCTTTAACTCTTATCAAATTAAGAGTAGCATGAGGTGTGTGTGTGTGTGTGTGTGTGCGTGTGTGCGTGTGTGTGTGTGTGTGTGTATATAACAAACAAACAAAATAATTGTACTGATAGATTAGAAAGACAAAAGCTCCTTCTTCCTCTAATTTCATAGCTTAACAACATGCCCTAAATTTGTAGAGCAGAGAAACAACACTATCAAAAAGACAATAGCCCATGTACACATCTTTAAAATGGTTAGCCAGCTACTAAGACCAAACAAAAGTAGGCCAAGAAAAGGCTTAAAAGAGGCTAATTGTGGAAAAGAGTACATTACCCCTTGAAAACAAGTAGATGTGTCTAATATGATCAGGATATTTAAGGAAATATGATCAGGAAACAAGTAGATGTGTCTAATATATCAGGATATTTAAGGAAATATGATCAAGAAACAAGTAGATGTGTCTAATATGATCAAGATACTAATTTGAATAGTATAAGCATTTTCAAGTTCTTATACGGTCATAACTAAGGAAATAAGATCCATGGATAATTTCTCTTTGTAGCCACAAGTAGATGTGTCTAATATGATTAGGATATTTAAGGATAATAAACCCTTATTGAGAAATATTTTCAACACAAATTAACTAAGCAAATGAATAGTGAATCCATATAGAATAGGTTAAGGGGTAATTAAAATTTGACTTTTCAAGGCACTACCCTAATAAAGGCTCAAGTAGAAAAGTGCAATTTTATGTAATTGTCTTCGGGTCACTAAGGATGATCACTAACCGTGGATTGAATCAATTTAGCATGGAGAAGCTCAACAACTCCAACTATCAATATTGGTGATTGTGTATGAAAGCTTATGAAGGAAAGATAGGTGATGCTTGAAAAACTCAAATACTTCAAATGCTAGAGAACAAGCTAGCCTTCATCTCTCAAGGTAATACTATGATTGTTTAATACTTTTTGAATGTTAAAGTTATTTTGGATCCTAAACTTGTGAGTAAAACAAGACTAATGCAATGTTTAATCTAGGAGCTTTAAAAAGAATACATTTCCCTTATTACATCTCTTCAAGGGTAGTAATTGAGTTAGAAAATATTTTATCAAATCAAGAAGCTTTGGCATTACAAATGACCCAAATTTCACTTTTAGTAAGTAAAAGAAAGGTTCTAACTCAAATCAGAAGAAGAATCTTTTTTTTTCCTACAGATAACAAAAGAACTTTTAAAGTTAAGTTCAAGAAAGGAAAACTTACAATTGAGAAAAGTCTCAGTGGCCCAAGAATTTTCAATGCTTCAAAAGTGGAAATTGGGCATATAAAAAAAGGACAGTAGACCCAGACTATCTATGACAATATCAGAACGTCAAAGTACCAATCGAACATCTGATGTGCAGGTGTAAGATGTTCTAAAGAGTTGCATGAAGTACCAATCGAACCTTCAACGGCAATATTAAAAACTTGTTTTCTTTAATCCTAAAATCCTCACATCCTCGATTCATAAAATTCCCAAACCACCAATTTGTAAAATCAGAAAATCCACAATTTCAAAAGTCCTCAAATCCCCAAAATTCTAAAATCCCTAAATCCCTAATTTGTAAAATCAGAAAAACCCATTTTGGGGTCCACATTCAAATCGAGAATCTACAAACTACTAACTCCCAATTTCGGCATTAATATTGAGAGAGATTGAGAGAGAGAGAGAGATACCTCCCTGTCATGAATGAACTTCAACTAAGCTGACAAAGAGAGAGAGAGAGGGCGTGCATGGGTAGGCATTCAGCAACGGTCCGCAAGAGAGATCAAAGAGAGAGGAAGAGAGAGACAGAGAGAGGTGGTGAGAGAGATAGAGAAAGGAGAGGGTGGAGATCAGAGAGAGAGGAAGAGAGAGATAAAGAGCGAGAGGAGGAAGAGGGAGTGAGAGAGAGAGAGAGAGAAAGAGAGAGAGGAGACTGCCGCAGATTAGGGCAATCTCTCACGGACTTGTGTTAGGTTACAGGTTGAGTAGCGAGTTGGCTACTGAAGTGACATCACCAAGTTCTGTGGGCCCCACTATGATGTATGTGTTGTATCCACATTATCCATCCATTTTGAGATTTATTTTAGGACATGAGCTAAAGAATGAGGCAGATAAAAAGATGTAGCAGACCTCACCACAAAAAATAGTGGGGAGAGTGATTCCCACCATTGAAACTATCCTAAGGCCCACCATAATTTTTATTTGAAATCCAACCTATTCAAAAGCTAAAAAAGACATGAAATAAGGTAAAACATAAATATCAGCTTGATCTAAAACTTTCGTGGCCTTTAGAAGTTTTTAGTGGTGGGTGTCACTGTTCCCACTGTTTTCTATGTTGGGGTCCACTGGAGCTTTGGATTTATCTTTGGATATTGCCCTAAAATGATCTCTCCAAATAGATGGAAGGTGTGGATATAAAATATACATCATGGTGGGGCCCAAAAAAGGGCATGCTTGAGTTGAGTATAGAGTTTGTGCACGTGTTCTACTATGGTTATCGGGAGAATGGTGACCTCCAATCAGCTCTTAGGTGTCCCTTGGACTATCATGATCTTGAATCACATTTTAGGTTCTCATCACATGAGATTGTGGTTAACGTCCTATAATTTACAATTCAAGTTCTATAATCTGATTCATTTATCATGGAAATCGAATTAGTCCTCAAGCTTGAAAGGTTATATAACAATCAGATTTTTTTCTTTTAAAGTTTGTAGCTGAAAGATCCATTCTCAGTTGCATTTTGTCAATTATTTTGTAGTGCAGGTTTAATCATTACGTCATATCATGTTGTCATGAGTTTCTAAACACTTAGATTCGTTCTTCTCTTTAGATGGTCTTTCATGAATACATGACAAATGAGAGTTCTGATGTATATCATATAGTTACCAGCATCAACCTGTACCCTCAGACCTTTTTTTGATATCTTATCTGAAATGATTTCAGGAAATAGGATGGGTGCCTCAGCATCTTATTGCTCAAGATAAACCTACCTAGTTGTAGCATTAGCTTGTTCTGCTAATGTTGTAGAGAAACCATAAGAAAATATATGGTTTTAGTATTTCTTTTGTTAATATAAATCTTATTGCAATGTTGCAACCTAGGTGATTGACTAAGTGGCCATATTCAGGGATGCATATTGAACACCAATTTCTATGGCTTAAATGGTCCAAAAAAAAAAAAAACAAATGTACTACATGGACAGATAATATATACATTTAAGTGGCCCATATTCAGGACTTCATCACTAAGTTATTGCCTTACCTAATCCACGCACTCTCCTCTTCGAATCATCCTCTCCTAAAAGTTACATATACTTGGTATGGCATATACACAATTCATTAAATCCTACATTCTATCTAATAAATGTGCTTCTGTAATATTATTTAATCGTCCCATTTGTGATGCATTGATTGTGATGAGAACAAAGTCTCATGTCTGATTCAATGAGCTGGATGAAAAAAAAAAAAAACCTATCATGCTCACATTCTTACTTTGTGCCGTGATTTTTTTGAAAGAATTTTTTTATATAAATTCATATTGTTCTTTATTAAATTTGATCGCGTGATTGCAATTACTTTGCTTAATTCAACTCCACAAGTCCCCATCACATCCTGATGAATGTGGCACTTTGGCATTCCATTGTGAAATTATTGGTATTTCCATGTTGGTACTGCAGCCAGTGGATCTAAGGTTATGCTTCAATAATCCACCGTTGAAGGCAGAATAGGACCAGTTGCACCTATACTCAGTGGTTCAGCTAACAGGTTGGGCCAGGCCTGGGTTCCAAAATTTAGCTCATGGGTTGTGCTTGGCAGGCCCCAGCATAGCCCTACTAATTGTACCGTGGGGCCCATCAGATGAGCAGCACAATCAACTATTATAAGCCTAATAGCCGATTGAGATGGACCGCTACAAAATCGTCTTAAAACAAATTCAACTAAAAAAGAAATATTATAATAAGCTTATGGCTTATCCTTTCACAACCATACATTTGTTCAGTTGACTGAGGCCAACGACCTGATTTTTGGGACTCTTTGTATTTTCCCTTCATATAAGTCTGGTTGACCTTATTAAGGTTTGTAGGCCCTAAGAAGTTTTTAATGATGAGCATTCTATCACCACAATTTCCCTTAGATGTGGAACCACGTCCTAGAATGGACTAGTAACACCATAATTTCCCCTAGATGTGGTCCACCTGATATTTGAATCTGTTCAATTTTTGGAACCAGAATGGACTGGAATTTCCCCTAGATGTGGTCCACCATGACGTGTGTCAAACATCAACACCATGCATTTGATGGGTCCCTTTTAAATTATGGGATATCCCAAAAATCAACCGTATACGGAACTCCGGTGGACCATACCATCTAAAATCATGTGAAGACATGCCTAAAACATATAAAAGCACGATGTGGGCTCCACCTAAAATTTGGATGCGTCTAAAACTTGGTATGACCCCTCATCCAAGTGGTACACACATAATGGATGGGCTGGATTTGTGGACCACATCTCGATGGGCCCAAAAAATAATTATAAATGTTTTAATGAAGGGTAACCCCCCTCAACTTTTGTATGTGGTGTGGCCAACACAAGTCACAGATTGACTTGATTTTTAATCTCTGGGCCCACCATGGAATTGTGCATCTAACTGATGGGGTAGATGTTTGACACGCATTATGGTGGGGCCCACACAACTGATGGGGATATGACCCCTTTTTTGGATCAACCCTTAAAATGATCCATTAAAATGAATGGACAGAGTGGATCAGTAACATACATCATGGTGGGCCCCATAAATCTCAGTACTTTTCGTCCATCACCAGCCCCCAAAACCAAATCCCTTCTAATCCTCCCGTGTGTGCCCATCTTCCCAAAACCCAAACCTAAAACTCTCTCTCTCTCTCTGTCTCTCTCGCGTGCACCCTCTCCTCTCTCTCTCTCTCTCTCTCTCTCTCTCTCTCTCTCTCTCTCTCTCTCTCTCTCTCTCTCTCTCACCCTCTCCCTCCTCTCTCTCTCTCTGTCTCTCTCTTCCTCTCTCTCTGATCTCTCCACCCTACTGTTGCCGAACGCCCTACCCACGCACGCCTTCTCTGTCTCTCTAAAGCTCAGTTGAAGGCTAGCTCATTGACGACCGTTCAGTATCTCTCTCTCTCTCTCTCTCTCTCTCTCTCTCTCTCTCTCTCTCTCTCTCTCTCTCTCTCAATCTCAATACCAATTTAGGGATTTGGGGATTTGGGGATTTTAGGGATTTATGTGCGTCTAAGATGACGATTTGGGTATTTCATTTGGGGGTTTATTCCATATAGGCTTCAATCTTTTTAACTTCAGTTTAATTTTCTTAAGGGTCCAGGACTATTACTTGAATTGATGATTTAGTGCATTGTTAAGAGTTTTTGGTTTATTTGGTATGGGTTCTCTCAGATTGTGATATTTTGTAATCTTCTTCAGTTTTGGTGTTGTTGGTTGCCTAAACAGTTATGTTGGAGTGTTTCAATAGTTTGATGCATGATTTTGAGTGATTGCTGGATATGTGATCTGTGTTGGTTGCCCCGGAATGGCTAAGTAAATGTGGATCACATTTACCTGGTTATTTAGTGGCTGCCAGCATTCCAATGGGGGAGTTATATAATTATTAATTCACCAGATACAGCTCTTTCTCATGTGCTAGTCCCTTCACAATCTCAGACAACTCCTTTCATATGGCCACTGAATAGAGATGATAGGCATGGAATGATCTTAAATGTTGAATTGATGTTCTTGGCTATAGATCATGATGACTGTATGCTTTTAATACCATAATTAATATGGGTGTTTTCTAATTATACATGCATTTGAAGGTGTGGGTTTCCTTTGTTGTCACGATCACATGTCAAGGGAGAGTTGTATTATATAGATGTATGGATCTCAGAATTCTTATTATTCCATCACCACTTAAAGGATTTTAGGATGAACTTGTGATTATTTTTATTTTGTTATTTTGTTGTGAGGGAACTTATGATGAATTGTAATGAAAGGTGGTCTCCCCTATCTAGTTCAATGATGAGGGTGCAACTTTGCCTTATTGTACATGTGAGTCTTAATATTAATTGATATGTGATATTGCCATCAGATTAGTTAGTACTTGCATTAAGATTTATTTCAAGTCTTCAGATCCGAAGAGGCCCATCATGCTTGATCTAGATCAACTTATGTATAATACCAATTTTAGCTAATCATTGGACTTGATGAAACGTGGAATTTAAGTTCCTACTGTAATGTGGTTTAGCGAGTCTTCACTATTATAATGTTGAAACATGGAATTTAAGTTCCTACTATAATGTGCTTTAGCTTACTTCACTATTATAATGTCTTATATGTGGATGTCATCCGGTGCATTCATTAAGATATAATTGAGGTCCATATGATCTAACAAGAGATTCACTCATCATTTAAGAATATTCTTATAACTAAGATTTGGTAGATTGAACTATCCGTTTAAATGTTTTTTCATTAGGCCTAATACTCAAAGACATTTTAGATGGTTTTATAAATGGTTTTTAGTTATTGGTCTTTTGTTTTAACTATTAGAAGGTTTTAATTACACTTGATGTTGACTCCCATGGTTGAGGTCTTATGCTCCACCACTTAATTTTTGTAGGTATTGAATTAAGGGTGGATGGCAATGACTTTATTTTATTTATCGAGCCTCTTTGACATTCTAGATAGTACTTTTGTTATACTTTGAAAAATATGAGGGGCTTCTTGTCGTGGGTAGAAATCGACTATTAGTGGTTTAGAAGCTACGTGTTTTCGGGGCTACAAGTTTCATAATAACCATAGGTATTTATGGTGACAATCCTAGTGTGGGGTCATAACTGTGAAGTTGGACAACACTAATTTCCTCGAATGGTCTCAATTTGCTAAGATGTATATCGTTGAGGGAGGAAAGCTAGGGCATGTGATCAAAGTTAATGATCAAAGTCTTAAGCTAGGTACCATCCATGACATATTTATACACTCAAGTAAGGTAGGACGAAGTCACACTAACACCTATTTGGGCCGAATGGGAGAGACTCCATTCTAATATCAAGCCACTCCCCTTACACAAGATGACCAATCTAATAGCATAAGTTAGTAATGTATAACCTTAACCTATAAGAAAAGCCTAGATCCAATGATTTGAGAAGTGCATGAAACCAATTAGATCTAGGTCCAGGTCTTCAAAAATAAGATCCGGACCTAAAAGGACCTGGACCTGACAATATCAGGTCTTCTCTCTGATTTTGCATAGTAGAGATTTGGCATAAAACCCATTAGTGAAAAGCTATCCACCTCTTAACATGCTCATCTACAGCCAGGGATTGAAAACCTTTAGGAAATCCTACAAAAACATACTTTCTCTAACAGGCAAGGTATTTGTAGGCCTACTAACATGATGAACCTCTCTCTCTCTCTTGGCAATGGGCATCCTTCTCTTCATTTTACATTTATTATTCGCATATGAATTAAATCTCTTGTTTTAAGTAGTTGATATTAGCATTATACATGAGGACTTTCTCATCTTCTAGAGCTTTTCTTTCACGTTAGAAATGTTTGTTTACTTAGCATTGTATTTCTGTTCTCAATATGAAGATAAAATGTGTATTTCTATTATTACAAACCTTAATGAGATTGTATATTACATTTTTTTTCTTGACTTATTATTGTAATTAGTTAGTTTATAGTTGTGACTTGTAATTTATAGATTTGTAAGTTAGATAATTAATTACTCGTTTGAGGATTTCTATGGGGCCATACATAGATATGGTGTGTTTTTGGTGGCATAGAATCGCTCAAATTATTCCATTTTGGACAATTCAAGGTTAAATGGATAGTATGCTTTCATATAATCTATTTAAATGTTCATGCCTGATCCGTGGTCCATCTCCTCATTTCTCTTTGGATCTGTTTCTTCCGTTCCGTATCCAATGTCAAATATCTTTAGATTACTTTAGATTTTTAGCATTGGAATGTAATATAAGATCAACTTATCTGGAGAGGCATGGAGAGATGCTGTCAAATTTTTGGCATGGACGTTTAAGTGGGAATATGAAAGTATTACAATCTATCCAACCTTAGATGAGTAACTAATTTAGAATTTAATTGTATTAGCTAGAAATTGATGGAGCAGACCCGGATGTACGTTGAAGTTATTCGGATGTTGAGTGGGGCTCCCTAGAAGGTGGGAACCACTGTTATGACCATGATGAAGCTGTCCATTTCTTATGGATAGCATTGGAGTGGCCTGGCCATTTGGACAAGCCATATTTATGTATTTACTCAAAATTAATGAAGCAGACCCGGATGTGCGTCGGAGCTATCCAGATGAGCGGGGGTCCCTAGAAGGTAGGAACTGCTGTTATGACCATGATGAAGCTGTCCATTTCCTATGGACAACATTGGAGGGGCCTAGCCATTTGGACAGGCTGTGTTTATGCATTTGCTCGAAATTAATGGAGCAGACCCGGATGTGCGTCGGAGTTATCCAGATGAGCGGGGTCCCTAGAAGGTGGGAACCACTGTTATGACCATGATGAAGTTGTTCATTTCCTATGGACAGCATTAGAGGGGCTTGGCCATTTGGACAGGCCGTGTTTATATCTGTATTTGCAGGGACTACATCCTAAACTTATAACCTAAACCTATTCTCAAATCCCTAAATCTATAACCAATAACCTATAACCTATAACCTAAACCTAACCCTAAACTAAAACCTATAACCTATAAGCTATAACATAAACCTATAACCTAAACCTAACCCTAAAGCTATAGCCTATAACCTAAACCTAACCCTAAAGCTATAACCTATAACCTAAACCTAACCCTAAACCAAATCCCTAAAGTTATAACCTATAACCTAAACCTAACCCTAACCTAAACCTTAACCTATAACCTATAAGCTATAACATAAACCTATAACCTATAACCTGACCTTAACCTAAGCCTAAAACGTTAACCTTAACCTATAACCTAAACCTATTGTAGACACCCCACCTAGGCTAACATCTTAAGAAGGCTAAGACCATTCAGGAACTATGATCCTGAACCAAGCCTTAATCCTAGCCTAAACCTAACCCTGACCCAAAAATCCTAAAATTCCAACCTGCAACCAGAAACCGTAATCCAAACTGTTCAAATCCACATACAACCCTGTCTCTACCCTATACCCTAACTAGGACCCCCCTTTACCCAAGCCTAAGCCCACCTATCTGAGCAGCAAACCCCAAAAGAAGAACACCAGGTGAACCAACATAACGTACAAAGCCCGCACGCGTGAGCATGGCCCAAATGAAGCCTGGGCCGTAGTCTGACTGCCGCAGGCGGTACTTCAAATGCCACCGCTCGTGGCTTGCATGTGGACAGCTATTCCAGCGTCCAAAAGTTAAATTTCTCCTGGATTTACCCCCCAACCTTCACCATTTACCATTTTACCATCCTCAAGAGCCAATAAGGGTGCGCCACATGGTGCTTCTCTCTCCCTAGCCAATCACAAGCCTCCATTTCATTATTTTAACCCTTACCGACCCCCTATTTACCATATAGCCATTGGAGTAGGCGATAAATAGCTCTCTTCACTTCTCATTCCAACAAGCCTCAACAACCAAGAGAGCCACTTCTCATCCAAGGGAGAAAAAGAGAGAAAGAGACTGAGGAAGAGAGTGAAGGTGGGAAGGAGCTCCCAAGCCTTCAAGTCTAGATTTTCTTGCTACCCCCTAGCCTTCCTCTCAACCTTGTCCAACCCATAAGCCTAACCCGGATTGGTTATGGTTCGATTCATATCTTAGCCTACTCAAGATCAATTCAAAGATCCATTTATCTTACAAGCATTTCATCATGACATTTACTCCTTTCTCAACCCCCCTGCTTCTCTAGATCTCTAGTAAACGTATGCTCTGTGACTTACCATATATCGAATCCTATCACATCAGAAATTTCTAGTGATCTAGTTTATTTTTCTTATCTCTTTACATAAACATCATCACATCCTCCTTCTAGACACGCCGTTAGATGTATGCTCTGTGGCTTGCTGAAATCTCAAATCTTGCCGCATCAGAAATCCATGTGTGTGCCAAGTTCCATCTCGGCCACAACATCCATCATCCCTTGAGATTATTTTACCACACTAAGTAGAAACCGTACATTTGTACAGAAAAAGAGGGTGCCTAATATTATCCTTCATTATAACCGATGTCCCTTACCTGAAATCCCAGATCATAGACCAGGAGTCAATCTGAGGTAGGAGAGTCTTCAGATTTCTCCCACCTTACGTATTCCGTGGTTTTAGTCGACCGCGGGATTTTGAGATTTTTCAGCTAGTGGCAACTCCAACATTCATAATCAACCTATCACCCCCACCCCTAATCACCATAACGATAAAGATCAGCGGGGGCTCCGATTTTTAGTGTCTACACCTATAAACTAAAACCCTAAACCTAAACCTAAAACCTAAATGTATTCTCAAATCCCTAAACATAAACCTTCACCTAATCCTAATCTCAACTCCTTAGCATAAACCTAAACTTGAAAACCTAAACCTAAACCCGATCCTGAACCCGAACCCGATTTCCTAAACATAAACCTTAACCTATTCTCAATTCCTTAAAGCTATAACCTATAACCTAAAACTATACTTATAGCCAAAACCTAAACCTTAACCTTAACCTATAACATATACTTACAACCTTAACCTAAACCTATTCTCAAATTTCAAAACTTATACTTATAACCTAAACCTAAACCTTAACCTTAATCTATAACCTATACTTATAACCTTAACCTTAACCTAAACCTTAACCTATAACCTAAACCTTAACCTTAACCTTAACCTATTCTCAAATCCCTAAACCTACACTTATAACCTTAACCTAAACCTATTCTCAAATCCCAAAACCTATAACCTAAACATAAACCTTAACCTAAACCCAAACCTAAACCTATAACCTTAACCTAAACCTAAACCTAGACCTAAACCTATAACCTTAGCCTAAACTTATAACCTATAACCTTAACCTAAACTTATAACCTTAACCTTAACCTAAACCTTAACCTATTCTCAATTCCCTAAAGCTATAATCTAAACCTATAACCTATAACCCAAACCAAACCCTTAAACTATAACCTATAACCTAAACCCAAACCTAAACCTCTATAACCTAAACCTAAACCTTAACCTTAACCTATAACATAAACTTATAATCTTAACCTAAACTCATAACTTTAACATAAACCTATTCTCAAATCTCAAAACCTATACTTATAATATAAACCTAAACGTATACTTATAACTTATAATCTATAACCTAAACCTAAACCTTAACCTATAACTCAACCCTTAACCTATAACCTATAACCTAAACCCAAAACTAAACCTCTATAACTTAAACCTTAACCCATAACCTAAACTTATAACCTTAACCTAAACTCATAACCTTAACCTAAACCTATTCTCAAATCCCAAAAAACTATACTTATAACCTAAACCTAAACCTTAACCTATAACGTAAACCTATACTTATAACCTTAACCTAAACTTATAACCCAAACCTAAACCTATTCTCAAATCCCAAAACCTACACTTATAACCTAAACCTATACTTATAACCTATAACCTAAACCTAAACCTAAAACCTCTATAACCTAATACCTAAACCCAATCCAGAATCTGATTTCTTAAACCTAAACCTTAACCTATTCTCAATTCCCTAAAGCTATAACCTATAACCTAAACCTAAACCTATAACCTTAACCTAAACCTATAACCTAAACCTAAACCTAAAACCTAAATGTATTCTCAAATCCCTAAACCTATAACCTTAACCTAAACTTAAAACTTAACCTAAACCTTAACCTATAACCTATAACCTAAACCTCTATAACCTTAGCATATAACCTATACTTACAACCTTAACCTAAACCTATTCTCAAATCCCAAAACCTATACTTATAACCTTAACGTATAACCTAAACCTATACTTTAACCTTAACCTATACTTATAACCTTAACCTAAACCTATTCTCAATTCCCAAAACCTATACTTATAACCTATAACCCATAACATAAACCTAAAACCTTAACCCAAACCTAAACCTATACTTCTAACCTATAACCTATAACCTAAACTTAAAACCTCTATAACCTAACCTAAACCTTAACCTATAACCTATAACCTAAACTTAAACCTCTATAATCTAGACCTAAACCTTAACTTTAACCTATAACTTAAACTTATAACCTTAACCTAAACTTATAACCTTAACCTTAACTTATAACCTTAACCTAAACTAATAACCTTAACATAAACCTATTCTCAAATCCCAAAACCTGTACTTATAATGTAAGACCCCGTTTATTCTGTATAACTTTCTATGCTTATGTACACAATGATCGACGCCCTTAGCTAGACCTAGATTGGTCGTTCATACTATACACCCAAGTGAACAGAACCTCAAGACCTCGAAATCTATTTCATATCGACCGCCCCGTCGCCGCGATCGTGGAGGTATAACCTGTGCGTCTATACGATACTCCGTTTGTGAGATATACCGTAAAGAATAATTAGTATATCATGTGCGCAAGGCACTATGTACTCTACTCCACACATGTGCACAACACATGTCATACACACATGCACATGTCACACATGGGTGAGAGAATCTCTACCCATGTGTGTGATGTCACACACCCATACCTCCCATCTCTCATGTACACCTCAAGTCAACTCTTTTCCATGCCACACCTCATGTGTGACATCATCACACTATGTCATCCCATGCTCCTTTAACCCACCATTAATTACAAATCATAAATTAATTTTCATAATCCTAGCCTAAGTTAATATTAATCACATTAGCCTAACTTAACCAAATTTTTATGAATTTCTCTACAAATACCCCTCTATCCCTTAGCATTTCACCATTTTTCTACGCATGAGAGAGAGAGATGAGTGATCTTGGTGGGCCATCAACTCCAACAATCCCATCCCTTCCATCCATCTAGTCCATTAAGGTGAGTACACCCCCTTTTCGCTTAGTCCTGTATTCTTTTATGTTTTAGATAATGATGATCTTAATGATAACATGTTGTTGTTATTGATGATGATGATGATGATGTGGGACCCGTTGATTGTGGCCCCAATATGATGTTTAGTATTCATCCAATGTCCATAACATTCCAAAATCCTAGGTGTAGGGAATTCATGAATATCAATTGAGAAATGGACATGGATCAAATGTGATGTTTTTAAGCCTTCTAAACCATCCAAATACGGCCCATTAGGCTGGCCACACACACACGCCCATACACACACAATGTACACAACACAAATAAAATAAATAAAAAAAAATACATTGGACGTTGCTGCCAGTGTCCAGAGGATGCTGAAGCAGGCAGCGCCCAGTTGCTTAAATAAAAGGGAAGGGGTTGTAGGTCCCCAATGGCCCCACCCATGATGTATGTATTTAATCCATGCCGTCCATTCAATTTCTCAGGTCATTTTAGGCGTTGAGCCGAAAAATGAGAGTAATCCAAATCTCTGGTAGGCCACACCATAAAAAGGATTATTTTTAATAATGATAGACTATTAGGGCCCACTATGATGTTTCTGTGTGTCAAAACATATTGAATATTAGGCTTATTCAACCCGTCACGAGCTAGGGAACTCGGCAGACAGAATGGATCGTCTTAATGTGAGCCTCACCTACAACAAACCTCAAAAAAATTTAAAAAATAAATAAATAGCACTGATGTTGTTGTTGTCAGTGTCTGTTGCTAATGCTGGAAGAAAATGGGCCCCACCACAGGCCCCACCTTGATGCATGTCAAGTATTTACATCGTGCATTCGACGGGTCCACTTTAAAAAGTGGGATACCCCAAAATTCAGCCGTACACAGAACTCAGCTAGCCCACACAATCAAAAAATAATAATAATAACAAATTTATGAAACTGAATAAATCAACAATTTTCATGGGTCTGATCATGTGGTATATGTTATATCTAAACCATCCCTCCATTTGGTGAGCTTATCTTAAGGCTTGAGAAGAAAAATAGGACAGATCTAACCATCAGGTGGTCCACACTATAAAAAGTAGTGGGAGATTGGACGTCTGCCATTGAAACCCTTTTTTTTAGGTCATAGAAATTTTGGACTCATATGAAATTTGTTTTTCCTCTTACTTCATGTCTCTGTGACCTTATGAACAGATTGGATGGAAAATAAACGTTGTGTTGGGCCCTATGTATGGTTTAATAGTGAAATCATTATTTTCACCACCATTTCTAGTATGGTCCAAATATTCTTTGGATATAATTCATTTTGTTTGGATGATGCTCTAAAATGATCTCTAAATATAGATGGACAATGCAGGTATAATAAATACATCACTTTGGGACTCATGTAACTGTGATGTCCTTGAACCGTTTGTACAACTCGGAGCTCAAGCATATAAAAACACTTGTCAGGGTCCACCTGAAATTTAAATGTATCTGAAACTTGTCTTGACCCCTCAACCAAGTGGGACACACATAATGGAAGGGCTGGATTTATAAACGACATCTTTGTGGGCCCAACAAATGATTATGAATATTTAATGGAAGGTAACCCTCTTAACTTGTGTGTGGCATGGCCCACTTTGACGTAGGTGTTATGTCACTTAATCCACCATGGTTATGACACGATATATATTTAACATCTTCATCACTTATCTATTTTATCAACCCTTTCGACAGTATGTTAACAAGACTCAGGCCCATCCAATGATTAGATAGTCGTACATTATGAAATAATGTAAATTGAACTCTCATCACTAAAAATTTGTTATGGGCCATCCTGATGATATATTAGATATTCAACCCATCTAGCCCATGTACCAGGTCCCCTTTAGGGCATTGTCCCAAAGATCAGTCAATCCAACCTAAAATGGACATACAATACAAGGCTGTGAGAATAAGTACCTAACTATTAAATCCAACCTAAGACCACCATAGTGTATCTATTTAATCCATGCGGACCATCCACTTCCTCATATCATTTTAGGATTTGTACTAAAATCAAAGCAGACCTAAGTCTTAAGTGGGTTGCACACAACTTAACCTCATGGGAAATCCCCATGGACTATACTACATAGGACCTTCCAATGATGTGTGGACCCAAGAATGTTAAGGCCCATTTTAAGTGAATGTCATGTGGGCCCATCAATGGTAGCTTTGTTTGGGCCAACCATTGGGCCTTTTCGACAAGAGTTTGTAATCTCCATATGTTGAATGTTTGACGAACTAGTATTGTAATTTTTAAAGTAATGGTGATTAATCCCCTAAATGGACTGATTGTGGATAGCCCTTGATCACTTGACACTTAAGTTAGAGTGCGGCCCCAAGTAATAAGATCATGTGATTTGTGTTTAAATCCTTAAACGTGTTCAATTATGACAAATATGTAGACTTTAGTGGTGTGAGGATGTGATGTACATGTTTGGCCCCTTAATCATGTGGACATGTGACGTATGTAAGGTCACCTAATCATATGCAATGTGGAGTATATGTAGTCGTCTAACCGAATGATTGTGAAATACACACAAGGCCAACCAATTACATGAAATCAGGTGGCATTGGTGACCACCCAATGACATGACCATGCGCTTATGGGCATAGTCATAGTCACCCAAACCATGAACAATCGGGTTGTACGTGCAAGTGCTCTTAGTCATGAGAATTATGATATAGGCTGGATTATACAACTTGATAAGGAAGTGGCCTTCAATTCAGTGTCATGTGACATAAATACAACCTTTACATTATGTTCATAGGTGAGGCAGATGCGGGGGCCAATAAACTATATCGAAAGTGATGAAAACTAGTTTTTTGCCTCTTAATCATGTGACACCGAATCTGAGTCATTCTCCATATGAAGTATTTAGCAGTTACAGTTTAAGAGTTAGTGTAACCGAGAATAGTGGGTATGCTTGTAATTGTGCCTTGGATGCTTTGAGATGCAGTCGCTAGACTATGATACTAATTGTATGTCCACTATCACGCCCCAAACTCGGAAAACGGGCTCCCAAAATTCTCGATCGCCGAATCCGGCGCCGACAGCCTCCGTAGAACCCCATTCTCGGCTCCTAGCTCCCATTCGCCAGGGTCCGATCCTGGGATGCTACGAGGAGGATTTTCAACGTCAGTTTGATTCGTAATAAGCATAACCAAAGGCATAACCCACAAACAACAACCAAGAACTCCATTACATTTTCACTATGATCAAAAACTTTACAAGTACAATGAGCATAAAGGAAAATACAATGGTAAAGAACAAAGACTCCAAAACTATCAGCAACGTGCTCCTGCCTCAGCGCTGTTGCGAACCAACGTCACCTGCACGCAACGGTCGTGCATAAGCTTATAGAAAGCTTAGAGGGTGGTGAAAGTGTGTGCACAAGGTAGTAATATGAGCATGCAATGTCAGAGTAATGCGAAATATGCAGATGGATCCATAATATCATGAGTCGTACCAAGGCTTATGCGATGCAAGACATGAATGGTATCGGCCACCCCAAGGCCATGCGATGTGCAATGCAACTCAAGCATACAGATCCTCATCTATGTTCATACATCAATATAGCTCAAATATGGGATATCACCGGGGTCTAGTACACTCTAAACCAGATTGCCGCCACATCGCGCGCAATAAGGTAAGTGGAAGAGACCTCACTATCCGTCTGCCAATATCGAGCGCGACTCGTCGATAGCGGACCCATTCCTCGAGCTGGTCAGACTCAGCCTAGCATTGCCCCCTACACTCGGGCGGGTAAGGCGGCACCCCCTTCCAACCGACCACGATACAGTGGAGAGCGTAACCGTCTGGTAATCGGCACTCAACGCTCATCTACCCACTCGGTCTAGACGTTGGAGCAATCTCTTGGTACCATAAGGGTTTAGGGACTTTCACCCAGGGATATCAATAGCACCCCATGTAGAACAAGATTTTTGGTATCCAATCCTGCCAACCATGATGTGTCTGTGGAGGCTATGGCCCTGATGTCGCTAGGGCGTACAATAACCATGTCACACAAATACGAAATGCATGATTCACGCTATCCAGTCATGCAACAGATCCTGCGCATATCGTGCGCTCATGTAGGGCAACACCACCTAACCGGGAGCCCATAAACAACCTACCCGAAGGCATATGCTATGATCAGTCAATCCTCATATCAAGCATACATATGATACGTATGATCATGGGTCATGAAATTATATTAAACATGTAAATGAGTGATGAACCATTCTTACAACGCAGATGGGCCTGGACGGCCTATACACAGCAAGTGCAGCCCAGTAATGGGCCCTAAGGAGAGTCGTAATGTGGACATCCAACCAGCATTACACTCGCAATGTGGACGTCAAACCAACATTGCATCCCAGGCACGATCTTCTTAAACATCGCTACATAGTCGGTATAAGGATTACACATTGTAATGGACCTTAGGTTCATCCCATTGGGCTTTTCATATGTATATCAAATGGGCCATATCCTATGGGCCTTTTATTCATCAGATGGGCCACATAAATGGGCCACACCAATGGGTCTTATGTGCATTGCAATGGGTCAAAACCCGTGGGCCTTGGATTGCATCAAATGAGCTTAGTCTCATGAGTCTAATATGTGACCAATGGGCCACACCAATTGGGCCTCACATGTAGAATAAGTGGGCCTCAACCCATAGACCTAACATGAGTCAAATAGGCCTAAACCCCTAGGCCTTATATATAATTCAAATGGGCCTAGTCACATGGCCTTGGAACATATCAAGTGGGTCTAAACCCATAGGCCTTAAATATCAGGTGGGCCTAAGCCCATAGGCTTTACATATCAAGTGGGTCCAAGTCCATAGGCCTTATATGAATTAAATGGGCCTAACCCATAGACCCTTTGTAATTCAAATGGGTCTAGCCCATACAATAAAAATGAGCTCTCAAAGTGGAAGAACGGATTGGACGTATTAATGCATCGTGGTAGGTCCCATGTGGGGCCCACCATAATGTTACCTGCCATCCAATCGGCTCATAAGGTCACCCTGACCAGGGAAATAAAAAGAAATAAATAGATAGAATTAAATATTGAACCAAAGCTTCTACCAAACCAAAGGGTTCCAACAGTGGGCTTTAACCAACACTGTTTTCCTGCTGGATGGCCACCCTATCAACGGCTGGATGGAGTGGATAGGACACATACATCATGGTGGGTCCCACCGTCCAAATAGTGGATGGTGCGGATCAAACACACAAGTTCTGGTGGAATCCCCTGGCCGTCCAGCTGTTGTTGGACGGTGTATACAATGCACGTATATAGGGGTGGACTCCACCGTCTGTCTGGATGGTGGGAGTAAAGCACATACTTCACTGTGGGACCCATGTGGGGCCCACCATAGCATATTTTCTTCATCCAACCAGTTGACCAGGTCACACGTACCTGAGAGAAAGGAAGACACAAATTTCACCTTCACACAAAACTTCTATGGCCCACAAAAGATTTCAATGGTAAACACTCGATTCACACTGTTTCCTATGATGTGGGCCACCTGAGCATTGGATTTGGTTGAAACTAGGAGGGGGGCCCACCTGAGGAGGGGACCACCTAATGAACGGCGTGGATTCACATATACATTAAGGTGGGGCCCACGGCAGGAGCCGTGGGATCCAGCCCGCCCGCCCGCTACAACGTGCAGCGTGCTGCTGCTGCAGCACATGACAGAGGCTTCTGCCTTGCCTCTTTTAAAAAAAAGGAAAAACTCACTTTTCTTGAGATTTTATTGTGTGGGGTCCGCATCATGAGAATCCACTCCGTCCATTAGTTTCTAGGACCCAAAATACACTAAACGAGTCTAAAGTTCGGTGTTTTTAGCATGTAGGTGTAGCGAGGTGGGTCCAAATAACTTTAAATGGCAAGGAAACACAGTTGTCTATAGTATGGCCCACCTGATCAACAGATCAACCTCATTTTTCGGCTCAACGCCTAAAATGAGTTGGAAAAGGGATGAACGGCATGGATGGAACAAATACATCAAGGTGGGGCCTGCATGAGCCGGCCCACCAAAACTTCTTTTTTTTTTTCTTTTGGGCAAGGACGTCCAGCGTCCCAGACGCTGGACAGTTGGCATCCTTTAAAAATATGCATTGTGGTGGGCCTTTTGAAGTGGGCCACCACTAATGGATGATGGGGGGGGATACAACATGCAAGGTGGGCCCCACTTGAAGGACTCTTGGACTAAATAAATACCTCGAGATGAGGTCCATTCAAGTGGGCCACACAACCCTATTGCATAAAATAAAATGAAATAAAATAAAATAAAAAGAAATAAGGAGGGAGAGAGACATGAAGAGTAGGACACGCTTTGTGATGGAGGGCTCCACCACTATGAGCCCTCCCTTACAATGAATCATACATCAAGAGGGTCATTTAGCACTTAGGACCATCAAAACTTAAAATCAACGGTGGGGATCCTTTTCCCACCAATATGGATGGTCTAGATGACCTTTGAAAAGAAAATAAACATCATGATGGGGTCCATGGAGAATGGCCCCATCATGGAAGGATCATGATGATCCAAGTGGTCCATCGGCCATAACTTAGGGTCCCAAGCGAGATCCACACCATTGATCGGTGGGTCTCACTTGGCCCATCATAAAAATAAGAAAGAAACTACCCTAAAGAGGCACCCACCGTCCGATCTTCTTGCTCCTAGAGGTTCCTTGGCACCTTAGCTTCAACTTCAATGGATGAGATGAAAAATGGAGGGTTGAGATGGGAGATGGTGGGGTAGGAAAGTGGGCCACTTGGAGCTTAGGGATTCTTGGAAAATTCCATACGTATGGAGCTCCTTTGCTTGGAGTTTTGCAAATGAGAAAGAGAGGAGTTGTAAAGGGAGAGAGAGAGTGTGATGGATGGATGTGGTGAGTGATGGTTGTGTAAGAAAAGCTTGACTTTAGAGGCTTTTGTGTAAGAGAGGTATGGGTGGTGAAGACTTTTGTGGCTTTTTGTGTAAGAGAGGTATGGGTTTGGGAGACTTTTGTGGTTGCTTGGGAAAAGGGAATAAAGTGATGTGTACTTGACATGTGATGGCTTGATGGATTGATTGATTGAAGGGATTGATATGATTGATGTGACACATCGTAGAGATTTCCTTGGTTTTCGCAACGCGCGGCGTTTTCTCGCACCGAACATTGGCCCACAACTCTTGACCAGGGTATCGCCTCGGCACGCGAGTCACGGCATCGAAACCACAACGACGACGTGGTCTCTATGGTATTGGTCTTGGGTTGAGTCGACTCGGGTTGTCGGCACATGAATCAGGGTCGCGCGTCGATATCAGTTAAGGGTCGAAGGTTGCCGAAATTCGACCGGTAAGACCGCGGAAGTCTACGGAAAGGTACGGACCAAGATACGGGTCTTACATCCACTCAACTAAGTAAAATTATGGCATCGACAACCTGACCATGTGGAAGCCTAATAAAGTATTTGCACATAGATGTATGAGTTATGGTGTAGTAAAAAAAATAAGTAACCATGTGACCGAAGTCCCTTATTATGACTAGTAGAGTGACATTTGTGTGGCCACTCAACCATATAAACTTCTGATAATGGAGTGGCTATAAGACCACGTGGGCATATGAGAATTATGTGATTACTCAGACTCATGGACTATGCTGATGGTATAATCTCTTAGTATGTGAAATTAGGGCATGTGTTAGATCAATTATATACCCTACCTTGATGTAAGTATTACATATTTCACCATTTATCCATTAGACTAGCTAATCTAGAACATGATTCCAAAATTACCTAGATCCAATTCCTAAATAAGTCAGACGATATGAAATAGTATTAATTGAACGTATAACTTTCAAACACTTGTGAACTCACTCAATATATGTATTTTATCCACACAATTCAATTATTTTACCAACCAAATAGTTTAATGATGGAGCGTGTTGACATGTGCCTTGTGCACCTAAACTGTTCTTCCTTGTATTACCTTAATTTATGTGAGATACCTATACTATCTACTTATTGGGACCCACCGTAATGTTTATGTGTGGATTCATCTGCTTGTAGTACCATTTGGAAGTAGGACCCACTACGTTGTATAAGACAAACCCGCATTATCCAACCGTAACTAACTCTTATGTTTATGTTATATACCAAGTCATTCAACTTAGGGCTCGTTATATCTTATGAAGTTTACATGTGCCTTCCAAACCATTGTTGAACTACTACAATAATTATTTGTAAATCCAATCTACTAACAACCCACATAAAGATGAAGTTCACTACATTATATGAATTTTTCCAACACCATTCATCCTGCGGCTCATTTACTATATATTATGTCTAAGCCTTTCATCTCATAACCACTCGGTGCATGTACTTTGCGTCACCACTACTCATTAACCATAAGGCCTAGTTAGGGTATAACCATGTGGTCTCAATAGAAGAAAAGCATATCGAGCCAAAGCCACTAATGGAAGATCTATCTTGCGAATGATATGGTGTAACTCTTATTACAATTAATGCTCATGATTATGATAGTTATGGATGATATTAGTGATGTCAGTAATTATGGTTAATGGAAGCATGTGATTTAATACTTGATTAATGTTGTTCCACTCCTTAGCATACTAAATTCATCTACTTAATCATGTTGATATTGATCATACTCATGTATAATGGAATGATGGTATGTGCAAGTGTACTTCAATACATTTTTTCATGTGTAAGACATGTCCGCTTCAGTTTAGTCACATGACCATAGATTGATATAGTTGATAGTGGCATATGATGATTATATGTCATTTTTGGCTTAAAGGTTAAGCAGACCCTAAATTCATGACATTATATGCATATCATATGCACTTGAATGTATGCCTTATCGTGGTTACTTGAATTCATGTATAATCATGACATACATGATGATTGAAATACCACAGTCATGCCGTATAACATGAGTTGGATCTTGATGATGAAATGTACATCTATAATGATGACTTGGGTTATCTCTGAAAATGAACGGGACACCGGAAGTATGGAAATAGTAGGGGATGATGTGCCCATTGGATTGAAAGTCCCTAAACCCCTATGCTAGCTAGGGTTGCCTCACCGTCGGGTCAATTGGATACATGGGTCATGGATTTGACTCCCAGTGACGAGGTTAGGTTGAGAAGAGGTGAGTCCAACCTGCTTAAGGGCTAAGGTGCAAACAGGGACCGATCTGACTCGCCTGTAAGGAGAAGCGCGAATGAAGTCTGCTACTGACATGTCGGGTGGAAACCCACCACAGGGTGAGTATGTGAGGACGATTACTAGTGTCTGGTGCATGGGTATCGACCATGGTGTTTTTCATGTTATACAGTTGGTGGAAGTTCACCACAGGGCGGGTATGCAAGGTCGATTACTAGTGTCTGGTGCAAGGTATCGACCACAGTGCTTCCCGAGAAATACAGTTATAATATGGTGTGACAATATGATGATGATGATGTGAGTGTGGATGCGTGTAATACAGTTATGGCTATGGTATAGGAGAAAAGAAAATATGACTTGGTGTTGTTGGTAGCATTAACTAAAAGTATTACTATGATGGATATGCATTGACATTGACATCATACCTTACATGCTACACGTCTTTCACATATATGATTTTCTTATGGAATATTTATCTTGCTTGCATGTAGGACACATTGCACATACGTGTTTACTCACTAGGCTTTTTGCCTAAGCTTCCTATTTCCCACTTTTTCAGGGCAGGACTAGCTTAAAAAACTTAGCTTTCTCGATACATTGTATTTATTTTTTGATTTGGCAATGTTAACGTCGTGTACCTTTGGAAAGCATTGTACTTGTAACCATCAGGATTTATAATAGAGAGTGTTGCTTGGTATTTTGATCATGGATCTTCATGCTCAAGTATTATTATATGTATATACAATAAAAAAAATTCAGTTAAAAATCTTCGTTGTGGTGCGCCGAATTCGGGACTTGGTGTATGGAAGTCGAGTGTCGAATTCGGGGCATCATAGAAGTTGTTCGTCCCCAGACTTGGGGCGTGACATATAACCTAAACCTAAACCTTAACCTTAACCTATAACTTATACTTACAACCTTAACCTATACTTATAACCTTAACCTAAACCTATTCTCAAATCTCAAAACCTATACTTACAACCTAAACCTAAACATTAACCCATAACATAAACCTATAACCTATAACCTATAACCTATAACTTAAACCTATAACCTATAACATAAGCTATCAATTCCCTAAACCTTATCCTTAACGTATTCTCAAATCCCTAAACCTAAACCTACACCTAATCCTAATCTCAACTCTCTAACCTAAACCTAAACCTAAACTTATAGCTATTCTCAATTCCCTAAACCTAAACCTATAATCAAGCCTAAACTTAAAGCTATTTTGGTAAACTTACTCTAGTCTTTTCATTATAGAGATGGATAAGAGTTGGATGCGAGGTAAGAATAGGTTTGGCCCAGAGTATAAACAAGGGGTTCAAGAGTTCATAGAATTTGCACAAAATCGGACAGATTCAAGGAATAGGATTAGGTGTCCATGTCGAAAATGCAAGAACATGGTATATAAGACTTTAGACAAAGTAGAGGACGATTTGTTCATAATTGGGATTGACCAGGGTTACACTTGGTGGATCCATCATGGTGAAGATATGACCCATAGAGTTGAGAGCACTGAAGTCAACGAATTTCCAATTGTGCTAGATGATGAGGATGAAGATGTTGACGAAATGCAAGATATCATAGAGGATGTGTTCAGGGGAATAGTTGCGGATACTAATTTTTCAGCGATAAGTAGTGGCCAAGATATTCCTCCAATGGGTGATGTCAAATCAGAAAAGTTTAGTAGGTTGTTGAGGGATGTGCAACGTCTACTTTATCTGGGGTGTGAGAACTTCTCCAAGTTAAATTTTCTTAATAAGTTACTTCATTTGAAGACAATAAATCGTTGGAGTAACAAATCGTTTGACATGTTACTTGAGTGGTTGAAAGAAGCATTACCAGACGGTGAGACATTGCCTAAGTCTCATTACGAGGCAAAATCCTTAATGCGAGACTTGGGCCTTAGTTACATCCTTAATGCGAGACTTGGGCCTTAGTTACATCCTCATACATGCATGTATAAATGATTGTTTATTGTATTGAAAACAGCATGATAAGGTTGAAGAGTGTCATTTTTGTGGAGAGTCTAGGTGGAAGTATGACAAAGTCGGGCATAAGAAAATCCTGCAAAAAGTGTTAAGGTACTTCCCATTAAAACTCAAATTGTAAAGATTGTTTATGTCACATAAGATGGCTGAAGATATGCGGTGGCATAAGGAGAAACGTGTTCATGATGATAGTTCATTGAGGCACCCTGCAGACTCTAAACCCTGACAAAATTTTGACAAGCAACATGACTGGTTTGCAGAGAATTCTCTCAATGTTCGACTAGGTCTTGCAAGTAATGGTTTTAATCCATTTGGTAATATAAGTAGCTTGTACAGTATGTGGTCAATGGTACTTATGCCCTACAATTTACCTCCTTAGTTGTGTATGAAGGAGTCATTTTTCATGATGTCATTGCTTATTCCTAGACCCAGGTCACCTGGGAATGACATTGATGTGTATTTGCGACCGTTAGTAGATGAGTTAAACGAGTTGTGGAGTCAAAGTATAGAAACGTATGACACATTTGCATGATAGACATTTCGATTGCATGTAGTGGTCTTGTGTACAATAAATGACTTTCCCGCATATGAAAATTTTTCTGGGTGGAGCACGAAGGGCAAATTGGCTTGTCCTACATGTGGTATTGAGACATTGAAGCATGGTAGAAAAATGTATTATATAGGCCATCATCGCTTCCTTTCGAGCGATCATAGTTGGCGCAGGAAGACGATGATCTTTGATGGTAAACAAGATCATAGGCCACCCCCAAAGAGCTATCTAGAGAAGATGTGATACAACAACTGAGTAACATTAGAGAAGTTAGATTTGGTAAGGCATCGCACTGAAGAAGAGGAAACGTATAGTATTGGACTATAACTGGAGGAAGAAGAGCATCTTTTTTTAGTTGCCCTATTTGAGTAATCTAAAATTATGACACAACTTGGATGTCATGCATATTGAGAAAAACTTTATATGACAATGTCTTCAGAACATTGATGAACTTAGAGAAGAAAATAAAAGACAGTTTAAAGGTTCGATTGGATCTACAAGAAATGGGTTTAAGGAAAGATTTGCGCTTGCAACCACATGAAAATTCGTATACTATACCAACAGCTTGCTACACATTGACAAAACTAAAAAGAAAGCATTTATGTGAATGGTTGAGATCGGTGAAGTTTCCCGATGGGTATCGTCAAACATATCTTGGCGTGTAAACGTTACGGACTGTAAGGTAAAAGGAATGAAAGTTCATGATTATCATGTCCTTCTACAACGCCTACTGCCAATTGCGATTTGTGGATTCCTGAGCAAGGATATCAATGCAGCGCTGATTGAGTTGGGAATATTCTTTAAGGATTTGTGTTTGAAATCGTTGAATGTAGATGTTATTAAATGACTGGAGAGGGACATTGTCGTAATCTTTTGCAAACTTGAAAAAATATTTTTACCTGCATTTTTCGATGTCATAGTATATGTTGAGGGTCAAATATTGCATAATAGACCCCATTTACTACCTGGATTTACGAGCATGATACTGTTTAATGGCCCGTTTAATCGTGTTTGGGATGCAAAGTGTATTTACGAGCCGGGATCAAAATAGGCGGCTAAAATCATGGATTTAATGCTCATGAGTCACCAAGGTAAGAGAGGGACCCCAGGGGACCAAGAACAATGAATTTACACTCCAAAGAACTGAGCAAATTAAGCCGTTCACGTTAAAGAGGCCAGACAGTCGTCCAGAACACAAGATTGCAGAGTTCCCACCATCTTATCGGCTCTGAATTTCAAACATCGCCTGAGGACCACAAATGAGCCGTACACGTCAAATTTTAGCTCTTGAATTCCTACAAAAGTGGGTCAACAAATAGATCAGCCCATAGATCAGTGAACTGAGGCCCGCCTGGTATCTGGATGTGCGTCGGTTTTTGTCTCAACCGCTTAAATTACATAACAAAGAAGATGGAAGGATCGGATTTTAGATACACATCATCATGGGACCCACACACACAACGTGTGTGCATAGTGAGCATTGTGCTCGCCTCCCACCGAAAGCATGTAAGTCGGTCAGTGAATGCTGACCGACGTTTTCTTTAAAAAACTCACAACGTCCACAGACGGCAGACGCTGCAACGAGTAATGGGCCCCACCCTTTGTCCCTTTCTAAGATCTGTACCGTCCATTGAGTCCAGAGGGTGGGTTCAACCCTCGCCAAGCTTTCCTTTTGACACCATGCAAGATATGGCACATCCCTAGCCGTTAAAAACAAGATGGACGGCGGTGTAGATAGACTTGTGGGCCACACTGATTTAACCTCAAAAATACTTCTTTCCGCATGGTTTTTCGCCCTAGAACCAATGGATGAAGTGGATTGTTCATCTGGCTTCAATAAGCGAGCCATCGAAACCGTCAGAGACTTCTGCGGAAGCTTTGTTTCACACAGAACTTGCGGACGAAGCTCAGTGGGCCACCATCATCATGAATTAATACGATCCACATTGTTCATTGAATTCAGGAGACCAAACCGACCGTGCCTTGACCAGCGGCCTGATTTCCTCAGTGATTTCGTGCCTTTGAAGGATCCGAATGAAGAACGGACGGTAGGGAAAGAAAACTATGTGGGCCACACCGACTCTGATCCAAATCTAACCATGTCTGAAAGGTTTTTCAAGGTGAATCTCATGGATGGACTGGATTTCACCTCTGACATTAATTAGGGGTCCCATCAACTTCACGACATAAGACGTTAGTGCGAGCTCTGTTTCACAAACAGAAGAGCAGACGACGTTTGTGGCCAACCTTCACTGATCTTTTCAACGATCCATACCGTCCATTGTGTAGGCAGTTGAAAATTGTCTGTAGGGACGTTTTCTCTTTGCAAAAATAACACACCGGCATGCAAAAATCAAGACCCAATGCAAGATAGCTAGCGTGTTGCGTAACCGACTATGCATTGCTATTTCGGGCGGAAGTTTTCCACCGACTCCAACAGCTTTCCACTGCCTGTATTGTTATATAAAAGGGACAGAGAAAGAGAGGAGACGGATATCTCTTTTTGGAATCTTGGCTAGGATCCGTGAAGCCTGGGATCAGGAAAAATGTGGAGCAGAGAGAAGTATTTTTCGAGTTTTTTTATTTCTTTTTACTTTAATTTCAAATGTTTAGCCAAATCATGTCCATGAGAGGCTGAACCTCTTAGCTAGGGCTAAGAGGTGAAGCTTGTAGCGTGGTGGGAGTGACTTGCTTGTGCCTTTTGTTTAGATTAAATTGACGTTGGTTTTGGTTTTATTAATGGAAATATTTTTAGTCTTTAATGGTCTGTTGTGACTGAAATTACAGTGGGTCTGCGATGACTTTGAATATTTTTTTTTCTTTTTATGTTTATGACATCAGGAAGCCCTGTTGTTCACCATAGTCTCCTGGGCATGGTTGGATGACGGTACCCTTCCTAACTTTCATAGCATGTTGATTGGTTGGTAATTAGTTTAATTCTGTTGTTTGTCATAGTCTCCTGGGTATGGTTTGGTGATGGAATCCATTCTAATTCATATACCCTTCATCTCTTTGAAACTATATCAACGGCAGTTTAATTAATTTCCATGGTTCTTGACGCAGGCATAAGATCTCTCTGATCTCTACAAGTGGATCCTCTGAATCCCTAGTTTCCTATTTCTGATTTCTCCTAATTTTTAGATTAATTAACCCACAATTATTTCACAATTGCTACTTGATTTAGAATTCATCTCATTCTAGTTCTAGTTCTAGTTAGTTTTAGATAACGTACAAGTTTTAGTCCCTTGGAATTCGACCTTGGTCTTACCGAGTTATTACTACATCACAACCCTACACTTGGGGAGTGAACAGTACACCTAGTGATTCACTTACCGCACGAGGCAAAGCTTACAAGCCCAGTACAAAATCATTGGATATATCCGATCGAAAAATGGTAGAACCTATTAAAAAATTTATTCATTCCGTAAACTACATATATTCATGTTTTCATACTCTTAACATAGTGGTTTTGTGTACAGATACCTTCACACAATCAAACGATTTATGAGGAATAAGGCACACCCGGAGGGATCCATACCTGAAGTGTAAATTGATAATGAGCGTTTTACATTTTGCTCCATGTATCTTCGTGGTATAGAGACTAGATTTAACCGAGAAGATCGGAATGCCGATGAAGGGCAGGAGCATGAACAAGGACTCATATCTGTGTTTGCACATAACGTTCGTCCTTTAGGATCCTCAACATTTCAAGATATGGACCTTGGGGATCTAGTAAAGGCGAGGTGGTATGTGTTGCATAATTGTGAAGAAATAGAGTTGTACTTGGAGTAAGTCTTCCCTTGATTATTATTTTCTCTATATACGATGATTTTAATGTTTCTTGTTAATGACGTGCCATTTATGTGTAGCGAACACATAGACGAGATGAAGTCCAAATTCCCCACAAGTTATGATTAAATGCATCAAGATCAGTTTTCAGAATGGTTCACAAAACGTGTAAGATTTTACATTGTATCTCACTATACTTAGAATTTTCGTTGTATTGCACATTATTTGAACCTAAGAAAATTCCTAAAAAATTATATTCTGTATATGATAATAGATGAGGACGTTGCGCACGAGCAACTCTACGAATGTGTCTGATGCACTATACTCATTGGCGTGTGGCCCTGATAGACGTGTATCTAGATATATAGGTTGTATAGTAAATGGGATTCAATTTCACATCGAAGAACGTGATATGTATAGGACCACATAAAATAGTGGGGTGATTGTGAAGGGAACAAATGAGGAGGATGAAATTAATTTTTTTGGCATTTTGACGGATATTATTGAGCTAAATTATTGTATGAGAAAGTGGGTGTACTTATTTAGATATGATTGGTGGGACATTGAAAATAAGAAGTTGAGAATACATATTTACAACTACTTTACGAGCATAAATTTATCTCGGAAGTGGTTTAAGGACGACTCATTTGTCCTCGCCAACCAAGCCGAACAAGTATTTTACCTCGCTGAGACTAAGTTAGACGACTCTTGGCATGTAGTGAAGAAAATAAAGCTCAAGAACGTATTTGACATTCTTGTACCAGAAGTTAAAGATAGCGAGGATGGGGAAAATGACATGTCTGGTGTTGAACAAGCATATCAAGAGGACATGTCATCTGGGGATACAGGGACTGATTCAAGTGTTGATATTGATGTGGTGCAATTGGACAGATATGATGTGTCACCTGATCATGTTGATGCCTCAATAGTACATGACATTGCTAGTGATGATAGCAGTTTCATTGAGGGATCCATTGCAGACGATGAAGAGGAAATACTGATCAGTGATAGTGATAGTGAAGAAGAAATAGTCTTAAACGATAGTGATACAAACGACGATTATTAAATGTACACATGATTTACATATCAATTTTCCATTCGAATATGTATATTAATATAGAATGACAATATGTAATGGAAGTTCCAAGGGTTATAGATTAAAGTTTATAGTTTTATTATATTCTGCTTGCATTATAGTGTAATGGTCTAATCATATTTTAATAATCTCTCTAAGCATAAGCAGAAATGCATTGTATCGTCAACACTACTTGTATAATGTTTTAGTATATTTCACTTGTATTGATATTGTTTAAATTTATAAGTTTGTAGCTTGCACATATTCAATGATGGCAGGAGGTGGGAGATCACATCGTTCGCGCATTAGATCTACCTCTTCTACCCGTGATGTGACGGAGCCAGCATTATCGTCACATGTTGCTGTAACATCCCGAAAATCGGGGGGTCGAGCAAAAACCCAACTCCCGAGTTCCAAAATGTTATTTATGCAACATGGATATGTATGATTGAATGTTGTCTGTGATAATGTATTAAACATGAGTGAGATTAAGCCAGAACAGCATATCATACTCCAGAGACAGTGAAATTTACAAGCGAAAGACTGTAATAGTATGTATAACGTACATAAACTGTTGTATGTCTCCAGAGTGTGAATATATTACCAGGTTATGCACATACATGTATACTTCAAAAGTAAACAAAATGAATATACATGAGGGCGTTAAAAATTCAAAATGACAAATGTCAAAGTATCTAATCAGCCTCCCTGTAATCCCGTCGATCAGAACACGCATAAAGGAGGGATCCTCCTCATCATCATCAAGTCCGGCTCTGCCTCACAGGCCGCGCCATCATCTGCAATCACAAAAAGGTCTGGTGGGTGTCCGGAACACCGTCCCGTAACGTGGGAGTGAGTAGCTAACTCAGTGGAATAATAGAGCAAAGATTAACATGTTATCAAATCAATCATGCGATAATAGTAACGCAGTAAATCAAACAATCCTAATACTGTTGTTAATGCAATTATGATATAACGTGATGTATGCCCTCACCGACGATCACCCTCATACGGCAACATCTTACGACCGCGGCATGCCACACTCCCTAGAGTGCTCCACATCTTCCAGGCACATGCAATGCTATGGTGATATGATTACCAAGTTGTTATTAGTCCATTCAAACAGCAGGATTGGGAAACTAAGGTACTTCCCTTGTATCAATCCCAACACGGATCCTGTCTAGGGTCGTCACTCCTAGTAATCTCATACGATGTACATTTCGTAGGTCACTGCAAGGGCTGCCAGGGCTGTTGCTCGCACTCGTTGCACCGCTCCCCCATCACCTTATCAATACAGGCCTACTGTACTCTACTGCACGGAAGGGTCGTCGCCTCCCGTGAACTCAGAATACGCTCGCGGTCACTACAAAGGGCTCGTCGCCTGATCAGTGTAGGCCGACAGCTAGAATATAGTGTCCCATACCACCATAATCTGCTCACGAGTCAAGGTGCTCATTGGTCACTACGGGGAGGTTTGTGGCCCCAGCGTAGGCCGACAGCTCGACCACGGTGTCCCATACCACCATGCCCGGCTCATGAGTCTTCGTGGATCAAGGTACCACGGTTAATAGGGTTTACAATGGTAAGTTCAGTACCCTAGGTTCAAGCAGTTATGATACATGCAAGGTGAACAAACATCGGCCAGTCGGGTTACTTGACGGGCTCGACTAGCGCGATCGCATCTCGAATTGAACGACATGAAGTGCGTAAAACACTTCGCGTGGCCTAACCACTGCCGCCAACTCTCAACACGAATCACATTCATCGACGCGTCGTTCGTGGCTATGACCAGTCAGCCACGAATTCGCTCGGTTACCGACTGCCTGGACTAAGTCAAGTCCCACACATCTATGGTATCACATTAACACTATAAAAAGGTATTGGAATTGAAATATATCATGTGAGCATGTTAACACATGTTATAACATTCAACTTAAGCAAATCTTCAAGGCATACTTCCCATGCATATTCAACTTAAGCAAATCCTCAAGCACATACATTCCATGCATGTAATGAAATCATGCATTTTGTCAACAAGTAGAAAATCATTTAGGTCAGCATAATAATTGAAAAATCAATCACAAACTATCAAATAACATCATTTAATTCAATACATACTAATACAAGCATTTATACAAACACATACACTACACACTTAAGTCTACATATAGTATGTCGACCCAAAGTGCGCAACTAGGCGAATCTCTTCGCCAAACTAATTATGCACGCATTCCTAACTTCCTAATGCGACAACAAACCATGTCAATCACATCAGCAAAATATGAATGTAAACAGTACTTCCTACAAATGACTAAAATGCCCTAAATCTCATATTCTTCGTTAGCTTACGAAACGGGAAACGGAGAGCATTTTGTACATGTCAAACGGCGATGCCGTCAAGAATCTACTATTAAACGACATTGAAAGCGTTGGGAACCGTCAATCAAAGCGTCTAAAATCCTCACCTTATATCTTGTAGACTCGAAAATTGAAACGGAGCGTATACGCTTCGTCTACGGCGAATAAGGAACCTAATACACAAGATTCATAAGCTACATCGCTATGGAAACAAGGGAAACTCAAATCAACAACTATTTAGGGTTTTTACTTACCTAGGATCGCGGTGGAATCGCCGGGAAAGCGGTAGAGGTGTGTTGCTTAAGCACGTGCAACGCGTAGTACAAGTGGCAGGAAGAACTCTCCCACACTCCCACAATCTCCCACCTTTTTCTCTCTCCCAAGCTAGGGTTTCTCTCAAATTCGGATGGAAGAGAGGAGTGAGGGTTTCAACCCCTTTTATAGCCTACAACATGCCCAAAATAGGCTTGGGAACAATGTTTACTTGGTGCCTAACCAAATCGGGGCCGTTTCGGTCCAAAAGGGCATTTCTGAAGGTCCCCTGGCCAAATGCGGTCGGACTTAAGCTCATGCATACTGGATCTAGCACACATCCAGTTTTCAGGCCGGTAGGGTTCCCAGATCGCACGTGGCGGCCCAGTTTCAGTTTAACGGTCACCGCACCAAGATCAGGCCTATAAGTCTCGTGATATGTAATAGAAATTTTTTCTGATCCAAGGGTGTAATTTGGCTGTATTCTGACGGTCAGAATGCTTAATACTGATGCGTCAAATTTGTGTGCCAGATTTGAATTTGAAATTCCAACTGTCCCTATTCACACTCTCTTCGGTCCGGGCTCAATGAAATAGCCTGTGATCGTCAGTTGGACTTGATATTCGAAACGATTGCCAAGCCCAGCTAAGTGGTCATAACGGTCTAAGATGGTAGGCATCTGACTTACGACGCGCGGTCTAGATCCAATACAAAGTTTCAAGGAGGTCCCGAGAACAAACCGGCTTAGAGTTTGATCCGAGGCTTTAGAGCATTATAGCACCCTTGGTTCCACTCGCTTTGGGCCTTGTAGAACGTATTTAAAGTGATTAGGGACCATTTTCCAGCTATTCTAACGTTGCACTAGCTAACTTAGTCATATTTTCTAAAGGAATTGATTCTAAGTGGTTTCTTTGGCTATGGAATTGGTTTCTAAGCAATTTTCCAAGTGTTTTAATTGACCCATTGCCTAAGAACGTCAAATCTCAGATTGGCCAAAATCCGGGGTGTTACAGTTGCATCATAGGTATTTCATCCCTCAGTTGCACATACACCGGGCACTGCATCTAAGTCTAGACATATATTTCTCTTAATGACTTCTGTTTATATTTAGACTTACATATTTTTTTTGCAACAACGTCATCGACTAGCCAACGAGGACGCGGACCCATGCGTGGGTTACTTTTAGAGCGACTTATGCATGAGGGTAGGGTGACGGTAGAGTTTCTACAGGACTGCATTAGACCTGTTGGGAACAATGTCAGACTGTTTAAGTTGGAGGTCGGTGTCTTACACCGATCTTTAATCCCCACCACCACCCCCCATTAGGCAGACGTGACAGATGATGTGCGGCAGCTCATCCGTTAGCGCCTTTAAGTAAATTTTAGTAAATTAAAATTTATTTTATAAAAGTTTATTTACGGTTAAGTTATTTTCTTAATAGGTTTATTTATTGCCTTAATCTATTATTTACGAAACTGTATGATAAATTTGACTTGGATTTGAGTGTTCCGCACATCTCTCATGCCGTCGATGACATGATTAAGGAGCAGCTCAAGGATTACCACGGTAAGTTACACCAGTAGTACAAGCGATGCGTGAGCCACGAGAAGACTGCACAGTCCACACCACCACACGTGACTCATGGGGACTGGCAGATACTCTGCGATAGGTTTTCGTCTGATTCTTTTCAAGTAATATTTACATATTTATGATATCTTAACATAATAATTAAATTCACAATTAATAATATGTATTATGAATAATATATTTAGAAGAGAAGCAAAATAAATTCTAACAACAGGGGAAAGTTAAAAGTGAACCACATAGCTGGTTCAAAGTCATTTGTAGGACTTCGTAACGACATGGTAAGAAATTACTAGTAATTATTACGTTTAAATATTCTTTCCATGCATTTATATTAACTCTATTATCCTTTTGATTGCGCAACGAGATTCTATCACTGGCCAGGAGCCCGAACCAGTAGACTTCTATAGAGGGACTCACTGTCGGCAGGCGACGGGATCTTGGGTACATCTTAGAGCCAGCGAGATTTAGGTAAAAATTCTTACATTGTAAAATTTAATTGCATTAAATTATAATAATGTCATTTATTATAAAAATTTATATATTTTCATTACAGGAGGAAATGGACACCTTACGCAGTCAACCCACTCCCGATGGTACTCAGCGGAGTAAGCCAGAGATCCTGAGTGAGGTGCTTGGCACCCGTTATGGATATGTATGTGAGCTTGGCCATTATGTCAAGCTCACGGCACCTGCTAGAGCTGCCTCCACCCGATTCATCGTCATTGGCGATAGCACCATACGCCAAGCTGATATCGTAGAAAGAGAGGTTCGGCAGCTATAGGTCATCGTCCATGACATCAGAGAGTAGCGGGACAGGCAAAGGGAGGAGCAGGAGAGGAGGATGGAAGAGCTGACGAGGGAGAGAAAGGATTAGGAGAGGATAAGGATGGAGGAGCAGGCGAGGCAGAGGGAGGAGCAGGAGAGAAGGATGGAGGAGATGCGGGTGAAGTATGAGCGACGGATGATGGAGATGTTTCAGGCTCTCTCTGCATGCTTACCCACCGATGTCGCACCACCTCCGCCTTCATCTTTGTGAATTTTTATATTTTATTTATGATATTTAAACTTATATATATTTACGCGTGAATGAATGTGATGTGGATAAGATTGTTTGTGTTTGAATAAATGTAGTTTATGTTTGGATGGATTTACTAGTTTGGGTTTAAATGGATGTGAATGTGAATATGATGAAATATATTATATAACAGGTGTATATCAGGATGAATATGATGAAATATATTGTAACGGGTGTATATCAGGAATTTTGTGGGGAATTTTGTGCTGGAATTTTTTATTTTAAAAAAAAAAAAAGGACTTTTACCTATGAAAAGTCTCGTAGGTAAAAGTTTTGTAAATATTTTTACCTACGAAAATTTTCGTCGTTAAAAGTGTAACATTTATTTTTTAGCGACGAAAATATCCCTTGCTAAAAGTTTTATAAGTATTTTTAGCAATGAAAACTATGGTCGCTAAAAATAACAATTATTTTTAGCGACGAAAACTATTTTTGCTAAAAGTCTAACAAATATTTTTTAGCGACGAAGCTTTTCATCGCTAAAAGTTTTGTTATTATTTTTAGGGACGAAAACTATCATCACTAAAAGTTTGCACAATCATTTTTTTAATGACGAAAATGTTCGTCGCTAAAAGTTTTGTAATTATTTTTAGCGACGAAAATTATTGTCGCTAAACGTTTAACAATTATTTTTAGCGATGAAAATGTTCGTCGCTAAAAGTTTTGTAATTATTTTTATCAACAAAAACTATCGTCACTAAAAATTTAAAATTTATTTTTTAGCGACGAAAATATTCATCGCTAAAAGTTTTGTAAGTATGTTTAGCAACGAAAACTATCATTGCTAAAAGTTTAACATCTATTTTTTAGTGGCGAACATTTTCGTCGCTAAAAGTTTTGTAAAACTTTTTTAGCGACAAAAGAATTTGTCAGTAAAAGTTTTTTAAACAATAAAAAAATTTATCGCTGAAAAACTTGCATTTGCCGACGATTAAAATTTTTCGTCGCTAAAAACCTTTTGCTTCGGTCTTTTAGCGATGAAAATTTTTGTCGCTAAAACGTTTTAGCTACGAAAAGTTGGCTTTTAGCGACGAAAATTTTCTTCGCTAAAGGTGGGATTTAGCGACATAGGAAACAATGGTAATTGAGCGCAGAATATTATTAAAAACTTCTTCAGGGCCATAAAAGTTTTGGGTCAAGCTGATGTTTGTATTTTCCCTTCATCCAGCTAGTTTTTGTGACCTAATTAATAGGTTAGATAAAAAATGAAATCAGATTGCATACTGAGCTACTCGGTACGTTTTTTTGGTACTGAGTAAACTTAGTTTGGCCTATCGTTAATGTGTGTGGGTTATCCACACTGTCCATTTGTTTTTTCAACACATTTTACTGGTTGAACCAAAAATTGAAGCATGCCCGAAGCTCAACTGGACCACCCCACTAGAAACAGTGGTAATAATGACTTCCACTGTTGAAACCTTGGTAGGGCCCACAGTGATGTTTATTTGTCCTCCAACCCACCTGTTCATAAGATCACAAAGACATGGATGAAGGATAAGCAAAAATAAAAGATTGATCCAGAACTTCTATAGCCCCCAAAAATAAAAGACATTTTCACCCTCCTCCCGTAAAATGATATTTCAAAATGAATGGATGGTTTGGATAAAAACCATACACCACAGTGGCCCTCGAATCCCCTATCAGTTCCTATCTAGGGACAGGTATTGGCAGTAGACTCAGATTCCCATAGTGACCCCTCCAGTACCTTGATCCGCGCTGGTCTGATCAAACATCTGAGGGCCCACCTTGATATATATATATTTTACCCGCTCTTTATTCATTTTGACATCTCATTTCAGGGCATCATCTAAAGATGAGGCAGATTCAAGGTTCAAGTGGACAATGCCATAAGAAACAGTGGTGATTGCATGCTTACCTTGAAAACGTCCAGTGGGCCACATAAGTTTGGATTAAGCTGATTTTTATGGGAAACGAATTATCTTCCTGCTGTGTTTACGTCACTAAGTTTTGTGGTCCCCACAATGATTTATGTGTTATATCCACACCATTTATCCATTTTAGAATATCATTTTAGGGCATCAACCAAAAAATGAGGCAGATACGAAGCTCAGGTGGACCACACCACATAAAGTAGTGGAGATTGAATGTCTACCATTGAAAACTTCAGGGGGTTCACGAAAGCTTCGCATCAATACACCACCAAGATCGGTGGTAACACACCGCGCAATTCACTTTCATTTCTATGTTTTCCTTTCGTCAAGGTTTTCGTGACCTTATGAACAGGCTGGATGACATATAAACATTGTGCTGGTCCCAAGAAGGTTTCAAAGGGTGCATCACTATCCCATTACATCCTTTAATATGGTCCACTTGAGCTTTGGATTAATCTCATTTTGGCCACATATCCTAAAATAAGCCCGCAGCATGAATGGACCTCATTTTGGCCACATATCCTAAAATAAGCCCCCAGCGTGAATGGGCGGCGTGGATAAAACACATACATCCTGGTAAGATGACACAGCTTTTTCAATACCCACCAAGTACCAAAGTACGGGCTCAGTACTGGAGGGGTCACTACTGAATCCAAGTTGGATGGTAGTACCCAATCCGGTCCGTCTTCCACTTGGTCAATATACCAGTATTATATTTTTGGTACCTCAAAACCTGATAAGCGGCCTGGATCTTTGACAAGAATGCCATATGGCACAGGTCTTGTTGAATAAAGGAATAAATAAAGGTGGATTCTAATACGGTAAACCATGAATCAGCGAGGTGCATGGCATATGCATTCACTTTTCAAGTTTTTTCTCTCGTTTTTTCCTCACCGAAATCAAAATTCAAGTCTCCATCATCTGCATGGTGTAAAAACGACGTATGCTGGTACGATTTGAAGGAATCCAGATATCCCGTTTAATCGGTATATTGTTAGAGATGCGTGTGCACCGAATATTCTTATCAAGATGGAAATCAAAATATTCAGTGAAATCGCATTTCCAAATCTACGAAATCCGTGTAATGATGAGCACGAGTGAAAATAAGACCCGTATCCTAGCCCGTAGCATCAATAGAATTCCGCAGTCCTCCTGGCCGAATTCCGGTGACCCGCGAACTTTTATCGGCAGTTGCGCGCGACCCCGAGTCGTATCCCGTATTTCAAAGTTAGCTCGACCCGAGACTTGTACCAGTGTGACCGCACCGTCACCGCGGTTCCGACGCCGCATCTCGCGTAGTGAAGTGATGCCCAGGCCAGGAGATGTGGGCCTGTGTTCAATTCGAAGAAAAATGCCGTGCTTTGTGAATTCCGATGAACCTCTACGATGTCCCATCAATCACATCAATCATAAGTCAAGTACATCCCATCACAAGCCATCACTCACCCTTACCTCTCCTTACCCAAAGCTAATGAAACTCATGCTTAGCCCATTCTTTTCTTACAAAAGTCAAAAGAACTCATCGCTTTCCACTCCATCACCACTCCGCTCCCTCTCTCTCATTTCTCACTCTCCCAAGCAACTCCCAAGGAGAGGAAATGTCCAAGCTCTCCATGATAAGAGTCATGTGTGGCCCACTCCATACCACCCTATCTCCCATATCCACCCTTGGATCATCATCTCCAACGTTGAAGGAGCACTTTTGGAGCATTGGAAGGCTAGGGAGGAAGAAGAAGGATGGGTAGGTGCCTCTCTCTCTCTCTCTCTCTCTCTCTCTCTCTCTCTCTCTCTCTCTCTCTCTCTCTAGCATTGGAAGGATAGGGAGGAAGAAGAAGGATAGGCTAGGGAGCCATGTTCAAAATCATCCATCAAATGGACCCCACGGCCGTCCAAGCCATGTGGGCCCTACTTAACGGTGATGGAAAAACACAAATATCAATTGATCAAGTGGGACACATCCACGTGGGACCCACCTTGATAAATATGTCCTCGTCCAGCCTCCCTGTGAGCATGCATATGGATAAACAGTGGGTGTACTAACAAAAAAATTAAAAATTAAAAAATGCTTGGTTTATCCTTTTGGACGAGTTACTCATGCAGGCCCTACCTTGATGTATGAATTTAATCTACACCATCCACCCTTTTTCCCATCTCATTTTAGCCGTTGAGCCAAAATGTGAAGCCGATCTAAACCTCTGGCAAGCCGTAATGTAGGAAACAGTGGTTTTAGGTGATTTAAACGGTTGAGGCCCGTTGTGATGTCTCTATATGCCAAAAATATTGCATATTGGACTCGTTAGTTTTGTTACGAGTCGGGGAGACTAGTAGTCGGTGTGGATTTTTCTAATGCAGGCCCCGCATATAAGAATCCGTAGAATAACAAAAAAATAAAAATAAACAAAAACACATACATGGGATGTCCCTGTTGCTGTCAGCGTCCTCGCTGCTAGTTTAAAGGTGGAACCATGGTCCCCACCACAGGCCCTACCACAAAGTATATTGCACATCTACGCCCTACATTTGATGGGTTCCCTTTTTAGAACTGAGTTTTCCCAAAAATCAACCGTATAAACAACTCAAGTGGCCCACAAGGCAAGAAACAGTGTTGATTGAACGTCTGCCATTGAAACCCTTTTGGGTTATCACAGAAGTTTTGGATCATTAAGCAATTTGTTTTTCCTCCTCATCCGGGTCTGTGCGACCTTATTAACAGATTGGATGGCAAATAAACATTGTAGTGGACCCCATATGTGGGACCCAACTGCATGTGTTTTATCCACATAGTCCGTCCAGCATCTCTGGACGCTGGGCGCTGATGCTCCACTCTCCCACACACATACACTAATATATATGTATGTATGTGTATATATATATATATGGTATATTACTATATTATAATGATATGGTGGGCCACCCTCCCATGTGGGACCCACCTTTATCATGAGTAATCTGCACCGTCCAGATGGATCTGGACGGTGGGCTGACATTTCATTCCTGTATATAATATATATGTGTGTGTGTGTGTGATATATATAATATAATATATAATATAAGAAATACAATATAATAAATATCTGGTGGGCCACCCTCTTACGTGGGACCCACCTGATGAACGGATCGGATGTTATATAAACAGCCAGTGGGCCACATATGTGGGACCCACCTGACTAATGGCTTAGAGGAAAGGGAGCCACGTATGGGGGATCCACTTGTGTATGATTGGGTGACCACCTAGGGTAGTGATGTCACCAGGCTCTGTGGACCCTACTGTGATGTATGGTTCTTCCACACCGTCCCTGGTAGGGACGGTGGATCCCCCACCATGATGCACATGTTGTATCCCAACTGTCCACCTACCTGGCGTACTAGGGACGGCCCCATTATGATGGATGTTTTCCATCCAAACCGGTCATTCATTTGGTGGACAGTCACATGTGTGAACCCCACAATGATGTGTGTACCTTATCTATGCCACCTTTAGTGGGCCCATTACGACAACAGTTCTGTGGGGCCCATTGTTGTACATGATGCATCTAAACCATCCATCCAATTGGCAACACCATCTCAAGGTTTGGGAATAAAAATAAGACAAATCCAATATAATGGACCACACTGCAGAAACAGTGGGATTAAACGTCTACCATTGCAACCCTTGAGTCACAAAAGTTTTGGGCCAATATGATATTTTTTTTCCTCTGAGATCAGGTCTTTGGGACCTTGTGAATGGACTAGATGAGAGATAGAAACACTATGGTGGACCCACTGGAATTCAATAGTGAAAATTATTATCACCACTGCCATTTGTGGTATGGTCCAGATGATCCTTTAGATATAATTAATTTAATTTTTTTATATATACGTGCTCTATTATAATTGTTAACAATGGATGAATGGCCTATTGGAATCGTCCCATTTGATCGGCTCATTCAACTCGGCCCATTCGACTTGGCCCATTTAAATCAGCCATTTAACTTGGTCCATTCAACTCGGCCATTTGACTCGACCTATTCGACTCGGCCTATTTGGCTCGGCCCATTTGAATCGGCCCATTGATTTGGCCCACCTGAATCGACCCATTTGAATCGGCCCATTTAATTGACTCATTTGAGTCAGCCCATTTGGTTCGACCCATTTAATCAGCCCATTTGATCGACCCATTTGATTTATATGAGGCCCGTGGGCAAGGCCCAATGTGATGTATTCGAGACCCGTGGGCAAGGCCCAAGGTGATGTATTTGAGGCCCGTGGGTGAGGCCCAAGGCAATGTATTCAAGGCCCATGGGCGAGGCCCAATATAATGTATTCGAGGCCCATTGTGATGTATTCAAAGCCCATGCGTTGCGGCCCACTTGATGTGTATATGGCCCTTATGCGAGGCCACGAGCTCATTATATGTTTTGGCTCTATATGTAGGTCACTCCTTGGGAACAATATTGATTACATGTCCACATTGATGTCCACATTGATGGGCAATGATGGTTAGATGTCCACATTGTGACCTTCCCTTAGGCCTTGTTAGGCCTATTCTCATCATTCCCTTAGTGGGTTAACCCAAATAAGTAGGCCTCTTCACCGTAGACAGATGGCTCTGTGTTATCAGATTTGATATAACCACGGTCGAGTACTGATCTTTATACTATAGTTGATCGGCTGATCATTTATGGACCCCGTTTTGTTTATCTGCTAATTATTGGTGCGATTAACGTGACCGATTTGTCGATTTTGATTATTAATTGATTTCGATTGTCGTGGCCGATTGTCGATTCTAATTATTGTGGCCGATTAGCGATCGAGGCCAATTATCGTGACTGATTGTCAATTCCGAGTATTGAGGTCGATTATCAATCAATTCCAATTATCGTGGCCGATTGACGATTCTGATTGTCGTGACCGATTCCGATTATTGAGGCCTACTCCGATTCCAATTTCAATTGTTGAGGCCAATTTCGATTACCAAGGCCGATTATCGAGACCTATATGATGTATATGCGACCCGTAATTGAGGCCCATTGTGATGTATCTGTGGTCCTTGGGCAAGGCTCACTGCATTGTATATTAGGCCTTCGTGTGAGGTCGTCTGCCCATTTTGTGTTTGGCCCTATGAGGGTCATTCCTTGGGGCACTGTTGGTTAGATGTCTACATTATCGAGGCCGATTGTTAATGCCGGTTATTGATACTGATTATGAGTATGTGACAGCATAACATCATAATACATATGCAGCATCTGCATGTTTGTTATGAGATGTGATTGACCATCGCTATGCCATAGGGCAGATTATTCATGGGGCTCCTTAATAGGTGGGGTTGCCTCACATGAGCGCATGGTATGTACAGGATTTATGCATGATTGCACTATGTGACTTATGCATCTCGCATTTGTGTAACATGACCACCATACGCCCTAACGACATCAGGGTTGTAGCCTCCACAGGCATATCGTGGATGGCCAGATGGGACACTAAAAAACTATTCTACATGAGGTGTTATACATATCCTTGGGTGAAAGTTCCAGAACCCTCTTGGTTCAAGAGGTTGCTCCAACGTCTAAACCGACTGGATGCATGAGCGCATGAGGGCCGTATACTGTTAGGCCGCGTCTCCCACTGTGTCATGGTCGGTTGGAAGGGGGTGTGACCTTACCTGTCCGAGAGGAGGGGGCAATGCTAGGCTGAGTCTAACCAGCTCGAGGAATGGGTCAGCTATCGACGAGTCGGGCCCGATATTGGCAAGAGAATAGTGAGGTCTCTTCCACTCACCTTATTATTCGTAATGGGGCGGCAATCTGGTTTGGAGTGTAATAGACCCCGGTGATTTCTCAGAGACAAACCGTACTGATATGTGGACTTATTGAGTAGGAGTTGCATGCTCATTCATTCATTCATTCACTATCCACTCGGGCTGGTGGTGCGTAATTAATTGTTGTATACCTTCGTTATGGCAAGAATTTTGGTTGGACGCACGACTAACCTGAGATCAAGATTTTACCACGTTAAGTCTGACTATTCAAATTTAGGTATGAGACTGGTTTAGATAGAAGTCCTTTATGGTGGACCCTGTTGACTGCGATACTACGTACTATCATCCCGACTTCACACTCCAGCATCGTCATTTCATTCGCATCGCATATTGCATTACATTCGCAGGCATATGACATTTTGGGTTGCTATGTTTCTGCACTTATATGACCTAGACAGACTTAGCAGGATTTGTATATTGCATTGCATCCTCGGCATCTGATATTTGACTCTTTATGACTCCTTATTGTATAGCTGTTCTATATTGCGTATTCTGATATTAATTGACTTATGGACTTGTCCATACTTCCGCTTACTCTGTTATTGTATGATTTATGATATTGTCAGTATTTATGTTTACTCTAATAATTCCTGCTCTTGTCAGTATTTTTGCTTACTTTGATAATTTATGATCTTGTCAGTATTTCTGTTTACTCTGATAATTCCTACTCTTATTAGTATTTCTGCTTACTTTGATAATTCATGATCTTGTCAGTATTTCTACTTATTTCGATAATGTACGATTTATGGATTACCAGTAATTTCGGTATTGTATGATGATGGCATTGTATTGAATACTTGACACTTATTTTGTGCACACACTTACACCACCTTTTAAGCTTTCTATAAGCTTATGCATGATAGATGCATGCAGGTGATGTTAAGTTGTAGCAGTGTTGAGATTGGAGTGTGCAGCGGTCTTCTAGAGCTTGATTTTAAATTTATGTATTTCCCTTTCAGCATTGTACTCAAATGATTATATTAGTGGATATGTGACGATGATGTTGCCTTTGTGAATTGGATAATCTTATGGTTATACTTATTACGAGTTAAATGTACCTTGAAAAAAAAATCCTCCTTGTAGGATCCTAGGATCGGAATCTGGCATATGAACGCTAGGAGCCAAGAATGGAGTACTACAGAGGCTGTCAGCACCGGATTCGGTAATCAGGATTCCTGTGAATCTGATTTCCGTGTTTAGGGCGTGACACGGATTGCTGGCCACAGGTAGGGGTGCACATCAAACTGGTAGAATCATGGAACTGGACCAGAATCGACCAAACGACCTGGTTTGGTCCAGTTCTAGAGTGCACTGGTTCCGATTCCAGTTTCAAAAATCAAAGAACCGATTACAACCGTTCGATTCTTGGTTTGGGGTTATGTAGACCATGAACCGATCCATAAAACAGAACCATGGATCTAAACCACGGAACCGAACCGTGGAACCGAACCTAAAGCCAAACTTAGAATTTAACTAGGAACCCTTTGATCATAAATATATTTTTGCACACCTTATACAATATTTAAACCATTCATCAAATGGATCACAACATGAATATACATGGCCTATATTATAAAATAAAACATGCACTTAGGCTGGATTATGAAAAGCCCAGAACCGTGGAACCAATTCGGAACCGAACCGATTTTAACCATCCAATTCCGATTCGATTCTAGGGTGCTAACCGTCTGGTTCCGAATATGTTACAACCGTTAGGAACTATTCGGTTTCGATTTCACCCCAGAACTAGACCGAACCAACCCATGTGCACCCCTACCCATAGGATACCCCTGTGGCATGACATGGATCAAGCTGTGTAAGACCTGAACCAAGTTCTTGCATGTGCATGTATGTGTGTGAGTATGCATTTCGTATATTTTGGTCTCGCGGTCCTACCGGTCAAATTTCGGAGACCCACGACCCTCGGATAGTGTTTGCAGTCATCCTTGAGTTTGGTCAGTTAGACCCGACTCAGATCAACCTGAAACCTATGCCATCTTGTTCGCATCGTCGTTGCGGTTCAAACGGCATATCTTATATGTCCATCCGCCATGTGCATCTCATGTTATTGCCCCAGCAATTATCGATCATTCATCATTGTGTGGGACCCATGTGCATGGGGCCCACACATTTTTCCATGGTAGGCCCTTATTCTTAGAAACCTACACCATAGCCTAGCCTACACCCTACCTAATCCTAATAACCTACCCTACCTAGCTAGCTAGCTAGAGAATCATCATGAGTATTAGTAAGCACCCCTTAGAAATCTCATCATGCTCTTGCTCTCTTTTCTAGCAAGAGTCATGATTACTCCCTTATACTCTCTCCCTCTCTCCCTCTCTCTTCTTATCTCTATCCCTCCTCATTTTCTTCATTCCAGCAATTTTCTCTCCCAATTTTCAGCAGTTCTCCTTCCTTTCTTTCCCCATCTAGCCACCACAAACTCATTTTGACAATTGAACCTTAAAGCTTGGAGCTTGGAGTACTTAGTGTTGGTGGTAACTTGAAGATTCAATGTGGGTATTATCCACAAATGCTAACCTTCCTTCCATCTCTTATTTCTTTTATTTCTTCATATAGGGAATAAGTGGGACCCACCAATCCATGTTAGGGATCCCATCTAACCCTTTGGATGTGCTTATTAGCCATCCATCTTGCATGTGTTAATCCATGATGAGGCCATTCTCCATGTACCCCATCATGATGTGTTTCATGATCTTAGCCCTCCTAAGGTCATCTAGACATTTGTTTTATGGAGGAGATGGCATCCCCACCTCAGATTTTTACTATGGAGGTCCATGCATGCATAGATCCATAGATGAGCAATTGCAAGGTTGAATCTTCTTTGTACATAAGGGGTTTTTAGTGGCGAAACCCCTCTTAAATGGCCGATCTCTTCCTCTTATTTTCTCTGTCTCTTTTATTCCTTCTCCCTAAATGATTGTTGGTCATGGTGGCCCACTTGATGTGCAAGACACATCCAACCGTCCATCCTTGTTGGGATGTCCATATGTCCCATTTTCTGGACATGTGGAGATCCACCTTGCTGTCTATTCACACATGTAAGGTTTGGATCATTCGGGAGTATGTCCTAAATGTGTGTGGCCCATCTAAGTGGCCACACCTTGATGTGCATGAAGATTAATTTGCTGGAACTTTAATTATGGACTGCACTAGGCAGCTATATACCTTACTGTCCAAATTTTTTTTAGGCCCATGTTGTTAATTGTTTGGGCCCATGTGTTGCTTTGTTTTGAAGAGGATAAGGGTGGGTCATTGGTATGTGGACCCCACCTTGATACATGCAAGGGTGGGTCATTGGTATGTGGACCCCACCTTGATACATGCAAGGGTGGGTAATTGGTATGTGGACCCCACCTTGATACATGCTGAAAACCTATCCCATGCAACCCTTTTTGAGACGTTCAGGGGCTGGGCCTAAGGGCCTGGACGGTCCAACATATGGGACCGTCCAGCCATGTTGGTGGAAGGGGGAAAGACCCCAGTGTGATCTAATTTTGAGAAGGTGGCCAACTGATGTGGACCCTACCTTGTTGTACAGTAATGAAGGCACCCTTCCCTCCCTTTTTCCCTTGATTTGATGAGCATAGGCCCACTCCTTGGGTGATCCAAAAGGGGACACCAATCTGTAATTGTTCTGCAACATTGTTGTCCATAAGTTGTATGAATTATTAAAAATACTTCCACTGCTCCAAAAATTGTTAAATTTTGCATAGAGGTGGCCCACCCATGGTAGGACCCACCTAAAAAATCTTGGAGTCAATGGACGCCTGTACACACCATGGTGATAGCTGGACCGGACCCACTATAATATAGTATCCAAATCAATCCGATTTTCAGGACAGATTGATTTCTTTAAATAAATTATAATATTTATAAGTGTCCAAAAATTTTGAAATTTTATGAAAGTGTGGTAAAATTATTTTAAGATCCACCTACCAAATTTCAGGGCCAATGGACCCTTATGCATACCGTGGCGAGGGCTAGACTGTCCCACCACGTCGGGACGTTCAGGTCTGTCCGATTTTCTGGACAGACTGTTTTGTTTAAATTAATTAAAATATTTAAGAATATTCAAAAATTCTGAAATTTTGTGGGGGTATGACCCACCCATGGAAGTGTCACTCTTTAAAATTTTAAACCCAACGGACATTTGAACTGACTGTGGTGCGACCGAGAGTGACCCACTAGGTAGGGACGCCCAGGGTGGGGCGTCTAGCCTGCTTTGTGGGCCCACCTTGATGTGTAGTATATCCCACCATCCATCCATGTGGGGTCCTTAGGGGATTGATCATCCTCTCTTTATTTTTTGGTATTCAATTGGGGCCCATTGGATGGATTTTTAGGCCAGATACCCTGGGCCCATAGAGCTACCTACACATGTGACATCCCTGCCTTAGGCTACTGCTGGGCCTGCATTCCAACGGCCTGGCCCACTTGATATATGTGTTGCATATCCTCTCTCATCTGGTGGGGCCCACAATGATGTATGTGAGCCATCAAGGATTAATTATACTAAGAAATACTTCTATTGTTGGACTCCAACCAACCCAAAAATTTGGGTGGGCTGGAATTTGGCATTGCGTCCAAAATTGTTGCCTATAGATGTTATTTTGGGACAATATGGCCCATTAGATTTGAGGAGGATTTAAGACAGTTATCTTATCATCTTAATTTTATTTTTATTTCTTTTGGGCTTAATTATACATGATTGAAGGCTCATCCCAATTGGTTTCTTCTTGGGCTAGTCTCCTAATTAATTATGAGCCTTATAGCCTTGGTTGGGCTGGAACTTTTGATAGGCCCGTTGGACCCTTGGGTCCTATATTTACCATGTCATTGTGACGGGTCTTATAGGCCAAATGCTCAAATAGTTGGGCCCTTACTTGCCCACTATAATAAATCCATACTTGGGTCGAAATGTGAGGCTTAACTTACTTGTGTTAAATATAAAGATTTCTCATATGTTGGGATAATGGGCTGCCCATTAGGCCCACCATAATGAGTGAACCCATGACCTTTATAGTTGGGCCCTAACCTTGCTTAAGGCCCCACCAAGTTGTCTATGTATTGGGCTCAGTGTATGGCCTACTAGGCCATGGATTGCTTCGGCCTTTTGCCTTATTTCATGCTTAAGTAGTGGCAGGCTACCTCTTAGAAACCAGTTAAGGTTGAATGTCCTCCTAGGTGATCCTAAGGTAGACCCATGGGTTTCTCTATGGATGGTTAAAGGCCCACTATAGACCCTAAGCTGTTTATTTGAGGCTAAATATGGATGTATGTGAAGCCTACCTCCACATATATTGGTTCAGGCCATTCAAGCCTTAGACCGCCCGATCATGGAAGCACTTTCTACCTTGGGTTGCTGCTGGACTCACAAATTCAATAGCAGGCCCGCTTGATCTTTTCATGATATATACATACTTTGCATCTGGTGGGATCCCCTAGAGAGTATAGTTGGCCTTCATGAGATTATTTCCACATATTTAACTAATTTCAGGACATTAGTAAGTATAGGAAGTTAAACATGCCAAAAGTTTATCCAAAGGCCTTAAATGTATAATTTTATGGTTAAAACTTTATTTGGTTGTGGAACCCAGCATATTAAGAACTTGTGTACGTATTGCATACTTATGTTTTCTTATGATCTTTGGGCTTAATCAGTGCATTCTTTTGGGTCACCTTTAGTGATCACATGAGGACCCCATCTTAGATCAGATTTTTTGGGGCATCTCATGGGCCTAGAGTGGATTGGGACATCCCAACTTGGCCCAACCATATATTAGGCCAACTTCCACCATTTTGATGGACTTATGGGCTGAGATAAGGATAGTATTGGGTCTTTGGTTGTCCACTTAAATTGTTAGTTATTGGGCTGATATAGTTAGGCCCATTTCATCCAAACTTAATCATTTTTTCGGGGTCGTATATTGTGTACGTGGGCTGCCCACTAAGTCCAACTTAATGCATGGATTCTATGGCCTATTATGAGGAATATATGTATGTGGTTACCTTTATTTTTATCTAAATGTAGGCCTTGGGCCTTGTCCATAAAGTTCATGGTTGATATACCTTTTTGGGGAATAGCGGTTAAATATCTCCATTATGGACCCCTCTAGGCCCGGTTGTATTTAAGAGTGATTGGATAATCATCTTAGACTCTTGCTAGGCTCATTTATATATTACTTGGACCCGTAGTTTGTATGCTTAGTCTCGTGAGCTACCCCAGGTAAATGGGCCCCCACCAGAGGTTGGATTCCTTAAGGATATTGTCTAAGTACCTAGTCTTGGTCCTTTCTTGGATAGGATGAGTGTACTACTTTGTATATCGCCGCACAATGCGTCTAGACTCATCTTCATGGCCCATGTCCATCATTGTATGCTTGGATGATACTGTGTGTGTGGTTATGATTGTGTCATTGGGCATTTCATGATGCCTTTCCGAGGGACGTAGTATCCCCTCTTGAGCACGTTGGATGCTTGGAATTGAAGTATAGTTGATTGTATGATTCATGCATCTAGCATTACATAACATGTGAGCATTATCACCCTTGCTTCATCAAATCTGTAGCCTCCACAGATACATCTTAGATGGCCATGTTTAGGCACCGAAAATGTTACTTGAGCATACCGGGTGCATAGGATGCTCATAAGTGAAATTTTTAAAATTTTCATAGTACCAAGGATCTGCTCCAACGCCGTGACCGGGTGAAAATTTAAGCGCACGAGGGCCTTATACCGTCAGGCCGCGACTCCCACTGTCGTGTAGTCGGTTGGATAGGGTTGTAGCCTTACTCGTCTGATGTAAGGAGGCATTGCTAGGCTGAGTCTGACCAGCTCGTGAATGGATCTGCTACCATCAGACCTTGCTGATAATTGGTTGTCCACAAGCGAGTAGTGAGGTCTCTTTCGCTCGTTTGACTGTACGGGGTCTATAGAGCAGCAGTCATCCAGCAGTGTAATGGACCCTGGTGATTTCTTTATGATGGAAATGTACTGAATATGTGGATTGGATATAAGCACTAACATTACTTCACATTGCATTTGCATCGGTTGTGTAAGCCTCATATTGCATCGCCTTGGCATGGCGCTCAGTACTCATTGCATTACAGTACTCATTGCACTATATAGCCTTGGTATAGCTTCCTGCATTATCGGACTGCTTTGGTATAGCTTCTTGCGTTCATAATAGCCTTGGTAAGGCTAGTGGTATTGGTATTGATCATGACTCCCTTCTGCATTCTCTATCTTCTTCTGAGCACAATTGTCACATACTTTCACCACCCTTTAAGCTTTCTATAAGCTTATTTACAATTGATGCGTATAGGAGATTCTAAGTTGGCGTCTTAGTAGCGAAGCTTGGATAGATGTGCGAGCCGAGGACCCAGTGTTGCGGATCCTCTTTTTTCTTTCTTCTGTTATCTTATGTATGTTCTTTTGGACCTAATGTAAGCTTGTGAAAGTTCAAATTCATAGTGAATTTTGTGATGTGTGTCTTTATAATTTTCAAATTTACTTATTGTGATCTTAGGTATGCTCATATTGAAAACGATTATATTGTTATGCAAATCCTCCTTTTAGGATCACAGGATCAAAATCCTGCCTCAGGAGCCGAGAATGGGGTACTACGGAGGCTGTTGTGGTCAGAACCGGCCATCGGGTTCCTTGTGAGTCCAATTACCGAGTCTAAGGTGTAACACTCTGTAACCCTCACCGTGATATATGTGTTTTATCCCTGCCGTCCATCTATTTTGACAGCCCAAAATTGATATAGATCCAGTTCAAGTATACCATGCCAGAGAAAACAGTTGGGAATTGAGCGGCCACTGTTGAATACTTCTTGGGGCTATAAAATAATACTGGCCCTGATCGATCACACTTTACCAGGAAAATGGACGATTTGGAAAAAAAAAAAAAAAAAAAAACCTATAACAGTCAAAAGTTCAACCTATATCTGTGGCTCACTTGGTGAGTGTATCGCGCCTTGGTTTTTTCCAAGCGTCCATTACCTGATAAACCATGATACCATCGGTGAGTGGCACGCAGATTAGCTACTGCCAGGTTGAGTAGAGAGACTGTCTCCTAAAGTGATGTCACCAAGTTATGTGAGACCCACCATGATGTATGTGTTGTATCCACACCGTCCATCCATTTGGAGATATCAATTTATGGGATGATATAAAGAATAAGTCAGGTAAAAAACTCAAGTGGACCCCATCAAAGAAAATGGTAGAGAGAGTGATGCCCACCGTTAAAAATTTCTAAGGGCCACAAAAGTTTTCGATCAAGCTGAAATTTCTGTTTTCCCTTATTTCATGTCTGTCTCAACTTATGAACACATTGGATCTCTGACAAACATTATATTTCAGTCTTCAGATTTTACGTTGTCTGACTGTTTATATACACATGGCATATTTTGCCTGAGAGTACATTATCCACACACCTCTCCCATACCAGTATAAAAATCATAGCAATGGCATCTTCTCGGCTTCCCGTTGTTGCTGCATTTCTTCTCTGTCTACTCCTTTTCAATGAATCCGGACCCACTGGTTTGTCCTCTTGACATTTTGTTATTTAGGGTCTGTTTGGGTGAATTCTAAATCACAATTAAGGCATCCATAGAAAGCTTTTATCCGATCGAACTTGTGATTTGAAGTATAAATTAGCCTAGGCGTGTCCTGCCTATTTCACAACAGACTCAGTCTTACCATCCGAAATATTGGACAACCATCCAAAAACTTTCAAATTTACATGGTGGCCCATGTGATTGTTTGATCTGCCTGACTGATGGGGCATCCAACCTTAATGGTTGAGTAACCCTATTGAGCAGCTTAGGTCCATCGGATGGGCCATGCCTTACACTTGAAAGATACTCATACCAGGTATTTACTTTGTTAGCACATGAATGCAAATGCTGGAACTGTGAAAGCGGATGACGACTGCAACTGCATCGGACCATGCACTGGTAATGCGGACTGCAGCAATAAGTGTACCAGACAGAACTTTGATCCTCATGGAGCATTGTGTGTACCTGATCTTCCTCCAAGTATAGGCCTCCATTGTTGCTGCATCGTACATGGTGCTCAGGAAAGACGAATGCCATTTGCAGCGGCACAACCGACATAGAAAAAATAAGCTAGTTCAGGTGTGACAAACGTATATAAAATGAGCTCTGACCAGTTAAACAGGTGGACCACACAATAAGTGTTCCATAGCTCAATAGTCATGCATCTCCACCCATAGGTGGGTTAAAAGCATAAGGAGACATACAGCCAAATGAAAAGCCATGCTAGTGTACACAGAAGGTACATCTGCAACTCATATGACTATTGGCGTACACAGTAATCGAACGGTCTTTTTCTAACATCACTAAAGATAATTGATTGGACTAATATAACAGATAAACGACTTAATTTAGGAAAAGTAAATAATTATACTCTGAAATAGAAAATTTTAATTTATTTGAATTGGTATGAGATAGTTTTTTTTATTAATTTCTTTTACTATTTATAACCTTAATCAAGCTATTCAGATCTTTCTCACGTGATGGTAATTACTATAATTGTTTAGCACTATTTGACTTTATACGTTTTTCTTCTTGCCACCTAGCTTGTAATTGCTTACACACGATTGGTTATTTATCAGTTGCTCAAACAACACGCGGCACAGTTTGGTATGCTCCCACTGCTATTATAGAGAAATCTGCTCCATACGTGTACACATTCAAATACACCCAATGAATCCGTACAAATAACACCTAATTCCCATGGTTGGCTCTGGCAGGAAAAGGGATAGTGAGGATAAGCACAATTTAATATTTTTTTTTATATCGTCTATCAAACGTACAAGCTGAGAATCTTGATACGAACGGTTTGAATCATTGGAAGAAGATTGACATTAAAGGCCGACGTCGGGACGTATCACGTTGCAATAGCTTGGCATGCACATGCGATGCGCGTGGGATGTAAACACAGCAAACGCAACTCGAGCGACCTGACTTCTAGACGCGGATTGCCTGTGCCGGGGGCACATTACGTTACTGTAATAGGAAGCTACGTGGGACCATAGAGATTCCATTGAAAAATCTACACCGTTCATCAGTTTTGGTAGAGAATAATGCATGGAATTCTAAAAAACAGACGGATCCACGACTCATGTGTGCCACATGACACAAAGGAGCGTGGTTTGAACGCTCACCATTGGATACTCTGTGGGGGCCACAGGACTTCTGCATGAGGACGATATTTATGCCAACAGTTTATCTGACTGATAATAACCCTATGAGCAGTTTGGAAAGCATATAAACATATGGTCGGCTACAGAAAGGTTTCAACGATGGAAGTTAAAGTTTCCACTGTTTAGTGTGGTGTGGCCCACATGAGTCTTGGATCGGTATGATTTTTAGAGTCCTTTCTTATTGGGATCTTGCAAAACTGATGGGCGAAGTGGATTTGTCATGGGCATCTCTGTGGCCCCGCACAACTTTTCGACTACAGGAACTTCCACGTGTGCGGTCGGTCCCTCCGGATGGATGGTTGAAATACAAGCACGCATGTCACATCACCAAATTTGCGGAGCGATTCTGGAAGTCACTACCACTTAAAAAAGGTCTTCTCAAACTCATAGTAAAGAGTTAATGGTAGTTGCGGAGCGTGCGGTGCGTGAATTCATAATTTAATTAATAATCCTTTTCGTCACCGATAAAACGTATACAGCTGGACAGTGCATGATACTGTACATGCGAGGTCTCCTTCAGTAATTCAAACCGTTGATCTGATAGGTCCCACCTGAGAAAGGATTTCTTTTGAAAATCACTCAATTCTCAAGATTCTTCATACACGACTAAGGGGAAAATATAGCCATGGTATACAAAGAATATAAATAATTAAAAATTAAAGGTTTATAATCTCCAATCTGAAATAATTTCTCATTATTCTCACATCCAAAATGAGGCCCATCAAATCAATGGTCTGGATGACAGAACTTACCCACGACATGCACATGTAATCCTGCAGGTCACCAAACTGTACGTCTGCGCAGGATCTTATAATATATCGCGGGTTCGGAATGCGAAGTCCACCCGCGTGTGGGATCGATACACAATTACACGCCGTACCATAAACCATGTATGATATCTGAGCTTTTCATAAGATGAGATGCACTGTTTAGATCTTCCAAAATAAAAATCAGACTATTTCATAGCTCAGGTGGACCACAACACATCTAAAAAAATGAATGGCTAGAAAAGAATTTTTAACTTAAATTTATTTTACATGTTTTGGCCCACATAAAAAGTGAAACTGCATCTATGATTTTTTTTTCGACATTATGAAATCTCAGATGTCACGTAGTTGTTTCATATTAGCACGTGTTTTCACGTGTGGATGTAGACACGCGCGAGGATTAGAAGACCGTACATATAGATGGTCGGTCAGACGAAGGTGGTTGTCTTGGATTCAAGGAGAAATTTACCACTATACGATCTATTTAAGGACCATTTACCCGCTTAAACCCACTCGGTTTTACCTGACCGGAATAATCCCCAGATGTACCAATGACTTGCAAAACTCGAAAATGCCCCTGCTTCATTGAAAACAACTTATTCCGGGCGGCAGTACCGCCGATCCGACAATTATGTCACCGACCTATAGACGTCTGTGCGGTAGGGCCGGCCGATTTTTTTTAATTTTGGGTGGTCCCATCGTTAGGTCCCACGTAATTTTGATAGGCCCCGCACTCAATGTTCATGATTTTAATAGGTCCCACATCCACTTATGCACCTTTATTATTATTTTTTTAAAACATGGATAACTCCATCCCGCGTACATTTTTCCTTAATACATATTTATATAAGTACGTATAAGCATATAAAAAAAAAATTTCTCTTTTTTTCATTTCTTTCTTTATTCATTTAACAAGAATATCTTCTAAATCAAAATTAGTTACTTTATATACCCTATATGATTTTGGGGTAGGAGAAGCTACTTTAGCCAACCAACCTATTTATTTTCCATGATTCCATCAGGTCGCTGGTGAAAATCTATTTGATTCACTTCACGGTTAATTTCAATCAATTCGCAATTAATTTCATTCATTTCATTTACTTCATAATCAATTCCATGCATTTCACGGTCAATCCCGGTGTTCCGCTTTATTTCACGGCCAATTTCATGTATTTCATGGTCAATTCCCTTGACTTCACGGTCAATTCACCTCACTTCACGGTCATTTCCATGCATTTCAAGGTCATTTCCAACGATTTCGTTTCATTTCACAGTCATTTCCATGCATTTCACGGTCAATTCTCTTCACTTCACGGTCATTTTCATGCATTTCATAGTCAATTCGCTTTACTTCATGGTCATTTCCATACATTTCACGGTTAATTTCGACGATTTCGTTTCATTTCACGATCATTTCCATGCATTTCACAGTCAATTCCCTTCACTTCATTGTCATTTCCATGCATTTCACGGTCAATTCGCTTCACTTCACGGTCATTTTCATGCATTTCATGGTCATTTTTCGCGATTCTGTTTCATTTCACAGTCATTTCCATGTATTTCATGGTTATTTTCCTTTACTTCACGGTGATTTCCATGCATTTCACGGTCAATTCCCTTCACTTCACGGTCATTTTCATGCATTTCATAATCAATTCGCTTCACTTCATGGTCATTTCCATACATTTCACGATCAATTTCAGCATTCCGTTTCACTTCATTGTCATTTCCATGCATTTCATGGTCAATTCCCTTCACTTCATTGTCATTTCCATGCATTTCATGGTCAATTCGCTTCACTTCATGGTCATTTCCATGCATTTCATGGTCATGTTCCGCGATTCTGTTTCATTTCACAGTCATTTCCATGTATTTCACGGTTATTTTTCTTCACTTCACGGTCATTTCCATGCATTTTAAGGTCAATCACTTCACTTCACGGTCATCTCCATGCATTTCACGGTCAATTCCGGCGATTCCGTTTCATTTCACAGTCATTTTTATGCATTTCATGGTCAATTCGCTTAACTTCACGGTCAATTCCATGCATTTCACAGTCAATTCCCTTCACTTCAAGGTCACTTCCATGCATTTCACAGTTAATTCGCTTCACTTTACAGTCATTTCCATGCATTTCACAGTCAATTCTGGCGATTCTGTTTCATTTTACGATCATTTCCATGCATTTCACGGTCAATTCCCTTCACTTCACGGTCATTTTCATGCATTTCACGGTCAATTCTCTTCACTTCACGGTCATTTCCAGTGATTCCGTTTCATTTCACGGTCATTTTTATGCATTTCATGGTCATTTTCCTTCATTTCACTGTCATTTTCATGCATTTCATAGTCAATTCACTTCACTTCACAGTCATTTTCATGCATTTCACGGTCAATTCTGGCGATTCCGTTTCATTTCACGGTCATTTCTATGCATTTCATGGTCATTTCCATTCACTTCGCGGTCATTTCTATGCATTTCACGGTCAATTTGCTTCATTTCACGGTCATTTTCATGCATTTCACAATCATTTTCGGTAATTCCATATCTTTTTACGGTTATTTCCATGCATTTCACAGTCAATTCCCTTTACTTCATGGTCATTTCCATGCATTTCACGGTCAATTCCGGCGATTCTGTGTCATTTCCATGCATTTCACAGTCAATTCCCTTCACTTCACGATCATTTCCATGCATTTCATAGTCAATTCGCTTCACCTCATGGCCATTTCAATGCACTTCACGGTTAATTTTGGTGATTCTGTTTCATTTTATGGTCATCTCCATGCATTTCACGATCATTTCCATGCATTTCATGGTCAATTTGCTTCCCTTCACAGTCATTTTCATGCATTTCACGGTCATTTCGGTTCACTTCACAGTCATTTCCATGCATTTCACGGTCATTTCCAGCAATTCTGTTTCATTTCACGGTCCTTTCCATGCATTTCACGTTCAATTCCCTTCACTTCACGGTCATTTCCATGCATTTCATGGTCATTTCTAGGAATTTTGTTTCATTTCACAGTTATTTCCATGCATTTCACGATCAATTACCTTTACTTCACGGTCATTTCCATGCATTTCATGGTCAATTCGCTTCACTTCATAGTCATTTTCGGCAATTCCGTTTCATTTCACATTCATTTACATGCATTTCACGGTCAATTCGCTTCACTTCACTGTCATTTCTGGTGATTCTGTTTCATTTCACAGTCATTTTCATGCATTTCACGGACATTTCCCTTCTCTTCACGGTCATTCCCATGACCGCGAAGTGAAGTGGAATCACCAAAAATAACCGTGAAATGAAGGGAATTGATCGTGAAATGCACAAAATTGACTGTGAAGTGAAGGGAATTGGCCGTGAAATGCATGGAAATGACCATGAAGTAAAGGGAATTGTTTGTGAAATGAATGGAAATGACTGTGAAGTGAAGTGGAATCACCGGAATTGACCGTGAAATGCATGGAAATGATCGTGAAGTGAAGGGAGTTGACCGTAAAATGTATGGAAATGACCATGAAGTGAAGGGAATTGACAGCGAAATGAATGGAAATGACCGTGAAGTGACGCGGAATCACCGAAATTGACCGTGAAATGCATGAAATTGACCGTGAAGTGAAGTGAATTGACCATGAAATGCATGAAATTAATCATGAAGAGAAGGGGAATCATCGGGATTGACCATGAAATGCGCGAAATTGACCATGAAATGAAGGGAATTGACCGTGAAGTGAAGGGAATTGACCATGAAATGCATTGAATTGATCGTGAACTGAAAGGTAATCGCCGAGATTAACTGTGAAATGAATGAAAATGACCGTGAAGTGAAGGGGGTTGACCGTGAAATGAATTAAATTGATCATGAAGTGAAAGGGAATCGTCAGAATTGACCGTAAAATGCATGAAATTGACCGTGAAATGAAGGGAAATAACCGCAAAATGCACGGAATTGACCATGAAGGGAATTAACTATGAAATGAATTGAATTGACCGTGAAGTGAATGGGAATCGCCGTGAAGGGAATTGACTGTGAAATGAATTAAATTGACGTTCAATTACCTTCACTTCACAGTCAATTTCGTGCATTTCACGGTCATTTTCATTCATTTTATGGTCAATCCCGGTGATTCCCTTTCACTTCACGGTCAATTCAATGAATTTCACGGTCAATTTCCTTTACTTCATGGTCAATTCCCTTCATTTCACGGTAAATTTCATGCATTTCACGTTCAATCTTGATGATTCCCCTTCTCTTCACGGTCAATTCCATGCATTTCACGGCCAATTCCCTTTACTTCAAGGTCAATTCTGAGCATTTTACAGTCAATTCCCTTCATTTCGCAGTCAATTCCTTGCATTTCACGGTCATCCTGGCAATTCCCCTTCACTTCACGGTCAATTCAATGTATTTCACGATTATTTCTCTTCACTTCGTGGTCAATTCCGTGCATTTCACAGTCAATTCCCTTCATTTCACGGTCAATTTCATGCATTTTATGGTCAATTCCGGTGATTCCCCTTCACGGTTAATTCCCTTCATTTTATGGCCAAAGCCCTGTATTTCACGGTCAATTCCCTTCATTTCACGGTCAATTTCATGCATTTCATGGTGAATTTCGGCGATTCCCCTTTAATTCATGGTCAATTCAATGCATTTCACGATTAATTCCCTTCGCTTCACAGTCAATTCCCTTCATTTCACAGTTAATTCATGCATTTCATGGTCAATTCCGGCGATTCCCCTTCACTTCATGGTCAATTCAATTCATTTCACGGTCAATCCCCTTCACTTTACGGTCATTTCCATTCATTTCACGGTCAATCCCAGCAATTCCCCTTCACTTCGCGGTCAATTCAATTCATTTTACGGTCAATCCCCTTCACTTCATAGTCATTTCCACTCACTTTACAGTCAATCTTGGGGATTCCCTTTCACTTCACGGTCAATTCAATGCATTTCATGGTTGATTCCCTGCAATTCATGGTCAATTCCCTGCATTTTACAGTCGATTCCCTTCACTTCACAGTCATTTCCATTCATTTCACAGTCAATCCCGACGATTCCCTTTCACTTCACGGTCAATTCAATGCATTTCATGGTCAATCCCCTTCAATTCCAGTGATTGACTATGAAATGCATGGAATTAACCGTGAAGGGGAATTGCTAGAATTGACCATGAAATGTATGGAATTGACCGTGAAGTGAAGGGAATTGATTGTGAAATGCATTAAATTGATCGTGAAGTAAAAGGAATTGACTGTGAAATGCATGGAATTGACTGTGAAGCGAAGCAGAATCACCGGTATTTACTGTTAAATGCATGAAAATGACCGTGCAATGAAGGAAATTGACCGTGAAATGCATGGAATTGACCATGAAGTGAAGGGAATTGACCGTAAAATGCATGAAATTGACCGTGAAGTGATGGGGAATCGCCCGGATTGACCGTGAAATGCATGAAATTTACCGTGAAGTGAAGGGAATTGACCTTGAAAGGCATAAAATTTACCATGAAGTGAAGGGAATTTGCCAGAATTCACCATGAAATGCATGAAATTGATCGCAAATTAATAAAATTTATCACGAACTGATTGAAATTGACTATGAAATGAATGAAATTGACCGCGAAGTGAATGAAATAAATTTTCGACCATCGACCTAATGGAATCTTGGAAAATAACTACGTTGGTTGGCTAAATTAGCTTCTCTTACCTCAAAATCATGTGGTACGTAGAGTAACTCATTCTAATTTAGGAGATATGCTCATTAAATAAATAGGCAAAGAAATGAATTAAAAGATAGAAAAATATTTTTATATACTTATATATACATGTAATTATGTGATTATGTATTAGAGAAAAATGTAATGGGGAAAAGGTTCTCCTTATTTATTTTTTTTTTAAAAAAAATATATATATATATAATAAAAAAATTTCTGCCGAACAGGCGGTCAGTGCCGCCCGCAGGCTGGTTTTTTTTTTTTTTTGCTGTGGAATCTTTGTTACTTTTGTGGGTCCCATCATGAGGTCTGCATTATATTCAAACTGTTCATCTATTTGGCGAGCTCATATTAAGGCTTGAGATGAAAAATAAGAAGTATCTAACTATCAAGTAGACCACACGTAAAAGGTAGTGGGGAATTGAATGTCCACCATTGAAACCCTTTTAGGGGTTATAGAAGTTTTGAATCATTATAAAATTTGTTTATCTTCTTCATCGTGACCTTATGAATAGATTGGATGGAAAATAAATGTTACGGTGGCCCTACAAAATTTTTAACGAAAAATCATTTTCCGCCTACTCTTTGTGGTGTGGCCCAGTTGATCTTTGGATATGATTTTTTTTTTTTTGATAATGCTCCAAAATGATCTCGAAATATGGTTGAACGTTGTGGATATAATAAATACATAACTGTAGGGCCCATGCAACGTTGATCTCTTTTGAACCGTTCGCTACAACTCGGAGTTCGAGGAGCGTCAGCGCTCGTCTTCGAGCGCCAGCCGATCCGCATGAAGGAAAAAGCAGGGGTATTTTCGACCTTTGGCAAGTCGTCCGTGCATCTGGGGCTTATTTTAGTCAGGTGCAATCAAGTGGGCTTACACGGATAAATGGTCCAAAATGGGTCGTACAGTGATAAATTTCTCTGGATTAAAGAGGGTTCATATTTCAGTCCCAATACTAACTTATCTCTCTCGGAAGGGGTGTTCTGAGGTAACTGATTATCGTGTCTCTCTTTCCTTTTTAACTTCCGTCGTATGAAATAGAAAATTTGAGGTTTAAGTCTCTTATATGGATGCGACATAACTGATGGTTTTGATCTGATTTATGCCATGATTGGGACCATTTCTTGTGCGAACTGACGTTTCTGATCGGAGTTATTTGAGCTGTGTAATCTCGATTGACACTCTCTTCGACTGACAAATAGACCCATCTTTTTTAGTATTGGTCGTCCAAATCGTACAGGTTTGTGCTATTTTTCTGACCAAAAGTATAAGTATGGGTGTATGTTCCAGTCTATGTGGGTGCAGTTGATAGTTCTTCTTCAGTTGCTGCCATCTTGGTCTTTGATTCTTTGCTTACTGCAGAGATCGAATACCTGGTGCATCCATTCTGGCAATTCAGACCGTTCATCCGGTTGGAATAATCGTGGATTGACCATGATCTTGAGAGCATTTGATTTGGACAATCCTAGCGGTCTTACTGTTGGGCTCATTGCTCTTGAATGCAGATATTCCTTTTTCCGTTCATCTGCTGGTTATGGATAAGATTGTTTAGGTTTTTTGATTTGATAAGCTTATGGGCTGGCAGTCCTCAGTGGGTTCCTCTGGATGGATGGTCTAGATTACTGGGTCTGATGTGTCATTGTAGGATTTTTGTGGGAGATCATGGTATGTGATGTAGTGGAGGGTGCGCCAAATAGATAATCTTTCTATGCATTAATTATAGTTGGTTTTCTCTATGAAGTTTTCTGTATTCATTTTATAAGCGCTTCTAGTAGTGAAGATATAATGTGAGAGTGAGATGCCTGTGGAGGTGGTTCAATGTGGGTGAATTTTGTTATTGTTGGATTGTGTTGGGAAGTGGGGCCCCACTTGATCCTCTCAGCTTCTAGAAATCAATGAAAGTGTGTCCCATTTCCGGTGACTGTCCATTTTCATTGGTTGGTGATATATGTGTAGGAAGATTTTTTGATTGATCTATATGGGTTTTTTACCCATAGGATCTCCTGATGTAGGAAGTGGCAGTGGCACAGATACATTCCTAACATGGCTTGACCAAAAGAAGGCCAATCAGAAGTGGAAATAGTCTATTAGATCCGGGCCCAATCCTACATAGGGCATGGCATAATTGGGCCCCAGGCACGTCCGGTGCATAGAAATTCAATCCAGATAGGGAGAAATTGCCGTTGGAAATGTGAAACGTAAATCAGACATAACTTTTGATCCGGGTATCGGTACAGGACGCACGACTTATCAATCTTTAATGTAACAAGCCATCCGGAGTCAATTGACTGACATGGTAGGTCATGTCAGTCCGTTTCACGAGAAAATGTATGCTTCTAGTTCAAAAACATAATTTTAGGGAAAATTTATTTTTTTAAAGTTCCCAATTTTTGTCGAGTTTCCTTATTTTTTTGAGTTTTGGATTTTCATCTTTTTTAGAAATTACTTTAATCATTCTACGACTCCTCTAGTAAGGTTTATTTGGACTTTTTTTAGACAAATTAGGCTTTAGATGAGTTTTACTACTTTGGGTAATTTTCAATTGGGGTTAGAATTTTGCTAATTTAGCTAATTTTGAATTAGGGTTTTATTTTTTCTCTACTAATGATATAATCGAGAAATCATACACATTACACAATTATTCAATAAAATATTAGAGTTTTCTCTTAATATTTTTTGTGGATTCAAGGCCTTTACTACTTGAGGAAGACGTTGATCTTCCTCTTCACTTTTTCACGCTCTTCCTTACGTTAGTACACTAATCAAGAGAGGGTGAAGATGTAGATAATCAACGTACTTGATGCCATGATGTTGGATTTCAACTGGCAAATCTTGTTTGGGATAGTTGTGATCTTCTCCCTTATCCAAAACATATACTTAACCTTATGATGGGGATGGTGAATTTTTTCTTGTGGCCGAGGGACCAAGACCACATTTTATAGGCTTTCATAACCCACATTCAACCCATCAAAGTAGAAAGGTAGAAAGCCAAAAGACAGACATTTGGAAAGCCGAAAGATAGGCTTCTACACTATTCCATGAACCCCACCTTAACTCACAGCACAAGTAATAAAGTGGTGACCTATGCAGACCCACCTTAAAGAAAACTCCAACAATCTCCCACTTGAGCTACACGGGTCACTCTTGAATTAGACGCTATAAACTTTATGAGCTCAATACTTTTATTGTTGGAATCATGAGCAACATCTCTAAACAATCTAGTCCATTAAGAAATATTGAATCATGACAACCGTTACCAACTTTCATCGTGGTAGGACCAATTCATGGTTATTAACATTAGTAATCTCAATGACATAGATCAAGTGTGGTTCATGTAGCATGGAAATTACATGATCAATCATGCCTCTTTCCAATTAGTCCACTTTATATCTAAAAAAGACCCAGAAATTGCGCAAGAAATTGAAAGCAATAGTACTAATCACTCCTAAGGAAAATACATCTCAAGGACTAATCACTCCTATACGAGTCTCATGTTCCTTCAATGACTTTTTTGGTAAGCCTTTACTTAGCGGATCCGCAATCATGAGTTCTGTGTTGATACATTCGATAGATGCTTAACGATCCTGAACTCTCTCCTTAACAATAAGAAACTTCATGTCAATGTCTTAATTTAGTTGAACTCCTGTCGTTATTTGAGAAAAATATTGTAGCCTTATTATCGCAATAGATCCTCAGTAGCCTTGGAACCAAGTTTATGATTGGAAGCCCTAAAATAAAATTTTGCAGCCATTTCGCCTGATTTGATGCCTCATTATAGGCGATGAACTCCGCTTCCATGGTAGACGAAGCTATGAGTTGTTGTTTATCACTTTTTCAAGATATAGCTTCACTGGCCAGCATAAAGCATGACTTGAGATGGATCTTTTGTTGTCGAGGCAACCAAACATAATAAGAATTTGAGTATCTAATCAAATCTAAACCATCAGATCTTCGATAGATGAGCATGAAATCTTTCGTTCTTTGCAAATACTGCATCACCTTTTTAATTGCTCTCTAATGATCCATACCTGGGTTATTTAAATATTTGCGAAGCATTCCAACTATGTATGCTATATTCGGACGTGTACGAACTTGAGCATACATTATTGCTGATGCATAAGTGGTCTTCTTCATTTCGTTCTTTGGTAGATCATTCTGTGAGCATTGGAGTTGGTGCTTCACCTGGTGTATCATTTTGCGTGCCATATCTACTAAGCACTCTATTAATATAAGCCTTTTGTGATAGACTAAGAAGATCATGGGATCTGTCATGCTGAATCTAAATACCAATCACAAAGCATGCATCACCAAGGTTCTTCATTTCAAATTTCTTTGACAAAAAAAAAATCTTGGTTTCATGCAATAATCATGTATACTTGCCAATGGTACGAACTTACTCGCAATGGTTTTGATGTAAATGCGACGATCATCAACATTATGTTTGAAGCTGAATGATGTGATTACCTAATCAAACTTTAGATACCATTGACGGGATGCTTGTTTTAACTCATAGATGGACTTCTTCAATTTGCATATCAAATGTTTAGGTTATTGAATTTCAAAACCCTCTAGTTGCACCATATACACATTCTCTTTGATGCCACCATTTAGAAACGCGGTGTTTACATCCATTTGTTGTAGCTCTAAATCATGAGTTATGTAATTATTCTAAAAGAGTCATTCACTGATACTGGAGAGAGTCTCTTTATAGTCAATGCCTTGCTTTTGAGTAAATCCTTTAGTGAAAAGTCATGCATTATATCTCTCTTCATTGCCTTTTGTCGTCCCGTTTGGTTTTAAATACCCATTACAATCAACCATTTTTACCCCTTTAGGCAATTCGATGAGATCTGAAACATGATTGTCACTCATAGAGTTTAGCTCTTTCTACATGACACTTATCCATTCCGAGGAGTGAGCACTTTATTTGGCTTGATTAATAGATACATGGTCATCCTCCATTCCTATATCAAACTCATGCTCCTATAAATAGATGAAATAATCGCTTGGTATAGTTGATCTTTTTTACCTTTGTGATCTCCTTAATGGCACTTCTGAATGAGGGTGATAAGGCTCTTCAGTATATTAGTTAGAGACAACTAAGGAATATCGTGGTGATCCGTAACTGCATCTAGCATAGGAATGTCAACTCGTTCTTCCTCAGACAATTCTTGGGTGGTGTATTCTCACTATTTTTGCCATCTTAAAAAAACCTGGCATTATTTATTTCAGGTATGGCATTGCCTTTAGAAGGGCAATAAAATTCTTAACCAACTGATCTTTCTGAATACGCTTGTGTTTTTGGGGTCAAGTTTTCTTTCATTAGGGTTATAGAATCTCGCCTCTGTTGGACAACCCCGAACATAGAATACCCTTATATTGGGTTTTCTTCCAACTATAACGAGGAAGGGGTTTCAACAATGGCCTTACCCAATGTTTTAAATAGTGTGTAGTGTTTGGCCCTCTATAGCATGTAGCACAAGTTACACGCTACACAATACTTAATATTTTTAATTAAAATAATAGAAAATATGATAAATCTTCCAAAATTCATAATTCCTATCAGTTCTTGACTGTGAATTTGAATCATCAACCACATATATCCATGCAAAACTCTATCTCTTTGCCTTTAGAGTTTAAACATCTCTAAGTGTGACCTTTATATATATATATATATATATATATATATATATATATATATATATAATTGAAACATTAAAAATTCATGATCTTAAGCACAATTTGGATGGTCCAGATTGATCTAGATTAGTGCCACATGTGATGGGGATGAGTCACCACCATTTTAAAATAAGTGTAACATAGAAGAAACACTTAAAAACTGAGATTCAAGTTGTGTAAGCTACTTGCGCTACAACACATGTTGTAGCTTACACTACCACGGAGCTACGCTACCCGCATACTCCACGTAGCGTTTTAGCTATGCTACGAGCGTTACTAAAAACATCGGCCTTACTTTGATCCCGATTAAGGATATAAGCTTCACCCCACAAGGACTCTGGTAGGGTTGAATCGCTAATTATACTCCTTACCATGTCCTTTGAGGTATGGTTTTGTCTCTTAACTACACCATTTTGTTGTGGTGTTCCTAGCATGGTGTATTGAGCTACGAGCCCACATTCTTGTAAGTATTTGGCAAATACCCTGGATGTTGTTTGGATCCGTCATATCTACCATAGTATTCACCACTACGGTTAGATCTCACGACTTTGATTTTCTCATTATGTTGATTTTTAACTTCAACCTTATAAATCTTAAACACATCTAGAGCTTGTGACTCTTCATGAATCAAGTATATGTACCTGTAACGAGAGTAGTCATATATAAAGGTGATAAAACACTTTTGTTCATTGTAGGAAGCCATTGGAAACAGGTCACAAATATCTATAGATATCACCTCCAAGACACCCAAACTCCTCCTAACACATAACTTTTTTTTTTTAAAATTCTTGTTTGCTTCCCCTTTATACAGTCAATACAATCTTTTACAAGCCTTTTGATTCTCTCCATAGAGATGTGTCCTAGGTTCTTGTGTCCCGACATGGATGAGCTCTCATTCATTAATCTTTGCTTAATACCATTATTACTCACATTCAAGGACATTATTTATGTATGAGAAATCTAAGTTTAAATTGTATAATTTGTGAATTAAATAGCCAGTGCCAACAATATTTGAAGCACTAATGAGATAAAATTTTCCTTTTCTAAACGAAAGAGTGTACCGCATCTATCCAAACATGAAGTAGAAATCAAAATTATGCCTCAAAGAGGGTACAAAAACAGTCATAGTTAGGTCCAAATAAAATCCTAATTCTAACTTCAACCTACAGACTCCAACTGCCTCAACACTAACCTTATCATTATTGCCCAAATATATAAACCTTTTAGGATTAATAGGCCGCAAATCTTTAGAAATCCTTACGTGTTGATATTAACGTGACTTGTGGCTCCCGAATCTATCCACCAAGTATTTTATGGTACTTCAACTAGTTAATTTTAGTACAAATTAGATCATAGTCATTACCTTTCTTTTCGAGCCACTTTTTGTATTTTAGACGATACCTTTTCACATGGCCTATTAATGCAGGAGCATTTTCACACCGGGCTCGAGTGGGGTAGCCCGTGTGATGTGGGGACATACTCGGGGTGGGTGACCCATGTGATTTGGGGCCCACAGGGGAGGTCTCGTGTTCGAGACTCTTCACCGAGGGTGATTAATGCGTATTTCACACCGGGCTCGAGTGGGGTAGCCTGTGAGATGTAGAGACACACTTAGGGTGGGCGGCCTGTATGAGGCAGTACCCATGTGATTTGGGGCCCACGAGAGGGGTTCGGTCGAGGTCCTAATCCATACGATGTGGGGCCTGGGCTATGAGATAAAGGGATTAATTTGCCATACTCTAAGCTTTTAGAGCAAGTGATTAATTGTCCTGCATCAAATTGGTATTAGAGCACAAGGGTTTTTTATAGGGGAATGCATTGCATGTTTAGGGTTTAGTTGTGTCCATTATGCATCAAATATCATAATATAGAGTTGTTTAGAGGTCCATAATTTCTGATATAAGCTGCTGAATTTTCTGCTATCAGAAAATCCCCACATCTCTTTGCTGGATATTCCGTTGACAGATTCTTTGGGTAGATAAGTTGCTGAAAATTAAGTAATATTGTGTTGTTTTCCCTATATGGAGTCCTATAGGAGCATTTAGTCCCATCTAGGCACATAAAGTCGTATTAGAAGGTCCTTAAGTTGAGTTAGTAGTTGTATACCCACATGTATGGGTCGTGGTTTTGGCTTGCACCTTGCACTAAATATGGAGCAATTGCAAGAGTCAATGAACAAGCTAGCACAGCAGTTAGAGTCTTTGGGTAAGCGCTTGGAACAACATATGGACTAACGCTTCGAGTACCATTGGGGAAGATGCCCAATTTCAGGCAAGTGGTCTGGAGGATGGACCAAGGAATGGAGGTGGTCAAAGAATCGGTTATGGGTGCGCACCCGTGCACTCACCCCGTGAGGGACATCAAGACCACTATGACCCTGATGCGCAACTTCTCAAAGGAGTTAAGAGTAGATGCCCCCATGTTTGATGGCCACTTGGATCCTAAAGCTTTTCTAGATTGGTTGACAGACATGGACCGACATTTTGAGTGGTACAACATGTATGGCCTTGAGGCTAGTGTAGAGTTACCCATTAAGGCCATTCCGATAGTGGATGAGTTTCGTGATGTCTTTCCTGATGATCTATTAGATGAGTTTCTCCCTACGAGGGATATACAACACACCGGGACGTGGGACACTGTACTACCTATAGCAGAGTTTGCATTTAATAGTTCCATCAATAGGTTCATAGGTCTAAGTTCTTTTGAAGTTGTTACTGGTTATAAACCTAGGAAACCTATTAATCTTGTCCCTATGTCTCTGTCCCATAGGCCATCAGAGTCTGCAGAGTCTTTTGCGTATCACATCCACTCATTGCATCAAGAAATCAGGTGAAAGATTATTACTAGTAATGAACATTATAAAATTTCTGCACACCAACATAAATGATTCAAGGAATTCAATGTAGGGGATTGTAATGGTCCGCATCAGGCCAGAGCGGTACCCTCAAATAGTCGTTCATAAATTACACGCGCATAGTACTGGACCATTTAAAATTAAAAAACGAAACGGTCTAAATGCGTATGTGGTGGATCTTCCACCTTCCATGGGAATTAGTTTCACATTCAATGTGGAGAATCTAGTTGCATTTCAGGGGACCACTGATATATTATTCGGCCTTTCACTCAGCCATCCTGATTTTCCAGACTTTTCTCTTGATCCATGACTCCCTCCCGACCCATCTTCCTAGCCTCTACCTCCTATACCTACCCTTATCACACCCAGAGAGGAGATAGAGGATATTCTGGACCATTAGATAGTATCGATATTGGACGGTCGGATTTCAAAAGTTCTTGGTTGAGTGAAAGTCACGCCCAGCTTCAGATAGTACGTGGCTCGCTGAGAAGAAGCTTCAGAGACTTGATCTTAACATATCGGAGTGGTTTAGGAGTTTTATTTCGCCAGTGGCGAAACCTTCGTAGCCGAGGAGAATTGATGGGGACATTACGTACACATGCACACCCCCTACGCACGTATGCGAGGAGGAGGAGAGCCCCACTATCGATCTAGATTGATGACGACGTCTAGGGAGGGCCTCCTAGTTAGAGGATTGTTTTGGTTCGTTGGAGTGGACCTGATAGTCATGTGAATCCCACTATGAGTTCTCATGATCGTGGTTCACTATTCTAAATAATCTAATACTTTGGGTTTTACTTATTATTGTTATTAGGAATATCATGGATGGTTTAGATTGCTTTTAATTAGTTTTTATTTTTTATTACTTCGTCTCCAAGTAATAGGTTGCGCACATGGCGCGAGTTTTGGGGTACATGGTTTTATTATAAATAGGCACCCCTTGTAGTCTTTTTTCTCATGGAAGATTAATAAAATTTATGCGTTTTTCTAATATAAATTCCTGAGTTGTGGAGATTCAATTGGGTGTGAAAAACCCTCCATTCCTCGAAGGGCTGACTACTGTGGTGCGAAGCCACATCTATCTCGATTCGCCCCCACCTTCTACCATCCATATTTCTCCTCCTACAATCATGTACGCTTCAAATCCATCCTCTATTGCAGCCGTTTTTCTCTCAACAGTAGATTTCCAGAATTTGGCCCTGCAGGAGGGTTGAAACTTCGGCGGAGCAACACGCACAAACCGTGCATCGGATCAGCTGAATTTTGGGAGTTTTGGAGTTCACCTTTGGCTGACTAGGACCAATCTGGCCTTTTTCTGAATAGCGGGCCCCACGCATGTGCGGCCGGGATCGCACGCACTTGCGTCTGTGCCATTGCTGTTGTCCACACATGCGATACTTCTCTGGTTCGTCTCTCTCCTCTCTTTCATCCAAAATTCCTAAACCTAACCCTAAATTATTCAAATCCCCAATTTTATTCCCTTTCTTCAACCTTAGGGTTCCTCGAATTGAAATTTCTTAATCCCTTGGATTGGGAGAATTATTTCTTTGCATGTGTGGATGAATTTTCCCTCATTTGATTCTTGTTTGGTCTATAATTTTGATTGATCCGGCCCTATCCTGTGTAGGCCTAGATCTGCATAAGATTCCCTTTGATTGAGTGTTTGAACTTTTGTGTGGGATGTAGAATTTTGTGTAATTATTTTTGAACTAGTGTGATCTAAAACCTGAAAATCTTGCACATCATACTTGAATTTCATGTCTTGCATCACCTACCTTTTTACAAAAGAAACAAGAAATTGCTTTACTGTGTTTTTGATGTCTTTGTGCTTGCAAAGTCTCGCCATACGCAGTTTCTTTAGCTTTACTACCAGAACCTTTTTTCCTCTTCTCGGTGCCCTTATTGCCTTGACTGAAGGCTGGCAAATGAGCATTTTTTAATCCTTTCTTGCTTCATCATTTCCTCCTCTTGCACACATTGAGCGATAAGCTCATGTAGAGTCCATTTCTCCCTTTGAGTATTGTAATGTATCTTCAAGGGAATTGTGTAGGGAGTGAATGCAAGATGAGATGTACTAGGACGTCATCAGAGCATTCCACCTTTAGTGCCCTTATTTTAGAAGCAAGATTGGACATTTTCATTATGTACTCCCTTGTATCTTTAAGGGAACTGTGTAGGGAGTGAATGCAAGATGAGATGTACTAGGACGTCATCAGAGCATTCCACCTTTAGTGCCCTTATTTTAGAAGCAAGATTGGACATTTTCATTATGTACTCCCTTGTATTTCCTTAAACATTACCTCATGGTGATAGGTTTGCCCAAAAGCATACTTGTCTTTGCTTTATCTGATCCAATGAATCTGTTTGCTATTTCAGTCAGGAATTTCTCAACATTCTCTTTGTTAGGCATTGCACATCAAATGGTATCAAAGAAAGAATGGTGCATGATCATAAGACTCATTTGATTTGTACGGTCCCACTTTTCATACAATGCCTTCTCATCAGTCAAACTAAACTTGGTGGGTTCCTCAGGCTCGTCAACCCGAAGTGTGAAATCGAGGTCCATACACCCAAGAACAATCTTGACGTGCTCTTTCTATTTCAAGTAATTTGACCCATTTAGGATTGGAATATTGTTCAAATTGACAGATATAGAAGCTGTATTAACTGAAAGAACATAACAAAAAACATGCACATATGAGTAAACGAATCCCATCGACTTAAATGCATAGATGAAATGTTAAAGATCATGTGTTTTGTAGCATGCAATCTTGGTCTAATTCATGGGGCAAATGATCTGATCATCCGGAGTTTAGGTGCCACAAAATCAACTCTCGTGAGAAAACTAATGCATCATCACGATCTAACCCTTTTTGGACTTAGATAACGACATGCAGGTGGTCTTCTCAATCATTAGGCTACATATGAGTAAACAAGTCCCATCAACAACTTAAACACTTAGATGAATGTTAAAGATGATGTGTTTTTCATCATCCAATCTTGATCTAATTGATGGGGCAAATGATTTGATCATCCAAAGTTATAGGTGCCACAAAATCAACTCTTGTGAGTAGCCCAACGCATCATTGTGATCTAAACCCTTTTTGAGCTTAGATAATGACATGCAGGTGGTCTTCTCAATCATGAGGTCAACCAATGCAAATATAACAAATCTTTATTGATCCAGCACCTTCTGGCGAGAAGGTTCATTCCTAAATTTGCTAATTGCACCAATCACCTATCATCATCTGGGCCCTGCCAAAGCACCAACCTACTTCTGTCCGATCATTACTCACTATGTATGGGCCCAAATGCAACCTTATGCAATTCGCATAATAGACATGAAGTATCTTTGACTCTTATACCCAAGTGATCTTCATGATTGTGGCCACTTTTTTTTTTTTTGAAAAGTCACTGAATATATTGATAAGAAGAAGGGAGAAGAACAGGGGAAAACAAAAACGGGAGGGAATGGGAGTTGCCGAGCAGGCAAAGACAAGCCATTACACCTTGAGAAACAGAAAATCAACTCGGTTAAAAACCTACAACATAGACCATCCATTCAATCAGGAGATGCTTTGCTTTACTAACTATAGCCATGGCGGGATTAGAGATATCCCTAAAACACTTGTTGTTTCTTTCTTCCCAAATTGACCACCAGATTACTATGATCGCCATACGCCAGATCCTTGTCTTCTTCCCCCCTAAATTGACCCCATGCCAGGCTTTGATAAGGAGGAGACCAAACCAGAAAAACACCACTTCAAGTTGAAGCACTTGAGGAAATCTGTCCAAATTTCTGAGATGAACGGACAAGATAGTAAGAGGTGATCAATGCTTTCTTCATTCTTCCCAAACCGACCACCAGATCACTATGATCGCCATACGCCAGATCCTTGTCTTCTTCTTCCCCAAACTGACCCCATGCCAGGCTTTGATAAGGAGGAGACCGAACCGGGAAAACACCACTTCAAGTTGAAGCACTTGAGGAAATCTGTCCAAATTTCTGAGATGAACGAACAAGATAGTAAGAGGTGATCAATGCTTTCTTCATTCTTCATACAACATAGACAGATGCTGACAATAGACATGCCTCTTTTCCTCAAATTGTCCATTGTGAGGATTCTTTTGGACCCCACTAACCAGGCGAAGGCGGCGTGCTTGGGGGGGAACTGAGTACTTCCAGAACTTGAAAGGAGGGTGGACCTCGGGAGGATCGAGGCTTGGTCCAAGTGCTGATAAAAAGATTTGATGGAGAAAGTGCTAGATGATTTATCCGGCTTCCAAATTAGCTTGTCCTGGCTCAAAGGATCTGGTGTGCTTGAATCTATGCGCTGAAGAAAACCCGCTAGCTCGTTAATCTCCCAGTCTTGAAGCTTCCTCCTGCAATAGATGATCCAGTCTACCTTGTTGTCCAAATACGTGTAGCATTCGGCTACAGAGGACTTGGGGTTGGAGGCGAGGCGATGGTTATTCGGAAAATCAACTTTCAAGGGGGCTTCACCCACCCAAATGTCTTCCCGAAATTGGATTTTGGCCCCATTTCCCAGACTGAAGCCGAAAACTGGAAGAACTGCCTTTTTTACAAACATAATTCCCTTCCAAATGGGCGAGGCCCTATATTGAGAAGAGTCGTTTGACCACCAGCCACCGATTGATTTTCTGTATTTTCCTTTGATTATCTTGTTCCACATGTTGTCGTCCTCCAAACCGAGTCTCCAAAACCACTTACCTAACAGGGCTTTGTTCATCTTCTTCAGATCTTTTATACCTGTACCCCCACGCTCGGTCCGCTGACATACTTGAGGCCAGTTAACCAGGTGAAACTTTTTGGAATCTTCCTTGCCGTTCCATAGAAAATCGCGCCCGAGTTTTTTAAGCCTGGAGAGAACCGCTGCTAGGCATTTTAGGAGAGACATGAAGTATGTTTGGAGATTGGAGAGGGCTGCCTTGATGAGAGTGATGCGGCCTCCCAACGACAGATATCTGTATTTCCATCTGGCTAGATATTTTCCAAACTTGATGATGACCTTATCCCATATGGATATAGGAAGCATCCCCAAACATAGCGAGAGACCAACAAAAGAAGTTGGAAGGGAGGTGGAGGAACACCCTAACGAGAGGGTGAATGAGCTGACTTCTTCATCCTTAAGATTAACCCCAAACATTTTGGATTTGGTCAGATTGATTCTAAGGCTTGAGACTGCTTCGAAGCACCTGATCGTAGTGCGGATATTATTGATTTTAACTGGGTCCGCCTCGCTGAAAATGAGGGTGTTGTCAGCGAAAAGAATGTGGGAGACTGGTGTTGACAGACCTCTCATTTTGATACCGCTAAGAATGCTCGCTAATTGCCCTGCCTGGATCATGCTGGAAAGAGCTTCTCCAACGATGATAAATAGGAAAGGGGATAGGGGATCACCTTGTTGAATACCTCTAGAGCTCTTGAAGAGTTCCTTTGGGGAGCCGTTGAGGAGGATAGAAAAATGGGCCGACCCTGAGCACTCTCCGATCCATCTACACCATTTGTTGCGGAAACCCATACGCCTCATCATGTATTAGAGGAATTTCCAATCAACATGGTTGTAGGCCTTTTCGATATCAAGCTTGCAGCAAATAGATTTTCGACCGTCTTTAAAACTGGAATGAAGACATTCATTAGCTATCAATGCGCAATCTGTGATCTGTCTGCTCGGGAGGAAAGCACTTTGGTGGGGGGATATGATCTTGCCGAGAGAATGCTTCAGACGAGAGGCCAAGACTTTGCCCAAGATTTTTTAGGGACTCCCGATTAGGCTTATTGGCTTAAATTTTGAAAAAGAACTTGCACCCTGGACTTTAGGGATAAGCGCGATGAAGGAAGATCCAAGACCGTTGGACAGGATTCCTCTGTCTTGGAATTCATTGAGGAATAGCATGATGCCTACTTTGATCAGATCCTAGAAGAAGATGAAGAAGCAGGGAGGGAAGCCATCAGGGCCTTGGGCCTTGTCACTGCCGAGGGAATTCAAAGCCGCCTTCACTTCATCCTCAGAAAAGGGAGCAACAAGGGAATCAACCTCGAGAGAACTGAGACTATCAAATTGGAGAGAATTGAGGCCCGGTCTGATCCACTTATCCTCGCTGAGGAGGGAGCTGAAATAGAGAATTGCTTCCTTAGCTATTTCATCTTTATCCTTGATACGATGACCGTTGGCGTGGATGATGCTTATTCTGTTGTACCTGGAGTGCATGCTGGCTATCGAATGGAAGAATTTGGAGTTCTTATCCCCTTCTTTCAATCATTTAGCTCGGGATCTTTGTTTCCACGCAATTTCTTTATCCAGAGCCCTTGCCGACAAAGACTGTATGAGCTGAATCCTTTTGGATAAACTGTCCATAGACGTATGGCCTTTTTCCGCTTCAACGTTGATCGCTTGAACTGCCGCCTTGATGGATTCCGTTTTGTCTTCCCTCTTTGCGAAAACTTCTTTATTCCATCTTCTAAGCTCTGTCTTTAGCATTCTGAGTTTGGTGTAGAGTTTGAAACTTGCATAGCCCTCAACCTGGAAATTACCCCACCAGTTTGATACTAGATGAAATAAACCATCAAAGTTAAGCCAAGCAGATTCAAAACGAAAGGGCTTAGGGCCCCAATTAAGATCAACTGAAGAAAGCATAACCGGACAGTGGTCCGAAGTAGATCTAGGAAGCGCGATCTGAGAATCGGAGGGGCAGTCCTCCAACCGGTCTGGAGATAGGAGAAATCGATCTAATCTGGATAAAGAGGGCTTCAATCTCCAGTTGGACCAAGTGAATCTTGCATCGAGGAGAGGAGGGTCAACGAGTCGAAGGTCGTCGATCCAATTTGAGAAAGGACACATAGCAAGGGGTAACATTGTGGCCATGGGATTTTTCTTCAGGGTACCTTGTGATGTTGAAATCACCGACGAAATAGCAGGGGCCTTGGAACTTCCTCCTAGAGGAACTTAGCTCGGACCAGAGATAATCTCTTCTAGAATCGAGAGTGGGGCCGTAGACCGAGGAGAGCAAACGACTCTGATTGGAGGAAATATCGGTCAGAATGACCGATATAGAGAAAGACCCGGACCAGGAATCGTCCAGCTTCCATTTGGAAGATTTCCACGTAATCAGGATGCCGCCCGAAGAACCTGAAGTGTCCAGAGATACCCACTGAGCATCTGAAGCCTTCCACATGGATCTCATCAGACTAGCACTGGACGACTGAGTTTTAGTTTCCTACAAACATAGAATATTGAGGTTGCGGGGGCTAACAGACTCTTTGATTAGACTCCTTTTCTACTTGGAGCCGACGCGTCGGACATTCCAGGAGATTATCCTCATTGGGGAAACCCTCTGCCCTGAGAGACCTGACGAGTTGGATCGTTGATAGGATCCGAACCCATGTCGAGAGAGGAGGAGAGACGCTGCAGCTCTCTGTCACTGCAGGATTTGGAGGCGGGGCTTTGGGGATTTGGAGGAAGAAAGGGGTCTTCCACGAGATTCAACACATTGGAATAGCGCAATGAAATCCTCAGGGCAGTCCCGGAACGATAATCCGATAGCTCTACTGATGTGCCCAATCACATCTCTGATCCACTTCTTCTTGATGTCATTAATGAGTTTCTTCCTACTCTCATTTTCAAGCGAATTCATTTCTAGCAGGGTTCCTTGCTCCGTAGAGGGACCGATTCAGATTTGAAGAGGTGCGGCATCGATGATCCAATCCTCTATCTCTTCCTGAAAAAGGGATATGAGGGCATGCTCTAGGATCTCGCGGGGGGGGGGGGGGGGGGGGAGAGGATGGGTTGTCGGAGTTGAAAGATAGATGGTCTGTATCTCCCGGGCCTTCACTCAGAGGGAGGGGAAGATCAGTGAAAGGGGTGTGGTTCCCAGATGACCTTGAGAAGGGGTGGCCCATCTGATCTGGTTGTCGGTTCGAGAAGAAGAGGTGTTTTTGCGGAAGAGTATCAGAGCTGGGGAGTCTGTTGGTGGTAGAAAAGGGCCAAGGGTCTGGGATACATGAGTTATGGGGGTGTAGGTTCGTTGATGGTGATAGGTTAAGGTTAAGAGCCCTGCCCAAGTCAGAGCCCGAATTCGACCTGAGCTCGAGATTGGTTCCAGAGGTAGACCCGATATTAGCTATCGGGTTTGGAGGATTATGGGGATCGCCACCTGCATTCGAAGATCCGACACGTGAGTAGAAGTCACGAGAAGGCTCGACTCGTGGGTTAGCGTCACGAGAGGGCCCGATAGTGGGTTGAAATCCCGAGAGGGCTCAAGTAAAGAATCATGCGCCGAGGATGGGGCCGAACCGAGTATGCTTGCCAGAGGATGAAGGGGACGCGTGACGCCATCTAGAAGGGATCTATGGATGAGGTTGACTGAGGCTGCGGGCGATCTCTCGCCACGTGTCTCCCCATCTGGGCAGCGCGACATTCAAGGTCTTGATTTGGATCGGTAGGGAAAGCTTCCGGTTGTCTGCGGGCACAACGATATGGGATGGGAGGCTTTCTCCTTTTCTTCTTCGAACCCGGATCCTGAGAACCGCCATTTCTTCACCACATTTAGATTTAGGGTCCAACTCTATGAAAGAGCCCACCATAGAGGCCACAGACAAGAAAACTCTTCGTGCTAAAGCTCTAAGGGAATCGCCCATATGATGATCCAGACATCCTCTGTACCGAAGAAAGAGAACTTTTCCCATCTCAAAATGTTCTGAACAGGGCCGTCTTTGTGAAGAGTCCCTTGCAACCAATTGGATCCCTTCAGGTTCAAAGTCCGTGGCCACTTTTGCAACCTATACAACCAACTGGATCCCTTCAGGTTCAGAGTTTGGATTATGATTGGATATACGCCCCTTGTAAATCATCATTCACTCATTTTATTATCTAAGCATGGACTAATCTTGATCAAATTAAAAGTTAAAACATGCATCATATACATCATTAAAAGAAATGCCTGATGTGATGCTCAATTAAGGCAATTGTGTGTGCAGAGGAAGGATATATGTGACTTGATGGGTTAACTATATACATATACAAAAGCTTAAGTCATTTAGTGGCCCATTTATCAGGTCCAAAATTGCCCCAAGAAAATCCCAACTGATTCTCACTTATGGCCCAAAAATGCCCTTTTGAAAAGAACTTTAATCAACCTTTTAAGGGCCAAATTGGCCCCTGAAACTGTTCCTGACCGGACTCTTGTCCCAAACCAGATCCAGTTTTGGGCTTTGGACCAGATCTAGGCCTGGGCCAAAGGTGTCGGTCTATTGGGCTGCGCTTGGGTCTGGGTGTTTGGCATAACCTTTTTTTTTTGCCACCATCTTGTACCATGACACCAATAAGGATGGTTTATCAGCCCACTAAATCCCTGTTTATATAGGCACCAATCTGAAAAATCAAGATTGTTCATGCTTAAATAAATAGAATACCTCATGGATTATGGAATCTCTTAATTCCTTCCTCAGATGACTGATGTAAGGAGGCTCTGATACTAATTGTAGGAAGATTTTATGAATGATCTATATAGTTTTTACCCATAGGATCTCTAGACACCAGCCAAGAGAGGGTGAAGAAGTAGATAATCAACGTACCTGATGCCACGAAGTTGGAATTCAACTGACGGATCTTGTTTGGGGCAGTTGTGATCTTCTTCCTTATTCACACCGTATGCTTCACCTTATGATGGGAACGGTGAATTTTCTCTTATTGCAAAGGAGGGACCACAACAACATATTTATGTGCTCTCACAATCCACATTCAACCCCTCGAAGTAGGTAGGCGGAAAGCCAAAAGATAGGCACTTGGAAAGCTAAAAGACAGGCTTGTACACTATTCCATGAACCCCACCTTCACTCATAAGCACAAGATCCCACCAGCAGCATCTAAAGTGGTGACCTATGTAGGCTGACCTTAACATGTCATGAGTTTTTTCTATAGGTATTGCCCACCTTATACCTCCCTGTTGATGTATTGTGAAAATTTATTTTGAGTGAGATTTGCCAATAGTTTTCCTTTTATAGATCAGCATATGAAATCAGGTATTGCTCTCTGTCTTGATTCCTTCTTTTTAATTATTATTTTTTAAAATTAAATCAGGTATGAAATCTTATTAGAAGTTTTTTTTTTTTTTTTCTTTAATCAGCTGTCAGTAGTTTTTTTTTTTTTATGAAGGCACTTTTCCCAAAAGTGGGTTGCTAGCTAGGTTTGCAAACCTAGCTAGGGCTGTATGCTCCATTGTGCACATGGCCCACGTCAAGCGTGATGGGGTTGATGATCTGACTGGCCCCCTTGCGATCAAAAGTCAAAACATAGCTTGAAAATTGAATGATTGGAATCCTGGCTGTCTGATTGGTGCAGTTATTCCCATATAATGTGGGCCCATAGTCATATATTTACTCATAAAGGTTTATGAAGTGCCATTCGCAGGTTGCTTTGGAATCATGACGCATTGAAATGATAAAGCCACAAGTCAATTCAGTATGCTTGTCAATTTATGAAAATGAACTATATTTTGGGTCGAAATTTCTGCCTGTTTTGGGCGTGTTGGTGCATTTTGGCTTGTTTTGGTTTGTCTCAGCCAGAATGTCTCGAGCACAATTTCCTTTTGATTTTTTTTTTTTCCAATTCTTAGCATTTCAGGCTGAATTTTTTGATGCCTATGGTTGCTTTTTTTGCCAAAAAGAACCCACCCAATCAAATGGGAGGATTATGAAATATGAAACTAGCATCTCCCATTTTCCTTTGTTTTTAAAGAACTTATGTCTATCTTTCTGAAAAGGAGTACTGAAATGGCGAATAACCCAAACATTCCATTCTGGTGGGAAAAGCAAAATGACCTTTGGCAAATAATTGGCAACTAAGAGAGTGAAAATCACACTCCCTTTCCACCTGTTTCCTCTACTAAGCTTTGTTTATTATTTTTTGTCTCATACTTCACAGTCACCTTTTCTTTTTTTTTTTCCTTTTCCTTTTTTCTATTTAATCTTTCCTTTTATTTATATGTCTTACTTTGTGCTTTAGATCACATATAACAATGGTGAAGGCTGTTGCTGTTCTTAATAGCAAGGAGGGAGTTAGTGGCACTGTGTACTTCACTCAGGAAGGACATGGTAATTTAATTTGAACTAAATTATTTGGATGGAATTTCAGCTACCTATCCTTGTAATTTTTCCTTAGAATAAATACTTCAAATCTTTCTTGAGGTTTGCTAGCATGGCCATCTGCTTGTACCCTAAAAAATGTGACTCATTCCTGATCTTATCATTCATTTAAAGTAAACTAGAACCAATGAAAAAAAAAATTGTTTCTAAATTACCTGTTTATGGACAATGAGGATCTCCGTTCTGTGAGACTTTTTCCATGTGGAACATATAACATTGGACCGATGTAGACCCAAGGCACACCACAGGGTCTAGTATGTGCTAGATTTTGGGGGCCAAATTTCAGAGGCCATCATTTACTGTTTTTGGAAGATAGGGATTCTAATTTGGAAGATATGGTTGTTGATTTTGATGATTCTCTAGAGTGTTTTTGGGATAATTTTTGGATTTACTTTTACAATTTTTAGGTAATTACAAGTTAGCCAAATTAGCAAGTAGAGTGGTTGCTATCTTAGATAAATCAATCTAATAGTGTAGTTGGAAAAATATTAATTAAAGATTCATAAAGATTTTAGGGTGTGTCGTTTAAGATCTACGGAAGGGGTTGTTATAGAAGGTAGACTGGTAGATGCACCATTATGAGTTACTATTGGTAAGAAGTTTCACTTTTGATAAATTTGTTTATCCCTCTCTATTACAACACATATTTGAGAGTAGAGGAGCTTTAGTCAAAAGAACACCCAAAAGTAACAAAAACAAACACCCTCACCAGGCCTAGGCCTAGGGGAAAAGGCCAACCACAAACAAACAATGTCTCCAAGATGAGAAGCCAATCCCATATCTAAGGCACTCTTGTCTCCAGACTTTTACCGAAAGGACATCCAATGGTGCACCAGATTTTGCAAGAAAACCAATGGGTAATTTGCATCCTATTTATCTTAGCAAAGGATACCATGAGCTAGAGCACAGATCCCATACTTCCCTCCATCAAATCTGCTATCTTCCACAGGCACAACTTAGATTGGGCCATGAGAAGGGACTACACAAGTCACCTTAAAAATGACTGGAAAAAGATCAAGATATACCTTAAAAAATGACTGGAAAAAGATATAGATGCACAGCAAGCTTGACAACCTTCAACAGAGAACCAACCTCAGCCCAATTTGAGTATTTAATGCCAATAGGGCCAATGAACTCAGCAACCACAAAACACAGTTGTACGGGACCACTCCACTCACCCCTGCAGCCTAGGGTTGCAGAAAAGCACCCATCCTCATTAAATTTAAACCAACCAGAGGGGCTGGCATCTCCTATCGTGCTGAATTGCGTCCTCCCATGAAGCAGTGAGCAGTGATCTAGAGACACTGTGGATCTGCCGCCACCCATAGCCCAATTTTTGATAACCTGAAAGTCTTTGACAACACTGCTGAATTTCTCCCCTCAAAAATGCTTTTTTCTTTCTAAACACAATAGCACAAGACCGCAAAAGGCACCAACTGCCACGGAGGTATCCCAACCGAGCCCCACCCCGCCATTGATCGCCTTGCAGCCAAATCAGAAACCGTGTTTGGGAACACCCATGATAGTCCAATTCTGCCCAGAATATCACCCCACACACCCCTCGCAGAGCTGCAGTGAATAAATGAGTGACAGTTTTCCTGAGCCAAGAGACACAGAGCACCTGTTCGAATAGAGATGTCCTTTTGAGTGTTCTTTTTCATTCTTGCGATTTGGGTATCACTCATTGATTCCATAACCAGATTGCATCATTGACCTACTAGATGAATGGTCTGGATCATCACTTGGTGGGCAAAGGGGGTGAGAAAATTGGGAAAGCCTTGCTTGCAAACTTCATGTCTCTTCCTTACTAATTTATTTACGTGAATTCGTGTTTCTATCAGGTCCAACTACAGTGACCGGAAGCCTCTCTGGTCTTAAACCTGGGCTCCATGGCTTCCATGTCCATGCTCTTGGTGACACAACAAATGGCTGTTTGTCGACTGGTATCATGCATCTTTTCTAGATCCTATTCTATATCACATTATTTAACAGGAAAGAGAAAAAAAAGGACAAAATATTGAGTTCTGCATGGTGATTCTTTTAATGTTCTTTATTGTTTGATTTGTAGGTCCACATTTTAATCCTGCTGGCAAAGAGCATGGTGCTCCCGAGGATGATAATCGCCATGCGGGTGATCTTGGGAATGTCACAGTTGGGGAGGATGGTATCTATTCCCTCTTGTCCTTCTTTATTCTGTTATTATCTCAATTTATCATTTTAGTTTTTGTAGAGTTTTCCTTATCCAACACACACCCATCTATGTGGCCACATGTGTGAACCTAGCATGTATGTGAAACATCTAAGACATGAACCAGGCAATCTGCTCTTCAGGGTGGTCACGTGGACATGTATGTGAGTGGACTGGCCTTTAGCCAGGTCATCCAAGAAGTGTATGTGAATGGACTAGACTTTGGCCTTGTCATCCACTGTGCGGCCCACCTAATTGCAAATCTTAGCCTCAGATATAGCACACACGTGAGGTTGGCATATGCCACATTGACGCACGTGGCCACATGTAGAGTTGTGTGTGAACTTGGCAAAACTACATTTTACAATGAAGAAGTTAGCATTACCATGCTGCGACATGAGTGAAAGGGACTTATTTTGTTTCTTGCCTTGGTTGAACTGTGCTTTGTGAATGCCCTCTTGCCTTTAATTTCTTATGGTGGGTTGTATTTTACAGGTACTGCTACTTTCACCATTGTAGACAGTCAGGTTATTATACCCATTCTATGTTTTCTTCATTCACTTGTAATCTCAATCTTTTCTGCCTTATATGTCTTCTGAGCATCTTTTTTGTGTTTGCAGATTCCTCTCACTGGGCCAAATTCCATTGTTGGAAGGGCTGTTGTGGCCCATGGTGATCCTGATGATCTTGGAAAGGGTAATGTTAAATTGTCTTTTGTGTAAATGCTGTATCCTCAACATTACTGGCTTACATCTGTAGTATCAGTCCAAACGGAACCATATTTATCAGGAAACTCGTTTTTGGTCTTCATAATCCCCGCTTCCTAACCTGAACAGAGAACATGTTTCCTGAAGTTAGGAAAATGGTTTCCATAAATAAGAGCCTACCTCTCCATCTGGTAACGATGTGCTAACCAGCCCCAAGCCTGGGTAGAGGAGGTTTGATGGTAGGTAGGCAGCCGAGTGTTGAACCTCCTGAAGCAATTGTTAGAAGTGGACCCCAATAGCTGGCATAAGGCTATGATAATGATTCCAACAGCAATGAAATAGGAACCTACTATCGATTGAATTTTAATTGAGAATCCTATGCTTATAGCCTTTATACTGTTAGAATTTTGTTTTGGAACATTATCTGATAGAAACATAGAGGAATTTTGAATTTCAACTGCAACTAGAAAGTATGTTCGTAAATATCATCACCTTTCTATTCCTTAAAGCCATGTATCTTTTTATCTAAAGTTTCACTAGCAGAAACTGTTATCTATATAATTTCATCTTTGTTATCAACTTCCTAACATCCTAACTTCTTATTCATTAGTTGCTCTTAGTTAGATTTGGTCCTCGTTTCTTGAATGATCTAAGATCTGCTGGACTTTAGTAAGTCTCTTGGTGATGTGTTATTGGATTGGCACGGTGGTCTGTTCAAGGGCCAATTGGATATCCTATTGAAGATAATCTTGTTTGCCGGCCTTCAGGGGTGGTGGAAGGAGAGGAATAGAAGAATCTTAGAAAACAAGGCCATTATATAGTCTCTCTTGAAAGAAGAATCTTGCTCATGATCATTAATTGAGCACTGCTTAGAAAAGAGTTCCGGGGTGATCATCTGCAGATCTGATAGGAGGCTGGTCTTGGGTGAGGGATAGTGATGGGGACATCACGTGCGCCCCCCCCCCGCCCCCCCCCCCCCCCCCCCCCCCCCCCCCCCCGTACTTATGCAAGGAGGAGGAGTGCCCCTCCGTCGATATGGATCGATGACGACATATAGGGAGGGCCTCCTAGTTAGAAGACGGAGTTTTGGTTCGTTGGAGTGAGCCGATAGTCAAGTAAAGCTCATCATGGGATCTCATGATCGTGGCCCACTAGTCCGATTAATCTCATATTTAAGGTTTTTCTTATCAATGTTATTTAGAATATCATGGACGCTTTAGATTTCTTTGATTAGTTTTTATTTTGGTTTACTTCATCGTCAAGTAATACGTTGTGCACATGGCGCGAGTTTTGGGGTATAGAGTTTTCTTATAAATAGGCATCCCTTGTAGCTTTTTGGATTGATTGAAGATTAATAAAATTTCTGTGTTTTCTTGCTCCTTTTCAAGTTATGAAAACTTAATTGGGTGTGAAGCTTTCCCTTCTTCGAAGGGCTAACTACTATGGTGCGAACCCACATTTATCTCGATTCGCCTCCGCTTTTTACTATCCATATTTCTTTTTTCCTACAAGCATTTCATCTACAAATCTATCAATATTTGCAGGTGTTTCCCCATCTACAGCAGATTTATGGAATCTAGTCCTGCAGGAGCACTAAAACTTCGGCGGAACACCATGCACAAACTATGTATCGTATCGAGCTGAGATTTGGGGGTTTTGAAGTCCATCCGTGGCCGACCAGGGCCAAGGTGACCTTTTTTTGAATAGTGGGCTCCACACACATGCAGCTGGGATCACACGCACGTGCGTCTAGGCCATTTTTGTTGTTCACGCGTGCAGTACTTCTCTGGTTCATCTCTCTCCTCTCTTTTACTTCACTTTCACCCAAAATCCCTCAACCTAACCCGAAATTACTCAAATCCTCAATTTTATGCCATTTCTTCCACCTTAGGGTTCTCCAAATTGAAATTTCTGAATTCCTTGGATTGAGGGAATTATTTCTGTGCATGTGTGGATGAGTTTTACTTCTCTTTGAGTATCGTTTGGTTCATAATTTTTATTGATCCAACCCTAACATGTGTAGGCCTGGACCCGCATAGATTCCTTTTGCTTAAATGTTTGAACTTTTGTGTGGGATGTGGAAATTTTACGTGAATGTTTCTAAATTAGTTTGATCTAAAGCATGAGATCTTGCATATCATTGTTAATTTTCAAGTCCTGCATCAGATAGTTGATGTTGTAGTTTCATTTTTGCTGGTGACGGGGGGCTATCCTTTGTTGTTCTTTTTCTGTTGCTTTCCTTTTGTTTTGGCCTGTTAGCAGACTTGCGGCACTTGCTGTTTCGGTCCTATGCTAGTAAGAAGCATCCAACTCATCGGTCAAATTCTTTCCAACCCAAGGGGATGATGTAGGCCCATGGCTCACTGTAGAGCCTGCCATGTGCTAAGTTTGGACTGTTTGTGGCAAGATTTATGGCCTAAATGTTAGAGATCCCGTATGTTATTTGTGGAAGATAGGAGGGCTAATGTGGAAGGCATGAATGAAAATTTTGGGGGTGATTATTAGATTTTGGGGCTCATTTTGATTAGATGAGCCATGTTAGGTCCTATTCAAAAATTCAACTGGCAGTTATTTTCTTGAGAGCCTGCACTAAGTCTACCATATAGCTTATGCTAGCCGCATGACCATTGCTTGAGTCAAATGTTGATGTCCTTTGGATGTCTCTTAACAACGGGATATGATTGGGATTTTCAGTGTCCTGATCCATGCCTGGTTGGAGTCTGTCCTTTCGGAGATTGCTCATGTTTTGGCAAGGTGGCAAACATTGACTTGGTTACTTCAAGCAAAAATTCCTCCTATGCTCTTGTTGAAGGTCCACCTTGCACTTGCTTCTTTGGTGGGCTCCTTGATCGATTTTTTCCTGGCGAATTCCTCTCTGGTAGTTGGTGACCAACTTGCCACAGTCATTTGTGGGTCAATTGATGGTCATCTTATTCCTCAATCCCTACTCTTCAAGGCTAGTGAAGGCTCATATGGCAGAGGGGGATTAGTTTGGAGTTTGGATGATGCAAATAGAAGTGGCAACTGATCATCAAGCTATGGTAGGACTAAGATGCTTCAGGAGCCCAAGGTATGACACTGTAGTTGGCAACTGCTAGGAGGGTCTGGAGGACGCTTTGGACAGTCCTGAGATGTCAATGCCAAGCTTGATGTGGCAACACGTGATGCATGGTAGGTGATTGGAGAGTTTAGATAGGGTTCTCGACGCGATAATGCTATCAATGCAATGAAGGGATTGAAGGGACAATACATGTCTCCTAACATGATTGCATTGTTGCGAGTGGGTGAATCACCAGTGTGCCAAGCATCCATCAGTCAAAACCTGCATCCCTGACTTCAAAAGCTTCAAATCTGTGGAAAGATCCTCCTATCAAGGACTCGTATCTGCATGTCCTTGCACATTTTACATGGCTCGACTGATCACCATGGATCCACCTGCAACATCTGATTCCAACTCGTGTTACCCTGTTGATCAATCGGTGTTGATCTGATAGTCGTGCTGTTGTAACCCCGAATCCACCTCACTAGTTTCCCTCAAATGCTTTTCTCAGTCCAATGGGCACTACATTGGCTTTGTCTACTATGATCATCCCTTGAAACATTTTGGGTAAGGGTTATCATCCTGGAGGGCTGCCCTTTTGCAGGAAGTCGAACAATACTAGGCATAGATTTAGGGCATCAGGATGGAGACATATTGACAGTTGCCATCTGTTCAAGGTTTTGAATAACGTATCTGTGGATGTTTTGATTAGGCCAAAAAATGATACAATACGAGGTGTATTGGAGTGTACTGAACCATATGGGCCCATATGGCGAAATTTTAGTACAAAATCTCAGAAAAAAATAATTAGAAAATATAAAAAATGTAAAACTTCTTAATCTATTTTTCAATGTTTTTAACATGTATTTACTAGTGTATCAAACCATTCTTTGATAAAGAATGTTGTGTATCAGCTTGGCCTGTTGAAAGTCAATCAAATAGGTCCTAATTGAACATATATCAAAGATGATTTGGTGGATTAGGGCCCCTTACGCACACAGTTCTGAATATTGATATCGGGGGGCGTATTTGCCCAATTGAAAAACGTATGATATGGGCATCACTTCTTGGTATCGACTTGCATCGGTCGATTTTTTTTTAAAGGCAAAGTATAAGGAAAATACCAGAAAAGGGGAAAATGATATATTCAAGAATTGATCTCTCTCTCTCTCTCTCTCTCTCTCTCTCTCTCTCTCTCTCCTCTTTCAGACATGCATATAATGGTGCATCAGAGCATTCTTTGGTAAGAATGTTGTTTGTCAGCTTGACACACAAATCAAGTGATTTGGTGAATTAAGGGCCATTACACTTTTTTCCATTATGGTTTATTTTTCTTTAATTCATCAAATCCCATGCAAATATTTTATTTTGATCCCAAAAATAGAGTCTAACATGGCTGCATAAGCTTTCTCCATGGCCGAAATGGAAATAGAAGAAAAACAAGTGAAAATCCGAGAAGGAAAAAATATATATTTGGGCCTTTATGGGCATATCAGTGTATTGGCCCCGTACCGATATGCCTTGTATCAACTGATACAACCCTCCGTCCCTCCCTCCCTCTCTCTCTCTCTCTCTCTCTCTCTCTCTCTCTCTCCAACAAAAAGAAAATGAAATGAATGATGATTTACCCCAAAATGGTCTATTTTTCTTCAATTCGTCAAATCCCAGTTAGTTTCTAAGCCTCTTTCATGGTTGAAATGAAAAAAGAAGTGGAAAAACAAGAGAAATTTTGATGGAGTTTGGCCTTGCTAGCTGCGCTTTGGGAAATCTGGAGGGAAGGAAACAAGCGTTGAACAGAGTTTTTCTTCTTCTTCGGGACTGGGCGTCTTGATGTCTTGTCTGTGTTAGTGGGGACTTTTTAGTGGGTAGACTATTTGTTGTTGTATCTTTAGTTTCTTCTTAGGTTTCTGTAGGTTCTTCTAGGTTTTTTGTTTTCCTTTTCCTTTCGTTTTCCCTTTCCTTTGTTGGTTTCCCCTGTGTTTTTGTTTTCTTTTGTTTTGGCTGTTGCCTAATAAATTTCATCTTTCAAAAAAAAGAAAAAAAGAATGAGAGAATTTTAAAATGTGGCATTATGGATGTATCGGTTTGTGTCAATCTTAACAACACTATCAGAAGCAATGTTCTAAATATCGGTGATATTATTGATAATATTGTCTATATTATCTGTATAGCCAGGTTAGTGATAAGAAACTACCGACATTTTAAATTTTTTGAAATATTGCGGATATTTTCGATAATGTTGGTGATATTACCTATGTTAGTTATATTTTGAGAAGAATCCTTTATAAAAGTTCCATGGTATTGGCGTGATACCGTTGATAATATCCCCAGTACCAGGGAAACATCTGTGAATAGTTGAAAATCGACAAAAACTTGGGTGTTTTATTTATTTATTTTATTTTTATTTTTAAATGAGTTTTGTTCCTAAAGTGATTTGGGTCACTCTTAGTTTTTATTGAATCAAAATTTGGATTTGGGGAGACATCTAGACTCGTAGTGGAGATGGGTTGGATCTCAAAGGTGACAAAAAATCCATAAAAACTTCAAATTTTTTTTTTTTTTCTCCAAATGTTAGCTTAGATTGCAATGGAATCTATGTCTATACACGATTCTCATGCATTCACATAGATTTACACGATTCTCATGCATTGACATAGATTTGTAGCCAATCAAAATTGGCTACAAAATTTATATATTTATTTGTACTGATTTTTTTCAACAACACATGGTTTAGGCTCATATAAAACAAGACTTATTATGCATCATCGTGTTTTATTATTATTATTATTATTTTGATTCCTAAATGTGTAATATGTGTCTTTCAACATCTCCTGAAATTTCACTGAAAAATTCCTCCTTTTTCCCAACGTTTCCCTAATGTTTCCCTCAGACAACTGTATTTTCCAAGTATCAGCGATAATATTGGTACATGTTTTTGCATCCCCGGTCATCAATACATGTAACAATACCAATACTTTGAACATTACTAGGAAAGCACCTTAGTCAAGAAGATTTTCAACCTAAATGTGGTCATGTAACCAGGTAAAAATGTTAGAAGGTTATATTTCATTCTGACTGGGATAGGTTGATCATCTGCAGTAGGCTCCTCTGTTTGGGTGGGAACCTTAGCCCTCACCAATGTGTCTATTTGGAGGGATCCTTAATTTATCCTCTGTTTTGTGGAGATGCCACTTCTTTTACTCTGCGGAGATGATGTCCACTGCTTGGCCTGGGCTTTCGATTTCCTGTTTGTCTTCTTCTTGTTCTTGTTCTTTTCCTTTTTCTTCCAACCTGAAATTGCTGGGAGAATGGCTAAGACGATGATGGTGATTCATTTGGGAATGGAAGTTTAGGAGGGAAATGTCTATTACATAAAGTTCCCTGTGTACAACATCTCATGTTTATTTCCATGACAAACACTAGCCTATGGCCAAGTTACATAGAGTAGGTAAAAGCTTTAACAGTGCCCGTGTTTTCTCAGGTGGACATGAACTAAGCAAGAGCACAGGAAATGCTGGTGGCCGAGTGGCCTGCGGTAAGCACCTTCACTCAGTTTGGTCTTTCAATTCATATAAAATGCTCCCATCTCTTCTCTTAGTTTTGTTAGGCCAGATCGGTCTCAGTTCGGAATTTTTTTTGTTATTTTTTTTTGCAGGCATTATCGGCCTCCAGGCATGATCTGCTGTCTTAAGTTGATTAGTGTTGGAAACATGTTTGAGCAGAACTTCATGGTGGTTCTCTTTCTTAGGGTCTTTCTTTCATTTTGGTGGTATTTGGTGTAGCTGAAACAGCCTTTCCTCTTTCATGTTTGTATTATGCTATACTTCAAATTTCCTCTGGCTAGAACGACCCAAATTGCCAGCTTGTTTAATAATAATACAAGAAAGAAACACCATGATATGGTTTAGTATGGAAGAATGAAATGTACTGGTTTTAGTATGGTTTTTGCTTAAAATGCAGCTATATATATGTGTGTGCACGCACGTGTGTAATCGGAATATAAAAAAGATATATTACGACCCGTTTAGTTGTCATTGAGAAATGGACTTGTGATGAGGACATCATGCACACGCACGCCCGCACACCACCACCCCTACGCACGTACGTACGCAGAAGAAGAACCCCACCATCGATCTGACTCGATGACGACGTCTAGGGAGGGTCTCCTAGGTAGAAGACAAGTTTTGGTTCAAAAAAAGTGGGCTCGATAGTCAAGAAAAGCCCATCATGGGATCTCATGATCGTGGCCCACTCGTCGGATTGATTTCATATTTTAGATTTTGCTTCTTGTTATTATTTAGAACATTGTGAACGCTTTAGATTTCTCTATTTGGTTTTTATTTTAGTTTACTTCGTCGCCAAGTAATAGGTTGCGCACATGTTGCGAGTTTTGTGGTATAGAATTTTTCCTATAAATAGGCACCCCTTGTAGTTCTTTTGATTCATTGGAGTTAATAAAAAAATTCCTGCTTTATTTTTCTACTCTCTTCGTGAGTTGTGGAAGAATTCAAAAGTAGGTGCGAAGCCCTCCCTTTTCGAAGGGCTAACTACCGTGGTGCGAAGCCACATCGACCCTGATTCACCCCCATTCTCCATCATCTTCTTTTCCATCTTCCACCATCATCCATACTTCAAATTCGTCCCTTTTGTTACATCAAATTTCTTCATTACAGTAGATTTTCAAATTTCGACCCGCCGGCGAGCTGAAACTTCAGCGGAGCACCACGCACAAACCGTACATCGGATCGAGCTGACATTTGGGGGTTTTGAAGTCTATCCTTGGCCGACCAGGGCCAAGGTAGCCTTTTTCAAAATAGTGGGCCCCACACACGTGCGACCGTGATCACACGCACGTGCGTCTGGGCCATTGTTGCTGTCCACACGTGGAATCATTTTTTGGTTCAGGTTTTTATCTTCTTTTATTCTCTCATATCTGTTTTTTTTCGAATTCTAGACTTAGATTACGTTTTTCCTAAGATATTTGCCAATTTTCTTACCTTAGGATTTTTCGAATTGAAATTTCTGAATCCTTAGATTAGGGGCTGATTACTATGCATGTGTGGGTGATTATTTCTTATCTTTGAGTATCGTTTGGTTCATAATTCTTATTGTTCCAGCCTTATCATGTATAGTCATGGACCCGCATAGATTCCCCTTAATTGAATGTTTGAATTTTTATGTGGGATATGGAATTTGTGTAATTATTTCTGAACTAACGTGATCTTAAGCCTAAAATCTCGCATATCATGTTTAATTTTCCATGTCCTGCATCAAATTTGGTATCAGAGCCTAGGGTTCTTGTAGGGGAATTCACCACATATTTAGGGTTTAGTTTGTTTGAGTCCTTCATGCATTCAGTCCATCATATATAGCTGAATTTTAATAAGAGTGTAGTCTCCTTCATATAGAGTCTCGTAGGGTCATTTAGTTTTTAGACGCATATAGTTGTCGTAACAGGTCCTTAGGTTGAGCAATTCAGTGTATGCCCACACGTATGGGTTGCGACTTTGGTTTGCACCCCACACTAAACATGGAGCAACTACAAGAAACAGTGGCCAAGTTAGCTCAGCAAGTTGAGTCTTTGAATAAACATTTGGAACAACGCATAGATAAACGCCTCGAAGAAATAGAGGCCTCCTTCAGGGCAAACCCCACCACTGGGGAGGATGCCCAATCTCAGGCAGTTGGTCAGGAGGTTCGACCAAGGAATGGAAGCGGCCAAGGAGTTAGTCATGGGCATACCTGTGCACTCATCCCGTGAGGGACATCATGATCAATATGACCCAGATGCACAACTCCTCAAGGGAGTTAGGGTAGATGCCCCTACATTTGATGGCCACTTGGACCCTAAAGCCTTCATAGATTGGCTGGCGGATATGGACCACTATTTTGAGTGGTATAACATGTCAGATGCTCGACGAGTCCGATTCGTTAAGATGAAGCTTGTGGGTCAAGCAAAGAGGTTTTGGATGACGGTTGAGCGAAAAAAAGAAAGAGCGAGGGAACTCCCAATAGTCCATTGGGGAGAAATGAAAGAAACGTTGAAAGAGAAGTACCTCCCTTTCTCTTATCGACTGCGGTTGATTGAGGAGTGACAGTCTCTTCGACAGGGTTCCATGAGTGTTGTTGACTATATTGAGAAATTCGAAGAGTACTTGACCTGCTGTGAGGTTGATGAGGACCCCGTACTCACCCTTGCTCGTTTTAAAACGGTTCTCCGTCCTGACATTAGGAGAGAATTGCTCGCCAAAGACATAAACACTATCGAACAGTTGTATTAAGTAGTGTTGGACGTCGAACAGTATCTCAAAGCGTCTGTGGGAAGGCGGTTTATTTTCGCGATTCTATTGCTAAGGCCAATCCCTCTGGGGCTAGACCTAACACGGGAGTCTAAAGCAAACCTTCTCCTAATGTTCAGCCCAGACCTATAGATGATAAGGGTAAAGAGATTGTCAGGTCTAGTTCACGTGGAAGTGGGGCCACTAGGTGTTTTAGGTGTCATGGGTTTGATCATTTTGCTCACCATGCGGCACGAGAGAGGGCACCAAAGTACTCCTTATTGATGGGCAAGTAGAAGTAGTGCTCCCAGAGAGTGATAGTGAGGAGGAGGAATATGAGCCAGTCAAAACTCCTAGTGATGAGGAAGAGGGAGCACAAGAGTCTGTGACTTCGCAATTGTGCGTTGCGCCCTGCCTCAAGTCAAGAACACTGATGACTGGCGTTGCAGCACGATCTTCTACACTTATGCAAAATGTGAGGAGAAGAGCTGTAAGATGATCGTGGATAGTGGTAGTTGTGACAACATGACATCGACTAGCACTGTGAGTCGCTTGGGCTTGAAGTTGGAAGCCCATCCTCAACCCTATAGAGTCTCCTGGGTTGATGAAATATCCATTCCAGTTTCGCACCGTTGTTTTATCCTTATTCAGTTCAGATCATATAAAGACACAATTTGGTGTGATGTTGTTCCTATGGATGTGGGCCATATCATTCTGGGTAGGCCATGGCTCTATGACAGGGATGTTACCATATTTGGTCGCTTAAATGTGTGTACATTCTGGTTTGAGGGCAAGAAGGTCAAGCTAAATCCTATGCCACCCAAGAATACAACTGGAAAAGAGCTTACCACAGAGTGGTGTGAGCGGCCCAAAAGAAGCGAATGAGTCGAAGTGTAAGTGCAAAGCGCTTCGTATTTTGAATGCCAAAAACTTTGAGCGAGAGACGGAGGCGGACTTGATGATATACGCCCTTGTGGCTAGAGAGAGTGTACCAGAGAATAACGTAGAGTTACCCACTGCGGCCATTCAAGTCGTACATGAGTTTCGTGATGTCTTTCCTGATGATTTACCGAATGAGCTCCTCCTATGAGGGATATACAACATGCCATTGATTTAATCCCTAGGGCAACTTTACCAAACCTCTCGCATTATAGAATGAATCCGAAGGAGCACGCTGAGTTAAAGAGGCAGATTGATGAACTCCTACAGAAGGGTTTCATTCGACTGTGTGCCGTGCCCTCCCTTCCCTTCTTAGACCTAAGAAGGATGACACATGGAGGATGTGTGTTGATAGTAGGGCCATCAATAAAATCACGATCAAGTATCGGTTTCCCATACCCCGTCTTGATGACATGCTAGATATGATGGCCAATGCTACTATCTTTTCAAAAATTAACCTTAAAAGTGAGTATCACCAAATTCGTATACGCCCTAGTGATGAGTGGAAGACGACTTTCAAGACGAAGGATAAGCTATATGAGTGGCTAGTTATGCCTTTTGGGCTAACTAATGACCCAAGCACTTTCATGCGTGTGATGACCCAAGTGTTGAGACCCTTCATGGAAAAGTTCCTGGTCGTATATTTTGATGATATCTTAATTTATATCATGACTAAGGAGCAACACCTCAAACATTTGAGGCAGGTTTGTGGGATCCTTAAGGCCGAGAAGTTGTACTCCAACTTAAAGAAGTGTGCGTTCTTGTCTAGTAGTGTGATCTTCTTAGGTTTTATTGTGTCAGCTGAGGGCGTATCAGCGGATCCCGAGAAGGTCAAGGCCATCGTTAATTGGCCTGAACCCCGCAATATTCATGAGGTGCACAGCTTTCATGGCATAGCCACTTTTTATAGGCGGTTCATTCGAGGCTTCAGTTCTATTGTGGAACCCATCACGAACCGCATAAAAAAAGGAGAGTTTTAATGGACAAAGGCTGCCTCGAAGGCCTTCAAGGAAATAAAGGTCAAGATGACCGAAACTCCAGTCACGCGACTTTTAGATTTTTCAAAAGCTTTTGAAGTCGCACATGATGCGTCAGGAGTCAGCATAAGAGGAGTACTTAGTCAGGGAGGGCACCCTGTCGCATTTTTTAGTGAGAAACTAAATGAGGCGAAACAAAGATATTCCACCTACGACAAGGAATTCTATCCGGTAGTGCAATCACTACACCATTAGCGACATTAGTTGTTACCGCAAGAATTCATCTTGTTCTCAGATCACGAGGCCTTGAGATACTTAAACTCTCAAAAGAAATTAAGCCCCAGGCACGCTAAGTGGGTTCAATTCCTTCAAGAATACACTTTTGTGCTTAAGCACAAGGCCAGTGTAGAGAATAAGCCTGCCGACGCGTTGAGTCGTCGAGTCGCATTAATCAACGAAGAGTATTCTGAGTGCCCAGATTTTGGAGTTGTGTATGCGTCTTTATTAGAGAGTCTGTCAAGAGCTAATAGTGAGTATTTGATTTTGGACGGATATTTATTTAGGAGTGACCGCTTGTGCATACCACACACCTCCCTTCGCGATTTTCTTGTCTGGGAGTTACATTTAGGGGGGGTTGCGGGTCATTTCGGTCGTGATAAGACCATTGTCCTAGTGGAAGATAGATTTCATTGGCCAAGCCTCAAGCGGGACGTGGCCAAAATTATAGGACAATGCCGTATTTGTTAACTGATAAAGCAGATGAAACAGAATACAGGATTATATACACCTTTGCCAGTCTCATTCATTCTTTGGCAGGACATCAGTATGGACTTCGTGCTTGGACTTCCCAAGACCATTCGAAAGCATGACTCCATATTTGTTGTCGTGGACCGTTTCTCTAAAATAACCCACTTCATTCCTTATTCTAAGACCTCCGACGCCTCTCATGTTGCCAAGCTGTTCTTTAGTGAGGTCGTCAAACTGCATGGGTTACCAAAAACCATAGTGTCTGACCGTAACGTGAGATTCATGAGTTACTTTTGGAAGACACTATGACACATGATGAATACTAGGCTCTAATTTTCTTTTGCCTACCACCCTCAAACCGATGGCCAGACTGAGGTGGTTAATAGGAGCCTAGGGAGTTTACTTCGATATTTAGTGGGGGAGCATACCAGGACATGGGACGCCGTACTACCCATAGCTGAGTTTGCATACAATAGTTCTGTCAATAGGTCCACAGGTCTAAGTCCTTTTGAAGTCGTTACTGGTTACTAGCGTAGGAAGCCTATTGATCTTATCCCCATGTCATTGTCTTATAGGCCATCGGAGTCTGCAGAGTCTTTTGCGCATCACATACATTCATTGCATCAAAAAATCAGGCGAAAGATCACTACTAGTAATGGACATTACAAATTTTCTGCAGACCAACATAAACGTTTCAAAGAATTCAATATTGGGGACTCTGTGATGTTCCGCATCAGGCCCAAGCGGTACCCTCCAGGGGCTGTTCGTAAGTTACACGCGCGTAGTGCTGGACCCTTCAAAATTATAAAGCGAAACGGTCTCAATGCATATGAGGTAGATCTTCCACCTTCAATGTGGAGGATCTAGTTACTTTTCAGGGACCCACTGATACATTGTCCGACCCTTCGCCCACCCATCCTGATTTCCCAGACTTACCCTTTAATCCATGGCCTATTCCTGACCTTTCATCCCAGCCTCTGCCTCTCATACCTAGCCTTCACACACCCAGAGAGGAAATCGAGGATATCCCGGACCATGAGATAATTTTCACGTCGGATAGCGGGTTTCAGAAATACCTAGTTAAACGGAAGTTATGCCCAGCTTCAGACAACACTTAGCTCACTGAGGAGTTTCAGATACTTGATCCCGATATCCTATAGCGATTCAGGAGTTTTATTTCGCCAGTGACAAAATCTTCGCAGCCGGGGAGAGTTGATGGGGACATCATGCACACGCACGCCCGCACACCACCACCCCTACGCACGTATGTACGCAGAAGAAGGACCCCACCATCAATCTGGCTCGATGACGACGTTTAGGGAGAGTCTCCTAGGTAGAAGATAAGTTTTGGTTCAAAAAAAGTGGGCTCGATAGTCAAGAAAAGCCCATCATGGGATCTCATTATCGTGGCCCACTCGTCGGATTGATTTCATATTTTAGATTTTGCTTCTTGTTATTATTTAGAACATTGTGAACGCTTTAGATTTTTCTGTTTAGTTTTTATTTTAGTTTACTTCGTCGCCAAGTAATAGATTGCGTACATGGTGCGAGTTTTGGGGTATAGGATTTTCTCTATAAATAGGTATCCCTTATAGTTCTTTTGATTCATTGAAGTTAATAAAAAAATTTTTGCTTTATTTTTCTCCTCTCTTCGTGAGTTGTGGAAGAATTCAAAAGTGGGTGCGAAGCCCTCCCTTTTCGAAGGGCTAACTACCGTGGTGCGAAGCCACATCGACCCCGATTCACCCCCATCCTCCATCATCTTCTTTTCCATCTTCCACCACCATCCATACTCCGAATTCGTCCCTTTTGTTGCATTAAATTTCTTCATAGCAGATTTTCAGATTTCGACCCGCCGGCGAGTTGAAACTTCGGCGGAGCACCACGCACAAACCGTACATCGGATCGAGCTGATATTTGAAAATTTTAGAGTCCATCCCTGGCCGACCAGAGACAAGGTGGCCTTTTTCAAAATAGTGGGCCCCACACACATGCGGCTGTGATCACACGCACGTGCGTCTGGGCCATTGTTATTGTCCACACGTGGGATCGTCTTTTGATTTAGATTTTTATCTTCTTTTATCCTCTCATAGCTGTTTTTTTTATAAATCGTAGACTTAGATTACGTTTTTCCTAAGCTATTTGTCAATTTTCTTACCCTAAGGTTCCCCGAATTGGAATTTCTGAATCTCTTGGATTAGGGGCTGATTACTATGCATGTGTGGGTGATTATTTCTTATCTTTGAGTATCGTTTAGTTCATAATTCTTATTATTCTAGCCTTATCATGTGTAGGCCTGGACCCGCATAGATTCCTTTTAATTGAATGTTTGAATTTTTATGTGGGATATAGAATTTGTGTAATTATTTCTGAACTAATGCGATCTTAAGCCTGAAATCTCACATATCATATTTAATTTTCCAAGTCATGCATTAACTTGATAAAGAATTTTCCTTAACAGGGAGGATTTTAGTTGTCAGCGTCTCTTTTTGAGGTTTTATCTCAACAGTTCAAGGTTCATGTGAATGCCACGGTCCTCTGGCAATGGTTGTGAAATTTCGACAGCATGGATCACCAAACTACTGTACGAACGATGGTTAAGATGGAGTCAAGACCTTCAGTTATAATCATTGTGGACTCTAATGAAAGCGACTCTGACCATACACAAAGGGCCTGTTTGGATTGAAGCTAAACTTAGGGGAATGCAAGGGAAAAAGCCAACACCTGACATAACCAGGAGGCAAACATTTAGTGTCTGTTTGGAATGAAGCTAAACTAGGGGAATACAAGGGAAAAAGCCAACAACTGACATAACCAGGAGGTTAACTGACATTAGCGCTAGGGGGAAGTAGAGCCTCTGCACCTCTGTTTTGCTAGAAAGAGTACTGGAAAATGCTTAAAAAAAAAAAAATTAAAATTTTTATAAAAAAAAAATCCTTTTTTTTAACCCTTGGCATTTGCAATTGCTTGGATTGCAATCCCCCAGAAAAAAGAAAACACACACACACACACACTAAAGGCAATTTCTCTCTCCAGACTTTTTGAAATAAAAAGGTTTTTACCTTTTAAAATAAAAGGGTTGTACTCTTTTGTTGAGGAGGGTAAAGTAAATATGAAAAACCCAAACACTTCTTTGCAACATTCGTTGGTTTCCAAACATGTCTGGTTGAAGCAATCTGGTTGCATTGCCCAGTTTTCATTCTATCCAAACAAACCATAAATCTTAAAATCTTAAGAAACTAGAAAACACTAAGGCTGTGTTTGGTTGCACCAAACATTCCGAAATTCCCGTGATATTCAGTCCTGAATTAGACTCCGATTAATCATTAAATATCACGAATAATATTTGATGCAACTGAACTCAAAACATACAATAAAACATACAAAACTAAAATCATATAAAATGATTTTAAGAAGAAATCCAAAGCATAGTTACCTGAAACCTAGTTCAATCAATTTGAGTTCGAATGCGTTATTGGTGCTTTTAGAAATGACTTAGTTCATTGGGGTGGGTTCGCCTGAGTCGCAGTTGAAGGGTACAAAAATTCCACACCTGGGATGGTTGTACAGATATTCTTATTGTCCAAATTTCGTAGCCCATTGCATATTGAGTGTAACCAAAAAAAAAAAAAAAAAAACGAGATCTGCATTTAATGTTTGTAACTATCTGATTTTGCTTATGGAATTTGGATCAATAATCATTTAGTGTTAACCGTCAATTTTATGACCATCAAATGTATTATTTGGATCATTCCATCTCGCAGTTTTTGAGCAACATGCTTTTTATAGTGGACCCACAATTTGGGCGGGTCCTGAATCATGTAAGTATACAGTCGATGGAAATTCATAAATTAAGTGGATGATGGTAAACTGTCAATTATATTTCAGAGTTTTGCTCAGCCTCTCTACGCAGCCCCATAGGAAAGCCCAACTTCAGGCGAATGCATGTGCCAACTTGGCATATATGTTCAAGATCTAAGCTGTCCATTATTGATTGGCACCCTATAAATGGCCCGTGCAGCTGGAACAACTATAAGGTGGGCCACAATGATCAAACTGAAAATATAGCTGCAACAAAAATTGCCCAGTTTTGATAAGCCTTTCTCATATTTTTGAACGGTGACTTACTGATGACTTGTTTTCAGGTGGCTAGCATGTTCGATGGGATGTCTTGTACATGTATAGGGTTGAATACTTTTGTGGTAGGGATTCTATGGATTTTTTATTTTTTATTTTAATAAAAAGACTTTTTATTTCCTCCAAAAAAGCATGTGGTGGATCTACACCCCCGGCTAGAGAGAGAGAGAAAAAAAAATAGAAAGCCCACACCTTGGCCAAAGAGAGAGAAGAACCCACACGCTGAGCCGGGGAGAGAGAAAAAAAGCACTCACAGCCTTTGTTTGGAGTAGGTTCACTACAACTACGAACCAACTCAATATAGACTTCCAAGCCATTAATCAAATTGGACTAAACTAATTCAATCCAGTCCATTGAATTAGCAATAATCAAACTGCAAATTCGTTAGAAAGAACTAGTTCACAGTTGGGAGGCCAGGGATCGAATTAACTATGATCCAAACGCAACTCAACTAATTGAAAAGAATTCCATAAAAAAAGAATAATAATAATAATTAATTAGTAAATAATAAAAGTGATTTTGTAAAAGTGGTGAACTGTCTTCAATCAAAGTGATTCTAACCAAACACTGCAATTTTTGTAAAAGTTATTTAGAAAATAATAAAATAAAATGCACTATAATGTTAAAATATTAAATTAAAATTATACAAAATAATGTCAACAAGGCATCCAAAAGAAATTTTAAGTGAATAAATTCTAGAAAATACACAGAGAAAAACAAAAGGTACTCTAAAAAATTTTATTTTTATTTATAAGCTAATATTCAGATTTAACTAATGAATGACTTTTTCTTGTGCTTGCATTTTTCTAGTTTTATTTAAATATCCATACCTGCAGCCACCTGTCATTTGCAATTTATAACCATTTTTTTGGTAGGCCAGGTCAGGAAAGTTTATTTCTCACTTGCTACATACTTCACATTTGAGCCAGCAAGATTTAAAGGCTTGTGTTCTATTAAAAGGTACTTTAATAAATCATTAATTTCATACATGAATTATGATTTTTTTTTTGTGCTAAGTTTGGCTAATTAGGGTTTCTCCCCTTAATCCTTTATTTACATAAATCACAACCATAATAGGCTAATGGGCTGGGCCCCACAAGTAAACTAAGATGGCTTGTGTGTCTACACTACACCACACTAAAACGTCCCCAAAGCTGAAGCATAGATGGGATGGAAATGGGTCAATGGTAGTTTTGAATTATTCTACTATTTTTTTTCCTTTTTAGTTCATCCCAGTGGGAATAACCTTATGATAATGGTGGACCGCAGGAAGGTTTCAACGGTGGACATTTCTCTTATTGTTTCCTTCCGTGTGCACCACTTGAGTTTTGAATTTGTCTGTTGGGCTCACCCCCTAACATGAGCTAGCAAAATGAATGGATAGGGTGGATTTCTCAGAAACATCACGACAAGCCACACCGATATCACATAGGTTGCAAGGAAGCTAGCGTATGGTCAATGAGAGTTAGTGTTATTGATGGTCAATGAGAGTTAGTGTTATTTTCATCAATGCAAAAATCTTCAGTTAAATTGTACACAACTAACTAATGGTGCAAAGTCGGACGGTTTTATAAAAATAATTTAAAAATAAGCTATTTTCAATCCATAGCCCAAAAGGTAGGATACAATATAAAAAAAAATTCAAACAATATTCCAACATAATTTCCTTCAAAATGTCTATCTGAATTTCGATCCGTGATATTAAAGCACTGCCGTATACTCTAAAACTATACCGATTGATTGATCCTAACCATCTAATTTGTGGCCCATGAAACGAATGACTAAAAATGAAATGGTCATCATTAGGAGTGACAATGGGCTGGTTTTGAGTTGGGCCAACCCCCCAACCCTAAAAAAAAAAAAAAAAAACTTATTTCCCACTTGAATGCTCCTAACCATTTCGTTGATTAAGTAGGCCATGGCTACTGGTCAGTGCTCCACCGTATTGTATGTGTTTTATCCATGTTGTTCATCCATTTTTCTAAAACATTCCAAAGCATGAGTGCAAAAAGAAGGCGGATGCAAGAAAAAACATAAACATTGACATGATTCAAAACTTCTATGGGTCTAAAGAAGTTTTTAACGGTGGGGATTCAACCACCACTGTTTTCCTATGGTGTGGTTCACCCGACATTTAGAACTATCTCATTTTTCGTTTTGGTACTAAAAAATAATCTAGAAAAATGTATGGACAGCATGGGTAAAACACATTCATCATGGTGGGGCCCACGGAGCACCGTCCACTAGCTAATGCATAGGTAGGCAATCGGCCTCCAAAATAGACAGTTATAAGAATGAAACAAACGACCGACGTTGAAGGATTGGAAATAAAGGTGCAAAATGGGCATGCGGGGTCCTTTTGAGAGTCAACCTGAGGCTGACTGGACCTGAAGACGAACTAACCTGCAACCCAAACTGAGCCACCCAACCCCAAATACATATAACTATTCCTAACCCAACCAAACCCATCGCCGCCTTAGCTTAAATTTCAAATTGGAATGGAGTTTCCCAAGACTAAGTTAACCCAACAACTATAGCAACCGAACATGAACCCAGGTCGAACCCTTGTCATTGCCACTCTAGTCATGATCTAAACTCAGCAGTCGTTATCAGATGATTAAGATGGTCAGATGAAAGTGATTTTGGTAAATGGTCCATCCACCATGGTGCACATGATTTGGACAGTCATACTGACATGCGTGATGTCACGTGTCAATGTAGATGGATAGAGAAGCAGGCTTATAAAGTAGGGAGAAGTAGAAGGAAGGGTTTCCCGGTATTCTTGTGAGAGCCCGTGAGTTGTGATTTGCTGGGATTTGATGCTCGTCTCCTTTCCACTACTTCTACACCGTGAATGGAGACCAAACAAAAGATTCATGGACGAGAGGCCAAAAGCCAAAAAATCCTTAACCTTCTCTTCTCATTAAATAACCCTTCCTTTTCAAGAAAATTACAAATTTGCACCAACCTTTCCTAGTTTACAAACGGGAGTTGCATAAGGAATCGGATTCGGGCACCGACTCTGTACTGGCCCCGTGCTGTGGGCCCCACGATTATGTTTGTGTTTTATTCAGACGGTCCATCTATTTTGCCAGATCATTTAGTGTGTTAGCCTAAAAAAGCACATCCAAATCTCAGGTGGACAAAACTTATTAAAGCCCCTAAAAGTTTTGGATCAAGATGATATTTGTGTTTTCTGTTCCTTTAAGTATGAATGACCTTCTCAACAGGTTAGATGATAAATAAGTTTCCTGTGTTATGGTCCACCGGAGATTTTGGACCCATCTCATTCTTAGGCTCATAAATGAATTTACGGATGGATAAAACATTTACATCATAGTCGGCCTAACAGGACCGACGAGTACCGAAATGTCGGCAACGAAGGGATCACTACCCAACGCGAGCCCGTTGCATGCGGACGCGGTTTAACCAGTGATATGCGGTTAGTGGTCGTCGGTGCTATGGGACCTCACCATGATATATGTGTTTTATCTAGGACGTCTATCTTTCTTTTTTTTTTTTAATTTTCTTTTATAGGGTTTGAAACGATAAATAAGGTAGATCTAAATCTCAGGCGGACCACACAATAGGAATACAGTAGTCACTGAATGTCCCCGTTAAAAACATCCTAGGGCTAACTGTAATTTTTATTTAATATCTAACCTGTTGATTAGGTTATACAGGCGTGGATGAAAGAAAGGAAAAAAAAACATTAACTTGATCGAAAACTTTTGTGCCCTAATAAATTTTTAATGGTGGGCTTTCATTCAACAACACTATTTCCTGTGATGTTGTCTACTTGAGGTTTGGATCTAATTCATTTTTGGAATCGTGTCATAAAATGATATAAAAAAAATAGATAGACGGTGTGGATGAAACACATACATCATAGTAGGACCCATAGAGAACCTACCACTCGCCATTGGCTAGTGGCAGCGTCAGAAGCCAAACCGCGTCCGTTGCATGATACTCATCCAGCGTACGAAGGTTTGATACGTTTTGTTTTTTTTTTTTTTTTTAACAGACGCACACACGCCCCCACACACTCACGCTGGTGGAATTTCACCAACCTATGGGTACACGAACCCTTGACCGGGAGTTGAAACTCCTGAGAGTCTACCACCCGGGCAAGAGCAAGGACCCAAGTTTGATACGTAGATACACTGAAATAAGTTGTGAAACCCACTTTGGCTAAGTGAGTCCAAAAATTAGATTTATTGAATAATCCTGGCGTTTGATTCTCGAATACTTGTCTGTTGAACTTGAAATATGAACGTTGGATTTTTACTTTTGTTTTTTGCCGTCCAATAAATGTCTGCCAATCGGATCGAGATGACCAAATAAGCACAATTTTTAGTCCAATATACATCGAAATTAGGATCCATAATTTGGACAGTTTAATTTAACTTTGTCATACGCGCGCGCGCAATTTCTTATTAATTTTGTAAGTACCGGCGTATCATCCATCACACTCTTCCAGAGTATCGAAGTTTTCCTCGTACACCGTTTGGGTTAACGGAAGCGGACTGCATACTAAATAACTCTGGTACGCTTTAGTGCACTAAGTAAACCATGTGGGGCCTACCGTGATGTATGTGTTTTATCCATGCCGTCCATCCATTTTAGAAACTCATTTTAGGACAGATTTCAAAACTTTAAGCATCTACAAAGCTCGAATGCATCCAACCACAGAAAGTAATGTGAATTAAACGCCTACCATTGGAAACTTCTTGCGGGCCATAAAAGTTTTGGATCGAGCTGATATCTGTGTTTTCCATTCATCCATATATCTGTGACATTATGAACAGGTTGGATTATAATTATTCTTCAATGCGGGCCCTAGGAAGGTTTCAACGGTGGACTTCATATCCGAATGGTCCACTTGATACGAACACTCCACAGGGTTCAACGGTGGACGTCATTATCCTCACTGTTTTCTATTGTGTAATACACATTAAGCTTTGGATGTTCTTTTATTCTTTTGGACTCAAACCCTAAAATAATAATTAAAAACTTATGGACGGTGTGGATAAGACACAGCATCCACGGTGGTCCCCAAAGAATTTACTCCGTACGTCATGGCCCGTAGCGTCCTGAGTTAGTCAGTGCACAATCGGCTTCCTGCGTTCGGAAGTGAATTGATTGCCTGTGACCCCTGGCGCAGATATATGCTGTGTGGGGCCTACCGAGATGTCTGTGATAAATCCACTCCGTCCATATGTTTTGAAATACCACAATAAGATACGATTAAAAAAATCAGTCGGATCAAAAACTCATTTGAACCACACCAACGCAACAGTGGGAACAGAAATTTCCACAGTTGAAACCTTCGTAGAGCTTATCATCATGTTTATATGCCATCCAAACCGTTCATAGAATTATTAACACTCAGATAAACTGTAGGAACAAATATCGTCCTGTTACAAAACTAAAATCACCCCCAGGCATTCAATCTCCACTGCTTCGCGTGGTTTGAACCACGTGTGAGTGACGATTGCGTACAATCCCTTTGTAAAGTGTAAGAGTCGGAGAGCTATCCTGCATGCACGTGGGATACATGTGCGACAATCCAGACGCTTCAAATAGAGGGAACCAGTATGGATGGAGTATACCTCTAATATCGCACTGACACACTGATACAATGATCCTAACCACTCATTAACGTCCATCAGATGGACTGCCAAAAATGAATCTACTGAGTCCAAATTCAACGGACAAAACCAGATGCAATGAAGATTATTCCACCAGTACACTATGCCACGTGTACAGTGGATCAGTCACCAACAGCTGGAATTTCGTATCAAATTTATAATAATTTATAATGGTTTTGGAACATGGTGAAATGTGGTTGGACAGCTTATCACTCTCTCCACTACATATATTGGTAAAGACAAAACCATATTGCATTTTTCTTCGGTGGTATTTGATCATTGGTCTTTCTTATAACATGTTCACATGTACTTTTTTTTAATGGTTTTATTATTATTATTATTATTGTACATGTGACAACTGTGAGAGATCTGGGTCACTCATTGGTACGGAAGGGGCATTGAGAATATGCTCCGTCTTTTATCCATAAGGTGGGCCACAAATTTATCTTGCTCATCTTTTTTGTATTCGTTTTTTTTTTTTTTTTTTTTTAAAAAAAAATATATTATTTTTTTATTTTTTTATATCATACATGCGAGGTTCACCTGATGAGAGGGGGATAGGCCTGATTTTAGGATAGGTAAAGTTCATGGTGGGCCACTTGATGAATGGTTCGGATCTCACGCATATATGCCTGGTCGATGCACAGGCTTGGTGTAGAAATTGCAATGGATGGGAAATGATGGCATCAGTGCATCTCCTAGGATACTTTGTCAGAACCTTGTGATTGGTCCACCTGCATGACACGATCTAACGGTTCATCTGGTGGGCCTTTCCATGCATTAGACGCAGACCAATAATATTTCTGATCAGATAGTGTTAATTATTCTACTAATTGCATGCAAACAGACGGTTGGAAATGGATGAAGCAATGGCCCAAGTTCAGTGGGAAAATGTCTCCAATCGGATGATTACGATCACAGGGAGCCCGCTGAATGGATGGTTCAGATTATGCTTTCATCCTGTGGGTGGGCCTTCTCAATGACTTCTTCTAATGGACTCGGATTGGGTACTGTAGAACACAACCGAGGTTGGTATTGTGTTGACGTGGCAAAGCTCCATGGGTCCACCATGATGAATGTGTTGCATCCACACCGTCCATTCATTTTGATAAAGCCTTTTAAGAAGGTATGACTAAAAAAAAATTGAGGCAAATCCAAATCTCAAGTGGACCTTGATAAAGCCTCTTAAGAAGGTATGACTAAAAAAAAATTGAGGCAAATCCAAATCTCAAGTGGACCACACCACATGAAAAAGTGGGAATTGAACACTCACCGTTGAAAACTTCTTGAGGGGTCACAGTAGCTTTTGATCAAGCTGATATTTGTGTTTTCCCTTCGTCCATCTGTGTTATCTCAGGTTGAACGGAAAAGTGGTGGCCCTGGGAAGGTTTCAACGGTCGGCATCATTGTTCCCGCTCCTTATGGTGTGGTCTACTTGAGCTTTGTATCTGCCTATTTTTTGGCTCATGCCCCAGAGTGATCCAGCAGATGGTATAATACGTACATCATGGTGGGGCCAAGGAACTTTGCCACGTCAGCATAGTACATCTCGGTGATGTGTCCTACACGACGGAATCCCAGTTCTCTTCCAATCAAAATGTCTTGCAGTCACGTGCTCAGAGAAATGTGTCCTACACGACGGAATCTCAGTCCTCTTCCAGTCAAATTGTCTTGCAGTCACGTGCTCAGAGTCACGTTCCCTGTAGGATTCGTGTCCGGCATCTATGCTCAATTATGTCAAGTGGGCCTATGGGTCAGTAATCCACACCGTTTATCTGTTGTATCCAAACCGTAGCAGCAGTATGGTTCAAATATCTCCTTGATTGGACAATCTTAACCTTTCGATTCGTATCCTACAACGAACGGATAAGAAGAGAAATATAAAAAAAAAAAAAATGACCACACTGAAGTCGCTGGCATCGTCCAACATGGGAGAGTTTTGGAGCATTCTCCATCCATTCACCTGTCCTGATCGTGGAACTACATGTATACTGTGCATAGATTCGGGCCTTTTATCATAGTAGACTTTGAGGCCAACGAATCTAATAATGGGACCCATCAACTGGTCAGCTTGGATCTCATATCTTTTGCACTGGTGAATGTGATCCATTGATTTGGAACTTTATTTCTAGCCATCGGATGTGTCTAAGTTGTCCATCTTATTAGGGGACATTGAAAAGCATGTAACAAGGATAGGTATCACAGCAGATCATATCTAATAATTTTTTTTGGAACCATAAAAGAAAAAATTAGCCCCGTAGATGCTTACTTTTAAAGGGTTTTATATATATATATATATATATATAAAATTTAATTTCCTTTTAACGAACAGTTACGGCATTTTTGTCTAAAATAGATTTTTCTGTACATTTGAGGTCTAGTTTGGTACGTTAGGCCCAAGACTGCTTCAAAAGGTAAGGTGGGCCAACGGTCGTATCTATAGTAAAAAAATTAACTTCCAGGGGAATGATTTAATACTCTGGCAGAACATGATGCTTTGTACTCAAGCACTTAAAATTTGCACACGTGGCATTGGTGACTCAAATTAAACTAACTAAATTGTGGACCCACCATTAAGGCACAGCCCTCAAAATAGAATGGTTATAGAGCCCTATTCTCTGATTCTATTTATTTATTTGTTGAAATAGGATAATTGGATATTTTCATTGTGGACCACACTAAATGTCCACCAATCGGATGATCAGATAATCAATAAGCAGAACTTTTTGTTTTTGATGCATCTAAATCAGTACCCATAATTTGAACGGTTTAATTTCACTTACATGGACAACACATAAATTTCCAACTGCCAGCGTATCTTCCATATACTCAACCAGAGTATCAAAGTTTTTTCACAAGCTAAGCGGATTGCGAAACCGTCCTGCCGAGGCAGGGCTCTGTGGAGCCCACCATGATGTTTGGATTTTATCCACGCTGCCATCCATTTTGACGGTCATTTCAGGACGTGAACCCAAAAATGAGGCAGACCCAGGGGTCAAGTGTACCACACAGTGGGGATTGAATGCTCACCATTAGATTTTGTTTTTTTTAACACACGCACACACACCACCACACACGCATGCCTTATTGGGATTTCAGCACCCATGGGGGCTCGAACCCTTAACCAGGTGTTGAAACTCTGAGTCTACCACTGGAGCAAGACCAAGGACCCAAATGAGGAAAATCCGACCCTTAACCAGGTGTTGTAACCGGGACCCTCAACCGGCGTCCGTACTCTTACCTGTATGGTAGACACTTTGGAGTTTCAACACCGGGTCAAGGGATCGAGTACCCATGGTGGTGAAATCCCATTGTGTGCGTGTGGCATGAGTGTGTGAGGGTGTGTATGCATGTGAGTAAAAAAAAAAAAGAGCAAGGACCCAAATGTAGAAACTTCGGATGAAGCTGATATTTGTATATTTTTCCTGTCTCTATGACATTACGACGAAGATGGATGGCAAATAAACGTCACGTTAACCATTAAGAAGGTTACAAGGGTGAGTGTCATTATTAGGGCTGCTTCTTGTGATGTGGTTCACTTGAGCTGTGGATCTGCCTCCCTGTTGGGTTCATACCCTAAAATTATTTGAAAATGGATGGACTGCGTAGATATTTAACTCATACTTCACGGTGGACTCATGGAGCCTCGTCTGGACAAATTATCATCCAGGTGGGGGCAGACACTATTGAAGGCCATTGTTCAGCGATCCAAACCGTTAATTTTCCGCACCTCAATGTTAATGGTCCATGTAAAAAAAATTGAAATAAATAAAAATGAAACATTGGTAACAAAAAAAAGGGTCAAGAAAGAATTTACAAGAATGGTTCCCATTATGGCAAGGATCATCCAATAGGGGGAATTTTTACTGCAAGGGTCATCAGCTGTGAATCCCAACATATCAACGTTTTGGATCAATAAACCATGGCCCCACATGTAAACACTAAAAGCCTGGATACAATCTTTTGTACCGAGCATTGTATAAATACTTCTATTTTTGTTTTGGATCTGTTTTAGTTTTTTAAGTACCAACCCTTACACAAGTCTGAGATAATCACAACTTTAGTGGTGCCTACCTTATACTATCCAAACTTTAGGTAGATCCAAACCATTGATCCAGTAACCCCACCTTACATAGAAGTCTTACACTTTTAGTTTTATATATATATATATATATATATATATATATATATATATATATATATATATATATATATATATATATATATATATATATAATCATGGTATAACTTAGTTGGGCCATTTCAAAGGTTATATAAATTATTACAATCAAGTACCTCATTTTATGGGCTACAATTTAAATGACAAAATCTTTCTTACTCAATAGCATAGTATGGTACAACTTATAATATTGGAAATGAGGATGGTGTAATTCTTAAATTAAGAAGAAGAGGTGTTTTGTATTTATTGAATTGAGGCCTAATGACAGCTCCCATGCAATGCCTAGTTACTTACACCTTGAGATGGCACATGTGTAACAGATCTGGGCCATTCACCTAGGTAGGGTGCATTGTGAAAATGCCTTACAAAAATAATGATTGGGTTGTTGATAAGGTATGATAAAAATGGATGGTTAGGGTTTGTAAAAGAAGTCCAACAGTCCAAATTCAATGTACACAAGTATCTCACTAGATGAGTATGAATGTTTATAGCGTGCACTACCTAATGAATGGTCCAATCTCTTGCATGTTCCATTCGGATTTATAAACAAGGCTCTTCATGGAGATGTCCTATGGACACCATTCATGTCAAAACGCGAGACAAGGAAATTCTCATGTTAGTTTATTGAGATAAAAGTAAGAACTTTTTTATAAAATTCTATCCATTGTTTTAGCTTAATTAGACATACCCAACTAAACAAATTATCTTCATATGTAACCATCCATATATTGAGGGTTTGTTTATTTTACAACTTTTCGTCAAATATAAGTAATGATTGTTAAGCCATTTCTGAAAATAATAAAAATATACTTTAAAGTGTTAATTATAAATAATGATTTGAAACATTCATAAGTATACAAATAATGATATAGATTGTTTCAAGATGGTGGACAATGATTAACATTGTTTAACATTTGTTGGTTAGTAATTCAGACAATTCAAAATTAGTTGTGTTGATGCATAAATTTGGTTAGTCTTCCCTAAACCTTCACGTACGTACCTACACAAGTGATAGACAAGGAGACCCTGGTTAATGCAGGGACCCTCTAATGCTTAAGTCGGGCAGGAAACTTGGGTCTAGTTGAGTAAAGAGTTTTAGGCTAAAGATTATACATACCTCTCACCATTAGAAACGTTCCTATTTATAGTTGAAGAGAGACGGTGGCGGAAGGGTTTCCTTCTTTAGCAGCTTGTAATAGAATTTGAATTCTATTATAAGTCATAAGGATCTGTCTAGATCCTCGACTGAGATTTCAGGCGGATTTGTATTGCGGTAAACCTCCTAGATTTTTGGCTAGGATCTTGGACGAGCGCCGTTAAGATCAGGTCAGGTCCTGTAGAAGGTGAGTCTCGCCAACCTGAGGTATGTCGTCCTGAGATGCGTCGACCTGAAATATGCAGACTTGTCTTCTTTGACGAGTGGTTGGCCATTTAGGCCGGGGTGTAAGACTGAGCTCGACTTTAAACTTGTGCTGACCTCATCCTTGTATTTAGATGAACTGGAGTGGAGATTGAGCTCGGGGTCGGACAGGTAGTGGTCTTGGGCTTTCGTAGCTTGATGCTGGTTGGACCCAACTTGTCTGCGAGGGCAAGTGAGCCATGTCTTAGTAGATTTCTCGAGAAAAGTCGTTCTCTCATCTTGAGTTATCTATCAATCCACTTTTACCCACAACAAGTTGAATAGCTTTTTAGACATTATTTAGACCATTCAAAAGTATTTTAACAAAGATATGAATTGTTCCAAGATGGACAATTCAAGAGCAGGTTAACAGCTATATAGACTGCTCCAAAGATGGTGGATAAGGGATATGGATTGTTTCTTCCATTAATATAAGCAAAGATGTGCCCACTTTTTAAACTATTTTTTTTTATCATTTTTAAGCCTATCTAACGAATGTGACTTGATTTTGAAGGAAAATGGTAAAATAAAGAGACCAATCAAAATGTGGGTGCTAATCTTTAAAAAATAATAATTCTTTTAGGTGTATCTAATTATACATAAAAAAGGTACCATTTCTTAAAAATCCCTAAAAATAAATCATAAGAAACGCCTCAATAAACAATGCACTCTCTATCAGATATGGTTGACACAAACCTCTCTATCACTTTTATAAATTTATCTTATTTTAACATAATCTTCCTTTGTAACATCTATTCAGTGGGGCCGCATTGCCCCTGGCTGATCAAAAGTCCTAGGAACTGTTAGGATGGACGACAGGCATACATACTGTTGCAACTGCAAAGAGGGCTTTAGTAACGGTTAGGATCACCTAATGTAGCTCTTCAACAGTGGACCAATGGACGATCTTGTTCGCTCGCCAGACCCATAACATGGCATAAAATGACTTGCATCTGATCAGTCATGGATGAATACATGTAATTCAAATGCTTATAATCATTTACAAATCAAGATTGTTGGACCACTTCTTGGTTAGTAATCAGTCAAGACCACCTGAAAACCATTCAGGCATGAACCCCACAAACCGTTCAATGGGTGGGCCTCGCCTCTTGCAAGACATCAAGATTACTTTCACTAAATAAAAAATAAAATAAAAATTTTAAGCCCAGAACAGTAGACACCTAAAGACAAGTTCAATTGACAATAATGACGTATTAGAGGTATGATCTTTAAATTTTAATACATAATTACTATTAATATAAACTCATTATATATTAGAAATTAATATCTCTAAAACATAATTATTATTGATTAAAATGAGATGAACTCATATTTGACCATTTATTATTCTTATATGTTTAAATTAAAAAAAGTCTATATTGGACCACTCCGAAATATCATTGTCAAGACTTGTCGGGCAACTAGTAAAAAAACCAAAAAATAAAATAAAAAGAGAAGAAGAAGAAATCTCTTTCATTTTTCTATCTTCTCTTTTGTGGTGGGGGTTGCTCGAAACATTTTATAATTATCTTGATGTGGTAGCCCATACGTCCTAATTGGTGTGGCCCACCATCTCACCATAGAAATGAGATACACACATTATGGAATATGAGAGATCAGAATCCAATCTTGAACCTCGAAAAAAAACATGAAGTCCGGAAAATTTTGCTTATAAAACAAAATGCTCAAAGAATATAAAATAGTTTTCTTCCATTACATCAGTTGAGTTGAATCCAATGACTGAATCTTTCTAAGAAGGATCACGAATAAAAGGTTAGATGGTCAGACATGTGACTGAATCTTGTCCATCCACATGCAGGCACATGTGCTAATATGGAACACGTGTGCATGATCTGAGCTTTACATCAGAAGGACAACACTTTTTAGATCTTCTGGTCAGGATTCTTTTAATACCTGTTTACTTCGAAAATTGTGGCCCAACTGAAGCATGCTATGACGTTCTGGTGTTCTTTTTTATTATAGATAGAATCTCTAAGCTTATATCTCAAACACACGTTCCACATGGCACGTGTGCCTGCATCCAGATGAGCAGGGATCTGTGCACGTGTGGAGTTATCAAACCTCCTCAAATTATGCTGATCAATATCTGTTTTGATGGGATTTTATTATGATTAGAGTAATGCTGGAAACGGATTGGCTACTCCCCCCACCAGCCCGACGGCGGGTTGTGGGTGCTCTGTGAGCCCCACCATGATGTATGTGTTTCATCCGTTCCTTTCATCATTTTTACCTATCACTTTAGTACTTGTATCAAAAAATACGAGGGATATAAATCTCAGGCGGACCACACCATAGGAAAACAATATTGATTGGATATCCACCATTAAAATCCTCCTAAGGCCCACTGTACTGTTTATTTGACATCCAATCTGTTGATTAGGTCATAAAGATCCAGATGAAGGTAAAAAACAAATATCAGCTTGATCCAAAACTTTTATGGCCTCCAAAAAGTTTTTAATGGTCGACGTTCATTCAACACCGTTTCCTTTAATGTGGTCCACTTGAGATTGGGATATAACTCATTTTTGGTCTCATAATATAAATTAATCCAGAAAAATAGATGGACGGCATGAATGAAAAACACGCATCATGGTGGGCCCACATAGTACCGACCATCAGCCATTGGCTGGGTGAGGGAGTAGCCAATCCGTTTCCACTTTTAATGCTCGGCACGAATAAAAACTTTCTATGGCTTATTATTTGATTGGACATATTATCGTATTATATTTAATGCAACATTGACGACAACATCAGTGATAATGATGTGGACCAATCTCAAGGGAGAAAAATAAAAAATTTATCTTTATGAAGAGCAAAGGATCCGAGATTCCGAATTGTTAGAGTAAATACTGAGAGGGAGTGAAGCAGGTAAAACATGATAACAATAGTGTAGTTGGCGCAGGGATGAATGTGATGAGTTCGATCACTGTCTTCCTCAAGGATAACTACTCTGAGTTCACGAAGCTTCTTTGGACACCTCATAGAGACTTTTCGAATCCACGAGAATATGAAGCAAGAAAATAAAAATAAATTTTAATAAAATTCAAAATTAATTAAATGAATGAATAAAACGAGTTCGCAACCCTTTAAATAAAGATACCAAGCAACAAGAAAAAAAATCAGAATCAAACTACCACTAAAACTCTTAGAATACGTGACTTACTATAAATAGTAAACTTACACTGTCGTGATGTCTACTAGTGCGCAAGGTTTTCGGTCAAAAATAGGAAGCGTCCTATTTTGGCTTCACCAAACCGTTCTCCCTAATTATTCTAAGCACTTTTCATGTTGGACACAACTCCTAAAGCCCAACGGATGAAGAGTTATAATAAAACTAAAACTTACTATTTATAATAAAAATGAAAATAAAATAGAAAAACGATCGTCGATCAGAGAGTTTTTCGCAAATCCGAGTTGCACAACCCGGCATAGCGGAATTGGTTGGCTAAAATAGCTCGTTCTACCCAAAATCATATATTTTACGTCAGATAACTCATTCCGGATTGCGAGATACACCCGATCTAAGGTCCGATGGCCCGGATCACTTTTATAGTCAACCGGGCCTTTTCTGATCCATCTTGGCCATGAAACTGTCTGCAACCCTCTCTACATCAAAAGTAGATCCAAATCTATGGTGGACCACACCATAGGAAACAGTGGTGATTGAACTACCATCATTAGAAACTCTCTAGTGCTTTACTTGATGTTCAGTGTAATATTTTTTTCCCATCTAAGATCACCCATATTTGCGTATAGGGAAAATGATAAATATCAGCCTGATCCAAAACTTCCTTAGCTCATAAGAAGTTTTTAAGCCAATCACTACTTTTTCAAGTGGTGTGGTTCAATTGACAATTGGATCGTCTTAATATTTATTAGCTCATGCTCTAAAATGAGCTGAAAAATTCAGATGGACGGTGTGGATATACAATAAACATCAATGTAGGCCCCATGGTCAGGACCACACAATGTTGGGTAAGGCCAGGGCCGCACCTAATGCACTTAGGGGTGCACATTTAACCGGTAGAACCGTGAAACCGAACCGGAACCATTGGATCGGTCCGGTTGGTCCGGTTCTAGATAGCATCGGTTCCGGTTCCAGTTCCAAAATTGCAAGAACCGTTAGATACGGTTCGGTTCCGGTTTAGGAGCATGTAGAACCGAACCGTGGACCCGAACCATGGAATCGATCCATTGAACCGTTAGATACGGTTCGGTTCTAGTTTAGGGGCATGTATCGTTTGCTCATTTTTTTGGTAGTGTAGATTCAATACTTCTACCTATAAATGCCTGTCAACTAAATCAGTAGCCTTTGATAGCCTTACTTTCAAGACGAATTGAGATCTTATTTCTCTAATTGGATGCCTGCAGTGGAATTGCTATGTCAATGGCAATGAAATATGCTGATAATATTGTGAAGGTATGTCAACCAGTTTTCACTTGGTTGTGTACTAATAGTATGGAACATTATTCAATGTATCAATGGTACGAACTGATACTTTCTGTATCTCAGGTCAGTGATACTAAACAAAGGGGCATCACAAAAATTGATTTGTATCGACAATGTAATCATTGATACATGTTGATATATCGCAATATCGATATTATCACTATATGCCAGCACAGTGCTAGTTGTACAAGTACATGGTGTGGAGTGATAGTTGCAATATTTCACAAATATTGGTTGACACCAGCAATAATTGCAATATTCAACTGAAAATAAAAAGTTCAGGAGAAAAGGTGTTTTTTTTTTTTTTTTTCTAATTTTTTTTGGATATTGTGCCTATTGGTGTGTTTTAACATCTCCACTATTTGCTAGGATTAAGAATTTTTTAAAAATATTTAAATTAATATAATAGTAGAATTTTCATTTTAAGATGTAATTTGATGATTTGAAGAGTTTTTAGCGGTTATATTTTTTTTGTTTACTTTTTTTTTTTTGGGTTGAATTTTTTAAAAATTTAGAACCATGGAACCGATCTGGAATTGAACCGATTTTCACAGTCCGGTTCTGGTGTGCTAAGGGTTCGGTTCCGGTTCCGAAAATTCCAGAACCGTTAGGAACGGTTCGGTTCCGATTTTACCTCGGAACCGGACCAAACCGACCCTGTGCACCCCTAAATGCACTCCCACAAAAAGATGGCCACGTCAACCCTGTAACATGAAAGCTCTAGCAATCACGTCTTTCAGCGCATAAAAAGTATCAATGGTTTAAAAACGTTCATCAAGTGATGGTGTCCGTTTTTTCATAATTTACTAAACTGTGGCAACTCTTTCACTATCCAAATCAATCCAGACCACTGAAATTGATGGTTCTACTGTTGATAGTATCGTATACGGAAAAGCATACAGGTCGGATGAACCGTACCCACCAATTAATGGTCATCAAATAGACATTGAGAAGATGAAATCAGCTGCATAAATTCAATGGACCAAAAAAGATGGTTGAAGTCATCCGATCAAATAGATTTTCAGGCTATCCTCAAAATACAAGGAGATCAATCATCTGGATAGTCCAGATCGATGTGTATATACGCTTTCTATAAGGGGGATTCACTCACCATAATTTGATAAATGGTGGCAAATTACACCATGATCAGGCCGATTATTTTCCTGTGGTTTTGTTTTTCTTTAATTTTTTTTTATTTTTTAATACCTTTGGCAGGCTTCAACCAAACATGGTAGATCTGTATGTAAATAAGATATCAAGGTTTGTTTCTCGGTACACATAGCACGTGTATGAGATCTGGAACGCTCATCCGTTGGTCTCTACTGAAGATGGCCCATGTCCCAGAAATCAAACGGTTTGATCACTCTAGCTGCTGATCGGATGGTCGTTTGGACCTTTCTTAACCGTCCGTTTGTAATCAAAAGTCATCCTGTCAGTTGATCCCATTCTTGCGAACAATGTGATTTTTTTAGTGGTATGACCAGTCAATTAGTAGGACCCAATAGATGAAAGGTCCGGATCTTTTACCTGCGTGTCTCAAGCTTGAGAAATTAAGGTTGGATTACGATCATAGTTCACCACCACTTAAAAAATGATGATTAGTCATCGATGGACCTCACGCGTGGCAATCCAATCCAAATCATACCCCACATTACTGTCCCCGGACTGTGTGGTAAGGACCTCACCAAGCTCTGTGATGTATGTGTTTTATCCACGCCGTCCATCCGTTTTTCAGTTCATTTTACGCATGCACCCAGAATTTAAACATAACCAAAGATTAAGTGGACCACACCAAAGAAAACAGCGGTGATAATGACATCCACCGTTGGAACCTTCCTAGGACCACATTTATGTTTTCATCCAACCTGTTCATCACGGGGGGCCACAGAGAATCCACAGCGCGGTGAGCTCCTCACCGCACAATCCGCGTCCCCTAAAATCGGGGGATAGAATGATCTCAACCATCTGATTGTTCACTTCAAATTTGAACAGTGTGGCATTATGTTCTTAGCCGTCCATCTGATAGTTACCAGCTGGATGGTCCCGACTGTTCGATCAATATAATTTTGAGGTTATATTCCATCCACAATGTTCCCTGCCATTTGGACGGCCTGTTTTGAGGTACGTGCATAGCACATGTACAGTAGATAAATAAAGACCGAAGACCCTTCTCTAACTTAGCTGGCAGTCAGAGATTAGTGCTTTCTCCATCTGTGCCTGTGTATCTTTTCATCTTTCTTTAAAGGAGGATAGCTACAACTAATATTTGTTATTAAGATAGTGACAGATCCATTTATCAAGTACAGACATCCAACTCATATACCATGGAAGATCCATTGGAAAAGGTTCTATGCGGTTGAGGTCGAGCTGTGTGGGCACCACTGTGATGTGTGTCGAACATCAATACCGTACATTTAATTGATCCTCTTTAAGTTATAGAATATTTCAAAAATCAGCCATATACTGAACTCAGGTAGGCCATACCACCTAAAATCACGTGAAGACATGCTTAAAACATATAAAGGCACTCGGTGGGGTCCACCTAAAATTTGGATGCTTCTGAAACTTGGTCTGATCCCTCATCCAAGTGGGGTACACATAATGGATGAGCTGAATTATGAACCACAGCTCAATGTGCCCAAAAAATGATTATGAATGTTTTAATGGGAGGATAACCTTTCATCTGTCTCATGCATTGTCAGCCATATATATATATATATATATATATATATATATATATATATATATATATATATATATATGAACCGGCTTGGTCAGCCTTTTTTATGTGATGGTCGGCTAAGGTCTCATCTCCCTCTATTTTAAGTCCTTTCCTCAGGGGTGGCCATCACTTAGCCATTTGCACAAGCAATATTGCGAGAGTGTGTGAGATCCAAGTCATTACACTATTTCCTGTGATGTGGGCCCCACCAATTTGTATTAAATAGTGTATTAAACAGTGTGGCGCACGTCACAGGAAATAGTGTGATTGAACGTCTGCCATTGAAACCCTTTTGGTTTAGAAGCTTTGGATCATTATGCAATTTGTTTTCCTCTTCATTCCGGTCCATGTGACCTTTCTCAACGATTGGGTGGAAAATAAACTTCATGGTGGGACCCATGTACGACCCACTAATATATGTATTGTATCCACAACTTCTATTAGTGTGGCCCCCACCATGAGACATGTGCTTTATCTATGCTATCCATCCTTATGGGACCCACCATGATGCATGTGTTGCATCTAAAACGTTCATCATTTGACAATCTTGTCTTAAGGCTTGAGGCTAGAAATAAGATAGATATAGGATCAAGTAGACCACATTATAGAAAACAGTGGTTTTGAACATCCACCATTAAACCCTTGGGTTTCAAAGCTTGGACCATTGTGATGTTTTTTTTTTTTCTTTTTTTTTCTTTTTTTCCCCCTAATCCAGGTCTTTGTGACCTTATGAATAGAATGAATGGAAAATAAACCCTATAATGGGGCCCACTGGAATTTAACCGTGGAAATCATTATCACTACGATTAAATATGGTATGGTCCAGTTGATCTTTTGATATGGTTCACTTTTATACAATACTCTATATTGATTTCTAAAGATAGATGAATTGTGTTCGGCCCATTCGATTAGGCCCATTCAACTTGGCTCAGTTGATTCGGCCCATTTGATTAGGCCCGATGTGATATGTGGGGCCCGTTGTCGAGGCCAACCTTGATGTGATGTATTTGAGGCCCACGGGATAAGACCCATTATGATGGAATTGCGGGCCCAGGTGGAGAGGCTCGATGTGATGTATACAAGGCCCGTATGATGGGGCCCACCTGCTTGAATCTAAGGCCCATGGGCAAGGTCCATTGTGATATATTCGTTGCGTATGGGCAAGGTCCATTGTGCTATGTATTAGGCCCATTAGTGCGGCCCATTGATACAACCTAATTGATGTATATGAAGCCCATTGAAGCGGCCCATGGACGCGGTCCACTTGACGTATATGAGGCCCATTGGTGTGGCCTGTGGACATCTTTCACTTGATGTATATGAGGCCACTGGTGTGGCCCATGTGATATGGCGACTCGATATATATGAGGCCCATTGGTGCGACCCGTGGATGCGATCCATTTGATGTATTTGACGGCCCATGGGTTGAGGCCCAATGTGATGTATATAAGGGCCATGAGTGAGGCCCAATGAGACGTATGTGGGGCCTTTGTATGAGATTGAACGTTATGTATATGAGGTCCATTGCGATGTGTGATTACTCCATGATGTATGTAATGATGATTATGACGAGTCATGCCTTGGGAGCAATGATGGTTTAATGGCCACATTGATGGGCAATGATGGTTTAATGTCCACATTGTGACCTTCCTTTAGGCCTTTGTTAGCCGATTGTTGAGGACGATTGTCGATTTTGATTGTCGTGACTGATTGCCGATTAGCGATCTAGAACGATTATTGTGACCAATTGCTGATTCCGATTGACATGGCCGATTTGTCAATTTTAATTATCGAGGCCGATTATCGATCAATTCCGATTGTCGTGGCCAATTGCTGATTAGGGATCGAGGCCGATTATCGTGTCCGATTGCCGATTCTGATTATCAAGGCTGATTATCGAGGCTCAATGTGATACATATGCGACTTGTATTTGAGGCCCGCTAAGATGTGTATTCAGCGTATGTTTAAGGCCCAATGTGATGTATATGAGGCCTATGTGAAAGGCCCATTGTGATGCATTCGAGGGCTAGGCGATGGAGCCCATTGTGATGTATGTTAGGCCCATGTGAAAGGCCCATCATGATATGTATTAAGCTCTCGAGTAAGGTCGTGGTGTTGTATATTTGGCCCTTGTGTGAGGCCATGGGTTCAATATATGTTAGGCTCTATGTGGAAAATGTTGGTTAAATATCCACATTATCGAGGTCGATTGTCGATGCCGATTATTGATACCGATTATGAGTATGTGATTGCATAGTATCATAATTCATGCCCATACACATCATCTGCATGTTTGTTACGAGATGTGGTTGACCATTGCATATGTCATTAGGCAGGATGTTATGAGACTCGCTGATAGGCGGAGGTTATCACACATGAGCGCACGGTATGCGCAGGATTGATGCATGACTGGATTGTATGACTCATACATCTTACATTGTGCGTTGTGATTACTGTACGCTCTAGCGACATTAGGGCCGTAGCCTCCACAGACATATTGTGGATGACTAGATGGTACATCGAAAATTTGTTATTAGCATCGGGCTGCCATAAATGGCCCTGGGTGAAAATTTCTAAACTCTCTTGGTACCAGAGGACACTCCAATGTCGAGATCGAGTGGATATATTAAGACTTTCCGTGACTTGGCCACCAAAGCCCATGCCCTAGAACTGATAACCCGAAAAATGTCAATGTTTTACTATGAAATGGACAGAAGAGGACCCTGTAGGTTAATTGCGAATACTGTGGACCATGAAAAAAAGAGTTAAGAAATAAGGGATTTAGGAGAAAAAAGGAAAGAGCAGAAGTAAGAATCAAATCATCATAGAAACAGGTTCACTGGAAAAAGACCCAAATCATTTAATTCTCACGAAGGGTTTGCATTCGAGAGAGAAGACATTATTCCTATGATGAACCAACTGTTGAAAGTTAGTATAATAGAATTACCTGCGTCCAAGCACCCTAAAGATGCAAGAAAAGCAAGAGAAAGAGATTTCTGCCACTATCATCGTCTGCTAGGGCACCCAACAGAAAATTGCTACACATTAAAATGTATAATACAAAGAATGATAAACGGGGATAAAATAGTAATTAGGAAAGAGAAAGAAAGGAACGCAAAGGCGATGGTAAACGTACTGATGATACGGGAGAAGGCTCAAGAAAGAACAAGGAAAGAAGATTATGGAATGGCAAGAAAGCAGTAATTATGTTACGGTCAGGGAAAAGAATGGCAAGTTCCCCAAGGCGAAAAGTCGAAACTACAAGAACAGAGATCAATAGGGATCAGCGCGACAGTGATAAGAGAGAAGAGAACAATGAAATAATAAAGGTGACTATTGATGTCGTGAGTCACTTGAAAGGTATACCGGCTCGGTTAAGCATTTATGACGCGTTAAAGTTATCAAAAGATTTCAGGCAAAGTCTGATTCAAGCGCTATCCGATCATAATGTCAGAGAAACATTGCTGGTGGAAATGGAAAATGAAGAATGCAAAGAATGGGGGGATTGTATGCCAATAATTTTCTTCTCTAATAATGATCTAGTTGTGACACAAGGCATAATAGGCCATTGATGATAGTAGGCCACATTCACGACAAGGAAGTAAAAAAGATTATGCTTGACAACAGATCTGCGATGAACCTGTTACTGCTAACGATGTTGAATAAATTGGGTTACCGTCGTTCTGATCTACGCCCTAGTGGAATGATGATACAAGACTTTATTCAAGATGAGCAGTGTGCACTCGGTAAAATTACGATGACATTGGAAATAGAAGAATTAACTATTGATGTGTTTGTCATGTGATTAATGCAGTCATGAAATATAATCTTCACTTGGGAAGACCATGGATACATCAATATGGTATTATACCTTTTAACCTTCATCAATGCTTCAAATACTGTAAGAATGGAATACAGTATAAAGTAATGGTCGATGCGAGACCATACACAAAAGCCGAAGCCTTCTTCATAGATGTCAGTTATTACGATGGATTTGCCAGAGGAGAAGAGAAAAAGAATGATGAAAATAAAGCCCCGAAAGATGCTCATGCGAAAGTGATAAAAAGGGAATCCGAAAATGCGGAGTCATCTAGAATTTCAGAAGCAAAGAAGAAGTTCTATTTTGTGCCGAAACATCTGAGACAGCCCAGACAGCCGCCATTAATGTTACTATCACCTGAACAGTTAAAAATCCTGTAGTCAAATCATACAGTACCGTTGTCATATGCTAAAAAAACAAGCCATTCCTAGTTGTTCTGGGAAAGTTTCATGTTGAAGCCAATGGAAATAACTAGAGCCGATTGAATTTTATGCCTATTCGAAAGTAAAGATAGAAGCAATGCTGAGAATAATGTGTATCACGAAAAATTGACATCTTAAGATCTCAAGAAATACAGTCCGACAAACAGAAGAATGATGAAAAGGATGGGTTTTGATGATGAAGAACCGACTGGTTTAAATCATGTGAGAGGAATTCAGGTCCCTATCGGGGCTGGTTAGAAGATACGAGGAAAGTTTTAAGGATTGGGGCAGAGTCTTCAGTGAATATTATCACAATCGATCAACTATCTGAAAAAGATCTTAAAGTAGTCAAACATCCTGAGACAGCTCCAAAGCAGATGGAAGACGAGGGCAGCCAATAATCGATAGTTTGCGATAAGTAAATTTGGGCACAGAAGAAGAGCTCAGAAATACATTTATAAGCGCTGGTCTTCCTGAGCAAGAAGCCGAAGAATATATCCAACTACTAAAAGAAAATAAAGATGTTTCGACTGGACATATGAGGAAATGTCGAGTTTGGAACCCTCAGTGGCAGTGCATCAATTAAATATTTTCAAGGACAAAAGACTGATTAAGCAAGCACCGAGGCGATTTCATCCATATTTGGTCCCTTTAATAGAAGAAAAAGTGAACAAGCTGATCAAAGTCGGATTTATCAGAGAGGTCAAATATCCTAAGTGGATATCGAATAATGTCCCAGTAAATAAGAAAAATGGACAAATCAGGGTGTGCGTAGATTTTATGGACCCGAATGAGGCTTGCCCGAAGGATGACTTTCTCCTCTCGATAACAAAACTGCTGATTGACAGTACAACGCAATATGTTGTCATGTCTTTCATGGATGGTTATGCTGGTTATAATCAAATTAGGATGGCCCTTGAAGATGAGGAAGCAACAGCATTCAGAACCTCGTTTGGGATTTACTGTTGCAAGGTCATGTCGTTCGGTCCTAAGAATGCTGGAGTGACATACAAAAGAGCAATGCAAAGTATCTTTCAAGATATGATGCATAAACATATTAAATGTTTGTAGATGACTTGGTAGTTAGGTCAGGAAACCATCAGGAACAATGCAAACATTTGGCATCAGTTTTTCCTTAGCTCAGAAAGAAGAAACTAAAGATGAACCTAGCTAAATGTACTTTAGGAGTGTTGTTAGGAAAATTCCTTCACTTTGTTATCAAGCATAAGGGTATCGAGATTGATCCAGGAAAAATCAAGGCCATCCAAGATATGCTGCCTCTGAAAACATTGAAGGAGTTTAAGAGCTTGCAAGGAAAACTGACGTATATTCGCCGTTTTATTTCAAATTTGGTAGGGAGATGTCAGCCGTTTTCTCATTTGATTAAGAAAGGAACAGAGTTCGTGTAGGATAAAGCCTGTCAGAATGCGTGCAACTCAATAAAAGAATTACTGAGACAGCCTCCGGTATTGACAGCTCCTATAAAAGGTAAACCACTTATCTTATATATAGCTACAGCCGAAAATTCGCTGGGAGCCTTATGTAACATCTCTAAAAAATTCGTATAAAGACCCGAGTACCACCTCAGGCAGAAATCCCTAAGGACCGTATTCTATAGAAATTAGAAAAAAATTAATTAAGTGTTAAACTAAATAATCGATGGATTTGGTTCGAACAACTATCTATACAAATGGCAAGACCTAAAATCGTCAGAATCGCTAACTCAACACTACTTGAAAACCTAGAAGAAATCCTAATAGCCGGTTGCTCTCGAGAGCACATTTAAACTCCATATCTAACCTGGATCGTACGTCGAAAGTCCGATGACCATGAAACTATAGGGTTATGACCACATTATTGGGCTTGACAACCATCGCGAGAACCGAGCCCAAATAGTATCCATAAACGCACAACTTGAGCCCTGAGCGAAGTGTGTGAGAAACACGAATATCTTTAGAAAACGTAACAAAATTTAAGTGAATTGGGTCATTGGCTTACAAGTGAAATTGAAGATTTCAGACCGTCAGTTTCTGACCGAACTGCACCCATGGATTAGGAAAATTTCCTTACACATATCTGTATACTTGTGGCCCTGATCTTGTGACAACAACCGTTGATCTGATATAGGTCCTCCACAGTCGATCTACTAATCCGATCATACTAAAATCATAACTTGGCTTAGATCCATGGTCAGGGAACTTGCTCTATGACGTAGGTGAGAAATAGACCTTCTTAAGGGCCCTGTTTGTAAAAACAATCACCCTTTGGTTATAACCTAAGTATACTATGGCCCTGGGACCATTGACATCACTTTTGAGCCTATATAAAGCCCTTATTCCACCACGTTTCTCTCCCATATGAATTTTATCAAAACCTTAGGAGAGAGAGAGAGAGAAGAAGAGAAAAGAGGAGGGAGAGAAGTGACATTCAGGGAGATCGTGGCAGTGTTTCTCTTCCACGACTACACGCACTAGATCATCTTTCAACATCGCTACACGACCTGTTTCAATTGTGATTTGGGTAAGAAATCCTAGCCCTAATCCTATTTTAGAAATTCAAATAGAGTAATTGACAAAATAACTAACCTATTTCATTGTTTAGGTGTCGTCATTCCATTTTCGAGACCGTTGTATTGGAATCGAGTTCAAATTAGGTATTCCAATGAAAGGTGCAAACTATAAACGTTTAGGTTATGGTCTTTAAGGCTTTCAATGTCAGCAATGATTTATATCTGACTTGATTGCTGCCATATGATCTTAGTTACGACATTTTTGATAAATCATACATGTGTGAACTATGTTGAATATAAAATGCATTTCGTGTGTTTGTTGAAATGTTTGAATGAGTATGAAATTCTGATTTATGCTTGCAATGATTTCTAACTTGAGGTTCATATTTGCCATATGCTTTATAACCTAAATTGTGTAAGGAAGTACTAAGGTTCATGTCGTAACTAATCTCGTCTATATACTCAGAAATGTGTAGTCTAACTGTTTGTTAAAATGTCTAAATAAGAATTTGTTGATGGATTGTAATTATTAAGTGTATTAAGATAGGATTCTTAATTTTCTTGATCATATGAATAGCTTCTTTCAAGAAATTATATCGCCGCTACACAATTTACAGATTAAATACAAGTGCTTGGTGACATGTTCAATGTGTTTGGTTAAATGCTCAAATGAGATATTGATTTGGAATTGTTTGTCAAATGCTGATATGATCTTCACATGTATTTACGTCCTACATCTGAGTAAGATTGGGACTACAACATAATCCAGGCAATCGGTAATAATTTCCGTTTGAGTGACGGAATTAGTCTCGATACAATTGATATGTTTGGTGAATCCGAGTCATACGACGATTGTCGATAGTGGTTAGGCCACGTGGAGTGCTTATGCGCTCCATGTTGATTAATTCAGCGAGCGCTCGTATCAATCGAACTTATCCAACAAAATCGATTGGCCTATTGTGTGTTTACCATGTATGGGCATCCTTGAATCTAAGGTACCACTTACTAATGTAAAGACTCATTTCAACCATGGTATATTGATCCACTAATACTCATGAGCCGGGCATGGTAGTATGAGACACCATGGTCGAGCTGTCGGCCTGCGCTGGGGTGACGTGTCTCCTCGTAGTGACCAGTGAGTAACCCAAACTCATGATCCGAATATGGTGGTATGGGACATCGTATTCGAGCTGTCGGTCTATGCTGAGGTGACGAGCCTCCCTATGGTGACCTCGAGTATAAACTCTTGAATTTGCTATCCACTGCTTTATATTAAGGGGTGATGCCCTATAACTTGCCTATCGCATGTGCTTAACCAGGATTGACGACCATAAATGGATCCTTTGTTTGGGTAAATGATTTAAAGGGAGGTACCTTAGCTTCCCAAATCTGTTGTATGAATAACCTAATTAAGAACCCGGCTAACATGACCATGCACCGCATTGCATGTGCCTTTGTAGATGAAGGGCACGATGAGAGAGTTTGTCATGCACGAATGGCTGATGTTGTCACTTGTAAGGGAGCTTTGTGTGACTGCATACATTATTACCGCACTCCATTCTTGTATTAACCAGAGTATTTTGGAAGTGATTGTTGTATTGCTTTATCATTACTGCTTGATTTAATTGATGACATGTTAACCTTTACCTTATAGTACCACTAAGTTAATCACTCACTCCCACTCTAGGACGGTGTTTTAAAACACCAATCAAACTCTGTTATAGATGCAGGGGATGAAGATGTATATGCAGCGGGGTTGGACTTCGTAGATGAGGAGGAAGAGTTCTCCCATGTTCATCTCTTTGGCAGGTCTATGTAGACCTCGCGCTTCTTCAATAGGATTACAGGGTTTTAAGGATTAGTCAAAAATTTACATTTTGACATTTTGTATATTTTGAAATAACACTTGTATATATTCAGCCTGATACATATTCATACTCTGGAGGTTGTGAAACACTTTCGTGTTTTAAATACACGTACTTAAGTCTTTTGCTTGCTCAATTTAATTACACCTGGAGTAGATATGCTAATTTAGTATAATCCCTCTCATTATTCATGCACTAATATGAACAACATTCAAACATCATTATCTATGTTGCATAAGTGATGCGTTGGATCTTGGGAGTTGAGTTTTGCCCGACCCTCAAAATTCAGGGCGTTACACCTTATTAACACAGGTGAATGAAGATGGAAAAGAAACAACTCTTTATCATTTGAGTCGAACTCTAATAGACGTGGAATGTAACTGCTCTCCAATAGAGAAAAAATGTCTGGTGCTGATATTTGCAGTACAGAAATAGAGACATTATTTCCTCTCTCATAATATAATTTTGATCTTAAAGGCAGATCCGATAAAGTTTTTAATGACAAGGCCGATGTTATCAGGAAGATTGGCTAAATGGATGTTGTTACTTTCGAAATACACGTTTATCTATGAGTAGGAAAAAGTAGTGAAAGGACAAGCAGTGACAGATTTCTTAGCAGCGCATCCCGTAACGGAAAGTGAGACCATTAGCGATGATTTTTCCGATGAGCAGGTAATGATGATTAAGTCACAAGGTCAATGGCAGATGTATTTCGATGGTGCTTCTCGAGCATCAGGAGCGGGGGCAGGAGTTAATTTCATCACTCCTCAGGGTGATCTATTACCCTATTATTTTACATTAGGCTCCACTTACACGAACAATGAAGTTGAATATCGAGTCTCATCATCGGAATGAAAATTGCCCAAGAAATGAAGATAAAGAAGCTGCAGATTTTTAAAGATTCCAGGCAGATTATAAATCAGCTAAAGACTGAGTTTAAAACAAGAAAACAAGAACTCTTACCATATTGTCGAAAAGCCCAGCAGTTATTAAAACGATTTTACCATGTCAAAATCAAACATGTACCCCGATCCAAAAATGCAAAAGTAGGCGCTCTGGCTAGTTTGGTGGCAGCCTTGTCCTATTCAAACCGAAGTTCGCTCCAAGTGACTATAGAAGAAAGAAGATTCTTGCCCTCTTCCGAAGTTATCGATGAAGTCATCAAAGCGCTCCCCATATCATGTTTAGAAGTGACAGCATATGATTGGAGACAACCATTCATATATTACCTCAAATATGATAGCTTGCTAGAAGATCCAACACAAAGGCAGCAAATCACGCAGAGATCGAGCAGGTTCATCATTTGTTATGAAGTGCTCTATAGAAAATCTTACAATGGGATGCTGCTACGTTGTCTTGATGAACAAGAAGCAGGTCAGATGTTATGAGAAGCTCACTCTGGGGAATGCGGAGCACATCAGGTTGGATGAAATTTATTTCATCGGATACATCGAATGGGATATTACTAGCCCACAATGTTCAAAGAAATAATAAATTATACAAAAAGGTGCCATGAGTGTCAAATCAACGGAGATGTCATGCATATTCCCCCTGAAGATCTCCATCAAATGTCGCTTCATGGCCTTTTGCCGCTTGGGGACTCAATGTTATTGGGCCCATAAATCCGCCTTCATCCAAAGGAAAATAATATATTCTGGCAACAACGGACTACTTCTCCAAGTGAACAGAAGCGATCACGTTGTGCAATGTCAAAGAAAAAGATGAGGCCAATTTCATTCAACACACAATAATATATCGTCACGGCATCCCGAAGAAGATTGTTACCGATAATAGTACCCCTTTTAAGAGCAAAGGCATGAAAAAACTATGTTAAAAGTTCTATATCCACCATTCATTTTCGACACCTTACTATCCACCAGTAAATAGATTAGTAGGGGTATTTAACAAAACGATTATGAAAATACTGAAGAAGACGGTGACTGGAAATAAGCGCGACTGGGATGAAAGGTTGCAAGAGGCATTATGGGCATACAGGACTACCCACCGAACAACAATAAGCGCAACACTGTATTCATTTATTTACGGCGTAGAGGCGGTCATTCTGATTGAAACACAGGTCGCGTCGCTCAGAATAGCAGTGCATCAGTCAATTACAGATAATGAAAATAAAAAGATAAGGTTGAAAGAACTGGACCTACTCGATGAGAAGCGTTTGGTAGCCCAGCAGCGATTACAGTTGTATCGGACAAGAATATCGGTTGCCTTTGATAAACGAGTGAAATATTGCTCTTACAAGAAAGGGGACATGGTACTAATGTTGAAAAGACCAATAGTGGTGACTTGCAAAACAGGAGAAAAGTTTGAGCCTAAACGAGATGGGTCGTACATCATAAAAGAAGTATATTCAAATGGGGCATACAGAGTAATCAATCAAGATGGACAGGGTATCAATATACCAGTTAATGCACGCTTTATCAAGAAGTATCATCCCTGAAGATAGTTACAATTTTGATCCAGAAGATTATTGGCATAATGCTTCTATATCAAAAGGAGGCAAGGACAAGTGAAGTCATGTTTATATATTCTTTTTCATATGATTGAATAAAGGAGGAATTCCAAGTATATCGTTAAAGATTACATATCAGTGATTTCTAGAAAGAGAATAACCATCATTGTCGTCATCAAACAAGCTTTGTTGAAACTCGTTGAAATTGGTATCATCACTAAGTCGATATATTATTATGAGCATAGTGTCAACAATGGTGATATATCAATCAAGACGCCTATTACTACCACGACAACAATGACAGCTTATCATCATTTAAGGCAGCCTAGCCAAGCCTATATGACCAACTATGCATAAGGTCTATCACCATCACCATTCAGGCAGCAGTGAGAAGCCAGTAGCCCTAAAAAGCCCGTGAAGGCCATCATATGTATACCCATGCTGGCAGCAAATGAAACCAGTAACTGAAAGCCCTAAAGGCCAAAAAGTCTTCAACAATCAGTCACGCGTAACACCCATGCCGTCTGTATAGCTTTTCGACAATGTCACGAGGAACTGATGAAATTTCCCTCCTGTGAATGGGTCCAACCTTGTAGACAAAGAAAACGCGGGCTGCGGTGTGCGCTCTTTGGCCATTGTCCATAGATAAGCCAACCATGCATAAGACCCCCCCAGATTCTTAGCTCAATTTCATTAGTAACTCATAAGGAAAGGCCTAAACCTACTCATTGATGGACTGACTGCCCTAGATTTGGTACCCCAAAGGTCGCCTTGTGTACCCCGTGAACTCTAGAGAGTTATTGCGGTCTGCGGCCAACCCCGTGCGTAAATCCAACCGAGTTCACGGCCTCGATAGCTTCACTTGACCCCTCTGATGGATCGTAGTTTGTGAACTCACCAAGCTATAAGAAGTTCAGCGAACTCATAAAAGTTACAAAGACTATCACGTAAGACCTGAATCCACTACTCAAGAGTTTAAAAAACTATGTTGCTCCACTACTCAAGAACTTAAACTGTGTGTGATCATCTAACTAAATTGAAATCTAGTACTGCCTATCAAAACAAAAATCATATAGAAAATCCCATACTGATAATCATAATGTGTTGATGTTTTTATCCCAATTCTTCATTAAATATCATGTCAAGACTTGCATGAATGAATATGCTTGAAATGATCCATGATTTAGAAATTTATGAAAGAGCAAAATATCTCAAAGATATCATTATGTCTTCATTGATATATGCTGAAAATCAAAAGAATACATGTTCTAAAAAAGAGGCATATGTAAATAAATTCTTTATAGCTCATTTGTAATTCCTAATATTCCCATATACTTTTGTAAATCTTCCTTTAACTAAACTTGAGCTGCGACATGCTTCGACTTTTCTTCGAGAATGATCTTTGCCTAATCAGGAATTCCAGCTAACTTGTTCTCCAAGGATGCGATTATCTCTTCATTTCTAAGTAATTCAGATTTCTCAGAATCAACAGATTGAACACTGATTCGCAACTTCTCTTCAATCTCCTTCATGGTTGATTCTTTTGAATGATATTTCAACTCCAACTGCAAGATTTCCTCAGTTAGGACATCTATGCGATTCTGAATAATCATCATGTTGTCAGCACAAGCCTTCAAGTGTTCCTAAAGAGTTGATTGTTCTTGATTAAACTCAGAAATAGCAGAAGTGATGAGGGAAGCCTTCTCCTTAGAAAGAGCTAGTTGTTTCCCATATTCCAATATCTCAGGTGTAATGGTGACATTTTTCGCTAATGCTAGAGAAATCATTAAATCGTGAAATCTAAAAAGAGAGTCACGTAGGGTAGAAATATTAATTTTCGCCATCCTTGCAGTACTTTCCAGGATTTTGATAGCAATGTCCAAATCTAACCATTGCTCAAGATCCTTAAAAATATGAACTATCGCTGACATAGAATTCTTCATTAGAAGCATTTTGTGTGTAGGAATCTTCTCAAAAGACAATAGTTCATACATAGTGGCTATAGATTTGGAGCTTGTTGCACCGCTATGAGGAGGAGTTCCTGTAATACAAAGAAGAAAACAAGTTAGGGTAATGATAACAAGGCTAGAGGACATGGAAATTTCAATAAAATAACTGATATATATACCTGTTGCAGAAGTACAGCTAACATGAGGTTGAACTTCCCTAACCGAAGGACCGGCTCCTAACATATCGGCAAAGAAGGTGCTCTGGCCTGCGTGCTCAAATCTCTAGTAGTTGGAGTTGGTAGATCAGTGGTCTCCACTTGAAAAATAATTTCACGAGCCACCGCTTTTGGTGCCACCAAAGGAACTAGAGAATCTCTCGATGAAATCACTGGTGTAATCGAAGGAAGATCCACGGGAGGAGTATCACCCATCCTAGCTTTGACAATATGAGACCTGAAATAAAATATAACAATAATAATGAGATAACTATTGCAAGATGCATATATATATATATACATGAAATTGTAAAGAGAGAGACAGAGAAAGAAAATCCCTTACTTGGTTAATATTCATATTCTCCGTAATCCAGGGGTTCATCTTCTTCCTCTTGTATTATTGCAAGAGTCTTTGCAGGAATATTGGTACCAGGAAGCACCTCAGAGGCCGGTGAGAGATGCTCTTTATCAATATCTTCTATAATGACATCCTCCTCACCATCAATGTCAACTTTTCCATCTTCGAAATCATCATCATTTTCATCATTTTCATCGTCTTCATCATCTTCGTACTCAACAAAAGTGGTACCTTCTAATGAAGAGGCTGAACTTTCATCCCCTAAGTCTTCTTCATTGACTTCTTCAAACATAACTTGTTTCCCTTTAGAGGGAGAAGCTCGGCTACCTCCTGGTTGAGAGTCTTTATTAACTGGAATCGAAGGAGATGGAAAAGCCTGACTACCTCCTTCTTAAGGAATAGACGGTGACGCTTGCAAGTGCACCTGAGACCTAGTCATAGGAGAAGATGAGCTAGGAAGCATAGACTGTGAAGAAGGAGTCGGTTCATCTTGAGCTGCAGCGGTGTCTACCGGAATGGGAGAAGATGTTCCTTCAACATCATCTGTAGCCTGATTAGTGAAGTCACAAGGGACTTTTTCAAATTTTACAATAACCTCATTTGTAATCCATCTTTCCAAGGTATTGATAGCCTTCTTTTCACGGATTGGATCTTCTAGCAATATTCTTCTACAAATATGGCCATGAAAGGGTGTGCAGCTCTTCTTCGATATATAGCCAATTCCGTCTTCGAGCTTCCTACCTCTTAGCCTAGGCGGAGGAAGCCAGATGGGTTCGTCTACTGGCAAATAATTGTTGACTAAATAAGATTGGTGATCCCACAATCGCATCCAGCTATAAGAAGCATGGACTATAGGATCACAACTTGGGATTACGAAAGTAGAATCGACGCGACCGCCTAGTAGTTGTTTCCATACCATGACCCAATTATAGGGACCAGTGCCGTAACAACACATTCTTCTGGTAACTAATCCACAGTCTTCTGAAATAGCCTGGTCAAAACTGAACTGATGAGCAAAACAACTGGGATAGTACGGCTCTCTCCAAAACTTTGCTACTTCCCACAGTGGCAAACTACAAGAGCATATGGAGAGGAAGAATGCCCTTTCCCCTGCAGTGAGTGTCGCGGTGTCTACCATATCAGTATCCTCGATGAAGCGATAAAGGTTAAATTGAAAGAAATCAATCTGATCAATGTCCCGAATCTTGTTGGCTACCCAGTTATATGATCTTTTTGCCATAGGCCTTTGCTGAAAAACCCAAAGTGAAAGATGCAAAGGATGAACGTATGCTTTCTCTCGAGCTTCAAAAGTCTAAAGAAAGTAGACCCCCATTCAGCCAGTAATATAATGTCATGGAGTATACGTTGAAAAAGCTCCAATGGTAGGGTTCTTGACATGTATGGCTATTTCCCCGAGGGCACTATAAATAGAGCATAAAACTGGAGGTGCAAGCAAATGTTTGTGACCTTTTGACAAGGCACTAGCAACGCAAAGACCATGGGGTGAACAACATATGCCCATTTTGAACTAGGAAGTAAAACAATGCTTAGCCAATAAGCCAGGAAGGCCGCAACCTCCCCATATAGACTATACTCTGCCCGCTCTTTGATGTTGGCACGAAGCTTCGTTAGCTCTGAAGAATGACAATCACGAAATATGCAAGAGAAGTAAAAAGTGGGTGAGAAAAGGTACAATTGAAGAAAACAGTTGATTTATGGACTTAAAATTACCTGAGGGCCCTAGAAAAGTGCGCAAACCATTGCAGAGGAGAGATCTTGTGAATATTCAAAAATTTCGACATTTCCTTGAAAAGTTTGATAGTGGTTTCTGAGATGGAAGGCTTTTGGTCGAGAGAAGAAATGAATGCCAACTCCTTATTAGTTGGGACAAACTCATCATAGAATTTTCCTGTTAATGGAAGGCCCACGATTCAATAGAGGTCTCACTCACTGAAAAATGAAAAGAATTGGTGGTGGGAGACCAGTAGTCAAGAAAACCTTTTACCACAGTTGGCTCTCTATAGAAGTACTAGAACGTAACTTCTATGGCATTATACAAGCCTATCGTGATCAGCATCTTCGAGTGTTTGTTCAAGATAGCTTCTGCCCAATATGAGTAATAACAGCGTGAAGTTAAGAGACCCCTCGTCCGAAATTCTTCTGGCCCCAGAGCGGCTCACGGTCTCAAAAATGCTATCGGACTGTCTCGTGAAAGTATGTGGGGAATAGGCTATGGGGATTGTGAGAAGGGACGAGGAAATTCATTGGGTAAATCTCGCCAATGCGTTGCCATGGCTTGTGTGCTAACAAGATCCCCTCAAGGATGCACGGTTCTTTCAACATCTAGGAAGAAGTATACATCAGTTTTTCCCCATCCATGTGATCTGTTGCCTCGCAGTCGAGGATAGATTGGTGACAGTGAAGACTAAAAGGAATCATAGTCATACCCTCCTAATGTGAGTTGTTGAATTTCATGATGCCTTCAATCACTCTAGTCATTTCTCATGAGTTGTGGAGCTTCTTTTTGTTATGTTTCCTTATTTTCATTTAAAATTCTATAGCCTTATTACAGCAAGTTTTCTTCGATCGAGAGGCAGGAGGTGTATCCTCTCGGGCAGGAGGTCTTTGGCTGTCTGTATGTATATGGGCGGTTGATTTCAGCCATTCATCCCAGTCGTACTCACGACGGTGTTTCAGAGGTCATTGTATCTCCCATTGAAATTGTCCGATGAATAGGAGACGGTAGTGAGGAGATACAATCAGAAAAATTAAAGGTCGGGAGTACAAGCACCTTAAAATAAGTAGGATGATGGGCGGTGGTTTTTGTGCACTTTGGTTGTAGCTAGTCAGAGGATGGAGAAGGATTGGAAGTGTGAAAAGAAGATGGGTTTGGTAGATCTTGGTGAGAGGGTTGTGCAATAGGAGGGTCAACAGCACGAAATGTTTGCTTAATGCGGGCTATGGTGAAAAAGGTTTAAAGTCTTGCGGATATTTGAAGAAGAAAAAAAAAGTTAAGACTAAAAAAGTTAAGTCTGAAAAATTTTCTAAGTCTTGGTTGCGCGGACTCACGCAATTAAAATCCTTTGCGCAAAGTAGCGCAACAATCAGAAGCCTTGCGTGAACAGGAGACCTGTTGCGTGGGTTTGCGCAAGCAAAGTTGGTTGCGCGGGGATTTGGCGGAGAGACAGAGGTTCGTTACGATTGAAACAAGTGTGGAATGAGTAGAAGTTTGGGGTATTTATAGTACGTGTGGCCGAGTATGGTACACAGGCATAGATTGTGCAGGTTCGTGTAAACCATTTCAAGGTGAGATTGATCTTAATTCTTTGATTTCTGGAGAAACAAAGAAAGGATCAAGGAGGCATTTTTTGAGGCATAAAAAAGAGAGAAGAAAGAAATGAAGATTAAGAAGATAAATATTAAAAGAAGAAAGAAGGAAACAAAAGTTGAAGAAGAAAGAGTGTCTTTAAGGGGGGTTTGCACGGGTTCGCGCAAACCATATTGGTTGCACGAGTTGAGCAACGAATTTCAAGACTTATTGTCCATGAATGATCGAAATTAATGAAAGGTAAAAGGTAGGTCCCGTGGCACCAAGATTGAGGGTTCGCACATGTGGAGTTCTATAAATACCCCCTCCCTCTCATTTGGGGATTGAAGATTTCGTGCAAACGATATTTGTATAGTAGCATAGGCCGCATCAGGTGGTTGTAGTGTGGTAAGGGTCGTGGTTGTCATGAGGTATGGGTCGTGGTTGTAATGTGATAAAGGTCATGGCTGTAAGATCCTTACCGTCCATCAAAGTTAGTACATGACATACATGGATATCGTGTAAATGATATATGTATTGTAGCATAGGTTGCATCAGGTGGTTGTAATGCGGTAAGGTCGTGGTTGTCATGAGATAAGGGTCATGGTTGTCATGTTATATGGGCCATGGTTGTCATGTTATATGGGTCATGGTGAACATGCAATAACCGCGACCCATATAACATGACAACCACGACCCACATAACATGATAACTATGATCCATGACAACTACAAGCCATATAACATGACAACCACGACCCATATGACATGACAACCATGACCCATATAACATGAAAACCACGACCCTTATAACATGACAACCACGATCCATGACAACTACAATCTATATAACATGACAACCACGACCCATATAACACAGTCACTGCCAAAACAGAAGCTTAGAGCTGCACAAGACTGATTCATGAGAGATTTTGATAGTTTTTCAGTACTATCATACAACTCTGCAAGTTTCTTCCACTTAAATTTGTAAATGGGGATATTATCATCCTCCTCACTCTCATCATCATTGGTTATTACTTTTGAAGAGTGTTTTCTTTTAGTTGTAAAGGATGGTGTAAAACTCTCCTAGCAACTACTATTATTTTCTAAAGCTGAAGGAAATCAGCTGACAACCACGACCCATATAACATGACAACCACGACATATATAAAATAACAACCACGACTCATGGAAAACTACAACCCATATAACATAACAACAACGAATCCATGGGAAACCACGACCCATAAACATGACAACCACGACCCATATAACATGATAACCACGACCATAATTACAATACAATATGAAGAATAGTTCTCTTCAACGGGCACCTGGCGAGTTGAAAAACTCTTTTGATAAGGTTCATATAACATGAGTCATAGTTATCATGTTATATGGATCATGGTTCTCATGTTATGTGGGTCATGGTTGTCATTCTGTTTTTCCCTGATTCATGATCAAACCAATGTTGGATGACAACCATGATCCATAGTGGATAATAACCACGATCTAATGTGCATGTGGACCATGATCACACGATAGGTTCGTGTTGCATACACATTGGGTCGTGGTTCTCAACCACGATCCATTGTAAATGACAACCACAACTCATTGTTCGTCATTTCCACGACCCTTCCCTTTATATTCAGCGCCACATTCTTTTTCAGGAAACTCCATTAATGTCGTCAGTTCCCCGTAATTCCTTTAGAATCAGCGCGACCCTTCGAAATCAGTGCCTTAACCATTGGTCGACCAGCCCATAAAAGTGGTACTTGGGTTTCAAATTACTTTCACAAGCCAATCTGAACCAGAATCCTTATTGCAACACATTAAGCATTTATGGATTTCTTTGCTCTTTTAATCAAAATAATGGAGGAGATATTCGAAGAAGTCATCAAGTCTCTCTCACGTTCTTCCTTTATAATTGATCCCTTCCCTTTCCTCAAGGATGTTGACAATCTTCCGAACTTCGACAACTTGACAATTTCAACAGGCACCCATCGAGCTAAAAAACTCTGTTGAGAATTTATATGGAGTCGCTAGCTCATATTACATAACAACCACGACCCATATAATATAACAACCACGACCTATATAACGTAACAACTACAACCCATATAACATGACAACCATGACCATAATTACAATACAATATAAATAACAGTTCTCTTCAACAGGCACCTAGCGAGCTGAAAAACTCTGTTTAGAATGTCTTATTTAAGCCTGACATTCTCAACAAAGTTTTTTAGCTCGTTGAGTGTCCGTTGAAGAGAATTGGTATTCATATTGTATTGTAATTATAGTCATGGTTGTCATGTTAAATGAATCGTGGTTGTCATGTTAAATTGGTCGTAGTCATCATGAATCATAGTTATTAACATGTGGCGCTGATTCCGAAGGGAAGGGTCGTGTTGAATCTGAAGGGAAGGGTCATGGTTGTCATGTTATATGGGTCGTGGTTGTAATATTAAATGGGTCGTGATTGTTATGTTATATGGGTCGTGGTTATCATAGATTGTAGTTATTAACATGGGTTATGGTTCGCACGTGAAATGGGTCGTAGTTATCATGTTATATGGGTCGTAGTCCTAAAATGACACGGCAAAAGGATAGGCGGCATGGATTATACACATACTTCAATGTGGGCCCATATGGGTCGTGGTTTTCATGTTATATGGGTTGCAGTTGTTACATGTTCACTTCCTTTACTACCAAATGATAGAATAGCCATTGATACAATAGCCTAAGGCCAACAATGGAGAGATCTATTCAGACCACCTTGTTGGCCAGGTCGGCGTGGGCCCAAAAAGTCATTTTTAGGCAATGTCGACTTCTAACAAACATCACAGTGAGCCTAGAAAGTTTCAACAGTGGGTTCCATTATCACGATTTTTTCTATTATGTGACCCACATGAGCTCTGGATGAGGCTGATATTTGCACCATAGCCCTAAAATGACATAGCAAAAAGGATGGGCGGCATGGATGTAACGTCTTGAATTTTTGCCATTTTGAATTTCCAAAAAACCATTGGAAATTCTCATTATGATTAACTTATGTTGTCACTTACTGACCATTAACACTTGATGTTAACCTATACGCAAGTGGTACCAATAAAGAACTACACCAATCTGATTAATTAACCGTAGGAAGCCAACAAATCCAACCGATCACTTAATCACCTAGTTTAGCCACACAATTTGTTCACGTATGTTCCAAATCTATCCGACCTATCACTGACTAATCGAGATAGCCATAACTAAATAAAGATCTACTCAAAGCCGAGATAAGTAGGGGTCAGATCTTAATTAACAAACCAAATCAATCCAGTTACTCCTTTAGTATAAAAACCAACCATTTAGGTTATTAAGATCGAATCATCGTTTTCGCTATTTATAAATAGGCCACACTATGAACGTAGTTAATCTAAACCCTAATATTACGCACAAGAAATCTTGATATGTAATTCATTCTACAAATGCCTCGATTTTCCGAACAAGCTTTAGATCGCTCGTTAGTGGGCCACTAGTTTCAAAACTATAGGATAATGTCCGTCTTACTAGGCTTGACGTCCATCACGAGACATACAGTTGAGATCGTGGCTTTAATCGCTCAACCTAGACTCACAAGGTTGGTGCATGAGTTATGTGAAATTCTTGAAATTTACCAAGAACTTAAGTCATTTGTTTACGTTCGGCCTTTGCCTATGTTGTAGCTTTCGGACTATTAGATCATGATCAAATTTGGGGTAACAACCTATAGTAATGTCCTACATAGATCCATATAGTTGTGGGTCGATCGATAGTCGGGGAACATCGAAAAGACTTCTGATCATACCCCTCGATTGACGCATCCAAATGACAAGCCGATTGTGTCTATGAGTAGATCATCGCTAGGCCCAACTATCCAACGGTGGGTGTCGACTCCTAATCCCCGTGGTGGTCCCCAAATGGTAGAAAAATACTCCCCTAGGGCTAATATAGTAAAAACCCAACCCTTAGGGCCATTTACACCAAATCTGGTATTATATAAAAGCCTTATTTGGGTACCCCTCCTCCCATACGAATTTCATGCCTTCCAACAAGAGAAAAAAGGGAGAAAGAGAGAAGAGAAAGAGGAGAAAGGAGAAGAGAGAGAGCTTGGGTTGTGAGTGTTGGTGCACCTCCACCCTCACATCTCATATCTAGCCACTTTGTCGTAACAAGAGTCATCGCCGGAATTTTTTCAATAATAAATAGAGGTAAGTGTTGAATTTCACTTGTAATATAGGGTTTCAATACTTATTTGTCCCTATTCTCACAAGCTTATATGCCTCTTAGGTATTTCAATGATCTTTCTCAAAACTCTAACCCAAGGAGCACCATGAGTTATGTGAGACCCGTATCCTAGATCATACTATTTTGTAGGCTTCCGTGGTCCTCTCGGTCGAATTTCGGAGACCCGCGATGCATAGATAGCATTTGCGCACAACCCTGAGTCGTACCTTATCAACCCAAGTTGACTTGAACCAAGACTTATATCTTTGCGACCGCGTCGTTGCCGCGGTTCCAACACCGCTTATTACGCGCCGAAGCGATACCTGAATCAGAGGATGTGGGCCCGTGTTCAGTTTGAGAAAAAATACAGCGCATTTGTAAACCCAAGAGATATTTCAAATCATGTCTCATCAATCCCATCAAATGTCAAGTACACATACCTCACAACTCATCCTCAAGCAACCCCTAAAGTTAACTCTCTCTCTCTCTCCACCCATCAAGTACACCCATCACTCCATCACTCACCCATCTCTCTCTCTCTCTTACAACCTCTCTCTCTCATCTCTCTCTCTCTCTTATTCTCCAAGCAAGCAATCGTCCAAGCTTCCATGGGAGAAACTAGTGTGGCCTACCTTCCTACCTCCCATCTCCACCATCCAAAGTTCATCTCGACCGTTGAATCACACCCCTTGGAGCTCTAGATCGCATTGGCGGAAGAAGGAAGAGGAGATCGATGGTGGGTGATTCTATGATTTTTTTTACCATTAATTTGATGATTTGCGGGCCCACTTGTGGTGGGACCCATCTTGATGTATGCATTGTATAGGAAGGGCCCATAGTGGCGAGGTCCCTCCCTCTATCTCACTGATCTCTCTCTCTCTTCCTATTTTGTGGACCCCGCTATGATGCACCTATTTGATCCATGCTGTCCACCTACATGGGACCCACCTAATGGATGTGTTGGATTTACACCATCCAGCTTGTTACCAGGTCTGGACGAAAGGGAAAATGCAAATATCAGCTTGATGCAAAGCAGGTGGGCCACATGTGTGGACCCACCTGATATATGCAATCTATCCATGCCATCCAACCTTCACATGAGAATCACCACTGATGTATATGTTTTATACCCATGCGTTCATCTATTTATCCAAACTGTCCATCTATTGGACGCTGGACCAATAGCCTAATCGTGCAACATGATGTATATGTTTCTCCATGTTGTCCATCTATTTTGGCAGTTGTGGGCCACCTGCCATGTGGGGTCCAACTTGATGAATTTATTCTATATCCACTCTATCCATCAGTCTAGGGCAGGTGGGACCCACCTTAATATTATATATGTATCTGGGTCGTCCATCTGTTGGAGGGCTAGCAACTAAAGTTGTTGGTAACATCAGCAAGTTCTGTGGGCCACCATGTTGTATGTGTTTCTCCAGACCGTCCATCCATTTTGATGAATAAGGGGCCACCTTGATGATGTATCCATCCAGCCATCCACCTTGGAGAGATCATTTGGTGACGTGGGCCCCACCAGGACATATGTTATAATCTAGACCGTCCGTCGGGTGAACGTCCAGGCCTAGACGTTAGCATCAAGCCAAAGAGAAATAAAAAATAATAATAATTAATAAATAAATAAATAATAATATTATATTATATCATATCTGGTGGGCCATACGTGGGACCACCAAACAGATTGGATATTGTACGTTGCCTAGCAACAAGCTGCTGATGTTCTGACGTCAGCAAGTTTTGTGGAGCCCACCTTAATTTTTATATATCATCCACGTCGTCTGTGCTGCCTCAAGCACATGTGGCCTGCTGGATGTGGGGCCCACCTTGAAGATATGTGCATCCAACACGTGGACCCCACCTTGAGGACAACATGTGTCCAGGCCGTCTAATAGGCCTGGACGCTGGAGTAGTTTATAAAAAAATAATAATTTAATATTATATATTTATAGAGAGAGAGAAGTGGGGTGGCCCACCACGTGGGACCCACCTTAATGAATATATATATAGAGAGAGAGAGAGGCATGCTCACCTACGCACCTACGCACGTGTGTACCCTTGCACACGTGTTATGGGTGTCGAATCCAAACGGTCCATAAGATGTGGAATCCCGTGAAACCTTAGGGAGTGAATTTTCAACCTGATCTAAGATTCTGGTGGGCCATAGAAAAGAGAAATTCGAATCAAGGGAAGAAACTGTTTGTATTTTTATGGCCCACCGAAGTTTTGGTTCAAAGTAAAAATTGGTACCGAAGGTTTTATGAGATTCTTCTTCACATGGACTGTTCAGATTTTCGAGACTCATCGAATATGATGAGTTCTCAAAACAGTTCATAGGTAGTCCGTGTGAATTGGTTCGGAGGTGAACGTTATATATATCTACTGGAATGACGTCACCATGTTCCGTGGGCCTGATCATCATGCATGTGTTATATCTGACGTCTATCTGCAGTGGGGTGCACCTTATGCTTGTATTATCCCCCACCGTCCAGCAGGTGGGATGGTGGATGATCCTGATCATCCAGGCCACTGATGGTAGGCCACGTGTTCGTGGACCCACCTTGATGTAAGTATTATATTCATGTTGTCCACCTATTTCTCCAGGGATGGTGGGTTCAACTGCTATCGATTTCGGCAAGTTCTATGGGTCCCACATGATGTACGTATCTCATTCCATGTCATCCATCTATTCTTCATATAGGTCATCCATTCGTGTGGGACCCTCTATGATGTGTCTTAAATCTACACCGTCCACGGGTTGGATGGTGGAAATCCACCAAATGAATAGGATTTATCCTCACCATCCGTCCATCTTCTGGGATGTGGACCTCATATAATGTATGCATCCACACCATCCAGGCATTGGGACGGCGTTGTTGCACCGTGATGCATGCGTTGTATCAGTGTTGTCCAGCAGATGGGACCCACATCGTGATGTATTGAGGCCTTTGATGAGGTCCAATGTGATGCGGCTCATTGGTGTGGCTCGTTGATGCGGCCGACTTGATGTATATAAGACTCATTGATGTGGCCCACTTAATGTATATGATGGCCCATTGGTGCACTCCATTGATGCGGCCCACTTGATGTATATTGGCCCATTGATGCAGCCCATTTAATGTATATTGGCCCATTGGTGTGGCCCACTCGATGTATATGAGGCCTATTAATGCGGCCCATTGATGCGGCTCATTTGATGTTTATGAGGCCCATTGGTGCTGCCCATTGGTATGGCCCACTTGATGTATATTAGCCCATTGATGCGTCCCATTTAATGTATATTGGCCCATTGGTGCGGCCCATATGATGCAACCCACTTGATATATATGAGGCCCGTTGGTGTGGCCATTGATGCGGCCCACTTGATGTATATAAGGCCCAATGTGATGTATTTATGGCCCATGTGCCTAAGCCCACCATGATATACTTATTTTATCCTTGTCATTTGTCATTTTTCAGGCTCATGGGATGTGGCCCACTGCAACGTATATGAGGCTCATTGGTGCGGCCCATGTGATGTAACCCATTGTGATGTGTTGGAGACTCATAGGTTATGACCCATTGTGATGTATTCGAGGCTCAGGCACGTGACCCATATGATGCATATGAGGTCCAAGTAGTGCAGCCCACTTGTTGTATATGCTACCCATTTGTTGAGGCCCAATATGATGTATTTTTTGCCCATTTGGTGCGGCCCATATAATGCCTTTGGGGCCCGTTTAATGAGGCCTGATGTGATATATATTAGTCATATGATTAAGGCCCAATGTAATGTATTTGTAGCCCACGTCATGCGGCCCATTGTGATGTGTATTAGGCTCATGTCATGCAGCCCGTTGTGATGTATTTGAGGCCCAAGTATGTGACCCGATGTGATATATTTAAGGCTCATTTGATAAGGCCCATCGTGATGTATTTGTGGCCTATATGACGAGGCCCGATGTGGTGTATGTGTGGCCCATGAGTGAGGCCTAATGTGATAAATGTGTGGACCGAGGTAATGTGTGATTTCACTATAATGTATGTAATGATGTTTATGTGGTCCACTGATTGGCAGCGATGTTGGTTAAATGTCCACATTGATGGGCAATGATGGTTAAATGTTCACATTGTGACCTTCCCTTAGGCCTTTTGTGAGGCCGATTCCAATTGTTAAGGCCAATTCTGACTATCAAGGCCAATTCCGACTATCGAGGTCGATTCCGATTGTCGAGGTCGATTCTGATTATTGAGGCCGATTCCGATTATATATGCCGATTATCGAGGCTGATTCTAATCGTCAAGGCTGATTTTGATTATCGAAGCCGATTTCGATTATTGAGGTCATTCTGATTATCGTGGTTGATTTCAATTGTCGAGGCCAATTCTGATTATCGAGGCTGATTCCGATTGTCAAGATCGATTATTGAGGTCGATTCTGATTGTTTAGGCCGATTATCGATGTCGATTATCGGTGCCGGTTGCTGATACCGATTATGAGTATGTGACAACATAGCATCATGATACATGCACGTACGCATCATCTGCATATTTGATTATGAGATATGGTTGGTCATTACATATGGCAGGCTGTTCATGAGACTCTCTTATAGGAAAAAATTATCTCATATGAACGCACAGTTTATACAGGATTGATGCATGATTGGACTTTGTGACTCATGCATCACGCATTGTGTGATTATGATTACTGAACGCCCTAGTGACATTAGGGTCGTAACCTCCACAGGCATATCATGGATGGCCATATGGGACATCAAAAATCTGTTCTACATGGGGTGCTATAAATATCCCTAGGTAAAATTTTCTAAATCCTCTTGGTTCTATAGATTACTCCAACGTCTAGACAGAGTTGATGCATGAGCCCATGAGGGCCGTATACTGTTACGCTGCGTCTCTCACTGTGTCGTGGTCGGTTGGAATGGGGTTTGGCCTTACCTGCTTGATAGGAAGGGGCAAAGCTAGGCTAAGTTTGACCAGCTCGAGGAATGGTCTGCTATCGACGAGTCGGGCCTGATATTGGCAGGCGGATAGTGAGGTCTCTTGCACTTACCTTGTTGTGCGCGATGGGGTGGTAATCTGGTTTAAAGTGTACTAGATCCCGGTGATTTCCTAGAGAGGAACTGTACTGATATATGGACTTATTGAGTAGGAGTTGCATACTCATTCATTCATTCATTCATTTATTATCCACTCGGAAAAATGGTGCGTACTAATTGTTGTGTACCTTCGTAATGACAAAAATTTTGATTGAGGCGCGTGATTAACCTAAGATCAGGAGTTTACCACATTGAGTCTGACTATCCAAATTTATGTATGAACTGATTTCGATAGAAGTCCCTTGTGGTGGACCCCGTAGCCTGCGATACTACGTACTATCATCTCCACTTCACACTTCAGTTTAGTCATTTCATTCGTGTCACATATTGCATTACATCCTCAGCACATAGCATTTGTTTTACTTTGCTTTTCTATTGCATAACCTGATGAGGTTGATGACATTCGTGGACTCGTAAGGATTTGTATATTACATTGCTTTCTCAGTATATGATATTAGCCTATTGTGTTTTCGCATCGTATAGTCTGGATAAGCCTGATGGTACTTATAGACTTACCAGTATATTTTCGTTTGCTCTGATATCGTATGATTCATAATCTTGTCAGTATTTTCATTTTCTCTGATATCATATGATTCATGATCTTGTAATTATTTTCACTTACTCTGATATCGTATGATTCATGATCTTGTCAATATTTTCACTTATTCCGATATTGTATGATTTATGGCATTGTATTGCATACTTGGTACTTACCTTGTGCACACACTTTCACCACCCTTTAAGCTTTCTATAAGTTTATGCACGATAGATGTGCGCATGAAGCAGTAGGTCGCAGCAGCGTTGAGCTTGGAGTGTGTAGCGGACTTTTAGAGCTTTGATTTTTGATATATGTATTTCCCTTTCAGCATTGTATTCAATATTTATATTAGTGGATATGTGATGATAATGTTGCCTTTGTGAATTGGGTAAACTTATGGTTATGCTTCTTATAAGATAAATGTACGTTAAAAAATCCTCCTTATAGGATTCCAGAATCAGAATCTGGCATATGCGTGTTGAGAGCCGAGAATGGGGTACTATAGAAGCCGTCGACTCTAGATTCGGCAATAAAAAATTTTGTGATTCCGATTTCTGAGTTTAGGGTATGACAAGTTGGGCGAAATGTCACAAGGTGCGAACCATTATGCCTAGATTTCCATTCATTGACCCTTGAGGGTTTCAGTTTTGTAATAGCTAGCATATTCATATGTCATGTTTGATTGTATTATATGCTATTGGTTGAATATGGATTCTCACATGTTCGATGAAATGTCTAAGTGGTAGAATGTGTTGCTTTGTCGATGTTCACATGTTTATTTATTTCCTAAGTGATTGTATTACTTTATGCATGCCCACACGTTTGATTTAATGCATTTGTGAGTGTAATACTCTATGGATGCGCATATGTTCGATGAAATACCTAAGTGGTTGCATAGTGAAATTTATCCTATAATTGTGTGATGTAAAGTTTAGTACATATAAATACTTAAGATTGCTAAGATGTTGGGTCAATCAGTAAATTACCCAAATCAAGGGTAACCCAAGTTAATGCAGCCACCCTAGGCTTGTTCGATTGACCCGGGTTAAACACGGATGACCGATAGTAGTTGGACTACATGGGTTACTTGCACCTAATGCCAGTTGTGTCGTGGTTCTCTCAAGTCAATCAAATTAGTCTACTAGCTGACTGATCATGTATGTTCACAATGTATGATACGATTAAATGGAATTTATGATACCTCATTCCCAATGGATGTGTTCATTCATAACCGTTAGTGTGATACCATCCCCTAAGACTCATGAGCCGGGCATGACGGTATGAGACACCGTGTCCGAGTTGTCGTCCTACGCTGGGATGACGAGCCTCCCCATAGTGACCAGTGAGTAACCAAGACTCATGAGCCGGGCATGGTGGTATGAGACACTGTGTCTAATTTGTTGGCATATGATGGGGTGACGAGCCTTCCCATAGTAACCAGTGAACACTGATGGAGGTGATAGACCATTGTTCAAATGACATCTGTTAAATTATCCAGCCGATGGTTGCGTACTAGAGTACCGTTCGAATGACTCGGGCGTGAATGGAATTGGACAACGAGCCCTTTTCTTTACATGTTTCTATTTTTATGTGACAAGCCCTCACCTTGGAACTCAGTGATCATACCCGGTATTGGGTGACGATTCATACTAGGTTGATCCTCATATATTTAGGTATCATACCGTATCTTTGAAATTATTGATTTGTAATATAAATAAGTGATATTTAAATTTAGATCAAGGGACACTGGTAAGGAGCTACTACGTGCGGCAACCAGCCACGTGATTCAGATAAGGACTTGTGATATAATGTTGGTATCCTAGCTTCGCCAATATGCGGGATGAATTAAACTTAATAATTACTCGACTAACATAATTATTCACCACATTACATTAGCTTAAAATGTGGCGAACAAGCGTAGTTGTCATGCGATGATGAAGTCATTTGCGAAACAGGTGGTTGGAGTCGCGTGTAAAGGAGTGTTGTTTGGAAATGACATGCATTATGTCATATCTTCATATCCACATTTAACAAGAGTATTTAGAAATTATTTATTTCTTGTTTATCATTAACTGCGCTGATTGTATAGATAACATATGTAACTTATAACTAATGAAACCACTGAATTAGTTACTCGCTTCCACCTGAGACGGTGTTTTAAAATACTAACTAAGTATATCATTGATACAGGTACTAGTGAGACCTTAGACAAGTAAGCTTATATCGAGTTGTGCCAATGTCATTATGTTTTGACGAATTGGGCGTAAACTGAAAGTTTTACACTTTAATCATCTTGAGTATGTATATTTTGGCTTGTATAATCCCATTTTGGGCGATAATCATAATTGGAACTGTATTTTTAACTCTTATCCTTATATTTTTAAATTTATTATTATCTCTACCTCATTTTGGATCTACTAATTCGAATTGCGCTACTCTGATTATCTGTGTGAAATGAATTTGAATCTAAATGAGGACACACGTACATTCTCATTAGGTTAACACCCGGGAACTCGGGACTGAAGTCTTTGTACTCGGGTGCCGATTTTCGGGGCGTTACAATGGATTATACGCATACATTAATGTGGGCCCCACGAGTTTGGTCCTTGCCCATGCGTAAAAAAGGGTTCCGTACACATCACTTTCTTGGCATTAAATATGATGTAACTTCTTATTCCTTACAAAACCGTACAACAACTGAAACAAGGACAAGGGCATTTTGGTCCAAGTAATTTTTGAAAGCTTGTCAGAAGGTCATTCTTGAGATATATGGAAGGTTGTAGCTTTCTAGGTAATTTGCCCAAACTTCGAAGAGACGTGTCTTATATTCCAACCGTTCAATGACAAATTTGAAAATTACACCATTGAGATGTCATCACTTTAGGAAAAGGTGAAACCAATAAAAACCGGTGCTACGTAATTGTCATGCGGATTGCGATGCAAGCAGATTGCATGCTGTGAACAGGTGGTCATCATCAGGTTTTGTAGGCCCACCATGATATATATGTTATATCAACATCGTCCATTCTTTTGGAGAGATCATTTTAAGTTATGAGCCCAATAATTTTTTATTTTTTATTTTTTAAAAAAAGCACATCCCAGCTAAAATGAACCATATTACAGATAATGATGTAAACCGTTAAAACCTTCCTAAGGCCCAGCATGATATTTATTTATTATCCAACCTATTCATAATGTCACACAGACCAGGATGAAAGGTTAAAATAAATATAAGCTTGATCCAAAACTTCAGCGGCCCCTTAGAAGCTCTCAATGCTAGGCATTCAATCTCCTCTGCTTTTTATATTACGGTCCACTTGAACTTTGGATCTGCCTCATTTTTCGGCTAATGCCCCAAAATAATCTCTTCAAATGGGTGGACAGTGTGGATATAACACTAAAATGATGGTGGGGCCCTCAGAACTTGGTGACGGCAACACAACGGATGAGATTTCCTTTCTAGCTTTAAGTTTTTTGCATTGGGAGCCTAGGTGGGGTTCAACGTGATGTTATGATAAATCTATCTCGTTCATCCGTTTTATAATATCATTTTAGTATATAAGTCCAAAAACAAACTGGATTCATTACTCAAATGGGCTACACGAGAGAAAATAATGGGGATGGAACAGCCACCCCTAGACATTCATATGGTCACAAAAAATTTGTATCAAGCCAAGTTTTTAGTGTTTATAGTTCATCCCAGTGGTTACCTTGCAAATAGTAATTTAGATATCATATAAGCATCAAAATAGAGCTGATGAAGGTCTTAACGATAGGCGTTTCTTTCCAACGCAATGTTGTCAAAGCTTTTGGTAGGAAATCCACTTCCGCCTGCATTGATAGCAAATTACGTGCAGCCCCCCGAAGTCAGTGTAGCTTTACCATGGGCCCACCTTGATGTATGTATTCTATATCCACACTGCCCATCCATTTTTATATATCATTTTAAGATATGAATCTGAAACTGAAGCAGATCCAATTCTCAGGTGGACCATATCATAAGAAACTGAAGTGATTAACAATTAATGGGGCAAATAAGTTTTGATCAAGTAGATTTATTTTATTTTTTTACTTTATCTAAGTTTATATGGCCTTATCAAAAGGTTAGATGAAAATAAGCATTATATAAACATTATTGTATGCCTAGGAAGATTTCAATGGTAAAGCATTTAATCACTACTGTTTTCAATAGTATGGTCCACCTAAGCTTTAGATCTTCTTCATTTTTGGGTTCATGTCCTAAAATGATCTTCCAAAACAGATGGGTGGTGTGGATATATAATACAAAAATCAAGTTGAGCCTCACTTATAATGACCATATTGTCTGGGGTGAGGTAATTCCCTTTCATCCGTGTCGGAAGAAAAATGGGTGGTGTGCCACGATATGTAACCCTTAACAAGTTGCGTGGGCTATACCATGGTGTAAGTGTTAAATCCACACCGTCCATTCATTTGGTGAGAACATTTTAGGGCATCATCCATAAAATAAGATGGATTCAAATCTAGAGTTGACCATAAGATAGAAAGTAGTGGGGATTGAATGCTTATCATTGAAATTTTTTTGGGGCCTACAAAAGTTTTGGATCAGGTTAATATTTTTTTGCCCCTCCGTACAGATCTGTGTGACATTATGGACAAGTTGGATGGAAAATTAACATCATGGTGGGCCCTAGGAATGCTTTAATGGTGGCTTCATTGTCCCCACTACCTTCTCTAGTGTGCTTCATTTAAGCAGTGGATCTGCCTAAAGATTCGGGCTCATGTTCTAAATAAAACTTTCCAAACGGATAGACAGTATAGATACAACAAATACATCTTGGTGGGGCTCATAGTACTTAGCAAAGGCATCATCCATTTTGCCCTTTTCTAAGCGCTTGTTTGGTTGGAATAAAAGCCATGTCACGACCTTATATTAAGCTAGCATATGCTCGACCGCATAGTACTATTTATATATATATGTGTGTGTGTGTGGCGCGCATGCGTGCATGTGCACACACATGTGTGTGTACATGCTGTTCATGTTTTTTTTTTTTCCGGCTTATTTTAGGCTAAGGTCCCAGCTATCAAACTGATATAAATTTCAAGTGGACCACACTACAAGAATTAGTGGTCATTGAACACTCACCATTAAAACTTCCTAAGATCCAAGAAAATGTTTATTGATCATCCAACCCTGTTGATAAGGTAATAAAGACATGAATTAAAGGAAGAAACAAATATTAGCTTGATCCAAAACTTTTATGACTCATAGAAGGCTTTTAATGGTCAATTACCACTTTTTTCTGTGGTATGGTCCACCTAAAATTCATATTTACTTAAGTTTTAGGACCATAAATTAAAATAATTTAGAAAGAAGATGGACGGCGTGGATATACAAATGCATAGATAGGGCGAGGCATAGGTGGATCGTGATCACTCGAGGGGGGTGTGTCCCTGACTGTGGGGCCATCTTGATGTATATACCTTACATATACACCGTCGAAACTTTTTTACAGCTTGCATGATCTATAAAATAAAGCAGATCCAAATTGAAGTGGACCACACCACATGAAAAAATGGTGACTGTACATTATTAATTTTTTATGGGCCATGGAAGTTTTGGATCAAGCTGATATTTGTGTGGTCCCTTCTTCAAGGTCTTTGTGACCAGATCAACAGGTTGGATGGTAAAAAAAACACATTCCGGTATCCCCCAAGAAATTTTTAAAGGTGGGTATTGAATCACCGAACACTATGGAACGGTCCACCTAAGTTTTGGATCTTCTTCATTTTTTTTTACCATACCTTACAATGATATTTCAAAACGGATGGACAGCGGGATGTAAGTAACATACATCAAGGTGGGCCCTACTTTCAGGAATCTACCGAAGCCGCGCCCAATAACTGGTGGACACGTGGCACTGGTTAGCGGTAATACCTAGGCAGAGGAAACGGATTGGCTACTCCCCCTGCCACCACTCGGTGGCTGATGGTCGGTGCTCCGTGGGGCCTAACATGATGTATGTATTTCATCCATTCTTTTCATCCATTTTTAAAGATCATTTCAGGGTTTGAATCCAAAAATTATAGGGATATAAATCTCATGTGGACCACACCACCGGAAAATAATAGTGATTGGATATCCACCATTAAAATTATCCTGAGGCCCACTGTACTGTTTATTTGACATCCAATCTTTTGATTAGGTCATACAGGCCCAGATGAAGGGAAAAAACAAAAATCAGCTTGATCCAAAACTTTTATGGCCCCGGAAATGTTTTTAATGGTTGACACTCATTCAAAATTGTTTCCTGTAATGTGATACACTTGATGTTTTTATATATCTCATTTTTAGGCTTCTAATATAAAATAATCTGAAAAAATATATGGACAGATTGGATGAATTAAATACATCATGGTGGGCCGCAGAGCATCTACCATCAGTCATTGGCTCGTGGGAGGGGAGTAGCCAATCCGTTTCCATATGGAGAGTGACAGTTAGGTTAGGTACGCTATGACGAGAAGCGGATTGGCTGGTGTAAACACACCAGTGATGCAGCTGATGCGGGTACGTATCGTGCGAAGACAGCGCTGACGTTCATCGAACTCCGAGTGGTACGAACGTTCAAAGTAGATAAAAGTTACATGAGCCCTAAAATAATTTTTTTTTATTATATCCACACCGTTCATCCGATTTTCTTGAACATTCCAGAGGATGAGACAAAAAATGAATAACATTCAATGCTCAAACGGACCACACCACAAATAGCAGCGGAGAAAATGATTTTCACCGTTAACATGGTTATAGAGCCTACAGTAATATTTATTTCCCACCGAATATGTTCATAAGGTTAAAAGGACCAAACAAATACGAAAAACAAACATCGTATTGATCCATGACATCCGTGACTCCCAAAAGGGCTTTAATGGTAGACGTTCTATCCTCTACTGCTCTTATTTTTAGATATATCATATTTTTCAGCTCAAGCCTATAATCTCGCTAAAATTGATGGACGGATTGGACATCACGCATACCTCATGATGAACCCACGGAACTTGCTGACATCCATACACCAGCTAGATAGCTAGCGTGTGGTACACCAGCCAATCCGCTTCCCGCTAGAACGGTTCATATTTTCTAGGCGTGGCCCATCTGTGATCTGGCGCAAACACCACTTGTATGATTTACAAAATCTGGGCCCCACTTGTCTGAATTTAAAACGTACCTGTACCTTGTAAAGGCGTCGTGTAGGGTGCTATCCCATAATTCCTTTTCTAAGGCCAGATCAAAGCAGGTATGTGTGGGTTAAGCTTAATTTACAACCAGATATTTTAGGGCCGTCACAATATTTCTATGACATCCAATCCGTCCATCATGAGTGCACCCTCATCTTTTCCATGGAGCCCAAAAGGAAGACTAATCCAAACTCAGGTGGACACACCATGGGGGAAGAGTTTTGACGGGTACATCCACCGTTAAAAGCTTTTCTTATTGTATCCGGACCCACCATGCTTTGTATGTGTCATCTAATCCATTTAGAAGATGCACTCTACCAAGATGAATGGACAATACAAAAGTCAGTTATTTGAGAAATTAGATAGACTACACTACTTGATTTTAGAGGTTTTAGACATATGATCTTACATCCCGCCTGAGTTTTAAACCCTCCTGATTCAAAAAACGAGAACATGAGGTGCCCTTTTCCTCGTGAATGCTGACCACCAAATTTATTGTCTTTATTCATTGATAATTTACCATGGTCCACCAAAAGAAAGGTTAGGAATTAGCTAGAGAGATGTGATGCACGGAACATCAATAGGGTCTATCATATCAATGGTTTGTATCTGCATACCATAAGCCAATTTATATCAGTTAAAAGCCTAAACAAACTATGTGAGGTTATTTAGGAACATATAACCAATGATAAGTGGTGTGATTTGATGGTAATTGATGCATTTGAGAATGTATTTAAATATGAATTGAAACCTAATTATGTTAAATACATTGAAAGTTTATTTGAATTATATTAATAATTAATGTAAAAGTGTAATGATTATAAATTACGATAATAATTTTTATAAAATAAGAAATATGACTGACACTCTAAATGTCTGGATAAGCCTTTTTGAATCAAAATAATGATACTTTTACATTATTAAATATCAAATTAATATAAAACAATACATGGATATTTGTTCTTCAGTAGTAGATTTTTATTGTATGTAATGTAATGTTAAATTATAATGTTAAAATTTATTTATTTATTTGACTACCAAATTACGAGTTGAATTTATGTGTTTAAGTAGATAGTGTAAAATTGTATTGAAAGCATTATTACATTATAATAATAATATAATTTGCAACATAAACAAACTCTAAAAACCAACTTTTTTGAAATGAAGGTAAGTATGTAATGTGATTTCATTTCACATGTAACTCTTACATGCTTTCAACTTCAAACTCAAGTAGCTTATAGCGTTTGCATTTATTACTTAATTTGATATATAGTACATGAAAATCCATGTTATTATGTGCGACTAAACAAGCCTTAAAGGTTTAGTAGTTTAACATGACCTGTTCCATCATCCTTGAGGCTTTTAGCGTATTTATTAGGTTATTGACAATTATTAGTATGATAATATATTTTTGTACTCTTCCATTGTTAGAGTGGAAAAATGAATTTATTTATCAATTACTGGGTGCCAATGAAAGAGAAGTAGAGAAGTAAGCACCAACGGAGGGAGTGTGTTCACCACACTACTAACATTAGGGCCTGTTTGGCCAGGTGGATCCCATGGGATTAGGAGGGATGAGATAGATTTTAAGGTAATGATGGTGGTGTGAGTGGATTAGTTTAAAATCCATGGGATTGTTATATCCTGAGATAAGTTCATCGAGTCTGTTGGGCACACCCAACATATTTTGAGATTTTACCTTCTAATTCCTTTCAATCCATCAAACCAAACACGCCTCAGGCATGATTGAATAGGTTTAGGAGAAATTATCCCGGGACAAGTTCATCGGGTTAGTTTGGCTCGTTTGGCATATCTCAGGATTTTACCATCTCATTCCTCTTAGTCCGCCTGGCCAAACTGGACCTGTTTGGCCAGGCAGATCCCACGGTATTAAGTGGGATGTGATCGGCAATATCCTTGGATAGGCATGACGAGTCAAACAAATCCGGTGAACTTGTCCCGGGATATAAGCAATCCCATGGATCTTAAGACAATCCACTGACATCACCATCATTACCTTATAATTGATCCTATCCCTTGGTTGAATGGATTGGAAGGTAAAATTTCGAGATATGCGGGGCGTGCCAAACAGACCCAGTGAACTTGTCCAGGATATTAGCAATCCCATGGATCTTAAGACAATCCATTGATACCACCATCATTACCTTAAAATTGATCTCATCCCTCCTAATACCATAGGATTTGCCCGGCCAAATAGGCCTTAGTGTTGTGTTGACATCATTAAGATTTGTAGGTCTCACTATGATGTATGTGTTATATCTAGGTAGTCCATCTATTTTGTGAGATTATTTTAGAGTATGACTAAAAAAACAAATAAATCCAAAGGCCTAGTGGGCCACACCACAAAAAATAATAGAGATTCAGCTTACCATCGAAAACTTTATAAAAGCCAAGTTGGTATTTTTTTTTTTTACCTGGGTTTGTGTGACCCAACAAGTCGGGTGGCAAATAAACATCTTGATGGCATGGGTAGGTTTCAAGATCTTATTCACCACTTTCTAAGATGTGGTCGTTCTTCGGATTTACATCACTGGACCATACCCTAGAATGGTCATTTTTTTGGCCTATATTCTAAAATAATCTTGCAAAAGAATGGACAGTGTGGATTGGACCCATATAATTTGGTGACGTCAACACATCACCAAGGTTGGTGATGTTTGACCGCACCACGTAATTTGCTTTCCAAAAAAGTCATCCTTCCCGCTGACGGCATCATAGTCATCCGAAAACACGTGGCATTTGTGGCATTTTCCGTAGTTTACCTACGTAATGGGATGGGTTTTGGACTGTATCGATGTGGGTGGGATTCCGTGGATTCCTGACCGTGGGGCTTACCTTTGATGTACGTGTCTTGTATCCACACTATCCGTCTGTCTTAAAAACTTATTTTAAAGCATGATTCTAAAAATAAATCAGATTCACATGAGGTGGACCATGAACCACCAAAGTGTTATATCAAGCTGATATTTCTGTGATTTCTTCATCTATGTTTTTGTGACCTTTTCAACAGTGTAATTGACAAATAAGCATTCTGGTAACCCATGAAGTTTTTAATGATGGGGATTCAATCACAGCTTTTCCTTAGCATGGTCTAACCTAAGATTTGGATCTCCTTTGTTTTTAGGATTATACTATGAAATTAATGAGCTTTCAAAATAACTCACACACATAGTAGTGGACCCCACTGTTAGGATACAACTAAACTGCGCCAAATCTAGTCGATGGGGTTAGGGTATTACCAACACCACACTAAGACCTATATAGAGAGACGGTTCTATCAATGGGTATGTGGGGCCATTACTCTGTATATGTTTTATTCACATTGTACATTTGTTTTGATAGATCATTTTAAGACTAAGCTAAACAAGAAAACAGATTCAAGGCTCAAGTGGACCACATCGCAGGAAGAAGTGGGGACTTAATTCTACCATTGAATACTTCCAAATGCCGGGCCGTGATATTTATTTGCCATCTAAGGTTACATATTTGTATAGAGGGAAAACATAAATACCTGCTTAATTCATAACTTATATACCTTATAAAGTTTTCTACGAAATCTTCTATGATGTGGTCAGCTTGAGACTTTCAATTGTTTCTTTTTTGTGCTCATGGCTTAAAATAATCTTTAAAAATAGTTAATCAAATACATCATGGTAAGCCCACAGATCCCACGTATAAATAATGGTAGGCCCACGGATCCCGTGATAGAAATATACATCATGTTAGCCCTGGAGATCCCGTGACAGGACCGTCCATCTTTAGCTTAAATCCCGTGGGTAACTATCCAATCCGCTCACGTATCCAGCACAATCTTAGTGCGTCTGGTGTTCTTGTCTCGAGTTTAAGCCTCACCGTAACGAGGTCTGTTAATCCTACACGCAAGTTATCCACGCGGGTACACGTGTCAAATGTACAGTTGAATGGAAGATCGTATCCGTTCAAAATGTCCTGACTCCAAAATCACACCCGTCAACTGATCACTGATCATGCTGGCCACATGTGAATGTTAAACATTAACGATCGGCAATCCTTACCAATCTCCATTTCTTTTGTACCCACGTGTACCCTTCTGACCAAATTCTTGAATGATTCAAGCCGCTGACAACGCGGACCGAGCTGTGTACACGTCCTATCTCATGAAACCACCGTTGAAGAGGTCCACGCCCGGTCGTTTACGGAAACGGATTGGCTACTTCCCCTGCCACTAGCCCGGTGGCTGATGGTTGGTGCTCTGTGGGCCCCAAAATGATGTATGTGTTTAATCCTTGCCGTTCATCCTTTTTTAAAGATCATTTTATGGCTTGTTCCAAAAAATTAAAGGGATATAAATCTCAATTAGACCACAGGAAAACAATAGTGATTGGATATCCACCATTAAAATCCTCCTAATGCCCACTGTACTGTTTATTTGACATCCAATCTGTTGATTAGCTCATACAGACACAGATGAAAGGCAAAAAACAAAGATCAACTTAATCCAAAACTTTTATAGTCTCCAAAAAGTTTTAATGGCTGACGCTCATTCAACACTGTTTCCTATAACGTGGTCCACTTGTTTCATACCCTAAAATAATATAGAAAAATATATGTACGGCATGGATGAAACACATACATCTTGGTGAGCCCACAGAGCACCGACCAGCAGCCATTGGCTGATGGCATGGGGAATTTTACTCAACCACCTTCCATCTTTTTTACGGGAACGAATAAGGTGCAGCTCCGAACATGAGGCCCACCTTAATGTATTTACTTTATATCCACGCCGTTCATCTATTTTTAGCAGATACAGATATCTCATGTGCACTGCACCATATGAAATAGTGGCGATTGACCGTTAAAAACTTCCTGTGGGCCAAGCTGATATTTATTTTTACCCTTCATCCATCCAGGTCTGTGTTGGACGCCAAATAAACACTACAGTGGTTCTTAGGAAGTTTTTAATGGTGTGTGTTCAATCACCACTGTTTCCTATGATGTGGCCCACCTGAAATTTTGATCTACTTCAGTGTTTAACTCATTACATTAAATGAGATTAATGAGATGGAAAAAATTGGATGGACCGAGTGGATATACAAATACATATATCAAGGTGGGCCCCACGGTCAGGGCCTCTGGTACAGTGTATACCTGAACGAGTAAAAGCTAGCCTTATTCTGGTTTTACGGCTTACAAGACACGTTGGATTTTTCTCACGGAGAGTTTGTTTGGCAGCTTGGATTCCCTGATAATCGGTCCTGATAAGATTTCGCGTTTGGCGGTGGTAAAAGCACCCGTTTTGAAAGTAAAGTAGTGGAGACGCGAATCCAGTACGTATTATCATAGATTCCACCTGATGGCGTCAGTCATGACCTGAGTTAACTTCTGCATGCTGATTTCACTTTTGAAATTTGGTGGGCCCTATCATATTATTTAAGTAAGTGAATTCTACCTCCATCACTGGGTGGCTCACCACATTTCAACTGTAGGGTCTAAAAATCTGCACATTGTGTGATTTAAGTGGGCCAAATAAAAGGAAGTAAATGGGAGAGAAAACTTTGATTTTTCATAGCCAATCATAATGATTATGTGAAATTTTTATCTCACAATTACATTTTAAGTTAAAATTTAGCTATTTGAGTTAAAAAATCAAACCTATCCATCATTTATTCAGGTGGGTGCCACTAAAGAAAATAATTTTAAAAGGTAAGTGTTGTCATGTATATTATTTCTAATTGTGTGGTTAAAGTAAATTATGAATTGAACTCATATTTGGGCCATACTAGTAAAATGAGGTGATGCACTTGATGATTAAAGTGGATTTCATAACGGACTACACGTGATAATATTTTTACTCTATATTAACTTGTTCATCAAAATTAGTCCAAATCCACTTTAATAATGAGTGAGCCTTACTATTATGTTTAAGTGAAATCCATCTTAATCACTATGTTCATCATCTCATTTTAGTCATAAGCTCCACAAATTAATCCATTTGTAATTTAGGTGGGCAATGCGAGGGAGATAGATGATCACACTTAAAATTTGTAGGATTCATTTTGATCATTATATGAAATCCATTCTAACTATTAAATACCAGTTGAAATTTAGAAAATAGTTTAAAAAGTAAGCTTCACTTAATTAAAAATTAGGCTGATTTTTAGCCCCCATAATTAAAATAGGATAACACACTTAGCCATTAAGGTAGAATTTTCTTGGAATGTCAGGATGAGCCAAATGTGAGATTCCGTAGTATCTGTATGATATATGCTTGGGAAGTAAAAGTCACTTCACTGTCCCACAAACACAATTTTATTTTATTTTATTGAAATCCATTTATATAATGCTAAATATAATTACGAATTTCAATTCACATTAATTCCATGACAATTATGATTTTACCTTTATTAATTTCTTTTAAATTTCATTTTTATGAATATTTTCTCCAAACCATGGAATATTTTACGCGTTTGCCATAGAACTAGATGGGACACTTAACTAGTTAGCTACAACACAATGAAACAGATACGATGAGCTGTCATTACCAGTGGATTCCAATTCATGCCTAATCAACACTGCCAAACAACCCCTATGATATGCCGGGACTCTAGCCGTTGGATTTAGGTACTTTTGAGTGATGGAAAATTGTTCAACTTGTAGGGCTCTTCTTGAACAGGGATGTCAAAAAATTATCATTTGAATATTTTCAACCGTTGATTATACATAGGATCCGCCCTGTTCAAAATAACAGACCCACATTAACGATGAAGTCTAATTGAGAGAGCTTCCGTTCCCTTTTTTTCACTATACATGAGCGCGGTTTTGCTGGTAAACCCAGCACCAGCCACCCAGCTTATGTCTTAAGCCTTGTGGCCCATCATGATATATGTGTTTTATCTATGCTGTCCATCCATTTTTCAACTCATTTTAAGGCATGAGCCGATAATTGTAGCATATCTAAAACTCAAGTGCACCACGCAGCAGAAAAAAAATAGTGGGATGATGATGGACCCTGTTGAAACCTTTCTAAGGCCTTCAGTACGTTCATTTTTCATCGAAGACTTGATAAGCATTTAATTTTCACTGTTTTCTGTGGTCTGATCTACTTAGACTTTGGATTTATCTCATTTTTGAGTTGATACCCTAAAATGAGATGATAAAATGAATGGACAGAGTGGATAATATATATATATATATATATATATATATATATATATATATATATATATATATATATATATATATATATATATCATGGACGGGCCCACAGAGCTTTGACATAAGCTAGCCAGCCGGTGTTGTCATCAGCCAAACCGGGTCCACCGTAAACAGTGACAGTGACTGTATAAACGGTTTGGATCATTAGAAGGTGGGCCTGCAGTGTATCTAATCGAGCAGACCTGTCTCATGAAATGTCGAAAAATGGAGCGCAGTCTACTACTGGGTAGCTAGAACACAGGCGAGGCTTACTGCCGTATGCATGTGATAGACCTCAAATCTCAACCGTCCAAGTAATGAGAACAACTACAGATTGGTCATATAATCAAAATCAGATGGATTAAACAATCCTGACCTTTGGTTAATACACATTTTTATTTCAAATTTAGACCGTGTACCACATTTTATATCTACAGTCCATTTGATGTTCACTGATAAACCGGTTATGGATCAGACCACCAGCTAAGTTTTGGGATGTAGTTCATCTACATTTTGGGCCACTCTTTACACGGTTCAGATTTGAATTGTATCCCACGTGTAAGTTAGAAGACTTCACCCATCAAAACACCTGAATACACCATAGCCGTCAAAATTTGGCACGTGTGCCTGCTAGTAGGATATTGGAAGGTTATAATACACGCCTTCTCGTGTTGCCGGACATAGCGCTGTTTCTGTTCCGTTTCCTAACCTTCCATTTCACTGCACGTCTTCAAGAGCATCCCTCCCTTTGATAGATCTCCTCTTTACAGAATTCTCTACGAAAGGTATTCTCAAAACCCTAACTCCATACCTTTCTCTCAAAGCTCTCGATCGAAATCTCTATTTCAAGAAAAATCTCCATTTCAAGAATCTTTCTTTTCAAAATTCGAAATTTCAGCCCTTCCATTCGCTCGATTCCTCAGTTTTCTTAGATTCCGAAAACCAAATCTTTCTTTCTTTCCCTTCGTAGATCCAAATTAAGCAAAGATAACATTTTCGCTGTATTTCGAAATCAGCATCAACTTCCAAAAAAATAAAATAAAAATTCGAATGTGTATAACTCATCAAAACCGTCCATTTTTTGATGACTTTGAATCAGACCCAAATTGATCGATCAATTGTTTTAGCTTACTGATGTAAAATTTCTTTTTCTGCAAGTTTATGTGGTGTTCTGTTCACCCGGTGAAGGTTGTGATTTGATCGCGAGGTTTGGAATTTTTGTTTTAAGTCTGAATTACAAGTTTTCTGAATATCAGCAGAATCCTGTATTGCGTCCACCAACTTCCGATTTCAAATTCAGCTGAAAATCATGAAGTTAGTGGTAATTGGGTGCATTAATTGGTATTCGATTTGATTATTATTATTATTTTTTTTTCAGATATTGGAAGACTCGGAATTGAAATTGAGGCCTTGTTAGCAGAATTTCGGTTAGATTGATTGGACGCAAGGATTTCATAAATTTTCAAAGAGTTTATATGCTGAAGAAGTCTTTAATATGGACAGTTCAGAGACATAGACTGTGCTTTGAAGGGGAGTTTAATTTCTGAAGTTATTATCTTTGTACTGAAACCTACAATTACAGGGCCATTGCGAGAACCATGGCTTTTGATTTGAATTCAGTCTTGATGAAGTTAGGGGCGGTTTCCACGTCTGATCATGCTTCTGTTGTTTCGTTAAATATTTGCGTGGCGCTTCTTTGTGCATGTATTGTGATTGGTCATCTGTTGGAGGAGAACCGTTGGATGAATGAATCTATCACGGCTCTCGCAATTGTGAGTTTTATTTATTTTTTAATATGGTATGAATTTGGTTACTGGTGTTGATTATTTATTTATTTTTTGCATGCTTTGATGGCAGGGGTTGTGTACTGGAGTTGTTATTATGCTGACTTCTGGTGGAAGAAGTTCACACATCTTGGTCTTCAGTGAAGATCTTTTCTTTATATATCTTCTTCCACCCATCATATTTAACGCTGGGTATGTTGGACCTTCTGATCACTTTCTCTTCTAGTGAGCCTGTATTGATTTGGTTCTGTCAATCAGAAATTGCTATTACCTTAGTGAGCTTCAAAAAAATTCTATGAAGTGTTGTACCCAGAGTGCGTGTAATAAACACATGTGGTGATTGGGAACATTGATATTTTTGGCTGCTACATGGATGTGCTGATGGACAATTCTGACCATCTGACTGTTCTGAGTTTTTTTTTTTTTTTGGTTTTGGGGGGGGGGGGGGGGGTGTGTTAAACACCCTTTCAGGCAGCTGATTGGATAGCTGCCATGCTATCATTGTCTCAGGTTTTTTAATGTGGCTCATCTGCATGGTGGCCTAACTAGGTTGACAATCCTGAATCTCCTGATTGCTCTATACGAGTGCCACATACACATTGGGGATTTCTTTTTTGGCACATCTTATGGAATTGCTTTAAGTATAGGTTTAGTCTGGTAATGTATAACTAATCCCTGTTGAGTTTGCTTAGACCGCACTTGTTTATTATCAAAATAAAAGCAAGATATTCAGTATCGGTAATGGTGGCCACAACGGTTACCACTGTTATTGATACAGGTATCGTCCGTAACAGCCAATACAGGACCACAACGACCATTATGACCCCCATAACAGTTGACAATTTGTTTTGCTTGAAAAATTCTAAAAAAAAATCCAGAAAATTCAGAATAATGTAAATATTCCAAATCTATGTTCATTTTTTGTTTTGAACATGTTTATGGTAGCGTAACAGTCCACACTTTGGTGAGAGTGTTGTATTGGGCTGTCTAGTGAATTTATGAACATGGTTATGTGTCTCTAATGTTTACACATCACAATCAAGAATTAATATTAGAAATAAGAAAAAAGGCATATGAGGCATATGTACCACTTTTTTTTTTTTTTTTTTGAAAAAATTGCCCTCGAGGCTTATATTCGCCCAAATTGCTTCAATTTACTGTTTTAATCCTAAAAACTATAGTACGAGTAGTTGAAATCTGTTGTAGAGTGATCTAAAAAAGATTTTGGAATGAAAAAGTGAAAAAATGAGGAGAAAAATGGACTTATAGAGAAAAAGTGGCAATTTTTCGACTGTACGGGGTAATGGTCGTTATGCCCCATAATGGCTGATACGGTCCCAAAAAACCAACTACCCTGTTTCACCCTTGTATCATGTTACGGTCAGCCTTTATCTATATGTATCGGTCTTTATGGCCGTATTGTAATGGATACGGAACACCTTAGAAGTGTTGCATTTTCCTCTCTTCATAATGTTTATTAGAAGATGTTAGTTTTCAAGGTTAAAATATACATAACAAACTTTGGAGGCATGAAGAAGTCTATTTTTCATGGAGATCTTAATTAGTCTTACAGATGCAATTGATCTTCTCGTTTTTTGTCTTTCACTGTGTTGGTTACCATTATAGTGGACTTAAGGACTGACATGTTGGTATGTGGCATGCTGTTTTGGAAAATTACCAAGAGAATAGAAAACCAGAATACCGATTTAACCGTCCCACAAATATTGTTGTCAGTTTTCTGTCAAAGGGGTAAAAAGAAGGAAAACAAAACAAGTATTTAGCATGTAAGCTAGCTTCAATGGAACTGGAGTTGAGTGCAAGGACAACAAGGGATGTACACAATCACCATAGGAACTCTTTATTTGAACTAGATCCATGAAATTGCTTCAAGGCTAAACATTTCATTTGCTGTTGCAAATAGGAATCCAATGAGATTATGGACACATTGGCTGTGGAATGCAATATCAGATCTTTGCATTAGGAACAAGTTTTCTTGCCTTGATTGATGGGGACATCATGTGCACACGTGCACGCACACCACCCCCTACGCACATACGTAAGCAAAAGGAGGGCCCCACCATCGATCTGGCTTGATGGCGACGTTTAGGGAAGGCCTGCTAGCTAGAAGACGAAATTTTGATTCAAACGGTGGGCCTGATAGTCAAGAAAAGCCCATCATGAGATCTCATGATCGTGGCCCACTCGTCGAATTAATGTCATATTTTAGGTTTTACTTATTGTTATTATTTAGAACATCGTGAACGCTTTGGATTTCTTTGTTTGGTTTGTATTTTAGTTTACTTTACCACCAAGTAATAGGTTGCGCACATGGTGCGAGTTTTGGGGTATAGGATTTTTCCTATAAATAGGAACCCCTTGTAGTTCTTTTTATTGATTGGAGATTAATAAAAATTCTGCGTTTTCCTACTCTCTGAGTTGTGAAGCTTAAGTGGGTGCGAAACCCTCCTTTTTCGAAGGGTTAACTACCGTGGTGCGAAGCCATATTGATCCCGATTCACCCCCATCCTCCATCATCTTTTTTTTTTTTTCATCTTCCCCCATCATCTGTACCTCGAATTTGTCCCTTTTGTTGCATCAGATTTCGTCATTACAGCAGGTTTTTAGATTTCGGCCCGCAGGCGAGCTGAAACTTCGGCGGAGCACCACGCACAAACCGTGCATCAGATCGAGCTGAGATTTGGGGGTTTGAGAGTCCATCCCTGGCCGACCAGGGCCAATGTGGCCTTTTTTTTTTAAATAGTGGGCTCCACACACGTGCGGCTGTGATCACACACACGTGCGTCTGGACCATTGTTGCTGTCCGCGCGCGGGAACTATCTTCCGGTTTAGGGTTCCTTGAATTGAGATTAGGGAATCCCTTGGATTAGGGAATAGAGACTGATTCATATGCACGTGTGGTTGATTTTTATTTCCCTTTGAGTATTGTTTGGTTCATAATTTTCATTGACCCAGCCCTAACGTGTGTAGGTCTGGATCCGCATAGATTCCCCTTTAATTAAATGTTTGGATTTTCATATGGGATATGGAATTTGTGTGATTGTTTCTGAATTGGTGTGATCTAAGCCTGAAATCTTGCATATCATATTTAAATTCACGTCCTGCATCATTGATGTACTCCCTTTTTATTAGTAAATTTTGTTAGTTGTAAGAAAATCATCCAAGAAATTTTCATGCTAGAAGCAGAATATAGGAAGAAACAAAGTTGGAGAGGAAGCGGAATGGTATTACAAAGTATGTTGGTCGTCATAGTATGGCCCCATTGAGATGAAAGTATGGATCCAAGATGGTCTGATTACATCAGGAAGTAGTGCAACAGTTGGCAAGCATGACGAATTAATCCTTTTATCTCATAGCTCAGGCCCCAAATCCATGGGTTAAGTCCTCGGCCAAACCCTCCTTGTGGGCCCCAAATCCATGGGCTCCGCCTCACACGAGTCACCCGCCTCACACGGGTCCCAAATCTATGGGTTATGCGGGCCACTCACCCTGAGTATGCCCCTGCATCCCACAGGCCACCTCACTCGAACCCGATGTGAAAATGCCCACTGCATTAATCACCTCCAGTGAGGAGTTTCTAACATGAGACCTCCCGCTCTGATACCAATTTAATGCAAGACAACTAACCACTTGCTCTAAAAGCTCGAACTGATAGAGCATGACGAATTAATCCCTTTATCTTATAGCCCAGGCCTCAAATCCATAGGTTTGGTACTGGGCCGAATCCTCCTCGTAGGCCCTAAATCCATGGGTTCTGCCCCCTTGCGGGTCCCAAATATATGGGCTCTGCCTCACATGAGTCACCCGCCTCACACGGGCCCCAAATCCATGGGGTTATGCGGGCCACCCACCCCAAGTGTGCCCTTACATCCCACAGGCCACCCCACTCGAATCCAGTGTGAAAATGCCCCTGCATTAGGTACTTAAGTTCACAATCTTGTTCCCATGATTGTGCAACATTGTTTGTTTGGCACAGAGTATCCAGAAGCAAAGATACTTTGTATTGGGATTGGGTATGTTTTTCCCGATCTCAATGTCCATTTTTAATTAATTGTTACTTGTAAAACCAAAACCACGTAAGAAGTCTTCATGCTAGTTGGAGATTAAAGGGTAAGAGGATTGGCCTTTTGAATTAATTTCCACCATGTACATGCAACGTAGTATGCTGATGTAGTGTGTTGATGTCATAGTTTTGTGTCATGGATGTAGTGAATTGATCAAATTGAGGACTTGGAGGTTATCGGTTGATAGGTGGTAGAGATGATGTTGTGGAAAAGTAGAGGTGTACTGGAGATTGAATCAAGAGTTCCTTTCTGGCTTAAATTATGCCGATCTTGTTTGCCACATCCAAGGCTCCATAGTTTGGAGTCAGTCTCATATATGCCTTTTTGGTCCATCAAGCCTAATCAAGGTATTCATTTTCTTGGTTTTGATGTTGTACATCTTCTTGAATGCAACCTTGATCTTCTTCTTATCTCTGCATGTATGTTGATGATGAACACCAGGGTGGTTTTGTTTTGAATCTTCTTTATTGCGGAACTAGCATGAGTGGATATTTGAGTATCTGATAGTGGTCAATCTTATTCCTTGGGGACGCATTGATGTGTAGGGTACTTGAGGTTACATTCTTTCTTCGATGTCTTCTGCCGATGATACGTGATTGACATCTAGATCTTCTTGGCCTTGTTCATTAAGAGGTCAATGCACCTGATTTCACTGTCTTGGCAGCCTTTAAAGCCTTTTCCTTTGGGTCAATCTTCTTTCTAGCCTCAGCTTTAGCAAGGGAGCCTTGGTTGCTAAAGAAACTCAATCACCTTTCCTTAAAGATACAGAGGGAGCAACGTAAGGTCTGCTGTGGCCATTCTAGGGTTGAAGCTTGAGAGATGGCCATTCTAGGGTTGAAGCTTGAGAGAGAACGATAGAGGGCTACTAATACAAAGAAGTCAACCTAGTGGTCTTCTATTGTCACCTTATTGCTAGATATGGAGAATCTCTCAATGACATGAACTTAAGGTTTCTAGACAAGTTTGAAAAAGATTCTTTAAATAAGTCCTAACCATAGCTGCAAAATGCATGAGCAATCTGGGTGGTTGGGGGCTGGGAGCAGGATCAAGCTTATGAAATCAGAGTGGGAGTGGGAACAACACCTTGGGTAGAAGGTCCCTACGGCTATTGTCCTAGCCCTAAGACTGGAAGTGAAGTCACCATAGGAGGGCTTAAGGAGTTCTTTTCCTAACCTTTTTGCATGATTGTGTGAACATCTGACATGATCTTGTTGTGTTTGTTGGGCTTATTAGAGTATCCAGGAGCAAAGCCTTGAGTCTTGTGATACCTTGAGTGGTTGGAGGAAGCATGGGAGGAGGCTGCTGCCCTGGCCAGAATGAAGGCTTGGGATATCGTTCCTAGTTTTGACAAGATTTCACTTACTATGGTAAATCATCGTCATCATCAAAGCCAGCTGCCCTAGTGAGAATCGAGGCTTGGGATGGTGCTCCTAGTTTTGACAAGATATCGCGTAGCTTGGTAAGTCATCATCATCGTCGTCATCATCATCGTCATCATCATCATCATCATCAAAGTTTTATCCCAATTAATTGGGGCCAGCTATTCATGATGCAAGTTATGGCATAAGTTTGACATTGCCTGCCAACATGATTCAACCCTCCTTTATCTGGGCTTGGGACTGCAATGAGAGCAAAAAACTCCCACAGGTGCAATGTAATAGACAATTACGTAGGTTGATTACAATCAAGTGCTATCTAATAGTTTAGTACATACGTTGATTACAATCAATGAGTTACTTAGCGCGGTAAATGGTCTACCAAATTAAAAGGAATTTTCCTGTAATTTTGATCATTATTAGACAAGATCGGTAGTATGGTTTTGTTTAAAAAGATTTACATTGGCTATGAGGAAACATTTTGATGCTTTGCTGACTTGCTTTATTCAAGGTGATTGTTTGAACTTTGAAGCATGCAACAGTTGTTGCTATTTCAGATCAGTGTTGATATTTGGATAATGCATTTTAGTATTTTACAATGGGGATTTGGACAAGTGAATGTTGTTAAACCAACAGTCTTTAGGTGAAAGGAGCATCTGCAGTATGCATATAACATGAACAATGTCTTATGGTTTAAAGCATGCATCTAGTGTCCGGTATGGTAATAGTGGTGCATTTCTTTTTGTTATTGCAAAATTTGTTTCTTTTGAGAATTAGTGTTTGTTCACTAACCGTGTTGGACTACTAGTACCAGTATAGTCATGGATTAGGTACCGGTTTCGGAGTGCGACTCGCCTGTGGACTGAAATCGGTATGATTCACCCTGACTTGGTCTGTTTCGATCTTGTACATGTATGGTGACTTGTATCATTTTGGATCGAAACTGATTGATTCGATTTGGACAATATCGAGTCATATCGGATGATATTTAAAACTATGAGTATAGTTGTTTCCTTTGTATGTGGATGACTTGATAATTGCTGGAGGTGATTGGGATGATATCCTGTCAATAATAGACCACTTGTTCAGGGCATTAAGGGAGCTTTGATGTATCCTCAGGACCTCAACATGGATTTGAATATCAGTGTCGTATCAGGCGATATTGGCCATATTTTATTCGTATTAGTTGGGTATGATACGGGCTGAATCAGTCAACTCCAACACTTTTGGGCTTTATTAGCCTGTATTGGTGATACAGCCATGAAAGCCCAACTTTGGATTTATTTACTTATAATTTACTCTCATTTGTTGACTTTTTTTTTTTTTTAAATTCAACCATGAAGGAAGATTATAAAGTCCTTTCAAACTAGATCTTGGCCTATTTTGGGGATCAAAACAAAAGATTTGGGTGGGATTTGATGAATTGAAAAATGGTTCATTATAGGAAAACCAAAGAAAATTGTAACCCATCACTTGTTTTTCATGTTTTCATTTTTATTATTATATTTCAATGAGATGGACCCTAATGTACCAAAGAATGCCTGATTTGTGTACAATTAGCGCCCATTTGGTTGATTTTGAATAGGTCAAGTTGATAGACAACATTCTTACACCATTATATACAATTCTAGAATACAAAAAGAAAAATGATAGATTCATGGATATCTCAAATTTCCTTTTTTTCTGATATTTATCTTAACTCTTTGCATAAATTTTTATTTTTGACCGGTATGGCCATAACTAGTACATGATTCCCAAGTCATATCGTTTTTCGGCTGGGTTGACACACTCACCAATATTCAGAACCATGGTCTTTGCTGAAGAGGTGTTGGTTGAGATTCCAACCAATGATCCTTTTGTTGACAACATAGAAGTGTCTTCTAGTTTACACCATTTATAAAATATTCCTATACTTAGCAAAAGTAATGGAATTTTCTTGCACTTGAAAAATATAATAAGGTCAAATAAATTATAAACTAGTAAAAATAAAGAAAGAGCTATTTACCTGCAACATAGAAAAGCAACATCCATGCTTAAATTGTGTGCAAGTTCTTAGTTGTGTTGTACGTGTTACTTCTGAGGTAATTTGTGATTGCAGACAAGCTTCAAAATAGTGTGACTGAAATGAGTATCATCTATACTTTGCTATTTCTTTTCATGCAAAGAATCTTGTTGGATATGAATGGTGCAAATTTGTATTAAATGGCATATTTGGCGTATTTGTTTAATTTTCAGTCTTTGGGCCCTCTCAGATCCTTGCATTTATCAATCCTGGATTGGCCAAGGGTTAAATCCCGTGGCTCAATAATTGACAAGGTGTGTTTCAACATTGAGGTCTCGGGTTCAAGCCAGTGTATAAAAGAAATCCTGGATTGGCCAATCCAGGAATTTGCAATCCCTTGTTTGGGTTCCAAGGATTAGAATTGATGACTCCAAGAGTCCATTTACTACTGTTCAATTCCCAGAAATTGGGATTGAACTCTCCCTCCCTCCCTCTCTTTCTCACTCCCTCCTCCCCCACCTCAACAGATGTTTGCTTTGTCTCTGATAGTCATCCGACCTCTGTTTGATGTTGTTGACTCAAGTCTGACCACCATTCGATCACCTATTATAAGTATGAAATCATATCCTTTTTTATTGTTTATTTTCTCCTACCAAACATATTCCTCTTTCTTAAAAATCTGCCGACCAAATAATAGATTTACGAATTTCAGGATTTGCAAATTAAGTTTTGGGATTTGTGACTCCCAATCCAGGTGTCAACCAAACAAAAAGATTTGCAAATCCAGGAGTTACCAATTTAGGATTTACCACTCACAAGGTTCGGAACTCCCCTACGACTAGCAAGTTTCACCATCCAAAGGGCCTTTTTAACTTGAGGGCTGTTTGGATTGGGGCATTTGGATGCCATAAATATTTTAGTTACTAGGTATTACAATACCCAATTATTGAAATTGTTGGGAATTATCATCTGTGTTTGGATAACATTTGGGAGTAGGTGATTGTGATGCCCAAAAGTTGAATACCTGTTTGGTTCGGCTACCAGTTGAAAAACATAGGTGGTAATGATCCACAAAATAGTTTTGTCATTGATCTAGACCATCCATCATGTGGGTCCACACTTGGTTGCCCATCCCTCTTAAAGAATCACTTTGTTGGATGATTTTAAACGGTTAGGGAAATGGACGGTTGATATCGATCATACTACTATTGGTCATATCATTGATCTAGGCCATCCATTATGTGGGTCCCACCCTTGATTGCTCATCCATGTCAACAAATCACATTTGTTGGATGATCCTAGCTGTTTGTTCAATGCCAACGGAAATGGATGGTCCATTGATCATACTAAAAATGGTCCAATCATCAATCTAGACCATCCATCATGTGGGCCCCCACCTTGATTCTCCGTTCCTTTCAAAAGTTCATTTTGATTGGATGATCCTAATCTTCCAATCATGCGTAGGGAAAATGGACGTTCCATATTGGCCATAGTAAAAATGGTCCAATCATGGTCTCACTCTTGATTGCCCATACCTAGAAAAAAAAAATCATGTTGATAAGGTGATTCTAACTGTCCAACCAGTGCTTAGGGAAATAGATAGTTCATATTGGTCATACTACGAATGGTCTGATCATTGATCTATACTATCCATCATTTAGGTCCCACCTTTGATTGCCCATCTTGACCATCCCTCCCAAATTCACTTTGGTCTTGTGATTCCAGCTGTCCAATCAATGGCTAGGAAATGGATGACCCATCTTGACCATGTTGCAAACAATGCCATCTTTCATTTAGACCCTTCATCATGTGGATCCCCCCTTCGATTGCCCATCCCTCTTAAAAATTCACTTTGGTCAAATGGTCCAAGCATCAACTCTTTCCCACCTTTGGTTGTGCATCCATGTTGTTGCTGGTGGAATCTGTACATCCCAGTATTTTTTGGACAATGAGATTCCCCATTTTTGTGGTATTGAGACTTCCACTGAGCATTTGAATATCTGGTATTCCAATGTCCAATAGTCCCCAATCACAAAAATTGCACTTCAAGTGGAGAATGGGATTTCCGGGAATCCAAGTGCCCCCAATCCAGACTGACTATAACTTCTATGACAATCCACTTTCATTTTATCACCTTTTTCCCACCTTGGTTGTGCATCCTTCTTGTTGCTGGTGGAATCTGTAAATCCTAATATTTTTTGGACAAGAGATTCCCCATTTTTGTGATATTGAGATGTCCACTGAGCATTTGAATATCTGTTATCCACTGTCCAATAGTCCCCAATCGCAAAAATTGCACTTCAAGTGGAGAATGGATTTCCGGGAATCCAAGTGCTCCCAACCCAGACCGACTATAACTTCTATGGCAATCCAATGTCATTTTAGTCTGCCTTGGGTAGATTGCCACCTAGGGCTGTTCACGAGTCAAGTCAGCTCGATAAACTCGCTTGACTTGACTTGAGTCAGCTCGGATTGACTCGGCTTGAATGACCGATTCAGGCTGAGTCAAGCTAAATTTTGGAAGCTCGAGTTGAGTTCGAGCCGAGTTCGAACATAGGGCATTTCATCTCGACTCGACTCAAAGCTATATATATATATATATATATATATATATATATATATATATATATATATATATATATATATATATATATATATATATATATATATAAGTTAAAAAAAAAAAACAAAACAGCAACCCAACCCAACCCTAGCCTCCCTTTTTTTTTACCGAGTCTTGGATTTTCCGGCATGTGGGTCAAATTCCCGGTTTTTGCTTTTTGCAGTTGAGTGGTCTGAAATGTGTACTTTTTGAGTTGAAAGTCAAAAGGTTCTTTGATTCGGCTGCATTTTCTTTTAAAAAAAAAGAGAATGCGAATCTACTCTGCCTACTTTCGAGCCACTAGAATGTAGATCCCGTGATCTGCATTCCCCTGTTTTTGAGTCCTGAAACTCAAATATGCTTTTGTAGTTTCTAACAAGGCATAAGAAAATCAACATCTTGTTCGGCATTTTTCAACCATTCATACAAAACCCATATCAGGCTCTGCATTTTTCAGCCATTTATTTAATAACCATCTCAATCTCTGCATTTTTCAACCATTCATGAAGAACCCATCTCACCCTAAGCATTTTTCACATACATTTGTGGAATGCCCTGTTTTTTTGCATTTTTATATAGAACATACAAAATCCACAATCTGCGTTTTCAAATCATTCGTACAAAACCCGACTCGAGGGAACAAGCTTGAGCTCAACTCGAGGTAAACTCGACTCAACTTGAACCACTAGCTTGACTTGAACTCGACTCGACAGCTTTGGCAAACAAGCCAAGCTTCAATGTCGAGGTCGAGCTCAAACTCGAGTACAACATGGACAAGCCGAGCACTCGACTCGGCTCGATGCCCACCTCTACTGCCACCTCTTCTTTCTATCCTTATTCCTTCCACTTTCTGCACAATGTGTTTTTTGTACCTCTCTCTCTCTCTCTAAATATGTTTCTGGATATAGGCACTAATTACTTAACTAGTTGTTTGGATTTCGGGTGTGATCTTGAATTTCTGTGGATAAGCTTGATAATCTTTCTTCTTTTCATTTATTTTTATTTTTATTTTTATGTATCAGGTTTCAAGTGAAAAAGAAGCAATTTTTCCGCAATTTCATGACAATCATGCTGTTTGGCGCAGTTGGCACATTGATATCTTCTGCAATCATATCAGTTAGTATGTTCCTATTCTTTCTCTTCATATCTGTTTTAGATTAGATTTCTCATTATGCCTCTATTATTCTCTTAACTTCATTAGTGGTCAGCATTGTTACATTTAACAGGAAAAATTCTCTTTTATTTAAATTGCCTTGTGCTAGATGCTAGAAGACAAGCAATCTCCATGTCAGGCTGATTTGTATTGTGCGTGTCTGAGACTAGCATTGACGGCACCAGTTAACTGACTGTGAAGTTGTGCTTGCATACAAAAATTAGGGGTACATCTGTATCTAGGTGTTTGCATGCAAAAATTTGGATTATGCGATATGAACCATATGTCAAAATTCTTTTCTGGTTGCCAGTAAAAAAAAATATAAATGTTATTTTACTTGTGGCCCTTGATAGAGTGGAATGGCAGACAAGATTCATGTAGCCAACCCCATTAATTAGGATAAGGGTTAGATGATGATGATGATTATTTCACTTGATGATTAAGTCCACTTGATTCGTAAAGTTAACTTAGTAGCTTTTAAGAAGTCATGCATAAATCCAAGCATTGTGGAAGGGACCCTCAGATGATGACCAATTGGCACTAGAGAATGGAGCCCTTGTTGCCATTAAAAAAATGTAGATATTAATTTTGATGGCCTCGATAGAGTGGAATGGTGGAACATGATTCATGTAGCCGATCCTATTAATTGGGATAAGGCTTAGATGATGATGATGATTATTATTATTTTGCTTTGTGATTGTCTACTTGAATCTTGTAGCCAAATTAGCAGCTTTTGAGAAGTCATGCATAAATCCAAGCATCACTGTAGGGACCTTTGGATGATGACAGATTGGCAGCAGAGAATCGATTCCTTGTGAATTGGCAGAGCCAGGTGCTCTTATTTACGGCGGTAGGGACTCTTGCTTCCACTCACACCAAACTTTCACTTAAGCGCTTCATCTTCATTATAGTAAATGCGAGGTTCAAAATGGTGAATCGTAAAATTGCCGAATGGCCTGTGCAGATGGAGTTGAAGTAGGTGCATTGGGCAAAACATTGCATGGTATATGTTGGAAATGGAATCTTTCCAATAGTCCATTCAAAGTACAGATATGCAAAGTTGAGTAGGTGGGTCTGCTGAAATTCAGTGTAAAATGTGAAAACTAAAGCTGAACAAATCCAGTTACAAAATCTTATCTTTATGAATAACAACAAGCTATTTAATAAAAGAGATGGCACACCAAGACAAGTGGACAAACTCTTAATATGAAGAGGTGATCTCAATGCATCTTCTTCAGTTAAGGCGTCGATGTAGTCATGTAGATAGCATTTACTGAAATCACTTCCCACACATTTAAGTTTTCTGAAAAAAATGAAAAGAGGAAAAAAAAATTCTTAGCCCCCCTTGAAGAGGGGCTTCCACCCTGTTAGAATTACACAGACTAGCCAGCCTGCAAATGCCATTCTAATTCCTTTCTCATCATGTATTTCATGTGCATTGAACCAAATATTGCCATTATCACCTGCCCCAAATCTTTGTTATTTATTTCATGAGGTGCGCTCCAGTGGTACCTGTACCATTGTACAGGCAGATGTGGGGCCCATGAGGTATATGAAGGACATCCAACCTGTACATCAGATGCATGAGCTCATGTTGCCCACACATATAAAAAAGCAGCCCGCCTAAGGTGGGCCGCTGTACACAGAGCAACATGGGAGGAAACACCCACCCTTTCTTTTCACCGGGGCCCGCCTAAGTTGTAAAACAGCTTGATTTTGGGTCTGACCCTTCATCAAGGACAGATGAAGGGTGTAAATGGCCTAGATTGCAGATACACTACATGGTGGACCTCCTATTCAAATCAATGGTAGGCATCGACTCTCTACTTGTTCTGTATAGTCTTGCCGACCTGATTTTTGGATCAGGCATATTTTTGGTTACTGGAGGTAACTGGAGATCACACATCAGATGAATGGGTTGTATGTCATCATTTGGGTCCCACTTCTGTCCAGTACCAGTATCATCGGACTGTGCCCTGATTGACTTAAAAATCATTATCATGTTATCCAGATTGGGTTAGTCTTCTAGCTTCTATGTTAAAACTTTAAGTTGCTAGATAATAGCTTAGAAGTTATATCAGTAGTTGCTTAAATGCTTTACCCAATTACTTAATGCTTTAACATAAAAGTTGACAAAATCAAAACATTTTTGAGAAACTAGAGAGACGTCAAGCTTTGAATCTTGAACTCTCCATGTATTTAATGTGCATTAGGTGAGTAAAACTGGAAGGATGACTCTTCTTTTCTGTATGTGCATGTGTTCTCGATATGTTGTTTAGAAAGTAGTAGCTTATTTCTATGTATATCAGCAACAGTTTTGGACTATTTTGCCCTGATAATTAGTTTTTAAGAGTCCTCAACCTAAAGATTTGGAAGGATGTATGAGGGATTTACGACATAGTTTCGGGGTATTTGGGGCATCATCAATTGAGGTTATTTTCCATATTTTAAAAAGGCCTTCAGCTCCTACTTAACCTCTCCCTGATTTCCTAGCTGCCTACTTCATCTTTCCCAATCTCTCTCTTCCGTCCTCTCTCCATGTGCAATGCACGTGCCACAACCTTGGTATGTAATAATCCAAGTGACTTATTGATAAGACTAGGCACTCACCAATAGTTATGGACACCTGTAAGAAACTTTTTTAGAAGGGTTCAAGAGTCACTGTTGGACACTAAATTCTTTTATTGATCAGAGGGACACTGCATATTGGGATAGTGTCCCCTGTATCTCTGTTAAATTCAATCTATTGTGCTAGTTTCTTTCACTTGCCTTTTGATTTGAGGGTAGAGAAGTGGCTTAATCTTAATCCCGAAAGGAAACTCTCTCCACACTGATTGATTTGTGCCTACTCTCTGCATTGGCCTAAGATAAATAGTTTCCTTTCAGACTTCTTTTTCTTGAAGGGTATACACTGTTTTATCTCTTAAATATCATGTCTTAATTTCCCTCGAAAACCAGTTGATGGATGTCAAATATGCTTTTCATGAATGCCTTCTGGAACACGTTTCTATCACTTGCTGCTCAAAGAAAGGAAAAAAGAAAGAAAGAATGTCTTTATCACTCAACATGCTCGATTATACATCCCGACTGCCCATTTCATGTTTATAGGTCAACAAAGCTATGCATGAGCTTGTACCGGTTCCAAGGGTATGGTTTGAATTGTTATACCAGATGCTTGAAGATGATGGGTGCAACTTTGTTGGGTGGTTTGGAACTTCGGATATGGGTGTCACGTATGGGTATGGGCCTAGATCTAGGACACCCTTTTACTCCCAAATTTTATGATACAGGGATATGGCTATATCTGTAATACTTTTATTATCATAATATTTTGAACATTCTTTCTATTAATTTCCAAATATGTTTGTATTCTATAATGACTTTTTGATATAAACTATTTGGGCATGGCTGAGTCATATTTGCACCAATATGGGTCCTATACCCATATAACTGTTATGTCACAGAAAATATGGATCCCTCAGGGATTTGAAAGATCTAGGTGTCATGGGGTGCAAGCTTCTATCTACCTGTATTTACTTGTTAAGAAAAATAAAACATAACTATGATATGCATTTTAAATCTTTTATTATCTTCACTTATTTTACTACTTTGTGTAAGTTCCATTTTCCAGCTATGTCATCAATTCATATGTTTGTGTTTGATAGAAATGAGTACGAAATTATGGAAATATTAGCTGGTCATATTCATTCTACTTCTCTAACTCTCTCGCTCTCAATCCAGGTGCTATGTTTCTATTTAAAAGGTTGCAAATAGCTCCTCTGGACATCGGAGATTATCTCGGTACTTTCACTATATCACATGCTCTCCATCTTTCTTCTCCCCCCTCGTTTCAGCTATACTCTGTTTTTAGCGCTCATATTTTTGTGCTCACATCTGGATTATGCTTCAATACCTGCAGCAATTGGAGCAATCTTTTCTGCAACAGACTCTGTTTGCACCTTGCAGGTTCAAAAACTCTTTGCACAGCTGTGTTGCTATCTCAACTAATAAAAATAAAGACTCACTGCAACTAAAATACCTTTCATCAAATGCAGGTTCTTAACCAGGATGAGACTCCTCTACTGTATAGTCTTGTGTTCGGGGAAGGTGTTGTCAATGATGCAACATCAGTGGTACTGTTTAATGCAATTCAGAGATTTGATCTCACTCACATCAACTCCAGCATTGCTTTGAAGTTTGTTGGCAACTTCTTTTCTTTATTTATCCTAAGCACCTTGCTGGGAGTTGGGGTAAGTTACTTCCTGTTTATGTTAGTGCTGTTGTTTTTATTGTGATTTGAAGTTCGTAGGGCAAGTTTATTTTGTCTCTGCCCATTTCCATGATGTGGAATTGTATTCTCTGATGATGTGTTTTATCTGTTTTGCAGACTGGGCTACTTAGTGCATACATTATAAAAAAACTGTATTTTGGCAGGTTTGTTAACAGCAGAATTCTATGATTTTATTAGTGTTCTGGTGCAAATGTTCTGCGTCATGAAATTTTCTTTGGTGCCTCGGCCACTGTCAACTTCCTTTCTTTCCATTATTTCTTGTCGAGAAATTCTCATGAGATTTAGTTTTTCAGTTATTTTTGTTTCAATTCACTTATTCGCATAGATAAAAACATAATATCCGAAATTTTCTATGAAATTTTATTGTGTAGCTTTTGAGAATTCTCATCCAAGGTCACTTTTTTATTATCCTTAGTTATTTGACACCATTACTGCATATTATGACGGCTAGAATTCAAGAAACATTTTTGTTTGTTTTTTCTTTGTAAAAAATCTAATGATCGAACTTCCTATTCCAGGCATTCTACTGATCGTGAGGTTGCACTCATGATTCTGATGGCTTACCTTTCCTATATGCTAGCGGAAGTAAGATTCTACTATGATCTCGGATGATAGATTTCTTTTTCTTTTTCTGGTTCCAGAAGTTCCACCAAATTGAATGCTTAAGCTCTCATTGAATTGCACATAACATGGTTATTCTATATTGCAGCTGTTCACCCTAAGTGCTATTCTTACGGTATTCTTTTGTGGGATCGTGATGTCCCACTACACCTGGCATAATGTGACTGAGAGTTCCAGAATTACCACCAAGTATGTTAAACGGCTGGAAGAGCTAGTCCAAACCATTGTGGCCCACTTCCATTCATGTATCTCTTATTGTCTACATACAATTGACACAAGCTGTTTACTGCTGTTTTGAATTTCTGTTTATTGATCATTGCAGGCATGCTTTTGCAACTTTGTCATTCATTGCTGAGATATTTATCTTCCTCTATGTTGGTATGGATGCATTGGACATTGAAAAGTGGAGTTTCGTGAGTAGTAGGTATGTGTTCAAAACTTAACTGACCTTTGTCTACAAGGAAAGGGGGAAAAAAATCTACTCAGCTTGTCACCAATTTTCTGAGATTGTTGAATGTTTTGCACGCATCCTTTATTTTTGAAATATAAGTGTGGAATACTCTCTCTCCTACCATATTTTGAAAATAACTTTGTTGAATAATGCCAGAAGTGCATGATCTTGGGTTCATTTGGAAGAAAACAAACTAAATATGTTTTCAAATGTGACCAATTTTGTCATTTGGATATTAAACATGAAACATTTAGACGGGGTTAGGTTAGGCTCGCAAGGCCATATTGTCCCCGCCATGCGTTTGAACACCAGTTGCCCGATCGGGCAAAGTTGGCGCATGTGGAGAAATAAGGGAACATGTGTCCATTACATTGATAGGTGTAATAAAGGGAGCAGTTGGTTTTCGTAAGGCTTACGAAAGGGCTGCCTACATGGGGTTAGGAGCAAGGCCACCTGTCCCGTACTTTCCTCTCAATTGGGTAGAGGTTCGACATGTGGACTGCATATGTTCAAATCGTTGATAGGCAAAGAAGCATCCGAGCCGTTTGAAGGGCCACGTGGAGATAGTGAGGACTGTCGAAACGATTGACTCTGATTAGGGGGCATTAGAGGACCTATTCGGGTGTATCAGAGACGGAGACAACCACCTACGTCAATGCAACTCTCTTTGCGGATGGGAGAGGAGTTTTAGATGGGGCCCGCCGGGCCATTTTGAAGACCCCACATGCATTGTATGGTCATCAGGAAGTCCCAACTTTGAGATGATACGTGTAGGCTGCTTAGGAGACCTTTTTAGTCGTAGGATTTTTATTTTGTATCGATCCAACCGTTGGATTTTATCGATTAGGCCATCGAGCCACCAGATCTTCTAGATTTAGTTCCCTTAGACTCTGATCTTGCTTCCTAGTGGAGTAGTTTGAGAAGAAAAATAAAAAGAAAGACTTTCTTGTGTGATTGTATTTTTCCTCTTTGTTTTTTGGGGTTTGTGAGAAACCCTTTCTTCCAATTGAATTGTGGAAGGGTAGAGGCTTCTTTGGTGGTGGATTCCTCCAAGATAGATGCATTATCTTCATTCTCTTCTCCAACGAGGTATTCTACTTCTCTCTCTCTCTCTTTTTTTTTTTTTTTTGTGGTTTTTTTCCCTCTTTCTCTTCCCGTACAACCTTTCTAAACCTGTCAAAACCTAACTCAATCGATTCTTTTTTCTCCTAACCCATCCATGTGTGGACTTGCACACATGCACGTGCATTCGTACGGACCTTCACGTGTGGGTCCCGTTTCGTATCTTTGCCTCCTTGATCTCCTTCCTACCCCACCTCATCCCTATATCCATTGATCCCTAGAACCCCGTTTCCCAAATCTTAATTCGTGAACCTAAAATCCTAACAAAAATATAATTTTCTTGTAAAACCTTTTCTAAACCAAAAGTTTATTTGCGTCATTGTCTATTCACATGTTTGTTGCACTACCCGCCTCCAAGTGGGCCACTCTTGAATTATTTTATATTTTCGTGCACCGCGTATATGATAACTCATGACTTTTGTGTTGCAAATCTGAATTTCTAAATCTATTATGTGGATATGTTTGATTTTACATGTCGATTGTTGAAATTAATGCGTAATTGATCTCTCATCTTGCATCCTAAGTTAGTTTCCATCGTCCTACATCAAATTTGGTATTAGAGCCTAAGTCTAGCGTAGGGTAGGTGTTCGACGAAATTCCTATACCCATAGTAGAGTATGTAGATCGCATATAGCTTGCTGAATTTTTTGATTTGGTTTGCTGGATTTTCCGCTTAGGTATTTTAAAAGTCCTATATTGCTAGAATTTTCAGATTTAGTGACTTTAAGACACCTAGTTGTTGAATTTTTAGTTTTGGCTTTATTAGAATCATTATAGGATTGTCCATAGGGTTTAAGGTACTTAGGGTCATCATACATACAGCACATGTGCATCATATATTGTCACGTTGGGCGTCATTAAATCTGATTTTTTCATCGCATTCATCATATAATACACATAGCTAGGTTTCCTTTCATTAGAGTCATTTAGTGTATGCAAACGTGATCAAGTCACGATTTGGTCTGTTCCCCACCATGAACCTGGATTAGATTGCTGAGGCTCAAGAAAAGATTAACTGACACACAATAAGACCACTACTGAACAATTGACTGCTAGCAACCAGCGTATCACGCGACTGGAGGCTTACCTCTCATAGTATCCCCATCACTTGGAAATCCCCCCGGTCTCAGGCAGGAGAGCCAGCGGATGAGGATCCAGTTGAACAGGGTCCAGTCCTAGTAAAATCCATTAGGTATCGTAATAGGAACTTTGGTCAGGGAGTAGGTCATGTAGGACCGCACGCCCACGCGCCTCGTAGAGAGTCTCAGGTTATGAAGAGCATCAAAGTCGATGCTCTCAATTTTCATGGTCGCTTGAACCTGAAGCATTTCCTTGATTGACTAGTTGACATGGACCACTTCTTTGAGTGGCAGGACATGTCAGATCATCGTCGAGCAAGCTTCGCTAAAATGAAGTTGATGGGTCAAGCCAAGTTATTCTGGACCAATCTAGAGCAGAAGGCGGAGCAGCGTGGAGATGAACCCATTACATCATGGGTTGAGATGAAATAACTTCTTAGAGAAAAATGCATCCTGCTCTCCTACTATGATTACCTTTTGGATTAGTGGCAGTCCTTGAAGCAAGGTCAATTCCTGTATCAGATTACATTGAGAGATTCGAGGAGTACATGATGCGATGTGATGTTGATGAATCCTCTGTTGTGACCCTATCTCATTTTAGGATGGGCCTGCGCCTTGAGATTAGGCATGAGCTCATCCCTCATGATGTTGGTACACTAGTGGAGGCCTACCTTAGGGTAGATGAGCTTGAACGATACCTAGTGCAACCGACCATAAAGCGATTTGGGTCTCGTGATTCTAGTGGCAGGGTTGCTCCTTGGGGAGCCAAACTTAACCCTAGGAGCGAGACTAAAGCCCCAACTGGTAATCCCACCTATAACAAATATGTTAAAGGTAAGGGTCTAGTCAGCACTAGTTTGAAGGGAAGTGAGCACATGCAGTGTTTCCGTTGCAATGGTTATGGTCACCTTGCAAAAGGAATGCCCAAACAAAGAAAGAGGTAAAACTCTCATGATAGATGAGGCAAATAAGGATGACGAGGGCAATTGCGATGTAGAGGAACATGAGCCTAATATTGGTGCTAGTGATGAGGAGTTTGATGAACAGGAGACCCACACTCTCGAAGTAGATAGATGCGCTTTTGCCCAAGATAAAGAAAGTGATGATTGGTGCAGGAACACGATCTTTTACACTTGTACCAATGGTGGAGAAAAGAATTATAAAGTGATCATGGACAGTGGTAGTTGTGCTAACATGGTCTCTACTAGCATCGTGAGTTGTCTAGGCTTGAAGGCCGAGTCTCACCCTCAGCCCTACAGAGTGTCGTGGGTTGATGAGTACTCCATTTCGGTCTCTCAACGATATTGTATCATCATCCAGTTTGGGTCATATAAGATTCGCTGTGGTGCAATGTGGTTCCCACCTGGTTATTTGACTTGGATGTTACAATATTTGGTCGCTCGAATATTTGTACATTCATATTTGAGGCAAAAAAATCATATTGAGTCCACTTCTACCTAAGAGCATACCGGAAAAGAAGGAAACCACCAACAAGGGTGATCCTGGAACTTCGAGGAAGTCTAAGCCTAAGTTCTCTTCACATCATTAATGCAAAAGAATTTGAAAAAGAGACTAGGGAGGATTCAGAGGTGTATGCCCTTGTGACTAGAGAGGTTACTCCCTAGGTTGGTGTAGAGTTGCCTAGTGAGGTGATTTCGGTGATGGAGGAGTTTAGCGATGTCTTTCCTGATGGCCTCCCGAATGAGCTACCACTTAATGAGGGACATCCAACATACCATTGGTCTTGTCTCCGGGTCGACTCTCCTAAACCCTCCTCATTATAGAATGAACCCTATGGAGTATGCAGAACCTAAGAAGCGAGTTGATGAGTTTCTTAAGAAAGGGTTCATTCATGAGAGCATAAGTCTATGTGCTGTGCTTGCCCTTTTGATTTCCAAGAAGGATGACACATGGCGTTTATGTGTGAATAACAGAGCCATCAACAAGATCCGTTAAGTACCCATTTCCTATACCGCGTCTTGATGATACGTTGGACATGATGACCAATGCCACAATTTTCTCCAAAATAGACCTCAAGAGTGGGTACCACTAGATCCGTATTTTCCTAGGTGATGAATGGAAAACTGCCTTCAAGACGAAAGATGGACTATACGAGTGGCTAGTCATGCTATCTGGTGTTCACAACCCAAGTGTAGGGTCGCGATGTAGTAATAATCTTGGTGAGACCGAAGTTGAATCAACAGGGACTAATCTCGTGCGTATTCTGAAAACAACTAGAACTAGAATTAGAAGAAGATGAAAATCTAAATTTGGAAGTATAAAGAGTAATTGTGAATTATTTAACTAAAACTTGTAAATTCAAAGGTGGAAAACTAGGATTTCCAAGGATCCACTTACAGGTTCTTAGGATGCTACCTTGCTTGATTCAAGGACGAAGAGATTTGTCAGATGTTTGAACTTCTCATGGACTTAATCATCAATGGATGAGAGTTGTAAGGATTTGGAAAAGTTTCCATCACCTAACCATGACCAGGAAAGAGAAACTCTTAGCCTAGGAAAGGGAAAGGAAAGGCAAACAACAGGATCTACCGATCACACAACCAATCATAAGAGAATTCTGAAGGTTAGGAAGGATTCCATCATCCTACCATGCCCAAGGGACGATTGGGAACAACAGGATCTCCTAATTTCACAATCTCAATTCAGGAAAAGAAGATATCTCAAGCTATCGCAGATCTATTGTAATTTGAGTTGCAACAAACCATTAAAAACTAAAAATATTCCTTCATAATCAAACCAAAATCCAAGAGAGTTCAATAAACCATGAATCAAAACAAAGAAAACATCCCAATCACACTACAAGCTTCACCTCTTAGCCCTAGCTAAGAGGTTTAGCCAACCATAGACATGATTGAAGTAGAAACTCTTAAGAAAAATATAAAAATAACTAAGGAAAGGGAAGAAAAACTCTTGGCGATGGCTTCTCCACGCTCTTGCTCCACTCCTCAAATCCTAGATGATGCCTAGGGATGCCATGGGGACCCCTATTTATAGTTTTGTATCATCTCTTTTCGCATCGAGTTGGAAATTTTCGGAATCCGTCTTAAATTTACGCAGTCCGCACAAGATTTGCGTAACTCTCGGCTGGTCGTGGACCATCCTCGACCGGTTGAGGGTCACCTTCGACTAGTCGTGGACCATCCTCGACTGGTCGAGGATGTCGGGAATTTAGAAGATTTGGTCGCCGGAGTTTGAGTCGAAGTTCTTTCGACCGGTCGAGTAGGCTCCTTCGACTAGTTGAGCAGGGGCTTGGACTATTTGAAGGATGCCGATTTTTAGGGCTCCTTTTCTCCTATTCAAGTTTCAATGCTCCTCCTTCCTCACTTAGTTTTCTTGGATCTTTGGCATGTGAATTCTTCAGTCTTGGTCTCATTAGATCCATCTTTGACCTTGGTGATTTTTTAGCGTTAAATCTATGCTTTTAGCATCCTTTTCAATCCAAGCTCTTAAATTCATCTTGTAACACAAACATGATTAAAGTAGAACATTAAGCATTATCATGTTCATAAAATCAAGTAATAAATGGGGTCCAATATGCAATATTTGACCCTTAACATTTGGGCTGATCAATACCCTAGGTACATTTATGCGAGTGATGACCCAAGTGTTGAGACCCTTCATGGGGAAGTTTCTAGTCGTGTACTTTGATGACATCCTTATTTATAGCATGACCAAGGAACAATACCTCCACCATCTAAGGAAGTGTGTGGGATCTTTAGGGCAGAGAAGTTATATGCCAACCTCAAGAAGTATTCGTTTTTGTCTAGTATTGTCATCTTCTTAGGTTTTATCGTGTCACCTGAGGGTATGTCTGCGGATCCCGAGAAAGTCAAGGCCATAATTAGTTGGCCTGAGCCGCGTAATATTTATGAGGTGCGTAACTTCCACGGCTTAGCCACATTTTATAAACGGTTCATTAGAGGGTTTAGTTCCATCATGGCTCCCATTACCGATTGCATTAAAAAATGGGAGTTCCAATGGATTAAAGTAGCCTCTAGAGCGTTTAAGGAGATCAAAGTCAAGATGACCGAAGTTCCTGTCATGCGACTTCTAGATTTTTTGCAAGCTTTTGAGGTCGCTTGTGATGCATCTGGTGTAGGTATAGGTGGAGTGCTTAGTCATAAAGGGCACCCTGTCGCTTTCTTTAGCGAAAAACTGAATGAAGTGAAATGAAAGTATTCTACCTATAATAAGGAATTCTATGCGGTAGTGCAGTCCTTGCGCCATTGGCGACATTATTTATTACTGCAGGAGTTCATCTTATTCTCTGAATATGAGGCTTTGCGCTATCTCAGCTCGCAAAAGAAGATGAACCCGAGGCATGCCAAGTTGGTCCAATTTCTCCAAGAGTACACTTTTGTGTTGAAGCACATGGTCGGGGTTGAGAATAAAAATGTTGATGTGTTGAGTCGTAGGGTTGCGTTACTCCACTCCATGAGCATCGAAGTCACTAGGTTTGAGCGTTTAAAGGAAGATTATCTTAGTTGCTCAAATTTTGGAGAGGTGTACGTATCATTGTTAGATCGTCAGTCTGGGGATTGTAGTGAGTTTGTCTTTGTTAATGAGTTTTTGTTTAGAGGTGATAAATTATGTATACCTCGTACGTCCCTCCATGACTTTTTTGTCTGGGAGCTTTATGCTGGAGGGATAACTGGTCATTTTGGGTGTGACAAGATTATTGTCTTTGTAGAGGAGCGCTTTTATTTTCCAAGTCTCAAGCGAGATATGGCTAACATTATAGGGCAATGTAAGACTTGTCAGCTGGCAAAGTAGAGGAAGCAAAACGCCGGTTTATATACACCTTTACCAATCCCCCACGCCCCATGGGTTGATATTAGCATGGATTTCGTGCTTGGGCTCCCCAAGACAATAAACATGCACGATCAATTTTTGTAGCTGTGGATCGTTTTTCGAAAATAGCTTACTTTCTCCTATGTTCTAAAACGTCTGATGCCACTAACGTGGCTAAGATATTCTTTGGCAGTAGTTTGAGAAGAAAAAAAAGAAAGACTTTCGTATGAAGGTACTTTTTCCTTATTTTTTTAGGGTTTGTGAGAATCTCTCCCTTCTAATTGAATTGTGGAAGGGTAGAGGCTTATTTGGTGGGGATTCCTCCACCATGCATTCTTTCTCTTCCTCTTCTCCAACAAAGTAATCCACTTCTTCTCTTATCTTCCTTCTTTCCCTTTTCTTACAACCTTTCTAAACTTGTCAAAACCCAACCCGATCCATCCCTTTTCTTTTTTCTCCCAACCCATCCACGTGTGGACCCGCATGCAAGCACGCACATGCGTCCGTACGGACCTCCACGTGTGGGCCCTGGTTTGTATCTTTGCCTCCTTGATCTCCCTCCCACCCTACCTCATCCCTATATCCTTTAATCCCTAGAACTTTGATTCCCAAATCTCAATTCGTGAACCTAAAATCCTAACAAAAATCTGATTTTTTTGTAAAACCTTTACCAAACCAGAATTTTATTTGTGTAATTGTTTATTCATGTGGTTGTTGCACTACCCACGCTAGATTGGAAGTCCCTACTTCCAAGTGGACAACTCTCAAATTATTTTATAATTTCGTGCACCACGTATGTGATTACCCGGGACTTTTGTGTTACAAATCTGAATTTCTGAATCTATTGTGTGGATATGTTTGATTTTACATGTTGATTGCTGAAATTAATGCGTAATTGATCTCTCGTCTTGCATCATATGTTAGTTTCCATCGTCCTACATCACATCAGCATCGCTGGAGGGAGGGGATAGGCCCCCGGTTCGATCAAAAGGCTAGGATCAATACACATGTCCCTAGGATAGACAGGGACCTAGCAAGAGACAACTATCTCCCATGCAGGCCAGATGTCTAGAGAGGAGGACAATTCGATGCAATCACACGAGCACCATAGCTCGCATGGGCCAAGGACAAGGATCTTGGCTCGCATGCCTAAGGTTGAGGTTAGGGTGCATAGAAAGTGAACTTTGTCACTATCCCCAAAGCTTTGGTCTGGGATCATCCACTGGCCATTCGGTTTGACACGGAAACCGATAGGTGCAGAACTTGAAACCTTGACCATCAACCATTGCAACTTACTCTGTCGGTGAATGTATCTTCCCCAATAACAATCGGTAGGGAATTCAACATTTGCATTGAGTTTTTCTGGCACACAGGTAATCTGGCCGGACACAGCATTACATTTAAAAAAACTTAAACAAAAAATGGGTTTTTAGGTTGCGTACCCTACCAAGGATACACTTGCATACGCTACTAGGCCTATAGCGTCGCTACCAAGGAAATACGCTACGATTGTATGCTATGCAGCGTTTTGGCTTCGCTATGCTATGAAGTGTTTTAGCTATGCTAACACTGTGTAGTGTACGCTACTGAAAACACCGATAGGGACTGGAGATGGAATCCTTGGCTCTGAGGCTGTCTCACACATGAGGCTGCTTTTGAAAGAAGATGGACCTCCCACTTGGGTAGCTGCTTCCCCTGTTGATAACACCAGAGGAGAGACATCAACATGGGAAACCGTCTTCCTAGACCCTCTAGGCTGGTTAGGGTTTTTCTCATCTTTCCTTCCCCTCTTGATTTACTTTCTCCAGCCCATAATGGTCTCCTGAACCTCGATAGCTTTACCATTGAAGGATCTCCCTTGCAAACCATCAATGGCTCTTTCGAGCTCCTTGAAGCTCTCCATCCTAATGAAAGCAAAGCCCCGGATTGAGGCAGAACCCTTAACCCTCAGAATAATCACTTCTCTGACTGTTCCAAAATGCCCAAAAATCCTAAAAAATTGATGTCCATCCATTCCTTGGTAGACTGAGTGAAAATACCTCGTTTCAACACTGAGGTCTTGGTATCGATTCCCTAGTGGGGGTGGCTAACAGTGGAGTCTGTACTGGCTGTGGGTGTGTACTGACAAGCTAACGGAAAAATAAAATAAAATAAAAATCCATTCCTTTGGAAATTGGTCGATGAATAGGGTGGGGTACTCATTTAGAGACTCACTTGTTCTCTTCCGATTGTCATACTTAAATCTTTTCCTACCTCTGCCGGCTGGGATCCACACCCCTACACCAGGGTCATGGCAAGGATCAGGAAGATCTTTAAAGAGACGGTCGATGATGCTCTTACCTTATGGATGCATCTCTGTATCCATTACCTTCTTTACTCCAAGCTGGAGAGGCAGGTCTTTTGCTGCTGCTTCTGTTCATGCTTGCAATGCTCGAGTGCTTGGAGCAAGAGGCATGCGGAGTATGAGCACCGTTACTTCAACTAGCGTATCAGCCTTGGCTGTAGTGAGAGGCATCCCTCTCTCCTCACCCGCTAGGGGTTCTAACTCCCAATGTCGAGGAGAGGATCTTGAATGATTCCGCAGATTATTGTTCTTGAATCCTCTTGAAGGATCTCTTTGCCTAGGAATTCCCAATGACTTTCTACGCCGATTTTCTCGATCACCTTTCTCACAATTGCCTTTCTTGTGATTGCCTTTCTCATGATCATCTTTCTCACGAGCCATCTTTTTTCCATTTTTTTTTTCGGGTTAATGAAAATTAATTAAAAAAGAGCAAAAGGGGGCTAAAAAGAGGATGATAAGAAGTCATCTAGCTAATGCAAAGAGGAAGGAAGATGTGATCGTGTCCACACCTCCCTGAGCCACACCGCTAGAGTTTTAGCAAGGATCTTATAGTCCTCTCCAATCAACTTATAAAGTCTTTTACTTTTAAAGCATCCACAGCATTTTGGAATAAGCTCGGGATCTGTTTAGGAGCACCCTCGAGAGGTGCATTTGAAGCTTAAACACCATTCCACAGTTTGTCTCATTTGTTTTGATGCGCTTTCACAATTTCTTGTCTGACCCTACACTTGTAGAAATAGGCGCTAGAAGGCCCAGCAGGTGGGGAACCCCCTTTTGCCTAGTTGCATCCAAACAGGCCCTTGATAAATGTAGCATTAAGACCCTTGTTCATAATTACATGATCACGAGATTCCTTGAAAGATGCCATGACATCCGAATTGTTAATAATGTCACAACATTTTTATAAAAAGAAAAAAGAAAAAAGAAAAAAGAAAAAGAAAAAGAAAAAGAAAAAATGATGGAGAACCCATATCAGTGTGCCTGGAGTTTTATCTACCCATCTCTCTCCTACCACCCTTCTTCCCTCATTCTCAAAATCTATCCAACCAATCTGCCTGGCAGGAGGGATGTGCTTAAATGATAGATGTTATTTTGCTATGTCCAACGCAACCAATGTTGTGGTTATTACAAGCAGTCAGCTTTAGCATCCTAAAAAAGGCTTATACAGGGGCAACTGATGATCATGCCTTTAATTAAAACCATTCTGAGACACAAAAGGTTTATGGGTTAGTTTACAAAAGATGTGGGGTTCTGCTCCTATGTTTACTTTTTGAAACTAATGGGCTGCAGGATTTGACACATGTGTGCACGTGCATATTAATTATACACCACCATCATCATTATCAAAGCCTCACACATGTAATAATTAAAAACTGGCTGATAGGAGAAGAGTATTTAGCTGACAGTTTGATATTCATCCATTGCAGTCCAGGAAAATCAATTGGGGTGAGTTCGATACTGTTAGCCTTGGTCCTGGTTGGAAGAGCAGCTTTTGTTTTCCCATTATCCTTTTTATCCAACTTAACTAAAAAGACTCCGAGTGACAAGATTTCCTTCAAGCAACAAGTGAGTGTTTAGCTCCTGGGTTTATAAGTGTCTTGTCTGAGCCAATAGACAGACCGAATAATTAATACAATGTGATCTACAGGTTACAATATGGTGGGCTGGTCTTATGCGAGGTGCGGTATCTATGGCACTTGCTTATAATCAGGTAAAAATTCAAGAAGCAATTAATGTTTCATGGGTCTGAAATGTAATACTTTTGTAAAAAATTGGCATAAGATTAATTACTTCCATTCTGTTCAAGTGAGCTGCCTCAAGTTCACCCTGCAGCCCAAAGATAAGGCCAATCAGACATACAGGTGTGCCACACCTGAGGAAACAGTGAATATCATGCCTAAAACCTTTAAATTCACTAGGTGTGGCACACTTGAGCTTTGGAATGGCCTGATTTTTTGGTGTCCTTACCATTCTAGTGTGGCATGTCCAGTGAATGGATTGGATGGCATATGCACAACATATCAGGCCAAAATGTCTGGTAGGTCTTATTGGTCGGTCGCCCCCTCCCAACTTCTCCCTTTGTTGTAGGCCACCTGAGTTTCCAATCTGGCTATGTTTTGGCCCCATGGCCTAACATTGCAGGACATGCATTATGGATGGGCGAACCTGATGCACTCATCATGGCTGGCCCCATAGAGGTTGACACTACCGTAAGTTACAGTAGTGTTGACACTTTGTGATATTCTCCACACATGCATGCAGAGAAAAGTGAGACGCACAACCATTCACTTGAGCTTTGTGGGCCCACCATGATGTATATAGCATCAAAACCATGCATGAGGTGTGCTCCTACCTGCCAGGCCACGCATTTAAAAATCTGGCCAAATCCAAAACTCAGGTGGGCTGCACCATTGGGAATAATAATTTCATACCTAAAACCTTCACATTCATGTATAGTGGCCGAACTAAGTTCGAACTGGCCTGATTTTTGCAACATCTGTTCAGCCTGGTGGGGCACACCTGATGAACGGGCCAGATGACATATGCACACCATGGTGGGCTCCACAAATGTACTGGAAGGTTTATATGGGGGTCACCCCTCCTGTTGTTCCCTGTATTGTGGACCACTGTTGTACCTGATGAATGGGGATCATGTGGGCCCCACACAACCTTGCTTGTATTGTAAGTTACCATGTCGATTGTACCGACTATATTGGATCATTCTGTATTTGTCGGTATCTGTTTGCATCTGTAGGAACATGCTAATGTTCTGCACTTCATCCGGTGACTTCACGGCCGCCAAAGAAGCCCCAAGAAGCATCAAACATTTCTGTGGTGACATTAGCTTTGTCCGAACAGCTTTTAAAGGATGTGGAGCAGTCACTTATCTGGACTGCCCCTCCGTTCCACACTATTATTGGCAGGTCATTATGCAAAAATCACTCTATGAGATGATCTTAGACACTCAACAAATAGCATGAAAAATGATGTTCAAGATCAAACCTAGAGAGAAGTAGGTTCAGTCATCATCGTGAAACATTTCTGTCCCTACCAGAGATTGCTTATTATTCCAAAGAAACAGCTCACTCACTCAGATGATGCCAACCATCTGTCATGTGGCTCGTTAAAAAGGATGACTACAATAAAATAATCAACATTCGAAGGGTCAGAATCATTTAATTGGTGTGTTTTTTGCATCACGGATGGTGGTAGGGAGCCTAGAAAGTATTCACTCCCACTTGTTTAAAGGTAGTGGGACATTCGTGTTTTCCTATATGAGGATTGGCTTGATTTTCAGTCTTTGGTATTCTACACAATGGGGACCCTCCCAGGGGACTGCTCTGATGTTCACCACATGTTCCATTTTGGCATGTCATGTGGGTAGGCTGAGCTATACAGGGAATTAGCAAACCTCTTATGAGTACCTGATATGTTTTACAGTCTTGTCATTTTGTTATGAGAACTATTTATTTTGATTGCAGTTTACAAGGTCTGGACATACTCAACTGCCTGGGAATGCCATTATGATCACCAGCACCATCACCGTTGTCCTTTTCAGCACAGTGGTAGGATGCTTCATGCCATCTCAACTCTATGCAACTAGACTTTTGAAGTTGGTGGTTATCAATTGAACTAAATAAACTAATTCCATCTGATCATTAGAGGGTGGCATAACCATAATAGAATACAAAAAGGTTTTAGAATTTGAAATCAAAGGCCATCATGGTTACCAGTAAAAAAAAAAAACATTGGGTTCAAGCCACTCTACACATATGCACATCAGAATCTCTCCCTCAGTCATGGCTTCTCCTTCTCCATCATAGAAAGAGGGGGAAAATAACTAACATTAAATTGGAGTTATTTTGGGCGAAGTTACGCAAACCCAAACCTAATTTAGAAGTGATGGCGGTGTTGAGTTCCTAAACAGGTTTACTGTGAGAGCATTTTCTAGTGGGATTTTGAAATTCAAAGTGTTTTGCTCATTATGTCCTTTATGTTCATCTAAATTTCTATTTTAGGCTCTTAATGTTGGTGATAGTCTCTCAGTACCATATAAGCTTGGTAATTAGTGATAGGAATATTCTTTTTCTATTATTGTCCTGTTTCTAGGTTCATTCCCAGTGCTGGAATGTTCTCTAGCTCGCTCCAGTGGGAAGCTGCCATTCTGTGATCCTTGTTTTTTTCTAGCTGATCTATTGTTGTCAAGTATTCTGTACTCCAGTCTCTGTATGTTTTCTTGTAAAAAATGCTCTTTTCATTAAAAAAAACATCTCAAGATTGTATGGCAAGTAGTTCTACTTCATTTTCAACAAGGACAGCAGTTGAATTGTTCTCCCTTGGTTGTTGAGTTCTGTATTGATGATAGGATTTTACTTCCTCTTCTTCCCAATCCCTGTTGCTGATGTACTGGCAATATTGCTATTGTAATTCAAAATGGTGTTGAGTTTTTGAGCCACCTGACCTACTCACAGAATGTACTGTTTGGTTGCCTCCGACTGCCATTTAATCCAATTAAAAGAAATAGAAAGGTGTAGATTAGTATGTGACAAATTCACCAGACATGACATAGAATGTGTCTGAAATTGTCCGTTCCATTGTGGACGGAACACATACAAGGGTCGAAAAGAAAGTGTTCAGCCGTCAAAATTCAACACATTAAGATTGTCCAGATTGTCAGGTCAGTATGGCTTCTTGGCTATGTTCAATCCACAATGGGACCCATGATATGGGTGCTTGGAGTTTGGATAGGTGTGCACGTATGCCAAGTGTATGGTGGCTTAGTCATCACCATTTTAGAGATGGCAGAAAATGGACATGCCAACTCTGACATGGTAAGGCATAATATACCATAAATAAAATGGGGCTTGAGTTTCTTCTTCACTGCAAATAGGAAACGTCCCTTTTTGGTACCTAATCTAGGGTCCCTGGTGGGTTTGTCCAAGCCATTGATCTGATGGCAGCCCCAATGATGGATTAAACAATGCACAAAAGATATCTTCATTTGGTCAAATCTAAACTCTTCATTATTGACGTGTAAATACATGGTTAAGAAGTTTTCCTGTTCACATTCAATGCATAAAAGACCAAAGATTTGATGGTTAAGATTGTCCAATTTCGGAGATCTTTTGGTCATTCATAATGGGGGCCATTAGATCCATGGCTTGGATAAACCAACAATGGGCCCACATGTACAGATTAGGTACCAAACAGGAAAGTTTCCTATTCGTAACGGCTTCTAATTAAATAATCTTTTACCTATAGCTCATTCCTGTGGATCTATGATTTTGTTACTTTACTAAGCTGAGCTGCTTGTTGTTATTGCTCAGGTTTTTGGTTTGATGACCAAACCTCTGATCAGGCTCTTACTGCCTCAGTCCAAACACACCAGCAGCATGTTGTCGTCGGAGCCATCGAGCCCAAAGTCCTTCCTCTTCCCACTCCTCGGCAATGGGCAGGATTCTGAGGGCATCCGTGATATTCCTCGCCCGACAAGCCTTCGCATGCTTCTGAGCACACCCACTCATACTGTCCACCACTACTGGCGCAAGTTTGATAACGCTGTCATGCGCCCCATGTTTGGCGGGCGAGGCTTTACACCGTATGTGCCAGGATCCCCAACCGAACCGAGCGTCAATCCATGGTAATCAATAGAAAGTAAAAAAGAAAAAAAGATGTTAAATGATGGTTTTTTCTCAGATTCACGTGTTTTCCAACCGTGGGTGTTTGAAAGTGGTGTTTTCAAGGAATGGGAGTTCTTAGTGCAGGTAGGAGGGTGAAGTGTTTACATCTGGGCATGTAATTTTCAGTTTTTCTTTGTTTTATTATATTTTTTGAACCGTTGTTGTTGACTGAATGTCTCAAGTCAGTCTGCAATAGATGCTCTGGTAGATTTTGTTACAGATGCTACATTTTGTAATATGGGTGTGGGAATGTATTTAATTTTTTATTATATCAATCCATCTTATTTGCTGTATTAAGTAGGAGCATATGATCATTTGATTTCCCCCAATGCAGTTGAGCAAACCACAAGTAGGGCTGTCAAAGGCTCAGGTTTGTGTCAGTTCCGGGAGTACCAATGCCTGGGCTGATCAGGTTGGATCCTTTCGGATCTGATTACTGTGTTTTTTTTTTTTAATTTTAGATCACCGATCTGATCCAGACGGGCTATCCGTGAGGTCTTTGGATCTTTGCTTGGAGTTGTCGGATATGGGTCAAAATGAGGGGATTTACCTTGTCGGGACCATTCAATGGATGGATTAGATCGTCGTATGCATTTGTGACCTTTGGAAACATACATGCATTGTATAAATGGGCTCTTTTTCTTTTGCTTGATTAATTATTGTATATTTGACATTAACTGTTACTAGTAAAATTAATTGGACTTAAACTGACCTTAACCGGGTCCAATATGGTGGACTAACCTGAACCTGACTAGGCCTGATTTGTAGCCGGCTCTGAAACGCTGGACCTGTAAAATCAGGTATTCAATTCCAGGTTCTCCTTAGAGTTGGGCGTTGGAGGACTGGTTAAAGATAGGGCTGTACACGAGTCGAGCTAGCTCGAAAAGCTCACTCGACTTGGCTCAATTCAGCTCGGATTGACTCGGCTTGAAGGACTGACTCGGGGCGAGTCAAGCTCACTTTTGAAAACTCGTGTTGAAATCGAGCTGACTCGAAGCTCGAGCTCGATTATATATATATATATATATATATATATATATATATATATATATATATATATATATTAAAAAAAAAAAAAAAAAAAAAAAACAAAACCCTACTCGATGCCGGCCCTACCCGACCGTCTCTTTCCCCCTTTCCCTCTCTTTTCCTTACCCAGCCTGCCGGTCGCCATCCTACCCCTGCCTAAGCTTAGCTCTTTTGCACCCCTCCCCCCATCCGTGCCCAACTTGACTCGTCTCAACCCACTCGGGTGCAGATTTGGGTCGGATTGGGCGCTGGGTTGACATATGAACAAGCTCGACTCGACTTGAAAGCTTTGACAAACAAGCCAAGCTTCAATGTTGAGCTCGAGCTCGAGTATAGCATGGACGAGTCAAGCCGAGCTTGGTCTACTCGACTCGGCTTGGCTCGAAGGACAACAGTAGTTAAAGATGAAAACGGTTCCTTGTTCTTTATTAGGGCTAGGGCTGTCAATTTGGTCTGGGCCAGGCCATGACAAGATCTATCCAAGCTATCCAAGCCCAACTCGCAAAGTAAAACCTAGTACGGAGCTCAGCCCCTTTAGTAACGGGCTTAAATTTTTGGATGGGCCCATCCCTTGGGCCTAGTACATCAGATCAGGCTGGAAATGGCAGAGCTGGGCAGATTTGATGGCCCTAGCTAGCCTGGCTATGACACACTTTTCAATTTGGGTGGTGTATCAATAGGTGAGACCTTCCTAGGACATTCGCAAGCTCAAAATTTAAGCTACATGAGTAAATATGTGGACCATGAATGTACATGGACCGTTGATCCTTATAACCGTCCATTTTTCTCGTACATATGTAACATGATTGATTACTAGACCATCTAGATTTTGAGTAGGGCATGTTCACGGTAACCCCCAACTGATAAATATCCTAAATCTTGCATGTGCGCTTTGACCATTCACTTCCAAGGATTGCAATGGGCCGCACGAGGCTTGGCCAGGGCCTAATTACCTGACACTTAAAAATTGAAGGCTAGTAAGCACAGCCCAAGCCTGGCATGGACCTAGTATAGCAGACCCAAGCCTGAGCCCCGAATAATAAATAAATAAATAAATAAATAAATAAATAAATGGTCCCAAGCCGGCATGGCTTGACCCCAAAAATTGTTAAAACACCCATTTCCCACTTGAATGTTCCTAATCCATCCATTGGTGAAAGAAATAGACACTTAGAAGAATGAAACTGAGGGCCAACATTGGGTTTTCTAATTAAGGATTGGAACAGCATATTTGTATGTTATAAGACATTTACTTATGAAGTCAGGTCGGACTGGGTCACGCTAAAATTACTTGGATGGCTCCTTCTCTGTATCCCCACGAAACCAAGAATGGAATTCTTGGAGGTAATGCGTTATTTTAATTAGAATCTTTAAAAACTTGATTTAAATATTTTTCTCACCTGCTTTAAAGTTGTGTGGAATTGTCTTTTATATAGACAAAGCTTTGAATATGTTACAACAAAATCTACTAGGATGTATATTTTAAAGTTAGTTCTGTCAGCTCTCAGTTGACTTGACCAGACATATCATCATCCTTTATCGCACCCCCTCAAGCATGACTGGCCATCAAAGATATATAGTAAGCTTGTCTTTTAACAAATTGAATCTTTGATCAATCAAAGGTTTGGTGAAAACATTAGCAATTTGATCAGTGGTCGATATAAATCGAACATCAAGATGCTTCTTGGCCACATGAGATCTCTGACGATGTAATAGTCTATTTCTACATGCTTTGTCCGATTATCTGGGCATTTGGCCCAATCAGCATCTATGAAGGCATGAACTTGACTTGAAGGAGTTGGATTTAAGAAAGATACCAAAGTTAATAGTCTCTTTCAAGTTGCGTAGAATACGCTTGACTGCACTTCAGTGGTCATCAGAAAGTGACTACATAAAACCGTTAGACCTTGTTAACACAAAAGTTGATGTCGGGTTGTGTTAAGGTCCGGTGCTCAGGTACCTGACCCTTTTCTCTACACAAGTACTTCTATAGAGAAAATGGTCCGGCAATGGATTACCATCATGAAGTGATAATTTGGATGATGTAACCATAGGATTCTGCACCATTTTTGCTCCTTCCATCTTAGTCAATGGAAGGAGATCTCTAATGTATTTCTTTTGGCAAGGGAAGACACCATTGGAGGTTCATTGAGCTTCAGTACCAACGAAGAATAACAAAGACTTATATCTTTTATAACAAATTCATGACCAAGATTATCGATGAGTGTGGAAATGGTCACTGGACTATTGTTGGTAACAATAATATTATCCATATACATGTGCACCAAGGTAATATGTGGAACCGATTTGTTGATAAATAAAGATGCATCAGCCTTTGAAGCGTGGAAGCCTAGAGATATGAGGTATGTACTGAGGCGAGAGTACCATGCTCTTGGGGCTTGTTTAAGCCCATAGAGTGCTTTGTTTAGCCAACAGACGTGATGAGGAAACCTAGCATCAGTGAATCCTGGTGGTTGACACATGAACACTTTTTCAGATTAAGTAGTTGTAGAGAAAGGCATTGCTTACATCTAATTGACGTAGAGACCACCTATGGGAAATTGCCAAGCTACATACAACTCTAATAGTGGCAGGCTTGATTACCGGGCTGAACGTTTCACCATGGTCCAATCCATGTTGTTGGTGAAAGCCCTAGCTACCAACTGTGCTTTAAAATGGTCAACAGACCCGTCTGGTTTGCATTTGATGCAAAAGATCCATTTACAAGCCACAAGATTCATAGATGGGTGAGAAGGGACCAGGGATCAGGTTCCATTCTTGAGGAGAGCAATGATCTCATCAGCCATTGCTTGACGCCATTGGGGATGCTTGTTGGTAGTGGTGAAGCATATGGGTTCAACGACAAAAGATAGATTAGTAGAGAGTGCACAAGGTAATGGGTGCCGAGTGGAGAGGTAGGCCTTTGGCTTTCTTGTGTTGTCATGGGTTCTGGTTATCATTGGATGTGGGAAGGTGATTTGAGGATATGAGGATATTGGTTGTGGAGATGTGAGAGCTGTTGGCATGGCTTGAGATGAGGGTGAAGATTGGGATGGTAGGGAGTCCAGTGATGTATCAGATGGATTGTTAGGTGCTGGTATAACAGGCTGAGCCGTAGGAGCTGAATGTTCTGGATTAGAGAATGAGCTCAGCAAGGAAGGTGAGTGTGTAAGTAGACTTTTTGAGACACGAACAACACTAGGATATGTAACAAGTACAGGACCAATGGTGATTGGATGTGGTGATGAATATTGGTGAGGGACCTGAGCTTGGGCAGCAAAAGGGAATGAATGTTCATCAAAGATGATATTCCAAGATATATAAAGGTGATTAGAAGGGATGTGAAGACATCGATATATAGCCTTTGTGATTGGGTTAGTAGTAGCCTAGGAAAACACATTCGTTTGGTTCGGAATTCTAATTTGTGAGAATTGTTAGGGGTGAAGGTTGGGGTAACAGGAGCAGCCAAATGTCTCGAGTCAGAGGTAATTTGGGAGTTGTTCATATAGTTTTTGAATGGGTAAAAGGCCATTAAGGTAGGTAGCCTATTAACAAGGTAGGTTGCTATGATGAAGGCATCAATTCAATATATAGGAGGAACCAAGGCCTTGACAAGAAGTGGCAAGCCGGTTTCCACAAGATGGCAGTGCTTCCTCTCAATTATGCCGTTTTAGCCATGAATATGAGGGCAAGAGAACCAGTGGTGAATCCCTTGAGTAACGAAGTAGCTTTTGAATTTAACATACTAGCCACCACCGTAGGATTGAAATTCTTTGATTGTTGATCCAAAGAAATTCTCAACTTATAGTTTTAAATTAGATAAATGTTGGCAAAGCTTCTGATTTATTGAATAAATGATAAATCCAAATAAATCCACTAAAGTGATCAATAAAAAAGATTCTTTCAAATTAGAGGCACATGTAACATATTGTTAAGACGAATGACAACATTATGAGATTTTAAAATAGAAAAGCCAATAGATTGAACGGGCAAACTTGCACCATTTTCCATTCAAATATAGATTTTGCCAATATACTTAGATGATGAGTTATGTCTGAGTCAGATGATGAGGAGCGCTTGAATCGGGATACCAACACTGATCGAAAGTCGGGGACAGGGTGTGAAGCATAGCTTGAGGATGAGCATCACCTTGGATGGTTTTGTTGTACCTATGATAACAAGTCAAAAGGCTGAATAGCCAGATCTGGAGCAGATCTGGTAGATGATCCATGGTTGTTGTGGGTCATTGTAGGAGCCAAAATTAGGAGTATAAGGGAATTGCGAATGCCATGTCCTTGTTGGAGTCTTGAGTTGTCGGATACAGATGAAGCGGCTCCTTTAGCAACAACATTGACTGATGGTGCTGGGTTGTCATAGTGATGCTTAAACATGTGACCAATTAATTCAATAGAGGTGATTAGAGCAATACAAGTTGATGTAGAACATGAAAATTAAATATGATATACAAGATTTCAGGCTTAAGATCACGTTAGTTCAAAAACAATTATGCAAATTCCATATCCCACATGAAAGTCCAAACATTCAATTAAGGGGAATCTATGCGGGTCTAGGTCTATACATGATAAGGCTAGATCAATAAAAATTATGAACCAAACGATACTCAAAGATAAGAAATAATCATTCACACATGCATGGTAATCAGTCCCTAATGCAAGAGATTCAGAAATTCCTATTCGGGAAACCTTGGGGTAAGAAAAGAGGTATAAAATTGGAGATTTGAGTAATTTAGGGTTATGTTTAGGGATTTTTGGTGAAAGCGGAGTAAAGAGAGAAGAGAGATAAACAAGAGAAGTACTGCACGTGTGGACAACAACAATGGCCCAAACGCACGTGTGTGTGATCCCGGCCGCACGTGTGTGGAACCCACTATTTAGAAAAAGGCCACCTTGGCCCTAGTTGGCCAGGGATGGACTCCAAAACTTTCAAATCTCACCTCGATCCGAAGTACGGTTTGTGTGTGGTGCTCAGTCGAAGTCTTAGCAATCCTGTAGGGCCAGATTATGAAATTCTATTGTGGGAAGAAGAATTGCTGCAATATATGATTGATTCGAATTGTAGATGATGGGGTGAGATGAGAAGAAGTGATGGTAGAAGATAGGTAGTATAGATGACGATGAATGGAAGCGAATCAGGATAGATGTGGCTTTGCACCACATTAGTTAACCCTTCGAAGAAGAGAGGGCTTCACACCCAATTAGGCTTCACAACTCAGAGAGTAGAAAAATGCAGAATTTTTATTAATTTTCAATGAATCAAAAGAAGTACAAGGGGTGTCTATTTATAGGGAAAACCCTATACTCCAAAACTTGCGGCATGTGCACAGCCTATTACTTGGCGATGAAGTAAACTAAAATAAAAACCAAATAAAGAAATCTAAAGCGTTCATGATGTTCTAAATAATAATAATAAGTAAAACTTAAAATATGAAATCAATCCGACTAGCGGACCATGATCATGAGATCCTATGATAGGCTTTTTTTGATTATTGGGCCCACTCTTTTGAACCAAAACTCTATCTTCTATCATGGGGGCCCTCCCTGGACGTCGTCATCGATCCAGATTGACGGTGGGCTCTTCCTTCTTTGTGTGTACATGCGTAGGGGGCGACGAGTGTGCGCGTGATGTCCCCATCACAAGTGTTAATGGAAGTAATAAGGGCATCATAGTCAGATGGAAGTTCACTAAGGAGAGTAGAGACTGAATCTTGTTCAGACACGAGACATGATACTGCAGCAATATTATCAGTAATGGACTTTACTTTATATATATAGTCAGTCATGGATAAAGAACCCTTTTTTACTTTATGAAGTTGATACTTCAGCTGCATAATTCAAATTCGGGAATGATACGCAAATAACCTCTTGAGAGTAGTTTAAACAACATGAGAGGTTGCGAGATCAACAACCTGAGCGAAAACAGGGCTCAGTTAGGGATGAGATAATCCAACTGAGTATTATCTGATCGAAATTTTGCCAAGTCACATAGGCTAGATTGGGAGTTAGAGAGGCTTTTGGATCATCAATGCTAATGAGGCAGGGAGGAGGATATGGAAGGGAGCTGAAGGCACAATATTGGAAGGAATTGCGATCGCCAAATAAGGAAGTTGTTTTTATCCAGTTTAACATTCAACAAATGCGTGATGTGTGTGAGAGGCAGGGTAGAGAGGGAGAAGACACGAGGTTGGTGAGAGTAGAAGAGTCAGAGATGTTAGAGAAGGAACCAATCATTGTAAAGAGATGACGCTAGTCTTAGTAGCTCTGATACCAAGTTAGAATCTTTAAAAATGTGATTCGAATATTTTTCTCACCTTCTTCAAAGTCGTGTGGGATTCTCTTATATAGACAAAGTTTTAAATTTATTACAACAGAATCTATTAGGATGTATATTTGAAATTTAGTTTGGTTAGCTCTCAGTTGACTTGACCAGGTAGATCATTATCCTTTATCAAGTTTCTTTAAAAGTTTTGTACGTCAACCATAAAGATCAAGATCTATGTGCATGTTTTTACAGATATTAATCACTTGAAGAAGAAGCATTGAAACTCATATATTCTTCTTCTTTTTCATACGGTTCTAAAGGGATACCACCTGTTGTATGAGAAGATTTAGAATCGAGGGCTACTTTATAAAATTGCTCTTTTGAGTCCTTTCCATCATAAGATATGTAAGCTCTCTGTCTCTACACATGTTTTGTGCAAGAAGACCATCTGACTTCACACACATTCTCTTTACATGACTTAAGAAATAAGGTATGCCAAGGCCTTATAGTTCATGTGTGTTGGGATTTGTGCAGCGGAATCATACGGATCTAGATCTAGGATAACAATCCAAGAGCACTAAGCAATCACAAGAGAACACAAAGATTTAACATGGAAAACCCTTTCAGGAAAAAAACCATGGCATAAAGCGACAGAAGTCTACTATGAAAATAAAAATTACAAAGAGAGAGGACTTACCCAATTCGAACAATCTCGATTCTCACCTTTGCTACACCCTTTGATAACCCTGGAACCCTTTTAGAAACCCTTGGAATACCTCTAGGAAGCCTTAGAATACTTTAAAAAGGCCATAGGGACCCCTATTTATAGTTTAAGAAACTCCACTTACGTATCTCTCTGAAACCGACTCAAATTTATGCGTCCGCATAGTATTTGCGTAACCCTTGACTAGTCGAAGGAGGGCTTCGACTAGTCGAAGGGACCTTCAACTAGTCGAGCCAGTCCTTCGACTGGTCGAGCACCTCAGAACTCGAAATACATTACTGCTGGACTTCAAGTCGAATGGACTTCGACCAGTCGAAAGGAACTTCGACTAGTTAAGCCAGTCCCTTGACTGGTCAAGAAGCACGGTGAGCAAGATTTAAGACATCTGTTTTGCAACAATCTCCACCATGTCTTCAATCTTTAACCGTGCAGCTTCTTAACTTCTTCTTTTATCTTTGCATTGCATCATAGCTTCAATTAACGTTTCTCGTGCACATTTCATCCTTCTTTTACGCCATCGCTAAGCCCAGAGAAATTGCACAGAACTTAAACTTATCTGTAGGAACAACCTTGGTGAGCATGTCTAATGGATTAACGTTGGTGTGAATCTTCTCCAGTGCTATGCCTCTTTCCTCAAGCACCTATAGGATAAAGTGGTGACGAACATTAATGTATTTAGTACGTGAGTGATAAATAATTTTTTTAGCCAAATTGATAGCACTCTCGCTATCACAGTTAACCGGCATGACCTCTTGCTGAAGTCCTAACTTATTTATCATGCCTCTTAACCAAACGCCTTCCTTAAACTCTTCCGTCACTGCTATATATTCTGCTTCGGTTGTAGAAAGAGCCACCACGGACTGAAACTTTGACATCCAACTGATTACTCCACTTGCTGTACAAACGAGTATCCTGAAGTAGACTTTCTAGAATCCATACTTCCTATGTAGTTTGAATCAACATACACTACCAATTTTACCCCTGTCTTTTCAAAAGTTAAGACGTAGTCTTTTGTACCTCAAATGTATTGAAGTAGCCATTTAATCGCTTCCCAATGTTGCTTGTTGGGGTTTGACATGTATCTGCTCACAACACTGACTGCCTGTGAAATATCTGGTCTTGTACAGACTATGACATACATTAAACTACCAATCGTATTCGAATAAGGCACATGATACATAACTTGCTTTTCCTCATTTGATTTGGGACATTGTTTTGAGGAAAGCTTTAAGTGAGCCATGTAGAGAATGCTCACCGGCTTTGCCTGGTGCATCCCATATTTGATAAACACCTTTTCAAGGTTTTCTGCCTGTGATAAACAAAGCCTGCTCCTCTTCCTATATCTATAGATATCTATGTCGAGAACCCTCTTTGTAGCCCCCGGATCTTTCATCTCGAATGTCCCTGATAACTGAGTCTTCAGTATGTTGATTTCAGACATATAATGACTGACAATCAACATATCATCAACATACAATACTAGGATGATGAATCTACCATCACTTAGTGTCTTGTAATAGACATAGCGATCGTATTCACTTCGAGTAAATTTCTGACTCATTATGAAAGAATCAATTTTTTTATACCACTGCCTAGGCGATTGTTTCAGGTTGTATAACGACCTCATTAACTTGCAAAATTTTTTTCTCTGCTCCTTTAACTTCGTAGCTCTCTAGTTGCTTCATGTAGATCTGCTCTTCCAACTCCCCGTGTAGGAATGCAGTCTTAACATCCATTTGTTCCAGCTCGAGATCGTATTGGGCAATTAGCGCCAACACGAATTTGACAGACACATGCTTAACCACCGGCATGAATATCTCTGTGAAGTCAATTTCTTCTCTCTGAGCATAAACCCTTCACTACTAATCTAGTTTTGTATCTATCCTGTTTCCTTTTAGATAACCACTTGCATCTGATCGCTTTTCAGCTCACTAGAAGCTCCGTTAGTTCCCATGTATGATTTTTATGCAACGAGTCCATCTCATCATCCATAGTCGCCTTTCACTTTTCTGCATCAGGCTCACTGAGAACCTCCTAAATAGTAGATAGGTCCTCCTCATCTGTAACGAGGGCATAATATTAAAGTCATCCTTGTATCTTGCCGGTAACCTGCGATCACGCGGTGAGTTTCTTCTCACCGAAGGTTGTTCCACCTGATCCTGTACCTTTATCTGCACATCTGTCTTTACCTGAGTATCATTTGTGTCAATCTGGACGTCTATGATTAACCTTTCAGGTTCCTTTTGCTCCTTCTGATCATTCTTGTGGAATATGGAGCTTTCATCGATTTTGACGTTACGGCTAGTGATGACCTTGTGTGTAACCTTGTCATATAACCTGTAATCTTTCACACTAATACCATAGCCAACAAAGATGTAATTTTTGGCTCTATGGTATAACTTATCTCTCTTAACTGATAGTACATGAGAGTAAGCCTTCACAACCAAATATGCATAGATCTGAGTAGTCGATTTTCTGACCACTCCATACTTTCTCTGAGATTTTACATTCAATTGTCGTTGAAGAAGACCGGTTCACCAAATAACAAGCCATGTTAAAGGCCTTTGTCCATAGGTCCTTGCCCAATGCAGCATTACTTAACATGCATCTGGCCCTTTCCAGGAGAGTTCGATTCATTTGCTCATCATACTATTTTGTTTGGGCGTGTGGCGTACTGTGTTATGCTTGATGATCTCTTCATCCTTGTAATAATCATTAAATTCAATGGAAGTAAATTCTCCACCATTGTCAGTCCTTAAAACCTTTATTTTTTACCTTGACTATTTTTTTACCATTAGCTTCCATTGTTTAAATATGGTGAAAATTTCAGATTTATGTTTCATGAAGCAAACCCAAACCTTCCTGGAGTAGTCGTCAATGTATGAAACAAATCATAATGAACGCCTAATGAAAACATCTGGTGATGACCCCCATATGTCAGAGTGCACATAATCAAGCACTCCCTTAAATACATATTTTTCAGATTTAAAAGATAATCTAGATTGTTTACCATGTATACAATGCACACATATATCTAAATCAGAATTTTTAAAAGATGTAATCAAACAACGATCAGATAGTACCTTCATGCCCCACTCGCTCATGTGGCCCAGATGAGCATACCACATATGTAGAGACGTGGAATCTACAATAGCTACTACTGCTCTACCTGCTAAAGTGTTCCTGAGCAACTTGTAAAGGTTTCCGTGCCATTGCCCTCTCATAACCACGAGTGTCCCTTTTGAAAGTTTAAGGACACCATCAATACCAGTGAACTTGCACCCTATAGTTTTGAGTGCACCGAGAGAAATTAGACTTTTCTTCATATCAGGAACGTGCCTAACGTTAGTCAAGGTATGCTTCATCCCATCAAACATCTTGATGCTCACTATACAAATAGCCATAACATTACAAGTATTGTCATTACCCATAAAAACTTGTCCACCATCGCATTCTCTATAACTGGTAAACCAACTCCAATGAGGAGTCATGTGATATGATGCTCCTGTGTCGAAGATCCACTCATCTTCATGATTGTCGTGCAAGTGTCTGATCATGGACACACATAATACATCACCACCACTTGTCTCTTCATTAGATATGACAACATTGGTCTCCTTGGAAGAAGCTATTGAATTTTCTTTCTTTGCTTTAGGATTGGTACAATCCTTCTTCATATGTCCAAACTTTCCATAGTTCCCGCACTTTAGTTTTTCTTTGCCCTTGCCCTTAAATTTGTATCTAGGTCTTGAAGATCCTATATCTCGCTTAGAATTTCTGCCTCTCGTAATCAGTACATCAGAAGATGTCCTTGTGTCGCCATTTAGCTTTCTCATGGCCTTCCCTTGAAGGATTGAGATAATGACATCGATACTTAGGGTTTTATTTATGGTGCACATTGTGTCCTTGAATGACTCATACGATGCTGGAAGAGAATTCAGTAACATACATTCTTGTTCCTCATCTTTGATCACTTCCCCAATATCTTGTAATTTGTAAACTAATTTATTAAAGTTGCTGATGTTGGCCTCCAGATCTCCACCCTCTGCCATCTTGAGGTTATACTATTGCCGTTTCAGGTGTAGGCGATTTTTAAAAGATTTTTTCACATAGATATCCTCTAACTTCGCCCATAAACTAGCCGCAGTTTTCTCCCTCAAAACATTATAGAGAACCTCACCTATGAGACATAAACGGATTGAGGATAAGTCCTTCTTATCAAGAGTATTCCATTTATCATCAGTCATAGTAGGATTTCTCACCTCAAGAGCACCATCCTCACCTTGCTTGGTTAAGGAACTGATCATCTTGATCTTCCATAACTTAAAATTATTTTTCCCTGAGTACTTCTCAATATCATACTTAATACTTCCCATTATTGCTAATCATGCAGATTCAGATTTGTGCCCCAACAAAAGCTTTGATACCACTTGTTCGGATTTGTGCTACGGAATGACACAGATCTAGATCTAAGATAACAATCCAAGAATACCAAACAATCACAAGAGAACACAACGATTTAACGTGAAAAATGTCACGCCCCAGACTCGGTAATCGGAATCCCAAGGATCCTGATGGCCGGTTTTGATCGTAATAGTCTCCATAGTATCCCATTCTCGGCTCCTGAGACAGGTTCCGATCCTGGGATCCTACAAGGAGGATTTGCATAACAATGTAATCATTATCAATATGAGCATATCCAAGATCACAACAAGTACATATGAGAATAACAAAGGCACACATCGTAAAATTTATTATAAATTTAAACTTTTACAACTTTCAGAAGGTCTAAAAGGACATACATAAGATGATAGGAGAAGGAAAGGAAGATCAGCAACACTGGGTTCTCAAGCTCAACTCAACTCTGCGCCTTGCAGCTACGACGCCTGCCTAGAGTCTCATGCACGCATCAATCGTGCATAAGCTTATAGAAGCTTAGAGGGTGGTGAAAGTGTGTGACAATGGTGCACAGAAGAATAGTAGGAGATGCAAGAAGGAAAATATGCTCAATGGGAAAATCACTAGCTTTACCAAGGCTTATCATTAATACGATGCGAAGAGTACTGGATGCCATACCAAGGCAATGCATGAAGGGGCTTGTACAACTAATGCTAATGCGATATAAGTAATGACAGTGCTCATATCTAAACCATAAGTCAAGTACATTTCCAATCATAAGGAAATCACTGGGGTTCATTACACTGCTGAATGACTGACGCTCTATAGACCCCGCACAGTCAAACAAGCGTAAGAGACCTCACTACCCGCTTGTGGACAACCAATCACCAGCAAGGCCTGATGGTAGCGGACCTATTTACGAGCTGGTCAGACTCAACCTAGCAATGCCCCCTACACACCTAGCAGGTAAGGCGACACCCCTATCCAACTGACTACACGACAGTGGGAGTCGCGGCCTAATGGTATAAGGCCCTCGTGCGCTCATGTATTTCACCCAGTCACGGCATTGGAGCAGATCCTTGGTACTATAGAAGTTTTAAAAATTTCACCCATGGGCATCCTATGCACCCAGTATGCTCAACTAATATTTTCAGTGTCCACACATACGACCATCCAAAAATATCTCTGTGAAGGCAAGGCCCTGATGAAGCAAGGGCAGATATTCACATGTTATGCAATGTCAGATGTATGAATCACATAATCACCCATGCATCAATCCCAATCACCCATCGTGCTCTAGAGGGGAAAACTCAACCCCTCGGGGAGATACCAACATGTCCTACTCAATGGCACAACCATGACCAATCATACATCAACCAAGCATGCATATGATATGTATGAGAGTGGGCCATGAAATGAATAGGGGTACCAATGGGGTGAAGATGAACTCTCTACCTAACCATGAAGGGTCTAGGTACTTAACCAATTCCTCATAAGGAATACAACCTCTAGTGGGGGCCCATTTACCTGGGATAGCCCACGAGACTAAGGAGAACAATGATATGGGCCTAAATAGATGAAACAGGCCTAGCAAGGGTCTATGATGGACCTTTAACCACACTTAGAGGGGTATATAATGGGGACATTCAACCACCATTTTTCCAAGGCATAACCAACCATAATCCATATAGTTACAAGGCCTAAGGCCCACATTCAAATCATATACATAAGCTCCACAAAAAGGCATGAGAAAAAAAAAGGTTCCAATACTACCTTCAACAACATGGGTCCAAGGAGAGGAATCAAGGCCTAAGGCCCAAGCTCCAATGGCCATAGGACTCGTACATTTAGTTGAACTTAATGGGCATCTCATGAGCATAAAAACATGACGTAAAAATAAGTTTAAGTTGGGTGAAATGGACCCCACTACATCAGCTCAACAACTAGCAATCTAAGTGGGCAACCAAGGGCTTAATATCACTTATATCTCAGCCCATAAGTCCATCAAAATGGTGAAAGTCAGCCCAACATATAGCTAGGCTAAGCTGAGATGTTTCAGCCCAATCTGGGCCCACTAGGAAGTCCCAAAAATCTAGTTTATATTTGAGACCCAAAAAGGCATTAATTAAGCCCAAGAATATTCTAAAATATAGGAGAGCAATAAATATCCAATTTTTTTAATATGGTTGTCCCCATAATCATGACCCCAATAGGCCCTAGAACATCATGGATGGTTCCCCAACTAATCATACATAAAGCCTAATGGGCTGGGCCCAAAAGTTCTAAAATAACAAGGGACAATAATGTACAAGAAATTTCTGTAATGCATGCTGCTGTCCTAAATTTGGGCACTCCGTTAGAGTGGGTCCAGAGCCTCTAAAATTCTGAAAATTGAGGTCCAAGGTCCCTAATCATGCATACAATAAGAGGAAACTCAAAAAGGTGATCCACCATCACAGGAAATATTTTGAATTATGGTTTTTATCAAGCATATTGCTGGACTGCACAACAGAAAAATCTGGCAGTCGAACCATCTTGGCCCATTCTTTTGGATGCCCAAATAGGGTCATTTGGGGCTAAAATTTTATAGAGTGACACTTTTATAAGTGGGTCATACCTTGAAAAAATTTCAGAAATTTTAGATATTCCTAAGTATTTTAATTAATTTAAACAACACAGTCTGTCCAGAAAATCGGACAGACCTGGACGTCCCAACGTGGTGGGCCAGTCCGGCCCTTGCCACGTTGTGTACAGTGGTCCATTGGCCCTGAAATTTGGTGGTGATTCCTACCATGAGTGAAACACTCCCGTACAAAATTTTAAAAGTTTTGGACATCTATAAATATTTTAATTCATTTAAGAAAATAAATCTATTCTGAAAATCAGATTGATCTGGACACCATATTATGGTGGGCCGGTCCAGCCACCACCATGGTGTGTACAGGCATCCATTGGCCCCAAAATTTTTTAGGTAGGTCCTACCATGGGTGGGTCACCTCTCTATAAAATTTTATAATTTTTGGATACTCATAAATATTTTAATTAAATTAGAAATTTCAATCTGTCCAGTAAGAGATGTTGCTGACCATGCATTGTTTACCCAATAAGGTGGGCCCAAACTTCACCGAAGAGGGAAAAATGGAGGTTTAGTATTTTCTTCATAAAATACAATAATGTGGGGTCCACAAAAGTGGTCCATCCCTCAGAGAAACCAAACTGAAGTGTATATTTTTCCTCCATACATATGGGCTGGACAGCCCAACAAAGTAGACCGCCCACCCCTATGGGCCTCCTTTTTGGGTACCATTTCATGGGCCATCTGAGGTATGACCCATCACACCTCAAGGTGGGGTCCACACCTTCTCATTACACCCCATAATCATAAAGAAAATAATAGAAATCATGATCCAAAAATCCATACCAAAGATTGAACATGACAGTTCATGCAACAATCCAGATTTTTAGACAACAATACATGGTTGGATACATCAGCCTATATCTTAATAATCTTAGCCATAAAAAGGGTGTGTGGCCTTCCTCAGTGGGCCCCACATAAGTCCAGATTATAAACTAAAACTAGGACACTTACATGCATTGATTAAGGTGTCCAAAGATTATGGAGTTGGGTGGTAAGAGTGTCCCACCTTGCTGGATTTTTTATTTTTATTTATTTTGGGACATCCTAGGCCCACTAATTGGGCCACACACACATAATCATCCACACATCAGAGAAAAGAGAGTAATCCGGCCATGGGGGTAGGGCCCCCCCACTAATGGGCCCTCCCAAGAGTCAATCTCAACCATACTACAATGTTACTTGAACATGCAACATTATACCAATGTGTGCATGATTTATGACTAGAATGAGTAGTTGAGATGCCATCCCAACATGACTTATAGGGTCTAGATGCCCTTGAAGTAAAGTAGATGATACAATACATCATGATGGGTTTCATGGAGAATGACCCTATCATGTTTCGTGATATGCATGTAGGATAGGCCAAAAGGCCACATCCATGAGGTCAAATGGGGTCCCCACCATGGATTGGTGGGTCTCATATGATCCATCTAGGAAGAAAAAAGAAGATCAAGGGTAGAAAAGAAAATTAAAAATTAAAATCACACACCTTAATGGATTCCACCCAAAGTTACATCAATCTACTCTCCATGCTCCAAGGGACATGTATCAATGGGTGAGATGGATTGTTGGAGGTTAGATGGAAGGGGATTAGAGGGAGAAGGAGCTGGAGAAGAGAGGGAGATGGAAGAGAAGTTGCTGACAATTCTAGCAATGGAGGGAAATGAGAGGGAGAGAGAGAATAAAGAGAGAGAAAAATGCCATAATTATTTTGTAAGAAAAGTTATCATGACATAGGGAGGAGATTATAATGTTTAGGCCTTTAGACTAGGCTTGGGTGGTGTTTATTGAGATGGGTGGTGTTTTCATAGGATTTGTGTAGTGTGTGTAGTGTGTATGGGAACTTATGCCATGAGTGATGGTGGTCCACATGCATTCCACCTAAGTGGGCCACATGATCAATGGTCATATAATGAAATGTACACAACTTTTGATCTATATATCGGATTTATGCGCGAGACGCGGCATTGGAACCGCAACGATGAAGTAGACAAGATGGCATAGGTCTTAGCTCGATCCGAGTCAGGTCTATGTGACCGAACTCAAGGATGACCGCAAATAAAATTTGAGGGTTGCGGGTTATCGAAATTCGACCAGTAGGACCGCGGGATCATAAGAAATAAAATGCACACTCACACACGCATGCACACATGTGAACTCGGGTCGGGTCTCACAGAAAACTCTTATGGAAAAAAACTACGGTATAAAGCGACAAAAATCCACTATAAAAATAGAAAATACAAAGAGAAAGGACTTACCCGATTCGAACAATCTCGAATCTCACCCTTGCTACACCCTTTGATAACCCTAGAACCCTTTTAGAAATCCTTGAAATACTTTTAGGAAGCCTTAAAATACTTTAGAAAGGCCCTAGGGACACTTATTTAGAGTTTACGAAACTCCACTTACGCACCTCTTTGAAATCGACTCAAATTTACGCAATCCACGCAGCATCCACGTAACCCTTGACTAGTCGAGCACCTTAGAACTCGAAATACATCGCTGCTAGACTTCGAGTCATACGGACTTCGACCAGTTGAAGGGACCTTGGACTAGTCGAGCCAGTCCCTCGACTGGTCGAGAAGCATAGTGAATAAGATTTAAGACATCTGTTTTACAACAATGTGTATGACCACTTTAGGATGTGTTCCATTGTATGCTCAATCTTGACAATCTGAACCATCTAAATTCAGTCCCTATATGCTTAGTGTAATGTATGACATATTTTAAAGATTATTTTTGTATTATCTTGGTTGAGCTATATATAGCACTGTGATATATAATTGATTAGATACATCTAGTTTATACCCTATGAGCTTAAGCTTTTACTGGATATTAATATATAGGGTTATAGGTCATGCTGTGAATGATCTGATCCATTGAGAGTATTGATATGGGACCATGGCAATCGTTACTACATTTATTGAAATGGGACCATGTATTATCACTAATATGAGTACTCCCAAATGACATAAATTCTATCGCATGAATATGTGGTATGAAAATTACATATGTAATGTGGTCATGCATACTATTTTGAAGTAGTCCTACAATGCCTTATATCTCAAATGAAAGCTAAACTATTATGTTGATTCACTTTAAACATGCACATAAAGTAATAATAAAAAGAACAATAAATATAATGTCATAAAACATAATTGTCTATTGAATTGAATGAATTAGAGTATGTACACAACTGAAATGTTTGTATACTCCCATTAGTAAAATATATCTTTAGTGTTAACTACCCCTCGTATTACTTATGGACTCCTTAAATAATTTAGCAGGTAAGCCCTTGTTTAGTGGGTTCACAACCACCAACTTTGTACTAATGTGTTCCATTGGCATTAAATGATATTGAATTTTCTAATTTATAATGAGAAACTTTATGTCTATGTGCTTCAACTTAGATGAACTTTTATTATTATTGAAGAAGGACATCGCAATAGTGTTATCATAGTAAATCCTTAGTGTATTTGGAATTGAATTCATAATTTGAAGCCCAGAGATGAAATTTTACAACCATGAAGTTTAACGTGTGAGTTCGTAGCTGTGATGAACTTCTCTTTCATGGTGGATGAAGCCGTGAAGTGAGGGTAAATGAAAATACCAGTAAATGAGTAGGGGAACAAAAAACCAGAAAGAGAAATACTCAATCAAGTTAAAATTCTCACATTCTTAGAAATGCTTGCTGTAGACACCCCACCTCTTGTATACTGTATACCTATCTTGAATCGAAACATATCACTTGTAAGCTTGAAACCTCTTAGGAAACTAGCCCAACCAACCTTAAATATCAATCCACGATAAAGCCATTTAGCTTTATAAGCAAGTTTGGAGAGTAAACCCTCACTCGGGTGATGATAATCGTGCTACCTAATGCCATCCATGAGGATAACAACGCATCATAGAATTGCAATAGGCACATAAGTAGTAAAAATGCTGCGAGCCAATTTCATGTCAATAAGCCCATGCAGTGAATAAGCACCCCAAATTTACTAAACCCAAAAATGAAAAAAATTATGTACATACAGCAATGCCATTGCAACTCAAGAAATTATAAATTCGAATAGATCTTAGAATTTCTCCTAATATTTTTCTGAATAATGGTAGAGGAAAATTAATAGGATAAAACAACTATTTTATCTCCCATAAGGGATGAAATTACCTATTTTACCACTTATCAATGCAAATTCATAATGACATGTATCCTCCAACTGTTCAAATCATTTTATAGGTATGTTTGCCCTCCAAGTTGGTACAATTTAGAGGATAACTAGGCCAAGCTCTATAAATAGAGGCTTACTCCTCTCATTCTAAGGAGATACTGACTCGATTTCGTATAGGCGATTATATACACTTTCACGAACATAAACCTACCTCACATGATACATAACAAACATTTAAACACATCATAGATTAAAGAATAATAACCTCGCACTTTCTCATAGGGAATGCAATTAAATTTTGAGGTTAAAATTTTTGTGAGGGTAGAATGTAATCACCTAGGGTTTTGGTATGCATGCGTGTATTCTTGCATTCTTCGAAGCATACATGCATCTATTAATGTATACATGCATCCATCAATTCATGCAAATTGTAACCATTAATATGCACTAGTGTGAATTATTGACTTATGTAATTATCAATAATGTGATTATGTATGTGCATATATAAAAATGCATATAAACATACGTACATGTACACTTGCAATCTCGCCACTTACACTCAATTATGACTCATGACCCATATACAAAATCATCAAATTATCCATCATTAGAATGATTGTAATGTTATTTATCTAATTACTAATCTAAATTGTTCATTTGGTGAACCATCAGACTAATCCATCTCAAAACCCACATTTTACTTATGTGTTCATGGAACCGATTGTGCATTACCTTTTATGCCTGATAAGGGTCCAAACCAATATCTCATCGTTTAATCGTCCATTGTACTAGTATCTGACATCTTAACCACCAAAATAACCAAAGTAAATCGTCAATTACAAATTTTAAAATAATTGATTACTTTCACTTGAACCACACGTACATACCCACAAGCTCAAGTAACAATCCGAAACCTTCAAAAGTAGTGGAATATCGAAAAATACTTTGTACAAAGAGTTGCCATTAATGCCCCCTCATCTTCTCTAAGAAATCCCATCACCATCCAACCTGTATAGGGCCTTGATTCTAAGTTTAAAATAATCCTTGTGGAGCCCATTAGAGTGTATGATGAATAGAAACACTGATTCAAACTAGTGTTGTGTTGCACCATCCAAACCGTTGAGAAATTTACAACAAAAACTTAGCCACAACTGAGTCGCGAAATCCTTGTATAAATTGCACTCCAGAAACCATTTAAAAACACTCCAGCATTTGTTGTGAGTCTATTCAAGAGAGTGCAACATGAGAATGGGGCATTGCTTTCAAAGCTCAGTTGAGCACATCAAATTCAAGTTGTGTACATTTTGAGTTTGGTTCAAGCCGTAAGCGAGTTCAAGTCGAGTCTGGCAATGATGCTATGTGAAACGTGTATGTAAAGATTAACACCCTAGAAATCATGTGGGTGATCCATCTTTAGATTTGAAATATTTAGTTTAAATTATCTATTTGAAGTTTTTATTTTATTTTCAATTTTTTTTCAATTAAAGTTTTTTTTATTTGAGATAGTTTAGTTGAGAATATTTAGATGCTACTGCACTAAATTTGATATTGGTTTTGGAATTATTTAAAACAATATGGTATAATAATCATTATATATATATATATATATTAATGGTTTAAAATAAATTTGATAAATTTAATTAGGTTATAATTAAAATTTTGAATTATGAAAAAAAATTAATGTTGTAAAGTAATTAACCTAATTCAAGTTGCATAAAATTTTATTTTAGTTTAAAATGAATCCAAAATTCTATTTAATTTAATTCATATAATTTTGAATTTATAATTTAAATTATCTTGTAAAATCTAAAGTTTTAATATGTTATAGTTTTAAAAAATTCTAGAATAATTAATTTAAATTAAGTCTAGACTTATATGGTATATAATTTTAAACTTTAAATTATTTGATTAATTAATTACAATTCAGATTTAAATTAAGATAGTTATAATTGAACTATTAGATCATATTATGATTTAACTATGAAATTAGGATTTATGAAAATTATAATATTAATTACACTAAATTGAAACCTGAACTTAACTTTAAATTAAAAGACTAAATTACTGTTAATTAATAATGTAGGAATTCAGGTTAAATTAATATTTTTGAAATTTTTAGGTTTAAAATACCTGAAAATTAAAATTATTTAGGTTAGAAAATAAATTAGGAAGAAATTTAGTAATTCGATTAAAAAACTATTCTAAAAACTACACCCAATTACCTTATATAATTAAAAGTATGGCGTATTGTAAATCTACAATTTTTAATGCCTCTTCTATAATGTTTTTTGAAAATTTGGCAAAGCTTCTAACTTGTAAATTAATTAAATTCAATTTGAAATTTTTTATCTCTTAAATTATTTTGAGGTTTTTACGTTGTCTGTTAAGACATTCGTATTGTAATATACTTTTCCTATGACTTATTGTGCATTAAGGTGAATATCAAGGAAAACAGTATAATAATATTTAGAAATTAAATTTTTAATTATTTAATTATAATAATTAATTATTTAATAATTATTGAATCTTATAACAAATTCTACATATAATTTAAGAATAAAGATAAATATGTGATATAATTATGTATAGTAGTAATTAACATGCGGTAAATTGCATATTTAATATTGCCAATTTGAATAGATACTGATCATAAATATCATGTGTATATTTCTTTTAATTGAAAATTGAGATTAGAATGTGGGTGCACTGCTCTAGGTATGTTTCTAAAAGTATATTAGGTGCACTACCATGAGTATGTCCCTAAAAGTATATTAGGTATACTGCCCTGGGCATATCTTTAAAAGTATAAACAAGTAGAGCAATTGTATCCATTGGGTGAAAGACTCTAAAGTTAGTAAGTAGGGAAATCCTGTTTCTTGGGTGAAATATTCTAAAATCTATTGAATCCTTTGAAGTCTCGTTTGTGTATTACGTATGAGTACAATTATATGTGTTGACATGCGTTAGAGGTATAACTAGAGTAGTATTTTGACCAACTAATGTATAAATGAATTACTTACCACAAGGTAGTAGTGTATGGGCATTAATGGAATATAATCATCCACTTGGGTAGAATGTTGTAAGAAATGATGGTTATTTATTTTAATTATTTATGAAATTCATGAAAAATATGGCATTTAGAACATCTTTACAATTTCAACATTACATTTATGACATCTTTAAGATTCACTATTTTGATTCATAATTTGAAATTTAAACAAAGTATTTTCATTATTTATACATTTGATATAATTAGAAATTATAAATTTGGATTGGATATTTGTAACGCCCCAACTTTTCAGGACCCGAGTATATGATCCGTTTCCCAAAAACCCGAGTGTTAATCTTAAAGAATGGTCAAATTCAATATATAGTATTTTTCTTTTATCAGAGTTAATAGATAAGTGTAGGATGGACAAGTCAGCATAAAGAGAAATTTGAAATTTCATTTACAATATACAAGTGGTTGCCCATAATGACTTATACAAACCAATATCTCAGAATTTAAACATGTAGAAGATTTACATGATTTAATACATGAAGAATAACAGAAAGCATATACATATAAGCCGCAAGATCACGCAGCTCCTCAAGGAAAATACAATCATGCATCCCTAGTGATCGTATCCTACTCCTCATCAAGTCTGAACATGCATATCACTTAAGTTACTTGTACTACCTATACGGTTGTATATTTGATGGATGAGTGGCCAACTCAGTGTGAATTCCTCTCAAAATTGCACACCACCACATTAGGCAGCCATCATTTTCCTTATTGACATTGTAATTAGTTGCCTCTAATGATCGAAGGTCAGAAGAACCATTTTCCTTTTGCTGATCACCCATTGAACGCTCTAGTGCTTCATTAGTTACAACCTCAATATCAAATAAACCAGAATCACCTTCTTCTCGTGCCCCACTCAAATCAAGTTTTGCATGGGTATCAGTTTGACCAACAAAAGAATCGATGTCACAATTATTCCCCAACTCCCCCCCCCCTCCCCAACTCCAACTGTCTCCATTTTTGAAAATCAATCTATTGCTAGAAACTGTAAGTTTTCTTCCCCACTTTCGCTTCGTACTCCCAACTTACTTCTTAGCACTTTTTTCAGAATCTTTAGAAATATTTCTGTAGTTACTAGTCTCCACCACATTGTTGTTGGTTCCCTCTTGTGGAGGACCAAAAGAACCATTTTCTTCCTTTTTTTCATCATTCAAGGCCTCAAGTGCCTCAGCAGTAGCAGTTCTAATATCGAAAAAACCAACATCCACCCCATCACATGTCCCATTCTTACCTAATTCTTCACAGGTCTCATTTTGATCACCAAAGAACTATTCGCTTTGTTATCCTGTAATTCCTCCAGAGCACTATTATCCTTCACCGTTTTCTTATACCTGTTTCCTGAAACCACACGCCTACTTCCCTTCTTCCTTTTTCTACCTCGAATATTCTTTTTTCTCTTTAAACTCTTTTCAGAAACTTCATGATAGTTATTGGATTTTTCTCCCTCATAATCACAAAGCCCCTTGTCAGGCTGTAAACTAGAAAAACCATTTCCTCCATCTTGCTCATCACCTACTATATGAAGTGCTCCACTATTTTCAGTTCTAATACCAGGCAAACAAGCATTGATACCCTCATCATCAGGCATCACGGGAGGAATAACTGAATCCATGTCCTCTATCTCACCTAAATTAGGCCGGTTCTTCTCTGTCTTATCAATGTCTTCTATACATTGATCTTCAAAGAAAACCACATCTCTGCTCCTGACGAGCTTCTTCTCTGTCGGATCCCATAATCTATAACTAAACTTTTTATCACTGTACCCCAAGAACACACACTACTTAATCTTCATGTCGAGCTTGGACCTCTCATCCTTTGGTATGTGAACGGATGCCCTGCATCCAAACACCCTAAGATGACTGTACGATGGATTCTATCTAGTCCTCACCTTCTCAGGAACTTCTCCATTTAACGGGGTTGATGGATACTTGTTTATCAAATACACTGTCGTGTGCATTTCTTCTCCCTAGAATGTCTTGGGCAATTCGCATAGGATAACATACATTTGATTCTCTCTACAATGGTGTGATTCATTCGCTTAGCCATACCATTATGTTGGGGAGTCTTGAGAACCATCTGCTCATGCCGTATACCTAGGGACTTACAATCTCATGAAAGTCACCAATGTATTCACCATCATTGTCAGTGCGGATGCACTTTAATGATTTACCTGTCTCTCTCTCGACCATAGCATGAAATAATTTGATGAGTGACCATAGTTAGGTTGTATATTTGATGGATGAGTGGCCAACTTAGTGTGAATTCTCCTCAAGATTACACACCGTCACATTAGGTAAGAAATAATATAAAACATCCATACAACCAAAATAAAGTAAATGCAGTCTTATTATATGCATGGATGCATGAATGCAATTCTTGTCCTAGGTAAAACATTCAGACGGACATTGGGGTCATCACCCATGCAAGCATCGACCCGGGTAAAACGTCCAGATGGTCTGTGCCCTGGGTAAAACATCCAGATGGGCATTGGGCTCATTACCCATGAATGACTGGTCATCAGCACAACACTTAACGTAATCGCATCGGCATGATGATCTAAGTCATCATCATAAATTGAATGACTGGTCATTAGAGCAACACTCAGCGTAATCACATGGGCAAATGATCCAAGCCATCGTAATGTGTCATATATGCATGGTTAGCCAATCCATTATTAGTTCAATTGCAATTAACCAATTTAAATAAGCTCATGGTCACTACAGGGAGCGTATGGTCCAGCGTAGGTCGACGGCTCGGGCATAGTGTCCTATGATCACCATCCCCGGCCCATGAGGCTATCATCTTAGGATGTTTAATAGAAACCTGTTGACTAGTGGCCAATCATATTATAGTATATGGGGCTTACCATTGCATGGTTGCAAAGTATAAAACATCGAACCCATATAGTGAAAATACCAGAACAAAGCCTCATAGGGCGATACCAAATAGGCCGTATATGGTGAGTATCAAAATCATGAGATAAAAGACCATCCTTGAAAACCATTGGACACAACAACCCTGGATAGTAGTCCCAAATCAATGGTCAATTTAAACAACCATTCAATAACCACTAAGAGGTCCATTACAATCACAACCAGTCAGGTTACATCCCAAGTATGGGTGTACATTTATAGGTAGGGGTTTCTGTGAGACCTGACTCTAGTTCTCATGTGTGCATGTGTGTGAGTATGTATCTCATTCATTTTGGTCCTGTGGTCCTACCTGTCAAATTTCGGTGACCCGCGAGTCTCGGATTGTGTTTGCGGTCATCCTTGTGTCTGGTTATGTAGACCCGACTCAGATCGACCCTAGACTTATGTCATCTTGTTCATATCATTGTTGCGGTTCTAATGACGCATCTTGTGCGTTCATCCGACTTATAGATCAAAAGTTATGAGCATTTCATCATGTGGCCCACTTTTTATATAAAAAAATATATGGACCACTTCCATGACAAAACTTCCCATGCACACCACCCACACATACTACACAATTACATAAAATTGACATGATCCATTCTAGACACCACCCAAACTTAGTCTAAGTATAACAACTTTGTTATTGTCACCATAGGCCATCATTTGCTTTCTTACAACAAAATTATTACCTCCCTACAAATCCTCTCTCTCTCTCTCTCTCTCTCTCTCTCTTTCTCTCTTTCTTCTCATTTTCTCCTCCTAGAAAAAACTTCTAACCTCTTCTCCCCTCTTTTTCAGCCCTTTCTTCTCTCATTTCCTCTCCATCTAGCCATTAACAACCCATCTACAACCTTCAATCCTCTTGAAGCCTAGTACTTAGATCTTGGAGTTTGAAGAAATATTTCTAGCTGGGTGCTCTCTTTAGTTTTTTCTCTCTTTCTTCTCTTTTCTTTATTTTCCTTGCATGCATGGAAGCATGTAGGACCAACAATCCATAGTGGAGGTCCTACATGGTTCCTAGGATAAGGCCATGGGCCTAGATCCTCCATATTTCTATCCATGGTGGGCCATTCTCCATGGACCCACCATGATGCTTTCTCCTTCTCCTTTCTTGCATCCCATGGGCCATCTAGGCCTTGCATGAATGTGGAAAAAATATCCCTACCCGCCAGCAAGTTCCTTTAATGTATTATAGCATGCATATATCATAACATAATGGACGATGTAGATTTGGGTGTGGGAGGTCCATTAGTGGTGGGACCTTCCACCAATGGCCGATTGCTTCTTCTTTCCCACTTTCTCTCTATTTTTATCTTGTGTATTCTGATGAAGTGTGGCCCACTAAGGAGAGGTCAGCAACATCTCAGACCCTTAGCTAGATGGGAAGTCCAAGCCCACTTTGACTGGACATCCAAGCCCCACCATTCATGCATGGTTTGGGTGGCCTCCAAAATGGCTTTTTCATGGAGGTTTGATTAAGCTCATGGGCCTGAAATTTTTTTAACCCATCAAGGTGGACCCCACTTATTGAATCAGGGCCATAAACCCTTTGATTTATTTATATGGGTTGAAATATGGACAATATATGTTGCTGTCCAGATTTTAGGCCCAGTTTGAACATGACTTTTGAGCTAATGTTTGAATCTGTTTGCATGCCCTTTTCTTTCAAATTTATTTAGGAATTTTATAGTGCATGGACCCCACTTTGATGTGGAATGGGGCCCACACCATCTCTCTCATGAATGAGACCCATGGGAAGGGCCAAAGTAGGCTAACTGTCCATAAATTTCTGGACAGTTCGGCAACACTACAAGTTGGAAATGAGCATTTTTACCTAAGTTTTTGGAATAAGTGGGCCACCCCAATGGACCCCACTTTCTGTCCATGAGTAGGACCACCCTTCCCACTAATCTTCCAGGGGTTTGAACAAGCTTGGGTCCACCCGATTGGGTGCCCAATCATGGTCTATCCAGAATTCTACACTTAGCAGAATTTCTAGATAGATTGTATTCCTTAATCTAGTTAAAATACTTATGAGTATCCAAAAATTATAAAAATTTATAGATAGATGTTACACCCATGGTGGGACCCACCTAAAAAATTTTAGGGCCAATGGACACTTTTACACACCATGAAAATGGCTGGACCGGCCCACTATATTATAGTGTCCAGACCAGGAAGAATCTCACGACAAATTGTTTTCTTAAAATGAATTAAAATAATTGTAAATATCCAAAAATCCTAAAATTTTGTGAGGGTGTGTTCCACACATAATAGGATATAAATACTAATTTTTGGAGCTAATGGACCCCTATGTACACCGTGGCTAGGGCTAGACCAGACCACCACGTTGGGACGTCCAGGTCAGTCCAATTTTTGATACAGACTGATTTCTATAAATTAATTAAAATACTTACAGTTACCCAAAAATTATGAAATTTTGTAGAGTTGTGGGCCACTCATGGAAGGATCACCCTACAAATTTTTAGGGCCATTGAGTCCTTTTACCGACTGTGGTGCGGCCAGAAATTTGGATCAGTTTTGAGAAAAATATCCAGGCACGTAGGACTACCCACCATGGGACAACCCTACCTTGGGCTGCTGGGCATGCATTCCAATGGCATGACCCACTTGAAGAAGTGTTATATATCCCCTTTCTTATCTAGTGGGACCCACAATGATGTGTGTGGTCCATCAGGGATTAAATATACTTTAAAATAATTTTATTGTTGGATTCCAACCAACTCAAAAAATGGTGGGCTGGAATTTGGCAATGGGCCTAATATTGCTACCTATAAGAGTTTATTCTAGGGCAGCATGGCCCACCGGATTTGAGGATGAATTAATCTGTTATTTTTCCATTCTTCCTTCAGTATTTTTGGGTTTAATTATGGCCCATCTGAGGCCCACCCAAGTTAGGTTTTATGTGGATCATTGTATGTGGTTAATTGCTTGTTCCTTAGGCCTTTTAGATTGAGATTTTCTAGATAGGCTCATTGACCTTTGGGCCTATACTCTTCTATCTATTGTGATGGGTTTGTGGGCTGTAATATACAAGTAGTTGGGCCCTTAGTTTCCCACCAAATTAACCCTGTACTTAGGCTAAGATGAGAGGGCCAACTCACTTGTGTTAAGTGTGAAATTTGCCTATATGGTTGAACTACGGGGCTGCCTATTAGGCCCACCACGATGAGTGGATTTATAACCCTTATGTTTGGGCCTAAATCATGCTTAAGGGCCCCCTATGCTACCTAAGTATTGGGCTTAGTGTATGGCCCACTAGGCCATGGATTGCTCAGGCCTTAGGCCTTATTTCATGCTTGAGTAGTAGCGGGCTACCTCTTAGAAACCAGTTGAGGTTGGATGTCCTCCTGGGTGATCCTAAGGTAGGCCCATGGGTTTCTTTATGGATGTTTAAAGGCCCACCATATACCTTAGGCCATTCATTTGAGGCTAAATATGGATGTATGTGGAGACTACCTCAACGTATATTTGTCCAGGCCATTCAAGCCTTGGATCGCCCGATCATGGAAGCACTCTCTGCCTTGGGTTGCTACTGGACTCACAATCCAATAGCAAGCCCACTTGATCTTTTCATGATATATACACACTCTTCATCTGGTGGGATCCCCCAGTGAGTATAGTTGGCCTTCATGAGATTATTTCTACATATTTAACTAATTTCTGGACCTTAGTAGGTCCTAGAAGTCAAATGGGCCAAAAGTTTATCAAAGGGCCTTAGATGTACAATTTTATGGTTAAAACTTTATTTGACTGTGGGGCCCACCATATTGAGAACTTGTGTATGTGTTATATGCTCATGTTTTCTTATAATCTTTAGGCTTAATGAGTGCATTATTTTGGGTCACCTTTAGTGATTACATGAGGACCCCATCTTAGATCAGATTTTTGGGACATTCCATGGGCCTAGAGTGGGTTTATCGTCCCATTTTGGCCCAACCATATATTGGCCCGACTTCCACCATTTTGATGGACTTGTGGGCTAAGATAAGGATAGTATTGGGCCCTTGAGTGCTGAAAGGGCCTAGCTATATGCCCTAGAGGGGGAGTGAATAGGGCAATGCCAAATAAAACTTATAACAACGGAATAATAAAAGATATAAAGCACAATGCTGAATCTAAAACAATCACAATAGCCTAAAATAAAGAGATTGAGACTTTATCAGTTCTAAGGACAATCTTACAGCAAAAACCAGAGGTTTAAGGTAGGACAACCTTATTTCTAGAACGTCCTTTGTATCACAAATCAATGAGAAATAATAAGCAAGAAGGTCAAAATAACTTGCAGAAAATAAATCCTAAGTTATTACAACATTCATCCACACTTGCTTGAAGTGGTTACAACATTCATCCACAAACACTCTCCACAAAACAGAATGAATAAAAGAATGAAAGAGTAAAACACATCCACAACACAACGATATATAGTGGTTCGCCTGTGTGTACACCAACTGTTATCCAACAGCCACAAAGATTGCTACTTCACTCCTAATATCCTCACACAGGGGATATTAGCATGCACTATCAAAATAGGTTTCACAGGTTCACCTAAAACCTTCACAAATGTGTCTTTGATCTCGGGCTTACACAATCCAAAAACCCCCAAAATCTGAGTTTTCTGGCTCTCCTCAGATAACCAATATAATGAGATTTTTCTGGCGAATCTCAAACAAAAACTAGAGAAAGTAAATTATAAAAAATGTAAAATACCTGAATCACCTTTTGAAGAAGCCCGGTAAAACCAATCGGAGTAGAAGTTCGATTCAACGTTCAAAGTCCAATACTCACTTTAAGAATGGTTTTAAGTCTAATTGATTTTAAATAAAAAGGGCTAGTTCTATTTGATTTTGAATCCAAGAAGAAGGAATATCAGAAATTCCCCTTGTCTAATAAGATTGGAATGTAGATCAAAATCAAATAAAAATAAGCTAGCAAAAGGAATATTAAATAAGCACAAAGTAGCTTAAAATAAACACAAACTTATCTCAGAGTATAGCCTAAAGAATGCTTGAATAGAATTGATTTGAAGTGGTAAAACTCTGAAGTTCGTGCTCTATTTATAGCCTAAAAAATCCCGTCTACGATTGGTCTTAGGAAACTAGGACTGGTCGTAGCTCCAAAGATTTTCGAAAGATTTCTGTGGGATAAGATTTTCTGTTCCACGACCGGTCCTGGGCGGTCTACGACCGGTCGTAGGCTATCTACGACTGGTCGTGGGACACCTACGACTGGTCGTAGGACCCCAAAAATGGTTGCCGGAGTTTGAGTCGTAGGGCTACGACCGGTCGAAGGATGAGTTGTAGAACTTACAGGATTGGTCGTACGATGTCCAGGACTGGTCGTAGGACAACTAGAAAGATCTAAAAATCTTCAACAACGTACGACTGGTCCTGAAAAACTTAAGACTGGTCGTAGCAGAGCTAGGACTGGTCTTAGAACACTCCAAACAAGCATAATAAAATATATGAGTTATGTATCCAGAATGACCTATTGTAAAGCCCATCCTAAGGTCAATCTAAGGTCAAACAAACCTTAATAGTGAGATGGACATTGAAAGTCTGTACACTTAGATGACCCTTAAGAGAAGCTTGAGAATATACAAATCTTGTAGTAGGCCTTCTTGAGCTTGATCTTGACTTGACAAAGTCTTCTACTAAACTTGAACTTGATCGAATCTTGAACATACAAACTTGAAGACTTCAATACTTGAATTCTTCATCCATGTCTTGAAAACTTTCTTCATTTAAGATCTTATCTTGAAATGCGATGACTTGATTGCAATGAATAGTCTTCAATCATAAAACACAAGATGTATAAGACATAGATATAAGTTTTGGCACCACAAAATTTGACAACCAAAGGGATATAAAATCATAGCACTTACAAGTGCCCACTTAAATTGCTAGTTATTGGGCTGATATAGTTGGGCTCATTTCATCCAAACTTAAACTTATTTTCTTTCGGCCGTATATTGTGTACGTGGGCTGCCCACCAAGTCCAACTTAATGCATGAATTCTATGGCTATTGGGAATTGATCCTTGGGCCTTAATTCCCCTCTTGGAACCCATATTATTAAAAGTAGTATTATATCTTTTTATGACCTATTATTAGGAATATATGTATGTGGTTACCTTTATTTTTATCTTAAATGTTGGCCTTGGGCCTTCTATCCATATAGTTTATGGTTAATATGCCTTTTTGGTGTATGATGGTTAAATGTCCCCATTATGGACCCCTCTAGGACCGGTTGTATTTAAGAGTGATTGGATAATTATCTTAGACACTTGCTAGGCTCATTTTTATATTACTTAGACCCATAGCTTGTATACTTAGCCTAGTAGGCTACCCCAGGTAAATGGGCGTCCATTAGAAGTTGAATTCCTTAAGGATATCGTCTAAGTACCTAGTCTTGGTTCCTTCTTGGATAAGAGGAATGTAAAATACATTGTATATCGCCATATAGTGTGATTAAATTCATCCTCACGACCCATGTACGTCATTGTAAGCCTGGTTGACACTGTTTGTGTGTGGTCATATTATGCCATTGGGCATTGTATGTTACTTTTCTGAGGAACGTAGTATTCCCTCTTGAGCACGTTTAATGCTTGGAATTGATGCATGGTTGATTGTGTGATTCATGCATCTGACATTGCATAACATATGAGCATTATTACCCTTACTTCATCGGGGCTGTAGCCTCCACAGATACATCGTGGATGGCCATGTTTGGACACTAAAAATGTTACTTGAACATACCGGGTGCATAGGATGCCCATGGATGAAATTTCTAAAACTTCCATAGTACGAAAGATTTGCTCCAACTTTATGACCGGGTGGAATATATGAGTGCACGAGGGCCTTATACTATTAGACCGTGACTCTCATTGTTATGTAGTCGGTTGGATAAGGGTGTGGCCTTACTCGCCTGATGTAAGGAGGCAATGCTAGGCTGAGTCTGACCAGCTCGTGAATGGGTCAACTACCGTCAGGCCTTACTAGTGATTGACTGTCCACAGGTAGGTAGTGAGGTCTTTTACGCTCATTCGACTGTGCGGGGTCTATAGAGCGACAGTCATCCAGTAGTGTAATGGACCTCGGTGATTTTTCTTATGTTGGAAATGTACTTAATATGTGGATTGGATATGAGCACTGACATTACTTCGTATTGCATTTGCATCGGCTGTGTAAGCCTCATATTGCATAGTATTCTTGTTAAGCCTTGGTATGGTGCCCAAGACTCATTCTATTACAGTACTCATTGCATTATATAGCCTTGGTATGGCTTCCTGCATTATTGTACTGCCTTGGTATAGCTTCCTGCATCATTATTTTACAGTACTCATTGCTTTGATCATGTTTCCTTCCTGTATCCCCTATTATTCTTCTGTGTATTATTATCACACACCTTCACCACCCTCTAAGCTTCTATATGCTTATGCACGATTGATGCGTGCAGGAGAACCTAGGCAGGAGTCGTAGCAGCAGAGCGTGGAGTAGAGTTGAGCTTGAGGACCTCAGTGTTGAAGACCTTCGTTTCCTTTTTCTATCATCTTATGCATGTCCTTTTCAACCTTATAGATACTTGTAAGAGTTCAAATTCATACTATATTTTGTGATGTGTGCCTTATTATTCTCAAATATACTTGCTCTGATCTTAGGTATGCTCATATTTGTGATGATTATACTGTCTTAGAAATCTTCCTTGTAGGATTCCAAGATCGGAGCCTACTTCAGGAGTTGAGAATGGGCCACTACGGAGGCTGTTGCGGCCAGAATCGACTATCGGGTTACTTGTGAACCCGGTTACTGAGTTTGGGGCGTGACAGGAGTTGGTATTAAAGTATAACAAGTAATTTTGAATAACTTGGGATAGTATCACATATCTGCTATGAGCTTAGGATAAGTAGTGTCCCAAGTGCATTTCTCTCGTTTCATTTGAGCTTTCGAGGATTCTAATCCCTAGGTGTCCTTCACCTTTGTTCTTTCTGTAGACCATACCGTCTAGTCGAGGTATCCATGATTGTGACGCCCGTGGCCATGGTACCCGTAAACGTGGTTCTCATTTCGCTCTAACAATCCGAGTGACTTTTGATCCACCCTCTGAGATTCCTGTTCCCCCTCTTGAGCATGCCATACCTATTCTTGACGCTCCCGCCGCACCTGTGCCTCTGTTAGAGGACAGTGCCACCCCCTCTTATTTGAGATTCCTGTACGAGTTGAGCATCTCTAGCAGTTGATGCAGGTCGTCATTGATGTTCTTCAGACCCGTCGACCCGTTCTTGAGGCACCCGTACAGGCAGAGCAAGAGCGTGCAAGCCCCCCTTTACAAGATTCGATTTCACAGCGAGCCCTGATGACGATGTATTTACTTTAAGGAGAAGGCCAAAAGTGGAAAGCGCATTCTAGTGGCTACTATTAGCATCAGTATCGTTAACGTATGAGACGTTCAGGGTTTTGACTGCCAGTGACACAGCCAGTGCCATCTTCTACCTGGTTAGCTTGATCATCGACACAGCCAGTAGTCCCTTCTTTTAGACCATTTACCGGAGTTGCTTCCATTATGGGTAGATGGGACACCGTAGGCGTGAGTGTCCCCATCAACAGGATGGACCTTCACAACGTCCGCAGTATCAGTAAAGACCGTAGATGCAAAGGAGACAGATACTTCCCCAGCCACCTCAGGATTGATTTTTCGTGACTCGGCAGGACTCTTAGTTATTAGGGGAGTCGTTATGGGTATTCTCCTTGTCTTCATATGTAAATCTTATGTTTTGGTGCATTGCACCTTTTTGTATCCAAGGGCTTTTATTCACTCAGATTGCTATTAGAGTCTGCCATAAGGGATTGTCAGTATCGACATTTTTGGGAAGATCGCTGTGTTAGGTTGATGATAGTATCGTGTTCCATTTTTGTTGGTGAGATGTTCTTACTCCCTGAATAGTTATGTATTGCCAATGTTGAGCTTGTTGGCTTACTTTGTTGTCAAGGCAGTACTTATGGTAGGGGATAAAGCACCAGATTACTAGTTTTGTGGCCGAGTGTGACACATGTCAGAGTGTCAAGGTCGATCACCAGAGATCCCTTGGTCCCTTGTAGCCGTTTAGGTTTCCAAAGTGGAAGTGGGAGCACATATCGATGGACTCCATCGTAGGCTTATTGAGGACTTAGCACGGTCACGGTACCATCTGGGTTATCGTCGATCGTCTGACGAAGTCGGCTCATTTCATTCCAGTACGTGCTTCCTTGTCTATGGACCGGCTTGGAAGGTGTTCATTGAGGAGATAGTGAGACTACACGACATTCCAGTTTCGATCATTTTAGACCGAGTTTAACGCCCTGAAAATCGGGGGTCGAGTAGGAGCCCAACTCCTGAGTTCCAACACATCACTTATGCAACATAGATAATGGTGATTAAATGTTGTCTGTATTAGTACCTTAAACATGAGTGGAATTATACCAAAACAACATATCATACTCAAGAGACAGTTAAATTTTGCAAGCAGAAGATTGTGATAGATATATAAAATATATAAACTGATGTAGGTCTCCAGAGTGTGAACATGTTACCAGGTTAAGTTATACATGTATACTCCAAAAATAAAAAAAATGAATATATATGGGTATTCCAAAAGTACAAAATAACAAGTGTAATAACGTCTAATCAGCATCCCTGTAACCCCGTCCATCAGATCACGGTCTACATAGACCCGCTTGATAGCTGCATGTAGGAGAACTCCTCGTCATCATAAAAGTCTGGCTCTGCCTTGTAAGCATCACTATCATCTGCATCTATAATAGGATCTAGTTGGTATTTAAAATACCATCCCAGAACATGGGATTGAGTGATTAACTCAGTGAAATTATGAAGCAAAGGTTAACATGTTATCAATTCAGTCAAGCAGTAATGATAAAGCAATATGACAATCAAGTCCTAAGTATTCTTATTAATGCGAGGATGGTATGTGATAATGATTCATGCCCTCGTCTACACTCCCTCTGTGACATCATCTTACAATCACGACATGCACCACTTCCTCTATGCACTTCCTTGCCAAAGCACCGTTTAATACGATTCATGGTCGTGTTAGCCAAGTTCTTAATTAGACATATTCATACAGCAGGATTAAGAAGCTAAGGCACCTCCTTTTATATTATATACCCAAATAATGATCCATCTAGGGTCATCAATCCTAGTTAGTCACATATGATAGATAGTTCTAAGTTGTTACGGAGAGGCTCATCACCTCAGCGCAGGCTTGGTTTGTACTCTAGTTTACTACGAAAAGGCTCGTCACCTCAATGTAGTCCTAGTGTATACTCGAGGTCACTACGGATTTATCACCTGATCATAGGCCGACAAATTGAATATAGCACCCATACCACCGTATTCGGCTCACGAGTCTAGGTTACTCACTAGACACTATGGGGAGGCTCTTCACTCTAGCATAGGCTGATAGATCGACCACGGTATCCCATACCACCATGCTCAGTTTATGAGTCTTAGCAGATCATGGTACCAAGGTTGAACGGGCTTGCACTGGTAACTTGGTACCTTAGATTCAAACAGTAGCGTCCATACATGGTGAACATACATTAGGCCAATCGGGTTGCTTAACACGCTCGACTGGTACGAGCATACGTCGAGCTAATCGACATGGAGCGCGTAAGCACTCCGCGTGGCCTAACCACTGTCGACAAGTAGCGTACGACTCAGATTCCTCGAACCTATCTGGTGTGACGAAACGATCTCGACCACTAACTTAGAAATCATTACCGATCACCTGGACTATGTCGTAGCCCCGAACACATTCCAAACAATAGTGTATGCATGTAGTAGCCAAAGACAACATGTTACAACTAAAATCAAATATAAATCTTACTTGAGCAATTCAACAAAACACATACTACACATGTTACTATACATAGACATTTCATCCTTAACTCACATAGTAGTAAGATAGGTTATATAAAGGATACTATAACCATCGATAAGGGAATTGATGATCCTATCTTAACACCCTCATTACATGTATTTAAATAAGCATTTTCACATTCAGGCATTTTATCAAACACTTAGACTACACATATCATATATATATAATAAAGTATTTATAGCAGGTATTATAACAAAACCCTTTACAAAGGGTTCACCATACCTACAACAATCATGTATTCTCAGTCAATGAACATAGCAAGCATAAATCATAATTTCATACTCATTCAAATATTTAAACAAACACGTGGAATGCCTTAAAATCAACATACTTATATATATATATATATATATATATATATATATATATATATATATATATATATATATATATATATAGTGTATGGAAAACGTCGTATCTACGCACATGTGATAGCAATCGAGTCAGTCATAAATCATTACTGACATTGAAAGCCTTGAAAACCATAACTTAAATATTTATAGTCCACACCTTTCACTGGTAGACTCATAACAAACTCAGTTTAAACACTAAGTCCTTGCCTACGACACAACGGTAACCTATAGCAGGAAATAGGTTAGCTATTTTAACATTTACTTTATTTCAATCCTTAAAATAGATTAAGGTTAGGATTTCTTATCTAAGGACAAAGTCGAAATCACCGGGATACAGACAGACTGTTTCGGCACGTGGAGTGAGGGAATCGAATCTCAGGATCTAACTCCCGCTTTTTCTCTCACTTATTTTCTCTTTCTTTCTCTCTTTTGCTATCTTCTCTCTCATAGGGTTGAAAATTCGTATGTGAAGGGAGAGAGAGGGTTTAAGGCCCTTATATAGGTCCAAAACTGATGGAAATGACCCCAGGGCCATGATATACTTAGGTTATAGCCAAAGAGTGACTGATTTGATCCAACGGATCTGATCTGGAGGCTCCTTTTCTGCATACAGTTGGGATTAAGCTCCCTGACATTGGATCTAGGCCAGGTTAAGATCTCAGCCCGATCGGATCAGTGGATCGGCTGCGAGGGACCAGTTTTAGTTTAACGGTCACTAGTACTCGATCAGGGCCACAAGTTCACTGACCTGTGTTGAAATTTTTTCCTGATCTGAGGGTGTAATTGGGTCTAAATCTAACGGTGTAAATCCTTAGATTCAGCCTGAAAGCGAATGACTCAATTTACTTAAGTTTCAGTTTATTTCCTAAAGGTATTCATGTTTCTCACATACTTCACTCCGGGCTCAAGTTGTGCATTTCTGGATACCTTTAAGACTTGATTTCCGAGATAGTTGTCAAGTCCAGCAAGGCGGTCATAACCATATAGTTTTGGAGTAATCAGACTTTCGACGCGTGGTTCAGGTCTGATACAGAGTTTCATGGTGCTCCCGAGAGTAATTGGGTTTTGGGCTGGATCTTAAGTTTTTAAGTAATGTAGCGTTAACGGTTCTACTGGTTTTGGGTCTTACAGATCGTATTTAAAGTGATCAATGCTAATTTCATAGGTAATCTAGTTTAATACTTAGTTAATTCACGTCTAATTTCTAAAGGATTTAGTCCTTAGTGATTTCTGCCTGAGGTGGTACTCGGGTCATGTGCGGATTTTTTCGAGACGTTATAATCTACCCCCTTAAAGAAAAATTTCATCATCAAAATTAGTACCTTTTCATACTCCTCAAGAATCTAAGGGTAGTTCTTTCAGATCACATCTTCTGTTTCCCAAGTAGCCTCCTCCTCAGTGTGGTGCGTCCACATAACCTTCACAAGTGGAATCACTTTACTGCGTAACACCTGCTCCTTCTTATCTATGATACGCGTCGGACGTAGTACATAAGTTGCATCTTCACTTAACTACAGCTGCTTCCATCTGATAATGTGGGAAGGGTCAGGAATGTATTTCTTCAACATCGACACATGAAATACGTTATGTACGCTTACGAGTGGTGTGGGCAAACCAGGCGGTATACTACCACCCCCACTCGATCCAGTATCTGGAATGGGCCAATGAATCTCGACGTGAGCTTCCCCTTCTTGCCAAACTGAAGAACTTCCTTCATTGGAAAAACTTTCAGGAATACGTGGTCCCTAACCTCAAACTCTAGCTGCCGCCGCCTCATATCGGCGTAGCTCTTCTGTCTATTCTGTGCTACTAGAAGTCAATGATTAATAATGTCAATCTTCTTTGACGTCGCCTGAACTAACTTTGGGCCTATAAATCTCTTCTCACCAACCTCTGCCCAGTAGTGCGGTGCTCGATAGGGACGCCCATACAAGGTCTCATAGGGAGCCATGCCAATACTCGCCTAAAAACTATTGTTATACACGAACTCTGCATAAGGAAGACAGTCATCCCAAATATCCTTAATATCTAGCATACAAGCTCGCAGCATATCTTCCAACACCTGATTTACCCCTTCCATCTGTCCGTCTGTCTGTGGGTGGAATGCGGTACTGAACTTCAGTTTCACACCCATTGCTTCCTAGATCTGAGTCCAGAAGATAGATGTAAATCGCATGTCTCGGTCCGACATGATCTCCATAGGCACTCCATGCAAACGTACTATCTCCTTGATGTATAGCCTGACCAAAATATTTACAGAGTTTGAAGCTCTGATAGGGAGAAAATGATCTAATTTTGTCAACTGGTCCATGATCACCCATATGGAGTCATGCCCCTTCCTCGTCTTCGGTAGCCCTGAGATAAAATCCAAAGAAATGAAGTCCCATTTCCATTCAGCTATGGGCATGGATTAAAGTAGTCCAGGAGGCTGGTGATGCTCTGCCTTGACTTACTAGCACGTGAGACAACGAGATACATACTCTACTATGTGGGCCTTCATGTTGTCCCACTAGTATGAGCGCTTCATGTCTCGATATATCTTCATACTGCCAGGATGCGTTGCCATCTTCAAATTGTGAGCAGCCTCGAGAACTTCCCTTCTCAAGTCCAGGAGGTTCGGCACACATAGGCGGCCATGATAACATAAATCTCCATCCATACTAACACTCCATTCCGAGTCTTCATCGTCACTAACCCGCTTTCTGAACTTTTCTAACCCTTCATCTTCCTTTTAAGCCACAATGACACGGTCATCGATAAGCAGCTAAACTTGAATATGTGCGATGCTCTCGAACGACTCTTCTACCGTAATTTTTTACTTAAAGTCTCTCACAAACTCTACCATATCCCATTCTTCTATCATCAGTGGAGCCGTAAATGCTATCGTCTTCCTGCGGCTCAACGCGTCTGCCACAAGGTTGACTTTGCCAGGATGATAAGAGACCTCGAACTTGAAGTCCTTCAAGGTTTCCATCCATCATCACTGTCTCATATTTAGGTCCCTCTACGTGAATATGTACCTGATGCTCTTGTGGTCGCAAAAGAGCTCGAACTCCTCTCCGTAGAGGTAATGTCTCCAAAGATTCAATGCAAAGATGACGACCGCTAACTCCAGGTCATGCGTAGGGTAATTTTTCTCGTGTTTCCTCGACTGTCGCGATGCATAGGCAATAATCCTGTCCTTTTGCATAAGGAAAAAACCTAAACTAACACGAGACACGTCGGTGTATATCGTATATTTAACCCCTTGCTCTGAAAATACTAGCACAGAGGTGGATGTCAACTTATCCTTTAGCTTGTGAAAAGCTGCTACTACCTTCTCATTTCAGGCAAACTTGAGTTCTTTTCGAGTTAGCTGAGACAATGGTCTAGCTATCTTGGAAAAATCCCTAATGAACCGATGGTAGTAGCCTGCCAGGCCAAGAAAACTCTTCACTTCAGTAACCGAACCAGGCTGCTCCCAGTCCTGAACTGCGGCTACTTTAGTAAGGTCCATAGCTATCCCTTCCTTGGACACCACATGTCCTAGGAACTTGACCTCCTCTTTCTATAAGTCGTACTTCTTGTGCTGTGCAAACAACTGATTCTTCTTGAGAGTATCAAAGATTGCTTGAAGGTATTCCTTGTGCTCTTCTTGACTCTTGGAATATATTGGGATGTCATCTATAAACACGATGATGAATCAATACAAGTACGGCTGAAACACCCTGTTCATCAGATCTATGAACATGGCCGGTGCATTTGTGAGTCTAAACGACATCATAAGGAACTTGTATGCCCAAAATTGGTCTTAAAAGCTGTCTTCTGCACGTCCTCATCCCTGACACGCAACTAGTGATACCCTGAGTGTAAGTCGATCTTCATGAAATGTTGCGCCACCTTCAATTGATCAAACAGATCATCTATCCTGGGCAAAGGGTACTTGTTTTTCACCGTTGCATGGTTTAGTCTGCGGTAATCAATACACAATCGCAGAGATCCTGAGTTGTCAGCGATCCACAACGTATTCCATGTTGCAAAAATGTGGGTCAGACACTATTCTCGTGATTAATTGGCAGCCACTTGAGGTCCGTGAGGATGCTTCCTACATTGAGCAGCCGATTCATATTCTTGAATGGAAGGAGCAGGTCCTTAGGATCAGGCTCATTCCCTTGGTGAAGGTGTAATGGAGTCATTATTCAGAGGCCGAGGTGTCTTGAGAACGTGAGGTCGAGATTAAAGAGCATTATCCCCATTTATTCGATGATTGGTTGCTTGTATTTCTTTCTCTTGTGATTGATGATTGAGATATATGTGTTGATGTTTATGCATTTTGTTGTTCCGATTTTATCAATTTTGAGGATAAAAATTCTTTGTTGGTGGGGAGGATTGTGAGACCTGACCCTAGTTCTCATGTGTGCATGTGTGTATATGCGTATGTATCTCGTTCATTTTGGTCTCTCGATCCTATTGGTCAAATTTCGGCGACCCGCGACCCTCAGATTGTGTATGCTGTCATCCTTGGGTCCGGTCATGTAGACCTGACTCGGATCGACCCTAGACCTATAGCATCTTATTCGTATCATCGTTGCAGTTCCAACGACATGTCTTGTGCATTCATTCGACTTTTAGATTAAAATTTATGAGCATTTCATCATGTTGCCCACTTTTTGTATAACAAAAATATATGGACCACTTCCATGACACAACTTTCCATGCACACCACCCACACATACTACATAATTGCATGAAATTGACACCACCCATTCTAGACACCACCCAAATCTAGTCTAAGTATAACAACTTTGTTATTGTCACCATAGGCCATCATTTGCTTTCTTACAACATAATCATTACCTCCGTATAAATCCTCTCTCTCTCTCTCTCTCTCTCTCTCTCTCTCTCTCTTCTCATTTTCTCCTCCAAGCAAAAACTTTCAGTCCCTTCTTCCCTCTTTTCCAGCCCTTTCTTCCCTCATTTCCTTTCCATCTAACCATTAACAACCCATCTACAACCTTCAATCATCTTCCTCTTGAAGCTTAGTACCTAGATCTTGAAGTTTGAAGGCATATTTCTAGGTGGGTACTCTCCTTAGCTTCTTCTCTCTTTCTTCTCTTTTTTTTCTTTTCCTTACATGTATGGAAGCATGCGGGACCCACCAATCCATGGTGGAGGTCCTACATGGTTCCTAAGATAAGGCCATGGGCCTAGATCCTCCATATTTCTATCCATGGTGGGCTATTCTCCATGGACCCACCATGATGTTTTCTCCTTCTCATTTCTTGCACCCTAAGGGCTATCTAGGCCTTGCATGCATGTGGGAAAAAGATCCCTACCCTCCAACAAGTTCCTCTGATGTATTATAGCATGCATATATCATAACATAGTAGACAGTGTGGATTTGGGTGTGGGAGTTCCATTAGTGGCAGGACCATCCACCAATGGCCGAGTACTTTTTATTTTCCCTTTTCTCTCTATTTTTCTCCTATGTATTTTGATGATGTGTGGCCCACCAAGGAGAGGTCAGTAAAATCTCAGACCCTTAGCTAGATGAGAAGTCTAAGCCCACTTTGACTGGACGTCCAAACCCACCATGCATGCATGGTTTGGGTGGCCTCCAAAATGGCTTTTTCATGGAGGTCTGAGTGAGCTCATGGGCCTAGAATTTTGTTAACCCATGAAGGTGGACCCCACTTATTGAATCAGGGCCATAAACCCTTTGATTTATTTATATGAGTTGAAATATGGACAACATATGTTGCTGTCCAGATTTCAGGCCCAGTTTGAGCATGACTTTTGAGCTAATGTTTGGATCTGTTTGCATGCCCTTTTCTCCTAAATTTCTTTAAAAATTTTGTAGTGCATGGACCCCACTTTTATGTGGAATGGGGACCACACCATCTCTCCCATGAATGAGATGCATGGGATGGGCCAAAGTGGGCTAAATATCCAGAAATTTCTAGACAGTTCATCAACACTGCAAGTTGGAAATGAGCATTTTTACCTAAGTTTCTGGAATAAGTGGGGTACCCCAGTAGACCCCAATTTCTTTTCATGAGTAGGACTACCCTTCCCACCAATTTTATAGGGGTTTGAACAAACTTGAGCTCACCCCATTGGGTGCCTAATCATGGTCTATCCAGAATTCCGTACTTAGAAAAATTTTTGGACAGATTGTATTCCTTAATCTAATTAAAATACTTATGAGTAACTAAAAGTCTTAAAAATTTACAGGGTGGTGGTCCACCCATGGTGGGACCCACCTAAAAAATTTTAAGGCTAATGGACACTTGTAAACACCAATGGAAATGGCTGGACCGGCCTTCTAAATTATTGTGTCCACACCAGGAAGAATCTTAGGATAGATTATTTTCTTAAAATTAATTAAAATATTTGTAGAGGTCCAAAAATACTGATATTTTGTGGAGATGTGGAATACTCATGTTATGACTCACATATAAATTTTTGGGGCTGATGAACCCCTGTGTACACCGTGGCAAAGGCTGAACCGGTCCACCACGTTGGGACGTCCAGGTCAGTCTGATTTTCTGGATAGATTGATTTCTATAAATTAATCAAAATACTTATAGTTATTCAAAAATTACAAAATTTTGTGAAGTTGTGTTCCACCCTTGGAAGGACCACCCTAAAAATTTTTAAGGCCATCAGGCCCTTGTATCGATTGTGGTATGACCTACATTTTGGATCAATTTTAAGCCAAATACCCAGGCTTGTAGGACTACCCACCATGGGATGCCCCTACCTTGGGCTGCTGGGCCTGCATTCCAACGGCATGAACCACTTGAAGAAGTGTTGTATCTCCCCATTTTTATCTGAGGGGACCCATAGTGATGTGTGTGGTCCATCAGGGATTAAATATACTATAAAATAATTTTATTGTTGGATTCCAACCAACTCAGAAAATGGGTGGGCTGAAATTTGGCAATGGGCCTAATATTGCTACCCATAAGAATTTATTCTGGGGCAGCATGGCCTACTAGATTTGAGGATGGATTAATTTGTTATTTTACCATTCTTCCTTTAATATTTTTGGATTTAATTAGGGCCCATCTGTGTCCCACCCAAGTTGGGTTTTATGTGGATCATTGTATGTGGTTAATTGCTTGTTCCTTAGGCCTTTTGGATTGGGACTTTCTAGATTAGCTCATTGACCTTTGGGCATATACTCTTCTATCTATTGTGATGGGTTTCTGAGCTATAATATGCAAGTAGTTGGGCCCTTGGTTGCCCACCAAATTAACCCTGTACTTGGGCTAAGATGAGAGGGCTAACTCACTTGTGTTAAGTGTGAAATTTTCCCATATGGTTAAACTACTGGGCTCCCACTAGGCCCACCACGATGAGTGAATTTATGACCCTTATGGTTGGGCCCAAACCTTGATTAAGGGTCCCCTATGCTACCTAAGTATTGAGCTTAGTGTATGGCCCACTAGGCCATGGATTACTTACGCCTTGGGCCTTATTTCATGCTCGAGTAGTGGCGGGCTACCTCTTGAAAATCGTTTGAGGTTGAATGTCCTCCTGGGTGATCCTAAGGTAGGCCCATGGGTTTTTTTATGGATGGTTAAAGGCCCACCATAAACCCTAGGCTGTTCATTTGAGGTTAAATATGGATGTATGTGGAGCCTACCTCAACGTATATTGGTCCAGGCCATTCAAGCCTTGGATCGCCCGATCATGTAAGCACTCTCTGCCTTGGGTTGCTGCTAGACTCACAATCCAATAGTAGGCCCACTTGATCTTTTCATGATATATACACACTCTTCATCTGGTGGGATCCCTCAATGAGTATAGTTGGCTTTCATGAGATTATTTCCACATATTTAACTAATTTCTGGACCTTAGCAGATCCAGGAAGTCAAATGGGCTAAAAGTTTATCAAAGGGCCTTAGATGTATAATTTTATGGTTAAAACTTTATTTAGCTGTGGGGCCCACCATATTGAGAACTTGTGTATGTGTTAGATACTTATGTTTTCTTATAATCTTTGGGCTTAATTAGTGCATTATTTTGGGTCACCTTTAGTAATCACATGAGGACCCTATCTTAGATCAGATTTCTGGGGCATCCCATGGGCCTAAAATGGGGTGGGATGTCCCAGCTTGGTCCAACCATATATTGGACCGACTTTCGCCATTTTGATGGACTTGTGGGCTGAGATAAGGATAGTATTGGGCCCTTAGTTTCCCACTTAAATTGCTAGTTATTGGGCATATTTAGTTAGGCCCATTTCATCTCAACTTAAACTTATTTTCTTTGGGCCATATATCATGTACACGGGCTCCCCACCAAGTCCAACTTAATGTATGAATTCTATAGCCATTGGGAATTGAGCCTTGGGCCTTAATTCCCCTCTTGGAGCCCATGTTATTAAAAGTGGTATTATATCTTTTTATGGCTATTATGAGGAATATATGTATGTGGTGACCTTTATTTTTATCTTAAATGTAGGCCTTGGGCCTTCTATCCATATAGTTCATGATTGAGATGCCTTTTTGAGAAATGATGGTTAAATGTCCCCATTATGGACCCCTCTAGGACCGATTGTATTTAAGAGTGATTGGATAATCATCTTAGACTCTTGCTAGGCTCATTTGTATATTACTTAGACTCATAGCTTTTATTTTAGCCTCATGGGCTATCCCAGGTAAATGGGCCCCCATTAGAAGTTGGATTCCTTAAGGATATCGTTTAGGTACTTGGTCTTGGTTTCTTCTTGGATAAGAGGAATGTAAAATACATTGTATATCACCATATAGTGTGATAAAATTAATCCTCATGACCCATGTATGTCATTGTATGCTTGGTTAACAATGTGTGTGTGTGTGATCATATTGTGCGATTGGGCATTACATGTTACCTTCTCCGAGGGACGTAGTATTTCCTCTTGAGCACGTTTGATGCTTGGAATTGATGCACAGTTGATTGTGTGATTCATGTATCTGGCATTGTATAACATATGAGCATTATCGCCCTTACTTCATTAGGGTTGTAGCCTCCACAGATACATCGTGGATGACTATGTTTGGATACCAAAAATGTTACTTGAGCATACCGGGTGCATAAGATACCCATGGGTGAAATTTTTAAAACTTCCATGGTACCAAGGATTTGCTTCAACTCCATGACTGGGTGGAATATATGAGCGCACGAGGGCCTTATACCATTAGGCCGTGATTCTCACTATCATGTAATCGGTTGGATAGGGGTGTGGCCTTACTCGCATGATGTAAGGCAGCAATGCTAGACTAAGTCTGACCAGCTCGTGAATGGGTCGGCTACTATCAGGTCTTGCTGGTGATTGCCTGTCTACAGGCGGGTAGTGAGGTTTCTTACGCTCGTTTGACTATGCGGGGTCTGTAGAGCGGGAGTCATCCAGCAGTGTAATGGACCTCGGTGATTTTTCTTATGATGGAAATGTACTTGATATGTGAATTGGATATGAGCACTGACATTACTTCGTATTGCATTTGCATCGACTGTGTAAGCCTCATATTGCATAGTATTCATGTTAAGCCTTGGTATGGCGCCCAGTACTCATTGCATTATATAGGCTTGGTATGACTTCTTACATTATTGTACTGCCTTGGTATAGCTTCCTGCATTCATGATAGACCGGGTAAGACTGGTGATGTTGGCTTTGATCATGTTTCCTTCCTGTATCCCCTATTATTCTTCTGTGTACTATTATCACACACCTTCACCACCCTTTAAGCTTCTATAAGCTTATGCATGATTGATGCTTGCAGGAGATCCTAGGCAGGCGTTATAGTGGCAGAGTATGGAGTAGAGTTGATCTTGAGGACCCCAGTGTTGCAGACCTTCCTTTCCTTTTTCTATCATCTTATGTATGTCCTTTTGGACCTTATGGATACTTGTAAAAGTTTAAATTCATAATGTATTTTGTGATGTGTGCCTTGTTATTCTCAGATATACTTTTTATGATCTTGGGTATGCTTGTATTTGTAATGATTATACTGTCATGAAAATCCTCTTTGTAGGATCTTAGGATCCTAACCTGCTTCAGGAGCTGAGAATGGGGCACTACGGAGGCTATTACGGCCAGAACCGGCTATTGGGTTACTTGTGAACCCAGTTACTGAGTCTGGGGTGTAACCGTTTCCCACTAATGCACCAGTTTAAATTCCATAAGCAATCCACAAGTAATCCAATGGTGGGAATTAATATATAGGATAAATCTTAAGCATAAAATCTAGCAAGTGGATTCCAACAATTACACATGTGATTATAAGACGAAAATATTAATTATCAATTTAAATTAAAATAAAACTATAACTTAAGCTAATGGAAAAATGAAAAGCTCAAGGGGAAGAATCATCACCTGATGAACCGAATCACCTTCTAGTGTTGCTAAGTGTTTGCGCCCTTAGAATTGAATCCTACTTGTACATTTAGATCCAAGTTTAATGCACTGCTTAGGTTTAAGATCATGGCCGAGGGTTTTAGTTATCTTTAGGGTTTTGATGTAGAGTTAGGGTTTTCATTCATGAGTTTAGTCCTAAACTTAGATTCTAGGATTTGGACTCTACTTGGTGTACTAGTTAGAATTTAATCTTAATAATTATAAGAGTACTATTAGCGTTAGTGTTATAACTTATATTAGCTAATATATTAAGAATGATGGTTTATAAGTTTATATTTAAATGTACTGACATTATTAAATATTCTTATGATGACTGATAGCCTCTTAAATTATATTAATAATATTAGAGTCTTTGCTAACGATAGTATAGTAAGGACTAATACTAATAATTATATTACCAAGAATTATACTAATCCTGTAATGAAAGTAATGATATTCCCTAATGATAATAATAATAGTTATTATTAATACATATAGCTATGATAATAGATGCTATGCTCTACCATAAATTATGAAATTCTCTAATCAGGTCAAACCTAACACACACCTAGAGTTTAGATTACTTAGGTCTAGGATAGATTTTAGGTTTTGAGTGTTAATAGGAGTGCAATTGCAACCATTATCATTAACCATATAATTATGGTTAGCTATACAACATTAGCAATCATTGCGATGTATTAAATAGTATGATCTACTATTAATGATTGTACCAAAGGATGATAAGTAAATTACTAATGTTTATTAATGGTGATTTTATTTATAATAACTACCATTAGCATGGATAATCTACTAATGGTTAATCATGTTCAATACCTGCAATTATTATCTTAATATTAACAATAATAACTCAAAACAATATATTTTGGGGGAGAAGAGTTGACTCAGCTTGTTGACTCGGTTCGAGCCGAGTTGGCTCGGTTCAACACAATCAACTCAAAAACCCAACTCTCTTTTATTTTTCTTTTCTTCTTCTCTATTTTTGTTTCTCCTTGCTGGAACTCTAGCAACATTTAGATCGGCCTAAACCTGACTCGACCCAACTGGACTCGGTTCCAGCCGAGTCGACTCAGTCTTCACTCGTTTCTCTTCCTCTCCTTCTTTTCTTTCTTTCCTTATTCTCTTCTTCCTCTCACCTTCTTCTTCACTCAACCCTACACACCAACAGGCTTGCTGGACCAAAACAGGCCCAACTCGGACTGTGTCTCGGTCGGGTCCAACTGGTGTGCATGGCAGCGAGTAGCTCATGACCCCCCATGTTCATTTCTCCTTCTTCCTTCTTTATCCCTTCTACTTCCTTCTTCCCCTGCTATTCTTCTTCTTACCCACGTCCATCACCTGGACTTAGCAAGACCCACCCTAGCCATGACCCAATTGAGTCGGGTTAGTGCAGCCGCACCACCCATACTCTCTCTCTTGTCCCTCTTTCCCTATTTCTTCTACCATTTCTTTTATTCTCCTTCCTCTTTCTTCTTTCTTCTCTTTCTTCTTGTTTCTAAAAACACCCAGCAAAAACCGTTAGCCCAGCCTAACTTAGGCTTTGTCCTAGTGCAACATTGCACTCACGCACTCCCATTCTCTCTCGTTTTTCTTTCTTCACTCTTTCTTCTTTCTTCTCTCAATTTCTTTCTCTCCATCACTCTCTCCCCACACCAGGGACATCATCGGACAGTGAAAACCCGAGAAACGGCACACCTGAATCGAGCTAACTAGGTTTGAACTGGCAGGGAAGACAACCCAGCTTTAATGGTGGATCACTGTCGGGCGAGTTTTCCTCCAAAACAAGACTTCAGGGTGGTTGGAATCCATGCATTAGAGCTTAGGGATGCTTCAAGTTGAAGCTCTATGAAGGTTAGAGCGGTGCGTTTAGATGGAGGAGAAAAATGGTTTAGGTTGTTGTTGCAAGGAATGAAGAGCTGATCCTTTTGCTATATAGGATTTCCTCTTTCGAAACCCTAGACCTCCTAGAACCGTTGAATGAAAGCTGAACGGTGGGGATTTAGCATTCTCAAAACCACCTTCAAATACAACGGTTAGGGGAAACCGGTCATGGTTTTGTTTGGGAGCCTTAAACCACCTGTGTCGAACAGAGGAGATCTTCTTAAATGGATGACCAAGATTAGCTAGAGACCCCTCACATGGATCGTGACAGCTAGTTTGCAAGGATGATTTCCATTTTCGGAATGTTTGGTTGCACACAACTCTCCTTTGTCGAACGTTTGTGTGCACAGGCGATCGCGTCTACATACGGGATCCACTGGGTTTTGGTCAGGGGAGGCATCCACATCAGATGGACGGATCGGATCACGAAGGTTGCCCCACGTGATGGGCCATTGATCAACATTCTTGATGGCATTTTTCAAACACGTCACTGGCAGGAAGAGAGAGAAAAACTCTCTCTATTTGGAAAGATTGGTCAGCCCCGGTTTGACCGAGCTGCCCAGGCCAGTGCATGGCGAGTGCACATCCTCGCTGTGCACTCACGCTACAAGGTGGGGCCCACCACACTGCTCTGGTGAAATCTACTCCGTCCATTCCATTTGGGGGTTCCCAAGAGGGGCCTTTCATTTAGGATCAGGCAGATGAGATGCCTAGGTGGGGCCCACATCTTGAATTGGGCTCTATTTCTGGATTCTTGGTGATCTGGTGGTTGGACCCCCCGAAATTGAACGTCAACGGCTAAATGATCACAATGGCTCTTTTAATTACTAATCAGCTACTAATATCAATATTAATTTTCTTACTATTGTACATTACCCATAGTTACATTGATCAAACAATTTAAACCTACATAAATATAATTTTTATATTAACATACTACTATTTACATGCTATTGGCCACATATTTCTTAGTGTATAATTCATAATATCTTTTATCATACTACATATATATATGAATTGGAAATTGTACAACATCCTATTTAAAATCACATTGTTAAATAATATAAAATTTTATTCAAATATCTAATAATTTTTGGTGTACATGTTTATAAAAATATTCAATACTACATTAATATTTATAACTCAATTATATATTGTAAAATTATTATTCATTATGTTTAGTTGGTATAATATTATTTTCATAATATTTTACATACATTATATATATATATATATATATATATATATATATATATATATATATATATATATATATATATATATATATATATATATATATCACTCTTATTATAATAAATTTTCATGCATTGTCATATGACAACTAAATTATCAAAATGCAGCTGTTCTTCCTTTTTGATCTATGTTTGTGTAAAATATAAAATAAAATAATATACTTATTAAATATCATTGGAGCGCCAACGGACAAATGGGTCAACATATGGATGGGGACTGTTTTAACGATCAGATTTAAACTAGGATACACTTGAATGTTTACTTAAGTCTAGCTTATATTTACACTAAGTTTGGTTATATGGTAACACCCGAGTACTGGAAAGTACAGGGTGTTACAATATTATCCCTCTAAGTTTTTATTCTCAACCCTCACTTTAACAATGTTTCAGGGCTTAGAGTTTGGTTAGGGATAAAGCGAAGATCTAACTATCTATCTAGCCATAGCTATTTTTTTATATATATATATTAAAAATGTATAGTGGAAACTCAGAAGTGAGTCCAGACTATTGTAATTAAATATTGTATTAAAAAATGTTTAGTTTATTATAGTGTAATTTTTATTAAATTGTGGTTGTGAGTGATTAAAATTTAATAATGACTAGAAATTTGAAGTTGAGCCTAACCAACTTGGGCATTGAATTTTAAAGCATGAAAAATACACAATGTATCAAGTAAGAGCAAAAGTGGTAGTGAGAGTGAGAGTGAGAATAAGAAAAGAGAGACTTAGAGTGTGTCTCCTCATTGAAGCCTGTTAATCTAGTTAATAATAACATCTAAGCCATCTATACAACTCAAGATCAATGGAGTAGGGATAGAATCCAAGAACCACGATCATCTCCTCTCAAGAATAGTGTCCCAGTTCTCCTTTTTCTCTTCTTACATCTTTGCATTCATGGGTGACATTATGGTCATCCATTCACTCATTTTTTTTATTCACACTTTACATACCCCCTCTCCTCCACTTTCTTGCTTTGAGTTTGTGTCACGCCCCAAACTCGGAAACCAGGCTCACAAAATTTTTGATCGCCGAATTACGCCTCCGTAGTATCACATTCTCGGCTCTTGACACCCATATGCCAGATTCCAATCCTAGGGTCCTACAAGGAGGATTTTTAGTGTGAATTTTTTTTAACGGTTAATCTGTTTAGGCGGTTACAAATTTTATACATGGTATTAACGCGTATCGAAGAGATGAACCTATTCGACATGCCACACATAATATGGTGCATTAGCTCAATAGTAATGAAGGAAACAATAGCAAACCAACATCTCTTGTATGCATCCTGAAAAAGTGTAAGTCATACGTATGAGCAAGCCACGCTCATGAGTTTACTGTGTGCCGATAATAAAACACGTCTTCTCAGGGAACTCCCGTAAAGGCATCCAAAACAACCACAGACATGTTATCATAGGTGAGTATGTTATCAATCAATCATGTCATATAACTACATGGTTATCATGAACATGAAATTAATAGTAGGCATGTCACTCAACAAGCGATCATGAATCATTAAAACAACCAATCATCATGAACAAGATAATCAAATTCCATTTTCTACTATATGGCATATGATGGAGGGGCAATGGCAGAGCTAGAGTGTGTAGTCGGGATGATAGTATGTGGTATCGCAAGCTATGGGGTTCGTCACAAATGACTTCTATCCAAAACAGTCCCATACCTAAACTTAGATAGTTAGACTCAATATGGTAAACTCCTGATCTCAGGTTAGTTGCATACCCAACCGATATCATGGTCATAGTGAAGGTTCACATAATGATTTAGTTAGACACCACCAGCCCGAGTGGATAGTGAATGAATGAGTTAGATGCTGAATATGCAACTCCTACTCAGTACATTGACATATAACTACCACAACGCTTCTGATGTGGGACAAGGTTCCGCCCCACTATATGCATAGTACCCTGCCAACTACTGGTAGCTTGCCTAGGCCCTTAGGCCTCGCCCACATCAGTGTTTGCCCATGTGTGCTCACCCACATATGCAATAGTGACGGGGTGTCACAATATTAGTACCGCACATCTTTGGGATATCATCGAGGTCTAGTACAATGTTGTCAGCCATAATAAGGCTATGCGGTGTAAGGCCTATGTGGCTAATGTCATATGTAAGATGTAATGCAAGCATGCCAGTCCTCATCAAGATCCACATATTGGTACAGTTCATCTTTGGATAATCACCAGGGTTTAGTACACTCAACACCAGCTTACCGCCCCATCTAAGTGCACAACTGAATAAGTGGAAGAGACCTCATTATCCGCCTGCCAATATCGGGCCTGCCTCGTTGATAACAGATCCATTCCTCAAGTTAGGTTAGACTCAGCCTAGTCATTACCCCCTCACTCAGGCAGGTAAGGCCACACCTCCTTTCAACTGATCACGACATAATGGAAGACGGGGCCCACTCGTATCCGGCCCTCATGCACTCACGTATCCACTCCGTCTCGACATTGGAGCATTCTCTGGTACCATAAGGGTTTGAGGACTTTCACCCTGAGACATTTATGGTGCCTTGTGCTAGAACAAGTATTTCTAGTATCCAATCGTGCCATCCACACTATGCCTGCAGAGGCTACGGCCCTGATGTCACTAGGGCGTACAACAATTAAATTATACAATGCAAGGTGCATGTATCACACTATCCAATCATACATCAATCCTGTGCACACCACACACTCATGTGGGGTAACTTTGTCTATCAAGGAGTCCCATAAACAACCAGCCCAATGACACATGTTATGATCAATCACTCATCGTAACAAGCATGCAAATGATGCATCTGGGCATATATCATGATGTTATACTAAACATGTTCTCAGTGTGTCCTAATAGACTAGGTACACTAGCATGACTATTAGATATAAACAATAATCGGCCTAAACACAAGAATAGCCAATGTGACGTGAGGGTCCATATATTTAAGTGTCTTCAATAGCACACTGAGGCCTTGTACCTCTTATGAATACTTAACAAATGGCCACCAAGGCTCCTATAACACACACATACATAAGGTGCATAGGTCATAGTGGCACACAAGTTCTAACATGTATCATTATTATCATAGACATCATTCAACATCAAATTTATCCTCATAACATGTATTATGCAATCATGTGCATAGAGTACATAACATAAGGGATTCGCATGCATCATCAATATAATGTCCATTGTCCAATACTGTCATTATAAATGCCCCAGGCATCAGTTGTCTATCATGCATAAGGTTATCCTTACGTCCACCAACATCATTTATTTATCATTATCTACGCATCAAGTAAAATATGGTTTTCTTATCGACATTATCATAATGACAATCAATACATGCATTATTATCACTTGGGTATCAAGCATGGTAGTCAACTAGTATGTTTTGTTATCATGCATATATATATAATCATCATCATTACTATGAGGATCATTTTCACTTCATGATTAACATAAACAATGTCATAAGTGTTATAAATAATTATTCATCCATCATCAATGCATATGCTCTAATTTACCATCCATTAAATCATATCTATCATTTCAACCAACAACTCACAATCATCATTATCATGTTACTATACATGTATCATCATCTCACCCATCACTAGGTGCGTCCTACCTAGTGTGACTTCCATAATGGACTTGAACTACATGTAAGGCATGGGGTCATATAGGTCAAGTGTGAGTCCCACTTGGTGAACCTATAGGCCAACCCAAGGGCATAAATGTCCAACCACAACACTTTCAATGATGTATATCTAATTCCATAACTAAGTGGGCCCCACACATTCCACCAACTAGAAATAATGCATAATATCAAATATAAAGGATAACATGCTGACATCTTTCATGCCATATATCATATTGGGCCCACTAGCCACATACACAAGAAACCAAGAAAAGCCAATTATACAATTTATGCATTGTAAAATAGGTCTCTCTAAGCGTGGTCCACTTGATTAGAGGTAGTATGAAAGGCATGCTGCCTCAGTAGGCAATGGGCATGCCCAACGGGCTTAAGGAAGGCTACCATTGTGGGCTTCTTACTCCCTAACAATTTCTCTTAGTGTTGGGCCTGCTTGGGCCTTAGGGTTAGATGGGCCCAAGGCCACCTGTCTTAAGAGAGCATTTGGATAACAAGATCTGTCCACTAAATATTTTACAAGTTAACAACACCCATTTATAAAATATGCCAGGTGGACCTCATTACGTGAAAGGTAAGGCCCATATAAGATAGTCCATACTAAATGACCCACTTGTAAGGCCTGTATCCTAGTCTGTACCGTTCCTTAGACTCCCACGATCCTCCTCATCAAATTCTGGCAACTCACAATATATAATCGGTGCTTGCGCGCGACCCTAAGTCGCATCCCATAGATTTGAGTCGATTTGACCTGAGACTTGTACCAGTGCGATCACACCATCGCCTTGGTTTTAATATTGCGTCTTGCGCACCGATGCAATCCCCAGGCTAGGAGTTGTGGGCCTATGCTTATTCAAAGAAACGCCACCCATTGTGAATCTTGAGAGAATCTCTATCCAAACATCACATCAATCAATCAAGTACTAGTTAAGTACAACCCATCCCTCTCTTACACAAACCATCCGTAAAGTCAACTCTCTCTCTCTCCACCCATCCCTTTTTACAATAACCCATCACTTTCTTACAACAATCATCCCATTACATCTCCTCTCCCTCTCATTCTCTCTGCCATTTTCCAAGTAACCTAAGGGAGTGGATGTCTAAGTAATTCCCAAGGAAAGAAAGAGCCAAGTGTGGCCCACTCCCTACCCCAAGATCTCATATCCTAACCCTTCAATCTTAATCATCCTCCATTAAAAGTTGAGCATAGGAGACAAGGAGGCTAAGGGACCAAGAAGGAGTGAAATCGGTGGGTGCTCTAGGATTTCTACCATGGATTTAAGGATTTGAGGGCTCACATTCGATGAGACCCATTTGATGTATGCATTGTAAGATAGGGAGGGCTCATAGTGGTGGAGCCCCTCCCCTCACACAACCATCTTCGTCTCTCTTTCTCTCTCTCTTTCTCTCTCTCTCTCTCTCTCTCTCTCTCTCTTTTATAGTGATGATGTATGATGGCCCACCTGATGTGTTCAACAAATCTGGACTGTCCAGAAATTTTTGGACATCCAGTTTATGGAGCTCACCTTGTTGTCCATTTTAGGCCAGCCATGGATGAGGAAAAACACAAATGTAGGCTGATCACAGGGCCATGTGGCCCACCCTAATGGACCTTGATATGATTATGTGTCACCCGTGGGGCCCACCTTACTGACATCCAGTAGGTAGCCGGACGGTCTAACACTGCTGGTGCCATCCAGCAGCCTTGGATAAGGGAAAAACATAAAAATCAGTTTCATCCAAAGCTTCAGTGGGCCACATGTGTGGACCCACCTTTAATGTATGTGTTTCATCCCTGCTTTCCATGTGGGACCCAGGGATGTATGTGCCTTATATCCTGCCCGTCCGTCCAGGCCTGGACGTGAGGCCATCCACATCGTCCATTCCAACTTGACGGTGAGGCCCACCTTGATGCATGTATTCTATATCCTAGCCGTCTGTCCACGTGGGATGTGTGGACCCCACCATGATGTATAAGTCTTATCCACACCATCCAGCCCTCTGGACAGTGGGACCCATCCCATTTATGTGCTGTACATTCACACCATCCCTCCTTGGATGGTGGTGCATAAGCCTACCATGCTGTACGTGCTATATTCACATTGTCCAACCCCTAGACGTGGGCCCACCATGCTGTTCGGGTTTATCCAAGCCGTCCATGGGACATGGGGCCACCATGATATATGTGTTGTATTTTCACACTGTTCGAGGCAAGTGGCCCACTGATGTGTATGCGTTGTATATCTAGCTGGTGGGGCCCATTTTGTCTTACAACAGGCCCACCTTGATGTGTGTATTGTAAGCACACTGTCTAACTATTTTTCTGGACCTTTGTGCTGACTTATGAGGCCCACCTGGTTGTGTACATTGAGCATGATGTCCACTTATTTTCTTGACTATATGGGATGCCCCATTAAGCCCGCTATGATGTATGTGATGCACTCACTATCCATCCCTTGTGCCTAGCCCATGGGCCCTTGTGAGAGGCCCAATATGATGTATTTGTGGCCCTTGTGTGAGGTCCAATGTGATATATATATATATAGCCCATGAGTGAGGCCCAATATAATGTGTATTAGGCCCTTGTGTGAGGCCCATTGTGTTGTATATTAAGCCCTTGTGTGAGGCCATAGGCCCCACTTTATGTTTGGTTCTATGTGGGCCACCCCTTGGGAGCAATGTTGATTAAATGTCCACATTGTATGGGCAATGATGGTTAAATGTCCACATTGTGACCTTCCCTTAGGCCCTTTGTTAGGCCCATTCTCATCCTTCTCTAAGTGGATTGGCCTAAATCATTAGACCCCATTGATATTTGCTTGATCCATCTATTAATATTGGGCTAACCCAAAATGTTGGGCCTCCATTAGTTGCTAGTAGGATTATTTTAATCTTAGAGTCCATCTAGGACTTATTTAGGCTCCCTAGGGAATCTAGCGGGCTATATAATAGTATGGAGAAGGAAGCCCGTTTTGGATCCTTCAGAATATAGGTAGGCCACCTAGGCCCAACCTTGATATGGGGAGAGTATATCATTACTGTAGATCGTAGGATCTATGATGTTAGATTTGGTGTATCTATAACTAAGGATCGATCTTTATGTTATGGTTTAGATCTGCTGTACTTCTATGGACCCCGCCTTGTGTATAGGTCGATTATCGATGCCAACTATGAGTACCCACTAGTATAACATCATGATACAAGCCCATTGAGAAGGTATGAGGTCCATTGTGATTATATTAGGCCCATTCTCATCTTCCCTTAGTGGGCTAACCTAAATCATTGGGCCCCTACTGTTATTAGTATGACCCATCTCACCTTATTGGGCTAACCCAAAATTGTTAGGCCTCCATTATGGATTGTACTTCCACCATGACTTATAGAGCCCATCTTGTGCTTATTGGGCCCTTAGGGAGCCCAAATTTCTACGTGATGAGATGAGCAAGGAAGCCCACTCCTTGATCTTAAGCCCATTCTTGATATGAGTAGGTCATCTAGGCCCATCCTTGATATGAGGAGAGTACATCATCATTGTGGATGGAAGGATTAATGGTATTAGATTTAGTATATCCACTGTTAAGGACCGATCCTCATGTTACAGATTAGTTCTACTGTCCTTCTATGGACCCCATAATATATAGGTCGATTATTGATTACAACAATGTTAGTATACGCACTGAGTATGCGTTAGCATAGTATTATGATGTATAAGGTCATTGTCATGTTTATTGTGACCATATGAGGCTTACTATGATTATATGAGACCCGTATCCTAGTCCGTACCGATCCATAGACTTTCGCGGTCCTCCCGGTCGAATTCTGGTGTCCCGTGATATGTTATCAGCGTTTGCGCATGATCTTGAGTCATGTCCCATATATCAGAGTCAGCTCAGCTCAAAACTTGTACCCTTGCAACTGCATCGTGTTCGCCGTTCCGATGTCGAGTCTCGCGTGCCAATCTGATACCTGGGCCAGGAGATGTGGGCCCAGTTCGAGGAAAACACTGCGTATTTATAATCCTGAGAGAATCTATCAAATCAATCAATTAATTAAGTCAAGTACACTTCTCATCAACCCATACCTATCTCTTTCCCAAAGTCAATAATACCCATACCTTTCCATCCCATCTCTTACACACCTATCACTCCCCATCACTCACCCATCACTCTCTCGCTTACAACCCTCTCTCTCATCTCTCTCCCTCATTCCCTAAGCAACCCACGTCTAACATTTCCATGGGAGAGAGGAGAAGCTAGTGTGGCCCACCTCCCTACCAATCAATCCCACCATCCAAAGACCATTTCCATCGGTGAAATGCATCCCTTGGAGCTCTAGGATGCACTAATGGAGGAAGAAATTCAAGAAGATCAAAGGTGATGTTAGGTTATAGCAGCGTGGAGCTTGGAGCATGTAGCTAACTTCTGGAGCTTTAATTTTAACATATGTATTTTCTTTTCAGCATTGTATTCAAATATTTATATTAGTGGATATTTGATGATGATGTTGCTTTTGTGATTTAGACAAACTTGTGGTTATACTTCTTATAAGATAAATGTACATTAAAAATCCTCCTTGTAAGATCCCAGGATCAGAATTTAGCGTATTGGTGCTGGAAGCCGAGAATGGGGTATTACGGAGGTTGTCGGCACTAGATTCGGTAATCAAAAATTTATGAGCCCGGATTTCGAGTTTGGGACTTGACAGAAGTGTGAGGCTCATTGTATGTGTGAGGCCCAATTTTGATGGTGTGAGGCCCACCACGTGTAGGTGATTATGTGCACACCACCCATCCACTTATATGGGTCATGGGTCGTCTTCTACCGGCCCACCATGATGTATGTGATTATAATCATGCTTGAAATACTTCATGATACATGCCCATACGCATCATCCGCATGCTTGTTACGAGGAGTGTTGAGAATATCATGTGTCATTGGGTTGATTACTTATGGGACTCCCTGAGAGACGGAGTTACCCCACACGAGCACGCGGTGCGCACAGGTTTGATGCATGACTGGATGGTATGACTCATGCATCTCACATTTTATGATATGACTAACGTAAGCCCTAACGACATCAGCGTCGTGGCCTTCATAGGCATATCGTGGGTGGTTAGATGGGATATTGAAAATGTTTTGAGACATGGGGCACCATAAATGTCCCTGGGTAAAATTTTCTAAACCCCCGAAGTCAGGGGATGCTCCAACGTCTAGACCGAGTGGATAAGAGTGTGTGAGGGCTGTATACCGTAGGCCGTGTCTCCCATTGTGTCGTGGTCTGTTAGGAGGGGGTATGGCCTTACTCGCCTGAGGGAGTAGGTAATGTTAGGCTGAGTCTAACTAGCTCATAAATGGGTCAGCTATTGACGAGCTGGGCTAATATTGGTTGGCGGATAATGAAGTCTCTTCCACTTATCCAGTTGTGCGCTTGATGAGGCGGCAAGCTGGCGTTGAGTGTACTAGACCCCGGTGATGATCCCAGAGATGTGCGGTACCGATATGTGGATTTACTGAGCAGGAGTTGCATCTCAAAATTTTACTCATTCATTCACTCATTCACTATCTACTCGGGCTGGTGGTGCACAACTTTATCATGTGTACCTTCGCAATGGTCAGGATTTCCGTTGGGGTGCATGACCAACCTGAGATCAGGAGTTTACGACACTGAGTTTGGCTATCCAAATTTAGGTATGGGATTGGTTTGGATAGAAGTCCCTTGTGATGTTCCTCATAGCCCACGATACTACGTACTATCATCCCAACTTCACATTCTAGATTGGTCATTTCTTTCACACCACATATTGCACTGCATCCCTAGCACATGGCATTTGGTTTACCATGACCCCGCATTGCATAATCGATCTCCATTGCATACTCTGATATTGTATGACTCATGGACTTGTTAATATTTCTTCTTACTCTGACCTCATATGACTCATGAACTTGATAGTATTTCTGACATTGTATGATTTATGGACTTGTATTGTACATTTGGCACATGTGTTGTGCACACACTTACACCACCCTCTAAGATTTCTATAAGCTTATACATGATAGATGCATGCAGGTGATGATATGACACAATCAAGCTGAGACAGGAGCGTGTGGCAAAGCTTCTAGAGCTTTTGACATTTATCTTATATTTCCCCCTTCATGTATTGTATTCGAAGTTTTTTATTATAGTGGATATGTGGTGGTGATGTTTTTATTATTGTTTATGGGTTAAGCTTATGGTTATGCTTCTTATGAAATAAATTTATATTGAAAATCCTCCTTGTAGGATCCCAAGATCGGAACCTGGCGTACGGGCGTTGGGAGCCGAGAATGGGGCACTATAGAGGCTGTCAGCATCGGATTCGGTGATAAAAAATTTTGTGAGCCCAGTTTCTGAGTTTGGGGCGTGACACTACTTAAGGTTTTAAGCCCAACAATATCTGAGAGTTATTTTTCAGAGTTTAGATGCTGCATTAAATGCTTTGGGATGGTGGTGGACCCCACTGACGTGGCCCCACATAAATTTTACATCAAATAATTTTTTGTGCAATGTTGGTTTCTGGCCATCTTCAATTCAGATTTATGATCATGTGGGACCCACATTTGGTGAAAAGAAATCCATCTGGTAGCTCTACCCATAGGCTTTAAAAGGTATAAGGCAATCTTCATTGGTTTATTGTATACAATTTATGGTGGTCTCAAATATAGGTACTTGGAGGAAATGTGTAGGAAACACAATGCAGAATTAGTTTTAGCCAGATCTTAAGTACGTCCCATGATTACAGGGGACCACCTTTCAGTGTCCCATCAAGTGCCCTTGGTTGTACTATATATGTACTTCAAAAACTATAAGCTAGGACCAACTGGTTGTACACACGTAATATTTAGTTTAGGGCCAAACATAGGTACTTTCATTTTCTGCACAACCATGCCTGACCACATTTTGGGATCCACTCCTTGATCACGTGGGGTCTGATTTAGCTCGCGTAAAATATTATTTATCTATTCATTGGTATAGGTTAAAGGTTCCAAGTGGTGTCCTACTCATATCTCTAGCATGTGGTCCACTACAGAGTCCAAAGTTGGTACAAAACACAAATAATCAGACAATTTTCAGCAATGGGGTCTGTCACAAATTAGGGCCCAATTTCCAAATACTTAGGGATCATTCCTGAAATCCCAACTCACTTATATAAAGATTAAACATCCCCCAAAGTGGGACCCTTAACTACAAAGTGTGGGGCCCATTATAAGGTGTCAAAGAGGCCTACATGCAATACAATCAAGTACTTAAAAATTTCATCAAATAGAAAATGCAAAGGAAATGAAATAGATCCAATGGTAAGTGGGGCCTACATGCTAGCAAACCATAGATAAGAGTCATATAAAAATATACATGGGTTTCCAGATTGGATGAACTAATAAAATGCATAAATCACAAGTGATCCCACACCCAAGTGGGTCAATAAGAGGATGAATGTTATGTACAACATATATCTAACATACACTTCTAGTAGCACATGAAATATATTGATCAAATCTCTATGATCAGATTCTCTGTTGAAAAATCTGTTCCAATGGATGGTTTAGTAATACATCATTTAGGCTATATATAGGTTTTCTGTAAGGCCCATATCCTAGACCGTATTGTTTCGTAAGCTTCTGCGATCCTCTTGGTCGAACTCTGGTAACCCACGACCTATAATCTGCATTTGTGCGCGACCATAAGGCGCATCTTGTATATCTATGTCGACTTGACTCGAAACTTGTATCCTTGCGACAACGCCGTCGCCGCGGTTCCAATACCACGTCTCACGCACCGAGCGATACCCTGGCCCGGAGTTGTGGGCCCGCATTTATTTCGAAGAAAATGTCGCGCGTTGCAAATTCCAATAGAATCTCTACAACCCATCACATCGATCAATCAATCACAAGTCAAGTACACAACCCATCCCTCTCTTACCAACAAGGCATGACTCCCATCTCTCTCCCATTCCCAAAGTCAACTCTCTCATCTCACCACCCAACCCTTCAATTCTCATCTTCCATCATTAAAGAAGAAGCCAATGAGCTAAGGAAGCCTAGGGACCAAGAAGAAGCCAATGAGCTAAGGAAGCCTAGGGACCAAGAAGAAGGCCAATAGGTGGGTGATCCACACTTGATTTTTATTTGAGGGCCCAATTATGATGGGACATAGGAGCGGGGTCCCTCCACTATGTTGATCTGTCTCTTTCTCTCTCCTTCTCTCTCTCTCTCTCTCTCTCTCTCTTTCCCAAATTTCATGGCCCACCTATAATGTAAGTATTTTTATCCATGATGTCCACATGTGGGACCACTTAATTTAAGTGCTTCATCCACCATCCACACTTGTGGACCACCTTGATTTATGTGTTGTATTTGCATCATCCAGCGGCAAGCGTTGCTGGAGATGCTAGGCACAAACATCAGCATATTCGAATCAGGTGGGCCACATACACATGGACCCCACCTTAATGTATATGTTGTATTTAAACCGTTCAATAGTTGTACGGTGGGTACTGTATGATGCATGTGTTGTATCTACCGTCCATCTATGTGGACCCCACCTGCAACATGGCTGCTATGCTGGTAGGACGTCGCAAGCCCTGATGGCCCCACATGATGCATGCATTACATCTAGCCATCCATTATAGTTGCTGATGATGTCGGCAAGTTCTTTGGGTCTCACGTGTTGTATGTGTTTCATTTATATCGTCCAACCATTTGATGTGGACCCCACCATGGAAGCATGTGGGGCCCACCTTTTATTGATGTGTTTCTTCTACTCCATCTAATTAATGGATGGTGGGTGCGGTGAGCTGGAGTACCCCACGCAGCAACAAGCTACTGTACTACACGTCAGCAGGTCTGTTGGACTCCTGACCATGATTTAGGTGTGGATCCTCACCGTCCATTGCTTGGACGGTGGGCCACATTAGTGTATGTATTTTATCCAACCGTCCATCTATCTGGATGGTGGATGGACACTAGAGGTTATATATATATGCATGTGGTGGGCCCCATGTGGGACCCGCCTGCTAGATGGATTGGTTAGGGTCCCCACACCAACTATATAGATGTGTATTGACGTCAGTTCCGTGAGACCCACCGAATGTATGGGTTTCATCCATGCCAACCATTCATTTGTGGGCCCTATCATGAAGTATGTGTTAAATCCATACTATTCACCATCCTAGATGGGTGGGACCCACCCCATATGTATTGTATCATCACCATCCAATCTCTGGATGGTGATTTGCTGGACCACCTTACACCAGCTATAAAGTTGGTACGTTGACGTCAGCAAGTTATGTGGGTCCTGCCTGAAATTTAGATTTATCCCCATCTCTTGAATGTGTACTTGGGACCCACCGCTGATGTATATGTTATATCCACACTGTCTATTATGTGGGCCACACTGCAAACCGGTGGAGAGTTGAAAGTTCACATTTGAAATCCTTTTGGGAGCACAGAAGTTCCGGATCTACATGGTATTCATTTTTTCCACTTAATTCAGGTTCTTGTGACCGTATGAACATATTAGAGGGAAATAAATGTGATGGCAGGCCTTGGCCTAGTGAATTATTTAATAGCGAAAATCATTATTTCCATTGCTAATTGTGGTATGGTCCAGATGATCCCTCGATGTGATGTATATGAGACCCATTGGTGCGGCTTATGTGATGAGGCACACCTTGATGTATTTGTGGCCCATCCATGAGGCCCACCTTGATGTATTTGTGGCCCATTCATTGAGGCCCAATGTGACGTATTTGTGGCCCATCCATTAAGGCCCACCTTGATGCAATTGTGGCCCATTTTATGAGGCCTGATGTGATGTATATTAGTCCATTTGATGAGGTCCGATATGATGTATATTGACCCATATGATGAGGTCCAATATAATGTATATAAGCCCCATGAGTGAGGCCCGATATGATGTATATGTGGCCCTTGAGTAAGGCCCATTGTGATGTATATTAGGCCCTTGTGTGAGGCCATGTGCCCACTATACGCTTAGCTCTATATGGGCCACCCCTTGGGAGCAATGTTGGTTAAATGTCCACATTGTAACCTTCCCTTAGGCCTTGTTAGGCCTATTCTCATCATTCTCTTTGTGGGTTAACCCAAATTATTGGGCCTCATTGATGTTATATGGTCTATCCTCACCGTAGACTCCATGTTACTAGAATTGATATATCCATGGTCAAGGGCTGATCTTTATATCATGGTTTAGATTTGCTGTTCATCTCCGGACCTCGCCTTGCATATAGGCCAATTATCAATGCCGATTATTGATGCAGATTATCGATACTGATTATGAGTATGTGACAACATAACATCATGATACATGCCCATATGCATCATTTGCATGCTTGTGATGAGATGAGGTTGACCATTGCATATGCCTTCTGGTAAGTTATTTATGGTACTCCCTGATAGGTGGTGTTGTCCCTCACGAGCACACGGTACGCGCAGGATTGATGCATGACTGGATTGTATGAGTCATGCATCTTACATTGTGTGATATAGTTACTAAATGCCCTAGTGATATCAGGGCTTTGGCCTCCATAGGCACATCGTGGAGAGCCGGATTGGATACTAAAAATACTGTTACTAGCATCGGGGCGCCATAGATGTCCTTGGATGAAAATCTCTAAACCCGATGGTACTAGAGGATGACTCCAACGTCGAGACCGAGTGGATACATAAGTGCACGAGGGCCTTATACTAGTAGGTCACGTCTCTCACTATGTCATGGTCATTGAAAAGGGGTGTGACCTTACCCACCTGAGTGGGGGGAAAATATCTAGGTTGAGTTTGACCAGCTTGAGGAATGGGTCCACTATCGACAAGCCGGACCCAATATTGGTAGGTGGAAAGTGAGGTCTCTTCCACTTATCTAGTTATACACTCGGATAGGAGCGATAAACTGGCGTAGAGTGTACTACACCTTGGTGATTATTCAGAGTGAGAACTGTACTGATATTTGATGCTCTAGTAATGAGCTGCATTGATATGTGGATCTAGATGAGGATTAGTATGCTTGATTTATGTGTCACATCTCATAGCCTTGGTATGACCAACATCATTCACGCCTTGCATTGCATGGACTTGATATGGTCGATAGCATTCATGCCTTGCATCGCATAGCCTTAGTACAACCGATAGTTTTCATGGATTCACCAGCATATTCTGCATTATTTTGATATTACATTTTGAGCACGCTTATATTGTGCACACACTTTCACCACTCTCTAAGATTTTTATAAGCTTATGCATGACCGTTGCATGCAGGTGATGCTAGGATGCCGCAATAACATTGAGATTGGAGCGTGCAGCGGACTTCTGGAGCCTTCGATTCTGTTATTGTATTTCTCTTTATACGCATTGTACCTTAAAGTTTTTCTTAATCATAGTGGACTTTGTGATGGTGTTCTTATGGTTATTATTTGTGGGTTATGCTTATGGTTATGCTTATTATGAATTCAATGCATGTTAAAAATCCTTCTTATACGATCCTAGGATCGGAACCTAGTATATGGGTGCCAGGATCCGAGAATGGGGTACTACGGAGGCTATCGGCGTCAAATTCAGTGATTGAGAATTTTGTGAGCCCAGTTTTTGAGTTTAGGCGTGACAGAAGTTGGTATTAGAGCATAACTTGAGAATAATTGATAATAACATCACATGTTTGTAATGAATTCAGGACAATTAAGTCCCGAGTGCGTAACCTTCCAATTTAATTTCCTAACGTGCGTGCCTCCGAGAGTTCCCAAGGTTGATAGGCGCCTTTGTTCTTTTCTATAGGACATTACGCCCAGAAGGACAACCTGAGCGACTCTCACTCCACCACTTGAGGCTCCCGCTCCACTACCTACGACTCTTACTCTACCACCAGAGATCCTTGCTCCCCAGCCTAAGGATGCCGTTCTTCCACCTGAGACCGGTGCAGATCCGACCATACCCATGAGTGCCTCCTAATTATAGCAAATGTTGCAAGCTATCACAGCTGCCCTTGAGGTGCAGGGCAGGCACCTCGTTGTTTCACCAGCCTAGGTAGATTAGGAGTGCAAGAGCGCCCTTCTTTGAGAGTTCTGACAGCTCAATCCCCTGCATTTCCAGGGAGAGCTAAATCCAACAATAGCTAAGAGATGACGCTCCGAGGTGGAGAAGATTTTTGATATGATGGCATGTACGACCTAGCAGCGGGTCCGGTTAGTCGTATTTCTTCTCCAAGGTGAGGCTGATCACTGGTGGACCTCCGCTACCCCTGTTAGAGGGCCTGATTTTGTCCGAACATGAGAGGATTTCGTAAATCAATTCGATCAGCAGTACTTCCCTGACCACATTCGTCAGTTGCGAGCGTTAGAGTTTGAGACCTTGGTGCAGGGAGACATGTCTATGGTGTAGTATGCGGCTCGTTTCATGGTATTATCAAGGTTCGCACCATATTTGGTTGATGATGAGGAGCGGAAGGCCCATTGATGTTTTAATTTAAACCAATCTGATTTAAATAATTTTTAACTCACAAGTATATGAATCAGATGTAGATATGGTACATATTACGAGATCGTTCCCACGAGGACTGGTTGTCACAATTTGAATGTTATGATTTCTCTTAACTAATCCAACAAAGAGTTTAGGTAATGATTAAGAAAACTAAATAAAAATCAATGAAAAAGTAACTAAGAGTAGTGAGTAAAATCCAATCGATGAGAAGACTAGGACTTTCGAATCCACCCCTAATTATTCTAACCCTTGTTTTACCTGTTAATTCACCCTAATTCAGATTGATATCAAAATAAACAAAGCACACTCTATGTCCTTGGTCAGGCATACATTCTTGGTCAGGCACACAGAATGTATAATCTCTTAAAGCATATGGATCACATCTTTTCATCCATGATCAGGCATGGAGAGATGTAGATTCCTGTTTCTTCCTCTATAGGAAACCTGTTCATGGTCAAACACAAGCATCTAGATAAGATTCCAAACAACATCCATATCTAAACTTTGGTTAAGCTCATAGAATGGAGAAGTATGGAGATTTCAATGAAGCACACTAGAAAAAGAAACAAATCAATTGAATTGGAAGAATTCAACATAAACAAAAGTTATTCAAATTAGGGGCTTCATCTCAGCCCTAGTTAAGAGTTTAGCAATCCATAAAATTAATTCTAATGAAGAAAAAATAAAATTTAAACAGTAAGAACATCTCTCTTCTTCCTTCCTTTCTCTCTCTTCTCTTTTTGGATCTTCCCAAGGTCTGAATGATTGCTCCCCATGTCCAAAACCTCCTTATATAGCTGCTGGAGTGGTGAAAATCAAATTTGAATCAGATATGGAAAGCTATCACATGCGCAGCGAAAGCCTTTTCCCAGCCAAGTTTGGGGCTTCAAAAATCGCCACTTTTCTCACTCAAATTCCAAAGAAACACTGTCTCTTAGGACTTTTTTGGGTCCTCTACATGATAGACGGTTCAGATCTACCATATGATCAAAGATGGTGGGCCACAACCGCCTGAAAAATTAGATTTCCTAATATATGTGAAACCTTTCGTACCCTTTGGCTGTTGTGATCGGTGGGCCCCACAGAGGTATTTTCAGGGAAATCCACTCCATCCATTAGATCCAGGGTAAAATTTCAGTCAAGAATGAGTGGTTTTGAATATCCATTGACACGTCCCAGAGAAGAAATCACAAAAAAGATCATATTTGAACGTTGTAGAGCAGTCCACTTGTGGCCTTTGTACCGCACACGTGTGCATGCAAGAATGTAAAAGGTCAGCATGGTTTTGTAGCTCTCGAAGCCCTTTACACGGTGGACGGCTTAGATCTTCTGTACGGAGCATGTTTGGGGCCCACTATCGTCCGTAAAAATGGACTTTCTGTCCGTTCACTGCAGCTAAAAACGGCAACTGTCATTTTGGAAAGATGCGGGTCAGTGCTTGCACTGACCAAAGAGATCGTGTGGTGCACGGCGGGCATGCGTGTACACTATGTACACACACTGTACGTACGGGGTCCGGTGTGATGCTTCTCAGAAATCTACTCCGACCATATGTTTTATCTCCCTATTTGAAGCAGTTCCAGATATCAGGCGGGCCCCAAATTGGAGATTAATAGGCTGATCTGTCTGTTGACACACTTCCCAAGATCTTCAATGGCTGAAATTTAATATGTACGGTTAATTTATGGCCCTCATCATGTATGAAGTTTTGAGTCAATCGGATGGCGGGAACCATGTGATCTTGCATTTTGGACCATTTTTGGGCCCGTTTAATGCGAATAGCTTGATTTTTTCAGATCCCTGGCATGTAAATCAGTCAATATTGGTCCCCTGGGGTCCGTCCTTTGCTTTGGTTACTTCAGAGCGTCAAATTCACACTTTTAATATCCCTTTTCAATCAACGCTCCTGATTTCATCCTGCAACAAAAATACAATAAAAATACTCCATTAAACATTATCATGTACGTGCAATCAGGCAGTAATTGGGGTCTAATATGCAATATTCGACCCTCATCACCCATCATTTTGAGAATGGCTTGCGTTACGGTCTTTGAGGTCATGTTGATGGGCATGAGCTCCCACCTTTTTAGGTGGTAGTATGGAGGGCTCATATTTATTAGGCTAAGTGGGCTGGCACTGAGAGTGACTGTGATCGGAGGAGAGACTGGAAGAGGAAGACCCCCTCCAATAGCTCTCAGCAGCAGCACCGTCTTCAACAAAAGAGGCGCATAGGCCACCCAGTTGCCAGAGCACTAGCAGCACTAACGGCACCCTCGACACTACCTCAGAGGCAACTTCCCGGTGCCTATTATGGATGTGGTGAGATAGGACACCATCAGTGGGAGTGTTCCCGATCACAACAGTAGCAGCCAAGAGCATCATAGTAGCCTCCACAACAGTAGCTGAGAGCACCATAACAGCCTCCATAGTAGCAACGATAATAGCTCTCACTGCTGAGGCCCCCACAGTAGCAGCATCAGCACCAGCCTCAGAGGTCTCAATAGCATAGGTAGCTGTTTCGACTGCCTCAGTAACAACACCCTCAGAGGGGATAGACACCTCCCCAGCTAGCTCAGGTTAGGTTCTATGCTACTTAACAGGACCCGTAGTTATCTGGAGGAGTCGTTGAGGGTATTTTTCCCATCTCTGCATGCATCGCACGAGTTTTGTTTGATTCTGCTGCTTTCCATTCTTTTATATCCAAGGGATTCTGCCGTTCGACTAGATTATAGATAGAGTTTGCTCGCGAGGGGTTGACTGTATCGACGCCCTTAGGGAAGACTATAGTGTTAGGCCACTTCTGTTCGTCTTACCCCGTGTTGGTGGGAGAGATTTTCTTACCTACCGACTTGTTTGTGCTGCCAATGTCAGATTTCGACGTCATCTTGGATATGAATTGGCTTACCGAGTATTACGTTATCTTGGACTGCTCCGTGAGGACAGTCACGTTTTGTATTCCAGGCTTGCTTCAATACCAGTTCATTTCGAGCCTAGAGGAGAGTCATTATCTTGTTTGATGTCCTCTGTAGTTGAGGAACCCATTGCCTTACGTATTGACTAGTTCTTAGTTGTTTGGAATTTTCCCGACATGTTCTAAGAGATTTCAGGATTGCCGCCGTGCCGATATATTGAGTTTTAGATTGATCTTGTGTTCGGTACTTTGCTTATCTCAAAGGTCCCATATCGTATGACACCGATGAGTTGCGAGAGCTATAGTGGCAGTTGGATGAGTTGCGTGAGTTAAGATTCATTTGTCCAAGTAGTTCGCCTTAGGGAGTGTCAGTACTCTTCATCAGGAAGAAGGATGGCTCGTTGAGGCTCTGCGTGGATTACCTCGAGCTCAACTGGGTCACAATCAAGAACAAGTATCTGCTCCTGAGGATCGATGATTTATTTGTTCAGTGCAGGGTGTATAGTTTTTTTTTTTAAGATTGACTTGTGTTCTGGTTATCATCAGATTCAGGTTCGAGAGGAGGATATTTTAAAGACAGATTTTATGCTATGGTCATTTTGAGTTTCAGGTCATGTCCTTCGGATTGACTAATGCGCTCGCATTCTTCATGCAGTTGATGGACGAGGTCTTCCATCCATATCTGGATCATTTTGTTGTGGTGTTCATCGATGATATTCTGATATATTCAAGGACCTGTGAGGAACATGTGCAACATCTGGACTTGTATTGCAGACCCTCCGTGCCCACCAACTATATGCGAAGCTGAAGAAGTTCGAGTTTGGCAGGATGAGGTTAAGTTCTTCAGTCATGTGGTGACAAAAGAGGGTGTCACAGTGGAACCCTAGAAGGTTGAGGTAGTGCGCTAGTGGGGCTAGCACACAAACGCGTCTGAGATCCACAGTTTTCTTGGCTTGGTGGGATATTATCGATGATTTATCGAGGGATTCTCTTGTATTGTAGCACCGCTGACCAGGTTAACCCGAAAGGGTGCAGAGTTTGTATGGACTAATGCATGTGAGTAAGCATTTATGGAGTTGAAGGACCGCCTCACGTCCGTTCCTTTCTTCACTCTTCCCTCTGGGAGTGATGGATTTGTTGTATTTATTAATGTTTCGCGTATTGGTTTAGGTGTTGTCTTGGTGCAACATGGGAGGCCAGTGGCTTATGCGTCTCACCAACTGAAGGTCCATGAGCTAAACTACCCTATGCATGATTTGGAGTTGGCAGCAGTCATCTTCGCACTGAAAGTGTGGATGCACTATCTCTATGGGGTTAGGTTTGAGCTCTTCTCTAACTATAAAAACTTGAAGTACCTATTTTCTCAGTCTGATCTAACATGAGGCAGAGACGTTGGATGGAGCTCCTGAAAGATTATGATTTTGATCTCCAGTACCACCAAAGCAAGGCAAACGTTGTGGCAGATGCCCTTAGCCATCGACCACGGGACTTAATGATGCATATGATGATTCAGGAGTGAAAGATATTGAGGATGTGGCAGCATATGATTTTGAGTTCATTTTGTAGTCATCAATCATGCAGTTATCGAGCCTGTCCATTCAACCCTCTCTTATCACAACGGTGATCGAGGCTCAGTAGGCAGATGACTCGTTATAGGGTTACTGAACAAAGGCAGCATCCAAGAGTTAGTCAGATTGGTAGATTGGTTATGATGGTGGACTTTGCTTTAGAGGTTGATTATGTGTCATGGATATTCTTGGTTGCGCAGAGATCTTATGACCGAGGCACATCGATTGCTATTTTCTATCCACCCTGGTTCGACGAAGATATATCATGATATGAAGCGACAACATTTTTGGGAGGGGATGAAGTACCAGATCTCCAGTTTTATAGCTGAGTGTGACACATGCCAGTGTGTCAAGGCCGATCATCAGAGACCCCCTGGTCCATTGCAGCCGTTGAGCGTCCCGATGTGGAAGTGGGAGCACATGTCGACAGATTTCATTATGGGCTTTTCGAGGACTCGGCGCGTTCATGATGCCATTTGGGTTGTCGTGGATTGTCTGATGAAGTTGGCACATTTTTTTACGATTTGTGCGACTTAGTCTTTGGACCAGCTTGTGAGGTTATTCATCGAGGAGATTGTGAGGCTGCAAGGCGTTCCAGTCTCGATCATTTTTGATCGAGACCCCAAGTTCACGTCTTAGTTTTGGGAAAGCTTTCAGAGAGTGATGAGGTCTATTTTGCAGCTCTGCACCGCGTATCATCCTTAGACCGATGGGCAGACCAAGAGGGTCGACCAGATCCTTGAGGATATGCTTCGGGCCTGCTTGATTGACTTCGTGGGTAGCTAGGATGAACATTTGTAATTGCCTGAGTTCGTATACAACAACAACTATATCATAATCTTTTGAGATAATGACCATTAACATGACTACTTTTGAGATAATATATAGCAGACCGTGCAAATCACCTAGTTGTTGGATCGAGGTTGGAGAGTGACGTCTCCTACGTCCTAAGCTTGTGCAGTAGACATCAAAGGCCATTGATATCATCAAGTAGAGGATGCACATAGCTCCGAGCTGGTAGAAGAGTTTTGCTGATCGTCGGCATCGTCCCTTGGAGTTTATTGTTGGGGATATAGTGTATTTTAAGGTCTCGCTCATAAAGGGCGCAGTTCGATTTGGAGAGAAGGGAAAGCTTGCCCCGAGATTCATTGGACCTTTTGAGATCACTAGGCATGTTAGTGCCGTGGCCAATCGTTAGGCCTTGCCATCTGAGTTTTCTAGCATCCATAACATTTTTCATGTCTCTATGCCGAGGAAGTGTAGGTCAGACACCATTCCAGTTATTGATTGACAGCTGCTGGAGGTTCTCAAGGATGCTTCTTACATTCAGCGGCTAGTTCGTACCCTTGATCGAAAGGAGCAGGTCCTCCTGACAAAGGTCATTCCCTTGGTGAAGGTGTAATAGGGTCACCATTCTATTGATGAGGCTCCTTGGGAGTACGAGACCGAGATTCGAGAGCACTATCTCCATCTCTTTGATGACTGATTATATGTTATATTTTGTATGCTATCTCCGATTTTATATGATGATGCTATATTTCCTCTTTCTTATGAGTTATGTCTAGTTACGATGATTGTATAAATTTTGTGGATCAAATTTTTATTAGGAGGGGAGAGCTGTAAGGCCTGTATCCTAGACCGTACCATTTCGTAGGCTTCCATGGTCCTCTTAGTCGAATTTTGTAACCCACGACCTATAATTGGCATTTGCATGCGACCATAAGTCGTATCTTATATATCTATATCGACTCGACTCGAAACTTGTATCCCAGCGACCACACCGTCGCCTTGGTTCTAATGCTGCGTCTCACCCGCCGATGCGATACCTTAGCCAAGAGTTGTGGGCCCACGTTTATTTTGAAGAAAATATTGCGCGTTGCGAATCCTAAGAGAATCTCTATAACCCATTACATCAATCAATCAATCACAAGTTAAGTATATAACTCATTCCTCTCTTACCAATAAGGCATGACTCCCATCTCTCTCCCTTTCCCAAAGTCAACTCTCTCATCTCACCACCCAACCCTTCAATTCTCATCTTTCACTATTAAAGAAGAAGCTTTTGAGCTAAGGAAGCCTAGGAACCAAGAAGAAGGCCAATAGGTGGGTGATCCACCATTGATTTTTATTTTAGGGCCCACTTATGATGAGACCCATTTTGATGTATGTGTTGTAAACAAGAGGGGCCCATAGTGGCGGGGTCCCTCCACTATGCTGATCTCTCTCTCTCTCTCTCTCTCTCTCTCTCTCTCTCTTTCTCACATTTCATGGCCCACCTATGATGTATATATTTTTATCCATGCTGTCCACACGTGGGACCACTTAATGTAAGTTTTTCATCCACCATCCACACGTGTGGACCACCTTGATTTATGTGTTGTATCTGCACCGTCCAGTAGAAAGCGCTGCTGGAGATGCCAGGCACAAACATCAGCTTATTTGGATTAGGTGGTCCACATACATGTGGACCCCACCTCAATGTATATGTTGTATTCACACCGTCCAGTAGCTAGACGGTGGGTACCGTATGATGCATGTGTTGTATCTACTGTCCATCTATGTAGACCCCACCCACAGTACGACTGCCATGCTGGTAGGACATCAACTAGCCCTGATGGCCCCACATGATGCATGCATTACATCAAGCCATCCATCATAGTTGTTGATGATGTCAGCAAGTTCTTTGTGTCCCACGCGATGTATGTGTTTCATCTATACCATCCAACCATTTGACGTGGACCCCACCATGGCAGCGTGTGGGGCCCACCTTTTATTAATGGGTTTCATATATATCGTCCAATCAATGGATGGTGGGAGCGAATGAGCTGGAGTACCCCACGTAGCAACAAGCTACTGTACTACACGTCAGCAGGTTTGTGGGACCCCTGACCATGATTTATGTGTGGATCCTCGCCGTCCATTGCTTGGATGGTGGGCCACATTAGTGCATGTATTTTATCCAACCGTCCATCTATCTAGACGCTGGAGGTTTTCTATATATATATATATATACAATATTAATGATATATATTATACATATATATGCATGTGATGGGCCCCATGTGGGACCCACCTATTGGACAGATTGGTTGGGATCCCCACACTAGCTATATAGTTGTGTATTAACGTCAGTTTCGTGAGACCCACCAAATGTACGGGTTTCATCCACTCTAACCATCCATCTGTGGGCCCTATCATGAGGTATGTGTTAAATCCATACTGTCCACCATCCTGGACGAGTGGGACCCACCCCATATGTATTGTATCATCACCGTCCAATCTCTGGATGATGATTGGCTAGAACACCTCACACCAGCTATAAAGCTAGTATGTTGATGTCTGCAAGTTATGTGGGTCCTACCTGAAATTTGGATCTATCCCCATCTCTTGAATGTATATATGGGACCCACCGCTGATGTGTATGTTATATCCACATGTTTATTATGTGGGCCACGCTGTAAACCAGTGGAGAATTGAACGTCCACCATTGAAATCCTTTTGGGAGCATAAAAGTTCCGGATGTACATGGTATTCGTGTTTTCCTCTTAATTCAGGTCCTTGTGACCATTTGAATAGATTAGAGGGAAATAAACGTGATGGCGGGCCCCGGCCTGGTGAATTGTTTAATGGCGGAAATCATTATCTCGATTGTTAATTGTGGTATGGTCCAAATGATCCCTCGATGTGATGTATATGAGGCCCATTGGTGCAACTCATGTGATGAGGCCCACCTTGATGTATTTTTGGTCCATCCATGAGGCCCACCTTGATGTATTTGTGGCCCATTCGTTGAGGCCCAATGTGAAGTATTTGTGGCCCACATTTTAAGGCCCACCTTGATGCAATTGCAGCCCATTTGATGAGGCCTGATGTGATGTATATTGGCCCATTTAATGAGGCCCGATGTGATGTATATTGGCCCATATGATGAGGCCCAACACGATGTATATGAGGCCCATGAGTGAGGCCCGATATGATGTATATGTGGCCCTTGAGTAAGGCCCATTGTGATGTATATTAGGCCCTTGTGTGAGGCCGTGGGCCCACTATACGCTTGGCTCTATGTGGGCCACCCCTTGGGGAGCAATGTTGGTTAATTAAAAATCATTTAGAACAAGAACCTTTTCATCTGTGAGACTATACATTGAACATCTTCGTCTACATCGGGTTGGTTCTACCTGGCTTCTTCAAAAGAGAATTTCTAGATAAGTATCATTTACAATTCTGTATATCATTTTTGATTTTTGAGGTTGTGCTAGAAAAATTTCTTTTCGGTTTGTCTGAGGTAATCCAGAAAATCTCAGAGTGTGGGGTTTTTTTAATTGTATAGGCTTAATTAAAGACACAATTGTGAAGGTTTTAAGGTGAAACTTGGAAAACCTTTTTTTTTTTTTTTTCATAGTGAACGCTAATATCTTGAGGGAGTGGATATTAAGAGTGGAGTATTTGTGTGGCTGTTCTTTAATAGTTGGTGTACACACAAGCGAACCGCTATAATTCCTGAAGTTGTGGTGAATGATTGAATGTGCTTATGTGTGTGAATGTTGTAATTTATTTTAAGTATTTGTGGTGAATGGTGTAATTTATTTTATTTACTTATAGGAATGTTGTAATAACTTAGTTTATTTTATTTACTATTTCGTTTGCTTCTTTATTGGTTTGGGTTTTTGATACTTATAAGCATTCTAGTAAGGTTGTCCTGCAATAATCCTTTGATTTTTGGTGTTACGTTGTCCTTAGAACTAAGTTTGTATCAACCTCTCAAGACTAGTGCATTTGAGGTTGCTATTTACTTGTGCTTATTTATTTTTTGATTATGCTATCTTTCTTTTAATTCCACATTTAATTTTTCATTTAGCATAGTCCTATTCACCCCCTTATAGGATGTATAGCTCGGCCTTTTTAAGTGGTATCAAAGCCTAATAGCTTCATTTTATTTGGATTCATTTCCTTAGCTAATCGATCTGAGCTTATAGGATGTCAAATTTTGATAGCCTCTCAATCACGAGGCCTCCACCTTTTGATGGCTCCAATTATGTCTATTAGAAATCTAGAATGAGGATCTTTTTAAGGTCTAGATGAGAGCGTGTGGAAAGCCACGGTAACTAGATGGATCCCTCATACCATTGAAGTACTAGGTACTGATGGTACCAAATCTATGAAAGTTACACCTTATTTTTCTTGGACCATACTTCAGAAAAATAAGAGTAGTGCCAATGCAAAGGCTTTAGATGCAATCACTTGCTCACTATTACTAGATGAATTCAAAAGATTATATCTTGTGATATTGCAAAGCAAGCCTGGGACATTCTAGAAATGACACACGAGGGTATGAATATTGTCAAGAAATCTAAGCTTTAAATCCTCACCACTCGGTTTGAGGAAATACATATGGAAGAAAGTGAAACTTTCATGGATTTCTATACTAAGTTAAATGACATAGTCAACTCTATATGGGGTCTTGGTGATAGTATCTTCGAAAGCAAAGTCTGTGCAAAGATATTGAGCTTATTGCCTGATAGGTTCAATTCAAAGGTCACTGCCATTCAAGAACTTCATGATACGGATAATATGAGGGTTAAAGAGCTAGTTGGTTCTTTATAAACCTACGAGTTAAAACTTTAAAGATCCTAAAGGTAAGTCCATCGCCCTTAAGTCTTCTAAAAATACTTCTCATGAAAATGTTAGTAATTCTGATTTTGAAAACTCTGAAGATGATATGGCATTATTAGCCAAGAAGTTTTATAAGATTTTTAAAAGTAAAAAGAGGGTAGATTTTTAAAAACCTTTAGAAAAGAAAAGAACTAGATCAAAAAATTGGACATTTATTAAAGACAGCCAATGTGTCAACTGCCATGAATATGGGCATTTGACAAACAAATGTCCAAAGAGGGATAAATTTAAAAAGAAAGGCATGTTGGCCACATGGGGTGAATCGACTTGCTCTGAAGCCTCTTCTGAGTCTGATGATTCTGAACTTGAGTCTACTAATGAGGTCAAAACTTTAATGACTCTAGCCAAATTCACTTTCTCAGACAGTTATGATTCAACTAGTGAAGAAAATTTGGGAAGTGATCCTAAAAATGATGAAGATATACAAGATGCTTATGATGCCCTATACAGGGAAAGTTGTAAGATTGCTGTAAAATTAAAACTTTGAAAAGAAAAGTTTTAAAAATTAAAAGAAAAATTTGATAATCTAGTCTTAGAAAAATCACATTTTTTAGATTGTTTTGAAAAAGCTAAGTGTGATTTAGATTTCAAAGCTTCCCAAATTTAAAACCTAAAATCTGAAAATGAAAAGCTAAAACTAGAAGTATCTTCTCTCTTGAGTTTGAAGGACAATTAGACGTATGCCCAAGGTGATCCTTAGCTAGAAAGAATATTAACCGGATTAAGGAAATATGGTGATAGATTTGGTTTGGGTTATGATAAGAATACACCTCCCAAAAGTAAGTCCACTCCTCCTAAGTTTGTTAAAGGAGAGTCCTTTAACTCAAAAGGGAATAGTTTGAATTAAAATAGCTTTAAAAATCCAAAAACTTTTCAGGCCATGAAATCTAAAAACAACCATATCAACTATAAAAATCAGAATCATAACCCCTTAGCTGAGAAAATTGTGGATCTACTCAAGGAGCTTCTAAAATCTAACTCGAATGGTAGAATATACAACAACTATAAGCATAGAAAGACTAACTATACTCCAAAACCTAAAACGGTAATGAAATGAGTTCTTAAGGTTGCTTATTTGGTTGCCCACACCACTTTCAAGGCTTCGAGTCAATCAAAGTGGTACCTAGATATTGGTTGTTCTAGACATATGACAAGTGATAAAGACTTGTTCACCTATCTTAAAGATATGACTGATGGCTCAATCACGTTTGGTGATAGTAGCAACTGCAAGATTATTGGCTAAGATACGGTTCAACTCCTTAATCTTCCTCCATTTGAGAATGTGTTGTTTGTAGAGGGCCTTAAGCATAATCTCTTAAGCATTTCTCAAATTTGTAATAACAAACATAGCATCAAATTCACCAACCAAGGGTGTGAGATTTCTAATGAGAATAGTTTAGTGATGTTAACTGGTTGCAGAACATCTGAGAACTGCTATATAGTCAGTGATTCAAGCTCGTCTAAGTTATCGTGTTACATGGTCCAAATTGATGAGACCGAACTATGACATAAACACCTAGGACATGTACACTACCATAATATTTATAGACCAAGCAAAAGTGAAGTCATAAGATGTCTACCCAAGTTAAAGAAAATGGACAAAAATTGTGGTGAATGTCAAATTAGAAAATAAACTAGGAGTGCTTACAAGAAAGTGAACTCCATTACCACATCCAAACCCCTTGAACTCCTCCACATGGATCTCGTTGGACCGACTAGAACGGAGAGTTCAAGGTGGTAAGAAATATATTATGCTAATTATAAATAATTTTTTCAGGTATAGATGGGTAGTTTTCATAAGAAAGAAATCTGAGACTCTCGATGAAGTGAAAATGGTACTCAAGTGTATCCAATTTAAGAAAGAATCACATGTCACCAAAATCTGTAGTGATCATGGTTCCAAATTTGATAATAGCAGCTTTGAGAAGTTCTATAGTGATCATGGAATGTCGTCTTAGTATTTTGTACCCAAGACACCTCAAGAGAATGAGATACTTGAAAGGAAAAATTGAGTACTTCAAGAAATGGCTAATGTGATGTTAAATAGTATGAAACTTCCTAAAAATCTTTGATCTGAAGCAGTGAACACGGCTTGTTATATCACTAACTGTGTTTATACTAGAAAGTCTAATAATAAGACTCCATATGAACTATGGTTCAATAAGAAGCATGTTATTAAAATACTTTCGAGTTTTTGGTAGTAAGTGCTACATTTTACGTGACCAGAAAAATATGAGAAAATTTGATACTAAAAGTAATAAGGGTATTTTCCTAGGATATTCACAAAATAGTTGAGCGTATCATGTTCTCAACAAGAGGATCGGTGTAATTCGAGAATCCATTAATGTGGTTATAGCTGATCACTTGAATACACCTGAAGATGATAAAGTTTCTTTATTTGATAAACCAGACTCTTTGTCTAGTGAACTACGGTTAGTTAAAGACTGTTCAACTGATCAAATTCTTGAGAATCCTCTCACTGGTGTACGCACTCGTAGAAAATTAGAAAACATTTGTAATTATGTGTGCTTCACATCCCAGATTGAGCCGGCCAATGTAAAATAAGCGCTTTCTGATGAAAACTAGATTGTAGCTGTGCAAGATGAACGTAATCAATTCCAATAAATACATTATTAGAACTAAATGGATCTTTAAAAATAAGTCTGATGAACTTGGTGATATTATAAGAAACAAGGCTAAACTGGTTGTATAAGGGTACACTCAGATTGAAGGCATCGATTATGATGAAACCTTTGCCCCAGTAGCTTGTCTTGAATTTATCAGACTATTTATATATATTACTTATTACAAAAAATTTAAAATTTATCAAGTGGATGTTAAGAGTGCTTGATGTTAAGAGTGCTTTCTTTAATGGTGATCTATATAAAGAAGTATATGTTGAACAACCTAAGGGTTTTGAAGACCCTAAACATATTGATCATGTTTATCGCCTGAAAAAGGTACTCTATGGATTAAAACAAGCTCCTAGGGCGTGGTATGAGAAATTGAGTAAGTTTTTACTCAGTGATAACTTTATAATGGGGAGTGTTGATAAGACACTTTATGTTAAGAAACATAATGATCACTTACTGATAGTACAGATATATGTCAATGACATTATCTATGGATCTACCTGTTCTAACATGACTGTTAAATTTATAGATTTAATGAAGTCCAAATTTGAAATGAGCATGGTTGGAGAACTGAGCTATTTCTTAAGTTTACAAGTAAAATAGCTTCCTAATGGGTTCTTTATCTCTCAAACTAAATACGCTCTAAATTTGGTTAAAAAATTTATCTTTGAGAGTGGCAAAAATTTTGATACTCCTATGAGTACGACACTTAAACTCTCTAAGGATTCGACAGGTAAAAGTGTAGATCCTAAGTTGTATCGCAGTATGTTAGGTAGTTTATTATATTTAACTGCGAGCTGACCTGATATTGCATTCAGCGTAGGAATCTATGCTAGATATCAATCGGACCCTAAAGAGTCTCACCTAATTGCTGTAAAATGTATTTTGAGATATGTTGTAAGTTCGGCGAAACCTGGCCTTTGGTATCCACATGATACTAATGTTCAATTAGCCAGTTATTCAGATGTTGATTGGGTTGGTAATGTTGATGACGGCAAGTCTACCAGTGGTGGATGTTTTTATGTTGGGAATTATCTAGTTTCATGGCATAGTAAGAAACAGAGTTCTGTATCACTTTTCACAACTAAGGCTGAGTATATTGCAGCCAGTAATGCATGCACCCAACTTATGTGGATGAAAAAGATGTTAAGTGATTATGGATTTGCACAAGATTCTATGACATTGTATTGTGACAATTCTGCGCAATTAGCATTTCTAAAAATCCAATTCAGCATTTACAAATTAATCATATTGACATTGGATATCATTATATTTGTGAATTAATAGAAGATATGATTATTTCTGTAGATTATATTTAGACTGAAAATCAACTTGCAGACATATTTACACACTCACTTGATAGAAACAGGTTTGCTAAGTTGAAATTAGATATGGGTATGTGCAATATGATCTAAATTGCATGTGTTTATTTGTAATATATTGCATGTTTTTATTTTATTTATTTTTTTAAAGTTTTAAATTTTAAAAATATGAAAAAATGTAGAATTTTTGAGGTGCACGACCAGTCGAGTACACACTCAACCAGTCGTGGCACGACCGGTCGAGTATGTACTCGACTAGTTAAGCCGCTTGGGTTTGGGGGTTTTTATTGTGCAAAAGGCACTTTTTCTTCATTTGTTTCAGCTTCTTCAACCAGCCCTACCATGACTAGCCGAACCCACCTTCAATTCCTTCATAGTTAGTGCATCTTTTTTTATTTCCTTGTGGATTTAAGTTTTTTGATCTTCCATTTCCTTATTTTTGTAGTTTATTTCAAGGTTTATAGTGGTTTCTTGAGTTTTATAACTAAAAATCTGATTTCCTTGAAACCCATATTTCTTTTCTTGCATTGCTTTTATTCCTTATCTTTCTTATGCTATGCAAAGTAAAAATAAGAAGAGAGCCTCTCATGGTCCCTCTTCTTCTCATTCCGCTTCAATCACAGTGCGCCATCTTCAATCACCTGAAGAAGATCTTGAGTATGTGTGGGATATTCATCTGCGCAACGTGATTGTTGAACGAACAGTCAACTTTAATCATTTGGAACCTTTCAGTATTGTTCCCCTCATTCAAACTGTAGGTTGGGCTAACATTTTAAATTGGGGTGGTTCGGCATACCATTTCATTGCGCAGGCCATGTTTGCTTGCATAAGTGACTTCTCTCTTGAGAATTTGACTTTTACTATTATAACCAGAGAAGATCCTATTGATGTAGACCGTCACTTAATATCTGGATTGATAGATCTTCCAATTAATGATGACGGTATTCCTATTTCTACTATAGTGGCAAGACCTTCTGAGTCTAAAAAATGGATGTTAACTAGAGTGTTATACAACATGGATGCTGATTGAAACTCAGGTGAGATGCTCAGTTCCAAATATATGTTACTCAGATATAGGATTCTCCATTGAATTTTCATCTCTAATGTTTATCCTAAGTCTGGTAACAAGACTGAGCTTACTTCCTTCATGGCTCTCATCCTTCACTCTATTGTTACTAGTGTTCCTATATGTCTTTCATATCTTATCTGTTACATTATTATTCAGTTTCATCTCCATTTGGGTCATAGTGATATTCCAATTACCTATCTTATGACTGCTTTAGCCACCCATAATCTTATGGTTATGCCTGTTGGAGAAGCTCTCATTAACCATCTTCCCTTCAACAACTCGAACATAAATAAGATGAATTTGAGGTGGACTCCTGGGCAAGTTGATGTGGGTGTTGAAGGAGTTGTTGAAGCAATTGAAGAGGAGGATGCTTTGCCTCCTGATGATGTTAATATGATGACTTATTTGATGAGATTGATGAGTCAGATTTTATGGCCGATCCAGACTTTCAGCCTTCTGACTTTGATGAGCGATTGTGATCCCTTGAGGAGAGGGTGGAGGGTCTGCATGTGTCCCGAGAAAATCAATTTAAATACATGTACAAATATCTTAGGCGCATTAACAAGAGACTACATTAGATAGATCCTTTTATTCCTGCTCCATCATCTGGATCTGATTAGCTGTCTATTTCATTCTGGTCATGTATTAATACTTTCTACTCTGTGTGTTGGGATATTTCTTATACATACTTTTACTTTTTAGTATGTGGAAATGCTATTATGCCGTACGTTGATATTTTGATTATCATGGTGATGCTATTTCCTATCTTATTTCATTTACTTCTCTTATTTATATATATATTTCTTTTATCTTATTGTGATAAAAGGGGGAGAAATTGTAGAGATGTGTGATTGTGTAACGTGTGATTTTGGAGTGTAGTATGTATGGAATTTTTTTTACAGGTTCTATAAATCACCTCTCCTGGATTGTGGGGGAGTAATGGAATGAGGGAGAGATGTGGGGAGATGTGTTTGTTGATCATTTGTTACTCAAATGGTGCATGATTCTTTATTGTGCATATATAACTGATGCATGATTCCTTATTAGTGCTCAATTGGTGCATGATTCTTTATTGTGCATTATTCTTTATATTGTTTTGTCATAAATTTGACAAAGGGAGAGATTGTAAATGCTATTATGTGAATCTAGCACCTTTTGTATTGTCAAATTTTATTGTGCCAAACCATTTAATATTTGTATAATGCTTTGAGTTGAAGTGGTCAGGTTCATATATTTTAAAGTTCTTTGGATCTTCATCGAACTTGTCTACATCTTCAAGTTGAAGTGAAAAGTGTTAAAGTTCATGGTTTCAAGATCAAGTTCAAGATTTCAAATTCAAGTTTGAAGTTCAACTACTATACACTAAATACTAAAGAACTCAAGCATGACTCAAGCTCAAGTGCAAGAAATCAAACTCAAGCTTCATGTATCACAAGTATTCAAGATTTTGAAGCAAATGATGTTTCAGGTGTTCCAACTCACAAACAAGTTTGGATGACCCTAGATTGACCCTAGATTATGTCATATTCATTGCATATTTTATGTGGGTCATTTCATATATTTATAGGTCATTTTCTTGACTAGTCTTAGACCTTGTTCGACTAGTCCAAGTACTGGCTCAACCAATCTAAGAGTTTTCTTGACTAGTCCAAGGTTTGTTTCTATTTTTTAAAATTTTTTGTTGGACCCTCGACCAGTCCTACAGACTGCTCGACTAGTCGAGTGAATAGTGCTCGACTCAAAGTCCAGTAAGTTTTTCTGGTCCCACTTGACTAGTCAAGTGCATTACTTGACCAGTTGAGCAGGCCACTCAACCAGTCGAGTAACGAACTTTTCTTATCGCACCAGAAAATTAAAAATTTTGTTGATCCTTCGACCAGTCGAACTGACCCGTAGACTAGTCGAGTGAACAATATTTTCACCTATAAATAGAACACTATTTTCAGAGTGTATTCATTTATTAAAGAAAAATTAAGACACCACTCTAAGTGATAAGTTTGTGAATTTGTTAAGCTATTCTGTGCTTATTTTAGATTCTCTTTAATTAGCTTTTATAATTTAATTTTGTGATATTTATTCCAATTTTATATTAAGAAGGGATTTTAGTTTTCCTCTTTCTTGAGATCAAAATCAAATCACGCTAGCTCAGGTTGATTTCATTAAAAATCATTTAAAACTAGAACCTTTTCATTTGTGAGATTGGACATTGAGCATCTTCATCTACATCGAATCGGTTCTACTGTGCTTCTTCAAAGGAGAATTTCTAGATAAGTATCATTTACAATTTTGTATATCATTTTTAATTTTTCATGTTGTGCCAGAAAAATCTCTTTTCGGTTTGTCTGAGGTAATCCAGAAAATCTCAGAGTGTGGGATTTTTGTAATTGTGTAAGCCTAATCAAAGACACAATTGTGAAGGTTTTAAGGTGAACCTTGGAAAATCTTGTTTTACATAGTGAACGCTAATATCCCGAAGGAGTGGATATTAAGAGTGGAGTAGTTGTGTGGCTATTTTCTAATAGTTGGTGTACACACAAGCGAACAATTATAATTCCTAGAGTTGTGGTGAATGATTGAATGTGCTTATGTGTGTGAATGTTGTAATTTATTTTAAGCATTTGTGGTGAATGGTGTAATTTATTTTATACACTTGTGGAAATGTTGTAATAACTTAGTTTATTTTATTTGTTCTTTTCTTTGCCTCTTTATTGGTTTGGGTTTTTGATACTTACAAACATTTTAGTAAGGTTGTCCTGCCATAAACCTTTGGGTTTTGGTGTTAGGTTGTCCTTAGAATAAGTTTGTATCAACCTCTTAAGACTAGTACATTTGAGGTTGTTATTTACTTGTGCTTATTTGTTATTTGATTATGCTATCTTTCTTTCAATTCCCCATTTAATTTTTAATTTGGCATAGTCCTATTCTCCCCTCCCTCTAGGACGTATAACTTAGCCTTTTCAAGGTGGTGTTATCCCTCACGAGCGCACAGTATGCGTAGGATTGATGCATGATTAGATTGTATCTTATATTGTGTGATATGGTTACTAAACGTCCTAGTGACATTAGGGCCATAACCTCTACAGGCACATCGTGGAGAGCCTGATTGGAAACTGAAAATACTGTTACTAGCATCGAGGCACCATAGATGTCCCTAGGTGAAAATCCCTAAACTCGATGGTACCAGAGGATGACTCCAACGTCGAGATCGAGTGATACATGAGTGCACGATGGCCTTATACTAGTAGGCTGCGTCTCCTATTGTGTTGTGGTCAGTTGGAAAGGGATGTGACCTTATCCGCCTGAGTGAAGGGGCAATATCTAGGTTGAGTTTGACTAGCTTGAGGAATTGGTCTAATATTGACCAGTCGGGCCCGATATTGGCAGGAAGATAGTGATGTCTCTTCCACTTATCCAGTTGTGCACTCGGATAGGAGCGACAAGCTGACGTAGAGTGTACTAGACCCCGGTGATTATCCAGAGAGAGAAATGTACTAATATTTGATGCTCTAGTGATGAGCTGCATTGATATGTGGATCTGGATGAGGACTGGTATGCTTGAGCTATATCACGCATCGCTTGGCCTTAGTATGGCCAACGTCATTCACGCCTTCTATCTCATGGCCTTGGTACGGCTGATAGTTTTTATGGATTCACTAGCATATTCTGTATTATTCTGATATTGCATTCTGAGCATACTTATATTGTGCACACACTCTCACCACTCTCTAAGCTTTCGTAAGCTTATGCATGACCATTGCGTGTAGGTGATGCTAGGACGCCACAACAACATTGAGATTAGAGCGTGCAGCTGACTTCTGGAGCATCCGATTCTGTTATTATATTTCCCTTTATGTGTATTATACCGTAAAGTTTTTTTTTATCATAGTGAGTTTTGTGATGATGTTCTTGTGGTTATCGATCGTGGGTTATGCTTATGGTTATGCTTATTACGAATCCAATTCATGTTGAAAATCCTCCTTGTAGGATCCCAGGATCGAAGCCTGGTATATAGGTGTCGGGAGCCGAGATGGGGTATTACGGAGGCTGTCGGTGCCAGATTCGACAATCAAAAATTTTGTGAGCCCAGTTTTCGAGTTTGGGGCATGACATTTCCAACTATATAGATCCATGGATCTATCTGGACCATACAAAATAATTTAAGATTTATCCTAATGGAAGTATCTATCGGTTTAGAATTTTTTAAATTTTATCATGAAATAATCTGATCATATGGACCATACATATGATTATTTACTATCTCAAGTAAGTTAAGAACAAATATCAAATGCATCTGACCGTTGAAATCACGGATATCGACTACACAAGAATGGTCATAACAAGTCCCCAAATATATCTTTCGTATAAGGCCAAGATCTCAGCCTTCCGAACTCTGATTGAGGCTTATTATATACCGTTAGAAAGCTGGTTCGATTTTTAAGAATCCAATGGAACTTATATTTTTATTATATTCATTAAAAGAGTTAAAAATGGGTCCATTTTAGGTAAATCGAAATCCTGCATGTGCTGCTGGACAACAGTCAAGTAAACTTCATGTTACAGATCATTGGATCATTGGATGGCTATGAAATTTGGTCCAGAGTTAGTTCATATTTTGATTCATATTATTCTCAATTTTTAACTTTGATCTTACCATAGTCCATTATATATGATTTTCAGAACTTACTGTCCAGATAAAAAAAAAAAAAAACAGGATTACATGTGAAGGGTGTGGATATGATGGTCATCATGGTGGACCATACTGACATGGGTCACTTTGCTGACCACCATAGTCATAAATACATGCACACAAGAACTTCAAACTAGTGGGGCCCACACATATCAAGAAAATAAAAAGAGAGCTAAAGGAGGATGAGGAGGATGGGAGGAAGGATGTAAACTCACCTCAATGGATGGATGGTTGGATGATGATTTGTGGTCCACTCCCTCTTGATCAATAGTGGGCCACACCTTAATCAATAGTGGGCCCCACTCTCTCTAAAAATCTCAAAATTTTTCTAAGTATAGGAAAAGAATAAGTGCAATAGAGCTCCTACTCTTATATAGGGAATTGGGGGTTGAAGTGGTAAGATGATATGACAAGTTTATGGGATCTTATTGGTGCTAAAAGTGAGGTGAAAGGTGATGTGTGATATGGATAATGGATGGATGAGGTGGAAGGTGCTAAGCATGCATTGGGCAAGGTGGAAGAAATCTAAATATGCATTGACTAATAGATGGATAAGGGTTATGGGTTGCCCTTGGGTGAAAATTTAAAAACTTCTGTGGTACCAAGGATCTTCCCTAGCACTGTGACTGAGTGAAAACCATGAGCGCACGAGGGCCTTACACCGTTAGGCCACAACTCCCACTATTGTGTAGTCAGTTGGGAATGGGTTTGTCCTTACCTGCCTGAGGGAAAGTAGGCAATAGTTAGGTTGAGTTTCACCAGCTCGTGAATGGGTCCACTACTATCGAGCCTTGCTAGTGATTGGCTAACCATGGGCGGGTAGTGAGGTCTCTTACGCTCATTTGACTATGCGGGTCTGGAGAACAGCAGTCATATTGCAATGTACTTGATCCCGGTGGATCCCTTATGATGGAACATACAGATATGTGGTTTAGATATGAGGACTGACATCACTTTGCATTGCATTTGCATCGGTTGTATAAGCCTTATGTTGCATCGCCTTGGTATGATGCCTAGTAGTCATCACATTATATAGCCATGGTATAAATTTCTGCATTATTGTACTACCTTGGTATTGCTTCTTGTGTTCATGGCAGCCTTGATAAGGCTAGTGGAGTTGGCTTGATCATGTTTTCCTTCTGTATTTTCTATTATTCTTCTATGCACTATTGTCATACACTTTCACCATCCTCTAAGGTTTCTATAAGCTTATGCATGATTGATGCATGTAGGAGATCCTAGGTCGACATCGTAGTAGCGGAGCTTGGATAGGAGTTGAGCCGAGGACCCTAGTGTTGCAGATCTTCTTCATTCTTCTTTTGTCATTAGATGTATTTCCTTTTGATTTGTATTAAAGCTCAAATTTATATTGGATTTTGTAATGTGTGCCTTTGTTATTTCTCGGATATAGTTGCTTTGAACTTAGGTATACTCATATTGGAATGGATATACGGTTGTGAAAATTCTCCTGGCAGGATCCCAGGATCGGAACCTGTCTCAGGAGCCGATAATGGGGTACTACAGAGGCCGTTGCGGCCAGAATCGGCTATCGGGTTCATTGTGAGTCCGGTTACTGAGTCTGAGGCGTGATAATGTTTATCCTGTATATTTAATTCATACTATTAGATTACTTGTGGATTGCTTCTGGGATTTAAACTGGTACATTAGTGGGAAACCCCACTTATAGATGTACACTCACACTTGGGATGTAACTCGATTGATGGTGATTGTAATGGACCTTCAACCTAGTGGCTAATGAGTGGTGGTATAGATGGATCATTGATGTGGACCTACCATCTAGGGTTGTTGTGTCTAAGTGGTTTTCAAGGATGGTCTTTATCATATGGTTTTGATACTCGACCTATGTGGCTTCTTTTGATACTCGCCCTATGTGGCTTATTTTGATATTGGCCCTATGTGGCTTTATTTTAGTATTTTTTCTATATGGGTTTGATGTTTTATACTATATAACCATACAATGGTAAGTCCCATATATTATAATATGATTAACCACTAGTCGACGGGATTCCATTAAATATCTTAAGGTGGGTAGTCTCATGAGCCGGGGATGGTGGTATGTGACCTATACCCAGCTGTCGGCCTAAGCTGGCAAATAGTCCCTATAGTGACCTTTGAGCTTATTTAAATTAGCTGGTTGTAATTGGACTAATAATAGTTTGGCTAATCATGCATATATGGTACAGACCAGCATCTATTGCTATCGTATGTGAAGTACGTATTTGTCCGACTGGATGTTTTTCTCGGGGGCACTAATCGTCTGGATGTTTTTCTGGGTCGATGATTGCATGGGTGACGAGCCCACTGTCTGTACGGATGAGCATCCCTAGGGCGATGAATGCATTCACGCATCCATGCATCTAATAAGACTTGCATCATGTAATGTTTTGTATACTTTATTTTATAACCATGCTAACTTAATGCGGCAGTGTGTAGTCTTGAGGGGAATTCACACTGAGTTGGATACTCATCCATCAAATATACAATCATACAGGTAGTACAGGTGGCTTAAGTGATATGCAGGTTCAGACTGATGAGGAGCCGTTATGATAGTCAAGGATGCATGGTTGTACCTATCAAGGAAGCTACGCGATCTTGCAGCTTTCGTTTATATATTTTCTTTTATATTTCTCATAGATGTAAATCTTGTATTTGTTAATATTTAGACATTGGTTTGTATAAGTCATTATGGGAAATCTCTTGTACATTCCAAATGTAAATGAAAATTCTCCTTTATGCTTACTTGTCCATTTTACGCTCATCTTCTTACTCTAATAGTTGAATATATATATATATATATATATATACACACACACACACACACACACACACACACACACACACACACACACACACACTCTAATTTGACCATCCTTTAAGGTTAACCCTCGGGTTTTTGGAAAACAAGTCATATACTCAGGTCCTGAAAAGTTGGGGTGTTACAGTTGGTATCAGAGCATAGTTTGGACAAACTAGGCCTTGAGAAATGATCTTATACAATCATTAAATGTCACAAGTTAGGACGTTTGAAATTTGAAATTGAATCTAGGTGAAATTCCCCTATGCTTAGGAAATTTTGAGAACATAGAAACCCAAACTTAAGTCCTCTTAAAAGTTATTAGGATAACCATTTGGACTTACGTGAATTTTCCCTCTAGCTAGGAGAAACTGAGGATATAGGAACTCAAAATTCTAGGCCCTTAGAAACTTGTTTGGATGGCTAAAGAACTTAGAAATGAACCTAGGCCTCTTTGAACATTTTAGGCTTAGTGTAAACTTCCCTTAGAATTAAGGAAGATTGAAGATATAGATACCGAATATTTTAAGTTCCTTAAAGAGTTGTTCGAATAATCTTAGAAATTACGAACTGAACGTAAGACCCTTGAACATCCTAGGTTTAGTCATTTGAACTTAGGTGGTCCCCTTAGAATAAATTGAAAACATGGAGATTTGAACATCCTAGGTTTAGTCATTTGAACTTAGGTGGTCCTCTTAGAATAAATTGAAAACATGGAGAATTCACACTTTAGGCCTCCTGAGAAACTATTAGGTTAGCCATTTGAAGTTATGTGGAATTTCCCTTAGGGTTGAGAAAAGCTAAGGTCTTATGATGAACTTAAGTTCCTTCGGGAATTGACGAGATGTTCATTTGAAGTGGGTGTAGAATCCCCTTAAAGTTAGAATAAACTAAGGATGTGGAGACTCTAGTATGTAGGTTCCCTTAAGGATTTCAGATTTGGTCATTAAACTTTAGTTCTCTTAAAATTACCAGAATTTTCATTTAAACCTATAAATTAAACTCATGTACTATGGGAGGACAAATACCCACTATGATGTATCTCAGACCAAATGAGAACATTCCTTGAATTTGACTCTCAGTGAACAATACTTAGGTATCTAGAATTTGAACCTATTTAGAAAATTCTTAGTTGGAAACAATGTTATCACGATAGTTAGTAAATTGAACAAACTCAAACTTCATAGGAAATTCCTTACCCACCACGTTGTACATTAGATTGGACATAAGCACTCCTTACACTTAAGAAATCGTAATGGAAATTACAGTTTGAATTCCTTAATCATCTCGTTACTTAGAATTAACATTTCCTACAAATTCTAGCACGTGATAATTTTTCAACCCTAGGCTGCGCATATTAGGATTAGATTTGAAATCCTAAGTGGGTTTAAAAGTTTCAAACTTAAAATTTATGTAGAAATCTTGGTCCTGAGATTTTCGGTTAGTGCATAAAGGAACCAGAGTGCGCATTGGAAGAGTAATGGGCCACGTGGTCTTATTCGTTATGAAGGCAGAGGATCACATGATATTCTCCAGGAGTCTAGAATAATCGAGATCACGGGTTGATGGAACCGTATTTAAGCGAAGTTACATTGTTTGACCCAAATTCCATATCCTAGCAATTCTCAACGATCTCGTTGCCCTGATCAAGCAAACGATTGAGATTTAACAGGATTGTGAATTGATACTGAAATCCTCTGTCCTACAGGTAGACGATCGATGTATCGGGCTCGAACCTACTACAACCATCTATTCATGTTGGCTCGAGCATTGAAAGTAGAAAACTGTTATGTACTTTAGTCAGCAGTGAAACCATCATTAAAGGGAAGAGAAAATAAAGAGAAAGATGTAGAACATTATTAGTAGCCACCTAAATGAATTTGTAACCTTAGTAAATACTATAAGAAATTTTAATGTTAACGAGCATCATCAAATCTCGGGGACAAGATTCTTCTTTAAGGGGGGTAGATTATAACACCCAATACTTTCCAGTACTCGGGTGTTACCATATAACCAAACTTAGTATACATACAAGTCAGGCTTAAGTTGACATTCACAATTATTCTAGTCTAAACCCAATCATTGAAAACAGTCCCAATCCATACATCAAGCTATCTATTCGCCGATTCCCAAGATGGATCATCATACCACTAAAGAGACCTATTTTCTTAGGATCCCAACTTCACTAATGGATAGACCTAACCGAATTACGGATATACAACCCTGAATCACGAAATCCACCGTTCACCAAGTTTACAACGTCTAATTGGGCGATCCATCATTTAAAAGAACAAATCGAGTTGTCTAGATCCACATCCAACTCCCGGATCTTACCTAGACATTCTTTAGGATCTCAAGGGTTGTTGATAATTAAATAATAGTCAATCCAACCATTAGAGCGTTGGAACGCTCAACAAATCATGGTTTAGTAATTGGAGGTTCATGAGTTGTAACTCAGCTTAAACTCAGCTTAATGCAAGTAACCCTAACATTAGTGTATGTAGCTAAATGATGCACATGAGTAGCCCACATCTTACGTATAAGTATGATAAATGACATGTTTCAAACGATTTAAAATTTTATATAAAAGTAAAACTTAAGACATATACAACTATACAAATAACACCCAAATAACACATATTTACCTTTGTTCTTTCTCACTGATATTCATATAAATTAAATATATTAACAATCTGTGATAACATAAATTATATATAACAAATTCTATAACATAAATTATATATAACAAATTCTATTCTTACTTGTTAATTAATGTAATTTCATAAAATAATGATAGTAATAAAATTAATATTAGTGATTTGTTAGTAATCTGTTACAAAATGAGCCATTAGGACCTTTTAATTGCACATATTCGAATTCAGACTGATTCGACCAATAGATCAGTTAGAAATCCATAAACGGGACCCAAATCAAGTTGTGGCCCCGCTTGGGCATTTCATCAGCCTGATCTTTGATCATGGACCCTGCTTGGGACCTCGAAGGTGAATGGAGGGTGTGGATTACACAGGGAACCATTGTGGGCCCCATGTTGAGCACGCGTGTACACGGCGTAAGTGCACTAGTCGTGCACTGGACTAAAGAAACCAGTCAGACTTGGCTTTGACCAAAAATTTCCTAAGAGGGAAGTTTTCTTCTTTCCTTTTTCACTCCCGCGCTCGATGCACTTTGAATGGGCGAGTGACCGTTCATATGATCAGGATGGGGCCCACCATTAGGACCAGTTGGGATGATCTGATCCGTCCATTTGGTAGAGGGGTCGTAACGGACCCAGACCTAATAGGTTTATAAGGTGATGGGCCCGATCATGCGCACGACAATGGTTGGAAGAAGGCTGGTAACCAGGCGAGGTTGTGTTTTTATCCGCCCCAAAATTAACCTGGTGCGACCAAGGTGGGCCACCTGGGGAAAATCCAAACCGTCCACCTTGTTGGTCTGATAGGCCCAAACGAAACATGGTGGGTCCCACATGCATATGCACTCATCCGTGCACACAAGCACAAACATAAGGAGGCTACATACGGCTGGCATTTCCAAAAATGGAAATTTCATTCCGTTGTTGCCACCCAAATGAACTGCGTGAACTCCCTTTTGTCGCCCTCAACCGTCCATTTGATGAAATCTCAACCATCTAGTGATGTCCACGTGGAATAAAGTTTGGTAGAAAATGAGCAACCGAAACCACCCTCCTGTAGCTGTTTGTAGAAAAATAGGGAGAGAGAGAGAGAGAGAGAGAGAGAGAGAGAGAGAGAGAGAGAGAGAGAGAGAAAACATGGGAGTGCAGGTCGAGCGGGTTGTGTTGCCGCACCAAGCATACCCATTCGAGTCTCGTTGGCTAGACCAACTCGGATCGAGCCAGAGAGAGTAGGGAAGAGAGATTGGAGAGGAGAAATAAAATCAGGAAGAAATAAGGAAGAAGAAGGCAGTTAGGAAGGAGGAGGAATCATTCATTCCTGCTAACTCGTGTGTCAGCCATTACTGCGAGTCTAGCAGTTGCTGGCCGTGTTTGGATACTCTATTTGAAAAGAAAGACAACAAAAGAAAAGAAATGAAAGAAGGAAAAGGAAAGAAAGGAAAGAAATGAAGGCAGAAAGAGAGAATGGGAAAGAATGCTGCCGCCCGCTGCCTATCTCCATACAACCATTGCGTCAACTTAGCTTGACTGGGGATGAGTCAGACCAGGATTGCGAGCCTTTGCTGGATGTTTTCAGCAGTAGGAACAGAGAAGAAAGAAAAAAGGGAAGGAGGAGGAGAAGAAGGAGAGAAAGGAGAGAGGATGTAGCAGTAGACATTTCCGCTGAATCTGTTTACAAATGCAAGCCGTCCTGTGTCCTTGCACATATTCACATGGATAGATTCTTATAACAACCTGCCATTTATCTTACTTCCCTCAATGTCCACTTGCTCCTAATCATGAGTGTGATGGTTGCAGCCAAGTTCATTGATGATGCATGTTTCAGCAATGCATATTATGCTAAAGTTAGTGGAGTCGATGCTTTGGAGATGAACAGATTGGAGCTGAAATTCCTGTTCATTTTGCATTTCAGACTTCTTGTGAATCTAGGGGCATTCGGGAAGTACTGCTTGAAGTTGGAGAAAGAAACTATTGGAGGACACCGGTTGACTAGGTCCTTCCTCAGTTAACTGAGTTAACTCAGTCGAAACCTATCCAGTTGGCTATCTTGACTCGTTGTCGAGTCAAGCTAGGCTGAGTTGAATGAGTCTAATGCTGAACATGGGTTTTAATAGAGAGGGAAAGAGAGAGAGAGAAAGAAGTGGATGGTTTCTAGTTGTGTTGAGTCGAGTCAACCTGACTCGAACCGAGTTAACAAGGTGAGCTCACCTTCTCCTCCCTGATTGGAGTTTGTTTCATTTTTTATTATCAATGATAGCCTTATTATCATCATTAGGATTTTTAATACTAAACATGGTTAACCATTAGTAAATTTCCCATACTAATGATAGTTGTTACATACAAATTGTAATTTGTTAAACATAAGTGTTTTAGTCTTCACCCTTAAAGATTATTATTGATAGTTATGATCGTCATCATTAAACAATACTACCATGGGATTAGTATAATTTGGTTAATGTGATTATTGGGTGTTAGTCTTTATTATGTTATGGTTAGTAAAAAACTTATTTTTATTACTTATATTATTTTAGAAATTATAAGTTAGTATATGAAGTACAAGGTAATGTCGGTATATTCATTAATAATGGTTATTTAAGTACTTCTATTATGATTATTATTTCATTCATGGTACAAAAATAAATAATTATTATTATAATCAGAGTACAAGTCTTAAAATATAAGCCTAGCACTAAACCTTAGGATAAAGCTCCAATTTTACATCAAAACCCTAAGTAGTCTAAACCCTGGGTCAATACCTTGAACATAAATAGTGAGTTAAGTTTGGATCTAATCGTACGATTTCATAACGCATGATAGGATCCAAGTCTAATGGCGTGTACACTTTCTAATAACGTTAGAAGGTGAGTCAACAAATAAGGTGATGATTCTTCCCCTTGAGCTTTCCATTTTCCCATTAGCTTAAGTTATAGTTTTATTTTAAGTTATAAATGATATCTCCATTCAATAACCACATGTGTTAATTGTTGGAATTGAGTTGCTACATCACATGCTTAATGTTTATCCTGTATATTTAATTCATGTTATTGAATTACTTGAGGATTACTTTTGGGATTTAAATTGGTACAATAGTAGGAAAGCCCCACTTATAAATGTACACCCATACTTGGGATGTAACTTGATTGATGGTGATTGCAATGGACCTTTGACCTAGTGGTTAATGAGTGGTGGTCTAGATGGATCATTGATGTGGGCCTACCATCCAGAGTTGTTGTGTCTAAGTGGTTTTCAAGAATGGTCTTTATCGCATGGTTTTGATACTCATCCTATGTGGCTTATTTTGATACTTGCCCTATGTGGCTTATTTTGATATTGGCCCTACGTGGCTTTGTTTTGTTATTTTTCCTATATGGGTTGGATATTTTATACTGTGTAACCATGCGATGGTAAGCCCCATATATTGTAATATGATTGGCCACTAGTCGACATGGTTCCATTAAACATCCTAAGGTGGTAGTCTCATAAGCCAGGGATGGCGGTATGGGACTTATGCCCAAGCTGGCGGCCTACACTGGTAACTAGCCCTCGTAATGACCTTTAAGCTTATTTAAATTAGCTGGTTGTAATTGGACTAATAATGGTTTGACTAATCATACATACATGGCACAGACCAGCATTTATTGTTATCGTACGTGATGTACGTATTTGCCCAACTGGATGATTTTCCTGGGTTGATGATTGCATGGGTGATGAGTCCACTGTCCACACGGATGAGCATCTTCGGGGTGATGATTGCATTCACGCATCCATGCATCTAACAAGACCTGCATCATGTAATGTTTTATATACTTTATTTTGTAACTATGCTTACCTAATGTAGTAGTGTGTAATCTTGAGGGAAATTCACGCTGAGTTAGCCACTCATCCATCAAATATACAACCGTATAAGTAGTACAGGTGGCTTAAGTGATATGCAGGTTCAGACAAATGAGTAGCCATTATGATAGTAGAGGATGCATGGTTGTACCTGTCAAGGAAGCTGCACGATCTTGCGGCTTTCATTTATATATTTTCTTTCATATTTCTCATGGATGTAAATCTTGTATTTATTAATGCTAAGACATTGGTTTGTATAAGTCATTATGGGCAATCACTTGTACATTCAAAAAATTCTCCTTTATGCTTACTTGTCCATTATATGCTCATCTACTTACTCTGATAGCTAAAAAATATATATTTATATATATATACACTCAAATTTGACCATCCTTTAAGGTTAACACTCGGGTTTTTGGGAAATGAGTCGTATACTCGGGTCTTGAAAAGTCGGGGCATTACAAAGGCTATCTTCGAAATTTCCTCCTCTCGAACCCGAATCTAATGATAACTGGACGCAAGTCAATCTTGGAAAAGAACTGAGCACCCTGCAGCTGGTCGACCAAATCATTAATCCTCGGGAGCGGGTATCTATTCTTAATAATGACCTTTTTGAGCTTGCAGTAATCCACGAAGAGCCTCAACGAGCCATCCTTATTCTTCATGAACAATATTGGGGATCTCTACAGTGAACTGCTAAGACGAATAAAACCCAACTCTCACAACTTATCTAATTGCTCCTACAGCTCCCACAACTCCATTGGTGCCATCCGATACGGGGCCTTCGAGATAGGTGCGGTACCAGACACCAGATCTATCTAAAACTCCATCTGTCGGTGCGACAACAAACCTATAATCTCCTAAAACACATCCGGGAACTCACAAACTATCAAAAACTGCTTGAAACACCTAGCTACGGACTCCTCAACAACTCAGGCCATCAAACTTTATAGTAGCTCTCCCCTGGGCGTGACAACGAACTGGAACATAGGTAAGCCGAGTATGTTGAATGTAACTATCCTAACGGAATAGTCAAACATGATGTGGTACTCGGCAAGCCAATCCATACCCAAGATGACATCATACTTGACCATCGGCAACACGATTAAATTCATGGGTAGGAACATCTCTCCAACCAAGAAAGGATAAGATGAACAGAGATGGCTCAAAACTATAAACTTCCCTAAGGGAGTCGAAATAGATAGGGCCTCACGAGCGGATTCCAACGGAAGACCTGTTGATCGACAAAACTCCTCGGTGACAAACGAATGCGACACTTTGAAATCAAACAATATACGAGCAATAGAAGTTGAGATAAGAAGAATACCCTCAACTACTCCTGACAATGACTGAGGGTCCTGACCCTGCACTTGCTACACAACATAGAATCTACCTTGGGCTGGCAAAGGAAGTAATCCTGGTAACTGAAGGTCCACGACCTGCTGAGTGGCGTAAAACCTGCCCTAGGACGGTGGGGGAGGTGCCTGTCCCCTCTGCTGTGGTGGTCTCTGTTGCTACTGCGGTCGTTGTGGTGGTTTACCCTGGTGTCTCTGCTGCTGCAGAGGAGGTTTAGGAGGCTGATGTTGGGGTCGTTGCTTCTACAGCTATGGCGGATGGTACGGGGGATGTTGTGGTGCCCTCTGCTGTTGTTTCTGCTACTGGGGATGGGGACACTCACGCCTATGGTGCCCCATCTGTCTACAACCATAACAAACTTCGGTGAATGGAATTGAAGGTGGAGCTGGCTGCACGACTGAAGATGATGCCGGTTGCACTGCGGGTGGTCGAATATTGTGACGAGAAGTACATCAGCAATGCTGTTGCTAACGGGAGGTACCAAAGTGCACCTTCCTCTTCCGGTCTCCCCCTAATCTCAAGATCTTTGATAAGTGGCCCAGCCGTCCTCATAAACTGAAGCCCTCTGTACAACCTCAACAAAAGTAGTGAGAAGATACCCAACTACTCTACTCCTGAGAGTAGGACGCAAGCCATCCACAAAACGGCGAGCCTTCCACCTCTCATCATCCACTAAGTAAGTCACGAAGGGGGACAAAGCAACAAAGTGGGCCTCGTACTGCGCCAATGTCATATCACCCTGGACGAATGTCTCGAACTCCATAGCTCTCTGCTGTTGCACGTGTTGAGGGAAAAACTTCTGGTCGAAATGATCCACGAAGTCCTCCTAGGTCCAAACGAAATCTCTCGCAACTGATCTAGAAACAGAAGCCCACTAGTGTTAGACCTCACCCTGAAGAAGAAAAATGACTAGAGGAACTCGTTACTGTGATGTACATCGCATGGTGTCGAAGATCCTCTCCACCTCTGTACGCCATAACTAGGTCGCTGTGGGATCGAGCTCACCCCTGAAACGTGGTGGATCGTACTGACAAAAATCTTGATAAAGGGCACTCGCTCGTGTCTTCTCCCTCTGTTATGGGCTCTCCTCTATCTGTCGACTCTGCCCCTGGAGGGCAGCGGTAACTGCTTAGAGCATTTTTTGTAGCTGCTCAGCTCCAACTAGAATGGTAAGAGTGGGAGGGGCTACATCGGCCTCAGGTGGAGGCACATGAATTGTAGGAGCGGGAGCCTCAAGCATGGGTACGACATGCTCTGGCAGAGGAACGAGATCAACTGGGGGTGGAATAAGGACCTCCAAAATGGGCTCAGGACTAGGGTCTGCAATAGGTGGAGCGGGATGCGCTCGGGTCGCTGGAGAAGAATGAGAACCACGACCACGGGCACCATGAGTGCCACGGCCATGGGTAACAGGAGAGGCACCTAGCCTTGGCGGCATGATCTACATAAGAACAAAGGTGATGGACACCTTGAGATTAGAATCCTTAAGGGACACGGATATTAGGGAAACAGAATCAAAGAGAGAACACGCTTGAAGCAGATATGTAATGTTGTCCTAAGTTACTTTTAGGTTATTTTATTATGCTCTGATACCAATTCCTGTTGCGCCCCAAACTCGGGAACTGGGTATGCAAAATTCCTGATCGCCGAATCCGGCGATGACAACCTCCGTATTACCCCATTTTCAGCTTCTGGTGCCCATTCACTAGGTTCTGAACCTAGGATCCTACAAGGAGGATTTCAATAATAAAGTCTGATTCAAAATGAGCATACCCAAGATCATAATATTATAACCAAGATAAATAACCATAAGAACATCATTACAAAATCCACTAGAAATTTAAACTTTTACAATGCAAGGTTCCGAAAAGGAAAATACGAGAAAAGTAAGAAGAAAACTCCAAGAGGATCAGCGACTCGCCCCAGCTCCTACTCAGAGACATAATGCCATGACAAATCAACCATCTACCAAGCACACATATGATGCTCGTGAGTCATGAAAATGACTAAGTATGCCATGAGATATACTCTCCTCACGTCTAGGTGTACATGGGGATGAAACATGGATTAAGCTATGTATGTCATACGGTTATGTTATACTCTCCTCTCAATCAAGGAGGGGTCTAGGTACTTAAACAATTTGTATATGATATGAAAGGAGTACAACTACTAGTGGGGGGCCCAATAGTTTGGGGTAGCCTGAAATAGCTGTGAATACCGCTTTAGTTGAAGTAGGAATATGCCAATATATCTTAGAGGGGGGTGAATAGGACTTTTAAAATTTTTTACAATGTATTTAAAAATCTCATTACACTAATCCTATAAATATGCAATTATCAGGATTACTCAAATGTAACTCTACTAGCTTCTAAGCCTGATAGAGGATCCAATCACAAACTATTCAAGTGACACCAATATATTTATATAACCTAGTTTATGATGGATATGACTGTGTAAGTGTATGAGGTGTGATCAGGTATATAGAAATGAAAGTATTGAAATAAATCACACACAGAAAAATAGTAATCACAAATACGGTCATTTTTATAGTGGTTCGACTACTTGTCTAATCCACTCCCAGGAACTGGACTTAACCCTAGAGTGTACCGGATTTCACTAAGGAGGTTTCACAGTGGTTCACCTCTAACCTAAGGTTTTAAATCAAGTTTACCTTCAACCTTTACAACTTGCACTAAGGCCGACTATTTATGCTCTCACGAGCAAGGGTCAAGACATCACACCCACTTTTAGGCACACTGGCCAAGGATCTTCCATAAGACCTTAACAGAGGTTTTACGCGGTTTACCTCTAACCCGAGGTTTCACAGCGATTCACCTTAAACCTAAGGTTTTGACTGGTTCACCTTCAACCAGATGTTTATGCTCTCCATAGATCAAGGGTCCACACAATGCACCCATCACGTACACTCCCACCGGAGGCCTCCTTGAGGACTTCAAAGGGTAAGAAATACCTTAGACCCAATCCTACAAAGGAATGATCAAAGGTTCCTTTGGACTCTAGATACTTATAGATAAGTGGATGAGTCCCATTCAGCACATTGACGAAGATCTCCTCCTTGTTGATAAAGAATCTTTTGTTCCCTTGATCCACAACACAAATGATGTACCAATATATAGCGACGGGTTGGGTCAAGGTTATGATGAAATCCTACTCTCTAAATGTTTTCCTATTAGGAACATAGAGCGATTCCAATCATCTATGCATTTAAGGCATCCCTACTTAATGATTTGCCATTAAGGTAGTAGTTAGAGGATCCTTAAATGTGGAAGTTCATTCCCCAATCCACTCTATTGAATATTAATGATGAGGGTAGATTGGAGGATGAACTCCCTTGAGAGAAAGGGCTTTGGTTAAATGATCTAAGGTTAAACACTCAAAAGCACTCTCTTCTTTCTTTGTTAGCAACTAAAGCCAAGCACCCTTTATATAGGCAAAAGGTTCCAACGGATATAAAGCGGTCACATTTATGATAAAGTTCGATATCATCGAGTGGGTTTGATATCATCGAGTGTATACTCTCAATTGTGTCGATGGTCCGCTTGATGACACAAACTCAATGTCATGCGCTTTTAGAAAACCTCTTACCAGCTGGACGAGGGAATCGATGCAAGTTTCAATTTCTCGACATTGGAAAATGAGAGAGACTTGCTTTGAAATTTTTCAGGTGATCAGATATGATCGGGGGATACTCGATATCATCAGAATTTGAATGTCGATGATATCGAAAGTCGTGTCGATGCATCGGTAAATCTAAAAATTTATCAATGAGCTTGCTGGACAGTTTTCTCTATTCTCGATGCAATCAATCCGGCCCCGATATCATCGATATTTGAATATCGATTCTATCGAGTGACCCCCAATCAGAATTGAAAGCCACCTGAAAAATGTTGCTGAACAACTTCGTGCCCATGACTCATATCATCAAGAGCCAACCGATATCATCGAGATTTAAACACCGATGGTATCGATGATGGCTTTGATATATTGAAGTATATACGATATTCTTTGAAATGGCCAAGTTATATGTACTAGAGGGGGGGTGAATAGGACTATGCCAAATTAAAAAAATAACAGCGGAATATAATAAATAAGATAGCCAACAAAAAAAGGAAACAAACCACAATAAATGAATGTAGAACAACCTCAAATTCAAGCCTTGAGAGGCTGATACGAATGTAGTTCTAAGGACAACCTTGCACCATAAAAACCAAGGGTTTATGGCAGGACAACCTTACTAGAACGATAAGTATCAATATCCCAAATTGAAGAGAAATAATAAAGGGAAATAGCAGAAAGTAAATTCTAAACTATTACAACATTCCCCACTATGCTTGAAATGAAAATATTACAACATTCACATCCACACATACATCCCACAATCTTAGCTAATAAAAGATAGGAAATATGAATCACACAACCACAAAACACAAAGAATTATAGTGGTTCACCTATGTACACTAACTATTATAAAACAGCCACACAAATTGCTACTCCACTCCTAATATCCTCACACAAGGGATATTAGCGTTCACTATTAAAATATGTTTTCACAGGTTCACCCAAAACCTTCACAATTGTGTCTTTCTCAAAGGGCTTACACAATCCAAAAATCCACTTTCTGAGTTTTCTGGCTGTCCTCAGATAACCACCACAATGATATTTTTTTGGCGAATCTCAAAAGTAAACCAAAAATAATGTAAATTATAATAATGTAAAATACCTGGATTTCTCCTTTTTGAAGCAGCCCGGAAGAACCAAACAGAGTAGAAGTTCGAATATAGAAGTTTAATGTCCAATACTCACTTTAAAATGGTTATAGGTTCTAATTGATTTTAAATTAAACCAGTTGGGCTTAGATCTATTTAATTTCGATTCCAAGAAGAAGGAATACAACAATTCCTCTTTCCAAATAAGATTAGAATATAAAAAAAAAAATAAAATAATAAAAGCTAATAAAAAGAGAATATTAAATGAGCACAATGTAGCTTAAAATAAATACAAACTTATCTCAGAGTGATCCCTTAATTTTACTTGAATTTCTATATCAAACTCTGAAATTCGTCATCTATGTATAGCTACAGAAATCGCATCTTTGACTGGTCTAGTGGACACTACGACTGGTCGTAGGAGAATAATTTTTTGAAATTTTTAGCATAATCGGATAAAATCGACTCACGACTAGTCATAGGGTGTCTATGACTGGTCGTAGGCCCTCTACGACTAGTCGTAGGCTTCTCACGACTAGTCGTAGGACCATCAAATTAGTTGTTGGACTTTAAGTCGTAGAACAAAGACTGGTCGAAGGATGAGTCGACACTATTCACACGACCGGTTGAGCAGAGTCCAGAATTGGTCGTGGACGAACATAGATTTTTAAAAAATTGCAACAAACTTAGGACTGGTCTTGGAATCTCTTGGACTAGTCGTGGCAGTGCTAGGACTAGTCGAACAAAGTCCAGGACTAGTATTAGAATAGACCAAAATCATATAAAAAGATTTAGTTTGAATTATGTATACAAAATGACCTACCCTAAGGTCAATCTAAGGTCATTCAACTTGGGACATGAAGTATGAACATTGAAACTTCATTCTTTTAGATGAAGGTTGGCCTTTGAACCATATGAAGCTTGAGATCTCTACTTGATGTAGCTTGATCTTGAGATCTTTTACAGCTTGAAATTAAACTTTATCTTGAGTTACACTCGAGTCTTGAACAAACACTCTTCTTATCTATGTAGCTCTGAACATTGATGCTTACAGAAGAGGACAAAATACATGACCTTGCATTTCTTTCTTGAAGTCGATCATCGTACTTGACTTGAAGCATTGTGATGCAGTGTCTTGAATATATATATATATATATATATATATATATATATATATATATATATATATATATATATATATATATATATATATATATATATATATATCAACATACAAACACAAGACACAGATAGAGGTTTTGGCACACAAAATTTGACAATTCGACAACCAAAGGAGCATGAGACCATAGCACTTACAATCTCCCCCTTTGTTAAATTTTTGACAAAACACTCAATAATAATATAACACCAATATGAATACAAAGAATTATGCACAGGTTGTAAAAAGAAACCAGTAACAGCCTGGTTAAAGAATCATGCACCAGTTTGTCATGCACAAACACACATCAAGATGTAGTAGGAATTTTTTTATAATTTTACATACTCTACTCCCCCTAAATTACTTCCCCCTAGCACATAAATTTCTCCCCCTTTTTGGCACAATATGACAAAGGAAGAAGAAAACAATAGAAAATAAACAAGAGTAATCAAGGAGTTAAGATAAAAGTTCAATAAGGCATTAAGAGTTCAAAAATTCAAACCAAAGTCAATAAACCATATAAAGTTCACAATCCAACAAAAGTAAACTTAAGGTTATTATAGACCAAAGAGAAAACTACTCAATCAGAACCTGAAGATGGAGCAGGTATGGTAGGATCAAGTTGATGCATGCCCTTGTTTAAGCGCCTAAGATACTTGCGTATCTATTTGAATTGTAAATCATGGGCAACATTCATGTTTTGTACCTTAACATTCATATTTTCTACCTTCTCCTCAAGTGCATGTAAACGCGCATCAAAATCAGATGGTTCATAATCAGGATCATTAGCAGAATCAGACTCAATTTCATCAAAAATATCATTCGTGTTTATGTCATTAGGAGGAAGATCATCAGCTTCTTCTTCTTTCCTAACTCCAACTCCATCACCACCATCCACTTGGCCAGGAGCCAATTCCAACTTGATTTTATTTATATTTGAGTTGTTAAAAATCAAATTATAGATAGGAGCCTCTCCAATAGGCATAACGACCAACATATGTGAAGCCAACACAGTCATGAGATAGGCAAACAATATATCACTATGACCTGGATGAAGATGAAACTGAATGATAAAATGACAAATTAAAGATGGAAGATAAATTTTAGTACCAGAAACAACTGAGTCTAAAACATGAACCATAAATGAGGTCAACTCTGTTTTATTACCAGACCGAGGATACAGATTTAAAGTAAAAATTCTATGGAGGACTCTGTATCTGGGTAATAAATACCTTGAAGGGAGCGCATTTCCTTTATGAGTTCATTGCACATTCATGTTACACAATGTTCTAGTAAGCTGTCGTTTTTCTGTTTCTGAGGGTTTTTCATTTAGAACATGAATGGGAATACCCTCATCATTAATAGGGATTTCCATAAGGCTAGATATTAAATGACGGTCTACATCAAAAGGGCCTTCTCTAGTATCTATTTGAAATGTTAAATTTTCAGTAAAAAAAGTAGAGATGCATGCAAACATGGATTGTGCAATAGATTGGTATGCAGGCCCATCCCAATGTAAGATGTTATCCCATTCTATAGCTTGAAGAAGAGGAAAGATACCAAATGGAGCAATGTGGTTAAGATCAACAGCTTTTTCAACAATAACATTACGCAAACGCAAATTCCGTACAAATGAGGGATCATTTTCGGGTGAACGAAGATGGGGTTGAGTTATTGGAGCCGATCTAGAGGATGATGGACCATGGGTTGTTTTCTTTTTTTCTTTAACATCCATTTTCACAAAGAAATACTAAGGAACAAGAAAACTTAAAGGAAGTAGAGATGGGTTTTCTTAGATCAGCAAATGTAGAAGAAAAACCCCAAAATCTCCACAAAGCTTGAAATCAAGCACTCCAATATAAATAAAGAAGAGAATATAACTTGAATCTGATAGATTGACCAATAAAATGCACTAACCTTTAAGATCAGGTCGGCGGGTTCTACTGGTCGGACGTCGGCTCGTTGGAGAGGAAGTTATAAATGAGGAAGATGAAATTTTTTTCCAAATTAAAGCACCCAACGCGCTCCATGACCGGTTGTACTAGGACCGGTGATGTACACCCACAACTGGTCAAGTACCAACTAAAAAAAAAATGCAATATTCACATAAAATTGAAATTTAAACACGTAAATACACAAAAATATTTACACTATGATACACATATGCATGAATAATTAATTTTGAATACACATACTGAGATCAAATTTTAATTTATTAAACTTTCTTTTATTGAGCGGTTTAGTAAAAATGTCAGCAAGTTGAGTCTCTGTCGGAATGTATTCCAAAGATATTTTTTTTTTTTCACTAATTCATGAATATAATGATACCTAATGTCAATGTGCATGGTACGTGAATGCTGGATTGGATTTTTTGAAATATTTATAGCACTGAAATTATCACAATGTAAAGACATTGAATCCTGATTAATTCCATAATCACTTAACATACGTTTCATCCAAACAAGCTGAGTACATGCATTTCCAGCTACGATGTATTCTGCCTCAGCAGTAGAGAGGATATGGAACTTTGTTTCTTGCTAAACCAAGAAACTAAACAATTTCCAATATAAAAATAACCACCACTGGTTGATTTTCTTTCATCGATATTTTCAGCCCAATCAGCATCAGTATACCCTACCAACTGAACCTAGTATCATATGGATACCAGAGACCCAAATTAACTGAACTTGCGACATATCGCATAATCCGCTTAACAACAGTTAAAAGTGACTCTTTAGGATCAGACTGATATCTGCAACAAATACCAACACTAAAAGCAATATCAGGTCTACTAGCAGTTAAATAGAGTAAACAACCAATCATGCTATGATACAATTTAGAATCCACATCGTTACCTGTAGAATCCTTTGAGAGTCTTAAATTTGTACTCATGGGAGTATTAAAATTCTTACTATTCTCAAATCTGAATCTTTTAATCAAGTTTAGAGCATATTTGGTCTGAGAAATAAAAATTCCATTAAGTTGTTGTTTTACTTGCAACCCTAGGAAATAATTTAATTCCCCAATCATGCTCATTTCAAACTTAGATTTTATTAAATCTACAAACTTAATAGTCATGTTAGTACAAGTTGATTCATAAATAATATCATCAACATAGATCTGAACCATTAAGATATCATCGTTATGTTTCTTAACAAATAGCGTCTTATCAACACTGCCCATTTGAACATTATGACTGAGTAAAAACTTAGTCAATTTTTCATACCATGTCCTGGGAGCTTGTTTTAGATCATAGAGAGCCTTTTTAAGACGGTATACATGATCAGTAAACTTAGGGTCTTCAAACCCTGTAGGTTGTTCAACATATACTTTTCATGTAAATCGCCATTTAAGAAGGCACTCTTTACATCCATTTGATAAATTTTAAATTTTCTAAAGCATGCAATGGATACAAAAAGTCTGATTGATTCAAGGCGAGTAACTAGTGCAAAGGTTTCATCGTAATCAATACTTCAATTTGAGTGTACCCTTGAACAACCAATCTTGCCTTATTTCAAATTATATTACCAAGTTCATCAGACTCATTTTTGAATATCCACTTTATTCAAATAATATGTTTATCTTTAAGTCTAGGAACAAGATACCAGCGTCATTTCAAACAAATTGATTAAGTTCTTCCTACATAGCAACTATATAGTTTTCATTAGAAAGAGCTTCTTTTATGTTTACTGGTTTTATCTGAGTGTAAAGAACACGTAATTACATGTCTTCTAATTGTCTACGAGTGCGCACACCAGTGAGAGGGTTTTCAAGAATTTGAGTAGTTGGATGATCTTTAACAGTCCTCAATTCAGAGTTTACTTGATTTGATTAAATATCTGGTTGTCGATTAAAAGAACTTCATCATGGTCAAAACTTGGGGCAGGTATATTTAAGTGATCATCTATGACCACATTAATAGAATCTTAAATCACACCGTTCTATTGTTCTGTACGCGATATGCGCGACTGTTTAAAGAGTATCCTAAAAAGATCCCTTCATTACTTTTAGTATCAAACTTGTCCAGATTTTTTCGGTCATGTAAAATATAACACTTGTTACCAAAAACTCAAAAGTATTTGACAGTAGGCTTCTTATCGAACCATAGTTCATAAGCCGTTTTATTATTAGATTTATAAGTATAAACCCGGTTAATAATATAGTAGGCGGTATTTACTGCTTCAGCCCAAAGATTTCTAGGGATCTTCATACTATTCAACATGACATTTCCCATTTCTTGAAGCACTCTATTTTTCCTTTCTACAATTCTATTTTATTGTGGTGTTTTGGGCACAGAGAATTCATATGATATACCCTGATCGCTACAAAATTTCTCAAAACTACTAATTTCAAACTTAGATCCATGATCACTATAGATCTTACTGGTTTGAGAATATTTTTCAGATTGAATATGTCTGATAATCTTTTTCACTTCATCAAGGGTTTCTGATTTATCCCTTAAAAAAGCTACCCAAGTGAATCTGAAAAAATCATCTATGATTACCAAGATGTATTTTTTGCCACCTCGACTTTCCATCTTGGTAGGTCCGATAAGATCCATATGAAGAAGTTTGAGTGGTCTTGATGTGGCATTGGAGTTCACCTTCTTATGAGAGCTCATTTATTTGCCTATTTGGCATTCGCCACATATTTTATCTACTTTCTGTAATTTAGGTAGACCTTTGATTAGTTCTCTTTTGCTCAATCTATATAAATTACGGTAGTGTACATGTCCACGGCATTTATGCCATAATTCTGCCTTATTGGTATGGACCATGTAGCACGTTTGACTAGAAGAGTTGTCATTGCTTATAATATAGCAGTTTTTAGAAGTTCTGTGACCAGTTAATATTACTGATCCCTTTTTATTTATGATTTCATAACCTTGATTGAAGAATTTCACACTATGATTATTATCACATATTTGAGATATGCTTAACAGGTTGTATTTTAGTCCCTTAACATATAAAACATTTTTGAATAAGGGAAGGTTATAGAGTTGAACCGTACCTTAGCTCATAATCTTGCAGTTGCTACCATCACCAAATGTGACTGACCCGTCAGTCATATCTTTGAGATCGATGAATAAAGCCTTGTCGCCTGTCATATGCCTGGAGCATCCACTATCTAGGTACTACTTTGAATGGCTTGTAGCTTTGAAAGTAATGTGGACAACCAAGCAGGTAACCTTAGGAACCCATTTCATAATAGTTTTGGGTTTAGGAGTATAGTGGGTCTTCTTTTGATTGTAGTTATAGTTAGAGTGACCCACTGAGTTAGATTTTAAGAGCTCCTTAAGAAGATCAAATATTTTCTCAGCTAAAGGGTTTCGGTTCTGAAATTTATAAATGCTTTTTGGTTTTTGAAAAGTAGTTTTAGAAAAAAACTTGATTTGTACTTTTCCCTTTTGAGTTCAAGGTCTCTCCTTTTATAAACTTAGGAGATGTATTCTTATGTTTAAGAGAAATATTTTTATCGTAGCCCAAACCGGATCGATCGCCACATTTCCTTGATCTAGATAAAAGTTTTTCTAACTTTGGATCTCCTTGGGCATACTTTCATGTATCCTTTAAACTTAAAAGAGAAGAGACTTCAAGTTTAATATTTTCATTCTCAGATTTCAAACTTTCAATTTGAGAATTTTTAAAATCCAAATCACATTTGCATTTTTCATAACAGTCTGAAATATGAGATTTTTCTAAAACAAGAGATTCAAAATTTTCTCTAATCTTTAAAAATCTTTCTTTTTGAAGTTTAAGTTTAACAACAATTTTACAACTTTCTTTATATAAGGCATTGTAAACATTTTGAAGATCATCTTCATATTCACATTCATTGTTCAGATTTTCTTCACTTGTTGAATCATTATCTGAAAATGTGAATTTGGCTAGAGTCATAAGAGCTTTCACTTCATTACCTGACTCGGTTTCAGAATCTTCTGAATCAGAAGAGGTTTCAGAATCAGAGGATTCGTCCTAAGTAGCCAACATACTCTTCTTTTTGGATTTGTCCTTTTTAGGACATTTATTTGCTAAATGCCCATATTCTTAACAGTTGTAAAATTGACTCTCTTTTAAAGATTTTCAAGGCTTAGATCTAGATTTTGATCTCTTCTTCTCATTAGCTTTTTGAAAATCCTCTTTTTTCTTTTAAAAATTTTATAAAACTTTTTTACTAAAAGGGTCATATTGTCTTCCAAATTTTCTAAATCAGAATGATTTTCATGAGAAACATTTTTAGAAGACTTAAGGGAAATAGATTTTCCTTTAGGAGCTTTAAAATTTAACTCATAGGTTTGTAAAGATCCAACTAATTCTTCTACCTTCATAGTGTCCGTATCATGAAGTTCCTGGATCCAAGTTACCTTAGAGTTGAACCGTTCAGGAAGTGAACGTAGTATCTTTGCACTCACTTTACTTTCTGGGATTTTATCACCAAGACCCCGCATAGAGTTTACAATATCATTTAATCTTATATAAAAGTCCATAAACATTTCATTTTCCTTCATATAAATTTCTTCAAATTTGGTTGTGAGGAGTTGGACTTTAGATTTTTTTGACAATTGATGTACCCTCGTGTGTCATTTCTAAAATATCCCAAGCTTGCTTTGTAGAATCATATGATATAATTCTTTTGAATTCATCCGGTGATAGTGCACAAGTGATCGCATTTAGCGCTTTAGCATTTGCACTACTCTCACTTTTCTGAAGTGTGGTCCATGAGAAATAAGGAGTTACTCTCATTATTTTTGAACCATTGATTCCAGTCACTTCAGTGGTAGGAGGGTTCCATTTATTCACTGTGGCTAGCCACACACTTTCATCCATGGATTTTAAGAAGATTCTCATCCTGACTTTCCAATAAGCATAATTAGAGCCATCAAAGGGTGGAGGCCTAGTAATTGATAGGCTATCAAAATTTGACATCTTATATATAGCTTAGATCGTTAGCGCAGGAAAAAAGAATCCAAGAATAAAGAATTAAAATGAGCTATTAAGCTTTGATACTAGGCCAAGCTATATGTCCTGGGGGGGAGGGGGGGGGGGGGGGGGGGGGGGGGGGGGGGGTGAATAGTACTATGCCAAATTAAAAAAATAACAGCAGAATATAATAAATAAGATAGCCAACAAAAGAAAGGAAACGAACCACGATAAAGGAATATAAAGCAACCTCAAAGTTAAGTCTTGAAAGGCTAATACGAATGTAGTTCTAAGGATAACCTTGCACCATAAAAACCAAGGGTTTATGGCAGGACAACCTTACTAGAACGATAAATATCAATATCCCAAACTGAAGAGGAATAATAAAGGGAAATAACAGAAAGTAAATTCTAAACTATTAATATTCCCTACTGTGCTTGAAATGAAAATATTACAACATTCACATCCACACATACATCCCACAATATTAAATAATAAAAGATAGAAAATATAAATCACATAACCACAAAACACAAAGAATTATAGTGGTTCACCTGTGTGTACACCAACTGTTATAAAAAAGCCACACATATTGCTACTCCACTCCTAATATCCTCACACAGAGGATATTAGCGTTCACTATCAAAATAGGTTTTCATAGGTTCACCCAAAACCTTCACAATTGTGTCTTTCTCAAAGGGCTTACACAATCCAAAAACCCACTTTCTGAGTTTTCTGGCTGTCCCTAGATAACCACCACAATGAGATTTTTCTGACGAATCTCAAAAGTAAACCAAAACGAATGTAAATTATAATAATGTAAAATACCTGGATTTCTCCTTTTTAAAGTAGCTTGGAAGAACCAAACGAAGTAGAAGTTCGAATATAGAAGTTTAATGTCCAATACTCACTTTAAAATGATTCTAGGTTCTAATTGATTTTAAATTAAATCAGTTAGTCTTAGATCTATTTAATTTTGATTCCAAGAAGAAGGAATACAATAATTCCTCATTTCAAATAAGATTGGAATATAGAAACAAAATTAAATAATAAAAGCTAACAAAAAGAGAATATTTAATGAGCACAATGTAGCTTAAAATAGACACAAACTTATCTCAGAGTGATCCCTTGATTTTACTTGAATTTCTATATCAAACTCTGAAATTCGTCATCTATTTATAGCTGTAGAAATCGATTTTCGACTGGTCTAGTGGACACTACAACTGGTCATAGGAGAATGGATTTTTAAAATTTTTAGCGCGATCGGATAAAACTGACTCACAACTGGTCGTAAGGTGTCTACGACTAGCTGTAGGCCCTTTACGACTGGTCGTATGCCTCTCATGACTGGTTGTAGGACTATCAGATTAGTTTCTGGACTTTAAGTCATAGAACAAAGACTAGTCGAAGGATGAGTCAACACTGTTCACACGACTGGTCGAGCAGAGTCCAGGACTGGTCGTGGACGAACAGAAATTTTTGAAAAATTCCAACAAACTTAGGACTGGTCTTGGATTCTCTTGGATTGGTCATGGCAGTGTTAGAACTTGTCGAACAAAGTCTAGGACTAGTCTTAGAACAGAATAAAATCATATAAAAATATTTAGTTTGAATTATGTATACAAAATGACCTACCCTAAGGTCAATCTAAGGTCATTCAACCTAGGACATGAAGTATGAACATTGAAACTTCTTTCTTTCAGATGAAGGTTGACCTTTGAACCTTATGAAGCTTGAGATCTCTACTTGATATAGCTTGATCTTGAGATCTTTTACAGCTTGAAATTAAACTTTATTTTGAGTTACACTTGAGTCTTGAACAAACACTCTTCTTATCGATGTCGCTCTGAACATTGATGCTTACAGAAGAGGACAAAATACATGACCTTGTGTTTCTTTCTTGAAGTTGATCATCGTACTTGACTTGAAGCATTGTGATGCAGTGTCTTGAACATATATATATCAACATACAAATACAAGACACAGATAGAGGTTTTGGCACACAAAATTTGACAATTTGACAACCAAAGGAGCATGAGACCATAACATTTACATTCTTAAGAAAAAAATTGGGGCGCCAGATCTACCTGTCAATATTATCGAGTCTCCTTCGATCGACTCGAGTTTCAATTATCGATGATATCGATATGCATATCGATATATCGGTAATTCTATTTAGATGAATATGTGGTTCCTGAATACTTTAAGTCCTCATTCGATTTTATCGATTGAGCTTCTGTGGACATCGACAGTGCAGGTCGATCATATCGAGACATGTATCGATACAATCGATTGAGCAAGAAAACTTAGAGATTTTCTAATTTTTGAAAAATTTTTCTCACTAAAAAAATCCTATAATGTCTAGCTTTTTTGAAAGGATTTTATTCACCTAGTGTTTTGGGACATGGGATGTGAGGCGTAGATTTACCTATGGCGAGCTTATACACATCTGGTTAAGGCAGACGCTTGAATTGATCTTCCTATACGGCTCTGTAGTCTGATTGACTCAACACTCACTCTACTTGACAAACCAGGGCACTAGCAAAGGAACTTTCAATCTCTCCCTTTATCAATTACGTGACAAAATACTCAAAACACCCTAGGACAATATCTAGACAGACACATCCTAAATTGTGTGTACATGCATTTTACACAATTTTAAAAATTCTAGTGAACCATATACACAACCCAATATCTGCTCCCCCTAACTTCAAAAACTCTCCCTTTCTTGGTGCAGCTGCTCCCCCTAACACCTGCAACACCATTCAAAGCTGATATACAATTTTTCATTTGGGGTGTTTGAACTTTTCTTCCCCTTTTTGTTAGTCATTGACAATGATATAGCAAGTGATATTGACTTAAGTTTAAAGGCATGTGGGTGAACCATCAGATATAGATGAAGAAGGTTTAGATCAGTTTAAAGCATACATCATTGGTAGATAGTATAGATGCATATTAAAGTAAGTAAAGCAGATAGGATAATCAATAAAAGCACATACATTCCATATCAAATACTATATAAACCAGGGGAATCACATATATTAATATGGCAGGAAATTTGAGAATCACATTTAGCCATATTCAATCAAAATCTTCATTACTCATACTGCCCCAGACAATACTAGACTTTCAGTCATCCAAAAAGAATTACTAAACCCATCCATGGGTACCAAAAACTCAAAAAAAATAATGGAAAACAACAAGATGTCTGGTGAGAATTTTTTAAAAAGTGATTATAATATTGTGAGATCCGACCTGAGTTCACATGTGTGCATGTGTGTGTGTGAGTATACATTTAGTTCATTTTGGTTCCGTGGTCTTACCGGCCGAATCCAGGTGACCCGCGACCCTCACATAGTGTTTGCGATCATCCTTAAGTTTGGTCATGTAGACCCGACTTGGATCGAGCCAAAACCTGTGCCATTGCGACCGTATTGTCGCCGCGGTTCCAACACCGCATCTTGTGTGTCCATCTGATGTGTGGATCATAAGTTGTGTACGTTTCATTCTATGGCCCTTGATTTTGATCATGTGGCCCACCTTGGAGTGGTGCATGTGACCCACACTCCCTCTTTTACATAAGTTTCAATACACACTACACACACCACCTAAATCTCCATAACTCACACTACCAAGACCTCACACACCACCCACACTTAACCTACCCTAGCAAACATTGTTTGTATTACCATAGGTTATGATTTCTTCCCTTAAAAAGCTTTTTTTTCTCTTTCCCTCTCATTTTTCTCTCTCTTCTCTTCTTCTCTAGAAATTTTTCTCCATTTCTTTAGCCCATTTTTCTCCATTTTTCCAGCCACCTTCCTCCTTAATCCCCCACCATCTAACCCTTGAAACCCCATCTCCACCATTGATCCATCTCCCTTGGTACTAAAGGACCTTAGTGTGAAAGTTTGGTAGTCATCTTTGATGTGGGTGACTATTCTTTTATTAAATTCCTTTCTTTTTCTTAATCTCATTATTTCTTCATGGATGGATCGCATGGGACCCACCAATCCATAGTGGGGATCCCATTTGATCCCATGGATGTGGCCCTTTGGCCCATCCTACATGCATGTCATGATCCATGATGGAGCCATTCTCTATGAATCCCATCATGATATATGTAATGATCCACTCCATCTCAAGGTCATCTAGACCTTAAAGATTATGTTGGGATGACATTCCAATCATCCATAGCAATTATAGATCATGTATGTAGTGATTTTATATTGCATGTACAATCATGTAGTTATATGGGTATGATTCATTCTTGTGAGGGCCCATTAGTGGCGGGGCCCTACCCCATGGCCGAATTATGTTTCTTCTCCATATTTTCTTTCCTGTCTTTATAGTAAATCTGATGTATGTGTGGCCCACATGATGTGCCACGCAACTAGGCCCAAGCGGTTAGACATCCAGGCCCACCTTGTTACCCCATATTATTGGCATGTTTAATAACCTTTGGGCTTGATTTTATGGATGATCTTGGAAGGAGCTTGGATCCGAGAGTTATGTGACCCATATAAGTGGACCCCACCCTAAGGAAATGGTGATTTATTTCCCTTTTAATTATCTTTTGGGGGTGGTTTGGATAGCAACATGCTGCTGTCCAAATCTGTCTGGACAGATTTTTGGGCCACCTTGGGGCCTGATTTATGGATCTTTGGTGGGAATACTGAAAAAAAATAATATACAATTCTTGTAGCCTCATGACCCACCTACAACCATACCAAATTTCAGCCTCATATGACATTCATTGGGATCCCAAAGGTGTGGTCCAAGTGAGGTGGATAGTCTGGATTTTTTCTACACTGTTCTAGCAACATTCTACCCTAGACAGGTTGGAATTCCAAAATTTATTAAAATAATTTTGGGCCTCTAAAAATTATAAAACTTTATTGAGATGTGGCTCACTCATGGTAGGACCCACATACCAAATTTTGGGGCCAATGGACACCTGTACGTACCATAGTGGGGGCTGGACTGGCCCACTATAATATGGTGTTCAGATCAGTCCGATTTTTAGGACAGATTGATTTCTTTAAATGAACTAAAATATTTAAAAATGTTAAAAAATTATAAATTTTTTTAAAGATATGTTAAACTTATGGTAGGATCCACTTACTAAATTTTAGGGCCAATGGACCCCTGTACACATGGTGGAAAGGGCCGGACTGACCCACCACGTTGAGACGTCCAGGTCTGTCCGATTTTTTGGAGAGACTTTTTTATTTAAAGTAATTAAAATACTTAGAAATATTAAAAAATTATGAAATTTTACAGAGTCATAATTTTGTAGGTGGAACACTATACTATAAAATTTTATAATTTTTAAATATTTATTAGTATTTTAATTACTTTAAACAAAATAGTCTATCCAAAAAATTAGACAGACCTGGATGTCTCAACATGGTGGGCCAATCCGGCCCTTTCCACCATGTGTACAGGGTCCATTGACCTTAAAATTTGGTAAGTGGGTCCTACATAAGTGAAAAATACCCCTAAATAATTTTAAAATTTTTGGATATCTTTAAATATTTTAGTTCATTTAAAGAAATCAATCTGTCATAAAAATCGGACTGATCTGAACACCATATTATAGTGGGCCAGTCCAGCCCCTACTATATTATGTTTAGGTGTCCATTGGACCCAAAATTTGGTATGTGGGTCGTAAGATGAGTGGGTTACCTCTCTGTAAAGTTTTAGAATTTTTAGAGACCCAAAAGTATTTTAATAAATTTCAGAATTCCAACTTGTCCAGGGTAGAATGTTGCTGAAACAGTGCATAAAAAATCTAGACTGTCCACCTCACTTGGACCATACCTTTGGGACCCCAATGAATGTCAGATGGAGCTGAAATTTGGTATGGTTGTAGGTGGGTCATGAGGCTACTAGAATCATATATTATTTTATTTCAGTATTTATACTAAAGATCCAGAAATCAGGCCCCAAGGTGGCTCAAAAATCTGTCCAGGTAGATTTGGACAACAGCATGTTACTATCCAAACAACCCCAAAAGATAATTAAAAGGAAAATAAATCACCATTTTCTTAGGGTGGGGTCCACCTAGATGGGTCACACAACTCTCAAACCCAAACCCCTTCCAAGATCATCCATAAAATCAAGCCCAAAAGTTGTCCAAAATATGTCAATAATATGGGGCAACAAGGTGAGACTGGATGTTTAACCACTTGGGACTAGTTGCATGACACATCAAGTGGGCCACGCATACTTCAGATTTACTATAAAGACAGGAAAGAAAATATGGAGAAGAAATATAATCTGACAATGGGATAGGGCCCTGCCACTAATAGGCCCTCCCAAGAATGAATCAGACCCATATAACTACATTGATTGTACATGCAATATAAAATCACTACATGCATGATCTATAATTACTATGGATGGTTGGAATGCCATCCTAACATGATCCTTAAGGTATAGATGACCTTGAGATGGAGTGGATCATTATATACATCATGAAGGGGTCCATGGAGAATGGCCCCATCATGGATCATGACATGCATGTAGGATGGGCCAAAGGGCCACATCCATGGGATCAAATGGGATCCCCACCATGGATTGGTGGGTCCCATGTGATCCATCCATGAAGAAATAATGAGATTAAGGAAAAGAAAGGAATTCAATAAAAGAATAGTCACCTACATCAAAGATGACCACAAAACTTTCACACTAAGGTCCTTTAATACTAAGGGAGATGGATCAATGGTGGAGATGGGGTTTCAAGGGTTAGATGGTGGGGGATTAAGGAGGAAGGTGGCTGAAAAAATGGAGGAAAATGGGCTGAAGAAATGGAGAGAAATTGCTAAAGAAGAAGATAAGAGAGAGAGAAATGAGAGATAAAGAGAGGAAAAAGCTTTTTAAGGGAAGTAATCATAACCTATGGTGATACAAATAATATTTGCTAGGGTAGGTTAGGTGTGAGTGGTGTGTGAGGTCTTGGTAGTGTGAGTTATGAAGATTTAGGTGGGGTGTGTAGTGTGTGTTGGAACTTATGCAAAAGAGGAGTGTGGGCCACATGCACCACTCCAAGGTGGGCCACATGATCAAAATCAAAGGCCATAGAATGAAACGTACACAACTTATGATCCACACATCAGATGGACGCACAAGACACGACGTTGGAACAAAAACGACAATGCTGTCGCAATGACACAGGTTTCGGCTCGATCCAAGTCGGGTCTACATGACCAGACTTAAGGATGACCGCAAACACTATCTGAGGGTCGCGGGTCACCTGGATTCAACCGATAAGACCGCGGGACCAAAATGAACTAAATGCATACTCACACACACACACGCACACATGCAAACTTAGGTCGGATCTCACAACCCTCCCCACCAACAAAAAAATTTGGTCCTCAAAATTGATCAATCTAGGATAAAAGAAAAGTCAAAACACCACCATCATATAACAATCATCATACAAGGAAGGAAATAAAAATAATCATATATCTATGAATTATTAAAAAAATGAGGATAATGCTCTCTAATTTCGGCCTCGCGTTCCAAGACGCCTTAGCCTCTGAATGATGACCCCATTACACCTTCACCAAGGGAATGACCTTGTTCCTGAGGAACTGCTCCTTCCAATCAAGAATACGAATCGGCTGCTCAGTGTAGGAAGCATCCTCATGGGCCTCTAGTGGGTGCCAATCAATCACAAGAATAGTGTCCGACCCACACTTCCGTAACATAGAAACATGGAACATGTCGTGGATCGTAGATAACTCAGGAGCTAAGGCAAGCCTATAAGCCACAGTTCCTACATGCTCGGTATTCTCAAAAGGTCCAATGAATCTTGGGGCAAGCTTGCACTTCGCACCAAAATGAACTACGCCCTTCATAGGCGAGACCTTGAGATATACCATGTCCTTGACTGAGAACTCGAGGGGTCGACGCCGACGATCAGCAAAACTCTTCTGCCGGCTCTGAGCTGGCGCATCCTCTTCCTGATAACATCAATAACCTCCGATGTCTCCTGCACAAGCTTGGGACCTAAGAGACGACGCTCTCCAACCTCGGTCCAACAACTAGGAGATCTGCACGGTCTGTTATAAAGTGCTTCAAAAGGACCCATGCCGATAGTTGCATGATAACTTTTGTTGTACGTGAACTCAGCAAGGCGCATATGCTCATCCCAACCGCCTGCAAAGTCGATCACATAAGCCCTGAGCATATCGTCAAGGATCTGGTTGACCCTTTCAGTCTGCCCATCCGTCTATGGATGATAAGAGGTGCTAAGATGCAAAGCGACCCCCAATGCCTACTGAAAACTCCTCTAAAACTGAGACGTAAATCTAGAGTCTCGGTCTGAAACGATTGAAACTGGGACGCTGTGCAATCTCACTATCTCCTCAATGAATATCCTCGCCAACCGATCAATAGACAAGGTAGCACGTACTGGAATAAAATGAGCCGACTTCGTCAGACGATCGACGATAACCCAGATGGTATCATGACTGCGCTGAGTCCTCAGCAAACCTGCAATGAAGTCCATCGATACGTGCTCCCACTTTTACTCTGGAACGCTCAATGGCTACAAGGGATCAGGGGGTCTCTGATGATCAACCTTGATACGCTGGCATATGTCACACTTAACCACAAAACTCACAATCTGACGCTTCATCCCCAACCAGAAGTACTGCCTTCTCATATCATGATACATCTTCGTGGAACCTGGATAGATAGTAAGTCTCGATCGGTGTGCCTCGGTCATCAGATCACGACGTAACTCTGGAACATCCGGGACACACAATCAGCCTCTGAAGCGTAATCCACCATCGGAACCAATCTGCCAGTCTGACTGCTTCACGGAGGCAGCCTCCGCTCTGTACTCCTGAAGTGACTCATCCATCTGCTAAGCTTCGATCCCCCTAACCACCAAAGAGGGTTGAATCGATAGGCTCGAAATCTAAACAATGGAAGACTGCAGACCGAACTCAAAGTCATACTCTGAAACATCCTTGAGCATCTGTCACTATCGAGCCATCATATGTGCCACCAGGCCTCGTGGCTGACGACTGAGCGTATCCGCTACCACATTTGCCTTGCCCGGGTGGTACTGAAGGTCAAAATCATAATCTTTCAGCAACTCCATCCATTGCCTCAGCCGCGGGTTCAACTCGGTCTGTGAAAATAGATACTTCAAACTCTTATGATCCGAAAAGAGCTCGAACCTGACCACATATAGATAATTCCTCCACACCTTCAGTGCGAAGACAACTACTGCAAGCTCCAAATCATGAGTGGGGTAGTTCAGTTCATGGACCTTGAGCTGGCGGGAGGCATACACTACTGGCTTCCCGTGCTGCATCAGTACAGCACCCAAGCCAACTCTAGAGGCATCAGTAAAAACAACAAAACCCTCACTCCCATCAGGAAGAGTGAGAACAGGAGCAGACGTGAGGTGGTCCTTTAACTCTGCAAATACCTTCTCACAGGCATCACTCCAGACGAACACGATGCCCTTCCGCGTTAACCGGGTCAACGATGTTGCAATACGAGAGAAACCCTCGATAAACCGTCGGTAATATCCCGCTAAACCAAGGAAGCTGCGAATCTCAGACGCGTTCGTGGGCTGGCCCTACTGACGCACTGTATCAACCTTTGATGGGTCCACAATGACACCCTCCCTTGTTACCACATGACCAAGGAACTTCATCTCCTCCTGCCAAAACTCATACTTCTCCAACTTCGCATATAGTTGGTGGGCACAGAGGGTCTTAAGCACAATCCACAGGTGCTAAGCATGGTCCTCTCGGGTCCTTGAATATATAAGAATATCATCAATGAATACCACCACGAATTGATCAAGGAATGACCGAAAAACCTCGTTCATCAGTTGAATGAATATGGCAGGTGCATTGGTCAGCCCAAATGACATGACCAGAAACTCGAAGTGACCATAACGTGTCTGGAAAGCCGTCTTCAGAATGTCTTCCTCCCAGACCCGAATCTGATGGTATCCAGAACACAAGTCTATCTTGAAAAAGTATTGTGCACCCTGTAACTGGTTGAACAGATCAGCAATACGAGGAAGCGGGTATCGGTTCTTGATGGTGACTCTGTTGAGCTCGCGATAGTCCACACAGAGTCGCAACGAACCATCCTTCTTCTTTACAAACAATACCGGGGCTCCCCAAGGTGAATTACTGGGACGAATAAAACCTAACTCCAGGAGCTCATCCAACTGCTCTTCCAGTTCCCTTAACTCTATTGGTGCCATCCGGTAGGGGCCCTTTTAGATAGGCGTTGTACCAGGCACCAGATCAATCTAGAACTCCACCTGCCGATGCGGTGGCAAACCCGAAATCTCCTGAAACACATCCGGGTACTCACAAACAACTGGTAGCTGCTCAATACTCTCTATCACAGAACCCTCAATGACCGAAGCCAAGAAGTTAAATAACGGCTCTCCTCTGGGCTCAGCGATAAACTGGAACACTGGCAAGCTTGAAATATGAAATGTAACTGTCATCGCAGCACAGTCTAAGACGGCATGATACTCTACAAGCCAGTCCATACCTAGAATCACATCAAATCCTGCCATCGGCATCACGGACAGATCGACAGGAAGGAACATCTCACCTACTTACACCGGGCAAGAAGAACAACAACGGTTCAATATCATAGACTTTCCCATGGGAGTCGAAATGGTCAAGCCCTCAGACACGAACTCTGATGAAATACCAGTTGATCGGTAAAACTGCTCGGCCACAAAAGAATGGGAAGCACCAGAATCAAACAAAACATGAGCAATGCAAGAAAAAATAAGAAGAATACCCTCAACGACTCCACTAGTCGATGACTGCGGGTCGTGGCTTGGCGCCTGCTGCGCAGAATAAAAATGGCCCTGAGCTGGTAGGGGAAGCAATCCGGAAGACTGAGGGTCCTGAGTCTGAGCCTGCTAGGCTGCTATACACACTGGACCCAGGGATCGAACAACATACGGATATCCCCTCTACTGGTGCTGCGGCTGGTGTGTCGCTGCTGCTGCTGTTTCTGCTGAGGAGGTCTGCCTGGCTGCCTTTGCTACTGAGGAGGAGCCTTAGGAGAGGCGGGTCGAAGCTGTGCTCTCTGCTACTGAGGAGGATAAGTAGGAGGCAACTGCGGTGGCCTCTACTACTAAATGGGGAGAGGGCACTCATGCCTCTGATGCCCGGCCTGTCCACATCCGAAGCATACACCAGAAAAGGGGCCTGAAGATGAAGCAACTAGTAGTGCTGATGATGAGGAAGAAGCTACTGTCTGAACCACAAGCTACTGAAATCCTGATCTACCCCTCCATCTCTGCTGACGGTGTTGCCTAGAACTACCGGCTGGAGCTTGCCTCTTTCGGACTCCACCAAAACTTTTCTCTCTTAACCTCTAGGTCATAGCCTAATCCTCTTCATAAACCAGTACTCAATGAACAACCTGGTCGAACGTCTCCAAACAATGCCCTACCACACGGCTAAGAAAGGCAGGACGCAACCCAGTCATAAAATGACGGACCCTCATCTTCTCATCGCTGGTGAGATAAGGAGCGAATCTAGATAGGGCCAAGAAATGGGCCTCATACTGAGATACAATCATATCACCTTGCATTAGGGTCTCAAACTCGATCGCCCGCTGGATCTGAACATGTTCAGGGAAGAACTTTTGGTCGAAACGGGTTACGAACTCCTCCCATGTCCAAATGAATTGAGGCCCGACCATCCTGGATACGGATGACCACCAATGACGGGCCTCACCTTGAAGGAGATAGGTCACAAGGGATACTCTCTGGCCCGTAGGACATTGTATAGTGTAAAAAATCCTCGCAACCTCAGTGCGCCAAGCCTCGGTGGCAAAAGGGTCAGGGTTACCACTAAACCTCGGGGGATCATGCTGTCGGAACTCTCGGGCTATGACACTAGCATGCGATAAGTCAGACTATCCAGAAACCTTAGCAGTAGCTGGCTGACGAGTGTGCAATGCGGTGGCAACAATCTACATCAACTGCTGGAAATGCTCAACTCCTATAGGTACTGTCGGAAAGGCAGGGACGGCACTCACCTCAGGCAGAGGCACGGGTGCTGCCGACGGGGAAGGAGCCTCAATAACTGGAACAACAGGCTGAGTAGGGGGAATAGGTGGGGGAATCGAAGCAACTGGAGCCTCTGTAATTGGAACAGCGGGCTGAGGCAGAGGAATAGGTGGGGGAACCGGAGCAACTGGAGATACAGGCGCTACAGGCTCAATTGGAGGAACAAGTCAGATAGGGACCTCAAGAATCGGATCCTCAACTACTAGAGCAGGACGTGCTTGAGTAGGATGGGTACCTCGGGTGCCTTGTCTAAGGGCACCACGACCATGGGCGCCACAACCACAGGTGCCACGACCACGCTGCATCGTTTACAAAATAATGATGACACAAGGAACCAAGACAATTACAGGCTCAATACAGAGCGAAAGGAAGGATCTCGGGACACTACTTGCCCCATGTTCTTGGCAGACATGCGATGTTCTCCTGAGTCATTCCAGAATTACTTGCTATACTCTGATACCAACTCTTGTCATGCCCCAGACTTGGTAACCGGAATCCCAAGGAACCTGATGGCTGGTTCTGGTCGTAACAACCTCCATAGTATCCCATTCTCGGCTCCTGAGACAGGTTCCGATCTTGGGATCTTACAAGGAGGATTTTTATAACAATATAATCATTACCAATATGAGCATATCGAAGATCACAACAAGTACATCTGAGAATAACAAAGGCACACATCACAAAATCCACTATAAATTTAAACTTTTATAACTTTCAGAAGGTCCAAAAGGACATACATAAGATGATAGGAGAAGGAAAGGAAGGTCAACAACACCGGCTCCTCAAGCTCAACTCAACTCTGCGCCCTGCAGCTAGGACGCCTGCCTACGATTTTCTGGATAGACTATTTTATTTAAAGTAATTAAAATACTTAGTAATATTCAAAAATTCTGAAATTTTGTAAGGGAGTGGTCCACCTATGAAAGTATCACTCTGTAAAATTTTAACCTGAAATGACCCCATTTGGACATCCAAAACAATAGGCTAAGATGGTTGGACTGTCAGATTTTTCTACTGTGCAGTCTAGCAATATGCCTTGATAAAAACCATAATTCAAGAATATTTCCTTTTATGGTGGGCCACCTTTTTGGGTTTCCTCTTATTTTATGCATGATGAGGGACCTTGCCCTTAATTTTTAAAATTTTTGAGGCCTTGGACACACTCTAATGGAGTGCCCAAATTTAGGACAGCAACATGCATTGCAGAAAATTTCTGTACATTATTGTCCCTTGTTATTTTAGAACTTTGGGCCCTAGCCTATTAGGCTTTGTGTGTGATTAGTTGGGGACTCATCCCTGATGTTTTAGGGCTCGTTGGGGCCCGGCATATTGAGAAAATTGGGTATTTATTGCTCCCTTATATTTTAGAATATTCTTGGGCTTAATTAATGTCTTTTTGGATCTCCATTGATGATCATTTTTGGGACCCAAATATAAACCATATTTTTAGAACTTCTTAGTGAGCCTAGATTGGGCTGAAATGTCTCAGCTTGGCCTAGCCATATGTTAGGCTAACTTCCACCATTTTGATGGACTTATGGGCTGAAATAAAGGTGATATTAAGCCCTTAGTTACCCACTTAGATTGCTAATTGTTAGGCTGATGTAGTGGGGCCATTTCACCCAACTTAAACTTATTTTTAAGCCATGTTTTTATGCTCATGGGCTGCCGATTAAGTTCAACTAAATGTATGAGTCCTATGGCCATTGGGGCTTGGGCCTTGGGCCTTGATTCCTCTCCTTGGGCCCATGTTGTTAAAGGTAGTATTGAACCCTTTTTTTTCTCATACTTTTTTGTGGGGCTTATGTATATCGTTTGGATGTGGGCCTTGGGCCTTGTAGTTATATGGATTATGGTTAGTTATGCCTTGAAAAAATGGTGGTTAAATGTCCTCATTATGGACCCCTCTAAGTGTGGGTAAAGGTCCACCATAAACCCTAACTAGGACCGTTTCATCTATTTAGGCCCATATCATTATTCTCCTTAGTCTCGTGGGCTACCCCAGGTAAATGGGCCCCCACTAGAGGTTGTATTCCTTATGAGAAATTGGTTAAGTACCTAGACCCTTTTTAGTTAGGTAGAGAGTTCTTCTTCACCCCATTGACACCCCTATTCATTTCATGGACCACTCTCATATGCATCACATGCATGCTTGGTTGATGTATGATTGGCCATGGTTATGCCATTGAGTAGGACATGTTGGTATCTCCTCGAGGGATGAAGTTTTTCGCTCTGAAGCACGATGGGTGCTTGGGATTGATGCATGGGCGATTGTGTGATTCATGCATCTGACATTGCATAGCATGTGGATAGCTACCCTTGCTTCATCAGGGCCTTGCCTCCACAGGCATAGTCGTAGATGGATGTATGTGTGGACATCGAAAATATTAGTTGAGCATACCGGGTGCATAGGATGCCCATGGGTGAAATTCTCAAAACTTCCATGGTACTAAGGATCTGCTCTAACGCTATGACTGGGTGGAATACATGAGCGCACGAGGGCCTTATACCATTAGGCCGTGACTCCCACTGTCGTGTAGTCGGTTGGAAAGGGGTGTGACCTTACCTGCCCGGTGTGTAGGGGGCATTACTAGGCTGAGTCTGAGCAGCTCATAAATGGGTTCGCTACCATCAGGCCTTGCTATTGATTGACTATCCATAGGCAGGTAGTGAGGTATCTTACACTCGTTTGACTGTGAAGGGTCTGTAGAGCGACAGTCATTCAACAGTGTAATGAACCCCGATGATTTTTCTATGATTGGAAATGTACTTGACTTATGGTTTGGATATGAGCACTGGCATTACTTGCATCGTATTAGCATTGGCTGTACAAGCCCCTTCATGCATTGCCTTGGTATGACATCCAGTACTCATCGCATCGCATTCATGATAAGCCTTGGTAAGGATAGTGATTTTCTCATTGAGCATATTTCCCTTCTTGCATCTCCTACAATTCTTCTATGCACCATGGTCACACATTTTCACTACCCTCTAAGCTTCTATAAGCTTATGCATGATTGATGCGTGCAGGAGACTCTAGGCAGGCGTCGTAGTTGCAGGGCACATAGTTGAGTTAAGCTTGAGGACCCAGTGTTGCTGTAACATCCCGAAAATCGGGGGGTCGAGCAAAAACCCAACTCCCGAGTTCCAAAATGTTATTTATGCAACATAGATATGTATGATTGAATGTTGTGTGTGATAATGTATTAAACATGAGTGAAATTAAGCCAGAACAACATATCATACTCCAGAGACAGTTAAATTAACCAGCGGAAGTCTGTAATAGTATGTATAACATATATAAACTGTTGTATGTCTCCAGAGTGTGAACATGTTACCAGGTTATACACATACATGTATACTCCAAAAGTAGATGAAACGAATATACATGAGTGCGCTAAAAATATAAAAGGACAAATGTCAAAGTATCTAATCAACCTCCCTGTAATCTCGTCGATCAGAACACGCATAAAGGAGGGATCCTCCTCATCATCATCAAGTTCGGCTCCGCCTCACAGGCCGCGCCATCATCTGCAATCACAAAAAGGTCTGGTGGGTGTCCAGGAACACCGTCCCATAACGTGGGAGTGAGTAGCTAACTCAGTGGAATAATAGAGCAAGGATTAACATGTTCTCAAATCAATCATGCGATAATAGTAAAGCAGTAAATCAAACAATCCTAATACGGTTGTTAATGCAATTATGACATGACGTGATGTATGCCCTCACCGACGAACTCCCTCATACGGCAACATCTTACGACCGCGGCATGCCACACTCCCTAGAGTGCTCCACATCTTCCAGGCACATGCAATGCTATGGTGATATGATTTCCAAGTTGTTATTAGTCCATTCAAACAGCAGGATTGGGAAACTAAGGTACTTCCCTTGTATCAATCCCAACACAGATCCTGTCTAGGGTCGTCACTCCTAGTAATCTCATACGATGTATATTTCGTAGGTCACTGCAAGGGCTGTCAGGGCTGTTACTCACACTCGTTGCACCGCTCCCCCATCACCTTATCAATACAGGCCTACTGTACTCTACTACAACGGAAGGGTCGTCGCCTCCTGTGGACTCAGAATACGCTCGCGGTCACTACAAAGGACTTGTCGCCTGATCAGTGTAGGCCGACAGCTAGAATATAGTGTCCCATACCACCATAATCTGCTCACGAGACTAGGTGCTCACTGGTCACTACGGGGAGGTTTATGGCCCCAGCGTAGGCCGACAGCTCGACCACGGTGTCCCATACCACCATGCCCGGCTCATGAGTCTTTATGGATCAAGGTACCATGGTTAACAGGGTTTACAATGGTAAGTTCAGTACCCTAGGTTCAAGCAGTTATGACTCATACAAGGTGAACATACATCGGCCAGTCGGGTTACTTGACGGGCTCGACTAGCGCGATCGCATCTCAAGTCGAACGACATGAAGTGCGTAAAACACTTCGCGTGGCCTAACCACTGCCGTCAACTCCAAACACGACTCGCGTTCATCGACGCGTCGTTCGTGGCGAAGATAAGCTAACCATGAATTCACTCGGTTATCGACTGCCTGGACTAGGCATAATCCCAAACAATCATAGAATCACATCAGCAGTTGTGTAAGGGTAATGGAAATGAAATACAACCATGAGAGCATGTTAACACATGTTATTACATACAACTTAAGCAAATCATCGTACACATGTCTTTCACACATATAATGAAATTAAGCATGTCGCCAACATATAGGAAATCCTCTCCATCAACATATTAATTGAGAATTCAATCTCAAAGTAACTCATAAGGAAATCATCAAGCACATGTTATAACATACAGCTTAAGCGAATCGTCAAGCACATGCATTTCATTCATATCATGAAATCATGCATATGGCTAACATGTAGGAAACCATTCACACCAGCATATTAATTGAGAAATCAATCTCAAACTAATTCATAACACCATTTAATTCAATACATACTAATACAAGCATTTATACAAACACATACACTACACACTTAAGTCTACATATAGTATGTCGACCCGAAGTGCGCATTTAGGCGAATCTCTTCGCCAAACTAATTATGCACGTATTCCTAACATCCTAATACGACAACATATCATGTCAATCATATCAGCAAAATATGAATGAAATCTATACTTCCTACAAATGACTAAAATGCCCTAAATCTCATATTCTTCATTAGTTTACGAAACAGGAAACGGACAGCATGTTGTACATGTCAAACAGCATTGCCGTCAAGAATCTACTATTAAACGACATTGAAAGCTTTGGAAACAGTCAATCAAAGCGTCTAAAATCCGCACCTTTTCCCTTATAGGTGAAGTGATTCGAACGGAGCGTATACGCTTCGTCTACGGCGACTAAGGAACCTGATTTATGAGATTTATCAACTAACAAACTATGGAACTAAAGAAGCATCAAATCAGTAACTTTCTAGGGCATTTTCTTACCTGCAAATGCGGAGAAATCACCGGCAAAGTGATTGGAATACGCCGCTTAAGCACGTGCAGCAGCAGCAGGAAAAGCTCTCCCACCTTCTCTCACAAACTCTCACCTTTTCTCTCTCCCAATATAGGGTTTTTGCAAATTCGGATGGGAGAGAGGAGTGAGGGTTTCAAGCCCTTTTATAAGCCCAAACTTGCCCGAAATAGACTCGGGAACAAGTTTCACTTGAGGGGTAACCAAATCGGGGCTGTTTCGGTCCAAAAGATGCTTTCTGGTGGTCCCCTGGTCGAATGCGATCGGACTTAAGCTCATGCGTACCAGATCTAGCGCGCATTTAGTTTTCAGTCCGGCAGGGTTCGCAGATCGCACGTGGCGGACCAGTTTCAGTTCAGCGGTCACCGCACGTAGATCAGGGCTGGAAGTCTCATAATAATAAATAGAAATTTTTTCTGATCCGAGGGTGTAATCTGGATGAATTCTGATGGTCAGAACGCTTAATACTGACGTGTCAAGTCGTGTGCCAGATTTGAATTTGAAATTCCAATTCTGTCCCTATTCGCGGTCTCTTCAGTCCGGGCTCAATGAAATAGTCTGTGATTATCGGTTTGACTTGATTTTCGAAATGATTGTCAAGTCCAGCTGGGCGGTTCTAACGGTCTAAGATAGGAACTAACGGACTTTCGACGCGCGGTCTAAATCTAATATAAGAATTCAAAGTGGTCCAGAGAACAAACCCGTTTAGAGTTTGATCCAAGGTTATATAGTATTATGGAGTCATACGTTCTACTTGATTTGGGTGTTGTAGAATGTATTTAAAGTGATCAGGGACTGTTTCCCAGCTACTCCAGCGTTGCGCTAGCTAACTTATGCTTTGTTTCTAAAGGAATTAACCCTAAGTGATTTCTTTAGCTATGGAATTGGGTTCTAAGCGATTTTTCAGGTGTTTTAATTGACCCACTGTCTAAGGACGTCAAATCCCAGATTGGCCAAAATCCGGGGTGTTACAGTTGCTGACCTTCCTTTTCTTCTCCTATCATCTTATGCATGTCCTTTTAGACCTTCTGAAAGTTGTAAAAGTTTAAATTTATAGTGAATTTTGTGATATGTGCCTTTGTTATTCTCAGATGTACTTGCTGTGATCTTAGATATGCTCATATTGGTAATGATTACATTGTTATGAAAATCCTCCTTGTAGGATCTCAGGATCGGAACCTATCTCAGGAGTTGAGAATGGAATACTATGGAGGCTATTACAACCAGAACCGGCCATCGGGTTCCTTGGGATTTTGGTTACCAAGTCTGAGGCATGACAAATATCCTCACATTCTTTGCTAACACTACCACCTTCTAAAGTATACGAGATCCACCAGTCGTTAGTAATTTCTGAATCTGTTGTACAGAGGGTTGGAGAGCTTCTAGCTTGTCCTCTATCCCTGACAATCATCGTTCATAGTTATTAAGCCGCTCGTCAATTCTAGCTAGGCTGTTCAGTAGGTGATGCTAAAGTACATGACGCCAATGATTTGTGACTAATGAAGGACTACAGAGGGGTGTTCGATTAGATCCCCTAGGCGAGTTTTGAATTTCAATGATATTGATAGGGTCTAAATTTCATCGAGCATGTCATCGATATCATTCTTGATCATATGGATTTTCACGTTCCAAAGCGTCGTCGATTATATCGACCCTATATCGATTAATCAAAAATGACATATCGAGATGTATCGAAGGTGTAAGATTTTACATTTTCGGCATTCAGACAACCCTTCAAGTATACTTTTAGTATTTATGTGAATCAATAGTATACTATGCAAAATTATGTACAATCATTGTTCACAACAAAATTATAAACATATGAATGTTTATATATAAAAATTGAGGTCAGGAACCTTAAATATATCATTTGAAGTTCAACAAAAAATGCATCATTTCTGCGAATATCCAAGTCTAGATGCATCACCTGGACATGTTTTTTTATGCTCAGTACTTCTAGACATCAGTTCGTTCTTTGCCACTGATAATGTAGTATTGGTTGTTTGTGCGATGTCCTTTCATTATTGATTTTCCTGATTTGTTTAGGATTTCACATTCTTGATTGTTGAATTTGACCACATGTCCACTATTACAGATTTGAGATATGCTTAGGAGATTATGTGCCAAACCTTTTATGTAGAAAGCATTCTCATTTTTAAGCAAATTAATCCCTTTTATGATTCCCTGTCCAATTACTTTAGTAGTGGTTCCATCTCCGTAGGTGACTATCCCATTATAAAGGTTTTTATAGTTTGAAAGAAGGGACTTGTCTCCTGTGACGTGTCTTGAGAAACCACTGTCTAGGTACCACTTAGTGTCATTGTTTATTAGATGATTTGAATGAGTAGCAAGACAAATTTTCTTTTCTTTAATTACCCACTTTGTGACAGGATTCTTTACATCAGATTTTGTTTTCTTATTTGACTCAACTATTCGACTAAGTTCCGTGTTACTACTGGAGGCATCAGGTTTTTCAAGTATTCGATTTCCATACCCAGTTTTTGTTCTATCTTTCTCATATCCTAAGCCTTTTTCGTTATTTCCAGATTTTTCCATACCTAATAGTTTTTCTATCTTCTCACCACTCTGGGAAAACTTATAGTATAGCTTAGCAATTTTTCTGGATTCCTCTAAATCAAACAGAAGTGTATGATTTTTATTTTGTAGGACATATTTTTATCTTTTAATTGCTCAACGAGTTTGTTTAGTTTTTTAGATTCTGATTTAAGGAAGGTGTTAATTCTTTCAAGTCTATCATTATTTGCGTGTTGTTGCTGTAAGTCCTTGATTAGGTGTGTATTAATTTCCAGAGTTTTATCCAAATCTTTTTGTAGCAATTCCTTTGTATTCTCAGATATTTCAAGTCTTTTAACAACTTTGATGCTATGGATATACAGCTAATTATAGGCATCTTGCAGTTTATCTTTTTTCTACCTCTTATTCTTCTCCAGTTTCTTCATTATCAGACAGAAATGATTTGGTGACTTTTTGTTCTTCCTTGCTTTCAGATTCCATGGGGATGATTGGAGTGGTGAGACCATAAGAATTTTCAATGATTTTTTATCTCCATCACTCTCTAAGTCGCTATTTTCTAAGTTTGACTCCTCTGTATCATCCCACGTGGCGGTCATTGCCTTGCCCTTAGTTTTTCTGTTGGGGCAATAAGTAGATAGATGTCCATACTTCTGACAGCCATAACATTGTGGTTCTTTAGTCCTTTTACCAATTTTGCCTGCAGAAGGTTTGTCATCCACCTTTCTTCCTCTAGTGGGACGACTGCGATTCTTCTGAAAGAATCTTCTGAATCTTTGTGCCAGCAAAGCCACTTCCTCATCTTCATCTTCCTTTTCACTTCCATTGTCCTCATGTGTTGTTTTCTTTGAAGTTTTTAGGACAGTGTATTTGAATTTTTAGGATTGTTTGAAGTGTAGTTCAAAAGTTTGTAGGGAACCTACCAGTTCTTCTACTTTCATTTCGTCTATGTTCCTACATTCCTCAATTGTTGTTACCTTGGGATTAAATCGTTCCAGTAGGGATCTTAGAATTTTCCTACATATTTTTAATACCGAAAATTTTTCTCCCAATCCACCCATGGAGTTATAAATTATATTCGACTTTATAAAAAACTCCATAAACGTCTCATGCTCTTCTATTCTGAGACTTTCAAACTGTGAAGTTAAGAGTTGGAGTTTGGACCTCTTCACAGTGTTTGTGCCTTCATGGGTTGTTTCTAATAGATCCAATGCTTCCTTAGATGTCCCACACATACTTATTTGATTGAATATATCCTGGGAAGCGGCACAGTAGATGACGTTCATAGCTTTTTCTTCAAAAGTCTATTTTTCTTTATCGAACGTCGTCCACCTTTCTTTGGATTTGGGTTTTGTAATGGTTGTGCCACTATCAAGTACAATTTGTTCAGATGGTGGCACATATCCACCTTCAACTATATCCTAGACATTATGATCCAAAGATCTCAGAAAGTAGTGCATTCTAGCCTTTCAATATGCATAATTTGAACCATTAAATACTGGAGGCCTAGTGACTGATGAGCCCTCTCCTTTGGGCATATTCTAACTTCAATCAAGATCACTCTCTAGGTGGTGAAGCCCTTAAAGAGAGACTTGCTTTGATACCAATTGAAATAGTAGTGAATACCGCTTTAGTTGAAGTAAGAATATGCCAATATGTCCTAGAGGGGGGTGAATAGGACTTTTAAAAGTTTTTATAATGTATTTAAAATCCCATTACACTAATCCTTTAAATATGTAATTATCAGGATTACTCAAATGTAACTCTATTGGCTTCCAAGCCTAGTAGAGGATCCAATCACAAACTATTCAAGAGACAACAATATATATATATATATATATATATATAACCTAGTTTATGATGGATATGACTGTGTAAGTGTGTGAGGTGTGATCAGGTATATAGAAATGAAAGCATTGAAATAAATCACAAACATAGAAAAATAGTAATCGCAAACACAGTCATTTTTATAGTGGTTTGACTACTTGTCTACTCCACTCCTGGTAACCGCACTCAGCCCTTGAGTGTACTGAATTTCACTAAGGAGGTTTCACAATGGTTCACCTCTAAAATAAGGTTTTAAATCAAGTTCACCTTCAACCTTTACAACCTATACTGAGGCTGACTGTTTATGCTCTCGCGAGCAAGGGTCAACACATCGCACCCACTTTTAGGCACACTGGCCAAGGATCTTCCATAAGACCCTAACGGAGGTTTTATACGATTTACCTCTAACCCAAGGTTTCACAGTGGTTCACCTCAAACTTAAGGTTTTGACTGGTTCACCTTCAACTAGATGTTTATGCTCTCCACAGGGTCCACACAACGCACCCACCACGTACACTCCCACCGGAGGCCTCCTTGAGGACTTTAAAGGGTGAGAAACACCTTAGACCCAATCCTACAAAGGAATGATCAAAGGGTCCTCTAGACTCTAGATACTTACAGATAAGTGAATGAGTCCCATTTAGCACGTTGACGAAGATCTCCTCCTTGTTGATGAAGAATCTTTTGTTCCCTTGATCCACAACACAAATGATGTACCAATATATGACAACGGGTTGGGTCAAGGTTATGATGGAATCCTACTCTTTAAATATTTTTCTATTAGAAAGATAGCGATTCCAATCATTTATGCATTCAAGGCATCCTAGCTTAATGATTTGTCATTAAGGTAGTAGCTGGAGGATCCTTGAATGTGAAAGTTCATTCCCCAATCCACTCTATTGAATATCAATGATGAGGGTGGATTGGAAGATGAACTCCCTTGAGAGAAAGGGCTTTGGTTAAATAATTTAACACTCAAAAACACCCTCTTCTTTCTCTGTCAGCAACTAAAGCTAAGCTCCTTTTATATAGGCAAAAGGTTCCAACGGATATAAAACAGTCATATTTATGACAGAGTTCAATATCATCAAGTGGGTTCGATGTCATCGAGCGTATACTCTCGATTGTATCGATGGTCCGCTCAATGACATAAACTCAATGTCATACACTTTTGAAAAATCTCTTGTCAGTTGGTTGAGGGAATCGATACTCGTGTCGATGCCATCGGATTTCGAACTCCGATATTATCGATGAAAGTTTCAATTCCTCGACATTTGAAAATGAGAGAGACTTGCTTTAAAAATTTTCAAGTCATCAGATATGATCGGGGGATACTCGATATCATCGGAATTTGAATGTCGATGATATCGGAAGTTGTGTCGATGCATAGATAAATCTAAAATTTTTATCAGTGAGCTTACTGGATAGTTTTGTCCATTCTCGATTCAATCGATTCGGCCCCGATATCATCAATATTTGAATATCGATTCTATCGAGTCGCCCCTGATTAGAATTGAAAGCCACTTGAAAAACGTTCCTGAACAACTTCGCGCCCATGACCGATATCATCGAGAGCTAACCGATATCATCGAGATTTGAACTCTGATGGTATCAATGATAGCTTCGATATATCGAAGCATATATGATATTCTTAAGAAAAAATAGGGGCGCCAGATCTGCCTGTCGATATTGTCAAGTCTCCTTTGATCAACTCGAGATTCAATTATCGATGATATTGATATGCATATCGATATATCGGTAATTCTGTCCAGATGAATATGTGGTTGCTGGACACTTTAAGTCCTCATTTGATTTTATCGATTGAGCTTCCGAGGACATCGACAGCGCAGGTAGATCATAATGAGACATGTATTGATACAATCGACAGATCAAGAAAACTTAGAGATTTTCTAATTTTTGAAAAAGTTTTCTCACTAAAAAAACCCTATAATGTCTAGTTTGTGTTTAAGGGTTTTATTCACCTAGTGTTTTGGGACATGGGATGTGAGGCTTAGATTTACCTATGGTGAGCTTTCGCACATCCAATTGAGGTAGACGCTTGAATCGATCTTCCTATACCGCTCTATAGTCTAACTAACTCAACACTCATGCTAATTGACAAACCAGGGCACCAGCAAGGGCACTTTCATATTCCACCAAGTAATAATATCATGGGCCTAAAAGATAAGGACAGGCCTATCAAGGGTCTATGGTGGACATTCAACCACACTTAGATGAGAATAGGCCCAATAAATGGGCCTGGAGGGGTCCATAATGGGAACATTTAACTACCATTATCCCCCAAGGGCGGCCCAACCATAATCTATCTAGAAGCAAGGCCCAGGGCCCAAATCCACTATAAGGATAAAAGGGACAGCCTCATATATATCTATATTTCTCATAATGGGCCTCAAGAAAATGACCCAACTACATATAACAATGTGGGCCCATAGGGAAGACTATTGCTTAAGAACAATGCCACCATATCCATGCATTATGTTGGACTTAGTGGGCAGCCCATAAGCCCAAGTACATATGCAAACTCATGTCAAGGTTGGGCCAATCAGGTTTTACAACATCAGCCCAGAAACCAATAAGTTTGGTGGGCAATCAAGGTCCTAATCACATTTATATTTCAGTCCACAAGTCCAGCATAACGGTAGAAACAACCCGTTCATACAACTGGGCTAAGCTTGGACGTCCTAGCCTAATCTGGGCCTACAGGATGTCCTAAAAATCTAGTTCATCTAAGGTCCTCATAATTTAATTAAAGTGGGTCTCTAAGAGCACTTATTAAGATAAAAAAAAAAAAAAGAATAGAAGCATGAAACATACGCACAAGTCTCTCAATATGGTGGGCCCCACACCCTTTAAAATTTCAGCCACATATAATGAACTATTAACGCCCCTTGTTGGACTTTCAGCCCACCTAACTTCCTGGGCCTGTTGAGGTCCAAAAATAGGTAAAATTAAGTGAATATTAATCCCATGGTGGCCAGTAATATACACATGGGGCCCCACTAGATGGAGAGTGGATATGCATCACATAAATCAAGTGGGTCTACTGCTGGACTGCAAGTCTAGCAACAGTCCAAGGCAATAGGCGTCCCACATAGGGGTGGATGGTCTAAGGCCCGGACGGCCTGACCAACATACATCAAGGTGGGCCCCACATGTGGACGTCCACCAAGGAGTGGACACGTCCACGTGGACCACACTAAATGGGTGGACGGATGGATGAAACACTACACCATGGTGGGCTCAAGGGGGGTGGGACGGGCAGCCCATGCTGGACGTTAACCCCACTTGGGACGTCCAACAGGACTACTGGCCCAACAAATATGCCCCTAAAGTGAATGGTCTAGATGTATTGATGCACATGGAAAGGGTCCTAACAAGGTGGGCCACCAAAAAGAGTCATTAGAGAGCCACACACACATGATTTAACAATTTACAAAGAAGTGGATGGTAAGGTCCAAAAAAATTCTGCTGCAAAAATTATGTTGCTACCCTTAACCTGTACACCCGATTAGAGTGGGCCCAGGTCCACCAAAAATTAGGAAATTATGGGACCAAGATCCCCTTATATGTATACATCAAGGTGGGGTCCCCAAAAGTGGCCCACCATTTCAAAAAAAATTTAATATTTTAAGTTCTTCATCATGTAGAATGGCTGGACAGTCGAGAAAAATCTGGACCGTCCAACCCTCTTGGCCCATTCTTTTGGATGCTCAAACAAGGGTAGATGGAGGTGGGATTTGGTACACCTTTAGGTGGGGTCCACACCTCCGAAAATAACCCAATAGTGGGGGTAAAAAACCCCTCTAACCACCCCATAATCCATGCTCAAAATAGTCCAAAAATTAGTCTAGAATATTTTCTGGACAACAATATATATCTGAATAAAACTACCCAAAATATTAATTAAAAAGGGAAATACCTCATTAAATTTGTGTTATGGTCCATCTTAGTGGGCCCTACAAATATCCAAACCAAACCCCCTTCCTAAAATTCATTACATGCACCACATATGGTGTAAATGGGACACCAACGTCCATAATGTGGATAACAATAGGCTTCTACGATATTTGGATGGTTTGGACATTTCAAGGCCACTAAGTGGGCCACACACTTCAGAAATTAGATAATGAGGAAAGGAAAAATCAAGATCCGGCCATAAGAGAGGGTCTCCGCCATTATTGAGGCCCTCCCTTCATCTTAAACATTCACATCATCTACTATGTACATTTACAATGAGGATCATAGACATGCATGGAATAAAAATTCAAATCTAAGGTGGGAATGCTATCCCCACCAAGATCTAGGGTCTAGATGACCCCACAAGGAAATGCATCAAAAGAAAAAACCATGATGGGGTCCATGGGGAATGGCCCCATCCATGGAACATGTATGTAAGAAGGATGGGCCATAGGCCACATCCATGGAGACTTGGGGCATCCACCATTACTTGATGGGCCCCACAAGTATCCTAAGAGGAAAAAGAGGAAGATCTAAGATAAGAAATCAAAAATTCTAGGCTAAGTGCACACCCACCTAAAAGGATCTTCACAAAAACTCCAACTCCAAGCTCCTTAGGCTCTAAGGAAGGTAGATCTATGATGGAGATCACTTTTCAAGGGTTGGATGAAGTGAGATTAAGGGGAAAAGTTTTTAGAAAAAAAAGGTGAAGGGTAGGATGTTTTTGGGTTTATTACAAGGGAGAGAGAATGGAGAGAATGAGAGAGAAAGAGGAGGGAAGGAGAGTTATAGCAAGGAAATGATGGGTTTGCTAGAAAGAGAAGAAGAATGATGAGTTTTCTCTCCTTGAGAAGAGAAAAATTCAGATTTTTGCTAGGAAAGAGGGATTGGGTTAGAGCAACACATCATGAGTTTTCTAGAAAAGAGGCTATCCTTACCTTGGTTAGAGAATCTCCATCATTACTAGCTATAGGGAGGTGTAGGGTAGGCTAGACACTAGACTAGGCTAGGCACATGAAACCTAGGGTGGGCCTTTCTACCTAGGGAATTGTGCATATTCCACTAAGGTGGATCCCACACCAATCAAGGGCTAAAAATTAAAAATGGTACATCTTTTGATCTACCCGTTACCGCACAAGTCGCGGCGTTAGAACTGTAGTGACGATGCGGTCGCTATGGTGCAAACCTCGGGTCAGATTGGATCAAATTTTTACAACGAGACTTAAAGATGACCGCAAATATAATCTACAGGTTGCGGGTCACCGAAATTTGACCAGTAGGACCGCGGGACCTAACGGAGTAGAAAGGACACTAAGGCTAAAGGTCTTACAAAAGTTGTCTTACAAACTATTAGGAATCAAGATTTTAATAGTCTTAAGTAATTGAGAGTAATTGTTTAATTATTCTACATTATATTAAAATATTTTATATTATACTATTCACCCCCTATAGGACATCAATAGCTCATCCTTTCACCAATGCATTGTGGGCTTACCGTACCACATACAAAACCTCTATTGGTATGTCACCCTTTTGACTTGTCTATGGGAATGCTTGACATTTGCTTGTGGAGGTGGAACATAAAACATATTAGGCTTTAAAAATTTTTAACTTCAATATGAATAAAGTTGGATCGCTGATCAAATTACGATTAAACGAACTTGAAGAAATCCAGAATGATGCTTATGAGAATTCTAGGATATACAAAGATCGAATGAAAGTGTTTCATGATAGGAACATTTTGCAAAAAGGTTTTGAACCCAATTAGAAAGTCTTATTGTATAATTCGAGAATTCATATTTTTTTTTCAAAAAATTGAGATCTCGTTAAACTAATCCCTTTAAAGTCAAAATGCTATATCCTTGTAGGGCTGTTGAGATAGAGAATTCGATGAATGGTAACATCTTTAAAGTGAATGGTCATCGTCTTAAAACATTCATTAAGAATTTTAATTCAAAGGATATGTCCATCCTTTTGATTGATCCTGTCTATCAGTACCGACCTTCTAGTCTCATGGAGGTCCTTCTATCAAGTAACTGCTTTTTCTTAAGGATTAGAATAGTAAGTTTTAGAATTGTATTTTTTTTCATACTAATCCTTTTAGATATTGAAGACTTCATACCATTTCTGTGATCTTCCTCAGGTACTATCTTTCTTGCTCACTCCTCTTTTATTTTTGTTGTCTCATGTTATGGTGAAGTGCATATTATTTACATTAAGGACAATATAGATTTTGGGTTCCGAGGGGGGGGGGGGGGGGGGGGGGGGGGGGGTGTGGCGGGGGGTGGGGTGAGATTAGATAAGATGACCTAATTAGTATTTTCAGTTTTGGCAAATTTCTTGGAAATTTTTAGTTTCAAAACTCTTTTTGAATATTGATATTCAGTGTAATTAAGTATATTTGAGTTATTATGATAAAATATAAAACAAAATTTTAAAATATAGAGTCTAGTTAATTAGTAGATTTTTGAATAAAGTTCTTCTTAATAAATTGATTAATAGAAAGTTTAAACATCAATTTAGTGTAGTTCACAATTCACATCTAACTCATATTATGTGAAGTTAAATTGAACACCTAAATTTAACTTGATGATTGCTTAAAAAGTGTTAGGAACCAAGTTTGGAGATCCTTATCTTCCTTAATATAAAAAGAAGAGGAAAATGACCAACTTAAAAATTAGCTGAATTTAAAAAAAAAGGCTACTTATTGTTTGTGTTTAAATGAGAAAATAATACAAAATACAAAAAAGAGAAGAAAGGAAAAGAAGATAATATAAAAGCCATCGAAGTAAAATTAAAAAAAAAAAGCCAAAAAAATAAGTGAAAAGGAGATGATCAGAATCAGTAACTTGTGTTGATCTGTCCACTTTGAGTTAATAGTTATGGAGATAATGCTAACTTTTATTGATTATAAGTTGGATTCCATTAAGCACAGAAGGAACTTGATATTTGGATACATTATATGAATTGATTGATGAAAGAGAACCCATTTTAAATATCTACTAGTGATATTAGATTCTAGATTGTCGATATTTCATTCCTATATCTTTGAATTTTACTCATATGTATAGGATCGCATAAAATGTTATTTTTTAAGAAAGGTTTGAAATTACTATTTTGGGAGATTAATTTTTTACATGTTTTTCTTGGGACTAACAAAATGATGGTTGGGGTGTATATTGAGTGTGAAATATTATATATTTCTCCCTTGTTATGCATTAGTTTTATGAACATAGATGTGTTTAATTGATCTAATTACATGTGTTTTCCTTTGCGAAGTGATTTGGAGAGTTAAGATAAAAAGTATGCTTAAAGTGATTATTTAATGCTCAAATAATTACCAAGTGAAGGATTGAATCTATGGGGTTTAAGGCTGAAGAATTTAAGAACTAAAGATCCATGGAAACTAAGTAAGGAAGAAAGAAAACTGAGGATTCAAAGTGAAGAAAATCATAACAATAGAAAACGATACTTCAATGCCATCAAAGTAAGTTTTAATGCCATCAAAGCCCTACTCGATCACATTACAAAAATTAGAAATTTTCAATTTTGTTGCTAGACATATTGTCGATGTCATTGAAGGATGTTCGATGCCATTGAAGAAGGTTTAACTCCATCAAAGGCAACTCGATTCCATAAAAAAAATCCATTAATTTGAAAGTTCAATGCTAGACAATTTCCTATTTTCATTTTATTCCATCAAAAGAGCTTCGATGCCATCATTGGAACTTCGATGAGAGTTTGATGCCATCGAAGTGACATCGAAGATACGAAAAGCTGCATAAATTCAAGTTAGTTTGGGGTCGGTGTAGAATAAAACTATATAAAGGGATATTTTATGCTTTTCTAAACACAAACTAAGGTAGAAGGAGTAGAGTAAAGAGTTGTGGAGCTTCAAGGAGTCCTCTCTCTTCTCTAATCCTTTAGTTTTAGTTAGTTTTATATTTTCATTTGAAGTTTTAGTTTAATCATGTCTTTGATTGGTGAATCTCTTAGCTAGAGCTAAGAGGTGAAGGTTGTAATTCTTCTTAATGTTTAGCTTGCTTTGATTCAAGTTATTTAATTTGAATGTTGAACAATTCATTGATATTTGATTTGAATGAATATATATCTTTAATTTATTTTGATCAATTGTTGATTCTAGGCACATTAGATGCTTAAGAAAGCTAAGAATATTTTCTTATTTATTTTGTAAGGTATTATTATGTAAAATTCATCGATCTATCATTGACACTAGGAATTATAGATTCTTTGAATTCCCTGTAATCAAATCGCTAATACTTTATGAGGGAATAAATTTAATAAAAGCTCAAATCTTTTTTAAAGTTTATGAATGATGATTTAATTGCTCTATTATTTGGATTGATAGGATATGACTTCGATTCTAGTTGTGTGATCCAAGTAAATTAATATTAAAATGGTTATGAGTGGATCCTTAGTGTTCTAGTATTCTATTTCTGATAGTTTCTTCTACAATTACTATTTAGGACCGGATTTTAGAGTTTAGATTTTAGTTTTAGTTCTAACGTATTTTAAAAATTGCACAATAGCAAGTCCCTGTGGATACAACCTCAGTCTCACAACCTTACAGGGTTCATGAACACTAAGTCTTACCCTTCAATGGCCTCATTGCCAACTCCAACTGTTCCACCCTGTCTCATGCATAAGAGAGAGTGAGAGAGCGCTCGCTATTTTACTTCTTTTAACAATTGAAGTTTTGGTACTCTTGTGGCCTATGTAGACAATGTGTACACTTTGGTGGGTCTCACCAGATGTCCATTTAGGTGATCCAAATGACCTAATCCAATGCCCATTTTGCTGAGACTACATGTGGACCATAATGTTATCAATAAAGAGTACAATGCTTACCTCTTTTTCCCACTCTTTCATGGTACAATTCCCGCCAAGGAATCACTCACTACGAAGATAAAAGATCTTTTTACGTGTATTCCCCTACAAAACACACACACACACAAGAGAGGGGGAGGGAGAGGGAGAGGGAGGGAGGGAGAGGGAGAGGGGAGAGAGAGAGAGAGAGAGAGAGAGAGAGAGAGAGAGAGAGAGAGAGAGAGAGAGAGAGAGAGAGAGAGAGAGAGAGAGAGAGAGAGAGAGAGAGAGAGAGAGAGAGAGAGAATGCTTCCCTACATGTATTCCCTTAAGAAAATGCACAAGAGAGAGAGAGAGAGCACATGCTTCCTTACATGTATTCCCCTTTTATAGAAAAAACACACAAAAGAGAGAAAGCACATGGTTCCCTAAATGTATTCCCCTTTTACAGAAAACACCCACGAGAGAGAGAGAGAGAGAGAGAGAGAGAGAGAGAGAGAGAGAGAGAGAGAACTTTTCTATGTGTTCCCTTTTTTTCAAAAAACACACAAGATAGATCGTACATGAATCAAGAGCCTAAAAGAACTAAGCTTCAATGTACACATGCATTTGTATGTGCTCACATAAGAGGAGAGAGGTGATGTGTAATGATCTGAGATTTTGGCACTTGTGGATGTACATATACATGCATCCACCCACATATCCATGCATACATCCATCCTTCGATTTATACAAGATGTCACCATTGATATGGATCAATTTGATAGTGCGAACCATTGAATTAAAATTGCATTATTTTGGTGTGTGTGTGTTTATATATATATATATATGTGTGTGTGTGTGTGTGTGTGTGTGTGTGTGTGTGTGTGTGTGTGTGTGTGTGTGTGTGTGTGTGTGTGTGTGTGTGTGTGTGTGTGTATATGTGAATGTGTACTCCCTTCACCTATACACTTAAAACCACCCATTAATGCATTAAGTAGCTCAAATCTAACTATGAAGCATATGTTAAACTCACACATTCATTCATCATAAAATTGACGCGATCACCTATTCATCTATCCATTTTTAAGATTTGAGTTCAATTTATTAAATGATTAATTTAGGCCGTTAATTTAATGATCTATCTATCTAATTTAACTAAAAATAAATCTTAGACCTACCTAAACGTGAAAGTACCCATAAAATAACTTATATGACATTCTTAAGATTCATATTAGATTCTTGTTTTGATCTTAACTTTAAACAAAGTATTTTCATTGTTTATACATATGATTTAATTCTAGAAATTTTGATATTTGGGCTGGATAAGATCCCACGATCTGTTATGCTCACACCCTCAATAACAGTGTTTCAGGGCTCAGAGTTTAATCGGGGCAAAGCAGAACGAAGATCTAACCATTGGCTTAGTTATAGTACTTATATCTCTATTTGTATTTGGAAAAATAATGTATAACATAAATTTAGAAGTGAGTCTATACTGATGTGTTATTCATTGTATTGAATGAATGTTTGTGTATTGTAATGATTTTTTTATTATTATTATTATTTTTTAATGTGGTTGTGGATGTTTGAATATTAAATCATGACTTAGGATTCAGAGTCAGGTCTTGCCAACTCGGGCATCAAATTTTGGGACATGACAGGTTGGTATTAGAGCTTAGGGAGTAGATTTTTACTGAGGACCTTACTTATGGGTTACACTAGTGCATAGGTTTACGTTGTAGTGAAACTACAATAATTTTGATTAATGTGATTATGGAATTTAAATAAGAGTTTAAGGAGGGATTTTAGCTGGGATTAATAGTGGATTTTAGAGAACCTAGAGTTTTCTTTAATTGCACACACCTAGGCACATCAACAATAGGTGCACCTTATATCTATTCTTGTTGTATATTATTGATTGTGATGTGATTATTGTTTGTTCTTGATTTATGATTTTTTTTTGCATATCCTTTTAGTGGATTCCGTTTAAGAATATCATAGTGGCCCGTGAAAGCGTGGTTGTGAGTACGATCGAATCTCGAGGACAAGATTCTTATAAGGTGGGTAGATTGTAATAACCCCAATTTTTATAGTAATTTACTCACACTTATACTCACACGAAACTACGACACATGGAACGTAATGGATATCTGACACACCATTGATTATAAAAGAGTATCTTCACCAATCTTTTTAGGGGTGCTATCAAATTTCAGGGACAAAATTCTTGTAAGGGTGGTAGAATGTAATGACTCGAGATTTTAGTACTTGTGCATGTACTTGCATGTACATACACATGCATCCATCTAAGCGTACATACATCCTTCAATTTATATAGGATGTGACCATTGATATGGATCGATTTGTTAGTGTGATCCATTGAATTATAATTGCATTATTTTGGCATTTATATGTGTGTGTGTTCGCGCACACTCCCTTCACTTATATACTTACCACCCATTAATGCATTAACTAGCTCAAAGCTAGCTGTGGAGTACATGCTAAACTCACACATTCATTCATTGTACAATTGATTTAATAACCTATTCATCCATCCAATTTTAAGATTTTAGTTCAATTTATTAAATGATTAATCTATGCCATCTTAGTCTGTTGATCTATCTATCTAATTCAACTAAAAACACATCTTAGGCCTATCTAAACATGAAAGTACTCATATAGTAATCTATATATCATATTAGACTCTTAACCATCTAATTATTTTCTTGTATCTCAACCATCCAACCATACATCGCACTTGTATCCTTCAACTGGGCCACCCAAATACAAAAGTAAACCATCCACATCATACCCCTTGAGATACACTTAAAATTTACTGGTTAGTTCACAAAGGATAGTTACACATTATTTTAACCCTTAGACCAATGCAAGTCCATTAAATGCACCTTGATCACCGTTGAGAGATCAATGTCCATATTACACTCAATGGAAGAATACATCAAATAGTGCACCATGGTCAAATTTTTCTTTAAATTCAATGGTACAATTTGAGTCTACGCTCGGCAGAAATTTCAAATATATATATAAGAGCTGGCCTAGCTGTGATGTCCTTATAATGAATTTTTTTTTCTTTTGTTTGAATTAGTCATTGTGAGACTCATTAAGCCAGTCTCATAAGCAATCTGGATCATCCATTCATCAACAGCTTCATAAACAACCGTCCAATCTTTTTTTTTTTAATTACAAAGCTATCCCTACCATAATTGTGACCCATCCAGAAACCATGACCATCTATTCAAAATATTAACTTAATACCGTTCCATAGCAATTTGAATTGTCTATCATCGAGACCACAAAGTCAGCATTATAATGGATGGTGTGTTTTATCTGATCCATCTTGTAAACACACGTTTACACATCTTTAAAATAAAAATAAAATAATAATGTACATGGGAATATTCACATTTCTTTAAGAGGAAAATAAGATGAGTTGGAGTGAATTTATTGTGAGACCTGACCCAAGTTTGTATGTGTGCATGTGTGTGTGATTATGCATCTCGTTCATTTTGGTCCCGCTGTCCTACAGGTTGAATTCTGGCAACCCGCGACCCTTGGGTAGTGTTTGAGGTCGTCCTTGAGTTCGGCCATGTAAACCCGACTCGGATTGACCCAAGACCTATGCCATTGTAATCGCATCATTGCCGCGGTTCCATCACCGCGTCTCGTGCGTAAATCTGATGTGTGCATCAAAAGTTATAGGCTGCACATTATTTGGGCCATTGATCACTATGTGGGACCCACCTGGTGCTTGTGTACATTTTCCTAGGTGTACCCACCCTAGTTCCATCATTTCTTATGAGAGCTATCATTACTTATAGCCATCTAGTCAACTCTCTTACAAGCCATCATAGATTTTCTTCCCAAAAAGGTCATCATGAGCTTCCTTCCCAAAAAGCAATGATTTCCTTACATTGTAATAATGAGTTCTCTACAACACTCTATCTTCTTCTCATATCCTTTATTTTCTCTCCTTTAGCAACCCAAGAGAAAGCCCTTGGATGTCCCCCATATTTCAGTTACTCCAGCCCATTTTCTCTTAGAAACCTCCCAATCTAACCTTTGAAAAGTAATCTCAACCATAGAGCTGTAACCCTTGGAGCTTAAGGAGCTAGGAGATAGGAGAATCTTGAAGATCGATTAAGGTGGGTGGACTTAGTTTAATATTTTCTTATTTTCTTGTGATAGATTCTCCTTTATCTTATCCTTAGAAACTTGTGGGGCCCATCAAATGATGATGGAGGTCCCCCATGTGTCCAATGGCCCATTCCTTTACATGCATGTTCCATGGATGGGGCCATTCTCCATGGACCTCATCATGAAATTTTTTCTTAGATGCATGTCTTTTAAGGGTCATCTAAACCATAGATTTTGGTGGGAAAGACATCCCCACCATTAGATTGATTCCTAACTCCATGTATGTTTTAGATCTAGATTGTATATGATCTAATGAATGACATGAACGTGTTGTGATGAAGGGAGGACGTCAATAGTAGTGGAGATCCTCTCTTGTGGCCGAACCTTCATTTTTTTCTTATTTTATCTTTCATTTCTGATGTGTGTGGTCCACTTGAGGGCCCTGGAATGTCCAAACTGTCCAAGCAAGGTGGACGTCCATGGTTGTCCATTCCTTGGACGTTGGCGCCCTAATTTGTCCATATCGGATGCATGCAATGGGTTTTATAAAAATGATTTGATTTGGATGTTTGTGGGGCCCACTTAGGTGGACCACAATGCTGATTTCATGGGGTGATTCCTCTTATTTGGGTTCCCATGCTCAGTTCATTTCATATATGTGTTGCTGTCCAAAAATTTTCTAGACAGTTGCTGGATGGTTTTTGGGTCAGGATTATGGACTGATAAGAGGGATGTTTCACCTCCATTGATAGATGAATCTTAAAGGTGTGGACCCCACCTTGATGTGTGTTGAATTCCACGTCCATTCACCCTTGGTTGATCACCCAAAAAGGTGGGCTAAGAAGGTTGGTTAGTCCAGATTTTCTGGACTGTCCAGCCACTCTGCATGTTGTAAAAACATAAATATCAGCTTGTTTCAGAAATGGTGGGCCACCTTTTTAGACCCCACCTTATTGTATACTTGTATAGGGATGTTGGCCTTATATTTTCCCAAATTTTGGCAGACCTGGGCCCACTCTATTGGGGTGCACAAGTCAGGGGTAGCAATATTATTTCAGTAGGAATTATTTCTGGACCTTGCTGTCCATAATTTGTATGAATTAAATAAAATACTTATACTACCTCAAAAATTTTAAAATTTTTTAGAGAAAAGTCCCACCCATGGTAGGACCTACCTACAAAAGTTTGGGGCCAATGGACCCTTTTACACACCATGGTGGTGGCTGGACTGGCCCACTATAATGTGGTGCTAAGATTAGGCAGAATTTCAGGACATTGAATTCTTTAAATGAATTAAAATATTTTTAGTGGTCCAAAAATATTAAACTTTTTTGTAGAAATGATACACTCATGGTAGGATGTACCTACCAATTTTTGGGGCCAACGAACCCCTGTGCACACCGTGGCAAGGGCTAAACCGTCCCACAATATTGGGACATCTAGGTCAGTTCGATCTTCTGGATAGACTATTTTATTTAAATTAATTAAAATACTTTTAGGTGTACAAAAATCTTAAAATTTTGTAGGGATATGAAGAACCCATGGAAGTATCACTCTGCAAAATTTTAGAGCCATCGGACACTTTGATTGTTCGCGGTACGGCCTGGAGTGGCCCACTAGGCAGTGACGCCCAGGCTGGGGTATTCAGCCTGCTTATCTCATCATCCATCCATGTGGGGTCCTTAAGGGATTTTATCATCTTCCCCTTTAGTCGTTTCCATCTCGAGCCCATTTGGATGAGATTCTAGGCTAAATACCTGGGCCCATAGGGCTGCGTACACATAGGCATCCCTGTCTTGGGCTACTGTTGGGCCTGCAATCCAACGGCACAACCCACTTAATATATGAGCTATACATTTCCCCCTCTCATCTGATGTGACCCACATGATGTATGTGGGCCATCAGAAAATAAATATACTATAAATTAATTAAATTGCTGAACTTCAATAACCCAAAAAATGGGTGGGCTAGAATTTAGCAATGAGCCAAACAATCATTACCTATAAATGTTTGTTTTGGGGCAATATGGCCCACTAGATTTGAGGAGGATTTATGTCAGTTATCTTACCATTTTAATTTTATTTTTGGGCTTAATTAGTGCATGATTAAAGGCCCATTCCAATTGGAATCTTATTGGGCTAGTCTTCTAATTAATTGATGGGCCTTATAGCCTTGGTTGGGCTGGAACTTTTGATAGGCCCGTTGGACCCTTGGGTCCTATATTTATCATGCCATTGTGAATGGTCTTATGGGCCAAATACTTAAGTAGTTGGGCCCTTACTTGCCCCCTATAATAAATCTATACTTGGGTCGAGATGTGAGGCTCAACTTACTTATGTTAAATATAAGGATTTCCCATATGTTGGGATAATAGGTTGCCCATTAGGCCCACCACAATGAGTGAACCCATGACCTTTATGGTTGGGCCCTAACCTTGCTTAAGGGCCCACCAGGTGGCCCACTAGGCCATGGATTGATTGGGCCTTAGGCTTTTCTTTACATACATAGTAGGCTACCTTTTGGGACCCAGTTGAGGTTAGATGTCCTCCTTGGTGGCCCTGAGGTAGGCCCATGAGGCTCTTATAGGTGGTTGAAGGCCCACCTTGGACCTTGTTAGGCCCGTTTCCTCCTTGAGGTTATAGGACTCTCCTAACTTGTGGGTCATCCCAAATTGTTGAGCCCCCACTAAGAGAACTTAATTTCTCCTTAGAGTACCTGTCTATATATATCTTGTCATTGTCCCTCCTTAGGAAGGAGGAATGCATATTCTACAGGTAGCACACTTATGTCGTTGTGACCCATATGCATCATTTGTGTTAATTGATTGCAGTGTATGGTGGTCATAAAGGGATGAAGTTTCTCCCCTTGTGCATGTTGAGTGCCTGAAGCTTGTGCATGATCTGTATGTGTGTCTCATGCATTGACATTGCATTTCATGATGATATCACCCTTGATTTATCAGGGCCTCGCCTTCACAGGGATATTCGTGGATGGCTGGATGTGTGGACACCGAAAATGATACTTAAGCATGGCGGGTGCAAAGGATTCCCATGGGTGCAATTTCTAAAACTTCCATGGTACTAAGGATCAGCCACAACGCCGTGACCGAGTGGAAACTATGAGCACACGAGGGCCTTATACCATTAGGCCGCGACTCCCACTGTCATGTAATCGGTTGGGTAAGCGCGTGGCCTTACCTTCCCGGTGTGAGGAGGCATTTCTAGGTTGAGTCTAACCAGCTCGTGAAATGGGTCCGCTGTCATCGAGCCCTGTTGGTGATTGGCTGTCAACGGGCTGAAATTGTGATGAAGACCGCTTTAGTTGAAGTAGGAATAGGTCAGTATATCTTAGAGGGGGTGAATAGGACTTTTTAAAGTTTTTATAAATTATTAAAGATCCTTATCACACTAATCCTATCACAGAGTATTGATTAGGATTACTCAACCTTAACTCTACTGGCTTCCAAGCCTGATAGAGGATCCAATCATAAACTATTTAAAAGACAAACAATGTATAGATGAGGTGTGATGGATATGAATGTGTGTGCATATGATATGATCATATATAAAGACATTCAAGGCAATCACATAAATGAAAGATAATATCAAACTCAAACACAGTCATTTTATAGTGGTTCGACGACTTATCTACTCCACTCCCGGCTTCCACACTCAATCCTTGAGTGACCGAATTTCACTAAGGAGGTTTTCCATGGTTCACCTCAAACCTAAAGTTTTAAATCAGGTTCACCTTTAACTTTTATAGAGGTTTCTACTCGGTTCACCTTAAACCCTGGAGTTTTACTGGCATACTCCTAACCAGATGTTTATGCCCACACAGGACAAGGGTCCACACAACGCACCCTGAGGTTTCTATTCGGTTCACCTCAAACCCTAGAGTTTTACTGGTGTACTCATAACCAGATGTTTATGCTCTCCACAGAGCAAGGGTCCACACAACGCACCCCTCACGTACACTCCCGTCGGAGGCCTCCTTCGAGGACTTCAAATGGTGAGCAACACTTAAAACCCAATCCTAAAAAGGAATGATCGCAAGTGTCCTCTGGACTCTTAGTACTTACAGATAAGTTGATGAGTCCCTTTCAGCACAGTAATGAAGACCTTCTACTTGTTGATGAAGAGTCTTCCGCTCCCTTGATCCGCAACACAAAGATGTATACATGCTAGGCTTAGGTTGGGTCAAGGTTATGATGGAATACCATTCTAAGAATTTTCCTATAAGGAGAATAGAGTTGTTCCCATCATTCATGCATTCAAGGCATTCTAGCTTAATGATGTGTCATTAAGGCAGTAGCTGAAGGATCCTTGAATGCAGAAGTTCATTCCCCAATCCACTCTATGAGATATCAATGATGAGGGTGGATTGAAGGATGAACTTCCTGAGAGAAAGGGCTTAAGGTAAATGATAGGAAGGTTAAAACTCTCAAAAGCACTCTCTACTTTCTCTGCCAGCAATAAAGACTACTCTCTCTATTTATAGGCAAAAGGTTCTAACGGATATAAACGGTCATATTTATGACAGAGTTCTATATCATCGAGCAGTCGTCGATATGATCGAGCGTATACTCTCGATTGTATCGGCCGACCTGTCGATGATACAAACTCAATTATCATTTCACTTTTGGAAACCTTTCGCCAACTGGTCGATGGGATCGAGACACACATCGATGTTATCGGATTTCAAACTTCGATTCCATCGAGTGATGGTTCGATCTATCGACAGGTGAAAAATAAGAGAGAAGCTTTGAAGAATTTCAGGGTCATAGATATGATCGGGGAATAGTCGATGTCATCGAAATTTGTACATCGATTATATAGGAGACCTTGTCGATGGGATCGAGAAATCGTATAGATTTACATGTAAGCTTGCTGGACGATTTATGTCCTGACTCGATCTAATCAACTTGGCCTCGATATGATCGATATACGAATATCGATTTATCGACAGGCACCCCGATCAACATTAAAAGCAACCTGAAATTCATGCTTGTGAGAACATGCACCTCACAGTCGATATGATCGACTGACTCCCGATATGATCGATATTTGAGTTCAGATTGAATCGGACAGTCATCGATATATCGAAGCAAATGTTAGTTTTCTTTAAAAAAACAGGGGCGCCGAAAAGCAGTCTGTCGATTATATCGATCCACTTCAGATATGATCGATATTCGAATATCGATGATATCGACACTTAAGTCGATATATCGATAAATCGTCCAGATGATTGTTTTGATTGCTGGACGCATTCTGTCCTCAGTCGATTGTATTGATTGAGATGCCGAGGACATCGACAAAGCTGGCCGATCATATCGAAGGGGTAATCGATATAATCGACAGTGTAAGAAAAACTTCACTGATTTTCCTTTTTGATAAAAAGCTTTCTTACACAGAAACCCTAAGATGTTCTAGTTCTTTTTAAGGGTTTAATCACTTGGTGTTTTGGGACATGGGTTGTAAGGCTATGATTTACCTTTTGGCGAGCTTCCACACATTCAAATGAGGCAGATGCTTGACTTGATCTTCTTGTTAGGTGCTGTCGTCTGACTGACTCAACTTACAACGTAATTGACAAACTAGGGCACGTAGTAGGTGCACTTTCAATCTCCCCCTTTGTCAATTACGTGATAAAATACCCAAAACACCCTAGGAACATATCTAAACAGATACATCCTAAATTGTGTGTACATATATTAACCAAATTTTACAAATTCTAAACTCTCATGTACACACCCAATAAACTTCTCCCCTTTAATTCAAAAACTCCCCCTTACTTGTTGCGGTTGCTCCCCCTAACACCTGCAACAAAGATATACAATTTTCGCTCAGGGTGTTTGAATTGTTCTTCCCCTTTTTGTCAGTTATTAGCAAAGGTATAAGACGTGATATTGACTGAAGATTGAAGCATATGGGAGAACCAGAGATAGATGTATATAAATGAAGACATTAATGAAGACAGTGTAAAACATACATCAATGAAGCAGTCAGTATGAAGTTAATAGATAAGTATTCAGACCATAACCTTAAGAATGCAATAAACCAGGGAGAAATTCAAATGGAAGAAGTAAAAGAACTAGATTAAGCCATATTTAAGCTGCCCAAGATTGGCAGAAATATTCAATGCTGCCCCAGACGACAGCAATATAAACCAACAATAAAAAGTATTTTAGCCCAACCGTGGGCAAATTCATCCAACAAGAAACCAGAAAAAAACTTATCATGCACTATTGAAAGCGTAGAACATTCAAAAAATACTGATGTTCATACGCAGAAATAAGAGTAAGGGTGCATGAAAGCTTGTATGAAACCGGCATCAAGGAGCAGAGTGAGATGACATCGTGTCGTCCCGTCAGCATGTTAGTAAATCCACCAACTATTAGACCGTGCTCTGAACTCCTTGAACCATTCGTTCCAGAATAGTGAGGCGCTCCTTCACTGAGTGCATGTCCTTTTGAATGGTCCCAATCCTATCCAGTTTAAGCCTTTTTCTATACCCGGTAGTTGATGTGGACGGTGCAACATCTGGTCCAAGAGGTGCATTCTCAGCCATTGCATCGCCTTCCATGGGATCACCACCTTCTCCTCCTTCCGCTTCAGCATGAATTTCTTCCTCAGTTTCCTCCTTGTATTTATGAAATGTCAGATCCATTTTTCGAATATTTTTCTTATTGAAAACTTTGAGGGGAAAAATCGGATCAATTGTAGAAGGAAAGCCAATGCTCTAACAGATTCTACTAACAATCCAGGGATATGACAGATGCAAATCTCAGGACGTGTGGATTGCATTGACAAACTGATTTACAATTAAGGTTGGAAGGTAGATATTCGTCCCGGTCACGATAGAGTAGATTATCATCACCATAAGGCTTGTTAGATCTGATCTGTTCGTGCTTCTTGGGTACAGATTGGTGGTGAAGATCCCATGCATGACTCTGAACCGGAGTTCCATATACCTAGCTTTCAGGGCATTCCCTTGATACCATGGGATATCTCGGTTATGGCATAGGTATTTGGTTATTTTGGAGTGCACGTCTGAAAAGTCAAGATCCCAGTTTGGAAGGCCTACTGGATCCATTTATAGATTGAGAATCTGTGCTATGGTGGAAGGAGTGATAAATACGTCATCCCCATCCATGGATACTATGAAGGAAGGAGGATCAGCCACCGGGGAATGACATGCAGCAAGAAAGTTTCGTGTTCTTTCCAGTTGGCATGGTCCACCAAAATCCAGGACGAGCAGCCAACCAATTGCAACAAATAGAGGTTCTAAGTTGTAAGGTGTTAAACACTCTCTGTCTACTTTTCTCTCAAAGATCAACTTCCTATTGACATATTTTGGTGGCCATTGGATAGTAGGAGGAGGAGGCACTGGTTGAGTTGGTTCAGGAATTTCGATTTGGGACCCACTGCGTCGTGATCTTTACCGTGTGGGGGTCCCTCTGTCCGGGATCCTTTCTCTCTCCCTTGAGGCAAGGACCTTTTGTCGAGTACCTCTTGATGATTCACCTGGACCGGATGCCACATTTTTGTCCTTTCCCATGTGGAAGAAAAGGCTATTTGAAATATTGGGAAAATGACAAAAAGAAATCCCGACAAACTAAGAGAAAGAGATTCTGATGATGGAAGAATATTACCTGGTTTGGAGTGAGATTTGGCTGGTCCTACCTGGCTTAGGATGATTGGTCGAGAGGATCGGACAGGGAAGACAGTCGAATCGCCATTTGAGAAACCTCTTTTTTTTTTTATTTTGCTCGCTTTTATTGGGCGCCATTTGTCGATCATATCGATCAACCCATCGATTGTATCGAGAAGTTGTCGATCGATTCTATCGAGACTACCCTCGATGTTATCCAAGGACACACGACTTTTTACATTCTGAACAACTGTCGATTGTATCGATCCTCAGTCGATAAAATCAAAGAAGACCGTTACTTGCTTTGAAAGTATGTACTATTTAGAATTTTCCTGATTTTGACATGCTATTGTATATTTCTTGACTTAATCAGTTTATGTATAAAAGAAAAAGAAACACCAGTTCTATACAAATATAAACATGATAATGTTTATGTACAAAAATTTGAGGTCTCCAACCTTAGATGTAACATTGAGGATTTAGCAAAAGTTGCATCATTTCACCAATTATCCAGATTTCGATGCAAAATCTGAATGTGTTCTTATATGCTCAGGAATTCAGGGTACAGAGTTCAGTTTTTCCTTCACTCTCCACCTTGAGACAGAAGTTTTTGTTGTGGTGAGTTTTGTTATCTTACCAACTCGATCTAGTGGTTTCTTCGTTCTGTCTTCCATTTTGGGTGATAAAAGGATATTTTGCATTACTCTGGTCCGATTAAGTTTATCAGTGTCATTTTGACCAGAGTTACAAGAAGTTATTTTTAAGCATTCAAACTTGTAATGTCCCATATCAACACACAAATGACAAACTGGAGACGTTCTTGTATTGCTACCTGAAGCAACTGATTTTCTAGTTTTCATTTTGATTTTCTCATACCCTAGGCCACTCTTATCTTTTCCAGGCCTTCCTATCCCTAACATTCTTTCAAGTTTTTCACCACTATGAGAAAATTTATAGTTTATCTCGGCAAATTTTCTGGATTTTTCTAGATCAATGCAAAGTGAGTGGTTCTCATTTTTGAGTTTTGCATTATCATCTCTTAGCAGTTCAGATTTGGTCATAAGTTCTGATAATTCTTCTTTTAGGGATAGGTTTTCTTTTTCCAATTGATCATTATCTGTAAGATATTGTTGCAAATCATTGGACAAATGTATGTTTATTTCTAAGGTTCTGTCCAAGTCTTTCTGCAACAATTTCTTTTTGTTTTCAGTCATGCCAATTTTCTTAAGGATGTGGATGCTATGATTGTATAGTTGATTATAAGCATCCTGCAATTCATTCTGCTCTTTATCTTCTTCTTCTTTAATTTCCTCATTGTCAGATAAAAATGATTCAGTGGCTAGTTGTTCTTCTTTTCTTTCAGATTTCATGGGAATAATTGAAGTGGTGGAGACCATAAGAAATTTCAAAGGTTTCTGATTTCCATCACTTCCTGAGTCATTGTTTTTTGAATTTAACTCCTCCGTATCATCCCATGTGGCAGCCATCGCCTTACCCTTAGTTTTTCTGTTTGGGCATTCGGTAGATAGGTGTCCATACTCATGATAGGCATAACACTGTGGTTCTCTGTTTCTTTTTTCAAATTCTCCTACTAAAGGTTTGTCATCCACCTTTCTACCTTTAGAGGGGCGGCTGCGATTCTTTTGAAAGAATCTTCTGAATCTTTGTGCCAGCAGAGCCACTTCCTCATCTTCATCTTCCTTTTCACTCTCACTGTCCTCATGTTTTGATATCTTAGAAGTTTTTAGGACAGTGTTTTTGGATTTTTAGGGTTGTGTGAAGTGTAGTTCAAAAGTTTGTAGGGAACCTACCGGTTCTTCTACTTTCATCTCATCAATATTCCTACACTCCTCAATTGTTGTTACCTTTGGATTGAAGCGTTCCGGTAAGGATCTTAAGATTTTTCTACATATTTTAGGTGCCGGAACCTTCTCTCCCAATCCACCCATGGAGTTACAAATGATGTTCAATTTTGTGAAAAACTCCATAAATGTCTCATGCTCTTCCATCCTGAGATTTTCAAACTGTGAAGTTAAGAGTTGCAGTTTAGATCTCTTCACAGTGCTTGTGCCTTCATGGGTTGTTTTCAATAAGTCTCATGCTTCTTTAGAGGTCCCACGCATACTTATCTGATTGAAAATGTCTTTGGACACGGCACAGTAGATGACGTTTATTGCTTTTGCTTCAGCATTTTGCTGTTCTTTGTCTAACGTCGTCCACTTCTCATTCGGTTTGGGTTTAGTGATTGTGGTTTCATTTTCAAGTACAATTTGTTCCGATGGTACCACATATCCTTTTTCAACTACATCCCAAACTTCATGATCTAAAGATCTTAGGAAGTAATGCATTCTGTCCTTCCAGTAAACATAGTTTGATCCATCAAATACTAGAGGTCTAGTGACAGATGAGTCCTCTCCTTTGGCCATATTTCTACTTTAGTTAAGATCACTCTCTTGGCGGTGAAGCCCTTAAAGAGAGACCCGCTCTGATACCAATTGAAATTGTAGTGAAGACCGCTTTAGTTGAAGTAGGAATAGGTCTGTATATCTTAGAGGGGGGTGAATAGGACTTTTTAAAGTTTTTATAAATTATTAAAGATCCTTATCACACTAATCCTATCACAGAGTATTGATTAGGATTACTCAACCTTAACTCTACTGACTTTCAAGCCTGATAGAGGATCCAATCACAAACTATTTAAAAGATAAACATGTATAGATGAGATTGTGATGGATATGACTGTGTGTGCATAGGATGTGATCATATGTAAAGACATGCAAGGCAATCACATAAATGAAAGATAATATCAAACTCAAACACAGTCATTTTATAGTGGTTCGACGACTCGTCTACTCCACTCCCGGCTTCCACACTCAACCCTTGAGTGACCGGATTTCACTAAGGAGGTTTTTCATGGTTCACCTCAAACCTAAGGTTTTAAATCAGGTTCACCTTCAACCTTTACAAAGGTTTCTACTCGGTTCACCTCAAACCCTGGATTTTTACTGGCGTACTCCTAACCAGATGTTTATGCCCACACAGGACAAGGGTCCACACAACGCACCCTGAGGTTTCTACTCGGTTCACCTCAAACCCTAGAGTTTTGCTGGCGTACTCATAACCAGATGTTTATGCTCTCCACAGAGCAAGGGTCCACACAACGCACCCCTCACGTACACTCCCGTCGGAGGCCTCCTTCGAGGACTTCAAATGGTGAGCAACACTTAAAACCCAATCCTAAAAAGGAATGATCGCAAGTGTCCTCTAGACTCTTAGTACTTACAGATAAGTTGATGAGTCCCTTTCAGCACAGTAATGAAGACCTTCTACTTGTTGATGAAGAGTCTTCCGCTCCCTTGATCCGTAACACAAAGATGTATACATGCTAGGCTTAGGTTGGGTCAAGGTTATGATGGAATACCATTCTAAGAATTTTCCTATAAGGAGAATAGAGTGGTTCCCATCATTCATGCATTCAAGGAATCCCAGCTTAATGATGTGTCATTAAGGCAGTAGTTGAAGGATCCTTGAATGCGGAAGTTCATTCCCCAATCCACTCTATGAGATATCAATGATGAGGGTGAATTGGAGGATGAAATTCCTAAGAGAAAGGGCTTAAGGCAAATGATAGGAAGGTTAAAATTCTCAAAAGCACTCTCTACTCTCTCTGCCAGCAATAAAGACTACTCTCTCTATTTATAGGAAAAAGGTTCCAACGGATATAAACGGTCATATTTATGACAGAGTTCGATATCATCGAGCAGTCATCGATATGATCGAGCGTATACTCTCAATTGTATCGGCCGACCTGTCGATGATACAAATTCAATTGTCATTTCGCTTTTGGAAACCTTCCGCCCACTGGTCGATGGGATCGAGACACACATCGATGTTATCAGATTTTGAACTCCGATTCCATCGAGTGATGGTTCAATCTATTGACAGGTGAAAGATAAGAGAGAAGCTTTGAAGAATTTAAGGGTCACAGATATGATCGGAAAAACAGTCGATGTCATCAGAATTTGTACATCGATTATATCGGAGACCTTGTCGATGGGATCGAGAAATCGTATAGATTTACATGTAAGCTTACTGGACGATTTATGTCCTGACTCGATCCAATCGACTTGGTCTCGATATGATTGATATACGAATATCAATTTATCGACAGGAACCCTGATGAACATTAAAAGCAACCAGAAATTCATGCTGGTGAGAACATGTGCCCCACAGTTGATATGATCGACTGACTCCCGATATGATCGATATTTGAGTTCAGATTGAATCGGACAGTCATCGATATATCGAAGAAAATGTTAGTTTTCTTTAGAAAAACAGGGGCACCGAAAAGTAGTCTGTCGATTATATCGATCCACTTCAGATATGATCGATATTCGAATATCAATGATATCGACACTTAAGTCGATATATAGATAAATCGTCCAGATGATTGTTTTGATTGTTGGACGCATTCTGTCCTCACTCGATTGTATCGATTGAGATGTCGAGGACATCGACAGAGCTGGCCGATCATATCGAAGGGGTAATCGATATAATCGACAGTGTAAGAAAAACTTCACTGATTTTCCTTTTTGATAAAAAGCTTTCTTACACAGAAACCCTAAGATGTTCTAGTTCTTTTTCAGGGTTTAATTACCTGGTGTTTTGGGACATGAGATGTGAGGCTATGATTTACCTTTTGGCGAGCTTCCACACATCCAGATGAGGCAGACGCTTGACTTGATCTTCTTGTTAGGTGCTGTCGTCCGACTGACTCAACTTACAACATAATTGACAAACCAGGGCACGTAGTAGGTGCACTTTCACGGGCGAGTAGTGAGATCTCTTACACTTGTTTGACTGTGCGGGTCTGTAGAGTAGTAGTCATTTTGCAGTGTAATGGACCCTAATGATTTCCTTATGATTGGAAATATATTTGACATGTGGGTTGTATATGAGCACTCATTACTTGTATTATTTTAGCATTGGCTGTATAAGCCCCTTTATGCATTGTCTTAGTATGGTGCCCAGTACTCATTGCATCGTATTCATGATAAGCCTTGATAAGGCTAGTGATATTCTCATTGAACATGATTCTCTTCTTATATCTCTTACTATTCTTCTGTACACTGTTATCACACACTTTCACTACCCTCTAAGCTTATATAAGCTTATGCATGATTGATGCATGTAGGTGATCTTAAGCAGGTTTCGTAGAGCGGCAAAGCATGGATTAGAGCTGAGCTTAAGGACCCAGTGTTGCTGACTTTCTCTCATTTTCTATTATCTTTTATATGTCCTTTTGGACCTTATGAAAGATTGTAAAAGTTCAAATTCTTAGTGAATTTTGTGTGTTGTGCCTTGTTATTCTTAGATATACTTGTTGTGATCTTGGGTATGCTCGTATTTAGAAATGATTCTATTGTTATGAAAATCCTCCTTGTAGGATCCCAGGATCGGAACCTACCTCAGGAGCCAAGAATGGGGTACTATGGAGGCTGTTGTGGCTAGAACCGACCATCGGGTTCCTTGTGAGTCTGGTTACCGAGTCTGGGGCGTGACATTTACATTTACCAAACTTATTCCACCATTAATTCATCTAACATTACATCTCAATCATCCATCACATTCAATGTCTAAATCCAATCCATCAGATTGACCAAGTGATTGTCCATGCATCCAATCCTCAAGCTAGCCATTCATCCGTCCATTAATCACCCACTAACATCTCAACTTTCCATCCACTATAACTTCACAATGTAAGAGATCTCCATAATGTAATAACCTAACTTCCTCCAGTTTTTCACCCCCACGATGCATACCATGCTATCATCTTCTTCTCCTACATAATCTCCTCGTAAACCACCTCTCATCTAAACCATTCAAATCATAATTTTTGATCAATATTTACCATACAGAATAACCATGATTCCTATGGTGGTACAGTTTGGTTTTTCTACTAATTAGTTAGAGAGGAAAAAAAAGGTAAGAAAAGAAGAAATAAGAAGTAATTAGATTAAAATTTTTATTTAGGATATTTTATTTAAAGTAATTAGATTAAAATTTTTAATTTAATTTCAGATAGTTTAACTTAAATTATTAAAAAATAATTTAATTCAATTGTTAATTTTATGAATTTATGGAATTAGTGTAATATATTTTTTTATAAAGATTAAAATCTGAATTTTAATTCTAAAATTTTAAAGAGTTAATTAATTTAAATTTTAAATGAACTCAAGTTTAAGAAAAAATTTAAAATTGAAACTAAATTGATTGGATTTTTATATTTCAAAATTTTGGTGATTAATATATATATTTAAAATTTTATTGGATTGAAATTTTAACAAAGTATAATATTAAATTTAAAACTTATAAATATTCTCCTTGTTGTTTATTTTTTTGGTTTAAATTAAAATTCAAATAAATTTAATAATTAAACTTAGATAAAAATTCTCAATGAATTATTAAAGAGAATTTAAAATTAGTTATAAAATAATCAAGTTTTTTCAATATATATAATTAACTTAACTCCAAAATCAGAATTTCAAGACTTAATTATAATTTTTAGCAAATCATCGGGCTTTGTCATGAATTTGTATATTGTTACGAAATACAGCCTATACCTTAGACAAAAAAAATCCAAAATTACAATCTATTATAATAAATAGCCCATTTTCAGATAATTTTATGGGATAAATTTTAACAGCATTGAATTTCTACAAAATTTATATAGAACTTGCATTATTGTAGGGAAATCTGATATATTAAATCATTTCATTATTGATTTTGGATTCATTTATAACATACGTGCATATTTATTTATTATGAAATTGTGGAAAAGAAAAGGAAAGAAAGAAAAAGATAATGGTATCATCAAGTAGGGCAATCATGTTCCTTAGGTAAAAAACCCTGATGCCAACAAGTAGACAATCATGTCCCTTGAATGAAAGACCCTAAAGCTAGCAAGTAGGGTAATTATGTTGTCACACCCCAAATTCGAAACTCGGGAACTATTACTTCTCAAGTCCCAAACTCGGGTCGGTGTAACTTCCTCGCCACTCGTCAGACTTGGTGAACAGTTAGCTAACTTCCCGTACACTAAACCCAGCTCATGGTGGATTTTTCTTTTGAATAGTTAACCTATTAGGCGGTTACACATTTCATACATAGTATTAACACATATCGAAGAGAAAAACCTTTTCGACATGTCACACATAATATGGTGCACCAGCTCAATAGTTGTCATGCCCTAAACTCGGAAACCGGGCTAAAAAAAATTTTGATTGCCAAATCTGGTGCTGACAGCCTCTGTAGTACCCCATTCTCGGCTTTCAGTTCCCATACATCAGATTCCAATCCTAGGATTCTACAAGGAGGATTTTTCAACGTACATTTATCTCATAAGAAGCATAACTACAAGTTAAACCAAATCACAAAGGTAACATCATCATCACATATCCACTAATATAAACAACTGAATACAGTGCTGAAAGAGAAATATACATATATTAAAAATTAAAGCTCCATAAGATCGCGCACACTCCAAGCTCAACGCTATTGCAGCCTAACACTACCTACACGCATTTATTGTACATAAGTTTATAAAAAGCTTAAAGGGTGGTGTAAGTGTGTGCGCAAGGTAAGTGCCAAGTATGCAATATCAGATCAATGTGAAAACATGCCGGTACATCCATAAATACCATCAGCCTTATCCAGGTCATGCGATGCAAACACATAATAAGCCAATATCATATACTGAGGAATCAATGCAATATGTAAATCCTGACGAGTCCACGAATACCGTCAGTCATATCTAGGTGAAGCATCAAACCTGCGTGTATCGCATGATCATGTGGGGGTAACTCCATCTTACAAGGAGTCCCATAAACATCTCAGTCCAATGGCATATGCTTTAATCAATCATCCCTCACAACATGCATACAAATGATGAGGTCCATAAAGGGACAGCGGATCAAGTCCAAATATCAAGATAGGCTCTAAACTACGGATACACCAAACCTGATACTGCATATCCTTCTGTCTACGCCAAGGAGTGATATAGACTGCTTTATCAAAGCTCACTGATTTAAAACGTGTCGCAATAGTTAAGAAAGGAATCTAACTTATAGCCCCAACTAAAACATCAAACAATGCTTCCGATGTGGGATAAAGTTCTACCTTCACTGTATGCACAGTAGCCTGCCAGAATAGTAGTGTGCCAATCACTAGTTACTCGCCCAGACCCTTAGGCCCCTCCCACATCAGTGTCCGCCCACGTGTACCCACCCACGTGTGCAACATTGACGGAGTGTCACAATATCCCCCACCGAGGGCAGAGCCAAGTCTAAGTACAATAAGTGGGCTTCCTTACCCTCTCTATCACGCAATAAACTAGATTTCCTTATGGGGCCCAATACATGCATAAGGTGGGCTCCAAGGTAAAAGAAATAATCCTACTAATAACCAATGGGGGCCCAACATCTTGGGATATCCCAATATGAATAAATGGATCATGCGATATCAATGGGGCACAGTAATTTGGGTTGACTCACTTATAGAATGATGAGAATGGGCCTAACAAAGGTCTAAGGGAAGGTCACAATGTGGACATATAACCAACATTGCTCCCAAGGAGTAGCCCACATGGAGCCAAATATATAATGGGCCCATGGCCTCACATAAAGACCTAATATACATTGCCAAGGGCCTCACTCAAGGGCCACATATACATCACACTGGGCTTCACCATATGGGCCTCATATATGTCACATTGGGTCATGGGCCACGTATACATCGCATCGGCCTCACACATGGGCCACATTTACAACACATCGGGCCTCTCATTCATCATATTGGATCTCATCTAAGGCCATAAATACATCACAATGGGCCTCATACACAGGCCACATTACATCAAGTGGGCCTCATTACATAGGCCTCATATACATCAAGTGGGCCGCATTGCATGGGCCTCATACACATCACAATGGGCCACATCACATGGGCCTTACACATAATAGTGGGCCTCACACATACATAGTGGGTCTCATATACATCAAGGTGGGCCTATTGCATCACAAAGTGGGCCTAATCGGATAGCCCATTATCCAGGAAAAACAAAATGGAAACTTGGATGTATAACGCATACATCGGGGTGGGCTGCTGCCCTAGACGGTGTGAATACATAACACATATATCGTGGTGGTCCCACGTCCCATGGACAGTGCAGATATACATCATAGCGAGGTCCACGTCCAGGGATAGATGGCCTAGATAAAATACGTACAGCATGGTGGGCCCACGTCCAGCCCTTCTGGATGGATGATGCCAATAAAACACATATATCTCAGCGGGCCCCATGGTCTAAATGGACGGCGTGGATATACAATACATACATACAAGATGGGCCACACGTCCAACGTGGTGGGACAGAGTAAATACAACACATACATCACGTTGGGCCCATGTCCCATGGATGGTGCAGATAAAACATGTACATCATGATTGGCCCACATCCAGCCCATTCCGAACGAACAAGATGGATAAAACAAAAACATCGTGGTGGAGTCCGATGGAGGGACGATGTGTGCAAGACATACCTCAAGATGGGCCCCACACAGTCTAACCAATAGATGGACACCATGGCATAGAACACATACATCATAGGTAAGCTCCCCTGTCAGATGGACAGCGTGAATATACACATCAACAAGATGGGCCCCACCCAGATGGATGAATGGATGTATATAACACATATCTCATGATCAAACACAAACTTGTTAACGTCACTGTAACAGCTATATAAAATGGTGGGGTTCACATAGATGGAGGTTTGGATGTAACACATACATCATGCGGGACCCACAGAGCTGTTGATGTCTAGTTATCTAATGGATGGTTAGATATTAAACATACCGCATGATCAGGCCCACGGACCTTGCTGACGTCAATTCCACAGCTAATAGGAGGGGGGGTCCACATAGATGGACGATCTGGATGATCACCCCATTTGCTGACATCAATACACCAGCTAATATAGGTGGTGTGAGGTAGACCAGCCAATCCATTTCTAGGTAGGTGGGTCCCACGTGGGGCCCACCACATTATATATATATATATATATATATATATATATATATATATATATATATATATATATATATTATTTTAAAAAAAACTGCTCTAGCGTTTAGGCTTACTGGACGACCTAGACATAAAATGTCCTCAAGGTAGGTGGGGTCCATGTGCTGGATGCACATGTCTTCAAGGTGGGCCCCACATTTAGTGGACCACACGTGCTGCTATGCAACATGAATGAAATACATATACCACGGTGTGGCACATTAGACGGACGGCGTGGATGCAATAGATGGACGGTATGATGAAACACATATATCACAGTGGACCAAACCATACTTAGCTAGACGGTGTGGATAATGCATACGTTCATGGTGGGTCCCACGTGCTAGATAGACGTGGAGACTCCACACATGCAGGGGGTGGGTCCCACGCCCTAGGACGAATAGTGTATATACAACATATACATCAGGGTAGGTCCACGTACAAGTGGCCCACTGATTTGCATCAAGATGATATTTGTATTTTCCCTCCAGCAGCGCCTGCTGCTGGACGGTGAATATACATCACATATGTTAAGTGGGCTCCACCATCTCTTGTTGGACGATGGGTAGCGTAGATGAAACACATACATCAGGTGGGGTCCACATCAATGTGGCCCACTCATTTGGATCAAACTGATATTTGTATTTCCTTTCATCAAGCATCTAAGATGGATGGCATGGATGGAACCCAGGTCAGGGCCCCACCATCCAAAGCAATGGATGGTCGTATGCCATGGATGAAAAGCATACATCATGTGGGCCCACACAGCTTATACGACATGGATCAAGTGGGCCACACTCATCATAAGAGAGAGAGAGGCGGCGTAGTGGAGGGACCCCACCATTATGGGCCCCTCTTTGCTAGAACACATACATCAAAATGGGTCCCATCATAAGTGGGCCTTACATAAAAATCAACATCTAAGGCTATGAACACCCACCGATTTCGATCCTTCTTAGCTCATTGGACTCCTAAACTCCAGGGCTTTCCCTTTGATGGAAGTTGATGAGATTTGAAGGGTGAAGATGAGAGATCTTGGGGTAGGGAGTGGGCCACACATGGCTCTTCTCATGGAGAGCTTGGACGTTTCTCCTCTCCTTAGGTTGCTTGGGAGTGAAGAGAGAAATGAGAGAGAGAGAGAGAGTGATGGATGGGAGAGAGGGATGGGTGTGATGGGTGAGAGGTATGGTGGTGTAAGGAGAGATGACATGAGGGTTGACTTTTGGGTGAGAGAGGGATGGGTGAGTGATGGATGCGTACTTGACTTGATTGATGTGATGAGTTGTAGAGATTTTCTTAGAATTCGAAAAGCATGACGTTTCTTCGAAATATATGCGGGCCCACAACTCCTGGCCTGGGTGTCACATTGGTGTGCAAGATATGGCGTTGGAACCGCGGAGATGGTGCGGTCACTATGATACAAGTCTCGGGTTGATCCGACTCAGATATACAGATGCAACTTAGGGTCATTCGTAAACGTCGATTACAAGTTAGGGTTTGTGAAAATTCGACAGGGAGAATTGCAAAAGTCTACTGAATGGTACGGTCTAGGATATGGGTCTTACAATAGTAATGAAGGAAATAATAGTAAACTTCAATAGCTCTTACATGCCTCTTAAAAATGTGTAAGTCATACGTATGAGCTGTGGGATCCTAGTCTTTTGCAACACTGCTCATATCCACACGTGTCCCAACTCGCACCATTGATAGACCATACACTGCACCCTAGTACACCTAGAAAACTCACCAAAGTGATTTGTTCTAGATGATCTTGAGACCTTTATCATGTAGACTCCGTCGTCATTGTGGTCGCAATGGTGAAAACCGTGCATCAATTTGACACTCCGTTAGTGAGATATGCCCCATCGAATGTATGGTCCAAATTATGTATCCTGTAGCACAAGCAACCTTTATTATGCTAGGCTCATTGGACTTGAGCCCATGTGGGCCTAAAGCCCACTTTTAGAACATGAAAATTACCAAAAAATAGGATAATTTCTACATGATAAAAATATGAGCTAGCACATCTAAGGCAAGCACTACAAAACAAAATTGGATTTTATCCTAAAACTCATCATTAGCTCTCTCCCCATGCATTAGAAACTAATCATGGCTCATGTCCACCTCATCCTATACATGCATCTAATACATGTCTTAATTTGTGTCACATCACTTCAAACAACTAAATGAAACACTCCACTTCATCATCCACCACGCATCACCTATAACTCACAACCCTTATCCATATATTGAGGTGAGTCTACACCCCTCCTTCCATCTTCCTCATCCTCCTCTTTCTTCTCCTTTTTATTTTCTTAATATGTGTGGGCCTCACTATTATGAAGTTCTTTTGTGCATGTATTTATATCTATGATGGTCAGCAAAGTGGCCCATGTCAGTATGGTCCACCATGATGAACATCATATCTACACCCTTCATTTGTGATCCTATTTTTGTTTCTGGACAGCAAGTTCCAAAAATCATATAAAATCAAACATGCTAAGATTAGAGTTGATACTTGGAAATTATGAATCACAATATGAACTAACTCTGGACCAAATTTCGTAGCCATCCAATGGTCCAATCATCCATAACATCAATTTTACTTGGCTGTTGTCCAGCAGCACATGCAAGATTCCAATTTTCCTAAATGGACCCATTTTTAACTCTTTGAGTGAATGTATTAAAAATATATGTTCCATTTAATTTGTAGAAAATCTTACCATTTTTCTAATGGTATATAATAAGCCCCAATCGGAGTTTAGACGGTTGAGATCTTGGCCTTATACAAAAGATGTATTTGAGAGCTTATTACGAACATTCTTATTTGGGCCATATCTGTGATTCTAACGGTCAGATGTATTTGATATTTACTCTTAACTTACTTGAGATAGTTAATAATCATATATATAGTCCCTATGGTTAGATTCTTTCATGATAAAATTTAAAAAATTCTGGACCGATAGATACCTCTGTAAGGATAAATCTTGAATTTCTATGTGTGGTCCAAATGGATCCAAGGCTCTGTATGGTTGGAAACCTATATAAAGCATAAATGATGTATTACTAATTCATCCATTGGATCAGATTTGATCAATATATTTTATATGTGTATGTGTATGTTGGATATGTTGTACATAACATTCATCCCCTTATTGACTCACTTAGGTGTGGGATCACTTGTGATTTATGTATTTTATTAGTTCATTCAATCTGGAAACCCATATATATTTTATGTGTCTCTTATCTATGGTTTTCTAGTGTGTGGGCCCCACTTGCCATTGGATATATTTCATTCCCTTTAGACTTTCTATTTGCTGAAAATTTTCTAAGTACGTAACTGTATTGCATGTAGGCCAATTTAACACCTTGTACTGGGCCCCATACTTTGTTATTAAGGGTCCCACTTTGGAGGGTGTTTAATCCTTATATAATTGAGCTAGGATGTCCCATATTTTTATTAGGAATGATTCTCTAAGTGTTTGGAAATTGGGCCCTAAGTTGTGATAGACCCCATTTCTGAAAATTGTCTGATTATTTGTGTTTTGTACTAACTTTGGGCCTCTGTAGTGGACCACATGCTGGAGGTTTGAGTAGGCTACTACTTAGAACCTCTAACCTACACTAATTAATAGATAAATAATATTTTAATTGAGCAAAATTAGACCCCACATGATCAGTGAGTTGATCCCAAAATGTGGTCTGGCATGGTTGTGCAGAAAATCAAAGTGTCTATGTTTGGCCCTATACCAAATATTACGTGTGCATAACCAGTTGGTCTCAACTTATAATTTTTGAAATGCATATATAGTACAACCAAGGGCACCTAACAGCACACTGAAATGTGGTCCCTTGTGATCATGGGATATACTTAAAATTGGGCCATAACTAATTCTGCACTATATTTCCTGCACAATTTCTCCAAGTACCCATGTTTGGGCTATCATTGTAAATTGTACTCCCCCACCAATGAGACCTGCCTCATAATTTGTAAAGCCTATAGATAGAGCTATCAGGTGGTTATTCTCTTTCACTATATGTAAGCCCCACGTGATCATGAATCTGACTCTAAAATGGCCCAGAACTAACATTGCACAAAAATCTGTTTGATGTAAAATTTATGTGGGGCCACATCAGTGGGGTCCACCACCTTCCCAAAGCATTTAATGCATTATTTAAACTTTGAAAAATAACTCCCAAGTGTTGTTGGGCTAAAAATCTTAAGTGGGTCATCTAGTACGAGCTATCTGGTATGGGCCTTACCTTTCATGTAAAGAGGCCCACCATGTTGTATGTGTTTTATATTCATGCTATCCATTTATTTTCTGGACCATATGGGCTTCTCCATAAGGCCTAACTTGATGTATGTGAGGCCCTTGTATGAGGCCCATGGTGATGTACATGAGGCCCAATATGATGTGAGGCATATGTGATGAGGCCCATTGTGATATATGAGGCCCTTGTGTACGGCCCATTGTGATGTGTATGAGGCCTATTGTGATGTGTATGAGGCCTATGTGATGAGGCCCATTGTAATGTGTATGAGGCCTATGTGATGAGGCCCATTGTGATGTATATAAGGCCTATGTGATTAGGCTCGTTGTGATGTATATGAGGCCTATGGGATGAGGCCCATTGTGATATATGAGACCCTTGTATAAGGCCCAAATGTGATGATGATCCCACCATGATTATATGATAATGTTTATGATGTTCATCCATTTTTCTAGCTAGTTTAAGGTTCATGGGCCCACTATAAGTTAGGCTCTATGTGGGCCACTCCTTGGGAGCAATATCGGTTAAATGTCCATATTGATGGGCAATGATGGTTAAATGTCCACATTGTGACCTTCCCTTAGGCCTTGTTAGGCCCATTCTCATCTCCTCTTAGTGGGCTAACCCAAATCATTGGGCCCCCATAATTATTAAGCACATTCTTAATATGAGTAGGCCGTCTAGCCCATCCTTAATATGAGGAGAGTACATCATCACCATGATTCATGCCCATACGCATCATTTGTATGCTTGATATGAGATGTGGTTGACCATTGCATATGCCATTGGGCAGGTTATTTATGGGAGTCCTTGATAGGTGGAGTTGTCCCACATGAGCACACGGTATGCGTAGGATTGATGCATGATTGGACTGAGTGACTCATGCATCTTGCATTATGTGATTATGATTACTGTATGCCCTAGTGACATCAGGGTTGTAGCCTCCACGGATATAGTGTGGATGGCAGGATTGGACATTGAAAATTCTTATTAAGCACAGGGGCGCGAAGGATGTCCTAAGGTGAAACTCCCCAAACCCTTATGGTACCATGGAGGATGCTCCAATGCCTAGACCAATTAGATGTATGAATAAATGAGGGTCAAATACTAGGAGGCCACGTATCTCATTATATCGTGGTCAGTTGGAAGGGGGTGTGGCCTTACCCGCCCGAGGGGAGGGAGCATTTACTAGGCTGAGTGTAAGACCCGTATCTTGGTCCGTACCTTTTCGTAGACTTCCGCGGTCTTACCGGTCGAATTTCGACGACCTTCGACCCTTAAACGATATCGACGCGCGACCCTGATTCATGTGCCGACAACCCGAGTCAACTCAACTCGAGACCAATACCATAGCGACTGCGCCGTTGTTGAGATTCCAATGCCGTGATTTGTGCGCCGAGGCGATACCCTGGTCAAGAGATATGGGCCAACGTTCGGTGTGAGAAAACGCCGCGCGTTACGAAAACCAAAGAAATCTCTACGATGTGTCACATCAATCACATCAATCACATCAATCCCATAAATCAATCAATCCATCAAGCCATCACATGTCAAGTACACATCACTTTCTTCCATTTTCCCAAGCAACCACAAAAGTCTTCATCTCCCATACCTCTCTTACACAAAAAGCCACAAAAGTCAAGCTTTTCTTACACCACCCATACCTCTCTTACACAAAAGCCTCAAAAGTCAAGTTTTTCTTACACAAACATCACTCACCACATCCATCCATTACTCTCTCTCTCTCCCTTTACATCACTCTCTCTCTTTCTCTCTTTCTCATTTTAAAAATTCCAAAGCAACAAAGGTCCATACGTATGGAATTTCTCCAAATTCCCAAGCTCCAAGTGGCCCACCTTCCTACCCCAAAATCTCCCATCTCAACCCTCCATTCTTCATCTTAACCATTGAAGTTGAAGCTAAGGTGCCAAGGAACCTCTAGGAGCGAGAAGATCGGACGGTGGGTGCCTCTATAGGGTAGATTTACTTATTTTTATGGTGGACTAAGTGAGGCCCACCGATCAATGGTGTGGATCTCACTTGGGACCCTTATTTGTGGCCAATGGACCACTTGGATCATAATGATCATTCCATGATGGGGCCATTCTCCATGGACCCCATCATGATGTTTATTTTATTTAGAAAGGTCATTTAGACCATCCATATCGGTGGGGAATGGATCTCCACCGTTGATTTACATTTTTGATGGTCCCTTGTTCAAAGGGGTCCATTGATGTATGATTTCATGTAAGGGAGGACCCATAATGACGGGGTCCCTCCATCACAAGGCGTGTCCCACTCTCCATATCTCTCTCTCTCTCTTTTATTTTATTTTATTTTATTTTATTTTATTTTTATTGCAATAGGATGGTGTGGCCCACTTGAATGGATCCCACCTTGAGAATTATTTTTATTCACATTTTTATTCAAGTGGGGCCCACCTTATATGTGTACCCACGTCTAATATCCGTGGTGGCCCACTTCATCAGGGCCCACCATTTAAAAAAAAATAAAATAAATGATAAACCGTCCAGCATCTGGGACGTTAGACGTTGTAAAGGAAAGTTGAAAAAGAAAAGGAAAGAAAGGGACTTGGGTGGTCCCCTTGCATAGGCCCCACCCTGATGTTTATGTTGGATCCAAGTCGTCCATCCTCTTACCCACGACATTTTAGCCGTTGGGTAGAAGTTTGGAGCTGATCCAATCACCTGGTGGGCCATAGCGCCAAATATTACGTCCTCACCATTCAAATGCTATTTTCTTATGTTATTTCACTTTCCAAGCATCAAAAAAATCCAAACTCTGGACTCATTTGGATGGCCTCGGGCCACTGATCGCAATGGCCGGGGCGGATTTCACTTTAGCGGGTCCCGCGTGCGAAAAACCCTGGAAAAATGGGTTTTCAGGAATTTTAAAAAAAACAAAGCAAGAGGCATAGCCTCTGACGCCTGCTGTTGCAGGCGGGTGACCGTGCACGGACGGCCGTGCAGCCACCCACGGCTGCTGCCGTGGGCCCCACCATGATGTTCATTGTCATCTAGCCAGTTCACACCGTGGGCCACCCCTTTAAGTGAGTCCCTGCCAAAAATCAGCTCCATCCATGACTCAGGTGGCCCACACCATTTGAAACAGTGGGATGGAGTATTTACCATTAAAAATATGTTTGGGGCCTACTGTAGCTTCGAACCAAGCTGAAATTTATGTTTTTCCTTCAACCGGGTCTGTTTGACCTTATCAACGGGTTGGATGTCAACTAAACGTCATGGGGTGGGCCCCACGTGGAGCCCATAATGATGTATGCATTTTATCTCCACCGTCCAGTGGACGGTGGAGCTCTGGTGTTGTGACGGTGGAGCCCATGGGGCGTGCAGGCGTGCGTGCGTGTGAGTGTGCATGCGTGTGTGCGTACAGCTGGGTGTGTGTGTACGTGTGCATGCATGTGGGTGTGTGTGTACGTGTGGGGCCTCCCTTGATGCAGGCGCATGTCCAGGCCGTCCAGGGCCTGGGCGTTTCATTTTATTTAAATTTAATTATATTAATATTGTATATATTGTTATATTAATATATAATATAATATTACATTTTATATCATATGGGTTAGGCCCATTTGGTTTGTAATAAGCCTATGGGCTAGGTCCATTTGTATTACAAAAGGCCTATGGGCTAGTCCCATTTAATTTATGAAATGCTTATGGGCTAGGCCCATTTGATTCATTTAAGGCCTAAGAACTTGGGCCCACTTAATATGTAAAGCCTATGGGCTTAACTTGATATTTAAGGCCTATGGGTTTAGGCCCAATGGATATGATCTAAGGCCATGTGACTAGGCCATTTGATGTACTCAAGGCCCATGAAAGTGAACCCATTTGATATATTGTAAGGCCCAAGGGACTAAACCCATTTGATTATAAAAAGGGTCCATGGGATTAGGCCCATTGGACTTATTTGAGACCCATGAGTTAGGCCTATTTTATTTGATTAAGGCCTAGGGGTTTAGGCCCGTTGAACTCATGTTATGTCTATGGGTTGAGGCCCACTTAATCTACATGTGGGACCCAATTGGTGTGACCCATTGGTCACATATTAGACTCATGAGACTAAGCTCATTTGATGCAATGCTAGGCCCACGGGTTTTGACCCATTGCAATGCACATAAGACCCATTGATGTGGCCCATTTATGTGGCCCATCTGATGAATAAAAGGCCCATAGAATATGGCCCATTTGATATATATAGGAAAAGCCCAATAGGATGAACCTAAGGTCCATTGCAATGTGTAATCCCAATACCGATTATGTAGCGATGTTTAAGAAAATCATGCCTGGGATGAAATGTTGGTTTGACGTCCACATTTCGAGTGTAATGCTGGTTGGATGTCCACATTACAACTCTCCTTAGGGCCCATTGTTAGGCCCGTACTTATTGTCCAGGCCCACCTGCATTGTCAGGATAGCTCATCTCATATACATGTTTAATATAGTTTCATGACTCATGATCATACGCATCATATGCATGCTTGATATGAGGATTGACTGATCATAACATATGCCTTCGGATAGGTTGTTTATGGGCTCCTGGTTAGGCAGTGTTGCCCTACATGAGCGCACGATATGCGCAGGATTTGTTGCATGACTGGATAGCGTGAATCATGCATTTCGCATTTGTGTGTCATGAGTATTGTAAGCCCTAGTGACATCAGGGCCGTAGTCTCCACAGGCACATCGTGGTTGGCAGGATTAGATACCGAAAATCATGTTCTACATGGGGTGCTATTGATATCCCTGGGTGAAAGTCCCTAAACCCTTATGGTACCAAGAGGTTGCTCCAACGTCTAGACCGAGTGGGTAGATGAGCGCTGAGTGTCGAATACCAATTGGCTGTGTTCTCCATTGCATCGTGGTCGGTTGGAAGGGGGTGCGACCTTACCCGCCTGAGAGTAGGAGGCAATACTAGGCTGAGTCTGACCAGCTCGAGGAATGGGTCCGCTATCGACGAGTCGCGCCCGATATTGGCAGACGGATAGTGAGGTCTCTTCCACTTACCTTATTGCACGCGATGTGGAGGAAATCTGGTTTAGAGTGTACTAGACCCCGATGATATCCCATATTTGAGCTGTATTGATGTGTGGACATAGATGAGGACCTGTATGCTTGAGTTGCATTGTACATCGCATGGCCTTGGGATGGCCGATACATTCATGTCTGGCATTATATAGCCTTGGTACGGCTCATGATATCATGGTTCCATTTGCATATTCCGCATCACTCTGACATTGCATGTACATATTACTACCTTGCGCACACACTTTCACCACCCTCTAAGCTTTCTGTAAGCTTATGCACGACCGTTGCGTGCAGGTGACGTTGGATCGCAGCAGCGCTGAGGCAGGAGCACGTTGCTGATCATTTTAGGGTTTTTGTTATTTACCATTGTATTTCCCTTTATGCTCATTGTACTTGTAAAGTTTTTGATCATAGTGGAAATGTAATGGAGTTCTTGGTTATTGTTTGTGGGTTATGCCTTTGGTTATGCTTATTACGAATCAAACTGACATTGAAAATCCTCCTCGTAGCATCCCAGGATCGGAACCTGGCGAATGGGAGATAGGAACCGAGAATGAGGTTCTACGGAGGCTGTCGGCGTCGGATTCGGCGATCGGGAATTCTGTGAGCCCAGTTTTTGAGTTTGGGGCGTGACACTGAGTATGACCAGCTTGTAAATGGGTCCACTATCTACATGCCAGATAGATATTGGCTGACATTGGCCAAGTGAATAGTGAGATCACTTCCGCTTGCATGGTTATGCGTCCAGTGTAGGACGATAATGTGGTGTATAGTTTATTAGACCTTGGTAATTATCTAGAGAGAACTATACTGATATATGATGCTCTAGAGATGAACTAGATTGATATGTGGATTGGTATGCTTGAGCTGCATCTTACATATGACCTTGGCTATATAGGCCTTGCATCACATTGAATAGCCTTGGTGTGGCTAATAACATTTGTGCCTTGTAGCACATAGCCTTGGTACGACAGATAGCATTCATGCCTTGCATCGCATAACCTTGTTATGGCTGACAGCATTGTACTAGACTCCAGTGATGATCCCAGAGATGTATGGTACTGATATGTGAACTTATTAAGCAGGAATTGTGTACTCAGCATTTGACTCATTCATTCATTCATTCACTATCCACTCAGGCTGGTGGTGCACAACCAAATCATTATGTCACTACCAGAAAATTGGGCAAAGGCTATGAATAAAAGCTGTAACTAAAGACCTGTGGCTACGATTATAGTCTATAGCACGACCGTAGCCATTGGTGCCGTAGCCATAAGTCTTAAAGTTATGGCTACGGATTTAATCTGTAGCCATAGAAACAATAGCTACGGATTAAATCCGTAGCCATACTTACCGTAGCTCTTATGTATATACAGCTACGGATTATATATGTAGCTAAAAGTGGAGCAAGAACCGTAACAATAGGCCCGAATAGCAACAACTATGGTTTCCAGATAAAGGGCTACGGTTAATAGCCGTAGCTACTACCTATTTTGTTTTTTAAAAAAAATTAACAAAAAATATTATAATAGCATCTCTTACCATTGCAGTACATGCCCTGATAGATTAACTCATATAAGTTAATACATATAAATACTTCATGGCTAAATCATTCATTCATTCATTCATCTATTCAATCATTCATTCAATTAAATACAATATTCATTTTAATTCATTCACAAAAGTACAATGGCAACATAATAGTTATATGTCTATTAAAAGTTCTCATTGACAACAAGATCTAATGCCTTCTCATAGCCAAATAGCTTCTCAACAATTACAAGCGAGAACTTCATGGATGTGCCTCTACTGGTTATCAATTTTCCATCAACTAACACCCAATTCTCAGCTTTGCTTTGATCTGAAAACTTACTGCACATGGTTGAAAATCAATTTCATCATACAAACAATGTAGTCATATGAAAAAGTTATGCCCTGAAATTGAAGAACTAAATTATAGAGAAAGACGACGAGGAGATGACATAAAGAAAAAAAAAGACAATACTTGGGTGCATACACTGATCTTCTCATTTCTGAACAAGCAAAATCTGCAGTAGGCAAAGATAAAATAAACATTCAGCTATTCAAAATACCAACTAATATAGGTATAGCAATACCAACTAAATTTGCAAAAATAGATTAGATCAACCATTTCAGCTAAATTAAGATTTCACTCAACCTATGATTTGTCAATTCACTTGATGGATAAAAGTTCAACAGAATGTGTAAAGAAGAAAATCCCCAAGGAAACTTTGTAAAGATTGTGAGAGAGCAGCAAAAGTATTAGGGAGATGGGTAAAATAAAACTAAAATAAACAAGTATTTTTGATATTTGAAAATCTATTTGCTGTATTTGAATTGCAGTAGATCTTTTCATATTGACAGTCCATTTTATGATGAGGTCTAGTCCATCAAAATTTTGGAATGAATCCTCATAAAAATGGTCCACCAATCAACATATCTTACAAAGAAAAGCTAAGGGACATTTGAGAACACTTTAGAACATTTGTGCCACATTCTTCATTTAGAAGGCAGTTTAACTCCCATCCTACAAAGCAAGGCTAAATAAATTTGACAGTAGCATACCTTAATTGATATCACAAAATGACCTCCATTTTTCAAAAAAATATGAGGCATTCAAAGCTAAGATCCTGGCCTACAGTTGTAACCTGTCATCTGACCACCTCATGAACCGCGCATTGCTTTCATACTATAAAACCAAACTTCATCAACATACAACAAGTGTGCAACAGTTATGCTAAAATGAAAAATGCAAAATGTCAAAGACAATCCATATGTCAACAATATATACCTTCAGGTTGCTCAGCATTTTCACAGTAGCAGGATTAACATATAGCTGCATAGAAGGAAATTTAGGTAATTAGATAGCAGGCAAAAAAGAAAAAGAAATAGGTAAGGAAGCAAGACTAGGAGCCAAAGTCCAATGCACAATATACTCAGGTAGGTAGCAATGTTTTTCTTTCACTCTGACTAGAAATTAGAGGGCTAGGTGGTTCTAAATTTACTTGATTGGGAACTAGAGAGCCAGGTTGGTAAGTTTTGTCAACTGCATAACGACGAACATTAACTCTAACTAAATCTTCATCTATAAATATTCTCTCATTTCCAACAATTCCTCCAAACAAGATACCCACTGGCTTTGGATATGCTTCATATCTCCCCGTAGGATGTAGGTGGCTATATACAAAATTCTTATCCTTCCCTATACAGTGACAGAATAGATGCTCAGTTGAGCTACAAAATGCCAGTATATGTAGAAAGAATTTTTTCTACGTACCAGAAGGTGGAAATACGTGGAAAATTGGGCTTATAGCATAGACATATGCAGAGCTTCCATAGTAACCTTCAATGTTAGACCAGAATCTGTTTAATCCCTTCTCATGAAGAGAAGACTTGAAAACAAATTCGGTCAAGTATACGTTAAAAAAATAGAACTCAATCAAGCATGAGAATCACATAATGGTTATAGATTCAAAAGAGAACTAATGATTAATGATTAATCTAATATTCCAGCAAAGACTAAACAATCATTATGGCTAAATCCATTAAACTAATTTTATTTAACCATCCATCTTGAACCTCTTATTCAACGGCAAGGATTTTCAAATCGACTTGATTTTTTTATACAGACACCTCCATGGTGGGCCCATGTGATGAGTAGCTAGCATCTTGCACAAAATAAGGGGAGAGGAGATCAAAACCACCGGAACCCTCTTTAGTGAGGATTTATTTGGGAGATGGCAAAGGACTGAAATGTAATTCAGGGCAGGCCTGTAAGTACCACACCCACTCCATATTTACAAAAACCTTATGTTCCTCATCAACTCAATTGGGAAACTGAAATTTGAATTTAACATTTTTTCTTTCTCTTTTTCTCAATATTCATGTAGATTAGAGATGGAAACAGCTGAGCTGAGATGGTTCACGATGATCTATCATAACTTATACAAAGTAGGATCTATCAAATAGATGGTTCAAGATGATAATTGGAATTATTTTGTTTATCTACTCAATCTTGACTGTCAATTTTCCATGTTACTGATCAGATGCTTGGGATCATTCCTATGACATGATTTTTTCACATGGTTAGTTGTATGAAAGAATGGTCAGTTCAAATTGATGATTGGTCCTCCCATGTGTCCATTAAAAGCTTTGGGGGCATTTCTCGCATCCCCATTAAGGATTAGTGTGCACTTTATCGGGAAAGAAAAAGAGTGCTATCGTTTCATAGGATGATACCAACATGCTATTTTCCCTTTCAATAAGCTATCTTTTTCGGTCCAAGTAAAATACATCTAGGACCCTTTGTTGTCTCTAAACACCCTTCTTCTTTGGAATGCCTCAAGTGAATCATTAAATTTCATGAATAAGCTATAGATACCCAACCCAGGGTTCTTTCCTTGTCAATATAAATAATATGTAAACTATATTTAAAGCAACAAAACCATGATGCTCCAATGGTCGAGAACACAAACTGAACAATAATGCTGCAATTTTCATGCCAGTGGAAAATTCAGATTATCTGCCCCTGGCTCCCATCATTTTTGGTCCACTTGAAGAGTGAAGCATTATTATTATTATTATTATTATTTGTAGGAATATCAAAATTTATTAAATTAGGTTTCATAATAGCACTTGCATGTTCAAGAAAATGCAGATAATTCAAACTAACACATTTCTTTCAAACACAACTGGTCAACCTGGAGGTTTAATAATGAAACTCAGGACCCGATTAACAAAATTGCCCTAGTTACTCAGCAACTTGCTGTTTAGTTTGGCCTACAAGTCTGCCCATGTAAACAATGTGTCTAAAACCTGATTCACACATAAACAGTAAGCATTTTCCATCATTCCAACACATATAGCAATGTCAGCAAACAAGTAAAAGGCAAACCAAACTGTGTAGTTTAGTGATAGAACTTTCAGAAATCCAATTGAATGGTGGAGTGACACTGCTAGACAGGTTAGATGCCATTTATTCCTAATAGTGGACGCCACTGCCACACATCTCAAACAGAGGAGAGGTGTTTTTAGTAATCCAAAACAGAGCAGAGGTAAGTATAAGCACCATATAACAGATGGCATATAACTATAGTACAGTTGTAAATGATGTTTGAATAACTGGCCCACTACCCAATGCCCTGGCGTGTCCAGGTCGTAGCCCTAATAGGACTGTAAAGTCACTGGGGCTTGGGCCAGATACATATAAAAGAGTCAAATGATCAAAATTTGAAATAATTCCTCGTTAGGGAAGTTACATTGTCCTTGCCATCAAGTAACACACCATGTTCGAATTTTCTTGTAATAATTCCTCATTAGGGAAGTTAGATTGTCCACCAATGATGGTATTAAACAGTCCTTCCAAGTTAGGTTGAAATCTTTATTACCTTGTAAACAGGGCCAAATCAACCTTGTCCAAGATTATTTGCCTCTGAAAAGTTATTGGTGGTAAGTTTTATGGTTGGCAAATCAATCCACGGCAATTCATGACTGTCTACCTGACTTTCTCCATCCATCTGTGCATGTGTGCTATTTAGAGGGCCCAAATCATCCAACAAAGCTCCTTGCCAATGTCCCTGCATTTCTGGAAACAACAGCAACTATCATTGCAAGGTTAATTATGAAAAGATTGTTCTTCTATTATAAGAACTAGGAAATGCGATCCTTTGGTACCAATATTCCTAGTATTCCTATAATTAGATCTTTTTAGTAAAAAGAAGAAAAGAAAATATTTTTAATAATCCCCAAGAAAATATTTTTAATAATCCCCAATACCATCAAGGATGAGAAATCATAATGGTACTTTACATGTATGTGAAATCAATGGCTATTAATTTTTAGCAATGAGATTCAAACTGAGCCAACCATTTGGTCCATTATAGATTGAGATCTTGCAAACAGAAATAACCATTGATGCCTTTTTAAGCCCCCATTAAATTAAAGCTTATTATGCATGTTTTTTTTTTTTTTTTTCTTTTTTACATTTATTTTTTTAAATTTTTAAATATACAAATATATAAAATTTAACCTCTTGAAGTTTTACTGAAAAAATCCCAACATTTTTCCTTCTCTAATGTTTTTCTTTTTAATATCAATGATGTTGATACATGTAAAGAAACTAATACTATCAAAACTAGTGAGTTGCAATATTTAAGTGCCCAACATTTGCGACATGCATAAATATGTGCATTTGTTATAAATGCTACATATGCCACCATTCACATTAAGCTCCACACATGCACTACAGTTTATCTTTACTCATGCACAAGGGGATTGGTGCTTAACATAGAGAACATAATAGTCAGTTTAGGATAACATGACTTGGGTAGCCTGTCCAAGACATGCAAACACAACTTTTCTTGCATCCAACATCCCTAAGAGTATTTCTGACTTTAGGGCTCACTTGAGGAGTGTGCTACTTTGGTTTTGGACTCAGGGAATTTATAGCAAGGTCTATTTGATGGACAAGCTCAAATGTTTCATGTAGGCCACTATGTGAAAAATGGAAAAAAATGACGGATTTCGAGACGGTTCTGAACTGTCTCTAGAATTGCATGGTTTAAAGACGCTTTAGAGACGGCCATAAACCGTCTCTAACATTTTAGATGGCCCCTGACCGTCCTTAATATTGTCTTAAAACTCTGAACGTCCACAAATCGTTTAGGACGGTCGCTGACCGTCTTATATGCTGTCATTTGAGACAGTCATTGGCCGTCCACATTAGAGACGGTCCTTGACCGTCTTTTACTTATAATCTGAGACTGTCAAAGACTGTCTCTATTAGAGACGGTCCTTAGCCGTCTTATAGCCCTGGCAATGACCGTCTCTATTAGAGACTCTCGAGGACCGCCTTTATTAGAGACGGTCAAGGACAGTCTCTAATAGAGACGGTCTTAAACTGTAACGCCCTGAAAATCGGGGGTCGTGTATAAACCCAACTCCCGAGTTCCAGACCATCACTTATGTAACAAAAATGATTATGATTCAATGTTGTCTGAGTTAAAGCATTCACATGAGTAAAAGTATACCAAAAATGCAATTCATACTCCAGATTCAGTGATAAAAGCAAGCGGAAGACTAAAAGATACACATATCACTGTATGGAAAACAAAATAGATCTCAACTGTCTCCAAAGTATGAATACATCTCTGAGTCTCATATACATGTAAATAACCAAAAATCAAATGTCAAAATAGTCCTACTGAGTAGTCCCGCTAATCCAGGCCACCTAAGCAAAGCTGTCGTGGTACTGTATATATGAGAACTCGTCCTGATCCTCATCATAATTCAGCTCTGCCTCCTGAATCGCTGCCTCACCTGCATCTAAGATAGGGTCTGGTGGGTGTTACAAACACCATCCTGTAACGTGGGAGTGAGTAGCTAACTCAGTGGAATAATAGAGCAAGGATTAGCATGTTCTCAAATCAATCATGCGATAATAGTAAAGCAGTAAATCAAACATTCCTAATACTATTGTTAATGTAATATGACATGACATGATGGATGCCCTCACCGACATTCTCCCTCATACGGCACCATCTGCGTCCGCGGCATGCTTGCGTACCGCTCAGTGCTCCACATCTTCCATGCACATGCAATGTGATGTTGATATGATTACCGAGATATTATTAGTCCTTTTCATACAGCAATATTGGAAAACTAAGGTACTTCCCTTATATCAATCCCAACACAGATCCTGTCTAGGGTCGTCACTCCTAGTAATCTCATACGATGTATATTTTGTAGGTCGCTGCAAGGGCTGCCAGGGCTGTTGCTCGCACTCGTTGCACCGCTCCCCCATCACCTTATCAATACAGGCCTACTGTACTCTCACTGCTACGGAAGGGTCGTCGCCTCCCGTAGACTCAGAATACGCTCGCGGTCACTACAAAGGACTCGTCGCCTGATCAGTGTGGGCCGACAACAAGAATATAGTGTCCCATACCACCATAATCTTCTCACGAGTCATAGGTGGTCACTGGTCACTATGGTGTCCCATACCACCATGCCCGGCTCATGAGTCTTTATGGATCAAGGTACCATGGTTAATAGGGTTTACAGTGGTAAGTTCAGTACCCTAGGTTCAAGCAGTTATGACTCATACAAGGTGAACATACAAAGGCCAGTCGGGTTACTTGAAGTGCTCGACTAGCACGAGCGCATCTCAAGTCGAATGACATGAAGTGCATAAGACACCTCGTGTGGCCTAACCACTGCCGCCAACTCCAAAAAACGTTCGTGGGAAAGATAAGCCAACCACGAACTTGCTCGGTTGCCGACTGCCTGGACTAGGTAGAGTCCCAAACATATATGAATTCACATCAGCAATCATATGAGAGTAATGGAAATGAAATACAATAATGTGAACATGTTAACACATGTTATAACATACAACTTAAGTAAATCACCTAACACATGCATTTCATACATATAATGAAATCATGCATATAGCCAACCTGTAGGAAATCATTTACATCAGCATATAATTTGAGAATTCAATCTCAAACTAGTTCATAACACCATTTAATTCAATACATACTAATACAAACACTTAAACTACACACTTAAGTCTACATATAGTATGTCGACTCAAAGTGCGCATTTAGGCGAATCTCATCGCCAAACTAATTATGCACGCATTCCTAATATCCTAATGTGACAAGAAGCCATGTCAATCACATTAGCAAATTATGGATGAAAACGGTATTTCCTACAAATGACTAAAATGCCCTAAATCTCAAATTTTTCGTCTGCTTACGAAACAGGAAATGGACAGCATGTTGTACATGTCAAACGGCGTTGCCGTCGATAATCTACCATTAAACGACATTAAAAGCGTTGAAAACAGTCAATCAAAGCATCTAAAATCTGCACCTTTTCTCCTATAAGTGTATTGATTCGAACGGAGCGTGTACGCTTCGTCTACGGCGAACCGGGAACCTATTTTACAAGATGTATCAGCTATCATGCTAAGGAACCAAAGGAACCTTAAATCAGCAAGTATTTGGGGTATTTGTTTACCTACAATCGCGGCAAAATCGTCGGGAAAGTGATTGAGGCGCGTTGCTTAAGCACATGTAACACGTAGTGCAAGCAGCAGGAAATTCTCTCCCACTCACTCTCACAATCTCTCACCTTTTCTCTCACACCAACTAGGGTTTCTAGCAAATTCGGATGGGTGAGATAAATGAGGGTTTAAGCCCCTTTTATAACCTAAAACTTGCCCAAAACAGGCTTGGGAACAATGTTTACTTGATGCCTAACCAAATCGGGGCTGTTTCGGTCCAGAAAGACATTTCTGGAGGTCCCCTGGCCGAACGCGATCGGACTTAAGTTCATGCACGTCGGATGTCGCTCACATCCCATTTTCAGACCAGTAGTGTTCGTAGATCGCACGTGGCGGTCCAGTTTCAGTTCAGTGGTCACAGCATGTAAATCAGGTCTACAAGTCTCATGATATGAAATAGAAATTTTTCATGATCCAAGGGTGTAATTTGACTGAATTCTGACGGTCAGAACGCTCAATACTGACGCGTCAAGTCGTGTGCCAGATTTGAATTTCAAATTTCAAATCTAACCTATTCTCACTCTCTTCACTCAAGGCTCAATGAAATAGCCCGTGAATGTCGGTTGGGCTTGATTTTTAAAATGATTGTCTAGTCCAGCTAGGTGGTTATAACGGTCCAAGATTGTAGGTATCGGACTTTCGACGCACGGTCTAGATCCAATACAAAGTTTCAAAGAGGTCTTGAGAACAAACCGGTTTAGAGTTTGATCCGAGGTTTTAGAGTATTATAGCGTCTTGGTTCTACTCGCTTTGGGTCTTGTAGAGCGTATTTAAAGTTATCAGGGACTATTTCCTAGCTACTCTAGCGTTGCACTAGCTAACTTACACTTATTTTCTAAAGGAATTAATCCTACGCGATTTCTGGTCGAGTTGGTACTCGAGTCTAAGTACGGATTTTTCCAGGGCGTTACAATCTACCCCCTTTAACAAAAAATTTTATCCTCAAAATTTATACCTTTTCGTACTCCTCGAGAAGCTGTGGGTAGTTCTTTCTGATCTCCGCTTCTGTCTCCCAGGTAGCCTCTTCCTCAGAGTGATGCATCCACAATACCTTCACAAGGGGAATTACCTTGCTACGCAGTACCTGCTCCTTCCTGTCTAGGATACGTGTCGGTCGCAGAATATATGTAACATCCTCTCCTAACTGCACCTGCTCCCATCTGATGATATGGGAAGGATCAGAAATGTATTTCTTCAGCATAGAAACATGAAATACGTTGTGAACGCTCGCGAGAGGCGTGGGTAAAGCCAAACGGTATGCCGCTGCTCCCACACGATCGAGGATCTGGAACGGACCAATGAATCACGGTGCTAGCTTCCCCTTCTTCTCGAACTGAAGGACTCCCTTCATAGGAGAAACTCGCAAAAATACATGATCCCTAACGGTGAACTCAAACGGCCGTCGTCTCGTATCGGCATAACTCTTCTGTCTGATCTACGCTGTGAGAAGTCGACGCCTGCACTAACTCTGGGCCAATCAAGCTATGCTCACCGATCTCTGCCCAGTAATGCGGTGCGCGACAAGGTCGCCCATACAACGCCTCGTAAGGTGTCATACCGATACTCGCCTGGAAACTGTTGTTGTACGCGAACTCCGCATATGCAAGACAGTCATCCCAACTGTCCTTGAAGTCCAATGTGTAAGCTCGATACATGTCCTCTAAGATCTGGTTCACCCGCTCTGTCTGTCCGTCTGTTTATGGGTGGAAGACAGTACTGAACTTCAACTTCACACCCATAGCCTCCTGAATGCGAGTCCAGAAAATAGAAGTGAACCGCGTGTCTCTGTCTGACACGATCTCCAATGGAACTCCATGCAGACGCACGATCTCTCTGATGTATAGTCTAGCCAGCTCGTCTGCAGAGTTCGTGACTCTGATCGGTAGGAAGTGCGCCGACTTCGTCAGACGGTCGATGATCACCCATATGGAATCATGTCCCTTCCTCGTCTTCGGCAGCCCTGAAACGAAATCCATGGAAATGAAGTCCCACTTCCACTCTGCGATCGGCATAGGCTGTAAGAGTCCAGGTGGTCGGCGATGCTCTGCCTTCACCTGTTGGCAAGTAAGACAACGGGACATGAACTCTGCTATGTGGGTCTTCATACCTTCCCACCAATAGGTCCTCTTCATATCACGATACATCTTCGTACTGCCTGGATGCATCGCGAGTCTGGTACAATGCGCAGCCTCGAGAATCTCTCATCTCAAGTCAGGGATAACTGGGACGCATAGGCGGCCATGATAACGTAAGCCCCCATCTGTACCAACTTGCCACTCGGCTTCCGCATCATCACTGGCCAGCTCTCGAAGCTCAGTCAGATGTGCATCATTCCTCTGCGCCTCGATGACCCGGTCATCGATCTGAGATCGCACCTGCACATGTGCGATGAACTCATACGGCTCCTCTACAGTAAGTTTCTGCTCAAAGTCTCGCAAAAACTCAACCATATCCCACTCAGCAACCATCAGCGGAGCCGCAAACTCTATCACCTTCTTTCGGCTCAATGCGTCAGCCACAAGGTTCGCCTTCCCAGGATGGTAAGAGACTTCGAACTTGAAGTCCTTCAAAGTCTCCATCCATCGCCGCTGCCTCATATTCAAGTCTCGCTGCGTGAATATATACTTGAGGCTCTTGTGGTCGCAAAAGAACTCGAACTCATCTCCATAGAGGTAATGTTTCCAGAGTCTCAGTGCGAATATGACGGCTGCCAACTCCAGGTCGTGTGTAGGATAATTCTCCTCGTGCTTCCTTAATTGTCTCGAGGCATACGAAATTACCCTGTCCCTTTGCATAAGGACACAACCCAGACCAACGCTAGACGCGTCAGTGTATATAGTGTATCTAACCCCTTTCTCTGGCAATACTAGCACAGGGGCGGACATAAGCCTGTCCTTCAGCTCCTGAAAAGCTGACTTCACCTTGTCATTTCAGGCGAACTTCACATCCTTCCGTGTCAACTAAGATAAAGGTCTCGCGATCTTCGAGAAATCCCGAATGAAGCGTCGATAATAACCAGCGAGACCCAAGAAACTCCTCACCTCAGTGACAGAACCAGGCTGCTCCCAGTCCTGAACTGCAGCTACCTTAGATAGGTCAACTGCCATGCCATCCTTGGACACCACGTGTCCCAGGAACTTTACTTCCTGCTTCCAGAAGTCGAACTTCTTGTACTGTGCGAACAACTGATGCTGTCTCAGAGTATCCAGGACCAAGCGCAAATGCTCCTCATGCTCCTCTCGACTCCTGGAGTATATCAAAATATCGTCAATGAACACAACAACGAATCTATAGAGGAAAGGCCAAAATACCCGGTTCATCAGATCCATGAACATGGATGGTGCATTCGTGAGACCGAACGACATCACAAGGAACTCGTAGTGGCCAAAGCTGGTCCTGAATGTTATCTTTTGCACGTCCTCATCCCTGACGCGCAACTGATGATATCCTGATTGAAGATCAATCTTCAAAAAGTACTGCGCTCCTCTCAACTGATCAAACAAGTCATCGATCCTGGGTAAATGGTACTTGTTCTTCACCGTGATCTGGTTCAGCCTGCGATAATCAATACACAATTGCATCGAACCATCCTTCTTCCTTACAAATAGGACTGGTACTCCCCAAGGAGACACACTAGGTCGAATAAGGCCAAGCTCCAACAGACCATCAATCTGCGTCCTCAACTCCTCCATCTCATACGGTGCCATGTGATACGTCGGCAGTGAGACGGGCGTGGAACCAGGCACCAGATCGATAGTGAAATTAATCTCTCGTCGAGGCGGCAAACCAGGGATCTTCCTGAACAGATCCCTAAAATCACAAACTACTGGCGTATGCTCAAGCATCTGGGTACCAGCGTCCCATAGTAAAGTAGCGTAGCTAAATATGCGGAAGGGGAGATTTACCCGCACTAGGAATGTAAAGGATGCGCCCTCTGGCTCGTAGGCAGTCACTATACGAGTCTCGCAGTCAATCTCGGCCCTCGCTGCAGTCAACCAGTCCATGCCAAGAATGACGTCGAGATAAACAAGAGAGGGGTCGACGACAAGATCAAGAGCCATCGCCCTGCCCCCCAGATCCACCAAACAGCCCTCACACATCAGGGTGGCATCTGTAAAGGACCCGTGAGCTGTATAAACTCGCACCCCATCCATCCTAATAGTCGGTATCCCAATGCGCCTGACTATGGCATGCGATATCAATGAAATCGTGGATCCTGTGTCCACCATCACACAAGAATAGGAATACCTCCAATGTGGGCAGTGACCTCAAAGGCCGAATGCTGAGAAGTCTCTGTCGCAGCTACCTCAGCTGTCAAGGCATGAACCCGCGCCTGCTGTGACCGGTTCAGCCGCTGTGCCGTGGGCCATAGAGGCTGCCTGAACTGAGATACGGGAGGTCTGAAGGAAGGGTGCGCAGGAGCCAACCGTAAAGGCGGTGCTGATATAGCTTATGGGCGTGTACGGTCGATCTTCTGCAGTGGCGAGAACCCACTGTCCCGCATCCGAGCGAAACAACTCTGTGCCGAATGGCCCGCTCTCCCACAATAAGTACATGATAAATCGTGGCATCGCATCGGGGGTACTGGCGTTATAGCCCTAAAAGGGGGGTCGACGCGAGGCCTCTTGCCCGCAAAGGGCCTGTCCTTCAACTCCGGTCGTGGCCTAGGAGCAATAGGGCCACGAGATCGCGTAAGTCGATCCACGTCCTGCTCTGCCCGCATGGACATGTGGATCAGCTCAGCGTAGGAGGGGATGCTCACACAACACATCTTCGACCGAATATCCGATCGTAAACCCTTTGAAAAGCTCTGTATGCGCATCTGCTCATCTGCCAGTATAGTCGGGACGTATCTGTCCAACTCAGTGAACCGATGCTCATACTCAGTCACCGTCATGCCTCCCTGTCTGAGGCGTAGAAACTCGTTCTCCCGGTCATGCCTATACGTCTAGGGATAGTATTTCTCATGGAAGCGAAACTCGAACGCTGCCCAGGTCCATATGTAGTCAGCGGCAACGGTCCGCAACATACTGTCCCCCCATAAGCTGGCCTCCCGTTCGAACAAGAACATAGCTAACTCGACCTGATCAGTCTCTGAACAATGCAGCATCCGTAGTATCTTCGACACACGGTCGAGCCAATACTTGGCCTCCTCGGGTCTATGAGAACCCGTAAAAGTGGGAGGCCATAAGCGCTGAAATCGCTCTAATAAGCTCCGTGTGTCTGCGACATACCCCGCAGGGTAAGCAGGTGGTACAGGATGAGCCATGCCCTCATCTTGAGCATATGTATTGGCATCCTCAGCTGGATGCGCCGGTGGTGCAGGTGGAGGCACACTCCCACCCTGGGCTAGAGCCCCCACTATAGTAGTCAGGTGCTGCTACTGCTGCTGCATCATAGCCATCATCTTCTCAAATCTATCTGGAGGTGGAGCATGATGTAGCATGTACTGCGTCGAAGAAGACGCACGGTACTGCTCTCTGACGAGCGGTGTGAAAGGCGGTGGTCCAACTGCAGGACCAGTAGTAGGCTAAGACGTACATGCTGTCTCAGGAATTGGGTCCACAGCAGGGTCCGGATGAGCATCAGACTTAAAAGGAACCTGATCCATAAGCTCACCCAATGTAAGCCGAGCTGTGCTTAGTGTAGCCTTCGGCGGCATTCCTTATATTCAAAATAGGGCACAACCTTATCAGTCTCAATAGCACGAACACACCGCAATCATTCACATAAAGAGTCAAAGGCATTCCATGCATTTCATTTAATAAAAATTATCACAATACAAGGGATATCTCCTTACAGGCATCATGACAGGAAGTACATGAGAACTAAGACAGTTAAAGCTACAACAGCAACACAAGTAAACTACTAGCCTTAACATGCTTACAAAACATAAAGCAGAAAATGACAACTGCTACCAAATAACATCTAAAATCTCATCACTAGTCTGAGTCAGGTGATGGAGGAGGAGCACCCTTATCCTGCAAGCAGCATAGGATCGCCTTCAAGGTGCGAGTCACCTTTTCGAATTTTCTCTTCATAACGGCCTTGGTATCCTCGACCTCAGCCCGAAGTTCCTGAACTTCCCTTCGCAAGGTGACCTGGCTCTCCTCAATTCAGGTAATGCGATCATCACTAGTAGCCTGAGCAGAAGGAGGAGGGTTCTCATCTGTATCCTGAGCCTCCTCTTCTACCTCTTTCTGGACTTCTTTCGCTACTTTCGCTCCAGGTTCTTCTTCACTTGGATACTCTTCGTCATCAAAATCGCCCTCGCTATCCTCATCAAGATAAGTCTCACGGTACTGAGATCCGATCTTCATCTTGACCATGGTAGACTCATCAATGCAATGAATCGGAACTGGCAACTCCGGCCCAAGTCTATAAGCAAACTCAAGCACGATCTTGCATATAAGTCGGCCAAAAGGAAACGACTCAGATGTTCTTCTTGATTTGCTATGAGAATAATCTGTCGCAACACGAAAGTGGCCATACACACATTTTCTCCTTGGGCCACCTGTACAAGAAATCAACCATAAGGTGCATACATTCAATGCGATTTGTCGACATAGGATACACGTTGAACGTGCAAATGTGGTGCAGCAGGCGCAAATCATCAGACATTTGAGACACCTTGAGGCTATTGTTAGACTGCCATGGAACTAGACTACTGCATAGGAACCTGGTACGGCGATCTCGCTCACGCCTACTCCTCAAATTCTTTGTACTTGGATGAACATCACTAAGGGGCACATTCAGAAGTCACGCTATCAACCGAACATCGATCGTAGCCATCCAGTCTCTACCAAAAGGAATCTTGAACTACAATGGTTCCAATGTAGGACTCTGGATACGAGCGTAGAAGGCATGAACGGTGCTCACATTAGCACGAGAACGGGCTTCAAAGAGCGGACCCCAATGTGCAGCTTCAATGCGCTCGAATAACAGGAATTCACCGAAGAGTCGCCCTTCCACATTCACCTCAAACAACACCTTACAGTCAGTATATTCACCGTGAGGCATCTCTGCTAATATCACTCGCCCAATTTGAGCATGGGGATCTAAATCTCGATTTGTATGGAACTCCCGGGCTGTGCTTGGACTTGCGGCGGCGCTTGAGCTAGCGGCGCCACCCGTCCGTCTTCTTGATTGCGCAGGGCGACTAGGCCCAGCCTCATCTGCTGTGATCTTTCTCTTTCCCATCAAAGAGAGGATGGTGGAGAGAGAGAAAAAATCCAAAATAGTTTCAACAAAAGTCATGAAAAATGTGAGAAATGTAGAGAAATGGCTGCCCAAACAGAAAAAAGGAAATCTAGGTGTTGTACAGGGATGCTTCAAGCTCCCCTAGGCTGGATTTTTAAAAAGAAAAGAGAAGGAAAAAGGGGAATGAAGCTCCACATGATTTCAGCCACAAATGGAGGTTGTAGGAGCTCCAACGGATGAGATCGGAGAGGGAGAGGGTTTCTAATCACGTTGGAGGTATGGGATAGGGTCGTTTTTAGCAATGGGAGGATTTGGGAGTGATTTGGGGTCACGGTTTTGATATGGGCAGCAAGAAAAATGAGCAAGGGAGCTTGGGAGGGGGCTGTTTGTGAAGGAAGTACCCTTTTTAGGGGTTTTCAAAGGACGGACCACACATGGGAGGGATGTACTAGCCACATAAGGGCGTGCGCTTAAATTTTACAGCAAGTGGGCCCCACTCATCGGCGATGCATCGCCGGATCGGCGATGGCATCGCCGGCCGGTCGCCCATCCGGCCGGTGGGACCACATGGGTTGGGTCCCCCTGCCTCAGGGACCCAAAATATGTATGGGCCCCACCTTCGTTCATTCTAGATTGGCCTAGGGAGGCCCAAACATCTACTCAGGGCTTTCCAGGGCCAATCTGTAAACATGAATGCAATCCCCTATCATGCAGCATATGATTTTGGGGTAGAAGGAGCTAATACAACCGTTTAACCCATTAGTTGCTAAATATTGCAAACTTAGAATGACCTAATGGCCAGTTTTCATGAAATTTTACTATTCACTATAAAATTTTATCAAAGTATGATTTTATATCATTTTCACATTAGGATCAATGCCTAACATGAAAAGTCAAAGAAATAATTGAAGAATGGAGTGGTGAGAGGAAGAATTTTGAAGAAATTAGGTGAAACGGGGTTTTTAGCCCTAGCGATTGAATGTAAGGATTGTGGTTGCCCCATAGCCCAAGGATTCACATTTACGGGTTTAGAACTGTTCAAAGAACATCTCAACCCACCTACCTACAACACAAGAGCTACTTAGGTCGCTTCACACGACCCTAGATGCGTTAAGGACTCGATCGCGTGATCGATACGAATAGACTTCGCCTATTGGCGAATCTACGACCCTATAAGTGTTTCTAAACCTTTCTCGCACCCACCTAAGTCAAAAGAAGTGACAGCGTACGTTGCGTGACCATAACCCAGGCCCGGTATAATCTCATTCATGCTCTGATACTAACTTGTAACACCCTGAAAATTAGGAGTCATGTATAAACCCGACTCCTGAGTTCCAGACCGTCACTTATGCAAAAAAAAATGATTATGATTCAATGTTGTCTAAGTTAAAGCATTCACATGAGTAAAAGTATACCAAAAATGCAATTCATACTCCAGATTCAGTGATAAAAGCAAGTGGAAGACTAAAAGATACACATCACTGTATGGAAAATAAAATAGATCTCAACTGTCTCCAAAGTATGAATACATCTCTGAGTCTCATATACATGTAAATAACCAAAAATCAAATGTCAAAATAGTCCCACTGAGTAGTCCCGCTAATTCAGGCCACCTAAGCAAAGCCGTCGTGGTACTGCATATATGAGAACTCGTCCTGGTCCTCATCATAATTCGGCTCTGCCTCTTGAATCGCTGCCTCACCTGCATCTAAGACAGGGTCTGGTGGGTGTTGCAAAGACCATCCCGTAACGTGAGAGTGAGTAGCTAACTCAGTGGAATAATAGATCAAGGATTAACATGTTCTCAAATCAATCATGCGATAATAGTAAAGCAGTAAATCAAACATTCCTAATACTGTTGTTAATGCAATATGACATGACATGATGGATGCCCTCACCGACATTCTCCCTCATACGGCACCATCTGCGTCCGCGGCATGCTTGCGTACCGCTCAGTGCTCCACATCTTCCATGCACATGCAATGTGATGTTGATATGATTACCGAGATATTATTAGTCCTTTTCATACAGTAATATTGAAAAACTAAGGTACTTCCCTTATATCAATCCCAACACAGATCCTGTCTAGGGTCGTCACTCCTAGTAATCTCATACGATGTATATTTTGTAGGTCGCTGCAAGGGCTACCAGGGCTGTTGCTCGCACTCGTTGCACCGCTCCCCCATCACCTTATCAATACAGGCCTACTGTACTCTCACTGCTATGGAAGGGTCGTCGCCTCCCGTAGACTCAGAATACGCTCGCGGTCACTACAAAGGACTCGTCGCCTGATCAGTGTAGGCCGACAGTAAGAATATAGTGTCCCATACCACCATAATCTGCTCACGAGTCACAGGTACTCACTGGTCACTACGGGGAAGTTTGTGGCCCCAGCGTAGGCCGACACCTCGACCACGGTATCCCATACCACCATGCCCGGTTCATGAGTCTTTATAGATCAAGGTACCATGGTTAATAGGGTTTATAGTGGTAAGTTCAGTACCCTAGGTTCAAGCAGTTATGACTCATACAAGGTGAACATACAAAGGCCATTCGGGTTACATGACAGACTCGACTAGCACGAGCGCATCTCAAGTCGAACGACATGAAGTGCATAAGACACCTCGTGTAGCCTAACCACTGCCGCCAACTCCAAAATACGACTCGCGTTCATCGACGCGTCGTTCGTGGCAAAGATAAGCCAACCACGAACTTGCTCGGTTGCCGACTGCCTGGACTAGGTATAGTCCCAAACATATATGAATTCACATCTTCAATCATATGAGAGTTATGGAAATGAAATACAATAATGTGAACATGTTAACACATGTTATAATATACAACTTAAGTAAATCACCTAACACATGCATTTTATACATATAATGAAATCATGCATATAGCCAACCTGTAGGAAATCATTTACATCAGCATATAATTTGAGAATTCAATCTCAAACTAGTTCATAACACCATTTAATTCAATACATACTAATACAAACACTTAAACTACACACTTAAGTCTACATATAGTATGTCGACTCAAAGTGCGCATTTAGGCGAATCTCATCGCCAAACTAATTATGCACGCATTCCTAATATCCTAATGTGACAAGAAGCCATGTCAATCACATTAGCAAATTATGGATGAAAACGGTATTTCCTACAAATGACTAAAATGCCCTAAATCTCAAATTTTTCGTCTGCTTACGAAACAGGAAATGGACAGCATGTTGTACATGTCAAACGGCGTTGCCGTCGATAATCTACCATTAAACGACATTAAAAGCGTTGAAAACAGTCAATCAAAGCATCTAAAATCTGCACCTTTTCTCCTATAAGTGTATTGATTCGAACGGAGCGTGTACGCTTCGTCTACGGCGAACCGGGAACCTATTTTACAAGATGTATCAGCTATCATGCTAAGGAACCAAAGGAACCTTAAATCAGCAAGTATTTGGGGTATTTGTTTACCTACAATCGCGGCAAAATCGTCGGGAAAGTGATTGAGGCGCGTTGCTTAAGCACATGCAACACGTAGTGCAAGCAGCAGGAAATTCTCTCCCACTCACTCTCACAATCTCTCACCTTTTCTCTCACACCAGCTAGGGTTTCTAGCAAATTCGGATGGGTGAGATAAATGAGGGTTTAAGCCCCTTTTATAACCTAAAACTTGCCCAAAACAGGCTTGGGAACAATGTTTACTTGATGCCTAACCAAATCGGGGCTGTTTCGGTCCAGAAAGACATTTCTGGAGGTCCCCTGGCCGAACGCGATCGGACTTAAGTTCATGCACGTCGGATGTCGCTCACATCCCATTTTCAGACCAGTAGTGTTCGTAGATCGCACGTGGCGGTCCAGTTTCAGTTCAGTGGTCACAGCATGTAAATCAGGTCTACAAGTCTCATGATATGAAATAGAAATTTTTCATGATCCAAGGGTGTAATTTGACTGAATTCTGACGGTCAGAACGCTCAATACTGACGCGTCAAGTCGTGTGCCAGATTTGAATTTTAAATTCTAAATCTAACCTATTCTCACTCTCTTCACTCCAGGCTCAATGAAATAGCCTATGAATGTCTATAATACCCCGAATTTTGGCCAATCTGAGATTTGACGTCCTTAGGCAGTGGGTCAACTAAAACACCTAGAAAATCGCTTAGAACCCAATTCCATAGCCAAAGAAACTACTTAGGATTAATTCCTACGGAAATTAAGTGTAAGTTAGCTAGCGCAACGCTAGAGTAGCTGGGAAATAGTCCCTGATCACTTTAAATACGTTCTACAAGACCCAAATCGAGTAGAACCAATGACTCTATAATACTCTATAACCTCAGATCAAACTCTAAGCAGGTTTGTTCTCTGAACGACTTTGAAACTTTGTATTGGATCTAGACCGCGCGTCAAAAGTCTGATACCTCCTATCTTAGACCATTAGGACCACCCAACTGGACTTGACAATCATTTCAAAAATCAAGTCCAACCGATAAACACAGGCTATTTCATTAAGCCCGGACTGAAGAGAGTGCGAATAGGGACAGATTTGGAATTTAAAATTCAAATCTGGCACACGACTTGACGTGTCAGTATTAAGCGTTCTGACCGTCAGAATTCAGTCAGATTACACTCTCGGATCAGGAAAAATTTCTATTTCATATCATGAGACTTGTAGCCCTGATCTACGTGCGGTGACCGCTGAACTGAAACTGGACTGCCACGTGCGATCTGCGAACCCTGCCAGACTGAAAGCTTGATGCGTGCTAGATCCTATACACTTGAGCTTAAGTCCGATCGCGTTCGGCCAGGGGACCACCAGAAATTATCTTTTGGACCGAAACAGCCCCGATTTGGTTATGCACTAAGTGAACTTTGTTCCTGAGCCTATTTTGGGGGTTTTTAAGCTTATAAAAGGGGTTGAAACCCTCACTCCTCTCTCCCATCCGAATTTGAAAGAAACCCTAGATTGGGAGAGAGAAAAGGTGAGAGTTTGTGAGAGAGAGTAGGAGAGATTTTTCCTGCCTTCGTGCCACCTGTTGCACGTACTTCAGCAACACATCTCAATCACCTGACCGGTGATTCCTCCACTTTTTCAGGTATGAAATAACCCTAGAAAGTTGCTGATTTGAGATTTACTAGGATTCATAGCTTGTTAGCTGACGTAACTCGTGAATTAGGTTCTCTTATCGCTGTAGACGAAGCGTATACGCTCCGTTCGAATTTACACATCCATAAGAGACAAGGTGCGGATTTTAGACGCTTTGATTGACTGTTTCCAAAGCTTTCAATGTCGTTTAATAGTAGATTATCGACGACAACACCGTTTGACATGTACAACATGCTGTCCGTTTCCTATTTCGTAAATCAACGAAGAATATGAGATTTAGGGCATTTTAGTCATTTGTAGGAAGTATAGATTTCATTCATATTTTGCTGATGTGATTGACATGAATTGTTGTCGCATTAGAATGTTAGGAATACGTGCATAATTAGTTTGGCGAAGAGATTCGCCTAAATGCGCACTTCGGGTTGACATACTATATGTAGACTTAAGTGTGTAGTGTAAGTGTTTGTATAAATATTTGTATTAGTATGTATTGAATTAAATGATGTTATGAATTAGTTTGAGATGGATTTCTCAATTAATATGCTGACGTAAATGATTTCCTACATGTTGACTATATGCATGATTTCATTATATGCATGAAATGTATGTGCTTGATGATTTACTTAAGTTGTATGTTATAACATGTGTTAACATGCTCACATAGTTGTATTTCGATTCCAATACTCTCATACGATTTTCTGATGTGATTCCATAATTGTTTGGGACTATGCTTAGTCCAGGCAGTCGGTAACCGAGCGAATTCGTGGTTAGCTTTTCTTAGCCACGAACGATGCGTCGATGAACGCGAGCCGTGTTCTGGAGTTGGCGGTAGTGGTTTGGCCAAACGAAGTGTTTTACGCACTTCATGTCATTCGACTTGAGATGCGATCGTACTAGTCGAGCCCGTCAAGTAACCCGACTGGCCGTTGTATGTTCACCCTGCATGAGTCATAACTGCTTGAACCTAGGGTACTAAACTTACCATTGTAAACCCTGTTAACCATGGTACCTTGATCCACGAAGACTCATAAGCCGTGCATGGTGGTATGGGACACCGTGGTTGAGCTGTCGGCCTACGATGGGGCCACAAACCTCCCCGTAGTAACCAATGAGCACCTAGTCTCGTGAGAAGATTATGGTGGTATGGGACACTATATTCTTGCTGTCGGCCTACACTGATCAGGCGACGAGTCATTTATAGTGACCGCGAGCTTATTCTGAGTCTACGGGAGGCGACGACCCTTCAGTAGCAGTAGAGTACAGTAGGCCTGTATTGATAAGGTGATGGGGGAGCGGAGCAACGAGTGCGTGCAACAGCCCTAGCAGCCCTTGCAGCGACCTACAAAATATACATCGTATGAGATTACTAGGAGTGACGACCCTAGACAGGATCTATGTTGGGATTGATACAAGGGAAGTACCTTAGTTTTCCAATCCTGCTGTTTGAATAGACTAATAACAACTCGAAAATCATATCACCATAACATTGCATGTGCATGAAAGATGTGGAGTACTTGAGGGATGATTATATGCCGCGGTCGTAAGATGGTGCCGTATGAGGGAGATCATCGCTGAGGGCATACATCACGTCATGTCATATTGCATTAACAACAGTATTAGGATTGTCTGATTTACTGCTTTACTATTATCACATGATTGATTTGAGAACATGTAAATCCTTGCTCTATTATTCCACTGGGTTAGCTACTCATTCCCACGTTTCGGGATGGTGTTTGCAACACCCACCAGACCCTGTTGTAGATGCAGGTGATGCTGAGATCCAGGAGGTAGATGGGCTGTTGTAGATCCAGGATGCTGAGATACTGGGCCTGGGTTATGGTCATGCGACGTACGCTGTCACTTCCTTTGACTTAGGTGGGTGCGAGAAGGGTCTAAAAACACTTCTAAGATCGCAGATTCGCCAATAGGCGAAGTCTATTCATTTCGATCGCGTGATCGAGTCCGTAACGCATCTAGGGTCGCGTGAAGCAAACCGAATAGCTCCTAGGTTGTAGGTGAGTGGGTTGAGACGTTCTTTGAACGATTCTAAACCCGTGAATGTGAATCCTTAGGCCGTGGGACAATCACGACCCCTGTATTCAATCGCCAGGGGTTAAAAATCCCGTTTCACCAAAAATCTTCAAAATTCTTCCTCTCACCACTCCAATATTCAATTATTTCTTATCCTTTTCATATTAGGCATCAATCCTAATGTGAAAATAACATAAAATCATACTTTCATAAAAGTTTACAGTGAATAGTAAAATTTCATGAAAATTGGCCATAAGGCCATTCTAACTTCACTTTCTTTAGCAACTAATGGGCTAGATAAATGTACTAGCTCCTTATACCCCAAAATCATATGCTGCATGATAGAGTTTTGTATTCGGGATTGCATATTAGCCCCAGAAAGTCCCAAACTCATGTTTAGGCCTATATAGGTCAAAATACAATGAACTAGGGTGGGGCCCATAGTTATTTGGGGTCCCTGGACCATGGGGGACCAGACCCATGTGGTCCCACTGGTCAGATCACCGGACGGTTGGTGATGCCATCGCCGCCCGGGGTGGCCCACTTGGTGCGTGCTTTGTTATCTGACGGTATTTTGGGTACTACACACCCCCCATGTGTGGTTCGTGTGTAGTAAACCCCTAAATCGTGCACTTCCTTCACAAACAGCCCTTCCCATAGCTCCATTCTCATTTTCCAGCTGCTATCTCCAAAATCTGTGATTCCAAACCACCCCTAAATCCATCCTTGGCCAAAAACGACCACACTCCATCATTCCTTTGAAGTTGGCAGCCCTCCCTCTTGAAGATTTCATCTTTTGGAGCTCTAAAAACCCCCAAATCGAGCTGAAATCGTGAGGTGTTCCATTTCCCTTTTTCATTTTCATTTCTCCTTGAAAATACATCCTAGGGAAGCTTGAAGCATCCCTCTACAATGCCTAGATCTCCCTTTTCCAGTTTGGATAGCCACTTTTTTACATTTTCTCCATTTTCCATGACTTTTGTGGAAGCCATTTTAAGCCTTTTGTCACTCTCCACCATCCTATCTTTGATGGGTAAAAGAAAAACTGCAGCGGATGAGGCTGGGCCAAGTCGCCCTGCTTAATCGAGAAGATCGAGGGGTGGTGCCGCAAGTTCAATCGCCGCCACAGGTCCAGCTACAGCCCGAGAGTTCCATACAAAGCGGGATTTGGATCCCCATACTCAACTCGGGCGAGTGATTCTAACTGAGATGCCTCACGGCCAATACACTGATCACAAAGTATTTTTTGAGGTGGATGTGGAAGGATGACTATTTGGCAAATTTCTGTTGTTCGAGCGCATTGAAGCTGCGCATTGGGGTCTGATCTTTGAAGCTCCCGCTCGTGCTAATGTGAGCACCGTTCGTTCCTTCTATGCTCATATCCAGAACCCTACCTTGGAGCCATTGCAGTTTAAAATTCCTTTTGGTAGAGACCGGATGGGTACGATCGATGTTCGGTTGATTGCGCGACTTCTGAACGTGCCTCTTGGTGATGTTCATCCTAGTGAGAAGAATCTGAGGAGTAGGCGTGAGTGAGATCGTCGAACCAGGTTTCTGTACGGTAAATTGGTTCCATGGAAGCCTAATAATAGCCTCAAGATGACTTATATGTCTGATGATTTGCGCCTGCTGCACCATATCTGCACGTTCAATGTGTATTCCAGGTCGACAAATCGCATTGAGTGTACGTGCCTTATGGTTGATTTCCTGTATCTAGTGGCCCAGGGAGAGAATGTGTGTATGGCCACTTTCATCTTGTGACAGATAATCCTCATAGCGAAGTCAAGAAGAACGTCCGAATCGCTTCCTTTTGGCCGACTAATATGTAAGATCGTGCTTGAGTTTGCCTATAGACTTGGGACGGAATTGCTAGTTCCGATTCATAGCATTGATGAGTCGACTATGGTCAAGATGAAGATTGGGTCTCAGTACCATGAGAATCAGCTTGAGGAGGATAGCGAGGATGACTTTGATGATGAGGAGGATCTAAGTGAGGGAGAACCTAGAGCAGAAGTTCAGGAAGAAGTCTAGGAAGAGGCAGAAGAGGAGGCTCAGGATACAGATGAGAGCCCTCCTCCTTCTGCTCTGGCTACTGGCGATGATCACATTGCTCGGATTGAGGAGAGCCAGATCACCTTGTGAAGGGAAGTTCATGAACTTCGCACTGAAATCGAGGATGCCAAGGCCGTGACGAAGAGAAAATTCGGTAAGGTGACTCGCACCTTGAAGGCGATCTTGTGCTGCTTGCAGGATAAGGGTGCTCCTCCTCCGTCACCCGACTCAGACTAGCGATGTGATCTTTGATGCTGTTGTTAGTAGTTAGTCATTTCCTGCTTTAAGTTGTGTAAGCCTGATAAGGTTAGTGCTTTGCTTATGTTGCTGTTGTAATTTTTTACTGTCTTAGTTCCCATGTATTTCTCGTCATGATGCTTGTAAGGACATATCCCTTGTATTGTGATAAATTTGATTAAATGAAATGCATGGAATGCCTTTGACTCCTTGTGTGAATGATTGCAGTGTATTTGTGCTATTGAGACTGACAAGGTTACTCCCTATTTTGAATATAGGGAATGCCGCCTAAGGCTACGCGGAGCACGGTTCGGCTGGCATTGAGTGAGCATATGGATCAGACTCCTTCGTAGTCTGACACCCATGCGGACCCTGCTGTGGGCCCGATTCCTGAGATAGTGCGTGTGTCTCAGCCTACTACTGGTCCTACAGTTGGACCACCGCCGTTCACACCGCCAGTCAGAGAACCTTATCGTGCGTCTACTTCGACGCAGCACACGCCACAGCCTGCTCCACCTCCTAACAGATTTGAGCAGATGATGGCTATGATGCAGCAGCAGCAGCAGCTTCTGACTACTATTGTGGGGACACTAGCCCAGGGTGGGGGTATGACTCCACCTGCACCACCTGCGCATCCAGCTGAGGATGCGGATACATATGCCCAGGATGAGGGCATGGCTCATCCTGTACCACCTGCTTACCCTGCAGGGAATGCCGCAGATACATGGGGCTTGTTAGAGCGATTTCAAAGCTTACGGCCTCCCACTTTTACGGGTTCTCATAGACCCGAGGAGGCCAAGTATTGGCTGGACCGTGTGTCGAAGATATTACGGATGCTTCATTGTACAGAGGCTGAGCAAGTAGAGTTGGCTACGTTCCTGTTTGAGAGAGAGGCCAGCTTGTGGTGGGACAGCATATTGCGGACCGTTGCCGCCGACTTTGTATAGACATGGGCAGCGTTTGAGTTCCGCTTCCACGAGAAGTATTACCCCTAGACGTACAGGCATAATCGGAAGAATGAGTTTCTCCGCCTCAGACAGGGAGCCATGACAGTCACGGAGTATGAGCATCGGTTCACGGAGTTGGGCAGATATGTCTCGACTATTTTGGCTGATGAGCAGATGCGCATACGGCACTTTTCAGAGGGTTTGCGACCGGATATTCAGTCGAAGATGTGCTGCATGAGCATTCCCTCCTATGCGGAGCTGATTCACATGTCCATGTGGGCAGAGCAGGATGTGGATCGACTTGGGCGATCTCGTGGCCCTGTTGCTCCTAGGCCACGACCAGAGATGCAGGACAGGCCTTTGCGGGCAAGAGGCCTCGCGTCGACCCTCCTACTAGGGCTACCATGCCAGTACCCCTGATGCGGCGCTCTGATTTACTATGCACATATTGTAGGAGAGAGGGCCACTTGGCGCAGAGTTATTTTTCTAGGATGCGGGACAGTGGGTTCTCGCCGCTGCTGAAGATCGACCGTACACGTCCACAGGCGATATCAGCACCGCTTATACGGTTGGCTCCTACGCACCCTTCCTTCAGACCTCCGGTATCGCGGATCAAGCAGCCTCCACGGCCCATGACTCAGCGGGCGAACCGGCCATAACAGGCACGGGTACATGCCTTGACAGCAGAGGCAGCTGCGACCCAGACTTCTCAGCATTCAGCCTTCGAGGTCACTGCCCATATTGGAGGTATTCCTATTCTCGTGATGGTGGACACTGGTTCCACGATTTCTTTGATATCACGTGCTATAGTCAGGCGTCTTGGGCTACAGACTATTACTATGGATGGGGTGCGAGTTTATGCAGCTCACGGGTCCTTTACAGATGCCACCTAGATGTGTGAGGGTTGTTTGGTGGATCTGGGGGGCAAGACGATGGCTCTAGATCTCGTCGTCGATCTTGCTCTGGTTTATCTCGATGTCATTCTTGGCATGGACTGGTTGACTGCAGCGAGGGCCGAGATTGACTGCGAGACTCGTATAGTGACAGCCTACGAGCCAGAGGGAGCATCCTTCACGTTTTCAGTGCGGGTAAATCTCCCTTTCCGCATACTTAGTTACGCCACCCTATTGCGAGACGCTGGTGCCCAGATACTTGAGCATACGCCAGTCGTTTGCGAGTTTGGGGATCTATTTAGGAAGATCCCTGGTTTGCCGCCCCGACGAGAGATCGATTTCACTATCGATCTGGTTCCTGGTTCCTCGCCCGTCTCACTGCCGGCGTATCGCATGGCACCGTGTGAGATGGAGGAGTTGAGGACGCAGATTGAAGAGTCTGACGACATAAGAAATCCAATTCCATTTAGACAATCTTGACCCTAAGTAATAGAAGAATTTTCTGTAGTAGAAATGGTATGGAACCATTTAACGTATAATCTTAGGCTTTAGATTATAGCTACTGAGTTACAGACTAGCCTACTAGTTACTTTAAGTAGTGTAAAGCCTGTATATACTAAGGAATTGTAGGTTAGATTTGGTTGAAGTAGAACATTACTCCTTCGATAAATCCCTTTATGACTTATAGACTTATGTTGTTGCCCATAGGAAAGAACCATTCACCCTCAGGGAATATTTATAAATCCCTCAGATTGAACTTAGAATGTACTAGCACGCCCCTTAGAATTGCCTTCCCCAAAGGGCTTATTGCATTCGAGAACGCGGAGTAAAGGAAATGTAATTATCAGCGAAGTATTCGCGGTTTGAATTGACTTCTCAATCCTGGTAGTTACCAATAAATCTAATGCTCTGATTAAGCAGAAGATCGGCATCGTTTAGGATTAAGAACTGATACAGTAAATTTCTGTTATAGGCAGAAAGTCTATGTATCCGGCTCAGACCCACTACACAACTTTTCTTCCGCGTTGGCTCGACCACATATAACCAAAAGTTATTGCTTTGTCTTTGGGAAATGGCGAGGACTTAAAGCCAGTAGAGAATTCGATATCTTGCCACCAACTCATACCTGCCCCTAAACTTAACCACAATAGAGATTAAGCTCATCTCTAAGATCATAGGTACCAATGCCATAGAATGCATCATTAGTAAGGAAAACCCTGTAGCGAAAGGTTGTTTCCATTTTAGGTTAAAGATAGCCCCTAAGTTGCGCCTCATTCCGATATACGGATCGATGCAAAGATTCTTCAACCTTAAGTAAAACCAAGTTTTAAGGGGGGTAGAACGTAATGAGTCCAATCCAGTTAGGTTAGTCAACACTGCCATTCGATCAGAGTGGCGCAGCGGAAGAGTGCTTGGCCTCTTTCCCACTCGCCCAGGATCGAAACAATCGAGTTAGGATATACGTATGATTAGGTCAATAAATAGGATTGACCCTTTCTTAGAATGTCAATACTAAAGTCTTACTAGATGCTCCTTACCCTTCGCTAATTTCGAGGACGAAATTGTGTTTTAAGGGGGGTAGATTGTAATACCTCAGATTTTGGCCAATCTGGGATTTGACGTCCTTAGGCAGTGGGTCAACTAAAACACCTGGAAAATCGCTCAGAACCCAATTCCATAGCCAAAAAAACCACTTAGGATTAATTCCTATGGAAATTAAGCATAAGTTAGCTAGCGCAACGCTAGAGTAGCTGGGAAATAGTCCCTGATCACTTTAAATACGTTCTACAAGACCCAAATCGAGTAGAACCAATGACTCTATAATACTCTATAATCTCGGATCAAACTCTAAGCAGGTTTATTCTCTGGATGACTTTGAAACTTTGTATTGGATCTAGACCGCACGTCAAAAGTCCGATACCTCCTATCTTAGACCGTTAGGACCGCCCAGCTGGACTTGACAATCATTTCAAAAATTAAGTCCAACCGATAAACACAGGCTATTTCATTGAGCCCGGACTGAAGAGAGTGCGAATAGGGACAGATTTGGAATTTAAAATTCAAATCTGGTACACGACTTGACGTGTCAGTATTAAGCGTTCTGACTATCAGAATTCAGTCAGATTATACCCTCGGATCAGGAAAAATTTCTATTTCATATCATGAGACTTGCAGCCCTGATCTACGTGCGGTGACCGCTGAACTGAAACTGGACTGCCACGTGCGATCTGCGAACCCTGCAAGACTGAAAACTTGATGCGTGCTAGATCTTGTACGCTTGAGCTTAAGTCCGATCGCGTTCGGCCAGGGGACCACCAGAAATTATCTTTTGGACCGAAACAGCCCCGATTTGGTTATGCACTAAGTGAACTTTGTTCCTTAGCCTATTTTGGGTGTTTTTAAGCTTATAAAAGGGGTTGAAACCCTCACTCCTCTCTCCCATCCAAATTTGAGAGAAACCCTAGATTGGGAGAGAGAAAAGGTGAGAGTTTGTGAGAGAGAGTAGGAGAGATTTTTCCTGCCTTCGTGCCACCTGTTGCACGTGCTTCACAACACATCTCAATCACCTGACCGATGATTCCTCCACTTTTTCAGGTTTGAAATAACCCTAGAAAGTTGCTGATTTGAGATTTACTAGGATTCATAGCTTGTTAGCTGACGTAACTCGTGAATTAGGTTCTCTTATCACTGTAGACGAAGCGTATACGCTCCGTTCGAATTTACACATCCATAAGAGATAAGGTGCGGATTTTAGACACTTTGATTGACTGTTTCCAAAGCTTTCAATGTCGTTTAATAGTAGATTATCGACGGTAACGCCGTTTGACATGTACAACATGCTGTCCGTTTCCTGTTTCGTAAATCAACGAAGAATATGAGATTTAGGGCATTTTAGTCATTTGTAGGAAGTATAGATTTCATTCATATTTTGCTGATGTGATTGACATAAATTATTGTCGTATTAGAATGTTAGGAATACGTACATAATTAGTTTGGCGAAGAGATTTGCCTAAATGCGCATTTCGGGTGGACATACTATATGTAGACTTATGTGTGTAGTGTAAGTGTTTGTATAAATGTTTGTATTAGTATGTATTGAATTAAATGATGTTATGAATTAGTTTAAGATGGATTTCTCAATTAATATGCTGACGTAAATGATTTCCTACATGTTGACTATATGCATGATTTCATTATATGCATGAAATGTATGTGCTTGATGATTTACTTAAGTTGTATGTTATAACATGTGTTAACATGCTCACATAGTTGTATTTCAATTCCAATACTCTCATATGATTTGCTGATGTGATTCCATAATTGTTTGGGACTATGCTTAGTCTAGGCAGTCGGTAACCGAGCGAATTCGTGGTTAGCTTTTCTTAGCCACAAACGACGCATCGATGAACGCGAGCTGTGTTCTGGAGTTGGCGGCAGTGGTTTGGCCATACGAAGTGTTTTATGCACTTCATGTCGTTCGACTTGAGATGCGATCACGCTAGTCAAGCCCTTTAAGTAACCCGATTGGTCGTTGTATGTTCACCCTACATGAGTCATAACTGCTTGAACCTAGGGTACTGAACTTACCATTGTAAACCCTGTTAACCATGGTACCTTGATCCACGAAGACTCATGAGCTGGGCATGGTGGTATGGAACACCGTGGTCGAGCTGTCGGCCTACGCTGGGGCCACAAACCTCCCCGTAGTGACCAGTGAGCACCTAGTCTCGTGAGAAGATTATGGTGGTATAGGACACTATATTCTTGCTGTCGGCCTACATTGATCAGGCGACGAGTCCTTTGAGTGACCACGAGCGTATTCTGAGTCTACGGGAGGCGACGACCCTTCAGTAGCAGTAGAGTACAGTAGGCCTGTATTGATAAGGTGATGGGGGAGCGGAGCAATGAGTGCGTGCAATAGCCCTGGCAGCCCTTGCAGCAACCTACAAAATATACATCGTATGAGATTACTAGGAGTGACGACCCTAGACAGGATCTGTGTTGGGATTGATACAAGGGAAGTACCTTAGTTTTCCAATCCTGCTATTTGAATAGACTAATAACAACTCGAAAATCCTATCACCATAACATTGCATGTGCCTGAAAGATGTGGAGCACTTGAGGGACGATTGCATGCCGTGGTCATAAGATGGTGCCGTATGAGAGAGATCGTCGGTGAGGGCATACATCACGTCATGTCATATTGTATTAATAACAGTATTAAGATTGTCTGATTTACTGCTTTACTATTATCGCATGATTGATTTGAGAACATGTAAATTCTTGCTCTATTATTCCACTGAGTTAGCTACTCATTCCCACGTTTCAGGATGGTATTTGCAACACCCACCAGACCCTGTTGTAGATGCAGGTGATGCTGAGATCCAGGAGGCAGAGCCAGACTTTGACGAGGACCAGGATGAGTTCTCGTACATGCAGTACCATGATGGCTTTGCTTAGGTGACCTGGGTTGATAGGACTTCATAGTGGGACTCTTTTGGACATTTATTTCTGCCATTTATATATATATGAGACTCAGAGATATATTCATACTTTAGTGACAGTTGAGATCTACTTTGTTTTTCCATACAGTGATATACATATTCTTTAGTCTTTCGCTTGCTTTTATCACTAGATCTGAAGTATGAATTGCAGTTTTGGTATACTTTTACTCATGTGAATGATTTAACTCAGACAACATTGAATCATAATCATTTTTGTTGCATAAGTGACGGTCTGGAACTCGGGAGTTGAGTTTATACACGACCCCTGATTTTCAGGGTGTTACAATGTCGGTTGGGCTTGATTTTCGAAATGATTGTCAAGTCCAGCTAGGCGGTTATAACGGTCTAAGATTGTAGGTATCGGACTTTCGACGCGCGGTCTAGATCCAATACAAAGTTTCAAAGAGGTCATGAGAATAAACCGGTTTAGAGTTTGATCCGAGGTTTTAGAGTATTATAGCGTCATTGGTTCTACTCGCTTTGGGTCTTGTAGAGCATATTTAAAGTTATCAGGGACTATTTCCCAGCTACTCTAGCATTGCGCTAGCTAACTTATACTTATTTTCTACAGGAATTAATCCTACGCGATTTCTGGTCGAGTTGGTACTCGAGTCCAAGTACGAATTTTTCCAGGGCATTACATAAACTGTCTCTATTGGAGACTGTCAAAGACCGTCTCTATTAGAGATGGTCCTAAACCATCTTATATCCCTGGAAAAAATCGTCTCTGGTAAAGACTGTTAAGGACTGTCTTTATTAGAGACGGTCAAGGACCGTCTCTATTAGAGACTGTCAAAGACCGTCTCTATTAGAAACTGTCAAAGACCATCTCTATTAGAGACGGTCCTAAACCATCTCTAATGCTCAGGTCAAAAATTAGAAAACTCAAAAAAAAATTGAATTTCGAAAAAAAAAATTGTTAAGAAGCTTAGAAAAATAATTAACAATGTTTAAGAAAATTTTAAATTTTGAAAAAAAAAACTATAATTTTATAAAAAGCTAGATTTTTTTTTTAAAAAAATTAAGAACTTTGAATAATGTTGATAATTTTGAAAAAAAACAAATTCGATAAAACAATGATATTTTGAAAAAGAAAATTTATAAAATTAAACAAAATTGTGAAAAAATTGACAAATTATAAAAAAATATATATTTTAAAAAAGAAAACTAGATTTTGTATTTTAACAAGAAAAATTAAAAAGTTATACAACAAAAGTGAGATTAAAAAAATGATATTTTGAAAAAGAAAATTTAAAAAATTAAACAAATTTGTAAAAAATTTGACAAATTGTAAAGGTATATATATTTTAAAAAAGAAAACTAAATTTTGTAAAAAAAAAATGTTAAATTTATTTATAATAAAAATGATATTTAGTTAAAAGAGTAAAAAAAATATAAGTTTTGAAAAAAAATGTTAAATTTATTTGTGAAAAATTAAATTACTAAATTATTAGGCACATCCACTAATTGAACCTTTAATTATTTTTGGACAATCTAATCAGTTTAAATTGAGGAGTAAATAACTTCAGATGTTTAAATCAAATTTCACTGATATTGTTGATCAATCTTGTATGCCCAATATCTTTCTCATATGTAGCCTGATTGAGGCGAATAACTAGTCAAATTGAGAGTATTGATTAGTAAAATAGAGTGAATGGACTAGACATATAAAATGGGTCAAATATTCTGGTTAAAATTGTGAACCAACTTATGGACCTCGTGAGAACCTAAGAATTGATGTTAATAAGTTTTGTGGGCCCCATCATGATGTGTGTCGAACATCAATACTGTGGATTTGATGTGTCCCCTTTAGGTTATGAGATATCTCAAAAATCATCGGTAAACGAAACTCAAGTGGGCCATACCATTTAAAACTATGTGAAGACATCCTAAAAAAATATAAAAGCACTTGGTGGGGCCCACATGAGTTTTGGATGCGGTTGAAACTTGGTCTGACCCCTCACCCAAGTGGGACACACATAATGAGTGGGTTGGATATGTGAATCACATTTAAGCAGGCCCAATATATGATTATAAATGTTTTAAGGAAACCTTTCTCCACTGCATTTAAGTGAGTTACTCGTTACCTTTACCAGAGTAAACTCTGTGGGGTTCACCATTATTTATTTGTTTTATCCACTCCATTCATCCAGGTTAACATATAATTTGAGGTCTAAAGAACAAAAAAGAAGCATATCCAAAGCTCAATTGGACCAAACCACAGGAAATAGTGTGATTGAACCTCTACCATTTAAAATTTCTTGGAGGCCATAGAAGTTTTGGATCAAGCTGATGTTTGTGTTTTCTATTCATTTATATATTTTTGATATTATGAACAACCTTTAACTGTTTTTGGACAATTTGATCAGTCCGGACATGAAGAGTAAATAACTTTAGATGTTTAAATCAAAATTCACTCAAATTGTTGATCAATCTTGTTTGCCCAATATATTTCTCATATGTAGTATGATCGAGGCGAGTAACTAGTCAAATTGAGGGTAATGGTCAGTAAAATAGAGTGAATGGACCAAACATGTAAAATGGGCCCATCATGATGTGTGTAGAACATCAACTCCGTGCATTTGATGTCTCCCCTTTAGCTTATGAGATATCTCAAAAATCATCCGTATACGAAACTCAGGTGTTGATTACCATCAAAAACTATGTGAAGACATCTAAAAAAATATAAACAGTACAATATTGGATGTCATACCATTTTGGGGTCATAAAAGTTTTGGATCAAGCTGATTTTTGTTTTTTCCCTTCATCTGGCCCTATATGACATAATCAACATATTGGATGCCAAATAAGCAGTACAGTAAGCCTTAGGAGGATTTTAATGATGGATATCCAATTACTATTGATTTCATGTGGTGTGGTGCACCTAAGATTTCTGTGGTGGGGTCCACTACAGATTGTTATCTACCTCATTCTTTGGCTCATGACGTAAAATGATATTAATGGATGGATAGTGTGGATATAACAAATACATCGTAGTGGGGCCCACAAAACTTGGTGGATGTTGGTCGGTGCTCTATGGGTCCTACCATGATGTATGTGTTTCATCCAAGTGGGACACACATAATGAATAGGTTGGATCTATGAACCACATCTAGGTGGGCCCAATAAATGATTATTTTTAAGGTTGTGACCCACCATGGAATGGTGCATCTGACTGACAGGGCAGATCCAAAGTTCAAGTGGACCCACCATAGAAAAGAGTGGGATAGTGACACCCACTATTGAAACCTTCTTAGGGCCCGCCATGATGTTTATTTGAGATCCAACCTATTTATAAGTTAATACAGACATGGAATAAGGTGGGACATACACATAGTTTAGATGTGTCCCCTTTAGCTTATGAGATATCTCAAAAATCATCCTAATACGAAACTCAGGTGGGCCATACCATCTAAAACTATGTGAAGACATCTAAAAAAATATAAAAGCACTTGGTGGGGACCACATGAGTTTTGAATGCAGCTAAAACAGGGTCTGACCCCTCATCCAAGTGGGACACACATAATGATCTTGATCCAAAACTTCTCCAGCTCCCAAGAAGTTTTTAATGGTGGAAGTGCAATGCCCAATTTGTAGTCCACTCAAGCCTTGTTCCTGCCTAATGTTTTGCATGATACCTTATAATGATCTGAGAAAAAAGATTAGGTTATAGGGCTCTATAGGGCCTACAAAAATATATGTTTTATATCGAAGCCGTCCATCTATTTTGAAATATTATTATAGGGCTCTATAGGGCCTACAAAAATATATGTTTTATTTCTAATCCGTCCATCTATTTTGAAATATTATTATAGGTCATAAAACTAAAAATCAGGTATATTGAAGGCTAAACTGGATCACTCGATAGGAAATATGGAGATTAAATCACATGTGCTTCCTATGGTGTGGTCCTCTTGGGCCTTCAATCTACTTTATTTTTGAGATCATGTACTAAAATTATTTATTAAAATTAATGGACGGAATGGATAAACAAAATACATCATAGTGGGTCCCACAGAGCTCCGGATAGGACATCCATGTCCGTCTTAAAATGATTTGGATCTCTCCAAATGAATGGACGGTGTTGATATAATACATACATCATGGTGGGGCACACATATCTGACACCTTTTTTGGATCAACTATAAAAATAATCCGTTAAAATGAATGGACGGAGTGGATAAATAACATACATTACGGTGGCCCCCACAAGACTTAAAAACTAGATGGATTGGCCACTCCCCCTGATACTAGCCCCATAGCTGGTGGACGGTGCTCCGTGGGGCCCACCATGATGTACGTGTTTCATTCATTCCGTTCATCCATTTTTACAGATCATTTTAGTAATTTACAAAAAAAAATAATTATAGGGATATAAATCTTAGGTGGACCACACCACAGGAAAAAAGTAATGATTGGATATCCACTATTAAATCCTCGTAAGGCCTAATGTACTGTTTATTTGACATCCAATCTGTTGATTAGGTCATAAATACCCAGATGAAGGGAAAAAATAAATATCAGCTTGATCCAAAACTCTTATGGCCCCTAAAATGTTTTTAATGGTCAACGTTCAATAAGAACTGTTTCCTGTAATGTGGTCCACTTGAGATTGATATATAACTCATTTTTTCTTTCATAGTATAAAATGATCTATAAAAATAGATGGACGGAATGGATGAAACACATACATCATAGTGGGGCCCACAGAGCACCGACCACCAGCCAATGGCTGGTGGCAGGGGGAGTAGCCAATCCGTTTCCTAAAAACCTATCCCCTCCCAAAAGCCAAATCCTGCACCCGCCCGCCCGCCCCTCCGAAAACCCAAATCCCTCAAGCCTCTCTCGCACGCCCACCCCTCTCTGAAACCCTCTCTCTCTCTCTCTCTCTCTCACGCACGCGCCCGATCCTCTTTTCTCCGATCAGAGATTTATGGGTTTCGTTAATCCGATTAGGGTTTTGAAGGCAACAGTGTTGGGCGTGGTCAGGTTAGGCTTTTTGTTGCGTTTGGTCTATGGCGAAATCTGATGGTTTACAAATGTTTTTTTTTTCTTTCTTTTGTTGAGATTAGGGATTTTCCAATATATTTGTGATTGATCACATTTTGAGTTAGATATGTGGTGTTTGTTGGGTTTTCATCTTTGTGATTGTGTGAATCTTGCAATAAATGCTTGTTCAGGGTTCATTTGGAAAAAAAAAAAATCTTATCTGAGATGAGAAGTCTAGAAGCTTCTTACTGATGATTTTCTCAACATTTTTTGCTTTTTGGAACTTCAAATCTCGCAGTTTTTGTTGCTTTGAGGTTACATTGTGGAGCGATTTTTAGGATTTTGTAACTGCATTGCTCGATTTTTGCCTGTTTCTGTGAGAAATCTTGTTTTGAAAGGAAAATGCGAGAGGTTTCGTCCTGTTTTTACTCAGAATGTTGATTTTTTCTAATTTCCTCTCTCATTCGATCACAAACTCTCTCTCGCTCTCAAACCTTGCATTCGAATCTGAACCCTAAATCCCCCTAGAAACCTCAGATTTTGAGCACAACTGTCCAATCCATTGATCACCAGCCTGAAAATATGAAATCTTTGAGTTTTTTTTGGTCTGATTCTTTAATTCCATTGCAGAAAATGAGCAGTAGGAAGGAAGAGGAATAGAATGAGAAGATTATCAAAGGTTTGATGAAACTTCCTTCGAATCAGAGATGCATCAGCTGCAATAGCCTGGTAATTACAATCTCTCCAATCTTTTCTTAATTTTTTGTATCCTCTGAGTTGTCCATGTTATAGTGGGACAAGCAAGTTCGCTTGCTGCATATACATGCTTCAATTAGAGCTGGGACAAGTTTCATCTATGGTTGGAATACATTTCTTCTTTAGTTGGAATGAATTTTATCCTCATTAAATTTTATTTACAATTAAAGTAGAAATGCATTTTAGGTTAAAAACATTAATGACTCGTTACTTAGTATATTATAAATTAGATTAGATCATATATCTCACGCCCCAAACCCAAAAATCGGATTCACATGAATCCCGATTGCCGAATCCGGTGCCGACAGCCTCTATAGTGCCCCATTCTCGGCTCTTGACAATCAAATGCCAGATTCCGATCCTGGGATCCTACAATGAGAATTTTCAGAATGAATTTTTATTTTTGTAATGGAGCATAACCACAAGTATAACCAAGTCACAAAACAACATCACCACATACCCACTATATCAAAATCTTTTAAATACAATATGAAAAGGAAAATACAAGATGATCAAAAGCTCCAAAATGGTCTGATACGCGCTCCTGCCTCAGCGCTGCTGCTGTCCAACGCTACCTGCACGCAACTATCGTACATAAGCTTACAAAAGCTTAGAGGGTGGTATAAGTGTGTGCGTAAGGCAAACGCCAAGTGTACAGTATCAGAGCAGTGCGAAAGTATGCGGCAAGTCCATGAATACAATCAACCATACCACTGTTATATGATGTAAGTCATGAATGTCATCGGCCATACCGATGCAATGCGAGGCCTACATAGCCGAATGTCATATGCGAAATGCAATCCAAGTAAGTCGATACTCATCCAGTACACATATCAGTACAGTTCCTCTCTGGATATCACCGGAGTCTAATACACATCGCAGAGACTGCCACCTCCCTAGCTGCACAGTCAAGTAAGGACATCCTATACACCTACCCGGCTCGTCGATAGTGGACTCATTTACGAGCTGGTCAAACTCAGCCTAGATTATAGCCCCCTCACTCAGACGGATAAGGCCACACCCCCTTCCAACCGACCACGACACAGTGGGAGATCCGGTCTACTGGTATTCGGCACTCGGGCGCTCGTGTATCCACTCGGTCTAGACGTTGGAGCATCTCCTGGTACCAAAAAGGTTCTGGGACTTTCACCCAAGGACATCCTAAGTGCCCACGGTGCTAGAATAAGTATTTTCGGTATCCAATACGGCCATCCATGATGTACCTGTGGAGCCACGGCCCTGATGTCGCTAGGGCGTGCAGTGATCAAGTCACACATAGCGAGATGCATGAATCACGCCGTCAAATCATGCAGAAATCCAGCGCGTACTGTGCGATCATGTGGGGCACTCCGTCTCATAACGGGTCTCATAAGTGGTCTGCCCAATGGCATATGCTATGATCAGTCACTACTCAAATCAAGCATACATATTATGCGTATGGGCATGAGTCATGGGATTATACTAAGCACGTTATAAAGCGACAAATAGTAACGAGTATGGGCCTATCAATGGACCCTAAAGAGAGTTATAATGCGGACATTTAACCAACATTATACATATAATGTGGACGTTAAACCAACATTGTTCCCTAGGCACGGCCCGCCATAAATATCATTACATGAACCATGAGAAATGTACATTGTAATGGACCCTAAGGACATCCGTTGGGCCTCGATCCATGGGCTATAGATACATCAAATGGGCCAAATTACAAGAGCCTTACATTCATCAAATGGCAGCATTGATGGGTGTCACCAATGAGCCTTATGTACATTGCAATGGTCCATGATCCAGGGGCCTTGAAATACATCAAAGTGGGCCTCACAACTTGGGCCTTAAATATATCAGATGGGCCTACACACATGAGCTTTAAATATATCAAATGGGCCACTCCATTTGCGCCCCATGCACATCAAATGGGCTTGATCCCATGGGCTTTAATATGTATCAAATGGGCTTGAATCCCGTGGGCCTTATATAGAATAAATGGGCCGGAACCCATGGGCATTGCATATGTCAAATGGGCTGAAACCCATGGGCATTATATATGCCAAATGGGCTTAATCCCATGGCTTTAGATGTGCACCAAGGTGGGCCTAAAAGAATGGCCATAAATGGATCAACATGGGCCGTATATACATACCAAAGTGGGCCCATTTGAACCATAGATCTAGCTCATTTTTAGCTCAAGAAATGAGTTTTCAAAATGGATAGACGGTGAGATACAACACATGCATCATGGTGGGGGGTTGGGTCCACATAGAGGCCCACCATCATATATATATATATAAAATAAAATATATACCATATTATATATAATATAATATATATATATATACAAATGTGGATAGAGTGGATAGAACCCATAAATCATGGTGGGTCCCACTGTCCAAACGGTGGACAGTGTGGATAGTCACATACATCACAGTGGAGTCCACCGTCCAGACGGACGGTGGCAATATAACACATATATTACTGTGGGCTTCACGTGGGACCCACCATAACCTATATATTTATTTTTTTATTTTTTTTTCCATCCAATCTACTGCTAAGGTCATAAAGACCTGGATGAACGGGAAACACGAATTTCAGATTGATCCAGAACTGCAGTGGGCCCAAAAGGGTTTCAACGGTAAAGTTCAGTCACCACTGTTTCTTGTGGTGTGGGCTGCCTGAGTCTTGGATTTCGCTGAAACTTGGAGGGGGGCCACGTCAGGGTGTGGGCCACCTGATGGACGGTGTGGATACAGAATATACATCATGGTGGGGGCCCGCCCGTGGAGCCATGGGCTGCTTGGCGTCCGCCCGCCAGCAAGCCGCAGGCGCTGCCTGTGCCGTCTGCAGTAGCAGACGCTGCTCTTCTTCTTTCTTTTTTTTTTTTTTGAAAAACCCAATTTTCTAAGGATTCTCATGTGTGCGGCCCACCCCAAGTAAATCCACTCCGTCCATTGTATTCCCAAGACCAAAACAGATCTATCAAGACCAATATTGGCCCCTTTTCAACGTATAAAAATATTTCTAGATAGATTTCAATGGTGATGGTTTAGTTTTTGATGCTATGGCCCACCAGACACTTTGATCAACCTCATTTTTTGGCTCAACGCCTAAAATGAGTCAGGGAAGAGGATGGACGACTTAGATTAGAAACATACATCCTGGTGGGGCCTATATGGATGGCCCTCCCAGAGCTTGTCAAATCAAGCTTATATTTGTTTTTTTCACTTCACGTCCAGGGAGTCCCTGGACGGTTTGGCCTGAGACAGTCATCTAAGGTGGGCCCTGCCCAGGTGGGCCACCACATGGATGATACATTTAGGATGGGCCCCACCCATGGACGGCTTGGATAAAATACACATTTCATGGTGGGGCTCATTCAAGTGGGCCACATGGCCTCATCAACATTCAAGAAAAATAAATAAAAATGAGAGGGAAAGAGAGAGAGAAAAGTGGGACACACGTGTGATGGAGGGACCCCGATACTATAGGCCCTCCGTTTCAACCATCCAATCATACATCAATGAGTCCCATTGCATATGGGCCATCCAAATAAAAGATCAACGGTGGAGATCCCTCCCCACTAAAAATGGACGGTCTAAATGACCTTTTTAATGCAAGGAAAGTAAACATCATGATGGGGTCCATGGAGAATGGCCCCATCATGGAATGATTGATGATCAAGATGGGCCATCGGCCACATCTTAGGGTCCCAAGTGAGATCCAAATCATTGATCGGTTGGCCTCACTTGGCCCATCTCAAAAACATGAAAAATTAGGCTATGGAGGCACCCACCACTTGATCTTCTTGGTCCGTTGGAAAGCTACTCTCCTAGAGCTTCACTTTGATGGTGGAGATGGAGAATGGATGGCTAGGATGATGGGTTTTGGAGTGGAAAGTGGGCCTCACAAATGCACTTTTCTCTCATAGGAAGCCTTGGACGTGAGAGCCTCTCCTTTGCTTGGAAATGGTGTTGGAAAATGAGGGAGAGAGGTGTGATGTAAGGAGAGATGTGAGTGATGGATGTGAGTGATGTGGTACTTGACAAGTATGGGTGGTGTAAGAGAGGGTGAGAAAGAGTTGACTTTAAGGGTTGCTTGGGAATGGGGTGAAAGGTGATGTGTACTTGAAATAAAGTGATTGATGGGTGATTGATTGATGTGATTGATGGGACACATTGTAGAGATTCTCTTAGGATTGCAAACGCGCGGCGTTTTCTCGAAATAAATGCTGGCTCACATCTCTTAGTCAGGGTATCGGATCGGTACATGAGTCGTGGCGTTGAAACCGCGTCGACGGTGCGGTCGCAATGGTACAAGTTTTGGATTAAGCCGACTCAAATGTGTAGGATACGACTTACGGTCGTGCATAACATCAACTACAGGTCATGGATTGTCGAAATTTGATGAGAAGGATCACGGGAAGTGACGGAACAGTACAGATTAGGATATGGGTCCTACAGCTCTACCCACCTAATAAAAATTTCATCCTCGAAATTTACACTACCATCATAACTAACTATAACTCAAAAAGAAAAATAAGAAACATAACATCATATATAATCAAGTACAATACACCATATAATCAATCATCAAAAAGATGAGGATAACGCTCTCGAATCTCTGCCTCGCGCTCCCAAGACGCCTCATTCACGCTATGATGGTCCCACTGCACCTTCACCAAGGGAATGACCTTGGTTCTGAGGACCTACTCCTTCCGATCGAGGATACGAACTGGCTGCTCAATATAAGAAGCGTCCTCACGAACCTCCAACGGTTGCCAATCAATAAAAGGCATGATGTCTGACCCACACTTCCTCAACATAGAGACATGGAAGACGTTGTGGACACCGGACAACTGCGATGGCAAGGCAAGCCGATAGGCCACGGCGCTAATGTGCCCAGTGATCTCGAAAGGTCCTGTGAATCTCGGGGCAAGCTTGCCCTTCGTCCCAAAATGAACCACACCCTTCATGGGTAAGACCTTGAGATACACATGGTCCCCAACGAAAAACTCTAAGGGACGACACCCACAATCAGCAAAACTCTTCTGCCGGCTCTGAGCTGTGCGCATCCTCTGCCTGATGATGTCAATAGCCTCTGACGTCTGCAGCACAAACTCGGGACCTAGGAGACGTCGCTCTCCAACCTCGGTCCAACAACTCGGAGATCTGCATGGTCTGCCATATAATGCCTCAAAAGGAGCCATGCCAATGGTCGCCTGATAGCTGTTGTTGTATGCGAACTTAGCCAATCGCAGGTGCTCGTCCCAACTACCCACGAAATCAATCACGCAAGCTCGAAGCATATCCTCAAGGATCTTGTTGACCCTTTCGGTTTGCCCATCAGTCTGCCGATGATACGCGGTGCTGAGCTGCAAATCAGTGCCCATCGCTCTCTGGAAGCTCCTCCAAAATTGAGATGTGAACCTTAGATCTCGGTCTGAAACAATCGAGATGGAAACACCGTGCAGTCTCACTATCTCATCGATAAACATCCTGGCTAGCCGATCTGTATGCCAAGTCTCACAAATCGTAAGAAAATGTGCCGACTTCGTCAGACAGTCCACAATAACCCAGATGGCGTCATGACCGCGCTGAGTCCTTGACAAACTCATGACAAAATCGGTAGATATGTGCTCCCACTTTCACATCAGGACGCTCAGCGGCTGCAATAGACTAGGAGGTCTCTGATGATCGACCTTGACACGCTGGTAGGTGTCACACTCAGCCACAAAACTAGCTATCTGGCGCTTCATCCCTGACCAAAAATACTAGCGTCTCATATCGCAATACATCTTCGTCGAGCCAGGGTAGTTAGAGAAATGTGATCGATGTGCCTCGATCATAAGATCTCGGCGTAACTCAGGAATATCCGGGACACATAATCGACCTCTAAAGCGAAGTCTACCGTCAAAACCAATCTGCCAATCCGTCTGACTCTCAGATGCTGCCTTTGCTCGGTAATCCTGTAATGACTCGTCTGTCTGTTGAGCCTCGATCACCCTTGCGACAAGAGAGGGTTGAATCGACAAGCTTGATAGCTGAACAATAAATGACAGCAGACCAAACTCAAAGTCGTACTCTGCTATATCCTCGAGCATCCTCCACTCCTGAATCATCATATGCGCCACCAGGCCTCGTGGCTGACTACTGAGGGCATCCGCCACCACGTTCTCCTTACTCGGGTGGTACTGAAGATCAAAATCGTAGTCCTTCAGGAGTTCCATCCAATGCCTCTGCCTCATGTTCAGCTCGGAGTGAGAGAACAAATACTTCAAGCTCTTGTGATAGGAAAAGAGCTCGAATCTCACCCCATAAAGATAGTGTCTCCACACTTTCAGTGCAAAGACAACCACTGCCAGCTCCAGATCGTGCGTAGGGTAGTTCAACTCATGGACCTTGAGCTGACAGGACGCATAAGCTACCGGTTTCCCGTGCTGCATCAGGACAGCACCTGAGGCAACTCGTGAGGCATTAGTAAATATAATAAATCCATCACTCCCAAAGAGAAGAGTGAGGACAGGAGCGGACGTGAGGCGGTCTTTCAACTCCATAAACGCCTGCTCACAAGCGTCGCTCCAAATGAACTCGGCACCCTTCCGGGTCAACCTGCTCAACGGGGCTGCAATGCGAGAGAATCCCTCAATAAATCGTCGGTAATAGCTCGCCAAACCAAGAAAACTGTGGATCTCGGATGTGCTCGTGGCCTGGTCCCACTGATGCACGGCATCAATCTTCGAGGGTCTACAGCGACACCCTGCCTCGTCACTACATGGACGAGGAACTTCACCTCCTCCTGCCAGAACTCGCACTTCTTCAGCTTTGCGTAAAGCTAGTGTGCACGGAGGGTCTGTAATGTAATCTCAAGATGTCGCTCGTGCTCCTCGCGAGTCCTCGAATATATCAGAATGTCGTCAATAAACACCACGACAAACTGATTAAGATACGGACGAAAGTCCTCGTTCATCAACTGCATGAATACTGCGGGCGCATTGGTCAGTCCGAAGGACATGACCTGGAACTCAAAATGACCATAGTGTGTCCTGAAGGCTGTCTTTGGGATATCCTCATCTTGAACCCGAACCTGATGATAACCGGACCGCAAGTCTATTTTTGAAAAGAACTGCGCCTCCTGCAGCTGATCAAACAAGTCATCAATCCTCGAAAGTGGGTACTTGTTCTTGACCGTGACCTTGTTGAGCTCGCGGTAATCTACGCAAAGCCTCAACGAGCCATCCTTCTTCTTCACGAAGAGTACCGGTGCTCCCCACGGTGAACTGTTCGGACGATTAAAGCCTAGCTCGCGCAACTCGTCCAACTGCTTCTGCAGTTCCCGTAATTTCAACGGTGCCATATGATACGGGGCCTTCGAAATAGGCGCGGTACCAGGCACAAGATCAATCTGAAACTCAGTATGCCGACGAGGTAGTAATCTCGTAATCTCTTCGAACACATCAAGAAAACCACAAACAACAGGCAGCTGGTCGATACTGAAAGCAGCTGACTCCTCAACGGCACACGATAACAGGCAAGAAAGCTTCCCTCCTCTGAGCTCGGCAACAAACTGAAACTCTGGCATGCCGGGTATGCAGAACGTGACTATCCTCGCAGAGAAGTCTAATATGGCGTAGTACTCGACAAGCCAGTCCATGCCCAGGATTACATCAAAATCGGACATCGGTAATACAAATAGGTTGGCAGGATATAATACCCCAGATTTTGGCTAATCTGGGATTTGACGTCCTTAGGCAGTGGGTCAATTAAAACACCTGGAAAATCGTTCAGAACCCAATTCCATAGCTAAAGAAACCACTTAGGATTAATTCCTTTAGAAATTAAGCGTAAGTTAGCTATCGCAACGCTGGAGTAGCTGGGAAATAGTCCCTGATCACTTTAAATACGTTCTACAAGACCCAAATCGAGTAGAACCAATGACTCTATAATACTCTATAACGTCGGACCAAACTCTAAGCAGGTTTGTTCTCTGGACCACTTTGAATCTTTGTATTGGATCTAGACCGCGCGTCGAAAGTCCGATACCTCCTATCTTAGACCGTTAGAACCGCCTAGCTGGACTTGATACTCATTTTGAAAATCAAGTCAAACCGATAATCACAGGCCATTTCATTGAGCCCGGACCGAAGAGAGTGCGAATAGGGATAGAATTGGAATTTCAAATTCAAATCAGGCACATGACTTGACGCGTCAGTATTGAGCGTTCTGGCCATCAGAATTCTGCCAGATTACACCCTCGGATCAGGAGAAATTTCTATTTTATATCATGAGACTTTCAGCCCTGATCTACGTGCGGTGACCGCTGAACTGAAACTGGTCCTCCACGTGTGATCTGCTGACCCAGCCGGACTGAAAACTTAATACGTGCTAGATCTGGTACGCGTGAGCTTAAGTCCGATCGCATTCGGTCAGGGGACCACCAGAAAGCATCTTTTGGACCGAAACAGCCCCGATTTGGATATGCACTAAGTGAACTTTGTACCGGAGCCTATTTCGGGCAAGTTTGGGCTTATAAAAGGGGTTGAAATCCTCACTCCTCTCTCCCATCCGAATTTGTAAAAATCTCAAGATTGGGAGAGAGAAAAGGTGAGAGTTTGTGAGAGAAGGTGGGAGAGAATTCCCTGCTGCTTGTGCCACGTGCTGTACGTGCTTAGGCAACGTACTCCGATCACTTTCCCGGCGATTCCTCCACGTTTTCAAGTAAAAAAATACCCTAGAAGTTGCTGATTTGAGGTTCCTTTCATTTCCTAGCGAAGTAGCTAATAGAACTTGTGTATTAGGTTCTCTAATCGCCGTAGACGAAGCGTATACGCTCCGTTCGAATTTACACATCCATAAGAGACAAGGTGCAGATTTTAGACGCTTTGATTGACTGTTTCCAAAGCTTTCAATGTCGTTTAATAGTAGATTATCGACGGCATCGCCGTTTGACATGTACAACATGCTGTCTGTTTCCTGTTTCGTAAATTGGCGAAGAATATGACATTTAGGGCATTTTAGTCATTTGTAGGAAGTACTGTTTTCATGCATATTTTGCTGATGTGATTGACATGATTTGTTGTCACATTAGAATGTTAGGAATACGTGCATAATTAGTTTGGCGAAGAGATTCGCCTAAATGCGCACTTCGGGTCAACATACTATATGTAGACTTAAGTGTGTAGTGTAAGTGTTTGTATAAATGTTTGTATTAGTATGTATTGAATTAAATGATGTTATGAATTAGTTTGAGATGGATTTCTCAATTAATATGCTGACGTAAATGATTTCCTACATGTTGACTATATGCATGATTTCATTATATGCATGAAATGCATGTGCTTAATTATTCACGTAAGTTGTATGTTATATCATGTGCTTGGTGATTTCATTATGATTTAGTTTGAGATTGAATTCTCAATTAATTTGCTGATGGAAATGATTTCCTACATGTTGGCGATATGCATAAATTCATTATATGTATGAAAGGCGTGTATCAGGTGATTTGCTTAAGTTGTATGTTACAACATGTGTTAACATGCTCATATGGTTGTATTTCATTTCCAATACTTTCACATGCTTTTCCGATGTGATTCCACATGTTTGGGACTATACTTAGTCCAGGCAGTCAGTAACCGAGCGAATTCGTGGTTAGCTTATCTTCGCCACGAATGACGCGTCGATGAACGCGAGTCGTGTTTTGGAGTTGGCGGCAGTGGTTAGGCCACATGAAGTGTTTTACGCACTTCATGTCGTTCAACTTGAGACGCGATCGTGCTAGTCGATCCCGTCAAGTAACCCGACTGGCCATTGTATGTTCACCCTGCATGAGTCATAACTGCTTGAACCTAGGGTACTGAACTTACCATTGTAAACCCTGTTAACCATGGTACCTTGATCCACGAAGACTTATGAGCCGGGCATGGTGGTATGGGACATCGTGGTCGAACTGTCGGCCTACGCTGGGGCCACAAACCTCCCCGTACTGACCAGTGAGCACCTAGTCTCGTGAGCAGATTATGGTGGTATGGGACACTATATTCTTGCTTTCAGCCTACACTGATCAGGCGACGAGTCCTTTGTAGTGACCGCGAGCGTATTCTGAGTCTACGGGAGGCGACGACCCTTCAGTAGCAGTAGAGTACTGTAGGCCTGTATTGATAAGGTGATGGGGGAGCGGTGCAACGAGTGCGAGCAACAACCCTGGCAGCCCTTACAGCGACCTACAAAATATACATCGTATGAGATTTCTAGGAGTGACGACCCTAGACAGGATCTGTGTTGGGATTGATATAAGGGAGGTACCTTAGTTTCCCAATCTTACTGTTTGAATGGACTAATAATAACTTGAAAATCATATCACCATACCATTGCATGTGCCTGGAAGATGTGGAGCACTTGAGGGTCGATTGCATGCCGCGGCCGTAAGATGGTGCCGTATGAGGGAGATCGTCGGTGAGGGCATACATCACATCATGTCGTATTGCATTAACAACAGTTTTAGGATTGTTTAATTTACTGCTTTACTATTATCGCATGATTGATTTGAGAACATGTTAATCCTTGCTCTATTATTCCACTGAGTTAGCTACTCACTCCCACGTTACGGGATGGTGTTTCTGGACACCCACCAGACCCTTTTGTGATTGCAGATGATGGCGCGGCCTGCGAGGCGGAGCCGAACTTAATGATGATGAGGAGGATCCCTCCTTTATGCGTGTTCTGATCGACGAGATTACAGGGAGGTTGATTAGATGCTTTGACACTTGTCATTTTATATTTTTAGCGCACTCATGTATATTCATTTTGTCTACTTTTGGAGTATACATGTATGTATATAACCTGGTAACATGTTCACACTCTGGAGACATACAACAGTTTATATATGTTATACATACTATCACAGTCTTCCGCTTGTTAATCTAACTGTCTCTGGAGTATGATATGCTGTTCTAGTTTAATCTCACTCATGTTTAATATGTTATCACGGACAACATTCAATCATACATATCTATGTTGCATAAATAACATTTTGGAACTCGGGAGTTGGGTTTTTGCTCGACCCCCCGATTTTCGGGATGTTACACAGGCAAGAAGATATCCCCAATCAAAATGGGGTAAGATGCGCAAAATCGGCCCAACACTACGGTCTTCCCTAATGGTATCGATACTACCAAATCCTCACGGGCAGACTCCAACGGTAAACCGGTCGATTGACAGAAATCATCGGTGATAAATGAATGCCACCAGAATCAAATAGTACATGTGTAATGCATATAAAAATAGGAAGAGTACTCTCGACGACCCCTCCTGATGACTGAGGGTCCTGCTGGGCAGCATAGAATCTGCCCTGAGCCTGCTGGGGAGGTGCAGGTCCCCTCTGAGGTCTCTGCTGCTGCTGTGGTCGCTGTGAGGACCTAACCTGCTGTCTCTGCTGCTGTGGGGGAGGTACAGGAGGCTGGTGCTGCGGTCGCTGCTGCTGTGGTGGCTATCGTGGAGGTGGATGTGGTGCCCTCGGCTGCTGCTGCTACTGCAGATGGGGACACTCGTACCTACGATTCCCTGTACGACCGCACCCAAAGCAAGTACCTATAAACGATCCCGAAGATGGTGCTGGGGGTACTATTGGTGTTCGGAATGCTGGGCGGGTCGTACGACGCTGCTGTGAGCGATGCTGCTGATGGTAACTACTAGAGGGTACCTTCCTCTTCTGATCTCCCCTCTGATCACGGGCTCTCTGCACACCGACCCAATCTGTCTCATATATCAGGGCTCTCTCCACTATCTGTTCAAACGTCGGGAGCATGTGTCCGATCACACGCCTCCTGAGGGCAGGACGTAAGCCGTTCTCAAAATGGCGGGCCTTCCGCCCCTCATCATCAATAAGATATGTCGCAAGTCTCGATAGTACGATGAACCGAGCCTCATACTGGGACACAGACATGTCCCCCTAGACCAATGTCTCAAACTCCAATGCGCGCTACTGTCGTAGATGATCGGGAAAGAACTTTCAGTCAAACCGGTCTATAAAGTCCTCCCAGGTCCACTCAAAATCAGCAGCAACTGATCGGGCTACAGATGCCCACCAATACTAAGCCTCACCCTGCAGAAGGAATACAGCTAATGGAACTCACTGCTGGGTAGTACATCTCATGGTGTCAAATATCTTCTCCACCTCGGAGCACCATATCTCTGCTGCAGTAGGGTTTGGCTCACCCCGAAAATGTGAGGGATCGTGCTGTCAGAAATCCTTGAGAAGTGGGCTCGCAAGCTCCTGCTCAGCCTCAGACGGTGACACTGTGGGACGCCTGCTCTGCCCCTGAAGAATGGCGGTCATCGCCTGCAACATCTGCTGCAGCTGAGTAGCACTCACAGGTATGGTTGGATCCGCACTGGTCTCAGGTAAATGAGTGGCATCCTCAGTCTCAAAGGCAGAAATATTTGGTGGTGGAGCAGGAGTAGCAGGTGGTAAAGTAGGAGCTGTGGGTGGTGGTGCGGGAGTTGCAGGTGGTGGAGAGGGATTCGCTCGGGTCGTTCTTCTAGCCATAACATCTTCTACAGGAAGGAACAATGGCCTATCAGCCTTGAAAATCCTCGAAGGCACATACATTAAGGGTCTATGTCGAAAAATCGCTAAATCCTTCAAACTCGGAACCTATTTATAGTAGATATATGATGTGATCCTCAGGTATTCCTAAGTTATGCTCTAATACCAACTTCTGTCACGCTCCAAACCTGAAAATTGGATTCACATGAATCCCGATTGTCGAATCCGGTGCCAACAGCCTCCGTAGTGCCCCATTCTCGGCTCTTAACAATCAAATGCCAGATTTTGATCCTGGGATCCTATAAGGAGGATTTTCAGAATGATTTTTTTTTTGTAATGGAGCATAACTACAAGTATAACCAAGTAACAAAACAACATCACCACATATCCACTGTATCAAAATCTTTTAAGTACAATGTGAAAAGGGAAATATAAGATGATTAAAAGCTATAACATGGTCTGATACGCGCTCCTGCCTCAACGCTGCTGCTGTCCAACGCTACCTGCACGCAACTGTCGTACATAAGCTTACAAAAGCTTAGAGGGTGGTGTAAGTATGTGCGTAAGGCAAACGCCAAGTGTACAGTATCAGAGCAGTGCGAAAGTATGCGGTAAGTTCATGAATACAATCAACATAGCAATGTTATATGATGTAAGTCATGAATGTCATCGGCCATACCGATGTAATGCGAGGCCTACATAGCCAAATGTCATATGCGAAATGCAATCCAAGTCGGTACTCATCCAGTACACATATTAGTACAGTTCCTCTCTAGATATCACCGGGGTCTAATACACTTCGCAGAGACTGCTACCTCCCTAGCTGTACAGTCAAGCAAGCGGAATAGACCTCACTATCTGCCTAACCAGTAGTCTGCCAATACCTACCTGACTCATCGATAGCAGACTCATTTGTGAGCTGGTCAAACTCAACCTAGCTTATAGCCTCCTCACTCAGGCGGATAAGGCCACACCCCCTTCCAACCGACCATGACACAGTGGGAGACACGACCTATTGGTATTCGGCACTCGAGCGCTCGTGTATCCACTCGGTCTAGACGTTGGAGCATCTCCTGGTATCAAAAAGGTTCTGGGACTTTCACCCAAGGACATCTTAAGTGCCCATGGTGCTAGAATAAGTATTTTCGGTATCCAATACGGCCATCCACGATGTACCTGTGGAGCCACGACCCTAATGTTGCTAGGGCATGCAGTGATCAAGTCACACATATGCGACATGCATGAATCACGCCGTCAAATCATGCAAAAATCAAGCGCGTACTGCTTGATCATGTGGGGAATCCATCTCATAATGGGTCCCATAAGTGGTCTGCCCAATGGCATATGCTATGATCAGTCACTACTCAAATCAAGCATACATATGATACGTATGGGCATGAGTCATGGGATTATACTAAGCATGTTATAAAGCGACGAATAGTAACGAGTATGAGCCTATCAATGGACCCTAAAGAGAGTTACAATGCGGACATTTAACCAACATTGTACATACAATGTGGACGTCAAACCAACATTGTTCCCTAGGCACGGCCCGCCATAAATATCATTACATGAACCATGAGAAATGTACATTGGAATGGACCCTAAGGACATCCGTTGGGCCTCGATCCATGGGCCATAGATACATCAAATGGGCCAAATTACATGAGCCTTACATTCATCAAATGGCAGCATTAATGGGTGTCACCAATGAGCCTTATGTACATTGCAATGGTCCATGATCCAGGGGCCTTGAAATACATCAAAGTGGGCCTCACAACTTGGGCCTTAAATATATCAGATGGGCCTACACACATGAGCTTTAAATATATCAAATGGGCCACTCCATTTGTGCCCCATGCACATCAAATGGGCTTGATCCCATGGGCTTTAATATGTATCAAATGGGCTTGAATCCCATGGGCCGTATATAGAATAAATGGGCCGGAACCCATGGGCATTGCCTATGTTAAATGGGCCGAAACCCATGGACATTATATATGCCAAATGGGTTTAATCCCATGGCCTTAGATGTGCACCAAGGTGGGCCTAAATTAATGGCCATAAATGGATCAACATGGGCCCTATATACATACCAAAGTGGGCCCATTTGAACCATAGATCTGGCTCATTTTTAGCTCAAGAAATGAGTTTTCAAAATGGATAGACGGTGAGATACAACACATGCATCATGGTGGGGGGTTGGGTCCACATAGAGGCCCACCATCATATATATATATATGTATATATATATATATATATATATATATATATATATATATATATATATATATATATATATATATATATAAAATAAAATATATAGCATATTATATATAATATAATATATGTATATATACAAATGTGGATAGTGGATAGAACCCATAAATCATGGTGGGTCCCACTGTCCAAACGGTGGACAGTGTGGATAGTCACATACATCACAGTGGAGTCCACCGTCCAGACGGACGGTGGCAATATAACACATATATTACTGTGGGCTTCACGTGAGACCCACCATAACCTATATATTTATTTTTTTATTTTTTTTCCATCCAATCTACTGCTAAGGTCATAAAGACCTGGATGAACGGGAAACACGAATTTCAGATTGATCCAGAACTGCAGTGGGCCCAAAAGGGTTTCAACGGTAAAGTTCAGTCACCACTGTTTCTTGTGGTGTGGGCCGCCTGAGTCTTGGATTTCGCTGAAACTTGGAGGGGGGCCACGTCAGGGTGTGGGCCACCTGATGGACGGTGTGGATACAGAATATACGTCATGGTGGGGGCCTGCCCGTGGAGCCATGGGCTGCTTGGCGTCCGCCCGCCAGCAGGCCGCAGGCGCTGCCTGCACCGTCTGTAGCAGCAGACGCTGCTCTTCTTCTTCCTTTTTTTTTTTTGAAAAACCCAATTTTTTGAGGATTCTCATGTGTGCGACCCACCCCAAGTAAATTCACTCCGTCCATTGTATTCCCAAGACCAAAACAGATCTATCAAGACCAATATCGGCCCCTTTTCAACGTATAAAAACATTTCTAGATAGATTTCAATGGTGATGGTACAGTTCTTGATGCTATGGCCCACCAGACACTTTGATTAACCTCATTTTTCGGCTCAACGCCTAAAATGAGTCAGGGAAGAGGATGGACGACTTAGATTAGAAACATACATCCAAGTGGGCCTATATGGATGACCCTCCCAGAGCTTGTCAAATCAAGCTTATATTTGTGTTTTTCACTTCACATCCATGCAGTCCCTAGACGGTTTGGCCCGAGACAGTCATCTAAGGTGGGCCCTGCCCAGGTGGGCCACCACATGGTGATACATTTAGGATGGGCCCCACCCATGGACGGCTTGGATAAAATACACATTTCATGGTGGGGCTCATTCAAGTGGGCCACATGGCCTCATCAACATTCAAGAAAAATAAATAAAAATGAGAGGGAAAGAGAGAGAGAAAAGTGGGACACACGTGTGATGGAGGGACCCCGATACTATAGGCCCTCCGTTTCAACCATCCAATCATACATCAATGAGTCCCATTGCATATGGGCCATCCAAATAAAAGATCAACGGTGGAGATCCCTCCCCACTAAAAATGGACGGTCTAGATGACCTTTTTAATGCAAGGAAAGTAAACATCATGATGGGGTCCATGGAGAATGGCCCCATCATGGAATGATTGATGATCAAGATGGGTCATCGGCCACATCTTAGGGTCCCAAGTGAGATCCAAACCATTAATCGGTTGGCCTCACTTGACCCATCTCAAAAACATGAAAAATTAGGCTATGGAGGCACCCACCACTTGATCTTCTTGGTCCGTTGAAAAGCTACTCTCCTAGAGCTTCACTTTGATGGTGGAGATGCAGCATTATGGCTAGGATGATGGGTTTTGGAGTGGAAAGTGGGCCTCACAAATGCACTTTTCTCTCATAGGAAACCTTGGACGTGAGAGCCTCTCCTTTGCTTGGAAATGGTGTTGGGAAATGAGGGAGAGAGGTGTGATGTAAGGAGAGATAGGAGTGATGGATGTGAGTGATGTGGTACTTGATAAGTATGGGTGGTGTAAGAGAGAGGGTGAGAAAGAGTTGACTTTAGGGGTTGCTTGGGAATGGGGTGAAAGGTGATGTGTACTTGACATAAAGTGATTGATGGGTGATTGATTGATGTGATTGATGGGACACATTGTAGAGATTCTCTTAGGATTGCAAACGCATGATGTTTTCTCGAAATAAATGCTGGCTCACATCTCTTAGTCAGGGTATCGGATCGGTACATGAGTCGTGGTGTTGGAACCGCGGCGACGGTGCGGTCGTAATAGTACAAGTTTTGGATTAAGCCGACTTAAATGTGTAGGATACGAATTACGGTCGTGCGCAACATCAACTACAGGTCACGGATTGCCAAAATTTGATGAGAAGGATCGCGGGAAGCGACGGAACAGTATGGATTAGGATACGGGTCCTATAATATATAAGCTTTTGTATGTAATTAAATCCCGAATAAACTTAAACTGATAGGAAACTAGAATATTAATCCCACAGAGAAGAGGAGAAGGGAAGGGGATTTAAGGAGTTTTTGAGGTTTTGGATTGTGATTTGACAATTCACACCTTTCAAATATAAGAAGGATTAAGAGTTTTATCTTTCTTTCTCTCTGTCATTTTCTATTAGAAAATTCCAAAACTGATCTCAATGCAGGGAAAGAAGTCCTACAATTCTTTTAATTCTTTAACTAATCAAACTAATCTCATCCTCTTAACTAATCATAATGATTAGTTGCTAAAGATCTTTGATTAGTTACTAAGACAACTAACCGAACAACCTACAATAGAAAATTATTAGAATACAACTGCATTCCTGCTCAAATCAACAAATAATAGAAAACAGCCTGAAACAGGTGGTGAACTAGATGCTATTAGAATGCTGAAATACTATTTTCATCTGAAGAGGACTCCTTGGCACTTCCCATTTGGGATCCAAGAAGAAATTTTCGTGACAAACTCCATCAAATGCCCATAATCACGCCTGTGTATACTTGTATGAACTCTAGCTACAATGTCTTATTAAGAACTTTGTATAATGATTGAAGAGTTCTAGCGTGGAAATGAAATATGTGAGGTGCGTTTGTGTACCTTTCAAGTGGTTTCAATGTGGACCTACAGTCTGGTTTTTTCAATATTCTCCTTTCCCACTTTTTTCTCTCTCTCTCTCTCTCTCTATGAAAATAACTATTGGTCCTTCTCAACTAAAGAAAAAAAAATATTATTTAAACCTTTTTCTTTCTACACACTCTTTCTTTTTCCTACTGATATTAGAATAGTACTAGCATTTTTCCTCTTCCCTTTACCTTCTTTTATTTATGTATACCTCTTAATTTCTCTTACAAGCAAGGGAGATAAACAAGGCTGATTGGAATACCCTTTTCGAGCCCTACCCTTTCTTTGATGCATACAAGAACTATCTGGAGATTGACATCATTTTCTGATCACTGCAAAAAATGATGATGACCTGAGGAAATGGAAAGGCTGGTTTGAATCTCAGCATACATGCATGGATGGATTTATGTGTGTGTATATGTATGTATGTATGTATGCATGCATGGATGGAAGACTGGATGGATGGATCATCACGCATGTGTGTGTATGTGTGTATGCATGCATGGATAGATGGATGGATTGTTAGATCATGGATGGATGGATCATCATGCATGTGTTTATAAGTTATCGCACTAACGTAACCATTGTAACAGATCTTGAAGTAGGGCATGTTTCCTTTTATTGATCTTGAAGAATGTGTTGTTGAAATTTGTGTTCTTATGCTGTTGGAATGATTTTCTTTTTGTAGATGGATAACATGGAGCACTTTTTCAAGGAGAAAATGGGTGTCATTCATGAAAGTTTGGAAGAAAAGGAAAGAGTTTTTGAGAAATTGCTCCAGGAAGATCAACAAAGAGCCAAGCTGTCTAACACGATTCTGAAAGCAAAGAAGAGCGCAAACTCAAGTAGTGAGATTGATCAATTGCTTTCATATAAATAGACAACCTGCACACTCATCTACCCATTTTGTTAATGAAAATTATAGTAACACACGAACACCATCTTTGTATCTATGGAATCCTCATCCCAATGGTAGTAGTCATGCTTGGACATTATGATTGCTCTGGTCCACAACTGGCTGGGCTGGTACATTCATCAGGTAGACTGGCATATTTAGCCGTCAATATGCTCCATTCGTTGGCCTACCTTTAAAAAAAAAAAATTACGCACACCCACACAAACCACAATGGGCACTCACAATATGGAGAGATTTCCTTTTTTCAGTTTTTCTCTTTTACCTCCCTACAATGATTGAGAGTGAACATACAGGTCAGGATATCATCTGGAGCAGCAGCTACTACTGTAATTAAGATTGCAAAGAAGCCAGAAAAGGTTGGAAAGCTCATTGTTGTAAGTTTTATTCTCTTGTTTCTTCCATTATATATTATTTACTTCTATTTTTCTTTTCACGTCCTTCTCTCGTCCTTTAGAAATTTCACTATAGACTTTCTAGGAAGACATTAATTCAAATAAGAATATTCTTCTTTCCCAATTTTCTTCACCGTTAATTAATTCCCTTACAAGTGGGAACTGAATTATCCTCCCTGTTTTAGCTGTTAACTATTTCAAAACAGTTTCTTATTTCTAAGTAATAAATAGAAAACAAAATAAATGTAACTCTATGTAAGGTCACCAGAAGGTCTGCTATCTATGTAACTCTGTGTAAGGTCACCAGAAGGTCTACTGTCTATGTAACTCTATTTAACTCATTTCTAAACACTGTATAACAGAAATGAACAACCAATCCATAGAAAATATTTGCCAATTATCTAACCAATATAACTGAAAAAGTAATGATAAAGTTAGAAATCCTCTAGAATAGACTATAGCAACAACACAGGTACATGGTATAGAAAAAGTAACTTAACCAAAATGTCCAACAGAATCAAAGCCTTCTTCACCCAAAAGAAAATCTAACACAACCATTAATAATAAAAAATGAAATAAGTAATAAATAGAAAACAAAATAAACAAGATACTTGCATAATGGACTTCAAACAACACCTATAAAGCAAAATGAAAGAAAGAAAGAAATTCAACCAAGAACTTTGGTAGAAAGAAGCCTTTTCCAACCATTATTTGACACTGACTGCTTTTTTTCATATACATGAGACCAAACTACTCTTAACTCCATAAGAAGGTATTTGTAGAAACACAAATATATTCTATATATCCTTGGTCATGGATTCAAGCCAATAGCTTAATGGAACACGACCTCACTTCAACACTGAGATCCGTCACCTTTGGTAGATGGAGATGCACATCTTTGGGTAAGTAGTAGTTACTTGTGCATACACCTACTTTTTGAATAAAGCTTATTTGTGTTATTTGCATAGCTGAAGGTCTTTTATATTTTGTTTAAATGCACCAAGTCTTAAACTAGACAAGTGTAACAAGCACACTTTGATTTCCTATATTGTAGCTCGACTTTTCCACTGAGGTAATGGGCTACATGATTATTTGCTGGAGCTGTACACAGGGACATGATCCCAACTGAATTATTCATTGGACCCAGATCTGGGTATGAGTTGGACCATGTCTGTGGCTCATGGGATTAACCCAACCCATTGATTCTCTTAGGGTGTAACTGGGTCTGATATAGGAAAATCAGAGATGCAGATATGACCTTGGTCCAACACAATTTGATGAAATAGAAATTGAGCAGTGCTAATGAACATTTATGTTTTTGTAGTTGGAACATGGTGGTATTAATGATTGCAGGACAAACTGTACAACTGCCCCATTGTTCGAGGCATTTGGAGGAGTGCCTTTTCAGTCAGGTTAGCAAATTTTGAGAATAAGTGCTTCTGAAATTTATAAAGTGAGAAAAGTTTCAAGAAATGAGTAAGGTTGCCATTATTATTCTGGAACTTCTATTCTAAAGTTGATGAAACTTCTGAAACTTTTGTACTAAATTTAATGGAAAGAAAAAGAGCATATGAGATCCCAACTGGCTAAACTCATCCAGAATGGCCAGCTGTGTACAAGAAAGAAACAGCTTCTAATGGATTTGGAGCAATACAAGACGAGACGTGAAATGAGACCATTTGTTTTCAATCGAAGGAAAGTGACATATGATCTAGAAAGAAGAAGAAATTGTCCAATTGGTGTGAAGAAAGAGGATTAGGACATTTTCATTAATCTACAATCCACAAAATTATTAATCAATCTTCGAAAGAAGGAAAAGACTTCCAGACCACAAGTGAAATTCCCTCACACGACTGGAAGATGAGGTGTTGCTAGGACATTAGAGAAAATGGTAATTTGTACTACATTTTTTGACAATTTAATTGATGAATATAAATTCTTGTTAACTAATTTGATAGAATGTTGTCTCTTGTTACAGTACGAGATGTAACAAGAATATACATTGATTGTGTATTTAAATTTTTTGAAATGCACCAACCAGAAACAATTTGAGACGACGTTCAATGATACTTTGTTAAATATAAAATTTATGACCTTTAGTAACTTAGTTAATTAAAAGGAACTACGTAGTGGCTTGATCCCAATCTGACTTTTGGGTATGTAGGCAGCCGTTCGTAATGTACTAGAATATCGGTGCAGCCACAAATCTTTTTTCTCCTTTAAATTGTAACAGACTGTATCAGTTGCATTTTTCTCTGTCATACAAGTTGTGGCTATCAAAGAAATAATATCACCTCCTTATAGGAAAACATTTAATGATGTGTACAGGTAAATTCATTTTTTCTTATTCCTTATTTATTTTTCAGTTATATTTATGTTGGTTTTAGAGTACAAGTCCAGTTATATTTGTGTTGGTTTTAGAGTATAGCCATAGTTATATTTGTGTTGGTTTCAGAGTTCAGGTAGCGATAGAAATTGTTGGTCGATTGTGAAAGGGCTTAGCTATATGCCCTAGAGGGGGGGTGAATAGGGCTATGCCAAATAAAACTTATAACAGCGGAATAATAAAATAAAATAATCCACAATGCTGAATTAAAAAGTAACCTCAATAAACTAGTATTGAGAGGTTGATACTAATTCAATTTTAAGGTTAACCTTACACCAAAAACCAAAGGCTTATGGTAGGACAACCTTATTTCTAGAACGTCCTTTATATCAAAAACTTAAACCGAGAGGAATAAATAAAGCAAGGAAATAACTTGTAGGAAATTAAACCTAAGTTATTACAACATTCTCCAAACTGGCTTTGAAATAAAATGATTACAACATTCAACCACAGATACAATCCACAAAAATGAATGAATAAAGGAATGAAGGAATAAAGCACATCCACAACACAAAGATATATAGTGGTTCGCCTGTGTGTACACCAACTGTTATCCAATATCCACACAGAATGCTACTCCACTCCTAATATCCTCACACAGGGGATATTAACATGCACTATCAAAATAAGTTTCACAGGTTCACCTAAAACCTTCACAATTGTGTCTTTTTATCACGGGCTTACACGATCCAAAAACCCACACAATCTGAGTTTTCTCGCTCTACTCAGTAACCAAAACAATGAGATTTTTCTGGCAAATCTCAAACAAAACCAAAGAATGTAAATTACACAAATGTAAAATACCTGAATCTCCTTTTGAAGTAGCCCGGTAGAACCAATCAGAGTAGAAGTTCGATTCAATATTCAAAGTCCAATACTCACTTTATGAATGGTTCTAAGTCTAATTGATTTTAAATCAAAAGGGCTAGTTCTATTTGATTTTGAATCCAAGAAGAAGGAATATAAGAAATTCCTCTTTTTTAATAAGATTAGAATGTAGATCAAAAATCAAATACAAAACAAGCTAGAAAAAGGAATATTAAATGAGCACAAAGTAGCTTAAAAATAAACACGAACTTATCTCAGAGTATGGCCTTAAAATTGCTTGAATTGAATTGAATTAACTTTGAAATTCGTGCTGTATTTATAGCCTGAAAAATCCCATCTATGACTAGTCTTAGGATCCCTAAGACTGGTCATAGCTTCAACAGATTTTCAAAGATTTTCATGGGATAAGGATTAGATGTTCCACGACTGGTCCTAGGTAGCATACGACTGTTCATGGGTCACCTACGACTGGTCATAGGACTCCCAGATTAGTTGCTAGAGTTCGAGTCGTAGAGATAAGACCGGTCGAAGGACGAGTCGTACAGCTCACATGACTGGTCGTAAGATAACTAGAAAAATCTGAAAATCTTCAACACCCTAGGACTGGTCCTGAAAAACTTAAGACTGGTCGTAACAGAGCTAAGACTGGTCTTGAAGTCCCTAGGACTGGTCCTAAAAAACTTAAGACTGGTCGTAACAGAGCTAGGACTGGTCTTAAAGTCCCTAAGACTGGTCTTAGAACAGCCCGTACAAGCATATTCAAATATACGAATTATGTATCCAGAATGACCTACATTAAAGCCCAACTTAAGGTCAATCTAAGATCAAACAAACCTTGAAAGTGAGATGAACATTGATAGTCTGTACTCTCAGATGACCCTTAAGAGAAGCTTGAGAATTTATAAATCTTGTTGTAGGCCTTCTCCAGCTTGAACCTTTCTTAACTTGATATAGTCTTCTTCTATACTTGTACTTGTTAGAATCTTGAACATGCATACTTGAAGACTTCTATTCTTGAATACTTCATCCATGACTAGACATTTAAGTGCTTGTCTTAAAATACGATATCTTGAAGCAATGAATAGTCTCAAACATGAAACACAAGATGTACAAGACATATATATATATATATATATATATATATATATATATATATATATATATATATATATATATATATATATATATATATATATATATATATATATATAGGTTTTGTCACCACAAAATTTGACAATCAAAGGGATATGAAATCATAGCACTTACAATCTCCCCTTTTATCAAATTTGTGACAAAACACACATCATACAGATAAGAGCAAAATATGCTCCCCTAAGAGAAAAAAAACATGGAAACATTAAGCAAAGCGCAAGTTATCCACATTCCATATTATCAATCCACATAAACTCCTCAATCAATCAATCCATACAAATTACTCTCCCTTTCCATACTACTCCCCCTTACCATACTACTCCCCCTTTTTGTCACAAAATGACAAGGGAAAGTCACAATAGGAAAGAGAACAACAACAGATAATGAGAAAGGAATATGGAAGGAAATATCATATCTCAAAATATAAATCCAGAATCATCAAGCCATAACCAAGTTAATACAAAATCCAAAATAAAAGATAAGATAATGTTATACAATCCAAAAGATAATCCGCCTAATCAGATCTAGAGGAGGGAGCAGGGATAATAGGATCAATCTGGTGTAAACCCCTATTAATGTGACGAAGATATTTTCACATATATTTAAACTGCATATCATGGACTACACTTATGTTATCAACCTTCTCCTCCAATGCACGAAGGCGTGCATCATAACTGGATGGATCGTAATCAGGATCATTTGGTGAATCAGTTTCTATCTCATCAAATAACTCATCCATATTAACATCCTGTTGAGGAAGATCGCCAGCTTCCCCTTCATTTTCGGCTTCACCACCATCACCATCAACACCACCTTCATTAACTTAACCAGGAAGCAAATCCAACTTCATCTTATTTAAATTTGTATTGTTGAATAAAAGATGATGAATGGGTGCTTCATTAACAGGTGTATCAAGAAGCATGTGAGTGGCTAACACAGTCATAAGATAACCAAACGGAATATCACTATGACCTAGATGGAGTCGAAACTATATGATAAAATGACAGATCAATGAAGGTAGGCAGACCATAGTTCTAGAAGCAATGGAATGTAATATATGGACCATGAAAGTAGTCAACTCGATTTTATTACTAGACTGAGGATACAAATTTGAAATAAATATACGGTATAACACTTTGTATCTGGGTAATAAGTATTTTGAAGGGAGCGCATTCCCTTTGTGTGTCCATTGTACATTAATTTTGCATAGGTCTCTTGTCAACATATATTTTTTCAATTCAGATGGTTCGTCGTATAGAGTATGAATCGGAATACCTTCATCTTTGACGGGTATATCCATAATGCCCGATATCAAATGTCGGTCTACAATAAATTTCCCTTCTCTAGTAGCAATTGAAAAAGTTAAGTTGTCAATAGAGAATTCTGAGATACATGCAACTATTGATTGTGCAATAGACTAGTATGCAGGCCCACCCCAAAGTAAAATGTTAGCCAAGCCAACGGATTCAAGAAGAGGAACGATACCATATGGTGCAACATGATCGAGATCTATGGGACGCTCAACGATAACATTACAGACACGCAAATCCCGTACATCTTAAGGATCATCTTCGGGTGACCGAGGGTGTCATTTTATTATCGGTGTAGATCTAGATGAGGATGGACCACGGGATATTTTCTTCTTCCCTCTAACATCCATCTTCAACAAGATATACTAAGAGCAAGAGAAATGTACAAAAAGAAAGATGGCTTTCTCTAGATCAGAAATTTGAGAAGAAACCCTTGAAAAACCCAATAAAAAGATAAAATCAAGCTACACAATGATCAAATCAAAGCATAGAGAACATCAAACTTCAATAAAAATGAAGAAATAGGACTAAACTTGAAGAAATACAAGAAATCCTATGACTGGTTGAGCCACGACTCGTCATAGGTCGGAGTGAAAATGAAGAAGAAGGAGGTTTTCCCCAAATTATATCATGTTCACGAGCTCCACGACCGGTTGAGTGCTGTGTACGACCAGTCGAGCATCGACCAAAAATACATATTTAATGTAAAAAAATAAAATTTTAACACATATAATGCCAAATATAATACGCTATGATACATGCAAGCAAGAATACTCAATATAAAATGCACATACCAAGATCAAATTTCAATTTATTAAACTTGCTTTTATCGAGAGGTTTAGTAAATATATCAGCAAGTTGAGTTTCGCTTGGTATATATTCCAAGGAAATAACTTTTTCTTCAACCAACTCATGAATGTAATGATACCTAATGTCAATGTGCTTAGTACGTGAATGCTGGATTAGATTTTTAGAAATATTTATAGCACTAGAATTATCACAATGTAAGATCATTGAATCTTGATTAATTCCATAATCCCTTAACATGCGTTTCATCCAAACTAGTTGAGTACATGCATATCCAGCTGCAATATACTCAGCCTCAGTAGTGGAGAGCAATATTGAGCTTTGCTTCTTGCTGAACTAAGAAACTAAGCAATTTTCAATGTAAAAACAACCACCACTAGGTGATTTTCTATCATCGATATTACCAGCCTAATCAGCATCTGAGTACCCGGCTAATTGAACACTAGTATCAAAAGGATACCAAAGACCCAGATTTATAGTACTTGGGACATATCTAATAATCCGTTTAACAGCAGTAAGATGTGATTCCTTAGGATTAGACTGATATCTCGTATAAATATCAACACTAAATGCGATATCAGGTCTACTTGCAGTTAGATACAACATATTGCCAATCATACTACGATACAGTTTAGGATCTATATCTTTACCCGTAGAGTCTTTTGAGAGTCTTAATGTTATACTCATAGGAGTATCAAAGATCTTACCATTCTCAAATCCAAACCTTTTAACCAAGTTTGAAGCATATTTGGTCTGGAAAATGAAAATTTCATCAGATTGTTGTTTTACTTGCAACCTTAGGATATAATTTAGTTCACCAACCATGCTCATTTTGAACCGTGATTTCATAAGATCTGCAAACTCAATAGACATGTTAGTGCAAGTTGATCCATAAATAATATCTTCAACATAAATTTAAACCATCAAAAAATCATTGTTATGCTTCTTAACAAAGAGCGTCTTATCGACACTTCCTACTTGAAAGCTATGACTAAGTAAGAATTTAGTCAATTTCTCATACCATGCCCTGGGCACTTGTTTTAGACCATAGAGAGCCTTTTTGAGATGAAATACATAGTGAGATAACTTGGAGTCTTCAAACCCTGAAGGTTGTTCAACATACACCTCTTCATGTAAATCGCCATTCAAGAAGGCACTCTTTACATCCATCTGATAAATCTTAAATTTTCTAAAGCATCCGATGAAAATAAAAAGTCTGATTGATTCAAGGCGAGCGACTGGAGCAAAGGTTTCATCGTAATTGATGCCTTCAATCTGAGTGTACCCTTGTACAACCAGTCTAGCCTTATTTCGTATTATATTTCTAAGTTCATCAGACTTATTTTTAAAGATCCATTTTGTTTGGATAATGTGTTTATCTTTAGGTCTAGGAATAAGATACCAGACATCATTACGAACAAATTGATTAAGTTCATCTTGCATAGCAACTATCCAATTTTCGTCAGAAAGTTCTTCTTTCACATTGACCGGTTCTATTTGGGATATAAAACAAACATAATTACATATGTTCTCAAGTTGTTTGTGAGTATGAACTCCAGTGAGAGGGTTTCCAAGAATTTGATTGGTTGGATGATCTTTGACAGTCCTTGGTTCAGATTCTTTTTGACTTGATGAGGTATCTTGATTGTCAATAATAAGAACTTCATCATCATCTGAACTCGGAGCTGGTGTATTCAAATGATCATCAATGACCACATTGATGGACTCTTGAATCACACCAGTTCTCTTATTTAGAACCCTATAAGCTCGACTGTTCAAATAATAACCAAGAAAAATACCTTCATCACTCTTTGTATCAAACTTTCTCAAATTTTCACGATCTCATAAAATTAGCACTTGCTGCCAAAAACTCGAAAGTATTTGACAGTAGGTTTCTTTTCAAACCATAATTCATAAGCAGTCTTATTATTAAATTTACTGGTATAAACCCGATTAATAATATAGCATGCTGTATTAACTGCTTCAGTCCAAAGATTTCTAGAGAGCTTCATGCTATTCAACATAACATTAGCCATATCCCGAAGCACTCTATTTTTTCTTTTAACTATACCGTTTTGTTGCGGTGTTTTGGGAGCAGAGAATTCATGCGATATTCCCTGATCGTTACAGAATTTCTCAAAACTAATATTTTTGAATTCGGATCCATGATCACTACGGATCTTACTAACATGAGAACCTTTCTCATTTTGGATTCATTTAATGACCTTTTTCACTTCATCCAGGGTTTCAGTTTTGTCTTTTAAGAATGATACCCAAGTGAATCTGGTATAGTCATCTACGATAATTAAGATGTATTTTTTGCCTCCTCGACTCTCCGTTTTGGTTGGTCCAATAAGATCCATGTGGAGAAGCTCGAGTGGTCTAGATGTGGTATTGGAGTTCACTTTCTTGTGAGAGCTCCTAGTCTGTTTGCCCAACTGGCATTCACCACATATTTTGTCTACTTTTTGCAATTTGGGTAGACCTCTAATTAGCTCTCTTTTCCTCAATCTAAATTAGTTCCGGTAGTGAACATGTCCAAGGCGTTTATGCCATAATTCAGTCTCATCGGTATGGACCGTGTAACACAATTGAGTAGATGAGCTTGCATCACTAACGATGTAGCAGTTTTCAGAAGTTCTGCAACCAGTTAATATAACAGAACCCTTTTTATTAACTATCTCACAACCTTGATTAGAAAACTTCACACTATGGTTGTTATCGCATATCTGAGAAATTCTTAGTAGGTTGTGTTTCAAGCCCTCAACATATAAAACATTCTTAAATAAGGGAAGGTTATAAAGATGAACCGTACCTTGGCCAATGATCTTGCAATTGCTTCTATCACCAAATGTGACTGACCCGTCAGTCATATCTTTTAGATCGGTGAATAAAGCCTTGTCGCCTGTCATATGCCTAGAGCAACCACTATCTAGGTACCACTTAGAATGGCTTGTAGCTTTGAAAGCAGTGTGGGCAACCAAGCAGGCAACTTTAGGAACCCATTTCAGAACTGTTTTGGGTTTAGGAGTATAGATGGTCTTTTTTTATCTGTTGTTATAGGAGAGGCCTATAGAGTTAGACTTTAATAGCTCCTTGAGTAGATCAATTATTTTTTCAGCCAATGGATTTCATTTTTGAAAATTAAAGTTAACATGGCTACCTTTGGGTTTTTAAAAAGTCCTTGAATTTTTAGAAAAACCTTGATAAGTATTCTTTTCTTTTGAGGTTGAAGACTCTCCTTTTACAAATTTAGGAGCAATATTCTTTTGTTTAGGAGATGTATTCTTATCATAGCCCATCCCGGATCAATCACCACATTTTCTTGATCCGGATAATAATTTTTTCAATTTAGGATCACCTTGGGCATATCTCCATGTGTCTTTCAAACTCAAAAGGAAAGCAACCTCATTTTTGAGTTTCTCATTTTCGGATTTCAAATCTTCAATTTGGGAGGTTTTGAAATCTAAATCACATTTGGTCTTTTCAAAAGAATCGAAAATATGAGACTTTTCTAAAACGAGAGACTCATAATCTTCGTTAAGCTTAGAAAATTTTTCTTTTTGTAACTTAAGCTTGACGGTAATTTTACAACTCTCCTTATAAAGGGTATTATAAGCATCCTGAAGATCATCTTCATTATCGCAATCACTATTCAGATTTTCTTCACTCGATATATCATCATTATCTGAAAAAGTGATCTTGGCTAGAGTCATAAGGGCTTTAACTTCCTCGCCCGACTCGATTTCAGAATCTTCTGATTTAGAAGAGGATTCAGAAACAGATGATTCATCCTAAGTAGCCAACATGCTTTTCCTTTTTGATTTGTCCTTTTTAGAACATTTGTTAGTTAAGTGCCCATACTCTTGACAGTTGCAACATTGAATATCTTTCAAAGATTTTTGAGCTCTAGGTTTAGATCGTCTCTTACATTTGACTTTTGAAAATCAACTTTTTTCTTGCTTTTAAAAATTTTGTAAAACTTTTTTGCTAAAAGCGCCTATCATCTTCAGAATTTTCTAAATCCGAAGTGCTCTCTCATGAAACATTTTTAGATGATTTGAGAGCAATCAATTTTCCTTTAGGAGCTTTAAAGGACAACTCGTAGGTTTGTAGTGAACCAACTAGTTCCTCAACCCTCATGGTATCCGTATCACGAAGTTCCTGAATCGCGGTTACTTTAGAATTGAACCGTTCAGGAAGTGAGCGTAGTATCTTTGTGCACACTTTACTCTGTAGGATTCTATCACCAAGACCTCATATAGAGTTCACAATATCATTCAATCTAGTGTAGAAGTTCATAAACATCTCATTCTCCTCCATATAAATTTCTTCAAATTTAGTTATGAGGAGTTGAACTTTAGATTTCTTGACAATAGATGTATCCTTGTGTGTCATTTCTAATACATCCCACGCTTGTTTTGCATTTTCACAAGAGATGATTCTTTTGAATTCATCTGGTGATAATGCACAAGTAATTGCATTTAGTGCTTTTGCATTGGCACTACTCTCACTTTTCTGAAGTGTGGTCCAAAGAAAATAAGGCGTTACTTTCATTGATTTTGGACCATCGTCATTAGTTACTTCAGTGATAAGAGGGTTCCATTCATTCACTGTGGCCAGCCACACACTTTCATCCATGGATTTGAGGAAGATCCTCATCCAGGCTTTCCAATAGGCATAGTTTGTGCCATTAAAGGGTGGTGGCCTAGTGACTGATAGGCTATCAAAATTTGACATCTTAATATAGCTTAGATCGTTAGCTCAGAAAATAAATCCAATAAATAAACAATAAGCACGAGCTATTAGGCTCTGATACCACTTAAAAGGACCTAGCTATATGCCCTAGAGGGGGGGTGAATAGGGCTATGCCAAATAAAACTTATAACAGCGGAATAATAAAATAAAACAATCCACAATGCTGAATTAAAAAGCAACCTCAATAAACTAGTATTGAGAGGTTAATACTAATTCAGTTCTAAGGACAACCTTACACCAAAAACTGAAGGCTTATGGTAGGACAACCTTATTTGTAAAATGTCCTTTGTATCAAAAACTCAAATCGAGAGGAATAAATAAAGCAAGGAAATAACTTGCAGGAAATTAAACCTAAGTTATTACAACATTCTCCGCACTGGCTTTGAAATAAAATGATATAGTGGTTCGCCTGTGTGTACACCAACTGTTATCCAAAACTGAATGAATAAAGGAATAAAGGAAAATGATATAGTGGTTCGCCTGTGTGTACACCAACTGTACATCAACCACAGACATAAACCACAAAACTGAATGAATAAAGGAATGAAAGAATGAAGCACATCCACAACACAACGATATATAGTGGTTCGCCTGTGTACACCAACTGTTATCCAATAGCCACACAGATTGCTACTCCACTCCTAATATCCTCACACAGGGGATATTAGCATGCACTATCAAAATAGATTTCACAGGTTCACCTAAAACCTTCACAATTGTGTCTTTTTATCACGGGCTTACACAATCCAAAAACCCACACAATCTGAGTTTTCTGGCTCTCCTCAGATAACTAAAACAATGAGATTTTTCTGGCAAATCTCAAACAAAACCAAAGAATATAAATTACACAAATGTAAAATACCTGAATCTCCTTTTGAAGTAGCCCGGTAGAACCAATCGGAGTAGAAGTTCGATTCAATGTTTAAAGTCCAATACTCACTTTATAAATGGTTCTAAGTTTAATTGATTTTAAATCAAAAGGGATAGTTCTATTTGATTTTGAATCTAAGAAGAAGGAATATAAAAAATTTCTCTTTTCTAATAAGATTGGAATGTAGATCAAAATCAAATACAAAATAAGCTAGCAAAAGGAATATTAAATAAGTACAAAGTAGCTTAAAAATAAACACGAACTTATCTCAGAGTATGGCCTTAAAATTGCTTGAATTGAATTGAATTGAATTAAATTTTATTAACTCTGAAATTCGTGCTCTATTTATAGCCTAAAAATTCCCATCTACGACTGGTCTTAGGATCCTTAGGACTGGTTGTAGCTTCAACAGATTTTTAAAGATTTCTACGAAATAAGGATTAACTGTTCCAGGACTGGTCCTGGGTAGCCTACGACCGATCGTGGGCCACTTACGACTGGTCGTCGGTCACCTACGACTGGTCGTAGGACCCCCAGATTAGTTACTGGAGTTCGAGTCGTAGGGCTAAGACCGGTCGAAGGACGAGTCGTACAGCTCACAGGACTGGTCGTAGGATGTCTAGGACTGGTCGTAGGATAACTAGAAAAATCTAAAAATGTTCAACACCCTAGGACTGGTCCGGAAAAACTTAAGACTGGTCGTAGCAGAACTAGGACTGGTCTTGAAGTCCCTAGGACTGGTCTTAGAATAGCCCGTACAAGCATATTTAAATATACGAATTATGTATCCAGAATGACCTACAATAAAGCCCAACCTAAGGTCAATCTAAGGTCAAACAAACCTTGAAAGTGAGATGAACATTGATAGTCTGTACTCTTAGATGACCCTTAAGAGAAGCTTGAGAATTTACAAATCTTGTTGTAGGCCTTCTCCAGCTTGAACCTTTCTTGACTTGATATAGTCTTCTTCTATACTTGTACTTGTTAGAATCTTGAACATGCATACTTGAAGACTTCTATTCTTGAATACTTCATCCATGACTAGACTTAAAAATTTCTTCATTTAAGTTCTTGTCTTGAAATACGATATCTTGAAGCAATGAATAGTCTCAAACATGAAACACAAGATGTATAAGACATATATATAGGTTTTGTCACCACAAAATTTGACATCCAAAGGGATATGAAATCATAGCACTTACAGATTGTGGCTTGTAGACAAAGGGATGAGTAACCAATAATACAAATATGGGAGGCCTTCCCCAGGTATCCAGATGCTTTTAGATATATTTATGTTATTTTTAAATGTATTAGCTCGAAATTGATGAGTAGACCCGGATGTGCGTCGGAGCGAGGGTACCTGGAAGGTGGGAACCACTGTTATGACCATGATGAAGCTGTCCATTTTCTATGGACAGCATTGGAGGGGCCGAGCCATTTGGACAGGCCATGTTTATGTATTTGCTTGAAATTAATGGAGTAGACTCGGATGTGCGTCAGAGCTATCCGAATGAGTGGGGGTCCCGAGAAGGTGGGAACCGCTGTTATGACCATGATGAAGCTGTCCATTTCCTATGAATAAAATTGAAAGGGCCTAGACATTTGGATAGGCCGTGTTTATATTTGTATTTACAGGGACCACACCCTTAACCTAAACCACACACTAAACCTATTCTCAATTACCTTAACTTATAACCTATAACCTAAATCCAAACCAATAACCTAAACCTATTCTTAACTCCCAAAAGCTATACTTATAACCTAAACCTAACCGAAACCTAAACCTAAACCTTAACCTTAACCTAAACCTAAACCTATAACCTAAATGTATTCTCAAATCCTGAAACCTAAACCTACACCTAATCCTAATCTCAAGTCCCTAACCTAAACCTAAACCTAAACTTGAAAACCCAAACCTAAACCCAATCCCAAACCTGAACCCGATTTCCTAAACCTAAACCTTAACCTATTCTCAATTCCTTAAACCTATAGCTTATAACCTAAACCTATAACCTTATCCTAAACCAAAACCTATGACCTAAAACTTTAACCTATAAACTATAACCTAAACTTATAACCTATAACCTAACCTTAACCTAAACCTAAAACCTAAACCTTAACCTATAACCAAAAACCTAAAACCTAAATGTATTCTCAAATCCATAAACCTAAACCTATGCAAAATCCTAATCTCAACTCCCTAACCTAAACCTAAACCTAAACTTGAAAACCCAAACCTAAACCCGATCCCGAACCCGAACCCGATTTCCTAAACCTAAACGTTAATCTATTCTTAATTCCATTAACCTATAGCTTAAAACTTAAACCTAAACCTAAAACCTAAATGCATTCTCAAATCCCTAAACCTAAACCTACACCTAATCCTAATCTCAACTCTCTAACCTAAACCTAAACCTAAACATGAAAACACAAACCTAAACTCGATCCCGAACCCAAACCCGATTTCCTAAACCTAAACCTTAACCAATAGCTTAAAACCTAAACCTAAACCTAAAACCTAAATGTATTCTCAAATCCCTAAACCTAAACCGACACCTAATCCTAATCTCAACTCCCTAACCTAAACCTAAACTTGAAAACCCAAACCTAAACTCGATCCCAAACCCGAACCCGATTTCCTAAACCTAAACCTTAACCTATTCTCAATTCCCTTAACCTATAGCTTAAAACCTAAACCTAAACCTAAAACCTAAATGTATTCCCAAATCCCTAAACCTAAACCTACACCTAATCCTAATCTCAACTCCCTAACCTAAACCTAAACCTAAACTTGAAAACCCAAACCTAAACCCGTTCCCAAACCCGAACCCAATTTCCTAAACCTAAACCTTAACCTATTCTCAATTCCCTAAACCTATAGCTTATAACCTAAACCTAAACCTATAACCTTATCCTAAACCAAAACCCATGACCTAAAACCTTAACGTATAACCTATAACCTAACCTTAACCTAAACCTAAAACCTAAACCTTAACCTATAACCTATAACCTAAAACCTAAACCTAAACCTAAAACCAAAATGTATTCTCAAATCCCTAAACTTAATCCTAATCTCAACTCCCTAACTTAAACCTAAACCCGAACCCGAACCCAAACCCAAACCCGATTTCCTAAACTTAAACCTTAACCTATTCTCAATTCCCTTAACCTATAACTTAAAACCTAAATCTAAACCTAAAACCTAAATGTATTCTCAAATCCCTAAACCTAAACCTACACCTAATCTTAATCTCAACTCCCTAACCTAAACCTAAACTTGAAAACTAAAACCTAAACCCGATCCCGAACCCGATTTCCTAAACCTAAACCTTAACCTATTCTCAATTCCCTAAACCTATAGCTTATAACCTAAAACTAAACCTAAATCCTAATTGTATTCTCAAATCCCTAAACCTAAACCTGTACCTAATCCTAATCTCAACTCCTTAACCTAAACTTGAAAACCCAAACCTAAACCCGATCCCAAAATCGAACCCGAACCTGATTACCTAAACCTAAACCTTAGCCTATTCTCAATTCCCTTAACCTATAGCTTAAAACCTAAAACTAAACCTAAAACCTAAATGTATTCTCAAATTCCTAAACCTAAACCTACACCTAATCCTAATCTCAACTCCCTAACCTAAACCTTAACCTAAACTTGAAAACCCAAACCTAAACTCGATCCCGAACCCGAACCCGAACCTAAACCTAAACCTTAACCTATTATCAATTCCCTAAACCTATAGATTATAAACTAAACTTAAACCTAAACCATAACCTTATCCTAAACCAAAAACTATGACCCAAAACCTTAACCTATAACCTATAACCTAAACTTATAACTTATAACCTAACCTTAACCTAAACTTAAAACCTAAACCTTAACCTATAAACTATAACCTATAACCTATAACCTATAACCTAAAACCTAAACCTAAACCTAAAACCTAAATGTATTCTCAAATCCCTAAAGCTAAACCTACTCCTAATCCTAATCTAAACTCCCTAACCTAAACCTAAACCTAAACTTGAAAATTCAAACCTAAACCTGATCACAAATCCGAACCCGATTTTTTAAACCTAAACCTTAACCTATTCTCAATTCCCTTAACATATAGCTTAAAACCTAAACCTGAACCTAAAACCTAAATGTACTCTCAAATCCCTAAACCTAAACCTACACCTAATCCTAATCTCAACTCCCTAACCTAAACTTGAAAAACCAAACCTAAACCCGATCCCAAACCCGATTTTCTGAACCTAAACCTAAACCTATTCTCAATTCCCTAAACCTATAGCTTATAACCTAAACCTAAACCTAAACCTACAACCTTATCCTAAACCAAAACTTATGACCTAAAACGTTAACCTATAACCTATAACATAAACTTATAACCTATAACCTAACCTTAACCTAAACCTAAAACATAAACCTAAACCTATAACCTAAAATCTAAACCTAAACCTTAAACCTAAATGTATTCTCAAATCCTTAAACCTACACCTAATCCTTATCTCAACTCTCTAACCTAAACCTAAACCTAAACTTGAAAACCCAAACCTAAACCCAATCCTGAACCCGAACCTGATTTTCTAAACCTAAACCTTAACCTATTCTCAATTCCCTTAACCTATAGCTTAAAACCTAAACCTAAACCTAAAACCTAAATGTATTCTCAAATCCCTTAACCTAAACCTACACCTAATCCTAATCTCAACTCCCTAACCTAAACCTAAACCTAAACTTGAAAACCCAAACCTAAACCCGATCCCGAACCCGAACCTAATTTCCTAAACCTAAACCTTAACCTATTCTCAATTCCCTTAACCTATAGCTTAAAACCTTAACCTAAACCTAAAACCTAAATGTATTCTCAAATTCCTAAACCTAAACCTACACCTAATCCTAATCTCAACTCCCTAACCTAAACCTAAACCTAAACTTGAAAACCCAAACCTAAACCCAATCCTGAACCCTAACACGAACCCGATTTCTTAAACCTAAACCAAAACCTATTGTCAATTCCCTTAACCTTTAGCTTAAAACCTAAACCTAAACCTAAAACCTAAATGTATTCTCAAATCCCTAAACCTAAACCTACACCTAATCCTAATCTCAACTCCCTAACCTAAACCTAAACCTAAACTTGAAAACCCAAACCTAAACCCGAGCCCGAACCCAAACTCGATTTCCTAAACCTAAACCTTAACCTATTCTTAATTCCCTAAACCTATAGGTTATAACCTAAACCTAAACCTTTACCTAAACCTAAACCTAAACCTTAACCTAAACCTATAACCTTAACCTAAACTAAAACCCATGACCTAACCTTAACCTATAACCTATAACCTAAACTTATAACCTATAACCTAACCTAAACCTAAACCTAAAACCTAAACCTCAACCTATAACCTAAAACCTAAACCTAAACCTAAAACCTAAATGTATTCTCAAATCCCTAAACCTAAACCTACACCTAATCCTAATCTCAACTCTCTAACCTAAACCTAAACCTAAACTTGAAAACCCAAACTTAACTTGAAAACCCAAACCTAAACCCGATCCCGAACCCGAACCCGATTTCCTAAACCTAAACCTTAACCTATTCTCAATACCCTTAACCTATAGCTTATAACCTAAACCCGATCTCGAACCTCTCTCTTTGGCTTCTTCCCATACATTACCTTTGCTGTATTCAATTCTTCTTCCATGTCGGCCGCTCGACTTTTCAACTCGTTTATTTTTTTTCTCAAAATGTTAATATTTTCTTCGAAGTTTGCTTGAGATGTCACTGCATCGGAGGCCAAAGAAAGTAGTTGTTCAAAGATGAATTCAGCCATTTCAACTATTTCTCCCCCACCAATATGAGCAACAAAGATACATAGAAAAACTTGGTGAGATTTAAACATGTTAATAAGTAATTTTCTTTAAGGAAAAAAAAGCTGATACTACTGTAGTTATTTATTTTTAGGATGATTTTTGTTGATGCAGAAAACAGCAAGTCCTTCCTAAACCACTTGAGACCTGCTAAAGAAGACAAGAATGGAGACCCTGGCTGCTGCTGCAGGGACCCTTTGATGACGAGTCAAGTCAGGCGAGTTGAGTACTCCCGTGCCCAGCTCTATTTCTCCCACCTCGCCCTTAAAAGTGGATTGAGGAATTATAATATTTTGTTGGTTGAATATTTTTTATTAGATGAAAGATAAAAAAAAATAAAAAATTGTTGCTGATTTCCTTTTTTTTTTTAATTTATGATATTAAACTTATGTATATTTATGCGTGGATGAATGTAATGTGGATAAGATTGTTTGTGTTTGGATGGATTTACGTAGTTTGGGTTTAGATGGATGTGAATGTGAATATGATGAAATATATTATATAACAGGTGTATATCAGGAAGAAAACGATATTAATAGGTGTATATTCAAATATAAGACAGTCGAAGACCGTCCTTTTCAGGGTTATAAGAGACTGTCCATAGCAGTCCTTTAAAAGGACGGTCCATGACCATCCTTTTTAAGGACCGTCTAAGACTGTCTTTTTATGGTTCATTAGAGACGGCCTATAACAGTCTTTTTTATGAACGGTCTAGGGTTTTCATTTTTACGAACGGTCTAAGGCCGTCCTTTTTATGGACGGTCCAGGGCTATCCTTTTTAGCTTCATCACAGTCCTCTTGCAAGTACCTCTATAGACGGTCAATGACTGTCCTTCTTTAGAGACGGTCCATGACCGTCCTTCTTTAGAGACGGTTTCTGATCGTCCTTTAAGTAATACGACGCCCCAAAATTTGACTGCCCTTGCGACGGTCGAAAACCGTCCTTTATGGTCTTTTGAGACGATTTTCGACCGTCCTTTTTTCGTTGTTTTGGCGTAGTGTGCCATCCATATAATTTCTTTTGTGTGGGTGAGATGGATTTCATGGCTGGAATGGACTAGTATCCATTCCACCATTTGTTTGGAGCAACCTAGAAGAAGGTAAGTAAATTTATACAAATTAGAGGGAAATGGCATTTCCAAAATACAAGAAAGGTTATGAAGACCCAGCAACCACCAAGGCAATGATGACATGGTCAAAATGGAAAAAACCACATGGGTCAGAGATCATCACCAGGGTGTGTGAAAAACTTCTTTTCTGGATAATAGTTTCTAGGTCATTTCATATGGATGATAAGATCTGATAGGTTAGATCATTTTCTCATGATCTTTCTATTGTGGGTGCTCCTATATGATTGGTCAGTCAGGAAGGGCAAACTCTAGGTTTGAGTATCTCATGGTACTTAATTGAGATTTTAAACAGAAGCAGAAACTAATCTCTTAAGGATTAGTAAAATCTGAGATACTAATGTTGAGGATACAGTCCTATACAAAGCCGTGAACATAGAATCTGGAGATCCTGTACATTTCAACTCCAAAACTCATTCGAATTACTCACATAAGCCCAGAAACATCATCTTCTAATCCTGTAAACATTTGTGTAATTTCAACATTTTCAGCAAGAATGTTAAGGATTCCAATAGAAAATGGAAATGAATATTTTCTAAGAAAGGAATTCTGGGTATTCCTGAAATCATTAATTGGAAAGAAGGGATTGTTAAATAGCCATAGGCACATTGAGAGCCACTTGGGTGGAATTTCCAAGAGATCCACCATCCATCACGTACGTTGCTCATGTACACCTTGGAACCCAAAAATCAAGACCATCCAGAACTCAAGTCGGCCATGCCCTAGGAAAAAGTAGGGATGAGGGATGCCCACCATTAGTTTTTGGGTAGGGCCCACCATCATGTTTGTGCCATACAATTCATTCTTCTAGTCTCACAGGGATGAAATAATTATGCAAAAATCACTACGTTCCAAAACTCAGGTGAACCATACTGCATGATTTTAGAGGATTTAATTATGGAGTGGCCCAACTGAATGTTGAATCAGCCTGATTTTTGGGATCAAGGCCAAACAAGGGGTAATGCACCTGATGAACAAGGTGCATGTTATGCAAGTAAGTCTATTTCCCCGTAGGTACCTAGGTAGGCAATATTTTTCTCTTACTAAGAGAGTGAAGCTTTAGATCTATATTCTCTCTCAAACTCTGCTAATCCACACCTACAAATCAAAAATCAATTCAACTATATTTCCAAGGGAGGGAAAATATTAAGCTTTCATGAGCTCTGTGCATTTTTCACTTGAATCAACACCCTAATTCAATTTTTTATTGGAAAAAGGTCAATATATCACCCCACTTTTCTAAAAATAATCTATTAAAATTCCCCCAAATTAAAATATTTACAATCTATGCCTAATTCTTAGTCATAATCAAAGCCCTATAATGGAGTTCATCACTTCTGCCACCAGCATTTCCAAAGGGGAGTTCATATCAGAGAAAAGGGTGTGTAAATATCAGTTTTATCATATAATCCTTTCATACAAGAAGAATTTCTTTACATAATGAAAGTTCAAATCTTTCAACTTTCAGCAAATAAAAAACAACAAAGAAGAATCACATACCAGGACTTGAAATCTTCCAATTCGTGATCGGACTCGCGGCCGCTGATGACACGGAGCATGCCTCCTCTACATCCCTCCCATCCATAAACTTTTGCTGCTGCTGCCGCTAATCATCCAAGAACTTTGGCTTATCGAGTAGCAGAGCTTGAGCGCCAACAATGTATTGCAAAGCTCCGGGATCTCTTCATAGTTGAAACCAAACCCTAGATCCAGACACCCCTTTAGTTATCAAGATCTCCATCAATCAGGCTCTTCATCCTCAACATCATCCCCTGCTGTTGCTGTTGATCTTGAAGAATCAGATCGGTCTTCTTGTCCGTCGCTACATACCCTTCCAGAAGGACTTGGTTCTTCTTCTTCTTCTTCAACCATGTATCTTCGTGTAGGATTTGGGGCTATTTTCAGAGGGAAATTCTAGTATTTGGTAGTTATTTAATCGATCTTCCATACCTAAAATAGATGCAAATTATGGCGTGAGAGAGGGTAGACTTTGTGAGATCGAGTGAGAGGGGATGGTTAGGGACAGAAGAGGGGTTCGTGAGAGGGGAGATCAAGAGAGAGAAAAGGGGCGCAGGAGATTGAGAGAGAGAGAGAAAGGGACGCAGAATGGGGTTTTATTCCCAGGAGTGGAGGGAGATGAAAAGTTTCATGAGAGGGAGAAAAGAAAAAGGGCAGCGTGGGATGAGTTTTTGCATATTTACCTGCTACGGTTTAGCTACGGTCTTAGACCATAGCTAAAATCCCTCTGGACCATAGCTGTTGTGCCATCCTTCACACCATGTCCACTTTCGCACGAGTTTGACGGTTTCAGAAGAACTGTCCTCTCAAGGGCTTTGTGGGATCCATCGTGATACATTTCATATATCCACTCCGTCCATTAATTTTGTAATTTTTTCTAGGGAATGACTTCAAAATCTAGGCAAATCGAAGGTCCAGTTGAATCAAACCATCAACCAATGGTAGGTATTTAATCTCCACTGTTTCCTACCATGTTGTCCACTTGAGCCTTCGATCTACTTACTTTTTTGGGCTCTTGCCAAAAAATGTTATTTCAAAACGGATAGATGTATTAGATGGAGTACACACATTTTAATGGGCCTCGTAGAGTCCTATATGGAGCTGTCCTAGGTTATACATACGTGTGCTGGTGTTACCTTTTAGCTACGGTTTTAAGCTGTAGCAATTTAGCTACGATCTATGTCCGTAGCAAAAAAATAGCATAGTCCGTAGCCTTTGCTCATTTTTTTTATAGTGTGTGTATCTTCGCAATGACTAGAATTTCAGTTTGGGTGCACGACCAACCTGAGATCAGGAGTTTACCATATTGAGTCTAGCTATCTAAATTTAGGTATGAGACTAATTTGGATAGAAGTCCTTTGTGATGAACTTTACATCTTACAATACCAAGTACTATCATCCTGACTATATACTCCAGCCTTGTCATTTCTTTTGCATTACATCCTCTACATATGACATATTATGACGCCCCATCACTGTGGTCACATGTGGGCGGGCACACGTAGGCAGACGCTGATGTGAGTGGGGCCCTGAGCGAGCTACTAGTGGTTGGCAGGCTACTGTGCTGGCAGGTTACTATACACACAGTGAAGGCAGGACCTTGTCCTACATATTCGTGGATTCGTTAGGATTTGTATATTGCATTGCATCCTCAGTATATGACATTTGGTTTATTATGTCCTTGTACTCGAACGATTGCACGTCAGCCTTGCCATTGCATTTCCATTATATATCATATAGTAGAAAATGAAATTTGATTATCTTATTCATGATGATTATCTATTTCAATGATTCATGGTCGGTTGTTGAGTGACATGCCTATTATTGATGTTATGTTCAGGATAACCTATATAGTTATACGACATGATTGATAACTTACTCACCTATGATAACATGATTAGTTGATAACATGTCTATGGTTGTTTTGGATGTCTTTACTGGAGCACCCTGATAACTCGTGTTTTACTCTTGGCATGCAGTAGACTCACGAGCTATGGTTTGCTTATATAGATGAATTACACTTTTTCAAGATGCATGCAAGAGTTGTTGGAGTTGTTATTGTTTTCTTTATTACTATTGAGCTGGTGCACCATAGTATGTGTGGTATATTAAACAATTCGTCTCTTCGATATGCATTGATACCATGTACAAAATGTGTAATCGCCTAAACAAATCAACTGTTTAAAAAAATTATACTAAAAATCATCCTTGTAAGATCCCAAGATTGGAATTCGGATATAGGTGTCGGGAGCTGACAATGGGGTACTATGGAGACTGTCGGCACTGGATTCACCGATCAAGAATTTTGTAATCTCGATTTTCGAGTTTGGAGCGTGACATGAGCAAACCATAGCTCCTGAGTCTACTGCGTGGCGCGAGTAAAACACGTCTTATCAGGGCGCTCCTGTGAAGAAATTCAAAACAGCTATAGGCATGTTATCAACCAATCATGTTATTATAGGTGAGTAGGTTATCATGAACATGACATTAATAATAGACATGTCACTCAACAAGTGACCATGAATCCTTAAAATAGACAATCATCATTGAAAGGGCCTAGCTATATGCCCTAGAGGGGGTGAATAGGGCAATGCCAAATAAAACTAATAACAGCAGAATAATAAAAGATTTAAAGCACAATGCTGAATATAAAACAATAACAATAACCTAAAATAAAGAGATTGATACTTTATTAGTTCTAAGGACAACCTTACACCAAAAACCAGAGGTTTAAGGTAGGACAACCTTATTTCTAGAACGTCCTTAATATCACAAACCAAAGAGGAATAATAAGTAATGAAATCTAAATAACTTGCGAAAAATAAATCCTAAGTTATTACAACATTCATCCACACTTGCTTGAAGTGATTACAACATTCATCCACAAACACAAACCACAAAACTGAATGAATAAAGGAATGAAAGAATGAAGCACATCCACAACACAACGATATATAGTGGTTCGCCTGTGTGTGCACCAACTATTATCCAACAGCCACACAGATTGCTACTCCACTCCTAATATCCTCACACAAGGGATATTAGCATGCATTATCAAAATAGGTTTCTCAGGTTCACCTAAAACCTTCACAATTGTGTCTTTAATCTCAGGCTTACACAATCCAAAAACCCCACAATCTGAGTTTTCTGGCTCTCCTCAGATAACCACTATAATGAGATTTTTCTTGCGAATCTCAAACAAAAATCAGAGAAAGTAAATTACAAAACATGTAAAATACCTGAATCACCTTTTGAAGAAGCCCGGTAGAACCAATCGGAGTAGAAGTTCGATTTGACGTTCAAAGTCCAATACTCACTTTAAGAATGGTTCTAAGTCTAATTGATTTTAGATCAAATGGGCTAGATCTATTTGATTTTGAATCCAAGAAGAAGGAATATCAGAAATTTCCCTTTTCTAATAAGATTGGAATGTAGATCAAAATCAAATAAAAATATTAAATAAGCACAATGTAGCTTAAAATAAACACAAACTTATTTCAGAGAATAGCCTAAAGAATGCTTAAATAGAATTGATTTGAAGTGTTAAAACTCTGAAGTTCGTGCTCTATTTATAGCTTGAAAAATCTCATCTACGACTGGTCTTAGGATCCTATGACTGGTCGTAGCATCAAAGATTTTTGAAAGATTTCCGCGGGATAAGATTTTTAGTTCCATGACTGGTCCTGGGTGGTCTACGACCGGTCGTGGGTCACCTACGACCGGTCGTGGATCACCTACGACCGGTCGTTGGACCCCAAAAATGGTTGCTGGAGTTTGAGTCGTAGGGCTACGACCGGTCAAAGTATGAGTAGTAGAACTTTCAGGACTGGTCGTAGGATGTCCAGGACTGGTCGTAGGACAGCCAGAAAGATTTAAAAAATCTTCAACTACCTAGGACTGGTCCTGAAAAACTTAAGACTAGTCGTAGCAAAGGTAGGACTGGTCTTAGAACACTCCAAACAAGCATATTAAAATATATGAGTTATGTATCCGGAATGACCTACAGTAAATCCCATCCTAAGGTCAATCTAAGGTCAAAAAAAGCTTAAAAGTGAGATGGACATTGAAAGTCTGTTCTCTCAGATGACCCTTAAGAGAAGCTTATGAATATACAAAAATTGTAGTAGGCCTTCATGAGCTTGATCTTGACTTAACAAAGTCTTCTAGTAAACTTGAACTTGATCAAATCTTGAGCATGCAACCTTGAAAACTTCTATTCTTGATTTCTTCATCCAAGACTTGAAAACTTTCTTCATTTAAGATCTTTTCTTGAAATGCGATGTCTTGATATGTCTTGATTGCAATGACTAGTCTTCAAACATAAGACACAAGATATACAAGACATAGATATAGGTTTTGGCACCACAAAATTTGACAACTAAAGGGATATGAAATCATAGCACTTACAATCTCCCCCTTTGTCAAATTTGTGACAAAACACATAGCATCAAAGATAATAAGGAATGATAAGTCATGAAATCACAAAATACTCTACTCCCCCTGAGTAATACGAGTATTGCTCATTAATCAGTACACAACATGAAAACCTCAAGACTTCAATCCACATATCCATCAATCCACATATCCTTCTCAATTAATACGAATAAATTTACTCCCCCTATCCGTATTACTCCCCTTTTAGCAATGCTTACTACTCCCCCTTTTTGTCACAAAATGACAAAGGAAAGGCACAATAGGAAGAAGAACATAGAGAGTAAAAAGAAAATAATGAGAAATAAATATGAAAGGATATCATATAAATCTTAAGCATCAAGTCATAATCCATAATACAATATCCAAAAGATAATATTATGAAACCATAATTTATAATACATACCCAAAATAAAAGGAAATGACATACTATCCAGAAAATAATTCACTTAATCTGATCCAGAGGAGGGAGAAGGGATAGTTGGATCAATCTGGTGTAAGCCCTTATTTATGCGATGAATATATTTTCGCATGTACTTGAATCTCATATCATGGGCTATATTCATATTATCAACTTTTTCCTCTAATGCACGAAGGCGTGCATCAAAACTAGAAGGATCATAATCTGGATCATTAGGTGAATCAGTTTCTATATCATCAAAAAAGTCATCCATATTAACATCTTATTGTGGAAGATCGCCAGCTTCCTCTTCATTTCCATCAACACCACCAACACCTCCATCACCACCTTCTCAACTTGGCCAGGAAGCAGATCCAATTTCATCTTATTAAGATTGGAATTGTTAAAAATAAGATGAAGAATTGGTGCCTCATTAACAGGTTTATCGACAAGCATGTGAGTGACTAAAACAGTCATAAGATAACCGAATGAAATATCACTATGACCTGGATGGAGACGAAATTGTATAATGGAATGACAAATCAAAGAAGGAAGACAAACCTTGGTTCCAGAAGCAATAAAATGCAACACATGAATCATGAAAGAAGTCAACTTGATTTTATTACCGGACCGAGGATATACATTGGAAATGAAGAAACGATGTAATATTTTGTAACTGGGTAACAAATACTTTGCAGGAGCGCATTCCCTTTGTGAGTCCAATGCACATCAATTTTGCATAAATCTCTGGTTAACATGCATTTTTTCGATTCTGAAGGTTTGTCATATAAAATATGAATCGGTATTCCTTCATCATTAACAGGTATATCCATAATACCTGATATCAAATGACGGTCAACTTCAAATTTTCCTTCTCTAGTATCAATTGAAAATGTTAAATTATCAAGGAAAAAATCTGAAATGCATGCTACCATTGATTGAGCAATGGACTGGTATGCAGACCCACCCCAAAGAAAAATGTTAGTCCAGCCTACAGATTTAAGAAGGGGAATGACACCATATGGAGCAATGTGATTTACATTAGCGGTATGCTCAACGATAATGTTACGGACATGCAAATCCCATACATCTTGAGTATCATCTTCGGGTGACCGAAGGTGCCGTTTAGTTATCGGTGCAGATCTGGATGAAGATGGACTACGGAATGTTTTCTTTTTCCCTCCAGCAACCATATTCAAAAAGATATACAAAGAGCAAGCAAGATGCACAAAAGAAAGATGGGTTTTCTCTATATCAGCAAATTGAGAGGAAACCCTTAAAAAACTCAACAACATATGAAATCAAGATGTACTATGAACAAATCAAAGCATAGATATCATGAATCTTCAAGAAAAATGATGAAATAGGACTTACTTTGAAGAAAAACTAGAAATCCTATGACTGGTCGAGCCACGACTCGTCGTAGGTCGGTGTGGAAATGAAGAAGAAGGGGATTTTCCCCAAATTATATCACATTCATGAGATCCACGACCGGTCGAGTGTGGTTCACGACCGATCGAACCATGACTGGTCGTGTACAACCACGACCGGTCGAGCATCGATCAAAAATACATTTTTAATGAAAAATTTTAAAATTTAAACAATTATAATATGAAATATAATACACTATGATACATGCAAGCAAGAATATTCAATGTAAAATGCACATACCAAGATTAAATTTCAATTTATTAAACCTGTTTTTGTCGAGCGGTCTAGTAAATATATCAGCAAGTTGAGTTTCGGTTGGTATATATTCCAATGAAATAACTTTTTCTTCAACCAACTCATGAATGTAATGATACCTAATGTCAATATGCTTAGTACATGAATGCTAGATTGGGTTTTTGGAAATGTTTATAGCACTGAAATTATCACAATGTAAGATCATTGAATATTGATTAATTCCATAATCGCTAAGCATGCGTTTCATCCAAACTAGTTGAGTACATGCATATCCAGCTGCAATATATTCAGCCTCAGCAGTAGAGAGTGATATTGAGCTTTTCTTCTTCCTGAACTAAGAAACTAAGCAATTTCTAATGTAAAAACAACCACCACTGGATGATTTTCTATCATCAATATTTTCGGCCCAATTAGCATCTGAATACTCAGCTGATTGAACATTAGTATCAAAAGGATACCAAAGTCCCAAATTTATAGAACTTGCGACATATCTAATAATTCGTTTAACAGCAATAAGATGTGATTCCTTAGGATTATAATGATATCTTGCACAAATACCAACACTAAATGCAATATCAGGTCTACTAGCAGTAAGATATAACAAACGACCAATCATACTGCGATATAATTTAGGATCTATATCTTTACCTGAAGAGTCTTTTGAGAGTCTTAATGTTGTACTCATAGGAGTATCAAAGTTCTTACCATTCTCAAATCCAAACCTTTTAACCAAGTTTGAAGCATATTTGGTCTGGAAAATGAAAATTCCATCAGGTTGTTGTTTTACTTGTAACCCTAGGAAATAGTTAAGTTTGCCAACCATGCTCATTTCGAACCTTGATTTCATTAACTCTGCAAACTCAGTAAACATGTTAGAACAAGTAGATCCATAAATAATATCATCAACATATATTTGAACCATCAAAATATAATTGTTATTCTTTTTAACAAAAAGCGTCTTATCGATACTACCTACTTGAAAGCTATGACTAAGTAAGAATTTAGTCAATTTTTCATACCATGCCCTGGATGCTTGTTTTAGACCATAGAGAGCCTTTTTGAGACGAAACACATGGTCAGATAACTTAAGGTCTTCAAACCCTGAAGGTTGTTCAACATACACTTCTTCATGTAAATCATCATTCAAGAAAGCACTCTTTACATCCATCTGATAGATTTTAAATTTTCTAAAACATGCGATGAAAATAAAAAGTCTGATTGATTCAAGGCGAGCGACTGGAGTAAAGGTTTCATCATAATCGATGCCTTCAATCTGAGTGTACCCTTGTATAACCAGTTTAGCCTTGTTTCGTATAATATTTCTGAGTTCATCAGACTTATTTTTAAAGAACCACTTTGTTCCAATAATGTTTTTATCTTTAGGTCTAGGAACAAGATACCAGACATCATTACGAACAAATTGATTAAGTTCATCCTGCATAACAACTATCCAATTTTCATCAAAAAGTGCTTCTTTTATGTTGACCGGTTCTGTTTGGGATGTAAAATAAACATAATTACATATGTTCTCAAGTTGTTTGCGAGTACAAACTCCAGTGAGAGGATTTTCAAGTATTTGATTGGTTGGATGATCTTTAACAGTCCTTGGTTCAGATTCTTTTTTACTTGATGAGATATCTAGATTGTCAATAATAAGAGCTTCATCATCATCTGAACTTGAGGCTGGTGTATTCAAATGATCATCAATGACCACATTGATGGACTCTTGAATCACACCAGTTCTCTTATTTAGAACCCTATAAGCTCAACTATTCAAAGAATAACCAAGAAAAATTCCTTCGTCACTCTTCGTATCAAACTTACCCAAATTTTCATGATCTCATAAAATATAACACTTGCTGCCAAAAACCTGAAAGTATTTGACAGTAGGTTTTTTTTCAAACCATAATTCATAAGCAGTCTTATTATCGAATTTACTAGTATAAACCCGATTAATAATATAACATGCGGTATTAACTGCTTCAGCCTAAAGATTTCTAGAGAGGTTCATGTTATTCAACATAACATTAGCCATATCCTGAAGCACTCTATTTTTCCTTTCAACTATACCATTTTGTTGCAGTGTTTTGGGCGCTGAGAATTCATGTGATATTCCCTGATTGTTACAGAATTTCTCAAAACTACTGTTTTCGAATTCAGATCCATGATCACTATGGATCTTGCTAACATGAGAACTTTTCTCATTTTGGATTCGTTTGATGACATTTTTTACTTCATTCAGGATGTTAGTTTTGTCTTTTAAGAATGATACCCAAGTGAATCTGGTATAGTCATCTACGATAACTAAGATGTATTTTTTTCCTCCTCGACTCTCTGATCTGGTTGGTCCAATAAGATCCATATGGAGAAGCTCGAGTGGTTTAGATGTGGTATTGGAGTTCACTTTCTTGTGAGAGCTCCTAGTCTGTTTACCCAACTGGCATTCACCACATATTTTGTCTACTTTTTGCAATTTGGGTAGACCTCTAATTAGTTCTCTTTTGCTCAATCTAAATAAGTTCCGATAGTGTACATATCTAAGGCGTTTATGTCATAATTTAGTCTCATCGGTATGGACCATGTAACATGATTGAGTAGATGAGCTAGCATCACTAACGATGTAGCAATTTTCAGAAGTTCTGTGACCAGTTAATATAACAGAACCCCTTTTATTAACTATCTCACAACCTTGATTAGAAAACTTTACACTATGGTTGTTATCACATATCTAAGAAATGCTTAATAGGTTGTGTTTTAAACCCTCAACATATAAGACATTCTTAAATAAGGGAAGGTTATAAAGTTGAACCGTACCTTGGCCAATAATCTTGCAATTGCTTCCATCACCAAATGTGATTGACCCGTCAGTCATATCTTTAAGATCGGTGAATAAAGCTTTGTCACCTGTCATATGCCTGGAGCATCCACTATCTAGGTACCACTTTGAATGGCTTGTTGCTTTGAAAGCAGTGTGGGCAACCAAGCTGGCAACTTTAAGAACCCATTTCATAACTGTTTTAGGTTTAGGAGTATAGATGGTCTTTTTCTGTCTATTGATGTAAGAACGACCTATAGAGTTCGACTTTAATAGCTCCTTGAGAAGATCAATAATTTTTTCAGTAATTGATTTCGGTTTTGAAAATTAAAGTTGACATGACTACTTTTAGATTTTTGAAAAGTTTTTAAATTTTTAGAAAAATATTGAAAAGTATTCTTTTCTTTTGAGTTTGAAGACTCTCCTTTTACAAATTTAGGAGTAGTGTTCTTTTATTTAGATGATGTATTCTTATCATAGCCCAACCCGGATCGATCGCCACATTTTCTTGATCCGGACAATAATTTTTTCAATTTTGGATCACCTTGGGTATATCTCCATGTGTCTTTCAAACTCAGAAGAGAAGCTACCTCATATTTGAGTTTGTCTTTTTCAGATTTCAAATCTTCAATTTGGGAGGTTTTGAAATCTAAATCATTTTTGGTTTTTTCAAAAGAATCAGAAATATGAGACATTTCTAAGATAAGAGACTCATAATCTTCCTTAAGCTTAGAAAATTTTTCTTTTTGTAATTTAAGCTTGACAGCAATTTTACAACTCTCTTTTTAAAGGGCATTATAAGCATCTTGAAGATCATCTTCATTATCGCAATCAATATTCAGATTTTCTTCACTAGATATATCATCATGATCTGAATAGGTGATCTTGGCTAGAGTCATAAGGGCTTGAACATCATCGCCCGATTCGGTTTCAGAATCTTCTAATTTAGAAGAGGATTCATAATCAGATGATTCATCCCAAGTAGCCATTATGCTTTTCCTTTTTGATTTGTCCTTTTTAGGACATTTGTTAGATAAGTGCCCATACTCTTGACAGTTGTAACATTGACTATCTTTCAAGGATTTACAAGTTCTAGGATTAGATCATATCTTATCATTTGATTTTTGAAAATCAACCTTTTTCTTGTTTTTGAAAATTTTATAAAACCTTTTTGCTAAAAGTGCCATATCATCTTTGGTATTTTCTGAATTCGAAGTACTCTCTTATGAAACATTTTTTAGATGATTTGAGAGCAATAGATTTTCTTTTAGGAGCCTTAAAGGATAACTCATAGGTTTGAAGTGAACCAACTAATTCCTCAACCCTCATGGTATCTGTATCACGAAGTTCCTGAATCGCGGTCACTTTAGAATTGAACTGTTCAGGAAGTGAACGTAGTATTTTTACGCACACTTTAGTTTCTGGGATTCTATCACCAAGACCCCACATAGAGTTCACAATGTTATTCAATCTAGTGTAGAAGTCCATAAACATCTCATTCTCCTCCATATGAATTTCTTCAAATTTAGTTGTGAGGAGTTGGACTTTAGATTTCTTGACAATAGATGTATCCTCGTGTGTCATTTCTAATATATCCCATGCTTGTTATGCGTTTTCATAAGAGATGATTCTTTTGAATTCATCTGGTGATAGTATACAAGTAATTGCATTTAGTGCTTTTGCATTTGCACTACTTTCACTTTTCTGAAGTGTGGTCCAAAGCGAATAAGCCGTTACTTTTATAGATTTTGAACCATCACCATTAGTTACTTCAGTGATAGGAGGGTTCCATTCATTCACTGTGGCCAGCCACACACTTTCATCCAAGGATTTGAGGAAGATCCTCATCCTAGCTTTCCAATAGGCATAGTTTGTGCCATTAAAGGGTGGTGGCCTAGTGACTGATAAGTTATTAAAATTTGACATCCTAAAATAGCTTAGATCGTTAGCTCAGAAAATAAATCCAATAAATAAACAATAAGCACGAGCTATTAGGCTCTGATACCACTTGAAAGGGCCTAGCTATATGCCCTAGAGGGGGATGAATAGGGCAATGCCAAATAAAACTAATAACAGCGGAATAATAAAAGATTTAAAGCACAATGCTGAATATAAAACAATCACAATAGCCTAAAATAAAGAGATTGATACTTTATCAGTTCTAAGGACAACCTTACACCAAAAACCAGAGGTTTAAGGTAGGACAACCTTATTTCTAGAACGTCCTTAATATCACAAACCAAAGAGGAATAATAAGTAATGAAATCTAAATAACTTGCGAAAAATAAATCCTAAGTTATTACAACATTCATCCACACTTGCTTGAAGTGATTACAACATTCATCCACAAACACAAACCACAAAACTGAATGAATAAAGGAATGAAAGAATGAAGCACATCCACAACACAACGATATATAGTGGTTCGCCTGTGTGTGCACCAACTATTATCCAACAGCCACACAGATTGCTACTCCACTCCTAATATCCTCACACAAGGGATAGTAGCATGCATTATCAAAATAGGTTTCTCAGGTTCACCTAAAACCTTCACAATTGTGTCTTTAATCTCAGGCTTACACAATCCAAAAACCCCACAATCTGAGTTTTCTGGCTCTCCTCAGATAACCACTATAATGAGATTTTTCTTGCGAATCTCAAACAAAAATCAGAGAAAGTAAATTACAAAACATGTAAAATACCTGAATCACCTTTTGAAGAAGCCCGGTAGAACCAATCGGAGTAGAAGTTCGATTTGACGTTCAAAGTCCAATACTCACTTTAAGAATGGTTCTAAGTCTAATTGATTTTAGATCAAACGGGCTAGATCTATTTGATTTTGAATCCAAGAAGAAGGAATATCAGAAATTTCCCTTTTCTAATAAGATTGGAATGTAGATCAAAATCAAATAAAAATATTAAATAAGCACAATGTAGCTTAAAATAAAAACAAACTTATCTCAGAGAATAGCCTAAAGAATGCTTGAATAGAATTGATTTGAAGTGCTAAAACTCTGAAGTTCATGCTCTATTTATAGCCTGAAAAATCCCGTCTACGACTGGTCTTAGGATCCTAGGACTGGTCGTAGCATCAAAGATTTTTGAAAGATTTCCGCGGGACAAGATTTTCAGTTCCACGACCGATCCTGGGTGGTCTACGATCGGTCGTGGGTCACCTACGACCGGTCGTAGGATCCCAAAAATGGTTGTTGGATTTTGAGTCGTAGGTCTACGACCGGTCAAAGTATGAGTCGTAGAACTTTCAGGACTGGTCGTAGGATATCCAGGACTGGTCGTAGGACAGCCAGAAAGATTCAAAAATCTTCAACTACCTAGGACTGGTCCTGAAAAACTTAAGACTGGTCGTAGCAAAGCTAGGACTGGTCTTAGAACACTCCAAACAAGCATATTAAAATATATGAGTTATGTATCCGGAATGACCTACAGTAAAGCCCATCCTAAGGTCAATCTAAGGTCAAACAAACCTTAAAAGTGAGATGGACATTGAAAGTCTGTTCTCTCAGATGACCCTTAAGAGAAGCTTGTGAATATACAAAACTTGTAGTAGGCCTTCATGAGCTTGATCTTGACTTGACAAAGTCTTCTAGTAAACTTGAACTTGATCAAATCTTGAACTTGCAACCTTAAAAACTTCTATTCTTGATTTCTTCATCCAAGACTTGAAAACTTTCTTCATTTAAGATCTTGTCTTGAAATGCGATGTCTTGATTGCAATGACTAGTCTTCAAACATAAAACACAAGATATACAAGACATAGATATAGGTTTTGGCACCACAAAATTTGACAACTAAAGGAATATGAAATCATAGCATTTACAATCATGAACAAGATAATCAAATTCCATTTTCTACTATATGACATACAATGAAAGGGCAATGATAGAGCTGGCATATGGAGTCGAGATGATAGCGGATGAACGAATGCATGAGTCAAATGCTGAACATCCCTCCTTTTTGCAAGTACATCTCCATCAGGAATCACGAACATACCACATATGGGTAATCCACCATCCTCACATAAGAGTGGGACAAAATCCCCCATCATCCACTATCAGAGTAAGCGAAAATACTGACAAGTCCATGAATGCTATCAGCCATACCAAGGTTAGGCGATGCAAGGCATGAATGCTATCGGCCATACTAAGGCTATCCGATGCAAGGCATGAACACTGTTGGCCATACCAAGGCTATGCGATGCAAGGCTTACATAGTCAAATGTCATATACTAAGGATACATATGTAGAGGATGCAATGTAGTATGCAATGCAAAAGAAATGATATGTCATATACAAAGGATGTAATGCAGTATGCAATGTAATAGAAATGACAAAGCTAGAGTGTGTAGTCAGGATGATAGTACGTGGTATCACAATTTGTTAGGTTTATCACAAGGAACTTCTATCTAAACCAATTTCATACCTAAATTTGGATAACTAGACTTAATGTGGTAAACTCCTAATCTTTGGTTAGTGTCGTGCCCAACCGAAATTCTAGCCATTGTGAAGGTACACAGAATGATTTGGTTGCCTACCACCAACCCAAGTGAATGGTGAATGAATGAGTCAAATGTTGAGACATAACTCCTTCTCAGTAAATCCACATATCAATACCGTACAACTCTAGGATCATCACCGGGATCTAGTACACTCTACATCAGCTTGCCGACCCATCTAAGTGCACAACTGGGTAAGTGGAAGAGACCTTACTATCTATCTGCTAATATTGGCCTGGCTTATCGATAGCGGACCCATTCCTCAAGCTATTCAAACTCAGCCTAACATTGCCCACTCCCCATAGGCGGGTAAGGCCACACCCCCTTCCAACCAACCACGACACAGAGGGAGATGCGGCCTTTTGGTATTAGGCACTCGGACGCTCATGTATCCACTTGGTCTAAATGTTGGAGCATCCCCTGGCCACGAGAGTTTAGAGACTTTTACCCATGGACATCTGTTGAGGGTCAAATATTGCATATTATCCCCCATTTATATCTTGGTTTTATGAACATGATAATGTTTAATGTTCTATTTTACTCATATCTGTGTTGGAAGGTGAATTTAAGAACTTGGATTGAAAAGGGTGCTAAAAGCATGGATTTGATGATCAAGAATTACCAAGGTAAAGAATAGATCTTAGAAGGCCAAGATTGAAAAAGTCACATGTTAAAGATCCAAGAAAAAAAAGTGAGCAATGAAGAGAATCAAATATTTAAAGTGAAGAAAAGGAATCTTGAAATTGTCCTGAACACAGACATATTCCTGAAAGTGTCTTGAAGGAGCATATTCTGAAACTTCAGGTCATTTTATGAAATTGTGCAGAGTGAGTCTATTTTGAAAAATTGCATAAATTTGAGGTGGTTTCTAGATTGTTCTAAGTCAGTGCAAAAGGAAGTGCTGTAAAATTATAAATAGGAGTCCCTAGGAATTATCTAGGGTTTGTAAAGTGGAGAAAAAGCATGGAGAAGCCTTCGTCGAGAGTTTTTCTCCCCTTTCCTTAGTTGTTTTCATACTTTTCTTAAAAGTTTTCAGTTCAATCATGTCTACGGTTGACTAAACCTCTTAGCTAAGGCTAAGAGGTGAAGCTTATAGTGTGATTGGGATGTTTTCTTTGTTTTGATTCATGTTTTATTAAACTCTCTTAGATTATAGTTTAATTATGAAGGAATATTTTTAGTTTTTAATGGTTTGTTGTGACAAATTACAATAGATCTACGATAGTTTGAGATATCTTCTTTTCCTGAATTGAGATTATCAAATTATGAGATCCTGTTTTTCACCATCATCTCTTAGGCATGGTGGGATGATGGAATCCTTCCTAACCTTCACAATTTTCTTATAATTAGCTGTGTGATTGGTAGATCCTATTGTTTGCCTTGTCTCTTGGGCATGGTTAAGTGATGGAATCACTTCCAAATCATCATAGATCTCTTCCATTAATGATTAGATCCATGAAAAGTTCAGAGATTTGACAAATCTTTTCATCCTTAAATCAAGCAAGGTAGCATCCTGAGAACTTACAAGTGGATCCTTAGAAACCCTAGTTTCTCACCTTTAATTTTCTTAAGTTTTTCATTAAATCTCACAATTACTCTCCATCAGTTTAGAATTAGTTTTACATCTTTATCTAGTTCTACTTCTAGTTGATTTTAGAATACTCATGAGATTAGTCCCTGTGGATTCTACCTCGGTCTCACTGAGATTATTACTACATCGTGACCCTACACTTAGGCTTGTGAACAAGTTTTTAGTGCTGTTGCCAGTGACTAATGGTTGCATTTTTTTGGGAATAGCTAGTTTTGAAATTTGGTTAAGATTAGAGTTTTTCTAGTTTCTATTTTTACGATTAGGGTTTTTTGAATTATTTTAGAAACTAACTTAGCTTTCTATTTTTAGGTTTAGAAACTTTCCTAATTTGTTTTTAGAAACTAATTTTATTTTATTTTTATAGAAACTCTCTTAGATCTACATTCTAACTTTAGGTTTAGAAACTTTCCTTTTCTCTTTTTAGAAAATTTCTATTTTCTCTCTTTAGAAACTTTCTAATTTTCTATTTTTAGAAACTAGTTTGCTTTCCTAATTTATTTTTAGAAACTTTTTAATTTTAGAATTTTTATTTTTTAGAAACTAACTAGTTTTGTTTTATTTTGTAGGATCTTAATTTATGAACTTATAATCTAGTAACTCCTTTCTAATTCTCCCTCTCTCTATTTCTAGATTTCTATTTCCTTTTTTTCTCTTTAGGTTTATGTTAGAATCTGAAATTGAGGGCTGAGAGTGTTTCATGCCCAAGTGGGTCTGTGTAACAATCCAAATTTTTGCCAACTTGAAGTTAGACGTCCTTCAGCAATGGGTCAATCATAAACACCTTATTGACTTCTTAGAACTCAATCCTAATGTCTAAAGTCCATTTTCAACCCATTTCCTTCAAAATCTCACCTTTCACCACCTTATTCTTCAAAATTTTCTAAGTACTTTCATATTAGACAATAATCCTAAAGTATAAATGATAAAGAACAATACTTAAACTAAAATTTACTATGAATAGTAAATTTATATATAATGGGTTTTTTACCATTAAAATTTTGAAATCTCATGAAATAAATAGGTTATTTAGATAGAACAGCTTCTCCTACTCTAAATTCATATATGACACATCGCATAACTCATTCCAGAGAAGAAGATATGCCTATTTCAATATTTGCATGGCAGAACCACCTCTAGATAGGAAAGCGGACCGTGATGCCATCACACCAACCGCGAGGCATCGCGGGTGCACCAAATTTTGGTGGACCCTTGCTGCAGCTTTCGACCAACTTTAAAAAGTTATATCTCCGTCAATACAACTCCGATTTATTCACAAGACAGATTGAAGCTTGATAAGTCTAGTTTCATATAAAACTAAGTGAAAAATATAATAAAAATTTTAATATAGTTAAATATAGGTCGTTGTGACAACTATCTGAAAATTATTAGTTTGGACAACTGCTGTTTCTAAAATTTTTAAAATTTTTCTACAACACGAAATCTAATGAAATTTGGTAGAGATGAAGTAGACTTGATGATGAAGTACTAAAAAATAATTAAAATAATATACTAACTAAAATTTCTAAGAAAGGACATAAAACTACCCTAAGACCTTATTCTGTGGTAATTTAGGAAAAATTTAGTTAAGTACTAAACTAAATAAGTGGTGAAATTAGCTTGAACCACTTTCTATACAAACTACAAGACTTAAAAGCATTAAAATCACTAAATCAACATTACTTTAAAATGTAGGAGCAATCTCAAAACCCGGTTGCTCTCGGGAGCACATTGAAACTCCGTATCGGACCTGGACCACGCATCAAAACTTTGATTACCGTGAAACTATAAGGTTATGACTGCATTATTGGGCTTAACAACCAACGCGGGAATCCAGTCCAAATAGTATCCAAAAATGCACAACTTGAGCCTGGAGCGAACTGTGTGGGAAACGCGAATATCTTCAAAAAATGAACTCAAACTTAAGTGAATTGGGTTATTCGCTTGCATGCCAAATTTAAGGTTTTGGACCATCAGATTCTAACCAAACTTCACCTATGGGTCAGGAAAATTTCCCTGTACCAATCGGTATACTTGTGGCCCTGATCGAGGAATGACAATCGTTAATCTGATTCAGGTCCTTCACGACCGATCAGTTTGTTAGATCGCACCAAAAACACAGTCCTGACATAGATCCATTGTCAAGGAACTAAACGTACGCCGTAGGTAAGTAATGGACCTATGGACTAGCCCCATTTACACCAAATAGGCACCCTTTGGATACAAGCCAGGTATACCATGGCCCTGGGGCCATTTGCATCACTTTTAAGCCTATATAAGGTCCTTATACCACCCCTTCTCTCCCTCTTACGAATTTCCTAAAAAACTTAGGAAAGAGAAAGAGAGAGAGAGAGAGAGAGAGAGAGAGAGAGAGAGAGAGAGAGAGAGAGAGAGAGAGAGAGAGAAGGAGAGAAAAGTGGAAGGAAGGTAGAAGGATTCTTGAAGATAGTTACTGGGATCTTTTCCCACAACTCCTCACACCGATTCACCTCCCTACTACACTACTCAACCTATTTTGATTTTGATTTGGGTAAGAAATCCTAACCCTATTTTTTTAAAAGAATCCAAATAGAGAAATAAATGAAATAGCTGACCCATTTCATGATATAGGTAGCCGTTGTTCTATAGACGAAAGCGTAGGATTCGAACTGAGTTCGAAACAAGCAATCCGATAAAAGGTGAGAACTATAAACATTTAGGTTATGGTTTTCAAGGATTTTAATGTCAGCTAATGATTTATGTTTGACTTAATTTTTGCCATATGATCTTAGTTACGATGCTTTCGATATATCATATATGTGTGAACTATGTTGTATACAAAATACATTCCATGTGTTTGTTGAAATGTTTAAATGAATATGAAATCATGATTTGAGCTTGCCATGACTATTAACCTAGGATTCATGTTTGTTGTGTGTATGAAAATTTCCTTGTGACAGGACTTGCCATAATGTATGATGTACTAATTTATTCTATGTATAATACAAAATGTATTCCATGTGTTTGTTGAAATGTTTGACTGAACATGAAATGGTGAATTGTGCTTGTCATGATTTCTAATCTAAGATCCATGCTTGTTATATGCGTTATAGCCTATGTTGAGTAGGAAATTGCTATAGTTCACGTCATAACTAATCTAGTCTATGTATTTGGTAATGTGTAGGCTAAGTGTTTGATAAAATGCCTGAATGAGATATTGTTTGATGAATTGTATTTAATAAGGGTGTTGAGATAGAATTCTCAATTACCTTATCTATATGTATAATTCCCTTCACGTAATCTTAATTTCAACTATGCAATTTATGGATGAATTGAAATGTTCGGTAATATGTTCAATATGTTGATAAAATGCTCAAATGAGTGTTGTACTTGGATTGTTTGTTAAATGCCTATATGATTATCGCATGTCTCCATATGCTGCATTTGAGTATGATTGGAACTACTACGTAGTCTAGGAAATTGGAACAATTCTTGTTTGAGTGACCGAATTAGTCTCGCCACATTTGATACGTTCGTTGAATCCGAGTCGTATGATGATAGTCGACAGTGGTACTATGTCGATTAATTCAGCATACGCTCATACTAGTCAAACTTGTCTAATAAACCGATTAGCCTATTGTATGTTTACAATGTATGAACACTACTACTTAAATCTAAAGTACCACTTACCAATATAAAAGCCCATTTCAACCATGGACCACGATCTGCTAAGACTCATGAGCTAGGTATGGTGGTATGGGATACCGTGGTCGAACTGTCGGCCTACGCTGGGGTGACGAGCCTCCCCGTAGTGACCAGTGAGCAACCTAAACTCATGAGCCAAATGCGGTAGTATGGGACATTATATTCATGCTATCGGCCTACCCCGACGTAACTTGTCTGCGGTCCCAATGTTGTTGGGGTGAACTGTCTAATCCGGACCCGCTTCGAAAATAACGCTCTAATTGGTAGGGCGTTGGTGGAATAACGTGGAGTGTAAACTCATGAACTTGCCTATCCACTACTTTTTTGATTAGGGGTGATGTTTCCTTATAACTTGCCTATCGTATGTGATTAACTAAGATTGACGACCCTAGATGGATCATTGTTTGTGTTAAATGATAAAAAGGGAGGTACCTTAGCTTTTCGAATCTGCTGTATGAATAAGCCTAATCAAGAACTTAGTTAACACATGCAAGCACCGCATTGCATATACCTTTGGCCAGCAAGAGCATAGTGGGAGTAGCATGTGCGACCGTGAGATGGTGTCGTTGACGGAGTGCAAGCGAGGGCATATATTATTATAGAATATCATTCTTGCATTAACAAGAGTACTTAGGACATGAGTATTGTATTGCTTTATATTATTGTTTGACTGAATTGATAACATGTTAACCTTCGCTTTATAGTTCCACTGAATTAGCTACTCATTCTCACTTGAGATGGTGTTTTAAAACACCAACTAGACTCTGCTGTAGATGTAGGTAATGGTGGATGCAACTGATATGAACTTCATGGATGAGGAAGAAGAATTCTCCTATGTTCAGCTATCAAGGGGGTCTTCATAGACCTTGTTTTGATTCGACGGGACTACAGGGATTATATGAATTAGTTGGACATTTACATTTTTTTTGTATTTTGTATATTGTGGATCAACACATGTATATCTTTATCTTGGTAACATATTCATACTCTAGGGATTGAGAAACACTCTTATACATTAAATACTTATCCCAACCTTTCGCTTGCTAACGTAATTATCTCTGGAGTATGATATGCTATTTTAGAATAATCCCACTCATGTTTAATGCACTAATATAGATAACATTTAAACATCATTATATGTTGTATAAGTGATGTGTTGGAACTCGGGAGTTGAGCTTCTGCTCGACCTCCGATTTTCAGGGCATTACAAGATGGTATCAGAGCATGATTTGGATTAAACTGGACCTGGGTCATGGTAACACGACGCACTCTGACGCACTCTGAATTAGGAAAGGGGCGATGGAATTCAGAGACAACATTAGAATCCTAAGGTTTCGTCAACAGGCGAGACCGAATGCTGTAATTTAGTCCACAACGTATCTTTGATCACGTGAATCGACCTAGGTTGCCTTTAGACCGTCAGTCGATGGGTTTAAGTCATTAGTTGACGAATTTCAAACCTGAAACAGATCCAAATAACGCGAATACAGGCGGGTTAGACCATAAAAATGGACCCTATGGGCTTAAGGACCTAAACCAAGAAGTTTAGAGTAGAGTAATACGATAACTAGGACCTTGAGAATGAGGATTATATAAACAACAATGACCATCAAATGTTGGGACACTTAGAGTCTTAGGACCTAGAGTTGGTACTCCTAGATTTAGAAAGATCTGACAGTATAGGAAATCTAATAAATTAATAATGTGAACCCTAAGGCCTCCTTAGCTGGTATAGGCATATGTGAAATGCTTGAGCATAGCTAAATTCAAGTTCGGGCAACTTGATTCCAATTAGGCAACTTTTAACCCTAAGCGATAAAATAATTTCTTGTACTAGAAATGGTATGAAATCATTTAGCGTATAAGCATAGACTTTGGATCACAACTATTGGATTACCACTACTCCCAAGATAAGACTAGGGTACTAGTTATACTAAGGAATGTAAAAGACAATATTCTATGATAATTGAAAGATAGATTTAGTTAGTTGGCTTAATTAGGTTAGAGTGAGACCTCATTCCTTCATTTAATCTCCTTAATACTTATAGGCTTCTTTAATAACTCTTAGAAAGGTTGTTTTGATTAGAAACTATTCACGCTCAGATAAAACTTATATATCCCTCGGATTAAACGTTAGGTCAAATCAATACACCCCTTAGAATTGCCTTTCCAAAGGCTTATTATAATTGGGAACACGGAGTAGAGAAACTATATATATAAGCGAAGTATTCGCGGTTTGAATTGAATTCTCAATCCTAGTAGTTACCAATGAACTCAATGCTCTGATCAAGCAGAAGATCAAGATCAACTAGGATTAAGAACTGACACGACAAAAATTTTGTCATAGCTAGGCAAAAGGTTTGTGTATCCAACTTAGACTCACTGCACAACTTTCCTTCTGTGTTGGCCCGACTACTTACAATTAAAAGTTTATTACTTGTCCTTTGAGAAGTGTTAAGAAAATATACCTAATAGGGAATTTTTTTTCTATAAACCCAAGAATTTTCTCAAATGGGCAACAGACAGTTAGGAATTAGGTCCCGAATCATAAACTATTCTGGCATACATATTGAGCATATGACTTAGAGAGATAATCTGCCCGTTAACCTATTTTGTCCAAATTCCTTATGCACTAATAATGTAGAGATTATCTTATAGTATTGAGTTGGACATGATTAAAGAAGGTAAGTCGGGACCATGGCAAAAGTCCTTCTTTGGTAGAATTAGGCATCTTGCCACATACTCACACATGTCCTTGAAATCAACCACAACACCCATCATTTTTATCTCCTTTCTATAACCATAGGTACTAATGCCATACTACACATCATTGATGAAAGGAAGACCAATTTATTAAGAGATCGTTTCCCATTTCATATCAAGAATAGGTCCTAAATTACACTTTGTTCCGACATACAGATCGAGACATAGATTCTTGAACCTTGAGAGTAGAAACAATTTTAAGGGGGTAGAAAAGTTATGAACCCGGTCAAGTTAAGTAGGTATACACGTCTACCCGCTCATAAGCGCAACGGAACATGGTGGGCCCATGCCCCACTGGCCCAGGATTGTCAGTTTAGGTAACACATATGGTTAGATTACTAAGTAAAATCATATTCATCCTTGAAACGTTAGTAATAGACTCATCAAAGGGGAACAATCGAGACTCTATAACTAGACAAAGTCACGTAAGTGGATCGGATCACTAAAGAATAATAGGCCAAACAATGGGAACGAGCGGAGGTCAATGTATCCCCAAATGTGCTCGTTAAATACAACTTAATAGGAGCCTTATCCAATTTAAAGGTGAAACGGTTTTAAGGAGGGTAGACTAAAGTGAGCCAGACTAGTATAGTATACACCCTACCATGCATATAAACTTAAAGTCAATAAAACTTAGGCAAATGAAATAACAAAATCATTACTTATTACCCTTAGCCAATTTCGGAGAGGAAATTATTTTTAAGGGGGGTAAATTGTAACGTCCCAAATTTTTTTCAACATAGAGTTAGATGTCCTTGGGCAATGAGTCAATCATAAAAATCTTATTGACTTCTCAGAACTTAGTCCCAAAGTCTAAATCCCTTTTCAACCCATTTCCTTCAAAATCTCACCTTTCACCACCTTATTCTTCAAAATTTTCTAAGTACTTTTATATTAGACACTAATCCTAAAGTATAAATGATAAAGAACAATACTTAAACTAAAATTTATTATAAATAGTAAATTTATAAATAAAATGGGTTTTTGACTATTAACCTTTTTGAATTTCATGACATAAATAGGTTATTTGGATAGAGCAGCTTCTCATACCCCAAATTCATATACAGCATGTCACATAACTCATTCCAGAGAGGAAGATATGCCCATTTCAAAATCTGAATGGCAGAACCACCACTAGATAGGACAGTGGACCCCGATGTCATCGCGCCGACTGCAAGGCATCGCAGGTGCACCAAATTTTGGTAGACCTTTGCTGTAGTTTTGTACAGTTTTTGACCAACTTCAAAAAGTCATATCTCCCTCAATATAACTCCAATTTAGGTGATTCAAATGTCAGATTGAAGCTTGATAACTCTAGTTTTATATAAAAATAAGTTAAAAATATAATAAAAATTTTAATATAGTTAAATATAGGTCATTGTGACAACTATCTAAAAATCAATAGTTTGAACAACTACTGCTACTTCTAAAATTGTTAGAATTTTTCTACAATACGAAATCTAATAAATTTTAGTAGAAATGAAGTAGACTTGATGATAAATAATTAAAATAATTAAAATAATATACTAAGTAAAAGTGCAAGGAAAGGACATAGAACTACCCTAGGACCTTATTCTGTCGTAATTTAGGCAAAATTTAGTTAAGTACTAAACTAAATAAGTGGTGGAATTATCTTGAACCACTTTCTATATAAAATATAAAACCCAAAACCATTAAAATCACTAACTTAATGTTATTTAAAAACCTAGGAGCAATCTCAAAACCCACTTGCTCTCGGAAGCACATTGAAACTCCGTATCTGACTTGGACTGTGTGTCGAAAGTCCGATTACCACGAAAATATAAGGCTATGACCATGCTTTTGGGCTTGAAAACTAGCATGGGAATTGAGTCCAAATAGTATTTAGAAACGCATAACTTGAGCCTAAAACGAAGTGTTTGAGAAACGCAAATATCTTCAGAAAATGAACTCAAATTTAAGTGAATTGGGTCATTCGCTTGTAGGCCAAATTTAAGGTTTCAGACCATCAGATTCTGACCAAACTTCACCAATGGGTCGGGAAAATTTTCCTGCACCACTCGGTATACTTGTGGCCCAGATCGAGGAACGACGATCGTCGATCCGATTTAGGCCCTTCACGGCCGATCCATTTGTCAAATCGCACCAAAAATGCAGTCCTAACATAGATCCATTGTCATGGAACTTACCCTACGCCGTAGGTGAGTAATGGACCTTCGGATGAGCCTCGTTTACCTGAAATAGGCACCCTTCAGATACAAGCTAGGTATACCATGGCCCTTGGGCCATTTGCATCGCTTTTGAGCCTATATAAGGCCCTTAAACCACCCCTTCCCTCCCTCATACGAATTTCCTAAAAAACCTAGGGGGGAGAGAGAGAGAGAGAGAGAGAGAGAGAGAGAGAGAGAGAGAGAGAGAGAGAGAGAGAGAGAGAGAGAGAGAGAGGAGGAGAGAAAAGTGGAAGGAAGGTAGAAGGATTCTTGGAGATAGTTGTTGGGATCTTTTCCCACAACTCTTCACACCGATTCACCTCCCTACTACGCTACTCAACCTGTTTTGATTCTGATTTGGGTAAGAAATCCTAATCCTAATTTCATTTTAGGAATCCAAATAGAGGAATCGATAAAATAACTAACATATTTCGTGATTTAGGTAGTCATTGTTCTATAGACGGAAGTGTAGGATTCGAACCGAGTTCGAAATGAGCAATCCGATAAAAGGTGCGGACTATAAACATTTAGGTTATTGTTTTCAAGGCTTTCAATATCATCTAATGATTTATGTCTGACTTAGTTGTTGCCATATGATCTTAGTTACGATGTTTTCGATATATCATATATGTGTAAACAATATGGTATACAAAATACATTCCATGTGTTTGTTGAAATGTTTGAATGTATATAAAATCACAATTTGAGCTTGTCATGACTATTAACATAGGATTCATGTTTTTTGTATGTATGACAATCCCCTTGTGGCAGGACTTACCATGCTATATGCCGTAACTAATTTAGTTTATGTATAATACAAAATGCATTCCATGTGTTTATTGAAATGTTTGACTGAACATGAAATGGTGAATTGTGTTTGTCATGATTTCTAATCTAAGATCCATGTTTGTTATATGCGTTATATCCTATGTTGTATCTAAAATTGCTATAGCTCACGTCATAACTAATCTAGTCTATGTATTTGGTACTGCGTAGGCTAAGTGTTTGTTAAAATGCCTAAATGAGATATTTTTTGATGAATTGTATTTAATAAGGGTGTTGAGATAGAATTCTCAATTACCTTATCTATATGTATAATTCCCTTCACGTAATCTTAATTTCAACTATGCAATTTATGGATGAATTGAAATGTTTGGTAGCATTTTCAATATGTTGATAAAATGCTCAAATGAGTGTTGTACTTGGATTGTTTGTTAAATGCCTATATGATTATCACATGTCTCCACATGCTTCATTTGAGTATGATTGGGACTACTACGTAGTTCAGGCAATCGGAACAATTCCTATTTAAGTGGCTGAATTAATCTCACCATATTTAATGCGTTCGATGAATCTGAGTAGTACGATGATTATCGACAGTGGTATCATATTGATTAATTCAGCCTATGCTCGTACCGGTTGAACTTGTCTAATAAACCGATTGGCCTATTGTGTGTTTACCATGTATATAAGCTACTGCTTGAATCTAAGGTACCACTTGGCAATGTAAAAGCTCGTTTCAACCATGGTACCACAATTCGCTAAGACTCGTGAGCTAGGCATGGTGGTATGGGACACCGTGGTCAAGCTGTCGAACTACGCTGGAGTGATGAGCCTCCCTGTAGTGACTAGTGAGCAACCCAAACTCGTTTGCCAAATACGGTAGTATGGGACACTGTATTCGAGCTGTCGGCCTACCCCGACGCAGCCTGGCTGTGGTCCCAGTGTGGGTTGGGGTGAACCATCTAATCCGGAACTCCTTCGAAAATAGCGCTCCAGTTGGTAGGGTGTTGGTGGAGTAACCTTGAGTATAAACTCATGAACTTGCTTATGCACTGCTTTTTATATCAGGGGTGATATTACCCTATAACTTGCCTATCGTATATGATTAACTAGGATTGAAGACCCTAGATGGATCATTATTTGGGGGTAAATGATAAAAATAGATGTACTTTAGCTTCCCAAATATGCTGTATGAATAAGTCTAATCAAGAACTCGATTAACATGGCATGTGCCTTTGGCGTGAAGAGTACAGTGGGAGTAGCATGTGTGACCGTGAGATAGCGTCGTTGAGGGAGTGTAGGCGAGGGCATGTATCATTACAGCATATCATTCCTACATTAATAAGAGTACTTAGGACATGAGTGTTGTACTGCTTTATCATTACTGCTTGACTGAATTGATAACATGTTAACCTTTGCTTTATAGTTCCACTGAATTAGTTACTCATTCTCACTTGGGATGGTGTTTTAAAATACTAACCGAAATTTGTTGTAGATGCAGGTAATGGCGGAGTCTATGCAGCTAACATGGACTTCATAGACAAGGAAGAAGAATTCTCCTATGTTCAGGTATCAGGGGGATATTCGTAGTCCTTGTTCTGATTTGACGGGATTACTGGGATTATATGAATTAGTTGGACATTTATATTTTTTGTGTTTTGTATATTGTGGATCAACACATGTATATCTTTAGCTTGATAACATACTCATACTCTGGGGATTGAGAAACACTCCTATATATTATATACTTATGTCATGTCACAAATCCAAAAATCGGATTCACAGGAATCCCGATATCAGAACTCGATGTCGATAGTCTCCGTAGTACCCCATTCTCGGTTCCCAGCGTCCATACGCCAGGCTTTGATCTTAGAATTCTACAAGGAGGATTTTTTATTTTTTTTTAACGTACATTTGTCTCATAAGAAGCATAACCACAATATACCCAAATTATAAGGGTAACATCATCATCACATATCCACTAATATAATCATTTGAATACAATGCTGAAAAGGAAATACATATGTCGAAATTAAAGTTCTAAAAGATAGCCGCATGCTCCAAGCTCAATGCTGCTGCAACCTAACGCCACTTGCACGCATCTATCATGCATAAGCTTATAGAAAGCTTAGAGGGTGGTGAAGGTGTGTGCACAAGATAAGTACTAAGTTTTCAATAAAGCTCATAAATCAGACATTATCGGGATAAGTGGAATTACTGGCAAGATCATGAATCATACGATATCAGACTAAATAATGATAAGATCATGAATCATACAATATCAGAATACACAATACAAATCAACTATGTAATATAAAGAGTCATAGAGAGTCAAATACCAGATGTCGAGGGTACAATGCAATATGTAAATCCTGTTAAGTCCGTCTACGCCATATAAGTATAGAAAACATAATGACCCAAAATGTTATATGAATACGGATGCAATATGCAATACGAATGAAATGCCCAAGCTGGAGTGTGAGGTCGGGATGATAGTACGTAGTATCGCAGGTTACAGGGTCCATCACAAGCAACTTCTATCTAAACCAGTCTCATACCTAAATTTGGATAGTCAGACTCAATGTGGTAAACTCTTGGTCTCAGGTTAGTCGCGCGTCCAACTGAAATCCTGGTCATGCGAAGGTACACGTAACAAATAGTTACACACCACTAGCTCGAGTGGATAGTGAATGAATGAATGAATGAATATACAATTTTTGCTCAATAAGTCTCAATATTAGTACGGTTACTCTCTGAAAAAATCACCGGGGTCTCTTACATTCCAAACCAGATTGTCGCCCCATTGCGCGCAACAAGGTGAGTGAAAGAAACCTCACTATCCGCCTACCAATATCGAGCCTGACTCGTCTATAGCGGACCCATTCCTTGAGCTAGTCAGACTTAGCCTAACATTGCCCCCTCCTCTCGAGCAGGTAAGGCAGCACCCCCTTCTAACCGACTATGACACAGTGGGAGACGCGGCCTAATGGTATATGGCCTGCTACGCTCATGCATCCACTCGGTCTAGACGTTGGAGCAACCTCTGGAACCAAGAGGGTTCTGGGACTTTCACCCAAGGATATCTATAGCACCCCATGTAGAACAGATTTTTGGTGTCTCATCTGGCCATCCACGATATGCCTGTGGAGGTTATAGCCCTAATGTCGCTAGGGCGTACGGTGGTCATGTCACACAAATGCGAGATGCATGAGTCACACAGTGCAATCATGCATAAATCCTGTGCATACCATGCGCTCATGTGGGGTAACCTCGCCTATCAGGGAGCCCCATGAATAACCTTCCCTATGGCATATGCGATGGTCAATCACATCTCATAATAAACATGCAGATAATGCGCATGCATTATAATACTATGCTGTCACATACTCATAATCGGTATCAATAACCGGCATCAACAATCGGCCTCAATAATGTGGACATCTAACCAATATTGCCCCAAGGAATGAACCTCATGGGGCCAAACACATAATGGGTCGACGGCCTCACACAAAGGCCTAATATACAACATAGTGGACCTTGCCCAAGGACCACAAACACATCACAATGGGCTTAACTACGGGTCACATATACATCATATAGGTCTCAGCAATCGGCCTTGTCAATCGAAATTAGCCTGAACAATCGAAATCAGAATCAGAGTAGGCCTCAGTAATCGAAATTGGTCACGACAGTCGGAATCATCAATCGGCCACGACAATCGGAATCAGCAATCGGTCACGCCAATCGAAATCGATCGGTAATCAGAGTCGGCAAATCGGTCACGTTAATCGTAATCGGCAATCTGTCAAGACAATCGGAATCAGCAATCAGAGTCAGCAAATCAGTCACGTCGATAGGAATCAGCAATCGGTCATGATAATCGGAATTGATCAATAATCAGAATCGACAAACCGGTCGCATCAATCAAAATCGACAATCGGTTATGACAATCAGAATCGGCAATCGGTCATGACAATCGGAATCGATTGATAATCAGAATCGGCAAATCGGTCATGTCAATCGGAATCGACAATCGAACGTGATAATTGGGATCGATCGATAATCAGAATCGATAAATCAGTCACATCAATCGCACCGATAATCAGCAGATAAACAAAAAGGGGTCCATAGATGATTAGCCGATCAACTATAATATAAAGATTAGCACTTACACATGGTTATATCAAATTCAATAACACAGAGCCATCCATTTACGGCTAATGGAGCCCGCTTATTTGGGTTAACCCACTGAGGGAATGATGAGAATGGGCCCAACAAGGCCTAAGGGAAGGTCACAATGTGGACATCCAACCATCATTGCCCATTAATGTGGACATCTAACCAACGTTGCTCCCAAGGAGTGGCCTATATAGAGCTAAACATATAGTGGGCCCGTAGCCTCACGCAAGGGCCTGATACACATCACTATGAGTCGCATCACATGGACCTCGAATACATCGGATGGACCACGTCCCATGGGCCCCGAATACATTACAATGGGTCATAACTCATGGGCTTCAAACACATAATAGGTGGGCCTTACACATGAGCCTAATTCAATCAAGTGGGCCTCATACCTGGGCCTCCAATATATCTCAATGGGTCTCGACCCACGGGCCCCAATTACATCATAACGAGCCTCGACCCATGGGCCCAAATACATCATGTTGGGCCTCAACCCATGGGCCCCAAATACATCATATTGGGCCTTACTCATGGGCCTCAAATACATCACAATGGATCCCATCATATGGGCCTCAAATATAAGGTAGGTGGGCCCTATCACATGGGCCTCAAATACACATCATGATGGGCCAGAAATATATCACAATGGGTCATAACCTATGGGCCTCGATATACGATGGGTGGACCCTGCAAGATGGGCCTTAAATATATCAGGGTGGGCCTCATGGATGGGCCACAAATACATCAAGGGTGGCCCACGCAGCACCATATAGATGAACGGTGTGCATGTACAATACATGCATCATGTGGGCCCACGCAACACTGCTCAGATGGACGGTGTGCAAATACAACACATACATCACAGTGTCATCCCACCATCCCAAATCAAATGGATGATGGAGATAGAGGATACATTCATCAAGGTGGGCCCATTCCACACGTGCAACACTTGTGGGGTGGGCCCCACACGCACCGAACGGGTGACGATGTAAGACATACCTCATTAGAGACCCACAAAACTCGCTGTTGTCAAAACAACACTATATAGCTGATGTGAGGCACATCAGCTAATAAGCTACCCAAGGTCGGTCCCACATACATCAGGGCCCACCGTAATATTATATTAAACAAAATATTTTATAAATATCCGGCCTCTAGGTGCATGGAACGGACAACGAGGATGAAGGCCATGTGTCATGTGGAGCCCCTGGACGGCAGGGATGAAATACATGTATCATGGTGGGCTATAGACAGCGTGGATAGAAAACACTTGCATTAAGGTGGATCCCACCACCTGCATGTGTGACATGTGCAGGGTTGGCCGCACATGGATGGACGGTGCGATATAACACATATGTCATGATCCCATGGCTGCTGGACTATCCAGCAGCGTCCAACAGGTGGACTATGTATATAAGGTGGTTTTCACTAGAGATTTGAATTAGTTCAATGGATGGACAGTGCGGATACACACGTCCATCAAATGGGGCCACGTCCGATGTACGGATGGTGAGGATCACGACACATGAAATCAAAGTGGCCCCACACACTGCCATGGAGGGGGCCACGTCCAATGGGTGGACAATAAGGATATAACATGTACCCATGTTCAGGGCCACGAAACTAGCTGACATTATCACAACAACGTGCAGCTGTGGGGCCCACAAAACTTGTGACGTCAGCACATCAGCATTCAGTTCCTGGCTGTCCATCAGATGGATGGCCCAAATGAATCCTCAGCATGGGGTGGGTCCACAAGGTGGACGATGTAGACAAAACCCATACATCATGGTGTGTCCACCGTCCAGATCTGCTAGATGGTGCAGATCTAACAAATACCTCAATGTGGGCCCCACCCACACATGTGGGGTGGGGCACGTCCTGGACGGACGACTTCATAGAACACATACATAAGAGGTGGGTCCACACGTGTGGCCCACCTCAGCTAAGAAGCAAGCTGATAATCATTTCCCTTCAACGGTCTAGCAGCAGTTACTGCTGGACGCCTGACCGTGGGTCGTCAGGATCACCACTCTCCTGTGATCTGGCCAAGCAAGATGGGCGGTCTAGATGTAATGCATACATCATGTAAGGTGGGCCCCTCATGCTGTCATGGTGGGGTCCATGTACAATGGATGGACGGTCTAGAGTAAAACACATGCATGGGGTGGTGCCTGTAAAGGTTTCAACCATGGGCATCATCATCTCCACTATTTTCGGCTGTGTGGTCCACTTGAGGTCAGGATCTCCTCATCCAGGCCATAAAACGATCAAGAGAGGTAGATGGACGGTATAGATATGATACATACCTCATGATGGAGGTCTATTGAACTTGCTGGCAACTATCTAGCAGCCACATGCTGCAAGAATCCACTGTCCATGGGTGGACAGCGTGGGTATACAATACATAGATCTGGTGGGCGGCATGGTGAAACACACATTGTGGCAAGATGCCACCGTCCCGGGCCTAGACGGTGAGCCGTGTATTCTTCACAGTAGGCCCCACATGCTATGGACGGTCTGAAAAGTCTATTGGGTCCCACGTGGCGGCACGACGTGGATCAAGTGGACCACATGCGTCACAAGAGAGAGATAGAGAAAAAGAGAGAGATCGGATGAGGTGGGAGGAGCTCCGCCATGATACAATGCATAGATCAAGATGGGTCCCACCACATGTGGGCCCTCAAATCAAAAAAAATAATCAAATGATAAATATAAAAAAAATACCTACCTTAGGATCTTCTTCTTCATTCTTCCACCAATGCATTGTAAAGCTTCAAGGGAACAAGATTCAATGGTTGATATCGATTTTAGAGGATAGGATTAGGTGATAGGAAGGTGGGCCACACATGGTTTTCTCCATGGAAGCCATGGACGATTCTTCTCTTGGGGTTGCTTGGGAGAATGAGAGATAGAGAGATGATGGGAGAGGAGTGATGGGAGAGAGGGATGGTGAGTGATGGGTAGGTGTACTTGGTTGTAAGAGAGTGTTGACTTTAGGGGAGGGGTGGTTGTACTTGGGGATGGGGTGTGAGGTGATGGGAGTACTTGATTGATTGATGGATTGATGTGACATTTTGTAGAGATTCTCTCGAAATTGCAATATGCAGTATTTTTTCTCGAACTGGACGTGGGCCCACATCTCCTGGCCTAGGTATCGCCTCAGCGCGCGAGTCGCGGCATCGGAACCGCGGCGATGGCGCGGTCGCTAGGGTACAAGTCTCGGGTCAAGCTGACTCTAGTTGACGGCATGCGTCTTAGGGTCATGCACAAATATTGGATAAAAGTCGAAGGTTACCAGAATTTGACTAGGAAGACTGCGGAAGCCTACGGAACGGTATGGTTTAGGATATGGGTCTTATAACTTATCTCAATCTTCTGTTTGCTTAACTTAATTATATCTGGAGTATGATATGTTGTTTGAGTATAATCTCACTCATGTTTAATACACTAAAATGATGCGTAGGCTTCCGCAGAAGATTTAAACATCATTATTTATGTTGCATAAGTGATGCGTTAAAACTCGGGAGTTGAGCTTCTACTCAACCCCCAATTTTCAGGGTGTTACAGTTCGTGACAACACTCTACGTCTCTTGAGTGATGGAGGATTGGTTGAGGGGTTATTTATCCATCGCAGGATTAAACACCTCTTGAGATCCTCAGAGTTAATTGAGGTTATGGCTGGCAATCAATCTCAACCTAGGATTAAGGAAGTCCAGGATGAGAATGAGGTGCATCAAGAACCCCCGCCTCATACCTTACGAGATAATCTACAACTGGTGGGGGTGGGCACACCCTTATGCATGGTTTTTCTAGAAAATAAAGAACATATGGATATTAAGCCAGGGGTGATCCAACTCCATCTAAAATTCCATGGACTTGAATTTGAAAGTCCATATCTACACTTGAAAAAGTTTGACGAGATTATAGCCACTTTATATTTTCCTAACGTGTCTGAGGACACGGTCAGACTAAAACTCTTTCCCTTTTCTTTGAAAAAGAGAGCTAAGACATGGTTACACTCACTACATCCCTGATCTATTGGCACATGGAATGACATGATAAGGGAGTTTATAAAGAAATTTTTTCAACATCATAAAACGAACACCCTTAGAAAGTGAATCTTGAACTTCGCTCAAAAGGAGGACGAAACATTCTTCAATGTTTGGAGAGGTTCAAGGATCTTGTCAGTTCATACCCACAACACGGTTTTGAAACGTAGTGCATTACATGCTTTTCCTATGATGGCCTGACATCTTCCATGCGCCAATTGGTCGAGACAATGTGCAATGGGAAATTTATGAATAAAAATATTGATGATGTGTGAGACTACTTGGATAGACTTGCTGAAAATGCACAATCATGGGACATATACCTAAAATTAAGTACCACTTTCATGCCCACTCAATCAAAGGAAAGGGGCAGATTATACCTTTTGAAAGAGGATGATGATATCAATGTTAAAGTGGCTAATCTCATAAGGAAATTCGAGGCCATGGAACTAAAGAAGGATAAGGTTAAGGAAATTATTTGCGGTATTTGTGCATGCAATGTTCACACAACTAAAAATTATCCAACAATACCTACCTTTCGAGATGTGCTAAATGAGGAATCTAATGCTGTGAACAATTACCAAAGACCTTTCAATAGACCTACCTCCAATACATACAATCCTAGTTAGAGAAATCATCCAAATTTCAGTTGGAGGAATGGACAAACTACTACCCCTCAAGGTTTCTTCAATCAAATTTTAAATCAAGGAAAACCTCAAGAAGAACCGGTTCAAAATTTCGCACAAACTCAAGAGCTTACTCAAGCAATATGAGAACTTTCAAAATTTATTCAAAAGATGGATTCATGTGTAACGGTTATAAAAAGGGGGATGCTTCCTGCTCAACTTCTCTCCAATCCTAAACTGTAATATGAAATAAATGATCCAAGCTCTTTAAATCAGATGGAGCATGTTAAATCTATCTCCACTCTTAGGAGTGAGAAGACTATTGTCAAAACTATTCCGGTTAGGCTTGAAAAGCCTAAGGACCCGGAAGAGGACAATGATGATAGATTTAACACTTCTAAAAGAATTGGAACCGAAACTTCAAGGTAAGCCGATTGCCCCATTCCCCCAATGGTTGGTTGCACCAAAATCTCTGTTTAACTCTTAGGACATTCTAGAGGTGTTGAAACAAGTGAATGTCAATATTCTTTTAATAGATACAGTTAAACAAATATCTTCATATACCAAATTTCTGAAAGACTTGTGTACGACTAAAAGATGGTAAAATATTCAAAAGAAAATCTTCTTAACTAAAAAAGTGAGTGTCATCCTAAAGCAAGATGTGCCGCAAAAATACAAAGATCCTGGTAGCCCAACTATACCTTGTATAATTGAAAATTACCAAATTAAGCACATACTTCTTGACTTAGGAGTAAGCGTAAATTTGATTCCTTACTCGATATACAAACAGTTAGGTATGAGTGAATTAAAACCCACCCTAACCAAATTACAACTTACTAATTGCTCAGTTCGTGTACTGAGAGGGGTAATTGAGAATGTGTTGGTTAAGGTTGACAGATTCTACTTTCCAATAGATTTTATTATCTTGGATATGCAACCTATTAGTAACATGAGCACTCAAATTCTCATGATTCTTGGTCACCCATTCCTTGCCACTTTAAACACAATCATTAATTATAGGAATGGAGTCATGAGTATGTCTTTTGGAAATATGACATTAGAGTTGAATATCTTTTTCAACACAGGCAAACAGTTAGAAGATGATAATTTTCACGACATTAACATGATTGACTCTTTTGTCAAAGATAGAACACTTTTGACCTTATCCTTTGACCCTCTAAAGATGTGCCTGGCCCACTCCCATCATTTTGATGATGATATGATTAGGGAGATTGGGACCATGTTAAATATTGTGCCGGTACTTGAAGTTAACCGGTGGAGGCCACAATTCGAAGAATTGCCCCAAACTGATGTATTGCCTCTACCGTCTAACCTCAAGGTACTGAAACTTAACCTAAACCTTTGCCTTCTGATTTCAAATATGCCTATTTAGGTCAAGGTGAGACATATCCAGTGGTGATTTCTTCCCACTTTGAGCAAGAACAGGAGAGTATACTCATCTCTACTCTCATTGAGCACAAAGGACCCCTTAGATGGTCGATTGCGAACCTCAAGGGAATTGACCATTTGATTTATACTTACTGCATTCATCTAGAGGATAATGTGAAGACCTCACGACAACCACAATGTAGATTAAATTCAAACATGAAGAAAGTGGTTAAGGCCGAGGTTCTTAAACTATTGGATGTGGGTATCATATACCTTTTATTTGATAGTCAATGGGTGAGTCCAACTTAGGTGGTTCATAAGAAGTCTGGAATCATCATCGTATCAAATGCCAATAATGAACTCGTGCCAACTAGGATCACTACTGGTTAGAGAATGTGCATTGACTATAGGAAGTTGAATACCATCACAAGGAAGGACCACTTTTCTTTACCCTTTATCAATCAAATTTTAGAAAGGCTAGCTAGTTACTCTTATTATTACTTCCTCGAAGGTTATTTGGGCTACAATTAGATCGAGATAGCCCTAGAAGATAAGGAAAAGACCACATTTACATGTCCTTATAGCACCTTTGCTTTGCGAAGGATGTCATTCGTGTCACGCCCCAAACTCAGAAATGGCTCATAAAATTCTCAATCACTGAATCTAACGCCGACAGCCTCCGTAGAACCCCATTCTTAGCTCCCAGTACCCATTCACTAGGTTCCAATCCTGGGATGCTACGAGAAGGATTTTTAATGTCAGTTTAATTCGTAATAAGTATAACCAAAGGCATAACCCATAAACAACAACTAAAAACTCCATTACATTTTCACTATGATTAAAAACTTGACAAGTACAATGAGCATAAAGGGAAATATAATGATGATGAATAAAAAGCTCTAAAATGATCTGCAAAGCACTCTTGCCTCATCGCTGCTGCGCTCCAACATCACCTGCACATAACGGTCGTACATAAGCTTATAGAAAGCTTAGAGGGTGGCGAAAGTGTGTGTGCAAGGTAGTAATATGATCATGTAATATCAGAGTAATGCAAAACATGCTGATGGATCCATGAATACCATTAGCCGTACCAAGGCTATATGATGCAAGGCATGAATGTTGTCGGTCATACCAAGGCCATGCAATGCGAGATGTAACTCAAGCATACAAATCCTCATCTAAGTCAACATATCAATACTGCTCAACTTTGGGATATCACCGGGGTCTAGTACACTCCAACCAAATTGTAACCCCATCGTGCACAATAAGGTGAGTGAAAAAGGCCTCACTATCCGCTTGTCAATATCGAGCTCGGCTCGTTGATAGTGGACCCATTCCTCGAGCTGGTCAAACTCAGCCTAGCTTTGCCCCCTACTCTCAGGCGGGTAAGGCTGAACCCTCTTCCAACTGACCACGACACAGTGAAAAGCGTGGCCTCCTAGTAATAGGCACTCGATGCTCGTACACCCACTTGGACTAGACGTTGGAGTAACCTCTTGGTACCATAAGGGTTTAGGGACTTTCACCTAGGGATATCTATAGCACCCTATATAGAACAAGACTTTTGGTATCCAATCCTGCCACGCCTGTGGAGGCTACGGCCCTTATGTCGCTAGGGCCTATAATAACCATGACACACAATGCGAATGCATGAATCACACTATCTAGTCATGCAGAAATCCTGTACGTATCGTGCGCTCATGTAGGGGAACACTGCCTAACCGGGAGCCTATAAACAATTTTTCCCAAGGCATATGCTATGATCAGTCACTTCTCACATCGAGCATACATATGTTGTGTATGATCAATGATCATGGAACTATACTAAACATATTATATGGTGATGGATGTTGTTTATAATGAAGATGGGCCTATACAGTCTACAAGTATGGGCCGAACGATGGGCCATGGGGAGAATTTTAATGCAGACATTTAACCAACATTATTCTTGCAATGTGGACGTCAAACCAACATTGCTCCCAAGGCATAACCCATTGTAAACATCATTACATAATTTATGTTGGGATCACACATTGCAATGGACCTTAGGTACATCCCATTAGGCCTTAAATACATCAAATGGGCCATATCATATGGGCCTTATATTTATCAAGTGGGCCACATCAATGGACCGCACCAATGGGCCTTATGTACACTGCAATGGGCCATAACCCGTTGGGCCTTGAATACATCAAATGAGCCTAATCACATGGGCCTTATGTACATTAAATGGGCCACACCCATTGGGCCCCATATGTGCATCAAATGGGCCTCAATCCATAGGCCCTAATACATCTCAGTGGGCCTTAACCTATGGGCCCCTAATACATCTAATGGGCCTCGACCCATGGGCCTTACATATATATCAAAGTGGGCCTCAACCATGGGCCACAAGTACATCGAATGGCCTCATAACATGGGTCTTACGTCCACATCAAAGTGAGCCCCAATGGACTACCACAGATACATTAAGATGGGCCTCATAACATGCCAAGGCGGGGTCCACTTGGGCTATGGATCTGGCTCATTCTTTAACTCATAATATAAAATGAGCTTTTAAAATGGATGGATAGATTGGATCCAACCCATGCATCATGGTGGGCTCCACCACCCAAACAGAGGGCGTGAAGATGAAAAACATCATCCTGGTAGGGCCTGCATGTGGAATAGTAATGGGGCCCACATAGCTGGATGGTATGGATTATACCCACACGTGCAAGGCAGCAACTCCTTAGCTGCTGTGCGTGCAGCTTGCTGCCTCACAAAGAGCAGAGGTGGGTCCCACGTAAGGCCCACCACCATATACATATTATATAGTACATAATATGCAATATATAGTATACAATATATATATATATATATATATATATATATATATATATATATATATATATATATATATATATATATATATATATATATATATATATTATATTATATAGTGGTGGGACCCACAGAACTCCCCGTCACCAAATGGTAGTGGGCCCCACCATCAAAACAGATGGACGGCATATGCAATCACATAAATCAAGTGGGACCTATAACCCACTGACGTTGAGAGAAAGAGAGAGAGAGAGCAGCAGCATGTGGCTGCCTTTTTACCTTTTTCTTTGTTCTGCAACAACAACAGAGGTAGGTCCCACGTGGGGCCCACCACAATAGTATATATATATATTATATAATATATTATATTATATATATAATCTAATATAATATATAATATATATAATATAATATACTATATATATAACGTCCAGGCCGTGGACAGCCTGGACAACATCATACATCACAGTGTTGCCCCACACGTGAGGTGGGCCCCACCATCCTTGGATGGTGGACACACCACACCCACCACGGTGCGACCCAACAAATGGGTGGACGACGTGGCTAGGATGGGTCCCATGGACCTCGCTGACCTCAGCATTGCAACGAGGTATCTTTCACTCTGTCTACCACTTGAGCTACACGTGTGGGCCTCACGTTGAGATGAGGTATCTCCACTCAGTCTGCCAGTTGATCTACGGATCTGGGTGTGGAAATGGGCCCCACTAGGACAGGACCCACCATCCAGAATGATGGACGGTTTGGATAAGGCACACATATTATGGTGTGGCTCATTCTTAGGAGGGTGGATGGGAGTGGGTCCCATGGACCCCACCATTAATCCACACCCATGTCAGTACACACTCCATGATATCCACCTCCACAGGGATCGATACCAGGACCTCAAAGTGAAACGAGGTATCTTTCACTCGTTAAAATGAGGTATCTTTCATTCAGCCCACCACGTGAGGTGTGGAGCTAGGGCCCATGCCAGATCACACTTCACAGTTAGCCAACTCCCACTGTTAGCCACTTCAAGATGGGTCTCCTATGGACAGTTGGGATGGTATATAAACATCATGGTGTGTCCCACATAGATGGGGTCCACCGGTAGACGACATGGATGATGTACACATATCATAAGTGGGCCATGATCATGGATAGAGAGCAAGAACGAGAGATTGGAGACAATGGAGGTGATGGAGGGGCCCTGCCACTATGGGCCCCTCTTTCATACAAAATATACATTAAGGTGGGTCCCACATACATGGACCCTAAAATTAAACAAACGGATGAAAGTTAAAAATCAAAGATCACCCACCGGCTTCTTCTTACATGTAACGCCTCGAAAAAATTCGTACAGAGATCCGAGTACCAACTCGATCAGAAATCACTTAGGATTAATTCCTTTAGAAATTAAGCGTAAGTTAACTAGAGTTATGCTAGATTAGCTGTGAAATTGTCCCTGATCACTTTAAATACGTTCTGCAAGACCCAAAACTTGTAGAAGCAATGACGCTATAATATCCTGAAATCTAGGATCAAACTCTAAACCATTTTGCTCTCAGGAACCCTTTGAAACTTCGTGTTGGATTTAGACCGCGCGTCGGAAGTCCGATATCCGTAATCTTAGACCGTTATGACCGCTTAGCTGGACTTGACAATCATTTCAAAAATCAAGCCTAACTGATGTTCTGGGGCTATTTCATTGAGCCTGGAGCAAGGAGTCTGAGAAAGAACGAAATTCATTAAAAATTAAATGGGATTTAAATAAATCTGGCACGTTTCGCTTGCGGGTTAAGTATAAGCATTCAGATCATCAGAATCTAACCCAAATACACCCTCGGATCAAGGAACATTTCTCACTCAGGTCAGTGTACTTGGAATCCTCGATCGAGTCTCCATGACCGCTAAACTAAAACTGGTCTGCCACGTGCGATCTGGGAACACTACCGGACTGAAAACTTGATGTGAGCTGGATCCAGTATCCATGAGCTTAAGTCCGATCGCGTTCGGCCTGGGGACCTCCCGAAATGTTCTTTTGGATCGGAAAAGACCCGATTTGGTTATAACCCAAGTATACCTTGGTTCCAAGTCTAAATGGGTGAGTTTCAAACCTATTTAAGGGCCTTAAACCCTCTCATATCTCTCCCATCCGAATTTACAATAAACCCTAGAAAGAGAAGAGAGAGAAAGTGAGAGATTATGAGAGAGTTGTGGGAGAAACTTCCTGCCACTTGCTATAGCTTCTACACGTGTTTAATCACCACATTCAGATTACTTTTCTGGTTATTCCAACTCATTTCTAGGTAAGAAAACCCTAACCTCTACCTATTTTAGGGATTCCATAGATACAAATAGCGAAGTAGCTGATTCATCTTGTGATATAGGTCGACATATCGCCGTTCACGAAGCGTAGACTTTCTATTCGTATCAATACGCGTCTACGACGAAAGGTGAGGATTTTAGACGCTTAGATTGACTGATTTCAAAGCTTTCAATGTCGTTTAATAGTAGATTATCGACGAGAGCGCCATTTGACATGTAGAACATGCTGTCCATTTTCCATTTCGTATAAGTATGGAAAATATGAGATTTAGGGTATTTTAGGTATTTGTAGGAAATACTGTATACGTCTGTATTCTGAAAAAATGATTGTCATGTTTATTTGTCGTGTTATGATATTAGATATGCATGTATGATCTGTTTGGCGAAGAGATTCGCCCTAGTGCGCACTTTGGGTCGACATACGTTATGTAGACTAAAGCGTGTAGACTAAGTGTTTGTATAAATGTTTGTATTAGTATGTATTGAGTAAATGTTGTGGTAGATTAGTCTTGAGATTGAATTCTCAATCAATATGATGATATACATGATTTCCTCCATGTTGTTATTGAATTGATTTCCTTATATGTATGGAATACATGTGTTGGTTGATTTGCTTACGTTGTATGTTATAACATGTGTCAACATGCTTGTATTGTTTGTATTTCATTTCTATTACTCTCACATGATTACTGATGTTGATTACAAATGTTTGGGGCTATACATTAGTCCAAGAAGTCGGTAATGGATTGAATTCGTGGTTGGCTTCTATTTGCCACGAAGGACGTGTCGATGAACGCGAGTCGTGTTTTAGGTTGGCGGCAGTGGTTAGGCCACACAAAGTGTTTTATGCACTTCATGTCACTTAGCTTGAGATGCGCTCGTACTAGTCGAGCTCGTCAAGTAACCCAACTGACCGTTGATTATTCACCTTGTATGAGTCATAACTGCTTGAACCTAGGGTACTGAACTTACCAGTGGAACCCCTGATAACCATGGTACCTTGATCCATAAAGACTCATGAGCCGGGCATGGTGGTATGGGACATCGTGGTCGAGCTGTCGGCCTACGTTGGGGCCACGAACCTCTCCATAGTGACCAATGAGCACCTTTGACTCGTGAACCGATTATGGTAGTATGGGACACTACATTCGTGCTGTCGGCCTACTCTGATTGGTGACGAGCCCTTTGTAATGACTTCGAACGTATTCTGAGTCTACGTGAGGCGACGACCCTTCGGTTGCAACAAGAGTACGCTAGGCCTATATTGATAAGGTGATGGGGGAGCGGTGCAACGAGTGCGAGCAACAGCCCTGATAGCCCTTGCAGCGACCTATAAATATAACATCGTATGAGATTACTAGGAGTGACGACCCTAGACAGGATCTGTGTTGGGATTGATATAAGGAAGGTACCTTAGTTTCCCAATACTGCTGTATGAAAGGACTAATAATAACTCGGTAATCATTTCCACATCGCACTGCATGTGCCTGGAAGATGTGGAGCACTGAGGGAAGAATGTATGCTGCGGACGTAAGATGGTGTCGCATGAGGGAGTATGTCGGTGAGGGCATCAATCATGTCATTTCATGCTTGCATTAACAACAGTATCTAGGAATGTTTGATTGCCTGCTTTACTATTATCGCGTGATTGATTTGATAACATGCTAATCTTTGCTCTATGATTCCACTGAGTTGATCACTCACTCCCATGTTATAGGATGGTGTTTGCAACACTTACTATACTCTGTCTTAGATGCAGGTTGTGAGGAGATCCAGAAGCCAGAGCCGGACTACTTCGAGGACCAGGACGAGTTCTCGTATATGCAGTTCTACGACGGCTTTGCATAGCTGGCCTGGATCGGCCGGACTTGCTAGTTGGACCATATGACATTTTGATCTTTGGTTTATTATATGTATTTGTGACTCAGAGATGTATTCATACTTTGGAGACAGTTCGAGATTATTTTATTTTCCATACAGTGATATATATATTCTTCAGTCTTTCGCTTACGTTTTATCACTGGATCTGGAGTATGAATTGCAGTTTTGGTATAATCTTACTCATGTAAATGGTCTAACTCAGACAACATTGAATCATAATCATATTTGTTGCATAGTGATGGTCTGAAACTTGGGAGTCAGGTTTCTACACGACCCCCAATTTTTAGGGTGTTACAAGTTGGTACCAGAGCATGATTTAGATTAAACCAGACCTGGGTTATGGCCACGCGACGTACGCTGTCGCCGCTTTGACTTAGGTGGGTGTGAGAAAAATATAGAAACACTCTTAGGGTCCTAGTCTTGCCTTTTGGCAAAGTTCACGCGAATTGATCATTTTGATCGAGTCCGTGTGCATCCGTGGTCGCATGAAATGACCCTGGACCACTTCTAGTTTTTGTGTGGATGGGTCTAAACATCTTTGGACTCACTCTCAGCCATTAAAAATTGCTAAATATGAATATACATTAGATAATACCCGAAATAGCTCGAAACGGAGTCGTGGGCTAACCCACACTTATCTAGGATGATCCAGGGTGGGACCCACATATTTTTGGGCACCCCAGGGCAGGAGGACCTCGCCTAAATGGCGAGGCCTCGCCAATCATCACAGTGACCGGCTAGGCCTCGCCGTACAGTGGGCCCCACTCGGGCCGGGCGTCGGGCCGACAGTGTTTTGGGGTTAGGGTACCCCCCTAGATGTGGGTCGTCCCTTAAAACCATCCCAAAGACCTACCTCCTTCATAAAAACCCCTCCCAAGCTCTCCCTTCTCCATGTTTTTACTGCCTCCCCTTTCAAAACCCATTTCCAATCACCCCCACCATCGATTTCTGCCTCAACCCATGCCCTTCTATCTTTCACAGCCATACACGCTCCCCTCTCTCTACATTTTCATTCGTTTGGAGTTCTTACATCTCCCATTGGAAGCTCAAATCGTGTGAGCCTCCATCCCAACCTATTGCACTTTTTTCCCTTTAAAATCCTAGCCTTTGGGAGCCTATTTCACTCCTCTATAGGGCCTAGATTAGTGCCAGCCCACTAGGTCAGCCATTTCTCCCCATTTTCTCCATTTTTCGTGGCTTTTCTAGAGGCTATTTTAGCCTTTTTCTCCTTTTCCACCATCCTCTCTCTCACGGGAAAGAGGAAGATCGCCGTTGATGAATTTGGGCCTAGTCGCCCTTCGCATTTAAGGAGGCCAAGAGGTGGCGCCACTAGTTCAAGCGCTGCCGCAAGTCTAAGTGCCGCTCGTGAGTTTCAGACGAAGCGGGATCTCCATCCCCGATCTCCTGCTGGAAGGACTTGGTTGGCGCAACAACCTCATGGGGTTTATGAGGGCTGACGGGTCCTTTTTGAAGCTCAGGTGGATGGGCGACTCTTTGGAGAATATCAGTTGTTCGAGCTCCTGGAACAAGCACAGTGGGGTCCACTGTTTGATGCTAGACAACGTGCCAATCCAACCACGGTCTGGGCCTTCTTTACTAACATTCATGAGGTTACACTGGAGCCCTTAAAGTTTTCGGTCTTATGTGGAGTAGATCTGTGGGCCACAGTTAATGTCAGGTTGATATCTCAGCTTCTGAATGTGCCCCTTGGCGATGTGCATCCAAGCGCTAAGAATCTGAATAACATGCGTGAAAGGGATGGTCGCACACGTTCCCTGTGTGGCCGACTGGTTGAGTGGCAGCCGAACCGGAGTCTTCTTGCGTCTCATATGTCAGAAGACTTCCATTTCCTTCACCACATTTTCACATTCAACGTCTACCCCAGGTGGAGTAACCGTAGTGAATGTACACGCCTCATGGTGGACTTCTTGTATCTGGTGGGGCAGAGAGCAAACCTGTGTGTGCCTTCGTTCATTTTTACGACAGATAGTTCAGGTTGTTTGTTCGAGGAGGAGGACTGAGTCGCTCCTAAACGGCCGACTCATATGCAGGATTGCGCGCGAGTTTGGTTATGGCCTTGGTGGGGAGATACCGGTGCTAGTTCATCATATTAATGAAGCTACCCTCAATCAGATGGAAATCGAGCCACGGCAATGCCAAGCTCAACTTGAGGAGAGCGAAGATGAGACTAAAAGCGAAGAAGAAGAGAGTGAAGAAGAAGCCGGGGCTGAGATCCGAGAAGAGGAACAAGAAGAGGAAGAACCAGAGGCCTAGAGCACAGATGAGAGCTCCCCTCCTGCGGTGCCAGGGCAGGCTTCTGGTCAGGCTCCATGGGATGCTCGCATGGCTCACCTGGAGGAGGATCATACTGTCCTACGTCAGGGCCAGGTTGCATTACGATAGGACATCACAGACCTGCGGGGTTTTGTGAAGAGCAAGTTCAAGAAGCTGACCCGCACCTTGAAATCTATCATGTGTTGCCTCCAGGATAAGGGTGCCCCTCCTCCATCGCCAGACTCGGACGAGTGATTAACTTTCAGACATTTATTGGTCGTAGTTAGTTTGTTTCCTGCTTTCTGTGTGTGAGCCTGAGAAGGCTTAGTAGTTAGCTTATGTTGTAGTTGTAGCTTTGGTCGACTTAGTTTTCCATATGTTTCTTATCATGATGCATGTAAAGATTTATCTCTTGTATTGTGACAATTTTGATTAAATGAAATGCATGGAGTTTCTTCGGATTGTTATGTGAATGATTGTGTGATGGTGTATATGTGCTATTGTTGAAACTGACTGGGTTGCACCCTATTTTGAATATAGGGAATGCTGCCTAAGACTACTTGAAGCACGGAACGACTTACACTAGGTGAGCCGATGGATCGGGTTCCTCCCCAGAGTGATGATCATACGGACCCTGCTGTGGGCCCGATTCCTGAGACTGCACCTGAGTCTCAGCCTTCTGTAGGTCCTACAGTCGAACCACCACCTTTCACACCGCCAGTTAGAGAGCAGTATCGTGCGTCTTCTTCGACATAGTATGTGACTCAGCCTGCTCCACCTCCTGATAGGTTTGAGCGGTTGATGATCATGATGCACCAGCAGCATCAACAGCTTTTGACGACTATTGCAGGGGTCTTAGCCCAGGGTGGGAGTGCGACTCCACCTGCGTCATCTGTGCATCTAGCTGAGGATGCTGGGACTTCAGCTCAGGATGAGGATATGGCTCATCCTGCACCATCTGCTTACCCTACGGGGAACACTGCTGATACACGGGGCCTACTTGAGCGATTTCAGCGCCTGTGGCTTCCTACTTTCACGGGTTCTCACAGACCCAAGGAGGCCGAGTATTTGCTCGACCGTGTCTCGAAGATTCTGAGGATGCTGCACTGCTCAGAGTCTGAGCAGGTTGAGTTGGCTACGATCATGTTCGAGCGGGAGGCCAGCTTATGGTGGGATGGCATAATACGGACGGTTACTGCTGGGTACATCTGGACTTGGGTAGCATTTGAGTTTCGTTTCCATGAGAAATACTATCCCCAGACCTACAGGCACGAGAGGGAGAATGAGTTTTTACGCCTCAGGCAGGGAGGCATGACAGTTACAGAGTATGAGCATCGGTTTATAGAGTTAGGCAGATACGTTCCGACGATACTTGCTGATGAGAAGATGCGCATACGATGATTTTTTGAGGGCTTGCGACCTGACATTCGGTCGAAGATGTGCTGCGTCAGCATACCCTCCTATGTAAAGCTGATACATATGTCCATGAGGGTAGAGCAGGATGTTGATCGACTTGCAAGATCTCGTGGCCCTGTGGTTGCTAGGCCACGACTAGATATGCAGGACATGCCATTTCTTAACAAGAGGCCTCGCATCGACCCTCCTCCTAGGGCTACAGCGCTAGTACTTTCGATGAGGTGCCCCGGTGTGACATGTGCTTACTGTGGGAGACCGGGCCACACTACAGAGAGCTGCTTTGCTCGGATGAGGGATAGCGGGTTTTCACCGCCGCAGAAGATCGACCGTCCTCGCCCACCGGCATTATCTTCTCCACCCTTATGGTCGGCTCCTGCGCATCCTTCTTTCAGGCCTCCAGTGCCTCAGTTCAGGCCGCCTCAACGGCTCATGGTACCGCGGCTGAACAGTTCACAGTAGGCTCGGGTACATGCATTGACAGCAGAGGCATCCGAGACAGAGACTGTCCAGCCCTTGGCCTTTGAGGTCACAGCCCACATTAGAGGTACTCCTATACCTCCTATACTTGTGATGGTGGATACAGGATCCACGATTTCATTAATATCGCATTTCGTAGTCAAGTGCCTTGGGCTACCGACTATTCGGATGGATGGGGTGCAAGTTCTTACAGCGCACAGTACCTTTTCTGATGCCACCATGATGTGTGAGGGTTGTTTGGTGGATCTAGGGGGTAGGACAATGGCTCTTGACCTTGTCATTCACCCCTCTCTCTATTATCTCGACGTCATTCTTGGCATGGATTGACTGACAGCAGGAAGGGCTGAGATTGACTGCGAGACCCGTATAGTGACAGTCTACGAGCCGGAGGGCACGCCCTTTTCATTTTCAGTGCAGGTTAATCTCCCCTTCCGAATACTTAGCTACACTTCCTTATTACGGGACGTTGATGCCCCGACACTTGAGCACACGCCAGTAGTCCGTGATTATGGGGATCTGTTCAGGAAGATTCCTAGTTTGCCACCTTAGCGAGAGATCGATTTTACTATCGACCTGGTACCTTGTTCGACGCCCGTCTCACTGCCGACGTATCGCATGGCTCCTTGTGAGATGAAAGAGTTAAGGAAACAGATTGATGATCTATTGGAGGTTGGCTTCATTCGGCCCAGTGTGTCTCCTTGGGGAGCACCGGTACTATTTGTGACGAAGAAGGATGGTTCGCTGCGATTATATATTGACTATCGCAGGTTGAACCAGATTACGATGAAGAATAGATATCCCTTACCCAGGATAGATGACTTGTTTGATCAGCTGAGAGGAGCGCAGTACTTCTCAAAGATTGATCTGCAGTCAGGGTATCACCAGTTGCGCGTCAGGGATGAAGACGTGCAGAAGATAACTTTTAGGACCAGCTTTGGCCACTACGAGTTCCTCGTGATGTCGTTCGGTCTTACGAAGGCACCAACCGTGTTCATGGATCTGATGAAAAGAGTATTTCGGCCTTTCCTCTATTGATTCGTCATCGTGTTTATAGACGACATTTTGGTTTATTTCAGGAGTCGAGAGGAGCATGAGGAGCACTTGCGATTGGTCCTGGATACATTGAGACAGCACCAGTTGTTCGCACAGTATAAGAAGTGTGACTTCTGGAAGGAGAAAGTCAAGTTCCTGGGACATGTGCTGTCCAAGGATGGGATGGCGGAGGACCTTGCTAAGGTAGCCTCGGTGCAGGACTGGGAGCAGCCTAGTTCTGTCACTGAGGTGAGGAGTTTCCTAGGTTTGGCAGATTACTATCAATGTTTTATTCGAGATTTCTCGAAGATCGCCAGACCTCTATCTCAGTTGACACAGAAAGATGTGAAGTTCGCCTGGAATGAAAAGGTGGAGGCAGCTTTTCAGGAGCTGAAAGACAAGCTTACGTCCGCCCCTATGCTAGTATTGCCAGATCAAGGGGTTAAATACACGATATACACTGACGTGTCTAGCATTAGTCTAGGTTGTGTCCTTATGCAGAAGGACAGGGTAATTTCGTATGCCTCGAGCCAATTAAGGAAGCACGAGGAGAATTACCCTACACACGACCTTGAGTTGGCAGTCGTCATTTTCGCATTGAAGCTCTGGAGACATTACCTCTACGGAGAGAAGTTCGAGCTCTTTTGCGACCACAAGAGCCTTAAGTACATATTCACGCAGCGGGACCTGAATATGAGGTAGCGGCGATGGATGGAGACTTTGAAGGACTTTAAGTTCAAAGTTTCCTACCATCCTGGCAAGGTGAACCTTGTGGCTGACGCGTTGAGCCGCAAGAAGGCGGTGGAGTTTGCAGCTCCGCTGATGGTTATCGAGTGGGACATGGTTGAGTTTTTATGAGACTTTGAGTAGAAACTCACTGTGGAGGAACCATATGAGTTCATCACACATGTTCGAGTGCGACCTCTTATAGATGATAGAGTCATCGAGGCGCAGAGGGATGGTGTGCATCTGACTGAGTTTCGAGAGCAGGCCAGTGATGATGCAGATGCCGAGTGGTGAGTTAAAACGGATGGGGGCTTACGTTACCGTGGCCGCCTATGCATCCCAGATATCCCCGACTTGAGACGAGAGATTCTAGAGGCCGCGCACAGTTCCAGACTTGCGATACATCTGGGCAGCACAAAGATGTATCGCGACGTGAAGAGGACCTATTGGTGGGATGGTATAAAGACCCACTTCGCAGAGTTCGTGTCTCGTTGTCTCACTTGCCAGCAGGTGAAGGCAGAGCATCGCCGACCTCCTGGTCTCCTTCAGCCTATGCCTATAGCTGAGTGGAAGTGGGACTTTATTTTTATGGACTTCATTTCGGGACTGCCGAAGATGAGGAACGGACATGATTCTATTTGGGTGATCGTCGACCATCTGAAGAAGTCGACGCACTTCCTACCGATCAGAGTTACGAACTCTGCAGACGAGTTAGTTAGGCTGTATATCAGAGAGATAGTGCATTTGCATGGAGTTCCTTTAGAGATCCTGTCGGACAAAGACACGCTCTTTACTTCTATTTTCTGGACTCGCATCTAGGAAGCTATGGGTGTGAAGTTGAAGTTCAGTACTGCCTTCCACCCATAGATAGACTGACAGACAGAGCGGGTGAACTAAATTCTAGAGGACATGTTACGGGCTTACGTGTTGGATTTCAAGGACAGTTGGGACGATTGTCTTCCATATACGGAGTTTGCGTACAACAACAGCTTTCAGACGAGTATCGGTATGGCACCTTACGAGGCCTTGTATGGGTGACCTTGCCAAGCACCGCATTGCTGGGCAGAGGTCGGTGAGCGTAGATTGATTGGCCCAGAGATAGTGCAGGTGACCTCGGAGAAGATTGATATCATCAGACGCCGGCTTCTTACAGTGCAGAGTAGACAGAAGAGTTATGCCGATACGAGACGGTGCCCGCTAGAGTTCGCGGTTGGAGATGACATATTTTTACGAGTTTTCCCTTTGAAGGGAGTTCTTTGGTTCGGGAAGAAGGGGAAACTAGCACCGCGATTCATTGGCCCATTCTAGATTCTTGATCGTGTGGGTGCAGTGGCTTATCGTCTGGCTTTGCCTACATCTCTTGCAAGCGTACACAACGTATTTCATGTTTCTATGCTGAAGAAATACGTTCCTGATCCTTCTCATATCATTAGATGAGAGCAGGTGCAGGTGCAGTTAGGTGAGGATGTGACATATATACTGCGACCGGTGCGTATACTAAACAGGAAGGAGCAGGTACTGCGTAGCAAGGTCATCCCCCTTATGAAAGTATTGTGGACGCATCACTCTGAAGAAGAGGCTACATGGGAGACAGAAGCCGAGATGAGAAAGAACTACCCACAGCTTCTCGAGTATGAAAAGGTACAAATTTTGAGGACGAAATTTGTTATTGAGGGGGATAGATTGTAACGCCTCGAAAAAATCCGTACAGAGATCCGAGTACCAACTCGATCAGAAATCACTTAGGATTAATTCCTTTAGAAATTAAGCATAAGTTAACTAGCGTTATACTAGATTAGTTGTGAAATTGTCCCTGATTGCTTTAAATACGTTCTGCAAGATCCAAAACTTGTAGAAGCAATGACGCTATAATACCCTGAAATCTAGGATCAAACTCTAAACCAGTTTTCTCTCAGGAACCCTTTGAAACTTCGTGTTTGATTTAGACCGCGCGTCGGAAGTTCGATATCCGCAATCTTAGACCGTTATGACCGCTTAGCTGGACTTGACAATCATTTCGAAAACCAAGCCCAACTGATGTTCTGGGGCTATTTCATTGAGCCTGGAGTAAGGAGTGTGAGAAAGAGCGAAATTCATTAAAAATTAAATGGGATTTAAATAAATCTGGCACATTTCTCTTGTGGGTTAAGTATAAGCATTCAAACCATCGGAATTTGACCCAAATACACCATCGGATCAGGGAACATTTCTCACTCGGGTCAGTGTACTTGGAATCCTCGATTGAGTCTTCGTGACTGCTGAACTGAAACTGGTCCGCCACGTGCGATCTGAGAACACTACCGGACTGAAAACTTGATGTGAGCTGGATCCAGTATCCATGAGCTTAAGTCCGATCGTGTTCGGCCTGGGGACCTCCCGAAATGTTCTTTTGGATCAAAAAAGACCCGATTTGGTTATAACCCAAGTATACCTTGGTTTCAAGTCTAAATGGGTGAATTTCTAACCTATTTAAGGGCCTTAAACCCTCTCATATCTCTCCCATCCGAATTTGTAATAAACCCTAGAAAGAGAAGAGAGAGAAAGTGAGAGATTGTGAGAGAGTTGTGGGAGAAACTTCCTGCCAATTGGTACAGCTTCTACACGTGTTTAATCACCGCATTTAGATCACTTTCCCAATGATTCCAACTCATTTCTAGGTAAGAAAACCTTAACCTCTACCTATTTTAGGAATTCCATAGATACAAATAGCGAAGTAGCTGATTTATTTTGTCATATAGGTCGACATATCGCCGTTCACGAAGCGTAGACTTTCTATTCGAATCAATATGCGTCTATGGCGAAAGGTGAGGATTTTAGACGCTTAGATTAACTGATTTCAAAGCTTTCAATGTCGTTTAATAGTAGATTATCGACGAGAGCGCCATTTGACATGTAGAACATGCTGTCCGTTTTTCATTTCGTATAAGTATGGAAAATATGAGATTTAGGGTATTTTAGGTATTTGTAGGAAATACTGTATACGTCTGTATTCTGCAAAAATGATTGTCATGTTTATTTGTCGTGTTATGATATTAGATACGCATGTATGATCTGTTTGGCGAAGAGATTCGCCCTAGTGCGCACTTTGAGTCGACATACGTTATGTAGACTAAAGTGTGTAGACTAAGTGTTTGTATAAATGTTTGTATTAGTATGTATTGAGTAAATGTTGTGGTAGATTAGTCTTGAGATTGAATTCTCAATCAATATGATGATATACATGATTTCCTCCATGTTGTTATTGAATTGATTTCCTTATATGTATGGAATACATGTGTTGGTTGATTTTCTTGCGTTGTATGTTATAACATGTGTCAACATGCTTGTATTGTTTGTATTTCATTTTTGTTACTCTCACATGATCACTGATGTTGATTACAAATGTTTCGGGCTATATATTAATCCAGGCAGTCGGTAATGGATTGAATTCGTGGTTGGCTTCTATTTACCACGAAGGACGCATTGATGAACGCGAGTCGTGTTTTGGGTTGGCGGCAGTGGTTAGGCCACACAAAGTGTTTTATGCACTTCATGTCGCTCAACTTAAGATGCGCTCGTACTCGTCGATATCGTCAAGTAACCCGACTAACCGTTGATTGTTCACCTTGTATGAGTCATAACTGCTTGAACCTAAGGTACTGAACTTACCAGTGGAACCCCTGATAACCATGGTACCTTGATCCATAAAGACTCATGAGCCGGGCATAATGGTATGGGACACCATGGTCGAGCTGTCGGCCTACGCTGGGGTCACAAACCTCCTCGTAGTGACCAATGAGCACCTTTAACTTGTGAGCCGATTGTGGTGGTATGGGACACTACATTCGTGCTGTCAGCCTACTCTGATTGGTGACGAGCCCTTTGTAGTGACCTCGAGTGTATTCTGAGTCTACGTGAGGCGACGACCCTTCGGTAGCAACAAGAGTACGCTAGGCCTATATTGATAAGGTGATGGGGGAGCGGTGCAATGAGTGCGAGCAACAGCCCTGACAGCCCTTGCAGCGACCTATAAATATAACATCGTATGAGATTACTAGGAGTGACGATCCTAGACAGGATCTGTGTTGGGATTGATATAAGGAAGGTACCTTAGTTTCCCAATACTGCTATATGAAAGGACTAATAATAACTCGGTAATCATTTCCACATCGCACTGCATGTTCCTGGAAGATGTGGAGCACTGAGGGAAAAAAGCATGCCGTGGACGTAAGATGGTGTCGCATGAGGGAGTATGTCGGTGAGGGCATCCATCATGTCATTTCATGCTTGCATTAACAACAGTATATAGGAGTGTCTGATTGCCTGCTTTACTATTATCGCTTGATTGATTTGATAACATGCTAATCTTTGCTTTATGATTCCACTGAGTTGATCACTCACTCCCACGTTACGGGATGATGTTTGCAACACCTACCAGACTCTGTCTTAGATGTAGGTTGTGAGGAGATCCAGGAGACGGAGCCGGACTACTTCGAGGACCAGGACGAGTTCTCGTATATGCAGTTCTACGATGACTTTGCGTAGGTGGCCTGGATCAGCGGGACTTGCTAGTTGGAACATATGACATTTTGATCTTTGGTTTATTATATGTAATTGTGACTCGGAGATGTATTCATTCTTTGGAGACAGTTCGAGATTATTTTATTTTCCATATAGTGATATATATATTCTTCAGTCTTCCACTTGCGTTTTATCACTGGATCTGGAGTATGAATTGCAGTTTTGGTATAATCTTACTTATGTAAATGCTCTAACTCAGACAACATTGAATCATAATCATATTTGTTGCATAACTAATGGTCTGGAACTCGAGAGTCGGGTTTCTACCCGACCCCCAATTTTCAGGGTGTTACATTACACCTTAGGCTTCCTTAGCTCCTTAACTTTGATTGCAACAGAGGAGATGAGGTTTAGATGGTTGAGATGGGAGATGAAAGGGTAGGAAAGTGGGCCACCTTTATTGCTTGGGAAGGCTTGGAGTGGCTCATACGTATGGTGCTTTTCTTGCTTGGAAATGAGCTTGGAAAAGAGAGAGAGAGAGAGAGAGAGAGAGAGAGAGAGAGAAAGAGAGAGAGAGAGAGAGAGAGAGAGACTTGTAAAGGGAGAGAAAGAGTGATGGGTGATGGAGTGATGATGTGGTGGTGATGGGTGTGTAAGATACTTTTTTGACTTTGGAGGTATTTTGTGTAAGAAACTTTTTGATGGTATGGGCTTGTAAGAAACTTTTTGACTTTGGGGGTTGTTTGGGGATGGCTGAAAGGTGTGTGTACTTACATGTACTTGACATAATGGGATTGATTGATTTGACAAGTCATAGAGATTCTCTTAAAATTTACACGCGCGACGCTTTTCTCACACCGAACGCTGGCCCACATCTCCTGACCAGGGTATCGGCTCGGCGCGTGAGTCGTAACATCAGAACTGCGGCGACAACATGGTCGCTAGGGTACAAGTCTTGGGTTGAGTCGACTTAGATTGACGGCGTGTGAATTAGGGTCGTGCGTAAATACCGGTTAAGGGTCGAAGGTTACCAGAATTCGACCAGGAAGACCGCTGAAGCCTAAGGAATGGTACGGACTAAGATACGGGTCTTACAATTCGGGCTACGTAATGCCCTCACCACTTTTCAGCGATGCATGCTGAGTATTTTTTCTAACATGGTGGGGCAATATTTAGAGGTCTTCATGGACGATTTCTTGGTCTTTGGTCCATCCTTTGACAAATGTTTAGAAATTTTTTAAAATGTGCTAAAGTGATGCGAGGAAAAGAATTGGGTACAGAATTGGGAGAAGTGTCGTTTCATGGTTTATAAGGGAATTATCCTTAGACACATCATCTCATCCAAGGGAATTGAGGTAGATAAGGCTAAAATTGATCTTATCTCTAACCTACCTCCACCCAAGAACATATGAGACGTGAGATCCTTCCTAAGACATGCCGGACTTTACAGAAGATTCATAAAAGCTTTAGTCACCTCTCTTATCGTCAATGTAATCTACTTCAAAAGGATGCACTATACGAGTGGACTAAGCAATGCTAGGAAGCTTTTATTAAGCTTAAGGGGATGTTAACCACTACACCTATCATGCAGCCACCCGACTGGAGCCTTCCTTTTGAACTTATGTGTGATGCGTCTGACTATGTTCTTGAGGCGATTTTAGGCCAGAGAAAAGAAAAGAAACCCTACATTATTCATTACGCAAGTAGAACTCTAAATCCTACCCAAGTGAATTACTCGACTATGGAAAAGGAACTCTTAACTGTAGTATTCGCTTTGGACAAATTTAGGTTCTACTTGATCGGATCGAAGATTGTTATTTACACAGATCATACGGCGCTCAAGTATCTTCTTTTTAAAAATGATGTTAAGCCCCGCCTGAAAAGATGGATCCTCCTACTATAAGAATTTGATTTGAAAATAAAAGATAAAAAGGGAGTAGAGAACATAGTGGCTAACCATCTTTCCTGCCTTGATCTCTCTGATTTCCTTTAAATGACATGTTTCCTAACGAACAATTGTTTAAAGTCTCTCATTCACCTTGGTTTGCTGATATTGCTAATTATCTTGCCACAGGTTTCATGCCGACACATTGGAATGCGCAAGATAAGAAAAAATTCTTCACCGAGGTTCGTAAGTTCTTCTGAGATGATCCATATTTGTTTAAATATTTCCCAGGCTAAATCTTAAGGTGATGTGTGCTAGACAATGAACACCAAAGTGGCATCTCCTTTGTCACTCTCAGGCCTGTGGTGGTCACTTTTTTGCTAAAAAAGACCACGGCCAAAATCCTACAGTATGGTTTTTACTGGCCCACTATGTTCAAAGACACTCATGAGTTTTGTAAATCTTGTGAGCGTTGTCAGAAGTTGGGAGCATTGTCCCGTCAAAATATGATGCCTTTGAACCCCATTCTGATCATTGAAGCATTTGATTGTTAGGGCATTGATTTCATAGGACCATTCCCCCAATCCTTTGGGAATTTATATATTTTTCTTGTCGTAGACTATGTCACAAAATGGGTTAAAGTGATTCCGTGTCAGAACAATGACCATCAAATGGTCATTAAATTCTTAAAAGAGAATATCCTTAACTGGTTCGGAACGCCTTGAGCCATCATTAGTGATGGGGGCTCACATTTTTGTAATAGGCTATTCGCAAACTTAATGAAGAAATATGGCATCTCTCACAAGGTGAGCACTACATACCACCCACAAATAAGTGGGCAAGCTGAGATTTCCAATAGGGAGATCAAGCACATTTTGGAGAAAATGGTTAACCCTGATCGAAAGGAGTCTATTTTGAAAAACTGAATAAATTTGAGGCGATTTCTAGATTTTTCCAAGTCAGTGCGAAAGGAGGTGCTGCAAAACTATAAATAGGAGTCCCCAGGCATCATATAGGGTTTGTGGAGTAGAGCAAAAACATGGAGAAGTCGTTGCCAAGAGTTTTTCTCCCCTTAGTATTTTTATACTTTTCTTAAGAATTTTTAATTCAATCACGTCTATGGTTGGCTAAACCTCTTAGATAGGACTAAGAGGTGAAGCATGTAGTGTGATTGAGATTTTTTGTTTGTTTTGATTCATGTTTTATTGAACTCTCTTGGATTCTAGTTTGATTATGAAAGAATAATTTTAGTTTTTAATGGTTTATTGTGATAAATTACAATAGATTTACGATACCTTGAGATATCTTCTTTTCCTGAATTGAGATTGTGAAATTAGGAGATCCTGTTGTTCACCATTGTCCCTTAGGCATGGTGGGATGATGGAATCCTTCCTAACCTTCACAATTTTCTTATGATTGGTTGTGTGATTGGTAAATCCTATTTTTTGCCTTGTCTCCTAGGCATGGTTAAGTGATGGAATCACTTCCAAATCATCATAACTCTCATCCATTGATGATTAGATCCATTAGAAATTCAGAGATCTGACAAATCTCTTCGTTCTTAAATCAAGCAAGGTAGCATCCTGAGAACCTACAAGTGAATCCTTGAAAACCCTAGTTTCTCACCTTTGATTTTCTTAAGCTTTTCATTAAATCTCTCACAATTACTCTCCATCATTTCAGAATTAGTTTTACACCTTTATCTAGTTCTACTTCTAGTTACTTTTAGAATACTCATGAGATTAGTCCCTGTGGATTCGACCTCGGTCTCACCGGAATTATTACTACATCGCAACCCTACACTTGGGGTTGTGAATAACATCAAAAGTGCCCATATGCTGAATCTCAAACATTTTCCGGTGTCCCATCTGGCCATCCACGATTAGCCTGTGGATGCCACAGTCCTGATGTTGCTAAGGCGTCAAACAATCATGTCACACAAATGCGAGATGCATGAATCATACTATCTAGTCATGCATCAAACCTGTGTACCATGCACTCATGTGGGGCAACTCTGTCTCTTAGGGAGTCCCATAAACAACCAGCATAATGGCAAATGTTATAATCAATCACTTCTCATAACAAGCATGCAAATAATGCATATGGGCATGTATTATGATGCTATACAAAACATATTCTCAGTGTGTCCTACTAGACTAGGTACACTATCATAATTATCAGATATAAACAATAACCGGCCTAAACACAAGAATAGCCAATGTGACGTGAGGGTCCATATATTTAAGTGTCTTCAATAACAAACTGAGGCCCTATACCTCTTATGAATACTTAACAAGTGGCCATCGGGGCTCGTATAACACACACATACATAAGGTGCATAGGTTATGGTGGCACACAAGTTCTAACATGTATCATCATTATCATAGACATCATTCAACATCAAATTTATCCTCATAACACGTATCACACAATCATGTGCATAGCATACGTAGCATATAGGGATTCATATACATCATCAATATCATGGCCATTGTCCAATGTTGTCATTATACATGCCCCAGACATTAGTTGTCTATCATGCATAAGGTTATCCTTACGTCCACCAACATCATTTATTTATTATTATCCATGCATCAAGTAAAATACGATTTTCCTATCCACATTATCATCACGACAATTAATGCATGCATTATTTTCACTTGGATATCAAGCATGGTGGTCAACTAGCATGTTTTGTCATCACATATATATATATCTAAAATATCATCATCGTTACCATGAGGATCATTTTCACTTCATGATTAACACAAACATTGTCATAAGTGTTATAAATAAATTACTCATTCATCATCAATGCATATGCTCTAATTCATCATCCATTAAATCATATCTATCATTTCAACCAACAACTCACAGTCATCATTATCATGTTACCGTACATGTATCATCATCTCACCCATCACTGGGTGCGTCCTACCTAGTGTGACTTCCACACTAGACTTAAACTACATGCAAAGCATGGGGTCGTATAGGTCAAGTGTGAGTCCTACTTGGTGAACCAATAGGCCAACCCAAGGGCATAAATATCCAACCACAATGCTTTCAATGGTGTGGATCTAGTTCCACAATTAAGTGGGCCATACACATTCCACCAACTAGAAATAATGCACAATCTCAAACATAAAGGATAACATACTAACATTTTTCATGTCATATATCATATTGGGCCCTAGCCACATACACAATAAACTAAGAAAAGCCCAATTATCCAGTTTATGCATTGTAAAATAAGTCTCTCTAAGCGTAGTCCACTTGACTAGAGGTAGTATGAAAGGCATGCTACCCCAGTAGGCAATGGGCCTGCCCAACAGGCTCAAGGAAGGCTACCATTATGGGCTTCTCACTCAACGATTTCTTTTAGTTTTGGTCCTGCTTGGGCCTTAGGGTTGCATCATTTAGATGGGCCCAAGGCCACCTATGTCTTAAGAGAATATTTGGATAGTAAGATCTGTCCACTAAATATTTTACAAGTTATATAAGACACATTTACAAAATATGCTAGGTGGACCTCATTACATGAAAGGTAAGGCCCATACAAGATAACTCATACTAGATGGCCCACTTAAGGTTTTTAAGCCCAACAATATCTGAGAGTTATTTTTCAGAGTTTAGATGCTGCATTAAATTCTTTGGGAAGGTGGTGGACCCCACTGGCGTGGCCCCACATAAATTTTACATCAAAGAGATTTTTGTGCAATGTTGGTTCTGACCATCTTCAATTCAGATTTATGATCATGTGGGACCTACATCTGGTGAAAGGAAAGATCCATCTGGTAGCTCTATGTATGGGCTTTAAAAGGTATAAGGCGATCCTCATTGGTTTGGTGTATACAATTTACGGTGATGTCCCAAATATGGGTACTTGGAGGAAATGTGCAGGAAACATAGTGCAGAATTAGTTTTGGCCCGATCTTGAGTGTGTCCCATGATCATAGGGGACCACCTTTCAGTGTCCCATTAGGTGTCCTTAATTGTACTATATATTTACTTCAAAAACTATAAGCTGGAAAAAACTGGTTGTGCACACATAATATTTGGTATAGGGCCAAACATAGGTACTTTGATTTTCTGCACAACTATGCCTGACCACATTTTGGGATCCACTCCCTGATCATGTGAGGTCTAATTTGGACCAAGTAAAATATTATTTATCTATTCATTGGTACAGGCTAAAGGTTCCAAGTGGTGGCCTACTCATATCTCCAACGTGCGGTCCACTACAGAGGCCCAAAGTTGGTATAAAATACAAATAATTAGACAATTTTCAACAATAAGGTTTGTCACAACTTAGGGCCCAATTTCCAAACACTTCAGGATCATTCCTAACAAAAAGGTGGGACATCCCAGCTCAGTTATATAAGCATTAAACATCTCCTAAAGTGGGAGCCTTAACTATAGAGTGTGGGGGCCATTACAAGGTGTCAAAGAGACCTATATGTAATACAGTCAAGTACTTGGAAAATTTCAACAAACAGAAAAGGCAAAGGAAATGAAATAGATCCAATGGCAAGTGGGACCCACATGCTAGCAAACCATAGATAAGAGACACATAAAAATATACATGGGTTTCCAGATTAGATGAACTAATAAAATGCATTAATCACAAGTGATCCCACACCCAAGTGGGTCAATAAGAGGATGAATATTATGTACAACATATATCCAATATACATATATAGTAGCACATGAAATATATTAATCAAATCTCCATGATCAGATTCTCTATTAGAAAATCTGATCCAATGGATGGTTTAGTAATACATCATTTAGGTTGTATATAGGTTTCCAACTATACAGAGCCTTGGATCCATCTAGACCATGCAAAATAATTTAAGATTTAAGCTTACGGAAGTATCTGTCGGTTCAGAATTTTTTAAATTTTATCATGAAAGAATATAATCATAAGGACCATACATATGATTATTTACTATATCAAGTAATTTAATAACAAATATCAAATGCATCTGACCATTGGAATCCCAGATATCGACCACGCAAGAATGGTCATAACAAGCCCCCAAATACTTCTTTCGTGTAAGGCTAAGATCTCAGACGTCCGAACTCCGATTGAGGCTTATTATATATCATTGAAAAAATGGTTCAATTTTCTACAAATCTAATGAAACATATATTTTTAATACATTCATTAAAAGAGTTTAGAATGGCTCTATTTAGGCAAATCGGAATCCTGCATGTGTTATTAGATAACATCCAAGTAAACTTGATGATACAAATGATTGGACCGTTGGATGGCTATGAAATTTGGTCCAAAGTTAGTTCATATTGTGTTTCATATTATTTCCAAGTTTCAACTCTGATCTTAATATGTTCAATTTTATATGATTTTTAGAACTTGTTGTCCAGATACAAAAACAGGATTATATGAGAAGGGTGTGGATATGATGTTCATCATGGTGGGCCATACTGACATGGGCCACTTTGCTCACCACCATAGCTATAAATACATGCACACAAGAACTCCACACCAATGAGCTCCACACATATCAAAAAAATAAAAAGATAAAGAAATAGGAGGATGAGGAGGATGGGAGGAGGGGTGTAGACTCACCTCAATGGATGGATGGTTGGATGATGATGTGTGGTCCACTCCCTCTTTGTTTAATGGTGGGTCACACCTTGGCCCCACTCTTTCTCACTCTCTCTTAAAATTTCAGAATTTTTCTAAGTATAGGAAAAGAATAAGTGCAAGAGAGCTCCTACTCTAATGTAAGGAATTAGAGGTTGAGGTAGCAAGATGATGTGGCAAGTTTATGGGATCTTATTGGTGCTAAAAGTGAGGTGGAAGGTGATATATGGTATGGGTAGTGGATGGATGAGGTGAATGGTGCTTAGCATGCATTGGTTAAGGTGAAAAAAATCTAAACATGCATTGGCTAATGGATGGAAAAGGGTTATAGGTTGTAGGTGATATATGGTAGATGATGAAGTGGAGTGTTGTAATTAGTTGTTTGAAGTGATGTATTACAAATCAAGACATGCATTGGATACATGTATAGGATGAGGTGGACATGAGCCATGATTAGTTTCTAAGGCATGTGGAGAGAGCTAATGATGAGTTTTGGGATAGAATCCAATTTTATCTTATAGTGTTTGTCTTATATGTGCTAGCTTCTAATTTTATTATGTAGCAATTGTCCTATTTGTTGGTAATTTTCATGTTTTAAAAGTGGGCTTGAGGCCCACATAAGATCAAGTCCAATGGGCCTAGTATAATAACGGTTTCTTGTGATACTGGATACATAATTTGGGCCTTACATTCGATTGGTCATATCTTATTAACGGAGCGTCGGATTGATGCGTGGTTTTCACCATTGCGATCGCAACAATGACGCGATCCACATGATAAATTCTTAAGATCATTCGAAAAAAATCACTTGGGTGAGTTTTCTAGGTGCATTAGGGTACAGTGTATGATTTATCAACAGTGCGAGTTGGGACATGTGCGCATACGAGCGATGTTGCAAAAGACCGGGATCTCACATATGTCCCTTGGGTGAAAGACTTTATAACCAATTGGATCATTCAAAGTCTCCTTTGCATACGGCATATGAATACAATTGTATGTGCGATATATGTCAGAGGTACAACTGAAGAAGTAGTATGACCAACTAACGTATAAATGGGTCCCTCACCACGAGGTACCAGTGCGTTGGTATTAATGCAACATGGCTATCTACTTAAGATATAATGTTATAAGAGATGATGGTTATTTGATTTCATTATTTGTGGAATTCATGAAAAGTATGGTATTTAGAGCAATCTTTACGATTCCAACATTATATATAAGACATTTTTAAGATTCATATTTGATTCGTGTTTTGATCTTAACTTTATATAAAGTATTTTAATTGTTTATACAAATGATTCAATTCTAGAAATTTCAGATTTGGGCCGGATAAGATCCCACAAGTTGTTATGCTCACACGCAAAATAACAGTGTTTCAAGGCTCGGAGTTTAATCAGGGCGAAGTTGAGCAAAGATCTAACCATCGACTTAGTTGTAGTACTTATATATCTATTTATATTTGGAAAAAATGTATAACATGAATTTAGAAGTGAGTCTAGACTGATAGTGTTCTTCATTGTATTGGATGAATGTTTGTGTATTGTAATGATTTTTTTTTTTATTAATGCGGTTATGGATGTTTGAATATTAAATAATGAGCTAGGATTCGAAGTTGGGTCTTGCCAATTCAGGCACCAAATTTCAAGGCGCGACATGAGGTTTCCAAATAGGAAACGTCTATCATCTCAACACTCAACATAAGGGGATATTAATTAAAGTAACCCTCAATTATGACACAATAAAGGTGCTCAAATCTTTTGTTAGTCCCTGGACACTTTTAAAATTTTTCAAGAATGAAAATGCCCCTCTACTTGTATTCCTCTCATACTGCAGTAACTTTTCACAGAAGTCGAGAGGGCCTTTTGAAAATGGAGTGTGGGCCCCACTAAATCAATGATTAGGGTCACCCTTAAGCCGATATGATCTGTTCACTTTAATTGGATAGCCGTGAACCCACAATAGGGTCATTTCAAAATTTCCTTTTGGAGCTGTTGTGGCCTACAACTGTATTAATGATGTAAATTAATTCTGAATTGTTTCCTCCAATATGGTCCATCAATGATGAGTTTTACGCTCAAACTTAGGCAGATGTCATGAAATTAAAATCGCGTTCATGTGGAGAGCTTGGATTTACTATAAGATGATCTAGTGGTTCTCACAAAATGTAGGATGGGTTCCTTGTGCGGGAAGGCCATTTAGCATTCTCTTTCTTTTTCTTCTTTAATTTTTTTCACAGGAGGAGACTATTTTGGCCATTAGGACTGTTACCACCTTTATGGCAGCCACTCCAGCAAGCTTTTAGTGTGCATCCAGGGTTATTTCCTCCATTCTAATGAGCTTTCTGAGTATTTGTTTGAAGATTTCTGGTCATACTCTCCGATGTAGAAGTTATGATCGCCAAATGTAATTTTAAGTTAGGATAATAGTAGCTTTTATGTGTGTGTGTGTGTGTGTGTGTTTTATTTTTATTTTTATTTTTTTATTTTTTTAATGAGTATCAAGGGTGAGAGTTTGTGTAATGGAGGATGGTGTGATGGTTTCCTTTATAATAATAATAATTTTATTTTACTTTTTTTTTTTTTTTTTGAGTATGAATGGTAGGAGTTTGTGAAAGATATGAATTTTGGAATGAAAGAATGTTGCAATGGATGAATTTTGAAAGCGAAGAATGTTGTAATGGATGAATGTAATTAACGTTGAAATGACTGTTATAATGGATGATGTGATAAATGTTATAATGGATGAATATCGTAATGGATAAATATTGTACTAAAAGAATGTTAAAATAGATGAATAGTCATAACTATCATAACGAGGGAGTTATGACTACTTTTGTCAGATCGACAATCCACAGTGTGTATCGATGATCCACAATTCTTATGAACTATGAGCACTTTTGGTCAATAAAATTATGTCCAAATGAGATGATTCTAAAGTCATTTAAAATTTCATCAAATTATCTTGTTAATGAATACAAGATTACCCAAATCAGACATGTAACGAGGGCATTATGACCATTTTCGTTGGATTGATGATCTACAGTGCTTATCAACGATCCACAGCGAGTATCGGCTATCTACAGTGAATATCAACAATCCATGATTAATACTGGCGATCCTCACTGAATATCAATGATTTACGGTGAATAACAATGATCGACAATGAATATTAGTGATCCACTATTCAACATTCATTACATTTATCTATTATAACATTATTTAATTATAAAATCAATCCCTTTCATAGACTCTAACAATTCATAAGAAGAAGAAAAAAAAAATAATAATAATAATAAAGGGAACCACCACACTCTTCTCCCCGGGAAATCCTAACTATCAAATAGTTGCTAGCATTCAACTGAAAGGAGATGTTCTAATATTGTAGGTGATTTTTGGGTGCATTGGGCATCTAGAATGTGGCCCATCATATCAATGTCTTGGATCATCGAACCATTAATCTTATCTACCAAAAACAGAATAGTAGCAGCTGAAGTAGAGCATGTACCAGGTCCTTGATCCTTCCTTTCACCTACCCAGCAGAAGGAGAAGGGTAGTTGAAGAAAAAGAAAGGAGAAGAGCCGTTGGATTTGTGGGAATGTTAGGCAGCTACAGTGCAGCTCCAGAAGCTATTGGACATCTCAACTGACTTATATAAACAGAAACGCTTCCAGTTCGCTCATTACCTTTCTATCTTCTTTCTTCCTTTGAGAAAAAGTAATGGGACCTGGTGGGCCTACTCCTGGTGGACCTGCACCGGGTTGGCCTACTCCTGGTGGACCTGGACCTGATTGGCCTACTCCTGGTGGACCTGGACCTGGACCTGGTTGGCTTACTCCTGGTGGACCTGGACCTGGTGGGCCACCTGGTTGGGGCCCTCCACCGGGCCCAGGGTCTATTAGCCTCCCTCCATCAGATGGGCCTTGGGTAGCAGGGCCCATAGGCGCTCCAGCTTGGGGACCCACCTTCTTGGATGGCCTTGGAAATGCAATAAATTCATGGTAAGAATAATGTTTATTTATTTTCTAAACAAAGTATTTATTATAAGGTTTTGCTAACCTCCACATTTTGTGGAGAAATTAGCAAATTTTACAAACCTTGTTAATGACAGATGGGATGCCCAATCATCAATCAGGATCGTTCATTCAATAGTGTCTTTGACCCTGGTTTATGTCTTTCTGAACCGTCCATTTATGTTCACTAGTTGAAGGGTTATTATCATGATGGGCCCATCATTCCCCAAGAAATCCCTTGTGATTAATAGTTGTCCAATTTCAGACGTCTATCAGTCACGGGACCATTGCCCTCACCTGATCATTTGTGATCTATGGTCCCTACTTCAATCCAATCAGAGATTGGAAGAAGACTTCAAAAAATGTCTCAAATGCGTGTAGCATCTGATTAGTGCATTAGGTTGGCCCCATCTACATGATGTAGCCCAAACTTCAGGTAGTACTGAATGTGGACAGCCGCATTAAAAGAAAAGAAAAGAAAAAAAAAAAAACAAACATCCACTGTTTTAATATACGTTTCCCACCTCATCACCGATCTGGTCTCTCCATTAAATATAATCTAATCTTCTTTCATTACTTTGCAAAAACCACAACAGTCAGACGGTCCTAAGCATCCGTGAATGGACTATGAACAACCTTATCCATCAATTTTTGCAATCCACTTACTAGATGGTTTGGTTCATCCAATCTGTATAATTTTTCAAGGCTGCCTTAAAAGAATGCACTGGACCCAATGGACCGTCCAGATAAGTGATGTGGATGCAAACGAGTCCAATTGCAACTATACGTGCATGGTAAGGTTCTCATACAATCAGCCCACTAGATCACTACTCATTTATATATGATACATAAATTTTCAGCTAATTGTTTGTGTTTGGTAGCTTTTACTTCCTGTGCTGCTGCTTCCTGCTACAAGAGTGTTCTGGACCGTTTTTTGGTGGCCCACCACCACCTAGCCCAGTTGGTCCTCCAGGCCCACCTGGTCCACCAGGATTCTGAGATGTTATAAGAAGGAAATGGGATTGTGTAATGACATGAGATGGTCTCCTTTGATAGACCATGTTCAAGCCTCATTAGATACGCTGTATTGGATAAAGGACTTGTTGCTAATATTAATTTTCTAAATTCCATAATAGAAATGTACAATGTGCCTTTTATTTTCAGTCTTGATTTCAGCCGTTGGTTTGTTTTTCTCTACATTTCTGATCCAGTCCCTAGTATATGCGCACATGTGCTTGCAAAATGGGCATGTGTATGCATGTATCAACCATCTATACATACAGTTCATGTGTGGCCCAGCAAATAAGTGAACCTTAATGATTTTGGGGCCGGGGATGTTCACTTTATCATGTTCATCGGAAGCTGAGACCATCACCTTGACCCAACTGCGAATGGACCATGACTCAAAATTTCACTGGTGAGGTAATATTAACGAATTGATTTTTCCCTTTGAATTTGGACATAAAGACTACTATAGGGTGGGCCACTTGTGATCGCTGGTTTTGATTTGACCGTTAGATTATTTAGATTGAGTAATTCAGTGGGCCCCATTATAGTTGTGATTATAAATAGGTACAGGGCGGGACGCTTGAATCATGGTCACTATACAAGGTTATTAAGACGGATATGGAAACATATGGTGTGGAGACCTTAGAGCAGAGAAGTGTGATGGGTAAGCTTCTTTGGCCCTATGTCCTATACGCGCACGCGCGTGTATGTGTGTGTGTGTGTCTCTTCACCCATATAAGAGAGAAAATCTTAGTTTCGTTGAGAGATTTTCCTAAGGGTGTAAGGTATGGAAGACCATGATTCATTCCGAGAGTGTTACAATATCGGGAATGTCTTCCTTACAAGGTACGTATGCATTTAAGATTAAAGTATAGAGTTTCCATTATTGAAGCATAGTCGATCTGATTGTTCTATTATTCAGTTTACAGCTGGTATCAGATCTGCCTATGCATCAGTTTTGGTAGATTTTTGGCATTGTTTATTATAGGGTGATCTAGACTTCGGATTTCTCTAGGATCCCATGATGGGTCGCCCACCTTGTCTAATCCAGTAAATCAGATTTTAAGCCTTTGTGTACAAGCCTTACTGTGGCCATGGTCAGAACCCACCATGTTTGTTATTATCAGCAAACCGCACACAACCATTAGCGGCAGTTGTTGGCCATTGATGGTGGCATTGAGCTTAAAAAAATAATAAAATAAATTCATTGCCACTGTGCACAAGGGTTGTTACCATCGCCCCATTGTCGGCCACCATTGTGTGCTGGGGCGTGATCCTGCGTCTTTGCAACAACAACAGTAATGGAGCCACTATCTCCTCCAGCGCTAGCAGTGTTTCACCATTGAAATCGATAGAAACCCTGCCACAATTATCCCTTTGTGTGGAATAGGATTTGGGTAAAAACCTTGTGAAATTACAGTTTTACTGATACAAGTGAAGCTTGAATATACGACTAATGTCCTAAAGGAGGGTGAATATGACTTTTTAAATTTAACTAGATAATTAACATGCATTTACTTCTAAACACTTATGTAGAGTAGTACAAACAAGAAGAAGTGCAACTATAAAGTCTACTCAAGTGAAAACATCATTCAGCCATTCCTTCAAACATATTTGCTGCAAAAAAGTAAATCATGTATATTATTCAACAAAATATAATAGATAAGAAATAAAACATTCATCCCATTGTACAAGATGTATAATGGTTCGGCAACATGCCTACTCTACTCTCGACTGGTGCACTCTCACCTAAAGTGTGTCGAATTTCACTATTTAGATGGTTTTAAATCACGTTCACCATAAACCTTCACAACCTACATATGGTTTATACAATATTCATTCGTCAATGGCTTACATAAGGTATTATAGTGTTTGGATCTCATACTTCAATGCGAAATCCTACACAAGCATGACGAACATACTCTCCCATTGGAGGCCTACACAAGGACTTGTCGAGTTTGGTATTTCAAACTTTGAAACTCAATCCTACACAATGAATTATTTTTAGACATGATGGACTCAAATATACTTTCTTACCTAAAGTGGATGAGCCCCATCAAAGCATCTTATTAAAGATCTTCCTGAATCGTGAAGCATCTTCAGCTCCCTTGTACCGCAATCATATTGATGATGTACCTTTGGTGATGTCGAGGTTTGGGTTAAGGGTTTGGTGAATCCAATCTTAAGAATGATGGGTCTTTATGGTTAAGATAGGGATTCCCAAGGTTGAGCATTCAATGCTATCTAGCATAAAGGATTTGCCAATAAATATGGTTGTTAAAGTATTAATGAATGTTGGAGTTCATTTTTCAATCCAAGCTTTGAATGCTCCATGAATGTCTTTTAGACAGATTGAATGATAAACTAGATGAGGAAAGAGAACTTGGGAAGAAGGGTTTGAACTAAGGTTACACACATACATAAGAGTCTCTTTATTTCTCACCATTTTGTAAAGAAACTCATTTTTCATATATGTAGAGAAGTTTTGCAATGGTAAAAAAATAGGCAGAAAACTATCAGAATTGATGTCATCGATTGGTCTTTGATGTCATCAAACTATCCCTTTGATGCCAATGCCATCGAGAAAATTAGGATGTTCCTTAATATGTTGCTAGATAGTTCTATTGAGTCATCAAGTGACCTTCAATGCCATCGAAGTGTTTCTTCGATGCCATTGAAGGATCTTCAATACCTTCGAGAAAATCAGATTTTTTGAACTGAAGTTGCTAGATAATTTGGAGGTTCTTTCTCGATTCCATCGATTGAACTTCGATGGCATCGAAGTGTTCCTTTGATGACATCGAGAAAATCATGATTTTTGAATTTAAGTTGTTGGACAGTTTGGAGCTTCTTTCTCGATGCCATCGGAATAATCTAGGTTTATACACACACACACACACACACACACACACACACACACACTTAAAGTTGCTTGACATTTTGAGCTCCCTATTCGATGCCATCAAGTTATCTTCGATGTCATCGTAGATAGTTCGATGGGATCGAAATTGAACTGTTTTTGTGATTTACTTTTTAAAGAGAATTTTCTCACAAACACTTACTAGCACTTCTTGAATAGGTTTTTCCTATGAGGTTTGGATAGATTGAAGGTCACGTTTTGTACTCTACGCCAAAACAGCGAAAAAAGGACGGTCTAAAACCGTCTCAAATGATCAAAAAGGACGGTCATGGACCGTCGCATGGGCTGTCAAATTTTGACGTGTCATATTACTTAAAGGACGGTTTTCAACTATCATTCTTATTGATGAAAAAAGCACGGTTATGGACCGTCCTTAAAAAGGACTGTCATGGACCGTCTCTTATGAGCCTTTAAAGGATGGCCATGGACCGTCCTTAAAAAGGACTGTCATGGACCGTCTCTTATGAGCCTTCAAAGGACAGTCATGGACCGTCCTTAAAAAGGATTGTCATGGACCGTCCCTTATGAGCCTTCAAAGGACAGCCATGGACTGTTTGGACCGTCCTTAAAAAGGACTGTCATGGACTGTCCCTTATGAGCCTTCAAAGGACGGCCACAGATTGTCCTTAAAAAGGACTGTCATAGACCGTCTCTTATGAGCCTTCAAAGGACAGCCACGGACTGTCCTTTTAAAGGACAGTCATAGACCATCTCTTCTTACCCTTAAGGGCAAATTTGACCTGTTATACACCTGATATACACCTGTTATACAATATTCACATTCACATTCACACCTGATATACACCTGTTATACAATATTCACATTCACATTCACACCTGATATACACCTGTTATACAATATTCACATTCACATTCACACCTGTTTTACACCTGATATACACCTGTTATACAATATTTCATCGTATTCTTCCTGATATACACCTGTTATACAATATTCACATTCACACCTGTTATACAATATTTCATCGTATTCTTCCTGATATACACTTGTTATATAATATTCACATTCACATTCACCTATTGTACAATATTTCATCCTATTCTTCCTGATATACACCTGTTATACAATATTCACTTTCATCATATTCACATTCACATCCATCTAAACCCAAACTATGTAAATCCATCCAAACATAAACTATACATCCATCCAAACACAAACAATCTTATCCACATTACATTCATCCACGCATAATACATATAAGTTTAACATCATAAGTATAACAAAAAAAAAAGAAAAAAATCAGCAACAATTTTCTTTGTCTTTCATCTAATAAAAAAATATTCAACCAATAAAACATTATAACTCAAAATCATGAAGAATTGTAGAAACTTCTTCCAAAAAAGTGGGCACTTTTTTAAAATAAAACTGATCATTAAAATAAAACTAATACGAGCAAATAATGCAAAAAGGTGTTTCAATTAATAAAAACAACAAAAAAAATTAAAGCTTTGTAAAAAGGGGCATGTGTTAAAAAAGATACATTCTTGTTTGTTGCCATGTGATTGGGCTACATTATTACAGCAATCGGGTTCGGGTTCGGGATCGAGTTTAGGTTTGGGTTTTCAAGTTTAGGTTTAGGTTAGGGAGTTGAAATTAGGATTAGGTGTAGGTCTAAATTTAGGGATTTGAGAATACATTTAGGTTTTAAGTTTAGGTTTAGGTTTAGGTTTTAGGTTTAGGTTAAGGTTAGGTAATAGGTTATAAGTTTAGGTTATAGGTTAAGGTTTAGGTTATAGGTTTTGGTTTAAGTTTAGGTTAAGGTTAAGGTTTAGGTTATAGGTTTTGGTTTTGGTTAGGGAGTTGAGATTAGGATTAGGTTTTCAACTTTAGGTTTAGGTTTAGGTTAGGGAGTTGAGATTAGGATTAGGTGTAGGTTTAGGTTTAGAGATTTGATAATACATTTAGGTTTTAGGTCATAGGTTTTGGTTTAGGTTAAGGTTATAGGTTTAGGTTAAGGTTATAAGCTATAGGTTTAGGAAATTGAGAATAGGTTAAGGTTTAAGTTTAGGAAATCGGGTTCGGGTTCGGGATCAGGTTTAGGTTTGGGTTTTCAAGTTTAGGTTTAGGTTTAGGTTAGGGAGTTGAGATTAGAATTAGGTGTAGGTTTAGGTTTAGGGATTTGAGAATACATTTAGGTTTTAGGTCATAGGTATAGGTTTTAGGCTTAGGTTTAGGTTATAGGTTTAGGTTTAGGTTATAAGTGTAGGTTATAGGTTTAGGTTTAAGTTATGTTATAGGTTAAGGTTTAGGTTTAAGAAATCGGGTTCAGATTCAGGATCGGGTTTAGGTTTTGGGTTTTCAAGTTAGGTTTAGGTTTAGGTTAGAGAGTTGAGATTAGGATTAGGTGTAGGTTTAGGTTTAGGAATTCGGGTTCGGGTTCGGGATAGGGTTTAGGTTTGGGTTTTCAAGTTTAGGTTAAGGTTTAGGTTAGGGAGTTTAGATTAGGATTAGGTGTAGGTTTAGGTTTAAGGATTTGAGAATAGGTTAAGGTTTAGGTTTAGGAAATCGGGTTCAGGTTCGGGATCGGGTTTATGTTTGGGTTTTCAAGTTTAGGTTTAGGTTTAGGTTAGGGAGTAAAGATTAGGATTAGGTGTAGGTTTAGGTTTAGAGATTTGAGAATACATTTAGGTTGTAGGTCATAGGTTTAGGTTTAGGTTAAGGTTATAGGTTTAGGTTAAGGTTTAGGTTTATGTTATAAGCTATAGGTTTAGGGAATTGAGAATAGGTTAAGGTTTAGGTTTAGGAAATCGGGTTCGGGTTCGGGATCGGGTTTAGGTTTGGGTTTTCAAGTTTAGGTTTAGGTTTAGGTTTGGTAGTTGAGACTAGGATTAGGTGTAGGTTTAGGTTTATAGATTTGAGAATACATTTAGGTTTTAAGTGATAGGTTTAGGTTTAGGTTATAAGCTATAGGTTTAGATAATTAAGAATGGGTTAAGGTTATAGGTTTAGGTTTACAAAATCAGGTTTGGGTTCAAGAAATCGGGTTTGGGTTCGGGATCGAGTTTAGGTTTGGGTTTTCAAGTTTAGGTTAGGGAGTTGAGATTAGGATTAAGTGTAGGTTTAGAGATTTGAGAATACATTTAGGTTTTAGGTCATAGGTTTTGGTTTAGGTTAAGGTTATAGGTTTAGGTTAAGGTTTTGGTTTTGGTTTAGGTTTAGGTTATAAGCTATAGGTTTAGGGAATTGAGAATAGGTTAAGGTTTAGGTTTAGGAAATCGGGTTCGGGTTCGGGATTGGGTTTAGGTTTGGGTTTTCAAGTTTAGGTTTAGGTTTAGGTTAGGGAGTTGAGATTAGGATTAGGTGTAGGTTTAGGTTTAGAGATTTGAAAATACATTTAGGTTTTAGGTCATTAGTTTTGGTTTAGGTTAAGGTTATAAGTTTAGGTTTAGGTTTAGGTTAAACGCTATAGGTATAGGGAATTGAGAATAGGTTAAGGTTTAGGATTAGGAAATCGGGTTCGGGTTTGGGATTGGGTTTAGGTTTGGGTTTTCAAGTTTAGTTTTAGGTTTAGGTTAGGGAGTTGAGATTAGGATTAGGTGTAGGTTTAGGTTTAGGGATTTGAGAATACATTTAGGTTATAGGTCATAGGTATAGGTTTTAGGCTTCAGTTTAGGTTATAAGTGAAGGTTATAGGTTTAGGTTTAAGTTAGGTTATAGGTTAAGGTTTAGGTTTAGGAAATCAGGTTCAAGTTCGGGATTGGGTTTAGGCTTGGGTTTTCAAGTTAGGTTTAGGTTTAGGTTAGGGAGTTGAGATTAGGATTAGGTGTAGGGATTTGAGAATAGGTTAAGGTTTAGGTTTAAGAATTCGGGTTCGAGTTCGGGATCGGGTTTAGGTTTGGGTTTTCAAGTTTAGGTTTAGGTTTAGGTTAAGGAGTTGAGATTAGGATTAGGTGTAGGTTTAGGTTTAGGGATTTGAGAATAGGTTAAGGTTTAGGTTTAGGAAATTGGGTTCAGGTTCGGGTTTGGGATCGGGTTTAGGTTTAGGTTTTCAAGTTTAGGTTTAGGTTTAGGTTAGGGAGTTGAGATTAGGATTAGGTGTAGGTTTAGGTTTAGAGATTTGAAAATACATTTAGGTTTTAGGTCATAGGTTTTGGTTTAGGTTAAGGTTATAGGTTTAGGTGTAGGTTAAGGTTTAGGTTTAGGTTTAGTTTATAAGCTATAGGTTTAGGGAATTGAGAATAAGTTAAGGTTTAGGTTTAGGAAATTGAGTTCGGGTTTGGGATCGGGTTTAGGTTTGGGTTTTCAAGTTTAGGTTTAGGTTTAGGTTAGGGAGTTGAGATTAGGATTAGGTGAAGGTTTAAGTTTAGAGATTTGAGAATACATTTAGGTTTTAGGAAATAGGTTTTGGTTTAGGTTAAGGTTATAGGCTTAGGTTAAGGTTTAGGTCTAGGTTAAGGTTATAAACTATAGGTTTAGTGAATTGAGAATAGGTTAAGGGTTAGGTTTAGGAAATCGGATTCGGGTTCGGGATCGGGTTTAGGTTTGGGTTTTCAAGTTTAGGTTTGGGTTTAGGTTAGGGAGTTGAGATTAGGATTAGGTGTAGGTTTAGGCTTAAGGATTTGAGAATACATTTAGGTTTTAGGTTTAGGTTTAGGTTTTAGGTTATTGGTTAAGGTTTAGGTTAAGGTTAGGTTAAGGTTTTAGGTCATAGGTTTTGGTTTAGGTTAAGGTTATAGGTTTAAGTTTAGGTTTAGTCTTTGGTTTAGGTTATAAGCTATAGGTTTAGGGAATTGAGAATAAGTTAAGGTTTAGGTTTAGGAAATCGGGTTCAGGTTCGGGATCAGGTTTAGGTTTGGGTATTCAAGTTTAGGTTTAGGTTTAGGTTAGGGAGTTGAGATTAGGATTAGGTGTAGGTTAGGTTTAAAGATTTGAGAATACATTAAGGTTTTAGGACGTAGGTTTTGGTTTAGGTTAAGCTTATAGGCTTAGGTTAAGGTTTAGGTTTAGGTTTAGGTTATAAACTATAGGTTTAGTGAATTGACAATAGGTTAAGGTTTAGGTTTAGGAAATCGGGTTCGGGTTCAAGATCGGGTTTAGGTTTAGGTTTAGGTTAGGGAGTTGAGATTAGGATTAGGTGTAGGTTTAGGTTTAGGGATTTGAGAATACATTTAGGTTTTAGGTCATAGGTATAGGTTTTAGGCTTAGGTTTAGGTTATAGGTTATAAGTGTAGGTTATAGGTTTAGGTTTAAGTTATGTTATAGGTTAAGGTTTCGGTTTAGGAAATCGGGTTCAGGTTCGGGATTGGGTTTAGGTTTGGGTTTTCAAGTTAGGTTTAGGTTTAGGTTAGGGAGTTGAGATTAGGATTAGGTGTAGGTTTAGGTTTAGGGATTTATGAATAGGTTAAGGTTTAGGTTTGAGAATTCGGGTTCGGGTTCAGGATCGGGTTTAGTTTTGAGTTTTCAAGTTTAGGTTTAGGTTTAGGTTAGGGAGTTGAGATTAGGATTAAGTGTAGGTTTAGGTTTAGGGATTTGAGAATAGGTTAAGGTTTAGGTTTTGGAAATCGGGTTCGGGTTCAGGATCGGGTTTAGGTTTAGGTTTAGGTTAGGGAGTTTAGATTAGGATTAGGTGTAGGTTTAGGTTTAGAGATTTAAAAATACATTTAGGTTTTAGGTCATTGGTTTTGGTTTAGGTTAAGGTTATAGGTTTAGGTTTAGGTTAAGGTTTAGGTTTAGGTTATAAGCTATAGGTTTAGGGAATTGAGAATAGGTTAAGGTTTAGGTTTAGGAAATCAGGTTCGGGTTCGGGATCGGGATAGGGTTTAGGTTTGGGTTTTTAAGTTTAGGTTTAGGTTTAGGTTAGGCAGTTGATATTAGGATTAGGTGTAGGTTTAGGGTTAAATATTTGAGAATACATTTAGATTTTGGGACATAGGTTTTGGTTTAGGTTAAGGTTATAGGCTTAGGTTAAGGTTTAGGTTTAGGTTGAGGTTATAAACTATAGGTTTAGTGAATTGAGAATAGGTTAAGGTTTAGGTTTAGAAAATTAGGTTTGGGTTCGAGATCTGGTTTTGTTTGGATTTTCAAGTTTAGGTTTAGGTTTAGGTTAGGGAGTTGAGATTAGCATTAAGTGTAGGTTTAGGTTTAGAGATTTAAGAATACATTTAGGTTTTGGTTTAGGTTATGCTTATAGGCTTAGGTTAAGGTTAGGGAGTTGAGATTAGGATTAAGTTATGGTTTACGTTTAGGGATTTAGGTTCGGGTTAAGGTTATAGGTTTTGATTTTGGTTTAGGTTATAGGTTTTGGTTAAGGTTATAGGTTAAGGTTTGGGTTTAGGTTATAGGTTTTGGGATTTGAGAATGGGTTCGGGTTTATGTTATAGGTTTTGGTTTAGGTTTAGGTTATAGGTTATAGGTTTAGGTATAGGTTTAGGTTAAGGTTATAGGTTTTGGGATTTGAGAATAGGTTTAGGTTAAGGTCATAAGTTTAGGTTTAGAAAATCGGGATCATGTTCGGGTTTGCGTTTAGTTTTTAGTTTTCAAGTTTTGGCTTAGGTTTAGGTTAGGGAGTTATGATTAGGATTCGGTGTAGGTTTAGGTTTAGGGATTTGAGAATACGTTAAGGTTTAGGTTTAGGAAATCAGGTTCAGGTTCGAGATCGAGTTTACATTTGGGTTTTGAAAGGGGCCTAGCTATATGCCCTAGAGGGGGGGGAATAGGGCAATGCCAAATAAAACTAAAACAACGGAATAATAAAAGAAATAAAGCACAATGCTGAACAGAAAGTAATCTCAATAGCCTAAATTAAATAGAATGATACTATATCAGTTCTAAGGACAACCTTACACCAAAAATCAAAGGTTTGAGGTAGGACAACCTTATTTCTAGAACGTCCTTTGTATCACAAACCAATGAGGAATGAAAAACAAGGCAACCAAAATAACTTGCAGAAATAAATCCTAAGTTATTACAACATTCCCCACACTTTCTTGGAATAAAAAGATTACAACATTCATCCACGAATACAATTCACAAAACTGAATGAATAAAGAAATGAAAGAATAAAGCACATCCACAACACAACGATATATAGTGGTTCGCCTGTGTGTACACCAACTGTTATCCAACAGCCACACAAAATGCTACTCCACTCCTAATATCCTCACATAGGGGATATTAGCATGCACTATCAAAATAGGTTTCAAAGGTTCACCTAAAACCTTCACAATTATGTCTTTGATCTCCGGCTTACACAATCCAAAAACCCACAAAATCTAAGTTTTCTGGCTCTCCTCAGATAATCAATACAATGAGATTTTTCTGGTAAATCTCAAACAAAAGCAAAGAAAGTAAATTACACAAGTGTAAAATACCTGAATCTCCTTTTGAAGTAGCATGGTAGAACCAATCGGAGTAGAAGTTCGATTCAACGTTCAAAGTCCAATACTCACTTTAAGAAAGGTTGTAAGTCTAATTGATTTTAAATCAAAAGGGCTAGTTCTATTTAATTTTGAATCTAAGAAGAAGGAATATCAGAAATTTCCCTTTTCTAATGAGATTGGAATGTAGATCAAAATCAAATAATAAACAAGCTAGCAAAAGGAATATTAAATAAGCACAAAGTAGCTTAAAAACAACACAAACTTATCTCAGAGTATAGCCTAAAGAATGCTTGAATAGAGTTGAATTGAATTACAAAAACTCTGAAGTTCGTACTCTATTTATAGCCTAAAAAATCCCATCTACGACTGGTCTTCGGATCCTAGGACTGGTCGTAGCTTCAAAGATTTTTAAAAATTTCCGTGGGATAAGGATTTGTTGTTCCACGACCGGTCTTGGGTAGCCTACGACTGGTCGTGGGCCACCTACGACTAGTCGTGGTTCACCTACGACCGGTCGTAGGAACCCCAATTTAGTTATTAGAGTATGAGTCGGAGGGCTAAGACTGGTCAAAGGACGAGTCGTACAGCTCACAGGACTAGTCGTAGCATGTCCAGGACTGGTCGTAGGACAACCAAAAAAATCTAAAAATTTTCAACAACCTAGGACTGGTCCTGAAAAACTTAAGACTGGTCGTAGTAGAGTTAGGACTGGTCTTGAAGTCCCTAGGACTGGTCTTAGAACAGCCCGAACAAGCATATTAAAATATATGAATTATGTATCCAGAATGACCTACAATAAAGCCTATCCTCAGGTCAATCTAAGGTCAAACAAACCTTAAAAGTGAGATGGACATTGATAGTCTGTACACTCAGATGACCCTTAAGAGAAGCTTGAGAATTTACGAATCTTGTTGTAGGCCTTCTCGAGCTTGATCCTATCTTGACTTGACAAAGTCTTCTACTATACTTGAACTTGATTGTATCTTGAACATGCAAACTTAAAGACTTCTATTCTTGAATTCTTCATCCATGACTTGAAACTTTCTTCATTTAAGTTCTTGTCTTGAAATGCGATGTCTTGAAGCAATGAATAGTCTCAAACATGAAACACAAGATATACAAGACATAAATATGGGTTTTGGCACCATAAAATTTAATAACCAAAGGGATATGAAATCATAGCACTTACAATCTCCTCCTTTGTCAAATTTATGACAAAACACATAGCATAAAAGATAATAAGGAATCATGAGCCATAAAATCACAAATTACTCTACTCCCCCTGAGTAATACGAGTACTGCTCATATCAACATGTAAACATCAAGACTCCATATTCTCAATCCACATATCATTCTCAATCAATCAATCCAAACACATTACTCCCCCTTTCCATACTACTCCCTTTTACCTTTTACCTTACTACTCCCCCTTTTTGTCATAAAATGATAAGGGAAAGACACAATAGGAAAGAGAAAAATAACATAGAGAGTAATAATAAGCAGATAATGAGAAAGAAATATGAAAGGACATAGCATATTTTAAAATATAAACTAGAAGCATCAAGCCATTATCAATCTAAAATACAATATCCAAAAGACAATACAATATCCTAAATAAAAGATAATGTTGTACTATCCAGAAGATAATTTACCTAATCAGATCTAGAGGAGGGAGCAGGGATAGTCTGATCAATCTGGTGTAAGCCCCTATTTATGTGATGAAGATATTTTTGCATGTACTTAAATTGCATATCGTGGGCTATACTCATGTTATCAACCTTCTCCTCCAATGCACGAAGGCGTGCATCATAACCAGATGGATCGTAATCTGGATCATTTGGTGAATCAGATTCTATCTCATCAAATATCTCATCCATATTAACATCCTGTTGAGGAAGATCACCAGCTTCCCCTTCATTTTCAGCTTCACCACCATCACCACTAACACCACCTTCATCAACTTGGCCAGGAAGCAAATCCAACTTCATTTTAATAAGATTGGAATTGTACAGCCACGACTAGTCGTGTACAGCCACGATCGGTCGAATATCGACCAAAAAATACATTTTCAATGTAAAAAATTAAAATTTAACCACAAATAATACTAAATATAATACACTATGATACATGCTAGGAAGAATACTCAATGTAAAATGTACATACCAAGATCAAATTTTAATTTATTAAACCTGCTTTTATCGAGTGGTTTAGTAAATATATCAGCAAGTTAATTTTTGATTGATATATATTCCAAGAAAATAACCTTTTCTTCAACCAACTCTCGAATATAATGATACCTAATGTCAATGTGCTTAGTACGTGAATGCTGGATTGGATTTTTAGAAATATTTATAGCACTAGAATTATCACAATGTAAGATCATTGAATCTTGATTAATTCCATAATCGCTTAGCATGTGTTTCATCTAAAGTAGTTGAGTACATGCATATCCTGCTGCAATATACTCAGCCTCAGCAGTGGAGAGCGATATAGAGCTTTGCTTCTTGCTGAACCAAGAAACTAAGCAATTTCCAATATAAAAACAACCACCACTGGTTGATTTTCTATCATCAATATTACCGGCCCAATCTGCATCTGAGTACCCGGCTAATTGAACACTAGTATCAAAAGGATACCAAAGACCCAGATTCGTAGTACTTGTGACATATCTAATAATCCGTTTAATAGCAGTAAGATGTGATTCCTTTGGATTAGATTGATATCTTCCACAAATACCAACACTAAATGCGATATCAGGCCTACTAGCAGTTAGATACAACAAACTACTAATCATACTACGATATAGTTTAGGATCTATATCTTTACCTTTAGAGTCTTTTGTGAGTCTTAACGTTGTACTCATAAGAGTATCAAAGTTCTTACCATTCTCAAATCCAAACCTTTTAACCAAGTTTGAAGCATATTTGGTCTGGGAAATGAAAATTCCATCAGGTTGTTGTTTTACTTGCAACCCTAGGAAATAGTTTAGTTTGCCAACCATGCTCATTTCGAACCTTGATTTCATTAACTTTGCAAACTCAATAGACATGTTAGAGCAAGTTGATCCATAAATAATATCATCAACATAAATTTGAACCATCAAAATATCATTGTTATGCTTCTTAACAAAGAGTGTCTTATCGACACTTTCTACTTTAAAGCTATGACTAAGTAGGAATTTAGTCAATTTCTCATACCATGCCCTGGGCGCTTGTTTTAGACCATAGAGAGCCTTTTTGAGACGAAATACATGGTCAGATAACTTAGGGTCTTCAAACCCTGAAGGTTGTTCAACATACACTTCTTCATGTAAATCGCCATTCAAGAAGGCACTCTTTACATCCATCTGATAAATCTTAAATTTTCTAAAGCATGCAATGGAAATAAAAAGTCTGATTGATTCAAGGCGAGCGACTGGAGCAAAGGTTTCATCGTAATCGATGCCTTCAATCTGAGTGTACCCTTGTACAACCAGTCTAGCCTTATTTCGTATTATATTTCCAAGCTCATCAGACTTATTTTTAAAGATCCATTTTATTCCAATTATGTGTTTATCTTTAGGTTTAGGAACAAGATACTAGACATCATTACGAACAAATTGACTAAGTTCATCCTGCATAGCAACTCTCCAATTTTTGTCAGAAAGTGTTTCTTTCACGTTGACCGGTTCTATTTGGGATGTAAAACAAACATAATTACATATATTCTCAAGTTGTTTGCGAGTACGAACTCCAGTGAGAGGGTTTTCAAGTATTTGATTGGTTGGATGATCTTTGACAGTCCTTGGTTCAAATTCTTTTTGACTTGATGAGGTATCTTGTTTGTCGATAATAAGAGCTTCATCATCATCTGAACTCAGAGCTGGTGTATTCAAATGATCATCAATGACCACATTGATGGACTCTTGAATCACACCAGTTCTCTTATTTAGAACCCTATAAGCTCGACTGTTCAAAGAATAACCAAGAAAAATACCTTCATCACTCTTCGTATTAAACTTTTCCAAATTTTCACGATCACGTAAAATATAACACTTGCTGACAAAAAATCAAAAGTATTTGATAGTAGGTTTCTTTTCAAACCATAATTCATAAGCAGTCTTATTATCAGATTTACTGGTATAGACCCGATTAATAATATAACATGCGGTATTAACTGCTTCAGCCCAAAGATTTCTAGAGAGCTTCATGCTATTCAACATAACATTAGCCATATCCTGAAGCACTTTATTTTTTCTTTCAACTATACCATTTTGTTGCGGTGTTTTGGGCACAGAAAATTCATGAGATATTCCCTGATCGCTATAGAATTTCTCAAAACTACTGTTTTTGAATTCAGATCCATGATCACTACGGATCTTACTAACATGAGAACCTTTCTCATTTTGGATTCGTTTAATGACCTTTTTCACTTCATCCAGGGTTTCAATTTTATCTTTTAAGAATGATACCCAAGTGAATTTGGTATAGTCATCTACGATAACCAAGATGTATTTTTTGCCTCCTCGACTCTCCGTTCTGGTTGGTCCAATGAGATCCATGTGGAGAAGCTCGAGTGGTCTAGATGTGGTATTTGATTTCACTTTTTTGTGAGAGCTCCTAATCTGTTTGCGCAACTGGAATTCACCACATATTTTGTCTACTTTTTACAATTTGGGTAGACCTCTAATTAGTTCTCTTTTCCTCAATCTAAATAAGTTCCGGTAGTGTACATGTCCAAGGCATTTATGCCATAATTCAGTCTCATTGGTATGGACCATGTAACACGATTGAGTAGATGAGCTTGTATCACTAATGATGTAGCAGTTTTCAGAAGTTTTGCAACCAGTTAATATAACAGAACCCTTTTTATTAAGTATCTCACAACCTTGATTAGAAAACTTCACACTATGGTTGTTATTGCATTTCTGAGAAATTCTTAGTAGGTTGTGTTTCAAGCCCTCAACATATAAAAAATTCTTAAATAAGGGAAGATTATAAAGCTGAACCGTACCTTGGCCAATGATCTTGCAATTACTTCCATCATCAAATGTGACTGACTTGTCAGTCATATCTTTTAGATCGGTGAATAAAGCCTTGTCACCTGTCATATGCCTGGAGCAACCACTATCTAGGTACCACTTTGAATGGCTTGTAGCTTTGAAAGCAGTGTGGGCAACCAAGCAGGCAACTTTAGGAACCCATTTCAGAACTATTTTGGGTTTAGGAGTATAGATGGTCTTTTTTTGTCTGTTGTTATAGGAGAGACCTATAGAGTTAGACTTTAATAGCTCCTTGAGTAGATCAATTATTTTTTCAGCCAATGAATTTCAGTTTTGAAAATTAAAGTTGACATGGCTACCTTTAGGTTTTTGAAAAGTCCTTGAATTTTTGGAAAAACCTTGATAAGTATTCTTTCCTTTTGAGATTGAAGACTCTCCTTTTATAAATTTAGGAGCAATGTTCTTTTGTTTAGGAGATGTATTCTTATCATAGCCCAACTCGGATCGATCGCCATATTTTCTTGATCTAGACAATAATTTTTTCAATTTAGGATCACCTTGGGCATATCTCCATGTGTCTTTCAAACTTAGAAGAGAAGCTACCTCATTTTTGAGTTTCTGATTTTCAGATCTTAAATCTTCAATTTTGGAGGTTTTGAAATCTAAATCACATTTGGTCTTTTCAAAAGAATAAAAAATATGAGACTTTTCTAAAATGAGAGACTCATAATCTTCCTTACGCTTAAATTTTTTTTTTTTTTGTAATTTAAGCTTGACAACAATTTTACAACTCTCTTTATAAAGGGCATTATAAGCATCCTGAAGATCATCTTCATTATCGCAATCACTATTCATATTTTCTTCACTAGATATATCATCATTATCTGAAAAAGTGATCTTGACTAGAGTCATAAGGGCTTTAACATCATCGCCTGACTCAGTTTCAGAATCTTCTGATTTAGAAGAGGATTCAGAATCAGACGATTCATCCGAAGTAGCCATCATGCTTTTCCTTTTTGATTTGTCCTTTTTAGGACATTTGTTAGCTAAGTGCCTATACTCTTGACAGTTGTAACATTGACTATCTTTCAAAGATTTTTGAGCTCTAGGTTTAGATCGTTTTTATCATTTGATTTTTGAAAGTCAGCTTTTTTCTTGCTTTTGAAAATTTTGTAAAACTTTTTTGCTAAAAGTGCCATATCATCTTCGGAATTTTTTAAGTCCGAAGTGCTCTCTTGTGACACATTTTTAGATAATTTGAGAGCACTAGATTTTCCTTTAGGAGATTTAAAGGACAACTCGTAGGTTTGAAGTGAACCAACTAGTTCCTCAACCCTCATGGTATCCGTATCACGAAGTTCCTGAATCGCGGTTACTTTAGAATTGAATCGTTCAGGAAGTGAGCGTAGTATCTTTGCGCACACTTTACTTTCTGAGATTCTATCACCAAGACCCCACATAGAATTCACAATGTCATTCAATCTAGTGTAGAAGTCCATAAACATCTCATTCTCCTCTATATAAATTTCTTCAAATTTAGTTGTAAGGAGTTGGACTTTAGATTTCTTGACAATAGAAGTACCCTCGTGTGTCATTTCTAATACATCCCATGCTTATTTTGTAGTTTCATAAGAGATGATTCTTTTGAATTTGTTTGGTGATAATGCACAAGTAATTGCATTTAGTACTTTTGCATTGGCACTACTCTCACTTTTCTGAAGTGTGGTCCAAAGAGAATAAGCCGTTACTTTCATTGATTTTAAACCATCGACATTAGTTACTTCAGTGATAGGAGGGTTTCATTCATTCACTGTGGCCAGCCACACACTTTCATCCAAGGATTTGAGAAAGATCCTCATCCTGGCATTCCAATAGGCATAGTTTGTGCCATTAAAGGGTGGTGGCCTAGTGACTGATAGGCTATCAAAATTTGACATCTTAATATAGCTAAGATCGTTAGCTCAGGAAATAAATCCAATAAATAAACAATAAGCACGAGCTATTAGGCTCTGATACCACTTGAAAGGGGCCTAGTTATATGCCCTAGAGGGGGGGTGAATAGGGTAATGCCAAATAAAACTAAAACAGCGGAATAATAAAAGAAATAAAGCACAATGCTGAGCAGAAAGTAATCTCAATAGCCTAAATTAAAGAGAATGATACTATATCAGTTTTAAGGATAACCTTACACCAAAAACCAAAGGTTTAAGGTAGGACAACCTTATTTCTAGAGCGTCCTTTGTATCACAAACCAATGAGGAATAAAAAAAAAGGCAACCAAAATAACTTGCAGAAATAAATCCTAAATTATTACAACATTCCCCACACTTACTTGGAATAAAAAGATTACAACATTCATCCACGAATACAATTCACAAAACTGAATGAATAAAGAAATGAAAGAATAAAGCACATCCACAACACAACGATATGTAGTGGTTCGCCTGTGTGTACACCAACTGTTATCCAATAACCACACAGAATGCTACTCCACTCCTAATATCCTCACACAGGGGATATTAGCATTCACTATCAAAATAGGTTTCACAAGTTCACCTAAAACCTTCACAATTGTGTCTTTGATCTCGGGCTTACACAATCCAAAAACCCACACAATCTGAGTTTTCTGGTTCTCCTCAGATAACCAATACAATGAGATTTTTCTGGAAAATCTCAAACAAAAGCAAAGAAAGTAAATTACACAAATGTAAAATACCTGAATCTCCTTTTGAAGTAGCCCAGTAGAACCAATCGGAGTAGAGGTTTGATTCAACGCTCAAAGTCCAATACTCACTTTAAGAAAGGTTCTAAGTCTAATTGATTTTAAATCAAAAGGGCTAGTTCTATTTGATTTTGAATCCAAGAAGAAGGAATATCAGAAATTCCCCTTTTCTAATAAGATTGGAATGTATATCAAAATCAAATAATCAACAAGCTAGCGAAAGGAATATTAAATAAGCACAAACATCACTAAGTTGGATTGATGTTGTGGAGATGTTTTTCTTGTAATGTTTTCCTAATGGACGGTCCAGATGGGTGATGTGGAGGCCAATTGATCCAAATGCAAGTTGATATGTGGAAAGTTTTCCATGCACTTGTACCCTGTAGACCGACAAACATCACTACACTAGTTTTCCCTTTCTTCGATGTGAATGAGGGAAATGCACTGCCAAAAACAAAACCAAACTGACTAATACATGCTTAGAGCAATGCATTTTTAAAATAATAACTGATGGAATCTAACAAGAATGATGAGATTATTGCTAAGTTAAAACTTCAGATATGTATACCAACAATACATGGCAGTAGCATATCCTACTAATCTTAGTACTTCTCATGTAAATAATTCTTCTAAGTATTATCAATTATGCGATATTTACATGAATATCAGATCAGTTCTTCAGTTTTGTACAAGGAGGTTCCATGATTCGGTGATCTAGACCATTGGTTTGATGATCATTGCTGTTATGGACCACCACTTGAATAGCCCAGTCATCCGATCTTTAACATTTTACTTGTTAACCTTGACTGTGATCGCATTTTTCTTAACCACCTATTTGTAGGAAAATTGTCAAGAAAATGGGATTGTCTCAACACGGAGATTTTGGAGGCATGGACCATACACAGCAGGGTCCATCAGATCAATGCTTGGAATCCAAACCATAAGGCGAACTAATATAAACTGAAGACCTAATCCTCGTGTGGAAGGATTATAAGATTGATCCTAATCCTAGAGACCATATGCCTGGCATTAGTGTTTAGTTTGTACAAGTGGTTCCCAGTTCAGTGACCCAGAACATTAATCTGATGGGCCCCACAGTGAAAATACCACGCCCCAAAATTTTCCTAAATGGGACAATCATAACCCTTCAATTGGTAGCCTGCAAATAGATATGGTAAAGTAAAGAAATCCAGCAGGCCCCCACATTCAATTGAAAAGGAGAAGCCTGAAGATTAGGCGCACGACAAGTATCTCGGGTCATGGTCCTTCCATGGTGGATCATGCACCAAAAGTTTGCATATACTTTGCTTTGTCTCTTTTTAATGGGTACTAATCAAAAAAACAAGGAACATTGGCCCTGTGAGGACAAAAAAAAAAGAAAAACAAAAATCAAACAAGCAAGGAAACTTACTCATGTAAAGGAACAACAAAAAACCAGGCATCTGCATATGCATGCACCAAGAAAACCATATAAATTTCAGCACACATGGACCTTAACGTGGGTGATGTGTCAAAAGTGGCTAGGCTGTTGTGGATGACCATGAAATCTAAAGCAATTTGAATAACAATTTAGTTGGCAGCCGGACACCTGAAGCTTGGATGATTAAATAACAAGACAACTCTACAACAGCAAATCCAGCCGATGCTACCAACAGTTTCATGTTGACATAACACAGGTAACCCAGAAGGTAGAAAAAAGAAGGGAAAAAAAAACATACCTTGTGAGTTGTCTCCCCAGTGGCAAACTCAACATGGCCAAATCCCACGAAGACACCCTCTTCATTTGATGCAAATCGGACATCAACAACTTCACCAGCACCTTTGAAAAATTCCTCTCTGCAGGTGAACAAAGGAAGTAGATTACCTCATTTTATCAGATGTGGCCATCTCATTTCCCATGCACATTGTGAGATTAAAATCACGTCACAAGAGTAGTTCTATGGTATTAAATGATACTAACACATCAGCTCTTTTGACAGAATAGGATAGGTAGCCAACAAATAGGGTTTTTGATCCAGAAGTCAGGGCACTAGGAGTTGCAGGTGTTTTAGGCTGTATCAATTTAGTACATGGCTATCAGGTTATGTAATATAGAGCTGAAAAAAGTTATGAAGTTAGTATAATGAAGATGATGTAGCCTTGTATTATAGCAAACTTGCAAATGATCTGTAAAAATGGATGAATGGCATGAATAAAATATATACATAAGATACCATTTTTACATCCCTCTATTTTTGGGATAAAGCCCTAAAATGATCTGTAAAAATGGATGAATGGCATGAATAAAATATATACATCATGGTGCGGCCATAGATCATACAGGGCCATAGATCATGGTGGTGCTGCAGAGGAAATCGGATTGCATACTGAGTTACTCAGTACACTCTTATTATATTGAGTAAACTCAATAGGGCCCACCTTAATCCCTAAATCCCCAAATCCCTAAATCCCCAAATTGTTTCAATCGGTATTGAGATTGAGAGAGTTTGAGAGAGAGAGAGAGAGAGGGAGAGAGATACCTGTTCTTAGGTGATTGGATGGAAGCAGCTGTGGATTATTCTCACACGATTGGACAACAGCAGCTTCGTCGGCTGGATCTCACCAGATTCGACGTCGGACTCCGATTTCTCCTTAAATAATCCCGGTGATCTCTATCATACCCTGTTCCTCGTTGCTCCTCTTCTTCCTTGTCGAGAATCTCGCCCTCTTCCTTGTCATCGTTGCCATAGGGCCGAGGCTCAGAGGGGATTGCGTCCACGGTAAGCGGAGGAAGTTCATTTTCTTCGCCGCTCTTGATGTGGTTGTGGCGATGGTGGTGGCGATGATTGTGGTGGTGGTGGTGATGATGGCGGTGGCTGTGGTGGTGCAAAATGGGGAGAGAGAGAAGAGAGGGAGAGAGAATGAAAAAAAAACTTTGGGTGCAGCTCTGTTTTGAGCGGCTCTCGATTTTGAAAAACTGTGGTCAGTGTTCTGTGGGACCCACCGTGATGTATGTGTTGCATCCATGCTGTCCATCTATTTTTACAGATCATTTTATGGTGAGAGATCAAAAATGGGGTATATCCCAATCTCAAGTGGACCACATTACAGGAAATAATGTTGAATGAGCGTCGACCATTGAAAATATTTTGGGGGCCATAAAAGTCTTGGATCAAGCTGATTTTTGTTTTTTCCCTTCATCTGGGCTAGTATGACCTAATCAATATGTTGGATGTCAAATAAACACTACAGTGGGCCTTAGGAGGATTTTAATGGTGGATATCCAATCACTATTGTTTTCATATGGTGTGGTCCACCTAAGATTTAGGGCCTGTTTGGTTTTTTGGCTCAAGTGTAATTATGTTGTAAAATGAGTATTCATTATTTACCAAGGTAATTACCTTCATCTACCTTCATCTTTCTCGATGCTGATTTAACCATTTACTTTTTAAGCACTTAAATCGAGGAATTTGTAAAATAAATATGGGGCCCACCATAATGTGTGTCGCTTATCCACACCACCCATTCATTATGCCAAATGAGTTTAAGGCATGAGCCCAAAAATTAGGCAAATCCAAAGGTCAAGTGGACCACACCACATGAAATTATGAGAACTAAATGCCTACCATTAAAACTTGTTGAGGCCCTTAGAAATTTTAGATCAGGCTTATATTTATATTTTTCACTTATCCATGTCCATGTGACCCTATGAATGGGTTAGATGGTGAATAAACCTCAACGTGGGCCCAGTAAAAGAATTAATTTTTAACGGTGGAAAATTTAAGTCCATTGTTTCCTTTCATGTGGGTCAATTGAACATTAGATCTTCCTAATTTTTTCGGATCAAGCCTCAAAATATTCGAATAAAGCAGATGGACGGCACGGATATATTATATACATTATGGTGGGGCCCACGAATTTAAGTCAACATTTTTGGACCAGTTTCCTAGGTGAAATTACTCACTCGTAGAGCTAGGCATCGGACCGAGTCGGATTGGATTTGGTCCAACTCATTACAATCCCAAAGATGGCTGGACTGATCCGAACCTGACCCGATCCGCGACCGAGTCCAGAACACCCTACCCGAACAGATTCGTTACATTCTTAGCCTGACTCGAACCAAGTCTGACTCGGTCAAAGAAACCGAGTAGGATCGGATTAGACAAGGATAGAATTTTTCTATGGTAAAAATCATTATCCTCGCTGCTATTTTCGGTGTAGTCCATCTGAGCTTTAAATATAATTCATTTTTTTTCCAAACGCATTAAAATTATCATAAGAAATGGATAAACGGTATGGATATATTAAATACATCATTGTGCGGCCCATGTAACGTGGATCTCATTTGAACCATTCGTATAACTCGGAGCTCGAGAAAACAGCTGGCCTTTGTTGACGTGCACGGCACGCTAGACGGATTTCATGCAAAAGCGTTTTGGCATAAGGTTCGTGTGTTGGGATTGTAGGTGGGGCCCACCATGTTTTTTTCAGGAATCCACTCTGTTCATCCATTTTTTAAGATCATTTTAGAACATGAGACCAAAAGTGAGCAGGATCCAAGACTTAAGTGGGTCGTATTAAAGGAAAAGGTGGTTAGATAAATTCCTACCGTTGAAACCTCCTTGGGTTCGACGGTGATGTTTACATGAAATCCATACTGTTAATAACATCATTCCTACTGGGATTAACTGAAAAAACGAATATTAGCATGATTCAAAATGTCTATGGCCCCACGAATATTTCAACAATGGACATTCAATTATCACTTTTTCGCCCCACTTGCGCAGTGGATACGGTTCATTTTTAGCTTCATGTACTGAAATGAACTCACAAAATGTATGGACGGGGAGGATTTCGTACAAACATTGCAGTGGGTCCCACATGGGTTCCCAACTTCTTTCGTAGGAAATCCGCGTCCGTCGCACGATACGTACCTACAGATAGCTACCAGCTTTGTGGTACGGAAGTGGATCGCATACTGAGTAACTCATTACGCAAAACGTACTGAGTAAACTATGTGGGGTCCACCGAGATTTATATATTTTATCTAATCTGTCCATCTATTTTAATAAATAATTTTATCTCTGGAGACCAAAAATGGAATATATCCAAATCTCAAGTGGACCTCACCACGGTAAACAGTGTGAATTGAAATTCTACGGTTGAAAATTTTGTAGGGCCCATAGAAGTTTTGGATCAAGCTGTTATTTTGGTTTTCTCTTCATCCATCTCTTCTTAATGTTATGAAAAGGTTGGATGACAAATAAACATCACTTTGGGCCCTAGCAAGGTTTCAATGGTAGAAGTCATTATTTCCAATGTTTCCTTTGATGTGGTCCACTTGAGCTTTAGGCATACTTATATTTTGAACTCAACGATTAAAATGATCTTTAATAACGGATGGACGGTGTAGATAACCCACATACATTCATAGTAGGCTCAAATGAGTTTACTCGGTACAATAAAAGCTACTGTGTAAGTCAGTACGCAATCCCATTTCGTGTGGTACACGGAAACGGATTGGCTACTCCCCCTGCCACTAGCCCCGTGGCTAGTGGTCGGTGCTCTATGGGCCCCACCATGATGTATGTGTTTCATCCATTCCGTTCATCCATTTTTAAAGATCATTTTAGTGCTTGATCCCAAAACTGAGAGATATATAAATCTCAGGTGGACCACACCACATGAAAATAACAGTTATTGGATATCCACCATTAAAATCCTCCTAAGGCCTACTGTACTATTTATTTGACATCCAATCTATTGATTAGGTCATACAGGCTTAGATAAAGGGAAAAAAAAAATAAAAAACAGCTTAATCCAAAACTTTTATGGCCCCCAAAATGTTTCGAATGGTCGATACTCATTCAAAATTGTTTCCTCTAATGTGGTCCACTTGAGATTGAGATATACCTCATCTTTGGTCTCAGGCCTTAAAATGATCTTTAAAAATAAACGAAAGGCATGGATGAAACAAATACATCATGGTGGGGCCCACGGAGCACCGACCACTAGCCATTGGCTGGTGTCAGGGGGAGTAGCCAATCTGGTTCCGTGGTACAACGGCGAATCCTCTTACTATACCTCACTGTTGGGGCCCACCTGAATGCATGTGATTTATCCACGCCGTCCATTCATTTTTCCATATCATTTTAGTGGTTGAACCTAAAATTAATTAATATCCAAAGCCTTAAAATAAGCTCGCCAAATGGATGGACGATTTGGATATAAAACATACCTGCGAGGCTGCGATTCTCTTTCTCTCTTCCACACAGAGGATCATTTCTCTCTCTCTCTTTCCTTCTTTCTCTCTTCCACACCTAGGATCATTTCTCAATATATATCTCTCTAGCAGAGATATCCAAGCTCTAGATATAGAGAGATAAAGAGAGAGAGATAGAGAGTACAATGGGCGGGATTTTTTGGTGCCGAACCTAAAATCTAAGCGATAAAAGTTTATATATATATATATATATATATATATATATATATATATATATATATATATATATATGGTTCGGATCGGGTCGGTCCGATTCGGATCCAATCGGATCGAATTTCGAATCGGGTCAGTTCGGAACAGGGCTTACCCGAATTCAATTCGAAAATAATTCGGATCTGGATCATGCTACCCGATCCTGACCGATCTTAACCATCGGTTCTATTCGAATTGGGTCTGATCGGGTCTGATCGGGCCGAATCCACTGGTTCGGGTATAAAATGCCTAGCTCTACTCACTCATTTCAAAAGAGGTGAAAGAATGTAATAATTACTTTTTTACAGTGATTTACAACAATTTACCTGTATTATGGAAAACTAAACAGGCCCTTATATCCCTCTCATTTTTAGGATCAAGAGATAAAATGATCTTTAAAAATGGATGAGCAGAATGGATGAAACACATACATCATGGTGGGGCCCACAAAACACCGACCACCAGCCACGAGGCTGGTGGTTGGGGGAGTAACCAATCTGTTTCCCAATTTTGGGCGTGGATGGAGTAAGACGAACATGAATGTCCTGTCCGGAGCTCTCTGGGACCCACCATAATATATTTTGTTTATCCATTCCATCCATTAATTTTAATAAATAATTTTAGTACATAATTCCAAAAATAAAGTATATTGAAGGCCTAAGAGGACCACATCATAGGAAGCACATGTGATTTAATCTCCATTTTTCCTACTGTGTGGTCTACTTTAGCCTTCAATACACCTGATTTTTAGTTTCCTGACCTATAATAATATTTCAAAATAGATGGACAGCTTAGATATAAAACATATATTTTTGTAGGCCCTATAGAGCCCTATAATAATATTTCAAAATAGATGTACGGTTTCGATATAAAACATATATTTTTATAGGCCCTATAGAGCCCTATAACCTAATCTTTTTTTCTTAGATCATTATAAAGTATCATGCAAAACATTAGGCGGGAACAAGGCTTGGGTTGACTACAAATTGGGCATTGCACTTCCACCATTAAAAACTTCTTGGCAACTGGAAAATTTTCGGATCAAGCTCATTATGTGGTCCCACTTGGATGAGGGGTCAGACCCAATTTCAGCCACATTCAAAACTCATGTTGGCCCCACCAAGTTCTTTTATATTTTTTTAGATGTCTTCACATAGTTTTAGATGGTATGGCCAACCTAAGTTTCGTATACGAATGATTTTTGAGATATCTCATAAGCTAAAGGGGACACAACAAAACTATGTGTATCATGTCCCACCTTATTCCATGTCTGTATTAACTTATAAACAGGTTGGATCTCAAATAAACATCGTGGCGGGCCCTAAGAAGGTTTCAATAGTGGGTGTCACTATCCCACTCTTTTCTATGGTGGGTCCACTTGAACTTTGGATCTTCCCCGTCAGTTAGATGCACCATTCCATGGTGGGCCACGACCTTAAAAAATAAAGTCAATCCATGACTTGTCATGGGTGGGCCACACCACATACTATAGTTGAGAGGGTTACCCTCCCATTAAAACATTCATAATCATTTATTGGACCCACCTAGATGTGGTTCATAGATCCAACCCATTCATTACGTGTGTCCCACTTGGACGAGGAGTCACACCAAGTTTCATACACATCCAAAACTCATGTGGGCCCCACCAATTAAATGCTTTTATATGTTTTAGGGATGTCTTCGCATAGTTTTAGATGTTATGGCCCACCTGAGTTTCGTATACGACTGATTTTTGGACTTAAAGGGGACACATCAAATGCATGGTGTTGATGTTCTACACACATCATGGTGGGGTCCACACAAATTAACCTCATGGGAAGTTTCCATAAAATGACCATATAGTACCATTTCACTATTTAGGTAACTCCTTCGTGGGTGTTACACTAACCGTGTAGGGTCCACCTTGATATATTTTATGTATATCGACACCGTCCATATATTTTTCCATCATATATTTAGGATGTGATTTGAAATCATAAGAAAATAATCTCAGGTGGGCCATACCAATCAAAACAATGATGAATAACTTTTAAAAACCTTTTGAAGGCCACAAAAGTTTTGGATCAATTTGATCTTTGTAGTTTACCTTCATCTAGATCTTCTTTACATTATCAACAAGTTAGATTGCAAATAAACATTACTAAAACCTTACGATGGGCTCTTTATAATTTTTAATGTTGAGGTACTATATTATCTTTCTTTCCAGTGGTGTGGCCCACTTAAGATTTAAATCTACATAATTTTTTATACCCGGCCCAAAAATGGGTTGGAGAAATATAGGGGCGGCAAGGATATATAACACATCATCAAAATCTCACTTTTGTTATCTAACTTTTCAATTTTTCTTGTCAAAATACAAAATCTAGTTTTCTTTCTTTATATATATATATTTACAATTTATCAATTTTTTCACAAATTTGTTTAATTTCTTAAATTTTCTTTTTCAAAATATCATTTTAAAAATATCACTTTAGTTATATAACTTTTCAATTTTTCTAGTCAAAATACAAAATCTAGTTTTCTTTTTTAAAAAATATATTTTTTTTTTCAATTTGTCAAATTTTTCACAATTTTGTTTAATTTTTTAAATTTTCTTTTTCAAAATATCCATTTTTTATCGAAATCTTGTTATATAACTTTTTAATTTTTTTGTCAAAATACAAAATCTAGTTTTCTTTTTTCAAAAATATATATTTTTTTACAATTTGTCAATTTTTTCACAAATTTGTTTAATTTTTTATATTTTCTTTTTCAAAATATCATTTTTTTTATTGAAATCTTTTTTTTTTTTTTCAAAGTTATCAACACTATTCAAAGTTCTTAATATTTTTTTTCAAAATGTAGATTTTTATAAAATCACATTTTTTTAAAAAAACAACATTGTTAATTATTTGTTCTATGCTTCTTAACTATTTTCTATTGCAAGTCATACCTGAGCATTAGAGACGGTTAAGGACCGTCTCTAATACAGACGGTCTTCCACAGTCCTAGAAGACGGCTAAGGACAGTCTCTAATAGAGACGGTCTTTGACAATCTCTAATAGAGACGGTTTTTAATAGGGTGTCTCTAATACAGACGGTCTTCCACGGTCCTAGAAGACGGCTAAGGACAGTCTCTAATAGAGACGGTCAGTAACGGTCTCTAATAGAGACGGTCATTGACGATCTCTAATAGTGACGGTCTTTGACAATCTCTAATAGAGACGGTTTTTAATAGGGCAATAAGACGGCTAAGGACCGTCTCTAATAGAGACATTCAGTAACAATCTCTATTAGAGATGGTCATTGACAGTCTTTAATAGAGACGGTCTATGACAGTCTCTAATAGAGACGGTCATTGACAGTCTCTAAAAAGAGACGATTTTTCACAGGGCAATAAGACGGCTAAGGACCGTCTCTATTAGAGACGGTCTTTGACAGTCTTAGATTACAAGTAAAAGACGGCCAATGACCGTCTCTAATACGGACGGCCAGTGACCATCTCAGATGACCGCATATAAGACGGTTGAAGACCGTCTCTAATGCGGACGGTCTTTGATCGTCTCAGATGAGGTATATAAGACGGTCAAAGACTATCTTAAATTATTTAGGGTCGCAGAACATTTAAAGACAATATTAGGGATAGTCAGGAGCCATCCCTAATTTTAGAGACGGTTTACGGGCCGTCTCTAAAGCGTCTTTAAAGCAAACAATTTTAGAGACGGTCTCTAAATCCGTCATTTTTTTTCCATTTTTCACGTAGTGGTAAGGTGTGTATAAGTTTTTTTTTTTTGGAAGGTCCCGATACTTTACCATTTCAGTGCTTTGGACGCCTTTGATTTTCAAGTCTTCAATCTTGAATCTTCCTTGGGGCTCTCTAGACTCTATGACTCACAACTCATGCTAATTGACAAAATAACGCACTTACACCCTGACCAGCAGCCTAACCACCATGAAAAATGGTTGTGGAGACAAGCCTATGGCAGACTGCCACTATTTTCTTGTGCATAGAGGAGCTCGAACCCAACTTTGGCTCCCATCATCGTTAATGGCTGAAGCCACCTTTGATCACTATTCATGGCCACCACACCAATCGTCTAAATTAAAGGTCCATGACAACCATTGAATCCAATGACCAGTGGTTGTGAGGGCGGCACTGTAATAGGACAAGGGCGGTAGCAAAAGGTTTTGGGACCTTATGAGCTGTTTGAGATGGGTTTCTGCTGGTGTTACAGGGGAGATCGACAATCATCGCCGGTAGCTATGGATTCCAATGAACGTTCGCCATTTTCCTAATGGCATAGGCAGTGGTGATGGCTAGGGTTTTTTGAACTAAAGTTGTTGGACAGTTTGGAGGTTCTTTCTCGATGCCATCTAGAAAATCAAGATTTTTAAACAAAGTTATTGGACAATTTAGAGCTTCTTTCTTAATGCCATCAAAATAATTCAGTTTATTGACTTGGAGTTGTTGCACATTTTGAGTTCCTTATTTGATGCCATCAAGCTGTCTTCGATGCCATTGAAGACAATTCAATGGGATCAAAATTGAACTGTTTTTTTTTTTTCTTTTTTTTTAAACAGATTTCTTCCTACAACCACTTACTAGCATTTCTTGAATAGGTTTTTCCTATTGTATTTGGCTAGATAGAAGGTCACGTTTTGTAAGGTGTGTATAGATTTTTTTAAAGAGGTCCTGTTACATTGCCATTTCAGTGTTTTCGATGCCTTAAATCTTTGAGTCTTTAGTCTTAAATCTTCCTTGGGCCTTTTCGGACTCTATAACTTACAAATCACACTAATTCACAAAATATAGTACTTACAATCTCCCCCCTTGTCAATTACGTGACAAAAATCTAACAAAACTTATACAACCTAAAAACACGTAACTTTACATGACTTATCATAAGATTTACAAATATAAGATGACTCAAGACATTTACAATGTACTACTTTGTGCAACTTCTCTGTATGCACTCTTCATTGCTCCCCCTAAGTCTCTGCACCACAAGTGTTAACAAAAAAAAAATACAACATAACACACGGTTGAAGTATGTTTCTCCCTTGTCAATGATTGAAAAATGATATTTATATAAGCATGTATGATCAAGTTAAGCTCGGAAATATGTGAAGCCATACATCATAAAGAGGAAAGAGACAATACACATTTTAACACATACAAATCTCAAGCATGAAAATAATGTATAATATAATGAAAATAAGCATTTATTCACAAAAAAGTAAAATCCAAAAGGTACATACTATATCATCTTCGGTTAAACAAAAAGTAGTAGAAGATTGAAATGGTCAAACACAAAAATATTAGACCCCTATAACATAACTTTCCCTAACTAGAGGGTCCGGGTCCTGAGCCGGAGACATCACTGTAGCGGCATGTTAGTACGATCAAGATCTCCTGTGTTGTCTTCTTTAGGGAATGCAACATCTGCTCCAACTAAGTCAGACACTCTCTGTGATGAGTTTTCTTTGCTCGAATCTCTGCCCGTGCTATAAGTATCTCTTCAAAGCAATTCAGTGGTTGAGTGGTGTGCCTAGAAGTAGGAGCATTTTGGGTGGTCTACTGTGATGGTTCCTATGCCGATGTGACTCCCACGCTCATCTGCTCCTCACCTCCAGCTGCAAGGATATCCATATCATTGTCGTGTGTGCCATTGCTGGGGCAGGGAGGTGCATCTTCTTAGTATTCTTGATGGTGATCCTCTATGTTAGAATGGGTACGTCCGAAGTCGGTGAGAACCCACACTCCCGAGCCGGGAGAGAGATGAGGTGGCCAAGCAAAAGATATGTGGGCCGACTCTCCCACATGAGGTGCGCAAGATGATGTAAGATAATGGTTGGAAGGCACAAGCAGACCCCCATCCACACACTATAGCTGATGTTTACTATGAATGAGGTAAGATCAACTCTATTTGTCCCATGTGGATAGACATTCATGGAAAATATGGAATGGAGAAGGTGGAACTGGCTCAACATGGTAGATGACCTCAATGCATTATCGTGAATCCATAGCTCATCCCTCCCACTGCATAAGAATTTGGGCATCATGACCCAAACTGCAAGGGAGGCGAGGTCATGATCAGGTGTAACACCCCAAATTTTGGCCAATCTGGGATTTGACATCCTTAGGCAGTGGGTCAACTAAAACACCTAAAAAATCGCTCAGAACCCAATTCCATAGCCAAAGAAATCACTTAGGATTAATTCCTTTAGAAACTAAGCATAAGTTAGCTAGCGCAACGCTGGAGTAGCTGGGAAATAGTCCCTGATCACTTTAAATACGTTCTACAAGACCCAAATCGAGTAGAACCAACGACTCTATAATACTCTATAACCTCGGATCAAACTCTAAGCAGGTTTATTCTCTGGACCACTTTGAAATTTTGTATTGGATATAGACCGCGCGTCGAAAGTCCGATGCCTCCTATCTTAGACCGTTAGAACCACCTAGCTGGACTTGACAATCATTTCGAAAATCAAGTCGAACAGATAATCACAGGCTATTTCATTGAGCCCGGACCGAAGAGAGTGCGAATAGGGACAGAATTGGAATTTCAAATTCAAATCTGGCACATGACTTGACGCGTCAGTATTAAGCGTTCTGACAGTCAGAATTCAGCCAGATTACACCCTCGGATCAGGAGAAATTTCTATTTTATATCATGAGACTTTCAGCCCTGATTTATGTGCGGTGACCGCTGAACTAAAACTGGTCCGCCACGTGCGATCTGCGGATCCAGCCAGACTGAAAACTTAATACGTGCTAGATCTGGTATGCATGAGCTTAAGTCCGATCGCATTCGGCCAGGGGACCACTAGAAAGCATCTTTTGAACCGAAACAGCCCCGAATTGGATATGCACTAAGTGAACTTTGTACCGGAGCCTATTTTCGGCATTTTTGGGCTTATAAAAGGGGTTGAAACCCTCACTCCTCTCTCCCATCCGAATTTGAGAGAAACCTTAGATTGGGAGAGAGAAAAGGTGAGAGTTTGTGAGTGAGATTAGGGGAGATTTTTTCCGTCTTCGTGCCACCTGTTGCTAGTGCCTAAGCAACACCTCCTGATCACCAAGCTGGTGATTCTTCCACATTTTCAGGTATGAAACAACCCTAGAAGTTGCTGATTTAAGGTTCACTAGGATTCATAACTTTTTAACCAATAGATCTTGTAAAACAGATTCTCTTATCACCGTAGACGAAACGTATACGCTCCGTTCAAATTTACGCATCCATAAGAGACTAGGTGAGGATTTTAGACGCTTTGATTGACGGTTTCCAATGATTTCAATGTCGTTTAATAGTAGATTATTGACGGCATCGCCGTTTGACATGTACAACATGCTATCCGTTTCCTGTTTCGTAAATCAACGAAGAATATGAGATTTAGGGCATTTTAGTCATTTGTAAGAAGTACTGATTACATTCATATTTTGCTGATGTGATTGACATGGTTTGTTGCCGCATTAGGAAGTTAGGAATACGTGCATAATTAGTTTGGTGAAGAGATTCACCTAATTGCGCACTTCGGGTCGACATACTATATGTAGACTTAAGTGTGTAGTGTATGTGTTTGTATAAATGCTTGTATTAGTATGTATTGAATTAAATGATGTTATGAAATAGTTTGAGATTGATTTCTCAATTAATATGCTGACCTAAATGATTTCCTACATGTTGACTATATGCATGATTTCATTACATGCATGAAATATATGTGCTTGAAGATTTACTTAAGTTGTATGTTATAACATGTGTTAACATGCTCACATGATTGTATTTCAATTCCAATACTCCTACATAAATTGCTGATGTGATTCCATAATTGTTTGGGACTAGACTTAGTCCAGGCAGTCGATAACCGAGCGAATTCGTGGCTGGCTGGTCTTGGCCACGAACGACGTGCCGATGAACGCGAGTCGTGTTTGGAGTTGGCGGCAGTGGTTAGGCCACGCAAAGTGTTTCACGCACTTCATGTCGTTCGACTTGCGATACGCTCGTGCTAGTCGAGCCCGTCAAGTAACCCGACTGGCCGTTGTATGTTCACCCTGCATGAGTCATAACTGCTTGAACCTAGGGTACTGAACTTACCATTGTAAACCCTGTTAACCATGGTACCTCGATCAATGAAGACTCATGAGCCGGGCATGGTGGTATGGGACATCGTGGTCGAGCTGTCGGCCTACGCTGGGGCCACAAACCTTCCCGTAGTGACCAGTGAGCACCTATGACTCGTGAGCAGATTATGGTGATATGGGACACTATATTCTTGCTCTCGGCCTACATTGATAAGGTGATGGGGGAGCGGTGCAACGAGTGCGAGCAACAGCCCTGACAGCCCCTTGTAGTGACCGCGAGCGTATTATGAGTCTACGGGAGGCGACGACCCTTTCGTAGCAGTAGAGTACAGTAGGCCTGTATTGATAAGGTGATGGGGGAGCGGAGCAACGAGTGCGTGCAACAGCCCTGGCAGCCCTTGCAGCGACCTACAAAATATACCTCGTATGAGATTACTAGGAGTGACGACCCCAGACAGGATCTGTGTTGGGATTGATACAAGGGAGGTACCTTAGTTTCCCAATCCTGCTGTTTGAATGGACTAATAACAACTCAGAAATCATATCACCATAACATTGCATGTGCCTGAAAGATGTGGAGCACTTGAGGGATGATTGCATGCCGCGGTCGTAAGATGGTGCCGTATGAGAGAGATCGTCGGTGAGGGTATACATCACGTCATGTCATATTGCATTAACAACAGTATTAGGATTGTTTGATTTACTGCTTTACTATTATCGCATGATTGATTTGATAACATGCTAATCTCTGCTCTCTTATCCCACTGAGTTGATCACTCACTCCCACGTTACGGGATGGTGTTTCCGAACACCCACCAGTCCCTATTGTGATTGCAGATGATGGCGGGGCCTGCGAGGCGGAGCTGGACTTGATGATGAGGAGGAGGATCTCTCCTTTATGCGTGTTCTGATTGTCGGGATTACAGGGAGGTTGATTAGATACCTGGACACTTGTCATTTTATATTTTTAGAACACTCATGTATATCCTTTTGGTTTACTTTTGGAGTATACATGTATGTATACAACCTGGTAACATATTCATACTCTGGAGACATACAACAGTTTATATATGTTATACATACTAACACAGTCTTCCGCTTGTAAATTTAACCGTCTCTGGAGCGTGATATGCTGTTTTAGCTTAATCTCACTCATGTTTAATACATTATCATAGACAACATTCAATCATACATATCTATGTTGCATAAATAACATTTTGGAACTCGGGAGTTGGGTTTTTGCTCGACCCCCCGATTTTTGGGATGCTACATCAGGTTGGGTCTCTCGAGATAATGAAACACCGATTAGTATGGGAATATGTGCTGGTGTGATTTTGATGAGATGACTACCAACATATACTTCAAGGGGGGGGGGGGGGGGATTGGGTTCAAGTGTGGGGTTTCTATACTTGGATAAGAACTTGTATACCTACTTCATTTGAGTCATACCTCCAAACTTTAATACATTTTCCCAGCCTATGGACTTTAACATACTGCCTATGCCGTAAGGTTGGACACATGCAACAATGACATTTTGTTTAAATATGATTTTGCAACCCTTGTATTTTCCAATAACTTGTCGGTCAAGGGTGTCTTAAGTACAACGAGCTCCTCTATTGGATCGGAATGAGTCGGTGAAGGCTGTGGCGATGACGAGCGACGAGTTGCTTGATTTGCCCTCCAAGGCGCCAACTTCTTGACCAGAGTGGGTCAAGAGGTTTCACCAACAGCCAAGGCCTTTCCCTTGTTATGTTTGGGGTTTCTATACTTGGATAAGAACTTGTATACCTACTTCATTTGAGTCATACCTCCAAACTTTAATACATTGTCCCACCCTATGGACTTTAACATACTGCCTATGCCATAAGGTTGGACACATGCAACAATGAAATTTCATTCAAATACGATTTTGCAACCCTTGTATTTTCCAATAACTTGTCGTTCGAGGGTGTCTTAGGTACGATGAGCTCCTCTATTGGATTGGAATGAGTTGGTGAAGGCTGTGGTGATAACAAGTGACGAGTTGCTTGATTCGCCCTCCAAGGCGCCAACTTCTTGACTGGAGTGGGTTAAGAGGTTTCACCAACATCCAGCGCCTTTCCCTTGTTATGTTAAGGGTTTCTATACTTGGATACGAACTTGTATACCTACTTCATTTGAGTCATACCTCCAAAATTTAATACATTGTCCCACCCTATGGACTTTAACATACTGCCTATGCCATAAGGTTGGACACATGCAACAATGACATTTCGTTCAAATATGATTTTGCAACCCTTGTATTTTCCAATAACTTGTTGGCCGAGGGTGTCTTAGGTCAACGAGCTCCTCTATTGGATCAGAATGAGTTGGTGAAGGCTGTAGCGATGACGAGCGACGAGTTGCTTGATTCGCCCTTCAAGGCACCAACTTCTTGACCGGAGTGGGTCAAGAGGTTTCACCAACAACCAGGGCCTTTCCCTTGTTATGTTTGGAGTTTTATACTTGGATAAGAACTTGTATACCTACTTCTTTTGAGTCACACCTCCAAACTTTAATACACTTTCCCACCCAATGGACTTTAACATACTGCCTATGCCATAAGGTTGGACACATGCAACAATGACATTTCGTTCAAATATGATTTTGCAACCCTTGTATTTTCCAATAACTTGTCGGTCGAGGGTGTCTTAGGCACGAAGAGCTCCTCTATTGGATCAGAATGAGTCGGTGAAGGCTGTGGCGATGACGAGCAACGAGTTGCTTGATTCGCCTTCCAAGGTGCCAACTTCTTAACCGAAGTGGGTCAAGAGGTTTCACCAACAGCTAGGGCCTTTCCCTTGTTATGTTTGGGCATTTTAGCAATGATTTGGGTTTCACAAAGATAACTCAGTTGACCTTCCTAAGTTTTGATTAAAAAAATTAAAGATAGCACAAATATGAAATATGGAAATGTGGGAATGTGTGGGATGTAGTGCGATGAGACTAGGTTTGATTAGTTTCGAAAGGAGATTTTGTAGCTCAAGCACACTCGAATTCAATGAAATAAGTGTGTAAATGAATGAAAGTAAGACAATCTAGGAAAGAAATAGATACATTTAACCTACCAACCCAAGACGAACGGAGCAAGAGGAGATTCAGAGCTGATGCAAGATGAGGACCAGAGTTGAAAGAGGAGAATCAGTGCTAGAAGCCCTAAAAGCTTGCTTGGATAGTGAGTATGGGGGTTTGGTGCTAAAAAATACCCAAATGTAGAATTGAAAGAGGAACACCCAAACTTTATTTTTCAACTGTGTATATGGCACATTTCTGACTTAGGTGTATGTAAAATTTGAAATTTAATATTCATAATTGCATACCCAAACAAGACAAAAAATGAAAATAATACGGAAAAGAATTAACTTACAAAATGAGATACAAATCCTCAAATTTGTTAATAAGTCATGAAAAACTAATAATTATTTATGTAGCACATACGCCATTGGACTTTTGGAGATCTCCAAAATGATTTGCATCTAGGGATTTTGTCAATATATAAACTAATTGACTTTCAGTATGCTCATAATCTAAAGATATGATATGCTCCTCAACAAGCTCTCAAATAAAATGATGCCAGATATGTATGTGCTTTGTCCTCAAATGTTAAATTTGATTTTTTGAGATATTAATAGCACCAATATTATAAGAAAATAGTGTCATTGTAGTTTATCCAATACAATTATCTATCGATATTTGTTTCATCTATAGAAGCTGGGCACAACAAAATCCCACTGCAATATATTCAGCTTCGGCGGTGGATAATGAAATGGAATTTTATTTTTATTTTTTATTTTTTTACTATGCTAAGATACTAAGCGTTTCCTATGTAAAAGCACCCACCGCTAGTCAATTTTTTGTTGTCCACATTTCCAACCTAGTTGGCATGTAAGTACCTGACAATTGTGGTTGACATGTCAAATGGGTACTAGAGGCCAAAATTTGTGGTCCCAACCACATATGTAATGATTATCTTCACACCGCTTATATATGATTCTTTGGGGTCAGCCTGAAACTGAGCATGTGCTCCTACACTAAAAGCTATATCAGGATGACTCACTGTGAGATAGAGTAGGCTCCCTATCATGCTACGATACAAGTGTTGATCCACATTTTTTCCAGATATATCCTTGGATAACTTCAGTGTGGTGCTCATATGTGTGTGATTTGTACAACCATACTCAAGTCCAAACTATTTTAGTAATTCTTTTGCATACTTAGTTTGGCTTACAAAAATGTCATTTTCGAGCTACTTGACTTGTAAGCCTAAAAAGAAATTCAGTTCTCCCACCATGTTCATTTTAAATTTAGATTGCATCAAGTGGGAAAACTGATGAGCCATTTTCTCACATGTGGAATCAAACACTATGTCATCCACATAAATCTGCACAATGGGTATGGAATCCTCGATCTTTTAAACAAAGATTATTTTATCCACTCTCCCTAGTGACTTGTAGTCAATCAATAGTTTAGTTAACTATTCATACCACACACGTGGGGCTTGTTTAAGACCGTAAAGTGATTTTTTTAATCTGTACACTTGATGAGAATATTTGGAATCAACAAATCCCTTTGGTTGTTCAATGTATATTTCTTCCTAAACTACCCCATTTAAGAAGGTACTTTTTACATCAATATGAAATAATTTAAATTGTAAAGCACAAGCTATGGACATAAGGATTTGAATAGACTCAAGTCACGCTACAGGGGCAAATGTTTCATCAAAATCAATTCCCTCAATCTGAGAGTAGCCCTACGCAAGTAGCCTAGCTTTATTTCTCATTACATTGCTAGATTCATCGGATTTATTTTTGTATTTCCATTTGGTCCCGATGATATTTGTGTTTTGTGGCCTAGGAACTAGCTGCCACACCTCATTTCTCTCAAATTGTTGTAGATTTTCTTGCATAGCTAATATTCATCTTGTAGAGCTTCTACAATATTTTTCGATTCAATCTTAAAGGTGAAGCAGAAATGACTATGTATGATCTCAAGTTGTCTTTTGGTTTTCACACTAGTACTAGGATCTCCAATGATTTGATTAAGAGGATGATCTTTATGATGGGGCTTTCCTCCTCAGGTCAGAGATGTGGTGTAGTTCGGATGTCAGAAATAATGGAATCACCGTGCTGCTTGACCAGTCGAGAGCATTCCTCGACCGGTCAAGTGAATAGTGCTCGACCGGTCGAGGGTCACTCGACTCAAAGTCCAGCGAGCTCAGTGAATAGTACTTGACCAGTCGAGTGAACAGTATCAACCAGTCGAGGACTCTGTTCGACCAATCGAGGTTACGCAGATTTGAATTCGGATCTTGTGCGGACTGTGGAAATCTGAGGCCCTTTCGCAAGGAGTGCAAAAGACAGTTTCTTAAACTATAGATAAAGGTGTCTAGGGCCACTCTAGGTAATGCAAGAGGATTTCCTAAAGCTTTGCAAGGGTTTACTAAAGATTTTAGTGCTATCAAAGGTGTGAGAGAGAGGGGGAGAGAGAGAGAGAAAGCTTGTGGAAGGGAGGTTATGCTCGTAGAGGTGATCTACTGTGCACTTGACATCTCAGCACTTTTACGTCCTCGTGATTGGTAGGATCTCTCTAATTTTCTTTTATTCTCTTATTGTTTATCCACTTTTGTGTGAGTGAAGAAGGTTGTAACATTCTACTTCATAGTGGACTGTTGATCTAGACGAGGTCCCATGGTTTTTACCTCTTTGAGGGTTTTTCACATAAAAATATCTTGTGTGGTATAGTTTATGCTTTGATTTATTTCAATGCTTTATTATCCCATAATTCTAGTTTGATTTGGGAGGCTAGATTATAAGGTTTTGTACAAGGCCCCCAACAAAGTGGTATCAGAGACAAGTTCATTGAACGGAGTGGGATCAGTTTTGAATTATGGAAGGTGGCTCATTAAGGATGATCAGCCTCAATGGTTCTAACTGGACTATATGGAAGGCTAAGATGGAGGACTTGCTTTATTACAAGGACTTACATTCTCCAATTTTAGCCATATCAACAAAATCTAAGGATGTGTCTGATGATGATTGGAAGAAGTTGGATCAAAAGGCGATGGGGTTTATCAGACAATGGTTGGATGATTCTGTGTTCCACCATGTGTCTACGGAGACCTCATCTGCTAGCATATGACTGAAATTGGAAGGGTTGTATGAGAGAGAGACAACCGATAATAAAATCTTCGTGATAAGATGACTTGTGAATCTTAAGTTCAAAGATGGTGGTTTTGTGGCTGAGCACATGAATGAGGTCAGCAATATAGTGAACCAGCTCTCCGCTATAAAGATGGTCCTGGATGATGAATTGCAGGCTTTGTTATTGCTTAGTTCATTGCCTAACGGTTGGGAGACATTGGTGGTGTCTCTAAGTAACTACGTGTCAGACGAAAAGGTTTCCATGGAACAGGTAACCAGTTGTCTCTTCAATGAGGAGACAAGGAAGAAGTCTCAGGGGTCTACTCAGCAAGAGGCTCTTGTGACACCAGAACAAGGGAGAGGAAAGAACAAAAAGGGCAGGAAGGCCCGAGATAAATCAAGAGGCAAGTCAAGTACCGAAAAGGATGTTAAATGCTAGAATTGTGTCAAGAAGGGCCACTATAAGCATGAATGTCATAAGAATAAGAACGATAAGAAAAGAAAAGTAATTGAGAAGGAAGATGAATCAGATTCCACCATGGTCGCTTCAGATGGCGACATTTTAATTATTCTTTCATTAGATCATAATGTTTGTCTCATGGCTACGAGTCAGGACACCGACCGGGTGATTGACTTGGGAGCCTCTTTTCATGCGACTCCATACAGGGACTTCTTTACAAGCTACAAGTCAGGTGACTATGGGACCGTGAAGATGGGAAATTCTGGCGTATCGAAGATTATAGGGGTCGGTGGTATTTATGTGAAGACCGATGTGAGCTGCACATTGGTTCTCAGGGATGTGAGGCACATTCCACACCTTCGCCTTAACTTCGTGTTGACAAGAAGGTTGAATGATGATGGCTATGAAAGTCGGTTTACTGGTGGGAGCTGGAAGCTCATTAAGGATTTGTTAATCGCAGTTATAGGAAAGAAGTGTTGCACCATTTACAAGGTAAGTGTTAGTGTGTGCATGGGTGGGTTGAACACAGTGGAAGATTCAGCTATTGACATGTGGCACAGGCGTTTAGGCCATATGAGTGAAAAAGGGCTTCAGGTACGAGTGAGGAAGCAGCTCCTTCCAGACGTGATAAGTATACCTCTCAAAACCTGTATTGATTTTTTTATTAGGGAAACAACATAGAATTTGATTTGTTAAAATTGCTTCTCATGTTAATAAAGTGTATGCATTAAATTTGGTTTATTCTGATGTTTGTGTTCCTGTAAGGACAAAAACCTTGGGTGGGGCATTATATTTTGTCACTTTTATAGATAATGCATCTAGGAGGGTTTGGGTTTATGCTTTTAAATCCAAGGACGAGTTCTTTAGTGTATTTAAATTATTTCATGCTATGGTCGAGAGAGAGACAGTTAGATCATTGAAGTGCATCCGCACTGACAATGGTGATGAATACATTGGCGACTTTCATGAGTATTGTAAGTCTTTGGGTATACGGCATGAACAAATGATTCCCAAGACCTCCCATAATAATGGTGTGGCTAAGCGAATGAATCGCACCATTATAAAGAGAATTAAATGCATGTTATCCCATATGAAATTGCCCAAGACGTTCTGCGGAGAAGTAATGTACACAGTAGTGTATCTAATAAACAAGTCTTCATCAGACCAGTTGAATGGAGAAGTACCTGAGAAGGTGTGGAGTAGACAGGATCCATTGTATAGTCATCTCAGGGTATTTGGATGCATGACATCTGTTCACGTACCAAGGGACGAGAGGTCCTAGCTCAATATAAAGATTAGGCAGTGTGTGTTCTTAGGGTACGGTGATGAAAAGTTCGTCAAGAGAAGCAGCTTGTCAGGAGCAGAGATGTGTTTTTCTTTGAAGATCAGTGTATAGAAGACATTGGTAAGCCAGAGAAGAACCAGCTTATTTCATGTGAGCTAGAGGACATGGATCTGATTATTCCTCCTGTGATGCCTGATGACAGGGGAGTATAGCAAGGTGCAGGGGACGAGGGAGTTCCTTCAGAAGATGGACCAAGGGAGTAGCCCCCACTTGATCCACCTATTGAGCCACAGGTGAGGAGGTCATCTAGGGACAGATAACCATCCAAGAGGTACTCATCGCATGAGTACATTATGTTGACTGATGGGGGAGAGCCAGAAGATTATTCTGAAGCCATAGTGGACGAGCATAACGGGGAGTGGTTGCAATCTATGTAAGAGGAGATAAATCCTTGCATAAGAACCACACCTATGATATGGTGAAATTACCTAAGGGAAAGAAAGCTTTGAGTAATAAGTGGGTGTTCAGAAAGAAGGTTAAGCAGAGGAATTCATAGATGAGGTTCAAGGCCAGACTTGTGGTGAAAGGGTTTGGTCAGAGGAAAAGTATAGACTTCAAGGAGATATTCTCACTAATGGTGAAGATGACATCCATATGGGTGTTACTTAGGTTGGCGGCTAGCATGGATCTAGAGATAGAGCAGTTAGATGTTAAAACTATCTTCTTCCATGGTGATCTGGAAGAATAGATCTACATACACTAACTAGAGGGGTTCGATGTCAAGGGAAAAGAACATATGGTGTGTAGGCTGAGGAAAAGCTTGTATGGGCTGAAACAAGCTCCACGATAATGGTACAAGAAGTTCGACTCATTTATGTTCAAGCATGGGAATGACAGAACAGAGTCGGACCACTATGTGTTCACGTGCAAGTTCTCAGATGGTGATTTTCTTAGTTCTACTGTTATACGTTGATGACATGTTCATCATGGGAAAAGACATCAAGAAGATAGATAGGCTGAAATAGGATATCACGCCGCAAACCCAGAAATCGGATTCATAGGAATTCCGATCACCGAATTCGGTGCCGACAACCTCTGTAGTACCCCATTCTCAGCTCCTAGCGTTCACACGCCAGATTCTGATCCTAAGATCCTACAAGGAGGATTTTTTTATACATTTAACTCATAATAAGCATAACCACAAGATTACCCAATTCACAAAGGCAACATCATCATCACATATCCACTAATATAATCATTTGAGTACAATGCTGAAAGGGAAATACACAAATAAAAAATCAAGCTCCAGAAGACCACTGCAAGCTCCAAGCTTAACACTGCTACAACCTAACATCACCTGCACGCATCTAGCTTATAGAAACCTTAGAGGGTGGTGTACGTGTGTGCACAAGGTAAGTGCCAAGTATTCAATGCAATGTCATAATCATATAATGTGGAAATAGGCGCAAGGTCATGAATAATACGTTATCAGAGTAAGCGAAAATACTGACAAATCTATGAGTCAATAATATTAGAATACGCAATACAGATCAACTCGCAAATGAGGAGTCATAAAGAACCAAAATATTAAATGCCAGAGATGCAATGCAATATACAAATTCCTGATGAGTTCACGAATAAAGTCAGCTGTATCTAGATTATATAAAAGCAGAAACACAGTAACCCAAAATGCCATATGCCGCGGATGTAATGCAATATGCAGTGCGAATAAAATGACCATGCTGGAGGGTGAAGTCGGGATGATAGTAAGTAGTATCACAGGCCATGGGTCCATCACAAGGGACTTCTATCCAAACCAGTCCCATACCTAAATTTGGATAGTCAGACTCGATGTGGTAAACTCCTGATCTCAGGTTAGTCATGTACCTCAACCAAAATCCTGGCCATTGCGAAAGCACACGTAACAAATAGTTGTGCACCACCAACCCAATGGATAGTGCATGAATGAATGAATGAGTATGCAACTACTGCTCAATAAGTCTACATATCAATATTGTTCATCTCTGGGATCATCTTCAGAGTTTAGTACACTCCAAATGGCACTGCCCCTCTCCTAGTAACATAGTCTAAGTGAGCGTAAGAAACCTCACTATTTGGCTGGCTAATAGTCTGTCAATACCTATCCGGCACGTCGATAGCTGACCCATTTACGAGCTGGTCAAACTCAGCCTAGCTATGCTCCCTACTCTCTGGTGGGTAAAGCCACACCTCCTCCCAACCGACCATAACACAGTGGGAGATACGGTCTCCTGGTATTCGGCACTCAGGCGCTCATGTATCCACTTAGTCTCGACGTTGGGGCATTCTCTTGTACCAAGAGGGTTTAGGAATTTTCACCTAGGGCCATCCTTGGCAGCCCAATGCTAGAACAAATTTTTGATGTCCCGTCTGACCATCTACGATATACCTCTGGAGGCTACGACCCTGATGTCACTAGGTCATACAGAAATTATAATGCAAGAAGCACGAGTCATACAATTCAGTCATGCATTAATCTTGCGCATACCGTGCACTCATGTAAGATAACCTCTACCTATCAAGGAGTCTCATAATAATATGCTTAATGACATATGCAATGATTAACAACATCTCATAACAAACATGCAGATGATGTGTATGGGCATGTATGATGATGCTATGCTATCACATACTCATAATTGGTATCAATAAGTGACATCAACAATTAACCTCGATAATGTGGACATTTAACCAACATTGTCCCCAAGGAATGACCCACATAGAGCCTAACATATAGTGGACCCATGGCCTCACACAAGGATCAAATATACAATACCATGGGCCTCACTCAAGAGCTTAATACACATCACAATGAGCCCTTCACACGTCCTAACATATATTAGAATAGGCTTCATCGCCTAGCCCTCAATGCATCATAATGGGCGTTATCATATAGGCCTCATATACATACATTGGGCCTTAAACACAGGTTGAATATACATTGCAACAGGCCTCAAATACGGACCGCATATACATCACATTGGGCCTCGACAATTGGCCTCGATATTTGACCTCGATCTCAGAATCGACAATCAGTCACGATAATCAGCCTCGATCGCTAATCAGTAATCAACCATGACAATCAAATCGATCGATATTCAGCCTCGATAATCAGAATCGGTAAGCGGCCACAACAATCAGAATCGACAATCGGTCACAACAATCAGCCTCGATCACTAATCGGTAATTGGCCACGACAATTGGAATCAATCGATATTCGGCCTCGATAATCAGAATCGGCAATTGGCCACAATAATCAGAATCGATCAATGATCGGAATCGATAATCAATCACGACAATCAGCCTCGATAATCGGCAACGATGAGAATGGGCCTAACAAGGCTTAAGGGAAGGTCATAATGTGGACTTCCAACCATCATTGTCCATCAATGTGGACCTTTAACCAACATTGTTCCCAAGGAATGACGCTTATAGGGTCAATCGTATAATGGTTCCACGGTCTCACACAAGGGTCTAATACACATCATCGAGGGCCTCGCTTATGGGGCATATAAGCATCACATTGGGCCTTACTTATGGGCCAATATATATATATATAACATCGGGTCGTATTAACGGGCCAAATCAAATGGGCCAAATCAAATGGGTCGAGTCAAATTGGTCACATCAATTGGGCTGATCAAATGGGCCAATACAAATGGGTCGTACCAACAACACCCTTCAACCATTATTAAAGATTTTTTTAGAGCATTATTTTAAAAAAAAAATCATATACAAAGATTATTTGGACCATACCACAAATGGCAGTGGTGATGATGATTTCCACTGTCGAATTCCAGTGGATCCTACCATCGCACTTAATTTTCATCCAGTCTGTTCATAAGGTCATAAGGACCTGAACAGGAAAGGAAAATAAATATTATATTGAATCAAAACTTCTGTAACCCAAAAGGGATCTCAATGGTGGGCATTCAACTCCACTATTTTCTGTAGTGTGGTCCACTTGATACTAGACCTGTCTTATTTTTGGTCTCAGGCCATGAGATGAGGTGGCCAAATGGATGGATGATTTGGATGGATCACATATAAGAAGGTGGGTCTACATAGGTGGCAGTCCATCAAATGAATAAATGGTTTGGATGTAATACAAGCATCAGGGGTGGGGTCCACGTATGTGGCCAACCAGAGGATTGAATTTGCTTCATTTTTTTTATTTTTTGTCTCGAGCTAAAGACGAGCTCGCCAGATAAATGGACGGCGCGTATACAAACATATATCATGGTGGGCTCCACCCGTCCAGATTGTTGGATGGCTGGACCATTATTGTTGGTGGGTCCAACGTAACTAGGATGGATTGCGTGGGTAGAACGATACATCAAGGTGGGGCGTACAGCAGATGGATGAACGGTTAGATATAACACATACCTAGTGGGGTCCACAAGCTGCAGACGTCAGAGCTGCAGGATATATAATATATATTATATACTATATATTATAATATATTATATATAAGATATATTATATCTAAATATCTTTAAAATGCCCACAGTCCAGACCCTCTGGACGTTCTGGACTGTGGGACCTAACAAATCCATCATGGTGGGTCCACATGCGTGGCCCACCTCAATACATATACAATATATATAAATATATACATATATTAAATTATTATTATTATTATTCATCCAGTCCAGCGTCCCTGGACATTCGGATGGACGGTATAGATATAAACGTATGCATCGTGGTGGGGTCCACACACGTGGCCCACTAATATATAATAATATTAAAAAAGAGTCTCCAGCGTCAGGAAGAGATGGACAGCTGGAATAAAAAATACATGTAAAAAAGGGTGGGTCCCATGCTGCTGTGACCCAAAAAGGGTTTCAATGGTAGACGTTCAACCCCTGCTACTTTGAAGTGTGGTCCACCTGAGTCCCGTGAGTGGCTGATTTTTGGGGACACCCCATATATAAAGGGGACCCATCAAATGCATGGTGTCGATGTTCAACATATATCAAGGTGGGGCCTATAGTGGGGCCCATGGTCTTAACTCAATTTACAAGAAGCAGGAACTGCGGTGCCCTGGACAATGGACGTCAGCAGCTAGGCCGCCTTGGCCATATAAATTTTTTTTTATTTTAATTTTTTTTTATTTTCCTATAGTCTTTCATAGATGGGGCCCATATCAAGACAATCCACCCCATCTACTGGTTTTTATGGCTCATGGTCAACCCAAAGAGCCCAATATTCAGCAATTTCTAGCATCTAGAAACATTAGAGTGCGCCTTAACAAATTCACCACTATTAAAATAATTTTTTTTTATGGTGCGTCCCACTAGAGATTTGGATTGGCTTCACCTTTCGGCTCAACGCCTAAAATGATATGGGAAGTCGGCTTGGATTAGATCCATACATCAAAGTGAGGCCTGTATGAGTGGCACACCCAAAAACCTTGCTTTTAATGCATCCTAATGTCAGTTCACATTTCAATGAAAACCCGCCCAGTGTCAAGACGCCGGACGGTCGGCATACACTATTTCATCCAGGTGGGTCCCTCATGGATGTGGCCCACTTGAATGGGTCAACCTGATATGTGTGTTTTCCCATCATCCGGACCCTCCAAGGGCTAGCAAGGCGGGTTGGTCCCTATGTTTAGACAGTCATGAGGTCTATTTGATGGACAGTTTGGACACCACATACACTCACTAAATGGGCCACAAAATAAAGGAATGAGAGAGAGAGAGAGAAGCAACCACCTCAATATATTGAACTCCTCCTTCCTCCAAAAAGTCTTAGAGCTCCAAGGAGGTTGATTTAACGGTCGAGATGGGGTTTGGTGGGCTGGATTAGTAGGGAGATTGGATGGGAGATGGCTAGATCTTTGGGTTGATTGGACGTCCCAAGCTTGCAACAATGGAGGAAAAATGAAAAAGAAACATTAAGGGAGAGAGAGAGATGATGGCAATTAATGAGTTTGATTTATGGGGAAAAGGGAAGGGGTGGTTGCTTGTACGAAGTTAGGGCTAGGGGTAGGGTAGGGTGATGTCACCCTTAGGGTGACATCATAGTAATTATGTTTCTAAGGAAGTACAACAGCAGGGATAGGTGGGTCCCTCGATCAACAGTCGAGATAATGCATGGGCTGGATCTCATAATCTAAGCGTTGCATTGACGCACGAGATGCGTCGTCGTAACTGTAAGACATGTATCCTAGCCTGTACTGTTCCATAGGCTTTTGCGGTCTTCCCGGTAGAATTCTGGTGACCCGCGATCTGTTATTGGCAATTGAGCGTAATCTTGAATCGTGTCCCGTATTCCAGAATCAGCTTGACCCAAGACTTGTACCTTTGCAACTGTGTCGTCGCTGTGGTTTTGACGTTGCGTATTACATGCTGAGGCGATACCCGGGTGGAGATATGGGCCTGCGTTTAGTTCGAGGAAAATGTCGCGTGTAGCAAATACCAAGGGAATCTCTATGGCACATCACATCAATCCATCATTTCACAAGTCAAGTACACCACCCATGCTCCGTGCCACCTCACCCTTCATAAGTCAACTCTCTCTCTCCCCACCCATACCTTTTTTACACCATTTTCAAACTAACCCATACCTCCCCTTTCCCATCTCTTACAACAACCACACCTTATCAATCCATCCCATCCTTCCTCTCTCTCTCTCTCTCTCTCTCTCTCTCTCTCATTTTTCTCCATTTTATAAGCAAGCAACCCAATGTCCATGAGAGCTTCGCATGAGAGAGCTAGTGTGGCCCACCTTCCAACCTCCCATCTCCACCATCCAAAGTCCATCTAAACCATTGCAATCGTTTCCTTAGAGCTCTAGATCGCATTGGCGGAAGAAGGAAGAAGAGATCTTGCTGTGGGTACTTTTATTTCTTAATTTTGTAATTTGAAAGCCCACATATGGTGGGACTCATCTTGATGTACGATTTGTTTTAAGAGGGACCCATAGTGGCGGGGTCACTCCACTACTCCAGTTTCCATCTCTCTCTCTCTCTCTCTCTCTCTCTCTCTCTCTCTCTCTCTCTCTCTCTCGCTCTCTTCCCTGGTTGTATGGCCTACCTTAATGTATATTTCATCCACGCGTCCATGCATGGTGGGCCCCAATCCATATGGACCAGATGGCCAGAACCTGTTGTACGAGTTGTTGTCCAGACTGTCCAGTAGGACTGCATGAACGGATAACACAAATATCAACTTGATCCAGGCTGGCACCACACAATAACGTATGTATTTTATCCTTAACATCCACCATCTTCAGGCAGTGTTGGACGTTGACCCCAGCACATCACACGTTTAATCCAAACCATCTAAATATCTGGAACCGATGCCCCTATTCTGGTCACCCTAAATCCTAACTCGTTGCTACCTGCCTGACGTCCAATTGTCTCCCTCTCCGTCTCTTTCATCTCAAATATCACTTTCGTCGATCGAACAGGTAATCTGTATATTTTTTCTCTCATTGATTTCTTCTCTTTCACTTTTTTTCTAATTATACTTTCTACTGATTCAATCTATTCTGTATAGATTATAATCATTCTATCGATATCAACTTGATCTAGGCTCAGGTGCATTTTTCAATTTGATGATCGATGGAAGATTCTAGGGCTCGGATGGTATTTTATTTTATTCTTATGATTTCGGCCTTTTTGAAATGGAGTTAGGTCTTGGACGCCCGTTATATATACACATATTATATTCCACCGTCCATCTGGACGGTGGACACCAGCAGGCTAGCTATTATGTTGATGGATGATGTACACCAGCAGCCTAGATGCTATGTTGATGGACGGTGTACACCAGCAGCCTGGCTGCTATGTTGGCGTCAATAAGGCCCTAGGGCCTCATCATGAAGTATGTGTTTTACCCCAATCGTCCCTTAGAAACCCATTCAGACTGTTTATCATCTGGATGGTGGATGTGGGGCACCACTGCGATGTATGTTTCTTCCATGTTGTCCGGTGATGAGGTGGTGTCCACCGTGATGTATTTGCTTCATCCAAACTGTCCAGTCAGTCTAGACGATGTAAGATTGTTAGACGGTGCTAACATGTCCCAGTGTGATGTTTGTGCCATCCACACTGTCCACGTAGGGACGTTGGGACCCTGATAAGTTGACTGTTCACATGTGACATGACCCACGTTGATGCTTATGTATGTTATCCAAACCGTCCACCATGCAGCAGTAGCTGCTATTTGGCATCAACAAGTGTTGTGGGTCCCACCATCTCCACCTACTCCATGAACATCAGCAAGTCTGCGGGCCACCATGAGGTATGGGTTTCATCCTAACCGTCCGTCCCTTACTAGGACGTGGACCCCACCCACGTGGCCCCACCTTGAAGCTGCATGCATTTTACTTGCACTGTCCAGTGCAAAGGCCTAGACGGTGAAGATCCACCTTAATGTATGTGCCTTATTTGCACCATCCAATGCCTGGACGGTGCTGATTTACTGGAAATGAATGGATGGTGTTGTGGTTCCCACTATTTATTATTATATAATATGTATATTATACATTAAAGTGGGCCCTACGTGGAGGAGTGGAAGGGGATTGGCTGGTGTATCTCACACCAGTTATTCAGCTAGTGTGAATAACATCACCAAGTTTGTGAGACCCACTTGATGTATGAGATCCACTGTTCATTGGGATGGTGGGATGTACTTGATGTATGTATTCTGTCCACTCATCTGTGAGGACCCCACCGTAATATATGTTTTGTAATCCACGCCATTCGTCTATTGAAAGACCCACTATTATGTATGTTTTGATCCCACATCGTCCATCTGGACGTGGGACGGTGGGACACCACCATGATGTACTTACTTCATTCATACTGTCTAAATAGTGTTGGACGGTGCTGGACAATATTTGGATGGTACTGATTTACATGGAAAATATTTGGATGGTATTGATTTACCTAGACAATATTTGGACAGTGTTGATCATCATTAGTAGGCCATGTGCCCCATGGAATGATAGTGTACAGTGATACACATGTTACACCTACAACTATTGAAATGATTTTTGATATGGTCCAAGCCCACTTGAGACCCATTGGTGCGACCCATTCATGGGGCCCATCTGCCTTGTATTTGAGGCCCATGAGTAGGGCTCACTTGTTATGTATATGAGGCCCATTAGTGTGGCCATTTGATGTAGCCCACTTGAAGTATGAGGCCCATGTGCAGGGCCCACATGTGATGTATGTTGAGCCCATGTGTAGGGCGCACCTATTATGTATTTAAAGCCCATGGGCTATGGCCCATTGTGATATATTTGAGGCCCATGGGCAAGACCATAGTGATGTGTTTATGGCCCATATATGAGGCCCATTGAGATGTATCTTTCGTCCCATGTATTGCGGCCCATTGTGATGTACATGAAGTCCATGAACAAGGCCCATTGCGATGCTTATGCGGCCCATGAGTGAGGCCCATAGTGATGTGTGTCAAGCCCTTGCGTGAGGTTATGGGCCCACTATGTGTTTGGCTCTATATAAGTCACTCCTTCGAAGCAATGTTGGTTAAATGTCCACATTAATGGGCAATGATGGTTGAATGTCCACATCGTGACTTTTCCTTGGGCCTTGTTAGGCCCATTCTCATCGATGCTAATTGTCAAGGTTGATTATCATGACCAATTGTTAATTTTGATTGTGTGGTCGATTGCCGATACCGATTATCGAGGCGAATTACCGATTGATTCCGATTGTTGTGGCCAATTGTCGATTCTGATCATCGAGGCCGATTATCGATCGATTCCGATTGTTGTGGTCGATTGCTGATTCCAATTATCGAGGCCAATTGTCGAGGGTCAATGTGATGTATATGTGGCCCTTATTTGAGGCCCGTTGTAATGTGTATTCAACCTGTGTTTAAGGCCCAATGTGATGTATATGAGGCCTATGTAATGAGGCCCATTGTGATGCATTGAGGCCCAGGAGATAGAGCCCATTGTAATGTATGTTAGGCCCATCGTGATGTATATTAAGCTCTTAAGTGAGGCCCATGGTGTTGTATATTTGACCCTTGTGTGAGGCCATGGACCCACTATATGTTAGGCTCTATGTGGGCTATTTCTTGGGGCAATGTTGGTTAAATGTCCACATTGCCGAGGCCGATTGTTAATACTAGTTATCGATACTGATTATGGGTTTGTGATATCGATACCGATTATCGATGCTAATTATGAGTATGTGACAGCATAGCATTATGATACATGCCCATATGCATCATCTGCATGTTTCTTATGAGATGTGGTTAACCATTGCATATGTTGTTGGGCAGGTTGTTATGAGACTCCTTGATAGACGGAGGTTGTCTCACATGAGTGCATGGTATGTGCAGGATTGGTGCATGACTGGATTGTATGGCTCATGCATCTTGCATTGTGTGTTATGATTACTATACACGCCCTAGCGACATCAGGGCTGTAGGCTTCACAGGCATGTCGTGGATGGTTAGATGGGATACCGAAAATATTTGGTTCGAGCATCTGAGCACTTTGGATGTCCGTGGGTGAAAGTCCCTAAACCTCCGAGGCCAGGAGATGCCCCAACGTCTAGACCGAGTGGATACATGAGTGCCCGAGTGCCGATACCAGGAGGCTGTGTCTCTCACAGTGTTGTGGTTGGTTGGGAGGGGGTGTGGCCTTACCCACCTGAGCGTAGGGGCATAGCTAAGCTGAGTTTGACCAGCTCATGAATGGGGCCGCTATCGACGTGTCGGGTAGATATTGGCTGACTACTGGTCAGGTGGATAGTGAGGTCTCTTCCACTTGCATGGTCGCGCATCAATGGACGATTATTTTCAAGTAGAGTGTACTAGACCCCAGTGATGATCCTAGCATTGTACATTACTAATTTTTGGAGCAGGACATGCATACTCATTCACTCATTCACTATCCACTCGGGCTGGTGGTGCGCAACTATTTGTTACATGTACCTTTGCAATGGCAAGGATTTCTACTGGAGTGCGCGACTAACCTGAGATCAAGAGTTTACCATTTTGAGTCTGACTATCCAAATTTAGGTATGGGATTAGTTTGGATAGGAGTTCTTATGGTGGACCCCGTAGCTTGCGATACTACGTATTATCATCCCGACTTCACACTCCAGCATGGTCATTCTATTCGCACCACATTGCATTACATCTACGGCATATGACATTTTGGATTACCGTGTTTCTGCATTTATATGATCTAGATACGGCTGATAGTATTCGTGAACTCATCAAGAATTGTATATTACATTGCATCCTTGGCATCTGATATTTGGCTCTTTATGACTCCTCATTTACATAGCTGATCTGTATTACGTACTCTGATATTATTTAACTCATGGACTTATCAGTATTTCCGCTTACTTTGATATCGTATGATTCATGATCTTACCAGTATTTTTGATATTGTAGGATTATGGCATTATATTTAATACTTGGCATTTACCTTGTGCACACACTTACATCGCCCTCTAAGCTTTCTATAAGCTTATGCACGATAGATGCGTGCAGGTGATGTTAGGTTGCAGCAACGTGGAGCTTGGAGCATATAGCTGACTTCTGGAGCTTTGATTTTGACACATGTATTTTCTTTTTAATATTATACTCAAGTGATTATATTAGTGGATATGTGGTGATGATGTTATTCTTACGATTTGGGTATACTTGTGGTTATGCTTCTTATGAGACAAATTCATGTGAAAAATCCTCGTAGGATCCCAGGATCGAAAATCTGGCGTATGAGCACGGGAGCCAAGAATGGAGTACTATGGAGGTTGTTGGCTCGGGATTCCTGTAAATCTGATTTTCGGGTTTGGGGTGTCATAGGAACCGCTGCAACGGCACGGTCACAATGACATAGGTCTTGGCTCGGGTTTATAGGATGTGACTCAAGAGCATGCACAAATGTTATCTATACGTCGTGGGTCGTCAGAATTCGATTGGGAGGACTGCAAAAATTTATGGAACGGTACGGGCTAGGATACGGGTTTTACAGCTCTCCCCACCAAATAAAAATTTCATCCTCAAAATTTACAGAACAGACAAGGGAAGATGAAACATCATCAAGTATATATGTCAAGGCTCAATCAATGTACAAAAGGATGAAGATCGCTCTCTAATCACAACCTCGCCCCCAAGACGCATCGTTAACACTATGATGACCCTACTAATCTTCGGACGGATCAGAGACGATTGAAACTGGAATACTATGCAGCCTCACAATCTCAACGGTAGGGAGCTATATCAGAAAATCTCTAATTTATTCAAATTTAGAGATCTAGCCATTCTAAGTTCTCAATAATCATAGAGTGAAGGGTAGCTATTAGTAGACATGTGATGTTATCTTCAGGTATTCCCAAGTTATGCACTAATACCAACTTCTGTCATGCCCCAAACCTAGAAATCGAATTCATAGGAATCCTGATCACTGAATCCGGTGCCAACAGCCTCCATAGTACCCCATTCTCAGCTCCTAGCGTCTATACGCCAGATTCTGATTCTAGGATCCTACAAGGAGAATTTTTTTTTGTACATTTAACTCGTAATAAGTATAACCACAAGATTACCCAATTCATAAATGCAACATCATCATCACATATCCACTAATATAATCATTTGAGTACAATGCTGAAAGGGAAATATATAAATTGAAAATCAGGCTCCAGAAGACCGCTACAGGCTCCAAGCTCAACACTGCTGCAACCTAACATCACCTGCACGCATCAATCGTGCATAAGCTTATAGAAATCTTAGAGGGTGGTGTAAGTGTGTGCACAAGGTAAGTGCCAAGTATTTAATGCAATGTCATGATCATACATTGTCGAAATAGGCATAAGGTCATGAATCATACTTTATCAGAGTAAGCGAAAATACTAACAAGTCCATGAGTCAACAATATCAGAATACGCAAAACAGATCAGCTACGCAAATGAGGAGTCATAATGAGTCAAAATATTATATTCTAAAGATGTAATGCAATATACAAATTTCTGATGAGTTCACGAATAGAGTCAACTATATCTAGATTGTATAAAAGTAGAAACACAGCAACCCAAAATGCCATATGCCGTGGATGTAATGTAATACGGTGCGAATGGAATGACCATGCTGGAGGGTGAAGTCGGGATGATAGTACATAGTATCGCGAGCCATGGAGTCCATCACAAGGGACTTCTATCTAAACCAGTACCATACCTAAATTTGGATAGTCAGACTTGATGTGGTAAACTCCTGATCTCAGGTTAGTCGCGCGCCCCAACCGAAATCCTGGCCATTGCGAAGGTACACGTAACAAGTAGCTGTGCACCACCAGCCCGAGTGGATGTGAATGAATGAATGAATGAGTATGAAACTCCTTCTCAATAAGTCCACATATTAGTATTGTTCATATTTGGGATCATCACTGGGGTTTAGTACACTCCAAATGGCACTGCCCCTCTCCTAGCAGCACAGTCCAAGTGAGAATAAGAAACCTCACTATTCGCCTGAACAATAGTTTGCCAATACCTATCTGGCACGTCGATAGCGGACCCATTTATAAGCTGGTCAAACTCAGCCTAGCTATGCCCCCTACACTCTGGCTGATAAGGCCACACCCCCTCCCAACCAACCACGACACAGTGGGAGATGCGGCCTCCTGGTATTCGACACTTGGGCACTCATGTATCCACTCGGTCTTAACGTTGGGGCGTCCTCTAATACCTAGAGGGTTTAGGGATTTTCACCTAGGGCCATCTATGGCAGCCTGATGCTAGAATAAATTTCTGGTGTCCTGTCTGACCAATCACGATATACCTGTAGAGGCTACGGCCCTGATGTCATAAGGCACACAGTAATCATAATGCAAGATGCATGAGTCATACAATCCAGTCATGCATCAATCCTGTACATACCGTGTGCTCATGTGAGATAACTTATACCTATCAGGGAGTCTTATAACAACATGCCCAATGACATATGCAAATATCAACCACATCTCATAACAAACATGTAGATGATGCGTAGGGCATGTATGATGATGCTATGCTATCACATACTCATAATCAGTATCAATAACCGGCATCAACAATCGACCTCGACAATGTGGACATTTAACAAACATTTTCCCAAAGGAATGACCCACATAGAACCTAACATATAGTGGACCTATGGCCTCATACAAGGACCAAATATACAATACCATGGGCCTCACTCAAGAGCTTAATACACATCATAATGAGCCCTTCACACGGCCTAACATATATTACAATGGGCTTCATCGCCTAGCCCTCAATGCATCACAATGGGCCTTATCATATAGGCCTCATATGCATCACATTGAGTTTTAAACAGGGGTTGAATTTACATTGCAATAGGCCTCAAATGCAGGCCGCATATACATCACATTGGCCCTCGACAATTGACCTCGATATCTGACCTCGATAATCAGAATCAGTAATCGGTCACGATAATCAGCCTCGACCGCTAATCGGTAATCGACCACAACAATCGGAATCGATCGATATTAGGCCTCGATAATCAGAGTCAACAATTAGCCACAACAATCGGAATCGATCAATGATCAGAATTGGCAATCGGTCACGATAATCAGCCTCGATCGCTAATCGATAAATGGCCAGACAATTGGAATCAATCGATATTTGGCCTTGATAATCAGAATTGGCAATCGGCCACAACCATCGGAATTGATCAATGATCGAATTGGCAATCAGTCACGACAATCATCCTCGACAATCGGCAGTGATGAGAATGGGCCTAACAAGGCTTAAGGGAAGGTCACAATGTGGATGTCCAACCATCATTATCCATCAATGTGGACCTTTAACCAACATTGCTCCCAAGGAATGATGCTCATAGGGTTAATCGTATAATGGGACCATGGTCTCACACAAGGGTCTAATATACATCATCAAGGGCCTCACTTATGGGGCATATACGCATCACATTGGGCCTCACTTATGTCATACTCCAAACTCAGAAAATGGGCTCATGAAATTTTTGATCACCGAATCTGGTGGCGAAAGCCTCCGTAGTACCCCATTCTCGGATCTCGGTACTCACATGCCAGATTCCAATCCTGGGATCCCGCAAGGAGGATTTTCAGTATGAAATTTTTTTGTAATGGAGCATAACCATAAGCATAACCAAGTCACAAAACAACATCACCACATATCCACTATATGAAAAATTTTAAGTACAATGTAGAAAGGGAAATACAGGGTGATCAAAAACTCCAAAATAATCTGATGTGCGCTCCTTCCTCAATGCTGCTGCGATCTAATGCCACCTACACATGACGATCGTGCATAAACTTACAAAAGCTTAGAGGGTGGTGTAAGTATGTGCGCAAGGTAAGTGTCAGGTATACAATATTAGAGTAATGCAGAAATATGTGGTAAGTCCATGAATATATAAGTCGTACAGAGGCTATGTGATGCAAGGCATAAATGCTATCGGCCATAACAAGGCCATGCGATGCGAGGCCTATGTAGTCAAATGTCATATGCGAGATGCAAAGAAAGCATACCAGTCCTCATCAAGTACACATATCAATACAATTCCTCTCTAGATATCACTGGGGTCTAGTACACTCCACACTAACTGCCCCCTCCCTAGCCACGCAGCCCAGCGAACGGAATAGACCTCACTTCCGCCTGACCAGTAGTCTGCCAATACCTACTCGGCTCGTCGATAGCGGACTCATTTACGAGCTGGTCAAACTCAGCCTATCTTATAGCCCCCTCACTCTGACGGATAAGGTCACACCCCCTTCCAACCGACCACGACACAGTGAGAGATGCGGCCTACTGGTATTCGGCACGCGGGCACTCGTATATCCACTCGGTCCTGACATTGGAGCATCTCCTGGTACCAAAAAGATTCTAGGACTTTCACCTAAGAAAATCCTAAGTGCCCACAGTGCTAGAACCAAGTATTTTCGGTATCCAATATGACATCCACAATGTGCCTATGGAGCCACAGCCCTGATGTCACTAGGGCGTACATTGATCAAGTCACTTGTATGAGAGATGCATAAATCACACCATACAGTCATGTAGTAATCTCGCGTGTACCATGCGCTCATGTGGGGCACTCCGTCTCATAAGGAGTCCCGTAATGTCTCAGCCTAACGGCTTATGCTATGATCAAACATTCCTCATATCAAGCATACATATGATGCATATGGCATGAGGCATGGGATTATACTAAGCATGTTATAAAGTGATGAACTATCCTCACAGTGAATATGGACCTAGATGACCTACTCACAGTAAGTATGGGCCTATCAATGGGCCATAGGGAGAGTTGTAATACAGACATTTAACCAACATTATACTTACAATGTGGACGTCAAACCAACATTGCTCCCAATGCATGGCCCGCCACAAAACATCACTCCACAAACCATGGGGGCATTGCACATTGCAATGGACCCTAAGGACATCCCGTTGGGCCTCGACCCATGGGGCTTAGATACATCAAATGGGCCGCATCATATGGGCCTTATATAAATCAAGTGGGCCACATCAATAGGCCTTATGTACATTGCAATGGGCCATAACCCCTGGGCCTTTGAATACATCACAATGGGCCTCGTAACATGGGCCTCGTATCTATCAAAGTGGCCTCAACAACGGGCCAAAAATACATTCCTCATAACATAGGCCTTATGTATATCAGATGGGCCACACCAATGGGCCCCATATGTGCATTAAATGGGTCACACCCAAAAGCAAGTGGTGATAATGATTTCCACCATTAAAATTTCCAAGGCTCATCATAACATACATTTCCATCCAACCTGCTGGATGATGTGGAAGCAAATATCAGCTTATTAGGAAGCTACTATGGCCCCCTTAGAAATTTTGAACGGTGGACGTCATTGTCCATTACATTAAATGGTGGGGTCCCCTTGAACCATGGATTTGACTCATTCTTTAGCTCATGACATAAAAAATGAGTTTTTAAAATGGATGGACGATTGGATGTAGCACATGCATCATGGTTGGTCCCACTGTCCAGGTGTGGACAGTGTGGATAAAACATAAAAATCATGGTGGGATCCACCGTCTACAATAGTGGACAGTGTGGAAAGGGCACATGAACCACAATGGGTTCCACCGTCCCATACTGGGACGATGTGAATAAAACACATACATCATTGTAGGTCCCACGTGGGGCCCACCATAACATTTGCTTTCCATCCAAACTGTTGGTAAGGTCGCACGGACCTGGTTGAATTGGAAAAACAAATTTCAGATTAATTCAAAACTTCTGTGATGCCAAAATGGGGTTTCAATCGCAGAAATTCAATCACCGCTGTTTCCTGTGATGTGGGCCACCTAAGCATCAGATGGGACCCATTTTTTGGAGGGGGGCTCACCTCAGGGGTGGCCTACCTAATGGACGGTGTGGATATAAAACATACATCATGGTGGGGCCCACGGCTGGGGCCGTGGGTCCCTCTCTGCCAGCCTACATGTGCAGCAGCGTCCTGCTGCTAACGTTGCAGCAGGCGCTACCTGCTTAGATATATATTTTTTTTTAATTACATTTTTCTGCAGTTTTTCGTGTATGGGGCCTGCATCAACAAGATCCGCCCCACCCAATGGATTCTATAGTCAGTAACCAATCCATTAAGTCCAATATTGGGCATGTTTAGGCATGTAGAAAAATTCAAGTGAAATTTAAACGGTGAAAATCACTGTTTGCTAAGGTATGACCCACCAGTTAATCAGATCAACTTCATTTTTTGGCTCAATGCCTAAAATGAGTTGAGGAATAGGACGAACGGTTTAGATTAAAAACATATATCAAGGTGGGGCCTGCATGAACGACCCACCCAAAACACTTTGAACCAGGCTAATATTTAGTTTTTTTTGTTCAGTTAACGTCCAACATCCTTGGACGCTGGACGGTTTTGGGCAAACCGCTTTATAAGGTGGACCTTGCTCAAGTGGGCCACCAAATGATGGATGGTGAAGACACAACACATATGTAAAGTGGGCCCCACCTACAAAGGGCTTGGATTAAATACATGCTTCACGGTGGGGTCCATCCGAGTGGGCCACACAGCCATATCATCACACAAAAACATGAAAAAGAGGAAAGAGAGAGAGAGAGAGAGAGAGAGAGAGAGAGAGAGAGGCACACGTGCATGGATGGCTCTACCACTATGAGCCCTCCCTTCTATACATCTAATCATACATCAAGCGGGTCCCATTACATATGAGCTCACCAAATCAAGATCAACGGTGGAGATCCCTTCTCTACCAAAATAAAAGGTCTAGATGACCTCATTCAACTAAGAGAGTAAACATCATGATGTGGTCCATGAAGAATGGCCCCATCATGAATGATCATGATGATCAAGGTGGGTCATCGGCCACATCTTAGGGTCCAAAGTGAGATCCATACCATTGACCGGTAGGCCTCACTTGACCCATCATAAAAGAATAAAAACTAGCCTATAAAAGCACCCCACCGTTCGATCTTCTTGGTCCGTTGGAAAGCAGATCTCCTTATGTCTCACTTTGATGGTGGAAGATGAGAGTTGAATGGCTAGGATGAGAAATCTTGAGATGGAAAAGTGAGCCACAAAAATCACTTCTCTCCTTAGAAATGCATGGACGTCCACCTCTTTTCTCTCTTGGAATTGTTACTTGGAATTTGTGTTGAGAAAGAGAGAGAGGTGTGGTGGTTATAAGAGAAGTGATGGGAGATGGGTGATGGATGTGAGTGATGGGTGAGGTGATGGATTGGTTGACTTTGGGGTTGCTTGACTTATGGAGAAAGGAAGCATGGGTGCTTTATACTTGACATGAGATGATTGATGGGATTGATTTAACATGTTGTAGAGATTCTTTTGAGATTACAAAATATGCAATGTTTTCTTTGAAATAAATGCCGACCCACATCTCCCTACCAGGGTATCAGATCGGTATGCAAGACACGGGGTTGGAATCGCAGCGACGGTGCGGTCGCAATAGTACAAGTCTTGGATCAAGCCGACTCGAATCTACAGGATGTGACTTAGGGTCTTGTGCAAACTTTGATTATACGTCGCAGGTTACCGGACTTTGATGGGAAGGATCATAGGAGTTGATGGAACAGTACGGACTAGGATACGGGTCTTACAGCTCTCCCCACCTAATAAAAATTTCATCTTCAAAATTTACACTACCATCACAGCTAAGACATAACTCATGTGGAAATATGAAACATAACATCATATATAATCAATGCACAATACATCATACAATCAAACACCGAAAAGATGGGGATAACACTCTCGAATCTCCTCCTCGCGCTCCCAAGACGCCTCATCCACACTATGATGGCCCCACTGCACCTTCACCAAAGAAATGACCTTGGTCTGAAGGACCTGCTCCTTCTGATCGAGGATACGAACTGACTGCTCAATGTAAGAAGCATCCTCACGAACCTCCAACGGCTGCCAATTAATAACGGGCGCGATGTCTGACCCACACTTCCTCAACATAGAGACATGGAAGACAGTGTAGATGCCAAACAACTGAGGTGACAAGGCAAGCCGATAGGCCACGGCGCCAACAAGCTTGATGATCTCAAAAGATCCTGTGAATCTTGGGGCAAGATTTCCCTTCGCTCCAAAATGAACCACTCTCTTCATGGGTGAGACCTTGAGATACACATGGTCCCCAACAACAAACTCCAAGGGAAGATGCCGACGATTAGTAAAACTCTTCTGCCGACTCTGAGCTATGCGCATCCTCTGCTTGATGATGTTAATAGCCTCTGACATCTGTAGCACAAGCTCAGGACCTAGGAGACGCCGCTCTCCAACCACGGTCCAACAACTCGAAGATCTGCATGGTCTACCATATAATGCCTCAAAAGGAGACATACCAATGGTAGCCTTATAACTGTTGTTGTATGCAAATTCAGCCAATCGCAGGTGCTCATCCCAGCTACCAGAGAAATCAATCGCGCAGGCCTGAAGCATATCCTCAAGGATCTGGTTAATCCTCTCGATTTGGCCATCGGTTTGAGTATGATACACGGTGCTGAGCTGTAAATCAGTGCCCATCGCTCTCTGGAAGCTCCTCCAAAACTGAGACGTGAACCTCGGCTCTCGGTCTAAAACGATCAAGACAGGAACACTGTGTAGTCTCACGATCTCATCAACAAACATCTTGGCAAGACGATCCGTATGCCAAGTCTCATGAATCGTAAGAAAATGTGCTGACTTCGTCAGACGGTCCACAACAACCCATATGACATCATGACTGCGCTGTATCCTCGGCAAAACCATGACAAAATCGATAGATATGTGCTCTCACTTCCACATCAGGACGCTCAATGGCTGTAATAGACCAAGGGGTCTCTGATGATCGGCCTTCACACGCTGGCACATGTCACACTCGGCTACAAAACTGGCTATCTGGCATTTCATCCCCGCCTAAAAATATTGACACCTCATATCATGATACATCTTCGTCGAACCAGGGTGGATAGAGAACCGCGATCGATGTGCCTCAGTCATAAGATCTCGGCGTAACTCAGAAATATCCGGGACACATACTCGGCCTCTAAAGAAAAGTCCACCATCAGAACCAATCTGCCAATCCTTCTGACTCTTAGATGTTACCTCTGCTCGGTAATCCTGTAACGACTCGTTTGTCTACTAAGCCTCGATCACCCTTGCGATAAGAGAGGGTTGAATCAACAGGCTCGTTAGCTGAACAATAGATGACTGCAAACTAAACTCTAAGTCATACTCTGCTATATCCTCAAGCATCCTCCACTCCCGAATCATCATATGTGCCACCAGGTCTCGTCGCTGATGGCTGAGGGCATCCGCCACCACATTCGCCTTGCCCGGGTGGTACTAGAGATCAAAATCATAGTCCTTCAGGAGCTCCATCCAACACCTCTGCCTCATGTTCAGCTCAGATTGAGAGAACAAATACTTCAAGCTCTTGTGGTAGGAGAAGAGCTCGAACCTCAACCCATAGAGATAGTACCTCCACACCTTCAAGGTGAAGACAACTGCTGCCAGCTCCAAATCATGCTTGGGGTAGTTCAGCTCATGGACCTTAAGCTGGTGAGACGCATAAGTCAGCAGCTTCCCATGTTGCATCAGGACAGCACCTAAGCCAACTCACGAGGCATCGGTAAATACAACAAATCCATCACTCCTAGAGGGAAGAGTGAGGACAGGAGCAGACGTGAGGTGGTCCTTCAACTCCATAAATGCCTACTCACAAGCATCGCTCCAAATAAACTCAGCACCCTTCCGGGTCAACCTAATCAATGTGGCTGCAATACAAGAGAATCCCTCAATGAAATGTTGGTAGTATCCTGCCAAACTAAGAAAACTGTGGATCTTGGATGCGTTCGTGGGCTGGCCCCACTGACGCATGGCATCAATCTTCGAGTGATCCACAGCGACACCCTGCCTCGTCACTATATGACCGAGGAACTTCACCTCCTCCTGCCAGAACTCATACTTCTCCAGCTTCGCGTAAAGCTAATGTGCACGGAGGATCTATAAGGTAATCTCTAGATGTTGCTCATGCTCCTCAAGGGTCCTCGAATATATCAGCATGTCGTCGATGAACACCACAACAAACTGATCGAAATACGATTGAAAGACCTCGTTCATCAACTGCATGAATACTGCGGGCACATTGGTCAGTCCGAAGGACATGACCTGGAACTCAAAATGACTCTAGTGCGTCATAAAGGCTGTCTTCGGGATATCCTCATCTCGAACCCAAACCTGATGATAACCGGACCACAAGTCTATCTTTAAAAAGAACTGCACTTCCTGCAGCTAATCAAACAAATCATCGATCCTCGAAAGTGGGTACTTGTTCTTAATCGTGACCTTGTTGAGCTCGCGGTAATCTACACAAAGTCTCAACGAGCCATCCTTCTTCTTCACGAAGAGTAAGAAGAGTACCGGCGCTCCCCACGGTGAACTGCTCGGATGAATAAAGCCTAGCTCGCGCAACTCATCCAACTGCTTTTACAGTTCCTGTAACTCCAACGGTGCCATACGATACGAGGCCTTCAAGATAGGTGTGGTACCAAGCACGAGATTAATCTAGAACTCAGTGTGCCGACGAGGTGGTAATCCAGAAATCTTCCAAAACACATCGGAAAAACTACAAATGACAGGCAACTGGTCAATACTCAAAGCAGCTGACTCCTTAATGGCACACGATAACAAGCAAGAAAGCTGCTCTCCTCTGGGCTCGATAACAAACTGAAACTCTGGTACGTCGGGTATACAGAACGTGACTGTCCTCGCGAACCAATCTAATATGACATGGTACTCGGTGAACCAATCTATGCCCAAAATGACATCAAACCCGGACATCGGCAATACAAATAGGTCTGGAGGCAAGAAGATATCCTCAATCAGAATGGGGCAAGATGATCAAACTTGGTCTAATACTGCAATCTTCCCTAAGGGCGTGGATACTAACAAACCCTCATGGGCAGACTTCATCGACAAACCGGTCGATCGACATAAATCATCAGCCACATAAGAATGTGATGCATAAGAGTCAAACAATACACGTGCGATGCATACAGAAATAGGGAGAGTACCCTCAACGACCCCTCCTGATGACTGAGGGTCCTACTTAGTGGCATAAAATCTACCCTAGGCCTGCTGGGGAGGTGCAGGTCCCCTCTGAGGTCTCTACTGATGTTGTTGCCGCTGTGATGGCCTAATCTGTTGCATCTGGTGTTGTGGGGGAGGCCCCAGAGGCTGGTATTGCGGTCGTTGCTACTGCTGTGGTGGCTGTCGCGGAGGTGGATGCGGTGTCCTCGGTTGCTATTGCTGCGGATGGGGACACTTGTGCCTACGATGTCCTATCCTGTCGCATTCAAAGAAAGTACATGTAAATGGTCCCAGAGGTGGTGCTAGGGGTACTGTTGGTGCTCAAAATGCTGGGCGGGTCATGCATGGTTGCTGTGAACAATGCTGGTGGTGGGAACTACCAGAGAGCGCCTTCCTCTTCTGATCTCACCTCTGGTCACGGGCTCTCTGCAAACTGGCCCAATCTGACTCATAAATTTGTGCCCTCTCCATGATCTGCTTAAATGTCAGAAGCATGTGTCTGATCACATGGCTCCTAAAGGCAGGGCGTAACCCGTTCTCAAAACGGCGAGCCTTTTCCTCCTCATCATCAATAAGATACATTGTGAATCTCAATAGTGCGATGAAACGAGCCTCGTATTGGGACACAGTCATGTCCCCTTGGACCAGAGTCTCAAACTCTAATACACGCTGCTGTCGCATATGCTCGGGAAAGAACTTTCGGTCAAACCGGTCTATAAAATCCTCTCAAGTCCACTCGAAATCAGCCGCTACCGATCGGGTTACAGATGCCCACCAATGTCGAGCCTCACCATGGAGAAGAAATACAACTAATGAAACTCACTGCTGGGTCATACATCTCATGGTGTCAAATATTTTCTCCACCTTGGAGCACCATATCTCTACTGTAGTAGGGTCTAGCTCGCCCTGAATATGCGGAGGATCATGCTGTCAGAAGTCCTTGAGAAGGGCGCTCGCACGCTCCTGTTCAGCCTCGGCTGGCGTAACAGTGGGGCATCTGTTCTTCCCTGAAGAATAACAGTCATCACCTGTAGCATCTGCTGCAGCTGAGTATCACTCATAGGTACGGTCAGATCCTCACCGGTCTCAGGTAAAGGAGTGGCATCCTCAGGCTAGAAAGCAGGAATATCTGGTGGTGGAGCGGGAGTCGTAGGTGGTGGAGAGGGATTAGCTGGGGTCACTCTTTTATCCACCACGTCCTACAAGAAGGAACAAGGACCTATCAGCCTTGAGAATTCTTGAAGGCATAAACATTAAGGGTCTATGTCAGAAAATTGCTAAGTTATTCAGACTCGGAACCTACTTATAGTAGATATGTGATGTGATCCTTAGGTATTCCCAAGTTATGCTTTGAAACCAACTTCTATCACGCCCCAAACTCAGAAAACGGGCTCACGAAATTTCTGATCATCGAATCTAGCACCGATAGCCTTCGTAGTACCCCATTCTCGGATCTTGGCACTCACATGCCAGATTCTGATCTTGGGATCCCACAAGGAGTAATTTCAGTATAACTTTTTTTTGTAATGGAGCATAACCACAAACATAACCAAGTCATAAAACAACATCGCCACATATCTGCTATATCAAAACTTTTAAGTACAACGCGGAAAGGGAAATATAGGGTGATCAAAACCTCCAAAATAATTTGATGTGCGCTCCTGCCTCAACACTGCTGCGATCCAATGCCACCTAACGCAACGGCCGTGCATAAGCTTATAAAATCTTAGAGGGTGGTGTAAGTGTGTGTACAAGGCAAGTGTCAGGTATACAATATCAGAGTAATGCAAAAATATACAGTAAGTCCATGAATACAGTCAGTCGTACCGAGGCTATGTGATGCAATGCATGAATGTTATCGGCCATACCAAGGCCATGTGATGCAAGGCCTATGTAGCCAAATGTCATATGCGAGATGCAAAGCAAGCATGCCAGCCCTCATCAAGTACACATATCAGTACAGTTCCTCTCTGGATATCACTGGGGTCTAGTACACTCCACACTGACTACCGCCACCCTAACCACGCAGCCCAGTGAGTGAAATAGACCTCACTATCCGCCTGACCAGTAGTCTACCAATACCTACCCGGTTCATCGATAGCGGACTCATTTATGAGCTGGTCAAACTCACCCTAGCTTATTGCCCCCTCACTCAGGCGAATAAGGCCACACCCCCTTCCAACCGACCATGACACAGTGAGAGATGTGGCCTACTGGTATTCGGCACTCGGGCACTCGTGTATCCACTCAGTATAGATGTTGGAGCATCTCCTGGTACTAAAAAGGTTCTGGGACTTTCATCCAAGGACATCCTAAGTGCCCACAGTGCTAAAACCAAGTATTTTTGGTATCCAATACGGCCATCCACGATATGCCTGTGGAGCCATAACCCTGATGTCACTAGGGTGTACAATGATGAAGTCGCTCATATGCTGTAACACCCTAGATTTTTTACCAACCTGGGGTTAGACGTCTTAGGCAATGGGTCAACCTTCTCACTTTCATAGCTCAATTCCAAAGCCAAAGAAATTACTTTTCAATCCATTTCGTTCAAAACTCACCTTTCACCACCTCATTCTTCAAATTTCTCCAAGTACTTTCATATTAGACACGACTCCTTAAGTTTAAATAGTAAAGAACACCAATCCTAGGGTATTAATGATGAAAAATAATACTGAAGCTAAAAATTACCATGAATAGTAAATAAATGGGTAAAATGGGTTTCGACCCTTAACCTTTTACAATATAATAAAATAGATAGGTTAGTTGGATAGATTAGCGTCTCTTACCCCAAAATCATATGCTATATGCTACAGAAATTCATTCCAGTTTGCAAACTAGCCCCGAAACGCCTCAAATGGAGTCGTGGGCCCACCCACTCTAATCCACAATGATAAAAGGTGGGCCCCACATATTTTTGGGTACCTCAGGGTAGGAGGACCCAGCCCAGAAGGCCGGGCATCGCCGAAACCAAGTTCGGTCGGCGAGGGCCTCGCCAGTTCGGCGAGGGCCTCGCCAGTTCGGCGAGGCCTCGCCGGTCAACGGGCCAGGCTGAGTCCGGGTTTTGGGCCGACGCAGTTTGGGGGGTAGGGTACCTCCCCTAGGTGTGGGCCGTCTCTTAAAACCTCCCCGATCAGGTACTTCCTTCACAAAGTGACCCTTCAAGCTCTCCTTTCTCACCAAAATGCCAGACTTTTGGCAAAAACCATCACTCCAAACTCTTTCTTCTTCCGTTTCCAAGCACCCTCACTCCACCCTTCAAATCTCATCTCAAAAAAAAATCAATAAAGGCTACTTCCTTTAGAAATCTAATGAGAATCAACTAGCGCTGTGTTAGACGACCTGTGAAATTCTCACCAATCACTTCGAATACGATCTACTAGAGTCAAAACGTATAGAATAGTTGATGCTACAATACCATAAAATTTAGGATCAAACTCTATTCCCGATTGCTCTCGGGAGCACCTTGAAACTTTGTATCGGCTTTGGACTGCACGTCGGAAGTCCGATTACCCCAAACTTAGACAATCCTGACCACCTAGTTGGACTTGACAATCACCTTAAAAATTAAGTCCAGATGATGTCCCACAATAATTTCCTTGAGTCCAGAGTGAAGAGTGTGAGAAATATTAGAAATTAATATAAATTATGAAATCTGGCATGTGTCGCTTGTACACCTTTTTCTAAGCGTTCTGACCATCAAAATTCAATCAAAATTTACCCTCGGATCAGGATAGGTGGCCCTTACATGTCAACGCACTTGTGGCCCTGATTGAGTACCGGTAGCCGTTGAACTGAAACTGGTCTGCCACGTGCGATCTGGGAATACTACCGGACTGAAAACTTGATGTGAGCAGGATCCAGTATCCATGAGCTTAAATCCGACCGCATTCGGCCAGGAGACCTCCAGAAATACTCCGTTAAGACGGAACAGTCTGTATTTGGACATAAAATAAGTATACTTTGGCCCTAAGTCTATTTCCATCGCTTTTGGACTTATAAAAAGGGCTTAAACCCTTACTCTTTCATTCCATACAAATTTGGAGAGAGAAGAGAGAAAAGAGAGAGAAAGGGAGGGAGATTTGGAGCTCTCTCCTGGGATTCTTCCCTACTGCTCCATGTTCCATAGCCGCCGCTTCTGCACCGCCATTCCGGTGTTTTCAGCTCTATTCTTATGTAAGAAATCCTAACCCTAACCTGATTTAAGGCTCCTATGGGTACAAGCGGCTAAGTGGCTGACTCACCTTATGTTGTAGGTTGCCAATCAGTCGTTGACGACGACGTAGAGTCCCTATTCGATTCATTACGCTCCTACGGCGTAAGGTGCAAATTTTAGACGCTTAGATTACCTGATTTCAAGGCTTTCAATGTCGTTTAATAGTAGATTATCGAAGAGAACGCCGTTTGACATGTAGAACATACTGTCCGTTTTCTGTTTCGACTGCGTACGAGAAATATGAGATTTAGGGTATTTTAGGTATTTGTAGGAAATACTGTTTACGTCCATATTTTGTTGAAATGATTGCCATGACTATTTGTCATGTTGTGATATTAGGAATGCGGGTATGATCTGTTTGGCGAAGTAATTCGCCCTACTGCGCACTTTGAGTTGACATACGCTATGTACACTAAAGTGTGTAGACTAAGTGTTTATATAAATGTTTGTATTAGTATGTATTGAGTAAATGATGTTGTGAGTTAGTTTTGAGATTAAATTCTCAATTAATATGCTGATATTTATGATTTCCATCATGTTGGCTATATGTATTGATTTATTATATATGGAATACATGAGTTGGTTGATTTGCTTGTGTTGTATGTTATAACATGTGACAACATGCTTGTATTGTTTATATTCATTCCTGTTACTCTCATATGCTTACTGATGTTGATATATAAATGCTTGGGACTATGACCCAGTCCAGGCAGTCGGTAATGGATCGAATTCGTGGTTGGCTTCCATGTACCACGAAGGACACGTCGATGAACGCAAGTCGTGTTTTGGGTTGGCGGCAGTGGTTAGGCCATACGAAGTGTTTTATGCACTTCATGTCGTTCAACTTGAGATGCGCTCGTACTAGTCGAGCCCGTCAAGTAACCCGACTGGCTATTGTATGTTCACCATATATGAGTCATAATTGCTTGAACCTAGGGTACTGAACTTACCATTGAAAACCCTGTTAACCATGGTACCTTGATCCATAAAGACTAATGAGCCGGGTATGGTGGTATGGGACACCATGGTCGAGCTATCGGCCTACGCTGGGCCACAAACCCCTCCATAGTGACCAGTGAGCACCCTACTCTGAGCAGATTATGGTGGTATGGGACACTATATTCTTGTTGTCGGCCTACACTGATTGGTGACGAGCCATTTGTAGTGACCTTGAGTTTATCATGACACCGCATGGGGGCGACGAGTCCTGATGCAGTCTTAAGGATATAAATAGGCCTGTATTGATAAGGTGATGGGGGAGAGGACCAACGAGTGCGTGCAACAGCCCTGACAGCCCTTGCAGCGACATATAAATATAACATCGTATGAGATTACTAGGAGTGACGACCCTAAACAGGATCTGTGTTGGGATTGATATAAGGAAGGTACCCTAGTTTCCCAATCCTGCCGTATGAAAAGGACTAATAATAACTTGGTAATCATTACTCATATCGCACTGCATGTGCCTGGAAGATGTGGAGCACTGTAGGAAGAAAGCATGCCGCGGGCGTAAGATGGTGCCGTATGAGGGAGTATGTTGGTGAGGGCATCCATCATGTCATTTTATGCTTGCATTAACAACAGTATCTAGGAATGTCTGATTACTTGCATTACTATTATCACGTGATTGATTTGATAACATGCTAATCTTTGCTCTATGATTCCACTGAGTTGATCACTCACTCCCACGTTACGGGACGGTGTCGCGCACACCAACCAGTCCCTGTTTTAGTTGCAGATGATGACACTGCTTGCGAAGTGGAGCCGAACTTGATGATGATGAGGAGGATTTCTCCTATATGCATATTTTGATCGACGGGATTACAGGGAGGTTGATTAGACGCCTTGACACTTATCTTTTTTTATATTTTTGGGCACTCATGTATATTCTTTTCTTTTCATTTTTGGAGTATACATGTATTTAATTAACCTGTTAACATGTTCACACTCTGGAGACTTACAATCAATTATATATTTTATGTATTTATCACAGTCTTTCGCTTGCTAATTTAACTATCTCTGGAGTATGATATGATGTTTTGGCTTAATCCACCTCATGTTTTATGTACTATTAGCAACGACATTCATCCATCATTGAAAATGTTACATAAGTGATGTTCTGGAGAGTTGGGTTTCTACCCGACCCCCGATTTTCGAGATGTTACATATGCGAGATGCATGAATCACACCGTACAGTCATGCAGTAATCTTGTGCGTACCTTGCGTTCATGTGGGGCATTTCATCTAATAAGGAGTCCTGTAATGTCTCAGCCCAACGACTTATGATATGATCAAACATTCCTCATATCAAGCATACATATGATGTGTATGGCATGAGGCATGGGATTATACTAAGCATGTTATAAAATGATGAACTATCCTCACAATGAATATAGGCCTAAACGGCCGACTCACAACAAGTACGGGCCTATCAATGGGCCCTAGGGAGAGTCATAATGCGACATTTAACCAACATTATACTTACAATTTGGATGTCAAATTAACATTGGTCCCAAGGCATGGCCCGCCATAAAACTTCATTACACAAACCATGGGGGCATTGCACATTGCAATGGACCCTAAGGACATCCCATTGGGCCTCGACCCATGGGTCTTAGATACATTAAATGGACCGCATCATATGGGCCTTATATAAATCAAGTGGGCCACATCAATGGGCCTTATGTACATTGCAATAGGCCATAACCCCCATGCCTTTGAATACATCACAATGGGCCTCGTATCTATCAAAGTGGGCCTCAACAACGGGCCAAAAATACATCGAAAGGGCCTCATAACATAGGCCTTATGTATATCAGATGGGCCACACCAACGGGCCCCATATGTGCATTAAATGGGTCACACCCAAAAGCAAGTGGTGATAATGATTTCCACCATTAAAATTTCTAAGGCTCATCATAACATATATTTCCATCACGTGGAAGCGAATATCAGCTTATTAGGAAGCTACTATGGCCCCTTCAAAATTTTGAACGGTGGACGTCATTGTCCATTACATTAAATGGTTGGATCCCCTTGAAACATGGATTTGACTCATTCTTTAGCTCATGCCATAAAAAATGAGTTTTTAAAATGGATGGACGATTAGATGCAGCACATGCATCATGGTAGGTCCCACCATATACGTGTGGACGGTTTGGATAAAACACAAAAATCATGGTGGGATCCATCGTCCACAGCAGTGACAGTGTGGAAAGGGCACATGCACCATAGTGGGTTCCACTGTCCTGTACTGGGACGGTGTGAATAAAACACATACATCAATGTGCGTCCCATGTGGGGCCCACCATAACATTTGTTCTCCATCCAAACTGTTGGTAAGGTCGCACGGACCTAGATGAATTGAAAAAATAAATTTCAGATTGATTCAAAACTTCTGTGATGCCAAAAGGGGGTTTCAATGGTAGAAATTCAATCACCATTGTTTCATGTGATGTGGGCCACCTGAGCATCAGATGGGACCCATTTTTTAGAGGGGGCCTCACCTCAGGGGTGGCCTACCTAATGGACAGTGTGGATATCAAACATACATCATGGTGGGGCCCACGGCTGGGGCTGTGGGTCCCTGTTTGCCCTCCTACACACGCAGCAGCGTCCTGCTGCTGACGCTGCAGCAGGCGCTGCCTGCTTAGATATATATATATATATATATATATATATATATATATATATATATATATATATATATATTTTGAATTACATTTTTCTACGATTTTTCGTGTATGGGGCCTGCATTAACAGGATCCGCCCCACCCAATGGATTCTACAGTTAGTAACCAATCCATCAAGTCTAATATTGGGCATGTTTAGGCATGTAGAAAAATTCAAGTGAAATTTAAACGGTGAAAATCACTATTTGTTAAGGTATGGCCCACTAGTTAATCGGATCAACTTCATTTTTCAGCTCAATGCCTAAAATGAGTTGGGGAAAAGGACGAATGGTTTGGATTAAAAACATATATCAAGGTGGGGCCTGCATGAACGACCCACCCAAAACCCATTGAACCAAGCTAATATTTGGTTTTTTTTTTTTCATTCAGTTAACGTCCAATGTCCTTAGACGCTGAACGGTTTTGGGCAAACCGTTTTATAAGGTGGCCCTTACTCAGGGCCACCAAATGATGGATGGTGGAGACACAACACATGTAAGGTGGGCCCCACCTACAAAGGGCTTGGATTAAATACATGCTTCAAGGTGGGGTCCATTCGGGTGGGCCACACGGCCATATCATCACACAAAAACATGAAAAAAAAGGAAAGAGAGAGAGAGATAGACACGTGCATGGAGGGCTCTGCCACTATGAGCCCTCCCTTCCTTACATCTAATCATACATCAAGCGGGTCCCATTACATGAGAGCCCACCAAATCAAGATCAATGGTGGAGATCCCTTCTCTACCAAAATGAAAGGTCTAGATGACCTCATTCAACTAAGAGAATAAACATCACGATGGGGTCCATGGAGAATGGCCTCATCATAGAATGATCATGATGATCAAGGCAGCCTATCGGCCACATCTTAGGGTCCAAAATGAGATCCATACCATTGACCGATAGGCCTCACTTGACCCATCATAAAAGCATGAAAACTAGCCTATAGAAGCACCCACCGTTCGATCTTCTTGGTCCATTGGAAAGCCGATCTCCTTGTGTCTCACTTTGATGGTGGAAGATGAGAGTTGAATGGCTAGGATGAGAGATATTGAGATGGAAAAGTGGGCCACAAAAATCACTTCTCTCCTTAAAAATGCATGGACGTCCACCTCTTTTCTCTCTTGGAATTGTTGCTTGGAATTTGTGTTGAGAAAGAGAGAGAGGTGTGGTGGTTGTAAGAGAAGTGATGGGAGATGGGTGATGGATGTGAGTGATGGGTGAGGTGATGGATTGGTTGACTTTGGAGTTTTCTTGACTTGTGGAGAAAGGAAACATGGGTGCTTTGTACTTGACATGAGATGATTGATGGGATTGATTTGACATGTTGTAGAGATTCTCTTAGGATTATAAAATGCACGGTGTTTTCTTTGAAATAAACGCCAACCCACATATCCCTGCCAGGGTATCAGATTGGTATGCAAGATGCGGCGCTGGAACCACGGCGACGGTGCGGTCGTAATGGTACAAGTCTTGGATCAAGCTGACTCAAATGGGCCAATACAAATGAGCCGTACCAACAACACCCTTCAACTATTATTAGAGATTATTTTAAAGCATTATTTTTAAAAAAAAAATCATATCCAAAGATCATCTGGACCATACCACAAATGGCAGTGGTGATGATGATTTCCATTGTTGAATTCCAGTGGATCCTATCATTGCACTTAATTTCCATCCAGTCTGTTCATAAGGTCACAACGACTCAAATAGGAAAGGAAAACAAATATTATATTGAATCAAAACTTCTATAACCCAAAAGGGATCTCAATGGTGGGCATTCAACTCCATTGTTTTCTGTAGTGTGGTCCACTTGATACTAGACCTGTCTTATTTTTAGTCTCAGGCCATGAGACGAGGTGGCCAAATGGATGGATGATTTGGATGGATCACATATAAGAAGACAGGTCTATATAGGTGGTTGTCCATCAAATGAATAAATGGTTTGGATGTAAAATAAACATCAGGGGTGGGGTCCACGTATGTGGCCAACCAGAGGATTGAATCCGTTTTATATTTTATTTTTATTTTTTATCTTGAGCCAAAGACGAGCTCGCCAGATAAATGGACAGCGCGTATATAAACATATATCATGGTGGGCTCCACCCATACAGATTGCTGGATGGCTGGACCATCATCGCTGGTGGGTCCCACGTAATTAGGATGGATGACATGGGTAGAACGATACATCATGGTGGGTCATATGGCAGATGGATGAACAATTATATATAACACATACCTAGTGGGGTCCACAAGCTGCTGACGTTAGAGCTGCAGGATATATAATATATATTATATATAAGATATATTATATCTAACTATCTTTAAAACGCCCATCGTCCAGACCCTCTGGACGTTCTAGACGGTGGGACCTAACACATCCATCATGGTGGGTCCACACGTGGCCCACCTCAATACATATACAATATATATATATATATATATATATATATATATATATATATATATATATGTATATATATATATATATATATATATATATATATATATATATATATATATATATATATATTATTCATCTAGTCCAATGTCCCTGGACGTTTGGATGGACGGTATAGATATAAATGTATGCAACGTGGTGGGGTCCACACACGTGGCCCACCAATATATAATAATATAAAGAAAGAGTCTCCAGCATCAGGAAGAGATGGACGACTGGAATAAAAAATACATGTAAAAAAGGGTGGGTCCCAGCTGTTGTGATCCAAAAAGGGTTTCAATGGTAGACGTTCAACCCATGCTGCTTTGAAGTGTCGTCCACCTGAGTCCCGTGAGTGGCTGATTTTTGGGGACACCCCATAAATAAAGGGGACCAATAAAATGCACGGTGTTGATGTTCAACACGTATCAAGGTGGGGCCTGTAGTGGGGCCCACGGTCTCGACTCGATTTATAAGCAGCAGGAACTGCGGCGTCCTGGACAATGGACGTCAGCAGCCAGGCCCCCCTGGCCATATAAATTTTCTTTTTAAAATTTTTTTTTTGTTTTCTTATAGTTTTTCATAGATAGGGCCCATATCAAGACAATCCACCCCATCTACTGGATTCTATGGCTCATGGTTGACCTAAAGAGCCCAATATTCAGCAATTTCTGACGTCTAGAAAGATTAGAGTGTGCCCAAAAAAATTCATCACTATTAAAATAAACTTTTTTTAATGGTGTGGCCCACCAGAGATTTGGATTGGCTTCACCTTTTGCCTCAATAACTAAAATGATCTGGGAAGTTAGATGGATGGCTTGGATTAGATCCATACATCAAAGTGGGGCTTATATGAGTGTCACACCCAAAAACCTTGCTAATGTCAGTTCGCTTTTCACTGAAAACCCATCCAGCATCCAGACGTTGGACGGTCGGCGTACACCATTTCATCTAGGTGGGTCCCTCATGAACATGGCCCACTTGAATGGGTCAATCTGATACGTGTGTTTTCCCATCATCCGGACCCTCCAAGGGGTAGCAAGGCGGGTTGGTCCCTATGTTTAGACAGTCATGGGGTCCATTTGATGGACTGTTTGGACACCACATACACTCACTAAATGGGCCACAAAATAAAGGAATGAGAGAGAGAGAGAAGCACCCACCTCAAGATATTAAACTCCTCCTTCCTCCAATAACTCTTAGAGCTCCAAGAAGGTTGATTTAACAGTCAAGATGGGGTTTGGTGGGCCAGATTAGTAAGGAGATTGGATGGGAGATGGCTAGATCTTTGGGTTGCTTAGACGTCCCAAGCTTGCAACAATGGAGGAAAAATGAAAAAGAAAGAGGGAGGAAAGGAGAGGTGATGGAAATTAATGAGTTTGACTTATGGGGAAAAGGAAAGGGGTGGTTACTTGTAAGGAGTTAGGGTTAGGGGTAGGGTAGGGTGATGTCACCCTTAGGGTGACATCATAGTAATTATGTTTCTAGGGAAGTACAACAACAGGGATAGGTGGGTCTCGCGATTAAGCGATCAACGACCGAGATAATGTACAGGCCGGATCTTATAATTTGAGCGTCGCATTGACGCATGAGACATGTTGTCGGAACTGTAAGACTCGTATCCTAGCCTGTACTATTCCGTAGGCTTCCGCAGTCCTCCTGATCAAATTTTGGTGACCCGCAATCTGTTATTGACATTTGTGCATGATCTTAAATCGTGTCCCGTATTCCAGAATCGACTCGACCCAAGACTTGTACCTTTGCGACCACGTCGTCGCCGCGATTCTGACTCTGCGTATTACGTGCTAAGGCGATACCCGGGCCAGGAGATGTGGGCCTGCGTTTAGTTTGAGAAAAACTTCGAGCATAGAAAATACCGAGGGAAGCTCTACAACACATCACATCAATCCATCATTTCACAAGTCAAGTACACCACCCATACTCCATGTCACCTCACCGCTCACAAGTCAACTCTCTCTCTCCCCACCCATACCTTTTTTACACCATTTTTAAATTAACGCATACCTCCCCTTTCCCATCTCTTACAACAACCACACCTTATCAATCCATCCCATCCTTTCTCTCTCTCTCTCTCTCTCTCTCTCTCTCTCACTCTCTCTCATTTTTCTCCATTTTACAAGCAAGCAACCCAATGTCCAGAGAGCTTCCCATGAGAGAGCTAGTGTGGCCCACCTTCCTACCTCGCATCTCCACCATCCAAAGTCCATCTAAACCGTTGGAATTGTTTCCTTGGAGCTTAGATCGCATTGGCGGAAGAAGGAAGAAGAGATCTTGAGGTGGGTGCTTTTATTTGTTAATTTGTAATTTGAAGGCCCACATATGGTGGGACCCATCTTAATGTACGATTTGTATCAAGAGGGACCCATAATGGCGGGGTCCCTCCACTACTCCAGTTTCCATCTCTCTCTCTCTCTCTCTCTCTCTCTCTCTCTCTCTCGCTCTCTCTCTCTCTCTCTCTCTCTCTCTCTCTCTCTTCCCTAGTTGTATGGCCCACCTTAATGAATATTTCATCCATGTCGTCCATGCATGGCAGGCCCCGATCTAGATGGACCACATGGCCAGAACCTGCTGGACGGGTTGCTGTCCAGACCGTCTAGTAGGACTGGATGAATGGACAATACAAATATCAACTTGATCCAGGCTCGGGTGGGCCACCACCTGGCACCACAATATAACGTATGTATTTTATCCTTGGCATCCACCATCTTCAGGCGGTGTTGGACGTGGACCCCAACACATCACATGTTTAATCCAGACCATCCAAATATCTGGATGTGGTCTTAGACCCCTGTTATATATACATATATTATGGACGGTGGACACCAGCAGCCTAGCTGCTATGTTGATGGACGGTGTACACTAGCAGCCTAGCTGCTATGTTAGCATCAGTAAAGCCCTGGGGCCTCATCATGAAGTATGTGTTTTACCCCAACCGTCCCTTGGAAAGCCATCCAGACCATCTATCATCTGAACGGTGGATGTGGGCCACCACTGCGATGTATGTTTCTTCCATGTTGCTATGTTGGCATCAGTAAGGCCCTGAGGCCTCATCATAAGGAGTTAGGGCTAGGGGTAGGGTAGGGTGATGTCACCCCTGGGGTGACATCATAGTAATTATGTTTCTAGGGAAGTACAACAGCAGGGATAGGTGGGTCCCGCGATCAAGCGATCAACGGCCGAGATAATGCACAGGCCAGATCTCATAATCTGAGCATCACATTGACGTACGAGATGCGTCGTCGGAACAACGGCGACGGTGCGGTCGTAATGACATAGGTCTTGGCTTAAGTCGGATTAGGTTTACAGGATGTGACTCAAGAGCGTGCGCAAATGTTATCTACGTGTTGGGGGTCATCGGAATTTGACTAGGAGGACCGTGAAAATTTACTGAACGGTATGGGCTAGGATACGGGTCTTACACAGGTGTTAGGAAAATCATTTGCAATGAAAGACTTAGGCCCTATTAAACAGATCCTAGTAATGGAGATAACCCGTGACAGAAGCAGCAGGAAGCTTTGGTTGCTACAAGAATAGTATATTGAGAAAGTCCTAAAGCGGTTCAATATGAATGCAATGAATCCGGTCAGTACTCCACTGGATGGTTACTTTAGATTTAGTGACAGGAAGTGTCCCAAGATAAAAACAGAGGTCGAAGAGATGCAAAAGATGCCCTACGCGTCAGCTGTAGGAAGTTTGATGTATGTTATGGTGTGTACACGCCCAGACATAGCATATGCGGTTGGTGTTGTCAGCCGGTATCTTGCCAATCTGAAAATGAGCATTGGGCAGCGGTGAAATGGATACTGCAGTATCTAAGAGGCTCATCCAGGTTGAGCCTATACTGTAATGACGGAAAACTTGTGTTAGAGGGCTACACAGATGCTGATATGGCAGGCAACATAGACTTCAGTAAGTCTACATCAGGGTTCATGTTCACATTCGTAAGGGCAGCAGTTTCTTGGCAGAGTAAGCTATAGAAGGTCATAGCATTGTCGACGACAGAGGCCGAGTACATTGTAGTCACAGAGGCATGTAAAGAGATGATTTGGATGAAGAGGTTCCTATAAGAACTTAGCCTAAAGCAGGAGTAGCACGTGGTCTATTGCGATAGTCACAGTGCTATACACTTAAGTAAAAATCCAAGTCAGCATTCCAAGTCAAAGAACATAAAGATTCGGTATCACTGGATCAGGGATACTTTGGAACGGAAGGTGTTACAGCTTGAGAAGGTTCACACGGATGATAACAGGTCAAACATAATGACCAACGCTTTGCTCAAGGGTAAGTTTGCAGTTTGTAGAAACCAATCTAGCTTGAAGAAGGAGAATTCCTCCTAAGTCGGAAAGGGAGAGATTTAATAGAATTTTCCTCCTCAGGTCTGAGGAGATGTGGTGTGGTTTGGATGTCATAAATAGTAGAATCACCACGCTGCTCGACGGTTTAGTGAATAGTATTCGACCAGTCGAGGCCCACTCGACTCAAAGTCTAGCGAGCTCAGTGAACAGTGCTCGACCAGTCGAGGGGCCAGCTTGACCAGTCGAGTGAATAGTCTCGACCAGTTGAGGACTCTGCTCAACCAATCGAAGTTACTCAGATTTGAGTCCGGATCTTGCCGGACTGCAGAAATCTGAGGCCCTTTCGCAAGGAGTGAGAAAGGGAGTTTCCTAAACCATAAATAGGGGTGCCTAGGGCCTCTCTAGGTAATGCAAGAGAGTTTCCTAAAGCTTTGCAAGGGTTTTCTAAAGGGTTTAGAGCTATTAAAAGGTGTGTGTGAGAGAGAGAAAGAGATTGAGAGGAAGCTTATGGAAGGGAGGTTATGCTCGTAGAGGTGATCTACTATGCACTCGACATCTCAACGCTTCTACGTCCTCGTGATCAGTGAGATCTCTGTATTTTTCTTTTATTCTCTTATTGTTTATCCACTTCTGCATGAGTGAAGAATGTTGTAACGTTTTACTTCATAGTGGATTTTCAATCTAGACGAGGTCCTGTGGTTTTTACCTCTTTGAGGGTTTTCCACGTAAAAATCTCTTGTGTGGTGTGGTTTATGCTTTGATTTATTTCAATGCTTTATTATCCCATAATTCTGGTTTGATTTGGGAGGCTAGATCCTAAGGTTTTGTGCAAGGCCCCAAATACTCTAATAACTAAAAGGTCAACCAAGGGTTGAGACAATCATGGAGAAGTGGGTCTTTCATCAGATTTCATATTTCACTCAAACCTATCTCTTCATCCATATCCATCTTAGGACTAGATTTGTCATTGGGTTGGTCATCAACAACCACATTGACCGATTCTTATATAGCCATGGTTCGAAGATTGTACACCCTATAAGCTCAATGGTTTAAAGTGTATCCTAGAAATATTCCTTCGTCGCTCTTAAGGTCGAATTTACCCAAGTTTTCCTAGTCTCTAAGGATGTAGCATTTACTACCGGAGACCCTGAAATACTTGACACTTGGTGGTTTTCCATGCCACAACTCATATATTATTTTATCCAGCCTCACTCTTAGGTAGATCCTATTAATAGTGTAGCAGGCTATATTAACATCTTCTACTCAGAAACTCTTGGATAAGCCTTTGCCGTGTAACATTATTGAGGCTATTTTTTAATGCACCCTGTTTTTCCTTTCAGCAGCTCCATTTTGTAGTGGAGTTTTAGGTGCTAAGAATTCATGCTGAATTCCAAATTCATTACAATTTTATTTATTTATTTATTTATTTATTTATTATTATTTTTAGAATCGGTCATTATCAAATTCTACACCATGATCACTCTTGATCTTATCTATCATACATCCTTTTTTATTTTAGAGTCACCTCACCAATTTCTTAGATTCATCAAAAGTATCTGATTTTTTTCCTTAAGAAGGCGACCTAGGTGAACTTGGAGTAATCATCCACTACAACCAGAAAGTGTTTTTTCCACCCCGACTCTAGACTCTGGTAGGATCAACAAGGTTCATGTGTAAGAGTTCGAGGGGCTTAGAGGTAGCCACAAAGGTTGTCTTTTTGTGAGCAACTTTAATTTATTTATTTTTTCCTTTTTAACAATCTCCATAGACAATTCTTGTATTTTAGAGCTTAGGCGGGACATATTTCGATACTGGACATGGCTGAGTCTTTGGTGCCAAAGTTCAAACTCATTATCTTTGGCCATGTGGCATATTGCTAAAGAGAGATTCTCCACTACTTTTAATAACATAACAGTTATCACAAGTACGAAGACCTCTCATAAATAATTTACCTATAGAGTCTAAGATCTCGCACATTTCTTTAGAGAATTTAATTGAATGTTTCTTGTCACAAATCTATGATTTGCTTAAGAGGTTGTGTTTCAATCCCTCCATGTAGAGAACATTCTTAATTTTAGGTAATCCGAGCCCAATAATTATTCCTCGCCCTACTATCCTAGTGGTTCTCTCATCTCCAAAAGTGACTGAACCAGCATCAAAATCAATATAATTACATAAATAAGTCCGGTCACCAATCATGTGTCTTGAGCACCCCCTATCCAGATAACATCAAGCATTACTGCCTGCTTTAAAAAGGGTATGTATTATTAGGTAGTTTTCTTTATCTTTGACAACCCATTTATAGACCATTGTCTTTGGGTCAGTACTAGGTTTAGGAGAGAGAGTATCTTTCTTGGGCTTCTCTATCAAAGGCAAGTTCTTTTTAGGAGACTTGCTTTTTATAGCAAACTGTTTATTGCCCTAATTCACTTGATTTATCATTTCCCTTATTTTTTGATTTAGTTGGGCAACTTGTTTGAAAAATTCTTTCATTCTCTTATTCATTTTGGAGGTGGATACTTCCTCATCTCCTTTTTCTTTTATGGTGGCTTCTTAGTTGGACTTCTACGGTCTACAATATTTTTCTAATTACCTATGTAGCTTCTTAGTTAGACATCTAAAATTTGAATGTCTCTTATGTCATTCAAATTTTAGATGTCCCATGTCGCCACGTGCATGAAAAAATGGAGATTATTATGGTTTACTTCCTAAAGCCACTGATTTTCTAATCATAAGAAGAACATGAGTAGGCTTTTTTTGTTGCTTGTATATCCTAATCCTCTCCCATCCCTTGAACTCTTACCCATTCCTAGAAGTCTTTCTAGTTTTTCTCACTCTAGGTAAACTTGTGACTTATGTTGGCATGAGATTTGGATTTTTCTAACTCTAGTTTCAGACCTTGGTTAATTGCTCTCATCTTGCTAAGTTCTGTTTATATGTCTTCGTTTATCTTTGTTAGGTAAGTTAAGTCGCTCTCTGTATTAGGCATTTTCCTGGGCATAGTTGGCATTGTCTCTTATGTATTCATTAATTTCATCAGCCAACCGATCATTTTTGGCCTTGGCTTCTTCCAATTTCATGCTCAACTGCTTGTTTTCGGCCTTAACTTGACCAAGCTTTTTAAGAACTTTTAAGCTTTTGGTGTAAAGTTGGTCATAGGCTTCTTACAAGCTACTTTTATTAACTTCCTCTTCTTCTTCTTCTTCTTCTTCTTTAAATGAAGACTTTTCTTCCATATGTTCACCTTTGTTCTCAATGTCCTTTGATTCAAGGATGTCTGTGGTGGTGGAGGCCAAAAGTATTTTTAAGGAGCCTCAGTCTCCATCACTTTGAGATTCATCTAAGTCTGAGTTTGAATCCTCAAAGTCATCGTATGTGGTAGCCATTGCCTTCCCTTCTGATTTATTTTTGGTGGGACATTTTGAAGAAAGATGACCATACCCTCTATAGTCGTAACATTGGAGATCTTTTGACCATTTAGGTGATTTACTTATTTGGTGTTTTTGGCGTTTCTAGCCATACTTCTTCTCTTTTTTATAGAAGGTCTTTCCTTGGTTTTTATTAAAGAACTTCTTGAACCTTTTGGCCAACAAGGCCATTTCTTCCTCATCTTCATTGTTATCACTATCATCCTTAAATTCATATATTTTCTGTAAGGCTTTTATGACAATGTTTTTGAATGTTGAAGGAGTTTTAAAATATAGTGCATATGTTTGTAGGGAACCTAAGAGTTCTTCTACTTTCATTCATCTATGTTTATACATTCCTCTATTATAGTGACCTTGAAAGAGAATCGTTCTAGTAGAGATCTTAAGATTTTCCTACAAATTCGTGGAGCTGGAACTCTTTCTCCTATCCCTCACATGGAGTTGCATATGTCACTCAGCTTGGTGTAAAACTCCATAAATGTTTTATGCTCTTCCATTTTTATGTTTTCAAATTTTGTTGTTAGGAGATTGAGTTTAGAATCCTTTACTGTGCTTATTCCTTCATGGGTGGTTTCTAGCAAATCCTATTCTTATTTGGTCGTTTCGCACATGCATATTCTTATGAATTCTTCTAGAGAAATAGTGTAGTAAATAACGTTTAATGCTTTTGTGTTATAGCTAGACCTAGTTTTGTTGTGGTTGGTCCAAAATTCTTGGCGTTTGGGTCTTAAAGTGGCAACACCATCATCCGACATGATTTGAGCCATTGGTGCTTGCCAACCATTTTCTATTATATCCCAAATCGCACGGTCTAAGAATCTAAGGGAAATGTGCATCCTAGCTTTCCAGTAAGCATAGTTAGATCTGTCAAAAAAAGGTGGTCTTGAGACCAACGTTCCCTCAGTTTTAGACATATTTTTAGCTTTAACAAGGATCTCCCTCTGAGTTATTAAGCCCTTTAAGAGGAACCCGCTTTGATACCAATTGAAATTATGATTTTACCGCTTTAAACGAAGCTTGAATATATGACTAATGTCATAGAGGGAGGGGGTGAATATGACTTTTAAATTTAACTAGATAAGTAACATGCACTTTATTCACAACCTCAAGTGTAAGGTCACAATGTAGTAATGATCTCGGTGAGATCGAGGTCAAATCCACAAGGACTGAACTCATACGTTTCTGAAAGTATCTAGAACTAGAACTAGAAGAAGATTGTGATTAAGGTGAAAACTACCAGGGTCAAATCTTGAATAAAGTGAATAATTGTGATTAAGGTGAAAACTATCAATTAAAAAGAACTAGTGTGTCAAGGATCCACTTGTAGCTTCTTAGGATGCTACCTTGCTTGATTCAAGAAATCTAACTAGAATTGGACTCCTAGCCTATCCAATTGGAAAAGAGAGATAATTGAATCTCTGAACTTCTCATGAACCTAATTTCAACGGATGAGAATTGTGAGGATTGAAAGTGATTCCATCATCCAAACTATGCCGAGGAGACAATGGTAAACAATAGGATATACTAATCCCACAAACAACCATAGGAGAATTGTGAAGATTTGGAAGAATTTCATCACCCAACTATGTCCAAGGGACGATGGTGAACAACGAGACTTACTAATTTCACAATCTCAAATCAGTAAAATAAGATATTCAAAGAAATTGTAGATTTATTATAATTTGTCACGACAAACCATTAAAAACTAAAAATATTCCTTAATAAAGAACTATAATCCATAAGGTTCAATAAAAACATGAATCAAAGCAAAGCAAACATCCCAATCACACTACAAGCTTCACCTCTTAGCCCTATCTAAGAGGTTTAGCCAACCATAGACATGGTTGAACTAAGAACTCTTAAGAAAAGCATAAAAATAACTAAGGAAGAAGAAAAAAAACTCTCGGACAGCAGCTCCACCCTTTTACTCCACTCCTTAAACCCTAGAAGATGCCTAAGAATATCATAGGGACTTCTATTTATAGTTGGGGAACTCCAACTTTCTCACTAAGTTGGAAAAGTCCAGAAACCGCCACAAATTTACTTAGTCCATGCAAAATTTGCATGTGTAACCCTCGACTAGTCGAGGACAGTCTTCGATTGGTCGAGGATCGCACAAAACTAAAAGTTTGTGTTACTGAAATTCGAGCTGAAGTTTCTTCAACTAGTCGAGCCAGAGTCAGGACCGGTCGAAGCAGGGCTTAGACTAGTCGAAGTAGGCAAATCTTAATTAGGCTTCCTTTCCTTCACTTTAAGTCTTTGATTCTCTTTATTCATCACTCGATTTTCTTACATCTTTGGCTTGTAAATTCTTTATTCTTAGTATTTTAAGATCCAATCTTTGGCTTGGTGATTCTTGAGCATCAAATCCATGCTTTTAACATTCTTTTCAATCTGAGCTCTCAGATTCACCTTGCAACACAAACATATGTACAAAATAGACCATTAAGCATTATCATGTTAATAAAACCAAGATATAAATAGGAGAGAATATGCAATATTTGGCACTCAACACACTTACTTCTAAACACTTATGTAGAGTAGTATAAATAAGAAGAAGTGCAATTATAAATTCTACTACAGTGAAAACATCATTCAAGTATTCTGTCAAACATGTTTGCTATAGTGAAATAAATCATGAATATTATTCAACAAAATATAATAGATAAAAATAAAAAAATTTCCCATTTCACAAGATGTATAGTGGTTCAACTACAAGTCTACTCCATTTTCGGCTGATACACTCTTTCCTAGAGTGTGTTGGATTTCACAATTCATATGGTTTTAAATCAAGTTCACCATAAACCTTCACAACCTATATAAGGTTTATATGATTTTCATCTATCGATGGCCTACATAAGGTCATATGGAGTTTGGATCTCAAACTCCAACATGATTTCCCCTTTCTCTTTAGGTTGAGGGTTGACACCATCCAATTTGTTGGAAGTGTCCTATGATTATGTGTTTTCAGCCAACATATCGAAGTATTCCCAACCCTCATAAGGATCCTTACTCATGAACTCGCTGTTGCCCATCATCTTAAAAAACTAGTGCATGTTTGAGCTTAATATAGAAGAAGCTAATCACATTAGAAAAATGTTTAATATAGAAGAAGCTAATCACATTAGAAAAATGTTTCATCATCTTGCTAGAAGAAATTCATGATAGCATGCCTAAGATGTTGATTTTATAGGTCGGCAAAGACTTTTTCAAAAATTCTTAGGTTATCTTGGCCAATGTCCCGATAGATCTAGGCTCGAGAGAGTGGAGCCATGCCTTAGCTCGCACCTGAAGAGGAAAGGAAATAAATTTAATCTCATTACATCTTGGGAGACATTATTGAAATATAGGGTCCCAACTATCTTGTTGAATTCCTTGAGGTGCATGTATGGACTTTCAGAATCAAGTCCATGAAACTTATGGAGTAGTTGGACCACCCACGGTTTGAAATCTAGATTACCTATATTAATAATAAAAAATCATGCAGGACGGTGTAGTTGTCCTTGCCGGTTGTAGGTAATTTCTTAAGGGAATGTTTGTTTTTTCAAGTTGTGGTGAATTTGCTGCGAAAAGGGTCATCATGACCCTTTCGCTCGTTTGACAGGTGGGAATGTGGTGTGCGTCAGTGCCTGGGAAATGTAAATCCATCGTCTAGATATTTCGCTAAGAAATCATTAGGCGATCCGAGCGATCTCCAGAGACATCTCTGCGACAGGATGACAGCGAGCATGGTCCGCGAGAGCACGACGCTCGTATGACATGATCTCTATATAATCCGTCTTCCTCTCAAACAGACGCCTTCGTGCCTCTTCAGCCTTCCTCGTAAGTATGAGCATCCACCATTGCTACAAATTGTTCCTATCATAATGCTGAGATTTCCCCTAACCGAAGCAGCTTCTTCGTCATTTCAGGTATACTATTCATCTTGCGTTCACCATAGTGCTTCGTCGAGAACTCGGTCAGGACGTCCGGAACGCGCCACAGCTTTCCCTCCCGCTCCACCACACACTCAGGTACATCTGCTTCTTCTTCATTTCAGGTATACTGTGATTTTCATTCATCCTTTCATTCAAATGAGGTGCATCATATGAGCGGATTGGATGGCATATAAACCCCATAAGAGACCCTGCAAAACAAACGGTGGATGCTTCATGACAACTACTTCGTAAGGTATGGCCCACCTGAGTTTGGGATCATCATGTCATTTTGAGTTCCAGGGTGAAGAGATGACAGTACCAGATGAACGTAGCAGATCTCATGAAAGGTCCACCAATGTGATGATTAGTTAGCGGTAGGCGAGGGATGCCGGTATTGTAGTTCTCCTGGATTCCATCAAAAGGGGTGGGGCACGGACATGCTGGAACCCCTGTTTTCTGACAATTCTGGGCCCCTTGGACGGTTGGATGACACTCACACATTGCGGTGGCCCACGGATGAAGGGTTTCTTCTCGTCGCACCCAACGTAGTAAACTACGAAAAACGGTGGTTCCCGCGAGTAATGTTCACACCCAGTTAAACGAATGGTGATCACTGTACGTTAGAGGTGTGGGGGCCACCCCAATGTGTGTGAGTGTAATCCAACTATCGATTAGGAGTAGATCCGAAATCCAACCGTCCAAGGATCCATAACTCAAGTCAGCCACAACGAAGGTAACAATGGGGAACAGTGAGAAGAGGAATGCTCGCATTGAAACGGGACGCAAAAGAAGTTCTAGCACAAGGATGCTAAGTGGGATCCACTGCAATGTATGTAAGAAATCCATTCCGTCCATCAGTTTTGAGAGATCATTTTAGGACATGTGACAAAAAATGAACGAATAAAAAACTCAAGTGGGTCACACGAGAGGGAAAATATGGGAAGGATTTTTTTTCACCGTTGAAACCTTCCTTAGCTCCACATTGATGTTTGTATGCTATCCAAACTGTATATAAGGTCATTCCATGTAGAGGTGGGCATTTTTTACCCGATCCGCTGGATCCGACCCGACCAGACCCGATCCGACCCGTTCCGAACAGAACCGATGGCCTGGATCAGTGAGGATCGGGTAGGATCATTTAGATCCGACTAGTTTTCGGATCTAGATCGGGTAATAGTTAATTCGGACCGTTCCGATTCGAATGGATCCGGATAGACCCGATCCGGTCAGATCCGGAGTAAAAATTAATATTTTTACCTTTTCCTATGGTGTGGTCCACTTGAGGTTTGGATATTCGTCAATTTTGAGTTCAAGAGCTAATATAATCTGAAAAAATGAATGAACGGCGTGGATACACCACATACATTCATGGTAGGCCCCAACAGAGTTCACTCACTCTAAGTAACTTGCACGGCACGTCAACTGGGCCTGTACAGCCGTATTTTGAATTACGTGCATTGCACGTCAATATGGTAGGTTGAAGAGTATTTATCAAAGTGATTTAACTAAGTTCCTTGGGCCCCACCATGATGTATGTTTTGTATCCAACCATCCATCCATATGGAGAGATCATTTCTGGGCAATATCCAAAGAATGAATTAAATCCAAAGCTCCAGTGGACCCCAGCATAAAAAGCTTTATGGACAGTGAAGTCCACCATTAAAAACTTTTAAAGGCTCCAAAAGTTTTAGATCAACCTGGTATTTATTTTTTCCCTCATTTTTGTATTTTACAACTTTTGAACAGGTTGGATTTCAAATAAACATTACGGTGGGCCTTAGGATAGTTTCAACGCTTCCCACTGTTTTCTGTGATGTTGTCCACTACAGATTTTTATCTACATCGTTATTTGACTCATGCTCTAAAATAATATCTTAAAATTGATGGACGGTGTGGATATAACACATACAGCATAGTGGGGCCCACAGAACTGGTGATGTACTTCACTAGCCTACCCGATGGGACAGCACTGCAGGTGCCTGGCAGGCGGCAGATGTGACTCTATCTCCGAGTTGTACATGTGTACGAACGGCTCAAATGAGATCATGGGAGGCCCACCTTGATGTATATATGTTATCTAATCCGTTCATCTATTTTAATATATCATTTTAAGCGTTAAACCAAATATTATAATATATTAAAGATTGAAGTGGACCACACCATGTCAAATAATTCGAATAGTGCCCAACCCGATCCGACTCAATTTTCTTGACCGAGTCAGACTCAGATCGGGTCAAGTTAACGTGGAATCGGATCTGTCCGAGTTAGGTGACCTAGACTCGGAATCGGATCGGAACGATTTTGGATTAGCATATTAAAATTTCGGGTCTAATCGGGTTAAGCCCAATCCGGTCCGACCAGGACCGATGCCCAGCTCTAATTCCATGGGATGAAGTGAAAACACCAAAAAGATAGCCCGATACAAAACTTTTATAACCCTAAGAATACTTCAACGGTGCTCACTGACTTCTCACTGTTTCCTCTCCTGTGGCCCACTTGAGTGTTGGATACGCCTCATTTTTTTTGCATGATCTAAAATAATCTCTCACAATGGATGGATAGGGTGGATTTCTCCGAAACTTCACGGTGGGCCTCACTCGCCATCCTTGCGCATGAACTTCAATCTAAAGGTTTTTGCAGTGAATCCGCGTCCCATAGAAACTTCCGGATCGAACGTGCTAAGGGACAGCGAAACCCAAGCTACTACCAAATTTTTGGTGGGCCACTTATTCAGACATGACTATAGATTGCGGAAAGGTATTGGCTACTCCCCCCGCCACTAGAAAATGGCTAGTGGTCGGTGAATCAGTGGGCCCATCATGATGTATGTGTTTCATCCATGCCGTCCACTCGTTCTTTCGTATTATGTTATGGTAGTAACCCAAAAATGAGGTTGATCTAAATCTCAAGTGGACCACATAGTGTTGATTGAACGCCCACCATTAAAAACTTTTTGGGGGCCACAAAAGTTTTGGATCAAGCTGATATATATTTTTAACCTTCATCCAAGTCTGACCTAATCAATAGGTTAGATGTCAAGTAACCATTACAGTGTGCCTAGGAGGTTTTTGATAGTGGACTTCTTGGGGACCCTACCATGATGCATGTGTTGTATCCAGACCGTCCAACCATTTGTAGAGATCGTTTTATTGCATGAGGAAAAGAATGAGATATATCTAAAGTTAAAGCGGATCCACCACAGAAAACCGTGGGAGCAGTCACACCCACCGTTGAAACACTCATAGTGTCCACCATGATGTATTTTTGAGATACAAACTATTCAAAAGTTAACATAGACATAGATGAAGTGAAAACAAAAATACCAGCTTGATCGGAAACTTTTGTGGCCCTTAAGAAGTTTTGAATGGTGGATGTCACTGTCCCATAGTTTTCTATGGTGGGGTCCAGTTGAAGTATTATATCGCAATACAGGAGTGTGTAGGATAGCAAACCACACCCAGATCCATAGCTCAACTCTCAGACTGAGTGGAGATACCTCGTTCCAACACTTGAGGTCTTAGTATCGATCCCTGGCGGGGTGGCTAACTTCTTGGGGACCCTACCATGATGCATGTGCTGTATCCATATCATCCAACCATTTGTAGAGATCGTTTTATGGCATGAGGAAAAGATAGATATATCTAAAGTTAAAGCGGATCCACCACAGAAAATTGTGGGAGCAATCACACCCACCGTTGAAACACTTATAGTGTCCACCATGATGTATTTTTGAGATACAAACTATTCATAAGTTAACATAGACATAGATGAAGTGAAAACAAAAATATCATCTTGATCGGAAACTTTTGTGGCCCCTAAGAAGTTTTGAATGGTGGATGTCACTGTCCCATAGTTTTCTATGGTGGGGTCCAGTTGAAGTATTATATCGCAATACAGGAGTGTGTAGGCTAGCAAACCACACCCAGATCCATAGCTCAACTCTCAGACTGAGTGGAGATACCTCGTTCCAACACTTGAGGTCTTAGTATCGATCCCTAGCGGGGTGGCTAACATGGAGTGTGTACTGACATGGATGTGTACTAACCAGCTAACACAAAAAAAAAAAAAAAAAAAAAAAAAAAAAAAAAAAAAAAAAACTATAGAGTGTTGGACTTCTTGGGGACCCTACCATGATGCGTGTGCTGTATCCATACCGTCTAACCATTTGTAGAGATCGTTTTATGGCATGAGGAAAATACTGAGATATATCTAAAGTTAAAGCGGATCCACCACAGAAAACCGTGGGAGCAGTCACACCCACCGTTGAAACACTTATAGTGTCCACCATGATGTATTTTTGAGATACAAACTATTCATAAGTTAACATAGACATAGATAAAGTGAAAACAAAAATATCAGCTTGATCGAAAACTTTTGTGGCCGCTAAGAAGTTTTGAATGGTGGATGTCACTGTCCCATAGTTTTCTATGGTGGGGTCCAGTTGAAGTATTATATCGCAATACAGGAGTGTGTAGGCTAGCAAACCACACCCAGATCCATAGCTCAACTCTCAGACTGAGTGGAGATACCTCGTTCCAACACTTGAGGTCTTAGTATCGATCCCTAGCGGGGTGGCTAACATGGAGTGTGTACTGACATGGGTGTGTACTAACCAGCTAACACAAAAAAAAAAAAAAAAAAAAAAAAAAAAAAAAAAAAACCAGAGTGTTGGACTTCTTGGGGACCCTACCATGATGCATATGTTGTATCCATACCGTCCAACCATTTGTAGAGATCGTTTTATGGCATGAGGAAAAGACTGAGATATATCTAAAGTTAAAGAGGATCCACCACAGAAAACCGTGGGAGTAGTCACACCCACCATTGAAACACTTATAGTGTCCACCATGATGTATGTTTGAGATCCAAACTATTCATACGTTAACATAGACATAGATAAAGTGAAAACAAAAATATCAGCTTGATCGGAAACTTTTGTGGCCCCTAAGAAGTTTTGAATGGTGGATGTCACTGTCCCATAGTTTTCTATGGTGGGGTCCAGTTGAAGTATTATATCGCAATACAGGAGTGTGTAGGCTAGCAAACCACACCCAGATCCATAACTCAACTCTCAGACTGAGTGGAGATACCTCGTTCCAACACTTGAGGTCTTAGTATCGATCCCTAGCGGGGTGGCTAACATGGAGTGTGTACTGACATGGGTGTGTACTAACCAGCTAACACAAAAAAAAAAAAAAAAAACCATAGAGTGTTAGACTTCTTGGGGACCCTACCATGATGCATGTGTTGTATCCATACCATCCAATCATTTGTAGAGATCATTTTATGGCATGAGGAAAAGACTGAGATATATCTAAAGTTAAAGCGGATCCACCACAGAAAATCGTGGGAGCAGTCACACCCACCGTTGAAACACTTATAGTGTCCACCATGATGTATTTTTGAGATACAAACTATTCATAAGTTAACATAGACATAGATGAATTGAAAACAAAAATATTAGCTTGATCGGAAACTTTTGTGGCCCCTAAGAAGTTTTGAATGGTGGATGTCACTGTCCAATAGTTTTCTATGGTGGGGTCCAGTTGAAGTATTATATCGCAATACAGGAGTGTGTAGGCTAGAAAACCACACCCAGATCCATAGCTCAACTCTCAGACTGAGTGGAGATACCTCGTTCCAACACTTGAGGTCTTAGTATCGATCCCTAGCGGGGTGGCTAACATGGAGTGTGTATTGACATGGGTGTATACTAACCAGCTAACACAAAAAAAAAAAAAAAAAAAAAAAAAAAAAAACCAGGGTGGCAAACCACTCTACTTTTCACAATTACCATATTAGTTCAGTACTTATATCATGATTCAGAGAGATGATATTTACGCCCATCTATTATTTTCTACAGAAAATCTTTAATATTCTGGCTAGAGGTGGGCATCGAATCGAGTCGAGTCGAGGTGGGTCAAGCTTGGCTTAGCTTGTCCATGATGTACTCGAGTTCGAGCTTGGCCTCGAGCTCAACATTAGAGCTTGACTTGTTTTCCAAAGTCGTCGAGTTGAGCTAGTGATTCGAGTCGAGTCGAATTTACCTCGAGTCGAGCTCGAGCTTGTTGGGTGAGAGAATAATGGACTCTGTTCTTGATCCTCCTCCATTGATGAAAAATTCAAAAAACTTAAGAGAATTAAAGAAAAACCCGATGAAAAAAATAAACAAAGCTTCGAATCGGATGAGGAAACCTGGTGGTGGCAGTCTGGGCGGGCGGGCGGCTGGCAGTGGGTAGAGAAAGAGAAGAAAGGGAAAGGGAAAGGGGGTGCGTGCAGTCGGATAGAGACTCTAGGGTTTGTTTGTTTTGTTTTGTTTTGTTTTATTTTTTTTAATGTTAAAATTTAAAACTTATATTAATATAATATATATATATATTATAATATATATTATTTAATACATTAATTAATCGAGCCGAGTCCAGCTCGAGTTCAAACTTTGAGTCGAGTCAAGTTGAAATGCCCCCTGGTCGAACTTGGCTTGAACTCAACTCGATCTTCAAATAATTAGCTTGGCTTGGCTTGAATCGGCCATTCAAGCCAAGTCAATCTGAGTTGACTCGAGCCGAGTCAAGCGAGTTTTTCGAGCTAGCTCAACTCGTGAACAGCCCTAATTCTAGCTGAGTATGATGGATGATAAACGAACACATAATTCACATTAAATTGTCCAAATCATTGGTCCCACTTTAGACGTAATAATGGTAAAAATATTATGCTCATTTGATAATCCAACTGTTGGATTTATTATTTATTTATTTATTTATTATTATTATTATTTACACACACCCCACACACTCACGCTAGTGGAATTTCACCACCTATGGGACCCTTGACCGGGAGTTGAAACTCCTGAGAGTCTACCACCCGAGCAAGAGTAAGGTTGTAATCCAACTGTTGGATTGGTGGATAATGATTGGACGGTTATAAATGAAATTAATATAATGGTCCCATTTCAATAGTTGAGTACGAAAAATCACGTTCTGATTGTTTAACAAATATGGATTTTTACTTACTGAGAGTGATTTGTACAATTATGTGTTTAATTTAAGGTACTTTATGCCACGTATACAGTTCTGAGTAACCGCGTATCAAGCGTGGAACACATCCCGAGTGTAAATAACTCTTATCTGTCTATCCTTTTACCATGAATAGGGGAGAGTATGTATAAAAAAAGCAAGTCCTAAATCCAAGAAGGTGGCATGCATGCAACTCAGTGCAACATTGTCTCCAATTTCGGGTCAAATTCATGTGTGTGTGTATATATATATATATATATATATAAGTAGGTCCTAAAACCGAGAAGGTGGCATGCATGCAACTTAGTGCTGCACCATCCAAATTCGGGTCATTTTCTAGATGGAGCACATCGTATAAATAGGTCTAATTGAATGATCTAAGCCATTTGATTTTCCAGGTAAATTTGGACCACTGAATTATGTATTTGGAACCTTCTCTTAATTGTATTCGATTTGAGGGTTAGGACTGTCTGATCAGTATGAACTTCCAGCCCTGCTCCGCCCACATTGGTTTCCGTTATTTGGACAACCTGGATTGGTGGATGAGTTGTTGCACATTAGCTTGATGGCGCTTCATCTTTCCTTTTCGATGTGAGCCTAATAGAGATAGTTCACCACCATTTTTATTTTATTTTTTTATGGAAAACCCAAATTACACTAGTTTTCAACCATCCAAATGGTAGCCACCAATTTCAATCCGTATAGATATTTTGGAATCATGCCCCACCCATGATGATTTCTAAGATTTGAATGGGTACATGTATGCCACATGTACGGTAAATGGATCATACCTGTTCATAAGGCGGGTCCACACAACTCGAGTACCGCATAAAATTATATAAAATGTCATTGGAATGAAAATCCAGTTAGTGTAAATTTTTTGACTACTAATCAAAGTCACATGCATCCTATAGATAGTGAGGTGAATCACTATGGTTGTGAGTGACTAGACGGACGAAGAGTTGGAACTCTTTGTGGTTATATTGGTTGTGGGATCTGCTACAATCGTCGCTAGGGAGTATTGTCGTACATACCTCTTTCGTAACCTGCCTAGGTTTGTTGATTATGATTGTGCCCGTATAATCAATGAGATTATTAGCGCAAGGGAGACTGATTACTGATTGTGTTTCCCAACTACGAATGAAGAAGACCACGTTCTTTAATCTTTGCTCAATCCTATGAGATATGGTATTGTTGGCAGATGCGAAGCACGTAAGTTTGGAAGAGTAGCTTGTCATGTTTCTCCATACATTAAGCCACAATTTATGAAACCGAGTAATTGGACATCATTTTATAAGGTTAAGAAAAATCGTGAATCGATATTTTAATCGAGTATTGGATGCAGTCGTTACTTTATATGCAGATTTTGTTACACTACCTACACTCGAGACCGCATTTGAGATTTCATCGAACTCACATTGGGCGGAATACTTTCAGGTATAATAATACATATATTCATCACAATTGATTACTATATGTGGGGATCAAATTACAAATGCCAATATCACCTAACAATTGACAAGTTTAACTTAGGATTGTATTGGTGCAATTGATGGGACACAAATCCCTGCGTTCGTAACATATGCAAATAGTGTTGTCTATCAAAACAGGAAAGAATACATATCAAGAAAATGTCTTGGCTACTAGCAAGTTCGACATGAATTTTGTGTACGTGTTATCTGGGTGGGAAGGTTCCACATCGGATGCACGTGTTTTGCATAGTGCATTGACTAAATCAAGCGATCCTTTCGTAATACCCCGTGGTAAACCTATGGACATCAACCACTTTGATTGCTTTATAACAAGAGGTGATTAAGGATTGCTATTAATCATAAATTATTTTCAATATGTAGATAAATACTATGTAATAGATGCAGGATACACTCACTCGCCCGATTTCATGGCCCCGTATCACACTGTACGCTACCATCTTAATGAGTATAGTACGGGTCGAAAACCATCCAATATTTGGGATTTATTCAATTATCGACATGCACAATTGTGGAATGTAATAGAAAGATATTTTGGAGTTTTGAAAGCCAAGTTCCTAATTCTGAAGATTGCTCCACAATATCCTGTACAAACTCAAGTGAAGATAATGTTAGCTTGTTATGTGTTACACAACTTCATAAGGACGTCAGGGGACGATGACATTGATGAGTTAGAGGGGCCATCCAGTTGTAGCCGAGGGTGTGACCCCATCACCTACGAAAGTATCCATCCTTGATCAAGGTCGTGTCTTTTTGAATATCACCCCACACGAAAGAGATGAGTGGGCAAGAAAAAGCGATAAAATTGCATCCAGAATGTGGAACCCAGCTCTTCCAGTGAGTCAATTAAATTTGAAACCTTGTAATAATACAAACATGTGCTAGCTATCGAACTAGCATTCAAGAATCTCCCTCCAAGATCAGTTATACTGCTGTTCCAAACTTTCTCTATTTAAAATGGAGTCTTTTTTTTTGGAACCGGGTACATATAACGCCCTGAATTTCGAGGGTCGAGCAAAGCTCTACTCCCAAGATCCAGCACATCACTTATGCAATATGGATAAAGATGTTCAAATTTTGCCCATATTAATGAGTTAAACATGAGTGAGATTATACTAAAACAGCATATCATACTCCGGATATAATTAAATTAAGCAAGCGAAAGTCTGAAACATATATATTTAAACATGTAAGTGTTTCGCAAACCTCCAGATTATGAATATGTAACCGAGTTCAATATATACATGAACTGTTTCAAAATATACAAAATGTGGAAATGTAAGGGCAGTATCCCTGTAGTCCCTGCACATCGGCACGAGGTCTATGTAGACCCGTCCGAGAGTTAAAAGTAGGAGAACTCCTCCTCATCCATCAAGTCCTACTTCATCGCATAGACTTTATCAGCACCTGCATCTAAACCAGAGTCTGGTTGGTGTTTTAAAACACTATCCCAGAGTGGGAATGAGTGGCCAACTCAGTGGTACTATAAAGCAAAAGTTAACATGTTATCAAGTCAATCAAGCAATAATGATAAGGCAATCATAACAATCACTTTCTAACTGCTCTTGTTAATGCAGGAATGGAGTGAAAGTAATGATGTATAACTTTGCATCAAAGCTACCTCATAAGCGACTCCGACAACCTATTTCGCATATGACATCACTGCCTCCCGTGCAAACTTCATCACTCCTAATGAAAAGCAGTCGATAGGAAAATTCAAGAATTTATACTCACGGTCAGTACAGGAGGCTCGTCACCTCAGTATAGGCCGACAGTTCGAATACAGTATCCCATACCACCATGCTTGGCTCTCGAGTCTTGGTTGCTCATCGGTCATTACGGGAAGACTCGTCACACCAACGTAGGCCGACAGCTTGAACACGGTGTCCCATACCACCATGCCCGGCTCAAGAGTCTTAGCGGATCATGGTACCATGGTTAAAGTGGGCCTTTACATTGGTAAGGGATACCTTAGATTCAAACAGTAATGTCCATACTTGGTAAACACATAATAGGCCAATCGATTAATTAGGCAAGTTCGATTGGTACAAGCATACACTGACTTAATCAACATGGGGCGCATAAGTGCCCCTTGTGGCCTAACCACTGTCAACAATCGTTGTGCAGCCCAGATTCGTTAAGTAGACCCAATGTGGCGAGACCAATTCGGCCACCCGAATAGGGACTGTTACCGGTTACCTAATGTGGCGAGACTCATTCGGCCAATCTTACTCAGATGCAGTGAATAAACACATGTGATAATCATTTTAGTATTTAATAAACAATCCAAGTGAATTCCTTATTTGTGCATTTCATCAAACACATTGATCATGTACCAAACACATACATTTTATCGACAAATTGCGTAGAGGTAAATATCATTACATAAAAGAAACTATACATATGTATAAGGTAATTAAGAATCCTATCCCAATACTTGTAATAAATACAAATCATTAATAATTTCTCGTTTAGACAATTCATCAAACATTTGGACTACACTTTACTAAATACATAGACTAGGTTAGTTACAACATATATTTTAGCAATTCCTTATATAGAGAGATTAACATGCATATGACAATGATTAATCCTAGATCAGAAATCATGGTAAGCACAAATCATGTTTAAATGTTCATTCAAACATTTCAACAAAAACATGTAATGCATCTGTTATTCAACATAGTTCGTACATGTGTATTATACCGAAATCGGCGTATCTAAGACACTACGGCAACAATCAAGTTAGACATAAATCATTAGCTGAAATTAAAAGCATTGATAACCATAACCTAAGCGTTTATAGTCTGCATCTTTCATTGGAATACTCGATTCGGACTCGGTTCAAACTCTACATTTTCGAAAATGGAACGTCAAGCACCTAAATGACAAAACAGGTTAACTAGTTTGACGAATAATCAACCTGAATCTCTACAACGAGATTAGATTTAGGTTTTCTTATCCAAAATCATAATCGGAAGAGCTTGCATAGTGGTAAGGGACAGATATTTGGTGCATGGAATCGTGTGAGAAGATTTTTGCAGCAATCCCTAAAATCCCTCCTCTTCTTCCTCTTTTCTCTTCTTTTCTCTCCTCTCTCCCTTAGTGTTTTGGAGAAATTCGTATATGAGAGGTGGGGTGGAATTAGGGCTATTTATAAGCCTAGAAGTGATGCAAATGGCCCTAGGGCCACCATATACATGGTTTATACCCTTTGGGTTACTGTTTTTGACAAATAGGGCTAATAGGGAGGCCCACTACCCACCTATATCAGAAGGTATGCTCCCCGACAATGGATCTATGCCAGGACATGATTTCTGTGTGATCGGATAGGCCGATCATCCGCGGAGGACCTGTGTCAGATCAATGGTCATACTTTCTCAATCGGGGCCACTGTTATACGAATATGTGCAGGGAAATTTCCTTTTCCCATGGGTGAAGTTTGGTTAGAAACTGGCAGTCTGAACTCCTCAATTTCATTTGTGAGCGAACGGCCCAATTCACTTAAGTTTCATTTCATTTTCTAAAGATATTCACGTTTCTCATACACTTCACTCAAGGCTCAAGTTATGCATTTCTAGACACTATCTGGGCTTGATTCCCGTGATGGTTGTCAAGCCCAGTAGGATGGAAATAGTCCTATAGTTTCGCAGTCATTGGACCCTCGATGTACGGTCTAGGTCCGATATGGGATTTCAATGTACCCCCGAGAGCGCAAGCTCTTGGGATTTCTCCTATGTCTTTAAGTGACATTGAGTCAGTGGTATTAATGGGTTTAGGCCTTCTCATTTGTGAAAATAGTAGCCCAAGCTTAATCCACTGATTATTTAGTCTAGTACTTAACTAAAATCTGCCTAAATTATTCGACAGGATGCGGTCCTTGGGTAGTCCTACCTGAGCTGGTACTCAGGTCCTTGTACGGATTTTTCTGAGACGTTATAGTACAGTTCACATTGATTATTTAATCATGGGGAAGATCGATTTATTTATACTTACAATATTAACTCATCTTTAATCAGATTGAGGTTGACCATAGCGGCTCCATGTCTCCGAATAGATGATCGGTACTATCTACTCTGATGAAAAATCACGTACGATCACCATCTACTATCCCATGGAGATCACCCAGAAAGAATACCATTAACAGCGGTATTGAGGACAAGTCATATGGAGATGTTCTTCGTTGGACGGGTGACAAGGACGACATCCTACTCAAGAGACTGATAGAGCTAGTCATTGTTGGTAAAAAAGGTGATGCTAGATTTAAGATGGAATTGTTTACAAGAGTTGTGGAAAACATGAGGATGAAGTTAGGCCTCATCAACACTAATGTGAACATAAAAACCACATCTGTACAGTCAAAAAGAACTTCGTCACTGTCAAAGATCTACGGAGTGCCTCTGGGTTTGGTTGGGACTCGGAATTAGAAATTGTCGTCGCATCAAATGGAGTGTGGATGGAATACATTAAGTTTTAACTCTTCTGACATGTCAATTATATATTATCATATAGCGTACAGTGTTAGTGACAAGTTAATTTTTGTATTGTATGTAGTCCCATCTAGATGCTACTTAGTTTCATGGAAAACCCATGCAAAGATTCGATGATCTTGAGTTCATCTTCGGAAACAATAGAGCCATCGGTGAAGCATGTGTCATTGGCAACCTCCCTCCCGGCGCTACCGCTCCTCGATGGAGAGATACAGAGATTTCATCAAACCACACTGTTGATCTGAATAATGATATTAATATATATCTTCAGAAAATCTTGGCGAGGATGCACCGCATGTCCATTGGTCTTTTAACAACCATGGAGGCAACAATATTCCCCATTTGAGTCCGACACAGCATGGGAATGCCTCCGTCAACATGCATTCCATGGTTAATTCTAAAACAAGACTGAGACCAGAGCAACCAGTCAATATGATTAGGACTGGGATGGTAGATATTGGGGGGTGCCATGAAATCAATTATCATTTCAATCGATAAGGGTAAGAACTTTGGTTAGATTGCAAAAATCATACCGGCTTTAGAAGAGTTAGAGGGACTCACAGCTTAAGAGGTTTTATGGGCCACAAAGCTGCTATCAAAAGAAGAATCATATGGGGCTTCATTCCTTGACTTTGCCAAAGAGAAGAGAATATCATTCATCTGGATGTTGTTGAATGGGGATGGATCCTACGTATAACACTAATATTTTGCCTACTTTGACTAGCTGGAATCAGTCGTTCATATACTTTGGTCTTATGATAATTTTTTAAGTATCATATTTTTGGAGTTGTATAACTTAAATTTGAATATTTGTACTGGTTTTTACACCTACCTTTGGATAACAGGTCACAGGTTGATGGTATATATTCAAAACACATGCATTGATATATATATATATATATATATATATATATATATATATATATATATATATATATATATATATATATATATATATATATATATATATATATATATATATATACCTCACAGATTGAAACCTCAAGTAGTTTAATCATGGGGATGTAATGTTATTATTATTAATAATTTATACTACATGTAGGCTTAACTGATGCGCAAGTCATAGCAACACTTGCACTGGTGACATATTACCTGGTAGGTCACTACTTATAATTATTGATAATCTAATGATCATTAATAACTTCTTATTTTCAATGGATGGGGAAAGTGTACGTTGTCTTTATAGGAAGACAACCGGGGATCTATTATTCGTGGGATGAGTGTAAGGATTAGGTCGAGGTATACTCACATGCTCTCTTTAGATCCTTCAAGTATGTTGAGGAGGCATTTGTTACTTGGAGCACATTTTTGGGTGATGTTGTTCCGAATCGGGCAGGCCTCGGTGTCTCCGATCAGTCCAGTTTGTACTACCCAACTGATCTTCCTTCTTCGACAGTAGCAGCAGGGACACAGACGTCTCATGGTTGTACTAACGTAAATCGTGACTTGCTACTGGTTTTGTACATTGTTATAGGTGTTTTTGTCCTTGCTATGGTTTTTCAGTTGATGGTCCTATACCATTGATGTATATGTGTTTGCATTGTCGGGTCATATGCATTGTTGGAAGGATTTCTTTTTTACTTCTTCTTTTTTGGTTTATCGAAATGTGTTTGGAATTTTGGATGTTATACTATACTCATTAGTATAACTTATTGGACCATGAAAATTTGGACAGTTTATAGTTTTGGACATATATCTCACACATGGCATATTATTTGTGTTAGACCTTGGCATAATGGGTCAATCAGTATTGGATGGTGAAGGTGGACCGTGATGAACGATCCCACTGAAATGTCGTCAACCACATAAGGGGATTGGCCACTATAAAACCTTCCAGCTTTACCTATTGTACAAGGTGTTCTTCGTTATTAATAACAGTTTAAAGCAGTGACTATCATAAATTTACATGGGACCCACACTGATTTATTTCTAAAATCTACATCGTTGAAATATTTTTATAGATCATTTTAGTGCATTACAAAAAAAAATGATTCATATCCAACGATCATCGGAACCACACCATAAATAGTAGCGATGATGAGGCATCCATCACCATTCAAACGTCACTGTGCGGCCCACCATGATGTTCACCTTACATCTAATTCAGGCGTGAATTTGAACATGCAATACCTAAATGGACGATTTAGATGCACGATGATATTGATGATATGCCCGGGTGGACCAGAGGACGTGTATGAGGGATGCGGATTAGACACTAACAGGTTGAGTAGCAAGAGTCGCTACTGAAGTGACATCACCAAGTTGTGGACCCCATTATGATTTATGTGTTGTATCCACAACGTCCATCCATTTGGAGATATTATTTTAAGGTATAAGTCAGAGAATGAGGCAGATCAAAAACTTTAGTGGACTACACCTCAGAAAATAGTGAAAAGATTGACGACCACCGTTGAAACCTTCCTAAGGCCCACCATGATGTTTTTTCAAAATTCAGCCTGTTCAAAAGTTTAAAAAGACACTGAAGAAGGGAAAACAAAAATATCAGCTTGATCAAAAACTTTTCTGGCCTTCAAAAGTTTTTAACGGTGGTGTCACTCTCCCAATTGTTTTCTATAGCAAGGTCCACTGGAGCGTTGGATGTGATTCATTCTTCGGATATTACCCTAAAATGATCTCTCCATATGGATGGATGGCGTGGATACAAAACATACATCATGGTGGGGTCCACAGAACTTGGTGACATCACTTCAATAAGAGTCTCGCTACTAACCTATTAGTAGCCAATCCGCGCCTGTGTATGAGGCGTTGAATACGTGTGGTTGGCCAACCCAATCTTCTTTCACATGAAAGTTTCCCCATACCGCCAAAAATAAACGCACACAAGGGCATTTGCATCCTGCCTGACTTTTTGAAACATAAGAAATGGTGATGATGCTCGCTGACAAACCCAAAGCATTTCCCTGAGCATGTAATAAATGCTCAGGGAGAGTGCAAACCCCTATAAATTGAAAAATCAAACACGCCCTAAAGTTCTGAATGGAGAAATATAGTGTGCCTCATTTTCATCGTGCACCATCCTAGCCAATGGCATGCTAGATTCAGCTTCAATATTCTCATTAAAGTGTGGCTCTTGCTCAACCATGTTTGGAGCATTCAGAACCATAATTTAGGATGTTTCAGGAGCACTCAAATATTTCCTAACTCAACGGTGGATCAAAATCCTGTCAAATAAACCTTCTTCACTTAGAAGTCATTGTGTAAGATCCCTTACCCACTTAGGCATGGACCATGCATAGGAAACAAAGTTCTAACCCCTAGACCTAATAATTAAAATCCTACAATGAAATAAAATAATTCTAAGATAATTGAACTAACTAGAGAAGAATTAAGAGATCTACAAAATGATTAGAAAGAGGAAGGAAACAAGGTTACCGATTTAAAAGAACTGTGTTAGAAATCATACAAAAGAGCAAATATAATAATGTTAGTAATCTAAAATGAATAATCTGTAAAATTCCTAACTAAAAGTTCGAGAACTAAAATCCTAATTCAGAACTAGAAAGAAAAAAAACTTAATCTAAACCTATGTATTCTCAACATAATAGTACCCAACAATAGCACCAAAAACTTGGTTGAACCCAACGGTTGACAACCCCAACTGCAAGGTTGCAAGGTAGTAATAATCTTGGTGAGACCGAGATTGATCAATAGGAAATTGGTGAGAATATAATTAAAACTAATTGGGTTGTTTGGATTTTTTATCCGGTGAAGTAAAAGAGGTGTAAAATCAGTAATAAAAGCAATTAAGGATCCATGATTCTCCAATTAATAGAACTTGAACTTAATTTGTTTTCTCATGTCGATAACTCAACTAGAACTGGATTCTAATCCATTCTAATAAGAAGATAATGTAGTAATATCAATCACAAACATCCAATAAAATTAAAATCGCGATAAGATTGATCGCTCATGAAGATCTAGGTAATCATTCGTAAGAAATTGAAATCATCCACTGTACTCCGAAGCCATAGTGAATCAATCAACTTTACATATTGATTCCTTCCCCAATCTAGGAATTCAACCAAACACAATCACAATTCAATGTGAAAACCAATAACCTTCATAAGAAATGAATTAAATATCAATAATCATCCTTAGTTAATAGTTTAGCTAAGAATGACTAACATCTTAAACAAAAACAAAAGAAAGACATGAAAAACCAAGTAGAACCGAATGATTAAAGAAGAAAAATGGCTTGGTGGAAGCTCCGCCTCTACATGATCTCTCTCCCAATTCCTAATTCGTACTTATAATGGCCTAAAACACCCCTTTAAATAGGGAAAATTTGCACCAACTTTGAACCAACTTCAAATTTATGCACTTTTATTACGCTTCGGTCACACTAATGATGGCCTTCGATAGCACCAAAGTTGAACTGAATTAACTTTTAGTTACAGCCAAATTTATTCAAAATACGTCTGATCTCTGTCTCCTTTCAGTGGAATTGAATCTCCCTTCTATGACATCGAACATTACTCGGTCGTACCTGACAGTTGGGTCAAATTTACTCTAAAAATTATCCTTTATTGTTGGATTGTCTTTGGCACTTTCGGTGGGACCGAACCTACCTTCAATGAGACCGAACAGTCTATTAATTTTTTTATTTAAGCGCTTGATTTTTCAGTATTTTCTTCATCTTTAGTACTTGGTTTCATTGGATCTTTGGCACGTCAAAGCTTCCCTTTTGAGCTCCAAATCTTCATGTCTTTAAATTGAACTCCTTTAAGCCTTAATTCTATAACCTTAAGCATCTATTCATCATTGGTTCCATAATTACCTCGCATGCAGAAAACATATGTTACTGAATCAATTTAATACTTGAATTTAGCTGAAACTCATACAAGGATAAATATGCAATTTTAGGCTTGATTATTGTGCCAGTCGACTACTTCACTAAGTTGTTAGAGGCATCATCCTATACCACTATAGAAGTATGTCAAGTAATCAAGTTCATGAAAAAATAATATCATATGTCGGTAAATAATCCCACATGCCATCATCACAGACAATGGGTCGCCCTTCGTCAACAAGAAGATGGACGATTTCCTCACCAAGTTCACGATTTAGTGTTATCGATAAAGCCCCTAATGCCCTTAGATGAATGGTGGGGTCAAAGCTACTAACAAGACACTTATTAGGGTACTAAGAAAGATGGTCAAGACATACAAGGACTGGTCTGGGATGCTTCCGTATGCACTATGGGCCTATCAGACATTTACATGACCTGCTACAAGCGTAACTCCTTGCAAGCGTACACACGAATGTGAAACAGTTTTGTCAGTCAAAGTAGAAAATTCATCTCTTTGGGTTTTACTTGAAAGTGAAGTCAAAAAAGATCACTCAGGTTTACAATAAAAGAGTCTAAAAGGAAGCTTCAAAGTAGGTGACGTAGTCATGAAGTGTATTCTACTATCACATCTGCCAGATCCCCTAGGAAAGTTCAAACCCTCATGGGAGGGACCACTAGTGATTAGAGAAGTTCTCTTGGGAGGTTCCCTCTAGCTCACCAATATGAAGGGTGAGGATCTTTTAGAGCCAATCAACGCTGGCAACGTGAAAATTTTTCAAGGGTAAGTTAATATAACTTTGCCAAGAGTTACATTAGAAAAGTTGAAGTCAACTAACCAAAGTTAGTCGTCCGATAAACCATTCTTTCCAATCCCCCAATAATTGCTACAAAATCAAAATTAAAGAAAGAGGAAAAGAAAACAAGGAAAAAATAAAAAGCACACAATCTAGAAAAAATAGGAAGAAGAAAAGCACAAACAACAACCCCTTCACCTCTCAGGGTTAACCTGGCTCGAGTCAACAACTTTACTGTTGTAACTCAAGGCAAGGCAAGAAAGGTTGCTAATTAATCATCAAGGATGGATATCCTAGCTCTCAACTGCTGCCAAAATCAAGAGAAAAATCAAAAAGGAAAAAAATGTGTCTAAACAAAGAGGACGAAGTGAAAACCCAAAAGGGCGCTCCGAGTAAAGATAGTGGGCACATAACAGGCTTAGTGAAAATCGAAAGGGCACCAAGGGTTAATATAAGGGGAAGGCAAGATCAAATGTCCAAGACATAGTGAAAATATGAAACAACACCATAGGCAAAAATGACAGGAAAAACTGGCTGCAGTGAAAACCCGAAAGGGTGTTATAGGTAAAAATGGTTTTAAAAAAAAAGAAGTAAAAAGAAAATAAAAAACAAGCACCAAAGATCAATTTAGGCTGGCTAAGTCAAGAATAAAAGGAAGCGCAACTAAAGATAAGGGTTCTACAAGATTTGTCGGGTTCTAGAAGGTAACGGTTCCAACTGCACACCCCTCTAGGTGATCGAAGATTCCCTAGAGGTTAACATCAAGTCATAAGTCAAAACACTAGTTGAGCCATTGTTCCGATTCCTGTGTCTTGGTGCAAAATCTAGAAACAAGCACATTAACGACATAAGGCACAAAGGATTTTCCAAAAGTTTTCTTTCATTTCATAGTAATTTTTTTTACATGTATATGTCTTTCCCCCATTTTCCAAAAAAACCAAGATACAATATCGTGTTTCATGTACCATACAAAAAGTGCATACAGATGGCCCAATAAACACAATAAGTCAACAAATAAACTCTCACTCCTCGTCCACATCCTCGCTAAGTATCTCTCACACTCTGATAATCTCTCTCAAAGTTGTCTAACCTCCATGCGCGGGTAAGCCAATTCCTCCCTCTCAGATCTTCAAGCAACTCTCTCATCATCATCCTCTCGATAGGCAACTGACAACCGCTTGGACATCTCAGCACAAAGATAGCGCAAGGAGAAAATCTCGAATAGCAGGTTGGCTATGGGCAGAGATGAGGAAGTTGGGATCAATGAACAACCGCTCTTCAAAGGGCTCAAAAGAGCCGACGAAGAATCGATGTCACCCTAAATATTTAACTCATCGATTGCATCAGTCAGTTACCAACCCAGAAGATGTCGATATAAACCCCGAAACCTAGTGAAGATTGGGGACGGTCACCAAAGGTGGACCCTAGGACTCCAAGCCAAGTGCGTCAATTGTAAGGAAACCCACCCACAATGCTTGGACCTATGTCTTGAGACCTTGAGTATGCTAAGGAAGGTGGTGATGTCCGACTTTAAAAAATGTAAAAGGTGGGATATTCTGCCAATAACCGAACTAGCGTAGGAATCGAATTGAATGATAGGAAAACTAAGATTACAAACCCGATGATGATCAAAGACTAATGATGAGCACTAAAAGTGACAGGTTGGGTCAACAAGCTAGGAGGAGTCCCAATGAACCTCCCAACTCTACAACTATGAAAACATCCCATGATACAAAGGCTCACTCCTACCTGCAATATGGGGAAGGTTCCTAGGGATGCAGTGAGGAACATCAATGCATGATGAGACAGGAAAAAGGAAGGGAACAATCATCGCTGGTCATTCCCAAAGCCATACTTGCTAGATTTAAAGAATAGCAAGGCATCAATACATGAAGTATAAGGACAAGACAACATGAAAAAACAAGGTTGCAGAAGGAAGAAAAATACCTTAAAAATATATGATAGCCTCACAAGATGCGTGTATGCCTAAGCAATTAGCCCCTTAAAAAAGCTCAGCAAGTACTAGAGATACTATGCTCTTCTTGAAATACGCATAGCTCAACACCTCAAAGAGCAATAGGACAGAAGATTGATGCCAACTAGAAAAGAGGAGCTCAAACAGCAAATAGAAATAAGGGTAATCTGGTACTAAGACGAGCATGAAGATGCTAGAAAATCACAATCAATATAAAATGTATCATTCAAAGCATCCAAGGAGAAGAAGACTGCATCATCATTGCCCACAGCAACTTAAATAAAGTACAGAATAATATACTAATGCTGGGGTGTAGTTGTCTTCACCAAACGCTTCCCTAGGACATGAAGGGAACAATCTAGTGCAAGTTGGTCAATTGTGAAAGCTCCTCCAGTAATGGGCCCATTTTCAGATCATTGAACACAATGAGGTTTAACACCGAAATCCAATCACTTAAAGTTGTCCCAAGCATCCTCCAATCCATATTGACATGAATCAGAAGGATTGATTATTGAGTGTCAAATATTTCATACTAAACCCCAGTTGTTACCTGATTTTACAAACATAATATTGTTTAACGTCCTATTTTAATCATGTTTACGTTACAAGGTGAATTTAGGAGCCTAGATTGAAAAAAGGTACTAAAAGCATGGATTTAACGCTAAGAAATCACCAAAGCAAGGGGCGGACCCTAGGGGACTGAGATCGAAGAATTTACACGCCAGAGATCCGAGAAAATTGAAGCAATTCATACTAAAGAGGCTTGAAAATCATCCTGAATGCAAGATCATAGGGTCCCCACCATCCGTTTGGCTCAAAACTTTATATTTGGCCCAAGGACCCTAAATTAACTATACATGTCGAAACTCAACGATTGGATCCTTGTGAAAGTGGTCCAATGGACAAATTAGCCCATAAAACACTGATCTAGGGCCCACCTGATATCTAGATATTCTTTAATTTTTGTCTTAACCCCTTAAATGAGGTGGCAAAATGGATGGATGAAGAGGATTTCTCATGCGCATTATAGTGGACCCCACATATAAGGTGGGAATGCATAGTACGGTGCACTCTCGCACCACACTGGTCGGGCAGCCTGATCAAAGCCAGGCTGACCCGACCCTTTCCACGTAAAGCAACAGTGGGCAAACGCTGCTCATACCGTGATCGATAGTGGGCCCCCATTGTGGTTCTGTTGCATAATCGGGACCGTCCATTATGTCCACGAGGTGGCCATAACCCTAGCCATGGTGACCTTTTGGCCCCATGCACATGTACATATGTACATCAATGAAAAATGTATGATGAACAGCGAGGTGAGTTGATACAGTGGGCCACACCAAAAATTGACTAAAACCACTCCTTTCTGACTGAAATTTCACCAGGAATCCAATGAACGGGGCGAATTTCACCGAAAACATCACTTTGGGGCCCACCGAACACATTAACGTAAGGTTCTCCACTTACGCATGCCCAGGTGTCATTTCCTTCATGAGCCAGTTTGTATTCATGGTGGCGATCGGATGCCTCATCTGAACCATCCAAAAGAGAGAGAAGGTGGCCACAACCACAACCATGAAGTCAGAATAGAAGTCAGGCCATTCACCGTCTCACAACTCGCTTCCAAACGTGGCTATTTCTGCATTTCCTTTGCATGTCATTGCGAAAGGATTTCGCTGCATAAACACACCGACTCCAAGCCACTCCACTGACGTCCTTTGGCTATAAAAAGGGACGTGGAAGAGAGAGAGAGAGAGAGAGAGAGAGAGAGAGAGAGAGAGAGAGAGAGAGAGAGAGAATATCTTTTATGTGAAGCTAAGGCAAGAGAGAGAGAAAGACGTGGAGATGGCCCTTGAAGGAGTTTTCTTCTCCTTCTTCTTTCTTCTAAAGCTTTTTCCTTTCTCTTTCATTATTTTGTTATGTTTTCTGAGACTTTAGCATGATCATGTCAGGTTAAACCTCTTAACTAGGGCTAAGAGATGAAGGTTATAGCATGATGGGTATTTTCTACGGTTTTGATTCATGTTTATTGAACTCTCCTTGCTTCTAGTTTGATTATATGGAATATTCATAGTTTTTAATGGTTTATAGTGACTTAAATTACAATGGATTTGCAATATCTTTGAGTATTTTCCATGCACGTATAGAGGTTAAGGTCATAGGGACCTTGTTGCTCACTATTGTCTCATGGATATGGTTGGATGATGAAAGCCTTCCCTACGTTCATAACTCTCTCAGATTGGATGTGGATTTGTTAAATTTTGTTATTTACTTTGTCTCATGGGCATGATTTTGTGATGGAATCAAGTCTAATTCTCATACCTCTCATCGCTTGAAAACTAGATCAAAGGAAGTTCAGAATTGATTTTTAATGTTATATCCTCCAACTGGATGAAGATAGGACTCTACATCTAGTTGTGTTCTTGAATCAAGCGTAGACCTCCATGATTTCTACAAGTGGATCCTTGGAATCCCTAGTTTTCCACCTTTGAATTTTACAAATTTTAGTTAATTTCACAATTATTCCCTTAATTCTCCTTGATTTAGATTACATCTTCTTCTAGTTCTTATTCGAGTTACTTTCAGAATACGTACAAGGTTCAGTCCCTGTGGATTCGACCTTGGTCTTACCAAGATTATTACTACATCGCAACCCTATACTTGGGGTGGTGAACAATTTTTTGATGCTATTGGCAGGGACTGACGGTTACGTTTTTCTGGGGTTAGCTAGTTTTAGAATTAAGTTAAGACCAGGGTTTCTAATTTTAGGTTTAAGTTTTTCTATTTGATTTTTTTTAGAAACTAATATGACTTTTCTATTTTGTGGGACCCTAACATAGACTTTCTAAATTGGTAATCTCTTTCTAATTTTCTAGTTTTTCTATCTTTTATTTTTAGGATTAGAGTTTATTTTCTATTTTTAGAAAATTTCTATTTTAGGATTTCTTTTGTTTTTAGAAACTAACTTACTTTCTATTTTAGGTTTAAAACTTTCTTAATTAGTTTAGAAACTTTCTATTTCTTTTTTTCTTTTTTTTAGGAATTTTTCCTTTTTAGAAACTAGTTTGCATTTCTAGGAACTTTCTAATTATTTTTAGAAATAGACTTATTTTGTTTTGTTTTGCAGGTTTTTAATTTAGGAACTTCGAATTTGGTAACTTCTTTCCAAATCTTTTCTTCTATTTTTTCTAAATTTATATTTCCTTTCTTTTTTTTAGGTTTAGATATAGAATTTGAATTGAGGGCTTTTAGTGTTTCATGCCCAAGTGGGTCCATGACAATACTCGACATCTCTTGACTAAAGGAGGACTGGTTGAGGGGTTGACTATCCATCGTAGGAATAGACACCGCTCGAGATCCCCAGAGTTAATTGAAGTGATGGCTGCAAACGTTGCTTCTACCCCAACCTAGGGTGGTGGACATCTAAGATGAGAATGAGGTGCATCAAGCACCCCCACCTCGTAATTTATGAGATTATTTACAACTGGAGGGGTTGAGCACACCCTCATGCATGGTTTTTTCAAAAAATACAGGAGACATGAATATTAAACCAGGGGTGATCCAACTCCTTCCTAAATTTCATGGGCTCGAGTCAGAAGATCCATATTTACACTTAAAATAGTTTGATGAGATCATAGCCACTTTATATTTTCTTAATGTGTCCGAGGACACAGTCAAGTTGAAACTCTTTCCCTTTTTCTTGAAAGAGAAAGCTAAGACGTGGTTGCATTCACTACGTCCTATATCTATTGGCACATAGAATGATATGATAAGGGAGTTCATAAAGAAATTTTTTCCACATCATAAAATGAACACCCTTAGAAAGTCAATCATGAACTTTGCCCAAAAGGAGGATAAAACATTCTTCCAATGTTGGGAGCGATTCAAGGATCTTGTCAGCTCATGCCCACAACACGATTTTGAAACGTAATGCATTACACATTTTTCTATGATGATCTGACATCTTTCATGCGCCAATTGGTCGAGATAATGTGTAACGGGGAATTCATGAATAAAAATGTTGATGAAGTGTGAGACTACTTGGATAGACTTGCTGAAAACGCACAATCATGGGACACTTACCCAAAATCAAGCACCACTTCTAAGCCCACTCAATCAAAGGAAAAGGGTGAAGTATACCTTTTGAAAGAGGGTGATGATATCAACACTAAAGTGTCTAATCTCATAAGGAAATTCGAGGTCATGAAATTAAAGAAGGATAAGGTTAAGGAAACGGTTTGTGGCATTTGTGCTAGCAACATTCACACAACTAAAAATTATCCAACAATACCTGCCTTTCAAGAGGTATTGAATGAGCAATCCAATGCAGTAAAAAATTTTAAAAGACCTTTTGATTGACCTACCTTCAATACATATAATCCCAGTTGGAGAAATCATCCAAATTTCAGTTAGAGGAATGGACAAACTGCTACCCCTCAAGGTTTCTTTAATCAAATTCCAAATCAAGTGAAACCTCAAGAAGATCTGGTTCTAAAACACATTCAAGACTAAGAGCTACTTAGCAATCTAGGAAATCAGATCAGCAATTGGAACACTTGCGTCGTCTGTCCAAAGGATGGAGTCACAATTAGCAATTGTGGAAAAGGGGTTGCTTCCTTCTCAACCTCTCCCCAATCCTAATCACAATATGAGATAAGTGACCCTAGCTCTTCAAATCAGATGGAGCAAGCTAAATCTATCACCATTCTTAAGAGTGGGAAGACCATTGACAAAACTATTCCGGTTTGGGCTAAAAATCCTAAGGACCTGAAAGAGGACAATGATGATAGACCTAGCACTACTCCATAAGAGTTAAAACCAGAACTTTAGGGCAAGCCAATTGCACCATTCCCCAAACGGTTGGTTGCACCTAAACCTCTCTTTAACTCTCAGGACATTCTAGAGGTATTGAAACAAGTGAAGGTTAATATTCCTCTACTTAATGCCGTAAAACAAATACCTTCATATGCCAAATCTTTTTAATTGAAAAAGTGAGTGTCATCCTAAAGGAAGATATGTTGCAGAAATTCAAAGATCCTTGTAGCCCAACCATCACTTAAGTAATTGAGAATTACCGCATTGATCAAGCACTTCTTGATTTAGGAGTAAGCTAAAATATGATTCCCTACTCGGTGTACAAACAATTAAGTTTTGGTGAATTAAAACTCACCCTAACTATATTACAACTTACTGATCACTCAGTTCGTGTACCGAGAGGGATAATTAAGGATGTGTTGGTCCAGGTTGACAGATTCTACTACCCAGTAGATTTTATCGTCCTGAATATGGAACCCATCAGTAACATGAGCACTCAAATTCCTATAATCCTTGGTCGCCCATTCCTTATCACTTCAAACACAGTCATTAATTGCAGGAATGGAGTCATGAGTATGTATTTTCAAAACATGACATTAGAGTTAAATATCCTTTTCAATACGGGCAGACGATTAGAGGATGATGAAGATTTTCACGACATTAATATGATTGACTCTTTCATGGAATATAGAACTTTGATGACCTTATCCTTTGACCCTCAAAAGATATGTCTAGCCCACTCTCATGACTTTGACGATGATATGATTAGGGAGATGGGTGTCATGCATGATGTAGTGCCTCTACCATCTAACCTCAAGTTACTGAAGCTTGACCTAAAACTTTTGCTCTCTGATTTGAAATATGTTTATTTAGGTCAAGATGAGACATACCCGGTGGTAATTTCTTCTCACCTTGTTCAAGAGACGTGGATGTCTTTTAAATATAATGATACTGACACACTTCACTCACATGACACTCATGGTTCTAATGATGAGGAAGAGGTTAGTTCATTAGAACCTCAACTCAATCTAGAAATAGAATGTGAGGAAATCGATCCCATTCCACGTGTGTACTTTACTAAATTAGATGATGATAAGTATTGGGATGAGATTTATGAGAGCACAGCCCAAGATTCACTGGAATCAACTTCAATTATGGTCCAAGAAGGTGATCACAAGTCACAGGAAGCTCTACTACACCCATATGACATGTTTGATTTAAATGTAGAGGAATAGTCTTTTCTAGGGCAAGAGTAAGAGTGCATGCATCCATCCATTGTCAGAGACAATGGACTCCTTGGGCAGATCATCACAAGTTTTAATGAGGAAAATGAGTCACTCTCAGCTGAATTTCTCAACTTTTTAGATGATTGCTTAGCACACTGCGTAGATTCAAACAATCCTATGATAAAAGAAATAGGGGATGTCCTGTAAGACAATACCTCGATAGTTTTCATTGACCGAGAGAACACGTATTTTGAAGCCGATCCTTCCTCAGATCTTAAATGTTTATCATTAAAGGAGGAGGAGCTAAAAATTAAACCGGAGTCTGAAACTTCATAATGTGTTGATACTACATCACTTTTTGAGAATTTTTCTAAATTTTATCTACTTGTAGTCTCTGATTCACCATGGGATACTAACTTTGAAACTTTTTCTGTCACAGGTGAATCATATATACTTTGGATACCTTAAGTGATTGAACGATAATTTTTTATTGAGGTTCATCAATTTCTCTAGAAATTCATGCTCCAGGGCATCCAAGCCTATTGCAAAAAGGGCTTTTGGATGATCTTTTTGAGAAACCTTCTGAGAAATTTATCAAGATATTGGCCAGAGGAGGAACTTTGCAGCATGACTGAGTAGGTTTTCTCTTAATCTCCTAGTTTGATGGAGGTATAAGTAGGTTTACTGCTTTCATAGGACAAGGGTAGTTTGTTTTTTGTCATTTTAGGATAGCCGACTTTATGCCATTAGGATAGTTTTCTTTTGTTAGTTTAAATCTTATGCCGAGCCACCTTCACACTAAGATCTCTTTGGAAAAAGCTGTACAATTCCTTCATCAGGTACTATCTTTCCATCACTTCTCCTTCAATTTCGTTGTCTCATGTGCATGGCATGCTTATATCTTTTACATTGAGGACAATGTAGACTTTAGGTTGGGGATGGGAGATTAGGTTAGCTAATTGGTCTTTTCTTAGTCTTAAGCAAAACTTATGGAAAATTTTTAAATTTTTTCTAAAAATTCTTGTAAATTTGAAGTGATTTTATGACTCTTGGATTTAGATACCTATTAGATTTCACATTTAAGTTCGGATTATTAATATGTGATTAGAAATTTTAAACATTGATTAAGTCATGATTTCACATGTCACATCAATCTTACACATTAAGGTTTCAGTTTGATATTGAATTATTAACCTGGTAATCACTAAGCATGGAAGGAACCAACCTAGAAAATGTTTCCATCATGTTCTTTGAAAAAAAAAAGGAAAATAATATCCAGCTAAAAAACAGTTGTCATTGAAAACGAATACCTATTAAAGATCTTTAAAAAGGTTGACACAGAGGGAAGCCATTGATGGAAAAATCAAAAGCTAGAAGAATAAAATGGTTGAACTGTAAGGCAAGTTTTGGTTTAGGTTGGGTTATCCGGAATGCTCTATTTGATTATCAATGTTATCATGAAAATTGACGATTGGACTCATAATAATGATAAGCCAAGGTTACACTATACACCCATGGAACTCAATATTTAGAATTGTTCTAATTGATGGATTAATACTTTGAACTTGACTATGAAGTTTACCGTGTGCTTGAGTCTAGAAAGTAATGTCCAACATTCATGAACCTTAGAATTCTATTGAATGGATTACTTTTCAAAAATCACTCGGGTTTATAGAAATTGTCCTCTAATTCTCAAATTATTTTTCGCATACTTTGCTCGGGACTAACAAAATGCTGATTGCAGATTGTGTTGAGGGTCAAATATTGCATATTAAACCCCAGTTGTTACCTAATTTTATGAATATGATACTGTTTAACTTCCTATTTTAATCATGTTTGTGTTGCAAGGAAAATTTAGGAGCCTGTACTGAAAAAAGGTACTAAAAGCATGGATTTAATGCTAAGAAATCACCAAGGGACGAACCCCAAGGGATCAAGATCGAAGAATTTACATGCCAGAGATCCAAGAAAATCAAAGCAATTCACGCTAAAGAGGCTTGAAAATCGTCCTGAATGAAAGATCACAGGGTTCCCACCATCTGTTTGGATCGAAACTTTATATCTGATCTGAGAACCCTAAATTAACTGTACATATCGAAATTCATCCATTATATTCTTGTGAAAGTGGCCCAACGGATGATCAATCCATAAAACACTGATCTGGGGCCCACCTCATAGCTAGATATGCTTCAATTTTTGTCTCAACCCCTTAAATGAGGTGGCAAAACAGATGGATGGAGTGGATTTCTCACACGCATTATAGTGGACCCCACATATAAGGTGAGAGTGCATAGTGCGGTGCACTCCCGCGCCACACCGATCGGGCAGCTCGGTCAAAGCCGGGTTGACCAGACCCTTTTCGTGTAAAGAAACAACGAGTGGACACTGCTCGTGCTGTGATCGATAGTGGGCCCCCATCGTGGTTCTGTTGCACTATCGGGATTGTCCATTGTGTCCAGGGGATGGCCACAACCCTGGCCATTGTGGCCTTTTGACCCATGCATGTGTACACACGTAAATTGATGGAAAACACAGGATGAATAGCGAAGTGAGTTGATACAGTGAGTCGCACCAAAACTCGACCAAAACCACTCCTTTTTTACTAAAATTTTGTCAGGAATCTAATGAACGGGGTGGATTTCACTGAAAACATCACTGTAGGGCCCAACGAACACGTCAGCGCAAGAAGGTTCTCCACTTACACACGTCCAGGTGCCATTTCTTCTGTGGGCCATTGTGTATTCATAGTGGTGATCGGATGCCTCATCTGAACCGTCCAGAAGAGAGAGAAGGTGGCCACAACCACAACCATGAAGTCAGAATAGAAGTCAAGTCGTTCACCATCTCATAACTTGCATCCAAACGTGGCTGTTTCCTGTGCATGTTGCTGCGAAAGGCTTTTGTTGTGTAAACACACTAACTCCCGGCCACTCCACCGACAGCTATAAAAAGGGATGTGGAAGAGAGAGAGTATCTTTTGTGTGAAGTTAAGGCAAGAGAGAGAGAGAGAGAAAGACGTGAAGACGACCCTTGAAGGAGTTTTCTTCTCCTTCTTCTTTCTTCTTCATCTTTTTCCTTTCCCTTTCATTATTTTGTTATGTTTTCTGAGACTTTAGCAAGATCGTGTCAGGCTAAACCTCGCTAAGAGGTGAAGCTTGTAGCGTGATGGGTATTTTCTATGGCTTTGATTCATGTTTATTGAACTCTCCTTGCTTCTAGTTTGATTATATGGAATATTCATAGTTTTTAATGGTTTGTTGTGACTTAAATTACAATAGATCTGCGATATCTTTGAGTATTTTACATGCATGTATAGACGTTAAGGTCGTATGGACCCTATCGTTCACTATCGTCTCATACACATGGTTGAATGATGGAAGCCTTCCCTACCTTCATAACTCTCTCAGATTGGATGTGGATTGGTTAAATTTTGTTATTTACTTTATCTCATGGGCATGGTTTTGTGATTGAATCAAATATAATTCTATGAGACTCATATCTTAGCTCGTACTATTCCGTAGGCTTCATGGTCCTCCTGGTCGAATTTCGGCAACCTACAATCTGGAACCAGCGTTTGCCTAAACTGTGAGTCGTATCCTGTATTCTAGAGTCGGCTCGACCCAAGACTTATTTCCTTACGATCGTGCAGTCACCGTGGTTTCGACGTCGCATCTCGCATGCTGAGACGATACCCGGGCCAAGAGATGTAGACCCGCTTTCAGTTCGAGGAAAAATGCCGCGCAGTTGTAAAACCCAAGAGAGAGCTTTTAAATCAATCTCATCAATCACATCTCATGTCAAGTACACATCACCTCACACCCCATCCCCAAGCAACCCCAAAGTCAACTCTCTCTCTTACAACCAAGTACACCCATCACTCACCCATCTCTCTCTCTTACAACCTCTCTCTCTCATTCTCCAAGCAACCCACGTTCAAGCTTCCATTAGAGAAGAGCTTGGTGTGGCCCGTCTTCATACCCCCTCATCTCCCATCTCCACGAGAGAAGAGCTTTGTGGGACCCATCTTAATGTATGCATTGTATAGGGAGGGCCCATGGTGGCGGGGTCCCTCCCCTTCTCACATCTCTCTCTCTTTCTCTCTCTCTCTCTCTTTCCCTCTTTCTCTCTCTTTCTCATGTGTTGTGGACCTCACTGTGATGTATGATCCATACTGTCCACCAAGTGGGCCCACCCAGTGGTTCGTTTGGATGGACCCGATTAAATGAAAAATACAAATATCGGCTTAATGTGAAACGTGGGCCCACCTTGATGACACGTGTGGCCAGCACATTTGAGGGACCCACCTGCCATATGCATTTCATCTAGGCCATCCATCCATTGGACATCGAGCATGCCTGGATGAAGGATAAAACAAATATCAGCTTGATCCAAAGCTTTGTGGGCCACCCATGTGTGATGCATGTGTTTTATCTATACCATCCATTCATGGACCCCACCCTCTGCACATGTGCCACCCACACCATCTAGCAAGGGATGTGGGCCCACTTTGATGGCACATGTGGTCCTCACACATGTGAGACCCACCTGCCATGGAGACGAGCAACTGTATAGTTGCTGTAATCCATACCGTCCATTAAACGGACATCCAAACCCCCACGAATGTTGGACTATGTATAATATTATATATTATATCTAATATATATATAATATAATATATATTATATTATATTATATATTATATCTGATGGGCCCCACGTGGGACCCACATGAGGTATACGTTATATCCCTACCATCCATCTATTGGATGTGGACCCCGCCATGGGTGTCACATCCCAAACTTAGAAAATGGGCTCACAAAATTCTTGATCACCAAATCCGGCGCTGACAGCCTCTGTAGTGCCCCATTCTCGGCTCCCAGCACTCACATGCTAGATTCCAATCATGGGATCCTACAAGGAGGATTTTCAGTATGAATTTTATTTTGTAATGGAGCATAACCACAAGCATAACCAAGTCAAAAAATATCATCACCACATATTCGCTATATTAAAAACTTTAAGTATAAGGTGGGAAGGGAAATACAGGGTGATCAAAAACTTCAAAATAATCCAACACGCGCTCCTACTTAGTGCTGCTGTGATCCAATGCCACCTGCACGTAACGGTCATGCATAAGCTTACAAAAGCTTATAGGGTGGTGTAAGTGTGTGTGCAAGGCAAGCGCCAAGTGTACAATATTAGAGTAATACGAAAATATGTAGTAAGTCCATGGATGCTATCAGCTGTACCAAAGTAATGTGATGCAGGGCATGAATGCTATCGGTCATACTAAGACCATGGAATGCAAGGCCTATGTAGCCAAATGTCATATGCAAGATGCAAAGAAAGCATGCTAGTACTCATCTAGTATAAATATTAATACAGTTCCTCTCTAGGATATCACCGGGGTCAAGTACACTCCACACTGACTGCCGCCTCCCTAGTCGCACAGCCCAGCGAGCGGAATAGACCTCACTATCCGCCTGACCAGTAGTCCCCCAATACCTACCTGGCTCACCGATAGCAGACGCATTTACGAGCTGGTCAAACTTAGCCTAGCTTATAGCCCCCTCACTTAGGCGGATAAGGCCACACCCCCTCCTAACCGACCACGACATAGTGGGAGATGGGCCTACTGGTATTCGGTACTAGGGCGCTCGTATATCCACTCGGTCTAGACATTGGAGCAACTCCTGGTACCAAAAAGGTTCTGGGACTTTCACCCAAGGACATCCTAAGTGCCCATAGTGCTAAAACTAAGTATTTTTTATATCTGATACGGCCATTCACGATGTACCTGTGGAGCCATCGTCCTGATGTCGTTAGGGAGTATAATGATTAAGTCACACATATGCAAGATGCATGAGTCACACCGTACAATCATGCAGAAATCTCGAGTATACTATGCGCTCATGTGGGGTACTCCGTCTCATAAGGAGTCCCGTAAATGTCTCAGCCCAATGGCTTATGCTATGATCAAACATTCCTCATATCAAGCATACATATGATGCATATGGCATGAGGCATGAAATTACACTAAGCATGTTATAAGGTGATGAAGTATCCTCACAACGAAGATGGGCCTAGATGGCCTACACACAACCAATATGGGCCTATCAATGGGCCCTAGGAGATTTATAATGCGGACATTTAACCAACATTATTCTTACAATGTGGATGTTAAACCAACATTGCTCCCAAGGCATGGCCCACCATAAAACATCATTACACAAACCATGGAGGAATCGCTCATTGCAATAGACCCTAAGGACATCCTGTTGGGCCTCGACCCATGGTCTTAGATACATCAAATGGGCCGCATCATATGGGCCTTATATGAATCAATTGGACCACATCAATGGGCCTTATGTACATTGCAATGAGCCGTAACCCCTGAGCCTTTGAATACATCACAATGGGCCTCGTAACATAGGCCTCGTATACATCAAAGTGGACCTCAATAATAGGCCACAAATACACCAAGATGGGCCTAATCACATGGGCCTTTTGTATATCAAATGGGCCACACCCATTGGGCCCCATATGTACACCAAATGGGCCACACCCATTGAGCCCCATATGTACATCAAATGGGCCACAACCAAATAAGAGTGGTGATAATGATTTTCACCATTTAAAGTTCCTAAGGCCCACCATAACATATGTTTCCCATCCAACGTGCTCATAAATTAACATAGTGATAGATGAAGGGGAAACAAATATCAGCTAAATAGGGAACTACTATGGCCCTTGGAAATTTTAAACGGTGGACGTCATTGTCCACTATTTAAGTGGTGGGGTCCACTTGAACTTTAGGTCTGACTTATTCTTTAGCCCTATGCCATCAAATGAGCTTTCAAAGGGGCTGGATGGCTTGGATTCATCACTTGCATCATGGTGGGGGTCCACATAAGGCTGGACGGTGTGGAGAGAATACATACATCAATGGGTCCCCACTGTCCAGTGTAGGGACAGCGTGGACAAAAAACATACACCTTAGTGGGTTTCACCGTCCACGACCATGGATGGTGCAAATAAAACATATACATCATTGTGGGTCCCACGTGGGGCCCACTATAATGTTTATTTATCATCCAACCGTTGATAAGGTCATACGGTCCTGGGTGAACAGGAAAAATAAATTTCATATTGACCCAAAGCTTCTATGAACCCAAAAAGGCTTTAAGGGAAGATGTTCAATCCCACTATTTTCTATGACATGGGCCGCCTGAGCTTTGTATGTGGTTGATTTTTGGGTGGGGCCTGCTTCAGGAAGGAGCCCACCTAATGAACAGGTTGGATGATGAACAAACATCATGGTGGGGCCTACAGCTGGGACCGTGGGTCCCTGTCCGTTTCATAGTGACGTCAACAATGTCTTGCTGCACAGCAGCAACGAGCGCTACAACTAAATTATTATTATTTGAAATCTCATTTTTTTGAGGTTTTTCATGAATGGGGCCCGTATCGGAAGAATCCTCCCCACCTACTGGTTTCTACAGTCCATAACAAATCCATCAAGTCCAATATTGGACATGTTTCGGCGTGTAGAAAAATTAAGGTGAATTTAAATGGTGAAAATCATTATTTTCAATGGTATGGCCCGCCAGAAGATTGGACAGCTTCATCTTTCGGCTCAACGCCTAAAATGAGTCGGTGAATAGGGTGGACGGCGTGGATTGAATCCATGCATCCATGTAGGGCCTATACAAGTGGCTCACCCAAATAGCCTTGAGCCGAGGCTAAAATTTGTGTTTTCCATTCAACGCCAGCGTCCAGGGACGCTGGAAGGTTGTGCCTTTCAAGTGGGCTACCCACGTGGGCCACCAAATGATGGATGGGGTGGACACAACACTTATAAAGTGGGCCCCACCTATAGATGATTTGGATACAATACATTCCTTAGGATGGGGTCCATCCAAGTGGGCCACATGGCCACATCATCACACATTAAAGAAAAATGAAAAAGAGAAGGAGAGAGAGAGAGAGAGAAAGAGAGACATCGAGGGACACCATGGACCACATGGCCACATCATCACACATTAAAGAAAAAAGAAAAAGAGAAGGAGAGAGAGAGAGAGAGAGAGAGAGAGAGATCGAGGGACACACGTGATGGAAGGACCCCGACACTATGGGCCCTCCATTTCAAGCATCCAATCATACATCAAGTGGGTCCCATTGCATATGGAGATCCCTTCTCCACCAAGATGTAAGGTCTAGATGACCCCTTTTTAAGCTAGAAAGTAAGCATGAATGATAATAAAAATCAAGGTGGGCCATCGGTCACATCTAGGTTCCAAAGTGAGATCCATACCATCAATCGGTAGGCCTCACTTGGCCCATCATTAAAATATGAAAACCTAGCCTAATAAGCACCCACCTTCGATCTTCTTGGTTCATTGGAAAGCCAATCTCCTTTTGTCTCACTTTGATGGTGGAAGATGAGGTTTAAATGGCTAGGATGATGGATTTGGGATGGAAAAGTGAACCATACAAAATCACTTTTTCTCACATGGAATGCTTGGACGTGAGTTCTCTTGCTTGCTTGGGATAGAGTGTTGAGAAAGAGAGAGATAAGGGGTTGTAAGGAGAGAGAGAGAGAGAGATGGGTGATGGATGTGAGTGATGGGTGTGAGGTGATAGTGTACTTGACATGTATGGGTGTGTAAGAGAGAGGGTGAGAAATAGTTGACTTGGTGGTTGCTGGGGGATGGGGTGAAAGGTAATGTGTACTTGACATGAAGTGATTGATTGATTGATTGGTTGATTGATTGATGGGACATTTCGTAGAGATTCTCTTGGGATTACAAAAGCGTGGTGTTTTCTTAAAATAAATGTCGGTTCACATCTTCTGACCTGGGTATCGGATTGGTATGTGAATCGCGATGTTAGAACTGTGGCGACGGTGCAATCGTAATGGTACGAGTCTCGGATTAAGCTGACTCAAATCTACAGATACAACTTAGGGTCATGCGCAAACGTCGATTACAGGTCGGGGTTACCGAAATTCAACGGGAAGGATCGTGGGAGTTGACAGAATAGTGCGGACTTGGATACGGGTCTTACAATGGGATCGTGTGGGGCCCACCTTGTAATGATGTGTTCCATCCACACTGTCTAATCCATGGGATGGTGGGATGTGGATTGGCTAGGTACAACACACCCAGGTATTCAGCAAGTTGTGAGGCTTACCTTGATGGAACGTGTGGGCCCCACCATGATGTTTGTGTTGTATCTCCATGGTGAACACCACCATGCTGTATTTATTTCATCCACACCATCCAGATTGTCCTGGACAGTGCTGCACAATTTTTGGATAGTGTTGGACAATGTTTGAACAATGTTGTCCAATGTTTGGACAGTGCTGATTTACATAGACAATGTTTCGACAGTGCTGATCATCATTAGAGTGTCATGTGCCCCATAAAATGATTTTGTACAGTGATACACATGTTGCACTTGTAACTATTGAAATGATTTTTTGTATAATCCAAGCTCTCTCTTGAGGCCCATGAGATGTGGCCCAATTTAATGCATTTGTGGCCCATTTGATGAGGCCCATTGTGATGGACTTATGGCCCATATAATGTGACCCATTTGATATATACGAGGCCCATTGACACAACCCACTTGATGCATACGAGGCCCATGTGATATAGTTGAGGCCCATATGATGGGGCCCACTTATTTTAGATTTGAGGCTCATGTGCAAGGCCCACCTACTATGTATTTGAAGCCCATGTGATGAGGTCCATCGTGATGTATTTGAGGCCCATGGGTTGTGGCCTATTGTGATGTGTTTGAGGCCCATGGGTTATAGCCTATTGTGATGTATTGAGGCCCATGGGTTATGGCTCATTGTAATGCATTCGAGGCCTAGGTGGTGCGGCCCATTGTGATGTATTCAAAGCCCGTGGGACATGGCCGATTGTGATATACTTCCGGCCTATATGATGAGGCCCAACTTGATGTATACAAGGCCCGTTACGATGTATATTAGGCCTGTGAGATGTGACCCACTTGATGTATATTAGGCCCGTGTGAGCAGCCCATCATGATGTATTCAAGGCCCATGTGATGTGGCCCATCATGATGCATATTAAGCCCATTTGATGCGGCCTACTTGATGTATGAGGCCCTTATGTAAGGCTCATTGAGATTGCATGTGGCCCATTGTGATTATATGAGGCCCGTTGTGATTGTATGAGGCCCATTGAAATTTATATGGCCCATTATGATTGTATGAGGCCCTTGTTTGAGGTCATGGGCTCACGATACATTTGACTCTATGTGGACCACTCTTTGGGAGCAATGTTGGTTAAATGTCCACATTGATGGACAATGATGGTTAAATGTCCTCCCTCCCTTAGGCCTTGTTAGGCCCATTCTCATCATTTTCTAAGTGGGTTGACCCTAATTATTGAGCCCCATAGGAAGTCTAGTTTATTACGCGATAGAGAGGGTAAGGAAGCCCACTTATTGCACTTAGACTAGGATCTGCCCTTGGTGGGGAATATTGTGACACTTCATCACTGCGATCACATGTGGGCGGGCGCAGGTGGGCAAACATTGAGTGGGCGGGGCATGAGGACCTGAGCAAGTTACCAGTGATTGGCAGGCTACTGTGTACACAGTGAAGGCAGAACCTTATCTCATATCGGGAGTATCGTCCGATGTTGTAGTGGCTATAAGTTGGATTCTTTCCTTAACTATCGTGATGCGTTTTAAATCAATGAGCTTATCTTAATATTTGTACTAGATCCGTCGTCCTTCTGTGGACCCCTCATCATTCAAATGCATGTTGTGATGGATGATTGATTAAAGAAGATGTCATTGGGTTAAGATATTTATGAGATGGAGTTATCCCGACATGATATCGCGATACATGCAAGTTTAATGTATGACTTAGATAAGGTTGATGGTATTCGTGGCTCTTCAGGATTTGCATATTGCATTGCATCATCGGCATCTAATATTTAGCTCTCTATGATTCCGCATTTGTATAGTCGATCTACATTGCATATTCTAATATTGAATAATTATAGACTTATAGTATTTTTGCTTACTCTAATATTTACATACTTGACACTTACCTTGTGCACACACTTACACCACCCTCTAAGCTTTCTGTAAGCTTATGCATGATAGATGTGTGCAAGTGATGTTAGGTTGCAGCAACATTGAGTTTGGAGTGTGCAACTGTCTATTGGAGCTTTGATTTCGATATATGTATTTGTCATTTCAGCATTGCATTCAAATGTTTATATTAGTGGATATGTGATGATGATGTTGTCTTTGTGATTTGAGTAAACTTGTGGTTATGCTTATTACGAGTTAAATGTACATTGAAAAATTCTCCTTGTAGGATCCCAGGATCAGAATCTAGCATGTGGATGCTGGGAGCCGAGAATGCGGTATTACGGAGGTTGTCGGCACTGGACTCGGTGATCGGGAATTTTGTGAGCCCGATTTCTGTGTTTGGGGCGTGACAAATTCTCATACCTCTCATCTCTTGAAAACTAGATCGAAGAAAGTTCAGAATTAATTTTTAATGTTATATCCTCTAATTGGATGAAGATAGGACTCTACATCCAATTATGTTCTTGAATCAAGCGTAGATCTCTCTTATCACTACAAGTGGATCCTTGGAATCCTTAGTTTCCTACCTTTAAATTTTATAAATTTTAGTTAATTTCACAATTATTTTCTTAATTTAGATTACATCTTTTCTAGTACTAGTTCAAGTTACTTTCAGACTACATATGAGGTTCAGTCCCTGTAGATTCGACCTCGGTCTTACCGAGATTATTACTACATCGCAACCCTATACTTGGGGTGGTGAACATTGACACCTCCAAAGCCAAAATAATCCAACGCCCCACACTCAAATTCTGTCAAGCTCCTCACCCAAGATTGTATGCAAGCTGAGCATTCAACTCGAGGGAGCAACCGGCAAGTGGCTACAGGTACACCCTCAATAATAGTCATATCTGAAAAGACCAATGGCTCATTAAATGAGGGCATCCCCTCATCTCGAAGATCCACAACAAGAGTTGGTTAAAAGAACCCTAGAACACCTACTATCTCATGAAAGAAGTTTACAAATATGGTCTTGGAAGCCGGGCGTTGACTAAGAAGAATCTCTACATTCGAGTCTACAGGGAATTTGACTGTACTGACCCAAAGTTTGGTCAAATTACCTTGGGTGGTACTACGTTCTAGATATCCCAAGAGTGGCCTTCTGACAACTTCTGGATATTGTTACGAACGACAATGCCCCTATCCTTGGTTCAGAAGTCCTACGGTCCTGGAGCGAATAAGAAGTTACCTTCTTTTTCAACACCCGAGAAAGTGACGAATTGGCTACTCCCCCTGCCACCAGCCAATAGCTGGTGCTCGATGGTTTATGGGCCCCACCACCATGTATGTGTTTCATCCATGCTGCCCATCCTTCTTGCCATGTCATTTTAGGGCTAGGGCGAAATATCAGCTCGATCCAGTGCTCATGTGGCCCGCATAATAAAAAATAATGGTGAATGTTGAAAATTTTTAGGGTCATCGTGATGTTTTTTAGAAGTGTACACTACCCACATCAAGACTTTTTAGGCCCACGACGAGCTGGCTCACAAGGTGGATGGATCAAATCACCCCATTGTGGACCTTAAGCTATGGTATCCATGGTTTGGTAGAAGAAGAAGTGAACACGGCAATCCATGCAACATTACAACCATAACCCATATAACATGACAACAATGACTCATGCAAACAACGACCCATATGGGCCCCCATTGATATATGTGTATAATATCATCCTAATCAGGTGCTCGTGTGGTCCAGAAAATAGAAAATAATGGTGATTGTAGAAACTTTCCATACTCACTGTGATGCTTGTTAAAAGTGGATACTACCTAAGTCAGGACTTTTTGGGCCCACGACGAGCTGGCCGAAAAGGTGGATGGATTGGATCACCCCATTGCGGGCCTTAAGCTATGGTACTAATGGTTTGGAATAAAAGGAAGTGAACACATGAAACCACGATCTATGCAACATGACAACCATGACCCATATAATTCGATAACTACGACCCATGCAAACCATAACGCATATGGGCCCACATTGATGTATGTGTATAATCCATGCCGCCCATCCTTTATGTTGTGTCAATTTAGGGGCAAGGTTAAATATCAGCCTGATCCAGTGCTCGTGCATGCCACAAAATAAAAAATAATGTTGACTGTTAAAACTTTCTAAGCTCACTTTAATGTTTGTTAGAAGTGGACACTACCCAAATCAGGGCATTTTAGGCCCACAGCAAGTTGGCCAACAAGGTAGATGGATCAGATCACCCCATTGTGGGCCTTACGCTATGGTACTAATGGTTTAGTAGAAAAGAAAGTGAATACGTTACAAACCACGATCCATGCAACATAACAACCATGACCCATATAATATGGCAACTACGACCCATGAAAATCACGACCCAAATAGGTCCACATTGATGTATGTGTATAATCCATGTTGCTCACATTGATGTATGTGTATAATCCATGGGCCCACTGTGATGTTTGTTAGAAGTGGATGGTGGCCAAGTTATATGGGTCGTGGTTGTCATGTTATATGAGTCGTGGTTATCATGTTATGTGGGTCGTGGTTGATATAGGTTGTGGTTGTCATGTTATATGGGTCGTGATTGTCATCCGGGTCGATGTTGTCATGTTATAAGGATCATGGGTTCTATCATGATTTATGTGTCGAATCAAATCTGTCCATTATATTTATAATTTTATTTAACATCATAGACCAAAAAATGAGTTACATCTAAAATATTTATGCCCTAAAAGGTTTTCAATGGTAGGCTTTCAATTTCACTGCCTTTTATTTTGTGGTCCACATGAGCCTTTGATATGCCTCACTTTTGGGCTCATCCCTTAAAATGATCTTTCAAAATGAATGGACGGTATGGATAAAATATATACATCAGAGTGGGCCTAATAAGACCATTCATCTCTACATATACAGGGCTGCGTAAGTTAATAAAAATAACCTAACTTACTAAAATAACCTTCTCGAGGTCTCGGGAGTTTACACTACCATAACGTTTATTTTCCATACAATCTGTTGATAAGGTCACAAATACCTGTATGAAGAGGAAAAACAAATTTCATGTTGATCCAAAACTTTTGTGACCCCCAAAAGGGTTTCAATGGTAGACGTTAAATCCCCCACTACTTTTTACAATGTGGTCCACTTTATCTTTAGATCTGTCTTATTTTTAGTCTCAAGCCTTAAGACGAGCTCGCCAAATGGATGGGGTTTTAATATAACACATCCCTCATGATGGGACCCACAGAACTTGTTGACGTCAATACAGTAAATGTATGTGTTGTATCCACACCATCCATCCATTTGGAGATATCATTTTAGGGCATGAGACAAAAAATGAGTCAAATCCAAATCTGTAGTGTACCTCACCACAGAAAACAATGGGAAGAGTAACACCCACCGTTGAAACCTTCCTAAGGTCTACTATGATGTTTATCTGAGATCCAACGTGTTTATAAGTTAAGACAAACATGAAAGAAGGTAAAACACAAATTTCATATTGATCAAAAACTTTTGTGGCCCTTAAAATTTTTTAATGGAGGTGTTTTCTATTGTGGGGTCCACTCAAGCTTTGGATCTGACTCATTATTTGGTTCATACCCTAAATTTATATCACTAAATGGATGAACGGTGTGGATATAACACATACATTGTCATGCCCCAAACCCAAAAATTGGATTCACAGGAATCCCGATCGCCGAATCCAGTGTCGACAATCTCCGTAGTACCCTATTCTCAGCTCCTGGAAAACATATGCCAGGTTCCGATCCTGGGATCCTATAAGGAGGATTTTCAGAATGAATTTTTATTTTTGTAATGGAGCATAATCACAAGCACAACCAAGTCACAAAACAACATAACCACATATCCACTATATCAAAAACTTCAAGTACAATAGGAAAGGGAAATACAAGGTGACTAAAAACTCTAAAATAGCCAGATACGCACTCCTACCTCAGCGCTGCTACTGTCCAATGCTACCTGCACGCAACTGTCGTGCATAAGCTGACAAAATCTTAGAGGGTGGTGTAAGTGTGTGCGCAAGGCAAAAGCTAAGTGTACAATATCAGAGTAATGCGGAAGTATGCTGTAGGTCCAGGAATACAACCAGCCGTACCAAGGCTATGTGATGCAAGGCATGAATGTTATCGGTCATACCAAGGCCATGTGATGCGAGGCATGAATGCTATCGGCCATACCAAGGCCATGTAATGCGAGACATGAATGCTATTGGCCAACCGATGCAATGCGAGGCCTATGTAGCCAAATGTCATATGTGAAATGTAATCCAAGCAAGTCGGTACTCATCAAGTACACATACCAGTACAGTTCTTCTCTGGATATCACCGGGGTCTAATACATTCACACTAATTGCTTCCTCCCTAGCTGCACAGTCAAGTAAGTGGAATAGACCTCACTATCCGCCTGACCAATAGTCTGCCAATACCTACTCGGCTCGTTGATAATGGACTCATTTGCGAGCTGGTCAAACTCAACCTAGCTAATAGCCTCCTCACTCAGGCGGATAAGGCCACACCCCCTTCCAACCGACTACGACACAGTGGGAGACGCGGCCTACTGGTATTCAGCACTTAGGCACTCGTGTATCCACTCGGTTTAGATGTTAGAGCATCTCCTGGTACCAAAAAGGTTCTGGGACTTTCACCAAAGGACATCCTAAGTGCCCACAGTGCTAGAATAAAGAATTTTTGGTATCCAATACAGCCATCCACGATATACTGTGGAGCCACGACCCTGATGTCGCCAGTGCATGTAGTGATCAAGTCACATATATGCGAGATGCATGAATCACACGTCAAACCATGCAGAAATTCAGCACGTACTGCGCGATCATGTTGGGCACTCCGTCCCATAAGGAGTCCCGTAAGTATCTTAGCCCAATGGCTTATGCTATGATCAAACATTCCTTATATCAATCATACATATGATGCTTATGAGCATGAATCATGGGGCTATACTAAGCATGTTATAAAGTGATGAATTAGTAATAAGTATGGGCTTATCAATGGGCCCTAGAGAGAGTTATAATGCGGACATCTAACCGACATTACTCTTACAATGTGGACGTCAAACCAACATTACTCCCAAGGCATGGCCCGCCATAAAACCTCATTACACAAACCATGGAGGGATCACACAGTGTAATGGACCCTAAGGATGTCCTATTGGGCCTCGGCCTATAGGCCTCGAATATATCAAATGGGCCGCCTCGTATGGACCTTATATAAATCAAGTGGGCCGCATCAATGGGCCTTATATACATTGCAATGGGTCATAACCCATGGGGCTTTGAATACATTATAATGGGCCTCAACCCATGGGCCCTAATACATTAGAATGGGCCTCAACCCATGGGCACTAATACATCACAATGGGCCTCAACCCATGGGCCCCAATACATCACAATGGGCCCCCATAATATGGGCCTCATATCTATCAAGGCAGGCTTCAACACGGACCTTATATAACCAAGGTGGGCCTTAAAAATAGGCCATAAATGTGGTAAGTGGGCTACACCACGTGGACCACATGTATACAAAATGGGCCATGCCAAACATAAGTGGTGGTAATGATCTCCACCATTAAAATTCCTAAGGCCCACCAAAAATATATTTTTCCATCCAACCTATCCCTAAATTATCATAATGATAGATGAAGTGGGAGCAATTATTAACTTAATGAGAAACTCATTATGGCCCTTAGAAATTTCTTGAACGGTGGGCGTCACTGTCCACTTCTTCACATGGTGGGGTCGATTTGAACTTTAAATCTGCCTCATCCTTTAACTCATGCACTAAAATGATCTTTTAAAATGGTTGGAGGGATGGGATGTAGCACGTGCATCATGGTGGGTCCCACCAGCCGTCCAGAAGCCAAAGAAAATGCCTGGACGGTATGTAAAATACATACATCACAAAGCGCACCACCATCCGCCTGGACGGTGGGAATAAAACACATGACATTGTGGGCTCCCCATGGGGCCCACCATAACGTTTATATGTCATCCAACCCGTTGATAAGGTCCACAGACCTAGATGAAGAGTAAAAATAAAATAAAATTCATATTGATTCTAAAACTTCTATGGTGCCGAAAAGGGCTCCAATGGTAGCCGTTCAATCACCCTATTTCCTACGGTGTGGGCTACCTGAGCTTTAGATGTGCCTCATTTTTGGGGAGGGCCCACCTCAGAGGGTGGTCCACCTCATGGACAGGTCAGATGGAAAATAAACATCAAGGTGGGGCCCACACTGTCAGCCGTGGGACACCCAGGCGTCCGCCCATAGCGCAGGACGGGTGCGCGTCCTCTCCCAGCGTCCAGAGGCAGCAACCTCTGCTGCTTTTTTTTTTGAAATAGTGGTTTTTCATGATTCTCATGCGTGGGGCCCGCATCTGATGAATCCACTCCAGTCATTGGATTCCACAGCCCATAACAAATCTATCAAGACCAATATCTGGCCTTTTTTAGCGTGTAAAAAAAATCTGGATAGATTTCAATGGTAATGATACCGTTTTCAACACTATGGCCCACTAGATACTCCGATCAACCTCATTTTTCGGCTCAATGCCTGAAATGAGTCAGGGAGTGAGGTGGATGGTTTGGATTAGAAATATACATCAAGGTGGGTCCTATACAAGTGGCCCACCTCAAATACCTTAACCAAGGCAATATTTGTGCTTTCACATTCACGTCCAAAGACAATGTCTCTGGACTCTTTTCTTTTAATTTTTGGCCTGCACGTATATTAAGGTGGGCCCTGCTTATGTGGACTACCAAATGATAGATGGTGTGGATACCACCCCTATATAAAGTAGGCCCCACCTATAATCGGCTTGGATCTACAACATGCTTCATGGTGGGGTCCATCCGGGTGGACCACACAATCACATTTTCACACACAAAAATAAATAAAATCAAGCGAGAGAGAGAGAGATCAACACGTGTGATGGAGGGACCCCGACACTATGGGCCCTCCTTTGAAATCAACCCTACATCGAGTGGGTCCCATTACACGTGGGCCCACCAAATCAAGGTCAACGGTGGAGATCCCTTCTCCACCAAAATGAAAGATCTAGGTGACCTCATTCAACTAAGAAAGCAAATCATCATGATGGGGTCCATGGAGAATGGCCCCATCATGGAATGATCATGATGATCAAGGTGGGCCATCGGCTACATCTTAAGGTCCAAAGTGAGATCCACACCATTGATCGGTAGGCCTCACTTGGCCCATGATCAAAATGAAATCTAAGCCTATAAAAGCTCCCACCGTTCGATCTTCTCGGTCCGTTGGAAAGCCTATCTCCTTGTGCTTCTCTTTAATGGTGGAAGATGGGAGATGGATGGCTAGGATGGAAGATCTTTGGAAGGGAAAGTGGGCCACACAAACTCTCTCTTCTCTCACTTGGAAGCTTGGACGTGGGATGCTCTTGCTTGGCTTGGAAATGTTGAGAAAGGAGAGGGAGAGAGAGAGTTGTAAGGAGAGATGTGAGTGATGGGTGATGGAGTGATGGATGTGATACTGGACACATAAGGTGGTGTAAGAGAGAGGGTGAGAAAGAGTTAACTTTGGTGGTTGCTTGGGGATGGGGTGAAAGGTGATGTGTACTTAACATGAAGTGATTGATGGATTAATGGGTTGATTGATTGATTGATGGATTGATGAGACATGTTGTAGAGATTCTCTTGGGATTGCAAACGCGCGGCATTTTCTTGAAATAAATGTTGGCTCACATCTCTTAGTCAGTGTATCGAATCGGTACATGAGTCGCGGCATTAGAACCGCGACGACGGTGCGGTCAAAATGATACAAGCCTCAGATTAAGCCGACTCAAATGTATAGGAAACGACTTACGGTTGTGCGCAAATGTCGATTACAGGTCATGGATTCCCGAAATTCAACGGGAAGGATCGCGGGAGTTGACGGAACAGAACGGATTAGAATACAGGTCTTACACCTCTCCCTACCTAATAAAAATTTTGTCCTTAAAATTTACACTATCATTGCAGCTAAACACAACTCATAAGGGGATAGGAAACTTAACATCATATATGATCAAAACACACCATATCATAAAAATCAAACACCTTAGAGATGGGGATAATGCTCATGATTTTCTGACTCTAATTCCCATGACGCATCATTCATGAGCAATCTAGTTAGACGGTGTAGGGGCTAAGTCACACGAGTCGTCGACGACTGCTCTTCATAACTGAGGGTCCTGCTAGACAGTATAAAATCTGCCCTGGGCATGCTGGGGAGGTGCAGGTCCCCTTTGAGGTCTCTTCTGCTGCGGTGGTGTCGGAGGCTTGTGATGATGTCGTTGCTGCTGCTGTGGGGGTTGTAGTGGAGGCTGATATGGTGTCCTCAACTGCTGATGATGCGGTGGCTGTCGCGGAGGCTAATGCGGTGCTCTTGGCTGCTGTTGCTGCGGATGGGGACACTCATGCACACGATGTCCTGTCCTACTGAACGGTCCTGAAGGTGGTACTAGGGGTGCCACCGGTGCTTGAAATGTTGAGCGGGTCGTGCGTCATTGCTATGGACGATGCTGCTGCGGCTGAGAGCTACTGGAGGGCTCCTTCCTCTTCTGATCTCCTCTCTGGCCACGGACTCTCTGCAAACTGGCCCAATCTGACTCATAAATCTGTGCCCTCTCTACGATCTACTTAAACGTCGAAAGCATGTGTCCGATCACACGACTCCTAAGGGTAGGACGCAATCTTTTCTCAAAACGGAGGGCCTTCCGCCCCTCATCGTCGATAAGATACGTCGCAAATATCGATAGTTCGACAAATCGAGACTCATACTGGGACACTGTCATGTCTCCCTGGACCAAAGTCTCAAACTCCAATGCATGCTGCTGTCGCATATGCTCCGGAAAGAACTTTCGTTCAAATCAGTCTAGAAAGTCCTCCCAAGTCCACTCGAAATCGACCGCTACCGAACGGGCTACAGATGCCCACCAAACTGAGCCTCACCCTGCAGAAGAAATACGGCTAATGGGACTCACTGCTGGGTAATACATCTCATGGTGTCAAATATCTTCTCTACTTCGGAGCACCATATCTCTGCTGCAGAAGGGTCTGGCTCGCCCCAAAATGCGGGGGATCATGATGTCAAAAATTCTTGGGAAGAGCACTCGCACACTCCTGCTCAGCCTCGGCTGGTGTCACTGTGGGACACGTGCTCTGCCACTAAAGAATAGCGGTCATCGCTCACAACATCTACTGAAGCTGGGCGGCACTCAAGGGTACGGTCGGATCCGCACCGGTCTCAGGTAAATGAGTAGCATCCCCAGGCTGAAAAAGTTATGCTCTGATACCAACTTTTGTCATGCCCCAAACCCAAAAATTAGATTCACAAAAATCTTGATATTCGAATCCAGTGAGGACAGCCTCCGTAGTGCCCCATTCTCGGCTCCTGGCAAACATATGCCAGGTTCCGATCCTGGGATCCTACAAGGAGGATTTTCAGAATGAATTTTTATTTTTGTAATGGAGCATAACCAGAAGCATAACTAAGTCACAAAACAACATAACCACATATCCACTATATCAAAAACTTCAAGTACAATAGGAAAGAAAAATACAAGGTGATCGAAAACTCCAAAATAGCCAGATGCGCACTCCTACCTCAGCGCTCCTACTGTCCAACACTACTTGCACGCAACTATAGTGCATAAGCTCACAAAAGCTTAGAGGGTGGTGTAAGTGTGTATGCAAGGCAAACGCAAAGTGTATAATATCAGAGTAATGCGAAAATATGCGGTAAGTCCAGCAATACAACCAGCTGTACCAAGGCTATGTGATGCAAGGCATGAATGCTATTGGTCATACTAAGGCCACGTGATGCAAGGCATGAATGCTATCGGCCATACTAAGGCCATGTGATGTGAGACATGAATGATATCGGCCATACCGATGCAATGTGAGGCCTACGTAGCAGAATGTCATATGCGAAATGCAATCCAAGCAAGTCGGTACTCATCAAGTACACATATCAGTACAGTTCCTCTCTGGATATCATCGGGGTCTAATACACTCACACTGACTGCCTTCTCCCTAACTGCACAGCCAAGTAAGGGGAATAAACCTCACTATCCTCCTAACTAGTAGTCTGCCAATACCTACTCGGCTCGTCGATAGCGGACTCATTAGCGAGCTGGTCAAACTCATCCTAGCTTATAACCCCCTCACTTAGGCAGATAAGGTCACACCCCCTTCCAACCGACCACGACATAGTGGGAGATGTGGCCTTCTGGTATTCGACACTCGGGTGCTCGTGTATCCACTCGGTCTAGACGTTGGAGCATCTCCTGGTAACAAAAAGGATCTACAACTTTCACCCAAGGACATCCTAAGTTCCTACAGTGCTAGAAAAAAGTATTTTCGGTATCCAATACGGCCATCCACAATACACCTGTGGAGCCACGGCCCTAATGTCGCTAGTGCGTGTAGTGACCAAGTCACACATATGCGAGACGCATGAATCACATGTCAAATCATGCAGAAATCTAGCATGTACTATGCGATCATGTGGGGCACTCTGTCTCATAAGGAGTCCCGTAAGTGTCTCAGCCCAACGGCTTATGCTATTATCAAACATTCCTCATATCAAGCATACATATGATGCGTATGAGCATGAATCATGGGGCTATACTAAGCATGTTATAAAGTGATGAATTAGTAACAAGTATGGGCCTATCAATGGGCCCTAGGGAGAGTTATAATGCAGACATCTAACCGACATTACTCTTACAATGTGGACATCAACCCAATATTGCTCCCAAGGCATGGCCCGCCATAAAACCTCATTACACAAACTATGGAGGGATCACACATTGCAATGGACCCTAAGGACGTCCCATTGGGCCTCGGCCCATAGGCCTCGAATACATCAAATGGGCTGCCTCGTATGGGCCTTATATAAATCAAGTGGGCCGCATCAATGGGCCTTATATACATTGCAATGGGTCATAACCCATGGGGCTTTGAATACATCATAATGGGCCTCAACCCATGGGCCCTAATACATCACAATGGGCCCTCATAATATGGGCCTCATATCTATCAAGGCAGGTTTCGACATAGACCTCATACAACCAAGGTGGGCCTTAACAATGGGCCATAAATGTGGTAAGTGGGCTACACCACATGGACCACATGCATACAAAATGGGCCACGCCAAACATAAGTGGTGGTAATGATCTCCACCATTAAAATTCCTAAGGCCCACCAAAAATATATTTTTTCATCCAACCTATCCCTAAATTATCATAGTGATAGATGAAGTGGGAACAATTATTAACTTAATGGGAAACTTACTATGGCCGTTAGAAATTTCTTAAACGGTGGGCGTCATTGTCCACTTCTTCACGTGGTGGGGTCCAATTGAACTTTAAATCTGCCTCATCCTTTAACTCATGCACTAAAATGATCCTTAAAAATGGTTGGAGGGATGGAATGTAGCACGTGCATCATGGTGGGTCCCACTAGCCATCCAGCAGCCAAAGAAAATGGCTGGACGGTATGTAAAATACATACATCACAGAGGGCTTCACCATCTGCCTGGACGGTGGGAATAAAACACATGACATTGTGGGCTCCCCGTGGGACCTACCATAATGTTTATATGTCATCCAACTTATTGATAAGGTCCAAAGACCTGGATGAAGAGTAAAAAAAATAATTTCATATTGATTCCAAAACTTCTGTGGTGCCCAAAAGGGCTCCAATGGTAGCCGTTCAATCACCCTGTTTTCTACGGTGTGGGCTACCTGAGCTTTAGATGTGCCTCATTTTTGAGGAGGGCCCACCTTAGAGGGTGGGCCACCTCATGGACAGGTTAGATAGAAAATAAACATCAAGGTGGGGCCCACATGATCAACCGTGGGACACCCTGGCGTCCGGCCATAGCGTAGGACGGCTGCGCGTCCTCTCCCAGCGTCCAGAGGCAGCAGCCTCTGCTGCTTTTTTTTTGAAATCATGGTTTTTCACGATTCTCATGCGTGGGGCCCACATCTGATGAATCCACTCCAGTCATTGGATTCCACAGCCCATAACAAATCTATCAAGACCAATATCGGGCCTTTTTCAGCTTATAAAAAAAATCTGGATAGATTTCAATGGTAATGATACTGTTTTCAACACTATGGCCCACTAGATACTCCGATCAATCTCATTTTCTGGCTCAACGCTTAAAATGAGTCAGGGATTGAGGTGGATGGTTTAGATTAGAAACATACATCAAGGTGGGTCCTATACAAGTGGCCCACCTTAAATGCCTTAACCAAGGCAATATTTGTGCTTTTACATTCACGTCCAGAGACAATGTCTCTCGACTCTTTTCTTTTTATTTTTGGCCTGCACGTATATTAAGGTGGTCCCTGCTTATGTGGGCTACCAAATGATAGATGGCGTGGATACCACCCCTATATAAAGTGGGCCCCACCTATAATCGGCTTGGATCTACAACATGCTTAATGGAGGGGCCCATCCAGGTGGGCCACACAACCACATTTTCACACACAAAACAAATAAAATCGAGAGAGAGAGAGAGAGAGATCAACACGTGTGATGAAGGGACCCCGACACTATAGGCCCTCCTTTGAAATCAACCATACATCGAGTGGGTCTCATTACACGTGGGCCCACCAAATCAAGGTCAACGGTGGAGATCCCTTCTCCACCAAAATGAAAGGTCTAGGTGACCTCATTCAACTAAGAAAGAAAATCATCATGATGAGGTCCATGGAGAATGGCCTCATCATGGAATGATCATGAAGATCAAGGTGGGCCATCGGCCACATCTTAAGGTCCAAAGTGAGATCCACACCATTGATCGGTAGGCCTCACTTTGCCCATGATCAAAATGAAATCTAAGCCTATAGAAGCACCCACAGTTCGATCTTCTTGGTCCGTTGGAAAGCCTATCTCCTTGTGCTTCTCTTTGATGGTTGAAGATGGGAGATGGATGGCTAGGATGGAAGATCTTAGGAAGGGAAAGTGGGCCACACAAACTCTCTCTTCTCTCACTTGGAAGCGTGGACGTGGGATGCTCTTGCTTGGGTTGGAAATGTTGAGAAATGAGAGGGAGAGAGAGAGTTGTAAGGAGAGATGTGAGTGATGGGTGATGGAGTGATGGATGTGGTACTTGACATGTAAGGTGGTGTAGGAGAGATGGTGAGAAAGAGTTGACTTTGGTGGTTGCTTGGGGATGGGGTGAAAGGTGATGTGTACTTGACATGAAGTAATTGATGGATTGATGGGTTGATTGATTGATTAATGGATTGATGGGACATGTTGTAAAGATTTTCTTAGGATTGCAAACGTACGGCGTTTTCTTGAAATAAACACCGGCTCACATCTCTTAGTCAGGGTATCAGATCCGTACATGAGTCGCGGCGTTGGAACCGCGACGACGGTGCGGTCAAAATGATACAAGCCTCAGATTAAGCTGACTCAAATGTATAGGATATGAATTACGGTCATGTGCAAACATTGATTATAGGTCGCAGATTATCGGAATTCGACGGGACGGATTGCGGGAGTTGACGGAACAGTACGGATTAGGATAAGCGTCTTACAGCTCTTCTCACCTAATAAAAATTTTCTCCTCAAAATTTGTACTATCATCGCAGCTAAACACAACTCATAAAGGAAAAATACATATGTCAAAATCAAAGCTCCAGAAAATAGCTGCACGCTCCAAGCTCAATGCTGCTGCAACCTAACATCACATACACGCATCTATCGTGCATAAGCTTATAGAAAGCTTAGAGGGTGGTGTAAGTGTGTGCACGAGATAAGTGCCAAGTATTCAATACAATATCATAATCATACAATACCGGAAAGCAATTAATCCATAAATCATACAATGACTGAATAAGCAGAAACACTGATAAGAGCAGGAATTATCAGCGTAAACAGAAATACTGACAAGATTATAATCATGCAATAACAGAATAAGCGAAAGTATGAACAAGTTCATAAGTTAATCAATATCAGATTACGCAATATAGGATAGCTATGCAAATGATGAGTCATAGATAATCAAATGTCGAATGACAAGGATATAATGTAATACACAATTTGAAAGAGCTAACAAATATTATCACTCTCATCTACGTCACAGGAATACAGAAACATAACAACCCACAATGTCACATGCTGAAGATGTAATGGAATATGCAGTATATGGTGCTAATGGAATGACCATGCTAGAGTGTGATGTCGAGATGATAGTACGTAGTATCACAAGCTACGGAGTCTGCCACAATGGATTTCTATCCAAACCAGTCCCATACCTAAATTTAGATAGTCAGACTCAACGTGGTAAACCCCTGATCTCAGGTTAGTCGCGCGCCCAACAGAAATCTTTGCCATAACGAAGGTACACAACAATTAGTTGCGCACCACCAGCCCGAGTGGATAGTGAATGAATGAATGAATAAACATGTACTCCTACTCAATAAGTTCACATATTAGTACAGTTCCTCTCTGAAAAATCACCGGGGTCTATTACACACCATACCAGATTGCCGCCCCATCGCGCGCAACAAGGTGAGTGAAAGAGACCTCACTATCCGCCTGCCAATATCGGACCCGGCTCGTCAATAACGAACCCATTCCTCGAGCTGGTCAGACTCAGCCTAGCATTGCCCCCTTTTCTCGGGCAAATAAGGCCGCACCCCCTTCCAACTGACCACGACATAGTGGAGAGCACAGCCATCTGGTAATCGGCACTCGGCACTCATCTACCCACTCGGTCTAGACGTTGGAGCAACCTCTGAAACCAAGAGAGTTTAGGGACTTTTACCCATGAATATTTATAGCACCCCATGTAGAACAGATTTTTGGTGTCCCATCTGGTCATCCACGATATGCCTGTGGAGGCTACGACCCTGGTGTCGCTAGGGCATACAGTAATCATAACACACAATGCAAGATGCATGAGTCATACAATCCAGTCATGCATCAATCCTGCGCCAACCTTGCCCTCATGTGAGACAATCTCTGCCTATCTGGGAGTCTCATAACAACCAGCACTATGACATATGCAATGGTCAATCATATCTCCTAATAGACATGCAGATGATGCGAATGGGCATGTATCATGATGTTATGATGTCACATACTCATAAACGATATCAATAACCGGTGTCGACAATGTGGACTTTTAACCAACATTGCCCCCCAAGGAATGGCCCACATAGAATCAAATATATAATGGGCACATGGCCTCACACAAGGGCCAAATATACGAAAAGGTGGGCCCTGGTCATGGGCCTAACACATATCACAATGGGCCTTGCCCATAGGCCTCAACTACATCTGGATGGGTCGCACCCATGGGCCTCAGATATATCACAATGGGCCTCAAATATACTTCGCAGGTGAGTCACATACCTGGGTCTGATACACATCAGTATGGACTACATCACATAGGCCTAATATACATCACTATGGCCACAACCCATGGGCTTTAAATACACAATAGGTGGGCCCTACACATGGCCTCAAATATATACCACGGGTGAGCCTCAATGGACGGGTCACCAATACAACAGGATGGGCCTACTGACATGAACCCCATAAATATATCGAATAGGCCGCACCAATTGGGCCTTACATACATTGCAATGGGCCGTGACCCATGGGCCTTGCAACATGGGCCTCATACATATTTAAGGTGGGCCTCAACAACGGGCCTCATACACATCAAGGTGGGCTTCAACAACGGGCCTTATACACATCAAGGTGGGCCTCAACAACAGGCCTCATAAACGTCAAGGTGGGCCTCAACAATGGGCCTCATACTCGTCAAGGTGGGCTTCAACAACAGGCCTTATACACATCAAGGTGGATCTCAACAACAGGCCTCATACACATCAAGGTGGGCCTCAACAACGGGCCTCATACACGTCAAGGTGGGTCTCAACAACGAGCCTCATACACATCAAGGTGGGCCTTAACAACGGGCCTCATACACATCAAGGTGGGCCTCAACAATGGGCCTCATACACATTAAGGTGGGCCTCAACAATAGGCCTCATACACATCAGTCAAGATGGTCAACCTCGATCGCTAATCGGCGATCGGTAACCAGCCTCGATAATCAGCACTGATAATCAGTAAACAAACAATGTGGGGTTCATAAATGATCGACCGATCAATTATAGTATAATGATCGACACTCGATTATGGTCATATCAAATCAGATAACACGGAGCCATCCGTCTACGGCAAATGGGTCCCACTCATTTGGGTTAACCCACTAAGGGAATGATGAGAAAAGGCCTAATAGGGCCTATGGGACAGTCACAATGTGGATATCCGACCATCATTACTCTAAGGTGTGGCCCTCTTAGGGCCGAACACGCAGTGGGCCCACGGCCTCATATAAGGGTTTGATGTGCGTCACCATAAATTTTATACAAGAACTACGAATACAACGGGTGGGCCCTACATAAGCAGGAAGTGGGGCCATTCATAACATACCCGTCTAAATGGATCGTAAGTGTATCTAAGTGGGCCCCCTAACATGGGCCTTATATATGGCCTCAACACCAGGGCACAAGTACACCAAGATGGGCCTAATCAATCATATGGGCCGATACAAACAGGCCGGTTAGATGGACCTATACAAAAGGGCTGAATCAAATGAGCCAAGTTAAATGGGCCTCCAAATACATCGAATCGGGCTTCATCAAGTAGGCCCTAGATACACCAAATAGCCTAAGCGTCCAGGAGTTATACTAAGCATGTTATAAGGTAAGGGATGTTGTTCATAACGAAGATGGGCCTAGACGGCCCACAAATATGGACATAATAATGGTCCCAAGGAAAATTATAATACAGACATTTAACCAACACTATACTTGTAATGTGGACGTCCAACCAACATTGCTCCCAAGGTACGACCGTCATAAACGTTATTACATAACTCGAGCTGGGATCACACATTGCAATGGACCTTAGGTATATCCCATTAGGCCTTAAATACATCAAATGGGCCATATCAATGTGCCTTTTACTCATCACATGAGCCACAACTATGGGCCTTGTGTGCATTGCAATGGGTCATAACCTAACCCGTGGCCTTAGAATACCTCAAATGGGCCTAATCCCATGGGTCTCATATGTAACAAATGGGCCACCCTACTAGGTCTAACAATACCATCACATGGGGCCGAGCTGAGCCGACTGAACACAACATCAGGTGAGCTGGTCTGAGCCGACCTGACTGCACAGAACATCAGGTGGGCTGATCCGAGCCGACCTGACTGAACAATATCAGCAGGTGGGCTGATCTGAGCCGACCTGACTGAACAACAACATCAGGTGGGCTGATCCGATCCGATCTGACTGAACAACAACATCAGGTGGGCTGATCCGAGCTGACCTAACTGAACAATGACAGCAGGTGGGCTAATCCGAGCCGACCTGACTGTGGCCGACATCTATACTTGGCCATAGAGGAACTCATCAGTCATGACCGGTGCTGGCCGACCTCATGTCCCATAGAGATGTCTGAGCCGACCTCATCTCTAGTCGGACCATGCTTACCCATAACATATACCCTCATATACTGGAGATCCATGGGGCTCACGGTGCATCAGAGAGGACCAGCATCGCTCAGACATTGATTTCAACTTATCCAGGTATATCAGCACTACCCAAAATAGATGGATGACATGGATGGGTCCATTGACCCCATGCCAGCTTACATTACTCGGTTGCCACCGCCAGTAGACGTGGATGCCAGAACCTCGCACTGAGATGAGGTAGCTCCGCTCAGTTACTAGTTGAGCAATGGGTCTGGGTTTGAACATGCATCAAAGAGGGTCTACACGGACGTGGCCCCACTGTCAAGGGGTAGTAGACGGTTTGAACAAGACCCATGCACCATGGTGTGGGCCATTTGGACAAATGGAGGGAGTGGATGGGTCCCATAGACCCCCATGGTCAGTCCACTCAAGTCCATACACACTCCATGTTAACCACCAGCACAGGAAACGTTATCAAGACTACAAGAGTTGGGATGGGGCATCTGCCACTCCGCCTACTACCAGATCCATGGGCTGGGTGAGTCCGTCCAGAGTTGAAACAATGTATCTTTCCACTCAGTTTACTAATTAAGCGAAAGGGGTCTGGATGTACGATAGCACCTTGGCTAGGGATAGAAACCAAGGCCTCAAGTATTGCAGCGAGGTATCTCTCACTCCGTCTACCAGTTGAGCTGCGGAGCTGAGTGGACATGATAGCCGCCCCCACTAGGGATGGATGCCAAGACCTCAGTGTTGAAATGAGGCATCTCTCACTCCGTCTACCAGTCGAGCTACGGAGCTGAGTGGACATGATAGCCGACCCCACTAGGGATGGATGCCAAGACCTTAATGTTGAAATGAGGCATCTCTCACTCCGTCTACCAGTCGAGCTGCGGAGATGAGTGGGCATGATAGCCGCCCCCACTAGGGATGGATGTCAAGACCTAAATGTTGAAATGAGGCATCTCTCACTCCGTCTACCAGTCGAGCTGCGGAGCTGAGTGGGCATGATAGCCGCCCCCACTAGGGATGGATGCCAAGACCTCAATATTGAAATGAGGCATCTCTCACTCCGTCTACCAGTCGAGCTGTGGAGCTGAGTGGGCATGATAGCCGCCCCCACTAGGGATGGATGCCAAGACCTCAATGTTGAAATGAGGCATCTCTCACTCCGTCTACCAGTCGAGCTGCGGAGCTGAGTGGGCTCAGCGTTGAAACAATGTATCTATCACCCAGTCTGTTACCTGAGCTGTGAAACTGAGCCCACGTCTGATCATGCTTCACTAGTAGCATGGCCCATCCGATGCTCCGATCAACCTCATTTTCTGGCTCAACGCCTCAAATGAGTTGGTGCATAGGATAGACGGCGCGGACTTAACACATCCATCTAGTAGAGTGTGTATGAGTGGGTCACCCCACAAGCTTGTAACCCAGTAAGAATTTGGGTTTTCACAGAGACGTCCAGCGTCCCTGGATGCTAGACGGACCTCACGGTAAGGGTGGGCTAAATTCAAGTGGGCCACCACATGATGGATGATATAGATACAACACTCATAAGGTGGACCCCACTCATAGACGGCTTGGATAAAACACCTCATGATGAGTTCCATTCAAGTGGGCCACACGTCCAAATCACCACACAAAGTATAAAAAGAAATGAAGGGAGGAAAGGGAGAAGCACCCACCTTTTATCTTCGCTTCCTTCATCCGCCAATGCAATCTAGGGCTCGAATGAGTGTGATTCAACGGTTGAGATGAGCTTCGGATGGTGGGATCGGATGGTAGAGGTGGGCCACACTACTCTCTCATGGAGCTTGGACAGGAGTTGCTCCCATGGAGCTTGGGAGAAATGAGAGAGAGAGAGAGAGGGGGGGGGGGGGGGGGGGGGGGGTTAGGTGAGAGATGAGAGAGGGAGGTGTAAGGGAGAGAGATGGGTGTGATGGGTGGGTGATGGGTGTAAGAAAACCTTGACTTTTTTGGTTGCTTGGGAATAGGTGAAAGGTGATATGTACTTGACATATACTTAACATGTACTTGACATGTGATGGATTGATGGATTGATGGATTGATGGGATTGATGTGACACCTCGTAGAGATTCTCTTGGGTTTCACAATGCGCGGCGTTTTCTTCGCACCGAACGTTGGCCCACATCTCTTGACCAGGGTATCGCCTCGGCGCACAAGTCGCTACATCGGAACCGTAGCGACGGCGTGGTCGCTATGGTAAAGGTCTTGGGTTGAGTCAATACGGGTTGACGGCATACGAATCAGGGTCGCACGCAAATAACGGTTAATGGTCGAAAGTTGCCGGAATTCGACCGAGAAGACCGCAAAAGACTATGGAACGATACGGTCAAAGATACGGGTCTTATAGCCGGTGTCAATGTGGGACGCCTGCTCTGCCCCTAAAGAATAGCGCTCATCGATTGCAGCATCTGCTGAAGCTGGGCGGCACTCACAGGTATGGTCGGATCTGCACCGGTCTCAGGTAAATGAGTATCATCCCCAGGCTAAAAAGTAAGAATATCCGATGGTGGAGCAGGAGTAGTAGGGGGTAAAGCGGGAGTCGCAGGTGGTTGTACGAGAGTCGGAAGTGGTGGAGCGAGATTCACTCGAGTCACTCTACTAACCATAGTGTCTTATAGGAAGGAACAACGGCCTATTAGCCTTGAGAATTCTCGAAGGCATAAACGTTAAGGGTCTATGTCAGAAAATCGCTAAGTCATTCGGACTCGGAACCTATTTATAGTAGATATGTGATGTGATCCTCAGGTATTTCCAAGTTATGCTCTGATACCAACTTCTATCATGCCCCAAACTCGAAAATCGAATTCACAGGTATCCCGATGGCCGAATCTGGTGACGACAGCATCCGTAGTGCCCTATTCTCGGCTCCTGGCAAACATATGCCAAGTTCCGATCCTGGGATCCTATAAGGAGGATTTTCAGAATGAATTTTTATTTTTGTAATGGAGCATAACCATAAGCACAACCAAGTCACAAAATAACATAACCACATATCCACTATATCAAAAACTTCAAGTACAATAGGAAAGGGAAAGCAAGGTGATCGAAAACTCCAAAATAGCCAGATGCGCACTCCTGCCTCAGCGCTACTGCTGTCCAACGCTACCTGCACATAACTGTCATGCAGAAGCTTACAAAAGCTTAGAGGGTGGTGTAAGTGTGTGTACAAGGCAAACACCAAGTGTACAATATCAGAATAATGTGGAAGTATGCGGTAAGTCCAGGAATATAACCAGTCGTACCAAGGCTATGTGATGCAAGGCATGAATGCTATAGGCCATACCAACGTCACGTGATGCGAGGCAAGAATGCTATCGGCCATACTAAGGCCATATGATGCGAGACTTGAATGATATCGGCCATACCGATGCAATGTGTCACGCCCCAAACCCAGAAATTGGATTCATAGGAATCCCGATCGCCGAATCTGGTGCCAACAGCCCCCGTAGAACCCCATTCTCGGCTCCTAACATTCATATGCCAGATTCTGATCTTGAGATCCTACAAGGAAGATTTTTTTTTCAATGTGCATTTAACTAGTAATAAGCATAACCACAAGATTACCCAATTCACAAAGGCAACATCATCATCACATATCCACTAATATAATCGTTTCATTACAACACTGAAAGGGAAATACATAAATAGAAAATCAAGCTCCAGAAGACCACTATATGCTCCAAGCTCAACACTGCTGCAACCTAACATCACCTGCACTCATCTATCGTGCATAAACTTATAGAAAGCTTAGAGGGTGGTGTAAGTGTGTGCACGAGGCAGGTGCCAAGTATTCAATATAATGTCATAATCATACAATACCAAAAAATTGATAATCCATAAACCATACAATGTCTGAATAAGCAGAAATACTAAAAAGATCAGGAATTATTAGAGTAAGCAGAAATACTAACAAGATCAGGAATTATCAGAGTAAACGAAAATAGTGACAAGATCATAAATCATACGATAACAGAGTAAGTGAAAGTATGGACAAGTCCATAAGTCAATCAATTTCAGAATACGCAATATAGAACAGTTATGCGATAAGGAGTCATAAAGAGACAAATATCAGATGCCGAGGATGCAATGCAATATACAATCCTGCTAAGTCTGTCTAGGCCATATAAGTACAGAAACATAGCAACCCAAGATGCCATATGCCTGCGGATGTAATGCAATATGCGATGTGAATGAAATGACCATGCTGGAGTGTGAAGTCGGGATGATAGTACGTAGTATCATAGGCTCTGGGATCCACCACAAGGGACTTCTATCCAAACCAGTCCCATACCTAAATTTGGATAGTCAGACTCAACGTGGTAAACTCCTGATGTTAGGTTAGTCACGCGCCTAACCGAAATCCATGCCATAACGAAGGTACACAATAATTAGTTGTGCACCACCAGCCCGAGTGGTTAGTGAATGGATGAATGAATGAGCATGTAACTCCTACTCAATAAGTCCACATATCAGTACAGTTTCTCTCTGAAAAATCACCGAGGTTTATTACACTCCAAACCAGATTGTCGCACCATCATGCGCAGCAAGGTGAGTAGAAGAGACCTCACTATCCTCCTGCCAATATCAGGCCCGGCTCGTCGATAGCGGACCCATTCCTCGAGCTGGTCAGACTCAGCCTAGCATTACCCCCTCCTCTCGGGCAGGTAAGGCCGCACCCCCTTCCAACCGACCACGACACAGTGGGAGACGCGGTCTAACGGTATATGGCCCACATGCGCTCATACATCCACTCAGTCTAGACGTTGGATCAACCTATGGAACCAAGAGGGTTTAGGAACTTTCACCCAGGGATATCTATTGCACCCCATGTAGAATAAATTTTTGGTGTCCCATCTGGCCATCTACGAAATACCTGTGGAGGCTACAACCCTAATATCGCTAGGGCATACAGTAATCACAACATACAATGTGAGATGCATGAGTCATACAATCCAGTCATACATCAATCCTATGCATACTGTGTACTCATATGAGATAATCTCTGCCTATCAGGGAGGCTCATAACAACATACCCAATGACATATGCAATTGTCAAACATATCTCATAACAAACATGCAAATGATGCGTATGGACATGTATCATGATGCTATGCTATCACATACTCATAATCGGTGTCAATAACTAGCATCATCAATCAACATCGTCAATCAACCTCGACAATGTGAACATTTAACCAACATTGCCCCCAAGGGGTGACCCACATAGATCCTAACATATAGTGGACTCATGACCTCACACAAGGGCCAAATATACAACACAATGGGCCTTACTCAAAGGTTACATGTACACAACAGGTGGGTCCTTCTCATGTGCCTAACATACATCACAATGGGCTCTTTTGTCTGGCCTTTAAATGCATCACATTGGGCCTCATCACCCAGGCCTCAATATACATTACATTGGGCCTTAAACGCGGGCTGAATACACATCACGTCGGGCCTTAAATATGGGTCGCATGTACATCACGTTGGGCCCCGATAATCGGAATCAGCAATCGGTCATGATAAATCAAAATCGATAATCAGCCTCGATTGATAATCATCAATTGACCACGATAAATCGGAATCGGTAATTGGCCATCAGAATCGGTAATCGGCCCCGATCGATAATCGGCAATCAGCCATCATAATCAGTCACGTCACTCAGAATCGGCAATCGATCATGATAATCGGCCTCGATCGGTAATCGGTAATCGGTCATGATAATCGGCCTCGATCGCTAATCAGCAATTGTTCAATCAAGGCCTAAGGGAAGGTCACAATGTAACGCCCGTGAAAAATCCGTACTTGGGTTCGAGTACCAACTCGACCCGAAATTGTGTAGAATTTATTCCTTTAGAAAAATATGACTAAGTTAGCTAGTGCAACGTTAGAATAGTTGGGAAATGGTCCCTGATCACTTTAAATACGTTCTACAAGGCCCAAAGCGAGTGGAACCAATGGTGCTATAATGCTCTAAAGCCTCGGATCAAACTCTAAGACGGTTTATTCTCGAGACCTCCTTGAAACTTTGTATTGGATTTAGACCGCGCGTTGAAAGTTCGATACCTACCATCTTAGACCGTTATGACCACTTAGCTGGGCTTGGCAATCGTTTCAAAAATCAAGTCCAACTGACATTCAGAGGCTATTTCATTGAGCCTGGAGTGAAGAGAGTGAGAATAGGGTTAGAATTGGAATTTGAAATTCAAATCTGGCACACGATTTGACGCATCAGTATTAAGCATTCTGACCGTCAGAATCCAGCCAAATTACACCCTTGGATCAGGAAAAATTTCTATTACATATCACGAGACTTATAGGCCTGATCTTGGTGCGGTGACCGTTAAACTGAAACTGGACTGCCATGTGCGATCTAGGAACCCTACCGGCCTGAAAACTGGATGTGTGTTAGATCCAGTATGCATGAGCTTAAGTCCGACCGCATTTGGCCAGGGGACCTTCAGAAATGCTCTTTTGGACCGAAACAGCCCCGATTTGGTTAAGCACCAAGTAAACATTGTTTCCAAGCCTATTTTGGGCATGTTTTAGCTTATAAAAGGGGTTGAAACCCTCACTTCTCTCACACATCCGAATTTGCTAGAAACCCTAGCTTGTGTGAGAGAAAAGGAGAGAGATTGTGAGAGAGAGTGGGAGAGTTCTTCCTGCCACTTGTGCTACGTGTTGCACGTGCTTAAGCAACGCACCTCTATCGCTTTCTCGGCGATTACACCACGATTCTAGGTAAGCAAATACCCTAAATAGTTGCTGATTTGAGTTTCCTTTGTTTCCATAGCGATGTAGCTTATGGATCTCGTGTATTAGGTTCCTTATTCGCCGTAGACGAAGCGTATACGCTCCGTTTCAATTCACGAGTCTACAAGACATAAGGTGAGGATTTTAGACGCTTTAATTGACGGTTTACAACGCTTTCAATGTCGTTTAATAGTAGATTATTGATGGCATTGCCGTTTGACATGTACAATATGCTCTCCGTTTCCTGTTTCGTAAATTAACGAAGAATATGAGATTTAGGGCATTTTAGTCATTTGTAGGAAGTACTGTTTACATTCATATTTTGCTGATGTGATTAACATGGTTTGTTGTCACATTAGGAAGTTAGGAATACGTGCATAATTAGTTTGACGAAGAGATTCGCCTAATTGCGCACTTCGGGTCGACATACTATATATAGACTTAAGTGTGTAGTGTATGTGTTTGTATAAATGCTTGTATTAGTATGTATTGAATTAAATGATGTTATGGATTAGTTTGAGATGGATTTCTCAATTAATATGCTGACCTAAATGATTTCCTACATGTTGACTATATGCATGATTTCATTACATGCATGAAATATTTGTGTTTGAAGATTTACTTAAGTTGAATGTTATAACATGTGTTAACCTGCTCACATGACTGTATTTCAATTTCAATACTCTTACATAATTTGCGGATGTGATTCCATAAGTGTTTGGGACTATATTTAGTCCAGGCAGTCGATAACTGATCGAATTTGTGGCTGGCTGGTCTTGGCCACGAATGACGCGTCGATGAACGCGATTCGTGTTTGAAGTTGGCGGCAGTGGTTAGGCCACGCGAAGTGTTTTACGCACTTCATGTCGTTCGACTTGAGATGTGATCGCACTAGTCAAGCCTGTCAAGTAACCCGACTGGCCGATGTATGTTCACCTTGTATGAGTCACAACTGCTTGAACCTAGGGTACTGAACTTACCATTGTAAACCCTGTTAACCATGGTACCTTGATCCACGAAGACTCATGAGCTGGGCATGGTGGTATGGGACACCGTGGTCGAGCTGTCGGCCTACGCTGGGGCCATAAACCTCCCCGTAGTGACCAGTGAGCACCTTGACTCGTGAGCAGATTATGGTGGTATGGGGGAGCGGTGCAACGAGTGCGAGCAATAGCCCTGACAGCCCTTGCAGTGACCTACGAAATATACATCGTATGAGATTACTAGGAGTGATGACCCTAGACAGGATCTGTGTTGGGATTGATACAAGGGAAGTACCTTAGTTTCTCAATCCTGCTGTTTGAATGGACTAATAACAACTTGGAAATCATATCACCATGCCATTGCATGTGCCTGGAAGATGTGGAGCACTTGAGGGTCGATTGCATGCCGCGGTCGTAAGATGTTGCCGTATGAGGGAGATCGTCGGTGAGGGCATACATCACGTCATATCATCTTACATTAACAACAGTACTAGGATTATCTGATTTACTGCTTTACTATTATCTCATGATTGATTTGTGAACATGCTAATCCTTGCTCTATGATTCCACTGAGTTGATCACTCACTCCCACGTTACGGGATGGTGTTTGCAACACCCACCAGACCCTGTTGTAGATGCAGGTGAGGCTGAGATCCAGGAGGCAGAGCCAGACTTCGACGAGGAGCAGGACGAGTTCTCGTACATGCAGTATCACGATGGCTTTGTGTAGGCGACCTGGATCGATGGGATTTCAGTGGGACCATTTTGGATATTTACTTTTGTTCATGTATATGTATATGAGACTCAGAGATGTATTCATACTTTAGAGACAGATGAGATTTACTTTATTTTTCCATACAGTGATATATATATTGTTTAGTCTTCCGCTTGCTTTTATCACTGGATTTGAAGTATGAATTGCAGTTTTGGTATACTTTTACTCATGTGAATGCTTTAAATCAGACAACATTGAATCATAATCATTTGAGTTGCATAAGTGACGGTCAGGAACTCGGGAGTTGAGTTTATACACAACCCCCGATTTTCAGGGTGTTACACACAATGAGGACATCTAACCATCATTGTCCATCAATGTGGACATCTAACCAACATTGCTCCCAAGGAGTGACCCGCATAGAGGCAAACGTAGCGTAGGCCCATGACCTCATACAAGGACCTAATACACATCACTATAGGTCTCATTCATGGGCCAAATACTCATCATAGTGGCCTCGGCACATTGGCCATGATTATATCACATCAAGCCTTGGCCATGGGTTTCGAATTCATCAAATGCGCCTCGCCCATGGGCCTCGAATACAACTCAATGGGCCACGCCAAAAGGGCTATAAATCAACAATAAGTGGGCCCTGCACACGGGCCTCATCACATCAAGTTGGGCCTCGAATATACATTACAGGTAAGCCTTAAATACACATCACATCGGACCCCAACATATGGGCCAGGTATACATCATATTGGGCCTCAAGCATGGGTCACAAACACATAACAAGTGGGCCCTGCATATGGTCCTTAGGCCACATCACGTGGGCCTTAAATACAAAATAGGTGGGCCCTACACATGGGCCTAATATACATCATAGGTAGGCCCTACACATGGGCCTTAGACACATCAAATGGGCCACATAACATGGGCCTCATATATTTCAAGGTAGGCCTCAACAATGGGCCTTATACACATTAAGGTGGGCCTCAACAACGGGCCGCATACTATATAAGGTGGCCCTCACGGATGGGCCATAAACAAATCAAAGGTAGTCCTCACAAATGGGCCATAAACATATCGAAGGTAGGCCTCACAGATGGGCCATAACATATCAAGGGTAGGCCTCATAAGGCAGCCCATGATTGGGAAAAAATAGATGGACAGCTAGCATTAAACACGTACATCATGTGGGGACCAAGTGAATGGACGGTGTGAATATACGATACATTACAAGATGGGCCGGATGGTGGGGATAAAATAGATACATTATGGTGCACCCTACACTGCCCGTCCACACGGACGATGTGGCTATAAGTCACATATATTAAGGTGGGGTCCCACCTATCCACATGTGTGGGCCCCACACTCCCAAACAGACGGGCAGTTTGGGTATATCACATCCTCATGATCCGACCCACCGTCCTTGATAAATGGATGGTGCGGATAAGATAAATACGTGCAGGTGGGTATCACAGCACTGTCCACCCTTGGAGGTGTGAATATGAAATAAATACATCAAGGTAGGGCCCACCATCACATTTATTTTTCATCTAGTATGTTCATAAGGTCACAGAGACCTGATTCAAGAGGAGAAACAAATATCATTTTAATCCAGAACTTCTGTGATCACGAAGTAGCTTCAATGGTGGACGTTCGATCTCCACTAATTTATTTATTTATTTACAGTGTGGTCTACCTGATAGATGGTTGGATATAACATATACATCACAGTGTGGCCCATCGTCCGTCCATCTGGACGATGTGGGCTACATCATATACATCAGGGCATGGCTCATGGAACTTGATGACATGACTACAGCAGCTATCTGTTGCTCGTCCAACAAATGGACGGTTGAATGTAACAGATCTCTCAAGTGGGTCACACCGTCCCCAACTGGACAGTGTGAAAGAAACAAATACATTAAGTAGGCCCACCGTTCAGTTTTGGATGGTGGGAATGAAGCATTTACGTCAGGTGGGTCTCCAACATGTAAGGACGGTGTGGATTAACACATCAATTCAAGGTGGGTCACACCCGTCCAGTATGCTGGACGGTGTGGATAAGGCCCTTACATCACGGTGGGGGTCCACTGACCTGCTGACATCACCAGCTATATAACTGGTGAGTTACACCAGCCAATCTACTCCACATGGGTGGGTCCCACATAGGGCCCACCATCATATATCATATATAATATATAATATAATATATCATATATAATACATATAATATCATAAACATGCCAGCGTCTGGATGCAAGGCATATACATCAAGTGCGTCTCACCATCTGGACGGTTGAATGTAACAAATACATCACGGTAGGACACCATCGTCCAGATGATGGATGGTGTGATGAAACACATATATCAACGTGGGGTAGGCCCCACCGCACTAGCTAACGTCCTTGCATCAGCGATAAAGCTGATGGTCCTCACCGTCATGAACAGTGTGGATATTATATACATATATCACGGTGGGCTCCATCCAAATGGACAGACGGTGTGGATGGAATCCACACATCACGTGGGTCCACAGAATCTGCTGACGTCCTTAGCAGATATGCAGCTGGTGTGGGACGTGCCAGCCAATCAACTTCCGTTCTAAGTGGGTCCCACGTAGGGCACACCATCGGATGTAAAATCATAATATTATTTTATATAAAATTTTACATTCAAACTAGCGCCCGGGTAGACCTGTGGACTTCCCAATCCAGACGGTCGGATGGATAGATACATTACGGTGCGTCCCACCACCACCGTCCAGGTATGTACGGTGTGTGTCACACGTCCACGTGGTATGGCCAACTGTTTTAGATCAAACTGATATTTGTTATTCCCTTCACCTAGGCCTATCCAAACGGACGACAGAGAGCTCAGCAAGCCAGGCCCATTTGGGTAGCGGTGTGGTCTACCTGGTGGATGGCATGGATAAAAATACATCATGGTGGGCCACAATATGGGAATAGAGATATAGAGAGAGAGAGAGAGAGAGAAAGGGAGAATGGTGGAGATGGGAGGGACCCCGCCACTATGGGTCCCTCTTTGATACAAGGCATGCTTCAAGATGGGTCCCACCATATGTGGGCCCTCAAATCATCAAAATCACACAATTCCAATCATAAAATACACCCACCTTTTTATCTTTTCGGACTTCTTCTTCCATCAGCGTATCCTAGAGCTCTAATGGATACATTTGAACGGTGGAGATGGTCTTTGCATGTGGGGATTGAGTGATATGGAGGTGGGCCACACCAAACTTCTCCATGGAAGCCATGGACAATTACTCCATGGGAGTTGCTTGAAAAAAATGAGAGAGAAATGAGAGAGAGAGAGAGTGATGGGAGAGAAGTAATGGTGAGTGATGTAAGTATGTACTTTGTTGTAAGAAGATGTTGACTTTTGGGGAGGGGTGGTTGTACTTGACATTAATTGGTGATGTGTACTTTGATTGATAGGATTGATGGGATGTTTCGTAGAGATTCTCTTGATACTTGCAACGTGCGACGATTTCCTCGAACTGAACGCGGGCCTACATCTCCTGGCCTGGGTATTGCCTCGGCGCGCGAGACGCGGCGACGGCGCAATCGCACTGGTACAAATCTTGGGTCGAGCTGATTCTAATATACGGAACACGACTCAAGATCACGCGCAAACGCCAATAATAGATCACGGGTCACCGAAATTCGACCAAGAGGACCGCGAAGGCATACAGAATGGTACGGGTTAGGTTACGAGTCTTACACAATGCGAGGCTTATGTAACCGAATGTCATATGCGAAATGCAATCCAAGCAAGTCAGTACCCATCAAGTACATATATCAGTACAGTTCATCTTTGGATATCACTAGGGTCTAATACACTCACACTAAATGCCTCCTCCCTAGCTGCACAGCCAAGTAACCAGAATAGACCTCACTATTCGTCTGACCAGTAGTCTGACAATATATACCTGGCTCGTCGATAGCGGACTCATTTATGAGCTGTTCAAACTCAGCCTAACTTATAGCCCCCTCACTCAGTCGGATAAGGCCACACCCCCATCCAACTGACCACAACACAATGGGAGATGTGGCCTACTGGTATTCGACACTCGGGCGCTCATGTATCCACTCGATCTAGACGTTGGAGCATCTCCTAGTACCAAAAAGGTTCTGAGACTTTCACCCAAGGACATCGTAAGTGCTCACAGTGCTAGAACAAAGTGTTTTCGATATCCAATACGGCCATCCACGATGTACCTGTGGAGCCATGGCCCTGATGTCGCTAGGGCGTGCAGTGATCAAGTCACACATGCGAGATGCATAAATCACACGTCAAATCATGCAGAAATTCAGAGCGTACTGCGTGATCATGTGGGGTACTCCGTCTCATAAGGAGTCCCGTAAGTGTCTTAGCCGAACGGCTTATGCTATGATCAAGCATTCCTCATATCAAGAATACATATGATGCATATGAGCATGAATCATGGGGCTATACTAAGCATGTTATAAAGTGATAAATTAGTAACAAGTATGGGCCTATCAATGGGCCCTAGGGAGAGTTATAATGCAGACATCTAACCGACATTACTCTTACAATATGGACGTCAAACCAACATTGCTCCCAAGGCGTGGCCTACCATAAAACCTCATTACATAAATCATGTAGGGATCACACCTTGCAATGGACCCTAAGGATGTCTCATTGGGCCTCGGCCCATAGGCCTCGAATACATCAAATGGGATGCCTCGTATGGGCCTTATATAAATCAAGTGGGCCGCATCAATGGGCCTTATATACATTGCAATGGGTCATAACCTATGGGGCTTTGAATACATCATAATGGGCCTCAACCCATGGCCCCTAATACATCAGAATGGGCCTCAACCCATGACCCCTAATACATTATAATGGGCCTTAACTCATGGGCCCTAATACATCCCAATGGGCCCTCATAATATGGGCCTCATATCTATCAAGGCAGGCTTCAACATGGACCTCATACAACCAAGGTGGGCCTTAACAATGGGCCATAAATGTGGTAAGTGGGCTACACCACATGGACCACATGCATACAAAATGGGCCACGCCAAACATAAATGGTGGTAATGATCTCCACCATTAAAATTCCTAAGGCCCACCAAAAATATATTTTTCCATCCAACCTATCCCTAACTTATCATAGTGATAGATGAACTGGGAACAATTATTAACTTAATGGGAAACTTACTATGGCCCAACGGTGGGCGTCATTGTCCAATTCTTCACATGGTGGGGTCCATTTGAACTTTAAATCTGCCTCATCCTTAAACTCATGCACTAAAATGATCTTTTAGATGGTTGGAGGGATGGGATGCAGCACGTGCATCATGGTGCGTCCCATCAGCCGTCCAGCAGCGAAAGAAAATGGCTGGACGGTATGTAAAATACATACATCATAAAGGGCTCCACCATTCGCCCGGACGGTGGAAATAAAACACATGACATTGTGGGCTCCCCATGGGGCCCACCATAATGTTTATATGTCATCCAACCCATTGATAAGGTCCACAGATCTGGATGAAGAGTAAAATAAATAAATTTCATATTGATTCCAAAACTTTTGTGGTGCCCAAAAGGGCACCAATGGTAGTCGTTCAATCACCTTGTTTTCTACGGTGTGGGCTACCTGAGCTTTAGATGTGCCTCATTTTTGGGGAGGGCCCACCTCAGAGGGTGGACCACCTCATGGATAGGTCAGATGGTAAATAAACATCAAGGCGGGACCCACACGGTCAGTCGTGGGACCCCCAGTCGTCCGCCCACAGCGCGGGACAGCTGCGTGTCCTCTCCCAGCGTTCAGAGGCAGCTGCCTCTGCTCCTTTTTTTTTTAATTATTGTTTTTCACCATTCATCATGCGTGGGACCTGCATCTGATGAATCCACTGCCCATAACAAGTCTATCAAGACCAATATTGGGCCTTTTTCAGCTTGTAAAAAAAATCTGAATAGATTTCAATGGTAATGATATTGTTTTCAACACTATGGCCCACTAGATACTCCGATCAACCTCATTTTTCAGCTCAACTCTTAAAATCAGTTAGGGAGTGAGCTGGATGGTTTGGATTAGAAACATACATCAAGGTGGGTCCTATATAACTGGCCCACCTCAAATGCCTTAACCAAGGCAATATTTGTGCTTTCACATTCATGTCCAAAGATAATGTCTATGGACTCTTTTCTTTTTATTTTTGGCCTGCACGTATATTAAGGAGGGCCCTGCCTATATAGGCCACCAAATGATAGATGGCGTGGATATCACCCCTATATAAAGTGGGCCCCCCTATAATCGGCTTGGATCTACAACATGCTTCATGGTGGGGTCCATCCGGGTGGGCCACACAATCACATTTTCACACACAAAAATAAATGAAATCAAGAGACAGAGAAAGAGATCAACACGTGTGATTGAGGGACCCCGACACTATGGGCCCTCCTTTGAAATCAACCATACATCGAGTGGGTCCCATTACACGTGGGCCTACCAAATCAAGGTCAATGGTGGAGATTCCTTCTCCACCAAAATGAAAGGTCTAGGTGACCTCATTCAACTAAGAAAGCAAATCATCATGATGGGGTCCATGGAGAATGGCCCCATCATGGAATGATCATGAAGATTAAGGTAGGCCATCGGCCACATCTTTGGGTCCAAAGTGAGATCCACACCATTGATCGGTAGGCCTCACTTGGCCCATCATCAAAACGAAATCTAAGCCTATAGAAGCACCCACCGTTCGATCTTCTCGGTCTGTTGGAAAGCCTATCTCCTTGTGCTTCTCTTTGATGGTGGAAGATGGGAGATAGATGGCTAGGATGGAAGATCTTGGGAAGAAAAAGTGGGCCACACAAACTCTCTCTTCTCTCACTTGGAAGCTTGGACGTGGGATGCTCTTGCTTGGCTTGGAAATGTTGAGAAATGAGAGGGAGAGAGAGAGTTGTAAGGAGAGATGTGAGTGATGGGTGATGGAGTGATGGATGTGGTACTTGACATGTAAGGTGGTGTAAGAGAGAGGGTGAGAAAGAGTTGACTTTGGTAGTTACTTGGGGATGGGGTGAAAGGTGATGTGTACTTGACATGAAGTGATTGATGGATTGATGGGTTGATTGATTGATTGATGGATTGATGGGACATGTCGTAGAGATTCTCTTACAATTGCAAATGCCAGCTCACATCTCTTAGTTAGTGTATCAGATCGGTACATGAGTTGCAACGTTGGAACCGCGGTGACGGTGCGGTCATAATGATAGAAGCCTCGGATTAAGCCAACTCAAATGTATAGGATACGACTTACGGTCATGCGTAAATATCGATTACAGGTCACGGATTGCTGAAATTTGATAGGAAGGATCACGGGAGTTGACAGAACAGTATGGATTAGGATACAGGTCTAACAACTTGGAACCTATTTATAGTAGATATGTGATGTGATCCTCAGGTATTCCCAAGTTATGCTCTGATACTAACTTCTGTCATGCCCCAAACCCAGAAATTGAATTTACAAGAATCTTGATCACCGAATTCGGTGCCGACAGCATCCGTAGTGCCCCATTCTCGCTTCCTAGCAAACATATGCCAGGTTCCGATCCTGGGATCCTACAAAGAGGATTTTCAGAATAAATTTTTATTTTTATAATGGAGCATAACCACAAGCATAACCAAGTCACAAAACAACATAACCACATAACCACTATATCAAAAACTTCAGGTACAATAGGAAAGGGAAATACAAAGTGATTGAAAACTCTAAAATAGCCAGATGCGCACTCTTACCTCAGCGTTCTTGCTGTCTAATGCTACTTGCACGCAACTATCGTGCATAAGCTTACAAAATCTTAGAAGGTGGTGTAAGTGTGTGCGCAATGAAAACACCAAGTGTACAATACAGAGTAATGTGGAAGTATGCGGTAAGTCCATGAATACAACCAGCCGTACCAAGGCTATGTGATGCAAGGCATGAATGTTATCGGCCATACCAAGGCTATGTGATGCGAGACATGAATGCTATCGGCCATACCAAGGCCATGTGATGTGAGACATGAATGCTATCGGCCATACTGATGCAATGCGAGGCCTACGTAGCTGAATGTCAAATGCGAAATGTAATCCAAGCAAGTCGGTACTCATCAAGTACACATATCAGTACAGTTCCTCTTTGGATATTACCTATGGAGTCACGACCCTAATGTGGCTAGGGCGTGCAGTGATCAAGTCACACATATGTGAGATGCATGAATCACATGTCAAATCATGCAGAAATCTAGCGCATACTGCGTGATCATGTGGGGCACTCCGTCTTATAAGGAGTCCCATAAGTGTCTCAGCCGAACGGCTTATGCTATGATCAAACATTCCTCATATCAAGAATACATATGATGCGTATGAGCATGAATCGTGGGGTTATACCAAGCATGTTATAAAGTGATGAATTAGTAACAAGGGCCTATTAATGGGCCCTAGGGAGAGTTATAATGTGGACATCTATCCAACATTACTCTTACAATGTGGACGTCAAACCAACATTGCTCCCAAGGCATGGCCCGTTATAAAACCTCATTACACAAACCATGGAGGGATCGCACATTGCAATGGACCCTAAGGATGTCCCAATTGGCCTTGACCCATAGGCCTCGAATACATCAAATGGGCTGCCTCGTATGGGTCTTATATAAATCAAGTGGGCCGCATCAATGGGCCTTATATACATTCCAATGGGTCATAACCCATGGGGCTTTGAATACATCATAATGGGCCTCAACCCATGGGCCCTAATACATCGGAATGGGCCTCAACCCATGAGCCCTAATACATCACAATGGGCCTCAACCGATGGGCCCTAATACATCACAATGGGCCCTCATAATATGGGCCGCATATCTATCAAGGCAGGCTTTAACATGGACTTTATATAACCAAGGTGGGACTTAAAAATGGGCCATAAATGTGGTAAGTGGGCTACACCACATGGACCACATGGATACAAAATGGGCCATGCCAAATATAAGTGGTGGTAATGATCTCCACCATTAAAATTCCTAAGGCCCACCAAAAATATATTTTTCCATCCAACCTATCCCTAAATTATCATAGTGATAAATGAAGTGGGAACAATTATTAACTTAATGGGAAACTTACTATGGCCCTTAGAAATTTCTTGAAAAGTGGGCGTCATTGTCCACTTCTTCACATGGTGGGGTCCATTTGAACTTTAAATCTGCCTCATCCTTTAACTCATGCACTAAAATGATCTTTTAAAATGGTTGGAGGGATGGGATGCAGCACGTGCATCATGGTGTGTCCCATCATCCATCCAGCAGCCAAAGAAAATGGCTGGACGGTATGTAAAATACATACATCATAGAGGGCTCCACCATTCGCCCGGACGGTGGGAATAAAACACATGACATTGCGGGCTCCCCGTGGGGCCCACCATAATGTATATATGTCATCCAACCCATTGATAAGGTCCACAGACCTAGATGAAGAGTAAAAAAATAAATTTCATATTGATTTCAAAACTTCTGTGGTACCCAAAAGGGCACCAATGGTAGCCGTTCAATCTCCCTGTTTTCTATGGTGTGGGCTACCGGAGCTTTAGATGTGCCTCATTTTTGGGGAGGGCCCACCTTAGAGGGTAGGCCACCTCATGGACAGGTCAGACGGAAAATAAATATCAAGGTGGGGCCCACAGGATCAACCATGGGACCCCCTGGTGTCCGCCCACAGCGCAGGACAGCTGCGAGTCCTCTCCCAGCGTCTACTGCTTTTATTTTTATTTTTTTGAAATCATGATTTTTCATGATTCATCATGAGTGGGGACCGCATCTGATGAATCCACTCCAGTCATTGGATTCCACAGCCCATAACAAGTCTCTCAAGACCAATATCGGGCCTTTTTCAGCGTGTAAAAAAAAATTGGATAGATTTCAATGGTAATGATACTGTTTTCAACACTATGGCCCACTAGATACTCCGATCAACCTCGTTTTTTAGCTCAACGCCTAAAATGAGTCAGGTAGTGAGGTGGATGGTTTGGATTAGAAACATACATCAAGGTGGGTCCTATACAAATGGCCCACCACAAATGCCTTAACCAAGGCAATATTTGTGTTTTCACATTCATGTCCAAAGGCAATGTCTCTGGACTCTTTTCTTTTTATTTTTAGCTTGCACGTATATTAAGGTGGGCCCTGCTTATGTGGGCCACCAAATGATAGATGGTGTGGATACCACCCCTATATAAAGTGGGCCCCACCTATAATCAGTTTGGATCTACAACATGCTTCATGGTGGGGTCCATCCGGGTGGGCCACACAATCACATTTTCACACACAAAAACAAATAAAATCAAGCGAGAGAGAGAGAGATAAACACGTGTGATGGAGGGACCCCGACACTATGGGCCCTCCTTTGAAATCAACCATACATCGAGTGGGTCCCATTACACGTGGGCCCACCAAATCAAGATTAACGGTGGAGATCCCTTCTCCACCAAAATGAAAGGTCTAGGTGACCTCATTTAACTAAGAAAGAAAATCATCATGATGGGATCCATGGAGAATGGCCCCATCATGGAATGATCATGAAGATCAAGGTGGGCCATCGGCCACATCTTAGGGTCCAAAGTGTGATCCACACCATTGATCAGTAGGCCTCACTTGGCCCATCATCAGAACAAAATCTAAGCCTATAGAAGCACCCACCGTTCGATCTTCTTGGTCCATTGAAAAGCCTATCTCCTTGTGCTTCTCTTTGATGGTGGAAGATGGGAGATGGATGGCTAGGATGGAAGATCTTGGGAAGGAAAAGTGGGCCACACCAACTCTCTCTTCTCTCACTTGGAAGCTTGGACGTGGGATTCTCTTGCTTGGCTTAGAAATGTTGAGAAATGAGAGGGAAAGAGAGAGTTGTAAGGAGAGATGTAAGTGATGGGTGATGGAGTGATGGATGTGGTACGTGACATGTAAGGTGGTGTAAGAGAGAGGGTGAGAAAGAGTTGACTTTGGTGGTTGCTTGGGGATGGGGTGAAAGGTGATGTGTACTTGACATGAAGTGATTGATGGATTGATGGGTTGATTGATTGATTGATGGATTGATGGGACGTGTTGTAGAGATTCTCTTGGGATTGCAAACGCACAGCGTTTTCTTGAAATAAACGCAGGCTCACATCTCTTAGTCAGGGTATCGGATCGGTACATGAGTCGCGACGTTGGAACCGCAGCGATGGTATGGTCGAAATGATACAAGCCTCGGATTAGGCTGACTCAAATGTATAGGATACGACTTACGGTCATGTGCAAACGTCCATTATAGGTCGCGGATTACCGAAATTCGACAGGAAGGATAGATGGAGTTGACGGAACAGTATGGATTAGGATACGGGTCTTACATACATCATGTTGGGTCCCACATAACTTGGTGGCATCACTTTAGTAGCGAAATCAACCTGTCAGTAGCTAATCCGCGTCTAGTCCAATACGGTCACATTACCCCATAGTCAGGTAGCTGGACAAGTCCAAATTCCCTAGACCTCGGGAAGGTTATTTTAGTAAGTCACATTACTCGACTTACCCATCCCAATATATGCAGAAATGAATGGTCTTATTGGGCCCACTGTGATTTATATACTTTATCCATGTCGTCCATTCATTTTGAAAGATCATTTTAAGGAATGAGCCAAAAAATGAGGCATATTAAAGGCTCATGTGGGCCACACCATAAAAAGCAGTAAAATTGAAAACCTACCAATGAAAACCTTTTGGGGCATAAATTTTTTGAATGTAACTCATTTTTTGGCCCATGACGTTAAATTAAATTCTAAATCTGATCGTTCGATTGGATTCGACACATAAATCATGACAAGACCCATGATCCTTATAACATGGTAACATCGACCTTTACTATGTTACAACTACGAACTGCACACATCACATGTAACCACCTCGACCCCTATAACATGATAACTATGACCCATATAACATTACAACCACAACCCATATAACATGACACCCACGACCCATATAATATGACAACTACGACCCATGACAACCATGACCCGGGTGACAACCACGACCCATATAACATGTCAACCATGACCCATATAACATGACAACTACGACCAATGACAATCATGACCCATATAACATGACAACCTCGACCCTTGCTACATGACAACCATGATCCATTCGAAGGGTCATGGTTCACATGCACAATGGATCGTGGTTTTTATCCACAAAGGGTCATGGTTGACAACAATGATCCATAGTGAATGTGAACCACTACCCTTCGAATGGATCGTGGTTGTCTACGACTAATGGTCGTGGTTGTAATGTACTAAGGTTCGTGGTTATCAGGTTGATGTAATCAATAACTTGTTTATTTTTAGATAATAGGAGTCGAGGCCCACCAGTGGGACTTTGTTTCCCTCAGTGCGGTCCACCCGGGACTCGGATCTGTCTCATTTTTGGCTCATAGCATGAAATAATATGGAGAAGGTGGTGAACGGCGTGGATTAAACATATACATCAAGGTGGGGTCCACATCACATGATAACCTCGACCCTTATGAACTGCACACGTCACATTACAACCACGACCCATATAACATGATAACTATGACCAATATAACATGATAACCATGACCCATGGCAACCATGACCCATATAACAAGATAACTATGACCTATATAACAGGACAATTGTGACCCATATAATAGGACAACTGCGATCCATACAACTGAAACCCATATAACAGGACAACTACGATCCATACAATTGTGAACCATATAACAGGACAACTGCGACCCATGTAACATGACAACTGTGACCCCTACATTTAAGACTTATATAACAGGACAACTAAGACCCATATAATATGACAATTGCGATCCATACAACTTCGGCTCATTTAGGTGGGTTGTAGTTGTCATGTTGTATGGGTCATGGTTGTCATGTTGTTTGGATCATGGTTGTCATGTGGACAACCAGATGAAAACAATAGTAATTAGATATCCACCATTAAAATCCTCCTAAGGCCCACTGTACTGTTTATTTGACATCTAATCTATTGATTAGGTCATATAGAAACAGATGAAAGGGAAAAAAAGATTAGCTTGATCCAAAACTTTTATGGCCCCCAAAAAGTTTTTAATGGTCTACGCTCATTCAACACTGTTTCGTGTAATGTGGTTGACTTGATATTGGGATGTACCTAATGTGAGACTCGTATCCTAGCATGTACCATTTCATAGGCTTCCGTAGTCCTCTCGGTCGAATTTCGGCACCCATGATCTGTTATCAGCATTTGCGCATGACTCTAAGTCGCATCATGTAATTCTGAGTTAGCTTGACTCGAGACTTGTATTCTAGCGACCGCGTCGTCCCCACGATTCCAACGTCTCATCTCGCGCTGATGCGATATCCTTGCTAGGTGTTATGGGCCAGTGTACATTTTGAAAAATGCCGTGCATTGCAAATTCTAAAAAAATCTCTACGACACGTCACATCAATTAATCAATGTACAAGTTAAGTACATATCCCATCACACCCATCCCTCTCTCAACCCAAGTAACTAGGAAAATAGGCTCACAAAATTCCTGATTATTGAATCCAGTGCCAACAGCCTCTATAGTGCCCCATTCTCAGATCTCAACACTCACATGCCAGATTCTGATCCTGGGAACCTTTCAGGAGAATTTTTAGTATGAATTATTATTTTTTTGTAATGGAGCATAACCACAAGTATAACCAAGTCACAAAACAACATCACCACATATCCATTATATTAAAAACTTTAAGTACAGTGCAGAAAGGGAAATACAGGGTGATCAAAAACTCTAAAATGATCTGATGTGTGCTCCTGCCTCATCGCTATTACGATCTAATTCCACCTGCATACAACGGTCGTGCATAAGCTTACAAAAGCATAGAGGGTACCGTAAGTGTGTGCGTAAGACAAGCGCCAAGTGTACAATATCAGAGTAATGCGAAAATATGCAGTAAGTTCATAAATGCTATCAGATGTACCAAAACTATGTCACGCAAGGCATGAATGCTATCGACCATACCAAGGCCATGTGATGCGAGGCCTATGTAGCCAAATGTCATATGCAAGATACAAAACAAGCATGTCGTTCTCATCAAGTACACATATCAGTACACTTCCTCTCTGGATATCACTAGGGTCTAATACACTTCACACTGACTGCCTACTCCCTAGCTGCATAGCCAAGCAAGTAGAAAAGACCACACAATCCACCTGACTAGTAGTCTACCAATACCTACCCGGCTCATCGATAGTAGACTCATTTGCGAGTTGGTCAAACTCAACCTAGCTTATAGCCCCCTCACTGGGGCGAATAAGGCCACACCCCCTTCCAACCGACCATGACACAATGGGAGACGCGGCCTACTGGTATTTGGCACTCGAGCGCTCGTGTATCCACTTGGTCTAAACGTTGGAGAAACTCCGGGTACCAAAAAGGTTCAGGGACACTCACCTAAGAACATCCTAAGTGCCCACAGTGCTAGAACCAAGTATTTTTAGTATCCGATATGGCCATCCACGATGTACCTGTAGAGCCATGGCCCTGATGTTTCTATGGCGTACAATGATCAAGTCACACATGTGAGATGCTGAATCACACCATACAGTCATGCAACAATCCCATGCGTACCACGCGATCATGTGGGGCACTCCGTCTCATAAGGAGTCCCGCAAATGTCTCAGCCCAACGGCTTATGCTATGATCAAACATTCCTCATATCAAGCATAAATATGATGTATATGGCACGAGGAATGAAATTATACTAAGCATGTTATAAAGTGATGAACTATCCTCACAATAAAAAGGGGCCTAGACAGCCTGTACGTAGCAAGTATGGGCATATCAATGGGCCCTAGGGAGAGTTATAATGCAGACATTTAACCAATACTAATCTTACAATGTGGACATCAAACCAACATTGTTCCCAAGGCATGGCCTGCCATGGCCTGCAATAAAACATCATTACACAAACCATGGAGGAATCACACATTACAATGGACCCTAAGGACATTCCGTTGGGCCTCGACCCATGGGCCTTAGATACATCAAACGGGCCGCATCACATAGGCCTTATATTGATCAAGTAGGCCACACCAATCGGCCTTATGTACATTGCAATGGGCCATAACCCATGGGCCTCGAATACATCACAATGGGCCTTATAACATGGGCCTTACATTCATATCAAGGTGGGCCTCAACAATGGCCACAAATACATCGATATGTTGTGCCCCATCCCATGGGCCTTATAAATACCAAGGTGGGCCTCAACGGATGGCCACAAATACATTAAGATATAATATATATATATATATATATATATATATATATATATATATATACATGAATCATCTCAAAAGATCAACTAGACCGCACTCCAAATAATAGTGGTAACAATGATTTCCACCATTAAAATTCTCAAAGCCCACTGTAACATTTATTTTCTATCCAATCTGGCCATAAGGTCACACAGACTTGGAATAAAAGGAAAAAAATTTCTGAATGATCCAAAACTTATGTGAAACAAAAGGTTTCAATGACAGACACTCAATCCCCACTACTTTTTGCTATGTGGTCCACTTAATCCTAAATCTACCTCATTTTTAGTCTCACGCCTGAAGGACAAGCTGGCCAAATGGTTGGAGGATTTTGGATGCAGCACATGCATCATGGTGGGTCCCATCAAATAGATGGATCTGACTCATCCTTTAGCTCATGCCATAAATGATCTTTCAAAGTGGTTATACGGTTTGGATGCAACACATGCATCAATGGTGAGTCCCACGTGGGGCCCAACATAATGTTTATCTGACATCCAAACTGTTAATGAGGTCACACAGACCTAGGCCCACCAAAATGTTTATTTTCCACCCAACCTTTTAATGAGGTCACCCATACCTGGATGAAAGGAAAAATAAATTTTCATATTGACCCAAGCCTTATGTGGAAAGGGTTTTAATGGCAGATGGTTCATCAACACTGTTTCCTGTGACATGGCCACCTGATTAATGGTTGGGATGGACTGGATAGAACACGTACATCATGGTGGGCCCCACCGTCCAGGTGTGCATGGTGTAGATAAAACACATACACCACGGTGGGTGCCTCCTCCCGAGCGCACACTGCTGCATGCCTTAGCAGCGTCTGCAGCAGCAGGCACTGCTGCCTTTTTTTAAGATTTTTCATGTGTGGGGCCCACATCGATGGAATCCACCTCACTCGCTAGATTCCACGGCCCAATACCCTCCAAAAGAGCCCAATATCCAATATATTTTGGTGTACCGAAACATCAGGGTGAGTTTAAATGGTGAAAACCACCATTTGGTATGCTATGGCCCGCCAGAACCTTGGATTGGCTCCATTTTCTGACTCAACGATTAAAATGAGGTAAGAAAGGGGATGGATGGCTTGGATTAAAAATATATACCAAGGTGGGTCCTACATGAGTGGCCCACCTAAAACCCCTTTTTTTTTACATTAGTACACCCACTATCAGCTCACACTTCACTGAGTTGTAACATCCAGCGTCCCTGGACGCTGGACGATTGTATAAAACATATATTTAAGGTGGGCCCCACCTACAAACATGTTGTCTAGGTGGGCACCCAAATGGTTGGATGGTGTGAGTAATACACACATCAAAGTAGGATCCATCCGAGTCGGCCACACAGTCACCTATCATAAGAAAAATAAAAAGAGACTGAGAGAAAGAGAATGAGACACACGTGATGATGGAGGGACCCCAGCACTATGGACCCTCCGTTTTAAGCATCCAATCATACATCAAGTGGGTCCCAATACATGTGGGCCTACCAAATAAAAAAATCAACAATGGAGATTACTTCTCCACCAAGATGGAAGGTCTAAATGACCTCTTTTCAAAATAAAAGTAAACATCATGATGGAGTCCAAGGAGAATGGCCCCAGCATGGAATGATCATGATAATCAAGGTGGGCCATCGACCACATCTTAAGGTCTAAAGTGAGATCCATACCATCGATCGGTAGGCCTCGCTTGGCCCATTATAAAAACATCAAAACTAGCCTATAGAAGCACCCACCATTCGATCTTCTTGGTCTGTTAGAAAGATGATCTCCTTGTGTCTCACTTTGATGGTGTAAGATGAGAAATGATTAGCTAGGATGAAGTTTTTAGGATGGAAAGGTGGGCCACCAAAATCACTTTTCTCTCTTGGAATGCATGGACGTGCACTTCTCTTGCTAGCTTGGAATTTGTGTTGAGAAATGAGGGAGAGAGAGAGATATGTGATGGAGTGATGAACGTGGTGAGTGATGGGTGTGTAAGAGCTTTTTGACTTTAGGGGTAGATTGTGTAATAAAGGTATTGGGTGTGTAAGAACTTTTTGACTTATGGGGTTGCTTGGGGATGGGTGTGAGGTGATGTGTACTTGACATGTACTTGACCTTTGATGGGATTGATTGATTGATGGATGTGAATTCGGTAGAAATTCTCTTGGGTTTGCAACGTGCAGCGTTTTCCTTGAACTGAACATGGGCCCATATCTCCCGGCCTGGGTATCGCCTCAGCGCGTAAGATGCGGCATCAGAACCGCGACGACGGCACGATTGCTAAGGTACAAGTCTCAGATTAAGTCGACTCAAATCTATGGAATATGACTTAAGGTTGTGCACAAACGTCGATTATACATCGCAGGTTACCGGAATTCGATAGGAAGGATCACGGGAGTCGACGGAACAGTACGGAATAGGATACAGGTCATACAACTCTCCCCACCTAATAAAAATTTTGTCCTCAAAATTTTTACTACCATCGAAGCTAATCATAAATCATAAAGGAATAGAAAACATAACATCATATATAATCAATACATAATACATCATACAATTAAACATCGCAAAGATGGGGATAGTGCTTTCGAATCTCTGCCTCGCTCTCCCAAGACGCCTCATCCACACTATGATGGCCCCATTGCACCTTCACGAAGGGAATGACCTTGGTCTGTAAGACTTGATCCTTCCGATCGAGGATACAAACTGGTTGCTCAACATAAGAAGCGTCCTCACGAACCTCTAATGGCTGCCAATCGATAACAGACACGATGTTTGATCCACACTTCCTCAACATAGAGACATGAAAAACGTTGTAGACGCTAGACAACTAAGATGACAAGGCAAGCCGATAGGCCACGGCGCCAACGTTCTTGATAATCTCAAAAGGTCCTATGAACCTCGGGGTAAGCTTGCCCTTCGCTCCAAAACAAACCACACCCTTCATAGGTGAGACCTTGAGATACACATGGTCCCCAACAGCAAACTCTAAGGGACGATGCAGACGATCAACAAAACTCTTCTGTCGGCTCTGAGTTGTGCGCATCCTCTGCCTGAAGATATCGATAGCCTCTAATGTCTGTTGCAAAAGCTCGGGACCTAGGAGTGGCCACTCTCCAACCTCGGTCCAACGACTTGGAGATCTACATGGTCTGTCATATAATACCCCAAAAGGAGCCATGCCAATGGTCGCCTGATAGTTATTGTTGTACGTGAACTCAATTAATCATAGGTGCTCGTCCCAGCTACCTAAGAAATCAATCGCGCAAATCCGAAGCATATCCTCAAGGATCTGGTGGACCCTCTCGGTCTGGCCATCAATTTGAGGATGATACACGGTGCTGAGCTGCAAATCAAACCTCATTGCCATCTGGAAGCTCTTCTAATACGGAGACGTGAATCTCGGGTCTCGGTCAGAAACGATCGAAACAGGAACACCATGCAGTCTCACAATCTCATCGATGAATAACCTCGCAAGCTGGTCCAAAGTACAGGTCGCAAAAATTATAAGAAAATGCCCTGACTTCGTCAGACGATCGATGACAACCCAGATGGCTTCGTGACCATGCTGAGTCCTCAGTAAATCTATGACAAAATCGATAGATATGTGCTCCCACTTCCACATCAGGATGCTCAACGTCTGCAATAGACCAGGGGGTCTCTGATGATAGGCCTTGACACGCTGGCACATGTCACAATCGGCCACAAAACTGGCTATCTGGCGCTTCATCCCTGACCAATAATACTAATGCCTCATATCACGATACATCTTCATCGAACCAGGGTGGATAGAGAACCACGATCGATGTGCCTCGGTCATAAGATATCGACGCAACTCAGGAATATCCGAGACACATAATCAGTCTCTGAAGCGAAGTCCACCATCAGAACCAATCTGTCAATCTATCTAACTCTTAGATGATGCCTCTACTCGGTAATCCTGTAACGATTCGTCTGTTTGCTGAGCCTCGATCACCCTTGTGATAAGATAGGGTTAAATCGATAGGCTTGATAGCTGAACGATAGATAACTACAAAGCAAACTCGAAGTCATACTCTGTTATATCCTAGAGCATCCTCCACTCCTGAACCATGATGTGTGTCACCAGGCCTCGTGGCTAATGGCTGAAGGCATCCGTCACCACATTCGTCGTGCCCAGGTGGTACTGGAGGTCAAAATCATAGTCCTTCAGGAGCTCCATCCAACGCCTCTGCCTCATGTTCAGATCGGACTAAGAGAATAGGTACTTCAAGCTCTTATGATTGGAGAAGATCTCAAACCTCACCCCATAGAGATAGTGCCTCCACACCTTCAAAGCGAAGACAACTGCTGCCAACTCCAAATCATGTGTGGGGTACTTCAACTTATGGATCTTGAGCTGGCGAGACGACCGGCTTCCCATGCTGCATCAAGACAACACCCAAACCAACTCGCGAGGCATTGGTAAATACAATAAATCCATCACTCTCAGAGGGAAGAGTGAAGATAGGAACGGACATGAGGCAGTCCTTCAGCTCCATAAATGCCTTCTCACGAGCATCGCTCCAAACAAACTTAGCACCCTTCCAGGTCAACCTGGTCAACGAGGCTATGCGAGAGAATCCCTCGATAAAATGTCGGTAGTAGCGGGCCAAACTAAGAAAACTGCAGATCTCAGATGCATTCGTGGGCTGCCCCCACTGAAGCATGACATTAATCTTTGAGGGGTCTACAACGACACCCTGCCTCATCACCACATGACCGAGGAACTTCACCTCCTCCTACTAGAACTCGCGCTTCTCCAACTTTCCATAAAGCTGGTGTGCACAGAGGGTCTGTAAGTTAATCTCTAAATGCCGCTCATGCTCCTCACGGGTCCTCGAATATATCAGAATGTCATCGATGAACACTACAACAAACTAGTCTACATACAGATGAAAGGCCTCATTCATCAACTGCATGAATACCGCGGGCGCATTGGTCAGTCCAAAGGACATGACCTGGAACTCAAAATGACCGTAGCGCATCTTGAAGGCCATCTTTGGGATATCATAATCTCAAACTTGAACCTGATGATAACCAGACCACAAGTCTATCTTCGAAAAGAACTGCGCCTCCTACGGCCGATCAAACAAATCATCGATCCTCGAAAGTGGGTACTTATGCTTGATTGTGACCTTGTTGAGCTTGTGGTAATCTACGTAAAGACTCAGTGAGTCATCCTTCTTCTTTATAAAGAGTATCGGCGCTCTCACGGTGAACTGCTCGGACGGATAAAGCCTAACTCACGTAACTTGTCCAACTGCTTCTACAGTTCCCGTAACTCCAACAGTGCCATACGATATAGGGCCTTCGAAATATGTACGGTACCAAGCATAAGATTAATATAGAACTTGGTGTGCTAATGAGGTGGTAACCCTAGAATCTCCTAGAATACATCAGAAAAACCACAAACGACCGGTAGTTAGTCGATACTTAAAAGCAATTGACTCCTCAATAGCACACGACAACAAGCACGAAAGTTGCCCTCCTCTGGGCTCGGCAACAAACTGGAACTCTGGTACGCTAGGTATACAGAACGTGACTGTCCTCGTGGAGCAGTTCAATATGGCGTGGTACTGGGTGAGCCAATCTATGCCTAGAATGACATCAAACTTGGATATCGGTAATACGAACAGATCGGCACGTAAAAAGATATCCCCAATCAGAATAGGACAAGACGAGAAAAATCGATCTAATACTGCAGTCTTCCCTAAGGGCGTCGATACTGACAAATCCTCGTGGGCAGACTCCATCAGCAAACTGGTCGATCGATAGAAATCATCAGCCACAAAGGAATGCAATGCACTAGAGTTAAACAATACACGTGCAACGCATGCAAAAACAGGGAGAGTACCCTCGATGACCCCTCTTGATGACTGAGGGTCCTACTGGGTGGCATAAAATCTGCTCTAGGCCTGCTGGGGATGTGCAAGTCCCCTCTGAAGTGCCTGTTGATGCTACTGCCACTGTGACAGCCTGATCTGTTACCTCTGCTGCTGTGGGGGAGACCTTGGAGGTTGGTACTGTGGTTGTTGCTGCTGCTGTGGTGGCTATTGCGGAGGTGGATACGGTGGCCTCGGCTGCTACTACTGTGGATGGGGACACTTGTGCAGACGATGTCCTATCCTACCGCATCTAAAGAAGGTACCTGTGAATGGTCCTGAAGGTGGTGCTGAGGGTGCCACTAGTGTTAGGAATGCTGGGCGCGTCGTACGCCACTGCCGCGAATGACGCTACTAGTGGGAACTACCAGAGGGCGCCTTCCTCTTCTAATCTCCCCTCTGGTCATGGGCTCTTTGCAAACCAGCCCAATCTGACTCACAGATCTGAACCCTCTCTACAATCTACTCAAATGTCGGAAGCATCTGTCCAATCACATGGCTCCTGAGGGCAGGACGCAAGCCGTTCTCAAAACGGTGGGCCTTCCCCCCCTCATCACCAATAAGATACGTCTCAAATCTTGGTAGCGCGACGAAACATGCCTCATACTGGGACACAGTCATATCTCCCCGGACCAGAATCTCAAACTCTAATGTACGCTGCTAGCACACATGCTCAAGAGAGAACTTTCAGTCGAACCCGTCTACAAAGTCCTCCCAGGTCCACACGAAATTAGCCGCTACCGATCGGGTGACAGATACCCACCAATGTTGAGTCTAACCCTGGAGAAGAAATATGGCTAATGGGACTCGCTGCTGGGTAGTACATCTCATGGTATCGAATATCTTCTCCACCTCAGAGCACCATAACTCTACTACAATAAGGTCTGGCTAGCCTCGGAAATGTGGTGGATCGTGCTATTAAAAGTCCTTGAGAAGGATGCTCGCACGCTCCTGCTCAACCTCGGCTAGTGTAACAATAGGACGCCTACTCTGCCCCTGAAGAAAAGTGGTGATCGCCTACAGCATCTGCTGAAGCTGGGCAGCACTCACGGGTAAGATTGGATCCGCACCGGTCTTAAGTAGAGAAGTGACATCCTCAGGTTGAAAAGCAGTAATATCTGGTCGTAGAGTGAGAGTCGCAGGTGGTAGAGCAGTAGTCAGAGGTGGTGGTGTAGGAGTCGCAGGTGGTGGTGCGAGATTCGCTCGGGTCACTCTTCTAAGCATCACGTCCTACAGGAAGGAATAAAGGTCTGTCAGTCTTGAGAATTCTCGAAGGCATAAACGTTAAGGGTCTATGTCAAAAAATCACCCAATTATTCAGACTCGGAACCTATTTATTTTCTATCTATAGTAGATATGTGATGTGATCCTCATGTATTCCCAAGTTATGGTCTAATACTAACTTCCGTCATGCCCCAAAATCAGAAAATGAGCTCACAAACTTCCCAATGGCCGAATACGATGCCGACAGCCTCCATAGTGCCCTATTCTGGGATCCCAACACTCATAAGCCAGATTTCGATCCTGGGATCCTACCAGGAGGATTTTCAGTATAAATTTTTTTTTATAATGGAGCATAACCACAAGCATAACTAAGTCACAAAATAATATCACCACATATCTACTATATCAAAAACTTTAAGTACAATGCGGAAAGGGAAATACGGGGTGATCAAAAACTCCAAAATGATCTAATGTACACTCCTACCTCAGCGCTGCTGCGATCCAATGCCACCTGCATGCAACAGCCGTGCATAAGCTTATAAAAGCTTAGATGGTGGTGTAAGTGTGTGCGCAAGGCAAGCGCCAAGTGTACAATATCAGAGTAATGTGAAAATATGCAGTAAGTCCATGAATGCTACAGTTGTACCAAAGCTATGTGATGCAAGGCATGAATGCTATCTGCCATACCAAGGTCATGCGATGTGAGGCCTATATAGCCAAATGTCATATGCGAGATGCAAAGAAAGCATGTCAATCCTCATCAAGTATACATATCAGTATAGTTCCTCTCTAGATATCACCGGGGTCTAATACACTTCACACTAACTGTCTCCTCCCTAGCTCCATAGCCAAGCAAGTGGAAAAGACCACACTATTCACCTGACTAGTAGTTTGCCAATACTTACTCAGCTAGTCCATAGCTGGCTCATTTGCGAGCTGGTCAAACTCAGCCTAGCTTATAGCCCCCTCACTCAGGCAGATAAGGCCACACCCCCTTCCAACCGACCACGACATAGTGGGAGACACGGCCTACAGGTATTCGGCACTCGGGCGCTCATGTATCCACTCAGTCTAGACATTATAGTAAATCTTGGTACCAAAAAGGTTCTGGGACTTTTACCCAAGGACATCTTAAGTACCCACAGTACTAGAACCAAGTATTTTTGGTATCCAATATGGCCATCCATGATTTACCTGTCGAGCCATGGCCCTGATGTTGCTAGAGCGTATAATGATCAAGTCACATATATGCGAGATGCGTGAATCACACCATACAGTCATGCAGCAATCCCGCGCATACCATGCGATCATGTGGGGCACTCCGTCTCATAAGGAGTCCCATAAATGTCTCAGTCCAACGGCTTATGCTATGATCAAACATTTCTCATATCAAGCATACATATGATGTGTATGGCATGAGGCATGAAATTATACTAAGCATGTTATAAAGTGATGAACTATCCTCACAGTGAAGATGTGCCTAAATGGCCTGCACGTAGCAAGTATGGGCCTATCAATGGTCCCTAGGGAGAGTTATAATGTGGACACTTAACCAAAACTAATCTTACAATCTGGACGTCAAACTAACATTGCTCTCAATGCATGGCCTATTATAAAACATCATTACACAAACCATGGAGGAATTACACATTGCAATGGACCCTAAGGACATCCCATTGGGCCTTGACCCATGGGCCTTAGATACATCAAATGGGCTGCATCACATAGGCCTTATATCGATCAAGTGGGCCGCTCCAATAGGCCTTATGTACATTGCAATGGGGCATAACCCATGGGCCTCAAATACATCACAATGGGCCTCATAACATAGGCCTTACACTCATATGAAGGTGGGCCTCAACAACGGCCACAAATACATCGCTATGGGCCCCATCCCATGGGCATTATAATTACCAAGGTGGGCCTTAACGGATGGCCACAAATACATCAAGATGTATAATATATATATATATATATATATATATATATATATATATATATATATATATATATATATATATATATATATATACATATGAATCATCTCAAAAGATCAACTGGACCGCACTCCAAATAACAGTGGTAACAATGATTTCCACCATTAAAATTCTCAAGGCCTACTGGAACATTTATTTTCTATCCAATCTGGCCATAAGGTCACACAGACCTAGATTAAGAGGAAACAAATTTCCTAATGATCCAAAACTTATGTGAAACAAAAGGTTTTAATGGCAGACACTCAATCCCCACTACTTTTTGCTATGTGGTCCACTTGATCCTAGATCTGCCTCATTTTTAGTCTCAAGCCTGAAGGACAAGCTGGCCAAATGGTTGGACGGTTTAGATGCAGCACATGCATCATGGTGGGTCCCATCAGATAGATGGATCTGACTCATCCTTTAGCTCATGCCATAAATGAGCTTTCATAGTGGTTGGACGGTTTAGATACAACACATGCATCATGGTGGGTCCCACGTGGGGCCCACCATAATGTTTATCTGACATCCAAACTGTCAATGAGGTCACGCTGACCTGGGCCCACTGAAATATTTATTTTCCACCCAACCTGTTGATGAGGTCACCCATCCCTGGATGATTGCATATTGACCCAAGCCTTATGTGGAAAGGGTTTTAATGGCAGATGGTTCATCAACACTGTTTCCTGTGACGTGACCACCTGATCAATGGCTGGATGGAGTGGATAGAACACGTACATCATAGTGGGTCCCACCGTCCAGGTGTGAACGGTGTGGATAAAACACATACACCACGGTGGGTCCCTGCCTCCCTAGCACACGCTGCTACGTGCGTCAGAAGTGTCAACGGCAGCAGGCGCTGCTTCTTTATTTTATTTTATTTTTTTTAAAATTAATTTTTTTAAGGTTTTTCATGTGTGAGGCACGCATCGGTGGAATCCACCACACCCACTGGATTTCATGGCCCGATACCATCCAAAGGAGCCCAATATCTAGTATGTTTTGGTGTACCGTAACATCAGAGTGAGTTTTAACGGTGAAAACAACCATTTGCTATGCTATGGCCCGCCAAAACCTTGGATTGGCTCCATTTTTTGACTCAACGCTTAAAATGAGGTAGGAAAGGGGATGGAGGGCTTGGATTAAAAATATATATATCAAGGTGGGGCCTGCATGAGCGGCCCACCCGAAACCCCCCTTTTCTTACGTTAGTACACCCACTATCAGCTCACACTTCACTGAGTTGCAACGTCCAACGTCCCTGGACGCTGGACGGTTGCATAAAACATATATTTAAGGTGGGCCCCAACTACAGACATGTTGTCCAGGTGGGCCACCTAAATGGTTGGATGGTGTGAGTAATACACACATTAAAGTAAGATCCATCCGAGTGGGCCACACGATCACCTATCACAAGAAAAATGAAAAGAGAGTGAGGAAAAGAGAATGAGACACACGTGATGATGGAGGGACCTCGGCACTATGGCCCCTCCGTTTCAAGCATCCAATCATACATCAAGTGGGTCCCAATACATGCGGGCCCACCAAATCAAAAAAAATCAACGGTGGAGATTACTTCTCCACCAAGATGGAAGGTCTAAATGATCTCTTTTCAAACTAGAAGTAAACAACATGACAGGGTCCATGGCAAATGGCCCCATCATGGAATGATCATGACAACTAAGGTGGGCCATCCGCCACATTTTAGGGTCCAAAGTGAGATCCATACCATCGATCGGTAGGCCTCACTTGGCCCATCATAAAAATATCAAAACTAACCTATAGAAGCACCCACTGTTCGATCTTCTTGGTCCGTTGGAAAGCCGATCTTCTTATGTCTCACTTTGATGGTGGAAGATGAGAAATGAATGGCTAGGATGAAGGTTTTTGGGATGAGAAGGTGGGCCACCAAAATCACTTTTCTCTCTTGGAATGCATGGATGTGCACTTCTCTTACTAGCTTGGAATTTTTGTTGAGAAATGAGGGAGAGAGAGAGACAGAGAGAGAGAGAGATGGGTGATGGAGTGATGGATATGGTGAGTGATGAGTATGTAAGAGCTTTTTTACTTAGGGGTAAATTGTGTAAGACAGGTATGGAGTGTGTAAGAACTTTTTGACTTATGGGGTTGCTTGGGGATGCAGGTGAGGTGATGTGTACTTGACCTTTGATGGGATTGATTGATTGATGGATGTGACATTCAGTAGAGATTCACTTGGGTTTGCAACGCGCGACATTTTCCTCAAACTGAACACGGGCCCACATCTCTCAGCCTGGGTATCGTCTCAGCACGTGAGACGCGGCATCGGAACCATGGAGACGGTGCGGTCGCCAGGGTAGAACTCTTAGATTAAGCCGACTCAAATCTATGGAATACGACTTAGGGTCACGCGCAAAAGTCGATTATACATCTCAGGTTGCCGAAATTTGACAGGAAGGATCGCGGGAGTTGAAGGAATAGTACGAACTAGGATACGGGTCTTACAAAAGCAATTCATTCTTAACCCACTCCTTTCTTACCAAAAGTCAAGAGAACCCATCCCTTTTCATCCCATCACCACTCCTCTCTCTCTCTCTCTTATTTTTCTCATTCCAAGCAACCCCATGAGCACACAACGTCCAAGCTTCCCTGAGGGAAGCTAGGTGTGGTCCACTCCCTACCACTCAATCCCACCCTCCGAAACCAATCTCGACCGTTGAATCTCATCCATTAGAGCTATAGAATGTGTTGATGGAAGAGAAGTCCATGATCAAAGGTGGGTGTTCATAAGATTAGATTATGATTTTTGTAATGGACTAAGTGGGGACTATCAATTGATTGTATGGATCATATTTGGGACACATCTTGATGTATGTATTGTAATCCTAGGAGGGCTCATAGTGGTGGAGCCCTCCATCACAGGATTCTTCTCTCCTTTTGTGTTTGATGGCCCACCCTGCTGTATAATCCACACTGTCCATTTTATGGGCCACACCACTACCCAAGCGAGGCCCATCTCGTTGCCATGGTTGGGGCCCATTCTAGCTGTCCATTTGGACTGGTCCGAGTGGGTCACACTGACGTGGACCCCAACTAGGTCACATTGATGTGGACCATGCCTAGATCTATGTACTATATATCTGGACCGTCCATTAGTGGGGCACGGCTGGACCGTCTGTCCAGCAGGTGCAGACTCATCTGATGGGTTGTATCCGCCCAGTCCATCCACCTTACTATCCACCATAAGATAGATCTGGTCGAACAGAAAACTTAAATATCAATTTTAATCCCAGCTGGTGGGCCACCACGTGGCCCACCCTGATGTGTGTCTTTCATAATCTCACCGTCTGAACAGTGGGCCTTGACGTGAAGTACATGTTGTATCAGCACCGTCTAGTCCAGTCCTTGGATGTGGACTGGACCCCACCTTGATGTTGTGTTGTATCTAGCCGCCCAACCATCCATATGTGAGGCCCACCCTACATCACACGTGCAAGTAATGGACCCACCATGATATCAGTTTTTTATCCACACCGTCCATCAGGGACGGTGGGTTTCCACCGTAATGAATATGCATGTCCAGCCGTCCATTCCTTCTTGGACGCTGGACACTGGTGTGTGTGTGTAATATTATATTATGGTAGGTCCCATGTGGGACCCACCTGATTTGGAAAACGGATTGGCTAGTGTACCTCGCACAGCTTCTTAGCTACTATAAAAGACGTCAAGCGAGCTTCGTGGACCCCACTGTAATGTATGTTTTGTATCCCACCATCCATCCTATTCTAGCTCGTATGGGGCCCACCCCACAAGTGTTGTACATGTGGGATGGGACCCACCTTGATATATGTTTTGTATTCCTGTCGTCTGTCAGTTGTAGACGGTTGGGACCCACCTTGCGGTAAGATTTTTATCCCCACCGTCCATTCATTTGACGAGCTCGGCATAGGCTTGTGGGCCACATATATGGACCCCACAACATGATGTATTGTATATCCACTACCGTCCATCAATTTTTCTGGTGGGGCCCTGCCCTGATATATGTGTTTATATCTGCCGTTCATCCAGCAGTAGATGGCTGCTGGATTAATGTCAGCAATCTTGTGGGGCCATGCCATGAAGTATTTGTTTCATCCACACAATCCAGATGGTGTTGAACGATGCTGGACAATGGCTGGATGGTGCTAATGTTTGGATGGTAGGGCCCATGTGTAGGGCTCACCCGTTGTGTATTAAGGGTCATGGGTTGTGGCTCATTGTGATGTATTTCTGGCCCATTTGGTAGGGCCCATTGTGATGTATTTCAGCCCATATGTGCAGCCCATTGAGTTGTATATGTGGCTCAGGAGTGAGGCCTAGATGGTGAGGCTCAATGTGATGTGTGAGAGGCCCATGTGATGCGGCCCACTTGATGTGTATATGGCCCTTATGTGAGGTCATGAGCCCACTATATGTTTAGCCCTATGTGGGCTACTCCTTGAGAGCAATGTTGGTTAAATATCCACATTGATGGACAATAATGGTTAAATATCCTCATTGTGACCTTTCCTTAGGCCCTTTGTTAGGCCGATTGTAGAGACTGATTCCGATTATTAAGGCAGATTCCGATTGTCGAGGCCGATTCCGATTATCAAGGCCGATTCCAATTATCTAGGCCAATACTAATTATCGAGGCCGATTATCGATTATTGGTGCCGATTGTCGATACCGATTATGAGTATATGATAGCATAGCATCATGAAACATGCCCATACGCATCATCTGCATGTTTGTTATGAGATGTAGTTGACCATTGCATATGTCATTGGGCAAGTTGTTATGAGACTCCCTGATAGGCGGAGGTTATCTCACATGAGCGCACGGTATGCGCAGGATTGATGCATGACTGGATTGTATGATTCATACATCTTACATTGTGTGTTGTGATTACTGTACACCCTAGTGACATCAGGGTCGTAGCATCTATAGGCATATCATAGATGGCCAGATGGGACATCAAAAATCTGTTACTAGTATCGGGCTGCCATAGATGGCCATAGGTGAAAATCTCTAAACCTTCGAGGCCAAGAGACGCCCCAACATCGAGACCGAGTGGATATATATGAGCACATGAGGGCCGTATACCAGTAGGTCACGTCTCCCACTGTGACATAGTCGGTTGGGAGGGGTGTGGCCTTACCCGTCTAAGGAAAGTGGGCATAGCTAGGCTGAGTTTGATCAGCTCGTGATTGGGTCCGCTATCGACGTGCCGGGTAGATATTGGCCGACAACTGGTGAGGTGAATAATGAGGTCGCTTCCACTTGCATGATCGTGCATCCAATGGGTGGTGATTACATGTAGAGTACACTAGACCCCGGTGATGATCCTGGAGATGTACAGTACTGATATGTGAACTTATTGAGCAGGAGTTGCATACTCATTCATTCATTCACTCACTATCCACTCCTATCCAAATTTAGGTATGGGACTGGTTTGGATAGAAGTCCCTTGTGATAGACTCCGTAGCCTGTGATACTACGTACTATTATCCCAACTTCACACCGCAGCTTGGTCATTTTATTCACATCGCATATTACATTGCATCCTCAGCACATAACACTTGGTTTACTATGCTTCTGTATTGCATGGCCTAGATAAGGCTGTCGGTATTTGTAGACTTGATATTTGATATTTGACTTATTATGTCACCACATTGCTTTACTTTCTCAGTATATGACATTTGTTTGCTATGTCTTTTCATCGCATATCCTAGATGAGGTTTGTTGAGGTCAAAATCTAGACGGTTCTCCCCTCAGTCTCCCGAACCTTAAATCACTTCAACGTTTAAATCATGCACAATGAGAATAGGCAAAGGTGGCCCTGGCTAAGCCGAGGGACCCTCTGATGCCTAAATTAGGTCAAGGGAATCTGGGTCTAAGCGGAGAGTAATGGGAGAGTGCAAGATATTGCATACCTATGGCAATGGGGTCTCATAGTATTTATACCTGACTGTTAGACAGTCTAAGTCCGTTAATCTCGGCATGATTCACTGAATCAGTTGGATTCTAAGATCATGGGGATCATGTACACAATCCGTGGATCGTGGGCGCATGATGCGTATCTGTGGGCGAAGCAACCAGTCATGTCCACTTATGGAAGTTTCTAAATCCAGCAGTCGAAATGCCCGCCTTAATGTCTGGCCTCGGCTCGGCGCATTTCCTCTGGTTAACAGGACACTGACTAGATTTTGCTGTTAGCTTGTTGAATAGGGACGACAATCTTAGTCCGAGCCGAGCTCCAGCCTGAGCTATCGGACTTGGCCTCTCACTTATCAAGCGCTCCGAGGTGGGGCGTTGGAACTATTTTGTCGAGTCAGATTTCTTGCAATTTAATGTCAGTGGTTGAATTACTCATTTTTTGTCAAAAGGTAACTGGATAGTCTAGCATTTCTAGTCAAAACGTGACTCCTATCTTGGCTTCAGACTGTGTTAAGTCACTCTGATCCGCAGCCTCGGAGTAGGAACACCCTTGTAGCTTATTCATGACTTCTTCAATGATGCGCACATCATGTCAGACATGCATTTCCTCAGACATTCATACTCCTGATTGAATCAGTATGTTACTTATCCTTGGATCTATTAGGGGCTCGAATCTTCCCATAACAGAAGCCCCCTACTCTTTGAGGTCAGCTACAGACTCGGAGAGTAATCACATAGAAGATCGGTCGTCTCATTTGTTGAATCTCCCACACATGTCAATTTTATTTTGATTTTTGAATTCAAAGCATTGTATCCTCAGGATTTCGTGCCTATGGGCTGTTCTTTAGCGGATGCATGCAACGGTTATGATTCCGAATAATTGTTGAGCCTATGATGAGTCACCACGTATGCCCGGGGAAGCGTCCATATGACGGCTCCACCTACTTGGGCGTCGTTTCGTATACCGGAGTGCACTATTCAATGTTAGGACTATACTATCTGGTAGGGACTGGTCCAACAGTAAATAGCTACGTGTGCTCGGGAATCGGCTCATGACGATTCGGCTGTGGCTATCATTCCTTACGATTAATGCAGAGATTCTCTGTGGCTTATATAAACTCCTTTCAGACCCGCTCTCCTCATTTTGATTCAAAATTTGAACGCGTGCCGGAGGAGGCGATTTCCAATGAAGGCGATTCCAGTCAACTTGAAGTTTTCAGCAGGCGATACTAACCTACCAAGCATTTTCGGCAGAGGCAATTTTTGGTGATTATCCGGTGAGTCTCTCTCATCGTTCCTTTTACTTCTCTTCCTAATGTTGTCTGATCTCAAGACTGTTCAGAATTATGATGATAACTCCGAGCCGGGGAGCTCTGATGATGGGAGAGGGGCCTCTGAAGGCCCCTTTGAAGCTGTACCCCTATTCCCTATGCCACGAAGACAGAACTAGGCAGGGGCTCGGACTCAACGGTTGGCAAGAAGAAAGCCACCTGAGCCCCCCAGACCACCACTACCGAGGCCGCTGAAATGCCCACGAGTGGGCGAGCCTCAGAGGTAGTCCCTAGAGGCTCCGTTTTGTTAGAGTCTTAAATGGAATAGATCCGTTTGAAGTTTTAGATCCGGAACGCCATTCGGATAAGGGCCCCAGAGCCCTTCGACATCGTTGGTGCACCTGCTAAGGGAGAAGTTGCAATCTTTCTCTGCCCGATACAATGTGTGCTATGGCTCCCTCTACATCCTTTCGTCTGAGCTGTAACAGCTTACCTCGAACTTGGCCCGGGTCAATTTACTCCCAATGCTTAGAGGGTGTTAATCTCTTCTTTCATCATCTGGCGCCAAGTCAGGAATTCAGAGCTAACACCAAAGGATTTGATGAGCCTGTACCTGGTTAAGCACGACAGTAAAGGGTTGGGACTGACAGCAAAGGGTTCATCACCAACCCGAGGCAGCAAAGGGTCGAGTTGGTAATGAACCTTCCGTCTTCCAACAAGGACTAGAAGAATAAGTGGTTCTGAGCTGCAGGCAAGTGGGAAGTGTCAGCGGCAAAGTTGGGACTCTGACAACTCGGGTCCACACTCGATTTTCAAAATCAGGTCAGACTTTAAACACTTTTTCTTTCTTTTTTTTAACATCCTTCTTCTTCAGTCAAAATGGAGCTTTCTTTATCCTTTTAAATTTTTTGAGGGGCACGCCACTCCTCGACTAGGTCCAAAAGAACCGCATCACCAAGGCTAGAGCGTGATTGGGGGACCTTCGCTCCTGGACAGACTTGATCACCACAGTCAACCTTCACTGGTCCAGGCTTTGCAAGGCCCAGCCTCTCCCCACATCCTTTCGTAAGTTTCTCTCACACTACCTTTGGGGAGATTAAACTCATTCGTTTGATTGTTAATCCATTATTTTTTGTGCAGGCATGGCTGAGGCGTCTAGTTCTCGGAGGAGGAAAGCCACTCCAATGGCGGAGGAGATGCTGAGTTCCGAGTCTTGGACAAATACCACTGTTCGGAGAAGGCAAGTTGCACCTCGCCGGGAGGGCCCTTCTGGTCCAGTTTTGGTTGCTGCGGCTCCAGCTGTGGTGCCTGCCGAGACCCAGGTCTCTGCAATCATTGTTCCAACTCCAACAACCATAAATCCTTCCCCAGCAACTATAACTCCTTCCCTTCCACCTACCGTTGTTCCCCCCACCGTGGAGGCTTCTCCCACAGCCCCCGAGTCCTATATTGTTGTACCTTCTTCCTCCGAACGGGAGGAGGCCATTAGAATGGCTGATGATATGTTATCCTCCTAACGCTGGAAATGATTTCGAGGCCGAGGCTCAAATCTCTGCAGGCAGCCGGACCGGGGCTGGGGAAGCAGTGGGTTCGGCCAAGGTGGGACGAGCGGCGAGAGGTTCGAGCCGGGCTACCACTTGTCTTGCCTGGCACCTTAGGCTGCCAAACATGCCCCCGAGGAGGAGATAGCCAAACTTCTCACCAAGTCGGACAGCTACTTCTTGAACGACATGGCTTCTGTTTTTTATACGGTACTTTTTGTTGCTTTTCTGCTTCTTTTTATTTCTTTCACATCCACATGCTCATTTTTCTATTTTCGTTCTGACTGTCCCGAAGCTCCTTTCTACTCGAGAGAGAATACGGGAGCTTGAGAGGAGGGATGCCGAGGTGGAGGCACTACGAAATGAGGTGGGGATTCGTAGGGATGAGGTCACTCTTCTCCAACTAGAGCTGGGCGAGCTGCATCAGCAGCTTGAAGATGGGAAAGCCAGAGAGCTCCAACTGCAGAAGGTTGCAGGTGACCTTGAGGTCTAATGTGGATCGGTGGAGGCCGAGCTGACATGAGCTAGGGCTCATGTGGACTCGTTGGCCAAAGAGGTTACCTGACTGGGAGAAGTCCTAGAGCAGACTAGGGCTGAGGAAGTAGAAGAATAGAGTCCAGCCGTCTCTCAAACAATGGAAGCTCATCGGACCAAAGATGAGGCTTCCCTAGTGGGAGCAGTGGCTGCTGCGGTTGACGCCTTTAAGGTTTCAAATGAAAGGTATGTCGAAGCCACCAAGTTTTACAATTGTGGCTTCGATGCCTGTATTGAGGCGGTCCGAGATTTGTATCCAGACCTTAACCTTGAACCTTTTTTGTCCGAAGACACCGAAGATGGACATGCTGAGGATGTTCACCCAGATCAAGCCCCCGACACCCGAGCTCCCCCAACCGCATAATCTTTAATTTTTCTTCCGTAGTTGACTTGAAACCTCCCCTGTTTTTTATATAGATGTTTATTTTTTGACCCTCTAAAGAGGGCTTGTGGATGATGATTTTTTATCCTTTGGAAAGGACACTCGGATGATGATTTTTAACCCTTTAGAAAGGGCGCTCGGATGATGATTTTTCCTTCGTATAAGTTAATTCGTAATTAATTTTGGATGTTTACTGTTGATTGTTAATTGCCGAACTGATTCGTTGGCAAGTCGATTTATTTCAGGGCATGGCTGAGCCGACCCTTTGGTGGGCCAACCCCCTCCAATGTTGTCTAGTAAAGATGTTAAGCCTTTATGTCTTAATCATTGTTGAGTCCGAACCCCTGGGGGTTGACTCGTCCCACAATTAGCGAGAAACCTCAACTCCGTCCGTTAGTTGAGTGATAAGCTGACTCCTTAGTTGGGGAGTCAGGTCATCTTCTGGCTTTTCTCCTGACTTAGAGGGGATGCTATGTCGAGTTTTTATGGGATTACACTCTGACCCCTTCTCTAAGGGATCAATTTGTTGAGTTTGCCTCTATATATATAAGAGGCAACTTTTATTTAGTAGATAACCCGTTTATCCGTTTGTGTAAAAGACGAGACATGAATTTTATTGAAAGCCTTAAAGGTTAGTCACTCGGAAGCATACACTTATTGGGGGCCTTAAAGTTGGTCGCTCAGAGGCGTACACTTATTGGGGGCCTTAAAGGCTGGTATATCAGGGATAGTAGATCTTCAGGTGCTCGGCGTTCCATGGATGAGGGAGCTGGCGGCCCTCGAGGTCTTCTAAGTGGTAGGAACCCAGTTTAGTCGATCGGGGCATGCGGTAAGGTCATTCCCAGTTAAGTCCAAGCATCCCCTCCCCCGACTCAATGGTGTTTTAGAAAACCCATGGAAGGACCAAGTCCCCAGGGGGAAACCATCTGGCCTTGACTTTGGAGTTGTAGAATCACACGACCTGTTGATATCGTGTGGTGACTCGGAGCCTTAAGACATCTCTGATCTCTTCGAGTAGATCTAGATTAGCAGCAATCTGCTTGAAATTTTGGTTTTCTTGGTAATTTTTCACCCGAGAGGTTGGGAGGCTAATCTCAACTGGAACCATTAGCTCTGAGATGTAAGCAAGGGAGAATGGAGTTTCCTCTGTTGAGGACTGAGCTGTGGTCCTTAATGATAATCCGAGTTGGATAGTTTTGCTCGGGTCGACTTCGTCAAGGGGGACCTGAGGTAGGGCCGGGAATGCCCTTTCTTATACAGGATACCATCCAGGATGACATATCAAGCCGCTCTGACTCTCAATTGTCTTGATTCCAATTTATCCGAGGGGATCTCTCCAGTCGTGAGGTAGTTAAAGATTGGGTCCATCCATCTTGCTGTAGCATGCACTCGGTTGACTTTCTCTGCTTGGCCGATACTTGGATGCTCTATGAATTCAATGGGGATAACTTCCAGGATCTTTCCTTCTACGGCCAAGGGGAGCCTCACTAGGGCATCAGCCCATGAGTTTTTCGCTCTTAGGATCTGATGGATAGTGCAACTCCAAAATCTTTCGATCAATTTTTTTACCTTGTCGAGATAAGCGATCATCCTTGTCTCCTTGACTTCTTACTCGGTGAAAATGTGATTTATCACCAGCTACGAGTCGCATCGGACCTGGAGAGACTGAACACCCAGACTCGCTACCAATCTGAGTCCAACTAGTAGAGCCTCATATTTCGCCTCATTGTTTGAGGCCTTGAACCCGAGTCTAATCACATATTAGATGGACGTAGAATCGAGTGCGAGCAGGACGATTCTAGTTGCAACTCCTTTCATATTGGATGAGCCGTCAACATATAGAACCCATCCCGGGTCTGACACAGCCTTTTGGTCTCCCAGGGGGATAGGTGGAGTCATTTCAACTTTAGTGCTGATCTCTTCCACACTCAGAGTGGTGAATTCGGTGATGAAGTCGGCCACAGCTTGGCCCTTAATTATTGTCCTTGGACGAAATTAGATGTCGAACTCAACAAGTCTAATGGCCCACTTGGTCATCCGACCTGAAACCTTGGGTCTTTGGAGAACTTATCTTAGAGGAGAGTCAGTCAATACAACGATAGAATGAGCTTAGAAGTATGGACGTAATCTCTGGGCTGAAACAACGAGGTTGAGCGCAGCTTCTTCATGGGCGAGTATCTCATTTCTATGGGTACCATTGCTTTGCTCTTGTAATATATAGGGTGTTGCTTGCCTCCAACCTCTCTGATCAAGGTCGAGCTGACGGCCGAGGCTGAGACCATGAGGTATAGGAACAGGAGCTCACCTTCTTCAGGCTTGGATAGTAGAGGGGGCGAGCCCAGATACTGCTTCAGCTACTAGAAGGCTTGTTCGCACTTTGACATCCACTCTGCCTTCTTATGACCCTTCAATTGTTGGAAGAAGGAGAGGCATTTATTTGTCGCTCTGAATATGAAACGTCTAAGCGAGGCGACTCTTCCCGTGAGGCATTGTATTTCCTTGACGGTCCGAGGTGAACTCATGTTAAGGAGCATCTTAATCTTGTCAGAGTTTGCTTCAATACCTCTCTAGCTGACCTGGAACCCGAGGAACTTCCCTGATTCAACTCCGAAAATGCACTTTACAGGGTTCATTTTCATCTGGTACTCTCGGAGGACATCGAATGTCTCCCCGAGATCTGTCACGTGAATGGACACCTTGATACTCTTCACCAGCATGTCGTCGACGTATACTTCCATAGTGCATCCGATCTGTTTGGCAAATATTTGATTTACCAACCTCTAATACATCGCCCCAGTATTTTTCAGGCCAAATTGCATGACCCGATAACAGTAAAGTCCCTTGTCCGTGACAAAGGTAGTATTCTGCCTATCTAGGGGATGCATTACGATCTGATTGTAGCCGAGATAGGTGTCTAAGAAGGAAAGTAACTCATAACTGGTTGTACTGTCCACCAGTTGATCGATCTAAGATAATGGGAAGCTATCATTAGGACAAGCCTTATTCAGATCTAAGTTATCTATACAGACCCGCCACTTCCCGTTAGATTTTCTAACAAGCACCACATTTATAATCCAATCGGGGTAATACACATCCTCTATGAAACCAGCATCGAGTAGGATGGAGACCTCATCGGCAATGGCCTCGTAGTGCTCGGCATCGAATCGTCTTCTCTTTTGTTTTACCAGTTTGTGATCTGGGTCCACGTTCAACCTATGGACCAAAATATTAGGGGAGATCCCTGACATATCTGCATGCGACCATGCAAAGACGTCTCGGTGTTGCCTTGAAAAATTCAGCATTTCAGACCGTTGCTTGGAACTTAATGATGATCCGAGCTGGATAGTTTTACTCGGGTTGGCTTCTTCAAGGGGCACCTTCTTTAAGTCTTCTACAGACGAGTTCCCTACGGGTCCTCGGGGATCCAGGATGTTGATACCAAGTGCTTGCTTGACGGATCCTTTTTTGATCGCTATCGTGTAACATCTCCGAGCCTCACGTTGGTCGTCTCATAGGTAGCCTATTCCGCCCTCGGCTGGGAACTTCATTATTAAGTGATAAGTAAAGACGACCGCCCTCATTGCATTGAGGGAGGGTCTACCCAGGATGATGTTGTGCACCGATAGTATATTGACAATAAGGAAGTCCACCATAAGGGTGACTTGGTCTTGTCGTTCTCCCACAGTTACTGGGAGGGAGATGGCTCCTTCGGAGATCACTCTCTCTCTCTGGTAAAGCCGTGCAGGGGGGTCTTCACGGGTCAGAGGCGCGACCGTGGAACCCTCATTCTTTTGAAAGCTTTGGAATAGATCACGTCAGCTGAGTTTTCGGTGTCAATCGGGATGCGGTATACTTTGTGATTTGGTATAGTCATCGTAACCACCAGGGCATCGTCGTGCGGATGCTGGATTCCACATGCATCATCTTTCGTAAAGGTCAGACTGCATGGATTGATCTGGAGTTCCTTTCTAGGTCGATCGATTAAATGGACGTAATATTCTGGATCAGACTTCCAAGAGTAAGTCTTCCGAGCCCTGTTTGAATCTCCCCCACCTGTTGAGCCTTCGAAAATGGTACGAATTTTAGCTGGCTCTTCCGTAAGGTTATTTGGTCGCTCTGGCTCTCGCTCTTCCTTCCAAGTGGTTCTCTCTTTTAGTGTATCGAGGCAGATGTCCGTTGCGGATAAGGGACTTAATCTCATCCTTGAGATCCACACAATTGTCCGTGTTATGGTCGTGGTCCCGGTGGAAGCAGCAGAATTTTCATTTGTCTCGATATTTCGGGTTAGCCTTTATACAGACAGGCCAATTTAAAAGTTTTTCTCCTTATATATCTAACAAGATCTTCTCGGCAGACATATTGAGGGGGTGTAGGAACGGGATTTTCCTTCCGATTTTTGGCTCGGTCGATAATCATGAGGGGCGTGGTCATCTGACCCTTTGTTGGTCGGCTAAGGTTCTTCATTCCTATGCCTCTTCCCTTTGCAGTTGAGTCGGTTACTTGCACACTTTTGCGGGTGTTAGTAAACTCCTAGGTTTGGTGTATTTCTGAGCTCTTACAACCAAGTCCATTAACATCTTCGACAGGTTCTTTCCAATGAAGAAAGTAAACCTTCCTTTCAGGCCACTGAACATTGCAGCGAGTGCCATTTTATCATCGTAGTCTTCTACTTGCAACGCTTCCTTATTGAAGTAAGTAATGTAGTCCTTCAGTAACTCTTTTGGCCCTTGCTTGATGGTGAATAGGAGGGTATTGGGTTTTCAACTTCTGTTACCGCTTATAAATTGGGTAAGGAATAGTCGACTCAACTCTGTAAAGGAACTGATGGAATTGGGTTTGAGCTGACGATACAAACTCTAAGTGGATCATATAAGGGCGATAGAAAATCATCTATACATCATCGCATCCGTTGCTGTCTGGATTTGCATCCACGAACGATAAGCTTCTACGTGCTCAGATGGGTAACTAGATCCAGAGTACTGGATGACAGGAGGTATTCAAAACCTCTGCTTCATTACCCCGTCCATGATTGTAGAGGTAAAAGGAGGTTCGGTCTCTTCCATTATTACCTGAACCGTGGCGAGAACTGTCGACGACTGCTACTTCTTTTCCAGGATCAGGAACTTGTTGTTAACTTCCGCAAACCATGCTTCCTAGGGATCTTTATTCTCAACGACTATCTCTGGGGCATTTTCTATTTCTGGAGTCCTTCTTTCCCTCCTTCGCTCTAGCTGATGACGGAGGTCCATAGGTGTTAGGGTTGAGGTGGTCGAGGCGTTGGTCAGAGCCCGAGTGATGATATTTCGTGCCGAGACTCTAATTTGGACCAGAGGAGGATTCTGACCCGAAACCATCTCAGGAACAGGATTCTCCTGAATCAGATATGGTTGTGGCTCCTATCGCTGCTTCATCCTATTTACCTCATTGTGTAGGGTTTGTATCTCATTTTGCATGGCTTGATACTTACTCGCCCGATTGCGAGAACGCTGGGAAGGCCCCGGGACTGACTCGGCATGAAGTAGTGATGAAGAGCGAGTTTGCTCATTTAGTTCTAGTTCCTCAGCTACCACTTTCTTCTTTCCTCTTGCCATTGTATTTGAAAATAGGAGCCTGACCTGTCGTATCAGATTCCCACAGACGGCGCCAAAAAATGTTGAGGTCAAAATCTGGACGGCTCTCCCCTCAATCTCCCGAACCTTGGATCACTTCAACGCCTTGATCCTTCACAATGAGAATAGGCAAAGGTGACCCTGGCTAAGCCGAGGGGCCCTCCGGTGCCTAAGTCAAGTTAAGGAAATCTATGTCTAAGTAGAGAGTAGTGGAAGAGTGCAAGATATTGCGTAGTGGTGGGGTCTCATGCTATTTATTCCTGACTATTAAACGGTCTAAGTCCGTTAATCTCGGCGCAATTCACTCAATCAGTTGGATTCTAAGATCATGGAGATCATGCACGCAATCCGTGGATCGTGGGCGCATGATGTGAATCTGTGGGCGAAGCAACCGGTCACGTCCACTTACAGAAGTTTCGGAATCCAGCAGTTGAAACGCCCGCCTTAATATCTGGCCTCGACTCGGCGCAGCTCATCTGGTTGACAGGACGCTGACCAGCTTTTACTATTAGCTCGTTGAACAAGGACGGCACTCTTAGTCAGAGCCGAGCTCCGGCCTAAGCTATCAGACCTGGCCTCTCGCTTATCAAGCGCTCCGAGGAGGGGCGTCAAAACTATCTTGTCGAATTAGGTTTCTTGCAATTTAATGTCAGTGGTTGAATCACTCGTTTTTGTTAGAAGGTAACTGGACAGCCTAGCATATCCAGTCGAAATGTGACTCCTATCTTGGCCTCAGATTGTGTTAAATCACTCCGATCTGTAGCCTCGGAGTAGGAGCACCCTCGTAGCTTTTTCATGATTTCTTTAGTGACGTGCACATCACGTTAGACACGCATTTCCTCGGACATTCGTACACCTGATTGAATAAGTATGTTACTTATCCTTAGATTTATTAGGGGCTCGGATATTCCCATAACAAGGTTGATGATATTTTTATGGACTTGTCAGTATTTCTGCTTACTCTAATATTACATGACTCGTGAACTTATCAGTATATTTCCGCTTGTTCTGTTATCATATGATTCATGATCTCGCCAGTATTTTCGACATTGTATGATTATGGCGTTGTATTCGTGTGCTTGACACTTATCTTGTACTCACACTTTCACCACCCTCTAAGTTTTTTATAAGCTTATGCATGATAGATGCATGCAGGTAACATTAGGTTTCAGCAGCGTGGAGCTTGGAGCATCCAGCGGTCTTTTGGAGCTTTGATTTTTGATATATGTATTTCCAGCGGTCTTTTGGAGCTTTGATTTTTTATTATGTATTTCTCTTTCAGTATTGTATTCAAATGTTTATATTAGCGGATATATGATGATGATGTTGCCTTTGTGATTTGGGTATACTTTTGGTTATGCTTCTTATGAGACAAATTGATGTTGAAAATCCTACTTGTAGGATCCCATGATCGGAACCTGGTGTATGCGTACTAGGAGCCAAGATTGTGGTACTACGAAGGCTGTTGGCACCGGATTCAGCGATTGAGAATTTCATAAGCTCGGTTTTCAAGTTTGGAGCGTGACACCTCATTTTTGGTCTCATACTATAAATTGATATGAAAAAAATATATGGACGGCATAGATGAAACACATACATCATGGTGGGGCCCACAGAGCACCAGCCATTGGCCGGTGGCAAGGAGAGTAGCCAATTCGTCACTTTCTTGGGGTTGCAATAAGAACATAACTTCTTATTTACTATAGGACCTGAACCAAGGATAAAGGCATTTTCATCCAAAATAATATTTAAAAGTTGTTAGAAGACCACTCTTGAGATATCCTGAACGTATTACCTTGGGAGGTAAATTGACCACCTTCGAGTCCAATAAGGTCAAATTCCCGAGTCTATACCATCATCCAACATGGCTATATCCTCTGGCACATCGCATCAGTAGGTCAACGGCTCGGCACAACGGACCCTGGCTCTGTCTTCCGCAGCTCACGATGCCTCGCCCACTTTATCTGTGGACCGTGCGCCATCCCAGCTGATCATTCCTGATATAGCTGAAGAACAGAAGGATGACTACTCAAAGAATCGAGGATACGAGACCGATGGTAACTTTCCACCGATCATCTGGCCATCTGCCAAGTACCAAAAGATCGCTCCCCACAACATATCACGTAGGCCCATCTGACCGTCCAAGAGGGAATCTGGGACAATCTGAATCGTCGAATGGGCATCTGAGCCTATGAAAATGCTATCCAGGTCCTCCAAGGGATACCCCGTTGAGCCTGGGTAGAATGTCGAAGTCCTGATTCACACCGCCGTTCAAGTCAAATCCAAGCATCAAATCCTCATCTGGACCATCCAAGTGCATTATCGAACCATCCGCACCGTCCAACATCAACTGAACCCCAAATACACTGTCCAAAATAGCATCGCAACTATCCAAATGTATGGATCGCTCATCCTAACCATCCATGACCTGATCTATGCCATCCAAGCTGACATCCATGGCATCTGACCCATCCAAACCACACATCAGCCCCTCCTCTTTCTCATTGGACCTAACAATGGCACCGATCAAGCCATCTCCACCAATGACTCCCAAAAAACCTACATTATCATTCATGGCCTTCATATTTGATGCATCTAGACCATCCATCTTCTCAATTAAAAACCCATCACCAAACTCTGAAATTACAGCAACATTCTTATCATTAATGGCAGCTCTAACCACCGCTCAAATGTCCCCATCATCAAATGAGTGTGTAAGAGCCTCATTATGAACTCCCAAGTCATGGGGTGGCAAAGAACTACCGTTACCAACCCGTTGGTCAGAAACACCTCCATGAGGTCCCATACCAATATCCATACAAAAGCCAAAAGGAAAGGAAAAGAAAAAGAGACAAAATCAAAGGCCATAATGGAAGAATGATCAAAGCAGAATATTCCGGAGACAAGGTATATGGGAGTGGACCGAGTGGAGGGGGCGAATGCCCCTCATGAAGGGAGGCGGTTTGGCTAGTGTCGCTGCCATTAGCCCGGTGGCTAGTGGTCGGTGCTCTGTGAGCCCCACTATGAAGTATTTGTTTTATCCATGCCGTCCATCCATTTTTAAAGATAATTTAAAGGCTTGATACCAAAAATGAGAGGGATATATATCTCAGGTGGACCACACCACAAGACAACATTAGTGCTTGGATGTCCACCATTAAAATCCTCCTAAGGCGCATTATACTGTTTATTTGACATCTAATCTATTGATTAGGTCATACAGACCTAGATGAAGGGAATAAACAAAGATCAGCTTGATCTAAAAATTTTATGGCCCCGAGAAGTTTTTAATGGTGGATGTTTAATTAACATTGTTTCCTTTAGCATGGTCAACTTGATATTGGGCTATACCTTATTTTTTGGGTTTATACCATAAAATGATCTTTAAAGAAAAAAAAAAAAAAAAACCAGACGGCACAGATGAAATGCATACATCATGGTGGTGCCCACAGATCACCAACCACTTGCTAGTGGCAGGGTCAGTACTGTAGAGGTGGTTAGCTTGCTTGACTCAACTCGACTCACAAAAGCTCAATTCAACTTGGTTCGAAGCTGAGCTCGAGCCGAGTTGAGGTAATATTTTGAGCTCGAAAACGAGTTCGAGCTAGCCCTAGCTCAACTCGACTTAGATCGAATGCAACTCGAATCGAACTTTGATCGAACCAGTTCAGTGACTTAGTTACTTTGATATTGATGTTGGCCACCAAGTGTTTGATGAAATGACTCAAAGAAGTAAGAGAGACCAACTCCCTTGCATGTATATGAAACCAACACCCTTTTTTTCTTGATTTTTATGTTGCCTAAAAGGTGTTTGATAAAATACCCATAAAACCATTGTTGTTATCAATACAACGAGATTTTGAAGGTGTAGTCAAAGTGTTTGTGAAAATGTTGTAATGGCGAACTCGGCTCGATCTTGGCTCGAGCTATTGACTAAACCGAGCTGAGCTGGCCAGTCAAGCTCAAGGACCGAGCCAAGCCAAGCCGAGTTCGAGCTGAGGTCAGCTAGTGGCCAAGCCTGAGTTAAGATGAGGCCAGCTCGACTTGGTCCAATTCATGTACACCCCTAGTCAGTAGCCAATCCGCTCTCGGAGAGGACAATGACTCGGACGGGTCTGTCACACTGGCCCACCTTCGGGCAATTGGCCAGTGGGGCCATAGTAGGTCCCTGTTGCAAGGGGTGCTCTGCCCACTGCCTAAAGCTCCGTTTGTCTCCAAATTCCCGGGTAATGCAATCCAAACCATTCGCAGCACTCTCCATACATCAGTTCATAAATAACATGGCCTGAAGTGGGCCTAGAAGACACATCAAAGGTTGTACATTGACAAAATAAGGAGATCATTGATCTAATCATACAAGGCGTCAAGCTCCAAATCCAAACTGTACTAGGCCAAAATAAAACATAATAAAGAAAACACACCGATAAAAATAAAAATCTATCTATCGTCAATATAATCTTCGTTGTTGTCTTCGTCCGCTTATTGTAATTAACAACGCTCGAGCATCAAAGACATATCTGGAACCTCCAGCATAACAGTGAGTGTTATCCGGATCATACAGATTCGGGAAGATATCGTCAAGCCATATTGCTTGTACCACTCCTTGTAATTGTTGTAAGACTCTTATCAAGTAGGCTGCATATAATCATCGATTTAGATTTGACTACTAGATTATTCAGATTGAATGATTCAGTAGACTATACTAAAGTTGTGATCATTGCAAGAAGGTTTGAGGCAACACAATTAAACTGTGAGCCCATGTTAGCAGTCTATCATTTAATGATAATAAACCAAGATAGATTACTGATCCTATAAGGGGTCGTTTGGATGCCTGCAGAGTACCTAAGTTCTAAAGGAATTACAGGTAATCAGGCACTTTTGGATGTACAACTTTTAGTTGTAATATGAAACCTCTTAGAAACACATGTTTTAGATTACAAGTCCTTACAATTAAAAAAGCATTATACATGTTTAGAACCAAAATGGTTAATATACATTGATGATATGTGGGCCCACCGTAATGTATATGGTACATCCAATCCATTCATCTTGCACTTTCCTTGATGCCCTCCTATGGTCCTTAAAAAAATAACTCCATTGTCAAATGGATCACACGAGGGAAGGATGGGACGTCCACCATTAAAAATTCTAGATCATAATGGACACATGTACATGATCTAATCAATGATGGACAAGTCAAGTAATCAAACCCTTTTACCTCATTTGAATCATGGATGAATAGACTATTTAGTGGGCCAAAGAGCCAATTCGAGGCCCATCCAAGTTCTCAAAGAGTCCAAGAAGTTATTCCCTGCATACTCATGTTGGGCGAAAAAGGAAGAGTATGGAGGCTAAAAGGAGGTTGAGTCACTCAACACTTGCTACTATATTGGGATCGAGAAAAGAATGGGACGAGTCCAAGCATTCCAGTCACTCCCATATGCCCAACTTGCACCAAAATTCAAGTGGACTCACCGGAGTAAAGAAACGCCCATGACATGGGATTTAAAGTCAAATGACCAAGTCCTCACATGTATATGCACAATGCGCCTGAAAATGGAACCATGGGCCATTTGAAGTAAGAGAGACCAACTCCCTTGCATGAGCACTTTCATGGACCCAAAGGAAAGTTTAAGGTCCATTTGAAATTGGAAATTCTAAAGGAGCCTAGTCATATGTACAAGTACCATTATGGTCCCAAAAGACATTGGTGACCCACTTGGATTTAAAGAGGTCCACCTAAACTTAACCCATTTCAAAAAGAAGAAGAAGAAGAAGAAGAAGAAGAAGAAAAAAAGAAAAAAATAATGTCCACATGAACCCACTTGAGAGACATAGGCCCATTTTTGAGGATTAGAATCTGATGTGGGCCTCACCTCTTTGGTTAAACCCAAACACCACAAACAAAGGGGAGAGCAAGGAAAAGAGGAAAGAAAGGAAACATGCCAAATACACCAAAAGGCCTGATCATTGCTTTGGGCCCATTTGATACATAACACATACACCTCCTAAGTTGATAAAATTCCCATGCAAGCATGGACGTGCATGGAAACATTGCCAGAAAGAAATGAAAAACAATGAAAAAGGAATGAACGACACCTTGAAATTAAACTTTAGAATATGTGTGCTAATTTGCTTCACTCCACCTGAAACCTTGCTCCCACTTGCCAAGAGATCACCTTGAAAATGAAACAAAGAAGCATGTAAAGGAAAGAAAGGGAAAGAAGAAAAAAGAAGAGGAAAAATGGATTACCTTGCACCTTGGGCAGCACCCACTTGCTGAGAGTTCCAATGGACTCAACAACCTAAGGGCCTGTTTGGCCAGGCGGATCCCACGGTATTAGGAGGGATGGGATTGGCAATATCCTTGGATAGGCATGATGAACCAAACAGATCCAGTGAACTTTTCCTGGGATATAAGCAATCCCATGGATCTTAAGACAATCCACTGACATCACCATCATTACCTTCAAATTGATCCTATCCCTTGGTTGAATGGATTGGAAGGTAAAATCCCGGGATATGCCGGCGTGCCAAACAGACCCAGTGAACTTGTCCTGGAATATAAGCAATCCCATGGATCTTAAGACAATCCACTGACACCACCATCATTACCTTAAAATTGATCCCATCCCTCCTAATACCATGGGATCTGCCCGGCCAAACAGGCCCTAAGGGAATGCTGGAAGAAAGTGAAAGAAAGAAGAGATGAGAGAAATGAGAGAGAAAGGGAACTTGAAGAGATAAAAACTGTTGATAGACGAATGGAGGAAGGTCCAGATACATAGTAAAGGGGACTAACCCCATTATCCAGCGATCCACCCAAGGAAGCTGGACAATGGAGGTCCAGGCGGTGGGTTACCGGCCGCCTGGACTCTCTCTCCTGGTGGGATTTGACCCATCTCTTCCCCTTGGGAAGGGAGGTCTCTTTGGGAAGCTTCAGTAAGAGATGCCTGCATGGAAAGGGGAGATGAATTGATGTGAGAGAGAAGAGAAGAATTTGAAAATGAGAGGAAAATTCAAATTTTAATTAATATCTTTCAAGAAATTGAAGAGAAATTAGGGAGATACTACAGAAAAGAAAGAAAATACACAAAAATCCCAAAGATATTTCAATAAAAATCAGCATTGATCGCAATCGTCAATTCATGATCTGATGGAGTAGATCATCTTTCAAAAAATCTAAAAAGATTTTTTTTAATAAAAATAGACATTGATCGTGGCTTTCGATTTATGATCCGGTGGAACAAATCATCTTTCAAAAAATTTCAATAAAAATTGGCATCAATCATTACTGTCAATTCCCGATCCGATGGACTGAATCATCTTTCATAATTCAAAAATATATTTCAATTGAAACTGGCAACGATCACGACCATGTTTGTGGTCCACTGGATCGGTTCATTTTTTAAAAAAAATTTAGAAATATTTTAATAAAAATTGACATTGATCGTGACCATTGATTCGTGAACCAGTGGCTCAGATCATCTTTTGAAAAATCCCCCCCCCCCCCAAAAAAAAAAAAAAAAAAAATCAATGAAAACCAACATCAATTGTGACCATCAATTTGTGATCGATTGACCTGATCATGTTTTGAAAAATCTAAAATATATATATAAATATTTAGATCAAAATTGTCATCAATCACAATCGTTGATTCGCTTCTAATGACTCAGATTGACTTAAAAACAACCCCCAATGACACTTTGGCCACATCCCTAGCGAGTCCGATTATATCGTGAGATGATGGAACCAGTCAATCACCTTTGTTGAATCAAAATCTTGATCACAACTACTAATCAGATCTGCATAGATGGCAACCATGACAGAATGCCAAGAAACTATCATCAATGGATCTTAATCCTAAATATGACCATTAAAAAAAAGCATAAAAACTAAAATCACCAGCGAAGTCGAACCAGATCAAAACCATCAAATCTTAAAAGCAATAAGTCCAAAAATTCCACATATCCCAACAAAGTCGATCTCGATTATAATTGTCAGTCTGCTAAGTGACTGATTAAATCCATTCATATGAATCAGAAAAAATGCATCTCTAATAATGACTAGTCCCATTCATAATCGTCACCTATGAGAAGACAGATTGACCCATCACATGATTTCAATAAAAAAACCATCCTGAAAAAATCTCACAGGCATTCCCAATAGAGGTAGTTAAGCAAGTTGGACATATTTTCAAAAATGACTTCACAATAAATACCCCACGGAGTATCACTCCCTAAGGTGGGACGAGTTTTAAAAAAAAAAGCATCAAAAGTTTTCAAAAATAAAGTGCCAAGCTTCCAAGGCAATTAGAGATCTCCCATATCTCCAAGTGCGTGCCAACACAAAATCAAATAAGATATGATGACTCACAATTTCCCTAGAATCATCAAATCGGCATGCACACTGAGGTGCGATTAGTCTGGAGTCCAGTGTTAGAATGGCATACTAAATGCTAATGCAAGGATTAATGATAGGCCAAACCTAGTTAGACAAAACTTCTTAAACGATGAAAATGATGAATTGTGACCCAAGTGTCGAAACTAAAAGATTGCATGGAAAAAGGCCACCCTCATATACCTAGGCAAGGATATTTACACACATTGATTGAGTCCAAGTTGGCGTATTGAGTTCTCTGTAAGGCCACCCAAAGCGCAAGGCAACTAACTATCTTGACGATCAAGCAAACCAAATACTTTTAGGGTGAAGCAACAGACATTCCATTTCCAGTAAGTTAAAGGATCCTCGTAAGGCAGCAGAAAGTGCAAGGGCACTACTATACTTGGCTCTTTCGATGATAGTACCAATAAGGAGTGAAAGGGTTGCGATTGGTCACCCATAATGCTAAAGAAACCACAGGGACAATCACAACATTTTTTCCAAACCCTCATGACACGTGCGAGTTATCTATTTATAGGCAACCAACTAATATTAACACAAAGGCAGTCAACAACTCTAAACTACAACCCATGACTAACTAGTAAAGGTGGGGTGTCCACTTGCTTTGTATTCGGTTACACGCAACCTTTGCCAAAGAGGGGCATATGTAGACACCCCACCCTTGGATGACAAGCTAATTAGGTTAGACCATTTCAACTTCGTCAAACCTAGGTTTCAAACCATGATTCAAACTGGGTCAACTTGCCAAGTCAACTCATTCAGTCATACCGACTCAACCCACTGGATTAAAACCATTCAATTTACCTAGTCAACCCATCAAGTTAAACCAAGCCCAAGCCTAAGCCCAAACCCATGGGCCAAAAAGAGGTCCAAATTAACCTTAGCAAATTATCGATCCAGAAGGATGATAACCCCAAATGCAGGGCTATGATGTAGTTTTAACTTAGTGAGACCAAGATCAAATCCCAAGGAAGTTATATTGATACGTTCTCAAAACATTTTAGAATTAAAACTAAGACTAGAACTAGCTATAAAACTTAAAATTAAAGTAAAGAAATACTGAAAATCGAAATGTTATAGAAAGAAAATCAATAAGATGAAACACTAGAGCATTAATGATTCACTTCTAGCCATTCTTAATTCCTAATTCACATAATTCAATTAGATAACACAATTAAAATCGAAGTCCTATTTTATCTAACCGGATAATGGAGCAGTTAATTCAAAATTCACAAACTAAAATATATTTAAACTTCAATTGATTTAGTTCGCACATGAAGTACCAAGTTATTGATCAAAAGGGAATCTAAAGTACCTATTGTGCCCGTTGTCTATGATAAATTTATTAATTTTACAGATCAATCCCTTGCAAAATAGATAAACAAACAATCTTAGCATTCCTAAGCATCCAAAGTGTCTAAAGTCGACAATGGATCAAAGTAAACTAAAACCAAAGCTTTATTCAAACTAAAATCAATGAATTATTCAACATTCAACTATAAAACTTGAATCGAAGTAAACTAAAACCTTAAAAATAACTACAAGCTTCACCTCTTAGCTTCAGCAAAGAGATTTAGCCAACTATTGTCATAGTTGAACTAAACTCAAACAAAACCATGAAAACTAAACTAGAACTAAAAGATTGAAGAAGAAGAACATCTTCATGGAAACTCTACCCCCTCTTGCTCTCTCTCTCTCTCCCAAACCCTAATTCTTATTTAGAATTACCTAAATCACCCATTTAAATAGGAAAATCCTGCATCACCTTTGCACCGGCTTCAAATTTATGCGCTTTAATTATGCTTCGGTCACACCGACGAGGGCCTTCAGTTACACCGAAGTCGCACCGATTCGAGTTGAAGCTCATTCCGGTTGTAAACGAATTTCTTCAAAACATGCATTGAACTGTCTGTCTCCTTTCAGTCAAACCGAACCTACCTTCGATAGGACCAAACATACATTTGGTCACACTAAATGTTTGAGCCAAATCTACTTTAGAAATCATTGTTTACTGCTAGACTATTATTTGCACTTTTAGTCGAACCGAACATACCTTCGATAGGACTAAACATACATTTGGTCGCACTGAATGTTTGAGCCAAATCTACTCTAGAAATCATTGTTTACTGCTAGACTATTATTTACACTTTTAGTCGAACCGAACGTAACTTAGGTGGGACCGAATAATATGTTATTTCTTGTATTTGAATGTACGATTTTCCAAACCTTTCTTCATCTTAGTACTTGATTTCCTTAGATCTTTAGCACTTAAATTCTTTAATTCTATTCGTTAAACATCTAATACTCCACTTGATCATTCTTGGAGCTTTAAATCATTACTTTAATCGCCTTTTTGACTTAGCTCTCCATATCATATTATATAGAGAAATGTATGTAATTAGATAAACTTGGCACATATATGCGTTTAAAACCAATGCACAATTGAGGGTAAATAGGCAATATTTTGTATTCAATACACCCCTAACAAATATTTTTCTACTTCCAAGCAAAACATGTAAAAACTAAATCCAAATCCCAAATTCCAAACATCTTTCAGAAGAACATTATTTTGTGTAATCCATAGCATATGTATGATAGAGTTCAAAGGCACAATGATAAGATGTTTTCAGACTAAATCCTAATATGATAAGTAAGAAATTAAACCAAGTTCTCATTCATCAATCAACTAATAGAATGCATTCAAACATTAAGCTCCCAATGTGCTCAGTGAATTTTAACTCATCATCAATAAAAGTTAGCCTTACCACTATAGGGTTAACTGTGATGATTACCTAGAAGCAGTCAGATCAACACATGTCACTAATTCCGAACCCAACTCTCTTTTCACTTTTTATTTAGCATTTGATTTTCATCAATAGCTTTCACACTATTGCCTTTTCTTTTCTCTTTCATTTAAGCACATACAATAGGTGGCCGTTTTCGATTTCACTATTTTTTTAATTGGCCCTTCTCTTTTTTCATTCTTTTTTATTTTTTTAATCAAGGTAGACAAGGATATCCAGAATTGGTTCCACTTCTGACTAATAATCAAGCTAAGCACTACGGGTTCAAGTTTACCTTAAAGACTATGAGTTAGATGTGAATTGTGAATTAGATTCAATTGATGTTTAAAACTTCCTATCAACCAATTCATTAAAGGAACTTATTAAAAAATTGACTAATCATTAGACTCCAGGCTTTCAAAAATTATATTGTATCCCATCATCCCATACCTAAACACACTTAGGTACGTAAAAAAATCAATCTTCAAAAAAGAGTTTTGAATTCTGAGAATTGAAATTAAAATTTAAAAAAAAAAAATTGTTCAAAAGTCAAAAAGATACTGACAATTCCACCAAATCTCACTCCTAACCTAATATCAATATTATCCTCAATATAAAAAGATATGCAATATATCATAATATGAGACAATGAAAATAAAAGAAGAGTGAGTAAGAGAGAGTGCCGAAGAATGATTAAAGTAATTGCGCGAATTCTCCATCAACTAAGGGGGGTTTCCAAGTCGATAAACAAACAAAAACAATCTAAAAATAGCAAAACTAACCTAAGAAAACGGTAGACAGATAGAGGGACCTCTATTAGACTAGAAGGCTAGTCCTAGTAAACAAGATTTTTCAAAGGAAAGGACATGTCCTCTAAATCAAAGCTCTTTGCTAATGGCTTAAGGCGTTGACTGTTTACTTTAAAGATGTTGTCATTTGATGGATTCTTTATCTGGACAGCCCCATGAAGATAAATTGTTTTCTTTATAAAGGGGTCAGTCCATTGAGATCTCAATTTTTTGAGGAAAGATGAAGTCTCGAATTATACAGAATAACTTTCTAACGTGGTTTAAGATTTTTCTAAATGATGTTTTTATCATGGAACACTTTCATCCTGTCCTCGCATATCTGAGAGTTCTCATAACCCTTGTTCCACATTTTTTCAAGTTCATTCAATTGGAATTTACGCAATGAGCCATCTTTATTAAGATTAAAATTAAAAATATTTATAACCCACTATGCCTTATGCTCTAACTCCATATGTAAGTGACAAGTCTTCTCATAGATAAATCTTTAGAGCGACATACCAATATAGGTTTTATATGCCGTACGATAAGCCCAAAGCGTGCTGGTTAGTTGAAGTGACCAATCTTGCGATTCAGGTTCACTATTTTCTCTAAATTTTGTTTAATCTCCATATTTGATATTTAACTTGGCCGCTCATCTGTGGGTGATAGGGGGTATTCGGTTTATGAGTAATACCAAATTTCTTCATTAATGTTTGAAATGACCTATTGAAAAAGTGAGATCCTCCATCACTAATGATGGCTTGAGGTCTTCCGAACCTAGATAAGATATTTTCTTTTAAAAATTTAATAACCGTTTGATGATCATTTTTTCGACACAGAATTACCTCAACCTATTAGGAAACATAATTGACCATAAGGAGAATGTAAAGGTTTTCAAATGATGAGGTAAATGGTCCCATGAAATCGATGCTCCAGTAATTAAATACCTTAATGATTTAAATAGGATTTAGCGGCATCATATTCTGATGGGATATTCCTCCCAATTTCTGACATCACGTTTATGCATTATAAAATTCATTGGTATCCTTCAACATAGAGGGCTAATAAAAGTCGCACAGCAGAATTTTTACTCATGATCGGGAACACGTTTCCTAATAATATGATCTAGGCAATATTTAAAAAGATAAAGATCATCCCATAAGAACTTGCTTACCTCGATAAAAAATTTCTTCTTATCTTGCACAGTCCAATTAGTAGGAATCGTACAGGTACCAAGATAATTCATAAGGTTGGTGTACCAAGGTGATTAGGAAACTTTAAAGAGTTATTCATCATGAAACATGTTATTAATGGGTGTCTCTTTACCCAAATATGCATATTTCAGTTTAACAAGCAAGGATATTGGGTCAAGCTTTGGTGCCTTAACACTAGACAATAGAGGCTTTGAGTCAGTTAGGGGTAACAGTTCAAATTGAGGCTTCTACCAGTTAGTTTTAAGTATTGACATCGCATCAAGCAAGGCATCCTTCTCTTAAATTGTATCATCATTAAGATCAGTGGAGTGAGCCAATCACGGTTCTAAGGTGTCAAAGTACAAAGTCAGAAGAGACTTGTCTTCTACGAATAAATTAATCAAATTAATTTCGTGGACTTCATCACCATCCTCTTGTTACTTGCAGATATTAAACACATTTAACTCAAGTGTCATATTCCCAAACGACAGCGTCATGATCCCATTCCTACAATTGATTGTGTTTGATGTAGTTGTGAACGGGTGGCTAATAATGACATGAATTTGAGTGCCAGCATCAACAACCAGTCGCATGTCCAAAATGATAAATTCCACTAGATAGTAGAACTTATCGACTTGGACAAGCATGTCTTCTATCATCCTTCTGGGTAAACGAATCAAACAATAAGTTAATTAGAGTGTGGTCTTGATGAGTTTTAATTCACTTAGACCAAGTTATTCGTCAATCGAATAGGAAATCAGATTTATGCTCACCCCCAAATCAAGTAAGGCATGCTTAATTCGATGATTCCCAATCACACATGAGATGGTTGGGCTACTGAGGTCTTTATATTTTTAGGGCACATCCTTTTTTATGATGGCACTCACCTTCTCTGTAAAAAAATATCTTCTTTTGAATATTGTGGCATCTCTTGATTGTATAAAAGTCCTTAAGGAATTTGGCGTGTGATGGAATTTGTTTTATGACATCCAATAAGGGCCTGTTTGGATTCATGTATAGTATTGTATTGTATTGTATTGTATTTGGGTACTGTTCATGTATACATTGGACAAGCCTCAGAAGACATCCTTATCGCTATGCCATTATTCAATGTTTGGATAGGAGGTATTGTGCGGGCAAGTATACAATATCTTCTATAGATCAATGTTTGGATATGAAGTAGTAGGCGTGCGTATTGTTCAAACGGTCAACTAACAATAGCTGCTTTGCACGATGTGTCCATATATTATTTTTAATTCTCGTTTCTTTCATAGGTGGTGGTGCCCACCATCAGTTGATATGCTTCATCTGATCCATCTAACGTGATCTGATCCGTCCATTGTGATCTGATCCATCCAACGTGATCTGATCCGTCCGACATGATCTGATTCGTCCAAAATCATCTGATCCGTCCATCATGATCTGATCCGTCCAATGTGATCTGATCCGTCTGACATGATCTGATCTGTCCGTCATGATCTTTATACCTCCTACATGAGGAGATCCATCCAACATGATCTGATCCGTGAACCTTCACTTTCTAATGCTCATTTATTTCATAGATGGTGGTGGTACGGTTTGAACTGTTCTTTCTTTCCTTTCCAATCCTCGTCCACTTCATATCATGATGGTGGTCACTGTCTGTTGATGTGATTCATCTGTATGCCCAACCATAGACCCCCACGATGAGGTTGGAGCTCATCCACACCGTCCATACGTATCGAAATAGTAAACCAACCATGATGTGGCCCACCTTTGCGTCGTACTATATCCCAGAGGGAGACAGCTTCTTCCAGAGGACCCAGTTCAAAAAAAAAAGAAAAAAATTACCAAAATAGTTGAAAAATTGCATCTGTTAATTTCTGATCGGTTTATCCAACCCGATTTAAACTTTCGGTGATACAGTCCATGATACAGTCAGAGGATCCAGTCATGATGTTTACAAGAAAACAACCCAAAACTATAGCTGTAGAATTCACCTCAGCCATTCACTCTAACTAAATCCGAAAGAACCACCTTATACCGGCATAAAAAAGTAAGCATCCAAGCAACAAATGAAACAACAAAGTCATGCATTGATCGTCTCCAACTTCAGCAACGGTCACCCTCTCGGCGTTGGCAGCTTCCCACACATTCCTATTGGCGATTTGGGGCCGATCTGTGAGGGAAGCAACACGGTTGCCACTGTCCATTGTTGAGGGATGATGAGATGCACGAACAGCGACACTTCTAGTTGCTCGTCGCGCTGTCCGATCGTGGAAAGAAGCCTAATTGATATAGTAAATAGAAAAAATTATCTCTAACAATCAAGAAATGAATATGATGTATTCTTCACAACTTCAACTAACAAAATAAATCTACCTATGAAATAACTAATATCCTACTAACCTGATACTGATTCCAGGAATTCGTAACATCCTCGAAAGTTGGGAAAGACTTGTGTTCGCATCCACTAAAACCGTGAACTTGAGTATTACAGTCATCCCATGTTACATAGATCCCGGGATTCCTTCCCACAAACACCACATAATGCTTATACTTCATTCTGCTGCAAGCATTAATCAATGCCTTAATCAGTAGGCTAACTAGAAAAAAAGTAAAAAATAAATAATCATCTTCCTTTTGCCACTGTTAACAAATCATTCATATTGTAAGCGACCCGTCATCACTCCAGGCCTGAGTTACAGCATCCTGAATTATAAAAAAAATTGTCAACTGTAATGCATAGGGGTGGGTGTATCAGTCCATAATACATTCACATAATGCCATTCAACATCAAAAACTTCACATTCATAGCTTCAGCAGTAGTGGCACTTTGAAAAGCTTCACAACCAGCCGGAGTAGCATCAGCCTACCAGTTTTAGAGGCCACATGTGCAACCAATAATACTAACAAATGTGGATGTAATAAAAATATGATAGATCATTGACAACTGAAAAAATAAAAGTAGACCATCACCAGAATAGGAATCACAAACATCTAAATTCACACAGAATATCTATAAAACTGCATCCGAAAAGAAATTCTCAACTAGTTACACTCAGAAATCATTGAACATTTTACTCCAGCAGAAATTACTACTGAGTAAGGACACCTGTGAGACAAGTAGCATTCTCAACTAGTTACACTCAGAAATCCTCCAACATTTTACTCGAATAAAAGTTACTCTCAGTAAGGACACCTGTGACACAAGTACCATTCTCAACCAGTTACAGTCAGTAATTTTAAGAACATCTTTACCCACCAGATATAACAACTGAAACTTCACAACTATGAGATGAAGAGTGTTACTTAGCAACTAGGACACCTGTGACACAGGTAACATTCTCAACCATTTACAGTTAGTCATTTTAAACACATCTTTATCCACCAGATATAACAACTAAAACATGACAACTATGAGATGAAGAGTGTTATGAATCTTAGAATGAAAGAATTCCTCTAATATAATTAGTCAGAAGAACCTACTACTGAATAATGGAAACTGTCATCAGATATAATCTCAAACCGAACATCGCATAACAGTTAAAGTCACAACCTACAAACTAAAGTAGCATTGCAAATTTAATATATAGCAGTCCAAGACATTTAAAGATCTGATTACTGCTCCAACAATAATCATATAATCCAGAGCGTTGCCAGGAATGTAAACCCAAACGCACCCATTCACAGGGACACAAGAAACAATATCCACCCCAAAAGTAAGAGGAAAAAAATAACCAGTTATAATCACATAACAGTCAGCAGAAAAATCAAAAGGGCTAACTTTCAATCTGGACCACAGCGAGGAAGGATAACTTTCTCTATCCATTCCTTTCGTCGTTCATGTCCCATCTTAAAGAAAAAACCTGCACTGATTAACTCATCTTGCAACACCCTAGCAGCCTGAATTTAATCTTCACTGGAAAGACCATCCACCTCCTCAAGGATACCCAACAGATGTTGCACACGTGTCATACTTTTCCCCTGCACCATTGTAATGGTCAGGTTGTTCATGACTTCTGCAACCTCCCCCATCCTCTCTCCAATCTGTTCACTTGGTCTACTCTTCTTACGGCTAAAATCACTCTCATTAGCGCGATTATGACGAGAACATGAGGTGGCTTCCATTGGGCTTTTGTTTGTTCGCTTTGCCCGATTTACTGAACCCTCACCACCATGAAATTGGAGTGTTTCCCTCCGATCATCCTTATCTGAGGATGAGAGACGTGCAGTCTGGAAGGGCTCCTCCTTCGATTCATCATCAGAGTTCATTTCGTCACAGCCGCACCGTTTCCCGGATATTGGAGAAGAGTATGCCATACTCGCAAACTTTTCATGGGCAAAATCATTGTCAAACATGAAGGCAAGATCGTCCCATCTGTCCACATGTTTGCCTCAAACCCGTTCGGCATAGGGGTGGGTCTGTTCACACAATGACAAAATGTTATAAACATTTATTACAAATTAGTTCATTAAACTATAGTAAGCAATTATAAAATCAATTCATACCGCAATGTATCCTTCCCATACATCCTCGGTAGCTATCACCATTTTCTGGGAGTCATCCCATTCGAATCCTGAGGCATTGCACATGTCCTTTATTACCCAATATAGCCTCTTCAAGGTCTATCCTCTTCAAGGTCTGAAGCCGGTTCGAAATATGTCAGTTTTTTAACAATATCCCACAAGCATCGTAAATCTCTTTAATGGTGTCTTTATAAGCTTCGGGTTTAAACCTGAAGTCACTTTTCAAACCTAGATTCACCTGTTCCACCAACGCATCAACTAGTGCGTTGTCCATACTATCTGTCCATTGTATTCTACTTACTCTACTTGAACCACCTAGATTACGCTTCGGTTAAGAGACATTTCTTGGTGATGGCCGGGTCTTTGTGGGAGTTTGCTTTTTTTTTGGAGTGACACTTTTTTCAGCAGGTGAGCTTGGGCAATGGTTGGACACAAGAATCTTCTTACTAGGTGATGACTCCACTTATTTCTTCTTCGTGTCCTTCAATGTGCTTCGTAAAAAATTCATCCTACCTACATGCAGAAAATGTTAATAGAAATAAGTAAACTGTAACCAATTGATGCCCAACTATATCAGTCATATATAGACACGAATGACATTCATCACAAATAAATATGATAAGTACCAAGCAGATGGTGAAAATATATGTTAAAGTATTCCTGCTTTCAATAAAGCAAATAATTACATAAACTAGGCAAGTCTAAGTACAGTCTCTTATGCGTGGAAGACTATCATTCCACATTCTCTCAGCTATCTTGTCTCTCTTACATGTCTAATCATCACGTGCATGATCCGTCACCCGAGCTAACGCTTGTCCTTCTTCCATCGTAGTTACATCTATAGCGGAAGGCGAAACATCCATTGTACTGTCTCCACTGTCCTCCACTTCCTCTACCAGTCCATCATCACCAGCAACACGGATGAAATTATGAAGGACACAACAAGCTATAATAATTTTCACTTGCATTTTAAACTTAAATATGGAGCAGTACGTAGAATAGGAAAGCGGCCTTTTAGAAGCCCGAACGCACTCTTTATGACATTACACAGTTGTGCATGGTGATGATTAAACAGTTCCTTTTTATTGGCAGGCTTCCTTCCCATACGAAACTCACTCAGGTGATATCGCACACCTCGATATGGTGCCATAAATCCAGGCGTATGTGCATATCCAGCATCAACAACGAAATATTTTCCTACACATTGTAAGATATGTTTTGGTTAAATTACATACATAAACAGTTATAATGCAAACAATCACCCCCTTTAGCCAATTATCGTGTGGAATAAGGAAACAATTAGGCCGACGAGTTAGTGCATTTTATAACACATGAGCATCAGATGCGGATTCATCCTAACCTACAAATACGTATACAAATTTCATATCAAATGTACATGCGGCCAAAACATTGTGACAGAAATCCTTTCCTATTTCTGATTGTTAAGCTTGATTCTTTTGGAAAATGAGTCGGGATATGGGTACCATCTAGGGCCCCAATGTAATCCTACAATCAAAAGTTTGTCACATGATCAGTTCATTCTTTCATGGTACTATTTAGTAACTGCTCCAACACATGTACTGACATTACCTGAAAATATGGGCTCCACAAAGGGTTGTCGGATATTTCCTTGGGTGTGTGTAATTCAATAAACTTCACATACTCTGGATACAAATCAATTATAGCATCCAACACTCTAGTAAAGTGTCGGCTTACAGTCTCACTAAACTTGTGAAACGATGACCAATGACTTGGTTACGTACATTATGTCCGATAGTATGAAGAAACATTACAACCTGCTCCTCCAACATACATCTCCTGCTATCGAATAATAGATTTTGATCTCTTGACAATGAACATAGTTCAAAAATTGTCCCTTGCCCATCCTCAGCTGTGTAAGACAGTCACTATCGCTCTTACGTATGATTCGACTGATGAATCTATCCCTTTCAATGTGACCATTAGCGGGGTTTTCCTTCACACAAAATCGACGATAGTATTCAGCTACTCTGATTACACATACTGAATCTACAATGGTTATAATTGCAGCTACAATTTCACTCTCATTCCATTCACTGCCAGATGACCTTTCATCGAAATTATCCGCACTTTCGGAAGCCATTGCAGCTCAATAGAACTCAAAAGAGATCTGAATGGGAATTACAATAAATTAAGATCTTTATAGCTCCTCTAACATTAAATCAGATACAATAAACACTTCCACTGTAGTGGATATTGTATTCGGATTGATAGTCTTTGGGAAATTGATGATTACTCCTAAGTTGAGATGAATAAATAAGAGTTGAGTATAGACATTAGATAATTGCAGCAGATAATTTATTAACTTTGAGTACAGACATCAAACACTACAAAAAGTAAGGTAATTTATAAGCAATAAAGTTCGATGGTGGCATGCCGATTTGTCTCTGTTAAGATAGAAGCATGTAAATGGATGACCACAGTGAGGACTGAATCTACCAGCGCTAACCAATATATGTTACAATGGGCAATGGCTTGAAGGTGGCATTGAATAAAAAAATGAACGTCATCTAACACCTTGCGGCCATCTTATATCAAATGCATTACTAGTCATGTAATGAGGAGACTTCATACAGTGAACAACCTATTAATATAACAGGAAAATTGATGCTGAATATGGAGAGGATAATATGAACAGATATTCATCCTTCAAAGCTCCAACAAAATCGATTTAAAATGAAAAAAAAATAATGTGTCACAGATTTAATAGATATGCACAAGTAATACCTTTTTATGGAATCCGATCAGATGATGCAGAGCGTACAGAGGACACAAAACTTCCCTATCTGACAGATGATTTTGAAGAGTTGGTTCAAGAGTTGGTATGTTACGAAGAAGAGGGTTTTGTAGATGAAACAAGTAATGAAATTACAAAATGTTAAAATATAAAGTCATCTCATCTGTCCAATATAATAGAGCATGCACCCATCATTTCAATCCATCGACTCTCACCAGCAAGGCATTATGAAATCCCAAAGAGGATTTGGACTATTTGCAGATTTCCCTCCCATCGGCAGGAATAGGGTGTAAACAGTCCCGGGAGTGTAATATAGACCGTATACACGCCAATAAGAGGGTCGTCCTGCATGAAAGAGGCTCATGCAAGATACAAGCCCTTCCATTCAATGTTACAGGTGGTTGAATATAGCCAACCCGATTTGTAAGAGGGAGATGGCCATACTGATGGATTTGGCTTCAGGTAACAGGAACTGCTTTGCACAATGGCTTGATGTGTAGTGAGAAAGCTTATAGAGAGCTATTTTCGTGACGGTATGAGCAGATGGATCTTTGGAAGGGCCGGTTCGATGCAGAATGTTGAAATGCAAGCTCTCGAATGAGCTATGGAGAAGGCGGTGGAGAAGATCACCCGTTCTCCATAGGATACAAAAACCAAAAGGTCTGTTTGAAAGTCGTCTGTGTTTACAATGCAATGAAGACGTTGTACAAATGGCAGCTGCATGCACTAACAGTACAATACCGCCAGTCAGAGAAACTAGCTTTCGAATGTATTCACGCACTTCATATACGAAGGTCGACTACTCTTAACCAAGCATTGCTTATGTCACATCATACCCAGTAATACAATGCAATACACCCCTAACCGAGAATCCAAACAGGCCCACCTATTTGAGAACCCCTATGATATCCTAAGTGTTGGGTAGAGATTTAGGTGGGATCAACCGTTGTGGGAATGGAGTCATAGGCTTATACTCTTGTTTCAGTTACATCTAATATGGGGTGTGGCTAGGCTTATCATCACCCATAGATTCTTCCGAGTCTTTAAACTTATCATCCCTCATCGAGATGCTCTTGCAAATTGTTTTTCTACTTCTAAAAGTGATGATGGTTTGGCTTACTCCACATATTAAGTAGAAGAGTTGGGGTCAATTATCTCACATCAAAGTTTTAGGTTAGGTATAGGTTGGGATGGAAGAGTTCCCTTCTCCTTAACATCTAATTGTGACTCTAATCTTTGAATGGATGATGCAAACATCCCTAATGAGCTTTTAATATCTTGGAATATTTGCATGGCATTCTGATTGAATTGTTCTTGATCTCATTCATGAACCATTGAACCGGATCCTCTTAGGTCTTATTTGGCATTAAAAATAAGATAAGAATCAAAGGAAGAGGCCCTTGAGGATTCTTATTAGTGTTAGTCGTTGGTCCATTCCTCCAAATGAGATTTGGGTAGTTTAACCAACTACAATTGTACGTGTTTAAAATTGAAGCACTAAAAGGTCGTTGATAATTGTTCATGGCATTAAATTTCTTATGTAACAGCTCTTGGAACACAGGAATTGCGGGACACTCTAGTGTCAAGTGCAAGTTATTACACAAATATTGTAAAAAATTTCAATGGTCTCATTGGGTTTGATCGTTTCTACTTTATTCAACTCCCTAGCTTCAACTTTTCTTGTGAGGCTAGCGACCCTAGCATTAACATCGTCTTCTTCTCTTAAGACATAAATTCCTCCTTCTTCCTTGGGCTGAGTTGACTTAAGATTGGTCGACTTTCTCGAAATATCCCTAGATTGCACGTTTTCAAATAACATATCAAAATAGTCCCACGCATCATCTGGATCCTTGTTCATAAACTCCCCATTGAACATCATATCCGTAAGTGCTATAGCTGATAGCGGCTTTATGTTGTCAAATTTTGTGGTGCCAAAAACACTATCTGTGTCTTGTGTAGCATGAGTGTGTGTGTGTGTGTGTGTGTGTGTGTGTGTGTGTGTATGTGTGTGTGTGTGTGTGTGTGTATGCTCAAGGCACTACATCACAAATTTTCAAGTTAAGAATGAGGCTCTACTTCAAGACATGCAAGGTCAAGTGCATTGTCCACTCCTGTAAACTTCAATGATCAGAGTCTTTCATAGAGCTAGAGCAAAAGACAAGTTCTTGCTCAAGACTCAAGTACAGTTCAAGACTCAAGATAGTGTACAACTGAAGATAAAGTTTTCAAGTTCTAGAAGATCTCAAGTTCAAGCTACATCAAGTGTAGAGATCACAAGCTTCATAATCTTCAAAGGTCAACTATCTTCTAAAGAAATGAAGTCTCAATATTCATACTTCACTTTCAAGGTATGATTGACCTTAGATTGACCTTAGGGTAGGTCATTTTATATACATAAGTCAAATTGAATCACTTTGTAAGTATTTTGACTGTTCTAAGACTAGTCTTAGACTCTATTCGAATAGTCCTAGCACTAGCTCGACCAGTCTTAGAAATTCCAGGACCAGTTATATGTTAGTTGTAATTTTTTAGAATTTTCTTGTTCAGTTACAACCAGTCCTGGAGACTGCTCGACCGGTCGTGTGAACAGTACATGACTCGTTCACGGCCAATCTTGCAACTACGACTCAAACTCTAGCGACTAAATCAAACTGCCTTCGACCGGTCGTGACATGGACAGCCTTCGACTGGCCCTGGACATCCTTCGACAAGTCATGGAACAGGTTTATCTAATCGTGCTCAAAAATTCAAAAATCCATTTCTCCTATGACTAGTCGTAGTGTCCATAGGACCAGTCGTAGATGAGTTTCTACAACTATAAATAGACAACGAATTTCAGAGTTTAATACTTCAATTCAAGAAAAATCAAGGCATCACTCTGAGATAAGTTTGTGTTCTTTTTAAGCTACATTGTGCATATTTAATATTCTCTTTTGTTAGCATCGTTGATTTGACTTTGTTTCTGTATTCTAATTTGACTTGAAAGAGGAATTGCTGTATTCCTTCTTCTTAGAATCAAAATCAAATAAAGCTTGCCCAACTGGTTTAATTTAAAATTAATTAGAACCTAGAACCATTGTAAAGTGAGTATTGGACATTGAACTTCTATATTCGAACTTCTACTCAGACTTGGTTTTTTCGGGCTACAACAAAATGAGAAATCCAGGTATTTTACATTAGTGTAAATTTCTTTCTTTTGGTTTTGTTTGAGATTAAGCCAGAAAAATCTCAATCTTTTGGTTATTTGGGGGAAGCCAGAAAACTCAGAAGAGAGGTTTTTTTAATTGTATAAGCCCACTGAAAGATACAATTGTAAGGGTTTTAGGTGATCCTGAGAAAAAACTATTTGATTAGTGAACGCTAATATCCCCTATGTGAGGATATTAGGAGTGGAGTAGCAAGCTGTATGGTTGTTGTTTAATAGTTGGTGAACACACAGGCAAACTACTATAATTCTTTGTGTTTTGTGGATGTGTGATTTATTTTTCCTATATTTTATTATTCAGAATTATGGGATGTATATGTGGATGTGAATGTTGTAAATTTACATTTCAGGCATTGTGGAGAATGTTGTAATAATTTAGATTTAAATTCTTACGATTCATTTCTTTTTATTTTCCTCTTCAGTTTGAGAATTTGATACTCATCGTTCTAGTAAGGTTGTCCTGCCATAAACCCTTGGTTTTTATGGTGTAAGGTTGTCCTTAGAACAACATTTGTATCAATATCTCAATACTAGAATTTGAGGCTACTTTATATTCCTGCATTGTGAATTGCCTTCCTTTATTTAGCTATCGTATACTTTAATTCTGCTACGTATTTTAAAATAATAATAATAAAATTGGCATAGTCCTATTCACACCCCCCTCTAGGACATATAACTTGGCCTTTTCAAGTGGTATCAGAGCCTAATAGCTCGTTTTAATTATTTTTATTTGGATTTATTTCCTGAGATAATCGATCTAAGCTATATATAAGATGTCAAATTTTGATAGCCTTTCGGTCACTAGGCCTCCACCTTTCGATGGCACCAATTATGCCTCTTGGAAAGCCAGGATGAGGATTTTCCTTAAATCTATGGATGAAAGTGTGTGGCTAGCCACAGTGAATGAATGGACCCCTCCTACCACTGAAGTAACTGGTATCGATGGATCAAAATTAATGAGAATTACACCTTGTTTCTCTTGGACCACACTTCAGAAAAGTGAAAGTAGTGCAAATGCAAAAGCATTAAATGCTATCACTTGCGCACTATCACCAGATGAATTCAAAAGAATTATATCCTGTGATTCCGCAAAGCAAGCTTGAGATGTATTAGAAATGACACACGAGGGAACATCAATTGTTAAGAAATCTAAAATTCAAATCCTCATAACCAAATCTGAAGAAATACGTATGGAAGAAAATGAAATGTTCATGGATTTCTATACAAGATTAAATGACATTATGAACTCTATGTGGGGTCTTAGTAATTAAATCTCAGAAAGTAAAATTAGTGCAAAAATACTACGCTCACTTCCTAAACGGTTCAATTCTAAGGTTACTGCAATCCAAGAACTTCATGATACGGACAATATGAGGGTAGAGGAATTAGTCAGGTCTTTAAAGACTTATGAGTTAACTTTTAAAGCTCCAAAAGGTAAATCTATTGCCCTTAAATCTTCTAAAAATAGTTTTCAGAAAAATAATAATAATTCTGATTTAGAAAACTCTGAAGATGACATAGCCCTTTTAGCGAAAAAGTTTTACAAAATTTTTAAAAGTAAAAAGAGGGTTGATTTTTAAAAATCGAATGATAAGAAGAAATCTAAACCCAAAACATGAAAATCATTAAAAGACAATCAGTGTTACAACTACCATGAATATGGGCATTTAGCAAACAAGTATCCTAAAAAGAACAAATCCAAAAAGAAGGGTATGTTGGCTACTTGGGATGAATCCTCTAATTTTGAAGCCTCTTCTTAATCAGAAGACTCTGAAACCCAGTTGGGTAGTGAAGTTAAAGCCCTTATGACTCTAGTCAAATTCACTTTTTTAGATAATAATGATTCAACCAATGAAGAAAATCTGAATAGTGATTGTGAAAATGAACATGATCTTCAAGATGCTTATAATGCCCTATACAAGGAAAGTTGTAAAATTGCTATGAAACTTAAACTTCAAAAAGAAAAAATTTTAAAGCTTAAAGAAAATTTTGAGTCTCTTATTTTAGAAAAATCTCATATTTTAGATTGTTTTGAAAAGACTAAATGCGATTTAGAATTCAAAACCTCCCTAATTAAAAATCTTAAATCTGAAAATGAAAAACTTAAACTTGAAGTCTCTTCACTTTTGAGTTTAAAGGATATATGGAGGTATGCCCAAGGAAATCCAAAGTTAAAAAAACTTTTATCTGGATCAAGAAAATGTGACGACCGATCTGGTTTGGGCTACGATAAAAACATTCCTCCTAAATAGAAGAATACTTCTCCCAAGTTTGTAAAAGGAGAGACCTCAAACTCAAAATGAAAAAGTACAAATCAATATTTTACTAAAAATGTGAAAACTTTTTAAAAACCTAAAAGTAACTATATCAATTATAAAAATTAGAACCAAAATCTTTTAGCTGAAAAAATAGTTGATTTACTCAAGGAGCTTTTAAAATCTAACTCAGTAGGTCACTCTTACAATAAATACAAACAAAATAAGACCAACTATACTCCTAAACCCAAAACAGTTATGAAATGGGTTCCTAAGGTTACTTGTTTGGTTTCCCACACGGCTTTCAAAGATCCAAGCCATTCAAAGTGGTACGTAGACAGTGGATGCTCAAGACATATGACTGGTGATAAAGGTCTATTCACCGACCTCAAAGACATGGCTGATGATTCAGTCACATTCGGTGATGGCAGCAACTGCAAGATTATGGGCCAAGGTATAGTTCAACTCTATAACCTTCCTTAGTTTAAAAATGTTTTATATGTTGAAGGGTTAAAACACAATCTGTTAAGCATATCTCAAATATACGATAACAATCATAGCGTAAAATTCTCTAACTAAGGTTGTGAAATTCTAAATAATAAGGGTTCAGTAATATTAACTGGTCATAGAACTTCTTAAAATTACTATATTGTTAGTGTATCCAGCTCATCCAGTCAATCGTGTTACATGGTCCATACAAATGAGACTGAGTTATGGCATAAACGTCTTGGACATGTACATTACCGAAATTTTGTATAGATTGAGCAAAAGAGAACTGATAAGAGGTCTACCTAAATTACAGAAAGTAGATAAAATATGTGGCGAATGCCAGATTGGCAAGCAAACAAGGAATCTTATAAAAAGGTGAACTTCAATGCCACATCAAGACCACTCAAGCTTCTCCATATGGATCTTATAAGACCTACTAGGACGGAGAGTCGAGGTGGTAAAAAATATATTTTGGTAATCGTGGAAGATTTTACCAGATTTACATGGGTAGTCTTCTTAAGGATAAATCAGAAATCTTGGAAGAAGTAAAAAGGATTCTCAAACGGATTCAAATAGAAAAAGGTTCTCAAGTCAGTAAGATTCGTAGTGATCATATATCTGAATTTGAGAATATCAGTTTTGAGAAATTCTGTAGCAATCAGGGGATATCGCATGAATTCTATGCAGCTAAAACACCATAACAAAATAGAATTGTTAAAAGAAAAAATAGAGTGCTTCAAGAAATGGCTAATGTAATGTTGAATAGTATGAAGTTATCTAAAAATCTTTGGGCTGAAGCCGTAAATACTGTTTACTATATAATTAACCGAGTTTATACAAGTAAATCTACTAATAAAAAAGCTTATGAAATGTGGTTCGATAAGAAGCTTACTGTCAAATACTTTCAAGTTTTTGATAGCAAGTTCTATATTTTACGTGACTGTGAAAATCTGGGTAAGTTTGACACTAAAAGTGATGAAAGGATCTTTTTAGAATACTCTTTAAACAGTCGCATATCGAGTACTGAAAAAGAGGACCGATGTGATTCAAGGGTCCATCAATGTGGTCATTGACGATCACTTAAATACACATGCCTCAAGTTCAGATAATGATGAAGCTCTCTTAATTGACAAACCAGATACTTCATCAAATCAAACTAACTCTGAACTGAGGACTGTCAAAGATCATCCAACCACTCAGATTCTTAGAAACCCTCTCACTGGTGTTCGCACTTGTAAACAACTTGAAGATATGTAATTATGTATGTTTTACATCCCAGATAGAACCGGCTAACTTGAAAGAAACCCTTACTGACGAAAACTGGATAGTTGCGATGCAAGAAGAGCTTAACCAATTTGTTAGAAATGATGTTTGGTATCTTGTTCCTAGACCTAAAGATAAACATATTTTTGGTACTAAGTGGATTTTTAAAAATAAGTCTGATGAACTTGGTAATATAATTCGAAACAAGGCTAGACTAGTGTACAAGGGTTCATTCAAATTGAAGGTATCGATTATGATGAAACCTTTGCCTTAGTAGCTCATCTTGAATCAAACAGACTATTTATATCTATTGCATGCTTTAAAAAATTTAAAATTTATCAAATGGATGTAAAGAGTGTCTTCTTAAATAGTGACCTACATAAAGAAGTGTATGTTGAACAACCAATGGGTTTTGAAGACCTTAAGAACACTGATTATATCTATCACCTTAAAAAGGCTCTCTATGGTTTAAAACAAGCTCAAATTGACTAAGTTTTTACTAAGTTATAATTTTCAAATGGGAACTGTTGATAAAACTCTTTTTGTTAAAAAACATAATGATCATATCTTAATTATACAAATCTATATGATGATATTATTTATGGATCTACCTGTACTAACATGACGGTTGAGTTTATAGATTTAATGAAATCCAAGTTCGAAATGAGTATGGTTGGGGAATTGAACTATTTCCTTGGATTGCAAGTAAAACAACAACCTGATGGTATTTTCATTTCTCAGACTAAATATGCTTTGAACTTAATCAAAAAATTCGAATTTGAGAATGGTAAGAATTTTGATACTCTTATGAGTACAACCTTAAGACTCTTAAAAGGCTCTATAGGTAAAAATGTGGATCCTAAATTATATCGTAGTATGATTGACAGTTTACTATATTTAACTGCTAGTAGACCTGATATTTCTTTTAGTTTTGGTATTTGTGCTAGATATCAATTTGATCCTAAAGAGTCACGTTTAACTGCTGTTAAGCGGATTATACGATATGTCGCAAGTACAGTAAATATGGGTCTTTGGTATCCACATGAGACTAGTGTCCAGTTAGCTGGGTACTCAGATGCTGATTGGGCTAGTAATATTGATGATAGAAAATCAACCAGTAGTGGTTGTTTCCATATTAAAAATTGTTTAGTTTCTTGGTTTAGCAAGAAGCAAAGTTCTATATCGCTCTCTACCATTGAGGCTGAATACATCGCAACTAGAAATGTATGTACTCAGCTTGTTTGGATGAAACGTATATTAAGCGAATATGGAATTGCATGTTCACTCCCCAAGTGCAGGGTTGTGATGTAGTAATAACTCAGTAAGACCGAGGTCGAATCCCAAGGGACTGAAACTTGTGCGTATTCTGAAACTAACTAGAACTAGAACTAGAATGAGATGAAATTTAAATCAACTAGAAATTAAGGAATAATTGTAAAACTATTATCTAAAACTTAGGAGATATCAGAGAAGGAACTAGGGATTCAGAGGATCCACTTGTAGAGATCAGGGAGAACTTATGCTTGCATCAAAAATCATGGAAATTACTGAACTGCCGTTGATCTAGTTTTCAAAGAGATGAAAGGTGTATGAATTAGAATGGATTCCATCACCAAACTATGCCCAGGAGACTATGATAAACAATAGAATTAAACTAATTGCCAACCAATCAACATGTATGAAGTTAGGAAGGGTACCGTCATCCGACCATGCCTAGGAGACTATGGTGAACAACAGGGCTTCCTGACGTCATAAACATAAGAGGAAAAGAACATACTCAAAGCCATTGCAGACCCATTGTAATTTCAGTCACAACAGACCATTAAAGACTAAAAACATGCCATTAATTAAACTATAATTAAAATCAGATCAGTCTTAAACAAAACGCAAGTAAAAAGTTCCCATCACGCTACAAGCTTCACATCTCAGCCCTAGCTAAGAGGTTTAGCCGCACATGAGTGGACAAAAATCCAAAATAAACTAAAAGAAAAAAAAAGAAGAAAAGAAAGAAAAAGAAAAGAAAAAGAAAAAGTCTCTCTCTCCTCCTCTCCCACGTCCAAGCTCACTCCCAGGCTGAATGATCCCCCTTCCCGCTGAAGATCTCTTGCTTTTATATCAACTAGAGTCAGTCACCGCACAAGGAGGTCGGCTGGGTCTTTCGCACAACCGGCGGTGCGTAGCTTTTACGCACAACAACAAAAAAAACTACGCTGGTTTCTTGATGGGCTCCACTCCTTCCACTGCTGATGAAATCCACTCTGTCCACAACATTAACCTCGAAAAATCAGGTGGGAATCACTGTTTTTAGATCAACTTCGGTGTGGTCCATGGATATTTTTGTTGCACCGTCAATTCGATTTTTGAATGGATGAGATCTCATAATCTTGAATTCTTCAAATTCTATCAGCTAGGCCTTAGTAAGCTAGACCATGGGAGCCTAACAGACGGTCCAGATTCAACCGTTGATTCCTGATGGTGGCCCACAACAATTTTTCGTAAGCTCTGTTGCGAAACAGAGCTTGCGCAGGATGCTGTGATGATAGTGCGGCCCATGCTCCTCGTTGGTTGGAAAATCCACCCCGTCCATTGTATTTTTGGCGAAAAATTGTCTAGGCAGGACAATCCCCGTTTGATTTCGATGTGAACCATGCGATCTTTGTTCCTGCCGTCCATTCCTGCGGTTACATGTAATCTGCCTCTGTGTGTGTGCATGAGATCAAATGGCCACCTAGGCGAGGTTGATATCTCCCCTCTGGACACCTTGGGCGGTCCAGATCATCGATACAAATGATGGGTGGGCCCCACTGAACAAAACCGGTGGCGTGCGCAAAGACGCTGGGGAAGAAAAGAAGAAAAAGAAAAAGAAAATCTTTTAAGAAAGTGTCGGTCAGCGGCACTAACCGACCTTGGGATTTCTTGTGCACATCCAATGCACGTGCACAATGTGCATGCATAGTGTACACGTGGGGTCCACGATGATGTGTACACAAGATCCGCTCCGTCCATCCATGTAACGCCCGTGAAAAATCCATACTTGGGCTCGAGTACCAACTCGACCCGAAATTGCGTAGAATTCATTCCTTTAGAAAATGTGACTAGGTTAGCTAGTGCAACGTTGGAATAGCTGGGAAATGGTCCCTGATCGCTTTAAATACGTTCTACGAGGCCCGAAGCGAGTGGAACCAAGGGTGCTATAATGCTCTAAAGCCTCGGATCAAACTCTAAGCCGGTTTGTTCTCGGGACCTCCTTGAAACTTTGTATTGGATCTAGACCGCGCGTCGAAAGTCCGATACCTCCTATCTTAGACCGTTAGGACCGTCTAGCTGGGCTTGACACTCATTCCAAAAATCAAGTCAAACCGATGATCACAGGCTATTTCATTGAGCCCGGACCGAAGAGAGTGTGAATAGGGACATAGTTGGAATTTCAAATTCAAATCTGGCACACAAATTTGACGCATCAGTATTAAGCATTCTGACCGTCAGAATACAGCCAAATTACACCCTTGGATCAGGAAAAATATCTATTATATATCACGGGACTTATAGGCCTGATCTTGGTGCGGTGACCGTTAAACTGAAACTGGGCCGCCACGTGCGATCTGGGAACCCAACCGGTCTGAAAACTGGATGTATGCTAGATCTAGTATGCATGAGCTTAAATCCGACCGCATCTGGCCTGGGGACCTCCAGAAATGCCCTTTTGGACCGAAACGGCCCCGATTTGGTTAGGCACCAAGTAAACATTGTTCCCAAGCCTATTTTGGAAATGTTTTAGGCTATAAAAGGGGTTGAAACCCTCACTCCTCTCTCCCATCCGAATTTGAGAGAAGCCCTAGCTTGGGAGAGAGAAAAAGAGTGAGAGATTGTGAGAGAGTGGGAGAGTTCTTCCCGCCACTTGTGCTACGTGTTGCACATGCTTAAGCAACACTCCTCTACCGCTTTTCCGGCGATTCCACCGCAATCCTAGGTAAGTAAAAACCCTAAATAGATGTTGATTTGAGTTTTCCTTGTTTCCATAGCGATGTAGCTTATGGATCTTATGTATTAGGCTCCTTACTCGCCGTAGACGAAGCATATACACTCCGCTTCAATTCCCGAGTCTACAAGACACTAGGTGAGGATTTTAGACGCTTTGATTGACGGTTCCCAACGCTTTCAATGTCGTTTAATAGTAGATTCTTGACGGAATCGCCGTTTGACATGTACAAAATGCTCTCTGTTTCCCGTTTCGTAAGCTAACGAAGAATATGAGACTTAGGGCATTTTAGTCATTTGTAGGAAGTACTGTTTGCATTCATATTTTGCTGATGTGATTGACATGGTTTGTTGTCGCATTAGGAAGTTAGGAATGCGTGCATAATTAGTTTGGTGAAGAGATTCGCCTAGTTGCACACTTTGGGTCGACATGCTATATGTAGACCTAAGTGTGTAGTGCATGTGTTTGTATAAATGCTTGTATTAGTATGTATTGAATTAAATGATGTTATTTGATACTTTGTGATTGATTTTTCAATTATTATGCCGACCTAAATGATTTTCTACATGTTGACAAAATGCATGATTTCATTACATGCATGGAATGTATGTGCTTGAGGATTTGCTTAAGTTGAATATGCATGGGAAGTATGCCGTGAAGATTTGCTTAAGTTGAATGTCATAACATGTGCTAACATGCTCACATGATGTATTTCAATTCCAATACCTTTTTATAGTGTTAATGTAATTCCATAGATGTGTGGGACTTGACTTAGTCCAGGCAGTCGGTAACCGAGCGAATTCGTGGCTGACTGGTCATAGCCACGAACGACGCGTCGATGAACGTGATTCGTGTTGAGAGTTGGCGGCAGTGGTTAGGCCACGCGAAGTGTTTTACGCACTTCATGTCGTTCAGCTTGAGATGCGATCGCGCTAGTCGAGCCCGTCAAGTAACCCGACTGGCCGATGTTTGTTCACCTTGTATGTATCATAACTGCTTGAACCTAGGGTACTGAACTTACCATTGTAAACCCTATTAACCGTGGTACCTTGATCCACGAAGACTCATGAGCCGGGCATGGTGGTATGGGACACCGTGGTCGAGCTGTCGGCCTACGCTGGGGCCACAAACCTCCCCGTAGTGACCAGTGAGCACCTTGACTCGTGAGCAGATTATGGTGGTATGAGACACTATATTCTAGCTGTCGGCCTACACTGATCAGGCGACGAGCCCTTTGTAGTGACCGCGAGCTTATTCTGAGTTCACGGGAGGCGACGACCCTTCCGTGCAGTAGAGTACAGTAAGCCTGTATTGATAAGGTGATGGGGGAGCGGTGCAACGAGTGCGAGCAACAGCCCTGGCAGCCCTTGCAGTGACCTACGAAATGTACATCGTATGAGATTACTAGGAGTGACGACCCTAGACAGGATCCGTGTTGGGATTGATACAAGGGAGGTACCTTAGTTTCCCAATCCTGCTGTTTGAATGGACTAATAACAACTTGGTAATCATATCACCATAGCATTGCATGTGCCTGGAAGATGTGGAGCACTCTAGGGAGTGTGGCATGCCGCGGTCGTAAGATGTTGCCGTATGAGGGTGATCGTCGGTGAGGGCATACATCACGTCATATCATCTTGCATTAACAACAGTATTAGGACTTGTCTGATTTACTGCTTTACTATTATCGCGTGATTGAATTGTGAACATGCTAATCTTTGCTCTATGATTCCACTGAGTTGATCACTCATTCCCACGTTACGGGATGGTGTTTGCAACACCCACCAGACCCTGTTGTAGTTGCAGGTGACGACGAGATCCAGGAGGTGGAGCCGGAGATTGACGAGGACCAGGATGAGTTCTCGTATATGCAGTATCATGACGGCTTCCCGTAGGCGACCTGGATCGAGGGGACATCAGTGGGACTTTTCTTTTTGAACATTATTCTTTTGTTATGTACATGTATATGAGACTCAGAGATGTAGTCATACTTTGGAGACAGTTGAGATTACTTTGTTTTTCCATACAGTGATATATATCTTGTTTAGTCTTCCGCTTGCTTTTATCACTGGATCTGAAGTATGAATTGCAGTTTTGGTATACTTTTACTCATGTGAATGCTTTAAATCAGACAACATCGAATCATAACCATTTTTGTTGCATAAGTGACGGTCTGGAACTCGGGAGTTGAGTTTATACACGACCCCCGATTTTCAGGGTGTTACAATCCATCCTGCCATATCATTTAAGCCATTGAGTCCAATTTTAAAGCATTTACAGGTACCAGGCGGACCCGAAATCAAGATTTTCGGGGCTGATCTATATATTGAGCCACTTTTAGAGAGATCCATCGGCTGAAATTCGACGTGTATGGTTAATTTATGATCCTAGGAGTATGTATGAAGTTTCGAGCTGAACGGATGATGAAAACCCTATGATCTTGCATTCTGCACTGGTTTCGGGCCATTTAAACTTTTGTTTCCTAATTTTCTCAGATCTTTTCCATGTACATTTCGTCGATCTTGATTCCCTAGAGTCCGTCTCATGCTTTGGTGAATTCTAAGCATCAAATCCATGCATTTAGCATCCTTTCTCAGTCCGTGCTCGTAAAGATACCCTGCATCAAAAACACGATTAAATCAGGCGTTCAACGGCATTATGTTCGTAAATCCAGGTAATAAATGGGGTCTGGTATGCAATATTTGACCCTTAACACAACCCCCAACTAGCATTTTGCTAGTCCCGAGCAAAGTATGCGAAAAATAAGTTGAGACTTATATAAAAATATCTGTAAAGCCGAATGATTTTTAAGAAATAATCTAGGTACTAGAATTCTGAGATTCATGACTGTTGGGTTTTACTTTCTCATGGACTCAAGCGCACAATAAATTTCTTAGTCAAGCTCAAAATATTAATCCACCAATCAGAAAAATCTTAAACATTGAGGTTCATGGTTGTATAATCTAATCTCAACTTACCATCATTAACATTCACTTCTCTATTTCAGGATGTCATTGGTAACCAGCAAGAGAATTTATGAAAATAAAAATTTGCCTCACAGATCTTCTTGTCATTCTTTCAACTTTTAATTTTTTTCATTAGAAGTACATTAAGAAGGGGAATCAAAGCCTCACCTATAGGGAGCAAACCTATGGTAAGGACTGTACACCCAGACCTTTTTCACATATCATTCATGGAGAATTAACTCCACACCTATAGGGAGCAATCCTATGGTGAGGATTATTCGCCCAAATCTTTCCAAAGGTTTCTTCTTTTCTTTAATTGATCATGATGGGTAATTTTCAAACGGGTTCCTTACATGCTTAGTGATTACCAAATTAACCCTTCAATATCAAACTGAACACTTAATGTGGAAGCGAGATGTGACATGTGAAAGCATGACTCAATCAATGTTTATAACTTCCAATCATGGATTAATGTTTTGATCTTAATTGTGAAATCTAACAGATAACTAAATTCAAGAGTCGTAAAATTACCAACATCACGTAGCTTGAACTTCTAAATCCAGGATATCCATCAAAATCACTTCGAATTCATAAGAATTCCCAGAAAAATTTAAAAAATTTCACAATTTTTTTTTTTTTTTACAATTTTTGCTCAAGACTAACAAAATACTGATTAGGTAACCTAATCCCCCACCCCCAACCTAAAATCTACATTGTCCTCAATGTAAAAGATATGGACATGCAATGCACATGGAACAACGTAAGTAAAGTGATGGGAAGATAGTACCTGGATAACGAATCAAGAGAGATTTTCTACGAGATCACAGTATGGAAGCTGGTTAGCACGAGAGAAAAAGAAAAATAAAAATAACGAAAATAAAATCTTACCTATACTACTTTCGCAGGTGCTCTCGATTGTATTTAGCGTATGCAATAAGCCTTTAAACCCCTAAGTTACCCCTAGTGGACGAGTTGTAGTCTCGTGAGGGTTTGCAGTAATATTACCCACAAACATTGACTATCTAACTAAACAAAAATGAAATGAAATGGAATAAAAAGACTGGGTTGCCTCCCAGGAGCGCTAAATTTACCGTCTTCAGCCAGACAAATAAAGCAACTACCCTAGTCTTATGAAAGCGATAAACCTACCTATACCTCCATCAGATTAGGAGATCAGTCCTGGTAAACAGGAGCAATCAGAGGCATGGACATGTCCTCTAAATCAAATGCCTCGACAAATGGCTTTAATCGATGTCTATTGACTTTAAACTCCTTACCATTTTTGGGATCTTTTATCTCGACGGCCCCATGAGGATAAGCAGTGACAACAATGTAAGGGCCGGTCCAACGAGATCGAAGCTTACCCGGAAAGAGATGTAGTCGAGAATCGTACAAAAGGACTTTCTGACCTGGCGTGAATGATTTTCTTAAAATATGTTGATCATGAAACGCCTTCATCCTGTCCTTGTAAATTCTTGAGTTCTCATATGCATCGTTCCGGATTTCTTCAAGTTCATTTAATTGAAGTTTGCGTAACGAGCCAGTGTTGTCCAGATTGAAATTTAGAATTTTGATCGCCCAGTATACTTTATGTTCCAATTCCACAGGCAAGTGACAGGCTTTCCCATAGACAAGTCTAAAGGGAGATGTTCCAATAGGAGTTTTGAAAGCAGTACGGTACGCCCATAAGGCATCGGTCAATTGGATTGACCAATCCTTACGGTTAGGGTTAACCGTTTTCTCCAGGATATGTTTGATCTCCCTATTAGAAATCTCAGCTTGTCCACTTGTCTGTGGATGGTATGGGGTGCTCACCTTATGAGCGATACCGTATTTCTTCATTAAACTCTCAAATGGTCTATTACAAAAGTGTGAGCTCCCATCACTAATGATGGCTTGAGGCGTTCCGAACCGCGATAGGATATTTTTCTTCAAAAATTTAATAACCGTGCGATGGTCATTTTTACGGCACGGAATTGCTTCGACCCATTTAGTGACATAATCTACGGCGAGCAAAATATACAGATTTCTAAATGATTGGAAGAATGGTCCCATGAAATCAATGCCCCAGCAATCAAATGCTTCAATGATAAGGATGAGATTCAAAGGCATCATATTTCGACGGGACAATGCTCCTAATTTTTGACAACGCTCACAAGCTTTGCAAAACTCATGAGTGTCCCTGAACATAGTGGGCCAGTAGAAGCCGCACGGTAAAAACTTGGCCGTAGTCTTTTTAGCAGAAAAGTGACCACCACAGGCTTGTGAGTGAGAGAAGGAGATGACACTCTGATGCTCATCGTCTGGCACACATCTCTTTAAGATTTGGTCTGGAAAATATTTAAACAAATATGGATCATCCCAAAAAAAGTTACGCACCTTGGTAAAGAATTTCTTCTTATCTTGTGACGTCCAGTGTGTCGGTATTGCACCTGTAGCAAGATAATTAGCAATATCAGCGAACCATGGTGAATGGGAGACTCTAAATAGTTATTCATCAGAGAACATGTCATTGATATGGGTCACCTCAAGGGAATCAGAGGTATTAAGGCGAGAAAGGTGATCAGCCACTACGTTCTCTACTCCCTTTTTGTCTTTAATTTCTAAATCAAATTCTTAGAGTATAAGGATCCATCGTATTAGGCGGGGCTTAGAATCATTCTTGGAAAGAAGATACTTAAGTGCCGCATGATCTGTATAAATAATGATCTTGGATCCGATCAGGTAGGACCAAAATTTGTTCAAAACAAACACTACGGCTAAGAGTTCCTTTTCCGTGGTTGAATAGTTCACTTGGGCAGGATTTAGAGTCCTACTTGCATAGTGAATGACATAAGGCCGCTTATCTTTTCTTTGGCCTAGAACCGCTCCAAGAGCATAATCAGAGGCGTCGCATATAAGTTCAAAAGGAATACTCCAGTCGGGTGGCTACATGATAGGTGCAGTGGTTAACATGCCTTTAAGCTTAGTGAAAGCTTCTTGACATTGCTCAGTCCACTCGTATGGTGCATCCTTTTGAAGAAGATTACATAAAGGATGAGAGAGGAGACTAAAGTCCTTTATGAATCGTCTGTAAAACCCTGCGTGTCCTAAGAAGGATCGCACATCTCTGATGTTCTTGGGTGGAGGTAGGTTAGAGATAAGATCAATTTTTGCCTTATCTACCTCGATTCCTTTGGACAAGATGATATGCCCAAGGACAATTTCCTTTTGAACCATAAAATGACACTTCTCCCAGTTAAGTACCAAATTTTTTTCTTCACATCTTTTCAGCACACATTTAAGACTTGCTAAGCACTTGCTGAAAGATGAACTGAAAACAGAGAAATCATCCATGAAGGCCTCTAAATATTTTTCCACCATGTCAAAAAAGATACTCATCATACATCGCTGAAAGGTGGCAGGGGCATTGCATAACCCGAATGGCATCCTTCTGTAAGCAAAGGTGCTATAAGGACATGTAAATGTGATCTTTTCCTGATCCTCAGGGGCGATTTCAATCTGATTATAACCTGAATACCCGTCAAGGAAATAATAATAGGAATGACCAGCTAGCCTTTCCAGGATTTGATCAATGAAGGGCAAAGGAAAGTGGTCTTTCCTTGTGACAGTATTAAGCTTCCTGAAGTCAATGTACATTCTCCAACCAGTAGTAACTCTGGTTGGCACGAGTTCATTATTGTCATTGGCTACGATGGTGATCCCGAACTTCTTAGGAACCACCTGAGTTGGACTCACCCATTAACTATCGGATATGGGGTATATGATCCCCACTTCCAATAGTTTGAGAACCTCAGCCTTAACCACTTCCTTCATGTTTGGATTCAGTGTACGTTGTGATTGCCGAATAGCCTTTGCATTGTCCTCAAGATATATTGTGTGAGTACAAATCGATGGGTTAATTCCTTTGAGGTCCGCTATCGTCCATCCAAGAGCTCCCTTATGCTCAATGAGAGTAGATATGAGCATACTCTCCTGTTCTTTTTCCAGGTGGGCAAAGATCACCACCGAGTATGTCTCATCTTGACCTAAATAAACATATTTTAAATCAGAAGGCAAAGGTTTTAAGTCAAGCTTCGGTGGCTTAAGGTTAGACGGTAGAGGCACTACATCAGTTTGGGGCAACTCTTCAATTTGTGGCCTCCACCGGTTAACTTCAAGTACCGGTGTAGTATCCAGAATGGCACATGTCTCCCTAATTATATCATCATCAAGATCATGAGATTGGGCCAGGAACGTCTCTAGAAGATCAGAGGATAAGGTGAGAGGCGTTCTATCTTCCACAAAAGAATCAATCATGTTAACATCGTGGAAATCGTCATCATCCTCTGAGTTGCTGCCGTTATTGAAAAAGATATTCGATTCCAATGTCAAATTTCTAAAGGACATAGTCATGACACCATTCCTGCAATTGATAATTGCATTTGAAGTGGACAGGAATGGGCGACCAAGAATGACGGGAATCTGAGTGCTCGTGTCGTTGATGGGTTCGGTGTCCAAGATGATAAAATTAACAGGGTAATAGAATCTATCAACCTGGACCAACACATCCTCGACGATCCCTCTTGGTACACGAACAGAACGATCAGCAAGTTGTAGTGTGGTTCGAGTAGGTTTTAATTCACCCAAACCTAACTGTTGGTATACCGAATAGGGAATTAGATTGAAGCTTGCTCCTAAGTCAAGAAGTGCGTGATCAATTCGATAGTTCTCGATTACACATGATATGGTTGGGCAACCGGGGTCTTTGAATTTTTGCTGCACATCTTGTTTCAGGATGGCACTCACTTTCTCAGTCGAGGAGATCTTCTTTTGAACACTTTTTCGTCGTTTGGTAGTGCATAAGTCCTTTAAAAATTTAGCATATAAAGGAATCTGTTTTACAATATCAAGCAGAGGAATGTTGACTTTCACTTGTTTCAATACCTCTAGAATATCCTAAGAGTTAGAGAGACGTTTTGGTTCAACCAACCGTTGGGGAAACGGAGCAACTGGCTTTTCTAGAGGTTCCGATTCAAATTTTTATGGGGCGCCACTAGATCCATCATTGTTGTCCTCTTCTAGTTCTTGAGGCTTTTCGGGCCTAACCAGAAGGGTTTTATCAATAACCTTCCCACTCCTAAGAGTGGTGATGGATTTAGCGTGCCCCATTTGATTTGAAGAGCTGGGATTACCTGTCTCGTATTGCGGTTTAGGATTGGGGATTGGTTGTGCAGGAAGCATCCCCTTTTCTATAACCGTCATACATGAATCTATCTTTTGTATGAAATTCCGCATTATCTTCGTCAGCTCTTGCATAGAATTTTGAGCCGGTTCTTCTTGAGGTCTCCCCTGATTTGGATTTTAATTGAAGAAACCTTGAGGGGTAGTAGTTTGTCTGTTCCTCCAACTAAAATTCGGATGATTTTTCCAGCAAGGATTGTACGTATTAGAGGGTGGTTCATTGAAAGGTCTTTGATAGTTATTTACGGCATTAGATTGTTCATTCAATACTTCTCGAAAGGCATGTATTGAAGGACAATTTTCAGTAGTATGAATGTTGCAATCACAAATACCGCAAACACTTTCGTTAACCTTTTCCTTCCTTCCATGGCCTCAAATTTTCTGGTGAGATTGGCCACCTTAGCATTAAGATCATTATCCTCTTTTAGGAGATATATTTCTCCTTTTTTCCTTGAATGAGTTGACCTAGACGTAGTGTTCGTCCTTGGATAATAGTCTCATGATTGTATTTTTTCAGCAAGACTATCGAGGTAATCCTATACCTCGTCGACATTTTTATTGATGAATTCTCCGTTACACATTGTCTCGACCATTTGGCGCATGGAAGATGTTAGCCCATCATAGAAGAAATTCGTAATGCGCCATATTTCAAAGTCATGTTGTGGGCATGCATTAACCAGATCCTTGAACCTTTCCTAACATTGGAAGAATGTTTCATCTTCCTTTTGGGCAAAGTTCATGATTGGTCTCCTGAGGGTAATTGTCTTATGATGTGGGAAAAATTTCTTTATAAATTCCCTCTGCATATCATTCCATGTGCCAATGGATCTAGGACGCAGTGAATGTAACCACGTCTTGGCTTTTTCTTTCAAGAAAAATAGAAAGAGTTTCAGCCTAATAGTATCCTCAGATACATTAGGAAAGTATAAGGTGCCTATGATTTCATCGAACTCTTTCAGATGCAAGTATGGTTCTTCAGACTCAAGCCCATAGAACTTAGGAAGGAGTTAGATAATCCTTGGCTTGATGTCCATATGTCCTGTATTCTCAGGAAAAATCATGCATGAGGGCGTACTCACCCCCGCCGGTTGTAAATAATCTCGTAAAGTACGAGGTGGGGCTGCCTGATGCACCTCATTCTCATCATGTACTTCCTCAACCCTTGGTTGGGGTAGTGCTTGAGGTTGATTTTCAGCCATAACGTCCTCTAACTCAGGAGAATTCAAGTGGTGTCTAGTCCTGCGATAGACAGTCAACCCCTCAACTAATCCTCCTTCAGTCATGAGACGTCGAGTGTTGTCGCGTGCCCACTAGGGTATAAAACACACTCAGCCCTCAAATTCTAACTTAAACCTAAGAGAAAGGAAGAAGTAGAAATCTAGAAAATAAAAGGAAAAGATAGAAAGAAGTTACCAAATTTGAAGTCCTAGGTTAAGAACCTGTAGAATAAAATAAAATAAGTTAGTTTCTAAGAATAGAAAGTCCTAATTAAGAGTAAACTAATTTCTAGAGAAAAGAAAAAATTTCAAAGAAAGAAGAATTAGAAAGAGCTTACTAAATTAGAAGCTTCCTACAAAATAGAAAAATTGAGTTAGTTCTAAAAATCAGATAGAAGGAAGAATAGCAAGTTTCTAAAGTTAAAAAAATTTTCTAATAAGGAAAATAACTAAGCTTCTAAACCTAGAATTAAAATTTTCTAAAGAGAAAATCTAATCCTAAACTAATCCTAAAACAATTAATTTCAGAAAAACGTAGCCGTCAGTCCCCGACAACGGTGCCAAAAACTTGTTCACTCCCCAAGTGCAGGGTTGTGATGTAGTAATAACTCGGTAAGACCGAGGTCGAATCCCAAGGGACTGAAACTTATGCGTATTCTGAAACTAACTAGAACTAGAACTAGAATGAGATGAAATTTAAATCAACTAGAAATTAAGGAATAATTGTAAAACTATTATCTAAAACTTAGGAGATATCAGAAAAGGAACTAGGGATTCAGAGGATCCACTTGTAGAGATCAGGGAGAACTTATGCTTGCATCAAAAATCATGGAAATTACTGAACTGCCGTTGATCTAGTTTTCAAAGAGATGAAAGGTGTATGAATTAGAATGGATTCCATCACCAAACCATGCCCAAGAGACTATGATAAACAATAAAATTAAACTAATTGCCAACCAATCAACATGTATGAAGTTAGGAAGGGTACCGTCATCCGACCATGCCCAGGAGACTATGGTGAACAACAGGGCTTCCTGACGTCATAAACATAAGAGGAAAAGAACGTACTCAAAGCCATTGCAGACCCATTGTAATTTCAGTCACAACAGATCATTAAAGACTAAAAATATGCCATTAATTAGACTATAATTAAAATCAGATCAGTCTTAAACAAAACGCAAGCAAAAAGTTTCCATCACGCTACAAGCTTCACCTCTGAGCCCTAGCTAAGAGGTTTAGCCGCACATGAGTGGACAAAAATCTAAAATAAACTAAAAGAAAAAAAAAAGAAGAAAAGAAAGAAAAAGAAAAGGAAAAGAAAAAGTCTCTCTCTCCTCCTCTCCTATGTCCAAGCTCGCTCCCAGGCTGAATGATCCCCTTCTCGCTGAAGATCTCTTACTTTTATATCAGCTAGAGTCAGTCAGTGCACAAGAAGGTCGGTGGGTCTTCCGCACAAGCGGCGGTGCGTAGCTTTTACGCACAACAACAAAAAAACTGTGCTGGTTTCTTAATGGGCTCCACTCCTTCCACTGCTGATGAAATCCACTTCGTCCACGACATTAACCTCGAAAAACCAGGTGGGAATCACTATTTTTAGATCAACTTTGGTGTGGTCCATGGATGTTTTCGTTGCACTGTCAATCCGATTTTTGAATGGATGAGATCTTATAATCTTGAATTCTTCAAATTCTGTCAGCTAGGCCTTAGTAAGCTAGACCGTGGGAGCCTAACAGACGGTCCAGATTCAACTGTTGATTCCTGATGGTGGCCCACAACAATTTTTTACAAGCTCTGTTGCGAAACAGAGCTTGCGCAGGACGTTGTAATGATGGTGCAGCCCATGCTCCTCGTTGGTTGAAAAATTCACCCCGTCCATTATATTTTTGGCAAAAAATCGTCTAGGCAGGACAATTCCCTTTTGATTTCGATGTGAGCCATGCGATCTTTGTTCCTGCCATCCATTCCTGCGGTTACATGTAATCTGCCTGTGTGTGTGTGCATGAGACCAAACGGCCACCTAGGCGAGGTTGATATCTCCCCTCTGGACACCTTGGGCGGTCCAGATCATCGATACGGATGATGGGTGGGCCCCACTGAACAAAACCAGTGGCGTGCACAAAGACGCTGGGGAAGAAAAGAAGAAAAAGAAAAGAAAAAAAAAAACTTTTAAGAAAGTGTCGGTCAGCGGTACTAACCGACCTTGGGATTTCTCGTGCACATCCAATGCACGTGCACAATGTGCACGCATAGTGTACACGTGGGGTCCACTATGATGTGTACACAAGATCCGCTCCGTCCATCCATCCTGCCATATCATTTAAGCCATTGAGTCCAATTTTGAAGCATTTACAGGTACCAGGCGGACCCAAAATCAAGATTTTTGGGGCTGATCTGTATGTTGAGCCACTTTTAGAGAGATTCATCGGCTGAAATTCGACGTGTACGGTTAATTTATGATCCTCGGAGAATGTATGAAGTTTTGAGCTGAACGGATGATGGAAACCCTATGATCTTGCATTCTGCACTGGTTTCGGGCCATTTGAACTTCTGTTTCCTAATTTTCTCAGATCTTTGCCATGTACATTTCGTCGATCTTAATTCCCTAGAGTCCGTCTCATGCTTTGGTGAATTCTAAGCATCAAATCCATGCATTTAGCATCCTTTCTCAGTCCGTGCTCGTAAAGATACCCTGCATCACAAACACGATTAAATCGGGCGTTCAACGGCATTATGTTCGTAAATCCAGGTAATAAATGGGGTCTGGTATGCAATATTTGACCCTCAACATTGCACAAGATTCAATGGTCTTATATTGTAATAATTTTAATGCAATAAATATTTCAAAAAATTCAATCCAGCATTCATGTACCAAGCACATTGACATTAGGTTTCATTGCATTCGTGAATTAGTGAAAGAAAAAATAATATCTTTGGAATATGTTCCGACCGAGATTCAACTCGTCGACATTTTTAAGCTGCTCGACAAAAGTAGATTTAATAAATTGAAATTTAGTCTTGGTATGTGCAATCCAAATTGAATATTCATACATACTTGTATCATAGTGTATATATATTTGATAATTTATTGGTTTAAATTTTAAATTTTTATGTAAAATGCATATTTTAGTCGATAACGACCAGTCGAGGATGTACTCGACTAGTCGTGGCCCGACCGGTCGAGGACATCTCATGACCAGTCGTGTAGCATGGTGGGTCTTTTAAATTTTGGGGAAAAAATCATCTTTCTCATTCCCTACTTCCTCTCCAACCAGTCATGGCACGACTAGTCATACCCAACTGTTTCATTCTTCAAGGTTAGTTCATCATTTCAAGTTTTTCTTATAGATTCTCATGCAAATTAGTTCCTTTCCCTATTTGAAGTCATTTATTTCATGATTCCTTGAAAATTTTTGGGGTTTTTCCTCCAAAATATGATCTTAGTAAACCCCACTCTATCCTCTTTGCATCTTCTTGTTCATTTGTATTTCTTCTTGAAAATGGATGCTAGAGGGAAAAAGAAAACTTTCTGTGGTCCATCTTCTTCTAGATCTACTCCAATAACACGGCGCCACCTTTGGTCACCCGAAGATGATCCCTCATATGTGCAGGATTTACATTTACGCAATGTTATTGTTGAGCGATCTGTCGATCTTGACCACATTGCTCCTTTTGGTATTCTCTCACTTCTTCAAGCTGTAGGATGGGCTAACATCTTACATTGGGATGGGCCTGCATACTAGTAGTCTATTGCTCAGTCCATATTTGCATGCATTTTTAATTTTTTGACTGAGAATTTAACGTTTAAAATTGATGCTAGAGAAGGTCCATTTGAAATTGATTGCCATCTGATTTTAGTTCTAATGGACGTACTTGTTAATGACAAGGGTATTCCTATTCATACTCTAGTTGATAAACCCTCAGAATTAGGAAAACACATTCTCACTAGAGATTTATATAATATGAATGTACAATGGACTCATAAAGGGAATGTGCTCCCCTCAAAGTATTTATTACCCAGATACAGGGTTCTCCATAGAATCTTTATTTCAAATCTGTATATGTTCTAATAATAAAATAGAACTGACATCCTTTATGGTGCGAGTTTTACATTCTGTCATCTCTGGTACTAAAGTTTGTCTTCCTTCGTTAATATGTCATTCCATCATTCAGTTTTCTCTCCATCCAGGTCACAGTGATATTCCATTTGTCTATCTTATAACTGTTTTAGCTTCTCACATGTTATTTGTTATGGTTGTTGGAGAGGCTCCTATCCATCATCTTAGTTTTAACAATTCAAATATTAACAAGATGAAATTGAAATTGGCTCCTGGCCAAGTGGATGTTGGTGGTGGTGGAGCTAAAGCTGGGAATGAAGAAAAAGCTGGTAATCTTCCTCCTGATGGTATAAATATGGACAACATTTTTACTGAAATTAAATCTGTTTCTACTAATGATCTTAACTATGAACCATCTAATTTTGATGCACGTCTACGTGCACTTGAGGAGAAGGTAAAGAATATGAATGTTGTGCATGATTTACAATTTAAATATATGCGCAAGTATCTTAGGCACGTAAATAAGGGCGTTCATCAACTTGATCCTACCATACCTGCTCCTTCTTTTGGATTTGATCAGGTGATTTATCCTTTGGTCTGTAATAACTTTTACACTACTTTGCTTTATTTTAGTCTGTGGAACTGCTGACTTTATTTTTTGGTTAATGATATGTGAACTTTGAATTTTCTTATATATCTGTCATATCTTGACTAATTAACTCATTTATTACTCTCTTGTTAATTTTTAATCTTCCATATCTTTCTTTCTTCCTTTGTCATATTTTGACAAAAAGGGGGAGAATGTATTTTGGTTATGCATATGGATTGTGATTGTGGAGTAGTAGCATTTTTTTTTATATATGTGTGTTACTCGGGGGGAGTATATGAGGAGATGTTTTGCCTAGTTCATGATGTTATTAAGTACTAGTTAATGATAACTGGTGCATGATTCTTTAACCAAGTTGTAACCGATTTTCTCTTATAACTAGTGCATATATGATTCTTATGTTATTTATTGTTAAGAGTATTTTGTCATAAATTCAATAAAGATGGAGATTGTAAGTGCTATAGCTGATAGCTCCTTTATGTTGTCAAATTTTGTGGTGCCAAAAACACTATCTGCGTCTTGTGTAGCATGAGTGTGTATATATATATATATATATATATATATATATATATATATATATATATATATATATATATATATATATATATATATATATATATATGTTCAAGGTTCAAGACACTGCATCACAAAGTTTCAAGTTGAGAATGAAGCTCTACTTCAAGACATGCAAGGTCAAATACGTTGTCCACTCCTGTAAACTTTAATGATCAGAGTCTTTCATAGAGCTATAGTATAAGAGAAGTTCTTACTCAAGACTTAAGTACAGTTTAAGACTTAAGATAGTGTATAACTAAAGATGAAGTTTTCAAGTTCTAGAAGATCTCAAGTTCAAGCTACATCAAGTATAGAGATCTCAAGCTTCATAATCTTCAAAGGTCAACTATCATCTGAAGAAATCAAGTCTCGACGTTCATACTTCAATTTCAAGTTATAATTGACCTTAAATTGACCTTAGGGTAAGTCATTTTATATACATAAGTCAAATTAAATCACTTTGTAAGTGTTTGGACTGTTCTAAGACTAGTCCTAGACTCTGTTCGAATAGTCCTAGCACTAGCTCGACCAGTCTTAGAAATTTCAGGACCAGTTCTATGTTAGTTACAATTTTTCAGAATTTTCTTATTCAGCTACGACTAGTCCTAGAGACTGCTCGACCGGTCGTGTGAATAGTACATGACTCGTTTACGGCCAGTCTTGTAACTACGACTTAAACTCCAGCGACTAAATCAAACTGCCTTCGACCAGTCGTGTGCATGTCACGACTAGTCATGGACAGCCTTCAACCAGTCGTAGACATCCTTCGACAAGTCGTGGAACGGGTTTATCCAATCGCGCTTAAAAATTCAAAAATCCATTTCTCCTACGACCAGTCGTAGATGAGTTTCTGCAACTATAAATAGACGATGAATTTCAAAGTTTAATACTTCAATTTAAGAAAAATCAAGGCATTACTCTGAGATAGGTTTACGTTCTTTTTAAGCTACATTGTGCATATTTAATATTCTCTTTTTTTAGCTTCGTTGATTTGATTTTGTTTCTATATTCCAATCTGACTTGAAAGAGAAATTGTTGTATTCCTTCTTCTTAGAATCAAAATCAAATAGAGCTAGCCCAACTGGTTTAATTTAAAATCAATTAGAACCCAAAACCATTGTAAAATGAGTATTGGACATTGAACTTGTATATTCAAACTTCTACTTCGACTTAGTTCTTTCAGGCTACAACAAAAGGAGAAATCCAGGTATTTTACATTAGTGTAAATTTCCTTCTTTTGGTTTTGTTTGAGATTAATCCAGAAAAATCTCATTCTTTTGGTTATCTGAGGGAACCCAGAAAACTCAGAAGAGAGGTTTTTTTAATTATGTAAGCCCACTGAAAGATACAATTGTGAGGGTTTTAGGTGAACCTGAGAAAAACCTATTTGATTAGTGAATGCTAATATCCCCTGTGTGAGGATATTAGGGGTGGAGTAGCAAACTGTGCGGCTGTTGTTTAATAGTTGGTGAACACACAGGCGAACCATTATAACTCTTTATATTTTGTAATGTGTGATTTATTTTTCCTATCTTTTATCATTCAGAATTGTGGGATGTATGTGTGGATGTGAATATTGTAAATTACATTTCAAGCATTGTGGGAAATGTTGTAATAATTTAGATTTAAATTCTTATAATTCATTTATTTATATTTTCCTCTTTAGTTTGAGAATTTGATACTCATCATTCTAGCCATAAACCCTTGGTTTTTATGGTGTAAGGTTGTCTTTAAAACAACATTTGTATCAACCTCTCAATACTAGAATTTGAGATTGCTTTGTATTCCTGCATTGTGAATTGCTTTTCTTTATTTAGCTATCATATACTTTAATTTCACTATATATATTTTTTTAATTTGGCATAGTCTTATTCACACACACCCACCCACCCCCCCCCCCCCCTTTAGGACATATAGCTTGGCCTTTTCAATATCTATGAATTGGCGCATGGGTGAAGTCAATCCATCGTATAAAATTCTTATTACCCACCAAATTTTGTAGCCATGATGTGGATAGGTGTTTAGAAGTTCCTTAAATCTCTCACAACATTAGAAGAAGGTTTCTTCCTCTTTTTGTGAAAAAATTTATTATGCCTCTTATAAGGGTGTTAGTCTTATGGACTGGAAATAATTTTTAAGGAACTTTCGGGTCATCTCAGCATATGTCCCAATTGATTTCAGCCTTAATGAGTTGAGCCATAACTTGGTTTTCTCCTTCAAAGAAAAGGGAACAATTTCAATCTCAAGGTATCATTAGACACATTATTAAAGTGTAAGATGGCTACAATATCATCAAACTCTTTAAGATTTATATATAGATTTTCAAAGTCTAGTTTATAAAATTTTGGAAGTTGTTGGATCACTCTCGGTTTAAAATCCACATTCCCTGCATTATGTGGAAAAAAAATATAGGAAGGAGTGCTCGTCTTAGCTAGTTGTAAGTAGTCACATAAAGTTCTACCTAATGGACCATTATGCACATCATTCCCATCTTGTTATGTTTGTTCCTCAACTCACCAATTGGGTTAGTTCTCAACCATGTTCTCTACCAATTTAGAGGATCACAAGTGTTTTTTAACACGGTGATGGATAGACAATCCTTCAATTAGTCCTCCCTCACTTAGGAGACGAAGAATGTGATCACGAACCTACTTAGGCATAAACCACTCAAACCTAATTCTAAACCTACTTCTACTTCTAGAATAATTAAAACTTCTACAACGAAAGAAAAAATTAGAAACAATCTAAAGCAAGAGGGTTGGAAGGATAGTATTTGATTGACGATTCTAGGTTAGATTTTGCTAAATAGAAAAATAATGTTAGTATCTGAATTTTTTTAAAAACCCTAACCTAAAAACATAACGAAAACTAATCCCTATCTGAAATAAACTGTAACCCTCAAGTATTCCAGAAAAACACAACCCTAGGTGCAGGGTTGTGATGTAGTTTTAACTCGGTGAGATCGAGATCAAATCCTCAGGGAGTTGTATTAGTACATTCTCAAAACACTTTAGAATTAGAACTAAAACTAGAAGTAACTCTGAAACTTTAAATTAAAGTAAAGCAATTGTAGAAATCTACATGTTGTAGAAAGAAAATCAATAAGATAAAATATTAGAGTGTCAAGGATGTACTTCTAGTCATTCTGAATGCCTAACTCACTTTATTCAATTAGATAACACAACCGGAATTGAAGTCTTATCCTATCTAGCCGGATAATAAAGCAGTTAATTCAAATTTTGCAAACTAAAATAAATCTGAACTTCAATTGATTCAATTCTTACATGAAGCACCAAGTTCTTTATCGCAAGGAATCCAAAGTATCTATCATGCTCATAATCTATGATAAATCCATGAATTTTACAGATCAATCCTTTACAAAATAGATAAGCAATCAATCTTAGCCTTTCTAAGCATCCAAACTAGCCAAAGTCGACAATGGATTAAAGTAAACTAAAATCAAAACTTTAATCAAACTAAAATCAATGAATTGTTCAACATTCAAACTATAAAACTTAAACCGAAGTAAACTAGAATATTAAAAATAACTACAATCTTAACCTCTTAGCCCTAGCTAAGAGATTTTCCAACCACTATCATAGTTGAACTAAACTCAAGTAAAAACATAAAAATAAACTAGAACCAAAATATTGAAGAAGAAGAAGAAGAAGAATGACTCCGTGGAAGCTCCGTCACCTCTTGCTCTATCATCGAAATCCTAATTCATGTATAAAATGGCCTAAATCACCCCTTTAAATAGGAAAATCTTATACCAACTTTGCACCAACTTTACATTTATGTACTTTTGTTACACTTCGGTTGCATCGAAAAGGGCCTTTGGCCGCATCAAATCGAGTCGAAGCTCCTTTCGGTGGGCCTTTGGCTGCATCGAATCGAGTCAAAGCTCCTTCCGATTGTAGTCAAATTTCTTCAAAGCATGCACTGAACTCTCTATCTCCTTTCAATTGGACCGAACCTACCTTTGGTGGGACCGAACATACATTTGGTCACACTGAATGGTCAAGTCGAATTTACTCTGGAAATCACTATTTATTGCTGGACTGCTCTTAGCACTTTCGGTCAGACTATACACACCTTAGGTGGGACCCAACAGTCTATTATTTCTTGTATTTGAATATGTGATTTTTTAGACTTTTCTTCATATTTGGCACTTGGTTTCCTTCGATCTTTTGCACTTGAATTCTTTAATGCTATCCTCCAAACATCTGATACTCCACTTGAACATTCTTTGAACTCTAAAACATTACTTTAATTACATTTTTGTCTTAGCTCTCTAGATCACCTTGCATACTAAAACGTGCATAATTAGATCAACTTAACACATTTATGCATATAAAACCAATGCACAATTGAGGGTATATATGCAATATTTCATATTCAGCGACAAGCTTGCAAGTCCCAAGGAGATCGAAGCTCCCATGCACTTGTAGGAGATCACCTGGCAAAGTAGGATGCAAGGTGTGGCCTGGGCAACGGGTTACCCACCGCTGCCATGTGGCACTCCTCTCACCTTGGCAAGAGGCCTCTAACGCATGTGGGATCTCCTCTTTCCAACTAATATGCATGTGAGGTTTGTGGAAAGTCCTCTATACCACTCATAAAGACTAAAATCACCATTTTACCAGTCGATTCAACCATTCAAATTGTGCCACATGGAGATTTGGAATCCCAGCCATCAAACCCTATTATAACCCTGAACTTCCCTAAAATTACTAAAGAACCCAAGTTTGGGGACTATAAATAGCCCCCTCCCCTTCTCATTTCATCCATCCAAAAGGATCTAGAGGAATCCAGAGATCCATAAAACCTCTTAAGCCTTTAGTTATGTTGGCTAACCTATCCCTCCACCAAGGAGAGAGAGTGAAGAAAAGATTCTAGCCTTGATCCAACCTTGCCTAGCTAAAGTCCTCACCTCTTGAGCCAACCAAGTTCAAACGCAAGCCGCTTGATCTAATCCTTACAACATTACCGTCCATCAAACCATCTAATCTTTAACCAATTTCGTCAAATATATACAGTAGCATTGTGCAACACACATTCCCTTCTTGACCCCTTTGCTTATCTCATCCATCTGCATTGTATTACATATCATTCGATACCCAACAAATACAAACATATTCTTTATGGCTTGTCAACATTGTCGGATCTTACCCATTAAAAACTTGTGATGGTTGGTTGATCGCTTCGGCAAGTGGAGAGGTCAAGGCAAATTTATCTAACCTGAACTAAAACTTAACATAGGTGTTTTATACACACTATTTACATCTCAACGTGCAAGAACTAGAACTAATCCTTAGAATTTCATTTGATCCTGTGAAGTAGAGGCCATACAACTGTACGAGCAAAGTGTGTGCCTAACACCTTCCCTCTTTGTAATTTTAGTCCCTTACTCCGAATCTTTAATCACAGATCAATGAGTGACTTTAAGACAATCTTCAGATCCTCTCTCCTAACATTTCTACAGGATTTGGATGAATGTGGAGATGGAGTAATTGGCTAGTGGCAATTCCAGTTTAATATAACACCCTACACAAAGCCCTTGAGAAAGGCAACCCATGAAAAGGTATGATTCTTTGGAAACCCAACATCTATAGGATTGAATGCGAAATTTGAGATAGAGAAGTTCACTGGTAAAAATAATTTTAAACTATGGAGTTTAAAGAAGAAACCGTCCTAGTTTAACAAGGGTTGCATCATGCACTCCTTAAAAAAGCTAAATATCCATAATATATGAAGGAAGGTAATTAGGATGAACTTGATCAAAGGATAATTAGCACAATCTAATTGTAGTTGGCTGATGAATTCTTATATAATGTCATTGATGAGATGACTATCACGGGATTATGGGCAAAGTTAAAGAGCATATATATGATGAAGTCACTCACCAATCATCCGTATTTAAAGAGATTGTTATATAATTTGAGGATGGTGGAAGGGTCGGATCTCTCTGAGCACATTAATGTCTTCAATAAATTGATTTGCAAACTGATATGCGTGGAGGTGAAGATTAATGAAGAAGACAAAACTCTAATTTTGTTAACATATCTCATAAAGTCCAATGAGTATTTAGTAGATATTCTATGCTATGGTAGGGATACCTTGGATGTTGATATCATTATCTCATCCCCTCAGTTGAAGCATTTGAGAAGGAAGAGTAGAGGCAAATATACTTCTACGGATGCATAATTTTCTCGAGGAACACTGTTTGAGAGAGAAAATGGGAAGTCATGGTTTAAATCTAAGTCGAAAGACAAAGGCAAGTTAAAGTATTAGAATTATGGGAAGATGGGATATATGTAGAAAGAATGTCAAAATCCCAAAACCCATAAGGAAGAGAAATAAAATGATTCATCAAAAGAGGCCAATTCAGAGGAATCCGGTGAAAGAACGAGTGGTTGTGATATGTCGTCAATGTCCAAGGTCAATCACTTATACAATGAGTAGATTTTAGATACGGGGCATTGTACCATATGTATCTTCATCGGAGTTGGTTCACTATAGTGTAGCATTATAAAAAATTCCATACAGGAATCCCAATATGTACGTGAACAAACTGTTAATGGACCGTACTAGTCCAATTAAGTGCCCTAATTATGATAGATATGACGGATTTAGGAAGATTGGAGTTGAATGTCCGTTCTCGCTTATTACGAATGGGTAGGCTTATCAACTTAGGCAAGTCCAATGCTAGTTAACACCCACAAGAAGTTTTTAGGGTTAACATATCCCAGAAATTCCCTAATTAACCGGATTAGTTCTAGGTCACGTACACGTGTTCTGAGTCTGCTAAACTCGAACTATAGATTAACATTCATTTTATCAGGCTTGATGTCCATCGCGAATGATGAGCCAAGATAATGCCTCAGATCACTCAACTTCAGCCCGAAAGCCGAGCACGTGAGATGTACAAGTGCCTTAGTTAATGGCCTGAACTTAAGTGAAATGATCACCCTGCATTCTTTAACGAAGTTGTGACTTTTGAACCGTTGGATTATGGTCAAACTCCAGATGCTGACTTAAGACATTTTCCTACACATATTTATATAGTCGTGGCCCTGATCAACTAGTGGTGACCATCAAGATAGATTAGGGTCATATATATTGATCGTCAAGTGCAATCATCAGATGGTTATATCCAAACATAAATCTCCTAATGGGGCATCTATCCCTTGGCTTAGATTGACCCGTGCACCCTCTTATGGGCCCGATAGTTGGAAACAAACTTTGATAAGGTTAGTATGATGAAAACTTAGCTTTTGTGGCCATTTGTACACATTCTGGCACTATAAATACCCCTTCAATTCACACCCCTCTCCCCATACAAATTTTGTGCCCTAGCCTTAGGAAGAAGAGAGAGAAAACGGGGAAGGAGGGAAAGTTTTGGGTGAGAAGGAGATCGATTGCAAGGGTTTGCTTCCCTCCTATTCGAACGGAGATTTATCCGCAATCAGATTCATCATTAAATCTTTTTCACAAGCAATTGAAGGTAAATCTCAAGCCAAAATCCTCAAATCTAGGTGTTTAGGTTGAATTTTCTCAAACCATACAAAAGGCTTATTTGAATTGTTTAGGTTTCAGTGATTCTTTCCTGGACCCTAACCTTATAAGAAAATCTAAGTCGGGAGAGTTAACACAAAGTGCTGACTATTCTCCTAGGTTTCTGTTTATCAACCCTTGGGAGTGATTGACTATGATCTCTTTTGATTTAGTAAAAATTCTTAAGTCAAGTATGCCCTAAATGCTTTGCTATAAAAATCTGTGTTTTTGTTATTATTGGTAGCTAATATGTATAATGAAATCCATGCTCATTTTAATGCTTTGTTGGTGGTTGATTAGGGTTTATAATGGAAATGGTAGATTTCAAGGGTGTTTAATGTGTTTATAACTTTAGAAATGTGGACACCTGTAAATTTTGACCTGCATTTTCCTTGAGATACATTAATTATTCGAGGCAAGTTTGAAACCCCTGTTGATGTCAAAATAAATACTATATTAAAATTTCAGTCATATATTATAAATTAGGCTATGATATAAGAGGTCAAGCCCTACCTAACTTTGAAAATAGGGGATGGCTATTGAATCTGGCCATCTCGACTCATGTGGCTGACCGAGGTGGAACCTGGGTGACCGACAATAGTTGGAACTACATGGATTGCTTGCACCCAATGATGGTCTGTCCATGGCTCCCCTTAGACAATCAAATTAGTCCCTTGCATGGTTCAATTGCATGTATGACAAATGTTTGAGACATATTATGGAATTTGGGATACCCTGTCACCAACGAATTAGGTTCATTCATGACCATTAGTGTGATACAATCTAGCGAGACTCAAGGGTTGGACACGGTGGTATGAGACATTATGCTTGATCTGTCGACGTACATTGGGGTGACGAGCATGCCACATTGGCAAAACATTAGGTGACGAGCCCGTCATATTGGTAAAACATTGGGTGACAAGCCTCCCAATAGTGACCAGCGAGCATCTCCACATTAGGGTTAGGTGACGATCTTTGCCCTAGTAGTGACTATCCCTGGGCGATTAGCCTTACTATAAATCCGATTTAAGTTTAGGGACTTAGGGAAAATGAAACCCAAAGTGGATCAAGGGATACTAGTGTGGAGATGCCTAGTGTCGCAATGAACTACGAAATTTGGACAGAAACTAGAAATTCGATGGCAATATCCCTACTTCACCAACCGGCTGTTTGACCTGAACATTAATAAACACTCAGCTAATCATGTACTTTATAACATTTGTTGGGTTGTGTTTCGGGTCACCCATTGTTCATATGTTGAGGCTCTCGCTAGCGATAGCGTTGATGTGGTTCTATATTGGTATCATTGATCCTGAGTTGTGCATATGCATATCATGTCATCCATGCATTTAAATGACTAGATAGAGGACTTTTATGTTTTGATATGCCATCATTGCATATGCCTGTATCTGTTTGATAATATGTGAAATTTTGATTAATAGTAACATTAAGTTGATCACTCACTCCCACCTGAGACGATGATTTAAAACATCAAGCAGAAGATTTCATCGATGCATGTGCTTTAGAGGAGCACACATCTATCGAGGAGCACATGGACCCCATTGAGGAATTCTTGTACTTCCAGTGTGCAAATGATCAAATGTAGCATGATGCCTTGGGACTGCCAGTTCCGTCTTATTTCAAGGATAGGGATGCTTCATACTTATATTTTTGGGCATGTACATTGAGTCCCCAGCTAGGTGGATTCTATGACTTATTTGGATGTAGGGATGTATGTTTGGAATTTGTTTTCTTGCACACTTGTGATAATGATGATAAACATTATTTAGTTTACCTCTTACGCATGCTTATGATATACTTGTTAATTTCTTTACTGAATTATGCTTTCGTAAGGCATAAGTGACACCCAAAATATCGGAGATCAAGTACGTGCTTGACCCATGAAATTTGAGGCGTTACATATAGATAACGAGAATGATGGTAGCCTAATTCCTATGGGCAATAATCATGCCTATAAGATGATCAAAATTGGTTCAGTTCGTATTAGAATGCTTGATGAGGTGGAGCGTACTTTGACCGATGTGAGACACGTTCCAAATTTGAAGAAGAATCTGATATCTCTAGGAGCTCAAGATATACTCGGGTGCAAGTTCACCAATTACGAAGGTATCCTGAAAGTTTCAAAAGGGGCACTCACTTTTATAAAGGCATAGAGGAGCGAAAATCTTTACAGGTTAATCAAAAATACTATATCGAGCTGCATCGACTATAGTAAAGTCCACATTGGTACATTTATATCATGCATGCCTAGGTCACATGAGTGAGCGCGATATGACGGTACTTTTTTTTATCTTCAATTAATTCTTAGTTTTAAAAGTTTTGATTTAGATATATGTGAGCATTGTATATAGGGAAATAATCAAGGTTATCATTTAAGACTGGAAAACATGTTAGTACGTGTCATCTTGATTATATGCATTCGGATGTATGGGGGCCATTACCCATTGTTCATGGAGGGTCGCCATTTTTTTGTCACATTCATTGATGACTTCTTTAAACATGTTTGGATTTATTTTATGAAACATAAATCCGATATTTTTACTACTTTCAAGATGTGGAAGGTAATAGATGAAAAATAGACAAGGCAGAAGTTGAAAATTTCAAGGAGTGAATGGTGGAGAATTTACTTCTAGAGAATTTAATTAATATTGTAAAGATGAGGGGATAGCGAGGCACAACACATTGAGGCATACACCAGAGCTGAATGGTGTCGCTAAACGTATGAATTGAACTCTTTTGGAAAGAGTCCAAAGTATGTTAAGTAATGCTAGGTTGGGCAATGAGTTATGGGTTGAGGCCGTCTTTACATGTTACTATTTAATGAATCAATCTCCATCTATATATATTGATTGTAAAATTCTATAGGAAGTATGGAATGGTCACATAGTTTATTACTCGGGACTGCATATATTTGGTTGTGATGATTACTTTCATGTATCGTCAGTTGAAAGAGATAAGTTGACCGAAAGGTTAAGAAATATACTTTTATCGGCTATGGTGATGGGGTAAAATGAGACAAATTGTATAATCGAGTTTCGCGCAAAATCATATTTAGTCAGGACGTTAAGTTTGATAAATGTTCCTTGTTTCGGAAAGATGAGCATAAGGAAATGCAAAAATCAACGATTGATATTGAAAAAAAAAATAAAATAAAATAAAGGCGGAACATTTGAATAAGTTGAGCCACAAACAGAAGTATAGGAAGAGGTGATGCCACCACTTGTTAGGAGAAATCCACTTAAGGATTGTAGGTTATCGTTGAGATACAGGAATAACTCAAATGTTGTGTTTTCTCTCATTGGGACGAGGGTAATCTGTCTACTTTTTAGGAAGTTATAAAAGACCAAGATGAAGAGAAGTGCATGGCAATGATGCATGACGAGATGAACTCTCTATACAAGAATGAAACATGGGAGACGGTGGAGTTGCCTGTTAGGCGTAAAGTGATCGAGTGCCGGTGCATTTTTTGAAAGAAATTTGATTGGTACAAAGCTAGACTGGTAGCGAAGGATTATTCTCTGAAAGAAGGTGTTGACTTCGGTGAAATATTCACATTTTTTGTCAAGAAAGCATCTATCATATTCGTATCAACATTGGTTGCCCAATACAATCTGGAACTGGAACAGTTAGATGTGAAGACTGTGTTTCTACATAAAAACTAGAAGAGCAGATTTACATGAAGTAATCTGAAGAGTTTGAGGTCCAGGAAAACGAGAAAATGGTTTATAGGTTAAAGAGGTCATTATACAGCCTGAAATAATCACCTAGGTAGTAGTACAAGAATTTTAATTCTTTCATGTTGAGTCAGCGGTTTATCAAAAATGAATTCGATCATTGTGTCTATTTTAAATCACTAAGTGACAGAAAATTCATTATTCTGGTATTGTGTGTTGATGATATACTTATCATCAGTTATAGCATGTCTGAAATCAACATATTAAACGATCAGTTATTTGGGATATTCGAAATGAAAGATCCAGAGTTGTAAAAAAAAAAAATTCTTAACATCAATATACACAGAGACAAAGAAATGAGTAAGCCATGGTTGTCTCATGATGAATATCTTAAGAAGGTCTTGGTCAAGTTTGAACTGAAAAAGGCCAAACCAGTTAGCACACTCATGCTACTCACTTTCGGTTTTCTTTGTAGCAATGGGCTATGTTAGATGAAAAAAGTGGTATAAGTCTCGTGTGCCCTACTCGAGCACGATTGATAATCTTACGTATGTCATGGTCTGTACTAAATCGGATATTTCACATACGGTGGGTGTTACGAGTAGATACATGTTAAACCCTAATAAGCAACATTGGTAAGTAATAGAATGTGTACTTCATTACATATAGGGTACTACAGACTACGTCTTGGCATTTAGAAATTTTAAGGAGAAACTTGTAGGCTATGTAGATTTGGATTATGTAGGATATGTGGACAATAAAAGGTCAACTTTTAGTTGCATGTTTGTGTTAGAGGGTGGATTTATTAGTTGAATGTTAAAGCTTCAATCTGTGGTTGCACTTTCCACAACCAAAGATGAATATATGACAATGATGGAAGCTATTTGGTGGATGGAAATGATGAATGAGTTTGGGCTTCAGTAGGAAGCCTATGCATTGTGACAGAGAGATCATGATCAATTTAGTGAAGAACTCAATGTATCATTCCCATACTAAACATATTGATGTGTGTCATCATTTTATTTAGTAGATGCTAAATGAATATGGTGTTACTCTTGAAAATATTCACATTAGTAAGAATATGATAGACATGCTTACAATGGTAGTTCTTATAGTAAGTTTTGTTCAACTTTTCTGGGCTTGGTAAAGAAGAGATGAAGATGGAGTGTGCATAATAAGTGACAATGATGGTGTTATTATTGAGGACTAGACTTGGCAATAACAACTTGAAGCAGTCGAGATGGAGGGTTGAAGCCACAATGGAAATTGTTGATCGAGTGCCTTCAATCTGTTGCTGGAATAAAATTTTTGATTTGATTGATAGTTGTTGATTTAATCAAAATATTCTTCGAAATTCATTTTTGTTTGTTAGACGTTTTTGGACATTGTCGATTCGATCGATGATTTGTCAAGTCCTATCGATTAGATTGATAGTCAAATTGACAGTTGCACAAGTTTTGAGTAAGTGCGGGTTTTGTTTCTAATTATGTATGAAAGTTATAAATACGTTTTATAAAAGTTATAAATACGTTTTATAACACACGATTTGGATTAAGATCTCAAGAGAGCTTAATAGGAGAAATGATTTGAAGGGATTTATAGTTTCTCATCTGTAAATTGTTCCATCTCTTGTAATTCTTCTAATATAGTAGATTGATCGTCATTTTGTGTCGTGGTTTTTTTCCATAAGGGTTTTCCACACAAAAATATCTATGTTCTCTATATTTGTCGGTTCTTTTTTTATTTTCTATTACATATTTGATTTGTTCCGAGGTTGCTTCTGTGCCCATTAAGGGGTTTTAGCACCCAATAGGGCCCACTTGATGAGTGTCTCAAATCTTGTACATTTGTGCCGAAAGATCATATGGGCTATATGAACTCTTCCTAACCAACAAATCATGTGCGCTCATTAATGTATGAAAAGAATGAATAATTGCTCACGGATTCCTAGCGGTGTGGACTCTTTTGTAGTTTTTGAGCAATGTGCATTTTGGAGGAAATAAAAAGTGTTGTTACTAACCGAGAAATATATATATATATATATATATATATATATATATATATATATATATATATATATATATATACACGCGCGCGCGGAAACACTCACCTGTGAACCAGATCGTACATACTAGTTTTGAACTTTTTTGAGAATCCATCGTACGTAATTTGGATCCAAAATCTGAACCGTTCATGTGAAGCAGCACCTCGTGAAACCCCCCATGCCCAAGTTTTACTTTGATCTAAAACTTTGATGGGCGATGAAAAATGAAAACAGTTTCCCCCCTTGATTTGCATTTCTCTTTGCTATGGCCCACCAGAATTTTAGATTGGGGTGAAAATTTGTCACATGAGGTTTCATGGGATTCCACATCACATGGACCGTTTAGATTAGACACCCATGGCACGTGTGCAAAGGTGCGCAAGGGAGCATGACTCTCTCTCTCTCTCTCTCTCTCTCTCTCTCTCTCTCTCTCTCTCTCTCTCTCTCTCTCTCTCTCTCTCTCTCTCTCTCTCTCTCTCTCTCTATATATATATATATATATATATATATATATATATATATATATATATAAAGAATGAATAGCAAGGGAATTCCAGTGTGGATGGAGCGTAACCTAAAAGTTACAAGCCTTGAATGTAAGATCAGGAAGGTTAACAAGTGGGCCGTTGATGCCTACCCCCTTACCTCTCAAAAGCCATAAACAAGCTTGGACTCAATTTGGACAGGGCTCCAATGGAGGCATTGTCAAAACAAGCCCCAGACCTGCTAGTCAATGGGTCTAATTCTAACGAGGACTAATCGACACCTAGTAGTCAGGCCCAAGCTCATCCATGATGATTTATACCACACGAATAGGACCATTAGGCTTATCTCTTCACAGCCAGTACTTTTGTGGGGCACGATTGGGCCCTACTTCATGTCAGTCACGGGCTGGAATTGGGCCAGGCCATAGTCTAATATCAGCCCTGATAATTGAACAGGCCTGTCTTGGGCTTAGCTAGGCTCGGCCTAGACTGATCCCCCAATGGCCTTGACTGACTCACCTGAACTGGCCCAGTCACAATTTCACTATGGGCCCAGAAACCCGGAAAATTCATAACTTAGAACAGTACGAAGGATTATGTCAAAGGTTCAGGAATGGAAGCAGAAAGCTCATGAGCCAGGCCTTACCAAGCCTTAATCTGACCCAGCCCAGTTCAGGTGCGGTCCTAGTTCAATCATCTGGTTTTTCGCAGTATGGGCTATCTAAGATAAAGCTCACCAGGTAACAAAGAGCCATGACTAGTAGCAATGAACCAGGACTAGTTCATCCACAACAGGAACAAGGAAGCGGGTGGAACCGCCCTCTCTCATTCAATCGGGACCGTCAATATAGTGGGCACTATCAACCGTCCATGAATCCTATCCGTCACTTCTTCTTCTTTTTTTTCACTCTTCCATGTTGAAGAATGCATGTTTGCCAAGTCCATCCTACCTTATTTGCCTTGATAGATTAGTCAAATCCCTATAATCATCAGACCCCGGTAATTATTTTTCTTAAACCATTTTCCATCCATGATCAGGCCCACTATACATCCATTTAGTGGGGCTCTTCATGGATGACATATGATCAGGCTCTACTGCAGGCAGAGCAACAAACCGGTTTTTTTTTTTTTTTTTTTGTGTTTTTATTTAGTACCATATAAAATGGGAGAAGAAAAAGACTTATATTTTTTCTCAATGTAAACTCTTATCAAGTGTGTTGAATTATGCCTGAGCTATCAAGCGTATTGAACTATGCCCGAGCTGCATGCACGCGCAGGGGCGTAGCTGGTGAGAAATCTGGCGCAGGGGCGTAGCTGGTGAGAAATCTGGCCCCTAAGCCTTTAATGAGTCGTGTGTGCATGTACACACTAGTGTATACTCATGCAAAAGATCTGTACAGTATTGTGCGGTGTTTTATTGGTGTTGATTTTCTACCAACAAACGTATGTTACATGGAAACATTATTGGAAAGTTGTATTATGAGAGAGAGCAGCGTCGGTGACCTTTTGCACAGGGGGTGTGGACTATCTCAGAAATAGCGACATGTAGAAGCCTTGACCTAGTGCTGACCCGATCATGCTACCTACAAAGATCTACATAACATGCACATGGTTCCTAAGCAAAAACTCATTTATGTGGAATATTTCAAGTTTACATTTGCAGTACTTATGACAAATAATGTTCAATCCCACCTTCTCTAATGCGGGCAGAGTAATTAACGTGAACTGATAGTGGGGTGTAAAAAAAAAAAAAGGGTAATTAATGTGCATGAAATCTGCGCCGTCCAGAAGCTACATCGCCCAAAAATCAGGCTAATTCATCGCTCAGGTAGATTTTCTACCAGGTCCAGGATAATGGGCCCACAAAAACCCAAATTTTTTACAGTGAAGTGATTGGATCCCAAACTGTTCAAGTCAGGTCGGGTACCTCAGATAGTCTTGGGTCCCACCCATTGACGCCCTAGTGTAAGTATTCTCTTCCCTCATGTGGTTAAGCCGCACTATCTCTAATTTTGATAGTAGATGTGAACCATCCAATTTTCGCTGCTGAACTTGGATGCCTTGATCATATGACAACTCATAGATTAACCCTAGGATTTATCATAGTGTACATCTGTGGTGTGGATCTTGTTCAATCTTGTCATCTATGGCTGTAATGAAGAAGAATTTTGATCTTTACTACTCCTAAGCTCAAGCCCCCACTTCAAAATGAGAAATTTACGACTGTGGGCCCCACCTTTTATCCGGTGGTTTTTTTGAAACAATACAAACTTTAAATACGCAACTCGACCTTCTCGTATGGAATTGGAATTTCAGGATGAAAATACCCCTCCTTTTGAAGTAAACGGTTTCGGTACTCCCCCTGCCACTAGCTAATGGCGGAAGGTTGGTGGTCTGTGGGCCCCACCATGATGTATGCTTTTCATCCATGCCGTCGATATATTTTTCCATATCATTTTATGATATGAGACCAAAAATGAGGTATATCCAAATCCCAAATGTACCACATTACAGGAAACAGTGTTGAATGAGCGTTAACCATAAGAAATTCTCCCGTCTAAGTTGGGGCCCACTGTGATGTTTGTGAGAAATCCTTCCTATCTAAGTTCATTCATAGGGTCACAAAGACTTGGATGAAGAGGAAAAACAAATTTCATAATGATCCAAAACTTTTGTAACCCCTAAAAGGGTTTCAATGGTAAACGTTCCCACTGCCTTTTACAGTGTGGTCCACTTGATAGTTAGATCTATCTTATTTTTCGTCTCAAGCCTTAATATGAGCTCACCAAATAGATGGACGGTTTGGATATAACATAGACCTCATGATGGGACCCACAAAAGCAACATAGAAAAAAAATAATAATAAAAATAAAAATTAAAAAAAAAACAAAACAGGCAGCGCAGCAGTCTGGTAGGTTTTTTTTTTTTTTTTCTTCAAGGAGAACATTTTCTCCCTTACATTTTTCTCTAATACATAATCATGTAAATATATATATATATATATATATATATATATATATATATATATATATATATATATAAGTATATATAAAAAATTTTATATCTTTTAATTCATTTCTTTATTTATGTATTTAACAAGCATATCTCCTAAATTAGAATAATTTTTTTTTTACACATGCACACACACTCACACTAGTGGAATTTCACCACCTATGGATACTCGAACGCTTAACCGAGTGTTGAAACTCGTAAGAGTCTACCACCCGAGCAAGAGTAAGGATCCAAACTAGAATGATGTATTACAAATAAAACATCATTATGGAGCGTAGCAAGCGTAATCAGATTGCATACTGAGTTAGTCAGTATGCTCTCATTGTACTAAGTAAACTCGGTTGAGCCCACATTGAATGTATGTAGCTTCTCCTACCCTAAAATCATATATGGTACGTTAAGTATATCATTGTAGTTTAGGAGATATGCTTGTTAAATAAATAGACAAAGAAATGGATTGAACGTCTGTAAAAGGCAGTGAGGAATTGAATGTCTGTACAAGATAGTGGGGAATTGAACCATCTATTTGGCGAGTTCATATTAAGGCTTGAGATGAAAAATAAGATAAATCTAACTATCAAGTGGACCACACTGTAAAAGGCAGTGGGGAATTGGACGTCTACCATTGAAACCCTTTTAAGGGTTACAGAAGTTTTGGAGCATTATGAAATTTGTTTTTCCTCTTCATCCAGGTCCTTGTGACCGTATGAATGAACCTAGATGGGGAGGATTTCTCACAAACATCACAGTGGGCCCCACTTGAATTTCCATCGACGGACCGTCCGTCAGTGCTCATCTCTACACTTCAGCCGGAGGAAATATGAAAAATAGTGGGGGAAACATGAAAAACAACGGAGCAAACTAGAAAAACAGCAAGGGAAACATGAAAAATAGCGGGGGAAACTAGAAAAACAGCGAGGGAAACATGAAAAACAGCGGGATAAACTAGAAAAACAGAAGGGGAAACATGAAAAACAGCGGGACAAACTAGAAAAACAGCGGGGAAAACATGAAAAATAGCGGGACAAACTAGAAAAATAGCAGGAGAAACATGAAAAACAACAGGATAAGTTTACTAGAAAAACAGCGGGGGAAACATGAAAAACAGTAGGGGAAATACAATGTAAAAGTAAGGATTAAATGCATACCTTTAAAAGCTTTCTGGAGTACACATGAAAAGTAAGAATTGAATGCCTACCTTTGAAAGCTTTCTAGAGTACACAGTAGTTTTGGGTCAAACTGATGTTTTTGTTTTCTGTTCATCCAGGACCGTGTGACCTTAAGAACAAGTTTAATGAAAAATAAGCATTTCAATGGTCTTCAGAAAAGTTTTAACGACGAATATCATTATCCCCATGTGTTTTGCACGATCCACTTGAGCTTTGGACATGCTTCCATTTTGGGCTCATGCCCTAAAATGATGTTTAAAAAGGGATGACCGACATTAATAAAACACATACATCGTTGTGGGCCCCATACAGTCCAATCATCAAAGATATTGGTGGTGTTTGGCTCACCACACAAGCCTACTCGAATGGATAGGGACCCCACTACCTAAGTTATGTTCAAAAAGCTCTATGGGCCCATCATGATAGATATGTTTTATCCATGGTAGGTGGCTGTCCATTTTACCAGTTCATTTTAGAGTATGAGCATGAAAGTGATGCAGGTCTAAACAAGCGCAACTCAATATTTTTGGGGGGCCTTAGGCAAGTCATAAAAATAAGGCTTAGAATTTAATTTTGTGAGAAATTAATTAGCAATAAAGTAGGTAGTTGTGGTCCTAGGTTTTAGGAGAAGAATTTTTAAGAATAATGTTATTATTTTGAAAAGAGACGATAGAGTTGGACTGTTATTATTGATACTCCTAGTTTCTAAGATTTGTTTTTACTAGGAGTTGGAAAAATGAGCTCCGCTGTTTTTCATGTTTTTCCCGCTGTTTTTCTAGTTTTTTCCGCTGTTTTTCATGTTTTTCCCTCTGTTTTTCTAGTTTGTCCCACGGTTTTTCATGTATCCCCCGCTATTTTTCATATTTCCTCTAGCTGAAGTGCAGAGACGAGCGCTGACGGACGGTCCGTTGATGGGAATTCAAGTGGGGCCCACTGTGATGTTTTTGAGAAATCCTCCCCGTCTAAGTTCATTCATAGGGTCACAAGGACTTGGATGAAGAGGAAAAATAAATTTCATAATGCTCTAAAACTTCTGTAATCCTTAAAAGGGTTTCAATGGTAAACGTTCAATTCCCCACTACCTTTTACAGTGTGGTCCACTTGATAGTTAGATCTATCTTGTTTTTCATCTTAAGCCTTAATATGAGCTCGCCAAATAGATGGTTCAATTCCTCACTGCCTTTTACAGACGTTCAATCCATTTCTTTGTCTATTTATTTAACAAGCATATCTCCTAAACTACAATGATATACTTAACGTATCACATATGATTTTAGGGTAGGAGAAGCTACATACATTCAATGTGGGCCCAACTGAGTTTACTTAATACAATGGAAGCGTACTGACTAACTCAGTATACAATCCGATTACACTTGTTACGCCCCACAATGATGTTTTATTTGTAATACATCATTTTATCGAGTATTCATAAGGATCCAAACTAGAATGATTTACTTAATGTACCACATATGATTTTGGGCCAGGAGAAGCTAATTTAGGTAACCAACGTAGTTATTTTCCAAGATTTCATCGGGTCGATGGTCGAAAATCTATTTCATTTAGCCAACCAACCTAGTTATTTAACAAGCATATCTCTTAAACTAGAATGATTATTTTTTTACACACGCACACACACCCCCATGCACTTACACTAGTGGAATTTCACCATAGGTCTACGTTTAAAAGGACATGTATCAGTAATCCTATGGATCTTAAAACAATCTACTAACATCACCATTATTACCTTAAAATTGATCCCATCCCTTGGTTTGTAACACCCCGGATTTTGGCCAATCTGGGATTTGACGTCCTTAGGCAATGGGTCAACTAAAACACCTGGAAAATCGCTCAGAACCCAATTTCATAGCCAAAGAAACCACTTAGGATTAATTCCTATGGAAATTCAGCGTAAGTTAGCTAGCGCAACGCTGGAGTAGCTGGGAAACAGTCCCTGATCACTTTAAATACGTTCTACAAGACCCAAATCGAGTAGAACGTATGACTCCATAATACTCTATAACCTCAGATCAAACTCTAAGCCGGTTTGTTCTCTGGACCACTTTGAAATTTTGTATTGGATCTAGACCGCGCGTCGAAAGTCCGATACCTCCTATCTTAGACCGTTAGAACCGCCTAGCTGGACTTGACACTCATTTCGAAAATCAAGTCAAACCGATAATCACAGGCCATTTCATTGAGCCCGGACCGAAGAGAGTGCGAATAGGGACAGAATTGGAATTTCAAATTCAAATCTGGCACACGACTTGACGCGTCAGTATTAAGCATTCTGACCATCAGAATTCAGCCAAATTACACCCTCGGATCAGGAAAAATTTCTATTTCATATCATGAGATTTGCAGGCCTGATCTACGTGCGGTGACCGTTGAACTGAAACTGGTCCGCCTCGTGCGATCTGCGAACCCTGCTGGACTGAAAACTTAATACGTGCTAGATCTGGTACGCATGAGCTTAAGTCCGATCGCATTCGACAAGGGGACCACCAGAAAGCATCTTTTGGACCGAAACAGCCCCGATTTGGTTACCCCTCAAGTGAAACTTGTTCCCGAGTCTATTTCGGGCAAGTTTGGGCTTATAAAAGGGCTTGAAACCCTCACTCCTCTCTCCCATCCGAATTTGCAAAAAACCCTAGATTGGGAGAGAGAAAAGGTGAGAGTTTGTGAGAGAAGGTGGGAGAGCTTTTCCTGCTGCTGCTGCACGTGCTTAAGCGGCGTATTCCAATTACTTTGCCGGTGATTTCTCCGCATTTGCAGGTAAGAAAATGCCCTAGAAAGTTGCTGATTTGATGCTTCTTTAGTTCCATAGTCTATTAGTTGATAAATCTCGTAAATCAGGTTCCTTAGTCGCCGTAGACGAAGCGTATACGCTCCGTTCGAATCACTTCACCTAAAAGGAAAAAGGTGCGGATATTAGACGCTTTGATTGACTGTTTCCAAAGCTTTCAATGTCGTTTAATAGTAGATTCTTGACGGCAACGCCGTTTGACATGTACAACATGCTCTCCGTTTCCTGTTTCGTAAATTAACGAAGAATATAAGATTTAGGGCATTTTAGTCATTTGTAGGAAGTACAGTTTACATTCTTATTTTGCTGATGTGATTGACATGGTTTGTTGTCGCATTAGGAAGTTAGGAATGCGTGCATAATTAGTTTAGTGAAGATATTCGCCTAAATGCGCACGTCGGATCGACATACTATATGTAGACTTAAGTGTGTAGTGTAAGTATTTGTATAAATGCTTGTATTAGTATGTATTGGCTTAAATGGTGTTATGGATTAGTTTGAGATTGATTTCTCAATTAATATGTTGATGTGAATGATTTCCTACATGTTAGCCATATGTACGATTTCATTATATGTATGAAATACATATGCTTAATGATTCATTTAAGTGGTATGTTATAACATGTGCTTGATGATTTTCTTATGACTTAGTTGGAGATTGAATTCTCAATTAATACGCTGATGGTGATGATTTCCTATATGTTGGCGATATGTATAATTTCATTATATGTATGAAAGGCATGTGTTTGAAGACTCGCTTAAGTTGTATATAATAACATGTGTTAACATGGTCTCATGGTTGTATTTCATTTCCATTACCCTTACACAACTGCTGATGTGATTCTATGATTGTTTGGGACTATGCCTAGTCCAGGCAGTCGGTAACCGAGTGAATTCGTGGTTAGCTTATCTTCGCCACGAACGACGCGTCGATGAACGCGAGTCGTGTTTGAAGTTGACGGCAGTGGTTAGGCCACGCGAAGTGTTTTACGCACTTCATGTCGTTCGACTTGAGATGCGATCGCACTAGTCGAGCCCGTCAAGTAACCCGACTGGCCAATGTATGTTCACCTTGTATGTGTCATAACTGCTTGAACCTAGGGTACTGAACTTACCATTGTAAACCCTGTTAACCATGGTACCTTGATCCACGAAGACTCATGAGCCGGGCATGGTGGTATGGGACACCATGGTCGAGCTGTCGGCCTACGCTGGGGCCACAAACCTCCCCGTAGTGACCAGTGAGCACCTAGACTCGTGAGCAGATTATGGTGGTATGGGACACTATATTCTAGCTGTCGGCCTACACTAATCAGGCGACGAGCCCTTTGTAGTGACCGCGAGCGTATTCTGAGTCCACGGGAGGCGATGACCCTTCCGTTGCAGCAGAGTACAGTAGGCCTGTATTGATAAGGTGATGGGGGAGCGGAGCAACGAGTGCGTGCAACAGCCCTGGCAGCCCTTGCAGCGACCTACGAAATATACATCGTATGAGCTTACTAGGAGTGACGACCCTAGACAGGATCTGTGTTGGGATTGATACAAGGGAAGTACCTTAGTTTCCCAATCCTGCTGTTTGAATGGACTAATAACAACTTGAAAATCATATCACCATAGCATTGCATGTGCCTGGAAGATGTGGAGCACTCTAGGGAGTGTGGCATGCCGCGGTCGTAAGATGTTGCCGCATGAGGGTGATCGTCGGTGAGGGCATACATCACGTCATGTCATCTTGCATTAACAACAGTATTAGGAATGTTTGAATTACTGCTTTACTATTATCGCGTGATTGATTTGATAATATGTTAATCTTTGCTCTATTATTCCACTGAGTTAGCTACTTACTCCCACGTTACGGGACGGTGTTCCTGGACACCCACCAGACCCTTTTGTGATTGCAGATGATGGCGCGGCCTGCAAGGCGGAGCTGGACTTGATGATGATGAGGAGGATCCCTCCTTTATGCGTGTTCTGATTGACGGGATTACAGGGAGGTTGATTAGATACTTTGACACTTGTCATTTTATATTTTTAGCGCACTCATGTATATTCGTTTTGTCTACTTTTGGAGTATACATGTATGTATATAACCTGGTAACATATCCACACTCTGGAGGCATATAACAGTTTATATATGTTATACATACTATCACAGTCTTCCGCTTGTTAATTTAACTGTCTCTGGAGTATGATATGCTGTTCTAGCTTAATCTCACTCATGTTTAATGCGTTATCATAGACAACATTCAATCATACATATCTATGTTGCATAAATAACATTTTGGAACTCGGGAGTTGGGTTTTTGCTCGACCCCCCGATTTTCGGGATGTTACATGGTTGGACGGATTGGAAGGTAAAATCCCGGGATATGTCGGGCGTGCCAACAAGCTAACCTAAAAAAAAAAAAAAAAAAAAAAACACAACAAAAAATAAAATTACAAAATATGCGAATGTAGATATTATCGATATATCATCAATATCATCTACGTAAGTCATCGATAATATCGAATATGGATAACAATTGTCCAGCAAGATTTACTGCATTTCCATATAATGTCGATATATCGACATGTTGTAGATAATTCAAATTTTCTACGGTACATATTGCTACGGTTATAATCCGTAACCATAGGTCTAAGGTCATTACTCGATATTATTATCGATATTATCGATCATATCTCGATATTATCGATGACTTATGCTTGATACTATCGAACATATGTCGATAATATCGAAAATTCATCCATTTTTTTAGTTTTGTTGCTGAAAAATTTAGCATTCATCTTCGATATTATCAAACTATGGTCGATATTATCGACAGTTTATGGCTACGGTTATAATCTGTAGCAATAGATCTATGGTCATTTTCTCTTCTCTTTTCCCCATAAGTACTATTACTTTATCAACTTTCTTCTACACACTTGATGCAAAAATAAATAAATAAATAAACCAAAAAAAAATCAAAGAAAAAAAGAAAAAAAAAGAAACAAACAAACAAAGCAATAGTACAAGGAAAAACCATGAAACTGCATAGGGAATGATTTTATCCCTAATAGTTAACCTGTATAAGGAAAAACACCCATCGACATCAGTTTCCACCAAGTAAATGATGAGAAGACCCTACACCCTCCAAAATGATCAAAGGCCCGCGGCTCTAAAAGTACCCCAACCAAATTCCACATCATGCAAAAATAAAATAAAAATTAAACTAAATTAAATACAATAGGAAGAAGAAGACCAACTAGTAGAATTTCTTAGTCATGAAAAGTTATGATCAATAACAGTACCCTATGGCCTTCTCAAGAATAGGTTCATCAACATCAATCATGTGATATGTCTTTGTTAGAACAGTGTTTTTGAAGTGTGGGTTAGGATCAAAGAAGAATTCGAGCTTGAAGCCTTTGGGATCATTAATTCTAAACCACTTAATATCTTTGAGATACTTGAGAGCCCCTTCAATCATGATTTGTTTTTACAATAGGTTCATCATCATCAATCATGTAATAACCTCTTTTTGGTTTAGGTTATAGGTTTTGGGATTTGGGATTTGAGAATAGGTTCGGGTTTAGGTAATAGGTTTTGGTTTTGGTTATAGGTTTTTGGATTTGGTTATGGGTTATGGTTTAGGTTTAGAAAATCGGGTTCAGGTTCAGGATAGGGTTTAAGTTTGGGTATTCAAGTTTAGGTTTAGGTTTAGGTTAGGAAGTTGAGATTAGGATTAGGTATAGGTTTAGCTTTAGGGAATTGAGTTTAGGTTATAGGTTTAGGGAAAGGTTAGGTTTAAGTTATAGGTTTTGGGATTTGGGAATAATTTTAAGTTTTAAGTATAGGTTTAGGTTAGGTTATAGGTTAAGGTTTAGGGATAGGTTATAGGTTTTGGGATTTGAGAATGGGTTCAGGTTTAGGCTATAGGTTTTGGTTTTGGTTTTGGTTTAGGTTATAGGTTTTGGGATATGAGAATGGGTTCTGGTTTAAGTGATAGGTTTTGGTTTTGGTTTTGGTTTTGGTTATAGGTTTTTGGATTTGGTTATGGGTTATGGTTTAGGTTTAGGAAATCTGGTTCAGGTTCAGGATAGGATTTAAGTTTGGGTTTTCAAGTTTAAGTTTAGGTTTAGGTTAAGGAGTTGAGATTAGGATTAGGTATAGGTTTAGCTTTAGGGAATTGAGTTTAGGTTATAGGTTAGGTTTAGGTTATGGGTTTTGAGATTTGGAAATAGTTTTAGGTTATAAGTATCGGTTTAGGTTAGGTTATAGGTTAAGGTTTAGGGATAGGTTATAGGTTTTGGGATTTGAGAATGGGTTCGGGTTTAGGCTATAGGTTTTGGTTTTGGTTTAGGTTTTAATTTTGGTTTAGGTTTTAGGTTATAGGTTTAGGTTATAGGTTTTTGGATTTGAGAATGGGTTCAGGTGTAGGTTATAGGTTTTGGTTTTAGTTTAGGTTATAAGTTTTTGGATTTGAGAATAGGTTTGGGTTTTGGCTATAGGTTTTGGTTTTGGTTTAGGTTATAGGTTTTGAGATATGAGAATGGGTTCTGGTTTAGGCTATAGGTTTTGGTTTTGGTTTAGGTTATAGGTTTTGGTTTAAGTTATAAGTTTTGGGATTTGAGAATGGATTCGGGTTTAAGTTATAAGTTTTAGTTTTTGTTTTGGTTATATGTTTTGGTTTAGATTATAAGTTATAGGTTTAGGTTATAGGTTTTGGGATTTGAGAATGGGTTTGGGTTTAGGCTATAGGTTTTGGTTTTGGTTTTGGTTATAGGTTTTGGTTTTGGTTATAGGTTTTGGGATATGAGAATGGGTTCTGGTTTAGGCTATAGGTTTTGGTTTTGGTTTAGGTTATAGGTTTTAGGATTTGAGAATGGGTTCGGGTTTAAGTTATAGGATTTGGTTTTGGTTTAGGTTATATGTTTTGGTTTAGGTTATAGGTTATAACGTTAGGTTATAGGTTTTGGGATTTGAGAATGGGTTCGGGTTTAGGCTATAGGTTTTGGTTTTAGTTTATGTTATAGGTTATGGTTTAGGTTATAGGTTTTAGGATTTGAGAATGGGTTCGGGTTTAAGTTATAGGTTTTGGTTTTAGGGGAGGTTATGGGTTTTGGTTTAGGTCATAGGTTTTGATAATAGGTTTTGGTTTAGGTTATAGGTTATAGGTTTAGGTTATAGGTTTTTGGATTTAAGAATGGATTCAGATTTAGGTTATAGGTTTTGGTTTTAGTTTAGGTTATAGGTTCTTGGATTTGAAAATGGGTTCGGGTTTAGGCTATAGGTTTTGGTTTTGGTTTAGGTTATAGGTTTTAGTTTAGGTTATATGTTTTGGGATATGAGAATGGGTTCTGGTTTAGGCTATAGGTTTTGGTTTTGGTTTAAGTTATAGGTTTTGGGATTTGAGAATGGGTTCGGGTTTAAGTTATAGGTTTTGGTTTTGGTTTTGGTTATAGGTTTAGGTTATAGGTTTTGGAATTTGAGAATGGGTTTGAGTTTAGGTTATAGGTTTTGGTTTCAGTTTAGGTTAAACCATGTTAAACCATCATGTCAATGTACACCTAGATGTTAGGTTGGAGATTACGACAGAATATTCGTCGCCTGCAGAGATAAATTGAAAAACTTATCAAAGATAAAATTCACAAGATAAATATAGTGTATAAAATCAGACATAATTGAAAACAATGTAGCATTTCACTAATTTGAACAAGCTTCATATGGAATATAAATAGAAATTGAGCGGGATAAAAAGGAAGATCAGCGAGGCAAACTGGAAGATCAGCGGGGGAAACTAGCAGATCAATGGGGCAAACTGGAAGATCAGTGGGAAAAACTAGGAGATCAGCGGGGCAAAATAGAAGATCAGCAGGGCGAACTAGGAGATCAGCGGGGCAAACTGAAAGATCAGCGGGAAAAATTAGGAGATCAGCGGGGCAAACTGAAAAATCAGTGAGAAAAACTTAACAAATAATTTCATGGCTTAAGCCGAAATATCTAAACATATCTAATGTTCAAATGGACCACACCACACGAAATTTAGAATTGAACTTCTAATGTTGATCATTTCTTGGGTGCCACAGAAGTTTTGGATATATAATTATGTTTTGAATCAATATTATAGACCCGTCAAAGGCCACAACATCTACGAATTTTGGTGAAAAGACCTTTACGGAGTTTATTTCCTAGAAATTGGAGGGATTCTTACAATTTGATTTTTGAACTATAAACAAGGACTACAGCCTTTCCTTGAACCACACATAAAAGGCTAGTGGTGACTCCGAGATTGACCCTAAAGGCTCTACCACACTCGGTAGGCCTTTGTCGTTACATCAGCAATGTCATCCATAATTTTTGAGCATTTTCGTGAGGAGCAAATATTTCATAAATGCTTCCTATTAAACTACTTAGCCAATAGTCCAAAATATCCACCACAACTTTTTCTTTCTTTTTCTTTATCTTTCCTTCTTGACTAACGGGCATTGAGCGGGTCAAGCATGAGCTGGTCAAGCATGAGAATGAGCAGGCCAAATTTTTTGCATTGAGTTCCATGTACATTGAACTTGATTGACGGGCATAAAGAAATATGGCTTAAAGAAAAAATAAACATCTCTAAACTCCCTCTGAAAAACACCCCATTGCAGTAAAAAAGAGAATGAAGTACCTTGCAGTGGTTGCATCATTGTGCATAGAATCCATGCAATGTGTAATATTAAGACATTGAACTTGATCTAGAGCAATTGCTAAGCATCGAGTTCCATGTGCATCGAACTTGATCGACGAGCATATCGAGACAAACTGAAAATATTGTGGGACAGTATAAAGTTCATTTCATTATCTACTAAAATTACAAAGTATGCTATACATCGAAACTTGCACTTCCGGTGAGTATGCAGAAAATTTTCAAGTATGTGCATTTCATTCCGAGTTCTTTCTCTAATCACGATAGACTTGAGAGGATTTCAGATCAACCCTCCCAAGGCTATCGTGATTAGAGAAGGAACTCGGACTGAAATGCACATACTTGAAAATTTTCAGCACTCCAAGATTACTGTAAACCTTCGAATAATACATTCTTAAAAAATATTTCTCCCATGCACTGCACAAATATTACCTACTGACAACAGACAAGCAATCATATGTTAATGACTTCCTCCAATCGACGGGAAATTTTTGCATGTCTATTCCCGCCAAGGTGAGATCGCTACACAAAATATCGATGTATTTCATTACGAATATACTACAATCATAACCATTATTCTGCTTCAGTGCAGATTCATTGACTCTAACGGTCCACTGCTTCCCTAAGAAAGCACTCTACAACTAAAAGTAGGGCAACCTTCACTACGTCCTCATACTTATTGGTGTCAACTAATCTCTCAAACACATCCATTAGATGCTTCTTTAAGACTGGATATTCTTTGAAGTATTTGTCTCTTAGTGTACTCGTAGTGCAACGATTCTTCGGTACAGTCAGATCTCCAATATTAAGACTGGTAATGAGGGCGAAGTCCATCTCTGAAAACTGCAATCGCCTCCCACTGCAATCGCCACAGAAGTTTTCGATCTATAACTGTGTTTTCTATTGATCCATATCTGTATGATCTTATGAATGGGTTTGATAAGAAACAAACATCACTATTGGGCCGACTATGGTTTCAGCATTGGAAATCACTATGCCCACTGTTTCTCGTGGTATGATCCACTTGCTTGATCTTTTGATATGCTTCAATTTGAAATATGGGGGCTAAACCGCTTAAAATAAATAGAAAAATAGATGAACGGCGTGGATATACTACATACATTCAATGTGGACCCAACTGAGTTTACTTGTGCAATGAGAGTGTACTGACTGACTCAGTACGCAATCTGATTACACTTGCTACGCCCCACAATGATGTTTTATTTATAATATATCATGTTCATTGGATTATGTAATGCCCCTCCGTTTTCATCGCAATATGTATACACCAAAATCCCATATGTGGAAGGGAACCTAGACATTCAGCGGGACAAACATGAAAGATCAGCGGGGGAGACATTAAGATCAGCGGGAAAAATATGAAAGATCAACGGGGGAAACATGAAAGATCAGCGGGGCAAACTAGGAAGATTAGCGGGGCAAACTGGAAGATCAGCGAGGGAAACTGGAAGATCAGCGGGGGAAACTAAGGGATCAGCGGGGAAAACTATAAGATCATGGGGCAAACTAGAAAAACAGCGGGACAAACATAACAAATGATTTCATGGCTTGAGCCAAAAAATCTAAACATATCTAATGTTCAAATAGACCACACCACATGAAATTTTAAATTGAACTTCTAATGTTGTTCATTTCTTGGGTGCCACAGAAGTTTTCGATCTATAACTGTGTTTTCTATTGATCCATATCTATATGATCTTATGAATGAGTTTGATAACAAACAAACATCACTGTTGGGCCAACTATGGTTTCAGCGGTGGAAATCACTATGCCCACTGTTTCCCATGGTATGATCCACTTGATCTTTTGATATGCTTCAATTTGAAATATGGGGGATAAACTCCTTAAAATAAATGGAAAAACGGATGAACGGCGTGGATATACTACATACATTCAATGTGGGCCCAACTGAGTTTACTTGTGCAATGGGAGCGTACTGACTAACTCAGTACGCAATTTGATTACGCTTGTTTCGCCCTACATTGATATTTTATTTGCAATATATCATGTTCATCGGATTATGTAATACTCTTCCATTTTCATCGCAATATGTATACACCAAAACCCCATATGTGGAAGGAAACTTAGACATTGAGGGAGGGAACCTAGACATTCAGCGGGACAAACATGAAAGATCAGCGGAGGAGACATTAAGATCAGTAGGAAAAATATGAAAGATCAGCGGGGGAAACATGAAAGATCAGCGGGGCAAACTAGGAAGATCAGCGGGGCAAACTAGGAAGATCAGCGGGGTAAACTGGAAGATCAGTGGGGGAAATTAGGAGATCAGTGCGGCAAATTGGGAAATCAGCCGGACAAGCATAACAAATGATTTCATGGCTTAAGTTAAAAAATCTAAACATATCTAATGTTCAAATGGACCACACCACACGAAATTTTGAATTGAACTTCTAATGTTGATCGTTTCTTGGGTGCCACAGAAGTTTTTGATCTATAACTATGTTTTCTATTGATCCATATCTGTATGATCTTATGAACGGGTTTGATAACAAACAAATATCACTGTTGGGCCGACTATGGTTTCAGTGGTGGAAATCACTATGCCCACTGTTTCCCATGGTTTGATCCACTTGATCTTTTGATATGCTTCAATTTGAAATTTGGGGGCTAAACCCCTTAAAATAAATAGAAAAACGGATGAACGGAGTGGATATACTACATACATTCAATGTGGGCCCAACTGAGTTTACTTGTGCAATGGGAGCGTACTGACTAACTCTGTACGCAATCTGATTTCGCTTGCCATGCCCCACAATGATATTTTATTTGTAATATATCATGTTGATCGGATTATGTAATGTCCCTCCGTTTTCATTGCAATATGTATACACCAAAACCCCATATGTAGAAGGGAACCTAGATATTCAGCGGGACAAACATGAAAAATCAGCGGGGAAGACATTAAGATCAGCGGGGAAAACATAAAAGATCAGCGGGAAAAACATAAAAAATCAGCGGGAAACATGAAAGATCAGCGAGACAAACTAGGAAGATCAACGGGGCAAACTGGAAGCTTAGCGGGGTAAACTGGAAGATCAGCGAGGCAAACTGGAAGATCAACGGGAAAAACTAAGAGATCAGCGGGGGAATTATAAGATCAGAGGGGCAAACTAAGAAATCAGCGGGACAAACATAGCAAATGATTTCATGGCTTAAGCTGAAAAATCTAAACATATCTAATGTTCAAATGGACCACACCACACGAAATTTCGAATTAAACTTCTAATGTTGATCATTTCTTGGATGTCATAGAAGTTTTTGATAAATAACTGTGTTTTCTATTGATCCATATCTGTATGATCTTATGAATGGGTTTGATAACAAACAAACATCACTGTTGGGCCGACTATGGTTTCAGTGGTGGAAATCACCATGCCCACTGTTTCCCGTGGTATGATCCACTTAATCTTTTGATATGCTTCAATTTAAAATATGGGGGCTAAACTCCTTAAAATAAATGGAAAAATGGATGAACGGCGTGGATATACTACATACATTCAATGTGGGCCCAACTGAGTTTACTTGTGCAATGGGAGCGTACTGACTAACTCAGTACGCAATCTGATTACACTTGTTACGCCACACAATGATGTTTTATTTGTAATATATCATGTTCATTGGATTATGTAATACCCCTCCGTTTTCATCGCAATATGTATACACCAAAACCCCATATGCGGAAGGGAACCTGGATATTAAGGGAGGGAATCTAGACATTCAGTGGGACAAACATGAAATTGAACGCGACAAACATGAAAGATCAGCAGGGGGGACATTAAGATCAGCGGGGAAAACATGAAAGATCAGCGGGAAAAATTAGAAGATCAACGGGGCAAACTGGAAGATTAGCAAGGAAAACTAGGAGATTAGCGGGGCAAACTAGAAATTTGATGGGTGTCGACCACCAACATCGTGCATTTGATGGGTCCCCTTTAAATTATGGGATATCCCAAAAATCAGTCGTATACGGAACTCAGGTGGGCCATACCATCTAAAATCATGTGAAGACAACGTTAAAACATATAAAAGCACTTGGTGGAGCTCACCTGAAATTTTCATGCGTGTGAAACTTGGTTTGAACCCTCATCCAAGTGATGGTGGTGCGCATGTGTCGTGTGTATATATATATACATGTGTGTGTGGGAAAAGGTTCTATATGGTCGAGCTCATGTGAACTACCCATGAGTTCTAGTTGTGTGGGCGCTATCGTGAAGTATGTCAAACATCTACCCCATCAGTCAGATGCACCATTCCATGGTGGGCCTAGAGCTTAAAAATCAAGTTAATCCGTGACTTTTGTAGGCCACACCAGATACAAAAGTTGAGAGGGGTTACCTTCCATTAAAACATTCATATTTATTTTTTGGGCCCACCAAGAGGTGTTTCACAAATCCAGCCCATCCATAATGTGTGTCCCACTTGGATGAGGGGTCAAACTAAGTTTCAGAAAAATTTAAATTTCAGGTGGGCCCTACCAAGTAATTTTATATGTTTTAGGAATGCCTTCACAGGATTTTAGATGGCATGGCCCACCTCGGTTCCGTATAAGGCTGATTTTTCCACTATCCCATAATTTAATGGGGACCCATCGAGTTCATGGTGTTGATGTTCGACATCCGTCATGCTGGGGCTCACACGGCTAGACCTCATGGGGAGTTCGCATGAGCTCGACTGTATAGAACCTTTTCCTTTAGTATGAAAATAAAAAAGAACTACATACATTCTATGTGCGCCCAACTGAGATTAAAATATACCTGTGCTGTATACTTTTTTCACTGGACCGACCATTTTCAGCAGAAGACAAAATGCTGATGAGAGGGGACCCACAAAAAGGTTTTTTTGGATCTTTTTACCGGAAACACAGTGAGGAAAGGGGTTGAAAGAAATGGCAGTGAAAACAACAGTGGAAAGGGAGAGGAAAAGCAAGCAGTGGAAGCCACAACCGTGAAAGCAACAGTGGAAAGGGAGAGGAAAAGCAACAGTGAAAAGGGAGAGGAAAAGCAAGCCGTGGAAATGGAAGAGGAAAAGCCACAGCCGTGGAAGGAGGGGTATTGTCGTCCTAAAATCCCAACTCCGTACAAGGAGATCTAACTGGGTATTCTAAGTTTGTATTGTTTCAAAAAAACCGCTGGATAAAAGGTGGGGTCCACAGTCGTAAATTTCTCCTTCAAAATTAACTAGCCAAACAAGATAGAGATTTTCTCGGCTAATTACAATGATTCATCCAACTAATTTTTCCTAATTTATATCTAATTACGTGCGTTTGGATGCACGCTTGAATGAAGTGGCGATTGATCCAGGCCAATTATCAGCTGGTAATGACTCCCATTCATCAGATCGACTACACGTACATTGGATGACCATTCGCCATCATTTCCTCGTTTGTGTGTGTCCCACTGACAAGTGGACCAGATTGACTTCAAGACAGTGCATGTTGGACCTCACAAGATAACTGGTGTGAGCCTCTCACACGTGTACTATTTTAGCACATCTGGGGCCAATCCCTCTCCGTTCTCAATTCCATCTTTATACATTTTGCAGTCGCATTCTCCATTTAGCATAGTTGTAATTACAATTTAGTCATTTCCAGTTCTTCAAATTAATTATCATTATCCAATTCGATAGTGCATCCAAAGGCGGCCTAAGCAAAGTAGTAACAATTTCAAGTGAGCCATGAAAATATGAACTACCCATTTCTAAACGACCAGGTATACGTTCAAACATGTAATGAATTCATACATTTTTCATTGGATGGGTATAACATTTGTCATCAGCCTATCAACGTCCATCAGCCACATGAACTTGTGATAAATGTCATTATATTGTATTCAAGGAAAGAATAATAATAATAATAATCCATGAAAATGACAAATCTTCCTTTTCATAAATCACCTAATGTATTTGTCATTAAGTAGTTGACTAGTTAGGCCAATTTTCATAGATATGACTTTAATCTTGCTATTTTAGTGATTGGGATCACAAGTTATTCAATTTGAGTTGAAGACAACTCTAATACGCCCAACACATATATACTCACATATGCATAATTGAAGTATCAAAATTTACTCTGCATGTGGCCATGTGTTAGAATTGAATGGCAACAGAAAGATCGGGTCCGCCTATATGAACTTTCAGTTTTGGAGGAAATAAAAAATATTCTTATTTATCTTCAAAGGAAAAAAGAATGAATAGTAAGAGAATTGAGCTGTCGACAAACAGGCTTGGACCCAATATGGAGTGGGCCTCAACGGAGACATCGGCAAACCCAGGGTCAGATCCACCCGTAAATGGATCTAATTCCAACAGGGGACTAATCCACAGCCTAATAATCAGGCCCAAGCCCACTCATGAGGGTTTGGGCCACAGGTGTAGGACCATTGGGCTTATCTCTTCATAGCCAGTCCTTGATGAGGGCACGGGTCACAGGCACTCGGGCCAGGCCATGCTCTAATATCAGCTCTGTTGACCTTATCAAGCCATAACCTGTTCGAGTCCTAGTTCAATCTTCTGGTTTTTCGTATGGTTGGATATCTAAAATAAAGCTCACCAGATCAACGGTTCTGAATAACAGCACCAAAGAGCCATGACTAGTGGCAATGAACCAGTACTAGTTCATCCACACCAGAGACAAGCAAGCCAGTGGAACTGCCCTCTCTTATTCAATTGGGGCCATCAATATAGTGGGTACTATCACGAAGATCCACAATTCAACGACCACAACCTTCCGTGAATCCTATCCGTTGCTTCTTGTTTTTTTTTTTTTTTCACTCTTCCATGTTGAATAATGGCTGTTTGCCTTGATAGATTGGTCAAATTGCTAGAATCATCATATCCTACTTTTTATTTATTTATGTATTTATTTATTTATTTATATATTCTCTCTATTTCTTATTAGTGTGGTGTAATGACTAATTTTCTTAAAATTAGATGCATGACTTATTGGTTCATGTTACGGGAGCAAGTATAGCAACGGGTTTCATTGCTACGCCATGTGTAATGTGGAGAAATGGCTTTAGTGGTGGTTTCGCCATCTCCATGAGAGATATGATGAGGTGTTGGAGACGTAATAGGCTTTGACAAGACTTGTTGGGTGCAGAAGCAACATTAGACGTGAATCAAGCACGTAATAGAGGAGCGAAACAATCCAAACAATCATAGAGAACGTATGAATATTACGTGAAAAATTAATATTACGTGAAAAATTAATATGAGAAAAACCATATCACACAGTGATAAATAACTCACCATAATAAGAAAGTTACAAGCATTATAAGAGATGGAACAACTTACGTATGGAAAACTTTAAATCCCCCTTCAAAACCCTCTCTCTGGATTATGCCCCCATATCTTCACCCTAATCACGTATTACAAGCATATATATCCATTTCTGTACATAATTAGAAACAAAATGTGAACTTATGAAGAAATTGTGCAAACTGTTGATTAAATCTATTGTAATCAACACACTATCGATCGAATCAATAAGATTGTTGATTGAATTGACAACATTTAAAAAGGCCCAAAGAATAAACATGAAATTCAAGGAATATTTTATCGAATTGACACCCTGTTGATTGAATCGAAAACTCTATTCTAACAACAGATTGAAGGTACTCGATCAACATAAGGCACATCAAATGAGTGGATTGGATAACACGTAAACACCAAGATACCCCTACTCAAAACTGAAGGGTGCCTAACCAACTCTTTCCTGCAGTGCAACCTACCTGAGTTTTCAATCACTATGATTTTATTTTTATTTTTAATTTTGAATTTTACTTTATTTTTTTTGTCATAAGGCATGGCCAAAGTGGATATCAAGAAAGCTCCGCCCATGTGACTCTCGGAGTGCAACGTGGCACGACTTATAAAATATCCATGCATCCTAACTCAAAAACTTACCCAAATTTCTAGCAGGTTACTCATCAGGTAGGCAAAGATGTTAAAGGCTTAAAAACTTCAAAGTTTTCTTCAGCTTACTTTTGTTCCATAAAATGGCTGATTTGATTAGTAATCTGACCTAATTCATGGGCTAGGGCATGTATCTAGTGGCCCACTTGATGGATTGAATGAATCTTGTAGCTATGCGCCATACTGTCACACATGACTGTGTATACATGAGCTGCCTCATACTCATGCATGTGCGCTGCGGAGCTCAACTAATCCATACTCCTGGTGTATGTGAAGTAATGTCTCCAACTGCTTTTAAACCAGATCTAGGTTAAATAAAGGCATCTATGTAGTTGGACTCGTCTGGCGTATGACTTGGATCTTATGCGCATGTGTCATGTATTTTAAATAAGGAATTAAAAATGATAATGTGATGATAATAGTGAAATTATTTTTCATTATAAGCTTTAACGGTCATAACAGCCGATATGGAAAAGATGACCCGTGACAGTCTATCACAAGATTGATATAAGGGTCTTTTTCTAAAGTCAACAAAAACCAAAAAAAAAAAAAAAAACCTGACAAAGGAAATGGACTAGACCAGACCTGCCATCCCAGTTTTCTACCTGGTCCAAGTTGGTGGGCCCGAACCCAACTGGACTTAAAAAAAATAAAATAAAAATAAAATAAAATAAAATAATAATTTAAAAAAAACAGTGAAATAATTGGATCCCAACCTGTTTGATTCGAGTCAGGTAGCTCCGATATCCGTGGGTCCCAGTCATTTATGCCCTACATTCAGTATCTCCAATAGAGTGTGTGAAGTATTTATTCTCTTTCCTCTTGTGGTTGAGACCTACTATCTCAAATTTTGATAGCAGATCTGAACCATCCAATTTTCCCTGTTGAACTTGGACACCTTGATCATATGCGAACTCATTGATTTCCCTCAGAATGGCATCATAGCACATTCATCCTTATCTGAGCAAGCTACTATAGTGTATATCTGTGATGTAGATCATTTTCAATTTTTTCATCTATGGCTGTGATCAAGCAGAATTTTGATCTTTACTAGTCCTAAGCTCAAGGCCCACTTCAAAATCAATGAGCCAAACAAAGGAGATTTCCTCGAGAAAAATGATTTATCAAATTAATCTTTCCTAATCTATGTCTAAATAACAGCATGGTAAGAATCTCAAGAGAGCCATGAAAATACAAACAAACCCAATTTCCAAACTTGGTATATGTTCAAACATAGAAAGAGTGGTATATGTTCAAACATAGAAAGAGTTCATACATTTCTCATTTGATTTAACCATTTCTATTCAAGTTGTTGAGAGTAACCATGTGATGTTGGTTTTGTAAGGGAGCAATGCACATCAATGGTGGATGGGTGGAACACTTGTTATCAGCCTTTCAACGTCGATCAACCATCGAAGGGCCCCATTTGTCCAGCTGGCGGGCGAGCATGCTGACGTGTCATGGGTAATGTAACAGGGCAGCTGCCGCTTTTGTTTTTGAGAGCTACATTACCAAGTTACCAGAAACCAACACATGAAGTTGCCAAATCTAGGACAATGCACAGGCCATTTCGGACGACAATGGCATGTGTGTGACGATATTGTTGTCTCATGCAATGTTGAACGGGACAACTTGCGATGCAGATTATTCGTGGCAAGGCATCAAAACAGCTCGATCATGACGGTCACCAAGAATTATAGATGGATGGACCCATTAACGACTACCAACCATTTGTACGCCAATCATTGTGGCTCAGAATTCTCGAGACGATAACATTGCATTGTCATGGTGTGACCTGGGCAACCCTGAATGGCCCACAAAGAGTGAGACATGCAAGGCGGTACAATCGACCGACAGATCGACAGTTGCTAAGGTTAGGGTGGCAATGGGCTAGGCTGGGCTGGTCCTAGCCCTGGCCCTACTTGCCAAGTAAAATAGTAATATGATTAAAGGTTTGAAATAGTCTAAATCTAAGGCATTATTTTTAATATACTTAAAAAAAAATCAATGAAGTCTGTGTTTTTAAATATATAAATATGATCCCAAATCTAAAAATGCTTTTTAATTATACATGTATATTGCCGCACAGGTGTCTTCAGAACATCTATTCCTGTAAATAACACTAGCCCACTTGATGATTAACTTAGCCAATGTGTAAGATGGGTCATTCATCATTGACCTTGGCTCAGTCGCGGTCTTGACACCTGGGCTGTGTTTTAATCCTGGGCCTGGCCCAAGGGTCAGTTTAAGGGCCCAAAGCTGGCCCATGGCCAGGCCAGTAACTAAGGTAACATGCAGAATTCATTCTACCGTTGTCATGGGGATTGTCTTTTGTGGCTAAAATGCAGGGGTAGAAGGAAGAGAATGAATTGAGTTAGGGTGTGTTTGGATGCCTAATTGAAATGAATTGCATTACCAAATTTCAATAAAGAAGGGATGACCAATGTGGGGCTGGCACTGAAATTACCATTTTGGAGGTTTCAAGTCTAACTTGTAATGCATTAAATCACAATTCGGTTATTATTTTGAACTACAATGGTTGGTTTATCTTCTATATATGGAAATGAATATCACAATTCCATTGAGCATCCAAACGTACTTAACCACTTTGATCAAACCGCGGGTGTGGAACACCAAAAGTAGAAACACGCAGTAGTTGTTTCGTTTGGTAAAAGCATGCAGAATATCAGTGTCTACATTCGTACAGAACCATTCTGGTTTTCAGTTTGATAAGTAGGGCCATGGTTCAGTGATCCAAAACCATTGATGTGGTGGGCCCATTGTTCATATGGGTTGCGCATGGACAAACATTACAATTCATTTGGATATGAAATTTGCCTTTTAAGTATGGTTAATGCAAATTACTAGCATTAGTAGGCATTGCAATGCCATATATTTCCCTAGTTCTATGCAAGAACTTGAATGGTAAGTGTTCAGCACAAATCAGTAAATCGTGGCCACTTATCTGATGTATATGCTGACAGCATACGTGTAACTCAATCCAGCCGTTGAGATGCAACTAACTGGAGCCGTTCTTTTAGTGTTTGGCCATTCTGGACGGGCCATAGTACAAATGCTGCGTCAATTAAACTGTCTAATGGGGCCACTGTCTCACCAGAGTGTTAGAGTTGGGGTTTGGTAGGTTGAAATTGTGGGTCATGTATGGCATAATTTCATCTGGCAATGTAATGATGGTCTGAATTAATTACATGACTATTAGAGTAGGACCCACATTGTTGATGGATATACGTAGTCTTTTATGCGCATGAAGTATAATAGACAATTCAACATAGAGTTGTATTGGGATATGGCTTGTCCCTAAAACAGGATTGAGGAGACGTGGGCGATAAAAAGAGTCCTATGATGGGTGGACTCTTGCCCACCGCCAATCCAATTATATATAGTGCAGTCAGTTCCCAATTTCATACACAATTACATATAAGTTTTCTCCCCATTAAAGATCATATATTCAGGCATGAGTGTGTAAGAGACGGCAGACCGACATGCAGCTACCTTCTACAGTCTTTAATAACCAAGAATACCCTACATTGATGCTAGTAAAGGTCTTGAAAATTGTCATGGTTAGCTCAATATATGATATCAGAGCGAAACTAAGGATCAATCTTAGGTATTATTTTCGAACTCAATCGGAGGTTGTCAGATTCCAGCAGTAAACAAGTAAATCAACCCTTCATATACATTTTATTATTATTATTATTATTATTATTATTATTATTTTTTACAGACACGCACACACCACCACACACTCACGCCATAGTGGGATTTCACTACCTATGGATACTTGAACCCTTGACTAGGTGTTGAAACTCTTTAGAGTCTACCACCGGAGCAAGAGTAAAGATCCCTTCATATACATTCTAATTCAATACAGAAATTTAGACCGGTATCTTGTGCCTGTCACCAAAATTTAACAATCCCGATGTCTGGATAACTACTAAAATCAAAAGGCAAAATTTCAGTCTTGTAAAACTTAGAGACATAAAGGAAATAAAGGATGTTGATATCCAACCAGCGTCATATTGTGAAAAACGCTTACGTGTTGTGACCTTGATCCAAATGAATGAGTCTTAATGATGCACTAAGTTTCACACAAGGATTTGATTATTAGGCCCGTCATTCTAGATAATCTAATCGATTGCTCCGTTGATTTGAACAAGTTTAGTATAATAAGTTTATTTTATTTGATGCTTAAGGTTTAATGGAGTATTTTCTCTTATGTGAGCTATTTCAGTTATAAATATTGGATATATTCTCTCATAAATTAAATGTCTCCTTACCTTTAATGGCACTAACTTCTCAAAATGGAAAAAATCATTAGAAATAATTCTTGATTATATGGAATTAGACTTACCTCTAAATGAGGATTAACATCCAAAACCAATTGAATCTAGTCCTTCCTATGATATTGTTAAATATAATAGATGTGAACGGATTAATAAGCTAAGTATAAATATCATTAGACCTTTCATTCTTAAGTATTTTGCATAGGTATATCTAAGAAGGAGAATGTGAAAGAACTCATCGAATAAATCAAAAAGAAGTTTATCAAATTTGAAAAGGCAAAAACTATGACGATTCTTAATGAACTTGTATATCTGAAATATAGTTGTGATAGAATTACAGATCACATCATAAAAATGGCCGAACTCGTGGCTAAGTTAGGGACACTCCAGTTAAACATTCCAGAAGACTTTGTGGTCTACTTAGTATTGATTTTTCTTCCTTTTAGTTTAAATACTTTCAAGGTCAATTATAACACTTATGACGAAAAATAAACATTGACTGAGTTGATATCTCACTATATGCAAGAGGAAGAAAGGCTTAGGTGAGAATGGCCAAAGGGTTCTCATCTCGCATACTCCTCTCATAACAATAATTCAAAGAAAAGAAAGAGATGTTATAGGAATAGGGTAAATGTAAAGAGAATGTGACAAATAATGGTGCAAAGTCGAAGAACCAAAATCAAATAATCAGACCTGGTTACTTTTGTGCTCAGGAGGGTCATTTAAAGAAATAATGTCATATATATAAAACTTGGATAAAGAAGAATAGGAACAAAATTAAATGTAAAATTTATTATCAGACAGTTTTTTTAGGTTTTAATTGATACACGTTTATCATGATGTGGATCAATTCTGGGCCATTCACTCACATATTGTATCTCATGTAGTGGGCACCTTAAGAATGTGAGATCTAATGATGTAAAGATCTATGTAATCAGTGGGTTGCTTTCTAGTAGGAGAATCGAGGTTAATGATTTTTTATTTTTTTTAAATACATAAATTAGTTTGTATTTGAATTTTTAAAACTCTTGCATTTACTAATACATTTGTTTAAAATAAAACCCTTCATTTGGTTTTTCTTAAAATTTAAATGTTGAATTAAGGCCTCGATACTCTAATTGTGTATAGAATGATGGAAACCTTATTTGCAGACAAGAATAGAAGTGATGGTCATAAATAAGTTCAATCCCTAAAAGTGATATGCATAAATGTTTCTAGTTCAAATAGGTAGTGTTATCACTTTGAGGTGATTTGTACCTATAATGATATTCAGGACATTGAATCAAAAATTCATGAGAAAAGTTTGACCTATAAATCGTATGAGACATTTTTCTCGAATTTCATATGTCCTCTCTCAAAACCATATTTTTCCTTTAATCGTTTTATTAGTGAGAGAACAATGAGAGTTGATCTGAGCATTGTGATAATTTAAGAGCCTACAATTGATTTGACATTACAAACACCTTAGTTATCCTTGTGGGAGAAAATTGTGAGATATATAAATTAAATAAGGAAATGTGATACAGATATTAATCTCATGTACTGTAATGCCAATCGGGTAGAATTATTAAGATGAATAAGTTTGGTCTACACCGAATGTCTCATTAATGGGAGGTCGAGTTCCAAGTTTTGTTTCATGACATGATTGTTGTATCTTGATATGGTGCAATGCGAGTATATATAACACTATGCATTAGAATAAAATTTTTAACATCTATCGTGTAGTCAAGTGTTGAATGTTAAGATATTGCGTTCCTTTGAATTAAGATGGGAACAAAAGAGTAGACCCTAAGGTTCTTTGAAAGGAAGAGGATCTATAATTGTCAAGAGTTTGTAAACAGCTAATAATTGCATCGTAGGGTGCTTAAGGTCAATGAGAGTATATACATTAAGTGGTATATTGTTGAGACTCAAATATTGCATAATTTTTTCAATTTATATCGTGGTTTTATGAACACGAATCATCTTAATGTTCTATTTTACTCATGTTTGTGTTGCAGGGTGAATTTAAGAGCTTGAATTGAAAAGGGTACTAAAAACATGAATTTGATGCTCAGGAATCACCAAGACAAGGGATGGATCTTAGGAGACCACGAATGAAGAATTCATATGCCAAAGATCTGAGAAAATTGAAGAGTAAAGAGAATCAAAGATTTGAAGTGAAGAAAAATAAATCCTGAAATTGTCACGAAAAGGCATATTCTGAAATTCTAAAGTCTATTTTTAAAAATTACGCAGAGTGAAATCTATTTTAGAAAACTATATAAATTTGAGACGGTTTATAGAGTTTTCCAAATAGGTACGAAAGTTAGAGTTATTCACTTATAAATAGAGCTTCCTAAGGCATTCTTAAGCATCATTCAAAGCATTCAAGACCAAGATTTAGAGTTTTTAAAGAGTTTTTTATTTTATTAAAGTTTTATAAATTATTTTTTTCTTTTTGATCTTTTCTATTTGCATTTATTTCTTTCTTGTTGCTTTTCTATTTTACAATTTAATTATATTTTTCTAAGTTTTCTCTAGCCTAAGCTAGAAAGGAAGCACATTGGTTTAATATTTTCATAGTTATGATAATTGATTGTTTTAATGATGAGAAGAATGATGAATGCATTATATCAGTTGATTAGGTTTAGTTTTTAATCCTCATGTGAGATGTCACACCCCAAACTCAAAACCGGGCTTACAAAAATTTTGATTGCAGAATCCGGTGCCAATAGCTTCCGTAGTACCCCATTCTCAGCTCCTGATACCCATATACCAGGTTCCGATCATGGGATCCTATTAGGGGGATTTTAATTATGAATTCATTTCATAATAAGCATAACCAAAGGCAAAACTCACAAACAATAACCAGAACTCCATCACAAAATCCACTATGATCAAAAACTTTAAGATACAATGCACAGAAAGGGAAATACAATGATAATAATAACAAACTCCAGAAGCTCTATGGCACGTTCCTGCTTCTGCTCAGCTATGGTCTAACGTCACCCACACGTATCAATTATGCATAAGCTTATAAAAAGCTTAGATGGTGGTGAAAGTGTATGCGGAATATAAGCGTGCTCAGAATGCAATATTAGAGTAATGTAGAATATATTGGTAAGTCCATGAATGTTATCAGCAAGGCTATGCGATGCAAGGTATAAATGTTCTCAGTCGCACCAAGGCCATATGATGTAAAGTCTACATAACCAATGTCATGTACAAGATGTAGCTCAAGCATACCAATCTACGTACTAATCAAACTCATCTCCGGAGCATCATATATTAGCATAGTTCTCTTTGGATAATCACCGGGGTCTAATACACTATACACCACATTGTCACCCTACACTAGACGCACAACCGTGCAAGCAGAAGGGATCTCATTATCTACCTGGCCAATAGTCATCCAATATCTGTCTGGCACGTCGATAGCAGACCCATTACGAGCTGGTCATACTCAGCCTAGCAATTGCCCTCTCCCCTCGCGCAAGTAAGGCCACACCCCCTTCCAACCATTCATGACACAGTGGAAGACGTAACCTCCTGGTATTCAGCCCTCATGCACTCATGCATCCACTTGGTCTAGGCATTGGAGCATCTTCTGATACCGTCAGGTTTAAAGAGTTTTACCCAGGGACATCTTTCGAGCCCCATGTAAAGAAAAGATTTTCGGTGTCCAATCCTATCATCCACGATATGCCTGTGGAGGATACGACCCTGAAGTCTTTAGGGCGTAAAATAATCACAACACACAATATAAGATGTATAAGTCACACAGTCCTATTAGAGAGTTCCATAAATAACCTGCCCTATAGCATATACAATGGTCAACCACATCTTATAATAAACATGCGGATGATGCGTATGGGCATATATCATGATGTTATGCTGTCACATACTTATAATCGACATTGATAATCAGCCTATATGCAAAGCGGGGTCCATAAATAAACCACTGATCTAAACCATAATATAAAGATCGGCCCTCGGTCATTGATATACTAAATCTAATAGCACGGATCCACCCATCTACAATGATGATGAAATCTCCTCATATCAAGGTTAGGCCTAGACGACTTACATATAAACCTAAGGATCCGGAAAAGGATTCCTTCTCCATACTATTATATAACCCGCTAAATACCCTAGGAGATCCAAATAAGCCCCAAATGGACTCCAAGATTAAAAGAAATAGTCCTACAAGCAACCAATGAGGGGCTCAACATCTTGGGTTATCCCAATACAAATAGATGGACCATGCAAACATAAATGAGGCCCAATGATTTAGGTTAACCCACTTAAAGAATGATGAGAATGGGCCTAACAAGGCCTAAGGGAAGGTCACAATGTGAACATTTAACCATCATTGTCCATCAATATAGACATTTAACTGACATTGCTCCCCAAAGAGTGGCCCTCATAAACCCTAACATATAGTGAGCCCATAACCTCACACAAGGGCCTCATACACAACATAATGGGCCTCACACAAAGGCCTCATACACAACATAATGGGCCTCACATTAAGACCTAATGTACACCACGATGGGCCTCACTCATGGGCTACATATGCATCACATGGGCTTCACTCATGGGCTTCACATACATCACTTTGTGCCTTACCAAAAGGGCCTCATACATCACATCGAGCCTTACCAAATGGGCTACATATATGTCAAATAAGGGCCACACATACATCATACTAGGCCTTATATAAGGGCCTCAAACTCATCCTATTGGGCCTCACATATGGGCCTCATAAACATCATGTCGGGCCTCATACATGGGCCACATATTCATCACATTAAGGTGGGCCCTGCCCGTTCCAAATGGGGCCCACCAGATGGATAGCTTGGATCAAACATGTACACCACGTGGGGGCCACGTGGATGGACTGTGAATATATAATACATCATAAGGTGGGCCCCACCCGTCCATAAATCAGATGGATGGCGTGGCTGAAAACACATTCATCACAAGTGGGTCCCACCATCTAGTAATCTGGAAGGTGTAGATAAGACTCATACATCATAGTTAGCCTCACATGGCACCGTCTAGATGGACGGTGCTGATATAGAATACATACATCAAGGTGGGTCCCATCCCGCACGTGCAACATGTCTGGGGTGGGACCCACATAACTGCCAAATGAATGGACAACGTGGCTAACTGATACATCATGGTAGGCCCTACACAACATCGTCCAGATGGATGGTGTGAATATAAAATGCATACATCAAGGTGGGCCTCACCTCCACACGTGCAACACGTGTGGAGTGGGTCCCACGTCTTGGATGGACAGTTAGATATAACATATACCTCATGATGGGGCCGCAGAACTTATTGACGTTAAAGTAGCAGCTGTAGCTGTTTGCCGTCCAGTAAATGGATGACCCAAATACAAATACATACATTAAGGTGGGTCCACATGTGTGGGACCCACCAACTTTGGATAAAGCTGATACTTGTATTTTCACTTCATCTAGATGTCCTGAATGTCCAGTAGATAGACGGTTTGGATGGAAGGCGTCATCAAGGTGGGCCCACTTCTGGCTAGGGATGGATGATGTGGACACAATGCATGCATCAGGTGGGTCCACACCTATGGGCCATCTCTCCTCTATCAAATAGAGATAGGGGTCATCTCGCCATTTAGACGGTTCTACAAGACCAGCCAGCCATGCAAGCCTTCAATGTCCAGCAACACAGTCCATTTGCTGGACTGGAATAGATGAAGTGCATACATCAAAGTGGGGTTCATATGATGGCCCACTTAGTAAGAAAATCAAGCTAATAGTTGTGCTTTCTTCCCCATCCAAGCCTGTGCAACTGACTGACCACACAGGCCCAGAAATGGGCAGCAACATGGGCTGATATGCTAAACAATAGATGTCTCATTGCTGACTATTTGGGTAAGGTACATACACCACTAGGTGGGCCATACATATCATCAACACAAAAAAATAGAGAGAGAGAGAGAGAGAGAGAGATGATTATTGTAAGGTAATGATGATAGGTGTAAGGCAGCTCTCATGGGAAAGAAACAAATAATTATGGACTAGGGACTAGGGTGGCTAAGGTGGCTAGGGTGGCTAGGGTAGGGTGAGGTTATCCTCATAATGACTTAGGAAAATGTGTCATAGGTTAGGTAGGTCCCACAATGTGCGGTCCACGTCCATAATCATGCATGGCCTACATCTCATGATCTAGACGTCGAATTGGCGCATGAGACGCGACATTAGAACTGCAGCGACGGTGCGTTTGCAATGGCACAGGTCTCGAGCTGGGTCGACTCGGGTTTACAAGATGCGACTTAAGGTCGTGCGCAAATGCAATCTATGGGTCGCGGGTCGCCAGAATTTGACCAAGAAGACCACGAGATCCTAAGGAATAGAATGGACACTAGGGCATGGGCCTGACATGAGATCCATATGTTTCCATCATATGAGATCCATATTGATAGATAAACTTACCTTGAATCAATTAGATTTTCTAGTTATGAGAGGTTCTCAACCTATTACATTTCTTTGATATTTATTATCTTATACATATGAATTCTTAAAATCACTGGTGCTTGAGAATATATATTAATGGTGTAAATCCATAATTTTCTAATATTTTATATCATTTATTAAAAAATTTTAAATTATTTTAATTTTTGATTAGGCCGACCATAGTGGTTGGATCCTAGTTGTGTTATCTAAGTTATCATGATTTTGAAACATTAATTTATGTGTGAAACTTTAAAGCTTGGGTGTTGTTTTAATTCAGTTGAATTACATCCATTCAAAACTCTCAAAATCAAATCATTAATTTAGTTTTTATTACTTAGTTTGTTTTGCATTTGATATTTTCTTCTCGCAATTCATCTCCCTGTGGGATTGACTCTGTATTTACGAGAAATTACTTACGAACCACTGCACTTAGAGGCAAGTAACCAAGTTTTTTGTTGTAGTATAGTGGTGAGTATTCCCGCCTGTCACATAGGTGACCCGGGTTCGATCCCCGATAACGACACCAAAAACTTGGTTGCTTGTCTCCAAGTGCAGAGGTGTAGCATCCCGAATTTTCATGGCCAGAGTTTGTACTCGTGCCCGAGAAAACCGAGTGTTAATAATGTGAAACTTAGATGCTTTAAAAATCCCACCATATTTTATTCGTTTGGATCACATCTAGTTATATTCATAAATGTAACATTCACAATAATAAAATCAACTGTATTAATTATATTTCATCAGACTGAAAAGAATAATCCAATGACCTCTCAATGGGAGCTCAAAATTCATAGCGAAAGTATAAAACTAATTCATAAACCGTCTACTTTATTCTTTCAATATAATCTTCCTTAGGGAGATTGTTCGCTAGGTCTTGATTAGACGACTCGTCGGAGGCTAATGGACGATCCAGATTGGACGTTTGAGCCAAGATAAGTGGCCCATCAGGACCATCTGCAGATCCCTATTCGAAGTTTCTGCAGCAAGAAGCCGCTAAAGAGAGATATCTCTCTCTTTTCGTGGAGAGCATGGGTCAAACCTCTTTTGATCGTGCTACCCTTTCTGTGTGGTGTGGCCATATGCATGTTGTGTATGCACTTTGCTCCAGGTGGGGTCTATTGTGGTGTTTTTGTGAAATCCACACCAACCATTCATTTATCCATCTAATTTAAGGGGTTGAGCCCAAAAATGGAGCATATCCAAAGATCAAGTGGCCCCAAAATTGACGTTTAATGATTGATCTATCTATTGGGTCATTCCTATAATGATCTAATGACTAAATTTCGATGTGTACGGTTAATTTCGAGTTTATAGCCACGGTATAAGATTTCACACCCACTGGATTGTGGAAACTATGTGATCTAGAATTCAATGACATAAGTTAGTGGTATTTTTGTAATTATTACTGATCTAAAAGTTTTACGAAATCAAATGTTTCTACATGGTTATAAGCACGTTTCTAAACAATTCTTATAAAAGAATGTATATCTAAATTATTATGGATAGAGAGTTATTCGTCGTGTTCTTCATGGAAAAATACTTATATCAAAATATGTGATGGGGAGTCTTACATTTAAATCAACAGTCAGATGGCTTGATCTATGAATGAAAATCATTCCTAACGGTGAGGTTTGTGTCAGGGCAAGGATGTAAGTCTATGATAGTTAGATTGGTATTGTATTACGTTAAATTTCTTAGTAATGATCAAGAACTTTTAATGCTCGAGTATCAAAAAGTTCGGGATGTTACAAGAGGTTTATAAGTAATATCCCATGAGTACAGGGTCGATCCTATAGGAAGATAAATTACGAGAAGGAGAAAATCAAATGCAAAACAAACTAAGTAATAAAAATTAAACTGATGATTTGATTTTGAGAGTTTTGAATAAATGTAATTCAACTAAATTAAAACAACACCCAAGCTTCAAAGTTCCACACTTAGGTTAATGTTCCAAAATCATGATGACTTGGATAACACAACTAGGATTCAAGCACTATGGTCGGCCTAATCGAAAAATAAAATAATTTAAATATTTTTAATAAATGATATAAAAGATTAAAAAATTATTGATTTGCACCATTGATATATATTCTCAAGCGCCAATGATTTTAAGAATTCATATTTATAAGATAATAAATATTAAAGAAATGTAACATGTTAAGAACATCTTTATTTAAAAAATCCAATTGATTCAGGGTAAGTCTATCCATCAATATAGATCTCATATGATGAAAACATATAGATCTCACATGAGGATAAAAAACTAAATCTAAACAACCGATAACATGTATTCACCATTCTTTTCATCATTAAAACAATCAATCATCATAACTATGAAAACATTAAACCAATGTGCTTTCCTTCTAGCTTGGGCTAAAGGGAACTTAAAAAAATATAATTAAATTGTAAAATAGAATAGTAATAAGAAAGAAATAAATATAAATAGAAAAAATATAAAAGAAAAAAATAATTTATAAAACTTTAATAGAATTAAAAACTCTTTAAAAATCTTAAATCTTGCTCTTGAATGCTTTGAATGATGCATAAGAATGCCCTGGGAAGCCATATTTATAAGTGAAACTTTCGCACCTAGTTAGAAAATTTTAGAAACCGCCTCAAATTTACATAATTTTCTAAAATAGACTTCACTCTGCGTAGTTTTTCAAGATATACTTTAGAGTTTCAGAATACGTTTTTTCATGATGATTTCAGGATTCATTTTCTTCACTTCGAATATTTGATTCTCCACAAAAAGAGAGAGAGAGATGTCTCTTTTTAGGAATCCTGAAATCATCCTGAAAAAGCGTATTCTGAGACTCTGAAGTATTCAATTCTCTTCATTCCTCACTTGGTTTTCTTAGATCTTTGGCATGTGAATTCTTCAATTTTGGTCTCTTAAGATCTATCTCTCACCTTGGTGATTCTTAAGTATCAAATTCATGCTTTTAGCACCCTTTTTAATCTACGCTTTTAAATTCACCTTGCAACACAAACATGAGTAAAATAAAACATTAAGTTGATTCATATTCATAAAGCTAAGATATAAATGGAGGAAATTATGCAATATTTGAGTCTCAACACATTTAGTCCAATGTATTAAGGTTTAACTAACTATTCAAGTTTAATTTTTGGTTCATTAAGGTATACTTACTATACATGCATAAGGTGAAATGAACAGTTAGGTTTGGCTATGATTGAGGTTGAATCATCTCTTAATAAAGAGATTGGACTGCTCGAAAGTCTGCATGTAGGATATACCTAGCATGAGATTTTTATGTTACACACTCTTTTCGGTGTCCATGTCATTGGGATTATTGGTATTTGTAATCGTGCCTATTCCCACCTCGACAAATGAGGTGATGATTGTCGTGGTTCAATGTTAGTAGTTCTAATGGATTGAATAGTTTATGGTAGTTCACAGGATCCATTAAAATATCTAGTAAAGTTTGAATTTCATTAAGGAAGTATCGAATAATACATTGCATATTAATGAATGCCATGAATACCCAAAGCAGGAAAATGTTGGAATTGTGGGATATGTATGACATAATTTCATCTTTTAATACAATGATCGATTTAGATCAATTGCATGAACATCGAGGTGGGACCAACATTATTGATGGATGTACACAGTTTTTTATACACATGAAGTATAATATACAACTCACAATAAAGTAGTATTGGGACATGGCTTCTCTCCCTGAAATGGGATTGGGGAGACGTGGGCGAGAGGAAGAGTTCTACGATGGGTGTACTCTTTCGACAGGAAATCTAATTATATATAATGTAGTCGGTCCCTAATTCCACACACGATTGCATGCACACTTTCTCCTCATTAGAGAGCATGTAAGTATGAGTGTGCATGTAAGACCCGTATCTTAGTCCGTACCGTTCCGTAGACTTCCGCGGTCTTACCGGTAGAATTTCGACAACCTTCGACCCTTAACCGATATCGACGCGCGACCTTAATTCATATGCCGTCAACCTGTATCGACTCAACCCAAGACCAATACCATAACGACCGCGCCATCGCTGCGGTTCTGATGCCGCGACTTGCGCGCCGAGATGATACCCTAGTCAAGAGATGTGGGCCAACGTTCGGTGCAAGGAAAACGCCGTACGTTGCGAAACCCAAGAGAATCTTTACGATGTGTCACATCAATCCCATCAATCAATCAATCCATCAAGCCATCACATGTCAAGTATACATTACTTTCACCCTTTCCCAAGCAAGCCACAAAAGTCCTCCATGCCCATGCTTTTCTTACACAAAAGGGCCACAAAAGTTAAAAAAGTCTTACACACCCATCACCACCACATCCATCACCCATCACTCTCTCTCCCTTACAACTCTCTCTTTCTCATTTCTCATCTCATTCTCCTCAAGCAACAAAAGTTCCATACGTATGAGCCTCTCCCTCCCTTTCCAAAACTCCAAGGTGGCCCACCTCTCCTACCCCATCACCTCTCATTTCAACTATCCATTCCCCATCTCCTCCATTGAAATTCAAGCTAAGGTGCTAAGGAACCCCTAGGAGCAAGAAGATCGGACGGTGGGTGCTAGATATTAGTAGTTTTTTTTATGTTTTTGGGATGGTCCAAGTGAGGCCAATCGATAAATGGTTTGGATCTCACTTGGGACCCTAAGATGTGGCCGATGTCCCACTAGGATCATCATGATCATTCCATGATGGGGCCATTCTCCATGGACCCCATCATGATGTTTATTTCTTTAGAAAGGTCATCTAGACCATCCATATTGGTGGGGAAAGGATCTCCATCGTTGATTTTAAATTTTGATGGTCCCATGTACTAAAGGACCCATTTGATTGTATGATTCATTGCAAGGGAGGGCCCATAGTATCGGGGTCCCTCCATCAAAAGCGTGTCCCACTTTCCATCTCTCTCTCCCTTCTCATTTCATTTTTTTATTATTTTATTTTATTTTATGTCATTATATATGGTTGTGTGGCCCACTTGGATGGACCCCACTAGGATGCATGTTTTGGACCTAATCCATTTTTAGATGGGGCCCACCTTGTATGTGCATGAGGTAGCCATGTGATGGCCCACCTAATCAGGGCCCACCTCAATGCATTATATGTTTTTTTTAAAAATACCCAACCGTCCAGCGTCTGAGACGCTGGACGTCTCTGCCAAAAGAAAAAGAAAAGAAGGGAAGGTTTGGGTGGGCCGGCTCATGCAGGCCCCACCTTGATATATGTGTTCAATCCATGCCGTTCATCCCTTTTACCAACTCATTTTAGGCGTTGAGCCAAAAAATGAGGTTGATCTGTTGATCTGGTGGGCCATACTATAGAAAACTGTATTTCTTGTCATTTAAAGCTATTTGGACCCACCTTGTTGCACCTACATGCTAAAAATACCGAACATTAGACTCGTTTGGTGTATTTCGGGTCCTAGAAACTAATGGACGGAGTGGATCCTCATGATGCGGACCCCACACGATAAAAACCCCAAAAAATGGGTTTTCCCTATTTTTAAAGAAGCAAGGCAGAGACAGAGCCTCTGCCTTGCTGCAGCAGCAGCACGCTGCACGTAGCAGTGGGCAGGCGGGCTAGATCCCACGGCCCCTGCCGTGGGCCCCACCATGATGCATACGTGAAATCCAACCTGTTCATGAGATGGGCCCCCTCCTCAAGTGGTTCCCCTCCAAATCTCAGCCTCCTCCAACGCTCGGGTGGCCCACACCATAGGAAACAGTGGAATTGCACCTCTACCATTGGGACCCTTCTCATGGGCCACAGAAGTTTCAGATCAATCTGAAATTTGTATTTTCTCTTCATCCAGGTCCAAGTGACCTCATGAACGGTTGGGATGGCATTTAAACATTTTGGTGGGCCCCACGTGGAGCCCACGGTGTTGTATTTTGTTTGGCTGCCACCGTCCGCTAGACGGTGGAGCCCACCAAGCATGTGTTGTATTCACGCCAACCCGCCCCCCCCCCCCCCCCCCCGCCCCCCCCCCCCCGGGCCACACGCTGGATGGCAAATAAATGTCACAGTGGGCCCTGGTGCACGTGTCCTATGTGCACTGTCCAATGACAGTGGGCCCCACCATGAGACGTGTTGGATCCAAACCGTCTATCCATTTTGCAAGCTCGTTTGGGCGTGAGCTTAAAATGATGAGTCAGATCCATATTCCAAGTGGACCCCACTTTGGCCCGTTTTAAGGCCCATCTCAATGCAGTGGTAGTAGTCCCTTGGGGGCCCACTTTGATGTGGATATAAGGCCTATGAGTTTAGGCCCATTTGATTTGTATAAGGCCTATGGGTTAAGCCCATTTGATTTATATAAGGCCAATGGGTTAGGCCTATTTGATATGTATAAAGCCATGGGATTAGGCCCATTTAAGACACATAGGGCCCATGTGCTTAGGCCCATTTTGATATACTCTGAGGCCCATGGATTATGACCCATTGCAATGTACCTAAGGCCCGTTGGTGAAGCCCAGTAATGCGGCCCATTTGATAAATGTAAGGCCCACTAATGTAACCCATTTGATGTAATAAAGGCTCAATAGGATGTACCTACGGTCCATTGCAATGTGTGAACCCAACATGGTTTGGGTAATGATGTTTACTGCGGGCTATGGCTTGGGAGCGATGGTGGTTTGACGTCCACATTGCAAGTTTAATGTTGGTTAAATGTCCGCATTACGACTCTCCCTAGGGCCCAGTAATAGACTCATACTTGTTGGGTATAGGCCGTCCGGGCCCATCTGCATTGTAAGGATAGTTCATTTCATTATTACATGTTTAATGTAGTTCCATGACTCATGATCACACGCATCATATGTATGCTTGATATGAAAATTGACTGATCATAGCATATGCCTTCGGGCAGGTTGTTTATGGGCTCCCGGTTAGGCGTGTTGCCCTACATGAGCACACGATATGCGCAGGATTTGTTGCATGACTGGATAGTGTGATTCATGCATTCCGTATTTGTGTAACATGATTATTGTACGCCCTAGCGACATCACGGTCGTAGCCTCCATAAACGTATCGTGGTTGGAAGGATTGGATATCGAAAATCTTATTCTACATGGGGTGCTATAGATATCCCTGGGTGAAAGTCCCTAAACCCTTATGGTACCAAGAGGTTGCTCCAACGTCTAGACCGAGTGAGTAGATGAGCATTGAGTGCCGATTACCAGACGGTTGCGCTCTCCACTGTGTCGTGGTCGATTGGAAGGGGGTGCGGCCTTACCCGCCCGAGTGTAGGGGGCAATGCTAGGCTGAATCTGACCAGCTCGAGGAATGGGTCCGCTATCGACGAGTCGTGTCCGATATTGGCAGACGGATAGTGAAGTCTTTTCCACTTACCTTATTGCACGCGATGAGGCGGCGATCTGGTTTAGAGTGTACTAGACCCCGGTGATATCCCAGATTTGAGCAGTATTGATGTGTGGACATAGATGAGGATTTGTATGCTTGAGTTGCATTTCACATCGCATGGCCTTGGGATGGCCGATATCATTCATGTCTTGCATCGCATAGCTTTGGTACGACTAATGGTTTTCATGGATCCATCTGCATATTCCCCATTACTCTGATACTGCATGTTCATATTACTACCTTACGCACACACTTTCACCCAGGTGACGTTGACTCGCAGGAGCACGTAGCAGATCGTTTGGAGTTTTTGTTCATTCTCATTGTATTTCCCGTTATGCTCATTGTACTTGTAAAGTTTTTGATCATAGTGGAAATGTAATAGAGTTCTTGGTTGTTGTTTGTGGGTTATGCTTTTCGTTATGCTTATTACGAATTAAACTGATATTTAAAATCCTCCTTATAGCATCCCAGGATCGGAACCTGGCGAATGGGCGCTAGGAGCCGAGAATGGGGTTCTACGGAGGCTGTTGGCGCCGGATTCGGCGATCGAGAATTTTGTGAGCCCGGTCTCCGAGTTTGGGGCGTGACAGAAGTAGGAAGCAGAAGATCAAGGTATAACTACCTTTTTCGGAGTGTTCAACAACCAAGACGATGGCCGATCAAGATGCGCATTTAAATTGTTTTATACCCTAGATTGATGCCGGTAAAGATCCTAAAAATCGCTGCGGTTGGTTCAACATAGCATGCTCTAATACCATGTTTTTATTAAAATTGGAATAAGAAATTTTCTTATTCTCTTTTTTATTTATAATATTTTTAAAAATTAAAAATTATGGTAATCTAAGATCTACTCAATAGATACACCAATTCACTCTAACATAGAGAATGACTTAAAGTGAAAGGCTTTAAACAAAGAGTATAAATTTGAGATAAAATGTGTTAGATTAGCCAGATTCACTGGCCTCTTAGAAATGTGAGTATTCATTTTTAATGTATATGTTCTCTGTAGGGCCATCATGGGTGCGTGTGACATCCACTCGGTCCATCAGGTTTGCCCTTTCATGTGCAAGCACATCCCAGGAAGCAGCATGATTTAAAAATCAAGCGAGCCACAACATGGAAAACAATAAAAATGATGCCTAAAAACTTCCCAGTGCAGTCCACCTGAGTTTTGGATCAATGTGATGCTTGGATTGCCTATTATTAATACGCAACACACTACCAGCTTCGATTGAATATACACACTATGGTGGCTGCACACACAAACCTATAGTTAGAATTCCCTCCCCATTGTTCCTTGTGGTGTGGCCCACCTGAGTTTTGGGTCGAGCCGATACCTAATGAACAAAGTAGATTCCCAATAGGAGCTTAGCTGTTTTAGCCACTAGCGGCTGACAGTGTGGTAAGTTTGCCTTACAGCTAGAACAGATAGTGATGGCGTCACCCAAAAGCAACCTCTCATAGAGCTATCTCATCCAAGTGTTCAAAAATGACAATGGTGATCATAAATGCAAGCTTAATGGCCATTACAAGACGGTCCATAACTGTCGGGAAGGAAGTATATTGGCTGATATGGGACTGTTACAGCCCATATGTTTTTTCAGTATGGAGGTTAACCGTTGCGATCAATCATTAATGTAACTGTTATTTGAATGATCACCTATTATCTTCTTCCAATTGTGGTAATCCAACCTTTATTTGATCAAATACCCAAAAATTATGGTAATCCAATTATCCGGTGGGCCACGTGTAGAGTTGGAGACTTTTATAGGCATACATTGTTTTCTACGATATGGCCCATCTGATAATTGGCTTGGCCTGATTTTTGGTCATATCATAATCAGTGGGGTCCACCTATTTGATAGGTTGGATGTCATAAACCCATCACATGGCCCTCAATGCCTGGCTTTGCCACTTCTCTTAATAAAAGAAAATAAATGAAGGACAATTTGGTCAATTTTCCCTCTATTCACATCCTTTTCAAACCTCAAAATGGTCAAGGCCTTTTCTCATAAATTCATTTTTTAAAGAATACTTTCATAAAAAAATATCCCCTCCTTTTGGTAAAAATCAGGTGGACCACTTAAACCAGAGAGTGATTACGCACAACTGCTTGTAGGTTAACTTCACCTACAACACATTTACATAACCATTTTTATTACGAAGGACAGAATTGTTAGAAACAAAATTTCATGAGGCATCAAAAATGGATTGTAGCATCTGTTATGTATGCTGGCTTCTCATGCAGCTTAGCTTGTAATATAGCCCCATCTTCTCCACCATCATACTGCTTTTCACAGTACATCTGTACCATGGAGTTGCACTGCAAATTAGTATACAGCCGGCTGTACTATATACTGGTTTTATTTTTTAAACTGCATATTTTTATATTCATAGTATTTTAGATGTCTACTATTAGTGTAACGAAATTCCTTAATTATTAAATATTGGGTTGATTCAGATTGGGTGTTTGAGTCAACCCAACTGGACGGATTTTGAGTCGAAATTTGAGTTTTTAAACTATTACTTAGAGTCTTTAAGAGACATCCCAATACAAGGAATATGTATTGAAACTTGAAAGAGATTGCCTGAATGTTTGAGTAAAAATCAATTTGAGTAGGGATTGGATACTAAAATATATTTTAGATTAGTGTAGTAAGAAGGTCAAAAGGGACAACTCTCACTTTCGAAATGAAACACAACTAAAATAAGCTCCCATTTAGGTTAGTGGAGTGACTTTGGGAAAAGGTGTCCAACTGCATGATGAGTGGTCCACCTGAACAATGGTGCACTAGATGTTTTGACCAAGATTTATTTCTTACTTGTCCTTGTTTTAATCTGCTTGAGTACACCTCACATTCTAGACACACCCCACTTGCTAACAGAGTAGTTGATCATGCACAATTAGAATGCTCTTTTTTCACATGAAAATCTTGAACTTCACACTCTTATGATTAGGAGCCTAATCCTAGCAATCTAAACTCAAAATAAAGCCAAAATGACCTTCCTTAGGTAGCGAAATTTTAAAATCTACTGGCCTTCTTGTAATCAACAACTAATAAGTTAAGAGTCAAAAATCGCTAGTGAAAATTAAATTTTTACTTTTCATCACAACTCAATTATAACATCTTTTTTTGAGCATTTCAAATTTTTTGTCCTCGACTATAATTTTGTTTTATTTTTTGTATAGTGTGTTCATTTATTTTCAAATAATAATCTAAAGCTAAAGATCTCAATAATCCCAAATCCTATGACATATAGATAATACCCAGGGGCTTTCTTTTTTGATACTAAGACTCTTAGAATGCATGGACGTGAACCATGCATAGTCATTCAAATCCAAACCATTCATCTTAATTTTATGATGTCTAACCTATCTAGATTCAAAGATTTTTAGTAATAATTCAATAAAACATTTTCATCCTCCCACCACAACCCTTTCTGTTACACTGCATCAGATTAATTATCCACACGTTCATTTCTTGCACCACCAAGCATTACGATAATTATCGCTGATATTTTTAATATCTCACTAATATCACACACACACATAAAGATAAAATGATTTTTACAATAATATCATGAGATTTATTTTTCATGATTTTAACGTGAAATTATCACAATTTTAATGAAGAATTTATTTAAAAGTTGTGGTCCATTTTATATCGTATATTGCAAAATTTGAAATTATTTATTGATTTATAATAAATATTTTAAAAACATTTTACTTTCAGCATAATTTCCCCAACAATGTAATGAGAAAAACGTTTTTTTTTTTTTAAAAAAAAAAAAAAAAAAAAAAAAAAAAAAAAAAAAAAAAAAAAAACCTGAAATCTCCCATGACATTCCCATGCTCAAAAATTGCCAGAAGAAAATTTGTCAGTGAGCCAGCAAGCATATATACCAACATAGTATAACACATGCATGTATGTGAGTCAGACAGTAGATTTTCCATATGTTCTCATCGTCTGAATTACGTCTTTGATAGGTTTGAATTTTCTGCCAAATACCATTTTAATGGTACATAGCTTGACTGTCCTACAAAAATACAATGTTTGCAGGAAAACTAGTCCAGAAGACAAGTTAGCATACTTTTGGCTGTATCTATCAGGTTTCTACCACAGGACCTGCCAAATGTAGCCCTGTTCGATCTGGACACGAATAATTAATGGCCCAGATCATACAGATGTGTCTGTTTGGCACGTGTGCCACACCTCAGCCTTACACTTTATTGCGGTGAAAAACTATGCATGCCGAAATAATTACTGAGATGGGGGTTGAAGCGGCAATTAGGAACATATCCACTACTGCAGGACCACTGTTAGGCGGGCCCTACATGATCATCCGTTTAGATCTGGCCATACCTATGGTGGCACAATTTGTGAGATCCGTACCATTCATCATGTAGGACCAGAGCAAATATGTAATTGCCCAAAAATAAGGCCCTGATCACTTATAAGTGGGCCACGTGGACGTGGATACAGAAATGGACGATTAAGGAAAAAATTGCCAAAATGGCTATGTTCAACGTACATGTATTTGAATTTTCTGACCAGAGTAGGTTGTTTGTGGACCCCACCCATCTGTACCACAACATCCACATTTTCATTTTCTTATTTATTTATTTATTTTCGAAATACCAGACTCACCTTTTTGCGTAGAAAGAAAAAGTAAAATTGTAGTCGATGGAGAACATGATAAAATACAAAGCATGCGATTTGTTGTACACGTGTAACACGTGCGAAAGCTTCCGTCTCGCTTTATTATTGGATCCGTACAAAAGCCAGTGAGAAATACATACTCTTCCTTTCGCATCCTTGCAGTAAAAGGTTGACTAAATCAACCGCAACTTAAGCAGCGCATTTTCTACGCAAGGGTGTGGAAACGCATGGAAAGGAATATGCCTTATTTAGTAGTTCGCGGTACGCTTGAAAATATAGTCATCAGTCCCAAAAATTACGGTTGATCATACAAGCGGTATCTATTTTCATAAAATTTTAACAGATGGAATGGTTTTTAATTCGGTATGAAATGCATAGATAATGAAGAGTGGATTACACCCAGTGTAGAGGAGATGAAGACCATGATCCCGCGGACCATCGAATTTCTATGTATTAATTAAAGTACGGTCAGAAGAAGACGACTTTTCCATTCCTAACAAAAGCATACCTAACGTAAATAACGTTACAGATAACATCATCATTATTTTCTTTTCTTTTATTTTCGTCATCGTCGCACGTGCCATGCATGTGCAAACGCAACACGTCGGCCAGACTAACTTTCCACGCCCACCACCGACCATTAAGATCACTGCCACGTGGTGGCGGCCATTATAAATACGTGATTGCAACGTCCATGAGTACACCTGCCGGGAGAGAAGCACGTGACGCGTGGGCCTTGAGAGGAATACTAGTTTACTCGCTCACGTGAGATAGACTACAGATTTGATGGCACACGTATGTGAGCTCTAGGTCGTTCATCAGGTAGTTAGAAATACCGAAGTTGTCGAAGAATGTCCAATGGTCCATATTTATCATACCTATGTAGTCTAACTGATGAGTAGACAAGCGTTAAATTTCTTCAACAAAATGCTCAAAGTTTTTCCTACCTTTTTAATGGACCAGATCTTCCACATGTATGATAAGGTGACACACGTGCCGCGGAGAACTGTCTCTATCTCACACGAAGGACCAGCATTCCTTCTTCCAATGAGACAACACTGTATGCTGATGGAATTGCGGAATTATCCCATCCCATGAGTTAAAAAAATCAATATAGAGAGTGAGAAAGAGAGAGAGGAGCCTCCATTGGTTGCTTAGGTGGGCCCCACCTGATTTTGTTCGAACATGCCATTAAGGCCGATCAGGCCCGTCTAAGTTATTTTTCCGGTGGATATCTAATGTATGAAAAGCCGAGCAGCTACTTTGTACACTAGACCTTACTTCTTTTGATGTACACGTTTTCGCACGTGTGGAATGAATGAATACGTGTGAGAGATTGGAGCCGTTCATTAGGCAATCCGTGATTGGTACACGGTCTCAGAAATCATGCTGATATGATCATCAAGTGGGCCACAGTTCTTCACTGAATTTGGACCATTGGTTGACTTCTCTTAATCGTTCACTTATTTTTGTACGTTTTTTAGACCACCTGATGAACGTATCTCAAAAGGTAGCTTACAGAGATAGCAAATGGACGGTGGGGATCCTACGATGGGCAGCTCCAACGGCTCCCACTCCTTATGTTACACTCGCGAATTTTAGATATTATTATGGGATTTTTCAACTGGGGTGTCAATGTCATGCACCAGAATATAAATAGCATCTAAAAGAGGCTGCTGGTTTCATGATCTAGATCGTTGATATGATGGGCCCACCGAAAATGGGATACCCCAAATTAAAGATTATATTCCTTTAATCAAAGGCCTACAAATAAACGGTTCAGAGAAAAACAAACAACAATGTGAGCAAAGGCCAAAGATCGGATGGCTGTGATCCCCCAATCTAAATAACTAAGATATTCTTGATGGTTTTCCATGAATTCACATGTTAACATGGGCTCCACTTTGTGAGAAATGGATACATCATGACCAATGGTTTGTAACCCTGATTAAACGTAGACCCGTTTCAATGAGCGGGTTGGTCCAAGGCCCGACGGGTCCTACCTATGTCATTTCAATGAGAAATTTCCTACTGTACGACCCATTTATGGCCCACCAGCCATTTGAAGCCCACATCTTTTTAAGCTTCCAAAAATACTCCCCTATGTACGGCCGACTTTTCAAAGGACCAAAATACCTCCGTCATTCGTTCCTTCCTTCCGGAAGCCGATTGGCTGGTGTGCGAAGACGAGCGCTAACGCTCCTCGACATGGGCCCCATAATGATGTATTTATTATATCCACACCGTTCATCCATATTTCAAGATCATTCCAAAGCATTATCGTAAAAAAAGAATCATATCCAAAGATCAACTGGACCACACCACAAATAGCAGCAGGAAACTTGATTTTTACTGTTAAAAATTTTGTAGGACCCACTATAACATTTATTTTTCATCCAATCTATTCATAAGGTCACAAAGACCTGGATGAAGAGAAAAAACAAATTTCATAATTATCCAAAACTTCTGTAATCCCTAAAAGGGTTTCAATGGTTGCCGTTCAATTCCCCACTGCCTTTTATAGTGTGGTCCACTTGATAGTTATATCTGTCTTATTTTTCATCTCAAGCGTTAATATGAGCTCGCCAAATAGATGGACGGTTTGGATATAACACAGACCTTATGATGGGACCCACAAAAACAACTAAAATTCAACAGTAAAAAACAAAAAAAACGGTAGTGCCGTGGACTGTTTTTTTTTTTTTACAAGGAAAACATTTTCCCCCTTACATTTTTTATAATACATATTTATGTAAATATGTATATATAAGTATATAAAAATATTTTTTTATCTTTTAATTTATTTCTTTATCTATTTATTTAACAAGCATATCTCCAAAACTAGAATGACTTACTTAACGTACCACATATGATTTTGGGATAGGAAAAGCTAATTTAGCCAACGAATGTAGTTATTTTCTAAGATTTCATCAGCTCGATGGTCAAAAATTCATTTCATTCACCTTGTGGTCAATTCCGTTCACATTCACGGTCCTTTCGATGCACTTCACGGCCATTTCCATACATTTCACGATCAATTCTCTTCACTTCACGACTATTTTCATACATTTCACGGCAATATTCGGCAATTCCGTTCACATTCACGGTCATTTCGATGCACTTCATGGTCAATTCACTTCACTTCACGGCCATTTCGAAGCATTTCTCGATCAATTCTCTTCACTTCACGCCCATTTTCGTGCATTTCACGATGATATCTGCCAATTCGATTCACGTTCACAGTCATTTCGATGCACTTCATGGTCAATTCACTTCACTCCACGCCCATTTCGAAGCATTTCACGATCAATTCTCTTCACTTCACGGCCATTTCCATAAATTTCACGGCGATATCCGGCAATTCCGTTCACGTTCACAGTCATTTCGATGCACTTCACGGTCAATTCAATTCACTTCACCGCCATTTTGATGTATTTCTCGATCAATTCTCTTCACTTCACGCCCATTTCCATGCATTTCACGGCGATATCCGGCAATTTCGTTCACGTTCACGGTCATTTCGATGCACTTCACGGTCAATTCACTCCCTTCACGCCCATTTCAAAGCATTTCTCGATCAATTCTCTTCACTTCACGACCATTTTCATGCATTTCACGGTGATATCTGGCAATTCCGTTCACATTTACGGTCATTATGATGCACTTCACGGTCAATTTATTTTACTTTATGGCCATTTCCATGCATTTCACGATCAATTCTCTACACTTTATGCCCATTTCCATGCATTTCACGACGATATCCGGCAATTTCGTTCACGTTCACGGTCATTTCGATGCACTTCACGGTCAATTCACTTCACTTCACGGCCATTTCGAAGCATTTCACGATCAATTCTCTTCACTTCACGACCATTTCCATACATTTCACGGCGATATCCAGCAATTCCGTTCATGTTCACGGTCACTACGATGCACTTCACGGTCAATTCAATTCACTTCACAGCCATTTCGAAGCATTTCTCGATCAATTCTCTTCACTTTACGCCCATTTCTATGCATTTCACATCGATATCCGACAATTCCGTTCACGTTCAGGGTCATTGCGATGCACTTCACGGTCAATTCACTTTACTTCACACCTGTCACGCCCCAAACTTGGAAACCGAGCTCACAAAATTTTCGATCGCCGAATCCGGTGCTGACAGCCTCCGTAGAACCCCATTCTCGGCTCCTAGCGCCCATTCACTAGGTTCCGATCCTGGGATGCTACGAGGAGGATTTTCAACGTCAGTTTGATTCGTAATAAGCATAACCAAATGCATAACCCACAAACAACAACCAAGAATTTCATTACATTTCCACTATGATTAAAAACTTTACAAGTACAATGAGCATAAAGGGAAATACAATGATGATAATTCAAAATCTCCAAAACGATCTGCAACACGCTCCAGCCTCAGTGCTGCTACGCCCCAACGTCACCTGCACGCAACGGTCGTGTATAAGCTTATAGAAAGCTTAGAGGGTGGTGAACGTGTGTGCGCAAGGTAGTAATATGAACATGCAATGTCAGAGTAATGCGGAATATGCAGATGGATCCATAATATCATGAGCCGTACCAAGGCTATGCAGTGCAAGACATGAATGGTATCGGTCATCCCAAGACCATGCGATGTGCAATGTAACTCAAGCATACAGATCTTCATCTATGTCCACACATCAATACAGCTCAAATATGGGAAATCACCGGGGTCTAGTACACTCTAAACCAAATTGCCGCCACATCGCGCGCAATAAGGTAAGTGGAAGAGACCTCACTATCCGTCTGCCAATATCGGGCGCGACTCGTCGATAACGGACCCATTCCTCGAGCTGGTCAGACTCAGCCTAGCATTGCCCCCTACACTCGGGCGGGTAAGGCCGCACCCCCTTCCAACCGACCACGACACAGTGGAGAGCACAACCGTCTGGTAATCGACACTCAACGCTCATCTACCCACTCGGTCTAGACGTTGGAGCAATCTCTTGGTACCATAAAGGTTTAGGAACTTTCACCCAGGAATATCTATAGCACCCCATGTAAAACAAGATTTTCGGTATCCAATCCTGCTAACCAAGATGTGTCTGTGGAGGCTATGGCACTGATGTCGCTAGGGCGTACAATAATCATGTCACACAAATGCGAAATGCATGAATCACGCTATCTAGTCATGCAAAAAATTCTGCGCATATCATGCGCTCATGTAGGGCAACACCGCCTAACCGGGAGCCCATAAACAATCTGCCTGAAGGCATATGCTATGATCAGTCAATTCTCATGTCAAGCATACATATGATGCGTATGATCATGAGTCATGAAGCTATATTAAACATGTTATAATGAGATGAACTATCCTTACAATGCAGATGGGCCTGGGCTGCCTATACACAATAAGTACGAGCCTAATAATGGGCCCTAAGGAGAGTCGTAATGTGGACATCCAACCAGCATTACACTCGAAATGTGGACGTCAAACCAACATTTCTTCCAAGGCACGATCGTCGTAAACATCATCACATACTCCGAGTTGGGTTTACACATTGCAATGAACCTTAGGTTCATCCTATTGGGCTTTACATATATATCAGATGGGCCATATCTTATGGGCCTTTTATTCATCAAATGGGCCACATAAATGGGCTGCACCAATGGGCCTTATGTGCATTGCAATGGGTCAAAACCCGTGGGCCTTAGATTGCATCAAATGGGCCCAATCTCAAGAGCCTTATACAAATCAAATGGGCCTAATCCTGTGGGCCTTATATGAACCAAATGGGCCTAAACCCATAGGCCTTATATAAACCAAATGGGCCTAAACCCATAGGCCTTATATATAAATCAAATGGGTTTAGTGCCATGGGCCTTAAAATATATCAAATGGGCCTAGTCTCATGGCCTTGGAACATATCAAGTGGTGGGCCACAAATACATCAAATGAGCCTACACACATGGGCCCATAAATAACAAAGTGGGCCTTAGTGGGTGAGCCACAAATACATTAAGATGGGCCTCTACAATGGCCTTAAGATGATCTCAAAATGATTGGACGGTTTGGATGAAACTCATGCATCATGTTAGACTCCCATGTGAGCCCACTATAACATTTATTTTCCATCCAGTCCTGGGCCCACTAAAATGTTTATTAACCACCCAACCTGTTAGTAAGGCCACGTGAGCAAGGGATCCACTGTAATGTTTACTTTACATCCAACCTGTTGATAAGGCCATGTGGTAAGGGGCCCAGCAAAATATTTATTTTACATCCCACCTGTTGATATGGCCATGTGGCAAGGGGGGGCTACCAAAATGTTTATTTTCCATTCAAACCTGTTGATAAGGTCATATAGACCCAGGGCCCACCAAAATATATATTTTCTACCCAACATGGGCCCATTGTAATGTTTAATGCCATCCAAACCTGTTCATAACGTCACGTGGGCCAGGGCCCACAGTGATGGACGGCGTGGACACAATACATACACTAGGTGGGGCCCACCGTCCACTGCCGTGGACGGGCGGCGTGAGTGAAATACTTGCATCACAGTGGGTGTCACCACCCACTGTTGTGGACGGTGTGGTAAGCCACACATACCATAGTGGGTCCCATGTGGGGCCCACCAAAGTGTTTATTTGCAATCAAACCCGTTTATTATGTGTGCCCCACAAAAATAGGGGTCCAAAACAAGTTTCAGGTGGGTCCAAGCTTCTGGTGGACCCCAGCAATCATTTTTTTTCAAATTTTAAAGGAAAATACTAATATTCTTAATGCCACGGCCCGCCAGATAATTCTATCAGTCTCATTTTTCGGCTCAACGCCTAAAATGATCTCGAGAATATAATGGATGACTTGGATTAAATATATACATCAAGGTGGGGCCTACACAAGGGGACCACCCCAAAAGCTTCTTTTTTTCCCTATTTTTTTTTCTTTCTTACAGGGACGTCCAGCGTCCTAGACGCTGGACCAGTTTGGCCTTTAAAAAAATTACATCATGGTGGGCCCTGTTGAACTGGGCCACCACAGATGAATGTTGTGGGTACAACATGTAAGGTGGGCCCCACTTGAGGAACACTTGGACCAAATAAATACCTCAAGGTGGGGTCCATTCAAGTGGGCCACACAACCCTATTACATAAAATAATATAAAATAAAATAAAAAGAAATAAAAAGAGCGAGAGAGAGAGATAGAGGGTTGGACACGCTTGATGGTGGGACCCCGATACTATGGGCCCTCCCTTGCAATGAATCATACAATCAAGTGGGTCCTTTAACACATGGGACCATCAAAATTTAGAATCAACGGTGGGGATTCTTTTCCCACTAATATGGACGGTCTAGATGACATTTTCTAAGAAATAAATATCATGATGGGGTCCATGGAGAATGGCCCCATCATGGAATGATCATGATGATCCAGTGGGCCATCGGCCACATCTTAAGGTCCCAAGTAAGATCCAAACCATTGATCGGTTGGCCTCACTTGGCCCATCTCAAAAACATGAAAACCTAGTATGATCAAGCACCCACCGTCCGATCTTCTTGCTCCTATGGGCTCCTTAGCTCCTTATCTTGGATTTCAATGGAGGAGATGGGGAATGGAAGGTTAGGATGGGGAGATCATGGGGTAGGGAAGGTGGGCCACACTTAGAATTTTTGGAAAGCTTGGAGAAATTTCATACGTATGGAGCTTGCTTGGAGAATGAGATGGGAAAATGAGAAAGAGAGAGAGTTGTAGAGAGAGATGAAATGATGGGTGATGGAGTGATGGATGTGGTGATGGGTGTGTAAGAGCCACTTTTTGACTTTTGTAGCCTTTTGTGTAAGAGAGGTATGACATTGGAAGACTTTTGTGGTTGCTTGGGAAAAGGGGTGAAAGTGATGTGTACTTGACATGTACTTGACATGTGATGGATTGATGGATGATTGATTGATGGGATTGATGTGATTAATGTGACACATCATAGAGATTTCCTTGGGTTTCGTAACGTGCGACGTTTCCTCGCACCGAACGTCGGTCTACAACTCTCGATCAGGGTATCGCCTCGGCGCGCGAGTCACGGCATTGGAACCGCAGCGATGGCGCGGTCGTTATGGTACAGAACTCGGGTCGAGTCGAAACAGGTTGACGTCATATGAATCAAGGTCGCGCGTTAATATCGGTTAAGGGTCGAAGGTTGCAGGAATTCGACCGGTAAGACCGTGGAAGTCTATGGAACGGTATGGTCTAAGATACGGGTCTTACAACACCCATTACGAAGCATTTCTCAATCAATTCTCTTCACTTCACGCCCATTTCCATGCATTTCACGGCGATATCCGATAATTTCGTTCACGTTCACGGTCATTTCGATGCACTTCACGGTCAATTCACTTCACTTCAAAACCATTTCGAAGCATTTTTCGATCAATTCTCTTCACTTCATGACCATTTCCATGCATTTCACGATGATATCCGGCAATTCCGTTCACGTTCACGGTCATTTCGATGCACTTCACGGTCAATTCACTCCACTTCACAGCCATTTCGAAGCATTTCTCGATCAATTCTCTTCACTTCATGACCATTTTCATGCATTTCATGGCGATATCCGGCAATTCCGTTCACGTTCACGGTCACTACGATGCACTTCACGGTCAATTCAATTCACTTCACGGCCATTTCAAAGCATTTCTCGATCAAGTCTCTTCACATCACGTGTCACGCCCCAAACTCGGAAACCGGGCTCACAAAATTCCCGATCGCCGAATCCAGCGCCGACAGCCTCCGTAGAACCCCATTCTCGACTCCTAGCTCCCATTCGCCAGGTTCCGATCCTGGGATGCTACGAGGAGGATTTTCAACATCAGTTTGATTCATAATAAGCATAACCAAAGGCATAACCCACAAACAACAACCAAGAAATCCATTACATTTCCACTATGATCAAAAACTTTACAAGTACAATGAGCATAAAGGGAAATACAGTGGTAAAGTACAAAAACTCCAAAATGCTCAGCAACGTGCTCCTGCCTCAACGCTGCTGTGATCCAACGTCACCTGCACGCAACGGTCGTGCATAAGCTTACAGAAAGCTTAGAGGGTGGTGAACGTGTGTGCGTAAGGTAGTAATATGAACATGCAATGTCACAGTGATACGGAATATGCAAATGGAAACATAATATCATGAGCCGTACCAAGGCTTATGCGATGCAAGACATGAATGGTATCGGCCATCCCAAGGCCATGCGATGTATAATGCAACTCAAGCATACGGATACTCATCAATGTCCACACATCAATACAGCTCAAAGTATGGAATATCACAGGGGTCTAGTACACTCTAAACCAGATTGCCGCCACATCGCGCACAATAAGGTAAGTGGAAGAGACCTCACTATCCGTCTGCCAATATCGGGCGCGACTCGTCGATAGCGGACCCATTCCTCGAGCTGGTCAAACTCAGCCTAGCAATTGCCCCCTACACTCGAGTGGGTAAGGCCGCACCCCCTTCCAACTGACCACGACACAGTGGAGAGCACAGCCAACTGGTATTCGGCACTCGGCGCTCATCTACCCACTCGGTGTAGACGTTGGAGCAACCTCTTGGTACCATAAGGGTTTAGGAAATTTCACCCAGGGATATCTATAGTACCCCATGTAGAACAAGATTTCCGGTATCCAATCCTGCCAACCACGATGCGTCTGTGGAGGCTACGGTCCTGATGTCACTAGGGCGTATAATAACCATGTCACACAAATACGGAATGCATGAATCACGCTATCCAGTCATGCAACCAATCCTGCGCATACCGTGCGCTCATGTAGGGCAACACCGCCTAACCGGGAGCCCATAAACAACCTGCCCGAAGGCAATTACTATGATCAGTCAGTCCTCATATCAAGCATACATATGATGCGTATGATCATGAATCATGCAACTATACTAAACATGTTATAATGAAATGAACTATTTTACAATGCAGATGGACCTGTACGGTCAATACACAGCAAGTACGGCCTGGTGATGGGCCCTAAGGAGAGTCGTAATGTGGACATCCAATCAACATTACACTTGCAATGTGGACGTCAAACCATCATTGCATTCCAGGTACGATCTTCATAAACCTTAGTACTTAGTCTGTAATATATTTACTCATTGCAATGGACCGTAGGTTGTCCCCATTGGACCTTATATATATATCAAATGGGCCATATCCTATGGGCTCTTATTCATCAGATGGGCCACATAAATGGGCCAAACCAATGGGCCTTAAGTGCATTGCAATGGGTCAAACTCGTGGGCTTGGATTGCATCAATTGGACCTAGTCATATGAGTCTAATATGCATCAAATGGGTCATACCAATTGGGATCCCACATGCAGGTCAAGTGGGCCTCAACCCATAGACCTAACATGAGTCAAATGGGCCTAAATTCCTAGGCCTTAAACAAATCAAATGAGCCTAACCCATGAGCCTTAATTAAATCCAGTGGCCCTAATCCCATGGACCCTTTTTATAATCAATTGGGTTTAGTCCCATGGGCCTTACAACATATCAAATGTCCTGCTCCCATAGACTTTAAAATTTCAATAAAAGGGTCTAAGTATATGGGCCTTGAAGTACATCGAATGGGCCTAGTCCCATGGACTTGCAACACGCCAAATGGGCTTAAGTTCTTGGGCCTTAAATGGACCAAATGGGCCTAGCCCATAAGCTTAAATAACAAGTGAGCCCAAGCCCATAGGCTTTACGTATCAAGTGGGCCCAATTTCTTAGGCCTCAAATAGATCAAATGGGCCCAGTCCATTAGCATTTTATAAATCAAATGGGCCTAACCCATAGCCTTTTACATGTTAAAGTGAATGAACGGCCCGGATGCATCATATGCATCAAGGTGGGTCCCACTGTCCAGTGGACAGTGCGGATATAACACATTCATCACACAGGGCCCCACCGTCCGTGGACGGTGGAGGCAGCTCGTGCGTCAGGTGGGTGCCACCGTCCGCCTGGACGGTGGCTACAACATATGCATCAATGTGGGTCCCATGTGGGGCCCACTCTGAATTATTTATTTAACATCCGACCCGTTCATAAGGTCCCTTGGACCTGGATGAAGGAACAACTCAAATTTCAGCTTGATTCAAAACTTCTGTGGGCCCCAGGAAAAATTTCAATGGCCAACACTCCTTTCTACTATTTCACGTGGTGTGGGCCACCTGAGTCTTGGATGCAGCAGAAATTCAGAGGGGGGCCACTTCAAGGGGTGGCCCATCCGATGGACGGTGTGGAGAAGGCATATACATCAAGGTGGGGCCCACGGCTGGAGGTCGTGGGTCATGCTGGACGACCGCCCGCCCGACGTTGCCTGCGTGCAGCCTCCTGCTGACGTACAGGCAGAGGCTAAGCCTCTTTCAAATTTCGAGAAAAAACCTGTCTCCTGGGGTTTTTCACGTGTGGGACCCGCTAAAATGAAATCCGTCCCAGCCATTGCGTCCAGTGGCTCGATGCCGTCCAAATGAGTCTAGAGTTTGAATTTTTTTGGTGCTTGGAAGAGAAATAAAATAAGAAAATAGAGATTGAATGGTAAGGGCGCAACATTTGACGCTATGGCCCACCAAGTGATTGGATCAGCTCCAAACTTCTACCCAACGGCTAAAATGTCGTGGGTAAGAGGATGGACGGCTTGGATCGGACATAAACATCAGGGTAGGGCCTATGCAAGGGGACCACCTAAAGGCCTCTACTTTCCTTTTTCTTTTTTTTTCTTCTTTTTCTCATTCCTCAGAAACGTCCAGCGTCCCAGACGCTGGACAGTTGGCTTTCCTTAAAAAAAAAAACTTGTGGTGGGCCCTGATGAAGTGGGCCACCACAGATGGGTGTACAACGCATATGGTGGGCCCCACTTGAATAGATCAAAAATATATAATGCCAAGGTGGGATCCATTCAAGTGGGCCACACAATCCTTTTGCACAAAAATAAAATAAAATAGAATAAAATAAAATAAAATAAATAAAAGAGAGAGAGAGTCATAGAGAGTGGGACACGGCTTGTGATGGAGGGACCCCGTCATTATGGGCCCTCCCTTGTAATGAATCATACAAAATAACGTATCCCTTTGATCATGGGACCATCAAAAATGTAAATCAACGGTGGAGATCCATTCCCCACCGATATGGACGGTCTAGATGACCTTTTGCAATGAAATAAACATCATGATGGGGTCCATGGAGAATGGCCCCATCATGGAACGATCATGATGATCCAAGTGGTCCATCGGCCACAAATAAGGGTCCCAAGTGAGATCCACACCATTGATCGGTGGGCCTCACTTGGTTCACCATAAAAATAAGAAAATCTACCCTATAGAAGCACCCACCGTCCGATCTTCTCGCTCCTAGGGGTTCCTTGGCACCTTGTCTTCAACTTCAATGGCTAAGATGAAGGATGGAGGGTTGAGATGAGAGCTTTTGGGGTAGGAAGGTGGGCCACTTGAAGCTTAGGGATTTTTGCAAAAATTCCATACGTATGGAGTTTTGGAAATCCTTTGTTGCTTGGAAATTTTGAAATGAGAAAGAGAGAAAGAGAGAGAGTGATGTAAAGGGAGAGAGAGAGAGTGATGGATGGATGGGTGAGTAATGTTTGTGTAAGAAATCTTGGACTTTTGTGGCTTTTGTGTAAGAGAGGTATAGGATGTGAAGACTTTTGTGGTCTTTTGTGTAAGAAAGGTATGGGTTAGGAAGACTTTTGTAGTTGCTTGGGAAAATGGATGGAAGTGATGTATACTTACATGTGATGGGTTGATGGGTGATTGATTAATGGGATTGATGTGATTGATGTGACACATCATTGAGATTCTCTTGGTTTTCGCAATGCGCGGCGTTTTCTCGCACCGAATATTGGCCCATATCTCTTGATCAGGGTATCGCCTTGGCGCGCGAGTCACGGTATCGGAACCGCAACGACGGCCGATCGCTATGGTATAGGTCTCGGGTTGAGTCGACTCGGGTTGTCGGCACAAGAATCAGGGTCGCGCGTCGATATCGGTTAAGGGTCGAAAATTGCCGGAATTCGACCGGTAAGACCGCGGAAGTGTACGGAAAGGTACAAACCAAGATACGGGTCTTACAGCTCTTCCCTCCTTATAAAAATTTCATCCTCGAAATTTACACAAGCATCGTAACTAAGCATAACTCACGAAAAAATACGAAATATAACGTCATCATATAGAATCGGAGATAGCATACAAAATACATCACATGATCAATCATCAAAGAGATGAGGAGAACGCTCTCGAATCTCAGCCTCACGCTCCCAAGAAGCCTCCTCAACAGAATGGTGACCCCACTGCACCTTCACCAACGGAATGACCTTGGTTCTGAGGACCTGCTCCTTCCGATCAAGGATACGAACTGGCTGCTCAATGTAAGAAGCGTCCTCACGAACCTCCAACGGCTGCCAATCAATAACGGGAACTATATCTGCTGACCCACACTTCCTCAACATAGAGACGTGAAACACGTTGTGGATGCCAGACAACTGTGACGGCAAGGCAAACCGATAGGCCACGGCGCCAACGCGCCCATTGATCTCAAAAAGTCCTATGAATCTCGGGGCAAGTTTGCCCTTCACTCCGAATCGAACTACGCCCTTCATGGGCGAGACCTTAAGATACACATGGTCCCCTACATCAAACTCCAAGGGACGACGCGGACGATCAGCAGAACTCTTCTGTCGGCTCTGAGCTGTGCGCATCCTCTGCCTGATGATATCAATAGCATCTGAAGTCTCCTGCACAAGCTCGGGACCTAGGAGACGGCGCTCTCCAACCTCGGTCCAACAACTCGGTGATCTGCATAGTCTGCCATATAGTGCCTCAAAAGGAGCCATGCCGATGGTCGCCTGATAGTTGTTATTATACGCGAACTCAGTCAATCGCAGATGCTCATCCCAGCTACCCCCGAAGTCAATCGCGCAGGCCCGAAGCATATCCTCAAGTATCTGATTGACCCTCTCGGTTTGGCCATCGGTCTGCGGATGGTACGCGGTGCTGAGCTGCAAATCAGTCCCCATCGCACGCTGGAAGCTCCCCCAAAACTGAGACGTGAACCTCGAGTCTCGGTCAGAAACGATCGAGACTGGAACGCCATGCAGTCTCACAATCTCTTCGATGAATAGTCTCACAAGCCGGTCCATAGACCAAGTCACACGCATCGCAAGGAAATGTGCCGACTTCGTCAGACGATCCACAACAACCCAAATGGCGTCATGACCGCGCTGAGTCCTCGGTAAACCCATAATAAAATCAGTCGACACGTGCTCCCACTTCCACATCGGGATGCTCAACAGCTGCAATAGACCAGGAGGTCTCTGATGATTGGCCTTGACACGCTGGCATGTGTCACACTCAGCCACAAAACTGGTGATCTGGCGCTTCATCCCCGCCCAAAAATACTGTCGCCTCATGTCACGGTACATCTTCGTCGAGCCCGGGTGGATAGAAAATCGCGATCGATGTGCCTCGGTCATAAGATCTCTGCGTAACTCTGGAATATCTGGGACACATAATCGGCCTCTGAAGCGAAGTCCACCGTTTGTACCGATCTGCCAATCTGCCTGACCCTCAGATGCCGCCTCATCCATATAACTCTGCAACGACTCATCAGCCTGCTGAGCCTCGATCACCCTAGCGACAAGAGAGGGTTGAATCGACAAGCTCGATAACTGTACAATGGAAGACTGCAGGCCGAACTCAAAGTCATACGCAGCAATATCCTCAAGCATCCGCCACTCCTGAATCATCATGTGCATCACTAAGCCTCGTGGCTGACGGCTGAGGGCATCTGCCACCACGTTCGCCTTGCCCGGGTGGTACTGGAGGTCGAAATCATAGTCCTTCAGGAGCTCCATCCAGCGCCTCTGTCTCATATTCAGCTCAGACTGCGAGAAGAGGTACTTTAAGCTCTTGTGATCAGAGAAGAGTTCGAACCTAATCCCGTAAAGGTAGTGCCTCCACACCTTCAGTGCGAAGACAACTGCAGTCAGCTCTAGATCATGTGTAGGGTAGTTCAGCTCATGGACCTTGAGCTGACGAGACGCGAAGGCCACTGGTCTCCCGTGCTGCATCAGGACAGCACCCAAACCGATATGCGAGGCATCAGTGAATACAATAAAGTCGTCACTCCCAGATGGAAGAGTGAGGACAGGAGCGGACGTCAGACGGTCCTTCAACTCTGTAAATGCTCGCTCGCAGGCGTCACTCCAAATAAACTCTGCGCCTTTCCGAGTCAACCTGGTCAGCGGGGCTGCAATACGAGAGAAGCCCTCAATGAAACGTCGATAATAGCCCGCTAAACCAAGGAAACTACGGATCTCTGTCGCAGTCGTGGGCTGGCCCCACTGACGCACTGCCTCGACTTTCGAGGGGTCCACTGCGACACCCTCCCTCGTCACCACGTGACCGAGGAACTTCACCTCCTCCTGCTAGAACTCGCACTTCTCCAGCTTCGCATACAGCTGGTGTGCACGGAGGGTCTGTAGAGTAATCTCCAAGTGCTACTGATGCTCCTCACGGGTCCTCGAGTAGATCAGAATGTCGTCGATGAAGACTACAACAAACTGATCCAGATATGGACGGAATACCTCGTTCATCAGCTGCATGAAGACCGCTAGTGCATTGGTCAGTCCGAAGGACATGACCTGAAACTCAAAATGACCGTAACGCGTCCTGAATGCCGTCTTCGGAATGTCCTCATCTCGGACCCGAATCTGATGATAACCAGAACGCAGGTCAATCTTCGAAAAGAACTGTGCACCCTGCAGCTGGTCGAACAAATCATCAATCCTAGGGAGCGGGTACTTGTTCTTGATCGTGACTTTATTGAGCTCGCGATAGTCAACGCAGAGCCTCAACGAGCCATCCTTCTTCTTCACGAAGAGTACCGACGCTCCCCACGGTGAACTGCTCGGACGGATAAAACCCAACTCACGTAACTCGTCCAACTGCTTCTGCAGTTCCCGTTACTCCAACGGTGCCATACGATATGGGGCCTTCGAAATAGGCACGATACCGGGCACGAGATCAATCTGAAACTCGGTGAGTTGACGAGGCAGTAATCCCGGAATCTCCTGAAATACATCGAGAAAATCACAAACTATCGGTAAATGGTCGATGCAAATAGCTACAGGCTCCTCTATGGCGCAAGACATCAAGCAAGACAACCGCTCTCCTCTAGCCTCTGCAACGAACTGGAACTGAGCCACGCCGGGTATACAAAACGTGACGGTCCTCGCGGCGCAGTCCAAAATGGCATAATACTCAGCGAGCCAATCCATGCCCAAGATGACATCGAACTCGGACATCGGCAAAACAAACAAATCAGCAGGCAGGAAGGTATCCCCGACTAGAACGGGGCATGACGAGCAAAATCTTCCTAACGATGCAGTCCTCCCCAAGGGAGTAGATACTGATGGCTCTCACCAGCAGACTCCAACGGTAAGCCAGCCGATCGACAAAAGCTCTCAGCCACAAAAGAATGCGATGCACCAGAATCAAACAATACACGTGCAATGCAAGCAGAAACTGGTAGTATACCCTCAACGACTCCTCCGGATGACTGCGGATCCTGCTGAGCCGCATAAAACCTAGCCTGAGCTGGCTGGAGAGGTGCATGTCCCCTCTAAACGTGCTGCTGCTGCTGCTGGGGTCGCTGAGGTGGTCGAAACTGCTGCCTCTGCTGCTGTGGCCTCTGAGACTGGTGCTGATGCTGATGCTGCTGCTGAGGTGGCCTCGGTAGTAGAGGCTGCTGTCGCTGCTACTGTGGGGGTCTCTGCTGCTGCGGTGGAGGTCTCTGCTGCTGCTGGGGACTGGGACACTCCCACGAACGGTGTCCCGTCGCACCGCACCTGAAACAAGTGCCGGTGAACTGTCTCTGAGGTGGTGGTGGAGGTGCTGATGGTGCTGATGGTGCACGGAAAGCTGGGCGACCAGTGCGCCTCTGCTACTGTGGTCGACGCTGCTGGGAAGGACTGGAAGAAGCCTGCCTCTTTCGGTCTCCCCTCTGACCACGATCAGACTGAGAACCGGCCCACTCAGTCTCGTAAATCTGAGCTTTCCGCACTACTGCCTGGAAAGTAGGGAGCTCATGCCCAATAACACGACCTCGAAGGCCGTAACGTAAGCCGTGCTCGAAACGGCGGGCCTTCCGCCCCTCGTCATCACCCATGTATGGTGCGAATCTCGATAGTGCCATGAAACGGGCCGCGTACTGTGCCACGGTCATGTCTCCCTGCACCAGAGTCTCGAACTCTAAGGCTCGCTGACGACGGATGTGGTCAGGGAAGTACTGCTCCTCGAATCGGTCCACAAAGTCCTCCCATGTCCAGACATAATCAGGTCCGGCGACACGGGCGACAGAGGTCCACCAATGCTCGGCCTCACCGTGGAAGAGAAATACTGCTAACCGGACGCGCTGCTCGGTCGTGCATAACATGGTATCGAATATCTTCTCCACATCGGAGCGCCATCTCTCGGCTGCAGTCGGATCTGGCTTGCCCTGGAAACGTGGGGGATCATGCCGTCTAAACTCACGAAGTACGGCGCTCGCGCGCTTCTGCTCCGCCTGAGCTGGTGAAACAGCTGGGCGTCTGCCCTGTCCCTGGAGTGCGGCTGTCACAGCCTGTAACATCTTCTGTAACTGTGAGGCACTCACAGTCACGGTCGGCTCCTCATCGGTCTCAGGTGGAGGAATGTCATCCTCATGGGAGGAAGCAGGAATCTCTGAGGGTGGAACGAGAGACGCAGGTGGTAAAGCTGGAGCCTCCGAGGGTGAAGTAGAATCCTCAGGTGGTGGTACGGGAGTCGATCGAGTAACTCTCACAGGCGCCATATCCTACAGGAAAAAGTGAAGGCGCTAATCAACTTCAAAACTCTCGAAGGTACGCACGTTAACGGTCTGTATTGAAAGGTCGCGAAGCTATCCGAACTTCGGGACTTAGTCATTCCATACCATAGCAGACATGTAATGTTATTCTCGGTTATTCCCAAGTTATGCTCTGATACCAACTTCTGTCACGCCCCAAACTCAGAAATCGGGTTCACAAAATTTTCGATCGCCGAATCCAGTGCCGACAGCCTCCGTAGAACCTCATTCTCGGCTCCTAGCTCCCATTCGCCAGGTTCCGATCCTAGGATGCTACGAGGAGGATTTTCAACATTAGTTTGATTCATAATAAGCATAACCAAAGGCATAACCCACAAACAATAACCAAGAAATCCATTACATTTCCACTATGATCAAAAACTTTACAAGTACAATGAGCATAAAGGGAAATACAGTGGTAAAGTATAAAAACTCCAAAATGCTCAGCAACGTGCTCCTGCCTCAACGCTGCTGTGATCCAACGTCACCTGCACGCAACGGTCGTGCATAAGCTTACAGAAAGCTTAGAGGGTGGTGAACGTGTGTGCGTAAGGTAGTAATATGAACATGTAATGTCACAGTGATGCGGAATATGCAAATGGAAACATAATATCATGAGCCGTACCAAGGCTTATGCGATGCAAGACATGAATGGTATCGGCCATCCCAAGGCCATGCGATGTATAATGCAACTCAAGCATACGGATACTCATCAATGTCCACACATCAATACAGCTCAAAGTATAGAATATCACCGGGGTCTAGTACACTCTAAACCAGATTGCCGCCACATCGCGCACAATAAGATAAGTGGAAGAGACCTCACTATCCGTCTGCCAATATCGGGCGCGACTCGTCGATAGCGGACCCATTCCTCGAGCTGGTCAAACTCAGCCTAGCAATTGCCCCCTACACTCGGGCGGGTAAGGCCGCACCCCTTTCCAACCGACCACGACACAGTGGAGAGCACAGCCAACTGGTATTCGGCACTCGGCGCTCATCTACCCACTCGGTGTAGACGTTGGAGCAACCTCTTGGTACCATAAGGGTTTAGGGACTTCCACCCAGGGATATCTATAGTACCCCATGTAGAACAAGATTTTCAGTATCCAATCCTGCCAACCACGATGCGTCTGTGGAGGCTACGGTCCTGATGTCGCTAGGGCGTACAATAACCATGTCACACAAATGCGGAATGCATGAATCACGCTATCTAGTCATGCAACCAATCCTGCGCATACCGTGCGCTCATGTAGGGCAACACCGCCTAACCGAGAGCCCATAAACAACCTGCCCGAAGGCAATTACTATGATCAGTCAGTCCTCATATCAAGCATACATATGATGCGTATGATCATGAGTCATGCAACTATACTAAACATGTTATAATGAAATGAACTATTTTACAATGCAGATGGACCTAGACGGTCAATACACAGCAAGTACGGCCTGGTGATGGGCCCTAAGGAGAGTCGTAATGTGGACATCCAACCAACATTACACTTGCAATGTGGACGTCAAACCATCATTGCATTCTAGGTATGATCTTCATAAACCTTAGTACTTAGTCTGTAATGTATTTACTCATTGCAATGGACCATAGGTTGTCCCCATTGGACCTTATATATATATATCAAATGGGCCATATCCTATGGGCTCTTATTCATCAGATGGGCCACATAAATGGGCCAAACCAATGGGCCTTAAGTGCATTGCAATGGGTCAAACCCGTGGGCTTGGATTGCATCAATTGGACCTAGTCATATGAGTCTAATATGCATCAAATAGGCCATACCAATTGGGATCCCACATGCAGGTCAAGTGGGCCTCAACCCACAGACCTAACATGAGTCAAATGGGCCTAAATTCCTAGGCCTTAAACAAATCAAATGAGCCTAACCCATGAGCTTTAATTAAATCCAGTGGCCCTAATCCCATGGACCCTTTTTATAATCAATTGGGTTTAGTCCCATGGGCCTTACAACATATCAAATGTCCTGCTCCCATAGACTTTAAAATTTCAATAAAAGGGTCTAAGTATATGGGCCTTGAAGTACATCGAATGGGCCTAGTCCCATGGACTTGCAACACGCCAAATGGGCTTAAGTTCTTGGGCCTTAAATGGACCAAATGGGCCTAGCCCATAAGCTTAAATAACAAGTGAGCCCAAGCCCATAGGCTTTACGTATCAAGTGGGCCCAATTTCTTAGGCCTCAAATAGATCAAATGGGCCCAGTCCATTAGCATTTTATAAATCAAATGGGCCTAACCCATAGCCTTTTACATGTTAAAGTGAATGAACGGTCCGGATGCATCATATGCATCAAGGTGGGTCCCACTGTCCAGTGGACAGTGCGGATATAACACATTCATCACACAGGGCCCCACCGTCCGTGGACGGTGGAGGCAGCTCGTGCGTCAGGTGGGTGCCACCGTCCGCCTGGACGGTGGCTACAACATATGCATCAATGTGGGTCCCATGTGGGGCCCACTCTGAATTATTTATTTGACATCCGACCCGTTCATAAGGTCCCTTGGACCTGGATGAAGGAACAACTCAAATTTCAGCTTGATTCAAAACTTCTGTGGGCCCCAGGAAAAATTTCAATGGCCAACACTCCTTTCTACTATTTCACGTGGTGTGGGCCACCTGAGTCTTGGATGCAGCTGAAATTCAGAGGGGGGCCACTTCAAGGGGTGGCCCATCCGATGGACGGTGTGGAGAAGGCATATACATCAAGGTGGGGCCCACTGCTGGAGGCCGTGGGTCATGCTGGACGACCGCCCGCCCGACGTTGCCTGCGTGCAGCCTCCTGCTGACGTACAGGCAGAGGCTAAGCCTCTTTCAAATTTCGAGAAAAAACCTGTCTCCTGGGGTTTTTCACGTGTGGGACCCGCTAAAATGAAATCCGTCCCAGCCATTGCGTCCAGTGGCTCGACGCCGTCCAAATGAGTCTAGAGTTTGAATTTTTTTGGTGCTTGGAAGAGAAATAAAATAAGAAAATAGAGATTGAATGGTAAGGGCGCAACATTTGACGCTATGGCCCACCAAGTGATTGGATCAGCTCCAAACTTCTACCCAACGGCTAAAATGCCGTGGGTAAGAGGATGGACAGCTTGGATCGGACATAAACATCAGGGTGGGGCCTATGCAAGGGGACCACCCAAAGGCCTCTACTTTCCTTTTTTTTTTTTTTTTCTTCTTTTTCTCATTCCTCAGAAATGTCCAGCGTCCCAGACGCTGGAGGGTTGGCTTTCCTTAAAAAAAAAAACTTGTGGTGGGCCCCGATGAAGTGGGCCACCACAGATGGGTGTACAACGCATATGGTGGGCCCCACTTGAATAGATCAAAAATATATAATGCCAAGGTGGGATCCATTCAAGTGGGCCACACAATCCTTTTGCACAAAAATAAAATAAAATAAAATAAATAAAAGAGAGAGAGAGTCATAGAGAGTGGGACACGGCTTGTGATGGAGGGACCCCGTCATTATGGGCCCTCCCTTGCAATGAATCATACAAAATAACGGATCCCTTTGATCGTGGGACCATCAAAAATATAAATCAACGGTGGAGATCCATTCCCCACCGATATGGATGGTCTAGATGACCTTTTGCAATGAAATAAACATCATGATGGGGTACATGGAGAATGGCCCCATCATGGAACGATCATAATGATCCAAGTGGTCCATCGGCCACAAATAAGGGTCCCAAGTGAGATCCACACCATTGATCAGTGGGCCTCACTTGGTTCACCATAAAAATAAGAAAATCTACCCTATAGAAGCACCCACCGTCCGATCTTCTCGCTCCTAGGGGTTCCTTGGCACCTTGTCTTCAACTTCAATGGCTAAGATGAAGGATGGAGGGTTGAGATGGAAGATTTTGGGGTAGAAAGGTGGGCCACTTGAAGCTTAGGGATTTTTGTAAAAATTCCATACGTATGGAGTTTTGGAAATCCTTTGTTGCTTGGAAATTTTGAAATGAGAAAGAGAGAAAGAGAGAGAGTGATGTAAAGGGAGAGAGAGAGAGTGATGGATGGATGGGTGAGTGATGTTTGTGTAAGAAATCTTAGACTTTTGTGGCTTTTGTGTAAGAGAGGTATGGGATGTGAAGACTTTTGTGGTCTTTTGTGTAAGAAAGGTATGGGTTAGGAAGACTTTTGTGGTTGCTTGGGAAAAGGGATGGAAGTGATGTGTACTTGACATGTGATGGGTTGATGGGTGATTAATTGATGGGATTGATGTGATTGATGTGACACATCGTTGAGATTCTCTTAGTTTTCGCAACGCGCGGCGTTTTCTCACACCGAATGTTGGCCCATATCTCTTGATCAGGGTATCTCCTTGGCGCGCGAGTCGCGGTATCGGAACCGCAACGACGACGCGGTCGCTATGGTATAGGTCTCGGGTTGAGTCGACTCGGGTTGTCGGCACAAGAATCCGGGTCGCGCGTCGATATCGGTTAAGGGTCGAAAATTGTCGGAATTCGACCGGTAAGACCGCGGAAGTGTACGGAAAGGTACGGACCAAGATACGGGTCTTACATCACGCCCATTTCCATGCATTTCACGTCGATATTCGGCAATTCCGTTCACGTTCACGGTCATTTCGATGCACTTCACGGTCAATTCACTTTACTTCACGCCCATCACGAAGCATTTCTCAATCAATTCTCTTCACTTCACGCCCATTTCCATGCATTTCACGGCGATATCCGACAATTCTGTTCACATTCACGGTCATTTCGATGCACTTCACGGTCAATTCACTTCACTCCACGGCCATTTCGAAGCATTTCACGATCAATTCTCTTCACTTCACAGCCATTTCCATAAATTTCACGGCGATATCCAGCAATTCCGTTCACGTTCAGAGTCATTTCGATGCACTTCACGGTCAATTCAATTCACTTCACCGCCATTTTGAAGCATTTCTCGATCAATTCTCTTCACTTCACGCCCATTTCCATGCATTTCACGGCGATATCCGGCAATTCCGTTCACGTTCACGGTCATTTCGATGCACTTCAAGGTAAATTCACTCCACTTCACGCCCATTTCAAAGCATTTCTCGATCAATTCTCTTCACTTCACGACCATTTTCATGCATTTCACGGTGATATCTAACAATTCCGTTCACATTTACGGTCATTATGATGCACTTTACGGTCAATTTATTTTACTTCACGGCCATTTCCATACATTTCACGATCAATTCTCTTCACTTCACGACCATTTTCATGCATTTCACGGCGATATCCGGCAATTCTGTTCACGTTCACAGTCACTTCGATGCACTTCACGGTCAATTCAATTCACTTCATGGCCATTTCAAAGCATTTCACGATCAATTCTCTTCACTTCATGCCCATTTCCATGCATTTCACGTCGATATCCGGGAATTCCATTCACATTCACAGTCATTTCGATGCACTTCACGGTCAATTCACTTTACTTCACGCCCATTACGAAGCATTTCTCGATCAATTCTCTTCACTTCACGACCATTTTCATGCATTTCACGGCAATATCCGACAATTCTGTTCACGTTCACGGTCATTTCGATGCACTTCACGGTCAATTCACTTCACTTCATGGCCATTTCCCTGCATTTCACGATCAATTCTCTTCACTTCATGCCCATTTCCATGCATTTTACGGCGATATCCAGTAATTCCGTTCACGTTCACGGTCATTTCGATGCACTTCACGGCCAATTCACTTCACAACCATTTCGAAGCATTTTTCGATCAATTCTCTTCACTTCACGCCCATTTCCATCCATTTCACGGCGATATCCGGCAATTCCGTTCACGTTCACGGTCATTTCGATGCACTTCATGGTCAATTCACTTCACTTCACGCCCATTTCCATGCATTTCACGATCAATTCTCTTCACTTCATGGCCATTTTCATGCATTTCACGGCGATATCTGGCAATTCCATTCAAGTTCACGGTCATTTCGATGCACTTCACGGTCAATTCACTTCACGTTTATGGCCTAGATTCCGTGTATTTACTAGGAGAAATTAAAAATCAAACAACCCCTTAACTTCACTGTCATTTCCATGCATTTCACGATCATTCCCCACAATTCTGTGTTCATTCACGATCAATTTGAAGCACTTCACGGTCATTTCACTTCACTTCACGGCCATTTCCACGCACTTCGCAGTCAATTCACGTATCTTCCCGCCTATTCCCATGCATTTCACGGTCATTCCCGGCAATTCCATGTTGATTCACGGTCAATTCGACGCACTTCACGGCCAATTCACTTCACTTCACGCCCATTTCCATGCAAGTGAATTGACCGTGAAGTGCGATGAATTGACCGTGAATCAACATGTAATCGCCGGGAATGACCGTGAAATGCATGGAAATGATGGTAAAGCGAAGTGAAATGACCGCGAAGTGCGTGGAAATGGCCGTGAAGTGAAGTGAATTGACCGTGAACTGCGTCGAATTGACCGTGAATCAACACAGAATCGCTAGGAATGACCGTGAAATGCATGGAAATGACGGTGAAGTGAAGTGAAATGACCGCGAAGTGCGTGGAAATGGCCGTGAAGTGAAGTGAATTGACCGTGAAGTGCGTCGAATTGACCGTGAATCAACACGGAATCGCCGGGAATGACCATGAAATGCATGGAAATGACAGTGAAGTGAAGTGAAATGACCGCGAAGTGCGTGGAAATGGCCGTGAAGTGAAGTGAATTGACCGTGAAGTGCGTCGAATTGACCGTGAATCAAAACGGAATCGCCAGAAATGAATGTGAAATGCATGGAAATGACGGTGAAGTTAAGTGAATTGACCGGGAAGTGCGTGGAAATGGCTGTGAAGTGAAGTGAATTGACCGTGAAGTGCATCGAATTGACCGTGAATCAACACAGAATTACCGGGAATGACCCTGAAATGCATAGAAATGACACTGAAGTGAAGTGAAATAATCGCGAAGTGCGTGAAAATAGCAGTGAAGTGAAGTGAATTGACCGTGAAGTGAATTTTTAACCATCGACCTGATCGAATATTGAAAAATTACTATGTTGGTTGGCTAAATTAGCTTCTCCTACCCCAAAATCATATATGGTACGTTAAGTAACTCATTCTAGTTTAGGAGATATGCTTGTTAAATAAATAGACAAAGAAATGAAGTAAGAGATAGAAAATTATTTTTATATACTTATATATACATATTTATGTAATTATGTATTTGAGAAAAATGTAAGGGAGAAAAAGTTCTCCCCGTAAATAAATTTTAAAAAAAAAAAAAGTACAAAGGTAGAACAACGAGTTGGGGTCCGGGTGAGTGGTACAACGTGTCGAGGTCGACGACCTAGTCAACCGGGTTGGATAGTTTTTTTTTTTTTTCCCTGTTGTAATCTTATTACTGTTTATGGGTCTTATTATAATGTGTGTGTTATATCCAAACCATCCATCTATTTGGCGAACTCATATTAAGTCTTGAGATGAAAAATAAGTTAGATCTGGCTATCAAGTGGACCACACCGTAAAAGGCAGTGGAGGATTGAACGTCTACCATTGAAATCTTTTCATGGGTCATAAAAGTTTTGGATCATTATGAAATCTGTTTTTTCACTTCATCCAGGTCTTTGTGGCCTTACGAATAGATTGCATGAAAAATATATGTTACGGTGGGCCCTACAAAATTTTTAACTGTGAAAATCAATTTTCCCACTGCTCGTTGTGGTGTGGTCCAGTTGATCTTTGCATATGATTTTTTTTTTTTTTTTTTTGATAATGCTCCGAAATGATCTCGAAATATGGATGAACGTCGTGGATATGATAAATACATAACTGTGGGGCCCATGCAACGTTGATATCTTTTGAACCGTTCGTACAACTCGGAGTTCGAGGAGCGTGAGCGTCTTCGAGCACCAGGCGATCCGGCTCAGGAAGGAACGCAAGGGCATTTTCGACCTGAGAAATGGGGCCGTATAGTTGGGGAGTATTCTTGGAAGGTAAAGAGCGAGTGGGCTTCAAAAGGTTTTGGGCCATATACTGGTCGTTCAGTTGGAAATTTCTCTCATTTCAATTACTATGTGAAATGGTACTCTATCATACGGTAAAAGTGTTTTTTTTTTATATATTTTTTTATTCCTTTCTCGTCATGGATGTAAGAGATCTTGATAGCTCATCTGGTGGGACCCACCACGGTTGCTGCATGATCCGAAAATCATAACAATCTAGATTATTTCTGGGTGATAGGATGACTTTCGCAAATTGAATGCAGGCTATCAGGTCGGATCTTCGGATCATGATTTGTTGAAGAAGTCATTGTTCATCTCCACCTAATTCGGCTAACTTTTTAAATATTAAGAATTGCTCCAGTGCATTTTAAGCGATCATGCTCCATAGTTGCATCAGTTCAGTTGGACAATTCAATCAATCGATCTGAACCGTCCATTAAGTCTAAAACAGATTTGATGGGCTACAATGCAAAAAAGGACTGTGATCTTGTAATTCAATCCATTTTGATTTGGCTTTTTTTTTTTTTTTTTTTCCTACGGTCATCCTTTTTCCAGACCATAGATGGGACGCCTCTGATTGGAATCATAAGCAATCCATGGTCCCTAACAAACAGATGTGTTGTTGATCGGAACTAGTTTGTATAGATTTTCTTGACCGTCCATATTAATGGCCATTGATCAAATGGTTATTTTTTTTAGATTGGCGTGATATTTAAAAGGTACCCACGAAATTTTCGCTGGACTGAAAAGAACGGTGTAGATTAAGGGATTGAACTGTCTAAGTGACCTAATCCAACTACGAAAATTTATAGTGCTCTAGAGAGCACGGGATCATTTATCTTTTTAATGGTGGGAATTATTTTGTACTTAATTGGTAGGCCGACACTAGCAAATTGTACACGTTTTTCTTTCATTAACTAAAATTTGAATAAACGAATCAGATTGGTTGAGTAATGCTAACCTCTCATCCTTGGATCCTTTTCATTTCTAGCCGTCAAGCAAATGTCCACCAATCTGATAATCAATTAATAAAATGATTATAGTTTTTTGTTCAAAATACATATGAAGTGGTAATCATAATTTGAATGGTTAATTTTTGTTAATTGTATGTCAGTTATGCAGTTTCTAAGTGAATGTGTATCATCCATCACACTCTACCAGAGTACCAAAGTTTTTCTCTTATAAATTTAAAAAATATGATCCTCTCGGCCTAACGTTTTTAATTTTTATTTTTTTAATTTCAATTTTTGGTTTCGTTTCGAATCTATCTATCGCTCTCATGATTTTTGTCGCAAACTGGATCCTAAATTATCCGATCCTATCTAATTCATACCCACCTGGATCTTAAAGTATTGATTTGGGCCCTGTAATTCCTAAAAATTCTCCACAACCAACAAAATTTCAAAGTCTGGCTGATCTAATCATCAGGTGGGCCACACCATTGGAAACAATAGACCACCACCTAAAAACTTTCAAATTCACGTGGTGGACCACCTATATATTTGATTGATTTGATTTTTTGTGTACTCTATTTTCTCCGGGACGATTGGATTTGACGCGCACACCCCACGGTGGGTTCCACATGCAGCTACTTGCATGGAGCAAGACAAATATGGTCAATATTGTAAAAATCTCGAATAATATTGTGATAAGTACGTTAAACAATATTATCCCAACAATTTTAAAATCTAAGCTGATGTTAAAATATTCCATTTAAAGAATTTGTTGTGTAAATATAGTCTTGAATTTTAAATTTATTCAATACTTAATAATAAATATTTTAAAATATTTTTATTTTTGATTAGATTTTTCTGATAATATTAATGAAAAAAGCTTTAAAATTTGAAAATCTCCAAAGAAATTGCGGAAAATGAGATTTGCGGCTATACTTGCATGAAAATCTCCCTTACAACAGTTGCAGAGAAACCAGACTCCTGTGATGGCTTGTGGGGCAAGTGGAGCAATAAATAGACAAAAATCTTTAAATAAAATCAACCTACTTTCTGTCCATTTAGTGGGGACGTTTTAAGGAGAAGGACGTTACCCGTCCCTCAGGCCTGGCAAACATGATCTACACATGTTCTCTCCATGTACGGTCACAATTCATGGGGCCACTTGCAAGATGATCAGTACCGTACATTTAATTGTCTCTCACATGAGTGTCCCAGAAGCCGAATTTCACTTTTATGGAGTTGGGATTTTGTATGTTTCCCTTTGTAAGAGAGGAGACGACGTGGTTAAAATTCTCTGTTACTAGAATTGATCGGTTAGGTTTTGGGTTAAGTGAACTGGATCAAGTCACAGTTAGGCAGAGTCATCTCAGTCATCTCTCCACATTAATAATAATAATAATAATAATAATAATAATAAAGGCCAATTAATTCACCCTGTTGTATCTAACCGGTCCAATATTTGTGACATCTCATAATAAGGTATGAGCTAAAAAATTAAGGTAGATTTATAAATCAAATGTCCTGATTGTTGATATTAGACAAATTACTTTTCCAAGTTGTATATGGAAGAAATGGTTAATATGAAAGTCTTTATGCATTTAATGAAGAGTAGAAATGAGATTTTTTTTATTAGTTGGGCCCATTTCATCCAAACTTAAACTTATTTAGTCGAATATTATGTACGCGAGCTGTGCACCAAGTCCAACTTAATACATGGATTCTATGACCATTGAAAATTGAGCCTTGGGCCTTAATTCTCCTCTTGGAGCCCATGTTATTAAAAGTAGTATTTTATCTTTTTATGGCCTATTATAAGGATATATACATATATATATATATATATATATATATATATATATATATATATATATATAATGGTTGATTACATTTATTTTTATCTTTAATGTAGGCCTTATGCCTTTTATCCACATCATTCATGGTTGATATGTCTTTCTGGGGAATAGTGATTAAATGTTCCCATTATGGACCCCTCTAGGCTTGGTTGTATTTAAGAATGATTGGATGATCATCTTAGATTCTTGTTAGGCTCATTTCTATATCGCTCAGACCCATAGTTTGTATACTTAGTCTCGTGGGTTATCCCAGGTAAATGGGCCCCCATTAGATGTGAGATTCCTTATGGATATTGTCTAAATACCTGGTCTTGGTCCCTTCTTGGATAGGAGGAGTGTACTACTTTGTATATCACCGCATAATGCGTCTAAACCCATCTTCATGACCCATGTACATCATTGTATGCTTGGTTGACACTATGTGTGTGTGGTCATATTATGTCATTGGGCATTGGATGATACTTTTCCCTAAAGACGTAATATCTCCTCTTGAGCACGTTGGATGCTTGGGATTGATGCATAGTTGATTGTGTGATTCATGCATCTGGCATTGCATAACATATAAGCATTATCGCCCTTACTTCATCAGGGCTGTAGCCTCTACAGATACATCGTGGATGACCATGTTTGGACACCGAAAATGTTACTTGAGCATACCGAGTGCATATGATGCTCATGAGTGAAATTTTCAAAACTTTCATGGTAACAAGGATCTGCTCCAGCGCCGTGACCGAATGATATATATGAACGTACGGGGGCCTTATACCGTTAGGCCGCAACTCCCACTGTTGTGTAGTCGGTTGGATAGGGGTGTGGCCTTACTTGCCTAATGTAAGAGGACATTGCTAGGCTGAGTTTGATCAGCTCGTGAATGGGTCCACTACCTTCAGGCCTTGTTGGTGATTAGCTGACCACAGGCGGGTAGTGAGGTCTCTTACGCTCGTTTGACTGTGCGGGGTCTGTAGAGCGACAGTCATCCAGCAGTATAATGGACCCCTGTGATTTTCTTATAATGGAAATGTACTTGATATGTGGATTGGATATGAGCACTGACATTACTTTGCATTGCATTTGCATCGGCTGTGTTGGCCTCATATTGCATCGCCTTGGCATAGCGCCCAGTACTCATTGCATTACATTACTCATTGCACTATATAGCCTTGATATGACTTCCTGCATTATCGTACTGCCTTGGTATAGTTTCTTGTACTCATGATAGCCTTGGTAAGGCTAGTGGTATTAGTATCGATCGTGACTCTTTTCTGCATTCTCTATCTTCTTCTGAGCACCATTGTCACACACTTTCACCACCCTCTAAGCTTTCTATAAGCTTATGCACAATTGATGCGTGCAGGAGATCGTAAGTTGGCATCTTGGCAGAGGAGTTTGGATAGGTGTGCGAGCCGAGGACCCAGTGTTACAGATTCTCTTCCTTCTTTCCTCTGTTATCGTATGTATGTCCTTTTGGACCTAATGTAAGCTCATAAAAGTTCAAATTCATAGTGAATTTTGTGATGTGTGCCTTTGTTATTCTCAGATTTTACTTGTTGTGATCTCGGGTATGCTCGTATTGAGATGATTACATTGTTATGAAAATTCTCCTTGTACGATTCCAGGATTGGAACCTGTCTCAGGAGCCGAAATGGGGTACTATGGAGGCTGTTGCAGCCAGAACCGGTCATCGGATTCTTTGTGAGGTCCGGTTATCGAGTCTAGGGCATGACAAGAGTTAAAAAAAATTTAAATGTTAGCTTGTCAGTACACACCCCATGTCAGTACACACACTCCATGTTAGCCACCCCCGCTCGGGACCGATACCAAGACCTCAAGTGTTGAAACGAGGTATCTCCACTCAGTCTGCCAATTGAGGTATGGATCTGGGTTAGAAATGAGATTGATACTGCATAAGTAAGAATTTAAGTTGGATGATAATTGGTTAAATTAAAAATATAGTTTATTAAAAAACTCATCAATTTTTTTTTCTTTTAACAAGTATGAGATTATTAAAATCCGATGAATGATTAAAAAAAATAAAATAAAAACAAACATGAGTTATTGTGTATGGCGGTACAGGGTGCGGATTATGTGACCGGCTTCTGTGGGGCCCACTGTTGTATATGTATTTTACTTGTGCTATTCATCCATTTTAACAATTCATCTTAAGGCATGAGTTGAAAACCAATTCAAATCAAAGCCTTAAGTGGGCCATACTATATAAATAGTAAAGATTGAGCGCTTATCATTGAAAACTTCTTAACGGCAACAGAAATTTTTACCATGCAAAAAATTATTTTCACTCTTCCTCGGGGCACGACCCACTTAAGCCTTGAATATGCTTCCTTCTCGGGCTTATTACTTAACATGGTTTGTTAAAATGGATTGACGGCGTGGATAAAACCTATACATCACATTTGGGTAGGGAATCCGAGTCTGACTGCCAGGGTAGCAGCAGGGGTCATGTGACCTGAGCTGCCCTAAAAGTACTGTTACTGGCGTAACCTGTCCTCTCCTTACCTAAAGAGGCCAGAGCAACCTTTCCTATCCAAAGTCATGTGCGCCATCATATGAGTCATCGTATTGGCCAAAGTCCATAATCACATGGTCAATGCACGTCATCATATGTGCCAACATCCATCATCAATTGGCTACCCTCCATCATATGTGTTTACGCAATCATCCATCATACGTGGACCATGTACGTACCGTTCATAAAGTGGGTTGCACTCTCTATCACCAAGCGGCTCATTCACCAGTGCTCCCAGATGGTCCGCTTGGGACACGGATTAGCTACTGACAAGTTGAGTAGCTAGACTCACTACTGAAGTGACGTTTTCAAGCTCCGTGGATCTCACCACGATATATGATTTATATCTACACCGTACATCCATATGGAAAGATCATTTAATGGCATGAGCCAAAGACTAAGCCAGATCCAAAGCTCCAGTGGACCTCACCACATAGAACAGTAGAGAGAGGGTGACCCACTATTAAAAATTTCAAAGGTCTACGAAAGTTTCCGATCAAGCTGATATTTGTGCTGTCCCTGTCCCTTCTTTCGTGTCTGTGTTAACTTACGCACAATTAGATCTCAAATAAGCACAATGGTAGACATTATGAAGGTTTCAACGGTAGTCAATGAAGACTGGCTCAGTACTTTTAAGGGAAATTAATCGCACTGGCTTTGACGTGTGGCCAAATTCTCTAAAGAGATTCAATTTTTCAAATATTTGAGAAGTGGCCTTCTGACACACCTTTGAAAATTACTCGAACCAAGATGACAAGAAAGTGATGTGTACGGAATCCTTTTTTACACATGGGTAATGACCAAACTCGTAAGACCCACATTAATGTATGTGTATAATCTATGCCACCTATTCTTTTTGCCGTATCATTTTAGGACTATGGCCCAAATATCAACCTGATCAAGAGCTCGTCTAGATCACATAATAGAAAATAATGGTGACAATGACACCCACTATTGAAACTTTTTAGGCTTATTGTGATGTTTGTTAGAAGTGGAAGTTAAGACTTTTTAGGCCCATGACGAGCTGAAAAACAAGGTGGACAGAATGGATCACCCCATTATATGCCTTAGGATATTGTACCAATGACTATCCTTTCATTTGGTAGGAAAAGAAGTGAACATGTAACAACCGCGACCTATATAACATGACAACCACGACCCATATAACATGATAACTACAATCCGTGACAACTACGACCCATCACAACACGTCCCATATAACATGACAACCACGACCCATTACAACTATGACCCTTATCGCATTACAACCATGACTTGAGTATGGGTCGTGGTTGTCATGTTATATGTGTAACGCCCTGAAATTTGGGGGTTGAGCATAACTCAGCTCCCGAGTTCCAAAACATCACTTATGCAACATTTTTGGTGATAAATGAATGTTGTCGGTATTAGTGCAGTAAACATGAAGTAAATTAAGCCAGATCAATAAACATAGTTCAGAGACAAATAGAATACGCAAGCGAAAGTCTGGAATAGATATATAAACCAACATAAGTCCCCAATGTATGTATGCTCTGCCAGGTCATAATTACAAGTCGAGTTTCAAAATACATATAACAAAATGTGATAAATCACTACAACATAACCCGGAATCCCTGTCAATCAGGATATGGCTCACATGAACCCGCCTGAGAACTGCATGAATGAGAATGCCTCCTCGTTCTCATAAAACTCCGGCTCCGCCTCGCAGGCATCACCATTACCTACAGCTAAGTCAGAGTATGGTTGATGTTTAAGCACTATCCTAGAACGTGTGAGTGAGTGATCAATTCAGTGAAACTATACAACAAAAGTTAACATGTTATCAATTCAATCAAGCAATAATAATAAAGTAGTACAATCAAACATGTCCTAGATACTCTTGTTAATGTAAGAATGATATGAGGAAATGATGCATGCTCTCACCACAAACTCCCTCTTACGACATCATCTAACGATCACGACATGAATCACTACCACTGTGCTCTACACCAACGCCAACGACACATGCAGTGCGATGTTATGAACATGATTACTAAATTCTTATTAGTCCCTTTCATACAGCAGGATTAGGAAGCTAAGGTACCTTCCTTATATCAATACCCAAACAATAATCTATTCTAGGGTCGTCAGTCCTAGACAATCTCATACGATATTACTGTTTTAGGTTGCTGTAAAGGGTTGCCACCAATCAATACAGGCCTAGTATACCTTAGTTACTACAAAAGGCTCGTCGCCTGTCTGCAGTGTCAAGGTATGCTCGAGGTCACTACAGAGGGCTCGTCACCAATCAGTGTAGGCCGACAACACGAATATAGTGTCCCATACCACCATAATCGGCTTACCAGTCAAGGTTGCTCATTGGTCACTACGGGGAGGCTCGTCGCCCCAGCATAGGCCGACAGCTCGACCACGGTGTCCTATACTACCATGTCCGGCTCATGAGTCTTAGCGGATCGCGGTACCAAGGTTAACAAAATTTTCCTAGTGAGTTCGGTACCTTAGATTCAAACAGTAGCGTTCAAACATGGTGAACATGTATTGGTCAATTGGGTTAATTGATGAGTTCAACTAGGACAAGCGCACGTTAAGTCGATCGACATGGAATGCATAAGCACTCTGTGTGGCCTAACCACTGTCAAACATCTCAAGCATGACTCGCATTCGTCGAACACATCCTGCGTGGTGAAAGCAATCATAGCTACTAGATCGAGAACTGTTACTGATTACCTGGACTGTAATACAGTCTCAACTACGTATAATCTCAATAATAGACAATTAAATTAATTTCTACATTCATATGAACATGTTGTGAAATATAACTTAAACATGGATACAGTACATGGAGGAAATCATACACTTAAATAAACAGTTCATGGAGGAAATCATATACTTAAATAAACAGTTCATGGAGGAAATCATACACTTAAATAAGGTAATTGAGATTCATATCTCAACACCATTATAAATCACACTTTACTAAATACTAATTCATTCAGACATTTATACAAACACTTAGACTACATTATTCAACATACATCATGTATGTTAACCATATAACATTTTAGGGCAAATCCTTTTGCCAAGGAGTTATCGCATACATAACAATCATGTAATAACGACAATTAATCATGACAAGAACAACATCAGATTTCATATGTATACAGACATTTTAACAAACATATAAAATACTCTATTTACAACATAGGTTATACATATGTGTAAAATAAAACAAATAGCACATCTGGCATGTGTGATAGCGTCCACGTTAATAATAAATCATTATCAAACATTGAAAGTCTTGAAAATCATAACCTAAACGTATATAGTCCGCACCTTAAACCAGAAAACGCGTAACAGATATGATTCAGACGAAAGTCTTCGTGTACGGCGGATAGGCAACCTAAGGCATGAAATAGGTTAGCTACATCAACATTTAGACTATTCTAAGCTCCAAAACAGGTTAGGGTTTGATTGACTTATCCAAATATGGAATCAGAATCGCCAGAATAACGACTCAAATAGGTGGATTTGGTGCGTAGAGAAACTGGGAAGAATCCCAAGATGAAACACCAACTTCTCTCTCACTTTCTCTCTCTTTTCTCTCTCTTATCTTAGCTAGGGTTTATAATTCGTATGAAATATGTGAGAGAGAGTTTAAGGCCCTTATATAGGCACAAAACAGACGAAAACAGTCCCAAGGCTATGGTATACTTAGGTTATAACTAAATCGGGCTTATTTTGATCCAATGGAACGTTTCTTGAGGTCCTTTTACTAAATGCGGTCGGACTTAAGCTCACTAATATTGGATCTTAAGCAAGTTAAGTTTTCAGTACGATTGGATTTCCAGATCGACCGTGGTGGAACAGTTTCAGTTCAACGGTTACCGAAACTCGATCAGGGCCACAAGTACTTTGACATGTATGGGCCATCTTTCCTGATCCGAGGGTGAATTTGGGTCAAAAACCAACGGTCAGAATGCTTATAAAAGGCACGCAAGCGTCACGACTCAGATTACTTAAATTCTTATTTAATTTTATAAAAAACTTCACTTTCTCACACTCTTCACTCCAGACTCAAGAAAATTGTCTCAGGACATCGTTTGGTCTTGATTTTTGAGGTAATAATCAAGTCCAACTAAAGTTTTCGAACGCTCTCGAGAGCAACTGGGTTTAGAGTTGGACCCTAGATTTCAGGATAATATAACGTTGACCATTCTATAGGTTTTGGGTCTTACAGATCGTATTTAAAGTGGTTGGTGCTAAATTCACATGTAATCTAGTTTAGTGCTTGTTAATTCATGTCAAATTTCTAAAGGATTAGGTTCTAAAGGATTTCTGCTAGAGATGGTACTTGGATCAAAGTACGGATTTTTCCAGGACGTTACAATATGGGTAATGGTTTTCATGAGGTATGGGTCGTGGTTGTCATGAGGTAAGGGTCATGGTTGTTATACAATACGGATCATAGTCTTCATTTTATAGGCCTTGGCAAGGACCAACTAGTGGGGCCTACATTAATGTATGTGAATAATCCATGCTGCCCATCCTTTTTCCCGTGTCATTTTAGGGCCTTAGGCTATTGTACCAATGATTACTCTTTCATTGGTAGTAAAGGAAGTGAACATATAACAACCGTGACCCATATAACATGAGAACCATGACCCATATAACATGATAACTACGATCCATGACAACTACAACCCATGACAACCATGTCGACCCATATAACATGTAAGGCCCATATCATAGTTCGTACCTTCCTTAGGATCTCGCAGTCCTCCCGGTCGAATTCCAGTGACCCGTGACACTAGCATTTGCGCCCGACCATAAGTCGCATCTCGTATATCAAACTCGGCTAGACTCGAAACTTGCATCCTAGAGACCGCGCCGTCACCGCGTTCTAACGCCACATCTCGCTCGTCGATGTAATACCCTAGCCAAGAGTTGTGGGCTCACATATATTTTGAAGAAATGCCGCGGTTGTGAATTTTGAGAAAATCTCTACAACCCATCACATTAATTAATCAATCATAAGTTAAGTACACAATACATCCTTCTCTTACCAACAAGGCATGACACTCATCTCTCTCCCATTCCTAAAGTCAACTCTTGCTCAACACCCATCCCTTTCTTACAACATCCATTCCTTCCATCATATCCTTCTTATAACACCCTTTCCTCTCTCATTCTCTCCACCATTTCCTAAGCCTCCATGAGAGAAAAGCTCTAAGGAGAGTAAAGATCAAGGCCTACTTCCTACCACCCAATCTCTCATCCTAGCCATCCATACTTCATCATCCACCCTTAAAGAGTTAGCTTAGGAGCCAAGGATTCAAAGGAGTTAGAGAAGAAGGCCATAAGTGGGTGTTTATAGGATTAGTTTTGTATTTTTGATGATAGGCCAAGTGGGGCTTACCGATCGATGGTATGAATCTGATTTTGGACTTTAGGTGTGGCCGATGGCCCACCATGACTCATATGTTCATTCCATGATAGGGCCATCTTCCATGAACCTCATCATGATGTTTATTTTTCTTGTATGGAAGGGTCATCTAGACCTTGTATTTTGGTGGAGAAGGGATCTCCACCATTGATTTTGATTAGTGGGCTCACATGTAATGGGACCCATTTGATGTATGTTTTGTAATGCAAGGAAGGGAGGGCCTATAGTGGTGGGGTCCCTCCATCTCACCATTCTTTCTCTCTTTCTCTCTCCCCCCCTTTTTTTAATGATAATGATGATATATATGTAACATCCTGAAAATCAGGGGTTGAGCATAAACTCCACTCCCGAGTTCCAAAACATCACTTATGTAACATAAATGCTTATGATTGAATGTTGTCTATACTAATGTATTAAAAATGAGTGGGATTAAGCCAAAACAGCATATCATACTCCAGAGACAGTTAAATTATGCGAGCGAAAGATTGTGATAGTATATATAAAGACTGTTATAAGTCTCCAGAGTGTGAACATGTTACGAGGTTAAATATATACATGTATACTCTAAAAATGAAAAGAAAGAATATACATGAGTATTTAAATAAAAGGAAAAATACTAAGTGTATTGACATCTAATCAATAACCCTGTAAACCCGTCGATCAGAACCTGCATATAGGAGAAATCCTCCTCAACATCATCAAGAAAGACCGACTCTGCCTCGCAAGCATCGTTGCCATCTGAAACTAAAATAGGGACTAGTTGGTGTGGCCAACACCATCCCGTAACATGGGAGTGAGTGATCAACTCAGTGGAAGCTATATACAACAAAGGTTAACATGTTATCAATCCAATCAAGCAGTAATGATAAAACAGTACAATCAAACAGGTCCTAGATACTCTTGTTATGCAAGGATGATATGAAGAATGATGCATGCCCTCACCACAATCCCCTCTGTGACATCATCTAACGATCGCGGCATGACTCACTTCCTTAGTGCTCTATCACCAACGCCGTTAGCACATGCAATGCGGTGTTATGAATATGCTTACTAAGTTCTTATTAGTCCTTTTCATACAGCAGGATTGGGAAGCTAAGGTACCTCCCTTGTATCATTATCCAAATGGTGATCCATTTTCAGGTCGTCAGTCCGAGATAATCTCATACGATGTTACGGTTCTAGGTCATTGCAAGGGCTTCCAGGGCTGTTGTGCGCAATCGTTGCTCCTCTCCCCCATCACCTTATCAATATAGGCCTAGTTATATCCCACATACTGCAACAAGAATCATCGCCCTTATGCACTATCAGGATATACTCGAGGTCACTATAGAGGGCTCGTCACCAATCAATGTAGGCCAACAGCAAGAATATAGTGTCCCATACCACCATAATCTGCTCACGAGTATAGGTGCTCACTGGTCACTACAAAGGGATCGTCACCAATCAATGTAGGCTGACAACACGAATATAGTGTCCCATACCACCATAATCGGCTCATGAGTCTTAGCGGATCGAGGTACCAAGGTTAGAGGGGCTTTTCATTAGTAAGTTTGGTACCTTAGGTTCAAGCAGTAACGACCAAACATGGTAACAAACATCGGTCAATCAGGTTAGTTGATAAGCTTAACTAGGCCAAACGCACGTTGAGTTGAACGACATGGGATGCATAAGCACTCCATATGGCCTAACCACTGCCGAACATCCCAAGTACGACTCAGATTCGTTAAACTCATCCTACGTGGCGAATGACCTCAACTACCATTTGAAGTACGCTTACCGATTACCTGGACTGTAGTATAACCCTAAGCACGAACAATTTCAATAACAAGCATGTGATTCATATCCTACAATCACATGGATAATTATGAAAATATAACTTGAATGTAAATACAATACATGAAGGAAATCATACACGTAGTGGACATGGATAATCTAAGTTACATAAGTCATGGAGGAAATCATACACATAATTATCATGAATAATCTAAGTTATTGTAACGCCCTGAAAAAATTCGTACTTGGGCTCGAGTATCAACTCGACCAAAAATCGCGTAAGATTAATTCCTTTAGAAAATAAGTGTAAGTTAGCTAGCGCAACGCTAGAGTAGCTGGGAAATAGTCCCTGATCACTTTAAATACGTTCTACAAGACTCAAAGCGAGTAGAACCAATGATGCTATAATACTCTAAAACCTCAGATCAAACTCTAAACCGGTTTGTTCTCAGGACCTCTTTAAAACTTTGTATTGGATTTAGACCGCGCGTCGAAAGTCTGATACCTACAATCTTAGACCATTATAACTGCCTAGCTGGACTTGACAATCATTTCAAAAATTAAGTCCAACCGACATTCAGAGGCTATTTCATTGAGCCTGGAGTGAAGAGAGTGAGAATAGGGTTAGATTTGGAATTTGAAATTCAAATCTGGCACACGACTTGATGCGTTATTATTAAGCGTTCTGACTGTCAGAATTCAGCCAAATTACACCCTTGGATCAGGAAAATTTTTTATTTCATATCATGAGACTTGTAGGCCTGATCTACGTGTGGTGACCGCTGAACTGAAACTAGACCGCCACGTGCGATCTACGAACACTACTGGTCTGAAAATGGGATGTGAGTGACATCCGACGTGCATGAACTTAAGTCCGATCGCGTTCGGCCAGGGGACCACTAGAAATGTCTTTTTGGACCGAAACAACCCCGATTTGGTTAGGCATCAAGTAAACATTGTTCCCAAGCCTGTTTTGGGCAAGTTTTAGGTTATAAAATGGGCTTAAACCCTTCTCTCACCCATCCGAATTTGCTAGAAACCCTAGCTGGTGTGAAAGAAAAGGTGAGAGATTGTGAGAGAGAGTGGGAGAGAATTTCCTGCTGCTTGCACTTCGTGTTGCACGTGATTCAGCATCACGCCTCAATCACTTTTTCGGCGATTTCGCCGCGATTCTAGGTAAGAAAATACCCCAAATACTTGCTGATTTAAGGTTCCTTTGGTTTCTTAGCACGGTAGCTGATGCATCTTATAAAATAGGTTCCCGGTTCGCCGTAGACGAATCGTACACGCTCCGTTCGAATCAATACACCTATAGGAGAAAAGGTGCGGATTTTAGACGCTTTGATTGACTGTTTCCAACACTTTCAATGTCGATTAATAGTAGATTATCAACGGCAACGCCGTTTGACATGTACAACATGCGGCCTGTTTCCTATTTCGTAAGCAGACGAAGAATATGAGATTTAGGGCATTTTAGTCATTTGTAGAAAGTACTGTTTTCATTCATATTTTGCTGATATGATTTACATGACTTCTTGTCGTATTAGGATACTAGGAATGCGTGCATAATTATTTTGGCGAAGAGATTCGCCTAAATGGGCACTTTGAGTCGACATACTATATGTAGACTTAAGTGTGTAGTTTAAGTGTTTGTATAAATGCTTGTATTAGTATGTATTGAATTAAATGGTGTTATGAATTAGTTTGAGATTGAATTCTCAATTAATATGCTGATGTAAATGATTTCCTACATGTTAGCTATATGCATGATTTCATTATATGTATGAAATGCATGTGTTAGATGATTTACTTAAGTTGTATGTTATAACATGTGTTAACATGCTCAAATTGTTGTATTTCATTTCCAATACTCTTATATGATTGTTGATGTGGATTCGTAATTGTTTGGGACTATACCTAGTCCAGGCAGTCGGCAACCGAGTAAAGTCGTGGTTGGCTTATCTTTGCCACGAACGACGCGTCGATGAACGCGAGCCGTATTTTGGAGTTGGCGGCAGTGGTTAGGCCACACGAGGTGTTTTACGCACTTCATGTCGTTCGACTTGAGATGCGCTCGTGCTAGTCGAGCCCGTCAAGTAACCCGACTGGCCATTGTATGTTCAGCTTGTATGAGTCATAACTGCTTGAACATAGGGTACTGAATTTACCACTGTAAACCCTTTTAACCATGGTACCTTGATCCATAAAGACTCATGAGCCGGGCATGGTGGTATGGGACACCGTGGTCGAGCTGTCGGCCTACGCTGGGGCCAAAAACCTCCCCGTAGTGACCAGTGAGTACCTATTACTCGTGAGCAGATTATGGTGGTATAGGATACTATATTCTTGCTGTCGGCCTACACTGATCAGGCGACGAGTCTTTTGTAGTGACCACGAGCGTATTCTGAGTCTACGGGAGGCGACGACCCTTCCATAGCAGTGAGAGTATAGTAGGCTTGTATTGATAAGGTGATGGGGGAGCGGTGTAACGAGTGCGTGCAACAGCCCTGGCAGCCCTTGCAGCGACCTACAAAATATACATCATATGAGATTACTAGGAGTGACGACCCTAGACAAGATCTGTGTTGGGATTGATATAAGGGAAGTACCTTAGTTTCTCAATCCTGCTGTTTGAATGGGCTAATAATAACTCGATAATCATATCACCATCACATTGCATGTGCCTGGAAGATGTGGAGCACTGAGCGGTACGCAAGCATGCCGCTGACGCAGATGGTACCGTATGAGGGAGAATGTCAGTGAGGGCATCCATCATGTCATGTCATATTGCATTAACAACAGTATTAGGAATGTTTGATTTACTGCTTTACTATTATCGCATGATTGATTTGAGAACATGCTAATCCTTGCTCTATTATTCCACTGAGTTAGCTACTCACTCCCACGTTACGGGATGGTGTTTGCAACACCCACCAGACCCTGTCTTAGATGCAGGTGAGGCAGCGATTCAGGAGGCAGAGCCGGACTATGATGAGGATCAGGACGAGTTCTCATATATGCAGTACCACGACGGCTTTGCTTAGGTGGCTTGGATTGACGGGACTTCTCAGTGGGACTACTTTTGACATTTTAATTTTTCTTATTTACATGTATATGAGACTTAGAGATATATTCATACTTTGGAGACAGTCGAGATCTACTTTATTTTCCATACAGTGGTATATATATTCTTTAGTCTTCCGCTTTCTTTTATCACTGAATATGGAGTATGAATTGCAGTTTTGGTATACTTTTACTCATGTGAATGCTTTAACTCAGAAAACATTGAATCATAATCATTTTTGTTGCATAAGTGACAGTCTGGAACTCGGGAGTTGGGTTTATATACGACCCCCAATTTTTAGGGTGTTACAGTTACGTAAGTCATGGAGGAATTCATATACATCATTAATGTAGTTGAGAATCATATCTCAACCCATATACAGGGACATCTTACTAGCTACTGACTCATTCAGACACTTTTACATACACTTAGCCTACACATTACATCATACATATTATGTATTCATTAGCATACGTATTAGGGAAAATCCTTTCGTTAAAGGGTAGCTGCCCATACAATAATCATATATCCACGATAGATTGTCATGACAAGCACGAATACAAAGTCTATACTCATTAAGTCATTTTCACATACACTTAGGCTACACATACTAAATACATATCATATGTTGGCATATCATGTATTTAGACTAAACCTTTAGCCCAGGAGTTGTTACACATACATCTAGCATACATAGACGGCCGTTAATCATGAAAAACACAAATTCAAATTTTATACGTATACGGTATTTTTTATAAATACAAGGAATACAGTATATTCAACATAGTTAACATATAACTGAAAAACAAAACGGACAACACTTTATACATGTGAAATAGAATTCTAGGCAAGAATAAATCATTATTTAACATTGAAAGTCTTGAAAACTAGAACCTAAACATATATAGTCCGCACCTTAAACCAGAAAATGCGAAATGGATATGATTCAGACGATAAGTCTTCGTCAACGGCAGATACGCTACCTATGGCATGAAACAGGTTATCTATGATGTCATTTAAACTACTCTAGGCTTCAAAATAGGTTAAGGTTGGGATTTCTTACTTAGGAATGGAGTCAAAAATGTCGAAATAGAGATACAGATAGGTGGATTAGGCACGTAGTAAAGCTGGGAAAAATTTCAGGAAGCAGCACCAACTTCTCCCTCACTTTCTCTCTCTTTTTTCCCTCTTGGAAAGCTAGGGTTTGAAAATTCGTATGGAATTTGGAATGAGGGTTTTAAGCCCTATTTATAAGCCTAAACTTGAAAAAAATAGACTTAAGGCCAAGGTATAGTTAGGTTATAACCAAATCGGGTCTGTTCCGATCCAACGGAGCACTTCTGGAGGTCCTATTACTAAATGCGGTCGGACTTAAGCTCTCTGATATTGGATCTAGGTCAAGATAAATTTACAGTCCGGTCGGGTTTCCAGATTGGCCGTGGCGAACCAGTTTCAGTTCAACGGTTATGGGAGCTCGATCAAAGCTACAAGTACTATGACATGTAAGGGCCACCTATCCTGATCCGAGGGTAAATTTGGGTCGAATTCTAACGGTCAGAACACTTAAAAATAACACGCAAGTGAACCGTTACAGATTTCTTAAAAATATAATTATTTTTTCTAAAAATCTTCCTTTTCTTACTCTCTTTACTCCGGGCTCAATAAAATGGTCTCAGGATATCGGTTGGGCTTGATTTTCTAGGTGATTGTCAAGTCCAACTAAGCGGTCATAATGGTCTCAGTTCATACCTATCGAACTCTCGATGCGCGGTCTAGAACCAATACAAAGTTACAAAGCATTCCCGAGAGCAACTGAGTTTAGAGTTGGATCGTAGATTTCAAGGTAACGTAGCGTTAACAATTCTAGAGATTTTGGGTCTTACAGATCGTATTTAAAGTAGTTGGTGCTAATTTGGCAGGAAATCTTGTGTAGTACTGACTAATTCACGTTAAATTTCTAAAGAATTAGGTTCTAAATGATTTCTCTGGCTTTGGAATTGAGTTCTAAGAGGTTACCAAGGTGCTATGGTTGACCCATTACTTAAGGACGCCTAACTCCAGGTTGGTAAAAATTCAGGATGTTACAATATATGTGTGTGGCCCACCCGATGTTGTAATGCATGGAAGGGAGGGCCCAGAGTGTCGAGGTCCCTCCCATCGCACGCGTCTCTCTCTCTCTCTATTTTTCCTATTGAGGCCCACCTTGAAGAATGGATTAGATCCACACTGTTCGATCACGTGGACAGTGGGAATTCCACTGTGATGTACCATTTAAATCATCCAGCGGATGGGCTTGGATGCAAGGAAAGCACAAATATCAGCTTATTCAAAGTTATGGGCCACGCTGATGTGGGCCCACCCGATGTATGAATGATCCACATGCCGGTGGGCCACATGTGTGGACCCACCATATGGATGTGTTCATCCATGCGTGCTGTCTAGGCCGTCCAAGGCCTAGACGCTGGACAGTTATATATATATATATATATATATATATATATATATATATATATATATATATATATATATATATATATATATATATATATATATCATATATGTATAAGTGGTGGGCCCCACGTGGGACCCACCTACTGGGAAACGGATTGGCTAGTCCTCCATGCACTAGCTATATAGTTGCTGTATCCGGACAGCCGGTCCATGGGACCCACTGACCATGATGTATGTGTTATATCTAAACCATCTATCCCTGGGATGGTGGGACCCACACTACACATGTGGGGTCTCCACCATCTAGGTGGACGTGGACCCCTGACCATAATGCATGTGCTACATCCAACCGTCCATCTATGTGGACCCCACTAGTTACCTACTTGTGGTATGGGCATCCGGACGTCCTGTGTGCCAGATCGTGATGTATGCGTTTTATCAATACCATCCACCCATCCTACAAAGACAGATCCGCCTATCAGGTGGACCACACTACAAATATTAGTGGGGATTAAACGACTACCATTGAAATCCTTCTGGAGCACAGAAGTTCTGGATTAATATGAAATTGTTTTTCCTCTTAAATCAGGTCTTTGTGACCGTATGAACAGATTAGATGGAAAATAAACATTATGGTGGGCCCTGGTATAATTAAGGGTGGAAATCATTATCTCCACTGTTATTTGTGGTATGGTCCAGGTGATCTTCTGATGTGATTCATTTTTGGCTAATGCTCTAAAAAGATCTCTAAATTTGATGAATGGTGTAGATGGTACGGCCCATTGATGCGGCCCACTGGATGTATATGAGGCCCATTGGTGCAGCCCATGTGATGTGGCCCACTTGATGTATATGAGGCCCATTGGTGTGGCCCATGTGATGTGGCCCACGTGATATATATGAGGCCCATATGGGGAGGCCCAATGTGTTGTATATGAGGTCATTATGATGTATATTTGGCCCAAGTAATGAGGCCCATTATGATGCATGCTTGGCCCATGTGATGAGGCCCATTATGATGTATCTTAACCCACGTGATGAGGCTTGATGTGATGTATATGAGGCCCATATTATGAGGCCCATTGAAAGTATATTAGACCCTTGTGTAAGGCCCATTGTGATGTATTTGGGGCCCATGGGTTGAGGCCCAATGTGATGTATATAAGGACTATGAGTAAGGCTCAACAAGACATATATGAGGCCCTTATGTGGGGCTAAAGGTGATGTATATAACGTCCATTGCAATGTGTGATTCTACCATGGTATATGCAATGATGTTTATGGTGGGTCATGCCTTGGAGAAATGATGGTTTGACGTCCACATTGTGAGAACAATGATGGTTAAATGTCCACATTGTAACTATCCCAAGGTCCCAATGTTAGGCCTAAACTTGTGTGTGTAGGCCGTCTAGGCCCATCTTCGTTATGAAGATAGTTCATCACCATATAACATGCTTAATATAACTCAATGATTCATGTACATACGCATCATATGTATGCTTGATAGGAGAAGTGACTGATCATAGCATATGTCATTGGATAGGTTGTTATGAGACTCCCTGATAGGTGGAGATTATCTCACATAAGTGCACGAGATGTGCATGATTGATGCATGACTGGATTGTATGACTCATATATCTTGTATTGTATGTTGTGATTATTATACGCCCTAGCGACATCAGGGTCGTAGCCTCCACAGGCATATCGTGGATGATAAGATTAGACACTACAAATACTGTTATTAGCATCGGGGCATCATAGATGTCCTTAGGTGAAAATTTCCAAACCTGACGGCACCGGAAGACACTCCAACGTTAAGACCGAGTGGATATATGAATGCACGAGGGACGAATACTAGGAGACTGCGTCTCTTACTATGTCGTAGTTGGTTGGAAGGAGGTGTAGCCTTACCCGCCCGAGGGTAGGGGGCATTGATAGGCTAAGTATGACCAACTCGTAAATAGGTCCGCTATTGACGTGCTGGATAGGTATTGACAGGCTATTGGCCAGACGGATAGTAAGGTTTCTTATGCTCACTTGGACTATGCTCTTGGGAAAGGGGTGGTGTCATTTGAAGTGTACTAAACCTCGGTGATTATCCAGAGTGAGAACCGTAGTGATATTTGATGCTCAAATGATGAGCTGCATTGATATGTGGATTCAGATGAGGATTGGTATGCTTGAGTTGCACCTTGCATCACATGGCCTTGATATGGCCGATAGCATTCATCCTTACATCGCATAGTCTTGGTATAGCTGATTGCATTAATGTACTCATCAACATGATTCCACATTACTCTGATATTGCATTTTAAGCACGCTCATATTGTACACACATTTACACCACCCTCTAAGCTTTTTATAAGTTTATGTATGATTGATGTGTGTAGGTGACACCAGGATATAGCCGTAGCTTAGTAGGAGTAAGAGTGTGCAGTCGAGCTTCAGGAGTTTTCGTTATTATTATCATTGTATTTTCCTTTATACGCATTGTACCTTAAAGTTTTTGATCATAGTAGATTTTGTGGTGGTATCTTAGTTATTGTTCGTAGGTTATGCTTATGGTTATGCTTATTACAAGTCAAATTGATGTTGAAAAATTCTTCTTGTAGGATCCCAGGATCGGAACCTGGTATATGTATGCCGAGAGTAGAGAATGGGATACTACAGAGGCTGTCGGTGCCGGATTCAGCGATCGAGAATTTTGTGAGCCCGATTTCTGAGTTTAGGGCGTGACATAACTTGACAATCATGACCTATATAGCCTACATTTCCTTGTCCTACAATCTATCAATAACCACCTCATATTCGAAAAACGTCAGGCTAGCTTTGATACGGATGGGCATGTTACTTTTCTAACTTTGTACAGTATAACTTCATGAGGATACGATCCACACCGTCTATTAGATGCCCTACCTTATATTTAGATTGAGACCTAAAGATGAGAATGATTAAATGGTCAGGTGGGCTACTCCATGGGAAACCACGACCCATATAATATGACAACCACGACCCATATAACATGATAACCACGACCCAAATAACATGACAACCATGACTCATGCCAACTACAACCCATGGAGTTTCATATGATGGACGGTAAGGATCTTATGTATGTTTATCACATGTAGTCACCAAGTTAGTGTAAGTCACGCTATAGTTGTGCAAATGATATTTGTATCGTAGCATAGGTCATATCAGGTGGTTGTAATGCACTAAGGGTTGTGGTTGTAATGTGGTAAGGGTCGTGGTTGTCATGAGGTAAGGGATGTGGTTGTCATGCTATATGGGTCGTAGTCTTCATTTTATAGGCCTTGGCAAGGACTAATTAGTGGGGCCTGCATTGATGTATGTGAATAATCCATGCCGCTCATCCTTTTTGCTGTGTCATTTTAGGGCTAGGTTCCAAATATCAGCCTGATCCAGAGCTCGTGTGGATCACATAATAGAAAATAATGGTGACAATGGAACCCACAGTTGATATTTGAGCCCACACGAGCTCTAGACTAGGTTAATATTTGGGTCCTAATCCTAAAATGACACGGCAAAAAGGATGGGAAGCATGGATTATTCACATACATTAATATAGGCCCCACTAGATGGTCCTTGCCAAGGCCTATAAAATGAAGACTACGACCCGTATAGAATGACAACCACGACCCTTACCTCATGACAACCACGACCCCTATCTCATGAAAACCACGATCCATATAACATGGCAACCACAACCCATACCCGGGTTGTGGTTGTAATTCGGTAAGAGTCATGGTTGTAATGTGGTAAGGGTCATAGTTGTTATGGGTCATGGTTCTCATGTTATATGGGTTGTGGTTGTCATGGGTCGTAGTTGTCATCGGTCGTAGTTATTATGTTATATGGGTTATGGTTCTCATGTTATATGGGTCGCGGTTCTCATGTTAAATGTGGTAAGTAAATTTGTAACAACCGCGACCCGTATAACATGAGAACCATGACCCATATACCATGATAACTATGACCCATGACAACCATGACCCACATAACATGATAACCACGACCCATGACAACTATGACCCTTACCACATTACAACCACAACCCTTACCGCATTGCAATCACGACCCAGGTATGGGTCGTGGTTGCTATGTTATATGGGTCATGGTTTTCATGATGTAAGGGTCGTGATTGTCATGAGGTAAGGGTCATGATTGTTATGTTATACGGGTCGTAGTCTTCATTTTATAGGCCTTAGTAAGGACCATTTAGTGGGGCCTACATTGATGTATGTGAATAATCGATGCTGTCTATCCATTTTGCAATGTCATTTTTGGTATAGGACCCAAATATCAATTTAATCTAGAGCTCACATGAGCCACATAATCGAAAATAATGGTGATAATGGCACCCACTGTTGATATTTGAGCCCACATGAGCTCTGGATTAGGCTGATATTTTGGTCCTAGCTCTAAAATGACACGACAAAAAAGATGGGTGGCATGGATTATTCACATACATCAATGTAAGCCCCACTAGTTGATCCTTGCCAAGGCATATAAAATGAAGACTACGATCTGTATAGCATAACAACCACGACCTTTACCTCATGAAAAGTACGACCCATATAACATGACAACCACAACTCATACTCTGGTCATGGTTGTGATGAGGTAAGGGTCGTGGTTGTAATGTCATAAGGGTCGTAGTTGTCATGGGTCGTGATTGCATGTTATATGGGTCGTGGTTGTCATAGATCGTACTTGTCATGAATCATAGTTATTATGTTGTATGGGTTGTGGTTGTCATGTTATATGGGTTGCGGTTGTTACATGTTCACTTCCTTTACTACCAAATGAAAGAATAGCCATTGGTACAATACCCTAAGGCTGACAATGGAGTGATCCGTTCCTTCCACATCGTATGTCAGCTCCCTGTGGGCCCAAAAATTCCTGACTTGGGCAGTGTCCACTTCTAATAAACATCACAATGAGCCTAGAAAGTTTCAAAAGTGGGTGTCATTGTCACTATTATTTTCTATTATGTGACCCACACAAGCTCTGGATCAGGCTGATATTTGGGCCCTCGCCCTAAAATGACACGCCAAAAAGGATGGACGGCATGGATTATACACATACATTAATGTGGGCCCCACGAGTTTGGTCATTGTCCACGCGTAAAAAAGGATTCTGTACACATCACTTTCTTGGCATTAAATGCAACGTAACTTCTTATTCCCTAAAAAACCATACAACTACTGAAACAAGGACAATGACATTTTAATCTAAGTAATTTTCGAAGGCGTGTCAGAAGGATACCTACGTAATATTTGAAAGGTTGAATCTCTTTAGGGAATTTGATAATACATTAAGGTTAGTACGGTTAATTTCTCTACTTTCAATGTGTATTTTTACTTGTCAAAGTCACGCTTACTCCTACTTACCTTCCCAACATTAACTTTTTACCATCTTTCCATAGCAATTTTGTGTTTTCAGTCCTTATACAACCCTATGTTGTTATCAAAGACGCAGCTCCATGCTCTCTGCCTTGAATTGATATAATGTTATTGTTGACACTGGGGAAATCACCTTTCTATGTTATGTTGGAATTGAAGCTACCATTAATGTTTCTGTACACATAATAAAGAATTGAAGTGCAGTAAATACTACGAAAAGAAAGACTTTAAGACATGTGATGGTGAATCCAATGGTCTTTGATCTAAGTGTTTTGTAGCTTATTAAAAATTCAATCAAATTATCTTTCCAAAAGACTAAGGTTGCTTCGATTGAAGGTATAACAATAGAGATCCTGTCCATTTATTAAAGTTATGCATAACGGACTTTATGAGTAGAGTGGGTCACGCCACCAAAGGTTTTGGCTTAACTTTTGAAAAGTCATATGGTATCAAAATAAGATGATTCTATTCTCATTTGAAATATTTGCAAATTATCCTTTTAATGAGCCTAAAAACATTCCAATATAATTTATAATAAAGAAGTTATAGGCATTTTAGTAAGACTATATAGTCTCACCATGACATGAGCATAGGATGACTGAAATATTTCAAGCTAACCAATCAGATCGCTACATGTCCTCTTTGCAACTACGGAACAACTCTCTCTTGAGGGTTGGTTAGTGCAATACCCACAACCAAAGACTACCCGAACCATATACCTTTGACACCTTCCTTGTGACGTTCAACGTTTCTGACAAGATCTAAATTGAGCGCGCAAGTACACATATGAGAGAATGGAACTCCAAGAAGCTGAAATCTATGTCCATGCAATTGCATCATCGCTATAAATTCAACGGTACCCTTCACGTATCAATGCATGTACCCGAACCCAAGTTATCGTGAAAAGAACAATTGGTGTTCATGTGCATAAGGAGCCTTAAAACCCCTTAAATAGTGGCATAATTATACTTTTCTTTAAAAATACATAAATTAATGAAGTCCAATAATCAAATCCTAATAATGCCATAATATGGCCCAAAATTAGCTTAACTTATTATTATTAACTCTTAATAAATGTAAGGGTCACTTTTCCATAGAGTTAATGATTTCCTATAAAGTAAGGAGAGAATTTACCTCATTACTTGTCACGCCCCAAACTCAGAAACCGGGCTCACAAAATTTTCAATCGTCGAATCCAACACCAACAGCCTCCGTAGTACCCCATTCTCAGCTCCCGGCACCCATACACCAGGTTCCGATCCTGGGATCCTACAAGGAGAATTTTTAATAAGAATTTGATTCCTAATAAGCATAACCCATGAACAATAACTAAGGCACCATTATAAAATTCACTATGATCAAAAGATTTAAGGTACAATGTGTATAAAGGGAAATACAATAATAGAATTGGAAGCTCCAAAAGTCTGTCGCACGCTCTAATCTCAATGTTGCTGTGGTGTCTTAGCGTGACTTGCATGCAATGGTCGTGCATAAGCTTATAAAAAGCTTGAAGGGTGGTGAGAGTGTGTGCGCAATATAAGCATGCTTAGAATGTAATATCAGAGTAATCCGAAATATGTTGGTAAATCCATGAATACTATCAACCGTACTAAGGACATGCGATGCAAGGCATGAATGCTATCAACCATATTAAGGCCATGCGATGCAAGGCATGAATGATGTCAGCCATACCAAGGTCATGCGATGCGAGATGCAACTCAAGAATACCAATCCTCATCTAAATCCACATATCAATGCATCTCATCACTAGAGCATCAAATATCAGTACAGTTCTCACTTTGGATAATTACTGAAGTTTAGTACACTCCTAATGACACTTTTCATTTCCCATGCGCGAAATCCAATTGAGCATAAGAAACTTCACTATTTTCCTATACAGTAGGCTGCCAATACCTATCCGGCACATCAATAGCAGACCCATTTATGAACTGGTAATACTCAGCCTAGTATTACCCTCTACCCTAGGGCAGGTAAGGCCACACCCCCTTCCAACCGACCACGACATAGGGGGAGATGTGGCCTCCTGGTATTTGGCCCTCGTGCGTTCATGTATCCACTCAGTCTTGACGGTGAAGTCATCTTTTGGTACCATCGGGTTTAGAAATTTTCACATAGGGACATCTATGGCGCCACGATGCTAGTAATAGTATTTTTGATGTTCGATCCTACCATCCATGATATGCCTGTGGAGGCTGTAAGTGTTATGAGTTCTTGTTCCTTTGTTTGTCAAATTTTGTTGTGCCAAAACCTCAATCTTTGTCTTGTGTAGCTCATTGATGTTCAAGGCATTGCATCACAATGCTTCAAGTCAAGAATGAAGATTTACTTCAAGAAATACAATGTTAAGTACATTGTCCACTCTTGTATGCTTCAAAGTTCAGAGAGCTACATCAAAAGACAAGTTCTTGTTCAACTCAAGATAAAGTATAACTCAAATCCAAGCTTTAGAAGATCTCAAGTTTAAGTTACATCATGTGTAGAGATCTCAAGCTTCATAATCTTCAAAGGTAAAAAATTACCTGAAGAAATGAAGACTCAATGTTCATACTTCACTTTCAAGGTATGATTGACCTTAGATTGACCTTAGGGTAGGTCATTTCGGATACATAATTTAATATCTTATTTTATAAGTGTTTTAGACAGTTCTAAGACTAGTCCTGGACTCTGTTTGACTAGTCCTAGCACTGGCTCAACCAGTCTAAGAAATTCTAAGACCAGTCCTAAGTTTGTTACAAATTTTTAGATATTTTATTTATCCACGACCAGTCTTGGACTCTGCTCGACCTGTCGTATGAACAGTGCACGACTCGTCCTTCAACCAGTTCAGAAGTTATAACTCAAACTATAGCAACTAAATCAGGCTTTGTTCGACCAGTTGTGGGCAAGTCACGACCAGTTGTGGGCAAATCAAGACCAGTCGTGGAGGACTCACGATCGGTTGTGGACAGCCTTCGACTAGTCATGGAACGATTTTATTCGATCGCGCTCAAAAATTTAAAAATCTGTTCGACCTTCGACCAATCGTAGTGTCCTCAGAACTAGTCAAAGATGCGATTTCTACAACTATAAATAGAGCATGAATTTAAGATTTTGATAATTTCAATTCAAGTAAATTTAAGACATAACTCTGAGAGATAAGTTTATGTTCTTTTTAAGCTACATTATGCATATTTAATATTCTCTTTTGTTAGCTTTTCATATTTTATTTTGTTTCTACATTCCAATCTGATTTGAAAGAGGAATTGTGATGTTCCACTTCTTGGAGTCAAAATCAAATAGAGTAAGCCCGATTTGATTTAATCTAAAATCAACTTAGACCTAGAACTATTTTCAAGTGAGTATTGGACATTAAACTTCTATATTCGAACTTCTACTCTGACTTAGTTCTTCCGGGCTGCAACAAAAGTAGAAATTCAGGTATTTTACATTTGTGTAAATCTTCTATGTTATTTGATTTCTTTTGACATTAAGCTAGAAAAATCTCATTGTGTTGGTTATCTGAGGAGAGCCAGAAAACTCAGAGTGGAGGTTTTTGAATTGTGTAAGTCCACTTGAAAGACACAATTGTGAAGGTTTTGGGTGAACTTGAGAAAAATATATTTTCATAGTGAACGTTAATATCCACAATGTGAGGATATTAGGAGTGGAGTAGCAAGCTATGTGGCTGTTGTTTAACAGTTGATGTACACACAGGCGAACCATTATAACTCGTATTTTGTGATTTGAATGCTTGTTTAATTTCTATATCTTTTATCATTCAAGTTTGTGTGATGTATGTGTGGATGTGAATGTTGTAATTTTTCATTTTAAGCATTGTGGGGAATGTTGTAATAGGTAGAATTTCTTTCTTGCTATTTCCTTTATTTCCTTTATAGTTTGAGATTTTATTTCTCTAATTGTTCTAGTAAGGTTGTCCTACCATAAACCCTTGAAATGGTGAAAGGTTGTCCTTAGAACAACTAGAATTTGAGGTTGCTTTACATTCCATATTGTGGATTGTTATCTTTCCTTTACTTGACTATCTTATTGTTTTATTCCGTTGTTATCATTTTAAATATGACATAGTCCTATTCACCCCCCTCCCTCTAGGACATATAGCTTGGCCTTTTCAAGTGGTATTAGAGCTTAATAGCTCATATTAATTGTTATATTTTTTTGGATTTATTTCCTGAGCTAACCAATCTAAGTAAGCTGTCAAATTTTGATAGCCTTTCAGTTACTAGGCCTCCACCATTTGACGGCATCAATTATGCCTATTGAAAAACCAAGTTGAGAATTTTTCTTAAATCCATGGATGAGAGTATGTGGCTAGCCATAGTGAATGAATGGACCCCTTCTACCACTGAAGTAACTGGAATCGATGGATCTAAATGTATAAGAATTACACCTTATTTCTCTTGGACCACACTTCAAAAAAGTGAGAGTAATGGAAAATGAAAAAAAACTAAATGCAATCACTTGCACACTATCACCAGATGAATTCAAAAGAATTATATCCTATGATTCTGCAAAGCAAAGATGGGATATTTTAGAAATAACACACGAGGGAACATCAATTGTCAAGATATCTAAGATTCAAATCCTCACAACCAAATTTGAGGAAATACGTATGGAAGAAAATGAAATGTTCATGGATTTCTATACAAGATTAAATGACATCGTGAACTCTATGTAGGGTCTTGGTGATAAAATTCCAGAAAGTAAAATTTGTGCAAAAATACTATGCTCACTTCCTGAATGGTTCAATTCTAAGGTAACCGCGATACAGAAACTTCGTGATATGGACAACATGAGGGTAGAAGAATTAATTGGCTCTTTATAAACATATGAGTTAAACTTTAAAGCTCCTAACGGTAAATCGATCACTCTTAAATCTTCTAAATGTATTTCTCAAGAAAATTCTAAAGATGATATGGCCCTTTTAGCAAAAAAGTTTTATAAAATTTTCAAAAGTAAAAAGAGGGTTGATTTTTAAAAATCAAATGATAAAAAAGGATCTAAATCTAAATCTAAAACTTAAAAATCTTTAAAAGATAGTTAATATTACAACTGCTAAGAATATGCACATTTAACAAATAAATGTCCTAAAAAAGACAAACCTAAAAAGAAATGAATGTTGGCTACTTGGGATGAATCTTATGGCTTTGAAGCCTCTTCTGAATGAAAGATTCTGAAACTGAGTCGGGCAATGAAGTTAAAGACCTTATGACTCTAGCTAAGTTTACTTTTTCAGATCATGATGATTTAACTAGTGAAGAAAATTTAAATAGTGATCGTGAAAATGAAGAAGATCTTCAAGATGCTTACAATGCCCTATACAAGAAAAGTTGTAAAATTGCCGTAAAACTAAAACTTCAGAAAGAGAAGTTTTTAAAACTTAAAGAAAATTTTGATTCTCTTATTTTAGAAAAATCCTACATTTCATATTGTTTTGAAAAATTGAAATGCGATTTAGATTTCAAAACCTCCCTTATTGAAAATCTTAAATCTGAAAATGAAAAACTTAAACATGAAGTCTCTTCACTTTTGAGTTTAAAGGATACATGGAGGTATGCCCAAGGTGATCCAAAGTTAGAAAAACTATTATCTGGATCAAGAAAATGTGGCGACCGATTTGGTTTGAGTTACGATAAAAATGTTCCTCCTAAACAGAAGAATACTTCTCCTAAGTTTGTGAAAGGAAAGTCTTCTAACTCAAAAGGGAATAGTTCAAATCAAAAGTTTTCTAAAAATGTTAAAACTTTTCAATCTTTCAAACTTAAAAGTAATCATATTAACTATAAGAATCAGAATTAAAACCCTTTAGCTGAAAAAATAGTTGATTTACTTAAGGAGCTCTTAAAATCTAACTTAGTAGGTCATTCTTACAATAACTACAATTATAAGAAGACCAACTATACTCCTAAACCCAAAATAGTTATGAAATGGGTTTCTAAGGTTGCTTGCTTGGTTGCCCACACGGCTTTCAAAGCTTCAAGCCATTCAAAGTGGTACCTAGACAGTGGATGCTCTAGGCACATGAATAGTGATAAAGGTCTATTCACGACTCTTAAAGACATGACTAATGGATCAGTCACATTGGGTGATGGTAGCAATTGCATGATTATTGGCCAAGGTACGGTTTAACTTTTTAATATCCCTTTATTTGAGAATGTTTTATACGTTGAAGGGTTAAAACATAATCAGTTAAATATATCTCAAATATGTGATAAAAATCATAGTGTTAAATTTTCTAACCTATGGTGTGAAATTTTAAACAAAAATTGTTCAGTAATATTAACTGGTTGTAGAACTTCTGAAAACTGCTATATTGTTAGTGATTCTAGCTCATCTAGTCAATTGTGTTACATGGTCCATACCAATAAGACTAAATAATGGCATAAACGCCTTGGACATGTATATTACCATAATCTGTACAGATTGAGCAAAAGAGAACTGATAAGAGGTCTACTTAAATTATAAAAAGTAGACAAAGTATGTGGTGAATGCCAGATTGACAAACAAACTAGGAGTGCTCATAAAAAGGTGAACTCCAATGCCACATCTAAACCTCTTGAACTTCTCCACATGTTTCTTATAGAACCAACCAGGACGGAGAGTCGAGGTGGCAAAAAATACATACTGGTGATCGTGGATGATTATACCAGTTTCACTTGGATAGTCTTTTTAAGGGATAAATCAGAAACCCTTGATGAAGTAAAAAGATTTCTGAAACGAATCCAAATGGAAAAAGGTTCTCAAGTCTGTAAGATCTGTAGTGATCATGGATCAGAATTTAAGAATAGTAGTTTTGAGAAATTCTGTTGCGATCAGGGAATATCACATGAATTCTCTGCACCCAATACACCACAATAAAATGGAATTGTTGAAAGAAAAAATAGAGTGCTTCAAGAAATGATAAATGTAATGTTGAATAATATGAAGCTCCTTAAAAATCTATAGGCTGAAGCCATAAATACTGCATGCTATATAATCAACAAGGTCTATACAAGAAAATCAAACGGTAAGACGACTTATAAAATATGGTTTGATAAGAAGCCTACTGTCAAATACTTTCGAGTCTTTGGCAGCAGTGCTATATTTTTCGTGACCGTGAAATCTGGGAAAGTTTGATACTAAAAGTGACGAAGGGATCTTTTTAGGGTATTCTTTAAATACTCGAGTGTATTGAGTACTAAATAAGAGGACCATTGTTATTCAAGAGTCCACCAATGTGATTATTGATGATCACTTGAATATACCTACCTCAAGTTCAGATAATGATGAAGTTCTTCTAATTGACAAATCAGATACTTCATCAAGTCAACATAACTCTGATCTGAGGACTGTCAAAGATCATCCAACCACTCAGATAGAATCTTAGAAACCCTCTCACTGGTGTGCGCACTAGTAGACAACTAGAAGATATATGTAATTATGTGTGCTTTACATCCCAGATTAAATCGAAAAACGTAAAAGAAGCTCTTATTGACAAAAACTGGATAATAGCGATGCAAGAAGAGCTTAACCAATTTGTGAGAAATGATGTTTGCTATCTTGTTCCTAGACCTAAAGATAAACATATTATTGGTACTAAGTGAATTTTCAAAAATAAGTCTGATGAACTTGGTAATATAATTTAAAACAATGCTAGACTGGTTGTATACGGGTACACTCAAATTAAAGGAATTGATTATGATGAAACCTTTGCCCTAGTAGCTCATCTTAAATCGATCAGACTATTTATATCCATTGCATACTTTAGAAAATTCAAAATTTATCAAATGAATGTAAAGAGTGATTTCTTAAATGGTGATCTACATGAAGAAGTGTATGTTGAATAACCAAATGGGTTTTGAAGACCCTATGAACACTGATCATGTCTATCACCTTAAAAAGGCTCTCTATGGTTTGAAAAAAGCTCCCAGGGCATGGTATGTAAAATTGACTAAGTTTTTACCAAGTCATAATTTTTAAATGGGAAATGATGATATGACTCTTTTTGTTAAAAAACATAACGATTATATTTTAATAGTACAAATTTATGTTGATGATATTATTTATGGATCTACCTGTACTAACATGATTGTTGAGTTTACAAATTTAATGAAATCTACGTTCGAAATGAGCATGGTTGGGGAGTTGAATTATTTCCTAAGGTTGCAAGTAAAACAACAGCCTGATGGTATTTTCATTTCTTAGACCAAATATGCTCTGAACTTGATTAAAATGTTTGGATTTGAGAATGGTAAGAATTTTAATACTCCTATGAGTACAACATTAAGACTTTCAAAAGATTCTATAGGTAAAAATGCGGTTCCTAAATTATACCGCAGTATGATTGACAGTTTACTTTATTTAACTGCAAGTAAACCTAATATTACTTTTAATGTTGGTATTTGCACTAGATATCAATCTGACCCTAAAGAGTCACATCTAACTGTTGTTAAGAGGATTATTCGATATGTCGTAAGTACTGTAAATTTGGGTCTCTAGTATCCATTTGATACTAGTGTTCAGTTGGCTGGGTACATAGATGCTGATTAGGCTAGTAATATAAATGATAGAAAATCAACCAGTGGTGGTTGTTTCTATATTGGAAATTATTTAAGTTCTAGGTTTAGTAAGAAGCAAAGTTTCTATCACTTTCAATTGCTGAGGTTCAATACATCGCAGTTGAAAATGCATGTACTCGGCTTGTATGGATGAATATAATGTTAAGTGATTATGAAGATGCACAGGATTTAATGATGTTATATTGTGATAATTTCAGTGTGATAAATATATCTAAAATCCAATCCAGCATTCACGAACCAAGCACATTGACATTAAATATCACTACATACGTGAATTAGTGGAAGAAAAAATAATTTCATTGGAATACATTCCAACCGAGACTCAATTTGCTTACATTTTCACTAAACTGCTCGACAAAAGAAAGTTTAATAAATTGAAATTTGATCTTGAAATGTGTAATTTAAATTGATTATTCATGCATTTCTGTATTATAGCATATTTATTTGTTAATTTATTTGTTTAAATTTTGAAATTATGTGAAAAATGCATGTTTTTGTATTTGCACGACCAGTCAAGGACATACTAGACTAGTCATGGCACGACTGGTCGAGGACATCCCATAACCAATCGTGTAGCGCGCTGGTCCTTTTTAATTTAGGAAAAACCATTTCTTCTTCATTTCCTCTTTCTTCTCCAACGGGCCATGACATGACCAGTCGTACCCATCTCTTTAATTCTTCAACGTGAGTGCATTATTTTAGTTTTCCTTCTAGATTTAAACTCTAATCTCTTCATTTTCATCCTTGGAGTGCTTAATTTTAAGTTTTTTTTGAAGTTTTTGGGGTTTTCTTCTCCAAAATCTAATTTTGAAGAAACCCACTCTACATCTTCTACAACCTCTTGATTCTTTCATTTCTTAGTTATAAATGGATGTTAGAGGTAAAAAGAAAACTTCCTGTGGTGCTTCCTCATCTAGATCTACTCCTTTAACAAGGCACAATTTTTGGTCATCCAAAGATGATCCCTCATATGTTCGAGATATAAGAATGCGCAATGTTATTATTAAGCGATTTGTGTGTATTGATCACATTGCTCCTTTTGGTCTCATTCCACTTCTTCAAGTTGTAGGCTGGGATAAAACCTTACATTGGGGTGGGCTAGCATACGGTCCATTGCTCAATCCATGTTTGTATGCATTTTTAATTTTTCAACTGAGAATTTAACATTTAAAATTACTACCAGAGAAGGTCCATTTGAGATTGACCAATATCTGATTTCAGCTCTAATGGACATACCTATTAATGACGAGGGTATTCTTATTCATACTCTAGTTGACAAACTCTCAGAATCAGAAAAACGCATGCTCACTAGAGCATTATGCAATATGAATGTGCAATGGAGTCAAAAGGGTAATGCGCTTGCTTCCAAGTACTTATTACCCATATATAGAGTTTTGCATCGAATATTTATTTCAAATTTGTATCCTCGGTCTGATAACGAAACAGAACTGACTTCCTTTATGGTCTGTATTTTTCATTCCATCATTACTAGTGTGAATGTCTATCTGCCTTCTTTAATATGTCATTCCATTATTCAGTTTCGTCTCCATCCAGGACACAGTGATATTCCATTTGCCTATCTTATGACTGTGTTAGCTACTCACATGCTAGTTGTAATGCCTGTTGGAGAGGCTCCTATCCATTATCTTATTTTTAACAACTCTAATATAAACAAGATGAAATTGGAATTGGCTCCTGGCCATGTAGATGTTGGTGGTGGTGGAGCTGAATGAATGAATGAAGATGAAGCTGGTGATCTTCCTCTTGATGATATGAATATGGATGATATTTTTGATAAAATTGAATCAGACTCTGCAAATGATCCTGACTATGAGCCATCAAATTTTGATGCATGTCTACATGCACTTAAGGAAAAGGTAGAGAATATGAATGTGGCCCATGATATGTAATTTTAATATATGCGCAAGTATCTTAGGCGCTTAAATAAGGGCCTTCATCAAATTGATCCTACCATACCTGCTCCTTCCTCAGGATCTGATTTTGTGCTTTATTCTTTGGTTTGTAATAACTCTAATACTATTTTTCTTTTATTGATATGTGAACTTTGATTTTACTTCAGTTTGTGAGACTGGCTTTTGTTTAAGCTGGTTATTGATATATGAACTTTGAATTTTCTTATATTTCTTTCATATCTTGACTAGTCTGCTCCTTTATTACTCCTTTATATTTCCATATCTTACTTGCTTCCTTTGTCATATTGTGATAAAAAGGGGGAGAATATTTTATTATGTTTGCTTATGGAATGGATATGGATGGATTGTGAATAATAGTAGCATTTTTTTGGATATATGTGTGTTACTAAGGGGGAGTAAGGAGGTGTTGTGACTGGTTCATGATGTTGTGTGGTAGTTGATAATAACTGGTGCATGATTCTTTGACTAAGCTGTAACTGGTTTCTTTTTATAACTAATGCATGATTCTTTGTGCGTATATTAGTTATATTATTATTGAGTGTGTTTTGTCACAAATTTGATAAAGGGGGAGATTGTTAGTGCTATGGGTTCTTGCTCCTTTGTTTGTCAAATTTTGTTGTGCCAAAACCTCAATCTGTGTCTTGTGTAGCTCGTTGATGTTCAAGGAATTGCATCACAATGCTTCAAGTCAAGAACAAAGATTTACTTCAAGATATGCAATGTTAAGTACATTGTCCACTCCTGTATGCTTCAAAGTTTAGAGAGCTAGATTAAAGGACAAGTTCTTGTTCAACTTAAGATAAAGTATAACTCTAATCTAAGCTTTAGAAGCTCTCAAGTTCAAGTTACATCATGTGTAAAGATTTCAAGCTTCATAATCTTCAAAGGTCAATAATCATCTGAAGAAATGAAGACTCAATGTTCATACTTCATTTTCAAGGTATGATTTACCTTAGGGTAGGTCATTTTGGATACATAATTCAATTGCTTATTTTATAAGTCTTTTGGGCTGTTCTAAGACTAGTCTTGGACTCTGTTCGACTAGTCTTAGCACTGGCTCGAACAGTCTATGAAATTCCAAGACTAGTCCTAAGTTTGTTACAATTTTTTAAATTTTTTTGTTCATCCAAGACCAGTCCTAGACTCTTCCCGATCGGTCGTATGAACAGTGCACGACTAGTCCTTCGACCAGTCCAGAAGTTATGAGTCTAACTATAGTGACTAAATCAGGCTTCGTTTGACCAGTCATGGGCAGGTCACGACCAGTCGTGGACAAGCTTCAACTAGTCATGGAACGGTTTTATCTGATCGCGCTCAAAAATTCAAAAATTTGTTCGACCTTCGACTAGTCGTAGTGTCCTCAGGACCAGTTGAAGTGTAATTTCTGATAAATAGAGTACGAATTTCAGAGTTTGATAATTTCAATTCAAGTAAATTCAAGACATTACTCTAAGAGATAGGTTTGTGTTCTTTTTAAACTACATTGTTTATATTTAATATTATCTTTTGTTAGCTTTTCATATTTGATTTTGTTTCTGCATTTCAATCTAATTTGAAAGAGGAATTGTGATATTCCACTTCTTGGAATCAAAATCAAATAGAGTGAGCCCGACTTGATTTAATCTAAAATTAACTTAGACTTAGAACCATTTTAAAGTGAGTATTGGACATTGAACTTCTATATTCGAACTTCTACTTCGACTTGGTTCTTTCGGACTGCAACGAAAGGAGAAATCCAGGTATTTTACATTTGTGTAAATCTTCTATGTTATTTGGTTTCTTTTGATATAAAGTTAGAAAAATCTCATTGTGTTAGTTATCTAAGGAGAGCCAGAAAACTCAGAGTGGGGGTTTTTGAATTGTGTAAGCCCACTTGAAAGACACAATTGTGAAGTTTTTGGGTGAACCTAAGAAAAACCTATTTCATAGTGAATGCTAATATTCATAGTGTGAGGATATTAGGAGTGGAGTAGCAAGCTGTGTGGCTACGGAATGGTACGGTCTAGAATACGGGCCTCACATCTCTCCACTTTTAATAAAAATTTCAACCTCAAAATTTACACAATCATTGTAACTAGACATAACTAATAAGGAAGAGGAAACATAACATCATTATATAAAATTGAATACAGCATACAAGATACAATAGTAATCAATCATCAAAAAGATGGGGATAACATTCTCGAATCTTGGCCTCGCGCTCCCAAGACACCTCATCAACAGAATAATGACCCCACTGCACCTTCACCAAGGGAATGACCTTAGTGCGGAGGACCTGTTCCTTCTGATCTAGGATACGAATTAGCTGCTCAATGTAAGAAGCGTCCTCACGAACCTCCAGCGGCTGCCAATCAATAACTGGAATGGTGTTTGACCCACACTTCCTTAACACATAGACATGACAAATGTTGTGGACGCCAGACAATTGAGTTGTTAAGGCAAGTCGATAGGCCACGGCACCAACCTGCCCAGTGATCTCAAAAGGTCTTATAATCTCGGGGCAAGCTTACCTTTTACTCTAAATCGAACTACACCCTTCATGGATGAGACCTTGAGATACACTCTGTCCCTGACAATGAACTCCAAGGGGTAATGCTGGCGATTAGCAAAACTCTTCTGTAGGCTCCGAGCTATGCGTATCCTTTGCCTGATGATATTGATGGCCTCTGATGTTTCCTGTACAAGCTCGGGGCTTAGGAGACGCTACTCTCTAACCTCGGTCCAACAAATCGGTGATCTAAATGGTCTGTCATATTGTGCCTCAAAAGGAGCTATGCTAATGATCGCTTGATAGTTATTGTTGTAACCGAACTCAGCCAATTGCAGATGCTCATCCTAGCTACCCCCAAAGTCATTCACGTAGGACCAAAGCTTATATTTAAGGATTTGGTTGACCCTCTCTGTCTGATCATTAGTCTGCGGATGATACGCGGTGATGTGCTACAAAATAAACCCCCATCGCTCTCTGAAAGCTCCCTCAAAACTAAGACGTGAATTTAGGGTCTCAATCAGTAACGATCGAGACTGGAATGCCGTGTAATCTCACAATCTCCTTGATGAATAGCCTCGTAATCTGGTCCAAAGACCAAGTCGCATGAATTGTAAGAAAATGTGCCGACTTCGTCAAGCGATCCACAATACCCCAGATGGCGTCATGACCACACTGAGTTCTCGAGAAGCTCATAATGAAATCTGTCAACATGTGCTCCCACTTCCACGTCAGGATGATTAAGGGCTGTAATGGACCATGGGTTCTCTAATGATCAGCCTTGACACACTGGCATATGTCACACTCAACCACAAAACTGGTGATCTGGCACTTCATCTCCGCTTAAAAATACTGTCACCTCATATCATGGTACATCTTCATCAAGCTAAGGTAAATAGAAGACTACGATCGATGTGCCTCGGTCATAAGATCTCTACGCAACTAAGGAATATTTGGGACATAATCTGCCTTTAAAGCAAAGTCTACTATCAGAACCAATTTGCCAATCTGACTGACTCTCAGATGCCGCTTCTGCTCGGTAACCCTGTAACGACTCATCTGTCTGCTAAGCCTCGATCACCTTTACAACAAGGGAGGGTTGAATCAACAGGCTCGATAACTACACGATAGAAGACTACAAACTAAACTCAAAGTCATACTCTGCTATATCCTCGAGTATCCTCCACTCTTGAATCATTATGTGTGCCACTAGACCTCGTGGCTGATGGCTGAGGGCATCTGCCACCATGTTTACCTTGTCCAGGTGGTACTAGAGATCAAAATCATAATCCTTCAGGAGCTCCATCCAAAGCCTCTGCCTTATGTTCAACTTGGACTAAGAGAATAAGTACTTTAAGCTCTTGTAGTTGGAGAAGAACTGGAACCTAACTCCATAGAGATAGTGCCTCCATACCTATAGTGCGAAGATGACTGCAGCCAGCTCCAAATCATGCGTGGGGTAGTTCAGCTCATGGACCTTGAGCTAGCGAGATGCATAAGCCACTAGTCTCCTGTGCTGCATCAGGACAACACCCAAGCCAATACGCGAAGCATCAGTAAATACAATAAATCCATCACTCCTATACGGAAGAGTGAGGATAGGAGTAGACATGAGGTGATCCTTAGCCTACTCACATGCATCACTCCACACAAACTCTGCGCCATTCCAAGTCAACCTGGTCATCGGTGCTGCAATACGGGAGAATCCCTCAATAAATTGTCGATAATATCCCGCCAAACCAAGAAAACTGTAGATCTCAGACAAGTTCGTGGGTTGGCCCCATTGACATACTACATCAACCTTCAAGGGTTCCACTGCAACACCTTCCCTCGTCACCATGTGACCGAGGAACTTCACCTCCTCCTACTAAAAATCACACTTCTCCAGCTTGGTAGGTATGGAGGGTCTACAATGTAATCTCTCGTTGTTGCTCGTGATCCTCACGGGTCCTCGAATATATCAGAATGTCGTTAATGAACACCACAAACAATTGATTGAGATAAGGAAGGAAGACCTCGTTCATCAACTATATGAAGACCGTGGGCGCATTGGTTAGTTTGAAGGACATGACCTAAAACTCAAAATGACCATATCGCATCCTGAAAGCTGTCTTCGAGATGTCCTCCTCTTGGACCCGAATCTGATGATTTTCGAAACACGTCAATCTACGAAAAGAGCTGTGTACCTTGCAGCTGATTAAATAAGTCATTTATCCTTGGGAGTGGGTACTTATTCTTGATCGTGACCTGGTTGAGCTCGCGATAAACTACACAGAGCCTCAACAAGCCATCCTTTTTCTTGTTGAAAAGTACTAGTGTTCCCCAAGCCAAAATGCTAGGACGAATGAATCCCAAGTCATGTAACTTGTTTAACTGTTACTGTAGCTCCCTCAAATCTATCAGTGTTATTCGATACGGGCCCTTTGAGATAAGCGTGGTACCAGGCACAAAATCAATCTGGAACTCAATATGTCGGTGCGACGAAAATCCCAGAATCTCCTAGAATACATCGGGAAAATCATGAACCACTAGAAACTGATCAATACTCTCTACCATGGGCTCCTCTACTGCGCATGACATGAGATAAGATAACGACTCTTCTCGAGGCTCGGCAACGAACTGGAACTGAGGCAAGCAGGGTATATAGAATGTGACTATCCTCGTGAATCACTCCAACACGGTGTGGTACTTGGCAAGCCAATCCATACCTAAGATGACGTCAAAATCTAACATTGTTAGCATAAACAAGTCGGTGGGAAAAAAGATATCATCGACCAGAAAAGGGCAAGACGAGCAGAAGCGGCCTAACACTGTAGTCTTTCCCAAGGGCATCGATACGCTCAACCCCTCACTAGTAGACTTTGTTGGCAATCCAGACGATCAACAAAAATCTTCAGACATGAATGAGTGGAAAGCATAGGAATCAAATAAGACTCAGGTGATACATGTAGAGACTGAAAGAATACCCTCAACGACTCCTCCAGATGACTGTGGATCTTGCTAAGATGCACAGAACCTAACTTAAGCTGGCTGGGGAGGTACCTATCCCTTTTGAGGTCCCTGCTGCTGCTACTACTGCTGCGTCAGCTTATACTACTATCTCGACTGCTGTTGAGGCTTCGACGGCTGAGGTGGATGTGATTGTCATTGCTGGGGACGCTGTTACTGCGGTGGAGGCTATTATGACCCTCTTGGTTGTTGTTGCTGCTGAGGGTGGGGGCACTCAAGTATGTGGTGTCCTAACCCACCACATCCAAAATAAGTCCCTGTAAAAGACCTCTGGGATGGCACTGGAGGTGTTACTGGCGCTCTGGAGGATGGGTGGCTCTTGTGCTTCTGTGGTCGTCTGTGCTGGTGGGAGCTACCAAAGGGGACTTACCTCTTCCGGTATCTCCTCTGGTCTCAATCGCTCTGCATGCCGGCCAACTCAGTCTCATAAATCTGAGCCCTCCATACTACTACCTAAAAAGTCGGGAGATCATGCCCAATAATATGGCCTTGAAGATCGTAACGCAAGCTGTTCTCAAAACGATGGGCCTTTCGATCCTCATCATCAATTAAATACGGTGTGAACCTCAATAGTGCCACGAAATGAGCTGATATTGCACCACAAACATGTCTCCCTATACCAAGGTCTCAAACTCTAATGCTCGCTGCTGAAGGATGTGATCAGGGAAGTACTACTAGTCGAATCGGTCTATGAAATTCTCCCATGTCCAGACAAAATTAGGCCTTGCAACACAAGTCCCAGAGGTCCATCAGTGGTCAGCCTCACCTTGGAGAAAAAATACGGCTAACCGAACCTACTGTAGGGTCATACATGCCATCGTATTAAAAATCTTCTCCACCTTGGACAACCATCTCTCGGCTACTGTCGGATCTGGCTCGCCCTGAAAACGTGGGGGATTGAGTTGTCAAAACTCTCGAAGAAGGGTGCTCGCGAGCTCCTGATTTACCTGGGCTGACGAAATAACAAGGTTCCTGCCATGCCCTTGAAGGGCAACCGTCACAGCTTGCAACAACTGCTGTAAGTTGAAGGCACTCACGGGTACCATCGGATCTGCACCGGTCTTACGTGGAGGAACGACATCCTTAGGTTTGGGAGCAGGGATCTCTAGTGGTGGAGTAAGAGTTGTATGTGGTAGAGAGGGAGCCTCAAGTGGTGGAGTGGGAGTCGCTCAGGTCACTCTCGTGGGCGGTATGTCCTATAGGGAAGAACAAATGTGCCTATCAACCTTGAGAACTCTTGAAGGCACGCATGTTAGGAAACTAAATAGAAGGTTACGCACTTGGGACCTAATTATCGTAAACTCATAGTAGATATGTGATGTTGTCCTAAGTTATTCCCAAGTTGTAAGACTCGTATCTTGGTCCGTACCTTTTCGTAGACTTCCGCGGTCTTACCGGTCGAATTCCGGTAACCTTCGACCCTTAACCGATATCGACGCGCGACCCTGATTCATGTGCCGACAACCCGAGTCGACTCAACCCGAGACCAATACCATAGCGACCATGCCGTCGTTGCGGTTCAGATGCCGCGACTCGCGCGCCGAGGCGATACCATGGTCAAGAGATGTGGGCCAACGTTCAGTGCGAGAAAACGCCGCGCGTTACGAAACCCAAGGGAATCTCTACGATGTGTCACATCAATCACATCAATCCCATCAATCAATCAACCCATCAAGCCATCACATGTCAAGTATACATCACTTTATTCCATTTTCCTAAGCAACCACAAAAGTCTCCCAAACCCATACCTCTCTTACATAAAAAGTCACAAAAGTCTTCACCACCCATACCTCTCTTACACAAAAGCCTCAAAAGTCAAGTTTTTCTTACACAACCATCACTCACCACATCCATCCATCACTCTCTCTCTCTCCCTTTACATCACTCTCTCTCTTTCTCTCTTTCTCATTTCAAACCTCCAAGCAACTTTCAAGCTCCATACGTATGGAGTTTTTCAAACCCTCCTAAGCTCCAAGTGGCCCACCTTCCTACCCCAAAATCTCCCATCTCAACCCTCCATTCTTTATCTTAACCATTGAAGTTGAAGCCAAGGTGCCAAGGAACCCCTAGGAGCGAGAAGATCTGACGGTGGGTGCCTCTATAGGGTAGTTTTTCTTATTTTTATGGTGGACCAAGTGAGGCCCACCGATCCATGGTGTGGATCTCACTTGGGACCCTAAAAGGTGGTCGATGGACCACTCGGATCATCATGATCATCCCATGATGGGGCCATTCTCCATGGACCCCATCATGATGTTTATTTTCTTTAGAAAGGTCATCTAGACCATTCATAATGGTGGGGAAAGGATCCCCACCGTTGATCTTTAGTTTTGATGGTCACATGTGCAAAATGACCCATTTGATGTATGATTTCATGTAAGGGAGGGCCCATAATGTCGGGGTCCCTCCATCACAAGGCATGTCCCACTCTCCATGTCTCTCTCTCTCTCTTTTATTTATTTTATTTTATTTTATTTTATTTTATGCAATAGGATTGTGTGGCCCACTTGAATGGATCCCACTTTGAGGTATTTTATTTTTATTCAAGTGGGGCCCACCTTAGCCATTGTACCCAAGCCACTCATCAGTGGTGGCCCACTTCATCAGGGCCCACCATTATAAAAAAAAAGTAATATAACCGTCCAGCGTCTGGGACGCTGGATGTTTTCAAAGGAAAGAAGAAAAAGGAAAGAAGTAAAAGAGAAGCTTTTGGTGGCCCACTTGCTTAGGCCCCATCATGATGTATTTGAACAATCCAAGCCGTCCATCCTCTTACCTACAATATTTTAACCGTCGGGTAGAAGTTTGGGGCTGATTGGAAGACCTGGTGGGCCATAGCATCAAAGAATGTACCACTACCATTCAAGGATCTATTTTCTTATTTTATTCATTTTCTATCATCAAAAAAATTCAAACTTCGGACTCATTTCGACTGTTGCGGGCCGCTGAATGCAATGGCTGGGGCGAATTTCATTTTAGTGGGCCCCACGTGCGAAAAACCCCAGAAATTGGTTTTTTTTTTTCCTTTTTTTGAAAATCACAATGGCAGAGGCTTTTGCCTCTACCTCTGTCAGCGGGCGTGGGGGCGGGTAACGCCTGTACGCAGGTGCGTCCAGCCGCGGAACGGCGGACGGGTGTGGGGAGGTGGCCCATGACCCTACGTGTGCGCCCCACTATAATGTTTATTTATTATCCAACCCGCTCATTAGGTGGGCCACCCCAGTGGTGGGCCCCCCTCTAAAAATGAGACAAATCCAAAACTCAGGTGGCCCACACCATGTGAAACAGTGTGAATTAAATTCTACCATTGAAAAGTTTTTGGGGCCCACAGAAGTTTTGGATCAAGCTGAAATTTATGTTTTCCCTTCATCCAAGTCCGAGTGACCTTATGAATGGGTTGGATGTCATTTAAACATCACAGGGCCCCGCATGGGACCCACAACATTGTATGTGTTGTGGCCCACCGTCCAGTGGATGGTGGCGCCCACCTTGCTGCTGCATTACCTCCACCGTCCAGCGGACGGTGGAGCCCTCCTTGATGCACACGCCACCCCCGCTGTCCAGCGACAATGGGACCCACCCATGATACATGGGCCGCATCTAAACCATCCATTCATTTTAAGGGCCTGTTTTATGTCATAGGCCTAAAGAATGAGCTAGATCCTTAGCTCATATGGACCCCACCTTGGCCTGTTTTGAGGACCATCCTAATGCAGTTACAGTAGTTCATTGGGGCCCACTTTGATTTATGTAAGGCCATGGGATTGGGCCCAAATTGATATGTTCTAAGGCCATAAGACTAGGCCATTTGATATATTGTAAGGCCCATGGGACTAAACCCATTTGATTATAAAAAGGGTCCATGGGTTTAGGCCCACTTTGTTATGCATGCAAGGCCTATGGGTTAGGCCCATTTGGACTATTTAAGGCCTATGGGCTAGGCCCATTTGCTTTGTAAAAGGCCTATGGGTTTAGGCCCACTTGTTATGTTCTAAGTCCATTGGACTAGGCCCTTTTGGTGTATTCCAAGGCCATTGAAATTGGACCCATTTGTTGCATTTTTGAGCGCATGGGATCAGGCCCATTTGATTGTTTAAGGCCTACGGGTTTAGGCCCATTTGATGTACCATAAGGCCTAGGGGTTTAGGCCCATTGAACTCATATAATGCCTAAGGGTTAAGGCCCATTTGGCGTTCATATGGGATTCAATTGGTGTGACTCATTTGACCCATGAGTTAAGCTCATTTGATGCAATCCAAGGCCCACGGGTTTTGACCCATTGCAATGCACATAAGACCCATTGGTGTAACCCATTTATGTGGCCCATCTGATAATAAAAGGCCCATAAGATATGACCCATTTGATATACATGTAAGGCCCAATGGGAGGAACTTACGGTCCATTGCAATGTGTAATTCCCATACAGATTAACTAGTAATGTTTACGACAATCGTACCTTGGGAGCAATGTTGGTTTGACGTCCATATTGCGAGTGTAATGTTGGTTGGATGTCCACATTACGACTCTCCTTAGGGCCCATTACTGGGCCGTAGTTATCGTGTATAAGCCGTCCAGGCCCATCTGCGCTGTAAAAATGATTCATCACTCATTTACATGTTTAGTATAGTTTCATGACCCATGATCATATGCATTATATGTATGCTTGATATGAGGATTGACTGATCATAGCATATGCCTTTGGGCAGGTTGTTTATGGGCTCCTGATTAGGCGGCATTGCCCTACATGAGCGCACGATATGCGTAAGATTTGTTGCATGACTGGATAGCGTGAATCATGCATTTAGCATTTGTGTGACATGGTTATTGTACGCCCTAGTGACATCAGGGTCATAACTTCCACAGATGTATCGTGGTTGGCAGGATTGGATACCGAAAATCTTGTTCTGCATGGGGTACTATAGATATCCCTGGGTGAAAGTCCCTAAACCCTTATGGTACCAAGAGGTTGCTCCAACGTCTAGACCGAGTGGGTAGATGAGCGTTGAGTGCCGATTACCAGACGGTTACGCTCTCCACTGTGTCATGGTCGGTTGGAAGGGGGTACGGCCTTACCCGCCCGAGAGTATGGGGCAATGCTACGATGAGTTTGACCAGCTCGAGGAATGGGTCCGCTATCGACGAGTCACGCCCAATATTGGTAGACGGATAGTGAGGTCTCTTCCACTTACCTCATTGCGCACGATGTGGCGGCAATCTGGTTTAGAGTGTACTAGTGTAATATCTCAAAAATCGGGGGGTCGAACAAAAACCCAACTCCCGAGTTCCAAAATGTTATTTATGCAACATAGATATGTATGATGGAATGTTGTCTGTGATAATATATTAAACATGAGTGAGATTAAGCTAGAACAACATATCATACTCCAGAGACAGTTAAATTAACAAGTGGAAGACTGTGATAGTAGGTATAACATATATAAACTGTTGTATGTCTCCAGAGTGTGAATATGTTATCAGGTTATATACATACATGTATACTCCAAAAATAAATAAAACAAATATACATGAGTGCGCTAAAAATATAAAATGACAAGTGTCAAGGTATCTAATCAACCTCCCTATAATCCCGTCAATTAGAACACACATGAAGGAGGAATCCTCCTCATCATCACCAGGTCCAGCTCTGCTTCTCGAGCAGCCCCATCATCTGCAATCACAAAAAGGGACTGGTGGGTGTCCGGAAACACCATCTCGTAACGTGGGAGTGAGTGATTAACTCAGTGGGATAAGAGAGAAAAGATTAGCATGTTATCAAATCAATCATGCAATAATAGTAAAGCAGTAAATCAAACAATCCTAATACTGTTGTTAATGCAATATGACATGACGTGATGTATGCCCTCACCGACGATCTCCCTCATACGGCACCATCTTACGACCGCGGCATGCAATCGTCCCTCAAGTGCTCCACATCTTCCAGGCACATGCAATGTTATGGTGATATAATTTCTGAGTTGTTATTAGTCCATTCAAATAGCAGGATTGGGAAACTAAGGTACTTCCCTTATATCAATCCCAACACAGATCCTGTCTAGGGTCGTCACTCCTAGTAATCTCATACGATATATATTTTGTAGGTCGCTGCAAGGGCTACCAGGGTTGTTGCAAGCACTCGTTGCTCCGCTCCCCCATCACCTTATCAATACAGGCCTACTGTACTCTACTGCTACTGAAGGGTCGTCGCCTCCCGTAGACTCAGAATATGCTCGCGATCACTACAAAGGGCTGTCAGGGCTGTTGCTCGCACTCGTTACACCGCTCCCCCATCACCTTATCAATGTAGGCCGACAGCAAGAATATAGTGTCCCATACCACCATAATCTGTTCACGAGTCATAGGTGCTCACTGGTCACTACGGGGAGGTTTGTGGCCCCAGCGTAGGCCGACAGCTCGACCACGGTGTCTCATACCACCATGCCCGGCTCATGAGTCTTCGTGGATCAAGGTACTATGGTTAACAGGGTTTACAATGGTAAGTTCAGTACCCTAGGTTCAAGCAGTTATGACTCATGCAGGGTGAACATACAACGGCCAGTCGGGTTACTTGACGGGCTCGACTATCACGAGCGCATCTCAAGTTGAACGACATGAAGTGCGTGAAACACTTCGTGTGGCCTAACCACTGCCGCCAACTCCAAAACACGACTCGCGTTCATCGACGCGTCGTTCGTGGCCAAGATAAGCCAACCACGAATTCGCTCGGTTACCGATTGCCTGGACTAAGTATAGTCCCAAACAATTATGGAATCACATCAGCAAATCATATGAGAGTATTGGAAATGGAATACAAACATGTGAGCATGATAACATATGTTATAACGTACAACTTAAGTAAATCATTTACACATGTCTTTCATACATATAATGAAATTATGCATATCGCCACATATAGGAAATCATCACCATCAGCGTATTAATTGAGAATTCAATCTCAAACTAAATCATAAAGAAATCATCAAGCACATGTTATAACATACCACTTAAGTGAAACATCAAGCATATGCATTTCATACATATAATGAAATCATGCATATAGCTATCATGTAGGAAATCATTTACATCAGCATTTTAATTGAGAAATCAATCTCAAACTAATTCATAACACCATTTAATTCAATACATACTAATACAAACATTTATACAAACACTTACACTACACACTTAAGTCTACATATAGTATGTCGACCCGAAGTGTGCATTTAGGCGAATCTCTTCACCAAACTAATTATGCATGTATTCCTAACATTCTAATGTGATAATAAACCATGTCAATCGCATCAGCAAAATATGAATGAAAACAGTACTTCCTACAAATGACTAAAATGCCCTAAATCTCATATTCTCCGTCGGTTTCCGAAACAGGAAACGGACAGCATGTTGTACATGTTAAACGGCGTTGTCGTTGATAATCTACTATTAAATGACATTGAAAGCTTTGGAAACAGTCAATCAAAGCATCTAAAATCCGTACCTTTTTCTCCTAGAAGCGTATCAATTCGAAGGGAGCGTATACGCTTCGTCTACGGCGAATAGGGAACATAATACACAAGATCCATAAGCTACTTCACTATGGAAACAGAGGAACCTCAAATCAGCAACTATTTAGGGTATTTGCTTACCTAGAATCGCAGTGTAATCGCCGGGAAAGCAATAGAGGTGCGTTGCTTAAGCACGTGCAACACGTAGCACAAGTAGCAGGAAGAACTCTCCCACTCCCTCCCACAATCTCTCACCTTTTCTCTCACACAAGCTAGGGTTTCTAGCAAATTCAGATGTGTAAGAGAAGTGAGGGTTTCAACCCCTTTTATAACCCAAAACACGCTCAAAATAGGCTTGGGAACAATGTTTACTTGGTGCCTAACCAAATCGGGGATGTTTCGGTCCAAAAGAGCATTTCTGGAGGTCCCCTGGCCAAATGCGGTTGGACTTAAGCTCATGCATACTGGATCTAGAACTCATCCAGTTTTCAGACCGGTAGGGTTCCCAGATCGCACGTGGCGGTCCAGTTTCAGTTTAACGGTCATCGCACCAAGATCAGGCCTATGAGTCTCGTGATATGAAATAGAAATTTTTCCTGATCCAAGGGTGTAATTTGGGTGAATTCTGACGGTCAGAACGCTTAATACTGATGCGTCAAATCGTGTGCTAGATTTGAATTTCAAATTCCAATTCTAACCCTATTCTCACTCTCTTCACTCCATGCTCAATGAAATAGCCTCTGAATGTCAGTTGGACTTGATTTTCGAAACGATTGCCAAGCCCAGCTAAGTGGTTATAACGGTCTAAGATGGTAGGTATTAGACTTTCGACGCACGGTCTAAATCCAATACAAAGTTTCAAAGAGGTCCCGAGAACAAATCGGTTTAGAGTTTGAACCGAGGCTTTAGAGCATTATAGCACCATTGGTTCCACTCGTTTTGGGCCTTGTAGAATGTATTTAAAGTGATCAGGGACTATTTCCCAGCTACTTTAGCGTCGCGCTAGCTAACTTACACTTATTTTCCAAAGGAATTAATCCTACGTGATTTCTTTGGCTATGGAATTGGGTTCTGAGCGATTTCTCAGGTGTTTTAGTTAACCCATTGCCTAAGGACGTCTAATCCCAGATTAGCCAAAATCCAGGGTGTTATAACTAGACCCCAGTGATATTCCATATTTGAGCTGTATTGATGTGTGGACATAGATGAGGATCTGTATACTTGAGTTGCATTACACATCGCATGGCCTTGGATGACCGATACCATTCATGTCTTGCATTGGATAAGCCTTGGTACGGCTCATGATATTATGGATCCATTTGCATATTGCGCATTATTCTGAAATTGCATGTTCATATTACTACCTTGCGCACACACTTTTACCACCCTCTAAGCTTTCTGTAAGCTTATGCATGACTGTTGCATGCAGGTGACGTTGGATCGCAGCAGCGCTGAGGCAGGAGCACGTTGCTGAGCGTTTTGGAGTTTTTGTTCTTTACCATTGTATTTCTCTTTATGCTCATTGTACTTATAAAGTTTTTGATCATAGTGGAAATGTAATGGAGTGCTTGGTTGTTGTTTGTGGGTTATGCCTTTGGTTATGCTTATTACGAATCAAACTGACGTTGAAAATCCTCCTCGTAGCATCCCAGGATCGGAACCTGGCAAATGGGAGCTAGGAGCCGAGAATGGGGTTGTACGGAGGCTGTCGGTGCCGGATTCGGTGATCAGAAATTTTGTGAGCCCGGTTTCCGAGTTTGGGGCGTGACACAAGTCATGCTCCAATACCAATTACCGTCATGCTCCAAACTCAGAAACCGGGCTCACAAAATTTTCGATATCCGAATCTGGTGTCGACGGTCTCCGTAGTATCCCATTCTTAGCTCCCAGCACCCACACACTAGGTTCCGATCTTGGGATCCTAAAAGGAGGATTTTTAACATGAATTTGATTCGTAATAAACATAACCATAAGCATAACCCATGAATAATAACCAAGAAACCATCACAAAATTCACTATGATCAAAACCTTAAAGGTACAATGCGCATAAAGAAAAATACAATAACATAATCGGAAGCTTTAGAAGTCTGCCGCATGCTCTAATCTCAATCTGCTACGGCATCCAAGTTTCACCTGCACACAATGGTCGTGCATAAGCTTATAGAAAGATTAGAGGGTGGTGAGAGTGTGTGTGTAATATGAGTGTGCTCAGAATGCAATATCAGAGTAATACGGAATATGCTATTGAATCCATGAATACTATCAGTCATACCAAGGTTATGCGATTAAAAGCATGAATGCTATCGGCCATATCAAGGCAATACAATACTAAAAGTGAATGATGTCGGCCACACCAGGGCTATGCGATGCGAGATATAACTCAAGTATACCAATCCTCATCCGAATCCACATATCAATGCAGCTTATCACTAGAGCATCAAATATCAGTACAGTTCTTACTCTAGATAATTACCGGGGTTTAGTATACTCCAAATGACATTACTCCTTTCCCAGGCATGCAGTCCACGTGAGCGTAAGAAACCTCACTATCCTACTGACCAATACCTATCCGGCATGTTGTTAGTGGACCCATTTATAAACTGGTCATACTCAACCTAACAATGCCTCCTACCCTCTGGCGGGTAAGGCTACACCTCCTTCCAACCGACCACAATACTGTGGGAGACGCGGACTCTTGGTTTCGGTCCTCATGTGCTCATGTATCCACTCGGTCTCGACATTGGAGTCATCCTTTGGAACCATCGGGTTTAGGAATTTTCACCCAAGGACATATATGGTGCCCCAATGCTAGTAATAGTATTTCTTGTGTCCGATCCTGCAATCCATGATTTTCCTGTGGAGGTCACAGCCCTGATGTCACTAGGGCGTACAGTAATCATGTCATATAAATATGAGGTGCATGAATCACACTATTAGCCATGTAACAATCTTGCGCGTATCACGCGCTCATGTGAGGCAACTCCACCTATCATGGAGACCCATAAAGAATCTACTCGAAGGCATATGTTATGATCAGTCACTCCTCATATCAAGCATACATATGATGCATATGAGCATGAATCATGGAGCAATATTGTCACGCCCCAAACTCGAAAACTGGGCTCATAAAATTACCGATCGTCGAATCTGACGCCGACAGCCTCCGTAGAACCCCATTCTTGCCTCTCGGCGCCCATTCACCAGGTTCCAATCCTGGGATGCTACGAGGAGAAATTTCAACATTAGTTTGATTTGTAATAAGCATAACCAAAGGCATAACCCACAAATAATAACCAAAAACTCCATTACATTTTCACTATAATAAAAAACTTAACAAGTACAATGAGCGTAAAGGGAAATACAATGATGATAGTCCAAAAGCTCCAAAATAATCTGTCACGTGCTCAAGCCTCAGCGCTACTGCGATCCAATGTCACCTGTACGCAATGATCGTTCATAAGCTTATAGAAAGCTTAGAGGGTGGTGAAAGTGTGTGCGCAAGGTAGCAATATGACATGCCATATTAAAATAATGCAGAATATGCAGATGGATCCATGAATACCATTAGCCGTACCAAGGATTTGCGATACAAGACATGAATGATATCAGACATACCAAGGCCATGAGATGTGAAATGCAACTCAAGCATACAAATCCTCATTTATGTCCACATATCAATACATCTCAAATCTGCAATATCACCGGGGTCTAGTACGCTCTAAACCAGATCGTCGCCGCATCGTGCGCAATAAGGTAAGTGGAAGAGACCTCACTATCCGTCTGCCAATATCGGGCTCGACTCATCGATAGTGGACCCATTCCTCGAGCTGGTCAAACTCAGCCTAGCTTTGCCCCATACTTTCGGGTGGGTAAGCCGCACCCCCTACCAACCGACCACGACACAGTGGAAAGTACGAACGTTTGGTAATCGATACTCGACACTCCTGTACCCACTCGGTCTAGACGTTGGAGCAACCTCTTGGTACCATAAGGGTTTAGGAACTTTCACCTAGGGATATCTATAGCACCCCATGTAGAATAAAATTTTTAGTATTCAATCCTGCCAACCACGATACGTCTGTGGAGGCTACGGCCCTGATGTCGCTAGGGCATACAGTAACCATATCACATAATGCGAAATGCATGAATCACACTATCCAATCATGCAGTAATCCTGCGCATATCGTGCGCTCATGTAGGGCAACACCGCCTAATCGGGGTCTCATAAACAATCTGCCCGAAGGCATATGCTATGATCAGTTACTTCTCATATCAAGCATACATATGATGCGTATGATCATGAGTCATGGAACTATACTGAACATATAATAAAGTAATGAACTATCCTTACAACGCAGATAGGCCTAGAAGGCCTATACCCAATAAGTACGGGCCTTTCAATGGGCCCTAAGGAGAGTCGTAATGCGGACATTTAACTAACATTAAACTTGCAATGTGGACGTCAAACTAACATTGCTCTCAAGGTGCGATTGTCGTAAACATCATTACATAATCCGTGTTGGGATCACACATTGCAATGGACCTTAGGTACATCCCATTGGGCCTTAAATACATCAAATGGGCCATATCATATGGGCCTTATGTTCATTAAGTGGGCCACATCAATGGGCCACACCAATGGGCCTTATGTGCATTACAATGGGTCATAACCCGTAGGCCTTAGAATGCATCAAGTGGGCCTAATCTCATGGGACTTATATGTAACAAATGGGCCACACCAATTGGGTCCCATATGTACATCAAATGGACCTTAACCCATAGGCCCTAACACATCTTAATGGGCCTTAACCCATGGGCCCCTACTACATCAAATGGGCCTCAATCCATGGGCCTTACATGTATATCAAAGTGGGCCTCAACCATAGGCCACAAATACATCGAATGGCCTCATGACATGGGCCTTACATCCACATCACGGTGAGCCCCAATAAACTACCACAAATACATTACGATGGGCCTCAAAACATGCTAAGGTGGGGTCCACTTGGACTATGGATCTGGCTCATTCTTTATGCCCATGCCATAAATTGGGCTTTCCAAATGGATGGATGGATTGGATGCAACCCATACATCATGGTGGGGGCCCACATGAAGGCCCACTATCATGTATATTGTATATAATATAATATATAAACTATATATAGTATATATATACAATACTACATATAATATAATATAATATATATATATATACACACACACATACACCATCTCACACGTGGGGTAGGTCCCACCATTAGATCACACGTGCCTCAAGGTGGGACCCACAACTCTAGATGTATAAGAGATAGAGAGAGAGAGATTTTGAGAGAGATATAGAAGAGAGAGAGGTAGAGAGATATATATAGAGAGAGAGAGGGAGTGAGGGCACATGGCCCCCTTTCCACCTTTTTGTTTCTTTTTCTTTTTCCTTTCTTTTCTTTTCTTTTCTTTCCTAACACAACTGAGGTGGTCCTACGTAGGGCCCACCATACATATGTATATGGAAAAAGGAGCGGTGAGCTCACTGACGCTCAGCTCCCACGAGGTCGAGCTGTGTGGGCCCCATCGTTGAGGTTGCCATACATCTGACTCATCGGTCAGATGCACTGTTCCAGCGTGGGCCTAGGTCTAAAAAAAATCAAGTTAGACCGTGACTTGTGTGGGCCGCACCAGATACAACAGTTGAGAGGACTACCCTCTAGTGAAAACATTCATAATCATTTATTAGGCCCACAGACATGTGGTTCACCAATCCAGCCCACCCCCTGTGGGTGTCCTACTTGAATGGACGGTCAGGCCAAGTTCCAGTCGCATCCGAAACTTAGGTGGGTCTCACATAAGCCACCCTCACAGGGATATATACCAAGACCTCACGTGTTGAAACGTGGTATCTCCACTCCGCCTGCCCGTTGAGCTGTGGCGCTGGGTGTGTGATCATGTCAAGGTGGGCCCCACACGTGGGATGGAGGGTGGGGATGGGTCCCATGGACCCCACGTCCGTCCACACCCCATGTCAGTACAAACCCCAAGCTAACCACCGCCACAGGGACCAATACCAAGACCTCCAGTGTTGGAACGAGGCATCTTTCACTCAGTTTGCCAGTTGAACTAGGGATCTAGGTGCCAGGGAGGGCCCCACACGTGATGGTGTGGCCCACAGAAATGGATGGATGGCGTGGATGGGTCCCATGAACCCCACACCAGTCCACACCCATTGTCAGTGCACACACCCCATGTCAGTACACCCACCATGTTAGCACCCACCCATGTTAGCCACCCCACTGGTAGGTACGTCCAGTGTCCCTGGACGGACGGTCTGGATGTACACAACGTCAAGGTGGGTCCCACATGGCCCAACCTGTTTTGGATCCGGCTAATATTTGTGTTTCCCTTTCATCTGGGTGGCCCACTATTTGGATGGCCCATACCAAAAACAACAACAACAAAAAATCAAGGTGGCCCATTTTTTAGTATGGATGAGATGCATACATCAAGTGGCCACAAGCCATCATACATAAAGGAAAAAGGAGAGAGAGAGAGAGAGAAAGATCGGTGAGGATGGAGGGGCCCCACCACTATGGGCCCCTCTTGCATACAAATATACATCAAGGTGGGTCCCACATCTATGGATCCTTAATCAAACAAAATGAATGAAAAACAAAGATCAAAGATCACCCACTGGCTTCTTCTTGCACCATAGGCTTCCTTATCTCCTTAGTTTCGATTCCAAAGGAGGAGATGTGGTTTGGATGGTTGAGATAGGAGATGAAGGGGTAGGAAAGTGGGCCACCTTTGTTGCTTGGGAAGGCTTGGAGAAGCTCATATGTATGGAGGTTTTTCTTTCTTGGAAATGAGCTTGGAAAAGAGAGAGAGAGACTTGTAAGGGGAGAGAAGGAGTGATGGGTGATGGATGTGGTGGTGATGGGTGTAAGAGCTTTTTGACTTTTGTGGCCATAAGAAAGACATGGGCTTTGTAAGAACTTTTTGAATTTTGTGGTTGCTTGGGGATGGGTGTGAGGTGATTTGTACTTGACATGATGGGATTGATTGATTGATGGATTGATAGATTGACGTGACAAGTTATAGAGATTCTCTTGGGTATCACAACACGGTGTTTTTCTCGTACCGAACGTTAGCCCACATCTCCTAATCAGGGTATCGCCTCGATGCCCGAGTCGCGACATCAGAATCCCAGCGATGGCGCGGTCGCTATGGTGAAGGTCTTGGGTTGAGTCAACTCAGGTTAACGGCGTGTGAATCAGGGTCGCACGCAAATACTGGTTAAGGGTCGAAGGTTGCCGAAATTCGACCGAGAAGGCCGCGGAAGTCTATGGAATGTTACGGTCTAGGATATGGGGCTTACAATTACTAAGTATGTTATATGGTGATGAACTCTATTCATAATGAAGATGAGCTTAGACGGCCTACTCACAATAAGTATGGGCCTAACAATGGGCCCTAGGGAGAGTTACAATGCGGACATTTAACCATCATTGCTCTTAAATATGGACATCAAACCATTATTGCTCCTAAGCCATGGCCCGCATAAACATCATTACATACATCCTGGTGGAATCACACATCGCGATGGACCTCATATACATCACATTCAACCTCACACAAAGGACTCACATACATCTCATTGGGCCTCACACATGGTCCTTATTTATATCACATTGGACCTTAACCCATGGGCCTCAAATACATCACAATGGGCCTTTTATACATCATGTGGGCCACATTACATGGGTCGCACCAATGAGCCTCATATACATCAGGTGGGCTGCATCAATGGGCCGCACCAATGAGCCTTATATACATCAAGTGGGCTGCATCAATGGGCCACACTGATGGGCCTCATATACATCAAGTGGGCTGATTTAATAGGCTACACCAATGGGCCTAATATATATAAAGTGGGCCACACCGATGGGCCTCATATACATCAAGTGGGCTGCATCAACAGGCCGCACCAATAGGCCTTATATACATCAAGTGGGCCACATCAATGGGCCTTATATACATCAAGTGGGCCACATCACATGGGCCCCACCATCTACACCATTCATCTATTTTAAGAGGTTATTTTAGAGCATTACCCAAATGAATCATAACAGAAGATTATTTGAACCATACTACAAATAACACTGGAGATAATGTTTTTCACTGTTTAAACCACATACGGCCACCATAACATTTATTTTCCATCCAATTTGTTTATAAGGTCACAAAGACCTAAATTAAGAGGAAAAATAAATTTCATACTGATCCAAAAACTCTATGCTCCTAAGAGGATTTCAATGATAGGTGTTCACTCCTCCGCTATTTTTTGCAGTGTGGTCCACCTGATACATCTATCTTATTTTTAAATTCAAGCCTTAAGACGAGCTCAACAATTAGATGGACGGTTTGGATGTAGCACATACATCTTGGCGTGGGTCCCACTGTCCAGTCATCTGAACGGTGTGGATAGGACCCATATATTTCAGTGTGGTCCACCATCCAGACATCTGGATAGTGTGGATCATAACATACATCAGGGTTGTGGCCCATAGTCTTGCTGGAACTCATCTAGCAACAAAACAACTGGTTTGAGGTGGTCCGACCAATCACTGTCCAGAGATTGGATGATGATGATACAATACATAGGGGTGGGTCCCACCCGTCCAGGGTGTTAGATGGCATGGATTTAATACATACCTCATAATAGGGCCCACAGATGGATGGTTGGTATGGATACAATGTATAAGGTGGGCCTCACCAGCAAATGAATGAACGCTTGGGATATAACTCGTACAACAATGGACACAGGTTTACTGACACCAATATAACAACTATATAGCTGCTGTAGGTACACCGAACTATCAGCTTCCTTCAAAGGCGGGTCCCACGTGGGGCCCACCATAATATATTATAATATTATAATCTATTATTATTATTGTTTTATTTATTTTTTTTAGATTGTAGATCAGCAACATCCAGTGTCCAGTGATGGAAGGCTGGAAAAAATACATACAACAAAGTGGCCCACCATCCAAGCGATGGACGGTGAGGATGCCACATGAGCAATGGGTCCATGTGATGGACGACATGGATAGAACACAAACATCAGTGGATAGTATGGATAAAAATACATACATCATATGTGAGCCATGACATGTGGGAAAAAGAGAGAGAGAGAGAGGGAGAGAGAAAGAGAGAGAGATCGCCACTATGGTGTAACGCCCCGAAAAAATCCGCACCTGGACTCGAGTACCAACTCGACCAGAAACCGCGTAGGATTAATTCCTTTAGAAAATAAGCGTAAGTTAGCTAGCGCAACGCTAGAGTAGCTGTGAAATCATCCCTGATCGCTTTAAATACGTTCTACAAGACCCAAAACGAGTAGAACCAATGACACTATAATACTCTGAAACCTCGGATCAAACTCTAAACCGGTTTATTCTCAGGACCCCTTTGAAACTTTGTATTGGATCTAGACCGTGCGTCGAAAGTCCGATACCTACAATCTTAGACCGTTATAACCTCCTAGCTGGACTTGACAATCATTTCGAAAATCAAGTCCAATCGACATTCAGAAGCTATTTCCTTGAGCCTGGAGTGAAGAGAGTGAGAATAGGGTTAGATTTAGAATTTTGAAATTTAATCTGGCACACGACTTGGCACGTAATTATTAAGCATTCTGACCATCAGAATTCAGCCAAATTACACCCTCGGATTAGGAAAAATTTATCTTTCATATCATGAGACTTGTAGACCTGATCTACATGCGATGACCGCTGAACTGAAACTGGACCACCACGTGCGATTTACGAACACTACTGGTCTGAAAATGGGATGTGAGCGACATCCGACGTGCATGAACTTAAGTCCGATCGCGTTCGGCCAGGGGACCTCCCGAAATGTCTTTTTGGACCGAAACAGCCCCGATTTGGTTAGGCATCAAGTAAACATTGTTCCCAAGTCTGTTTTGGAAATTTTTAGGTTATAAAAGGGCCTTAAACCCTTACTTCTCTCACCCATCCGAATTTGCTAGAAACCCTAGCTGGTGTGAGAGAAAAAGTGAGAGATTGTGAGAGAGAGTGGGACAGATCTTCCTGCCGCTTGCACTACCTGTTGCACGTGCTTAAGCAATGCACCTCAATCACTTTTTCGGTGATTTCGCCACATTTCTAGGTAAGGAAACACCCTAAATACTTGCTGATTTGAGGTTCCGCTGATTTCTTAGCAAAGTAACTTATACATCTTGTGAAATAGGTAGCCTGTTCGTCGTAGACGAAGCGTATACGATCCGTTCGAATCGGTTCACCTCTAGGGAAAAGGTGCAGATTCTAGACGCTTTGATTGACTATTTTCAATGCTTTCAATGTCGTTTAATAGTAGATTATCGACGAAAACGTCGTTTGACATGTACAACATGCTGTCCGTTTTCTGTTTCGTAAGTAGACGAAAAATATGAGATTTGGGGCATTTTAGTCATTTGTAGGAAATACTGTTTTCATCCATATTTTGATGATATGATTGACATGACTCTTTGTCGCATTAAAATATTAGGAATGCGTGCATAATCAATTTTGCGAAGAGATTCGCCCAAATGCGCATTTTGAGTCGACATACTATATGTAGACTTAAGTGTGTAAACTAAGTGTTTGTATAAATGTTTGTATTAGTATGTATTGGATTAAATGGTGTTATGAATTAGTTTAAGATTTAATTCTCAAATAATATGCTGATGTAAATGATTTCCTACATGTTGGCTATATGCATGATTTCATTATACGTATGAAATGCATGTGTTAGATGATTTACTTAAGTTGTATGTTATAACATGTGTCAACATGCTCACATTGTAGTATTTTATTTCCATTACTGTTATATGATTGCTGATGTGGATTCATAAATGTTTGGGACTATACCTAGTCCAGGCAGTCGGTAACCGAATAAATTTGTAGTTGGCTTTTCTTTGCCATGAACAACGCGTCGATGAACGCGAGTCATGTTTTGGAGTTGGCGGCAGTGGTTAGGCCACGCGAAGTGTTTTATGCACTTCATGTCGCTCAGCTTGAGATGCGCTCGTACTAGTCGAGCCCGTCAAGTAACCCGACTGGCCATTGTATGTTCACCTTGTTTGAGTCATAACTGCTTGAACCTAAGGTACTGAACTTACCATTGTAAAATCTATTAACCATGGTACCTTGATCCATAAAGACTCATGAGCTAGGCATGGTGGTATGGGACACCGTGGTCGAGCTATCGGCCTACGATGGGGCCACAAACCTCTCCGTAGTGACCAGTGAGCACCTATGACTTGTGAGCATATTATGGTGGTATGGGACACTATATTCTTGCTGTTGGCCTACACTAATTAGGCAACAAGCCCTTTGTAGTGACCGCGAGAGTATTCTGAGTCTACGGGAGGCGACGATCCTTCCGTAACAATGAGAGTACAGTAGGCCTGTATTGATAAGGTGATGGGGGAGAGGTGCAACGAGTGCGAGCAACAGCCCTGACAGCCCTTGCAGCGACCTACAAAATATACATTGTAAGAGATTACTAGGAGTGACGACCCTAAACAGGATCTGTGTTGGGATTGATATAAGGGAAGTACCTTAGTTTTCTAATCCTGCTGTATGAATGGACTAATAATAACTCGGTAATCATATCACCATCACATTGCATGTGCCTGGAAGATGTGGAGCACTGTGGGAAGAAAGCATGCTACGGGCGTAAGATGGTACCGTAAGAGGGAGATCGTTGGTGAGGGCATCCATCATGTCACGTCATATTGCATTAACAACAGTATTAGGAATGTTCGATTTATTGCTTTACTATTATTGCGTGATTGATTTGAGAACATGCTAATCTTTACTCTATTATTCCACTGAGTTAGCTACTCACTCCCATGTTACGGGATGGTGTTTGCAACACCCACCAAACCCTGTCTTAGATGCAGGTGAGGCAGCGATTTAGGAGGCAGAGCCGAATTATGATGAGGACCAGGACGAGTTCTCATATATGCAGTACCACGACGGCTTTGCTTAGGTGGCCTGGATTGGCGGGACTTCTCAGTGGGACTATTTTTAACATTTTGATTCTGTTTATTTACATGTATATGAGACTCAGAGATGTATTCATACTTTGGAGACAGTTGAGATCTATTTTGTTTTTCATACAGTGATACGTATATCCTTTAGTCTTCCGCTTGCTTTTATCACTGAATCTGGAGTATGAATTGCAGTTTTGGTATAATTTTACTCATGTGAATGCTTTAACTCAGAAAACATTGAATCATAAACATTTTTGTTGCATTAGTGACGGTCTGGAACTCGGGAGTCGGGTTTATACACGATCCCCGATTTTCAGGGTGTTACATATGGGCCCCTCTTTGATCACACACATACATCAAAATGGGTCCCAACATAAATGAGCCCTTAAATGAAAATCAATAATGGATCACCCACCGATGGCACTCCTTTAGCTCGTTGGACTCCTAGGCTCCTTGGCTTACTCTTTGATGGTGGGTGATGAAGATTGGATGGCTAAGATGAGAGATTGGGTGGTAGGGAGTGGGCCACACTATGCTCTCTTTAGGAAGAGCTTGGACATTGGCTCTCTCTTAGGGTTGTTTGGGGAATGGGTTGAGAATGAGATAGAGAGATAGAGATAGAGAGAGAGAGAGAGAGAGAGAGAGAGAGAGAGAGAGAAGTGATGGGATGAAATGAGATAGGTGAGTGATGTGTGAGTGATGGGTGGAGTAGTTTATGTAAGAGATGGGATGGAAAGGTATGAGTGGAGAGAGAGAGGGAGAGTTGACTTTGGGAATGGGAGAGGGATGGACTAGGTAAGGTTATGTACTTGACATTGATTAATGGATTGATGTGATGTGTTGTAGAGATTCTCTCAGTATTTGCAACACGTGACGTTTTCCTCGAAATAAACGTGGGCCCACAATTCGTGGCCTGGATATCGCATCGGCGCATAAGATGCAACGTTGGAACCACAGTGACGATGCAGTCGTTAGGGTAGATGTTTCTAGTTGAGTTGACATAGATATACAAGATGTGACTTAGGGTCACGTGTAAACGTTGATTATAGGTTGCAAGTTGTCAAAATTTGACTGGGAGGACTGCGGAAGCCTAATGAATAGTATAGTCTACGATATGGGCCTTACATTGCATTTAGAGAGTTGTTAAGTTTTCGTAAATCACACTTAAAAGCCTTATGTCATAGATTAGATGATGTAAATATGTCATTATTTAACTTAATAAAGTGACAAGACTGAAAAGTCAACAATATTCTCCAAATTAAAGAGAACTTGTCAACACCCATTTTCTAGAAACACTTAAGCCTAAGTTAAGCACCTTTAAATCCCTTTAAGTATGATTAATTAAACCAAATCAAGGATTAAATAATTACTAATAAAATACATGAGAAAAAGTTAAATTTCTTTTCTTAAAATCAAGGAAGGCTAAATATTTTGTCGCCTTACTTTTTTTTAAAAAAGAAACTCATGGTTAATTAAGATGTAAGTAGCACTCTTAAATCATGATTTAGTAGGACAAATCAACCTTGAAGTGAGAAACTAATATAGAAATCTCCCCTTAATTAGTTTCTCTTCTATATATAACCCTTTTCTAATAAAAATTTGGGCACATTAATACCCAATTTTAGCCATATTTAACCTATTTCTAGCTGTGTGTGTGTGTGTGTGTGAGAGAGAGAGAGAGAGAGAGAGAGAGAGAGAGAGAGAGAGAGAGAGAGAGAGAGAGAGAGAGAGAGAGAAAGAGAGAGAGAGAGAGGAGGTAGACCACCCATCTACATCACCACAACCATCTAAGGAGATCCACACCCATAATCAAGGTGAGTGCACTCCCTCTCTTCCATTTCTTCTAATTGAGTTTCCTTTATCATTTTTCCCTTTAATGTAGGAATGGGTTCCGAAGAAGGTGGGATCCATAGTGGAGATAAAAAAACTGATTGGATCGATCAACGATTTGGATGAGGAAGATAACAAATATTAGCTTGAACCAAAACTTTAGTGGGCCCACTACAACCCCACCACATCCACACTGTCCATCCATAAGGCCAAAGCATTTTATGCTAATAGTCCAAAAACCCAGTAGATACAAAGTTAAGATGGACCACATGGTGGGAATTAAACTCCTACCATCGAAAAACTTCTTAGGGCCCACAATACTGTTTATTTCCTATCCAACATGTTGAGCATAAAAAGAAAATTAAATAAATATCAAGGTGTTCACAACCCCAAGTATAGGGTTGCAATGTAGTAATAATCTCGTTGAGACCAAGGTTAAATCTACAAGGACTAATCTTGTATGTATTCTTAAAGTAATTTGGACTAGAAATGGAATAAGTTCTAAATCTAAATATGAAATAAAAGAGAGTAATTATGATTGAGATTTCAATAATTGAAAGGGAACTAACGTGCCAAGGATCCACCTGTAGCTATTAAGATGCTACGTTGCTTGATTTTAGAAACGTAATTGGAATTGGAATCCTATCCTATCCAATTGGAAGATAAAGCAATCAAACCAAATCTGAACTTTACATTGACCTAGCCACAAATGAAGGAATATTGTGATGATTAGAAGGGATTCTATCACCTTACCATGCCCAGGAGACTGATGAATAATAGGATTTACCAATCATACAATCTCAAAATAGGAAAAGAAGATATTCAAAGCTATCACAACATCCATTGTAATTTGAGTCACAACAAATCATAGAAGACTGAAAATATTCCTTAAAATCAACTAGAAATCAATGAAGTCCAACAAAAATAAGAATCTAAATGAGAAAATCATCCTAACACGCTACAAGCTTCACCTTTTAGCCCTAGCTAAGAGGTTTATTCAACTATAGACATGATTGGATCTAAAACTATAAAAGAAAGCATTAAAACCGAATTCATGTTTAGAAGTTCTTAGGAAACCCATAGTTATAGCCTTGTCCATTTAAATTTGGAAAATCGCCTCAAATTTAAGCAGTCCGTGTAACTCTGCATAATGCCTTCGATGTCATCAAAGGTAACTTGAATCTAGAAGTCGCGCCTTTCGCACTGCATAACTATTTTTGTCATCGAACATACCTTCAATGTCATCGAACTGCCTTCGATGTCATTGAACGGTGTTCGATTAATTGAGAATGTGTCCAGAGAGTTCTAACGAGTTATTCTAAAAATCTCGATGCCATCGAACTTCCTTCGATGTCATTGAGCAGGTCTTCGAGCAATCGAACAGGTCTTCAATATCATTGAGAACTACATCAAATTTGTCCAATAACTAAACTTGATTTCTAAAATTCTTTGATGTCATCAACCGGTGGTCGATGTCATCGAACACTGGCTTCAATGTCATCGAACGGTGGTCAATGACATAAATAGTGTGAATTTCTACACTTTGTACTTTCGACTTCCTTCCTTCTTCACTTAGTTTCCTTGGATCTTGAAGGTCTTGAAATCTTCAATATTGGTTTCCTAAGATCCATTCCTTGCCTTGGTATTCTTGAGCATCAAATCCATGCTTTTAACATTCTTTTCAATCTAAGCTCTTAAACTCACCTTGTAATACAAACATGTATAAAATATACCTATTAAGCGTTATCATGTTCATAAAATCCATATTTAAATAGGGAAAATATGTAATATTTGACACTTAACACACCCCCCAACCAACGTTTTGCTAATCTTTAGCAAAACATGCTTGACATAATCTTCAATTCTCAATGTTTAAACTTCTCTTAGAAATAATCTTTCATGTAATCAAGTATGAATGAGTATAATTCCAAGAAGCAAGAGTAAAAATTTAAAACCTAGAGCCAAATCAAATGAACAATCAATCAAATAGATTCTTCATCAATCTCTTAAGAGCATAAGTTCATATATCAAGTTTCTCAATGTGCTCAGTGAATTTCAACTTACTTTCTGTACACTAATATCATTTCATAATGTTAGCCATGCTCATCACTTCAAGATTGATTGAATAATCAAGTATTGATTCCGAACTTACCCCCCCACTTTCCTTCTTTTTCTAGTTTTTTATTTTATATTGATGGTCACTTTTATTCATTCTTTTCAGCTTTTTCAGTCTTTCTTCATACATGACCTTTTTGTTGATCTCACTATTTTTTAATTGGTACTTTTTATCTTTTTAATGTGGATAAAATTCTCCAGACTTAATTCTCAACATCTATCAATGATTCACATACCAACAATTAAAAATTCTATCATAATTCATAGAAAATAGATTGAATGTGTCTTGTGATTTAGGTCAACATGATATTAGAACTTCCTCTTAATCAATTAGATGAGAGAACTTAAGGGATATTCTACTTAGTTGATCAAACTCCAACAATTTAAAATTCAATCTCAATCTTATCATCATACTAAAAGCATTCTTAGGTGCATAAACTATCACTTTTCAAACAGGTTTTTAATTTAAAAAATTTAAAGTTTTCAAAAATATTGCTTAAAGACTAAGAGAATATTGATTAGTTTACCTAACCACACCCCCAACCTAAAATCTACATTGTCCTCAATGTAAAAGGTATAAGCATGAAATGCACATGAGGGAAAGAAAAGAAAGGAGAAGTGATGGAAAGGTAGTACTTGAAAAAGGAGAATTTAAGCTTTTTCAAAGTTTTGAACATGTAGATGGGTTAGCATGAAGACTAAACTTATTGAAAAACAAACTATTCTAATCCTAAATTTTATGAAAGCAATACACCTAACTACACCTCCATCAAACTAAGAGGTCAATCCTAATACATATGATCAATCAGAGGTATGGACATATCCTCTAAATTAAACTTCTCAACAAATGGCTTTAGTCGATGTCCGTTTACTTTGAAAACATTGTCATTCGTCAGGTTCTTTATCTCGGTGGCCCCACGAGGATAAACATTTGTAATAGTGAAAGGACTGGTCTAATGAGATTGAAGCTTACCTAGTAAAATGTGTATCAAGAATTGTACAGCAAGACTTTTTGACCAAGTGTGAATGATTTTCGAAGGATATTCTGGTCATGGAACACCTTCATCCTATCCTTGTAAATTTTTGAGTTCTCATAAGCGCCGTTCCAAATTTCTTCGAATTCATTCAATTGAAGTTTGTGTAACGAGCCAGCATTGTATAATTTAAAATTTAAATTTTTGATAGCCCAGTAGGTTTTATGTTCCAATTCCATAGGCAAGTGACAAGCTTTCCCATAGACAAGTTTAAAGGGAGACAATCCAATGAGGGTCTTAAAAGCTATACGGTAAGCCAACAAAGCATTGGTCAAATAGATTGATCAAACCTTATAGTCAGGGTTAACTATTTTTTTTAGAATTTGTTTAATTTTTCTATTGAAAATATCAGGTTGTCCGCTTATTTGTGGGTGGTATAGAGTGCTCACTTTATGACAGATACCATATTTCTTCATAAAGTTCTCAAATAGCCTATTACAAAAGTGTAAATCTCCATTACTAATGATTGCTCTAGGTGTTTCGAACTGGGAAAGGATGTTTTCTTTTAAGAATCTAATGACCGTTATATAATTATTATTCCAGAATGGGATCACTGTGACCAACTTAGTGACATAGTCTACTGCCAACAATATGTACATGTTTCCAAAGGATTGGGGGAATGACCCCATGAAATAAATGCCCTAACAATCAAATGCTTCAATGATAAGATTTAAATTTAAAGGCATCATATTTCGATGAGACAATGCTCCCAATTTCTAACAAGGCTTACAAGCTTTACAAAACTCTTCAATATCTTTGAACATAGTGGGCCAGTAAAATCCATAGTGCAGAATTTTGGCCGTGGACTTTTTGACAGAAAAGTGACCACCACGGGCCTAAGAGTGACAAAAGAAGATAACACTCTGATGTTCATTGTCTGAGACACATCTCCTTAGAATTTATTCTGGACAATATTTAAATAGATAAGGTCATCTCAAAAGAACTTACGCACCTCGGCACAGAATTTTTTCTTATCTTATGCAGTCCAATTTGTCGACGTGAAACCTGTAGCAAGATAATTCGCAATGTCAGTAAACTAAGGTAATTAAGAGAGTTTAAACAATTGTTCATCAGGGAACATGTCATTTATTGGTGTCAGCTCAAGAGAATCAGGAAGATCAAGCCTAGAAGATGCTCAGCCACTAAATTCTTTACTCCTTTTTTGTCTTATATTTCTATGCCGAATTCTTAGAGTAGAAGGATCCAATTTATCAAATGGGGCTTAACATCATTTTTAGAAAGAAGGTACTTCAGCGCCACATTAGTCTAAAAGATGATCTTAGATCCGATCAAGTAGGACCTAAATTTGTCCAAAGAAAACACTATGACTAAGAGTTCTTTCTTCATAGTAGAGTAGTTCATTTGGGCAAAATATAGAGTTCTACTCACATAATGAATCACATAGGGCTTTTTCTCTTTTCTCCAATCTAGCACTACCCCAATAGCATAGTCAGATGCATCACACATAATCTCAAAGGGGATGCTCCAATTGGGTGGCTGCATGATAGGTGCGGTTGTCAACATGCCTTTGAGCTTAGTGAAAGCTTCTTGTCATTACTCAGTCTACTTGTATGGTGCATTCTTTTGAAGTAGATTGCATAAAGGATAAGAGAAATGACTAAAGTCCTTTATGAATCGTCTATAAAATTCAGCGTGTCCTTGGAAGGATTGCACGTCACGTATGCTCTTGGGTGGAGGTAAGTTAGAGATAAGATCAATTTTCACCTTGTCTACCTTAATTTTCTTGGACAAAATTATATGTCCAAGAACAATTCCCGTGGGAACCATAAAATGACATTTCTCCCAATTCAAAACTAAATTCTTTTCCTCGCATCACTTCAAAACATTTTAAAGATTTTCCAAACACTCGTTGAAGGATGGACGAAAGACAGAAAAGTTGTCCATAAATATTATCCTACCATGTTAAAAAATATACTCAACATGCATCGCTGAAATGTGGCGGGGCATTATATAATTTGAATGACATCCTTTGGTAAGAAAAGGTGCCAAAGGGACATGTGAATGTTATCTTCTCTTGATCTTCAATGGCTATCTCTATCTTCTTGTAGCCTGAATACCCGTTAAGGAAACAGTATTAAGAGTGACTAGCTAGCCTTTCCAAAATTTGATCAGTGAAGGGTTATGGGAAGTGGTCCTTCCTTGTGAAAATATTCAACTTTCTATAGTCAATGTACATGCTTCAACCAGTAGAAACTCTAGTTGGCACGAGTTCATTATCGGTATTCGTTATGATGCAGATTCCAAACTTCTTAGGAATCACTTGAGTTGGACTCACCCATTGACTGTCGGATATAAGGTATATGATACCCACCTCCAACAACTTAAGAACCTTAGGTTTAACCACTTCCTTCATGTTTGGATTTAATTGACGTTGTAGTTTTCGGGAGGTTTTTGTATTATCCTCAAGATATATACGGTGAGTACAAATCAAAGGGTCGATTCCCTTAAAGTTTATAATCAACCATCCAAGGGCTCCTTTATGCTCAATGAGAGTGGAAATAAGCGCACTCTCCTGTTCTTTCTCGATGTGGGAATAAATTTTCACCGGGTATGTCTCATTTTAACCTAAGTAGACATATTTAAGATCAATGGGCAAAGGTTTTAAGTTAAGCTTTGATGCTTTAAGGCTAGACAGTAAAGGCACTACATCAGTTTAGGGTCATTTTTCAAATCGTGGTCTCCTCTAGTTAACTTCAAGAACTACTGTAGCATCAAGCATGACATTCATCTCTCTAATCGTATCATCATCCAAATCAGAGGAGTGGGCTAAACATATTTCTAGAGGGTCAAAGTATAGAGTCAGAAGTTCTCTATCTTCCAAGAAATAATCTATCAAGTTAATGTCGTGGATATCGTTAACATCCTCTGAATATATTCTCATGTTGAAAAAGATATTGAGCTCTAATGTCATATTTCTGAAAGATAAATTCATAACTCCATTCCTACAATTAATGACTGTGTTTGATGTAGTAAGGAATGGACGACCGAGAATGACAGGAATTTAAGTGCTCATATCTATAATGGGTTGAGTATCCAATATAATAAGTCTACTGGATGGTAGAATTTATCAACCTGGACTAACACATCCTCAATCATCCCTCTTAGTACATGAACTGAGCAGTCAACAAGTTATATTGTGGTCCGAGTAGGGATCAGATTTACACTCTCTGCCAAGTTAAGAAGTGCATGCTCAATCTGGTAATTTTCAATTATACATATGATAATTGGGCTACTAGGATCTTTATATTTTTGTGTCACCTCTTCCTTGAGGATAACACTCACCTTTTCTGCTAGAAAAAATTTCTTTTGAATGTTTTGTCATCTTTTGGTAGTGGATAGAACTTTCAGAAATTTGACATATGAAAGGATTTGTTTAATGGCATCCAGTAAAAGAATGTTGACCTTCACTTGTCTTAATACCTCTAGAATATCCTGTGAGTTAGCTAGACATTTTAGTGCAATCAACCATTAAGGGAATGATGCAATTGACTTACATTGAGGTTTTGGTTAATCCATGTGGAGCATTGCTAGGTCTATCGTTCTCAACTTCTTCTGGGTCCTTAGGCTTTTCTGCCCTCGCCGAAATAGTTTTGTCAATAATCTTCCTACTCCCAAGAGTGGTGATAGACTTAGCCTGCTCCATCTGATTTGAAGAGCTTGGGTCACTTATTTTATATTGTAGTTTTAAATTGGAGAGAGGCTAGGCCGAAAGGCTCCCTTTCTCCCTAATTGAATTTTTTGTCTTAAGCCCTTGTATGGCCTTTGTAGGGTTTCAAAAGGCTTATAGTGTACCCTGATTAAAAAGATTTTAATCTTGAATATATTTTAAGACTGGATCCACTTGAAGTTTCCTTTGATTCAAAAATTAGTAAAGGATCTCTTGAGGAGTAGCAGTTTGTCTAGTCCTCCAACAGAAACTTGGATGGTTCCTCCAACTTGAGTTATATGTATTTAAGGTGGGTCCACTGAAAGGTCTTTGGTGGTTATTTACAATATTTGATTTCTCATTCAATATCTCTTGAAAAGCAGGAATTGTTGGGCAATTCTCAGTTGTATGTACGTTACAAGCACAGATGCCATAAACAACTTCTGTAACCTTTTCGGGTTTTGCCTTCTTAAGTTCCATGGCATTGAATTTTCTTGTGAGTTTGGCCAATCTTGCATTTACATCATCTTCCTATTGTAAGGCATAAATTTCTCTCATTTTCTTTGATTGAGTAGGCTTAGAAGTGGTAATTCTTGAAGAGGTATCCCATGATTGCGCATTTTCAACAAGTTTATTAAAATAATCCTACGTATTATCAGCTTTCTTATTCATGAATTCCCTATTACACATCATCTCCAAAAATTACTGCATGGGTGAGGTCAATCCCTCATAGAAAAAGCTTGTTATATGCCATGTTTCATAGCCATGTTGTGGACATGAATTTATGAGATCCTTAAATCACTCCCAATGTTGGAAGAAGGTTCATCCTGTTTTTATGCAAAATTCATGATTGTTTTCCTTAAGATATTTGTTTTATGATAGGAGAAGAACTTTTTAAGAAACTCCTTTGTCATCTCAGCCCACGTGCCAATGGACCTTGGTCTTAAGGAATGTAATAACGACTTAACCTTTTCTTTTAAAGAGAAATGAAAAAATTTCATTCTAACTGTGTTCTCAAACACGTTTGGGAAGTGTAATGTAGATATGATTTCATCGATCTCTTTCATATACAAGTATAAATTTTCAAATTCTAGTCCATGAAATTTAAGGAAGAGTTGAATTACCCCTAATTTAATATCCACAGTTCATACATTCAATGGAAATATCATACAGGGAGGTGTTGTAACACCCCGGATTTTGGCCAACCCGGGATTAGACGTCCTTAGGTAGTGGTTCAACCAAAACACCTTCGTAACTGCTCAGAACCCAATTCCATTGCCAAAGAATCCACTTAGGATTAATTCCTTTAGAAACTAAGCATAAGTTAGCTAGCGCAACGCTAGAGTAGCTGGGAAATAGTCCCGAATCACTTTAAATATGTTCTACAAGACCCAAAACTTGTAGAATCCATGGTGCTATGATAATCTAAAACCTCGGATCAAACTCTAAACCGGTTTGTTCTCTGGTCCTCTTTGAAACTTTGTATTGGATCTAGACCACGCGTCGAAAGTCCGATACCTGCTATCTTAGACCGTTAAAACCGCCTAGCTGGACTTGACAATCATTTCAAAAATCAAGTCCAACCGACATTCGCGGGCTATTTCATTGAGCCTGGACCGAAGAGAGTGAGAATAGGGCTAGATTTGGAATTTGAAATTCAAATCTGGCACACGACTTGACTCGTCAGTATTAAGCTTTCTGACCGTCAGAATTCAGCCAAATTACACCCTCAGAACAGGAAAAATTTCTATTTCATATCATGAGACTTGCAGGCCTGATCTACGTGCGATGACCGCTGAACTGAAACTGGACCGCCACGTGCGATCTACGAACCCTGCTGGACTGAAAACGGGATGAGAGCAACATCCGACAAGTACAAACTTAAGTTCGATCACGTTCGGCCAGGGGACCACCAGAAATGATCTTTTGGACCGAAACAGCCCCGATTTGGATATACCTCAAGTATATTTTGTTCCTGAGCCTATTTTGGGCACTTTTGGGCATATAAAAGGGGTTGAAACCCTCATTCCTCTCTCCCATCCGAATTTGAGAAAAACCCTAGATTGGGAGAGAGAAAAGGTGAGAGTTTGTGAGAGAGAATAGGAGAGAATTTACCTGCCGTTGCACCACCTGTTGCAAGTGCCTAAGCAACACACCTCAATCACCTGGCCGGTGATTTCTCCACATTTTCAGGTAAGAAAATATCCTAGAAGTTGCTGATTTAGTGTTTCTTCGTTTCCGTAGCTAGATAGCTGATGTATGTTGTAAAATATGTTCTCTATTCGCCGTAGACGAAGCGTATACGCTCCGTTCGAAACGATACATTTATAAGAGATAAGGTGCGGATATTAGACGCTTCGATTGACTGTTTTCAACGCTTTCAATGTCGTTTAATAGTAGATTATCGACGACAACACCGTTTGACATGTACAACATGCTGTCCGTTTCCTATTTCGTAAACCGACGAAGAATATGAGATTTAGGGCATCTTAGTCATTTGTAGGAAGTACTGTTTTCATTCATAATTTGCTGACGTGATTGACATGGCTTCTTGTCGCATTAGAATACTAGGAATGCGTGCATAATTAGTTTGGCGAAGAGATTTGTCAAAATGCGCACTTTGAGTCGACATACTATATGTAGACTTAAGTGTGTAGTTTAAGTGTTTGTATAAATGCTTGTATTAGTATGTATTGAATTAAATGGTGTTATGATTTAGTTTGAGATTGATTTCTCAATTAATATGCTGATGTAAATGATTTTCTATATGTTAGCTATATGGATGATTTCATTATATGTATGAAATGCATATGCTTGATGTTTCACTTAAGTGGTATGTTATAACATGTGCTTGATGATTTCCTTATGATTTAGTTTGAGATTAAATTCTCAATTAATATGCTGATGGAGATGATTTTCTATATGTTGGCGATATGCACAATTTCATTATATGTGTGAAAGACATGTGCAAGATGATTTACTTAAGTTGTACGTTATAACATGTGTTAACATGCTCACATGTTTGTATTCCATTTCCAATACTCTTACCTGATTGCTGATGTGGATTCATAATTGTTTGGGACTATACTTAGTCCAGGCAGTCGGTAACCGAGCGAATTCGTGGTTGGCTTATCTTGGCCATGAACGACGCGTCGATGAACGCGAGTCGTGTTTTGGAGTTGACGGCAGTGGTTAGGCCACACGAAGTTTTTTACGCACTTCATGTCGTTCAACTTGAGATGCGATCGTGCTAGTCGAGCCCATCAAGTAACCCGACTGGCCATTGTATGTTCACCCTGCATGAGCCATAACTGCTTGAACCTAGGGTACTGAACTTACCATTGTAAACCCTGTCAACCATGGTACCTTGATCCACGAAGACTCATGAGCCGGGCATAGTGGTATGGGACACCGTGGTCGAGTTTTCGGCCTACGCTGGGGCCACAAACCTCCCCGTAGTGACCAGTGAGCACCTATGTCTCGTGAGCAGATTATGGTGGTATGGGACACTATATTCTTGCTGTTGGCCTACACTGATCAGGCGACGAGTCCTTTGTAGTGACTGCGATCGTATTCTGAGTCTACGGGAGGCGACGACCCTTCCGTAGCAGTAGAGTACAGTAGGCCTGTATTGATAAGGTGATGGGGGATCGGAGCAACGAGTGCGTGCAACAGCCCTGGCAACCCTTGCAGCGACCTACAAAATATACCTCGTATGAGATTACTAGGAGTGACGACCCTAGACAGGATCTGTGTTGGGATTGATATATGGGAAGTACCTTAGTTTCCCAATCCTACTGTTTGAATGGACTAATAACAACTCAGAAATCATATCACCATAACATTGCATGTGCCTGAAAGATGTGGAGCACTTGAGGGTCGATTGCATGCTGCGGTCGTAAGATGGTGCCGTATGAGGGAGATCGTCGGTGAGGGCATACATCACGTCATGTCATATTGCATTAACAATAGTATTAGGATTGTCTGATTTACTGCATTACTATTATCGCATGATTGATTTGAGAACGTGTTAATCTTTGCTCTCTTATCCCACTGAGTTGATCACTCACTCCCACGTTACGGGATGATGTTTCCGGACACCAACCAGTCCCTATTGTGATTGCAGATGATGGCGCGGCTTGCAAGGCGGAGCTGGAATTGATGATGATGAGGAGGATTCCTCCTTTATGCGTGTTCTGATTGACGGGATTACAGGGAGGTTGATTAGATACCTTGACACTTGTCATTTTATATTTTTAGAACACTCATGTATATCCTTTTGGTTTACTTTTGGAGTATACATGTATGTATATAACCTGGTAACATATTCACACTCTGGAGACATACAATAATTTATATATGTTATACATACTATCACAGTCTTCCGCTTATAAATTTAACCGTCTCTGGAGCGTGATATGCTGTTTTAGCTTAATCTCACTCATGTTTAATACATTATCACAGACAACATTCAATCATACATATCTATGTTGCATAAATAACATTTTGGAACTCGGGAGTTGGGTTTTCGCTCGACCCTCCGATTTTCGGGATGTTATAGGTGTACTCACCCCCGTTGGTTATAAATAATCTCATAGAGTATGAGGTGGGGGTGCATTCTGTACCTCATTTTCATCTTGAACTTCCTCAACTAGAGGTTGAGGTTGATTTGCAGCCATCACTTCTATTGACTCAGAGTGTCTCAAGTGGTGTCTAATCTTGTGATGAATAAGTAACTCTCCAACTAATCCTCTTTCATTCAAAAGACATAGAGTGTTATCACGGATCCACTTGGGCATGAAACACTCTCAACCCTTAAGTAATTATACAACTAAGCTTAAAAAGAAAAGTATAAAAACTAAAACAAATAAGAGATCTAAAATGAAAGATAAGAGAGATGGTTACGACAAAATTACCAAATAAGAGTTTTTATGTTAGGATCCTACAAAATAGAAAATAATGTTAGTTTCTAAAAATAATTTCAGAAAAAAATCCTAACCTAAAAATATAGCAGAAAAATAAATCATAATATTAACCTAATTCTAAAACCAATTAATTCCAGAAAAATATAGTCATAGTCCCTAGTAACGACCCCAAAAACTTCCTCACAACCCCAAGTGTAGGGTCGTGATGTAGTAATAACTTAGTAAGACCGAGGTTGAATCTATAGGGACTAAACTTGTATGTTTTCTAAAAATAACTAGAACTAGAACTAGAAAAAGATATAAATTGAAATTTAAATAATTGAGAGTAATGGTGAATAATGTTGATAAAAACTTATGAATCTAAAAGTGAGAACTAGGGTACGAAAGATTCAATTGTAGTTATCAAGATGCTACCTTACTTGATTCAAGGAACACAATTGGAATTGGAGTCTTATCCTATCAAATTGGAAGATAGAGCAATTTAAATCAAATCTGAACTTTTCATTGACTTAATTCTCAATGAAGGAGAATTGTGATGATTGGAAGAGATTCTATCACCCTACCATGCCTAGGAGACGATGGTAAACAATAAAATTTACCAATATTACTATCTCAAAATAGTAAAAGAAAATATCCAAAGTTATCACAACATATATTATAATTTAAGTCACAATAAATCGGATCCTTACTCTTACTCTAAAGGTAGACTCTTAGGAGTTTCAACACCTGGTCAAGGGTTCAAGTATCCATATATGGTGAAATTCCACTGAAGTATGAGTGTGTGGGGTGTGTGCACGTGTGTAAATAAAAAAAAGTCACAATAAATCATAGAAAATTAAAAATATTTCCTTAATATCAATGAAATCATCTAAGCTCATGTGCTAATGGACTGTGGTCTTAAGGAATGTAAGCGCGACTTAGCCTTTTCTTTTAAGGAGAAAGGAAATAATTTTAGTCTTATTGTGTCCTCAGACACGTTTGGGAAGTGTAATGTAGATATTATCTCATCAAACTCTATCATATGAAAGTATGGACTTTCATATTCTAATCCATGAAAGTTTGGAAGGAGTTGAATTACCCCTGGTTTAACATCCACGGTTACTGCATTCAATGAGAGTATCATGTAGGAAGGTGTACTCTCCCCCACTGGTTGTAAATAATCTCATAAAGTACGATGTGGGGGTGCATTCTGCACCTCATTTTCATCTTGAACTTCCTCAACTAAAAGTTGAGGTTGATTTGCAGCAATCACTTCTATTGACTCAGAGGGTCTTAAGTGGTGTCTAATCTTATGACGAATAGGAAACCCTTCGACTAATCCTCCTTCACTTAAGAGATATTGAGTGTTATCACGAACTCACTTAGTCATGAAACACTTGCAGCCCTTAAGTAGCTAAACAACTAAACCTAAAAAGAAAACTAGAAGAAGTAAAACAAATAAGAGATCTGAGAAAGATAAGAGAGAGGGTTGAAACAAAATTACTGGATAAGATTTGCTATGTTAGGATCCTACAAAATAGAAAATAATATTAGTTAAAAATAAAAAATCTTAGCTTAAAAATAAAGCAGAAAAATTAACCCCAATCATAACCTAATTCCAAAACTAATTAATCTAAGAAAAAAGGCAGTCATAGTCCCCGACAACGGCACCAAAAACTTATTCACAACCCCAAGTATAGGGTCGCAATGTAGTAATAATCTCGATGAGACCAAGGTCGAATCCACAGGGACTAATCTTGTATGTATTATTACAGTAATTAGGACTATAACTAGAATAAGATCTAAATCTAAATTTGGAATAAAAGATAGTAATTGTGAGATTTCAATAATTAAAAGGGAACTAGGGTATCAAGGATCCACTTGTAGCTATCAGGATGCTAACTTTCTTGATTTCAGAAACACAATTGGAATTTGAGTCCTATCCCATGAAAGTGGAAGATAAAGCAATCAAACTGAATCTAAACTTTTCATTGACTTGGCCACACATGGAGTATTGTGATGATTGGAAGGGATTCCATCACCTTACCATGCCTAGGAGACTATGGTGAACAACAAGATTTACCAATCACACAATCTCAAAACAAGAAAAGAAGATATTCAAAGCCACCACAACATCCATTATAATTTGAGTCACAACAAATCACAAAAGACTAAAAATATTCCTTAAAATCAACTATAAATCAATGAGGTCCAAGAAAAATAAGAATAAAAGTAAGAAAATCATCCCAACATGCTACAAGCTTCACCTCTTAGCCCTAACTAAGAGGTTTAGCTAACCATAGACATGATTGGATCTAAAATAATAAAAGAAAGCATTAAAAATATGAAAGAAAAGAAAAAAAACTCTTGGGAGGTTGATCCACCCTTTTACTCTGCTTCTCAAAACTTAATTCATGTTTCGAAGTTCTTAGGAAATCCATATTTATAACCTTTTCCATCTAAGTTTGGAAAACCACCTCAAATTTACGCAGTCTGCGTAACTCTGGGTAACACCTTTGATGTCATCGAAGGTAACTTGAATCTGGAAATCATGCCTTTTTACACTACATAATGCCTTTCGCACTGCGTAACTCTTCTTATCATTAAACATACCTTCAATGTCATTGAACTGCCTTCGATGTCATCGAATGGTGTTCGATTAATTGAGAATATGTCCAGAAAGTTCTAGCGAGTTGTTCTAAAAATCCATAAAAATCTCGATATCATCGAATAGGTCTTCGAGTAATCAAACAGGTATTCGATGTTATCGAGAACTGCATCTAATTTGTCTAGCAACCAAGCTTGAATTTTTGTAATTTTTCAATGTCATCGACCGATGGTTGATGTCATCAAATGGTGGTTGATGACATAGACGGTATGAATTTTTGCACTATGTACTTTCGACTTCCTTTCTTCTTCACTTGGTTTCCTTGGATCTTGGGGTCTTGAAATCTTTAATCTTGGTTTCCTAAGATCCATTCCTTGCCTTGGTGATTCTTGAACAACAAATCCATGATTTTAACATTCTTTTCAATCCAAGCTCTTAAACTCACCTTGCAATACAAATATGTATAATAAACCCACTAAGCGTTATCATGTTCATAAAACCTAGATATAAATAGGGGGAAATATGCAATATTTAACACTCAACACATGGTAGGGCCCTAGTAGGTGGGCCACACCACATTGAGTAATGATGATTGAACACCTATCATTCAAAACTTCACAACGCTCACTACAACTAGGGACATTTGTCCCTGATGTGGGACCAACCCTCTGAAATGGTGTCCAACGTTTAAAAATTTCAAGAGCTAACCACAGCGGGCCCCACTACTGAGAGCAGTGATGGACCCCATCACAATAGATGCATGTAACATCTTGAATTTTCACTGTCTGAGAACATACTCATGACCAAGAATTTCGAGTGTTAATAATGTATAAATTGGATGCTTTAAAAATTACATCATTTTTTTTTTCATTTAGATCACATCTAGTTACATTCACAAAGGTAACCATTCACGAGAATAAAATCGACTGTATTTATTATTTCTTTTGAATAAAAGAATTTAACACATTATCAAATTCCCTCTCAATGGGAACTTATTACTTGATCAAGTTTGTAGGGAAAATATAAAATTAAATCATAAAACTATCTTCTTATTTATTTAGTATAATCTTCCATAGGGAGATGGTCCTCTAAGTCTTAAATCTGTACATCACTTGCATCATCTAGTCGGTTGGAGAGGGTCAACGCCGTATGCATAGTGATGGTTATCCTTTAAGATTAACTATAAATAAAGAGATTTATAAAAGTAATGTAAGGGTTTTGATACGTCCGTACTCCACCACGATGAGTGGTATCAGTATGCACAACTAACTTATATAAATGCATGCCTAGAAAAGTGTGTGCGGCTCATCATACATAGTGATCGTCCCAATGTTGAATATAATTCATAGAAAACCCCGGCTAGCCCCACGTTCTCACACTACGGAGATTCGCTGGCATGTCTAACGATACTGTGTATTTATGTGAACACCTCAATGCGGCACAACACATGAGTCGGATGAATTATTTGACACGATTTGTTCATGGAGTGAGTATTTGCGATATCCAATCTCAAAAGTGATGTAACACGTATTACGAATTACTTACATTGATTTTTGCACCACTGCCAAGCCCACGGAATTACATGTCAACCAAGAGGGTCTTTACCCAGAGCACATTATGTCCATGATTAGATATTGAATCACTAGTTGTGATACCTTTAACACATCATTTGCATCAAAGAGAATATAAACTGAATCATGGGAGTTTTAAAATTCCAAGGCACATGCCGAAGTCATAAAGGTAGAAAGCGTAAGGCTAACAAATAAGGAGGAGAGTCGCAATGATTAACTCAATAAAAAGGAGAGTAGCAATAGCCAACTCAACAATGAGGAGAGTAGCAATGACTAACTTAACAAAGAGGAGAGTGACAATGGCCAACTTAATAAAAAGAAGAGTAGCAAGGGCTAACTCAACAAAATTGGTAAAGGCAGGGGTAAGGCTCGTATCCATCGCCCCACATAAAAATAATGTAGATCACTTATAATTTACATCATATATAATCCCAAAGGATAAATAGTTGTTGGCGGTAAATTAAATAATTGTAGGGAGAGAATCATAGTAATAAGAAAGCATGTAAATGGTAAGATAAATCATGTCAACCTAAATTAAATTAAGCTTAATGGATTCCCTCACATAAATTCAGAAAGGTCATGTATAATTAACATCACACTTTAGCCATTATTCTCAAAGGATAAATAATTGATGGTAGTAAATTAAATATTTGCAGGGAGGATTCAATGAATATGACGGAACAGAATAAGTCATACAAACTCAAATTAATATAAACTTAAAAGAATCCCTCATCTTAGCCTTAGATTTAAACCCTAGGTAAATATCCATGTAGGAAAGCTTTTACATAAAAAGATTCCACATGAATCACGACATCACTTGAGCAAGAGGGAGACAACATACATATGGAGAAGGAAGAGAGTGTCTAGGCTTCTCTTTCTCTTTTTTTCTTTTTCTTTTTCTCTCTCTCCTCCTTGGACATAGGAGGTATGGGCATGTGAGTGGAGAGGGGACGCACATTCCTTTAATAAAGGAGTGGGCGTGTGAGAGGAGTGTGTTTTCCATCCCACTTGAATTGTGTTTCTCCAAATTTTTCTTATCTGAATTTCTTTCTTTAAATCTAATTTAACCATTATTTCAGAGTTATCAAATAGAACCAAGGTATATGATTTTCTTGGTGATCTAAAATTTAGATTAACCTATCTTAAAAATTCTCCTAGTAGGTGTCAAAACGAACTTGATCTCATTTAACGGTCCACACTTAATTATATCTCTATGCTGAAGAGATATGTTCCTGATCCTTCCCATATCATTAGATGGGAGCAGGTGCAATTAGGTGAGGATGTTACATATATACTGCGACCGACGCGCATATTAGACAGGAAGGAGCAGGTATTGCGTAGCAAGGTCATCCCCCTCGTGAAGGTATTGTGGACACATCACACTGAAGAGGAGGTTACATGGAAGACAGAAGCCGAAATCAGAAAGAACTACCCACAGCTTCAGGAGGAGTACAAAAAGGTACAAATTTTGAGGATGAAATTTATTGTTTAAGGGGGGTAGATTGTAACGTCTCGAAAAAATCCGTACAGAGACTCGAGTACCAACTCGATCAGAAATCACTTAGGATTAATTCTTTTAGAAAATCACTGTAAGTTAACTAGCGCTATGTTAGATTAGCTATGAAATTAGTACTGTTCACTTTAAATACGTTCTATAAGACCCAAAACTTATGGAACTGTTAACGTTATAACGTCCTGAAACCTAGGATCAAACTCTAAACTCGTTTGCTCTTACGAACCCTTTGAAACTTTATATTGGATCTAGACCGCGCGTCGAGAGTCCGATATCTACAATCTTAAACCATTATGACCACTTAGTTGGACTTGACAATCACTTCGAAAATCAAGCCCAACTGATGTTCTTAGGCTATTTCATTGAGCCTGGAGCAAGGAGTGTGAGAAAGAGTGAAATTCATTAAAAATTAAATTTGATTTAAATAAATCTGTCACGTTTCGCTTGCGGGTTAAGTATAAGTATTCAGACCATTGGAATCTGACCTAAATCACCCTCGGATTAGGGAACATTTCTCACTCAGGTTAGTGTACTTGAAATCCTTGATCGAATCTCCGTGACCGCTGAACTGAAACTGGTCCACCACGTGCAATCTGAGAACACTACCAGACTAAAAACTTAATGTGATCAGGATCCAATATCCATGAGCTTAAGTCCGACCGCATTTGGTCAGGGGACCTCCAAAAATGCTCTTTTGGATCGGGAAAGACCCGATTTGGTTATAAGCCAAGTATACCTTTGTTCCAAGTCTATATAGGTGACTTTCTAACCTATTTAAAGACCTCAAACCCTCTCACTTCCCTCCCATATGAATTTTCTAAAACCTAGAAAAGAGAAGAGAGAAAAGAGAGAGATTCGGTGAGAGTTATGAGGGGAACTTCCTGCCATTCGATCCGGCTTCTACACGCGCTTAACCACCGCATTCTAATCACTCTTCCGGTGATTCTGACTTCATTATAGGTAAGAAAACCCTAACCCTGTTTTATAGATTCTAGCAATATAATTAGCGAAGTAACTGACCTATCTTGTGAATTAGGTCGTCATATCGACGTTGACGAAGCGTAGACTTTCTATTCGAATCGATACGCGTCTACGACGAAAGGTGAGGATTCTAGATGCTTAGGTTGACTGATTTCAAAGCTTTCAATATCGTTTAATAGTAGATTATCGACAAGAACGCCGTTTGACATGTAGTACATGTTGTCTGTTTTCCATTTCGACTGCGTACGGAGAATATGAGATTTAGGGTATTTTAGGCATTTGTAGGAAATACTGTATAGGTCCGTATTTTTCCAAAATGATTGCCATGTTTATTTGTCATGTTATTATACAAGATATGCGTGTATGATCTGTTTGGCGAAGAGATTCTCCCTAATGCGCACTTTGGGTCGACATACGCTATGTAGACTAAAATGTGTAGACTAAGTGTTTGTATAAATGTTTGTATTAGTATGTATTGAGTAAATGTTGTTGTAGATTAGTCTTGAGATTGAATTCTCAATTAATATGATGATGTACATGATTTTCCTCCATGTTGTTATTGAATTGATATCCTTATATGTATGGAATACATGTGTTTAGTTGATTTGCTTACGTTGTATGTTATAACATGTTGCTAACATGCTTGGATTATTTGTATTTCATTTTTGTTACTCTCATATGATCACTGATGTTAATTGTAAGTGCTTTGGACTATGCTCTAGTCCAGGCAGTCGGTAATATATTTGAATTCGTGGTTGGCTTTTATTTGCCACGAAGGACGCGTCGATGAACGCGAGTCGTGCTTTAGATTGGCAGCAGTGGTTAGTCCACACGAGATGTTTTATGCACGTCATGTCGTTCAGCTTGAGGTGCGCTCGTGCTAGTCAAGCCCGACAAGTAACCCGACTGACCGTTGTATGTTCACCTTGTATTGGTCATAACTTCTTGAACCTAGGGTACTGAACTTACCAGTGGAAACCCTGATAACCATGGTACCTTGATCCATAAAGACTCATGAGCCAGGCATGGTGGTATGGGACACCGTGGTCCAGCTGTCGGCCTACGTTGGGGCCATAAACCTCCCCATAGTGACCAGTGAGTACCTTAGACTCGTGAGCCGATTGTGGTGGTATGGGAAACTACATTCGAGCTATCGGCCTACTCTGATTGATGACGAGCCCTTTGTAGTAACTTCGAGCGTATTCTGAGTCTACGAGAGGCGACGACCCTTCCGTAGCAACAAGAGTACACTAGGCCTGTATTGATAAGGTGATGGGGGAGTGGTGCAACGAGTGCGAGCAACAACCCTGACAGCCCTTACAGCGTCCTAGAAATATAACATCGTACGAGATTACTAGGAGTGACGACCCTAGGCAGGATCTGTGTTGGGATTGATATAAGGGAAGTACCTTAGTTTTCTAAATTTTTGTATGAAAGGACTAATAACAACTGGGTAATCATATCCACATCGCACTGCATGTGCCTGGAAGATGTGGAGCACTGATGGAAGAAAGCATGCCACGGATGTAAGATGGTGTCGCATGAGGGAGTATCTCGGTGAGGGCATCCATCATGTCATTTCATACTTGCATTAACAACAGTATATAGGAATGTCTGATTGTTTACTTTACTATTATCGTGTGATTGATTTGATAACATGCTAATCTTTGCTCTATGATTCCACTGAGTTAATCACTCACTCCCACGTTATGGGATGGTGTTTGCAACACCTACCAGACTCTGTCATAGATGCAGGTTATGAGGAGATCCAGGAGCTGGAGCTGGACTTCTACGAGGAACAGGATGAATTCTCGTACATGCAGTTCTTTGACGGCTTCGCATAGGTGGCCTGGATTAGCGGGATTTTTGCTAGTTGGACTATCTTTTGACATTTTATTTTTGGTTTAATTTATGTATATGTGACTCAGAGATGTATTCATACTTTAGAGACAGTTCAAGATTATTTTATTTTTATACAGTAATATATATATTCTTCAGTCTTTCGCTTGCATTTTATCATTGGAACTGGAGTATGAATTGCAGTTTTGGTATAATCTCACTCATGTTAATGAACTAACTCAGACAACATTGAATCATCAGCATATTTGTTGCATAAGTGATGGTCTAGAACTCGGAAGTCGGGATTCTACCCGACCCCCGATTTTTAAGACATTACAAGTTGGTATCAGAGGATGATTTGGATTAAACCGGACCTGGGTTAAGGACACGCAATGCACACTGTCGCCCTTTGACTGAGTTGGGTGCGAGAAAAATATAGAAACACTCATAGGACCCCAGTTTCACCAATTGGCGAAGTTCACTCAAATCGATAGTTTTGATCGAGTCCGTGTGCATCCGTGGTCACATGAAACGACCCCAGACCACTTCTAGTTCGTGTGTGGTCCGGTCTAGACCTCTCTGGACTCAATCTCAGCCGTTAGAAGTCGCTAAATGTGAATATGCAGCAGTTAGTAACCGAAACGACTCGAAATAGTTTGAAACGGAGTCATGGGCCTACCCACGCTAATCTAGAATGACCCAGGGTGGGACCCACATACATTTGGGGCTCTTAGGGCAGGGAGACCTCACCCAAATGGTGGGGCATCGCCAAAAATTAAAACGGTCGGCGAGGACCTCGCCGGTTGGGCGAGGCCTCACCGTACAATGGGCCTTACTCGAGTGGGCCTTTGGGCTGACGCACTTTGGGGGTTAGGGTAGCCCCCCTAGCTATGGGCCGTCCGTTAAAAGTGCCCCAAACCCCTACCTCCTTCACAAAAACCATTCCCAAGCTCTCTCTTCCTCACAATTTTACTGTTTTCCCTCTCAAATCCTGCTTTCAATCACTTTCATTCCCATTTTGTGCTACAACCAATGCTCCTTCATTGGTTGCTATGGTACGTACTTCCTTCTCTCTCCATTCTCTCTCGTTTGGAGCTCTTACACCCCCCATTTGAAGCTCAAATCGTGTAAGCCTCCAACCCAACCCATCTCACTCTTTTCCCTTTGCAATCCTAGCCTTTGGGGGCCTGTTTCACTCCTCTATAGGACCTAGATTCATGGCTGCCCACTAGGTCAGCCATTTCTCCCCCTTTCCTTCATTTTTTATGGCCTTTTTAGAGGCTATTTTAACCTTTTTCTCCCTTTCCACCATCCTATCTCTCATGGGAAAGAGGAAGACCCCCGCTGATGAAGTTGGGCCTAGTCGCTCTTCACATTCAAGGAAGCCGAGAGGTGGCACTGCTAGTTCAAGTGCCACCGCTAGTCCAAACTTTAGGAGAGAGCTACACACGAAGCAGGATTTGGATCCCCTCACTCCCATAGGGAGAGCACTGTTGACAGACTTAGCCCACGACGCATATACTGATCATAAGGTTCTGTTTGAGGCGCATGTGGATGAGCAGCTATTTGGTGAGTTTTTGTTGTTTAAGCGCATCGAAGCTGTCAGGTGGGGTCCACTCTTTGAAGGCCAGTTTCGTGCGAACGTGGGCACTGTTCGTGCCTTTTATGATCATATTTGGGACCCTACGTTGGAGCTATTATAGTTCAGGATTCCCTTTGATAGAAATCGAGAAGCCACGATCGATGTTCGGTTGTTAGCTCGACTTCTGAACGTGCCTCTTGGCGAGGTACATCCAAGTGCTAAGAACCTGAGGAGTGTTTGTGAGCGAGATCGCCGCACCAGGTTCCTATGTGGTGGCTTAGTTGAGTGGCAGCGTAATAAGAGCCTCTTAGCGTCCCACATGTCGGATGATTTTCGTCTGCTTCACCACATCTGCACATTTAATGTTTTTCCCAGGTGGAGCAATCGCAGTGAATGCACTCGGCTTATGGTAGATTTCCTGTATTAAGTGGGCCAGGTAGAGAACGTGTGCATGCTCACCTTTGTGTTGTGACAGATCGTCCTCATAGCGAAATCGAGAAGAACGTTTGAGTCACTTCCCTTTAACCGGCTCATATGCAAGATTGCACTTAAGTTTACTTACAGACTTGGGCCGGAGTTGCCTGTGCCGATTCATTTCATCAATGAGGCTACCATGAACCAGATGAGGATAGGGCCTCGATAGCGTGAGGCTTAGCTTGATGATGACAGTGAGGGCGTATATGATAGCGAGGAGGATGAAAGTGAAGAAGAGGGTGGAGCAGAAATAAAGGAAGAAGGCCAGGAAGAAGAAGAAGAAGAGGATGCTCAGGATACTGATGAGAGTCCTCCTCCTATGACTCGGGCTGTTAGGGATGCTCACGTAGCCTGACTTGAGGAGAGTCAGGTTGCTTTACGATGGGAAGTCCAAGAACTTCGGGCCGAGGTAAAACAAGAACTTGAGGATATCAAGGTTGTCATGAAGTGAAAATTTGGCAAGGTGACTCACACCTTGAAGGCCATCCTATGTTGTCTACAGGATAAGGGTACCCCTCCTCCATCGCCAGACTCGAACGAGTGATTAGGTTTCAGATGGTCGTTGGTCGTAGTTAGGTTATTTTCTGTTTTTTGTGTGTGAGCCTGAGAAGGCTTAGTAGTTAGTTTGTGTTGCAGTTGTAGGTTGGCTAACTTAGTTTCCCATGTGTTTCTTGTCATGATGCATGTAAAGATATATCTCTTGTATTGTGACAAATTTTGATTTAATGAAATGCATGGAGTTTCTTCGGTTTGTTATGTGAATGATTGTGGTGTGTTTATGCTATTGCTGAAACTGAATAGGTTGCACCCTATTTTGAATATAGGGAATGCCGCCTAAGGCTACTCGGAGCATGGCACGTCTTACGTTGGGTGGGCCTATGGATCGGGTTCCTCCCCAGAGTGATGATCATATGGACCCTGCTGTGGGCTTGATTCGTAAGACTGCACCTGAGTCTCAGCCTTCTACAGGTCCTACAGTCGGACCACCACTTTTCACACCGCCAGTTAGAGAGCAGTATCGTGTGTCTTCCTCGATGCAGTATGTGCCTCAGCCTGCTCCACCTCCTGATAGGTTTGAGCAGTTGATGATCATGATGCACCAACAGCATCAGTAGCTTTTGACTACTATTCCAGGGGCCTTAGCCCAGGGTGGCAGTGTGACTCCACCTGTACCACCTGTGCATCCAGCAGAGGATGCTGGGACTTCGACTCAGGATGAGGGTATGGCTCATCCTGCACTACCTGCCTACCCTACGGGAAATACTGCTGATACACGAGGCCTACTTGAGCGATTTCAGCGCTTGCGGCCTCCTACTTTTGTGGGTTCTCGCAGACCCGAGGAGGCTGAGTATTGGCTCGACTGTGTCTCGAAGATACTGAGGATGCTGCACTGCTCAGAGTCTGAGCAGGTTGAGTTGGCCACTTTCATGTTCGAGAGGGAGGTCAGCTTATGGTGGGATAGTATATTATGTACGGTTGCAGTTGGTTACATCTGGACTTGGGCAGCATTCGAGTTCCGATTCTATGAGAAATACTATCCCCAGACCTACTGGCACGAGAGGGAGAACAAGTTTCCGCGCCTCAGGCAGGGAAGTATGTCAGTTACAGAGTATGAGCATCGATTCACAGAGTTGGGCAGATATGTCCCTACGATACTTACCGACGAGCAGATGCGCATACGATAATTTTCTAAAGGCTTGCGACCTGACATTCGGTCAAAGATGTGTTGTGTCAGCATACCCTCCTATGTAGAGCTGATACATATGTCCATGAGAGCAGAGCAGGATGTTGATCGAATGACACGTTCTCGTGGCCCTGTGGTTGCTAGGCCACGACCAGCTACTCAGGACAGGCCATTCTTTGGCAAGAGGCCTCGCATCGACCCTCCTCTTAGGGCTACAGTGCCAGTACTTCCGATGAGGTGCCCCGGTGTGACATGTACTTACTGTGGGAGACCGGGTCACACTGCAGAGAGCTACTTTGCTCGGATGAGAGATAGCGAGTTTTCGCTGCCTCAGAAGATCGACCGTCCTCGCCCACAGGCTTTATCTGCTCTACCGTTATGGTCGGCTCCTGCGCATCCTACTTTCAGACCTCCCTTACCTCAGTTCTGGCCGCCTTAACGGCCCATGGTACTGTGACCGAATCGACCGCAGCAGGCTCAGGTGCATGCATTGACAGCAGAGGCATCCGGGACAGAGACTGCTCAGCCCTTAGCCTTTGAGGTCACAGCCCACATTGGAGGTACTCCTATATTCGTGTTGGTGGATACAGGATCCACGATTTCATTGATATCGCATTCAGTAGTCAAGCGCCTTGGTCTACCGACTACTCGGATGGATGGGGTGCGAGTTCTTACAGTGCACGGGACTTTTTCTAATGCCACCATGATGTCTGAGGGTTGTTTGGTGGATCTAGGGGTAGGACGATGACTCTTAACCTTGTCGTCGACCCCTCTCTTGTTTATCTCAACGTCATTCTTGGCATGGATTAGCTGACTGTAGGGAGGACCGAGATTGAATAAGAGACCTGTATAGTGACAGTCTACGAGCCGGAGGGCACGTCCTTTACATTTCCAGTGAAGGTTAATCTCCCCTTCCGAGTACTGTGTTATGCTTCCTTATTGAGGGATGTTGATGCCCCGACACTTGAGCGCACGCCAGTAGTTCGTGATTATGAGGATCTGTTCAGGAAGATTCATAGGTTACCACCTCAGCGTGAGATCGATTTTACGATCGACCTGGTACCAGTTTCGATGCCCGTCTCACTGCCGACGTATCGCATGGCCTTGTGTGAGATGGAGGAGTTGAGGAAACAGATCGATGATCTGTTAGAGGTTGGTTTCATACGGCCGAGTGTGTCTCCTTGGAGAGCACCTGTATTGTTTGTGAAGAAGAAGGATGGTTCACTGCGATTGTGTATTGATTATCGCAGGTTGAATCAGATTACGGTGAAGAATAGGTACCCTTTACCCAGGATTGATGATCTGTTCGATCAACTGAGAGGAGAGCAGTACTTCTCGAAGGTTGATCTGCAGTCAGGGTATCACCAGTTGCGCGTCAGGGATGAGGACGTGCAGAAGATAGCTTTCAGGACCAGCTTTGGTTACTACGAGTTCCTCGTAATGTCGTTCGGTCTTACAAACACACCAGCCGTGTTCATGGATCTGATGAACAGGGTATTTCAGCCATTCATCTATCGATTCGTCATCGTGTTTATAGATGACATTTTGATATATTCCAGGAGTCGAGAGGAGCATGAGGAGCACTTATGATTGGTCCTGAATACAATGAGGCTGCATCAGTTGTTCGCACAGTATAAGAAGTGCAACTTCTGGAAGGAGAAAGTTAAGTTCCTTGAATATGTGGTGTCCAAGGATGGGATGGCGGTGGACCTTGATAAGGTAGCCGTGGTGCAGGACTGGGAGCAGCCTGGCTCTGTCACTGAGGTGAGGATTTTTCTGGGATTGGTAGGCTACTATCGACGATTCATTTGGGACTTCTTCAAGATAGCCAGACCCTTGACTCAATTGACACAGAAGGATTTGAAGTTCGCCTGGAATGAAAAGGTGGAGGCAGCTTTTTAGGAGCTGAAGGACAGGCTTACGTCCACCCCTGTACTAGTATTGCCAGAGCAAGGGGTTAAATACACGATATACACCAATGCGTCTAGCGTTGGTCTGGGTTGTGTCCTTATGCATAAGGACAGGGTGATTTCGTATGCGTCGAGACAATTAAGGAAGTATGAGGAGAATTACCCTATACACGACCTTGAGTTAGCAACCGTCATTTTTGCATTGAGGCTCTGGAGAGATTACCTCTATGGAGAGGAGTTCGAGCCCTTTTAGGACCATAAGTGCCTTAGATACATATTCATACAGCGGGACCTGAATATGAGACAGCGGCAATGGATGGAGACTTTGAAGGACTTTAAGTTCGAAGTTTCCTACCAACCTGGCAAGGCGAACCTTGTGGCTGACGCTTTGAGCTACAAGAAGGCAATAGAGTTTGCGGCTCCACTGATGGTAGCTGAGTGGGACATGGTTGAGTTTTTACGAGACTTTGAGCAGGAACTCACTGTGGAGGAGCCATTTGAGTTTATCACACATGTTTAGGTGTGACCTCTTATCGATGACAGAGTCATGACGGAGCAGAGGGATGACGAGCGTCTGACTGAGCTTCGAGAGCAGGCCAGTGATGATGTAGACGCCGAGTGGCGAGTTGGAGCGGATGGGAGATTACGTTATCGTGGCCGCCTATGCGTCACAGATATCCCTGACTTGAGACGAGAGATTCTCGAGGCTGCGCACAGTTCCAGACTTGCGATGCAGCCGGGCAGCACAAAGATGTATCGTGACGTGAAGAGGACATATTGGTGGGATGGTATGAAGACCCACATCGCAGAGTTCATGTCCCGTTGTCTCACTTGCCAGCAGGTGAAGGCAGAGCATCGCCGACCTCCTGAACTCCTTCAGCCTATGCCTATAGCTGAGTGGAAGTGGGACTTTATTTCTATGGATTTTATTTCAGGACTGCCGAAGACGAGGAAGAGACATGATTCTATTTGGGTGATCGTCGACCGTCTGACGAAGTCGACGCACTTCCTACCGATCAGAGTTACGAACTCTACAGACCAGGTGGCCAGGCTATATATCAGAGAGATAGTGCGTCTGCATGGAGTTCCCTTAGAGATCGTGTCGGATAGAGACACGCGCTTTACTTCTATTTTCTAGACTCACATCCAGGAAGCTATGGGTGTAAAGTTAAAGTTCAGTACTGATTTCCACCCACAGACGGACGGACAGACAGAGCGTGTGAACCAGATTTTAGAGGACATGTTGCAGGCTTGCGTGTTGGACTTCAAAGACAATTGGGATGATTGTCTTCCATATACGGAGTTCGCGTACAACAACAGTTTTTAGGCGAGTATCGGTATGGCACCTTATGAGGCCTTGTATGGGTGTCCTTGCCGAGCACCGCATTGCTAGGCAGAGGTCGGTGAGCGCAGATTGATTGGCCCAGAGATAGTGTAGGAGACCTCAGAGAAGATTGACATCATCAGACGCCGACTTCTTACAGCGCAAAGCAGAAAGAAGAGCTATGCAGATACGAGACGGAACCCGCTAGAGTTCGCGGTTGGGGATCACGTATTTTTGAGAGTTTCTCCTATGAAGGGAGTTCTTCGGTTCGGGAAGAAGGGAAAACTAGCATCGCTATTTATCGGTCCATTCCAGATTCTTAACCGTGTGGGTGCAGTAGCATATCATCTGGCTTTTCCTACGCCTCTCACGAGTGTACACAACGTATTTCATATCTCTATGCTAAAGAAATACGTTCCTGATCCTTCCCACATCATTAGATGGGATCAAGTGCAGTTAGGTGAGGATGTTACATATATACTGTGACCGACGTGCATATTAGACAGGAAGGAGCAGGTATTGCATAGCAAGGTCATCCCCCTTGTGAAGGTATTGTGGACGGATCACACTGAAGAGGAGGCTACATGGCAGATGGAAGTCGAAATCAGAAAGAACTATCCATAACTTCAGGAGGAGTACAAAAAGGTACAAATTTTGAGGACGAAATTTATTATTTAAGAGGGGTAGATTGTAACGTCTCAAAAAAATCCGTACAGAGACCCGAGTACCAACTCGATCAGAAATCACTTAGTATTAATTCCTTTAGAAAATAAGCATAAATTAACTAGCGTTATGTTAGATTAGCTATGAAATTAGTACTGTTCGCTTTAAATACGTTCTACAAGACCCAAAACTTGTGGAACTGTTAACGTTATAACGTCCTGAAACCTAGGATCAAACTCTAAACTCGTTTGCTCTCAGGAACCCTTTGAAACTTTATATTGAATCTAGACCGCGTGTCGAGAGTCCGATATCTACAATCTTAGACCATTATGACCGCTTAGCTGGACTTGACAATCGCTTCGAAAATTAAGCCCAACTGATGTTCTGAGGCTATTTCATTGAGCCTGGAGCAAGGAGTGTGAGAAAGAGTGAAATTCATTAAAAATTAAATGTGATTTAAATAAATCTGGCATGTTTGGCTTGCGGGTTAAGTATAAGCATTCAGACCATTGGAATCTGACCCAAATACACCCTCGGATCAGGGAACATTTCTCACTCAAGTCAGTGTACTTGAAATCCTTGATCGAATCTCTATGACCGCTGAACTGAAACTGGTCCGTGTAACACCCCGGATTTTGGCCAATCTGAGATTTGACGTCCTTAGGCAATGGGTCAATTAAAACACCTGAAAAATTGCTTAGAACCCAATTCCATAGCCAAAGAAACCACTTAGAATCAATTCCTTTAGAAAATATGACTAAGTTAGCTAGTGCAACGTTAGAATAGCTGGGAAATGGTCCCTGATCACTTTAAATACGTTATACAAGGCCCAAAGCGAGTGGAACCAAGGGTGCTATAATGCTCTAAAGCCTCGGATCAAACTGTAAGCAGGTTTGTTCTCTGGACCACTTTGAAACTTTGTATTGGATCTAGACCGCGCGTCGTAAGTCAGATGCCTACCATCTTAGACCGTTATGACCACTTAGCTGGGCTTGGCAATCGTTTCGAATATCAAGTCCAACTGACGATCACAGGCTATTTCATTGAGCCCGGACCGAAGAGAGTGTGAATAGGGACATAGTTGGAATTTCAAATTCAAATCTGGCACACAAATTTGACGCATCAGTATTAAGCATTCTGACCGTCAGAATACAGCCAAATTACACCCTTGGATCAGGAAAAATTTCTATTACATATCACGAGACTTATAGGCCTGATCTTGGTGCGGTGACCGTTAAACTGAAACTGGGCCGCCACGTGCGATCTGGGAACCCTACCGGCCTGAAAACTGGATGTGTGCTAGATCCAGTATGCATGAGCTTAAGTCCGACCGCATTTGGCCAGGGGACCTTCAGAAATGCCCTTTTGGACCGAAACGGCCCCGATTTGGTTAGGCACCAAGTAAACATTGTTCCCAAGCCTATTTTGGGCATGTTGTTGGCTATAAAAGGGGTTGAAACCCTCACTCCTCTCTTCCATCCGAATTTGAGAGAAACCCTAGCTTGGGAGAGAGAAAAAGGTGGGAGATTGTGAGAGTGTGGGAGAGTTCTTCCTGCCACTTGTACTACGCGTTGCACGTGCTTAAGCAACACACCTCTACCGCTTTCCCGGCGATTCCACCGCGATCCTAGGTAAGTAAAAATCCTAAATAGTTGTTGATTTGAGTTTCCCTTGTTTCCATAGCGATGTAGCTTATGAATCTTGTGTATTAGGTTCCTTATTCGCCGTAGACGAAGCATATACGCTCCGTTTCAATTTCCGAGTCTACAAGACATAAGGTGCGGATATTAGACGCTTTGATTGACTGTTTTCAAAGCTTTCAATGTCGTTTAATAGTAGATTCTTGACGGCAACGCCGTTTGACATGTACAACATGCTCTCCGTTTCCTGTTTCGTAAATTAACGAAGAATATGAGATTTAGGGCATTTTAGTCATTTGTAGGAAGTACCGTTTACATTCATATTTTGCTGATGTGATTGACATGGTTTGTTGTCGCATTAGGAAGTTAGGAATGCGTGCATAATTAGTTTGGCGAAGAGATTCGCCTAGTTGCGCACTTTGGGTCGACATACTATATGTAGACTTAAGTGTGTAGTGTATGTGTTTGTATAAATGCTTGTATTAGTATGTATCGAATTAAATGATGTTATTTGATAGTTTGTGATTGATTTTTCAATTATTATGCTGACCTAAATGATTTTCTACATGTTGACAAAATGCATGATTTCATTACATGCATGGAATGTATGTGCTTGAGGATTTGCTTAAGTTGAATATGCATGGGAAGTATGCCTTGAAGATTTGCTTAAGTTGAATGTTATAACATGTGCCAACATGCTCACATGATGTATTTCAATTCCAACACCTTTGTATAGTGTTAATGTAATTCCATAGATGTGTGGGACTTGACTTAGTCCAGGCAGTCGGTAACCGAGCGAATTCGTGGCTGACTGGTCATAGCCACGAACGACGCGTCGATGAATGTGATTCGTGTTGAGAGTTGGCGGCAGTGGTTAGGCCACGCGAAGTGTTTCACGCACTTCATGTCGTTCAATTCGAGATGCGATCGCACTAGTCGAGCCCGTCAAGTAACCCGACTGGCCGATGTTTGTTCACCTTGTATGTATCATAACTGCTTGAACCTAGGGTACTGAACTTACCATTGTAAACCCTGTTAACCATGGTACCTTGATCCATAAAGACTCATGAGCCGGGCATGGTGGTATGGGACACCGTGGTCGAGCTGTCGGCCTACGCTGGGGCCACAAACCTCCCCGTAGTGACCAGTGAGCACCTATGACTCGTGAGCAGATTATGGTGGTATGGGACACTATATTCTTGCTGTCGGCCTACACTGATAAGGTGATGGGGGAGCGGTGCAACGAGTGCGAGCAACAGCCCTGGCAGCCCTTTGTAGTGACCGCGAGCGTATTCTGAGTTCACGGGAGGCGACGACCCTTCCGTGCAGTAGAGTACAGTAGGCCTGTATTGATAAGGTGATGGGGGAGCGGAGCAACGAGTGCGTGCAACAGCCCTGACAGCCCTTGCAGCGACCTACGAAATGTACATCGTATGAGATTACTAGGAGTGACGACCCTAGACAGGATCCGTGTTGGGATTGATACAAGGAAAGTACCTTAGTTTCCCAATCCTGCTGTTTGAATAGATTAATAACAACTTGGTAATCATATCACCATAGCATTGCATGTGCCTGGAAGATGTGGAGCACTCTAGGGAGTGTGGCATGCCGCGGTCGTAAGATGTTGCCGTATGAGGGTGATCGTCGGTGAGGGCATACATCACGTCATGTCATAATTGCATTAACAACAGTATTAGGATTGTTTGATTTATTGCTTTACTATTATCGCATGATTGATTTGAGAACATGTTAATCCTTGCTCTATTATTCCACTGAGTTAGCTACTCACTCCCACGTTACGGGACGGTGTTCCGGACACCCACCAGACCTTTTTGTGATTGCAGATGATGGCGCGGCCTGTGAGGCAGAGCCGGACTTGATGATGATGAGGAGGATCCCTCCTTTATGCGTGTTCTGATTGACGGGATTACAGGGAGGTTGCTTAAATACCTTGACACTTGTCATTTTATATTTTTAGAGCACTCATGTATATTCTTTTGGTTACTTTTGAAGTATACATGTATGTATATAACCTGGTAACATGTTCACACTCCGGAGACATACAATGGTTTATATATGTTATACATACTATTACAGTCTTCCGCTTGCAAATTTAACTATCTCTGGAGTATGATATGCTGTTCTGGCTTAATCTCACTCATGTTTAATACATTATCACAGACAACATTCAATCATACATTTCTATGTTGCATAAATAACATTTGGAACTCGGGAGTTGGGTTTTTGCTCGACCCCCCGATTTTCGGGATGTTACAGTCCGCCACGTGCAATATGGGAACACTACTGGACTGAAAACTTAATGTGATCAGGATTGAATATCCATGATCTTAAGTTCGAACGCATTTGATCAGGGGACCTCCAGAAATGCTCTTTTGTATAGGAAAAGACCCGATTTGGTTATAACCCAAGTATACCTTTGTTCCAAGTCTATATAGGTGACTTTCTAACCTATTTAAAGACCTTAAACCCTCTCACTTCCCTCCCATACGAATTTGTTAAAACCTAGAAAAGAGAAGAGAGAAAAGAGAGAGATTCATTGAGAGTTGTGAGGGGAACTTCCTGCCATTTGATCCGGCTTCTACACGCGCTTAACCATCACATTCTAATCACTCTTCAGGTGATTCTGACTTCATTCTAGGTAAGTAAAACCTAACCTCAACCTGTTTTAGGGATTCTAGCAATACAAGTAGCGAAGTAGCTGACCGATCTTATGAATTAGGTCGTCATATCGACGTTGACGAAGCGTAGACTTTCTATCGAATCGATACGCGTTTACGACGAAAGGTGAGGATTCTAGATTCTTAGGTTGACTGATTTCAAAGCTTTCAATATCGTTTAATAGTAGATTATCGACAAGAACGCCGTTTGACATGTAGTACATGTTGTCTGTTTTCCATTTCGTCTGCGTACGGAGAATATGAGATTTAGGGTATTTTAGGCATTTGTAGGAAATACTGTATAGGTCCGTATTTTTCTAAAATGATTGCCATGTTTATTTGTCATGTTATTATATAAGATACGCGTGTATGATATGTTTGGCGAAGAGATTCGCCCTAATGCGCACTTTGGGTCGACATACGCTATGTAGACTAAAATGTGTAGACTAAGTGTTTGTATAAATGTTTGTATTAGTATATATTGAGTAAATGTTGTTGCAGATTAGTCTTGAGATTGAATTCTCATTTAATATGATGATGTACATTATTTTCCTCAATGTTGTTATTGAATTGATTTCCTTATATGTATGGAATACATGTGTTTGGTTGATTTTCTTATGTTGTATGTTATAACATGTTGCTAACATGCTTGGATTATTTGTATTTCATTTATGTTACTGTCATATGATCACTGATGTTGATTGCAAGTGCTTGGGACTATGCTCTAGTCCAGGTAGTCGGTAATAGATTTGAATTCGTGGTTGGCTTTTATTTGCCACAAAGGACGCGTCGATGAACGCGAGTCGTGCTTTGGGTTGGCAGCAGTGGTTAGGCCACACGAGGTATTTTATACACTTATGTCGTTCAGCTTGAGGTGCGCTCGTGCTAGTCGAGCCCGTCAAGTAACCCGACTGACCGTTGTATGTTCACCTCGTATTGGTCATAACTACTTGAACCTAGGGTACTGAACTTACTAGTGAAAACCCTGATAACCATGGTACCTTGATCCATAAAGACTCATGAGCCGGGCATGGTGGTATAGGACACCGTGGTCGAGCTGTCGGCCTACGCTGGGGCCACAAACCTCCCCGTAGTGACAAGTGAACACCTTAGACTCGTGAGCCGATTGTGGTGGTATGGGACACTACATTCGAGCTGTCGGCCTACTCTGATTGGTGACGAGCCCTTTGTAGTGACCTCGAGCGTATTCTGAGTCTACGAGAGGCGACGACCCTTTCGTAGCAACAAGAGTACACTAGGCCTGTATTAATAAGGTGATGGGGGAGCGGTGCAACGAGTGCGAGTAACAGCCCTGACAGCCCTTGCAGCGACTTAAAAATATAACATCGTATGAGATTACTAGGAGTGACGACCCTAGACAGGATTTGTGTTGGGATTGATATAAGAGAAGTACCTTAGTTTCCCAATACTGCTGTATGAAAGGGCTAATAACAACTCGGTAATCATATTCACATCGCACTGCATGTGCTTGGAAGATGTGGAACACTGAGGGAAGAAAGCATGCCGCAGACGTAAGATGGTGTCGTATGAGGGAGTATGTCGGTGAGGGCATCCATCATATCATTTCATACTTGCATTAACAACAGTATATAGGAATGTCTGATTGTTTGCTTTATTATTATTGCGTGATTGAATTGATAACATGTTAATTTTTGCTCTATGATTCCACTGAGTTGATCACCTACTCCCACGTTACGGGATGGTGTTTGTAACACCTACCAGACTCTGTCTTAGATGCAGGTTGTGAGGGGATCCAGGAGCTGGAGCTGAACTTCTACGAGGATCAGGACGAGTTCTCGTACATGCAGTTCTCTGACGGCTTCGCATAGGTAGCCTGGATCAGCGAGATTTTTGCTAGTTGGACTATCTTATGAAATTTTATTTTTAATTTAATTTATATATATATATATATATATGTGTGTGTGTGTGTGTGTGTGTGTAACACCCTGAAAATCGGGAGTCATGTAGGAACCCGACTCCCGAGTTCCAGACCATCACTTATGCAACAAATATGCTTATGCTTCAATGTTGGTTGAGTTAGTGCATTCACATGAGTAAGATTATACCAAAACTGCAATTCATACTCCAGATCCAGTGATAAAATGCAAGTGAAAGACTGAAAGATATATATATCACTGTATGAAAATAAAATAATCTCGAACTGTCTCCAAAGTTTGAATACATCTCTGAGTCTCATATACATGTCATAAAGCAAAAATAAATGTCAGGTGATAATCCAACTAGCACAAGTCCCACTGGTCCAGTCCATCTATGCGAAGCCGTCAGTGAACCGCATATCCGAGAACTCGTCCTGATCCTCGTAATAATTCGGCTCCGCGTCCTGAATCGCTCGTCACCTGCATCTAAGACATAGTCTGGTAGGTGTTGCAAACACCGTCCCGTAACGTGGGAGTGAGTGATCAACTCAGTGGAATCATAGAGAAAAGATTAGTATGTTATCAAATCAATCACGCAATAATAGTAAAGCAGACAATCAAACGTTCCTAGATACTATTGTTAATGCAAGAATGAAATGACATGATGGATGCCCTCACCGACATTCTCCCTCATTCGCCACCATCTTACGCCCGTGGCATGCTTTCTTCCCATAGTGCTCCACATCTTCCAGGCACATGCAATGCGATGTTGATATGATTTTCAGGTTGTTATTAGTCCATTCATACAACAGTATTGGGGAACTAAGGTACCTTCCTTGTATCAATCCCAACGTAGATCCTGTCTAGGGTCGTTACTCCTAGTAATCTCATATGATGTTATATTTATAGGTCACTGCAAGGGCTGTCAGGGCTGTTGCTCGCACTCGTTGCACCGCTCCCCCATCACCTTATCAATACAGGCCTAATGTACTCTTGTCGCTACGGAAGGGTCGTCGCCTCCCGTAGACTCAGAATACGCTCGAGGTCACTACAAAGGGCTCGTCATCAATCAGTGTAGGCCGACAGCTCGAATGTAGTGTCCCATACCACCACAATCGGCTCACGAGTCAAATGTTCTCACTGGTCACTATGGGGAGGTTTGTGGCCCCAGCGTAGGCCGACAGCTCGACCACGGTGTCCCATACCACCATGCCCGGCTCATGAGTCTTTATGGATCAAGGTACCATGGTTAACAGGGTTTTCAATGGTAAGTTCAGTACCCTAGGTTCAAGCAGTTATGGCTCATACATGGTGAACATACAATGGCCAATCGGGTTACTTGACGAGCTCGACTAGTATGAGCGCATCTCAAGCTGAGTGACATGAAGTGCATGAAACACTTCATATGGCCTAACCACTGCCGCCTTCCCAAGACACGACTCGCATTCATAGACGCGTCCTTCGTGGCAAATTGAAGCCAACCACGAATTTAATCCATTACCGACTGCCTGGACTAGGTCATAGCCCCAAGCATTTGTATATCAACATCAGTAAGCATATGAGAGTAACAGGAATGAATATAAACAATACAAGCATGTTGTCACATGTTATAACATACAACACAAGCAAATCAAGCAACACATACATTTCATATATATAATGAAATCAATACGTATAGCTGACATGATGGAAATCATATACAGCATTGTATTAATTGAGAATTCAATCTCAAAACTAACTCACAACACCATTTACTCAATACATACTAATACAAACATTTATACAAACACTTTGTCTACACACTTTAGTCTACATAGCGTATGTCGACTCAAAGTGCGCATTAGGGCAAATCTCTTTACCAAACAGATCATACACGCATTCCTAATATCATAACACGACAAATAGCCATGGCAATGATTTCAACAAAATATGGACATAAACAGTATTTCCTACAAATACCTAAAATACCCTAAATCTCATATTTCCCGTACGCAGTCGAAACAGAAAATGGACAACATGTTCTACATGTCAAACGGCGTTCTCTTCGATAATCTACTATTAAACAACATTGAAAGCTTTGAAATCAGTCAATCAAAGCGTCTAAAATCCTCACCTTTCGCCTTAGACGTGTATCGATTAGAACAGAATTTCTACGCTTCGTCAATGGCACTAAGGCGACCTAATGCACAAGATACGTAAGCTACTTCGCTACTCGCATCAAGGGAATCCCTAAAACAGCTATAGGTTAGGGTTTTCTTACCAAGAAGTGCGTTGGAAATCACCGGGAAAGTGATTTGAATGCGGTGCTTCGGTACGTGCAATAGCTGGTGTAAGTGGCAGGAAATCTCTCCCACAACTCTCTCACAATCTCTCTCTTTCTCTCTCACCACTTTCTAGGGTTTATAGCAAATTCAGATGGGAGAGATATGAGAGGGTTTAAAGCCCTTATATAGGCTAAAACCTAACCTAAATAGACTTGGGAACAAGGTATACTTGAGTTATAACTAAATCGGGACTTTTCCGAGCCAAAAGAGTGTTTCGGGAGGTCCCCTAGCCGAATGCGGTCGGACTTAAGCTCATGTATACTGCATGTTGATCACATAAAGTTTTCAGTCCAGTAGAGTTCCCAGATCGTACGTGGCGGTCCAGTTTCAGTTCAGCGATCATCGTACCTAAATCAAGTCTACAAGTCTCATGACATGAAAGAGAAATTTTTCCTAATCCGAGGGTAAAATTTGGCTGAATTCTGACGGTCAGAACGCTTAATAATAACGTGCAATGACATGTGCCAGATTTTAAATTAAATTTCCAAATCTTTACTCTTTCTCACTCTCTTCACTCCAGGCTCAATGAAATAGCCTCAGAACATCGGTTGGGCTTGATTTTCGAAACGATTGTCAAGTCCAGCCAAGTGGTTATAACGGTCTAAGATTGTAGACATCGGACTTTCGATGCGTGATCTAAATCCAATACGAAGTTTCGAAGGGTTCCTGAGAGCAAACGGGTTTAGAGTTTGAACCTAGGTTTCATGGTATTGTAGCGTCATTGGTTCTACAAGTTTTGGGTCTTGCAGAACGTATTTAAAGCGATCAGGGACAATTTCATAGCTAATCTAATGTAGCGTTAGTTAACTTACGCTTATTTTCTAAAGGAATTAATCCTACGTGATTTCTGATCGAGTTGGTACTCGAGTCTCTGTACGAATTTTTTCGAGGCGTTACAATGTGACTCAGAGATGTATTCATACTTTGGAGATAGTTCGAGATTTTTTTATTTTCATACAGTGATATATATATTCTTCAGTCTTCCGCTTGCATTTTATCACTGGAACTGGAGTATGAATTGTAGTTTTGGTATAATCTCACTCATGTTAATGCACTAACTCAAAAAACATTGAATCATCAGCATATTTGTTGCATAAGTGATGGTCTGGAACTCGAGAGTTGGGTTTTTACCCGACCCTCAATTTTTAGGGCGTTACAATAGGCATCGTACACATGTACATTATAAGTTAAATTTCTTAGTAACACTCGAGAACTTTCAATACTCAGGTATTAAAAAGTTCGGGATGTTACAATGCGTTTCATCTATACCATCCATCTACTTTTCATATCATTTTAAGGTATGGGCTAAAAAATGAGGCTATTTCTAAGGCATAAGTTGGCCACATAATAGAGTTACATGCTTGTCATTGAAAACTTCATATGGTCAACTATAATGTTTATTTGCAATCCAACCTATTTTTAAAAAGAATACACACACACACACACACACACACACACACACACAGAGAGAGAGAGAGAGAGAGAGAGAGAGAGAGAGAGCAGCTTCCACTTTAGATAGCATTCAAAGAGGGACACTCGCTCATATAAAATTTCATGTGGTGGGACCATAGATGATGCATGAAAGCTTGGTGGAGTTAAGGAATTATGGCTATGTCCTAGGGGGTGTGATTAAGACCAAATAAAAATTATAGCCTTTTTAAAACACAATTTCCCAACTTAACTAATATCCAAATTAAACTAAATATGACAATTAACTTTAAGGCTTTCAAATGAATAGAAGGACTAATCACATAGACTGTATAGGATATGACAATTAAAGAACTAGTCCAAAAATATGATAGTTTACATGTGTATAGGATGTACTACCTATCAAATGTAGCATTCATCTAATCGTGTATACATATAATTAGCAATTCTTCACATAAACACAATTAAACAAGTGCTCAAAGATAATCCTAAATACAAGCATATATAGTAGTTTGGTTTTCCTACTCCACTCTTAGCGGATGCACTTAACCCATGAGTGTACCAAATTTCACTATCAGAGGTTTTAAATCAAATTCATTTTTAACCTTTATAATCCTACACAATGGCTAGAGATCACATCGAAACATTGCATATTTATCCTCTCAATTGTACTAGTTTTTATACATTCAAAGTTCTTAATTAACTAACATCTATTTTGTACAAGCAAGGTAATCCGTGAAATAAAGACAAAATCATGTGAAAGAATGAGGATTAAAGCTTAAAGGATTAATCAAGAGAAGACTTGAAAATTTAGAGATCATTAATAAAGAATTCACATGTCAAAGATTTAAGAAAATCAAGTATAAAAGATGAATGAAGGACTGAAAAATCACATAATTCAATAACAAAAATAATAAATTGTTTGGTCCCACCTGATGTTGGTTTGGTTCGGCTAAATGTGCATAGAACAATCTAATAAGAAGCGGGGTTTTAGAGATAATTTGGTTCGACCAACACTGAGTTTGGTGCCATGAAAGGAGATTTTGATGCGACCTAAGAGGGATAGGGACTTCAGACATATTCAAAAAAAATTCACTTGCAATTTAAAAATCTTTAGGTAGACTCGATGCAACTTTGATGTGATCAAAGGTGACTATCAGTGCAACCGAAGCATAATAAAAAGTGTGTAAATTTGAAGTTAGTTCTAAGTCGGTGTGAACTTTTCCTATTTAAATGGGTGTTCTAAGCCATCATGAGTACGAATTATGGCATAGGAGAGAGACCTAGGAGTTACAGAGCTTTGTCGGAATCGTCCTTCCTTCTCAATCCTTCAGTCCTAATTTATTTTTCTAGTTTTTCTTTATGTTTTGTTTAAGATGTTAATCATGCTTGACTAATCTTTTAGTTAAGGCTAAGGGCTGAACCTTTTAATTGATATTTGATAGTTAATTCATTTCTCTAATGAAAGTTAAAGTTTTTATGTTGAGTTGTGATTGGATGTGATTGAATTCCTAGATTTGGGAAGGAATCAATCTGTAAAGTTGGTTGATCTATTATCACCTCCAGGTACATTAGAAGCTTTTAAATCCCTATAATGTGATTACCTAGATCTTCATGATAGAACAAGCCTATCAAGATTCTAATTTATGTTAGAAGTTTTTTTTATTAATATTACTTTGTTATCTTTTGATTAGAACATATTATTATCCATCTCAAGTTGAGATATCAACTTGAGAAGATGAATTAAATTTAAAGTCCATTAATTGAGAATTCTAAGATCCTTAGTCCTTTTTATAATTATTTTTACGACTCTTCTATTTCGATTGATTTAAAACACAGACCAACTGTTTTTCTTAGATTAAGTCCTTAATGTATTTTCACCAAATTCCTTACGGATCGACCTTGGCCTTATTGAGTTACTTGGTTTTTTCAACCGTTGGGTTCGATCAACTAGCTCCAACAAGAGACTTTATGTTGTTTTCTATAAGCTCGTCATGAACCTCAGTGCTACACAAGAACCTACTGGCGTACACTTCCCCTAGAGGTTCTCGCAACAGATTTTAGTTGATTTTTTATTAGTTAACCAACAACTTTGGTTCGAGTCCAAAGACATGTTTACTCCCTCTAGAAGCTCTCATGCAGACTAACCCATATACACCCGTGTTCAATGAATTCGGCCCTACACAAGATCCTAGGTCCTATATAAGAATGTATTGAGTTTGGGTCACAAACTCTTACCCTCAATTCTACATAAGGAAGGAGAGTATGGACTCACTTAATGACACTTGTTAAATTGAACCCCTTTTATAGTGTCGTCTCATGTTGCATGATCGATACTCTCCCATGTTTCAATCAGATCCCCTTTACTCCCCCGATCATGATGGTGATACATTGCCAATGTTTCAACTCCAAGATCAACCACCTTGCATGTGATTCTTCTTTGAGGTGACAAATGTGATGAGAGGTTGGGTACGTAGAATCTCTTATAACTAATGAAAAATTGTAATGCTTAGGAATTCTACAAGACGAGTGTTCTAGATAGTTTAGACAATGATTTAACTATTGGTTTAAGTCTAATCTTTATAACAATGGTGAAGTTCAAGCATATCTTTAAGGTGGAGATTGGAATACTCATTAGAGTATTAATCTCAAGGAAGATGATTTAGAACTCATTGGTTTAAAGGCTTGGGATGAGGGATATGTTTATGAAATCACATTAGCTTCTATTGCACCAAAAACTCATCCAAATGTTCAGGAACTTAATGCCCTTTATAAGGAGTTCGAGCTCCAACGGTAAAAAAATGGACAAATAACGAGTCTATTGATGGCATTGAGAAAATAAAATTTCTTGTTGAATTGTTGTTAGATAGTTTTCACACTGCTATCTGATTTCATCGAGTAGAGTTCAATCGATGACATCGAGAGGACCCTTCAGTGGGTCATCGATGCCATTGAGTAGCTTAGATAAAAATATACTCTGCTGGATAGACTTGAGTTATCTACTCAATTCCATTGAGGGGATCTTCAACGACATTGAAGACCCCTCGAGGAATACTTGATAAGATCGAGCACCACTCGAAAGACTACTATTTTGGGCATACGATTTCATAGCAGCTTTACACTTCTACCAACCTTATTAATCATATTCTAATTAAGCTTCTAAGGCTAATGAATGATCTATAAGATTTACCTATAATGCTAAGGATCATTTAGAGGTTAAAGGGGTTGTTTTGGGTTAAGGGTTAGGGTCACCAATGTACCATATTTACATATTCTTTGATCTTTGATGCTCATGTTTTCTTGCGTCTTCGGTTTTCAGCTTCTGAAGGTTCAACTGACTACATAACACGTGAGATCATATGATTAATAAACAAGATGCACAAATAAATGTACTAACAACCTCCCTCTTTATCAAGTACATGATAAAAAACCTAACCTAGATAATGTCATGGTCCATACTAATGACTTACTAAAACAATACAAAATATTACATACCAAATATAAATAATTTATAACTTGATACACTAAGACATGTAACACTTTCAATGCTTCCCCATAAATCCTCTACTTATCTCATTAATTCCTTCAAGCAACAAACCAATCCTATAAAATAGAATTAAAGTTATTTTGGTGGGACTTGATCTTTCTCCCCCATTATTATCAGTATTTGACAAAGAATTAATTCTAATAAATATACCAATAAAAATATAGCTTGGAACAACTCTATAAATGATAGATTTACCAATTATAAGGCACATACTAATAGGGGTTTAAAAGGTGCATATAATCATTAAAAAACATAGAGCATGCTAATTATGGTCATTTAAAAGATATGTCAATCAAATTATGAATGACCAATAATAGTTTAAGTTAAAAACATATGATATTAAAATTCAACAACTTTAAAGTTTTAACATCAAAATAAATGAGGTTTAATCATTATATTTACCAATTAAGTATAAAATGAGATTAAAATCCTCATATTTTCCTATATGCTCACTAATGAGGATAAAATCCTTAAATTTTCAATTAGGCTCTTAATTAAGGTTGAAATCCCCATGCTAATCAATTGAACTCAAAGATGAGGCTTGATCCTCTAATTTAATAATCCAGCCCAAATAGACCTTCCAAGGTTATCTATTCTTATTCACAACCCACTTAGATGTGAATTTACTAGGACCTAAACTACATTTGAGATGCGAAATGATTTTCTTAAGATTTTCTCCCTTGGGTGATTTCCTAGTTGAAAATTTATAATCAGTATGTGATTTATCTATGTTAGTCATATCCTAATTATCACTGCCCTTGATTAGTATTGACTTGGCATTTTCATTAAGTTAGACAATTAGAGTTATTAACACATTCATCTGATCAGTCTTTTTAGGAATGGTTGGAAATTCTCTCTCTATATCTGGTGATTCTTTAGGTATAATTCTCCATTAGTGTGTCGATTTCTCAATCATGAAGAATTCTCCGATTTGGTTTGTAATTGAGGTGGATTTGGCCCTTTTAAAATATATACTTTCAAATTTAAGGTGCCCAACTTTTCTTCAAGCATAGCACATGGGAGAAGTTCTCGACATACTTCTAGAAGTAGACGAGTTCTTTTGGATTACTGGAGGGGTAGAGGCAAATATGTGACCATCAAATTCAAATCCATCCTCTATTATCCCTAAAAGGCTTATCCATTTTAGGTTTACAAATAACCTCATGTTCTTGGGTAACCTTAGTTTTCCCCTTATATGAAGACATCATTCCGTAGCTCTTTTGGATCTCACTCTAAGCGGTTAAGCCTTTTACGAGGAACCCGCTTTGATTCCAATTAAAATTACTTGTGATGGGCTTATGGACTATGCCAGGAAGCTTAATAGAGCTATGAAATGATGGCTAAATCTTAGAAGGGAGTGATTAGGACCAAATAAAAATTATAACATTTTTAAAACACAATTACTTAACTTAAAAATACTCAAATTAAACTAAGGTAATTAACTTTAAGGCTTTCAATCCAATACAGAGTCTAATCACATAGACTACATAAAAGGTGACAATTATGTAACTAGTTTATAAACATGATAGTGTACATGTGTGTGTGAGATGTCCTACCTATCAACTCCTAGTATTCATCTAATCATGCAAACATATAATCAACCATTCATCACATAAGCATGTAACGTCTTAGAAAAATCCGTATGAAGACCCGAGTACCACCTCAGGTAGAAATCCCTCAGGACTGTATTCTGTAAAATTTAGGTGAAATTTAGTTAGTATTTAGCTCAAACCACTATTTATACAAATAGCAAGATCCAAAACCATCAAAATAACTAACTCAACACTACTTACAAATATAGGAGAAATCTTAAAAGCCTGTTGCTCTCGGGAGTACATTGAAACCCCATATCGGACCTGGACCGCACATCGAAAGTCTGAAGACCGCCAAGCTATAGGTATATCCGTCTTATTGGGTTTGACAACCATCGTGGGAATCGAGCCCAGATAGTATCCAGAAACGCACAACTTGAGCCCTGAACGAAGTGTGTGAGAAACGTGAATATCTTTAGAAAACGTAATGAAACTTAAGTAAATTGGGTCATTTGCTTATGCACGAAATTGAAGATTTTGGACTGTTAGTTTCTGACCAAACTTCACCCATAGATCAGGAAAATTTCCCTGCACATATTTGTATACTTATGGCCTTGATCGAGTGACAACGATCGTTGATCTGATACAGCTCCTTCACGATCGATCGGCTTATCTAATCGTGTTGAAACCACATTCTAGCATAGATCCATCGTCAGGGAACTTTCCATACGCTGTGAGTAGTGGACCTCCAGATGAACCCCGCCTGCACGAAACGGATGCCCTTTGGTTATAATTTAAGTATACCATGGCCCTGGGGCCATTTGCATCAGTACTAAGCCTATATAAAGCCCTTAAACCACCCCATTCCTATCCCATACAAATTTTCTCTAACCCTAAGAGAGAGAAGAGAGAAAGGAAGAGAAAAGAGTAGGGAGTAAGGGTAAATCATTGGAGTTTGCTATTATGATTCTTTCCCATGACTCCACGCACTGAATCGCCTTTACATCTAGCTAACTGATTCATTCCAACTACAATTTGGCTAAGAAATCCTAACCCTAATCTTGATTTAGAAAGCTGAATTGAGTAATCAGTAAACTGGCTAACCTATTTCATGATTTAGGTACCCGTCGTTTCGTTTTCGGGAACGTAGAATTTGAACCGAGTCCGAATCAAGTATTTCGATGGAAGGTGTAGACTATAAACGTTTAAGTTATAGTTTTCAAGGCTTTCAATATCAGTTAATGATTTATATCTGACTTGATTGCCACCATATGATCTTAATTATGACGTTTTTGATAAATTATATGTGTGTGAACTATGTTGAATATAAGATGCATTCCATGTATTTGTTGAAATGTTTGATTGAATATGAAATTGTGATTTGTGCTTGTCATGACTAAAAATTTAGGATTCATGGTTGTCGTATGTATCATGATCTTGTGTAATGAATTGTTATGGATCATGTCGTAACTAATCTAGTCTATGTATTTGGTAATGTGTAGCCTAACTGTTTGATAAAATGTCTGAATGAGAAATTATTGATGATTTTTATTTATTAAGTGAATAAGATAGGATTCTCAATTTCCTTAATCATATGTATAGTTTCCTTCATGTAATCATATTTGTCGTTATGAAATTTATGGATAAAATGTAAGTGCTTGGTAACATGTTCAATGTGTTTGATGAAATGCTCATATGAGAGATCTATTTGGCATGTTTGTTAAATGTTGATACTCATCATGTGTCTATATATTGCATCTGAGTAAGGTTGGGACTACAATGTAGTCCAGGAAATCGGTAACACTTCTTGTTTGTGTGGCTGAATTAGTCTCGCCACATTAGGTAACTCGACAAATCCGAGTCACATGACAATTATCGATAGTGGTTAGGCCAATAGAACTTGGTAACATGTAAGTGCTTGGTAACATGTTCTATTGGCCTACAATGTAAGTGCTTGGTAACATGTTCCATGTCGATCACGTCTGCGTGTGCTTGTACCAATAGAACTTGCCAAACAAACTAATTAGCCTATTGTGTGTTTACCATGTATGGACGTTGCTTGAATCTAAGGTACCACTTACCAATGTAAAAGCTTGTTTCAACCATGGTACCATGATTCGCTAAGACTCAAGAGCCGGACATGGTGGTATGGGACACTGTGGCTGAGCTGTCGGCCTACGTTGGGTGACGAGCCTCCCCGTAGTGACCAGTGAGTAACCCAACACTCATGAGTCGAATATGGTGGTATGGGACACCGTATTCGAGCTATCAACCTATGTTGATGTGACGAGCCTCCCGTAGTGACCGTGAGTATAAATTCTTGAATTTGCCTATCCACTGCATTTCATTAGGGATGATGCCCTATAACTTTCCTATCGTATGTGAATAACTAGGATTGATGACCCGAGATGGATCTTCGGTTTAGTTTAATGATATAAAGAGAGGTACCTTAGCTTCCCAAATCTGTTGTATGAATAAGTCTAATTAAGTACTTGGCTAACATGACCATGCACCGCATTGCATGTACTTTGGCGAGAAAGTTACACCTTTAGGGAGTTTGTCATGCGCGAACTTGGTTGTCGGAGTCGCTTTTGAGGGAGCTTTGTGCAAGGGCATGCATCATACTATACACCATCCCTGCATTAACAAGAGTAGATAGGAAGTGATTGTTGTATTGCTTTATCATTACTGCTTGATTAACTTGATAACATGTTAACCTTTGCTTTATAGTACCACTGAGTTGATCACTCACTTCCACCCTGGGACGGTGTTTTAAAACACCAACTAGACTCTATTGTAGATGTACGTGAGGACGAAGTCTATGTAGCTGAGTTTGACTTCTTAGATGAGGAGGATGAATTCTTCTATGTTCAGCTATTAGGCGGGTCTTCGTAGACCTTGTACTAATTCGATGGGATTACATGGTTACATGGATTAGTTGGACAATTAAATTTTAACATTTTGTATATTTTGAAACAAACCTTGTATGTTAAACCCTATTACATTGTCACATCCCAAACTCAGAAATCGGACTCACCAAAATTCTCGATCACCGAATTTGGTGCCGACAACCTCCGTAGTACCCCATTCTCAGTTCCTAACATCCATATGCTAGATTTTGATCCTGGGATCCTACAAGAAGGGTTTTTCAATGTACATTTAACTCATAATAAGGATAACCACAAGTTTACCCAAATCACAAAGGCAACATCATCATCACATATCCACTAATATAAACATTTGAATAGTGCTAAAAGGGAAATACATATAACAAAATTCAAGCTCCAGAGGTCCGCTGCACGCTCCAAGCTCAACACTGTTGTAACCTAACGCCACCTGCATACATCTATCATGCATAAGCTTATAGAAAGCTTAGTGGGTGGTGAAAGTATATACATAAGGAAAGTTCTAAGTAAGCAACATCAGAGTAATCAAAGTAAGCGAAAACATGCTGATAGGGTCATGAATCATACGATATCAGAATAAGTAATTCAGATCATAATGAGGTAAATACTAAGGGAGTAATGTAGATCAACAATGCAATGTGAAGACATAATAAGCCAAGTAGTCAATACAATGTTATAAAGAGTCAAGTATCAGATGCCGAGGATGCAATGCAATATGCGGTGAAAATGAAATGATCAAACCAGAGTGAAGTCGGGATGATAGTACATAGTATTGTAGGCTATGGGGTCCATCACAAGAGAATTTTATCCAAACCAGTCTCATTCCTAAATTTGGATAGTCAGACTCAATGTGGTAAACTCATGATCTTAGGTTAGTCGTGCGCCCTAACCGAAATCCTTGCCATGGTGAAGGTACACATAACAAATGGTTACACACCACCAGCCCGAGTGGATAGTGAATGAATGTATGAGTATGCAACTCCTACTCAATAAGTCCACATATCAGTACGGTTCCTCTCTGGGATCATCACCAGGGTCTAGTACACTCTACATGCAAATCGTCCCCCACTGACGCACGATCATACAAGTGGAAGAGACCTCACCATCCGCCTGGTTAGTAGTTAGCCAATATTTACCCGACATGTTAATAGCGGACCCATTCATGAGCTGGTCAAACTCAGCCTAGCAATGCTCCCTACCCTTAGGCGGGTAAGGCCACACCCCCTCTTAACTAACCACGACATAATGGGAGACGCGACCTCATGGTATTCAGCCCTAATACGCGGTCTCGACGTTGGGGAGTCCTCTGGTACTAAGAGGATTTATAGATTTTCACCCAGGGCTATCTATGGTTGCCCGATGCTCGAACCAAATATTTTTGATGTCCCATCTGGCCATCCACGATATGCTTGTAAAGGCTACGACCCTAATTTCACTAGGGCATACAGTAATCACAACACACAATGCAAGATGCATGAGTCATACAATTCAGTCATGCATCAATCCTGCACATACCGTGCACTCATGTGAGATATCCTCCGCCTATTAAGGAGTCTCATAACAACCTGTCCAATGACATATGGAGTGGTCAACCACATCTCATAACAAATATGCAGATGATGCGTATGGGCATGTATCATGATACTATGCTATCACATACTCATAATCGGTGTCAATAATCGATATGAATATTGACCTCGACGATGTGAACATTTAACCAACATTACTTCCAAGGAATGACTCACATAGTGCCTAATATATAGCGGACCAATGGCTTCGTACAAGGACCAAATATATAACGTCATAGGTGTAAGGTCCGTATCCTAGCTCGTATTGTTCCGTAAACTTTCGCATTCCTTCTCGTCAAATTTTGACAACCCGCGACTTATAATCGACATTTGTGTGCGACCCTAAGTCGTATCCCATAGATTTGAGTTGACTTAATCTGAAACTTATACCATTGAGACTGAACTGTCGCTACGGTTCTAACGCCGTGTCTTGCATACCAATACGATACCCTGGCCAGGACATGTGGGCCCGCATTCATTTTCGAGGAAAAATAATGCACGTTACAAAACCCAAGAGAATATCACATCAAATCCCATTAATCAAGTACACATCACCTCTCATGTCAAGTACAATCTCATTCCCAACCAACCCTAAAGTCAACTCTCTCTCTTCCACCCAAGTACACCCATCACTCACCCATCTCTCTCTCTCTCTCTCTCTCTTACACCTCTCTCTCTCATCTCTCTCTCACTTTCCTCCCAAGCAACCCATGGCCATGGCTCTCCATGGGAGAAGCTTTGTGTGGCCCACTTTATATCTCTCATCTCCACCTTCCAAGTTTCATTTCAACCGTTGGAATTGTCCATTTGAAGTTCTAGCATGCTTTTACGGAAGGAGGAAGAGAAGATCAAAGGTGGGTGATCTACGATCTATATTTTATTATTTTCATTTGCTTATTATGTATTTCATTTTGATTTAGGGCCCACATGTATTGGGACCCACTTGATGTATGTTTTGTAAGGGAGGGCTTTTAATGGCAAAGCCCTCCATTGCATGCCGCTCTCTCTCTCTCTCTCTCTCTCTCTCTCTCTCTCTCTCTCTCTCTCTCTCTTTCCCTGGTTTGCTGGCCCAACTGGAACATGTAGGGACAATCAAGACCGTCCAATAGGTGGGACGACCTTACTGTCCACCTTGTTGGAATGTTGGTCAGGATGATGGGAAAACGTCAGTACCATCTTGCTATTTATGTAGTGTATCCACATCATCCACCTTTAAAAAGATTATTTTAATACCTGAGCCCTGATGGGTAGATCCAATCGTCCAGATTCAGCCATCTGGTGGGCTGCACCATAGCAGCAGCAGAGGTGCTGCTAACGTCTTGGGTCTCCACGGCCACTTACTGCATGGAGGCAAAAAAAATATCAGTTTGATCTAGCTGGGTGGGCTACACTGGCGTGGACCCCATTTTGATGTATGTGTCCTATATCCAATTCATCAACAACAGCTGGACGTCAGCAGGCTCTGGAGTCTGACCATGAGTTCCAATTCATCAGACCATTTTTGGGCGTGTGGGCCCATCCCACACGTGTTGCACGTGGGGATGGGACCCTCCTTAATGGACATATTCTGTATCCAGCACCGTCCATCTGGACAGTACCATGTGTGGCTCCACCTTGATATATATACATCTACACCTTCCAATCCATGGACATTGGTACCAGCTGATACATGTGTTGTATCCTAAATCGTCCATTCATCTAGACGTCGTTGGCTAGTGCAAACAAGCTATTTAGATGCTGTAATCGTGTGTGAAGCCCACCGTATCATGATGCATTGCATCTACATTGTCCAATCCAAGGACGGTGGGCCACCTAATGCAATTATTTCATCTATCCGTCCATCACTAGACGCTAGACACTGTTGATTTACAAAATGAAGATATGCATTTATATAATAGAATAAAATGAAATAAAATAATAACATTTATTTTATATGGTGGCCTATGTGAGACCCACACAAGTGTGGACATCATGTGGTGCACTTGTTTGAATCAGACCGTCCAACTATATGGGACCCCATGAGGTATGTTTTATATATACGTCATTTAGACCGTCCATCATCTGGACGGTGGATGTGGGACACCTCATGTCCAGTCCCTCGACGTGGGACACCACCAAGATGCATGTATTTTATTCATAGTCCATTACATGGACGTGGGCCGCATTAATGCATGTGTCATATATTCATGCCATCCATCTGTCCATCGCGTGGACCACACCATGAAGTATGTGTTGTATCACCGTGTTATCCAGTACGTGGACCCATACTGGACCCACTCTGATGTACGTGTTATGGATCCACACCGCCTGGAGGTGGTGTCCATCATGATGTATGTCCTATCCACACTGCCAGCAGCTGTGGACCCCACATGTATATGTGTTGCATCCACGCTGCCAACAATTATGAGGCATACCTGATGTATATGTTTTATCTCACCATCCATTCACCTGGACGGTGAGATCCACCATGTTGTATGTGCCTTATCTGCACTGTCCAAGGCTTGGACGGTGTTGAATTGGTGGACAATGTTTGGACAATGTTGATCATCATTAGTGGACCATGTGCCCCATAGAATGATAGTGTACGGTATTACACATGTTACGCCTACAACTATTGAAATGATTTTTGGTGCAGCCCATGTGATGAGGCCCACCTTAATGTATTTGTGGCCATCCATGAGGTCCGCCTTGATTGTATGTATTTTGTATTAGCCGTCCATCTAACAAGCTATGTGGGGCACACTGTGATGCATTTATGATCCACACCATCCAACTATCAGGTGGACCACACAGTAGAAAACAGTGGTGAATTGAACAACTACCCTTGAAACCCCTTTTAGGTCACAGAAGCTTTAGATTTGTACAAAATTTATTTTACCTCTTATTTAGGACTTTATGACCTTATAATCAGATTGGATGGGGAGTATACGGTGGGCCCTACTTTGATGTATTTATGACCCATCCGTGGGGCTCACCCGGATGTATTTGTGGCCTATCCATGAGTCCCACCTTGATGTATTTGTGGCCTATCTGTTAAGGCTAGCCTTGATTGCAATTGTGTCCCATTTGATGCGGCCCATTGTGATATATTTTTGGTCTATTTAGTAAGGCTGTATTTTAGGCCCACATTGGTGTGGCCTATTTGATGTATTTGAGGCCCACATTGGTGCGGCCCATTTGATGTATTTGAAGCCCACATGATGCAGCCCACTTGATGTATTTGAGGCCCATGGGTTGTGGCCCATTGTGATGTATTTGAAGCCCATGGGCGAGGCCCGATGTGATGTATGTGTGGCCATTACGTTGCGTATGAATCCCTTATGTGGGCCACTCCTTGGGAGCAATGTTAGATAGATGTCTATATTGATGGGCAATGATGGTTAGATGTCCTCATTGTAACCTTTTCTTAGGCTATGTTAAGCCCATTCTTGGCAATTCCAATTGACATGACCGATTTGTAGATTCTGATTATCGATCGATTTCAATTATCGTGGCCAATTGTCGATGCCGGTTATTGATACCGATTATGAGTATGTGACAGTATAGCATCACGATACATGATCATACGCATCATCTGCATGTTTGTTATGAGATGTAGTTGACCATTGCATATGACATTGACATGTTGTTATGAGACTCTCTGATAGGCGGAGATTATCTCACATGAGTACATGGTATGCGCAGGATTGATACATGACTGAATTGTATGACTCATGTATCTTATATTGTGTCTGATTACTGTACGCCCTAGCGACATCAGGGTTGTAGCCTCCATAGGTATTTTGTGGATGGCCAGATGGGACACCAGAAATCTGTTTTACATGGGGTGCTGTAGATATCCCTGGGTGAAAGTTCCTAAACCCTCTTAGTTCTAGAGGTTCCCCCAATGTCTAGACCGAATTGATGCATGAGTGCATGAAGGTCGTATACTATTAGGCTGCGTCTCCCATTGTGTCGTGGTTGGTTAGAAGGGGGTACAGCCTTACCTTCCCAAGAGGAGGGGGGAATGCTAAGTCGAGTCTGACCAGCTCAAGGAATGGGTCTGCTATCGATGTGTCGGGCTTGATATTGGTAGACGGATAGTGAGGTCTCTTTCACTCACCTTGTTGCACGCGATGAGGCGACAACCTGGTTTGGAGTGTAATAGACCTCGGTGATTTCTCAGAGAAGAACTATACTGATATGTGGACTTACTGAGTAGAAGTTACATATTCATGCATTCATTTCATTCACTATCCACTCAAGCTAGCGGTGCGCAATTAATTGTTGTGTACCTTTGCATGGCCAGGATTTTCATTGGGTGCGCAACTAATCTGAGATCAAGAGTTTACCACATTGAGTTTGACTATCCAAATTTAGGTATGGGATTGGTTTGGATCGAAGTCCCTAGTGGTGGACCTCGTAGCCTGTGATATTACGTATTATCATCTCGACTTTACACTCTAGCTTGGTCATTTCATTTGCATCACATATTGCATTGCATCCTCAACACATAGTATTTATCTTACTATCTTCGCATTGCATAACTGATCTGCATCACTTCCTCAGTATACGATATTATTTTTATTATCTTTCTGCGTCGCATAGCCTGGATAAGACTGATGGTATTTATGGGCTTATCAGTATGTTTTTACTCTAATATTGTATGAATTATGAGCTTGTCAGTATTTTCACTGACTCTAATTATTCTGATATTGCTTACTTGGCACTTACCTTGTGCACACACTTTCACCACCCACTAAGCTTTCCATAAGCTTATGCACGATAGATGTATGCAAGTGGCATTAGGTTGCAGCAGCTTTGAGCTTGGAGCATGTAGCAGACCTCCGGATGTTTAATTTTTGATATATGTATTTCCCTTTCAGCATTGCATTCAAATGATTATATTAGTGGATATGTGATGATGATGTTGCCTTTGTGATTTGGGTAATCTCGTGGTTATACTTCTAACAAGATAAATGTACGTTGGGAAAATCCTCCTTGTAGGATCCCAGGATTGAAATCTGGCGTATGGGCGCTGGGAGCCGAGAATGGGATACTACAGAGGCTGTCAGCACCAGATTCGGTGAACGGGATTCCTATGAGTTCGATCTCCGAGTTTGGGACGTGACAATAGGCCTTACTCAAGAGCTCAATACACATCACGATGGGCCTCTCACATGGGCCTAAGGTACATCACAATGGGCTCCATTTCTTGGCCCTCAATGCATCACAATGGGCCTCATCACATAGGTCTAATATACATCACATTGGGCCTCAAATAGGGGCTGAATACACATCACAATAGGCCTCAAATAAAGATTGCATATACATCACATTAGGCTTTGACAATCGAAATTAGCCTCGATAATTGTCTTATACAGTCGACCTCAACAATCGAATCAGCCTTATCAATCAGAATCAGCCTAGATAATTGAAATCAGCCTCATCAATCCGACTCAGCCTCGACAATCGGAATCGGCCTCATCAATTGATCTCGGCCTCGACAATCAGAATTGGCCTCTACACTTGGCCTCGATAATCGGAATCGGCCCTATCAATCGAAATTAGCCTTGACAATCGACCTCGACTAATAAAATTGGCGAGAATGGGCTTAACAAGGCTTAAGGGAAGGTCACAATGTGGACATTTAGCCATCATCACCCGTCAATATGGACTTTTAACTATCATTGCTCCCAAGGAGTGGCCCACATAGAGCCAAATGTAAAGTGGGTCCATGGCCCCACACAAGGGCCTAATATACGTCGTCATGGGCCTCACTCGTGGGCCACATATGCATCACATTCAGCCTCACCCATGGGCCTTAAATACATCATAATGGACCTTGCCCATGAGCCTCAAATACATCACAATGGGCCACAACCCATGGGACTTCAAATATACAATATGTAGGGCCTTGCACTTGGGTTTTAAATACATCACATGTGGGCCCTACACATGGGTCAAAAATACATCACAATGGGCTTCATCATATGGGTTGGGAATACATCACAATAGGCCTTACCAAATGGGGCGAAAATACATCACAATGGGCCTTACCAAATGGGCCGAAAATATATCACAATGGATCTTGCCCATGGGCCTGAAATATATCACATTGGGCCTTTCCCATAGGCCTCAAACACATCACATTGGGCCTTGCCCATGGGCCTCGAATATGTCACATTGGGCCTTTCCCATGGGCCTCGAATACATCAGATTGGGCCTTGCCCACGGGCCTCAAATACATCACATTGGGCCTTGCCCATGGGCCTCGAATACATCACATTGGGCCTTGCCCATGGGCCTCGAATACATCACATTGGGCCTTTCCCATGGGCCTCGATTACATCATTATAGGCAGCTCAAATGGGTCTAATACACATCGTTATGGGCCACATCACATGGGTCTAATACATGTCACTATGGGCCGCATCACATGGGCCTAATACACGTCACTATGGGCTGCTCAAATGGGCCATAAATACATCATGTCAGGCTTCATTTATGACTTTATAAACATCACCATATGGGGTCTACGGACTAGATAGTGCTAATGAGACACGTACATCACGCCGGGGCCACGAAGAAGGACGGGGTACATACAACGCATCACAAGGTGCGCCCCTCCCATCCAGTAAACAAGCGGCATGGATATATATCATCTAGGTGGTCCCCCATTGTCTAGAACACTGGACGGTGTGGATGGATATAAAACACATGAATCAAGGTAGGCCGCACCGTCCCTCGTTTGGACGATGTGGACATATAATATATCAAGGTGGGACCCACCGTCCATGAGTTGGACAGTGGATGCAACACACAACACATATATATGGTGGGCCCTACACCCCAGGACAGTTAGGATGTAACACACATCTCATGCAGGGACCCACGGAGCTTACAGACATCAATACAATAGCAGCTGTAATTGCTGGGGATCCATATGGATGGATGATGTTTGATAAAAACCAATGCATCTAGGTATGTCCCACCTGGACAACCTACACGTCAGTAGGTGGGCCCCACCCTCACACATACAGCACGTGTGAGTTGGGTCCCACACCCTACAAAAATAGATAGATGGAATTTATAAAACACATACATTACAGTAGGGTTCACCATTTTCAAACGGATGGACGACAATAATAATACACATACGTCATGGTTGGCCTATGGACGGTGGATGCAATCACATCATCAAGGTGGTGCCATGTGGTGGCCCACTAATATATGTGTTTTCTCTTCATCCAGATGGACGGGCAGTATAAAATACATACATCAGGGGTGACCCTGCACGTTGCAGGTGGGTCCCATCTAGATGGACGGACAGTGTGAATAAAGTACACGCATCATGTTGGGTTCATGCAAATGGACGGTGTGGATCAAACCCACATAACTTACTGATGTCAACCAACAATGGGACCCACCATCCCATCAGCTGGTTCCAGTGATGAACGGTTGGATGAAAAATAAAAACATAATGTCGTGGGTCCCACCATCCCATCTGCTGGACAGTGAGGACACCACACAGGCTAGGTGGATCTCACTGTCCAGACCGTGGACAGTGAGGATATAACAAATACGTCATGGTCAGACCTACAAAACTACTGACGTGAATATAGCAATGGGTCCTACATGTGTGGATGAAACATATATATCAGGTAGGTCCCACACATGTGGCCCTGATGTATATCAAGATGATATTTGTATTTCACTCACCCATCCAAGCGTCCTGGATGTCCAACGGACGTACAACCTGGATGGGATCACAACTACAAGGTGGTCCCATGACCACGTGGATAGTGTTGGTGCATACACACGTCCAGGGATTGGACAGTGTGGACAGGAACATTCATCAATGTGGGTCACACAGTATGTATGGCATGGATCAAGTAGGCCACACCCATCACAAGAGAGAGAAAGAGGGAGAAAAGTGAGCTAGAGAGACCCCGCCACTATGGGCCCCTCTCTACATTGCATACATCAAGATGGGTCACACATATGTGGGCTCTCAAATCACAAAAATCAATAAATAAAAACACCCACCTTTGATCTCCTCTTCCTTCTTCTACCTATAGCCTTTAAAGCTCTAAGGGAACAATTTCAACGGTCTAGATGATCTTTGGATGGTGGAGATGGGAGATAGAAAGTGGACTACACAAAGCTCTCTCCCATGGAGCTTTCTTGGACATGGGTTGCTCCCATGGGAGTTACTTGGATTGAGAGAGAGAGAGAGAGAGAGAGAGAGAGAGAGAGAGAGAGGAGTGGTGAGGTGGAGTGATGGGATGAGAGTGAGTGATGGAGTGATGTGAAGTGATGGATGGGTGTACTTCTGTAAGGGAGAGAGTTGACTTTAGGTAAGGTTGTGTAAGAGAGGGATGGGGTTAAGTTGCTTGTACTTGATTGATGGATTGATGTGACGTTTTGTAGAGATTGTCTCAAAATTGCAACGCATGGTGTTTTCCTTTAACTGAAAGCGAGCCCACTTCTCCTGGCTCGGGTATCGCCTTGGCGTGCGAGATGCAGTACAGGAATCGCAGCGATGGCGCGGTCATACTGGTATAAGTTTTGGGTTGAGCTGACTTTAGAATACGAGATACGACTCAGGGTCGCGCGCAACTGCCTATTGCAGGTCGCGAGTCGCCGGAATTCGACCAGGCTAACCGCGGAAGCCTACGAAATAGTACAGGCTAGGATACGGGCCTTACATATATCATCATACTTTAGAGTTTGTAAAATGTTTACCATTCAGATATATATGTATTTCAGTCTTCCGCTTGTTAAATTTAATTATATCTAGAGTATGTTATGTTGTTTTAGTAGAATCTCACTCGTGTTTAAGGCATTGATATGGATAATATTTAAACATCATTATCCATGTTGCATAAGTGATGGACTAGATCTCGGGAGTAGAGCTTTCTTTGACCCTCAAAATTCAGGGCATTATAAAGCATAATCAAACAAGTGCTTGAAGACAAGTTTGCTTACTGGTTCGATTTCCCTACTCCACTCCCGATGGACACACTCAACCCACAAGTATATCGAATTTCACAATTGAAGGTTTTAAATCAAGTTTACCTCTAACCTTTGTAATCCTACGTAAGATCGGCTCTCGCAAGAGACTCTATGTGGTTTTCTATAGTCTTTACATGAACCTCAGTCCTACACAAGAACCTATTGGCGTACATTTCATTCGGAGGCTATCGCTTGAGACTTTAATTGATTTTCTATCGTCTAACTAACAACCTCAATCCTATTCCAAAGACTTACATTTACTCCCACTAGAGACTCTGACGGAAACTTATACGTACACATCCTTGTTTAGTGAATTCAGATATACACAAGAGCCTAGGTCCTACTTAAGTTCCTATTGAGTTTGGGTTACAAACTCTTACCCTTAATTCTACAAGAAAGAGAGTATAGACTCCTTTAATGACACTTATTTGTTGGATTGAGAACCTATTGTGGCTTCATCTCGAGTTGCTTGATCGATGGTCTTTAATGCTTTAATCAGATCCCATTTACTCCCCTGATCATGATGATAATGTGTTGTCAATGCTTCATTTCAAGATCAACCACCTTACATGTGATGCTTCTTTGAAGTAACTAAGGTGATGGGAGGTTGGCTATAATCTCTTACAACTAATAAAAAGTTCTAATACCTAGAGAATTCATTGTCAGCTTGATTGATGCTCTCTAATGCTTCAATCTACTCCCATTTTCTTAATCGATGCTCTTTAATGCTTGATCGATGCTCTCTAATGCTTCTATCAGCTCCCATTTACTCCCCCGATCATGATGCTGATGCGTTGTCAATTTTTTGTTTTAGGATCAACCAACTTATATGTGATGCTCTTTTGAGGTAACCAAGGTAATGGGAGGTTGGGTATAATCTCTTACAACTAATGAAAAGTTGTAATACCTAGAGGATTCTACAAGATGAGTGTTCTAAAGGTTTTAGACAAGGATTTAACTATTAATTTAAGTCTAATCTCTAGAGAAATTGTGGAGTTCAAGGACATTTTCAAGGTGTAGGTTAAAATCCTCATTAGAGTGTTAATATTAACGAAGATATCTTAAAACTCCTTTGTTTAGAAGCTTGGGATGAGGGATATGATAATGGAATCACTTAAGCTTCTATTACACTAAAAATTCATCCAAATGTCCAAGGATCAAATGCCCTTTATAAGAAGTTGAAGCTCCAACAGTAAAAAAAAATGAGCAGGTACGGCTTGGTCGATGGCATCGAGCGCCTTCAATGACATAGAGAAAATCATATTTCTAGGTGAATTGTTGCTGGAGACTTTTAACACTGTTATCTAATGTCATCAAGTGGACTTTGATGACAGCGAGGGGACCCTTCGATGGGTCCTCAATGCCATCAAGTATATCTAATAAAAGATTACTTTTCTAGATAGATTTGAGTTACCTACTTGATTCCATCAACAGGATTTTTGATGCCAACGTAGACCTCTCGAAGACTAATCAAAGAGATCGAGCATCACTCGAAAGATTGTTGTTTTGGCTATACGATTTCATAACAGTTTTTCACTTCTATTAGCCTTATTTGTCATGTTCCAATTAAGCTTATAGGGCTAAGGGATGATTAATAAGATTTACTTATAATGCTAAGAATCATCTTGAGGTTAAAAAGGTTATTTTAGGTTAAGGGTTAGGATTACCAAGGAATAACATTTACCTGTTCTTTGCTCCTTAATGCTCATGTTTGAAATTGCGGTAGAACCATTGTTTACTGAAGTATGGATATATGACCAAATGTCCTAAGGGGGGGGGGGGGGGGGGGGGGGGGGTGAATAGGACTTTTAAAATTATAACCATTCTTAACTGAAAATTTTACTAATTTTAATAAGAGTTAAGAAGACATAAGAATAATGACAAATAAACTACTGCATTCCATCAAAAATATATTGTGCATAATTTAAGCATTCAATCTCTCTCTCTCTCTCTCTCTCTCTCTCTCTCTCTCTCTCTCTCTCTCTCTCTCTCTCTCTCTCTCTCTATATATATATATATATATATATATATATATATATATATATATATAGGCACGAATAATCATCATAAACATAAAAATATATAGTGGTTCAGCTATGTGCCTACTCCACTCCCGGTTGACTCACTCCCCCTTGGAGTGTGCCAAATTTCACTATTGAATGGTTTTAAATCAGGTTAACCATTAACCTTCACAACCTACACAAGGTTAAGGATCCTACACGAGGCAACCTTAAATGCCTACACAAGGCAACAAGTCTTATACAAAGACATAACAAGGAGCCTATACAAGGCAACCTATGCCTACACAAGGCAATCAATGCGTACATAAGGCGAAGCCTATACAAGGCAAAGTCTACACAAGGATAACAAGTCCTATACAAGGACAACATATTCTCTCGTCAGACACCTATGAAGGTCTTAATATGTTAACCACTGAATATCAATCCTACACAAGGAAGGATCATCAGGGTTGCTGGACTCTAATGACTTGTAAGCAGGTGAGTCCCATTGATTAGCACATGTTGAAGGTGACTTCCTTATTGATAAAATGTCTTTAGCTCCCTTAATCTGCAACTGTTGTAAATGCTCCAATATAGGTCTTTTGGTGTTAGGTCAGCATATTCTAATGAATCTTTTCTATTAAATGTTGATCATTAAGTGAGGGAGAGATTCCATAATATAATCCATTCAAAGGATTTTAGCTTACTATTTTACCATTAAGTTGCTGAAAGATTCCTTGAATGGTAGAGTTCATTCTTCAATCCAATCCTTTTGATTTCACAATGATTGTATTTAAGAAGGGGTTGAAAGATGAACTCCCATGAGAAAAGAGATTTAAGAATGAGGGTAGATCAATCGTATTAATGACTCTCTTAAATCTCACTCTATTTCTCACACCGAAACCTAAGGAGAGAGCCTCTTTAAATTAGCAATAAAGTTCAAACGGTAAAAAAAATGAGGAGAAATTTGTTTGTGTTCGATGTCATCAAAGTTTCCTTTAATGACTCGAACAAACTCCGATGTTATAGAGTTTTTCTTACCAGGAGAACTTGAGGTTTGCTTGGAGAATTATGGAATTTAAACATCGATGTCATCGAAACTACATTGATATCATCGAAGTTTGAATTTCGATGACATCGAATAATTTTTTATTTTTCTTCACAAACTCTCTAGACAGATTGGTCCCAATTTCGATGACATCGAACATTTCTTAATGTCAGACAGACCACTCGACCAGTCGAGTAGTGATCTTATCTTATTGCATCAGAAATTTTGAAATGATGTTGGTCTTTCGACCAATCGAGCTGACCACTTGTCCAGTCGAGTGAATAGTTTTTTTGCCTATAAATTGAGGATGATTTTTAGATTTTTTCAATTCATTCAAAGTTATTCAAGTCACAACTCTGAGAAACTTGTCCCCACATTCGAGAAGCTAATTGGTTAGTATTTAAGATTCTTTAAATAACTTTTTTACATTTGATTTTGTGATCTCTATTCAATTTTATTTCTTCTGAAAATGGAATATTGATTTTACCCTTTTTGAGATCAAAATCAAATCGAACTAGCCCAAGTTGATTTAATCTAAAAATCATTTAGACCTAAGAACCCTTTCATATGTGAGATTAGACATTGAACATCTACATCAAACTGGTTCTACTAGGTTTCATCAGAAGAAGAATCTTCAGATAAGTATGTTTCAATTTTCTGTATTTAGTTTGTAATATTTTCAGAAAATCTTTCATTTTTGGTTTTGATTGAAATAGCTAGAATATCTCAGTGAGTAGGGTTTTTAATTGTGGTAGCCCTTTGAAAACACAATTGTGAAGGTTTTTGGTGAACCTTGGAAAACGTATTTCATAGTGAAAGCCAATATCCCGTGGGTGAGGATATTAGGAGTGGAATAGTTGTGTGAATGTTTTCTAATAGTTGGTGTACACATAAGCGAACCACTATAATTGCTGGAGTTGTGATGAATGTTTATTATTGTGCATGTGTGGTGAATGATTGTAATTTATTTTCTGCACATGTGGTGAATGTTGTAATAGCAATAGATATTTATTTCTTTTTTATTCTTTATTCTTCTGTATTGGTTTGGGACTTTGATACACAGACCGTTCTAGAAATCTGGTTGTCGTACTATAAGCCATTTGTTTTTAGTGTAAAGTTATCCTTAGAACAACATCTTTATCAACCTCTCAATACTTGCACATAATAGCTCATTTATTTGGATTAATTTCCTGAGCTAGCCGATCTATGCTTATATCATGTTAAAATATGATAGCCTTTCAATTACTAGCCCACCGCCATTTGATGGCTCCAATTATGCCTACTAGAAAGCCAGGATTTGAACTTTCTTGAGATCTATTGATGAAAATGTGTGTCAATCCACAGTAACTAGGTGGAACCCACTTACCATTGAAGTTCTAGGCATTGATGGTATTAAAACTCTTAAGGTTGCACCTTATACTACTTGGACCACTCTTCAGAAAAATGAGGGCAGTGTCAATGCTAAGGCTTTAAATGCAATTACTTACGCACTATCACCAGATGAATTTAAAAGGATTATATCTTGTGATACTGCAAAACAAGCCTGAGATATCCTTGAAATGACACACGAGGGTACGACTACTGTCAAGAAATCTAAATTGCAAATCCTCACCACTAGGTTTGAGAAAATACGTATGGAAGAAAGTGAAACATTCATGGACTTCTATACTAAGTTAAATGACATAGTTAACTCACTGTGAGGTCTTTGATCTAGCATCTCAGAAAGTAAAGTCTATGCAAAGATACTGCGCTCATTACCTGAAAGGTTCAATTCAAAAGTCACTACCATTCAGGAACTTTGTGATACAGATAATATGCAGGTTAAACTACTTGTTGGTTCTTTACAAACCTACGAATTAAATTTTAAGGCTCCCAAAGGTAAATCCAAAGCTCTAAAATCTTCTAAAAGTATTTCTCATAATTCTTCTGATTGCGAAAACTCAAAGGATGATATGGCACTTTTAACCAAGAAGTTTTATAAAAATTTTAAAAGTAAAAAGAGAGTGGTTTTTCAAAAAACCTCTGAGAAGAAAAAAGGTAGATCTAAAACTTGAAAATCTCATAAAGAAAGCCAATGCTTCAACTGCCACGAATATGGGCATTTAGCAAACAAATGTCCTAAGAAGGACAACTCTAAAAAGAAAGGTATGTTGGCTACTTGGGATGAATCTTCCTGCTCTGAAGTCTCTTCTGAGTTAGAAGATTCTGAAGCCGAGTCGACTAATGATGTTAAAGCCCTAATGACTCTAGCCAAGTTCACTTTCTCAGATAATGATGAATCCACCAACAAAGAAAATTTGAGTAGTGATCATGAAAATGAAGAAGGCCTTCAAGATGCTTATGATGCCCTATACAAGGAAAGTTGCAAAATAGTTGTAAAGTTAAAACTTCAAAAAGAAAAACTTTCAAAACTAATAGAGAATTTTAATTATTTAGTCTTAGAAAAATCACACTTTTCAGATTGCTTGGAAAAAACTAACTGCGCCTTACATTTCAAAACATCCCAAGTTGAAAATTTAAAATTTAAAAATGAAAGGCGAAAACTAGAAGTTTCTTCACTTTTGAGTTTGAAGGACACATGGAGGTATGCCCAAGGTGATCCTAAATTAGAAAAACTTTTATCCGAATCCAAAAAATGTGGTGATCGATCTAGATTGGGCTATCAAAAAAGTATTCCTCCCAAATATAAGAATACTCCACCTAAATTTTCTAAAGAGGAGTCTTCTAACTTAAAAGGAAAAAGTCTAAATCAAAATAATTCTAAATATACTAAAACTTTTCAGACTTTAAAGCCTAGAAGCAATCATATGAACTATAGAAATCAAAATCATAAATCTTTGGCTAAAAATATTATACATCTACTTAAAGAGCTTCTAAAATCCAACTCGAATGGTAGAATATATAACAAGTACAAGTATCAAAAATCCAACAATGTTCCAAAACCCAAAACTATATTGAAATGGGTCCCTAAGGTATCTTGTTTGACTGCACACACTGCTTTCAAGGCTTCAAGTCAATCAAAGTGGTACCTAGACAGTGGATGCTCTAGACATATGATAAGTGACAAAGGTCTATTCACTAGTCTTAAAGACATAACTGATGGTTCAGTCACATTCGGTGATGGTATCAACTACAGAATTGTTGGCTAAGGTACGGTTTAACTCTTTAACCTCACTTTTTTTGAGAATGTTTTATATGCAGAAGGTTTAAAATATAATCTATTAAGCATCTCTCAAATATGTGAAAATAATCATAATGTAAAATTTACCAAGGGTGTGAAATTTTGAATAAGAATGGTTCTGTAATATTAACTGGTCGTAGAACTTTTAGAACTACTACATAGTCAGTGATTCTAGCTCATCTACGCTATCGTGTTATATTGTCCAACCCGATGAGACCAAATTATGGCATAAGCGCCTAAGACATGTACACTACCGTAACTTGTATAGATTGAGCAAAAGTGAATTGGTAAGAGGTCTACCCAAAGTAAAGAAAGTGGATAAAATATGTGGTGAGTGCCAGATTGGTAAACAAACTAGGAGTGCTCACAAAAAGGTGAACTTCAATGCCACATCTAAACCACTCAAACTTTCCCATATGGATCTTATTGGACTAATTAGAATGGAGAGTCGAGGTGGTAAAAAGTATATTCTGGTCATTATAGATGACTTTACCAGGTATTCTTAGGTAGTCTTCTTAAGAGAGAAATAAGAAACTCTCAGTGAAGTAAAAAGGGTCCTTAAACATATCTAAACTGAAAAAGAATCACAAATTACTAAGATCCATAGTGATCATAGTTCTGAGTTTGACAATAGCAGTTTTGAAAAATTTTGTAGTGATTAGGGAATATCACATGAATTTTCTGCTCCTAAGACGCATCAACAGAATATGGTTGTTGAAAGAAAAAATCGTATACTTCAAGAGATAGCTAATGTTATGTTAAATAGCATGAATCTTCCTAAAAATCTTTGGGCTGAAGCTATTAACACTGCTTGTTATATTATTTGTCGTGTATCTACTAGAAAATTGAATAATAAGACTGCATATGAACTATGGTTCAATAAGAAGCCAACAGTCAAATATTTTCGAGTTTTGGGTAGCAAATGCTATATTTTACGTGACCGAAAAGTGTTAAGAAAATTCGACACTAAAAGTGACGAAGGTATTTTCCTTGGATATGCTCTAAATAGTCAAGTGTATTGTGTTCTCAATAAAAGGACCGGTATAATTCAGGAATCCATTAAACTTGTCATAGATGATCATTTAAATACATCAACCACTAGTTCAGAAGATGATGAAGTCTCATTAATTGATAAATCGGACTCTTCATCTAGTCAAAATAATGACACTAAACTATGATTAGTTTAAGACCGTCCAACTGATCAAATACTTAGGAATCCTCTCATTGGAGTACGCACTCATAAACAACTTGAAAACATATGTAACTATGTGTGCATCACTTCCCAGACTGAGCCGGCCAATGTAAAAGAAGCACTTGCTGATAAAAATTGGATTATAGACATGTAAGATGAACTTAATCAATTTATTCAAAATGATGTATGGCATTTGGTTCCTAAACCTAATGATAAACATATAATTGGAACCAAGTGGATCTTTTAAAATAAGTCTGATGAATTAGGTAACATTATATGAAATAAGGCGAGACTGTTTGTACAAGGGTACACTCAAATAGAAGGCATCGAATATGATGAAACCTTTGCCCCAATAGCTTGTCTTGAATTTATTAGACAGTTCATATCCATTGCTTGTTATAAAAATTTAAAAATCTATCAAATGGATGTTAAGAGTGCTTTCTTAAATGGTGATCTACATGAGGAGGTATATGTAGAACAACCTAAAGGTTTTGAAGACCCTAAATATCTTAACCATGTTTTTCATCTAAAAAAGGCACTCTATGGTTTAAAACAAGCTCCCAGGGCATGGTACGAAAAGTTGACTAAGTTTCTACTAAGTCATAACTTTGTAATGGGGAGTGTTAATAAGATACAGTTTGTAAAGAAATACAATAATCACATTTTAATAGTGCAAATATATGTTGTTGACATTATCTATGGATCTTCTTGTGCCAACATGTCTGTTGAGTTTGTAGAATTAATGAAGTCCAAGTTTGAAATGAGCATGGTAGGAGAATTAAACTATTTTCTAAGTCTATAAGTGAAACAACTTGATGAGATATTTATCTCTCAAACCAAGTATGCTCTAAACTTGGTAAAAAAAATTGGATTTGAGAGCGGTAAGTGTTAGATCCTCATCCTGGTATTCATTCTATTCCCTTAGGTCATGCGGTCATACTAGTCGAATTCTGGCGACCAGCGACCTGTGGATTTCATTTGCGATACCCCTTCAGTTCAGTCATATAGACCCGACCCTTTTTTACTCGAGACCTATGTCATCACTGTAGTTCCAACCCCACGTCTCGTGCATTCATTCGAGTTCTAGATCATGAGATATGGGGCATGCACCACGATGGACCATCTAGTATGATTGTGTGTGCATGTTCCCCAAGGTGCCCACTCTATTGCACGTTTTCCCACTACCTACACCCTACAAGCTACCCTAGTCTACACTATCTATACCTAGCCTACCTAGAGCCTAGAAACTCATGATGAGTTTTCTTCCTCAAAACCCATTATTGCTTCTCTAAACAAGAAAATCCATCATTATTTTTCTTTCTAAGATCTTACATGGCAATCATGACTCCTCTACAACTACTTTTCTCTCTCCTTTCTCTCTCATTTTCTCTTCTTTATTTCTTTTCTAGCCTTGGATGTCTATCCCATCTTCCCTCCATTCCAGCCCCTTCTCTTCCTTATTTCCCCTCCATCTCACCATTACAATCCCATCTTGGCCATAGATTCATAGCCCTTAAAGCTTGAGGTACATGGTGATGGTAGAAGCTTGAAGATCTACGAGGTGGGTGCTCTCCTAGAATAGAAATTCTGATTTCCTTGCTTAGATCTTCTTCTTTCTATTAAGAGGGAGGTGTAGGACCCACCAATCAATGGTGGGGATCCTACATTATCCCATGTGTGTGGTCAACAGCCCACCATGTACATGCATGATTCATGCATGGGGCCATTCTCTATGGGCCCATCATGGTAGTTTTCTTAATATCTTGGCATGATTGGTCATTCAGACCCTAGATCCCTGGTGGGGGTAGCATCCCCACCTTAGTTTTTGATTCTAGACCCATGCATGTTTAAGATCCAAGATGTACTTGTTAATGTATGCATGATGTATGGTTGTGATTAATTTTGAAGGTCTCATAGTGGTGGAGCCCTTCTTATGGCAAGATCTTTGTTTTCCTCTTGTAGATAACCTCTGATCATGTGTGTATGGCCCACCTTGTGGACCAACAAAAATCCAGACCATACATGGAGGTTGGACGTTTATGACAGTCCACCTTGGACATGTGGCCCCCAAAAATCCACCTAAGGGCATATGTAAGGGGTTTTTGTTATTGGGGAAGGTCTGGATGTTTGTGGGGTCCACTAGGATGGTCTATCCCATGATTTTTTAGGATTAAATCCCAGTTTAAATAATGTTTATATTTAATTCTTTTCAGTTATATGTGGCTGTCCAGAACTATCTAGACAGATTTTTGGGTCAAATTTAGGCCAAATTTTGGGACTTTTTATGGGGAGTTTTGTACTGGGTAATATATGAATTTTGAAGGTGTATGTCCCACCTATAAGCATGCAAAATTTTAGCCTCAACTGATCTCATTTGGATCTCCAAAAGAGTGGGCCAATATGGTTATGTTGCTGGATTTTTTTGCTGTAAATTCCAACAACATTGTCTCACATAAAACCATAATTTAAAAATATTTTTCTCTAATGGTAGGCCATATTTATGGACTTTCACTTGTTGTATACATGATGAGGGACCTTGGCCCTAAAATTTCATATTTTTAGAGGCCTTGGACTCGCTTCATTGGAGTGCCCAAAGTTAGTACAACAACATACATTGCTGGAATTTTCTACTACCTTGTTGTCCTCTTGAGTTGTAGCTGATTTTGTACCCCAGCCTATCTGGACTTGTGTATGTTTAGTAGGGCCCACCTTTGATGTACCTGAGGTCCATGTGGACCATGTATGTGGGGCCAACCAGCTAGACCAGTGTCCCCTACTGGACGTCCAACATGGTGGACATCCAGCAAGGTGAACCGTCCATGGGCTGGCCCACCATGATGTATGTTTTGTGTCCATGTTGTTTCCCTACTCTGTGGTGGTCCACGTGGAGTGTGGGACCACCCCAGGTGGACATCCCATGTGGGGCCACCTCAGGGATGTGTGGAGCCTACTTTGAATCATGTATAGGCTAGGATGCCCAGGCCATGGGCTGCTTTTGGGCCTGCAGCCCACTAGCAGGCCCACCTATTTTGTGTGTACCACCCTCTTTCTCCATATATGGGGCCCCCTTGTAAATAATGTTGGCCCTTATGGAAATATTTTCCACATGTTTTAATAAGTATCGACCATGGTGGGTATGCGAGGTTTCAGTTCAGTTCATATATTAAATAAGATGGCATCATGTATTGTTGTGAATGCCTTGTTGTTTTTAAACTACGTTGGACTAAGGTGGCAGTGTGTAATCTTAAGGAGAATTCACACTGAGCGGGCCACTCATTCATCATATATCCAACTGTATAGAGAATGCAGGTTTAGGTGAGGATAGCTATGGAATAGGTCCCGATGCCATATCTGGAGGATTGGAGGAGGAATATTTTGAGGAGGAGCTGTGCTAGGAGGCGACGGAGTACTATGGGCTCAACCAGTAGCTATAGTTATTTCTTTTCCAGTTTAACTCTGATAAAGTTGAAACTTATGGGTTTTGTACTTAAGGTCCCCAGCTGAGTGGACCAGGATCTTGATATTTTCAGTTAAGCGATGGTTTTCTACGCTTGGTTTATGTTATCACACTCTTATTATGATAAATTGTTATTTACATGTTTAGTTAACAGTCGGGTTTTCAGGAAACAAGTTTTATACTTGGGTTCTGAAAACCAGGGCATTACACAAGGTCTAACACATTGGGAGTGAGGTCCAACCACCATGGATTAGCCATGTAGGAGACCGACTTTAAACATGACATGTAGCCCATAGAATTACCTATAAATATTCCTTAAAAGGCTGCATTTGGGGAGGTTTTAAGAAATATTTAGAGGATTTTTCCCAAATATCACATGAGATGGTGCATCCCTCTAAGTTTTCCGTAAGATGCATGCTGAGTGTCAAATATTTCATATTTCATCCTGTTTATATCTTGGTTTTATAAACCTGATAATGCTTAATGGGTATATTTTATATGTGTTTGTATTGTGAGGTGAATCTGAGAGCTTGGAATGAAACGAATGTTAAAGGCATGGATTTGATGCTCAAGAATCACCAAGGAATGGAATGGATCTTACAAAACCAATATTGAAGATCTCAAGACACCAAGACTCAAGGAAACCAAGTGGAGAATTAAGGAAGTCACAAGTGCAAAGTGCAGAAAAAATAGAAACTGTTGAACTCATTATTGATGACATCGAACACCCATCGATCCCATCAAAGTAAGTGTTTGATGCCATCGAAGCCTGCTTGATTGCATCAAGATTTATAGGAATTTCAAGTTTTCTTGCTTGACTAATTGGCACGATTCTTTGATCCATCGAAGACCAGTTCGATTGCATCGAAACATGTTTGATGGCATTGAGAATTTTGAGGACTATGGAATAGCTCGCTAGACAGTTTCTGGACATTTTTCGAGTCATTGAAGGCCCTTCGATGCAATCGAAGGTGTGTCTTCGATGCCATCAAAGGTCAGTCAATGACAACGATAACTTATGCAGTGCGAAACAGCGCGACTTCTGAATTTGATTCAAATTGGGAATCCACGTTTGATGACATCGAAGGTTGTTCGATGTAGTCAAAGGTGTTACACAAAGTGCGTAAATTTGAGATGGTTTTCAAAGTCAGCCAAGCGAAGCTTAAAAATATGGGTTCTTTAAGGAGTTCTAGGGGGAATTAGGGTTCAAGGAGGAGAGAAAAATGGTGGAGAAACTTCCCAAGAGTTTTTCTTCTTCCTTAATTTATTTTTTATATTTTTTTTAAGGATTTTTAGTCTTAATCATATCTATGGTTTATTAAATCTCTTAGTTAGGGCCAAGAGTTGAAGCTTCTAGTTTGTTTGGATGTTTATCTTGCTTTAATTCAGGTTTATGTTGAACTTCATTAATTTCTATTTTGAATTAACGAATATTTTTAGTTTTCTATGATTTATTATGATTCAAATTACAATAGATGCTGCGATGGCTTTGAATATCTACTTATCTATTTTAATATTATTGAGATTATTGAAATTCGTGATTCACCATCATCTCCTGGGCATGTTGGATGGTTGAATTATCTTCTAATCATCACGATGGTTCTTCATGTGTGAACTAGTTCAATGAGAAGTTCAAATTGTGCTTCAATTATTTTATCTTCCAACTGGATAAGATAGGACTCCAATTCCAGTTGTGTTTGTTGAATCAAGTGAGGTAGCATCTTGACTGCTACAAGTAAATCCTTAGATCTAGTTTCCTCTTTTAAATTGATAATTCTTTCACAATTATTCTTAAGTATTCCAAATTTTAGTTTAGATCTCATTCTAGTTTTAGTTTTAGTTATTTTCAGAATACGTATAAGTTAAGTCCCTGTGGATTCGACCTTGTTCTCACCAAGTTATTACAACATCGTGACCCTGCACTTGGGTTTGCGAACAAGTTTTTGGTACCATTACCGGGGACTTCGGCTATATTTTTCTGAGATTAATTAGTATTAGAGTAGGTTAAGATTAAGGTTAACTTTGTTGTGTTTTTAGGTTAGGATTTTCTGAATTTGTTTTGAAAACTTTATTTTTTTATTTTGTAGAATCTTAACATAGCAACTCCAATCTGGTAACTTTTCTCCAACTCTCTTTTAATTTTATGTTTTATATTTTTTGTAGTTTTTAGTTTTCCTTTTCTTAGGTTTTAGTTGTTTAGAATTTGGGAGTTGTGAGTGTTTCATGCCCAAGTGGGTTTGTGATAACACTCTCCATCTCTTGAGTGAAGGATGATTAGTTGAAGGGTTCCCTATCCATCACCGAATTAAGCACCACTTGAGATCCTCTGAGTTAATTGAAGTCATAGCTACACAATAAACTCAACACCCGGTTGAGGAAGTCCAGGATGAGAATGAGGTGCATCATTCATCCCTGCCTCGTACTCTACAAGGTTATCTACAACCTATAGGGGTAAGTACACCTTCCTACATGATATTTCCATTAAATGCAAGAATTGTGGATGTTAAACCAGGAGTAATTCAACTCCTTTTCCTAAGTTTCATTGACTAAAATATGAAACTCCATACTTGCACATAAAAGAGTTTGATGAGATAATAACCACATTGCACTTTCCAAACAGGTCCGAGGACACAGTAAGACTGAATTTATTCTCATTCTCCTTAAAAGAAAAGGCTAAGTCGTGGTTACATTCCTCAAAACCACAGTCCATTGGCACATGGACAGAGATGACAGGGGAGTTCCTTAAAAAGTTCTTTCCATATAATAAAATAAATACCTTAAGGAAAGCAATCATGAATTTTACATAAAAAGAGGATGAGACCTTTTTCTAATGTTGGAAGCAATATAAGGATCTCACCAATTCATGTCCACAATATGGCTACGAAACGTGGTGGATAACAAGCTTTTTCTATGATGGATTAACTTCACCCATGTGCCAATTTGTGAAGATGATGTGTAATGGGGAATTCATGAACAAGGAGGTCGATGATGTGTGAGATTATTTTGATAAACTTACTGAAAATGCACAATCATGGGATACCTCCCTAAGACCGACCACTTTTAAGCCTGCTCAGCTAAAGGAATAAGGAGGAATCTATGTTCTGAAGGAAGAAGATGATATAAATGCAAGAGTGGCCAATCTCGCAAGGAAAGTTAAGGCCATGGAATTTATGACGGTGGAACCTATCAAACTCGATAAGGCTGGGGAAGTTATTTGTGGTATTTGTGCTTGCAACATATATATAACTAAAAATTGTCCTACTATTCCTACTTTTCAAGAGATATTGAATGAGTGATAAAATGCCTTAAACAACTACCAAAGAACTTTCAGTGGACCCACCTCGAATACATATAATTCCAGCTGGAAGAACCACCCAAATTTTAGTTGGATGAATGGACACATAGTTAAACCACAAGAGGCATCTATGTAACTCTTAAATCAAAGGAGAACTCAAGAGAATACAATTTAAAAATTCATGCAAAACTAAGAGCTATTCAATCAGAGTATAATGCAAGCATTCCAAGATTTCAAAAAAATAATAGGAATGTTTGCATCATCAATTCAAAGGATTGAGTCACACTTAATGTTCACAACCACAAGTGTAGGGTCGCGAAGTAGTAATAACTTGGTAAGATCGAGGTCTAATCCACAGGGACTAAACTTGTACGTATTATGAAAATAACTAGAACTAGAAAAAGATCTAAATTGAAATTTGAATAATTGAGAGTAATGGTGAATAATGTTAATTAAAACTTATGAATTTAAAGGTGGGAACTAGGGTGTCAAGGATCCACTTGTAGTTATCAAGATGCTACCTTACTTAATTCAAGAAACACAATTGGAATTGGAGTCTTATCCAAAGCAATTTAAATCAAATATAAACTTTTTATTGACTTAATTCTCAATGAAGGAGAATTGTAATAATTGGCAGGGATTCCATCACCCTACCATGCACAAGAGACGATGGTGAACAACGAGATTTACCAATCTCACTATCTCAAAATAGGAAAATAAGATATCCAAAGTTGTCACAGCATCTATTGTACTTTGAGTCATAATAAATAATAAAAAACTGAAAATATTCTCATAATATCAAATAAGAAATCAATGAATTTCAATAAGAACAATAATCAAAGAAAAATAAATATCCAAACACGCTACAAGCTTCACCTCTTAGCCCTAATTAAGAGGTTTAGCTAACCATAGACATGATTGAAAATAAATCTCTTAACAAAATATGAAAAATAAACTAGAGAAGAAGAAAAACTCTGGCGACTACTCCACCCTTTTGTATGCTCCTTGAGACCTTTCTAAACCATAGAAGATGCTTTGGAGCATCCGAGGGAGTCCAATTTCTAGTTGTGGAACTCCAACTTTCACACTGAGTTAGAAAAATCTAAAAAAATGCCTCAAATTTACGCACTTTGTTTGGTTTCCCAATTTAAACTTGAAATTTCAAAATATGCTTTTTGAGGACAATTTCATAAATATGTTTATTTTCAGGACAATTTCAAGATTCTTTTTCTTCACTTCAAATATTTCATTCTCTTCATTCCTCACTTGGTTTTCTTAGATCTTTGGCATGCGAATTTTTCATTAATGACTTTCAAATCTTCATTTAGTAATCTTTTAAGTATAAATCTTCCTTTTAGCATCAATTTCACCTTAAGCTCTCGAAATCACCCTACACATGAAAACATGCATAATTAAATCGACTAAGCACTATCATGTTTATAAAACTAAGGTATAAATAGGGAAAAATATGTAATATTTCATACTCAACACTTAACGATTGGGGAGAAAGGGACTTTTCTAGCCTAACCTGTCCCCAATCCAAAGCCATAATGTGAAATTAGTAACCCAAGCTCTTCTAATCAAATGGAGCAAGCTAAGTCTATCTCCACTCTTATAAGTGGAAAGGTAAATGAAAAAACTATTCCGGCTGAAAAGCCTAAGGACTTGAAAGTAGTTGAAAGTGATAGATCTAGCATTACCCACAAGAGGAAAAATCAGAATCTCAAAATAATCCGATTGCGTCATTCCCCCAACAGTTGATTGCACCAAAACCTCTATCTAACTCTCAAGATATTTTGGAGGTGCTTAAACAAGTGAAACTCAATATCCCTCTATTGGATGTCATTAAACAAATTCCTTCATATGCCAAATTCTTAAAAGATTTATGCACTACCAAAAGACGACAAAATATACAAAAATAAAAATAAAAATGTTATGACAAAAAAAGTGAGTGCCATCCTTAACCAACATGTGCCACAAAATACAAGGATCCTAGTAACCCAACGATCACTTGTGTAATTGGGAATCACTGGATTGAGCATGCACTTCTTAGCTTGGGGGTGAGTATTAATTTAATCCCTTTCTTGGTATATATACAAGTGGGTCTAGGTGAATTAAATTCCACCCAGACCACGTTACAACTTACTGATCGATCGGTTCCTGTACTGAGAGGGATGATTGAGGATGTGTTGGTCTAGGATGATAAATTCTATTATCCAGTAAATTTTATTATTTTGGATACATAACCCGTCATGGATGTGAGCACTAAAATTTATGTCATTCTCAGTCGCCTATTCCTAGCTACATCAAATTTCATAATTAATTATAGGAATGGAGTAAGGAATTTATCTTTTAGGAATATAACATTGAAGCTCAACATTTTTTAATAATATGAGCAAACATTCAGAGGATGTTGACGATATCCACGGCATTAACATGATCGATTCTTTCGTCGAAGATTGAGCACTTTTGACTCTATACTCAGACCCTTTAGAGACATGCTTGTCCCACTTTCCTGATTTAGATGATGACATGATTAGGGAGATGGATTCCTTACTTGATGTCGTATCAGTACTTGAAGTTAACCGGTGGAGATCACAATTTGAAACTTTACCCCAAACTGATGATGTGCCTCTACCATCTAGCCTCAAAGCACCGAAGCTTAACGTAAAACCATCACCTGTTGATCTTAAATATGTCTACTTAGGTCAAGATGAGACATACCCAGTGCTGATTTCTTCCCACCTTAAGAAAGAACTAGGGAGTGTATTTATTTATATTCTCATCGAGCATAAATGAGCCCTTGGATGGTCGATTGTGGATCTTAAGGAAATTGACCATTTGATTTGTACTCACTGCATTCATCTCGAGGATAATACGAACACTTTCCGACAACCACAACATTGGCTAAATCCAAATATGAATGAAGTGGTTAAAAGAGAGGTCCTTAAGTTATTAAATTTGGGTATTATTTACCATGTATCTGATAGTCAATGGGTGAGTCCAACTTAGGAGGTTCCTAAGAAGTCCAGAATCATCATCGTAGACAATGTCGATAATAAACCTGTGCCAACTAGAGTTACTTCTTATTGGAGGATGTGCATTGACTACCGAAAGTTGAATACCGTCATAAGAAAGAACCACTTTCCTTTACCTTTCATTGATCAAATTTTGGAAAGGCTAGTTGGTCATTCTTACTACTATTTCTTGGATGGGTATTCAGGCTACAATCAGATGGAGATAGCCCTTAAAGATCAAGAGAAAACAATGCTCACATGTCCATTTGGCACTTTACTTACTGAAGGATGCATTTAGACTATGTAATGCCCCTGCCACATTTCAATGATGCATGTTGAACATATTTTCAGATATGGTGGGGCAATATTTAGAGGTCTTCATAGACGATTTCTCTATCTTTGGACCATCCTTTGGAAAGTGTCTGGGAAATCTTAAAAATGCGTTGAAGCGATGCGAGAAAAAGAATTTAGTTTTGAATTGGGAGAAGTGTCATTTCATAGTTCCTAAGGGAATAGTGCTTGGACATATAATTTCGTCCAAGGAATTGAGGTAGACAAGGATAAAATTGACCTTATCTCTAATCTACCTCCACCTAAGAGCATACATGATGTGTGATCTTTCTTAGGACATGATGGATTTTATAGACAATTCATAATGGACTTTAGTCATCTCTCTTATCCTTTGTGTAATCTACTTCAAAAGGATGCACTATAAGAGTGGATTGAGTAATGTCATCAAGCTTTCACTAAGCTCAAGGCTAAGTTGACTATCGCACCTATGATGTAGCCACCCAATTAGAGCATCCCTTTTGAGATTATGTGCAACGCGACTGACTATGCTATTAAGGTTGTGTCAGGCTAGAGAAAAGAGAAGAAGCCCCATGTGATTCATTATGCAAGTAGAACTCTAAATTTTTCCTAAGTGAACTACTCTACTGTAGAGAATGAACTCTTACCCATAGTATTCGCATTGGATAAATTTAGGTCCTACTTAGATCTAAGACATCATATACACTGATCATGTGTCACTGAAATACCTCCTTACTAAGAAGGATGCTAAACCCCGCTTGATAAGATGGATCCTTCTACTCTAAGAATTTGACGTTGAAATACGAGATAAAAAAGGAAGTAGAAAATGTAGTAGTTGACCATCTCTCAAGACTAGACCTACTCGATACCCTTGAGACAACATATATAAACGACATGTTCCTTGAAGAACAGTTGTTTAAACTTTCCCAATTACCTTGGTTTGCTGACATTACGAATTATCTTGCCACAGGTTTGACGCTGACACATTGGACTACGTGAGATAACAAAAAATTCTTTACCGAGGTACATAAGTTTTTCTGGGCTGATCCTTATCTATTTATATATTTCCTAGACCAAATTCAAATGAGATGTGTGCCTAACAACGAACATCAAAGCATAATCTCCTTTTATCACTCTCAGGCCTGTGGTGGTCACTTTTCTGCTAAAAAACCATGATAAAAATCTTAAAGTACAACTTTAACTGGCCCACAATGTGTAGACATACTCATGAGTTTTGAAAAGCTTGTGAGCATTGTCAAAAATTGGAAGGATTGTCCTGTCAAAATATGATACCACTGAACCCCAATCAAATTATTGAAGAATTCGATTGCTGGAGCATTGATTTCATGGGACCATTCCCCTAATCATTTGGAAACATTTACATTTTATTAGCAGTAGACTATGTCACTAAGTGGGTCGAAGCGATCCCATGCCAGAACAATGATCATCAAATGGTCATTAGATTCTTAAAAGAAAATATCCCTTCCCTGTTCGAAACACCTCGGGACATCATAAGTGACAGAGAGTCACACCTTTGAACCATGCCATTCGAGAACTTCATGAAGAAATGTGGCATATCTCATAAAGTTAGTGCCCCCTATCACTCGCTGACAAGCGATAAAGTTGAAATTTTGAACAGGGAAATCAAACAAATTTTGAAAAAACACAGTTAACCCTAACTGTAAGGATTGGCCAATCTACTTGACCGATGCTTTATGAGCTTACCATATAGATTTTAAGACTCCCATTGGAATGTCTCCCTTTAGACTCGCCTACGGGAAAGCTTTCCACTTGCCTATGGAGTTGGAACATAGAGCCTCCTGGGCTATCAAAAATTTGAACCTTAACTTAGACAACGTGGTCTTGTTGTACAAGCTTCAATTGAACAAACTTGTTGAAATCTGGAATAATGCATTTAAGAACACGAGAATTTACTAGGATAAGATGAAGGTGTTCCATGACTAGGGCATTCTTTGAAAATCATTATTAACCAATCAAAAGGTCCTTATGTACAATTCTCGATTACATCTATTTTCGAGTAAATTTCACTTTCGTTGGATCGAACCTTTCACTGTTACGAACACCTATCCTCATGGGACTGTTGAGATAAAGAATTTGACAAATGACAATATTTTTAAAGTGAACGGTCATCATCTTGAGCCATTTGTTGAGAAATTTGACATAGAGGATATGCCCATCCCTCTGATTGAAACTATGTACCAGGATTGACCTCCTAATCTAATGGAGGTGAAGTTAGGCTTATTTCATTCATAGGATTTAGTATTATCATAGTTCGATTTTAGTTCTTTAGTCTTTATGCTAACCCATTTACATAATGAGAACTTTGGAAAAGCTTCAAATCTCTATTTCAGGTACTATCTTACCATCACTTCCATTTTTCTTTTCATTGCCTCATATGCATTTCATGCTTATTTTTTGTACATTGAGGACAATATAGATTTCAGGTTGGGGGTGAGGATTAGATAAAGTAATTAGTATTTTCTTAGTTTTGAGCAAAAATTTTCAAAATTTTCAATTTTTCAAGTTAGAAAACCTGTTTGGAAAGTGATAGTTTGTGAATTTAAGAATGCTTTAACTATAATGATAAGTTAAAGATTGAATTTTGAATTGTTGGAGTTTGATCAAATGAGTAAACTACCGATAAACTCTTCCAATTGACTGGTTAAAAGGATGGTTGAATATCACTTTCTAATTCACATTTCACTCTTGACATATTTTCTAAGGATGACACTAGAAATCAGTATGCAAATCACTAATAGGTATTAACGATCATGACTGGAGAATTTTATTTCCCTAAAAAAATGAAAGAAGCCAATTAAAAAATAGTAATTCGACAAAAGGGCCATGTACTGTAAGGAAACTTTCACTGGAAAAGACTATTTAAAAAGAAGACTAAAAGAATGCTAAAAAGACCATTAAGATAAAATCAAAAACTGAAAAAAGAAGAAAAATGGGATAAATTCAAAATCAAAGCTTGAGTAATCTCTTTTGCCTTGAAGTGATGAGCATGTATAACATTATGAAATAATAGTTATTTTCTAAGAAGGATAACTTGAGATCCAATCGGGCTTAAAAATTGGATATGCAAACTTATTCTCTTAGTCATTGATATTAGAAGACTTAGTTCAACCATTTATTCATGAGATTCGGATATAGGTTTTCAAATTTCTACTTTCTCGTCTCGATTCTACTCATTCATACTTGATTGCGCAAAAGATTATTTTCTAAAAGAACTCTGAACATTGAGAATTGAGGATTCTTTCATGCATGTTTTTCTCAAGACTAGCAAAATGCTGGTTGGGGGTGTGTTGAGTGTCAAATATTGCATATTTATCCCTATTTATATCTTGGTTTTATAAAGATGATAATGCTTAGTTGGTATATTTTATACATGTTTGTCTTGCTAGGTAAGTTAGAGAGCTTGGATTGAAAAGAATGTTAAAAGCATAGATTTGAGGCTCAATAATCACCAAGGTAAGAGCTGGATCTTAGGATACTAATATTGAAGATTTCAAGACCTAAAGATTCAAGGAAACCAAGTGGAGAACTAAGGAAGTCATAAGTACAAAGTGCAAAAAAAATAGAAACTGCTGAACTCATTGTCGATGACATCGAACACCCTTTGATCCCATCAAAGAAAGTATTTGATGCCATCAAAGCCTGTTCGATTGCATCGGGATTTAAGGGAATTTCAATTTTGGTTGTTGGACTAATTAGCACGATTCTTTGATCCATCGAAGACTAATTTGATAGAAACATCTTCGATGACATCGAGAATTTTGAGGATTTATGGAGCAACTCGTTGGACAATTTATCAACATATTTTGAGTCATCGAAGGCACTTTGATGCAATCTAAGATGTCTTCAATCCCAACAAAGCATGTTCGATGCCATCGATAACTTACACAATGTGAAAAGGTGCGACTTCCAAATTCAATTCATCTTGGGATTGTACCTTCAATGCCATCGAAGGTTGTTTGATGACATCAAAGGCATTTTGGGGAGTGCATAAATTTGAATCAGTTTTCAAAGACGGACCAAGATAGCCTATAAATATGGTTTCTTAAAGGAATTTTAAATAAGAATTAAGGTTCAAGGACTAGAGCAAAAGGGTGGAGCAACCTCCTAAGATTTTTTTCTTCTTCCTTAATTTATTTTTAATGTTTTATTTAAAGGTTTTAGTCTTAATCAGGTTTATAGTTAACTAAATCTCTTAGTTAGGGCTAAGAGGTGAAGCTTGTAGTTTGTTTGAATTTTATCTTACTTTAATTCAGGTTTATGTTGAACTTTATTGATTTATAATTTGAATTAATGAATATTTTCAGTTTTTTATGATTTATTGTGACTCAAATTACAATAGATGTTGTGATGGCTTTGAATATCTTCTTATCTGTTTTGATATTAATAAGATTGGTAAAATTCACGATTCACCATCGCCTCCTGGACATGGTGGATGGTTGAAATCTCTTCCAATCATCACAATGGTTTTTCATGTGTGAACTATTTCAATGAGAAGTTCAGATTGTGCTTCAATTATTTTATCTTCCAACTAGACATGGGACCCCGATTCTAGTTGTGTTTTGTTGAATTAAGTGTGGTAGCATCTTGACAACTACAAGTGGATCCTTGGTCCTCTAGTTTTCTCTTTTAATTGATAATTCTTTCACAATTATTCTCAACTATTCCAAATTTTAGTTTAGATCTCAACCTAGTTCTAGTTTTAGATATTTTTAGAATGCATATAAGTTGAGTCCTTGTGGATTCGACCTCGGTTTCACTGAGTTATTACTACATCGTAGCCCTGCACTTGAGGTTTGTGAACATATAGTTAACTCTAGAAAAAAAAAACGCTCTACTAGAACCCGTGAATAAATTGAAGCAGAAGAATATTGTCGGTGCTCCACCTAAGCCTTCTCTCCCTCTCCAAACCTTGGAAGATGATTTGGGACATCCTAAGGACCCCAATTTATAATTTTGAAAATTCAACCTTCGCACCTCTCTACAAAATTCACAAACTAACTTTGATTTATGCACTAGTCGCTTTTGTTGATGGGAGCTTCTATTATATTGATAGGTTGTCGATAGGCATCTATATGAGTTCTATCAAATCGATTAGGAACATAATTTTTTCAACAACTAAACTTAAAAATTCATGATTTCTTGATCAGATTGAAGCCATCTTCGAATGGATCAACTGTCCTCAATAGGATTAAAATTGTCCTCAATAGATCAAATGGTCGCTTCTGCAGTTTTCAAGATTTTGTCTTTTTCGCCTTGAAATTTTAGGATTTGATTTTCCTGGTCTTGAATATTCAGAACTCATTTTCCTAGTTTCTTCACTTATTTTCAAGCATCATTCAACTTCCTCTTGATCTCCCTTAGTCCACATACTTGAATATGCTTGATCTCCATTCCTTATGCTCTCAAATCTTCAAATGTTGCACTCTTAATCATGGTTAGGCTTTAATTTGACGTTTTAAGCATATATTCTTTGGTTCCAAAATCATCTCTCATATAGAAAACTTATCTTATTAGCTTAATTTAACACTTGAATGCATTAAAAAAAAAAAAATCCATATGAGAGGATAAATATTTAAGTCTCAATAGGTGATGGAGCTTCTAAGGATTCGTCCTTCCTCTTCATTCCTTAAAATCTAGTTTATTTCTTCATGCTTTTATTTTATTTTTGTTTAAGATGTTAGTCATGCTTGGCTAATCTCTTAGCTAGGGCTAAGGGATGAACCTTTTGATGAATATTTGATCTTTTATTCATTTTCAATGAAATTTATTAGTTTTATAAGTTAAATTATGATTGGATGTAATTGAATTTCTAGATTGGGAAAGGAATATTCAATTTTTAAAGTTGATTAATTCACTGTGACTTCCAAGTATAGTAGATGTTTTCAATTCCATATAATTGATTACCTACATATTCATGAAAGATTGAGCCTATCATGATTCTACTCTATGTTGGATGGTTATAATTAGTACTATTGCTTTATCTTTCGACTCAAACAGATTGGTTTCCAGCTCTAGTCAAGTTATCAACTCAAGAAGATGAATTAAGTTCGAGTTCCATTAATTGGGAATTCATATATCCAGTTATAGTCGAGTTATCAACTCGAGAAGATGAATTAACTTCAAGTTCTATTAATTGAGAATTCACATATCCTTAGTCTGTTTTATTAATTATTTTAACCCTTTCTACTTCATTGGATTAAAAACCTAGACAAACCGATTTGTTCTAAGTGTTTTCTCACCAATTTTCTTATGGATCGATCTCGGTCTCAGTGAGTTGAAACTACATCGTAGCCTTACACTTAAGGTTGTCAACCCTTAGGTGATCAAGTTTTTTGTGTTGTTATTAGCAACAATTGTGTTGAAAATACTTAGGTTTATGTTAGGGTTTTCTTTTAGAGTTTAATTCTTGAAGGATTAGTTTTACTTAGGTTATTTTTACAAATTTTTTTTTTTAATACTAACATTGTTTTGGTTTTTGTTTTGTAACATCCTAAATCCTAGTTCTTCTTGACCAGTAACTCCATACCTCTCTTCTTCTAATTGCTACTAGTTTCTTCTATTTGCTTTAGAATTAAATTTTCTTAATTGTAGGATTTAATTTTTAGGTTTAGAACTTAATTTCTATGTGTGCTTCAAACCCAAGTGGGTAAGAGACCATACACAACAACTTCTAAGCGAATGAGGTTTACTCGACGGGCTCTCCATTCATTGTCGAGTTAGAAAATATCTTGTTACTTTTAAACCATCTCAAGCCATGGTTGCAAATGCTCCAAACATGCCTAAGCATGAGCCATACTTTGATGAGAATGTTGATGTTGAACATAACACCCCACTAGCTAGGACAGTGCATGATGAGAAAAATGCATACTACATTCCCCCCTTCAGAACTTTGAGAAACTACGTACAACCAGCAAGAACAACTGCACCTTCTTACATGATTTTTCTAGTTAATGTAGGTAATTTGGATTTCAAGCCAGGAGTGATCCAACTCCTTCCCAAATTTCACAAACTTGATTTAGAAGCTCCAAATCCACATCTCATGAAATTCGATGAGATTGTAGCAACCTTATATTAGAATAACATCTCTCAAGACGTCATTAAACTCAAGTTGTTTACCTTCTCTCTCAAGGAGATAGTCAAGTCATGGCTCCATCGTTGAGACTACGCTCGATAGGCACATAGGCTGAGATGGCTTAGGAGTTTTTCAAAAAGTTCTTCTCGGTTCATAAAACTAACACTTTAAGGCATGCCATTATGAATTTCTCTCAAAAAGTAGACGAGTCATTTTTTTAATGATGGGAGAGATCTAAAGAACTCTTACTTAGATGCTTGCACCATGGTTGTTAAATTTGGTGGGTAATTTTTTTCTTTTATGATGGACTAAACTCAAATATGCGTTAATTTGTTAAAATGAAATACAATAGTGACTTCATGACCCAAGATCCAAAAGAGGCATGGTATTACTTTGATAGTTTGGCTGAAAATACACAATCATGGGACACCACCAACAAATCAAGTAATTCCAAGCTACTCCTAAAGAGAAAGAGGGAATATACATCCTCAAGGAGGAAGATGATGTGGATGTTAAGATTACGAGTCTCACTAGAAAAGCTGAGGCCATTGAACTAAGGAAGGAGGAAGCGATCCAACCCACTAATACAATTGTTGAGAGTGCTTATTACTAATATACTAATTTATGCATCTTGTTTCTTAATCATGTGAGTCCTTGTGTCATGTAGTCGGTTGAGCCTCTAAAACCTGGAGACCGACGACATAAGAGAACAAGAGCATCAAGGAGTAAAGAACAGGTAAATAAGGTGCCTTGGTGACTCTAACTCTTGACCCAAAATAACCCTTGAATCTCTAGATGATGTTGACTTAATAAGTAAACCTTCTTGATCATCCATTTACTATAGAAATCTAATTAAAACATGATAAGCAAAGCTAGAAGATGTATGAAGCTGCTGTGAAATCATATGCCCAAAACAGTAGACTTTTTAGTGGTGCTCGATCTCATTAAGCAAACTTTGAGGGGTCTTCAATGGTATCAAAAACCCCCTCGATGGCATCGAGTAGATAATTCGGATAGATCAAGAAAAATTTATCATTTCATCTGATTTTCTCTTTGTATTGAGGTCTCCTTCGATGACATTGAAGGTTCACCTCAATGGCATCGAACACTACTCGATGGCATTGAATAGGTACCTCAAATATATACTGTAAGAATTAATCGTAGTATCTTATTTTCTCGATGGCATCAAAGGTTCACCTAGATGGCATCTAAGACCATCTGATCCCATCGATAGAGCTATTATCTAGTCATTTTTTGACCGTTGGAACTAAAACTTCTTATAAAGGGCATGGGCATTTACATGGATTTTTGGTGTAATAGAAGCTTAAGATATTCCATGATCATATTCACCATCCCAAGCTTATAAACCAATTAGTTTTAAGTCATCTTCCTTGATATTAACATACTTATGAGGATTCCAACCTCAATCTTGAAGATGAACTTAAAATCCACCATTTTCTAGAGATTAAACTCAACCTCTATAAGCATTTTATTATCTAAATCCTCTAGAAGACCCATCTAGGTGAATTCCCTAGGAATTACAACTTTTCATTAGTTGTAGGAGCTTTAACCAACTTCCCATCACCTTGGTGACCATATCGGAGCACTACATGCAAGGTGCTTAATCTTTGAGCTAAAGCCTTAGCGAATCATCATCATCATGATTAGGGGAGCTAAGGTGTGTTGATTGAAGCATGGGAAAGCATTGATCGAGCAACCTAAGAAGGCACTACAGAAGGGGCTCGGTGCTTAAAGGTACTCTCAGTTGTAATCTTTGCCTTGCCCACATGAATGGCCTCCACCCGTTCCTCCTTAACATGGATGGGAGACGAGTCCAACTCTATTACTTCCCTCGAGGGCATGCTCAAGGGAGAAGAGCTCAATGTAGCCGCAGCCGGGGTCAACTTCCTAGAGTACCATAGGAGGTACCTCCATGGCAACTCCTAGTACAAAATCTGCCTCCACCTGTGTGCCCAGGGTGGGAATCTCAGTGGCATTCCCCGTGAGCGACCACTCTATAGAGATTTTCACAGCCTTGACCCAAAGTGCCCGCTGAGCTGGCACCAAGGGAGTGACCTTCCTAGCAATAACCTTCAGTCACTCCATCTCCACTGTAGAGGGGAGCTTCAACCTCTTGGCCCGAGGGCGATCTACCATTTCTATAAAAAATAATAATAATAATAATTATATGTGTACAATCTGAAAAATAAAATGCAAATACACCTACAAAAGCCTTGACAGAAGAAATATATACTTGATGGTCCGACCATCGTCAAGTCGACCTGCTCCAATATAGTCAAAGTGATCAGCCTCATGCAATCCCACTAAACTGAGGGATGCTCTTTAGCAATCCTAACCTAGCGAAGGAAGGCCTCTAAGAGATCAAGTCGAGACTGAGGGAGAGTTGTAAAAAGAGTGATCAGATATATTAAAAACTATAAAATGAAGCATTAAAGACAGACTACATACATAAAAGCCGCAACTCAAGACTTGACCTAAAAGGGAAAACATGGTGGGAACTTGTAACACCCCGTACATTTCAGTACTTAGGTGTTACCATGAGAACTTAGCTTAATGTAGTCAGAAAGCCAATTCATCCAAACACCCACATTTGTTCAAACTTAAATCCAACCATTAGGAGGATCTTCATCCATAAATCGAGCGATCTGACCCTCTAAGATTAGGACTAGTGGTTAGATCTCCACTTATACTAACTTTAAGACACCTAGAACTAGTGGGGAGTAAGCCAGGGACACTTGCGTTGTTGGATCGCTAGATCGGACCATGGGAGTGCCAATAATGGGCATGCAGGACCCTATTAAAGATGAATCAAGCCATCCATCCATTGATTATTAGTAATATCGGACCCCTAGATCCACCATCCATTCAATCTACAACTAACATGGAGTGGTCTAACACTTGAACACGACAATTGAATTGTTTGATCAATATGGATGACATGGAGGTTCATCTAAGTTGGACTAGGAACCCTTATAGCCATTAAGATCAAACTAGGAAGCTATATGACCATCGGATCGATGGAAATCATAGTACAAACCCAAAGACAAACGTTGTGAGACCCATCTGGTTAAAATAACATCAGTTTAAAATAAATAGTGGACCTTGGAGGCTCACTAGTTAGATGAACAGTTCTGATCATGGGTGTAGACCATATTCCACCTCGAATCAATGATAACTAGCACTTAATGGCCATAATTCAAATGATGTGGCCCACCTAGGTCATAGATTTGCTTCATTCTTTGGAATAGGCCATAATACGAGCCAACAAAACAGATGAATGGAGTGGATTTATTATATTCATCACGATGGACCCCACTTGAGGTGATGCACGTTTACGTACCATGCACAGCCGAGTTACACCAAAACGGCTACACGGTCAAACCACGTTTGATCTAACAAGAGAGGAATTTTCCTCTTCTTCTTTCATTTTCCCACCCAAGGCAAAATTTGAACGAGTCCGCTCGCTATGATAGATTGTGGGCCACCACCAATGATCAGATGGCTGATCTAAACCATCCATCGTGTTCAGGAGCCACTTACGACCAAACCCTGCCGACTTTCGATTGCAAGAGCATGTGTTCATGTACACAAATTCAGTTGAGAAAGGTGCCATGTGAGATTATTTTTTCGAAAACGGAAAGATTCATTTTCTTGTTGCTTTCCATGTTTGTCACACCCCAAACTTGGAAACTATGCTCATAATTCTTGATCGCCGAATCTAGTGCCGACAGCCTCCATAATACCCCATTTTCGGCTACTAGCGTCCATACACCAGATTCCAATATTGGGATCCTATAAGGAGGATTTTTATTTTATACATTTAACTTGTAATAAGTATAACCACAAGCATACCCAAATCACAAAGATAATATCATCATCACATATCCACTAATATAAACATTTGAATACAATGCTGAAAGGGAAATACATATACTGAAATTAAAGCCTCAAAAGTTAGCTACATGCTTCAAGCTCCATGCTGCTGCAACCTAACATCACCTGCACGCATCTATCATGCATAAGCTTATAGAAAGCTTAGAGGGTAGTGTAAGTGTGTGCCCAAGATAAGTACCAAGTATTCAATATAATGCCATAATCATACAACATTGGAAATACTGGTAAGATCATGAATCACACGATATCAAAGTAAGCTAAAATACTGAGAAGTCCATGAGTCAATCAATATTAGATTACGCAATACAGATCAGCTATACAAATGAGGAGTCATAAAAAGCCAAATACCAGATGCCGATGATGCAATGCAATATAAAATTTCTAATGAGTTCACATATAGCGTCAGCCGTACCTAGACCATATAAGTACAGAAACACAGTAATCCAAAATGTCATATCTGGCGGATGTAATACAATATGCGGTGCGAATGGAATGACCATGCTGGAGTGTGAAGTTAGGATGAGAGTATGTAGTATCGCAGACTTTGGGGTCCATCACAAGGGGCTTCTATCTAAACCAGTCTCATACCTAATTTGGATAGTCAGACTCAATGTGGTAAACTCCTGATCTCAGATTAGTCGCGCGCCCCAACTAAAATCCTAGCTATTACGAAGGTACACATAACAAATAGTTGCTCACCACCAGCCTAAGTGGATAGTGAATGAATGAGTATGCAACTCCTGCTTAATAAGTCTACATATCAGTACAGTTCATCTCTGAGATCATTACCGGGGTCTAGTACACTCTACATGCAAATCACCGCCCACTGACGTGCGACCATGCAAGTGAAAGAGACCTCACTATCCGCCTGACCAGTAGTTAGTCAATATCTACCCGGCACGTCGATAGCGAACTCATTCATAGCTGCTCAAACTCAGCCTAGTTGTGCTTCGACGCTCGAACAAGTAAGTCACACCCTCTCCCAACCGACCACGACACAAGGGAGATGTGGCCTCTTGGTATTCGGCACTCGGACGCTCATGTATCTACTCGATCTTGACGTTAGGGCGTCCTCTGGTAACAAGAGGGTTTAGGGATTTTCACCCAGGATCATCTATGGCAGCCCGATGCTAGAACAGATTTTGATGTCCCATCTAACCATCCACGATATGCCTGTGGAGGCTACGGCCCTGATGTCGCTAGGGTGTACAGTAATCACAATGCAAGATGCATGAGCCATACAATCCAGTCATACATCAATCTTACGTGTACTGTGCGCTCATGTGAGATAACCTCTACCTATCAAGGAGTCTCATAACAACCTGCCCAATGACATATGCAATGGTCAACCACATCTAATAATAAATATACAGATGATGTGTATGGGCATGTATTATGATGCTATGTTATCATATACTCACAATCAGTATCAATAACTGATATCGATAATCAGACTCAACAATGTGGACATTTAACTAACATTGCCCCCAAGGAATGGCCCACATAGAGCTTAACATATAGTGGACTCATGGCCTCACACAAGGACCTAATATACAACACCACAGGCCTCACTCAAGTGCTTAATACACATCACGATGGGCCTCATCACAATGGACTCCATTGCATGACCCTCCAATGTATCATAATGGACCTCATCATATAGACCTTATATTCATCACATTAGGCCTTAAACACAGGTTACATATACATCACACGGGCCGAATACACACCACAATAGGCCTCAACTACGAGTCACATATACATCATATAGGTCTTGACAATCGACCTTGGCAATTAAAATCGACCTTGACAATCAAAATCGATCTCAACAATCGAAATTGACACTTAGAATTGACCTTGACACTCGACTTCAACAATCGACATCAGCCTGTACAATCGACCTCGACAATCGAAATCGGCCTCGATAATCATGCTCGACAATTGGAATCGGCCTCAACAATCGGATTCAGTCTATACAATTGGCCTTGACAAATCGAAACCAGCCTCGATACTTGATCTCAATAATCGAAATTGACCTATATAATCGGCCTTGATACGAGGCCTTAACAATCGGAATCGGCCTATACAATCGGTCTCGACAAATCGAAATTGGCCTCGATACTTGGCCTTGACAATCGAAATCGACCTATACAATCAACCTTGACAAATCGGAATCATCCTTGATACTCAACCTCAATAGTCAGAATTAGCCTATACAATCGACCTTGACAAATCAGAATCGGCCTCAACAGTCAGAATTGGCCTATACAATCAGCCCTGACAAATCAGAATTGGCTTCGACAATAGGAGTTAGCCTTGACAAATCAAAATTGGCCTCAATACTCGGTCTCAACAGTCAGAATCGACCTATACAATAGACCTCGACAAATCGAAATCATCCTCGGCCTCAACAGTCGAAATTGGCCTATGCCATCGGCCTCGAAAAATTAGAATTGGCCTGGATACTTGACTTCAGCGGTCGGAATCGGTCTCAATACTTAGCCTTGATAATCGAAGTCAAGAATCAACAATCGGTCACGATAATCAAAATTCATCAATAATCAGAATCGTTAATTAGTCACGATGATCGAAATTGATTAATAATCGAAATCAGCAATCGACTACAACAATTAAAATCGATCAATAATCGGCCTCGATGATCAAAATCGATAACTCGCATTAATGAGAGTGGCCTAACAAGGCCTAAGGGAAGGTCACAATGTAGACATTAAAATGTTATTTCCTATCAATGTGGACATTTAACCAACATCGCTCCCAAGCAGTTGCCCACATAAAGTCAAACATATAATAGGCCCATGGCCTCCCATAAAGGCCTAATATATAACATAATGTGTCGTACTCAAGGGCCACATATACACAACAGGTAGGCCTTGCACATGAGCCTCAAATACATGACATGTGGGCCTTACACATGAGTCTCATATGCATTGAATGGGCCACGTATCTAGGCCTCAAATACATCAAATGGGCCATGCATCATGGGCCTAATACATATCATAATGGGCCTTGCCCATAGGCCACGAATACATCACAATGGGCCTTGTCCATGGGCTTGAAATTCAAGCAAATGGGCCCCATCAATGGGCCACACCAACCGGCCTCATATACATCAAGTGGGCCGCACTAATGGGCCTCGGGGGCGAGTCACAAATATATCAAGATGGGCCATAAAAATATCAAGGCAGGCCTCATGGATGGCCACAAATACATCAAGGTGGGCCTCATCACATGGGCCGCACCAAAAATCATTTCAATAGTTGTAGGTGTAATATGTGTATCACTATACATATGGCCCACATATGATGATTAACATTGTCCATGTAAACCAGTACCATACAAACATTATCCATGTAAATCGGCACCATCCAAACATTGTTTATGTAAATCAGCGCCATTCGAACATTGTCTATGTAAATCAGCGCCGTCCAAACATTATCCAGCACCGTCCAACGCAATCTGGACTGTGTGGATGAAATAAATGCATCACGATGGATCCCTAGATGACGTGGATAAAACATTACATTAGGGTGGGGTCCATGCATGTGGCCCACTAGAGAATTAAATCTGCTTCCTTTTGTCTCAAGCCTAAAGAAGGGCTCGCCAATGGGTGGACGGCTTGGATCAAAACACATCAAAGCTGGCTCCACCACATGAATCGTCCAGATGGATGACTAAACACATAAACCAAGGTGGGGCTCCACACGTGTGGATGCAAGGCATCCATCAAGGTGGGCCCCATGTCTGTGTATATGAACGGACAGCATAGATGGAACACATACATCATGGAGTCCCATGTGGGACCCATGATCTAGACGGTCTGATGACCCGCCATCTAAAATACTAGTCGGTGGGGATGATTCCACAACTAGACGGGTGGATCAAAAGATACATCATGGTGGTTACTCAAAGCTCCTGCCCATCCCAGCTAAGTGGATGGACAATGTAGATAAGACCATACATCACAGTGGGTATCCACCGTCAGGATAGCTGGACGGTGTGGATAAAACATGTACGTCGATGGGTCCCACGGATCCTACTGTTGTACGTGCAACAGCTACTGGCCCACCTTCCATCGGACGGATGGTTTGGATATAATACATATAAGGTGGGTCCCAACCGAATGGACGTATGGCATGGATGCAATCAATACATCAGCTGGGTCTCACAAACATTGCTGACATCAATACAGCAGCTATATAGCTGTTGTATGATATAGCAAGCATCCTCAATCAGTGCAGGTGGGCCCCACGTGGGGCCCACCATAATATTATATAATATATTATAATAATAATTATTATTATTATTTAATATAATATAAGATTCAATAGCCGCTGGACGTCAGGTTAATTTGCCAGACTTGGGTCGTTGGATCTGCCCATCTGGGCTCTGATAAGGAGGGTGTGGATGTATTACAACTGTTTCGAATAAAAAAGAAATGCATCTGACTTGGGAAATTATTTTATTCAAACATAACAAAGAGATTTCATACGACAATCATGGTGTTATTGATTCTGATTTTATCTACATCCCTTCTAAATCCCTTGATTCCAAGACAGAATACTTTGAACTGAACAATGTTATAATTATTAAGGCTCATATGTCAAATCTTGAATTCAGTAGTATTTTGACAGTGGCTTTAGTCATCTCCTGTAACCTAGGAGGAATGTCGAACTTAATCAACCAATCTCTCTTTTGAGCTTGTCCATTGTGCAAAGGAGAAGGCTTAAAGCAATAAAGATTGAACTTGAATACTTTTCACAATTCCGACAGCATTTCAACCTCTTTTTAGCCTGGGCCACATAGTGACCTGGTTATGCGACCGGCATAACTGAATTACCAGTTGCGCGGTCAGCACAACCTGTTGCTTAAGTTGTGTGATCTGTGCAGCTTTTCTCCCTTGTTGCGTGATCAACGCAGCCAAGTACTTGAGCTGTGCGATCCGCGCAACTGACTTTTTCTTTTGCTCCTCACCTTCAGTCTTCCTTCAAAGCTCCGCTCTTCTCCAGAAAATTTCTTCTTTCTAAATGAAGAGGGGACTGGGGTATTTATAGGCCCCACACGTGCCAACCCTTGGTCTCTGTGCCATGGGTCCCACTTTATGTCAAATCCGACCATTCTTTTTTATCAACTTCTGTTCTTGGTTACTCTAACCATGTAATAATAAAGTTAGTTGCGCGATCCGTGCAATGATTTTCTTTGATGCGCGGTTCGCGTAAGGATAACACAATCATGTCATTCGTGCAACACCCTAATCTGGCTGCGCAATCTGTGCAATGACTCATCTGTTTGCGCGATTAGCGCAACAAAAATGCTTCCTTTCCCATTTCTTCACTTTATCTCTGTCTTGTTCTTCTGTTTTTCTAACTTTGAATCTTTCTTCATGATTTTTTATGCTCCAACACACACATACATACATATCAGGGTGGGGTCCACGTTTGTGTAGCCCACTGGTGTTGAATTAAGCTGATATTTGTGTTTTCTCTCCATTCGGGCTGCTCCAAATGGATAGCAGGTAGGGCCCGGTCATGGCAACAAGGTGGGCCCCACTTGGACAGTGGTGAGATCCACCAAATGTATGGCATGGATAAGATACTTACATTATAGGTGGGCCACAATAGAAAAGAATAGCGAGAGAGAGAGAGAGAGAGAAACGTGAAGGGGAGGGACCCCACCACTATTGGGCCCTCCCTTAGACAATGCATACATCAAGATGGGTACCACCATATGTAGGCCCTCAAATCATCAAAAAATGAGATGGAGAACACCCACCTTAAGATCTCTTCTTCCTTCTTCCATCAATGCTTTCTATAGCTCCAAAGAATGCATTTCAACGGTTAAGATTGATTTTAAAGGGTGGGATTGGGTGGTAGGAAGGTGGGCCACAACTAGCTTCTCTCCCAAGGAGAGCTTGGACATCCACTCACATGGGAGTTGCTTGGGATGGAGTGAGAAAAAAAAATGAGAGAGAGGAGTGGTGATGGATGAGCTGATGGGATGAGGGAGCATGGTGCTTATTGACTTTGGGGTGAAAGAGGAATGGGTGTCATGCCTCGTTGGTGAAAAAGGGATGGATGGGTAAGGTTGTGTACTTAGACTTTGATTGATGGATTGATGTGATGTTTGGGGTAGAGAATCTCTTGAAAATTGCAACGCGCGGTGTTTTCCTCGAACTGAATGCAAGCCCACATCTCTTGGCCTGGGTACCGCCTTGGCATGCAATACGCATTGTCGAAACTGCAGCAACGATGCTGTCGCTAGGGTAGAAGTCTCGGGTCAAGATGACTTTCATATACAAGACACAACTCAGGATCACGTGCAAATGTCAACAACAGATAGCGAGTCACCAAAATTTGACCGGGAGGACCACGGAGGCTTAAAGAACGGTACGGGCTAGGATACAAGTCTTACAATGTTGGTTATCCCCGTGCGTAGCCTCCTGACCATCGTAGCCATTCATTGCAATCAATTAGAGCCCTCCACCGGGTTAAATTACCACCTCTAGACCTAGGGCTTCCATGTCAGTTGTGCAACCAAATGGTTGAATCTATTTGTGAAAAGAGAAAGAGACTATGAAGCCTTAAACTCTATCCTAGTCGTCCATCTATGAGCATCCCAACCATCAAGACTTTGTATTTTAAGGATAGAAACCCTAATCAACAGCAATTATAACAGTTTCTCCCCATCTCCTGCGACTGTAAGAGAGGCCATACTTAAGCTTCCACCTCCGAACCCCCCACCTAAATGAACGCCAAGCTTCAAAGACTCTTAACCAAAAGGTCCATGGCACCCATTTGGACATTCCAGCATTGTAAGATTGAGGAAGAAGTAGTGGGACAGTTTTCACAATTAGAGTTGAGCTCCTTCTTCCTTGTTCAAATCACACCAGGTCGTCCTGAGTGTTCACAACCCCAAGTGTAGGGTTGCAATGCAGTAATAATCTCGGTAAGACCAAGGTCGAATCCACAGGAACTAATCTCATGTGTATTCTAAAAGAAAATAGATCAAATCTAGAAGACGATCTAAATCTAAATTGGGAATAAAAAAGAAGTAATTGTGAAGTGTTTAATTAAAAAATTAAGAATTCAAAGGTGGGAACTAGGGTTTACAAGGATCCACTTGTAGAAATCAGGGTGATTCCCTACTTGATTTAAGTAACACAATTAGAATTAGAGTCTTATCCTATCCAATTGGAAGATATAATAATTAAGATCAAATCTGAACTTCCTTTGACCTAATTCTCAAAAGAGAAAAATTATGATAATTGGCAGAGATTCCATCACCAAACCATGCCAATGAGACAATGGCAAACAACAGAATTTACCAATCCCATAATCTCAAAATGGAAAAAGAAGATACTCAAAGCTATTTTAGATATACTGTAATTTAAGTCACAATAAATCATTTAAAACTGAAAGTATTCCTTAAATATTGAACTGGAATCAAAGTATGTTCAACATAAATATGAATCAAAGTAATAAAAACATCCCATTACACTACAAGCTTCACCTCTTAACCAACTAAGAGGTTTAGCTAACCATAGACATGATTAGATCTAAAAGCCTAAAAGAAAACATGAAAACTAAGGAAGAAGGAAAAAACAATTGGCGACGACTCTCCACCCTTGTGCTTTTCTTCTCCAAACCTTAGATGATACCCAAGGATGCGTTAGGGATTCCTATTTATAGTTGAGCAACACCTCCTTTCACACAAACTTGCAAGAATCTAAAAACTGCCTCAAATTTACACAGTCCGTGTAAAATCTATGTAACAGCTTCAATGCATCGAAGGTCTTTCGATATGATCTTCGATATAAGCTTTAATGTATCGAAGGTCTTTCGATATCATCAAAACTGGTCCAGAACTATCTGGCGATTTGGCTAAAAAATTCTACAATTTTTTATTCCACCTTCGATACATCTAAGTACCTTCGATATGATCTTCGATGCATCTAAGAACCTTCAAAATGATCGAAGGTGATTTTGACAATTTTCAGAATTAGACTTTTCTGTCCCAGAATCTGTTTTCAGGACAATTTTTAAGATTTATTTTCTTCACTTCAAGTCTACGATTATCTTCCTTCATCACTTGGTTTCCTTAGAATTTTGGTATGTCAATTCTTCAATCTTATTCTCATAAGATCCATCCATTGCCTTAGTGATCTTTGAGCATCAAATTTATACTTTTAGCACCTTTTCCAATCTAAGCTCTTAAATTTACCTTGCAACACAAACATAAGTAAAATAGGAAATTAAACAATATCATATTCATAAAACCAAGATATAAATGGGGGATAATATACAATATTTGACCCTCAACACAATCCCCAACCAGCATTTTGCTAGTCCCGAGCAATGTGTGCGTGAAATAAACCTCAATGCTCAATGTCTAAACCATTTTTTAAGAAATCAATCCTTTATGTAAAAGTGTATGAATGGGTAGAATTAAGGTAAGAGAATGATATTTTCAAAACCCACAGATGAATCATATAAGCTATCTATCAAATCATAGTACAAGTCTATTTATCATGTTTTTCAAAGTGTTCAGTGAAAATCAACTTACTTCCCATATCAATATTATCTTTTCATCATGCTAGCATGCTCATCACTTCAAGATTAGTTTGAACTTAAATGATGATTCCGAACTTATCCCCTTTTCCTTCTTTTTTCAGTTTTTGATTTTATATTGACAGTTAATTTTTATACATTCTTTTCAGACCTTGCATTATTTTTCATTCTTTTTCCATTCTTTTCATCATACATGACCTTTTTGTCGATCTCACTATTTTTTAACTGGTTTTTTATCTTTTAAGGTGGATAAAATCTCCAGACTTGATTCTCACCATCAATCAATGATTCACATGCTAACAATCAGAAATTCTAGCACGACTTATAAAAAGTAGAATGACTGTTTCTTGTGATTTAGATTAACATGATATTTGAACTTCCTCATAATCAATTACATGCACGGACTTAGGTGATAGACTACTTAATTGATCAAACTCCAACAATCCAAAATTCAATCTCTATCTTATCAAACTCAAAGAATTCTTGAATACATAATTCATTGCCTTCTAAACAGATTTCAACTTGAAACATTGAAAATTTCAAAAAATTTGCTCAAAATTGAGAAAACACTGATTAGTTTACCTTATCCCCCATTCCCAACCTAAAATCTACATTGTCCTCAATGTAAAAGAAATAAGCATGTAATGCAAAAGAGGTAATGAAAAAAAAAAAGAGTAGTGATGGAAAGATAGTACATGAAGAAGGAATTTTTTTAGGCTTTTTCCAAGGATCTCAGCATAAAATGGATTAGCACAATACTAAACAATTGAAAGTAAATTATTCTAGTCCAAAATTATATGAAAGCAATAAATTCTAATCATCAACTGTGAAAGCATAGGAAAGCTACTTAGTCATGCATCCAGGTTCTTCCTGTAGCTAGTATCTTAATAAATTTCTTGGAACGTTTCTTAACAAGTTCATCCAAAAGCCCTTTTTGTAGTAGGCTTGGATGTCATGGAGTATGAATGTCTAGAGAAATTTATAGACCTTAGCATAAAGTTTCCTTTTAAGGTCCTGAGGTGTCCAAAGTATATATGATTCACCTGTGATTGAAAAAGTTTTGAAGTTAGTACAACATGGTGAATCAGAGAATACAAGTAAATGGAATTCAAAAAATTTTAAAGTGGGTAGTGTAGTATCAACACATTCCGAAGTTTCAGACCTCGGTTCAATTTTTAGTTCCTGCTCCTTTAATGGTAAACATTCAAGATCTGTGGAAGGAAGGACTTCAGAATGAGAATTCTCTCGGTCAGTAACAACTACTGAGGTATTATCTTACAAGGCATCCACTATGTCTTGTATCAATGGATTGTTTAAATCCACTAAGTGCGCTGAACAATCTTTTAAAGAGTCGAAGTATTCAGTTGAAAGGAGTTCATTCACTACATCGAGATCTGTGATAATATGCCCAATAACTCCTTTATTTTTTTTAGAATAGAAATGTGCATACTCTCCTCTTTTTTCTCAAGGTGGGATGAAAGCACTACTAGGTATGTCTCTTCTTAACCTAATTAAACCTTTTCAAGCTCAGTGGGAAAAGGCTTTAGGCTAAACTTCGGTGTCTTGAAGCTAAACGGTAGAGGTATTACATTAGTTCAGGGTAAATCTTCAAATTGTGGCCTCTATCGATTAACTTCAAGTACCAGCATGGTTTTAAGCTTGACGTCCCTCTTCCTAATCATATCATCATCCAAATTAAGGGAATGGGCTAAACACGCCTCAAGAGGGTCAGAGTATAGATTCAGGAGCACTTTAACTTCCACAAACGAGTCAATCATGTTAATTTCATGGGCCTTATCATCATCCTCAGCCTGTTTACTCATATTGAAAAAGATATTGAGCTCCAATGTTATATTTCTGAAAGACAAACTTATAACCCCATTCCTATAATTAATAATTGCATTTGAGGTGGCAAGGAATGGGAGACCAAGAATGACAGGAATTTGAGTGTTATGTCCATGATGGGTTGAGTATCCAGGATGATAAAATCTATAAAAATTTGTCAACCTGAACCAACTCATCCTCAATTATCCCCCTTAGTACACGAACTGATCGATCGGCAAGTTGTAATGTGGTCCGGGTGGGTTTTAATTCACCTAAGCCCAATTGTTCGTAAACTGAGTAAGGAATCAGATTAACACTAGCCCCCAAGTCAAGAAGTGCATGCTAGATTTGGTAGTTTCCAATTACATAAGTGATGGTTGGGCTACTAGGGTCTTTATACTTTTGTGTCATATCTTGCTTAAGGATGCCACTCACTTTTTCTATTAGAAAAATTCTCTATTAAATAGTCTGTCATCTCTTGGTAACGCATAAATCTTTCAGAAATTTGGCCTATAAAGGGATTTTTTTAACAGCATCCAGTAGAGGATGTTGACCTTCACTTGCTTAAGAACCTTTAGAATATCCTGAGAGTTTTATAGAGGCTTTAGTACAATCAACCGCTGAGGGAATGGAGCAATCGACTTGCCTTGAGCTTTCAGTTCTAACCCATGTGGGGGCAATGCTAAGTCTATCATCCATGCCTTCTTCCAGATCCTTAAAATTTTCAGCCTTTACCGAAATGGATTTGTCAATTATTTTACCATGCCTAAGAGTGGTGATAGACTTAGATTGTTCCAAATATTAATTTGAAGATCTTGTGTCACTAATTTCGTATTACGATTTAGGGTTGGGGGGTGGTTGGGCTAGAAAGATCCCTTTTTCCCCAATCAAAATTTTTTTCTCTCACTCTTGTATGGATTTTGAAAGGTCTTGAATGGCTTGCAATATACTCTAATTGAAAAGTTCTTGATTTTGAAGGTGTTTTAAGACTGGATCCTTTTGAAGGTTTCCTTGATTCAGGAATTGGTTAGTGAATCCTTGAGTAGTAATTTGTCCATTCCTCTAACTAGAGTTATTTGTATTTGAGGTGGGTCCACTGAAAGGTCTTTGGCAATTATTCACTGCATTTGACTGCTGTAAGACCCGACCTGAGTTCATGTGTGTGCATATATGTGTGTAGGTATGGATTTCATTTCTCTTGGTCCCGCGGCCCTACCGGTCGAATCCCGGTGACCCGTGACCCTCAGATAGTATTTGCGTTCATCCTTAAACCCGATCATGTAGACCTGACTTAGATCGAGCTGAAACCTATGCATCATCATTGTGGTTCCGATGACGTGTCTTGTACGTCCATCCGATGTATAGATCATAAGTTATGTGCATCTCATTTTATAGCCCTTGATCATGATCACGTGGCCAACCTAGGGGTGGTGCACAGGTTTTTCTAGGTGGTCAAGCTCTCTTTTGCTAGCCCATCATTAGTCCTCTATCCCAAGCACCATTTTTCAAGAGAAAATATGAAATTTTCTCTTCCCAAGCCATTTTACAATCATTCCTCTTCTACAACATCTCTCTTTCTCTTTTCTCGCCCCCTCATTTCTCCCTTCCCATCTCCTTTCCTTCCCTTACAAGAGGATGGAACATCCCCACCTCTCTTCACTAATTCTAGCCACATTCTTCCCCTCGCTCTCCTAATCTCTCCAGTAGAAGCTCATCTCACCCATTAATTCCCCTTCCTTAAAGCTAGAGGAGCTAGAATATATAGATTTTGTGGAGAATCCAAGGTAGGTGCTCCCCGTTTCATGTACATTCCTTCTTCGTGGTATAGATCCCTTCTTTTCTCTCATTTGGGGTGTGTAGGACCCACCAATCAATGGTGGAGATCCTACACAGCCTCCTAGATGTGGCCAATGGGCCCATCGTTTGCATGCATGTCCATGCATGGGGATTTCCTTGATGGACCCCTTTCATGGCTAATTTCTTCTAATTCTTTAGGCATGATGGGTCATCTAGACTCTTGCATCATGGTTGGGATAGCATCCCAACCATTGATCTTAAATCTAAACCATACATGATGAAATCCATGCTGTACATTGTATATATATATAGTACATGTGGTTGTGATTGTGTTAGGGAAGGCTCAATAGTGGTAGAGCCTTCTCCCTATGGCCAGATGTCCTTCCTTCTCTCTCCCTTTTTTTTTTGTATTGTTGATGATGATATGCATGGTCCACTTAGTGGGCCTGGATTGTCCAAGGAGCCCAGCTAGGGTAGGACGCTCATGCCCACCTACTCCATGGTTTAGGTGTCCTATTTTCCACCCTCACTGTTGCATGCAAGTGTAGAAATTTTGGGTTTAAATCTGGACATTTGTGAGGACCACTAGGTCTAGTGGTCCATGGCACCTATTTTTTAGCGTAATCATTTTTTTTTGTAGCTCATACATTTAATTTAATCCTAATGTATGTTGTTGTCCATAATTTTCTAGACAGTTTTCTGGTGGTTTTTGGGACTAAATTTAGGACTATTTGGGGGACTTTTAATACCCATCAAATATATTTTTCTGAAATGTGGGGATCCCATCTATATTTCTCCCAAATTTCATCCCCATCCAACCTTAATTGAGATCCCAAAGGTGTGGCCCAAGTGAGGTGGATAGTCTGGATTTTCTGAACTGTTTCCAGCAACATGTCAGTTTGGAATTTCTCAAATATAAAACAATTCCTCCACTGGTGGGCCACATCTGTGGACCCCACCTTGTGGTACACATATAAGGGGACATAAAAACTATTTTTCCTAATTTTTTTGAGGCTATTAATCCACACCATTGGAAGCTCAAATCAGGGCCTATCAAAAATATGCATTAAACAAATTTTCTGGATAGTTTGTTTTATTTAAATTAATTAAAATACTTCTGCTAATCTAAAAATTATAAAATTTTACAGAGAGGTGGCCCACCCATGGTAGGACCCACCTACCAAGTTTCGGGGCCAACAGACCCCTGTGTATTTGGTGGCCAGGGCTGGACTGGCCCACCAGGCTAGGACATCCAGCCATGGCTGGGCCATCCACCTCCTTTATGGGCCCATGTTGACGTATTTGTTGTCCCCATCATCCATCCATTTGTGGTCCACATGTGACATGGCTCACCTCCCTAAGATTTATCCATTTTTTAGACCTAATTTGATGTATTTTTAGGCCAATTGTCCAGGCCCAAAGGACCCTTCACCTTGGGATGCCCAAGCCCATTTGACTGTTGCTGGACTTCCAGTCCACCAGCATGGTCCAACTAAATTATGTGTGTGATTCATTACTCCCATCTGGTGGGATCCATAGGGATATATGTGGGCCACCACTAAACATAAACTTAAATTATATTTATTATTGCTGGACTCCAGCAAGCCCAGAAACAGGTGGGCTGGAAATTTCAGCATTAAACCCATATTAATTTCCCCTAATGGCATGATTTGGGGCAACATGGCTCACTAGATTTAAGGATGAATTATTCATATATGCTTGCCCTTTTCAAAGTTTCTTTTAGGCTTCATTTGTGCACACTTGGATGCCTACCTCAATTGAATTTTATTTTAGATCTATGTTCATAGTTTTGGTTAGACTTTATAGGCCCATTAATCTTGGAATATTCTAGTTAGGTCGCTTGACCTTTGGGCTTATATCTCACTACTTAATGTGATGGGTTTGAGGGCTATAATGTGCAAGTAGTTGGGCCCTTGGTTTCCCACCAAAATAACCTTGTACTTGGGTCAAGTTGTGAGGCCCAACTCACTTGGATAAAACATAGAAATTGCCCATATAGTTGGATTATCGGGCTGCCCACTAGGCCCACCATAATACGTGCATTTGTGACCTTTATGGTTAGTCCTGAGCCTTGCTTGAGGGCCCACCATATTGCCTATGAGTTGAACTTTGAGTATAGCCCATTAGGTCATGGATTGCCTTAGGCCCTAGGCCTTGCTTCATATTTGAGTAGTAGCGGGCTGCCCTTTTAGGACCCAGTTGAGGTTAGATGTCCTCCTTGATGGCCCTAAGGTAGGCCCATGAGGTTATTATAAGTTGTTGAAGGCCCACCTTGGACCCTTGATAGGATCGCTTATCCCTTAGGCTTATATATAACCCTTCTTAGCCTTATGGGCTACCCCAAAGTATTGGGCCCCCATTAAAGGATTGTTCCTTAGATTAATTGTCTAAGTACCTAAACTTGATTTCCTCCTTAGGAAGGAGGAGTATGTTCTAAGTCATCATCGTCGTATGACACACCCTCATGACCCATATGCATCATTGAGTGATTGGATTGTAATTGTGTGTAGTCATTGGGTTAATATGATGGAAAGATGGAGTTTTCCCTCTTATGCACATTGAGTGCTTAGAGCTAGTGCATGATTGGTATGCGTAATTCATGCATTTAGTATCACATCTCATGAATTTTATTTCCCTTGCTTCATCAGGGTCTTGTCTCCACAGGGGTATTTATGGATGGCCATATGTTGTCACCGAAAATATATTATTTGAGCATTACGGTGTATAGGATATCCCTGCGTGAAAGCCTCTAAACCTTCATGGTACCTTTAAGATGCCTCAACATCGTGATCGAGTGGAAATCTTGAGCGCCAGAGTGCTTTACATCGTTAGGCCGCATCTCCCACTAACATGTAGTCGGTTGAGATGGGATGTGGCCTTATCCGCTTGACTGAGAGGGCATGACTAGGCTGAGTCTGACCAACTCATGAATGGGTCTACTACCATCGAGCCTTACTGGTGATTGGTTGTCCATAGGCAGGTAGTGTGGTCGCTTACGCTCGTTTGATAGTGCTCTCTTGAGAGCAGCAGTCATCTTGTAGTGCATTAAACCCCGGTGATATCCCTTATGATGAAACTGTATTGGATATGTGGACTAGTTATGAGCATTGGCATCACATCACATTGCATTTGCATCGGCTGTATCAGCTTTATATTGCATCGCCTTGGTATGACGCCTAGTGCTCATCACATTACATAGCCTTAGTATGGCCTCCTACATTCATGACAGCCTCGGTAAAGCTAGTGCTATTGGCTTTAATCATATTTTCTTTCTGTATCTCCTATCATTCTTTTGTGCACCATTATTACATACTTTCACCACCCTTTAAGCTTTCTATAAGCTCATGCACGATTGATGCGTACAGGAGATCCTAGGTCGGCGTCTTAGCAGCGGAGTTGGATAGGAGTTGAGCCGAGGACCCCAGTGTTGCAGATCTTCTTCCTTCTTCTTTTGTCATCAAATGTATTTCTTTTTAGCATTATGTTAAAGCTCAAATTTATAGTGGATTTTCTGATATGTGCCTTTGTTATTTCTCAAATATACTTATTGCTATGCTCATATTGGAATGGATATATGGTTATGAAAATCCTCCTCGTAGGATCCCAGGATCGAAACCTGTCTCAAGAGCCAATAGTGGGGTAATACAGAGGCTGTTGTGGCTAGAACCCTGGTTACTGAGTCTGGGGTGTGATAACTACTCATTCAGAATTTCTTGAAAAGCAGGTATTGTTGGACAATTTTCAATTGTACCTATGTTGCAAGCGTAAATACCGTGAACTACTTCCTTAGCCTATCCTTCTGAATTTTTATGGCCTCAACTCTTCTTGTGAGATTGGCCACCCTTGCACTAAATTCATCTTCTTCTTTTAAAGAATACATTCCTCCCCTTTCCTTTGATTGAGTAGGCTTAGAAGTGGTGAGTTTTGAAGAGAAGTCCCATGATTGTACGTTTTCAGCAAGTCTATTAAAATAATCCCACACATCATTGACATCTTTGTTCATAAATTCCCCATTGCACATCATTTTGACCAATTGACGAATGAAAAATGTCAGTCCATCGTAGAAGAAATTTGTGATGCGCCACATTTCAAAACAATATTATGGGCACGAACTGACAAGATCCTTGAACCGCTCCCAACATTGGAAGAATATTTCATCTTCCTTTTGGCTAAAGTTCATAATTGACTTTCTGAGGGGGCTCATTTTATGGTATGGAAAAAAAATTTACTGAACTCCCTTGTCATGTTGTTTCATCTGCTAATCAATCGTGGACGTAGTGAATACAACCATGTCTTGGCCTTTTCTTTTAAGGTGAAGGGAAAGAGTTTCAACTTGACCGTCTCCTCAGACACGTTAAGAAAGTATAAAGTAGCTATTATCTCATCAAACTCTTTTGAGTGTATATATAGATTTTCATATTCAAGTCCATGAAATTTTGTAAGAAGTTAGATCACTCCCTCCTTCATATCCATGTGTCCTGCATTCTCTGGAAAAACCATGCATGAGGGCATGCTCACCCCTGCCGACTGTAAATAATCTCGTAAAGTACGAGACAGGGGTGCTTGATGCTCCTCATTCTCATCTTGGATTTCCTCAACCCTAGGTTGAGGTGGATTTGGAGGTTGATTACCCAATTGATTAGCAGCCATAACTTCAATTAATTTTGCGGATCTCGAGGGGTATCTAATCTTATGATGGATAGATAACCCCTCAACCAATCCTCCTTCACTCAAGAGATATCGGATGTTGTCACGGACCCACTTGGGTATGAAACACTCTCAGCTCTCAATTTCAGAATCTAACCTAAAACTAAAAGAAAAGAGGGAAATAGAAACTTATAAATAGAAAGAGACAGAATTTGAAAGAAGCTACCAAATTAGAAGTTTCTATATTGGGGTCCTATAAAAGAAAAAAAAAAGTGAATTAGTTTCTAAAAAAAATAAGAAAGCAACCTAGTTTCTAAAAATAGAAAGTAAACTAGTTTCTAAAAAAATTAAAAATAAAAAGTTAGTTTCTAAAAACAACTTAAGAAAGTAAACCAGTTTCTAAAAACCTATTAGGAAAGTTTCTAATTCTAAAAATATAAAGTAAATTAGTTTCTAAAAATAAATCAGAAAAACCCAAACCTAAAAATAGAAATTAAACAAACCATAATCTTAACCTAATTTTAAAACTAGTTAATCTCAGAAAAACGCAACCATTAGTCCCCGGCAACGGCGCCAAAAACTTATTCACAACCCCAAGTGTAGGGTCGCGATGTAGTAATAATCTCAGTAAGACCAAGGTTGAATCCACAGTGACTAATCTTGTGTGTATTCTGAAAGAAACTAGAATCAAAATTAGAAGAAGATTTAAATCTAAATTGGGAATAAAAAGGAAGTAATTGTAAAGGGTTTAATTAGAAAATTAAGAATTCAAAGGTGGGAACTAGGGTTTCCAAGAATCCACTTGTAGCAATCAGGGTGATTCCTTACTTGATTCAAGTAACACGATTGGAATTGGAGTCCTATCTTATCCAATTGGAACACATAGCAATTAAGATCAAATCTAAAATTCCTTTGACCTAATTCTCAAAAGAGGAGAATTATGATAATTGGCAAGGATTCCATCACCAAACCATGCCCATGAGACAATGGCAAATAGCAAGATTTACCAATCCCATAATCTCAAAATGGGAAAAGAAGATACTTAAAGCTATCGCAGATCTATTGTAATTTAAGTCACAATAAATCATTAAAAACTGAAAGTATTCCTTAAATATCAAACTAGAATCAAAGTAAGATTAACATAAACATGAATCAAAGTAATAAAAACATCCCATTATGCTACAAGCTTCACCTCTTAACCCTAGCTAAGAGGTTTAGCCAACTATAGACATAATTGGATTTAAAAGCCTAAAAGAAAACATGAAAAGTAATGAAGCAAGAAAAAAAAATGCTTAACGACGGCTCTCCACCCTTGTGCTTTGCTCCTCCAAACCCTAAATGATACCCAGGGATGCCATGGGGACTCCTATTTATAGTTGAGCAACATCTCCTTTTACACCGACTTGAAAGAATCTAGAAACCACCTCAAATTTATGCAGTTCGTGTAAAATCTGCGTAATAGCTTCGATGCATCGATGATCTTTCGATATTATTAAAACTGGTCCAGAACTGTCCAACGAGTTTGGCTTAAAAATCCTACAATTTTCGATTCCACCTTCAATACATCTAACTACCTTCGATATGATCTTCGATGCATCTAAGTACTTTCGATATGATCAAAGGTGATTTTGATAATTTTTCACAATTACACTTTTTCGGTCCTAGAATCTGTTTTCAGTACAATTTTCAGGATTCCTTTTCTTCACTTCAAATCTTTGATTCTCTTACTTCATCACATAGTTTCCTTGGATCTTTAGTATGTGAATTCTTCAATCTTATTCTCCTAAGATCTACCCATTGCCTTAGTGATCTTTGAGCAATAAATCCATGCTTTTAGCACCTTTTCCAATCTAAGCTTTTAAATTCACCATGCAACACAAACATAAGTAAAATAGGACATTAAGCAGTATCATATTTATAAGGCCAAGATATAAATGGGGGAAAATATGCAATATTTGACCCTCAACATCGAGTCAGGGTGAGATTTGGTCGAGTTGTAGCTGATCTTACTGGCCATAGGAGAAATGAAAGAAGAGAAGCAGGAAGAGAAGGAGAAGGATGAGAAAGAGAGAGAGAGAGAGAAGCGAGAGAGAGAGAGAGTGAGGATGATATCCTCCTCGTTGTTCGTTGCCGCACTAGGCCATTGCCATAGCATGAGCTGAGTTCAGGGCCCCTTGGGTCCTCTTGGAAGAAAGAGGAAGGAGATAGGGAATAGAGAGAGAAAGAGAAATGAGAGAAGAAAGAGGAGAGGATGGAGTGCCTCCCGCCATTGCCACACCAGCTAAACTCAGCCCGAGTTTGGTCGCTGCCCCTGGTGGTCATTACAACAAGAGAAACGAGAAAGGGCAGAGAGTGACAGTGGGTTCGAGTAGCAACCCTGACTTGTTACCGAGTCGAGTTGAGCTCGGACCTAGTTCAAGTTGGAGGTTGCTAGAGTTCCAGCAGAAAAGAAAGAAAGAAAGGAAAAAAATAAAGGAGAAGAGATAATCCAAAGAAGGAGAGAGAGAGAGAGTGAGAGAGAGAGATAGAGAAAGAGTGAGAGGAAACCAAGGCAGAAAGAGAGGGAGTTTGGGTTGGTGGCTGTCGAGTCAACTAGGTTGAAACCGAATCCAGCCGAGCCAAGTTAGGTTTGGGCCTAGTCCAAGCCTAGTTGGACATTCTAGGATGTGATGATGGAGAGGAAGGATGGGTGGTTGTTGCACTTGCCAAGTCAACTTCATTGAGTTGTTGGGTTGAGTCCAAGTTGCATTAAATGGACCACACCTCAAGGTGAGTTAAAGACCTTATACATTAGCCTTCCGGAAGATTAAACTCTTATTTATGGTGATTATCTATTTCCCTCCTTATCCTCATCTAGTTTCTCCACCATGATAGATTCATAATGATGAAGGTGATCCGAGTTGAACCCATTCCAATCAAAATTTGAGGTGAGGACTCACCCTTTGAGCTTCCCACTTAAGTTCATCAATCTGGACATAGATGATGATATGACTTCTCTCATTGAGTTATTTACCTCATATTGAATATGCTAATTTGTTGCGCAACTATTCATGTGTTTAATTATAGCAAGTATAAATGATTTGATGATAGCATGCTATCTTTAATTATATATTTATTAATTAACATGATTTGAGGTATGTTGTCATTAATTAATTGTATGTTGTCATTTACGAGACTTGGATCACACATTCCCTTACATGGCTTAGATTGCATTTTTTCCATTCGTGGCTTTGATGGAACATTGGTGCTTTTTTTATGGGTTGTTGGTTATATTTGCATATCTTATTAATTTTCGGGTCATTATGTGGAGTTCGTTATGATTTACAGGTGGAGCTGAAGTTCACTTGTCAATTTTTTAGCCATATTGTGGAGTTCATAGGATTTTCGAATGACGCTACAGTTCCCATGTTTATTCTCTCTTCATCATGCGGTGTTCAATCATATAGTAATTTTCTGGTGGAGTTGAAGTTCACCTATCGATTTTCTAGCCATCTTACGGTGTTCACATACGATATGATTTTTAGGTGAAGTAAAGGTTTATATGTTGATTTCTAGCCATCTTACGGTATTTAGTCATACCATGATTTCTGAGTGGAGATAAAATTTGCTTATCAATTTTCTAGCCATCTTATGGTGTTTACATACGATATGAGTTTCGGGTGGTTTAGAGTTTGTATGTTGGTTTACTAGCCATCTTGGGGTGTACAGTCGTACAATGATTTTTGAGTGGAACTGAAGTTTTCTTATCAATTTTTAACCATCTTGTGGTGTTCATGTACGATATGATTTTTAGGTGGTCTAGAGTTTGTATGTTGATTCTCTCTTCATCTTACGGTGTTCAGTCGTATTGTGATTTTCGGGTGGAGTAGGAATTCGCTTATCGATTTTCTAGTCATCTTGTATTGTTCAAATACGATATGATTTTCAAGTGAAGTAGATGTTTGTATGTTAATTCTCTCTTTATCTTGCAGTGTTCAATCATATTGTGATTTTCGGGTGGAGCTGAAATTCGCTTATTAATTTTTTAACCATCTTGCGGTGTTCACATACGATTTGATTTTCGGGTGAAGTAGAGGTTAAAGCTTGATTTTCTATTCACCTTATGGAGTTAACTTGTACTAATTTCCGGGTAGAGTGAGAGTTCACTTATCAATTTTCTAACCATTTTACGGAGTTCGCGAACAATGTGATTTCTGAGTGCAAAAGAAAGTTGTATGATTGATTATTTGACTATCTGGACAGATTCACTTGCATCGCGATTGAAATTATATTTTTCTTATAATGAGATTATGTTGATTGACTTAATTTTTTAGTATATGATCATGAATATGAATTGCGCTACTTAATATATCCATTTTTATGACTTGAAATCTATTATGGATTATAAATGATGAGTGCATAATCTTAAAGGGTACTTCTCACTGCTATAACTATTGACGTTATCAAACCATAACAGTTGGTGCAGGTGTAGATCAGGCTGATGTTGTTTACTGGGTTGCTAGAGCAGATCAGGTAGTTGAGGAGCTAAATGAGGTCCCTGCAGCTCATATTGAGCACCATCATTTGATGATATATTTTTGTTTCTATTTAATGAACTTTTTTATTTGGGATTGTATAAGTCCTGTATGGGCGCTACATTTGGATGTTTATGATGATTAAAATGTTATTATACTATTCATGGTTTATTTCTCCAACATGTACTGCTTACTCTGATTAATGACAATGCGATTTAAATTTACACTGAATTTTAAAGGCTAAAACTTGAGTTTTTGGAGAACGAGTCATATACTCGGGTTCCAAAAAATGGAGCGTTTTAGAACTCAAGCCCGTAGCCTATCCAGCTCTGATGCAGGGGCCTCCCACTCTCCTGTAACAAAGAACAACCTACCCTTCTAGCTCTTATTGGAAGAGGGGTTATTGGTAATAATGGCCTCGCTCTTGCCTGGCCAGGAAGAAAAATAATACCAACCATGAGAGTCCAGATGCTCTTGGTCTAGTACAAGTATAAGAGCTCAGCCATATAGAACTCAGAGTAGCCAATCTAGTGCCACAACATATAGCACCCAAAGACAGCTCGTCAAGCGTTATGGTTAAGTTGTCCTCAAAAAAGTCTTAAGTGGTGCAGCATCTCTCTCACCATGGGATGGAATGGCATACGCAAGCTGTAGGAAAAGAAAATCAGATAAGAGGCCACCTCCCCCATGGGAGGTTGAACCAGAAGTTCCCCAAATCAAGGTAGTTGCAGCCCCACTGAATCCAGGATCCCAAACTTTGACTGGAGGGCGCGTAAATCCCTCAGCCATCACCAGGAAACAAAAATGTGTTAGTGGATAAGGCCATTCAGTGGAAAGATGAGCAAATCGCATCTGCCTGAGGTAGGGAAGCCTCCTCATCGTGAGGTGCCATCGCGATGACATTTTCCTTAAAGTCACAGCTAACCTAGAGTCCATACTATCGTGTATGGACTCCCCGTGGAAAGTTCCTGAGATAGAAGCACCCTCGAAAGATCCTCGGAAGACATGGCAACAAAAAAAGAAGGTGAGAAAAGAGAAGTGTGAGGCCACAGGAAGCGAGGTCACAAGAAAAACTTACCGGAAAGGTCAAGTCTCTAGATATACTGCATAAGTGAATAGAGAAGAACCAGGATAGAGGAAAAAGAAAATAAATCAGCACAACTCAAAACAAGGGCATGAAGAGACACATCAATGCATGATCTCTATCTCATGGCGACATGGGGTTCACTCGAAATAAGCTTTAATGAAGCAGATACAAGTGTCCACTTGCGAGTTGTCTGTAAGATAAACGCTCGCCACTCTATACTCGAATCCTTATATGGTGAAACTGTCATAATATCCTTTCTATCCTTACTAAAGGCACCATTCTTTTCGATTCCCACTCTCATCACTGGGCGAAAAAGTTGAGAAAGTCGGACGAGCCGAGTTGACCACCCATAGTTAAATTTTCAAATCTCTCACTCATACATCAGTTCAAATCCTTACTTACCGAGCTCATGAACATGAAACTTGAAAGTAGGGGGCAACTGCTATGGGAAAAATTAAACTAATCAGCCATATGAGACACATAGTGAAGAAGTGACATATCAGCTTCCTTGAGCCATTAATGTGTGGACCACCTTGGCAGCCAATATGAGCTTCAATGAAAGAGTCACCTGCCGGACTAAACTAGTCAAGCACATCACTCAATAATGAGACCCTCGAAATAGAAATGTACAGAGAGAATTTCACATCATACTGAGAGAATATACCCTCACCGTCCATCCAAACGGTGCATACCTACAGACGTCAGCAAGTTCTGTGAGGGATCACGAGGTATGTGTTGTACCAACCGTCCATCCATGAGGTGTGGGACCCACCCACATGTGTGACACGTGTAGGCAGGTGGGACCCACCTTGATGCATGTATTCTATATCCACATCGTTCCTCTGTTGGTGTGGGGCACACCAGATGTATGTGTTTTATACACACCGTCCATCTAGACGGTGCTTGTAAGGGCCACCATGATGCACGTGTTTCTCTAGCCCATGTGGGGCTCAACAACACGTGTTGCAAAGGTGGGATGGGACCCACCTTTTTATTTGCATTCTGATCTGCACCATCCATGGATTGGGACGGTGATATGGATCAGCATGATCTATGTGTTTAATACACTCTTTCCATCTGTCATGGCCATGGGCCCACCCCACACGTGTGCACGTGTGGGCAGGTGGGACCCACCTTGATGTATTTATTCTATATCCACTCCGTCCACCTGTCCAAATTGGTGGTGTGGACCCCGCTGTAATGTATGTGTTTATACACACTGTTCATCCATTTTAGCTCGTGTGGGGCCCACCCCACACATGCTACAGGTTTGGAATGGGACCCACCTTGAGGAATGTATTGTAAATCTACACTGTCCATTTTGTGGCCCGCCGTGATACGTGTATTATATACCTACACTATCCATTTTTGTGGCCCGCCGTGATGCATGTATTATATACCTACGTTATCCTTTTGTGCGGCCCTCCATGATGTATGATTTGGGCTGCCCATCCTTTTTTCCTAGATTATGGGCTGCCCCATTAGGCCCATTTTAGTGGTACAATAAACCCACCTTGACGTATGCATTGTAAGTAGTCTGTCCACCTAATTTTTTAGATGATATGAATTCTCCATTAGGCCCACTATGATGTATGTGATGCACTCACTACCCATCCCTTGTGCCTAACCTAAGGGCCCTTGTGTGTGGCCCAATATGACGTATTGGTGGCCCTTTGGTAAGGCGCATTATAATGTATATGAGGCCCATGAGTGAGGCCCAGTGGGATGTGTATGAGGCCCTTGTGTGTGGCCCAACTTGATGTATTTGTGGCCCAACGATGAGGCCTAATGTGACGCGTTTGCAGCCCATTTGATGAGGCCCGATGTGATGTATATTGGGCTCTTGTGCGAGGCCAATTATGATGTGTATTATGCCCTTATGTAAGGTCATGGACCCACTATATGTTTGGCTCTATGTGGGCCACTTCTTAGGAACAATGTTGGTTTAATGTTCACATTGATGGGCATTGATGGATAATGATGGTTAAATGTACACATTATGACCTTCCCTTAGGCCTTGTTAGGCCCATTCTCATCATTCTCTTAATTGGTTAACCCAAATTATTGGGCCCTATTGATATTGCATGGTCCATCCTTCTCATAAACGGATGACTCCATACTACCGGAATTGATATATGCACGATTGAAGGTTGATCTTTATATTATGGTTTAGATCGACTATTCATCTATAGACCCCGCCTTATATATGGGCCAATTATCAATGTCGATTATCAATACCGATTTTGAGTATGTGACAGCATAGCATCATGATACATGTCCATATGCATCATCTGCATGCTTGTGATGAGATGAAGACCATTGCATATGTCATCTGGTAAGTTATTTTTTATACTCCCAAATAAGTAGTGTTGTCCCTCAAAAGCGCACGGCACGTACAAGATTGATGCATAACTGGATTGTATGACTCATGCATCTTTCATTGTGTGATATGGTTGTTATACGCCCTAGCGACATCAGGGTTGAGGCCTCCACAGGCACATCATGGAGAGTCAGATTGGATACCAGAAATATTGTACTAGCATCAGGGCACCATAGGTGTCTCTGAGTGAAAATCTCTGGACCTGATGGTACTACAAGATGACTTCAACGTCAAGACTAAGTTGATACATGAGTACATGAGAGCTATATCCAGTAAGCCGCGTCTCCCAATATGTCATGGTCGGTTGAAAAGGGGAGTGACCTTACATGCCTAAGTGAGGGGGCAATATCTAGGTTGAGTTTGACCAGCTTAAGGAATGGGTCCGCTATTGACGAATCGGGCCCGACATTAGCAGGCGGATAGTGAGACCTCCTCCATTAACCCAATTGTGTGCTCGGATAGGGGTATCAAGCTAGCGTAGAATGTACTAGACCCTGGTGATTGTCCAGTGAGAGAATTGTGCTGATATTTGATGCTCTAGTGATGATGAGCGACATTAATATGTGGATTCGAATGGGGACTAGTATACTTGAGTTGCATCTCACATCGCATGGCCTTAGTATGGCAAACATCATTCACACCTTACATTGCATGACCTTAATATGGCCGAAAGCATTCATACATTGCATCACATGGCCTTGATATGGTCGATAGTATTCATGCCTTGCATCGCATAGCCTTGTATGCTGATAGTATTTATGGATTCACTAGCATATTCCACACTACTTTGATATTGCATTCTGAGCACGCTTTTATTGCGCACACACGTTCAACACCCTCTGAGCTTTCTATAAGCTTATGCACGATTGAAGCATGCAGTTGACGCTAGACCGTAGCTGAGCACGAGCAAGAGCATTTGGGGAGCTTCTGGAGCTTTTAATTATAGATATTATATTTCCCTCTATGCGCATTGTACCTTAAAGCTTTTGATCATAGTGGATTTTGGGATGATGTCTTGGTTATTGTTCATGGGTTATTCTTATGATTATGCTAGTTACAAAATAAATTCATTTTGAAAAAAAAATTCTTCCTTATAGGATCTCAGGATCGGAACCTAGTATATAGGTGCCGGGAGCTGAGAATAAGGTACTATAGAGGCAGTCGACGCTAAATTCGGCGATCAAGAATTTTGTGAGCCTGGTTTCCAAGTTTGGGGCGTGACAAAAGTTGGTATTAAAGCATAACTTACGAATAATCGATAACAACATCACAGGTTTGCTATGAGCTTAAGACAATTTGGCCTTGAGTGTATAACCTTCTGGTTTAGTTCCCTAACATGCATGCCTTCGAGAATTCTCAAGGTTGATAGGCGTCCTTGTTCTTCCCTATAGGACATGTCCAGGAGAGTGACCCGAGTGACTCCCACTCCACCACCTACGACTCCCGTTCTACCACCTACGACTCTCACTCCACCACCAAAGATCCCTGCTCCCTAGCCTGAAGATGTTACTCCTTTTCCTGAGACCAGTTTGGATCTAACTGTACCCATGAGTGCCTCTCAGTTACAGCAGATATTGCAGATGTGACAGCCACCCTTAAGAGGCAGGGCAAGCACCCTGTTGTTTCGCCAGCCCAGGTAGAGCAAGAACACGCGAGCGCCCTTCTTCAAGAGTTTCGACAGCTCAATCTCCCGTGTTTCCAGAGCAAGCCACACTCGACAGCAACTGAGAGATGGCGCTCCGAGGTAGAGAAGATTTTTGATAGTGGCATGTACGACCCAGCAGCGGGTCCGGATACCCATATTTCTTCTCCAGGGTGAGGTCGAACACTGGTGGACCTCCATTACCCATGTTGTAGGGCTTGATTTCATCTAGACATGAGAGGATTTTGTAAACTGATTCGACCAAAAATACTTCCCCGACCACATTCGTCTGTAGCAAGCGTTAGAGTTCAAGACCTTGGCACAAGGAGACATATCTGTGGTGTAATATGCGGCTCGTTTCATGGTGCTATCAAGGTTCACACAGTATTTGTTTGATGATGAGGAGTAGAAGGCCCGTCGTTTCAAGAACGGTTTTTGTTATGGTTTTCGAGGTCGTGTTGTTGGGCATGAGCTCTCGACTTTTCAGGAAATAATATGGAGGACTCAGATTTATGAGACTGAGTGGGCGGGCACACAGAGTGACCATGATCAGAGGAGAGAATGGAAGAGGCAGGCCCCCTCCGGTAGCTCCCAATAGTAGCACCATTGTCAGCAGTAGAGGTGTACAAGCCGCTTAGCTACCTAAGACCAGCAACACCTGTGGCACCCCCGGCACCACCTCAGAGGCAGTTTCTCGGTGCTTATTATGGATGCGATGGGATAGGACACGGTAAATGAGAGTGTTCTCGACCGCAACAGCAACAGCCAAGAGCACCACAACAGCCTCCATAGCAGCAGCTAGGAGCACCGAGCAACCTCCACAGCAGCAGCTGAGAGCACCACAGAAGCCTCCACAGCAGTAGCTAAGAGCATTGTAACGACCTCCATAGTAGCAGTGATAGCAACTCCCATCACTAAGGCCCACTCAGCAACAGTGTCAGCACCAACCTATGAGACCTTAGCAGCACAAGCAACAGTTTTAAACACCTCATTGACAGCAGCAGTAGCAGCAGCACCTTTAGAGGGGACAGGTACCTCCCCAACTAGCTCAAGTTAGTATCTACGTGGCTCAGTAGGACCCGCAGTCATCTGGAGGAGTCATTGAGGGTATTCTTCCCATCTCTGCATGAATTGCATGAGTTTTGTTTAATTTCGGTGCTTCGCATTCTTTTATGTCCAAGGGATTCTGCCGTTTGATTGGATTACCGACAGAGTCTGCTCACGAGAGGTTGACCGTATTGACACCCTCGGGGAAGACTATAGTGTTAGGCCGCTTCTGCTCGTCTTACCCCATTCTGGTTGGTGATATTTTTTTTACCTATTGATCTGTTTGTATTGTCAATGTTCGAGTTTGATGTCATCCTGGGCATGGATTGGTTTACCGAGTATCACACTATCTTGGACTGCTCCGTGAGGACAGTCACGTTCTATATACCAGTCTTACCACAGTTCCAGTTTGTAGTAGAGCCCAAAGGAGAGCAGCTTTCCTGCCTGTCGTCATATGTCATTGAGGAGCCTGTTACCTTGTCTATCAATTAGTTGTCAGTGGTCTACGATTTTTCTGATGTGTTCCATAAGAATCTGGGATTACCGTCGCGTTGGCATATTGAGTTCCAGATTGATTATGTGCCCGGTACCGTGCTTATCTCAAAGGCCCAGTATCGTATGGAACCGATGGATTTACGAGAGATGTAGCGGCAGCTGGATGAGTTACGTGAGTTGAGATTCATTCGTCCCAGTAGTTTACCTTGGGGAGCGTCTGTACTCTTCTTTAAGAAGAAGGATGGCTCGTTGAGGTTTTACATGGATTATCGCGAGCTCAACCGAGTCACAATTAAGAACAAGTATCCACTCCCGAGGATCGATATTTATTAGATCGACTGTAGGGTGCACAGTTATTTTCAAAGATTGACCAGCATTCCAGTTATCATCAGATTCGGGTCAGAGAGGAGCACATCTCGAAGATAGCTTTCAAGAAGCGCTATGGTCATTTTGAGTTTCAGGTCATGTCTTTCGGACTGGCCGATGCGCCCACAGTCTTCATATAGTTGATGAACAAGGTCTTCTGTCTGCATCTTGATCAGTTTGTTGTGGTCTTCATCAACGACATTCTGATATATTTGAGGACCTGTGAGGAGCATGTACCGCATTTAGAAATTACATTGTAGACCCTCCGTGCCCACTAGTTATATAGGAAGCTAGAGAAGTGTGAGTTTTGGTAGGGGGAGGTAAGGTTCCTCAGTCATGTGATGATGAGCGAGGGTGTCGCAATGTACCCCTTAAAGGTTGAGGCAGTGTGTCAGTGGGGCCAGCCCATGAACGTGTCTGAGATCATCAGTATCCTTGGTTTAGCAGGCTATTACCGGTATTTCATTAAGAATTTCTCCCGTATTGCAACCCGTTAACCAAGTAGACTCGGAAGGGCACAAAGTTTGTTTAGAGTAAAGCCTGTAAGGGATCATTTATGGAGAGATGAAGAACTATCTCACGTCCGCTTCTATCCTCACTCTTCCCTCTAGGAGAGATCGATTTGGTGTATTTACTGATGCCTCATATATTAGATTGGATGTTGACCTGATGCAGGACGGGAGGCTGGTGACCTTCGCGTCTCGCCAGCTTATGGTCTATGAACTGAACTACCCAACACATGATTTAGAGCTGGCAGCAATCGTGTTTGCATTGAAGGTGTGAAGGCACTATCTTTACGGCGTTAAGTTTGAGCTCTTCTCCGACCACAAGACCTTGAAGTACCTATTCTCTCAGTCCGAGATGAACATGAGGCAGAGGAGTTAGATGGAGCTCCTGAAGGACTATGATTTTAATCTCTAATACCACCCAGATAAGATAAATATGGTGGCGAATGCCCTCAGCCGTCAGCCACGAGGCCTGGTGGCACACATGATGATTTAGGAGTGAAAGATGCATGAGGATGTAACAACATATGACTTCGAGATTAGTCTGTAGTCTTCTATCATTCAGCTATCAAGCCTGTCAATTCAACCCTTTCTTGTCGTAAGGGTGATCGAGGCTCAGCAGACAGATGAGTCATTGCCGAGTTATAGAGCAGAGAATACATCTGAGAGTCAGTCAAATTGGCAAATTGGTTCTGATGGTAGACTTCTCTTAAGAAGCTAATTAGTGTCCCAGATATTCCTTAGTTGCATACAGATCTTATGACCGAGGCATATCGATCGTGGTTTTCTATCCACCCTGTCTCAACGAATATGTATCGAAATATGAGGTGACAGTATTTTTGGATGGGGTGAAGCACTGGATCGCCAGTTTTGTGGCCAAGTGTGACACATGCCAGCGTGTCAAGGCTAATCATCAGAGATCCCCTGTTCTAATGTAGACGTTGAGTGTCCCAATGTGAAAGTGGGAACACTTGTAGACAGATTTCATTATGGCTTCTCGAGGACTCAGCGCAATCATGACACCATCTGGGTTGCCGTCAATCATATGATGAAGTTAGTGCATTTTCTTATTATTCGTGCGACCTGACCTTTGGATCGGCTTGCGAGGTTATTCATCGAGGAGATTGTGAGACTACACGATGTTCCAACCTCGACCATTTCTAACCAAGACCCGAGGTTCATGTCTTAACTTTGGTGGAGCTTTCAGAGAGCAATGGGGTATGTTTTACAACTCAACACTACATATCATTCACAGACCAATGGGCAGATTGAGACGGTCAACTAGATCCTTAAGGATATGCTTCACACCTGTATGATTGACTTCGAGGGTAGCTGGGATGAGCATCTGTGATTAGTTGAGTTCGCATACAACAATAACTATCAGGCGACCAATTGCATGACTCCTTTTAAGGCATTATATGACAGATTGTGCAGATCTCCGAGTTATTGGACCAAGGTTGGAGAGCAACGTCTCCTATGTCCTAAGCTTCTGTGGCAGATATCAGAGGCCATTAATATCATTAGGCAAAGGATGTGCACAGCTCAAAGCTGGCAGAAGAGTTTTTTTGATCATCAGCGTCGTCCCTTGGAGTTCGCTGTTGGGATAGAATGTATCTCAAGGTCTCACCCATGAAGAGCGTAGTTTAATTTGGAGCGAAGGGAAAGCTTGCTCCGAGATTTATAAGACCTTTAGATATCACTGGGCGTGTTGGCTCCGTAGCCTATCGGCTTGCCTTATCATCTTATTTTTATGGCATCCACAACATTTTTTATGTCTCTATGTTGAGGAAGTGTGGGTTAGAAATCATTCCTATTATTTATTAACAGTCGTTGGAGGTTTGTGAGGAAGCTTCTTATATTGAGGAGTTAGTTCGTATCCATGATTGGAAGGAGCAGGTCCTCCAGACTAAGGTCATTCCCGTGGTGAAGGTGCAATGGGGTCACTATTTTGTTGATGAGGAGTCTTGGGAACGTAAGGCCGAGATTCAAGAGCACAATCTCCATCCCTTTGATTATTGATTATAAGTTGCATCTTATATGTTGTCTTCAATTTTATATGATGATGCTATGTTTCCTCTTCCTTATGAGTTATGTCTAGTTGCAATGATTGTATAAATTTTGAGGATAAAATTTTTATTAGGAAGGGAGAGCAGTAAGGCTCATATACTAGACAGTACCTTTCTATAGGCTATCACGTTCCTCGCAGTCGAATTCCAGCAACTCACAACTTGTAATTAGCATTTGCGGGCAACCCTAAGTCGCATCCCAAAGATCTGAGTCATCTCAACTCGAAACTTGTACCCTAGCACTGTGCCATCGCTGTGAATCCAACACCGTATCTCACATGGCGATGAGATACCAAGGTTAGGAGCTGTGGGCCCATATTTATTTTGAGAAAAACACCATGTGTTGTAAATCCTAATAGAATCTCTACAACCTATCACATTAATCAATCAAGTACACATCCTATCACAAATACAAGCAACCCATACCCTACCCATCTCTCTCCCATTCCCAAAGTTAACTCTCTCTCTCACTCTCTCTCTCTCTCTCTCTCTCTCTCTCTCTCTCTCTCTCCACCCATCCCTTCCTTACACCCATCACCCATCACTCTATCACCTTTTCATCTCATCACTTCTCTCTCTCTCATTTCCTCTCTTCACTCCCAAGCAACCAAGAGACCAATAGTCCAAGCCTCCTAAGGAGAACCTAGATGTGGCCCACTTTCCTACCCCAAAAACTCTCATCTCCACCATCCAACTTCATCATCCACCATCAAAGGTTGAGCATTAGAGCTAAGAAAGCTAAGGGACCAAGGAGTGATATAGGTGGGTGATTTTAGAATATCTACCGTTGATTTCCATTTAAGGGCACACTTATGATGCGACCCACTTTGATGTATGTGTTGTGATATAAGAAGGGCCCATAGTGGCGAGGACCCTCTACTACACCGATCTCTTTCTCTCTCTTTCTCTCTCTCTCTTTTCCCTTTTATATGGTAATGATGATGATGAGATGTGTGGCCCACCTGATGTGCATGTGTGTGGCCCACCATGATATGTTATATCCATCCCGTCTATATCCAGTGGACGAGCTTGCTACCTGTCCGTCTAGATAGGGCCAGATGAAGGTGAAAATACAATTATCAGCTTGATCTTATAAGACTGGTGGGTCCCACACATGCGGACCCACTCTACTGTATGTGGAATACTCACATCGTCCTTCGAGATATTGGGTCCCTATAAACATCAGCAACTTTTGTGGGGGATCATGAGGTATGTGTTGTACCAACCATCCATCCATCAGGCGTTTGACCCACCCACACATGTGACATGTGTGGGCAGGCGGGAGCCACCTTGATGCGTGTATTCTATATCCACGTCATCCGTTTGTTGGCATGGGGTGCACCAGATGTATGTGTTTTATTCACATCGTCCATCTGGACGGTGCTTGTAAGGGCCACCATGATGCACGTGTTTCTCTAGCCCGTGTGGGGCCCACCCACACATGTTGCAAATGTGCGAGGAGACCCACCTTTTTATTTGTATTTTGATCTACACCGTCCATGGATTGGGACGGTGCTATGGAATAGCATGATGTATATGTTTAATACACTCCATCCATCTGTCATGGACGTGGGCCCACCCCACACGTGAGACACGTGTGGGCAAGTGGGACCCACCTTGATGTATTTGTTCTATATCCACTTCGTCCACCTTTCTTAGATGGTGGTGTGGACCCCACTATAATGTATGTGTTTATACACACCATTCATCCATTTCAGCTTGTGTGGGGCCCACCCAACACGTGTTACACGTGTGGGATGGGATCCACCTTGAGGCATGTATTGTATATCTATGTTGTCCATTTTACGGCCCACCGTGATGCATTTATTGTATATCTACGTTGTCCATTTGTACGACCTGTCGTGATGCATGTATTGTGTACCTATGTTGTCCATTTGTGCGACTCGCCATGATGTATGATTCAGGCTGCCCATCCATTTTTCCTGGATTATGGGATGACCCATTGGGCCCATTTTGGTGGTACAATAAGCCCAATTTTGAGGTATACACTATAAGCAGTCTGTCCACCTAATTTTCTAGACAATATAGGTGGCTCCATTAGGCCCACTATGATGTATGTGATGCACTCACTACTCATCCCTTATGCCTAACCCATGCGCCCTTGTGTGTGGCCCAATATGATGTATTGGTGGCCCTTTGGTAAGGCCCATGTTAATGTATGTGAGGCCCATGAGTGAGGCCCAATGGAATGTGTATGAGGCCCTTATGTGTGGCCCAATATAATGAATTTATGGCCCAATGTGATGCATTTGCATCCCATTTGATAAGCCCCGATGTGATATATTTGGGCTCTTGTGTGCAGCCCATTATGATGTGTATTATGCCCTTATGTGAGGTCATGAGCCCATTATATGTTTGGCTCTATGTGGGCCACTCCTTAGGAGCAGTGTTGGTTAAATGTCCACATTGATGAGCAATGATGGTTAAATCTCCACATTATGACCTTCCCTTAGGCCTAATTAGGCCCATTCTCATCATTCTCTTAGTAGGTTAACCCAAATTATTAGGCGCCATTAATATTGCATAGTCCATCCTCACTGTAGACAGATGGCTTCGTGCTACCAAAATTGATATATCTACAGTCGAGGGCTGATCTTTATATTATGGTTTAAATTGACTATTCATCTATGGATCCCACCTTGATGATAGGCAAATTATTGATGTTAATTATCGATAACGATTACAAGTATTTAACAGCATAGCATCATGATACATGCCCATACGCATCATCTGCATACTTGTGATGAGATGAGGTTGACTGTCATCTGACAAGTTGTTTATTGGACTCCCAGATAAGCAGTGTTGTCCCTCATGAGCGCACAGTACGTACATGATTGATGTATGACTAGATTGTATGACTCATGCATCTTGCATTGTGTGATATAGTTGTTATACGCCTTAACGACATCAAGGTCGAGGCCTCCACAGGCACATTATAGAGAGTTGGATTGGATACCGAAATATTGTTACTAGTATCGAGGCACCATGATATCCTTGGGTGAAAATCCCTAAACCCGATAGTACCAAAGGTTAACTCTAACATCAAGACTAAGTAGATACATGAGTGCACGAGGGCCGTATACCAGTTGGTCACATCACCTACTACGTCATGGTCAGTTGGAAAGGGGTGTCACCTTACCCGCCTAAGTGAGGGAAAATATTTAGGTTGAGTTTGACTAGCTTGAGGAATGGGTCCACTATCGATGAGCCAGGCCCGATATTGGCAGGCGAAAAGTGAGGTCTCTTCCATTTACCCAGTTTTACGCTCGGATAGGGGCGGAAAGCTGGCGTAAAGTATACTAGACCCCGGTGATGGTCCAGTGTGAGAACTATACTAATATTTGATGCTTTAATGATGAGCTGCATTGATATGTGGATTCGGATTGGGACTGGTATGCTTGAGTTGTATCTCCCATCATATGGCCAACATCATTCGTACCTTGCATCGCATGACCTTGATATGGATGATAGCATTCATGCCTTACATCGCATGGCTTGATAATGTCAATAGTATTCATGTCTTACATCGCATTACCTTGGTATGGATAATAATATTCATGGATTTAGTGCATATCTGCGTTACTCTGATATTACATTCTGAGTATGCTTTTATTGCGCACACACTTTCACCACCCTCTAAGATTTATATAAGCTTATGCACCATTGTTGCGTGCAGGTGACGTTAGAACGTAGCTGAGTAGGAGAAAGAGTGTTCCAGAGAGCTTCTAGAGCTTTTCATTATCGATATTGTATTTCCCTTCATGCGCCTTGTAACTTAAAGCTTTTGATCATAATGAAATTTGTGATGATGTCTTGGTTATTATTCGTGGGTTATCCTTATGGTTATGTTAGTTACAAAATAAATTCATTCTGAAAAAAAAGTCCTCTTCATAGGATATCAGAATCGAAACCTGGTATATAGGTGGTAGGAGCCGAGACTAGGATACTACGGAGGCTGTCGTCACCGGATTCAGTGATCGAAAATTTTGTGAGCCCAGTTTTCGAGTTTAAGGCGTGACAGAAGTTGGTATCAAATCATAACTTGAAAATAATCGAGAACAACATCACATGTTTGCTTTGAACTTGGGATAATTAGGTTCTGAGAACAACATCACATGTTTGCTTAACGTACATGCCTTCGAGGGTTTTAAAGTTTGATAGGCGTCCTTATTCTTCCATATAAGATATGACGCTTAGGAGAGCAACCCAAGTGACTCCCGCTCCACCACCTGGGACTCCCACTCTACCACCAGAATCCTCACTCCCCAGCCTAAGGATGTCGCTCCTCCACTTGAGACCGATGTGGATCCGACCATACCCGTGAGTGCGTCCCAGTTATAGGAGATGTTGCAGGCTGTGAAGGTCGTCCTTGAGGGGTAGGGCAAGCACCCTATTGTTTCACCAACCCAGGAAAAGCAGGAATGAGTGAGCTCTCTTCTTCGAGAGTTCCGACAGCTCAATCCCTGGCGTTTCCAGGGTAAGCCAAACCCGACAGCATCCGAGGATGCAGCTCTGAGGTGGAGAAAATTTTTGATATGATAACATGTGTGACCTAGCAGTAGATCTGGTTAGCTGTATTTCTTCTCCAAGGTGAAGCCGAGCACTGGTGAGCATCTTTTACCCATGTTATAGGGCCTAATTTCATCTAGACATAGGAGGATTTCATAGACTAATTCGACCAGCAGTACTTCCCCGACCACATTTGTTTGTAGTGAGTGTTAGAGTTCAAGACCTTGGTTCAAGGAGACATATATGTGGTGCAGTATATGACTCATTTCATGGCATTATCGAGGTTCGCGCCGTATTTGGTTTGTAATGAGGAGCGAAAGGCACACCATTTTAAGAACGTCCTGCATTACGGTCTTCGAGGCCATGTTGTTGGGCATGAGCTCCCGACTTTTCAGGTAGTAGTACGAAGGGCTCAGATTTATGAGACTGAGTGGGCCAGCACACAGAGCGACTGTGATCAAAGGAGAGACTGGAAGAAGCAGCCCCCTCTGGTAGCTCCCAGTAGTAGTAACATCATCAGCAGCAGAGGTGCACTGGCCGCCCAGCCGACAGAGCACCAATAGCACCAACAACACCACCTTAGAGACCACTCCTCAGTGCCTGTTATGGATACGGTGGGATAGGACACCATTAGTGGGAGTGTCCCCAACCACAATAATAGTAGCCAAGAGTACCGCAGCAGCCTCCACAGCAGTAGCTAAGAGAACCGCAGCACCCTTCGCTGCAGAAGTGACAGCAGCTCCCACCACCAAGGCCCCCTCAGCACCAGCCTCCGAGAATTCAACAGCACAGGCAGCAATTTTGACCACCTCAGTGATAACAGCATGAGCAGCACCTTTAGAGGGGACAAGCACCTCCCCAACCAGCTCAAGGTAGGTTCTACGCGGCTCAGCAGGATCCATAATCTTTTGGAGGAGTCGTTGAGGATACTCTTCCCGCCTTTGCATGCATTGCACAAGTTTTGTTTGATTCTGGTGCTTCACATTCTTGTATGTCTGAGGGATTCTGCTGTTTGACTGGATTATAGACAGAGTCTACTCTCGACGAGTTAACCGTATTAAGACCCTCGGGGAAGACTACAGTTTTAGGCCGCTTCTGCTCATCTTAACCGGTTCTAGTTGGAGATATCGTTTTGCCTGTTGATCTGTTCATGTTGCTAATGTGATGGGTAGACTAAGAGGGTCAACTAGATCCAAACAAACTAGTGTATCATTTTGCAGCTTAACACCGTGTATCATTTTGCAACCAGATCCAAACAAACTGGTGTATCATTCTGTCCCAATGATATCTCCAACTCTCGAGGGGTTACCCACGTTTCATTTTGCAGCTTAACACCGTGTATCATCCACAGACAGATGGGCAGACTAAAAGGGTCAACCAGATCCTTGAGGATATGCTTCGGGTCTTCGTGATTGACTTCGGGGGTAGTTAGGATGAGCATTTCCGATTGGCTAAGTTTGCATACAATAACAGCTATCAGGCGACCATTAGCATGCCTCATTTTGAGGCACTATATGGCAGACCGTGCAGATCTTGAGATTGTTGGACCAAGGTTGGAGAGCAGCGTCTCCTATGTCCCGAGCTTGTGTGGCAGACATTAGAGGTCATCTATATCATTAGGCAGAGGATGTACATAACTCAGAGTTAGCAGAAGATTTTTGCTGATCACTGGTGTCATCCCTTGGCGTTCATTGTTGGGCATAGAGTGTGTCTGAAGGTCTTCAATTTAGAGCAAAAGGCATGCTTGCCCCAAGATTTATAAGACCTTTCAAGGTCACTGGGTGCATTGGCGCCATTTCTTATCGGCTTACCTTTCAATCTCAGTGGTCTGGCATCCACAACATTTTCTATGTCTTTATGTTGAGGAAGTGTGGCTCAGACATCATTCCTGTTATTGATTTGCAGCAGTTGGAGGCTCGTAAGGATGTTTCTTACATTGGGCAGCCAGTTCGTATCCTTGAGTGAAAGAAGTAAGTCCTCCGGATCAAGGTCATTCCCTTTGTGAAGGTGCAGTGGGGTCACCATTCTATTGATGAGACGTCTTGGGAGTGCGATGCCAAGATTCAAAAGCACGATCCCCATCTCTTTGATGATTGATTATATGTTGTATCTTGTATACTGTCTCTGATTTTATATGATGATGTTATATTTTTTCTTCCTTATGAGTTATGTCTAGTTACGATGATTGTGTAAATTTTAAGGATGAAATTTTTATTAGGAGGGGAGGGTTGTAAGGATCATATCCTAGACCATACCATTTCGTAGGTTACCATGGTCCTCTCGATTGAATTTTGGTAACCCATGACTTGTAATAAGCATTTGCGCGTGACCCTGAGTCGCATCTCAAAGATCTGAGTCTGCTCGACTTGAAACTTGAACCGTAACGACCGCTAGAGTTGTACACGAGTAGACTAAGGCTCGAGTACTCACTTGACTCGACTCGGAATACCTGACTCGTCTGAGTTAGAGCCAAGTACGAGCGGGTTTCCACGACTCGTTTAGATTACAAGTAGAGTACGAGTCTAAAGGTACTCGACTCAGTACCGTATATATAAGTCCGCCCAAAAAAAAAACCTACCCCACCCATCATTTTCCAGTAATGCCCAAATCCTACCCCCACCCATCCTTTTCAAGCAGCGCCCAAACCCTTCCCTCCCAGCGAGCGTTCAAAAAAAACTCTCCCGCTCTCTTTCTCCCCCCCCTCTCTCTCTCTCTCTCTCTCTCTCTCTTTCTCTCTCTCTCTCCCCTCCCTCTCCCAGTGCCCGTCCGGCCGTCCTTTTACCACTCGTCTCGTCGTCTGTCATCGCCCTGCCTTGCACGCAGCTGCAGGTCGTCCCTCTTCTGCTCGCTCGGTAAGGTATGGGGTTGATTTTTTTATTTTTTATTGCCAATATATATTAGAAATTATTAATATAGTTTTGAGATTAACCTGATATTCAGGTTTTCTCTTGATATCATGGTGAATTGCTAAGTTCAGTTTCCATCTACACATGAAAGATAAATATTCTATAGCTAGGATTTTTCAACCAAGTTATATTAGTTGGATTACTAAACCTACAGTGTACAGTGCCAACAGCCTTTGGGTTGAATCATCTTATTGTATACTGCCAACAACCTAGGCACATCTTCTGGATGTAAAAATCGTGATATCCGTCCACAACCATCAATGAAGAACTACTTAAGGCTTATTTGGAAACATGGAATCCAATGTATTTTTGTGGCCGGATATACTATTTTTTGGTCATTTAGAAATAAAGAATTGGAGGGATTTGTGATCCAAATCCTTCAAAAGGTCATGATTTCAAATGGGCTCGATTCGACACAAACCATAAGATCCCCCCCCCCCCCCCCCCCCCCCCCCATTCTGCATGATTTCAAATCCACATTGACAGAAGAGCCAATAAACAAAGAAAATGACCAAACACTCTTGGGGATTTTTGTGCATGGACCATCCATTGTAAGTCCCACCATATTAACATTTTGGATCACCAAACCATGACTCCTAATGGGAGATTAGGCCTTTGAAATGCTTGTAAGTGATTGAAGATCATCCTAAAAGGGTGAGTTAGAAATTGCATTTATGGAACACTGATCCTAAGAAACATTGTATGAACATGTCTAATTAATGAGATTTTTATTTATGTACCAACTTTATTTAGTTGTTCTAAATGGGCGGTTTGGGTCATCACATGTTGTCAGAAGAAAAGAAAGCATTTGGGTGAGCCTGACAGACCTAATGTCTACATCATTTGTCAGGTGGGGTGAGAGATTTCACATGGCTGTAGTAAATAAGTCCCATGTGACACTTACAAAGTAGCCAACTAACATGAACCCAATCAAAGGTGATGGGAGTTGAAGATCTAGATGGATCTTGATGGCTTCAAGCTAGCTAGCCATCAAAATTCCTAGCCTGCCCTCCGTCTCAAATTGGCCATGTGGGCCCAGGTCAAAATATTCAATTTGATCCTCTATGGTCAAAATATAGTTTTGGGATTAACCTGATATGTTAATATAGAAATTGTTTAATATATGTTAAAAATTGTTAATATAGAAATTGTTTAATCAAGGGTGAACATCTCACTCCCAATTGTTTACTTTAGTGTGGCCCACCTAAATTACAAGTCATCATTTTATTTGTTTGTTTATTTCTAAGCCTATCGTGGGTCTTCAATTAATATCATGGTGGGCCTATCAAAGTCAGGGTAGGCTTATCAATTAATAATTCCTAGTTAGCTAGATGAGAAATGTCAATTTCAGCATGCTCCTTTATTTGCATAAATATGAATTATTTGTATTATTCTAGTTGTAGACTGATAGTATAGGATAATCAATTGCCTATTTGAGGATTTCTATGTTACCAGACATAGATTCAGTGTGTTCTTGGATGCATAGAAATTCTCAAATTGTCCCTTTTTGGACAGTTCAGGGTTAGATAGATTGTAATGTCTTCATTTATTCCAATTTAAATACATATGCCTATTCTGGTTTTCTCTCTTCTTTTTCTCTCTAGATATGTTTCATTTATTTATTTTCATCGTTAAATGTCTACACTTTATGTTAATGATTGACATGGGAATCAAATACAAGATTAATATATTCTAGAGAGATAAGGGGAGATGCTGCCAGAATTTTGGTGTAGCGTTTCAATTGGAAAATGAAGCATTACAATCTATCTAACTTTGAATGGGTGACTGATTTAGACAGTTAAGTAATTATGCCCATCTAGTGGTCTAACCATCTAGGACCCTAAGTATAGCTGTAAAACATATCGAGAACTTGATTGTATAGATGGCTAGTTAAGACGAAAGCCCAAATGCCCCTTGAATGGGTGCATCGGCCACATCTCCTCTAATAGTAGAGGGAGACACAGACACGTCAACCACATGTAAAGGGAAGAAGAAGAGATCAGTAGTGTAGAATGATTTTAAAGATGTGACAGTTAACGATGTACAGAAAATAAAGTGTAATCACTGCAAAGGGTAATTCAGCAAGATTTCTGGAGGATCTACGACACATCTAATTAGAAATTTGAAGACGTGTACTAAGAAAGCAAGAATCCCTCCTCCCGGCCAACAGACATTGTCATTTACGAAGTCAGAAGGGGACGACTCCCAAGGCGTAGCGTCCACTCATAAGTTTGAAAAGGAGAAGTTAAATGAGTGGTTTGCTAGATTAGTGATTTTGGAAGAAAAACTTTTCAAAATGATTGAAAGTAAAGGGTTTAGGGCTTTCTGTCAATTCTTTAACCCTCAGGCCGAGAATGTCTCCCGCGTCACAGTATAGAAAGAAAGCATGAAGATGTACACAAAGGAGAAGATGAAACTGAAAGAAATTTTGGCTTCAGTGACCAAAATAGCTTTAACTTTTGATTTATGAATGACGTCCAATCAAAGAAAAGGATACATTTCATTAACCGCTCACTATGTTAATAAAGATTAGAAACTATGCAAGAGAATTTTGAACTTCAACACCTTCCTCCTCCACATACTGATTTACTTATTTCATATTGCATCTACAGTTGTCTAGAAGGCTGGGGCATTAAGAAAAAATTTTCAATAATAACTTTAGACAATACTTCAACAATTGACAGTGTCATTCCATGCTTATATAACCAGTTCAGGGCTACATGAAATTTATTTTTTGAAGAAAAAATATTTCAGGTCAGATGTTGTGCCCATATTGAAAATTTGATTGTACAAGAAGGGCTAAAAGTAATTGACAACACCATAGAGAACATAAGAGAAAGTGTGAAATATATAAGGGGGTCGCCATCGAGACTGAGTGTATGGAATGACATCATCCAACGTTTGAATGTGTCATCTAAAAAAATGTTAAAGTTGGATGTCTGTACACGTTGGAACTCGACCTATGAAATGTTAGATGCGGCAATGGAATTACAGCTTACTTTTCCTGAATACGCGGCACGTGACAGAACATATTCTTGGTTGCCGAGCACAGATGATTAGGCCAAACCACAACAAGTTCACACATTTCTCAAAGTTTTCTACGATTGCATGAAGATTTTTTATAGAAGATTAAGGATGCTCTGCAGAAAAATGCAAGTACGAGTCCAGATTTCATACGCCAGATGACAGTTGGTATGAAGACTAAGTTCAATAAATACTGGGACGAATGTCATCTGTTGATGTCCTTGACAGTTGTTCTTAATCCTCGTTGTAATTTGGGAATGTTATCTTTATTTTCATGAAGCTTTATCCTACTGAAAGAACAGCAACAGAGAGTCTAAGGTTCGTCAAGCCCTTGAAGATTCGTATAAATCGTATGTTAATACTTTACCTGCAAAAAGTAGAGATACGAATATTTTTGTACCTGGTTATCCGGATGTACTAAATGAATACATATCATACTTGGCACAAGCACGAATGGAAGTTGATACTAAAGAACTAGAGTTAGAAATGTACCTGAAGGATCCAATCGTAGTGCGATTCGAATTTGATATGTTGGAATGGTGGAAAATGAGGGTTAGTGAATCAAAATACCCTACATTATCTGTGATGGCGTGGAACATATTATTAATACCAATTTCAACAGTGGCATCAGAACTGCATTCAGCACAGGGAGCAGGGTTGTGAGCAAGTATCGAAGCTCACTTTTGCCAAATACAGTTAAAGCATTGATTTGTATACAAGATTGGTTGCGCCCAATATAGGGAGGAGATATGAATGATGATGATGATGATGATGAGAAGGAGATTGAGATTCGTGATGAGTCTCTACCTACAGGTCAGTAATTATTTTCAGTTTTTCAATTTTTTTTTATTGAATGTTAAATGATCTGTAATATTATTTCACTGCAACTGCAAACACGAAAGTATTGGTCCTTTTGGAATGTAGTTTGGAAGACTTTTAATATTTGATATTTATTTACATATGCATGTTCGTTTGCTTTTATTTTTGACTTTTGATACATTTATATTGCTTTCTTTTATTCCTATATCAAGTTCAATTTATTTATCAATATTCTAATTTTTTATTAAAAATTGAAAGTAGATGTGTCATCATCTGAGCCATCGACAAACATTTGGGACTATGCTTCCCTAGTTGAATCATTACCAAAGTCTGAAAAAATAAAGATTAAGTGTGGTTTATGTGGCGTAAAGTTTATAAACAAGACTAATCGCTTTCGCTTACACTTGTCATGTCGAGGTGGTGATACAAAACCATGCCCCAATGCCCCTAAGGATGTCCAAATTCTTTTTCAAGATCTGTTAGATTCGAAAAGAAAACCTTCCACTCCATCCAAACCTTCTACTTCTGGATCTAGTACACGAATGCTATCCACAAAAGATGCAGAGGAGGAAGCTAGATTAAAAGCTTTGAAGAAAGAACAATTTCAACTCGCCTTAACACGCAGTATAGAAGATGTTTCTAGACTTGAGCGATATTCGATTCAAAGACAACACGATGTTGAAGCAGAGTCGAGTTACTCAAGTACGACAAATAAGAAGAAGAAAAAGAGTAACAAATTCAAATTCCTGACTCATCTCGGTGAATTTTATAGGACATTGGGTACTACATACAATTCTTCACATAAAGCAAGTTTGAAAAATCTAGTTTAAAGTGTTGAAGAGCACGAAGGAAAAATCTCTTCGCCTTCTGACTCAGAGGAAGTGAACCAATTTGTATATGAAAAAATAAATAGCAGTTCCGATGGATCAGATGACAATAGAGGAAGACACCCGTCTTATGAAGGTTATTAGTTATAAATTGTCATTATGAACAATATAATGTAAATATGCTGGTAATTATCAAAGTTTTTTAATTATAAATTATGTGAATTTTATATATTTTATTGTTTATTTTAACTTCAAATTTCAATTGACTCGAACTCACCTCGAAAACTCGGACTCTACTCGACTCAATTTCTGTTCGTAGTTGAACTCGTCTCGAAAACTCAGACTCGACTCGACTCATTTACTACTCGTACTTGGCTCGCCTCGAAAACTCAGAATCGTTTACTCGTTTACAAATATCAGCTTGATCTTACAAGACTAGTGGGTCCCACACGTGTGGACCCACTTTACTGTATATGGTATACCCACACCATCCACCTAGACGGTGGGTCCTTGCAGATGTCAGCAAGTTCTATGGGGGATACGAGGTATGTGTTATACGAACCATCTATCCATTAGGCGTGAGACCCAGCCACACATGTGACACTGTGGGCAAGTGGGACCCACCTTGATGTGTGTTTTCTGTATCTATGCCATCCCTCTATTGGTGTAGGACGCACCAGATGTCTATGTTTTATACACACCATCCATCTAGACAATGCTCGTAAGGGCCACTGTGATGCACATGTTTCTCTAGCCTGTGTGGGGCCCACCCACACGTGTTGTACATGTGGGATGGAACCCACCTTGTTATTTATATTCTAATCTGCACCGTCCATGGATTGGGACGGTCTTGTGGGTCAGCATGATTCATGTGTTTAATACACTCCATCCATTTTTTATGGACGTGGGCCCGCCCCACACGTGTGACATGTGTGGGCAGGTGGGACCCACCTTGATGTATTTGTTCTATATCCACTCTGTCCACCTTTCCTGGATGGTGGTGTGGACCCCATTGTAATGTATGTGTTTATACACATTGTTCATCCATTTCAGCTCATGTGGGGCCCACCCCACACGTGCTGCACATGTGGGATGGAACCCACCTTGAGGCATGTATTGTATATCTATGTTGTCCATTTTGCGGCCCACCATGATGCATGTATTATATACCTACGCTGTCCATTTTTACGGCCTGCTGTGATGCATGTATTGTGTACTTATGTTGTCCATTTATGCGGCCCGCTTTGATGTATGATTCAAGCTGCCCATCCATTTTTCCTAGATTATGGGCTACGCCATTGGGCCCATTTTGGTGGTACAATAAGGCCACCTTGAGGTATGCATTATAAGCAGTCTGTCCACCTAATTTTCTTGACTATATGGGTTGCTCCATTAGGCCCTCTATGATGTATGTGATGCACTCATTACCCATCCCTTGTGCCTGACCTATGGGCCCTCTTGTGTGGCCTAATATGATTTATTAGTGGCTCTTTTGTAAGGCACATTATGATGTATGTAAGGCCCAATGGGATGTGTATGAGGCCCTTGTGTGTGGCCCGATATGATGTATTTGTAAACCAATGATGAGGCCCAATGTGATGCGTTTGTAGCCCATTTGATGAGGCTCGATGTGATGTATATTAGGCTCTTGTGTGAGGCCAATTATGATGTGTATTATACCCTTATGTGAGGCCATGGGCCCACTATATGTTTCTCTCTATGTGGGCCACTCCTTGGGAGCAATGTTAGTTAAATGTCCACATTGATGGGTAATGATGGTAAATGTCCACATTATGGCCTTCCCTTAGACCTTGTAAGGCCCATTCTCATCATTCTCTTAGTAGGTTAACCTAGATTATTAGGCCTCATTGATGTTACATGGTCCATCCTCGCCGTAGATGGATGGCTCCCTACTACCGAAATTGATATATTTATGGCCAAGGGCTGATCTTTATATTATGATTTAGATCGGTTGTTCATCTATGAACCCTGCCTTGCACATAGGCCAATTATTGATGTCGATTATCGATGCTGATTATTGATACCGATTTTGAGTATTTGACAGCATAGCATCATGATACATGCCCATACGCATCATCTACATGCTTGTGATAATATGAGGTTTACCATTGCATATGTCATCTGCCAAGTTGTTTATGGGATTCCCAAATAAGCAATGTTATCCCTCATGAGTGCATAGTATGTATAGGATTGATTCATAACTGGATTGTATGACTCATGCATCTTACATTATGTGATATAGTTGTAATACGCCCTAACGACATCAAGGTCGAGGCCTCCACAGGCACATCGTAGAGAGCTAAATTGGCTACCGAAAATACTGTTACTAGTATCGGGGTGTCATAGATGTCCTTGGGTGAAAATCTCTAAACCCGATAGTACCAAAGGATGACTTTAACTTCAAGACCGAGTGAATACATGAGCGCACGAGGATTGTATTCTAATAGGCCACCTCTCCCACTATATCGTGGTCAGTTGAAAGGGGTGTGACATTACCCACCTGAATGAGGGGGCAATATTTAAGTTGAGTTTAACTAGCTTGAGGAATGGGTCTGCTATCGATGAGTTGGACCCGATATTGGCAGGCGGATAGAGAGATCTCTTCCACTTACCTGGTCGTGCACTCGGATAGAGGCGACAAGCTGACATAGAGTGTACTAGACCCCAGTGATTATTCAGTGTGAGAACTATACTAATATTTGATGCTCTAGTGATGAGCTATATTGATATATAGATTCAAATGGGGACTGGTATGCTTGAGTTACATCTCACATCGCATGGCCTTAGCATAGCCAACATCATCCACCTCTTGCATCGCATGGCATTGATATGGCCGATAGCATTCATGCCTTACATCACATGGCCTTAATATAGCCGATAGTATTCATGTCTTGCATCGCATAGCCTTGGTATGACTAATAGTATTCATGGATTCACCAGCATATTCTGCATTACTCTGATATTTCATTCTAAGCACGCTTATATTGCGCACACACTTTCACCATCTTATAAGCTTTCTATAAGCTTATGCATAATTAATGCGTACAGGTGACACTAAACCATAGTTGAGCAGGAGCAACAGCATGCCACAGAGCTTATAGAGCTTTTGATTATCTATATTGTATTTCCCTTTATACCCATTGTACCTTAAAGTTTTTTTTATCATAGTGGATTTTGTGATGGTGTCTTGTTTATTATTCATGGGTTATGCTTATGGTTATGCTACTTACGGAATAAATTCATGCTGAAAAAAAATCCTCTTTGTAGGATCACAGGATCGGATCCTGGTATATGGGTGTCAGGAGCTGAGAATAGGATACTATGGAGGCTGTCGGCACTAGATTCAACGATCAAAAATTTTGTGAGCCCAGTTTCTGAGTTTGGGGCGTGACAAACATGTCGACCGTGGCGGAATCAAAGATATTCTCATAATCATATTCCTACTCCAATACTGACCCTTCCAGCGTATCTGATAAACCTACTAAGATATGACATCCATTCTAGGTTCGTGAACCTAACTTAAGCATCGGAGGGTCCTGGTCACAACCGATGCCCCCATTATCGATCTTTTTCTATTAAGCATGGGTATTTAGGGGCCTACAGTAGAGCTGCGGGTTCAACTGGATTCCAGTGATGACAGTGCACATCTTGTAACCTATAGACAATGATATGAGAGGAACCAAAAGAGAAAGAAAAATTCTAAAAATGGCCCATAAGTACTACAATTAGAGGTCAGCCTCAACTTGAAGTTTGGTCAAGAAAAAAGTAACTTAAGAAGGATAATTATTTTTTCTATATAAAAAAATGAGCCATCAACAAAAGGAATATATTAAATTAAAGGTGTGAATTATAAAGAATGGTAAAAACCTCATTTTGGTCTGTTCAGAATCTAATCTAGTTGATATATGCAAGTGTTAGTGTTTTAAGCACACAAGTAGTTTGTTAAATTTCTTAGACAAAATGTATGTATATGGAACTTCAACTCACTTCAAACATTTTAAGACTAAAGCACAACTCAACATCTCAATATCTCAAGATTAAAAGGCTAAGAAGAATTTCAACAAAAGAATCATTTGTATGACAACCTACAAGTAAAGAAGACCTTAAGAAAGACCCTAGGTTAAAGTACACCTTAGTGGCTTTCTTAGATTCAACTTATTATATTTTATATGAAAATTCAAGGGTGTTCTGCCAGCCCAACCTTGTCTTTGGCTAGCCCAACCAACTCGAGTTAGCCCGAGATCGACCTAGGTCAAGCTTCCAGTAATGCAGATTTTTTATTTCCTAAAGGCCAGCCGAGCCTTATATCCGGCCAGTTGGAGGTATCTCAGGCCAACCTAAGTTTGTTTTAAAATAAGATCCCACAAAATCAGATAGCCGTTGAAACAAAATCATGAAAATCAAGCCAGCCGAAGGGATTCTTAGGCTGACCGAAGATCCAAATCTTTTATTATAAATAGAGATCATTTCTCATTGTTTTAAAACAAGAAAACAGAGAGAAAAACTTCTAGAAACAAAAGAGAGAAATCTTATTCTTTTCCAAGCTATTTGCATTATTATTTTTATATTATTTTTTCTCTTCTTAAGTGGTGTTATATTCAATTAAAGAGTGTCATATACTCAACTTGAGATTAGATAATTGAATTTATACCTTTTAGGGTTTTGTTCTTTAAAAAATCATATATCCCTTGATACTTCTTGATTGGGCATACATTGGATCATCTTCATCTAAGAAAAGAAAGGATCCCTGTATCTATTCAAGCTTCATCTTCAAAGGCTTCATTTATATCCTCACTTCGACTCATGCCTTCAAGAAGATAGTTTTAATTTTAGTAAATTATTATTACTTGAGTTAAATGAGGATTTTCAAAAATTTTCATCAGGTCGAGGAGTAATAAGCTTGTGAAAATCACTCGAGGTTAGTTGTGATATCCTATGAAAGTCACAAAAACTATAAAATGTTATTAAAGTTAGCCTACAAGAACCTTGAATATAGTGGAAAGCCAAAATTACGTAGAGAAGTAATTTTAGGAGTGGAGTAAGTGTGTGTTAAATACCGAAGCACTATAATTTTGTGTGTATTATGGTGATTGATAATCCTATTCTTATATTTATCATCTTGAAATATTGAAATCAAGGATGTCGTGAAATAAGGTTATCCTACCTCAGATTTTAGGTGAAGGTTGTCTTATGACTTAATTGAAATCAATATTTCAATATCAATTGTTGTTGGGAATTTATTTTATGTGATTGATTGTTAAAAATTGGTTTAAGTCCTATTTACCCCCCCCCCCCCCCCCCCCCCTCTCTCTCTCTCTCTCTCTCTCTAAGACATTAATAACTCAACTTACAAGTGGTATTAGAGATGGGAAAAATAAAATAGCATACAAAATGTGGTTTAAGAAAAAGTTCAGAGTAAAATATTTTCATACTTTTGGAAGAAAGTGTTATGTTTTATGTGACTATAAAATTTTAGAAAATTTTGATACAAAAAGTGATGAATGGATATTCTTAGGATATGCATTAAATAATAGTGCATATCATGTTCTAAATAAAAGAACTAGGGTAATTCAAGAATCTATAAATGTTGTAATTGATTATCATTCGATCATTAGTAGTCTTCACCAAAATGATAGAGATGGTGATATCATTTTTATTAATCAAAGTGAACCATCATCCAAATCTGATACTGCTGATTTAAGGTTAGCAAGAGGCCATTTAACAAATCAAATTATTGGCAATCCTTTTTCTAGTGTTCAAACAAGAAGGTAACTGAAAAATATCTGAAATCATATTTTTTTTACCTCCCAAATTGAACCGGCCAACATAAATGAATCACTAGCTGATGAAAGTTGGATTCTAGCAATGTAGGCTAAACTGAATCAATTCATACGAAATTATGTACGGTATCTTGTTCGATTTTTAAAAATAAATCAGATGAGCTTATAAATACTATTAGAAATAAGGCACATCTAGTTGTATAAGGTTATACTCAAATAGAAGGAATTGATTACGATGAAATCCAATCAAATTGTTCATTTTTGTTGCTTTATATAAAAATTTTAAAATATATCAAATGGATGTTAAGAGTGCTTTTTTGAGTAGTGACTTGAATGAAAAAATATATGCTAAATAACATAAGGGTTTTGAAGATTCCAAACTTCCTAATCACGTATACCGTCTTAAGAAAGCTTTGTATGATTTGAAATAAGCCCCTATAGCATGGTATGAAAAACTAATTAAATCTCTGCTCAGCCATGATTTTCAGATGGGAAGTGTAGACAAAACTTTGTTTGTTAAAAAATCAAATAATGATATCTTGATTGTTCAAATCTATGTTGATGATAGTATTTATGGATCTACATGTGCTAATCTATCATCTAAGTTTGCATAACATATGAAGTTTTAATTCTAAATAAGTATGATTAGTGAGCTAACATATTTTCTTAGATTTTAAGTAAAGCAGCTCGAAGATGGAATTTTCATCTCCTAAACCAAGTATGCACATAATTTGGTTAAAATGTTTGGATTTGAAAATGGGAGAAATTTCAATACTCCTATGACTACAGTACTCAAATTATCTAAGGATGAATTAAGTAAGAGTGTTTATTCTCATCTTTATCGAAATATAATTGGTAGCTTACTTTATTTAACTAGTAGTAGACCAGATATTTCATTTAGTATTGGTATTTGTGTGAGATATTAATCTAATCCTAAAGAATCTCATTTATTGGTTGTCAAATGCATAATTAAATGTGTTAAAAGCACTACTAATCTTGGTCAGTGGTATCCTCATGAAACAACAATTTAAATAGCAAGATATACTGATGTAAATTGGACAGGAAATATTGATGATAGAAAATTCATTAGTGGTGGATGTTTCTACATTGGAAGCTGTTTAGTCTCCTGAATGAGCAAAAAGCAAAACTCAGTATCCTTGTCTACTGCAAAAGAAGAATACATTGTTATAGGAAATGCTTGTACTCAATTTATATGGATGAAGTGAATGTTGACTAATTACGACATAAATTAAGATACAATGAATTTGTATTATGATAACACCAGTGCAATTAATATATCTAAAAATCCTATCCAACACTCTTGTACAAAATGTATTGATATCGGATATCATTATATATGAGAGTTAGTTGAAGAAAAGACAATTGTGCTTGAATACATTCAAACTAAAAAATATCTTATAGATATTCTAAGTAAGCCCACATGACGGTGTTAAATTTTCAAATTTAAGGCATAATATTAACTTATGTTTTATGTAATCATCTTCTTAAAGGTAATATATTTTTTTAATTTTCTTTATTTTGGGATTTAAAAGAAAAAGCTAAAATAAAAATTATTTTCAGCTAACCGAACAGTGACCAGAATGTCCAGTCAGGCAAACAAGGAGACAATTAGGCGAAAACCATGCTCTACAACCTTTAAAAGTGTTAAAAAAAAACTCTTTTCCCCTAAATTTTCCTCTACTTTTTGGCTTTCCAATGCCTCCTTCGGTTACACATCCTCTATTACTTTCTTGTAAATGCATTATAGTGATTTATTGCTGATTTTAGTTGCTTATTATATTCTCATTGTGATTTAACCTCTTTTCTTTGTATTTGAAACCCTTGTGTTAGGTTATTCTGATTATAGTTTATTTCTTTAAGATTCTTATTTCTTTCTTGATTAAGAGTGATGGAACATCAATCGAAACATGATATATGAAAAGTTCAAGCCGTCTCCTCATCTCGGTCCATTCCCCGAGAGATTTGGACCATTCATCCACCAGAGGATGACCCCAAAAATCTTTAGAATTTTAGATCAAGAAACATAATCATTGAATGGTCTGTTAATCTTAATCATATCACTAAATGTGGGTTGCATGAGCTTCTTTCTGAAGTTAGATGGGAAAAGGTTCTCTTATGGGGTGAAAATGCATATTGACCAATAGTTCAAGGGATGTATTCCTCTATTTCAGATCTTTCTTTAGAAAATGAAATCTTCTTTAAAATAAAAAATTTAGAGAAAACTATTTCAATTATACCCTATACCATTACACCTTTGATGGGCATTGACTTGGCAAAGGATGTAATTCCAATTCCTCCACTTATGTAAAAGGTGTCATATTCTGAGATAGAATCTATTACTAGAGTGCTATGTGCTTTTAATGTGGACCAGAGATCGAGCAAGGCTCTACCGATTAGGAAACTTTTTTTTAAGTGTCGTGTTCTTCATTGCATTTTTATGTATAATGTTTATCCAAGATCCGGTAACAAAACTGATCTCACTCCTTTCATGATTTGTATACTTCATACAATAGCTATTGGAGTCAAAATTTATCTTCTGACTCTTATTTATTACTACATTATTCATTATTAGATGCACCCAAAGCATGTTATCTTCCATTCGATTACCTCATGCGATCTCTCGCTTTATCTTTTCGAGTCTAAATTTTTTTCATTGAGGCACCAGAATTTGAAATTCCTTTTAACTCTTCTAATTTATATATGATGAATTTAGCTCTTCTACTTGAGAAACAAGGCATAAATGGCGATAGGTAGGAAGAAAAAGAAGATGTTAACATGGATAACATTTTCAATGAATCAGAAGAACAATTAACTAAAGATAAGGATGATTCTGATTATCTTCCTTCTAATTTATTAAGAGATTATGTGCTTTGGAGCATCTAATGAATGTTTTGCATATTTCTCAGGAAGCTTCGGTTTTAAATCAAAAGGTTAATATGAAGTACATGAAAAAGTATTTTCATCGTATAAGCAAGAGCTTGAAAAATATTGATCATGTGATGCAAGATTCATCTACTTTTAAATCTGAATGATGTTTATTTTCTTAAATTGATGATTTGGATATCTTGGTTTATATTTTTAAACTTATGAAACTCTTGGAATTTTTATTTAATATTTGAACTTTGCTTGTTATATCTTATTCAAGCTTCATATATGTTTAATGTATTTTGTCTTTCATTTTCAACTTGTAATAAAAAGGGGGAGAGATGATCATGTGTGCGTGTGTGCGTGTGTGTGTGTGTGTGGAGATGACTCATCTCTTATGGAAACAAGTTTTTTTTAGTATATTTTTTAAGGGGAGTAGACAACATATTCTTAATGTGAAATCTTACGTTAAAAGTTCATGATTTGAGACTTTCATTATTCTGATTATAATTGTTGAGTCTATGTAATTAATTGAGTATTTGTAATGTGATGAGTGTGGTGAATGTGGAATATGATGAATGTGTAATATGCTATGTTTTGTCACAAAATTGATGAAGGGGGATATTGTAAGTGCTAATATTTTAAGCACACAAGTAGGTTGTTAAATTTCATAGATAAAATATATAGAGTATGGAACTTTAGCTCACTTCAAACATTTCAATACTACAGTGCAACTCAACATCTCAAGATTAGAAGGCTCAAATGAATTTCAATAGAAGAACCATTTTTATGACAACCTATAGGTAAAGAAGACCTTAGGATAGACCATAGGTTAAATTACATCTTACTGGGTTTTTAAGATTCAACTTATTACATTTTTACATGAAAATTCACGGGTGTTTGGCCAGCTCAACCCTATCTTTGGCCAGAAGAACCAGCTTGGGTCAGCCAAAGATCGACCTAAGTTAAGTTTCTGGCAATGCATATTTTTTTTTTATTTTTCAGAAACGTAGGCCAACAGAACCTTATATTTGGCCAACTAAAGGTATCTCAAGCCAGTCGAAGTTTGGCTCCGATGAGCCTAAGTTTGTTTCAAAATAAGATCCCTTAAAATCAGCTAACGGTTGAAATAGAATCAGGAAAGTTCGGCCAACTAAAGAGATTCTTAGGTTAAACAAAGATTCAGATCTTTTGTCACAAACAAAGATCATTTCACACTACCTCAAAACATGAAAGAGAGAGACAGAGAGATAGAGATAGAGAGAGAGAAAGAGAGAGAGAGAGAGAAACTTATAAGAAAAAAGTGAGAAATCTTATTCTTTTTCAAGTTATTCGCATTATCATTCTTATTTATTTTTGTGGCTTATTCAATTATCTTCTCAAGTAGTGTTAAATTCAATTAAAGAGTACCATATACTCAACTTAAAATTAGATGATTAAATATGTAGCTTTTAGGGTTTTTTCTTTAAAAAATCATATATCTATAAATCCTTCTTAGTTGTACATACATTGATTCATCTTCATCTAAGAAAAATAAGTATCACTGCATCTACAAAACCTTCATCTTCAAAATCTCCATTGATATCTTTACTTCAACTCACGTCTTCAAGAAGATATGTTTTTAATTTTGGTAAATTATTCTTACTTGGGTTGAATGAGATTGCCTGGAAAATCTCATCAGGTCAAAGAGTGATACACCCATGAAAATCACTTGTGGTTAGTTGTGATAGCATGTGAAAATCATAAAAATAGTAAGAGGTTGTTGAGGTTAGCCTGTGAAAAACTTGAATATAGTGGAAAGCCAAAATTACGTGGTGAAGTAATTTTGGGAGTAAAGTAGGTGTGTGTTAAATACTGAACCACAATAATTATGTGTATTATGGTGATTGATAATCTTGAAATATTGAAATCAAGGATTTCATAAAATAAGATTGCCTATCTAAGATTTTAGGTGAAGGTTATCCTACGACTCAATTGAAATTAACATTTCAATATTAACTATTGTTATGAATTTATTTTCTGTGATTAATTATCAAATTTTGTTTAAGTCTTATCCATCATCCTCCCCCCAAGGACATCAATAGCTCAACTTACAATATGTCAATAAATTCCTAGTGAATAGATTCTAGTACTACTATTTACATTTATAATTCCATACAAGGTATGTTATATAGTCGGCAACCAATTAATGCAAAAATATTAGTATATATCGACAATGGAAAAATGACAACTGTAGAGGTAATTAGAGTATATAGAGTTAGATTAGTGTCAGCTCATATTATGGATCTAGTAAATATTATTTATGTGTCACACATAAGGTGCAATTTAATTTTTATTTCTCGTTTAAATAAATGGGTTATGTGCTTGTTATGTGCTTAAATTTGAAAATGAAAATCTTAGTATTTATCATAACCCAGATGTAATTAAAATTAGCACTTTACATAATAACATTTACCAACTAAACTTAAATGCCTATCACGTCTATAACTATATTGAAATATGAATACCACTAAACTAAACTTTGAGAATGATAATTCATCAATGTTATGATACAAGCAATTAAGCCATATCTCTCGTAAAAGGATTGAGAGGCTTGTGAAAGAAATTTTTCACTCTTTAGACAATATATGAGAAATTAGGTTCCCTAAACACATTTAAGATTTATAAATTTGAAGTTGAGAATTAATTTCATAGAAGTTATAACAAAGTGTAATCTAGGGCCTTTAGAGAAATACCTATAGAAGCATAGTATTGTCATCTAATACATTATGCCTTGGACACCATGGTGTAATGATGTAGTTGAAAGACACAGTTGCATCCTAAAGTATATGATATATAGTATGATTAGTAATTCGATATTCCCAAAATCTTTGTGGGTTAGTGCAATCAAAACTATGGTCAACATCCTTAATCAAGTTTCAAGTAAGGTCATACCAAAAACTCTATTTAAATTGTGGACTAAAAGAAAACACAATTTATAATGCCTTCATATATGAAGTTATTCTACAGAAGCCCGACTATATGAATCACAAAAAGAAAAAAAAAATTTAACACTAAGACAAGTAGTTTTTTCTTTATTAGGTGCCTATAAATATAAAAAGGTGTTCGGTTCTATTGTCCTTCATTTTCCACTAGAATTGTGGAGACTGGAAATGCTAAGTTTATTAAGGATAATAGAAATAGTAGGAATGCAAAGGAATATTGTGTTTGAGAAGAGTGAACCGTGATTCCTAACGCAGTTATTTCATGTGCCAATTCATACTATAATTAAAGAAAAGAGCATTTCAAATCATTGTGTAAAACATTACATACAATCCACTAAATAAAAAATAGAAAACCCATTTCAAAATAATGATCCATTTAAAAGATCATAAAGAAAAAAAATATGCAATCCTTAATGATTATGTCATCTATTTGCAGATGCATGAGTTTGATATGTCGATCAAAATGATCTTGTATCCTTTATAAAAGCCAAACAGAATGCCAACTCTTCTCAATTATTTAGTGCTATGAATAATGAATTAAAACTCTTGAAGGATAATAATGATTAAGACCTTAATGAATTGACTAAAGGGATTAAGTCAATTGGTCGCGAATAGATATTTAACAACAGGTAGGACTCTTAGGTAATATAAAAGGATATAAAGCCAGCTTAGTCATTTATGGTTTTAATAAATACAAAATTTTTGACTTTAAAGAGACCTTTTATCCATTATCAAAGAAGGGCTCTTTTAGGACTATCGTGGTACTTTTGGCTTGTATAAATTCAGAGGTACATAAAATTGATATTAAAACTACATTTTTCAATAGAGATTTAAAAGAGAGTGTATATATGTAATGTCCTGGATTTTTGCTATTTTACATTTTTAAAAATCCTTAAAAAATTTTGATATAACTAGCCTATATTGTCACTTACTGACCATTAACACTCAATGTGAGCCTATACGTGGATGGTACCAGTAAGGACTAAGCCAATGAGTCCTTCTGATCACTTAAACCTCAAGTTTAGCCTCGTGAATTATTCATCTAGGGCCTAAATTTAGCCGACCTATCACTGACTAATCAAAACAACTATAACTAAACAAAGACTACCTAATGCCGAGACAACAAGGGTCAGATCTTAATTAATAAATCAAATAAACTCAGTTACTCATTTAGCCTATGAACCAATGGTTTACAGTGATCGTGACTAAATCGTCATTTTCACTGATTGCGAATAGGCCAAACTATGAACTTAGCTAATCCAAACCCTAACCATTACGCACAAGAAATCTCCCTACCCAATTCATTCCAGAAATGCCCTAATTATCCAAATAAGTTCTAAACTAATAATTAGTGGGCCACTAAACCAGAGGCTATAGAAAAACATTTGTCTTAGTAGGCTTGACATCCATTGCAGGTGAAAAATTAAGAAAGTGCCCAAAACTGTACAACTTGAGCCAGAGGCCGAGTACTTGAAATACTCGAATACCCTAGGTTGTAACCTAAAACTTAAGTAAAATAGACCTCCCACTCTTTTGTGAAGTTATGAATTTCCAACAGTTATATCGCAACCAAACTCGATGTGTGAGTCAAGGATATTCCCCCTCTCATATCCGTATAGTGGCGGCCTCAACCGATCACCGACGATCATCTATCACAAGTAGGGTCCCCACGGTTTATTGAAGCGTCCGATTGCCACCAAATTATGATGTCACATAGATCACATGGTGGGACACCTACCTTATGGTGTAGATGAGCCTTTGGTCCTCCATTGAGACCATGTTAGTTGATGTAACACCCCGAACATGTCAATACTGAATATTGAAAGTTCTGGAGTGTTACCTTGAAATTTAACGTAATACTTACGTGTGTACAAGACTAATTTAATTATCCTAACCTTACACATATACCCTAATGCAGATCTAATCATTGAAAATGATTTTCATCCAATAGATCAAGCCATCTGACCATTGATTATAAGGCAAGACCATCCATCATGCGATTTGACGTAAGTACCTTCCCTTAAATGAATTGGTGAATATTCCTTCATCCATAATGATTTAGATATAAGATATTTTATAAAAATTACTTAGCAACGTGCCTACAACCATGTAGAACCATTATATTTTCACAAAACTCTTAGACCAGAAATAATTACGAAAATGTCATTTACCTAGACCTTGAATTCTAAATAACATGGTTCCCATGATCCGTTTAATGTGAAATTTCATACCATGCCTATGTATCATAAAATAATAGTATACGTCGAATTTCAACCCTTAGATTAGCACTATCCATAGTTAGAACAAACATTCATCTAATATGGACCACTTGAGAATTGCGATTACCAGATACTATAAGATAGGCCATATCCAGGACTAGCAAAACAGGTGAACGGAATAGATTTCTCAAGAACACCTTTATGGGCCCCACAATTCGACGCACGTGCACGAAAGATGCACACTCCCTAAATGCACCAGTTCCCACAAGAGGAGGAAGACTCCTCCCTAAACTCTCATGCCAAAAGCGTAATTCAAACTGATGTCCGTCCACTGGCATCGTTAGTGGCCCATCATCATGGCCCACGTAGCTGATCTAAACCGTCCATCACATTGATGTAACACCCCATACTTTCAAGTACTAAGGTGTTATCAAAAGTACTTAGCCTTTTGAGTCGTTCACTTACACTCTATACATTAGGAGTAATCTTCATCTTCAGATCGCGCTAACCGACCGTTGATTTTCAAGATCGGCCATCACCACATCACAAAATCTATAACTCTAAAGTCATGATCCCAATCACCATAAAACATTAAACAATGCTTAGCTAGACCAACGGAGTTAACTTGTACATTAACTGTTCTGAGACCTAACCCGTCATACTCACCAAACCCACAACATCTAACCTATAGGGTCACCACCTAACCATCTAGACAGGCCCTAGAACTTTATTAACTACTAATGATTAACTTGAATACAATCTAGCCATCAGAATGGCAAGAATACAACTAAATAACTAAGAATCTGGATTTGTAGCCCATTCAAGGATCAAGATGCTCTGGCGGTCAAACCAACCATCGAAGAGTAATTCCATTGACTTTGGAATCCTATAGGACCACTAAGATCAGGATTGGAAACCATCCAACCATTGGATTTTCTAGAATCGACACAAATAACAAATCCCATGAAGTTTAGCCCACCTGACCCTTTTTAACATGCAAATTACAAATCAAAAGGGATTAGCAGACCTCCCAAAAATGAATGGTCAGTGTAGATTGACTTAAATCATCATGAGGACCCCACAATTCATCAGGGCGTGTGCACAGATAGGGTGCACATGCCACGCACCACACCAAAGCATCAGGTCAAACCAATGCTAACCCAATAAAAACCATAAAAGCAGGGAAATTTGAATTTCCCTCCTGCAGACGCTGTTCAAACGGACCGTCCGTTTGGCGATGTTTGTGGCCACCATATGAATACAAAGTGGAAATCCAAATCGTCCATCTGATTTTTGGGGTCCCACCGACCCTGATTATGCTGAAACTGACGATTGAAAGTCTCCTACGCCAGCTTGATTAACGACCGATCAGGCATTGCTTGAGGAGGGGCGCTGACGGGGAGAGTAGATCCATGTGTGTTGCTTCTCTGGAAGATTTGACCATTGGAAGCCGTCGGATGGGAGCCATGTAAGTAGAAGAATCCCAATCAGCCATACCTGTTTCCAAAAATGGACCCCTACATGCTGGAATGCGGAAAGAATCTTTCCTCAATAAGGAAAGATGCATCTCGTCCATTCATGGACTCTTAGAATTTTCTCTCAAACTCATCCTGAGCGTTGAGACTAGGCATCAGTGATATTTTCCCTAGCAAACGAGTATTTGGTGAGATTTTAGTGCAGCGGTGAGAATTTCACTCATTAAGTGGCTGTATTAATTAACAGCTCTCCTTGCACCGTGATATGGACCCCACATTGCTTTTAGGTCATATCAGGGCCATCCAAATGGCCCTGATCTATGGATCAACCACCCATATGAAAAACACCATTATCATCCCTCATCTTCCTTAAACTGACTGTAAAACCCACCTTCTGCAAAATTGGACCCATTCACTGATCTGATCCGTTCATTGTGTGGCCCACCACATTTAATGTCCATCAGGGACAATCAAATGAACCCATACATGAGATCTAACACATTAGGAGATCCTACTGCCAGACCATTTGGATTAACTTAAGCAATATCCGCACTAATCCTTGTGATTAGCTGAGGAGATTTCTAGAAACAAAAATGGCTATAAATGGATGGATTTAGGGCATCTTTCGAGGAGGCTTAAGAAGGAAATAGAAAGAGATAAGAAAGAAAGAGAGAGAGCGGCCACTGGTGTGTGTTGCAAGCCCTGTTGCAACTCGCCTCAGTCCTTCTAACAAACGAGTCAGCATTGGCCTGACTCGGTCTTTTGCTGAGAGAAAGAAAGGAGATAGTAAGAGAGGAGAGAAAACCAAAAGAGAAGAAGAAGATAGTGAGAGAGATTAGGGGAGAATGTGGGCCGGCTAGAACAGGTTGTTATCCCACTTTTACTCGACACGCCCGGCCTCATTTCACCAACTCAAATCCTCGACCAGCTCAGGTATTAGAGATCGAAACCCATCCCTATCTTAGATTCGAATCAAACCCAGCAATGTCCGACCCTGGTTAGATAATTTCGTATGTTTCTCTCTCAATTATTGAAGGATTGCACCACTCGGCTGGTGGTGCTCACAATCCCCTCAACTCAGTTATGAGTTGAGTGACTCAGCACCATTCCTGGATGGGAAAGCCCGATCCGCCTCCATGGCTTTGGTCGATTTTCCTGGATCTAGGTCTACTGCTTTGAACTTAGCTCTGATTCGCCAAAGTTGTGGGTAGAAGTGTCATTTACACTGGAGTCATCAATGAGTAAGTGACTCAGGTGCAATGCAAGAGAATAAATCTGACTCCGCTGGACCTAAGAAATAACTCAGTGCAGTGAGTTAAGGCCTAATTAGGGGTGTTCCAGATCTTCCCAATCTGGGACTGACCCAACCATCTAGCCACCGGGTCAACTCAATACCCATTATTGAGCTAACTCGGTCAATCTTCCAACCAAGTCAAGCTAACTCTAATCAGTTGTGGATGATTTTGAGAAACATTGGGTTCAAGGAACCTTTAACCCTATGGCTAACGAAACTCCTGAGATGAATTCAACTAGTTGTTAGTTGATAATCCCAACCAACTCAACTCGGTCGTAACTCACTAAAAGCTTGTAATGCCCCTTCAGGTGCTACTACTCACTGCCACCTTGAAGGATAACCCCCTTCAATCAACTCTACGGACAACATCGAGGTGAGGAACATCCCACATTGCTTCATTCATTTCATTGAATTCTAAAGCTAGTTTTAAGCATAATGTGTAGAAATGTTATATTGTGCATATGTTGATTTCATTCCTTTGAATCATTAATTGATATTGACAATCACCTTGTTGTTCTAATTCATATGATAGGGGTTTTTATTACACTCCTTATGCCACATTTGGAATTGCTTAATTACATGTAAATTTCTACTAGTTATAACATGAGGTAAGGAACCTTATTTCCATCCATCTTATAAATGGTAAAATTGTCTCATTACTCCCTACATATGTTAGACCCATTTTAGTTTGAATCTATTGTGCATTAAAATTTAAAATAGTATAAATAGTAGCTTATTTCTCTTATTCGTATTTTCTAGTGATGAACATGAGTTATTGCTATATTTGCCATTGCTCAAATCCTATATCTATTAACCATGTAATTAGGATTTAGCCTTGCACTTTCTATGCTATTTTAGAAGTTACTTGATTTTGGGCATGGTCCTACTAATGATGACAGGAACCATGATATTTCATTTCATTTCATTTTACAAACTAAGATTATGTGTGGAGTATTATTTTTCATGAAAAATGTAGAATAAACTTATTACAATCTAGCAAGATTGAAATATCATATAATTGGGTTCATTTAGACCTAGAAAAATGTAAATGAATCTATGATCGAAATCATGCTTGGATGTTTAATATTTTGTGATCTTTGAAAATGTCTATGAAGGCTAACTTGTTAATCCTATGGGATGTGCATGAACATTATGATACAAGACATTCACGCATGACATATGAGCTTTTCCAAGTGCTCGATGCAAGTCACACTCTAATTGAATTCCTGAAGGTTCTAACAATTCAGTTAATCTCACAGAGCATGTGCATTTGTGCCACTTTAGGTGTTCTTTCTTTACTCAAGGCTTTTCCAGGATTAGACACTCCGTGGGCGTACCCCGTGTATTTTTCAGGAGATATCCTTGGGTGGATAATCTATCGCAGGCGGTCTACATGGTCTTTTCTGGGTGGCCAGTTCTCCTTAGGCGTACCTATGAGTATTTTTTCGGGTGACTAGTTCGCCTTGGGTGACCCTTTATTTTGATAGCTGGATGTGCATCTCCAAATCTGTGACTTGTACATACATTCATACACCTATACATTCATTTATAATTTCATGATTAGTCTCCTTGTAATTTAAATATGTTGATTTAAACTGTTTTAGAATGATAGGATATGCATGAATACTTGCGGAAAGTTCCCACTGAGTTTTCACTCACCCCATCGTGCGGTTGCACCAAATAGGCATAGGTATGATGAACAAGTGGAGATTCCTATGACGGGATTCCAGGGATGGCTGAGGTAGAGTTAAGCAAGGAGGGCTGCTATGCCGTTGCAGTTGAGCCGTTGGAGCTCGACTGATCATCTAAGATTTACTTTCTTTCATATTTCAAATTTTATGTTTTGTTGGAATTGTAATAAAATATTTTTCCTGTTGTGCGATTTCATTTTGCTTGTATTTACTTGTATTAAACTGCCTTGTTATTACTCTCAATATTCTTGGTTTATGCAATAGTTACCTTACTTAATGATTTGAGATTTTCCATTAATTAGAGGCACGTTAGTCCATTTTATAGCGTAATACTCAAGTTGCCTTACTTCACGTCATGAAATTTTTATTGATTAGAAATAAAGTTGTTACTTCGTAGTGTAATACTCGGGTTCTCCTACTCAAGTGGTCGTTCTCGGGTTACGAGAACCAGGGTGTTACATTGGAAGTCTCGGTCCGACCAAGATTGGATCATCCACGTGCACCCATACACGCCTACGTGGCCACGACAACAGTCGTAATAGGTCTATACACCGTTCGCAAAACAAACGGACATCGTCCACCAAGAGTGATTGTGGCCCACTATCATGATCATCAGGGATGATCCGAACCATCCATTTCACTCATGGGATAACTAGACCATAGACCATTCATTCCCAATTCAACCTAAGGAAACCAATAGATCTCATTCACAAAATCCTTCCGCAATGTAGTAGCAATAAACCGAAAGCAGTCCGTATTCTTCCGCATAGGAAACCCGAACCAGACTTCTTGACTTTGATACGGGCCATTCAAAAGAAGTAGAAGTTACGTCTGATCCTCTCCACGGTGCCAAAAAGGAAAATAACCAAGAAGATTGGCATTCGCTAATCTCTCGCATGACAAAATCGCACCACACGGGAAACGTGTTCACAGCAACAATTCCGGACAACTAGACCTTTGATCTGGTGGGCCAATCCAAGGTGACCAGACCTCTCTGAGGAAACCAATCCCTTCCATGTGCCCAAAAAGATGGGAATCTTAACACGCGCCAGTTTCCCTGGCAAGATAAACAGAGAGGTGCGTAAAGGGAGTGCGTAAACTCCAGTTCTTGCGGCATAAACAGGCATGCACAAAAGAATTTGGAGGCCTCCCTAACATATAAAAACTCCTCCCACCCTCTAATAGAAGAAGCGTAGAGAGATAGAGAGAGAAATAGCCAACCCTACTGGACCTATCAACAAGAAAAGAAAGAAGGAAAGAAAGAGAAAGAGAGAGAAAGAAAAGAAAAGAAAAGAAAAAGCAAGAAAGAGAGAGAAAGAGAAGAAGAAAAGAGAAAGAGAAGAAACAAGAGATTTCGAGTGGTGATGTTACACCACATCGAGTCGTGACCGAGTTGACTCAGTGAAAGAATATCATCAAACCCGTTTTGGGCCAAGACTCAGGTGTTGATCAAGGTAAGTTAGCCATTTACATGAAAGTCTATATTAAGTTTTGATTTAAATAATAATTAGTTAAAGATGAAAACCTGAATTAAGCCCTAACCATATAATCAGTGTAATCTATGGTTGAAGTTGAATTTAAAGTGCACGCACTAGGTTCTAACAAGATGAAAAAGCACTTTAACGTCAAAGGTGAGGGTTTTTATCCTTTAAGTTTACTTAATTTAAGATATTTTTATCCTATAATTTATAAGATTTCATAACTCCGTGATATTCCTTACAATTGTTTAAATTACTAGCATCAATTATTCACCCTTTTGGGAATTATGATATGATGGTCATTACAAGTGATCTTTATGAATTTATGTGGAGCGATAGATACAGGTCTTGCCCTTGCCTTTATCAATTTTTTAAGTTACCCTTGCTACTTTTCTCTTTATTGAGTTGGCCATTTCCACTCTCTTTATTATTGAGTTGCCCATTGCCACTCTTCTATTTGTTGAGTTAGTTATTGTTACTCTCCTTTTATTGAGTCGACCACTGTCACTCTCCTCTTTATGAGTTAACCATTGCTACTCTCTTCCTTACTTTACTGACCTTATGTTATTTACCTTTGAGGCTTAGGCGTGTTTCTTGATATTCCAGAACTCATATGATTCGGCTTATATTTTCTATAAGTGTAAGGATGTGTTAAGAGGTATCACAACTAGTGATTCAATTATTATATCATGGACGTAATGCAATCTAGGTATAGACTCTCTTAGTCGTCACGTAATTCCATGGATTTTTGGGTACTAGTGCACAAATCAATGTAAGTAATTTGCAATGCGTATTACATCACTTTCGGGATTGGATGTCGTAAATAGTCACTCTATGAAAAAATCGTATCACGTAATTCATTTGACTCATGTATTGTGCGCCTTGAGGTATTCACATAAATCCATGATAGCATTGTACATGCTGGTGAATCTCCATAGTATGAGAATGTGGGGCGATCCGAGTTTTCTATGAATCGTATTCCACATTATAATGATCACTATGTATGATGAGCCGCACACGCTTTGCTAGGCATGCATCTCATGTAAGTTATTTACGCATACTGATACACCTCGTAGTAGTTGAGTGTGAGACGTATCAAAACTTTTACATTACTTGCATGAATCTCTTGAATTATTATTAATCTTAAAGGATGACCATCACTATGAGTAGGGCGTTAACCCTCTCCAGCCGTATAGATGATGCAAGTGACGTACAGATTGAAGACTTACATGACCATCTCCCTATGGAAGACAGTATTAAAAGAATACGAAGATAGTTTTCTGATTTAGTTTTATACTTCCGCTGTGAACTCGATAAATGTAATAAGCTCCCGTTGAGATGGCATCTTTTATTTGGTTGAACTCCTTTAAATTAATAATAAATATGATTGATTTCATTCTTGTGAATGGTTACCTTCATGAATGTAACTGGATATGATCCAAATGAAAAAAATAGTGCGATTTTCTAAAGCATCCAATTCATTCAATTATTAACACCTGATTTTCTCGAGCATGAGTATAAATTCTGGCCGTGAAAATTCGAGATGTTACAGTTAAAAAAATCCTCCCACAGGGCAAGTTTAATGGAAAAAGGGGCATCGGGGCAATTTTTGCACATTCTGGCACTAAAAATAGCCTCAATTTCTCACTCTCTCACTCTCATATGAATTTTCATTTGTAAAAAAGGGGAGAGAGAGAGAGAGAGAGGGAAGAGGAGAAAGGGAGAAGGTGTAGGAGGGGATAGATTGGAGCATTTTCCCCATCCTCACTAGCCCGTGACGTAGCCACGATCACGCTGCACTGCCAAAATTACTTCAGCGACAATCAAAGGTAACCAACAAGACTTTTTTTGAGATTTGGGCCTTGAGGGCCAGTTGCATATACCCTTACAAGATAAACGTGCTAGTGCGGGGCACCGGTAAGCCGATCCAAAGGACCCTAGCCTTAAAAGCAGGTCCAAAGGTCGACATACCACTCCAAGGTGCAGACCATTACCCCTAAGTTGTCATTTATCGAACCTCATGTCATGATTAATGATTTCTACTTTAAATGGATGAATGTATGCTAACCTATGCACACTCGTATGGCCCATTTACTTTCCATAAATTACTATCCATGTATAATGAAGCCTATATGTTTGATTGGATGCTATAATAAGTTGAAATTGCTAGATTTGTTGCTCGTGCTTCCTATTATTCACTTGCATGTTCGATAAAATGTCCAAACAAAGTAGAATTTTCCTAATTTTCTATTTGTACACTTTCTTGTAGCTGCGATAATTAATTTATTAGTATATTGATTAATTGTGGCTATTTGGTTAATTAGGTTAGTCGAAAAACTATAAAAATTTATGAGGGTAGCCATAATTGAGCCAGCCGTCCCCAGACTAGTCTGATTAACTCGGGCTGAATGTAGACAATCGATAGTAGTTGGACTACATGGGATGCATGCACCCAATGCCGGTTGCGCCGAGGTTCACCGAGTCCACCAAACTAGTCTACTAATTGACCAACCATATGTGTCCACCATGTATGTTTATGTCTGCTTAAATCCAAAGCACCCCCATACCCTAGAGAGGCCTACTAATAACCGTTAGTGATATGATCCCCAAGTCTCAGGAGGTAGGCATAGTGGTATGAGACACTGTGTCCATGTTATCAACCTACGTTGGGGTGACATGCTTCCCCATAGTGACCAATGAGCAACCAATAAGGTTATGAGCCTAGTACATCAAACTATAATGATGTCGCGATCTTCCACAATTACGTTTGGGTGACGACCCTTACATCATTTGTAGGCAACCTCCACTTGTCGATGGGTGACCAAACCTATACGCCTGGGTTGTGTCATTAGGGTCCTGAGCGATCGGTCGGGCTAATGTTAGCCTCACATTGATTGGGGATTTGTCGTCTAGGTGATAAACCCTATTACTGATCAAGGATCGCAACAAAGAGTTGCTACGGCTGCCCTGGGCCTAGCAATTTAGATAAGGCCATTGATTATATGGAGATGTTCCAGCTTCCCCAATTTTACTAGATGAATGGACTTAATTAATTCACTTGGCTAACATGAACATTCATTGCATCGCATTAGTTTAGGCTGTGGCGACTTGGGAGTTATGGTCACATGTTAAAGGAGTGTTAGCATTTACGAATGTGGTGTCGAAGTCGCTTATGAGGGATTGTTGGATTGTGAGGGCATGCATCATCTAAAACAGCATACATGTGCATTAATAAGAGTATTTAGGAATTGAGTGTTTAAATTACTTTATTATTACTTATGTTATAGAATTGATAACATGTGTAACTTAGAGTTAATGGAACCACTGAGTTGATCACTTACTCCTACTATAGGACGGTGTTTTAAAACACCAACCAGACATTATTATAAATGCAGGTACTATGGAGTTTGATGCATTGGAGGAGACACACATAGACTCGGAGGAGGAGTCCTCATACATCCAGTTGCTAGGTGAGCCGATGTCGGACACCTGCGGGACGTCAACAAGATTTTAGAGTTGACACATTTTGTATTTTTAGAATTATAAATTCTTCTCAATTGTAGTCTTTTACTTTGGATAGATATATTTTACTTGTTAACTAATTTACTTATATTAAAATTTACATTTATTCAATAGTACATCGCATAGTCTATTTTAATTCTATAAACTGCTTAAATGTCAGGTGAAACGAACTATAGAATCCCGCTTCCGCAAAGCATAAGTGGCACCCAGGATATCGGGAGTTGGGTATTTACTCGGCCTCTGCAATTCAGGGCATTACAATGTATGAAGTAATTAGAAGTTTTTTTAGTCAATGACTTAGAACATTTGATGTGTAAACTTAAGAAGTTCATTTATGCATTAGAACATATATCACGTCAATAGTACCTGAAATTTCGTGAAGCAATTTCTTCATTTACTTTTATAGAAAACATTGTTAATAAGTGTATATTTATATAAAAATCAATGGGAGTAAATTCATAATATCGATCATGTACATCGATACCATTTTATTAATCAGCAGTGACACTAAGATGTAATGTGAAATTAATAAATTTTGACTTAAAATTTGAAAATATAAGATTTTAGTAATGCCTATTTCATCATCGACATTGAGATATAACATTATAAATAATGTGAACTACTTGGCTTATCACAGATATCATATGTCGATAAGATTTTCAAAAGGTAGTATTATATGTGTTCCTGACAAATCACTTATTAGAAAGGGCAATAAGTTAGGTCGATAGAATTTTTGAAATGTAGTATTATATGCTTCCACTCCTAGCCAATCACTTATTATAAATGGTGATAAATTAGGTCAATTTTAATATCCTAAGAATGACCTAGAAAATAATCGAATGAAAAATATTTTATATGTATCGACAATAGGGAGCATCATATATGCTCAAGTGTGTATGTCTGGATATTGATTTAAGTTAAAATATTGGGCATGTATCTTTGAAATCTAAAATGAGTTATTGGATAGTTTCAAGGAAAATGATGTTCTACTTACAAAGGACAAAAGACTTTACATTCACATACCAAAATTTGATAATCTAGAGTTGGTTGGATATGCAAATACGGGTTTTGTTAGTTACCTTAACAGTTAGACGTGCACCTCTAAATATATTTTCTTGAAGTTTAGTGGAGCAGCATTATAAAAATATGTTAAATAAATTATTATAACTTCATCTACTATGAAAGTATAATATATATAGCTTGTCACAAGGCAACAAATCAAGCCATATGGCTATAATTTTTTCTTAATATGAAGTTAATCCCTTAACTATTGAGAATTTTATTGATGATTCAACTGTAGTTACCTTCTGGATAACGACAAGTACTCATTTAGGTCGAAGTATATTAACATAAAGTACCTTCTTATAAAAGAGCATACATAACCATTAAATATCTATAGAACTTATTAGCATGAAGCAGATAATAACATATCCACTCACCAAGGTTTTTTTTTTATCACAATTCTTAAGGTACATATAACTTCTACATGAGTAGTCAATCCTAAAAATATATTTGACTATGAGAGTTTATTTTGATCTGATTTATATAAAAACATTTTGAGATCTCGTTTGTTTACTATTGATGATTCTATTATACAGTTTATTACCTACTTCTCCTTTCATTGTACATGTGTTATAATTAAGTGAAATTTTAATTCTCTTTAAAGACTTATAGTACTCTTAATATAGATAATTGGACTACTTGGAGATAGTCATATTTTATCACAATGGTCGTGCAATCTTTATGCCACATTTCTCGTTAGAGATAGGAACTAGCTATAGGGTGTTTAATTGATAGGTCAACCAAAGTGAGGGGAGAGTGAAGCTCTAACTTAACGAATGGAATAATATTACCACTTACTAAGTGCTGATTTTTATCTTGGCCAAGCAACCAAAGCCTTGTCTTTTATCGATGTTGCTAGCATCACTAGTGAAAAGAATTACCAACATCATTCAACAATAGTAATTTAAAAACTTAGTTGGTGCTCATCATTATATTTATAATAAATGTGTTTTATAAAATATTCTCATTAAAAAAAATTAATGTAATGTTGATCATTGTGGTGTAAGTTGGAGAATGTAAAATTTTTATTAGTGGACCTACATAAATCAATGACTTATATTAGCCAAATATATTTTGACCGTTGGACTATTTTGGTTTGAATATGTAAGTGGACCCATGTTAGTTAGGATCAATTTAAATATGTGAGGGGTGGGGGCACTTTCCTATTTTTCACAACATGGACTCACATATATGTCACGTGGAGACATGGATAGAAGATATCCTCATCATAAACACAAGATAGATTTTGGAGCCATAAACTGAAAATATGGGCATACTTGCAAAAATAAATAATACCGTGCATAGTAGTGACATTATTAACAGTATAAAATATACAAAATATTAATTAAAACAAAACAAAACAAAAATATAATATACTTTTAAATTCACATTCACTTTTAGCACAAAGTCGCATTCACTTTCACTTTTAGTGCAAACTCACGTTCACTTTTAAATTCAGAATCATCTCTTATTTACTTTTAATATAAACTAGCTTTCGCTTTTAGTACACAATATTTATAAATACAAGTTTGTACTGAAAATGAATGCGAGTTTATATTGAAAGCGAACATGAATGACAAATAGTATTTGAAATGAATGTGAGCTTGTATTGTGCACTAGCAATATAAACCTTAAAAATTCATAATCCCATCCCTTTAACCCATGAAAACGAAAGAATAACTGGCTACAATATCTACTTCTAAGTTGATATGAATGTTTCTTGATGGGTGTTTTGATTGAACGTATAACATCATAAAGGGAAGTAAAAATATAGTTATTGCATTTAAGAAATGTTTAGATAAGGGTTGTTTGGTTTTATAATTGTAGTGCTAATTCAAGATAAGTTGGTAATAATTACTTATCTTTATATTTCCAGCTGAATTTTCAAGATGACATTGACGGCTCCCTTCTTTATCGCACTCCTCACGTAACGTGGAGAGAAAATGTTAAATCTACAGGGCGTTATAATATATGTGCCTTATCCACACCGTCCATCACCCTAGAAAGTTCATTTTAGGGCATGTTATGAAAAATAAGGCAGTTCCAAAGTTCAAGTGGACCACACCATGAGAAACAATGAGAATTGAACTCCTACCATCGAAAGCTTCTTGAGCGCCCCAAAAGTTTTGGATCAAACTAATATTTATGTTTTCCTTTTATCCATTACTATATGACCCTATGAACAGGTTGAATGACAAATAAACATCAATGTGGGCCTAGGGAGAAAACAGCTTTCAATGGTTGACGCCTTTAATATCACTGTTTTTAAGTTGTGGCCCATTTACACTTTGGATCTACCTGATTTTTTAACTCATGCTCTAAAATGTGTTGTTAAAAAAGATGGATTGTGTGGATAAGTCACATACATCATGATGGGGCCCACAAATTTAAATCGGTAACTATGTGGTTTTTGTTGACTGATTTTCAAAACGTGGTTCTAGGTTGATTTCAAACCGGTTGAGTAATTCATACTTACTTATTTACAGATATTTACTCAGGTAAATTAAAAATCAAACAGCACCTAATAGAATAACTTTAGAGATAAAGTGAATTTGTATTTATGGCCTTTTCATTTCATAAAAAATACGTGATATTCGTTGTATCCTTCAGCAGATTTTCGTTGAATAACAAGAAAAGTTGAACTGACCATTCTTACTTATGGTGCTCCCAATGCACACGTAAGAGTGTTAACAAGTGTATAAATAATTCTCAATGAGGTGCATTGAAATAATAGTGGTTTATATATGGTTTATCTTCAACCATATCCAAACTATGAATAGTTGTCAATAGACATGTACACAATTTAAGCAATGTGTCCATATATAAACGTCTACCGTGGGAAAGGGAGGTCAGATTGAATTCTTCTTTAATGAGAGAAATTTGGCCAAAATTTTACTTTATTGTCCTATACAATGGAATACTATCAATCTAAACACCCCCGGCCCTTAGGGTTTATTCTCGATTAAATGTCTAGAGGGTTTAGATATTTTTTTCATCTTTTTCAAACCTAAAACGTTGAAATAAAAGAAAATTATCTTCTTACTTTAATAAGCAAATAGAATAGTCGTGAAAGACAAAAGGATATCACCGAGAGTAGTAACCAAAGAATAGTCATAAAAGCAAAAGAGTATCACAGAGACCATAGCCCATGAGAGTAATTTGCATGAGAGTTTGCGATAATTTTCCAAAGAGAGTAGAAAGCAGGGAGTGAGAGAACATGCTTTTTCCCCTACCTGAAAGTAGGGCCATGTTAGATATTTTTTTCCTTCTCTAAAATTAAGATCATTTCATTTGCTTCTTGAGTTTTAATGCAAAGACGTTTTCATCCCAAAAAATTCAAAAAGCATGATATGGATGTAGAAAAGTAAAGCTTCAAAAATGGATTTTATTTTAGGGCTCCCATGAAGCCTTGCCTGTATTTAGAAAAAACCCTTATATAATATTAAAATACCCACGATGAAATCACTATAATATTAAAATACACTATATGAAACTTGAATAAGAAGCCATTTTAAGAATGCTTGATTTTTTGTTTATGGATCTTTCGCACATTCCACACTCTTTATAATTATGAAATTGGGATGATAAAATTTCAATATTTTGTATAGGTGAGGGGACTAAGACTTTCTATCTTTATAAATGATGAGGGCAGAAGAAGTTTCATCAACAGCAACTTCTTCCCCCTTTCATGTCTCCACACAACATGTACATGAGTCCATGTCCACCAAAATATATACACTACATACGTGGAAACATGAAAGCACTGTCATCCCTCGCGTATTTTAAACTATCCCAACTCCAATGACATGTTCAAATTCAAATAATCAAACTATCAACACATCTATTGATTCATATAGCAAGGCCGACTTAATAGAAAACCTTGCATTGTTGTTTGTAGATCCCACAAGCCACTGCCATCTAAATCAGGGAAGGCCACATGAAATAGTTGAGGTAGGATGCCCATAATTAAAACTAAACCCACTTTGTTTTATAATATTTTATCAATTCTTGATAATTCTTGGGGATGCATGTCTATAAATGCACATCACAAAAATCAAGCCATTCCAAAACCCCAGTGGACCACTCTATACAAATTTAGAAGTATGAGGAATGATTTTATATGGTGTGATCACCTACAAGAGACTTGCATTGTTATTTTTGGGACCTACAACTGCCATAAGGAGGCACACGTGATGGATGTATTGATTGTATGCTCTGCATCACAAGGTACATCACGGTGGGCCTCTGACCAGTGGGATGAATGAGGAACGTCAATTTTAAGGGTGCCAATAACTTGTTTTTTTTTTTTTTTTCCAAAGTTGAGCTTGGGCCTACTCATGTTACGGTCGAGCCTCGGTTCTTATAGAGTCGGACCTGGCCTATCGGACGCGGTTTGGCTAGTAACGCTGCCACCAGCCAGGTGGCTAGTGGTCAGTGCTATGTGGAGCCCACCATGATATATGTGTTTTATCTATTTTGTCCATCATTTTGAAAGATAATTTTAGGGCTTTATCCCAAAATTGAAGTAGACATAATTCTAAAGTGGACTGCACCATGGGAAAACGGTAGTGACTCCACCATTAAAAGCCTCCTAGGCCCTACTGTAAAGGCTATTTGACATCTAACCACTTGATTAGGCCATGCAGACTTGGATGAAGGGAAAATATATATATATCTATATATATGAGCTTGATTCAAAACTATTGTGGCCTCAAAAAGTTTTTAATAGTGGGGTTCAATTAATACTGTGCGGTCCACTTGAGATTTTAATCAAACTCAATTTTGGGCTCATACCATGAAATGATTTAGAATAATTGGTGGACGGCATGGGTGAAAAACATACATCATAGTGGGGCTCACATAGCACCGACCACTAGCCATTGGCTAGCCCCGTTGGAACCGGAAACGAATGGGCTACTCCCCCTGCCACCCACCCCCTTGACTGATAGTCGGTGCTATGTGGGCCCCACCATCATATATTTGTTTCATCCATTCTGTTCATCCATTTTTAAACATCATTTTAGGCTTGATCCCAAAAATTAGATATATATAAATCTCAAGTGGTCCACACCACATGAAAACAATATCGATTGGATATCCACCATTAAAATCCTCCTAAGCCCACTGTACTGTTTATTTGATATCTAATCTGTTTATTAGGTCATACAGGCCCAGATAAAGGGAAAAAACAACAATCAGCTTGATCCAAAGCTTTTATGGCCCTCAAAATGTTTTTAATGGTCGACCCTCATTCAACACTGTTTCCTTTAATGTGGCCCACTTGAGATTGGGATATACCTCATTTTTGGTCTAATATTGTAAAATGATCTCTAAAAATAGATGGACAGCATGGATGAAACACGTACATCATGGTGGAGCTCACAGAGCACCGACCACCAGCCATTGGATGGTGTCATGGGGAGTAGCCAGTCCGTTTCCGTTGGAACTTATTTTTTGGGGCTTTTTTTTCGTTGAACGTAGACTTCTATTTTTTAACTAGATATTTTCTATTTTTGAGGCTCGGTCAGGATTGTGATATTAAGGAGATTTTTTGGAGAACGGTCCATCCACGGCAGTTACTGTCAAACCAACGGTCAGGATCTCTGTACGATAAACCTACTTGTGCGAACGAAAACCTTGAGTGTACGTACTGTACGTATCCACGAGTGGAGGATCGTGTCTTACCCTGCAAATCGAAGCCAGCCTCATATAAACATTGAGAGTAATCGTATGAGATGCGTGTTTAGTAATCTGGACCATTCGTTCGATGGGTCCACATGGATTAGCAACCGCCTAAATCTCATAGATCAAACGACCCATATTATAGGACTCGATTTCGGTAGTGACGCCTCTGGTACTGTGGTCGGTACTACCCGGTGATGTAGGCCCCACCATGATGTATATGTTTTATCCATGCCGTTCATCCATTTTACTAGCTCATTTAGCGTGCAGACCCAATGCAGCAGATCTAAGTGTCAGGTGCACCACACCACGTGAATCAACGGTGATTAAACACCTACAATTAAAAAGTTAAAAAAATAATAAATAAATAAATAACCCAGGGACCATAAAAGTTTTGGATGAAGTTGATATTGTTGTTTGCCCTTTATCCAGGTCACTGTGTCTTAATCAACAAGTTAGATGGTAGATAAACATTACGATGGGCCCTAAGAATTTTTTATGGCAGCCGTTCAATCACTACTTTTTTATGTGGTGTGGTCCACCTGAGATTTGGCTCTGGGTCATTTTTGGGTTCATACCCTAAAATGAGGTTGAAAATGGATGGACAACATGAATAAAACGGATACATCATGGTGATGGACAGCATGGATAAAACACATACATCATGGTGGGCCACAGCACAGAGCAGTAATGAGATATCGGTATTGGAGGGGTCACTACCGAATTCGAGACCCAAATTAAATCATTTGAGGAGCACAGTGGCTAGTGGTCGGTGCTCTATGGGATCACCACCATGATGTATTTGCTTCATCCATGCTGTCGACCCATTCTTCTAAATCATTTTATGCCTTGGGCTAAAAAATGAGGTTGATTTGAATATCTAGTGGACCTTAGAGTATTAATTGAATGACTACCATTGAAAACTTCTTAAGGCCCCCAATAGTTTTGAATCAAGCGTCAACGGGTTATATTTCAAATAACCATTACAGTGGGCCTTAGGAGTTTTAAATGGTGGACATTTAATCATTAATGTTTTCCCATGGTGTGGTCCGCCTGAGATTTAGATTTACTTTAATTTTAGTACCAAGCCATAAAATTATCTTTCAAAATGGATGGACGGTGTGGATGAAACACATACATATCATGGTGGGTCCACATAGCACTGACCACTAGCCACCTGGCTGGTGACAGTTTCACTAGCCAAACCGCATCCGGAATAAAAACAGTCGTTAAACTTCTATCAAGCAGATCAGCAGTATTATCCCCATGATGAAGCGTCCAGATCATGCCGCCCACATCATATGCAACTGATATGATAGAAGGTCTATGTCCTAATATGATAGAGCCAATCTTTCACCGCCCATGTGACAGGACAAAGTAACGGTTGAGATCGTACACGTACTTTCCCTATCGTGGATGGCTACGATTAAAACGTCAATCAAACCGGTGGAGTTTACATGGACGGTAAAATTGCTTATGACGCTATGATTAAAAGAGTTATCCGTTGCAAATTCAGGCGGGAAAGGCGAGCGAAAGATCTGGCAAGGATTGTGCATTTCTTCGAAAATGGTTATATGATACTCCGGATGCATATGATACTTGATACACAGGCAGTCTGATTGTCATATAATCAAACCTCTTATTCCCAAGATCAGATGGGTTAAACGATTCCAACCTCTGATTCTTCACCACTTGTTTGTGGAAATAGGACCGTTGGATATTTTACATCTTTAACCGTCCAATAAATGCAATCCAATCCAACAGTCATATAATCAAATAAAATTAATTTTTGGTTGATGGAAACATCTAGGCTGTCTACCATAATTTTGACGGTTGAATTGGACTATTTATATGCAATGTCTAACTAATTTCTGAGTGCTTGTGTATCATCCATCAATCTCTACCAGAGTACCAAAGTTTTTCTGATTGTCCTATTATTGTGGTCCATACCATGGCCATGTGAGACAGAGAAAACTAATCGGACGGTTCTGATCCTCCCAAATATATATCCTTCCATGTGGATCGTAGAAAGTGGTTCTATCATATTGCCATAGCGACGGCTGTACCAGACCCATTTCCTTCGTCGTAATTTCGTAGCATGTTTCGCTGAAAATAATGGAGGCCAGATGCAGTGTATGTGGAGTCCACTCCCTACAAATCATAAGATATAATAAAAAAATAATAATAATTAGTATAGATCCGTCCGTCCACGCAAATGATGGCCCACCGTTGATATGTTGTTAGTTTCTAACCGTTCCAGTTATGGAAATGCTACGGCAATTCGCATGATAGAGATGAACGGGCGGTTCACCACAACCATGTGAATGTGGAACTTGCCTGTGAATCTGGACCGTTCATCAGGTGGGCCCACCTTGAACATGCCCAGATCCGAATGGACCTGTTTTCTTCCGTCTATAGTGACTGTCTAAAAATGGACGACGACCTGATATCTACGGAAGATTTATTTCCAAAGGATGCCCCACTGATCGGTTGATACAGATTCATCACGTCATGCACCAATCAACGGTTTTTAGGATGACTCAAGCGAATGGATGTGCCGCCACTCAGGCCGACTCATGCTAATACGATCCATAAGGGTGCCACAGGATTCATATGAGTGGTTGAGATAAATCCAACGGATGGTGTTGGTCCACATTACATGTACAAGCGTGGCCCACCTCAAGATGAGCTCAGCATGATTTCTGATACAGGACAACTACGACTACACGATGGAGGATCGATGATCAGATCCGATCATGCACATGCATGCATAGTTGCCACGTATCATGCGATTGCCAAACGGAAAACCATGCACACGTGCGTTGGATCTCACCACTCAAAAGGTGACCCCACTTCATATTAGCCACGTCTCAACAACCATTCCTTTCTGATCTTCAGGTGGGCCATTCACCTATTTAAAAAACATTGCATCACAGGAACGTATTACATCGTGTCTGAGGATGGATCTTCCACGGGAGAGCATGCCTAACGAACTGCTAACATTTGCACACGCATGAACAGTCCCATGTGTGAAGCGAGTCACATAGTGCCAAGTTCACACGAGGGAGTAAGCTGGCATACATCGTGCGGAGACGATGCATGCTAATGCCCTGCGTGTATGTGCCTGAGTAAGAGAGAGAAAGAGTAACTCACACGCAACTGCAGTCAACGTCGTTGATATCTACGGATCCAACAGCAAATGACAGAGTGACACGTATGTACGGCCAAACGTCTGGGCTGTTTGCTGGATGGAGCTTTTTGGCTAACCTGGCCCCCACTTTTGTCAACCCACTTATAGATGGATAGATACAATGGCAGCTACATAGCACGCTCAAGGCCTTTTAAACAAATTTTACCGTTCTCATCGATTTTATGCTCTGCTTGTCTGATGTTTCATACACACGCGTACATAAATTGAACACATGCATGTACTTAAATTATACCGTCCAGATCGTGGGCCATTGTAGTTTAGAAAGTTGTAGCCTCTGATTAACAAGATAAATTAGGACCACTTGCTATTTTATTTTTATTTTTTCATTTTAACCGTCCATCATTGACCATCTAAAGTGGGTCATGCTATTTTGATGTTTTATCATCATTCCACGTGTACAGTTCATGGATGCACGCGTGCGAACGAGCAATCACGGTCTGCCAGAATTTCAATGTTGCTGATGAGACGTTGAGACAATGGACCGCATTTAAATGTTGGAAATGGATCCATCCCCCTCACCTCTTTTACACTTATAGGTCCCAATAGCTGTACCGTCCTACTCCCAAAAAAACAACCCTATCCAACCGTACAAATAAAGGGCCAGACTAGATGTTTTCATTTCGTTTAGTGGCAGAGCATGATGATTCATGCACATGCACGTAGTTTCTCTGTTGACGTGGCATGCATATACTTCAATCCAAGCCGTCCGTTCAAGTTGTGGATACTAAGTGGGTGGAAAGATTCTGACCGATGGCTCGTGGAATCGTTTCATGAATTTGGAGAGTTGGGAATGATTTATTTTGATTTTATGTACATGCACAAAGTCACTGTGGACGTGGCGTACATGTGCATAATCCAAGCCGTTCAAGGTACCAAAAGAATTGGTTAGTGGAGATTGTTTGATGAATTTAGAACGTTGATGTACTTCGTTTTAAAGGGACATTCACGTACTGTAGAGAACTGATCACCTACAGGATACAGCACCGCAACTTGCGCCGTAACATCTTTCCCATACTTTTGTAAGAGGACGCGGCTTTGGCGGATCCTGAGTGTGGGCCTACTGTGATGTACGTTCCTTACATCCACACCGTAGATCAGTTTTGAAGATAATTGTAGGGCCTGATCCCAAAAATGAAGCAGATTCCAATCTCAGTGGAGCACACCACAGGAAACAATGGTGAATGACCATTAAAAACATTTTGTGGGCCACACAAGCTTTGGATCAAACTGATATTTTTATGTTCCCTTCATCCAGATCTTTGCAACGTTATCAACAAGTTGGATGGAAAATAAACATTCCAATACCCCCAAAGAAGTTTTTGACGATGGGTATTCAATCACCACTGTTTTCTGATGTGTGGTCGGCCTAAGATTTGGAACTGCTTCATTTTTTGAATTATGCCCTAAAATTATCTGTCAAAGTCGACTGACGGTGTGGATGTAAGGCACATACATCAATGTGGGCTCCACAGTGGAATCCAACGGCGTCCTTTGTAAGACATGCCTTGCAAACGGTAGGCCCCAGTGGGAAGATCGAACGGGGACAAAAAACCGTCCAATCTGCTCATCAGATGGGCCACATCGTTTCTACTCAACATGCTGGTGGGACCCACCTAGTGAACGGATCAGCCTGATACTCGAGAAAGGTGATCTTCATGGTGGGGCCAACCGTTTTCATGGAGCCGATTTGTTTTCACAAGTGGCATGTTAGCAGGAAAACATGGAACGGCACAACAAATTTTGGTAACCTTGACGCAGGTGATTAATTCTCCCTATGGTATCGTTTATGATCTACGGTGGAGATCATGATTTGCACGGTTTAGATCTGTGCCACATGTAAATTATATTTTAGGCATTCATATGGATCATCGTATTATGCCAGCATGTCTAATTTTGATCAGGACCGTCCAAAATTTGGATCTGATTTTCTATTGATTGAGCAATCTTAACCGTTCAAAATAAATGCTACTTCTCCTTGCTCGAGAAGAGACTCAAGAAGTTATACGTGCAACACGTGTGAACATGGCTAGCTTTGAGGGATCTGTGCCATTCATCAGTTAGTGATCACGTGAACAAAATCTATCTGGTCCACTCATCAGTTAGGATACATGTCTGTCCAAAAAATTGACCACTTAGATATTCAACTTACACATGCATCGCACCTGATGAGCGGATCTTCTTACTTTTGGACCCAGGTGCGTTAAAAGACGCCCACCTCCTGATGAGTGGGCCCGGATCCCATATGCGTGTTCTTAGCCCTTGGATTTAAGAGTTAAATATATGAAAAAATTTCAATAATGAGGTGAGTTGGCGAGCACATAAACGAGACTATATTGGCCAAAGCAATGTCATTAGGAAGAATAAGATTATAAAATTAAAAGAATAAAATAGGAGAAAAATATTGATACTCTTGCCGGGTGTAATGGATGATACGCAGGCACTTAGAAGTTACTTAAATTTGCAAATTTTCATATAAATATTGGAATTAAACTATTCAAATTATGTGTACCAATGTAGATGTATAACGGACCAAAAATTACGCTTACCCTATCTGTAAGATTGGTGGACATTTATTAGACGGTTCACAATACAAATTATTCAAATGGTCATATTTCAACAAACAAGTATCCACGAATCAGAGGTTCGGATTGTTTAAATAACCTGAATTTGAGATTTTAATCTAAAAAGAGTGGGTTCTACAATTTCGTCGGTTTAATTAGAGTTAGTACATGACATGTGTACAATTTCTAGGGGCCTGCGTATCAAGCGCCTACGCAGCCAGAGTAAGAAATATCTCCCCGTAAAATAAATAGAAAAAAAATAAATATGCCCACGCTCGGCTTTCCGGGATTCTCTCTCTTCCACGAGCCCTCGTCCTTTTCTTTATAGCATTCTAGTGATTCTACCCACTCACGTATATCAACCGGCGGCTGTGATCCGGTGTCGGTACGGAATCTTGGTACCTTATGTTGGTGCCAGTTCATGTGTGGGCCCCACCGGTCCCTATCAAAGACGTAGGGGACCGTTGGATGGACGTGGTCTACTATGGATTGGAAATGGTTTGAGTATGACCTGGGTCGGATAATTACAGCCGTTTATTTAAGGATTGCAAAAAAGGATGGTATGAACGTTTTCAGCCTTTCCATCCTTTTTTTGGATGATATTAATTTATCTGTCCATGTTTATTGAATCGTGATTTTTTTTTTGGTCAGAGAAGATCTGGGGGCGGTGGATACAGCCTCCAGCTCATAGGTGGGCCCGTCTGGGCCCCACTTATATGTGGGAACCATATAATACGGATGGAATAACTAGTATCGGATCACAGCCTGAAAAAGCAATTTCTTAAAGAGAAACTTGATACTCTGGCAAATAGTGATTGATGATTCACAGTCCCTTGTAAATCACTTAGAAAATTGCATACATGGCGTCCAAGTATTTCAAAGTAAAAACTGTCCAAATAAGGGGTCCCACATTAAATATATCATAAAAAAATAATAATGTTTATTTCATAATCCATACTCCGATCTCTGGGCAGTCAACAAATGAGTGTCCATGAATCAGAGGTTAGGATTGTTCAACGAATCTGATTTGATATGTTGTTCTATTTAATTTGAATTAATATATGCCACATATATAATTTGTAAATATCTGCGTATCAAGTGTCATGCTTGGCCAGAGTATAAATAACTATCCTTTTTTAAAATGAAAATTCCATGCCCAAAAAATAATTCAGAATAGTTGATTATTTTAATATCCTTAAACATTGACTTCCCACCTTAAACACCAGGTGGTCTCGATCCAGCTGGCTGGACTCTAAGTTGTGGTCCACTAGCGGATAACTTCCAACCTTTCATGTGTGTACAAAACCCAAACTGTTCAATAGGTTGGTCCCATCATATATCATCTTGTGGAAATCTTACCTACAGCCATTCATAATGTGGACCGCACGTTATTTTTTCTATCATTAATGAGCGGAAATTGATTCTTATGGTGTGATCTATATTATAACTATATGGATCTGAATTTCTCAGTAGGTGATCCGCATTGGAAGGATTGGATGTAGTACCTAATTAACAAATTGGAAGTTATCAGTTGGATGCACTGAAACTTACGATACAACCGGTTGAACTTGAGACCTTTTCCTTGCAGACTTAGCCACACGTGATTCAATTATATTAATCACTTTGCTTAAGGAAAGAGATTACTTTCTTAGGTTTCTCGGCGTTGGCGATGGCTGCGGGCCCATCTCTAGCATCTACACCGTACACCTGTTGATCAAGCCGTTCCGTTGATCAGGGTGGGCTGTTGTCTGCAGTGGACGCTTCTTCAAGATCGTAAGGGTTTTTGGATGATCGTAGTCGTCCAAACAATGCGAATACCGTCTCCTAATTGTAGACCGTTGCTCACTTTTTCTTCAGCCTAATTAACCGTCCACACGGTCTACAAGCGTTAAAAAAGCCAGGCGTGAACTCACACGCGCGTATCGTCGACACTGTACATGCCCGAACACGTGCCAAATCGCCACATGTATTGGAGATCCGATGCCTTCATCGGTTGGGGCCCACTGGGTACAGCATAGATGCCCTGAGCAAAAAGCTATTCCGGTTGTCGATCAGGTGGGCCATAACGTACAAGAAAAGGACGGACAGAACACGTTTCTATTAACCTTGGATGTATTTCGTACACCGTGGAGCGTGCACCACCTGATGAGTAGGCCGGTTGAATTTTTTAGGCTAGGACATCTATTAAGGGCCCCACTTGATGGATGCTTTCAGTGTTCACCACGCGTCCCATCGTGACGTACGCGGATTGCCTTGCTTTTGCAGGAACTTCCTTCGACAGTAACTTGTGTGGGGCCCACCGTGATGTTTGTGAGGAATCCACCCCTTCCATCTGTTTTTCAGGTTATGCTATGGCATGGGCCGAAATACTGAGACATATAAAACTAATGTGGACCGTACGGTAGGAAACAGTGAGGATGACCTTATGAATGGTATGGATGGCATATAAACATCCCGATGGACCCCGGGAGATTTCAACGGTAGGCATTTCCTTACCCACTTTTTTCCTATCGTGTGGCTCCCTTGAGTTTCTGATCCGCCTCATTTTTTGTGCCCATGCCCTAACATGATCTGCCAGAACGGATGAACAGGCTGGATTTCTAACAAACATCACGGTGGGCCCCACTTAGCCGACAGGAAGCTCCTGGGAAAGGCTTTGGCGGGCAATCCGCGTGGCATTGTGACGAACGTGCAGCTGGTATGGACACTCGGTGTGGGAGCTCCCATGCACCACGCGCAGCTACTCATCATACGCTCCCTCAAAACATGACACGTGGCACAGTGGTCTGCGGGCCCAGTAGAAATAGGACATGGCCCAAAAATAATCGTTTTACTATTAGATCGGTGTCTTTAAAATAAACGACAGAAATTAATATCAAAGTGATTAGAATTCAATGCGACAATACCCTCTGATTAGACATATAGAATTTTCTATTTTTTTGCATTTTCTTGTGGCCCATCCGTTGGGGCCACTAGATTAATGGTACTGCTGCTCGACATGTCAATTTTGGTACAGCACAGGATAAACGACAAAATCCCCAGGTTCTAAAGCGTGTGGCCCATGGTTCTGTGATCCGGACCGTTGATATATAGTGACCTACCATTGATAAACCATTCCATAAAAATCACCTTATGGATTACAGTAATCTTTTAGACCAAGGGTCCACATTCACCTTAAAAATCCTTACATCGGTCGGTTAGATCTTCAAATCTTAAATACGTTTGAGGGATTCTCCAATGATGGCGGACTCAACGGACCAGTGGTCTGGATTATGGAAACATGGTTTCTACCAGTTAGAACCGGTAACGCGTGTATGCTGTTCAAAGATGCGAGACACGTACGATATGTATTTTAAAAGAAAGGTTTTTGGACAAATCTGCCCTTTAACAACTACGAAAGAGGACCTGACCAAATAGTCCTCGCATTGTAATTACTGAAAGATCTGGGACCCATCTGAAAAGTAACAGGACCCTCTCCCCATGTCGTTGGTAGGTAGGTCTCTGTTTCATCTGTCCATAGGAGGCTCCGTGGACAGCTTAATCGGTCGGGGTAAATTTCAAAATGACCCAAATGCCCCTACCTTTTGGGTAAATGACCAAAAGAAGAAGAGGTGGGATGTCTCAGGAAGAAGGGCAAATTTGTCAATGATGTATATCCGTACCATAATAACCTGCAATTCCTTTACGAGGTCATCCGTCAATCTCTTCACAGTGGAAAGATGACTTAACAGGTCTCATGCATCATGACGTTAGTCGTCTTCTCGTTGGCCCGTTTGATGGAGGTGGGGCCCGTCTTTCAGTGATCCAGACCGTTGATATGATGGATCCACTACATGATTAAGGTTCCAATTCATTCGATCATTGGGCACTTTTTTTGAACCAGCCCCATTCTGTCCAACGGTTCTGATCTTCCAATGGAATGATTTTTTGGGGCGGTCGAAAGTGTGGCCCATCGGTTCAATGGTTTGGATCACCCCTCGGGTAGAAAAGACTGACAAACAAACTTTCACGTCCCAATATCCTGGCCGTTCATGTGGTAACATAACTTTCGAAGGGTCAAGGCCCAATTGTACAGCTAGGATGCCATCTTTTCACATGTCACTAATTGAACAGCTAGAATTGTCTAGTTTGTCAGATCTTTGAGTTGTGACCCATCATCAGTTGGGTCCACTTAGTGAATGTTTCAGATCATCCAGTGACCGTGCCATGTGTTCATATTTTGTAGATTCCCATAGCCACATGTAAATGATGATCCGAACCATTCATTCAATGGAGACAGTCATCCATTGATATAGATTTATTTTTATTTAAAAAAAAAAAAAAAAAACACCGTGAATGGTTTAAACCGTCCTGTCAGAGTGAATTTTATATGCCGCCGAGACTAATTGTGAATGAACGGTTCAGATCACTCCATGACATATGCCACACGTGCGACTCCCCCAATACGTGCTGATGTGTCACGTATGCATGCGATCCAGCGAACCATCAGGTGGGCCCGTAGTTAATATCTTGGACCAAAAAAGTCATGCAGATCAAGTTCCCAACCACACGTGCCATCGTGTGAAGGATCCAGGATCTTCATGGGTGCTCCCATGGTGAATGGTCCTTAGCCATAAAATCCAGCCGTTCATTTTTTGATCATGTAGTTCACGGGATTATCTGATGAACGGTCAGATCTTGGTCACATCTTCCAAGTTGGCACATGTCGTGCGTTTGGGGTGTGGCGCCTGAGTCTTGGGCGAGTACTGGAATTAGTGTGTAGCCCAACTGATGAACGGACCAGTTTAATTCCGGATGGGTCCCATCAAAGGCTGCGACGCCTCACACGTATGGCACTCCGGCACGTACGTGAGAAGTCTCACCAGTCCAATCCTCGGTGATTCCTCACGCGTATGCCACGTAGCATTTATCTTCTCCTCTTTTCCATACGTTGCTAAAAGATACAGGAAGAGACAAGTGGTGCGGTTGCTATCGATAAGGACGCCTACCAGAAGTCGGGCAAAGCGCCTTTCAACGGTCAAGATACTCGACGTACCATCTTCCAATCTCAGCCATTCGTCTTGCACTTTCCTATCCTATCGACCTAAAAGGACAGCCCCATCATCCAACCCATACTACCACAGTACTGTGTGCTCCTACTCTTTTAAAAAGACTAAAGTACCCATGCTTTATTCTAATCATACGGCGTCTTCGTTTCTTAATGTCAGGGACATTTCTGTTATTTAGTTTCATTTACGTGGTTTTAGTACTACTTTTCGCCCGGAGCTTTGGTCTGAGAGAAAACATTCCATACTCTGGAAGATTACGGCATCTCTTACACGTGCAAGAAATCTCTAACCAGATGGCATGCATGTATCCCAGTCCAACCGTCTTGCTGCACCCTATTTCTATCCATTACTAGGACAGCCCATTAAAGATAAACAAATTTACAAGAGATATACAGTGTATCTAAAATTTACCGAGACAACGGTTAATGATATTGCAAGTGTATCGAATATTAAGGGATGCCACGTCGTCTATAAAGCACTAATGGTTAAGTATAATGTGTTCCAGTCGGTGAGGAAGTTTCAAACTATCACCAGTATAGTGGCAAACTAAGAAGAGAGAAGGTTTTAAAAATTATTAGTGTTAAAAGGATTATAGTAACCTTCATGGTGTAAAAGGCATCTCAGAGAATCACTTCAAAGCTATAAATGGTGTTTACCAAAGCAAAGGCTCCCGTAACATTTACATTCTGTTGCGTAATCCTTTCAATTAATTGTTTTTTTCATTCCTTAGTGTGATATTTTAATTATTTATCATTTACATATCTTAATCTAATCTTTATCTTTATTTGTCATTTATATTTCTTAGTCTAATCCATAATAATAATTAAATTAGCTATTAATTTTAGCTGTAATTGGAGTCCAGGCTCATACATTGAATTTAGTTCAAGTATTAAGTAAAGTTCTTTATTTAGAGAGGCATTCCGTAGTTGTTATCTACAACCGACTATAAGAATTTCATTTTTATTTTATCTGTACTAAAAAGAAAAAGTAATTTCGTAAGGAAGATAAAGGTGCAACCCATTTTCAAATGATGAACCCCGCCCTCTTACTATTACAGGATCATCTTAAGCAACAATATATAAGTGGTTGAATAGACAACCGATTTTATTAGAACTTAATCACATACGATCGATTTCCAACGTATCTGCCTTTCTTAGCGCTTGGGGTCGTAGTTGTTCTGTTTGAATTAAGGTGCACATTCAATTCCTTGCACTAACCACGTGACCAAGATTGAAATAACAACAATATTCCTTGGCATGCTCGATGGGACACTCAAAAACTACTTAGCTGTCAGAAATATTCATTAAACATTGACTATGCAACAATTTTGGCTAATGCCATCATATTCCTATACACGCTCGGTAGGTCCCTCACTTTGGCTTACTTATTGGTGTGACAATACGATTTGATCAATTGAAAATATGAATAGAAGAATCAATCGAATTGTTGGAGCTACACCTCAACACCAATCACACCACCTCCGACCGAGGACGTATCGGTTCAAGCGATCCTCAAATGATTGAATCTAAACAATAGTCTAACACTCAATCCTGTGAACCAGGAGGGGGCATCGACCTCTCGAACTGTATCTCTTAAAGAGATAACAGTCGGACTCTGAGAGGTGCAAATGAATATCCATAACGTTTGAGAATATGGGAGAGCTCAGGTAAAGTTCATATACACTCAAGCCAAGCAGTTCTGTATTCAAACTAAGACCGTAAACAGATGGATGGTCACGCTCCAAACTCGGAAACTGGGCTCTTAAAATTTTCGATCGTCGAATCCGGTGCCGACAGCCTCCATAGTACCCCATTCTCGGCTCCCAGCATCCATCCTGGGATCCTATAAGGAGAATTTTTCAACGTATATTTATCTCGTAAGAAGCATAACCATAAATTTACCTAAATCATAAAGGTAATATCATCATCACATATCCACTAATATAAACATTTAAATACAATGCTGAAAGAGAAATACATATGTCAAAATCAAAGCTACTACAAGAAAACATACTTTTACCAACGAAACTTTTCCTAGGCAAAAGACTTAATTTCACAGCAAAAAAGTTTTACAAACGAAATTTTTCATTGGCAATTTCGTAGCTAAAAGCCCGAGGAGAACACCTTTTACCCACGAAAAAAAAAATTCGTTGACAAAGGTAAGACTTTTTCCAACGAAATTTTTCGTAGGCAAATAATTTTACCAACGTTGCATTTCGTTGGTAAAAGTATTGAAAAAACTTTTTACCTACGAATATTTTTGCAGGTAAAAATACTTACCTACCAACAATTTCATAGTTAAAAATATATACAAGACTTTTTACATACGAATACTTTCATAGCCAAAAATATTTCAAATACTTTTTACCTACCAACAATTTCGTAGCTAAACATAGACTTTTTACCTACGAATACTTTCGTAGCAAAACAATATTATAAACACTTTTTACCTACCAACAATTTTGTAGCTAAACATATTTACAAAATTTTTACCTACCAACAATTTCGTAGCCAAAAATATTAAACTCATTTTAGCTACTAAAAATTTCGTAGCTACAAATATTAATAAAACTTTTTGCCTACCAATACTTTCGTAGCTAAAAATATTAATAAAACTTTTTGACTACCAATACTTTCGTAGCTAAAAATATTAATAAGACTTTTTTCCAACCAATACTTTCGTAGCTAAAAGGTATATTCGTAGACAAAAATATTTAATAAACGTTTCCCTACAACTAATTTTGTAGCTAAAAATTTCTTTACCTACGCATATTTTCATAGGTAAAAATACACACGTTTAACTACGAATGATATTGTAGGTAAAAATATCTTTAAAACGTTTAGCTACGAATATTTTCGTAGGTAAAAACATTGTGATACTTTTTACTACGAAAATTTTCGTAGGTAAAAACTCGGAGGTTTCTTTTACCTACAAAAATTTTCGTAGGTAAAAGTTTTTTTTTTTTTTTTTTCCCACCCTATATTCCATCACAAAATTCTTAAAATACACCTGATATACACCTATTACAATATATCCTGATATACACCTGTCATGTAATATATTTCATCATATTCACATTCACAGCCATTTAACTCCAAAGTGTAAAAATAAATTTATCCAAACATAAACTACATCATGCATAAATACATATAAGTTTAACATCATAAATAAAATACAAAAAATCACGAAGATGGAGGCATAGGTGGTGGGGCATCGATGGGTAAGCGTGCGGCAAAAGCCTGAAACATATTCGCTATCCATCGCTCATACTCCACCCGCATCTCCTCCATCCTCCTCTCCTGCTCTTCTCTCAGCCTCGCATGCTTCTCTATCCTCATCCTCTATTGCTCTTCCTTCTGCCTCATCAGCTCGTCTATCCTCCTCTCCTGCTCCTCCTTTTGCCTTGTCAGCTCCTTCATCCTCCTCTCCTGCTCCCTCAGCCTCTCCTGCTCCTCCATCCTCCTCCTTTCCTGCTCCTCCCTCTGACTCGTCAACTCCTCCATCCTCCTCTGCTGCTCCACCATCTGCCTCTCCAACTGCTCATTCTTCTTCTCCAGCTGATCTCTGATGTCATTGACAACGACCTGTAGCTGGTGAACCTCTCTCTCAGCGATATCAGCTCGGCGGGTGGCACTCTCGCCAACGACGATGGATCAGGTGGAAGCAGCTCTAGCGGGTGTCGTGGGCTTGGCCACGTGAGCTTGGCACCATGGCCGACCCCACGCACATATCCAGAACGGGTGCCAAGCACCTCACTCAGGATCTCTGGCTCACTCCGCTGAGTACCATCGGGAGTGGGCTGACTGCGTAAGGTGTCCATCACTGCCTGTAATGAAAACATATGAATTTTCTCAAAAAAATGACATTATTATAATTTAATGCAATTAAATTTTACAATGTAAGGATTTTTACCCAAATCTCGCTGGCACTAGGATGCACCCAAGATCCCGTCGCCTGCCGACAGTGAGTCCCTTTGTAGAGGTCTATTGGTCCGGGCTCCTGGCCAGTGACGGAATCTCGCTGCGCAATCGAAAGAACAATAGAGTTAATATAAAATGTTATTCATAAATCTATCAACTTAATACTTACCAGTAATTTCTTACCATGTCGTGATGAATTTGTACAAATGACTTTTAATCAGCTACGTGGTTCACTGCTAACTTTTCCCTGTTGTTAGAATTTATTTTGCTCCTCTTCTGAACACATTATTCATAATACATTATTATTAGTTGTGAATTTAATTGTTACCTTAAGATATCGTAAATATATAAATATTACCTGAAAAGAATCAGACGAAAATCTATCACAGAGTATCTTCCAGTCATCACGGGTCACGTGCGGCGGTGCAGACAGTGTGCCCTCCTTATTACTTATGCACTGCTTGTACCGCTTGTGTAACAATGAGCAGTACTCCTTGAACCGCTCCTTAATCATGTCGTCGATGGCATGAGAAATGTGCGGAACACTCGAATCGAATTCAAATTTATCCTGAAATTTCATAAATAATAGATTAAGGCAATAAACTTATTAAGAAAATAACTTAATCGTAAATGAACTTTTATCAAATAAATTAAGATTTATAAGTATAGGTTTAGGTTTAGGTTAAGGTTAAGGTTAAGGTTTAGGTTTAGGTTAAGGTTATGATTTTTGGTTAAGGTTTAGGTTTAGGTTTAGGTTATAGCTTTAGGCAATTGAGAATAGGTTAAGGTTTAAGTTAACGAAATCAGGTTCGGGTTCAGGATCAAGTTTAGGTTTGGGTTTTCATATTTAGGCTTAGGTTTAGGTTAGGGAGTTGAGATTAGGATTAGGTGTAGGTCTAGGTTTAGGGATTTGAGAATACATTTAGGTTTTGAGTTTAGGTTTAGGTTTAATTTTTTATTTTTAGGTTTAGGTTATATGTTTAGGTTATAGAAAATCGGGTTATAGGTAGGTTATAGGTTATATCTGTAGGGAATTGAGAATAGGTTAAGGTTTAGGTTTTAGGTTAACGTTATAGGTAGGTTATAGGTTATAGGTTAAGGGATTTGAGAATAGGTTAAGGTTTAGGTTTAGGAAATCGGGTTTAGGTTCGGGATCGGGTTTCGCTTGGAGTTTTCAAGTTTAGGTTTAGGTTTAGGTTAGGTAGTTGAGAATAGGATTAGGTGTAGGTTTAGGTTTAGGGGTTTGAGAACACATTTAGGTTTTAGGTTAAGGTTTTAGGTAGATTAAAGGTTAGAGCTGTAGGGAATTGAGAATAGGTTAAGGTTTAGGTTTTAAGTTAAGGTTATAGGTAGGTTATAGGTTATAGGTTAAGGGATTTAAGAATAGGTTAAGGTTAAGGTTTAGGTTTAGGAAATCGGGTTTGGGTTCGGGATCGGGTTTTTCTTTGGGTTTTCAAGTTTAGGTTTAGGTTTAGGTTAGGCAGTTGAGAATAGGATTAGGTGTAGGTTTAGGTTTAGGGGTTTGAGAACACATTTAGGTTTTAGGTTAAGGTTTTAGGTAGGTTATAGGTTATAGCTGTAGGGAATTGAGAATAGGTTAAGGTTTAGGTTCTAGGTTAAGGTTATAGGTAGGTGATAGGTTATAGGTTTAGGGATTTGAGAATAGGTTAAGGTTTAGGTTTAGGAAATCGGGTTTGGGTTCGGGATCGGATTTTGCTTTAGGTTTTCAATTTTAGGTTTGGGTTTAGGTTAGGTAGTTGAGAATAGGATTAGGTGTAGGTTTAGGTTTAGGGGTTTGAGAACACATTTAGGTTTTAGGTTAAGGTTTTAGGTAGGGTATATAGGTTATAGTTGTAGGGAATTGAGAAAAGGTTAAGGTTTAGGTTCTAGGTTAAGGTTATAGGTAGGTGATAGGTTATAAGTTTAGGGATTTGAGAATAGGTTAAGGTTTAGGTTTAGGAAATCGGGTTTAGGTTCGGGATCGGGTTTTTCTTTGAGTTTTCAAGTTTAAGTTTACGTATAGGTTAGGTAGTTGAGAATAGGATTAGGTGTAGGTTTAGGTTTAGGGGTTTGAAAACACATTGAGGCTTTAGGCTAAGGTTTTAGGTAGGTTTTAGGTAGGTTTTAGGTTATAGCTGTAGGGAATTGAGAATAGGTTAAGGTTTAGGTTCTAGGTTAAGGTTATAGGTAGGTGATAGGTTATAGGTTTAGGGATTTGAGAATAGGTTAAGGTTTAGGTTTAGGAAATCGGGTTTGGGTTCGGGATCGGCTTTTGCTTTGAGTTTTCGAGTTTAGGTTTAGGTTTAGGTTAGGTAGTTGAGAATAGGATTAGGTGTAGGTTTAGGTTTAGGGGTTTGAGAACACATTTAGGGTTAAGGTTTTAGGTAGGTTAAAGGTTAGAGCTGTAGGGAATTGAGAATAGGTTAAGGTTTAGGTTTTAGATTAAGGTTATACGTAGGTTATAGGTTAAGGGATTTGAGAATCGGTTAAGGTTTAGGTTTAGGAAATTGGGTTTGGGTTCAGGATCGGGTTTTGCTTTGGGTTTTCAAGTTTAGGTTTAGGTTTAGGTTAGGCAGTTGAGAATAGGATTAAGTGTAGGTTTAGGTTTAGGGGTTTGAGAACACATTTAGGTTTTAGGTAGGTTATAGGTTATAGCTGTAGGGAATTGAGAATAGGCTAAGGTTTAGGTTATAGGTTAAGGTTATAGGTAGGTGATAGGTTATAGGTTTAGGGATTTGAGAATAGGTTAAGGTTTAGGTTTAGGAAATCGGGTTTGGGTTCAGGATCGGGTTTTTCTTTAGGTTTTCAAGTTTAGGTTTGGGTTTAGGTTAGGTAGTTGAGAATAAGATTAGGTGTAGGTTTAGGTTTAGGGGTTTGAGAACACATTTTGGTTTTAGGTTAAGGTTTTAGGTAGGGTATATAGGTTATAGCTGTAGGGAATTGAGAAAAGGTTAAGGTTTAGGTTCTAGGTTAAGGTTATAGGTAGGTGATAGGTTATAAGTTTAGGGATTTGAGAATAGGTTAAGGTTTAGGTTTAGGAAATCGGGTTTGGGTTCGGGATCGGGTTTTGCTTTGGGTTTTCAAGTTTAGGTTTACGTATAGGTTAGGTAGTTGAGAATAGGATTAGGTGTAGGTTTAGGTTTAGGGGTTTGAAAACACATTTAGGCTTTAGGCTAAGGTTTTAGGTAGGTTTTAGGTTATAGCTGTAGGGAATTGAGAATAGGTTAAGGTTATAGGTAGGTGATAGGTTATAGGTTTAGGGATTTGAGAATAGGTTAAGGTTTAGGTTTAGGAAATCGGGTTTGGGTTCGGGATCAGATTTTGCTTTGAGTTTTCGAGTTTAGGTTTAGGTTTAGGTTAGGTAGTTGAGAATAGGATTAGGTGTAGGTTTAGGTTTAGGGGTTTGAGAACACATTTAGGTTTTAGGTAAAGGTTTTAGGTAGGGTATAGGTTATAGTTGTAAGGAATTGAGAATAGGTTAAGGTTTAGGTTCTAGGTTAAGGTTATAGGTAGGTGATAGGTTATAGGTTTAGGGATTTGAGAATAGGTTAAGGTTTAGGTTTAGGAAATCAGGTTTAGGTTCGGGATCGGGTTTTGCTTTGGGTTTTCAAGTTTAGGTTTGGGTTTAGGTTAGGTAGTTGAGAATAGGATTAGGTGTAGGTTTAGGTTTAGGGGTTTGAGAACACATTTAGGTTTTAGGTTAAGGTTTTAGGTAGGGTATAGGTTATAGCTGTAGGGAATTGAGAATAGGTTAAGGTTTAGGTTCTAGGTTAAGGTTATAGGTAGGTGATAGGTTATAGGTTTAGGGATTTGAGAATAGGTTAAGGTTTAGGTTTAGGAAATCGGGTTTGGGTTCAGGATCGGGTTTTGCTTTTTTTTTTTCAAGTTTAGGTTTAGGTATTGGTTAGGTAGTTGAGAATAGGATTAGGTGTAGGTTTAGGTTTAGGGGTTTGAAAACACATTTAGGCTTTAGGCTAAGGTTTTATGTAGGTTATGGGTTATAGTGTAGGGAATTGAGAATAGGTTAAGGTTTAGGTTCTAGGTTAAGGTTATAGATAGGTTATAGGTTATAGGTTTAGGGATTTGAGAATAGGTTAAGGTTTAGGTTTAGGAAATCGGGTTTGGGTTCGGGATCGTCTTTTTCTTTGAGTTTTCAAGTTTAGGTTTGGGTTTAGGTTAGGTAGTTGAGAATAGGATTAGGTGTAGGTTTAGGTTTAGGGATTTGTAAATAGGTTAAGGTTTAAGTTTTAGGTTAAGGTTATAGGTAGGTTATAGGTTATAGGTTTAGGGATTTGAGAATAGGTTAAGGTTTAGGTTTAGGAAACTTTTTCTGTTGTAGTCCAAAGGTGTTTGTGTTTTCCACAGCTATGTTCTGTTTTTGTATTCGATCTCGGAAAGAAGATTATTAAAAGAATGGACTGGTAGTTTCTACCCCTAGATTATAATCCCAGCATGATTTAGTGAAAAGAAAAGTAGCTGTAGTGTGGCCTTCTTCAACCTATTTCTAAGGCTTTGGCGAAACAGTCCCCTGTAGATTGATCTGGTTAATGTTTGAGCCCTTACAAGTAAATAACTATTATTTCCAACTGATTTAGTTATTTCTTATCCGGTATTTGATCCAGGTGAGAGTGAAACTGCGATAGCAGGATCAGCAGACATTACCAAGTAATTTTTTCCTCTTTCAACCTATGCCTTTGTTCAGACTTTGATGCGTGCATAAATCATAACTCATGGCATTTTATTTTGCCTAGTATATTCATCTCATAACTCATAGCATGTAATCTCTATATGTGCATAAATCTAGTGATAAATCTATGTGCATAGGAGACCCTGTAATTTAGATTTATGGCTAGAATCCAAGCTTTCAAAAGCGAAAAGAGCACTATCCACTATCTGATGACCCGAGATGAAGGCACTTTGGTTATCAGAGATGAGAGTTCCAATCACCCCTTTCATACGAGACGCCAACACCTTATCTAGAATCTTAGAAGGGCCCACTAAAAGACTGATCGGCCTGAAATCTTTTAGAGATTCAAGCCATTGAACTTTAGGAATCAAAGCAACGAAAGTTGCCCCGAGATCCTTGGATAGCCTTCCTCTAACATAAAATTCATCCATGAATTCCATCACGTCGCCCTTTAAAGTATCCCAAAAAGTTTGAAAAAAGACCATCGAAAAGCCATACGGGTCAGAGGCTTTGTCCCCTCCCAACGCATCTACGGCTCCTTTCACCTCAAGAATAAAGAACGGGGATTCGATCGAACTAGCATCCACCTCGAAAGTCGATTCACCTGCAAGTGATCTAGTTTGGATCTCTTCCATCCTTCCCCCTGAAGCAGGTTACTGAGGAATTGAAAATGATAAATCACAGTCATCCCCATCCATTTGAGACGAAATCAGCAGTAAACAGCATTTCCAAATCCACATCCCATGGACATTCCAAATGGGGCATGTAAGTATTCATACATCCATGATTACAATGAAATGTAAAAAGAGGAAGGACACCAAAGTCAGCATATGACTCGTAGAGAAGGTTAACAGGATTATATCTTTAAAAGGATAGTTTCTTCAAAGAGTAAGGGCATTGCTCTTATATGTTAAGAACTGCCACAATGAAATATCTCATACATTTAAGCATAAGAGACTTTGAACAAGAGGCAAGGAAAATCAGAAAAGCCATCATCATAAGCTATTTCAAAATTTTTGAAAAATTTTCAACGTGCAAATAGTGAATGAGGGACTGAATGCATGCTGACATGCAGTTCACCTGGTAGGACCATGGTCATGTGATCCCGACCTTGAGGGCATGGGAGGCCCCACCATGGACAGGTGTCTCAAAATCTCTTAGAATGGAAGATCCCAAGTTCCTAACCCTTCAACCAGTGGTCTATGAATAGATGGGTAAGAAAGATACAGCAATGTAGAATAAAGACCAAAGATTACGTAGCTAGGACCATACAATCTGGAAGAATTTTAAGGCATCCACCATCAGTGGTGGTGCCATCATATCAACAGGATCACGAACCATGGGACCCACTTGTCTGAAGTGGGCATATCACTGATTCAGGATACTATTTGCATCCTGATGTATCAGGACCCTATATTCATCTACCATAAACTCAATGAAGAACTTCACAGAAAGTTCAATTTCAGCACAGTAAAGGACATCAATCAAACTCCCTTCAACAGACAAGTCAGGACCTGTTTGCATAGGAGAAATCCCATTGTATTTCTGTTAGAGATGATTTATGATGACAATGGGTTCTGTGAGAGAAATTATCACCAACCAAAGAAATCCAAATGGTCTCCTCCCATGCTACTAGAAAAAGCTTCTTAAGCATTTTTCCTTCGATCACAATTTTTTTTTCTCTTAAAGGGAGAGCTAGGCTTTCTTCGACCAATCTCTGGTGGATCCACTGGATCATCAAAAAATGGATGCCCCATGTACCATACATAAATGCATGCATAGAGGCATACATACATAAACCATGACTGTCAATGACCAATCAACGATCCTAACTGTCAAGTCAGCTGGGATACCAGTGGAAATTAAAAGACAAATAATTGCAATGGTTCATAATCAATGCAATGAAATTCCCTTGAAGAGCCAACTTAGAATCCAACATCTATAAAGACACACGAACCTAAATGGAAGTAAAGAAATGTCAACTTGTAATCATCAACATCAAGGAATTCGGATGCTCTATCATGCATTTTGATTGAGCCAATGTGGCCCCATCTTTACCGTATTGTGTGCTCTACGGCCTAAGATGGGGATCTGCCTCATTTTTAATTTCATGCCTTAAAATAAGCTGGAAAATGGAGGGGCTGATTGAGATTTGACACAAGCCAGCTGGTTGGTGTTGGGGTCACTAGGCAAACCGTGTCCTTTTAACTTAATTGTATTCTATATGTGAACAATTTTTTAATGTCTGCCTATCACCCATCACACTCTTCCATGTATCAAACAAGTATGTGAGGGCCATGGTCCAATGATCTGGACTGTTGATCAAGGTGGCACACAATGGATTTGGATGTCAAAAAAACTTTTGAGATCAGAATGTGTTTGCACCTTGATATGCCTATTTAGTTAATCTTAATAAAAGTGAAATGGGTAGGATAGAGAATATGTTTGTGAAGATTTTGAGCAAAACAGGAGATGCAAATTAGTAAGTCTGTTGATCAAGTATTAGGGGCTATATCTAGACAGCAATACTAATTCAATATCGACGAGAATATGTTTGAAGAATCTGTTTGAAAAGGAACTTTTGTTTTCATGAGAAATATTTGAAATGGAACTTGTTATTTGGAAATGAAGCTACATTTTGAGAAGGGATGAGGCATGCTGTTTGTAAGGGAAAGTGGCAGATGGTGCATTTTTGGAATGATGTTTCTTTGGGGAAGAAACCTCTTGCAATCAAATTTTTGAGACATGTTCATGTGGCAATGGTGAAAGGCATGCTTGTTCAGGATTTGTTCCAAATGTTGGGAGAATCTTGATTTGGAGCCTTTATTCCAAAGGTTTCTCAAAGATGATAAAATGGAAGAGTTCAAAAGTGTAATGAGAAAGTTGCATGAGGTGTTTATGAATGATATAGGAAGGATTCACAAGGGTGTGAAAATGGACCATGGACAGTTGATTCTCATCTAAATCCTTCTATCTTTTTTCATGTTATGGAAAGGACTGGAGAACTCCTTACACCTTTGTTTGGGTTAGGTTGGAGTAGAGTTGAAGCCTTTCCATGATCCGTCACTTCACTACAAAATTCTCACCCTTGAGCATCTCCCTTGAACTGAAAAAATGGTTCCTTAACATTGGCTTCATATGTAAAAAAGGAGGATATTGTCCATCATCTCTACACCCATTGTGATGAAGTGAGATCGTCATCATCGTTGTCATCACCATAGTCCTATCCCAAAAAATTGGAGTTAGCCACATGAATCATTTTATGCCATTACACTCTATCAAGGCCCATGACTATAGTTGGACCATAGGTCTTCAAGTCTTTTCTTACTACCTACACATACATCCTATTGGGCCTTCCCCTTGCCCTTTTAGAGCCTTCAACTTGTAGCCACTCCTTCTAACCGATGCAATTCTTCGTCAATGTTGCACATGACCAAACCATCCAAGTATACTTTCACTCATCTTATTACCTATTAGTGCTACTCCTAAATTCTATTAAATGCATTCATTTCTAATTCTATCTTTCCTGCTGTTGCCAATCATCCATCTCAAAATCCTCATTTCAGCTACAGTCATCCTAAGAACATGTTGTTCTTTAACTGCCCAACATTATGTCCCTTAACACATGATTGGTCTTATAGCCACCCCCAACATAAGGACAAAATTACTAAAGGGATGCTTGTAACAGGTCACTAACTCCAACTCCAATAATAATAAAATCCCTATTAAAGGGATCGGGTTTTGCTTTGGGTTTCAAGTTTAGGTTTAGGTTTAGGTTTAAGGTTAGGTAGTTGAGAATAGGATTAGGTGTAGGTTTAGGTTTAGGGATTTGAGAGTAGGTTAAGGTTTAGGTTATAGGTTAAGGTTATAGGTAGGTTATAGGTTAAGGTTATAGGTAGGTTAAGGTTATAGGTAGGTTATAGGTTATAGGTTAAGGGTGAGGTCCCTGCAAATACAGATATAAACATGGCCTGTCAACATGGCCAGGCCCTTCCAATGCTGTCCATAGAAAATGGACAGCTTCATCATGGTCATAACAGCAGTTCCATCTTCCATTCAGATGACCCCCGCTCATCCGGATAGCTCTGATGCACATCCGGGTATGCTCCATTAATTTTGATCTAATACTAAAATACGGCCTGTCCAAATGGCCAGGCCCACCCAATGCTGTCCATAGAAAATGGACAGCTTCATCATGGTCATAACAGCGGTTCCCACCTCCCAGGGACCTCCGCTTATCCGGATAGCTCCGACGTACATCCGGGTATGCTCTATTAATTTCGAGCAACATAACTTAATCGTAAATGAACTTTTATAAAATAAATTTTAATTTACTACAATTTACCTGAAGGCGCTGACGGATGAGCTGCCGCATATCATCTGTCACATCTGCCCAACGGGGGGTGGTGACGGGGATTAAAGATCGACATAGGACACCGACCTCCGACGTAAACAAGCTAGCATTGTTCCCAACAAGTCTAATACAATCCTGTGGGAACTCTACCATCACCCTACCCTCACGCATAAGTCGCTCTAAAAGCAACCCCCGCGTGGGTCCACATCCTCATCGGCTGGTCGACGATGCTGCTGCAAAAGAAATATGTAAGTCTAAACATAAACAGAAGTCAGTTAAAAAAATATATGTCTAGACTTACATGCTGTGCCCGGTGTATGCGTGACTGAGGGATCAGATGCCTGCGATATAATATATGACGGCGATGCTGGCTCCGTCGCATCACGGGTAATAGGAGTAGATCCAGTGCGCGAATAACGTGGTCTCCCACCTGGTGTCATCACTGAATATGTGCGAGCTACGAACTTATAAATTTAAACAATGTCAATACAAGTGGAATATACTAAAACATTATACAGTTAGGGTTATACGGTATAATGCATTTGTGCTTATGCTTAGAGAGATGCTTAAAACATGATTTGACCATTACACTATAATGCAAGCAGAATACAATAAAACCGTAAACTTTAATCTATAACCCTTAAAAATTTCATTACATATTGTCATTCTATATTAAATACACATATTTCATTATAATACGAAACAACTTTGAGGTAAACTATCTGAAGTACTCCCTGCGTAAATTATCGTATGCTTCAGAAGTATATGTCATCATGTGTGAAGCACAGGACACTTTTGTAACCAACATATCAGTCACAATAGGAGAAATCTGATCTCTCAGGACTCCATTCAGATGTGCAAGTGAGTGAGTCGCATCTTCCATATCTCGTTTCCCATGGCTATATATCTCCATCAGCTCCGAAATTTCTTTGAGATGGTATAATCGTTCCTCTAAGTCGTCGTCAATATATTCTTCTTTACACTCATCGACTAGACCGGGTATCTCTATGGCCCTACCAGAAGAAGATAGGGCCAAAACGTCCATCTGCAACAGCTGATGAAGTATGTTACGTGCTTCAGCTACACTCCGGTTGGAGGAGGACATGATCAGAAATTGACTCAACTGCAAATGTGGATTATAAACAAGTTAATAAGAGGAATAAATCACGACTTGTAATTTTCATGTATACATGTAATACATAAATTATTCGAATTGAAAAATGATATGTAAATCATGTGTACATTAATAATCGTTGTCTGCATCATTATCACTTAGGACTATTTCTTCTTCACCATCATAATCGCTGATTAGTATCTCCTCTTCATTGTCTGCAATGTTGTCATCAATGAAACTACTATCATCTCTAACAATGTCATCTATTATTGAGGCATCAACATGATCAGGTGGCACACATCTCTGTCCAATTGCACCACATCAATATCAATACTTGAATCAATCCCTGTATCAACATGAGACGGCACGTCTTCTTGATATGCTTGTTCAACCCTAGTCGTGCCATTTCTCTCGTCCTCTCTATCTTCAACTTCTGGTACGGGAACGTCAAATACATTCCTGGGCTTTATTTTTTGCACCGCGTGCCAAGAACCGCCTAAATTGGTGTCAGTGAGGTAAAATACTTGTTCGGCTTGGCTGGCGAGGACAAATGGATCGTCTTTAAACCACTTCCGAGATAAATTTATGCTCGTAAAGTAGTTGTCCGTCTGTATTCCCAACTTCTTATTTCCAATGTCCCACCAATCACATCTAAATAAGTACACCCGCTTTCTCATACAATAATTCAGCTCAATAATATCCGTCAAAATGTCATAAAAGTCAATCTGATCCTCCTCATTGGTTCCCTTCACAACCACCCCACTATTTTGTGTGGTCCTACACTTGTCACGTTCTTCAGTGTGGAATCGAATCCCGTTTACAATACAACCTGTGTATCTAGATACACGTCTATCAGGGCCACACGCCAACGAGTATAGGGCATCAGACGCATCCACAGAGTTTCTTGTGCACAACGTCTTCATCTATTATCATGTACAGAATGTAATTGTTTAGGAATTTTCTTAGGTTAAAATAATGAACAGTACAATGAAAATTCTAAGTATGGTGAGATGCAGTGTGAAATCTTACACATTTTTCGAACCATTGTGGAAACTGATCCTGATGCATTCGATCATAACTTGTGGGAAATTTGGACTTCATCTCGTCCATGTGTTCGCTACACATAAATGGCACGTTAGAAGCAAGAAACATTAAGATCATTGTATGTAAAGAAAATAATAATCGAGAGAAGACTTACTCCAAGTATGACTCTATTTCTTCACAATTATGTAACACATACCACCTCGCCTTTACTAGGTCCCCAACGTCCATATCTAGTTATAGTCCAATACTGTACGTTTCCTCTTTTTCAAGTGCGATGCCTTACCTAATTTAACTTCTCCAATGTTATGTCACAATTTCAAATCACTCCAATAGGGCAACTCAAAGAAGATGCTCTTCTTCCTCCAGTTATAGTCCAAAACTGTACGTTTCCTCTTTTTCAAGTGTGATGCCTTACCAAATTTAACTTCTCCAATGTTACTCATTGTTGTATCACATCTTCTCTAAATAGCTCTTTCGGGGGTGGCCTATGATCTTATTTTTCATCAAAGATCATTGTCTTCCTGCGCCAACTATGATCGCTTGGAAGGAAGCGACGATGGCCCATATAACACGTTTTTCTACCATGCTTCAATGACAATGAACAAGTCTCAATACTATATGTAGGACAAGCCAACTTGCCCTTCGTGCTCCACCCAGATAAATTTTCATACGCAGAAAAGTCATTTATTGTCCACAAGACCGCTGCATGCAATCGAAATGACTGTCCTGCAAATGTGTCATATGTTTCTACACCTTGACTCCACAGCTCGTTTAACTCATCTACCAACGGTCGCAAATACACATCAATGTCATTCCCAAGTGACCTGGGTCCAGGAATAAGCAATGACATCATGAAAAATGACTCCTTCATACACAACCAAGGAGGTAAATTGTAGGGCATAAGTACAACTGGCCACATACTGTACGAGCTACTCATATTACCAAATGGATTAAAACCATCACTTACAAGACCTAGTCGAACATTGCGAGAATCCTCTGCAAACGAGTCATGTTGCTTGTCAAAATTTTTCCAGGCTTCAGAGTCCGCAGGGTGTCTCAGTGTAGTATCATCATGAACGCGTTTCTCCTTATGCCACCTCATATCTTCAGCCGTCTTACGAGACATAAACAATCTTTGCAATCTGGGTTTCAATGGGAAGTACCTTAACACCTTTCGCGGGATTTTCTTACTACTGGCTTTGTCATTCTTTCACCTAGACTCTCCACATTCTTGACACTGATCAGCCTTATCATACTCTCCCTGATACAATAAACAATCATTTATACATGCATGTATGACGGTGTAACCAAGGCCCAAGTCTCACATCAAGGATTTTGCCTCGTAATGAGACTTAGGCAATGTCTCACCATCTGGTAATGCTTCTTTCAATAACTCAATCAACATGTCGAACGATTTGTTACTCCAACGATTTATTATCTTCAAATGAAGTAACTTTGTAAGAAAATTTAACTTGGAGAAGTTCTCACACCCCGGATAAAGTGGACGTTGCGCATCCCTCAACAACCTACTCAACTTTTCTGATTCGACTTCACCCATTGGAGGAATATCTTGGCAACTGCTTGTCGCTGCAAAATCAGTATCTGCAACTGTTTCCTTGAACACATCACCTATGATATCTTGCATTTCGTCAACATCTTCATCCTCGTCATCCGGCATAATTGGGTCTTCGTTGACTTCAGTGGCCTCAACTCTATGGGTCATATCTTCACCATGATAGATCCACCAAGTATAACCCTGGTCAATCCCAACTATGAACAAATCGTCCTCTACTTTGTCTAAAGTCTTATATATGATGTTCTTGCATTTTCGACATGGACACCTAATCTTATTCTCTGAATCTGCAAGATTTCGCACAAATTTCATGAACTCTTGAACCCCTTGTTTATACTCTAGGCTAAACCTGTTCTTAGCTTGCATCCAACTCTTATCCATCTTTAAAATGAAAAAACTAGAGTCAGTTTACGAAAATAGCTTTAAGTTTAGGTTTAGGTTATATGTTTAGGTTTAGGTTAAGGTTATGAGTTTAGGTTAAGATTATAAGTTTAGTTTTAGGTTATAAGTATAGGTTTTGGGATTTGAGAATAGGTTATAGGTTATGGGAATAGGTTTAGGTTATAGGTTATAGGAAATCGGGTTCGGGTTCGGGATCGGGTTTAGGTTATAGGTTTAAGTTTAGGTTAAGGTTATAAGTATAGGTTTTGGAATTTGAGAATAGGTTTAGGTTCAAGTTATAAGTTTAGGTTTAGGTTTTTAAGTTTAGGTTTAGGTTTCGATTAAGGTTTTAGGTTTAGGTTATAATTATAGGATTAGGGATTTGAGAATAGGTTTAGGTTATAAGTATATGTTAAGGTTATAAGTTAGGTTTAGGTTTAGGTTAAGGTTATAAGTATAGGTTTAGGGATTTGAGAATAGGTTTAGGTTAAGGTTATAATTTTAGGTTTACGTTTAGTTTATAAGTTTTGGCATTTGAGAATAGGTTTAGGTTAAGGATATAAGTTTAGGTTTATGTTATAGGTTAAGGTTTAGGTTTAGGTTATAGGTTATAGCTTTAAGGAATTGAGAATAGGTTATAGGTTATAGGATAAAGTTTAGGTTATAGGTTATACGTTAAGGTTCGGGTTTGGGATTGGGTTTAGGTTATAGGTTTATGTTTAAGTTTAGGTTAAGGTTATAAGTATAGGTTTTGGGATTTGAGAATAGGTTTAGGTTAAGGTTATAAGTTTAAGTTTAGGTTTATTTTAATAGGTTGTTTATTTTGCATTTATATTTGTAAATACATTCATCATCCATCCAATTCAAATTGAAATAAGTACTGTCACTCTATGACTAACAGTTGAAAAGGAAAATCATGCATCTGGGTCTGCTCCAACATTTTCTAAGCTCAACATCTAGATGGCTCCGACACACATCCGGGTCTGCTCCAACATTTTCTAAGCTAATATAATTAAATCCTAAATTAATTACTCATCCAAGGTTGGATAGATTGTAATACTTACATATTCCCATTTAAACATCCACGCCGAAAATCCGGCAGCATCTCCCCATGCCTCTTCAGATAAGTTGATCTTACGTTACATTCTGATGCCAAATATCTAAAGCAATGTAAAGATATTTGGCATTAGATACGAAACGGAAGAAACATATCTAGAGAGAAACGAGAAGATGGACCACAGATCAGGCATGAACATTTAAATAGATTGTATGAAAGCATACTTTCCATCTAACATTGAACTGTCCAAAATGGGACAATTTGAGCGATTTCTATGCCACCAAAAATACACCATATCTATGTATGGCCCCATAGAAATTCTCAAACGAGTAACTAATTATCTAACATACAAATCTATAAATTACATCTCACAACAATAAACTAACTAATCACAATAATAATTTAAGACAAAAAAATGTAATATACAAGCTCATGAAAGTTTGCAAGGAAAATTTTAAGGAACAGAAGGCAATGGATGTAATATTTTAAAGTCAAATAAAAGACTTCAATTTGGAGGAGTGCATAGATCATTATAGATCACTATTTTTGTCAAACACATCATTTTTAGCAAGCTATGATGATGGTGATACAACCATATTTGGAGGAGTGCATAGATCACTATAGTTTTGTCTAATCTCCACTTGTTGGCCGCAATGGCTGCCATATATATATATATATATATATATATATATATATATATATATATATATATATATATATATATATATATATATATATAATGAGTGGAGGAATTTGGCCGAGTGTGTGCCTCATCTTAAGTACCTTAGGACATTTAGAGGAAAAATCTCTCTAGCCATGTAGTAAACATCTGGGCTTATGCATCATGTGGACTTCGTCATGTCGATTTTTCTGGACCCTTGCCCAGAAATGAGGCCATCCACTCATTAAGTGAGCCACAATGTGTGAAACTAATGGATAATTTTCATCTACTTGTCTCATACTATATGCCCTACTCATGTGTTTTTACTGTATTTACTTTTGTGCCAAGGAATCTATATGGTGGGTATTGGGATCTCCCACATGTATATTGGCATGCGTGCGAGTGTATAGAGGAACTAGGCTATACATGGATGTTGAAATGCCCTTATTTCTACATGCAATTGTATGTCCTACTTTAGATGTGTGATAAACCATAAGCTATATGGAACTTATGTCTGATTTCCTAAGCGGCTGGTTGGTGGATAACTAATACACAATGTTAAGTTAGTTATTAAGCATTCAATATCACACACCCGAGTTGATTGATTTAAGCATCATAAACACATGTTCTAGTGGGCTGATCTTAGCATCATTACCACACATTCGACTTAGTTGATTTAAGCATCATAAACACATGTTCTAGTGGACTCATTTTATCATCTAGATACACATGTTCAAGTGGATTGATTCAAGCACTGTAAACACATGTCCAAGTGGACTGATTTAAGATTTTTAAACAAACACATGTTCTAGTGTGCTGATCATTGCATCGTTACCACACATCCAAGTGGATTGATTTAAGCATCATAAACCCATGTCCAAGTAGAGTAGACTGATTTAAGCATTGTAAACACATGTCCAAGTGGGCTAATTTAAGCATCATAAATGCGTGTCCAAGTGGAACTGATTTAAATATCATCAACACATGTTCCATGCACTTTATAGGTTGGGTATCATTCACCGGGCGGACCACCCTAACATGTGGTACAACCAGTTGGACTTGAGACCTCATTTCAAATATCACATATTGCACAAGAAATAGAAAATTTAGACTATACGCAGCAAAGCCAGGCGTGAGGCTTGCTGGTGGAGTTGAAGTGCAAGAAAATAGAGGGTTACGAGTTTGATTTCTTCTGCTGCATTTTATTAAAAGAGTCTTCCCAAATCAGGGCCAAGTCACTTTCAATACTAAAAGACTTAGGACTTCAATTGCCTAGATGACTCTACTTGGATACGTTTTGAGTCTCATTCAGTGAATTTCAGATCTATGGTTAAGACCAATAAACGTCAACAGCATGTACTCGGTTCCAGTCCAGGTTTTGAAACATCAAGCTTCAACCCTGATGCAGATCAACCTGGATATTGTTACATGTCAATTCAATTCAATTACTCAGCTTTAGAAATCAAAATGTCAAAACTCATTGTACACCTGTTAACTGCATTTACAATCCTCTGTTGGATGATTTACTATGGTTTTCTAAGATTGGATTTCCAACACAAGTAGCAAGCATGATACCCAGTTTCATAACCCACAGGAGAAATATGCACCAGGATTATAGAATTCCTCCATATAACCTACCCTAGGATTCCAAAATGACACCATTAAAAACACAGATATGAACTTGAGACCACATCTATGTATCAGTGAGAAATTAAGATATATACATATAATGGAACTAGTAAAAATTCATCAAGAGATAAGAGATAAAAGAGTGGCAATCATCAATTACTGGAAACATCCACACCCAGGAAAGATTCCTAACAACCTGAGGAGTTTTATCTACAAAAATAGGAAAAATACCTAATCATCCAACATCTCTCTCAGATGTTAAATTCCATGGAATTCTCAGTCCCCAAAATCAGGCTAGTGAGCTCCTCAGGTGGGCCACACAGGTATCTAAATAAGAGACAGTCCAATGGTCCACATTTAACATACATAAATGTGCAGCCTGCTTGATTAGTTAGTTGACTGGTCTGACTGTGGGCCAGGTCATCATACAATGGGACCCATCCGATGCACTGCTAGATGCCCTACACATATGTAGACAGACATGGGCACTGCTGGATGCCCTACACGATGCACTGTTGGGTTTTCTCATGCATTGTTTGGAGGAGAAGAAGAAGAAGAAGAAGATCCAATTGACGAAAAAGAAAACCACGAAATTGCATGCATGAATCGTCCCTAAATCCCTAAATCCCTAAATCGTTTCAATTGGTATTAAGATTGAGAGAGATTGAGAGAGAGAGAGATACCTGTTTCAGTTGGAGCCCCGATCACCGTCAACTGAGCACGGTGGAGAGAGGGCGGTGGAGAGAGGACGTGGTGGAGAGAGAGAGAGAGCACCGAGAGAGACAGAGAGGCACGGTGGAGAGAGGCGCGGTGGAGAGCCTGGCGGGGTGGAGAGAGTACCGAGAGAGAGAGAGAGAGAGAGAGAGAGAGAGAGAGAGAGAGAGAGGATAGAGAACGAGAGTGCGAGAGGGCGCGAGAGAGAGTGAGAGTGAGAGAGGTCAGAGAGCGAGAGAGACTAAGTATCTCTCGCTCGCGGGCGGCTAGTGGCGTGGTCGGTCCTCTGTGGGTCCCACCATTATGTTTGTGTTTCATCCCTACCGTCCATCTATTTTTTCATTTCATTTTATGGAATGAGACAAAAAATGAAGTATATCCCAATCTCAACTGGACCACATTATAGGAAACAGTGTTGAATGAGCGTCGACCATTGAAAACCTTTTGGGGGGCCGTATAAAGTTTTGGATCAATCTGATTTTTTTTTTCCCTTCATCTGGGCCTGTATGACCTAATCAACAGATTGGATGTCAAATAGAAAGTACAGTGGGCCTTGGGAGGGTTTTAATGGTGGATATCCAATCACATTTAGGTTTTCATGTGGTGTGGTCCACCTGAGATTTATATCCCTCTCATTTTTGGCGTTAAGCCCTAATATGATTTATAAAAATGGATGGACGACATGGATGAAATACATACATCATGGTGGGACCCATAGAGCACCGACCAACATCCACCAAGTTTTGTGGGCCCCACTATGATGTATTTGTTATATCCACACCGTCCATCCATTTTAAGATATCATTTTACGTCATGAGCCAGAGAATGAGGCAAATAAATATTTGTAGTGGCCCCCACCACAGAAATCTCAGGTGCACCACACCACATGAAATCAATAGTAATTGGATATCTATCATTAAAATCCTCCTAAGGCTTACTGTATTGTTTATTTGACATCCAATATGTTGATTAGGTCATACAGGGCCAGATAAAGGGAAAAAATAAAAATTAGCTTGGATGAATGGTACAGGCCATAATATAGATGTTTTGGATGGTACAGGCCATAATCTCAGTTTCGCTTGAGTTTTGACTGAGTTGTGACCAATTTGAGTTTTGACCGAATGGTGATCAAACCGAGTTTTTCCGAGTCTTCAAAAAAGCTTGTTGAGTTTAGTAGTGTCAACTCGAGCAAGTCGATTCAGGGTTTCTAGACTATTGAGTTATACAAAAATTCACCAAAGAGAAATTTCTTTGGGGATTTCCCTCCCAATGTAAGGGCCCAATAGATGAATATTTCTAGATCTTATATATTTGTGCCACGTGTATGATATTGAAATCCTTTTTGTTTTCAGGGTTCTAGACAATCTTTCTAGTCATTCGGATCAACGGATGAGATTTACCATCAAGATGCTCATGAAATCCATTTGGACCTTCCAATCAGCATCTCCAGCCATCAATCACCGATTTCATCCGAGATATAAGCAGTCCTTTGGTCACTGACTTCGTTCTAGACTTCGGCCATGATCAGGAAGTGGGCCCCACCGCAGAACCAACAGCATCTGAGAAGAAAACTATCCCACAACCACGGGCTAAAGTAATCGTTGGGATGGCCTTCACGTCCGTAGTGGGCCTTCTCAGTGTCAGTTACACAATCAACGAAAATGACAACCTTACCCCAGCCACCCTATTTAGTGGACGGCCTGTATCGTTTAGATTCTTTCTCTTAGTAGTCATGGTCACATTCTATATCTCTATCATAGCAATGATCATCCGGTCAGTCTTGCCATTGATGGCCAAAGTCCTTAACGTCATGGCCTTTGTTTGTGTGGTTTTAGGGGTCACGGTCCTGTTGTGGGCCATGCTTCCAAAAAGCATCAGCTGGGTCCCATGGATTTTTTTTGGGGTCACGATCTTGATTGCTCTTAAAGTGAATGGAGATTGTACGCCCACAGCTGAAACATTCATAGGGCTGCAGATGCTTTGGATCACAAAAATTTTTTTATTCTTTCAAGTTCAATCTCATGGTAAGGAGTTTATGAGCATTTGGGTCACTTTATGAACATTTTATAGTACATATAAACATCACAATGCCGCTTAGAAAAGTTTAAATGATAGGCATTTCCTTTGAACTATTTCTAGTCGTGTGGTGCACCTGAGTTTTAAATCTGTCCAATTTTTTATCTCATGGCTGAAAATTATCTTCCAAAATGAATGGATGGAATGGATTTTCCACATATATCACGGTGGTCCAGCATAACTTTTGGTGATATAAACCACATGGAAAAAGCTTTTCCCTTGAAATCAGTGTCAATGTAATGTGATATAAAGTGGGTAGGGTAACAAGACGTATGTAGAGATGGATTGTCTTGTTGGGCCCACTGTGGTGTATATATTTTATCAACGCCACCCATTCATTTTGAAAGATCATTTTAGGGATTGAGCCCAAAAATCAGGCATATCAAATGCTCATGTGGACTACACCATAGAAAGTAGTGAAAATGAACCCCTTCACCCTCTTTGATGGTAATATTTCATTTGACATGATAGTAGATGATCTTACCAAAATATTTGGGAGGCATGGCAAGATTATGGACACCTACATACCCTGGAACTATAATCTAAGAAGATCTCTAGGCTATGCCTTCATCAGATTCCAATATGCGAATGCAAACACAACTTTGGATATTCTCGACGATAAGATGGTGGATGGTTGGATTCTGATGGTAGCAATGGCAAAGGCCCGTGCTGCACATTCTCCCAACATTCAACCACCACTGTAAAGGGCTGCTTCAAATCCCCCCGCATTAGCCCAAAAGGTGCTGACTACGAAAGGGAAATCTTTCGTCGAAGCGGTTAGGGTTGTGGGACATGGATGCATAGAAGGTGTTCGATCAAACATCAGCTGTGGGCGTACAATCTCCAATATCAAAAATATATGAATGAATAGAAAACACAAACATCAACTTGATCCAAAACTTCTATGGCCTCTAAGAAATTTTAAATGGTATAGGTTCAATCACACTATTTCCTGTGGTGTGGTCCACTTGAGCTTTGGATATGCTTCTTTTTTCTTCTTTAGACCTCAAATTATCTGTTAACATGGATGAATGGAGTAGATAAAATAGATAAATAGTGGTGGACCCCACAGAGTTTACTCAGGTAAAGGTAACGAGTAACTGAAATGTAGTGGAGAAAGGTTTCCTCACAACATTTGTAATCATATATTGGGCCTGCCCAAATGTGATTCACATATCTAACCCGCTCATTATGTGTGTCCCACTTGGATGAGGGGTCATACCAAGTTTCAACCGCATCCAAAACTCATGTGGGCCCTACCAAGTGCTTTATATTTTATATGATGTTTTCACATACTTTTAAATGGTATGGCCCACTTGAGTTTCGTTTACCGATGATTTTTGAGATATCTCATAACCCAAAGGGGAGACATCAATTCTACGGTGTTGATGTTCGACAGACATCATGATGGGGCCCACAAAACTTACTAACATCAATTCATAAGTTCTCATGAGGTCAGTAAGTTAGGTCACAATTTTGACCAGAATATTTGGCCCATTTTACATGTTTGGTGCATTCACCCTATTTTACTGATTAATACTCTCAATTTGACTAGTTACTCGCCTCAATCAAGCTACATATGAAAAAAATATTGGGCATACAAGATTAATCAACAATTTCAGTAAAATTTGATTTCAACATTTGAAGTTATTTACTCTTTAATTTAAACTAATTAGATTGTCAAAAAACAATTAAAGTTCAATTAGTGGATGTGCCTAATAATTTAGTAAATTTATTTTTCACAAATAAATTTAACTTCCTTTTTCTTCAAAAGGTATATTCTTTTTACTCTTTTAAATAAATATCATTTTTATTATAAAATATTTCAAAAATATTTAAAATACAAATTTTAAATTTTTATTTACAAAATCCAAATTTTTTTCTCATATTTTGATTTTTTTTCACAAAAATTTCAAAATGCCAATTTTTCTCTTTAAAAGCATTATTTTGTTCTCAAAATTTTGCTTAAACATATTTAAAATTTCTAAACTTTTTACTATTCTTTATCATGTGATATTTTAAATTATTTAAATATTACGTTTTGATTATATATATATATATATATATATAAATTTCCATTCATATGATAATATATATATATATATATATATATATATATATATATATATATATATATATATATATATATATATATATATATATATATATATATATATATACATTTACGTTATAGACAAAAAATTAAAAAAATTAAAACAATTTTACATTATTACAGACGGTTTCTAGCCGTCAGAAAAAAAAAAATTTGGAAAGGCACTTTTACCGACGAAAATTTTCGTCGGTAAAAGTCTTACCGCCAACTTTTTCCCCATCCCGTCAAAAGTGCAGAAATTTTTGAAATCCCTTTAGCTACAAATTGTTTCGTAGGTAAATCCTGTTTTACCTACGAAATTATCATTCGTAGGTAAAAGTAAGGTTTTTTATTTTAAAAATTCAAAAACCCTCCAACTACGAATCATTTCATAGGTAAATATAGGTTTTACCTACGAACCTAGTATTCGTAGGTAAAAGTAATGCTTTGCATTTTCTTTTTTACTTTAAAAAATTTCACACATTGTTCATCTATAATCAAAGGACCCTTTAGCTATGAATAGTTTCGTAGCTAAAGACGTTTTTACCTACGAATTATACTTTCGTAGGTAAAAGGATGAATTTGCATTTTGTATTTATTTGAAAATTTTCACATATCCTTCAGCTACAAATAGTTTCGTAGGAAAATATTTGTTACCCCTTCACATACATTCCGCTACAAATATTTTCGTAGGCAAATAAGCGTTTGCCCTATGAAACTATTATTCATAGGGAAAAGTAAGGCTTGAAATTTCAAATTTTAACAATCCCTTTAGCTATGGAAAATTTCGTAGGTGAATATATCTTTTACCTACGAAAATTATTTTCGTAGGTAAAAGGTAGGTTCCATTTACCCTTTAGCTACGAAGGTATTCGTAGGTGAAGATATGTTTTTACCTACGAAATTTTATTTCATAGGTAAAAGGAGTCGTCTCAGTAATGAATGGACCCTTTAGCTACGAATATGATCGTAGGCAAAAGTAAAGTTTTGATTTTTTAAAATTCATTACATCATTTAGCTACGAATATTTTCGTAGGTAAAGATCCAATTATTATTACCCAACACCCTTTGGCTATAAACAGTTTCATAGGTAAAGATGGGTTTTATTATTCAAAACACCCTTTATCTACTAACAGTTTCGTAGGAAAATATGGTTTTACCTACGAAAGTATGTTTCGTAGGTAAAAGTATGGTTTTTACCTACGAAATTAAAGTTCGTAGGTAAAAAACTCTAAAATTCCTTTGGCTATGCATATTTTTGTTGGTAAAGGTTTGTTTTACCTACGAAATTAAATTTTGTAGGTAAAAGTATTGTTTTCATGCAAAAGACCCTTTACCTACGAAAAGTTTCGTAGGTAAAGGTAAGTTTTCCCTACGAAATAAAATTTCGTGGGTAAAAGTTTACTTTTACCTACGAAAAACATTTTCGTCGGTAAAAGTCTTCTTTACGGAAAAATAATATTTCTTGTAGTGCCTCTAGCTACGAATTCTTTCATAGGTAAAGAGGGTTTTACCTACGAAATTATAATTCATAGGTAAAAGTATGAAAATTCAAAAAACCCTTCAGCTATGAATATTTTCATTGGTAAATAGGAGTTTTACCTATGAAATTATACTTCGTAGGTAAAAGTAACATTTTTGCCTCTAAGGTTGATTTGAACCCTTTAGCTACGAATAATTTCATAGGTAAAGAAAAGTTTTACCTACGAAACCATATTTCATAGGCAAACGTAAAGAATTTGATTTTTGGTTTTTTATAAAAATTGAAACACTCTTTAGCTACGAATAGTTTCGTAGGTAAAGATTTTTTTGACCTACAAAATGTTCAAGTCGCTTTAGCTACAAATATTTTTGTAGGTAAATATTATTTTTGCCTATGAAATTAGAATTCATAGGTAAAAGTAAGTTTTGGATTTCTAATTATTTGAAAAAAGCAAAAGACTTTCAGCTATGAATGTTTTCGTATCTAAAGATAAGTTTTTACCTACAAAATTGCAGTTCGTAGGTAAAAAATTTAAAACAACCTTTGCCTACGAATTTTTTCGTTGGTAAAGGTGGGTTTTACCTACGAAATTTAATTTCGTAGGTAAAAGTAATGTTTTAAATTTTTTATTATTTGAAAAAGGCAAAAGACCCTTTACCTACGAAAAGTTTCGTAGGTAAATATCTGTTTTACCTACGAAATTATATTTCGTTGGTAAAAGTTGTCTTTTACCTACGAAAATAAGTTTCGTCGGTAGAAGTCATCTTTACCTACGAAAATAATTTTCGTAGGTAAAAGTTTCATAGGTAAAAATCATATTTCTTGTAGTGGCTTTAGAAGTCCGTTGCATACTCCAAGCTCAACGTTGCTGCAACCTAACGCCACCTACACGCATCTATCGTGCATAAGCTTATAGAAAGCTTTGTGGGTGGTGAAAATGTGTGCACAAGGTAAGTGCCATGTAAGCAATATCAGAGTAATCAGAGTAAGCAAAAATGCTGACAAGCCCATAAATCATACAATATCAAAATAATACAAAAATATGCTGATAGGCCCATAAATACCATCAGCCTTATCCAAACTATGTGATGCAAAAATATAATAAACTAATATCATATACTGAGGAAGCAATGTAGATCAGTTATGTAATGCAGAGATAGTAAGCCAAATACTATGTGCTGAGGATGCAATGCAATATGCGATGCGAATGAAATGACCAAGCCGGAGTGTGAAGTCGGGATGATAGTACGTAGTATTTCAAGCTACGGGGTCTACCATAAAGGACTTCTATCCAAACCAGTCTCATACCTAAATTTGGATAGTCAGACTCAATGTGATAAACTCTAATCTCAGGTTAATCGCACGCCCCAACCAAAATTCTAACTATTACGAAGGTACATGTAATAAATAATTACGTACCACCAGCCCGAGTGGATAGTGAATGAATGAATGAGTATGCAATTCCCGTTCAATTAGTCCACATATCAGTACAGTTCATCTTCGGGATCATCACCGGGGTCTAGTACACTCTACATGCAAATTACGGCACACTGACGAGTGACCATGCAAGTGAAAGAGAACTCACTATCCGCCTGGCCAGTAGTCAACTATTATCTACCCGACACGTCAATAGTGAACACATTCACAAGTTGGTCAAACTCAGCCTAGCTATGCCCCCTTCTTTTAGGTGAGTAAGGTCACACCCTCTCCCAACCGACTACGACACAGTGGGAGACGCGGCCTCTTGGTATTCGGCACTCAGGTGCTCATGTATCCACTCAGTTACAACGTTGGGGCGTCTCCTAGCCTCAGAGATTTAGAGATTTTCACTCAGGGCTATATATGGAAGCCCAATGCTAATAACAGATTTTTGGTGTCCCATCTAGTCATCCACGATGTGCCTATGGAGGCTACGGCCCTGATGTCACTAGAGCGTACAGTAATCACAACACATAATGTAAGATGCATGAATCATGTAATCCAATCATGCATCAATCCTCTGCATACCATGTGCTCATGTGAGATAACCTCCGCCTATCAGGGAGTCTCATAACAACCTGCCCAATGACATATGCAATGGTCAACCACATCTCATAACAAATATGCAGATGATGTGTATGGGCATGTATCAAATGCTATGCAGTCACATACTCATAATCGGAATCAATAACCAGCATCGACAATCAACCCCGACAATATGGACATTTAACCAACATTACCCCCAAGGAATGGCCCACATAAAGCCTAACATATAGTAGACCCATGACCTCACACAAGGGTCAAATATACAACACCATCGGCCTCACTCAAGAGGTTAATACACATCATGATGGGCCTTTCACATGAGCTTAACTTACATCACAATGAGCTCCATCACCTGACCCTCAAATGCATCACAATGGACCTCATCACATAGGTCTCATATACATCACATTGGGCCTCAAACATGGGCCGAATGCACATCACAGTGGGCCTCAAATACGAGCCGCATATACATCACATTGGGCCTCGACAATCAGCCTATACAATCGGCCTCAACAATTGGAATTGGAATCGGAATTGGCTTTAACAATCAGAATCGATATCAACAATCGGAATCAGCCTTGAAAATCGAAATCAGAATCGGCCTCAATAATCGGCCTCGACAATCAGAATTGGCCTCGACAATCGAAATCGACCTCGACAATCGGAATCGACTTCAACAATCGGCCTCAACAATTGACTTTGACAATTGAAATCAGCCTCGACAATCGAAATCGGTCTCAACAATCGGAATCAGAATCGACAATCGGCCTTGACAATCAGAATCGGCCTCAACAATCGACCTCGACAATCAGAATTGGCCTTGATAATCGGCCTCGATAATTGGAACCAGAATTGGCCTCAACAATCAGAATCGGCCTCAACAATCAAAATCGACCTCGATAATCGGCATCGACATTCGGAATCAGCCTCAACAATTATAATCGACCTCAATAATCGGCCTCTACACAATGCGGGATCCATGGATGGATAGCCGATGATGAACCAAGTAATATCATTGGGGTCCAATCGTTTGGGGTAACCCACTAGAGAATGACAAGAATGGGTCTAACTAGGCCTAAAGGAAGGTCACGATGTGGACATTTAACCATCATTGCCCATCAATGTGGACATTTAACCAACATAGCTCCCAAGAAGTGGTCCACATATGGCCAAACATAAAGTGGGCCCATGGCCTCACACAAAAGCCCAATATACATCGTAATAAGCCTCATACAAGGGCTACAAAAACATCACAATGGCCACGCAATATGGGCCAGAAATGCATCTCATGGGTCACGACCGATAGGCCTCAAATACATAACATGGGCCCTACACCTGGGTCTCATATGCATCAAATGGGCTACGTATCTGGTCCTCGAATACATTAAAAGGGTCATGCGTCATGGGCCTAATACATATCACAATGGGCCTTGCCCATAGGCCACGAATATATCACAATGGGCCTTGCCCATGGGCCTCAAATTCAAGCAGGTGGGCCCCATCATATGGGCCTTGTATACATCACGTCGGGCCTCACACATGGACTCAATATACATCACATTGGGCCTCTCCATCTAAGTCGCAACTCCATCATAATGGGCCCTATCTCGTGGGCCTCAAATACATCAGAATGGACTTGCCAACAGCCTAGACCGTGTGCATATAAAACATACATCAAAGGTGGGGTCCCACGGATCTAGATGATGTAGATAAAATGCATCACGGTGGGGTCCACATCTATTGGGCAACATGGATAAAATACATAACAGTGGGCTTGTTGTCACTGGACCACATAGAGACACACATCGGATGGACCCCACTGCCATTGGTTGGTGCAGGTAGAATATATACAAATAAGGTGGGACCCACACAGATGGACGGTTTGGATTTAAAATCGATGGATAGTGTGGGTATAAAACAGATGGATGATGTGGACGTAAAATACATACATCAGGAAGGGTTCATAGGTGGACGGTGGTAAGTACAACATTTACATCATAGTGCATCTAGCACCGTCCCAAACAACTGGATGGTGTGAATGTATAACACTTATCACGTGGGCCCCACAACTGTAACGCTCTGAAAATTGGGGGTCAAGCATAAACTCTACTCCCGAGTTCCAGAACATCACTTATGCAACATTTTCAATAATGGATGAATGTTGTTCATATTAGTGTAGAAAAATGAGTGGGATTAGACCAAAACAGCATTTCATACTCCAGAGACAATTAAGTTTCTTAAGCGGAAGACTGTGATAAATATATAAAATATATAATTGATTATAAGTCTCCAAAGTGTGAACATGTTACCAGGTTAACTAAATACATGTATACTCCAAAAATGAAAAGAAAAGAATATACATGGGTGTTTAAATAAAAGGCAAAATACCAAGTGTATTGGCATCTAATCAGTAACCCTATAACCCCGTCGATCAGAATCTGCATATAGGAGAAATCCTCCCCAACATCATAAAGTTCGGCTCTGCTTCGCAAGCAACGCCGTCATCTGAAACTAAAGCAGGGACTAGTTAGTGTTGCAAACACCGTCCCGTAACGTGGGAGTGAGTGATCAACTCAGTGAAAACTATACAGCAAAGGTTAACATGTTATCAATTCAATCAAGCAGTAATGATAAAGCAGTACAATCAAACATATCCTAGATACTCTTATTAATGCAAGAATGATATGAGGTAATGATGCATGCCCTCACCACAATCTCCCTCTGCGATCTTCATCTTACAGTCGCGTATGTCAGTCACTTCCTCAGTGCTCTTTCACCAACACCGATAGCACATGCAGTGCGATGAAATGAGTATGATTACCAGGTTCTTATTAGTCCTTTTCATACAGCAGGATTGGGAAGCTAAGATACCTCCCTTATATCATTACCCAAACGGTGATCCATTCTCGGGTCGTCAGTCAGAGATAATTTCATACGATGTTACGGTTCTAAGTCGCTGCAAGGGCTGCCAGGACTGTTACACGTAATCGTTACACCACTCCCCCATCACCAAATCAATATAAGCCTAGCTTTTACTCTTGTTGCTAAGGAAGGGTCGTCGCCCCCACGTAGACTCAGAGTACGCTCGAGGTCACTACAAGGGCTGTCAGGGCTATTACACGCAATCATTATACCACTCCCCCATCACCAAACAATGTAGGCCGACAGCTCGAATATAGTGTCCCATACTACCATAATCAGCTCACAAGTCTGCGTTGCTCACTGGTCACTATGAGGAGGCTTGTGGCCCCAGCGTAGGCCGATAGCTCGAATATAGTGTCTCATAACACCATAATCGGCTCATGAGTCTTAGCGGATCGAGGTACCAATGTTAAAGGAGCTTTTCATTGGTAAGTTTGGTACCTTAAGTTCAAGCAGTAGCGTCCATACATGGTTAACATACATCGGTCTAATCGGGTTACTTGACGAGTTTGACTAGTACGAGCGCCCGTTGAGTTGATCAACATGAAGTGCATAAGCACCTCGTGTGGCCTAACCACTATCGACAAGCAACGCACGGCTCGGGTTCGTCAAACACGTTCTGTGTGGCGAATACAACTCAACCACGAACTCAAGTCCAATTACCGATTGCCTGAACTATTCAATAGCCCCAAATACAATCTGATGTAAGCAGTATATACATGTGATAAGATAATCCTACAGCATTTGATAACTAATATAAACATGGGTAACATTTGAAAGTACAATGAAACACATATAGCATGTCATCCAACACATATGTATTCTACACAAACCACGCCATACAAGTTACAGTTACTTTGAAGGAATTCATGTATATGGCTAAGGTAGTCGAGAATCTTATCTCAACAACCTTATTAAATTTAGTCCATCACCCAATTTCTCACATAGGCATTTTTATCTAACACTTAGACTACACAACTCCAACATACATGACGTATGTTGATTTCAACATATAATATGATAGATCCTTATATCAAGGAGATGTCTAATACACAACAATCATGTTCTTACATTCAATACATATGGCAAGCATAAATCATAAATCCATATTTATTTAGTCATTTCAACAAACACTTAGACTACATTTAATAACATACGTAGCATATGTTGGCCGAAACATGTATTAGGGAGAATCCTTTCATCGAGACATTGTTACATTCATAACTAGTATAAACACACAACAATAAATCATGACAAATATTTTTTCAAATTTCATACGTATACGGTATTTTCTACGAATACATAGAATACACAAAATTCCATATTCTTCGTATTTAACCAAAACAGAAAATGGATAGCATGTTCTACATGTGAAATAGCATCCATGTTAGTAATATATCATTAACCGACATTGAAAGTCTTGAAAACCATAACCTAAATGTATATAGTCCGCACCTTAAACCAGAAAACGCGTAACGGATATGATTTAGACGACAAGTCTTCGTCAACGGCGGATAGGCAACCTAAGGCATAAATATAAGTTAGCTACAACAACACTTAACTATTATAAGCTCCAAAATAGGTTAGGGTTAGGATTTCTTACCCAAGAATGGAATTAGAAACACCGTAATAGCGATACGGTAGTGGTGTTGAAGCACATGGAGTGGCAGGGTAAAATCCTTGGGTGAATCTCCTACTCTCTCTCTCTCTCTCTCTTTCTCTCTCTTTCCTAAATAGGGTTTAAAATTCGTATGGGATTTGTGAGAGAGGGTTTAAGGCCTTTTTATAAGCTCAAAAGTGACGGAAATAGCCCTGGGGCCAAGGCATACTTAGGTTATAACCAAATCGGGTCTGTTCCGATCCAACAGAGCATTTCTAGAGGTCCTGTTACTAAATACGGTCAGACTTAAGCTTTCTACTATTGGATCTAGGTCAAGCTAAGTTTTCAGTCCGGTTGGATTTCTAGATCGACCGTGGCAGACCAGTTTCAGTTCAACGGTTACGGGAACTCGATTAGAGCTACAAGTACTATGACATGTATGGACCAACTATCCTGATCCGAGGGTGAATTTGGGTCAAAATATAACGGTCAAAATGCTTAGAAATAACGCACAAGTGAAACGATCCAGATTACTTAAAATTATATTTAATTTTTTAAAAATCTTCGCTTTCTCACTCTCTTCACTCCGGACTTAAGGAAACAGTCTCAGGACATCGTATGGCCTTAATTTTTGAGGTGATAGTCAAGTCCAACTAGGTGGTCATAATGGTCTAAGTTCATCGCTATCGGACTTTCAACGCGCGGTCCAGGTCCAATACGAAGTTTCTGAATGCTCCCAAGATCAACTGGTTTTAGAGATTGATCTTAGGCTTTTAGGTAACATATCGATAGCACTCCTACTCATTTTGGGTCTTGTATTTCATATTTAAAGAGGTTCAAGTTAATTCTACTAAGTATTCAGTTTGGTACTTAACCAAATTCTACCCTAATTATGGTAGAATACGGTCCTATGGCCATTCTATGCCCCATTTTAGGAACTTCTAGTTATCATATTATTTTAATTATTTTTCTAATGGTTAATCATCAAGTTTAACCTATCTCCACCAAATTCATAAGATTTTGAGTTGTAAAAAAATTTTAAAAATTTCAGAAGCAGCAGCTGTCCAGCAAGTGATTTTCAGATAGTTATCAAAACGACCTACTTTAAACTATATTAAATATTTTATTATATTTTTTAAATATTTTTATATAAAACTAAACTCATTTATCTTCAATCTGGTTTTTGAATCATCTAAATCAGAGTTATGATGAAGTAGATATGATTTTTTAAAGTTAGACGAAATGTGCAGAAAATGGGCTACCTGACCGCTGTACGGACGAGGCCTCGCCGGTCACTGACCAATTTGGTGAGGGCTCGCGCCGAGGTTCTCCCCCCCCCCCGGGATGCCGAAAACATGTAGGACCCACCTCGAGTCCCCCCGAATTGAGTCGTTTGGGCCCACGAGTCCGTCGAGGCGTTTATCGAGTCTCATTTGCAAACTGGAATGAGTTATGCGATGTACAATATATGATTTTGGGGTAGAAGAAGCTAATTCATCTAAATAACCTATCTACATTATGAAATTCTAAAAATTAAATAGTCAAAATACCATTTTATTCATGTACGTGCCATATACAGTAAGTTTTAGTTTAAGTATAGTTCTTCACCATTTAAACTTTAGGATTTATGTCTAATATGAAAGTACTTGGAGAAATTTGAAGAATGAGGTGGTGAAAGGTGAGATTTTGAAGGAAATGGGTTAAAAAATGATTTTTAGACTTTGGGATTGAGCTTTAAGAGTGATATGGTTGACCCATTACCTAAGGACATCTAACTCCAGGTTGGCAAAAAATCCGGGGTGTTACAACAACTACTGGTCGGCGTGGGTGTAACACATACATTACAACAGGCCCACCATCCAGCCTATCTAGACGGTGCGGATGCGACGCATAAGCCATGGTGGGGTCCACATCCCAACCGGCCGGATGGCATGGAAGAAACACACACACATATATGTATATCAGGTGGGTCCACTCGGTTTTGAATCAGGTTGATGTTTGTGTTGGCCTTCAACCAGGCGTCCTAGACGTCCTACCGGACGAACAACTTGGATGATGCCCATCATCAAGGTGGGTCCACATGCCCCACGTATGGATAGCTAGGGTATGACATGCATCACGGTGGATGGCTGGATTAACATACATCACGGTGGATGGCTAGATTAACATACATGGGGTGGGTCACGTAGCTTGCTGATGTCCTTACATCAGCTAAATATACACTAGCCGATCATCTTCCATACTAGGTGGGTCCCACGTGGATGGACCACCACTTCTACATATATCATCATTATTATGTCATTATTATATTATTATAATAATAATAATAAAAGAAAATCCAACGTCGAGATGGTTAGATGTCTGGACGGACTGACTATGGGATGGATCACGAGGAACTTGTTGACGGTCCAAGAGTTGCATGCTGCTGGACGTCCAATTGATAGATGGCCCGGATTTAATGCTTGCACAAGGTGGGTCCACACGTGTGCGACCCACCAGCGGTTTTAGATAAGCTAATATTTGTGTCTTCCTCCAATCAAGCCCGTCTAAATGGTGGGCCCCCCTCGGAGGACGACATGGATAAAAATACATAAATATAGTGGGTCCACGATCGGTGTGGATCTAATGGGCCATGCTTATCACAAGGGAGAGAGAGAGAGAGAGAGAGAGAGAGAGAGAGAGAGAGATAGACAGGGGGAGGGACCCCACCACTATGGGCCCTCCCCATACAATGCATACATCAAGATGGGTCCCACCATATGTGGGCCCTCAAATCATCAAAATCAATAAATAAAATCACCCACCTTTGATCTCTTCTTCCTTCTTCCGCCAACGCATGCTAGAACTCCGAAGGAACAACTTCAACGGTTGAGATGAAACTTGGATGGTGGAGATGAGAGATAGAAAGTGGACCACACAAACTCTATCCATGGATTTTGGACGAATGCTCTCATGGGGTTGCTTGAGAAAATGGAGTGAAGAGAGAAAGAAAGAGGAGTGATGTAAGGGAGAGAGATGGGTGATGGATGGAGTAATGGATGATGGGTGATCGGTGATATGGGTTGTGTAAAAGAGAGTTGACTTGGGGAATGGCTTGTGCATTTGGGGATGGGATGGAGTGATGGGTTGTACTTTGATAGGATTGATTTGACATTTGGTAGGGATTCTCTTGTGCAGCGTTTTTCCTCGAACTGAACACGGGCCCATATCTCCTGGCCCAGGTATCGCCTCGGTGAGCGAGACGCGGCGTCGGAACCGTGGTGACAGCGCAGTCACAAGGGTACAAGTCTTGGGTCGAGCTGACTCTAGAATATGGGATACGACTCAAGATCATGCGCAAACGCCGATTACAGATCACGAGTTACTGGAATTCAATCGAGAGGACCACGGAAGCCTACAAAATGGTATGAACTAGGATACGGGTCTTACATGGATGGCTAACCAAACTGAGGCTATGCACCAATTGATGGCCATCATCACCGAAATAGCACTAATGACAATGAGGTATAACGCCAAAGGAAATTCTGTTAGTAATATGGTTCAACCACCATTGATACCTTCCTTATAGCAAAATTTACCTCTCATCCCAATTTAGGATGGGTAGAACGCTCCTCTACACATAAAGTTCAGGCGACAAGAGCAAGAGGTCACAAATTTTGTTCTTAAAGTTTGGAATCAAGGTATGCTGGGAGGACAACCCTTGCAGTATTTTTTCAAAAATTCATTATTTTATGAGGATTTGAACCAGGTAGGTCCTAATCCACCACCCATGGTTGAACACCAGTAGATAGATTGTCATGCCCCAAACTCAAAAACCGGGCTCACAATATTCCCAATCGCCCAATTCGGTGTCGACAGCCTCCGTAGTACTTCATTCTTAGTTCTCAATGTCCATACGTAAGATTCCAATTCTAGGATCCTACAAGGAGGATTTTTCAACGTACATTTAACTCGTAATAAGTATAACCAAAAGTTTACCCAAATCACAAAGGCAACATCATCATTACATATCCACTAATATAAACATTTGAATACAGTGCTGAAAGAAAAATACATATGACAAAATCAAAGCTCCAGAGGTCCGCTGCATGCTCCAAGCTCAACACTGCTGCAACCTAACGCTACCTGCACGCATCTATCGTGCATAAGCTTATAGAAAGCTTAGTGGGTGGTGAAAGTGTGTGCACAAGGTAAGTACCAAGTAAGCAATATCAGAGTAATCACAGTAAGCGAAAATACTGATAAGCCCATAAATAATACAATATCAGAAATACTGGCAAGATCATAAATCATACGGTATCAGAGTAATGCGAAAACATGCTGATAGGCCCATAAATACCATTAGCCTTATCTAGGCTATGCGATGTAAAAATATAATAAAAATAATATCATATACTGATGAAGCAATGCAGATCAATTATGCAATGCAGGGATAGTAAGACAAATATCAAATGGTAATGATGCAATACAATATGCGGTGCGAATGAAATGACCAAGCTGGAGTGAAGATGGGATGATAGTACATAGTATCGCAGGCTATGGGGTCCATCAGAAGGGACATCTATCCAAATCAGTCCTATACCTAAATTTTGATAGGCAGACTCAATATAGTAGACTCATGATCTCAGGTTAGTTGCGAGCCCAACCGAAATCCTTACCATTATGAAGGTACACAATAATTAGTTGTGCACCACCAACCCAAGTAGATAGTGAATGAATGAATATGCAACTCCTACTCGATAAGTCCACATATCAGTACGCTTTCTCTCTGGGATCATCATCGGGATCTAATACATTCTACATATAAATCACCGCCCACTGACGCGTGACCATGCAAGTAGAAGAGACCTCACCATTCGTCTGGCCAGTAGTCAGTCAATATCTACCCGGCATGTCGATAGCGGACCCATTTACGAGCTGGTCAAACTCAGCCTAGCAATGCCCCCTACCCTTAGTCGGGTAAGGCCACACCCCCTCCTAACTGACCATGACATAGTGGGAGACGTGGCCTCCTGGTACTCGGCCCTCATGCGCTCATATATATCCACTCGGTCTCAATGTTGGGGCGTCTCTTAGCCACAAAGGTTTAGAGATTTTTACCCAGGGATATCTATGGCGCCCCTATGGTAAAATCAAACATTTCTTGTGTCCCGTCTGGCCATTCACGATATACCTATGGAGACTATGACCTTAATATCATTAGGGTGTACAGTAGTCACAACACATAATACAAGATGTAAGAGTCATACAATCCAGTCATGCATCGATCCTATGCATACCATGCGCTCATATGAGATAACCTTCGCCTATCATGGAGTCTTATAACAACCTACCCAATGACATATGCAATAGTCAACCACATCTCATAATAAATATGCAGATGATGCGTATGGGAATGTATCATGATGCTATACTGTCACATACTCATAATTGGTATTAATAATCATCATTAACAATCAGCCTCGACAATGTAGACATTTAACCAACATTGCCCCCAAGGAATGGTAAACATCGATCCTAACATATAAAGGACTCATGGCCTCGCACAATGGCCTAATATACAATACTATGGGCCTTACTCAAGAGCTTAATATACATCACGATGGGCCTCTCACATGAGCCTAATATACATCACAATAAGCTTCATCGCCTAGCCCTCAAATGCATCACAATGGGCTTCATCACATAGACTCATATGCATCACATTGGGCCTTAAACACGGGTTGAATACACATCAAAATGGGCCTTAAATACGAACCAAATATACATCACATTGGGCCTTGACAATCGAAATCGGCCTCAATAATTGGCCTTGACAATCAGAATCGCCTCGTCAATCGGAATCGATCTCGACAATTGACCTTGGCTAACAGAATTGGCCTCATCAATCGGACTCAGCCTCGACTAACGAAATTGGCCTCGTCAATCGGACTTAGTCTCGATAATCGGAATCGACAATCGGAATGGGCCTCGATGATTGGAATCGGCCTCGACAATCTGACTCGATAATCAGAATCGACCTAACAAAAGGCCTAAGGGAAGGCCATAATATGGACATCTAACTATCATTGCTCACTGATGTGGACATTTAACCAACATCACTGAAAAGGCCTAGCTATATGTCCTAGAGGGGGGGTGAATAGGACTATACCAAATAAAAATTTATAACAGCGAAAATTAAAGGAATATGATAGCTAACAAAATAAACCACACTGCAAGATTGTAAAGCAACCTCAAAATTCAGATCTTGAGAGGTTGATACAAATGTTGTTTTAAGGACAACCTTACACCAAAAATCAGAGTTTATGGTAGGACAACCTGATTTCTAGAAAGGTCTTTGTATCAAGTCTCAAACCGAAGAGGAATAAAAAATAAATACAAACTGCACTGAAGAATAACTTGTAATCACAAATATGTATTGTTCTAGGGACAACCATGCACCATAAGAATGGCAGGGAAACCTTACTGGAACAATTTAATATTAAGCTAATAAATGAATAGCAAGAAATAAATTCTAAACTATTGGAACATTCCCCACAATGCTTGAAATAAAAGATTACAGCATTCACAACAACATATACATCCCACGAATGAATAAATAAAGATATGAAATATAAACCATTCAACCACAACACAAGGGATTATAGTGGTTCTCCTATGTGTTCACCAACTGTTATACAACAGCCATACAGAATACTACTCCACTCCTAATATCCTCACACAGGGGATATTAGAGTTCACTAACAATGTAGGTTTTCACAGGTTCACCAAAAACCTTTACAATTGTGTCTTTGTCTATGGGCTTACACAATTAAAAAAACTCCACTTCTAAGTTTTCCTGGCTCTCCTCAGATAACCAAAACAATGAGATTTTTCTGGCAAATCCCGAAAGAAACCAAAACAGAAAGGAATTTACAATTAAATTTAAAATACCTGATTTTCTCCTTTGATGTAGCAGCCCGGAAGAACCAAGTCAGAGTAGATGATTGAATGTCCAAGTTTAATGTCCAGTACTCAATTACAGAGTATCTAGTTCTAATTAATTTTAAAATTAAACCAAAATAGGGCTAGCCTTAATTGATTTTGATTCCAAAGAAAAGGAAATAACAATTCCTCTTTTCAAATTAGATTGGAATACCAGAAACAAAATCAATTAAATAAAGCTAAAGAAAGAAAATATTAAACAAGCACACTTAGCTTAAAATGAAGCACAAACTTATCTCTCAAAAGGCTGGATTAATTACTTTTTCTATATATAATTAATCTGAGATTCGTGCTCTATTTATAGGTGAGCAAAACACGACTTTGACTGGTCTTAAGACTTCTACGACTGGTTGAAGAACCAACAAAATTTTAAAAAAATCAGGCGCGATAAGATTTTCAGTTGCACGACCGGTCGTGGGTACCCTACAACTGGTCGAAGGTCCCCTTCGACTGGTCGTAGGTTCCATACGACTGGTCGAAGATGACCCAATCTCAATGCTGTACTTTGAGTCAAAGAACCATGACCGGTCGAAGAACCAGTCGACACTGTTCACAGGACTGGTCGAACAGTCTCCAGAACTGGTCGAAGAATAACTAGAAAATTCTGAGAATCCTTAACAACTTAGGACTGGTCGAGGAATTTCCTGGACTGGTCGAACCAGTTCTAGGACTAGTCGAATAAGGTCCAGGACTAGCCTTAAAACAGATCGAAGTCACTTATAAAAGATATATGGATTATATATCCAAAGTGACCTACTCTAAAGGTCAACCTAAGGTCAGTCATACCTCAATAGTGAAGTAAGGACATTGAAACTTGAATACCAATGACCTTAAGTATAATGAAGATTGAGTTCTTGAACTTAAGATCTTCATCTTGAAAAACTTCTGAGAACTTGAACTTAAAAGCTTCTGAGATCTTCAACTTAAATAGCTTCTGAGAACTTAAAAGCTTCTGAAATCTTGACCATCGAGATCTTCAACTTGAAAAGCTGTGCTTATCTACTCGAAGCCAAACTTGTATCTTGAATAGATCTTTTGTTCATCACATAAACATGCTTCAAAGCAGTGTCTATTCATTATAGCACTTACAATCACTCACAAGAAGTGGCCCACATGGAGCCAAACATATAGTGGGCTCGTGGCCTCACATAAGGGTCATATACATATCAAGTGGGCTGCCTCGCATGGGCCTCTCACACATCACATCGAGCCTCGCCATCTGGCCTCACATACATCACACTGGGCCTCACTCTTGAGCCACATATACAAATCAATGGGCCGCACGTATGGCCGAAAATACATCACAATAGGCCCTACCAAATAGGTTGAAAATATATCACAATGGGCCACGTCATATGAGTCCAAAATACATCACAATGATCCTTATCGCATGGCCCTAGAATATATCACAATGGGTCGCTCATACGGGCTTAATATACATCATCATGGGCCACAACCCATGGGCCTAATGCACATCATAATGGGCCTCATTAAATGGGATACAAAATATCACAATGGCCACACCACATGGGCTGGGAATACATCTCAATGGGCCACAACCCATGGGCCTCAGTACATCATAATGGGTCGCAACCCATGGGCCTCAAATCCAATAAGTAGGCCGCATCAATGGGCCGCACTAGCGGGCCTTGCACATGGGCCTCAAATACATAACATGTGGGCCTCATATATATCAAGTGGGCCACATCAACGGGCCTCAGATAGTTAACAATAGGCCACATAGTAGGTGGGCCCTGCACAACAAATGGGTCTCATCGAGCGGACCACATGGATATGAAATACATACATCATGTGAGTCCCACCATCGGTGTGGATTTACAACACATACATCACGTTGGGACCATGACTGCTGGACAACGTGGATAAAATACATAATGGTGGGCCCCACTTGAAATTTAGATCCACCTCATTCTCTTTGTAATGCCATAAAATGATCTCTATGAAAGGTTGGATGGTATGAATATGACACATGCAGCATGGTGCATCCTGCGCTTGCTGACGGTGTAGATTAGATCCATAAATCTAGTGGGGCCCACCCTCACACGTGCTACATGTGTGAGGTGGGTCCCCATGCCCTAAAAATAGATAGCAGGGTTGAAACATATACATCAGTGTACATGCCATAGCACCAGCACTGTCCATGCATGGACAGTGTGGATTACATCAAGGTGGGCATCTTCACATGCACCATCCAGATGGACGGTGATGGATAAAATAAAAACATATAGGTGGGCCCCACCCTCACACGAGCCACATGTGTGAGGTGGCCTCACGTCCAAGGAAAATGGACAGAAGGTATGGATATGCACATACATCACACTGTCTCACATAGCTTCGTCCTAATCAATGGACGGTGTAGGTAAATCACAAACAAGGTGGGTCCCAGATAAACGGTTGGGATATAACACATTCATCGTATGGGACCCACATGGCTCACTGATGTCGTCAGCAACTATATCGCTGGTGTGTGGGTCCACGTAGATGGATGATTTGGATATAATACATACCTCATGTGGGCCCACACAAGTTGCTGACGTCCATACATCAGCTATATAGCTGGTGTGGAGTCCATGAAGAAGGACGACTTGGATGAAACCCATACATCTGTTGGGTCCCATGGAAGTAGCTGACATCAAAAAGAAGCTATATATATGGGTGTCAGAGTACACCAGCCAATCTCTCCTACCGTCCATGGATTGGACGGTGAGGATACAACACATCATCTAGTGGGCCCCACGTACTGGAGGGGGGCACGTCGTCCAGGTGGGCCCACATCTAGTGACTACACATGCCACTAAGGTGGGCCCTGAAGGGATGGACGGAGTGCATTAAAACCCACAAATCATGGTGGAATCCCACGTACGGAGTGCTCCAGCTGAGATTTGAATCTGCTTCATGCCTGGAAGAAAGGTGTGGATTCACATGGATATCATGCTGGCCACGTACAGCTAGGGTGCATAGCGCATCAACAGGGTGGGCCCCACCCCCACATGTGCCACACATGAGGGGTGGTCCCACGTCTAGAAACAAATGGGCAGACGGTTGAGATATAACATATATCTCGTGTCAGACCTTCTGACGTGAGTCCAGTTGTTGGGCTACTGGCTAGTAGATGGACGGTTTGAATATAAGACACACCTCATGATAGACGGTTGGATATACAACACTCCATCGAGATGGCCCTCACCCTGCACGTGCAGCACGTGTGGGTGGGTCCCACGTCCTATCTCCTGCAAATCAGAGGGATGATATATGAGTAAAATAAATATATCGTGGTGCATCCCACTGTCTGTTCACACCTCACGGAAGCATGTCCAGCATCCATGGATGCTGGACAGTATGTATACAACACTTATCATGGTGGGTCCCACATGGACGTGGCCCACCTGATTTGAACAATCTGATATTTGTGTTTTTCTTTCCGTCCAAACCCAGTAACGGGCTGGATGGTATAGGTCCAACGCATCCATCAAGTGGGTCCCACGAAGGTGGACAATATGGATAGGTTACATACTTCATGTGAGCCATCAACAAGGGAAAGAGAGAGAGAGAGAGAGAGAGAGAGAGAAATCGGTTATGGGAGGGGCCCTGCCACTATAAGCCCCTCATCCAAGCATTACAACATACATCGAGTGGGTCTCATTACATGTAGGCACTCAAATCTTCAAAATCACATAAATCAAACCTTATAAAACACCCACCTTTGATCTTCTTAGACTTCTTCTTCCATCAACACATCCTAGAGCTCTGAGGGATGCATTTGAACGGTGGAGATGATCTTTGGATGGTGGGATTGGATGGTTGGGAGGTGGGCCACACTTAGCTTCTCCATGGAAGCCATGGTCGTTGGGTGCTTGGGTTGCTTGAGAGAATGAGTAGAACATGAGAGAGAGAGAGAAGATGTAAGGAGAGAGGGACAGGTTGTTGTAAGGAAGGGTTGACTTTAGGGATGGGAGAGAAAGGGGTGTCATGCTTGTTGGTGGGAAAGTGATGGGATAGGTACTTGCTTGTACTTTGATTGATTGATGTGAAAGGTTGTAGAGATTCCTTCAAAATTTGCAACACGTGGTGTTTTCCTCTAACTGAACGTGGGCCCACATCTCCTGGCAAAGGTATCGCCTCGGCACGTAATACGCGGCATCGGAACCACGAAAACGGTACAGTTGTGAGGGTACAAGTTTTGAGTTGAGCTGACTCTGATATACGGTACATGACTCAGGATCACGTGCAAATACCGATAACAAATCGCGGGTCACCGAAATTTGACCGAGAGGACCACGGAAGCCTACGAAATGGTATGATTTAGGATACGGGCCTTACATAGATCATGACCAGATAATGCAAATAGACCAAGAGTTTACAGGCCAAATCATCGGCCACAATACCATTCCGATTTACCATAAGCCTTATCCCGAATGGATTGATCGACAACAACTATTACCAAGAAACTATCGACTGAATTTTTCCCTTTTCTCGAGCGATCTGGTCAACTGACCATTGAACATATTGGCCAATTTACTATGCAATGTGGTAAACTGGCTAACAATGAATATCACAAGTTGTAACTATTCGATAATTCATTGATAACAATGACCTTCACATGGTACTCTAATTTATTATCAAACTCAATCCATACTTGCAAGAGATGGATGAAAAATTAAAATTGCAAGTTAACTGCTGTTAGTGAAATACGAAGTTATATCCAAGTGTCCTAGATGGGGGTGAATAGGACTTTTCAAAATTTTAATCTAACTTAAAACGAATACTAACTACTAATCAGGATTAAATGATAACCATTCATAATCAAAAGGTAGGATAGTGAAATATATAAAGGTTGCATTGTATCAAACATGTAGTGTGCAAAAACTAAATGTATCATGAATCAACACAAACTTAAGTAATAGCATATACTGCAAATACAGCGATATATAGTGGTTCGACTACGTGCCTACTCCACTCCCGACGGACGCACTCAATCCATGAGTGTATCGGATTTCACTATCTAATGTTTTTAAATCAGGTTAACCATGAGCCTTTACAATCTACACAAGGTTATCAAAATGACCTACACAAGACAATAGATCCTACATTGTAACCCCCCATACCTCTCGTACCTAGGTGTTACTATGGCCATAGAATCAGTTAGATGGAGTAGATCTGTCCAAACATCAATGTGGACCCCACCCTTAAATTGTGCATGTGCACGACTTGTGTGCACATGCAGTGCATTAGACCACTAATCCAGTCAAATGGAAGTTAACCAATATTTTCAAAAAAAGATAGATTTCTCTCCTTTTTAACAATTCCCCCCCATAGACTGTTTAAACGGACGAGTGTCCGTTCGATCAAGTGATGGCCCACTATCTTTAGGCTACTTAAAGATCTAAACCGTTCATTATGTGTGGACGAGGGATTGAAGCAAAACCATAACCACTTCATGCATCGGCGTTCCCAGTGTTCACACACACTCAACTACAAAATGAGTTACCAGTGAGTAGTGTTTCCAAAAATGGAACTGTTTCTATTTGCCAAGCTGGCAATTCGTATGGGGGTTTAGCACACCATCCTAGCCCTTCATAGGGAAGATCCTAGCCCTCCATTCTATCTCACTCGAATTGCGATTTTCTCGTAAGAAGAAGCTTTTACGAGAGTAATCTTTCCATTTTGGCAATTTTGAATTTTTTATGAGAAAACTTCATCTAGACTGTTTATACAAAATGATCGTAGCCATCTGAATCCAAAGGAGAAACCCTAGATTTCATATGAGAATGCATCTCTTCTCTGTTTATTGTGGCTGCACTCAAAAATCTACCGAGTCGGTCTTTCTTCGAACCCATCATGTAAACGGAGATGAAGCTTCATTTTCTCACTCTTACAAGCATCTTGGGTCAGATCTGAAGCATCTAGAACTATCAGCTCAAAGTAAATCACCACCACTAAAAGTCTGTCGTGAGAGAGCGTCTTCTTCCACACCAAGCTCCACTAGCCATTGATCTCAATTAGATCATTAATCTCTCATCCAATCTGTTCATCATGAAGCCTAGATAATCCACAATCAATCCTTAAAGTGCTGTTGAGATTTGTTTGAAGAAGAACTCTGAGACAGATTCGAAGATCAGTGCTGCACCAAGCTATCCGAGTTCAGGTCACTGAATCTGACTCAGTTCAAATAGTTTTTCTCCATTTCATTTAAGTCATTCTTTATAGAAGCCAAAGGGCGAGTGAAATCAGAAGCAAAGAGAGAAGAAGCGGGAAGAGAAAAGAGAAGAAGAAGAAGATGAAAATAAAGAGGCAGGGTGTTTTCATGTCGACTCGATCCGAGTCGACTCAATCAAGTTTGACAAGCATCCCATGCTGGACAGAATTTTGGAAATAGAAGAAAGAAAGAAAAAAGAGAAAGGAGGAAAAGAAAGATAAAGATTAGAGAGTGAGGATGATAGGAGAAATTGAGTCAGTGACTCATTGTAGACTCGGATTTGACCCAGGGCCGAGTTAGGGTCTGGTTTGAGTGTATACGTTGTTGGTTGAGCTAAGAGAGAAGAAAGATATAAAGGAAAATGAGAGAAAAAAGGAGGAGAAGAAAGATAAGAAGTTAGGATGTGTTGATTCAGCTGAGTTGACTAACTGAATCAGTGAGTTGGGGCTAACTTTGATTACGGGGGTGTTAGGCTTGGGTTGGAAAACCCGTTAGTGTGGATTGATCATGCAACAAGAGTTGTTGGAGCATATAAAGTTCAACCGAGTCAGGTTCAATCACCATCAAGTCAATGGTGTTAATTCCGTTCGAGCTCAGGTTAAGACTATATCCTAAGGTGCTCGCATTTTCCTATCAACTCTAGAACATGATCCAATTCAAGAGGTGAGTATTCACCCTTCAAGATTTTCTTCATTATGATAGTTAATTTAGTTTTATGTTGATTTATTTTTATAATAATGTTTATGACTAGTTTACGTGTATGATTGAATGATTAGTTGAGTTATGAATTGTTGATTTTCACTTTAAGATGAATTGCAATTATATACGCACATTCCCTTATAATTAGGAACCAAAATAAGTATATTTATTAATTTGTAAAAATTAATGATCTAAATCCTATAAGGTTATGATTTATTTGAATGTGGAATTATTTCCTTTAGTTTAATTTCGATGTGTACTTACATGTGTATTTGTTTGATAATATATATTGAATTGATTGTAGTTTAGTTTGACACTTGATGATGCATATTGAATTGATTGTAGTTTGGTTTAACACTTGATTGTGTTAAGTTGTAATTAAAATTTAATGTTAAATGTTAGTGAATATATATATATATATATATATATATATATATATATATATATATATATATATATGAGTTTTCTCGAGCTAGTGGCCAGTCGTGAATAAATTAAATGTTATATGGTCATAAACTTACCATTTCATGGATTATTTATGTTTATGTGGTTTGTAGATTATAATATTCAGTAGTGTCCTTGAAGGACTTGGTGCCAATGTGACTTATTGGAAGGATTCTTGTTGTTGGAAGTATATCTATACTGGTGATGGTAATGTCTACAAGTCGAATCATGAGTGGCCACTAGTTGTAGAGATTCTTGTAAATGGAATGTCTTGGATTCTTTATTTTACTAACACTATTTATAATTATTTGAATGTATTAGAATCTTACTTATTTAGGTCTCATGAGCCGGGGATGGTAGAATGGGACACTATGCCTGAGCTGTTGGCCTATGCTGGGTTGCACACGCCCCCCATAGTGACCTTTGAGCTTCTCTGATATTCTATTTGTAAATTGGACTATTAATGGGTGGGTTAATCATGCATACATGGCACGTAGGCGTTATCGACTGCCTGGTCGACTGTTTGAAAGACTAGTGTACTGTTCGAATGACCCTTTTTGCATTTTAAATGAGTCGATTGTTTGAAAGACCCGATATCTTGTATGAATGGGCCAACTATTTAAAAGGTTCATTCATTTGTTCAACTGGATATGCATCCCCAGGCTAATTGCATTCATGCATCCATTAATTAATCAAGATTAAGTTGGCGATTAAATATTGTGTGAGAAGTGGATTGTATATTCTTAAATTATTCATTAAATTGTAGTTTGGATGTTATAAGTGTCTCTGTTATACTTGTGGGGAATGGATTGTATCTCTTTATGTTATACTTTAAATTTCTAGGTGGATATATAATTGGTGTTATACTTTTGAGTGTTGAATTACAATTTAGACATTATATTTTCTTAAATTATTACTTGAAAATGTGAGTTGTATCTTCTCCTGAATTCCAAGTGGTATCCTCTTATATGTCACTTATGAAACATAAAATGTTCATTCTTGTATTTTACTTATGAAGTTTACGTTGGATATTTTATTCTCTTGAAGTTATTTGAATTTCATGCTTTATTATTGTGATGCTTGGTAATCTTGGAGCGTATACCTCACTGGGATAGCCATTGACGCTATCAAGCTGAAACGGTTAATGCAGGTTATGTAGACGATGCACCGATTGACATTGGTGTGGGCCATGAAGAGCTAAATGATCTTACGAATCCATATTCTAGTTTTCCTTCATTGTTATTTTATTCCATTTTTATATTTGAGTTATTAGTTTCTATAAGCCCTATGGGCAACCATTTATATAAGTTGAGACATATTTTAGACATTTCCTCTATGTGTGGTTTGTTTTTCTTTCATTGCAATTGCTCACTCATACTGAAATGTAGGCTAACTTTGTAGGCTAACTTTAGGGATTTTGGAAAACGAGTACAAAACACAAGTTACAAAATTTGGGTCGTTACAAAATGGTATCAAAGCGAGTTTAGATAAATCAAGCCTTGGGGAAATGGACTTGTACAAACTCAAATGACTCAAAGTTATGTTAATGAAAACTAGAGATTTCAACTTAGATGAAATTCTCTTAGCATCCGGTCATTTTGTGAATATAGAGACTTAAGTTATAGGTTCCCTAAAAAATTTTGAATAGCCGTTGAACTTAGATACCGTGAGAGAATAGATTCCCACCATGATGTACATTAGATTAAACATGGATACTCTTGAAACTTGATTCTTAAATAATGATTTTTAGAAGTTTAGAATTTAAATTTTCCACTAAATTTTTCATAGTTTGAAATAATATCATCTCGACTTTTAGTAAATAATAACAATTAGAGTGGGCCCATAACCCACAGGTCATAGGATTGAAACCATGTTTAATTATGAGAAGACCATAATCAAATGTCAAAATTTAAGTCTTAGGGAGCATTTGGCGCATGGTATTAGATAGGATTGGGTGGGATGGAATTGCATTTGGTCCCATGCCAATTCCACTCAATGTTTGGGAAGAATGGAAAAGCTTGGAATTAGATTAGATGGAATTGTGTTGGGTCTCATGCCAATTCCACTCAATGTTAGCAAGTTTTGTAGGTCCCAACATGATGTGTCGGCTACATCCACACTGTCCACCCATTTTTCGAGATCATTTTAGAGTATGGGCCAAAAAATCAGGTAGATCTAAAGCTCAAGTGGACCCCCACCATAAAAAGCAGTGGGGATTAAATGCCTACCATTGAAAATTTCTTTGGGGCCACATAAATTTTGGATCTACCTCATTCTTAGGCCCATGCCATAAAACGAGGTTACAAAATAGATGAACGGTTTGGATATAACACATATGTGTTATTCTCAATAGTTTCAAATGATGGTGGGTATATCCATTCAATGTATCACTGTATTACAAACATAGCACGGAATTAAGCTTATCCCATGGTAACGAAGGACAATCCCTACCATATGTAATAATTATGATTTTTTTAATCCTGTCCCACCTAATCCTTCATAATACCATGCGCCAAACATGGCTTTAAAGTTTTTGTAATAATCCCACCAAGTAGACATTCTGATAAAAACAAAACAAAACAAAACAAAAATGCGAAAGGTTGTCAGAATGTAATGTTTTGACCACTTTCATCTTTCAAATAAATTAATTATACTTAAGCATAGATTTAACCAAGGATGGGCTAATTGGGGTCTACTTCTCATGGTCCTCGGGGAATTTTCTTGTAAAAATAAAATAAAATGGAAATTTGTAGGATATTTCAAAGTGTTTAAAATACTCAGGACCACAAATTGATAGAATCTTGTTAAAGCGAAGTGTACACGGTTTGATGTAATTCTAAATATTGATGATTATCAACAGACTTAATGCACTGATCAATCAGAAGACTAGTATTCACCAGGATTAAGAAATGATACTAATGAATCCACTACATTGCAGGCAGAGGATTAGCGTGTCGAGATCAGACCCACTACAACTGTCCTTTCGTCTTCTTGCAAATATTGAAAACAAGAATTTTTATTGTAGATAGTTGGAATAAATAAATAAATAAGGAGAGAGAAAATATGTAATATTAATGATAGAAATCCTTCTTTATGTATTAGTGTGGTACCATAGAAAATTGTAATGTTAGTGAGTGTAATGATTCATTAAGACTCTTAGTAAATAATAATAATAATAATAATAATAATAATAATAATAATAAATAAATAAATAAAAAGAGAAAATGCATGAATTGTGAAATTTTTAGATATAATGAATTTGGGTTGTGATTACTCTTATAGACTCATGAAAAATAGGGTAGACTAGTAGGATAATTTTACTACTTGTAATGTTAATGGTTGAGATGTACATTATCAAATCTCATGGGAGAGATTTTATGTAAGGGGGATAGATTGTAACAGCCCTAGTTTTAGTAGTTAGTCTTATACACTTGTACATACATGTGTATTTCTAAGATAAAGAAGTGAACGCTTAGAAACACCGCTGATTAGATTTTCCTTGTTACCATTAATGGTAGAAGTGTTGAATTTCGGGGACGAAATTCTCTTTAAGGGGGGTAGATTGTAACACCCCATACCTCTTGTACCTGGGTGTTACTGTGGCCATAGAACAAGTTAGATGGAGTAGATCTGTCCAAACATCAACATGGACCCCACCATTAAATTGTGCATATGCACAACTTGTGTGCACATGCAATGCACTAGACCACTAATCCAATCAAATAGACGCCGACCCGATATTTTCAAAAAAAAAAAAAAAAGAAGAGAGAGATTTCTCTCCTTTTTAAAAATTCCCTCCAGAGACTGTTCAAACGGACGAGTGTTCGTTCGATCAAGTGATGGCCCACTATCTTTAAGCTACTTAATGATATGAACTGTCCATTATGTGTGGACGAGGGATTGGAGAACCATAACCACTTCATGCATCAGTGTTCTCCAATGTTCACACACACTTAATTACAAAATGAGTTGCCCATGAGTAGTGTTTTCGAAAATGGAACTATTTCTGGTTGCCAAGCTGGCAATGCATATAGGGGTTCTCCACGCCATCCCATCCCTTCATAGGGAAGATCCTAGCCCTCCATTCTATCTCACTCGGATCATGAGTTCTCTCACAAGAAGAAGCCGTTACGAGAGGAATCTTTCCATTTTGTTTATTTTGAATTTGTTATGAGCAAACTCCATCTAGACTGTTTATACAAAACGATCGTAGTCGTCCGAATCCAAAGGAGAAACCCTACATGTCATATGAGAACGTGCCTCTTCTCCATTTACTGCAACTACACTCAAAAATTTGTTGAGTCGGCCTTTCTTTGAACCCACCATGTAAACAGAGATGAAGCTTCATTTTCTCACTCCTACAAGCTTCTTGGGTCAGATCTAAAGCTTCTAGAACTATCATCTCGAAGTAAATCACTACCGCCTAAAGTCTGCCATGAGAGAGAGTCTTCTTCCACGCCAAGCTCCACTAGTCATTGATCTCAATCCAGTCATTAATCTCGCATCCAATCTGTTCATCAAGAAGCCTAGATAATCAACAATCAATCCTTAAAGTGTTGCTAAGATTTGTTTGAAGAAGAACTCCAAGACAAATTGGAAGATCGATGTCGCACTAAGCTATCCGAGTTCAGGTCAAAGAGTCTGAGTCAGTTCAAGCAGCTTTGCTCCATTTCATTCAAGTCATTCTCGATGGAAACTAGAGGGGGAGTGGAATCAGAAGCAAAGAGAAAAGAAGCGGGAAGAGAAAAGAAAAAAAAATAAAAGAAGAAGAAGAAAATAAAGAGGCAGGGTGTTTTCATGTCGACTCAATCAAGTTTGGCGAGCATCCCATGCTGGACAAAATTTTGGAAACAGAAGAAAGAAAGAAGAGAGAAAAGAGAGAAGGAAAAGTAAGATGAAGATTAGAGAGTGAGGATGATAGGAGAAATTGAGTCAATGACTCATTGTAGACTCGGGTTTGACCCAGGGCCGAGTTAAGGTTTGGTTTGAGTGTATACGTTGCTGGTTGAACTAAGAGAGAAGAAAGATAGAAAAGAAAATGAGATTATAAATTATTATTTTTTTTTTAAAAAAAAAAAAGAGAGAGAGAGAGAAGAAGAAAGATAGGAAGTTAGGATGTGTTGATTTAGCTGAGTTGACTCACTAAATCAGTGACTTGGGGCTGAGTTTGAGTATGGGGTTATTAGGCTTGGGTTGGAAAATGCCCTAATGTGGATTAATCGTGCAACAAGAGTTGTTGGAGCGTCTAAAGTTCAACTGAGTCAGGTTCAAGCACCATCAGGTCAATGGTGTTGATTGCGTTCAAGCTCAGGTTAAGACTATATCCTAAGGTGCTCGCATTTTCCTACCGACACTAGAACAGATCCAATTCAAGAGGTGAGGATTCACCTTTCAAACTTTCCTTCGTTATGATAGTTAATTTAGTTTTATGTTGATTTATTTTTATAATAATGTTTATGACTAGTTTACATGTATGATTGAATGATTAGTTGAGTTATGAATTGTTTATCTGCACTTTAAGATGATTTGCAATTATATGCACACATTCCCTTATAATTAGGAACCAAAATAAGTATATTTATTGATTTGTAAAAATTAATGATCTAAATCCTATAAGGTTATGATTTATTTGAATGTGGAATTATTTTCTCTAATTTAATTTCGATGTGTACTTACATGCGTATTTGTTTGATAATGTATATTGAATTGATTGTAGTTTACTTTGACACTTGATGATGCATATTGAATTGATTATAGTTTGGTTTAACACTTGATTGTATTAAGTTGTAATTAAAATTTAATGTTATATGTTAGTGAATATGCATATTGGAGTTTTCTCGAGCCAGTGGCCAGTAATGAATAAATTAAATGTTATGTGGTCATAGACTTACCATCTCATGGATTATTTATGTTCATGTGGTTTGCGGATTATAATATTTGGTGGTGTCCTTAAAGGACTTTGTACCAATGTGGCTTATTGGAAGGATTCTTGTTGTTGGAAGTATATCTATACTAGTGATGGTAATGACTACAAGTCGAATCATGAGTAACCACTAGTTGTAGAGATTCTTGTAAATGGAATATCTTGGATTCTTTATTTTACTAACACTATTTATAATTATTTGAATGTGTTAGAATCTTACTTGTTTAAGTCTCATGAGCCGGAGATGGTGGAATGGGACACTATGCCCGAGTTGTCGGCTTATGTTGAGTTGCGCTTGCCCCCCATAATGACCTTTAATCTTCTCATATATTCTGTTTGTAAATTGGACTAATAATGGTTGGGTTAATCATGGATACATGACACATGGGCATTATTGGGTGCTTGGTCGACTATTTGAAAGACCAGTGTATTGTTCGAATGACCCTTTTTGCATTTTGAATGGGTCGACTGTTTGAAAGACCCGATATTTTGTATGAATGGGTTAACTGTTTGAAAGGTTCATTCATTTGTTCAGCTAGATGTGCATCCCTAGGCAGATTACATTCATGCATCCATTCATTAATCGAGATTAAGTTGGTGATTAAATATTGTGTGAGAAGTGGATTGTAAATTCTTATATTATACATTAAATTGTAGTTTGGATGTTATAACCATATCTGTTTTATTTGTGGGGAACGGATTGTATCTCTTTATGTTATACTTTGAATTTCTGGGTGGATATGTAATTATTGTTGTACTTTTGAGTGTTGAATTACAATTTAGACATTATATATTTTCTTAAATTGTGACTTGAAAATGTGAGTTGTATCTTCTCCTGAATTCCAAGTGGTATCGTCCTATATGTCACTTATGATACATAAAATGTTCATTCTTGTATTTTACGTATGAAGTTTATGTTGGATATTGCATTCTCTTGAAGTTATTTGAATTTCATTCTTAACTATTGTGATTCTTAGTAATCTTGGAGGGTATACCTCACTGGGATAGCCATTTACACTATCAAACCGTATTCAATTGATGCAGGTTATGTAGATGATGCACCCTTCGACATTGGTGTGGGCCATGGAGGGTTGAATGATCTTACGACTCTATATTCTAGTTTTCCTTCATTGTTATTTTATTTCATTTTTATATTTGAGTCATTAGTTTATATAAGCTCTGTGGGGAACCATTTGTATAAGTTGAGATATATTTTAGGCACTTTCTCTGTGTGTAGTTTGTTTTGCTTCCGTTGCAATTGCTCACTTATACTTGAAAAAAAAAATATTACTATGAAATGTGGGCTATCCTTGTAGGTTAACTCTTGGGATTTCAGAAAATGAGTATAAAAATTGGGTTATGAAATCTGGGGCGTTACATACATATGGACTTATAAAAAATGCCTACATAAGGCAGTATATCCTACACAAGAACTGTACACGCATTCTCCAGTCGGAGACCTACGAAAGGTCTTGGCGAGTTTAAAGTAATTAAACTTTAAACCCCAATCCTACTCAAGTAAAGGGTTTAAGATACAATGGACTTTAGTACTTACCTCTAAGTGAGCGAGCACCATTCAGCACTTGTTGATGAAGATATTCCACTTGATGAAGAGTCTTCAGCTCTCTTGAACTACAACCCGTTGTAGGCACTCTAACTGAAGATGCCGAGGTTGTTGGGTTAATGTGTTGGTGAATCTAATCTAGTTAATGTTAGGTCTTTAAGAGCTAAAGAAGATTCCCAAAGCTATGCATTCAAAGATTCTAGCACAATGATTTTCCATTAATGAGGTTGATGGATCATTAATGAAGGCAGAAGTTCATAGTTCAATCAAGGCTATGAATGTTCCAATAAATGCCTTTAAGCCATGAATTGAATGATGGACTCCTATGGGAAAGAGGGCTTGACAAGAAGGGTATTAACTCTAACAATAACTCTCTTAATCTCTCTTCAGTGTTCACTTAAAAAGTTAAGAAACAACCCCAAGTGATATATAGAGTAAAATTCCAACAGTAAAATATCAGGCAAAAGTCTATCATTGTCAATGCCATCAAAGGGTCTTTGATACCATCAAAGTTTCTTTCGATGTCATCAACTCCTGCACCAAGATTTTTAAATAGGTGTTGAACAGATTCTGTTTGATGTCATCAATCATCCTTCGATGCCATCAAAGGGAACCTTCGTTGTCATTGAAAGATGACTCGATGTCATCGAGATTTTCCTTGAAAATTACATTAAGGTTGTTGGACTATCTGAGAACAATTTTGATGTCATCAAACATGCGCGTTATCAAAGACATTTTAATGCCATCAAGAATAAATTGATTTTCCTTCCAAAACTCTCTGGATGGATCTGTCCATATCTCGATGCCATTTGCAACCTTTCAATGTCATCGAATTTTGAATTCCGATGCCATCGAGAAATGTAGGATTTTTCTTGTAAACTCTCTAGACAAATTGGTCCAAGTATTGATGTCATCAAACCATCTTCGATGTCATCGATGTCTGTGCTTCAATGTCATTGAAGGTAGTTCGATTACATCAAAAATATCAGAGTTCCTTCAAAGCTTACTGGAGAGATTTGTCCTAAGTTCGATGTCATCGAAGTAGGTTCGATGTCATTGAAACTTAAGTTTCATTTACATTGAACTTCCTTCGATGCCATCAACAATATCCAATATTTTTCTGGGTTTAGTTGTTAGACTATTAGGCCACTGTTTTGATGCCATCGGATAGGTCTTCGATGACATCGAAGATGTCTCAATTGCACTCTAATGACATCGACAAAACATGAAAATTTTCAATTTCATTCAATTCTCCACAAACTTGAAACTAACTCTAATTTTAAGCTTACCAAGGGTTTTACAAATATAGTTTTGGGTAAGTTAGGACCATTTTAAGCAGGGTTATTACCTGTTATGGTTTGGTTAGGGATGTGAGGCTTAATATACCTATGATGTATACTTGAACCTCTTCAAATTTGTGAGTCTTTGATCTTGTATTCTTCATATGGGTCTCACTTGACTCTAAGACTCAACATACACGCATATTGATAAACCAGAGCATTTTTAGAAATTCCATGCCCAGTTCTTTTCCAAGGACAGTGAGATGATCGTGGCCAATCTCACACAATTCCGACAGTTGCATGGGGAATCTTGTGAGCGTTATATCACCCGATTTAAAAGAGCGAAAAGCCAATGTAAGGGCGTCACGATTGTAGCTGAACTTGTGCAACTTGCAAAAGACAGCATAGTATACAAACTCCGAAAGAACTTCATTGGGGAGTTTGCGGCCTGGTATGATTTAACCAGGAAATTTTCCAAATATGAGGAGCTTCTTTAAGAAGGAGCTAGGCAAAAGAATTCGACAATTGACGCATACTACCATGACCCAACTATGAAGTTGCAATTGCTGAGGTAGTAGGAAAAAAGCCATTCATTTGTTCATCATTGCTTAAGGCATGAACAACTATGTCGACCATGCAAAAGGCTTAGAAGATATACCTTTGATATCACTCGGGCTGATAAGATATTCGAGATACTACTAACATGGATGTTTATTAAAGTTCCTGGTAATCACAAAATAACAATGGCCGATTAATTAAAAAAAGGTTGAATATTACAAATGACATGGGCGTCTTCTCATTCCACTAACAAGTGTGTTATGTTCAGAAACGTCGTCTAGGATAACTTCAATCATGGACTATTGAAATTTTCAGAAAAAGATGAAGAAGCAATGTTGATAGATAATGACCCATTTTTGCCTAATCTAGACTTCAACATGGCCACAATGAACCCACAAAGATTGGATAGACGAACGAAAAGGGTTGATCTTGGTCCTGGTCACTGCCACAATGCGCCACAACGACTAAGATTGGGATGATACCAGTCCTATACAGCGACCGCAAGTTTTACAAAATAATCAAAAGCAACACAATGTGACTGTTGAGTCTCCTCACTATGAAGTCAATATGCTAGAATGGCCCAAGATGTGAAAGCTCCACCTTATCTAGCAAGGTCGGTCAGACATACAATTCCAAAAAAAAAAAAAAAGGAAAAATATGAGAGAGATACCTATCGATTGTAAGAAGCGCTCCTACCCTTTAACTGTCAGCCTTAGCAGAGGACTCTAAGTCAAAGGATGGTTAAGCCTTCAACGACTTAGAAGAGAGTCTGAAAAAGGATCACGCATTCCAAATTCTTGGCCGCACCTGAAGCAATGATTCAAACTCAGAAACACCATTAGCACCAACATCAAGTTTCCATGAGAAGAGAATTGGCAGAGACCAAGAGTGCATCTCGGCCAGGAGCTGGGTAGTCGAGACCATTATGAAGAATTCCTCAATCGGAGGAATAGCTAACCATAAACACGGTCAAAGTAATTTTAAAACCTATCGTGCATGTTCCGGTCATAGAAGATGGTAACCAGTCTAATAGTACCGCAGAAATGAGCAATATTGGCAATCGTGATGACTTATCTGATTATCTCAAGGATGAGTGGTTTTCAGGGGATGATCTGCTGATTGAGGAACTAATAGAGACAACCAAAGCATTAAAAATATCTTCGACCATTTTCAAACATGTATAGGCAACTTCGATGGCCGATGAGAATGTCAAATGTTCCGATGTAGGTTTTGATAAGTAGCACAACTTGGAAACACTTGGGGGGCAATGTCCAAACTCAGATATCATTTTTGAATCATTGGCACCCATGGTATTTCATTGGAACATGATACTCACTATGTCATCCAGTTTTCAAGCTAGACCATCTCAACCCAGTTAAATGATAGGTGACGTAGAGGAACTTGGTCCTCTTGTGGTAATAAAATACGCTTCTTTTCTCTAGAAGATATGATTAAGGGAGTAGCAAGAGTGATCAAGACACCACAGATAAATATTGTTACCGTGAAGTCAGGGATGTCATCCGAAAGGGTAGTCATTAAAAGACCCACCCATGATATGACTTAACATATTAAACCGTTGTACATATCTGCTCACATTAAGGGTTGCCTAGTCAATAGAATTTTGGTTGAAAATAAGGTTGTTGTTAATCTTCTCCCAGTAAGAATTATAACAAAATTGAAAACAACTATGGCCGATTTTATCCCATCTAAGGTAACGGTTAATAACTTTGCTAGACATGTCACTAACACACATGGTGTATTACTGGTTAACTTGACTATAGGCATTAAAAGAGTATTGGCTCCTTTCTTCATGATCGATACTTTTTCCAATTACAACACATTGCTCAGGAGAAACTGGATCCATTCCTTTGTGTTCATTCCATTGTCCATACATTAGTTCATAATATTTTGAAATCAATATAAAGTCAAATTGGTGTTAGCCTATAACAAGCCATTTTTTGTCACCTCAAATGACAATGAGACCTATTACTATAGAGATGAAGTAGAAGTGATTCACTTTACTAGAAGGAACAAGCATGGACAACCAATTGGGATATCTGTAAAAAAGAACCCAGAAAGCATCGTGTGGGACATTACTGCCATAATGTGGTTGGACATTGTACCTTCTCGACCTGTTCCATGTTGCACCATCCAAGAGGTTCCATGACTGGTACATCAATCGATGAGAAACGAATAGCCGACTTCATGGCAAGGATAAAGAGGCTCAAGGAGAGCCTAAAAGATGTCGATTATGGTTGCTTCGTAAATCTGGCCAATGTGGTTGATTCGACTAATGAAGCAGATGAAGATGAAATAGGCATCAACTCGAAAAGAGCCCTTGATAAGTTTGATTATTCTCAAGCTCAGGTTCAGTATCCCTTAGTCAAGGTGAACCTAGGAACTAAGCAAGACCCCAAGCCAACTTTTATTAGTGGATTGCTCAAGCCACAAGAGATAGTCGAACTCACTAACTTGCTCAAAACGTTTGTTGACTGCTTCGCATGGAATTACCATGAGATGTCGGGACTAGATTGAAGCCTAGTTGAGCACACATTGCTAATAAAGGAGGGTTATCAACCATTCAAGTGGCCTCATAGGTGAATGACAAAAAAAAAATTACTCAAAAAATAAAGAAAGAGATTAAACGATTACTGAAGGTCGGTTTCATCAAGCCTATTAAGTATGTCAAATAGATCTCGAACGTGGTCCAATGGTGAAAAAGAATACTATGATAGTGGAATGCAAAGATTTTAGAAATCTAAATCTGGCCACACCCAAGGATAAATATCCAATGCCCGTGTCCAACCAGTTGATTGACCGAGCAGCCAAACACCAGTTAGTTTCCTTTATGGGCGGCCACTTCAGGTATAAAAAGATATACATTACACTTGACGATGTATCAAAAATGGTATTTTTATGAATCTATTGTTGGATTGTCATACCGCTTGGGCTAAAAAATGAAGTGACTACGTATTAAAGGGCAATGGATGTTATTTTCCATGATATGATCGACCAATTCATGGATGTTTATATCGATGATGTAGTGGTTAAATCAGCTAACATAGGAGATCATTTTTCTCATTTAAGCCAATTTTTGGAGTGAATGAGGATCTACAAGTTAAAAATGAATCCCCTCAAATGTGCCTTTGGAGTATCAACCAATAATTTTTTTTATTTATATTCCTTATACACCAGCGAGGGATCGTAGTGGACCAAGATAAGGCATGAACAATCATAAACGCCCACCCGCCAAGGAACAAATCAGAATTACAATACTTCCTTAAGCAAGTCAATTTCATGCAAAAATTTACTTCCAACTGTGTAGGAAAGACTAACATTTTCTCTCCTCTGATAAAATTGAAGAAAGGGGTCGAGCTCAAATGGGAGGTAAAACATCAACTGTCTTTCGAGAAGATTGAAAAATATTTGATGAAACCTCCAGTGTTAATGCCACAGTCAAGGGTTGACTGCTTAAGCTATACATTACAACATCGGTAAAGTCGATCGGAGCACTACTAGCCCAAGATGATAACAATCGAAAAGAGCGAGAAATCTACTATTTCAATCGGACGCTCCTTGATACTGAGAGACGATACTCGACAATAGAAAAGTAATACTTATCTTTGTACTTTACGGCCACCAAGCTCAGCATTATTTCTTGGCCGAAAGAGTTAGTGTAATAGAATTAACTTATGTAGTGAAATATATGTTGAACCGACCGAATTTGAATAACCAAATATGTAAATGATTTTTTGCTGTCTGAATTCGATCTTAGGTACCTCCCCTAGAAATTAGTAAATGGTCAGGCTATAGCTAATTTTCCGGTCAATCATCCGTCTGACTTAGGAGCTAACTTTCCTCAAAGGTTTTAGACTTGTATCATGTGTCTTTGACTTCTTGGAAGTTAATTTTTAATGGCTTGAAGACCCATAAAGCTTTAAGAGCTAGGATCATCCTAGTTGCACCAAATGGGAACAAGCAAAAAATTCACGTTCTAGTTGGAATTCGGATGCACCAATAGTTAGGTTGAGTCTGAGGCTATGATGATTGGTTTGGAATTAATATTGGAACTAGGTGTGTCGAATGTAACAGTGGTGTGTGATTCACGATTAGTGATAAATCAAATATTAGGACTGTTTAAGTGCATCAACCCATCATTATTACCTTACTATGCATTAACATCCCATATATTGGATAGCTTTAATGATGTAGAACTAATACATATAACTAGAGCTTACAACATGGATGCCAATAAAATGGTGCAAATGGCCGCAAGACTGGACATCATAAGAGGATCAGCCGAGAGGATGATCATGGTGCAAAGGAGATCCTTACCCTCAGTTTTTTAGAGGGAGGTAATTATGTAAGTATGCCAGGTCGAGGTAAACTAGGATAATTAAAGGACTCCTCTTATGGGTTATCTCTAAAGCCTACCGATAAAGGCTAATGGAAAGACGAGAAGATAGACTATCAATTATGTCATGATCGATAGTGAATTATATCGAAAAGGGACCGATGGTGTGCTATTAAGATGCCTAACTAAAAGGGAAGCTATGTTGGCTATAGGTGAAGTCCATGAAGGGTTGTGTGGAGCTCATCAGACCAGGAGAAAAATGAGGCTTATACTCAGATGTTATCGATATTTTTGAACAAGAATGATGGCTGATTGCATCCAGTATGCCAAAGGGTATGAGGCATGCCAGGAAAACGGACCAATACAGCACGTGCTCGTAGCCAAAATTTATCCAATATCAAGCCATGACCGTTTCGAGAATGGACAATCAATTTAATAAGCAAACTTCATCCACCCTCATCGCACATGAATTCCTTCATCATTGTGACCATTAACTCCTTCACTAAGTGGGTAGAAGCAAGACCCATGAAGGGAGTTGATCACAAGGAAATTATCGAGTTCATAGAAACTCATATCATCCATAGGTTTGGGATTCTCGAATCAATTACTATGGATTGAGGTGCAAAATTCTCATTAAAAGATGTCAAAGCCATGGCTGACCGATATAAAATCAAAATATTGCACTCAGTGCCATACCATGCACAGGCGAACGGCCAGGCCAAGGTTATAACAAGATAATAGAAAATATTCTAAGGAAGATGATTGAAGAGAATTCCTGCAAGTGGCATATAAAGGTGTTAAAGGCACTTTGGGCATATAGAAATTCACCCAACACTAGTACCAAAATGAGTCCATTTGCATTAACATATGGACACGAAGCAGTGGTACCCCTTAAGGTCACTGTACCATCATTACAGGTCACACATCAATTTAGATTGACCCCTCCTGAGTTCACAGAAGTCATGTTGCTCGAGCTCAAAAGGTTAGATGTAAGACCCGTATCCTAGTCTGTACGCTCCATAGGCTTTCGAGGTCCTCCGGTCGAATTTCGGCGACCCTCGACCTGAAATCGGTATTTGCGCTTAATCCTCAATTGCAGCCCATAGATCTAAGTTGGCTCGACTCAAAACTTATATCCGAGCAATCACACTGTCGCCATAGTTCCAACGACGTGCCTCGCGCACCGATCCAATACCTGGGCTAGAAGATGTGGGCTCGCGTTTATTTCAAGGAAAATGCTGCATGTGCGAATTCTGAGAGAATCTCTATGACCTATCTCATCAATCAATCAATCAATCAATCAAGTACACACCATACCACAAGTACATGCAACTCATCCCTTTCCTATTCCCAAAGTCAACTCTCTCTCTCTCTCTCTCCACCCATCCCTTTCTTACAACTCCATCACTCCACTCATCACCCATCACACATCACTCCATCTCTTTTCATTCCATCACTTCCCTCTCTCTCTCTCATTCTCTCTCTTCACTCCCAAGCAACAAAAAAATCTAACATCCAAGCCTTTCAAGAGCAATCCAAGTGTGGCCCACTTCTCTACCACCCATTCTCTCATCCCCACCATAAAAACTTTATCATCTTCCATCGAGGTCGAAGCTAAGGAGCCTAGGAGTCCAAGAAACTAAAGGAGAAGGCCAATAGGTGGGTGATCTACTATTGATTTTTAATTCGATGGCCCACTTGTGATGAGCCCAATTTAATGTATGTATTATGATCATATGAGGGACCCATAGTGGCGGGGTCCCTCAACTACACCGTCTCTCTCTCTCTCTCTCTCTCTCTCTCTCTCTCTCTCTCTCTCTCTCTCTCTCTCTCTCTCTCTCTTCCTTTGCATGCTGATGATGAAGAGGTGTGTGGCCCACTTGGTGTGTGTGTGTGGCCCACCATGAAATATGTATTATATCCATGCCATCCTAATGTTGGTCCCACCTTGCTGGACCGTCCAGCGGCAAGCCCACTGGCCTATCCCAAGTAAAGGAAAACACAAATAACAGCTTGATCCAAACCTTGGTAGCCCACCCACTTGGCACCACCATGATGTGTGGGTTTTACCCTCACTGTCCATCTGTGGATAGGAACCACCATAATACATGTGTTTTATCACTGTCCTGGGACAATGAGGTGCCTCACGTGTGGTGTCCACACTGTGCAGCTAGAGCGGTGGGACCCACCGTGACATATGTGTTTGATCCACACTGTGCACCCAAATTCCCTGTTCATTTTAGGTGTTGAGCCAAAAAATGAAGCTAATCCAAAACTCTGGTAGGCCACACCATCTAAATATCATTTTAATAGTGAGAAATTGATAGGGCCCACTGCGATGTTTCTATGCATCAAAACATATCAAATATTGGGCTTATTAGACTCGTCAAGAGCCCAAGAACCTAGCCGACAAACTGGATCCTCATGATGTGGGCCCCACCTCTGAAAATCTTCAGATAAATAAAAAAAAAAAAAACAGCAGACCCTACTGCTGTCAGCGTCCAGAGGACGCTGCAGCAAGCAGAGTCCATAACTTGGTTGGCGCAGGGTCAGTGGGCCCCATCTCATGCCCCACCATGATGTGAGTTGAACATCAACACCATGCATTTGATGGGTCCCCTTTAATTAGTGGGTTGCCCCAAAAATCAGCCACACAATGAACTCAGGTGGCTCACACTATAAGGAGCAGCTGGGTATTAATGTTTATCATTGAAACCCTTTCTGCATCCCAGAGATTTTGGATAAATATGAAAAAATTTTCTTCTTAATTTAGGTCTCTGTGACCTTATGAATAGATTGAACGAAAAATAAGCGTTATGGTGGGCCCCACGTGGGACCCACCTCTGTGAAAACAGACTGTGTGACACCCTGGTCACTACTTCAATGTGGGGGGGCGTGATGTGGGCCGGGCTGAATGCCTGGACGAGCTACTGTGCTGGGCGAGCTACTGTTGCAGTTGACTATAGCGTAACTTGTCCCACATCGGAAGAGTTGTATGAAGTAATGGTGGTTATATGTGGAGTTGTCACCCTATACTGTATAAGGCCTTTTAGGGGCAACCCCGAGAATAAATCCATGTGGACTGTGCCCAAATCAGATAATATCATATAGTGTGGGCGTGGGCTGTTACAAATGGTATCAGAGATGAGGACCGCTTTGCCCTCGGTGGGGAAAAATGTGACACCTTGGTCACTACTTCAATGTGGGTGGGTGCGAGGTGAGCGGGACTGGATGCCTAGGCGAGCTACCGTGCTGGGCAAGCTACTATTGCAGTTGACTGTAGCATAACTTGTCCCACAATAAAAGAGTTGTCTGAAGTAATGGTGTTTATATATGGAGTTGTCACCCAATACTGTATGAGGCCTTTTCGGGGCAACCCCGAGGATAAAACCATGCGGGCTGTGCCCAGATCAGACAATATCATACAGTGTGGGTGTGGGCTGTTACAGACTAGCTAGTGTACCTTACATTAGCTATATAGCTGTTGTACTGGCACAACAAGTTCTGTGGGTTTGACCCAGCTACCCGTCCTTCTTGTCTAGGACGTGTGGACCCCACACATGATATATGTGTCTTATATATACCATCCGTTCATCTAAAGTGTGGGGCCTGATGATGTATGTATTTTAGCTCCACCATCCAGATAGAACAATGGCCCACCAAGATATGCAGCCCATTTTATGTATGTTGGCCCATTGGTGTATGTTGGCCCATTGGTGTGGCCCATATAATGCGGTCCATTTGATGTATGTTGGCCCATTGGTGCGGCCCGTATAATGTGGCCCATTAGATCTATGTTTGCCCATTGGTGCGGCCCGTATAATGCGGCCCATTAGATCTATATTTTCCCATTGGTGCGACCCATATAATGTGGCCCATTTTATGTATATTGGTCCATTGGTGCGACCCATTTGATGCAACCCACTTAATGTATATAAGGCTCATTAAGATGTATTTGAGGCCCATGGATTGAGGTCCAATGTGATGTATGTAAGGACCACGAGTGAGGCCTGATGAGACATATGAGAGGCCTTTCTATGGGGTCGAATGTGTTGTATGAGGCCCATTGCGATGTGAGATTCCACCATGATGTATTTAATGATGTTTATGGCGGCCAAGCCTTAGGATCAATAATGGTTTGACGTCTATATTTTAAGAGCAATGATGGTTAAATGTCCGCATTGTAACTCTCCCTAGTGCCCATTATGAGGCTCATACTTGTAGTGTGTACGCCGTCTAGGCCCTTCTTCGTTATGAATAGAGTCCATCACCGTATAACATGTTTATTATAGCTCCATGATTCATGCTCATACTCATCATATATATGCTTGATATGAGGAGTAACTGATCATGGCATATGCCTTTGGACAGATTGTTTATGAGCTCCCTGATAGGCGGAGTTGCTCCACATTAGCGCACGGTATGCACAAGATTGATGTATGACTGATAGTGTGATTCATATACTTTGCATTTGTATGATATGATTACTATACGCCCTAATGACATCAAGGTTGTGGCCTCCACAGACATATCGTGGATGGTAGGATCAAACACCAAAAATATTGTTATTAGCATTATGGCGCCATAGATGTCCCTAGGTGAAAATCTCTAAACCCAATGGTACCAGAGGATGACTTCAACGTCGAGATTGAGTGGATACATGAGCGCACAGGGGCCGTATACCAGTAGGTCGGGTCTCCCACTATGTCGTGGTCGGTTAAAAGGGGGTGTGACCTTCTCACCTGAGTGAGGGGGCAATATCTAGGTTGAGTTTGACCAGCTTGAGGAATGTGTCCACTATCAACGAGCCGGGCCTGATATTGACATGCGGATAGTGAGGTCTCTTTCACCTACTCAGTTGTGCGCTCGGATAGGGGCACAAGCTGACGTAGAGTGTAGTAGACCCCGCTGATTATCCAAATGTGAGATTTGTATTGATATTTAATTTTCTAGTGATGAGCTGCATTGATATGTGGATTCGAATGAGGATTGGTATGCTTGAGTTGCATCTTACATCGTATGGCCATGATGTAGCTGATAGCATTCATGTCTTGCATTGCATGGCCTTGATATGGCCGATAGTATTCATGTCTTGCATTGCACAGCCTAGGTATAGCTGATAGTATTCATGGATTCACTAGCATATTCTGTATTACTCTGATAACGCACTCTGAGCACACTTATATTACGCACACACTCTCACCACCCTCTAAGCTTTCTATAAGCTTATGCATGACCATTGCGTGTAGGTGACGCTAGGTAGTAGCTGTTCAGGAGCAGGAGCATGCTGCAGAGCTTCTAGAGTTTTGGCTTTATTATCATTGTATTTCCCTTTATGCACATTGTACTCAAAGTTTTTGATCATAATGGATTTGTGATGATGTTGTTGGTTGTTGTTTGTGGGTTATGCTTATGGTTATACTTACTACGAATCAAATTCATGTTGAAGATCCTCCTTGTAGAATCTCAGGATTAGAACCTGGTGTATAGGTGCCGGGAGTCGAGAATGGGGTACTACGAAGGCTGTCGGTGCCGGATTCAGCGATCAAGAATTTTGTGAGCTCAGTTTTCAAGTTTGGGGCATGACATTAGATGAGATCTACATGGGAGCCTTAGACTCTATTATCTTCAACAAGGCTAAGGTTTCTTGGGCATATAACAAAATGATAAAAGGGATGCCCTTCGAAGAAGGAGATAAGGTCTGGAAGGAAGTGTTACTCATAAGGCACAAAGACTAAACCTTAGGCAAGAAGTGGTCGCTCAATTGGGATGAGCTCTATATTATCATCCAAGCCCTTAAGAGCGGAGCTTATCTCTTACATGATAAGGACGGAAAGATCGCGAGGACTCTAATTAATGGTTGATTCTTGAAAACTTACTATCCTTCTTTGTAGGAGGTAGTAAAAGGTCGAGCCAAGTAGCAAAAAAGAGATGATTATTAAATATTCTACCATAAGTTATGAAAAGAAATGGGATTTCATTATTGCAGGTGGGATTATAAAAATACATAAAAAAGAAGGGGGAGGGTTAATTAGCCGATCGAGCAGTTTAAACATAAGCCACTTGGATATCCTCTAACTCCTTGAGTGTAGATGCTTTAACCTTCTCAATCAATGCATGTTAGCTTCTCCATGATGGTCGCTCGACTATAAACTAATTAAAGAAGCTTATCACTTCGTCAATGCGGTGATCGACTACGACAATCTCATTGTTAGTTTCTTCCTTGCGAGCGTTGCTCTCTTATGATCGAGATTGATAAAGGTCAATCTGAGATTTGATTAAGGCAATGAGTTCTTGGGAGTCAGGTCAAGCCCTTTCTGGATGGAGATGTTCAGTCTCAAAGAGATCATAGGTCAGCTCTTTGCGTTGGTCTTCGAGTGGTGTTGATGGGTCCAGTGCAAGCAATGACTCTATGAGGCATCATAACGGATCGAGAGAGCTTTAGATTCTACATGAATTCCAGACTATTTCCTCATCAGGCCTACATATTTTTATATCTCCAAGAAGGCCTTAAAGTAAGAGTCACCGAGAAGTTTTAGTTTCATCAGAACCTCTAAAAGTTCTTTGAGAGTTTCATTAGTCCAAGATGCTTCTAAAGTATCTCTGAAGAAAGGGTAAACATTATGAAGAAGAGGAGATAGGGAGAAATACTCAATCCCCGCGGTGAGAATTAGGAGAGTCAATGATTGTAAGTCTTCTAAATGAAGGGATAAGGAAAGCAATGGACAAGGCCGAATTATCAAGTAAGCAAATTCTAACAATACTGCTCGATTCTAGCCTTGACATTCTTGTCAGTTTCCACTGTGCCATCATAGGAGAGTTCATGGCCAATGAGGTAACTCTCCCAAGCTTGAAGCATTAGAGAAGTCAATTGCTTGTCAATTTTTTTAAAATTTCCTATGAACCAGGTTGGACCAAACTCTTTCAGTAAAAAGGGGGTGAAAGTGTGGTTACTCTTGCCATTGTTGAGAGGAAAGAAAAGAGAGTCCATATAGGTGGAAAAGGTACGAACCTCTTGAGGAAATTTAATGCTACATTGACTGTAAGAAGTGTAAACTATATGTTCAGAGGGATGAGAAGATATAAGAAAAGAATGAAAATACTCACACAACCATATTTGGAGGAGCCATAATGGTCCTCCACTATGAAAAAGACTATTGGTGGTTAGCTCGTATATGCCTTTATGCACTTGGCCGAGCATAAAGGGTGCAAGTGCTAGTTTTTTGCCTTATGCTGGCGCCTCAGCCAGTTAAATATATTAGTTGGTGATCTAGAGCTTGTTCACATAGAGTAGATGTCAGCAGATCCATAGTAATAAGAAGGTCGTGTGTTCTTCGTACTCAACCAGGCCTTACTGTTTTTGATAAGCGAGCATGAAATGGGAATAGGTCTTGTTGGCCTTATTACTGAAATATCTCTTTTCATTATGAGGGAAGCTCAGAAAAACTGTTCCACCAAAATGAAGAAGCTATTTAAGGGCACAAATGTCCAAGATTGTTGATTTCATAAGGCCATAACTAAAGAAAAAAGTGTTGGTGGATGAGTTTAAGAAGGTGAATGCTATAGTGATTAGAGGAGGATTCGATGTGTGATTATGCAACAATAACTTGACGCACTCACAGATGTCGGGTTCTCTCCAAGAAGTCTCATGTTGTGTAACTATAAGCTCAAACCAGTCATGTCATCCTAGCAAAAGGTTTCAGCCAAGTTCGTGGAGTCTTCAAGGCATTGGAAGGACCGGAGATCAACTGAGATTGAATCAACATGTTCTCGGCTGGGCATATTGGGAAGAAGTGACCCATAAGAAAATTTCATCAATCTCGATTTCAGGAGAGAAAGTAGGGCAAAGCAGAAAGAATCACCAAGTGAAAATTAGAAGATTATCTCGTTGGCGAATTTCTTGGAAAGACTTTCAAGTGCATATATCATGTTATCTTGTTGGAAGGTTGGAGAAATAGATGATGATGAAGTAGCCATCGTCGATACAAGAAAGCATTACGGTTTTAATAATAAGGAAACAAGGAAGAAAGCTAAAGGAACGGGGAAATGTGTTGAAATGGGATATATATATCGGCCAAAATCGGGTGCATTAATTAGGATGTAATCATGATCTCGTATGGTATGATGCTCATACACGCGTCACCATGGGAATCGCTATTTGTCCAAACAAAGAAAGCACAACCGTCATTTGTAATTGTCTCGGTCATGCATGGTAACTGAGACATCGCTACATGTCCTATAGAATGACTGCATTTATGTGGGATCATATGTCGCTTTCACCTTTTTCCAAAGGCGAAGCGGCGTGGGGGGGCAATATTGTACCATAATTTTGTCCGTTCCTACAAGAGCCAATTAAGAAGAGACGTATAATTTTGCATGAGATATGTAGTGCTTCTAAAATTTGTTAAGATACTTGAAGAAGATTTTATGGGTATACAGTTGCCATCTGTTGAGAGATGCCACATCACCCATAAAAGCATTAATGGCCAAGTATAATATGGTTCAGCAAGGAGACTTGGAGTGGTCGTCGGTATTGGTGATAAGCTAAGAAGGGAAAATGTTCCAGGGATTTAGTAGTGCTGAAACGGTTATAGTAACCATCAAAACATGAAAAGAACCCAGAGGAGCAGTTCAAGGCTATAAATAGCAATGGAGTTCAGCAAAGGAGAGGGTCTCACAACAAACCAAATCAAATCAAACTTATCTTTCAAATATCTGTCATTTACATTCCTTACTATAATCCTTTCAATTATCTACCATTTATATTCATTGGTGTAATCTTTATCTTTAACTGTCATTTACATTCCTTAGTGTAATCTGTAATAGCAATTAAAGTAGTTATTAAATTTAGCTATAATTCAAGTCTACATTCATATGTTGGATTCAGTTCGAGTACCAAGCAAGGTTCTCCATCTAAAAAGGCGTTTTGTAGTTGTTCTTTGTAGTCGATTGTAAGAATTTTTATTTTATTTTATCTATATTGAAGAAAAAAACTCATTTCATACGGAAGATGAAGATATAACCCATTTTGAGAGGATGAACACTACCCTTTGACTATCACCCTATCATCTCAAGTAACATTGTACAAGTGAATGAATGGTCAATTAATCTTATTAAAATTTGATCTTATAATGTGGATTTACAAATTATCTACCTATATTAGCGCATGGGATTGTAGGTCTTCGATTTGAATTGAGCAGCACATTCAATTGTAGCACGCACACACTAATCCTTAAGCGAGATTAAAATAACAACAAAACTTCCAAATTTTTAAACTCATGTTCAGTGGGTATAACCCAAAATGAAGGTCATATATTCTTACAAAGTTAATTAATTAACCTTTAAAAGGATGCACTAATCAAAGTAAATTTTGATTTATAACTCATTAACAGTGGGCCACATTAATTAGATGGTTCGAATTGGCATAGACTTACCTCAGTCGTACAGTTTACGTATGAATGAGTATGGATAGTGAAACTCTGGCAGAGTATCAAATAAATAATCGAGGGTGGAACAATGAACAGTAAAAAAAATGAGAAATTTACCATTGTAGACAATACCTTTTATCTAGTGGTTTTTATGAAGGAAAATAAACTTAAGTTACCAACTTAGACTAGCACGTGCAGACAACGAATTTGAGGATGAAAATACCCCTGCTTTTTAAGTAAGCCAGTCTATGGCTATGGATTTGGCGGCCCTCTATGGCTACGGATTATAACTGTAGCCATAGGTCCCGTAGCCAATCTGGTAGCTGACCCCGACAATGGGACAGGACATTGAATCGAGGTCGATCGGGTCAGTGGGATGTGACATTTCAAGGTAAAATCAAATGGTTAGCATCATCTTCTCAATGTAATTTTTGAGTTATTCTCCATAATCAATTATCCATGCACCATTCATGTCTTCTTCTTTTTTATTAGCCATTTTCTTCAATTTTGGAATGAGAAAACTAGTTTGGTTCCATGTCTCTAAATTCAGATTGATCATATAATCCTAACCATCCAATTGATGGACATCAAATGGAGGGTTATAGTAAAATAGCCAGTGGTCCAAAATCCGACTATTAATATCACCATCTCAATGTGATATTTGGGTTATGCTTCATCAGCAATTGTGCATGCATTATGTAGCTAGCAAATTCCTATGTTGGTTGTCTCATTTTGGAGTGGTTATACTGAAAAATATACATCCCTAATAACCCATGAGTACATAAGCAATGTTGACATGTAGTTGGTGATTAAGGTGGATGATTGCAACATTTTTTATTAAATGAATTTGTACTAGCACCTTTTACCCGGATAAAATGTTGGTCTGTCTCGATGTGTTTTGTCCTTGTTTTACAGCTAAGATATGGATATAAGCTGATGATCCATCTCAATGTGTCTTGTCCTTTCTCTATACATGAAATATTGATGCAAACAGTCACATCTTTATCGAACATGTCAGATTGGTTAATGGCCCATCCTGCAACCTTAACGATCAAGACTAATTTGCTTAAGAAAACTTAGTTTAATTGTATGTTTTAAAGTCGTTGTGATATCTTGAATATCTGATTGTAATTTGAGAAGCATGCATGAACTGACTAACCACTCTATTTATCTAACCAAGGAATTACTTATTGGTTGGTGGTGAGATAAGAATCTTTTCATTTCTTACCAAACAATTCCAAGCAAAAATTCTTCAATTTTCGAATATAAACATTATATCTAGGCTATTGTTTATTTTTTATTGGTATGTTCTCGAGTCACATTCTTTTTGGATTATCATAGACAAAACCCATGTGCTAAATGATATTGAAAATGGAGTTTCTGCAAAAATCAAAAGAGAATTTAACCACTTTTGTAGAAAATCTTAGGTTCTTCAATTTTCTATTTCGCAATAAAAGTATATTTAGATCATATTTTTAAAATACAAATTCGACTCAAACCCTGTCGAGTTGAGTCAACTAAAATAAAAACTCATGCAAGTTTCTTAAAAACTCACACTAGTTAAATTGAGTGGGGCAAACATGAAATTCAGCTAAGCGAACTGAAATTTGAGCGAGGCAAGCATGAAATTGAGCAAGGAAAACATGAAATTAAGCAGGGCAAACTGAAAATTGAGCAGGGCAAACATGAAATTCAGCGGGAAAAACATGAAATTCAACAAGGCAAACATGAAATTCAGCGAAGGAAAATGGAATTTGAGCAGGGCAAACTAAAAATTGAGCGGGGCAAACTAGAAATTCAGGGAGGAAAACTAGAATTTGAGCGAGGCAAACTAGAATTTGTGTGAGGCAAACATAAAATTCAGTGGGGCAAACATGAAATTTAGTGGGGCAAACATGAAATTCAGCGGGGGAAACTGGAAATTGAGCGGGGCAAACTAGAAATTGAGCGGGAAAACTGGAATTTGAGCAGGGTAAATTAGAAGTTGAGCGAGGCAAACTAGAAATTGAGTGGGACAAATTGGAATTTAAGCGGGGCAAACATAAAATTGAGCGGGGCAAACTGAAAGTTGAGTGCGGAAAATTAGAAATTGAGCGAGGCAAAGATTGAAATATTCGAATAATACATGAAGGGAAATATCCCAAAATGAACATCTCAGTCAATGTATCTCCCTCTTTATAACATATTTTGTTATGAAACCAAAACTTCACCTTGGTTAACTGACAGCACCAATAGCAAGGGTGGCATTACATTGAAAGATTGGGAGGTAATGGTTTTGATTTACAAGTTATTCTTGTCGATTATTGCCAACAAGGCAACATGGACCCCTTGATTTTTATTTACAAATGGCCTCATTTTTTCTTCACATGCTTCTAAGAACAATGGTCATACTAGTTCTCCTACCAATAAAGGATCATTTCACTATTTTCATGTGGTTGAAAGGATCAAAGAACTACCTTCAAGTTATGATTTTGAAACTGATCCTCAAATTCAACTTGTGTGAAGCTAAGTTCCCCACTAGGATTTAACAAATAGTATGCATCCATTGGGTCTATTGATGGATATGTGGCAGCAACTCTCCCAACTTGAGCTTGATGGCCATGGCTTCTGTTCAGTGCTGCAAAGATGCTACCAACAGATGGCATCCGATAAACCTCTTTTTTCATAATATCGGAAGATTCTCCCAAGGACGCATATGTATTCGGCAATCAATCAAGCATAATATGGCATATATCCTTTCTTTTGCACACATGTAAAAATATCTTCATGTAGAACAGCAAACAAGCTCCTAAAACATATTCAGCAGCAATAAAAGGATATGGTCATTATTCAAAGAAGACAAACATATCAAGGGAAGAGAACCAGCTTAATAGAACTTCCTACATATGTCAGAAATTAAAATAAGAGGAAATACAAATTCTTTCTGTGGTCCAGTTCAAAGATGAACATATTAAGGGAAGATACCACTAAATAAGTTACTTTTTCTACTTGCAGCAATAGATAAGTAACTTATTTGAGATAAGTAAGTTTGGTTTATGATATGATCTTGATCTCTAACCCAAATAGTTGGTTGGTTCAGGTCTTCAACCTGGATGGTTAGATATTAATTCATTATTCAGATATTCAGCTTGGATGGTTTAATCTTTAGTCAGGACCCTCATATGGGCTTAATCTTTAATTGCTTGGAAATAGTACTCCTTGTGGTCTCCCATTAGATGATCTAATCGTCTTTCATTAAGTCAATATGATCATTTCACTAATGGTTGTAGCCCATGGGTGGGCTTAACAGCACCATCTACCAACTTTGCGATCAACTTAATAATGTGTGCCGCCTTAATGACTTGTATTACCCGCACAAAAATGTCATGGCTTTAATGAACTAGAGCATTTTTGTGGACATACAAGCACTGAATTGTCAAGAAGATGAATTCAGTAGTGATAGCATTCGCCAATCATGAAAGAAACACATGATTCTTTATGTAAGGAGAGAAATAATAAGATTCATATGAAACACCAAAAGTTGATCATTTAATTCCCAGTCGTTCCGCAGGTTAACATAGTTATTGGTTGAGGGAACCATTGAAACACAAAAAGCTGAGTAGAAAATTTATAGTAAGTCACTTTTGTAATCTTTATCAAAAAAATAAAACCATGAACCAAAAAGACCATCCCTGTCATGAATCACAGAACCCTTTGAACTCATCCACTCCCTGTCATGAAATTGACTGGGGCAAACATGAAATTGAGTGGGGGAAACTAGAAATTGAGAGGGAAAAACATGAAATTCAGCGGGACAAACAGGAATTGAACGAGGCAAGCTAAAATTGAGCAAAGGAACCTAGGAATTGAGCGAGACAACCTACGAATTGAGCGAGGGAAGCTAGAAATTTAGCAAGGCAAGATAAAAATTGAGTGAGAGAACTTAAGAATTGAGCGAGGCAACGAATTGAGAGAGGGAAGCTAGAAATTGAGCGAGGTAACCTAGGAATTGAGTGAGGGAACATAAGATTTGAGCGAAGCAACCTACAAATTGAGCGAGGAAACCTAGGAATTGATCGAGGGAACCTAGAAATTGAGTGAGGCAACCTAGGAATTAAGTGAGAGAAGCTAGAAATTCAGCGAGATAACGTATAAATTGAGCGAGGCAACCTAGGAATTGAGTGAGGCAACATATAAATTGAGCGAGGGAACTTAGGAATTGAGTGAGGCAACCTAGGAATTGAGCGAGGTAACGTAGAAATTCAGCGAAGCAACCTATGAATTGAGTGAGGCAACTTATGAATTGAGCAATGGAAACTAGAAATTCAGCGAGGCGACATATAAATTGAGTGAGGAAAGCTAAGAATTGAGCAAGGCAACCTAGGAATTGAGCAAGGCAATGTAGAAATTGAGTGAGGCAACCTACAAATTGAGTGAGGCAACGTAGAAATTGAGTAAGGCAACATAGGAATTGAGAGAGGTAAAGTATAAGGTGAGCTAGGGAAACTTGAAATTAGGCTGGGCAAACTAGAAGTTGAACAAAGCGAATATGAAAGTTGAAAGACAGAAACATTTACACGTTATGAAATTTAATTCATTATAAATTTTCCAAAAGTACAAATTGTGCAGGGTATATACAACACTATATATAATACAACATTTCATAAAATTTTTCTCTTCATCTCATGCCTATGACAAGTATCATTTACAGGTTACAGACAAACAATCATACGTTATCGACTTCCTCCAATGTATAGTGAATTTTTGCATGTCTATTCCCTCCAAAGTGCGACCACTACACAGTATATCGATGAATTTTATTACAAATATGCCACAGTCAAAACCATTGCATTGCTTCGGCACAAATTTCTCTTCTATGGCGGTCCATGTCTTCCCTTCAAGCGTGGTGACATCTCCGATGACTTGGAAGAGAATCGGGAGCACCTCCGTCATCAATTTGATCTTCTGCTTATACTTTAGGAGAGCATTTGACACTAAGCTATCAATAATAACGATCTCCCGTTGTCTTGGATATAGGACCATCAAGAACCAATGAGAGTTATCATGGTTGACGGGTACATAAACCTATCCATGTTTAAGAAGTAGGCTATCAGTAAAAAAAAAACATGATCAAAGAACACGTTACAACTAGGCTTGATGTTATTTGATGAATGCATTACCCATTCACTATACCAAATCTCCTTGGCGTGTGATTTACCCCCATGCTTGGCAATTGCGATGACATTGTTCATCATGCCTACCAACTCTGCACGTTCCAAAGCAGACTTCGAGTCCTGATACGCCTTTAGAGTCGGCATATTGGTTTGAAGGCATGCCTATTACAAACATAATCAAAGATCAATACAAGTAGAAAAACATGAATTAATAGAAAAAATAGATTAGTGATAATGCAAAGTAAATATTTACCATAAAATAGGTGGGACAGAACTTGCAATCTTGGGGATATGCAATTGCACAATCAAACTGCCTTTCCTCTAGGAAGTCAACATATTTGTCGATAGCCTATTTCAAAAAATAATATGATTCGGTAATAATCAATTAAAAGATATAACTATGTGAAAGTCAATGTATATAGACACTCTCATACGAATGCTTACCACACTATCAACCCACACGTCATCTACCTATAATGACTTGAACCATGAAGCCATTGTCGTCTCCTTATTTGCTTCATAGTAATTTTTTAGCTCTTTGAGTTCATCCATCCATAGCATCCTAAATGGATCCATCTGTAGATGAAATGGTATCGGATATGTAGGAAAGTTTACAGCTTCCTCAAGTCGCCTCACCACATTCGGGTTGTATGGATCGAAGACAGGGAAAAGAATGGAGAAACCATATAATAGGATGGCTTCATTACCCTTTTAGTTCTCCTTACATAAACAGGAGGAGAAACGTGTCCTTCATCCAATAGATTACGCTCAGCCATACCATACGATTGTACCTCCAACTCCACATTTCCCTGTTCTGTTTCTTTCATATCCTCTACCTCCAATTTCTTCTTCAACTCATTGTCCTCATCCCTCAAAAACTATCCCCTCTATATATAAAAATATTCATTCTCCTTCTTCAAGGCCTCCCTCTTTTTTACTAAGTTTTCAGTTTCTCTCAACAACTCACACATCTTCCTATTCAACTCCTCTTTCTCCCTGAAAAACAATTCTCTCTTTCTTCAAATGCGCTCTCTCATTCAGATCTTCTCTCTTCTCTTTCCTCAGTTCATCCATCTCCTTCCTCAACTCCTTTCTCTCCTTCTTCAACTAATCTCTCTCAACCCTAAATTCATCTATCAAAAGAGATGGTTTCACGATATTCCCCCCCCCCCCCCCGGATCCCTCTCCCTGTACGCCTTTTTCATCACTTTTCGCTGATCCATCCTCACCCTCGTCATCATTCTTGTTACCGTCATCACTCAATTCCTGGGTTTTGATGACCTACAAAATGTATCAATACACATATAAGAGTTGGAAAACTTTTAACGATGAATTAAACAACATTCCATTTTAATTAAATGTTCATGATATCTCACCTGAAAACTATCACGGAGCAAGCAAACGACATCCGTTTCCCATTCTCATAGGGTGGGTTCCAAGTTCTTTATTAAGATAGTCTGCAAAAGAACCCAAACTGATGTTACTATACGGAGTGTAAGTGTCAAATCAAGCAAAGTGAACGGCAAAGAAATACATATACTTACAGCTTCACTCTCAAAAATTGCATGTATTTTTTTGTACCTCCAACCCTTCCAGCCTCGATATTGAATGAAGTATGAAATTTGCGATGGAACAAACAAAATAACACACTCTCGTAGGGCTGGTAATCTCTCTACAGCCCATATCTATTTTAATGAGATTGCATGAGGATAAAAAAGAGTTCTTACCTGCAAAGGAAAGACACAACCATATACATTGTAACGAAGCGCACCTGATGTCATCACAGTAGTTGCGACCCTTTGTGACATTGTATTATAGGCCAAACTACCCCAAGGATAGCTATAAAGATCCTCTATGGAGTCTATTAGGTACATATAATCCATGCTACACATAGTTTTTAATTCAGTTCCCCTAACAAAACACTTTACAAACATAAGTAGAGCAACCTTCATGACAACCTCGTGCTTATTGGTGTCAACTAATTTATTAAACACATCTAATAATTGCCTCTTAAAAACTAGATATTCTTTGAAGTATTTGTCCATTAATGTACTCCATGGGACTTTTTTTGGTATTGTAAGCTCCCCAGTCTTAAGCCCCATTATGAGGGTGTCATCTCCGTGAATTGCAACCGTGTTCCTCGTATCTCAAATATAAGATCACCTTTATGTCTTACAAGAAAAAGGTGAAATAGAGTCCCTATAAATCGAAAGGATGAGAGGTGCAATAAGAAGGAAAATGGAGATTGCTTAAATAGACTTAGCCGAGTATCGTGCTTCTCTAATCCACCCTTCACCGTGTCGAACCACCATCTTAATGAACACTTAGAGGATGGGTTTGGGAATTGAGAACAAGAATCGTCACCTACATACATGTAATGGAAAATATATTAAAAGTAAATTTCACTACTTAAAAGAATAATAACACAAAAAATTAAACATAGTTGAAATTGAGCAAAGCAAACTAAAAATTGAGCAAGGAAAATTAGAAAATGAGTGAGGGAACATGAAATTCAACAAGTTAAACATTAAATTCAGTGAGGCAAGATGAAATTGAGCGAGGAAACCTAAAAAATTGATCGAGGTAAGGTGAAATTGAGCGAAAAACCTAGAAATTGAGAGAGGCAACCAAGAAATTCAACGACGGAACCGAGACAATAAGCGAGGGAACCTAAAAATTTAGCGAGGCAACCTAGGATTTGAGTTAGGCAACCTAGGAATTAAACGAGGGAGGCTAGAAATTGAGCGAGGGAAGCTAAAAATTGAGCGAGGAAAGCTAAAAATTGAACTAGAGAACCTAGGAATTGAGCAAGGCAACCTAGGAATTGAGCGAGGCAATGTAGAAATTCAGTAAGGCATCCTAAGAATTGAGCTAGAGAAGCTAGAAATTGAGCGAGGGAACCTAAAAATTGAGCGAGGCAATGTAGAAATTCAACGAGGCAACCTAAGAATCGAGTGAGATAACCTAGGAATTGAGCGAGGGAACCTAGGAATTGAGTGAGGAAACCTATAAATTGAGCGAGGCAACCTAGGAATTGAGCGAGGGAACCTAGGAATTGAGCGAGGAAACCTATAAATTGAGTAAGGCAACCTAGGAATTGAGTAAGGGAAGCTATAAATAGAGTGAGGGAACCTAGAAATTGAGAGAGGCAACCTAGGAATTGAGCGAGGCAATGTAGGAATTCAACGAGGCAACCTAGAAATCAACCTAGAAATTAAGCGAGGGAAGCTAGAAATTGAGCAAGGCAACCTAAGAATTGAGCAAGACAACATACAAATTGAGCGAGGAAACCTAGGAGTTGAGGAGGGAAGCTAGAAATTCAGTGAGGGAACCTAAAAATTTAACAAGGCAACATATAAATGCAGCGATGGAACCTAAGAATTGCGCGAGGCAACATATGTAGAAATTAAGCGAGGCAACCTAGAAATTAAGCGAGGTAATTTAGAAATTGCACAACGGAACCTAGAAATTAAGCAAGGGAAACATGAATTTAAGCGAGGCAAGCTTCAAAGTGGGTGAGGCTAACTTCAAATTCAATGAGGTGAACATGAAATTTAGCGAGGCTAACATGAATTGGAATGAACTTTAAATGTAATTGAACTAGCCTAACAATTTTCTCTTTGGTGAATTTGACCGAGGAGTTAATGAAATTGACCAAGCTTTACATGAAATTCTCTTCGGTGAATTTGACCAAAACATTAATGAAATTGACCGAGCGGTTTATAAAATTTTCAGTTACATTACATGAATCCGTGGAAGTTCCCCATTATATTTTTATGATATCTCTATCAAATTTATGAATTGCTTGGGGAATTTCACCAATCATGAACCGAGAAGTAGGTCAAATGGACTAAAACTTCTCGCAAATTGAATTTACAGTTTGATCAGTACGCTCTTATAGTACTGAGTTAACTGAGTTGGGCCCGACACCCAGATCCATATCTCAAGTGGTAGACTGAGTGAAAGATACTTCGTTTCAACACTGAGGTCTTGGCATCGATGCCCTAGTGGGAGTGGCTAACAGTGAAGTGTGATCTGACAGTGGATGTACTAACAAGATAACAAAAAAAACTGAGTTGGACCCACCTTGAATGTATGTGGACTATCCATGACGTTCATCCATTTTTCCATCTAAAGTAAGGGTTTCAGCCCAAAATGGTGGCATATTGAAATATCAAGTGGATCATACCATAGGAAATAGTGGTTCCACCATAGAAACCTTGTTATGCCCCCACAATGATGTTTTATTTATAATCCATCATGTTCATAGGATGATTTTTACATGGATGAACCGAAAACCAAGATGCAAGCTTCATCCAGCAGTTCAATGGCCTACAAAAAATTTACACTGTTTAGGTAAATATACTACATTATACCTGTGGTGCGTGCTTTCTTCCATGGAGGGACCATTTTTAAAAAATTGAGAGAATGCTGATGAATAGAGAGGATAGGATCCAGCTAGAGGATGGTATGATCCAAGCAACGGAAGTACCTGCAGGATTTTTCGTCTATTTTTTTCAAAAATGGAGCGAGGGGAGGGAAGGGAGGGAGAGGAAAAGCAACATCAGTAAAAAGTAGGGGTAGTTACGTCCTCAAATTTGCTGTCCGCACGTGCTAGCTTAAGTTGGTAACTTAAGTTTGTATTCCTTCATAAAAACTGCTAGATAAAAGGTATTATCTACAGTGATAAATTTCTCCAGTAGAAATTGTAAGATGAGAAATTTACCACTGTACGACCCATTTACAGCCCATTTACCCTCTTAAGCCCACCCCTTTTTACCTTACCAGAATAAGCCCCAGCTGTATGGACGACTTGCCAAAGGTCGAAAATGCCCCTACTTTTTTCCTTCAAGTGGATAGGTTGCTACTCGAAGACGAGCACTGACGCTCCTCGAACTCTGAGTTATATGAACGGTTCAAAAGAAATCAAACTTGCAGGGCCCCACAATTATGTATTTATTATATCCACAATGTTCATCCATATTTCGACATCATTTCAGAGCATTATCAAAAAAATCATATCCAAAGATCAACTAGACCACACCACAAAGAGCAGCGAAAAATTGATTTTCACCATTAAAACTTTTGTAGGGCCCACCATAACATTTATTTTCCATCCAATTTATTCATAAGGTCACAAAGACTTGGATGAAGAGGAAAAAGAAAGTTCATAATGATCCAAAACTTGTGTGACCCCTAAAAGGGTTTCAGCAGTAGACGTTCAAAGCAGAATGGTAATGGTGTATGCTACAGTCAGAGATATAGCTACGGATTATAACCGTAGCCATAGATACCAAAATCTGTAGCCATAGATGACTGTCCGGGGTGGGCTCGCCGAACTAGCGGCAACCACGCCAATTGCTGCCCTATTCAGCGGGGCCACGCCGATCTGGCGGGGCCATGCCCATTTGGCGGCCCCTATGGCTACGGATTATAACCGTAGCCATAGACAGACTGTTGTGACGACAGTCTATGCAAATTTTTTTATTTTATTTTATTTTTTTTTACATGGAGAACTTTATTTTACCTATAATTTTCTCAAACACATATTTATATAAATATGTATATATAAGCATATAAAATTTTTTTCCTCTCTTTTTTTCATTTCTTTCTTTATTCATTTAAAAAGTATATCTTCTAAACCAAAATTAGCTACTCGATGAACTCTATATGATTTTGGGGTAGGAGAAGCTACTTTACCCAACCAACCTAGTTATTTTCCAAGATTCCATCAAGTCGATGACCACAAAATGCATGGAAATGACTGTGAAGTGCATGGAAATGACCGTGAAGTGAAGGGAATTGACCGTGAAATGCATGGAAATGACCGTGAAATAAAATGGAAATGCTGAAAATGACCGTGAAATGCATGGAAATGACTGTGAAGTGAAGCGAATTGACCGTGAAATGTATGGAAATGACCGTGAAGTAAAACGGAATCACAGGAAATGACCGTGAAATGAAACGAAATCGCCGAAAATGACTGTGAAGGAGAATTCCCTTTCATTTCATGGTCATTTGCATGCATTTTACGGTCAATTCACTTCACTTCACGGTCATTTCCATGCATTTCACGGTCAATTCGCTTCACTTCGCGGTCATTTCCATGCATTTAATATCAATCTTGGTGATTTCATTTTGATTCACGGTCATTTCCATGCATTTCACGGTCAATTCACTTCACTTCACGGTCATTTCCAGGCATTTCACAGTCATTTTTCTACACTTCACGATCATTTCCATGCATTTCACGGTCAATCCCGGTGATTCTGTTTTGATTTATGGTCATTTCCATACATTTTATGGTCAATTCCCTTCACTCCACGGTCATTTTCATGCATTTCATGGTCAATTCGCTTCACTTCATGGTCATTTCCATGCATTTCATGGTCAATCCCGGCAATTTCGTTTCATTTCACGGTCATTTCCATGCATTTCACAGTCATTTCCCTTCACTTCACAGTCATTTCCACGCATTTCACGGTCAATCCCTGCGATTCCATTTCATTTCACGGTCATTTCCCTTCACTTCACAGTCATTTCCATGCATTTCACGGTCAATCCCGGCGATTCCGTTTCATTTCATGGTGAAATGCATGGAAATGACTGTGAAGTGAAGGGAATTGATCGTGAAATGCATGGAAATGACCGTGAATCAAAACGGAATTGCCAAGATTGACCATGAAATGCATGAAAATGACCGTGAAGTGAAGCGAATTAACCATGAAATACATGAAAATGACCGTGAATCAAAACGTAATCACCAGGATTGACCGTGAAATGCATGGAAATGACCATGAAGTGAAGCGAATTGACCATGAAATGCATGGAAATGACCATGATGTGAAGGGAATTAACCGTGAAATGCATGGAAATGACAGTGAATCAAAACGAAATCGCCAAGATTGACGGTGAAATGCATGGAAATGATCGTGAAGTGAAGTGAATTAACAGTGAAATGCATGGAAATGACCGTGAAGTGAAGCGAATTGACAGTGAAATGCATAGAAATGACCGTGAATCAAAACAAAATTGCTGGGATTGACCGTGAAATGCATGGAAATGACTGTGAAGTGAAGGAATTGACCGTGAAATGCATGGAAATGATCGTGAATCAAAAAAAATCGCTGGTATTGACCGTGAAATGCATGGAAATGACCGTAAAGTGAAGCGAATTGACCATGAAATGCATGAAAATGACCGTGAATCAAAATAAAATCACTGGGATTGACCGTGAAATGCATGAAAATGACCGTAAAGTGAAGTGAATTGACCATGAAATGCATGGAAATGACCGTGAAGTGAAGGAAATTAATCGTGAGATGCATGGAAATGACCGTGAATCAAAACGGAATCGTCGGGATTGACCTTGAAATGCATGAAAATGACCATGAAGTGAAGTGAATTGACCGTGAAATACATGGAAATGACCGTGAAGTGAAGGGAATTGACCTTGAAATGCATGGAAATGACCGTGAATCAAAATGGATTCGCTAAGATTGACCGTGAAATGCATGGAAATGACCGTGAAGTGAAGTGAATTGACCGTGAAGTGAAGTGAATTAACCGTGAAATGCATGAAATGACTGTGAAGTGAAGGGAATTGACCGTGAAATGCATACAAATGACTGTGAAATGAAAGGGAATTGACCGTGAAATGAAATGAAATCATCGAAAATGACCGTGAATTGAAACAGAATTGCCAGAATTGACCATGAAATGCATGGTAATGACCGTGAAGTGAAGCCAATTGACCGTGAAATGCATGAAAATGACTGTGAAGTGAAGGGATTTGACCGTGAAATGCATGGAAATCACCGTGAAATGAAATGGAATCACCGGAATTGACCGTGAAATACATGAAAATGACCGTGAAGTGAAGGGAATTGACCGTGAATGCATGGAAATGACCGTGAAGTGAAAGGAATTGACTGTGAAATGTGTGGAAATGACCGTGAAGTGAAGGGAATTGACCGTGAAATGCATGGAAATGACCGTGAAATAGAAAAAAATCGCCAGAATTGACCATAATTTGCTTGGAAATGGTCGTGAAGTGAAGGGAATTGACCGTGAAATGCATGAAAATGACTATGAATTGAAGCAAAAACACCGGAATTGACCGTGAAATGCATGGTAATGACCGTGAAATGAAGGGAATTGACCATGAAATGCATGGAATTGACCGTGAAGTGAAGGAAATTGACCATGAAATGCATGGAAATGACCGTGAAGTGAAGGGGAATCGCCGTAATTGGCCGTGAAATGCATGGAATTGACCATAAAGTGAAGGGAATTGACCATGAAGTGAATAGGAATCGCCGAAATTGACCATGAAATGCATGAAATTGTCCATGAAGTGAAGGGAATTGATCATGAAATGCATGAAATTGACCGTGAAGTGAAGGGAATTGATTGTGAAATGCATGGAATTCATCATGAAGTGAAGGGTATTGACTGTGAAATGAATTGAGTTAACCGCGAAGTGAACGAAATTGACCACGAACTGATTAAAATTGACCATGAAGTGAATGAAATGGATTTTCAACCATCGACCTGATGGAATCTTGGAAAATAACTAGGATGGTTGGCTAAAGTAGCTTCTCCTACCCCAAAATCATATGTGGTATGTCAAGTAACTAATTTTGGTTTAGAAGATATTCTTATTAAATGAATAAAGAAAGAAATGAAAAAAAAAGAGAGAGAGAGAGAGAGAGAGAGAGAGAGAGAGAGAGAAAGAGAGAAAAAAAAAAATTATATGCTTAAAGTTCCCCTTGTAAAAAAAAAAAAAAAATTTTAAAAGAGAGAGAGAAAAATGTGCATAAAACTACGGTTATAGGTACAGTTATAATTCGTAGCTATAGGCCCAACTTTAACCCATCAACCCCGACTCACTGTCCCCCCTATTGCTATTGGCGGATTGATGCTATGGTTATGGCTACGGTTATAATATGTAGCCATACGAAGCCCAGCTTTTTCAAAACGCCGTAAAAGAGGGGCATTTTCAACCTTCGGCAAGTCGTCCGTATAGCTGGGACTTATTCTCGTGAGGTAAAAAGTGGTGGGCTTCAACGCGTAAATGGGCCATGAATGGTTCGTACAGTGGTAAACTTCTCATTGTAAGATCGGTTAAGAGAAAATGACCACTGTAGACAAAACCTTTTACCCAGCGGTTTTTATCGCGGAATAGAAACTTAAGTTACCAACTTAGACTAGCACGTGCGGACAGCGACGTTGAGGACGAAACTACCCCTCCTTTTCACTGCGAAGATGAGAGCCGACGCTCCTCCAACTGAGAGTTGTACGAACGGCTTAGGAGAGATCAAAGTTACATGGCCCCACAGCTATGTATTTATCATATCCACAACGTTCATCCATATTTCAAAATCATTTCGAAGCATTATCCCAAAAAAATTAAATCATATCCATAAATCAATGGACCACACCACAAAGAGCAGCGGGAAAATTGATTTTCATCGTTAAAAATTTTTGTAAGGCCCATCATAACATTATTTTCCATCCAATCTATTCATAAGGTCATAAAGGCGTGGATGAAGAGGAAAAACAAATTCCATGATGATCCAAAACTTCTGCAACCCCTAAAAGAGTTTCAATGGTAGACATTCAATTCCCCATTACCTTTTACTGTGTGATCCACTTGATAGCTAGATCTGTCTTATTTTTCATCTCAAGCCTTAATATGAGTTCACCGAATAGATGGACGGTTGGGATATAACATATACCTCATAATGAGACCCACAAAAATCAGTGGGGATTACAACTGGGAAAGGGAAAAAAAAAAAGTGAAAAAGAAGACAGCAAGTTGGGGTCGACCGGGTCAACCCGGTCGACTGGCCTATGGCTACGGATTATAACCGTAGCCAAAACTACAATGCTATGCAATTTTTTTTCCTTTTTCCTTGTTATGTTTTATTTTAAATTTTTACATGGAAAATTTTATTGTACCTACATTTTTCTTTAATACATGTTTATATAAATATGTGTGTGTGTGTGTGTGTGTGTGTGTGTGTGTATGTATATATATATATTTCTCTTTTTTTTTCATGTCTTTCTTTATTCATTTAATAAGAATATCTTCTAAACTAAAATTAGTTACTTGACGTACCACATATGATTTTGGGGTAAGAGAAGCTATTTTAGCTAACCAACCTAGTTATTTTTCAAGATTCCATCAAGTCAATGGTTGAAAATACATTTCATTCACTTCACGATCAATTTCAATCACTTCATGGTCAAACTAAAAATTGAGCGAGGCAAATATGAAATTGAGTGAGTAAATTGAAAACTGAGCAAGACAAGGTATGAATTGAGTGAGGGAAGCTAGAAATTAAGCGAGGTAATAGAAATTGAGCGAGGTAATATAAGAGTTCAGTGAGGGAATCTAGAAATTGAGCGAGGCAACTAAAGATTTGATCGAGGAAAGCTAGAAATTGAGCGAGGGAACCTAGAAATTGAGCGAGGTTTAGGCTACGTTGAAATTGAACGAGGGAACCTCGATCAAATCCTAAGTTGCCTCGTTGAATTTCTACGTTGCATCGATCAATTGATAGGTTGTCTCGCTCAATTCCTAGGTTCCTTCGCTCAATTTATATATTGCCTCACTGGATTTCTAGCTTCTCTCGCACAATTCGTAGGCTGTCTCGCTCAATTCATATATTTTTCCAGATCATTTTATGGTATGAGACCAAAAATGAGATATATCCAGTTCTCAAGTGTACCACATTACAGGAAATAGTGTTGAATGAGCGTCAACCATTAGAAACCTTTAGGGGGCCCACTGTGATGTTTGTGAGAAATTCTCCTCGTGTAAGTTCATTCATAGGGTCAAAAAGACCTGGATGAAAAGGAAAAAAAATTTTATAATGATCCAAAACTTCTGTAACCCCTAAAAGGGTTTCAATGGTAGACGTTCAATTTCTCATTGCCTTTTACAGTGTGGTCCACTTGATAGTTAGATCTATCTTATTTTTCGTCTCAAGCCTTAATATGAGCTCGTAAAATATATGGACGGTTTGGATATAACACATACATCATGATGGGACCCACAAAAGTAACATAGCAAAAAAATTAAATTCAGTTTGCCCCGCTCAATTTTCAGTTTGCCCCGCTCAACTTCCAGTTTGCCCCGCTCAATTTCCAGTTTGCCCCGCTCAATTTCTAGTCTGCCCCGCTCAATTTCTAGTCTGCCCTACTCAATTTCGAGTTTGCCCCGCTCAATTTCCAGTTTGCCCCGTTCAATTTCCAGTTTACCCCGCTCAATCTCTAGTTTGCCCCGCTCGATTTCCAGTTTGTCCCGCTCAATTTCCAGTTTGCCCCGCTCAATTTTCAGTTTACCCCGCTCAATTTTGAGTTTGCCCTACTCAATTTCCAGTTTGCCCCGCTCAATTTCCAGTTTGCCCCGCTCAATTTTCAGTTTGCCCAGCTCAATTTCCAGTTTACCCCGCTCAATTTCTAGTTTAGGTTTAGGTTTAGGGATTTGAGTTTAGGTTATAGGTTTAGGTTTTGGGATTTGATAATGGGTTTGGGTTTAGGTTATAGGTTTTGGTTTCAATTTAGGTTATAGGTTTTGGGATTTGATAATAAGTTCCGGTTTAGGTTATAGGTTTTGGTTTTGGTTTAAGCTATAGGTTTTGATTTAGGTTTAGGTTATAGGTTTATGTTAAGGTTTAGGTTTGGGTTATAAGTTTTTGGATTTGAGAATGAATTCGGGTTTAAGTTATAGGTTTTGGTTTAGGTTATAGGTCTTGGGATTTGATAATGGGTTCTGGTTTAAGTTATAGGTTTAGGTTTTGGTTTAGGTTATAGGTTTTTATTTAGGTTTTGGTTTAGGTTTAGGTTATAGGTTTTGGTTTAGGTTATAGGTTTATGTTAAGGTTATAGGTTTATGTTAAGGTTTAGGTTTATGTTATAGGTTTTTGGATTTGAGAATGAGTTCGGGTTTAGGTTATAGGTTTTGGTTTTGGTTTAGGTTATAAGTAATAGGTTTAGGATGAGGTTTAGATTTAGGTTTATGTTATAGGTTTTGAGATTTGAGAATGGGTTCGGGTTTAGGTTATAGGTTTGGTATTGGTTTAGGTTATAGGTTTTGGTTAAGGTTATAGGTTATAGGTTTAGGTTTAGGTTTAGGTTAAGTTTAGGTTATAGGTTTTGGAATTTAATAATAGGTTCGGGTTTAGGTTATAGGTTCTGATTTTGGTTTAGGTTATAAGTTATAGGTTTAGGATAAGGTTTAGGTTTAGGTTTAGGTTATAAGTTTTGGGATTTGAGAATGGGTTTGGGTTTAGGTCATAGGTTTTGGTTTTAGTTTAGGTTATAGGTTTAAGTCAATTTCATGTTTGTCCCGCTCAATTTTCAGTTTGCCCCGCTCAATTTCTAGTTTGCCCCGCTTAAGTTTCAGTTTGCCCCGCTCAATTTTCAATTTGCCCCGCTCAATTTTCAATATACCCCGCTCAATTTCTAGTTTGCCCCGCTCAATTTTCAGTTTACCCCGCTCAATTTCTAGTTTGCCCCGCTCAATTGATAGTTTGCCCCGCTCAATTTTCAGTTTGCTTTGAGTGGGGCAAACTGAAAATTGAGCGGGGCAAACTAGAAATTGAGCGGGGCAAACTCGAAATTGAGCGGGGTAAACTGAAAATTAAGCGGGGCAAACTAGAAATTGAGCGGGGCAAACTCAAAATTGAGTGGGACAAACATGAAATTGGCCTAAACGTATAACCTAAACTAAAACCAAAACCTATGACCTAAACCCGAACCCATTCTTAAATCCCAAAACCTATAACCTAAACCTAAACATAAACCTTATCCTAAACCTATAACCAAAACCAAAACCAAAACCTATAACCTAAACCCGAACCCATTCTCGAATACCAAAACCTATAACCTATCCCTAAACCTTAACCTATAACCTAACCTAAACCTATACTTATAACTTAAAACTATTCCCAAATCCCAAAACCTATAACCTAAACCTAACCTTTTCCTAAACCTATAACTTAAACTCAATTTTCTAAAGTGAAACCTACACCTAATCCTAATCTCAACTCCCTAACATAAATGTAAACCTAAACTTAAAAACTCAAACTTAAACCCAATCCCGAACCTGAACCCGATTTTCTAAACCTAAACCATAACCCATTCTCAAATCCAAAAACCTATAACCTAAACCAACCAAAACCTATAACCTAAACCCGAACCCATTCTCAAATTCAAAAACCTATAACCTAAACTGAAACCTATAACCTAAACTTGAACCCATTCTCAAATCCAAAAACCTATAACCTTAACCTAAACCTATAACCTATAACATAAATCAAAATCAAAACCAAAACCTATAACTTACCCATTCTCAAATTTAAAAATTATATCGACGCAATTATAGCTACGGTTATAATCCGTAGCTAAAGTGTATCAAAAATTGTTATCCCTAAACCTAAACTTACACCCTAAACCTAAATTTTCAAATCCCTAAACCTAAACTTACACCCTAAACCTAAATTTTCAGTTTGCCCTGCTTAATTTTCAGTTTGTCCCGCTCATATATTGATGGTTTGGATATAAGACATACATCATGATGGGACCTACAAAAGCAAAAAAAAAAATATTTTGGTTTACCCCGCTCAATTTCTAGTTTGCCCCGCTCAATTTCCAGTTTGCCCCGCCAAACTGAAAATTGAGCGGGGCAAACTGAATTTATTTATTTTTTTGTTATGTTGCTTTTGTGCGAGGGAAGCTAGAAATTCATTGAGGCAATATATAAATTAAGCGAAGGAACCTAGGAATTGAGCGAGGCAACCTAGAAATTGAGCGAGGGAACTTAGAAATTGATCAAGGAAACCTAGGAATTGAGCGAGGTAACGTAGGAATTGAGATAGGAATCCTAGGATTTGAGCAAGGGAAGCTAGAAATTGAGCGTGGCAACCTAGGATTTGAGTAAATAACCTAGGATTTGAGCGAGGAAAGCTAGAAATTGAGCGAGGGAACCTAGAAATTGAGTGAGGGAACCTAGAAATTGAGTGAGGTAATGTAGGAATTCAGCAAGATAACCTAGGAATTGAGCGAGGGAAGCTAGAAATTGAGCGAGGCAACCTAGCATTTGAGCAAGGCAACCTAGGATTTGAGCGAGGAAAGCTAGAAATTGAGCGAGGGAACCTAGAAATTGAGTGAGGCAACCTAGAAATTGAGTGAGGCAACGTAGAAATTGATCGAGGAATCCTAGGATTTTAGCGAGGGAAGCTAGAAATTAAGCGAGGGAACCTATGATTTGAGCGATGCGACCTAGAAATTGAGCGAGGCAACGTAAGGATTGAGCGAAAGAAGCTAGGAATTGAGCGAGGTAACGTAAAAATTCAGCAAGAAATTCTAGTTATTGAGCAAGGGAACTAAGAAATTCAGTAAGGCAACCTAAGATTTGAGCGAGGCGAGGGAAGCTACAATTTTGCGAGGGAACCTATAAATTGAGCGAGGCAACCTACGAATTGAGCGAAGAAGCTAGAAATTGAGCGAAGCAACCTAGGATTTGAGCGAGGGAACATTGAAATTGTAGCGAGGCAACTTAGGAATTGAGCGAGGGAAGCTAGAAATTGAGTGAGGAAAGCTAAAAATTGAGCGAGGCAAGCGAGGCGACGTAGAAATTAGAGCGAGGATTGAGCAAGGGAACCTAGAAATTGAGCGAGGGAACCTACGAGTTGAGCAAGGCAACGGAAAAATTCAACGAGGCAATCCAAAAATTGAACAAGGGAAACATCAATTTGAGCGAGGCAAGCTTGAAATTGGGTGAGGCTAACATGAATTGGAATGAACTTTAAATGTAATTGACCTAGCCTAAAATTTTCTTTGTTGAATTTGACCAATCAGTTAATGAAATTGACCGAGATTTACATGAAATTCTCTTCGGTGAATTTGATCGAGCAATTAATGAAATTGACCGAGCGGTTCATAAAATTTTCAGTACGCACTTATAGTGCTGAGTTAACTAAGTTGGGCACACCCAGATCCATAGCTCAATTGGCAGACTGAGTAGAGATACCTCATATCAACACTTGAGGTCCTGGTATCGATTCCTAGCAGGGGTGGCTAACATGGAGTGTGTGTATTGACATGGGTGTGTACTAACAAGCTAACCTAAAAAAACTTTTTAAAAAAAATTAATAGTAAAATATTAAAAAAATTAAAAAATTAAAAATATTGAGTTAGGCCTACCTTGAATGTATGTGGACTATCCATGACGTTCATCCATTTTTCCATCTAAAGTAAGGGTTTCAGCCCAAAATGGTGGCATATTGAAATATCAAGTGGATCACACCACAGGAAACAGTGTTTCCACAGTGGAAACCTTTTTATGCCCCTACAATGATGTTTTACTTGTAATCCATCATGTCCATAGGATGATTTTCGCATGGATGAACCAAAAACCAAGATGGGAGCTTCATTCGGCATTTCAATGGCCCACAAAAAATTTACGCCGTTTAGGTAAATGTATATCATACCTGTCATGCGTACTGTCTTCCGTGGAGGGAACATTTTCAGAAAAAATGAGATAATGTTGATGAATAAAGAGGGTGGGATTAGTGGAGTACATCGAGTCAAACCGAGTCGAGTTGGCCTCAGCTCGACTCGGCTCGAACAGTGGCTAACCTCAGCTTGAACTCGGCTGATCTCGGTCCTCAGGCCTGATTGGCCAGCTCAGCTCAGTTCAATTAACAGCTCGGGCTGAGTTCGAGCTAAGATCGAACCGAGTTTGCTATTGAGGCATTTCCACAAACACCTTAATTGTAACTTCAAAATCCCACTGTTTTACCTACAAAGGCAATGATTTTATAGGTATTTTCTCAAACACCTTCTAAATAATAATAATAATAAAGAGAAAAAAAAGTATTTGTTCCATGTACATACCTTCCTTTCCACCTTACCACTAGTCAAACCTTCATTGCCACTAGCCACATGTTGTTCAGTCATTTTACCAAATAGTTGGTGAGCAACATTAATGACAAAGTAACAAAGTCACCGAACTAGTTCGATCCAAGTTTGATTCAAGCTAGATTTGATCTGAGTCGGGTTGAGCTGGCCGCTCGAACTCATTTTTGAGCTCAAAAAATCAATTCAACCTTGCTTGAACTCAACACCGAACTGAATCGAGCTTTTTTCAGATTGAGTAGAGCGAGCTAGCTCGATTCGTGTACACCCCTAGGTGGGATCCAGCTAGAGCGTGGTGCGATCCAAGCAACAGATGTAGCGGTGGAGTTTTCGTCTTTTTTAAAAAAAAAAATGGAGCGAGAGAAGGGAGGGAGAGGAAAAGCAACGCAGTAAAAAGGAAGGGTAGTTCCGGCCTCAAAGTCGCTGTCCGCACGTGCTAGTCTAAGTTGGTAACTTAAGTTTGTATTCCTCGATAAAAACCGCTGGGTAAAAGGTTTTGTCTACAGTGGTCATTTTCTCATCGGTTAATAGCGTCATGCGCGATAGCAGACGTAGTATTTGCTGACGCACATGATCCCATACATGTATAGACACTTTCCAATGATCCAAACCATTGATGCGGTGAGCTAAATCAAAACAATCTACAAGACCAAAGAATTTCAACCTTTTGATTTTAAAATTCTCTTGAATATGGATCGTCTCCTTGACCATCCATTTTGTGGGCCATGATTAAAGGGTTACGATCTTCCAATCTTAAAACGCTTTCCCCGTAACCACCATCACCTCTGCATCTCCTGACTTCAACGGTTTAGATCACCCAAGCATGGACCGAATGTACGGATCAATCGGCTTGTTGAGTAGTATAGCCGATGGTCCGCTAATTTGGACCGTTAGGCCAGTTGTCCCCGCCACCACGGAAACGCTGATTGCGCAGTGAAGGCCAAACGACGCAATAGCTTAGCGTGTGTTCTCTGTGGGGCCCACCGAGATGAATGTGTTTTATCCATGCCGTCCATCCGTTTTTTTAGTTCATTTTTTGGTATGGACCCAAAATTGAAGCGTATTCAAAGATTAAGGGGACCACACCTCAAGCAACAGGGGGAATCGAACGATTAACGTTGAAAATTTCTTAAGGTCAAAGAAGTTTTTATCGAGCTGATATTTGTGTTTTCCCATCACCAGATGGGCCCCAGGAAGGTTTTAACGGTAAACATCATTATTCCTACTATTTACTGTGGTGTGGTCCACTTGCCCTTTATACATGCTTCAATTTTTTACTCATGCTAAGAAATTAATGAGATGGAAAATTGAATAGACAGCATGAATGATGTAGATACATCACGGTGGGCCCCAAAGAGAATCTGCACCACTCTAGCACGGTGAGCTCCTGACTACACAACCCGGTCCAAGTAACCGCTTAAAAAAACCAGACAGGAAGTGTACTAGCTATCCAGACCGTTGATGTATTCTTCTTCTTATCCGTCCATTTCTATTCCAGAAAATGAAAGCCGAAGTCATCACAGAAATCATGGTCAAACCAATGGTCAAGATCACCACCCAACGAGCGCCCGCATGTAGAAACCTAAAAACCTGAGTATATTAACGTGCACATCCACAGTCAAAGGCAATGTAATTCCTGTCAGAAAGCAATGGTGTTTTCGTCATTACAACGAAAGAGCATCAATAATTCGGTCAATCAAACAACCGGAAGTGAAATCATCGTACACAATCTTGGCCATAAAAATACAAAATATATATATAATATAAACATAAAAATAAAATGATAATTTGTGATTTTCATTCTAGTAATAGTAAAGCTTATACGATTCTCCACTCTGCTTACATTTCAACCGTATTTCTTCTTTTCAACTACGCGTTTTCGCAGTAGAGAAATGTACGTCTTTTGCAACTCCAATACCTGTATTTCTGTCCGCGGTCGGAAGCCGCTCCTTGGAAAATATCACGATATATTGGTATTTATCGTTATCGTGGTGGCTTTTCTTTATGGGTGATATTATCTGCTGATCACGTGGAGGATTTTGTTCACGTGATCACCTCACATGTCTTCGTGATCCCAACCGTTCATTTATGACTGAATCTGGCGTCTTAACGAAGTATACATTAGTTGAGTTTTAACGGTTCTCCTTTAAATGGGTGCGTATTAGGTGTTACCCTTAACGTAGGGCCCACCTTTTTGATGCATATCCACTCCGTCCATCCATTTTTTCAGCCCATTTTAGGATGCGATGCAAAACGTTAAGCATATCCATGCCTCAAGTGGACCACACCACAAGAAATAATGATGATTGAATGCTCGCGGTTAAAAACTTTCAAAGGTCCATGGTAATTAGATCTATTATGATTATTTGTCATCCAGCCTGTTCGTAAAACCAACTAAAACTACACAAAAGGAAAATAGAAAAATTATCCCAGTCCAAAACTTTTATTGCATAGGAAAAGCTTTTAATGATCATTCACCGATATTCCAGGGGTGTGGTCTGTATGGATTTGGATGTTCTTGAGTTTTGAGATAACATCCTTAAATCAGCTGTAAAACCAGATGAGTGGCATGGATGTAAAAGAAATTTATCAATGTGGGCCCCACACAGTAATCGTGTAAGGATAACACCCACAAAGGTATTATAACCTGGGTAACGACTCTTGTGCTCTCCATTTATAGACCTGTCATGAGGAATTATTTGATCCTCGCACAAGAAACAAACATTGGATTGGTTTTCTCTTTGTATGAGTGGGACATAGTGCTTCCTTGATCTAGGCCGTTGCTATTTTAATCCTACCATCAGCGCTATTTACACAAAGAAAGGTAGAGTACGGAAGAAAGATTGTGGAGATTCAAAACACATTTCCGTAGAATATGTGTCATGCTAAAAAGACAAGAATGCTAGGAGACACATGCACAACTAAAACCTTACAGACGTGATCTTTTCAATCACACATGGCAAGCAATTATAAGGATACACATATGCAAGACACTAAGGGAGCATGCATAATTCAACACAAGATAAAGACAGTAAAATCTAATGACATATGGTCGAATTTAATTCGTCACATATAACTGTAGACTTCTAAACCTAAAAACTAAATGACCGTACACAAGGCCATTGCTTCACTCAGGCATATGAAAGCATCACAAAATGAAGAGCTCTTGGTCCTCACCAATCCAAACACAAGAAGCTCTTTTTAACTCGGCACTACCTAGCCTCACATAAATGTTTGTACTTGTTGTGCCTGGTTTAGTCTTTTCACTTTTGTCGAGCACTATACCACAGTAAACTCATATTGATTAGTATAGTTTAGCTTATTTTTTCATCTTTATTCAGTATATCATTGCAATAAGTTAAATTTAGTTTAGTTAAATATCCATGACCCAGTCATCGGATCCTCAAATCCCTTAGTCTTTACATAGCAATTCTTCGGTCATATCTTGCTGACCAAACTACAATCATCTCACGACCGCTCAAATCCAAAAGATTGTCCATTGTCCATACTTTCTTGCCCACTAAAACCATCATCGGTAACTTATTTTGCTTTCATTTTACATTTGTTTGCTTATTGTAATACATCTACATTTAGATTAATAAAATCAAAACTTGACATTTGTTTTCCTGTTTTCTTTGTTTATGTTATTTTTGTCGACAAATGCAACTGAGTCATCATCGTTGCGATAAAAAACCATTGTCTTTAAAGCAACAAGAACTCATCTAAAGGACTAACTCTCCAATTCATAAATTGCTTGATTTCCTTGTTAATTGGTGGCTGAATAGTCAAGCCAATCTTCATATATCTAGTCTTAAACCAATTATTTCTGTCATGTCCCCAAAATTCATGGGTCTAGTACGTAATTGATCCTCAATATCTTGGGAGTGAACTCAAAATGTAGGAGCATAGTTTTTGTCACAATTAACTGATATTCAAAATATTAGTAGAGAAATAAATAAAAACGTATCATTAATTCAGAGTCTAATAGTATATAAATAGAAATATGTCCAAATCAAACTTTATAGTCATCCAAACATAAGTGTGGGAGTCCACACAGCTGAGGACTCAAATAGACATTTCCAAGAATACATAAATCAGAAGGTCAAATGTGTTTGCCCATCACTCCAATAACAACATTGCGGTGAAGCATATCTTGGTCTATGCTAGCACATCCAAGACCTAAAAGTACGAGACCCTATCTACAAAGTCCAGGTATGCCTCATCTAACGTATTAGCCTCAATGATACCTACATTAATAACATCGTTTGATTGGTGTTTTAAAACACCATCTCAGGTATGAATGAGTGATCAACTCAGTTGTTCTATTTTCCTAAGTTACATATGTTATCAACATAATCAAGCACATTTAGTGATAACATAACAAAATAAACAATTTTAAGTAGTTTATTAAATGCATGGATGGTATGATATGTGAATGCATGGCTTAGGAATAACAACAACTTTAATATTTCTCATCACCATAGTCATTTAGGGTTTGCTAAACTAGGATACATTTATTATATCACAAGTCTCTAATTGGATCACGTGGCTCATTGCGGCACGTAATGGCTCCTCACCAGTGCCCCTTAATCTAATTTAGGGTTCATCACCCAAGTGCCCAATTCAATTAAAATTGTAACAGTAAGGGCTCTTCACCCCAAGGACAATTACAAAAGGTAAGGGCTCATCAGCCAATACAAAATCAACGTGAAATAGGCTTGTCACCTGATTCTTATAACAGCATGGTAGACTTATCACTAATATTACCAACAATTATCTATCCTATTGTTATATGGTGAGTCACCTCCATTGGTGGTAATTGGTCACTACGGTGAGGTTCGTCATCCCAGCATAGGCCAACAATTCGGACATAGTGTCCCATATCACATGTTCAGTTTATGAATTTTTATAGGATCATAACACAGTAATGGTTATGAATAGATTTATATCAAATGGTAAATATGGTATCCTAAATTTTAATAAGGTGTGATTCAACAAAAAGCATATACTCGATTATTTATGCGTTAGACTGATCTGATCGACTTACAGAGAACCTCAACAAAACTGGCATTGGATGTAAAGCATATTGCGTAGTTTCAACTGTTGTTGGTCATTCGTGTTTACCCTTAGTCAATCAAACAAGCCTGGGGTGTCCGACCTGATGTGGTCCACCCTGTTCACTTAAACAATTTACAAAGCTTGATCCACAAGAAGGATAATTCAAAACATGAAATACATATGAAGCGAATTTATACCACAATAGGGTATATCAATCATATATACATACAAATCAATACAATCACGTTAATATTCAATAACTTATCTCACACATTGACAAGTTCTAAAATCAAAAATTTTATTTATTCAGGCATTTCATCGAGCATATTATCAACCAAGCAAATAATGTTAAGGTTACCATAACAAAGTAAATCTAGCAATCGTATCATTTGAAATCCCAATAATAATAAGGATTCATTATCTATGACTATAAAGGGTTAATAAAAGAAAGACGTATAAGAAATGATTGCACCTTAGTAGAGTTTCACTTGATTTAATCATGCTTAGGGTTAGGATTTCGTGGAAACACCAATTCCTACACCAAATGGAAGAAACTAAGTAGCATTCATGGAATTTATCACTAAAGAGGTTAAATAGAAAGGTAATATGTATTTCTTACCTCTGATCGTAAGTAAAGGGAAGATTCAGCAGAGGCTTCGGTAGTAGCTACGGTTCGATCGAAGGAAATTGGTAAGGAATTCACCAATCTCTCTCTCTATCTCTCTCTCTCTCTCTCTCTCTCTCTCTCTCTCTCACCACAACTAGGGCAATTCGTATGGAGTGAAAGGACTACCCAAAATTAGATTTTTATAGTGCCAGAAATGGTCGATTGACACTAATGGCTAGGTACTTAATATTATAATCCTATGGAAGGTTATTTCTAGCTGTTGGGGTTCACTAGGAGATGTACGGATCAATATACATCATATAATAATTGTCCCTAGTGATGATCTACGTATGGTTATAATCGCCTCGCAATTCAAACGGGTCAATCAACAAATGTGATTCGAAGTTACTTTGACAGTTACCGATCATCGATCCTGGTCGCGGCTATAGGGATAGTTGTAGGATATTAATTTAGGTTAGTATCCTCAATCTGGTCGAGATCTAATGGTCTAAAAACCACTACTTCAGCAAAATTTAGATGAAGACAATTAGCTTAAGTTTCTGTTTATTTTTAAGAAAGCTCACACATCCCATGCAATTACTTGTGTGTCTAAGTTGAACAATTCAGAGCGCAGTCTTAGTTGTCTATTCTTTGATGGACATCAAGCCCTTCAAGACGAATATCTTTCTATAGTTTTGAGTCTGATAACCCACTAACGAGGGGCGTAAGGCTTATTTGGTTAATATAGGCATTTTTAGAATAAATTGGACAACAAAATTTCTCAGACGCGATAAGTAGGGTTTGCATTAACTGAGTTCATGGAGTGAGCTTTTCATAATTAACAAGAATGATGATTCGATACTAATCACCCAAAATTATTGATTTTTAGTCTAAAAGGATAATGCGATCAATTTGATTTATGTTCATGAGATAATCAAGATCTGATCCATACTTGTCTTAATTTTAAATAGATCTTTATTAAGCTACGGTTATTCTGATTTATCAATGGTGGATCACTTAGATCTCAGTCCTTAGATCATAAGGTTAGGCTCAAGATTTTGGTGATCAGACATATTCGTTAGCTTCATACGGTTAATTAATCAAATTTATGTGATTATTTACTAGTAACAGCCACGTATAGGCTAGAATAGAGTATTAAAGATCACTAAATAATAAAATAAAATAATTATAGCTAAAATTTTTTTAAAGATTTTTGGATTCCAAGTTAGCAAAAATTCGAGACGTTACAATTTTGACACTTGGGGTCAAAAGGCATTCAATTCGATTCAAGTTGAATACGACCCTAACATGCCTGACACATATATACTCACCCACACATAATTGAAATCGGGTCATTGAATATACGTGTGATCGCTCGTCCAAATTGAACATCAATTTGTGCTCCACTTCGAAATTAAACAATCTTGGTGAATGATCATATATGGATTATTTTCTAGGATTTGTCCCATTGCTACATTCTCATCAAGGCAACCATCCAAATTAGTGAATCACGAATCCCACTTCCAAGAACGAACACCCAAGCATATGTCGCAAATATTTGACTCATGGATCATATAATTCCCCTCACCTATTCAAAATTGAGTTGATTTTAAGTCGATGGGGACTTGAGATCTAGAGTGCATTACCACCCACTAGGCCCCACATTCTACAATAGTATAAGGATTTGAACCATCAATGTTCTCTTTACTATCACTAATTAGCTATTAGTTTATAACAACGCTTACATATGATCTCGAACACGTATTCAATAGCAATTCCTACACTACCAAAGCCGATACTAGTTAGTGCTCTATAAGCCTACCATGAAATATGTGTTTTATCCACACCATTGTTATGAAAACAGTGGTGATTTAGATAACATTAGTGATTAAATGCCCTTATTAAAAACTTCTTCAGCACAAAAGTTTTAGATTTAGATAATACTTATGTTTTCCATTCATCTTAGTTTGTATGACTCAAGTTGGATGGCAAATAAACATGATTGAAATTACATGAATTATTTAACATGATACTACGCTATGCAAAAGCTTGTGGAGCTTAGAATTATTGCTAGGTCATAAGGAGGGGAGGGGAATGAATAGTACTACATAAAAATTTTTTACCTAACTAAAACGATCTACCAATTTAAACAAATAAGGCATAATGGTCCATGCCCATGTCAGTGAAGGTCCTATACAAGAACCTTTTTGAGTTTGGGGTACAAAATATATACTCAATCCTACATAAGGAAAGAGTATATGATAGACTCTAAATTAAACTCTTACAAGTTTAGATTGAGCCCCGTTGATGTACCTTTGTAGAGATGCTTCTTCAATCTTGAATCCACTTCTTTTGTGCTCCCTGAATCTTCGAAATCAATTTTCTTCTGCTTCCTTGAATCGACTACCAATAACAATCTTCTTATTGAGATGCTAAGGTAATACGAGAGAGGTTGAATCTCCTACAACTAATGATCTTAATTAGTTTCAATTGAGGATTCACTTAAATGGGTATTTTAAAGGATATAAATAAGGATTTACCTATAGGTTTAGTGTATAATCTCTATAAAATGAAAGAGTTTAAGAACACTTTTATAATGGAGCTTGGAATGCTCATTAGAGTAACTAATCACAAGAAAGGGGACATAATCTCTTTAGTTTGGAGTCTAGGAGAGGGATAAAAAGTGAGGAATCACCTAGGATCTAATTCTAATAAAAAACTATAAATAAGCCCAAGGTCTGAATGCCTTAGAAAAATATTTGCTACAATTATAAAATGGAAAAATAACGGCTCTATCGATAGGATCGAGCAGGCCTTCGATAAGTTTGAAGAACTCTCGATTTGTGCAATTTTGTTATTAGACTATTTATATCTATCTTCAATTAAATTGAGGGGGATCTTCGATATTGTCGAGTCTTATCGACGGCCTGTCGATAAGATCGAGATCTACTTGAAAAAGCCAAGAGTTCTGTTATTTTTGGGTAATTGATTTATAATAATTATGAACCTCTAAAGCTTATCTTAACATGATCAAATTAAGGTTATAAAGCCATAGGATAATCAAACAAAGGTTTACCCATATGACAATGAATCATATAAAGGCTAAGGTTATATTGAATCTGAAGTCATTCAAGGTTGGAATCATCAAGGCATCTCAATTTTTTTATAATATTTTATATCTTCACATATCTTCAATCCTCAACTTTTAAAAAATCAACCAACTCATTGACACACTGACCTACTTGACTAACAAACAAGTACACTAATGATAATATGTTTTGCTTTCATCTAAGTTTGCACGATCTTATTATATACGTTGGATGGTAAATACACATTATGGTATGCCTAATAAGTTTTCGGACATGGACTAAGCATTACCTTGATTGACTCTAGCCACATCCTATCATGATGCACCTGTTCATAGACACCACCTATCCCTTTTTTCTCAGGCATGAGCCCCTAAATAAGCCGATCCAACGCGCAGCTTAGACCACACAATTAAATCACTCTTGTATTAATACTTTGTTCCCAAAGCTTACCGTTTGATGTGGTTTACTTGAGCATCTGATCTATCTCACTTTTGGCTCATATCTTGAAATACAAGAGGAAAGGGATGGACAACGTCGCCCCTCCACACAAGGACGCAATCCGCCTCCTAACTTTTCAGCGGCTGGCATTCATCAATGCCGAATATGAGTAAGATGATCTCAACCTCAGATTCTTCTTATCGAATGCAAGCCATTGAAAATCTTATTCCCATTGTTCTAAATTCATCCAAAGATACTGATGATTGAAATCTACGGTGGTTCTTATATCATATAATCCATAGTATAGACGGTTCCGATCATCTGACCACTGAGCATATGTGGTCCAATGAGCAGCTAGTGAGAGCCGCGACAGAGTAAAAAAGAACAATTTACCATCTCACCTGAAGATAAAATCGCCGATAAATTGCCGACAAACGGCAATTCCTGGCAACCTCCTACGCCCTACCTATGATTTTCCCATACATGCGTTTTCTGCGGTCGCACTTCGTCGCGACCGGATAAGGTACCCATCCCTGACAACCCCACCATCAAATCCAACGGCCAAAAAATACTCCACCCTACACGTGTCGCTTTCTCATCCATCCATCTCACACAGTACCAACCCAGCTACCTTAACTCCAGTTAAAGTTAAACCAAACCCTCTCTCACTCCCAATAAAACCTTATCCCTTCCATTCTCACTCCCTCTCTCTCTCTCTCTCTCTCATACATCACATTTCTCCTGTGTAGCTCCTTCCATGTCTCTCCAGATCTAATCTCAGCTGTACATATACCATCACAAACCCCATCCCGACCATCCAATGGCCTTGATCTTCCCAGAAGAAGTCCTTGAGCACATCTTTTCCTTCATCGTCTCCGACAAGGATCGGAACGCCGTCTCCCTCGTCTGCAAGTCTTGGTACCAGATCGAGCGGTGCTGCCGGCATCGGATCTTCATCGGCAACTGCTACGCTGCCAGCCCTAGGATCTTGATCCGACGGTTCCCAGTGATCCGCTCCGTTTCCTTGAAAGGGAAGCCGCATTTCGCGGACTTCAACCTGGTGCCGTACGATTGGGGAGGGAGTGTGGGCCCATGGATAGAGGCCATGGCAGAGGCCTACCCCTGTCTGGAGGAGCTGAGGCTGAAACGGATGGTCGTGACTGACGATAACTTGGAATTGCTTTCTCGCGCCTTCAAGAATTTTAGGGTTTTGGTTTTGGTCTCCTGCGAGGGTTTCAGCACCAACGGTCTTGCCGCTGTCGCCGCCAATTGCAGGTTTTTTCTTCTTCTTTTTTATTTTTTATTTTTTATTTTTTGAATTTCTACTCCGTTTCTGGCAGTCGTTTTTTTTTTCTCTCGAAATGAGTTGAAGTTATCAGTTTTGTGGGGGTGATTGTTAAATATTGAGAGGTTTGGAATTTGGATGGGTAATTAAAATTTTATATATATATATATATATATATATATATATATATATATATATATATATATTCCTTGTGTATTTTTTTTCCCTGGAAAAATGGCATTTATACCCTCAGTTTTTTTTTTTTTTAATGGATAGAGCCCATTTAGGTACATTGTAATGATTGATGGGTAGTTTATTGGAAGAGTAAAAGGGGTGACTTGGAATGATGAATATTTGTGGTTTTGGAATTTGTATGGGGTAATTTGAAATTTTGGATTTTTTTTTTTGGTTTTTCATCGCTATATTCTTTGATTGTATTTTATTTTTCCTTGTGAAATGATATTTGTGGTCCCTGCTTTTGATAGTTCAGACCCCTATGTTGGTACATTGTAGTGTGGCGTGCAGTTTATCAGAAGAGGAAAGTGACTGTCTTATAATTTTTATTTTTTTTTAAAAAAGGGTGTATAAATGGAATCTCCTTTTTTTTCTTTTTGGGTTTTGTTTGGTTTTTAAAGATTTGGGATTTGGATGAGTGATGTAGAAATATAGCTTTCTATTTTTTGGATTTATCGATATTTTAGGGTTTGGGGCTCCTTTCCCCTTCTTTTGTACTCTTTCTATTCATTTTTTTCTGGTTTTCTTAGATTTTGATTTTATTTTTTTATTTTGGTATTAATGCTTTCATTATTTTGGGTTTAATTTGAGGTGGAAATCTAACTGTGCATCATGTACAATGCCTATTAATATATGCTTCCACCAAAGATTTGACAGGATGTCCAATGGTTTACTGATCTGGACCGTTCATTTTAGTAAGCCATCCATGGGTGAAACATGGCCTGAAAATCCCACCTAGTGGATAATCTTAACTGTTGGATTGGTGACAAGCAAATGAACGGTTAGACATAAGCAACAGTTCACATTCAATGCAAATGTCTCCACATGAAACCATTAGAATTGTCAGATCCATGCAATTTTTGGGCCACAACCCATCAATGGTGTAGCCTCTAGATGAATATTTCTATCAGCTCAATGTTGTGGTTGCTAAGTTTTTTTCTTGTGGGGGCACCTGGTAATTAGGATTTTGCAGAGTGTGTAGGTTAGATAATCTGTTATTTGATATTGAGAGATGGGGATTCAGATGACAAATGTGAAGAATGTTTTTTTTTTTTTTTTTTTTTTTGGGGGGGGGGGGGCGTTATTCAATATTAATGCATTTGGAAATTGGATGGCTGCTGTGGCAGGAAATGGCAGTGGATTGTAGTTTGGTTGTTTTTTATGGTTCTTTTGTTTTGTTTTTTTTATTTTTTATTTTTTTTTACATTCATGGTTTCCAGCAGATGGAAATGCTTATTACGTTTCTTTGGAGGGTTTTCTCTCCTCTTGTTGGGTAGGCTGAATTGATACTCTCATGTGTGAAGGTGTGGTTTATTTGCTTTTTTTTTTCTTTTTTTTTCTTTTTTTGTTTTTTTTTCTTTTTTTGTTTTTGTTTTCTATTTCATTTGGGGTTTGTGTGATGTTGTTGTAAAGTGGAAAATCTAGTCATGCCAGTTTGGTTGCTTCTGCTTTTTGGTTTTGTTCTGTTTTGTTTGCTTTTCCTTCTTTTTACTGTAATTGATTTGGGGTTCTTTTGGATGGTTGCTGCTTGGATAATCTGGGTTCTTTTGGATTCTTTTTGCATCTACTATGGATTCCTTTCAGATTCCTTTTTTAGTGGTTTTCTTTAAACATTATTAAATTGAAATGGTTTCTTTTACTTCATTTTTTAGGATTATTTGATGTTTTACTTTGTGTTTATTTATACAAATTTCTTGTGATTGGTGGAAAGGTTTAAGGTCGGAAAAGCTGCTTTTAGGTTTTTAATTTCTAAATACGTGGTTTTGATCTTTATGGATATTGTGATTTAGATCGTTTTTTTGGTTGGTAAAACTTCATTTTTGTGCGTATCTGTTTTAATAATATCATTGTTAATATTGTAGATGAAATTTGCTAAGGTTGCATTTAGTTGCACCAAATATCATGATATTTCATTATTGATCAGTCTAAGTGGGTTCAAAATTTCATGATATCTCAAGAAATTTGATGCAACCAAAATGCCTAAAAAACCTGATTAAGTAATGTTCTTGATGCATCTCCTTGTGGAATTTGTCTACATGTTTCCATTTTGCCAGAATTTGTTGGAAATCTCAAATCAACGCATTTTGTTTCATCGTGATTAGATGGACATTAGTTTAAGTAAATTCCTGTTCAGAAAATTCTGTTTCTGAATGTAGTTTCATGGTCGGAGCGCTCTTTCAATTTCTTAGCATCATCAAAATCAATTGAAATCAGTTCCTTTTTTAGCATTTAATCTCATGTTACTACACTTGGATTTTTGAGTTGCCGTTTTTTAATGCAGGAACCTGAGGGAGCTCGATCTACAAGAGAATGATGTGGAGGATTGGAGCGGACACTGGCTCAGTCAATTCCCCGAGTCGTGCACATCACTGGTGTCCCTCAACATTGCCTGCCTGGAAGGGGAGGTGAACTTCTCCGTTCTGGAGCGCCTGGTGGCAAGGTGCCCCAATCTCAAGACCCTCAGGCTCAACCATGCTGTGCCCCTCGACAAGCTGGCCAACCTACTTCGACGGGCCCCGCAGCTGGTCGATTTGGGCACTGGTGCCTTCTCTGCAGAACCTCGACCGGAGCTCTACTCGAAGCTGGCAAGTGCCTTCGAGGGATGCAAGCAGCTAAAGAGCCTGTCTGGGTTCTGGTCGGTGGTCCCCACTTATCTTCCAGCCATCTATTCTATCTGTGCAGGGATCACATCGTTGAATTTGAGCTATGCCACTATACAAGGCCCTGATCTCATCAAGCTTGTTAGTCAGTGCCGAAGTCTACAGCGCTTATGGGTATGTATCCCTTTTCAATTCTATGAACCCCTAGTCTCTACCACCATATTACACCAGCCAATTTAAAAAAGATAGTAGCATTAGAGAAATATGGATCTTGTTTGCTTGCTTTGTTTAGTGATTTTTCATGAGTTTGACAATGAGAATCTTGTTTTTCTGCACTTTTTTTTTTTGTTGTCTTTTTTGTTCTCCTCTTGCATGAATTTTCACGGGTTTGGCAGCATGGATTCCATTTTTTCACTCATTGAAGAGGATCAAACGATTTTTCTTAAAGGGCCTCAAACAAACCCTCATCTTTCGTTCTTGTTTTTTGAGTGGATCTGTATAGAGAGATTCGTGACCATGGTGGGTTCCGGGGCACTAGCTTGGACTGATTTGTTGGTTCATGGAAACAAAACCAAAGAAACAGAAATCTGAGAGGAACTGCCAGCTCTGAGCTGGTGCTGCAAGGGGCCCTACTGTTTGCGAGTGTCTTTGTACTCTGGAATGTTCATTGGAAGCCATCCCTGACCCAAGTGCTGAAGTTCCTTACGTGATCCTTGTTGTGAAACTCACACATGCCATTAGTTCATTCACTCAAAGAACCAACCTGCTGTAGGTGCTGGATTACATCGAAGACAACGGCTTAGATGTTGTGGCTGCATCGTGCAAGGACTTGCAGGAGCTCCGAGTTTTCCCATCAGATCCATATGGTGGTGCTGGGCAGCCAGTCTCACTTACAGAGCAGGGCCTTGTTGCTGTCTCTGCTGGCTGCCCCGTGCTCAACTCTGTCCTCTACTTCTGCCGCCAGATGTCCAACGCTGCCCTTCTCACTGTTGCTCGCAACCGCCCCAACCTGACCCGTTTCCGCCTCTGCATCATTGAGCCCCAGACACCCGACTATCTCACCGAACAGCCACTCGACATTGGCTTTGGTGCCATCGTCAAGTCCTGCAAGGACCTCCGGCGCCTCTCCCTGTCCGGCCTCCTCACTGATCGCGTATTCGAGTACATTGGGGTCCATGCCAAGCAACTTGAGATGCTATCAGTGGCGTTTGCTGGGGAGAGTGACCTGGGCCTCCACCACGTGCTGTCTGGGTGTAAGAGCCTCCGGAAGCTGGAGATTAGGGACTGCCCCTTTGGTGACAAGGCCCTCATAGACAACGCCGCGAAGTTTGAGACAATGCGATCCCTTTGGATGTCATCATGCTCTGTGAGCTTTGGGGCGTGCAAGCTGTTGGCGGAAAAGATGCCCCGTCTCAATGTCGAGGTCATCGATGAGAGAGGACGGCCCGACTCACGGCCTGAGAGCTGCCCCGTTGAGAAGATCTACATCTACAGGACAGTTGCAGGGCCCAGGTCCGACATGCCGGACTTTGTTTGGACCATGTAGCACATGGCACACCTGCAAAATGGGCAGAGGCAGGTACGGGCTCTATTTTTCGATTTCTCATTTATCTTTAATTTTCCAAAAGATAATCCTAATGCAGTGACGATTAACGGATTGATTGGGCCTGATGGGAATCATTAGAATGCGCTTTTGAAATGCAATTGCTTTTTATCGCGTGGTGGGACAGGACGGGGGCATGGATTGGTAGTTAATAAAGAAATGAGATGCGTCGGATTCGAAGATTTGTGGCAGAGATAGAGAGAGATTAGTAGAGAGAGATCAGTTTGTTAGCACTGGATTCATGTATATTGGACTCTGATATGCGGATTTTCCCTTTTCTTCTCTAGTAATTTATATGTATTTGTAACGTTGCCCCCCTTTTTATGAATTTGAAATTGTTAGTGAAATATGAAATTAGCTTTTTGGGTTATATTAGTATTCCCATTGGTGGAATGTTGGGACCATGGGCCCCACCACCAATCACATGGGTGATGGTGGGTGGGTCCCTCCACTTTTCCAACGAATGGGAACTCTGCACGAATGCGTGTGTGGGTCCATCTCACTTTCCACAAATGGCAACTCTGCAAAGCATAACCAGTGAAATGATGACTGTAATCATAGTTACATTGAATGCTGCATGTGTACATCATTGCTTCAGACCCGCTTCTTCTGCAGCCGTGTAGAAAAGAGTTTATTCTGTCACACTTCTCATGTGGGGCCCACGTTATCTTTGTTTGGAATCTAATCCGTCCATTAGGAATGATGTCCCACCCAAAGTGGATCCAACCATCAGGTGAATTTTGGAGGTTTTGTGGCTGGCTTGCCTGATTTTTGTGGAAGTGGTTGGGTTTATTTTATGCTGTGGGGCCCAGTTAAGGCAGGTGAATGTCTTTTACACGTGGGTGAATAGTTTTTACGTAGGCAGGTAAATGACTTTTTACAGGCTTTGCAACGCTGCAGAGGAACCGTCCTCTTGTTGCTCTTGCATTAATGTATACTCATGTGGCATTGATTGATCCGTTGGATGATCTTGATCATTGAAACTAATCTGATTTACCATTTTAGTTACTGTAAATACGTGGCAATGTCTGCACTGTAGATGTATTATGACATGGGACGACTCGCATCTGACTCGGATGAGTCGGCAGTCCATGACCGGACGATTGATGGGCGTCTAATCTAGCCGGTAAACAGCTTAACATGAATGGGGATTCTTTTGTGGGTCCCATTATTTGGACGTGGATTGCCTACTGAGCCTGCCGGTAGCAAGTCACTACTGGTTGGTGCTGTGGGCCTCACCATGATGATGTATGTATTCTAAGTCATTTCATGGCATGACATGAGCTTATATCCAAATCTCAGGTGGACCACACCACTGGAAATTGTGGTGATTGAATTCCCATCATTAAAAACTTATTGGTGCTACACAAGTTTTGGATCAAAATGAAATTTGTGTTTTCCCTTCACCCCGTCTCTGCGACCTAATCAATGGGTTTGATGGCAAATAAACATTACAGTGGACGTTAGGAAGATTTTACTGGCGGTCGTTTAATCACCACTATTTACCTACTAAATGGTCCACCTGGGATTTGGGTCTACCTCATTCTTGGGCTCATTCTCTAAAATGATATGAGAAAATAGATGGACCGCGTGGATAAAATACATACATCATGGTGGGGTCCACGTTACTGATACCACCGATAGTCAATCTGGCGTCCTTGTGATTTGAAGCATTTGACACGTGTTAGTAGAGGAACATTAAAGAGACAATGAGCATCCTAAATTAGCATTAATGCAGGGAGCAAAAAGGTAATTAATGATGTGGAAGAGACAATTAATGCATGAAACTAGGGTTCTTAAAAAGAAAAGAAAATTAAATAATCTATCTTTAATGATGTGAAAGAGGCCGTTGTACACGTGCATACACTGCCATCATTATGTATGTATGTGATTGGCTAAAATGTAGTAGATCATTTTTACCATCTCCTTCAAATGGTCAACCTAGGCAGGCAGGATAAACCAACGGAGGTGGGTCATTTTATACTCTGTCACCTCTCATGCTTGATGCTCAGTCCGCTCAGAACTTGCACTCGTGGCATACTCATATTTGGATTGCCATGTGGGACCCACTGTAGTTAACTAATAATCAGATTGGATGATAGTCCATTTGTAAACTCCGTTGGCTGCTTTTCATCTCAACCAATCGAGACTAGTCAGAGCACTGTTGTTTTTTTTTTTTTTAATGGTCCATGTAAAGTGGGGCCCACTACTTGGACTATTTAATTTTAGTTCATTTTTATGACACGTGTACAATTTCTGACAGGTGGGCCCTAGTTCTCAGATCCAGGCGATTTTCCTTGTGCCCGGCAATGATGTGCAGCTATCCAAACCATCCAAGGTCCCACTGTAGATGAAATATATCTCTAAAATAGCACTGATCAACCAATCCTGACCATCCAATTAATGGTTATCGAATGAATGGTTAATATTATCTTTTGAGCGTAATTTTTTCGGTTCTGCTATAGCCACAGTTGACTGGATGACGGTTAGGAAGCTGGATATATCAATTGTCCAATCTCAACTGAGAAAGGTTCTAAATCCTAATTTTGGAGCCGTCCACCGGGCTTCAATATCCCGTGCCGTACACGTGGCACGTGATCCTGACAAATCATTCTGCAATTGATCGGCCATGGATGTCCTTGTACTAATTATCAAATAAAGATATTTGCTTTGATTGGATTATCCTCACCGTCTAATAAACTTGCGTTTTCTCAATGGATGTGGACCGTAAATGAGTTGTCTTTTGGTGTCCATTTCTATAGCACTGATCAGAGGGTCAGGATTTTGCTGATAGTATGATTTTTGAACTATGGCTAACTCACCTTAGTTTGACCTACGGAATAGACGGTATCCATTTAGTCCATGTAAGCCACGTCTGCAAGTATTGAACGCCCAATATTAAAACCTTTATGGGGCCACAGAACTTTTGGATCGAGCTGGAACGAATAACCTATGAACGGTTTGGATAGCATATACGTCATGGTGGGCCGGAGGAAGTTTTCAACGGTCAAGACTCTTTCCTGGAGTGTATGGCCACTTGAGTTTTGATTATAGCTCATTTTGGGATCATGTTCTAACATGATCCGGTGAGACTGATGGATGGAGTGGATGTCACACGGAAATCATGGTGGGACCCACATAGCTTCATCTTACAGGGACTTCTGGTAGGCTGTGGGATTCGGTCAGCGAGCAAAGTAACCAATGTGAGGTAAAGAGGAGCGGAGCCACGTGTATGTTGATCAGACCGGTCAGGGAATTCGGGGCACCTTTGTACTGTTCAGGTACTCATTTAAAAATCGGATCCGCCATGGTGAGACCATTACCCAAAAACCACAGGTTCGTACAAACCTACTCACAAAAGAAAATGGACGGTCGAAACCGAAAATAACCACTTGTTCACATTCAACAAGCAAACGTACATTGATTGCTTGGTTACAGCGGTGTATTTTTTGGCTTTTGATATCGACGTGGCCCCACCTCTTGACCCGTTCTTTTCATACTTCACATGGCCCAAGACCCAATGGCACACCATTTTTCCGGTGCTACCGAGGTGTACCCGTCTTCTCTCTGCGTCATTGGCTACATGGAAAAGACAAAAGTGATAGTTTACCACCAACTACTAACAGAGAGATAATATGATGCTCCGACAGCGTATGACTCTCAATACGCATGCATTTAGAGATTTTACTCGTGGAATACATCACCTCATACTAAATCTAATAAACTGTGGAACAATCCTAGCCTTTCATTCGTGGACAGTCAATCTTGATATTGTAACCGTTGGCTCTTTTTTTTTTTAGCTGCCGACAGCTTTCTTTGTGCTCTACCATCTCCTCCATCGATTGTATCTGTTAAAATCCTTACATGTTGGCTTAGTCGCCGTCGGATGTAATGTGATCACGTCGAGTGTAAACACTCACTAAATAAGTTACAATGCCTCATCAATCAAACACCATGGTATGCATCCAATGCGATCCAGACCGTCCAAATAGGGGTGGCCTATTCTGTGTTGTCAGAGAAGCACACTAATCCAAAGATCTTAACCATCCAATTTCATCATGACATGGACACCTAAAATTTAATGGTCATCAATCGAACTTTAACGACCAAGATAAGGTGTACCAAAATTTGGAAGGTGGATATTCTAAGTAGATGTACAGAAATGTACGGTGGATGAAACATCCAAGCCTAAAAGATGGTGGTCCTATCAAGAAGTGTAGTCGGAGCATGAATGCCTCGACTGTTGTGTTGTCATCTCTTTTTCTTCAGCCTTTCTCACGTCCACAACTTTCTTTTTTCTCTTTTATTAAGTCTCTATACATAGAGAGAGAAAGGTAAGGTGGAAAAGATCCCATGCAATCAATGAAGTCCTATGGCCGCTCTCAGCCCTTCAAAATTCGGTGGTCCACATCTTGTGGTCCCCACCTTTTTTTTCTTCCAATGCATTCCTTCAACTACTTTGAGTGAGAATGATACAATGTGGGGCCCACCCATTTGGATACTTATGAGACGCCCCATGATTTGGGTCCGTCCGCGTGATGTTGGTGAGATTAGGACCCTTTGTATGCTGGGCCCCACGATAGTAAGTGTCATGGCCTAATAATTGTACTCACCGGGCCCGTCGAACCATCTTGATTGTCGGATTTGTGGGCTTTGAATGGATGGCTAAAAGAATTTTGGATCATATGCCACCACAAAATTGAGGATATTTTAACCGTCCATTTTCTAGATTGAGTTTTTTTTCAAAATTATTATTGAGGTGAGAAGGAATGGATAACACGTAATGGATTTGTGACCTTAGGAAAGCATTCATAGAGGAGAGAAATCTAGGTCTGTTTGAGAGCGTGGATTCAGAACCCCTGGATTTGAAACTCACTGGATTCGAAGTCACCCTAATTTAAAATTTCCTCTGATCCAAAAGCAACACTGTGCATAAAGTATTTATAAGAGTTTGAATTTAATTATTAAATTAACTTTAATATCTCTAATTAGTATGCATATGTAGTGTTTGGTACAATGGTTGTAATAAGCTGTTGAAATATATACTTGCCTGAAAATGAGGAAATTCTAAGACTCTAATGGGCCACAAGAACAAGATTACATTTGAGTAACTAACCAATAATTTTTAACCATTGATTTAATGGACAATGTTTGGTCTATGCAAATTATCCTATTAAACTAATTATAGTGATGCAATTAATACTTTGATTGTTTTGGGATGTTTAGATGAAGCAAATTATCCTATTAAAGTAATTATAATGGGCCATGTGCCTAATGGATTAATTGTCTAGTGACACATATGTTACACTTGCAATTCTTGGAATGATTTTTTATGTAATCTAAGCTTTTACCTTGGATTTCAGACCCCTTCTTTGAGGGAATTTGAAACCTCCGATTACTTTATGGTGCTATATATACTAAGGAATTTGAAATCCTCCCTAATCCATGGTGCGAAACGACCCCTTAAGCATGTTTGAGTGCCTTGATCTAATTTTCTCCTAAAGGCATATTGGATGAAGAATAGTGCTTGGTTGGTTGGTTAGCCCATGTGGGGTGCAAAATAAGATGGATCACATCACATGCAACACATTAACACGTGATAAGCTAGGTTTTGTCCTTGCCCGAGTGGTAGACTCTAAGGAGTTTCAACACGAGGTTTTGGATTCAAAATCCATAGGTGGTGAAATCCTACTACGGCATGCATGGGTGTGTGGCGGGTGCATGTGTAAAAATAAATAAATAAATAAATAAATTCCTATAATGAACTCCCACTATGGCGTGAGTATGTGGGTGAGTGTGTAAAAAAAACACATGTTGTAAGCTTTATACACGTGGAGTGTAAGAGAATATGGATACAAGTGGTTTTAATGCTTGTTAGATTTGTTTAGATTCAATTCACCATCATAGCCCACCTGAACATCCAATCATCAAAGCGTTTCAGGCCAAGAGTGGGCACATGATGGCACAACCGATGGATGAGTTGAATTATGTGAAACACACACTTGTGCAGGAAGCCAAAAATCATTTTTATACGAACAAGCCCTAGCCCTGGGCTTATTGTTCTAAGTTCTTTTAAAAAATGCAACTCTCTCATACTTTCCACTTTCACCTGCCCAAAAAAAAAATATCACCTTCCAAAGAACAATCTTCACCCTTCCTGAGTAAAAAAGAAAAAAGAACAAAGTAAAAATTCACCTTCCATAAGAAAGCTACCCACCACATTCTAACAAGACTAGATGTCTTCCCATGTTTAGCTTCTAATAGTGAGAAAATCTACCATAGTTTTCAATTTCCTTAATTAAAAATAAATGAATTCCCATAATTCATAATCATAATATAGAAAATTCAATTTCTCATTTTGTAATATATATATATATATATATATATATATATGTAACACCCCGGATTTTGGCCAATCTGGGATTTGACGTCCTTAGACAGTGGGTCAATTAAAACACCTGAAAAATCGCTTAGAACCCAATTTCATAGCCAAAGAAATCACTTAGGGTTAATTCCTTTAGAAACTAAGCATAAGTTAGCTAGCGCAACGCTGGAGTAGCGGGAAAACAGTCCCTGATCACTTTAAATACGTTCTACAAGACCCAAATCGAGTAGAACGTATGACTCCATAATACTCTATAACCTCGGATCAAACTCTAAGCGGGTTTGTTCTCTGGACCACTTTGAATTATTGTATTGGATTTAGACCGCGCGTCGAAATTCCGTTACCTCCTATCTTAGACCGTTAGAACCGCCTAGCTGGACTTGACAATCATTTCGAAAATCAAGTCAAACCGATAATCACAGACTATTCATTGAGCCCGGACTGAAGAGACCGCGAATAGGGAAAGAATTGGAATTTCAACACGACTTGACACGTCAGTATTAAGCATTCTGACCGTCAGAATTCATCCAGATTACACCCTCGGATCAGGAAAAATTTCTATTTATTATTATGAGACTTCCAGCCCTGATCTACGTGCGGTGACCGCTGAACTGAAACTGGTCCGCCACGTGCGATCTGCGAACCCTGCCGGACTAAAAACTTAATGCGCGCTAGATCTGGTACGCATGAGCTTAAGTCCGATCGCATTCAACCAGGAGACCACCAGAAATCATCTTTTCGACCGAAACAGCCCCGCTTTGGTTAAGCATCAAGTGAACTTTGTTCCCGAGCCTATTCCGGGCATTTTTAAGCTTATAAAAGGGGTTGAAACCCTCTCATATCTCTCCCATCCGAATTTGGGAAAAGTCCTAGATTGAGGGAGAGAAAAGGTGAGAGATTGTGAGAGAGGTGGGAGAGAATTTCCTGCTGCTGGTGCTACCTGCTACACGTGTTTAAGCCACGCGATCCAAGCACTTTCCCGGCGATTCCTCCACGTTTTCAGGTAAGAAATAGCCCTAGAAGTTGCTGATTTAATGTTTCTTCCGTTCCATAGCTTGATAGTTAGTAAATCTCGTAAAACAGGTCCTCTTATCGCTGTAGACGAAGCGTATACGCTCCGTTCGAATTTCAACATCCATAAGAGACAAGGTGCGGATTTTAGACGCTTTGATTGACTGTTTCCAAAGCTTTCAATGTCGTTTAATAGTAGATTCTCGACGGCAACGCCGTTTGACATGTACAACATGCTATCCGTTTCCTGTTTCGTAAATCAACGAAGAATATGAGATTTAGGGCATTTTAGTCATTTGTAGGAAGTACCGTTTTCATTCATAGTTTGCTAATGTGATTGACATGAATTGTTGTCGCATTAGAATGTTAGGAATGCGTGCATAATTAGTTTGGCGAAGAGATTCGCCTAAATGCGCATTTCGGGTCGACATACTATATGTAGACTCAAGTGTGTAGTGTAAGTGTTTGTATAAATGCTTGTATTAGTATGTATTGAATTAAATGGTGTTATGAATTAATTTGAGATTGATTTCTCAATTAATATGTTGATGTAAATGATTTCCTACATGTTACCCATATGTACGATTTCATTATATGTATGAAATGCATATGTTTGATGTTGCACTTAAGTGGTATGCTATAACATGTACTTGATGATTTCATTATGGTTTAGTTGAGATTGAATTCTCAATTAATAGACTAATGGAGAGGATTTCCTATATGTTGGCGATATGCATAATTTCATTATATGTGTGAAAGACATGTGTAGGATGATTTACTTAAGTTGTACGTTATAACAGGTGTTAACATGCTCACATGGTTGTATTTCATTTCCATTACTCTTACATGAATGCTGACATGATTCCATGATTGTTTGGGACTATACTTAGTCCAGGCAGTCGGTAACCGAGCGAATTCGTGGTTAGTTTATCTTCGCCACGAACGACGCGTCGATGAACGCGAGCCGTGTTCTGGAGTTGGCGGCAGTGGTTAAGCCACACGAAGTGTTTTACGCACTTCATGTCGTCAACTTGAGATGCGATCGCGCTAGTCGAGCCCGTCAAGTAACCCGACTGGCCATTGTATGTTCACCCTGCATGAGTCATAACTGCTTGAACCTAGGGTACTGAACTTACCATTGTAAACCCTGTTAACCATGGTACCTTGATCCATAAAGACTCATGAGCCGGGCATGGTGGTATGGGACACCGTGGTCGAGCTGTCGGCCTACGCTGGGGCCACAAACCTCCCCGTAGTGACCAGTGAGCACCTAGACTCGTGAGCAGATTATGGTGGTATGGGACACTATATTCTAGCTGTCGGCCTACACTGATCAGGCGACGAGCCCTTTGTAGTGACCGCGAGCGTATTCTGAGTCCAGGGGAGGCGACGACCCTTCCGTTGCAGTAGAGTACGGTAGGCCTGTATTGATAAGGTGATGGGGGAGCGGTGCAACGAGTGCGAGCAACAGCCCTGGCAGCCCTTGCAGTAACCTACGAAATATACATCGTATGAGATTACTAGGAGTGACGACCCTAGACAGGATCTGTGTTGGGATTGATACAAGGGAAGTACCTTAGTTTTCCAATCCTGCTGTTTGAATGGACTAATAACAACTTGGAATTCATATCACCATAGCATTGCATGTGCCTGGAAGATGTGGAGCACTCTAGGGAGTGTGGCATGCCGCGGTCGTAAGATGTTGCCGCATGAGGGTGATCGTCGGTGAGGGCATACATCACGTCATGTCATAATTGCATTAACAACAATATTAGGAATGTTTGAATTACTGCTTTACTATTATCGCATGATTGATTTGATAACATGTTAATCTTTGCTCTATTATTCCACTGAGTTAGCTACTCACTCCCACGTTACGGGACGGTGTTCCTGGACACCCACCAGACCTTTTTGTGATTGCAGATGATGGCGCGGCCTGTGAGGTGGAGCCGGACTTGATGATGATGAGGAGGATCCCTCCTTTATGCGTGTTCTGATCGACGGGATTACAGGGAGGTTGATTAGATGCCTTGACACTTGTCATTTTATATTTTTAGAGCACTCATGTATATTCTTTTGTTTACTTTTGAAGTATACATGTATGTATATAACCTGGTAACATGTTCACGCTCTAGAGACATACAGCAGATTATATATGTTATACATACTATCACAGTCTTCCGCTTGTAAATTTAACTGTCTCTGGAGCGTGATATGCTGTTTTAGCTTAATCTCACTCATGTTTAATACATTATCACAGACAACATTCAATCATACATATCTATGTTGCATAAATAACATTTTGGAACTCGGGAGTTGGGTTTTTGCTCGACCCCCCGATTTTCGGGATGTTACAATATATATATAGGAAAAAGGTACTATACACTCGACCGTATAGTACCTTCCCATAAGGTTGAGTGTTGGCACTATGCTAGCGATCGGATGGTAAAAGTTTGAAAAGAACAGTGAAATTTTATAGGAAGAAAAGTACAATTTTATAGGGAGAGTGGAGAAACAAAACCGATGAAACCCATTATTAAAATACAACTCCTTGTATTTCCTGCGAAAGCTTTAGCACGAAGGTAATGCTCTGAAAATTTAGGTGGAGCCTATCATGAGATTTTTTGAGAAATCCACCCCGTTCATCCATTTTTCCATATCACTTAAGGGGTTGAGTCTAAAATTCAACCAAATCCAATTCTCAGGTTAATCATATTACAGAAAACATTGGGAATAATGATTTCAACCATTAAAATCTTGCTAGGCCTCACAGTGATGTTTATTTGTCATCCAATCGGTTCATAAGATCATATAAACATGGATGAAGAGAAAAAACAAATATAAGCTTGATCCAAAACTTCCCTGGCCCCCAAGAATATTTCAACAGTAGACATTCAATTCAACTGTTTCATATGGTGTGGTCCATTTGAATATTTTATATGATTAATTGTTGGGCTCAGGCCCTAACATTATATGTTAAAATGGATGGACAGAGCAAATCGGATATATGATCTTGATGGACCTCTTGAACCTTACTCAATATACCATGCGTTGGGAGTTACTCGCCCCGCAATCTGCTTCCTGGCAAACAGGAAATCGGATTGCGTACAGAAGGCTCTTATCATACTGGGTAAACTTATTTGGGCCTACCATGAATGTATGTGTTTAATCCACGCCGTCCATCTGAATTTTCAGCTCATTTAAGGTGTTGAATTCAAAATTTAAGAAGATCCAAACCTCAAGTGTATCATACCACAGGAAACAGTGGTAATAATGATTTTCACTGTTGAAACCTTCATGTGCCTATAGTGATGTTTACTTGCCATCCAACCTGTTCATAAGATCTTACAGACAGGGATGAAAGGAAAATACAAATATAAGCTTGATAAAAAAAACTTCTGTGGCCCACAATAATTTTTAAACAATAGACACTGGATTCACACCGTTTCCTGTAGTGTGGTCAATTCAAGCCTTGGATATGATTCATCTTTTAGCTGAAGCACTAAAATTATCAGGAAAAATTGATAGACGGAGGGAATTAAATACATAAATCATGGTGAACCTCACAGAGTTTACTCAGTAGCCTAAGCGTACTGAGTTACTCAGTACGCAATCCGCTTCCGTTCTGGAACCAATTGACTACTCCCCTGCCAATGGCGGGTGCAGTGCTGTGTGGGCCCCACAATGATATATGTGTTTCATCCGTGCCGTCATTAATATTTTAGATCATTTTTAGATAAGAGACCAAAATTAAGGTATATCCCAATCTCAAGTGTACCACATTACAGGAAACAATGTTGAATGAACATCGGCCATTAAAAACGTGTTGGGAGCCAAAAAAGTTTTGGATCAAGATGATATTTGTTTTTTCACTTCATCTATGTCTATATGACCTAATCAATAGATTGGATGTCAAATAAACACCACAGTAGGTCTTAGGAGGATTTTAATGGTGGATATCCAATCACTATTGTTTTCCGGTGGTGTGGTCCACCTGAGATTTATAACCCTTTCATTTTTGAGAAAAATTCATAAAATGATATGTAAAAATAGATAAATGACATGGATAAAACACATATATCATGGTGGGGCCAATGGAGCATCGACCACCACCACCGGGCTAGTAGCACCGATTCCACCCATTCCGCACTCACGCCAAAGAAGGAAAGCAGATTTCGTATTGACTCAGTACCCTAAGCTTACTGAATAAACTTTGTGAGGCCCACCATGATGGATAAAACACTTACATCACTATAGGGCCTAGCAAGGTTTCAATAGTTGAAATTATTATTCCCACTGTTTCTTATGATATGATCAACTCGAGATTTGGATTTGGTTCAATTTTAGGCTCAACCCCTTAAATGATACGAAAAAGTAGATGGACGGGGTGGATTTCTCAAAAAACCCCATGGTAAGCTCGACCAAGGTTTATAGGGTAGACCTTCATGTGGGAGGCTTCAATAGGAAATATAAGAGAGAGAGGTGGACTCCAGTTTTGTTTCTCTACTCTCCCTATAAAATCTCACCTTTCTCCCTATAAAATCTCACCGTTCTTTTAAAACTTTCACCATCCAACCAATAGTATAGTGCTAGCACTCGACCTTATGGGAAGGTATTATACGGTCGAGCGTATAGTACCTTTTCCTATATATATATATATATATATATATATATATATATATATATATATATATATATATATATATATATAAGACATTTAAACAATTGGGTATCTAATCACCGTTAATCAGCATCCTTGAAATTTATTAAATTGTTAGACTCGAGAAATTTGATTAGTCCCATGATCTGATTACCAATAAAATTAGAGAAGGTGACTTTTTTTCTTTTTTCTTTTTAAATTATATCATTAGCATCTGATCTTCAATATCTACCCTTAATTCACCCAAATAATAAAATCCACTACATTTACAAAAAAGATAAAAACCTTGATATTTTGATTAGAACTGCAATAATGAAATCCGTCCCTAAGATATGATATTCCTTGGTCCATGGATGACCTAAATGATGAATTCGAGCGCGAGGCCATTGCAAAACCTCAATTGGAGAATATGCTATATATATATATATATATAGACAAGGTGCGTCACTCCAATGCAAGTGTGTAAGAATAATAAGCCATATCCCACCTTATCTAAATCCAAACTTTAACACTAATATGCATAAATAACAATCCCACATCACCCTTTTTGTCCCTTGGATGCCAGAGTCGTCTCACGATTACCGGATCACCGTCCATAATTACATGTGCAAATCATGACTCGCGACAATAATCATCAATTAATAACCCCGGATCTTCATAGAATCTGTATCCATGTTCGTGGCTCCAGTAAGGACAACACGATTAAAAGTCTGAGGCCCTGATTGGCGGCCACTTTTCAATTTAATTTTTTTCAAAAACCAAATTCTAAAAACTTAGTTTTGAAATTTAATTTTATATGAAAATATTATTTGGATGACACTATCTATTTTATTTGTATAAAGAGCCTGTTTGGTAGTCTTAAATTTTTATTTTTATTAGGAAGTAGTGTTATTTGGATGACGCTACCTATTATATTTATTTTTTATATAGAATTTTTCAGACGTTAGGCAAGAGTCAAACACCGAAGAGTCAAGAGTCAAACACCGAAGATGCATTGCCCGAGAATCAGGTCCGTAATCTTGTCTTAAGGGGGGCCATTGTATTTAGCTTTTTGGAACACGTTGGATATGCTTGCCACTTGCATTGGGTAGTGATGGTTCTACAATGTTTTTATTGCACGGCTCCACTATCGTTTCCCCATAAAAGGTAAGCTGTCATCAGTGGCCCACCTTACGAATGGCACGTGGGCTAGGGAATGTTCACGGTGCAATTACATGACCAACGGCTTGGATCCCACACAGATGTGTAGTACTGGCACAAGCCTCTGAGACATAGTACGACTACTTGAAGCAAGTGGAGTATGGAACCTAGCCAACAAAAAGCTCTATTGGGCCCGCTGTGACGTTTGTGTGATATGTATTTGATCCATCAATTGAACTTATATTAATATGTGATTGAGCAGATATAAAATTTAAGTGGGCCACAACATAAAAACTTGTGGGAATGTAATGTAGGAATGGGCGTGATAAGGTGAGCACCATTTTCCTTAGGGGATAATTACTCCAAATCCATGAAGCTTTTATGGACTCCCCACATATATTTTTCGAATCCGTAAGGAGAGATAGAAAATAGAAATAAATTCTAAATAAATATAAATTAGTTGATGCTTTTAAAAAATAAGTTTACAATCCTTTAAATAGTAATATGAATCCTAAGAAGAAGTTTTGAAATCAAACTATAACTCAAACTCCTTAAAAATTGTGACTTACCATAAATAGCAAACTTACTATTTATAGATGGTCATGATTTCCACTAGACCTCATAGTTTTTAGTCAAAAATAGTAAGTGTCTGTTTGGCTTAACCGTGTTATTCTTTTAATTTTTCTAAACACTTTTCATGTTGGACACAACTCTTAAAACTCAATGGATTAAAAGTTATGATCCAACTAAAACTTGCTATAAATAATAAAAACGACATTAAAAAGGACTTTCGACCACCCATATGATGGAATCTCGCAAATTTGGCATAAGCAACCCAACATAGAAGGTTGGTTGGCCAAAGTAGATTCTCCTACTCCCAAAATCATATATGGTATGTTGAATAACTCATTAATATGTCTGTTTTAAGGTTTTGACGGTCTCGATCATTTCTACCCCCAATTGAGCCTTCTCTACTCCATCTTGGCCATGCAATTGTCCGCGACCCACTCTACATCTAATGAAATGCCTACCATTAAAACTTTGTTATAATTCATTGTGATATTTAAATGTTGTCTAACCCATTCATAAGGTGGTTCCTATCAAATTATTGCAATACTTCAGTGGGCCCAAACAAAGTGTCAATGGTGAGCTTTTAATTCTTGTAGTGGGGACTATTTGATTTTTGAATCTACTTCATTTGTTTGGCTCACATACCGACACGAGCCGGCAAAACTAGATGCTACCAGCACATTGCATTGGGCCCTATAAAGCATTAGAAGGGCTTCCAAAATGAATTTTTTTAATTAAAAAAATGTAAGCTTATTTTTAGAGAATTTTTAAGTTAAAAAACATATGTTTAATGACAAATGTGGCTACCAAACAGAAGGTTTATATTTTTAGGCCACCTAACAATCTAAAGAATGGTTTATATTATTAGCTTGGTATGGTTGGGCCCAACCACTAGGTATGTTTTGAGATTATTATTATGGTTGTCCATGTACTGCAAAAACCTTTATATTTATGCACGAGTCAAATCAACTCGACAATATTTCAAGCCCAGTCAGTAGGAAAATAGCTTGCTTTTGTAACTGTCTTGAATTGCGAAGACTTGCCAACGCACCTGCCAAGCTTGTCAGGCTTTCAACCATGGCCTACTTCAAGTTGAACTTGGGCTGGCATATCATGCTCAAGCCTCGAGGTGTGGGCACGACCCTAAACTTTTAGCCTGTTTACTAATCTGGTCTAGTTCAGGACGGGTCTAAAATCCTCTTGCCTAGACTGTTTTTGATTTTATGGACAATTTCATGTATTTTGAGAATTCGTATGTATATGTATAGCCCAACAGCTTATCTTACTTGGTTTTTGGGCCACTAGATATGCAGTGGGCTACAGAAAATGAACGACCTAGATCTTGCACAAAAGTGAATGACCAAGATTAAGTCAGCTATCATTGTTCTTGATGTCATTTAAGTTTTATTTTAATTAATTGGGGTTGACTACATGAATCTTATATCTGCTTGGATTTTTCATGAAAGGTACGGCATAAAAATGACAATAGCTGCCAATCTAATACATTCTTCCTTTACTTAGGTTTGGGTTTGGGACTAGTAATAAAAGTACAAAATTTCAATGAATACTATTATACAGAGACGATAATTGATTACAATATTTGATATTTTACATTAGATATTATTATCTATTTTAAAATTGAGATACCCTCCTATGGTTTTACTACCACGACAACTTATTATGGTACTGGGCTTCGATGGCCCCAGGAAACTATGAATCCGATCAATGCTGTCCATCATGTTCTCCCCCACATATCCACCGTAGAACAATCTAAAATCATTCCTAAGACCTTAAATTCACTAGCTGTGGCCCACCTCGGTCCTTGAATGGCCTATTTTTTGTGCTCCTTCATCCTAGTGGGGCATGTCTGATGAATGGATTAGATGGAATATGCAAAAGATGGTTGGCCAACGTGGGTATATAAATATTTATATGAGTATTGTATGTGGGGCCCACGTGGGTATATAAATAGGCCATCTAACCTTTCCAACAAGGTTGTCTCATCATGAAATATGAACGCTCAAGAATAAATCAGGCCAATTCAACCATAATATGAATCACGACATGAATCTAAAGGTGATGTTTTAGTGGGTCCACCGTGTTAAAGGTTTTGGGATTGTTGTCCGATGTTTTAGTGGGGCCATCTTGTTATCATGTTATGTATATGACATCCAATCTAAGTACCGTGTAAGTCCAACCATGATCATTAGGTGGGCCACACCATACAAAACAATGGACAAACATTAAAAAAAAAAAAAACCCTCATAAATCGCATCTCATCCCCATTGTTCAATGTGTTGTGGCTTACTAAAGTTATAGATTTTGTTGATTTTAGGGTAGAGCCTGATGGATGGAGTGGAATTTTACATATACAACATTATATGGTGGGCCCACAAGCTTAGGTGTTTTATGTACTTTACCAAACAAGTGTTGCAGAGGATTCAGGCAGATTGGGATTAACTGTAATGTGTACTGATAGGGTAGGGTGCCCAAGTATCTGTACAGGATGAGTTTTCATCTTGGATAGCATTTTAAATGATGATCTAACCGTTCATATTATAAATTCCATGCTATATGGGCCATCCTAAGAAATATTTGTTGAACAAAAGGGTACATATGAAGATAAATTTTGAGAATTTGAATGACTTGTATTGAAATCCAAGAGTCAAAGATTAGGATTATCAGTGAAGCATGATTATAAGAGTGCAAGTGAAGATGAATTTGGAGCATTTGAATGGCTCATATTTATATCTAAGAGTCAAATATTAGAATCATCAGTGAAGCATGATTATAAGGTCACAGCTTTTATATAAGGTAAGAACACGAGCAGTTGAAATCAACATCTAAAACCCTACTATGTACAATATACTAAGTACAATGCCCTATCAAAACCCTACCGAAATATGGTGAGCCAACATGGACATGAATTTCTTGCCGCTCCCTCTAGAAGGAACTAGCTGGTGTAACCAAAAGCTCTATTGAGCTTTAAGAAGCGCTCTCAAGTAACCAAAAGCTCTTTTAGGCGCATAATATGTTGGAATATTTGGTTGAATTGATTAGACTAGTAAAAAGAAAAAAAAAATTAGATATAAAATTAATAGACTTGAATTGAGAAGTAATATGAGTCACTCGGCTTGAAATTGAATTTGCCCAAAAAGAAAATTTGTATATAAAATAGGCTTTTTGCCTTGGGGCATATAAATTTAATCCTGTGGGGGGGCTATGTCAATAGTTTATTTAATTCAACAAATTCGATTTCAAAACAATATTTTACATGTGATATCTAATATGTTCATCAGTTTCACTAGCACGTGTTAGAAAATGAGCAAAAAACTACATAAATTAAAAATTTTGTAGGCTACACCTTAGGAAACAATCATTATAAAAGCACCCACCAACCTTCCTAGGGCCCACAATGATGTTTATATACCATCAAACTTATTCTAATGCAAGGAAGAGAAGATCATCGTCTCCCTCAACTTGTGCAAAATCTTGAATCCATAAGGTGTAATAGCTCTTGAATCCACAAGATTTCAAGAAAAATTCAAACTACTTTATTGATGCATAACACTAAAAAAAAAGATTACAATGCTTTAAATAATAAATACAAACCCTAATTAAGAGTCCTAATTTGACTAAAGTAAAATTTACTTGAAATAAAAAAAATTTACTAAAAAAAAAAGTCCTAATATAATTACAGAAGACGATTCCTTAAAATGGCCAAGCTATATGTCCTAGAGGGGTGGTGAATAGGACTATACCAATTAAAATTAAATACAACGGAATAAAATAAAGAAATAGCCTTACAATAATAAATCAATTCACAATGCTGAAATTAAATCAATCTCAATAAACAAGCATTGAGAGGTTGATACAAATTCAGTTCTAAGGATAACCTTACACCATAATAAATAAGGGCTTATGATAGGACAACCTTATTTCTAGAACGTCTTTTGAATCAAGAACTCATTCTAAATAGAAATAAATAAATAGTAAGGAATTGAAATAAATTATAAAAATTTAAATCTAATTTATTACAACATTCTCCACACTTGCTTGAAATGTAAATTGTTACAGCATTCACATCCACATGTACATTCCACAAAACTGAATAATGAAAGATAAAGAATTATGCAAGCATTCAATCCACAAGATAAAGAGTTATAGTGGTTCACCTGTGTGTACACCAACTGTTTCACAACAGCCACACAGAATGCTATTCCAATCCTAATATCCTCAGAGGGATATTAGCGTTCACTATCAAAATAGGTTTCACAGGTTTACCTAAAACCTTCACAATTGTGTCTTTTTAACTTGGGCTTACACAATTCAAAAATCCACACTATTCTCAGAGTTTTCTGGCTCTCCTCAGATAACCATACAAATGAAATTTTTCTGGCGAATCTCAAACAAAAATCAAAAGAATGAAAATTTTACAGAATTATAAAATACCTAAATTTCTCCTCTTGTATCAGCCCGGAAGAACCAATTGGATTAGATGTTCGAATATGAAAGTTCAATATCCGATACTCACTTTATAATGATTCTAAGTTCTAATTGATTTTAAATTAAATCAGATTGGGCTAGCTCTATTTGATTTTAATTCAAAGAAGAAGAAAAACAATATTTTCTCTTTTCAAATCAGATTGGAATATAGAATAAAATCAAATAGTAAAAAGCTAACAAAAGAAAATAAATTTATGCACAATATAGCTTAAGAACAAACACAAACTTATCTCAGAGTGGAGCTTAAAATTCACTTAATTCTCGATAAATAACTCTAAAATTCGTGTGCTATTTATAGCTGCAGAAATTCGTCTTCGATTGGTCTTAGGGTCACCACGACTGATCGAAGAAGAAACAGATTTTTGAATTTTCGGGCGCGATCGGATAAAGTCGTTACACGACCGGTCGTGAGCAGTCCACGACCGGTCGAGACCCTTACACGACCGGTCATGAGCAGTCCACGACCGGTCGAGACCCTTACACGACTGGTCGTGTGACACTTGATTTAGTCGCTGGAGTTTGAGTCGTAGCTCCACGACTGGTTAAATGTTAAGTCGAGACCATCCCATGACCGGTCGAGCAGACTCCATGACTGGTCGTAGCCGAACAGAAAAAAATTGATAATTTTCAACAAAACTACGACTGGTCTTGGAATTTCTTGGACTGGTCGAACCAGTGCTAGGACTAGTCGAACAAGGTCCAGGACTAGTATTAAAACAGACCAAAATTACTTACAAAAGTTATATAAATTATGTATCTAAAGTGACCTACTCGAAAGGTCAACCTAAGGTCTATCAAACCTCAATAAGTAAGGACATTGAACCTTTATTTGCTTAGACTTTGAACCTTACGAAGCTTGAGTTCTTCTTGATGTAGCTTGAACACTTTACAAGCTTTGAAGTCAATGTCAAATTGAGTTGCGCTCAGTTCCCTAACTATGCTTGAGTCTTGATCTTGAATATATGTGAACTTTGAGTCTTGAACTTGAACTTGAGCTAGAGTGTAACATCCTAAAAATCGGGAGTCGACATAAACTCCACTCCCAAGTTCCAGAACATTACTTATGCAACATTTTCAATGATGGATGAATGTCAGCTGTGATAGTGTATAAAACATGAAGTGGATTAAGCCAAAACAGCATATCATACTCCAGAGACAGTTAAATTAGCAAGCGGAAGACTGTGATAAATATATAAAATATATGAATGATTTTAAGTCTCCAGAGTGTGAACATGTTACCAGGTTAACTAATTTCATGTATACTCCAAAATAGAAAGAAAAGAATATACATGGGTATGTAAAAAAAAAAAAAAGGCAAACCGCCAAGTGTATTGGCATCTAATCAATAACCCTGTAAACCCGTCGATCAGAACCAGCATATAGGAGAAATCCTCCTCATCATCAAACAAGTCCGGCTCCGCTTCACAAGCAGCGCCATCACCTGAAACTAAAATAGGGACTGATTGGTGTGCACAACACCGTCCCGTAACGTGGGAGCGAGTAGCTAACTCAGTGGAATCATAGAACAAAAGTTAACATGTTATCAAATCAATCAAACGATAATGATAAAGCAAGCAAATCAAACATTCCTAAATACTATGATTAATGCAAGCATGAAATGACATGATGGATGCCCTCATCAACATACTCCCTCATGCGACACCATCTTACGTCCGCGGCATGCTTTCTTCCCTCAGTGTTCCACATCTTCCAGGCACATGCAGTGCAATATGAATATGATTACCGAGTTGTTATTAGTCCTTTTCATATAGCAGGATTGAGAAACTAGGGTACCTCCCTTATATCAATACCCAAACAATGATCTATTCTAGGGTCGTCAGTCCTAGCATATGAAAGTACTTAGAGAAATTTGAAGATGAGGTGGTGAAAGGTGAGTTTTGAAGGAAATGGGTTGAAGAGTGATTTCTTTGGTTTTGAGATTGAGCTCTGAAAGTGATAACGTTGACCCATTGCCTAAGGACGTCTAACCCCAGGTTGGCAAAAAATCTGGGGTGTTACATCAGATCTTTCAAAATCTAGGAGTACCACTCTAAGTCCAAAACTCAAAGGGCATATGTGGCCAGTGGTCTCAAGTTATGTTAACTGGGACCTCATTACTAATCCCATGTCGAGATTGGGAATGGCATGCTTGGTAGGAGGGTGGGGGGGATAAAAATTACTTTTGTAGGCTTAATCCCGAGATTTACTCTTAATCGTATACATTCCAAACATGGTAGTGGAAACCATAGGATACACCCAATCTAAGGACAATACCTTACAGCGAACGAAACGACATGCACTTCGTTTAACAAAACTTGTCATAATACATGGAATAAAGTTCCACATGAATTATGACAGGAACGCCTGCGGCTATGCTAAGACCAAACCACTAAACACAAACACATTTTCTACCCATGACATCGCTAGACCCAATAACAACCAAACACAGAAATCCTTAAAACGGTAATCAAACAATCTACAAGACAACGGCATAAATGCCTAATTCTACCAAAGGACTTCTAGCACGGTCCCGACTTACCTTCTTTAATACTGTCTGTTGCCCATTAGAGCTCTATCGGCCATGTATTCTCAACACTCCTCAAGTGAAGAAAGTGGAGAAATGGGATGGGTAAGTAGGTTTTCACGAGTTTGAGGCTCAAATGAGAGCTTAAGAGCTCAAATGAGCCATGAAAAGTGAAAGAAATGAAGAAAAGGGGCTGACCTAATGGGTTTCCACAGATCTAGGTCTAAAAGAGGAGTGAAACAGGTCCCAAAAGGCTGAGGTTGCAAAGGGAAAAGGGTGAGATGGGTTGGGTTAGAAGCTTACACGATTTTGAAGCTTAAGTGGGAGCTATGGGAGCTCAAATCGAAGAGAATGGAAAGAAGAGGTAATGGGAATGGCCGAGCACGATGGAAGAACGTTAGGATTGAAGGAAAATGGAAGAAAGAAGGATTGGAAGGGCGATCTAAGAGAGGTAGGGACGGTTTCAAAGAAAAAGGAAAGCTTGGGGGTGAGGTTTGTGAAGGAAGTAGGAGATTTCGAATGAATGGGTGGTCGAACCCTAGACCAAAGGGTCCCACTAGGCCCCAAACTCAGTCGGCCCGACCGGCGCGCCCGGCCGAGCCCTCTGGTCGGCGAGGCCTCACCGGTCTCTGTCCTGTTCGGCGAGGACTCGTCATTCCGGCGAGGTTCTCCCCCCCCGCCCCCCCCTTGGGTCCAAAATGATGTGGGTCTCACCTTGGGTCCCTCTGTAAGTGCTTCGTTTGGCCCCCGACTCCATTTGGAGCATTTTCGGGGCCACTTTGTAAACTGGAATGATTTTATGTAATATATAGCATATGATTTTGGGGTAGGAGACGCTAACCTATCCAACTAACCCATTTATTCCACGAGATTCCATAATTGGAATGGGAAAAAGTCCAATTTATACATATATTTACTATTTATATTAACTTTTTGTTTAAATATTATTCTCCATCATTTACACATTAGGATTTATCTCTCGTATAAAAGGACTTAGAAAAAGTTGAAGAATGGGGTGGTGAAAGGAGGAATTTTGAAGGAATTAGCTAAAAAAGGGTTTTAGGCCTTGCGATGGAGTGTAAGGGTTGTGCTTGACCCAAAACCCAAGGACATTCATTTCTATGTTTGTAATTCTCAAGGAAATGACTCAAACTCGTCGACTGACGACCTAGAGGCGACTCAGGTCGCTTCACGCGACCAAAGACACGTTATGGACTAAATTACCGCATAGTCTCACCTGTCGATGAAACTTGGGGTTCTAATGTGATTTCTAAGTTTTCATCGCCCCCTTCCTAAGTCAGAGTGTGTCAGTGTGCGTCGTGTTACCATAAACCAGGTCCAGTTTAATCCAAATCATGATCTGATACCATCTGTAACATCCCAAAAATCAGGGGTCGAGCATAAACTCCACTCCCGAGTTCCAGAACATCACTTATGCAACATTTTCAATGATGGATGAATGTCAGCTATGATAATGCATAAAACATGAAGTAGATTAAGCCAAAACAGCATATCATACTTCAGAGATAATTAAATTAGCAAGCGGAAGACTGTGATAAATATATAAAATATATGAATGATTGTAAGTCTCCAGAGTGTGAACATGTTACCAGGTTAACTAATTTCATGTATACTCTAAAATAGAAAGAAAAGAATATACATGGGTGTGTAAAAAAAAAAGGCAAACCGCCAAGTTTATTGGCATCTAATCAGTAACCCTGTAAACCCGTCGATCAGAACCAACATATAGGAGAAATCCTCCTCATCATCAAATAAGTCCGGCTCCGCTTCACAAGCAGCGCCATCACCTGAAACTAAAATAGGGACTGGTTAGTGTGCGCAACACCGTCCCGTAACGTGGGAGGGAGTAGCTAACTCAGTGGAATCATAGAGCAAAGGTTAACATGTTATCAAATCAATCAAGCGATAATGATAAAGTAAGTAAATCAAACATTCCTAAATACTGTGATTAATGCAAGCATGAAATGACATGATGGATGCCCTCACCGACATACTCCCTCATGCGACACCATCTTATGTCCGTGGCATGCTTTCTTCCCTCAGTGCTCCACATCTTCCAGACACATGCAGTGCGATATGAATATGATTACCGAGTTGTTATTAGTCCTTTTCATACAGCAGGATTGGAAAACTAGGGTACCTCCCTTATATCAATACCCAAATAATGATCCACTCTAGGGTCGTCAGTCCTAGCATATCTCATACGAAGTACGGTTCTAAGTCGCTGCAAGGGCTATCAGGGCTGTTGTACGCACTCGTTGCACCGCTCCCCCATCACCTTATCAATACAGGCCTATTTTATATCCTTAAGACTGCATCAGGACTCGTCGCCCCCATGCGGTGTCAGGATAAACTCAAGGTCACTACAAAGGGCTGTCAGGGCTGTTGCTCGCACTCGTTGCTCCACTCCCCCATCACCTTATCAATGTAGGCCGACAGCAAGAATATAGTGTCTCATACCACCATAATCTGCTCAGAGTAGGGTGCTCACTGGTCACTACGGGGAGATTTGTGGCCCCAGCGTAGGCCGACAGCTCGACCAAAATGTCTCATAGCACCATGCCCGGCTCATGAGTCTTAGGGGATCGAGGTACCACGATTATCATAGTTTACACTAGTACGTTCAGTACCCTAGGTTCAAGCAGTTATGACTAATACAAGGTGAACACACAATGGTCAGTCGGGTTACTTGATGAGTCCGACTAGCACGAGCGTACGTTGAATCGACCGACATGAAGTGCACAAGCACGTCGTGTGGCCTAACCACTGCTGACGACTCTAGTACGACTCGGGTTCATCATACACATCCTTCGTGGCGAATAGAATCCAACCACAAATTCTAAACTGTTACCGACTGCCTGGACTAGAGTATAGCCCCAAGCACATGTAATGTGAATCAGTAATCATATGAGAGAGACAGAATTGAAATATAAGTAATTTCAGCATGTTATCAGCATGTTATAACGTACATCATAAGCAATTAACCATACACGAGTATTTCACGTCCAAGGTAATCAATTCAAATACAACAAGCATGGAGGAACTCATGTGCATCATCAAAGTAGTTGAGAATCCAGTCTCAACGCTAATCTACAACATCATTTACTCAATATTTACTAATACATACATTTATACAAACACTTAGACTACTCAACTCCAACGTACTTGACGTATGTTGATTCCAACATATACTATGACAGATCCTTATATCAAGGAGTTGTCTAATACATAACAATCATGTTCTTACATTCAAAACATATGGCAGGCATAAATCATATTGATTTAGGCATTTAAACAAACACTTAGTCTACATAGCATATGTCAACCAATATGTACAATCGGGCGAATCTCTTCGCCAAACAGATCATACACGTATAACTAGTATAGGTACACGATAAATACTCATGGCAATCATATCGAAAAAATACGTACGTATATCGTATTTTCTATAAATACCCAAAATATCCTAAATCTCATATTCTTCGTACGTATTCGAATTTAAAAATGGACAGCATGTTCTACATGTCAAACAGCATCCTTATCACCAATCTACCATTAAACGGCATTGAAAGCTTTGAAAACAGGTAATCTAGGCGTGTAAAATTCGCACCTTACGCCGTAGAAGCGTAACGAATCGAATAAGAACTCTACGTCGTCGTCAATGACTGATTGGCAACCTATAACACAAGGTAAGTCAGTTACTTCGCTACTTGGATCGATAAAATCCCTAAAATAGGTTAGGGTTAGGGTTTTCTTACCTAGAATGGAGTTGGAATCGGCAGAATAGCGATGCAGGTGGATGGATTTGGCACGTGGAGCAGCAGGGAAGAATCCTAGGAGAAAGCTCCAACTTCTCCCTCACTTTCTCTCTCTTTTCTCTCTTCTTTCTCCAAGGGTTTTCCCAAATTCGTATGGGTTAGAAAGCTAAGGGTTTAAGGCCCTTTTATAAGCCCAAATATAACCAAAACAGACTCCAAGTCAAGGTATATTTGGGTTATAACCAAATCGGGTCTGTTCCGATCCAACGGAGCATTTCTAGAGGTCCCCTGACTAAATGCGGTCGGACTTAAGCTTATGAATGTTGGATCCTGATCACATTAAGTTTTTAGCCCGATAATGTTCCCAGATCGCACGTCGCGGACCAGTTTCAGTTCAGCGGTCACCGAGACTCGATCAAGGATTCCAAGTACACTGACTTGAGTGAAAAATGTTCCCTGATCCGAGGGTGTATTTGGGTCAGATTTCGACGGTCTGAATGCTTATAAAATATCACGCAAGCGACGTGTGCCAGATTTATTTAAATTGAATTAATTTTCTAAATATTTTCCTTTTCTCACTCTCTTCACTCCGGACTCAGTAAAATGGTCTCAGGATATCGGTTGGGCTTGATTTTTGAAATGATTGTCAAGTCCAACAAGGCGGTCATAATGGTCTAAGATTATAAATATCGGACTTTCGACGTGCGGTCTAGATCCAATATAAAGTTTTAAAGGGTTCATGAGAGCAAACGGGTTTAGAGTTTGATCTTAGGTTTTATGGTAACGTAGCGTCAATGATTCTATAGGTTTTGAGTCTTACAGATCGTATTTAAAGTGGTTGGTGCTAATTTTGTAGGAAATCTAGTGTAGCGCTAGCTAATTCACATTAAGTTTCTAAAGAATTTGGTTCTAAATGATTCCTTTGGCTTTTAAATTGGGTTCTGAGAGGTTACCAAGGTGTTATGGTTGACCCATTGCCTAAGGACGTCTAATTCCAGGAAGGTAAAAATTTGGGGTGTTACATAGAGTCTTCAACTTGAACTCTTCTTTAATATCGTCAAAATTGTAGCTTGAACTAACTTGAGGAATTCATCTTCTTGTCTCGAAGTGTTGACGTGGTGTCTCGAACATATTTAACAAGATACAAACACAAGACACATATAGAGGTTTTGACACATAAAAATTGACAATCAAAGAGGATTCAAACCATAGCACTTACAATCTCCCCCTTTGTCAAATTTGTGACAAAACACACTCCTATAGTTCAATGCACAAAATACAATAAGAGAAGCATCACAAGCATCAATAAAGAATCATGCACCAGTTGTCATGAGATAACCAAGCATAATACATCCTGTAAGGTTACCAACTCCCCCTGAGTAGTACACTTACCAATCATCATATCTGTATCAATCATAATATGTGTACCATTCATACATAATATGTGTACCAATCATAATTAATCTCACGATTCTCCCCCTTTTTGTCAAAAATATGACAAAGAAAGAATCAAAAACAGGATAATTAATAAAGGAGTCATAATATCATATCATAAAACGTTATCAAGTCAAGTCAAAGAAACTCAGTCACACAAACAGGGATAAAGTAAAGTCTTATAGTTATTACAAATCAAAGAGTAAAATCCTCAATCTGATCCAGAAGAAGGAGCAGGTATGGTAGGATCAATTTGATAAAGGCCTTTTTGTAAGCGCCTAAAATACTTGCGCATATTTTTAAACTGAAGATTATGGTCAACATTCATATTCTCCACCTTCTCCTCTAATGCACTCAGACGTGCGCCAAAATCAGATGGTTCATAGTCTGGATCATTTCCAAAGTCTGAATCAATTTCATTAAAAATATCGTCCATATTGATATCATCTGGAGGAAGAGCATCACCCTCTTCATCATTCCCGGCTTCAACAGCAGCTCCACCTTCTCCAACATCGACTTATCCTCGAGTCAATTCCAACTTCATTTTGTTTATGTTAGAGTTGTTGAATATAAGGTGTTGGATAGGAGCCTCTCCAACGGGCATAGCTACTAACATGTGAGTGGCTAACACATTTATCAGATACCCAAATGGAATATCACTATGACCAGGATGGATACGAAATTGAATGATATAGTAACAAATCAAAGAGGACAAACAGATATTAGCACTAGTAACGATTAAGTACAAAACACGAACCATAAGTAGAGTCAACTCAGTCTTGTTTCCAGAGCGAGGATACAGATTAGAGATAAAGATACAATGTAAGACTCTGTATCTGGGCAACAAATATTTGGTTGCGAGGGCATTCCCACTTTGATTCCATGGTGCATCCATGTTACATAATGCTCTAGTATAAATGCATTTTTCAAATTCTGACACTTTCTCAGCAAGTGTGCTAGGATGAATACCATCATCATTTACTGATATGTCTATAAGGCCTGAAATTAAATGTCGATCAATAGGAAAAGGCCCTTCTCTAGTAGCAATAGTAAAAGTCAGTTGCTCAGTAGAAAATTCAGTTATGCATGCTACCATGGCCTGCGCTATGGACTGGTATGCTGGCCCGCCCCAGCGTAAAATATTTTTTCAACCTACAGATTGAAGGAGAGGAAAAAGATTGAAAGGAGCGATATGGTTTAAATCAACGGCCTTTTCTACAATCACATTGCGCGTACGCAAATCACGAACATACGGTGGATCATCTTCGGGAGCAGTAAGATGGCGTTTAGTGATAACATTTGATCTAGAAGAAGAAGCACCTCTAGAATTTTTCTTTTTAGCTCTAGGATCCATTTTCTTGAAGAAATACAAGAAATTTTAAGAAAATAGAGATAGGTTTCTCTAAAATCAGCAAATGAGAAAGAAAACTTAAAAAACTTGAAGAAAGAGTTGAAATAGACAACAACAATTAAGAAATTGAAGAGAAAAGACTATGATTCTTCAAGAAAAATAAGCAAAATTCTCTAACTTGAAGGAATCGAAACAAGGGTCTGACTAGTCGTAACTCGGCTCGTTGGTGAGGAGGGATAGAATGAAGAGGAATGAGTTTTTTCCTCAAATAAAAACAATCAGCGCGCTACATGACTGATCGTGGGTCGTCCTCGACCGGTCGTGACACGACTGGTCGAGTACGTCCTCGACTGGTCGTGTACCATAAAAAAATATGCAATTTTTTTTAAATTTTAAAATTTAATATATTAAAGTAGTTAATATATATACACTATGAGACAGAGATGCATGATCAATCATTTTAAATTGCACATACCAAGATTAAATTTTAATTTATTAAACCTACTTTTGTCGAGCAGTTTAGTGAATATGTCAGCAAGCTGAGTCTCAGTAGGGATGTATTCTAAGGATATTACTTTTTCTTCCACTAATTCACGAATATAATGAAACCTAATGTCAATGTGCTTAGTACGTGAATGTTGGATTGGGTTTTTCAAAATATTTATCGCACTGAAATTATCACAGTATAAAATCATTAAATCCTGTGCGATACCATAATCACTCAACATTCGTTTCATCCAAACCAGCTGTGTACATGCATTTTCAGCTGCAATATATTCAACCTCAGCAGTTGAGAGTGATATGGAACTTTTCTTCTTTTTAAACTAAGAAACCAAGTAGTTTTCAATGTAAAAATAATCACCACTAGTTAATTTTCGGTCATCAATATTACCAGCCCAATCAGCATTTGAATACCCAGCCAATTGAACACTAGTATCATAAGGATACTAAAGACCCAAATTAACTGAACTTACGACATATATAATAATCTGCTTAATGGCAGTTAAGTGAGATTCTTTAGGATTAGACTGATATCTAGCGCAAATTCCAACACTTAAAGCAATATCAGGTCTACTTGCAGTTAAGTAAAGCAAACTACTAATCATGTTGTGATACAATTTAGAATCTACATCTTTACCTGTAGAGTCTTTTGACGGTCTTAGAGTTGTACTCATAGGTGTATCAAAATTCTTACCATTCTCAAATTCGATCCTCTTAATCAAGTTCAAAGCATACTTGGTTTAATAAATAAAAATTCCATCAGCTTATTGTTTTACTTGCAACCCTAGAAAATAATTTAATTCCCCAACCATACTCATTTCGAATTTAAATTTCATTAACTCTGCAAACTCAACAGTCATGTTAATACACGTTGATCCATAAATAATATCATCTACATAAATCTGAACCATTAGAATATCATCGTTATGCTTCTTAACAAAGAGCGTCTTATCGACACTACCCATTTAAAAATTGTGACTCAGTAAAAACTTTGTCAATTTTTCGTACCATGCCCTGGGAGCTTGTTTCAAACCATAGAGAGCTTTTTTAAGATGATATACATGATTAGTAAACTTAGGGTCTTCAAACCCTATAGGTTGTTCCACATATACCTCTTCATGTAAATCGTCATTCAAAAAGGCACTCTTCATATCCATTTAAAAAATTTTAAACATCCTAACACATGAGATGGATATAAAAAGTCTGATAGATTCAAGACAGGCTATAGGGACAAAGGTTTCATCGTAATCGATGCCTTCAATTTGTGTGTACCTCTGTACAACTAGTCTTGCTTTATTTCGAATAATATTTTCAAGATCATCAGACTTGTTTTTGAAAATCCATTTTGTTCTAATTATGTGTTTATCTGTAGGTCTAGGAACAAGATACTAGACATCATTACAAACAAATTGATTAAGTTCTTCCTGCATCGCAACTATCCAGTTTTCATCATAAAGTGTTTCTTTTACGTTTACCGGTTCAATCTGGGATGTAAAACATACGTAATTACATATGTCTTCTAATTTTCTACGAGTGCACACACTAATGAGAGAGTTTTCAAGAATTTGAGTAGTTGGATGATCTTTAACGATCCTTAATTCAAAATTAATTTCACTTGATGAAGTATCTGGTTTTTCAATTACAAGAACTTCATCATTGTTTGAACTACGGGCAGGTGTATTCAAGTGATCATCAATGACCACATTAATTGACTCTTAAATCATACCAGTCCTGTTGTTCAATACACATAAGCACGACTGTTTAAAGAATATCCTAAAAAGTTCCCTTCATCACTTTTAGTGTCGAACTTTCCCCAGTTTTCACGGTCACGTAAAATGTAGCACTTGCTGCCAAAAACATGAAAGTATTTAACAGTAAGCTTCTTGTCAAACCACATTTCATAAGCCATTTTATTATTTGATTTACAAGTATAAACACAGTTAATAATGTAGCAGGCAGTATTCACTGCTTCAGCCCATAAATTTCTAGGGAGCTTCATGTTATTCAACATAACATTTCTTATTTCTTGAAGCACTCTATTTTTCCTTTCCACAATACCATTTTGTTGTGGTGTTTTGGGCGCAGAGAATTCATGCGATATTCCCTGATCGCTACAAAATTTCTCAAAACCGCTATTTTCAAATTCGGATCCATGATCACTACGGATCTTACTGACTTGAGAACATTTTTCAGTTTGGATCCGTTTGATGATCTTTTTCACTTCATCTAGGGATTCTGATTTGTCTCTTAATAATAAAACCCAAGTGTATCTTGTATAATCATCTACGATAACCAAGATGTATTTTTTACCACCTCGACTTTCCGTTCTAATTGGTCCTATAAGATCCATGTGGAGAAGCTCGAGTGGTCTTGAGGTGGCATTGGAGTTCATCTTTTTGTGAGAGCTCCTAGTTTGTTTACCGTACTGACATTCACCACATATTTTGTCTACTTTTTGTAACTTAGGTAGACCTCTAATTAGTTCTCCTTTACTCAATTTGTATAAATTTTGGTAGTGCACATGTCCAAGGCGTTTATGCCATAATTTTATCTTATTGGTATGGACCATATAGCACTTTTGGTTAGATGAGCTACCATCACTTACTATATAGCAGTTTTCAGAAGTTCTGCGACCAGTTAATATTACAGAACCCTTTCTGTTTATGATCTCACAACCTTGATTGGAAAATTTCACACTATGGTTGTTATCGCATATTTGAGATATGCTTAACAGGTTGTGTTTTAGCCCCTCAACATATAAAACATCTTTAGATAAAGGAAGGTTGTAAAGTTGAACTGTACCTTTGCTAATAATCTTGCAATTGCTTCCATCACCAAAAGTGACTAACCCATCAGTCATATCTTTAAGATCGGTGAATAAAACTTTGTCTCTTATCATATGCCTGGAGCATCCACTATCTAGGTACTACTTTGAATGGCTTGTTGCTTTAAAAGTAGTGTGGGCAACCAAGCAGGCAACCTTAGGAACCCATTTCAGAATAGTTTTGGATTTAGGAGTATAGTTGGTCTTCTTTTAATTGTAGTTTTAAAAATGACCTATTGAGTTAGATTTTAAGAGCTCCTTAAGTAAATCAACTACCTTTTCAGATAGAGGATTTTCGTTCTGATTTTTGAAATTGACATAGCTGATTTTAGGTTTTTGAAAAGTTTTTGTATTTTTAGAAAAACTTTGATAAGTACTTTTCTCTTTTGAGTTTGAGGCTTCTCCTTTCACAAATTTGAGAGGAGTATCCTTCTGTTTAGGAGGTATATTCTTATCATAGCCCAACCCGGATCGATCGCTACATTTTCTTGATCCAGATAATAATTTTTCTAACTTTGGATCACCTTGGGTATATCTCCATGTGTCTTTCAAACTCAGAAGAGAAATACTTCATTTTTAAGTTTCTCATTTTCAGATTTTAAATCTTCAATCAGGGAGGTTTTGAATTTCAAATCACATTTTAATTTTTCAAAGCAATATGCAATTTGTGACTTTTCTAAAACAAGAGTCTCAAAACATTCTTTGAGTTTAGAATACTTTTCTTTCTAAAGTGTAAGTTTAACCGTAATTTTACAACTTTCCTTATATAAAGCATTATAAGCATCTTGAAGATCTTCTTCATTTTCATGATCACTATGCAAATTTTTTTCACTAGTTGAATCATCTTGATCTGAGAATGTGAACTTGGTTAGAGTCATAAGGACTTTTACATCATTGCCCAACTCGGTTTCAAAATCTTCTGATTCAGAAGAGGTTTCAGAATCAGATGATTCGTCTCATGCAGCGAACATACCCTTCTTCTTGGGTTTGTCCTTTTTAGGACATTTGTTTGCTAGATGCCCATATTCTTGGCAGTTGTAACATTGACTATCTTTCAAAGACTTCCAAGTTCTAGACTTTGGTTTAGATCGTTTCTTTTCGTTGGTCTTTTGAAAATCGACCATTTTCTTACTTTTGAAAATCTTGTAAAACTTTTTTTCTAAAAGCGTCATATCATCTTTTGAATTTTCTAAATTCGAGTTTTCATGAGAAATACGTTTAGAAGATGTTAAAGCAATAGATTTTCCTTTAGGAGCTTTAAAATTTAATTCATAGGTTTGTAAAGAACCAACTAGTTCTTCTACCCTCATGTTATCCGTATCACGAAGTTCCTGTATCGCGGTTACTTTAGAGTTGAACCGTTCAGGAAGTGAGCGTAGTATCTTTGCACACACTTTACTTTCTGGGATTTTATCGCCAAGACCCCACATTGAGTTTACAATGTCATTCAATCTAGTGTAAAAGTTCATAAACATTTCATTTTCCTCCATATGAATTTCTTTAAATTTAGTTGTGAGGAGTTGGACTTTAGATTTCTTGACAATTGATGTACCCTCGTGTGTCATTTCTAATATATCTCAGGCTTGCTTTGCAGTATCACAGGATATGATTATTTTGAACTCATTCGGTGATAGTGCACAAGTGATAGCATTTAGTGCTTTAGCATTGGCAGTACTCTCACTTTTTTGAAGTGTAGTCCATGAGAAATAAGGAGACACTCTCATTATTTTTGAACCGTCGATTCCAGTCACTTCAGTGGTAGGGGGTTTCCATTCGGTCACTGTGGCTTGTCACACACTCTCATCCATTGATTTGAGGAAGATCCTCATCCTAGCTTGCCAACAGGCATAGTTGGAGCATCAAATGGTGGAGGCCTAGTGACTGAAAGGCTATCAAAATTTGACAGCTTTTATATAACTTAGATCGTTAGCTCAGAAAATAAATCCAAATAAAAAGCAATAAGAACGAGCTATTAGGCTCTAATACCACTTGAAATGGCCAAGCTATATGTCCTAGAGGAGGGGGGTGAATACGACTATGCCAAATTAAAATTAAATACAGTGGAATAAAATAAAGAAATAGCCTTACAATAATAAATTAATTCACAATGCTGAAATTAAATCAATATCAATAAACAAGCATTGAGAGGTTGATACAAATTCAGTTCTAAGGACAACCTTACACCATAATAAGCAAGGGCTTATGGTAAGACAACCTTATTTCTATAATGTCTTTTGAATCAAGAACTCAATCTGAATAGAAATAAATAAATAGCAAGGAATTGAAATAAATTATAAAAATTTAAATCTAATTTATTACAAAATTCTCCACACTTGCTTGAAATGTAAATTGTTACAGCATTCACATCCACATGTACATTCCACAAAACTGAATGATGAAAGATACGGAATTAAGCATTCAATCCACAAGACAAGGAGTTATAGTGGTTCGCTTGTGTGTACACCAACTGTTTCACAACAGCCACACAGAATGTTACTCCACTCCTAATATCCTCACAGGGATATTAGCGTTCACTATCAAAATAGGTTTCAAAGGTTTACCTAAAACCTTCACAATTGTGTCTTTTTAACTTGGGCTTACACAATCCAAAAACCCACACTATTCTCTGAGTTTTCTGGCCCTCCTTAGATAACCATACAAATGGAATTTTTCTAGCGAATCCCAAAAAAAAATCAAAAGAATGAAAATTTTACAGAATTGTAAAATACCTGAATTTCTCCTCTTGTAGCAGCCCGGAAGAACCAATTGGATTAGATGTTCGAATATGAAAGTTCGATATCCGATACTCACTTTATAATGGTTCTAAGTTCTAATTGATTTTAAATTAAATCAGATTGGGCTAGCTCTATTTAATTTTAACAAGAAAGAAAATAATATTTCCTCTTTTCAAATCAAATTGGAATATAGAATAAAATCAAATAGTAAAAAGCTAATAAAAGGAAATAGAATTATGCACAATATAGCTTAAGAACAAACACAAACTTATCTCAGAGTGGAGTTTCGAATTCACTTAATTTTTGATGAATAACTCTGAAATTCGTGTGTTGTTTATAGCTGCAGAAATTCGTCTTCGACTGGTCCCAGGGTCATCACGACTGGTCGAAGAAGAAACAGATTTTTGAATTTTCGGACGCGATCAGATAAATCCGTTACACGACCAGTCATGAGCAGTCCACGACTGGTCGAAGACAGTCCACGACCGGTCGAGACCCTTACACGACTGGTCGTGCGACACTTGATTTAATCGTTAGAGTTTAAGTCGTAGCTCCACGACTGGTAGAAGGTCGAGTCGAGACCATCCCATGACCGGTCGAGCAAACTCCAGGACTGGTCGTAGCCGAACAGAAAAAATTCGATAATTTACAACAAAACTACCACTGGTCGAACCAGTGCTAGGATTAGTCGAACAAGGTTCAGGACTAGTCTTAGAACAGACCAAAATTACTTGCAAAAGTTATATGAATTATGTATCCAAAGTGACCTACTCTAAAGCTCAACCTAGGGTCTATCAAACCTCAATAAGTAAGGACATTGAACCTTCATTTTCTTAGACTTTGAACCTTACGAAGCTTGAGTTCTTCTTAATGTAGCTTGAACACTTCATAAGCTTTGAAGTCAATGTCAAATTGAGTTGCGCTCAGTTCCCTAACTATACTTGAGTCTTGATCTTGAATATATGTGAACTTTGAGTCTTAAACTTGAACTCGAGCTAGAGTCTTCAACTTGAACTCTTCTTTAATATCATTAAAATTGTAGCTTGAACTAACTTGAGGAGTTCATCTTCTTGTCTCGAAGTGTTGACGTGGTGTCTCGAACATATTTAACAAGATACAAACACAAGACATATATAGATGTTTTGACACACAAAATTTGACAATCAAAGAGGATTCAAACCATAACACTTACATTCCTAAATCAATTAGAAGCAAATATTAAGAAGACGTCAAGTCCTAAAACTCTAAAACAAATAAGATACATCTAACCTAAAACTTAACAAAAATAATAAGTTGTTTGTAAAACTCCAATTTTGAATAGAAATGAGTCATTTTCTCACGAAAATAGCGAAGTGATCCACTTATGGGGGACGATAGGCCCTTAATGGCCTATTCCAATTAAAATACATAAATCGTACTTCCCTTAACAAAACTCAGATCAAAAGTATGGTTGATTTATGGTTAGCACTTCGAATGACAATTTTTCTCGATCCGGAATGAATTTCATCAATTCGGATGTGCTTGGGGCCCAGTTATTTCATTCCCCACATAAAATTGGGCCCAGATTTGCCAAACTATGTCCGCTTTCATTCGGGCACCTTTCGATCCGTATGTGCCAAGAATAGGTCTACGACCTGCTCTACATCATTCCCCTTCACTTAAAAAGAACTCGTCCCTGAGTTATCCATCATATTCAACTCATGATACTAATACAAATCTACCACATTGAGAATCCATGAGATCTCCAAATCCTTAGGACGATCAGTGACATACGTTGTAATTGATTTTCTTAAGTACCGTCACTAAGCCTATATTCTTATTTCTTAGCTTGTTATATGTTACAATTGGAAAACGCTCCTTGCATAGGCAAACTAACACATTGTCACCCTCTTCAAACACCTTATAGCGTCAATGTTTATCAACCTCTTACTTGTACTTGACGTTACTCGCTTATAATTTTTTTTAACATTGACATGCATAGCCGCAATCCGGTTTACCATATTTTCTACGCAGCAACCCTCATTCCTGATAACTTAGCCAACATGACCTAGTCAAGTGTATGCTTGGGAATGCAACCATACATAACCTCAGATGGGGATTTTTCAGTTGTAAGTGCTTATAGTTTTAATACACTTAATGTCATGCCCCAAAATTTGGTACCCAAGTTGGCTAGACCCGAACCTGAATTCCAGGACTGTGAGTTGACTTTATACAAAATATACACCACTACCCATATTATTTTCATGATTTTTACGACAATCAGAGCAACTAAAAGAATAAAAATCATTGTCATTAAATAATGTCCACTAATCAATTCTTGAAATTTTACTTACATTAATATTTAAAAATAAATAATAACAAAATGCATTGAATTTTAATTAATATTTAAATAAATAAATAAAAAGTCTTCAATCTTGTCCAATTGACTATTCATACACAAAACTTGCAAAATAATCTATAAGGGTGTGAGCGCAACGGCTCGTAGGGTCACATCATTCCCAAAATTGAAATTTATACATCAGTATATAACGAAGAATAGATAATGAAAATTCGACTCGTAGTGCGTAGTATCGCATGTGGATTGGGGCCTCGTACCAAAGGCTATAACTCACGTTAGTCCCATACCTAACGTGAGAAGTGATTCCAAGATGATAGACCCCTGATCCCGAATAACCTCATACCTATTAGGGATCATGGCTCATGAATGCGTATACCAAAACTGTATTTATGCATCCACAACTTGAATATAAAAGAACATTAATATTTCACTAATAATAAATGAAATTCTAAAAATGAATTTAAATAAAACAAAATAGCTTTTGATCCATTTTTAGACTTTACCAGGGTAGAGCACTCGTGCACCCATTTTATGGATTAACCCAAGGTAAAACACTGTGACCATTTTAGACCTCCCGGGGCAGGGCACCGTGCATCAAATATTTTAGGGAGCCTGGGCAGAGTACCCACATGTACATTCACTTAATCTTAAATAAAGAAAATACGACTTTCATCCTGGAACACGGGCCAGGGATCGAATATTTAGATATGACACATCCTTGAACACAGGCCAGGGGTCAAATGTTCACAATTGCTAAAATTTAAAATGTGGCACAAAATAAACATCCTTTTCGAGAATGACCTGAGTAGAGCACCCACAACAACTTGATCATTTTTAGGGCAGAGCACCCATAACTTACTCATATTTAAAAGAAGGTAGCAATAATTAATTAAATTAATTTCACATATTAATAATCAAATAAATGCATTTTATTTTACATGCACCCAAAATCAAATAACTTGAATCAATAATATGAAATAATAAACAATGGAAATCAAAGTACATACTAATGTAGGCTTTTCAACCAGGAAGATCACCTACCTGATTTAGTGTGACATATCTCATGTATGGTTGGATTAGGCGAGAAGATCTAAAATCAAGACAAATGCGGTCCATTCGGCCTAGTTAGATCAAGTTCAACTCAATTCAACACAGCGCCACTTGAACTAGTAGCACTCGGTAAATATTTTCAATGTAAACGATGCCATCCCTACACAAATCACACATGCTGATTTATAAAGAGCTACACTAAGGTTTCTAATTCTTTAATATTAAAATTTAAGAAAATAACACGTTAAATCACTGAGTTGACTCAGTGAGCTAACTCGAATCAAGGCTACTCTAACAGATGAGGTCAAAAGATGAAGGATAGAAACTTAGCTTATAAATGGCTCTAAATCAGAATTTAGAATCAGTTCGGATGATCAGACCAGCGGATCATCGGGTTGACTCGCTGAGTTAACTCGATGAAACTGTCTGCTTTTCTTTGTTCCTTTTATCTTTCTCTTTTCTTCCTTTTATAACTCTTTTCTTCTCTTCTCTAATCTCTCTCAATGTTACTCTCTTGATCCTCTTTCTCTTGTTGATGGAATGACTAATTTTGGCACCGTGAAGAAGACAAGGGTCGTCAATGGCGGATTTACAACCAGTGAGTTTTTCTTTGTTCCGAGGTTGATGGACGATGAAGATTGGTTTATGAAAGCTTGTAAGTGCATGACAATGGAGGTCCAGTGGGTTCTTGGTTTAAAAGTTCCACACATCACAAGCTGTTGACGTGATCTTCTTAGAGTATTTTATGGTGTTGAGGATAATCCTAATGAATTTTGAACAGCTTGGATGTTGTATTGTGAGAATGATGGAGAAAAAAGCAGGCATTTTGGATCGAGGTGGGTGTAGGACCCATCACGTCTGCAAAAGAAGGAAGAGAGAGTCTAACAGGGACGGGGGAGAGGTGAAGTACTTTTGCATGTCACTACAAAAGAAGCTTTTATTTTTCTATTTCTTTTTAAAAAAAATTTATTATTAATGAGGCAATGGGCCTCACCAATATGTTCAAGAAAAATCCACGTCGTTCATCTATCTTATTGGATAATGTTGGGACATGGGCCAAGAAATGAGTTAGATTTAAGGATTAAGTGGGCCACACCAAAGGAAAGAGCGAGATTTTGTTCCCACCGTAAAAAAAATAAACAGGTTGCCACATTCTACTTTCCCTAATAAAAATTGTCCCTAAAATTTACTATGCTACTGCCTAAACTAAAATCACATGGTGGGTCTGTGAATGTCGTAGTTTGCATTGACGTTTACTTTAGTTGTGGTGTCTCTTGAGGTGATGGTGTTATGAAATTATTTGTAGAAACATACTCTCTTCAGGTAGTGCGGCAACACAACTAAGGGCTAACATCAATGTCATAGAGGTTTTTGATTTTGTTATCGTCATTGATGTGGTGGAGGTAGCTATTGAGATTGTCGAAATGGTCCTCGACATGGCTACAATGTGACAGGTACGGTGGGTGAATGTTGTTTCTAAGATACTTGGTATGGCTATAGAGAAACCTCATGTTGCAATTGAGTCTTTAAGTGTTATTGTTGCGATTCCAAATGGTGTGGCTAACTTCGAATGTTGTGGTTACCAATGCGGGGGTCGGTGATATCCACTCTCTCTTCACTTGATCTGTTGTGGGGTGGTCGGTGTGATCTTACTTCGAATTGAATCCCAGCGCCTAGTTATCAAAATCTTTTCATTTGTGCGTTAAGTCTTTACATTATACTGCAGTGACATTGCACTTTGCATCACGTCGTTTGGTGGTGGTGTTGAGTCATCATAACCTCAAGATGCATCTTTGTATTGTTAAGGTATGTCCCCATAAGGTTGAATAATATTGTCTAAGAGTGGTGTCATGGCTAGGTGTATTCATGAGCTTGAGGTCGTGGCGTGTGGCTCCTTGGACATGTCTATTGATGTTAGGTGGTCTAACTTGTCGATGTGGCTGCTGAGGTATCCTTAAAATGTCTTGTGGATGACCCTTGCTATTGTGACCATGGTGGAGGCCATTGATGTAATTGTCGAAATTGTCATGGCGATCCTTGTGGATATGACGCAGATGAGCTCAACAAATGGTTGTGCTAAAGAGTACAATGGATATTGTCGATGCATAGATGGCGGCACATGCTATAGAGGTGGCCAGTAGACTCGCTGAGGTGTGGATCCATGACTTTTTGGTTGGCGAAGACAAGACAATTGTTGACGTTGAGGCGCAAATGCTCCTTGAGTTCCTAAATATAGTAGTTGTCAAGGTAAAAATGAAAACCATACTAAAGTTGAAGCGCTTGACATAAATGTGCAATGTGATCCTCATATCCTTAAATGTGCTCGATTATTCAATTCTCTTTTCTCAATATCATTTCAATCTTATTTTAAAAGATTATTATATACTCCTCTTGAGATTTAAGAAAATTGAATCAGTACCATTTGGGTTTTTCATTTTTAAAATACTATAGAACACTATAATCTTTCTTTTGAGCGAATACTACCTCCTCTACATTCAAGAAAGAAGATCTCTACTAAAAGCTTTTACTACATCTTCGAATCTACATTTGAAGATACGTACACCATTTACTTCATTGCATTTTAGGTTCTTCTGAGATAACCTGTGAAAATCTCATTGAGTTGATTTGTGATAGATTGTGAAAATCACAAAATAGGTTTTTGTTTGTGATAGCCCGTGAAAATCACAAAAGAAATTTTATTGTAGTGAGCCCGTCAAAATAAAAATAAATATATAAAGTTGTTAAGATGAACCTGTGAAAACCATGTTATAGTGAAAGTCAAAATTACGAGGATAATAATTTTGAGAGTGGAGTATGTGTGGTTTTTTAAAACACTAAACCACTATAACTCCTCGAGCTTTATGGTGAATGTTTTTAGAAAAAAAAATAATTTAGTGAATGTTATTTATTTCATTCTTGTGATGAATGTTATAATTACTTTATCTTCTCTTGGTAGTTTGAAAGATTAATTTTAAAGATATTCGTGAAATAAGGTTATCCTGACTAATATTTTAGGTGGAAGTTGTCTTACAAATTATTTAGAATCAAGATTTCAATACTTGGGTGATTGAGATTTTGTATTTTTTATATATTCCGCTTTTATTTTGATTATTTGATTATTTGACTATTTGACATTGTCCTATTCACCCCTCTCTAGGACATCAATAGCTCGACTTTTCACCAGTTAATCGATTCTGCATGTCATTGATGTGAATTCCACCGAACCAGAGAAAGATCCTACTACTTAAGTATGCAAAACCTTGAATCCATAAGGTGTAATGAGTTTTGAATCTAAAAAAATTAAAGGAAAATTTGAAATACTTTATTAATGCTTATCTTTGAAACGAGATTACAATGCTTAAAATAATAAACGCAAACCATAATTAAGAGTTCTAATTTGACTAAACTAAAACTTACCTGAAATAGTAAATTTTACTAAAAATTTAAAGTCCTAATTTAATTACGCGAGATCATTCCTGACACAATTAGAAGCAAATATCTAAAAAATATCTTGTACTAAAACTCTAAAACGAAGAAGATGTCTACTAAAAATAGTAAGTGTTTTTTTTTTTTTTGGTAAAACTGCAATTTTGAATATAAACGAATCATTTTCTCATAAAATGGAGCAACATGACCGGTCACGGAGTTTGATAAGCCTCAAATGGCCTCAAAATTCATAGGTTGTCCTATAATGATACACGGATAAAAAATTATGGCTGATACAATTCGCACTTCAAATGACAATTTCTCTATCTGGAATAAATTTCTACGGTTTGGACATGCCTGGCTCAGTTATGTTATGCCCCATGTAGGACTGGGCCTGGATTTGGCAGAATATGTCCACAATTGTTCGGGCTTCTTTCGGTCCATCTTTGCCAAGAATAGGTTTGTGACACGCTCTACATCACATTCATAAGGTAACTTCTATCAGGATGAAGAGAGAACACTAGTATTAGCCAGGCCCAAAACGTTTGTGGGCCTAAGAAAGGCTCAATTGTGAGCATTCAATTTCCATTATTCTTTGTGGTCCAGCGAACGTGAGTTTTAAATATGCTTGCTTTTTGAGATGGTCGGAGTGCATATAGCACAGATAGCATGGTGGACCCGATCGATGCATCAGTCCGCCAACGGGTCCTATAAAGAGATGGCTTTACTATATTTGTTTTCTTCTCTGAAAAAGAAAGATAAAAGAGCTGGCAGAGGGAGAGAGTTGATATATATATATATATATATATATATATATATATATATATATATATATATATGGGAAAAGGTACTATGCGCTCGTACATGTAAAGATGAAGTTCATTGGACCAGTGAATGAAGTTCATTTTCAGAACCGAACTCCATAATCCATGGATCGTACATGTAAAGATGGTATGCAGTCTGGAGAATATCTGTAGATGGATGCGCGATGGGACATCTCTTGTATGGAATAAGATATCAAACCCTCTTCTTCTTTTCTTTTCTTTTTTTTTTTCGCCAAAGCAAGCGGAACAAGTGAGAGGAACCCCTTACAGCTTGCTACAATTCATCTCGATCCAAATTCCATCGATTCCTTGGGTAGCAGCACACTTTCTGATTGCACGCACACACAAACATTGGGTTGGGGCCCACTTAAAGACTGCACACAAGGTCACATCAGGAAAACAGTGGTACCAAAATAGTTGCTTTTGGAGCAGCTTCTTTTGCATCGCATGGTCCCCACATGAACAATGGTGGGTCCCACCATTTCCAGCAAAGGGCTCTTTGGCAGATTATGCAATCAGCAAAATCACAGAATTTGGACCACCTTAACTATCAGAATGCTTTCTTCAAACGGAGGATGTTAGATTGTGAACGACTGTGTCTTTCGCAATCTTATAAAAATAAAAAATATAAAAGAGCACAGGAGCATCAACGGAGCCATTCCTTCATAACGTTGATTATTGGATGTAATCACATATAAAGAGCCACATAAAAATTCGTCTTTTTAATACATCTCCCCTTCATCCAACGCGAGAACTCATCTTCTGCTCCCGTTTTCACAATCTTCTTTTATAGAGAAGAGAGGTTTGAGTTTGCACACAAACACTCGCACGTGCAAAGATAGGAAAAAAAAAATACCAAAAAACAAAACATTTACAAGCAGCCCATATGTTAGCCATAATAGCCAACATTTAATTAAAAATCCAACAATTGATTACAAGCACCTCACTTGATCATATACGGTTGTCCTTCCCCTTACGAGCGCAAGTTGTTTGCACTGTTCCCTTCAACCATCCATTTGGACCCCATGCTTGGGGGTTCAGCATCTCCTCGGTTATCTTTGATCAAAAAGCAAGGGCCCACTATCTGTCCACATCCCAATAACTTCCATGTGTGGATTACTTGCATCCTTAAGCTGCGAGGCCTACCATAACGTATGTGTCATATCCACTCTCATACATCCATCCATTTTGCCAGCTCATTTTTAGGAAATAAGCCCAAACATGAGGCAGATCAAAAGCTCAAGTGGACCACACAACATGAAACAGTGGGTATAAAGAAGCCCAGTGTTGAAAACTTGTTTGGGCTGATGTGTCTTCCGTTCATCAACACAGCGAGTGGGCTTCTTTATCCGGCCATTTCCTGTGGTATGGTCCACTTTAGCTTTGGCTCTGCCTCATGTTTGGGCTTTATCCCCTGAAATAAGCTGGTGAAACAGATGTAGTGGATATAACACATAGATAACAGTGGACCCCATGGAGCTTAGGGCTGTGACAGGCAATCGTCATCCCATGCGAGCAGAGGTACAGCATGGCCACACTGTCCATCCGTTTTGCCAGCTCATTTTAGGGCACGAGCCCAAACATGAAGAAGATACAAATCTCGGCCGGACCACATTACAGCAAATAGTGGTGATTGAATGCCCGCCGTTAAAAACTTCCTGAGCCCACCGTAATACTTATTTGCCATCCAAGCTGTTGATGAAGGGGGAAAAAAAAAACACAAATATCAACTTGATCCAAAACTTGTGGCCCTACAAGAAGTTTTTAATGGTCAATCGCCACTTTTTCGTGATGTGGTCCACTGGAGATTTAGATCTGCATTTTATTTTTTTAATCTCATGCCCTAAAATGATATGGAAAAACAGGATGGACCCCACAGTCAGAGCCACACGTAATCCCCTCCCCATGTGGCTGTGTCTACTCACAGTACTTAAGTGGCAGAAGATTTTGCAGGAGGCTTGAGCCTAATTTAGGAAACAGAAGTCAGATTTAGTCACACAACTCGGTCTATTAAATGCAGCCAACTCAAACATAGAAACCTTTAGAAGATACGACCCCATTAGAATACCATCTTGGCTAACCCAATACTGACTTTAGATAGGTCCATTGATACACTACACCTGAGTTGTTTTTTTTTTTTTTTCATTACTTTGTAGACCATATATTGCACTGGAGTAACTAACAGGGTGCTGCTCATCAGCTGCCACAGTTTGCTGGTGTTTGCTGGCCTTAGGGATTCTGACCGCTTGGCCATAGATTGGTAATCCAGACAGTTGCTTTGGGATGGCTCAGGATTCCAGGTGTATCAATGGCCTACAATTTGATGGTCATAGGGAAAACATAGTGACAGTTCAGATTCAACTTTTTTTTTTTTTTAAAGGCCCAAAGATCTAAGGGATGGAATCCTCAAATCATCATCAAAGCCTGATCTCAACAACCTGGGGTTGGCTATAGGAAACCTGTTCTACCACTCCACCCCCACCAAATCCAAAGTCAAATCACATAAGATCAACACCCTGGATTATTGCCTAAATGGGGTCTGGCATATATTCTGTGTCAACAACCTGTGTGTTTGATGATGGGTCTTTGACTGTTGGCATGGACTGGTTCAAACGTTTGGTTTCTCTCAACCAGATCCTGACCCACTGAGAACCCTAGTTTTGGATCACAATAGTGATCTTGACCCCCAAATGACCCCTAAATAAAATAATAATAATAATAATGATGATAATTAAGTTCAGTAGCCTGCCCCATATGCACACCCTTACACATGAAGCCACAGGTGCAGACATGCGTAGGACATCCAAGGGGACCAAAGGGTTCAATCCTTTGGCCAGAAAATCGGAATATTCAACTATCAAATAAGCCACCTACAAAAACAGAAAGTAGAAAAACCTGCAAAACTTCTAGCCCATCCATTATTTTGTTAGATGTGAACCATGTGATAATTTAACAGTCTGTGCTTTTGGTCAGATGGGTCCCACGGTTCGGATGTAGGACACACTATGGTGGGTCCCAAGGCTTGGATGTGTATGCATGTCTACCAAACCTCCTCATGTATAACCTCTAGATATGGGGGATGCTATATTTATATATCACTTCATAACTATAACCAATCTGGATTCCCAACCTTCAAATTTGAAGAACCCAATAGTTTACTTCAAACAGCAGAAAACAGTACAAATATAAAGGGACTAAGCCCACACAGAATAACCTCATATTTCACACAGTTTTCTTACCTTTCACAAAACTGCCACCAGAAAACCATCTGTTTCGACCTCTGTATGTGCATCTCCAGACAAGATTTGCATTGCCTCATTCTGCTACAGACCTCACATCTGCAAAACCCCTGTACAGCAACTCTGCCCATGCAAACACAAATTGCATCTAACAGTGTCTTTACATCATTGCTGCTAATCCCACAAACTCATCTCCTACAATGCTGGGGCCAGGAACTGAGGCCGGGCTGCGAGTTCGAGCTGAAAAGATGAGGATAAAAAAACTTTGTAGATGAAATGTTATCATGAGCTTGTTTGGAAATTATGATCTAATTACACTGACAACAAGGACATGAAGCAGCTTGTGAATTCGTTAGCTCAAGCTATAGTAGCAAGCTATGAAAATAAAGCATGAACGGGGGAGTTTGCATTTGAAGTATCATACAGTTGCTCGACCACCTGATAATCCACGTTCAAAATTTTCAGTTTGTCAAGTGGGACACCATGGTTCGGCCATCTGAACTGCTGCATGGTGAGCCCAAACTTGGACATTCTTCGAAACAAAACTTTATCTGAGATTGGAAAATCCTAACAAATGAAATTCCACCCATTTTCAGTCGAATTTGGCTGCTGCTGGCTATTTTCTGGTTAGCAGTTGAAGGGATAGGATTTTCCAGTCATGGAGACTCTTGGTGCTAGGGTCATCCACTGTCGGAACCATCATAAACCATGGGCTTAATTTTTCCAGTCATGGAGACTCTTGGTGCTAGGGTCATCCACTGTGGGAACCATCATACTGATGGCATGGATCACAGAACCATGGGCCCCGACAAAAGCCTGAGAAGTTGTACCTGCTCTCAGGTTGAGCATTGTATGATACCTCGTCTGTATCTATCTAACTCAACTGACTAGTTGAGGAAACGAGTGCTAAATCCCATGACCATGTTCAAGAGAATTGCAACCAGATGAAGCCTTTGGTTGATTCAAGCTGCGTGGATAGCAGCAGGTTCCTTCAAGGGTTATAACTGAACGAGTTCATGCAACCGGGCCACTGACTGACTTATGTATGTATCATTGCAAAACCAAGTGTAGAAAATTAAGAAATTATTTCCTAGTCTTAAGATAATTATGGTGCAAAATCCAAGTTACTGCGACCACTGTTCTCCGTATCATTATAGATGGATGTATCTCATCCTTGGGATACGGAAACATATCAGTTATCGCATGGGAAATATTGGATGTATTGCATCATGTATCGCAGTTTTTGGGAAACATGGGGAAACATCGGGAAATTGGTCGAATTTTTCAATGAAATTTCAGGGGGACGTTCAGAAAGACATCAATACACACTTGCAAATCAAACTATCAGAAAAAACAAGGGCAAATAATAGGTTTCCTTTGTATAGGGTCCTAATCTATGAGCTCTCTGACTGATGTGATGCAATTATATTCAAAATCAATTCATATAATTTATAAATCATAGAAGATATGCATGAAATCACAACCAATTAATTATTTTTTTTAAATGCACGTGGCATACAAGTAATTAAAATTAAATTATCCAAATCATGTCTCATAACTAAAAAATTAGGTTTATTTCCTCGTCCAAATGAGATTGGTGGACATTTATTGGACAGTTAAGAACGAAAAATATCCAATGGTCCTATTTCAACAAACAACTATCCACGAATCAACAGCCAAGATCTTTCAAACAATTTGATTTTGGGACAATGAACTAGAAACAGTTGGTTCCACAATTTAATTGGTTTAATATATGACACATGCACAATTTTGTAGTGCATGCGCATTAAGTGTTATATGAACTGCAAGTGGACCCCACTCTGATGTTTATTTAAAATCTGACCCATCCACCAGACGCATCACCCAAAATTAGGCCTAGGGTCCAAAAATCAGCCCCATTCATTATTCAGGTGGGCCACACAAAAAGAAACATGTACAGGGTAACACTCACCCTCGAAACTGTTTCCCTTGGTGTGGCCCACATGAATAACATTTGGGTTTAATTTTTGGGCTTCACGCCTAAATTTTGTTGTGGCATCCAATGGTTGGAGTGGATTTCATATAATCATCATGGTGGGCCTTGTAAAAGTAAGGGGTGGATGCCTCTCTCCAAACAGTTTCCTTTGGTGTGAGCCACCTAAATCACAGACCAACCCTTGATTTTTTGGCCATCGGCCTAACGTGGGATTACACATCAAATGATCAGAGTAGATCTCACACACAAATCAATCTGGGCCTCATAAAAAATCAAGGGTTCCCATTAAAAAAATTCTTTAAATATATTAGCCTCTCAACACGATGTCATATGTGGATTAGCTACAACCTGATCGAGCGATGTGGGTGAGACCCAACCATGGAGCTGACCTCGATGTACGTGTTGTATATCCACGCGTCCATCTGTTTTACCACCTCATTTTTGGGCATCGGCCAAAGAATGAAGTAGATCCAAATCTCGGGTGGACCACACTACAAGAAACAATGGTCATTGAATGCCCACCATTAAAAATTTCCCATGCTCCACTATAATGTTTATTTGCCATCCAACTTGTTGATAAGGTCATATAGACCTAGATGAAGGGAAAACACAAAAATCAGCTTGATCCAAAACTTGTGGCCCACAAAAAGTTTTTAATGGTCAATTCCCATTATTTCCTATGGTGTAATTCACTTGAGATTTGGATTTGCTTCATTTTTTAGCACATGCCCTAAAATGAGCTGGCAAAATGGATAAATATCATGGATATATAAATCATACATCAAGGTGGGCCCCACGATCAGGGTCCCAGCCACACACATCTTTGGATCCATGGTTGCAGCTAATCCCTATTACAAGGATGCCCACCCTTGATTTTATGGGGCTCATCGTGATGGATTATGTAAAATCCACCGTGTAATTCTACATTAGGCCTAGGGCCAAAATATCAAGTTAGCATGTGATTCAGGTGGGCCATGCCAAAGGAAACAGTTTGGAGAGAGATGTCCACCCTCGATTTTTATGAGGCCCACTATGATGATTATATGATATCTACTCCAACAATTAGACAAGGTGAGGTATCTATCGGTAACGGTGGTTGTAATGGTCACCACCATTACTGATACGAGTATTGGCCGTACTAGCCGATACGGGTGCATAACGATCACTATAACCCCCCATAACAGTTGATTTTTTTTTATTTTTTTTTTTTTTATTTTATTTTTTTTTTTGCCTGAAAAGATCCAAGGAAAAAATGTAAAATAATAAAATAATAATAATAAAATAATAAAATAATAATAAAAAAGCAGAATAATGTAAATATTTCAAATATGTATTCATTTTTTTACCATGTTTATAGTAAGCGTAATGGTTCACAATTTTATGAGTCTTGTATCGGTTGTCTGGCGAATTTATGAATATGAATGTATCTAACGTTGGCACATTACAATCAAGCATTAGTACTAGAAATCGGGAAAAAAGGCATAAATACCACTTTTTCAACTTCTTGAAAACATGGCCCTCGGAGTTTCTATTTGCTCAAATCACTTCAATTTATGGTTTCGATCCTAAAATCTATAGTAAGAGTAGTCGAAATCTACTGTAGAATGATCTAGGAGAGATTTTGGAATGAGAAAAGTGAAACGATGAGGAGAAAATCGATATATATATATATATATATATATATATATATATATATATATATATATATATATATACGAAACCAGTTCATACGTACTACGTACGAACTTTTTTGAGAACCCATCATATGTGATGTGGATCCAAAATCTGAACCATTCATGTGAAGCAGCACCTCGTGAAACCCCCCGGGCCCAAGTTTTACTTTGATCTAAAACTTTGATGGGCCATGAAAAATGAAAACAGTTTCCTCCCTTGATTTGCATTTCTCTTTGCTATGGCCCACCAGAATTTTAGATCAGGGTGAAAATTTGTCACATGGGGTTTCATGGGATTCCGCATCACATGGACCGTTCAGATTAGACACCCATGGCACGTGTGCAAAGGTGCACACGTGCACAGGGGAGCATGACTCTCTCTCTCTATCTATCTATCTATCTATCTATCTATATATATATATATATATATATATATATATATATATATATATAGTAGTCATTTTTCGACCGTTATGAGAGTAACGATCATTAGTTATTACACCCCGTAACGGCTGATATAGTTCCAAAAAATCAACCACCCCATTTCACTCATGCATCGTGTAACGGTCACAGCCATTACCTATATGTATCGGCCTTTGTGGCCATATCGTAACGGATACGGGACACCTTGCCATTAGATACCACAACCAAATTTAGGCATAGGGCCCAAAAATCAGGCCCAAATGTTATTCACGTGAGACACACCAAGGGAAATAGTTTGGAGGGTAAGGGTTGCCCTATATATGTTTCCAATTGTGTGGTCCATTTAAATCATAGATGGGGCTGATATTTGGACCTTGGGCCTAACGTTGGGTGACACACTCAGTGAACGTATTAGATTTTACATAAAAATCATGGTGACGCCCACATAAAAAAATCATGGTGAGGCCCACCTAAGCCTCGACTCCTTTAACGCATAGATGCATGTGCCGAAAAGCAATTAAACTCATCCATTTATTTCGATAAAACCCATTTTGTTTCAAGAAGACTCTTGTAGCCTGAGAGAGAGAGTCACACTAGATGAAAGAGAAGAAGGATAAAAAAAGGAGGAAGTACTGACCACAGGCATGTTTTTTTCCCATTCTCCTCTCACTAGTTTTTTTTTAATTATTTTTTATTTAATTTTTTAAAGGTAACCTTGGACTTCCCACATTTTCATGCGATATTGGTCGATATCAACCATTTTATACAAAGGGTTGGTCATGATATCTACGATACTATGCGACAAAAGGTGATATCATGCAATATATTGTGTGATACGGGGAATTTAGGATACTACTTAGGTGTTTCATAAAATCGGCCAATATTATCAATATTACAAACATTGCCTGTGACTATCTCAAAATGCAACTGACAATATCCTTCCATGAATGGACGTTAAACAGTGCAACATATTTGATCTTAAATATCAAGATACATCTTGCTCAAATGGATGCAGGAATTATCATGTCCTGGTGTGTCAGGACATTTAAGGTGTCCCGACACATCCAATCCCTACATGCGGCTGCATGGATCAGTGATCTAGATAAGAGAGTCCGACCTTGGATGGGGGAAATCTTATAGATTGGAAGATCCTAGTCATCCAATTTTTAGCTTTCAACCTTAACATGCCATTGATCAAAGGATCAGAATGTTACAATCTAGGAGACTTTTGGGCATCCACCTTCTCCAATGGGGCACATCAAATGAACAGCTTGGAGCACCCCAAAAATACAGACCCAGGGCATTAAGACACAAAATATATTTATGATGCTTCCCACCCATTATTCCTATTGCATACGGATTTTTTTTTCTTTTTCCTATTAACAAATCTTCGCAATAAAAGGTATCTCATCATCATCTAGGTCTTATCCCAATCTAACCGGGGTCAGCTACATGAATCATTTTTTTCCATCCAGCCTATCAAGGACCATAACTCAAGTTAGACCATAGGCCATTAAGTCTTGTGTTACTACCTCCACCGACGTCCTTTTTGGCATTCCCCTTGCCCTTTTAGAGCCTTCACCTTGTACGAACTCACTCCTAACCGACACAGACCTTGGTCTCTATTGCACATGACCAAATGATACAATCACCCCACATCCCACACATGCATGCTCCACATGTGTGCACAAGAAAAGGCTCACTTCCCTTTTAGCGCATCTCAACTTTCCTTTTCTTTTAAATTTCTACATTAGGAAATATCTCTACTTACCTTTTCTTTCAAATCTCTACATTAGGAAGTTTACTTTTTCTTTCATATCTTTATATTAGGTAAAAAGTAATCATAGATTTTTCTTATTTAAGTGCTTTCTTATTTCAGTAGTTTCCTATTTTTCAGATCTTCACTAGCTAGAAATTCTATTTTTTTATTTTATTGTAGATTGTAAAGACTAGTTAAAAGAATAAGGCTTGGGCCTATGGAATAAGATGGTTGAATAATACTCTTTTATGAAAATTCTCTTGTTTCTCCATGGTAGTGGGTTTGGGGTAGGATCTCTAATTTAAGATTAGAGGACTGTTAAGCATGCTCACGGTCTTGCATTCTTTTCTCTGTAGCAAAACCTTCAATCCAATGTGTTGAATATTATTGCAACTAGTTTCATCCTTGATCTAATTGCATCAAATTGGTATCAGAGCAAGTTCTGCTCTTGGGATTTCTCTTTTTATCTTTCAATTTTCTCCTCTTCCTTCCTTCCTCAATTCTTGTCCCCATATTCATCACAAACCTACTTTCAATTCCCTAAATCGGCCTATTATTTCAGCCCTTCCACCACAAACCATATATAATCACCATCTCACCTATTCCATCATCATATCCCTACCCCAAATTCCACTAGTAAACGGCCCATGCCCTATCCTGCACCTAACCTTCCAAAAAACCTTTTCCATTCTCTACATTAGGAAAAAAAAAGCCCTCGTATCCTCTGTAGAAGGCTATTGTCATATGAGCACTAAAAGAGGGATGACTTATAATCCTGAGATGGCTACAGAACCTAAAGATGAGATTGTATCAACCCAGCAACAAGTGGTCAATTTGATCACAAAAATGGTTAAATGATCTAGAGACTCGCTTCACGGTCATAATAGATACTATGGAACAACGTATTACTGTTCTCAAAAACACAAAAACACAAAAATAATAATAATAATAATAATAAATAAATAAAATTAAAATTCAAACCACCAAAGATCTATTGATCTCCAAATAACCTTGAAGGAGATTCAGAATCCGAGAATGTTAACTCAAGGCATCCTGGCTGGAATATTGATCTCCAAGAAGAAGAAAAAATGTGCCTAGGTACAGGGTCCAACAACATCGCTGTGCACAATCGGGAGCGAGATGAATGAACAACCTCCGACGGGACTATCCAAATTATCTCGAAGGGAGAAGAAATATTCGCACTGTGGATCCCGCTAAGCATGTCAAGATTAAATTTTCATATTATGATAGCAATTTGGATCCCAAGGTGTTCAATGACTAGCTAAAGTCAATAGAGTGATATTTTCATTGGTATGATTCAAGATACGTTTTGCTACAATGAAACTTGAAGGCGCGACTTAAGACTGGTGATACGCTATTGAAGAAAATTTGCATCGATGTGGCCTTCCTCTCATAAGTAATTGGGAGAAAATGATGTCAAGATTGAAGTAGAGGCTTCTGTTGCTGGATTATACGATGGCTTCTTCCCAGGAGCTCCTCACGCTTCAGCATTCCCAAGAGCTCCTCACGCTTTAGCAAAACAATCAGATTGTGGAGGAATATGTACAACATTATTATGACTTATTTGTTGCCGCCTAACGGAAACTAGAAGACAACAAATGGCTCATATTATAATGGGCTATGGTTCGATATTCAAAGAGAATTGATGACCGTTCGGTTCAATAGTGTAGACAAAGTGTGTATCAGATAGCTCGAAAAGTGCAAAAGCAAAATTTGGTGATGAGGCGGGATAGTCCTCAAGGTGGGGGCTATGCATCCACCTATCCCACTACAGTGGCTCCAAAGTGTATTCGCAACCAGTCATGTCCTGCAATAAATTTCCTTGAGATTACAAATTTGATTAGAACTCACCTCCAATCCTCTTTTTTGAAATGGTGACACGAGGAAAGTTTGTTGCAACAATGCAGGGGAGGTCGACCAACACTTGTTTCAAGTGTGATGGTCGTGTATACTACACGACAGAGTGTCCCTCTCACAATTCGAGTTTCACGAGGGGAAAAACTTCATTGCGGGCCAAGAGGAAGATAACCATGAAAACGATCCAGAAGATAACAATTGGTAACCTGATTTAGGCCTAGATGGCCATAACGGAGAAAAAAATGTTATCAGTGGTCAGAAGGATTCTGACAACACCAAATGAGGAAGCCCAAGAAGACTAGTTGATCACCAATATCTTCCAAAGACGAGTTTCGTGTGGAAGAAAGGTTGGCAAGGTCATTATTGATGGAGGCAGTAGCATGAACGTCTCATAAAGCATAGTAGACAAGTTGAAACTAAAACCTCATAAGCATCCCAACCCATACAAGATTGGGTTGGTGAATGATATGTTATCCCTATGACCAAGAGGTGCTTAGTGAACTTCTCCCTGGGTTGTTATGAAGAATCACTTTGGTGTGACATCATTCCAACAAAGGTCACGCATATTACTGGGGCACCCATGAAACTCAAAAAAGTCATAAAAACACATACGACTTAATGTACAAAGGAAAGCCCATTACCCTTGACCCTATGAAGGATGATGAGCCCAAAGTGGTGAGGTTGGGTTCCTATTCGTAGAGGAGAGTCATGAACGGGGAATCATGTATGCTCTGGTGGGATGCATGACTGATCCAACTGGAAATGTCGTTGTTCATCCACCTAAGATTTAAGACATTTCATCCCAATTTCAGGATTTGGTCCCTGATGATATACCAAGTGAGCTCACACCCATGTGTAACATTAAGCATGCAATCGATTTGGTACCTAGAGCTCTATTACCAAATCTTCCAGCATATCGATTAAACCCAACAAAGCATGTAGAACTTTGTCAACAGGTGGAGGAATTGCTAACTAGGGGTTTCATTTATGATAGCCTTGGTATGTGTGCGATGCCAACGTAGTTGACACCAAAGAAGGATGGTAGCTAGCGGATGTGTATTGACAACCACACCATCAACAAGATAATGGTGAAGTTTTGTTTTCTTATTCCATGCCTAGATGACATGTTGGACATGATGGTGAATGCTACAATGTTTTTGAAGAGTGATTTGCGAAGCGAATACCAACAACTAAGAATGTCCTAGAGAAAACCGCTTTCAAGATGAAAGATGAGTTATATGAATAGCCAGTCATGTCCTTCTGCTTGACAAATGCACCTAGTACGTTATGATGCAAATTTTATGGCCATTCATATACAAGTTTGTTGTCATGGCAAGTTTGTCATCATGTACTTCAACGGTATCCTCATCTATAGTTGTTCACAAGAAGATCATTTAGACCATCTTTGCGAAGTGATGAGAGCATTACGCTATGAGATACTCCACATCAATCTAAAGATGTGTACCTTCATGAGTTCCAGTATGGTCTTTCTGGGGTTTGTCATTTCAACAGAAGGTGTGAAGGTTGATTCTGAAAAGGTAAGGGCCATTGTTGATTGGCCTACTCTCATGAACATTCATGAGGTTCACAATTTTCATGGGCTAGCGACATTTTATTGAAAGTTTATTCAGAACTTTAGCTCCATCATGGTGCCCATTAGTGAATGCATAAAGGTCAATCAATTTGCGTGCACTAAAGCTACAACAAAGGTATTTTACGAAATCAAGTAGAAAATGACGGAAGCTCCAGTTCTTAGACTTCCTGCTTTTGAAAAGGTGTTTGAAGTTGCCTATGATGCATCTTATAGGCATAGTAACTATCCCCAACCAAGGACATATGTGCCCTTATTTAGCAAAAAACTCAATGAGGCATGAAAGAAGTATTCTACATACGACGTGGAGTTTTATGCTATTATACAAGCTTTGAAACATTGGTATTATTACCTCATTCATCGGGAGTTTGTGCTATATTTTGATCACGAGACAAAGTTATTTGAATTCTCAAAAGAAGTTGAATGCAAGGCAAGTTAAGCGGAGTGCTTAAATTCAAGAATTCACATTCAACCTAAAACATCGCATCAACATCAAAAATAAAGCAGACTCCCTCAGCTGAAAATTACATCTATTACCTTATCAACTTCCACTGTTGGGTTTGAAGAAATTAAAAGAGACTATGCAGTACATGATGATTTTGGAAAGGTATTTTCAACACGCATTGCCAACTCAGGCACCAAGTACTCGCGATTCAACCTGCACAGTGGGTACTTATTCTATGATATGAGATTATTTGTTCCAAAAAGTTCCTTGCGAGAGCTTGTTATACGAGAGTTTCATTCAAGTGGTCTTGGTGGCCACTTTGGTATCAACAAAACAATAGCCCTAGTTGAGGACCATTTCTATTAGACGGATTTGAAGAAAGATATCGAAATTATTGTTTGTCAAATTCAAGTGTGCTAACTGGGTAAAGGTAGCAAGTATAATACTTGTATTTATACCCCAATACCTATGTCAGATGCTCCATGGGAAGACATCATCATAGATTTTGTCTTGGGATTACCTGAGATTCAATATGGCTATGACTCCATTTATGTTGTGGTTGATGGGTTCTCAAAAATGGCCCATTTCATTCCTTGTAAGAGGACATCAAACGCCATGCACATCGCCAATTTTTTTCTTCAAAGAAGTGGTTTGTCTACACGGTGTTCCTAAAACAACTGTATCTAATTGTGATGTTAAGTTTATGAGCTATTATTGGCACACCTTGGGGTCTAAGATGGGAACAAATTGAACTTCTCATGTGCTTATCATCTGTAAACATATGGGCAAATTGAAGTCGTCAACCGCACTCTTGGGAAGCTACTTCGATGCATGGTTGTTGATCATATCAACTCATGGGATACCGTATTACCACAAGCTGAGTTTACTTATAAAAATTTTGTGAACCGCACTATGAGAATCTCTCCTTTCAAAATTGCGACAAGTATACAATCTCGATAGCCTATCGATTTAGTCTCACTTCCTATTGCGACTTGATCGAGCTAGGAAGTCGAAGCTTTTGCACAACATGTTAAGGAGATACATGAGGAAGTCAAGCGAAAGATCACCCTTAGTAATGAAAATTACAAAGGACATGCACAGATGTTCGACGACATTTTGCACAATTTTAAGAAGGAGATAGAGTTATGATGTGGCTAAGCCTAAGAGGTTTCCAGTAGACTCTTATACAAAGCTCCACTAAAAAGGCAAGTCCTTAACGTATTTTGAAAAAGTTATATGATAATGCACAGCTAATCAAGCTTCGACTCAACATGAAAATCAGCCCCATTTTTAATGTGAAAGGCATTACAGTTTATCTTGGACATCATGAAAACAAGAGCATGGAAAAACAAGCTAACAAGATACCTGAGGTACCCGCACCACACAAGCTCCAAGAAAACATTGAAGATGTGTTGGATGATCATATAGTTTCCACATGTCAAGGTGGGTATCAAAAGTTTCTTGTCAAAGGGAGGGCCGACCGAGATCCGACAGCACGTGGATTTCAGTGAATAATTTCCCGCGCATCAACCCAGAGCTCTATGAGTACATTGTTGAATAGAATCGAGTCGTTCCAAGCCAGGGGGTAATTGATGGAATCGCCCCCTACATCCCACACACACACGCTCAGCATGTGTGCACAAGAAAAGGCCCACTTTCCTTTTTAGCCCATCCCTAGTTCCCTTTTCTTTCAAATCTCTAAATTAGGAAATATCTCTACTTCCATTTTCTTTTAAATTTCTACATTTGGAAATTTCCTTTTCCTTTCATATCTTTATGTTAGACAAGAAGTACCCTAGATTTTTCTTATTTAAGTACCTTTTTTTTATTATTCAAGTGCTTTCTTATTTAGGTAGTTTACTATTTTTCAAATCTTGGCTAGCTAGGAATCTAGCTAGGAATTCTATTTTTAGATTCCATAGATTTTATTAAAGATTGTAAGGACTCACATATGGAATAAGATAGTTGAATGATATTCTCTTTTATAGCTCTTGCATTCTTTTCTCTTTGTGCAACAAACTTCAACTGGTGTGTTGAATATTATTTCAATTAGTTTCATCCTTGACCTAGTTGCATCACCAAACCATCTAAGTCTACTTTCCCTCTTGTTCCCTATTGGTGCTACTCCTAAATTCCCTTGAATGCATTCATTTCTAATTCTATACTTCCCTATCTTGCCACTCATCCATCTTAGCATCCTCACTTAAGCCACACTCATCCGATGGACATGTCATTCCTTAATTGTTCAACATTTTGTTCCATAAAGAATGAGTGGTCTTATAGCCATCCTATAAAAGTTCCTTTTCAGTTTGAAGGGTACACAGTGATCACATATAACTCTAGAGGCACAAATCCATGTCATCCACCCCACTTGAATTTTACGGGCAGCATCCTTCTCAATCTCTCCACTCTCATGAATTATCGACCCAAGATATCAATAGTGCTCTATTGAGGAAAAATGTAGTCACAAAATAATGAAACAAAAGAAGACTTACTTATTTATTGATCATGACATATTTAAAGTCATGAAGGTGTCACCGGATGCTTACTTGAAACATTGGTAATGACATTAGTAATCTTCTGAACAGTCAATGCTTTCAACTTGTTTCCCGTTGCTAACAAAAGAAAGCTCTTCAAATGCTGCTTTTGTTCTTTAGGGCTACTTGTTTTTGCCAGAGCATCTTCAAAAGCTTGTAAATCAGCCGTTGCAATAGAAGGGAAAGACAGCAGAACCTGCCAGAAAGAGAAATCACATCCCAGCATCAGAACTTTCAGTCTGGACACAAACTTTTCATTTGTGATCTTGTTCCTCTTCAGTGTGTATAGTATCCTGATACTCAGAGCTTGTTCAAGTAGGACCATGGTTCGGTTATGCAGGCCTTTGATATGATGGGCCCAGCAGTGAATGGGGATCGCCCAAAATAACCCACATTGGACAGTAGCAAACCCTTTGATTAGTGGCCTGTTAATGGAGGTAGAGAAAGCAATACAGCAATGATCCACATTCCAACAGAAACCAACCTGGGAGATACTGGGACATTTTCCATCCACGGTGGGGCTCATCAGATCAAATGTATGGACTACTGAAACACAGGCCGTTCCACATCACAAATCCCCAGACCAAGGATCATATGATTCCAGTCCTCTCTAATTATTAGAGATGCATTTAAAGAGCAAGAGATGGACCACCATATTCCTTTATCACATTCAACCAATTCCTTTTTTCAATCAACAGCTAAAATAAAAGATGAAGAAACGAATAAAACTAACCTGTCTAGGAGCAGGATCCCTATCAGAGAGAAACACAAAGATTTCGCGGCAAAGACCAACAAGATCAGCACTGATAATAGCATTCGACTCAAGGGCCAAACCTTGGATAATTGCATAAAACAAATCTTTAGCAACAAATTCCCTAAGTTCCACATTATTTGATGAAACAGCAAGAAGAACCACAGCCCCACAGAAGGAGGTAACTTTAGTCATAGCTTCACCATCCGTCCATGTGAAAGCTTCTGTTATTATTTGCAGTGCAGGAAGAGCCGGACCCTTATGCTTCAACAGAAAGCTGGCGAGGGAAACTATTTTAGGAAGACAGTAAAGCAACACGACAAGCACTGGTTGCAAACAATATTCTGGAAATTTGTGGGTAAAAGTTATCAGAGGGATGTTACTTGATGAAATCAGGTTGCCAACTGGTGCACGTGCGCATGTGGGTGCCTGGGTAGGTGGGAGTGCATGTGCGTGTATGCTTGCGTGTGATCCTCAACCCAAGTGTATGTACACTATCCACAGGTCTTGAATCTGTATAAATGAGGCTCGTGAATCGTGATTCAGTAATCACAATGTTTATATAATGATCCCAACCATGGATAGAACATGTCCCACAAATCTGGGCAATACTAATGCTTTGATCAGCGAACCGAACATGTACAGTTATGAAAAATATCTATAACAAGGATAATAAACTCATTGGAGGAAATGCAAAAATTTCAACGAATAGAATTTTCTGATCTGGGAGGTTTATTCAACTTAGACACATCGACTATTCTATACACTGCAAAGCCCATCAAACCAACAGTCCAAATTGTTGTACCATGGCCCAAATTATACAGATTATATAGTTGCACAAAGCATGAAGAGCAGTAGCACCAGATTCAGGTACAGGTGAGGTGAAGCATCTGTTTCAAAATGTTATCAACTATAAATGACTAGGAAGCAGGAGGGGAGCAGCAAGCCGAAGAGTGATACAAAACAGGAGTGATACTAGTTAGAAAGATCCTGGAACTAAGATACAGACTCAAGTCAACACTGAAAATCTGTTCTATCCACCATGAGGACCATCAGATCCGCAGTCCGGATTGTTGTACCATAGGCCCTGTTTATACAGACTCAAGGCAACACTATACACATCATTGGGTTGAGCATCATATAATTCCTCTGCAAACTGTACAACATGCTTAAAAATTAATAATACATGATATTTCTAGACATTACCCAACCAGAGAGTTAGCAGTGAATGCATCCAACTCCTTGAGTGCAGACATCTCAGTGCGGCCGACATTTCCAAACTGTTCTAATGAAGGGAGCCCGCTATTTAGTCCCGGAGAAGCTAAAACTGATAGGAGAAAACATATCTCTCGAGTCAAATTCCTAAGCAACTTCTCCTCCATTACTTCTACCTTCAAGTCCAATCCAGAAAGATCACCAAGGATATCCGGAACTGTTGCTCTACCTTCACGTAAAAGGCTGGACCATGAACAACTAAGAGCCTGCTGACAGTGGAGAAATAATGGATGGAGGAGTTTTTCAAGCCAGTCTTCCCATAAATCAACAGGGCAGAACTTCACCAGAGGGATCAGAGCTAAGTGAATGAGTTGGCGTATATGCCTAAACTCCATTGATTGAATGTTCTCCATCAGTGCAAGAGTGACAGAAGAACTCTCCAAGCATCTGAAGAATGTATCTCCTAAAGTTGCTGCCAGACCTAAAACATTATACCTGCGCATACAATATTTGTCATTACCTGATGATGATAAATAAATAAATAACATGCTAATTTGGACGAATTTAACAATAACTTCAGATAAAAGACTAATTTGTTTCCACTGCTAACAAATAAGATATACAGGAAATGCTAACATATTTCTACATTTTAAGGTAACAATTTCTTGTGCCTAACACCATATATCAGAACCCTTTCAAGTGAACCTTGAAAATTGCTGTAAATTATAGGTAGTCATATTTCTCTTTCAATTGAAATTTAAAATATTAGTCACAACTCATTTTTGGGCGTCTACCAAACAGGGTCTTAGAAGTTTAGATGACATTCACCAAGAATAGAATGGCTATCTTGCTGGGGAGAGAAAGAGGAGGTCCAATGGGATTTTCTTTGGACGGAAAGTGGAAATAGCCATAAATATCCAAAAGTTGAAAGCAAAGGGGGGATTGGTTTGGCCGAATCATAGATAAGAATTGGACTCTTTTATTAAAATGGCAGGGTTTCAGATCTGAGTGAGATTCGCAAGGGAGGAAAACTATTGCTAGTAAATTTACAGAAAAGGATATGGGGTGGACAATCGGAGAGTCAGAACTGGCAGAGGCTCCTTTTGAGTGGAAGGGAATCTCCTCATTCAGTGAAACTTCAAGAGGTATGGGTTTTTTTTCTGGGTTTCTTTTTCTTGTTTCTTTTTTTCCTTTTTTTTTTGGCAGATGGTGTGATACTTAATATCGGGATTTGGTGCTTGGGAAGAGATTGGTGGCAGATTCCCCTCTGCTGCTCAGATTTCCTCAGCGTGACTCACACTTGGGAATATTACTATCTTCATCAAGTATTGCCCTGAAATTGAGCAGTAAGTAGTGGAGAATCTGAAATTCAGGAGTCTCATAGATTTTGAATTTGCAAGGTGGCAGAGCTCTTCGGTATTGCAAAGGGACCTTTCTCCCTAATCTTTGAAAATGACTCAAGAATCAGGGCTCCATCATCTTTGGGAGAGCTTTTATCAAAAGATCTTTTTAAGCTGCGAGCTTTGACATCCCCGAGTAGGCACCTTGCACTAAATTTTGGGGATTGTCCCCCCTCATGAAATCACAAGGAGTCGGAGCTGCTCAGTATTCTTGAATGGAAATTCCTCCCCATCTCTGAAAATGACTCCAGAATCAGGGTTCCAACATCTTTCGGCATGCTTTCAACAAAATATTTTTTGTCCTAGCTTTGACGTCCCCAAGTAGGTGCCTTGCTCTGTAATGTGGGGATCATTGTGTCCCTCCCCCCAGCCACGATGTATAAAAGTTTTTTTTTTTTTTTTTTTTTTTTTTCTTTGGATGGCTACCACAAAAAGGATCTCACAATTGACAATGTGAAGAAAAGAGTATATAGGACTACCTAGTGTTTGCTTTTCATGTTGAAAATCTGAGGGATCTCTGAACCATTTGTTCTTGCACTATTAAGTTAGCATCAATATTTGAGCCTACCACTTTCAGCTTTTTAAGATTGTTTAGGTCCCTTCCAAAATCCTTAGGTGATTTATGCTCATGTCGGTCATCTAGGCCTTTTGAATCAAGAAGGGAAGTCCTTTGGATAATACTCCCACATGTTTGATCATGTGGGTACTAGAAAGAGGACAACTATTGAATATTTGAACGTGTAGCCACTTTGTGGACTCAAAAGCAAAGATCAATCCAACCTAGTTAGTTGGGACCTTGTTAGAAAACGATTGCAGTTATCGCTTTCTATTTTTATTTTTGAGATGAATATTATTCTCATTCGCAGTAAAGAAACATTTTCAGAAAAGAATATGGAGGATCCATTAACTAGAGTGGAGAAACACGCACAAAGAAGAAGAATGGGGAAGCTTTTATTGCACTTGAGGAGAATATTACAACTCTGAGTGAATCACAAATGAGGAGTCCTTATATAGGCACGAGAGAAGTCTAGAAGCTCACACTAATGGCTAGGATGGTGCCCTATGGCACCCATACAATGGTTAGGAGTTCTCTAGATTTTCTTTCTTTCTTTCTTTCTTTTTTTCTTTTCTTTCCTTTTCTTTTTTTTTCTTATTTATTTATTTATTTATTTATAGATTACTTCTCTAGAACTATTCTAGATAATTCCATACAATTCTAGCTATAAGACCCTGTTAGAGAATTCTAGAATGTTGTACGATTCTCTGAACAATTCTACAAGACTCTAGACTACTCTAGGTATCTCTACACACTGTGTCCAAACCTCATATGTATAAAGTGAACCAAAATTGGTTAATTTCATGGAAAACCCTATAAGCCTATAATACAACTCACTTTCCTCAAAAGATAATAAAAGAATGACAATGTAAACATTTTATGCAGAAAAATCTAGATTGTTCTTACGTAGATTCAATACACTAAACTGTTTCAATCTTCCAACTCATAGAATTGAAGGACATCAGAGGGTGTCCCAAGATTTGACACAACCTCAAATGAAGTTGTGGCCCCAAAGAACCCCTTATCAGGCAAATGGGCCTCAATGCCAAACTCCCGGCCTACGACAGGTCCAATAATTTGCGGCCCACTTTTCGGGCACCAAATGATGACAGAACAACATGAAATTGGACCAGTTTGAAAGACTACCTAGTTACTTTCCAACGAGCCCAAGATTGCTTAATTCCGATACAGTTTGAGTGAGTCATGGTCAATTTATGAATGCATATATGATTTTTTTTCGGAAGGATAATGTATTGAATTTATTAAAACCAGCTTGAGGAATTGCAAGCAGTAAAACAACACATCAAAGATCTAACTGTAATCGAATATGAAACATGCAACCAAAGTATCCACATTACAAGAACTAGCCGCCCATTCTATAGTGTCCCTCTTGATTTTCCAAAAAAAATGTCTTCCCGAGCCCCCCACCCCCCCCCCTGTTGCAAAAATATCTAGAGTTTCGCTACCCCCAAATGTTCCAAAGAACAACTAACAAGGATAAACAACAAAAGATCCAATTGTTCTTAGGAAGATGCACGACATTCCAAATCTTGAATAATTGATCTACTGAAGAAGGCATCAAGGCCTACGACAGGTCCAATAATTTGCAGCCCACTTTTCTGGCACCAAATGATGACAAAACAACATGAAATTGGACCAGTTTGAAATAACTAGTTACTTTCCAACGAGCCCAAGATTGCTTAATTTCAATACACTTTGAGTGAGTCATGGTCAATTTATGAATGCATGTATGATTTTTTTTCGGGAGGATAATGTGTTGAATTTATTAAAACCAGCTTGAGGAATTGCAAGCAGTAAAACAACACATCAAAGATCTAACTGTAATTGAATATGAAACATGCAACCAAAGTACCCAGATTACAAGAACTAGCTGCCCATTCTATAGTATCCCTCTTGATTTTCCAAAAAAAATCTCTTCCCGAGGCCCCCCCTTGTTGCAAAAATATCTAGAGTTTCGCTCCCCCCAAATGTTCCAAAGAACAACTAACAAGGATAAATGACAAAAGATCCAATTGTTCTTAGGAAGATGCACGACATGCCAAATCTTGAATAATTGATCTAATGAAGAAGGCATCACCGAATATGAGCCAAAAGATTTGAGTAACTAAGACCATACTTGATGAACGAAGCTGCGATGAATAAGTGGTCGATAAACTTAGCATATCTCATAAACATAAGGTATACATTGGGAAGAATCATGCCTCTTTTCTGAAGGTTGTCAATGGTAAGTACACGCTTTCAACCCACTAACCAAGCAAAATAAGCCACCTTGGGGGGAGCCCCATAAAACCAAAAGGGGTAGAAGAAATCACCCTTGCTTGAATTCCCTAAAGAGTGGATTTGTTGATAGAGGGATTTGACTGAAAAAACACCCGAAGGAGAGGCGCTCCAAAATAGACGATCTGAGAAAGACGAAGATGGAAGGATATTGTGAAGCCGCATCATTAGCCTTATGAACTCATCCACCTTGTCGCTATATAAAGCCCTACGACACGGAGGACACCAAACCCCACCTTCGACGTTGGAGAAGCAACTAGCCATGGATACATCTTTGATGAGAGATAAACTCGCCGCGGAGGGGAAATCTACTTCCAAAGGAACATCACCACACCAACGATCCACCTAGAAACGAATTCGTTACCGGACCCAAGAGCAAAGGATAAGCTCGATTTGACTAAAGGGGCTACCGATAAAACAGCTTTCCAAATTCCAATTGCGCGATAATGTGAGGATTTTTTTGTCCCCCACCCCGCCTCCACACCATACTTAACTGCAATTACCTACCTCCATAAACTCCCTTCTTCAACTCTAAACCTCCTACACCATTTTCTAAGTAATGCCTTGTTCATGGATTCCATATCCCTTAAACCCACTCCTCCCTCGGAAGCAGCTTGCAAACTTCTTCCCACTTGAGAAGATCAAACTTATGTTTGTCTTCAACTCAATGCCATAAAAAATCCCCCCATAATTTGTCCAATCTATCCAAAACATATTTCGGACACTTATATAATGACATGAAGTAGAGAGGTAGATTGGAAAGGGTTGCCTTGATAAGAGTGATATTGATAAGTGGCCTTTCCATTTCAAATCTCCATTCAAACTTTTCAATCACCCGATTCCACAAGTGCTTAGGGAGAGTTCCCAAACATAGAGGAAGACCCAAGTAGGCGAACGGAAAGGTACCAACACCAAACCCAAATATTCCTGCATAGTGAGATACCTCTTTCCTATGCCAAGCATCTCCCTTTTCTGAATATTAATTTTCAGCTTGGAAACTTCTTCAAAGCAACCCAAAATCTTCCTAAGATTATCTACCATAGCTTCATCCGCTTCCGAGAACAATAGTGTATCATCCGCAAATTGTAGGTGAGTGATTCTATCATCATTCCTCAACCCACTAAAACCTGAGATTTGGCCCACCTCTCGACCTTTAATGAGCATACCACTCAAAGCTTCCACAACCACTATGAACAAAAATGGAGAAAGCGAGTCCCCTTGCTTTAGACCCCTCAAACGTTTGAAAAATCCTTCTAGAGTGTCGTTAACTGAGACGGAAAAAGATATTGGCGAAACACATTTCTGCATCCATTTCATCAATTTGTTACTGCATCCAATCATATGCAACATTTAATCCAGAAACTTCCATTCCACGTGATCATATGCTTTTTTTCTAAATCTAGCTTGCACACCACTCCTTTGGTTCCTTCCTTGCGTTTTGAATCAATACATTCATGAGTGCACATTGCACCATCCAAAACTTGTCTATTTGCTACAAATGTCCCCTGATTCTCCGTTATAATGGAAAGAAGCACCAATCTAAACTTGTTAGCTAACACCATGGCCAACATCTTATAAGGACTTCAAATAAGATTGATAGGTCGAAGTCTGACAATGACTCCGTGTCGTCTCTCTTAAGAATAGGGTTGTACACGAACCGAGTTAGCTCAGTTAGCTCGCTCGACTCGACTCAAAAAAGCTCGATTCGACTCAGTTCAAAACTGAGTTTGAGCCGAGTCAAGCTGGTTTTTTGAGCTCGAAAAAATTTCGAACCGAGTTCGAGCTTGCCCAAGCTCGACTCGACTCGGATCAAACCCCAACTCGAATCGAACCAGTTCGGTGACTCAGTTACTTTACATTGATGTTGTTCACCACGTGTTTAATGAAATGACTCAACGAAGTGTCAGTTGGTGGCAAGGAAGGTATGTATATAAAACAAATACCTTTTTTCTTGATTTGGATGTTGCCTACAAGGTGTTTGATGAAATACATGTAAAACCGCTACTATTGCTTTACATACAGTGAGAATTTGAAGGTGCAGTCCATGTGTTTGAGAAAATGCTGCAAAGGCGAACTCGGCTCGATCTTGGCTCAAACTCGGCTCAACTTGGCCCAAGCTGTTGACCGAACCGAGCCAAGTTGGCCAGTCAGGCTTGAGGACCAAGCCAATCCGAATTCGAGCTGGGGTCAACTAGTGGCCGAGCTGAGTCGAGCTGTGCCAAGCTCAACTCGGTTCGACTCATGTACACCTCTGCTTGAGATTGAATCAAGGCTAAAACGGTAGCCCCCATCCCTTAGCAAGCATACCTTTCTTATTGAATTCTTAAGAAAATTTCATCACATTCTATTTAATCAAATCCCAAAAGAATTTGAAGAAAGCTATGGGGAATCCGTCAGGGCCCGACGCCTTATCTCTACTCAAAGTCTTAATGGCACACTTGACTTCTTCCTCTGATATGGGCTTCTCGAGCGATTCCTTATCCCTTTCTGATTTGCGACAAAAGGATATATTATCCAATAAGGGACTATGCCAACCTTCACTTTTAAGAAGAGTGGTGTAGACATTCACAATGGTTGAACACACTTCACATTTATCTCCCAATTTGTGTCTGTCAACCACTATGCTGCTAATAAGATTTGTTCTTGCCCGAGCATTGACAATACCGTGGAAGAAGTATGTGTTTCTATCGCCTTAAGCTATAAAGCTCTGGATCTCTACCTCCACATTATTTTTACTTCTTTAAGGAATTTGGAGCACTCCACTGATAAGTTCAATCACTGATTCCGTTCTTCCTCAAACAGCCCAGAACCTTCTTCTTTGATATCAAGCTCATTGATATCGCGAGTGATGCTTTCAACCTTTTCCGATCTTTCCTTGAAGAAGTGCTTCCAAAAGGATAGCTTAGATATTAGAAATTTAATCTTTTAAGCTAAGTCTAAAAGCAGTTTTGCCAAATACCTCAAATGACTGCCACCACGCACGAACCATCTCCTTTAAGTTTTCCACCTCTAACTATGCCAGCTCAAGCCGAAAAGGTTTGGGTCCCCAAATTTCATCATCCACTTCTAGCAAAATAGGACGATGGTCTGAAAATGTTCTCAGCAAACCTTTCGAAATGACTTGGGGAAATTTCTGCACCTAGTCCAATGATAGCAAGAATCTATCTAGGTGCGCTGAGATTGGTGATTCCCTTCCATTCAACCAAGTATACTTTGCTCCCCCATCGGAATGTCCACCAGTTCATTTTGGCTTACCCAATCCTCGAAGCCCCTTGTGCTTCTCGTGACTCAATCCTCTATTGGATTTCTCATGAACAAACCTTATAACATTGAAACTTCCCCCAACACCAAGGAAGGTTGAAATGTAATCTAACTTGGTTCAATTCTGCCCAAAACAAGTGTCTTTTGGTTGGAGCGCACGACTTGTACACCGATATAAATAGCCATTTAAATTGGAAGTGTCCCTCAATACTATCAACACCAAGAAGGTTTCCATGCGAGAGTGTTTCATACACCATAGATCCTTGTTCTCGGCCACCACCATACCCCATGTTGATCCTTCAACGTTCAATGCTACCCAACCTTTGTTTTTTACTCCTCAAATTGACCTTAGGATTCCATTATCAAAACAATCCAATTTGGTCTCAGGAATCAACAAAATCTGAATTTTATATTTCTTACGTACCTCTTTCACCTAAATTCTTATATCGGCCTCCCAGCCCCCTAACATTCCAACATAAAATATTTATTGATAGTGTATTCAATGTCCCCTCCCCTTCTTGCCTGTGTTGCAGTTGCCAACGTCGTTATTTATAGAGCTTTCAAAACTCAGTAATTCCCCCCATCCTCTCGGAATCTTCTGTTTAGCCTTCTGTTGCAACACGCATCTAGATTTCCTAATGCTTCTCTCTTTCAAAAATTTAATAAATTCGTGAACATCCTCATCCCTCGCACCAATAGTCAACCCTATCGATCTCCCCGCCCACTCCAACATATCTTTGTACTAGCTCAACTTGATTTTTTCCATCGGCCGAGGACCTTTGATAAAGAACTTTCCATAATGACCAAACGATCATCATTATAGATAGGGATTTCTCTTCTAGCTTGTAACGAAGTTACATCTCGGGCATCATTGAAACAATCCACACTTGCAACTTCATCAGCAGGTTGAAATGCTTTCACTATCTCAAAGAACATGTCACAAACTCCACCATATCCTAATTGAAATCGATTAATATTTGGCCATCTAAAGAATCCCTACATTGCGAGGAAGGTAATGAAGGTAGATCTTGGAAGGAATAACGTTGTTGCGAGTAATGTAGAGAGCTTTTCAGGAAGCACTTAGAAGTCGCAATGCCCTCCTATCTAAGGACCATATAAGAATCTGTGCCACGTGTCCAATTAGAAGGCACGGGGAGAGAACCTGTAACATTCTCACGTGCGGTAGATTAGGTTAGAAGCACGAAAATCATGCGACGGCACACATGCCACCATCTGAGTCCTAAATACATTTTTGTCGACACGTGTCAACAAGAACTCATTTGACAAGGGACGTCGCTCTGAGGTTGTGGCGAAAGATGGTTCCGGCATTAATAATAAAGGTGGCTCAGAATTGGCATGCGCCATCTCTTTGTGACGTAGCATTCCGACCCTCAGCTTCTACTCCAAAGCCAACTCCCAACCTATTATCCGAAACACCCACTCCACTTAAGAGGACACCTAGCATCAAATCCTCCTCCAGAGTTTATGTCATAACGGAACCTCCTTTTGAGCCTATGCAAGAGAAAAATCTCCCACCAACACAAAGCCCCCATTTAGTGTTCTACCATGGCCACGTCCCTCTTAGCCACAAGCCTTCGTCATCAACTACCACGTACCCACCCTCTTTTAAAGACCACACCTCCTCCTGACAAGTGCCTCCATCCCCCATTCCTTTCCCTTCCCAAACTCTGTAAGTCTACCTAGATCGTGCACCTTTATCCACTTTGCCTCTGCACTCCCATTCTTCTCCCCATCTACACGGCACTCCCCGGCTTAGTTCCTTAACTACCCCTACCACCACCACCACCTCCCTAATCTAGGGTTCAATCAACTTCGGGTTGGCCAAATCCATAGACATCTAATACGGATCCTCGCCACATTGATTTCATCACAATTCAAAGTGGCTAGATCAACGATCGTAACCTCCCCCAAGCATGACCCTACAGCCTTAAAGGTACCAAACCTCATTAACCCAATGCTCTAACGGTATACCCCACAAAAGGTACCAAACCTCGACTTCTCTCTACCCACTTACTGACCTCCACAACTGGTTAGTCAATGAACAAGGTCCCTACGGTTACAACCAGGTTTAGATCTACTCCAACCCAAACCAACACCTAGAGCTCTATCACACCCAATGGCTTGATATTATAGTCCTCTTCCTTCAATATGCAGTAGGCCTCAAACCATATTTGCAACCCCCTCACTGAGATGCCAGCTCTAGTGATGATGAGAAAAGAATGAACAAATTGGCCCCCTAGTCCGCTTGAGTATCTCTGCCCACTTACTAACCTCCACAACTGGTTAGTCACTGAACAAGGTCCCTACGGTTACAACCAGGTTTAGATCTACTCCAACCCAAACCAACACCTAGAGCTCTGTCGCACCCAATGACTTGATATTATAGTTCTCTTCCTTCAATATGCAGTAGGCCTCAAACCATATTTGCAACCCCCTCACTGAGATGCCAGCTCTAGTGATGATGAGAAAAGAATGAACAAATTGGCCCCCTAGTCCGCTTGAGTATCTTGAGAATGACTCAAACCTTCGGTTCCCCTTGTTGGACCTCCTTCCACACCCATTCCACCAAGTCACAGAGTTTATCTCAGTGGGCTTTCTGTGCTATGGAAGCATTACCTTCTTAGGTCCGACTGCAAACTCTTGCAACAGCTTTCCTAAGATCCTCTTCTGATTACATTCTTACAAAGGCAAAGCCACACCCTTCTCTCGTTCTCCTATCCCAGGGGATGACAACCTCCATAACAAGGCCAAATCATCCAAATAAATGAACGATGTGATTCTCCCGCCATCCTCTCAGAAATTTGTCGATAAGGATTGTAGGGAGCACGACCTTGTTTTGTCACTCCCAGCTTCTTCTTTTTATCACTTTCGTCCATCCGTCATTTGCCTACCTTGACTAGGAGCCAAAATTTCCATCACCGACAATCGTATATTTCCCTATCTCTTCTCGAGTAAGTTTCCTTGAATGCGGGATGTATATCTCTTCTCAGACATGGATAATTCTTCTTTGATTTCGTCCTATCGTCGTCATTCGTCCTCCCAACAATTCTTAACAAGAGCAATATTTGTTGGGACGATTGGGACTTCTCCACTTGCAAATATGACGTAGGGATGAATGTGATGAGGACGATCACCGTCTTCCTCGAGGATACCTACTTCAAATCCATGAAGCTTTTCTAGACTCCTCACAGAGACTTCTCAAATCCACAAGGAAAAATTAAGAAAATAGAAATAATATTCATGAAAATTTGTAAATTGATCGATAATTGTCTAATATGTATGTCCCTGTTACACCATTAATATAGAAAAAGAAATTGTAATTACTAAAAATAACAAAATCCTAACTCTAATAAAAATCCTAATTCTAATAAAACTCTTCTAAAACCTAATTTCTAAAAATAAAAATTCCAAATAAACTTTTACTAGAAGAGTCCTAACATGATTACAAGTTATTTCTAAAAAGGAAGAAAATCTAAAACTCTAAAAATAAGAAAATATTAAAAAATTGGAATTACTAAAAATAGTAATTTTTCCTTAAAAAATCATTTTCGAGCTGAAAGCGCGCATTTTCTGACGAACGGACAGATGTGACCCACCTTGTGGGTCAATTCACCTCAGATCGCCTGTTTCAGTAAAGATTGATAGGTTGTACGCCCCATAACGATACCCAAATCAAAAGTTACAATCAACTTATGGTCCACCTTCTTTTGGCCCAACCATGCTATAGGAATGTATCTCTGACACATTCTACATTAGACCCCTCCACTTGAAAAAAAAAAAAAAAAAGTCCTCGAGTTACTCAAGAGACTTGGCTCATTACTCTCACATAACTTCTGACGCCGATGTTTATTAGCCTTTTTCTTATACTTTGCATTAGGTTCTTGAGCAGACACAATACATGTACCCATACTCTCCTTGACTTGATTAGTGTCGATCAATTCCTTCAATTTTGTCTTCAAGATCTTACATTCATTCTAATAATGTGGGCAATTAAGCAGCCTTGCCCCTGAGACAAGATCAATGTGGTTGTGTATATCTTGTAAGGGAGGCAATTTATTAAGGAGTTCATCGAGCACAATCACCTTGAACTCATGCAACACTGGTTTCAAATCCTCTGAGATGTCCATAGGCTCCATATAATTTTCCTGTTCAACTAATGCATCTACATCTCCCGTCTCCTCAAATTGTTTAACGAAATCATATTTGGTTACGAGAGATTGTTGCTCAACTTTAGAAGTTTAAGGTTGGTTCTCTGTTCCTATAAGGACGAGGATAAACTTTCTACCATCTTTAATAAATATAAATACGTTATCCCGGCCTCTATGTGCAGCATTAACATTATATTGCCATGGTCGACCAAGTAACATGTGACAAGCTTCCATGTCGACCACATTACAAAGTACTTCATCCTTATAATTTTAACCAATTGAAAACGAGACAGTGCATTGTTTGGTTACCTCTATTTTGTTGACCTCCTTGATCCATCCAATCGTGTACAGAGATTGGCGCCTTTCTATTTTCAGTTGCAGCTTTTCCACCATTGTTTTCGACACGAGATTCTCAATACTCCTGACATCGATGATCATATTAAAAACTTTTTTGTTTATAGTGCACCTTGTTCGAAAGATGTTTTGCCGCTATAAATCTATTTGTACCATTGGCATGTACAACGGCTTCCTCACGATCAAAGTGGTGGCCTGCGATTCACCATCATCAGGTGGTGCTCTATAGAAATCGGGGTTGTATGATACAGTGACCACAAGCAGTTGAGCATCGCCTTGGGCTTGGGGCAGAATTAGCTCATCCGCAATACAGTCAAGGGTTGCCTGCAGCCCTTACATGGTCAACTCTCACGGTGGAAAGCTTCCATTCTTTCCAAAAGATAATAACTCACTGGATCACCATCCACAGGATTTTGGCCCATACCTTTGTTGTTTGTCATCGGCCCGAGGGGAGTCCTCGCTCTGATACCAATTGACGCAGGGATGAACATGATGAGGTAGACCACCGTCTTCTTCAAGGATAACTACTTCGAATCCACGAAGCTTCTCTGGACTCCTCACAGAGACTTGTCGAATTCGTGAGGAAAAAGCAAGAAAAAATAAATAATATTCATGAAAATTTGTAAATTGATTGATAATTGTCTAATCTGTGTCCCTGTTACACCATTAATATAGAAAAAAAATCATAATTACCAAAAATAGCAAAATCCTAACTCTAATAAAAATCATAATTCTAATAAAACTCTTCTAAAACCTAATTTCTAAACATAAAAATTTCAAATAAACTTTTACTAAAAGAGTCCTAACATGATTGCAAGTTATTTCTAAAAAGGAAGAAAATCTAAAACTCTAAAAATAAGAAAATATTTAAAAAATTCGGAATTACTAAAAATAGTAATTTTTCCCTAAAAATTCATTTTTGAGCTGAAAGAGCACGTTTTCTGACGAAACGGACAGATGCGACCCATTTTGTGGGTCGGATCACCTCGGATGGCCTATTTCAATAAAGATTGATAAGTTGTGCGCCACGTAAGGATAGCCGGATCAAAAGTTACAATCAATTTATGGTCCACCTTCTTTTGGCCCAACCATGCTAGGAATGTATCTGTGACACGTTCTACATCAAAATCCTATCACCAAAATATCTAATCCCCACTTCAGCAGCTTCAAGCTATCCTTTGTAACGCATGTATGATCGTAACATGATTCAAAATAGAGCAGTGAGTCATTCCTCTTAGACAAGGTGTTAATTGTTGCATGGTAGGCCCTACCACCCCTGATGGGTGCCACAACTTGTACATGTCTGGATGTGTGTGAATATGGAGAGTAAGATAGCATAAAAGACGGAAGATTGCCTAGTGCGGACATATCTAGAATGCATTGCTAAAATTCCAGTCATCCCACACTTGCTGAAAGCCTGAAACTCCTTAGTTTAGGACTTCTGGTTTGTTGTTCTCTCAAATTCTATTAGTTGATTGTTTTTGGACTTCAAGTCTATTGGTTTAGTTAGTTACTAAGCCAACCATGATCAGTTAGAATAATTTGGCAACCAAGTTATTGGCGGTATTTAGAATTTTTAAGATCCATAATAAAAAGATGCCTCACGTAGAAGAGAGGGGAAGGTTTCTCGTGATTATACAACTTTCTTGTAGTATGGATAACCCTCCCCTGATTATCCTTTGGGTTCTCACCATTTCCATCCCCATGGCCATTGAATGGTGCAATTTTTTGGCATGAATTCCACCTTCATTTGTGAAGGATTGATTTCAAGATGTTATTCGCCAATGACTATTGCTTGGATTGCTTAAGGGTGGCATCAGTTGGTAATAGAGCTAAATTTACTACGTTCTCAGTCCACATCATCCCACCTCTCTCTCTTCTGTTATCCTTTTTCTTCCTCCATTGAAATCACTTCACGGCCATACAAGTGTACATAAAACTGACGATAAATGACTCAAAAGAGTATCAGAATTATGTGATCTCAAGCTTGTTGGAAAGCCAACACTGAAGGCTTTCAAACAAAGCAATTTCATGCCATTCTTGGTCCACATCATCCAACCTCTCCTTTGTTTATCTTCTTTCTCTATTGGAATCACTTCAGAACCATAAAACTGTACAAAAAATTGACCGTAAGTGACACAAATGGTATTGAAATTATGTGACCTCAGGCTTGTAGGAAAACTAACTCTATAGGCTCTCAAACAAGAATAATTCCATGCCATTTTGAAATTGTTTGGCACCCAAAAAGTGGGTTGCGAGTCGCAAGATGGATCCTAAACTGGGATTAATCGTGGGACCCATCATTCTGATGCGTGGTTAGTTGGGGATGAAACTTCATCCAAGGCTGTGTCGAGTCGGGTACACCTTCTGATGCCTTTCATTAGTCTAATTTTGTGGGGCCCAGTGTGTCGGAAGATTGAAATTGTTTTGCATTGCACACGTACATAAAATAACTCATTCCAAAAGTATCCAAATTACAGCTCATTTGAAAGCTAACTCAGTACGCTTTCAAACAACATCAATTTCATGTCGTTTCTGACATTGTTCGATGTCCAAAGAGTGGGTTGCCAGTCGCTGGACGGATCATTGGGATTCCAGGTTATGAAGCTCATCAACCTCAAGTGGGATCTGTTAGGGTTGAAACTTCATTTGAGGTTATGATGGATCGAGGACACCCTCACCATTCTTGGTCCAATTTTGGGATTCAAATGGGTTGAAAGATTGAAACAGTTCAGTGCATCAAAGCTACCTAGAACAATCCAGATTTTGATGTATAAAACATTCTCCTTGCCCTTGGAGGCCCACATCATGATGACTTGCTGAGGATCTGGATGTTGTCATGAGCTTACCATGAAAAAAGGCTTTGATCTGTAGTGGGGCTCATGGGGCCTACAATTAATGCTTTTGCAGTCTGCATGGGTGAGAAGTGATGATGATACACAAGAAATCCTTTATAAATCCAAGCTCTTTAATGGTATGATTGATGATCTCCAACATTAAAGATTATGACCACAATATGACTGCATCAGATTCCTTAAGTTGAAAAAAGAAGAAAGGTAAAAAAAAAAAAAAAAAACTCGATCGAAGGGAAGTTCGATAATAAGGTATGCTATCTGTCCATCATCATGATGAGAGGTTGCAAGCATGCTGAAAATTTTCATGTGGCTTGAGCTTCCTGTATGATCACTAATTCCTCGTGCGAGTGCAAAATCATTTGGCACAATCTTGTTATGGTGGTTGTTGAACCATATTATATTGTCTTGCCTCTTTCACAACCAACTCTGGTGTATTATCAACTACACATGTCAATTGTCATCAATAGTCATGTAGCTCTTGTCATGTTCCTCGTCATATGTTGGAGCCTGATTGATTTCGGGATCCTCGTTAAAGATGGGACCATTGCCAAGATCCAGATCTCCAGCAAGCCTAGTTGGCATGTCTTCAAATAAGAATCACCAATTAGCGAAGGCTAAACTGATTACAAATTAACTTGTAACCCAAGACATACTTCACATGTCACTAGTTGTGGACAATCCAGGCAGGGGCCCACCAGGTGGGACCAATCTTCTAACTAGGCTGATCGGTTTAAGTCATATAGAATTGTCACCTCTTCTTTCTCTTTCTCCAGAATCATTGCAATAAACTTAGCATTAACACCCTAGTTGAGCTTGCATTTCTCATGAAAATCTTCAAACACCTTTATATGGTCGCCTTTCACGGTCTCCTGACAGACCTTCTAATAAGCCGTCATAAAGCCATCTGACCATAGACCTTTGATCTCCTTCAACAGAGAATACCACCTCCTGCACCTCTTCAGAGAGATTTAAGTTCAAGCCAAGAAGCCTTTTCATCTGGAATGACATTAAAGGAGATACCATCTAGCATAGGTCTTATCATGAATTCTTCATAATAGAAATTTTGAAAGAAATCAACAACATGACTTTAAAATTCCCACTTGTCATCCACAACTCTATTGCAGATCTTAAGACATGAGATATGATTTTCCTTCTCCCACTGGTTATCCTATGTAAAAATGGTGTCTCTCCTCTTAGCCACACCTCCCACAATTTCTAACACCAGGAGATACCTCTTGCTTGTGGATGAAGCTGAATCCTTCTTTGATCAAGTCCCTCCACCTCTTGAGAAATATTTGCAATATACTCCCAATCATCTTGAAGATCATCTTACCAATCTCTCCCAAAATTTTTGCTTTCTTATATTAGGTAATGCAAAACATACTCCGATTCAACACAAAAACTTTATGCAAGATGGCTTCTACTGGAACTTGAATCAAGCCCATTCTTGCACATCTGTGCCTGATGTAATTCTCCCTCCTATCAGCATCTGCTGCTTTTCAGGTAACACAAGAAGCACAAAAGATGCTGCTTCAGGCAGGAAAAATCAGGAAACAGCACTCCATCCAATCAGGTTCCAACTCTCCGTGCCAATCATGAAGCTTGCACTTTAAATGGGGTACTGTTCCACGAAAATACCTGACCACCTGCAATTTGCTGTTAAACTATGATTTCAAAGTATTGACTACAACAAAACATCAACTAGAAAAGAAGTTTCAGAATTAATTCAATATATCTTTAAATCAACAAGCTCCAAGCTTTTAAAAAATACCAGAATTCCTCATACTTACCCACTATCTCTGATACCTTTCAACCAGTTCCGTAAATCATTTTCATTTGTCTCCATGTTTCCTTCCTTGTTTAAGTCCATCTGAGATCCGTCTGTAAATGTTGATGCACCCTTTGACAGTTTAGTGTTCCCTTCACCAAGAAGACTTGCTTGCTCAACACGATTCATACTCATTGCTGCTCTTAGCTCTCCTGGTAAAGCTTGAGTAACTGGCTGAGACCAAAGCGAATGAATAGAACGAAGCAGCTGCAGATTAACAGGCATACTGCAGATCATTACCCAAATGTGCCATAAGATTAAAAATAAATAAAGGATGCTCTCCATATATTAGGTAGCATCTGGGTGTACCACCAAATTGTCAGTGGCAAGGATACAAAATGGAACCTGCATAAAATGGGCTACAAATTTTGTGCTTCTCCCAACCCAAATCACAAGTAAGATAAAAACGGGAGATCTTGTTATTATCACAATAAGATCACATTCTTATCTCAACCATGATTTGGTGGTAGTTACATATTCTTTCCAATTATATGTTTTTTAATATCATAGTTATCTACCCAAGGATAAAACCACACAACCTTGTCTTATGAACATATACTTACCCTTAACAGAGGAGGAAGCATCCATGATAAATGAGAAGCCATTGGATGAGACGGAATAATATCATTACTTGCTAATGAGTTGTTTTGCACATGCAAATTGCCTTTTTTAATTGCACTCCTTTTAAGGGCCTTGTCAAAAAATGTTACGGTGTGGAAAATTGACCACATAAATGGTGTCTCGGAGCACAAACGGACCAGACCTAATGGGTCAGATAAATAAGCATTTTGCCATTCTACCTGCATCCACTGTTTGCTCAAGGGTTCAAGTAACCAGGCCAAAACTTCCTGCTGTTGTTGAACACTGCATTCAAGAAGTGACATAAGACAAAATACCTAATTAAACATTCAGTAAAATCACAATAAAATTAAAAATGCTTTCTTTATAGAGACATTAAATAAAAGAGGAATTTAAGGGTCCTGATGCATCTAATCTATACAAGTGGTCCAATGGTCCGGTTATCTGATTTGTCCCACTGTGGATGGGGGTTGCCCCAGAACTCCCAGATCGAAGATACTAACCCTTCCACTGTGGCCTACAGAAATAGAAGGTTAAGACACACGCCCAATAGTGCTTTGGAGAAGGGCCAAAGGTTGGATGGCTAAGACCTTCCAATCTAGATTGGGGCATCCCCTTCCTCATCATCACTTCATCAGGTCCTTAGTCCTTTCATTATTGTTCTGTTTTCCTTTTCTTTTAATGAAAATGCTGCAATCACTCTCTCAAAAAAATAAAAAATAAATAAAAAATGGGGGAATGAAAAGAAGAGGAAAAGAAATTAAGGTCTGTGTGTCACAAAGGTGGGGACCAAAGTAACTCGCTGGACGACTGAAATATCAGCCCATTCATATAGGCTAACTCATCCCGATGCATCAGGACCCCATAGTTCCTCCCAATAACATTGAGAAATCAACCGCTAAAATATCAGCCCACTCATGTGGGCCTCACATACCCTCATGCATCAAGATCATTTAATTCCTCCAAATAACATTAAGCAATCAGGATATTGGCCCAGGTAAACGAATAATTACCCAGAAGCAGAAGCCATGACAAGAAATGCTTCACCTAGAAGATTGTGTTCTCCACGAAGTAGACGACCTTCTCCTTGGAGATAAGCCATGGTATCAGCAATACCCTGTAACATAAACAGTCCTTGGTAACTAATAAACCATCTGACATTGATAATATTTTGATCAGTACATAGTAATTACAATCTGTCAATCTAGACAGAGATATCAGTCATAGAACACCTTTTATTTGTCATAGGGTTTTTAAGCAAAACAATATTGCATTATTTCCATTTGCATACACACGTGCACACGCACATGCATGCGCGTGCACAGACGCATAAAATTCCATGTCCAAGCTCCATCTCCCCAATGGGACAATCCTAACCCTCTGATTGATGGCCTGCAAATTGACTGCTCCAGGTAATACTAAAGAATTCACATTCAATGGAAAGAAGGCCAAAGATTGGATGGTAGGATCTCCCAAATCTAGGACACTTTTGGCACATGGTCCCTACCAATTGGGCCCATCAGATTAATGTTTTGGATAACCAAACCAACCCAAGGCGTAATGATACTGCACATCCCCAGCACTGTTAGGAGTTAATTGAGAACATGGACTTTATTCCTGCAAAAGGCTTGTGGGCCTCTCATGCACTCAGACTTCTAAACATTTGCTTCTCTAATGGAATAGTCAGTCTCTTTCACCTCATACAAAAGAAGAAAGACGGTAGAAACTGCTACTAATAGGTGGTTGGTTATTTAGATAAAACCAAATCCAACAGAAAAGTGGTAAAGTAACTTAATGCAGTCAGATTGGTTAGATTGTCCTATGTTAAGAACAAGCACTAAATATAAGGGAAGAACTGTCTTCATAATCACAACAGTCATATCTTAGTAAAAGCAATATGGCTGGGAAGAAGAAATGATTTCCTCTCTCTACAACTCCTCTGCGCAAACCAACAGTCTCAGCCTAGAAGAAATCTGCAAGTCCGGGATAAGATCTTCATCCCTCAGGTGATGTTGACGCTGGGTTCTCCAGGCCCTGACCAGGAAGTAGCGGCAAAGAAGGGAGAGGGGAGAAGGTTAGGTCGAAAAGAGAAAAGGTATAGGGAAGGTCGGCAATGCCAATGAGCTGTATTCCTCAAGATTGAAGAACAAGGATGGACAGTTGTTGCAAAGAAGAAGAAGAACAGAAAGGAGCATCAAGGCCTTACGCTGCAGATTATCCAACGCTCTAGGTTGAGAAATTCCCGTATGATTGGGTTTAGGATCACTTCTTCAGTGTCTTTGGAAACTGTGGGAGAGTCATGGACGTCGTGATTCCTCGGGACAGGAAGACAAAAGCTCTTCAGGGTTTCGCCTGAGTTAACATACAAACAGAGGAGCTGAATCAAACAAAGGACAAGATCCATGGCCAGCTATTTAAAGGGAAGGGGATTCGAGTGCAGAAAGCACACTATGGTCCGAACATGGAAATTGATGCCAGGTTCCAACAAGGTGGAGCTGATCAGGGGAGGGATGGGGCTGAGGGGAGGAGCTGGGGCAGTGAAGTATGGCTTCCAAGAAGGGAAAGGGAAGGTTATTGTGGACAACAGGAGAGAGGGGGCAGGTGGAAAGGAGGTGTGGGTTGTGAAAACTTTCGCCGATGTGGTGGTGGGAAAGGAGAAAGGTGAGGCCGCAAAAAGGAACGATTCACAAAAAGGGTCGAATCTTCAGGAAGGAATGGATGTCTAGGAGCTAGAAGGAAGGGGAAATGGGGGTTCCGATGGTGAAGGTTAACCCAAAGGTCCTGAAGAGGACCCAGATGCAGTTGCAACACACATTGTTCGTCCTTGCAAGAGTCGGAGCTTCTTTAAAGGAAATCCAGAGCTACTTTGAAGCATATTGTGCGCCACGAGAAGATGATTGTATCATCAAACCTTTGGGAGAAGCAAAGCTGTGGGTTTCCATCAAGACAGGCACTAACAATAACATAGATCAGATTAATGCTGTGGGAGCTTTATTCAACAACAAGCTAGTTGGGGCAGTTTATAGGTGGGAGAATTCTTTCTTTGGAGAGTTGGAAGTGTGGTATCTACTGTGGGGGGTTCCGTTGGAACTTTGGGTCACTAAAATTTCCAAGGTAATTGGGTCGTGTCTAGGAGAGGTGACAATAATTGATCCCTCAACAAATAACGGGGACGAGATCAATTTTGCTCGAATCTACATGAGGAGGTGAACAACCTCAATGGATCCTAGATCAGTAACAATCTATGTAGGGGAAGAGAGAGTAGAGAGGTGGTGAGGGAGCTCAATTGGGGGGGTCCCGTGTAGATGGGGTGAAGAGCGGTTGAAAAGGGGTGGTAGCAATCAGGCATAGTGGCATGGGGATGCAAAGTAAGATGGAGTATCACTTCGATACGCCTACGAAGCACATGAGGTTGTGGTGACCATTGTTCGGAGTATCTCCGATGTTATCAAAATATCTCTAATATCATCTATATCTCCAGCTTAATGATACTGACGACACCGGTAGTGATACCGACGGCACAGGTAGCGATGCCGATAACACTGGTCGTATCAAAAATTCCACGTATCGGCAATGTATCGTTAAGTATAGCCAATGTATTGATAGCGCCATGATGTGAACATTAGTGGTGCACCCTTTAGAGTGTACCAGAGGAGGCATCGCTGAGAGAGTACAGGAGCGGAAGAGTTAATGTGGATGGACGCCGAGTCAATCGGAACAATTTTCTAACGTGCTACAAGTGTAAGAGTGGCATGACCGCACCCTAACCGCAGGCCCATGAGGTGGATTTCACACCATGGCACGCGGGTGTTTAGTTTTAGGCGTCTTTTTTTTTTGTCATGTTTTCAGGGGCTTTAGTGCACTTTTTGTTTTTTTCCGTGTCTTATACATACACTGTGAGAAACCCCATTTTAGGATAGAATGAATTAGAATTCGTATGTTTTCTTCCTCTTTTACCAAAGAGATTAGGGTTTCAAGATTGGCCCTTATCTGTTGAGGATTCCACCCCGGTTCCATATTTTCCTTCTTTCTATATCTTCGAAGTGCAGGAAAATGTTAGAATTAGCCGTCTTCTTTTCTTTGATGCCCTAGAATATGTACTCTCTTTCATCTATTCTCCATCTCTTTTGTTCCTCTGTGGATATTCCCTTTTGGTTTGAACGGAATAAAAAGGGATGGCCAGTGAGGAGAATCGGATCTGAACTTGACTGTGGACTGGCTCATGTTAGATCTAGGATATCCTCATATCCCCAAGTCCTCCTTTTTTTAACTGTTTACGTGATTTTATACTAAGGGGCATGATCCTGACAAGATGATTTCATTTCCGTGTTAAGATTTGTTTAATCCCATTTGATTGAAAACAATTAGTTGATTAATTTTATTCCTTAAATCTCTTCAACTTGATTATACATGCATCTAGGGTTAGGCCATCACATGTCCCTACTCACGCCAATATCGCCTAAGTATTGCCAATATTTCGATTGTGTAAATTCCAAGTGTCGCTTGTATCGCTAGTGTATAGACGATATTTCGATAATATCATCAATGTATCAATATCGCCAAAATTTTGTTTATTAAAATAAAATAAAATAAAATAAAAACCATTTCAAGTTTCTTTATGGGCACATGATTGTATAAGGTGTTCAAATTGTCAACGATAATATCGATGGTATCGTGATATTATAGTTATCCCAACATAGGAAATATCGAGACCATAGTCTTTCGTTTCCTTTTCAAATGTCAATGATTTCTCAACGAAATATCATGCATCGTTGACGATTTTTTGACGAAATATCATGTGTTGTCGATATTCTGAAATATCGATGGATGTTTGGATGGAAGGTTGGATAGTTGGAGGGATGGTTAGATTGATTTTGTACAAAAACACATGGTTTTAAGCCCCCATTCAATGGAAACTTATTATGTATGTATTATTTTTGTAATTTTCTATTTCTAAATATGCAAACATATGTATTTTAGCATCTCCTGAAGTTTCACTAAAAAAACTGCCCTTGTCCCCACATTTCTGATTATCGGCAACATCAATATTGTTTCCATATCCCTAGCCAACAAAACTTGTAGCAAAACTAATACTTCAAACACTAGATTAGTGACGTCAAATGTTGTGGACATCGTCTAGAGTTCTTGAAATACGGGTCAATCGAGTTGCCACATTTGGGAGAAGGCTCAGAGCATAGATGGCAATGAGGAAGAGGCTCGAGGTCAGCAGGGAGGCTTGGGGTCTACCTCAGAGCTGACCCATAGGATCAGAACGACATGTGCCGAGGTGTGGAGTGTGAGAGCTCGACACGTAATGGCATAGGCATTTATGAGGCCGTAGCTGTCTCAACGAGGGTTAGCAGGTGTCGAGGGCTAGAGACAAGGGCCTTAACCTCCAACCGACACGCATCTTTGTTATCAGCCGAACTTGCTAGGCTCAGCAGGAGGCCCGAACCACGTGTCATAATCCAAGGGAGCCATCAATTTCAATGATAGGGCCATCGGGGCGGCATCCGCAACAAATGGGAGGCAAGCATCGAGGGCAGAGATTTTTACATGTTGAATCCAAACCTGGGTGTTGTAGAGGGGAGGACGCCGCTCCCTATAGCACGTGGGCTGATGAAGTTCGAGCAAATGGCGCAAGAGAAGATGTTGTGGACTCGCACAAGATATAGTACTTCAATGTCAACATGTGGGAAATCAACCCGAGTTTTATAAACGATGTGTGCGCATCAGGATGCTTTTTCAATTCAGTTGAGCATTGCATATCAAGTCCAACTCTACCCTCCATGCAGGCAGAAGATTACCAACCTTTGGTGCAAGTTAAAGATACTTGATCCCAAGGCAACGAGATTGAGGAAGCTCGGTCAGGGAGTATGCCCCATTCTCTTTGGAGGGGATCATTGTGGAAGTTTGGGACAAGCTTCCGGAGGATGATGAGCCTTTCTTCCCATCTAATGATGTCTAGGGTGGACCTTTTCAACCCCACCTTTGTAAACAATGAGGGAGGATTGTTGGATGATCTCTCAAATCATGTCATGATGATCGTTCGATGACAAAGGAGCTGGATTGGTATCAGAATATGCTGGAACGTGTGTCAAATCAGTTGGACTGTCCTTTGGAGCAAAGATTACAATTTTCACACTTGTATTCAATTCATTGAGGGGAAAAAGAATCGAAAATGGGGAGAATTGCTCACCTTGGAGTATTTTGTTAACTACAACTCTACAAGTAAATATAATGGTAGGAAGAAGGGAAGGGGTACTCTAATTATTTTCCAACGAAGATACTAAGTTGGAAGTTGGAACATGAGGGGGTTAGGAAGCCAAGAAAATAAAAACCATGTTAGCGAGGTGTTATGGGCAAAAATGGACTGACTAAGGAAGACAGGTAAGCTCGGATCTCTGTGCCTATCGTGACTTCAGCTAGCATCGATTACGACCAAGAGCCCCTCAATGGCCAGAGAACACCAACCTGCTGCTGGGGAAACAATTCTCCTCGAGCTCGGCCCTCAGGAGGCAACTCGGTCTCAATGCCAGTACACAAATCCCACGACAAGTCGGCCATCTACCCAGTACCAAGAGAAACTCGGCCACAACTCGCCACAGAATCCAGGTCGGCGAAACCCCTCTTCGGAACGATCGTCCACCTCGGACTCCTACCACGTGTTTCCGCCAGTTCAAACCTGGCTCCAACCGACCCTATCCAAGATTCGAGCCGAGGATTTTGGGAGACGACCGCAACACGGATCCTCCCGAGGATCTCGAGAGATACTTGCAACATGTTCGAAATCTAAATCCCTCTATGACACGTTCCTGCTAAATAGGGAGATTATCCTCTACGCCACCGCCCTCTCTCAACTATAAATAGAGCATCTCTAATGGTGAAAGGTACGCACAATCCAACTCAGAAAACACACCCAAAAACCTTACATTTTACTAGACTTGGCTTGCCTATCTAACTTTGGCATCAGAGGGTCCCCTGCTGCAACCAATGTCTCCTCTTTGCCTTCTCTTGCAAGCACCAAGTGGTCTAAGGAGGATATCTAAATTTATGCATCAACAATTTTTGCACCATTGTTGTGCCTAGTCCTTTGCCACTAGATTGTAGACCATCGGGACTCATCTTCCCAACCTCAGGTTGATTCTGCGCCCGCAAGCCAGGTGCAGTTGTCTCGAAATCGGGGGGGTCGGCTTGTCTCTCTGGAGCACTAAGTTGAAGCCCTAACCAGCAACATCGATCAAATAAGGCAAATGCTAAAGCGACAGAATCCTCACCAGGGGGCTAAGGAGGTTGTTGCTTGAGCAGCCACTAAAGTTTCAGCACCATCTTAAGCACCTTTCGGCTCCCAGAGGAGCAAACTGGCCTGTGAAGTATCGAGACATGTGGCCTCCCATGCCTCAGGAACTACCGTGCTGGCTGCCTCCGACCTACATCATGAGTTGGAGAAGAAAAGGCGTGGCAAAGTTCCTAAGACAGTAGCTGAGAACGAGGATCCCTAAGAGGTCGAGCTCAATGAATTGCGAGGTCAATCGGTGACATACAACAGGCCTATCGCACACACGCTCCGACCTCAATAAAAGCCATGTTGGAGGAAACTAAGCCACCTTTCACCGCCGACATCATGCATGCTCAAACTCCTGCCATATTCTAGATGTCGCGGATCACCCCTTATTACGGGGCTACCGACCCAGCCAAGCATCTGGAGTCTTTCAGGGTGTAGATGGAGCTTCACGGTGCGTCGACTGCGGTGTTGTACCGAGCATTCTCTTGAACTCTGTCAGGGGCAGCTCAAAAATGGTTTTGACAATTGAAACCGCAATCCATCAACTCATTCGAACAGCTCAGTAAGGCCTTTTCTACCAAATTCGTCAAAGGAAAAAAAAAAAGGCTAAAGCCAATGACTTACCTCCTCACCATCACCCAGAAAGACGACAAGCTATTGAAGGATTACATCAAACGCTTCAACCTAGAAGCAATGCAAGTGGAGGGCTATTCGGACCAGATCGCCTTGGCTGCTATGATGGTCGGCCTGAGGGAGGGGAGATTTCTTTTCTCACTCGGCAAGAATCCTCCGACGACATTTGCATATCTCCTCAACCGAGCCCAAAAATACTCTAACACTGAGGAGCCTTTTAGTTCGTGAAAAGCTACTCGAAACAAGGGAAGCTCAACCAAGGAGAAACGACCTAAGGAAGAACAAGCATCAGCTTCCAACAACAAGCAAAGAAGAGACAATGATCCGACCACAGGTCAACGACCAAGCAGACGGCTCGAGAGCAGATTCAACTCTTACACTCCCCTCAACAAGATGCCCGAGTAGGTCCTTATGGAAGTTCGGGACAAACGGCTCCTCAAATGGCCAAACCAGATGAAGACCAACGCTGACAGGCGAGATAAACAGAAGTATTGCGACTTCCATCGCGACCATCGCCACTCCACCAGCAATTGTTTCGACCTTAAGGAAGAAATTGAGGCCCTCATCCGCAACGGACATCTGCGAGAGTATGGTAGTAGGAGGGAAGAACGGTCGGAGCGGAAGAATGAGCAACCTAGTAACAGCAACAACAACAAGGCTACAAGAGAGATCCACAACATCTTCGGCGTACCTGCCGGAGGAGGAGACTTGAACCGAGCACGCAGAGCTCATTGTCGAGTGTGAAATATTGCATATTTCTCCTTATTTATACCTTCATTTTATAAACATGATAGTGCTTAATCGATTTAATTATGCATGTTTTCATGTGCGAGGTGATTTCGAGAGCTTAAGATAAAATTGATGCCAACCTCTCCCCAATCCAAAGCCCCAATATGAAATTAGTGACCCAAGCTCTTCAAATCAAATGAAGCAAGCCAAGTCTATCCCCACTCTTAGGAGTGGAAAGACAATTGACAAATCTATTCCGGTAAGGGCTGAAAAGCGTAAGGACCCCGAAGAAGATAAGAATGATAGACCTAGCATTACTCCACATGGGTTAGAACCGGAACCTCAAAGTAAGCCGATTACGCCATTCCCTCAACGGTCGATTGCACCAAAACCTCTAATTCTCAGGATATTCTAGATGTGCTTAAACAAGTGAAGGTCAACATCCCTCTACTGAATGTTGTTAAATAAATCCCTTCATATGCCAAATTTCTGAAAGATCTATGCACTACCAAAAGACGACAAAGCATACAAAAAAAAATCTTTTTGACATAAAAAGTGAGTGTCATCCTCAAGCAAGATGTGCCACAAAAATACAAAGATCCCAGTAGCCCAACCAGGATTGAGCATGCACTTCTTGACTTGGGGGCGAGTGTGAACTTAATCCCTTACTCGGTTTATAAACAATTGGTTCTAGGTGAATTAAAACCCACCCGGACCACATTACAACTTGTTGATCGCTCAGCCCGTGTACTGAGAGGAATGATTGAGGATTTGTTGGCCCAAGATAAATTCTACTATCCAGTAGATTTTATTGTCCTAGATACTCAACCCGTCATAGATGTGAGCACTCAACTTCCCTTCATTCTTGGTTGCCCATTCCTTGCTACATCAAATGCAATCATTAATTGCAGGAATGGAATTATGAATTTATCTTTCGAAAACATGACATTGGAGCTCAATATCTTTTTCAACATGAGCAAACAGTCAAAGGATGTTGATGATATCCACGACATTAACTTGATAGATTCTTTCGTGGAAGATAGAGCAATCCTGATTCTATACTCTGACACTCTAGATACATGCTTGGCCCACTCCCCTAATTTGAATGATGACACGATTAGGGAGATGGATGCCATGCTTGATGCTCCGCCAGTACTTGAAGTTAACCGGTGGAGGCCACAATTTGAAGAATTACCTAAACTAATGTAGTGCCTCTATCGTCTAGCCTCAAAGCGCCGAAACTTGACCCAAAACCTTTGTCCTTTGATCTTAAATATGTCTATTTAGGTCAAGACGAGACATACCCGGTGGTGATTTCTTCCCACCTTGAGCAAGAACAAGAGAGTATGCTTATCTCTACTCTCATCGAGTATAAAGGAGCCCTTGGATAGTCGACTGCGGACCTCAAGGGAATTGACCCTTTGATTTGTACTCACTGCATTCATCTTGAGGATAATGCGAAGACCTCCCGACAACCACAACGCCGATTAAATCTAAACATGAAGGAAGTGGTTAAGGCTGAGGTACTTAAGTTGTTGGATGTGGGTATCATATACCCCATATCCGATAGCCAAAGGGTGAGTCCAACTCAGGTGGTTCCTAAGAAGTCCGGAATCACCATCGTATCCAATGCCGACAATGAACTCGTGCCAATTAGAGTTACTACTGGTTGGAGAATCTGCATTGATTACAGAAAGTTGAATACCGTCACGAGGAAGGACCACTTTCCTTTGCCCTTCATTAATCAAATCCTGAAAAAGTTAGCCGGTCACTCTTACTTTGCTTCCTTGACTGATATTCAAGCTACAATAAGATAGAGATACCCTTTGAAGATCAAGAAAAGACCACTTTAACATCCCCCTTTGGCACCTTTGCTTACCGAAGGATGTCATTCAGACTGTGAAATGCCCCCAACACTTTTCAGTGATGCATGTTGAGTATATTTTCTGACATGGTGGGGCAATAATCAGAGGTCTTCATAGACGACTTCTCTGTCTTTGGTCCATCCTTCAGCGAGTGTTTAGAAATTTTGAAAAATGTGCTGAAGCGATGTGAGGAAAAGAATTTTCATGGTTCGTAAGGAAATTGTTCTTGGACATATCATCTCGTCCAAGGGAATTGAGGTAGATAAGGCTAAAATTGATTTTATCTCTAACCTACCTCCACCCAAGAGCATACGAGACATGCGATCCTTCTTAGGACACGCCGGATTTTACAGACGATTCATAAAGGAATTTAGTCACCTCTCTCGTCCTTTATGCAATCTACTTCAAAAAGATGTACCATACGAGTGGACTGAGCAATGTCAGAAAGTTTTCACTAAGCTCAAGGGCATGTTGACTACCGCACCTATCATGCAGCCACCCGATTGGAGCATTCCTTTTGAGATTAAATGTGATGCGTCTGACTATACTATTGGGGTAGTGTTAGGCCAGAGAAAAGAAAAGAAGCCCTACGTTATTCACTATATAAGTAAAACTCTAAATCCTGCCCAAGTGAACTACTCTACTACGGAGAAGGAACTCTTAGTCGTAGTGTTCGCTTTGGACAAATTTAGGTCATACTTGATTAGATCCAAGATCATCATCTACACTGATCATGCGGCATTGAAGTACCTTCCCTCTACGAATGATGCTACGTCCCGCTTGATAAGATGGATCCTCCTACTCTAAGAATTTGATTTGAAAATACGGGACAAAAAGGGAGTAGAAAACGTAGTGGTTGACCATCTTTCAAAACTTGATCTCCCCGACTCCCTTGAAATGCCACCTATAAACAATATGTTCCCTGACGAACAATTATTTAAACTCTCTCAATTACCTTGGTTAGTCGACATTGCTAATTATCTTGCCACAGGTTTTACGTCGACTGATTGGAGTGTGCAAGATAAGAAAAAATTCTTTTCTGGGACGACCCATATTTATTCAAATATTGCCCAGACCAAATTATAAGATGTGTGCCAGACAATGAACACCAAAGTGTCATCTCCTTCTGTCATTCACAGGCCTGTGGTGGTCACTCTTCTTCTAAAAAAACCACGATCAAAATTCTGCAGTGCAGCTTTTATTGGCCCACTATGTTCAATGACACTCATGAGTTTTGCAAAGCTTGTGAGCGTTGTCCCTTCAAAATATGTTACCTCTAAACCCCATTCTTATCATTGAAGCATTTGATTGATGGGGCATCAATTTCATGGAGTCATTCCCCAATCCTTTGGGAATTTGTACATTTTGCTAGCAGTAGACTATGTCACTAAGTGGGTCAACGCGATCCCATGCCGGAACCATGACCATCATACGGTTATTCAATTTTTAAAAGAAAATATCATTTCCCGGTTCGGAACGCCTTGGGCCATCATTAGTGATGGAGGTTCACACTTCTGTAATAGGCCATTTGAAAACTTAATGAAGAAATATAGCATCTCTCATAAAGTGAGCACTCCATACCACCCGCAGACAAGTTAGAAAGCTGAGATTTCTAACAAGGAAATTAAACACTCTAGAGAAAACGGTTAACCCTGACTGTAAGGATTGGTCAATCTGTTTGACCGATGCTTTATGGGCATACCGTACAGCTTTTAAGACCCCTATTAGAATGTCTCCCTTTAGACTCGTCTATAGGAAAGCTTGCCACTTGCCTGTAGAGTTAGAACATAGAGCATACTTGGCTATAAAAAATATGAACTTCAATTTGCACAACGCTAGTTTACTGCGCAAACTACAGTTGAATGAACTTGAGGAAATTCGAAACGACGCATACGAGAACTCGAGAATTTACAAGGACAGGATAAAGGTGTTCTACGACACGAACATCCTTTGAAAATCATTCATAACCAGTCAAAAAGTTCTTCTGTACAATTCTCGTTTACACCTTTTTCCGGGTAAACTCCGATTTCGATCGATTGGCCCTTTCACTGTTATTAATGTTTATCCACATGGGGCCATTGAAATAAAGAATCCAACGAATGGCCATGTTTTTAAAGTGAACGAACATCGTTAAAAGCCATTTGTTGATAAAATTGACTCAGAGGACATATCAATGCCTCTGACTAATCCTGTATACCAGGATTGATCTCCTAGTCTAATGGGGGTGTGGTTAGCTTTTATTGCTTTTGTAGGATTTAGGATTAGGATAGTTTGCTTTCAGTTTGTTTGAGTCATTGTGCTAACCTATCTTCACATTGAGAACCTTGGAAAAGCTTCAATCCCCTTTCTTCAGGTACTACCTTTCCATCACTTCTCACTTCTTTTCGTTGTCTCATATGCATTGCATGCTTATATTTTTTAGTACATTGAGGACAATGTAGATCAATCTTTTCTTAGTTCTGAGCAAAAAAAAAAAAAAAAAAAAAAAAAAAAAAAAAAAAAAAAAAAACAGTAAGATCGACAAAAAGGTCATATATGATGAAAAGACTGGAAAAGAATGAAAAGACTGTAAAAGAATGAAAAAGAATGAAAATTTTGAAAAGAATGAATAAATAAAAAGAGACCGTCGATATAAAATAAAAAACTGGAAAACGAAGGAAAAGGGGATAAGTTCAGAATCAGTACTTGATTATTCAATTAATCTTGAGGTGATGATCATGGCTAATATTATGTAATGATAGTATATTTTTATGAAAAGTAAGTTGGAATTCACTAAGCACGTTAGAAAAACTTGATATATGAACGTATGCTTTGATTTAATCGATAAAGAACCTATTTGATGAATCGCTTATATGATTCGGCTCTAGGTTTTCAGAATCTCACTTTCTCGTCTTAATTCTAATCATTCATACTTGATTGCAAAAGGATTGATTTCTGAAAAAGGGTTTGAACATTAAGAATTGAGAATTACTTCACGCATGTTTTGCTAGAGACTAGGAAAATGTTGGTTGGGAGTGTGTTGAGTGTGAAATATTGCATATTTCTCCCTATTTATACCTTGGTTTTATAAACATGAAAGTGCTTAATCGATTTAATTATGCATGTTTTCAAATACGATGTGATTTCGAGAGCTTAAAGTGAAATTGATACCAAAAGGAAGATTTATATTCAAAAGATTACTAAATGAAGATTTGGAGATTTGGAAGTCATTAATAAAGAATTCACATGCCAAAGATCTAAAAAAACCAAGGGATGAAGAGAAACAAAGATTTGAAGTGAAGAAAAGGAATCCTGAAATTGTCCTAAAAATAAACATATTCCTGAAATTGTCCTAAAAAGCATATTCTAACACTCCGAGTATATTTTGGGAAACTGCGCAGTGCTAAATTTGAGGCGGTTTCTAGATTTTTCCAACTCGGTGCGTAAGTTGGAGTTCCACAACTATAAATAGGACTCCCTAGGATGCTCCAAAGCATCTTCAAGGGTTTAAAAAGGTCTCAAGGAGCATAGCACAAGGGTGGAGCAGCCATCAAAGAGTTTTACTTCTTCCCTAGTTTATTTTTCATGCATTGTTTAAGAGATTTGGTTTCAATCATGTCTATGATTGGCTAAACCTCTTAACTAGGGCTAAGAGGTGAAGCTTGTAGCATGTTGGGATGTTTATTTTGCTTTAATTCTTGTTTATTTTGCTTTGATTCTTGTTCTTATTGAACTTCATTGATTTTTAGTTTGATATTAAAGGAATATTTTTAGTTTTTTTTTATTTATTGTGACTCAAATTACAATAGATGTTGTGATAGCTTTGGATATCTTCTTTTCCTGTTTTGAGATAATGAGATTGGTAAATCTCATTGTTCACCATCGTCTCCTAGAAATGGTAGGGTGATGGAATCCCTTCCAATCTTCACAATTCTCCTCCATTGAGAATTAGGTCAATGAAAAGTTCAGATTTAATTTAAATTGCTTTATCTTCCAATTGGATAGGATAGGACTCCAATTCCAATTGTGTTTATTGAATCAAGCAAGGTAGAATCTTAATAGCTACAAGTGGATCCTTAGCACCCTAGTTCCCACCTTTAATTGATAGTTTAAACATCATTCACAATTACTCTATTTTATTCCAGAATTCAGATTTAGATCTTCTTCTAGTTCTAGTTCCTTTCAGAATACGTACTAGTCCCTGTGGATTTGAACTCATTCTCAAGAGTTATTACCACATCGTGACCCTACACTTGGGGTTGTGAACACTCATGCCCAGAGCATCAACCACAACAGCTCAAAACATCAAGTCTACCTCAACTACAGACCTCCAAAAGAACATAAAGTGGCCTCCTGCGAACTAACCTTCACCGAGGAGGATGCCCGAGGTGTCCACTACTCCCATGATGATGCATTAGTGGTGGCCATAACCATAGCCAATCGCAAAGTGTTTCGGATCCTGGTGGACACCGGCAGCTCGGCCAACATCCTCTTCACTGACGCCTTCAATAAAATGGGAGTCGGGACGTCCAGACTTCGACTTGTCAAAACTCCCCTGCTCGGATTTGCAAGGGACAGAGTTACCTCAGAGGGATCCATACAGCTTCCAATCACAGCGGGAGAAGGGCAAAACCAGACGACGACCATGATAGACTTCCTTGTAGTCAACTACCCTTCCGTCTACAACGTCATCCTCGGATGACCATCCCGTGATGCTCTACGAGCAGTGGTATCAACTTACCACCTCACAATGAAATTTCCGAACGATCACGGTGTCAGGCAGGTCAGAGGAGATTAACAGGAAACTCGGCAAAGCTACTCCAAGGCATTAAGGACGCAGCATCACGCTATGGCCATCGCCTCCCTTAATCCTCGGGAAGAGTCGGTCTGCAGTGGAAGACCTCGTAACCATCCCCCTCATCGAATCCGACTCGACCCATACAGTACGGGTCGGCTCGTCACTGGCTCTAGCTTTGCCAGATGAGATCATGGACCTCCGATGGCACACCGACGTATTCGCCTGGTCCCATCGGGACATGCTCGGCATCAACCCAAAAGTGATGGTCCACAAACTGAATGTTGACCCCGACCAGTGAGGCGGAAATGACGTGTTCAAACCAGAACACTACACCATCAACAGTGAAGAGGTCAGCAAGCTCCTCTAAGCAGATTTTATTGAAGAGATCTACCATCTTGACTACATCGCCTACGTCGTCTTGGTGAAAGAGTTCAATGGGAAGTGGCGAGTATGTGTTGATTACACCGACCTGAACAAAGCCTGCCCCAAGGATAGTTTTCCTCTTCCATGGATCAACCTGCTGGTCGACAGTACAATCGAGCACGAGCTCTTAAGCTTCATGAATGCTTATTCGGGCTATAACCAGATCACCATGCATCCTCACGATAAGCAGAAGACGACTTTTTTCACCGACAAGGGGCTATACTGCTACAAGGCCATGCCCTTCGTGCTGAAGAACGTTGGGGCCACATACCAGCAACTTGTCAATAGAATGTTCGCTCAACAAATCGGACGTTCCATGGAGGTCTACATCAACGACATTCTCGTCAAGAGCATCGAAGCTACAGGCCACACCGACGACCTCGAGGAGATGTTCACAATCCTGTGAAAATACCAAATGAAGCTGAATCCAAGCAAATGCGCCTTCGGCGTCATCTCAAGAAAATTCATCGGCTTTCTGGTTAGCCAAAGGGGGATAGAGGCAAACCCCGACAAGATCCAAGCTCTAGTGGACATGAACTCACCCAGGACAACGAAGGAAATTCAGTGCTTCACAGGGAGAGTTAACGCCCTCAACCGTTTCGTCTCCCGAGCCACTGACAAGTGTCTCCCATTCTTCAAACAATTGTAAAGAAAACAAAAGATAGAGTGGACCGAGGACCGCAAGCTGGCCTTCCAACAGCTCAAACAGTGCTTAGGTTCACCCCTGCTACTCTCAAAGCCCAAGCAAGGAGAGCCACTACTATTATACTTGACGATCTCGATAACAGCAGTTAACTAGGCCGTTATCCGGTGTACTACGTCAGTAAAGCCTTGGTCCCGGCCGAGACCAGGTATCCAGACATCGAGAAGCTTGCCCTAGCTCTGGCCATTTCATCTCGTCGCCTCCGACCTTACTTCCAAGCCCATACAATTATAGTCCTGACTAACCAACCTCTCCGTCAAGTGCTCCAAAAGCCCGAGGTGTTGGGGAGACTCACAAAATGGGCAATCGAGCTTAGCGAATTTGACATCAAATATCAGCCCAGACCGCCATTAAAGGCCAAGCTGTGGCCGATTTTATTATCAAGCTTGCATGTGGACATAACCTGGAAGCCAGTCCGAGCAGCGAAACCGACCAAATGGCTAATTAGGCGATCAAGCCTGATCCACCGACCTGGATGTTGTGCGTCGACAGCTCATCCAATTCTAAAGGTAGCGGGGTCGGGATAGTCCTTAAGGCTCATGACCAGACATGCACACAATATGCCTTGAGATTTAGATATCAAACATCAAACAACGTGGCAGAGTATGAAACATTGCTCGTTGGACTTAGGCTAGCAGCAGCAATGGGGGCTCAGAGCTTGAAAGTCCACAGTGATTCACAGCTCGTCGTCAACCAAGTAGCCAGCAAATACCAAGCCAAGGAAGAAAGAATGATCGCCTATTTACAAAAGGCTCGGGAACTTATGAGCAAATTTCCTAAGTGCGACATCAATCTAATCCACCTCAGACTCCTACCATGTGCTTCCGTTGGTTCCCACCTGGCTCCGACCGACCCTACCCGAGATTCCAGCTAAGGATCTCGGGAGACGACCACAACACGGATCCTCCCGAGATCTTAGCCGAGGATCTCGGGAGATACCCGCGACAGGCTCGGGACCCGAATCCCTTTATGACACGTTCCTGCTACATAGGGAGATTGTCCTCTACGCCACCACCCTCTCTCAACTATAAATAGAGCATCCCTAATGGTGAAAGGTACGCACAATCCAACTCAGAAAACACACCTAAAAACCTAACGTTCTACTAGACCTAGCTTGCATGTCTGACTTTAGCATCGGAGGGTCCCCTGCTGCAGCCAGGGTCTCCATCTTTGTCTTCTCTTGCAGGTACCAAGTGGTCTAAGGAGGACATCCAGATTTTTGCATCAACGGGAGGTATGTAAAACGTTTAAGATTCAGATTCTTTCCCTTCAAGGAACGAAGCTTGAGGTCTTCGATGACAAAACACTCGATTCTATTTGGGGAGTTAAGAACAAGGGGTGGTCTACTCTGAATGCAAAAGGTTTAGTAGGGAGGTTAGTGGTGGCCAAGAATAAGGACATTTGGAATTCATAAGGCAACTTTATTAGCTCCTTTTCAGTCTCGGTTTTGTTCAAGGAGATATCCTCACAATTCAAATGGCTTTTTATTGCAATATAGGCTCATGCCTTCCAAATCACAAACATCTCTTCTAGGCAAAGTTGAATCAAATCAGAGCTAAGTTTTAATCTTCCATGGTGCGTTAGGGGTGACTTTAATGTCATTAAATTTGCACATGAGAAATTGAATGGGTGTCGAGTTCACTTGAAGCATGAAAGGGTTTAAGGAGTGGGTGAGCCAAAATGAAATGATTAATATTCTGATGGGCAGAGCTAAGTACACATGGTCCCATGGGAGGGCTCTAGTTATGGCCAGGTTAGATAAGATGCATGCTCTCTGCTGACTAGGTTGATAAGTATCCATTGGTGGCAACGTGTGATTTTCCCGGACCAATATCAAACCATCGTCCTATTTTATTGAAGGTCAAGGATACTTGACAGCCGAAGCCTTTTCGCTTTGAACTTGTGTCTGGAAGTGGAAGGATTTGATGATCTTATTAAAAATTGTTGGCAATCTTTCAATATTATAGGTACGGCTAGTTTCTGATTATCTCAAAAGCTTAAGCTTCTCAAGGGGAAACTGAATGATTGGAAAAATGAGTAACTAAGCAAAAGGATCGGGCTAAATATCGAGGAAGAGGAGGGCGATCTATCTAAAGAAGAACTAATGAGGACATCAGAGGACCTACACGGGTGTACCAGAGACATCGCCGACCACCCACATCAACGCAGTTCTCTGTGGATGAAAGACGAGTTCCAGATGGGGCCTGCCGAGCCATTTTCAAGACCCTACATGCATTGGATGTGCATCAGGAAGATCTCACTTAGGAATGATGCATGTGGGCTGCTTAAGAGATAGTTTTAGTCATAGAATTTTTATTTCGTGTTGATCCGACCGTTGGATCTTGTCGATCAAGCCATCGGCCCACCAAATCTTCTAGATTTGTGTCCATTGGACCCTAATCTTGTTTCATTTATGTTTTTTGTTATTTCTATGATTTATTTGACTATTCAGATTGATGATAAGTGTTTTAGTTTCCCTATTTTGGATGATGGGTCATATCACTTATGTGAGTGACATTTTGTAATTTTTTTAAAATTTTAATATAAAAGCATAGGGGGGTGAACATCCATCCTTTCCAATTGAATTGTGGAAGGATAGATGCTTGTTTGGTAGTGGATTCCTCCAATGTGCTTTCTTCATCTTTCAATTCTCCAACAAGGTATTCCACTTTTTTTTCTTTTTCTTCTTTTCATTACCTTACAACTCTTCTCAACCCATCAAAACCTAACCCAATCCACCTCTCCTTTCCCTACCCATCCACGCGTGGACCCGCACGCACATGCGTCCGTACGGACCACCACGTGTGGGCCTTTTTTGGTTTTTTTTTTTCCTCCTTGATTCCCTTCCTAACCATTGGCATTGTTGTCTTTTCACGTGGTTGTTGCACTACCCATGCTAGATTGGAAACATAAAAATAAAAAATAAAAAATAAAAATTGGAAATTCATCCTGTCAACACAATAATCATACTATATTCGTATCAATAACAAAACGGATCATTTGCTCCAATGTTTCAAACCACTCCATTCCTTTGTTTATGATGATGTTTTTAAAGAATTGAATCCATTGATTGATTCATAGTATACATTCCTCCATACTATGGAGGGACTCCCCCAAAGCAAGAAGAAAGAAGCAAACAATTGATTTTCTGCATGAGACAATATGGATTTCTATAGATGAGACATCCTGCAAATCATTTGATACTAATCTTACTCTATAAAAAGAAAAAAGAAAATTTCAAGCAAAAAAAAAAAAATACGACTCTTAATGCTTCGGGCGAAAGGATGAAATCTTGGATTTTTGTGCATATCCAAATCCTTATTGATCATCTCATCACAGTTAAAATATTGTATAAACAAAACTTCTTTTGATTATTCTGATGCAACGGCTAGTAAGAAATGACATTAATAGCTTCTACGCGTGTCTTAGCTCTTATAAGAGCTAGATTCGCCTCAATTGCTTATCTCTTGCCTTCAGCTCTACTCAAGTTAGCTTCAACTATTTCAAGAATTCACTAAGCTTCTAGTGGATCAATGTCACTACCCTTCTTCGATCCCTACTTCCAAGTGGGCCACTCTCGTAATATTTTATATTTTCGTGAACCACATATGTGATAGCTTCAGACCTTTACAAATCTGAATTTTCAGAATTTATTATGTAGATATGTTTGGTTTTACATGTTGAATGCCGAAATTAATGAGCAATTGATCTCTCATCTTACATCCTAGGTTAGTTTCCATCGCCCTACACCAAATTCCGTATCAGAGCTGTAGTCTAACGTAAGGTAGTTGTTCGACGAAATTCTGATAGCAATAGTAGAGCATATAGATCGCATATGGCTTGCTGATTTTTAACGAATTGGCTTGTTGAATTTCCTGCTTGGGTATTTTCGAAGTCCCATATTGCTGGAATTTTCAGATTTCGTGACTTAAGACACCTAGTTGCTAAATTTTCAGTTTTGGCCTTAACAGAATCATTCAAGGATTGTCCATAGGGTTTAAGGTACTTAGGGTCATCATACATAAAGTACATGAGCATCATATGGTGTCACATTGAGCGTCATCAAATCTGATTTTTTGGTATCGCATTCATCATATAGTACACATACAGTTAGGTTGCCTTTCATCAGGGCCATTTAGCGTATGCAAACGCGAACGAGTTGTAGTTTTAGTCTATTCACAACCATGAACCCAGATCAGATTGTCGAGGCTCTTGAAAAGATTAACCGCCGTCTGACGGCCATTGAGACACACAATAGGACCACTACCGCACAATTGACTTCCAACAACCAGTGTATCACATAGCTAGAGACAACCTCTCACGATACCCCCATTACCAGGGAAGGCCACCAGTCTCAGATAGGAGAGCCAGTGGATGTGGACCTAGTTGAACAGGGCCCAATCCCAATAGAACTCATTAGGGGTCATAATAGGAACTTTGGTTAAGAAGTAGGTCATGTAGGACCACGCCCAAACACCCCGTAGAGAGTCGCAAGATTGTTATGACCCTGAGGAGCAAGTAATAAAGAGCATCAAAATCAATGCTCCCAATTTTGATGGTCGCTTGAACACGAAGAATTTCTTTAACTGGCAAGGTGGCATGAACCACTTCTTCGAGTGCCATGACATGTCAGATCGTCGTCGAGCAAGGTTCGCTAAGATGAAGTTGACGGGTCAAGCCAAGCTATTCTGGACCAATACAGAGCGGAAGGCAAAGCGGTATGGAGATGAACCCATTACATCATGGGTCAAGATGAAAAAACTTCTTAAAGAAAAATACATCCCTCTCATACCATGATCACCTTTTGGATCAATGGCAATCCTTAAGGCAAGGTCAATGCATATATTGGATTACATCGAGAGATTCGAGGAGTATATGATGCGATGTGATGTCAACGAGTCCCCAACTATGACTGTGTCATTTTAGGATAGGCCTACGTCCTGAGATTGGGCGTGAGCTCATCCCTCATGAAATTGGTACACTAGAAGAGGCCTACCATAGGGTAGAGGAGCTTGAACGATACCTAGTGCAACCAACCATGAAGCGGTTTGGGTCTCGTGATTTCAGTGGCAGGGTTGCTCCTTAGGGAGCCAAACCTAACCCTGGGGGCTAGACTAAACACCTAATCGGTGTTCCCACCTATAATAGATATGTTAAAGGTAAGGGTCTAGCCAGCACTAGTTCGAAGGAAAGTGAGCACATGCAGTGTTTCCATTGCAATGGTTATGGTCACCATGCAAAGAAATGCCCGAACAAAGAAAGAGATAAAGCTCTTATGATAGATGAGGCAAATGAGGATGTCGAGAGCAATTGCAACGTAGAGGAACATAAGCCTAATATTGGTCCTAGTAAGGAGTTTGATGAGCAGGGGACCTACGCTCTAACAGTAGTAAGATGCACTTTTGCCCAAGCTAAAGAAAATGATGATTGGCATAGGAACACGATCTTTTACACTTATACCAAGTGTGGAGAAAAGAATTATAAAGAGGTCGTGGACAGTGGCAGTTGTGCCAATGTGGTCTCTACTAGAACTGTGAGTCGACTGGGCTTGAAAGCTAAGTCTCACCCTTAGCCCCACAGAGCATCGTGGGTTGATGAGTCTTCCATTCTGATCTCAGAGCGATGTTGTATTCCCATCTAGTTTGGGTCATATAAGGATTTGTTGTGGTACAATGTGGTTCCCATGGATGTCGACCACATCATCTTGGGCAGGCCTTGGTTAGTTGATTTGGATGTTACAATATTCGATCGCTCGAATATTTGTACATTCATATTTGTGGGCAAGAAAATTAGATCAAGTCCTCTTCCACCCAAAAGCATACCGAAAAGAAGGAGACTAACAAGAAGGGTGATCCTCGAATTTCCAGGAAGTCCAAGCCTAAGTCTCTTCACATCATTAATGTAAAAGAATTCGATGACGTCTTTCCTGACAACCTCCCGGATGAACTTCCACCTATGAGGGACATCCAGCATGCCATTGATCTTGTCCCCAGGTCGACTCTCTCAAACCTTCCTCGTTACAGAATGAACCCCACGGAGCATGCAAAACTCAAAAAGCAAGTTGATAAGCTTCTTAAGAAAGGGTTCATTCGGGAAAGCATCAGCCCATGCGTTGTGTCCGCCCTTCTAGCACCCAAAAAGGATAGCATACCGTATGTGTGTGGATGGTAGAGTCATCAACAAGATTACCGTCAAGTACTGATTTCCTATACCACATCTTGACGATATGTTGGACGGGATAGCCAATGCCACAATTTTCTCCAAAATAGACCTCAAGAGTAGGTATCACCAGATTTGTATTCACCTAGGTGATGAATAAAAAACTGTCTTCAAGACGAATGATGGGTTGTACGAGTTGCTAGTCATGCCTTTTGGGATGAACAATGCCCCAAGTACATTTATGAGGTGATGACCCAGTTGTTGAGACCCTTCATGGGGAAGTTCCTAGTCGTGTACTTATATGACATCCTTATTTATAGAATGACTAAGGAATAGCACCTCCACCATCTGAGGCAAGTGTGTGGGATCCTTAAGGCAGAGAAGTGGTATGCCAACCTCAAGAAGTGCTCGTTTTTGTCTAATAGTGTCATCTTCTTAGGTTTTATCGTGTCATCTGAGGGCATGTATGCGGATCCCGAGAAAGTCAAGGCCATAATCAATTGGCCTGAGCCACGCAATGTTCATGAGGAGCGTAGCTTTCAAGGCTTAGCCACCTTTTATAGGTGGTTCATTAGAAGGTTTAGATCCATCATGGCTCCCATTACCGATTGCATAAGAAAATGAGGGTTCCGATGGACTAAAGCAGCCTCTAGGGCCTTCAAAAATATCAAACTTAAGATGACAGAATCTCATGTCATGCGACTTCCAGATTTTTCTAAGGCGTTTGAGGTTGCTCGTAATGTGTCTGGTGAAGGTATAGGTGAAGTGCTTAATCAGGAAAGACACTTTGTCCCTTTCTTTTGCGATAAGTTGAATGAAGTGAAACAAAAGTATTCTACTTATGACAAAGAATTTTATACAATAATGAAGTCTTTGCGCCATTGGCGACATTATTTATTACTGCAAGAGTTCGTCTTATTCTCTGACCATGAGACGTTGAGCTATCTCAACTCGCAAAAGAAGTTGAACCTAAGGCATGCCAAGTGGGTCTTATTTCTTCAGGAGTACACTTTTGTGTTGAAGCACAGGCCCGAGGTTGAGAATAAACAAGCCAATGTGTTAAGTCGTAAGGTTGCTCCAATCCATGAACGTCGAAGTCAATGGGTTTAAACGATTAAAGGAAGGTTACCCTAGTTGCTGAGATTTTGCAGAGGTATACACATCGTTGTTAGATGGTCAGTCTATGGATAGTAGTCAGTTTGTCCTAGTCAGTAAGTTTTTGTTTAAAAGCGATAGATTGCGTATACCTCGTACGTCCCTCCGTAACTTTCTTGTCTGGGAGCTTCATGTTGGAGGGATGGCTGATCATTTTTTGGTGGGACAAGACTATTGCCCTTATAGAGGAGCGTTTCTATTGGCCAACTCTCAAGCGAAAATGGCTAACATTATAGGGCAATGTAAGACTTGTCAACTGACAAAGTGGAATAAGCATAACAAGGGTTTACATACACCTTTGTCAGTCCCCCACGCCCCATTGGTTGATATTAGCATGGATTTCATGCTTCGGCTCCCCAAAACGATTAAAAAACACGATTCCATTTTTGTAGTTGTGAACCGTTTTTTGAAAATGGCTCGCTTCCTCCAATATTCTAAAACATCTTATGTCACTAATGTGGCTAAGATATTCTTTGGGGATGTAGTTCGTCTACGTGGTTTGTCTAAGACCATTATGTTAGATCGAGATGTGCAGTTTATGGGTAATTTTTGAAAAACTACATGGCACATAATGGGAACTAAGTTGCAATTGTCTTCAGCATACCATCCTCAGATTGATGATCAGACAGAGGTTGTCAATCAAAGCTGAGGGAATCTACTACGATGTCTGGTGGGAGACCACATTAGGACCTGGGATGTGGTTTTGCTCATAGTCGAGTTTACATACAAAAATTCATCAATAGGTCCACATGAATGAATCCATTTGAGATAGTATTTTGGTATAAGCCTCGAACGCTAATAAATCTCATACCCATGTCCATTTCACATAGGCCATCTAAGTCCGCGAAGCATTTGCACTGCATATTCACAACTTGCATAGTGAAATCAAGAGGCGCATTAATGCAAGTAATCAGCATTATAAAATATTTGCAGATTCACATCATAGGTTTGAGTTTTAGGTGGGCGACTACGTCATGGTCTGCATTAGGCCCAAACGATTCCCACAAGGAACTATGAGAAAATTGCATGCCCGCAGTGCAGGTCCATATAAAATTTTGATAAGAGCTGGCCCTTATACATATGTGGTGGATCTTCCATCTGACATGGGCATTAGTACAACATTCAATGTGAAGGACATCATCCCTTATGATGGACCCACACTTCCATCTTCTATCCCTCCTGCAAAGCTTTCTCCTATCCCAGATGATGGTGTCCCTGACCCTGTCCCCAACCCCAACCCATTGCCTTTACCACACTTTACTTCCAACCCATTGCCCTCTCTTCCATCACTACATGATCGAAAAGAAGAGATCGATGATGTTCCGAAGTGGAAGAACAGGCTGAAGTCGGACGACACCTGGATTACAGAGGCAAAGTTCCAGCGTATTGATCCCTACCTCCTCGAGCGTTACCACTACTTTATTTCACCAATGGCGAATTCTTCTCAGACGAGGAGAGTTGATGGGGACATTGAAGAACCTACTCGGGTGTACCAGAGACGGAGGCAACCACCCACATTAGCACAGCTCTCTTTGTGGATGGAAGATGAGTTCCAGATTAGGCCCGCCAGATCATTTTGAAGACCCCACATGCATTAGAAGTGCATTAGGAAGACCCCACTAAGGGATGATGCATGTGGGTTGCCTAGGAGACAATTATAGTCATAGAATTTTTATTTCGTATTGATCTAACAATTGGGTCTTGTCGATCAAGCCATCGGGCCACCAGATCTTCTAGATCTGGACCCCTTGGACCCTGATCTCGTTTCGTTTATGTTTTTTGTTATTTTCAAAATTTATTTGACGGTTGAGATTGATGATAAATGTTTTAGTTTCCTTATTTTCGATGATAGACTATATCACTTGAGTGGCATATTTGTAATTTTTTTGAAATTTTAATATAAAAGCATAAGAGGGGCCGGATGTCCAACCCTAGTGGAGTTTGAGAAAAGGTTTTCTAAAAAAGGACTTTCTTGTGTTGGAAGGTATTTTCCTCTTTGACTTTTAAGGTTTGTGACAAACTCTCCCTTCCAATTAAATTGTGGAGGGGTAGAGGCTCGTTTGGTAATAGATTCCTCCTATGTGCTTTCTTCCTCTTTCTCCTCTCCAACAAGGTTTTCCACTTTTTTTTTCTTACTCTACTTTTCCTTCCCTTACAACTCTTCTAAATCCATCTAAACCCAACCCAATCCACCTCTCCTTCCCCTACCAATCCATGCGTGGACCCGCACACGTGCGTCCTTACAGACCACCACGTGTGGGCCCATTTTTGTTTTTTTTTCCCCTAGATTCCCTTCCTAACCTACCCAATCCCCAAATCACAATCCATGAACCCGAAACCCTAACGAAAATCTGAATTTTTGTTGTAAATACCTTTCCCAAACTTGATTTTATTGGGGTCATTGTCTTTTCACGTGGTTGTTGCATAACCCACGCTAGATTGGAAGTCCCTACCCAGGTATTCTGTATCAGTAACGGTGGCTGTAATGGTCACCACCATTACTGATACGGGTATTGGCCATAATAGCCGATATGGGCCGTAACGACCGCTACGACCCCCTTAACGGTTGAAAATTTTCTTTTGCCCCAAAAATTCTTTAAAAATTATCTAGAAAATCAAGAATAATGTAAATATTTCAAATATGTATTCATTTTTTATTTTGAACATGTTTATGGTAGTGTAACGGTCCACTCTTTGGTGAGAGTGTTGTATTGGGCTGTCTAGTGAATTTTTTAATATGATTATGTCTTTAATGTTTACACATCACAATCAAGCATTAGATCAAGAAATCAGAAAAAATCATAAATACTACTTTTTTTCAATTTTTTGAAAAAAATGGCCTCGGAGCTTCTATTCGCTCAAATCATTTTAATCTATGGTTTTAATCTTAAAAGCTATAGTAAGATGGTCGGATTCTGTTCTAAATGATCTAGAGAGTTTGGAATGAAAAAAAAAAAAAAAAAGGGAGAGAGAAATGAATTTAAATAGAAAAAAAAGTGACAGTTTTTCGACCGTTTTGAGAGTATCGGTTGTTACGCCCTGTAACGACCTTTACGGCCACCGCAACGGCTGATACAGTCTCAAAAAACCAATTGCCCCATTTCACCCCCCATATCGCACAACAGTCATGGCCGTTACATATACGTATCGGCCTTTACGGGCGCATCATAACGGATATGGAACACCTTGGTCTCTTCTTCCAAGTGGGCCACTCCAATAATATTTTATATTTTCGTGCACCGTGTATGTGATAGCTTAGAACCTATGCTACAAATCTAAATTTTTTGAATCTATTATGTGGATATGTTTGGTTTTACATGTTGAATGTTGAAATTAATGCGTAATTGATCTCTCATCTTGCATTCTAAGTTAGTTTCCATCGTCCTACACCAAGAACAACAAAGGTGCACTATTTTGTTGGCAGAGCATTCCAAGTACCTCAAGGAAGAAGAGATTATTTAGGGGCAGAGATCAAAGGCACTATGGTTAAAAGAAGGTGATAAGAACACTCGTTTTTTTTTTTCCATAGCATTGCTAGTGCTAGGGCAAGAAATAATCAAGCACTCAATCTTCAGATAGATGGCCAAAGAAGAGGAGAAGGAACAAGTTTATTCAACTATCATGCAATTCTATTCCAAGTTACCAACAAATGATGGGTGGAGGAGACCTTTGTTGGACAACTTCCGTTTTGAATGTCTCTTGCTCACAGAATGGGATTCTCTTAAGAAGTCGGTGTTGGAAGAAGAAATCAAATGTGTCGTAGACTCCTTAGGTAGAGATAAGGCCCTAGGCCCAAATGATTTTCCTATGGCTTTCTATCGAGTTTTTTGGGACATGCTCAAGAGGGATGTAGTGGATTTAGTTAAAGAGTCGTGGGCAAAGGAAGGCTCTCCAAGGGGATGGGGGCATCATTCGTAGCTATTATTCTTACGAAAGGAGCAAGAATCATATCTGAGAACCAAGGCACTTTCGTGGCGTATAGGCAAATATTAGATGGTCCTTGCTCACCCACGAATGTATAGATTCGTTCGAGATGCAAGGAAGGAAAGAGGAGTGGTTTGAAAGTCGGATATTGAGAAGGCTTAAGACCAAGTGGATTGGGGGTTCCTCAAGTACATGTTGAAAAGAATAGGGTGCGAGAACAAATGGATTAATTGAATGCATGAATGTGTCTCATAGTCATGCTTTTCAATGTTGATCAATGGTTCTCCAAAGGGATTTTTTAAATCAATGAGGGGGCTTGAGGCAAAGGGATCCACTTTCATCGTTCTTGTTTGTAGTGATAGTGGAAGCCTCGAGTAGAATGCTAGAAAAAAGGTTGAGAGGTGGGTCTTATTTATGTTTTCTGAGGAACACAACGGGTCTGGATATCTCATCTACAATTTGTGGACGACTTACTTTTATTTTGTGATGCAGAAACATCAATGGTAGACAATTTAAGAAAAAACAACACCTAGGTTTATCCCTACAGGTTTAAAAGCAAATCAAAGAAATTCCATATGTGAGGAATGATTAATAAAAATTATCCACTAAACCTTTACTAAGTACTGTATTCTTAATTGTTAAGTTTTTAAGTTTGCTTGTGATAGATGGTAATCACTGAGTAACCTTCATATGAGGAAGAAGACTTTTGTCAGCAGTTTTAGCAATCCGTATAAATGACGTGCAGATCTGCAGCCTTGCATGCCGGGCATTGGTTGCAGAAGGATCCTGTCAAGAAATCAGATGGTTCAAAGCAACTTTTCAGTACATGACAAATCAGATCCTACTTTCAAGTAATTAAAACATAATGGTACAAGGAAAATTCCCATACAACCTTCAGAGCAAAAGGGAGCGATGTTAAGAGTTCGAAAAGCTTATTGATGACAACACCAACTGCATCTGGGAAGTGCTTCAAAAAGGGACCCAATGAATCTAAATAGCGCCCAAGTATTTCTGCAAGTGCTGGCTCGGTCCATTTCAATGAGAGAAGTTGCCGAAGTAAACCTTCAGTTCACAAGTAACCATAGGTTTTCAGTAAAATACATGATGAAAGCCTTTTTCAAGTTCTGATGATGACTAGAGAACTCACTGGACAACCTTCCAAAATACGGTGCAATGTGAACTGAATTTCAGAATTACCACCGCCAAATTCAGTTGATCCATCAAAAACTGAGCTCACAATGGTTTCGAGTGCCAGTTGCATGCTTTCCATCAAATGTAAGTCCTGAGAATAGAAACCAACAAATAGCTAAGGACCTCAATAATCACATAGCATTCATTACAAATACAAAATGAAGTCTTTATACCTGCACAGGCAATGGAGTGGTCAAATGGCTCTGAATAATTGTGTCAATTCTCTGGGTAACCCTTGCGGCAGCAACCAGGGGCTTGTGAAAAGCAACAAGTCGGATGAGCTCCAACTGCATTGAAAGCTCAAATGACATCATGGGAACAGAAGACTATGAAGCAGCACATAGCTTTTTTAAAGCACTCAACCAGAACTACCAGTAAACAGGTTCGTAACATCTGAAAACGACAACAAAAACCAAACATCGAAGGGCGAGTCGACTAGGTTTCCAGCAAGTGGAAAGCTACCAGATAATATGTTAGATCAGTTGGCAGCGATTTGATCCAAGTCACTTTGAACGACTTACTCAGAAATGCTGTGGAATGAAGCGAGAGAAAAGACAGAAAATAGGAATTTCTTTATTGTAGAAATGTTTGACGTAGGAAACTAAGCGTGCATGCATGGGGAAAGTGGGAAATTTAAGCGCGCGAACAGGAAGTTATCTGCCAGATCTCTATCAGATGAAGACCTCGACTGAACAAAGGACATTATAGATAGGCTGGGCCAACTGATGGGATTGTCACACGTAGATGGGGATGAAGATGCCGAAGCATTTCTTCAGTTCATGAGCAAAGGGTGAGTCCATGCCAGGACCTAGAGCTCAGGAGGGCGTTTAAGAGCACACCTAGAGGGCAGAGAGAGCTTCTTCATCTAGAAAGCACTGTAAACTATGACATGGGCAACAAAGTCAGAGGTCTTCACAGGGGCAAAAGGGCAAGGCCAGTTTCTCAATGAATGTCTTAAGTTGGATTAAGAACGTGAGGGGCTCAGGGTGCAAATCTAAAAAGACTCAAGATTAAAGATATGTGCAGCAAATCAAAGGCTCAGATGACTCTTCTTAAGAAACCAAGCTTTCGGCAATCGATAGGAAGATTTTGGACTCAGTGTGGGGGGTTTCGAGATAAGGACTGGGTTTGTTTGGATGCGGATCCTCTGAAGGCATTCTGATTGCTTGGACTTCAGCTATTTAGAGGAAAGAAGATTTTTGGTGTGGCCAGTTCTCAATCTCGGTGGTGCTTCTTGACATGTCTTCTAAGTTCAGATGGACATTCAGGCTGCTTACGGCCCATGTAGGGCAAGCGAGAGGGACCCCCTCTGGGAAGAGCTGCAATCAATCTGAGACAAGTGGTTTTATCCTTGGTGCATCAGCGGTGACTTCAATGTCATCTGTTTCAGTTTCAGGAAGTTGAATGGCTCCTGGTTATACAAAAGTATGACGGACTTGTCCCACTGGATTCGTATGAACGAGCTGATGGACATTCCAACGAGCGGGGCAAAGTATAAATGGACGAATGGGAAAAATGACACGATCATGTCTAGGCTGGACAGATCTTAGTGTCACCAGAATGGGTGCAGAGATTCCCTCTTGCCAAGGTAAAGGCATTGCCAAGGCCAGTCTCAGACCACAGACCCATTCTGCTTGAAGTGGACAATGATAGTTAGGGGCTAAAACCTTTCAGATTTGAGCTCTCATGGTTGGAGTTCGAGGGCTTCTTTCGATTACTGGAAGAATGGTGACAGTCGTTTCTGGTTGAAGGTCCTACCGGGTTTAGAATCCATCACAAGCTGAAACTTCAGAAAGAAAAATTGAAGGGCTGTAAAAAGGACATCTATGGGGCTAGAGAAGCTGAGATGTATATCCTCCTTGATGAGATTCATGATATTGACATAAAAGAGGAGGGGGTGAGCCTGTCGGATGAAGATAAAAGCTGTAGATCGAAGTTGATGCTAGACTACTCTCAGTGGATTAAGGAGGATGAAATTAAATGGAGGCAGCGTTCCAGAGCGGTGTGGTTAAAGGCTGGGGATAAGAACATGCGTTTCTTCCAAAATATCGCTTCGGCCAAAGCCAGGAACAACAGAATCAGCTCCTTGTTAGTGGATGGTATGCAGCTAGGAGGGTAATCGCAGGTGTGTGAGGCTCTTATAAACTTCTATCAGTGGCTCCTTTCCACAAATCATTGGTCTCCCTTTCAACTCCCTTTCGGATGAAGAAGCTAATCTCTTGGAAAAGCTGGTCGAGGAAGAAAAAAATTAAAGAAGCCATCTTGAGCCTAGGAAGAGAGAAAGCACCGGGGCCAGATGGTTATCCCCTTGCGTTCTTCCAAGTCTTCTGGAATGTTCTTAAGGATGATGTGATTGCATTCGCCAAAAAAAAAAAAACACTTACAGGCCATTAATCTTCGGAATTGGGGGCTTCATTCATAGCCTTAACACCCACAATTGAGGGTGTAGAATGTCTGAAGGATTTTTGGCCAATTAGTCTGATTGGCAGCCCATACAAGATCATTGCCAAGATTCTCGCATGAAGATTCTGGTCAATTATAATCTCTATTATATCTGAGAATCAATAGGCCATTGTGTTGGGTAGACAAATTAAGGATAGTGCACTCATATCCCATGAGTGTATCGATTCCAGATTCAAAGAAGGAAAATCAGGGGTTGTTTGTAAGCTAGACATTGAGGAGGCCTATGATCACGCGGAGTGGGAATTTCTCAATTACCTGTTAGAAAGGATGCGTTGTGGGCCTAAGTGGAGGCTTTGGATTCATTCGTGCTTCTCTTCTCCAACTCAATGTTTTAAATATCGATAATATCGGCCGATATATCCCACAATATACCTTGTATCCCACCTATGCGATACGAAACGCGCAAATAGTGCCGATATATCCCACCTATTCAATCTAGTGAACATTTTCAATTTTTGACCCAGTTTTTTGTTGTAAATTACGTTAAATCAGTGTCAAATCATTACAAATACATGATCCTTCATGTTTTCCATGAAAAATGATGAATTTGGAGTTTCGATTTCAAGATTTAGGGAGATGGGCCAAGTTGCAGAAATTTGGAAAAAAAAATCAAAATCAAAATTTCTCATTTTCTCGCAAAATAGTTGCAATCTTTCCAAACACAATCAAACATGTATGTAACTTGATCTAGTGATTCTTCTTTTGCTTTTGAATGTATTGCTTGTGTTTCCACACGTCTTCTTACATTTATAAATTATATAAATATAATTGCATCGGTTCATTTGGACAAGGCATATATTAAGACTCCATACAAAAGAAACCCCTACTATATGCACTTTTTTTTGTAATGTTTTGATTTCTAAGTGCGTATTTATGTCTTTTTCAACAATACCTGAAGTTTCATCAAAAAATTCTACCAATTTCCCAATGTTCTCATGTTTCCCAACAACAACGATGCATTATGCCATACAACCGATATATCATATGCGATAACTGATATGTATCCGTATCCCAAGGGTGTAATACATTACGCGATAACGATATTTAAAACATTGCTCTAAAGTACTCCATCCTAGCCAATGGATCTCTAAAAGAGTATTTTGCTCCTTCCGAAAGTCTCTGGTAGGGAGACACGCTCTCCCCTTATCTATTCTTGATTGCAGATGAATCTTTTAGCCGTATGATAAATAAAGGGCAAGAGTCTAATCTCATTTTTGGATTTGAGTCATCTAGCTCGGAAACTCAGGTATCTCATCTCCAATTCGCTAACGATACCATCATATTTTGCAAGTTAAATTCAGTGAAAGTTGATAACTTGTGAAAAATGGTCATTTTCTTTGAGGCGGTATACAAGCTCAAGGTTAACTTCTCCAAAAGTGAATTGTTAGGCATTTGCCTGTCTCATGATGAAACTGCAACTCCAGCTTCGATGTTTGGGTGCAAGGGTGGAGATTTTTTTTCCAATTTCCACATACTTAGGGCTCCCGTTGTGCATCAGTAAGCCCCCTAAACATCTTTGGGATAGGGTGATTGAGAGAGTTGAGAAAAAACTAGCTAGTTAGAAGAGTCATGACCTCTCCTTGGGTGGCTGCCCTACTCTTATCAAGGCCGCCCTTTCCAACATGCCTTTGTATTTCATGTCCCTTTTCAAGTACCCTTCGCCAGTATTGGGAAGATTACAAAAGCTAAGGAAGGACTTCTTATGGAGGGGATCAAATGAGAAGCACAAATTCCATCTCATCAATTGGCAAGAGGTGTGTTTGTCGATTCATCGAGAAGGTGCGGGGCTAAGGGAGCTTCGACACATGAATATCACCCTTCTTGGTAAGTAGCCTTGGCACTTTGAGATCAAAGAGGGGAGCTTATGGCATGGGATTATCAGCAACAAATATGGTGTGCAGAATGGTGGGTGGGAAATCAAGGAGTCTTCCCATTACCAGATGTCTCTCTAATAAAATCTCATCATCCCACACACACACGGGGGGGGGGGGGGGGGGGGGGGGGGGGGGAGCTTCAACGCATGAATATCACCCATCTTGGAAACTTTGAAACTCTTTCATAAGCAAAACAGGTGCATGTCCGCATGTATCAATATATGGGAATCCTTCTATATATGGTTGCACAAGTTCATTGGTCTCCTTTGAACAAAAGAGAAAGTAGCAAACTAAGATCATCCATTTTGGACGAAAGATACTAGACTTTTTTCAGATTTTTTCAACAACAAATTGGAAAGCATTGTTGCAATTTTCCCTAGGGGGTAAAAGGAGGGTGCCATTATGGGCTTTGGGTATCCCCCATTTTATAAGGGTGTAAAGCAAAGGAAATTTTCAGATTTTTGGAGGATCTCTTGTTTTGATGAGGAAGAGGCTTAATTCCTCATCATCCCTTCTCTTCCATATTGATTGTACATTCCAGCTTTTGTTTGGTTTCTAATAAAATTGTGTTGCCAAAAAAAAAAAAAAACTACACTCAGAACTCCATTTGGATAGAAAAAAGGTATGGAAAGGGATATTGTTGATCCAAGACATACCAGCTTAGAACGATATTGGCTGAAGTCTCCCTTGCCATCAAATTCATCACTCCACAGCTCCAATGTTCCCATAGACAGTGCAATTCCAGTTTGAACATTTTTCTTGAGCATGCGCTGGAAAGATACATCTAAAATAGCACCACAAATATCATCAGTAATGAAAAGTGACACCCTTTTTTTTTCCTTGTCTGCCTGTCCAGAACCCGAGAATGAACTACTGACAGCAGAATCATCTATGGCCATTTGTGCTGCAACCTTCGGCTTGGATGCTGATTCTCTCATTAGCACCTACCAGAACAAAGAAAACAGCAGAAAGTATAGACGAAGAGAATGAGCTGTCATAATTACCTTTGTTATAAGCCACTCGAAAAAAAAAAAAAAATTTATGGCCAGCAACAAGCCATGGGCCAGATTGGGCTGATGTTTGGGCTGGCAGATTATCCCGGTATTGAATTTCTGGTCCGATTATATCGCACGGCCTCTGCCCATGTCGGAGAGGCAAATCCAGAGCCAGGGTCCAGGCCAGTTTATGACCATTACAGGCCGAACCAGGCCTTGATGCCAAGCCTGATTGTAAATGGGAGGTGTTGGGCCCAGGCCTTAAAGTTAGACCTGATAAATAAATGGGCCAACCGCAGCCCAGCTTGGCCCAACCCAAAAACCACCAACTGCCACTGCTATCAAAACATTTCAAAAAGCAGCATAGCAAATAGTCTGTTAAAGAAACTAATTCATACCAGCCAGAATAACAAGGATTGGAAATGGAGTGCAAGCTTAGAGTGTTCGAAATATCCCAGCATCTGGAAAGACATGAATCGTAAAAATCACAGAGGCAAAATAATGCATGAGTCAAGGTAAGCTTAAACAAGAAAACAGTTAAAAACCTGAAACTATATACAGGAGCTCGAAATTTTGGGCACATTAGAACACAAAAATGCACAACTCTAGTTTGCGATCCACAAAGGAATGGCACTCTGCATGAAAAGGAACATAGAAAACTATCTCCATTTTGAGTGGGAGGACTTTCTACTTATAATGTCAAAAGAACGCTGATTGGCTTTTTGTTGAATTCATCCATTGTAAACAAAGTTGAATACTTGTGCTGATTGATGATAGCAACTCCTTGAAATTGAAAATTCACTTCCACAGAAATTCTTCTGGTATCTGCTCGTTTAACCATTAGTCTTCCTTGGTGTCAGGGGACTTTGGTTTCTAGTTGGTGTCAATTGGGGGAGGTAGATTGTTGAATTCAACATCTTCCTTGGTAAGGATAGTTCAGTGATGTGACTGGAATTTGTCTTGTCTTCCTTTGTATCCCAATTCCCAAGACACCTAGGAAGAGGCTGCAGCAAAATTAATAAGGAATTCACCCATCAATTAGTTGCTCCTGCCTCAATGGTTTCATTGTTGAACTTGAGCTTCTAACTTGGCAGCATTCTATGTTACCTGACCCTAATCCACTAACAGAATTTGAAGGAACCTTCTTGTTTGTTCTCCTTTAAATCAGTCAGATGGTCAACCAATATAGAGGGAGGAATATCATATAACTAACACAAAGAAAGCAAGGGCTAAGACCTATTTAGTTAGAGCAAGGTGAGAACCAAGACCAAGATTATCTGGATTGCAGGTTGCTTCATTACATGGTTTAAGAATGTCACACTGGTGCACGCATAGGTATATGCAGTGTCTTTATATATGATTGATAATGCAGTTTATATATGAAATGATGAATGTTATCATTATAGAAGATGTTACTAGATTATATGCATGCTTTAGCACAAATCAAAGTATAAATCTCTACATTCTGAGTTTACAACTTCACCAACATTAAAGAGTATAGAACCATAATTTCGGGTTGGAAAAAGAAGGTGGTTGTACCATCGCAGTCTGTTATGACTTGTGAGACAACTTCATCCTGTCTCAAGAGCCTGGCTTGTTCACAAGTGAGACCTTAGTTATTTCTCGAATTGGGGCACTAGCCACCTTAGACTTGCTCTAGCATGGGAATTGAAAGGATTCTGACTAGGGCAAGCACTGGAGCACTTGCCGCCTTAAACTTGCTCTGGCATGGGAATTGAAGGGATTCAGACAAGGGCAGAGGCAGGGCCATCACATATTCCACAGTTTTTTACAGCCTTCAGCAAGGAATCTTAAACCTTCTAATGAAGTATTGACATGGGATTAGCTTGTTGTTTGGATGGATGTCGCTTCCCTGTGGATGGTATAGCTAGTAATTGTAAGTAGGTGACCTCATCTGAGGAATACAAGAGGAACATGCTAGGCAGTGAGTCTCATATGCAAACATATTCCAATTAGAAATGGTGTAGACAAGATAATCTCCAAGCTAGTTCAGCCTTATTCACGGTTGGTGGTTCCTCTTAAGTACAGTGGTTAGTGAGCGCAAGATGCCACCTGGGGTTTTTTAAATTGGTGAAAAAGGCTGAAATGTTGGGAGTGAGCACAGATGGAGAGGAAGAAATTTCAGAATCATGCTCCACTGCATAAAAGAGGAGGTTGATGACAGTGAACTAGTTCATGAAATCAAAAAACCGGTGGGGCGTCAGAGAGATCCAAAACCACATTTCCATTGTCAACTATACCAATAGGAATTTCAACAGAAAGTTGAGCGGGGAAGGGGTGCAATTGGCTGCCTATTATCAATGATTTTCGTCTCTTGGAACGTCTTCGAAAAAACATAGTTATTTTTTTGTTTGTGGTGGGGGGGGGTTGGAGATAACAGGAGCTTTTAGTAAAGAAAACAGGAAAAACAACAAGAAAAGGGGCTCCAAGAAGGTGACCTTGGCTAAACAAGGAAATCCATATTACATCCCAATAAAGATGAGACAGCCCCAGCTATTTCTAAGATCAGCCCTCTTGCCCAAAGCGAAACACCTACCATGGGCTAACTAACGTTATTGAAACACCAATTGTTTCTTCCTTTCCAAATAGCCCACCAAACACCGAGCAAAGCCATTCTCCAAATGATATTCTTCAAATTCCCAAGACTCACCCCGTGCCAAGCATAAAGCAAGTGATCCACTGACACCGGAGCAGAGCACATCAACTGAAACCGACCTAGCAAATCTGCCCAATAGAGCTAACAAATGGGCAGTGCAGGAAGAGATGGTCCACCGATTCCACGTTGCTCATACACAAGATGCAAATGTTACAAGAGACCAAAAAAGAAGCCATCTGTGAAGCAGATATTCAAGGTATATGGGGAATAACTAGTTTGGAGGGAATTCATAGCTTCAAAAGGCCATTCAGGAAGAATTTGGTCCTCTGGAATTCTTCAAATCTATCCATGGTAGATGCAATCAAGAGGTTTGTGTCCCTTTCCATTTCATTCAAATCCACTTCCAGAAGCCTCACACAGTGTCTGTCAACGGTATATGGGCTGAATATTCCTAACCTCCGTCCAGAAATTTGGGCTGAATTGGAGAATATCCCTAGGCACTAAGATGGGTGACTTTAATGTCATTCGTTTTGCTCATGATAAATGGGGTGGATCCAGGGTGATGGCTAGAATACGGGTTTTGCTGATTTCAAAGACAGATGGGAGTTAATCAACCTCCCTCTTCAAGGCGCTAAATTAACCTCATTGAACAACCAAGTAGCTCTGGCTAATTGCCATGAGTCGACTTGACTGATTTCTCATCAATGAGCGTTGGGAAGAAGCATTTCAGAGCTGAATCAAAAAGCGTTGGCTAACCTTGTCCAGTCACAAACCCATCTGTCTCACATCCACCTTGGAATCCTGGGACCCGAGACCTTTCATATTTGAGATGTGGCACTGAATTTTCCTAAAGCTGACCAAACAATGGTGGTCGTCCTTTGACATGGAGGGGAAAGCAGGGAAACGTTTCAATCTGAAGCTGAGCTTCTTGAGTCCAATTCGAAAGAATGAAATTTCAAATCCTTTGGCAACATCAATGAAGACAAAGATTGAGTGACAGCAGAAATAGCAGAGATAGACAGAGAAGAGGAAGGTATCGTCAACACTGATAGCGAAGTGAGGAGGAAGGGCTGATTTCTTTGCTTGAAAGTATCTTGGAAGAAATCAGTTGATGTCAAAAATCCATATCCAAATGGGTGAGGGAAGGAGATAAAAACTCTTCTGTATTTTCATAAGATTGACACATGTGTTCTTGAAGTAACCACATTGAATCAGTTTGGGACAAGTGAAATCATTTCTGAAAACAATTGTAAAGTAACGGCCATAACATAATAGTAAAGGTGGGAACCGTTATGCTTTATGGGGCCATAATTAATAGCACATTATGGAAAAATGGCCTGTAACAGCTCCGTAACAGCCCGTTACGGAACTGATACAGGTTTTTTCCCAAAAATTAAAATAAATAAAAAGACCATAACGGCCCGTTACAGCACTGATACAGGTTTTTTTCAACAAAATAAGACCGTAACAGCCGTTACGGCCACTGTTACCATTATTGAATACCTTGATTCGCAGTCACATCGTGAGCCACTTCCATAAGTAGTTTGAGGAATTCCATAGTTGGATGGCCCAATTTCAAGTATCTTTCTCAAGTAGCAGATGCATTGGAAGCAGTTTTCTCCAGAAAGAAGTCAAGGTTGCGATATGTGATATGAAGGGAGATCACGCCCCAAGACCCAATGACTTCTCGTTGTCTGTTCATCCCAAGTGTTCAGTTTGTTAAAAATTATATTATGGAGGTTTTTCAAGAATTCCACAGCAGCGCAAGTGTCATTCGAGTGATCAATTCATCATCCATTGTGCTTGTTCCCAAGAAAGAAGATGCAGAGGAATACAAGGATTACAGGAAGATCAGTTTGGTCAGCAGCTTGTATAAAATCATCACTTAAGTGTTCACGACCAGAATCAGAAAGGTGTTAGGATCCATCATTTCTGCAATCATTGCTTAAGTGCATTGATGCAGGTAGAAATATAGCAGATGGTCCTCTTATTTCCCACAAAGTGCTAGATGAATGCCACAGGAAGGGACATAAAAGATGGTTATTGTTGACGGTGGATCCGGAATAAGGCTTGCGATTGTATTAATTGGTAATTTTCAGACCACATGTTGTTGAGGATGGGCTTCAGAAATAAGTGGAGTTGATGGATCTGGGCCCGCATATCGTCATGGTTTTCAATTTTGATCAATGTACATTGAAGGGGTACTTCGAAAGCTGCAGGAGAATCTGCCAGGGCTCACAATGGAAATGGACAGAATGTTAGAGGCTGCAGCAACATCTGGGCTGATCAAAGGTTGGTCCATATATAACTAGTTCACTGTCATAATCACATCCAGTTTGTGGATGATACCATGATATTAGGTGGTTCTGTGGCTGAGGCTCTAAATGTTAAAGCTGTCCTCAGGCGCTTGGATATTGTGTCAGGTTTGAGCATAAAGATGGCCAAAAGTAGCATCAGTCACTTGAACATGGATCCCTGCAAGGTATCTTCCATTGCTGGAGCGGTGGGATGCAGATTGGCTTCGTTTCCTCTCAAGAAATTGGAAAAGCTGGCAAGGGGTTGGTAGACTACTAGCAATTGATGCTTGGGATTCTACAGTGGAAAGATGTATGAAAAACTGGCCATCTGGAAAAAAAAAAAAAAAAAAAACCAGGTATCTATGTTTGGGCAGCAGAATAACACTGATTAAAGCAGTCTTGGCTAACATCCCTATTTGGGTAATATCATTGTTCAAAAGTGCAGCTAACGTCACACATATAATTGAATCTGTATAGAAAAAAACTTCTCTGGAATTACGTCCCAGATTGCCGCAAATATAACTCGGTAACCCAGAAAGATTTACACAAACCAGTGAAGGCAGGCAGGACATCTTTCACACTAAGTATGGAATATTGGTGAATGGCTAGGACACCAATATCTCCAGCCACAGAAGGGGCTGGATATTTGGCATGCTATCTTAGGTACATACTCAGTTTTCATGAACAGCATATGTTATAGGGTGGGAGATTGGGCCAGGGTCTATTTGTAGGAGAGGCTGCTGTGTGCAATTTTCCATCACTATACTCAATCACTGACAGAAAAAAAAAAAAAAAAAAGGATCCAGTGGGAAATTTCATATAGTCTAGGGCCCATCATTCAGGCATCATCTCCAAGACAGAGATCAACAGTTCTTTTTTTCCAGGATGATGTCAATGTTGGAAGGTCCTGCATTGGTTGACTGGGAGCAGATAGCCAAGTGTGGATGCTCGAAGCAAATTTTGACAATTTTCAGCTCACTCTGCCGCCAGTGCATTGTTGCATGATCAACATCCAAGCGTCAGATGGCGTTCCACAGTTTGCTCCAGCCCAGCCCCTCCAAAGGTCAAGGCATTCTATTTGCATCTCTAAATTACTCTGGATCACCTTAAGCACAGAGCCCACATCTTTCCCAAACAGACACCCCATTTGCAAATTGGAAGAAGAAGATAGGCCTCATCTGTTTAGCCACTGCCCATTTACCTCTTATATTTGGTCCTCGATTTTTCAGCCCAGTATAATTTTTCAGCCCAGAATATACTGGATGGTTCCGAATGATGAAGCCAATATGTTCTCTAGTTGGCAGGTTGGTGCATCAGAAAGATTAGGCACACAATTTGGAATACATCTATTAAAGTGCCATTATAATGCATGTGGCCAGAGATTATATTTTTTCAGTAAATCTAAGTATACAATTTCTAAGAGTATATTAAATTTATCTCTGATTTGGAGGCTCGGAGCAAGTTGGAAAAGTCTTTGTTTCTTATGCTTGTTTCTCTTATTAGAGACGATTTGTCCAAGGCAATTTTTAGTGGTAGGATCCAGGAGGTGGTTTCTGGAGCATCAATCAAATTTAGCCGGAGTATTGGTCATCCAGTTTTAGGGGGCCCTGTTTGCTATTTGTCTATTGTATTTGTAGTTATTTTCACCTCTGTTTTGTGACCTTTCTTTCTTTTTCTTTTTTTTCTTTTTTTTTTTCCTTTTTTGAAATGTGTCTCACCTATAGTGTTATGGATTAAAGAAGGAAATACCCAAAGGTAAGCACCCAAAAAACAGCTGATATGACAACAAATTGGGCAAAGGTAAGGGAACAAGAAATTTTCATCTTTGATATGGAGTAAACATGTAGTTGCAAGTTCCATAGGTGGACATTTCCAACCAAAAAAAATATATATATGTTAATTCATGTGTGGATCACCTGTTGAAGATATAAAGGAAGTAAGGTGCTATCCCCAGCAATGCATTGCAGGTTGGAAGAACCCAATGAAACCATTGCCTCGCATATGCATTCCGCAAACTCAAATTCACTTTCATCAATACCACTAGCATAAGAGCTAGATCTGGATAAAATATCTCTAGATACATTCATCAAGATCTGAAAGATATTACACATTGCAGAATCAAATTCAGAAGCAGAAGCATCAAGAGGCCTTTTCCTGCAAGTTGATTACCAGAATGAGATGAGAAATATTAGAAAGTTTTTCTTTCTAATAGTAGAAAGTTTTTCATCAGATATTGAATATTCTCACTCATGCATACTATCTATGGATCATAAAATAAAATTCTTTCTGCATACCTTGGAGAGACGAGTTTGAAGAATTCACAAGCATGAAGACGAAACTCGACAGAAGAAAGCAAAAATCTGCAGCTGGTAAGAAGAAAGGTAAATCACTATGAGGTAGAACCTCAAACTTCACAATTAAGCAATTGCTGGAACATACCCATGAATCAGACCATATTTTGCAAGATTAGATACAGGAGCCCATTCAGCATATGCATTTACAGCATTTACAGCAGCCATTACTGTGGCTGCATGCTGTTTTGCAATATCAATCTGTTGCCTTCCTGCTTCACTCAAAGCAGCTCCAAAGTGTTTCTCAAGTAACTGCATAGATAAAAGTTAAGCCAGATAGCTTGGAAAAAAGTTTTTGAAGGCACATAAAAAGGGAGGAAAAAAACTTACACTGTACAATAAAGGCAAAATTTCTGGTAAAGATTGCGTAAGCCCCCGCAATAATAGCCTGCGGCGATCTCCTGTAGCATACATCGAATCAGAAAAATGGCAACACAAGCAACCAAAAAACATGCATAAAATGTGGGTACTTCTACTAATCTTCGTAGCATTCAGAAAACTCCAGCAACAGAATTCATTGTGGAATGAATTATACAGTTCTGAGCCTCCGCAAATGTAGAGTTTGCTAAGGCTCCTGATTCCTACATGTGGAGCCCACTGTTTGGTGATCAACAACAGTGATCTGATGGGCCCTGCCATGGATGGGAGATGACAAAAAAACTTCCAGATTTGAAGACCTTAACCCTTTGAATGGTGCTATAGAAATAGATGGTTGAGAAAAGATGTAGCAAAGGTCCACATTGAATGAAACTAAAGCCAAAGAACGACGGGGTAGGATCACAGATCACTGAACCATGGGCCTCGTTTATGGAATGGGGAGCCTCGGCAAATGGTAATTTGCTGAACCTTGTGGAACCAATATTTCCTCTCCAATCCAATAGGACAAGCAAACAGATTGAGGCACATTAAACCTTCCAAGTCTTCATTATGAACCGTAATATCTTCAGGAAGCCATCTTAGTATCATCACAACCAACTCAGCCTGTAATCATGATAGGGTTTAATGTTAGCACCTCTACTGGAAGTTTGGGTTCATAATATAACATGGCAAATAAAAAGGTAGAGATGGGAATGAGATGAAGCATACCTCTATAGGATCATTGTTAGAGAGGGAAATTAATGATGGTAGCAGTTCTTGCCATAGGCCCAGTCCTTCTCTCCTAATTACCTGTAATTAAAAAAAAAAAATTGATGTAACAATATTAAAGGTCTGCACCAAGTGAGGGAACTTTCTGGAGAGAAATCTTTCTAATTCTTGCTGAACCAACATTGCAGACTCAGCTCTGTCCTGTTGTTTGACAAGAAGAAGCTAATGGAGGGCAGAAATTCCTTTATTACTGCTTTGTGGGATTCTTCCTGCAAAATGACAAGCAGGAACTGAGCTTGGTGAAGGCAGGTCCAAAAGATTTGATTCCCCAGAAATCCTTCGAAACTGTCCTAAACAAAAGCCTGAAAACAAAATCCCAAAGACCTCAGCAACAAGAGCAGCCGTTTGACTCTTTAGAGCCCATTCTTCATGAGGGTTCGCTATCTCTGAAATTAACTCAATAGCAACATTTGCAAAGTTTCTTCTTTCTTTGTAGCTGAATTCATCCCACCGCAATCGAACCAAATGCTGCAGACAGATACAGAGGATGAAGGAGAATGGTCAGGCCTGCCCTAACAAAGTTGAACTTTACGCAATTGACACATGCAAGGATGACTGGAGTAATGGTTCTTGACCAATGACTGTTCAAAATTTCACTGCCTTACTATTCTATTTGAATTTCTTTTCATTTAAGGGCCTATTTGAATAGGAAGAATCCAAAATGTGGAAATGGAAAACCCCCATGGCAAACTAGAAAGATGGAAAGGAATCCAGTCCCCTGTTTGTTTTGCAAGTAAATTTTCCATGGAAATCAATTTGCTTTTACTTTGCCATTGTTTTGATAGAAGCTCTTTTTGGTGCAAAAATGAAAAAAGAAACCTCAAGGGCTGGTTGGTGTCTCCAATAAATATAGAAAAGGCCCATGGATTAGCTTTTGGAAAGATATCAATCTCTAGGGGAAATGCTAAATAATGACAACTATTTCCACAGCTGCTTTTTGCAATACAAAAGCAGAAAACACCTTATCCATAGAGATCGATTTTATTTCCAACCACTTCCAGCTTCCAAACAGTTGTGAAAACTTGTGAAGAGAGAAAAACTACTAGAAATAGGAAAGAAAGAAGAGAGAGAGAGAGAGAAGAGAAGAAGGAAGTGGGATGGCTGCACATACAATGTTCCCCTGCAAAATATCAAAAAAGGATAAAAATACCATTCTTACTTGAGTAATGTAAGCAAAAACTAATCCTATGGGCCTAAACACCATCGATGTAAGACCAATGCGTGAACCAAATATCATGTGAGATCAAGTAGCAAAATTAAGATAATTAACAAAAAAAAAAAACATAAACCTTGCCATTATCATCACAAATACCACGAAAACTAAAAGAATATCATGCATAATCCTAGACAGAGTTACCAAACATCGCCACACAAGATCATTAAATAAAGGAAACTAGGATGTAATGGATGTAGGGACATCCAATTAGTATAGGGAAAGCCTATCTCAAAGTAGAAAACCTAACACATCATAGGGTGAAATTAAGGTTTTAGGAAATTAGAGAAATCTAGGAATTAGAGTCTGTGGGATCAATGTGAGTGAAGGGATTAAAGGGTTTATAGGTTAGGATGTGAGAATTAGGGTTTCGAGTGGAAGGGGTTTAACGATTTTGGGTGAATTGAATAATAGGAAAAGTTAGGGTTTGGTAATTTGGGAAAGTAAGAAAGTTAGGGATTTCTAGGTTTAAGATTAGGGTTTTGGTAAAGAAAGGAGGGTTTTGATTTAAAAGTGAAGAGAATCAAAAGAAGACAAGGAGTGGCCGTACGGCCAACCCAAGGGGTTCACACATGTGGCCATATGGTCACACATGTGGCTAGGTTGGATTGGTTTAGGTCTTTTAGGGTTTGGATTGTTGATGGGGAGGGAAAGTTAGGTTTAAGAGAAGATAGAGATTTAGGATGGGAGAATCAAAGAACTTAGAAGAAGATACCTTGATGGAGAATAAAGGGATGAAGATATGGGGATAGATAGAGACCTCGCACCTCCGCTGATGAAGATTAGCCTCTCACCAATCTCCTTTTCAAATTATATGGAAGTATCTTCAAATCTCGTGAAGATAGAAGAAGAAAAAAAAAAATGAGCAAAGGCTTCTTTGTTTTTTTTCACAAATCCAATGGAGGAGAGAGTCACACACCCACCCTCTTTTTATAGCTACAAGAAGTTTCACTAATTACAATAATCACCGTCTTGTGAATTTTAACGACAATAGCCCTAGTCTAAATAAAATCAATTAAAAACACTTACAATAGCGTCCAAACATAACATAAACAAAACTAAATCCTATAAGCTGATAAAGTCTAAGAAAAATTAACATGGAAGATCCACGATCAATGGCCCGATCATGTGATCCAACGGCCCGATCGTCTCATCCCTCCAATCCAGCGGTCTAGATCCCTTCATAAAGCAGCCCATGCGCATCTTCCCAGTGTGGGGTCTTCCAAATGCCCGCACATGCACATAGGGTCTTCAATACGATCACGGATACTCGTTTAACCATAGGAAAATCGGTGCGGCCTGCCTCTTCTAATCCGTACGCAAAGGTGTACACAAAGTGATCTCCTCATAAACTATTCATGTATAATAAAGCCCAATAGCCTAGATAGTTCAGCTACATGACCATTTAACACTCCCCCTCAGTTTGCATCATGGATACATGTCCGGCTTGAATATAAGATTTTCAAACTGAGACTTCCCAAGTGATTTGGTGAATAAATCTTCAACCTGATCATGGTATAACATATAGAAAGTGTCGATTTCCTTCTAAAAGATCTTATCTCTAATGAAGTGGCAGCCAATGTTTTAAATATCAACGATATCGACCGATATATCGCACTATATATCTTTTATCCAACCTGTGCGATACGAAACGCACATATAATGACTATATATCCCACATGTTCGATCCGGTGAGCATTTTCAATTTTCGATCCCTTTTTTTGTTGAAATTATGTTAAATCAGTGTAAAATAGTTACAAATCCATTGGTTCTTCGTGTTTTGCATGAAAAATCATGGAGTTCGAGCTTTGATTTTGATATCCAATGGTTCTTCATGTTCTTTTTTTTTTTCAAAATTTCCCTTCAACCAGCTGTCAATTGAGACTAATTTTGAAGTATTTAGAAGTATTTGATGAAATGATCATTGCATACACTCTAATTTCAAATTTTGGGTGTAAGTGGTCCAATTTAGGAAAAATTCAAAATTTCCCCAATTTCTCCTAAATTGCTTGCAATGTTGCCCTCTAAACATGAAATCAAGCATGTATGAGGGCTGACCTACTGATTTGTTAAGTCCTTATCAATTTTAGAAAAATAATTTTTAATTAAAAAATATATTTTCGAAACTAATTTCGAAGTATTTAGGAGTGTTTGATGAAATGATCGTCACATACACTCTAAATGTTATGCATTCAATTTTAATATGGTTGCATTAGTTCAGTCAGACAGCGCGTAGCTTAGGACCCTATACAAAGGAAACCTATTAGGTGCACTTCTTTTTGATATGATATGATTTAAAAGTGTGTATTAAGATCTTTTTTAACAATCACTAAAGTTTAATTAAAATTTTCAACCATTTCCCAATGTTTTCTCATGTCTCCCAAAAAGTGTGATAAATTGCCTGATACAAACAATATATCATGTGCGATAACCGATACGTATCTGTATCCCAAGGATGCGATATGTAACGTAATACCGATTTTCAAACACTAGTGACAACCAACCTCTATGTGCTTTGTTCCCTCATAAAATATTGGATTGTTGACAATATGTATAATAGCTTGATTATCACAATGTAAAGTCACTGGACCTTGAACCATGTCAAGATATAGAGTTATGAGGGTCTTTGTGTAATAAAGCATTCGTGAGGGTGTACATGTAATTTTTTTATAGAAGTTTTAATAAATCATGGGTAGAGGACAAACGCCTTAAGGGTCTCTACTCTTCTCATCTCTCTTATTCCCTTCCTCTTTTTCTTCTTCTTCATCTTCTAACCTCTCCTTTCCTTGATCTCTCATCTTTCATCCCTCTTTGATCCTATTTTGATCACCAAACTCTACTTGGTTTCAGAGCCAATTCAAGGCACTGCTTGAGACTATCTTTGATGGGACCCATTGTTGATGTCATTAGTCCACATGGTTGATGTCAACAGTGTGCGGATGGCAAGATCGCTCTCTCGTCTTGCAATGCCGCACGGACCAACAATCAGGAGAACGTTATTCCTCCGTGTCTCGATGGGTTCATTGTCTCCAAAGACTAGCTTAAAAGATTCCCCTTTGTTAATTAGGGAGATTTGATGAGGCCAATTTCTAACCATAGGCCAATCGTTTCGGAGGTGTTGGACAAAAATTGGAGAGCAAGACCTTTCAGCTTCGAGGCAGCCTAGTTTGAAATAGAAGGTTTTTAGGCTTTGGTTTCGAAATGGTGATCTTCATTTGTTGTGGAAGGCTATGCGGGTTTTAGGCTTAGCAGAAAGCTCAAGATGTTAAAAGAAAAAAATTGAAGTTAGGAAAAAGGAAGTGTTGGGGGATAGAGAAGTCGAATTTGAATCTATCTTGATAAACATTCACAAGCTAGATATTAAGGACGAAGCAGGTCAATTGTCAAAATTAGAAAGGGAAGAAAGGAAAGCTCTATCTATAAAATATACTTCTTTCTCTAAAGAGGAGGAAATCAAATGGCAACAATGATCTAGCGCCCAATGGTTAAAGACTGGAGACAAGAACATAAGTTTCTTACATAATATGGCTAGTGCTCGAGGTCAAACTAACAAAATTAGTAACTTGGTGCTATATGGATCTCAAACTACCGAAAAGGGGAAAATATGCGATTCCATCATCCGGTTCTACAAAAACTTGCTCTCTCCTACTTCTTAAAGAAGACTAAGGCTACATAACCTTGAATTTCCCAAATTCTCTGTTGTGGAAGTTGATTCCCTTAAGAAACCCATTTTTTAAGACGAAGCGAAAGAAGCTATCGATTCCATGTGCAGAGATAAGGCCCATGATGCTGACGGTTTTCCAATGTTGTTTTTTCAGAAGTTGTCTGATGGTTAGCAAAGATGTGATAGACTTCATTTCAGAATTTTTTTTTATAAAAGCCATCTTTCCAAAGATCTTGGAGTGACCTTTTTTCTGAAGGGTTATGAATAAATTAAATTGAAAAACAGCTTGAAAATGTCAAGACAAAAATACAAACAAGAACATACTACACTTCTAAAAAAGAATAGATTACATTCAAATCTTTCCTAAGACGCCTGGAAGCCCATTCGACTACATCCCTATTAACCCTCCTCACTAACCTATTAATAGATGAGCGCTTGTTGTCAAAACACCGAGCGTTGCGTTCGATCCAAAGATTCCACATCCCAGCCTTTATGGGCCTTATTCCCAAAATTGAAAGAGCCAAACTGCTAAAAGATTTCATGCCCATAAGCCTCATAGGAAGGCCCTATAAAATTCTAGCCGACGTCCTCGCTCTAAGACTTAGAAGTGTTCTCCCTAAGGTGATCTCGGAAAACCAGGGTGTTTTTATCGCAGGAAGACGGATTCTTGATATTGCCCTCATAGTTCACAAATGCATTGATTTCAGACACAGACAAGAAGAATGGGGTGGAGTGCAAGCTAGTGATTGAAAAAGCTTACGAACATGCTGACTGGAATTTTTTAGATTACATGGGTTGCGATGCTAAATGGACAACTTGGATACAATCTTATGTTCAATCTCCCTCGTTTTCCATATTGATCAACGGGTCTCCATATGATTTCTTCAAGTCTTCTCGCAGTATTAGACAGGGATATCCACTATCTTCGTAATTTTTGTGGTGATCAAGGAAGCCTTTAGCAGCATATTGCATAGAGCAGAGTTAAAGGGTATGATATCCAGCTTCAAAATTGTAGAGGAAGGGGTGCAAGTTTCTCATTTCAGTATGAAGACGACACGATTGTTTTTTGCGATGCAAACAGAGCATCAGTAGACAACCTCTGGAAAATTGTTGTATGCTTTGAAGCAGTCATGGGTCTTTGTGTCAGTGTTTCTAACTGCGAAATGTTAGGGATTCATGTTCAACGTGAAGACTTACTGCAGTTGGCAAACATCTTTGGATGCAGAAGTGGTTCTTTTCCTTCCACTTATCTCGGGTTGCCGCTTTGTATTGGGAAGCTGACAAAACATTTATGGGACAAGATGATCAAAATGGTTGAAAGAAAGCTTTCTAGTTGGAAGCATCGGTACTTATCGTCAGGAGGTCGTTTGCTTCTTATTAAAGCGGCTTTTCCAACATGCTGGTTTACTTTCTGTCTTTGTTTAAATGTCCTTGATCAATTCTGGAAAAGTTAGATAGGATGAAAAGAGATTTCCTATGGAAGGGGATCGAGGGAAAAAAAAAAAAAATCAACCTGCTTAATGGGGAAAACACTTGTAGGCCAATTAAGGAGGGAGGAGCCACCCTAAAAATTTTGAATCTTATGAACGTGGCTCTTCTCGGAAAGTGGCATTAGAGATTCGGGTCGGAAGTGAGCAAATTGTGGAAGGAAATTCTTATTTCCACGTATGGTTCTCAGGTGGGCGACTGAAGAATCAAGCACTCCTCTCTTTACGTGCTTCTAGCGTGTAAGGCAATTATGTCAACCGAGCACATTTTTCTTGGGGAAACTTATTTTTCTCTTGGAAGGGATAATCATATCTGCTTCTGGATCAACGTGTGGTGTGAAGATCATCCTCTGCAAGAGCTTTTCGCTAGAATAGCTAGTCTTGCCATGGATTAGTTTATTCTTGTGGATCGTTGTTACTCTATTCATGCTATGACTGTGATTTGGTCCCCCCCATGTTGAAGGAATCTCATGGACGAGGAAGTTGAGGCATTTATTAGCTTGCTTGAACATTTATCTCTTTACAAGCCTTCCACCTTTGAAGAAGATGCAATGATTTGGAAAGGCCATAGCTTGGTTGTTTTCTCAGTGCAATCGTGCCATAACTTGATTTCCAAGCTGGCTAGCTTGACATCCTACCCTTTCCATCAATGGTCTTATGGTGCTCCTCCAAGGGTTGTTGTGTTTGTTTGGTTAGTGGGAAGGAAGAGGGTATTAACCATCGGCAATCTTCAAAAGAAATCCCTTACCATCCCCAACATTTGCTTAATGTGCATGAGGGATGTGGAGATGATTGACCATCTCTTCGTCCATTGTTCTTTTGCCCGCAAAGCTTGGGATTACTTCCTTCTCCTCTCACATATCTTTTAGGTGATGCCAAAGTCAATGGCTTTTGTGGGCTTTGCATGGGGGAGGTGAGGGCAGAAAGCAGTTTGGCGGCTTGTCATTATGGGAATATTTTGATTCATTTGGAAGGACTGAAACAATTTACGTTTCCAGAGCAAGAAATGTTCAGCTGATAGGGTCATTCAGTTAGTTAAATGTGTTTTTTCGGAATGGGCCATTTATGTCCCAGCAGCTAAGACTGCTGATCACTCCTTTTGTGTAAACCTTTGTGCTGCATTATATTCTCTTCCCATCCATTTAGCGGGCTTTCTAATAAATTTTCTGTTCTCTCTCAAAAAAAATAAAAGAGAGAGAGAGATCTTAAAGGAAGAAAAGGCAGCATTCAAGATGGAATGATTTGTGAAGATTTTTTATGCCTTTTTCATCATTTTTCAATGTGTGAGGGTTTTTTTTGTGAAATAAAGAAGTCCAGGTACAGTGGACCGGTTTTGATTTCTTGTTCATGCATTCCCATAACAATTTTTAGTATGAGTTTTTGCACTGATTTGCTGCAGTTTATCAATTGCCATTCCTAGGAACAAGAATCAGTTCACTTCGTTCATTTTTAAAAGTTTGTGATGAAAAAAGTTGTAAGGAAAAAGTGTTGTTACTACCTGTTTTTTGTCAGATTTGTTGATTTCTTGTGTTGAGCCTTATAAATACTGCACAAACTGTGTTTGGGTCAAATCTACAGTTGCAAAGATGATTTGGTGATTAATCTGTTGCATTCAATCAGACAGGAAATGTCAGCTTCAAGATTTAGGGCCACCAGTTCATCTGCATCCATGTCCAGGGATTCAAATCCTATTCCTACCATAGGTATCTATGGCAACGGCAACCCTAGTGTGCAAATCACAACTGTGAAGTTTGATGGCACAAATTTCCTTGAATGGTCTCAGTCTGTCACGATGTATATCAGTGAGCGAGGAAAATTAGGGTATGTAAATGGCCGAGTTAGAGAACTGAGTATGGAAGATTCCTCATATAATAAGTGGGAACAGGAAATTTTGATGGTGATGTTGTGATTACCTAGTTCTGTGCAACCTCAAATCTGTAGAGGTTTTTTGTTTCTACAGACAGAGAAAGAAATCCGGGATAAAGTTACCTGAACTTATTCTCAGCAATAGAATATTGTTCACGTATGCTAGTTACATCAAGAAATTGCTACTATTCATTAGGGAGATAAAAGTTTGACTATATATGATTCCACTCCTCAAAACTTAGGGCGAGAACTAGATCACTAGTAGTTATTACAATGGGATACTAAGGCTGATAGGAAAAACATCACATATAGGTTTAACAGAACAGAATATTTGATTTTTTGGCCCGGTTGAATACTGAATATGAGATGACATGGGAGCAGAGTTTGGGAAGAGATGAACTCCCTTCATTGGACCATGTTTATTCTCTAGCACAAAGTGAGAAGAGCAAGAAGAAGGCTATGCAACCAATTCTTCCTCATAATGATCATTCTTCTCTTGAAGCAGCTTCCTCTAATACCTCTCGAGATGGAAAATGACCAAATCAGAATAACAGAATGCCTGATGAGAAGAACAAGTTGAAATGTGATCACTGTGGGAAAACTTGGCGTACATGGGAGATTTGTTGGGATCTTCATGGTAGACCAACAAAGTTCAGCCACTCTGGACAGTCATCTTCATCCAGTGGTCTTGTTACTGTATCTGCTCCCCAGTCCTCGGGTTCTACCTCTTCCATCATATCTGCTTCTTTGTCTGGGCCATCCTCATCGACTCCAGAGTGTTTGTCTTCCACACTCAACAGGAAAGTCCATCTGCATCTACTTCCTTTACTCAAGCAAGTGTACATGCATCTGCTAACCTTGTCAATCATCCATCGTCCAGCATGCCCTGGATCATTGATTCAGGTGCGTCTGATCATATGAAAGGTCTTTCAGCCATTTTTTCTTGCTATAATCTTTCATCTGGAAGAGATAAAATGAGAGTAGTAGATGGATCCCTTTCATCCATTTCTTAAAAGGGGAATATCAATCTTAATGATCAATTATCCCTCTCCTCATTTCTTCACATTCCAAACTTAATAAAATTTAAAAAAAAAAAATTGAAATTTCCTTCTCTAAATGTTATGCATTTAATTTGAATATAGTTGCATTAGTTCAGTCAGACAGTTCATAGCTTAGGACCCTATGCAAAGGAAACCTATTATGTGCACTTCTTTTTTGAGATGTTATGATTTAAAAGTGTATATTAAGGTCTTTCCTAACAATCCCTGAAGTTTCATTGAAACATTCAACCATTTTCCCAATGTTTACCCATGTTTCTCAAAATGTGTGATAAATTACCTGATACAAACGATATATCCCGTGCGATAACCAATACATATCTATATCCCAAGGATGCGATACGTAACATGATACCGATATTTTGAACACTGCTTGTGACCACCTATCTTATAAATTGTATGCCTTCTAGAGTTTTGAACTTAAAACTTCCTTATCAAGTTCTTTTTCCAAATCAGCCTACGCTCATTGTTCCTCATGTCTTTGGATGTGTGTTTTATTCATGTTTTGGGACTAAATTAGATCCAAAAACTATTTAGGGTGTTTTTCTGGGTTATTCTACACTCAAAAAGGATACAAGTGTTTTGATCTCTGTCTGGAAAATGATTTATTACTACGGATGTCACCTTTTTTAATTCATGCCTTTCTTTTGTAGTAAGCCCACCTCTCTGCGGGGGAGCTTCATGAGAAGGAAGAGAGGCATCTTTGTCCAGCTTGTCCTCTACCTGTTCCTGTTCCTTGCAATCCATCAACGGATGCCTCGTGTAATTCAGAATATTCTACTAATACTACCACTGATACGGCAAAGGAACTCTGAGCGTATTCAAGACACCAGAAAGGGGTGATCACTGAGACCCACCTCCTAATTCTGTTTCCTTAGAACCAGGTAGTATGTGTCCTTTGTCCATGAATTATGTTCCCAAGGATAGTCTTCCCAATGCCTTAAGGAAAGAGAGGCGTCAATGTACTTCGCTCCCTATATCTAACTTGTTTCATATAAATTTGTCTCCTACCTATTATTATGTATTGTCTTTGAATTATTTTGTGTCTTTGCCTTCCAGATTCCAAGAACCGGTTTCCAATCCAAAGTGGCATGAGGCAATGATGGGAGATGAGGGCTCTAATAAAAAATGTCACATGGGAACTGGTAGATTTACATAGAGGAAAAGAGCCAATGGGTTGCAAATGGGCCTTCACAGTGAAACACAAGGCAGATGGATCCATTGAAGGGTATAAAACTTGACTTGTTGCTAAGGGATTCATTCAGACTTATGGGATTGCTACAAGGAAACATTTTCTCCAATAGCCAAAATAAACTCCACGTGTGTATTGTTGTCCCTTGCTGCCAACTTTCCTTGACCTCTTTCTCAGCTAGATGTGAAAAATGTATTCCTTCATGAAGACTTGAAGGAGAGTGTATATGGCTCCTTCACCTAATTTCAAATTCGCCGTTAGTGAAGGAAAAGTTTACCAGTTGAAGAAGTCTATTTAAGGACTTTTAAAAAAATGGCCATAGTTCAAGAGGTTCAATTAGGCTATCAAGAGGACTAGTTATGCCTAGAGTCAATCATTCTCTATGTAAAGCAACGAGGACAATTGACAACCATTGTGATTTTTTTCTTTTAAGATTAACCAATGTGATTGTTTATGTGGATGATATTTTGGTGACAATAAATGATTCTGGGGAAATCAAAGACTTGAAGGAATGATCTCTGTACGATCGGTTCAGACTTCAATGCCCCGTGGATAGTAGGAGGTGACTTCAATACAATTCGTTGAGCCATCTGAAAAGATTGGAGGTTAAGAAGCCTGATTAAAAAGGGGGGGAACGAATATAACAACACCACAACAAAAGCAAAGAAGAAAGATCAGCAGGATTGACTGCTTTTACATAAGAAGTCCATTCTGAAACATTCACTTGCACTAAACAAATGACCTCTTCAACTGAAGAACCTTTATTCTGAAAGCACCGACTGTTCTGATTCTAGCAAATAACCCAAAAAATTCCCATCGCGATAAACCTCTAAACTGCTTTATGAAATTTAGCTGCCATACCTCCATGCCAAGCCCACAAGAGATGGTCAATTGATTTCGACATCACCCAAGATGTATGACAAAGAAGAAGAAAGTGCTCCTAAATTCAACGGGCAAAAGGGCAATATTTGAAATGTTGGTCGATCTTCTTTGAATCCCCCATGCACATCAAGCATATGTTGGGAACGATAAGAGATCCCCTTTGAAGATTATCAATGGTTAAAACCCCAACATTCTAAATAAAATGCAACTTTTCTAATAACCTCCTCAGCCCCCACTCTAACATTTCTAAAGCAAGACCCATTTCTCGCCCCCCAGATTGCCCAAAACACCAACATGATAAGCAATCTCCACATTGCTTTTCTGAAGTTCCCTACACCTCCTTCGTTCCAAGCCTAAGAAGATCTTCCACAGTTGCCAACATCACCAAATCCATCTAACACATGAAGAGGAAGTGGCTCCACACTTTGCGACAAAGGGGCAGTGAATAAAGAGGTGGTCGATTGACTCCTCATTATCTATGCACATTAAACAAATATTGGGAAGGATCATAGCCCTCCTCTACAAATCATCGATAGTAAGGATTCTCTTACGACACACCAATCAAACAAAAAAATAAGTTGGAACGGATGGAGGGGGAGATATTGCCTTGGGTCTGAAACCAAACTATAGAGTAATTTAATGGAAAATTTCCCGAAAGCATTTCTCCCACAAAATAGAATATTCCTCTTACCCGTCAAACTTGACATTCTTAGTCTCATGGAGGCTCGTGAACTCAATACTATAAGTGTCCAATAAATCTCTATGACATGAAGGCAGCCAAACGATCAAGTCCCAATAACTGAGTAACAATCCGCCACTGCGACGAATCAGTCGAGAGCCAAGCGGGCAATTCTCGGAAATAGAACTCGTAGTGCTTGATCGCCAAACCAAATGTCAACCCAGAAGCAAATGCGGAGCGCCTTTCCCAGGGCAAAGGACATGCCCCTATGAACAATATGTTCAGTAGATGCAACCAGTCTCCAAATAGCAGAGGCCTGGTACAACGAAGAAGTTTTCACAAACTAGTTGCACTTCTTTCTTTTTTCACACACACACCAGCACCCCCACAAACTCACACCACAATGGGTACTCGAACCCATGACCTCATGTTGAAACTCTTGTGAGTCTATCACTAAGGCATGAGTATTGATCCAACCAGTTGCATTCCTGCGTGCTTAGCCGCCGCCACATCTCTCCACAGTTTCCCTTCCTTTACTCCAAACCTCCAAACCCATTTACCCAATAATATGTGGTATTCATATCCCCCCAACGGTTTAATTCATGCCCCTCCTTCCTTAATCGGCCTACACACCATAATGCAAGGGCATTTTCACACTAGGCTCAAGTGGGGTGGCCTATGTGAAACGGGGTGCACACACGGGGTGGGCGGCCCGTGTGAGGCAAGACCCATGTGAAGTAGGGCCCACAAGGAAGGTCTGGCCGAGGGCCTGACCTAGGCTATGAGATAAAGAGATTGATTCACCACGCTCTATCGGTTCAAGCTACACCAGGCTCAAGTGGGATGCCTTGTGTGAAGTAGGGGGCACACTCGGGGTGGGCGGTCTATGTGAGGTGGGTGGCTCATGTGAGGTGATGCCCATGTGAAGTGGGCCCATAAGAAGTAGGGCCCATGAGAGGGGTTCGGCTGAGGGCCTGACCTGGGCCATGAGATAAAGGAATCAATTCGCCACGCTCTATCAATTTGAGCTTTTAGAGCAAGTGGTTAGTTGTCATGTGTCAAAAGTGGTATCAGAGCGAGAGGTCTCGCATTCGAGACTCCTCACCAAGAATGATTAATATAGGGGCATTTTCACATTGGGCTTGAGTAGGGTGGCATGTGTGAAATGGGGGCACACTCGAGGTGGGCAGCTCATGTGAGGTGTGACTCATGTTAAGTGGGCCCATGTGAAGTGGGGCACACAAGGAGGGTTTAGTCGAGGGCATGAATTAGGCTATGAGATAAAGGGATGGATTCACCACGCTCTATCTGTTCAAGCTACACCTGACTCAAGTGGGGTGCCCTGTGTGAAGCGAGGGCACATTTGGGGTGGGCGGCCTGTGTGAGGTAAGGTGTGCCAAATAAGTTACGTATTGGTCGTGACGGCCGATACGTAACAATAACGACAAATACTGTTACGTGTTGCAGGGTTGAAACGGGGTGGCCCTGAAAAAGCAAGCCGTAACGGCCGATACAAACCATAACGGCCATTACCCCATATCAGTGTTTTCAAGAAAAAAAATAAAAAGAAAATGAAAAACAAAAATCAAAAAAAGGACTTACCTTCTTTGTTTCTTCTTCTTCTTCTTCTTCTTCTTTTATTACGGGCGGCTACGGCTGCGGCTGTAGCTGCGCATGCTACAGCTACGGCTGCGGATCCTCATCCACTTCCACTTTCGCTTCTGCTTCCGCTTCTTCTTGTTGCGAGCCGGCAATGCCCTCTCTCTCTCTCTCTCTCTCTCTCTCTCTCTCTCTCTCTCTCTCTCTCTCTCTCTCTCTCTCTCTCTCTCCCCTCTTTAAACAAGAGGAGGCTATGTGGCTGTTTCACAGCTATGCTTTTATATAAAAAAATGAATACTCCGGTGTTATTTTATTATAAGTACAAGCATTGTTTTATGGGACGCACCTTGATTTTATGTGTTGTATATCTATGTCGTCCATCAGTTTTTCTAACTAGTTTTAGGGCATGATCCCTAAAATGAAGCAGATCAAAATCTCAAGTGACCACATGGATTGAATTTCCACCGTTAAAAACTTCTTGGGGGCCACAAGTTTGCATCAAGCTGCTATTTGTGTTTTCCCTTTCATGCGGATCCATGGGTATCAACATGTTGGATGGCAAATAAACATTACATTGGACCTTGGCAAGTTTTAATGGTGGGTGTTCTACGACCACCTTTCATGTGGTGTCGTCCACTTGAGATGTGCATCTGCTTCATTTTTGGGACATGCCATAAAATGAGATGGCAAAACAGATGTATAGCATGGATATACAACACATACACTGAGGAGGGCCCTATGCTCACAACCTCACCCACACAGATTGCGTTGATGCAATGGCTACTAGACGGTGCTCTCTAGGCCCCAACATGATGTATGGGTTTTATCCACGTCATCCATCCATTTTGCCAAATCATTTTTTGGCATGAGCTAAAAAATGAGGCTGGTGGACCATCACGGGAAACAGTGCTGATTAAACGCCAACCGTTAAAAACTTCTTGGGGGCCATAAAAGTTTTGGATCAATTTGAGATTTGTGTTTTCCCTTCATCCAGGTCTGTATAACATAATCAACAGGTTGGATGGCCAATAAATATTACAGTGGACCATAGGAAGATTTTAATAATGGACATTCAATCACAACTATTTCTTATGGTGTGGTCCACCTGAGATTTGAATCTGCCTCACTTTTTAGACTATGCCTTAAAATGAGTTAGCAACACATACATCAAGGTAAGCTCCACATTCAAGGCCTCACCTACTAGTGGTCTACCTGAGATTGTATGGAGATGTTAGTTACCATATGCTCTCTTCAATAAAGCTTTCTCACCAAAGAGTGAACCGTTACGCTACCATAAACATATTCAAAATCATAAACGAATGCATATTTGGAATATTTAGATTTTCTGAATTTGATGGATTTTTTTAAAGATATTTTTGACCAAAAAAAAAAAAAAAAATGACCAATACAGGGGGCATAACGCTTGTTACTCCCTCATATCAGCCGTTACACCGTATCGGTAACGGTGGGCAGCGTTACCACAATGGAACACCTTGGTGTGAGATGGGTGGCCCGTGTGAGGGGATGCCCATGTGAAGTGGGGCCCACGAGGGGGTTCGACCAAGGGCCTGACCTGAGCTATGAGATAAAGGGATCGATTCGCCACACTCTATCAGTTCAAGCTTTTAGAGCAAATGGTTAGTTGTCCTGCGTCAAGTGGTATCAGAGCAAGAGGTCTCGTATTCGAGACTCCTCATCGATGGTGATTAATGCAGGGGCATTTTCACATTGGGCTCAAGTAGGGTGGCATGTGTGAAGCGGGGGAACACTCTGGGTGGGTGGCTCGTGTGAGACAAGACCCACGTGAAGTGGGGCCCACGAGGGGGGTTCGGCCAAAGGCTTGACCTAGGCTATGAGATAAAGGGATTGATTCGCCACGCTCTGTCAGTTCGAGCTTTTAGAGCAAGTGGTTAGTTGTCCTACGCCACATTGCGTCCCAATTGAGGAGAGGGAACTTTTTCCTCTCGTTAGCACCATTCCAAAGAAATTTTCGTCTCAACCTTTCAAGTCTTCAAAGAACCATTTTTGGGCATTAGAATAACGACAAGAAATAAATGGGCATATTAGAGATAGCCTACTTGATAATGGTTAAGGGACCTCCTAGAGAAATATAGCGACACTTCCAATAAGCAAGCTTCCTTTCAATTCTCTTTACAACCCTATCCCAAAGGTGAATAGTTAGTTTCCCAATGCAAAGTAGCAACCCAAGATAGGTGGAAGGAAAAGAGTCCGTTTTATAACCAAAAATGCCAGCAAGAGTCCAGAGTTCCTCCTCCCTCCACATGGATGCCAAGAAGTTCCGATCTTGCAATATTAACCTTCAAACATGAAACTGCCTCAAAACAAACTGTCAACTTGCGGAGATTATCAACTACATTCGCCTCTGCATCATAGGAAAGTAAAGTATCGTCCACATACTGAAGATGGGTAATATGGGGCCCATTTCCTGCTACCTTGAAACCTTGGAACAACCCAAACTCCACACCTCTACAAAGCATCACGCTAAGAGCTTTGCAGTCGGCATTATCATAGGCCTTTTCAATGTCAAGTTTACACACTGGCCCTCTCTGTCTCCCTAAACCTGACATCAATACATTCATGAGCTATCAAGGCGTTGTCCAAGATCTGTCTACCTGCCACAAAGGCTCCTGATTGTCTGAGATCACTTTAAGAAGAAGCTCCTTGAACCTAGAGGCGAGAATCTTTGCTAGAATGTCATGAGGCGTTCCTAACCTTCCAACTACTCGACACCTTCATCCTTAGGAAGCAACACGATTAAGGAAGACAAACGAACGAGCCCAAAAAACTCCGATATAAAATCGATGACGTCCCTTCCGATGATATGCCAAAATTTCTAGGAAAAAAATAATATAGGGAATCCATTTAAGGTCGGGAGCTTTATCTTCGCACATCGAACATAAAGATGCACAAACTTCTTCCTCAACAATAGGGTTTTCAAGGGACAAAGCTGCTTCAACGAAGATCTCGTTAAAGAGACTGTTATCGAATCATGGCCTCCCCCATTTTTAGGCAGATAAGAGATTTGTATAGTAGGATGTAATAGAATCAGAAATCCAAGAGATTTGTATAGTAGGATGTAATAGAATCAGAAATCCTATCCTTATCCGAAATACGAGAACCATCGATTAACAAGCTACTGATTTTATTGCCCCACGCCTCAACACTAGCATATTGTGAAAGATACGGGTGTTCATATCACCCACTTTGAGCCATAAAGCCCTAGATCTCTACAGTCATTTGATCTCCTCTTCTTTAGCCTTCTGCACAAATTTTAGGGACAGATCATTCCTCTTATCCCTGTCTTCTTCTGACATGGAGCCATTTTCTTCTAAAAGATCTAGCTCGTGGAATTGTTCAGGTATCTTCTCAAATTCAGCCTCCCTTGCCCTCAAGACTTTTCTTCTTCCACAACCTCAATTTTTCTTTCACTAACTTCAACTTCCTGCATAATCTGAACTCGGCATAACCCTCCACCCAAAAGATCCCCACCAATCTATCACCAACTGCTCAAATTTGTTGATCTCCAACCATGTCGCTTCGAATCTAAAGGGACTAGGTCCCCAATTTTCATCCAGAACCTCAAGGACAATCGACCAATGATCAAAAGCCACCATAGGCAAGCCACGCCGAATTACTAAAGGAAAATTCTTTGTCCAATCAGCATAAATAAGAAATCTATCGAGGCGTGACATAGTGACATGCTCCTGCCCATTTGAACTGGTGAATCAAACCCCCTCCATAGGCAAGTCCACTAGTTGATGTCGATTCACCAAATCAGAAAAACAGGCAATGTTGTTGGTGATGTTTCCCACTTGGACTTCCCATAAGAAGACCGAACGATGTTAAAATCGCCATCAACATACCAAGGGACCACTCATTTCTGCCTAACATTGTCTAGCTCCTCCCACGACTAACCGCGTAGATTTTTCGCACACAGACCATACACCGAAGTCATTACCCACTGGAACCCCAATGTCAAGTCACATAGTGGAACAGAAGGAAGGAAAAGCTCCTTGCTTACACCAGAAGACATCTGCCAATTGCGATAACTCCTCATCTGACACATGCATCCCCAACAATTCAGTTTTAATGACGTTAACATTAGGGCCCAGCCCGAAACTACTTCAAAGCAAACGACAATCTTCTAAAGGTTATCAGACGAAGTTTCCAATCTACATCGCAGAAGAGAATCGTATCATTGGCATATTGAAGATAGCTAACTTCCATTCCCACGTCTACCACCTTGAACCCATAGATTAAACCATTTTCCCTAGCCTCGCAGAGCATCATACTAAACGCCTCCCCAACCACAACAGAGAGAGACAAAGATCACGGATCACCTTACCTTTTATACCAGGAAGAGCCTTAAAGAAGACATAAATTTGAAATAAAGGATCTACGGAATTTGAAATATTTTTGGGGAATAAAGGTGGCTCATTCAAAGAAAGGTATTGTCATCTCTACTTTGGACTTGTTGAAAGACACTAGTAAGCTAGGCGTTCGTCCTACATATTCTTGCACTAATCCTAATCATAAGTTGCGCCGAAGTGAGGGTGAGTTATTATTGAACAAGGAAATGTATCAAAGATTAGTTGATCGAATACACTATTTATTACTTACTCAACCTGATATAGCATTCACAATAAGCATGATAAGTCGATTTATGCTGGCACCAGGAGTTCCCCACATAGAGACTGTTGAAAGGATATTCAAATTTCTGAAGAATTCTAGAGAAATGTCTTTTATTTGTAAATCATGACCATCTCAACATTAAAGCTTATATAAATGCTAATTAGGCTGGTGAAGTAAATGACAGAAAGTCAACTACAAGATACTTCTGTGGGGAAAAAACTTGGTCACATGGAGAAGCAAGAAACGAGATGCAATCGTATAGTGGCTCAATCTCGTGTAGAAGCATAATATAGGGCCATGGAACATGGCAAGGTAGAGTTAGTGTCGATAAAAAATTTGTTACAAGGCTTCGGAATTATGACCAGTTCTCCTATGAAGCTTTTCTATGACAATAAGGCAGCTATCAGTGCTCAAAATCCAGTCCAACATGATCATACCAAAAACATTGAAGTTAACAGGTACTCCATCCGTGAGCAAGTTATCTCTCAAAATCTGCATCTACCATTTGTAACAACCTAGAATCAACTTGCTAATATTCTTACTAAAGGAATTGTCAAGATAAAGGGAGACTTTGTTCTCAACAAGCTTGGCATGATGGAAATTTATGCCTAGCTTAAGGGGGAGTGTTGAGATATAAAGTTATGAGGGTCTTTGTGTAATAAAGCATTCTTGAGGGGTGTATATGTAATTTTTTATAATAAAAAAATTTAGTATATCATGCGTAGAAAGCTGACACCCTAAGACTCCCTACTCTTCTCATATCTCTTTTTATCTTCCTCCCTTCTTCCAAACTCACCTTACCTTCATCTCTCATCTTTTGCCCCTCTTTCATCCTATCTTGATCTCCGAACTCTAATAACCACAAACCCTAAATCTTCAAGAAGTAATTTAAGCCACACAATTTCACAAGTTGTGTGCACTATTGATCCACATTCCGCCTCAACACATGACTTGGCAACCACAACTACTTTTTAGTTTTCCAAGTAACCACATTGCCATTAAAGAAGGTGCAGTAATCGTAGTTGACCGTCTATCATATCTTGACCTTGCATAATATGCATCTGAATAACCAGCTATTTGGAGATAATCGCAAAATCTATACATAATGCATTTCCTAACTGAACACTTCAAGTACCTAAGGATTCTCGTAATTGCAGCTAAATGTAGAGCTCTTGGACTTTATGATGCAGGACATGAAATTCAAGTATGATGTGCAAGATTTTCAGGCTTTAGATCACACTAGTTTAGAAACAATTACACAAAATTCCACATCCCACACAAAAGTTCAAACACTCAATCAAGGGAAGATTCATGCGGATCCAGGCCTACACATGTTAGGGCCGGATCAATCAAAATTATAGACCAAAGAAGAATCAAAGGAGGGTAAATTCATCCACACATGCACAGAAATAATTTTCCAAATCCAAGGGATTCAGAAATTTCAATTCGAGAAACCCTAAGATTGAAGAAAGGGCATAAAATTGGAGATTTGAGTAATTTAGGATTAGGTTTAGGGATTTTGGGTGAAAGATGAGTGAAAGAGAGGAGAGAAACGAACCAGAGAAGTACCGCACGTGTAGACAACAGCAATGGTCCGGCCGCACATGCGTGGGATCCCGGTCGCACGTGCGTGGGGCCCACTATTCAGAAAAAGGCCACCTTGGCCCTGGTCGGCCAGGGATGGACTCCAAAACCCCCAAATATCAGCTCGATCCGATGCACGGTTTGTGTATGGTGCTCTGCCGAAGTTTCAGCCCTCCTGCAGGGCGAGATTTTGGAAATCTATCGTATAGAAAAAAACAGCTACAATAGAGGATGGATTTGAAGCATAGATGATTGTAAGAGGAGAAATATAGATAGAGGAAGGTGCGGCGAATCAGGATAGGTGTGGCTTCACACTACGGTAGTCAGCCCTTCGAGGAAGAGAGGGTTTCGCACCCAATTAAATCTCCACAATTCAAAATTTTAGAGGAGCAGAAAAACGCAGCAATTTTATTAATCTTTATTGAGGGGAAAAAAAAAGACTACAAGGGGTGCCTATTTATAATAAAATTTTATACCCCAAAACTCGCGCCATGCACACAGCCTATTACTTGGAGACGAAGTAATCAAAAATAACAAATAATCAAAGCAATCTAAACCGTCCATGATATTCCTAATAACAATAATAAGCAAAACCCAACGTACTAGATTAATTAGAATAGTGGGTCATGGTCATGAGAACCCATTGTGGGATTCACATAACTATCGGGTCCACTCCAACGAACCAAAACACAGTCCTCTAACTAGGAGGCCCTCCCTGGACGTCGTCATCGATCCAGGTCGATGGTGGAGCCCTCCTCCTTGCGTATGTGCGTAAGGGGGCGTGCGTGTGCGCGTGATGTCCCCATTACTTTACCTAGACTGACTGACTAACTACGTCGACATAAAAGGCAATATTTAGCATATTGATGGTCAAATAGATAAGCTTGTCAATGAGTTTTCTATACATACCAGGATCTACCAATAACTCTCCTTTTAAGGCTCAGGATCCATCAAACTATCCATGAGCTTTGCACCTAGCATACATGTCGCTTCCAATGAGTCACAAACATATTTTAATATGAGGTTATGTCTTCCTAGTATACAAGTATGCTCTTCCAATAAGTCACAAACACATTTCAATATGAGGTTATGTCATCCTAAAAGTTCTTTCGAGAGCTTGTGATACAAAAACTTCATTCAGGTAGCCTTAGTGATCACTCCGACCTCGACAAAACAACAACCCTAATTGAGGACCGTTTCTATTGATCAAGTTTGAAGAAAGACGTCGAAATTAATGTTCAGCACTATCAAGTGTGCCAACTAAGTAAAGATAGTGAGAAGAATACTAGTTTTTATACTCCACTACCTATGCTAGATGTTGCATGGGAAGACATTAGCATGGATTTCGTCCTAAGATTGCATAAGAGTCTAAGACTCAATGTGGCTATGACTCTAGTTGCAATCAACAGGTTTTCTAAGATGGCTCATTTCATCCCTTGTAAGAAAGCATCGAATGTGCTACACATTGCCAATGTTTTCTTCGAAGAAGTGACTCGTGTATATGGTGTTTCCAAGATAGTTATATTTGATTGCGATGTTAAGTTTATGAGGTACTTCTAATGAATTTTGCGGTCTAAGACGAGAACTAAATTAAAGTTCTCAAGTGCTAATTATCCACAAATGGATGGGCAAGCTAACGTTGTCAATCGTAGTCTTGGGAGCTTGCTTCGTTGTTTGGTTGGCGATCATATCAATTTATGGGAGATCGTGTTACCAAGAGTAGAATTTGCCTATAATAGCTCTATGAACCGCACTACAGGACTATTCTTTCGAATTTGCGACAAGCATCGACAACCTATCAATTTAGTCCCACTTCATATTGTTACTCACTCAAGCCAGGACATCGAAGCTTTCGCATAGCATATTAAAGCGATACATAAGAAAGTTAGAAGGAATATCACCTTTAGTAATGAAAATTACAAGGGGCACGCAAATGTTCAACGACATTTTGCACAATCTCAATAAAGAGATAGGGTTGTCATCTAGCTCAAACCTGAGAGGTTTCCAGCAGACTCTTACACCAAGCTCCACCAGCAAACGACAGGCCATTATCGTCTTTTGAAGTAGCCAAGTGATAATGCATACCTGATCGAGCTTCCACCCGAAATGAAAATCAACCCCATTTTCAATGTAGAAGACCATGTAGTTTATCTTAGACATCATGAAGACGACAGAAGAATGAGCTATCTAGATACCTAAGGTACCACACCAATTCAAAAAAAAAAAAAAAAAAAATCAATGAAGATGTGTTGGATGATCGGATAGTTTCTACACATTAAGGAGGATACCGGAAGTTTCTTGTCATGTGGAAGAGCTGACCTAGATCCGGCAATACGTGTATCTCAGTAGACAATTTCAAGAGCATCCACCTGGAGATCTATCAGTACATTGCTATTAACTCAACGGAGCTGAGTTTTTCCAAGCTAGAAATTGATGCAATTGCTCCACATCCCACACGTGTGCACAAGAAGAGGCTTGCTTTCCATTTTTAGCTTGTTCCTAATTTCCTTTCTTTCCTATTTTTATGTTTGGAAAATATCTTTATGTTAGGAAAAAAGTATTATTAGATTTTGTTGTTTAATGGGTTTCTTATTTTAGACATCTTGGCTAGCAAGGAATCTTATTTTAGATTCCTTAGATTATGTTAGAGATATTTCAAAGAGGAAACCTTGTAAACACTCATTATAAATAAAGCATAGGCAGTCATTGCATCTTTCCCTTGGGAAATTCAGATTTTTGATTTGGTGTGTTGAACTTCGTTGCAATTAGTTTCTTCCGTGATCTAATTGCATTACACCATAAAATCTTGAAATATGCATACTTCCTTTCTACAATTAATGTTAAAACAGTACAATATCAAAAGTAGAAAATGGTGAATGCATATCAAGAGGGTGGGTATAGATATCAATTTCCATATTCTCCTGGAAGTCGATAGAAAGACAAGCCAAAAACAGGCACAAACCTGCAACATTTTGAATCCATGTAGCCGAATCTCCGAAGACCAATCTTTCCTCACCAACGTAAACGACGTATTCGCCAAAACACGTATATCTCCTGCTTTTACCTGCAAAAGCAAAATACACATTCAAATACATACCAATGATACGGCCTGAAAATGAAAGCTATTGAGAAATTATTTAAATTTAAAAAATGATAATAATAACTGAAACTCGTACGGATTCTAAGTAGGAAATGGCGGCTTTTCTAGCTTCGGGTGAGGTGTTCCAGTCTAGGGCTGCGGCGATGGCGCTCGCGACGTTGTTGGCGGTGCTGTTGTTTTCGTCCATGCCTGGAAGGCGTATGATGAAATGCCAGTTTTTTTTACCCTAGTGAAATTTCAGAGAACGGGTGCTTTGAAGGGTTTGTTGAAGTTAAATACAAGAAAGAGGAAGAGATGAAGAAATATTGTTCAAGAAAAAGTAGGGTTCGTTCTCTCGTTTTGCTCTGCTATTCTTTTCTGCCGAAGACTGAGAATAGATGGAAAATGAAAAAAAAGGGGGAGAGGGAGGACTGGGAAGAGAGCTGGAAACGTACTGAATATGGCGTAAGCCTTCCAAGAGTAGCAAATTACGGCTCAAGCCCTTACAGACGGTAGAGAAATTCTGGAGCGAATCGCACCGAGGAGAGGGGTGGAAAGGGTCTGGGATTTAGGGACTCGTGCGCTATTGCTTGCTGAGTAATCTTTGTGGGGCCCACTTTGGATGTATATGTCTTATCCATACCGTTCATCTGTTCTTTAAGATCATTTTAGGTTTTTACAATGGAATTTAACTGCATCCAAAGCTTAAATGGGCCACACCACGGGAAACAGTGGGAATAATGATGTCCACCGTTGAAACTTTCCTAGGGCCCACAGTGATGTTTATTTGGCATCGGACTTTTTCATAACGTCACCCAGGCATCTATGAATGGAAAACACAAATATCAGCTTGATCCAAAATTTCTGCGGCCCTGATAAGTTTTCAACCGTAGGTGTTTAATGTACATTGTTTACTTAGGTGTGGTGCACTTGAGCTTCAGATATGCTTCAATTTTGGGTTCGTAAGCTAAAATGAGCTTATAGAAAGGATGGATGGCGTGGATAAGAAACATATATCACGGTCGACCCCACAGAGTTTTCTTACTCATCAAGCAATCCGTATCCATTTAGTATCGACTCTCCGGTACTGACCTGCGCCCCACCATGATCCATTACTACAACGAGAAAAAAAGTGTCGATTACACCCGCCTACAGGTGAAATCTTTCGGGCACGGGAGTTTTAGATAAGCTGATACTTGTTTTTTTCATGTTAGAAATTATGGTTTGGATACACTGAAAATATAAAAAATAAATAATCAAAATAATAATTTCACTAGGCTGAATCACGTATACAATATGTTGTTCTTAAAGCGTGATCGCCCCCTTATAAACTGTTGATGGGTTACAGGCGAATTGCTTCCAGGATAAGACAAGTCTTATCTAAATCTAGCGTGCAACAATCACGATAAGTCCATTTATGGAACAGTTTAACGCAGTAGATTTCTTCTGACAGATTTAAACGGTAGAGATGATCACAATATTCTAAAATGGAGCTTATGGACTGTATTTATAGAATGTGAGCGATGATGTGTTGAGATGATCGTTTCGGACTGGAATGGTCCAGTTTATATAGGCATCAGGTAGTGGATCGTTACTAGGCTGCAATCAAAGGTACAGAACGTTGAAAAACTGTCCGTTGTCCATTAATCACAGACGTTTCTAGTCGTCGGATCAAAAGATCTGACCGTTGGATCATCACAAGCCGTCCATTCTCAAACCGTTTGGCTTTCAAGGCATAGAGTCGAAGTACAAAATGCATCATCTAATGCCACTACAGCCACACTGCCTCACTGCTCACGCACGAGCTCGAGCGCGCGCACCCGCGTGCGTGTGTTCCAGTGCATAGCACTGGAACATGCAACCCGTGTATCTCCTTCTCTAAAAGCTCCAAGTAAGAATATTCTACACAACATCTCATATAAACCACAAAAGTTTCTCAACCATTTCCGATGTGGGACAAAGCACACACACCGTACTTTTAATTCAAAATATTTTAAAAAGCGTTTTGACGGAAAAATTCCAAAATTTTCAAAATTTTGAATTTTCATTTTATTTTTTTTCAAAAACCATTGATTTTCAACATTTCATTCGTTCAGATCTCTGTGACCTAAAAAACAATGGGTTAGATGGAAAAAAAGCATTACAACGGCTCTCGGCAAGTTTTTAATGGTGAGTGTTCAATCACCACCTTTTCCTATGGTGTGCTCCACCCTCACGACCTTCTCCTGTGGTGTGGTCCACCTGTGAATGAACTAGAAAAATGGATGGATGGCATGGAAAAAATACATAAATGATGGTGGGACACTGACATCAGTACTGGAGGGTTCACTACCAAGTTCGAGTGTAATGGAAAGTAGGGTGTCAGCTGCCCATGACACCTGGCCCACATCGCTCAACATGGCCCCTAGTTAGGGCCATTGGCTAGCCAAAATATACCACCCTTGGGCATAGCCTGAAATTTTTATGTTGGCCCAAACTAAGCTTTGAGTGTTTCTCTAGTGGAAGAGAGAGATGAGCTTGTTTCACGCTTGTTGTGAGGCAAGAATGGCATCAGACTCGGATTCCAGTAAAGATCGAGCAAATGCAACTAATGAGGAAGTCAGTAAGGGCCTGTTTGGCCTGGCGAATCCCATGGGATTAGGAGCGATGGGATGGATTTTAAGGTAATGATGGTGGTGTTAGTAGATTGGTTTAAGATCCATGGGATTGCTACATCTCGGGACAAGTTCATTGGGTCTGTTTGGCACGCCCAGCTTATCCCAGAATTTTACCTTATAATCCATCTAACCAAGGGATGGGATCAATTTTAAGGTAATGATGGTGATTTCGGTGGATTATTTTAAGATCCATGGGATTGCTTATATCCCAGGACAAGTTCACCGGGTTTGTTTGGCTCGTCATGCATATCTCAGGATATGGCGATCCCATCCCTCCTAATACCGTGGGATCGGTCAAACCAAACAGGCCCTAAGAGATTTGAGCTTTAAAAATGAGAGTGTGTTATGGAATGAGTCAGCTCGGGTGTGTTAATTGATGTCTTCAATCAAGAATAAGGGAGCTCGATCGATCGAACTCCTAGCTTGATCAATCGAGAAACCCTTTTTTTTTACAGTCCCTAGAATATTTTGGTCATGTTCAATCAATCGAGCAAGGTGGCTTGATCGATCGAGGATTGCTCGATCAATATTGATTGATTGATGCTTATATCGATGGCGTGCACAGTTTTGCATACTCGCGCAATTAGTTTCCTATTCTAGGTGTTATACTATGTATGTGGTTGTGATTGCGGGATTATGGTATTATAAGCAAGGCCATAACATTTTTAAAGTGTTTTAAAGAGAGAAATGGGGTTTTAGAGAGGGTTTTCAAGGTCATCATCTCTATAAGTTTAATCCATATCTTTTAATTTGCTTATATATAGTAGATTTGCCCATCACTTTGTGTCGTGGTTTTTTTCCTGCATGGGTTTTTTTTATATAAAATCATGTGTTCTCTGTGGTGCTCTATGATTTTTTTTTTTTTAAGAAATCCACCTTGTACACCATCTTCGTTAGGTCATTTTAGGTTGTTGGCCCCAACATGAGATAAATCCAACACTCAAGTGGGTCACCCCACTTCAAACAATAGTATTGAACTTTGACTATTGAAATAGTCACGAGGCCTATTAGGGTTATATAAATGGTTAGGTCTAAGGCACGTTTAGCCAAAACCAGACCCGCCCATTTACTAAATAGGTATGGGTCCAAATTTTAGACGCATATCCTTTTACTAAATGGGTCCAAGTTCAAATATTAGACTCATGTCCTTTTACTAAATGGACAAATCCAAGTCAAGTATGAGTTGACCCCATCAAACTCATTTATAAATGGATATGGGTGTAATAAAGGGAGATACACCCAAACCCTTTTATAAATGGGTCGGATCAACGGGTCCAGTTAAGGGATATTTAGACCCTGAACCATACCCATTTATAAAGAGGTTTGGTTGAGTTTAATGGGTTTGGGTCTCCTTAATTTTATGTCAAAATTAATCAATCCCAATTAATAATGAAAATTAAATTTAACAACTTCTCGTTATAACAAAAAGCAAATAATTGCTCGGGTTAAGATCAAAACAATATATATTATTATCTTTACTTGGTCAGTTGCTCCACTTTCGCCATGATGCATAATCTTCACGAACTCTTTTTTTATGTGGGTTACATCTTGACTTCTGATGCAAGCCTTGTCCAATAATTTGAAATAATCTCAAATACCATTGAAAAGAAAATGTTTATAAAAGTTGAAATTTCAAGAAATAAAATCCATAATTTGAAAATTTAAACAATATATATACTATATGATTCAACTCTAAACCAATCATCCAACTCATTGTGATCATCATCTACTTATATCACGTGAGTGTATGACACAATATCTATAAATGTTATCCATAAAATAGTAAATACTATATAATAAATATAGAAAATAGTTGTTTATACTATAGTTAATTATACATGTATAATCATATTAACTAAATTTACATACCTTCGACGCGTCAATTTAGATTCTGCGGTGCCCCGTATTCTCAACCAAACATGGGGTGGATTTCTCGTCTTCCCACGTTACGTGTCAAGGTATGCAAGTATTTTTAAAGGGTTTAAAACCGAGTTTAGATAGGTCCATGTGTAGATGGGTCCCATACAACATAGACTAGACCCGCCCATTTACTAAATGGGTTTGGGTTGGGTCAAGCCTAATATAAAGGAAATCAGATCCAAACTCGTTCAACAATTGGGGTTAGGGGTGTACACGAACCGAGTTAACTTGGTTAGCTCGCTCGACTCGAATCGAAAAAGCTCGCTTCGACTTGGTTCGAAGTTGAGTTCGAGCCGCGTCGAGCTGATTTTTTTGAGCTCAAAAAAATTGAGAACAGAGTTTGAGCTTGCCTGAGCTCAACTCGACTCGAATCGAACTCCAACTCAAATTGAACTTGAATCTAACTAGTTCAGTGACTCGGTTACTTTAATATTAATGTTGCTCACCTAGTGTTTGATGAAACGACTCGACGAAGTGACAACTAATGGCAAGGAAGGTATGTATATGAAACAAATATCATTTTTTCTTGATTTTGATGTTGCCTAGAAGGTGTTTGATGAAAATACTTGTAAACAGTTGTTGTTGTTTTACACATAGTGAGAAATTGAAAGTGTACAACATGTGTTTGTGAAAACATCACAGAGGCTTGATTTTGGCTCGAACTGGCCTGAGCTACTAGCTGAACTGAGTCGAGCTGGCCAGTTAGGCTCAAAGACTAAGCCGAGCTGAGTTTAAGCTGGGGCCAACTAGTGACTGAGTCGAGTCAAGCTGAGGCCAGCTTGACTCGGTGTACACCCCTAATTGGGGTATATTCCTGAACCCAGACTTGAACCATTTAACAAACGTGGTAGGTCTAAATGGGTCAGGTCTGGGTACCCCATTGGGTTTGCTGACCCATTTACAGTCGCAAGGCCTACATTGGTTTTTTAAATTATTCATTTATGCATCAGTTTCTTCATATGATCTTATGGGTATCAGAATAACTTTTATGATTGTTTTGATGTCATATAAATAACATAGTGGGCTCTAGAAAGATTTCAACGATAGTTATTCAATGTCCCACAATTCACGGTGGTCGTTTGATAGTTGCCTACCTTGGGCTAGACTTGGGTTGGAATATTAGGCTTGGGGTCTAAAAGGGGGCTTAAAATTCAAGCCTACTCATTAATCCGGAATAGGGTCTGATATTGTTTATGTGAAATCCACCTTGACTGGCAGGTGCATTGCCCCATTTTAAGCCCATGGTCCAAATATCTATCCATATGTGATTTAGGTGGATTGCACAATTATAAGCAATTTACAAGGCAATATTCACCCTTCAAATTAATTTCCTTTAGTGTGGGCTATCTGAACTACGTATGGGCTTGAAATTTGATCCTGTGGCTAAAGTTTGGTGTGACACCTAATGGTCAAACTGGATTTCATATAATCACCATGGTGGGCTTGTAAAAATCGAGGGTGCATATCTCTCTTTCGACTGTTTTCTTTAGAGTGGCCCACATGAATCACACGGGCTAGCTTGATTTTTTTTTTTTCATGGTGGTTGTAAGTGGGATTATACATTTAATGGTCAGAGTGGATTTCAAATGCACATCAGGTAGGCCTGCCAAAATTTAAGGGGCACCCCCCTCCAACGGTGAAATTACATAAAAGAAATGTTACACCTTAATTTTTACTAAGGCCCGGCATTGATTTTTTTATTAGAGCTTGTTCACCATCCCAAGTATTAGGTTGCAATGTAGTAATAATCTCGGTAAAACTGAGGTCGAATCCACAGGGACTGAACCTTGAACATATTCTGAAAATAACTCAAACTATAACTAGACTAAGATGTAATATAAATTAGGGAAATTTATGAGAATAATGGTGAAATATTAAACTAAAACTTATAAAATTCAAAGGTGGGAAACTAGAGTGTCAATGATCCACTTGTAGCAATCAGGGAGATCTATGCTTGATTCAAGAACGCAACTGGAATCAGAGTCTCATCTTCATCCAGTTGGAAGATATTCCATTAAAAACCAATTTTGAACTTCCTTTGATCTAGCTTTCAAAAGATGAGAGGTATGAGAATTAGAATTAATTCCATCACAAAACTATGCCCATGAGACAAAGCAAACAATAGAATTTTAACTAATCCACAACCAATCTAAAAGAGTTATAAACGTTAAGAAGGAGTCCACCATCCAACCATGTCCATGAGACAATGGTGAACAATATGGCTTCCCAACTTCACAATCATAATATTGAAAAGGACATGCTTAGAGCTATCGCAAATCTATTGTAATTTAAGTCACAATAAACCATTAAAAATTAAAAACATTCCTTATAATCAAATTAGAATCAAAATCAGTTCAACTTAAACATGAATCAAAGGCATAGAGAAAAGTCACTCATCTCATTACAAGCTTCACCTCTTAGCCCTAGCTAAGAAGTTTAGCCGATCATAGTCATGATCAAACTAAAATCTCAGGAAAAACATTAAGTGCCTGTTTGATTTTCCAGTTCAACTTTAATTACCATGTAAATGGGTTATAATTATCTACCTAGGTAATTACTGCATATTTCCTAATGTAGATATGACGACTTACTTTTTGGACACTTAAATAAAAAAAATTTCAAAATTAATGTGGAGCTCATCGCGATGTATGTGACTTATCCACACCGCTCATTTGTTACAGTTGAATTTAGGGCATGGCAAAAAAAAAATGAGGTAGATCCAAAGCTCAACTGGACCACACCATGGTAAACAACGACAATCTAATGGGTACCATTAAAAACTTCTTGGGGCCCTTAAAAGTTTAGAATCAAGCTGATATTTGTGTTTTCCCCTTATCCATGTCTATTTGACCCTATGAACAGGTTAGATGATGAAAAAACCTCAACATGGGGCCAGTGAAGGAAAGAACTTTCAACGATGGACAAGTTAAGGCCACTGTTTCCTTTCGTGTGGGCCATTTGAATATTGGATCTGCCTCATTTTTCAGCTCATACCCCAAAACATTCTAATAAAATAGATGGGCATCGAGGATATATCATATACATTACGGTGGGGTCCATAGATTAAGTCAACACTTTTGTACCGATTTTTGACGTGGAATTAATCACGTTTTCAAACAAGATGAAAAAGTAATAATTACTTATTTACCATGATTTACATGTATCATGGAAAATCAAAAAAACCCTAAAAGGATGAAGAAACCGAAGAAGAATAAAGAACATGATGCCGCCGTTCAAGCTCTCTCTCTCTCTCTCTCTCTCTCTCTCTCTCTCTCTCTCTCCACATCTTGCTCTTTACATCCTTAGATGATGATTTTCATGCTCTCTCTCTTCTCTCCTTTTATAGGCAGCAAGGAGAGTTGGTGGAGGTGTTTTTACACAACTCTTTACGAGCACCATGCGCACATAGCGAAAAACATAAGGTAACGTGCATTTGACTCGAAATTTCGAGCAGAAAACCATCCCATGATCCAATTTTTCTCAATGGTTGGGGTAAAAACCCCTTTCCAAACTTTTGGACGGTTTGGATCTTGCATCCAATCACGGATGTTGGGTCACAACTCCCTGCAATGTCCGGTTTTCTCGTACATGTGTAAGTTATGAAATTTCTTGCGTTGATGTGTACGGTGGGCCCCATTGTGATGTTTTGGGAGAAATCCACCCAGTTCATTGGATTCCTGGTGAAATTTCAGTTAGAAAAGAGTAGTTTTGGTCGAGTTTTGGTGCGGCCCACTGTATCAAATCACCCCATCGTTCATCCTGTATTTTACAGCGATCCACGTGTGTATACGTGCATGGGACCAAAAAGACACCATGGGTACAGTCGTAGCCACCCCCTTGATTGAATGGATGGTCCCGATCGTCCATCGAGACAGTGGTGGTGGCCCACTAAGTGGCACAACAGACGCACGTCCGCTGCTGTCTGCGTGAAAAAAAGGGGATCGGGGTCAATGACCCTTGACCAAGGTTGGCGGTCCGGTGCATGGCAAGTGCATGCGCACTGTGCACATGCACATCCATAAGTGGGGTCCACTGTGATGTTTATGAGAAATCCGCTCCGTCCATCCTCCCTCTCATCCGATTTCAGGGATTGATATCGAATTTGAAGCATATCCAGATATCAGGTGGGCCCCAGATCAGTGATTTAGTGGCTAATCTGTCCGTTGGGCCATTTTCATAAAGATCCAGTGGCTCAAATTCGACGTGTACAGTTAATTGAGGGTCCTCAGGCCAGATATAAAGTTTAGAGCCAAACAGATGGTGGGAACCCTGTAATCTTGCATTCAGGACGATTTTCAGGCCCTTTTAACTTCAATCGTTGAGTTTTCTCGGATCTTTGGCGTGTGAATTCTTCGATTTTGGTCCCCTAAGATGCGTCCTTTGCCTTAGTGATTCTTGAGCACTAAATCCATACTTTTAGCACCCTTTTCAGTCTAAGCTCTTAAATTCACCTTGTAACACAAACATGATTAAAATAGGATGTTAAACATTATCATGTCTGTAAAATTAGGTAATAACCGGGGTCTAATATGCAATATTTGACCCTCAATAGAGCTTACAGTGAAGTGTATGTAAAATCCACTCCAACTGTTTGATGTGTAATCCATTAGGCTTTGGGCTAACAAATAAGGCTTGCCCCATGATTCATGTTGGCAACTACATATGAAACAGATGGGGGAGACATGTCCACCCTTAATTTTCACATCATCCATTGTGATGAATATGTGAAATCCACTATAACAACTAGATGCCACACCAAAACTCAAGCATGGGACCAAAATTCATTCAATATTGATTCATGTTGGCCACAACGAGACAAATAATTTGGAGATTAGGCGTCGCATTCTATTATTCCAATTGTGGGATCCAATTGAATCATAAATGGGGCTGATATTTAGGCATTGGGCCTAAAATGGATGACTTGCTTGGTGGTTAGGGTGAATTTTCCATGCACATTATGGCGAGGCACACCTTGTTAGGGAACTGCATAAGCAAACCCCAAATTCAAATCGACTAAGAGAGATATAAACACACGTATACCACAGAGACACACGATTTTACATGGAAAACCTTTACATGAAAAAACCATGACACAAAGTGACATGCAAATCCACTATAACTGATAAATTATAAGAGATGAATTGAACTTATATAGATGATAACCTTGAAAACTCTCTCTAAAATCCTATATTTCCCTTTATAACACTTTAAAAATGTTTTAGCCATGCTTGAAATACTGTAATTCCATAATTACACCCATATATATATATATATATATATATATATATATATATATATATATATATATATATATATATATAGCATAACACCCATAATAGAAATTTAATTATGCAATACACAAAACTACATGCATTATCGATCTAAGCATCAATCAATCGACATTAATCGAGGAATTCCCAATCGATCAAGCTACCATGTTCGATTGATTGAACATGGCCAAAATATTCCAGAGAGCAAACAATGGAAAAACGAGATTTCTCGATCGAACGAGCCAAGGATTCAATCAATCGAGCTCCCTTGTTCCTATACAAATTAAAGACATCAATCAACAATCTTCACTATGACTTTAATCATCATGAACGACAACTCAAAATTCCATCTCTAATCGCCTCCACCATAATTTTACCCTCGACGTCAGTTCTCTTACACACTCCATCTCCATCAAACCTTTTTTTATATCTGGAGAAGTTGAAAAAAAGTTGAACTTCTCTGCGTGAACTACCTTTGTAATCATATCTGTTAGATTCATGCTCGTGTGCATCTTCTATATAGTGACACCATCATCATCAAGCATCTGTTGGATAAAAAGATCATGAACATCAATATTCTTAGTCCTAAAATCGTAAATCGAGTTCTTTGCCAAATTAATCATGCTTTTATTGTCACAATTAACCGGCACGGTATCTTGCTGAAGTATAAGTTGATTCATCATTCCTCTCAACCAAATACCTTTCATTGAATGATTCTGTCACTGTCATATGCTCAGCCTCGGGTGTGGAAAGAACAACCACATACTTAAGCTTCAATGTATAATTGATCGCTCTACCTGCTAGTACAAACGAGTAATCGGAAGTCAACCTTCTATCATCCACATTCCCCATGTAATCGGCATGCACATAACATACAAGTTTCTCCTCTGATTTTTAAAATATCAAGACATAGTCCATTGTACCTTATAGATAATGAAGTAGCCTTTTCACTGCCTCCCAATGTTGCTTGTTGGGTTTGATATATATTTGCTCATAATATCATCTGTATGTGAAATATCCGATCTTATAGAGACAATGACATACATCAAGCAGTCAATCATGCTCGAGTAGAGCACATGAGATATAACATACTTTTCTTCATCTATAATAGGACATCGCTATAAAGAATGTTTGAAGTGAGTAACATAGAATGTACGAATTGACTTAGTCTTATCCATTAAAATCTTGACCCACACCTTCTCAAGGTATTATACCTGAGATAATTATCACGCCTTAAAAATCCATGAGTATGGTACATCCACGATCTCTGAATTTCCGATGGTCACATTTTAATGCGAAAGCGAAGTTTAATGGTTGAGTCACATTATATTAACTCATTATAGAGGATTTTAAACTAAACGGTCCAAAATTTAGGTGGCATCACACCGCTACAATGATAGTAAATTACACATTAAAACCAACAAAAAATTTTATTTAGTTGGGGCCCAATGTATACATCTACAAGAACTAGAGATTCAACGACTCTGCATAACAATACCGATGGTAGAATTGTAATGAAGGCCTGTCGAAACTAGTTTTAAATCTAAAAAAATACAAAGACACAACACACGAATCACACCATCATGGTAACACCTGCATTAAAAGAGATATGGTTGGTGTTTTAAAACATCATCACAAGTGCAAGTCAGTAGCTAACTCAGTTATTATTATTTCTTAAGTTGCATATGTTATTAACACAACCGAGTACAGGTAATTAAGGCACAATATAATAAGTAACTTCATAAACTAGTTAATTAATACATGCATGTTATGATATACAAACGCATGCTCCATAAGTAACATAAAAGACTTGAATAATACGCTGGCCTTTAGCATAAACAATCAACAGAGCATAAGAAACAGAGTACACTAGTCTTTAACATAAATAGTCAACGGGGCACAAGAGACGGAATATACTAATCTTTAGTATAAGTAGTCAACCAGGCATGGGAGACGGAGTACATTGGTCTTTAGCCATTATTAGTCAACTAGGCACGAGACAACACATAATGTATAACTTATCAAGTCTTTATCAATCTAAATTCTAACAATGTCGGGGAAGCAAGAATACCTCAATTATAACAAGAGTAAATTAAGTAGTATCGCATGGCTCAACACCAGTGTTCTAAATTTCCAAATTGGGTTTGTCACCCACATAACTGAATAAGGGGTCGAATGGTAAGTATTTTAATGTCCCATGATAATATCAACATGATAATGGGTTGTCACCAAAGATCAATGATTGCAGACTCGTTACCTCCATCAGTGCTCAATACTCAATGTAATATTATTAAATCAACACATGCCAAATGCAACATAGATAGAGTGTCCCATATGATCATGCTTAGATCACGAGCTTTAGTATGTAGGATTCAATGCTTAAGGCTATTAGTGAGGCTCGTCGCTCGGCACAGGCCGACAACTCAGAAATAGTGGCCTATACCACCATGTTTGTCTCACGAGACTTGATACGTATGATTGTAAATGAATGCACAACAATGGTAATAATCATGGTATTCTGTATTTCATATGATGTTCGACAACGCCCCAGACTCAATAACCGGACTCACAAGAAACCCGATAGCCAGTTCTGGCCGTAATAGCCTCCGTAATACCCCATTCTCGGCTCCTGAGGCAGGTTCTGATCCTGAGATTCTATAAAGAGAATTTTCATAACAATATAATCATTACCAATACGAGCATACCCAAGATCACAGCAAGTATATTTGAGAATAACAAACACACGCATCACAAAATTCACTATGAATTTGAACTTTTACAAGTCTTCAGAAGGTCCAATAGGGCATACATAAAATAATAGAAGGAAAGAAAATTCTGCAACACTGAAGTCCTCAAGCTTAGCTCTTATCCAAGCTCTGCCACTATGACGCCTGCCTAGGGTCTCCTGTATGCATCAATCATGCATAAGCTTATAGAAGCTTAGAGGGTAGTGAAAGTGTGTGATAATAGTGTGCAGGAGAATAATAGGAGATACAGGAAGGGAAACATGCTCAATGGCAATATCACTAGCCTTATCAAGGCTTATCACGAATACGATGCAATGAGTATTAGGCACCTTACCAAGGTAATATATAAAAGGGCTTATACAGCCGATGTGAATGTGATGCAAAGTGATGTCAGTGCTCATCTTCAATTCACATAATAAGTACATTTTCAATCATAAGAAAATTGCCGGGGTCCATTACACTGCTGGATGACTGCCGCTCGATAGACACCGCATAGTCAAATGATCGTAAGAGACCTCACTACCCGCTTATGGACAACCAATCACCAGTAAGGTCTGACAGTAACGAACCCATTTGTGAGCTAGTCAGACTCACCCTAGCAATGCCTTTTTACATCAGACGAGTAAAGCCACACCCCTACCCTACTGACTACACGATAGTGAGAGTCGCGGCCTAACGGTATAAGGCCCTCGTGTGCTCATAGTTTCCACTCAGTCACTGCATTGGGGTAGATCCTTGGTACTATAAAAGTTTTAAAAATTTTACCCATGGGCATCCTATGCACTCGGTATGCTCAAGTAATATTTCTGGTGTCCACACATACGGCCATCTACGAATGTCCATATGGAGGAAAGGCCCTGGTGAAGTAAGGGCGGTATCATCATGCAATGCGATGCCAATGCATGAGTCACACATACAGATCATGCACAAGCTTCAGGCACTCAATGTGTATATGGGGAGAAACTCCATCCCTTTATGACCACCACACAATGCAGTCAATTCACACAAATGATGCATATGGGTCACAATGAATTAAATGCACTACTTGTAGAATATATATTCCTCCTTCTCAAGGAAGGGTAAGGTGTAGATATATAGATAGGTACTCTAAGGAGAAGTGAAGTCCTCTAGTGGGGGCTCAAACTTTGGGGTGACTCACAAGCTAAGAGAGTCATAAAGTCTCAATAGAGGAAAAGTGGGCCTTCAACCACCTATAAGGGCCTTATGGGCCTACCTTCGGGCCACCAAGGAGAACATCCAACCTCAACTAGGTTCCAAAAGGTAGCTTGCTACGCATATAAAGTAAAGTCCAAGGCCCAAGCAATCCATGGTCTGATGGGCCATATACTAAGCCCAATACCTAAGCAAGATGATGGACCCCCAAGCAAGGTTTGGGCCCAACCATAAAGATCATAAGACTACTTATTATAGTGGGCCTAATGGGTAACCCATTATTCCAATATATGAGTAAACCTTATATTTAAAACAAGTAAGTTGGGCCTTATATCTTGACCTAAGTATGGATTTATTTTAATGGGCAAGCAAGGGCCCCACTACTTAAATATTGGCCTATAAAACCCATCACAGTGACATATATAAATATAGGCAATGAGCTTATCAAGAGTTTCAAGATAATGGGCCTAGGAAAACCCAACAAATAACTAAGAAGACTAATCCAATAAAAACCTAATTGGAACAGGCCTTAAATATACACTAATTAAGCCAAAAAAATCTAACTAAAATAGGGCAATATATGTGTAATAATGTCTCCAAATTTGGTGGACCATGCTGCTCCAAAACATTCATTTATGGGCAGCAATCATGGGCCTATTGCTGAAATTCTGGCCCACCCGCAATCTGGGCTTGCTGAAAATTCTAAAATAATTAATTAATAAATTTATTTTAGTTCTTGGTGACCCATACATGACATAGGGGATCCACCAGATGAAGGGAGTGAATTTTTTTTTTAAATCAGATAGGCCATGCTGCTGGACTGGAAGCCTAGTAGTAGCCCAATGGGCTGGGCGTCCCATGTGTAGGCAGCTCTATGGGCCTGTGCATTTGGCCCCAAAAACTCATCCAATGGGCCTCGATTGAATGCTACTGAAGGTGAGGATGATCAAGTCCCCTATGGACCCCACATGAATGAATGGTGGGATATAAAATACATTAAGGTGGGCCTACAAAGTGGCTTGGACGGCTAGCCAAGGTTGGACGTCCCAGCCTTTGTGTCTTAGCCTGATGGGCCACTCCAGGCCACACCACGGTCGGTACAGGAGCCCGTTGGTCCTGAAAATTCACAAGGAAGTACTTCCATGGGTGGGCCACACCTCCAAAAAAATTTCATAATTTTTGGATAACTAGAAGTATTTTAATTAATTTAAAGAATACAATCTGTTTAGAAAATTCTGTCTGATTTGGACGTCCAAACGTGGTGGGCCGGTCCAGCCCTTGACACGGTGTGCACAAGGATCTATTGGCTCCAAAAATTGGTAGGTGGGTCCTACCATGGGTGGTCCACCTCTCTATAAAATTTCATAATTTTTGGATACCCAAAATTATTTTAATTAAATTCAGAATTACAATCTGTCCTGGGTGAAATGTTGCTAGAATTATAATTGTCTTTATGTTTGGGATCACATAGAGTAGGTCTGGACCCACCCAAACCCTTGAAAAATTGGGAAAAAAGGTGGCCTTACATCTGGACAACAAGTGAGGTTTACTAGGGTGGCCCACTTCTTCCAAAAAGTTAGATGAATATAGTGTTTTCCGTCATACTGTATTGTTGAACTGTCCAGAAGTTTCTGGACAGTTAGCCATCTTTGGCACAGCCCATGGGCCTCAAACATGGGAGGTAGGGTGTGGGCCCCATACCACATTAAAGTGAGGTCCACATACTACAAAACTCCTAAAGAAATTTGGAATAAAAAGGCCTGTAAATAGGTATAAACAGTAGTTCAAAACACATGCTCCAACTGGGCTTGAAATCTGGACGGCAACATATGCTATCCATATTTTAGCCCATGCAAATAAATCAAGGGGTCCATAGCCCTGATTTCTCATATGGGGTCCACCCTGATAGGTTTACAAAATTTTAGACCCATCAAAGCTCTCAAGACTCCATGAAAATCTATTTTAGAGGCCATCCAAACCATACATGCATGATTGGGCCTAAACGTCCAATCAAGGTGGGCTTGGACGTCCCATCTTGCTGGGGGCGTGGGATGTTACTGACCTACTTTGGTGGGCCACACATCATCAGAGAATGTATAGAAAAAGATAGGGGAGAGGAGGGAGAGAAGGAGCAAGTTTGGCCATAGGTGGGAGGTCCCGCCACTAATGGACCACGCACACACAAATCCACACCATCACTATATCATACACTTACATGCAAGCTAAGATACATCAAAACAAGTTGTTGGATGGTAGAGTTCTCTTCCATACATACATGCAAAGTCCTAGGTGGCTCATGAGATGTAAGAAATAAGAGGAGATCATCATGGTGGGTATATAGAAAATGACCCTCAATGGAATGGATTGTGAATGATCTAGGCCCTTGGCCTTCATCTTAGGAATCATATAGAGCTTCCACCATTAATTGGTGGGCCCTATATGCTTCCATGCATGTAGCAAAAGAGAAATGAAGAAAGGAAAGAAGAAGGAGAGATGAAGCCAAGAAAAAGCACCCACCTTAAGATCACTCCCTTCTTCAAGGGCTAACTCCAAAGCTCCAAAGGAACGCTTCTAATGGTGGTGATGAGGATTAGAGAGTGGGATTGAGAGATAAAAGAGAGAGGGATTGCTGAAAAATGATGAAGGTGGTTTCATCATTGCTCATGGGGAGGAGAAACCAAACATCATCATGAGCTTCTAAGCAAACCTATTAGCTAGGCTATAGGGGTAGGCATGATGAAAAGGGTAGGGTAGGTTGCTTAGGTTAGAGTGCTAGGTGAGGCCCACTCTTGGAAAATGTGCATGGGCCTAAGTGGGTCCCACATGCAAGATGGAAGGCCAAAAATGGTGAGATCTATATCTCAAGATTCACATGTCGAAATCATGCATGAGACGCGGCGTTTGAATCGCGACGACGATGCGATCAAGATAACATGGGTCTCGAGCCGATCCGAGTCGGGTCAACGTGGTCGGACTTAAGGATGACCGCATACACTATCCGAGGGTAGCAGGTTGCCAGGATTCCACCGGTAAGACCGCGGGACCACAAGAAATGAAATGCTTATTCTCACACACACATGCACTTGCAAGAACTCGGGTCGGGTCTAACAATGTTCAATACAACTATAATCAAATCTAAATTAAATTGATTTGGTGGATAGAGCGAACTTTAATGAGATCGGCCAGGGCAGAGTCAGTCGGTCGTGTTCCAACCAAATTAACCAAATAAGTTTATAACAACCAAACGCTAGACAAATAGTCCACACATTTCCGATTTTCTAGAGACTAATCCATAGTAATGCATGTATATAATCTCTCAAACATATTAAGAAGTATAAATTCATGGTGTAACATCAATTTTATCACTTAGACGTTTAACCAAGCACTTGATGTGTGAAACATGCAAGTTAACATATTTACAAAATCAGGCCTAGATGAAACCTAAATCTATATATCTCAACAAATATTTTATAGCACATATAGTATATGAATCATAGTCATATAATAATCATTATAGTCAAATAAAAATAATTTCAATAAAACTTTAAATTTCACTAATTGTAACTATCAGGGGCATATAAACACTAATTTAAGAAAATAGTCTTCACCTACGTGGGTGAATTCACGTGTAAACAACGTTTAGGATAAGAAGACTCAGTTTTCTTGCGTAATTTCAACAAAACCCAAATTGGATCTTAATTTTCACAATAGAATGTTACTTTGCCTTCAATTACTATTAGGGTTCGATCAATTGAAAGAAATGACAACAAAATCGACAGAATATGACAAAATCCCCTTCTCCAAAACCCTAAAAATTATCATTTTTTAACCTTTTTTATAATGAGATCCCTATTTGTAGTTTTTTTTTTCTTATAACAAATAAAAGTAGGTCATGCAACTCACACTCATTGGTTTCGATTCAAGTTGTGCGATTTGGGGTATAGTCTCAAACATCTATTTCAATAAAAATGTTAAGTCCACTAAAATGAGCATATTCCTATAGTTTCATGATTGATAGCCCACTAATGAACGATCTAGAGATCCTCCGAGCATTTCCGGTGCTTATAGGGTCATTTCGGGAATAGGACTTTATAATAAGTTGATAGTAGACATTAATCGGCATAAGATGTAGTTTATAAGGTGCTTTATTTACCACCTAAGGGCATTTAATTAGATTAGTTCGATTATCTAGTGGCAACACCTGCGTATTTACTCGGGTCAAATGTGGTCAAAATGCGGGTCATTACGGAAACTATAAATTGCTCCTCCCCCTATCTCTATACATGTCAATGCCGAGAATTCTCTTTACAACCCTCATATCTTTTATTTTGAATGTTCATAATAATAGAGTTTTTAAAATTTTATTCATAAATATGCTTGGCTGGCGATAAGCATGTCATCAACATAAAATACCTTATCCATCACTTAGTATATTGAAATGGACCCAATGATCGTATTCACTCTTGGTAAATTGTTGACCCATCATGAAAGTATCAAATCTTTTGTACCATTACCATTGGCTATGTGATTATCAAATCTTTAGGCTATGACATTCTCAACTTGCAAACTTTATTATTTACTCTTTGTATCACGAAGACCTTTGGTTGCTTCATGTAAATCTATTATTCTAATTCCCTATATAGGAAATTAATATTCACATCTATTGTTCCATCTCAAGGTTGTATTGGGCAACCAACCCCGACACAAATATGATAGATACCTACTTGGCAACCAACATGAATATCTTACAGAAGTTGATACATTCTTTTTAGCATACCACTTCGTAACCAATCTGCCCTTATATCTATCATATTTATTCATATATTCCATTTACAACCAATCGCTTTACATCCAATGGGAAGCTCCACTAGCTCCCATGTCTCGTTCCTGTATAAAGAGTTGATCCTGTCTCGCATGTCCCTCGTCCACCTCTCTGCATTTGAATTATCCAGTGCCTCGTAAAAGGTAGACAGATCTCCTTCATCCGTAATGAGGGCGAATGTAACATTCAAGTCATCTATGTATCGGTCTATAATTTATGATACTTTAACAAATTTCTTGTGAGAGGCGACTATTTGACCGACTCCTGTACCTCATTATGCAAATTGGCTCCAGCCAATGTCTCTCCTTTTTCAACTTCTGACTTCAATAACCATCAATTTCCCTATTTTCTTATATTCATCTTTACGAAACAAATAATCTTCATATAACCTGATGTCACGGTTAATCTTGATTTTCTGTGTGACCCAATTATACAGCCTATATTACTTCACATCATCATCATAACCAATAAATGTGCACTTTTTCGCCATTTGGTTTAGCTTATATTTCAGAAATTATGGTACATGATAGTAAGCTTCACAACCAAATACTCGCAGTCCTAAGTAGTCAATTTCATGACCACTTCACAATTCTGCTAAAATTTTACAACCAATTGGTGTAGACGAAGACCGATTCACTAAGTAACAAGTTGTGTTAATGACCTCAATCCATCGCTCGTTACCTAACCCAGCGTTGCTTAACATGCTTCAGGTTATCTCTAAGAGAGCCCAAGTTATACGTTTTTCCACACCGTTATGCTCTAATGTGTGCCTGATTATGTTATGCGGTACGATTCCCTCATCTTTAAAAAATTGATTGAATTTCTTAAAAGTGAATTCACTACCATTGTTGTTCTTTAACACTTTCAATTCCAATCCTAAATATTTTCTACCATTGCCTTCCATATTTCAAGTGTGGCAAAAATGTCGTATTTATTTTTCAAAAAATAAATCCACACCTTTATAGAGTGATCATTAATGGATGTGACAAAGAATAATGATCTTTCCGCATAAACCATGGGTGACGGTCCCCATACATCTAAATGCACATAATCAAACGCCTCTTTACTAACACGTTTTCCTAAATTAAAAGACAACCATGATTGTTTTCAGTATATATAGTATTCGCATGTATTTAAATTGACACTTTTAAATGCATGAATCAAGCAACAATTAGAAAGTACCTTCATTTGATGCTCGCTCATGTGACTTAGGCACGCATGCCACACACGTGCCGATGTGGATTCTGCTAAAGACGATATAGCCCCACTTGATACGATATTCCTTGTTGTAACTACTATACTCTTACTCGGGTGGTAGACTCCTTGGAGTTTCAACACCGGGTTAAGGGTTCGAGTACTTATGGTGGTGAAATCCTATGGTGTGCGTGTGTGGGGTGTGTGTGCATGTGGCGTGAGTGTGTGGGGGTGTGTGTGAGTGTGTAAAAAAAAAGTGCTATATTGTATAAAGCACACATTTCTTTGTCAAATTTCATTTAGACAAAAGAGCTTATGAAGTGGCCTTCTAATGTGGATCAAGAGGAAAAGTTCAAGACTTTATTGAAGTTCAAGTTAAGCAGTGGATCAAGATGAAAAGTTAAAGTTCTACTAAGTTCAAGATGATTGAATTCAAGTTCTACTAAAGTTCTAGTGGAAGATCAAGCTACATCTTCAACTTCAAGCTTTATTAAATAATTAAGTATAACAAGTTGCATGAAGTTCAAGCATCCAATCTACTTCAAAGTTCAGTCATTTCAAGTATAACAAACTCTAGAAAGACCTTGGGCTTAGGCACTTTAAAAATATAACTTAAATGAGTTTTTATGCTTATGTTAGGCTAAAGTTCGACTACTCTAAGCCGTGGCTCAACCAGTTCTAGTTTAAATTGGAAAAAAAAATAGATTTTTTCGTTACTTCTTCGACCAGTCGAGCAGATTGCTCAACCGGTTGAAAATGGGTCTTCGACCAGTCGAGGGTTACTCGACTTGAAGTCCAGCAACTGAATCAGTTCAAATTTTAGGCACCCTTAACTAGTCAAAGACCTTTCTCGACCAGTCGAACAGGACCCTCGACCAGCCGAGCAGTGTAACGCCCCGACTTTTCAGGACCCGAATATAGGACCCGTGTTCTAAAAATCTGAGTGTTAACCTTAAAAGATGGTTAAATTCGAGTATACATTTTTTTATTGTTCAACTATCAGAGTAAGCAGATGAGCGTAAAATGAACAAATCAATATAAAAGAAAATTTTCATTTCATTTAGAATATACAAGTGGTTGCCCATAATAACTTATACAAACCAATGTCTTCACAATAACAAATACAATATTACACATATGAGAAATTTAAAAGCATATGAAACACAAACAAAAGCCGTAAGATCGCATAACTTCCTTGATACGTACAATCATGTGTCCTTGACCATCATAACATCTCCTCATCAGTCTAAACCTGCATATCACTTAAGCCACCTGTGCTACCTGTATGGTTATATTTTTGATGAATGAGTGACCAACTCAATGTGAATTCCCCTTAAGATTACACACTGTCGTATTAGGTAAGCATAGTTATAAATCAAAACATACAAAATAATACATAATGCAGGTCTTATTAGATGCATGGATGCGTGAATGCAGTCGTGCCCCGGGGTGCTCATCCGTGCAAAATTTGGGCTCGTCGCCCATGCAAATACGCAATCAACGCCCTGGGAATCAACCGTATGGAATGCGATCATGACCTGGGAAAAACATCCAGTCGGGCAGAGGCTATCAGCGAAAGCATACTAAGTGCAGCGTAACGACTACCTAGTGATAGACGCTGGTCTGTGCCATGTATGTATGATTAGCTAAATCATTATTTGTCCAGTTACAATCAGCCAGCTTTAAATAAGCTCAAGGTCACTACAGGGACTCGTCACCAGCGTAGGCCGACAGCTCGGGCATAGGTCCCATACCCCCATCCCCGGCTCATGAGATTCCCATCTTAGGATGTTTAATGGAACCCCGTCGACTAATGGCCAATCATATTATAATATATGGGGCTTACCATTGCATGGTTACACAGTATAAAACATTGAACCCATGTAGAAAAAATATCAAGAAAAAGCCACCTAAGGTGATATCAAAACAAGTCGTATAAGGCAATTATCAAAATAGGCTAAGTAGGGTGAGTATCAAAACCATGCGATAAAAGACCATCCTCGAAAACCATTGGACACAACAACCCTGGATGGTAGGCCCACATCAATGATCTATTTAGACCACCACTCAATAACCACTAAGTCGAAGGTCCATTTTAATCATAATCAGTCGGATTACATCCCAAGTATGGGTGTACATTTATTGGTGGGGGGTTTTCCACTAATGTACCAGTTTAAAGTCTATACACAATACACAAATAATCCACAAGCATGAACAAGTATACATGATGAACATTAAACAGTCAATATAACAATTCAATTTTCACCAGCTAACACATGTAATTATAAGAGGAGATATCAATTATAATTTTTAATAAAAATTATAACTTAAGCTAATGAGAAGATGGGAAGCTCAAGGGGAAGAATCATCACCTTATATTTTGAATTGCCAACTGATGTTGCTAGGAAGCACATCTCCTTAAAATCAAATCCTACCATAAATCAGGAACTTGTATGATTAGATCCAAGCCCTACAAACTACCTATGGTTTAAGATCATAGCCTATGGTTTTAATTATTTTATCTTTAGGGTTTTAGCGTAGACTTAGGGTTTTCATCCTAGGGTCTAGTTGTAGCCTTAACTCTAGGATTTGAATTGTAGTTGGTGTACAATAAATTACAATGATAATTTAATGATTAGAATTAATTATTAAACTTAGTTTAAAATTAATATTTGTTAACATAGTAATAACAATTATTATGTTAATAATAAATACTAAGATCTATTAGTAAGGATACTATTTAAAAGAGTTAAATAAAATACTAGTAATCGATAATCCAAATTTTGTTTATAGACTACTAATGTCTAATCACATATAACATTAGATATCTATATAATGAGGGTGATAACAATGACAATAATATCTTAAAATGAGTCTAGTGGGTTTGAAGGATTCTATGGTTAAGGTTATTTGGACTTGCATTAGAGTGACCAGACTCACCAGATTTCTATCCAACAAATGGCCCCAATATGGGCCTAAAATTATGTCTAACCAAGGGTCGAATTGGGCCTAGAATTGCCCATCACTGAGGCCCAAACTGGGCTTGGTTTCGACCTAGATGCAACGCCAAAAGCTAGCCCATAGATTAGGTTTGACTCAGCCCAAACTTGAGGCCCAAAAGTGGCCCAGGGATTTGGATAGCTGGGCCAGATTCATTTCCTTTGCTGATACCTAACGCTGGGCCTGTTTTGGCCCAGCTGTTCCAAAACTTATTGGGCCCACTGCATTGGGCTAGGTGTGCCCACTGAGCTCCATCTTAGGTGAGGCCCATCTAATGCCGTTTGAGCCCAGATTTTTAGGGTTAGTTTCAGCCCGTTTTGAGCTGGATTTGCAGCACAATTCATGGCCCACAAAAGTCCTGTTCCCAACACCAGGTTTGGGCCGTCTGAAGGAGGTTTTCCAGCCCAATTAATGGCCCGATGAAGGCCTGGTTCCATGGCCCATTTAAAAGGCCGTTTTGAGCCCAGCTGGAGGTGGTTTGCGGTCAGCAACGTTCAGTCTCGGTTCAATCCAGTTCTGATTCCCACCTCTCCCTGCAGTTGATGGGGTCGGCCCAAACCGCTGCCAAAATGTGGCTAGCTTTGGCCTGCCTCATGCAACAACTGAATGTTATATACTCGGCTTAGTTGGCTGTCACGCTCCAAATTCAGAAACTGGGCTCACAAAATTCTCGATCGCCGAATCAAGCGCCGACAGCTTCCATAAAACTCCATTCTCGGTTCCCAGTGCCCATTTGTCAGGTTCCGATCCTGGGATGCTACGAGGAGGATTTTCAACGTCAATTTGATTTGTAATAAGTATAACTAAAGGCATAACCTATAAACAACAACTAAAAAACTCCATTACATTTTCACTATGATCAAAAACTTTACAAGTACAATGATCATAAAGGGAAATACAATGATGATAGACCAAAAGCTCCAAGATAATCTACAACGCACTCAAGCCTCAGCGCTGCTGCGATCTAACGTCACCTGCACGCAACGGTCGTGCATAAGCTTATAGAAAGCTTAGAGGGTGGTGAAAGTGTGTACGTAAGGTAGTAATATGATCATGTAATATCAGAGTAATGCAGAATATACTGATGGATTCATTAATACTGTTAACCATACCAAGGCTATGCGATACAAAGCATGAATAATGTCGGCCATACCAGGGCTATGCGATGCCAGATGCAAGTCAAGCATATAATCCTCATCATAGTCCACATACTAATACAGCTCAAATCTGGGATATCACCGGGGTTTAGTACACTCTAAATCAGATCGTCGTCCCATCGCGCGCAATAAGGTAAGTGGAAGAGACCTCACTATCCGTCTACCAATATCGAGCTCGACTCGTTGATAGCGGACCCATTCCTCGAGCTGGTTAAACTCAGCCTAGCTTTGGCCCCTACTCTCGGGTGGATAAGGCTGCACTCTCTTCCAATCGATCACGATACAGTGAAAACACAACCGTGTGGTAATCGGCACTCGGCGCTCCTGTACCCAATCGGTCTAGACGTTGGAGCAACCTCTTGGTACCATAAGGGTTTAGGGACTTTTACCCAGGGATATCTATAACACCTCATGTACAATAAAATTTTCGGTATCCAATCCTGCCAACCACGATGCGTCTGTGGAGGCTATGGCCCCGATGTCGCTAGGGCGCACAGTAACCATATCACACAATGTGAAATGCATGAATCATACTATCCAATCATGCAGCAAATCCTGCGCGTATCGTGCTATGATCAGTCACTTCTCATATCAAGCATACATATGATGCGTATGATCATGAGTCATGGAACTATACTAAACATGTTATAAAGTAATACACTATCCTTACAACGCAGGTGGCCTAGACGGCCGACACACAACAAGTACGACCTATCAATGGGCCCTAGGGAGAGTCATAATGCGGACATTTAACCAACACTATACTTATAATATGGACATCAAACCAACATTGCTCCCAAGGCACGACCGTCATAAACATTATTACATAATCCGTGCTGGGATCACACATTGCAATGGACCTTAGGTACATCCCATTGGGCCTTAAATAAATCAAATGGGTCATATCATATGGGCCTTTTATTCATCAAATGGGCCACATCAATGGGCCGCACCAATGGGCCCTATGTGCATTGCAATGGGTCATAACCCGTGGGCCTTATATTGCATCGAATGGGTCTAATCTCATGGGTCTTATATGTAACAGATGGGCCACACCAATTGGGCCCCATGTGTACATCAATTGGGGCTCAACCCATAGGCCCTAGTACAGCTCAATGGGCCTTAACCCATGGGCCCCTAAAACATCAAATAGGCCTAATCCCATGGGCCTTATAATATATATCAAAGTGGGTCTCAACCATGGCCCGTAAATACATCGAATGGCCCCATGAATGGGCCTTACATCCACATTAAATTGGGCCCCAATGAACTACCACAAATATATTAAGATGGGCCTCAAAACACGCCAAGGTGGGGTCCGCTTGGACAATGGATCTAGCTCATTCTATGGCTCATGCCAAGAAATGAGCTTTTAAGATGGATAGACGATTTGAATTCAACACATGCATCACGATGGGGTCCACGTGAGCTAAGGGTCTGGCTCATTCTTTTAGCTTAAGCCATGAAATGAGCTCCCAAAATGAGTGGACGAATTGGATGCAACACATGCATCATGGTGGGCCCCACTGTCATTGGACAGTGTGAATATAACACATACATCAGGGGCTCCACCGTCCAGGCGGACGGTGTGAATAGAACCCATATATCTTGGTGGGTTCCACCGTCCACGTCCGTGGACGGTGTGGCAAACATATACATCAATGGTGGGTTCCACGTGGGGCCCACTGTAATGTTTACTTACCATCTAATCTGTCCATAAGGCCACAGAGGCCTGGACGAATGAAAAAAAAAACAAATTTCATATTGAATCTAAAACTTCTGGGCCACAAAAAAAGAGTTTCAATGGCAGAATTTTAATGATCGTTGTTTCCAGTGATGTGGGTCACCTGAGCTTTGGATGTGGCTGATATTTGGAGGGCAGCCTACCGCCCCAAGGGCCCACAAAATGGACGGTGCGGATATACAAAACATATATTAGGGTGGGGCCCACGCCCGGGCCGTGGGGCTGCTTGTCCGCCCGTCCATCCGTGCAGCAGGCGCTGCCTGCGCTGTCTGACACCAGCAGCGTCAGCTGCATGGATGCTTTTCTCTCTTTTTTTTTATTCCTGTGGTTTTTCACAGGTAGGGCCCACATTCAGGAAATCCATACCAACCATGGGATTTTACGGCTCAATACAGGCGGAATGAGTCCAAAGTTCGAGATGTTTGGGTGTATAGAAACATCAAGCGATTTTTTTAACGGTAACCACTGAAGTTTCCTATGTTATGGCCCACCAGATGCTCAGATCAGCCTCATTCATTGGCTCAACGCCTAAAAAGATCCATTGAATGAGGTGGACGGCATGGATTGAATACATACATCAAGGTGAGGCCTATGTAAGTGGGTCACCCCTAAGCTTGGAAACGAGCTGATATTTGTGTCTTTTCCAACCCACGTCCAGCGTCTCAGGGACGCTGGACGTTGCATGAATCAAATACATTAGAGGTGGGCCCCGCTTAGGTGGGCCACCTCATGGAGGATGGTGTGGATACAACACACAAAGCGGGCCCCACTTGTAGATGCTTCAGATAGAATACATGCCTCATGATGGGGTCCATTTGAGTGGGCCACACAACCATATTATGATCTCAAAAAAAGAATGAAATAGAGAGGGAGAGAGAGATAGAGAGTGGGACACGCTTGTGATGGAGGGCTCCGCCACTATGAGCCCTCCCTTGTAAGAAATCATATAATCAAATGGATCCCTTTACACATGGGACCACCGAAATCGAAAATCAACGGTGGAGATCCTTTCCCCACCAATATGGATGGTCTAGATGACCTTTTTAATGCAAGGAAATAAACATCATGATGGGGTCCATGGAGAATGGCCCCATCATGGAATGATCACGATGATCCTAGTGGGCCATCGGCCACATCTTAGGGTTCCAAGTGAGATCCAAATCATTGATCGGTTGGCCTCACTTGGCCCATCTTAAAAACATGAAAAACTACTCTTATCAAGCACCCACCGTTTGATCTTCTTGCTCCCTTGGGTTCCTTAGCTCCTTAACTTCGATTCCAACGGAGGAGATGAGGTTTGGATGGTTGAGATGAGAGATTTTAGAATGGAAAGGTGGGCCACACTTGGAGTTTGAAAGAGAGGGAGAGGCTCATACGTATGGAGGTCTTTGGTTGCTTGGAATGAGTTTGAAAATGAGAAAGAGAGACTTGTAAAGGGAGAGAGAGAGAGAGTGATGGATGATGGAGTGATAGATGTAGTGGTGATGGGTGTAAGAGGCCTTTTTGACTTTTGTGGCCATTTGTGTAAGAAAGGCATGGGAGTGTAAGAGACTTTTTGACTTTTGAGGCTTTCTTGGGAATGGGTGAAAGTTGATGTGTACTTGACATGTTGAGATTGATGGATTGATGAATTGATGTGACAAGTCGTAGAGATTTCCTTGGGTTTTGCAACCTGCAGTATTTTTCTCCCACCAAACGTTGGCCCACATCTCCTGACCAGTGTATCGCCTCGGCGCGTGAGTCGTGGCATCGAAACCGCAGCGACGACGCAGTCGCTATGGTAAAAATCTTGAGTTGAGTCGACTCAGGTTAACGACGTGTGACTCAAGGTCGCGCGCAAATATCGGTTAAGGGTCAAAGGTTACCGGAATTCGACCGGTAAGACCGCGTAAGTCTATGGAACGGTACGGTCTAAGATACGGGTCTTACATTGCCATTCATTTCCAGTGCTGGTAACGGCCCATATTTCAGCCGTTACATAGCCTGATGAGGATGGAAGGGGGAGTTACCTGGCTTGGCTCAGCACGATCAAACCGAGTCGGGTTGGTGCAGCCACACCACCTTCTTCCTCTCACGTTCTCTATTCTTCTCCCTTCTTTCTTCTTTTCCTTTCTCATTCCATTTTCTTTCCTCCTTTTAAACGCATCACCCAGCAGCATTGTTGGATGGAGAAACTGTCGGAGAAGATGATTCACCATTAATGGCGGATCTGGACTCGGTGGATATTCCTCCAATCTGCTCCTTCTAGACGGTTAGTATGGGTCTTAGGAAGCTCCCAGACAAGCTTTATCAAAGCTTTGAGGGGGATCGGCTGGCGAGTTCGATCATAGAGGGTGGCGGTTGTTTTTCTTCAGGTTTCCATAACAGCAGAGAAGGAGCTATTTTCGTTCCCTTCTTAACGTCAAAGCCAGCTCCTTTAGGCCGTTGGATGAGCCACGAATGGCTTGGATTGATTCCACTGACTGGCTTCTCAAACAGCTGGTGAAACAGTGGTTTCGGCCACTGGTTTTCTCCCATGGTATTGAGGAAGTGACGTCCGTAGTTGGACGGCTGAGATTTCATCTGGTTGGACGATCAAAATCATGTCAGACACCCCTCACGTGGATCGCTCGGCTGTTACACGGAAGACAGTTTCCGTTTCTGGAAATTAGGTGCTTGTAGGGCCTGCCTGAACCAATGTTTGTGTACGTACGATTTCATGTCTACGTGAGAGGACCACTAGGTTTTAGTCAGGCCCCATCTGTGCTCAAGATGGACGGTTTGGATCAACCGTGGGAGCTGTGATGGTGGGCCACAATGCGAAGGAAACGGACAATGTCCATCGTTGGCAAAAACAGGGAGAGAAAAAAAAAACTCTCCATTTTAAGTAAAACACGGGTCAGACCTGTGCTGACCGATTCGGCTGTTGCAGTGTGGCGTGGGAGTACACAGTTTTTGTACTCTAATCTCTTGTGTGAGGTCCACCATGATGTTTGTGATGAATCCACACCACCCATTCACTCTGGGAGGCCTATTTTAGGGTCTTTAATCGTTGGCTCGGCCTGATCTAAGTTCTAGGTGGGGCCCACAACTCATATTGGGCTCCACTATGGGTTTTTGCCAATCTAATGGTTGGATCTTCTCAAAATTGAACGTCAATGGTTGAAGTGGTCTAAGGGACCATTCAAGCTAGGAACCAATGGTCAGTTTATGGGTATATGGCCTGTTATGATTTTATAACACTAAGCATCATGTTATACTACTTTAATAATATTATTTATTATTGCCATTATTATTTTAACTATTTTACCATTATTAATATTAATATTAATATTTTTACCATTATTATCATTATCATTTTCACTTTTATTTTTATTTTATTATTTCCTCACATATGCATGCACCTTTAAATCATGTTGTGGGTCCCGCTCTGCGGGACTACCCATTTCATGATTTTGTATTATTAATCTTTAACCAATATCACTATTCGTTGTTATTTATTTATTTTTATTTATTTGTTCATTATTATTAGTATACCCATGTAGGATGTGAGACTACTAGTCATGCGTCATTTAGCTACCTATCCTAACTCTAGGGTTATCTTAGATTAGTTGTACCATGTGAACCCCTACTTTCCAAATCACTGTTTACTGAGCAGATCTAATGATTGGATTGACAACAAAACCCTGGGATCCTATGGAATGTTTAGGTGTGGCCTAGAAGTTGGATATGAAATCAGATGACTCATCTTGGAAATCGACAGATAGAGGGCTTGATGTATGGATTGGGACTATTTTAATGGTGGGATTTAGACTAGAATGAATATGAATGTTTACTTAAGTCAGGCTTGTATTTATACTAAATTAGATTACACGGTAACACCCCAGTACTGAAAAGTATGGGGTGTTACGAGCAGTGCCTTCGACCAGTTGAAGATCTATTTTATCTCATCGCGCTCATGAAAAATTATTAGAACGGAATCCGGTTCTTAGACGAGTCGAAGCAATAACTTCTTTGCCTATAAATAGAGGCTTTCTTTTAATCTGAAATTAACAATTTAAGTCTATTAAATCCTTCCACAAGAGAGAGATAAGCCCCCATTATTGTCAAGCTATTGCACGGCATTTATAAAATTTTAATAGATTTTTTGTTTTAATTCCTCGATCTCTTATTTTGTAAAGAGAGTAAATACTCTTCTTTGAGATCTTAAGGAATTCAAATGAGTAGAATTTGATTTGAATCTATTTAAAATCAATCTAAAACCTTGAACCCTGGTCTATATGACTGAACATTGAACAATCTACTATAAGAGAAGCGATTCTACGGCTACATCGACTGATACATTTTAAAAGGAGAAGATAAGTATAATTTTCTTTTATAGTTTGGTTTTATTGAGATAACTAGAAAATCTCATTTGTTGGTTTTATTGAGATAGCTAGAAAATCTCATTTGTTGGTTTTTTTGAGATAGCCAGAAAATTCTCAAAGAAGGGTTTTTTTTTGTGATAGTGTAACGCCTCATGTTTTTAGGACCCGAGTATATGACCAGTTTACCAAAAACCCGAGTGTTAACTTATAGAGAAACGAATTCTATACATAATTTTTTTTTTCTTTTGTCAGAGTTAGCAATTTAGCGTGGCATGGACAAATTTTACATAATGAAAATTTTATATTTACATTTAAAATGTGCAAAAGATCGCCCATAATGACTTATACAAGCCAATGTCCTCATTTTTACAATTATAAAATGAAACAATATTACATGTGAAATGAGGTAAATTACAACAGTCTTGAGTCATGAAATCATGTTGCAACCCTTAGAAAATACAATCATGTACCCTTGTCAATTATAGCCTGCTTATCAATTATGAATGTGAATATCATCTGGCAACCTGTGCTACTTGTACAGTTATATATTGATAGATGAGTGGCCAACTCAATGTGAATTCCTCTCAAGATTACACACCTCCATATTAGGTAAACATAGTTATGAAAACATAACAAAATAAAAAATGATGCAGTCTTATTATATGTATGGATGCGTGAATGCAGTCATTGCCCTGGAGATGCTCATCCGTGTGGACAATGGGCTCGTCACCCATGCAATCATCGACCTGAGAATGATCATCCAGTCGGACAAAATACGTACATCATGTACGATAGCGATAGACGCTGGTCTATGCCATGTATGCATGATTAGTCAAGCCATTATTAGTCCAATTACAATCAGTCAATTTAAATAAACTCAAAGTCACTATAGGGACTCGTCACCAACATAGGCTGACAGCTCAGGCATAGATCTCATACCACCATCCTCGGCTCATGAAGCTACTACCTTAAGATGTTTAATGAAAATCCGTCGACTAGTGGCCAATCATATTTCAACATATGGGGCTTACCATCGCATGATTGCACAGTATAAGATATCGAACCTATATATGAAAAATATCAAAATAAAGCCACGTAGGGCCAATATCAAAATAAGCCACATAGGGCGAGTATCAAAACTATGCGATAAAAGACCATCTTTGAAAACCATTAGACACAACAACCCTGGATGTTAGGCCCACATCAATGATCAATTTAGACCATCACTCAATAACCACTAAGCCAAAGGTCCATTACGATCATAACCAGTCGAGTTACATCCCAAGTATGGGTGTACATTTATAAGTGAGGGTTTCTCACTAATGTACCAGTTTAAGTCCCACAAGCAATCCATAGATAATCCACAAATATAAGAAGATATACAAGATAAATATTTAGCATGTGATGTAGCAACTCAATTCCAACAATTAACACATATGATTATAGGTTGAAAATGTCAGTTATAAATTAAAATAAAAACTATAAATTAAGCTAATAGGAAAATAGAAAGCTTAAGGGGAAGAAATCATCACCTGATGTATAGGATCACCTACTAGTGTTGTTAAGAGGTACATGCGCCCTTAGAGTTGGGTCTCATCATGAATTTTGAAATTGTATGGTTAGATCAAAGTTCTACAAATATGTTAAATATTATAATCTAAGGTTTGAATCACTTAGGTTTAGGAGTTCACCCTAGGGTTTAGGCCTAGGCTAGATTTTTACGTTTTGATAATAAATGAATAAAATTAATGGAATTTGAAATCTATTTTGTGTGGCCGTTTATGATACTATCAATGAAAATAATAAATGAATAAAATTAATCAAGTGAATTGGTTATTAATTTGAGGAATATTAGCAATGACTACTATTATATTAAATTATCTAATACAACCCACGATGAATAATAATATTAATAATTCGAAAAAAATTATTAATATTAATAATATACTTAACATTTAGCCAACGTGACACTAATAGTCATTTTTACGAAAATAAATAGTTGTTCTAACGTTAATAATAATATTTTAATAATTATAATTTTTATATGTATCAACTAATACCCATATGAATAATTTTCTAATGGTCAATCATATCTAATTTTAATAATCCAAAAAAAAATGATAATAACAATAACAATTATAATTGAAATAAATTAAATTCGGGAAGTAAGTGTGGACTCACCTTTGGATGGAGTTATCATGACTTGATTTCGGAACTCAAGCCTGACCCCGACAAAGCCTAAACGTGGCCCAAGCATGACCTAGCCCAACTGGGTTCAGTCCTAATCGAGTTGACTCGGCTCAACACAATCAACTAGCCACTCTCCTTCTCTTTTCCTTTCTCTATTTATTCCTCTATCTCTCTCTCTCTATTCTTTTTGTTTTCTTCTCACCACACTAGTCCAACAACCTTTGGACTTGGACAGGGCTCACCCGACTCGGCTGGGTCGACTCGGGGGCGAGCAACAGCGCCCCACCACTCTCTCTCATTTCCTCCTCTCTTTCTCTTCCTTCTCTTCTTTCTCTCACCTTTCTTCTCTCTATTTCCAGTTGGAGGTCCAGCAGGGTACGAACCTAGTCGACTGAGACACGACTCGATGGCAGCCAATGCCTGGCCCAACAACTTGGTCAGGTAGAGATGGTGCACGAACTACACTCTTTCTCTCTCTCTCTCTCTCTCGTTTTCTTTCTTCTCCCTTCTTTCTTCCTCCATCTTTCCTTCTTTTGTTTCTTCCTGCTCGGAACGTCCAGCAGTGGGTGTCAGGTCCGGGCAGACTCGGTGCGGTTGGCCGAGGAAGGAGGCATGGGCGTTAATGGCAGATCTCCTCCCATTGCTCCTTTCTTCATTCCGACAACATGGGATGGTTCGTAGGGACCCTAGGGAGCTTATGGATAAGCTTTCTTAAAACTCTAACAAGGTTTGGGTGGTGGGTTCAGAAGCAGGAGAGAAACGGCGATTTTCGTGAGACCAAGGGAGAGGTTGTTGTTGGATTTCAATGGTTGATTAGTGCTGCCCTAACAGATCCCAGGCCATTGGATCGAAAGTGGGTGGCCTGGATAAGATCCAGGGCTTCTAGCCTCTCTCTCTAACAATTTTTCCTCTCTTTTTTTTTTCTTTTTTTCACACAGCTGGACCTGTTGGCATTGGACGGCCGAGATCTTATTCCCATGGACAGTTGAGATTGGGGGATGAGGGCGCACGCGGATTGCTCAACTGGCAATGAACAGTTTCCATTTTCGAAAACATTGTGCTTCCAGGCCCTGTTTGTGCCAGCGTTTGTGTGCACATATAGTTGTATGAACATAGATGGAGGGAATGGTCTTGGTTGTCATCTCCCACTCAACGAGATGGACGGTTTGGATCGTGCATATGTGGACATGGGTGGTGGGGTCCATACGTCCCAAAACAGATGGTATGGATGTAATATGTACGTCATAAACGGGCCACTCTCATCATCAACATCACCAAAAGAAAAGGAGAAAGAGACAGAGGGAGAGAAAGAAGAATGGTGAGATAGAGGGACCCTACCACTATGCCTATTGCACTCCTCCTTGGTCCCTTGGACTCCTATGCTCCTTGCCTTCAATTTTAATAGAAGTAGATGATGAATGAATGGTTGAGATGGGAGTTGAGAGGGTAGGAAAATTGGTCACACTTGGATTGCTTGGACGTTGAAATTTTTGTTGCTTGGGAGAGTGTTTGAGAAATGAGGGAGAGAGAGAAGTGATGGATTGATATGGGATGGGTGGGATGGGTGTTGTAAGGAAGGGGATGGAGAGGTATGGGTTGGGTTGAAATTTGGGTGAAAAAGGGATGGGTGGAGAGAGAGAGAGTTGACTTTGGGAAAGGAAAAGAGATGAGTTGCTTGTACTTGAGGTTATAGTGTACTTGATTGAGATTCTCTCAAAATTCACAACGCGCGACGTTTCTTCGGAATGAATGTGAGCCCACATCTCCTAGCCTGGGAATCAGATGGGTGCGCGAGTCGCGATGTTGGAATCATGACGACGCCGCGGTCGCTAGGGTAAAAGTTTCAAGTCGAGTCGATTCTGATATACAGGACTTGGCTTAGGATTGCACGCAAACGTCGGATATGGGTCGAGGGTTATCGAAATGCGACCGGAAGGACCGCGAAAGCCTACAGAACGGTACAGACTATGATATGGGCCTTATAATGAAAGTTTCATTTTCTTCCATATAAATTTTCTCAAATCTAGTAGTGAGGAGTTGAACTTTTGATTTCTTGACTATAGTAGTTCTTTCATGTGTTATTTCAAGAAAATCCTAGGCTTGTTTAGCTGTGTTGCTTGAAATAATTCTTTTGAATTCATCAGGCGATAGAGTGCAAGTTATGGCATCTCAGGCCTTAGCATTAGCACTCCTTTCACTTTTCTGATTTTCAGTCCATAAGTAGAATGCAATTTCTCTCATGGACTTGGTTTCATCTTCGACTACTACCTCAGTCATAGGAAGTTTCCATTTGGTTACAGTGGCTTGCCACACGCTTTCATCTAAGGATTTTAGAAAAATCCTCATTCTGGTTTTCCAGTATACATAGTTAGAGCAATCAAAAGGTGGTGGCCTGATAATAGACAAGCTATCGAAATTTGATATTATAAAAGTTATAGATCTTTTAACTTAAGAAAATTAATAAAAAAAATGAGCAACTTAGCTTTGATATCACTTGAAAATATAAGCTTAAGAAGTCCTAAAGGGGGGGTGAATAGAACTATGCCAAATAAAAAAATTACAGTACTGAAATATTAAATAAATCAGAAATCTCAATCGCACTAGTATTGAAAATTTGATTCAAACTAATTCATAGGACAACCTACACCCAAACCAAGTTTAGGTAAGACAACCTTATTTCATGACCTTTTGTAAGAATCAAGATCTCAAACCAATCAAGAGAAAATAAAGCTATCTTTTACAAACATTTAACATTTTTGCATAAATGAAATTACAAACATTCTCCACAGATGTAAAAAGAAAACATTCACCACAACACCAAGAGTTATATCCGTTAAGTGTGTATAACAACTGTTCTCAAATAGCCACACCTACTCCACTCCCAATAATCACTATCTACGTGATATTGGCTTTCACTATAAATAAGATTTTCTCAGCGTCACCTTAAAACTTGATACAGTTGTGATTTTAAAGGGCTATCTGTAACACCCTGAACTTTTCAGTACTTGGGTGCTACTATAAAAATCTAAATCAGCTTGCATGTGTGTGCGATCACACATGACTCACCTTATACATCATCATCCAATGCTTCTTAATCTATCTCGCGCACCGATCCGATTCCCAGGCTAGGAGATATGGGCTCACGTTCATTCCGAAGAAACGTCGCGCGTTGCGAATTCTGAAAGAATCTCTATAACATGTCCCATCAATCAATCAAGTACATTATAACCTCAAGTACAAGCAACCCATCCCTTTTCCTTTTCCAAAGTCAACTTTCTCTCTCTCCACCCATCCCTTTTTCACCCAATTTCAACCCAACCCATACCTCTCCATCCCCTTCCTTACGACACCCATTCCACCCATCCCATATCAATCCATCACTTCTCTCTCTCCCTCATTTCTCAAACACTCTCCCAAGCAACAAAAATTTCAACGTCCAAGCAATCCAAGTGTGACCCATTTTTCTACCCTCTCAACTCCCATCTCAACCATTCATTCATCATCTACCTCTATTAAAATTGAAGGCAAGGAGCATAGGAATCCAAGGGACCAAGGAGGAGTGCAATAGGCGGGTGATCCACCGTCGATTTCAATTTTAGGGCCCACTTGTCGTGGGACCCACATTGATGCATGTAATGTAGAGAGGGGCCCATAGTGGCAGGGTCCCTCTATCTCACCGTTCTTGTTTCTCTCCCTCTGTCTCTTTCTCCTTTTCTTTTGGTGATGTTGATGATAAGAGTGACCCGCTTATGACGCACATATTATATCCATACCATCTGTTTTGGGATGTATGGACTCCACCGTGATGAATGGATTAGATCCACACTGTCCATCTGAGTACCATGTATAAGTGGGGCCACCTTTATATATATGTGGTTGGTGGGCCACGAGTACATGGACCCCACCATGATGAAGGCATTACATCCATACCTTGGATGTCCAGCAGTCTCAGCTATTGGACTGTGTAAGGGAAAGCACTCTAGCAGCTATATATATATATATATATATATATATATATATATATATATATATATATATATAAAGAAAGTATGATATATTAATATATAAATATATATTATACATTATATATATATGAGAGGTGGGCCACACATGTGAGACCCACCATGATTTATGCTTAAGATCAGCATTGTCCAGAGCATCCAAGGGTTTGGACGGTCGCTTTTTTTATATAGTATATTATATTATATTATATTATATTATATTATATTATATAAATATAATATAATATTATATATATGCATATACACCTTAAGGTATATGGTGGTGGGCCCTACGTGGGACCCACCTGTACTTAAACTGTCAGCAGTAGCTGACGCTGCACCTTACGTAACTAAGAAGCTGTTGAGTATACGTCAACTGCAGTGGGGCCCATTTGCTGTGGGACCCACCATGATGAGTGGTTGCATTTGCACCATTCAGTTGCTGGACAGTGTAGCAAGAGTAACGTTTAGACCGTCCATCCATTGGAGCGGGCCCACCATGATGCGTGTGTTGTATCCGTACCGTTCATCCATTTGACGTGCCATGCACGGTCCCACCATGATGCGTGTGTCGTATCCCTACCATCCATCCAATTTTGGGGGGCCACATGTGATGTATGAGTCTTATGGGCCACCTTTTGATGCATGTATTCTATATTCAGCTGTCCATCAAATTGGACGTGGGCCCACCATGCCGCATGTGTTTTATCCAAACCGTCCATACATTTGGTGAGCTTCTCCTTGAGCCTAAGACTAAAAATAAGACAGATCTATATCAAGTGGACCACACTGCAAAAAACAGTGGGATGGACGTCCACCATTGAAACCCCTTAAGTTACAGGAATTTTGGACCAATATGACATTTGTTTTTCCTCCATATTTAGGCCTTTATGACCTTATAAACAGGCTGGATGGGAAATAATACTATACGGTGGCCCATTGGAATTTAACTGTGGAAATCATCATCACCATTGTCATTTATGGTATGGTCCAGATGATCCTTTGGATATGATTCATTTTTTATGCACTATATTGATCCCTAGCAATGGATGCATGGTGTATTGGACTCGACCCATTTGATTCGGCCTATTTGACTCGTCCATTTGACTCGGCTTATTCGACTCGGCCTATTTGACTCGGCCATTTAACTCGACCCATTCGACTCAGCTTATTCGACTTGGCCTATTCGATTTGGACATTTGACTCGGCCTATTCGACTCGGCCATTTGACTTGGCCTATTCAACTCAGTCATTTGACTCAGCCTATTCGACTTGGCCCATTCGACTTGGCCTATTTAGCTCGGCCCATTTGAATCTGCTCATTTGATTTGGCCGATTTGATCTGGCCCATTAATTTGGCCATTTGAATCAGCCCATTTAAATCAACCCATTTGATCTGGCCCATTAATTCGGCCCATTTGATCCGGCCTATTTGATTCGTCCCATTTGATTCGGCCCATTGATTTGGCCCATCTGAATCAGCCCATTTTGATTTGGCCCATTTGATTGGCTCATTTTATCCAGCCCATGTGATTCGGCCCATTTGATTTATTTGAGGCCTAATGAGACATATGTGAGGCCATTGTGTGGGACGACTGTGATGTATTCAAGGTCCGTGGGCGAGGCCCAATGTGATGTATTCGAGGCCCATGGGCAAGGCCCAATGTGATGTATTCGAGGCCCATGTGATATGACCCACTTGATGTATATATGGCCCTTATGTGAAGCCACGAGCTCATTATATATTTTGACTTTATAGGTAGGCCACTCCTTGGGAGCAATGTTGGTTAGATGTCCACATTGATGGGTAATGATGGTTGGATGTCCACATTCTGACCTTCCCTTAAGCCTTGTTAGGCCCATTCTCATAATTCTCTTGTGGGTTAACTCAGATAAGTGGGCCTCATTCGCTATAAACGGATGGTCTCGCGCTATCGAATTTGATATAACCATGGCTGAAGGCCAATCTTTATATTAATGTTGATCGATTATTCATTTAGGGATCTCGCCTTGTTTATATGCTGATTATCAGTGCCGATTATCAATGTTGATTGTTAGTGTTGATTGTCGATGCTGATCATCGATTCTAATTGTCGAGGCCAATTTCAATTGTCGAGGCCATTTTTGATTATCAAGGTCAATTCTGATTGTCGAGGCCAATTGTTGAGACCGATTTCGATTACTGAGGCCGATTGTCGAGACCCATGTGATATATAAGCAACCCGTGTTTGAGGCCCATTATGATATATATGTGGCCCGTGTTTGAGGCCCAATGTGATGTATATGCGACTCGTATTTGAGGCCCATTGGGATGTGTATTCAGCCATATTTAAGGCCTAATGTGATGAATATGAGGTCTATGAGGCCCATTGTGATGCATTTAAGGGCCAGGCGATGAAGCCCATTGTGATGCATTTGAGGGTCAGGTGATGAAGCCCATTGTGATGCATTTGAGGGTCAGGTGATGAAGCCCATTGTGATGTATATTAGGCTCATATGAGAGGTCCATCGTGATGTGTATTAAGCTCTTAAGTAAGACATATGGTGTTGTATATTAGGCCTTTGTGCGAGGCCATGGGTCCACTATATGTTAGGCTCTATGAGGGTCATTCCTTGGGGACAATATTAGTTAAATGTCCACATTATCGAGGCCGATTGTTGATACCAATTATTAATACCGATTATGAGTATGTGACAACATAACATCATGATACATGCCCATACGCATCATCTGCATGTTTGTTATGAGATATGGTTAACCATTGCATATGTCATTGGGCAGGTTATTATGAGACTCCCTGAAAGGTAGAGGTTATCTCACATAAGCGCATGGTATGCGCAGGATTGATGCATAATTGGATTGTATGACTTATGCATCTTGCATTGTGTGTTGTGACTACTTTACGCCCTAGCGATATCAGGGTCATAATCTCCACAGGCATATCGTGGATGGGCAGATGCGACACTGAAAATGTTTGGTTCTAGCATACGGGCACCATAGATGTCCCCGGGTGAATATCCATTAACCTTTGTGGTCAGGATATGCCCCAACGTCGAGAGCGAGTGGATATATATATGAGCGCATGAGGGCCGAATACCAGGAGGCCGTGTCTTCCACTATGTCGTGGTCAGTTGAGAGGGAGTGTGGCCTTACCTTTTCGAGAGTAGGGGCATTGCTAGGCTGAGTTTGACCAGCTCGTGAATGGGTCTGCTATCGACGTACCGGGTAAATATTGGCTGACTATTGGCCAAGCGGATGGTGAGGTCTCTTCCATTTGTATGGTCACACGTTAGTGGGCGGTGATTTGCATGTAGTGTACTAAACCCCGGTGATGATCCCAGAGAGAAACCGTACTGATATGTGGACTCATCGAGTAAAAGTTGCATATTCATTTATTTATTCATACACTATCCATTCAGGTTGGTGGTGAGCAACTAATTATTGTGTATCTTCGTAATGGTAAGGATTTTGGTTGAGCGCGTGACTAACCTGAGATCAGGAGTTTACCACGTTAAGTCTGACTATCCAAATTTAGGTATGAGACTAGTTTGGATAGAAGTCCCTTATGGTGGACCCCGTAGCCTGCAATATTACATACTATCATCTTGACTTCACACTTCAGCTTAGTCATTTCATTCGCATCGCATATTGTATTGCATCCTCAACACAGTATTTGGTTTACTATCTCCACATTGCATAGCTGATCTACATTGCTTCCTCAGTATATGATGTTGGTTTATTATATTTTTTCATCGCATAGCCTAGATAAGGCTGATGGTATTTATGGGCCTATCAACATGTTCTCGTATTACTCTGATATCGTATGATTTATGATCTTACCAGTATTTCTGATATTGTATGATTATGGGTTTATCAGTATTTTCGCTTACTCTGATTATTCTGATATTGCTTACTTAACACTTACCTTGTGCACACACTTTCACCGCCCACTAAGATTTCTATAAGCTTATGCACGATAGATTCATGCCGGTAGCGTTAGGTTGCAGCAGCGTTGAGCTTGAAGCATGCAGCGGACCTCTGGAGCTTTGATTTTGTCATATATATTTACCTTTCAGCACTGTATTCGAATGTTTATATTAGTGGATATGTGATGATAATGTTGCCTTTGTGATTTGGGTAAACTTATGGTTATGCTTATTATGAGTTAAATGTAAGTTAAAAAATTCTCCTTACAGGATCCTAGTATCGAAATCTGCCGTATAAACACTAGGAGCCGAGAATGGGGTACTACAGAGGCTGTCGGGACTAGATTCGGCGATCGAAAATTTCGTGATCCCAGTTTTCGAGTTTGAGGCGTGACATTCATGGACTTATCTACGAAACTAAATGATATAGTAAATTTCATGTGGAGTCTAGGAAATGGAGTCACAAAAAGCAAGGTCTGTGCAAAAGTACTGCGATCTCTTCCTAATAGTTCAACTCTAAGGTCTACTGTCATTCAGAAATTAAGAGATACTGATAATATGAAGGTTAAGGAGTTAGTTGGCTCTCTCCAAACATATGAGTTAAATTTTAAAGCTCTTAAAGGTAAGTTTATTGCTCTTAAATCTTCTACATCCATTTTAAAAGAAAATCATGTTAATTCTGATTTTGAATATACAAAAGATGATATGAGATTGCTAGCTAAGAAATTTTATAGAATTAAAATTTTTTTTTTTAAAAAAAGATCAGATTTAAAAAAACCATCTGATAATAGAAAAAGGAAATATAAGTCTTGGAAAACTGAAACTAAGGATAGTCAATGTTTCAACTATCATGAATATGGGCACTTGGTGAATAAATGTCTTCAAAAAGATAAATCAAAGAGAAAGGGCATGAAGTTACATGAGATGAATCGTCTGGCTCTGAAAGTTCTTCAGAGTTTGATGAATCAGAACAAGAAAATATTAATGCAAATGATGTAAAAGCCCTTATGACTATAGCCAGAGTCACCTCCTCAAATGGTTGTAACATATATAATTATGAAAATCTCAAGAGTGATCTTGAAAATGAAAATGAGGAAGATCTTCGAGACTCTTATAATGCCTTATACATGGAAAGTTGTAAAATTGCTGTCAAACTAAAAATTCAAAGAGAGAAATATGTTAAATTAAAAGAAAAACTTGAAAACAATATTTTAGAAAAATCTCGTCTTTCGAATTATTTTGAAAAAATAAATCTAAACTTAAATTTCAAAACCTCATAATTACAAAAACTTAGAACTGAAAATGAGAAACTAAAACTCGAAGTTTCCTCCCTTTTGAGTTATAAGGATACTTGGAAATATGCTCACGAAGACCCAAAACTGAAAAAATTGTTAACCTCATTTAGAAAATGTGATGACAAATCGGATTTGCGTTATATAAAAAATAATTCTCTGAAAATTAATAATTCATCTCCTGCATTTGTAAAAGGAGAATCCTCAAACTCTAAAGGTAAGAATTTGAGAGATTTTGGTTGAAATGATTGCAAAAACTCAAAACCCTTTCGAGTTTCCAAAATTAACTCTAATGTCATCAGCTATAGAAAACAAAGATATAATAAATCACCTTTAGCTGAAAAAAGAGTGTATTTACTCAAAGAGCTTCTACAATCCAACTAAGATAAAATCAAAGTTAATAAAAAGTGAAAAAAATTTTAACTCCCAAAAACAGATAAAATCCAATCGAACTCTTAAACCTATAACCATATTGAAATGGGTTCCAAAGATGACATGTCTTGTTGTCCACACAACCTTCAAAGCCACTAGCATTCAAAATGGTACCTAGATAGTGGATGTTCAAGACATATGACATGTGACAAAGCAATATTCACCAACTTCAAAAAGGTAAACGACAGCTCAGTTATTTTCGGAGATGGAAGCAACTGCAAAATCATAGGCCAAGGTACTATTCAACTCTCCAATCTTCCTCCCTTTGAGAATGTATTGTCTGTTAAAGGTCTAAAACATAACCTCTTAAGTATATCTCAAATATGCGATAACAAACATAGCGTAAGATTTTTAAATCACGGATACGAGATTACAAATAAGAAAGGTGGTGTGATATTAAACGGTCGTAGGACCTTTAAAAATTATTACATTATTGATAACTCATGCTCTTCTAACTATTCATGTTACATGGTCCAGATAGATAAAATAGAATTATGGCATAAACGTCTTGGACATGTTAATTTTAGAGACCTTTATAAATTGAGCAAGAAATATTACATTTATGGCTTACCCAAATTAAAAAAAGGTAAAAAAATTTATGGCGCATGTCATATTGGCAAATAAATTAGGAGTAGTCACAAGAAAGTGAACTCCTTATGCAAGTCCAAACTGACGAAATAGAATTATTGCATAAACGTCTTGGACATGTTAACTTTAGAGACATTTGTAAATTGAGCAAGAAAGACCACATTCATGGCTTACCCAAATTAAAAAAAGTAAAAAAAATTTGTGGCGCATGTCAGATTGGGAAACAAATTAGGAATAGTCACAAGAAAGTGAACTCCTTAGCCACAACCAAACCTCTTGAACTACTCCATATGGACTTGGCGGGACCAACCAGAATGAAGAGTAGAGGTGGAAAGAAGTATTTTTTAGTTATTGTTGATGATTTTACCAAATATACTTTGGTAGCCTTCTTAAGAGAGAAATCAGATACTCTCGATGGAATCATAAAAAATTCTAAAATGAATTATGACTGAAAAAAAAGTATCTGTGATCTAAATTAGAAGTGATCATAATACTGAGTTTGAAAATAACAATTTTGAGAAGTACTGTACTGGCCATGGTATATCACATGAGTTCTCTACTCATAAGACACCTCAACAGAATAGAGTTGTTGAAAGAAAGAACAAAGTATTACAGGAAATGGCCAATGTAATGTTAAATAGCATGAGCTTACCAAAAAAATCATGGGCTGAAGTTGTTAATATTGCTTACTGCATTATAAATCATGTGTATGTTAGAAAAGTTAAAGATAAAACAACAAATGAATTATGGTTTAATAAGAAGCCTACTGTCAAATACTTTCAGACTTTCGGAAGTAAATATTTCATTTTATATAACCAAAAAATTTTAGAAAAGTTCGAAACCAAGAGTGATGAAGGAATATTTTTGGGTAATGCTCTAAATAGTCGAGCATATCGTGTTCTTAACAAAAGAACAGGGGTGATTCAGGAATCTATTAATGTAGTAATTGATGACACCTGATCGCATCCACACCAAGTCAAAATGATGATAAAGTCAACATTATAAATAAACCTGACTCTTCATCTAAATCAGATAATACAAAATTAAGATTAGTCAAAGACCATCTGACTAATCAGATATTGGGTAACCCTCATACTAGTGTTCAGACAAGAAGACAGTTAAAAAATATCTGTAATTATGTCTATTTTAGTTCTCAAATTGAACCAACAAATGTAAAAGAAGCACTTGCTGATGAAAGTTGGATATTAGATATGTAGGAAAAGTTAAATCAATTCATTAAAAATGATGTTTGGTACTTGGTTCTTAAACCTTTTGATAAACATATGATCGGAACCAAATGGATTTTAAGAACAAATATAATGAAATAGGGAATATCATTAGAAACAAGGCACGTTTGGTTGTATCAGGTTATACTAAGATAAAATGAATTAACTATGATGAAACCTTTAAACCAGTTACGCGCCTTGAACCATTAGATTATTCATTTCAATTGCTTGCTATAAGAAATTCAAAATATATCAAATGTATGTCAAAAGTATATTTGTAAACGGTGATCTACATAAAGAAGTATATGTTGAATGACCTAAACCCTAAACTTTCTGATCATGTTTACTGTCTTTAAAAAAAATACTTTATGATTTGAAATAAGCTCCCATGGCATGATACGAAAAGTTGACTAAATTCTTACTTAGTCACGACTTTATCATGGGAATTGTTGATAAAACGTTATTTGTCAAGAAATATAATTAACATATATTGATAGTACAAATCTATGTTGATAAATTATTTACGGATTTACATCACTAACTTGTCCATTGAGTTTGCAGATCTAATGAAATTCAAGTTTGAAATGAGTATGGTTGGAGAACTAAATTACTTTCTTGGATTACAAGTAAAACAATAGGAAGATGGTATATTCATCTCACAAACCAAGTACGCTTTAAATCTTGTAAAGAAATTTGGGTTTGAGAATAGAAAAAAGTTTGATACTCCTATGAGTACAACTCTTAAACTTTATAAAGATGAATCAGGTAAAAGTATATACTCTCGTTTATATCGGGGTATGATTGGTAGTCTTCTATATTTAACTATTAGTAGACCTGATATTGCTTTTAGTGTCAGAATATGTGCTAGATATCAATCCGATCCTAACAAATCACATTTAATCGCTGTTAAATAGATAATCAAATATATCGCAAGTATTACTAACTTGGGTTTATGGTATCCGCATGATACAATTGTACAACTTGCTAGATATACCGATGCAGATTGGGTAGGAAACATCGATGATAAAAAAATTATCAGTGGTGGATGTTTCTACGTAAAGAATTGTTTAGTTTTCTGCCTCAGTAAGAAATAAAATTTTGTATCGTTCTCAATAGCTGAATCCGAATGTATCACAGCAGGTAATGCTAACACCTAGTTGATCTGGATGAAAATGATGTTAACTAACTATGAGATTGTGCATGATACAATGATATTATATTGTGATAACTTAAGCGCAATTAATATTTCAAATAATCTTATTTAACATTCTCGTATGAAACATATCGACATTCGATATCATTATATTCGAAATTAGTTGAGGACAAGAGTATTTCATTATAATATATTCAGACTAAAAAGTAGCTTGCAGATATAATGACCAAACCGTTCAACATGAATAGATATTCCAAATTAAAGCATGATATTGGGTTGTCTACTTTTAATTAATTAATCTTGTTGTTAATATATTTTTAAAAATGTTTAAATGCATAACATGTAAAAAGATTTAAAATTTAAAATATATATTTTTTTCAAATTTGTGGCCTGCTCAATGGTCGAGTACATCCTCGACCAATCGATCTTCGATGAGTCGAGGAGCACGGATTTTGCACAATAAATGGAAAAAAAAATAACATTTCTATTTCATTTTCCACATTCTTTTTCGATTAGCCGGTGCTTCTCTCAATGAACTCATCTCTAAATCTTAGTTGTAAGTGGCCTATTTCCATTTTCCTTTTAGATTTGGATTGCTCTTTGATAGTTTATATTCTATTTGTGATTTATAACATTTCTTTAGTAGGTTTTGAACCAAAATCTTATATAGACTCAACTTATCTATCTTTTTTAATCTTCTCTTTTACAATATCTAAATGAAGCATTGTACTAAGAGGAAGGCTACTTGTAAGGACCCTAGCGGTTCCTCCTCTAGGTAAACTCCCATTAGGATGAGAACCCTAAGATCTCCCGAAGAAAATTCGGAGCATGTTAGGGATTTTCGTACTAGAGAAATTATTAGTGAAATGACTGTAAATGTAGACCACACATCATATCAACTTTTTTAATAGCTTTGTTTGTTTTAATCTTATTCTTTGAATCTTATTTTATAAGTAGAGTGAATACTCTTTTTTGAGATTTTAAGAAATTCAGACAAGTAACATTTGATTTGAATCTATTTAAAATCAATTTAGAATCTTGAACCCCTGTGTATATGACTGAACATTGAACAATATACTATATGAGAAGCGGTTTTACGGCTACATTGACTAATACATATTCAATGGAGAAAATAAGTATACTTTGCTTTTATAGTTTGGTTTTATTGATATAGCTAAAAAATCTCATTTATGAGTTTTATTGAGATAGCCAAAAAATCTCATTTGCTGTTTTTTCTAAGATATTCAGGAAATTCTTAGAGATATATATATATTTTTTTTTATAGCCCTTTAATATCACAACTGTATCAGGTTTGAAGGTGCCCTGAGAAAACCTTACTTATAATGAAAGCCAATATCATGTGGACAATGATTATTGGGAGTGGATTAGGTATGACTGTTTGAGAACAATTGTTGTACACACCGAATGCTATAACGCTTGGTGTTGTGGTAGATGTCTACTTTTTGTATTTGTGGAGAATGTTTGTAATTTCATATATGTAAAAGTGGTGGATGTTTGTAATATATAACTTTATTTTTTCTTACTTTGTTTGAGATCTTGATTCTTATAAATATTCGTGAAATAAGGTTGTCCCACTTAAACTTAGTTTGGGTATAAGTTGTCTTACAAATTAGTTTGAATCAATTTTTTAATACTAGTGCGATTGAAATTGCTAATTTATTTAATATTTCTGCATTGTAATTTTTTTTATTTGTCATAGTCCTATTCACCCTCCCTTTAAGACTTCTTAAGCTCGCCTTTTCACTTGTCAACTTTTAAAGGTTAATATTTTATTATGCTTTCATCATTATGAGTGCTTATTTAAAACTTTTATGACACGATCAAACTCAATGAATTTACACCCAAGTACATCAAGTGCCATCAAAGAAATTGAATTGTTCTTTAAGTTATAAATATGTCTCACATTCATCAAGATATGTTTTACCTCGTGAAACATCTTGATGCACGCCAATCCGATACCAATCACCTTACAGCCATAAGTCATTGCCCATACACACTTGACCACAATCATATTCATCGTAACTGATGAACCAATCTCAGTGTGAGGTCATGTGGTATAAAGCCATCGAATCCAAAATCCAATCGTTATTGAGATAATTGGATTTAGATGCGATTAAAAGGTCACAAGCACCCACCTCCTAATTGGATTCCACTGTTGGTTTCTTTCAATGCATTATCTAATTATTCTCCCTATTGGACTTTATGATTTTGACAATTATTACTCATATGTCTTGTCATACCACAATTTCAACACTTCATCCTACCTTCACCATTTGATTTGGATCTCGATCGCGAGCTACCTTTATTGCAATCAGAATTTCTTCCCCCTATGAACAAACGCATTCATAGAATAACCTTTGCCATCCTTATTCTTTATTAACTGCTTCACATTAATGGCTGAGATAATAGTTTCAATATCAATGGTCTCTTAACCTTCGCTCCGATGTCTACAAAATTCTCATAAGACTTTGGAATAGAGCTCAGTGGAATTAAAGCTGGATCTTCCTATTCGATTTTCACTCATATATTTATCAAATTGTAAAGCAACTGATTGAAGTGCTGATGTGTTCATCAATATTCGCCCATTATACCATCTTCAGATTATGAAATTGTTTATTCATATACATATGATTTTCAATAGATCTCATCATGTACAAAACTGTCTAACTTCGTCCAAAGTCATGCGATAGTCTTTTGATCGATGACATTATAAAGGGCGTTATTTGCCAATCATACTTATATCATGGTAGTCGCTCTCATCTAGTACTTTTCACTTTTCATCGCTCATAGTCGCATGATGCTTCACTTTATTAAGGAGAGAATGTTGCAATTCTTACTGAACTGGATGACCCATCATCTTCATATTATATAGTTTAAAACTGTTTTTCTTTCTTCACTTCCTTGTTTCATACTTTACGTTTGTTCTCTTTAACGACATGTTTCAAATTCAAACTCGAAACCTAACGTTGGCTCTAATGCCACTTGTCGAGGAACCGTGGAAAAAAACTTCAAATTTAAATTAAACAAAAGAAATATATAAACGCCATTCTAGTTTTTTGAGCCCCTCCATACCGACAAAGGGGGTTCAATAACACTGTTTCAAGCCTCTTGGTCTACTTGAGTTTTGGACTTCATTGTATTCTAGTATGATAATTAAAATCAGCTAAAAAAAGTTGATAAACAGGTTGGATTCTCATAAACATCATGGTGGGCCACAGAACAATGGGTGCAATTCAACAGTGGATATTCAATACCAAATTTGTACGTCATGTGGCCCACTTGAGTGTTAATCTACATCTGTCATGCCCCAAAAAATCGATACTTGAGTACGGAGACTCTGATTCCGAGTTCCCGAGTGTTAACTTAGAAAAAATGTACGTGTGCGAGTCCCCATGTACCCGTGCAATCCGGTTAACGTTTACCCATGATCGACAATTAGAATAATTTTAAATCAGTGGCATCAAAAGTTAAGCAGAGATAACTAAATCCATAAATATATGACTAATATTCAAAATGTACATTTTCAACAGTGGTTTTCGCCTAAATAGAGACTATACAAGGTACAATAAACATTATGCGAAACAACTAATGAAGTCCACCCAGCTGGGGACTTAAAATATACAAATCCTTAAGATGTACAAAAAGAAGAGAGGCAAAGCGCTCTACCCAAGCCGACCCATTTGTCAACTGGAAGTATGGGGCACGAGTAGCATGGTCCATTATATCTTATCCAACGTGTTGGTCTTAATGGTACTTGCATCGATAATATTGTTTGGTTAGTGTTTTAAAATACCGTCCCAGGTAGGAGCAAGTAGCTAACTCAGTGGTTCTATTTTCTAAATTACACATGTTATCAACATGATCAAGCATAGGCAATAAAATCATTACGAAACAAACAATTTATGAGTTAATTATTTAAATGCATGGATGATATGATGATATGCGCAATGGTTGACCCGCAACAAAATTCAACAAGATTTAACATGATGAATACCTGGGAATACAACAATCATAAAATTTCCATATCAGTGTTATTGTTACCGATGATGTCGACATGTGCATAATGGTTGGCTCACAGCACAACCCAGTAATGTAATGATATGCATAATTAGCTAAGTAATTATTTCTGATTCAAAGAGCAAATTAGGATACCTCTATTTTATTAATAGTCGCTAAACGGATTCATGTATCATGTGGCAGCATGTAACAACCTCTCATTAATGTCACTTGATCCAATTTTTGGTTCATCACCCAAGAGTTTATACAACTCAATTGGGTTAATATTAGGACTTGTCGCCCAAGGACAATTACAATTAGGGTGAAGGTCGTCACCCAAACTCCAAATGTGGAGAATGCACGCCGCCCAAACCATTAACAACATGGTAGGATCGTGGCATTCATCGGTGCTCGGTAGTCACTAGTGAGAGGTTCGTCACCCGATGTTTTACCAACATGGCAGGCTAGTCACCCAATGTTTTGCCTATGTGGCAGACACGTCACCCCAATGTAGACCGACAACTCGGATACGATATCCTATGCCACCATGCTTGACTCATGAGTTTTTGCGGGATTGTAACACAATAACGCTTTATAAATGGACTTGATTCAATGGTAATAGTGGTATCATATATTTCTTTGAATGTTATACAACCATCAAACATAAGAATGATCGGGCCATGCATTGGACTGATATGATCGACAATGGAGGATCCTGAGTAAAATCGACATTGGGTGCGAAACATCTCGTGTAGGTCTCACTACCACCGGTTGTTCATGTTTAACCTCTGTCGATCATATAAGTCGAAGATAGCTAACCCAAAGTGAGCCATCCACTTAACATCTTGCATGGCTCGATCCATACGACTGCAAATCAGATTATCAAATACAAGAACATAATCACGAAACAACTTAATACCACAATAGGGTGCATCAATTGAACATATGTACAAATTTGTACAAATTAATATAATTTAATATATATAAATACAATTTAACGTATATCAACATTACTTATCAATTTACATACAAAAGTGCCAATCATAGGAGTTTCATCTTATTTAAGCATTTAATCAAACACAAATAGCATATAGCATTTTAAAATCAACCACAAATAGCATATAACATCTTATAATCAACCAAAAATTATTATCTAATCCAATCAAGGGTTGGTAAAATGAAATTTATAAGAATGGTCATCACCTTAAGAGACATTATGCCATCTCATCGCATCGGGGTTAGGGTTTTAGAGAAAATGATCGATTCCTATTAAAACATTAAGATTATTGTGAGATTCATGAAATTGAACATAAGAAGACTTATTTTGGAAAGTGAAATCCAAATCTTACCGCCGATTGTCGATGTAAGGAATTTAATGAAGAATCCAAGAGTGCCCAAGGCCTTGATTGAAGGGGAGAAGGTGTACAACCCCCCGCCTACAATATATTTTTCCCTCTCTCTCTCTTATCTTTCTTCTTTTTCTCTTATCTTTTTCTCATTCTTTCCCAATCTTATGGCACAAATTTCTATGGGCAGAGGGGGTGCCCAAATGAGGACCTTATATAGTGTCATGAGTGGTACAAATGGTCATAAAGACTGTATTTAATATTATAAACATATGGGAGGTTGTTTATAGCTTTTAAGACATATATGGAGGTGTATGAGATATATGGCCTTAGCGATAATCTATGCATATATACGATCGGCTCGTCATTTGGATGCGTCGATTGAATAATATGATTAAAAATCAGTTTGACAATCATCGATCCTCGAATGGAGTCATCACTCTAGAAATAAGTGCATGGTATTAACTTAGGTTGTTACCTAAATTTGGTCATGATATAACAGTGTAAAAGTCATAACTTTGGCAATGACCGGATATAGATAATTAACTTAAGTTCTTGATTAGTTTTAAGAATATTCACACATCTCGTGTATTAACCTTGTGAGCCCAAGTTTAGCGATTTGAGACGTGACCTTAGTTTGATATCCCGCGATGGACGTCAAGTCCGCTACAACGAATGTCTTTCTATAGTTTCGGGTTTAGTGGCCCACAAACGAGCAATTTATAGTTTATTCAGATAATTAGGGTATTTTTGGAATGAATTAGATAACGAGGTTTGTTGTGCGTGTTATCAAGGTTTGGATTAACTAAGTTCACAGTGTAGCTTATTCACAATTAACAAAAATGACAATTCGATCATAATCACCCTAAACCGTTGGTTCTTAGGCTAAAAGAGTAACTGAGTCGATTTGATTTCTTAACTAAGATTTGACCCCTGGTTGTCTTGACTTTAAGTAAGTCTTTATTTAGTTATGATTGTCTTGACTTTAAGTAAGTTTTTATTTAGTAATGATTGTCTTGACTTTAAGTAAGTCTTTATTTAGTTATGGTTGTTTTGATTAGTCAGTGATAGGTCGACCATATTTGAGCCCTAAATGACTAAATCATGATGCTAGTGATAAACAACTTACACTAGTGGCGTTGCATAATAGGTCGTAATTGTCTATAGGCTCAGACGGTTATTTTCACATCAACAAATATAGGAAGTCGCTACGAAAATCTCTCTCTAACTAATACTTCAAAGTTTTATAATTAAGAGGAATATCGAAGAGTTCCAGGCCCTCGCAAGCACAACTCTACAACGCGACACTGCCTATCTTAGCTAGTTAGCCTATGAGTAGTGTAATCCAATTCATCTATGCTATTGCGTTAGACCAACTTTAACTCACGAGTAGTGTAATCCAGTTTGTCTTTGCTACTATGTCTCAAGTCATTGAACTAATGAAGACCATTGTTCCATGGTTTCATTATCTATGCCACAAACATTGGATTGCCAAAGATTATCTCTCTTTTATAAGTTTTTTATTTTCATTAAGGGCTTGTTTGGAGCTTGTAAATGGAGGTAGATGCGGGAAATGAAATTGGTGGTAAATGAATTGGGAGTAAATGACATACTTAATCATGTTTTAACGAGTAAATGAAATATAGTTGAAATCCAAATATTATGTTTGGATGGTAGTAAATGGGTTGAATTGTAATGTATTGGAACTTTATAATATATTTACAAGAACATATGCGATATCCCAAATCAATTTTAATATTTCAAATATGTGTATATATGTGATATTTAACAGAATGATTATAATAGGCCCATTGAAATATATATGTTGGCAAAAAATAAGGAAGTTTTGAATTCAGGCGGCCCACAAATGTAAAGATTACAGACAAGTAACTTGCAAAGATATTTTAAGTGTCCATTTATAAGGCTAACCTTTGGACGGTTTGGATCATTTTATTGGTGCGATTTTTGTAATGCAGTTGATAATTAGATTGTTTCAAAGTATCATCAATGTGTCATGTATGCGGTGGACATGTGCATAGAGGTGCCATTGTTTACTCATGTGACTCTCCGAGAGCAGCACCATTGTTTACTAGTGCGACTCTATAAGAGAGCTCACAAAGGCACTTTATCTCATTTATTTCCAAAATCCCTTTAAAAGTGAGGTTTTCATTTATATGATCATTTACTCTCATCTCATTTTATTTTTATAAATTTACTCATTTATAAAGACACCTTAAATGCCATTTACCTCTATTTATTCTTAATTCTTCTTATTTACCTCCATTTGCTCTCATCTAAACAACCCCTAATGCAATTTTCATTCATTATATTCTCACATTGTTTTAGTCAATCAACTTTTGTTATCATGGTGAGAGGGTATGGGAGTTCGATCGATCAAACCCCTAGCTCAATCGATTGAGAATCTCCATTTTTGTACATCTTGCTCTCTGGACATTTTTGAGCATGTTCGATTGATGGAAATATGATGGCTTGATCAATCGAAGATTACTCGAAAAAATGTCAATTGATTAATGCTTATATCGACGACGTGTGTAATTTTGCGCAATTTCATGAATTTTGTTCTTATTCTTGTGTAACACTGTATATGGGTGTAATGCGAGATTAGGGTATTATAAAATAGCCAAAATGTCTTTAAAGGGCTTTTGAAGGGAGACTAGGATTTTTTGAAGGGTTTTGTAATGGTAAGTCGATTAATCTCTTATAACATCGTTTCATGGTGGATTTTGCTGTTACTTTCTGCCATGTTTTTTTCTAAGGATTGACCGTGTAAAATTCGTGTATTTTATGTGATGCTTGTTTGCATTTTTATCTCTTGTTTGATTCGAATTTGAAATTTGCTCCCCAGTTACCCCAACTTATATTGCATTTAATCTATTGGTCGGGTGAGCCTTGCTAGGGTGAAGAAATATTGTAACAAATAAGCATGATTATAAAAATTGGCATACATTACCATACATGTTTCCTTATAACGCGACCCACCTAATATATAAAATATGCAATGAAGACGAGAAGTAGCAATTGATGGACGGAGTGGATGTAAATCTACACGACATGGTAGGCTACAGAAAAGTTGGTTTGTTTCATTCCTCCACTTTATTCATGTGGACCGAGCATTCTGCAATAAAATGTTGCAGGCAGGAGAGAGATTATGTATTGCGTAAGCACACCAGCTTACTAAGTAAACTCTACGGGGCCTTCTGTGATGTTTGTGTCTCATCCATGCCCTCCATTTGTTTATCATGGTAGGATAATGACGGATATGGTCGAAACCTTCGTATGGCTTGCAATGATGTTTTATTTGTCATCCAACTAGTTTATCAGGTTGCACGGACATGGATAAAAGGAAAACACAAATATTAGCTTCATTTAAAAATTTTATGACAACAACTGGTGTTCAATTCCCATTATTTATTGTGGCCCAGTCTGCTTAAGCTTGGGACATGCTTCAATTATAGGTTATGTTATAAAATGAGCAAAAAGAACAAATGAATGGCATGAATAAAACACATACATCAGAGTAGGGCCATAGAGAGCACGGTGAGCATGCAATCCGTGTCTGCATGGAGATGGCCATGCACGACAATGCTATTCTCCCACGTCTCGTCCTAGGTTAAATGGCCCTAATGCAATTTGAGGCGTGGGCTGAAAAATCAGGCCAGTTCAATTGTAAGACAGGACACATTTGCATGAAAATGGGCAGTTGGAAGGAACTAGTCCATGGCCCACCCGATGAATAGCAACCTGATTGACACCTAAGGGAGTGAATTAGGTGGGCCCGGCCTTACCCAAGACCACGTGGTCCTTACCGTGGGGTCCAACTTGATATATGTATTCTATATCCATAGTCTCAATCTATTTTAAACAAAAAGCCTTTCGGTGGAAGTTCCTGCACTGGAAACCAGGAGAGGCCCACTGATATGTTTATGAGAAATCCACCTCGTTCATCCATTTTGTGAGTTCATTTGAAGATACGAGGGAAAAAAAGAACTTGATCCAATGCTTAAGTGGGCCCAAGACGTGAGAATTGAACGTCCACAGTTGAAATATTGGTAGGGCCACAAAAGTTTTGAATCATGCTAATATTTGTGTTTTAAGTTAATCTTAATAGGAATGAGGTTATGAACGATATATATGGCATGTAAACATCACTGTCGACCCAGTGAGGTTTCAACGGTGGGAATTTTCCTAAATAACTTTTCTTTTAGTATGGCCCACTTGAGTTTCGGATGTTGCTCACTTTTGGTTTCATATTTGAAAATGAGCTCATAAAATGGATGGACAAAGTGGATTCCTCAAAAACATCATGATTGGCCTCACCTCAGTTTCCAGCACAAGAACTTTCTGCTTTCACAGGAAATCCATAAATAGTGAAGGAGCTCAAAATTGAAGAAGATCCAAATCTCAAGTGGAGCATGTTGGAGGAAAATAGTGGTGATTAGACACCCTGTCATTAAAAACTTCTTAGGTCCGGTGTAATATTTCTGCAATGTTTATTTTTCATATAACCTATTTATAAGGCCGGGTAATCATAAATGAACGGGAAAAGCAATTATTAGCTTGGTCGAAAACTTTGGTTGTTCACCAATGGCTTATCACTATTGTTTCCTATGGTATGGTCCATCAAATAATTAGATATGCTTCATCTTGGAGCTCATGTTCGGGCGGTGGATACATGAAACATGCATCAAGGTACGCCCACGATAAGGGCGGTACACCATTGTGTGAGTCTGGCTACACTCACATGTCCCACTGGCACATAAGATGGTTTTACTACCGAGCATCTAAAAAATCTACTCTCCTGTACAGGGACATCCATCGGGGAAGTGGATTAGCTTGTGTACCACACACCAGCTATATAGCTGCTATAGGTATGTGCGTGCGATGATGAGCACTGATGTTCCTCCAACTCCAAGTTGTACGGACGGTTCAAAGGAGATTAAAGTTACATCGGCTTTACATTGATGTATTTATTATATCTACCTCGTTCAACCATTCGTAGAGATCATTTTAAAGCATTATTCAAAAAACAAACCATATCCAAAGATCATCTTGACCACACCATGAATAATTGGGAGATAGTGAAAACGGTTCAAAGGAGATTAAAGTTACATCGGCTTTACATTGATGTATTTATTATATCTACCTCGTTCAACCATTTGTAGAGATCATTTTAGAGCATTATTCAAAAAATAAACCATATCCAAAGATCATCTTGACCACACCATGAATAGCGGGGAGATAATGATTTTCACCGTTTAAAAATTCATAGTCTCGATATAAAATTTATTTTCCACCTAATCTATTCATAAGATCACAAAAACATGAATTAAGAGGAAAAACAAATTTCATATTGTTCCAAAACTGCCTACTTGATAGTTAGTTCTGTCTTTCTTTTCTTCTCAACCTTCAAGACGAGCTAGCCAAATGGATGGGCCATAACACATTATCTATGGCCAGACCCATGGAACTGGGTGACGTCAGCAGCTATATAGCTGGTGTGAGGTACACCAGCCAATCCGCTTCCATCCATCAGGAGTGGTCCACCACGGACATGCCCCTGCAAAAAAGCATAGCCGTACGCCATCAGGCGGGCTGCACGTGTATATTAAAAAGCAGTCCGATAGAGCAACGGCCAGCAGTACACATTCAAGAGACACGTTCGCGTATCCAATCAGCGGACCATCCTCCCACTTTGGATTGGAAACGGATTGGCTACTCTCCCTGCCACCAGCCAATGGCTGATGTTCGGTGGTCTGTGGGCCCCACCATAATGTATGTGCTTCATCCATGCCGTCTATTTATTTTTATAGATAATTTTATGATATTACACAAAAAATGAGGTCTATCCCAATCTCAAGTAGATCACGTTACAGAAAACAGTGTTGAATGAACGGTAACCATTAAAAACTTGTTGGGAGCCATACAAGTATTGGATCAAGCTGATCTTTGTTTTTTCCCTTCATCTGGGTCTTTATGACCTAAGCAACAGATTGGATTTTAGATAAACAGTAAAGTGGGCCTTAGGAGGATTTAAATGATGGATATCCAATCACTATTGTTTTCCAGTGGTGTGGTCCACCTGAGATTTATATCCCTCTTAATTTTAGCATGAATCCCTGAAATGATCTTTAAAAATGGGTTAACGGAATGAATGAAACACATACAACGTGGCTCACAGACTACCGAACACCAGCCACAGGGCTGGTGTCAGGGCGAGTAGCCAATCCGTTCCCCTTTGGATTTGGACACGGCATGCTCCCTGGATTTTTCACACGTGAAAGGCAGATATCTGGAATGCGTTGTGAGCTGGCACGTGCTGCAAATAAAACCCCCATTATACTTAAGGGTGTGTTTGATTTCGAAGAGCCCGGGTAAATAATTCGGCAATAGGTAATTGTTACCGTTTCATCCATTTGAAAATGCACAAACTTTTACACGGATAACCGATACAAATACTTATTTAAAATTTTTGAGCCTCAAGATAGCGCATATGATATAAATTCTATTCATATGTTTTATCACAATATTTTGAAGCATGAGCCCAAAAAAAGGATGATCCAACATTCAGATGGTCCACCCCAAAAGAAATAATAGCCTCACAAAGTTATTTACGGTAAATATTTGATTCTTGTTTTCATATGGTGTGGTCCACTTGAATTTTGGATATATCTCACTTTTTTGTTCATACTATAAATTTAAAATACATAATGGTTAAACAGTGTGGATAAGAGAAATTCATCACAGTGAACCATATATATTTTGAAATCTTTTTGATCCGTGTAAAAAACAGTAAGCAGTGAAATCAGGTGCCATGTAAATACACAGGGACGTCAATATTACTCTTTTTCATGGTATTTACCGATGCACTGGAAAATCAAACCGGCCCTAAAGTCGCCATACGGCACATATATGGTCGTCAGCCATTTCTGGGAAGAAAGAGCTCCCGGCAGCCGCGGCGCCCAAAACCCTACTTCTATCTCACTCAAGGTTCTTCTCACTTCTTCTTTCTCTATTCATTTGTTTTCTAGGGTTTTTAGGTTCTTCTCCCTCCCCTCTCCGTTTCATTTCTAGGGTTTATATCTCTCTCTCTCAACCTGCCTCTTTACATGCTTCTGAATTTCATTTGGTTTTCTTCTTCTGCAGTCGTTCAAAGAATCAGAACTCATTCGGCAGCATTAAATGGCTCCTCCTACGAAAGGTACGCAAGGCATTTATCTTTTATTTTCTCTCTCTCTCTCTCTCTCTCTCTCTCTCTCTCTCATACATTGCAACGCATTCTTCATGGTACCTTAGATCTGTAAGTGCGCGTTTGGTCGCACTGTTGAATTTGGTTGCAATTGGTAGTCCAAAGAAATCGAAATAACTGAATTCAAGTCGCAGCTTCATTCAAAGGCATTCATATCAATGGCCTGGTCTGTGAATTGCAACAACGTCAATTTGATCTTGTTAAGAACCTATAGCAATATTCCAAAATCCCCACTACTGATGGAACATGTCAAGCTAGGAATTAAATCACTGAGATTGTAAAAGACATTACGTCTATGGTGGTACTCATTGGTCTCTTTTCCATGTAGTCCTTTCCACCACGTGGTGGTATGGCAGCTTTCACTCCGAACCAGGTTGCCTTTTCCACAGGTTGCCCCTCCTGGACTCAAATACAGGACATAGGACTGTCAGCAGGTCGGGCTTAGGGTTTTCCAGGGTCTGGATTTTTAATTGCTCTGCCCTGGATGGGCTACTTATTATTATTATTATTATTATTTGCATTTGCCAGGCCCAGGTCCAGGCCATTGAGACCTAAATAATCATGCTGTTTGCTTTGATACCAAATCTTAAGAAACTAACTTATGCACCCAAAGCTTTAGTGCATGATGGAACGAATCAAGGTAGGTGAAACCATCGAGGATTGCAACAGAGTTTGACTTGGAGGATGTGTTTGGACTAGCTATCCAATCGAATTGCAAATATCAGTACAGTAAAATTGGGTTCTGTTTGGTTTTGTGGTCTGACAAATCAAGATTAGGCCCAATCTCGCTTTTGGTGGGCCCCATACAGCCACATCATATTTGCATTGCTGAATCCTCCACTCCATCACCATCATAATCATCCAAGCCCTTTTTCCAACTTATTGGAGTTAGCTATAGGATTCCTATTTTGCCATTCCACTTTATCATGGACCATATCCTCAGTCAAACAATAGGTCTAATGCAGGGGCATTTTCACACCGGGCTCGAGTAGGGTGACTTGTGGGATGCAGGGGCACATTCGGGGTGAGCGGCCTATGTGAGGCTGGTGGCTCATGTGAAGCGGAACGCATTGAAGTGGGGCCCACGAGGGAGGGTTCGGCCAAGGTCCTAACCCATGGGATGTGAGGACTGGGCTATGAGATAAATGGATTGATTCGTCATGCTCTATCAGTTCTAGCTTTTAGAGCATTCAACTTGAACCAACTCACTGCTAGAGCCTTTGCTTGAACACAATGTTTGGTGTGTTTTTATTTTTATTTTTAATTTTGAGAACTTCCAAAACTGTGTTTAAGTGGAGAAACTGCTGCTTTAGCAATGCAAAATCTGATGTGACGGGACCCGAAAGTAGGGATTATGCTTTGTCTTAATTTTGCAGGAGTCCTTTTATAATAATTGAGCCTTATAAATAACCATTTTTTTGCAATTTCTTTAGCATTTATATTGAGCGTCTGGGGTCCAACAATTAGATTAGTTGTTAGTAGGGCTTGAATGGAAATTAACATACCATATAAAAAACGAATGGAATTTACTTCAATTTTAGGTATACTCCCTCACTATGAATACTATGAAAACATCATTGATTCTCTCTCTCTCTCTCTCTCTCTCTCTCTGGTTCCCCTTGATTATTGCATTCCAATTTACTTGTGCATCCAACCACAAGGGTAAGAAAGGCGACTGCAATTTGAGGGCTACTTCCTTGCTATGAAATGAAAATGTTTCATTGATGTTTGTTGTTTCCTTCTGTTTTAACTGAATGCTCTCGGTTCAATTTGTTTGTTCACCAAGCACAACCTAACATATTTTCCATTGATTGTGCTTCCATAAACTATTTCTTGTTGATATTTCCATGCATCAGGTTAAATTCTTTTGGTCATTGTTGAGATGTGTTCATTTTTGCAGCACCCTCTTCATTTTAGAGATCTTCAGTTTGTTAAACTGATTCTAGGTCCATGAATGATGCTGTTGTTTGCCACATGCATCAGGTTAAATTCTTTTGGTCATTGTTGAGATGTGTTCATTTTTGCAGCACCCTCTTCATTTTAGAGATCTTCAGTTTGTTAAACTGATTCTAGGTCCATGAATGATGCTGTTGTTTGCTTCTAGGTAACTTTATAATCTGTCATAGTTTGAATCATGTTAAGCATCAATTTAAAAGTAGAAAATTTGAAAGCAATATAAAGCATGATCTGTTTTAAATGGCTAATAGTGTGTAGCGTAGCGCTCACTCCTTTGAAGCGTGAGGAATAAGCTACGTGGCGTATAGCGTAAGCTACATAGCGTTTGGTGTAAGCTACATGCTACTTTTAGATTTTTAATCAAGGCTGAACCTATTTATATCAATTTCATGATATTTTGCACCAACTTATATTGATAAATAATGAAATTTAACAAAACCACATGATATTTGGTGCAAGGTATTCTGTAACGGTAACGGTGGCCTTAACGGCCATCACCATCACCTTTACGATACGGGTTGTAATGGCCGTTACGGTCTCTTACTCTCTCTCTTTGAATAAAAAAATCTGAAAAACATGCATTAACTCAATAATGGACGTTACATCCTTTACAGGGGATGGGATGTAACGAGCTGTTACGGGGGCTGTAATTGCTGTTATAGTTTTTCCTGTTACAGTTTCAGCCATTACGTCCCTGTAATGTGTTATGGTTGCCACTGTTACTTTTGCATAATGTCCTTTACAGCCTCATAACGGTTGTTACGACACACCATGATTTGGTGCAACCAAGCACAACGTTAAGTGATAGGAAATCACAATCATAAAGTATGGCAGTAAAGGAAAAGCAACAAAACTAACAAATGGCATTTAAGTGCTTTCAAGCATCAAAAGTTATTTTAAATGGCATGTTCTTCTTTCATACTTTTAAAGTTCTATATTAGGCCAACTTTGGCATCTTTCAAAAAATATTAGGCCAACTTTCGTGTACATGAGTTTTTATTTATTTAATGGGAGAAGCTAAAGTTTGTTGGGGAGAAAAAAAATACATAAAGGGATAGAGGCAAAGGAATTTGCTGCCTCCACCTTCGTGCATACCACCTCCCATGGGACGAAGTGGAATTTGTTTGCATCTTCATGATCTTTCAAAAGAACTGTTTTTGTATAGCTTCTAATTTTGTATAGCTTCTAATTAGCTTCTAATTTTGTGGCAACTTTAACCGAGTAATGCATCATTGAGAGCAAGTAGATAGGATGGAAGCCAACACCGATTTTAGAAACATTATCCTGCCCCCAACCAACTAGAATGTGCTCTTCCATGTAGATTGTGACCTACTACATCTATCTAGCTCAACATCCCAAACCTTCGAGGGAGCTCTGTTGCTAAAAACAGGAATGCACTAGATGCTTGATAGGTGTACACAAGGTTTGCCAAGAAACTAGTGTACGCTGCACACTCGCACGACAACCATTTACTACGTGGGAAGCTTCTTGTAAATTCAAAAATGCTGATTGAACTCCCATTTTGGAATTCCCTTGCACTATAGATAATAGCAGAATGGTGTATACTGCTTGTTTTTTGTGGTGATCATTACTATTACGGGTTCAATTATGGTGTGTGGTGTATGCTTCCTTGGCCATACTGAGAAGGAACTGGAAGCAATTGAACTACTTGTTTTCTAGCTAGATTTCTATGGAAAACTATAAGTTCATGTTGGTTCATGGGCAATTTATGGTTGGTGTAAGATTTTTAGATAGAAATAATAGTCTAATTGATACTTGTCACTTGAGTTGTGTGATTCCATGTGTGAGGGAAGGGATGATTCTAATGTCAGCACCGGTTGGCGTATCGGCCCGAGTCGTCAAAAATGATATGATACGGTGTTGCGTATCGGAATCGTTGCTCATATTTTTTAAAGCAAAACAACATGGAAAATATTAGAAAAATATGAAAAAAATGAGATATCCGAGGATCTATCTTTTTTTTTTTTTTGACCATGCATTCAATGGTGTATCAGACCATTCTTGGATGAGAATATTGTCTTTCGATTCGACTTGTTGAAGGTCTACTAAATTGACCATAATTAAACACAAATGAAGCATGATTTGATGAACAATGACCCATTACATTAAATACACCAAAATGAAGATGAAAATATAAAAAAGAAAGTGAATGTTTTCCCTTCTTTCTGAAGTTTCCATGATGGTCTACTTCGCTTTGATTTGTCAAATTTCGTTCAAATTATTTGTTTTGATCCCAAAATAGGTCTAGATTTAGCCTAAAATAAGTTTTTAAGCTTCTTCAATGGTTTAAATGAAAAAAAGAAAAGAAAAGAAGACGTGAAAATTTGAAAAATAATAATTCAAAATTGGGCATTTATGGGTGTACCGGCCCATATCGGCCTCTTATCAGAGTCGACATGCCCCGTATCGGCAGATACAAGCTGATACGGAATGATAAAGCCGTATCGGCCGATACAATACCGATATTCATATACATGATCATTAGAAGCCATGGAGAAGAAGACAAAAGAAGAAGACAAAGGAGACAAGAAGGATAACAAAATCTAAAGAGAAAAGGAAGAATGATGAAAAGATGAGACAAAAGAGATTTCTTGGAGGTCAAAGAGGGACAAAAATGAAGGAATGTTTGAATAAAGGAAACAAGATAGGCTCACTATCTTGAAACGAGGGCAAAAAGTAGCACTCTTGAGTGAGTGCTGCCCACATTAGTTTTCATGCTTCGCTTTCGGTGTGGGCAGGGTGCAACGAGAGGGTAGGTGAGTTCGCAATACATGAGTTAGCAGGCAACACTTCGAGTGCCGCCCGATGATGGGGACAGTTTGAAACTTCTACAACGGGTTCCCAGAGGCCCCAAAAGCTGTTTTATGCAACACTTGATGACAGAGGTTACTTCCTACCCCACTCGGACAGACCAATGTACCCTTATGGCTGGAATCGAGTGCTCAAATTCTTTGACAACATGCATTTGTGTGGAAGGAAAGTACTAGAAATTACAATGAATTCTTTAAGGTAGATCAGAAGAAGTGTGAAAGTATAATGTTTCATTATTAATTGGCAAAAGGTACATCATAGGGAAAGCAACAAAAAAGAAGATGCATATGCGGTCAGCTAACACTAACAAAAAAGAGTGAGGCCATCACTCTTCAAAATCTTAGGCTTCTTTGTCTTCCTCTCATCCAATCTTCTCCAAGCGCGACACCATTGTGCTCCCGCCAACAAATCCAAAACCCCCATAAGGAGAGTAAACAAGATCCAATATGTGGCTGACCCAAACTCGACATACCAAGTCTCATAATCGCGCAACATATCGATGAACAGGCTGGCATTGAAGCCGGCCACAACTGTGCTAATTTAGGTGGTTGGGATGTTTGCCCAATTCAATGGCTACCAGGGAGGCGACTGTGGCATATGAGTAGTGTCGATCAGCTGCCAAAGCAACCTTTCCTCAAGATAACATTTAATCACCCAAGGTTCTTCAAGAAAACATTGATGGTGTGAGGCTCGAAGGGTGATAAGGGTTGCTGGTGTAACCATTTCTAGAGTGTGATGATACAATTTGTGGTTAAACTAGACAAAGCAAAGAAGAACATAGATCCCCCAAAAGCTATGTAAAAAAGGTAAAAGGTCCACTTACATCCCTCCGCATGCGACAATCAATATAGGATCGACAGGCGAGATCGGAGTGGCAACGACTATGGTCGTGTGGTTATCCTTATGCCATAACATCATTAGTATGGTGGGTGGTGTGCGGTCCGTAAGGGCTGGGCGGGGCCTAGGGTGAAAATGATTATAAAAGCAAGCTTCAAAAGGCTATTAATTTGAGCATATGCACGCAAAGATCGCCATGCACCAAACCAAACTGAGGAGAAATCTAGATACCTCGACGAGGGGAAAGAAGCTAGTAAGTGATGAACTATCCCACCAATTGGCCTTGTCCAAACCATCAAAAAGGTGCGCCAATAGCGTAGCATGCCAGTCGTATTGAACTGGAAAATAGAGGTCGACAATCAAATTGAGAAGGCGCAAACTCGCGTGCTTATTCCCATGGTTGAATATCAGGGCACTCAAGGTAAAAAAGATCAAGGCTCGAAACTTTCTCGCCTCCTCCATGGTCTGGGGGATTTTGTTTGGGGAAATTGTTGGAGAGTCAATGCAAGTTCAGGCATTGTCCCTGGATCTCGGTGGGAGGAGGTGTGATCCTGAGTCACCTGACCCACATATCAGTTGTAGGGATAGACAAATCACACTCAAGGGGAATGGAACCACCCTAAAATCTCAAGCCTATCATAATATAAACTTCAAATAGGGTGATTCTCCATTCCTCGAAGGGGAGCTGGAAGGTGTGGTTCCGGGCCCTCCAATGCTCCATCAGGGGCGTCATGAACGTCATGTTGGTGTAACCTAGGCGTACTTGGAACAAGCCACTTAAAGGCGTATGCTCCATCACCCAGGTGAAGAGGGGCTACTCTTTTGCAAACCAATCATTCCAAGTAGAACAGATGCTCCTCCCCTTTAGCATAATCAGAGAGATGATTGCCCTATCAGGGAAAGAAAGCAGGATCATCCGACTCAGCTGCTCTGCTGGCAAAAGGCTTAGACTTGCCCATGCCACGCCAAGGCATTTTATGTTGTAAAATCGCTTGGAGGGATTGAAAGCAAGATCATCTGATCCAGTTGCTCCCTTGCTAGAAGGGTTGGACTCGCCCCTACCGTGTCGAGGCATTTTATGTTGCAAAATCGCTTCAAGGTCCAAGTAAGTACAATTTCAACGCTTCTTCTTTGTATTTCCAAGCAGGGCCCACAATGTGTCCCCCATGACCCTCTTGTCCGCATGGGTGGGACCCCTCATGCAAATCTTGGAATGGGCCAAGAATGGGCCCACAATGTACCCCACATGATGCTCTTGGCACATGGGCTCTCCTTTGAAATCATTTTGGTGGGCCAAGCATGGCCCACGAATGAACTCCACATGGCCTTCTTGGCCACATGGGTGGACTCTCCTCTCAAATCATTTTGGTGGGCCAAGCATGCCCCCAAATGTACTCTACATGGCCATCTTGACCACGAGGGTGGGGATTCATGTCACATCATTTTGGCAGGCCAATTCATGGGCCCAAAAGAGAGCACATGGCCCTACTGGCCATATGTGGAACCCCTCAACCATTGGAACCCCTCAACCATTGGGAGTGACATGGGATTCTTAAGTAACCCATCATGGACTAGTGGTGGGAATTTCATGAACTCAAAGGACCAATGGGCCCATTGTAGACCGCACTTGAGTGCTTAATGGATAGATGCGTTCAAACCCCCACGGGTCCTAAAATTGTGGCCCCATGTGTACACAATTCAAGAGAGTCTAAGATGTACTAAAGGACTCTAATCTTTCCATTGGGTGCACCATGTGGCCCACATGTGCATGTTCAAAAAGAGCCCGAGGCATGAGGGGCTAACTTTCAAATGGGCCCTACCAAGTGGCCCACATGTGTACATTCAAGAAGAGCCCAGGTAGGAGGATCTCTTAACTCTCAAATGGGCCCACCAAGTGCCCTACATGTGCACATTCAAGAAGAGCCTAGGGCATGTGGGGCCTTAACTTTAAAATGGGCTTACCAAGCGGACCGCATGTGTATATTCAAGAAGAGCCTGAGGCATAAGGGGCTCTCACTCTCAAATGGGCCCACCACATGTCTCACATGTGTACATTCAAGAAGAGCCCAAGGCATGAGGGGCTCTAACTTTCAAACGGGCGCAAGTTGGTCACATCCATGCATTCGAGTTGAGCCCAAAAGCATGAGTGGTTTCTAAATGGGCCCAAATTGGCCACGTCCATATATTCAAGTAGAACCCAAAGCATGAGTGGGTTCGAGTTTCCAAATGGGCCCAAATTGGCCACATCCATATATTAAAGGAGAACCCAAAGCACGAGTGGGTTCTAGTTTCCAAATGGGCCCAAGAGGGCCACATGCACCGAGCAAGGAGTCTGCAAATGTTTTGGGTTCTATCTTGTAATGGCCCTAGAATGACCATGAGCATGCACCCAAGAGAAGCACCCTACATGTGAAGGAGACTTTTAGTGTACAAATAGGTTTTAATGTACACATGTGCCTCAAAAGTGCATATGTGGGCCACTTGGTGGGGCCATTCGAGAGTTAGAGCTCCTCATGCCTTAGGCTCTTCTTGAATGTGCGCATGTGGACCGCCCATTTGAAATTTTGAGCGCCACATACCTTGGGCTCTTCTTTAATGTGCACGTATGGGCCACTTGGTGAGCCCATATGAGAGTTAAAGCCTCTCATGCCTTTTTCTCTTCTTGAATGTGCACGCGGGTAGTAATTAATGCGCTAGAGTGAAGCGCGAAAACCGATGTGGGACGGCACGTTGATTGCCACTTTTTTGCCGCCCTTTTAAGACTGCAACCTCGAAGAAATCCCTTTTGTTTCTCCATCATCATTCTTTCTTCTCTTTATATTCTTCTTTATCTTTCTTCCTTTTGTCTTCTTCTTGTCTTTTTATCAATGGCTTCTATTGGTAGAGTTGGGGCTGGTTCTTCAAAAGGGGAGGGCTCTCTTGGTGATGATAAAATATGGCTTTGGTTGATGCTTGGCATGGCACGCATTATTGATGGTAGTGTAGTTGGTGGTGAAGGGTTCTTTGGTTATCTGAACTCCAATGATGGTGGAAGCTTGAATGGCATTGATGATGCTTGGAATGGGGTTGTGATGGCCTTGATGGCATGGATGGGGTAGGTTTTGGCTTTAATGGCATGGACTTAGATTTTTATAGCGAGATCTTGAATGGTAGTATTGATGGGCTTGATGATGGTGCGTGTGTGGCTTCATTGTTATTGATGGTGAAAATGATGAGGGTGGATTTTTGAATGGTGACAGTGACATTTGAGGCTTGTGACGGTTATGGATCTTGAGATTTTGGGTGGCCTACCCTCGTTGGGTTCATCCTTTTCAGGATTTTCTTCACACCACAATGGGATCAGCTGGTTTCTATAATAGATTCCAGAGGAGCTAGTCGATGGTCTTGATCCGTCTTTCTTTATGGAGGGTGTCCTGATCGTCACATGTCATTTGCAGCCCCGTGACACTTGTTCTGAGAGACTATGTTGTTTGATAGGATATTTGACCACGTACTGGAAGAGTGAGATGCGTGAGGTTGGTTTCCGAGAGGTTCGAAACCTGTGATGGGTCAACCTTGATTGGTGCATGTTGGGGTCGCCTTGCACCATTAGATTATTTTCTACCCACTAATTGTTATGTAACTTAGACACTTGGCCTTGGATGTGGATATGAGCTGTCAAACATGGTGGGACCTTAAAAAACCTAACACACTTATACATATGTAAATATTATGAATTTAAAAAGGCATTATGAGATAAATTTCAATTCATAAATGCATAAGATAAAAAGGTTTAATGATTAACATGTGGAGTCCATGGTTTTATTTGCAATCCAAGCAACTGTTAACATCAAATCAAGGGAAAACCAATTGTTTCTCTGTGGATTGCTTGTATCCAAACACGAAACGACCTTATAAGTAAAAGATGAGGTGTACAAAATATTAGGGTCTGTTTGCTTCACCAATTACCAAGGTAAAGGAAATGTGCAATGATTATATATTATTTCTCTCCTAACAACATTTACATTTGACCAACCAATTCACATGGTTGGTTTATCGGCGGTAAAATCATACTGATGGTATTTTTACATTAATGTCAAATCATCACCAAAGTTCAGTGATGATGCTATTTGAATTTGAAAATTTCACGGCAAGGCCTCCCACATCTGGAGGGGTATCTTGAAAGCTAAAAATCCTGTGAGTGCCAATTGTAGCTTTATGTTGGGAAATGGTGCTTCCATCCGGTTTTGGGAAGATATTTGGTGTGGGGAAAAACCGCCCAAGACTTTATTTCCTCAAATATAACGGCTTGTTCCTGACAGAAATATATTCATCAACAGGTGTTGTTCATCCACGTCCGATCACTCGGTTTGGGATGTTAGATGTTTTAGAAATCTTAATTAAAGTGAAGCTGACGAATATATGGAGCTTTTGAACTGTATTTCCAAAACAAAGATTATCAGTTCCTAGCCTGATGGAATTGCGTGGCCGTTGGATAAAACGGCCTCCTTCTCGGTCAAGTCTCTTTATGTTGCAATCTATCCAGTGCTGCAGTTCGGGAGTGACGATATCTCTTTCATTTGGAAGTATCAAGCCCCTCCTAAATACATTTGCTTCAGGTGGTTGGTGTGTCAAAATAGAATCCTCAGCATAGATAATTTGACAAAGAGAGGCATGTAGCTAGTTAACATTTGTTTATGTTGCATGTGTCAGGCTGAATCTATGGATCATTTACTGGTTCACTACCCTTTCATCTCCTCTATCCTTGTCGATATCTATCAGCAATTTTCGATTAGCTAGTGTGCTCTTGAAACTGCGACGAAGACGCTGTCTAATTGGAACGGGTTTAAGCTTGGAATTTTTTTTTCGATCATCTGGCGCATGGCTATCCTTGCCATGTGGTGGGTGGTCTGGGAAGAAAGGAATGATAGGTGCTTCAATGATCAGTCCTCCTCAGTTAAAGTCGTGAGGTCTAAGGCAAAAAAATTGGTGATTGAATGGGCTCCTTTTTCTCTTTTTCCTTTTTTTTTTTTCATCTATAAAGTTGCAGTTATCTCTATAAAAAAAAAATTACAAATTCCTTTACTTTGTTTTTGAATACATCTGCATTTGACTGATGATTCTAGTTTTTGGTTTGGCGGCGGTAAAATCATAATGATGACGATCCTTAACAGGACTGGAGTATTTGGTGATACAAACATGCCTGTAATGAATTTGATGCAATCAAAATTTAAATGCCAAAGATATGCATGTCTTTTAGCAGTAAATGGTATTCTTGTGGTCCAATTCGAATTACCTATTAAAAGGAACTATAATTAGCCAGCTGCTGTTGATTTTGATTTTCATGGAGAATAAAATAAATCATACATGCACTTTTGTGTCTACAGCATGCACACAAATGCACAAGAAAAAAATTTCATAATCTGCGATCGTAGGTGAACACATTAATGCAGGGGCATTTTCACACCGGGCTCGAGTGGGGTAGCCCGTGGGATGCGGGGACACACTCGGGGTGAGTGACTCATGTGATTTGGGACCCATAGGGGATGTCTCGTGTTCAAGACTCCTCATTGGGGGTGATTAATGCGCATTTCACACTGGGCTCGAGTGGGGTAGCCTGTGGGATGCGAGGACACACTTGGGGTGGGCGGCCCATGTGATTTGGGGCCCACGAGCGGGGTTCGGCTGAGGTCCTAACCCATGAGATGTGGGGCCTGGGCTATGAGATAAAGGGATTATTTCATCATACTCTAACAGTTTGAGCTTTTAGAACAAGTGGTTAATTGTCCTGCATCAAATTGGTATAAGAGCGGGAGGTCTCGTGTTCGAGACTCCTCACTGGGGGTGATTAATGCAGTGGTATTTTCACATCGGGCTAGAGTGGGGTTGCTTGTGGGATGCAGGGGCACACTTGAGGTGGGCGGGGCCCACGGGAGGTCTTCTGTTCGAGACTCCTCATCGGGGGTGATTAATGCGCATTTCACATCGGGCTCGAGTGGGGTAGCCTGTGGGATGTGGGGACACACTTGGGGTGGGCGTCCCGTGTGAGGCGGTACCCATGTGATTTGGGGCCCACAAAGGGGGTTCGGCTGAGGTCCTAACCCATGAGATGTGGGGCCTGGGCTATGAGATAAATGGATTAATTCGCCATGCTTTAACAGTTCGAGCGCAAGTGGTTAATTGTTCTACATCAAATTGGTATTAGAGCGGGAGGGCCTGGGCTATGAGATAAATGGATTAATTCGCCATGCTTTAACAGTTCGAGCGCAAGTGGTTAATTGTTCTACATCAAATTGGTATTAGAGCGGGAGGTCTTGTGTTCGAGACTCCTCACCGGGGGTGATTAATGCAGGGGCATTTTCACACCGAGCTCGAGTGAGGTAGCCCGTAGGATACGGGGACACTCGGAGTGAGTGACCCATGTGATTTAGGGCCCATGCGCATTTCACACCGGGCTTGAGTGGGGTAGCTTGTGGGATGTGGGGACACACTCGGGGTGGGTGGCCCATGTGATTTGGGGCCCACAAAGGGGTTTGGTCGAGGTCCTAACCCATGAGATGTAGGGCCTGAACTATGAGATAAAGAGATTAATTCGTTATACTCTAACAGTTCGAGCTTTTAGAGCAAGTGGTTAATTGTCCTGCATAACACATGCAGCCATCTGGCTCATTAGGGATTTGGAAAGTGAAAACCTTTAAAATCTTGTAAGCTGAGAAACCTAAAAAGCTTCATTTTCACGCATTTATCTGCATACATATGGTATTGCAGTACTGTATTTCTTGGCTTCAAATGGCGTCTTTCTTACACTTGTATACCTCTCTGTTCAGGCCATACGCCTATATATTTGAAAATTTTACTTTTTTTATTTTTTTTAATAAATGTTGAGAGCATCATGTAGAATGACCTTGTTTTGTACTCTTCTAGCTCAAGGATGTCTTTGGCATCCATGCCCCCATGGATAGCCACATTTGGGTTTTGATGTTATTTAGATTGAGCATCTACTCTTTTTTTCCCATTACCCTTTGAGCATTGTCTGCAAACAGCTACCCCGAAGAAGCCTGATCCAAAAGCACAGGCCTTGAAAGCTGCCAAGGCTGTGAAGTCTGGAGCTTCTACGCTGAAAAAGAAGGCAAAGAAGATCCGCACTTCTGTAACCTTCCATAGACCTAAGACACTGAAAAAAGAAAGGAACCCAAAGTATCCTCGAATCAGCGCCCCTCCAAGAAACAAGTTGGACCACTATCAGATCCTCAAGTATCCTCTGACGACTGAATCTGCCATGAAGAAGATAGAAGACAACAACACGCTTGTCTTCATTGTTGATATCCGTGCAGATAAGAAAAAGATCAAAGCAGCAGTGAAGAAGATGTATGATATCCAGACAAAGAAAGTCAATACCTTAATCAGGTTAGTGTATTTTGGTTTTTTTTCCCTGCCCATTTGTATCAACAACTTAGTTTGGATGTCACCATGTTGGATCTCTTATGTTCAATTCTGTTTTATTTTTTTATTTTTTTGAAACAGACCTGATGGCACGAAGAAGGCATATGTGAGGCTGACACCAGATTATGATGCTCTTGACGTTGCAAACAAAATTGGCATCATTTAGATTGGACGTGTGTTTTTTGCTCTCTCATTTTCAGATGGAAGTTTTGCATTTAGAGTTTAATAGAAAAGATGGACTGGTTATAAATGCTGGCAAGGATATGCTTTTTATATTCATCTATTAAGTTAGCAGTTGGGTTTCTGTTTGCCAAAAAGAAAAAAGAAAAAAGGCAAGAGAGGAGAGAAAATCCTGCTTAATTGATGGGTTTTGTTCATTAGTTTGAGAAAAGTTCATGCAAAGTAGACCTTGATATCAATGCAGTAGTTGGTTGTCCCCAGCCTCGGGTGGTGGGGTTGATATGAGGTAGACACCCTTGACTGTAGCAAAAATGATTCATCTAAAATATCTATTTACAGAGAATATGACTACTGTGATTTTCCCAGTCCTCTTTTATATGTCTATTCCCTTCGTGGGAAATCATTTCCCACCACTGTTGTTAATTCTCTTTCTAAAATTCATTCATGTATTTGCTATTTGTACCTATTATGATGGTTTTCTGATTTCAGTCACCTGTACAGTCATCATCATCTCTAAGCCGTATACCAATTAATTGGGGCTGGCTACATGATGCCTGTTCCACCGTTCCACTCTATCAAGATCCGTAATCTTCAGTTGTACCATAGGTCATTGAGTCTTCTCTTATTGTATCCATCTCTGTCTTTTTTGGTCCTTCCCCTTCCTTCCCCTTGCCTTCTTACTCCTAGAGGCTGCAACTTGTACCAAGTCTCACTACTTTTAACTGATGCGGTCATTGCACACGTTTAAATCATCCAAGTCTCCTTTACCACATTGTATTACCTATTGATGCCCCGCCAATGCAATCATTTCTAGTTCTTTCCTTTCCACATAATGGGGTCCAGCCTCATGGCTCGGTGGTAGACAAGACTCTTTCAACACAGAGACCAGGGATCAGAGTGCCCATGTGCTGTGGGTGAGTGTCTTGGGTGTCGGTTTGTGTCTAATAAAAAGAATAAAGAAAAAGAATGAGCTACACTACCTATCAACATGTGGTTTCGTAACAGGTCATGTGGTATTTGGCTGTGTAGTTAGAGATGCATAATCCCATCTGGGCCCTTTGGATATGTGAAAGTATTCTCAGGCTTCAAGACTATACAAGTGGGTGGGTCACGCCCGGTGGACTATGTGCCAAAGATAAAATCGGTTGGAATATATCATGGGCATTCTATAATTTTGATATTTTATTCTGTTTAGTGGATCGATGCTGTATTTTTTTAAAAAAGCTTTTAACTGTATCTTGTAGACCGCAGATCTAAGTGTGTGAGGATGGTTGTCCAAACAAACTCTTAAGTGGGCCAACAGATCCATACCTGTGGGGGCATGCCTAAAAAGGCCTGATTGTTTGCGGTGACTTTGAAAGGAGTTAAAACTGGTAGGAAAAGTGGGCTTAAGCATGCCTACCAATGGATGGTGGGTCTCAGGTTAAGCAACAAAAGAAAAACGGTGCACGAGCAGTGGCTGAACCATGCACGCAAGGGATTTTTCAATTAAAACCGTCTGAAGCAGTTCATCAGTGGGGGATTAAACTGTAAATCTTGTGGTCGGAAACCAACCCGGTCTGCTAATTAGGTGGGCCAACCACTTTCATCTGTTTAATGTACTGTCTACCTGATGGGCTGATCAGGTGCATTATTCTCACGAGCTGTATTGGTGGGTGTGGTGGCGTGTAGGCTGGGGACACCATTATTGAAATGCTACACATCTGGATGGCATCACAGTCCCTACAGGTTGGAATCGAATTGGGCCGAACTGTCTGCCATGACGTTTGCGGTTCAGGTTCCAGTCTGATTATGGGGCAAGGCCTATCTAGGGGCTATCAAATCAATGGTCTTGATCAGCAATCTATGGCCCTACTTAATACTGGATCAATGAAGCCTGCTACTCTTGCTGCCCTCTCTCTATAACCCAAGTTGATTTGATTCCTTATATTAAAGCACTATATGGCCCATCCATGTTGAGTTCCCCTTGGCTCTAGATTAACGTGATCACTGGGTACAAGGGCTGTATTTAGGACAGGTTGCCCATTTTCTAGATACTCAAAAAAGAGGAAATGCAGTGGAAAGGAGCCAGTAGAACAATTCCGAGGCCTGGTCCCAGATATTCTTGTTACTTTTAGCTAGGGCTCTTAAGCTAAGTGAGTCATGAGTAAAATAAACAGCTACCAGGCTCTGGCCAGGCCTCAACGGGATAGTTCTAAACACGGGTAAAGATCCTGGCCCATGATTCAGTCTCTCGCTCACATAGAAGCATCAAATGGATGTAAATTCAACTCTAGCCAAAGCTCCTCTTTGGTTGCCGTGAATGGCCGTTTGTAAACTAGTAAATTTTGGGTGATTGGACTGAAATGTCTGCAATTCCATTCCAGAAATGAAATATGGGTGGCATCCTAAAACATCCTTCAGGTCCCACTTGAAAAAATAGTTACATAATTGCAATTTGGGGCCAGACCTTCAGTAAAAAATGTTATAAGGAAAATAACAATGTGGCTGCTTCCACTAATAGCACCCTTAAATTCTACAACAGGATCAATGCCTAGGTAGAAAATGGTGGCCTTCTAGGGCATGCAAATAGGATGGTAGAAAATAGCTGCATCTAAAATGCACAGCATCTCTGATAACCTACCAATCAGATGGACGATGGTGGAGACGGATCAACTGCCAATATTATCACAGCCAACTAATTATACAATCATGTTACAATATATAGGGAGCAAAATAATAAACTTGGATGATTTCAACTAGCAAAGAACTGAGGCAACACCCATTTTTAAGCTTGTGGCGTTTTCTGCTCAGCTGTCTGGCATTTGCAGATACTGAAGAAGCACACACTGGTTCCTTGCTTATTGGTTGTTTATTTAGTGCCGGCAACCACAGTTCCAAAACTGCATTACATGACATAGGAAAAAGAAAAAGAAAAAGAGAGTTTCAAACCTGCAGCCTCCTCTAGAGAGGGTCCTTCTAACTAACCAGTGCTCTATGAGCTCCATATGCATTCAGTTCAGCATCATCATCATCATCATCTACGCCTAATCCTAATTAACTGCAGTTGGCTACATGAATCTTCTTCCACCATTTCACCTGTCATACCTTCAGTTAGGCCATAGGTCAACAAATCTTCTTCTTCTTCTTTATTATTTATTTATTTATAATTTCTTCCATTCACATCCTTTTTGGCCTCCCCCTTACCCTTGTAGAGCCTTCAACTTGTACTCACTCTTAATTGGTGCGGTTCCTGCTTTCCGTTGCACATGACCAAATCATCAGAGTCCACTTTCCCTCATCTTATTACCTATTGGTACTACTCCAGGTTCCTTGTGCATTCATGTTTAATTCTATTTTTACTCATCATGCCGATCATTCATATCAACATCCTCATTTGAACTACACTCGTCTTATGAACATATTATTCCTTAATTATCCAAGATTCTGTCTAGTAAAAGCATGGCTGATCTTATAGCTATTCTATAAAATTCCCTTTCGGTTTTAGGTGGTACACGACAATCAAAAAAAACACCACAGGAACATCTCCATTTCTGCCACCCAGCTTGAATTCTATGGGAATATCCTTCTCAATCTCTCCATTCTCATAAATTATTGACCCAAGGTACTGGAAGTGGCCATTTTGGGACACTTCTTGGTGAGCAATCTTATATTAATTCATCATTTTCACTCCTATTGTTACTTGCACTCCATATAATCTGTTTTAGTCCAGCTAATTTTAAATTCTTTCGATTCTAAAGCACCCCTCCATAAATTTAACTGTGTTTACGTCCTCCCTCATCATGCCAATCAAAACTGTGTCATCTGCAACCCACACACACCATGGGATCTCTTCCTACAAATGCCTCATTAACTTATACATAGCTCATGTGAAAAGGTTAAGGGCTAAATGCCAACCCACAATGTAAGCCTCGGCCATTGGGAACTCATTGTCCCTTCACTACTATGTCCTCACATCTGTTACAGCTCTCTCATACATATCATTAATCATGTCAACATATTCTCGTGAAACTCATTTCTGTCCCAAAAGCCACTGGATTAACTCTCTAAGGATCCTATAATATGTTTTCTCTAAGTCAATAAAAACCATGTGGAGATCCTCATATATTTCTCCATCAATTGTCTTAGTAGGAAAATAGTTTCAATAACAAACCTCTCTAGCATGAAACCAAACTGATTTTCTGATACACTCTACTCATGCCTCAGTCTTTGCTCAATCTTTATCACAAAATTTCATGGGATGGCTCATAAGTTTAACCCCACAACATCCATTTGCTTAATCTATTTTTTTAGCTATACATTCATTATTACCAGAAATGTTACTAATTAAATTAGACAATATCAAGTCAAATCAAGTTGAGACTCGTCTGAGTCCTCAAGTTGGTCCAATCACGCTGGACATCAAGTCTAGTCGAGTTTCAGGTTTTTGAACTATACCAGAGAGTCATTTCCATACTCCTCAAAAAAGCCGACTAGAAATCTAATTCCTAAATACTTTTCTGCACACTGGTAATGGAAACATTATGGGTGCATTTGGATACACTATCAAATCGAGCTGCAATAATTAGCCTGAAGAAGCAGACATAAGAAAATTACATTTTCCTTACCATTCATATCAAGGATAGAGATACAAATTTCTATCACTAGTTTTAAGTTGGACTAAAAAAAAGGAATGTAGTGGCAAATTCAGGGCAACATACTTGTCATAATGGGATAGGAAACATATTATTTCCAGTTTTTCCTTGACAAACTGAGCTTTTGTAATCCAGTTCACTTCATCATTGAGGCTAACCCCCTAGACCATCCTGGCAACATGGCGAACTCCCAACACAATAAGTGGGTGCGTAATAGACCTGGAGATGGAAGTGACAACCACTCTCAGGGATTTAGTTTCATCCTCAAACATGCCATATAACATGTAGACATGTTACGTTACATATAGTATATTAATAAATGGCATATTGCATATAATCTTATATGCTGTATATTGCAAAAGATGGAAACGCCAAGTGAACAACTCATACCAGTGTCAAAACGCAGATACGCATAATGATGCCCATTTCACATGAATTACAATCTCAATTAGTAAAATTGTAAGAATGATTGCAAATTGTATAATATAGAGCGGCGGCAGCAATGGGGAATTTCAAAGACATTGATAGGCTTGCCGTCATACTATTTGCCACCCATTCCGCATCTCCTGAGTATCTGGAGCTGCATGTTGATGGTTTGAAGGAGTGATTTGAAGTTTGGGTGGATCAGAAGTAAGCGAAAGAAAACCTTAAATAGTGTTGAAAGCATTCCTTTGTGAAAAAGGAAAAGCAAAAAAAGGAAAAAAGAAAAAAAGAAAGACACCTCCTAATCCATTCTCTCTGACTAAAATCCTTCATTTCAACCAAGAAAGGATGGCAAGTGGGAAATCCAAGGAGCTTCACCCTTCCATGGATCAGAACCGTAAGACCAAGAAGATCAGACATTAGCACCAGTAACACCAGAATCTGTGTCGTCTTCCTTACACCAAAGAGGTCTCTTATCACTTTACCAGCATACTAAAGTTTCATGTCATGCATCCATCAAAGGTTTTTTTTTTTTTTTTTGAAAGGCGATGATTTATTACAACAGGCCAAAGCCAAAAGAATACAATATACAAAAAAGAAAAAAGCCCAAAACCGAAACTACCCAATACGTTTACAAGCATTTGCCCATTCCATTACACTTGTTAGAGTTCTCTTGAAGACAGAGACTGCCTGCCCTTCTTCGATTCCGAAGGCATCTATTGTCTCTCCTCCGAGACAGCTCAAATTCCAGTTAGCAAGGATAGCTTCCATAATGCTTTCCCTTACCAATTCCTCCTCCATTCCATGGCAGGAAAAAGCTTTCTATTAATTCTGACATAATCCAATATGTTCCAAATACTCTGAAAAATTTATCCCATACCTCCCTTGCAAAAGGACAATGGAGGAAAAGACGATTCACCGTCTCTTCATTCGGACGCACATCAAACATAAGTTTGGCAACACAATCCTTCTCCTAAGGAGATTATTAATTGTTAGCCCCTTGTTTCTTCCCACAAGCCAAGCCAAAGCTGCAACTTTAGGAGAAGCCCTATAATACCATACTGGACATGTTTGACCAAAACCTCCGTCACCTGAAGACCCAAATAGGAAGCTATAGAATGATTTGACAGAGAACTTACCCGATTTTCTTTTGTCCGCACCATAGAATCTGGCTCTCCTGCCACTGGCGATACCTCCTGGGGCAATCACATCCATAATGTTTTGATCCAAATGAACACATTCCCTTCTATAGAGTAACAAGTTTCTTCTACATGCACGGGCCCAAATTAACACATTCTCTTCCATAGAGTAACAACTAGCAACCATAATGTTTTGATCCACTGATATTCTAGCCAAACTTGGAAATTCTTCTTGAAGGGGCTTATCTCCCAACCATACGTCAACCCAGAAATGAATGCTCCTTCCATCCCCTAGTGAGAAACCTATCCTCTCCATAAACTTTTCTCTCAATACTGCTATCGGTTTCCACACCCCAATGCTCTATATAAGGAAGATACTCTAATCTCTCGACCCCCCCCTCCAATCCATATTTCTTAGCTATAACCTGTTTCCATAGAAAGCCTTCCTCCCCACCTAATCGCCAAAGCCATTTTCCCAAAAGCGCATAATTCATTAATTCAGAACTTCTTACACACTCCCACTTCCATATCCTTAATGGAACTGATGCAGGACATGAAAATTAAATATGATATGTGAGATTTCAGGCTTAAGATCACATTAGTTCAGAAACAATTACACAAATTCCATATCCCATATGAAAGTCCAAACATTCAATTAAGGGGAATCTATGCGGGTCCAGGCCTACACATGATAGGGTTGGATCAATAAAAATTATGAACTAAACGATACTCAAAGATAAGAAATAATCATCCACACATGCATAGTAATCAATACATAATCCAAGAGATTCACCAATTTCAAATCAAGGAATCCTACGGTAAGAAAATGGGCATAAAATTGGAGATTTGAGTAATTTAGGGTTAGGTTTAGGAATTTTGAATAAAAGCGGAGTGAAAGAGAGAAAAAAGACGAACCAGAGAAGTACCGCACGCATGGATAACAACAATGGCCCAGACGCATGTGCGTGTAATCTCGACCGCATGTGTGTGGGGCCCACTATTCAGAAAAAGGCCACATTGGCCCTGGTCGGCCGGGGATGGACTCCAAAACCCCCAAATCTCAGCTTGATCCGATGTACAGTTTGTGCATGGTGCTCCGCTGAAGTTTCATCCCTCTTGTAGGGTTAGATTCTAAAATTCTAATATGGGGAGGAGAATTGCTGCAATAGATAATTAATTTGAAGTGTAGATGATGGGGTGAGATGAGAAGAAGGGATGGTAGAAGATGGGTAGTAGAGATGGCGATGGATGGGGGCCAATCGGAATAGATGTGGCTTCGCACCACGACAGTTAACCCTTCGATGAAGGGAAGACTTCGCACCCAATTAGGCTTCACAACTTAGAGAGTAGGAAAACGCAGAATTTTTATTAATCTTCAATGAATGAAAAAAATTACAAGGGGTGCCTATTTATAAGAAAACCCTATACCTCAAAATTCGCACCATGTGTGCAACCTATTACTTGGTGATGAAGTAAACCAAAATAAAAACTAATTAAAGAAATCTAAAGTATCCATGATATTCTAAATAACATTAATAAGTAAAATCTAAAATATGAAATCAATCTGACTAGTGGGCCATGATCATGAGATCCCATGATGGGCTTTTCTTGACTAACGGGTCCACTTTTTTGAATCAAAACTTCGTCTTCTAGGTAGGAGACCCTCCCTGGACGTTGTCATCGAGCTAGATCGATGGTGGGGCCCTCTTGCATACGTACGTGCGTAAGGGGGTGGTGTGCGTGCGCGTATGCGCATGATGTCCCCATCAATTCTCCCCAGCTGCGAAGATTTCGTCACTGGCAAAATAAAACTCCTGAACAGATCTAGGATGTCAGGATCAAGTCTTTGAAGTTCCTCCTCAATGAGCCACGTGTTGTCTGAAGCTGGGCGTGACTTCCATTTAACTAGGCACTTCTGAAATCCGCCGTTCGACGTTGAAACTATCTGATGGTCCAGGATATTCTTTATTTCCTTTCTAGGTGTGTGAAGGTTGGGTATGAGAGGCAGATGCTAAGAAGAAATGTCAGGAAGAGTAGGTATGAGAGGTAGAGGCTGAAAAAATGGGTCGGAACGGGTAGGTATGAGAGGTAGAGGCCGGGAAAATGGATCGGGACGGGTAGGTATGGGACGTAGAGGCTGAGAAAATGGGTCGGGAAGGGTAAGTATAGGAGGTAGAGGCTGAGAAGAAAGGTCAGGAAGAATAGGTATGGGAGGTAAAGGCTGGGAAAATGGGTCGGGAAGGGGCAATGGATCAAGGGATAAATATGGAGAATCAGGATAGGTGAGCGAAGGGCCGGACAAAGTATCAGTGGTCTCCTAAAAAGTAACTAGATCCTCCACATCGAATGTGAAACTAATTCCAATGGAAGGTGGAAGATCTACCTCATACACATTGAGCCCATTTTGTTTTATAATTTTGAAGGGTCTAGCACTACATGAGTGTAACTTACGAATGGCCTCCGGAGGGTATCGCTAGGCCATATGCGGACCATCACAGAGTCCTCAATATTGAATTCTTTGAAACGTTTATGTTGGTTTGCAGAAAATTTGTAATGTTCATTACTAGTAGTGATCTTCTGCCTGATTTCTTGATGTCATGAATGAATGTGATGGACAAAAGACTTTGTAGGCTCTGACGCCCTATGGGACAGTGACATGGGGACACGATCAATGGGTTTCCTAGGTTTATAAACAATAACGACTTCATAAGGACTGAGACCTGTGGACCTATCGATAGAACTATTAAATGCAAACTTGGCTGTAGGTATGACCGTGTCCCATGTTCTGATGTGCTCTATATTCCTCCTAGGGGGAGACTCATCCGGTAGATCATCAGGAAAGACATCACGTAACTCATCCATTACTGGAATGACCTCAGTGGGTAACTCTGCACTAGCTAGCCTCTGGTGCACTCTCTCCAGCCACAAGGCCGCACATGTTGTACCCCTCAAAATAGTGGTCTTGATGTCTCTCATGGAGTGGGTGCACTGGTGCACACCCATAATTGATTCCTTGACCAACTCCATTTATTGGTCTATCCTCCCGGCCACCTGCTTGAGATTGGACATCTATCCCAATGGTCGGGTTTGTCTTGGCGATGGTTTTTAGTCGGGTAATGCGTACATCAAGCTGTTCACAACATTGGTCCATTTTCAGGCGCTTAATCATAGACTCCAACTTCTAAGATATCTTGTTTAGTGACTCTTGCAATTGTTCCATGTTTAGTGTAGGGTGCCAACCAAAATTCAGCAATATAGTTGTCAAAATATAAGATTTTATTTTTATTTTTTAAGAAACAACCTAGTTTCAAAAAATGAAAAAGGAGAGTTTTGAAAACAAGTTAGGAAAGTTTCTAAAAAAAAAAAAACAACCTAGTTTATAAAAATGAAAAAGGAAAGTTTCTAAGAAAAACAAATTAGGAAAGCTTCTAAATAAAAATAAAAAGGAAAGTTTCTAAAAAGACAAATTAGGAAAGTTTCTAAAGAAAAATAACCTAGTTTCTAAAAACAAAAAAAGAAAGTTTCTAAAAACAAATTAGGAAAGTTTCTAAAGAAACAAATTAAAAAGCTTTTAGAAAAAACAAATTAGAAAAGTTTCTAAAAAAAACAACCTAGTTTCTAAAGAAAAAGAAAAAGGAAAGTTTCTAAAAATAGAAAGGAAGTTAGTTTTTAAAAAACAAAAAGGAAAGAAAACTAGTTTTTAAAAAAGAAAAAGGAAAGGAAATTAGTTTCTAAAAACAGATTAAGAAAGTTTCAAAAAAAATTAGTTTATAAAAAAAAACAGAAAAGGAAAGTTTCTAAACCTAGAAATAGAAAGACAAGTTAATTTCTAAAATAATTTAAATAAGGGGATAACAGAAATTTTCAGCAGCTTATGTTAGGGTTTATGGACCTCTAAACAGCCATATATGATGAGAAGTGATGCGTAATGGACATAAACAACCAAACCCTAAACATGTAATGAATTCTCCTACAAGAACCCTAGGCTTTGATGAGGACATCATGCACATACGCGCACGCACACCACTCCCTACGCACATACGCACGCAGGAGGGCCCCACCATTGATCTAGCTCGATGATGACGTCCAGGGAGGGTCTCCTAGGTAGAAGACGAAGTTTTGATTTAAAAGAGTGAGCTCGTTAGTCAAGAAAAGCCCATCATGGAATCTCATGATCATGGCCCACAAGTCAGATTAATTTCATATTTTAGGTTTTACTTATTAATATTATTTAAAACATCATGGATGCTTTAGATTTCTTTGATTAGTTTTTATTTTGGTTTACTTCATCGCCAAGTAATAGGTTCCATACATGGCGCGAGTTTTGGGGTATAGGGTTTTTTTTATAAATAGGCACCCCTTGTAATTTTTTTCATTCATTGAAGATTAATAAAAATTCTGCGTTTTCTTACTCTTTGAGTTGTGAAGCCTAATTGGGTGCGAAGCCCTTCCTTCATCGAAGGGTTAACTACCGTGGTGCGAAGCCACATCTATCCCCATTCGCCCCCATCCATCGCCATCTCTACTACCCATCTTCTACCATCCCTTCTTCTCATCTCACCCCATCATCTAAACTTCGAATTAATCATCTATTACAGCAATTCTCCTCCCCACATTAAAATTTCAGAATCTGGCCCTACAGGAGGGCCCGACCAGGACTAAGGTGACCTTTTTCTGAATAGTGGGCCCCACACACATGCGGCCGAGATCACACGCACATGCATCCGGGCCATTGTTGTTGTTCATGCGTGCGGTACTTCTCTGGTTTGTCTCTCCTTTCTTTCACTCCGCTTTCACCCAAAATCTCTAAACCTAACCCTATATTACTCAAATCTCCAATTTTATACCCCTTTTCTTACCGTAGGGTTCCTTGATTTGAAATTGGTGAATCCCTTGGATTAGGGACTGATTAGTATGCATGTTTGGATGATTATTTCTTATCTTCGAGTATCGTTTAGTTTATAATTTTTATTGTTCCAACCCTATCATGTGTACGTTTGGACCCGCATAGATTCCCTGTAGTTGAATGTTTCGACTTTCATGTGAGATATGGAATTTGTGTAATTGTTTCTAAACTAACGTGATCTTAAGCCTGAAATCTCGCATATCACATTTAATTTTCATGTCCTACATCAAATTTGGTATTAGAGCTTAGGGTTCTTATAGAGAAATACATTATCTGTTTAGGGTTAGTTTATTTGAGTCCGTCATGCATCTAGTCCATCACATGTAGCTTTTAGGAGTCCATAGTCCCTTATTTTATTAACTATATTGCTGGAGTAACATTGCATAGTACCATCATATAGAGTCTCATAGGATCATAGTCCCATATAGTCGTCGTAGAAAGTCCCTAGGTGGAGTTAGCAAGTTGTATGCCCACACGTACGGGTCATGGTTTTGGCTAGCACCGTACACTAAACATGGAACAACTGCTTGAGTCACTAAACAAGCTGTCTTAGCAGATCGAGTCTTGGGGTAAGCACTTGGAACAAAGCATAGGTCAACGCCTTGACCAAATAGAGGCCCTCCCTGGACGTCGTCATCGAGCTAGATCGATGGTGGGGCCCTCCTGCGTACGTACGTGCGTAGGGGGGTGGTGTGCGTGCGCGTATGCGCATGATGTCTCCATTAGGAACCTTTTCTTCTCTTATGCACATTGCCAAAGAACACCACGCCTAATTTTATCTAGGTGATGGATAACCAATTTTGGACATTTTGAATAAAGACATAGTTTGGGAGAGAAGGTTAATCTTCCCCCCAAAGACTTTTTTTTTTTTTTTTGGAAAAGTCACTATATATATATATATATATATATATATATATATATATATATATATAAGGAAAAGGGAAAACAAAGCAGAGGAGAGAAGAGAGATTGCCGAGGCAATCACTACTAGACTCCAAGAAAAAGAAAATCACATTCCTTAAGACCCACTACATAAACAGCCCATTCAATCATTAGGCGCTTAGCCTTGCTAGCTATAACCGCTTCCGAGTTTGAAATGTTCCTGAAGCATCTACCGCTTCTTTCTTCCCAGATCGACCACTATATAGCAATGATTGCCATTCTCCACAAGCGCGTCTTATGCTTGCCCAATCTAACCCCACGCCAGGCTTTAGGGAGAAGACTCACCGAACCAGGGAAACACCACTTTATATTGAAGTAATTGAGGAATTCTGACCAAATCCGAGTGATAAAAGGACAGAAAAGAAGCAGATGATCGATAGATTCTTCGTTCTTCATACAGCAGAGGCAGACATTAACTATGGGCATCCCCCTTTTTCTCAAGTTATCCACCGTGAGAATCCTCTTGATCCCCACCAACCAAACAAAGGCAACATGTTTTGGCGGGGATTGAGTATTTCCAAAATTGGAAAGACGGATGATCATCAATTGAGGGCAGCTCGTGGCCGAACAAGGCATAAAGCGATTTAACTGAGAACTTGCTGGATTTATCCGCCTTCCAGTATAATTTGTCTGGGCTATGGATGTCTGGCATGCCCCTGTAAATACACTCAAGGAGGCCCGCGTACTCTTCGACCTCCCAATCCTAAAGATTCCTCCTACAAGCCACATTTCACTCAATTTTGTTGGCCGAGATAGAGAAGCAGTTAGAAACATGGATAGCAGGGTTGGAGGCGAGACAAAATATATTTGGGAAGTCATCTTTCAAAGGCACATCTCCCACCCATATATCTTCCCAAAACCGGATATAGTCTCCTTTACCTAGGACGAAACCGATTCCTTTGAGCACATCCTTCTTCAAAGATAAGATCCCCTTCCAAAGGGCCGAGGCCCTATAGCGAGAAGAATCCTTGGTCCACCAACCACCGATAGACCTGCCGTATTTCCCTTTGATAATCTTATTCCAAAGACTATCGTCGTCGGTCCCACGTCTCCAAATCCATTTCCCTAGGAGAGCCCTATTCATCCTCTTGAGATCTTTAATCCCCGCTCCACCTTCTTTGAACTGCTTGCAAACTTGATGCCATTAAACAAGGTGGAACTTCTTTTTCTCTTCCTTGCCATGTCAAAGGAAGTCTCGCCTTAATCTTTCTAGCTTAGCCAAATTGAGGCAGGGCATATGAATAGGGACATGAAATATAAAGGCAGGTTTGAGAGAGTTGACTTAATAAGAGTGAGGCGGCCTCACATTTCCATCTGGCCAGGTAGCTTTCGAACCTATTAATAACCTTATCCTAAAGGGATTTAGGGGGCAAGCCCAAACATAATGGGAGACCAACAAAGGACACCAAAGCGAAATCAAGGAGCACCCAAAAGAATCAACAAACACGCTAACCTCCTCTTCCTTCAAATTAACCCCAAACATCTTAGATTTTGCCAAATTGATCCTTAATCCTGACATTGCCTCGAAACAGCGAATCATGGTGCATAAGTTACCAACCTTGACAGGGTTTGCTTCGTTAAAAATTAGAGTGTCGTTAGCGTACTGGATATGAGAGATCAGAGTAGGCGTTCCTCTCATTCTGATGCCACCTAAAATGCCTGCCTCTTGACCTAACTGAACCATTCTGGAAAGGGCTTCTCCCACTATGAGAAAGATGAAGGGGGACAGTGGGTCCCCCTGGCAGATGCCTCTGAAACTCCTAAAAAAGCCTTTCGGGGCCCCATTAAGGAGGATGGAGAAATGGGCCGACCCTAAGCACTCTCGAATCCACCCTCGCCATTTCTCTTCAAAACCCATACGCCTCATCATGTATTGAAGAAAATTCCAGTCCACATGGTTGTAAGCCTTTTCAATATCCCGTTTACAAAAAATAGACTTCGAACCATCTTTATGACTAGAATCCAAGCATTCATTAGCAATAAGCACACAGTCGATAATCTGTCTCCTTGGAATAAACGCATTATGGTGACCGGATATAATCTTCCCAATGACCATCTTTAAGCGGGAAGCCATGAGTTTCGCCAAAATTTTATATGGACCCCCTAACAGGCTTTATAGGTCTGAAATCTTTGAAAGAACTTGCACCCGAGACTTTAGGGATTAGCGCAACAGGAGGCCCCCAAGCCTTAAGATAATCTTCCCCTTTCATGAAACTTGTTGAAGAAGAGCATAACATCTTCTTTGATCACTTCCCAGAAAGAGATATAGAAGCAAATAGGGAAACCGTCAGTGCCTGGAGCCTTATCATTACCTAAGGAGTCCAAAGCCAGCCTCACTTCTTCCACAGTAAACGGGGCTTCTAAGGCATTAGCATCTTCAGTTAGCAGACAATCCCTTCGAAGGTGGTCCAGACGCGGTCTATCCCATCGATCTTCACTAAGCAAGGAGCTGAAATGTGCTATAGCTTCCTCTGCAATTTCATCTTTGTCTTCGATATGACAGTCATTGACTATGATACTGCTAATTCTGTTTTTTCTAGCATGCATGCTGGCTATACTATGAAAATATTTCGTGTTTTTATCCCCCTCCTTAAGCCACTTGGCACAAGATGTTTCCAGGCGATTTCATTATCAAGCACCCTGGCGGACAAAGATTGGATGAGCTGGATTCTTTTGGATAGGATCTCAATCGACATGATGCCATCTTCAGCTCCAACATCTATCACTTGCAATTTTGCCATAATCGATTCCATTTCCGAATCTCTTTTGGAGAGAACTTCCTGTTTCCACTGCCTTCAGCATTATGAATTTGCTACATAGTCTGCATCCTGCGAATCCTACAACATGAAAACCTCCCCACCAATCTGATACCAACTAAAAAAGCCATTAATATTTAACCAGGAAGATTTGAATTTGAAAGGTTTCGGACCCCAATTATACTCATCAGACGACAACATTACCAGTCTGTGATTTGAAGTTGTTCTCGGAAGAACGGTTTGAGAGACGAAAGGTGACCATTCCAGCCAATCCGAAGAGACTAAGAATCTGTCCAATCTAGAATGAGAGGGATTCTACCATTGGTCCAAGTGAATCTGGAGCCGAGAAGAGGAAGATCGATGAGTTCTTAATCATCGATCTAGCTAGAGAAAGAACGCATCATTGGAGACACTTTTCTGCCATGAGATTTTTCTTTAGCACATACCTCCTTTTCGAAATTGAAAGCTTCATTTCAAATCTTTCTACCACCTTATTCCTCAAGTTCTTCACCGGTTTTCTTATGCATAGTGGGAAGCCTAAATAGGTACAAGGACAAGACCCCGTCCGACACCTAAAAATACTCTCCAGATCTCCCACCTCTTCTTTAGATAAATCATAAATGTATCCCCAACAATTCACATTTACTTATATTCACCCTCAACCAGAGACAACTTCAAAACAAGCAACAATCTTCCTTAATTTGTCCACCTTTTCTACTTCTGCCTCGCAAAATAGAATTGTATCATCCATCAAATCTTTTATTCATCGAAGGTGTGTTTCTCTAATACTTCCTCTCTCCAGCTGGAAATAAACACTAGACTGAGACATGTCCCTTGGACCTCCTATTCCAAAGAAGAATATTTACCATTCTCAGCAAATTCCCCTCTTTCCATAGTTTTCAGTAAAGAAGAATGCAACAAAAATGGAAATGGGAAAAAGAAAAAGAAAAAAGAAAAAGAAAAATGTAGTTCTGAAAATCAGACAAACTGTTAGCAAGAAGCCTATTGGCCTTACGATGGATGTGGGCAGCCAAGAAAATGCCCCATTGCTAAGAATGCAGGTATCTTCTAGAAAATTCCCCCTCCTTTGGAGGTGGATTTCATTGCCTCTAGAATAAAGAAATGCACATCAAGTTCATGGAACTTGATGCTCATTGGGAAAATTAGGTGAAAATTATCATTCTTGTGGATCTTTTTAATAGGTGCATGCATTAATCCCAATAGCATGTCCTTCAAATTTCGTCTTATATTGGCAACGGTAGCAAAATAAAGATGGAAACAGAAGGAAAGAAGTCTTGAATCAAGAAATGTGTAGCAGTTGGGCAGTCATGCTATGCAGACAAAAACCCCATTAGTCTCCCAATTGTTACGAGAAGCCAAAAAAGCCCACGGAGTAACAATGTCAAATATCTTTAACAAAATTTCCCCCACTTTTGACACTAGATCTGTCTCCTTGGTACCTGAAGCAGATACTTAAAAAAATGGATTGGCATTATCAAGTTTGTGTAATTCGATGTTAATTGAGGAAATTGAATCTGACAAATGGCCATCATAAGTTTTCCACAGTAAAACCCTTGTCACTGTCAGGGGGATTTTTTTTGAACAGTTATGTCAGGGGTCAGTTTCCAATATTATTTCCAATACATATAATAGATGTTCAACCGCCTTTTGAGAAAAAAAAAAAGATGTTCAACAGGTCAAATGCCTAACACCATGTGATTGCGTGTTGAAGGATCAACGCTACCAAAAATACGATCAGCGCTACAGAGGAAAAGATTTAGTTGGATGGACCTTGCCATGATAAAATTCACAATTTTCTGAGGAACAGATTTTCCAAGACAAATACCAAGATTAAAATTTTACACAAGAAAGCATGGACTGTGGGATTGATGGTGATCCTCCACGAGTTGTAGAAGATGCCAAAGGGGGATTTTTCTATTTCTATTTCTTTTCTTTTGATGAATAATAGAATTTTATTTGGGAAGGGGTTGCTAAACATCTGGCCTTAGTATAGTCCCCTGAAAACTTTAAACAAGCCGACGCCGGTGCTATCAAGGGAAAATAAAAACTGAACAAGAGGATATTGTGAAGGGAAATGAAAGGCAACCAAGCATATGTGAGAAGCACAGCATACAAGAAAACATACAAGCATCAACGGTTGAATGGAAAATTGAAAGAGTGAGGAATGATTCAATTCAACTGTACTGTCTATGGTCTATCCAGGAAATTCAGACGGTTGGCTTTTCCTGGTGATTTCACTGATGATGCATATATGATTGGAACTACAGAACTTCATCCTTAGGAGTGTGATTTTCATGAAAGTGTAGTTGTTGGTTATCTAACATAACAAGAGCTTTATTTTGTACAGTTATTTCTACGACATCACTTTTATAGTTCTAAGTTTGATGACGAAATTATGAACATATTTATCGTTAGATTAGATTAGGGTGATTTCCCATATTAAGATTATCTTCTATATTTGTTAATGTCTGTTTAGATCTCCCCAGGATCTATGTTATTCTCAGTGAAATACAAAAGTTACAGTTTTCACGATGTAGTCTTGTGGTCTAAATGAACAAGTTATGTTTCCACAATGTAGCTTCTTATGGTTTAACATGGTATCAAAGCTAGGTAAAACCCTAGCTCTCATCTCTCTCTCCCTTCTCATCATAATGGCAGCTGCAAAACTATTGTCACTGAACCCCGCCTCTTTCTTCACCTTTTCTTCTCCAGCCATCCTGCCACTCGAGGGCAACTTCCCGTTGCACATTGTCCAACCACCAGGGCCCATGATTCTCCATCGTTGCCGGATCGGGGTTTAAGCTCTGCTGTAACCTGCATGCTTGAATCCCAATCCCATCAGGCTTCAGAAACTCCTGACAACCTATTGCCATCTTCATCATCACGTGTAGCAACACTGCCCACTACCCACCTGGATCCTGCCATTGCTGCAACTCGAAGCCACGTCTCCGACAACATTGTCAGATCTGCCACTACCGTTGCCACTGCAATATCTTCTTCTTCCCTGTTTTCAATGCCCTCCAAACCCATCTACAAAAGCACCATCTTCTCCAAGCGTCCACTGTCGTCCAACGTTCTCCAAGCGTGTAGAAATGCAACAAATCCGACCCATCTACCCCCTGCTGCATCATCTCCACTGTTCACCAACAAATTTGGCACATTTTCCATTCATTCTCTGGTCATCGCAGTACAGCTACTGCTCAATTTGCATGGAATTGCCTTCAAATACGCTGTTGCAGTCCGCCATTTTTTTTCTTCTGGTGTTCGCATCACATCTTCTCCGGCTCCGGCGTCGATTTCAGAACCCATCATCATTGTCCAAACCCATCACTGCAATCCCATATTCATCGTTTTCAGTCGATCCTACTACAACCGCAACTCGTACACCACCAGATCTCAACAAACAGTACCCCCGCCATCCTGGTCTTGGAATCACCTCACTGCCCAACATGGTCGGCAATACCAATCGGCTGCTCGTTTGATCCCCAAACCTGTAATGGATGTTAAGATATCTGAAAAGTGTCCCCGAATCAAGTAGTCATTCCCATCTTCTCCAACTGCCAGTTGTGACTGGTTGACTCCACTCTTCGATCCTGTATCGAATCCAACCAAAGAGAGGGGAAAAAAGGGTAGTCATCTCTCTCTCTCTCTCTATATATATATATATATATATATATATATATGAGTGAACTGTACTTCTGTGCATGCCCATTGCCACCCATACTTTTCTTTAAGTTTCCTTTGCATTGGGTGCTCCTTGGGTGTGCCTGATTTTCTACACTTTTGGCTGCCTTCTCTATACATCATCTTTGTTGCATCACCTTCAACAATGTATCTTCTCCATACTAGGCCTTTTGACAAGTATTTTGGACCAAACTTGTTTGTGCTGAGCATAGTGCTGTAATATGCGATCACATATGCCATTTTGGGAGGTCAGACTGCATATGCCATGTTTTATAGCCATTGGGCATTATACAATCACGTAGAGGATTATGAGATGGCATACTATCCCAACGGACAAATTTGTGACCATTGGGACTTAATTTTTCTTCCATTTCTCTCCCCTTTGCTCCCCCATTTTCCTCACTCTAATGCTCTCTTCATCTCTCTCTCTCTCTCTCTCTCTCTCTCTCTCTCTCTCACTTTAACATACAATGTCTCTCTTTTTCTCTCAAGTCTTAAGACTATTAACTCTTAACCTCTTACTCTTTTCTCTCCTAATCTCTTTCAAGTTTAGAGAATCAGGAATCAAGACTCTCACTCTTTCAAGTTACAACTACGAGGCTATAACTCCTACAAGTTACAAGGCTACAAGTTCCCCCCCCCCCCCTGAAGTTTCAAGAAACAATAATCAGGATTCACTCTTTCAAGTTACAACTACAAGGCTATAACTCCTACAAGTTAAAAGGCTACCCGTCACTCTCATCATTTCTTCTAAACCCGAATCTAATGACTCGGGTTGGAAGTATGCGCACCACCGTAATGGTACTGAAAAGTTCTCGGTATTGTGTGAACTTTGTGCATTTATAAATATCAGTGGCCTTGGATGGCACAAGCAACACCTCGCACACATGCCAAGATTAAATATAACAGCATATCCTAATGTTACTATGGAGATCCGAAAGAAAAGTATAGAATACATGGACAAACATGATAAAAAAGGCGTGACAATGCAATACTTAGAAAAGATTTATGGAACAAAATGCCCATGAAAATATCGATGTTGATGTTGTTGATATGGACTTTATGCATCCTCTTATGAAGCCACCGATTGCCTTCTTATGGAAAAGAAGCGTTGTTTACTTGAGACTGAAAAGAAACGTTGTTTCCTTTAGACTCCATGCATGGCACATTGTATATATTAATGTTTTTTTTTTTTTTTTTGAAAGATATAGGTAGTTACTTATTAAAATGATTGCTAGGGCTAGAAGAATAATTGTGTTCATGCATAAACATACCATTTTACTTCATAACATGAGAAAAAACATTTGTTGTGATTTGTTTCATCCAACCGTCACCTGATTTGCAATAGTTATTTATTTATTTATTTGCAATAGTTTTATTTATTTATTTTATTATTATTATTATTTAAAATTAAATACAAAGGTTGTATTCCAAAAAAAAAAAAATCGACTTAGAAGCTTTGTAGTGTTGATCGATTGAAATAATGGGCCTTGGTTAAAAAAGGCTGAAGGAAAGTTCAACAAACTATCTTTTCACATTCGTTTTGAACACAAGTACTAAAGGCATTAAAATCTTTAGAACCCTCAAGGGGTGTGTTTAGATTAGAGGATGGTGATGAGAAGCCAACAATGGGATACATTTATGATGTGATGAAGATGCTTAGATAAAAATTATGGAACACTTTAATTATAAAGAACACAATTATAGGCCTATATTAGATATAATAGGTAAAATATAGGGTAGTCATATGTTATACTCTTTGTATTCGGCTGCCTAAATCCTTAATCATGTCGTATTCTTTGCTCATGCTAACCGGAGTTAGGCAGAAGTGATGCATATGGTAAGGATTTCTTAACATTTTGGAAAGAATGGTTTCAAATAAGGATGAACATGATAGGATATCCTAGCTTTTGAACTTCTCTTCGAAGAGGCAACGATTTTCTCAAGGGACAATCATCTGACATAGAATTATGAAATTACCAAGAATAAACATCTTAGGGAGTTACTTTAACTAAGAGCATTTTTTTTTAAAATAAAAATAAAAATACAAAATCTAACTTACTCTAATTGTTATTTAAACAACTGATTGTGGGGAATGTATGAAGTAGACCCAAACAGGAAGCATCTCGCACTGAGAAGTTGGCCATGAAAATTCTCATTCTCACATGTTCTGCAAGCGGTTGCGAGCGCAACTGGAGTACTTTTGAGGCAGTAAGATTTTGAATTTGAATATATTCAAATGTTGGATTTGGAGTGAATATTTAAAAGAATCTAATTACATAGATCCATACCAAAAAAAGTAATTGTTTTAAATAACCAGATCTTTGTCCAATACAACTAAAAAGGTGCAGAAATGATTTCCAGATAGGTGAGAAAAGCCTAATTTTTATGACTTTATTTGTATAGATGATCTAGAGGCAGACGGTAAGTGGCTTGTAGAGATGGAGGATTGAATGTTTGTAAGCGAGGACCTAACATGGACTTAAGTAGAAGATGCCGCATTTGGATTGACACTTAAAGAAAGTTCAAGACAAAGGTCGAGAAACTGAGTGAGGCTTAGTAACAGTCAAGGCCAAGAAGAAGTCAGGATCATGAGAAATAAGAAGAAGATGATCAACTATTGGATGTAAGTGAATATCTAATGGGAACAAACGATGAAGAAACAAAAGAAGAGGAAGTATACATCGAAGAAAAAGATGACTTTGATGATGATGCCAATGATGGTGGAGATGTGCCACAATAGATTAGGGATCAATGTGTATAGGTATATTGTATTTTCAATTTTTAAAATTTGAATTTGTATAATATATTTTTAAATCAATAAAATTTCTATTTTTTTCCTCAATCTTGAGTATATGTATCATTTGGGTACTTGTTACTTTGTTAGTTGACTCATTATAGTTTAATAGTCTAATATATGTAATGTAATAAACACAACAAAAATATGAAAATATTAATATTAATGAAATAGGTAAAAAAATTCCAAATATTTGTAGTAATTAACATGACTTTTCATAATTTTTCAGTATTTTTTTTTTCAATTTTCTTTTATTTTTCAATATTTTCTAATTAAAAAAAAAAGTGTTTAGGGGGTTGTGTGATTGCTTGCAATTATGTTATCTCATATACGCCTGATGCCCTAGTTAGCTCAAGATGGCATATGCCATTTGACAACATTAATCAGGCATTATGAACTGGGCTCATTTTTTGTGTTGGGCATATAGATCGGACTTGTTGTCGTATTAGGTGCATGGACCGGACCAATTTTTGTTGTTGAAATATCTAGAGCCACTAAAAGAGCAACAGTTGAACTTCCAACCACCAAAAGTGTGTATGCACTGGAAAAGCAAAGGGTGAAATCCTGACCACTGAAAGTGCCACTAGATCATTCATAAGTCATTAGAAGTGTCAATGGTTGATATTTTAGAAGTGCCAAAAGTGTCTGCTTGCTTCATACTACTTGTTGTCTTGTCGCCATGTTACCATTGAAATTTTCTTTTGATTTTGAATAAATGTTCACCATACTTTTCAAACTCAAGTTACTTCTTTCAAAGCACCTTGACTTTGAGGGGTTTGTTAGTGTAGATTAAAGGGATTTCCTAGATTAAGATTATCTTTAATATATGTTAATAAGTGTATCTGTTAAGATCTCCTACGCATCTTATAGATCTCCTCATGATCTCCAAGTTCTTTTATATATTCATGTTATTCTCAGAGAAGTATGATAGTTACAGTTTCCATGATATAGTCTCTTGTGGTCTAAAGCAAGCTATTGATTTCCCAATGTAGCTTCTTGTGGTTTTACATTTACCATGTTGCCATTTTTATTATTTATTAGGATTAGGATTTGGGTGAGCTGTACAAGTTTTTTCTATTCTTTTAGTTATATTAGCATCAAGGTTATTGTGATTGTGGGTTGCTCCCTTATGTGGTACATGAGTGGGTGTGTGCTATGGTACTTTTCCCAATACATGGTACGATAGAGGAAGGATCGTGTGGGTCACCACAATACATACACTAAGTATATGCAATTCAGTTCCATGTATATGAGAAAATGAATGTGATTGTTATAGACCTTGCATGCATGGTATCATATTATACGTGTGCTATTTATTGCATAAATCAAAGTATAAATCTCTACATTAAAATATAAAATTACATAAACAATTAATCAACACTAAGAATATAGAACCAAAATTTGGGTTGGCAAAAATAGTGATTGGGACAGTGTGGTTCAGGAAGTAAAACGTAAGAAGGTTTGGCAATTTAGTCGACATGGGCTAGTATCCTAGTTTTATTATTATTATTATTATTGATTATACATATGAATTTTAGTTTTAAGAGTTTTTGCACGGAACTCTTGCAGAGAGATTTTCATCTACATCACTTGACTAGGTGATGAAAACAGATTGTGATGATGTAGATCTCAGCGCTTGAAGGTTCTATGGAGACCTTATGTTACTCAATAGCGGAGAAATGAGATAGCTTTCAGTGGCTCACGAAACGAGATGGATTTCCTTCACCAAATTCTGCTTTCATACAATACTAAAGTGGCTCATGAAACGAGATGGATTTCCTTCACCAAATTTCAATTTCATACAATACTAAAGCCGATGGAATTTCAGGTGATTTGTTCATCATTTTTATTTGGACATGGAAAGTAACATACACAAGCGTTCTCAAAACTAGCCGTTGAATCTAAAGCTACAATTAACATTCATAAGCATGTACAAAATAGAAATATTTAAAGATAAACAGTGCAATAAACTAACATAACAACTTATCTTCCATGTTAGATTATATTCATAATGAGGATTCAATCAACTGTATGTGAATTCAGTCTTCCCGAGACCAGTATGGTTGATTTATCTTTTCCTTTTCTCTTGCTAATTTAACTTGCACCATTCATTAGTGTGCATTGACCATGACCAAAAAGGAAGCGTAGAAACAAGTTATTCAATCTAGCAAGAAACTGTTGACATAGATGTAGAGCTCTCTCACCCTTCAACTCAGTCAACTCTCCGAACCAAAATTACAAAATTGAAGAAATTCCCAAAAAATCCATTAAATAAGAATTACAGAGTTGGGCCCAACCTGATCCCAAATTCAGAGCAACCAACCAATCAAGACCTCAGATCCGCATTGTTCGCCCGTCTCATCTCTTCACCATTATACATTGCAAAATTCAATCTCCAAAGATGTAAATAAAGCACTGAGAGACGACACCCAACCACCCAGAAGCAATTCTTCAGCTCCTGATCACAACTGATCTGATAATGAAGAATACATATAAACCACTAAACTCCTACACCTTTGACCGCCTAAACTCGAACCAAATCTCGTAATGATTGAACAACAAACTATCGTGTGTCTTTTTCCCCACATACTCGAGCCCAAGACTTGACAGCCGCTTTGTGCACTCATCTCCTCCCAATCGCGAACAGAACTTTATATTATGTGAAACAAAAATCCGACCCTCATAAGGCCTCAATCTCTTCGTCAGCCTCTCCATCCCAACCCAAACAAGCTTATCCGGCATGTGAAGAAAAACCGCACTTGCATAGATCAAATCATACATAACGTCAGGTCCAAACCTACTGAAATCCATGTCCTCACCTTTGAAAATCATGGGCCGCTTGTTCAGGAGCCCCTGAGAAGGGAGCTCATACCGTAATGCAGCCATCAGAGAAAGATCATCACGCTCCAAACAGTGGAATCTTCCAGGGTTAAGGTAGCGGATGAAGTGCAGCCCAACACGGAGGGTCCCACAGCCAATCTCGAGGACATGGGCATCAGGGGAGATACGGGAAGAGCTAGCAAGGAATTCAAAGACATCGCGGCCACCAGCCCAAGGTTCACCGTAGTTGCTGTGGTGCTCCTCGATCAATAATTCGCCAGGGCACGGGAGACCAGTGTGGTTGTTGGCTTCATCTGGGTCTTCATAATGTGAAATGCCTTTGAATCTGAAATAAGTATGAAAAATAAAATGGCTAAGACTATGAAAAAGATTCAAGAAGGTGTTCATAGTGAGAAATGCCCATGAATATGAGATCGAGAAACAGATTTAAGGCAGTGGTGTTTGGATAGTCAATTGATTTGACTTGTAATAATTCAATGCAATGGAGAGTAAATGGCCAAAGTGGGTCTACCCCACTTCATTTTCAATGAGGGAATAGCACCCAAATTGCAACTACTATAATTTCACTATAATTTCATATCCAAATTGAAGCCCACGGAATGGAATTCAGATGTTTGTTTGTCACCATGAATTAAAATGGTGCCACCCTTTTTAGGTCATTTCCTCTAGAATGAGTGAATGAATCACAATTCAGTTCAATGGAGCATCCAAACACAAATAGAAAAACACTTGAGAATTTTCAAACAAGAACAAAACATGTTTTCATTTTCGTAGTGAGAGATGCCTTTTGAATTTGAAACCAAGGAAAAGGCTGAGAAGCAACGGCACAGCTCCCTCAGGTTCTAAGTTTGTACAAGTGTGGTCCATGATCCATAGATCCAGACCATTGATCTAATCCACCACACCACCGATCCTTGATGGGGCAGCTAGTGACCCGCACATATACAGCTAAGAAAAGCAACAGAAGAAGCAAGAGGTCTACATTCAACTGAGAAAAAGAAAAAAGAGCCAAAAACAGTAATGTTTTGTTTTGACCTCCAGATCTTGGAGTTTCCGGTGGCATGGCCCATCAGATCAATGTCCTGGATCATGCACCCCACTTTACACAAACTGAGAATTCTTGAACACTGGAACAATTAAAAGATTATCATCCAAGAGATGCATTTAATCATCTTAACTTCTTCAAAAGAGGGGAGAATGAAAAAAAGGAATGCCAGGAGATATACATAGAGATTACGGTGTATGCACCTTTTGAAGTCATCGAGCTGTTGGGCACGGGTGCGGGGATTGATGCCTTTGCGGAGAGAATGCCAGGCTTCAGGAGATGATGGAGGGTCGGGGAGGCGGTTGATCTGGAGCTGGGATTTGAGCCAGGAGATGTCTTCTGGGGTTGGAGAGATGGGATTGGGACTGCTATATACCGAGCTTCGCTGTATATGAGGTTGGGAAGGTGAAGGGCAAATGGAGGAGAGAGAAGGAAGGAGGAAGAAGAAGATAAGGACTGATGAAGCTGCAAAGGCTGTCAATAGAATTGGGACGGAAATGCCCTTGTTCAATGCAGGAGCCATTGCCACACTTCCAAAGGTTTGCTTTTCTTGTGTCGGTTTTAGGTGGGGAGAAGAAGAGGAAAGATGCAAGGGTGACGACCTGCCGTACCTGGCAGGGCTCCCTCTGCCTGGCTTGGACCTAATTAGCTCGACGTGGATGGGCCCGGTGGGTGATGGGCCCACTGTGATGTATGTGTATTATATATCCACACCGTCCATCCGCTTTGAAAACTCATTCCAGGGCATGATCCCAAAAAAATGTGGACAATATCAAGGGCAACAGTGGCAATCGACCATTAAAAACCTATCATAGGGCACACAAGTTTTGGTTGCACCTAAGAGATCTTCACTTGATATCCTCTCAGCGTTCTGCGTTCCGCAGCACATGGTTTGAAATTGTGAATCGTTATACGTAACGTGGTTAAAATTGTCGTGCCCATTTATTAAGAAACTTACTGGGCATGCTTATAGAACTGAAGAACGAATCTATGCGAATTTGGTGATGATATTTAGGGAGAGGCAAAAATGATTGAGAGGGTTTCGAATAACAGGAAATCAAACCTATGTCCAAGACAACCCAATTTGGGTCCAAGCCTAAGTTGGGAAATGGATTCCGTTGGCTAATCTCAAGCCGTTCATTGATTGAGATAAAAGCAATGGGGATAGCTAGAAGGAGAGGCAAGATCCAGTTCGTTCACCAATCTTGAAATAGGAAGAGACAAAAAGAGTATTCATTTCTCTAACTGAAGTTTGGATGATTTCTTCAATTAGCATTGTAGGTATTTGAAGTAAATCTACTGAAAAGTCTTTGGTAATTATTTACGGCATTAGATTGTTCATTCAGTACCTCTTGAAAAATAAGTATTGCTGAATAATTTTCAGTTGTGTGAATGTTGCAAGCACAAATACCATAAACAATTTCTTTAGCTTTATCCTTCTTTAGTTCCATGGCCTCGAATTTCCTTATGAGATTATCCACTTTAACATTTATATCATCATCTTCTTTCAGAAGATATATTCCGCCCCTCTCATTTGATTGAGTAGGCTTAGAAGTGGTGCTAGATTTTAGGAAGATGTCCCATGATTGTGCGTTTTCAGCAAGTCTGCCCAAATAGTCTCACACATCGTCGACATTTTTATTCATGAATTCCTTATTACACAATGTCTCGACCAATTGATGCATGGAAGATGTCAGTCTATTATAAAAGAAGTTTGTGATACGGCATGTTTCAAAATCATGTTGTGGGCATGAATTGACAAGATCCTTGAACCGCTCCCAACATTGGAAGAGTGTTTCATCTTCCTTTTAGGTAAAGTTCATGATTGACTTCCTAAGAGTGTTCATTTTATAGTATGGAAAAAATTTCTTTATGAACTCCCTTGTCATGTCGTTCCATCTGCTAATAGATCAAGGACGTAGTGAATGCAACCACGTCTTAGCTTTCTCTTTCAAAGAGAAGGGAAAGAGTTTTACCCTGATCATGTCCTCAGACACGTTTGGAAAATATAAAGATGTTATGATCTCATCCAACTCTTTCAAGTGTAAATATGGATTTTCAGATTCAAGTCAATGTAGTTTTGGAAGGAGTTGGATCACCCATGACTTGATATCCATATGTCTCGTATTTTCTGAAAAAACCATGCATGAAGGTATACTCACTCCCGCCGGTTGTAAATAGTCTCGTAAAGTACGAGACGGAGGTGCTTGATACACCTCGTTTTCATCATGAATTTCCTCAACTCGAGGTTGAGGAGGATTTACAAGTCGATTTGCAGCTATCACTTTAATTGACTCTAAGGATCTCAAGTGGTGTTTAATCCCGTGATGAATAAATAACTCTTCGACTAATCTTCCTTCATTCAAAAGACGTAGAGTATTATCACGTACCCACTTGGGTATGAAACATTCTCGGTCCTCAATTTCAGAATCTAACCTAATCCTAAAAAAGAAAAAAATCTTAAAACAAATAATAATTCTAGAAAAGAAAGAAATAGAAAGAAGTTACTAAATTAGAAGTTTCTATATTAAGATCCTGCAAAATAGAAAACCATGTTAGTTTATAAAAACAAATTAGGAAAATTCCTAACCTAAAAATAGAAGAATAAGTTAATTTCTAAAAATAATTCAGAAAAAACCTAACCTAAAAATCGAAAGTAAATAAACCCTAATCTTACCATAATTCCAAAACTAATTAATATCAAAAAAACGCAACCGTTAGTCCCCAGCAACGGCGCTAAAAACTTATTCACAACCCCAAGTGTAGGGTTGTAATGTAATAATAATCTCGATAAGACCAAAGTCAAATCCGCAGAGACTAATCTCATGTGTATTATGAAAGCAACTAAAATTAGATCTAGAAGAAGAGAAATCTAGAATAAAGCGAATAATTGTGATTAAGGTAAAGCTATCAATTAAAAGGAACTAGGTTGTCAAGGATCGACTTGTAGCTACTCAGGATGCTACATTGCTTGATTCAAGAAATCTAACTGGAAGTGGAGTCCTATCCTATCCAATTGGAAAAGAGAGATAATTGAATCTCTCAACTTCTCATGAACCTAATATCAACGGATGTGAGTTGTGAGGATTGGAAGTAATTCCATCATCCAACCATGCCCAGGAGACAATAGCTAACAACAGGATATAACAATCCCACAACCAATCATAGAAGTGTGAAGATTATAAAGGATTCTATCACCCTATCATGCCTAAGGGACGATAATGAATAACGAGTTTTACTAATTTTACAATCTCAAATCAGGAAAAGAAGATATTCAAAGCAATTGCAGATCTATTGTAATTTGTCACAACAAACCATTAAAAACTAAAAATATTCCTTAAAAAAGAACTAGAATCCATAAGGTTCAATAAAAACATAAATCAAAGCAAAGCGAACATCCCAATCACGCTACAACCTTCACCTTTTAGCCTTATCTAAGATGTTTAGTCAACCATAGACATGATTGAATTAAGAACTCTTAAATAAAACATAAAAATAAACTAAGGAAGAAGAAGAAAAACTCTTAGTGACGTCTCTCCACCCTTTTTCTCCACTCTTTAAACCCTAGAAGACGCTTAGGAACATCCTAGGGACTCATATTTTTAGTTGTGCTACACTCTCTTACGAACCGACCTTGAAAATTCGCAAACCGACCTTGGAACTGCCTCAAATTTATGCAGCCCATGTGCTATCTGCGTAACCTTTGACGAGTTGAAGCAGATCTTCAATGAGTCGAAGCCAAGCTTCTACAAGTCGAGGTTCACACAAATTTAAAAAATAACATGAATTTAAAAAATAATGTTGCTGTAGTTCGAGTTAAAGTTTCTTCGACTAGTCGAGCCAGAGCCAGGACTGGTCGAGCCAGAGCTTCGACTAGTCGAGAATTACGCACATTCATTATAAATATTTGATTTTCTTCATTTGTCACTTAGTTTTCTTGGATCTTTGGCATGTAAATTTTACAATCTTGGTCTCCTAAGACTCATCCTTTACTTTGGTGATTCTTGAGCATCAAATCCATGCTTTTAATATTCTTTTCAATCCAAGTTTTTAGATTCACCTCGCAACACAAACATGTATAAAATATACCATTAAACAGTATCATGTTCATAAAACCAAGATATAAGCAGGGAAAAGTATGCAATTGTTACACCTCAGATTTTTGCCAACCTAGAGTTAAACGTCCTTGGGCAATGAGTCGATCATAACACCTTATTAACTTCTCAGAACTCAATCCCAAAGTCTAAAATCCCTTTTTAACCAATTTCCTTCAAAATCTCACCTTTCACCACCTTATTCTTCAACTTTTTCTAAGTACTTTTATATTAGACATAAATCCTAAAGTTTAGGTGATGAAGAACAATACTCAAACTAAAAATTATTATAAATAGTAAATAAATAAATAAAATGGGTTTTTGACCATTAACCTTTTGGAATCTCACAAAATAAATAAACTATTTGGATAGATCAGCTTCTCCTACTATAAAATTATATATTGCACGTCAAATAAATCATTTTAGTTTACAAAATACACCCATTTCAAATATCGGGTGGCGAAACCACATTAAACGGACTCGGGGTCCCAAACAATGCAAATTGGGGGGACCCGAGGTGGGTCTCGTGCACATCCGGTGTTTCGGGGGGGTGGGGGGGAATAGCATCATTGGTTTGGGGAGGCATCCCCCCATTGTCCAGCGACTGGGGATGCATCGCCGTCCAGCGGGCCGAGCGGCCCATTTTCTGCCACATGTTTTATAATTTTCAACTCGACTTCAAAACGTCATATCTCATTCAATATAACTCCGATTTTAGTGATTTAAAAGCTAGATTGAAGCTTGATAAGTTTATTTTCATATAAAAATAAGTAAAAAATATAATAAAAATTTTAATATAGTTAAAAATAGGTTGTTGTGATAACTATCTGAAAATTATTAGTTTAGACAACTGTTGCTCCTAAAATTTTTAAAATTTTTCTACCAAACAAAATCTAATAAAATTTGATGGAGATAAAGTAGACTTGATGATAAAATATTAAAAAAATAATTAAAATAATATACTAACTAAAAGTACTAAAAAGAGGCATAAAACTGCCCTAAGACCTTATTCTGTCGTAATTAGGGTAGAATTTGGTTAAGTATTAAACTAAACAGTTGATGGATTTGGCTAAAACCACTTTCAATATGAAATGCAACACCTAAAACCATTATAATATCTAATCCAACATTACCTAAAAATCTAGGATCAATCTAAAAACCCAGTTACTTTCGGAAGCACATTGAAACTCCATATCGGACCTAGACCGCGCGTCGAAAGTCTGATTACCGCCAAACTATACGATTATGACCACCTTACTGGGCTTGACTACCATATCAAAAATTAAATCTAGATAGTATCCAAAAATACACAACTTGAGCCCGGAGCGAAGTGTGTGAGAAACGTGAATATCTTTAGGAAATGAACTGAAACTTAAGTGAATTAAGTCGTTCGCTTTCAGGACAAATCTAAGGATTCAGACCATCAGAATCTGACCCAATTACACCATCAGATCAGGAAAAATTTCCAACACATGTCAGTGCACTTGTGGCCCGATCGAGTACCGGTGACTATTGAACTGAAACTGCTCCCCCGCGGTCGATCCACTGATCCAATCGGACCGAGATCTTAACCTAGTGTAGATCCATCATCAGGGGGCTTACTCTAGACCACATGCAGAAAGAGGGCCTCCAGATGAGCCCCGTTGGCCTGAAACAACCGACTTTTGGCTATAAGTTAAGTATACCATGGCCCTGGGGCCATTACCATCAGTTATGGGCCTATATAAGGGCTTTAAACCCACCTCTCTCTCATATGAATTTCTCCAAGTTCTAGGAGAGAGAAGAGAGAAATGGAGAGAAAAGAGTGAGGAGAAGGGAAGGAGCGTGAGAGACTGTTGTTGGGATCCGTTCCCATCACTCCACGTGTCGAATCATCCTTCCTGTATTGCTACACCGTCGATTTCAACTCCATTTTGGGTAAGAAATCTTAACCCTAATCTATTTTAGGTATCCAAGTAGATGAATCAATGAAATAACTAACCTATTTCGTGATTCAGGTAGCCGTTGTGCCATAGACAAAGATGTAGTGTTCAAACCGAGCTCGGTACGGGTTTACCGGTGAAAGGTGCGGACTATAAACGTTTAGGTTATGGTTTTCAAGGCTTTCAATGTCAATTAATGATTTATGATTGACTTGATTGCCATCACATGTACTTAGATACGATGTTTTTAGTATATTACACATATATATGAACTATGTTAAATATAATGCATTCCATGTGTTTGTTGAAATGTCTGAATGAATATGGAATTATGATTTGTGCTTGTCATGCTTATTAATTGAGAATACGTGATTGTTGTACGCGTGACAACTCCTTTATGAAAGAATTTGCCATAATATATGTTATAACTAATGTATTACATGTATGTTGAATTATGTAGTCTAAGTGTTTGATAAAATGCCTGAATGAGTAAATGCTTACTGAAGTGTATTTAATGAGGCCATTGAGATGGGATTCTCAATTACATTGTCTATGGTTATGGTTTCCTTTATGTAATCTATCTTGCTACTGCGTGATTTATGGGTGAATGCCTATATACGATAACATGTACTCTATGTGTTTGTTAAAATACTTATATGAAATTTATATTTGAATTGGTTGGTACATGCTGTTTTTTCTAACACATATGAATGCCTATTGCATTTGAAGTGTGATTGGGGCTACGATGTAGTCCAGGTAATTAATGGTAATGGTTTACGATCAGTAGCCGAACTGTTTTAGCCACAATGGATACGTTCGAGGAATTCGAGTCATACGTTGATTATCGACAGTGACTAGGCCACGAGAAGTGCATATGCGCTCCATGTCGATTAATTCAACATATGCTCGTACCAGTCGAGCTTATCAAGTAACTTGATTGATCCAATGTATGTTCACCATGTATGGACGCTACTGCTTGAACCTAAGGCAGCAAACTTACCAGCGAAAAGGCCGTTTAACCTTGGTACCTCGATCCGCTAAGACTCATGAGCCGAGTATGGTGGTATGGGATACCGTGGTCGAGTCGTCGGCCTACACTGGGGTGACGAGCCTCCCTGTAGTGACCAGTGAGCAACCCAAACTTATGAGCTGAATATGGTGGTTTGAGACACTGTATTCGAGTTGTCGACCTACGATAAGGTGATGAGCCTTTCCCACAGTGACCTCGAGTATACACTAGGACTACGCTAAGGTGACGAGCCTTGCCATAGTGATCTTAAGTATAAAATAGGCCTACGATCAGGTGACTAGCCTTTCGTAGTGACCTCGAGTGTGAATTAAAACTACGCTGATGTGACGAGCCTCCCGCAACAACCTACAGGATAAACTCGCGAACTTGCCTATCGCATGTGGCTAACTAGGATTGACGACCCTAGATGGATCAATATTTGAGTCAATGATATAAAGGAAGGTACATTAGCTTCCTAAACCTGTTGTATGAATATGCTTAATTAAGAACTTGGCTAACACGACCATTCATCGCATTGCACGGTGCTTTGGCGAGGAAGTGCACAGAGGAAGGGGTGCATGCTACGATCGTGAGATGATGTCACTGAGGGAGTGTAGGCGAGGGCATACATCATTATAACATATTATCCCTGCATTAACAAGAATACTTAGGACTTGATTGTTATACTGTTTTATCATTACTGCTTGACTGAATTGATAACATGTTAACCTTTGCTTTATAGTTCCACTAAATTAGCTACTCATTACCATTTGTGGCGATGTTTTAAAATACCAATTAAACTCTGGTTTAGATGCAGGTGATGGCGAGGTCTATATAGCAGAGTTGGACTTCATAGGCGAGGAGGAAGGATTCTCTTGCGTTTAACTATCGAGCGGATCTATGTAGATCTCATACCGATGCGCAAGGACTACTGGGATACTTGTTTAGTTGAACACATTTACTTTCTGTATTTTTTATATGGTTAGAAACAACACATGTATATATTTAGCCTGGTTTCATACTCATACTCCGAACTTTATGAAATATTTTCATAATTAAATGATTATATTTTAGTCTTTCGCTTGCCAAATTACATTAACTCTGGAGTATGATATGCTATTTTAGTATAATCCCACTCATGTTCGAATGCACTCATAATAATCATCGCAATCTTTGTTGCATAAGTAATGCGTTGGAACTCGGGAGTTGAGTTTTGCTCGACCCTCAATTTTTAGGGCGTTACAGCAATATTTTAACACTCAACAACAGTTTGAAGGCATTCAATCGTAAGAATGAAAGGCCGTTGCTAACAAAGGATGCAACATCACCAAGTAAGAGCTCAACATCACTAAATCAAAAATTTGTTACACCAACAAAGAAAAGTCCATCTCCTTCATACAAAGGCTCATCACCTATAAGTCAAACGAAGTACTCTAAAGAAGTATGGAAGCAAAAAAAATAATTCGAATTCAATAGATCAATCCAATGGACAATGCTCTGATTAATGCATTGGTGGAGCAAGTGAATCTTGGTGCAAAATGATATTGGTTTTAAACAAAAAGCTTACAAGATGATAGTCATGGAGATCCATGATATATGTGGAATACTGTAAGACCCGTATCTTGGTCCGTACCTTTCCGTACACTTCCGCGGTCTTACCGGTCGAATTCCGGCAACTTTCGACCCTTAACGGATATCGACGCGCGACCCGGATTCATGTGCCGACAACCCGAGTCGACTCAACTCGTGACCTATACCATAGCGACCGCGCCGACGTTGCGGTTCCGATACCGCGACTCGTGCGCCAAGGCGATACCCTGATCAAGAGATATGAGCCAACGTTCGGTGCGAGAAAACGCCGCGCGTTGCGAAAACCAAGGGAATCTCAACGATGTGTCACATCAATCACATCAATCCCATCAATCAATCACCCATCAACCCATCACATGTCAAGTACACATCACCTCCATCCCTTTTCCCAAGCAACCACAAAAGTCTTCACATCCCATACCTCTCTTACACAAAAAGCCACAAAAGTCTTCTTAACCCATACTTCTCTTACACAAAAGCCACAAAAGTCAAATTTCTCTTACACCACCATCACTCACCCATCCATCCATCACTCTCTCTCTCTCCCTTTACATCACTCTCTCTCTTTCTCTCTTTCTCATTTCAAAAAATCCAAGCAACAAAAATTGCAAGGGGCTCCCACGTATAGAATTTCTCCAAGTCCTTAAGCTCCAAATGGCCCACCTTCCTACCCCAAAATCCCCCATCTCAACCCTCCATTCCTCATCTTAACCGTTGAAGTTGAAGCTATGGTGCCAAGGAACCTCTAGGAGCGAAAAGATCGGACGGTGGGTGCTTCCATAGGGTAGTTTTTATTATTTTTATGGTGGACCAAGTGAGTCCCACCGATCAATGGTGTGGATCTCACTTGGGACCCTAAAATGTGGCCGATGGACCACTTGGATCATCATGATCGTTCCATGATGGGGCCATTCTCCATGGACCCCATCATGATGGTTATTTTCATTGCAAAAAGGTCATCTAGACCGTCCATAACAGTGGAGAATGGATCTCCACCGTTAATTTATAATTTTGATGGTCCCATGATCAAAGGGATCCATTTATTGTATGTTTCATTGCAAGGGAGGGCCCATAATGACGGGGTCCCTCCATCACAAACCGTGTCCCACTCTCCATGTCTCTCTCTCTCTCTCTCTCTCTCTCTCTTTTATTTCTTGTATTTTATTTTATTTTCTTAAGGTTGTGTGGCCCACTTGAATGGACCCCACCTCGAGGTATTCATTTTATCCTAGAGTCCTTCAAGTGGGGCCCACCTTGCAGGTTGTACCCCCTTCATCCGTAAGTGGTGGCCCACTTCATAAAGGCCCACCACGATTCATATTAAAGAGACCCACCGTCCAGCGTCTGGGACGCTGGACGTCTCTGTATACAAAAAAAAAAAAAAGAAAAAAGAAAGAAAGGAAAAGGTGAAGCTATTGGGTGTTTTCCCTGCATAGGCCCCACCCTGATGTTTATGTCCTATCCAAGCCATCCATCCTCTTACCCACGGTATTTTAACCGTTGGGTAGAAGTTTGGAGCTGATCCAATCACCTGGTGGGCCATAGCGCCTAATATTGCGCCATTACCATTCAAACATCCTTTTCTTAATTTATTTCACATCCAAGCATCAAAAAAATTCAAACTCTAGACTCATTTGGACGGCGTCGAGCCACTGATCGCCATAGTCGGGTCGGATTTTGGCGCAGCGGGCCCCATGCGTCAAAAACCCCAAAATTTTGGAATTTACCCTTTTTCAAAAAATTCATGAAAGAGGCAAAGCCTCTGCCTCTGTGAGTGTCAGCGCCTGCACGGCCAGGGGCATAGGCGGACGAACGTGGGGGGCCCACGGCCGTACATGTGGGCCCCACCAAAGATGTTTATTTGTCATTCCATCTGTCCATGAGGTGGGTCCCAACCTCAGGTGGGCCCCCTCCAAATTTCGGGCCGAACAAAAACTTAGGTGGCCCACACCATAAGAAACAGTGTGAATTGAATTTTACCGTTGAAACCTGTTGCTGGGCCACAGAAGTGTTGGATCAGGCTGAAATTTATGTCATCCCTTCATCCAGGTCCGAGTGACCTTATGAATGGGTTGGATGGCAAATAGATATTGCTGTGTGGGCCCCACATGGGACCCACATTCTTTAAAAAAAAAAAAAAAAAAAAAAAAAAAAAAACAAAGTCCACCGTCCAGAGGACGGTGGCACCCACCGTTTTGTATCTGCCCATCCACCGTCCAGCAGACGGTGGGGCCCCTTGGAGGGTATGTCTGGTCCCTCACCAGCAACAGTGGGACCCACCATGATGCACGTGATGCATCAGGATCGTCCATCCCCTTGGTGGGATCATTTTATAACATGGTGCCACTGATTGGGTGGGCCATTCACATATGGGTTAGCCCCTTTTGGGTTGCAATAGGCCTATGGGCTAGGTCCATTGTATCATAAAAGGCCTATGGGCTAGTCCCATTTAAATTAGAAAATGCTTATGGGCTAGGCCCATTTGATTCATATAAGGCCCAAGAACTTGGGCCCACTTGATATGTAAAGCCTATGGGCTTAACTTGATATTCAAGGCCTATGGTTTTAGGCCCAATGGATATGATCTAAGGCCATGTGACTAGGCCATTTGATGTACTTCTAGGCCCATAAAATTGGACCTATTTGTTATATTGTAAGACCCATGGGACTACACCCATTTGATTAAGAAAGGGTCCATGGGATTATGCCCACTTGGATATGCATGCAAGCTCATGGACTAGGCCCATTAGAATTGTTTAAAGCCTAGGAATTTAGGCCCATTCGACTCATATAAGGCCTCTGGGTTGAGGCCCAGTTGATATACATTTGGGGGCCCAATTGTGTGGCCCATTTGATACATATTAGACTCATGTGACTAGGTCCAACTAATGTAATCCAAGGCCCACGGGTTTTGACCCATTGCAATGCACTTAAGACCCATTGGTGTGGCCCATTTATATGGCCCATCTGATGAATAAACGGCCCATAAGATATGGCACATCTGACGAATAAAGGGCCCATGAGATGTGGCCCATTTGATATATATGTAAGGCCCAATGGGAGGAACCTAAGGTCCATTGCAATATGTAAACCCAATGCCGATTATGCAAAGGTGTTTAAGAAGATTGTACCTGGAATGCAATGATGGTTTGACGTCCACATTGCGAGTGTAATGTTGGTTGGATGTCCACATTACGACTCTCCTTAGGGCCCATTACTAGCCGTACTTGCCTTGTATAGGCCGTCCAGGCCCATCTGCATCGTAAGATAATTCATTTCGTTATAACATGTTTAGTATAGTTTCATGACCCATGATCATACGCATCATATGTATGCTTGATATGAGGATTGACTGATCATGGCATTTGCCTTCGGGCAGGTTGTTTATGGGCTTCCGGTTAGGCGGTGTTGCCCTACATGAGCGCACGGTATGCGCAGGATTGGTTGCATGACTGGATAGCGTGATTCATGCATTCTGCATTTGTGTGATATGGTTGTTGTACGCCCTAGCGACATCAGGGCCGTAGCCTCCACAGACGCATCGTGGTTGGCGGGATTGGATACCGGAAATCTTGACTTACATGGGGTACTATAGATATCCCTGGGTGAAAGTCCCTAAACCCTTATGGTACCAAGAGGTTGCTCCAACGTCTAGACCGAGTGGGTAGATGAGCGTTGAGTGCCGATTACCAGACGGTTACGCTCTCCACTGTGTCGTGGTCGGTTGGAAGGGGGTACGGCCTTACCCGCCCGAGTGTAGGGGGCAATGCTAGGCTGAGTCTGACCAGCTCGAGGAATGGGTCCGCTATCGACGAGTCGCGCCCGATATTGGCAGACGGATAGTGAGGTCTCTTCCACTTACCTTATTGCGCGCGATGTGGCGGCAATCTGGTTTAGAGTGTACTAGACCCCGGTGATATTCCATACTTTGAGCTGTACTGATATGTGGACATTGATGAGGATCTGTATGCTTGAGTTGCATTGCACATTGCATGGCCTTGGGATGGCCGATACCATTCATGTCTGGCATTGCATAGCCTTGGTACGGCTCATGACGTTTTGGTTCCATCTGCATATTCCGCATTACTCTGACATTGCATTCATATTACTACCTTGCGCACACACTTTCACCACCCTCTAAGCTTTCTGTAAGCTTATGCACGACCGTTGCGTGCAGGTGACGTTGGACTGCAGCAGCGCTGAGGCAGGAGCACGTTGCTGATCATTTTGGAGTTTTTGTTATTTGCCATTGTATTTCCCTTTATGCTCATTGTACTTGTAAAATTTTTGATCATAGTGGAAATGTAATGGAGTGCTTAGTTGTTGTTTGTGGATTATGCCTTTGGTTATGCTTATTACGTATCAGACTGATGTTAAAAATCCTCCTCGTAGCATCCCAGGATCGGAACCTGGCGAATGGGAGCTAGGAGCCGAGAATGGGGTTCTACGGAGGCTGTCGGTGCCGGATTCGGCGATCGGGAATTTTGTGAGCCCGGTTTTCGAGTTTGGGGCGTGACAGAAGTTGGTATCAGAGCATAACTTGGGAATAACCGAGAACAACATTACATGTTTGCTATGAGTGAAGAATGGCTAAGTCCTGAAGTTCGGACAACTTCACGATCTTCCGAATCAGACCAATAACATGCGTACATTCGAGAGTTTTGGAAGATGATAGACGCTTTCGCCCTTTCCTGTAGGGTATGGCGCCTGTGAGAGTTACTCGATCGACTCCCGCACCACCACCCGAGGATTCTACTTCACCATCAGAGGCTCCAGTTTTACCCCCTGCGTCTCCCGATCCACCCTCAGAGATTCCTGCTTCTTCCCATGAGGATGACATTCCTCCACCGGAGACCGATGAGGAGCCGACAGTGACTGTGAGCGCCTCTCAGTTACAGCAGATGTTACAGGCTGTGACAGCTGCACTACAGGGACAGGGCAGACGCCCAGCTGTTTCACCAGCTCAGGCAGAGCAGGAGCGCGCGAGCGCTGTACTTCGTGAGTTCCGACGGCATGATCCCCCTCGTTTCCAGGGCGAGCCAGATCCGACCGCTGCTGAGAGATGGCGCTCCGATGTGGAGAAGATATTCGATACCATGTTATGCACGACCGAGCAGCGCGTCCGGTTAGCAGTATTTCTCTTCCACGGTGAGGCCGAGCATTGGTGGACCTCTGTCGCCCGTGTCACCGGACCTGATCATGTCTGGACATGGGAGGACTTTGTGGACCGATTCGAGGAGCAGTACTTCCCTGACCACATCCGTCGTCAGCGAGCCTTAGAGTTCGAGACTCTGGTGCAGGGAGACATGACCGTGGCACAGTACGCGGCCCGTTTCATGGCACTGTCGAGATTCGCACCATATATGGTTGATGATGAGGGGCAGAAGGCCCGCCGTTTCGAGCACGGCTTACGTTACGGCCTTCGAGGTCGTGTCATTGGGCATGAGCTTCCTACCTTCCAGGCAGTGGTGCGGAAGGCTCAGATATATGAGACTGAGTGGGCCGGTTCTCAGTCTGATCGTGGTCAGAGGGGAGACCGGAAGAGGCAGGCTTCTTCCAGTCATTCCCAGCAGGGTCGACCACAGCAGCAGAGGCGCACTGGTCGCCCAGCTTTCCGTACACCATCAGCACCATCAGCACCTCCACCACCACCTCAGAGGCAGTTCACCGGCACTTGCTTCAGGTGCGGTGCGACGGGACACCGTTCATGGGAGTGTCCCAGTCCCCAGCAGCAGCAGAGAGGTCCACAGCAGCAGAGACCTCCACCGCAGCAGCAGAGACCCCCACAGCAGCAGCGACAGCAGCCTCTACCACCGAGGCCACCTCAGCAGCAGCATCAGCATCAGCACCAGCCTCAGAGGCCACAACAGCAGAGGCAGCAGTTTCGACCACCTCAGCGACCCCAGCAGCAGCAGCAGCACGTTCAGAGGGGACAGGCACCTCCCCAGCCAGCTCAGGCTAGGTTTTATGCGGCTCAGCAGGATCCGCAGTCATCCGGAGGAGTCATTGAGGGTATATTGCCAGTTTCTGCATGCATTGCACGTGTATTGTTTGACTCTGGTGCATCGCATTCTTTTGTGGCCGAGAGCTTTTGTCGATCGGCTGGCTTACCGTTGGAGTCTGCTGGTGAGAGCCTATCAGTATCTACTCCCTTGGGGAGGACTGCAGCGTTAGGATGATTTTGCTCGTCATGCCCCGTTCTAGTCGGGGATACCTTCCTGCCTGCTGATTTGTTTGTTTTGCCGATGTCCGAGTTCGACGTTATCTTGGGCATGGATTGGCTCGCTGAGTATTATGCCATTTTGGACTGCGCCGCGAGGACCGTCACGTTCTGTATACCCGGCGTGCCACAGTTCCAGTTCGTTGCAGAGGCCAGAGGAGAGCGGTTGTCTTGTTTGATGTCTTGTGCCATAGAGGAGCCTGTCGCCGTTTGCATCGACCGGTTACCGATAGTTTGCGATTTTCCCGATGTGTTCCAGGAGATTCCGGGATTACCGCCTCGCCGACTCACCGAGTTTCAGATCGATCTCGTGCCCGGTACCGCGCCTATTTCAAAGGCCCCGTATCGTATGGCACCGTTGGAGTTACGGGAACTGCAGAAGCAGTTGGACGAGTTGCGTGAGTTGGGCTTTATACGTCCGAGCAGTTCTCCGTGGGGAGCACCGGTACTCTTCGTGAAGAAGAAAGATGGTTCGTTGAGGCTCTGCGTTGACTATCGCGAGCTCAACAAGGTCACGATCAAGAACAAGTACCCGCTCCCTAGGATTGATGATTTGTTTGACCAGCTGCAGGGTACACAGTTCTTTTCAAAAATTGACCTACGTTCCGGTTATCATCAGATTCGGGTCCGAGATGAGGACATTCCGAAGACGGCATTCAGGACGCGTTACGGTCATTTCGAGTTTCAGGTCATGTCCTTCGGACTGACCAATGCACCAGCGGTCTTCATGTAGCTGATGAACGAGGTTTTTCGCCCATATCTAGATCAGTTTGTTGTAGTCTTCATCGACGACATTCTGATCTACTCGAGGACCCGTGAGGAGCATGAGCAGCACTTGGAGATCACTTTACAGACCCTCCGTGCACACCAGCTGTATGCGAAGCTGGAGAAGTGCGAGTTCTGGCAGGAGGAGGTGAAGTTCCTCGGTCACGTGGTGACGAGGGAGGGTGTCGCAGTGGACCCCTCGAAGGTCGAGGCAGTGCGTCAGTGGGGCCAGCCCACGACTGCGACAGAGATCCGTAGTTTCCTTGGTTTGGCGGGCTACTACCGGCGTTTCATCGAGGGTTTTTCTCGTATTGCAGCCCCGCTGACCAGGTTGACTCGGAAGGGGGCAGAGTTTATTTGGAGTGACGCCTGCGAGCGAGCATTTACGGAGTTGAAGGACCGTCTGACGTCCGCTCCTGTCCTCACTCTTCCATCTGGGAGTGACGGCTTTATTGTATTCACTGATGCCTCGCACATTGGTTTGGGTGCTGTCCTGATGCAGCACGGGAGACCAGTGGCCTTTGCGTCTCGTCAGCTCAAAGTCCATGAGCTGAACTATCCGACACATGATCTGGAGCTGGCTGCAGTTGTCTTCGCACTGAAGGTGTGGAGGCACTACCTTTACGGGATTAGGTTCGAGCTCTTCTCTGATCACAAGAGCTTGAAATATCTCTTCTCGCAGTCTGAGTTGAATATAAGACAGAGGCGCTGGATGGAGCTCCTGAAGGACTATGATTTCGACCTTCAGTACCACCCGGGCAAGGCGAACGTGGTGGCAGATGCCCTCAGCCGTCAGCCACGAGGCCTAGTGGCACATATGATGATTCAGGAGTAGCGGATGCTTGAGGATATTGCTGCATATGACTTTGAGTTCGGTCTGCAGTCTTCCATTGTACAGTTATCGAGCTTGTCGATTCAACCCTCTCTTGTCGCTAGGGTGATCGAGGCTCAGCAGGCTGATGAGTCGTTGCAGAGTTATATGGCTGAGGCGGCATCTGAGGGTCAGGCAGATTGGCGGATCGGTACAGACGGTGGACTTCGCTTCAGAGGCCGATTATGTGTCCCGGATATCCCAGAGTTACGCAGAGATCTTATGACCGAGGCACATCGATCGCGATTTTCTATCCACCCGGGCTCGACGAAGATGTACCGTGACATGAGGCGACAGTATTTTTGGGCGGGGATGAAGCGCCAGATCGCCAGTTTTGTGGCCGAGTGTGACACGTGCCAGCGTGTCAAGGCCGATCATCAGAGACCTCCTGGTCTTTTGCAGCCGTTGAGCGTCCCGATGTGGAAGTGGGAGCACGTGTCGACTGATTTCATTATGGGTTTGCCGAGGACTCAGCGCGGTCATGACTCCATTTGGGTTGTTGTGGATCGTCTGACGAAGTCGGCACATTTTCTTGCGATGCGTGCGACTTGGTCTATGGACCGGCTTGCGAGACTATTTATCGAGGAGATTGTGAGACTGCATGGCGTTCCAGTCTCGATCGTTTCTGACCGAGACTCGAGGTTCACGTCTCAGTTTTGGGGGAGCTTCCAGCGTGCGATGGGGACTGATTTGCAGCTCAGCACCGCGTACCATCCGCAGACCGATGGCCAGACCGAGAGGGTCAATCAGATACTTGAGGACATGCTTCGGGCCTGCGCGATTGACTTCGGGGGTAGCTGGGATGAGCATCTGCGATTGGCTGAGTTTGCGTACAATAACAGCTATCAGGCGACCATCGGCATGGCTCCTTTTGAGGCACTATATGGCAGACCATGCAGATCACCGAGTTGTTGGACCGAGGTTGGAGAGCGTCGTCTCCTAGGTCCCGAGCTTGTGCAGGAGACTTCAGAGGCTATCGACATCATCAGGCAGAGGATGCGCACAGCTCAGAGCCGACAGAAGAGTTCTGCTGATCGTCGGCATCGTCCCTTGGAGTTTGATGTAGGGGACCATGTGTATCTCAAGGTCTCGCCTATGAAGGGCGTAGTTCGATTTGGAGCGAAGGGCAAGCTTGCCCCGAGATTTATAGGACCTTTCGAGATCACTGGGCGCGTTGGCGCCGTGGCCTATCGGCTTGCCTTGCCGTCTCAGTTGTCTGGCGTCCACAACGTGTTTCATGTCTCCATGTTGAGGAAGTGTGGGTCAGACATAGTTCCCGTTATTGATTGGCAGCCGTTGGAGGTTCGTGAGGACGCTTCTTACATTGAGCAGCCAGTTCGTATCCTTGATAGGAAGGAGCAGGTCCTCAGAACCAAGGTCATTCCGTTGGTGAAGGTGCAGTGGGGTCACCACTCTGTAGAGGAGGCTTCTTGGGAGCGTGAGGCTGAGATTCGAGAGCGATATCCTCATCTCTTTGAGGGTTGATGATCATGTATTGTATTTTGTACGCTGTCCCTGATTCTATATGACGACGTTATGTTTCTTATTCCTCGCGAGTTATGCTTAGTTGCGACGCTTGTGTAAATTTCGAGGACGAAATTTTTATAAGGAGGAGAGAGCTGTAAGACCCGTATCTTGGTCCGTACCTTTCCGTACACTTCCGCGGTCTTACCGGTCGAATTTTGGCAACTTTCGACCCTTAACGGATATCGACGCGCGACCCGGATTCATGTGCCGACAACCCGAGTCGACTCAACTCGTGACCTATACCATAGCGACCGCGCCGACGTTGCGGTTCCGATACCGCGACTCGTGCGCCAAGGCGATACCCTGATCAAGAGATATGAGCCAACGTTCGGTGCGAGAAAACGCCGCGCGTTGCGAAAACCAAGGGAATCTCAACGATGTGTCACATCAATCACATCAATCCCATCAATCAATCACCCATCAACCCATCACATGTCAAGTACACATCACCTCCATCCCTTTTCCCAAGCAACCACAAAAGTCTTCACATCCCATACCTCTCTTACACAAAAAGCCACAAAAGTCTTCTTAACCCATACTTCTCTTACACAAAAGCCACAAAAGTCAAATTTCTCTTACACCACCATCACTCACCCATCCATCCATCACTCTCTCTCTCTCCCTTTACATCACTCTCTCTCTTTCTCTCTTTCTCATTTCAAAAAATCCAAGCAACAAAAATTGCAAGGGGCTCCCACGTATAGAATTTCTCCAAGTCCTTAAGCTCCAAATGGCCCACCTTCCTACCCCAAAATCCCCCATCTCAACCCTCCATTCCTCATCTTAACCGTTGAAGTTGAAGCTATGGTGCCAAGGAACCTCTAGGAGCGAAAAGATCGGACGGTGGGTGCTTCCATAGGGTAGTTTTTATTATTTTTATGGTGGACCAAGTGAGTCCCACCGATCAATGGTGTGGATCTCACTTGGGACCCTAAAATGTGGCCGATGGACCACTTGGATCATCATGATCGTTCCATGATGGGGCCATTCTCCATGGACCCCATCATGATGGTTATTTTCATTGCAAAAAGGTCATCTAGACCGTCCATAACAGTGGAGAATGGATCTCCACCGTTAATTTATAATTTTGATGGTCCCATGATCAAAGGGATCCATTTATTGTATGTTTCATTGCAAGGGAGGGCCCATAATGACGGGGTCCCTCCATCACAAACCGTGTCCCACTCTCCATGTCTCTCTCTCTCTCTCTCTCTTTTATTTCTTGTATTTTATTTTATTTTCTTAAGGTTGTGTGGCCCACTTGAATGGACCCCACCTCGAGGTATTCATTTTATCCTAGAGTCCTTCAAGTGGGGCCCACCTTGCAGGTTGTACCCCCTTCATCCGTAAGTGGTGGCCCACTTCATAAAGGCCCACCACGATTCATATTAAAGAGACCCACCGTCCAGCGTCTGGGACGCTGGACGTCTCTGTATACAAAAAAAAAAAAAAGGAAAAAGAAAGAAAGGAAAAGGTGAAGCTATTGGGTGTTTTCCCTGCATAGGCCCCACCCTGATGTTTATGTCCTATCCAAGCCATCCATCCTCTTACCCACGGTATTTTAACCGTTGGGTAGAAGTTTGGAGCTGATCCAATCACCTGGTGGGCCATAGCGCCTAATATTGCGCCATTACCATTCAAACATCCTTTTCTTAATTTATTTCACATCCAAGCATCAAAAAAATTCAAACTCTAGACTCATTTGGACGGCGTCGAGCCACTGATCGCCATAGTCGGGTCGGATTTTGGCGCAGCGGGCCCCATGCGTCAAAAACCCCAAAATTTTGGAATTTACCCTTTTTCAAAAAATTCATGAAAGAGGCAAAGCCTCTGCCTCTGTGAGTGTCAGCGCCTGCACGGCCAGGGGCATAGGCAGACGAACGTGGGGGGCCCACGGCCGTACATGTGGGCCCCACCAAAGATGTTTATTTGTCATTCCATCTGTCCATGAGGTGGGTCCCAACCTCAGGTGGGCCCCCTCCAAATTTCGGGCCGAACAAAAACTTAGGTGGCCCACACCATAAGAAACAGTGTGAATTGAATTTTACCGTTGAAACCTGTTGCTGGGCCACAGAAGTGTTGGATCAGGCTGAAATTTATGTCATCCCTTCATCCAGGTCCGAGTGACCTTATGAATGGGTTGGATGGCAAATAGATATTGCTGTGTGGGCCCCACATGGGACCCACATTCTTTAAAAAAAAAAAAAAAAAAAAAAAAAAAAAAAAAACAAAGTCCACCGTCTAGAGGACGGTGGCACCCACCGTTTTGTATCTGCCCATCCACCGTCCAGCAGATGGTGGGGCCCCTTGGAGGGTATGTCTGGTCCCTCACCAGCAACAGTGGGACCCACCATGATGCACGTGATGCATCAGGATCGTCCATCCCCTTGGTGGGATCATTTTATAACATGGTGCCACTGATTGGGTGGGCCATTCACATATGGGTTAGCCCCTTTTGGGTTGCAATAGGCCTATGGGCTAGGTCCATTGTATCATAAAAGGCCTATGGGCTAGTCCCATTTAAATTAGAAAATGCTTATGGGCTAGGCCCATTTGATTCATATAAGGCCCAAGAACTTGGGCCCACTTGATATGTAAAGCCTATGGGCTTAACTTGATATTCAAGGCCTATGGTTTTAGGCCCAATGGATATGATCTAAGGCCATGTGACTAGGCCATTTGATGTACTTCTAGGCCCATAAAATTGGACCTATTTGTTATATTGTAAGACCCATGGGACTACACCCATTTGATTAAGAAAGGGTCCATGGGATTATGCCCACTTGGATATGCATGCAAGCTCATGGACTAGGCCCATTAGAATTGTTTAAAGCCTAGGAATTTAGGCCCATTCGACTCATATAAGGCCTCTGGGTTGAGGCCCAGTTGATATACATTTGGGGGCCCAATTGTGTGGCCCATTTGATACATATTAGACTCATGTGACTAGGTCCAACTGATGTAATCCAAGGCCCACGGGTTTTGACCCATTGCAATGCACTTAAGACCCATTGGTGTGGCCCATTTATATGGCCCATCTGATGAATAAACGGCCCATAAGATATGGCACATCTGACGAATAAAGGGCCCATGAGATGTGGCCCATTTGATATATATGTAAGGCCCAATGGGAGGAACCTAAGGTCCATTGCAATATGTAAACCCAATGCCGATTATGCAAAGGTGTTTAAGAAGATTGTACCTGGAATGCAATGATGGTTTGACGTCCACATTGCGAGTGTAATGTTGGTTGGATGTCCACATTACGACTCTCCTTAGGGCCCATTACTAGCCGTACTTGCCTTGTATAGGCCGTCCAGGCCCATCTGCATCGTAAGATAATTCATTTCGTTATAACATGTTTAGTATAGTTTCATGACCCATGATCATACGCATCATATGTATGCTTGATATGAGGATTGACTGATCATGGCATTTGCCTTCGGGCAGGTTGTTTATGGGCTTCCGGTTAGGCGGTGTTGCCCTACATGAGCGCACGGTATGCGCAGGATTGGTTGCATGACTGGATAGCGTGATTCATGCATTCTGCATTTGTGTGATATGGTTGTTGTACGCCCTAGCGACATCAGGGCCGTAGCCTCCACAGACGCATCGTGGTTGGCGGGATTGGATACCGGAAATCTTGACTTACATGGGGTACTATAGATATCCCTGGGTGAAAGTCCCTAAACCCTTATGGTACCAAGAGGTTGCTCCAACGTCTAGACCGAGTGGGTAGATGAGCGTTGAGTGCCGATTACCAGACGGTTACGCTCTCCACTGTGTCGTGGTCGGTTGGAAGGGGGTACGGCCTTACCCGCCCGAGTGTAGGGGGCAATGCTAGGCTGAGTCTGACCAGCTCGAGGAATGGGTCCGCTATCGACGAGTCGCGCCCGATATTGGCAGACGGATAGTGAGGTCTCTTCCACTTACCTTATTGCGCGCGATGTGGCGGCAATCTGGTTTAGAGTGTACTAGACCCCGGTGATATTCCATACTTTGAGCTGTACTGATATGTGGACATTGATGAGGATCTGTATGCTTGAGTTGCATTGCACATTGCATGGCCTTGGGATGGCCGATACCATTCATGTCTGGCATTGCATAGCCTTGGTACGGCTCATGACGTTTTGGTTCCATCTGCATATTCCGCATTACTCTGACATTGCATTCATATTACTACCTTGCGCACACACTTTCACCACCCTCTAAGCTTTCTGTAAGCTTATGCACGACCGTTGCGTGCAGGTGACGTTGGACTGCAGCAGCGCTGAGGCAGGAGCACGTTGCTGATCATTTTGGAGTTTTTGTTATTTGCCATTGTATTTCCCTTTATGCTCATTGTACTTGTAAAATTTTTGATCATAGTGGAAATGTAATGGAGTGCTTGGTTGTTGTTTGTGGGTTATGCCTTTGGTTATGCTTATTACGTATCAGACTGATGTTAAAAATCCTCCTCGTAGCATCCCAGGATCGGAACCTGGCGAATGGGAGCTAGGAGCCGAGAATGGGGTTCTACGGAGGCTGTCGGTACCGGATTCGGCGATCGAAAATTTTGTGAGCCCGGTTTCCGAGTTTGGGGCGTGACAAATACTCTGGGAAAATCACAACATTTCCAACCATTTATGTACTTTAAAAAGGTTGTATTGGGCAATCAAAGATATACTGAATGAGAGTGGTTTTGGACGGGGCTCTGATGAGAAAATGATCATTACTTCAGATGAAATTTAGGATGGTTACATTGCGGTAAGAAATTCTGAAAATTTAAATTCCCATACCAACAAGTATTCTACTATATTATGTTGGTTTGAAATTAGTCCCATTGAAATAGTTCATATTTTTTCTATCTTTACAGTCCCACCCATATGTTGAGAGAGTTTGTGAAGAACACATTTAAAGACATGACGACTCGACCTTTATTATTAGAAGATACGACTTAAGAAAATTTCACTGAATGAATGATTCATACGTTCCTTTTGTGAGCTCAATGTGTTAACAAATCAATCGTTAGGATCAATTCTTTACCTGAATTATTATATCATAGTCCCTTCAAATAGCTCATCCAAAATGGCCGCTTGCTATCATGGGAACATCTTTCCATGTGTGGCCATACATGCTAGGGATCCTATATTGCCAAATAGGAAAATCATGGTCGAGGAGGATTATGTGATCCTCAACACGATGATATGGAGTAATGAGAGTTGTACATGTGGTATATCGTTGACTAAAATTAAATTGTCCAACATGTTTTGTTCAGTTTAAAGTTATACACGTCTAAAAGTACACTTATTTGATCACTAAACTATTGGATTGGTGGATGTTTATTGGACAGTTAAAATCCAATGGATTGATTTTTGTAATTTAGATTTTTACAATTTAGTGTATCAACGATTGTGCCTGAGAGTATCAAAGTAAACTACCCATGGGAAGTATGAAGCTTGTTAAGTCTTGTGGAGCTTGCCTATCCACACGCAATATCACTAGCCAATATGACGTGCATGAGAAATCTGACCCTTTCATCAGGTTGGCCAAGCATTTAAACGTTTTCACATAAATAATAGGCAATTTCACACCTTAGGTGAGCCACTATGTAGAAAACAAGTGCATGGTTGCAACAATGTTTCAGCCATATGTTTATTTTGTAAACGTTAGCCCAACTAAGTAAAACGAGTTGTTTTTTAAGGATATAAGTTGTTGTACTATATTTTTGACCATTTTAAAACTAACTAATTAGAAAAGGATGTGTGTCATTTTGCATGAAAGAAATAACATGTGAAAGATCTTTAGAGATACTTAGAATACTTTTCACAAAATTAGAGCTAGCGTTGATCTAGATGATACATGTCATTTGTTGACACATCTAAGAAATCTAAAAGGCAGAAAGTGGTCGAGCCAAAGGAATAGTTAAAGGGACTCATGTCAATAAGAAAATAAATAATCTAGAATACTAACGTGGCAACACATAACTTACTATAATCATGGAAATAAAGAAGAGAAACATCACACCTTAAAAGTAGTTATAACAGAAATCTATAAATAGTAAGAAAGTTAGCAAAGCAAAGACGTCTCACACTAATCAAACAAACCAATCAAGTTTATTTTGCCTTATCATAACTTAGTTCTATCCTAGGAGTAGTGATGATTTGGTAGTAGTAATCATTGGCCATTGTTGGGAGAAAAATATGACAAGTCGGTAAGTCGGCTTATGGAATGGACCAACTCTACTGACATGGCCCGGATTCATCAGGCGTCGAGCCTGACCGAGGTCCACATGTCTAGAAATTCGAAAGGAGAGGCATGACTCGGATTCACTAGGCGTCGAGCCTGACCGAGGTCCACATGTCCAGAAAGTCGAAAAGAGAGACATGACCCAGATTCACCAGGCGTTGAGCTTGATGTCTGGAGCCATGAGGTGAGACCTCCAAGGAGGCCGATACACCTTTACGGACACTCAAAGGGCCCCTCAGAGTTCACTCATACCGACTCAGTTCCTGGATCGGTTATAAACCGGACATAGGCTGACCAGACCTTGACCCTACTCTAGTTCGACCTATCCTCTAAGTCGGCCATCAGGTCGATTACGGATCGACCATACCCACACTGATCAAGGGTCAGCCATCCATAATTCACCATCAATCAATGGAGAGAGAGTCGGCTAGCGTAAGTCGTCCGAACATACCGATACCCCAAGATCAGTCGACAGTCGGCCCAGCCCCATCCGTCGTTTCCGTCCGATGTCCAAAGCCGTGCCAAGAAATTGGCTTGATATTAAAGATCTTCTTCTGAGATCCTCGGAAGATAAACTCCGATTCCAAAAATCTAGGAAATTGAAGATCTTGGGATCTTTTAAGATAACGATCAATCCCCTACAGGGAAAGATCCTGAAGCCACGGGATCATGCCACCTCTATAAATAAAGGATCCATCTATAGTGAAAGGTACATACGAGTACACTCAAATCTCTTACCATTAAACCCATTCAATATTATTAGACCCAGATTCCAGGCCTGACTTAGGCATCGAAGGGTCCCTTGAACTAGCTAGGGTCTCCTTTGTCCTCTTCTTGTGCAGGTGTTCGAGTGCTAGAAGGGGTGAGCCGAAAATTGCATAGACTATACTGATCTTAACAAAGCCTACCCAAAGGACAGTTTTCCTCTTCCTAGGATCAACCAGTTAGTCGATAGTATTGCTGGGCATGAGTTGCTCAGTTTTATGGATACTTACTTAGGGTATAACCAGATTGTAATGCACCCTTCTAATAAATCAAAAACTATCTTTGTCACCGACAAAGGCCTTTATTGTTATTAAGTGATGCCATTTGGATTAAAGAATACATGAGTGACTTACTAAAGGTTGGTCAATAAAATGTTCGCATGCTAAATAGGGCGGATGATGGAAGTATACATCGACGATATGCTTGTAAAGAGCATTAAAGCTTCTGGTCATATTATCGACCTTGAAGAAATGTTTCTCATTCTTCGTAAATACCAGATGAAGTTGAACCCGAGCAAGTGCGTATTCGGCGTAAGCTCGGGAAAGTTTCTCGGCCTCCTGGTCAGCCAACGAGGGATCGAGGCAAACTCAGAGAAGATCTAGGGTTTGCTCGACATGGGCTCACCAAAGATGATCAAAGATATCCAGAGGCTGACTGGAAGAGTTGCTGCACTCAATCGCTTTATGTCCTGAGCCATGGACGAATGCCTCCCCTTCTTCAAGCAGTTGAAGGGTTGACAGATGGTAAAATGGATAGAGGAATGTGAAGCAGCCTTCTAGCAGTTGAAGCAGTACTTAGGATCGTTGCCTTTGTTCTCCAAACTTGAGCCGAGTGAGACACTGCTGATTTACTTAGTAGTATCCGACACAGCCGTAAGCTCGACCCTGATTTGCGAACATGAGGGAAAGAAGTTCCTTGTTTACTACGTCAGCACAACACTTGTCCTGACCAAAATGAGGTATCCGACCTTGAAAAAAGTGGCCTTAGCACTGGTCATCTCTTCCTGATGCTTGCAACCATACGTCCAAGCTCATTCGATTGTTGTTCTGACCGACCAATCATTGCGGCAGATACTCAAAAAACCAGAAGCCTCAAGATGCCTCACCAAATGGGCAATCAAGCTGAGTGAATTCGACATTCAATATAAGCCCACAGTCACGATCAAAGGCCAAGCCGTGACTGACTATATCGATGAAGTCACACAACAATCCGAGCTAATTATGGTTGACGCTAACTAGGCCGACTCACCTGAAGGGTCAGCTCATGCACATAATCAAGAATAGTCCGATCCTGATTCACTTCCCGCCCTTCCCCATTGACAACTTTACGTTGATGGCTTATCCAACTCTAAGGCCAGTAGGGCAGGGGTCATCCTGGAAATTCTCGATCATACGTATATGCAATATGCCTTGAGACTTGGATTTCAAGCCTCCAACAACGTGACAGAATATGAATCCTTGCTCCTCGGACTTTGTTTAGCGGCTAGTTTGGGAGTCACCCACCTTGATGTATACATCGACTCACAGCTGTTCGTCAACAAGATAACCAACATCTACCAGACTAGGAAAAAGTGACTGAAAGCATATCTGCAAAAAGCAAAAGAGTTGATCGGTGGTTTTCAACACTGCACCATCATCCAAATCCCGCGAGCTGAAAATGCCAAAGCCGACTTACTGGCTAAACTCGCCACAGCCGATGAAGACGAGAGCCCCAGATTTGTCCCAATCGAGTATGTAGCCAAGCCAAGCATCGATGAAACCGACGTTGTGATCGTGCTCCCAATTGACTAGGGACCCTCTTGGGTCAATCCAATCATTCGTTATCTCGAAGTTGACGAGCTGCCTGAAGACCAAGCTGAGGTATGACGCCCGAAGATCTGAGCAGCTCGTTACACCTTGATCAACGGGATACTATACAAGAAAGGAAATTACGTGCCTCTTCTAAGGTGTTTATGACCTAACGAGGCTGAATATGTCCTAACAGAAATTCACGAAGACATTTGTTGAAATCACTCTGGAGGAAGATCCTTAGCTCATAAGGTTATATGATAAGGCTATTGCTGACCGACCATTTAACATAATGCACGAAAGCTCGTCCAGAGTTTTAATAAATGCCAAAGATTTGTGACCATTCCTCGGTAACCACTAGAGAAGCTCACCCCTTGGCCGGCCTATGTCCCTTTGCTCAGTGGGGGATCGACATCATTGGACCATTTCCTATGGGAAAGGGTCAGATGAAGTTTACTGTCGTCGCCGTGGATTACTTCACCAAATGGGCAGAGGTCGAGTCAACGGTCAAGATAACTAAACAAAAAATCATAGATTTTGTTTGGAAGAATATTATCTGCCAATTTAGAGTGCCTCAAACTATCTTCTTTGACAATGGGAAGCAATTCAACAATAGCCAGTACTGAAAGATGTGCAAGAACCTCAAAATCAAGGACGTATACTCGTCTCCATGCCATCCCCAAGCGAATGGACAGGTTGAAGCCGTCAACAAGATCATTAAGCAACATCTTTGAACTAAGCTCGACCGAGCTAAAGGAGCTTGGGTCGAAGAACTCCCTAAAGTTTTATGTGCCTACCGAACTACAGCCTGGACCGCAATAGGAGAGACCCCGTTCTCCCTAGCATATGGGTCTGAGGCAATCACCTTGGTGGAGATCGGATTGCCGACTACCCGAGTAAGCTCGTTCGATGAACAAGACAACGAGGAACTACTGATGCTCGGCCTCGATCTCCTCGATGAACAGAGAGAACAAGATTAGCTTAAGACGATCGTCCGTCAGCAACAAGTGTCTCGGTTCTACAATGCTTAAGTCAAAGTTAGAAGGTTCAGATCAGGAGACTTAGTCCTCCGGAAGATATTTCAAAATAATAAAGAGGTCGGCGAAGGCATGCTGGGGCCCAATTGGGAAGAATCCTACGTGATTGTAAGCACCATCCGACCCAATACATACCGATTGGAAGATCTAACCGGCCAACTACTACCTCATCGTTGGAATGCCGAGCATCTCAAGATCTACAATCCCTAAGTCGATTGACGACCTTCATTGCTAAACATGTAAAAATTCATAACTATGTAAATTAAATAACCGAGTATGAAAGAAATGTATTCATTGATCAGAATGAGATTTACATTAGAATTACATTAGCACATACATCAGTGTTAATTGACAAAAAAAGAAAGGCACAAAATGCATAATGTCGAGGGTCGGTGATGCTCTCGAGCTCGGCGCTTGGCGTGCTTGAAATGCTTGAAACTGAAAAAGGGAGTAGAAAGAAATTTTGCTCCACACAATCAACTTCAAGGCTCGGTCGCCACATCAGGAGCCAAAGAAAGAGCTGCCTCGAGACCAACCACGACCGCCGTAGGACCAACTGCGACTGCCTCGAGATCCTCCGCCTCCTCGACTCCCAGACCGTCAGATCTCGACCCACTCTTGTTAAAGGTGAAAAGGTCAAGCTGGGGAAAGCTCGCCTTCTCGCCTTCACACACTCAGTGTAACCGTCTTGATAGAGACGATCTCTCTCGTCCTTGAAGTCCTGGGACGACAGAAAGGCTTCTACAGCCTCCTTCCGTGCAATAACAAGAGCGGCCTTGGTCTCTGCCCTGATCCAGTTCGCCGCCTCGCAGGCCTCGACGCACTCTGCGTGGCGTTTATCATACGCCGCTTTGGCCTCTTCTAATCGCGAGGCCAGATGGACATTCTTTGCTGCGGCCTTATCAAGGGCAGCTATCGTCACCCCTAGATCGGTCATCACAGCGGTAGCTCGAGCCTCGACAGTCACCAGCCAAGCCTCAGCTTCCTCCGCCCTTATTGGCCTTGGCCAGCTCAACGCGGGCCCCCAACATGCACGGCGTAAACTACATAAGACAAGAAAAACTGTTCACAACCTTAAGTGTAGGGTCACGATGTAGTAATAATCTCGGTGAGACCGAGGTCAAATCCACATGGACTAATCTCGTGAGTATTCTGAAAGCAACTAGAATAAGAACTAGAAAAAGATAAAAGCCTAAATCTGGAAGTATAAACAGTAATTGTGAGAGATTTAATAAAAAACTTAAGAAATTCAAAGGTGGAAAACTAGGATTTTTAAGGATCCGCTTGTAGAGATCAGGGAGATCTATGCTTGATTCAACTGGAATCAGAGTCTCATCTATCCAATTGGAAGATATATCAGTAAATCCAAATTTGAACTTCCTTTGACCTAGTTCTTAATAGATGAGAGGTTTAAGAATTGGAAGTGATTCCATCATAAAACCATGTATATGAGACAAGGCAAACAATAAGATTTACTAATCCCATAACCAATCATAAGAGAATTGAGAAGATTAGGTAGGATTCTATTACCCAACCATGCCCATGGGACAATGGTGAACAACGAGATTGCCTAATTTCACAATCTCAAATCATGAAAAAAAACATACTCAAAGTTATTGCAGATGTATTGTAATTTGAGTCACAACAAACCATTAAAAACTGAAAGTATTTCTTATAATTAAACTAGAATTAAAGATAGTTCAACTTAAACATGAATTAAAGTAATAGAAAACATCCCATCATGCTACAAGCTTCACCGCTTAGCCCTAGCTAAGAAGCTTAGCCAACCATAGACATGATTGAACTAGAATTTCTTAAGAAAAGCATAAAAACTATTAAGGAAAAGGAAGAAAAAATCTTAACGATGGCTTCTCCACGCTTTTACTCCACTCCTCAAACCCTAGATGATGCCCAGGAACATCTTAGGGAGTCCTATTTATAGTTGTGGAACTCTAACTTTTGCACCTAGTTGGAAAACTCTAAAAATCGCCTCAAATTTACGCAATTTCTTAAAATAGGCTTCACTCTACATAATTTCATAGAATGACCCAGAGTTTCAGAATATGCTTCTTTAGGACACTTTCAGAAATATTTTTATTTTTAGGACAATTTCAGGATTCCTTTTCTTCATTTCAAATATTTGATTCTCTTCATTCCTCACTTAGTTTTCTTGGATCTTTAGCATATGAATTCTTCAATCTTGGTCGTCAAATCCATCCCTTGCCTTGGCGATTCTTGAGCATTAAATCCATACTTTTATCACCATTTTTAATCCAAGCTCTTAAATTCACATTTCAACACAAACATGAGTAAAATAGAACATTAAACATTATCATGTTCATAAAACTAAGTAATAAATGAGGTTTAATATGCAATATTTGACTCTCAACACAATCCCCAACCAGCATTTTGCTAGTCCTAAGTAAAGTATGCAAAAAATGTTTCAAGAACCATAGGATAATTTCTATAAGCTCAAGTGGTTTAAAAATAATTCAGATAATAGAGTTTCAAAATACATCGATGTTGAGCATTATTTTCTCCTAAACTGTAGCACTCGGTAAATTTCATAGTCAAGTTCAAAGTATTAATTCATAAATTAGAATAATTCTAAACACTGAGTTCCACAAGTGCATAGTGAAATCTGGACTTATCACAATAAAAGGTTCAATTCTTAATTTTCATGATAACATTGATAATCAAAAGAGCATATAGGATAACCAAAGCCTAAACTAAAACTTGCCTTACAGCTCATCTTTTCATTCTTTCAGCTTTTGATTTTTCCATCGATGGCTTTTACGCTATATCAACCTTTTTAAAGAGCTTTAATAGGTAGCTGTTTTCGATGATAACTGTTTTTTTTTTGGTTGGGTATTTATTTATTCATTATTATTATTATTATTATTAATTTTTTAAGTCTTCTCATTGAACATGATGGACAAATTCCCTAGGTTGGTTCCTTCCATGCTTAATAATCACTAAGTTAACAATTCGATATCAAACTGACACCTTAATGTTAGGACAACCAAAACTTATTTTACAATTCATCTTTTCATTCTTCCAGCTTTTGATTTTTCCATCGATGACTTTATGCTATGTTAACCTTTTTAAAGATCTTTAATAGGTAGCTGTTTTCGATGATAACTGTTTTTTTAGTTAGGTATTTATTCATTCATTATTATTATTATTATTATTATTTTTTAATTCTTCTCATTGAACATGATGTACGAATTTCCAAGGATGGTTCCTTCCATGCGTAATAATCACCAAGTTAACAATTCAATATCAAACTGACACCTTGATGTGTAAGCTAGATGTGACATGTGTAATCATGAATCAATTAATGTTTAAAACTTCTAATCATGGATTAATATTTCGAACTTAACTGTGAAATCTAACAAGTAACTGAACCCAAGAGTCATAAATCACACACATTAAGTATCTTATATTTTTAAATTTTGGATGAACTTCAAAATCACTCGAATTTACAAAATTTTTAGAAAAAATTTCACAAAATTTACTCAAAGACTAAAAAAACACTGATTAACTTACCTAATCCATACCCCCAACCTAAAATCTACATTGTCCTCAATGTAAAAAATATAAGCATGCAATGCACATGAGACAACGAAAATAAAAGAGAAGTGATGGAACGGTAGTACCTGAAGAAGGAATTTAGAGGCTTTTTCAATGGTCTCAGTGTGAAGATGGGTTAACACAAAAGTTAAAACACCAAAAAGTAAACTATCTTAAAATAAATAGAAAACAAACTATCCTAAATAACATAAAGCCGACTATCCTAGACATAATATGAAAGCAATAAACTAATCCTAAATTAGGAAAGCAAGGAAAAATCTACTTAGTCATGCCGCAAAGTTACTCCTCTGGCCAATATCTTATTAAATTTCTTAGTAGATTTCTCAACAAGATCATTCAAAAGCCCTTTTTACAATAAGTTTAGATGCCCTGGAGTATGAATTTCCAGAGAAATTTATGGACCTTAGTAAAAAATTGTCGTTGAATCGCTTGAGATATTCAAGGTATATATGATTCACTCGTGATAAAAAAGTTTCAATATTAGTACTCTATGGTGAATCAGAGACTACAGGTAGATAAAATTCAGAAAAATTCTCAACAGATGATGTAGTCTTAACACATTCCAAAGTTTTAGACTTCGGTTCAATTGTCAACTCTCCCTCCTGTGATAGTAAACATTTAGGATTTGTGGAGGAAAAGGTTTCAGAATAAGTGTTCTCTCGGTTAGTAACAACTATCGAGGTGTTGTCATGTAAGGCATTTATTATGTCTTGTATCATGGGATCATTTGAATCTGCAAAGTGTGCCAAGCAATCGTCCGAAGAGTTAGAAAATTCAGCTGAGAGTGACTCATTTTTCTCATTGAAATTTGTGATAATCTGCCTAAGGATTCCATTGTCTCTGGAAGTGGATGAAAGCATGATCTCTTGTTCTTTATCACGGTGAGAAAAAATCATTATCGGATGTATCTTGTCTTGCCTTTCATAGGTGGATTAAGAATCAACAGGTGAAGAATTGATGTGAAGACTTTGTTCATCGGTACTACTTAGTAAAAATATTATATTTTAAAAAAGTATAACTCAGATGGTGGCCTCAACTAAGTGGTTTCAACTTTTAGAGTTATATCGAGCAACTCGTCCATCTTCTGAATCATATCATCATTCAAATCAGAGGAGTGGTCTAAACATGTCTCACAAGAGTTAGAAGGGTCGGTTAAAAGGGGTTCATCCTCGACATTTGAATCAGCCATGTCAGATGAGTGGAGTAGCTCATTATGGCCGATCACTTCATGTACTTCTTGATCATTGACCTAGACCAAACTTGAGATTGATTCCAGGCAAATTTCGGCTGCACGTTCATGATTGTCATCCTAATACTCATCATTTTTCAATTCAGTGTAGTACACACTTGGGATGGGATCGCTTTCCTCACATTTTATTCCTAAATTGGGTTGAGGTTCAAATAAACTAACCTTTTCCTCATCATTAAAACCAAGTGTGTCATTATCATTATATTTGAAAGATACTCACGTCTCTTGATCATTCTTTTGGACCATCATCGAGATCAACTCTTCGAAAAATTGAATCATATGCTCATTAATACAATCTAACTCTTTATTCTCAATTTAGTATTCTTCATAATCGCATCACGTGAACCCCATTATTGGATATCTTTGATAAGTTCTTGAAATCTCTGGAGAATGTTTTGCTGACTGAGCTCTAGATTTTTTATGGAATTCTGAAGTGAATTCTCTTGGATCATTTCTTATTGGATCTCAGAGGTATAGGACCCAAGAGAATTGTCACTATGTTGCATTTATGATTCATCTTTCCAATCTCGATGTTTTCACTGGTCATAAGTAGGGAGTTGGGAATGAAGAATTAGGTTGGGTTGAAGCTGGAGTGAACTAGCGTCCATAGGTTATCGAGGTGCGATTCAAGCACTTCTATCGTTCTTCTGATGCCAGTAAAATTGTCTGTGTAACCCTGAAGTGACTCCTCTTATATCGTTTCTGATTCAGTTTCAAAGGTAAAGCACAACATTGATGTTTCTACTAATTATAGTCATACGAGTCATATGTGGGAGAATATGATAGTTGTTGATGCATATTATCACCCATAATATAATCTCTCATTGTTTTGTTATTGTCTTATGGGTGATAATAATTCTCACTCCCATAGTTATGGTAACCCCAATACTCACATACTGTTTTCTTAATCCGTGGGGTATAATTGTTCTCCCGCATATAATTGTGTAAGGATTTCTTAACCGATGGAGCATTGTATTGTGTTTGGTTCTCAATGATGGTTTCAGAATTTTTTTGAGACATGAGTTGTTTTCTTGTATAATCATCTAACAGCCCTTCACAGTTTCTCGCATTCTCTAAAACTAGCTCAGCATACAGCCATTCTCACTCTTGCATGGTGAAACCCTAACTCTAAATCTAATCCTAAAAAAAAAATAAAAGAAAAATTTTACAGCAATATGGAAAGTAAGTAGAGGAGAAGTTAGAAGGAAGTTACTAGATTGGAGGAGATCTATGTTAGGATCCTGTAAAAGAAAAAAGAAAGTGAATTTGTTTCTAAAAAACAAATAAGAAAGTTTCTAAAAATAAAAATAGAAAGATGAGTTAGTGTCTAAAACTAAAAGGAAAAAAAAAAGCCCAGTTTCTAAAAACGAAAAAGGAAAGTTTCTAAAAATGAAAAAGGAAAGTTTTTAAACCTATAAAGGTAAGTCAGATTCTAAAAATAAATTAGAAATAACTCTTATTTTATCTAATCTTATCTTATCTTATCTTATCCCATCTTATTTAATCTTATCTAATCTTAACTTATCTTATCCTATCCTATCCTATCCTATTCTATCTTATCTTATCTTATCTTATCTTATCCTATCTTATCTTATCTTATCTTTTCCTATCTTATAATTAGAAAATAAATTAATTTCTAAAAATAGAAAAAGAAAGTTAAAAAAAATTGATTAGGAAAGTTCTAAACATAGAATTAGAAAGTAAGTTAGTTTCTAAAAATAAAAGAAATCCTAAAATTAGAAAGCTAACTTAATTTTTAAAATAATTAGAAAAAAACCTAACCTAAAAATAGAAAGTAGAAAGACTCTAATCTTAAACTAATTTCAAAACTAGTTAATCTCAGAAAAATGTAACCGTTAGTCCTCGGCAATTACGCCAAAAACTTGTTCATAAACCCAAGTTTAGGGTCACGATGTAGTAATAATCTCAGTGAGACCGAGGTCGAATCCACATGGACTAATCTTGTGAGTATTCTGAAAGCAACTAGAAGAAGAACTAGAAAAAGATGAACGCTTAAATCTGGAAGTATAGAGAGTAATTGTGAGAGAATTAATGAAAAGCTAAAGAAATTCAAAGGTGGGAAAGTAGGGTTTCCAAGGATCCACTTATAGAGATCAGGAAGATCTATGCTTGATTCAACGATACAACTGGAATCAGAGTCCCATCTTATCTAATTGGAAGATATCTCAGTAAAACTAAATCTGAACTTCATTTAACCTAATTCTCAATGGATGAGAGAAGTGAGAATTGGAAGTGATTTCATCACAAAACCATGCCCATAAGACAAGGTAAACAAGAAGATTTACCAATCCCATAACCAATTATAAGAGAATTGAGAAGATTAGGTAGGATTCCATCACCTAACCATGCCCATGGGACGATTGTGAACAACGGGATTGCCTAATTTCATAATCTCAATACATGAAAAAAACATACTCAAAGCTATTGCAAATCTATTATAATTTGAGTCACAACAAACCATTAAAAGCTGAAAGTATTTCTTATAATCAAACTAGAATCAAAGATAGTTCAACGTTAACATGAATCAAAGCAATAAAAAATATCCCATCACGCTACAAGCTTCACCTCTTAGCTCTAGCTAAGAGGTTTAGCCAATCATAGACATGATTGAACTAGAATCTCTTAAGACAAGCATAAAAACTACTAAGAAAAATGAAGAAAAACTCTTGGTGACGACTTCTCTATACTTTTGCTCCACTCCTCAAACCCTAGATGATGCCTAGGAATATCCTAGAGAGTCTTATTTATAGTCGTGAAACTTTAACTTTCGCACCCAGTTGAAAAACTCTAGAAATTGCCTCAAATTTACACAGTTTCCTAAAATAGACTCCACTCTGTGCACTTTACAAAATGATCTAGAGTTTCAGAATATGCTTCTTTAGGACACTTTCTGGAATATTTTTATTTTCAGGACAATTTCAGGATTCCTTTTCTTCACTTCAAATATTTGATTCTCTTCATTCATTACTTGGTTTTCTTGGATCTTTAGCATGTGAAGTCTTTAATCTTGACCTTATATGATCCATCCTTTGCCTTGATGATTCTTGAGCATCAAATTCATGCTTTTAATACTCTTTTCAATTCAAGCTCTTAAATTCACCTTGTAACACAAACATGAGTAAAATAGAATATTAAGCATTTCATGTTTATAAAATCAAGTAATAAATGGGGTCTAATATGCAATATTTGACCCTCAACAAAAACATATCATCGAATAAAGAAGCTGAATGAATAACAGAAAGACAGTCTCGCTCTTACCTCAAGAAGCGTCCTCGTCATCGTGGCGAGCGTCTTATCTATGGAGGATTTGAAGAGGCCGACAAACTCCTCCTTGGCCCCTCAACGACTCACCCAAGGGAGAAGCGCCTCGACATGCCGAAGGAAGTTCCCTTTCTCTCCCTCGGCTGCCTCCCCTCTTGGAGGTTCTTCCTCTTCCTCTCCCTCTCTCCTTGCAAGGACCTGTTCTGCAACAGATCCTGGCTTGAAAGCTTCCCGAGGCTTGGGAGGAACTGCCTCTGCCATCTCCATACCCTCATCCACGATATCTATGATGGTCGGGTGAGGAGGGGCAACCTTCCCCTTGCTCTTGGAGTGTGTCTTCGGCTTTTTTGAGGGTCGAGGATCGACCTTAGGAGAAGCCTTCACCTTAGAGGGAGGACAAAGGGAAGGCCGAGCCTTAGACATCTCTGCATCAGAAGCAAGATACAACAGGCATAAGCAAAAGAATAGATAGAAAAAATGGCAAGTCCAGATCGTTGACTACAAGTCATACCTATCAGAGCTAAGTCCAAGCCTAACTCAAGAAGGCACTCTAGTTGGAGAAGCCTTTTACAAGACCTCCTCTTCGGGCTCAGCACTCGCAGGTTTTTGATCCGAGCTACTACGCCAGATCCGAGCTTCAGCGGACGTTTGGGGATGAATGAAAAGTACAGACGGTCAGAGGACACATCAAGAAGGTTCAACCAACCAAGAAAAAAATATATAAGTGCCAAGTCACTTAGCTCAGAAAAGGCTCGGGGAATAAAGGGCGTGAATGGCCCTGGCTCGACCGTCTCCTAGTGACCATAGGCTTAGAACTACTGATCCCTCTAGTGTTTGTTGGAGGAAGGAGGGTCGGTTATTAGAGCTTCGCCTATATTCTGCCAAGACCAGAAATAGTACTAGTTGGGTTGCTGAGAGTTCAGCTGTACTTGGTATAGATAGAGGAACTCATCGACGGTCAGCTCAGGCTGATCCATTTCAGCCCACAGTCAGCCCACAGAACTGTACATTCGAACAAGTCCCTCCACCTGTTCGGAGTAACTTGCCCCGGGGCCATGCCGAGGCAACCCAGAAGACGCTGAGCGATCTCCTGAAGTGGTAAAAGAAGGCCGCATTGCATGGCAGCCAGAAAAATTGTAACCGCCCCAGGAGGGGGCTGGTTACGTAGTTCATTCAGCAGAGGAAGATGTAGGATAACGAAGTCAAGAATATGATATCCGAACCGAATCCAAACCAGGTCTTGCTCAGTCAAAACTGAGGGGACTGGTCCCTTTGACCCTTCCTCGGCCACGGCTTGCTCAACCGCCTCAGCTTCATCAGTCTCATCCTCAACAGGAGGGTTGGACCTGCTCGGAGCAGTTTCCATCACCGCCCCCTCCTTGGAAGATGGATTCAGCACCCTACTGGGCACCGCCGACCTCTGCGCTGGAGATTTTAACACTCCTTGTGAATGTTAAAATGCAGCATTAGCGCATACCTCCATCTCTGCTAGCAACGAAGTTGAATCTGAAGCAGCCTAGAAGCCGCTTGCTTCACCTTCGTCACCGTAAACTCCCTCCTGAGGGCTTAAGGAGCCTGACATTTTTTAAATTTAAAGGAAGGAGAGGGAGAAGAAGCTCACTAGAAGTTAGCAAAGGTGCTGAAAAATGCAGAGAGTGTACAGAGGGCAGAGGGAGCAGAAGACAGAAGGCAGGGGAGAATGCAAAAATGAAACGAGAAAGGGACCAGGGTATCCCTTTTATAGTCATGCCACGTAGGCACTGACATTTAATGAAGAGTCGAATCGACGCCCCCTCGGATGCCCCAGTTTGACACGTGGCACCATGCCACATGCCGTATGGAGTCACCATCAAATGCCCTACCACGTGTCCTCCTCTCATTTACCCCGCCGCTGAAACGACGGCCTCACGGATCGTGCGACCTTGTGCACTGAACTGACACGTGTCCGAACGAGGTAGACGCTCCAATAATCGTGCTGACGCCATACCAGCAATAAATGCTCCATCATAAGTTTGGCTCAAGCATAATCCGACCCAACTCTGATCTACTCCTCGACCATCATTGGTCGGCACAAGTAGGGGGCTCACTGTTGGGGAAAAAATATGGCAAGTCGGTAAGTTGGCTTATAAAATGGACCAACTCTATTAACATGGTACGAATTCATCAGGCACCGAACCTGATCGAGGTCCACATGTTCAGAAAGTTGAAAGGAGAGACATGACCCAGATTCACTAGGCGCTGAGCCTGACTGAGGTCCACATGTCTAGAATGCCAAAAAGAGATACATGACCCGGATTCACCAGGCATCGAGCCTGACCGAAGCCTACATGTCTAGAGCTATGAGGCGAGACTTCCAAGGAAGCTGATACACCTTTACCGACACTCAAAGGGTCCCTCAGAGGTCACTCATACTGTAAAGCCTGTATCCTAGACCGTACTATTCCTTAGACTCCCGCGATCCTCCATTCGAATTTCGGTAACCCACGACTTGTAGAGAGCAATTGCGCTCGACTTTAAGTCACATCCCATAGATATGAGTCAATTCAACCCAATACTTGTATCTTAGCGATCGTGCCGTCGACGTGGTTCCAACGCCCTGATTTGTACACTGATGCGATACCTAGGCCAGGAGTTATGGGCCTGCATATATCTCGAGGAAACACTGTGCTTTACAAATTCTGAGAGATTTCAAAGAATCTCTACCTATCCTTTCATGTCACTAGTTAAGTACATAACCCATCACTCAACCCATCACACCCATACCTCTCATGTCAATTCTCTTACATAATCCATCCCTCTCTTACACAAGCCATCCTCAAAGTCAACATTTCTCTTACACACCCATACTTCTCATGTTACTTCTCTTACATACCCATCCCTCTTATCTCATTCTTCTTACACACACCACTCCTCTCTCATTTCACTCCATCCCATCTCATTCTCTACAATTTCCAAGCAACTAAGGAGAGAAAATTCTAAGTAGAGAAAGAACCCAAGATCAAGGCCCACTTTTCTACCACCAAATCCCACCATCAAGCTCTTCAATCTTCATCATCCTCCATTAAAAAGTGAGCTTAGGAGCCAAGAATTTCAAGGAGCTAAAGAAGAGGACTATAGGTGGGTGATTGATAGGGTAGATCTTTTTTTTGATCCATGGGATAAGTGGGGCCTACCGGTCAATGGTAGTGATCTCATTTTGGGCCCAAGGTGTGGCCAATGGCCCATCATGATTCATATGTTTATTCCATGAGGGGTCCATTCTCCGTGGACCCCACTATGATGTTTATTTGTTATACATCTTGTAATGGCCATCTAGGCCTTGATCTTTGTGGTGGGGATAAGGTTTCCCACCTGATTTTTCTGATTTGAGACCCACCTATTTTGGGACATCCATTTGATGTATGTATTGTAATCCTAGGAGGGCTCATAGTGGCAGAGCCCTCCATCGCACGCTCTCTCTCTCTCTCTCTCTCTCTCTCTCTCTCTCTCTTTTTCCCTAGTTGATGGCCCACCATTGATGAATATATGAGATCCACACTGTCTAGATCGTGGGACAGTACCGCTGTCCACCGTGAGCCCACCTTGCTACCTGTTTTCGAGCAGGCATGTTTGAAGGGAAAACACAAGTATTAACTTGTTTAAACGGGTGGGCATGGACCCCACCATGATGTATTGTATCCATCGTCCGTCCAGCTGGCGTGGCCCTGATTAGGGTGGGCCAGATGGGCCAGGACCTACTGGACGGGCTGCTGTCCAGACCATCCAGCAGGCCTGGATGAAGGCAAAATATAAATAGCAGCTTGATACAAACCTTGGTGACCCATCCACATGGCACCACTAATGTATGTGTTGCATCCACCATCCAGTGTAGGGACGGTGGGTCCCATGAGTTATATAGCTGCTATATTGACGTCAGTATGTTCTGTGGGTTTAATCATGAGGTATGTGTTTCATCCCAATCGTTCATTTGTGTGGGGACTCCACCGTGATGTCTGAGTTTTATCCTCACCGTCCATCTGATGGTGGACCCCACCATGATGTCAGTGTTTTATCCACATTGTCCATCCATGCCTCCTAGGCCACGGGCCTGGGAATGAAGCAGATTCAAATCTCAGGTGGAGTATACCGTCCACACGTGGGACCCACCTAATGACGTGTTGTATCCAGCACATGGGACCACCTGATGTATGTGTGTTATCCACCGTCCATCTATGTGGGTCCCCCCTGATGCTAGTGTTTTATTCACACCGTCCATCCATTTGGACATGTGGGGCCATCTGATGTATGTGTTTCAACTCCACTGTCCAGATGGGGAAGTGGGCCCACCATGATATGTGTTATATCCCCATTGTCCAATGCACGGGACGGTGGGATCCACCATGGTGTATGTGTTGTATATCCAGGCTGTTTGTCTAGTGGGGCCCATCATGACGTGCAGGGCCCACCTACTGTATATGGGACCCACTAGCTGCACGTGAGGCCCACCCTGAGGCCTACTGATGTACAAGCCCACCGTGATGCCCATTGTGATGTATATAAGGCCCATATGATGAGACCCACCATAATATATGTGTGACATACACACCATTCATCCATTTTCAGGGCCGTGGGCCCCATTCTCTTGAGAGGCTCACCATGATGTATGTGTTATACGCCCGATTATGGGCTGCCTCGTGAGGCCTGCATTGATGTATGTACTACACACGCTGTCCATCCATTTTTCTAAATTAGTGTAAGGGTCGAGGGCCCTGTTGTGATTCCGACTTCTATCCCAAATGGATTGCGTGTTAGGAGGCAATAGTGGTTAAATGTCCACCGTTGTAACCTCCCTAGGGCCCATTGTTAAGCCCACTTCTACCCTTACCCTGTTAGCTAACTCAAACCATTGGGCCCCCACTTATGTTAGTAACACCCATTGGGCTAACCCAAATCACTGGGCCAACCCAAATTGCTGAGCCCCCATTGATGATGATGCTTCCCACATGAATGGTAGTTATCCAAAACTTAGGACCTACCTTGTTGTGTAGTCATAAGAATCGCCTCTTGCCGTAAACAGAAGAATATGTGGTATATCCACTATTAAAGTTTATCTTGATTCGTGGGTTAGATCCATCGTCCTTTCAGTGGACCTTGCCTTAGGATACACGATACATTAGTACCTTAAATAGGTTATGATAGTCTAACATGGGCCACACCATAAAGACTGCTTCATGCCTAATGGGGCGTATCGTTCCGCTCCTACTCCTTGTATGTGATATAACGGTTAAGACCGGTTTTGGTTGTTACATTTGATAATCATGCTATTTTACTTAGTCTAGTAGGACACACTGAAAACATGCTTAGTATTACATCATGATGCATGCCCATATGCATCATTTGTATGCTTGTTATGAGAAATGGTTGATCATAGCTTATACTATTAGGCAAAGTTGTTCATGGGACTCCCCGAGAGATGGAGTGCCCCACATGATCGTGCGGTACGTGCCAATCCGAAGCATGACTGGATGGTATTATTCATGCATCTCGCATTTGTGTGACATGATCACTATACGCCCTAACAACATTAACATTGTGACCTCCATAGGCATATCATGGATGGTCAGATTTAGATACCGAAAATATTTGGTTCTAGCACTGTGGACACATAGGATGTCCTTAGGTAAAAGTCCAAGAACCTTTTTAGTACCAGGAGATGCTCCAACGTCTATACTGAGTGGATATATGAGAGCACGAGTGTCGAAGACCAAGAGGCTATGTCTCCTACTGCGTCATGGTTGGTTGGAAGGGGTGTGGCCTTATCCGCTCGAGTGAGGGGGTTATAAGCTATGCTGAATTTGACTAGCTCACAAATGAGTCCGCTATCAACGAGCCGAGTAAGTATTGACAGACTACTGGTCAGGTGGATAGTGTGGTCTCTTGCACTCACTATGTTATGCGACTAGGGAGGCGACAACCAATGTGGAGTGTGCTAGACCCCGGTGATATCTCAGATAGGAACTGTATTGATATATGTATTTGATATGAGGACTGACATGCTTGCGTTGCATCTTGCATATGACATTTGGTTACGCATGCCTTACATCGCATAGCCCTGGTGTGGTTGATAGCATTCATGGACTTACTGGCATTTTCTCTTACTCTGATATTGTATACTTGGTACATGCATTGCGCATACATGCACACACCCTTTAAGCTTTTGTAAGTTTATGCATGATCGTTACGTGCAGGTGATGTTGGATCGCAGCAGCGCTGAGGCAAGAGCGCTGTCAGACCCTTTTAGAGCTTTTTGATCTTGTATTTTCCTTTCCTCATTGTACTCAAAGTTTTTGATATAGTGAATATGTGGTAATGTTGTTTTGTGACTTAGTTATGCTCCTTTACAAAAAATTTCATAATGAAAATCCTTCTTGTAAGGTATCAGGATCGAAATTTTGCATATGGGTGACGGGAGCCGAGAATGGGGTACTACAGAAGCTGTCGGCGTTGGATTTGGCGATTGGGAATTCTATGAGCTCGATTTCTGAGTTTGGGGTGTGACACATACCAACTTAGTTCCTGGATCGATAATAAACTGGACATAGGTCAACCAGACCTTGGCCCTACTCCAGTCCGACCTATCCTTTAGGTCAGCCATCAGTCGGTGATAAGTCGATTATGGATTGACCATAACCACACTGATCAAGAGTCGGCCATCCATAATTCACCATGAATTGACGGAGAGAGAGTCGTCCAAGGTAAGGCGTCCGAACATACCGATACCCCAAGATTAGTCGACAATCGGCCGAGCCCCATTCGTCGTTTCTGTTCGATGTCCAAAGCCGAGCCAAGAAGTTGGCTTGATATCAAAGATCTTCTTCCAAGATCCTCGGAAGATAAACTCCAATTTCAGAAATCTAGGAAATCGAAGATCTCGGGATCTTCTAAGATAATGATCAATCACCTCTAAGGAAAGATCCAGAAGCCACGGGATCACGCCACCTCTATAAATAGAGGATCCATTTATGGTGAAAGGTACACATGAGTACACTCAAATCTCTCACCCCTAAGGCCATTCAATATTATTAGAGTCGGATTCCAGGCCTGACTTAGGCATCAGAGGGTCCCTTGAACTAGTCAGGGTCTCCACTGTCCTCTTCCTGTGCAGGTGTTCGAGTGCTAGAAGGGGTGAGCCGAAAACTGCATCAACAACCATAGTGATTAGTTGTAATCCAAGTCCACATTCATACACTAGACTATTATCATTTCTAAAACAAGCAATTCTTTTGGAAAGGTTTATTATAGTTTTTCCCAGTGACTGGTTGTAAGTATTCATTTTTGTTGGATTGCACCAGTATATTAAAGTTCTTTAGTACGGAAGGAAAATTGCAACCTATATTCGGAGGAAAAACCCCACCCTACGACTATTGTACTTATTTTGTGATTGGCTAAATAAGTGACCGATCTTCTCAAGTCTCAGTCATAGATGATCTTATTGGATGTATTTACCTATATCAACGCTTGGGGTTAAGTTGTTCGGTTTGAATTGAGCCGCATAATTGGTCCTGGTAAGCCCACACGCACCATACATGACCAAAAGCAAACCAGAAAGCAAACACAAGTTATAAACATTGTGCCCCAGCTGAAGGAAAGATTGAATATGTAACATGTGTGCTTGCATGGACGGGCAGTTCTTAATAGGCATGTGGGCTTGGCAAAGGGGTTTATGGGTCTGACTTCTTCGACAAGAGGAGCCATTTTTCAATGCCTCAGACCCACTTAGGATGGACCAAGCCCTGATTGTCTCAGGCCCACTGAGTGCAATTTACATATGGTACGAGATTATATAGTTCATTATAGGGCGTAAATGATGCTTTTAGCGTCCTGGGGACATTTGGGTTTGTACAAATGAGTCATGTGGTTTGGTGACCCCCACCAAATGGATGGACCATGGCTTAGTGCCCATCCAATCATTGGCCTTTTTTGATTCAATGTGGACCTATGTTGAATTTCTTTTACTAGTCATCTACTTCGAGGCCACTGGTTTAAATATGAAATTAGGAACGTTTCATAAGAGGTTTTAATGGGGCCGTTGGATCATCAAGTCAGGGGCATTTCAACTTTGACAACAACTTTTTTTTTTTTGTTTTTTTTTTGTTTTTTTTTGTGTGTAAGATAAAACACAGGCCGTAGCCCTGCCTGGGAATGGGAGAGGCCATAAGAAACAAGCCCAAGCTCAGCCTGAAATATACACATCCCAAGCCTGGGTGTGGCCTAAGCTTGAGCCTGCACACCCACTTCTATGAAAGATCTGGTTCGTTCACTACGTATGCCCCACAATGCATGATATACAACAAAAATACAGTTGAAAACTGAATTGGGTCGGTTGGCCTGAAGTGGGCCGGGTCCAAAAGCTGACACAACAGTTCAACCCTAGACAGTAGCTGGAATGATAAAACACTAGTTGGAAGTCGTCTGATGGACTGATGGGCAGTCGGGATAGAATCCCACCTGGAGCGGATTAGGTGAGACACCAGATCCACCGAGGTGGGTAAAACCCCTGACTGTGGGCTCACAGTGATGTTTGTGCCTTAAATCTACACCATCCAACCATTTAAAAAACTTATTTTAGGTCATGACCCCAAAACTGAAGTTGACTCAAATCCTAGGTGAACCACACCACAAGAAACAGTCATGATTGAATCTTCACCATTAAAAACTTCATGGATTCCATCAGAATGTTTATTTGCCATCCAACCTATTGATAAGGTCACAAACACCTAGATGAAGAGGTCACACAATTATCATCTTGATCCAAAGCTTTTGTGGCCCACAAAAAGTTTTTAGTGGTCAATCACCACTATTTCCCATACTATGGTCCATTTGGGATTTGGAACTGCTTCATTTTTTGGATCATGCACTCAAAAGAGGTTTCAACACGGATGGACGATGTGGATGTAGTCACATACATCACATTGGGCCTCACAATCAGGGGTCCCACCCAACCCCGGGGTCTCACCTAATCCGCTCACATTCTACCAACAGTTGGGAGCCATATTCGCTTTAGTAATAATGCCTAGGGGTAGAACTAGGCAAAATCTAAACCGATCTGGTGGATTTGACCCGATCCGAACTGAATCGAAGGCCTGGATCGGTGTGGATCGAGAAGGACTACTCAGATCTGATTGTACATCGGATAAAGTTCGGATCGTAGTCAATCCGGACCGATCTGATTCGAAATCCGAACGAACCCTAATCCCTCTTTCTCTACCTGAAGGAGGCGCCGCACCCACCCATCTCTCCTCCTTTCTCTCCCTCTCTCTCCCGATTTTCCTTCTCTCCTCCTTTCTCTCATTCTTTCTCTCTCGTTTTCTCACATCTCATTCTTGCTCTCCTCCTTTCTCTCCCTCTCTCTCCCTATACTCAACTTGATCTGACTCAATTTGGTTTCCCAGGCCAAGTCGGACTCTGTTTGGGTTAGGCCAGAAGGATTCTGATTGGATCAAGTTAACTATGCTAGACTGGTCCTGGGTCGAATCAACTTCGGGTCAGGTTCTTGAAAAATCGGATCGAGTCGAGTTGGACCCAATCCGGTTCGACTCGACTTGATGCCCACCTCTACCTAGGGGTGTACATCGAGTCAAATCGAGTTGAGCTGGCCTCAGCTCGGCTCGGCCACTAGCTGACCTCAGCTCGAACTCGACTCGGGTTGGTCTTCAAGCCTGACTGGCTAGCTCAGCTCGGTTCAGTCAGCAGCTTGGGCCAACTTGGGCTGAGTTCGCCATTGAGGCATTTCCACAAATACCTGGACTACACCCTCAAAATACCTTTGTATGTGAAACAGAAATGATGATTTTACAGGTATTTTATAAAACGCCTTCTAGGCAACATAAAAACCAAGAAAAAAAAGGTATTTGTTTCATGAACATACCTTCCTTGCCACCAGCCACACTTCATTGAGTCATTTTATCAAACACTTGGTGAGCAACATCAATAGCAAAGTAACTGAGTCACCGAACTGGTTCGATCCGAGTTCGATTCGAGTTGGATTCAATCCGAGTCGAGTCGAGCTGGGGATGCTCGAACTCATTTTCGAGCTCAAAAAAATCAACTCGACTTGGCTCGAACTTAGCTTCGAACCGAGTCAAATCAAGCTTTTTTGAGTCGAGTCGAGCTAATCGAACTCAGTTCATGCACACCCCTAAATGCCCAAAGGAACAATACAAATTGCGTGGTCAAGTGGGCCTACTCTTCCATGGGTTTCTCATCCTGAGAGGATGTGTCTCTTAATTCACCAAGTGGACAGTAAGGCCCAACAATCCACCGGGCACCGCATGATTAGCATGGCCACACATGTGTGAGATGTGCATCAGGTGAACCGATGGCCACATATACATCCCACAATTTGAATGAAACATATGAGCCCAGGTGGGGTTGCCAATCGACAACGTGCCTTGTGACTTTGGACGGTCAATATGTAACATTCGATGGTGGGGGAATCCCATGCTTACTCAAATTTTAGTTCTCAATATTTCTTCGAACATTTAGAGGAAAATTAGCATAGTAATGCCCGCTTACAATCAACAGACCGTCGATGTATGGTGCACAATTCCACGTGGGAACACAAGCACCCCATTTTCGATCTTTATGGAGAAAATTAAGTATATATTATAGCAATTGAATGCACGTACACAGAGGAAGTGGTTCTTCATGGTTGAAGAAAGCAATTCATCAAAATTACCTAATTGACTCTTATTATTATTATTATTATTTTCTTCTTCTTCTTCTTCGTCTTTACACACCACAATGATTACTTGAACTCATGACCTAAAGGCTTGTTTGAGAGTCTGGATTCAGAACGGCCTGGATTTGAAATTCTTCGGTTGTGTTTGGTACATTGGATTGAGAATCCAAGGTAATCCAAAAGTAGCTATGCATAATATATTTATATGGGTTTAAATTTAATTACTAAATTAATTTTAATGACTCTAATTAGTGTACGTATGTAATCTTTGACACAATGATTGTAATAAGCCCGTTGAAATATATAATTTGCCTAAAAATGATAAAATTCCAAGTCTCAGATGGGCCACAAACATAAGATCACATCCGAGTCACTAACTAACGATTTTTAACCGTTGATACATGGATAATGTTTGGACAATGCAGATCATTGCATTACAGTAATTATAGTGATGCAATTGATAAATTGATGATTTTGGGATATCATTATTAGACCATGTGCCCAATAGATTAATAGTCTAATGACACACATGTTACCCAGGCAACGCTTGAAAGGATTTTAGATATAATCTAGTTACTTAAAGTGTTGAAACTCTTCCTCTAAGCCATGAGTAGGGACCATCAAAATTACCTAATTGCCCCCTTTGGTTGGTTGAATATACTTGTCAATGCATATACTTTAATCATGTTGAAAAATTAAAATCATCGAATCAATTTGAAAATTATGTATTCTTAAAACCAACATTCTTAAGAACAATGAATTGAGCAGCAAAGGAGATGAATTCTATAATTCGGATCTTCTAAAACCATGAAAATTCTTAAAATGAAATTCCAACTCAACCCCTTTCGAGATATGGAGAAGGGGTGCCATCTTTTCAGACGGAAAACAAAATTACAACTCCGAATTTCTTAAATTTGAACAACTTTCTCATTTCTTTTTATCATGTTCATACATGAGTCATTGGAAATAGGTGCAATTGCAAAGTTGTGATCGTGGGCCACTATGTTTAGGAACGTAGATATACAAGTTTGGGATCAATCTTTAGGCCATTAGGTCTTTGGATCTACGTTTTGAGTTGAGTTTGGAATAAATAAGAATATTTATATAGTTGGGCCCACCATGGATGGATTAGACTACACGAACATATGCCACTTGTGCATGGAGTGTAAACATGCATGTGGCTTAAAAACCTAATTTCTTTTGTTAGAATAATCAAATATAAATTAATTATTAAAACTAATTAGACCCAAGGTCCATCACACGGATTCAACTTGAACCTGATTAGAGTTGGTTCCTAGCCAGGTCAAAAAGGTGAGACCTGAATCCATACCAATTTCTTGATTTGTCCAATCAATGAAATAGCGTTGGGTCATCGGATTCCAGCCATTTCCTCTCTCTCCCCGCATGCAATGCAAATGCCGTATCTACTAATATCCTACAAGACCTTCCTAGAATCAATCCAATGAGAGGTAAAATAAGAGCTTCATAACAACAAATAATAACATAAATCCCACTAAAATAGCTAAAAATGCTCTAAAACAATAGTCTAATCTCCAACTTAAAAAAAAAAGAAGAAGAAAGAAACAAAGCCAAGTCAGCCTAATACGGAGAGAAGTTTTCCTACCTAAACAAACAAGAAAATGACCATAATGCCCACGAGTGCAGCGGCAACCATGGGGACCGTTATTTTTGCAGCGGAGATAGGGGCGTCAGGCTTTCTAGTGGGGCTAGAACCCGAACCCGAGCCCGAACCTGAGCCCGAACCCGAGCCTGAGCCCGAGCCCGAGCCTGAACCCTGCCCGCCTTGACCGCTCCCACCTGCCGAAGGGGCTGGGGCAGCTGCTGGGCTCTCATCTACAGACTGTCCCATGACCCAGACGATGAGCTTCTGCCCGGACGTGCAGTGCCCGGGAACCCCACTTAGGAAATAGAACACCCCATAACGGTCGAATTTGAAAAGCGTATTTCCGTCAGAGAATTCAAAAATTGGATCGGAGGTATTGCAGCTGTTGTAATCATCTTCCTCCACTACCAGAACTGAGTCGTTCTCGTACTTGAAATCTGCACAAGTAAAAAGCCATAATTAAAAAATAATAATAATAAAAAATCATAGAAAGGAATATCCAACCGAAGTTGGGCCCACTACTGTTGCTGATTGTGAGTCGCCAACCGAGGATTCATAAAAGATCCAACGGTTCAAATTTAACACCAAAATGAACAATAACTGGAAGGCTAGGATTGTAAAATGATGTCAACTTGCACTATGACCCATTCAAAGTGATGACTGGATAATCACTTGGACTGGGCCACATCTGTAATGGCCCGCTATCTGATGGGCCAAACCGTAATCCAAATTATGCCCACTTCAGGCAGGCTAATAGGGCCTGTGTTGAGCCCATTTTGAAGGTGGTCCACCATCACAATAAACTAAGATCATTGGCCAGCCTGATCCACCTAGCCCAAATTCAGCCCATGTCCGATCTAAGTACAGATGAGCTCGGGTGGCAATGATCGGTCGCTCTGGCCCTACAGGGCCCCTAAAGTAGTGGCCAGGACGAATGATGAATGCCCTGACCAGATCCCGTCCATTTTGCCTTTCCAATCATCAAGTGGGCCATCCTCGAACAAAACAAAAAATGAACGGTTTAAAAACACTACTTGTAAGCAGTTCCCATTTGACAATTCGAGCCCAAGCCCAACCCACATATCTAAAACCAGGCTCAAAGCCGTCCTATTTCTCAGCCCCCCACTGGGCCCTTGAAAAGATGGTGAAAATAAAAGAATAGCATAGGTACTTTGCTCGCATGAGATGGACGGAGAAGGGAGTTTAGCAGCACGTGTACCAAAATGGCCCATGCGTTTCAGATCCGGGACATTCATCAAGTAGGACACAGATGCCCGTTCAATATGGACCGTAGGCTTCTAAACGTCCATTTTCTCATACAACTACTGATTAGAGGACTACTCTTGCTATTTGCCTTAGGCAATGACTCCTGCTTAATGAACGGCCTGGATCTTGAACAGGCGGCATATGTTGCCACGTGTGCCAGGAATCTCTTCTAAAACAAGGGTCGGGATGATTTGTCATGGCCATCTCTCTCTGAACTCCCATTATGTTAATTTTATTCCATTAAAATAAAAAAAGGTAATGCCCTTCAACCGTCCACGTGGCACAGTTATACACTAATCCAGATCGCCCAAATTAGTGGATGGAGCTTTCTTAGCCATTACTTTGGACGGTTAGTGTTGCTTGATCAACATGAATTTAGTAGTATGCTCAATCCACAATGGGACCCACATTTTGGATGGTCAGGATGGGTGTTAATCAGTGCCGCATGTGAGGAGTATGAATCTCCATTAATTTCTAAAACTACCCAAAACATCAAATTTCAATATTAAATCAAAACTCTCTGAAACTGAGTCAACTCGTCCGATTCAACTCAAGAAAGTTGCGTTCCAAAACTGAGTTTGAATAACTCGATCTAGTTTCCAAATTGAGTGGACTAAATGCATCTACACAGAGTAATGGATTCTTACACAAGGAATCTCCAACATGGAATCTGTTCCTCGTGGCCCACTCGTTGTACGTCTCAGTCTCGTTTCCAGTCGGCTCCATCCAACCTCGCGGCCCACCTACGCGAAACCGGTTATCTGATTCGGAAAAGTGGGCCATTGAGATCAACAACAGAGAAGAGAAGAAGATGAAATTGTAGAAAGAAGCCATGGATGGAATCGCTTGAAATTAGTAGAGATTGTGTATTGTAGAAAATGAAGAGAGTTGGATTTTTAAAATCCAAGAGAGGAGGGAAGGGTAGTTAAAGTTAGTTATTTCCTTCTTTTGGATGATTGGAGGAGGGAACCGAAGTGGGGTAGTTACACGTGGAAACTGTCACCGAAGCCTGCCACGTGGCATGACCGGGTCTTCCGGGGAAGGGGATTTGGATGCGTGGCGGTCGGATGTCAAGCATGTTTACTCCACGTGAGATGAAGATTAACGGAGATCTGGAAAGGTGAACTGAGGATCGGGACCGTACATATAAGGGACTGTATGATGGATGGTGGATGAGAGAAAGTGATGGTTATGAATGTTGTGATGGTGTGATTTTTGAGATGTCGGCCATCTAGGGGAAATCCCAACGAATGGACGGTATGAATCCACTATCTTGCCTTCCACGTGGACGGTTGAAGGTGGCTCTGTCATGATGGAGAAGGAGCGGAGCAGGTGTTACGATCACCTGAACGCGGGGCCCAACGTGATGTACGTGACTTACATCCACACCGTCCATCCGTTTTGACATCTCATTTGAAAACATGTTACCAAAATCCAAATCTAGGTGGACCACACCACCAAAGCAGTGGTGATTGAATACTTACCCTTAAAAACATTTTCTGGACAAATGAAATATTTATTTGTCATCCAACTTGTTCATAAGGTCCCGATAACTTCAATGAAGTGATTATACAAATTTCAGCTTGATCCAAAACTTTTGTGGCCCATAAGATTTTATTAATGGTCAATCACCTATGTTTCCTATCATATGGGTCCACTTGAGATTTAGATATATTTCATTTTTTAAGATCATGCTTTAAAATAAACAGTAACTCACAAGATTTTCAACACAGGTTCATGGATTCGAGTACCTATTGTAGTGAAATCTTACGTGGTATGAGTTCACGGGAGCGTGTAAAATAAATAAATAAATAAATAAAAATCACATACATCAGTTGAACCGCGGATCCACCCAAGTTCAGGAAGAAGCAATGGATTTGATCCACTGATATCATGTATGTGCTGTATCCACATTGGCCATCAATTTTTCCCTGCTCATATAGGTGGGCGATCCCAAGCAGGTCCATTTCTCTAGTGAAAAACACTGTAAGAAACAGGGGTCATTAGCCATTAAAAACTTCTCCAAGTTTATGTTGGTGCTTTTCCTTAATTTAGGTCTATTGTACCTTATCGATATGCAAATACAAATTATGATTAGGGGTGTACAAGAACCGAGCCAGCTCGGTCAACTCATTCAACTTGGTCTGAAAAAGCTTGACTCGGCCCGACTCGAAACTGAGTTCGATCCGAGTTGAGCCGTTTTTTACAGCTTGAAAATGAGTTCGAGTCGAGTTCAAGCTGGCCTCAGCTCGACTTGAATCGGATCGATATATGGCTCGACTCGGTGATATGGTATATATTAAAAAAAACCCCTAAAATCCCCTTTATCTCTTTTCAAAATACACCCTGTTGTCCCTCTCCCTGCTCCCTCTCTCCCTAGCCCCTGCTCGTCCCAGACCTACGCCCGACCCTCTCCCTTGCTTGTCCCAGACCTACGCCCAACCCTAAAATCCCCTTTACCTCTTTAATCTCTCTCTCGTCTCTGGCCACCCCTCTCAGCTTTCTCATCTTTCTCTCTGCTCGTCCGACCGCCCCTCTCTCTCTCTTTGTCTCTCTCTTGTCCCGCTTGACTAGTAAGGTCGGCAACCCAACCAGCAGAGGCCCTTTGCCTCTCTCTGCTCATCTCGTCGCCCGACTAGTAGAGGCCCTCTGCCTCTCTGCTCGTCTCGCCTATCGACCAGCAGAGGTCGTCCACCTCTCTTTGCTCGTCTCGCCGCCCGACCAGCAGAGACCTTCCGTCTCTCTGCTCATCTCGCCTCCCGACTAGCAAAGGTTGTCCACTTCTCTTTATTTGGTCTTGCTGCTCAACTAGCAGAGGCCCACCACTTGCTTGCTCGCCCTCTGCCCGCTGGTAAGCACATGGACCCTATATTTTGTTTTAAGAAAAATGAATGAAATCTATGATTATTGTGTACTAGATCTACGTATAATAAGCTCTTGTGGCCAAATCTGATTGTAGTTAATTGTATCATGTATATTAGATTGTAAAGAAAATAGACCTAGAATTAATCTAAACCCTAAGATCATATGTATAAATGTTTAGATTGATGTAATAAGACCCATTTGAATCAAATCCTGTAAATGGGCCTAACTACATTGTCTTGAGATAAATATATGATAATTTGCATGATCACACTTATTTGTATATGCTAATGTATTTTTTGTAAATATGGACTTGTATATGTTAAATTGCTAATGTATCTTTTTTATAAATGCGGATTTGGAATGATATCTAGGGCCTAACCACATATGATGATTTGGAATGATTACACTTTGTTTAGAGATAAAGATATGATGATTTGTATGATTACACTTATTTGTATATGTTAATGTATTTTTTGTAAATGTGGATTTGGAATGATATTTAGGGCCTAACCACATATGATGATTTGAAATGATTACACTTTGTCTCGAGATAAACATTTGATGATTTGTATAACTATACTTATTTGTATATGCTAATGTATTGTTTGTAAATGTGGATTTGTATATGCTAATGTATTTTTTGTAAATGTGAATTCTAAATAATATCTAACGCCTAACCACATCCACATATGATGATTTGGAATGAATACACTTTAAATTAACAAATTATTTTGTAGATTTAGTAAACTGTCCACCACAAGATCGGCTATTAGATAGTATAAATCATGACTTCATAAAATGTATAGGATTTGTAAGATGATGATTATGTGGGCCCCATCTTATGTGATCAGTGATCACTACCAACTTAGTGGGCCCACCATGGATTTATTTAAATTGGATAATTTGATCTTGTTAAAGATCTAGTTAGTGTGCAATATGATATTTTCCTTTGTTTCCATTTGAAAGGGATCAAAACAATATATGTGGACCAACATCCTGTTTGGTAGAAGACGTAACACCTCTAATTATGCTCTCTGAGTAGTAGCTCCTTCCGAGCTTGCTTTCACGTTGGCCCAAGGGTCCTAGCGTGGAACTATCAGATCTGCTCGTTGAGTCTAAAAGAGAAACGCAATATTTTTTATTTTTGTTAGAAAGTCTTAATTTGTGGTTATACCTATTACTTATTGAATATTTTTAAATTTTATTATTCTAGTTGTAGTATAGGATAATCAGTTGCCCATTTAAGGATTTTTATGTCGCGAAAGATAGATTCAGTGTGTTCTTGGATGCATAGAAATTATCAAATTGTCTCTTTTTGGACAGTTCAATGTTGAATAGATAATAATGTTTTCATTTATTCTAATTTAAATGCACATGCTTGTTTCAGTTCATCTCTCCTAATTATCTCTAGATATATTTCTTGCATTTATTTCCTCATCAAATATCCACACTTTGTGTGGATAATTGATGTGTGAATCAAATACAAGATTAATATATTTTGGAGAGATAATGAGAGATACTGCCAAAATTTTGGTGTGACATTTAAATTGAATAATGAAAATATTATAATCTATTTAACATTGAATGAGTGACTGATTTAAACACTTAGGAAATTATTAAAAATTTAGAGGATATTTATACACACATGATACACCACTTAGGAAATTCTTTATTAAGGTTAGATGAAATTGTTTCTTATCTTTAGAGATGGCTAGGGAGGATGAAATCCTAACTACCCCTGATGTCGGTGCGACAGCCACATCACCTTCTGTTGTTGAGGAAGAGGGGTCTTTAGCTGTAAGTAAAGGAAAGAAATGGTTAGATATCTGGGATGATTTTGAAAAAATAGTAGTTAACAATGTTGTTAAAATTAGATGTGTGTACTGTAAAACTCTATACAGCAAAAATACCAGGGGGTCGACTACTCATTTAAATAGATATAGGAAAAGTTGTGCAAGGAGACCTAAACTTCCACCTACAGGTTAACAATTGTTATAATTTGTAAAGTTTGAAGGAACTGCTTTTGAAGGTAAACTTACCACTCATAAGTTTGAAAAAGGAAAGCTGAAGGAGTGGTTTGTAAAGCTTATTATCGTTGATAAGCAACCATTTAAAATGATAGAGTGTAAAGTATTCATGGGATACCGTAAATTCCTTAATCCTTACTTTGAGAAGGGTCCTGTGTTACTATGAATAGGGAGTGCATGAAGATATACACAAGTGAAAAAATGAAGTTGAAAACAGTTTTAACATCGGTTTCAAGGATAAGTTTGACTTTTGATATGTGGACGATACGAAATCAAAGAAAGGGATACATTTCATTGACTGCACAGTATGTTGATGAAAATTAAAAACTTTGTAAGAGAATATTGAACTTTCGCTATCTTCCACCTCCTCATTCTGGTTTGGTTATTTCAGATTGCATTTACAACTATGTACGAGATTGGGGCATTGAAAAATGTCTCTTCATTAACTTTAAATAATGCTTCAACAAATGATAGTGTAATATGATTCTTACGTAATCAATTTAAGCCAGCTAACAATTTATTTTATGAGGGAAAAATATTTTATGTTCGGTGTTATGCACACATTCTGAACCTAATTGTATAAGAAGGGTTGAAATCAATTGACCAGACTATAAAGAATGTGAGGGAGAGTGTAAAGTACATAAGAAGCTTGCTTTCAAGATTAGGTATATGGAATGACATAGTTCAACGTTTGAATATAAAGTCTTCAAAAGTGTTGAAGTTACATGTATGTACACGTTGGAATTCAACTTTTGAGATATTGAATTTGACTTTGGAATTGGAACTTGAATTTTCAGAATATATAACATGTGATAGAAAGTATGCTTGGTTGCCTACTGAAAAAATTGGAACAAAGTAAAAAAAGTTCACAAAATTTTAAAAGTTTTTTATGACTGTACGAAAATATTTTCTGGCAATAAGTTTCCTACAACAAATATATTTCTTCTAGCTGTGTCGAAGATCAAGGAACCCTAAAGAAAGGTGCTAGTGAAGGTCCATTTTCTCTGCAACTTATGACAGGTGGTATGTAAATCAAGTTCGATAAGTACTGGGATGAATGTCATTTGTTAATGTCTTTAGCTGCTGTTCTTGATCTTCGGTGCAAGATGAGTTATATTAAGTACATCTTTATGAAGATTTATTATAATGAAAAGGCAGTAACTAAAACCTTGAAGGTTCATGACGCAATCGAAGCATTGTACAATATGTACAAAATCATATGATCCACACTAAGTGTTAACAAAGTTAGATCACATGCTGCTACAAGCTCTGATATTATGCTTGATGATGATTACATGTTTTTTTTAGTAAAAAATACAAACACTGAAACGAAAGAATCAAAGTTAGACTTGTATCTCAAAGAGTTAGTCGTAATGCGGAAGGATTCAGACTTCGATGTTTTGGAGTGGTGGAAAATGAGAGTTAGTGAAAGAAAATACCTTACACTATCGACAGTGGTACAAGATATTTTGTCAATTCCTATTTCAACAGTAATATTAGAATTTACTTTTAGCACAGGGAGTAGGGTTGTGAACAAGACTTAAAGCTCCCTTACACCAGATACTGTGGAAGCATTAATTAGTACGCAAGATTCATTGCGTCTGAGTTGGGGAGGTTCTGATATTGATGAGGAAGAGGAGGAGAATATATTTTAAGCCACAGCAGAAGAAACAACAGAAACATGTATGGAGTTAGGTTAACATTTCTTGTTAATTTATTGAAATGTTAATTTATTGAAACTTGAAAATGATGTAATAAGTACTCTTTTATTTTTATTTTTATGTTATGTTGATGGATGTTATACACGCAATGCATTAATGCTTTTTTTTCATTCATAAAATGCTTTTGTTTTATGTCATATTTCATTATTGCTAAAATACTAATTTTTTCAACATAATATGTAGACATGTCTTCAAGTGAACCATCGATCGACGTTTGAGACTATGTGGTTCCTTAGTCCATTCTCCAAATTCTAGAAAGTTAAAGATTTTGTATCATTTTTGTGGAGCCAAGCTTGTTAACAAAACTAATTGGCTCAGATTACACTTATCCTGTCGGAGTGGAGATGCAAAACTGTCATAAAGCCCCAAAGGAAGTCCAAGTTCTTTTCCAAGTACTTATTGATTCAAACAAAAAAGCTTCTACTCCCCCATCCAAACCTTTTAAGGCAAAGGAGGAAGTTAAATTATTAGCATTAGAAGAAGAACAATTCCAACTCGCTTTAAAGCGTAGTATGGAAGAGGCTTCTACACATCATCGATGTCCTCCAAAACAATATGATGTCGAAGCAGGTTCAAGTTGCACAACTAAAAAGAATAAGAGTAAGAATTCATCTAAATTTCTATTAAGTCTTGGTGCGTTTTATAGGACGTTGGAAACTACGTATAAATCTTCTCATAAAGAAAGTTTGAAAAATCTAATTCAAACTATATAAGAGGCTAATAAAAAGCTATCTTCACCTTCGGATTAAGGAGAGGTGAATGAGTGCGTATATGAAGATTTGGATAGCAGCTCGAGCTCAGTAGACAAATCTTACAGTAGTGTCTTCAATTTGTATTTGATATTTTATTTTATCCTCTATTGTGTTATTAAATGTATGTAGTAAAATTATAATTTTAAAACTCGACACTTTTGACTTCTTAGTTCTGAGTTTCGATATTGTATAATCTCGAAAACTCGAAAATTTAAAAACTAAACGGCTCAAAACTCAGCTCAAAAAACGTACTCGAACATGGCTCGAAAGTTCGAAACTAGCTCGAGCTCGGCTCGAACTGGTTCGATTGCTAACCGAGCCTAGCCGAGTTTGAGCTGAGTGTGCCTGGTGACCGAGTCAAGCTGAGCTGAGGCCAGCTCGACTTGGTTCAGCTCGATGTACACCCCTAATTATGATGAACATAGGAAGTCTTTAATGGTGGGAGTTCAATAAACATTGTTTTTAGTGCAGTTTACTTGATATTTGTGTGTACCCTATTTTTTATGATTCTTAGAAAAATTAATTGGATGAGACTCATATTATAGCAGGGAAAAGATATCATGTGCTAAAGATCTTTAAAGATGCTTATAATACTTTTTATGAAATCACAACTGACATAATGACAAGATAAGGACAAGTTGAAAGGAATTTAAAAGAAAACCAAACAGCTGGAGTCGTCCACGTAGTCGATCGAGTAACAGAGTGGAATGTGGCTGAGTCAGCAAAGAGGCATAGAGTCAGAATGTGGGAAGCATCTAGATGGCTAGGTTAAAACTATAAATAGAAAATGAATTCAACAAAGTAAATTGTCTCATACAACCTAAACAAACCAAATCTATCTTTCAATTATCCGTCATTTACCTTTCTTTATATAAGCTTTTACTTTTTGTCAGTTAATTACATCCATAGTGTAATCCTTTACTTTTGTTTGCTACTTACATTCCTTAGTATAATCCGTAGCTGTTAACTTTAGCTGTAATTCGGATCTTCGCTCATATGTTGGATTCAGTTCGAGTATCAATCAGAGTCCTCCACCTAGGAAGGTATTTTGCGATTGTTCTTTGCGACCGACTATAAGAATCCTTTTCTTGTTGTTCTTTTATCTATATTGAAAAAGTCCTTTTGAATAGAAGGCCAAAGTGTAATCCATTATTAGAGGACAAACCTTACCCTCTGACTATCGCATAATCATTTTAACATACTGTGCGAGTGGCTGAATAGACGATCGATCTTATTCGATCTTGGTTACATACTACGTATCTGCTTATCCGATGCTTGGGGTCATAATTGTTTGGTTTGAATTGAGCCACACAGTCAATTCTAGCACGCCTCCATTGATTACATGGTTGAATCTGTAAATCAAATCACAATAGGTTTTTAGCATGCTTAGTGAGACTTTAAAAAACTACTTGACTGTAAAAAATATTCATTGAACACCGCTCGTGTAACAATTTTGGGTAGCATCAAAACGATGGCTTTTAGTATGCTTGGTGGGACTCATAATATGAGTCAGTATGAAAGTAATGAAAAAGTGAGATGGCCAACGTATATTTTTGAGATAATAATGGTTGGGCTATGTGATATCCAAATGACAAATCAACATATGATAGAGTAGTTACGAGCTCAGGTCGAGCAATCATGAATTCAAGCCAAAACCTTCAACAGATGGATGGACAGACAGGCCATAAGCCTGAATATAATGTTTTCTGAAAGAACACCTACTGTGTTGTAGCAAAATGTGCCTCAGCCAATTGTTGATATTAGTTTTGTTGGAAATTTGGCGTTAGTGCCGTCAACACTACAGTTACCTTTTCCACAACAGAATATTCATCCTGCTCCAATTCAGGAGATACGGAACACTCTTCTATCCAATGAGTTCAGGTGACCAAAGCAGGAGATCATGAATGTTGTTCCTGAAAAATGAAATCAATATATACTTGGGGGCAACTCTTCCTCGACAATCCACCATATAATAAAGGACAAAACCAAGTAAGCCCTAAACCACCTCCAATGGCCAAATCACGCCATTTGAATTGTGACCAAATTATTCAAATAGTTAAGGAAGTAACTGGCCAAGTTTGTGACCGTATTACTACCTTGGTCAACCATAAGACCCATTTGGAATGGATTGATCGACAATCTCTATTGTTACAGTTGATCTTGCCATTTTTTGATCAAGATGGCCGAGTTCCACTAGGACGACTAAATTTACCATTTTTTGATCACGACGATCGAGTTTGACCAAGACGACCGAATTTGCCATTTTCTTGATCAAGATAGCCTAATTCGACCAAAACGGCCGAATTTATCATTTTTCTACCAAGATGGCCAAGTTTGGCTAAGTTGGCTGACGTCGATGTTTTCTGATAAAGATGGTTGAGTTTGACCAAGATAGCCGAAATTAATATTTTTATATGGCTGAATAATCACATTTATTATACCAAACAATGGATTAACATCGCATTCACCTTTTAGCAAAGACGAAACAACATGGGGGGCAATGTTGTACCCAAATTTTAACTGTTCTTGGGAAACCCAATTGAAAGAAACACGTATTATAGCAAGGGAAAGACAATGAACCCATTAGATGACAAATAAACATCGCTATGGCCCCATGAAGGAAATAACTTTCAACGGTAGATGTATTATGACCACTGATTTTCTTGGTGTGGGCCACTTGAGTGTTGGATCTACGTCATTTTTTGATCACTCCCCAAAATATTATGATAAAACAGATGTGATATGTCATATACATTATGTTTCAGTTTTGGACTGATTTTCGAAGTAGAAATACGTGTCATTTTAAAGCTGAATGAAAAAAGTAATAATTACTTCTTTACAAAGTTTTACATGAAACATGGAAAATCAAACATCAGATTGCTAGGTGAAGAAATAACACTAGCAGTTATTGAAAACCACTGGACCACGTAACATAAAAGTAGATGTGAAAGGTTTCAAGAAACTAAAAAGAAATAACAATTCTTTCTAGATGGAACCGAAGGCAATGGTGAATATTTGACCAAAAGGGCCAAATATTCTATGGCTAGGCAATGCTGGGGCTAAATGGTGCCTTGGCATCCAAGTGGAGGTCCAAAATAATAGGCTCAATCATTAATGTATAGTAGTCTCTCGTGAAATGCTCACCTTTCCAAGGTTTAAAAATTTAGAGAACTCAACCTGAAATTTATTAAGCTGACTCATATGGGTCTTTTGAATCCAAGTTGATAATAATAACATTAAAATATAATAATATATAGATATTGTAGGCCTTAGTCCATCTCATTTTTGATTATGGCAATTATGGGTCAGATATGGATGAAGATCTCTAATACATAATTACTGTTAATTGTACATATATTTTACCACACTAGTTTGAAATTGAAGTGGCTCATGCGTCTCAGATGCATAGCATATAAGGCAATCTGTGCTGTGAAATTGAGATAGATAGGCCATGGCCTAAAAATAGGCCTATGTGAACATTTGACCATTTGGTCCCCACCTAGTAAAGTGATTCTTGAACCATGACCCATGCATCCAATGGGCCTCACAGTTCCAAAAATCCAGATTTATCTATATGTAGGCCACATGTATGTGTAAGAGTCACCACAATGTAAAAAGGGTTGTGAACTATTACAATATATTCTGAATTGTGATGCCTTGAGGTTTTACTTGGATTATCTTCTTTAAGTGCTTCTAGAGCACTATCGGTTATTGTAATCCTAGTTACATCGGTTCACTTGGACACTCATTGGATTAATCTGAATTGTCTATAAGTCCAGAACACATTCATGAACTTCCATGCAAAAATTAAACTGATTGGTTGATCCAATACATCCTTCATAAGTAAAAGTCTTTTTTCGTAGGCAAAATTTTTTGCCGACGAAAATTTTCGTTGGCAATTTCGTCGCTAAAAGACCTTGGGGAGAACTTTTATCAACAGAAAAAAATTTTCGTTGCCAAAGATAAGACTTTTGTCGATGATTTGTTTCGTAGGTAAAATATTTTACCAATGTTTTTTTTTCGTAGGCAAATATATTGACAAATCTTTTTACTTACGATTATTTTCGTAGCTAAAAAGATTTACAAAACTTTTACCTACGATTACTTTCGTAGTTAATAAATTTACAAAACTTGTCCCTACGAATTGTTTCGTAGGTAAAATATTTTCAACCTTTTACCCACAAGTATTTTTGCATCTAAAACTATTTGCAAAAGTTTTACCTACGAATATTTCCGTAGCTAAAAATATATTCAAAACCTTTACCAACAAATAATTTCGCAGCTACAAATATTTTCATATTTACAAAACTTTTACATGCTAATATTTTCGTAGGTAAAAATATTTACAAATCGTTTTCAAACCTTTTACCTACGAATGTGTTTGTAGCTAAAAAAATTTACAAAACTTTTACCTACGAAAATGTCCGTCGGTAAAAAACTTGTATGAGACTTTTTCTTGCACTTTTTTACCACCGCAAAATTCTTGAAAAACACCCGTTACAATATATTTCATTATATTCTTCCTGATATACACCTGTTATGTAATATATTTCATCATATTCACATTCACATGCATCTAAACTCAAAATACGTAAATTTATCCAAACATAAACTACATTCATCCAAACACAAACAATCTTATCCACATCACATTCATCCACGCATAAATACATCATAAATAAAATACAAAAAATTATTCATAGCCTATTTCTCAGTGGGGCTCACAAAATTTAGTGTGATGAACACATCGTCGACTGTGCACACACCTAGGTCCTTACTCATGCCTTCACGGTAGATTCAAAATAGTTTCAGGTTATAGGTTTAGGTTTAGGTTAGGGTTTAAGTTTAAATTATAGGTTTAGGTTATAGGTTATAGCTTATAGCTTCAGGGAATTGAGAATAGGTTAAGGTTTAGATTTAGGAAATCGAGTTCGGGTTCAGGATCGGGTTTAGGTTTGACTTTTCAAGTTTAAGTTTAAGTTTAGGTTAGGGAGTTGAGATTAGGATTAAGTATAGGTTTTAGTTTAGGGATTTGAGAATACATTTAGGTTTTAAGTTTAGGTTAATGTTGTAAGTTATATAGGTTTAGGTTATAAGTTTATGTTAATGTTGTAGGTTATAGGTTTAGGTTTTACATTTACGTTAAGGTTACATGTTTAGGTTATAGGTTTAGGTTTAGGTTACAGGTTATAGCTTTGGGAGGTTATAGCTTTGGGGAATTGAGAATAGGTTAAGGTTTAGGTTTAGGAAATCGGGTTCAGGTTTGGGATCGGGTTTAGGTTTGGGTTTTCAAGTTTGGTTTGAAAAGACATCTAAGGCTCAAGTCACATAAGGAGTTGTACCACAAGAAAGCAAGTAAAGTTCATGAAACAACAATGGTTCAACTTATGGAGGAGTCTAAGTTGAAGGTAGAAGACTTCATCATTCCCGTGAAATACGCTTCATCCCATGGCTCCAAGTCTGCACAATCTTCATTGTATATTTTCCTCTTGAAATCTCTAATTGCCTTAAAACTCCTACAAGGGGAAAAAAGACATCAGAAAGTACCAGAAAAACTTCACACTCTACTACAACTGAAAAAATTGGCAAAAAGATCAAAACTACACCCAAGAAAGGACACAAATTTACCTCATCAGCCTTATGCCTAACAATCTTGCTTAAATCAAGCAAAAAGGGCATCACAACCTTTGGTGATGATGCAATATTCGGATGAACTGTAAATTGAGCGTAAGATTTATACCCCATTATCTGCACACAAAAGACAACAACAAAATAAAATAAAATAAAAGATTACTGGTTTATAACATAAAAGAATCAGCTTAGAGAACAGATTTTCAATTTAGATTTAGCACAGAAATTGTGGAAAATCGCCAAACTTTCAAAACTAAAGATATTGAATGATGGTTTGAAGTGAAGGAAATGTAACCTCTGCAAGCTCATGACGAGCTGCAATAAGCTTATCAAGGACATCAAGGTTCGCACGCGGAACTGAATTTCCTGATATGTATGATTGTTTCCTGACCTGTAAAGAAATCCCAAAATATTCCAAGAACTTGAATTAACACGAAAAAAAGAGAAAAAAAAAAATAAACAATATAGCCACGGTTAAAAATTTGAAACTGGATATGAACAGAAAGAAGCAAAAATGCTTTCATTTGATCAAATAATCAATCTAGATCCGTACAATGACTATGTATATATAGCTTTATACAACTCCTAAAAATAAAAGAAGACAATACTTCAATCCTATTGGCCCACAAAAAAAGAAACATTTCTAAATTGTCTCAAACTTGCACTAAAAAGATATGCTAAATGAAACTAAATGAAGGGTTCTACTTACCAGATCTCTCTACGAGTCTACTGGATATATATCTAGCCATATGGTGTATATGGCCCATATAGTTGTAGGAACTCACAAAAATCTATATGGTTTGTATATAAAGGTGTTTACAGTACCCAGTTGGACTTGTAAATCCCAGTCCAAACAATGGTTATTTTTTAGCCATCAGATTAACCTTGTGGGGCCCACATGTCAATTGGACCATTGATCTCATCGAGATCATTCGACAGGACCGTTGATAGGGTCCTTATCTTTCATTAGCTTGATTTGTGCTTCTGAAGTGGCCCAGATTTTCGATTGGACAGTTGTGGATGGCCATGAACTTCAATCGACCAGCAATGGGACCACTTGTGATCTCCCATTGGATGATTGAATGGTCCTGCATCATATTGCTATTTAAAAATAATAATTTAAGATTACTATTAAGAGATAGAGGAAGACATCAACTTAAGACAAATATAACAAGCCAACTACACCAGAGGTACCTCAGCATCTGATGCCCATTTCAGTATAGAGGATAGAATACCCGGATCTGTTGTCACACGGAATCCCTTTTCTTTTACCATATCTCTTGTTCCTAGTGGTTCCTTTGATGCACCAGACATGGTGCAATAAATGGGCTTAAGAAGATGTTGCATATGTTTCGGAATTTGTGAGGCTGGAAATATATCCACAAAACCAGGATCAGTGATAATGTTTTCACTGAAACTGAAACCAAATGAATGAGAAATAAGCTCAAGATCAATACACTGACCCCACCTGTTTTGTAAACTATGAGAAACCTAGTTTATCAAGATGTGGGACCCACCTTTTAACTATACTTTTCATCATCACCAAGTGTTACCAATGTAGTGTGAATTTGTGTCCGTTTAGACTAGCTAGTTTGGAAACTGCACTGATCAAATAATGCTCTGACCGTCAGATTAGAGGCCATTAATTGGACAACTGAAAAAGAACATTGCAGGATGAATTTAGCCTGAAAGCTTTACCAACGAGACATTCTCAACATCTGATTTCTCCAGTTGCATATGGCCCTCTTTAACTAATCTCCTTCTACCTCTCTATTTAATGGCCCCTAACGGGATGACCAAGATCTTCCAATTCGCACGTTGGCTGTCAGACTCTCCGTGAAAAAATGGTGCCATGATTTGGATGGTCTAGATGATCAAGCATTTCTGTCCCCTGCAAGGTGAATGATTAGTCACAACAGAATGCAGTGCAAGTCTTTCATTTGCTGCAAGTCCATACCTTCATATCTCCTCAAACTACGCTTGGCATATATAACTCCAGTATGGGCTGTCCAAATAATGAGCTCATTGTTCACGGACGACAGTCCAGAAAATCACACTAATCAGGAGATCTTAATTGTTTAATAACAGCCATTGAATTTTCACTATCTATTTTTCTCAAAACATCCACTTTCAGTTCAAATTCAAGTAGCAAAAGATGGTCAAGATCACCCAGTATTTGTTGGATTACCAACAGGTGGGGTCATGATCACTGAAATGGGCAACGGCTTGTTCACTACTAGGCAAGCCTTTTGAGCGTCCTAGTTCTCACACATGCTGCAAGATGCTTCATGAATTCACGAGGCGATTTGATCAACAAGAACCCTTGGATTAGTAGTAGAATCGTTTATTGAGAGAGCATTCTCACGAGGCTATCCAACTTTCTTCTTCTTTTTTTAATCAATATCCGTGCAAGTATTAAGCTGACAGTAGCTATCTTCTCCAAACAGCCTATCCTTCATAGGAATGGTATGGAATTGCATCAAGTGGAATTGACACCTTCACTGTACTATGATATGTATGGAAATACCATGGTATTTTGACTAGGGCTATTAGGCTGGGCCGGGGTAGGTCTCGGCCAGGATTTTGAACTGTATTGGGATGGACCATCAGGCAGGCCCTATGCAAAATTCTGAATTTTCAGGCCCTGCCCATTGACACCCCTAATTTTGACAATCCAATCCCACATTTGGGATCTAATTCTTCCATTAGGAAAAACACTGCATCAACTGAAGCCTACATTTGGTGGAACATGGAATTGTAATCAGTTGGACCAGATTTCACAACTAAGCCAAACCTAATGCCACGCAACAACAGGTCACTTGTATGCATCAATAGGTTACTTGTATGCATACGCAACATTAAGCCAAACCTGCATTTGGTGGACCATGGAATTGTAATCAATGGATTAGATTTCACAACTGGTGTTAGTCGCTTGTACGTATATGCAACTGGATTGTCAGTGTAAAGGGCACATATGGATGGACAGAGTGGATGAAACAAAGAAAGCCAACAGATGTAGTGGATTTTGAAATCCACCAAAATATGATACTGGATTAATCCAATCTTTCATGGAATTTACCTAGCATCTAATCCAACCTAATGCCACATTCCAAACAGGCCCTAGGTTTTCCACACACCAAATTCCCACCAGCGAGCCTTTAATGCACCCACACTAAGAAAAATACTTCTAACATTATCTTCTCTAATTAGATGTCAAGGATCTAACTAATTTACTTGGGAGAAATATCCATTGTCGGAATCAACAAACACCCTATAAATGGACTTTTGGTAAGCATATGCACAGCTTTACAAGCATTTAAACATGCTATAGCAGTAAACATGTAACACCGGACTCATATATGCTACATACACATGTTGATATTCAATACAACCAAAGTCACTTGTTAGACAGACCCAAATAAAATGAAAATGCTCTCCAGAATTTAAGCTGTGCATAGCAGTAAAATTTGCTGTTTATATGCATTCTTGTTCTAGGTTTATTATTTTTCTCATGTGTGATGTTGATACATACAAAACTACAATAATAAAAAGTTACTCGGTTCAATATCTCAAGGTTGCTTAATTCAAATGTTCTGTTTTTGCCTATGCTCCCACACAACCTTATTTCGCCCTGCTTTTGGTAAGTTATTTAACTTGCTCATTAACAAAGACAGGTAGAGGTGAAGCTTTTCATCTTTGCATAGAAACCTGAGTCAAGTCCATTTTATTCACACTTCCATTGCATGAAGGTTTTTGCGACCAGACCAGTTCTATGTACATCCTCATCTCTTCTTCAACAACGTTATACCTCACCATTCCCTCTACATTTGAGAAAGAGAAGAGAGACACATTGAAGGCTTCAATTTCTCTCAGGTATGAGCCTTGTTAGCAAAACTAGAGTTTCAAACTCCATATTTTTTTATTCAGAAAATAGGCAAAAAAATCATTTCCTTGGGGAAATCTCTTTTATGTTTTTTCAATCCATCTTCCATTTTCTTCTTAACAAGAAAATCCATATTTACTAATATTCCCATTTTTCTATTTTTCAAAAGAATGAGTTCGGACTCCGAAAGCGTCGGCTCCAGCACTCATACTTTCAGCCCAAACCCTAACCAAGGACTCCAAAATTACCAAGTACTCATAAACGTTCATTGCAAGCATTTTTTGTCTATGTGCATGACGACCAAACTGTTAAGATCAATCCTCTTATTTTCATTTACAGAAACTAGTGGATGACAAATTATGTGTAACATACAGAGATGGTAGAGATGGTTCAGCTACTTGTGCAATTAGGGAAGGTTCAAAAGGACATATATATTTGAAAGTTAGTCAAATCATAAACAGACGTATTATGGACTGAGACATTGTTTTCATTACTAGGCCACCTAGTACTCATAAAAATTTATTGCAAGCATTTTCTGTCTATGTGCATGACGACCATGCTGTTAAGATCAATCCTCTTATCTTCATTTACAGAAACTAGTGGATTACAAATTATGTGTAACATATAGAGCTGGTTCAGCCACTTATGCAATTAGGGAAGGTTCAAAAGGGCCAGATTTCCACATCAAGCATTAGTTGCATACATATGATACAGAAAGACAAAAGTATCACCTTCAACATGACTGTCAAACAAGTTTCCTCACCAAAAATTCAGATCACAAACCATGATGGCATGTATCCAATTTTTGTGGAAGCACAAAGTAAATGATTGATACACATTGTGCACAAGATGACTAACCTTGTATACAAATGTCATCTCCGTCCTCATACATTGTGCACAAGATGACCAACCTTGCATACAAAGGTCATTTTCTCAGCTTAATCCAGGGATGCTAGAGACAACTAAGAAAGATCTCCACGGAACCTCATGAGCCTCCCCACACCTCAGATTGCATATGGTCATGGTTCAAATGTAAAATGGTAACACAAAAAGAAAAAATTAACATCACTATCATACATGGAATTTGACAAAAATGAACTAGGCTCATGTATCATACTTTCAAGGAAAATGTGTACCTCCCTTGTTATGTTAATAGCATGAGAAGGACCTGAAGTCAAGGATTCGTGTACCTGATCAGAGTTCAGAGAAGTTATTAAGAATAGAAAAGAGGGATTTAGCATAACATAATTTTTTTGATCCATGGGGGATAGACTGGGCCCACATGATGAAAGGCAGGATTCCACAACCCTCGCGAGTGGCATTTGCATTTCTCTATATAAGGATAAGTTTCTAAATGGAATTCACTAAACATGGAGGAGTTAAGTCCACCATATCTAGAAGCACTCACCTTCAATGCAGCCTAAACCAATTGGAATTCAAGAAGGCTATTGAAATCCCAACAAAGTGAGAACTACTTAACGTCCACCGACTCAAAGGGAAAATATCACCGCATTGACACTGACAAGAAGAGCTTTTCTCGGGCAAAATGAGAGACCATATTTGACCAAAGGTAGTCAGAGTCGAAAAAAGAAAATATGGAAGTTTGTAAACCAGATGCCCCACAATGTGGAATGGCCATAAAATGCTGGTTTGGATGCAAATCACAATCTAGTTACTTACAATTTCAACTTGAAATGAATATAATTGTATTTGGGTCATCTCCTCTTGATAGAACCGAATGTTCACAATTCAATTCAGTTATGTGTCCAAATAAGACCCAAGCAAGAATAAAAGCCACATGCTGTTACTAGAAAAAAAATCGACAAAGCTCCTCCACAAAACAGAAATGGGACTGATGGGATTCATCAAGATTGGATGACTCAATTCCGAAACAGGACTGTAAAATCTGGCAGAATTAAAGATACAACCAACTACAAAAGCCGGTGGCCATTAACTCAAGAAACTATGCCATTGAAAAAGCCCATCAAAACGAATTGAAATTTTAGTCTCTTTGATTTTGCTGAAAGTGATGAAAAAATTGTAGCTGTGTTGGATGCACGAAGTGATTTGAATTGCAGACATTCAGATTAACAAAAAGTAGTGATCTTCCAACTTGAAAGTAACATAATTGCAATCAGGCTAGCCATTGCAATCTGACTCGATTGTACATCCAAATACAATCTAAAGTAGTAGAAACATGTGGGCAGCCACTCAGGCTGAGGAAATGGAAAACATGTTTGAAATAACAAAGACAATCATGGGAAGGCCCTACCAATATCAGAGATGGAATTCAAAAAATGCAATCACTAAAAATTTGAAATGAATCCCTCCAAACTATAACTTGAGAGATGAAAATTCCAGGTAAAATCAATCAATCTAAAAGAGACGAACCCACAAATCAAATACTCCAAGAAGGCAAGTATGATCTAAAACTACACACTCAAAAAATAATAATAAAATAAAAATAAAAATAAGAATAAAAGAAATGCTATTGTATTAGAGAAAGCCAATCTATTTAAAATTTTAAAAGGCAGCCAAAGCAGAATACCAAGGAAAAGCATATGAGCCTAAAAATAGAAAAGGAAGTCACTATTAACACCCACCCTTTTGATTTGCATGCACCCATTTTCAACTTTTGTGAATTGCAGTACAAAAATGTGGTATTTAAAAATGGAAAAATGGGTGCATGAAAATCAATCAATTAGGGGTTTATATCCTTTCCCCAAGGGGAAAAAAAACATCAAGAGCAATTCCAATTCCCAAAACCTAACCTAAAATGGGTGCATGAAAATCCATCAGGGTGTTGCAAATATCATTTCCAAAATACAAAGTAATATCAATAAAGATGAAATCCACCATATCCATATCAAAAATCCAAAATTTTAAAAATTAAAAGAAAAAAAATACCAGCATGCTTGTAGAGATGATGTGCTTCTGCAGCCTCCCATTTCCCAAACTGCTCTCCACACTTATGGCAACTCACAATAGAAGAAGATCCATTTGAATCAGCCTCATGAGAAGCTCTTGGAGCTGATGAAACAGCAGCAACTCCACCATCACCACCACTAGAAACAACATTTGAAATAGCAGAACCTCCAAAGTTAGGGACTTTTCTATCTGAAAGGAAGCCAGGAGTAGCCGTCCGATCGGAAGAAGAGAGATCGATGGCGGAGGAATTCTCTGATCGGAGAAAAGAGGGATTTGGCAGTGCGGCTTGTATTATCTGATCGGAGAAAAGAGTGTCGGGCGAGAGAGAGAGAGGAGTTTGGGAGAGGGGTGGGCGTGAGAGAGAGGTTGGAGGGATTTGGGTTTTGTGAGGGGCGGGCAGGCGGGAGCGGGATTTGGGTTTTGGGAAGGGCTTGGTTTTTAGGAAACGAATTGGCTACTCCCCCTCGCATCAGCCATTGGCTAGTGGTCGGTGCTCTATGGGCCCACTATGATGTATGTGTTTCATCCATTCCGTCCGTCTATTTTTATAGATCATTTTATACTATGAAAGAAAAAATGAGTTATATCTCAATTTCAAGTGGACCACATTACAGGAAAAAATGTTTAATGAACGTTGACCATTAAAAATGTTTTGGGGGCCATAAAAGTTTTGGATCAAGTTGATATTTATTTTTTTTCCCTTCATCTGGGTATTTATGACCTAATCAAATGATTGGATGTCAAATAAATAATACATTAGGCCTTAGGAGGATTTTAATAGTGGATATCCAGTCATTATTTTTTTACTATGGTGTAGTCCACCTAAGATTTATATCCCTATAATTCTTTTTTTTTGTAAATTACCAAAATGATCTATAAAAATGGATGAAACACATACATCATGGTGGGCCCCACGGAGCACCGACCACCAGCCACGGGGCGGGTGTTAGAGGGAGTAGCCAATCTTTCTCTTAGTTTTTAAGTCTTGTGGGGCCCACCGTGATATATGTTATTTATCCACTCTGTCCATTCATTTTAACAGATCACATTCTAATGTATCATATGGACATTATTGTGGAACTATATGTGTCTCACCTAAATGACTACAGCTGTGACCATTGTTTCCTATGGTGTGGTCCACCAAAGTCTCATATCTGCCTCCTTTTTGGTATCATAACCTAAAATGATCTGTCAAAATAGATGGACAGAGTGGAGGTGTAGAATTTGCACACGGTTTGGCAAGTGACCCCAACACCAGCAGTTCATGAGTCAAAGCTCTGTAGGCTACGATGATGTATGTGTTTTATCCACATTGTCCATCCATTTTTCTATATAAAGTTATGGCATGAGCTCAAAAATGAGTTAGATTAAAATCTCAAGTGGACCACACCACAGGAAAGTAATGATGATCAAACGTCAACATTTAAAAACTTCCCATGGCCTATTGTAATGTTTATTTCTCATCCAACCTGTTGATAATATCACATGCATGGATGAAAGGAAAACACATATATCATCATGATCCATAATTTTTGTGGCCCCAAAAAGTTTCCATAATTTTCTAGAGATTTTGATCTGCCCTATTTTTGGCCTCATTGGCTAAAATAAGTTGGCAAAATGGATGGCCAGGGTAAATAAGACACACGCATTTAATGTGTCCCCTTTAGGTTATGAGATATCTCAAAAATCATCGGTAAACGAAACTCAAGTGGGTTAAGTTGGGTTCTTGGGTTGAGTCCGGTGTGGGTTAAGTCGGGTTATTGGGTTGAGTCAGGTGTGGGTTGATGTTGTGTTGGGTCGGATTAGGAGCATGCTCAATTCAACTCGAGGTAAGCTCGTCTCAACTCAATCTACTAGCTCGCCTTAAGCTCGATTTAAAAGATTTTGCAAATAAGTAAATCTCCAATGGTAAGCTCAAAGAGAGCACGGATGACTCAAGCCAAGCTTGGCCCACCTCGCCTCGACTCAGCTCGATGTACAGCCCTAGTTGTGATTGAATCCCTACCATTCAAAACTTCATAGAGTCCAATGAATGTGTATTTGCCATCAAACATATTGATAAGGTCACAAACACTTAAATGAAGAGACCACATAAATATCTTGTTAATAGAGAGCCTTTGTGGCCCTAAAAGAAGTTTTTAGCAGTCAATCACCCCTTTTTTCCTATACTATAATCCATTTGGAATTTGGAACTGCATTTTTAAGATAATGCCCTGAATTTAGATTTCAATATGAATGGATGGTGTGGATGTAGTCACATACATCATAGCGGCCCCATAGTTAGGGTCCCACCCACGTCTGTGGATCCACGGTCTCACCTAATCCGCTTCCACAATCCATGAGGGAGATTTCAAACTTTTGGTCGGCCAAACCTTGACAAGGGCATTTTCACTTTTCAATGGACGTCGATTGGACCAGTCCCTAACTAGAATCAGGCCATCGCGATGTATGGTTTCATCCACGAAAGCGGATTGCTTGGAGTACCACACACCACCGACCTGGCTAGTGTGTTGTTGACATTACGAACTTATGTGGTCCCATTGTGACGTAAGTGTTATATCCAGACTGTTCGTCCACTTGTGTTGTAAGGCTTTAGCCAAAAAATATATAACTGATCCAAAAATCAATTGTACCGCACACAAAAAAAGAACTAAGGGATTCCTTTTAGGCATCACAAAAGTTTTGCATTTACAAAAAAAGGAGGTATATCCCAATCTCAACTGGACCACATTTTAGGAAACAGTGTTGAATGAGCGTCGACCATTAAAAACCTTTTGGGAGCCATATAAAGTTTTGTATCAATCTGATATATTTTTTTTCCCTTCATCAGGGCTTGTATGACCTAATCAACAGATTGGATGTCAAATAAAAAGTACATTGGGCCTTAGGAGGGTTTTAATGGTGGATATCCAATCACTATTGTTCTTACTAATGGTGGATATCCAGTCACTTACAAGTGAAAGTTACTTACAGGTAATCTGTTTAGATGTAAACTGTAAGTCACTTATAGGTAAGTTAGTTTTTTTGTTTGGGTAACCTATAAGTTACTTATAGGTAAAAAATTGTATATTCACATAGATTACTTACAGGTAACCTGTGAGTTACTTAGCCTAAATGATGGGAAAAAACAAATATCAGCTTGATCCAAAACTTGTATGGCCCATTAATGGTTAATCACCACTATTTCCTATGTTATGGTCCATTTGATAATTGGAACTGCTTCATTTTTTAGATAATGCCCTAAATTGATTTGAAAAGTATAATACTTTCATGAAATTTATTGAATTGATTTTCTCAATTATGTTTGGTATTACGTAGATGGAATTCATGTATTAAAAAAATGATGTAGAGCTATGAGATCAATTTTAAGAACTCTCAAATGTGGCCAATACGATGTTTATATGAAATTTACCTTGATTAGTAGATGCATCACTTCATTTTAGTAGGGTCCACTAATTCTTGAAGTCAAATTCAAGCCATTTTTTATTCAAGTTATTGACTAAACTACATACACATTTAAAAATTCTCATATGTAGCCCATCATGATGTTTATGTAAAATCCACCCTAATCATCGAATGCACTACCCTATTTTAGTGATAAAGACTAAAAATTAGCTTGATCCATGTCACGCTCCAAACTCTGAAACCGGGCTCACAAAATTTTCGATCGCCAAATCCGGCCCCGACAGCCTCCGTAGAACCCCATTCTCGGCTCCTAGCACCCATTCGCCAGGTTCCGATCCTGGGATGCTACGAGGAGGATTTTAAATATCAGTTTGATTCGTAATAAGCATAACCAAAGGCATAACCCACAAACAACAACCAAGCACTCTATTACATTTCCACTATGATCAAAAACTTTACAAGTACAATGAGCAAAAAGGGAAATACAATGGTAAAGAACAAAAACTCCAAAACGCTCAGTAACGTGCTCCTGTCTCAGCGCTGCTGCGATCCAACGTCACCTACACGCAACGGTCGTGCATAAGCTTACAGAAAGCTTAGAGGGTGGTGAAAATGTATGCGCAAGGTAGTAATATGAACATGCAATGACAGAGTAATGCGGAATATGCAGATGGAACCATAATATCATGAGCCGTACAAGGCTTATGCGATGCAAGACATGAATGGTATCGGCCACCCCAAGGCCATGCGATGTGCAATGCAACTCAAGCATACAGATCCTCATCAATGTCCACACGTCAGTACAGCTCAAATATGAAATATCACCAGGGTCTAGTACACTCTAAACCAGATTGCCGCCACATCGCGCGCAATAAGGTAAGTGGAAAAGACCTCACTATCCGTCTGCCAATATCGGGCGCGACTCGTCGATAGCGGACCCATTCCTCGAGCTGGTCAGACTCAGCCTAGCATTGCCCCCTACTCTCGGGCGGGTAAGGCCGCACCCCCTTCCAACTGACCACGATATAGTGGAGAGCACAACCAACTGGTATTCGGCACTCAGCGCTCATCTACCCACTCGGTCTAGACGTTGGAGCAACCTCTTGGTACCATAAGGGTTTAGGGACTTTCACCCAGGGATATCTATAGTACCCCATGTAGAACAAGATTTTCGGTATCCAATCCTTCCAACCACGATACATCTGTGGAAGTTACGACCCCGATGTCGCTAGGGCGTACAATATCCATGTCATACAAATGCGATATGCATGATTCACGCTATCCAGTCATGCATCAAATCCTGCGCATACCGTGCGCTCATGTAGGGCAACACCGCCTAACCAGGAGCCCATAAACAACCTGCCCGAAGGTAAATGCTATGATAAGACAATTGTCACGTCAAGCATACATATGATGCGTATGATCATGAGTCATTGAACTGTACTAAACATGTCATAATAAAATGAACTATCTTACAATGCAGATGGACCTGGACGGCCTAAACACGATAAGTACGGCCTAGTAATGGGCCCTAAGGAGAGTCGTAATGTGGACATCCAACCAACATTACACTCGCAATGTGGACGTCAAACCAACATTACTCCCAAGGCACGATCTTTGTAAACATCAGTACTTAGTCTGTAATGGATTTACACATTGCAATGGACCGTAGGTTGTCCCCATTGGACCTTACATATATATCAAATGGGCCATATCCTATGGGCCTTTTATTCATCAGATGGGCCACATAAATGGGCCACACCAATGGGTCTTATGTGCATTGCAATGGGTCAAACCCATGGGCCTTGGATTGCATCAAATGAGCGTAGTCTCATGAGTCTAATATATGACCAATGGGCCACACCAATTGGGCCCCCACATTACATAAAAAGGGACTCAACCCATAGGCCTAACATGAGTCAAATGGGCCTAAACCCCTAGGCCTTAATCAAATAAAATGAGCCTAACTCATGGGTCTCAAATAAATCCAGTGGGCCTAATCCCATGGACCCTTTTATAATCAAATGGGTCTAGTCCCATGGGCCTTACAATATATCAAATGTCCTACTTCCATGGGCTTTAAAATTTCAACAAAAGGGTCCAATTACATGGGCCTTGAAGTACATCAAATGGGCCTAGTCCCATGGACTTGCAACACATCAAATGCGCCTAAGCTCTTAGGCCTAAAATGAATCCAATGGGCCTAGCCCATAAGCATTTCATAAACCAAATGGGCCTAGCCCATAGCCCTTTTGAAATTCAAATGGGCCTAACCCATAGGCCTAAAATGATCTTTTCAAGTAGATGGACGGTTTGGATGCATCGCCTGCATCATAGTGGGTCCCACTGTCCAGTGGACAGTGCGGATAGAACACATATATCACAAAGGGGCCCCACCGTCCGCTGGACGGTGGAGTATAACACATGTATCATGGTAGGAGTCCACCGTCCACGGCTGTGGACGGTGTATTAAAACACATACATCATTTTTGTGGGTCCCGTGTGGGGCCCACTGTAATGTTTAAGTGTCATCCGACCCGTTCATAAGGTCGCTCGGACCTGGATGAAGGGGCAACAAAAATTTCAGCTTGACCCAATACTTCTGTGGGCCCCAAAAAATTTTCTACGGTAGAATTCCATTCACACTGTTTCACGTGGTGTGGGCCACCTGAGTTTTGGATCTGTCTCATTTTTGGAGGGGGGCCACTTTAGGGGGTGGCCCATCCGATGAACGGGTTGGAATACAAATAAACATCGCTGTGGGGCCCACGTGCAGGGCCGTAGGTGGCCAGCGGCCGCCCGCCCGCCTTTCACGGCTGCACGCAGGCGCGTGCAGCCCTGCTGCCGCTGCAGAGGCTCTGCCTCTTAGATTTTGTACTTTGGAAAAATACCATTTTTCTGAGGTTTTTCACGCATGGGGCCCGGTAAAATGAAATCCGCTCGGGCCATTGCGTTCTGTGGCCCGTAACGATCGAAATGAGTCCAGAGTTTGAATTTTTTTGACGCTTGGAAAGTGAAATAACATAAGAAAATAGCATTTGAATGGTGAGGATGCAATATTTGGCGCTATGGCCCACCAGGTGCTCCATTCAATCTCATTTTCTGGCTCAACACCTAAAATGAGATGGTGAAAAGGATGGACGGCTTGGATTAGAACAATACATCAGGGTGGGGCCTATGCAAGGGGACCACCCAAAAGCCTTTCCTTTACTCCTTTCCTTTTTTTTTTCTTTCTGTTGAAACGTCCAGCGTCCCAGACGCTGGACGGTTTTATATTTATTTACTTTTTTAAAGAGTGTGGGCCCTAATGAAGTGGGCCACCACTGATGGGTGACATGGGGACATCGTCTAAGGTGGGCCCCACTTGAATAAAGATTTAATTAAAATAAAATCACAAGGTGGGATCCATTCAAGTGGGCCACACAATCCTATTGCCTAAAAATAAAATAAAATAAAATAAAATAAAAGAAATAAAAGAGAGAGAGAGACATGGAGAGTGGGACACGGCTTGTGATGGAGGGACCCCGACATTATGGGCCCTCCCTTACATGAAATCATACATCAAGTGGGTCATTTTGCACATGTGACCATCAAAACTGAAGATCAACGGTGGAGATCCTTTCTCTACCAATATGGATGGTCTAGATGACCTTTTTAAAGAAAATAAACATCATGATGGGTCCATGGAGAATGGCCCCATCATGGAATGGTCATGATGATCCAAGTAGGCCATCGGCCTTATCTTAGGGTCCCAAGTGAGATCCACACCATTGATCGGTGGGCCTCACTTGGTCCACCATAAAAATAAGAAAAACTATCCTATAGAGGCACCCACTGTCCGATCTTCTTACTCCTAGAGGTTCCTTGGCACCTTAGCTTCAACTTCAATGGATGAGATGAAGAATGGAGGGTTGAGATGAGAGATCTTGGGATAGGAAAGTGGGCCACTTGGAGCTTAGGAGGCTTTGCAAAACTCCATACGTATGGAGCATGGGAGTTGCTTGGAGATTTGAAATGAGAAAGAGAGAAAGAGAGAGAGTGATGTAAGGGAGAGAGAGAGCGTGATGGATGGATGTGGTGAGTGATGGGGGTGTAAGAAATCTTTGACTTTTGAGGCTTTTGTGTAAGAGAGGTATGGGTGGTGAAGACTTTTGTGACTTTTTGTGTAAGAGAGGTATGGGTTTGGGAGACTTTTGTGGTTGCTTGGAAAAAGAGAATAAAGTGATGTGTACTTGACATGTGATGGATTGATGGGTTGATTGATTGATGAGATTGATGTGATTGATGTGACACATCGTAGAGATTTCCTTGGGTTTCGCAAAGTGCGGCATTTTCTCGCACCAAACGTTGGCCCATATCTCTTGACCAGGGTATCGCCTCGGCGCACGAGTCGCGGTATCGGAACCGTAACAACGGCGCGGTCGCTATGGTATTGGTCTCTGGCTGAGTCGACTCGAGTTGTCGGCACATGAATCAGGGTCGTGCGTCGATATCGGTTAAGGGTCGAAAGTTGCCGGAATTCGACCGGTAAGACCGCGGAAGTCTATGGAAAGGTATGTACCAAGATACGGGTCTTACAATCCATAATTTAGGTGGGCCATCCAAAATAAAATAGTAACACTCATCCTCCAAATTATATCCTGTTGTGTGGCTACCTAAATTAGGAATGGGTTTGATTTTTAGTCTCGATGTCTAAATTTTAGCTTAGCATTTCACTACCAAAAAAATGTCCAAAAGATACAAATTACATTAGTTTTTTTATTATGGATATAAACTCTTACTACGGTTTTAATCCGTAGCTAAAATGTTTCTACACCATTAAAATTACCGGTGGTGTAAGGGGCTTTATAGGGCCTAAAAAAATATATATGTTATATCTAAGCCATTTAGTATAAGAAATAAAAACTCAGCTACATCGAAGGCTCAAGTAGACCACACGGTAGGAAACATTGAGATTAAATGAAATTTGCTTCCTATGGTGTGGTCCACTTGTGTGTTCAATCTACTTTAAGTTCGGTATCATGAACTAAAATAAATAATTAAAATTAATGATCAAAATGGATAACCCAAATACATCATGGTGGGCCCCATAGAGCTCTTGATAGGACCGTCCAGGTCCGTCCCAGGAAAGGATGCCCAAAATTGGGCGCGTGCTAAAAAACAGATCCGCGCCCGCTGCTCTCTGTCTCTCTCTCCGTTCCCTAATCCTCTCTCCCTCCTGATCTCTGCTCCATCTTCTCATTCTCCTCCCTCTCTCTCCAACGCATCTCCACCCTCTCTATCTCTCTCTCCCTCTCTCCTTCTCAACCCAAACCCAAACCCAAACCCTCCTCTCCCAACATCCATGTCTTGGGATGACGCTCTCTCCTCTGTCCGATTGATAGTCCAAGGTAAAAATCATGTTCGGAGGTGCGTGCAATTGTATTTCCGTAGTTCTGATTCTGGGTGTGTTGTTTTCTGATGGAAATTAGGGTTTCGAGGGAGTGATCAGCGGTAAAAAATTAGGTATATTGTTCTTCCTTCATTTCCTTTCTTATAATCAAAGTTGAATTGAGATTTGATCGGAATTAGGTTTATCTTTGTTGAATCCCTTGTTCTGCTTTTTGAAATGTTGATTTATAGTTTTAGTGGAGAGATCATTGATTGTAGAAATGAGTCATTTTTGATTATGAGATCATTAAGGATAGAAGCTTCTTCAATGATCTGATTTGCAAAATTTTTGGTTCTTATATTTACAATAATGATGCCAACTGTGGTAGCATTGATGATGCCTTGAGGCTGTTTGGTAAAATGTCTGAGAGAAGGTATTTATAGCTTTTTCACAACTTTTGAAGTTTGGTTTGATGCGTTCATTATGGCGATGTGCCTCTATTACTGTCTGATGTACCATCATTGAATGCTTCTTCGGCAGAATTTTTCACAAGATGATTGGAGTAAAGATATCAGAAAACGTGTTATTGTCAATCATTGAATCTGTAGGAGTGGTTCTGCATTGGAATAATGAGTAGTTGAAGACAATTGTCCTTCTTGAGATATAACAGAATTGTGTACATAGTAGGGGATTATATCGCTTTTAATTTTGTTCAATTTTTTACTGTAAACTGTTTTGAGGGTATTCTCCTTTACCATGGGGACATGGAAATATATATTGCTTGAAAATTTTCAAACCTTATTTTATTTTATTGTTTGAAAATTTCCAGTTAGGAATTGCTGAATAAAATTAGGCTTGCTTCTTTTTTCCATCGCATGTCCCTACTTACGAAGAAGAGCAACTCATTTTCTGAATTGAACCTAACTTGTTTTTATTGCTTTTTTTTTTTCTAGCATTTATACCATGAATTGCAGTGGAAGCTTAGAACTTCCAATGTAAGTTTATAGTCTGGTAACTGCATATTATTGTCCTCAGCCATATAGAGAAATTAAATGATTTTCTACCTTTAGCATTCAAAATATATTTGATCTGTCTATTCTTAAGTGTAATTCATTGAGGCATGTGTTTCACATGCCATACGTTTACATTTTACCTTTGTCATGCTTGAAACATGTTAACATAACATGTAACTATATCGTGAATGCCTTGTTATTAGAGGCAACTTGGTCTTTTCTTTTTGTTTATCTCCAACCTGTTGCCAATCTGAAGAGGTGATGTAGCCATTTGGATTTTCAAAATCCAATATTATGTATGATGAAATAAGGTCTGTTAGAGGTTTGCTAAGCCCATGTACAAGGCCTACCTTCTAATGGCATCACATGTGCCACCATGGCAGACAATGCAATATCAAAGCCATCCATCAAGTTGGTCCAGCTGTCAAGATGTTCTCACCCAAAAAATCAAGCTGAAGGAGTAGAGCATACATACCATCCTAATAGTGAGCATCTGAGAAGTGAGCAGTGCATAGGCTGGCTTTCAAGATCTCAGAAGTTCAAGAAGCTTTCAAGATCTCAAAAGTGTTTAAGTTCAAGTTCAAAAATCTCAGGCTTTGTTATACTCAAAGGTCACTTTTCTTCAAGTTTCAATGTCCTTGCTTCACTATTGAGGTAAGACTGGCCTTAGGTTGACCTTTAATGTAGGCCATTTTGAATACATAATCCATATATGTTTTATACGTAAATTTGATCTGTTCTAAGACTAGTCTTAGCACTGGATCAACCAGTCCAAGAAATTCCACGACAAGTCCTAAGTTGTTGAGAATTTTTGAAATTTTTTGGTTACTCTACGACCAGTCCTAGTGACTGTTCGACCAGTCGTAGGAATAGTGTTGACTGGTTCTTCGACCAGTCGTAGAGGTTCAACTCAAAGTCCAACAATGAAATTCATTGGTCTACGACCAGTCGTGTGTAACCTACGACCGGTCGAAGGTGACCTACGACTAGTCGTAGGGTACTCATGACCAGTCGTAAAACCGTCTTATCTTATCCCGCTCTAAATTTTAAATTTCTGTTGGTTCTAAGACCAATCGTAGGGGTCTTAAGACTAGTCGAAGACATGATTTGCTCACCTATAAATTGAACACGAATTTCAGAGGTTTGATATGTAATTCAAGTGTATTCAAAGCTCCACTCTGAGATAAGTTAGTGTTCATTTTAAGCTATATTGTGCATAATTTCTATTCTCTTTTATTAGCTTTTATTATTTGATTTTGTTCCTGAATTCCAATCTAATTTGAAAAGAGAAATTGCTGTATTCCTTCTTCTTGGAATTAAAATCAAATAGAGCTACGTCCAATTTGATTTAATTTAAAATTAATTAGTACTAGAACTATTGTAATGTGAGTTTGAACATTGAACTTGGACATTCAATCATCAACTCTGACTTGGTTCTTCTGGGCTTCTACAACGAAGGAGATATTTAAGTATTTTACATTTAATTATAAATTCTTTTTTGTTTTTGGTTTTGTTTGGGATTTGTCAGAAAAATCTCATTGTATTGGTTATCTAAGGAGAGCCAGAAAAACTCAGAAGTGGGGTTTTTTTAATTGTTTAAACCCACATAGAAAGACAAAATTGTAAGGTTTTGGGTGAACCTGTGAAAACCTAACTTGATAGTGAACGCTATTATCCCCTGTGTGAGGATATTAGGAGTGGAGTAGCATTCTATGTGGCTATTATTAAACAGTTGGTGAACACACAAGCGAACCACTATAATCCCTTATGTCTCATGGTTGAATGGTTTATATTTCATATATTTTATTATTCATTTGTGGGATGTATATGATGTGAATGTTGTAATCATTTATTTCAAGCATTGTGGGAATGTTGTAATAATTTAGCTATTATTTCTTTTGATTCCTTTTTCAGCATTCTTATTTGTTCTATTAAGGTTGCCCTGCCATTTCTATGGTGCATGGTTGTCCTTAGAACAGTATATAATTGATTGCAGTTTATTCTTCAATATAGTTTGCATTTAATTTTCTTTTCCTCTTCGATTTGAGATTTGATACAAAGACCTTTCTAGAAATAAGGTTGTCCTACCATAAACGCTGATTTTTGGTATAAGGTTGTCCTTAGAACAACATTTGTATCAACCTCTTAAGATCTGAATTTTGAGGTTGCTTTACATTCTTTACATTCCTGCATTGGGATTGGTTTACTTTCATTGTTGGCTATCCTATTTGTTTAATTTTCACTGTTACAAATTTTATTTGGCATTGTTCTATTCACACCCCCCCCCCCCCTTTAGGACATATAGCTAGGCCTTTTCAAGTGGTATCAGAGCCTAATAGCTCTTGTTAATTTTTAATTCTTGAATTTATTTTCTGAGCTAACGATTTAAGCTATTTAAGATGTCAAATTTTGATAGCCTATCAGTCACTAGGCCACCACCCTTTGATGGCTCCAACTATGCTTATTGGAAAGCCAGGATGAGAATATTCTTAAAATCCATGGATGAAAGTGTGTGGTTAGCCACTGTGAATGGTTGGAACCCTCCTACCATTGAAGTAACTGGAGTTGATGGTTCAAAATCAATGAGAATAACACCTTATGTCTTATGGACCACACTTTAGAAAAGTGAGAGTAGTGCAAATGCTAAAGCACTAAATGCAATTACTTGCGTACTATCACCGGATGAATTCAAAAGAATTATATCCTGTGATTCTACAAAGCAAGCTTGGGATATATTAGAAATGACACACGAGGGTACCTCAATTGTCAAGAAATCGAAAGTCCAACTCCTTACAACCAAATTTGAAGAAATTCATATGGAGGAAAATGAAACATTTATGGACTTTTATACATGACTAAATGACATTGTAAACTCTATGTGGGGTCTTGGTGATAGAATCCCAGAAAGTAAAGTGTATGCAAAAATACTACGCTCACTTCTTGAATGGTTCAACTCTAAAGTAACCGCGATCTAGGAACTTCGTGATACAGATAATATGAGGGTTGAGGAGTTAATTGGTTCTTTACAAACCTACGAGTTATCTTTTAAAGCTCCAAAAGGAAAATCAATTGCTCTTAAAACTTCTAAAAATAATTTTCAAGAAAATTCTGATGTAGATTATTCTGAAGATGATATGGCTCCTTTGACAAAAAAGTTTTATAAAATCTTCAAAAGTAAAAAGAGAGTTGATTTTCAAAAAGGAAATGATAAAAAAAAATCTAAATCTAAAACTAGAAAATCTTTGAAATATAGTCAATGTTACAACTGCCAAGAATATGGGCATTTGGCTAACAAGTGTCCTAAAAAGGACAAACCCAAGAAGAAGGGTATGTTGGCTACTTGGGATGAATCCTCTGATTCTGAAGCTTCTTCTGAATCTGAAGATTCAGAAACTGAGTTAGGTAATGAAGTGAAAGTCCTTATGACTCTAGCCAAATTCACTTTTTCAGATAATGATTCAACAAGTGAAGAAAATCTGAATAGTGAATGTGAAAATGAAGATGATCTTCAAGATGCCTATAACGCCCTATATAAGGAGAGTTGTAAAATTGCGGTAAAAATGAAACTTCAAAAAGAGAAATTTTCAAAACTCAAAGAAATTTATGAATCTCTTGTTTTAGAAAAGTTCCATATTTTAGACTGTTTTGAAAAGACAAAATGCGATTTGAATTTTAAGACTGCCTAAGTTAAAACTCTTAAATCTAAAAATGACCAATTAAAACATGAAGTTTCTTCTCTCTTGAGTTTAAAGGAAACTTGAAAATATGCCCAAGGTGATTCTAAATTAGAAAAACTCTTATCAGGATCGAAAAAATGTGGTGATCGATCCGGTCTAGGTTATGATGAGAATGTTTCTCCTAAACTGAAGAATGCACTTCCTAAGTTTGTAAAAGGAGAGACCTTAAACTCAAAAGGGAAAGGACAAGTGTTTTCTAAGGACCCTAAGTTTGTTCAAAAACCTAAAGAAAATTATTTCAACTATAGGAAGCATAACCAAAAGCTTTTAGCTGAAAAGATAGTTGATTTGCTTAAGGAGCTTCTAAAGTCTAACTCAATAGGTCATACTTATAATTCTTACAATCGGAAGAAAACCAACTATCCACCCAAACCCAAAATGGTTATGAAATGGATTCTAAAGGTCACTTGCTTGGTTGCCCACACTGCTTTCAAAGCTACAAGCCATTCAAAGTGGTACCTAGATAGTGGATGCTCCAGGCATATGACAGGCGACAAGGCTCTATTCACCGATCTAAAAGATATGACTGATGGTTCATCACATTTGGTGATGGTAGTAACTACAAAATTATGGGCCAAGGTACGGTTCAACTCTATAACCTTCCGTTATTTAAAAATGTCTTATATATTGAAGGACTAAAATATAATTTGATAAGCATATCTCAAATATGCAATAATAACCATAGTATTCGGTTTTCTAATTAAAGCTGTGAGATTCTAAACAAAAAGGGTTCAGTAATATTAAATGGACGTAGAACGTCTGAAAACTGCTATATTGTAAGTAAATCCAGCTCATCTAATCAAACATGTTACATAGTCCATGCAGACGAGATTGAATTATGGTACAAACGTCTTGGACATGTACACTACCGAAACTTATTTAGATTGAGCAAAAAGGAACTTATGAGAGGTCTACCCAAACTTCAAAAGTTAGATAAGATATGTGGTGAATGCTAGTTTGGTAAACAAATAAGGAACTCACACAAAAAGGTGAATTCCAATACCACATCAAGACTACTCGAACTTCTCCACATGGATCTGATAGGACTTACCAGAACGGAGAGTCGAGGTGGCAAAAGGTATATCTTGGAAATAGTAGATGACTTTATTAGATATACATGGGTAGTCTTCTTAATGGACAAATCAGAAACCCTTGAAGAAGTAAGAAAAGTTTTTAAAAGAATTCAAATTGAAAAAGGTTCTGAAATCAGTAAGATTCATAGTGATCATGGATCTGAATTTGAGAATATCAGTTTTGAGAAGTTCTTTAGCGACCAAGGAATATCATATGAATTCTCGGTGCCCAAAACTCCACAACAAAATAGAATAGTGGGAAGGAAAAATAGAGTGCTACAAGAAATGGCTAATGTCATGTTGAATAGCATGAAGCTCTTTAAGAATCTTTGGGCTGAAGCAGTCAATACAGCTTGCTATATTATTAACCGAGTTTACACTAGTAAAGGTAATAATAAAACGGCTTACGAAATGTGGTTCAACAAAAAGCCTACTGTTAAATACTTTCGAGTTTTTGGCAGTAAGTGCTATATTTTACGAGATCGTGAAAATCTGAAAAAATTTGATACGAAAAGTGATGAAGGGATCTTTTTACGATATTCTTTAAATAGTCGTGCTTATAGGGTTCTGAACAAAAGGACCAATGTGATTCAAGAGTCTATCAATATGATCATTGATGATCACTTAAATACACCAGTCTCAAGTTCAGATATTGATGAAGTTTTTGTAGTTGATAAACCTGATACTTCATCTAATCAGACTGATTCTGAACTAAGGACTGTTAAAGATCATCCAACTACTCAAATTCTTGGAAACCCTCTCACTGGTGTGCGTACTCATAGAAAACTTGAGGATATATGTAATTACGTATGTTTTACATCCCAAATAGAACCTTCTAGCGTAAAAGAAGCTCTTACTGATGAAAACTGGATAGATGCGATGCAAGAAGAACTTAACCAATTCGTAAGAAATGATGTTTAGTATCTCGTACCTAGACCCAAAGATAAACACATCATTGGAACAAAATGGATTTTTAAAAATAAGTCTGATGAGCTTGAAAATATAATTAGGAACAAGGCTAGGCTATTGGTACAAGGTTACACTCAAATTGAAGGTATTAATTTTGATGAAACCTTTGCACCAGTAGCACGTCTTGAATCAATCAGATTATTTATATCCATTGCATGTTTTAAAAAAATTAAAATTTATCAAATGGATGTGAAAAGTGCTTTCTTAAATGGTGATTTGCATGAATAAGTCTATGTTGAACAACCAATGGGTTTTGAAGATCTCAAAAGTTTTGATCATGTGTATCGCCTTAAAAATACACTTTACGGATTAAAACAAGCTCCCAGGGCATGGTATGAGAAACTAACAAAGTTTCTGTTAAGCCATAATTTTCTAATAGGATCTGTTGATAAAACTCTATTTATTAAAAAACATAATAATCATATTTTAATGGTATAGATTTATGTTGATGATATCATTTATGGATCTACCTGTACTGACATGACTACTGAGTTTGCAAAATTGATAAAGTCATAGTTTGAAATGAGCATGGTTGGGGAAATGAATTATTTCTTAGGGTTGCAAGTAAAGCAACAACCTGAATGAATATTCATTTCTTAATCTAAATATGCCTTGAATTTAATTAAGAGATTTGGATTTGAGAATGGTAAGAACTTTGATACTCCTATGAGTACTAAACTCTCAAAAGATTCTACAAGTGAAAATGTTGATCCGAAATTATATCGGAGTATGATTGGTAGTCTATTATATTTAACTGCTAGTAGACCTAATATCGCACTAAGTGTTGGTATTTGCACCAGATATCAGTCTGATCCTAAAGAATCTCACTTGATCGCTGTCAAGTGAATTATTCGATATGTCGCAAGTACTGTGAATCTCAGTCTCTGGTATCCACATGAGACTAGTGTTCAACTAGCTGGGTACTTGGATGCTGATTGGGCTGGTAATCTAGATGATAGAAAATCAACCAGTGGTGGTTGCTTTTATATCAGAAACTGTTTAGTTTATTGGTTTAGCAAGAAATAAAGTTCTATATCACTTTCAACAGCTGAAGCTGAATACATTGTAGCTGGTAATGCATGTACGCAGCTTGTTTGGATGAATAGAATGTTAAGTGATTATGGAATTAAACAAGATTCTATGTATTATATTATGATAATTTCAGTACTATAAATATTTCAAAAAATCCTATTTAGCATTCTCGTACTAAGCACATTGACATTAGATTTCATTATATTCGAGAGTTAGTAGAAGAAAAGGTTATATCTTTGAAATATATACCTACCGAGAATCAACATGCTGATATTTTTACTAAATCTCTTTAAAAAAGCAGGTTTAACCAAATGAAATTTGATCTTGGCATGTGCATTTTAAGATGATAATTTATGCCTTTTTGTATTATATTTAATATTCATGCTAGTTTAGACTTTAATTTTTACAATTTATACTGAAAAATTGTGTAAAACTTAATGGTATACTGCATTTTTGGCTGGTACTCGACCAGTCATGGTATGACTGGTCCTGTAAATCCATGACCAGTTGTGAATCGCGTGGATATCTTTTATTTGGGAAAAATCCATCATCTTCCTCATTTCTATTTCATGCTCCAAGGGGTCGAACCTCGACTAGTCGAAGCCAACTTCCAAAATCTTTATGGTTAGTGATCTGTTTTCATTTTTCTTGTAGTTTTGTGTTTAGATTACTTCCATTTCTCTCTTGAAGTTATCTATTTCAAATTTCATTATGATTTGGAGTTTTTCTTTTGAAAAATCTGATTTGAGAAAACTCACTTCTCAATCATTTGCAACTCTCTATTTCTTTGAAATCCTTGTTGCAAATGGCTTCTAAGGGAAGAAAAATAACTTCTCGTGGTCCATCTTCTTCCAGATCGGCCACTATCACTAAGCGTCATCTTAGGGCTCCCGAGGATGATCCATCCTTTGTTCATAACATCCAATTGCGTAATGCTATTTTTGAACATCTTGTTGATGTTAATCATAATGCTCCTTTTGATATCCTTCCTATGCTCCAAGCTGTAGGTTGGGATAACTTATTACATTCGGGTGGGCCTGCATACCGGTTCATTGCACAATTCATGTTTGCTTGCATATCTGATTTTTCACTGAAAAATCTAACGTTTAGAATTGCCACAAGAGAAGGACCATTTGACATATATCGTCACTTGATTTCAGCTCTTATGGAAACTTCTGTGAATGATGAGGGAGTTTTCATTCATACACTATCTGAAAAACCCTCACAGTCTGAAAAATGTATGCTAACTAAGGACTTATGCAATCTGGATGCTCAATAGACACATAAAGGAAATGCGCTCCCCTCAAGATTTTTGTTACCCAAATACAGAGTGCTTCATAGGATCTTTGTATCTAATTTGTATCCTCATTCGGGTAATAAAACTGAGTTAACGGCATTTATGGTTTGTGTTCTTCATAATATTGCTAGAAGTGCTAATATTTGCTTACAATCCTTGATTTGTCACTCTATCATTCAGTTTCGACTCCATCTTGGTCATAGTGATATCCCTTTTGGTTATTTAATGACTATATTAGCCACCCATATGTTAATCGACATGCCAGTTGGTGAAACCCCTATCCATCATCTGATATTTAACAACACTAATATCAATAAGATGAAGCTGGAATTTCTTCCTGGCCAAAGAGATGGTGTTGATATGGCTGAAGTTGAACATGAGGAAGAAGCTGGTGATCTTCCTCCTGATGATATTAATATGGATAATATTTTTGAAGAAATTGAATCTGACTCTGCAAATGATCCAGATTATGAGTCTTCTGTCTTTGGTGCTCGTCTGAGTGCATTAGAGGAGAAAGTTGAGAATATAAATGTTAGGATGGAAAACATGTCTGTTGCTCATGATCTTCAATTTAAGTATATACGCAAGTATTTTAGGCGCTTGAATAAGGGCATGCATAAACTTGATCCATCTATTCCTGCTCCTTCATCTGGTTCAGATTAGTACATTTTCTATTTGCTAGTCTGTAATAACTATATTTCCATTTTGTTTACTTGACTGGATTTGCTACTTTCACTATTGCTATTATTTAGCTCAGTTCTCACTTTATATATGTTGCTTATGCTATGTTCTCAATCTCTTGTCTCATATCCTCTTCTTTATCTCCTTGTTTATTACTCCTTACCAATCTGTTTTTGTGCTTCCTTTGTCATATTGTAACAAAAAGGGGGAGTATGGATATCTCTATTGTTTTTTTCTGATGATATTTTTTACTGGATTAATGCAAGATTGGTGCTATAAAGAGGGAGTAGCATTGCATTGCATTATGCTAGTGCCATATTTGTCATATTTTTAAGATATATGTTACTCAGGAGCAGTATGTGCAGAGATAAACTATATGAGCATGAGTCTGTATGAGCATGAGTGTATGAGTATGGATTGTATGTTGGTTGAATATTGATTTGTAGGTAAATGAATGTGTGCTAGTTGATATCAACTGGTGCATGATTCTTTAATCAGATATTCGGTGTCATATCTTGGTTATGTGTTTTGTCATGAATTTGACAAAGGGGGAGATTGTAAGTGTCATACTTTATAGTCCCTTGTTATTGTCAAATTTGTGGTGACAAAGACACTGCTTTAAAGCTTATATATGTGATGAACAAAAGAAGCTTTCAAGATCTCAGAAGTGTTCAAGTTCAAGAAGCTTTTAATATCTCAGAAGTTTAAGAAGCTTTCAAGATCTCAGAAATGTTCAAGTTCAAGTTCAAAGATCTCAGGCTTTATTATACTCAAAGGTCACTTTTCTTCAAGTTTCAATGTCCTTGCTTCACTATTGAGGTAAGACTAACCTTAGGTTGACCTTTAATGTAGGTCATTTTGGATACATAATCCATATATATTTTATAAGTAAATTTGATCAGTTCTAAGACTAGTCCTGGACCTTGTTTGACTAGTTCTAGCACTGGTTCGATCAGTCTAAGAAATTCCATGACCAGTCCTAAGTTGTTGAGGATTTTTGAAAATTTTGGTTACTTTACGACCAGTCCTGGTGACTGTTCGACCAGTCGTAGGAATAGTGTCGACCGGTTCTTTGACCAGTCATAGAGCTTCGACTCAAAGTCCAATAATGAAATTCATTGGTCTACGACTAGTCATGTGTAACCTACGACCGGTCGAAGGTGACCTACGACCAGTCGTAGGGTACCCACGACCAGTCGTAAAACCGTCTTAGCTTATCCCGCTCGAAATTTTAAATTTCTGTTAGTTCTATGTAAGCCCCGTATCCTAGACCGTACCATTCCATAGACTTCCGTGATCTTTCCGGTCGAATTTCGGCAACCTTCGACCCTTAACCGGTATTTACGCGCGACCCTGATTCACACACCGTCAACCCGAGTCGACTCAACCCGAGACCTTTACCATAGTGACCGTGCCGTCGCCACCGTTCCGATGCCGCGACTCGAGCGCCAAGGCTATACCTTGGTCAGGAGATGTAGGCCAGCGTTTGGTGCGAGAAAAACGCCGCGCATTGCAAAATCTAAGAGAATCTCTACGACTTGTTAAATCAATCCATCAATCCATCAATCAATCAAATCTCATCAAGTCAAGTACACATCAACTTTCACCCATTTCCAAGCAAGCCTCAAAGTCAAAAACGTTCTTACAAAGCCCATGCCTTTCTTATATAAATGGCCACAAAAGTCAAAAAGGCCTCTTACACCCATCACCACCACATCCATCACTCCATCACCCATCACTCCTCTCCCTTTACATCTCTCTCTCTCTCTCTCTCTCTCTCTCTCTCTCTCTCTCTTTTCCAAGCTCATTTCCAAGCAAGAAAAACCTCCATACGTATGAGCTTCTCCAAGTCTTCCAAGCTCCAAGTGTGCCCCACCTTTCCTACCCCTTCATCTCTCATCTCAACCATCCAAACCTCATCTCCTCCTTTGGAATCGAAGCTAAGGAGATAAGGAAGCCAAGGGTGTAACGTAAGACCCGTATCCTAATCCGTACTGTTCCGTCGCTTTCCGCGATCATTCTCATCAAATTCCGACAATCCGCAACCTGTAGTCAACGTTGCGCACGACCGTAAGTCATATCCTATACATTTGAGTCGGCTTAATCCGAGACTTGTATCATTACGACCGCACCATCGCCGCGACTCATGTACCGATCCGATACCCTGACTAAGAGATGTGGGTCGGCATTTATTTCGAGAAAATGCACGAGTTTACATTCTCAAGAGAATTTCTACAAAGTGTCAAATCAATCCCATCAATCAATCACCCATCAATCACTTTATGTCAAGTACAAAGCAAGCATGCTTTCTTTCTCCATAAGTCAAGCAAACCCAAAAGTCAACCAAGCTCTCACCTCACCCATCACTCACATCACACATCACTCACCTCACCCTTTCACCCATCAACCATCCCTCTTTCCTTACAACTCTCTCTCTTTCTCATTTCTCATCTCAAAATCTCAAGCAAGAGAGCATCACACGTCCAAGCTTCTCCAAGTGAGAAAATGTGATTTTTGGTGTCCCACTTCCCACTCCAAAAACCCATCATCCTAGCCATCCATTTCCCATCTCCACCATCAAAGTAAAGCTCTAGGAGACCGGCTATCCAACGGACCAAGAAGATCAAGTGGTGGGTGTTTCCATAGGCTCCTTTTTCATGTTTTAAGATGGGCCAAGTGAGGCCAACCGATCAATAGTTTGGATCTCACTTGGGACCCTAAGATGAGGCCAATGGCCCATCTTGATCATCAAAATCATTTCATGATGGGGCCATTCTCCATGGACCCCATCATGATGTTTGCTTTCTTGCATTAAGAGGTCAAATAGACCGTTCATTTTGGATGGAGAGGGATCTCCACCGTTGATCTTTTATTTGGATGGCCCATATGCAATGGGACCCGTTGATGTATGATTGGATGGTTGAAACAAAGGGCCCATAGTGCCGGGGTCCCTCCATCACGCGTGTCCCGCTCTTTTCTCTCTGTCCCTCTCTTTCTTCCATTGTTTTTGTGTGTGATGATGTAGAGGTGTGGCCCACTCTGATGGACCCCACCTTGATGTATGCCTTGTCCATACTATCCATGTACATGGTGGCCCACCTAGACAACCCATCTGAAGGTGGGGCCCACCTTAATATGTGGTATCCAAAATCGGACGTCAAGGTGAAGTGTGAACCGTCAGCGAGTGTAATGGCAAAAAAAAGAAAAGAAAAAGTGTATAGATTTAAAGTTATTGGAGAGAGCCACTGTATAGGACCCACCTTGATGTATGTATTCAATCCAAGCCGCCCATTCCATTCCTTAGATCATTTTAGGCGTTGAGCCGAAAAATGCGGCTGATCTGACTAGTTGGTGGGCCATACCTTAGGAAAAATGATTTTTACCTTTCAAAATTCATTTTAAATTTTTGTACATGCCGGGAGATATCCAATATTGGTTTTGATGGATGGGGCATGGACTGAAAAATTCATTGGATGGGGTAGATTCGTTTGAAGCGGGCCCCACATGCGAAAAACCGCCGAAAAACTGTTTTTTTAAAAATTCAAATATATTTGGAAGGAGGATGCAGCGCTGCTACTGATGTGCAGCAAGACGCTGCCAGCGTCCAGGGAGCTGGGCGGACGTGTCTGGGGTCCTGTGCATGGGCCCCACCATGATGTTTCTGTAATATTCAAACCGTCCATATGGTGGGCCACCTCCTGTAGTGGGTCCCTGCCAAAAATCAGATCCATCTATGGCTCAGGTGATCCACATCACAGGAAACAGGGTGATTGAACGGCCACCTTTGGAGTCCTTTTGGGCAGTACATAAGTTTTGAATCAACGTGAAGTTTGTTTTTCCTTTCCACCCAGGCCCGTGTGACCTTATGGACGGATTGGATGACAAGTAAACACTATGGTGGGCCCCACATGGAGCCCATGGAGATGTATGTGTTTCATTTGCACCGTCCACTGACGGTGGACGGTGGAGCCCCTCCATGACTTATGTGTTTTATCCACACCGTCCACACTGGACGGTGGGACCCACCCCCATGTGTGGAACGGTGTGTGAGTGTGTGCGCGCAGTGTGTGTGTGTGTGTGTGTGTGTGTGTGTGTGTGTGTGTGTGTGTGTGTGTGTGTATTATATTATATATAATATTGTATTATATTATATATAATATTGAATATATTATATATTATATGTAGATTATATATTATGTTATATATAATATATACTTGATGATGGGCCTTTATGTGGACCCCACTATGATGCATGAGCTGCATCCAATTTTCCCCATCCAATTCTGATAAATCATTTTAGTGCATGAGCTAAAGAATGGGCAGATTTAAAGTTTAAATGGACCCCACATTGGCATATGTATGGGGCCCATCTTGATTTACTTATGGCCATCCATTGAGGCCCACCTTGGTATATATTTAAAGCCCATGGGATTAAGCCCATTTGATACATATAAGGCCCATGGGATTAAGCCCATTTGATGTGCATGGGGTGCAAATGAAGTGGCCCATATGATATATTTAAAGCCCATGTTTGTAGGCCCATCTGATATATTTTAAGGCCTAAGTTGTGAGGCCCACTTTGATGTATTTTAAGGCTCATGGGTCATGGACCATTGCAATGTACATAGGGCTCATTGGTGAGGCCCATTAATGCAGCCCATTTGATGAATGTAAGGCCCATGTGATACGGCCCATTTGATGTATCTAAGGCCCATGGGTCGAGGCCAACGGAATGTCCTTAGAGTCCATTGCAATGTGCGTTTTTTCATGGTTCATGTAATGATATTTATGGCGGGCCGTGCCTAGCAATGTTGGTTTAACGTCCACATTGTATGTACAAGGTTGATTAAATGTCTACATTGTAACTCTCCTTAGGGCCCATTGATAGGCCCATACTCGTTGTTATTCATCGCCTTATAACATGCTTAGTATAATCTCATGACTCATGCCCATACGCATCATATGTATGCTTGATTTGAGTAGTGACTGATCATAGCATATGCCATTAGGCAGACCACTTATGGGACTCGTTATGAGATGGAGTGCCCCACATGATCGCGCAGTATGTGCTGGATTTCTGTATGATTTGACGGCGTGATTCATGCATCTCGCATATGTGTGACTTGATCACTGCACGCCCTAGCGACAACAGGGCCGTGGCTCCACAGATACATCGTGGATGGCTGTATCGGATACCGAAAATACTTAATTTTAGCACTGTGGGCACTTAGGATGTCCTTGGGTGAAAGTCCCAGAACCTTTTTGGTACTAGGAGATGCTCCAATGTCTAGACCGAGTGGATACACGAGCGCTCGAGTGCCGAATACCAGTAGGCCGCATCTCCCACTGTGTCGTGGTAGGTTGGAAGGGGGTGTGGCCTTATCTGCCTGAGTGAGGGGGCTATAAGCTAGGCTGAGTTTGACTAGCTCGCAAATGAGTCTACTATCGACGAGCCGGGTAGGTATTGGCAGACTACTGGTTAGGCGGATAGTGATGTCTATTCCTCTTTCTTGACTGTGTAGCTAGGGAGGTATTAGGCCCTGGTGATATCCAGAGAGGAACTGTACTGATATGTGTACTTGAGTAGTACCGACTTGCTTGGATTGCATTTCGCATATGACATTCGGCTATGTAGGCCTTGCATTGCATCGGTGTGACCGATGACATTCATATCTCGCATCGCATGGTCTTGGTATGGCCGATAACATTCACGTCTTGTATTACATAGCCTTGGCATGGTTGATTCTATGAACTTACCGCATACTTCCGCATTGCTTTGATACTGTACACTGGACGCTTGCTTTATACACACACTTACACCACCCTCTAAGCTTTTGTAAGCTTATGCATGATAGTTGCGTGCAGGTAGCGTTGGATAGCAACAGTGTTGAGGCAGGAGTGCGTATCAGGACCTTTTGGAGCTTTTTGATCACCTTGTATTTCCCTTTCCGCATTGTACTTAAAGTTTTTGATATAGTGGATATGTGGTGATGTTGTTTTATGACTTGGTTATGCTTGTGGTTATGCTCCATTACAAAAAAAAATTCATTCCAAAAATCCTCCTTGTAGGATCCCAGGATCAGAATCTGGTAATTAATTGTCAGGAGCCAAGAATGGGGCACTACGGAGGCTGTCGGCACTGGATTCGGCAATCGAGATTCAGGTGAATCCGATTTTCGGGTTTGGGGTGTGACATGCAAGAAGAAGCCGGTGGGTGATCTTAGATCTTTGTTTTTCATTCATTTTGTTTGATTAAGGGTCCATATATGTGGGACCCACCTTGATGTATATTTGTATGTAAGAGGGGCCCATAGTGGCGGGGCCCCTCCTTCCTCACCGATCTCTCTCTCTCTCTCTCTCTCTCTCTCTCGTGTATGATGGTTTGTGGCCCACCTTGATGCATGATATCATCCACCCTGTCCACCCATCCAAACGGTGTGGTCCGCCTTGATCATGCCCCTTTTAAATTGGAACCATTCATCCATTTTATCTATGTCATCCGGTGGCCTAGATGTAGGAAAAACACAAATATTAGAGTGTTGAAATCAGATGGGCAACGACCATGTGGGACCCGCCATGATGCTTGTGTTGTATGTATACTGTCCAGCGTCTAGGGAGGCTGGACATGCACTAACAGTGAAGAGTGGACTGACGTGGAGTGCACCAACAGTGTGAAGTTTTAACTGACAGTGGAGTGGAGTGGAGGGTGCACCATAGTGAAGTGTGTGCTGATGGTGGGGCCCATGAGACCCATCACACCGTTCACCCATTTTGTGGGCCACATTATGCATGTGTTTTATCCAAACTGTCCATTTCACTTGGACGGTGGGACCCACCATTTGTGTGGGGCCCAATTTCATGCCCAGATCCATAGTGCAACTGGCGGATTGAGAGGAGATACCTCTTTTCAACGCTGGGGCCCACACCCCTAGCTCAACTGGTAGGCTGAGTGAGGACGCCTTGCTGCAACACCTGAGGGCTTGGTATTGACCCTGTGGAGGTGGCTAACATGAGTGTGTGTACTGACATGGGTGTGTAATTGATGGTGGGGGTCCAGGGGACCCATCCACGCCGTCCATCTGTTTACAATGACCCCACCGTGATGCATGTATTGGGTCCACCGTCCATCTGACGGTGGGACACACCCCATGTGTGGGGCCCAACTTTGATGTACGTGACCGTCCAGGCCACGGCCTGGACGTTTCCCTTATATAATATATATATATATATATATTATATTATATTATATATAATATATACTAATACATGCTATGGTGGTGGGCCCTACGTGGGACCCACCTCTGTTGAGTCAGGAAGGAAAGAAAAAGAAAAGAAAAGAAAAAGAAAAAGAAAAAGGGGCCACGTGCCCTCTCTCTCTCTATGTCTCTCTCTACCTTTCTGCCACTATCTCTCTCAAAACCTTTCTCTCTATCTCTTAAACATCCAGAGAGTTGTGGGTCCCACCATGGGGCATGTGTGATCGGACGGTCGGTCCTACCCCCCACGTGTGGGATGGTGTATGTGTGTATGTGTGTATATATATATATAATATTATATTATATGTAATATTGTGTATATATATATATATATATATATATATATATATATATATACTATATATAGTTTATATATTATATTATATATACATGATAGTGGGCCTTCATGTGGGCCCCCACCATGATGTATGGGTTGCACCCAATCCATCCATCCATTTAGAAAGCCCATTTTATGGCATGGGCATAAAGAATGTGCCATATCCATAGTCCAAGTGGACCACACCTTGGCATGTTATAAGGCCTATCTTAATGCATCTATGGTAGTCTGTTGGGGCCCACTTTGATATGGATGTAAGGCCTATGTCATGGGGCCATTCGATGTATTTACGGCCCATGGTTGAGACCCACTTTGATATATATGTAAGGCCCATGAGTCGAGGCCCATTTGATGTATTTAAGGCCCAACGGGTTATGACCCATTGTAATGCACTTAAGGCCCATTGGTGCGGCCCATTGATGTGGCCCACTTGATGAATATAAAGCCCATAGGATGTGGCCCATTTGATATATTTAAGGCCCAATGGGAATTGCACTTAAGGCCCATTGGTGCGGCTCATTGATGTGGCCCACTTGATGAATATAAAGCCCATAGGATGTGACCCATTTGATATATTTAAGGCCCAATGGGAATTGCACTTAAGGCCCATTGGTGCGGCCCATTGATGTGGCCCACTTGATGAATATAAAGCCCATAGGATGTGGCCCATTTGATATATTTAAGGCCCAATGGGAATTGCACTTAAGGCCCATTGGTGCGGCCCATTGATGTGGCCCACTTGATGAATATAAGGCCCATAGGATGTGACCCATTTGATATATTTAAGGCCCAATGGGATGTACCTAAGGTCCATTGCAATGTGTGATCCCAACACGGATTATGTAACGTTGTTCACGACGATTGCGCCTTGGGAGCAATGTCGGTTTGACGTCCACATTGACAAGCAATGATGGTTAGATGTCCTCATTGTGACCTTCCCTTAGGCCTCGTAGGCCATTCTTTTCATGGGTTAACCCAAATAAGTGGGCCCCATTCGTTGTAAACAAATGACTTCATAACCATGACAGACACCGATTATCGACCCTGATTATCGGTGCCGATTATCGATGCTGATTATCGGTGCCGATTGTCGAGGTCAACGTCGATTATCGACTCTGATTATCGGTGCCGATTACTGATGCTGATTATAGGTGCCAATTATCGTGACCAATTTGCCAATTCCAATTATTGACCGATTTTAATTGTCGTGGTCGAATGCCGATTTGCGATCGAGGTCGATTATTGTGACCGATTGTCAATTTTCGATCAACGTGACTGATTTGTCGATTCTGATTATTGATTGATTCTGATTGTCGTGATCGATTGTCAATTTTTGATTGACGTGACCGATTTACCAATTCTAATTATTGACCAATTTCAATTGTCATGGCCAAATGCCGATTTACGATCGAGGCTGATTGTCGATTTCCTATTGACGTGACCGATTTGTCAATTTCGATTATTGATCGATTCTGATTGTCGTGATCGATTTGCCATTTTTGATTATCGTGGCCGATTGTCGATTTCGATTGACTTGACCGATTATCGATTAGCGATCGAGGCCATTTATCATGACCGATTTGCCGATTTCGACTGTTGAGGTCGAGTATCGAAGCCGATACCAAGTGTTGATTCCAATTATTGGGGCTGATTCCGATTGTCGAGGCCCACTGTGATGTATTCGAGGCCCATGAGACATGGCTCATTGTGATATATTTTTGGCCCATAAGGTGAGGCCCGACTTGATGTATATTAGGCTCGTGGGAGCGGTCCATTGCGATGTATATCAGATCCGTGAGATGCGAACTACTTGATATATATGTGGCCCATGAGTGAGGCCCATCGCGATGCGTATTAAGCTCTTAAGTGAGGCCCATAGTGTTGTATATTTGGCCCTGGTGTGAGGCCATATGTCGACTATATGTTAGGTTTTATATGGGCCATTCCTTGGGGGCAATGTTGGTTAAATGTCCACATTGTCGAGGTCAATTGTCGGTGCCGGTTATTGATACCTATTATGAGTATGTGAAAGCATAACATCATAATACATACGCATCATCTACATGTTGGTTATGAAATGTGATTGACCATCATATATGTCATAGGGCAAGTTATTCATAGGGCTCCCTGATAGATGGGGTTGCCCCACATGAGCGCACGGTATGCGTAGGATTTATGCATGATTGCACTGTGTGACTCATGCATCTCGCATTTGTGTGACATGACCATTGTACGCCTTAGCGACATCAGGGCTGTAGCCTCCACAGGCATATCATGGATGGCCAGATGGGACACCAGAAATATTTGGTTCGAGCATCGGGCTGCCATAGATGGCCCTGGATGAAAATCCCTAAAACCCTCTTGGTACTAGAGGACGCCCCAACGTCGAGACGGAGTGGATACATGAGCGCCCGAGTACCGAATACCAGGAGGCAGCGTCTCCCACTGTGCCGTGGTCGGTTGGGAGGGGGTGTGGCCTTATTCGCCAGAACGAAGGGGGCATTGCTAGGTTGAGTTTGACCAGCTCATGAATGGGTCCGCTATCGACGTGCCGAATAGGTATTGGCAGACTATTAGTCAGGCGGATAGTGAGGTTTCTTACGCTCACTTGGACTGTGCGGCTAGGGAGAGCGGCAGTGCCATTTGGAGTGTACTAAACCCCAGTGATGATCCCAGAGAGGAACCGTATTGATATGTGGACTTATTGAGTAGGAGTTGCATGTTCATTCATTCATTCATTCACTATCCACTCGGGCTGGTGGTGTGCAACTAATTGTTGTGTACCTTCGTTATGGTAAAGATTTCGGTTAGGCGCGCGACTAACCTGAGATTAGAAGTTTATCACGTTGAGTCTGATAATCCAAATTTAGATATGGGACTAGTTTGGATAGAAGTCCCTTGTGGTGGACCCCGTAGCTTGCGATACTACGTACTATCATCCCAACTTCACACTCCAGCATAGTCATATCATTCACATCGTATATTGCATTACATCTGCATGCATATGGCATTTTGGATTGGTATGTTTCTGTACTTATATGACCTAGACAGACTTAGCAGGATTTGTATATTGCGTTACATCCTCGGCATCTGATATTTGGCTCTTTATGACTCCTTATTGCATAGCTGTTTTATATTGCGTATTTTGATATTGATTGACTTATGGACTTGTTCATACTTCTACTTACTCTGTCATCGTATGATTTATGACCTGATCAGTACTTCTGTTCACTCTGATAATTCATGCTCTTGTCAGTATTTCTGCTTACTCTGATAATTCATGATCTTATCAGTGTTTCTGCTTATTCAGACATTATATGGTTTATGGATTATCGATTTTTCAATATTATATGATTATGACATTATATTGAATACTTGGCACTTACCTTGTGCACACACTTACACTACCCTCTAAGCTTTCTATAAGCTTATGCACGATAGATGCGTGCAGGTGATGTTATATTGCAACAGTGTTGAGCTTGGAGCACGCAGTGGTCTTCTGGAGCTTGATTTTTTTTATTTATGTATTTTTCTTTCAGTGTTGTACTCAAATGATTATATTACTGGATATGTGATGATGATGTTGCCTTCGTGAATTGGGTAATCTTGTGGTTATGCTTATTACTAGTTAAATGCACATTAAGAAAAAAATAAAAAATCCTCCTTGTAGGATCCCAGGATCAGAATCTGGCATATGAATATTAGGAGCCGAGAATGGGGGACTACGGAGGCTGTCGGCACCGGATTCGGTGATCGGGATTCCTGTGAATCCGATTTTTGGGTTTGGGGCGTGACATTCTAAGACTAGTCGTAGGGGTCTTAAGACCAGTCGAAGACGTGATTTGCTCGCCTATAAATTGAACCCGAATTTCAAAGGTTTGATATGTAATTCAAGTATATTCAAAGCTTCACTCTGAGACAAGTTAGTGTTCGTTTTAAGCTACATAGTGCATAATTTATATTCTCTTTTGTTAGCTTTCATTATTTGATTTTGTTCCTGAATTTCAATCTAATTTGAAAAGAGGAATTGCTATATTCCTTCTTCTTGAAATTAAAATCAAATAGAGCTACGCCCAATTTAATTTAATTTAAAATTAATTAGAACTATAACCATTGTAATGTGAGTTTGGTCATTGAACTTGGACATTCAGTCATCTACTCTGACTTGGTTCTTCTGGGCTGCTACAACGAAGGATATAATTAAGTATTTTACATTTAATTGTAAATTTCTTTTTATTTTTGATTTTGTTTGGGATTTGATAGAAAAATCTCATTGTATTGGTTATCTGAGGAGAGCCAGGAAAACTCAAAAGTGGGGTTTTTTTAATTGTGTAAGCCCACATAGAAAGACAAAATTATAAGGTTTTGGGTGAAGCTGTGAAAACCTAACTTGATAGTGAACGCTAATATCCCCTGTGTGAGGATATTAGGAGTGGAGTAGCATTCTCTGTGGCTATTATTAAACAGTTGGTGAACACACAGGCGAACCACTATAATCCCTTGTATCTCGTGGTTGAATGGTTTATATTTCATATATTTTATTATTCATTTGTGGGATGTATATGTGGATGTGAATGTTGTAATCATTTATTTCAAGCATTGTGGGAATGTTGTAATAATTTAGTTATTATTTCTTTCGATTCCTTTTTCAGCATTCTTATTTGTTTTAGTAAGGTTGCCCTTCCATTTCTATGGTGCATGGTTGTCCTTAGAATAGTATATAATTGATTGCAGTTTATTCTTCAATATAGTTTGCAGTTAATTTTCTTTTCCTCTTTGATTTGAGATTTGATACAAAGACCTTTCTAGAAATAAGGTTGTCCTACCATAAACGCTGGTTTTTGGTGTATGGTTGTCCTTAGAACAACATTCGTATCAACCTCTCAAGATCTGAATTTTGATGTTGCTTTACATTCTTTACATTCCTACATTAGGATTAGTTTACTTTAATTGTTGGCTATTGTATTTGTTTAATTTCCGCTGTTATAAATTTTATTTGGTATTATCCTATTCACCCCCGCCCCCCCCTTAGGACATATAGCTAGGCCTTTTCAAGTGGTATCAGAGCCTAATAGCTCTTGTTAATTTTTAATTCTTAGATTTATTTCCTGAACTAACGATTTAAGCTATTTAAAATGTCAAATTTTGATAGCCTATCAGTCACTAGGCCACCACCCTTTGATGGCTCCAACTATGCTTATTGAAAAGCCAGGATGAGAATATTCTTAAAATCTATGGATGAAAGTGTGTGGCTGGCCACTGTGAATGGTTGGAATCCTCCTACCATTGAAGTAACTGGAGTTGATGGTTCAAAATCAATGAGAAGAACACCTTATTTCTCGTGGACCACACTTTAGAAAAGTGAGAGTAGTGCAAATGCTAAAGCACTAAATGCAATCACTTGCGCACTAGTGACTGATAGCTCTAATCTATGTCATTGACTACACACACGTGTGCGAGCCGAGTCCGTGTCCGAATTTTTATTCTGGTATACAAATTTTTGTTGCTGAATTTGTCGCTGAGTTAATTCAACACTTTCGGGTTAAACTACAAGTGGTTTGAGCCCACGTATAGTGAGTGCACAGCTGGGACCAAGTCGGGACGCTGTCCAAGGGGACCAAATTCGATTTCAAGCTGAGTGATTCACGTCACGTCTCAATTTTTATTTTCTTTTTGGTTTTTGATTTTAAATAGTCTATTTGATTCAACCAAAATATTCCAACAACTTTCAAATCATTTCCTCTTCCTCACACATTGCGTGTGGCGGTTTTGCTAGTTTAGTTCTTTTTCACCAAATTTAAGACAATTTTTCTAGTTTTAGTTCCTTTTCACTAAATTTAAGAAATTTTAGACTTTCCAAGCAAATGGGACTATGCACAAACAGGGAAACTGTCCACATCCAATGGAAAGGGAGAAAATGATTGATAGGTTGGAATCCTACACTATTGAGGATTTTATACATTCCCATCCATCGTGAGCCAATCTAATTAATATTGCTTTGGATTAGTGGGCCATGATCATCATACGCCATATACATTTTGAGAATACAAGAGTCTTCAAATGTGAAAAATTCAGCATGTCATAGATTAAGATCTTCTTTTGATTTTGAGAACAGGCTTTGAAATATCATAAACCATTCTACCACATCCAGATTAGAGCTATGCTAATAGCTCTAATATATGTCATTGACCACACACGCGTGCGAGCTGAGTCCGTGTCCGAATTTTTGTTCTAGTATACAAATTTTTGTTGTTGAATTCGTCGTTGAGTTAATTCAGCACTTTCGGGTTAAACTGCAAGTAGTTTGAGCCCGCGTACAGTGAGTGCACAGCTGGGACCAAGTCTGGAAGCTGTCTAAGGGGACCAAATTCGATTTCAAGCTGAGTGACTCACGTCATGTCTCAATTTTTATTTTCTCTTTGGTTTTTAATTTTAAATAGTCTATTTGATTCAACCAAAATATTCCCACAACTTTCAAATCATTTCCTCTTCCTCATGCATTATGTGTAGCGATTTTGCTAGTTTTAGTTCTTTTTCACCAAATTTAAGACAATTTTGCTAGTTTTAGTTCTTTTTCATCAAATTTAAGAATTTTTAGACTTTGCGAGAAAATGGGACCGTGCGCAAACAGGGAAATAGTCCCTACAAAATTGCTTTGGATTAGTGGGCCATGATCATCATATGCCATATACATTTTGAGAATATAAGAGTCTTCAAATGTGCAAAATTCAGCATGTCACAGATTAAGATCTTCTTTTAATTTTGAGAACAGGCTTCGAAATATCATAAACCATTCTACCACATCCAGATTGATGCAAAAATGCGAGATTTGTGCTTTGTATTGCTTAGGAAATTTACCTCAATTTATTCATGCAAGATTTTAATGGATGTATGAACCTTGGATATATTGGCTAAGAGGAGAATTTTAGTTCTAATATGGTGACAAGAATTATGGAGATTATGAAAATATTATGGCACTTCTAAAATTAATAAGCTAAACAATGACAATATCGTGAGATTTTTAAAATCTAGGTAATTTTTAAATTTTCACAAAATTTATCATAAAATTAATGAGAAATCTAATTAAATTTTAAATTATTCACGGTATGCATACACATAATTTATAAATATTTAAAATTAATAAAATTAAATCTAGATATTTTATTTTAAGTGAGATTTTCTTAATAATATCACAAGGAAAACTCTCTAGATGCAGTGTAGGCGCAAGATGATGGCTTTCAATGGGGTGAGTTCACTATAAGAAAAGCGGCCTAAGCTGACTGATGGCCTAGCCCTTTACCCGCGGCTAGTTTTACCAGCCGTAGGCAAAGGGTACGCCCTATATATATAAAAAAGTGCCTTGATCCATTTTTGCGTCGACTCTTTCTGCCTCTATAAGCCCCGTATCCTAGACCGTACCGTTCCATAGACTTTCTGCGGTCTTACCGGTCGAATTACGGCAACCTTCGACCCTTAACCAATATTTGTGCACGACCTTGAGTCACAAGTCGTTAGCCTGAGTCGACTCAACTCAAGACCTTTACCATGGCGACCGCGTCGTCACCGCGGTTCCGATATCGCGACTCGCGCGTCAAGGCGATACCCTGGTCAGGAGATGTGGGCCAATGTTCGGTGCGAGGAAAACGCCACGTGTTGTAAAACCCAAGAGAATCTCTACGACTTGTCACATCAATCCATCAATCTCAACATGTCAAGTACATATCAAGTACACATCAACTTTCACCCATTCCTAAGCAAGCGTCAAAGTTAAAAAGTCTCTTACACACCCATGCCTTTCTTACACAAATGGCCACAAAAGTCAAAAAGCTCTTACACCCATCACCACCACATCCATCACTCCATCACTCATCACTCCTCTCCCTTTACAAGTCTCTCTCTCTCTCTCTCTCTCTCTCTCTCTCTCTCATTTCCAAGCTCATATCCAAGCAAGAAAAACCTCCATACGTATGAGCTTCTCCAAGTCTTCCAGGCTCCAAGTGTGGCCCACCTTTCCTACCCCTTCATCACCCATCTCAACCATCCAAACCTCATCTCCTCCATTGGAATCGAAGCTAAGGAGCTAAAGAAGCTTACGGTGCAAGAAGAAGCCGGTGGGTGATCTTAGATCTTTGTTTTCATTCATTTTGTTTGATTAAGGGTCCATGTATGTGGGACCCACCTTGATGTATATTTTGTATCAAAGAGGGGTCCATAGTGGCGGGGCCCCTCTGTCACTTCCATTGTCTACTATCTCTCTTTCTCTCCTTTTCCCTTCTCTTTCTATGATCATGGCCCACCTATGTTGTGTGTATTGTACCCATGCCCTCTACATAAATGGGCCACCTTGATCCTTTTTGGGGCTTGCATGACCGGAAGGTCACAAAGGCCTAGATGAAAGGGAAACACAAATATCAGGTTGTCCTAAAAATAGGTGGTCCATGTGGGACCCACCTTAATGAGGTGCATCCTCAAACTGTGCTGGACGCACCAGTGGAGGGAACATCTCTATCATATAGCACCGGGCCAACAGGTGCGCTGTCAGTGAGGTAGTTAGCAATGAAGTGTTAGCTGACAGTGGTGGTGTACTGACAGTGAGGTTGGGCTGACGGTGGGGTCCATGGGACCCATCGACGCCCTCTATCCCACGTGCGGGGCCACCCCCATAGTGTATGTGTTTTATCCATGCCATCCATCTATTTTTGTGGGCCACACCATCATGTGTGGTGTCCACCGTCCTTGGACGGTGGGACCCACCTCGTGTGGGACCCCTCCCTGACACCTAGATCCCTGGCTCACTGGCAGACTGAGTGGAGATATCTCGTTGCAACACTTGAGGTCTTGGTTTCGATCCCTGGCAGGGGTACTAACGTACACCCAAATCCATAGCTCAAACTAGCAGTCCGAGTGGAGATAACTCCTTTCAACGCTGAGGTCATGGGGTCCATGGGACCCATCCATGACCGTCCATCCAGTTTGGTGGGCCACACCATGACGTATGTGCCTTATCCAAACCGTCCACCATTCTGGACGGTGGACCATGTCCCTGTAGGGCCCACTTCTGCACCTTGACCCTTAGCTCGCTGACGGATTGAGTGGGGGTCCCTGGTTTCAATGGTGGGCCCCAGCTCACGTGGCAGATGGAGTGAAAGATACCTTATTTCAACGCTAGGGGCCTTGGTATGGCTCCCTAGTGAGGGTGGCTTGCGCACCATCTCCACCGTCCGTCCATGTAGGTGGGCCCACCATGATGCATGCCACATGGGACTCACCCCACGTGTGGGACCCATCTTGAATGCAAGTGACGGTCCAGGCCTTTGGATGGCCTGGAGGTTACACCTGGACGTCATATAATCTATATATTATATATAATATAATATATGTTATATATTAAATATATTATATTATATATACTCTAATGGTGGGCCCTACGTGGGACCCACCTCTGTTGTGTCAGGAAAGGAAAGAAAAAGAAAAAGAAAGAAAAAAAAAGTGAAAAGGGGCCACGTGCCCTCTCTCTCTCTCTCTATCTCTCTCTATATCTCTCTCAAAATCTCTCTCCATCTCTTAAAATGTCCAGAGAGTTGTGGGCCCCACCATGGGGTATGTGTGATCTGATGGTGGGACCTACCCCCCACGTGTGGGATGGTGTATGTGTGTATATATATAATATTATATTATATGTAATATTTTATATATATACTATATATAGTTTATATATTATATTATATATAATATACATGATAGTGGGCCTTCATGTGGGCCCCCACCATGATGTATGGGTTGCATCCAATCCATCCATCCATTTGGAAAGCCCATTTTATGGCATGGGCAGAAAGAACGAGCCAAATCCATAGTCCAAGTGGACCCCACCTTGGCATGTTATGAGGCCCATCTTAAATGTATCTGTGGTAGTCCATTGGGGCCCACTTCAATGTGGATGTAAGGTCCATGTTATGAGGCCATTCGATGTATTTGTGGCCCATGGTTGAGGCCCACTTTGATATATATATGTAAGGCCCATGGGTCGAGGCCCATTTTGATGTATTCTAAGGCCCATGGGTCGAGGCCCATTTTGATGTATTCTAAGGCCCATTTTGATGTATTCTAAGGCCCATGGGATTAGGCCCATTGTGATATACTCTAAGGCCCATAGGGTTATGGCCATGGTATGGTCCATTGCGATATATATAAGGCCCATTGATGCGGCCCACTTGATCTATGTAAGGCCCATATGAGGCAGCCCATTTGATGTATCGGAGGCCTATGGGTCAAGGCCCTATGGGATGCCTTAGGATCCATTACAATGTGTGATTTCTCCATGGTCTGTGTATGGATGTTTTCACGATGGACTATGCCTTAGGAGTAATGATGGTTTGATGTCCACATTGCAAGTATAATGTTGGTTAAATGTCCGCATTACGATTCTCCCTATGGCTCATTATTAGGCCGCCTAGGCCCATCTTCGTTATGAACAACATCCATCACTGTATAACATATTTAGTGTAGTTCCATAATTTATGATCATATGTATCATATGTATGCTTAATATGAGAAGTGATTGATCATAGCATATGCCTTCGGGCAGATTGTTTAGGGGCTCCCGGTTAGGTGGTGTAGCCTCACATGAGCGCACGATACGCGCAGGATTGCCGCATGACTGGATAGTGTGATTCATGCATTTCGCATTGTGTGACATGGTTACTGTAAGCCCTAGCGACATCGGGGCCGTAGCCTCCACAGGTGTATCGTGGTTGGCAGGATTGGATACTAAAAATCTTATTTTACATGGGGTGCTATAGATATCCCTAGGTGAAAGTCTCTAAACCCTTATGGTACCAAGAGGTTGCTCGAACGTCTAAACCGAGTGGGTACAGGAGCACCGAGTGCCTATTACCAGACGGTCGCGCTTTCCACTGTATCATGGTCGGTTGGAAGGGGGTGCGGCCTTACCCGCCTGAGAGTAGTGGGCAAAGCTAGGCTGAGTCTGACCAGCTCGATGAATGGGTCTGCTATCGACGAGCCGAGCCCGATATTGGCAGGCGGATAGTGAGGTCTCTTCCACTTACCTTATTGCACGTGATGGGGTGGCGATCTGATTTAGAGTGTACTAGACCCCGATGATATTTCAGAGATGAGCTGTATTGATATGTGGACTTAGATGAGGATTGTATGCTTAACTTGCATCTTGCATCGCATAGCCCTGGTATGGCTGACATCATTCATGCTTTGCATCATATAACCTTGGTACGGCTAACGGTATTCATGAATCTATCAATATATTTCACATTACTCTGATATTGCATGATCATATTACTACCTTGCGCACATACTTTCACCACCCTCTAAGCTTTCTATAAGCTTATGCATGACCGTTGCGTGCAGGTGACGTTGGATCGCAGCAGCGCTGAGGCTTGAGCATGTGGCAGATTATTTTAGAGCTTTTGGTCTATCATCATTGTATTTTCCTTTATGCTCATTGTACTTGTAAAGTTTTTAATCATAGTGAAAATGTAATGGAGTTTTTGATTATTGTTTGTGGGTTATGCCTTTGGTTATGCTTATTACGAATCAAACTGTTGTTGGAAATCCTCCTCGTAGCATCTTAGGATCGAAACCTGGCGAATGGGGGTTAGGAGCCAAAAATGGGGTTCTATGGAGGCTGTCGGTACTAGATTCGGCGATCAAAAATTTTGTGAGCCCGGTTTCTGAGTTTGGGGCGTGACAGCCTCTCCCTCTCCACTCCCTCTCGCTTTCGCTCTCCCTCCCTCTCCCTCTCGCTCTCCCTCCCTCTCCCTGTCACGCGCTCTCCTTCTTCCTCTTTGTCCCTCTCCCTCTCACTCTCGTGTGCTCTCCCTCTCTCTCTCTGCCTCTCCCTCTCCCTCTCGCGTGCTCTCTCTCTCTCTCCCTCTCTGTCCCTCTCGCGTGCTCTCCCTCTCCCTCCCTCTCTGCCTCTCCTTCTCCCTCTCCCACGCTCTCCTTTTCCCTCTCCCTCTCCCTCTCCCTCTCCCTCCTCTCACTCTCACTCTCCCTATATATCTCTCTCTCAAAACCCTATTCCTCTCTCTCTCTCTCTCTCTCTCTCTCTCTCTCTCTCTCTCTCTCTCTTTCTCTATCTCCTCGGCCCTCTGCTGCAGTTCAGTCTTCTGTTGCTCGTGAGTCTCGAATTCTTATCCATCTCAGGTATTCTTTGTTGAATACAAATCCCTAATTGGGGATTTTCCTTGTCGAATCCATTTTTAGGGATTTGTATTGTCGATTCCCCGCTCTTTTTTTCCAGCTCATTTATTTCACATATTAATTACTAATTTCTTATCTTGTGTTGGGCTGATTTTTTGATGCATTTGTTTTCATATTGTCAAGGGTTAGTGTCTTGTACTAATTGTAGTTGTTTATTGATTCCATATGGCTTTGCCATTTTGATTTATTTATTTCTTATTTTTCTTCTTTATTTCATCCGGTAATTACTTCTACAATGTTCGTATTACATTGTCAAGCTCACATGCATGTAGCAGTAAAACAGATGGACAGAGTAGATGTAGAATATATACATCAAGGTGGGCCACACGGTAAGGGCTGCACCCTCTTGGGTGAGGCTGCAGTGGCACCCAATCCGCTCCAGATTTTATTGGGCCATGTGGTTGGGACCCTGACTGTGGGGCCACTATCATTATGTGACTATATCCATGCCAACAGTTACCCCAAACTTGGATTCCACTCCTGAAAAATAATAATAGTTTATCAAGTAATTAAACCTAGTTAGAAGCTAATCTCAAATATGGGCACGTTTTCCCATGTGTGAGCCCCACCTAGTGCTCTCTTTTCTATGATAGCTACTCCTATCCTAGCCATCATTACTCTTTTCAAAACTCATCATATGTTTCTTTTTCTCTTTTCTAGAGAGCAATCATGAGATTTTCTCACTATCCCAAGTAAATCTCTCTTCCCTAAGCTACCTATTCTCCCAAACTAATCATCACTTTGCTAGAACCCTTCCATCCCTCTCTCTCTTCTCTCATTTCTCCTTCTCCCTTTCTTTCATGGTGGAAACGTTTACCACTCCATTTTTTTTCAGTAACTTCTCCTCCATCTCTCTCTCAATCCCACCATCTTCACCCCATCTCCTCCATTAGAACACCACCCTTGGAGCTTTGGAGCTAGTACCTTGAAGGAGAGGGTGGATCTTGAAGGTGGGTGTTACCTATTAAAGTTCTCTCTTCTTTTATTTTACATCTCTTTTTTATCATGCTTGGGAGTATGTAGGATCCACGAATCAATGGTGGAGGTCCTACATGGCTCCATGAAGTGAGGCCAAAGGCCCACTACATGCATGCACATTTCCATGGTGGGTCATTCTCCATAGACCCACCATGATGGATTTCCTCTTTGAGGATGGCATCCCCACCTCAAAATTTTTTTAGATTTGTATAAATTACATGCACGCATGATCTATGTAGATGTATGGTGTGGATGTTTTGGTGGCGGGTTCGTAGTATCATAACCCTCCCCTTTGGTTGTGATCTCTCTCTCTCTCTCTCTCCCTCCCTCCCTCCCTCCCTCTTTTTCTCTCTATTTCTTCCTCTCTTGCTACTGACATTGGTGGCCCACTGATGTGATTAGAAAATCCCAGATCCACCAGGAAATTTGGGACATCCAGGCCCACCTGCTGGACGTTCAGGCCCACCGTGACATGCATGGGTTAGATGGCCTTTAAACCATGATTTTCTTACAGATTTTGGTATGGATATGGATCTGAAATTTTTATGGTCCATCTAAGTGGACCTCACTTGTATTATTTGGGCATAAATCCCTCTGGATATTTTTTTATGGGCTGAAAATGGACAACATATGTTGTTGTCCATATTTCAGGCCCATTTACTGCATAGTTTTTGGGCATTGTTTTATGTCAGTTTGTGGAGCCTTTCTCCATGATTTCTTTGGGGGTTTTCTGAGGTGTGGACCCCACCTTGATGTAGGATGGAGCCCACACCCTCTATCCCCTTATTGAAACCTATGGGATGGGCCAAAGAGGGCTGGACATCCAGAAATTTCTGGACAGTCCAGCAGGGTTGCATGTTAGAAATGGACCTATTACACCTTGATTTTGGGGAAAGTGGGTCACTCCAGTGGACCCTACTTGCTTTCTATACATGGGAGCATCAAATCTACCTACTTTTCCCTTAGTTTGGCAGGCCTAGGCCCACCCCATGAGGTGCCAAAGATGGGGACAACAACAATTTTAGCAGCAAATTTTTCAGAAACACCTTGTTGTCCATAAATCGTAAAAATTATTTGGCATGTCTAATGACCTCAAAATTTCCCTCCACTGTGGCCCACCTTACTGGGACCCATCATATATGATTGGAGGCCATTTGGACCACCAGAATTTGGGAGACATGGCTGGCTAGAAGCCATGATGGACGTCCCATGGTGGTTGACGTCCAGCATGGGGTGGCCGTCCCACCTTCATTTGGCCCACCATGATATAATGTTTTATCCACCCTTCCACCCATATGGTGTGGTCCACTTGGACGTGGCCCACCCTTGGAGGGGCTTTCATGGTGGGGCCCACCTTGAGTTTATTTTGGCCAGTCGTCTAGGTCATTGGACTTCCCACCTGGTTAGGACGCCCACTACTATGGGCAGACTGTTGGACTTCCAGTCTAACAGTAAGGCCCATTTGATATATGTGTTGACTAGCCACTCCCCATGTGGTGGGACCCCCTGTGTATGTTATTGGTCACCCTGAGAATTTTATTCACTTGATTTTACATATTTTCGGACCTTAGTAGGCCCAGAAAGATAAATGGGCTGAAAATTCAGCTTGTTACCTTAAAAGAATGCATTGTTTATAGCTGGAGTTTTAAGGGTGTGGGGCCCGCCATATTATGAGGATTTATGGGAATGTTTCATGCTTCTGTTTTCCTAATTTTGGGCTTAATTAATGCATCTTGGGGGCCCATTTTAATTGGGTTATAAGGACCCTTAAACAACCAGATTTTTAGGACTCCTTGTAGGCCAAAATGGGCTGGGGCGTCCTAGCTAGGCCCAGTGGATTTATGGGCTATGTCCATCATTATGTTAGGTTGGTTGGGCATAAGTATGTATGTGTGGTTGGGCCCTTGATTGCCCACCAAATCAACTAGATTTTTGGGCTAAGGTCGTAAGGCCCAATTGACTTAACTTGGATGTGATTCTTGTCCATGTGTTTGAGATAATGGGCTGCCCACTAGGCCTACCATAATGTATGCACTTGGGCCATAACCTTCCTTACGGACCCATCTTATTGTATGTGGATTGGGCCATGTATTGCCCCTTTGAACCCATGTAATGTATGTAGGCCTTGGGCCACCTTATTGAGGCCCAACATGTGATGAAAGTAGTGTGTGTGTGTGTGTGTGTGTGTGTGTGTGTGTGTGTGTGTGTGTGTGTGTCACACACACACATACACACTAGCTGCCCATATCTTGTTTATTGATTCTTGGTAGATTATTATTGAGCTGCCTCTTTGAGATAAATGGTGGTTGAATGTCCACATTTGTGTACCCTTCTAGGCCTGGCTAGGTTCACTTGCATCTATGGGTGGTTATATGTCCACCATAGACCCTTGCTAGTCCCATTCTTATCATTTAGGCCCATGTCATTGTCTATCTTAGTCTTGTGGGCTACCCTAGGCTATTGGGCCCCCACTAGAGGTTGTGTTCCTTATGGAATTTGTCTAAGTACATATACCCTACTTAGTTAGAGGAGAGTACAACATTACTGCATAGCATACTTACTTATTTTTATGACCAATTCCCACATGCATCATATGTGTGCTTGGTTAAGATTATGATTGGTCATGGTTATGCCATTGGGTAGGATATTATAGTATTCCTTGAGGGATGAAGTTGACCCTCTTGAGCGCTTTGGAAGCTCGGGATTGATGCATGGCTGATTATGTGATTCATGCATTTGGCATTGTATAGCACGTGGATATTCGCCCTTACTTCATCAGGGTAGTAGCCTCCATAGGTATATCATGGATGGCTGGATTTTAACACTGAAAATGTTACTTGAGCATTTAGGGCACGTAGGATGTCTTTGGGTGAAAGCCCCTAAACCTTCATGGTATTAGGAGACGCCCCAACGCTGAGACCGAGTGGAAAACATGAGCGCCTGAGTGCCTTTACATTTAGGCCGCATCTCCCACTGTAGCGTGGTTAGTTGTGATGGGGTGTGGCCTTACTCGCCTAAGTGAGGGGGCAATAGTTAGGCTGAGTTTGACCAGCTCATGAATGGGTCCACTACCAGCGAGCCTTGTTGGTAATTGATTGTCCACAAGTGGGTAGTGAGGTCTCTTACGCTCATTAGGCTGTGCAGCTAGGAGAGCGACAGTCGGCTGGTAGTGTATTTGACCTTGGTGGATTTCTTAGAGTAGAACTATATCGATATGTGTACTTGTGACGAGGATTAGCATAATTGCATTACACCTCGCATATAGCATTAGCTATGTAGGCCTCTTGTTACATCACCTTAGTTTAGCGCCCAATACTCATATGTCACATTGCATAGCCTTGTGATGGCTTATAGCATTCCTACTTGGTATAACATAGCCTTGGTATGGCTGATAGCATTGATGGTATTCATGGTTCTTGCCGCATTAAGCATACTCTGATATTGCATTCCTGGCACTGGTGTTACACACACTTACACCGACCTCTAAGTTTTATATAAGCTTATGCACGATTAATGCATGCAGGTGATTTTATGCAGCAGCAGTAATAGGGTAGGAGTGTGAAGCGTGTCGTGAACCTTTTGGAGATTGCCCTTATATAGTTCTTGTATTTTCCTTTTGAGCCGTATATCTTGTAAAAGTTTAAATTCTTAGTAGATTTTGTAATGTTGTTCCTGTAGTTATTTATCTGTGGTTACGATGTTATGATCTTGGATATGATCTTTATGGATCAAATTTATGTTATGAAAATCCTCCTTGTAGGATCCTAAGATTAGAACTTGGTGAATGGGTGCCAGGAGCCGAGAATGGGGTACTAAGGAGGCTATTGGCACCGAAATCGGCAATCGAAATTCTTGTGAGCCTGGTCACCGAGTCTAGAGCGCGACAATAAATAATATCGTCAACATAGATCTGAAAAATTAATATATGATCATTTTAGTTCTTGACGAATAAGGTTTTCTCAACGCTTCCCATGATAAAGTTGTGACTGAGTAAGAATTTAGTCAGTTTTTCATACCATGCCCTGGGATTTTGTTTCAAACCATAAAGTGTTTTTTTAAGACGGTATACATGATTTGAAAGTTTGGGGTCCTCAAAACCCTTAGGTTGTTCAGTATACACTTCTTCTTGTAGATCACCATTTAAAAATACAATTTTGACATCCATTTAATATATTTTAAATTTCATATAACATATAATTGAAATAAATAATCTTATGGATTCAAAGTGTGCAACTGGTGTTTCATCATAGTCAATACCTTATATCTGAGTGTATCCTTGTTCTTAAAGATCCACTTGGTTCCAATTACATGTTTATCAAAAGGTCTAAGAACTAAGTACCAAACATCATTTCTGATAAATTGATTTAACTCTTCTTGTATAGCAAATATCCAACTTTCATCAGCATGTGCTTTATTTACATTTTTCGGTTCAATTTGAGAAGTTAAGCAGACGTAATTACAGATGTTTTCTAACTGTCTTCTTATCTAAACACCAGTACGAGGCTTACCCAATATCCGATCAATCGAATGGTCTTTAACTAATCTTAATTCAGTATTAGTTGATTTAGATGAAGAGACTGGCCTATCTATAATGTTGACTTCATCATCGTCTTATTTTGGAGTGGGTGTGATCAGGTGATTGTTAATCACTACATTAAGAGAATTCTGAATCACCCCAGTTCTTTTGTTAAGAACCCGATATGCTCGACTATTTAGAGCATAACTCAAGAATATTCCCTCATCACTCTTAGCTTCAAACTTTCTCAAATTTTCTCGGTCGCGTAAAATGAAACGTTTACTTTCAAAAGTCCAAAAGTATTTGACGGTTGGTTTCTTTTTAAATCATAACTTATAGGTTGTTTTATCTTTAGCTTTTCTAACATACACATGATTTATGATATAGCAAGCAGTATTAACAACTTTTGCCCATAAGTTTTTCGGTAAGATCATGCTATTTAACATTATATTAGCGATTTCCCATAATACAGACTCTGTTCTTTCTTTCAACAACTCCATTCTATTGAGGTGTTTTAGGTGAAGAAAACTCATGTGATATACCATGGTCATTACAGTACTTATTCAAAATTGATATTTTCAAACTCAGTACGATGATCACTTCTAATTTTGATCACAGATACCTCTTTTTCTGTCTGAATTCTTTTTAGAATTTTTATGACTTCATTAAGAGTATCTGATTTCTCTCTTAAGAAGGCTACCCAAGTAAATCTCGTGAAATCATTAACAATGACCAGAAAATACTTCTTTCCACCTCTACTCTCCATTTTGGTTGGATCCACCAAGTCCATATTGAGTAGTTATAGAGGTTTGGATGTGGCTAAGGAGTTCACTTTCTTGTGGCTACTCCTTATTTGCTAATCTGACATGTGCCATAAATTTTTCTACCTTTTTCAATTTGGGCAAGCTACGAATGTGATCTTTCTTGCTCAATCTATAAAGATCTCTAAAGTTAACATGTCCAAGACGTTTATATCATAATTTAGTCTCGCCTGTTTGGACCATGTAACATGAATAGTTAGATGAGCACGAGTCATCGATAATGTAGCAATTTTCAGAAGTCCTACGAACATTTAATATCACAAAACCCTTCTCATTTGTAATCTCACATCCGTTATTTGAAAATTTTACACTGTATTTATTATCACAGTTTTGAGATATGCTTTAGAGGTTCTGTTTTAAACCTTTAACATAAAGTACATTTTCAAAGAGAGGGAAATTAGGAAGATGAACCATACCTTGACCTATGATTTTGCAGTTGCTTCCATCTCCGGAAATGATTGAACTATTGTTTACTTCTTTGAAGTTGGTGAATATCGCTTTGTCACCTGCCATGTCTTGAACATCCACTATCCAAGTACCATTTTGAATGACTCATGGCTTTAAAAGCTATGTGGGCAACAAGACATGTAACCTTTGGAACCCATTTCATTATAGTTCTAGGTTACCATTGGATTTTCTCTATTTTTGGGAGTCAAAATTTCTCTACTTTCTATTAACTCTAATTCCATTTGAGTTGGATTCTAGAAGCTCTTTGAGTAAGTCCACGATTTTTGCAGTTAAAGGTTATTTATCATATCTTTGATTTTTAAAGTTGATGGCTTCAGTATTAATTTTAGGAACTTGAAGAGGTTTTGAGTTTTTGAAATTATTTTGATTAAACTATCTTACATTCTTACCTTTAGAGTTCGAGGATTCTCTTTTTATAAATGTAGGAAGTGTATTTTTTATTTTCAGGAAATCATTTTTTATATAACCTAGACCTGACTTGTCACCACGTTTTCTGGATGAGGTTAACAATTTTTCCAGTTTTGGTTTTCTGTGAGTATATTTCCAAGTATCCTTAGAACTCAAAAGGGAAGAAACTTTAAGTTTTAGTTTCTCATTTTCAGTTCTGAGTTAATGTAACTCTAATGATTTGAAATTTAAATTTAATTTTGTTTTTTCAAAATAGTCTAAAAGATGAGAATGTTCTAAAACATTATTTTCAAGTTCTTCATTTAATTTAGCATATTTCTCATTTTGAATTTCAGTTTGATGGCAATTTTACAACTTTCCCTGTATAGGGCATTACAGGTGTCTTGAAAATCATCTTCATCTTTATTTTCAGGGTCACTCTTGAGATTTTCATAGTCAAATATATTACAGCTATTTGAGGAGGTGACTCTGGCAATAATCATAAGGGCTTTAATATCATTTATATTTTCTTGTTCTAATTCATCAGACTCAGAGGAACTTTCAGAGCCTGATGATTCATCCCAAGTAGCTATCATGCCCTTTCTTTTTTACTTATCCCTTTTAAGACATTTATTCACCAAGTGTCCGTATTCATGATGGTTGAAGCATTGACTGTCCTTTGTTTTAGATTTCCAAGACTTGGAGTTTCTTTTTCTTTTATCAGATGATTTTTGAAATCTAATCTTTTCTTATTTTTAAAAATTCTATAAAATTTCTTAATTAACATTGCCATATCATCTTCAGTTTTTTCAAAATCAGAATTAGTACAATTTTTTTTTGAAACAGATTTAGAATATTTAAGAGCAATAGACTTAGCTTTAGAAGCTTTAAAATTTAACTCTAATTTTTGGAGAGAGTCAACTAACTCCTCAACCTTCATATTATTAGTATCTCTTAATTCCTGAATGGCAGTAACCTTAGAGTTGAATCTATCAGGAAGAGACTGGAGTATTTTTGCACAGACCTTGCTTTCTGGGATTCCATCTCCTATACCTTACATGGAATTTACTATATCATTTAGTTTCGTATAGAAGTCCATGAAAGTTTCATTTTCTTTCATGCGAATTTTCTCAAATTTAGTAGTGAGGAGTTGAACTTTTGATCTCTTGACTATAGTAGTTCCTTCATGTGTCATTTCAAGAATATCCCAAACTTGCTTAGCTATATCACTTGAAATATTCCTTTTGAATTCATCAGGTGATAAAGAACATGTTATGGCATTCAAGGCCTTAGCATTAGCACTGCTTTCACTTTTCTGAGTTTCAGTCCATAAGTAGAATACAATTTCTCTCATTGTAACACCCTGAAAATCGGGGGTCGTGTATAAACTCAACTCCCGAGTTTCAGACCGTCACTTATGCAACAAAAATGGTTATGATTCAATGTTGTCTGATTTAAAGCATTCACATGAGTAAAAGTATACCAAAACTGCAATTCATACTTCAGATCCAGTGATAAAAGCAAGCGGAAGATTAAACAATGTATATATCACTGTATGGAAAAACAAAGTAATCTCATCTGTCTCCAAAGTATGACTACATCTCTGAGTCTCATATACATATACATAACAAAAGAATAATGTTCAAAAAGGAAAGTCCCACTGATGTCCCCTCGATCCAGGTCGCCTACGGGAAGCCGTCGTGATACTGCATATACGAGAACTCATCCTGGTCCTCGTCGATTTCTGGCTCCACCTCCTGGATCTCGTCCTCACCTGCATCTACAACAGGGTCTGGTGGGTGTTGCAAACACCATCCCGTAACGTGGGAATGAGTGATCAACTCAGTGGAATCATAGAGCAAAGATTAGCATGTTCACAATTCAATCACGCGATAATAGTAAAGCAGTAAATCAGACAATCCTAATACTGTTGTTAATGCAAGATGATATGACGTGATGTATGCCCTCACCGACGATCACCCTCATGCGGCAACATCTTACGACCGCGGCATGCCACACTCCCTAGAGTGCTCCACATCTTCCAGGCACATGCAATGCTATGGTGATATGATTTCCAAGTTGTTATTAGTCCATTCAAACAGCAGGATTGGGAAACTAAGGTACTTCCCTTGTATCAATCCCAACACAGATCCTGTCTAGGGTCGTCACTCCTAGTAATCTCATACGATGTATATTTCGTAGGTCACTGCAAGGGCTGCCAGGGCTGTTGCTCGCACTCGTTGCACTGCTCCCCCATCACCTTATCAATACAGGCCTACCGTACTCTACTGCAACGGAAGGGTCGTCGCCTCCCGTGGATTCAGAATACGCTCGCGGTCACTACAAAGGGCTCGTCGCCTGATCAGTGTAGGCTGACAGCTAGAATATAGTGTCTCATACCACCATAATCTGCTCACGAGTCAAGGTGCTCACTGGTCACTACGGAGAGGTTTGTGGCCCCAGCGTAGGCCGACAGCTCGACCACGGTGTCCCATACCACCATGCCCGGCTCATGAGTCTTCGTGGATCATGGTACCACGGTTAATAGGGTTTACAATGGTAAGTTCAGTACCCTAGGTTCAAGCAGTTATGACACATACAAGGTGAACATACATCGGCCAGTCGGGTTACTTGACGGGCTCGACTAGCGAGATCGCATCTCAAGTTGAACGACATGAAGTGCGTAAAACACTTCGCGTGGCCTAACCACTGCCGCCAACTCTCAACACGAATTACGTTCATCGACGCGTCGTTCGTGGCTATGACCAGTCAGCCACGAATTCGCTCGGTTACCGACTGCCTGGACTAGGTCAAGTCCCACACATCTATGGAATCATATTAGCATTACAGGTTAAAGTATTGGAATTGAAATACATCATGTGAGCATGTTAACACATGTTATAACATTCAACTTAAGCAAATCTTCAAGGCATACTTTCCATGCATGTAATGCAATCATGCATAAGGTAAATATGTGGGAAATCATTTAGGTCAGCATATTAGTCAAGAAATCAATCTCAAACTACTACATAACATCATTTAATTCAATACATACTAATACAAGCATTTATACAAACACATACACTACACACTTAAGTCCACATATAGTATGTCGACCCAAAATGCGCAACTTGGCGAATCTCTTCGCCAAACTGATTATGCAAGCATTCCTAACTCCCTAATGCGGCGACAAACCATGTCAATCACGTCAGCAAAATATGCATGTAGACCGTACTTCCTACAAATGACTAAAATGCCCTAAATCTCATATTCTTCGTTAATTTACGAAACAGGAAACGGAGAGCATGTTGTACATGTCAAACGGCGATGCCGTCGATAATCTACTATTAAACGACATTGAAAGCGTTGTAAACCGTCAATCAAAGCGTCTAAAATCCTCACCTAGTCTCTTACAGTTGCGGGATTTTGAACGGAGCGTGTACGCTTCGTCTACGGCAGTAGGAGAGCCTGATTTATGGAATACGTTAGCTAACATGTTATGCATCTAAGTAAACCCTAAATCAGCAAGTTTTTGGGGTTATTTTATACCTGAAAAAGTGGAGAAATCACCAGCCAGGTGATTGGAAAGAAGTGCTGAAGCAGCAACTGTCAGGGGCTCGGAAGCGGGAAGAATCTCTTCTTCTCTTTCTCTCAAACTCTCTCTCCTTTTTCTAGGGTTTGTGATTTTCGGATGGAAGGGAGAAATGAGGGTTTCAACCCCTTTTATAAGCTTAAAATCGCCAGAAATAGGCTCCGGGACGAAGTTTACTTGGTGCCTATCCATTTCGGGGCTGTTTCGGTCCAAAAACTGCTTTCTGGTGGTCCCCTGGTCGATTGCGATCAGACTTAAGCTCATGTGTACCAGATGTAGCTCGTATTAAGTTTTCAGTCTGGCAGGGTTCGCAGATCGCACGTGGCGGACCAGTTTCAGTTCAGCAGTCACCGCACATAGATCAGGGCTGAAAGTCTCATGATAATAAATAGAAATTTTTCCTGATCCGAGGGTGTAATCTGGATGAATTCTGACGGTCAGAACGCTTAATACTGACGCGTCAAGTCGTGTGCCAGATTTGAATTTGAAATTCCAAATCCGTCCCTATTCGCGGTCGCTTCAGTCCGGGTTCAACGAAATAGTCTGTGATTATCGGTTTGACTTGATTTTCGAGATGATTGTCAAGTCCAGCTGGGCGGTTCTAACGGTCTAAGATAGGAGGTATCGGACCTTCGACGCGCGGTCTAAATTCAATACAAAAGTTCAATATGGTCCAGAGAACAAACCCTCTTAGAGTTTGATCCGAGGTTATAGAGTATTGTAGAGTTGTTTGTTCTACTCGATTTGGGTCTTACAGAACGTATTTAAAGTGATCAGGGACTATTTCCCAGCTACTTTAGCGTTGCGCTAGCTAACTTACGCTTAATTTCCATGGAAATTAATTCTACGCGATTTCGGGTCAAATTGGTACTCGAACCCAAGTACGGATTTTTCACGGGCGTTACACTCATAGATTTGGTTCCATCTTCGACTACTACTTCAATCATAAGAGGTTTCCATTTGGTTACAGTGGCTTACCACACACTTTCATCTAAGAATTTTATAAAAATCCTCATTCTGGCTTTCCAGTATGAATAATTAGATCCATCAAAAGGTGGTGGCCTGGTAGTAGACAAACTATCGAAATTTAACATAATGAAGCTATAGATCTTTTAACTCAAGGAATTTAATAAAAAAAATAAGCAACTTAGCTTTGATACCATTGAAAAAGGAGAGCTTAACCAGTCTTAAAGGGGGGTGAATAGGACTATGCCAAATAAAAAATAAAATACAGAAATAATAAATAAATCAGAATCTCAATTGCACTAGTATTGAAATATTGATTCTAACCGGTTCGTAGGACAACCTTCCCCTAAACAAGTTTAGGCACGACAACCTTATTTCACGAAACTTGTAAGAATCGAAATCTCAAACCAAGCAAGAGTCAATAAAAGATAAACTTATTATAAGCATTCACCACTTTAAATTAAAACGATTATAACCATTCACCATATAAAAGGCATTCACCACAATACCAAGAATTACAGTGGTTCGGTGTGTCAACAAATGTTCTCAAACAGCCACACTTACTCTACTCCCAATAATCACTATCCACATGATATCGGTTTTCACTATGAATAGGTTTTCACAAGAACACTTTAAAACCTGATACAGTTGTGATTTTAAAGGGCTATCACAAAAAAAAAATACCCCTCACTGAGATTTTCTTACTATCTCAGGAAAACCAACAAATGAGATTTTTTAAATATCTCAATAAAATCAAAATATAAAAGAAAAATATACTTATCTTCACCTTTGAAGACGTATCTATCGATGTAGCTGTAGAACCACTTCTCTTGAATGTAGATCATTCAATGTTCAGTCATATAGACAAGGGTTCAAGGTTCCAGATTGATTTTAAATAAATTCAAACCAAAGGCTACTTGTTTAAATTCCTTCAAGATCTCAAAAGAAGAGTTTTTACTCTCTTTATAAAATAAGATTGATAGCATAAGAGATCAAGGAATTAAACAAAAAGATAAAAAAATATTTAATAAATACCATGCCATAACTTGAGCATAACAAGGACTTCTTTCTCTCTCTCTCTCTCTTGAAGAAGGATTTGATAGACTTAAATAATATTTTCGGATTGAGAGAAGGCCTCAATTTATAGGTAAAGAAGTTGTTGCTTCGACTCTTCTAAGACAGTCTTCAACTAGTCTAAGAACCAGATTCCGTTCTAATAGATTTTCAAATTTGAGCGCAATAAGATAAAACAGATTTTTGACTAGTCGAGGGCCTTGCTTGACTGGTCGAGCTAGGTCTTCGGCTGGTCGAGGGTGCAGGAAATCTGAACTAATTCAGTTTTTGGACTTCGAGTCAAGAAGCCCTCGGCTGGTTGAAGGCCAACTTCGACTGGTCGAAGGTGTAACATAAATTTTATTTTACTTCGATTGGAACTAGGACTAGTCAAAATTTTCTTAGACTAGTTGAGCCATAACTTAGAGTAGTCGAACCTTAGCCAACTATAAGCATAAAAACTCACTTAAATTATATTTTGAAAGTACCTAATCCTAAGGTCTTTCTAAGGTTTATTATACCTGAAATGACTAAACTTTTGAAGTAGATTGAATGCTTGAACTTCATGGAACTTGTTTTTCTACTTGACTTAAACTTTAGTAGAGTCTTGAACTTTCCATCTTGATCTTCTACTTGATTTAAACTTTAGTAGAGTCTTGAACTTTCCATCTTGATCTTCTACTTGATTTGAACTTTAGTAAAGTCTTGAACTTTCCATCTTGATCTTCTACTTGATTTGAACTTTAGTAGAGTCTTGAACTTTCCATCTTGATCCACATTAGAAGGCCACTTCATAAGCTATTTTGTCTAAATAAAATTTGACAAACAAGGTGTGCTTTATTCACTATAGCACTAACAACCAACAACCGGGCATGTCAAGGAGCTAATTACCTGTCCATTTTCCTCCCCCTAATAGGAGTCAACCAGTGCCTTAACAGGAACACTCTAGTCAATCTCAGTCCAGTTGATTCCAACAACCTCCACCTAATGTGAGAGCCTTTCAATTCCATTTTGAACAACCACATCATTTTTAGTCAACCACAACATTTGCATTCCAGTCAAGCTCAGCCTTTATTTTCTATTCATGTACATCCTGATAGTCAATCTTGCCCCACAGTGGGGATTCCTATCTAATTCACTCATCCAATAGTTCCCTTTTAGTAAAATCTCCTTGTTAGGGATCATAGGTATGTTGAGGAAATCAACCACTGCAACGAAGAAGTAAGTTGAGTTCTGCAAGAGGCGTGACCACTTCCTTAGCAACTAACTCAATCGATCGGCTCCGAGAGCATTTCGTGGACCAACTCAGGGTTACAAGAAATGAGCTCTAGAAGCAACATGAGGTGGAACTTCCACTAAGTTCAAGGACCAAGGTACTAACAAATTTTGAAGTACTCAAGTTTCAAAGGTATGATGGCATGAGATGTACCACCGCCCACTTGAAAGCTTTCTACGATGAGCTTAATGACATGACAAGGGATGACAAAGCCTTGATCCGGCTGTTTCAAAAGTCCTTGAGAGGTGATGCACTCAAATGGTACATATCACTCGATTATAACAGGATTAGGACTCGGGAAGACCTATCCCAAGCATTCATAGATCGCTTTGTGTATAATCTGAATTCAACACCTCCAATAGAAGATTTGGTCGGCCTTAGGCAAAGAAATGACGATTCATTATCCACATACATCGAACAATGGAGAACCATGGCCACAAGAATGAAAGTTTCTGTAAGACCCATACCCCAACTAATCGACCGTTTACTTTTAGAGATTCCTTGATAGATTCTCTAGGTGGGCCCCACGCCACATATACATAGCACATCATGCCCTGATTAGCACATCATGCCTTGATTAGCACACATATAGGCATCCTTAGAGGTGGGCATCGAGTCAAGTCAGACCGGATTGGGTCCAACTCGACTCAATCCAATTTTTTCAAGAACCTGACCCGAACTCAATCCGATTCGGGACCAAGTCCAGCAGGACTAACTCGATCCAATTCAAATCCTTGCTAGCATGATCCGAACCGAGTTCGACTCGGTCAGGGAAACCAAGTTAGATCGAGTTGAGTCTATCCAGTCGATTCAGACTAGGCTAAGTCAAGCTGAGTTAGAGACTCTCGTGCTAGGAAGGAAATGAGAGGGAAATCGGGAGAGAGAGGGAGAGAAAGGAGGAGAGGAGAGAAATCGGGAGAGAAAGAAGGAGAGAAAGGAGGAGAGAAAGAAGGACCTCGTGCAGCGCTGCTTGGGTAGGGATGGGTTAGGGTTTACCATTCGGGTAAAAGAGGGGTAAAAGTAATAGTTTTTTTAAAAATATTTACTACTGACCCGAACTTGACTCGATGTGTGTTCGAATCTAAGTGGGTCTACTCAATCCGACCCGATCTTGGCTTTTGAATGAGTCAAATCCGTCGGTTCGGGTCAGATCCTGCTCAACTCTAGGCATCCTTTACATTGAGTATTGTAACAGGGTGTGTTGTGCGGCGTTTGAATCGCAACACTTGCATGGTCACTAGGGTACAAATATCAAGTCATTGTGGTACTAAAATAAGGTCATTATCAAAGCTCATCAATCTGATCTTCCTTAAACTATCCCTCAACTGCACCCATACCCTCCACACCTACCCATTAACCAAAAGATCTAAATTGACCTTACTTTACCCCACCTATAACTTATGTTTCCCAATATACCACTACTACCCATCTCCTCACACCACTCTATTCAACACACCCCATGCCCATTCTCCCCCAAAGTCTAAGCAATCCATGCCTAGGCCATCCCACTCTCATGATAAGCCAGTCCTCTCCTTCTCCCTATCCCCATTCTACCCCTCTATCTTTTCCAAATTCCCTCTTTATCTTTAAAATTCTACCACAAAGCCCCAAATCCATTCTCATTTCCACCACATTTCTTAGCAAGAGAGAGTGAGAAGAAAAGAGATTAAAGAGATTAGGGAGAGATTGAGAGAGAGAGAGAGAGAGAGAGAGAGAGAGAGAAGAAAATTAAGCAAGAGGGAGAGATTAGAGAGATGGTTTGAGAGAAAAGAGAGAGCTTAATTGAGAGAGAACTAGGGAGAGATCAAGAGGTAAAGAGGAAAAGAGAGATTAGAAGAGACTAGGAGTGGAGAGAAGCTTGGTGGACCATACGATCGTCGATCCAACCCAATCCGACCGTTCATTCGACACAGAAGGGAGGATGAAAATCTCCATTTTCCTTGTGTGTTTCATTTTTGGTAAGGTCACAAGGGTGAGACCCACCTTGATGTATATAAAGATGAGTATGGAGGGGCCCATAGTTGTGGGGGCCCACCTAATTGCCAGAATATTTCGTTCTTCCACTTCTTTTCTTTTCTCCTTCTTTTCTTAAGATTATGGTGTTGTGAGGCCCACAAGTGGGCCATGCTGTTGGAGAGCATGCCCCACATGCTATCATAGCATGGACCACCTTTTGTAGCCCACCGTGATGTTTATTTTTCATTTAACCACTAACCTATTGATTAGAGCACACAGATTTGGATGGTAGAAGAACACAAAGATCAGGTTAATCAAAAGCTCCTTAGCCGCATCAGGACATGGCCAATCTAATGGATGGAGTAGATTTTTTAGGTGGCCCCCACACCCCTTAAATCAATAGGGATAGTTTAGTTATTGAGCACAAAAATGAAGCCGATCCACCTATCAGGTGAGCCACACCGCGAGAAACGATGGACTGGAAAGCCCCCACATCAATGATGCTATGTGCATGGGGCAGGGGAAGTGGGTTCCCACTAGTGGGACCCACCTTGATGTATTTATTTGATCACACTGCCCACCTATTTGGCCAGCTCATCTTAGGCGTTGAGCCCAAAAATGAAATCGATCCAAACCTCAGGTGGACCGCACCACAAGGAGTGGTGGGGTTGGGAAACCACCCCCACCATCATCACCATGTAGATGTGGGAGTGGTTGGGGCACTCACAGGACCAACCTTGATGTATTTGTTAGATCAATGTTGTCCATCTATTTCTTCGGATCATTTTCGGCAATGCGCTGAAAAAATGAGGAATATCCGAATCTCGAGTGGGCCACACCACATGAATTAAGGCCTACTGTTGAAACCTTCAAAGGCCCACTATGATGTCCTTGTTCGTCTAAACCAGCCCAAGTCAGGGCTCGTTAGATGTAACACCTCATACTTTTCCATACTTGGGTGTTACAAGATGGAAACCAACACTGGATGCGATCTAAGTCCTTAGGACCAATCACCCACATTTTAGCCTAAATCTAACCGCTAGGATTAATCTGCATCTATAGATCTAGTCCATAACACTCGATTTTCCAATCCAGCACCAAATCATTAAATCAATAGTTAGATTCCAAATTGGCAATTATTAGAGGCCTGAGAACCCACGTGAGTTAGATATGGAATGATCTGACCGATGGATTGCCTGTAACCGATAATAGACACCATCTATCATCCTAAAAAGGGGAAATCAAATCGTTCATCTTTCATGTCAGGAATCGAATCATCAGATCCACTATTCATTAGGCCACAACTTACATTTACGTGATCCAACACTATGTCACCTTAATTCAGATCATTTAGAAGCAAAGTAACAGTATTTAAACACCTAAATCAATTACTAAAACCTCTAACATCATTATGAACTAATTGAAAACTAATCAGATCGTTAAATTGTTAGGAATTGATGTAAAACTAAAAATTCACTTAGTGTGGCCCACCAAATCACCTAATTTGCTCAACTCTTCAACTCGTGCCCTAACAAGACCAAATAAAACTGATGAATGGAGTGGATCTTATTCATGTACATCAATGTGGACCCTACTTAGGTGCGTGTACACAAAGTGTGCATGGACTTGCAGCGCACCGAACCTGCCAACACAGTCAAACCATGTTGACCCAAGAAAAATCGAAAGAGGAAAGTTTCCTCCTTTTCCGGCAAGTGTCTCTTTTGAACAAACAACGTTAGTTTGCTTGAGCTAGGGCTCACCATCACAAAGCGAATGGGTGATTTGAACGGTCCATCTTGAAGGGCACAAAAATCCCACCAACACCATGGTGGTTCAGCATATGGATACTCATACACATGAGCACAATTTCCAACACCAGTTTTGCTAACAAGGAAATTTCAAAAATGAAAATCATTTTTTTCTCTATTAGACTAACAATCTGTTCTAGTGCTCCTTCTTAATCCCTATCCTTCATCTAAGTGAATCTCAGTCCTCTGTTCTGACCCCATTTTAGGGTTTTCACAAGCCAAGAGAAGCGAGGAAAGAATATTCATGTTGGTGGTTGTTTCTGACTTAAAATAAATCTGAACCATATGAAGTCTTTCAGATCATCTTGATCGTTGACATTAGAGCAACTCAAAGCCTCTCACATTGAAAAGGAAAGACCGCACTTGAGATTCTGCTACGGCGCAAGTCATCTTGTTTTCAAGGGAAAAACTCATGAACCAGAGGAATTTTCATCATGGTTGTCCAAAATAGGGACCCAACATGCTTCTTTAATCAAATCCAAACCATCCACATACGTCCAATTGAAAGAAAACCTATCCAAAGATGATCAACCATTAACGGCTAGATCATCTTCTCCGTTAAGCTGAGGATACCCATCACCGGGTAATGGGTCCCATTCATTGATCTGATCGGACTATTTGATGGGCCAGGGTCCCAAAAGTTCACTCATAACGTTTGATTAAATCCATGCAAGCTAATTGGATCAATCCAACTTGAATCAATAAAATGCAACCGTATTGTAGTTGGATTCAAATAAACTCCCCGTAACAAATCCAAGAATTAGTTGGCATTAATGTAAGACCCGTATCCTATCCCGTACCATTTTGTATGCATCCACGATCCTCCCGGTCGACTTCTGGAGACCCACGATCTGTTATCGACATTTGCACGAAATCTTGAGATGTGTCCCATATTTCAGAGTCGGCTCGACCCGAGACTTGTACCAGTGCGACTACACCGTTATCATGGTTCTGATGCCGTGTCTTGCACACCGATGCGATACCCGGGCTAGGAGATGTGGGTCCATGTTCAGTTCGAGGAAAACACCGCGCGTTACAATTCTGAGAGAATCTCTACGAAATATCACATCAATCAATCAAATCAAGTCAAGTACAAGCAATCATCCTCAATTACAACCACCCCTCTCCAAAGTTAACTTTCCCTTACATCAAGTACACCCATCCCTCTCCCATCACTTCTCTCTCATTCCCCCCCTCTCTCTCATTCTCCATGCAAGAATCGTCCAAGCCTCCATGAGAGGCCTTTTGTGGCCCACTTCCTAACTCCCATCTCCACCATCCATGATCTATCTCGACCGTTGAATCTCAACCATTAGAGCTTTAAAAGGCGTTCGTGGAAGAAGAAATCCAAGAAGATCAAAGGTGGGTGCTTCTTTCTCTCTCTCCCCCCTCTCTCTTTCAATATTATGGTGTGAGGATGTGGCTGTGTGGTCCACCCAAATGAACCCCATCTTAATGAATGTCCTATCCAAACCATCCCAGCCATGTGGGCCCTACCCTCTGGATGGATGATGGGAAAACATATATATAAGATTGATTCAAATCAAGTGGACCACGTCCACATGGGACCCACCATCCATGTTCTCCACACGTGGGACCCATCTTGATGATATATATAACCACGCAGTTCGTCCACCGTCTAGGGACGCTGGACGTTGTTTTACTGTGAAGGCAGTGGGTGTGCTATCAGTTTATATATATATATATATATATATATATATATATATATATATATATATATATATATATATATATATATATATATATATATATATATATATATATATAATATGTAAGGTTTGGGATGGGCTGCTCTTACAAGCCCCACCTTGATATATGTTTTTAATCTATGCCGTCCATCCCATTTCTAAGCCCATTTTAGGCGTTGAGCCAAAATTTGGGACCAATCCGATTCTCGGGCGGGCCATACCATAGGAAATAGTGGTATTACCATTAAAACCCACCTTAATTCTTCTATTCGCCGAGAACACATTACATATTGGTCTCATTAGGTCGATCATGGGCCGTAGAATTCAATGGCCGGGTTAGATCTTTCAGATGTGGGCCCGATATATGAAAAACCATAGGAAAAAAAAAGCAGCCTCTGCTGCTGCTGCTGAGGACGCAACAACGTCCTGCACTGGAGGGCGGACGGACGGATGGGCAGGACCCACGGTCCACCATGATGAGTTTTTTGTATATCCACGCTATCCATTTTGTAGGGCCTCAGGGCAGTAGGCTGCCCTCCAAAAATCAGCTTGATTTGGGACCTAGGTGGCCCACATCATATGAAACAGTGTTGAATTAAACATCTACCATTGAGACTCTTTGAGCGTCCAGAAGCTTTGGATCAACATGAAATTTGTTTCCGTCTTCATTTGGGTCTACATGACCTTATCAATGGGTTGGATGGCGTATAAATATTATGGTGGGCCCCACATGGTACCCATAGTGATGTACGTGTTTTATTCATACCGTCCAGGTGGACAGTGGAGCCCACATAGATGTATGTGTTTTATTAATGCGTCCAGTTGCTGCTGGACAGCTAGTGAACCCCACCAATGACGTATGTGTTTATTCGCACCACCATCCACACCTGGACAGTGGGACCACCCCACGTGTGAGGCTGATGTGTGTGTGTGCGTGTGTGTGTGTGTGTGTGTGTGTGTGTGTGTGTGTGTGTGTGTGTGTGTGTTATATTATTGTATATATAATATATAGATTTTATATTATATCATATAATATATACATAATGGTGGGCCTTCATGGGACCCACCATAATGCATGTGTTGCATTCAGGCTGTCCATCCATTTTGAAAGCTCATTTCATGGCATGAGCTAAAGAATGAGTCATATCCACAGCTCATGTGGACCCCACCCTTGATGCATGTGTTGCATCCAAACTGTCCAACCATTTGGCAAGCTTGTCTTAACAGGCTTGAGACTAAAAATAAGTCAGATCTAGAGTTCAAGTGGACCCCACCATTTAAGGTAGTGGACAATGACATCAACCGTTCAAAATTTCTAAGGGCCATGTGAGTTCCTATTAAGTTGATATTTGTTCCACTTCATCTATCATTACATTAATTTATGAACATGTTGGATGGGAAACATATGTTATGGTGGGCCTTAGGAACTTAAATGGTGAATATCATTATCACCACTTTTATTCAGGTGTGGCCCATTTGAAATGCATAGGGCCCATTGGTGGCCCATTTGATGTACGTATGACCCATGTTATGGGGCCCACTTTGATGTGTTTTGTGGCCATCTGTGAGGCCCATCTGACGTATTTTGTGGCCCATTTGTCGGGTCCACTTTGATGTACTTTGTGGCCCATCGTCAGGCCCACTTTGATATATTTTGTGGTCCATTCGAGGTGCCCACCTTGATGCATGCATTCTATATTCACATTGTCCAGCAGCTACTGGGCGGTGGGGCCCTCCTTATTATATGATATTATATGTGTTGAATAAGCATATCGTCCATATGCAGTGTGAGCCAGCATGATGTATTTATCCACATCGCCCAATCTCTGGCCGTGGGATGTGGAACCCGTGTGACATATGTATTTCATTCCATGCAGTCCATCTGTGTGAGGCCCACCTTGATGCATCCGTTGTACTCATGGATCCCACGTAATATATATGTTTTCATATCCATACTGTCCAACTATTTGGATGGGATGCACCATGATGTATTTTTATCCATGTCATCCAGGGCAGGCACCCCATTATGATATATATCAGGGCCCATTGAGATGTATTCAAAACCTATGGGTTAAGGCCCATTGTAATGTATTTAGAACTCGTGAGCAGAGCCCACCTCATATGTTCCATCCTAACCGTCTAGGTTATATAAGGCCAGCCTCGATGTATGTTTTATTCATGCCGTCCGTGGGATGTGTGACCCACTAGATGTATGCATTCTATACCCACACTAACTATCTGGTGGGGCCTATCTGCTGCATGTGCAAGGCCTACCTATTGTGCATTTATGCGGCCCATTGATGCAACCCACTTGATGTGTATGAGCCCCATTAGTGTGGCCCATTGATGCAAGGCCCGTTATGATATGTTAGAGGCCCATGGTTGAGGCCCATTAGGATGTGTTTATGGCCCATTTGGTAAGGCCCACTGAGATGTATTTTCGGCCCATGGGTCGAGGCCTATTGTGACGTATTTCCAGTCCATATGTTATGGCCCATTGTGATATGCTTCCAGCCTAGTTATCGAGGCCCAACTTGATGTGTATAAGACCCATTAGTGTGGCTCATTGATGCGGTCCACTTGTTGGATATGAGGCCCATTGGTGCGACCCAATGATGCGACCCACCGTGATGTGTATATTAGGCCAATGGTGCGGCCCAATGTATTGACCCACTGTAATGTGTAGGCCCACTTGCTGCATGTGTAAGGCCCACCTGTGATGACTATTTGAGGCCACTTGTTGGATAAATTGGGCCCACCTTATGTTTGACTCTATGTGGACCACTGCTTGGAGTAGTGTTGGTTGAATGTCAACATTTTTGGGTAATGATGGTTAAACGCCTGCATGGTGACCTTCCCTTAGGACTATTTAGGCCCATTCTCATCGATACCGATTGTATAAGCTGATTTGTCGAGGCCGATTCTGATTGCCGAGGCTGAGTATCGAGGCCGGTTTCGAGTGTCGAATCCGATTGTTAAGGCTGATTTCGATTGCTAAGGCCTAATGTTGAGACCTATATGATGTATATGCGACCTGTAGTTGAAGTCCATTGAGATGTGTATTCGACTTGTGTAATGTATGTGCAGCCTGTGTTTAAGACCTAATGTGATGAATAGGAGGTCTATGTGATGGGGCTCATTGTGATGTACTTGAGGTCCATGAGCAAGGCCCATTGTGATGTATTCGTGGCCTATGGGCAAGGCCCATTGTGATATGTAATAGGCCCATGAGGCATGACCCGTTTGATGTATTCGAGGCCCATGAGCAGGGCCCACCTGCTGTGTATATGTGGCCTTGAGCAAGGCCCATTGTGTTGTATATTAGGTCCTTGTGTGAGGTCATAGGTCCGTTATATGTTTGGCTATATGTAGGCCATTCCTTGGGAGCAATGTTGGTTAAATGCCCACATTGTCAAGGCCACTTGTTGATACCGATTATGAGTATGTGACAGCATAACATTATGATACATGCCCATACGCATCATCTGCATGTTTGTTATGAGATGTGATTGACCATTGCATATGTCATTGGGCAGGCTGCTATGAGACTCCCTGATAGGCGGAGATTGTCTCACATGAGCGCACGATATGCGTATGATTGATGCATGACTGAATTGTATGACTCATGCATCTTGCATTATATGTTGTGAGTACTGTATGCCCTAACAACACCAGGGTCGTAGCCTCCACAGGCATATCGTGGATGGCCAGATGGGACACCAAAAATGTTTGGTTCTAGCATACGAGCGCCATAGATGTCTCTTGGTGAAAATTCCTGAACCTCCATGGCCAGGAGAAGCCCCAACGTCGAGACCGAGTGGATACATGAGCGCACAAGTGCCGAATACCGGGAGGCCACATCTCTCACTGTGTCGTGGTCTGTTATGAGGGGGTGTAGCTTTACTCGCCGGAGGGTAGGGGGCAATACTAGGCTGAGTCTGACTAGCTCATGAATGGGTCCGTTATCGACATGCCGGATAGGTATTGACATTCTATTGGCCAGGTAAATAGTGAGGTTTCTTACGTTCACTTGGACTGTGTGGCTAGGAGAACGACAATGCCATTTGGAGTGTACTAAACCCCGGTGATGATCCCAGAGATGAACTGTACTGATATGTTGACTTATAGAGCAGGAGTTGCATACGTATTCATGCATTCACTATCCACTTGGGCTGGTGGTGCGTAACTATTTGTTACGTGTACCTTCGCGATGACTAGGATTTCGGTTGGGGCGCACGACTAACCTGAGATCATGAGTTTACCACATCAAATCTGACTATCCAAATTTAGGTATGGGACTGGTTTGGATAGAAGCCCCTTGTGATGGACCCCATAGCCTGCGATACTATATACTACCATCCCGACTTCACACTCTAGCATGGTCAGTCCATTCACACTGCATGTTGCATTACATCCACGACATATGGTACGGCTGATGCTATTATGTTACTCATTAGGAATGTATATTGTATTGTATCCTCTGCATCTGATATTTGGCTCTCTATGACTTCTCATTTGCATAGTTGATTTATACTGCGTATTCTAATATTGTATGACTCACGGACTTTTCAGTATTTTCGCCTACTCTGTTATCGTGTGATTATGATTTTGTCAGTACTTATGTTTACTCTGACAATTTATTATCTTCTCAGTATTTCTGCTTATTCTAACATTGTACAATTTATGGATTACTAGTATTTTCAGTATTGTAAGATTATTACATTGTATTGAATTCTTAGCACTTACCTTGTGCACGCACTTACACCACCCTCTAAGCTTTCTATAAGCTTATGCACGATAGATGCGTGCAGGTGATGTTAGGTTGCAGCAGTGTTGAGCTTGGAGCATTCAGTGGTCTTCTGGAGCTTGATTTTCTATTTATGTATTTTCCTTTCAGTAGTGTACTCAAATGGTTATATTAGTGGATATGTGATGATGATGTTGCCTTTGTGAATTGGGTAATCTTGTGGTTATGCTTATTATGAGTTAAATGTACATTTTTTTTAAAAAAAACCTCCTTATAAGATCCCAGGATCGGAATCTGGCATATGAATGCTAGGAGCCGAGAATGGAGTACTACGGAGGCTATCGGCACCGGATTCAACGATCGGGATTCCTGTGAATCCGATTTTCGGGTTTGGGGCGTGACAATTAGAATCCTCTAGAAGATGATTAGTGTAGTCTATTTTAGAAAACTTTTTGAGGCATTCTTTTACCAAAATAGAAAGTTAGAGAGGGAGAAAGAAAGGAACGCTGTTTCTGGTGTCAAATTGAATTGAGTCGACTCGGTTCGAGTCGCTACGAGATTGGGCCGAGTCCAGAGTAGCACCTGGTAGTAGTTAGACATGTTACAATAGAGAGAAAAAGAAAGAGAATGGAAGTAGAGAGAGGAGCAGTAGAGAAGGAAAGTAGAAGGACAAGGATTGAAGGCCAGAGTTCGGACCAGCTTGACGGTTGCTGTCTAGTCGAGCTGCCTTGACTCACTAAAGGTTTTTTTTTTTTTTTTTGCGAGTTAGGTTGAGTTTTGTTGAGTTGAGCAAACTTGCTAGACGTTGGGTTTTGAAAGAAAAACAAGAAGAGGAAGAAATAGAGAGAGTTGGAGCTGCTATGTGTCCGTGTCACATTGAGTCGACTCGATCGAGTCACTAGGTTGAGTCAGGCCGAGTTCTATTGAGTCCATTGTTGGACGTCTTCTAGCAAAAAGAGAGGAGAAGGAATAGGAAGAAAGAAAAAGAATAAGAACGAGAGAGGGAGAAACGAAGCAGGAAAAAAAGAAGATTGAGGAGGAGAGAGGTCTATCATTCTCGCCAATCTGCTAAGCTGACTTGGCGAGTTTCACTAGGTCCTACTTTACTTTAACTATGCTAGATCTATTGTGGAGGAGATCCTATTCATCCATTCGTGGGGTGTGTGGCGATTCATTTATTGCTTCAACAGAGGTAAAATTCTTATATGTTGTCCTAGCTTGGAAACTAAACAAGTTAGGTTCACTTTCAACTGAGTCATTGATGAGTTTGTAACTCATGTTAACCTATTGTATTCTCCAAGTAACTAAATGCTAGCTCAATTGAAGGTTGGATTCAATTCATTTTTGAGATCTAGGTTGATTCAACCACTCAGCTTGATCTACAAATTCTTGATTGTAAGGTTTTCCTAAACCGAGTTGCACCTAATTCATAACTGAGTAATCATTGTGTGTGAAAAGGCCGAGATAGAGTCCTAGAGAGGGGGGGTGAATAGAACTATGCCAAATTAAAATGATAATAGCGGAATTTAATCAATTAAAGGAAAGATAGTACTATAAATAATTCACAATACAGAAATGTAAAGCAACCTCTAAATTCTAGTATTGAGAGGTTGATACAAATGTTGTTCTAAGTACAACCTTACACCATAAAAACTAAGGGTTTATGGCAGGACAACCTTACTAGAACGATTTGTGTATAAAAAACTCAAATTGAAGAGGAATAAAAAGGAAATCTAAGTTATTACAACATTCCCCACAATACCGAAATGTAAAGATTACAACATTCACATCCACAAATACATCCCACAATCTTGAATGATAAAAGATATAGAAAATAAACCACACATTCATAAAACACAAAGAATTATAGTGGTTCGCCTGTGTGTACACCAACTATTAAATAATAGCCACACAACTGCTCAACTCCTAATATCCTCACACAGTGGATATTAGCGTTCACTATGAAAATAGGTTTTTCTAGGTTCACCTAAAACCTTTACAATTGTGTCTTTTAAGTGGGCTTACACAATTCAAAAACCCCACACTCTGAGTTTTCTGGATTTCCTCAGATAACCAAAAGAATGAGATTTTTCTGGCTCAATCTCAAAAGAAATCAAAACAAAAGAAATTAGAATAATGTAAAATACCTGGATATTCTCCTTTTGTTGCAGCCTAGAAGAACCAAGTCAGAGTAGAAGTTCGAATATAGAAGTTCAATGTCCACACTCACTTATGAAATGATTCTAAGTTCTAAATTGATTTTAAATTAAATCAAGTTAGGCTAGCTCTATTTGATTTTGATCCTAAGAAGTAGGAATTCTTCAATCCCTCTTTCAAATCAGATTAGAATGCAAAATATAAAATCAAATCTAAAAAGCTAATAAAAGAGAATATTAAATATGCATAATATAGCTTAAGAAATTTATAAACTTATCTCTCAGAGTGATGTCATGATTATACTTGAATTGGATTACCAAACTCTGAAAATCGTGCTCTATTTATAAGTGCAGAAGTTGCACCTTCGACTAGTCCTGTAGACATTTCGACTGGTCGTAGGACCAACGGATTTTTGAAATTTTGAGCGCGATCGGATAAAGTCCTTCCACAACTAGTCGTAAGCCTTGCACGACCGGTCGTGTGACCTCCACGACTAGCCGTGACCTGTCCACGATTGGTTGTGTGAAACTAGAAACAGTTGTTGGAGTTTGAGTCGTAGCTGCAGGACTGGTCGCGAATATGTCGTGCACTGTTCACACGACTGGTTAAGCAGTCTCCAGGACTGGTCGTGGCTTAACAAAAAATTTTAAAAATTTGTAACAATCTTAGGACTAGTCTTGAAATTTCTTAAACAGGTCGAGGCAATGTTAGGACTAGTCGAAGAACAGTCCAAACATTTATAAAATGATTCAATTTGAATTATGTATTCAAAATGACTTACCCTAAGGTCAATCTAAAGTCTTTTATACTTTAACCATGATATATGAACATTGAACCTTCTTTTCTTCAGACGATAGATGATCTTTGAAGTTCATGAAGCTTAAAATCTCGACACATGATGAAGCTTGTACTTAAGATCTTTTGAAGCTTAAATTTTTAATACATGTGTTGTACTTCACCTTGAGTCTTGAGTATAAACAATTCACTTGTCTTTCAATGTTGCTTTAAAACATTGACCTTTGAAGCTTAAAGGAGTGAACAATTTACTTGATCTTGCATTTCTTTGAAATAGATCTTTGTTCTTGACTTGAAGCATTGTTCTTGTACATGAGATGCATTGCCTTGAACATATATATCAATGTGCTACACAAGACACAAATTATGGTTTTGGCACTACAAAATTTGCCAATCAAAGGAGCAAGAAATTATAACACTCACAGTGTGGACTGCTAAGTTGCAGCTAATTTAGATTATTGGTATAGATTTAACCTAGAGACTCATTGTTCAATTGTTGGGTTAGCCGACTTAGTTGAATTCGAGTTATTGAGCTGTTTTGTACCAAATACTCCACTGAGTTTTTTTTTTTTTTTTGTTAGCTTGTTAGTACACCCACTGTCAATTCACACTTCACTGTTAGCCACCCCCACTAGGGATCGATACCAAGACCTCAGTGTTGAAACCAGGTATCTTTCACTCAGTCTACCACTTGAGCTATGGATCGATGACTCAGTATACTGAATTGTTGTTGTGTCAAGTCTAACTCGATTCAAATCTTTTCATGATTAGATTTTGTTCCAAAATTCCACTTGAATATTTAGGTTTGGGTTTTAACTCAAGCTTTAGCATAGAGTTGAGTTGAGTCTGTGAAAAGGTGAGACAACTCAATTTAGTTAAATAGAAATTCTAATTTTATTCAATTGTATCTTCAGTGGATTTTTAGTTTCAGGTTTTTAGGTGTTATTATTGTAGATCTTGTCATTCAAGTTGGCTAGATCATCTCGGGTTGAGCTTAGAATTACGGATAAGTCTTAGATGGGAGGGGATGGATATGACTACTTAAAATTTTACCAATTAAAAACTAATTACGTAATTAAATTACTTTACCAATTTAAACTAATAAGACAATTAACACTTAGGCTTTTAAGCCAAAGTGTATCATATTATGTAGACTACAAAAGATACAACAATAAGCAACTAGTATTGAGGTAAGATAGTGATCTTGTGTGTAAGATGTGCTAACTTTTCAACACATATCATACATCTAATATGCATTCATTTGATTTAGTGAGTTAATTAAGTCACAAGCATTAATAGAAATGTGTGCAAATAACAATCCTAAACATAAGCATGTATAGTGGTTTGACTACTTGCCTACTCCACTTCTAGCGGACACACTCACCTCGAGTGTACCGAAATTTCACAATTAGAGGTTTTAAATCAAGTTCACGTTTAACCTTTATAATAGTTTCTCCTAGGCTAACTACTAACTTATATATACAGTCCCGTGTCAGAGGAACATGATTTTATTCATGTCGATGGCTTTCGTGGAGACTTAGTTAATTTTCTATTGGCCAACCAACAATTACTAATTGTCCTAATCCAAGGCCCTACGTACACTCTCACCAAAGACTCTCATAGAGACTAACAAGTATGCATCTGTGTCCGGTGAATGCGGTCCTAATCTAAGGCCCTACATAAACTCTCATGAGAAGTTCCTTATGGAAACTAAGATGTATATACCCGTGTTTGATGAATTCGACCCTACACAAAAGCATAGGTCCTACACAAGAGCTTAGGTCATACATAAAAATGTATTCAAATTTGGGTCATAAACTCTACACTCAATCCTATATAAGTAAATAATATATAGACTTTAAATTGATAACCTTACTCATTGAATTGAGCTCCGTTGTTATGCCTTCATGAGATACTTCTTCAATGTTCTCCCATTCTTGAATCAGATTCTTAATTGCTCCCCCGATCATTGATACCGATGGTTTAGTTCCACGATCAAACATCTTACATGCAATTTACCTATGAAGTAACCAAGGCAATGGGAATTTGGTTTAATCTCTAACTACTAAAGATTACAGTTGGTTCTTAGTAGGGATTCACTTAAATGGATGTTCTAGAGGATTTAACCAAGGATATACTTATAGGTTTGTGTCTAATCTCTAGAACAAGGTGGATATCAAATTCATCTTCCTAATTGAGGTTGGAATCCTTATTAGAGTGGTAAAGCTCTGGAAGATGACTTGAATGTTATAGGTAATTTATAGGCTTAGGATAAGGAATATGAGTTATGAATTACTTAAGCTCTAATTGCACCAAACACCCATTCAAATGCCCAAATACTAAATGACCTTATAACCAACAAGTTACAATGGGTAGAAAAATGGACAAATAACAGCATCTTTGATCAATCTTTGATCGATCAAACTTGGTTGAGATATGCCAGAGAACTCGTTGGACAATTTTGGCCAATTTTGATCAATCAAGGATTGATCGAAGTCTACTAAAGCTTTACTATCTTAGGTTATTCGGTTTACAATAGCTCTAAACCTCTTTTAGACTATTTTTATCATATTCCAATTTCGCTCCTAAGATTGAGGGATGATCAAATAATGTTTTACCTATTAAGAATTATCATTTTGAAGTTATGGTTGTTTTGGGTCTAAGGTTAGGGTCACTAAGACACCTCTTGATTTACGTGTTCTTCACTCATTGATGTTTCAATTCCTCTTGTGTATTTAGTCTTCAGCTTCTAAGAGCTCAATTGACTTACTGACACACGAACCCATGTGATTGATAAATAAGTGCACTAACAACGACAACGATCACTCATGTGTAACAACAACGATCGTTCCTTCGGTATAACAATGATAACAAAATAGGGATCATTGTTGTTATAAAACATGGTTATAACTTCCTTGCTACTGGTCGGATCGAAGCAATCTTGAGCTCATTAGAAAAATAATTCGAAGAACTTTTAAATATAAATGAAATCATCTCATTTAGACACCATTTGACATTTAAAAAATGAGCCCAAAGTCCAGCTCTTGGGAAAAGACCAATCTAATCCTAATCTCTTGGAGAAAGAAGAAGAACTCATCTTCTAAAAGTGGTTTTTTTAATTTATTTTTTTGGCATATCTTTATATCAATTTCTTCCCAAGTAAAATTATCTAAACAATTTCTTTATAGAAAGAAGAATAAATACTTTAAATGTGATTTTTTAAATCTTTTTTCTTTCCTTCTATCCATTTATTGGTAAAAGATATATCTATGCAAAATCTTTTGAAGAAAGAAGATAAAACTCATCTTTTAAAAGTTTTTTTTTTTTTTTTTTTTATAATATTACTTTGTCTCATTTTATCCCGAACAAACTCATTTCAATATAACAGGTAAAATGAAGAAGGAAGCTTCCGCCGAAGATAGCAGTTATAAACCATGAAAGATACCCGAAGTGTAGTAGTAAACTAAAAGTAGATTTAACTATAGAGTAGTGATAAAAGAAGAATGTATGAAGATGAAGGTCAAGGGGCATTTTCATCCGGCAGAGATTAAAAAGTGTTATAAGTCTTCTTCTTCTTCTTCTTCTTCTTTTTTTTTTTTTTTTTTTTTTTTTTTTTTTTTTTTTTTTTAAGTACTTAAAAAGGGAGTCTATTCCGGGGGCCCCTTAGCAAACCTCTGATCTACTTGGGGAGAAAGCCATTTCTCTTATTCTTTTTACTCTTTTGACAATTCAAGCAATGGTCCATCCATCAGGTGGCCTGTAAATTATCAAGATTGATTGATGGACTAGCCAATCTCATGAGTTGTAGGGTTAATATCATTTCCTTTCTAGCATTAGTTCTTAAAGATAAGTTACGTGGCTGAAGAATCTAGACCACCCATCTGCTTTATCTTCATTTGAATGGACCATTCCCAAAACTCTGCCCAAATTGAAAGATCCTATCCACCAAGCTTGTGCATTTTCAATTGAATGTACACCGTTACTTTCACTTCTATTTTCAATTATCTACTTTTCTTCGGTTCGCCCATAATGTTATAAAGTTGTAGTGTCTAGACATCCCACCCAGGGCCAACAAGCTGATCAAACCTAGTCATCCAGTCAAACCAAGCTAGTCAAACCCAGTTAAGCACTTAAGCCATTCGAACCCAGCTAACTCAGCCAGTCAAACCTATCGAACCTAACTAAATCAACTTGGAACCCATGACCTCTAGACCCTCGACCTTTAGGAAACCCAGGAGGACCAAGGGATGTGCACCACCATTTCATGGCCTCTCTGTGAAGGCAAGGGAGCATGCCACATGGTGGGCGACTCCCACAGGGCAGCTATCCTGTCTTGGCAGAAGAGGGTGCAAAGCATGTAGAGTTGCCCCAAATCCAGCCATAAATGTGTGGAAATTGAAAATGATTCCAATGTCCCTCCTTTGATCCAAATAACGATTTTACCTCTTCATCCAACCATTGAGATCTTACCACATGACAATCTCAAATACATACTATTTAAGCATTTTTCAGCCTTGAACTTGACCACGTTAAAAGTAAGCGAGATGTCTAAGCTTTCCAGTAACTTGATCTGATATGGATCGTCATTGATTTTGGTGAACTCTACTTCTTTTCTTCTTTTCTTTTTTTTTTTTTCTTTTTTTCTTTTCTTTTTTTTTTTTTGTGCCTGTTTGCCGTTCATTTTTGTTAGCTTTTGTACATATGCTGGATGGGTTTGTATTGTTTTTTCTTGGGATTTTTTAGAATTTTGATCCAAACGCTCTAATTTGGCTTGTTTTGTCCTAGAACTGCCGTGTACACATAGGCTTTAACCAAGTTTGAAACCTGAATTCAATACATCCCTTGCAAAGTTCAGATTCATTAGCTTTTCTTCTGTCCTTATCGTTTTTGTCATGACGTAGGATGCCTTTTCATGATTCCATGCAGGAAAATAATGTAGTTCAAACGTTTGTCTGTAATATGATCTGACCATCTTGCTGTCGTGCCTCCTTTGGCTATGAGCCCAACACTCAAGCCAATTCGGAAGCGGATTGGGTAGTAACTCACTACGCTTAGCGTACTGAGTAAACTATTCGAGGTCCACCATGATTTATATAATTTATCCACTCCGTCCATCCATTTTAAAAGATAATTTTAGATCTTGAGCCAAGAAATGAGGAATATCCAATGTTCAAATGGACCACACCACAGGAAACAGTTGAATTGACGTCTACCGTTGAAAAATTCTTGAGGGCCACAAAAGTTTTGGATCAAGCTTATACGTTTTTGTTTCCTTCCATCCATGTCCTTATGATCTCATGAACAGGTTGGATGACAAATAAACATCACTGCGGGGCCTACAAAGGTTTCAACGGTGGAAATCATTATCCCCACTGTTTCCAGTGGTATGATCCACTTGATCTTTGGATATGCTTCAATTTTGGGATCAACCCCTTAAATTATATGAAAAAAATGGATGAACGGCGTGGGTAGGTTGGGCCCAACTGAATTTACTCAGTACGATAAGAGCGTACTGAGTAACTTAGTACGCAATCCGATTTCGGCCAATTCATGGCTCGGGTGGGCCACACAAGTAGGAATAGTTGAGAGGGGATGCTTACACTTGATTCTTGTAGAGGGCCCACCATGTTATGTATATTCCATCTAAGACATTGATATGAAACATCTACCCCAAGTGATGGTGCACCTCAAAAATCAGGCCACTCTGAAACTTAGGTAGCCCCGGCGTAAATCAATAGTGGCCATCTCCCTCCCAACTGTTCCTACTCGTGTAACCCGCCTAAGTCATGGATAGAGCTGAGCATTTCAGATCCGATTCGGAATCGGATCCGATTGGATTGGATTCAGACCGATCTGATCTGAACCGGATGGATTAGTAAGTAATATGTATTTACTATTTTACCCTTGCATATATATATATATATATATATATATATATAACTTTTTACCCTGCCTATTTTAACCCTACCCTACCCGCACCGGAAGAACGCTTGCCGCACCAAACCCTAAAACCCTAAAACCCTAAATCGTCCCTTCTCCACCCGAAGATCTCAATCCCGATCTCTACCTGGCCTGTTTTTACCCTAACCTACCCGCACCCGAAGAACGCTCGCCGTGCCAAACCCTAAATCCCCAAATTGTCCTGTCTTTACCCGAAGATTTTAATCCCGATCCCAATCTCTAGTCTCTACCCAAACTTCAAAGTCTTCAGACTCCACTCCACAGCCTGGCACACCACTCCCGATCCCGATTAGGTAGGACCCACTCGACCACTCCATTTTAAATTTTTTTCTTTTTTAAGAGCTCAATGGATGGACAGAATAGACTGTTGGCCCACTTATGATTTTTCCAGTGCTTTGGTAGACCGCACTGGCTCGCCGTGGGAGTGTACAGTCATGGCTCGTCGGCCAGACCAGCCACAGCCCGCTCCCCACTGCTCGTGTGGTCCACTAGACTGTCGGATGGGTCGTTTAGTATGACCCGTGTGACATGCTGCCAAATGAACGGCTAGGATCACTCAGCAGTCAGCCCGATTCGATTCTGGATGGGTTGTTTAGTATGGACTGATCCGACTCGATTTTTCTGATCGAGTCGGACTCGGATCAGATCAAGAATTGCACATTTTGGATCGGTCCAAGTTAGGTGACCTAGACTCAGTCCCAGATTGGATCGAGTTCGAGTCAGGCCATTAAGATTTCAGATCGGATCGAGTTGGACCCAATCCGATCCAACTCGGACCGATGCCCAGCTCTAGTCATGGATTAGCCCGATTTTAGTCCAAATGAAGCATGGCTTGCAAGATAGTTGCAATTAGATGTCGTCAACACATCACTTTGGGACCCACAAAACTCATTTACACTATAATTATAACACAAATATTTTGCACTAAGAAAATATCCCTTTTATATAAAAAATGGTATGGGAGAGAGCTTCCTATACAGTAAGAAAGAAATCCTAAGGCCCTGTTTGGTTGATGCTTAAAAATGAGTACATATCATTTTAGTTAACCCAAATTAAATATTAGCGTGTTTAGTTGCAACTAAGATCATGAAATTTCTTGATCATGATATGTCATCAAACACATCCCTGGGAATTTTACAAGGATTAAAAATAACCCATGACTTATATAAACTACGATCTCTAATACATAACTTCCTAACAAAACGTAGATGAAATCATTTTCGAGTGATAACCAAACTGGGTAAGGGGGATCCCATAAAGAGAGATGGAGGTGATGAATAGGTGTTTCAGACCTGGGCCATATTCCAGGTGGGATTGTAATTGAGCATGCCCAAACTGCATAGATGTACTGGCCACCTTTGAATTTATGGCATTGCTTCTTTTTTTTTTTTTTAATCCCAATGCTCATTTTCCTCATTGATTGTGATCCTTGGTGAATGCATTAGATTGATTCATGTGCTAGTGCATCGTTGTGGCCAGTCACACTTAATGATTGGGGTGGATCTTATGCATGTGTGGCAATTCACCTCTCCATCTTTAAACAGCTACTCACATGATCGCCGGATGAGTTAGTTAATGCATGCCTTTTCAGTCAGAAGACGACGCTTCCAGTGACAGTTATAACGTAGCGCTCTCACACAGAATCTCAAAATGTCAAATTGTCAGGATTCATGAGAAAAAGTTGCGGCGGAAGTTCCATGCCAGATACCAACCTAAGAGCACAACACAAGATACATAAGCACCATGAATCACCTCTTCAATTGTGGTATGACTTACCATGGTTTGAAAGATGGAAGTGAGCTATCACCTTAATTTTGGGCTAATTTGTATCGGGGGCAAATTAACACTAGGGCTGTCAACGGGCTGGATTTTGAACTGCTTTTGGGTGGGGCCGTCGGGTTGGCCCTATTCAAAATTTCAGTTTTAGCGACCCGAGCCCAGCCCATTGACAGCCCTAATTAAAATATTTGAAATGCTTCAGTGCTATCAGACCGCTATGAGTTATAGTGTTCCCATATGACATTGGACACTTAGACTAATTCATCAATCCAGACTATTCATTAGGTCCAACACACATTTCATTGGTTATGGAAGCCCTGCACCAATCTGACAAATATTAACCAGTTGATCATCGACTGTTAATGTGGACGGTCAAGATTGTTTACACAAAAATCAGTCCATTCAACAATATGGTCCGTCTATCTGTTAGGATCCATCATGAATTTCTTATGATTCTAAATAATTTTGTTAGGAAATAGTATATAGAAAATAATGCCAAATCAAGGATGGTCCCTACTCATGGCTTATTGGTAGATTCACAGGAGTTTCAACACAGAGGTTACGGGTTTGGGTCTGGGACGCGGATTAGGTACTGACAGGTTGAGTAGCTAGAGTCCTAATGAAGTGACGTCACCTAATTCTGTTGGTCCCACCATGATGTATGTTTTGTGTCCACACCGTCCATCCATTTGGAGAGATCATTTTAGGGCATTAGCCAAAGAATGAATCAGATCCAAAGCTCAAGTGGACCCCACCATAGAAAACAGCGGAGAGAGTGACGCCCACCATTAAAAACTTCTAATGGCCACAAAAGTTTTTGATCAAGCTGATATTAGCGTTTTCCATTCTGTGTTAACTTATGAACAGGTTGGATCTCAAATAAACATCAATGTGGACCTTAGGAAGGTTTCAACGGTGGACGTCACTCTCCCCATTATTTTCCATGGTGATGTCCACTCCAGATTCCGATCTGCCTCATTCTTTGGCTAATGTCCTAAAATGATCTCTAAAAATGGATGGACGGTAGAAATACAAAACATACATCATGGTGGGGCTCACATAACTTAGTGATGTCACTTCAGTAGCAAGGCTCGCTACTGAACTTGTTAGTAGCTAATCCGCGTACACGGGTTTGAGATCACCCATTGTGGTGTGTGTGTGGGTGTGTGTAAATAAAAAATAAAAAAAATCCCGAATCAAGGATGGATTAGATCAACTGATCATGCATATGATGGGCACGAACCCTTGCAATTTCAACCTGGTGTTGAACTAAAATACATGTTAATAGGAATTATGTATTAGATATCTTGATCTCTATTCAATAACACGTAACTCTCATTAACTAAAATGAGATCGGCCAACTGAAAAAATCCATATGAGTCAACTCAGTTAATTTCGGGCTGAGTTATCTAAAATTTTAAACCTTGAAATGGTTAGCTTTTCACGAGAGACAATGCAATGCACGGCCAATTATTTTAATCTCCACTTGATGCCTAGGCACCATTTAACCCCACTATTGAAAGATTCTAGTGACGCAGGCCACCACCGTAAACATGAGAAAGTCATTGTACATGCCAAAGGTAGAGATAAATTTACAACGACACAACATCTTTCGAATAACGTACACTGCATACAAAAAAGTCTACAATGTGATCATTGATGTCAGGAGCGATGAGAATTTCATGTTGAAAACAATGGTGGAAAAACTACAATTGAAAACATAAAGGCACCCATCTCCATGCACAATTGGATAGATCAAGGAGGTCAACAAAATAGAGGTAACCGAACGATGTCGTATATCCTTTCCTATTAGTAAATACTATAAGAATGAAGTAATGTGTGATGAGGTCGATCACCGTCTTCCTCAAGGATAAATACTCTGAATCTACAGTGCTTCTCTGGACTCCTCACAGAGACTTCTCAAATCCAGGAGGAAAAGGCAAGAAAATAGAAATATTATTCAAGAAAATTCACAAAATTGATTTATTGAAATAAACGAGTTCACAACCCTTTAAATAGGGATACCAAGCAATGAGAGAGAAATCAGAAGTAAACTATAATTAAAACTCCATAAAATTCGTAACTTACTATAACTAGTAAATTTACTTTTATAGTAAGTGTCCTATGTGGATTAACCACTTTATTCTCCTAATTATTGTAAGCATTTTTCATGTTGGACACAACTCCTAAAGCCAAATGGATGAAGAATTATAATCAAATTAAAACTTACTATAAATAGAAAAAACAAAACTAAACATGGAGTTCAGCCGTCAATATGATGGAATCTTGCAAATTCGGCGTTAGGGCTGTACACGAGTCAAGCTCGCTCGACTCGGCTCGACTCAGCTCAGATTGACTTGGTTTGAAAGGTCGACTCAAGGCGAGTCAAGCTTGTTTACTAAAGCTCGAGTTGAGTTCAAGCCAAGTTCGACCATGGTGTATTTCAACTCTCGACTCGAACTCGACTAGACTCGAAGCTCGAGCTCGACTCGGTTCAAGTAATATATTTTAATAATATATATTATATATATTATATTAATATTAAATATAATATATATAAGGTTTTTAAATTAAAAAAAGAAGTTAAAACTAAAAAGTTTTTACTAAAAAATCCTACCCGACCCTACCCGTCCTCATTCCCTCTTTTTCTTTCCCTTACCCTACCGAGGTAAACTCGACTCGACTCAAGATAAACTCGACTTGACTCGAACCACTAGCTCGACTCGAACTCGACTTGAAAGCTTTGGCAAACAAGCCAAGCTTCAATGTTGAGCTCGAGCTCGAACTCAAGCATAGCATGGACGAGTCAAGCCGAGCTTGGCCCACCTCGACTCGACTCGGCTCAATGTACAGCCCTATTCGGTGTAGGTAACCTAGTTGGTTGGCTAAAGTAGCTCATCCTACCCCAAAATCATATATGGTACGTCGAGTAACTCATTCCGGTTTGTGAGATATGCTTGTTTTAAGGTTCTAATGGTCTTGATGACTTCTACCTCTGATCGGGCCTTCTCTAATCCATCTTGGACATGAAATTGTCTGCAACCCGCTCTACATCACCTAGCCATAGAATGTTTGGCCATATTGGTCATATATACACTATTTCCTTTTGTTCTGTCTAAGATAGAGCTTCATCCTATGCCTTCTCAGTTTCTTGAAACCTTTCTCATTCCCACCGTTGTTGATGGACCAGGTTTGGGCCTGAAAAATCAGAATTGTGAATTGGGCTTGCCCGACGGCCCGACCAAAAACAGTTTAAAATTCAGGCTGAGACCTACCCCAGGCCCGGCCTATTGACAGCCCTACTCATTTCCTTTTGTGTTACATGGTCCAGTGGTTCTCAATGACTGCTAGTTGTTGCTCTTTGGCCTAGAAATTCTCATCATATATAACTAATGAATTTGGCACATGCAAGGCACATGGAGAGAGGAAGGGATAAAGGGAGGAAGAGATTGGATGGGTGTGGACTATAAGCAATGAGAGGTGGAGCATAAAGAGAGATGGCACTGATTGTAAGACTCTATGTGGGACACACATGATCATCGATTTACATCTGATTGTTAGATTATTCAGATTGAGCAATTTAGTGGGCCCCAATAGAGTTGTGATTATTGCAAATAAGTTTGGGGTGGGACGCTTGAACCATAATCTCTATATACAATTATTAAGCCGGATATAGAAACTTATGGTGTGGAGACCATAGAGGAGAGAAGTGTATTGGGTAAGCTTCTCTGGTTCTCTTTCCTATAAATACTTTAGGGGGTGTTTATTTTTCTATTTACTACCGTAAATGGCGGTTGTTGATGCAAAAAACTGGTTAGCCTTCTCTGGACCTTCGAATACCTGCACAAGGGGTGGACAAAGGAGACCCTGGCTAGGGCAAGGGACCCTCCGATGCTAAAGTCAGACTAAGGAATCTAGGTCTGGTCGAAAGGAGGGTTTCAGGTTAGTAATTGTGCATACTTTCACCATTAGATATGCTCTTATTTATAGTTACGAAAAGGCGATGACATAAAGAAAATCTCCATATTTAGTAGGGACGAACTGTAGGGGATTCGAATTTCGAATGCATGGGGGAATCTCCCGAGATCTTTGGCGAAGATCTCGGGATCCCGAGCGTATCGCGGATATCCTTCAAGATCTTTGGAAAAGATCTCGGGTGAATTTCTCTTAGATAAGATCTGGTTATTCGGAGTCAAAAGATATGTGTGGTCCTGGCCGACCTGACCTGGGGGTAGTATGCCAACTTAGATTCTCTGAAGAGCAATGGGCGAGGCCTATTTGGTCTCAGGCTTCCCGACCTGCCTTTAGTGGTGGTTGTGGAGTCGAGTCCGAGCTGGCTCCCTACTCGAGAGTAATGCCTTAAACCACTTCGGATGTCGGTCGAGTATGCTTAGCAAATGGGTTTCCGACCTGACCTTATATTTATAAGCCGATCTATTTTTCCCATAACAATAAGCTCCTCTACTTCCGAGTTCATGGAGCAAGCTTGGGAAGTAGGCCGAATCTAGGTCAGGTCGGATTATGTGATGCCTGGGGCATCAGAGTGGCTCTTTATTAATGCTAGATAAGACAGCACGCACGGAGATCGATGCATATTTGCAATCATGGTACGTCACGCTCGAGGCGTTACACGTTGCCTAAGGTCACATGCGCTAGTGGCACACCTGCTCGAATTCTACCCTACAGGGTGCCGACGCGTGGCACATTTTGGAGAGATAGGATGGTTGGTGAGTGGGGAGGCTCCACGTGTCTGAGTGCGGGCATCAAGGGGTCGTTTTGGGCTACATAGTAAATGCAGGCATTTAATGCTAGATGTCACATCGCCTATAAAAAGGAGAAAACCCTAATTATGTAAGGGTTACTTGTAATGTCACTTTGCTCATCTTCCCACCCTCCTGTACTTAAGCAATTTTCGGCGACCTTGCAATCTCCAGTTTTTGTACTTCCTTCTGGTGAGGCTTCATTTCAGTCCTCTTTCTCCTCTTTCTCCTCTTTCCTGTTTTGGTTTTCTTTTCTTACTGGATATCAGCTTCTAGTTGATGTCCGCAAAGGAGGGATGTCAAAATCATTGGCCCAGTGGGAGGAGTTGCCTTAGGGTAATGGTGGGCCAGATGTTCTTCACCCCAAGTCAAACCCACCGTCTCTGCTAATGATGACGAGCGACAGGGATTTTTGGGCATCCCATGAGTTTTGAGTAGCTAATGGGTCCTCGGTTGAGCGGCTAAAGGATGCAGAGGAAACTATCCTGGTGACGAAGGAGGCCAGTGGGTCCTCATCGGAGTCGGAGGAGAGGGGGCCAGTATGGTCCGTACTGACAAAGGCCAACATGGTGCGGATCAAGTCAGGGTATCACGTTCCAGACTCCATGATACTTCAAGCTCCATCACCAGGCAAGCTCCCAAACAATCCTCCCGAGGGCGAGGTGGTCATTTTTCATATCGCCCTTTAGTGCGATCTAAGGCTCCCCCTTCAAAGGATGGTGAGGCGAGTCCTCGCGTACCTTGGTTTAGCTCTCGGGCAACTGATCCCCAACACCTGGCGGGCATTGGTGGAGTTATTCATTCTCTGGTTCAAGCTTGACCAACTCAAGTTGACCGTGAATGAGTTTCTCCACCTATACCAGGTGAAATCCAACCCTTTGCAAGAGGGTTAGTATTACTTTGCCTATTAGTGGGGGACTAGCAATGCCTTAATCATGGATGTCCCGACCTCAAACAAAAACTAGAAGAACAAGTGCTTTTGGGTGTTGGGGGCATAGCAAGTTCCAGGGACTTCTAGGTTGTGGTCTTAGGTTCTGACCTCCTTCTCTGAACCAGGTCGGTATATCCAAACTTGAATCTTCCTTGGCATGTTTTTTTTTTAAAGTCCAATTGGTGTTCTCTGGCAGTCGCGCCCAAGTATCCTGTTGAGGTGGACTAGGAGGCTCTTGCTTGGATTGCCAAGACAAGGTCAGTGGACGCCGATCTGAGATCTTGGAGGCATCTTATCACACCCGAGTTACTGCTTAAATCAAGTCTTGATCTATTCCTGACAGGTATAACTTTTCTAGTAGATCATTCAGAGATTTCATACATTTCATGACATTTGTTAACTCTTTTTACCTCGCAAAAATGCCTAATCCGAGGGGCTCAAAGCGTAAGGCGCCTTCTTTGGCCGAAGTTGCCCAGAAAAAGAAGAAGCCAATCGCGAAGAAAAAGGGAACAGCTGGGGCTTCGTCTTCTGCAGGCCGAGAGGTTGCAAATGATGTGCCAACCATGATTCCCACTACCACTGTCTCTGAGGCAGCCGGGGTAGTCGCAAGGCCAGCTCTCGTTACTGAGGCCTAGGCTGCTAGGGCTTAGGGGGTTGTGGTGATTGAGGCTGAGATCCCCTCGCCCTGGTGGTCTACGCCAGAGGCCCCTCAAGTTGGCTCGTGCCACGATGGAAGGCTTTTTTCCCTGGGTAGAATGACATGTTCTAGATGCCGATTTCACCACGACAGTGGACCTACCGCTAGATGGCGTCATAGGTGAGCTGGTGAAGCTATTCTTTAAGGTAAGTCATCCTATCCGATATGATAAACTTCACTACCCATGTTTTTTTTTGTTATCCAATATGGGTTTTTTTTAATTTCAGTTCGCCCCTTCTCTACTTAGCATCAGCCGTGAAGTACTACACATTCGGGCTGAGTGCAAGGAGGCGGAAGCAACGCTGCTGCAAAAGGGTCTTGAGGCTGAGCATCTCCGCATCAAAGCTGAGTAGCTTCTCTCTCAGAATGCCACCTTAAAGGCTTAGGCGGAAGGATCGACGACTAAGTTGGATGCATCTAAGAAGCTTCTTGTTGATGCCTTGGAGAGAGGTGCTCGGTGGAAGTCTAACGTGAGGGAACTGAAACACTCCCATGATGTCAAAATGAAGGAGGCTCAAGCGGATGAAATGGAGGAATTCAAGGCTTCCAAGGAGTTTGCGGAGGATAAGGACGCCCTCTATGGCCTCGGGTATGAGAAATGCTTGGAGGATATAAAAGCGGCATATCCCGAGTTCGACCTCTCTGCTTTCGTGGTCAACCCTTCTGAAGACTCTAAGGTGCCTCCTGAGGACTTACCTTCCGAGCGGCCCCCTTCAGCGCTATGACCTCTTTCTTCTTATGTTGTCTTGCTTCTGCAATGTACCCCCTTTTTTCAATCCTTTTAATGAAAGAATTTTTTGTACTTCCCTTATCATATAAATGAAAGGATTTTTATTTTTTTTATTTTTTGTTGCAACCATTCTTTTGTGCAGATTTTCTAAGTAGATTGGTTGGTCTTATTGTCATCCGAGAGGTCGGCCTTTTTCGAGGTCGTTCCTATTTTTTTTGGTATGAGCCCTTTATTGTAGTTCGCTTAGGATTTTCGGTGTTAATTAGTTGGTGTCCCGACCTCTTCTCTAAGGGTCAAACGACCGGTGGAGACTGTTTCTCCCTTGTATTAAGGGAAGTCCTGGGGAAGCCATGTATGTCGAGTTATTGTAGACTATGAATAGAAAGCAAAACGTCCAGATTTTGTGACTTGTATTGCGAATTCGGAGAAAAACATGTAGGTCCCAACTTAGTTGGTTATCATAGGATTTAGCGAAATTGTAGATCTAGGTCTTAGCCTGCTCTGCTTTCATAGGTAGTAAACTTTTAAGTGCTCTTCATTCCACGGATGTGGCAAGGGTTGTTCCTCCATGTCTTCGAGCCAATACGTTCCCGGCCTGCTCGTGCTCGTCACCTTGTAGGGCCCTTCCCAATTCGGACCAAGGGTTCCTAAGCTAGGCTCCTTAGTGTTCTGAAAGGTTCTGCAGAGGACCAAGTCCCCTGCTCGGAATCTCCTCGTCTTGATCCTTGAATTATAGAACCTGGCGACATGTTGTTACATCATCATTGTAAGAAAGGGTTCGAGCATTAGGGAGTCTGATCTCAACCGGGACGACGACTTCCGTTCCAAAGACTAGGGAAAAAAGAGTTTCTCCTGTGGTCGTTCGAGCGGTGGTCTAGTATGCCCAGAGAACGTGGGGAAGCTCTTCTACCCAGGCTCCTATAGCCTTCTCGAGCTTGATTTGGAGGTGATTCTTGATGATTTTGTTGACCGCTTCGACTTGCTCGTTAACCTGGGATGTCGGAGTGATGAGTAGATGTTCCGAATTCTGAGGTTCCCCCACATACCTCAAAATCGATCCTTGTCGAACTGTTTGCCGTTATCAGAAAAGATTGTGTGGAAGACCCTATACCGACAAATGATGCTCTTCCAAACAAAATTAGTGATCTTCTGCTCGGTTATCGTGGCTAGGGGTTCTAAAGTAGTCGACCGCAATGACCGCAAACTTGGTTTGTCCCTTACCAGTTGGTAGAGAGTCAATGATGTCGGTCCCCCATTATGCAAAAGGCTACGGTCCAGTCATGAGGGTCAACTACTCAGGTGGTTGATGGTGTATGGTCTTAAATTGCTAACACTTGTCGCATTTCTGAGTGTATTGTCTGGCGTCTGTCTGGATGGTTGGCCAAAAATATCCTTGCCGGATGATTTTGTGGGCGAGAGCGTAGCTGTCAAAATGGTTGTCGAAAATGCCTTCATGAATTTCTCTGAACACGTACTCGGCCTCGTCAGGCCGGAGGCACCTGAGGTATGGGAGGGAAATTCCATTTTTGTACAAGGTGTCTCCTATCATGATGTAACAAGCATACCTGAAACGCAGCCTACGTGCCTGTAATCGGTCCTCGGGCAATTTTCCATCTTGAAAGTAGTTGACTATTGGATCCATCCCGCTCGGCTTTGAATCTATTGGGAGGACTCTGCACGGATCGGACTTGCTAATGCTTGGCTCGGCTAGGAACTTGATCGGGGTCGGCTTTAGGATGTCATCTTTGGCCGTCGTGGCTAGTTTAGCCAACATGTCCTCTTTGGAGCTTTCTGACCTGGGGATCAGGATGATATTGCATCTCGAGATTTCATTAATCAACTCTCGGGCTTTTAACAAACAAGCCTTCATTCTTTCTTCTTTGGCCCGATATTCATTGGGTGTTTGGTTAACGATGAGCTGGGAGTCGTTATTGACCTCCAGGTGTGGCACCCCCATGGATGCCACTAACTTGAGCACGACGATCAGTACTTTGTATTCCGTGACATTATTTGATGTTTGGAATCCAAATATTAAGGCATACTATGTGCAGGTTCGATCAGGAGCCTCAAGGACTATCCTGGTCCCACTGCCTTTAGAATTAGATGAGCCATCGATGTACAATATCCATGGTGGCAGATGTAGCTTGGTTGACTGATCTTCGGGCTGACCATTTTGGATATTGGGGCTGGTCTCCAGATTGTTTTCACACACAAGTTCAAAAATGAAGTCGGCCACTACTTGGCCTTGATAGCAGTACGGGGCTGGTATATGATCTCGAACTTGCTTAACTCGATTGCTCATTTCATAAGTCTTCTTAATACCTCAGGTTTCGAAAGTACTTGGCAAAGGGGTTGGTCGGTCAGCACTATGATGGTATGGGCTTGGAAGTAAGGTCGTAGGCGGTGGGATGAAGTGACTAAGGCCAGGGTAAATCTTTCGATGCTCGGGTACCTTGTCTTGGCTAGGATTAGGGCTTTGCTGACATAATATACTCGCAACTGCTTCCCTTTCTCTACTCTGATGAGGGCCAAACTAACTGTTGTTGTTAAAATGGCTAAGTATAGTAGGAGCGGCTCTCCTTGTTTGAGTTTTGAAAGTAGCAGTGGAGAACCCAAGTATTGTTTGAGCTATTGAAAAGTGAGCCCACATTCCATTGTCCCTTTTGTCTTTTGTTTCCCTTTTAGCTGCTTAAAAAAGAGGAGACATTTATCCGTGGCCCATGAGACGAAGTGGTTGAGAGTGGCTATTCTCCTTGTGAAGCATTGTATTTCTTTGATCGTCCTAGGCGAGCTCATATCTAACAAGGCTTAGATTTTATTAGAGTTCGCCTCTATCCCTCTTTAGCTGACCAGGAAGCCTAGGAACTTTTCCCAACTGACGTCAAAGGTGCATTTTTTCGGATTTAACTTTATCTAGTATTTTCGTAGAGTCACGAACATATCTTCGAGGTTGGCAATATAGTCTACCGACCTAACACTTTTGATGAGCATACTGTCGACATAGACTTCTATGGAGTGCCCGATCTGCTGGGCAAACATCTTATTGACGAGCCGCTAGTATGTGGCTCCTGCGTTCTTAAACCCGAAGGGCATGACCTTATAGCAATAAAGACATTTATCGGTGACAAAGGTCGTCTTCTCCTTATCGTGGGGGTGCATGGCGATTTGTTTGTAGCCCGAGTAAGCATTCATGAAATTCAAAAGCTCATGCTCAGCCGTGTTGTTGACCAGTTGATCAATTCATGGGAAGGAAAAGTTGTCCTTGAGGTAGGCTTTGTTCAGGTTGGTATCAACACAGACCCGCCACTTCCCATTAGACTTTTTTACCAAGACGATGTTGGCAACCTAGTCCAGATAATAGATTTCTTCAATGAAGCCCGCTTCAAGGAGCTTGTCGACCTCCTTTCCGATGATAGCGTATCGTTCTGCCTCAAACGCTCGTCATTTCTGCCTTACTGGTCGATGATCAAGATCTACATTCAGCTTGTGGACCATGACTTTTGGGTCGATGCTGGGCAGATTAGATCCTAGTTGACTCGAATTTGAGGTGAGTTAACTCTCATTTTTCTAAAAATTCCTAGGTTAGAATTCAATGTATATTAAATAGTAGGTTTATTGATTGAATAATCTTTTGTTGTAGGTAAATTCAACCGATTTTAGCTGAGTTCAGCCTAGTTTAACTTGGTTCAGCTGAGTTCATCCGAGTTCAGCTGAGTCCAGCCAAGACCAGCTGAGTTCAGCCAAGATCAGCCGAGTCGAGATCAGGTTAAGTCCTAGGTCGGATTGACTCGATTGATTGATGTATATTACTCTGTTTGGGATGGTCACTTTTATTGGTTTTAGTGTTGAGTTACTATAATGGGGGAGATTGAAAATTCTTAACCCTTTGGTCTAGATTCATCACACTTGGACCTCGAGTTCAGTCAACTTGAGGTTGGCTATCTCTGTACCCTCTTGTGTGAAAATTTAGTTAATTTCCTTACATTATCATCAATGGCTTATATATTAGTGAGCTCTCCTAGGTTTGTTCTTTATGCATTCAGCAATTCCAGGTTTGTGCTTTCTAATAGAAGGCGATCCAAACCTAAGTTTGTACTCTAATTCTTATTATGTAAAAGTGGATTTGGTGTATCTTGGTCCAATCCACTGGTGTGGAGTGGCAGTAGCATCTGCAGTTGATCAGGTTTGTTTGCTTTCGCTCCTATCAGCAAGGCAAGTATAGTTAGTTTTATGCTTGTTTGTATTTTCTATGAGTTCACGGTTTTGGGCATTGTTTATGATATTTAAGCCCCGTTTTGGGCCATGTTTCGCTGCTTGTCAGCCGTTCTTTCTTTGATTGGGAGGGGATTTTGGATCCCAAGTTTCTGATAAGTAACTTAGTTCACCCCACTTTAATAAAATTTCGAGTGGTATGTCAAAAAATAAAAGAATTTTATCTCTGAACTCTTTTAAAGAAAGTTTACTAATTTAAATTTTAAAATTAAAAATAAAGAATAATAAAAAAATAATAATAATTTATAAAAAAATAAAAAATAAAAAGGAAGAAGAAGAAGTCGTGGACCAAGCATTTCACACACCTATCTAATTTTCCATGCTTGGTTGGGAGCATTTTGAGTCATTTATAAACAATCTACACTTAGCTTGCATGAATCAGGCAATAGACGTACATGTCTTTCACGTGCAAATTTAGTTTAGAGGCTTTTCATGAGTAATTCACAGACCATTTATTTCTTCTTCCTTTATATCACTCTTCACATTATTTATAAGTCTCTGTTGCATGCAACGCATGTAGTCAGAGATGATTTTATCCATGTGATAAGTGTGATGGGAGTCATGAACTTTGGTATATAAAATGATATTAGAAGGAATTTCCAACATACCTGAGGTTCATCATCATTTAAGCCTTACTTTAATTCGGCACCACATGAATCTCATTCCGCCATCCCACTTCATCAAGGGCTAGACCTTCAATGAGACCACAGGTCATCAAGTCAAATGTGCCTGAGATTATTCAAGTAATTTATATGACAATGTATATTCATTGGCTTAAATTTTACTTAGTTTGTGTCATGATCGTTGACAATTTTACTCATTGAGTATTTCTTGTATTTTACTTATTTTGAATTTGTGAGGCGAGTAGCCTAACCCCCTCTCCCCACCCTAAGTGGGCGTGAATTGGGTACCACCCCCACTAGGACCTAGCTAGAGACAAACGGTCTAGTCAAGGGTTCTGTGGGGTCCACTGTGATGTATATGTTTTATCCATGTTGTCCATCCATTTTGACGGATCATTTTACGGAATGAGTCCAAAAAGGAGGCAGATTGAAGGCTCAGGTAGACCATGCCACATGAAGCAGTGGGGAATAAAAGTTTGCGGTTGAAAACTTCCCAAGGGGCATAATAGTTTTAAATCAAGCTGATATTTATATTTTCCCTTCATACAAGTCTATGTGACATTACGCACAAGTTATATGGCAAATAAATATCATGGTGAACCCTAGAAAGTTTTCAATGGCAGGAATTCAATCCTCACTGCTTTTTGTGGTGTGGTCCACTTGAGCCTTCAATCTGCCGCTTTTTTGAGCTCGTGTACTAAAATGATCTATCAAAATAAATGGACAGCGTGAATAAAACATATACATCATGGTGGGCCCCACAGATCCCCTGACAGGATTGTCCGTCTCTAGTTAGACGCTAGTGGGGGCAATACCCAATCATTATCCTTCGTATGTGTAGTCTGTGTAATCTAAATATTGTGGAATGAACGGATCGTTTATGTATCAATAATGGAGATTCCATATACAAAACTTGAAGGCATACTTGATTGGGAAGAAATTTTCGATGTCATGATTTGCTAAGAAGCAATTTTAGTCTTCCTCACCTTACACCCTTAGGAGAACTTTCAATGTGACTAGGGTGTTCTCTCTTATATGGGCGAGGTGACCAAGACATGTATTTATAAGAACGAGAGCCAGAGAAGCTTACCCATCACACTTCTCCTCTAAGGTCTTCACACAGTAGGCTTCCATATATGGATTAATAACCGTGTATAGCGATCAGGTTCAAGTGTCCGCCTCAAACCTATTTGCAATGAAGAACACAACTGTAGTAGGGTTCACTGAATCGCTCAATCTAAATAATCCAATGGTCATATCTAAACCGACGATCATGTGTGGCCCACCTGATGGAATCTTACATTCTCCCACTTGGGCTACACTGATCTCCGAAAGAAATAAAACATTTTATTTTAATTGTGAAAATAATTTTGTAAAACACATTTGCTTTTGAAAGTTCCTAATGGGTGCCCTATTGAATTTCAAAACAACACCGTTAAATAATTATGAGCAACGCTTGTCAGATTGAGTCCAGCAAGACCACCAATATTGGATCATGTCAATCAAGACAACATTTATAATTTTCGAAGTGTGATGAATCACAGTCACGAATGTAAGTGCCTTAGTTTGTCAATTAGCGTGAGTTGTGAGTCATCTAGTCCGAAGAGCCTCAAGGAAGATTCAAGATAGAAGACTCGAAGATCGAAGGCATCCAAAGTATTAAAAATTAAGGAAATGGTAAGTACCAGGACCCCGTCAAAAACCTATATCCATATTATAAAAACTCGACCTTCCACCTAGCCAAAACTCCATAGGAAAAACCTATTCAAAGAGTGCTAGTAAGAAGTCCAGGAAGAAACCTGTTCAAGAAGAAAAACACAAAAACAGATAAATTTCGATCCCATCGAACTGTCTTCGATGGCATCAAAGACAACTCGATGTCATTGAACTTGGACCCTAAACTGTCCAGCAACTTAAAGTCAAAATTCTGAAAATTTTCCATGGCATCAAAGGTCTTAAAGTCAAAATTCTGAATTTTTCCATGGCATCAAGGATACCTTCGATGGCATTGAAGCCTTGTCAATAGCATCGAACATAAGCTCCAATATGTCAAGCAACTTAAAGTTAAAACTCTGGAATTTTTCGATGGCATCGAAGCCCAGTCGCTGGCATCGAACATAAGCACCAAACTATCCAGTAAGCTCAAGTCAAAATCCTGATTTTTTCGATGACATCGAAGACCCTTTAATGGCATTGAAGAAACACTTCGATGACATCGAAGGTCACTCGATGGCATCGATAAAACATCCAGCAACATATTGAAGAAAATCCTTATTTTCTCGATGACATCGAAGAGACACTTCGATGCTATCGAAGATCAATCAATGACATCGATTTTAACAATTTTCTGTCTATTTTTTTTTACCATTGTAAAACTTCTCTAAATATATGAAAGAAGGATTTTCCTTGTTTTTTGGTGAGAAATAGAGAGAGTCTTGTGTGTGTGAGTAACCCTAATTAATACCCTACTTCCCAAGCTCTCTTTCCTCATGGAGTTTAAATTCCATTCCATGTCTTAAAGACATTCATTGAGCATTCAAAGCTTGGATTGAAATATGAACTCCAACATTCATTAATGCTTTCACAACCACACTTATTAGTAAATCATTTATGCTAGATAGCATTGAATACTCAGCCATGGAAATTCTAGACTTGACCATAAAGACTTATCATTATTAAGTTAGGATTCACTAAACCCTTGACCCAAACCTCAACATCTCTAAAGGCACATCATCAATACGGTTCTAGTACAAGGGAGCTGGAGATGCTTCACAATTCGAGATTTTTTTTTTATATTATCAAATGTGCATTAATAGGGCTCATCCACTTTAAGTAAGAAAGTATTTTTGAGTCAATTGTGTCTAGAAACTATTCCTTCATTAGGATTGGGTTTAGGAGTTTGAAACACCAAACTCGACAAGTCCTTGTGTCGGCCTCCGACGGGAGAGTACGTTGTCGTCCTTGTGTAGGACTTTGCAAGACCTTGTGTAGGCTATCGACGAATGAAAATTATGTATACCTTGTGTAGATTGTGAAGGTTTATGATGAACTTAATTTGAAACAATCTAAATAGTGAAATTTGGCACACTCTAGGAGAGAGTGTGTCAGCCGAGAGTGGAGTAGGCGCATAGCCGAACCACGATACATCTTTTGCAATAGGCTGAATGTTTTAATTCCTATCTATTATATTTTGTTGAACAATATACATGAATTACTTATTGCAACAAACATGTTTGACAAAATGCTTGAATGATATTTTCACTTGAGTAGACTTTGTAGCTGTAATTCTTTCTGTTCGTATTACTCTATATAAGTATTTAATAAGTAAGTGCGTGGTAATTATACAGTTAAATTTAAAAAGTCCTATTCACCCGTTCTACGCATTAGCCATATATTCAAGCTTCTCTTGAAGCGGTAAAACCACAATTTCAACGAATACCAATAGCCTTAACGACATGGATCAAGGCCATAGGGCGTGGTATGAAGTTTACATGTCTAATGTGATCATACATGCCTATCTTCAAGTGGTCTTTCTGAACATGTCACCAAGACACAAACCAAAGTCTTTCTTACTTAAAACTGAATGTGCACATTGAAGGAGAAGAAAGATATAAACTGAATAACAAAATCATCAATGCATATAAAAGAGATATCTAAAATGTCTGTACTTAATCAGATCAAAACTGAAATCTCTCACTACTCAAATACATCTTTGGGATCTACAACTCCCATATATGTTATGTATTCCTTAAAATGTATGATACGAAGGCCTTTAGTGAAAGGATCCACTATCATCTGCCTCGTGCCAATGAGTTCTACAGACACTTGATGATTCTAAACTCTCTCCTTGAAAACGAGATAATTAATGTTACCTCAATGAATGCTGATTGTTGTTGGAGAATTTAACTATAGCTGAACTATCACAATAGATTTTTAATGGTTTCGTGATCATCCGCACAACCCATAAATCAGAGAAAAAACTCTAAAGATAGATCGCCTGATTCATGACTTCATGAAAAGCTATATAGCTTTATGAAAAGATAAATACTCTACTTCCATGGTAAAAGAAGCCATAATCAATTGTTCACTCTCTTCCATGATACAGCTCCACCACCCATCATGAATATATAGCCCAAGGTGGACTTCTTATTGTACAGAGAGCCCGCAAAATCTATATTTATATATCTAACTAGCTCCAAATGGTCAGATCTCCTATACGTGAGTGTGAAGTCCTTTGTCCTTTGCAGGTAGTGCAACACTTTATTAATAGCTATCCAATGGTTCATCCCTGGATTGCTAAAGTACATGCTCAATATTCCAAACACGAAAGTAATATCCGGACTCGTACAGATTTGAGCATATATGATTCTACCTATTATTAATGCATATGGAATATCTTTCATCTTGTCCTTTTCTAAGTCATTCTTAGGACACTGAAATTGGCCAAACATGTCACCTTTTACAATAGGTGCTTGGCCAGTATCACAACCTTGCATGTTAAACCTTTTGAAAACCCTATCAATATATGCCCTTTGCGACAAGCCAAGTAGTCCACATGATCTATCTCGGCTAATCTAAATGCCGATGATAAATGATGAATCACCAAGATCTTTCATCTCAAAGTTTTGAGATAGAAATTTCTTAGTCTCACACAACAGTCCAATATCATAACTAGCTAACAAAATGTCGTCAACATACAAGGGTAAAATAATAAACTTACTTCCACTGACTTTCACATATATACACACATTCGTTATATTTTCAATGAAACCATATGAGGAAACAAATTCATAAAACTTTTGGAACCACTATCATGATGACTGTTTCAACTCATAAATGGACTTCTTAAGCTTAGGGACCAGATGTTCCGAGTCTTTGTCTTTAAGGCCTTATGGCTGCAACATATATATGTTCTCACTTAGATCCTCATTGAAGAACATAGTTTTTACATGCATTTGATATAGTTCTAAATCCATATGAGCCACAAGAGCCATAATGATCCTAAATGAGTCTTTCATGGACATAGGTGAGAAAGTCTCCTTAAAGTTAATACCCTCATGCTGACTGAAACCCTTTACAACTAGTCTGGCTTTATACCTTTCAATATTTTCCTCAGGGTCCTGTTTAGTTTTGAATACCCACTTACAACAAATCAGCCTAATCCCTTCAAACAATTCAACAAGGTCTCAGACTTTGTTATCCCTCACGGATTTCAATTCATCTTTCATGGCATTAAACTAATGTGAAGAATTTGCACTTTGTTCGACTTGTGAAAAACATACAAGATCATTTTCAGCCCCAATGTAAAATTCATGATTCTATAGATAGACAATGTAATTTCCTAGAATTGCAAATCTTCTCTTTATATGATCATCTTAAAGGCGTATTATTCTGAATTAGGTTTTCTATTTCCTCATCGATGGGTTGCGTTTATGGCTTTACATGGTTATACATAGGGATCTTAGGGTCCATTGCTTGACGGACGACCATGCTACTCTGAATGATTGTGGTGGAATCACAATCCGGTCTTCCTCAAACACAATATTTTTTAAGTTCGTGCTTCCACTATCTCAAGTACTCTGAATAAACCTAGCATTGCAGTCTCATTGACTCACATGGAATAGGATGAACAGTAAAATCTGAATCCTTTAGATCTTTTTAGGTATCCAATAAAGAAGCAACTAGCCGTTCTAGGGTTAAGCTTTCTTTCATGTGAGTTATACAGTTTGGCTTCTGCAAGACAACCCTATACATGAAAATATCATAAACTAGGCTTTCGCTCTGTCCACAATTCATATGGAGCTTTCATTACAACATTATTTGAGACTCTATTTAAGATATGCATAGTTGTTTTCAACGCACCACCCCATAAAGATTCTGACAACATTGAATTACTAATCATAAACCGCACCATGTCCTTTAGGGCGCAATTACATCTTTCCACCACACCATTCTACTCTGGAATACCAGGTATAGTATATTGGACGATAATACTACAATCTTGTAGGTATCTAGCGAATGGCCTTGGATTACACCCAAATTTATCATACCTTCCGAAGTACTCACCAACATGGTCGGATATGATGATTTTGATCTTTCTATCGAGTTGATTCTTAACTTAAGCCTTATAGATCTTAAATGTATCAAGTGTATTTAATTGGTTGCTAATAAGGTATAAGTACCCGTAGCGAGAGTAGTCGTCGATAAAAGTGATAAAATACTTTCGCCCATTCCAAGATATCGTAGGGAACCATTCGAAGATGTCTGTATGAATAACTTCCAAGAGTCCCACGCTCCTAGTGGCACCTTTTTTTCTGGTTCTAGTTTATTTACCTTTAATGCAATATATGAAAACTACAAAGTTTGAGAAGTCTAGAGAGTGGAGAATCCCTTCACGCACAAGCCTTTCCAATCTCTCATGAGAGATGTGGCCTAATCGCCTATGCCACAACATGGAAGAATTTTCACAATCCAGACTTCGCTTGATACCTTTAGTATTTCCATGTGAAGAGTTAATGCTTTAGACATGTGAAACATCCAAAACTAACTGTAAAGGCTGTTAACTGAAGTACTAGAACCAATCAGAATTGAATCATAGAAAATACTAAAATTTTCATTTCCAAATTTAAACTCGTAATCATATTTGTCCAAATGAGAAATGAAAACCAAATTGTGCCTTATAGAAGGCACATAAACAATATCTACTAGATCAAGAAAGTGTCCTAATGATAACCTAAGCCTACAAACTCCAATAGCTTCAATTACTACTCTAATTTCATTCCCCATATACACTAATCTTTCTGCATCAATTGGCATCCAACTTTGGATCATATCCTGTATGGAATTACATATGTGAATAATTGCATAAGAGTCTATCCACCAGGAGTTTGTGAACATATTAACTAAATTAGATTCAAAACCCACAAAAACTTGGTTCTTACCCTTAGAAACGAACCATTCTTTAAATTCTGCGCAATCCTTCTTCTGATGACCCCGACTTCGTGAAGAAGAAGCAACCGTCTTTAAGACCTCGCTTTTTCTTCTTTGTTTTTCCCTCACAGTTACGTTGATTGCCACCTGTAGGACAGGTATAATGCTTTCCTCAATCATGCTTCCTTTTCTTATTCTCCTTCCATCCTTGATCAGATGTCACTAGCTGTGCACTTTGTCTTGTTCAACCTTCTGAGTCTTTCTTCCTCCTAAACGCACTGAGATATCAATTCATTCGATGTTTACTTTTCTTTTTGGGTGTTAAAGGTGATTTGGAATTGACTGAACCATGGAGGTAGGGAGTTCAGAACTAAGAAAATCAGGAGTTCATCCTCAATCTTAAGGCCCAATTCACGGATATTGGCCAGCATATTAGACAATCCACCAATGTACTCCCTGATGTTTCCTTGATTGTTATAGGTGGCTTGATTCAACTTATGCACAATCAAATTCAACTCAGCTTTATTCGACTTCATGAATTGGTTCCCTATTTCAGTCAAGAACTCTTTATCTTTCCCAATGTTGGGCATGACACACTGCATGGTCTCAGAAATCGAGTTCTTTATGATCTTGAGACACGTCTTATATGACTTGATTCAGGCCTTGTAGTAAGCCTTTTATGATTCCGTACGGGAGTTAGATGGGATGGGAGACACCTTCAGGGCCAAATCTAAGTCCATGCAGCCTAGAACTATTTTAATGGACAACTTCCATTTTTTATAGTCAGATCTAGTAAGCAAAGGAATGTAATTGAATTTGTTTGGAACATTGGAAACATTCATAACTGGATATAAAATGCATAACACTCATATTAATAAATAACCAAGTCCCACAACATGAATATAAACAACAAATACCATGCATGTATTAACATTCGATTGATTTGGGCGTTCAATCAAATTACCCAAAATGATGATAGGACATAATCTTCAAATTTTTGCAAGAGAATGACGTACCATCGCGACTCCTCCTTTGAGCGAAATTACGATATACAGGACCCTCTACTAAATATGAAGCTGACCAGTGTTGATGAAATAAATCTAAGATGTCAATCACCTTTGGGCAAACTGAATCTATTAAACTTATATCACCATCACAAATTACTTCACTCTGCTCATATCCTGCCAAGCAATAATACATCTTCGTTCTAACCACCGCCCGTTATGGATACGAATGCAACTGAATGCAATCTTAGGATGGATGGTCATTGAATTCCATAACTTGGAATCTAAAAGCAAAAATTTTTGTCAATTGAGGTCACTTTGGTGGCTAACACAGCCAACTCCAATCCCTACTCCCATACACTAGGATTGCTACATAGTCCTGCCCACAACAGACCATACTACAGAAGTTCTGATTTGGCCCAAAATATGATTGATGTTAACCACCCATACACCCCAATATATTCTAAAGTGATGGTTGGATTAAATTCCTAATGGTCAACTTCTTAATATCAGCCTAGAATAATGGGTAATGGCCTTATTTCGGGTCAAATCAGAACTCAATTATGAACAACCATCTTTCCTAAATCACCTGGGCCATCTACCACGTGAATCCCACAAACCATTAATATATTTATTTTGAGTTTTATTTGGATTGAAGAGACGGCCAAGTGTATCACTTTCGATGTTTAAGATTATCATCTAGGTACATTGGGCCCAAATATCCAAAGTTAGCCCCGTAATATCCAAAGAAATAAAGTAGCTTAAAGTTTAAGATTGGGCTCACAACCAGCACCAAACAGGGCCTAAAAATAGCATGAATGCAAACATAATAAGGGATGAACTTCCAAAGTGGGACATATAGAACAACAAACAAGCCCTAAAATTAGGCCTGAATGAACAACCCATCAAATGATCCAGAATGAACAGCAAACATGCCCTGGCATTGGGCCTGGGATCTACTAAAAATTGGCCTAATGAGTTAAAAATGAGTCCAAGGCCCTCCCTGTCTAAAACAATTAACCAGGCTGAGACAGGCCCACTTAAAACACAGCTCGCCCTTAGCCAGCAATAGACAAAACCCAAAACGCAAGGCCCTTGTTCTACTTTCATAGCAAGAATGGGGTCCAAAACCATAACTGAATCCTCAATAACAAGGTTGAAAACCCAAACCGCTTCACTCCCGTTACCATCGTCAGATAAGACCCTAGCCGCTACCAGCCCCTTAAACAAAACAGATGACGGCCCACTGGAATCCAAGGATTCGACGAGCGGTGGTTGTTTTCTTCTAAAAAATTGTCACCTACTGCCTATCAGGAACAGAGAAGAAGAGGATGAAAAGCGTCCCCGGCTCACGTAGGAAGAATCCTCATTGTCCAGCCCTCAGCCATGACTATCAGAATTCAGGGCTTCCAACCCTAATGGCGGTGCTGAGGGGTTTTCTTAAGGACTTGATGTGTTAGATAATGGATGTCGCAGCCCCTTGCCCATGAGACAGCTGACGCAAGTGAGGCAGGGAAGATGGATCTTAATGAGGTTTTTCTCGCCATTAACCACCCTGCTTCACCAACATGGGATTGTTGGGGGACCGTGGAAGCACACATAGATGAATCAAGCAAAGTACTCCAACTGCACAACCAAGTCCAATCACAAACAAACCGACATTAAGGTGGAAAAAGCCTTGCAGGAAAAAACCATGGTACAAAGCAATAATAATGCACTATGAAAGCAGATATTTAAAAGAGATAGAGATTACACGATTTAAACAAGCCTCGAGTCTCCCTTATAGGCCCTTGAAACCCTTTAGAATGAATTAGGAAGGCCTAAGATACCCCGCATTCCTGATTACACCCACATGTATAGCATCTATAAGAATCACAATCGAAATAAGAAACAAATCCCACACTTTCGCAACTTTGTGTAACTCTACGCGCTCATTCGATGGCATCGAACAACATTTAATGGCATTTTACATCTTCGATGTCATCGAACTAAACACCAAAATGTTCCAGTGACTAAAAATGTATTTTCTGGATTTTCTCGATGGCACTTCGATGTGGCATTGAACCCCTTTCGATGGCATCGAGTAGGACACCTAAAGTGTCCAGCAGCCAATCATGAGATTTTTACATTTTTTCGATGGCATCGAGTTGTCATCAACCGACCTATTGATTTACAAATTTAAGACATCAATCAATAGGGGCAAGGTCTGACGACCATGAATCTCTCTTAACGGTCGTCCGACGATGATGCCATAATCCTCACTAACCATTTTTTTTTCTTTTTTCTTCTTAACTATATGCCAGCAATTGGTCATGATTAACGACAGCAGCTAATGTCGGTCGTTGGTCAAGGTGGTTTTTGGGTTGATAGTCATGATTGTTGAAACCTTCCACTGATGGCTGATGCAACGCTGGTTGTTGTCAACAATCAGATTTTTTTTTAATAGTCATTCATGGCACCACTCCAAATGCAAAACCCACGGCTGTTAGCTAGGGTGCTTCACTTGCAACCCTTATGCATAGACAGAACAATAGCTGGATTGAAGCGACACCATTGTTGTCAAATGCGATCGCATATGCGCATATTGTGGATAGAATCTTATATGTCATCATGGCATATGCGATCCTAGCAAGTATGCCATGGCATACATTTATATGCGACCAGTGTGCGATCACAAATGCAAGTATGCAATCGTATATTGCATATGCGATCGCATATTTCCTAATAGCCAAAGTGGAAGAAATTTTTTATTTTTTTTCAATGTGGAGTACTTTTTCCTATAAATAGGCACTATATCCCCTCCATTTTCACCATTCTTTACTCCAAAGCTCTAAAACTCTTACTCTCTCTCTCTTACTCTAATCTCTGATCTCTCTACAATAATTTCAAGTATGTTTATTTTTTATATTTTATAAGTTGTGCTTACTTTTTGTAAATTAAGTTGTAAGTTAGAACTTGTAAGTTGTTTCAAATTATTCATTTATCAGTAAAATTTCTTTGTTTGAAGTTTATAAATAATTAGTTCACTTTTAATGTAGCTTGATTGTTTTGTTAAAATTTATATAAATAATATAAGTAATTAAATATATAACTTAATGAAACACCCAAACTATAATGAAATAAGTAAAATAACCCAATCCAATCATGTGTACTAATTAGTCAAGTTTTTCCTATTTTTTATAGAATTTTTTCAATTTTTAAATTTTTTTATTATTTTATAAAAAATATGCCATGGCATATGCGACTATGCGATCACATATGCGAACAGCATATGATGATCACATACAATCGCATATGCGATTTGACAACATTAGGCGACACAAAGGATAATAATGAGGAAAATCTAAAATTGTTGCAAAATCTACCACATTGATACATATGTGACATTGATACCAACTGTAATCTGAATATTGAGAAATAAATGGTTCATTTATGCATTAATAATGGATATTTCATACATAAAACCTAAGAGTGTGTTCGATTTTCTATTTGCCAGTGTAAACAAAGGTAAATAAATAATCATTATTTACAATTTGAATTATACACCGTCCTAACGATGTTAATGCTTGATGTGATGGACTCTGATACCGAGGAAGAATTTCTAAAATCTGTGAGGGCCACCATGATGCATGTGTCTTATCCATGCTGCCCATTCATTTTAACATCTCATTTTAAGAGTTGAATCCAAAATTGATGCAAATCCAAGGCGTAAGTGGCCCCCACCACAAGAAACAGGGGGAATTAAACACCTACCATTGAAAACTTCTTGCAAGCCACAAAAGTTTTGGATCAAGCTGATATTTGTGTTTCCCCCCTTCATCTATGTTTATGTGACCATATGAACAGGTTGCATCACAGATACACGTCATTGTTAGACCCATGGAAGGTTTCACCTTTCAACGGTGGACATCATTAGCTCCCATGTTTCCTGTGGTGTGTTCATCTTGAGCTTATAATTTGCCTCGTTTTTATGCTCATGCCCCAAATCGAGTTCGTATAACGGATGGACGGTGTGGATCAAACACATACATCACTGTGAGACCCACAAATTTTATTCAGGCACTTTCATCCGTTAAAAAAATAATAATAATTTAAAAAAAAAAAAAAAAAAACACTAAGCATAAATACTCTAGTGATTCACTCTCTTCCAAACAATCATAGTAGGTGATCATTACTTATTTACCACTGTTATGGGAAAAATAGATCAGCCAAGAAATATAGGGTCAGGTTGGAAACCCATGTGCTAAGCATGCTCGACCGACATCCGATGTGGTTTTAAGGCATTACTCCTGAGCAGGGAACTAGGTCGGACTCAACTCCACAACCACCACCAAAGACAGGTCAGGAAGCCTGAGACCAAACAGGCCTCACCCACTGCTCGCCAGATAATCCAGGTTGGCATACTACCCCCAATTCAGGTTGGCGAAGACCACCTCGGCCTCCTACTGCACATCTTCACTAATTCCGAATAATCAGATCTTATCTAAGAGAGATCCACCTAAGATCTTCTCCAAAGATCTCGGAAGATATTGGTGACACGCTCGGGATCCTGAGACCTTCGCCAAGGATCTCGGGAGATTCTCCCACACGTTAAGAATTCGAATCCTCATACAGTACGTCCCTACTAAATAGGGAGATCTCTTTTACGTCATTGCGTCTCCTCAACTATAAATTGGAGCATCTCTAGTGATGGAAGGTACGCACAATTGTTAGCCTGAAACCCTCCTTTTGACCAGACCTAGATTCCTTAGTCTAGCTTTGGCATCGGAGGGTCCCTTGCCCTAGCCAGGGTCTCCTTTGTTCGTCCCTTGTGCAGGTATTTGAAGGTCCAGGGAAGGCTAACCAATTTTTGCATCAACAATTTGGCGTTGTCTGTGGGAACAACGTTGAAAGCCATTCTCGTAATTCCCCAAAGCTTAAATAATGGCGAAAGGAAAAAAAGAAAGTTCCGACATCCATCGCCTAGCACCACCGAAGCAGTTTGTCAGCCATTGGGATTCCTCTTCCCATTTCCATGCTGACTCTGCGCCTGCGGGACCAACGCAGCGTTCCAGGAATTGAGGGCAACTTGTATCTCTCGAACAGCATGTCGAGGCACTAAATAACAATATGAGCTCGATGAAACGATTACTAGAGCAACTACAACCTCCCCTCGTCCAAAGACCAAGGGAAGCAACGGGTAAAGAAATTACGAAAGTTTCAGCACCATCTGAAAAGCCCACTGGTTCCCATAGAAGTGGACAGATTAGGATCTCTAGGCCAGTGCCCTCCCACGTCTCGGGCACCGTCGCGCTGTCTGCTTCTAACTTACGTCATAAGCTGAAAAAGAAGAAACGCGGCAAAGCTCCCAAAATTGCATCCGAGATAATAGTCGAAAGCGAAGATCCCTGGGAAGTCGAGCTTAATGAACTGTGGGGCCAGATTAGTGACATGTGGTAGGCTTATCACACACTCCTTCCTCAGCGGAGATGATACTGGAAGAAACCAAGCTGTCATTCACCGCCGACATCATGCATGCCCAACTCCCGCCTATATTTTGAATGCCTCATATCACCCTTTATTTAGGAAGCACTGATCCATCCGAGGACTTGGAATATTTCAGGGCCTGGATAGAGCTCCACGGTGCATCAACTACGGTTTTGTGCCGAGCCTTTCCCTTAACCCTAACAAGAGCAGCATGAAAGTGGTTTCGATAATTAAAGCCATAATCTATCAGCTCGTTCTCACAGCTCAACAAGGTTTTCATCACTAACTTCATAAGAGGGAAATAAAGGCTTAAACCGACTATTCACCTCCTCCCCATTAACCAGAAAGAGGACGAGCTGCTGAAAGATTATGTCAAACGCTTCAACTTGGAAGCGATGCAAGTAGAAGGGCACTCCAAGGAGATTGCCCTAGACGCCTTGATGGGAGGCCTAAGGGAGGGGAGATTCCTCTTCTTACTCGGGAAAAATCCGCCGACGACATTGGCCAACCTCCTCAACCGAGCCCAAAAATACTCCAACGTCGAGAAGCTATTCAGCTTGTAGAAAGCTGCTCACAACAAACGAAATTCGACAAGAGAAAAGCGACCCAAAGAGGAACAAGTCTCAACCCTCAGCAACAAGCGTAAAAAGGACGATGAGTCGGCGAGAAGTCAACGCCCTACCAGATGACCTGAGAGCAAGTTTGGCTCATACACCCCCCTTAATATGACACCCAAGCAGGTCATCATGGAAGTACGTGACAAACGACTCTTCAAATGGCCAAACAAGATGAAATCCGACGCCGACAAGTGAGACAAGTGGAAGTACTCCCACTTCCACCACAACTACGATCATTTAACTAGCGATTACTTCGATTTGAAAGAGGAAATAGAGGCCCTCATTCGCAACGGGCACCTGCAAGAATACCTCATCAAGAGAGAAGAAAGAGCAGAGCGGAAGAACAACCAATCCATCAATAATGAAGCCACGAGAGAAATCTGCACCATCTTCAGCGAACCTACCAAAGGGGGAGATTCAAACAGACCACGAAGAGCTCATGCCCGGAGAATTAGTCATTGCAGCTAGAGCGTCAAATCAACATCACTAGCAGACCTTCGAAGGAGCAAAAGGTAGCGCCTGACAAGCTAACTTTTACCGAAGAAGACACCAAAGGCGTCCATCATCCTCATAATGACACCTTAATAGTGACTATGACTGTAGCCAACCGCAAAGTGTTCTGAATATTGGTTGACACCAGCAGCTCGACCAACATCTTCTTTACAGAAGCCTTCAACAAAATCGGAGTCAAAAGAGCCCGACTCTGACCCGTCAAAACCCCTTTGCTGGGATTCGCGGGCGACAAAGTTACCTCGAAAGGGTCCATCTTGCTTCTTGTAATCACGGGGGAAGGACAGAATCAAGCCATAATGATGATCGACCTTCTTGTAGTCGATTCCCCATCTGTCACAACATCATCGTCGGCCAACCATCCCTGAACACCCTGCGAGCTGTCGTATCCAAGTACCACCTCGCAATGAAATTCCCAACCAAATACGGTGTGGGAATGGTCAAAGGAGAGCAACAAGAAGCACGTCAATGTTATTCCACCACCTTGAGGGTAAAACATCAGATGATGATTGTCACGTCACTCGACCCAAAAGAAGAAACGATCAAAAGAAAGACCCTAGTTGAAGACCTCATACCATCCCCCTAGTCAATTCCGACCCAAACTATCCAAGTCAACTCGTCGCTAACTCCAACTCTGTAAGATGAGCTCATGAGCCTCCTCCGACAACATGTCAACGTGTTTACTTAGTCCCATCAGGGGATTGAATGGGTACACGTTGAAAGCTCTAGAAGGGCAAGAGGAAGGCCCAAAAGGAAATGGGTGGAGGTACTAAGAAAAGACTCGATGACCTATAGTCTAAGGTATGGCCCTTGATAGAGTAGAATGGTGGAATAAGAATCACGTAACCGACCTTAATTAATTGGATAAATCTTAGTTGATGATGATTTGGTGGATGTGTGAATTGGGCATAAACCCACACCTCAATGTTGACACATGCTTGTCTACCTATTGATGTCAAGAGAAATGCAGCGAAACATAAACAATGAAAATCAATTTGGCTATGGACAATGTTAGATTAAACCCACCAAAAACATAATAGCCATGGTACAAGATGGATGAGCTTCTTCTATACGTGTTGAAGGGCGTGTTTATATTGGAGGTAAACTATGGGAAGGCAAGGAAAAGCAAATTGTGATATAAGCTTATGGTAAACTGACGTCGACAATAGGGGAATGAAGCCCTTTGCACTTGTTTCTTTTGCTAAAGAAAAGTCATAGGAAATTATTTCCTTTGCATTTGAAAGTGTTTAGGTTGCTACCAGTGTTGTTATGTGCGATCGCATATTCGCACATCCAGTTAGAAATCGCATATGCGACAATGGCATATGCGATTTTCGCAAATATGCGATCGCATATACACCATATGATAGAATATGCAATCGCGTATGCGATGCATGCGATCGCATACAACATATGTAATCACAAATTCACCAACGGTCAGAAATCTGATCGTTGGGAATTTATATATATATATATATATATATATATATATAGAGAGAGAGAGAGAGAGAGAGAGAGAGAGAGGGGCATGCTCTCCTACGCACCTACGCACGTGCACACCTTTACACACGTGTCATGGGTGTCGAATTCGAACGTTCCATGTGGAATCTCATGAAACCTTAGGGGGTGAATTTTCACCCTGATCTAAGATTCTGGTAGGCCATAGCAAAGAGAAATTCAAATCAAGGGAAGAAACTGTTTGCATTTTTATGGCCCACCGAAGCTTTGGTTCAAAGTAAAAATTGGTAATAGGGGGTTTCATGAGATTCTGGTTCATGTGGACGGTTCAGATTTTCGATATTCATCCGATATGATGAGTTCTCAAAAAAATTTGTAGGTAGTTCGTGCGAACTAGTTCGCAGGTGAGCGTTCCGCTATATATATATATATATATATAAACCTGTATTTTTCGTCTATAAAAGGGGATTCAAAACACTCTTACATGCATTCAAAATTCAAAGTATCTCTCTCTATTTCTATTTTCTACTCTCTTACACTCTCTCTTACATAATTTCAAGCCCCAAGATCCATCCATATTTCTATCAAGTTTTAAGTTTCAATCAACGGACAAGGATTCAAGAATCAAGAAAGTAAAGCAAGCAAGGATTCAAGATTATCAAAATTGAAATCTCTTTCTAATTTTTTTCAAGTTCTAAAGATCATAATCATATTCACACACCCACCACTCTCTCTTTCTATCCCTCTTCCAAGTTCTAAGTTCTAACATTTTTTTTTATATAATTTGTTACTTTGTTACTTACAAGTTATAACACAACTTACAAGTTACAAGTCTACAATATTCTAGACTCTAAGACTCAAGGCAAAAGTGAAGACAAGAAGTGAAGAATTTGAGTTTTTGTAAATTTGTGGTATAAATCTCTCTCTCTCTCTCTCTCTCTCTCTCTCTCTCTCTCTCTCTCTCTCTCTCTCTCTCTCTCTCTCTCTCTCTCTCTCTCCACTCTCTTTTACTACAAGTGTGTAACTCTCTCTCCTTTTCTTTTCCCTCTCCCTTTCTACTACTAGTGTAAGTGTAATAGTGTATCTCTCTGTTAGTCTCTTTCTCCTTTTCTTTTTCCTCTCCCTTTCTAGTTTCTACTACTAGTAGTGTAAGTGTGTAGGTCTCTCTCTCTCTCTCTCTCTCTCTCTCTCTCTCTCTCTCATCATCTTTGTAGTTTACTCTTTAGTCTTAAGTTTTTAGTTTAGTTTTTACTTTTCAGTACTAGCAAGTAGCAACTTACAATTGATATACACACCACCAACATAATTTCTTCTCAATCTTCCTCTTTGAAACCCAAGTCGAATGACCTGGGTTGGAAGTATGGGCACTATCGCAGTGTTTCGAATAAGACTCACATAGTATGTGAGTTATGTGAGCATGTGAATTCTGGTGACATTGCGCGACACAAGCAACACCTTGCACATTTACTGAGGTCAAATGCAAAAGCATACGAAAAAATTACTTTAAAAATCTTAAGGGTGATCATGGAATATATAGATAAATAGTCAGAAAAGAAATGCGATAGTGCCCTACGTCATGAAGAATATATCGAACAAGACGCATATAAAGATATAAACATAGTTAATGAAGATGAAGCTAGTCCCACTTCCCTTACTTCGATAGGCCGGTCTAGACCACGACCACAACTACAACCAATGGTCTTGAAAAGAGCTCAAGGGCATGGGCCTATGGATAAATGGAGACCACACCCCGAGGATGTGGTCTACCAAAGGGGTCGAGGCAAAGGGCTGGCTCAAACAACTTTAGAAAATCGGTATAAACAAAAAAATAGGAAAACTACTATTCAATATATTGCTAAGTGGTTTTACTAAACCGACATTGCTTTCAACGTCATTAAAACGAGAAGTTTCAAAGTAATGGTTGAGGCTATAGGCCAATTTAGATATGTGCTTAAACCTCATTCATATCATGAAATGAGGGAGACATGCTTAAAAACCGAAGTTGATAATACATTATCCTTTATAGCTGAATATAAGGAATCGTGAAAAACATATGGGTGTTCACCAATGGCCGATGGATAGACCGATAGATTCGATCGGTCATTAACTTTTTGATAAATTGTCCAGCTGGGACAATATTTTTGAAGTCCATGTATGCATTAAGTCATTTAAATACACGTAGATATTTGTTTAGCTTACTAAATAATGTAGTTGAGGAAATAGGTGAGGAATATGTTATACAAGTAATTACAAACAACGCAGTTTCATATGTAATGGTCGGTCGTCTTTTTATGGAGAAGAGACGTTTATTTTGGACGCCATGTGCAGCTCCTTGTGTTGTTTCTATGTTAGAAGATATAGGTAGGTTATTTATAAATATGATTGCAAAGGCTAAAAGAATCACAGTCTTTATGTACAACACACCTTTCTTCTCAGTCGAATGAGAAAACAAATTAGGAATAACTTGCTACATCTAGCAATCACCTATTTCGCTATAGCCTTTTTAACACTATAAAGATTACATGCAAAAAAATCAGAACTTAGAAACTTTATAGTGTCAGCCGATTTTACAAGTGGGCCTTGATCAAAGAAGGTTGAAGGAAAACAAGTTCAATAAACAATCCTTTCGCAAAGTTTTTTGATATAAATGGTAAAGACGCTAAAAGCATCCGAGCCCTTAGTCACTATGTTACGATTAGTAGACAGAGATGAGAATTCTGCAATGGGTTACATATATAATGCGATAGAGATGGCGAGAAATAAGATGATAAATCATTTTAACTATAGAGACCATAATTACAAGCCAATTATAGATATTATAGATAGAAAATGGGATAGCCAAATGTCATCTATATTGTATTCAACTGCTTACATCCTTAACTCAGTCTGTTTATTCACTTCCGCTAATTTAGCAAAAGCACTTATTATGCGTATAGTTGGATTTATTGATGTTTTGGAAAGAAGATTACAGATAGATAAGAACGGGACAAGATCTCAACTTTACTAGACTTCTATATAAAGAGTGGAGGGATATTTTAAATGGATATCATCATCAGACATCAGACAATGAAATCACCCAGTAAGTACTATAAATGTCAATCTTACAAATAAAATTTTTATAGTGTAATTTACAAAGTGACTTTAACCTACTTAAACTGTTTTTCTTAGTTGACTGGTGGGTTGCCTATGGAGTGAACCCGAACAAGAAGGATCCAACTCTAAAAAAGCTGGCTATGAGGATTCTTGGACTCACCTATTCTGCTAGTTGTTGCGAGCGCAACTGGAGCACGTTCAAGACAGTAAGTTTAGTAATTGTAAACTTCAATATTTTAGTGTAAGACGCAAGTTAAATTAATTACTTAAATAGCTAATGTCAAATGTGCTTTCTTTCATGCAGATTCATACCAAGAAAAGGAATTGTCTTGAGCTAAAAAAGTTTAACGACTTGGTTTTCGTCCAATACAATCAAAAATTGCAAGAACGATTCCAAATTAGGAAAGAAAAGACTAATTTCTTTGACCCTATCTGCTTAAATGAGTTGGATGCAGATAACGAGTGGCTCGCAGAGACGGAGGACCCAATATTTGCTGGAGAAGACCTGACATGGGCATAAATTGAAGATGCCGCATACGGATCGACACCTTGAGAAAGTACCACTCGAAAGCGAAGGATGGGTGAGAGCCAGGGGGCGAGTAGTAGCAGTCAACCTGTTGAAGGATTGAGGAGATAGGAGGAAATGATAATGATCAAGCTGAAGATCCACCATTAGATGTTGATAAAGTATTAGTACATACAGATGATGAAGAAACAGAAGAAGTGGAAGTGTATGCAGAAGAAGGAGAAGACTCGGATGATGATGGTGATGATGACGATAGTGGTAGTGATCAAATACCGCAATGACAAATAAATTAATGTATATAGTATATAATTAGATCAATAATAAATAAATAACTTCTTCATTTTGTTTACTTACAAAGCGTGTTGGTGTTGAATGTTAACTGTATTGTTGAATGTTGATATTTGTTAACTATATTGTAGAATGTTGATGAATGATGACTTAATATTTAATTGGTTTCATTTTACTTAGATGTATTGCAAGGGCATATAAAATAATTTATCTATTAACTTAGAAAAGTTTCCTCTACTTTCTTATATTTTACTCATTTTTTCCTTAATTTCTCCTTATTTTTCTGATTTTTTTTTTAAAAAAATCCAAAATTCTTATATATATATATATATATATATATATATATATATATATATATATATATATATATGCGACCACATATGCGATTTGACAACATGGTTACTGCCCCACAAAGGGAAACCGCTTTAGCCTCCAAGCTTGCCATTTAAAAGTCACATCAAAGGCAAATCTTTTTCTCCCTCTCTTATTGAGATGGGAAAGTAATGTAGGGCACATGATTTACTGTTAGCATACAACGTAGAGATTATGAAAGAGTCCATAAAGTAATTCAATTAACAAAAGATGTTAACCCACCACGTAATTAAGAGTAAATCATAGAAAATAAAATCTGATTTAACCTAAATCACATGCTCACATGCTAAGAAATCACATAAATCAATTAAAACCAGGCCCAATTGAAGGATAAAACTTCCAATTTAGCATAGGCATGTTCCAAACTCTGTGGGGTTGACTTGTAGGTTTTAAAATTAGTATTAGCAAGGAAAAAATCTAAAATTTAGAAAATTATGGTTCATGGGAATTAGGGTTTTGGAATTAGAATTTTTAGAAATTTGGGAAAATAGAAATTTGTGGATCCAAGGTATAAGGTAGGGTTAAGGATGGGAAATCAATGGGTTTTTATGGAGGAAGCAAGGGTAAATCAATGGATCGTGTGGTTGTTTGTATTGTCAGCTTAGGGTCTCGCACGTGTGGCCGTAGAATCGCACATATGGGTTGTTGGCTAGGGTTTTGGGCAAGGTTGAAAGTCGAGCAGGTTAAGTCAAGTTGGTGCTCAACCCTAGCCCAACCCAAAGTTTTTATACCTTAACCCTAACCCAACCCAACATCGAGTTGGGAATTCTCAACCTAAACCCAACCCAAGCAGGCTCAGTTGGGCTGGTCAGGTTGGTCGGGTGGATATATGCTAATATTTTCATTATTACATTAGTCTATTGTATTTCAATACACGTCTTATTTTTTGTATCTATGATTTCATTATTTATATATGTAGTTATTTATCGTAAAAAACTTCTTTTTTTTCTAAACAAACTAAAATATAGGACTACTACTCCTTTAAAAGTCGTGTTGTGTAGCACGCAATCTATTTGGGAGGGAGAAATCTAGTATATCTTGTTAGCTTAAGTCATTGAAAATGATGTGGACCAATGAGACCCAACGGCACCGGAATTTCCTATGCCTTCAACACATACGATCCACACTCAATTATAATTTATTAGTAACTTATACATTGATTAAGTTCGGGTTGGGTCGGTCAACCTAAGACCTTAACTCAAGCCCGACCCAAGTTTTATCGGGTTAGTGTTTGTATACCCCAAGCCCCAGATCGGACTTGATACATCCTGCCCAAGTCCAACCCAATGTCGGGTCGATCAATTTGAACCCACCCAACTTTCAGCCCTAGTTCTAGGGTCCTCAATGGTTGGGTTCAGTTGGGAATGAAGTTGGATGATGAAAAGTTGAAGGAAAAAAAGATGATTTAGATGGTTTGGATGGGAATGAAATTAAAAAAATAAATAAATAATAATAAAAATAAATAAATAAAGAAAGAAAGTTTTGATAAAATGTCTCTTTTAGGATAGAAATGGAGGAAAGATGGTAGATGGAAGACTCGCGCCTCTGTTGAATAGAGAATAGAATCACACTATATCCAAGCTCCATATCACATGGAATATTCTACAAGAGAAAACACGACTTTTTTATCCCCCCCCCCTAATAGTCTTAGAAAAACATTTTACAAATAGACACTCTTAGATAAGATTTTCGACATAAAGATGCTTAATAAATTAAAAGTTATTCATAACTCCCTAATCTCAACACAAATATAAGTTATACCACAAATAACAAACCATCTAAACTAAACTATTTCGTGGCCCATGGGGGGTCCATGATTAAGATGTCTAATGATGATGATCCAAGTTCATGTGGGGGTTATGGTGATGATCGAGGACATCCGGGTCTCATCATTGAAGCTATGCCTATGTGATCCACGTACTATCTGACTTTAATATACCCTTCCACTTGACAAAGTACCCCTGCTAACATTCGTGTTGTGTGGAAACCGCTTCTTCATGTAAGATATCATCTATCTCCTCTTTTATCACAAGCATGGATGGTATAAGTGGTAAAGGTTGAGAAGATGGGTCAGGACCCATGGGACAGGTCAGGGGCATCATCATCAAAATTCATGTGGGGGTTAGGGGAAGATCCATGAAACGATATAAATATTCCGCATTAAATGTGGAACTAATATCCATTTTAGGTGGAAGATCCATAAGTGAGCATTCAGACCCAGTCTTTTTAAGATTTTATACGGTCTAATACTACGGGCTTGTAATTTTTTTTGGTTTCTCCATGGAAACCTTTTTGGGCGTATTCTAATCATGACTTCATCACCTACAACAAACTCTTTAAACCTACGGTGTGAGTTGGCAATCATTTTGTATGTTTCATTACTTATATTGATTCTTTTTCTGATCTCCACATGCAAGTCATGCATATGCCGTGTACATGTATGTATAGACTCTGAAGGCCCATGGAACACTGACATAGGTCCGCAATCTATAGGGGTCATAGGCTCATCTACCTGCCTTTCTAGATGCACTTCATCCCCGAGACTCATTTTATCATAATAACGGTTTGGTAGAGTCAACATGTGAATGTCCCACAAAGTTGTAAGCTCATCTGGTATCTCCTCTGGAATAACAACACTAGACTTCTCCAATACCGGACTCACCTCATTGATAACTCTACACTACCCTTAGGTGTAACCTCAAGTGGCATCTCCATAATAACATTATGACGTGATCTCATTTGCCACGTGGACATATACTATCAAATCAGTTTTAATTTCTCTTTCAGATTCTTTGGCATGAATTATAGGAAGAAACTCAAGCTAGAGTTTTGTCACATTTTCTGGACCACATTTCTTGAAGTCCTACTTTTTCCAGGGTGTTTTTGATCGAGAAGCTTCAAAATAATTCTTTTGCCTTTATACAGAAACGAACACGTATTTGAGCAACCGAATAGTGTTGCGTCTCTGTCATACAACCAAGGCCCGTCTAAAATGATGTGGCCTATATCTATAAGCAAAACATCACACAACAGCTCGCATATATAGGAACCAAACTGGATGGGAATGAGATAACGCTGAGAAACCGAAATAGAAGACTCATCAACCCATAAGACTCGATAGGGCTGATGGTGAGGAACGACTAGCATGCCGATCAACAGTGCTAGCAAAGACCATGTCTGTGTAACTGCTACTATCAATAATCACCTTGCGATTTTTGCCGCCACACTTGGCATAAGTGTGGAAAATTGAATTCTTGCACCAAACATCACTTTCTACAACTTAGCTTAAGGCGCAGCTTACAATTGCAAGTGGCACGGTCTCAACTCCTTTAATTTGATACCCAACTAGTGATTAGACATCTTCCCCAGTGTCAGGATTCGCTTAAAGGGGGGTTTTAAGCTTATTGACACACGCATTGGTCGCAATCAATTGAGTCGCGGTGGTCTTATTGTGCGCTTCAATGGCCGTTAGATAGTTGTTGATAGCATTAATGGCCTCAACAATCTATTCTAAATTTATAGTGGGATGTAGGCCAAAACCACGTCCAAAATAAGTGGGCACACTAGGGACACTATTCTGAAAATTCAGCAATCTGTTAACCTAAAATACTACCCTGAAAATTCAGCGGAATGGCAATCTGAGTGTATCAAGCTAAAAATTCAGCAAGGGTGTAATCTAAAAATTACAAACTGAAAATTCAACAAGCTAACAACCTAAGATTACTACACTGAAAATTCAGTAATGGTATAAGTGGAAAACGCTAGCTGAAAATTCAACAATGGGACACTAGGAACAAAAATCACAATATATCATAAATTTTATGTGCAATGTATATTCTAAAAACCCTAAACGTAAGTTCTACCCTAGATGTGAGTCTAGCTTAAGTGCAACACAAAAATCATATGCTAAACCTATGGCCCTGATACCAAATTTGATACATGACACATGATTTAATGCTAGCATGCAATGTGGAGATTATGAAAAATTCTATGAAGTAATTCAATTAACAAAAGATGTTAACCCACCACATAATTAAGAGTAAATTATAAAAAACAAAATCTGATTTAACCTGAATCATATGCCCGCATGCTAAGAAATCACATAAATCAATTAAAATTAGGCCCGATGGAATGATAAAACTTTCAATTTACCATAGGCACATTCCACACTTAATAGGCTATCTTATATGTTCTAAGATTAGGATTAAGAAGGAAAAAAAAAAATCTAAATTTTGAAAAATTAGGGTTCATGAGAATTGAGAATTTTGGAATTAGGGTTTTAAGAAATTGGGAAAAATTGAAAATTAGGAATCTAGGGTTTAGGGATGGCAAGGGGTTTTAATGGGGGAAGCAATGGAAAATTAAGGGATTGGGAGGTTGTTCATACGGTCAGTCTAGGGGCTCGCACATGTAGCCATACGATCACACGTGTGTGTCGTTGGCTAGGGTTTTAGGATCCTCAATGGTTGGGTTCGATTGGAGTTGAAGTTGAATAATGAAAAGTTAAGGAAAAAAAGATGATTTGAATGGTTTTAGATGTGAAGGGAAGAAGAAATATGAAGTTCTGAAAAAATACATCTTTTATGATAGAAAGGAAGAGGGAATGAAAATGATAGATGGAAGCCTCGCACCTCCGTTGAATGGGGAATAGAATCACATTACACCTAAACTCAAAATCACATGAAAAAGAGAAAACACAACTTTTTTGTTCAAAATAATGGCATTAGGGCTCCACACACACCCCTTTCTCTTTTATAGTCTAAAAAAAAACCTTTTACAAAAAGGCGCTCTCAGATAAGATTCTCAATATAAAGACGCTTAATAAATTAAAAGTTATTCCTAAGTCTCTAATTTCAACACAAATATAAGCTCTATCAAAAATAATAAAGCATGTAAACAATTTAAACAACCAAACTATTTTGTGGCCCATGGGGGGGTCCACAATCAAGATGTCTGATAATGATGATCCAATAGTCTTATTATCGTGTCCACCTGATCCAATGGTCTAATGTATCCATCAAGCTCTTATATGCAACCCACGTGCATCTTCCTATTGTGGAGTCTACAAAGATGTATGATCATACATGTGGGGTCTTCAACGTGGCTAGGAATGTGAATTGGACCAAGTGGGCCCCATGTAATGGTTGTCAAGCTATAAGGAGACTGGCTCAGCCCTCCTTCGGTATGGTGCTTAGATGTCCTCATCAAAAAGACAAAGGCAAACTGTTTCTCATAGCATTCTTTGCTTCCCAAACAAGTGCAAACATATCAACATAGATTGAATTTTTCGCTATTTTTTCCCCAATCCAAACATGCCCTAAGGGCCAAACATTTCTGAAATTTTGAAACCTATCAATCTTAGGTCCTAGTGTTTTTGGAGGCTCTCTCTTTTTTGGATGAGAAGGATATTGTAACAATTGCAACATAATAGGCTCTAGTGATGTTTTCCAACACTCACTCAAAACAAACTGAATCCGTAATCAGAAGACAAAACTAAGCATTACCAATGCTTGAAGCCACCAAAGCTACTTGAGAACAATTGCCGCATTTCTCAAAGAGAGCCATCTCTGAATATACTCATTTGGAAGCGATCTAATACGCTTGAAGACATCTACACCTGCATAACGGAGGCTAGTCCTAGGATCGATGTACGGTGCCTGCACAAAAAACCAGTCACCAGTTAAACACAAGATCAACCAACTTTGTTCCTGTCATATGTTTCTCTCTCTCTCTTCTCTCAAGATGTGGAAGAAATGAAAGGGCTGTGCAAGACACAGATGCGACAAAGTAAAATAATAGCTACAAGCATGTAGTTAAGCAACTTGCAATTTCATTTGGAGGTATGTAGATTCATAACTATGGCATGAAAATTCAGTAGCCAAAGGTTAAAACACACCAGAAAGTAGGCAGGCAATTGAAAAAACAAATATCAGATATTCGGTAAAAAAGTTTGCTCCAATACATCCCAGCATATTGATATGTCGGAACTTTAGCCTTTAAATCTTGTGTCATCTTCCAATGATCCAAACCATCTATATGAAGATTCTCACATTGTATGGTGGAAAGACAACAAATAAAAGCTCTCAATAGGATTATTTCAACCCTTCGTTAACTTCGATTTTTTTTTCCTTTGAAGATGAACAGTCACCGTAACCTTTGTATAATCAATGGGTTGAAATATTCAATCTGAGAGTTGTTTTGGGCCCCCCATCCAAGGGGAGCCCAATCAAATAAAAGGGTTGTGTCATTCAATAAGGCCTAAATCCAACAGCTGTAGTCCCATCCATGGTATGCCAAAATGGTTATGTAATGGTAACAGTGGTAATCGTTACGCATTACAAGGCCAAAACAACCATAACGGCCATTACAGAAAAAATGGCAGTCACAGCCACATAACAGTCCGTGATGGCCCCGAAACAGTTTTTTTTTTTTTTTTAACTACAAAAAAAAAGGGCCATCACAGCCCATTCATAATGGTTACGCAGTCGCCATTACAAGCATTACCATTACCATTATAGAACGCCTTGGTCCCGACATATCTTATTGCAATACATAAGGATGCATTCGACCAAACCATTTCAGTAAATTATTTAGTCACACAGCAGTCAAAGGGAAGCATGGTCTTATCAATGATTAAATAACCCACCAACTGAAAACTTGATGTAATACATTAGACATAATATGCATTTTTTCTGGATGACAATAACTTATTAGAAGGGATCCCAACCAACAAATTACAGGAAAGAAGAAACAGATGATGAGGGATCATCCCTCCCTAAAACCCCTAAAATCTTCCCCCATCCTTCATCTAATCCAACTCTACAGCGTCCCCAAATGCTTTGTACAAACAGCCCATGAAATAACCTCAACTTTCTCACCCACAAAAACCCCTCCTAGATTCTGCCTTGTGATGAGGAATCACTGACACATGGAGAATGGGAAATAGCTTCCAAATAAAGAAACAACAAAACTTTTACAGGAGATATCTACCTAGGAAGGATGATGGGAACATAAAAGAAGTGGGTGTGGTAGTTAAGAAAGGCAGTTGATCTCAATTTTTCAAAATTTTGGCTCTTGAAACAATACATATTGGCATCCATGTATTTAGGCCATTAAACGTAACATGTCATTTCTAACAATACAATCTTGTGTTGTGTTGGTGATACATTCATTTTACATACAGCATTGTTAGTGTTAAAAACAGTTATTTGCATATGCACCCTTCCATTTTGTCTCCACCAGAAAAATACCCTCCTTTTCGTATTTGTGAATAACACCTGACCTTTATGTATTTGTGCAAAAAAAAAACCCTATGGTTAAATTCCATCAATGTATACAGTGTCAATTTTGAGTCGTTAGCATGTTTAAATACCATTTTACCTTCTTCAATGGGATAACATGCCTTAAATGATAGCAAGGCCTTATAAATGCTGTACACAATACATTGGCAATATGCAACGAGGAGCTGGAGGGAAGACAAACTGAGAGGGCAATGGCTACAGGTTGGGAGGGAGGGAGGGAGGGAGGGAGGGAGACTTTGTTAGGGTATTTTGTGGGTTTCTATTTGATACTCTAGTAGAGTATGATGGTCGACATGCGGGCATTCAAAAACTAGTACATGTGGCATATAATTTACCCAATTTAGACCATCAATATACCAGGACATGCCATTGATAGACAGCAGACAAATTTTCCCATGCGTTCAACATTGTTGTGCTCTAAATGGCCATCTGTTTGTTGAAACAGACCACCCACTTCCTTTCATTGATCATCCAAAAAAATGAAGATCAATCGGCTAATTAATAAATCAAACTATTGTAATTATTAGTTTAAGTTACCTCTAAAACAGGATCAGCGATATAAACAGTTTTAAGTTGTGACCATGCCACTCGTGCAGTTTTTGACATCATGAATATCACCTTAACAACCTAGTAGAGTAACTAACGTTTTCCAAATCAGAAGGGGCAAAATCTTAATTTGGTAGCTTAGCTAACACTAGTTATGCTATCATCTTAAAACAGTCACAGTTTGGGGATTTGTTTATAAAGGACAAAAAGGAATTGTGTTATTACAAATATGAAAACTAGAGGGGCTTTGTCTTGTATTGCTAAAAGGAAGGGTTGTATATGCAAAAACCTCTAAAAAATATTTATCATATGAAATACAGAACCATGGTTGATCAGGGTTTAGCTAAGGATCAGTAACATTAGGGCCCGTTTGGACGGGGGGAATGAAAGGGAGTAGGTTGTAATGGGGTGGATTGCACTGAAACCGATACTCTTAAATGCAAGTCAGTGGACTGTCTCCAATCCCACTGTATTAGGTGATCCAGCGTCCAATGGATGGGTCTGTTTGGCCGGCCGAGCGGATCCAGCATCCACTGAGCTTGTTCTCTTGCAGTCGAAGCTCGATCAGCACCGCACGATGCTTGATAGAGAGAGAGATGAAAGAGGAGAGAAGGAAACTACTTGGAGAGAGATGGGTGTTGTGAGAAATGCTGTTGAAGAAGGAAAAGGAGAAGGAGGTGAAAGAGGGAAGAAGATGGAGTGGGAGCAGCAGCAAAATCCAGTTTGCAGATGTAAGAAGAGAATAGATTCTCGAAGCTTCCACTTTCCGCTCCGTTGCTTACTTTTTCCATTCTTCTTCTTCCGTTTTCCGTTCTGAGAATGCTTCTAATTCCTCTGTTATTGGATTACGATTTTCTTTTGGAAATGATATTTTGTGACCCCAGATTTTGAAGGATCCACCCCTTTTTTGTACTTTTTTTTTTTTTCCTTTCATTGAAGGTGGAAATGCTGCGGAGGAAGATGGAAGGACTGTCGAAAGGGATGTTGGAGAGGATGCACTACGGTTCTTCAATGCTCTCAAGTAGCAGTTCGGCCACCAGCTCTGCTTCCACTCCCTCCGAATCCAGCAGTAAATCCTCCTGACTGCCATCCGCCTTATCTCCTCGCCCGGCCAAACACATCATCGCCCGTACACCCTTGGATCAGACGAGCTAATCCCATCTACTACGACCTACTCCCTTTCAATCCCCCTGTCCAAACAGGCCCTTACTGCAATGCTTCTATGAGGGTTCTGCTCCATGCCCTTCTTAAGTTGGACTAAGATTTCTCTCCCCTTCTGTAAGCATCTGATCAAGAACACTGGAGATGGATCTTTTGATTAGTGAAATGTTCAGAATGCAACCAAGATACAGGTACAAAACCACCTCCTGTGACAGTGTAACCCCTGATCTGTGATACACAGGCACCTCAAGAGGGAAAAAAACTGGAATACCAAACTGAGATACTCAGACGAGGATATGGACAAGCATCCCTCTTTTCCAAAGACTTCCAACTCCAGATTTACCTCGGTTTTGAACTGAAGACCTACTCATCTAGACTTGACTGAGTAACATACAAGCTGGGCTAATCGTGCATGTAAATTTTGTTGTGGAAATCATTTTCCACGACTATAGTTGTGAATTGTAACTCATCCTTGCCATAACTGTCCTAAGAAATGAGAGTTTAGAGGACCCCTCACTCAACCTTTCCATAGTTGATCCTCACAAGTCACACCCATGCTCACCAAAGAGCACACCCTTCAAAACCATATTATAAAGGACAGCTAGACCTTAAAGATGATACACACCAGATGGCGTCTTGAAAGGTATCTAAAAACATGAAGATTTATGAATATATTAGAGGAAGTATGGATTCTTGCAACACCTCTTGATTACTTCTTTCCACCGTGTACATTTGGAGATAGACAAGGCGGTATAGACTCACACACTGAGGATGCTTCTGAACTAGCATTATTGATTCGGGTTGAGATCTCTTTGATGTCAGTCTCTTTTTCTTTTCTTTTCTTTTTCCTTGTGTCATCACTTAATCAACGTGTTCACTATTTTTTCTGCTTTGATTACTTAGGGACTGTTTGGAGCAAGGGATTTGTGAAATCCATGGATTTCGAATCTCCCCTATTTATCGTTTGCAGGGATTGTCAAATCCATGGATTTCCTAAATGCAAGCCTCCATAAATCCATGCCCCCCCCTCACTTAATCAACATGTTCACTACTTTGTCTGCTTTGATTACTTAGGGGCTGTTTGGGGCAAGGGATTTGTGAAATCCATGGATTTCAAATCTACCCTATTTATCGTTTGCAGGGATTGTCAAATTCGTGGATTTCCTAAATGCAAGCCTCCATAAATCCATGCACCCCAACCAACCCCGCCTAAAAGAAAAAATATAAAAAAGTAATTCATTTTGCAATAAATGCTCCACAAATCCATGGCTGTGTAGTTTGATTCCCAAACAATGGACTTTGGAATTTGCCAAATCCAAATCTCTACACACACACACACACACACACACTTACATGCAATGGACTGGAATGGTCATGAATACAACCAGGAAAAGACAAAATAAAATAAAAAATCGTTATGGGAAGAAAAGGGTAATGTAAATTCTGATCGAATTCTAAAAGAAGAGGCTACATACCTCAAACCCTGTTATGTCACAAAATTTCTTTGATGGATACATAGAGGGAGGTGATTCAATATTTACATCTGAAAAACAAGATAAATGGGAGTCAAAATTGATCCCTTTGGGAAGCTTCAAGTTCAAGTTTTAGAAATGTGAATATTATCATCTTTCAACACTGTTTTGAAGAATAAATAAAGTTTTTGACTTAAAAGCTGCTTGTAAACTTAGCAGGGAAGTGATCCATTCATACAAATGATAAAGTATGTCAGGGTCATCAATGGGATCGACCGGGGCCAAGAAAAACCAAAACTCTGAATCGGCTGGGACCGAAAGGTCCAGCTTGACAATTTTAGAAACCAGGCCCAGATCAACCCAGACTCAACGTGTTAAAAGCCCTGGAAGATATGGTGTTTTCAATCTGTAGAGACGTGTAAAAAATGACAGTAAAATGATGCCTTCGCAACAAAGTAAGATATGCATCGCTGAAACTTCAGGACCCAAATGCAACAAAGATCAGCATAACTGCATAACTGCAAATACATAGAGGAGATACAAAAGCCTAGAGCAACCACTCATCCATTGAAACCAAACAAGCTTGATATCACATCATAACTAGGCGTGGCAATGGGCTGGGCGGCCTTAAACTTGGCCTGATCGCAGGCACAATCTAGAAATTTAAAGTTAGTCTCTAAATTTGAATCTTCAATCATTTAAATCTTTTCCTTACAGGGTCAGCCCTGGTCTGGCCCAGCCCAATAAGGCCAAGGCCTTTTCAGGCCAACTAGGTCGGGAGCAGGGCTAAGGAGACTAGGGCCAACCCTGGCCCAGCCCATTTCCACACATCATAATCAACACAGAACAGATGCCAACCTATGAAGTCCAAAGGACAATCTAAGCAGCTGCTGGTATCCAATTGTATCACATACAATGCCTCCATCCTAGGAAGAATATTTCACATTTTACTTCCATTAAAGCATTCACAATTTTACCATTCTCAGGAGAAAAATTATCCCTAACAAAGCTTTAATGTCCTGGCTTGATCAAATAACAATATGAAGTGGGACTAAATTGATGGGTTGTCGAAATCGCATGCGTGTTGCAAATTTGATGCAAACATCAGTGGTGCACCCTTTAGAGTGTATTAGAGGAGACGTCACCGACAGAGTACTAGAGTGGAATAGTTGATGTGGATAGACGCTGGGTCCATCGAACCCATTTTCTGACGCACTACGAGTGCAGGAGCGGCATGAGTCGCATGACCGCACCTTGACCATAGATCCATGGGTCGGATTTCACACCCTACCACACGGGTGTTTTAGTTTTAGGCATTTTTGTTCTTTTTTCTTGTTTCGAACGCTTTATTACACTTTCTTTATTTTTTTGTCTTTTTTATTATTTTTCTTGTTTTCAAGAGCCTTAATGCACATATACTTTTTTCATAGCTTATATATACGTTGTGAGAAACCCTATTTTCATTATTATTGAATGAATAGAAATTCGTCTCCTTTCTTCCTCCTTATTCAAGAGATTAGGGTTTCAAGATTGGCCCTTAGGCGTTGAGGATTCCACCTCGATTTCAAGTTTTCTTCTTTCTAGATCTTCAAGGTGCAGGAAAAAGTAAGAAAACAGCCTCCTCATTTTCTTTTAACGACTGAAGGACCCGTACTTTCTTCATCTCAAACCCTTCATTCTTCAGCCCTTTCATTCTTCTCTGGATACCCCCTTTCTAGTTTGAATGGAAAAGAGAGATGGTTAGTCAATAGAATCAGATCCAAACTTGACTGTGGACTAGCTTATGCTAGATTTGGGATATCCTCATATCCCTAGGTCCTCCATTTTTACTGTTTACACAATTTTATGCTAAGGGGCATAATCCTGACGAAATGACATCATCTTTGTGTTGAAATTTACTTAATCTCTTTGATTGGAAACGATTAGTTGATTCGTGTATTTACTTGAACATTCTTTAACCTGATTATACATGCATCTAGGATTAGGTCATCACATGTCCCTGCATCAAGGACCAACTTTAAGACCTGGGAATTGACTAAATGGCTTTTTCTTACTTGAAGAGTGGAAGAGCCAATAAAAGCATTGCTTAATAACTAAACCGAATATTTAAAAAATAATGATAATAATTAAAAAAATAAAAAAAAAGGGGGGGTCTACATTGTGAAATGGGAATAGGAGTAGAGGAATATTCACTAGAGGTATGATATCATATGAGTCCACAAATCTTCAGACTCCAATTGGTTGGAAGGTCTCTTTAGGGAATCGAATCCAGACATCTTCGAGGTGAGAGGCATCTTAAGGAAGAAATAGGGAGATCAAATTGATGTTCATCAGCCCAAATAGCGTCGGTATTTCTAACGTGTAGGATTGGAAGATATGATGGTTGGCACTAAATCCAATGCTTCAAACCACTCCATTTCTTTGTTTCTAATGATATTTTTGAAGAATTGAATCCATTGAATAGCATATGTTTCTGGGACTCCATGAAGTAAGAAGAAATAAGGAACTGGAAAAATCAATTGATTTTCTGAAGCAGTTCTAAATATCAGTATCGACAAGCATATTGACATAGTTCTAAATATCGGTATAGATGAGAATATCAACACGGCCAAAAAATGCTACAATATGGCATCAGGTATTGGTATCAGGATCGTGTCGACCGTATCTGTAAAAGAAAATTAAGCAAAAAATACAAGGATATATATATATACACATATATATTGGTAAAATAAGATAGCTATCATGACGGATTGACCTATTGTAAAGTGTGGTGTTGAATTTATTTAATTTTTTTGTGTAAAAAATAATGATATATGTCAAAAATTGATATCATATGTTTCTAAAGTGATTATCTATTACATATTGGACTGTTAACTATCAAGCATCAACCATGAAGTATGAATGAAATCATAATATATTACTAATGAAAGTGTAAAACACTTATAAAACTCCACAACAAGTACCCACTGACCACTGCAAAAACACCAAAATAAAGAGGAAGTGTTATAGATTTGCATAATGAACGAAGAACCTAAGCACATATTTAAATAATAATAATATTTATGATAAATTTTTTTTTAAAGCAAAAAATTATAAAAATAATAAAAAATAATTGGCAGATTTATGTTCCAGACGAAAAGATTTCCCTAAAATTATTCTAGAAAACAAAATTTAAAAAATGCCCACCCAAAAAAAGGGAAAAATGTTGAAAAATAAGAATTTAATCAATCCATGCCCTAAATTTGTAGATCTATAAATTTCAAACAATAATCATGCATCATTAGTTCATTACAGTTTACATATGAAAAAAGAAAAATTCAGTGTAAATGCCAAAATATTTTTAAAAATATCCCCATATCAATACCAAATCAAGCATGATTTGATTGATTGATGTTTACAATGTTATGTTGAGCTGATTTCAAGAACAATAAATAAAAATTAATAATAAAAGATTTTTTAACATTTTTTTTCCATTTTCTCCAAATCGGGTCCCTAGCCCGATGGGGCTTCGATTCTTCAATTTCAATTAACAAATCACCAAATTGATCCTCAAATCTAGTGTAGATGTGATCGAAATTGCCCCCCATGCACGATTTGTGGTTGCATTTTGTGGGTGTATGTGTATGAACCTGTGATTGGGCCCACAAGTAAATAAACATAGGTTGTTTATGTTATGGACCTTTGTCCATAATTTTTCAGCCTTTGATCTTTGTTTCATGCTTTCCTTATTTTCCTCTTAGCCTTCCTTTAGTTTTCCTCCATACAAGGGCACTTATGTAATTTATCTTTTATATAATTATAAACAAGAGAGGATTGGACATCACAGCCTCATATATACTCTCTCTCTCTCTCTCTCTCTCTCTCTCTCTCTCTCAAATTCTCTCCTTCTTAACATGGTATCAAAGCATAAGTGCTCCTTGGGTTTCTTCTTCTTCTTCTTCTTCTTCTTCTTCTTCTTCCAGGGTTTCTTCGTCTTATTCTTCCTCTTCTTCCAGGGTTTCTTATTCCTCTTCTTCTTCCTCTTCTTCCAGGGTTTCTTATTCTTCTTCTTCTTCTTCTTCTTCCAAGGTTTCTTATTCCTCTTCTTCTTCTTTTAGGGTTTTTCTCCTTCTAAGGCTTCTTCGATTTTTTTTTTTAAAGGTTCAAAATCACGGGTTGCTGGATTTGAAGCCCTTACTGATTTTTCCATTGTCCAATTGAAGATGTTCCAGGATTTTTTTAAAATTAAGTAGATTCAGTGTTGCCTGGCTAAGATTTGCTGGATTTTTTCTCTTGAAACGGATTTTTGTGTTGCCTTAGCTAGGATTTGCTGGATTTTTCCTCTTGAAGCAGATTTTTTGTGCTGCCTTGGCTAGGGTTTACTGGATTTTTCTTGTTGAAGCAGATTTTTATGTTGCTTTGGATGGGATTTGCTATTTTTTTCTATTAGGGAAGATTTTTTTTTGTATCTTTTGCCTAATTTTCAGCAACTATATTTTTGTATAGCAATTGGGTTATTGATCTTATTTTTTAGTTTTTAACTTTTTTCCACAAGAACCCCTTCCGTATTCAATTGGGTTTAGACATGCATTGGAATTTCTTATCAAAGTCATTCGTTCTCCTTAATACTATTGTTTACAGTAGTGTTTTGGCATTGGTTGTTTCATATTCTATATGGCTTCATCATCCACATCTGAGGCTGTAGACCCCGTGGATTCCAGAATGGAACAGTTAGTTATTCATTCTGAGAACTCTGGCCTGCAAATTACAACACATACACTAAAGTAATTATCTTCAGTGGTCTAAAGCAGTTGAGAGGGTTGGACATCCAACCCCATATGCTCTTTCTCTCAAATTCTCTCCTTCTTAACACATTTCTCCAGAAGGTTTTAAAAAAATTATAATGCTGGAAATTTCAGAAATTCCAAATTAATAAAAAGAAAAAAAAAAAAAAAAAAAAAACCAAATCGGTTCTTGTAGTTAAATTTCAAAAAAGTAACATATATATCAGAAAAATCCAAAAATAAATCCAGATTGCTAGGCTTCAATTCTTCAATTCCACTCAAAATCGGTTATCCAATCCTCCAAATGCTTGTAGATATTGCCAAAAATCTCTCTAAAATACACTGTTGAAGAATTTGATGGAAAAGAGGAGAGAAAGGAGAGATCAAAAGGGGGAGTAAAGCAGTGCCGATTTATGGCCATTTATACCCGTATCGATCAAACCCATATGGGTACAGACGTACAGTATATCAGTGCCAATACAGGCCGATATTTGCCAATATAGTGCAGAATTTTTGTGTCGGGCCAATACGACCCCATAATGCGTATCATATCAGCCGATACAATACCAGTATACAATATGGATTTTTATAGATGAGACATCTAGCAAATCATTCTTACTCTATAAAAAGAAAACACCAAAATTTTAAGCAAAAAAAAAAAAAAAAACTCTTAATGCTCCGGGTGAAAAGATAAAATCTTGGAATTTTGCGCACATCCAAATCCTTATTGATTAATTCATCACAATTAAAAAATTTCCTTCTTAACTTTTTCTTTCCCTCCTTGGCCAAGGTTAACAAGCTTAGGCCTTGCTATCCTCTGTTGGTGTCTTTTTATCCATATGTATAGAGAGGCAGATGTACATGCTAAGGAAGTTGTCGATGGAATTGAGTTGTGTGCGAAGAATGCCTACACATTATCTCAATGGATATTGATATTGCTCCTCCTTGAATAAAACTTTGGTTATTAGCAAAGAAAAGGAAAACATCTTAATCCAGTAGAATACTAAAATGCGAAGCTGCTTGAGCAATGCTTATGGCAAAAGAAAACTGCATATCCAAAGAAACATAGGTTAAGCAATTAAACGAACTGCAAGTACAACAGCTAAAAGCAGCTAGTATAGGCTCGCAATTCAAAAGGCAACAACACTGAAAAGGGATGTGCATGATATAGTGGACTCATTAATGCTTAAAGGTACAAAATCAGGGTATAAATCTCCAACATGGAAAATTGAATAACTGGAGAGCCGCAACATATTAGTAGAGAATCACAACATAAAATACCTACAATTAGGTTCATATGTAGGATAATTCTGATAGTTTTCAGCTTGAAGAATCTGCTTTAAATGCTTCCAGTGCCTGCCTCTTGCATGCCCTTTTGGGTACTTGTCTGACATTTGTATCCTCTTAAATGTAAGAACTGGAGGCAATAGAATATCAGCAGCTATGACCTCTGACTCCATTGTAGCTGCATAATAAAATGGCATTGCTGAGTCATAAAGACTTTCCCAGGAAACAAAGATCTCAATGAAGCATGACAATAAAATTCTAGAGAAAAAAAAATAAATCTCTGATCAATTATTACTGAAGAAATATGCAAAATAAAATGATGAGGGAAATTATAGGAGGTTGTAGTTGTCAATAGACTTTAAGGAGAAAGCACCGTTGTGGTCAGCATTTCAGAGCAAATGCATTTTAAGAATACTTGGCAGGGAAAGGTAATGCAAGTAAATAAGCATATAAGATGTCTGCTTCCATCTTAGCAAACATAAATTGCACTGATTTAACATTTGAGAAAGAGAAACATCATTGTCCTCCTAGCAATCCAGGAGGTAACTCGGGTTCGCTTGAACCCTAAAAGATGACAATAGCATCACGTGCAGGCATTCCTTCTTTGATATAGTATACATTTACAGGATTCTGGTATGAATGGATTCGATGGTCCACCTTTCTGTATTTACAAATTACAACAAATTTAAATATGGCAACATGTTCACTTCCTTGGTCGGGCCAGTTTAACTGGTTGGGGTTGCTTTTATCAATGTTTTAAGTATCGCAGATATTATCGAAATATCCCCGATATTATCCATATCTCCAGCTCAGCGATACAGATAGCACTCCAGGTAACAGCGATGTATCGCCAATATTTTTTACTGTGTAAATTCTAGGGGTCGCTTGTATTGCCAATGTATCAATATTGCAATGTATTGCCAATATTTTCAATTATGTAAATTATAGGTGTCGCTTTTATTGCCAGTGTATCAACGATGTTTCGATAATTTCACCAATGTATCAATATCGATATCGCCAAAAATCCATTTATTAAAAAAATTTTCAAAAAAAAAAAAAAATCCATTCCAATTTTTTTAATGGGTGCATGGTCGTATGCAGTGTTCAATTTGTTGATATTATCATTATCACAACATGGGCGATATCGAGACCACAATCTTTCGTTTCCTTTCCGGTTGTTGACGATTTCTTGGCGAAATATCTTGTGTTGTCGATATTTTAAAATATCAATGGATGTTTGGATGGAAGGTTGGAAGGATAGAAGGGATGGATGAGATGGTTGGATTGATTTCTTATGACAAGACATGCTTTTAGGCGCCGTTAAATGGAAACTATTATATATGCATTCTTTTTGCAATTTTATTTTACTCCTAAATATGCAAATATGTATATTTTAGCATCTCCTGAAGTTTCACTAAAAAATTCCACCACTTTCCCCATGTTTCCCTACATTTTGATTATTTGAAGAACTCAACAAGTTTTGCTAGCCAGGAGTACGGAAACAATATTGATATCGTCAATAATCGAAAATGCAAGGAAACATGGGGAAAGTGGTGGAATTTTTTAGTAAAACTTCAGGAGCTTAACATTGGAGCTTGGCTTGCTTGCCAAACCTTTCGAGGTAAGCTTGTGGATCGAGTCGAGGCGAGCATACCTTTAGTCGAGTCGAGCCTGCTCCCACCTCAATTTATTATATTTATTGCTACAAAATATGAATTAAAAGTAAACAACATTAAGTCCAAAATATCCCACATGCTATAATATCGAGACAAACAAAAAGTCTCACATATACTATCTAGATACCATAACATCAAGTTCAAAAAGTGAAAATATATTACAAAATATAAAAGGTTAAACAAAACTTTAAAAGTATACATTCCTTCATACAATTTTAGATACATTCTAGTCTTGACTTTCATTCTCGTCCTCATCCTCATCAACATCAAAACTGCTACCGCCCCAAACTGGATGCAACCAATCTTATGTACATATTAGTGCTTCAATTGTTTTCGAGGCGAGTGAGCTTCGATACTATACTATCCTCATATAGTTTACATGAGAGATGAAATTTCGGCAGCATCTCCCCATATTCTTCAGATATATGTAAAATTTAATACTAATTGGTTGCCACATGTAATCCATTATACATGAATAGAGGAAACCAATTGGTAAAGAACCACATATCCAGACAAAATAAAGGAAGACGCTACCGAAATTCCAACTACATATAAACTGAAAATGAGGATAACCTAAGTACATGGTATGGTATCAAACTGTCCAAAATGGGACAATTTAGGAATCCATAAAGAACAAGCATTTTCAGTCGAATGATTGTACTTGTTCAATATAAATTCTTAAATAGGGGGATACATTGTTAAAACACTAGATGGCATAAATACTAATCAACAACATCAGTTAACAAAGAATTATAAGTATAAACATTTAAAGAACAAATATAGAAATATATAAGAAAAAGAATGAGATAAGATTTAAAGCACAAATATAGAAATATGGAAACGTAAAATGTGCCTAAAAATTTATTAAACAAATATATATATATATATATATATATCTTATGGCACTTCAATATTAAAATTTTGAAATATAAATTAACATTCTATGGATTGAAGAATAGAATAGCCTACCTAATGGATCTTATCTTTTGGTTTTTGGATTGCTTTGAATACACTAGTCAAAAGTTTGAACTAGTGCCAGAAAGAGGAAATCGATCTGATCTATGGCAAGAAAAATAAGCAAAAATCAACCAGAGGGAGAGAGAGAGAGAGAGAGAGAGAGAGAGAGAGAGAGAGAGAGAGAGATCTTTCTCATATGAGTTAACTACGATCACTTGTTCAAAACTCACACATGCAGGATGAAAGATATCTTTCTTATAGTTATCCTCTCTTTCACAATTATTCACTTGCTTTGGCCGATGAAAGCAAAGTCAAATCCTCCTTGGTTTCAAAAGAATGCCAAAACATGGCCGACCTTAGTACTTTTCTCCTTGTTTTTTCTTCCTTACCTTGTCATATCATTCCAAGCACAAATAAATAAATAAATAAAATCTAAACCATCTATTTTGCACATCACGAACCACTAGACGCATTAATAGACTTGTGCGGATAGTGGCCCGCATCCTAGAAAAATAGTACACATAGGTTCTCGATCAAGACAAGTGCAAACCATTGCCATGTAAACCTAACTATTTATCCATTCACTCTACTGTGAATGAAATTCCACATAATCTTGAAGATCTTAGTTGTCAATATTAGGACACTTTTCAATTGAATGTGGTATTTTTTTTATTGCTTTTAACGACACATATTGTTCAATGATAATTTTGAGCAACGACAATCCACAGTGGGAAATAATCTACCAATGGTCTACTTGTCAAACTATGGATCCCACTGGTTAGATTTGAAAGCCAGTGTATATTGTTCAAGATGTGTGCCACTGTATTATATAATTCATCTTTTTCTCCATGTACTAAGTAGCCATGCCAATAAGTGTGAGAAGACAAAAATATTATAACAATGAAATATATGGGTAAAATGAATGAGATGATAAAAGAAAATAATGGATTGGATGTCACAAGCATGCTATGCTCCAATGCATTACTATTGTAGGCAATTTTGTATATTTAAATTTTATGTATTTCCAACAGTGTTGAGGCACTAAATATTGTAAACATAATTGTTAAAATATCGAGTCAAGTCAATTGAAGACTGAGTCGAGCCCTCAATTTGGACTTTTCAAAATATGGTAATAGTAGGGGACAAAACAATAGAACATACTGTAGTGTGGCATTGGAAGGAGAGAATATTCAAGGAATTTTATATAGTTATTTATTGTTTTAATACCATGGGCAAAAGCAAGAGATGATTAGTAATCTCAGCAAAATGGAGAGTTTGCAAAAACCAGCAATATCGCATATTCCAAATATCACGAGACTCTAATTAAAGGGCCAAATGACCCTTAGATTCCAAATACCCTCCAATACCATCCAATCCCCCAATCCAGGCTACCAAACGATCACTTAGCCAATTCAATATGGGCCCACCACATAGGCACTTCAGTTTCAGCTACCTAGAGCCATGTACGCAGTTGGTGGAGAGTCGTAAATTGTAATGAACAAAGATGGATCAGGAGCTGCTCTCAGTAAAAAAGAAATGCTTAAAAAGCCAAAGTTGAGGGGAAAGTTATGTCAATCCATCAGGTATTCAGACGTTGGTACTGGAATGAGAAGAGTCTACTCATCAAGAGGATCGTAGTGCTGAGATGGATGTTAAGCAAGAAATGGTTGACGGTCTACACGTGCCTGATGAATGGAGCAACCTGCTTTTGGGAGAGAGACATGATGATGATGAACGATTCCTATCATCATATCATCTCTGCAGGTTGGCCCATGGGACCCACAGGTGATGATGTTTGTCAGCTGCAACCCACAAGGTCCGCAACATAGGAAAAGGGGGAAGAGAGAGAGAGAGTACCAATCTCTTCAGTTCCAGGCTCCAGCGAAGGGTAGGAGTCGTCAGATACTTGGATCAGACTTGGGAAGGAGAAATGGAGAATGAGAAGAAGAGGAAAAGGGAAAACTGAAAACGGGAGCCAATCGTCCGTTCAATGGATTTGGGAAGGAGAATAAGAAGAAGAGGAGAGGGGGAAGGGGAGAAGGGAAATCGTCTACCGCCCAATCCTACTCCATTGTTGGATTAGGGATTTTTTCAAAACTCATTCCATATGATAATGAGTCGAGTCGAGTTCGAGCCAAGTCGAGTCGAGTCAAGTCGAGTGACCTAGTTTTCGAACTTGACTCGTTTTCTGACTCAAGCTTCTTAATGTGACTCGACTCAACTCGTCCTACTGAGTCAAGGTGAGGTTTTTCGAGTCGAGTCAATCGAATTTCTCGAGCTGACTCGACTCATGACTAGGCCTAATCGTTAGGGAGTAGATGCGATGTGTCATGTATAGTGCACAATGCATGAATCACACATAATGGATTGGCTCTCTCTCTCTCTCTCTCTCTCTCTCTCTCTCTCTCTCTATGTTGCAGCCCTTGCGGGTTGCGGCTAACAAACACCATCACCTGTGGGTGCCATGGGCCCACCTGCAGAGATGATATGATGATCGGAATCGTCCATCATCATCATGTCTCTCTCCCAAAAGCAGGTTGCTCCATTCATCAGGCATGTGTAGACCGTCAACCACTTCTTGCTTAACATTCATCTCAGCACCATGGCCCTCCTGATGAGTAGACTCTCCTCTTTCCAGTACCAGCGTCTGAATACCCGAAGGATTGGTATGACTTTCCCCTCAACTCTTGCTTTTTAAGTATTTCTTCTCTACTGAGAGCAGCTCCTGGTCCATCCTGGTTCATTACGATTTACGACTCGCTCCACCAACTGCACACATGGCTCTAGGTAGCTGAAACGGAAGTGCCTATGTGGTGGCCCCATATTGAATTGGCTAAATGGTCGTTTGGCAGCCTGGATTGGGGGATTGGATGGTATTGGAGGGTATTTGGAATCCAAGGGTCATGAGTTTCTCCAATCTCCTTGATAAATCTGACTGTTTTGACTCTATATTTTGGATTGACATCAGATGTTCTACATGAGTTTCTCGAAGCGATCACAGTGAGATCTCACGGAGCTTCATAATCTGACTGCCACTATAGTCTATGTAAGCTAGAGAGAGAGAAAGAGAGAGAGAGAGAGAGATTTTAAGCCACATCAAAGAAATGAAAAGATATAAATGTGCTCCTTCGTCAAATCTAAGCCATTTGATGGGACATAGGTTTTAGGACGGATAGAACATGGCTGCCTGTGTGCGTCCTAACTGAGTTTTGAATCAGGATGAATTTTGAGATGTGCGGTGATATGACGAGGCTCACATGGATGCATGATTTGGATTCCACATACACATCACGGGTGGGCCCCACACACCCCGATCATATAGTAATTATCATACCTTCAGATGTGATTATTCCCTACATAGCCTCTGTAACTAAACTTTCACATACAGTGCCCAGTATTTCCCTTTCCCACCAAGGTGTCAGTTTCTATGGACATCCAATCTGTGGAAAAGGTAGTCCACACCGTGAAACATCTCAGGTAAAAATCAGTGGGTCCACTCATCAGGCCGATCAGACCGTCGAAATCAATGGACAGCCGATGGTCCGACTAAAGCACACAGCCAATGCCCACGTAATGATTTGATCGGCTTGATTTTCATGCAAAGTAATCTTGATGGTGTGTCCCATACTTCGTGCAGCCCAGATGTCTCATATGCATGACACGTTGGCATGAAAGCGGGGTAGGATGTGAAATAATGAGATGATTTGGAAACAATGAAATGGGAAAACCAAAAAAAAAAAAAAAAAAAAAAAAAAAAAAAAAAAAAAAAAAAAAAACAAAAAAAAGCAAAGAGTAATTTCTTAAAATAAAGGCATGGATGTGCCAGGAGACAGGTAAGTGCTAACCGAGTCGGTATTGGGCGCGCGGCCGCGCGGTCTTCTTCGCTCGGCGAGATCGATCGGGCAGGCAGCGTGCGTGCGCCGGTTGTGGTGGTCCGGTGGATTGCTGCTGGTCGGGCGCCGGGCGGGCGTGCAGCGGGCAGAGAAGGAGATGAAAGGCAAAGGGACGGCTGGGGTGGGGTGGGGTGGGTGTGAGTGATACACACGAGGAAAGAGGTTCTGTACAATCGAGCTCATTGGAACTCCCCCGTGAGGTCGAGCCGTGTGGCCCACCATGATGTACGTCGAACATTAACACCGTGCATTTGATGGGTCCCCCATAAAATATGGGATATCTCTAAAATCAGCAGTACATGGAACTCCAATGAGCCATGCCATCTAAAATCATGTGAAGACATGCATAAAACATATAACAGCACTTATTAGGCCTCACCCGAAATTTAAATGCGTTTGAAACATTATCCGACCCTCATCTAAGTGGAACACATAATGAATGAGCTAGATTTGTGAACCACATCTTGGTGGGCCCAAAAAATAATTATGAATGTTTTAATGGAGAATAATCCCTCTTAACCTTTATATGTGGTGTGGACCACGTAAGTCATGATTGACTTTATTTTTAAGCCCTAAACCCACTATGGAATGGTGCATCAAAGGCATGGTATTGATGTTCGACATGCAACATAGTGTAGGCCACATGACTCAATCTAATGGAGAGTTCCCACCGGCCAGAACGCATAGAACTTTTTCCTTGTATATAATATTTAAAAACTTAATATGCTTGTTAAACCAGTTCAGCTCAAGTTCAAGCTACAAGTTGGGTCTAAGTTTAAGTTGAGCTGAGTTGAAATAGTCCCTCATCAAACGCGGCTAAAACTCAACTGGAGCTACAAAAACATCAGCTTGACTTAGACTGAGTCGTTAAGCCGAGCTTACTCATACTGAGCCAAGCGAGTTAGCCAAGCTAGCCTGGACTCGTGAGCCACCATATGCACCGTGGTGGGGTTCACAACAAGGCCCATGGTATGTTGGGTGACAAATTAACAACGCATTTTTTAATGGTAAGCATTTAATCACTGTTATGTTATTGGTGGTGCCCAACAAAAAATGGGCCCACCCTAATGGGTTGCCAAAACAGATAACCAGCATGGATACAATAAATACATTAAGGTAGGACCCCACAATGGGTCCCATAACCTCCAATTCGCTAGAAAAAATTAATATTATCGTGGACTTAAGTTGATTTAATGGTAGACGCACAATTCTCACTATTTCCTTTGGTGCTATCTGCTTAAGGGTGTGATTGGCCTCATTTATGAAATCATGACCTAAAATGATATGAAAAAGCATACGGATAGCATGGATACGACAGATATTCAAAGTGGGTCCTGCTGTGGGATGGGGAACGTGGATAAAATACATAACGGTGGGCGTCTCTACGACCACAGCCGTCTGGGACCATGCTAAAATTTGGATTTTCAATTGTACAGGTTGATGTGACTTTATGATCAGGTCAGATGGAAAATAAACAATATGGATGGGACCTGGGAAGGTTTCAACGGTGGACATCATTGTCTTACTGTTTCCTGAGGTGTGTCCCACATGAGATTTGGATCAGCCTCATTTTTTTGGATCCAGCCCTAAAATAAGCTGAAGAAACACATGGACTGTGTTGATCAAACATATGTAATAGGGTGGGCCGCACGAGGTGGCCACTGCTGGACAGCATGTGTACGCCCTGCTGGACAGCGTGCTGCCTGCGGCGGTCTACTCGCGTGACCCCCTAAAGCTTTGGGTGTCACCCCTAAAGCTTTGGATCAAGTTGACAGCTGTGTGTTTTCCTTCATCCTGGCCACACGTGACAAGGTACCGGTCACGTGTGGCCTGTGCCACTATTAGATGGCATACAAACAACATGGTGGGCCACAGAAAGGTTACACAAGGGTGGATATCAATGTCTCCACTGTTTCTAGTGGTGTTGCCCATGTAAGATCTGCTTCTGACTCATATTTGGAGAGCCAAGGCCTAAAACGACATGGCAAAGAAGAAGGATGGTGTGAAGCATAAACATCGTGATGGGTCCCACGAGTGCGCCACCTGCTCACACACAGAATGCTCGCCCTCACGCTGTTGGGCCCACCTGTGAGCACCACAACAGTTCATCAAAGCAAGGAAGAAAGGAAAAATAATAATAATAATGGAGGGGGCAAGGGGATTCCAGTCATCAATGGCCCCCCCACCACTATGGGGCACTCCATACATGTTGTATACATAAGAAAGTGGGTCCTATCTTTATGGCCCCGTGAAAATGAAAGAAAGCAGGGAAATGAAGAGTTTACCCTTCATTGTACTCATGTTGACGGGTGAATCGTCAAATTAGGCTGAATCGTCGATTAGACAGCTTAGAAGGTGTGTAAGTAACTATAGTACTTGTACACAACAGAGGATATAAGAAAATAATAATGAAACGATCAGATTTATTGGGGTTTAAGGCTTGACTTGAATAGTTAATTTCTCAAGACAGATTTGCTATTCTTTTTTTAGAATTTTCAGCAAATGCAAATGAAAGAAATTTGCAAATTGTCTTTAGGATACAATGAACTCTCAATCCGATTTTTAACACAAAAATTTACACATTTAAGTGTTGAACAGATCTCTAGTTTTGACACCGATATGCCGTAACACGTTCAGAAAAATTCAGTAAGAAATTAGATCAAGAGTAATTGCATAGAAGATGATATAATCTTAAGGATAAGAGTATTTCATCTGGATTATAGAATCCAGGATTTATATCAATTGAAGGGTTATGAATTTCTTCTTGAAGTGATGCTATAGAGCCTCTTAAAGAAATCCACACTCATTCACAACAAATAATTATCTTCCATAAAGGATATGACTTTTTGTCCTATGACAGTTATTTTTATACTCATTCAGACAGAAACAATTATCTAACAGGAAAAACTGTATCCACATAAGCAACACATGGCATAGGTGTCACATGTACAATCATGTTCAAATTACTCTTAATCAATAAAAGGTAATAAACCATCAGGATAAACCCTAGTTCAATTCTAGCAGTACTATAGCCAAAAAAATTTGAACCATGTGCCAAAAAGACTAAGACTTTTTTTGCTCCTTGCAACGGTGATAAGTGCTAAGTGCACCTAATAAAGTGCCCAAGCAGCCATACAGCCCACGCTATGCGCGCACGTGCACGGACTTTGAACCTTGATTGCATAAGCAAAAACCCCCTCTCTTACGACTGACTAAACACATTATTTATGGAAAGTTTAAATAATTAATATATTTATTTACTTTCTAAAAATAACTTTTATTTTTGAAATTTATTTTTATTCTAAAAAACACAACACGTTGCAGCTTATCCCCTACACTCCTCTAACCCTCTCCAAGCTTTAATGTCTCCTATCTCTCTTAATCTTTCTTTTCTTTCAAATAATGTCCCTAATCTCTCTCTCTCTCTCTCTCTCTCTCTCTCTCTCTCTCTCTCTCTCTCTCTCTCTCTCATATTTTCTTTCTTTTTTCTAATATCTTTTTTTCTCACTCTCTTGCTAAGAAAATTGTGAAAAATGAGAGGGATTTGGGAGCTTTGTGATAAAAAAATATTTAAATAGAGAGGAAAATAGGAAAAGATGGAGGGGTAGAATGGGGCGAGGAAAAGATAGAGGGGAGCGACTTAGCATAGGAAAGGGCATGGTGAAGGTATGAGCTTGTTTGACTAATAAAAAAAGAGAGAGGTATATGATTGATGAATTGATTAATGGATTGATTGGACTATCTTAGGATTTGTGTAAATGGAGCCCGCACAATGCGTGTGTTGTGTAGTCTACATTGGATTGCGTCATGGGACTTGTCATGCGCCGTTGGAATCACAGCGTTTGTGTGGTCGCAAATGTATAGGTCATGAGTCGTTGTGGTATTAAAATAGGGTCACGATCAAATCTCGTCAATCTGGTCCATTTGAGACATGCCAACATTGGAAATGAAGCATACGATCAGTCTCATAGGATTATGGGTCTTACATCTATGATATGAATACCAACTTTATTCATTGTAAACACTCTACAGGCTAGCCAAATACACAATATGTTTACCTATAAACAACTTATCGCTTAAAAGTGGAACAAAATAGCATGCAAACCGATTACACCTGAGACTCTTTTCAGGTGTAACATGTTTATAGCTAAAAAAATTATAGGCATCCAAATGACTCCTAAGACCTTTTTTATGCTGACACAAATCTAAGATTAGGCTGGATTGAAATGGGTGCTTCAGATCTGAGTGGAATTAATACTCTTGTAGAGTTAGAAGCTTGATATGTGGGCATTAAAAAAAAATACAATTGGTATACATTAACTCAATCTAAACAACTAAATTGTGTAATCCTTTGACCCTATCTTAAATTTATAAAATTATATTTGCAAAAAAAAAAAAAAAAAAAAACCATAACCACTGATTCATGGACACTCATTTGTTAAAATAGAACCATTGGAATTTTTTCTTTTTTCTTTTTTAATACCAGTTTTTAAAAATCTTAAACTTTCTCAAACACTGTTAATTTATTTATGGCTATTATTAAGCATTTACACCCATTATCTAATTTAAAACATTTCTAACTTCTTCAGGCCGTTTAAGATTGAGTCTCATGGGTTTTCAACGGCGAGATTAGAGTTTTGGATCCAATAACCGCACATTTCTTGGATTTACATGAGGTCAACAAGTTGCAGCACAATTTTGACCTAAATTTTTGGCCCAATATGGAAATCTGATTCGTTCACTCTATTCTACTTGTCACGATCTTCAATTTGAATGGTCACTCGCCCCGATCGGGTTTCAAATGAGAAAGATATTGGGTGGACAAAATTGATCACTTATTAGATGGGCCATATCTTGCGACCCAATAGTCGTATTTGAGTGAAATCTAATATAAACATGTTAAATAATCAGTTACTCTTCAATATGGACCGATCAGATTATCCAAAAGTTTTCCAGAACTAGACAAATTGACCATGCCCATTTAAATAGTATTTTGGACGGATCTGATTCGTTTCAGGGCAGAATAAGCTAAATTTTGTTCTCTGCCATAATTAGTACATTTTGAACGCATCTGACTGTTCAGATCAACTTTAGGATGGACTTATCATAGAATTTGATCAATCTTGTCATTATAAGTTATTCTTGCAATTACATTTCATTATGAGTTATTCTCGAAAAATTTCATTTTTTTAAGTCAAACTTTTCAATTTTTTTCAAAATACAAAGTCTAAGTTTTCTTTAAAAATCTCTCTCTCTCTCTCTCTCTCTCTCTCTCTCTCTCTGTTTTGTTTTTTTTTTTCAAAATCTCAAGTTTTTTTTTTAAATATCGATTTTTTTAATCTCATTTTTTGTTTCAAAATTTCATTTTTTAAAAAAAAATGTCAATTTTTTTCAATTTTCTCAATTTTTTTTTTTCAAAATACAAAATCTCATTTTCATTTTAAAAATCTCATTTTTTTTTTTCAAAAACTCTTTTTTTTTTTCGAACTTATTAATTTTTTTCAAACTTCTTCATTTTTTTTTTTGAAGTTACTGTTTTCTTGATTCTCAAAAATTTTCTCCAAAATTTTAATTTAAAAACTCGGTACTCTCGATGTTAGTAGCGAATCCACGTCAGAGAGAGAGAGAGAGAGAGAGAGAGAGAGATCTAGATTATCCAATTTAAGCCATTTCTAACTTCATCAAGCATTTGAGATTGAGTCTCATGGCTTTTCAGCTGCTGGATTAGAGTGTGGGGTCCAATGACTGCATGTTTCTTGGGTTTTGATGATATCAACAAGTTGCGGTGTAATTTTGACTAAAAGATTTGGCCCGATTTGAAAATCTAATCCATTCACTCTATTATACTCATGATGAGCTTCAATTTGATTGGTCACTTTCCCTAACTGGATTTCAAATGAGAAAGATACGGGGTGGACAAGATTGATCAATAATATGATGGGCCAAATCTTGCGATCAATGGGCAAATTTGAGTGAAATTTAATGTAAATATCTAAAGTCATATCTATTTAATCTGTACTGATCTGATTGTCTAAAATCTGATCAAGATCTTAACAAACTGATTATGCTCATTTAAAGAGTGTTTTACATGGATCCTATTGGTTTCAGGTAAGCATGGGGTGAATTTTGTTCTTTATTCTAATTAGCATTCCAAATACATTTGACTATTCAGGTTAACTTTAGGATTCTTGATTGTATAATTTGATCAATCATATCATTAGAAGTTATTCTTGCCTTAGAAATCATTATAAGCTATTCTTGCAAAATCTCATTTTTTTATTATTATTAAACTTTTAAAAAATTTTCAAAATAAAAACTCTTAATTTCATTAAAAAAATTCATATATTTTTTTGAAATTTCTAATTTTTTGAACTTTAATTTTTTTCCAAATCAACTTTTTTTTTTTTCAAACTCTCATTTTCTTTTATCAAACTTCTTAATTTATTTCAAAATACAAAACTCAATTTCTATATCAAAATCTCATTTTTTTTCAAAATCAATTTATTTTAGAACTTATCAATTTTATTCAACTTCTCATTTTTTTTTAAAATGCCATTTTTTAAATCTCATTTTTTTTTTTCAAAATCTCAAAATTTCTCAAACATTTTCGATATTTTTCCCAAGCTTTTGACCATTTTTTTTTCAAACTTCTCAACCTTTTCTTTTCAAAATCACAATTTTTTTAAAATTCCTCAATTTTCTTTTCACAATGTCAATTTTTTTCTTCAAAATCTCGATTTTTTTAATCTCAATTTTTATTTTTTAAAATTTCAATTTTTTTCAAACATTAATATTTTTTTTTTTTTTCAAAATGTCAATTTTTTTTAATCACAAAATTTCCCAATATCTCATTTTCTTTCTTCAAATTTATTAATTTATCTTAAAATAAAAAATCTTAAATTCTATATAAAGATCTCGATTTTTTTTTTTTTTCATTCTTATCAATTTTATTTGATGTTCTCAATTTTTTTTGAAAGCGCCAATTTTCATTTTTATTTTTTTCAAAATGTCACATTTCTTTTCTTCGAAATTTCATTTTTTAAATCTCATTATTTTTCATAATCTCAAAATTTCTCAACCATTGTCAATATTTTGTTTTAAAATTGTTTAATACTCAGTTTTCTTTTTCAAAATGACGGTTTTTCTATTAAGAAGCTAATTCTTTTCTTTTAAAATATGAAGAAAAGCTTTGTTTGATGACCGACCCAAAGGAAAAGGTCGTTACTGGTCACAGATTTCATGTGAGGGTCGTGGCAACGGGTCATATTTGTCGCTAAAGTAAGATTTGCGATGGAATATCCATCACTAAATCTACATCTGATAGACTTAATCTTTCGCAAATCTTATTGTATTTTGTTTTAAAATAATATTAAAATTTGATTTTCAAATTTTTGGTGGTTTCCCTCCACATTTAAATTTTGGTGTTTTTGGATTGTGGGTTTTGTCTCACATTGGATTTGACAAAGTAAATCTTCTTATATATAAAATAAGCTTTTTGCCTTGGGCTTGATCCCCTTTCACGGGGCATGTGAATTTAGTCCTATGAGAGGGAGGAGGGGCTATGCCAATAGCTCTAATCTATGCCATTGACCACACGCGCACATGCGCTGAACCGAGCCGAGCTGTACTGAGCCGAGTCCGTGCGCGCGCGCGCGCGCGCGCGTACATATGGGACGGGCTGGGCTGGGCATGAGTGCGGGTGTGGGAGGTGTGTCTGTTCCGGTTAGTCGCATCTATTGGGTTTAAACCCAACAGACCTAATCCTTTGTAAAGGGTGTTTATGAACCACTTCAGAGTGTATATAAAGACTTCCGATTTATATTTGAAAAATATACGAAAATCTTTCTCTTATAAAAGACTCTTTGATATTTTGTTTTAAACATTTTGATTTTTGAGTTCATCACTGAGTCAACTCAGCACTTTCGGGTTAAACTGCAAGTGGTTCAAGCCCGCGTACAATGAGTGCATCGCTGGGACCGGGTCATAGTCGTTGTATCTTGGAGGTCGATTACTTTAGAAACCTGTTGCACTTGAGATGCTTTCCAAGGGGAGCAAATTCGATTTCAAGTCGGGTGACTCAGTCACGCCTCGACTAAATTCAATAAGTCTTTTTTTCAAAAAATTTATTTTCTTTTTTAATTCTCGATTTTAATAGTCTATTTAATTCAATCAAATATTCCAATAATCTTGAAATCAAATTGTTGAATTATATAGACTATGGATACAGTAATAGTAAATGCTTCTAATGAGTTAGCCAAAATTGAACCGTTCGCTGGATAATGCTTTAAATGGTGGAAACAGAAACCGATGTTCATATTTACTACCCTTAAAGTTTCATACATTTTATCTGAATCATTTACTATAAATCTAACAAATCAAACCGAAGTAGCAAATAAAAATAATTGTAAAAATTATATTCTAAACTCTTTATCTAACGAACTATATGACGTATATGCTTCTTATGAATCTGCTAAAGACATATGGACTGCTTTAGAAAAGAAGTGCATATTGGAAGATGCAGGTGCTAAAAAACATACAATTATTAATTTTCTTATTTATGAAATGACAAACGATAAACCTGTCATAAATCAAGTTCATGATTTTCAAAATCTAGTTCACGAACTGTCAATTGAAGGAATTAAGTTGGAAGAAATGTTTCTATCAAGAACGTTAATAGAAAAGTTGCCGCCCTCTTAGAAAGAACATAAGAATAGAATGAAACATAAAAAGAACGGTATTTCTTTGAAAATTACTATCGTACACATATGAATAGAGGATACTAATAGAATTAGGGACCAAAAAGAAAATAAAAATGAGATAGATTTAAAAGCGAATATTGTATAATCAAGTTGGAAAAATAATAAGAAAAATGATAAATATCATAACTGTGGTAAACCTGGACATTACGCAAATGAATGTAGGCTCAAAAAGAAGAATGTAAACAATCAATTCAAGAAAAAAAGAAATTGCTACAACTGTGAAAAGCGTGCGCATCACATTAAAACATGTAGGCTCAAGAAAAATAAAGATAAGCCGCAGGTTAATCTTACAGAAACAGGCAATGAGTCTGACATGGTAGTAGCTGTGGTGTCAGAAGTCTTTTTTGTAAATAACTTGGAGTAGGTACTAGACACTGGTGCAACTAGGCACATGTGCAAGGATCGTAGCATGTTTACCTCCTACCAAGTATCAGGAGATGATGAACAGACGTTCATAGGTAATGCTAGAACATCTCCAGTTGTAGGGAAATGGAAAGTACTTATGAAACTCACTTCTGAAAAGACTCTGATGTTGAATGATGTCCTACATGTGCCCGATATTAGAAAAAACTTGGTCTCTGGTTCGCTCCTCAATAAGGTTGGTGTTAAGTTAGTATTTGATTCAAATAGGCTTGTAATGACTGAGAATGAAACTTTTGTTGGCAAAGAATACTGTAGTGATGATTTATTCATTATAAATGTATCAAATGATAATAATAAGAAAACATCTAGATCTATTTATATTGTTGAACTTTTTAATCTATGACATTGTAAATTAGGTCATGTGAATGTAATATCTTTGAAGAAAATGAAAAGATTAGGTTTATTACCTAATATATCTAATGAGGAATTCGATAAATGTGAAACATGTGTATAATCAAAATTCATTAGAAAATCTTTTAAACGAATAAAAAGATTATCTGTTTTATTAGAGTTGATACATAATGACTTAGGTGATTTTAGAAATCACATGTCTAGAGGTGGAAAAAGATATTACTTAACTTTTATAAATGACTGCTCTCGGTTCACTAAAGTCTATCTGTTAAGGAACAAAGATGAAGCTTTAGATGTTTTTTTTTAAAAATATAAAATTAAAGTTGAAAATCAATTAAATATAAAAAATTAAAAACCTTAGAATAGATAGAGGAGGTGAATATGAATCTTCTTAATTTAGAGAATTATGTGAAAAGAGTGGAATAGTTCACGAAACTACAACTCCTTATACACCAAAACAAAACGGAATAACATAACGTAAAAATAGAACTCTAAAGGAGATGATGAATGCTATGTTAAATAGTTTAGGCTTACCTTCAAATATGTGAGGAGAAACAATTTTGTCTTCTTGTTATATCCTAAATAAGATTCCTTATAAATCTTCTAAACAAACACCTTATGAACTTTGAAAAAATCATGTTCCTAGTTATGAATATATTAAAGTGTGAAGGTGTCTTACTAAAATAGGATTACCCGAAACTAAGAAAAGAAATTTAGTTCCTAAAACAACCGACTGTGTATTTATAGGGTACGCACAAAATAGTGCAGCCTATATGTTTCTAGTTTTAAAAACTGTGGATAATATTCTAGATCCTAATACAATTATAAAAGCTAGGGATGCAGAGTTCTTTGAGAACGTATTCCTTATGTAATTTAAATCTATAGGAATAAAGAATGTTAATGAATCAGATATCGCATCTATAAGTAAAAGTGTTTGTGAGCAGGTAGTAGAAGAGATACAACTAAGAAAAAGTATTAGGGTTAGAAGAGAAACTAACTAGGAGATGATTTTTTTCACATTCTTAGTAGAAGATAACCCTGCAACCTATATACAAGCAATTAACTCTTCAGATGTAACCTTTTGGAAGGAAGCAATAAATGATGAGTTGGAATCTATAATATCTAATACACTTGGGAACTTTTAGATTTACAACCTGGAAACAAACCAATAGGCAGTAAATGAGTGTTTAGAAGAAACTAAAACCAGATGGAACTATTGATAAGTTTAAGGTTAGATTGGTAGCGAAATGCTTTAAACAAAAGGAATGAATAAATTACTTTGATACATATTCTCCTGTAACTAGAAGTACAATTATTAGGGTCTTAATAGCGATAGCCTCCATATATAAATTGGTAATACACTAGATAGACGTTAAGACGACTTTCCTAAATGGAGACTTAGAAGAAGAAATATATATGAAGCAACCTGAGGGTTATAAGATATCATGCAAAGAAAATAAAATATGTAAGCTAATTAAATCACTATATGGTTTAAAACAGGCTCCTAAACAATGGAATGAAAAATTTGATGGTATTTTAAAATTAAATTGTTATCATATAAATAATGTAGATAGATGTATATATAGTAAAATTTCTGAAAATGATTATGTTATTATATGCCTTTATGTTGATGACATACTTATTTTTAAAACTAATATTAAATTAGTTAATGCAACTAAGAAATTCTTGTCATCTAAGTTTGACATGAAAGACTTACGAGAGGCTAGTGTAATCTTGGGTATTGAAGTAAATAAGAAAGATGGTGTTATTATATTATCACAATCTCATTACATTAAGAAGATTTTAAGAAAGTTTAATCATTTTGACTGTTTACCTGTTAGTACTCCTTATGATTATAGTGTAACTCTTATAAAGAATATAGAAAATATTGTGTCTCAATTAAAGTATTATATAATAATTGATAGCCTCATGTATCTAATAAACTATACTAAACCAGACATAACTTTTACAGTAGGAAGGCTAAGTAGATATACACATAACCCTTGAAAAGAGCATTAAAATGCCTTGTATAGGATTTTGAGATATCTAAAAGGCTGTATGACATATGGTTTACATTATAATAATTATTCCCCTATATTGGAAGGATACAGTGATGCTAACTGGATCAGTGATTCAGATGAGACAAAATTCACTAACGTATATGTCTTCACTTTAGGTGGAGGAATAGTCTCTTGGAAGTCTACTAAGCAGACATGTATCACTCGGTCGACTATGAAATCCGAGTTTATTGCCTTGAAAAGGCTGGATTAGAAGCCGAGTGGCTTAAAAATCTCTTAGGTGATATACCATTGTGGCCAAAGCCTGTATTGGGCGTATCTATTTATTATGATTGTCAAGCAGTTATAACAAAAGCAAAGAGTAAAATATATAATGAAAACAACAGACATATTAGACTCAGACACAACATAGTAAAATATATGTTGCGTGATGGAGTCATATCTATTGGTCTTGTGAGATCAGAAAAGAATCTGGCAGATCCTCTGACCAAAGAACTATCTAAAAGGTTAGTTAATGATACATCGAAGGGAATGAGGCTGAGCCTAATATATGAGCTGTCAGTGTCGGTAAACCAACCTATACAATTGGAGATCCCATGAGATAGGTTCAATGGGTAAACAACAGGACACGAGGTAAACGATTACACTGAGTTATATGAGCCCCTTCTATGGTGTATAGTGTGAGCAGCAACACAGAAGGATGCGTTTTTAAAACTTTTAATGGATTCATAGCTATATATTTGGTAGTGCATACAGTTGATGCATATACTTGATAGAATTCACCTATATGGGTATAGAGGTGGAGGCCACTTCTTATGAGAATCTAGGCGAATCTCTAGAGCATTCATGAAATCCAGATAATGATGTATGGCCAAAATGCACCGAACCACAGAATCACTTACAAAGAAAGAGTTGTGTGAATGATATGTACTTACGATCTACATTAAAAAGATTCAGGTTCAAGATTATGGTGTCACTTGATTCCTATACACCTGTGTAAGACCCGTATCTTAGTTCGTACTGTTCTGTAGACTTCCGCGGTCTTACCAGTCGAATTTCGGCAACCTTTGACCCTTAACCGATATTTATGCGCGACCCTGATTCATATGCCGTCAACCTGTATTGACTCAACCCAAGACCATTACCACAGCGATCGCGCCATCACTGCGGTTCCGATGCCGCGACTTGAGCGCCGAGGCGATACCCTGGTCAAGAGATTGGACCAACGTTCGGTGCGAGGAAGACGCCACGCGTTGCAAGTATCTAGAAAATTTTTACGAAACATCCTATCAATCCTATCAATCAAAGTACACATCACCAATTAATGCCAAGTACAACCACCCCTCCCCAAAAGTCAACATTTTCTTACAACAAAGTACATGCTTACATCACTCACCATTACTTCTCTCCCATCACTCTCTCTCTCTCTCTCATTTCTCTCTCATTTCTTTTTATCAACTCCCATGGAGAAATCGTCCATGGCTTCCATGGAGAAGTTTGGTGTGGCTCATCTCCATATCACTCAATCCCCCCAAGCAAAAACCATCTCCATCGTTCAAATGAATCCCCTGGAGCTCTAGGACAAGCTGATGCAAGAAGAAGTTCGAAGAGATATAAGGTGGGTGATTTCCTTTTTGTGTAGATCTTAACCTTTGGATCATAGTGGGTGCTCCTTTCTCTCTCTCTCTCTCTCCCTCTCTTTGTATTTATTTATTTTGTGTGGCTATGTGGCCCACTTGGATGGACCCCACCATGAAGCATGTTTTGGACCCAAGTCGTTTGTAGGTGAGGCCCACTTTATATGTGTTGTTACACACCACCCAACCATGTGGTGGCCCACCTGAGAAGGGCCCACCTTGAATGTTCGTTTGAGCCAGAACGTCAGGGACGCTGGACGTGAAAATAAAAGTTTCAGCTTGATTTCTAAGCTTTGGAGGGGGGGTCACTCATGGAAGCCTCACCTTGATGCATGTTGTTAATCCACGCTGTTCATTCAATTCTCCAGATCGTTTTAGTCGTTTATATGAAAAATGAAGCTGATCCGACTAAATGGTGGGCCATACCTTAGCAAACAGTACTTTTCTCTATTTAAATTCATTTAAATATTTCCTACATGCTGAAATCTGCCCAATATAGGTCTTGATGGGTTTGTTATGGACTGTATAAAGCAGTGGATGGAGTAGATTATTTCGATGCGGGCCTCACGCGTCAAAAACCGTGGAAAAACACGATTTCAAAAATAAAAATAAAAATGGTAGACGCTGCTGCTGCTAGCGTCAGAGGACGCTGCAACGAGCAGCGTCATGATGCCTGGAAGGAGCAAGGAGAGTGGGCCTACCTCAGGCCCTCACCGTGATGCATTTGGAGCATCCACACCGTGCATATAATGGGTCCCCTTTAGACATAGGAATACTCCAAAAATCTGCCGTTTATGACACTCTGGCGGTCCACACCACTAACAGTAGGAGATTGAAAGTTTACCATTAAAATCCTCTTTGGGTTAGAGGAGTTTTGGATCCACCGTGATGCCCTTGTTTTATCCATGCCCCACCTACGTGGAGCCCATCGTGATGTGTCTGCTTATCCAGACTGTCCAACCATGGCGTGGTCATGGGCCCCACTTATGATGCATGTGTTTCATCCGTCTGTCCAGCGTCCAGAGTCTGGACGCTGGACCCCATAATAATAATAATAATAATAGCAATAAAATATTATATATATATATATATATAATATTATATATATATATATATGTGTGTGTGTGTACGTGGTGGGCCCATGTGGGACCCACCTGCTGCTGGACGATTTTGGCTGAGGCATCTCACACGTGCCATGGCTGATGTGTTGACGTCAGAGAGTTCCGTGGGACCCACCCACTTCATGCATCTCCTTTGGTGGGCCACACTGCATCATATGTGTTTGATCCAACCGTCCATTGCACCCGGACGGTGGGCATCACACCCCACATGTGGGGCCACCTTGGTGTATGCATGACTGTCCAGGAGGGTGTGTGTGTGATATTAATATAATATATTATATTATGTCAATATATGTTATGATATATTATATATTATAATATAATATAGCTTCTTGCATTTAACGTTGTGGTGGGCTCCACCTATGTTACTTTTAAAAAGGCAACAGTGGCTGCATGTGTTATACATATCTATATAAATATTATATTATATTTCAATACATAACGGTGGGCCCTATGTGGGACCACCTCTGTTTTACAAATGAGCAGCAAGCTTCACGTGGAGCAGCTACACGGTTGCTCTCTTGACGTCAGTAAGTGTAGGTCCACATGCTGTTTGTGGTTTACGCCAGCCATCCATCCATTTTGGTGGTGGGTCATGCACAACGTATGTGGTTTATATGACGTTGTACATCTGTTTTAATGGTGGGACCCACTGTCATATGGTGACATCAAGTTTTGTGGGTCCCACTCCTAAGGAGGTTTGATATATTATATATGTATATATATTATATTATATACACTATATATATATATATATATATATATAATATCATATATACATAACGGAGGGCCCTACGTGGGACCCACCATGATGCATGTGTTGCATCCAGTTCGTCCACCCATTTTAAAACTCATTACAATTTACCTGAGCCAGAGAATGAGTCAGATCTTTGACTCATGTGGACCCCCCACCGTGAAACATGTGTTGAGTCCAAACCGTCCATCCACTTGGAAATTCTTGGAACCCAGGGTTTAAGGCCCATCTCGACTTAATTGTGGCCGTCCATTGAGGTCCACCTTGGTATTTATAAGGCCCATGAGATGGGGCTCATATTGTGGTATTTGTGGCCATTGAAGTGGCCCATATGATATGAATATAATACCCATGGGATTAGACCCATTTTGATGTATTCTAAGCCCATGGGATTAAGCCCACTTGATGTTTTAGGGGCCCATGGGTTAAGGCCCATTAAGATGTACTAGGGCCTATGGGTTGAGGCCCATTTGATGTTCATATGGGGCCCAATTGGTGTGGTCCATTTGTTATATATAAGCCCATAGTATTAGGCCCATTGATGTAACCCACTTGATGCTTATGAGGCCTATTGGCGTGGCCTGTTGTTGCGGCCCACTTGATGTAAATGTTTATGAGGCCCATTGGTGTGATCATCTGACGTACTTGGGGCCCATTTGGTGAGGCTTGATGTGATATATGAGGCCCTTGTATAGGCCCGATATGATGTATTGTGGCCCATTCAAATCAGCCCACTTGACTTGTCCCATTTGATCCAGCCCATTAATTCGGCCCATCTAACTTGGCCCATTCAAATCGGCCCATGTGACTCGACCCATTTGATCCGGTCTATTGATTCGACCTGATATTTTATATTTGGCGCATGAGTGAGGCCTAATGTGATGCGTATATGCCCCATAAACGAGACCCATGACGATGTATATTAAGCCTTTGTGTGAAGCCATGGGCCCACTATACGTTTAACTCTATATGGGCCACTCCTTAGGAACAATGTTAGTTAAATGGCTACATGGGCAATGATGGTTTAATGTCCACATTGTGACCTTCCGTTAGGCCTTGTTCATCCAAGTGTTGAGGCCGAGATCGATTGTTGTGACCGATTACCAATTTCAATGATCGAGGTCGATTATCGATCAAGGCCAATTATCATGGTTGATTACCAACTCTGATGGCCGATTGCCATTTATCGATCGAGGCCGATTACCGATTTTGATGGCCGATTACCGTTTAACGGTTGAGGTCGATTGCCGATTCTGATGGCCGATTGTCGTTTATCGATCGAGGCTGATTACTGATTCGGATGGCCGATTACCGTTTATCAATCGAGGTCGATTATCAATTCTGATTTGTCGTGGCCGATTGGCGATTATCGATCGAGGCCGATTATCGATTTTGATTTGTCGTAGCCGATTGCCGTTTATCGATCGAGGCTGATTATCAATTCTGGTTTGTCGTGGTCGATTGACGATTATCGATCGAGGTCGATTACCGATTCTGATTGCCGATTACCGATTTTGATTTGTCGTAGCCGATTGCCGTTTATCGATCGAGGCCGATTATCAATTCTGATTTGTCGTGGCCGATTGACGATTATCGATTGAGGTGGATTACCGATTCTGATGGCCGATTACTGATTTTAATTTGTCGTAGCCGATTGCCGATTATTGATCGAGGCCGATTACCGATTACCGATTCTGATTTGTCGTGGCCGATTGCCGATTATCGATCGAGGGTCCCAATGTGGTATACATGCGACCCGTATTTGAGGCCCTACGTGATGTGTATTTAGCCCATGTCTAAAGCCTAATGTGATGTATTTTGAGGCCTAGGTGATGAGGCCCATTGTGATGCATTTAGGGCCAGGCGAAGGAGCCCATTGTGATGTATGTTAGGCCCATGAGCAGGGCCCACCTGTTGTATACATGTAACCCTTGAGTAAGGCCCATTGTGTTGTATATTAGGCCCTTGTGTGAGGCCGTGGGCCCATTATATGTTTGGATCTGTGAGGGTCACTCCTTGGGGCAATATTGGTTAGATGTCCATATTGTCGAGGCCAATTGTTGATGCCGGTTATTGATACTAATTATGAGTATGTGACTGTATAGCATCATGATCCATGCCCATACGCATCATCTGCATGTCTGTTAGGAGATACGATTGACCATTGCATATGTCATAATGCTGGTTGTTATGAGACTCCCTGATAGGTGGAGATTGTCTCACATGAGCGCACGGTTTGCGCAGGATTGATGCATGACTGGATTGTATGACTCATGCATCTTGCATTGTGTGCTGTGATTATTGTATGCCCTAGCGACATCAGGGTCGTAGCTTCCACAAGCATATCATGGATGGCCAGATGGGACACCAGAAATCTGTTCTACATGGGGTGCTATAGATATCCCTAGGTGAAAGTCCTTAAACCCTCTTAGTTCCAGAGGTTGCTCCAACGTCTAGACCGAGTGGGTAGATGAGCGCCGAGTGCCGATTACCAGATGGCTGTGCTCTCCACTGTGTCGTGGTCGATTGGAAGGGGGTGCGGCCTTATCTGCCCGAGAGAGGGGGCAATGCTAGACTGAGTCTGACCAGCTCGAGGAATGGGTCCACTATTGACGAGCCGGGCCTGATATTGGCAGGCGGATAGTGAGGTCTCTTCCACTCACCTTGTTGCGCGCGATGGGACGGCAATCTGGTATGGAGTGTAATAGACCCCGGTGATTTCTCAGAGAGGAACCGTAATGATATGTGGACTTATCGAGTAGGAGTTGCATGCTCATTCATTCATTCATTCACTATCCACTCGGGCTGGTGGTGCGCAATTAATTATTGTGTACCTTCGTTATGGCAAGGATTTCGGTTGGGCGCGCGACCAACTTGAGATCAGGAGTTTACCACGTTGAGTCTGACTATCCAAATTTAGGTATGAGACTGGTTTGGATAGAAGTCCATTGTGGTGGACCCCGTAGCTTGTGATACTACGTACTATCATCCTGACTTCACACTCCAAGCATGGTCATTTCATTCGCATCGCATATTACATTACATCCGCAGGTATATGACATTTTGGGTTACTATATTTCCGCACTTATATGACGTAGACAGACTTAGCGGGATTTGTATATTGCATTGCATCTTTGGCATTTGATATTTGGCTCTTTATAACTCCTTATTGCATAGTTATTTTATATTGCGTATTTTGATATTGATTGACTTATGGACTTATCGATACTTCTGCTTACTTTGATAATTCATGATCTTATTATTATTTTTTTTTATTCAAATATTGTATGGTTTATGGATTTCAGATTTTTTCGGTATTATAAGATTATAACATTGTATTGAATACTTGACACTTACCTTGTGCACACACTTACACCACCCTCTAAGCTTTCTATAAGCTTATGCACGATAGATGCGTGCAGGTGATGTTAGGTTGCACAGTGTTGAGTTTGGAGCGTGCAGTGGTCTTCTGGAGCTTGATTTTGTATTTATGTATTTTTCTTTCAATGTTGTACTCAAATGATTATATTAGTGGATATGTGATGATGATGTTCTCTTTGTGAATTGGGTAATCTTGTGGTTATGCTTATTACTAGTTAAATGTACAAAAAAAAAGAAGAAGAAAAAATCCTCCTTGTAGGATCTTAGGATCGGAATCTGACATATGAATGCTGGGAGCCGAGAATGGGGTACTACGGAGCTGTCGGCACCGGATTTGGTGATCGTGATTCCTGTGAATCCGATTTTTGGATTTGGGGCGTGACAACCTGTCTTGCTTACTCTAATGTTGGTTCAAGTCTATGATGACACCGGCACTATTGCACAACTATTATGCTTTAATCCGTAAGAGTTTTATTTTAAAATATGTGAAGGATTGTTGTATTTTGTTTTAAAATAATATTAAATTTTGATTTTCAAATTTTTGGTGGGTTCCCTCCACATTTAAATTTTGGTGTTTTTGGATTATAGGTTTTGTCCCACATCAGATTTGACAAAGTAAATCCTCTTATATATAAGATAAGTTTTTTGCCTTGGGCTTGAGCCTCATTCAGGGGGCATGTGAATTTGGTCCGGGGGGGGGGGGGGGGGGGGGGGGGGGGGGGGCTATGTCAATATCTCTAATCTATGCCATTGACCACACACGCGCATGCGCGCCGAGCCAAGTTCATGTCTGAGTCCGAGTTCGTGTCCGTGTGCATGTGCGCAACGGGACGGGTTGGGCTGGGCGTGGGTGTGGGTGTGGTGTGAGTGTACTCGTGTGGGTGTGTGTGTATGGGTACTCACGGAGCTTTATTTATGAGAGTGTACTCACACTTGCGCTTTTTCGTTTTAAACCAGAGAGGTGTGTTTGTTCTGGTTGGTCACATCTGTTGGGTTTAAACTCAACGGACCTAACCCTTTGTAAAGGGTGCTTATGCACCACTTCAGAGGCAATATAAAGACTTTCGATTTATGTTTAAAAAATATAAGAAAATCTTTCTCTTATAAAACATTCTCTGATATTCTGTTTTAAGCATTTTGATTGTTGAGTTCGTCGCTGAGTCAACTCAGCACTTTTGGGTTAAACTGCAAGTGGTTTGACCCCGCGTACAGTGAGTGCACCGCTGGGACCGGGTTATAGTCATTGTATCCTGGAGGTCGATTGCTCTTAAAACCTGTTGCACTTCGGACACTGTTCAAGGAGAGCAAATTCGATTTCAAGCCGAGTGACTCGGTCACGCCTCGACTCAATTCAATAAGTCTTTTTTCTCAAAAATTTTATTTTCTTTTTTGGTTCTTGATTTTAATAGTCTATTTAATTTAACCAAATATTCCAACAAATTTACCATTAGAGCCACAAAGCGTTTTGCAACTAGCGATATCTATCGCGAAAAATATCACAAATTCACAATTTGTGTTATGGTTCGATTCAATTATACAAATCTTGTTTCACTACTTGAATGAATCACCTCCGTTATGACTAAAGTAAAAGTTTGACCACAATTATATATAAAAAAATGTTAATATACTAAACAACCGAAGGGAGAATTTGAAGACAAAACTATCATATCATATGGGTCTAGGTCTTGAGTTATATAGTTAATATCTTAAGATATATTTAGCATTCTTTTCTAGATATTTTAAGCAAGTGCAAAGAGAAGGAATGTCATGTCCCAAACTCAGAAATCGGATTCACAGGAATTTCGATCGCCAAACCCAGTGCTGACAGCCTCCATAGTACCCCATTCTCGGCCCCCAGTGTATATATGCCAAGTTTCGATCCTAGGATCCTACAAGGAGGATTTTCTAACATACATTTGTCTCATAAGAAGCATAACTACAAGTATACCCAAATCATAACGGCAACATCATCATCATATATCTACTAATATAATCATTTGAATACAATGCTGAAAAGGAATACATATATCAAAATCAAAACTCCAGAGGATAGCTGCACGCTCCAAGCTCAACGCTGCTGTAACCTAGTGCCACTTGCACGCATCTATCATGCATGAGCTTAAAAAAGCTTAGAGGGTGGTGAAAGTGTGTGTAAGGTAAGTGCCATATATATAATGAAGCACATGAATCATACATCATTGGGATAAATAGAAATACTGACACGATCATGAATTATATGATATCAGACTAAGCGAAAATAATAATAAGCCCATAAATCATACAATATTGGAAATACTAGCAAGACAAATCAACTATGTAAATGAGGAGTCACAGAGAGCTAAATGTCAGATGCCGAGGGTACAATGTAATATGTAAATCCTACTAAGTCCGTATAGGCCATATATGTGCAAAAATATAGTAACTCAAAATGCTAAGTACTACGGATGGAATGTAATATGTGGTGCAAATAAAATGACCATGCTGGAATGTGAAGTCAGGATGATAGTACGAAGTATCACAGGCTATGGGGTCCATCACAAGGGACTTCTATCCAAATCAGTCCCATACCTAAATTTGGATAGTTAGACACAATGTGGTAAACTCCTGGTCTCAGGTTAGTCGCGCTCCTAACTGAAATCCTGACCATGTGAAGGTACACGTAACAAATAGTTACGCACCACCAAACCGAGTGAATGATGAATGAATGAACGAATGAATATGCAATGACTGCTCAATAAGTCCACATATCAGTACGGTTACTCTCTGAGAAAATCACCGGGGTCTATTACACTCCACACTGACTGCCTCCTCCCAAGCTGCATAGCCCGGTGAGTGAAAGAGACTTCACTATCTTCCTAGCCAGCAGTCTATCAATACCTACTCGGCTCGTCGATAGTGGACCCATTTACGAGCTGGTCATACTTAGCCTAGCTTATAGCCCCCTCACTCAGGCGGATAAAGCCACACCCCCTCACAACTAACCACGACACAGTGGGAGATGCGGCCTACTGGTATTCGGCACTCAGGCGCTCATATTCCACTCGGTCTAAACGTTGGACCAGCTCCTAGCCTTGGAGGTTCTGAAATTTTCACCCAAAGACATCCTAAGTGCTCATAGTGCTAGAAACAAATATTTTCGGTGTCCCATCTAACCATGCACGATGTGCCTGAAGAGGTCACGACCCTGATGTCATTAGGGCGTATAATGATCAAGTCACACATATACGAGATGCATGAGTCACATCGTACAATCATGCAACAATCTCGTGTATACCTGTGCTCATATGGCGCACTCCGTCTCATAAGGAGTCCCGTTAATGTGTTAGCCCAACGGCTTCTGCTATGATCAAACATTCCTCATATCAAGCATACATATGATGCGTATGGGCATGAATAATGAAATTATACTAAGCATATTAAAAAGTGATGAACTATCCTCACAACGAAGATGGGCCTAGACGGCCTACACGTAACAAGTATGGGCCTATCAATGAGCCCTAGTGTAAGACACGTATCCTAGCCTGTATCGTTCCGTAAGCTTCCTCGGTCGTCCCGGTCGAATTTCGATGACCCACAATTTATTACCGGCATTGGCGCGCGATCTTGAGTCATGTCCCGTATACCTGAGTTGACTCGACCCGGGACTTGTACCTGTGCGACCGCGCCATCGCTGTGGTTCTGATGCCCTGTCTCGCGCGCCGAGGCGATACCCTGGCCAGGAGATGTGGGCCTGCGTTCCGTTCGAGGGAAACGCCGCACGTTGCAATCCCAAGAGAATGTCCCATCAATCGCATCAAGTGTCAAGTTCTCCATCCCATCATGTCAAGTATAAACACCCATCCCCAAGCAACCCCTAAAGTCAACACTCTCTCTCTCTCCACCCATCAAGTACACTTATCCATCACTCACATCTCTCACCTATCACCTCTCTCTCTCTCTCTCTCTCTCATTTTTCTCTCATTTCTCCTAAGCTCCATGAGAGCAACTCATGTTCAAGCTCCATGAGAGAGTAGTGTGGCCCACCTCTACCGCCCGATCCCACCATCCTAAGCCCATCTCAACCGTTGAAATTGTCCATTTGTGACTCTATCATGCATTGGCAGAAGAAGAGATTTCAAGGTGGGTGCTTCTTTCTCTCTCTCTCTCTCTCCCTTTCATTATTTTGGTGTGATGATGAGGCCGTGTGGCCCACCTGGATGAACCCCATCTTGATGAATGTCTTATCCAAACCATTCAAGCCATGTGGGCCCTACCCTCGGTGATAAGAAAACACAAGCATCAGGTTGATCCAATCAAGGGGGACATGTCCACGTGGGCTGGTGGACTCACCAGCCGTGGTCCCCAACTGTGGGAGCCACCTTGATAATGTATACACGTCACCCGCCCAGCGTCCATGGACGCTGGACGTGGGTTCAATGAAGTGTGAATAGACGGTGAGTTTCACTCACAACACCGTCAACAAATTATATATTTTTATATATATATATATATTATATTTGGTTTGTGCTTTTTAGGTAGGCCACTTATATAGGCCCTACCTTGATGTATGTAGATAATCCACGCCGTCCATTCAGTTTCTTAGCCCATTTTAGGCGTTGATCCGAAATTTGAGACCAAACCGATTCTCGGGTGGGCCATACCATAGGAAATAGTGGTATTGTCGTTAAAACCCACCTTGATCCTTCTATTCACCAAAAATACATCGCATATTAGTCTCATTTGGTTGGTCATGGGCCGCAGAATGCGATGGGTTGAGTGGATCCACTTGAAGTGGGCCTCACATGGGAAAAACTGCCAAAAATATTTTTTCTAAGAAAAAAATAAAATAGCAAGAGAGCAGCAGCAGTGCCTGCTGCTACTGACATACCTAGGGATGCGGGCCATTGGCGGATGAGCAGGCAGGACCACGGTCCCATATGTGGGCCCCACTGTGATGTGTATTGAGTATCCACACTGTCCATTTTGTAGACCCTTAGGGAAGTGGGCTGTCCTCCAAGAATCATCCTGATCTGGATCTCAGATGACCTACATCACAGGAAACAGTTGGGCTGAACGTCTGCCATTGAAACTCTTTTTGAGTGTCCCAGAAGTTTGGATCATTATAAAAATTGGTTCTCCCCTTCATCTAGGGTCTGTGTGACCTTATCAACAATTTAGATGGCTTATAAACATTATAGTGGGCCCCACGTGGGACCCACAGTGATATATATGTTTTATCACACCGTTCACAGCCGTGGACGGTGGATCCCACCCTTGTGACGTGCTCAGTGTAACACGTGGCACCGATGTGTGTGTTTTGCCACACCGTCCAGACCCTGGACGGTGGGGTCCTCGTTTGATGTATGTTTTCTATCCAGATCGTCCAATGGGATGGTGGGCCTTGCAGCATGAGTTGCCAATGACATCAGCAAGATCTGCAGACCCTACCTTGATCTATGTATTTTATCCCTCCACGTGGTGTTTGTGCTTCATCCATGCCGTGCATCCATGGGACATGCCTGCTGTGTGATGGCCGCATGACCACACATGAGTTATGGCACCCACGTGATGTATGTATTTTGTATCCACGCCGTCTAGCAATTGGAAGGTGGAACACTACCCTAATGTATGCGCTTTATATACACCATCCGCCCAATTGATGTGTAGGCCAGCAAGATGAATGTGTACATTCACACCTTTCGTCCACTTTTCCTTGGACGTGGGCTCACCCCACACGTGTGACACGTATGAGGGTGGGGCCACCTTAACATATGTATGTGTCTTACCTATATCTGGACGGTGCATGTGAAGACACCCACCGTTAAATGTATAATATGAGCTCCACCGTCCATCTGCTGGTGGGGCCTTGACCATGACATATATGTTATATCTTAACCGTCCATATGTCTGGACGTGGCCCCCCATCAGCCATATGGTTGTTGTATGTCGTCAGTAGGTCAGGTGGGCCCTAACCTTGATGTATGTTTTATATTCAAACCGTGTACCCATGTGGGCACCTCATGATGTGTGTATCTTGTATCTACACTGTCCAGATGATCTGGACGGTGCCATGTGAACCACACCTTGATGTATTTGTTCCATCCATATTGTCCAGATGTGCTGGATGGTGTTGGACTGCTTGGATGATGCTGTTATGCCCCGTAATTGATGTACTATGTAGCCACGCTGTTCACCTGTTTGGCTGCCAACGTGAGGCTCACCTTAAATATGTATTGTATATCTATGCCGTCCACTTGTGTGGCCCACTGCGATGTATGTTGTACCCCCCATCTTGATGTGTATACGGCCCATTAGTGTGGCCCATTGATGCAACCCACTTGATTTCAGTGTGGGGTGGCCCACTCACGTAGATCTTACCTAGATGTATTTGTGATGTGTCCACACCATCCATCTTTAACGTGGGACCACCCTGGCCTATGGGTTCCATCCCCACCGTCCGTCCACCTGCTGGGATGTGGACCCTATCCATGTGAGACTCCCTGTTGTATATGTCTTTCCCATGCTGTCCATGGGCTGGGACATGGGGCCTATATGATGTATATCCATACCGACCATCTTTGGTAAATGAGACCCACCTTGATGTATCTTGTGGCCTATCCATGAGGCACATCATGATGAATATGTTTCAACCACGCTGCCCATTTATTTTGCTAAACCATGGACTGGCCCATTTGGCCCACTTAATGTATATGAGGCCCACCTGTTTAGCATTTGAGGCCCATGAGCTGTGACCTATGATGATGTATTCGAGGCCCATGGGACATTGCACATTGTGATATAATTAAGGCCCTTAGGATGTGGCCCCTTATGATGTATATTAGACCCGTGTCAGAGGCCCATTGTGATGTATTCGTGGCCTAAGGGCAAGACCCATTGTGATATGTATTTGGCCCATGATGTGTGGCCCACTTGATGTATTTCGAGGCCCAGGTACGTGGCCCATTTGATGTATATGAGACCCATTAGTGCGATCCACTTGATGTATATTGAGGCCCACGGGTCGTAGCCCATTATGATGTATTTAAGGACCATGGGTCGTGGCCCATGGTGATGTTTATTAAGCCCGTGTATTCAACCCACTATGATGTATGATTATGACATTATATTGAATACTTGACACTTACCTTGTGCACATACTTACACCACCCTCTAAGCTTTTTATAAGCTTATGCACGATAAATGCGTGCAGGTGATGTTAGGTTGCAGCAGTGTTGAGCTTGGAGCGTGCAGTAGTCTTTTGGAGCTTGATTTTGTATTTATGTATTTCCCTTTCAGTGTTGTACCCAAATGATTATATTAGTGGATATATGATGATGATGTTGCCTTTGTGAATTGGGTAATCTTGTGGTTATGTTTATTACTAGTTAAATGTATATATAAAAAAATTCTTCTTATAGGATCTCATGATCGGAATCTGGCATATGAATGCTAGGAGCCGAGAATGGGGTACTACGGAGGCTGTCGGCACCGGATTCGACGATCTGGATTCCTATGAATCCGATTTTCGGGTTTGGGGCGTGACAGAAGTTGGTATCAGAACATAACTTGGGAATACCTGAAGATAACATCACATATCTGCTTATAGTTATTCTTCACTCTATGATTGTTGAGAACTTAGAATGATTAGATCCCCGAGTTCGAATAACTTAGAGATTTTTTGATATAGCTCCCTACTGTTGAGATTGTGAGGCGGCATAGTATATCAACTCTGATCGTTTCTGATCTGGGATCCGAGGATTTGTGGAATCATCATAGCGCTGATGAGGCGTCTTGGGAGAAAGTAGTTGAGATTCTTGGGCATTGGCCCATCTTTTAGGTGTTTGATTATGTCGGTATGTTGTGTTCAGATTATATCTATAGTGATAGGATGTCTCTCCCTTGGTGAGTTTTGTATTGGTTGTGTTATTATTTAAATTTCGAGGATGAAATTTTTATTAGGAGGGGAGAGCCGTAAGACCCGTACCTAGCCTGTACCGTTCCGTAAGCTTCCTTGGTCCTCCCGGTCAAATTTCGGTGACCCGCAATTTGTTACCAGCATTGGCACGCGATCCTGAGTCGTGTCCCGTATTCTTGAGTCGACTCGACCCGGGACTTGTACCTATGTGACCGCACCGTCGCTGCGGTTCTGATGACCCATCTCGCGCACCGAGGCGATACCCTGGCCAGGAGATGTGGTCCCACGTTCAATTCGAGAGAAACGCCGCGCGTTGCAATCCCAAGAGAATGTCCCATCAATCGCATCAAGTGTCAAGTACTCCATCCCATCATGTCAAGTACAAACACCCATCCCTAAGCAACCCCTAAAGTCAACACACTCTCTCTCTCTCTCCACCCATCAAGTACACCTATCCATCACTCACATCTCTCACCTATCACCTCTCTCTCTCTCTCTCTCATTTCTCTCTCATTTCTCCTAAGCTTCATGAGAGCAACTCACGTCCAAGCTCCATGGGAGAGTAGTGTGGCCCACCTCTACCGCCCGATCCCACCATCCTAAGCTCTTCTCAACCGTTGAAATTTTCCATTTGTGACTCTATCATGCATTGGTGGAAGAAGAGATTTCAAGGTGGGTGCTTCTTTCTCTCTCTCTCCCTTTCATTATTTTGGTGTGATGATGAGACCGTGTGGCCCACCTGCATGAACCCCATCTTGATGAATGTCTTATCCAAACCATTCAAGCCATGTGGGCCCTACCCTCGGTGATAAGAAAACACAAGCATCAGGTTGATCCAATCAAGGGGGACATGTCCATGTGGCTGGTGGACTAACCAGCCGTGGTCCCCAACTGTGGGACCCACCTTGACAATGTATACATGTCACCCGCCCAGCGTCCATGGACGCTGGACGTGGGTTCAATGAAGTGTGAATAGACGGTGAGTTTCACTCACAGCACCGTCAACAAATTATATATATATATATATATATATATATATATATATATATATATATATATGTATATATATATATATTATATTTGGTTTGTGTTTTTTAGGTAGGCCACTTATATAGGCCCTACCTTGATGTATGTAGATAATCCATGCTGTCCATTCAGTTTCTTAGGCCATTTTAGGCGTTGATCCGAAATTTGAGACCAAACCGATTCTCGGGCGGGCCATACCATAGGAAATAGTGGTATTATCGTTAAAACCCACCTTGATCCTTCTATTCACCAAAAATACATTGCATATTGGTCTCATTTGGTTGGTCATGGGCTGCAGAATGCGATGGGTTGAGTGGATCCACTTGAAGTGGGCCTCACATGGGAAAAACCGCCAAAAATCTTTTTTCTAAGAAAAAAAATAGCAAGAGAGCAGTAGCAGCGCCTGTTGCTGCTGACATACCTGGGGACCGGGCCATTGGCGGACGAGCAGGCAGGACCACGGTCCCATATGTGGGCCCCACTGTGATGTGTATTGAGTATCCACACTGTCCATTTTGTAGACCCTTAGGGAAGTGGGCCGTCCTCCAAGAATCAGCCCGATCTGGATCTCAGATGACCCACATCACAGGAAACAGTTGGGCTGAACGTCTGCCATTGAAACTCTTTTTGAGTGTCCCAGAAGTTTGGATCATTATAAAAATTGGTTCTCCCCTTCATCTAGGGTCTGTGTGACCTTATCAACAATTTAGATGGCTTATAAACATTATAGTGGGCCCCACGTGGGACCCACAGTGATATATGTGTTTTATCACACCGTTCACAGCCGTGGACGGTGGATCCCACCCATGTGACGTGCTTAGTGCAGCACGTGGCACCGATGCGTGTGTTTTGCGACACCGTCCAGACCCTGGACGGTGGGGCCCTCGTTTGATGTATGTTTTCTATCAAGATTGTCCAATGGGATGGTGGGCCTTGCAGCATAAGTTGCTGATGACATCAGCATGATCTGCAGACCCTACCTTGATCTATGTAATTTATCCCTCCACATGGTGTTTGTGCTTCATCCATGTCGTGCATCCATGGGACCTGCCTGCTGTGTGATGACCGCATGACCACACATGAGTTATGGCACCCATGTGATGTATGTATTTTGTATCCACGCCGTCTAGCAATTGGACGGTGGAACACCACCCTAATGTATGCACTTTATATACACCGTCCGCCGAATTGATGTGTGGGCCAGCAAGATGAATGTGTACATCCACACCTTCCGTCCACTTTTCCTTGGACGTGGGCTCACCCCACACATGTGACACGTATGAGGGTGGGGCCACCTTAACATATGTATGTGTCTTACCTACATCAGGACGGTGCATGTGAAGACACCCACCGTTAAATGTATAATATGAGCTCCACCGTCCATCTGCTGGTGGGGCCTTAACCATGACATATATGTTATATCTTAACCGTCCATATGTCTGTACGTGGCCCCCCATCAGCTATATGGTTGTTGTATGTCGTCAGTAGGTCAGGTGGGCCCTAACCTTGATGTATGTTTTATATTCAAACCGTGTACCCATGTGGGCACCTCATGATGTGTGTATCTTGTATCTACACCGTCCAGATGATTTGGACGATGACATGTGAACCACACGTTGATGTATTTGTTCCATCCATATTGTCTAGATGTGGTGGATGGTGTTGGACTGGTTGGACGATGCTGTTATGCCCCGTAATTGATGTGCTTTATAGCCACGCCGTTCACCTGTTTGGCTGACAACGTGAGGCCCACCTTAAATATGTATTGTATATCTATGCCGTCCACTTGTGCGGCCCACCGCGATGTATGTTGTACCCCCCATCTTGATGTGTATACGGCCCATTAGTGTGGCCCATTGATGCAACCCACTTGATTTCAGTGTGGGGTGGCCCACTCACGTGGATCTTACCTAGATGTATTTGTGATGTGTCCACACCATCCATCTTTGACATGGGACCACCCTGGCCTATGGGTTCCATCCCCACCGTCCGTCCACCTGCTGGGATGTGGACCCTATCCATGTGAGACTCCCTGTTGTATATGTCTTTCCCATGCTGTCCATGGGCTGGGACATGGGGCCTATATGATGTATATCCATACCGACCATCTTTGGTAAATGAGACCCACCTTGATGTATCTTGTGGCCTATCCATGAGGCACATCATGATGAATATGTTTCAACCACGCTGCCCATTTATTTTTCTAAACCATGGACTGGCCCATTTGGCCCACTTAATGTATATGAGGCCCACCTGTTTAGCATTTGAGGTCCATGAGCTGTGACCTATGATGATGTATTCGAGGCCCATGGGACATGGCACATTGTGATATAATTAAGGCCCATAGGATGTGGCCCCTAATGATGTATATTAGACCTGTGTCAGAGGCCCATTGTGATGTATTCGTGGCCTAAGGGCAAGACCCATTGTGATATGTATTAGGCCCATGATGTGTGGTCCACTTGATGTATTTCGAGGCCCAGGTACGTGGCCCATTTGATGTATATGAGACCCATTAGTGCGATCCACTTGATGTATATTGAGGCCCACGGGTCGTAGCCCATTATGATGTATTTAAGGACCATGGGTCATGGCTCATGGTGATGTATATTAAGCCCGTGTATTCAACCCACTATGATGTATGATTATGACATTATATTGAATACTTGACACTTACCTTGTGCACACACTTACACCACCCTCTAAGCTTTTTATAAGCTTATGCACGATAAATGCGTGCAGGTGATGTTAGGTTGTAGTAGTGTTGAGCTTGGAGCGTGCAGTGGTCTTCTGGAGTTTGATTTTCTATTTATATATTTCTCTTTCAGTGTTGTACTCAAATAATTATATTAGTGGATATATGATGATGATGTTGCCTTGTGAATTGGGTAATCTTGTGGTTATGCTTATTACTAGTTAAATGTACATAAAAATAAAATCCTCCTTGTAGGATCCCATGATCGGAATCTGGCATATGAATGCTAGGAGCCGAGAATGGAGTACTACGGAGGCTGTCGGTACCGGATTCGACGATCGGGATTCCTGTGAATCTGATTTTTGGGTTTGGGGCGTGACACCTAGGGAGAGTGATAATGTGGACATTTAACCAACATTATTCTTACAATGTGGACGTCAAACCAACATTGCTCCTAAGGCATGGCCCGTCATAAATGTCATTACATAACCCACGGTGGAATTACACAATGCAATAGACCTTGTATCCATCCCATTAGGCCTCGACATATGGGCCTCAAATACATGAAATGGGCCTTATTATATGGTCCTCATATATGTCAAGGTGGGCCTCAACAACAGGCCACATACACAGTACAGTGGGCCTCATAACGGGCCTTATACACATTAAGGTGGGCCTTAATAACGGGCCTCATATACACAATGGGCCTCAACCCATGGGCCATAATACATCACAATGGGCCTTAACCCATGGGCCCTAATACATCACAATGGACCTTAACCCATGGGCCCTAATACATCACAATGAGCCTTAACCCTTGGGCCCTATATGTATATATATTTAGGTGGGCCACAACAGATGGGCACAAATATATCAAGATGTATATAATATATATACATACATATATAAAAATGAATTATATCAAAAGATGAACTGGATCGCACTCCAAAAAGTAGTGACAATGATTTCCACCGTTAGAAATATCCTATAGGGCCCACCGTTAGTGAATGGAACTACCGTGGCCCTTAAGAAGTTAAAACAGCGAATGTCACTGTTCCCACTATTTTTTCATGGTGGAGGCCCACTTGAACTAGGGATCTGACTCATTCTTAATCTCGGGCCTTAAAATTATCTGTCAAAATCGTTAGACGGCTTGGATGCAACACATGCATCATGGTGGGTCCCATCGTCCAGTGGTGTGGACGATGGTGTGAATAAAACACATACATTACTTTAGGTTCCACTGTCCAGGGGTGGACAGTGGTGTAAAACACATACATTTTTGTGGGTTCCACCATCCAGGGGGTGGACGGTGGTGTAAAACATATACATCACTGTGGGTCCCATATGGGCCCCATAATGTTTATATGCCATGCAATCCATTGATAAGGTTGCACAAGCTCGGATGAATAGGAAAAACAAATTTCATATTAATCCAAAACTTCTATGACACCCAGAAAGGGTTTCAATGGCAGACATGCAATCATACTATTTCTTGTGAAGTGGGCCACCTGAGCTTTGGATGTGGTTGATTTTTTGGGGGTCCATTGCCCTAAGGGGCCCCATCAAAATGCATGGTGTTGATGTGCTTACGCATCACGGTGGGGTCCACGGCTGGGACTCGTGGTCCTCTCTCGCCCGCCAGACGCAGCAGCAGCAGGCCCTGCCTAATATATTATTTATTTATTAAAAAAATAGTTTTTCGGTAGTTTTTTGTATGTAGGGCCGCATCAGATGAATCCATCCCAACCACTGGATTCCAGGACTCGAGACGGACCAAACAAGCCCAATATTCAATATATTTTAGGGTATAGAAAAATAAGCGAAGATTTCAACGGTAATGAAACTGTTTTTAACACTATAGCCCACCAGAAAAATCAAAATGACTCCATTTTTCTGCTCAATGACTAAAATGAGTTGGCAAATAGGATGGATGGCATGGATTTAATCCATATATCAAAGTGGGGCTACATGAGCAACCCTTCCCAAAGGCTTGAAACAAAGCTAATATTTATGCTTTTCATTTGATGTCCAACGTCCCTGGATGGTGGACGGTTTGGGCAAACCAAGTACATTAGGTGGGCCCTGCTCCGGTGGGCCACCAATTGATGGATGGTGTAGATATAACACATATGTAAAGTGGGCCCCACCTACATATGGCTTAGACAAAATACATGCTTCATGGTGGGGTCCATCCGGGTGGACCACACGGCCACATCATCACATACAAATAGGAATAATGAAAGAGAGAGGGAGAGAGAAAGAGAGAAGAGGGAGGGACATGTGTGATGGAGGGACCCCGACACTATGGGTCCTCCCTTACATTTAATCATACATCAAGTGGGTCCCAATACATGTGGGCCCATTAGATCAAAATTCAACAGTGGAGATTCCTTCTCCACTAAAATGGACGGTCCAGATGACCTCTATCCGTGTAAAGAAAATAAACATCATGATGGGGTCCATGGAGAATGGCCCCACCATGGAATGATCATGAGAATCAATGTGGGCCATCGGCCACACATAGGGTCCAAAGTGAGATCCATACCATCAATCGGTAAGCCTCACTTGACCTTTCATCAAAAAAAGGAAATCTAGGCCTAATAGAGCACCCACGAACAATGAAGATTCACCCACTTTGATCTCTTCTTCCTTCTTTCACTTATATGTTCTAGAGCTCCAAGAAAACAATTCCAACGGTTGAGATGACGCTTGAATGGTGAAGATGGGAGATAGGAATTTGGGTCACACATGACTTCTCTCAGGGAGAGCTTGGACGTTGTATGCTCTCATTTCTTGAAAAAAAAAAATGAAGGAATGAGAGAAAGAGAGAGAGAGGATGGGATGTAAAGAGAGACAGGGATGGGTGAGTGAGTGATGGGTGATGGGTGAGTGATGTGTGATGTGTACTTTGACATGTGAGGAATGAGTTACTTTGACTTTGGGGTTACTTGGGGATGGGGTTTATACTTGACATGAGAGGTGATTGATGGGATTGATTTGACATGTTGTAAAGATTCTCTTAGGATTATAAATGCGTGGTATTTTCTCGAAATAAACGTCGGCTCACATCTCTTACTAGGATATCAGATCGGTGTGCGAGTCGTGGCATTGGAACCGCGGCGACGGTGCGGTCGCAATGGTACAAGTCTCGGATTAGGCCAACTCAGATATATGGGATGCGACTTAGGGTCGTTCGCAAACATCGATTATAGGTCACAAGTCGTCGAAATTCATCGAGAAGGATCGTGGGAGTCGACAGAATAGTACAGGCTAGGATACGGGTCTTACAAGGAATATGACAAATTACTTTCTAAGTACAATGAACTCATAAATATAAATTTCTATACAAAAAATTGCACCTCTAAGTATTGAACTAGTCTCGAGTTTTGACACCAATATCTCACATTACACTCTTAAAAAGAAAATTCCACGAGGGTAACTTTGAGAGTAATGAACGGCTTGATCTGTGAATGGAGTGTACCTTCTTAGCATTATGATGTCAAATATATATAAAATATGAATAGATGTGTCCTTTCTGGAGAGTTGTGCCTCTCTAGGACATACATACTCATTCACTGTAACTTTGACCCTCTTCCATAAATGAACATGACCTTTTTATCCTGTGATAGTTATTTTTGTTCATTTTAGATCAAGACAATTACTTAACAGTATAAAATTGTTGCCACATGCAACCTAAATCTTATTCATCACAACTACTCCGTGGCACTGATGCCACATGTACAACCAAGTTCTAAAAACCCTCGCTCGGCACTATCGTTAAAATCTTAGGCACCAGTGGGTCAAACCTCAGACTGGACCTTGGTTCACTACCCAATTACGACATGGCTTAGATAAGTTCGAATAACTTGTCCACTAGCTAGACTCTAATGCACTACTAATTGCACCATGGATCAAATAGGTCCAAATCACATGCTAAAAAAGAGTATTCTATTGGCATATTGTGACAATGTGCGTGAATGAAGTGTGCCCAAGTAACCCTATAGGCTAGGATGTGTGCACATAGACAATTGCAGAGATTTGAACCTACGTTTTACTAAGGTAAAAACTCTTACCATTTAGCTATAGGTAAAACTTCTTAAGGAAAACTTCCATAAATAATATATTTATTTACTTTCTATAATAATTATTTATTTTTAAATTTTATATTTCTTAAAAGCACAACATTACTTTAGTTTCTTGTCTTTTATTGGTCTTAATCTTTAGGACGAATGGTTGGATCGGGCGCCTCTATATATGTTGTTCCATCATTCGGCCACATGTAACATAACATAGACAAGATTGGAACTAGTCAAATAGCCAATGACTAGTCTAAAAGTTGGACAATTTTAATCCTTTAATTGGTGGTGTATAGATGGCTAAAATAAGTCAAGAATGAGTCTATTCAATGACAAAATGCCTATTTATTAGATGATTAAGATCGTTGTAGAGAATACATTCAACCAAACAATACTTTGTCTTTATAATTGTCACACCAAATCTTTTTTTTTTTTTTTTTTGCTAATGGCCAATAAATGCTAGAGCCCATGGTATACCTGGTGTGAATCGTGTGGATCACGATATGTTGCATATGCATGGTGAATGATACGAAGGCACGGAAATATCGTGGCTCTAGGAGGTAGTTGTTCAACTCCCTTTGAGCACTACTTGCAACTCACTTGCTGTTGGATGATAGACCATAGATTTCGACCATACATCATTTTGCCCTTAGTTTAGTTAGTTGGGGCTGCTCATGACCTATATCAGTTATACATGTGCGTGTATGATTGTGTGGACATGCCAGAGTTTACCTGACTCAAGGTTTTCTTTACTTAACTAAATTGTTGGTGTCTCGCACTAAGATGGACAAACTGGAGATTGAATCGAGATTTAGGGTCCTCTTGACCACTAATTGATGTGCTCTACACTCAAGCAATTTGTACAAGGGTAGGGAGTTGGCCCTCATGAATGAGTTCTTTTTGTGTTGTGCTGACAAATGTAGGATTGACCAACTTGAGGATTTTTTTTATTACACCAGCTCTTTTTGTGGTATTTCTCAATCAGAATAGAAGATTTGTACAAAAATGGAATATAAGCTACACTAAACACGGTTGATTTTATTAATAACTTGGTCATGTTACAATTGTCATGCTTTATAACCATATATAAATAAAAAATGAGAAATAGGATAATTACTTGATGTGCCTATCAGAACATACGATTGAGGCAAATGGTCAGCAGGATATGACTGGGGTATGAACAACTTAATCAAAACTTAGATGAACATGGTGATCTAGCAACTTAAGGTCACATATATTTAGCATACTCTTAAGCTAAATATATTTAGTCTAGTTTGGATAGTAGCAAACTAGACTAGGAAAGGTAAGATAGACGTGTAACTAAGGTAAATAAAAAGTAGATAGATGTGTTTGGTGTGGGGCCTCAAGCTCTTCTTCTTATGCTTCTTTTATAGCTTTCTCGAGGCAGTGAGAGTCCATTGTTGGGCTTACGGATCCTTCTTGTGGGCTTTATGAACCACTTGGTTGTCTCATCAAATCCCCCTTCTTGGCGAATTGAGTAGGGCTAGAAGGGATGGTAGGTCATGGCAGATAAATAAGCTCTTCCTTTGTAAATCGGTACTTGCTTTTGAAAGAAAGGACTCCAGGCTCCCTATCTTTTCGGATCTTCTTCCGTAGCTGATCTTTCATGAAGATATTCGTGGGTCATTAAAGATTAGGCCTGGGATAGCTAAGGTTCCTCCGATGAAGGCAACCAAGCTAACGTTTGAGGAGCTCAAGGATTGATCTCTATTTAACAGGGCGACTTAATACTTTTTGGTGGACCACCTCATCCACTTCGAGGTGTTGGATGGTTCAGATCAAACTACCTTCTACATTTAACCATCCGTAAAGTGATGGTTTAGAGTGTTAGATAGATTTGATCCCCAATATTGATATGCCATTTGGACAGACCAGATCACCCATTCTCTTGATTTTGATAATAGTATAGAACAAGACCTAATATAGGTTTAGCTATCCCTTTACGATCTCCCTTTCTCTTGATTTTGAAATCTTCTAGATTTCTACTAGTTCTCCAAATGTTTATGGGAAAATCTTCCATTTTGAAAGGATTGTGAGAGATGGCCTCGCAGACGAGATCATATCCAGTTGTGAGATAGGATACACTAGTTCGACAGGTCTTTTATAAATGTTTCAGGCATGTTGCTTCATTTTATGGGCATAATAATCGTGGTTACATGGCATGCAATGATTTATCCCCTTAAAGGGCATGATAAGAGTCCATACCATCATATTAATGATAGAATATATACCGCCGAAGGAAGATGAGAAGCGGATATTTTTGGGTGGGAGTATGAATTCTACATATGCCAAGCACAATTTCTCCATGTGGCATCTTCGTATTGGTCCACATCAAGACACTGAAGATGAGTGTAAACTATGTCTCCATGTCCCTTTGTATCAGAGAGATGTAGTGGGACATTTGATATCCAAGTTTTCAGTGGCCATTTGATTTCTCGACATGTAAGCACGGGGTTCATGTTCGACTGTCATGTGAGTTAATGCAAGCATCATGACCATAATGGTTCATAGCTGGAATAGGCAATCTTTTTAAAGGGTGGCGGCCTGAGCATAGTATTCAGCCACTATTTATGAAATGAAGATGGGATTCAGAATATAATTCGACTGTGGATAGTATCCCATCCTTGTCACGACCACTCATCCCTATTTTAGTTTTCCTCACTCTCTGTCTTGGCCGATTTGATCAACGGTCGTTTCCCTTTTGGTTTGAATTGTTTCTCATAAGGTTGAGTACCATCTCTTCAAATATTTACCGTTAATGGGATTCTTACTCTCCTAGCAGTTTATATCTTATAAAAGATATGCTTCTCCACTTATGACCTTCTTTACCCTTAGTGGCCCTTCGCATGTTGCTGACCACTTTTCGTGTACTTCATCCTTTGTGCCGATTGAGAGCTTCCATACTATTTTCCCTTTAGTAAAGCTCTTCCTTTTAACCCTCTGGTTTTAGGCTCTAGCTACTTTAAGCTTTTGAGCCTTTAAGTTATCAAGGGCATGGAGATGCATACTGTCCAGCTCTTATAGTTTCATGAGCATGGACTCGTTAAACTCTTCTGGGGTTAGCTTATGCTGCTATGCTACCCTTAGAGATGATATATTGACCTCCATGGGCAACACTACATCATGCTCATAGGTTAATGTAAAGGCATAATCCCAGTACTTGTTCTCTGTGAAGTTCTATAGGCCCGAAGTACTTTGAATAACACTGTGTGCCACTATCGTGGATTATTCTCTACCAGCCATTTGATAATATTTTTCAATATTATGTTAGTAGACTCAGCATGATCGTTGGCTTGAGCATAATATGTGGTAGAGTATACAAACTTGAACTTATACGCGGCCACAAAAACTTCGATTTCTCATCCTGAGAAAGTTTCTCCCTTGTCAATTGTAATTGTCTTAGGAATGTCAAGCTGATGAATGATGTGTTCCTTGATGAACTCTATAAAATCAACCTGTTTAGTTCCTTTTTGTCACCATGCTTCCATACATTTAGTGAAGTAGTTTGTTGCCATGATAATAAAGCACCGAAGCTTGGAGGACGGTGGATAAATCTGTCCTATGTTGTCGATTGCCCATCGTCAGAAAGGCCATTTTTTCATAATTGGGTGAAGTTACGATGCTGGGATCAAACTCCCTTTGTGTATTCCATACAATCCTTCTCTATGGTTGGCTAGTAGTAGCCATGTCTGCGGGTCAACCAACACATCTTTTGTCCCTGCTTAATGGGTTCCACAGATACATTCGTGAACCTCTCCCATTACTATTATCACTTCATCTCATCCTAGACACCTAAGAAGGATACTGTCATCTCCTGTTCTGTACAAGTCATCATCTAGATGAGGTATTGAAGGGACATTCGTTGCATTGATCTTTCTGTCCATGGGTTAGGCCATAGAAGATAATGGATGATTAGGCATCACCAATCATTGGCCGTCATCCCCAATGATGCTACTTCGATGGCCAAAAGCCTTTGTTGTATAGCTGGTAATGAATGCTTCTGAACAGTAAGGAATCTTTTAGATAATTTGTCTAAGAGCCTCAATTTGACCGCAGTTTGTATCGTTTCATTAGCATCTTTATTGAGTTGTTGAGGAACATACTTAGGTTTGTCTTTAAACTAATCCAACAACTGTACCACTGCACCGTAATAAGGTAGAAGGGCCTAAGGGGTGCACTTGTACTTTCATGCGAGCTGATTTAGGACCAGTTGAGAATCACCCATAACCTTAATATGTTTAGCCCCTAGCTCCCGAAGAATCCCCAGGCCAATTGTTAATGCCTCATATTCAGCCTGTTTGTTGATACAGTCAAATCTCAGTCGAAAAGTATAATCCTCTCATTCCTTTAGGTGAGACTATGATGATTCATGTCCCAAAGGAATTCTTTATGTGGTACCCATCAAATATCAGTTTCCATGAAACAAGATGGATGACGTAAATACCTACGTCCTCTGCTGTGATATGGTTTTTGTCTTGCCTGGGGTGATCGGCCAATAAACCTGCCAATGCTTGGCCTTTCATCGTCTTCTGCGACACATACTGAAAAGAGAATTTTGATAAAGATAGAATCCATTTTTCGTTCCTTCCTCGTAAGATTGGTCACATGAGCATGTATTTGATCAGGCCGGTCGAGGAGATAACATGGACTGTTCTTATCATTAAATATGACAAAACTTAGTTGCAGCAAAGTATAATGCTAGACAGAACTGCTCAATAGCTAGATATCTCCATTCGGTGTCGTGCAACATTCTAGAGAGGTAATAGATAGCCTACCCCTTTCTGTCATCATTTTCCTGCGTGAGCAACACTCTAATAGATTTGTTCGTAATTGATATATAAATGGCTTATCTTTTCTTAGTGGAATTAACACATGAGGTTTTGTTAGATATTCTTTCAATTGGTTGAAAGCCGTTTGAAGCTCTAATGTCTAGACGAATTCTTGGCTAGTTTTAAGTTTGATTAGCAGTGAGAAAGGGTTAATCTTCCTTGTAAAATTTGAAATGAATCATCGTAGAAAATTGACCTGGCCGATGAACTTTTGTAATTCCTTCTTATTTTTAGGAGGGGTTACTTCTAGGATTGCTCGAACTTTGTTTTAGTTAACCTCAATACCTTGTTGATGAACAAAAAATCCTAAAAAGTTTCCATTCGAAAAATCCTCAATAACTTTTGTTGTTCCTTCTTATTTTTAGGTGGGGTTACTTTGAACGTGTACTTCAAAGGGTTCATCTTCAGCTTGTGTCTCCTTATGCATTCGAAAGATCTTAAATCGGCGAAGTGTTCGCCAAGATATATTGATTTAACAACAATGTCGTTAATGTATACCTCCATAAGCTTGTCAATCATGTCATGGAAGATAACATTTATCGCTCTTTAATAGGTTGCACTTACAATTTTTAGTTTGAAGGGCATCATCACCCAACAATAGGTCCTAATTGCTCCTGGGCATTGGAAAGCTGTCTTTGGCAACGTCTTCTACTACAATGAAAATTTGGCTATACCCAGAATGGCCTTCTATAAAGGACATAAATTTATTTCCCATGGCTCTGTCAATCAACTGACCCATCATGGGCATAAGTATTCATCTTTAAGAGTTTCTAGATTTAGATTCCTGAAGTCGATGCACGCCCTCAACTTCCCATTTTTCTTGATGATGGGGACTATGTTAGAAACTAGTCAATGTACTAGATCAACTTTATGAACCCATCTTTCAACAACCTTTCTATCTCTTCATTAATTTTAAGGGTAACCTCAGGGGTCATCTTTCCCGCAGGTTGCTTGAACGACTTGTATCCTTCCTTGATAAGTAGGCAGTGTTTAACTAATGCTCTATCTAACTCAGGCATTTTATAATAGTTCCAAGTGAAATAATTTGCATAGTCTTAGAGAAGATTAATAATCTCCATCCGTGCATGCGGATCTAACCCTGCATTGATGAATGTAGGGCGTGGGTTTCTTCTGTTCTAAGATTCACCTCAATTAAGGCATCTTGGATGTTAGCTTTAGCATCCTCCATCTTAGGTGGTGCTAGCTAGAGTTCATGGAAGGCTATTCTATCATTTGCTACAGTGTCTCCTTCTATCAAACACTCAACAATGTGAACATGGGAGTCATCTTAGTCTTTAGTAGTACTAAGATATTCCTAAAGCTTGCTAATTATAACTGTGATTTTAGCTGCTTTACCCTTGTTGTTGAAATCCTTTAAGGAATCTCCTCAACAAAGTGTCATGCCCCAAACTCAGAAACTGGGTTCATAAAATTTTCAATCGTCTAATCCAGTGCCAACAGCCCCCGTAGTACCCCATTCTCGGCTCCCAACGCGCATACGCCAGATTCTGTTCCTGGGATCTTACAAGGAGAATTTTCCAACATACATTTATCTTGTAAGAAGCATAACCACAAGTTTACCCAAATCACAAAGGCAACATCATCATCATATATCCACTAATATAAACAGTTGAATACAGTGCTGGAAGGGAAAATACATATATTAAAAATCAAAGCTCTAGGAGTCCGTTACACGCTCCAAGCTCAACGCTACTGTAACCTAACGCCACCTGCACGCATCTATCATGCATAAGCTTATATATAGAAAGCTTAAAGGGTGGTGTAAGTGTGTGCACAAGGTAAGTGCTAAGTATATAATACAGGTCCATAAATTATACAATATCAAAAATATTGGCAAGATCATGAATCATACAATACTAGAGTATGCAATGCGGAGACGTAGTAAGCCAAATATCAGATACCGAGTCCACGAATACCATTAACCTTAATCAGGTTATGCAATACAGAAGCACAATAAACCAAATGCTATGTGCTGAGGATGCAATGCAATATGCGATGCGAATGAAATGACCAAGCTGGAGGGTGAAGTTGAGACGATAATACGTAGTATCACAGGCTACAGGGTCCACCACAAGAGACCTCTATCCAAACCAGTCCCATACTTAAATTTGAATGGTCGGACTTAATATGGTAAACTCTTGATCTCAGGTTAGTTGCACGCCCCAACCAAAATTCTGGCCATTGCGAAGGTATACGTAACAAATAGCTACACACCACCAGCCCGAGTGGATAATGAATGAATGAGTAGAATGCTGGGTATACAACTCTTGCTTAGTAAATCCATATATCATATTGTACATCTCGAAGATCATCACGACGTCTATCACAACCCAAACCAGATTGCCGCCCCATCATGCGCAATAAGGTGAGTGGAAGAGACCTCACTATCTACCTGCCAATATTGGGCCCGACTCATCGATAGTGGACCCATTCCTCAAGCTGGTCAAACTCAGCCTAGCTTTGCTCCCTCCTCTAGGGCAGGTAAGGCTCCACCCCCTTCCAACTGACCACAACACAGTGAGAGACGTGACCTAACGGTATATGGCCTTCATGTACTCATACATCCACTCGGTCTAAACATTGGAGTAACCTCTGAAACCAAGAGGGTTTAAGAACTTTCACCAAGGGATATCTATAGCACCCCATGTGGAAAAGATTTTCGGTATCCCATCTGGCCATTCACGACATGCCTGTGGAGTCTACGACCTTGATGTCGCTAGGGCGTACAGTAGTCATGTCACACAATGTGAGATGCATGAGCCACACTATCCAGTCATGCAGCAATCCTACACGTACCGCGCGCTCATGTGAACAACTCCTATCATAGAGTCCCATAATAATCTGCCTAATGGTATGTGCTATGATCAATCGCTCCTCATATCAAGCATATATATGATGCATATGGGCATGAATCGTGAAGTTATACTAAGCATGTTATAAGATAATGACGTACTCTCCTCATATCAAGGATGGGCTTAGACAACCAAGTTATAACAAGAATGGGCCTCACAATGGGCCTAAGGGAAGGTCACAATGTGGACATCTAACTATCATTGCCCATCAATGTGGACATTTAACTAACATCGCTTCCAAGCAGTGGCCCACATAAACATCATTATATACATTATAGTGAAATCACACATTACATCAGTCCGCACATTCATCGTGTTGGGCCTCACTCAAGGGCCACATATACACCACATTGGGCCTTGCCATAAAGGCCACAAATACATCACAATGGGCCTTATCAAATGGGCCACAAATACACCACAACGGGCCACATACCTGGGCCTAATACACATCACAATGGGCTACATGACATGGGCCTAATATACATCATGATGAGCTGCATGTCATGGGCCTAACACACATCACGATGGGCTACATGACATGGGCCTATATACACTGCAATGGGCCTCAAACACATCATAATGGCCTCCAATACATCACATTTGGGCTTTAAACACGGGCCTCCAATACCTCACATTTGGACTTCAAACATGGGCCTCCAATACATCACATTTGGGCCTCAAACATGGGCCTCCAATACCTTACATTTGGGCCGCATCACATGGGCCTCATACATGCCCAAAAATGAATCATATCAAAAGATCATCTCGTCCATACCACAAATAGCAATGGGGATAATGATTTCCACCGTTAAAATCCTAAAGGGCCCCTACAGAAAACCGTGAGAGCAACCACATCCACCATTGAAACATTTATAGGACCCACCGTGATGTATTTTTGAGATCCAACCTATTCATCAGTTAACACAGAGATAGTTGAAGTGAAAACAAAAATATCAGCTTGATTGGAAATTACTGTGGCCCTTAAGAAGTTTTGAACGGTGGATGTCACTGTCCCACTATTTTCAAGGGTGGGGTCCGCTTGAACTTCAGATTTGACTCATTCTTTCTCTCATGCCATTAAACGATCTCTCAAAAATGGTTGGACAGTATGGATACAACATATGCATCACGGTGGGTCCCACCGTCCAAGGTATGGACGGTGTGGACCCCCACATACATCATGCATGGTCCAAGGGACCTGCTGACGCTAAAACAGTAGCTCGTGCAGCTGAGTAATACGCCAGCCAATCCTCTGCCAAAAAGGTATGGGTCCCACGTAGGGCCCATCTAAAATATTATTATAATATATTCTATATTCAGGTGGTTTCTTGAGATTTAGATCTGCGATTGAATCTCTTAAGTTGCTGTTATAGGACGGTCTCTACAAAAAAAAAAAAAAAAAGGCGGACGGTGTGGATCACAAATTACAACGGGTGGGTCCCACTGTTGGATCTAAAACCCAACTTCTTGCTGACGTGTGGCTGCAGCCACCTTAAAAAAGAAAAAACTGAAATTTTAGAGGTAGAGAGAACTGCTGCTACTGTATTGGAATTGAATAAAAATCGTATTACACTGTTGCCTTTTATAGGCTTTCTTATTCATGGAAATGACTAAATTATCCCTGTCTAGATTCATTCTAGGGGCAGCTAAAGAATATAAAAAAATCTAGAAAGAAATCCAAAAAATCTATACTGTTTATATTCACCCAGCTAGCAAAACTAAACTTAGAAAAAATCTCACAGAAAAAATCTCACAGCTGGCATACACAGCGTGCACAGCTAGCTAAAAAAACTGTATCAGCAGTTCTCTCTTCCTCTAAAATTTTAGTTTTTTCTTTTTTAAGGTGGCAGCAGCCACACGTCAGCAAGAAGTTGGGTTTTAGATCCAACAAAGTGGTATCAGAGCTGCTGATCCTTGGGCCTGATCAGCCGTGAGAAGAAGGTCTTGCTGCATTCTGATCAACCATGAGAAGAAGGTCCTGCTGCACTCCCTGTTTTTCAAAAAAAAATCTGTTTTCAAATATCAGATTACAGATGCAATCTTTTTCAAAAAAATCTATTTTGAAATATCAGATTGCAGCCGCAGGTTTTTAGAAAAAATTCTGTTTTGAAAAATCAGATTGCAGCTGCAGTCGCAATTTAAAAAAGAATCTGTTTTCAACAGTTTCAAAATCTAGTTTTCAGCCACAACAGAAAAAATCTATTTTTTCAGTAGTTTTCAATCAGTTCGAAACGTCTAAATTCCACCATTTCAGCAAAAATCTGTTTTCAAAAATCATATTGCTGTTTTTTTTTAGATTGTAGTGAAAAAAAATCTGTTTTTTCAAAAAAAATCAGATTGCAAAAAGCCAAAAATCTGTCCACGACTCCATTGTTTCAAAAAAGAAATCAGTCATTCTGGTTTAAAAATAGAAAAGATGGCAAGCACAATCCAGCCGCAGGTTCCTAAGTTGTCAAAGGACAAATATGAAAAATAGTACATCCAAATGAAGGCATTATTCGGGTCGCAAGAACTATGGGAGATCGTCACCGATGGATATGAAGCTCCCACTCTGGAAGAAGAAGCTGCCCTCACCAATGAAGAAAAAATCGCTCTAAAAAAATCAAAGGAAGAGAGACAATAAAGCTTTGTTTCCCCTCTATCAAGGGTTGGATGAATCCACCTTCAAAAAGATTGCCGAAGCAATATCAAGCAAGCAAGCATGGGATACCCTTGGCACCATCTTCAAGGGTGTAGATCGAGTGAAGCGGGTTCACCTTTAAACATTAAGAGCCGAATTCGAAGCAACTCACATGAAGGAAGGTGAGAATATTACTGATTACTTTTCGCGTTTGCTTGTAACTGTCAATAATTTGAAAAGAAATGGTGAAAAGATTGAAGATGTCCGAGTTATTGAAAAGATACTTCGATCCTTCACAACCAAGTTTGAGCATGTGGTTGTGACGATCAAAGAATCAAAAGATATTAAGAAACTCTCCATTGAGGAGTTGATGGGATTGTTGCAAGTTCATGAGCAACGAATGCAAAAGAATGCTAGTTCCATGCCGATGGAACAAGCTTTGGAGTCAAGATTGACTCTGAATGATAACAATGGTGGACGTGGAAGTTCACAACGTGGTGGACGTTTTGCTGACAATCGCGCAAGAGGCAGAGGGCGCGGATATCAACAACGCCATGACCAAAACCAGCAGAAAAATACCAATTTCTGTGGAAGAGAAAATGGTAGAGGTAGATCTATGCGTGGACGAGGAAGTACAAAGAATGTTCAATGCTACAATTGCAACAAGCTTGGCCACTATGCATCCGATTGCTGGAGCAAGCCGGTGACTCAAGACGAGCTATCAAACTATGCTGAAGCATCAAGCCATGAACAAGAAAGCTCCACACTTCTCCTTGCACAAGAGAAAGGTAGTGATCAAAAAAATGTATGGTATCTTAACACAGGTGCAAGTAATCACATGTGCAGCGACAAGAAACTCTTTGTGGAACTCACAGAAGGAGTTCATGACGATGTAACATTTAGAGACTCATTAAAAATACTAGTGAAAGGTAAAGGTAAAATCAAAATCTTTCAGAAGAATGGTGTTCCAAACTATATCTCTAATGTCTACTACGTGCCTAACATGAAAAGTAACATACTGAGTCTCGGATAACTCCTCGAAAAAGGGTATGTTATACACATGGAGAACTCTTCTCTTTTCATAAGAGATATGCATGGATGTTTGATTGTAAAAGTCCAGATGGTGAAGAATTGTATGTTTTCTCTCCATATAAATACAATGTTTGAGAAGTGTTTTTATGAAAAAATAAAGACTGATTCCTGGATGTGGCATCTTCGCTTTGGCCATCTAAACTTTAGTGGCCTGAAACTTCTGTCCTCATCAAGCATGGTGCATGGCTTGCCTACTATTGAAGCTCCAGAACATGTGTGTGAGGCGTGCACACTTGGAAAACAACAAAGAAACTCCTTTTCGAGTGGAGTATCCCGAAGAGCAAGAGGACCGTTACAGTTGGTTCACACTGACATCTGTGGACCATTAGAGCCAATCTCTCTAGGAGGTAATAAATACTTTATTACCTTCATTGACGATTTCAGTAGAAAATTGTGGGTGTATGTAATCAAAGAGAAGTTTGTTGCTTTTACTATTTTTAAAAATTTTAAGGCCCTGGTTGAAAAAGAAAGTGGTCTTAAAATCAAAACCCTCCGATCTGACAGAGGTGAGGAGTACACTTCAAATGTTTTTTGAGAATATTGCAGGGAACATGGCATTAGGCAGCAACACACTGCAGCATACACGCCACAACAAAATGGAATTGCAGAACGGGAGAATCGCACCATCCTCAATATGACGAGGACCATGTTAATGGAGAAAAGTCTGCCAAAGAATTTCTGGGCAGAGGCAGTTGCATGTACTGCCTATTTACTCAATAGGTGTCCGACTAAGAGTGTCAGATTCCAGACACCGCAAGAAGCATGGAGTGGATATAAGCTAAGCGTGGTACACCTTAAAATCTTTGGATGTGTCGCCTACGCTTAAGTTCCAGAAGCGAGAAGGAAAAAGCTTGATGATCATGGTGAGAAGTGCATCTTCATCGGCTACAGCGAAGAGTCAAAGGCATACAAGCTCTACAACCCACTAACCAATAATCTGGTGGTGAGTAGAGATGTTGTATTCTGTGAAGAAAAAGCATGGAAATGGAACGAGGGAAACTCAGCCAAAGAAAAGCAGGTCGAGGTCGAAGAATACAAAGAAGAGAGACATGAGAAGTAAGAGCAGACACCCACATCACCCCCTTCGGATCGCAGAAGTCCAGGAGTACGCTCCATATCTCCTGGAAGTACTTCATCAAATCAAAATTCATCCAGCACATCTTCATCCGATTCTCCTTCACCCTTGGCTCCTGTTAAAATGAGAAGCCTCAACGACATCTATGCAGAAACTGAAGAAGTGAACTTACTCTGCCTGTATGCGGACCACGAGCCTCTCACATTCGAGAAAGTTATGAATGAAGAATGTTGGAGAAAGGTAATGGAAGAAGAGATTCATGCCATCGAGAAGAATCGAACATGGGAATTGACCTCACTCCCTAAAAGCCAGAAGATGATTGGTCTCAAATGGGTGTACAAAATCAAGCGGAATGCTGATGATAAGATCGAACGATATAAAGTAAGGCTCGTAGCAAAAGGTTACAAACAGAAATATGGGATAGACTATGAAGAAGTTTTTGCCCCAGTTGCTCGCCTTGACACTGTAAGAATGATTATCTCCCTTGCAGCTCATCACAGTTGGATGCTTTACCAACTGGATGTGAAATCTGCATTCCTAAATGGGGTACTCCAAGAAGAAGTATACGTTGACTAGCCTGAAGGTTTTGTCATGCAAGGGGAGGAACACAAGGTGTATCAGCTGAAGAAAGCCCAGTATGGGTTGAAGCAAGCTCCTCGTGCTTGGAATGCACGAATCGACGGTTATCTTCAAGAGAATAGTTTCGTCAAATGTCCATATGAACATGCCGTCTACACAAAGAAGAATGCCCGTGGTGATATGCTTATCGCTTGCTTATATGATGATGATCTGCTGTTCACTGGGAACAGCCAGGCGATGTTTGAAGAATTTAAGAAGCCTATGTTTAAGGAGTTCGAGATGACAGACGGAGGTTTGATGTCCTTTTTTCTGGGGCATTGAAGTGAAGCAACAACATGGTGGTATCTATATATCACAGAAAAAGTATGCTAAGGAATTACTTGAAAAGTTCAAGATGGACGATTGTAAAGCTGTAAATACACCTGTTACAACAGGCCTGAAACTCACAAAAGATGGAGAAGGAAGAAACGTCGACTCAACCCTATTCAAGAGCCTAATCGGAAGCTTAAGATACCTCACAATCATAAGGCTAGATATCGTCTACAGTGTTGGGCTTCTAAGCAGGTACATGGAAGCATCAAAAGAATCACACTGGCTAGCAGCAAAAAGAATTCTCAGGTACATCAAAGGAACAATGGAATTCGGTCTTTTTTATCCATACGATGATGAAGCAATGTTGTATGGATACTCAGACAGCGATTGGGGAGGTGACCAAGATGAAAGAAAGAGCACCACTGGCTACGTATTCTATCTCGGAACGACTGCTTTCACATGGAATTCAAAGAAGCAAAGTGTGGTCGCCCTATCCACATGTGAAGTAGAGTACATGGTAGTATCGTCCATCGTCTGTGAGGGAATTTAGTTGAGAAATTTGCTAAAGGAGCTAAAGCATCCGCAGGAAGATTCAACAGTCTTATATGTGGACAACAAGTTGGCAATCGAGTTAGCCAAAAATTCGGTACAACATGGAAGAAGCAAATATATTGATACCCGATATCATTTTCTGAGAGATCATGTGAAGCAGAAAATGATGAAATTAGAATATTGTCATATTACGGAACAGGTGGCGAATATTTTCATAAAGGCATTGCCGACAGACGCATTCAAAAGATTAAGAACGATGCTCGGAATGAAGTCGATTTTGGTTTCAAGGGGAGAGTTGGACACGGTAGAGGATTTGTACAAATCCAAAATCGTATAAGGATTTTTTAGCTAGCTATGCATGCCGTGTATGCCAGCTGTGAGATTTTTTCTAAGTTTAGTTTTGCTAGCTGGGTGAAGATAAACAGTATATATTTTCTGGATTTCTTTCTATATTTTTTTATATTCTTTAGCTACCCCTAGAATGAATCTAGACAGGGATAGTTTAGTCATTTCCATGAATACGAAAGCCCATAAAAAGGCAGCAGTGTAAAACAATTTTTATTCAATTCCAATACAGTAGCAGCAGTTCTCTCTTCCTCTAAAATTTCAGTTTTTTCTTTTTTAAGGTGGCTGCAGCCACACGTCAGCAAGAAGTTGGGTTTTAGATCCAACACCCACCGTCCCCTGCACTGGACGGTGGGGATGCGACCCATACATCATAGCCGGCCCACACAGGTGGACGGCTGGGTATAACACATGACTCATGATCATGCAGGCCGTCCAAGGAATTGCTGCCATTAATATAGCAGTAAATGCTGCTCCTTGATTTCCCACCATCCAGATGGACGGTGGGATATCACACATGCCAAATGCTCAGATCACTGAGATTACTGATGCCATCACGCAGCCACACAGCCGTCCAGGGCTGCTGGATGCCCTGGAGGGTTTGGATATGATATACATATCTATCATGGTGGTCCCACACGAGTGGGCCACACGATTTAAATCAACCTGATATTCGTGTTTTCCTCCGTCCAAGCCCACATCTGGGCGGTCAGGAGGAAATATGTCCATCATGGTAGACCTGACAGATGGACTGCGTGGAAAATACATCAAGGTGGGTCCACGTGTACATGGCCCACCTGATTGAATCAAGCTGAAGTTTGTGTTTTGCCTTCATCTAGGGCCTGTCCAAACGGACGGGCAGCAAGGTGGGTAGGACGGTGGAGTTAAAACCCATTCATCAGGGTGGGCCTCAAGATGTGAGAGAGAGAGTGAGAGAGAGAGAGAGAGAGAGAGAGAGAGAGAGAGAGAGAGAGAGAGAGAGTAGTGGAGGGACCCCACCACTATGGGCCCCTCTAAGATCTACACAAACATCAAGATGGGTCCCATGCAAATAAAAATTAAAAATCAAAGGAAGAAAGGAAGGATCTAATCGTAAACAAGCACCCACTGTTATATCTTGAACTCCTCTTTCCACCGATGCTTTTTAGAGCTCCAAGGGATGCGATTCAACGGTCGAGATGATCTTTGGAGGGTGGGATTGGGTGGTAGGAATTGGGCCACACCATAACTTCTTTCCTTGGACGTTGGAGTTTTCTCCTCTCCTTGGAGTTGCTTGAAAATGGAGAGAGAATGAGATAGAGAGGAGATGGGAGAAAAGTGATGGGAGAGAGGGACGGTGGGAGAGAGGGACGGGTAAAAGGTGATGGAGTGATGGGTGTACTTGACATGTATGGGTTGTGTAAGAGAGAGTTAACTTTGGAGTTGCTCTTGTACTTGACATGATGAGATGTGGTGTGATTAATTAATGAGACATGTTCTCTTGAATTTGCAAATGCACGACGTTTTTCTCGAACTGAACATGGGTCCACATCTCTTGGCCTGGGTATCGCCTCGGCGTGTGAGACGTGGTGTCGGAACTGCGGTGACGGTGTGGTCGCAAGGATACATGTCTTGGATCGAGCTGACTGAGATTAACAGGGTAGGACTCAGGGTTACGCGCAAATGCCGATTACAGATCGCGGGTTGTCGAAATTTGATCGGAGGACCGCGGAAGCCTACAGAACGGTACGGGCTAGGATACGGGTCTCACACAAAGTATCAAGGTTGCCACCGATATTGAGTAATGACTTTCAACTCCTTTAATGTATCTGAAGCTTCTTCAAACGTGGCAATAGTTGACTCTGTAGACCAACCCTCTAACGTGGTAATAAATGGTCGGTAGGGCCAACTTTGAAAGGGTGTAAGAATTGGCCTGAATGGGAAGTTCTGTAATATAATGATCACGCTGCTGACATGGACGTCTAATCCGATCTCAATTTCGATCTTTCCATACTCGACAGTGAAGGAATCCTATTGTGTGGTTGGGATGATTGAAACAAGTGCATCAAGATCTCGCAAATGTTCGACTATGACTCTTTTCCCAGCTGGTCATCTATTCTTTTCTCGGCTTATTAATTAAATGTTAGACCAAACCTTCAGTTGTAGAACTTCACTTCCGTCTCATTCGAATTTACAGTGCACTACCATTTTTCATCTTAGACAATTTTTGCTATGAGTTCACCCCATAATATTAAAGATTGATGCATCAATTAGGGAACACACTTGTTGGAGTGGATCCAATCTCTCCTAAGGAGCACATTGTAGTAAGTATTTAACTCAGTGACAGAAAACACTACTAGGACTCTCAAAGTCCTAACCTTTAGATCGACACCAAGTATCCCTTTCGTGTTGGTACTTGCTCCTGTAAATCCTGAGATTGCAATCTCAGTAGGCAACAAGTCCTTATTTGTCTTGTGTAGCTTCCTGACTATTATCATTGACATGATGTTGACTGTAACCCCGTTGTCAACCATGACGTGGGACATGGGATATCCATTCATTTGTGTGGTCGCGTAGATAGGTTTGAGGTGCTTAGTGAGTGCATCTGGAAATCTGGTGAAGATCACCTTCTCAATGCCTCCCGAGTTGTCGATATAAATCGATCCTCGGGGCATGTGGCCATGCCCAATAGGGATCGACTTCATCATGTTCTCTCCCTTCACCCCCTTTAGAGCATTCTCGATCCTTGGTTAGTGCATAGGCCTCTACATCAAATATTGTCGAGGCTTCACTTTCATCCATGACGTCTCTAGGCATCTAGTCTTGTTGGCCTGGTCATGCCTGGAATTCATCGGTAGGATGAATGCCACATTACAACTAAATGTAAGTGGAAGGATGATCCCAAACGTAATTGTTATCGCGGGAGTTTCCCCCCACACGAGTCATGTAGCCCCGGATCAACATCTTTCATGAAGTCCTTTAGACTTGGTGACCCTTGGAATGGCTAGTTGCTCTTAAAAGGTAGTTTGTGGTTGGTACAATAGTCTACTGGATCATTCTTTAATGGAGATTGTTTGGGAGGATGGGTATGGGTGAATTGCGGCCCAAGTCTTTTTATGATTGACAACAAATTTTTATGCTTGCTTTGAGTGGCAATAACAAGAGCTCTGGCTGCTTCTCTTCACCGCTAAAGTTGACATTTTTGGGTAAGCGCCAGGCTTTGAGGGAGTTATGGGAATTTACGATGGATAGAAATAGTCCATCGGTCAGTGAATGCCTCCGTTGGCGGGACCATTCTAAGTCTGGTCGATTGCTCATTCTGCGTCTTGATCCATCCCTTTGGAGTAGTTTGTGGGTGGCTTGGGATTCTAGGGTCATGAGTGATCGAATTACCCCATGACCCTTTTAATCCATTCTTGTGCCTGGATGATGGTTCAAAGCAATCGCTGAGCTCCCCTCATTTGTATGACGCTGTTCATCATTGTCGTATTGGAGGCTGACTCATAGTTAGCCTTATTGGGTTAGATATGCACTATATTAGTCATTGGCCTCGTGATAACGTCCTTTACTTCTAACCCTCCTAGTGCATAAGACGCACCAAGTGGCTTGACCTATTGTGCTTCCTGCGGTTGGGATAGGAATGGGTGCTTTTGATCCTTTTTTTTTTTTTGTTGGAAAAAAGGGCTGCTATAAGACCGGCCGTGATAATATTAACTGTGGTCATTGTTGGGAATGGATCCCAGTTGACATCCGTTGCCTCATTCTCAGGGAACTTATGAGGCCCTTATTGATATTTTCTTGCACTAGGTTTCAGAAAACAATGCAGTTCTTAGTCTAATGGGTCCTACTACCATGCCATTTGCAGTAAATACTCTTCTTGAGCTCTTTTGCCAAAGGCATCTTTTGGTAGGTGGGGAGCCTAATAAAATTTCTCTCCAATAAAGTTTCAAATATCTCATCCAACTTAGAGATATCGAAAGTATACTTCATTCGAGTTTCGATGGTTCCCTTTCCTGGGTCGGTTCTGACTAATGCTCTATTCTCGATCTTCTTTAGCGTCAGACACTTGAGTGATTATGTACAGATTATCTTAGTGATAATCGCCTCATAGTACACACCTTATTCTTCATCTATCCATGCAAGGACTACATTCGCTACGACCAAATCGTAGTTCAGGTCCCTGTGATAGGTTCCCATGGATAAACTCATCCACCATTATTCTTCCCAGATAATTCGCTCATATTTAGTGGCCTTGGTCGATAAATCGAATAGGTCTTCAAACTTCTTTGGAAGCTTAAAGTGCATGCCTTTTAGGGCTAACCTAGCAAACTCAGTCTTAGATAGAATGATTGGGCAATGATTCCTAGTGCCCTTGAAATGAGCAATGAACTGTTTGGCCGACTTCTTAGGTAGTTATATTAAGCTGGAGAGGTTGGATATGGATACCTCTGGCTTGACTCGATGGAATTGCATATGGAACATTTCTTCCATCTCGGCCCAAGTTTGGAAAATATTGGCCAATAGGTTAATATACCATGTAAACACAGTTCTCGTTAACGAATTTTCGAACAACTGGGGCTTTAAGAAATCACTTCGGGATACCTCACCACATTACATGGTGAATCAACTTATGTGTTTAATGGTTGAGGTTTCATTATCCCCTAAGAACAAGGTGGACTCAGGGAATTTAAAATCTCTAGGGAATTCGTGGTGTCAGTTGATCTATGCAGGGTTGGTCAGTCGAGGCAATTGTTAGCCATTTAGTTGGATGTTGTACTCCTGAATGAGTCCTATTACATCATCATGGCCAAGCGGTCATTGGGGGCTTGACTAATGTTGCAAGGCGGGATACCTTAACGACTGGCCAAGGTCAAAGTCTTGTGCTGCATACGGTGCAACCATAGGGAATGGTATAATTGGTGGTTGTTTGTCAGGCACATCAACCCTCTGGTAGCCATTATAGGGCAAAGACGAAATGTGGGGTTACCCCCAAGCACTTTTGTCCTATATGGTTCTTGGTATACTAGGGTCACGATCGAGTGTTGCCCCCGAGCATTATAATCCTTGATAGATCAAGGCCACGATTGAGGGCTGCCCCTGATCGTTCCAGTCCTATATGACTCTTGATAGACCGGGGCCACGATCGAGGGCTTCTCCCCAAGCATTTTGGTCATATACAGTTCTTGGTAGACCGGGGTTGCGATTGAGGGTTGTCCCCCGAGCATTTCTGTCCTATAAGAGCCATTATATGACTGGGACACGACCAAAGGTTGCCCTACAAGTGCTTGTGCCTTATGTTGCCCTTGGTAGGAGGCATGCATAACTTAGGTTCTCCCCGGGGGTATGCAACCCTCTCAGCTCCATTATAGTTAAGCGATCTATTCTGAGGTTGCCTCCCGAGCGGGTTGGTCATTGGGCTATGTAATACTGGTAAAGCAGTCACCTGGCCAATAGGGTGACTAGAGTTGACTGGAACGTGACTCCTAGACGGGTGGCAACTCTGTTGGATGAGATGTTCCAGCTAGTTATCATTGCAGCTGTCTTATTCTCTCTCTACCTTAGTGGGGTCAGTAGAGGGCAGTCTAGTGATTCACTTTGGTTGGCTCTGTTTAGAAGCTCAGTGGGATCTTCTACCTTATATCCACTGGGATGGAGAATAGGAGAACATCTATCAACAACTTTGAGTCTTTGGAGATAACGCTTAGCATTTCTCTTGCTTATCTTAGATTGTGACTAGGCATTGCTATTGATATGTTGTATACACTTCGTGAATTGATCCATGAATGCAACAAAATCGCATGAGGTATGCTGAGAGGATATTCCTACGTCAATGTCGGTGACAAGCTCATAATGTCGAGCTGGGTCTTTTTGCTCTTCCGCAACATTGACCACGAAACTTGCTTCGATTATTGTGGCATCTCTCTTTGATTAAGAAGTACGCACACTTATAGGGTCCCATCAGGTGTACCACGAAAGGGTGTTGCGCTCAATTCAATCAGTCGAGGCTGAAATTGCGGCTAAACCACTAATTGAAGTACAAAATTATGTCCAAGTGTCCTAGAGGGGGTTGAATAGGTCTTTTTAAAATATGCCTGTTAAAATCTTAACTTGCTTAACTTAAATTATTTTCCAATCACACGAAGAAAGACAATTTAACTCTAAGGCTTTCAAGCCAATAGAGGGTCCAATCACATAGGCTATACATGATTTGTAACTTAAGCACCTAGCCTATAGAGATAGCGTATATGAGTGTGTGGGATGTGATTCCTATCAATCTTAAACATTCGTCTAATCATTCATTTAAACCACATCAGCATAATTAAACAAATGCACAAAGACAATCCCAAACATGATCATATGTAGTGGTTCAGTTACGTGCCTACTCCCTTCCCAATGGACGCACACAACCCATGAGTGTATCGAATTTCACATCCAATGGTTTTAAATTAGTTTAACCATAAACCTTTACAACCTACACAAGGTTAAACTAAGGAGCCTACATAAGGCAACCTTAAGTGCCTACACAAGGTAATAGGTCATACACAAGGACACTTTTAGAGCCCACACAAGACACCTATATGCTTACGCAAGGTAGTAGGTCCTACACAAGGACACTACACATATTCTCTCGTCGAAGGCCTATGAAAGGTCTTACCAAGTTTGACAACTCAAACTCTGAATCCTGATCTTACACAAGGAAAGGGCTTCAGACACGATGGACTCTAAAACTTACTTGTAAGTGAGTGAGCTTTGTTTCAGCATATGTTGTTGAAGATCTTCCTAGTGGTGAAGAGTCTTCAGCTCCCTTGAACCGCAATCGTTTGTATATACTTCAATCGAGGTACTGAGGTTGCTGTGTTTATGGTATGGTTAATCTACTCTAGTTAATGATATGCATTTAAGATCTAGAGAAGATTCCCATGAGTTAAGCCTTTAAAGATCTCAGCACAATGATTTGCCATTAAAGAGTGTTGCTGGATAATCAATGAAGGCCGAAGTTCATTCTTCAATTCAAGCTATGAATATATCAATAAATGCCTTTAAGCTATGGATTGAATGATGAACTCCTATGAGAAAGATCACTTGAGAGTAAGGGTAATAACTCTCTTAAAGTTCCCTTCAATACTCACTCAAAAATCCAAGAAGCAACCCAAGTGTTTATATAGAGTCAAATCCAAATGGTAAAAAAAGGGCATAAATCTATCATTGTAGATGGCATCGAAGGGTCTTCGATGCCATCGAAGTTTCATTCGATATTATCAAACTTTCTTCGATTGCATCGACTCTCTGCACTATAATTTTCAAATAAGTGCCAGACAGATTCTGTCCGATTCTATCGAACATCCTTCAATGCCATCAAGATTTTTCTATGAAACTATCACTTGGTTGTTGGATATATTAATCATTTTTTCGATGCCATCGAACTTACTTCGATGCCATCAAGTGAAAAGATAGATTTTCCTATAAAAACACCCTGGACTGTTTGGTCCATATTTTGATGCCATCAAACAACCTTTTGATGTCATCGAAATTTGAATTCCGATATCATCGAATGACTTTTGATGCCATTGAGAATATATAATTTTCCTTGTAAGCTTACTGGACAACTGATCCTCTTTTCGATGCTATCAAACTGTGTTCGATGCCATCGAAAGTGATTTGATTGCATTGAGTATACTTAGAGTATTTCAAAGCTTACTGGAGATATTAGGCTTTATATCGATGCCATTGAAACTTAAGTTTTGATTGCATCGAATTGCCTTCGATTCCATCAAATATATCCAAGTTTTTCACAGTTGGTTACTGGACTTACAAGGCTCTATTTCGATGCCATTAAAGATGTCTTAATTGTACTTCGATCGCAATCGAAAAAACATGAAATTTTCTTATTTTGCTTCTATCTCCATAGGCTTTAAACAAACTCTAATCTAAGCTTACCAAGAGTTTTACAAAGATGGTTTTGGACAAGTTTAGATATATTTAAAGTGGGTCTTTTACTTGATAGGGTTTGATTTGGGAAGTGAGGCTTAATATACTTATAAAGCACACTCAAACTTCTTCAACTTGATGAGTCTTGGTCTTGTAGTCTTCATATAGGGCTCACTTGACACACAAACTCAACATTCACGTATATTGACAAACAAGGGCACTTTCAGGGGCTGCTCGTGTGATCGAGGACCTATATCAGTTTTATGTATGCATGTATGATTGCACGGGCACGCCAGAGTGTACCTAACTTAAGGTTTTGTTTTCTTGATTGAATTGTTGGTGTCGCCTGCGTTGAGATGAACAGATTGGAGACTGAATCAGGATCTAGGGATTGATTTTATTAATAACTTGGCCATGTTACAACCATCGTGCTTTACAACCCTATATAAATAAAAAGCGAGAAACAAGATAAGTACCTGATGCACCTATTGTAACAGACGATTAAGATAAATGGTCAACAGGATATGACGGAGGTATGAACAGTTGAATCGAAAATTAGATGAACATGGTGATCTGGCAATTTAAGGTCGTAGATATTTAACCTACTCCTAAAATATATGTACTATAGTGAGAGCCATTGGGCAATAATGAATTAGACTAGGAAAAGTAAGATAGACATGGAGGTAAGATAGATAAATAGTATATATAGATGTGTTTGGTGTGGGGACTCAAGCTTTTCTTCTTATGCTCCTTTAATAGCTTTTTCAATGCGGTAAGAGTCCATTACTGGGCTTCTGGATCCTGCATGTGGGCTTTTCGAATATGTAATCTCTTCCTTAGAAAACCAGGACTTGCCTCAGAAAGAAAGGGCTCTGGACTCGCTGACTTCTCAGATCTTCTTATGTAGTTGATCCTTCGCAGATATGTTTGCGGCCCACTAAAGATTAGGTTTGGGACTACCAAAGTTCCTCCAATGAAGGCAACCAGGCTAAGATCTGAGGAACTTAAGGACTGATCTTTATCGAACGAGGCTACTTAATACTTCTTAGTGACCCACTTCGTCTACTTTGAGATGTTGAACGGTCAGGATCAAACCACCTCCTACATTTAACCATCCCTAAGGTGATAGTCTGAAGTGCTGGAAGGATTTGAGCCTTAGTGTCATTTGTACAGACTAGTTCTCTTATTCTCTTGATTTTGATCATCATATAGAATAAGACCTGATAAAAGTTCAGTTGTCCCTTTACGATCCGAGTCTAAGACCATTTTTAGGTTAGTTTTGGATGTCGATTCAACCCCTTGGTCTTCATAATTTTCTACATCGTTGCTGGTTCTCCAAACGTCTTTGGGGAATCTCCCATTTTGGAAGAATTGTGAGAGACGGCCTCGCAAATGAGATCATATCTAGCTATGATGTAGGATACGCTCATTTGGCTAGACACGTTACTTCATTTAATGGGCATGCTAATCATGGTCACGTGGCACACAATGATTCATCCTCTTAAAGGACATGTTAAGAGTTCGTACCATCACATTAATGTCAAAATATGCAATGTAAAAGGAAGATTAGAAGCAAATATCTTTAGATGCAAGTATGAAATCTATACACGCCAACGTGTAGTGTTGCCAGGCCACTGAAACTGGGTGTAAACACATCCAATATAACATTATCAATAAAATGACAAACAATTATCGACTAAAGTGAAATTTAAGAATTATAAAATAGTGATAAAATGACAAACAATTATTGACTAAAAGTGAAATTTAAGAATTACAAAATAGTTATAAAATGACAGAAAAATATTGACTAAAAGTGAAAGACAAAATGGAAAACAATTGAGTCCTAGCTTGTTCAGGCTTTTGGGTGCGAGTATGAACTTTGTACATGCCAAACACGTAGTGTTTCCAGGTCGCTGAAAATGGGTGTAAACACATCCAATACAACGTTATCAATAAAATGACAAACAATTATTGACTAAAAGTGAAATTTAAGAATTACAAAATAGTAATAAAATGACAAACAATTATCGACTAAAAGTGAAATTTAAGAATTACAAAATAGTGATAAAATGACAGACAATTATCAACTAAAAGGGAAAGACAAAATGGAAAAAAATTGAGTCCCGACTTGTTTAGACAATGGGCAATCACAGATAGATGTATTATGCGACACTGCGACGTTCAGGCTTTCGGTTTGTAAATGTGGGGGCCATGGTTCAGTGATCCAAACTATTGATACTACAGGCCCGTCCATGATCCCCACTGTAGATGGCCGATCCCCACAATAAAACAAAAAAAAAAAAAGAAAAGGAGATAAGAAGAAAATTAAATAAATAGTCATGTATATCTGGATCTTCCTCCAGGCTAGGCCTATCGGTTGAAACACAATTGCAAGACTAATAGGTTACGCCTTGGAGGTCCGGTTGCAAGGGAAAGTTTTGGTATCTTTATAAGTCAAGAGTTACGAGAAAGACTTGCCAGGAAGTGAAGCCATCAGTCCAGTTATAAGGGTAAATTTTCAGATCCTCGTAAGTCAAGAGTGACTAGAAAGATTGCAAAAAATATAGAGTTACAAGTAAACCTGAGTTTTCATTATTTCCCATAACTCATACTGTGAAACAAATAATAATTTTAACTATTATCCACAGATAAAAGAAGGTAGTCCAATCTGATGCCTTCTTACTACCATTAGAAGAACTTCCTTCAACCTTGAGCTCGAGCAATAGACAGATAGATGACGCAGAGAAAGGAAAGTGGGGAGAAAGATTGAAGAGGATTTATTTTTAGGTTGGTTAGGGTGATGTAGAGAGATGGAGAGAAAAAGTAAAGAAAATGAGACTGTTAAGGAGGGAGATGGGTCTTTGTTGGAGGAGGGAACGTGATGTAGGATACATGTATTGATGTCATGTTTCATAGGAGATTATTCAAAGGACAATTCAAAGTATACAGATCTTAGGACCTGTGGGTTATGGGCCAAGCCCACTAAACAATAATTTCAACAAAACAGTTCACCAAATAGTAATTTCAGCAAGCAAAAATTCATGTCATTTCATTAGAAATCATCCCCACATGTACGCAATCATATAAAGATTAAATCACAGGATGTTAAGGTTGTTGGAATAACCCCTTAGCATAGAATATCAACAAAATAGTCACGAGAAAATTCATACACATATATAATTTACCATACTCATTCACCAAATAAACTATGTTTAGAAGAGATGAAGATCACGTGGGATATGGGGTGGGATAAATCTATAATTTGGGAATTGAGGGTTGTGGAAGGAAATTGGGAGAGAGTCTAGGGTAGGTTTTATGTGGGAGGCAGGGAGATAGGGTGTTGAGGTTTTAGGCGCAATGGATTGAAGAGTTTAGATTAGATAGGATCAAAGAGGTTTTTTAAAAGGAGTAGAAGGATAAGGAAAGACCATACCTTACAGAAGATAAACACGTGAGCGAGTTGCATGCCCATAAAAAGATGGAATCCCACCACCTTGCTCCAAGTCTCATGGAGGGTTCTTCCAAGTCGCATGGAAGAAAGAAAGACTTCTCTTTAGAAAACAAACATGTACTCTTCATTGCCCTAGGGTTGGACGTTTCCCACCCTTAAATAGAGTTTTTACATTAAAAGTAAAATGACCAACATTCTAGCAAAGTAGGGGCCTACTAAGAAACCCAAACCAACCAAAATGTGCAGAAAAATAACAAAACATAAATGGACACTAAAACTGGAACTGGACTTGATCACATGGTGTGATCGGATGCAATCCAATGGTCGGATCTTAACCAAAACTCTCAAAAACTATCCTGACACTCTAAATAATGCAACCCATGTGCATCCTCCCAGTCTGGGGCCTTCATGATGCACATCCTATGCACATGGGGTCTTCAAAGTGGCCCACGGGCCAGGCCCAAGTAGTGATCACCCAAATAAAGTGTGGGCAGGGTTGGGCCAGGGCCTGGGGCTCTCGTACAGCGACGTTGATACACTTTGATGTCTTCATCAACTCTCCTTGGCTAAGAAAGTCTCGTCGTCGATGAGACAAAAACTCCTGTAACGCTCTAGTAGATCGGGGTCAAGCTGCTATAACTCTGTCTCTGTAATCCACGTGCAGTCTAATGTAAGTGGATCCTTCCACTTGACGAGAAACTTCTGGAATCCACCGTGGCGTGTAGACACTCTCTTCTCATCCAGAATGTCCTCGATATGCTCTATCATGTGTACAGATGGTATGGGGGGTGCAGGCTGAGAGGACTTTGGTATAGGCCATGGGTTAGGGGACTGACCAGTGGGAGGCTCAAGGTGTGGATCATGAGGTGGGCGTCTAAATGGCATGAGATCTTCCATGTTGAATGTAAAGTTGATATTTAATGTATGTGGAAGCTCGAGAACATATGCATTGGGACCAATACAGTTTAAAATTTTATATGGTCCTGCGTTGCGGGCATGTAATTTCTTAGCAGTACCAGGTGGTATCTGCTCTGGCCTAATACGGACCATGACCTCATCACACACTTGAAATTCCCTAAATTGACGGTGCATGTCTGCTTGAAGTTTATAATTTATATTACTTGAATTAATCCTTTGTCTAATCTCCCTGTATAAATCATGCATGTAATGTGCAAAGGACTTAGCAGACTCAGAAGGACCGCGTGACACAAACATGGGAATCAAATCTATAGGTCTCTTAGGCTTATAACCAAGAACAATCTCAAACGGACTCTTACCCTAGACCTATTTACTGAACTATTATATGCGAACTCTGTAGTTGGCAAGACTGCGTCCTAAGTACTAATATGATCACTAACCAGACATCTCAATAAGTCGCCTAGGCTCATATTCACCATCTCAGTCTGAGGATGGTATGCCAAAGAAAACTACAGACGAGTTCCCATAATATGTCATAGTGTCTTCCAAAAATAGCTCACAAACTTGACATCCTAGTCAGACACTATAGTTTTTTGGCAAACCATGCAATCAAACAACCTCATCAAAGAAGATCCGAGCAATGTGTGAGGCATCTGACATCTTGGATCATGCAATGAAGTGGGCCATTTTGGAAAAACAGTCCACCACGACAAATATGGAATCGTGCTTCTTGATAGTCTTGGGAAGCCCCAACACAAAATCCATGCTAAGATCGTCCCAAGGGGCATATGACACAAACAAAGAAGTATATAATCCTGTGTTCTGTTTCTTTTGCTTTGGCAGCTGACATGTACGACATTGCCCTACAATTCTAGCCACATCTTGCTTGAGACTTGGTCAGTAAAATCGGTCCTCAACAAGGGTTATCGTTTTATCCCTTCCAAAATGGCCAGCTACACCACTTGCATGTAGCTCCCATATTAGGAAATCCCGTTGGGACATGTGAGGAATGTAGAGCCGATCTCCACGAAACAGGTAATAATCATGAACGACAAACTCACTGTCTGTCCTCCTGGGATCCTTTAGAAGTGATACATATCTCTCTCCAAAGTCTGGGCACTCAAGATATTCGTCTTTTAACTGCTCAAAACCCGTAACCTCTACTCTCAGAGAATGGAAAGTCACAACCCTACGACTAAGGGCATCCGCGGGTTTGTTCTTGACTCCAGCCTTGTGCTTGAGAACAAAAAAGTACTCTTGAAGAAATTCGATCCATTTGGCATGCCTAGGATTCAACTTCTTCTGAGAGCCTAAATATCGTAAGGCCTCGTGGTTAGAGAACAAAATGAACTCATGCAGGAGTAAATAATGGCGCCAATGCCTCAATGACTGCACTACCGTATAAAATTCTTTGTCATAGGTGGAGTATTTATGTTTTGCCTCATTCAGTTTCTCACTAAAATAGGCAACTAGGTGTCCCTCTTGACTTAGTACTCTCCCTATTCCCACACCTGAGGCGTCACATGTCACTTCAAAGACTTTAGAACAATCTATAAGTCACATGACAGGGGCCTCAACCTTCTTGCCCTTTATGTCTTTAAAGGCCTTAGAGGCTGCACTGGTCCACTAGAACTCCCCTTTTTTGATGCAATTGTAATAAGAGCCATAATGGAACTAAAGATTTTAATGAACCGACGATAAAAGGTAGGTAAGCTGTGGAAGTTACGCATCTCATGAATGTTCTGTGGTTTTGGCCAACTCACTATGGCCTGGACCTTTTCAGGATCCGCACGCATACCCTCAGACGACACTATGAACCCTAAGAAGATAACTCGATCTGACATAAAAGTGCACTTTTTCAAGTTCACATATAATTGCTCCGTCCTAAGGATCTCACAGACCTGCCTCAAATGGTGGAGATGTTGTTCCTTAGTAGTATTATAAATGAGAATATCGTCAAAATAAACCACCAGGAACTTGCCCATGAAGGGCCTCAACACTTGGGTCATTACTCGCATAAAAGTACTTGGGGCATTAGTCAACCCATAGGGCATGACCAGCCATTCGTATAACCCATCCTTTGTCTTGAAGGCTGTCTTCTATTCATCACCTGGGCGAATGTGAATTTGGTGATACCCACTTTTGAGGTCAATCTTTGAGAAAATCATAGCACCGACCATCATGTCGAGCATATCATCAAGCTTCGGTATAGGAAACCGATACTTGATTATAATTTGTTAATTGCTCGGTTGTCCACGCACATGCGCCACATGCCATCCTTCTTAGATGTGAGGAGTGCAAGCACAGCACATGGACTCAAACTCTCTCGAATGAACCATTTTCTTAACAACTCGTCAACTTATCTCTTCAAATCGGCATACTTGGTCGGGTTCATTCGGTATTGAGGAAAGTTCGGGAGAGTAGACCCAGGTACTAAGTCAATGACATGTTGGATGTCCCTTATGGGTGGAAGTTCATCTGGTAAGTCCTCAGGAAAAACATCACTAAACTCCTCTAGAACTGGACTCACCCTAGATGGGATCTCTGCCCTAACCTCTGGTGTAACCTCTCTTGCCATTGAGGCATACACCTCCAAACTCTCTGTAGCCTCTTTCTCAAATTCTTTCGTATTAATAATGTGAAGAGACTTAGTTTGGGATTTCCTCACTTCTTTTCCATCACCCTTCTTGATGTCTACCCTTTTAGCTTGTGTGTTCTTGGGAGGCAGAGGCTTCAGAATAATCTTTCTGCCTTCGTGTAAGAATGTACACGCATTTGAATGACCATATATCGTGACATCCTTATCAAAGAGCCAAGGCCGACCCAAGATGATGTGTCCTACATCCATGGGCAAAACATCACAACACAGTATGTCTTTATAGGATCCAAACTCCAAAGGCACCAGACAACACTGGGACACTGGCATGGAGGAGTCGTCAACCCAAGAGACTTTATAGGGTTAAGGGTGGGGAGTAGGCTTATGGCCCAAATGATCCAAGGTGCTAACAGAGACCACATTTGCACAACTTTCATTGTTGACAATGACTTTGCAATTCTTTTCCCCACTTTTGACATAAGTATGAAAAATGGTAGAACGATGCCAGTCATCCTAGTCCTTAGCCTAAGTTAGGATACGTCTGACTATAGCAAGTGGGATAGTCTCCTCATCATCTTCATTACTAGCACCAACATCAGGGCGATACTCTTCTTCTTCATAGTCGCCCTGGTCATTATGATCTTCCCCTTGATCTTCAATCAGGAGGGCCTTTCCTTGCACCTTTTGGGGACACTCACGTGCAAAATGACCCATTTTGCCGCACTGGTAGCATTCTGTAGGCTCACCTCCTCTTGAGCTAGATCTCTCAATGACCTTACCCTTGAAATCTCTAGGATTGGGTTGACTAGAGGAGGATGGTTTGGACTGAGTCCCATAATTAGGTCTCATACCCTGAGATGGAGCCCTAGAACTGGGATCTTGATAATCCATACGTCGAGAACTCTGGAGTGCTACATACTGCTCTAACTCAGGCACCAATTGGTAGGCATGATCCACGGTGCCAAAATCGCGAGTGAGCAGCTCGTGCTGAAGATCAGGTTGGAGCCCCATCCTAAATTTGGAGAGTGTCACAATGGAGTCTTCCTGGATGTCACACCGTAACATATGCTTATCAAATTTAGCAATATAATCTATGGTTGACATGTTCCCCTAGAGAAGGGATTGCCACTGATCCATGAGCTTTTGTTGGTATGATAGGGGAAGATACTTCTCCCTCAGGGCCTTTTCATCTCAGCCCAAAGTGTGATGGAAGGTTGCCTAGACCTCTCAAGTCGGCGCTCATAGCTCAGCCAAAAAAACTTATCCTGACTAACAAGCTTCATCTTAGCGAACCGCACTCGACGGTCATCAGGCATGTCATGCCACTCGAAAAAGTGGTCCATGTCTGCCAACCAGTTGACAAAGACTTTGGGGTCCGGCTGACAATCAAAGCTCGGCGCATCAACTTTCACACCTCTCATGACACGATCTTCAGCATCATGTCGATCATGGTACTCAAACCATGTGGCTGAGGATGCACCCCTGCATGACCAACTACTGTGCCATGCCCCCTCGCATAATCCTTAACAGGCTCTCTCTAAGGGGTAGGATGTGCTATGGGAGCCCTAGCTGGCTCTACTGGGGTTGTGGAATCCCTCCTAGCACCACGCTCCAATACCTCAGCCTGAGACTCATGCTCATCACCAGGATCCTCAAGGTCAGCAAGGTGCCGCTTATTGGATTATGTCGTTTTGCGCTGCTCCTCGACGCTTGTTTCAAGACGATCTAGCCTAGACGTGATGGCTTGTAGTTGTGCTAGGATCTGTTGAGATAACGAGTCGGGATCACGACTATTACTTGCGGTTGCCATACTGCGACACACCTAAGACAACTTTAATGTATGGACTCACTCAAAAGGAAGAAACTAATTCTAGGATTGACATGAAAACTGATTCGATGGGGGCACAGGGTGTACCCAATGTAACCCTAGACTCTAGTTCAGATTTTCTATCCTAATGGTGTGGCCTAAACACTATATGAGATGCAATCTCAACCTATATGCATGCACACAAAAGACCCTAACTTTATATGGGACTCACAAATACTCTATGCTAAACCTTCTCTCTAATACCAAAAATGTAGGATACATGTATGGATGTCATGTTTCATAGGAGATTATTCAAAGGACAATTTAAAGCATACAGATCCTAGGACCTGTGGGTTATGGACCAAACCCATTAAACAATAGTTTCAGCAGAACAGTTCACCAAACAGTAATTTTAGCAAGCAAAAATTCATGTCATTTCATTAGAAATCATCCCCACATGCACACAATCATATAAAAATTAAATCGCTAGATGTCAAGCTTGTTAGAACAACCCCTTATCACAAAATATCAACAAAATACTCACGGGCAGATTCATACACAAATAGAATTCACCATACTCATTCACCACATAAACTATGTTTAGAGGAGATGAAGATCACGTGGGATATGGGGTGGGATAAATCTGTAATTTGAGAATTGAGAGTTGTATGAGAAAATTGGAAGAGGGTCTAGGGTAGGTTTTATGTGGGAGGTAGGGACATAGGGTGTCGAGGTTTTGGGCGCAATAGATTGAAGGGTTTAGACTAGATAGGATCAAAAAGGTTTTTTTTTAAGGATTAGAAGGAGAAACACATGAGCGAGTCGCACGCCCACAAAAAGATTGAATCTCACCACCTTGCTCCAAGTCTCATGGAGGGTTCTTCCAAGTCGCATGGAAGAAAGAAAGGCTTTTCTTTAAAAAACAAACATGTACTCTTCGTTGCCCAAGGGTTGGACATCCCCCCCCCCCCCCCCCCCCCCCACATAGAGTTTTTACATTAAAAGTAAAATGACCAACATGCCCCTTTTAAAATCTAGCAAAATAGGGGCCCACTAAGAAATCCAAACCAACCAAAATGTGCAGAAAAATAACAAAACATAAATGAACACTAAAACTGAAAAAGGACTTGATGACATGTTGGGCACCATGTCATCGAACGTGATCCAACGGTCGGATCTCAACCAAAACTCTTAAAAACTATCCTGACACTCCAAATGATATAGACCATGTGCATCATCTCAGACTGGGACTTTTATGATGCACATCATATGCACATGAGGTCTTTAAAGTGGCCCACGGGCCAGGCCCAAGTAGTGATCACCCAAATAAAGTGTGGGTAGGGTTAGGCCACGGCCTGGGGCTCTCCTACAGCGACGCTGGTACACTCTGATATCCGCATCAGAATGTCTAGCAAGAGGAAGACGAGGAAAGCAAAAGAGACGTTTCAAATTACCTCGTGCAAGAGACACCTGCCGGCAACAGGTAGCTCTTCTTATATGGAAGCTTGCACCAAAACCCTCAAAGACTTTTGAATGAGTCTTTTGAGAGCATGAGGTTGGGTATTTTTGTGTAACATGATTTATCGGATGTCAGGTTTGAAGCATCCAACAAAGACATTGGAGAGGAGCGCAAATACAGGTAAATGAGCTGCAAGTTGTACGGTTATGGTCCACCTAGTGCATCAGTGACAACGTGTAGTGTGACTATGTGCTTTCCGTCTATCATGGTGGGGCCAAACTTTTGGATGGGTTTGGCGTAGGTACCGATGCAAAAAGTTGGCATTTATTCACTAGTTGGACCATTACTCAGGCGTTATATTATTCTGTGAGCATTTCACACGCGCGCGCGCGCGCATTTGAAATGGTTAGGATTATGCAATCCCTGTCAATTTTCGCTTATGACCTATTCATGGATGTCCTCCCCAACAAATGAACAGTTGGGATCAACACACTAGTCACAGTATAAAACATGGGGAAGATGAAAAGGTAAATCAAGGGATTTCTCTTTATTTTTTCTTTCTGAAAAAAATATTACTAGAACCTGAGCATGCATCCCCCGTACATACATCAATCCAAACCATACAACCATGGATCCATCCATTGACATGACACAGCCAACAATCACAACGATCAGATGATTGTCACTGTCCATAATAAAGAGCAATTGAGGGGGGGGGGGGGGGGGGGGGGGGTGGAATATCAATCCATCAAATAAAGGGGAAAAATAATATATGTAGCACATACATCAAAAGGAGATGGAAAACCAATGCAGATGGATGCACCTTTGACCATTCCAACCCAAACTAAAGTCAATGAGACAAGCCCAGACATATATGTAGAATCTTGCTACACACATGGCAAGCATGATAAAGTATAATTGAGATACAACTTGAAATATAAACACTCAAACCAATCAGAAAACACCAATCGTGAAGTTGTCTGACGAATGGCTGCTAATGAGAAAGCTTAAAGTAGAGGATTAAGATGATTGCAATGACAAGCGCCGCAATGATAGACCCAATAATGCACTTGTTCCGGTTCATCGTTCTCGACATAGCAGTGAGGATTTTCTTACTCTTGCCGATGTTGTCATCCACCCCATGAAGCTGCAAATGAAGACAAGACAGCAGTGAGGATTTTCTTACTCTTGCCGATGTTGTCATCTACCCCATGAAGCTGCAAATGAAGACGGTGTGGCCTAAGAATAGATACTTTCCACTGGGGAGAAAGGATTCATTCAATCAAAGCCTCAACTCCCATGATTTTTTTTTTGAAAGGTAACAGTGTCAGGGATTGAACCCTGGATCAATCACACACACCGAACTTGTCTCTACCAGCTCATCTGATGAGCAGGAGAGTTAACTGACTCAACTCCCTTGATTGTTGTTAATGGAAAGAAAGAAGAGGTTGGTTCCTCTACTTGCAACTTTGCTGCTTGTGGGGCAGACCATATGAGTAAGTTTTAGGTGCATATAAATATGTTTTACAAGCATATGAATAAGTTGTAGGTTAAGCTTAATCTACAACAGTTTGTACAGCAGCCGGTGTCAAGAAAGAAATACAAGCCACAATACATTTCAAAAAGAATTTGTTTCGAGGCAGATGAATTCCTTCGAATGGCTCCAACCAAGGAAGAAATCCTTAAATCAATTACCTTGTAACTGCAGCTTTGGCTGCTAATCTTTTCGTTTAATAGTTTTGTTGTTTTCAGCTAGTATTCGTTTCTCACTTTGTTGGGAGCTTCTTAATAAATTTGTTGCTCTCTCTCTCTCTCTCTCTCTCTCTCTCTCTCTCTAATAAATAAATAAATAAAATAAAATAAATGCTAGGCTATTATATTCACATCCACCACAAAGAATGTGAGGGAAAAAGCATCACAGATCAACTACTTAATTTTGGGTTAATTGGAAGCTTTTGGCTTTTGTTTTAAGTCATTATTTCCATAGTCTCTCCTTTTTACCCTATTTCTTTTGATAGATAGCTTACACATTTTGTAAAGTTCGGTTGAAAGAACAAATAGAAAAACGCAAGGGATTTTTATCAAAAAAGGAAAGTACTAAAGAAACCAGAGTATGAAAAAGTCCTCAACCATTTTGAATTTTCAAAGAATCTCTTGACAATCTGGATGGATGGAAAAATGACCAAATGTCCTTGGTTATTATTATTTATAAAAAAAGGTGGTATGGCAAGCATTGTAGGGCTGACAAGTTTGTATATGACATCCTGGCCATCCAGAAGTTGCACCCCACTGTGATGATCAAATGCCCCAAAAATTAGGCTGATCCAATTATCAGGTGGGCCACACGTGGAATTGGGGATTTTTGGGAGATGAATGTTGTTTTCTATGATGTGGCCCACCTGATGATTGGATTGGCCTGATTTTTAGTCATATGATTATCATGGTGGGGTCCCCTTTTTGATGGGTTGGATGTGATGAACACATCAAACGGGCACCGCAATGCTCGGCTCTACCACGTTTCTCAAAAGAAATAAAGGGTATTTTGGTCAAATTTCCCTCCAATATCCTTCTGAAAATTGAAAATAGTTAAGGCTTTTTCTTCCATAAATTTTCAGATTTTTCTGAGGATTTTTCATTAAAAAAGAAAAAATAGATCATAAACGGGAAGGAACTCTTTAATTATTTTTCGGAAGGATACATTTCAAAAGAGAAATCATTGAATGAAACCAACAGGTTCAGAGATGACAACATGAAAAAGAGAGAAGTAATGAATGATGGTGCTAAGAAACCATATTGTAAAAGAGCCTTTGACTGTAAGGATGTACCGTGTTATGGGCATGCAAGAGAGATTGGCGTTGTTGATGCAAGTCTTGCAGAATTGAGACACCAAGCTCTTCTGTTTCCAGCATGGTTCTTCTACTCTCCTTAACTCTCTCACTAGATTGATTCAATCTGTCTGTCGACATCAGTAACCTTCCTCTTTGATCAGCAGAAACCTGCACCATCCCATCAGTGGCCAGATATTTTGCTTCCAGCTAAATGAAGAAAGATAAGCATTCCCAAAATGCAAAGAGATTCTAATAATCCACAATCACTCTATAAAAGAAAGGGGTTGGCAGGCTTTATTCATTATGCGGTGTGGCATCTACAATGCATTTGTATAAACCCTTCCTAAATATCTTAGGCCAACTCCAATATTTAAGCTCCATAGAAGTTGTTGTTGTAATTATTATTCTTATTCTGGCTGTTGTTCTTCTTATTCATGTTGTCACTGTTGTTGTTGTTGTTTTGAGAGATGATACAGTTGAGCTGAAATAACTGGAATTAGGTAGAGCCTTCTTTCCACAGTACACGTAGCACAATGATGCATCAATCAGATCAGCCATTAGTTAGCCCTGCTCTTGATGGTAAATGGTTGAAAATATACATGGATCGGATAATCGTAGGAATCTGATTGGTGGTCCTCAGAGTCATGGTAATAAAAGGAAATGTTTACTGGTCAAATTTTCAGTGGAGAAAATTGAATCGATCAATAGGAATGCATACTAGGTGAGATTTTGAAATACAATCCATCCAAGATAGGGCCCTATGTAAGAATGGAGACCCAATTGATACATCAACTGCAGAGAGATGGCTATGCCATATTCCACTTCTTCCAGCTCTACCATATCATCTCCTTTTTTTTCCCCTTCTCTCTTTAATGTTTTGGACATGAAGTGTCCACAAAATGGACCCAACATTTGATCTGATCATGGCCCATCCTAGGCTGCAAAACAAAAGAAGGTTTACATTTTTAACCGGATCAATGAGCTGGGACCGATCACTTGTACGCTATCAACAACCATAGAAATCACATCCTCATTCGGCATTGTAGCAATGGGTTGAGTAAATATTTAAGCAATTGACGAAATTTCTTCTTATTTTCTTATTTTCTTAGTGACTCTAGGCTTTGTAAAAAATGATATTATCAAACATCTACTGGTAATTAATAAAGACCTGCTGAAGAGAAGAAGATTCAGAGAAAAGAAGCTGAGATGCACTCTCTCTGCCTTTTCCATCTTTTATGGGACCTCATTAAACTAAGTAGTTCTTGAGAAACTGATGCAGGACGTCATGAAATTAAAATACAGATTAACTAGAGCAACATAATGATAAAATAAAGCTAATTTACCATAAATTCAGAAATCTCATATTCATGACATGTCCAAATTCAAGCCTACGACAGTCCCGCAATGCAAATCTCATAAATTATTGATTAACCGGGACCTATGGGAGATAGAACCCCCATCCTAGCATAGGGTTAAATCGGAATTCAATGGAAATCATGTGTCTTGTAAGGGTTTCAATGTGTTAGGGTTGTTTAAAGGCTAGGGAATGTCAGAAATGTGTTTGGGGTATCTAGGCTTAGAGAAATTAGGGTTGAGGTTTTAGGAGATTTCAGATTAGGATATCAAATTTTGGGTTTAAGGGATTTATGATTTGGCCAAGGGATTTTCATATTTTGGGGATTGGATATCTAGGGTTTTGATATTCAAGGGGTGAAGAATTAGGATTTTGAAAATTAAGTTTTGTCGATTAGGGGTTGGAATAATTGAGGATTTTGGAATTTGGAAATTTTAGGGTTAGGGTTTGGTTGGGTAGGGATTTGGATGGGTTAAGGTTTGATTGAATGTGGGTTTTAGGAAGACAAAAGAAAAATCAAAGAAGAGAGAGATTGGGGAAAGTAGAGAGAGAAAAGAAAAGAGAAGAAAGAAGATACATTGATGAGAGAAGAGAAAAGTAGAAAAGATAACTAGGAAATCTCTCCTCGTGGCTTCACACCACCAATTCAATCACAGGATAAAATTTTGCCCAATCTCAAAGCAAAATGAGAGAAATCTCTTTCATTCGTAACATGCATAATGGTTAGGGTAGGGAGGTCCAACCCTTTATAGTATAAAAAAAGACCTTTTACAAAAAGAAGCTCTTAGATAAGATTCTTAACATAAAGATGCTTAAAGAATTAAAAATTGTTCCTAACTCCCTAAGCTCAACACAAATATGAGTCATACAAAAAATAATGAACCATGTAAACAAACTAAACAACTAAACTAATTCTTAGCACATGGGGGTCCACGATCAAGATGGCTGGTGATGATGATCTAACGGTCCGATCATCGTGTCCACTCGATCCAACGGTCCAATGTGCCCATCAAGCTCCTATATGCAGCTCATGTGCATCTTCCCCGTGTGGGGTCTTCAAAGATGCACGAACATACATGTGGGGTCTTTAACATGGCTAGGAATGTGAATTGAGCTAACTGGGCCTCATGTAATGGTCGTCTGGCCATAAGAAGACTGGCTTAGCCCTCCTCTGGTATGGTGCTAAGATGTCCTCATCAGAAACCTAATTAATTGCATACGTACATGGGACACCATCTCCATGTTTGCCATACATAAGACTCCCTAGATATTCCCTAGTTGCAATTGCATCGCGAAAGCTAATTGGTCAATTTCATTTCTGTCTCGCCAAAACCTTTTTTTTTGGCCTGTCAGTTCCAATTATAGAATCAAACATTCCTTTAGGTTGGCCATAGTTTCAGCCGCTATCAGTAACAAAACATGTCTATTCTGGTCAAAACCAACCCTGATTTCAGATCAAAAAGTAGCAAATCCTTTTCCAACCATTTTGGCCAAAAGTTTTCAAGGGTATTTTAGTGACTTAATCTAAAGATCCCACCCCATTAGTTTGCAGGGACTTGAAAGACGGAATCTTAGTTTTGCTGCTTTCTCTTTTGGACCAAAACCCTAACCAGGGTAGTTCTGTCTTCAATCTGTCCATTTTCTCCCTGGGAGGTGTGCTACATTGGTGTCATATAGCTAAAGGCCACTCATTTTCCTCATCTTGATCTTTGGTGTGAGGAGCATGGTTCCAACACCCATGTGAAATATCCTTGAAGTGCCTCTTTTCAATTCCCATTACACAATCTCTCCCTTGCAACCTTGCAGTGACTTATCCATATTGTCAGTTTTTTACCGGATAGAAGTCATCCACATTTAGCTCTTGAAACCAGCCCTTCATACAAGTGCAACCAGCTCAACATGCAAAAATGTCTCATTTTCAGGATTTACATGCCTCAAGAGGAAGAAGAAGAAGAAGAAGAACTGATTAAAATTTGTCATATTCAAATTTCTTACACCCTGTTGGGCCAACATGGTAGAGGAAAAACAGATTCCGCCTAACTAGTGGATCAGCAGAGAAACATCTAAAATGACGAGCACCAGGTTGGAAGTGACATTGAATCAAAAAAGAAAGGCAGGCAATATTGTTACAACTAGAAGGAACAGGTAGATACACATTTCTTCAAATTAATATCGAGTGCATAGGGGTCTTCACATCAATGTCCCTGAATTACTTTCTAATCAATGCAACAAAATAATCAAATGTTCTCATCAGAGACATTTAGTGAATAATATTGGGATGAAAATGAAGAATGAGAAATGGCATACATACCATCAGCGTGTCTGCCATTCCAGACTCCAACAACTCATCTCTAGCAGCCTGATTAGCATTAGCTGATGTGATTCTTTTAACTTCAGTTTTCAAATTGTTCAGATCAGATTTATACTCCCTTAACTTGGCTAGCAGCATAGCCTTTACATTTGGTTGCAAACTTCTAGCTTCAAGGTCCATTTTCCGTATCTAGAAAAATTCAGGCAAAGATCGAAGTACAAATTTGTTAAAAATAGATATGAGAATGAGAAATACCTCTATAACGAGAATTTATAACAAAAGTACACTGTACCAAAGCTTCAGCATCATCCAATCCACCTTTTATTTCTGAAACTTTCTGCTTCTTCTGCTCTGTAAAATTAAACAGAAGGAGAAGAATGTTGGGAAATGACCAAGTTAGCAAGGAATTGATTATTTCTGTTAGTCTTTGATGTCCGTGCATTGCAGTATATTTGAGTGTTAGAGTACGCATATTCAATAGTCATGTGGTGCACCATATCCTTGGAGATGATCGTGTCTTTTCTGATTTTATTTTATTTAAAGAGTTATCTCTTGTAGCTGTATCATTATAAATAAAGGATTTTGGAGGAGGGGGGAAAAAAATTCTCTTCTTCATCCTATTTCTACAATATCCATGCATTACCTGTCCACATTACAAGTCAAAATCCTATTGCAAGAGCAAATCAAATTCCACTATAATCAACAACCATATGCCAAAATTCCTCTAGAATGTACAACCATGCACAAAACTAAGGTGGATACCATTCCTTCCCTCCTTCCATACACCAAAATTCCAATAAAATCTACAACCATATGCCGAACCAAGCTGGACATTGCTTCTGTTGGAGTTACGTGCACCCTTCTAAGCCAATTCGACTCATTTGATTGTTTTGAAGATTCAAACCTGGTCACTAGTGACCTCTTTTGGTGAATGGAACAGGGTCATAAATGACCCACTTTTCTATGTGCTGTATCACTAATTGTGATTGGAAACTTGGACAAATTAATGGGTTATAAAGATTTCTTTTGAAATTCATTTTTGCCTTTGAGGAAAGAATGCAATGAACATAACAGCTCAAATGGGGTAGCGGCGAGTTGATAATCCATGCTCTTAAGTACACGGAATTCTCCATGACCATCTCAGCCAGGCTAGGCAACCCGTGATCAGTTTACGGTCTTCCTGTGTAAAATTAACTGATGACAAGTCAGGATGGATTTGCTTCATCATCAGGCATCCAGTTGTCATCACCCTTCACACATGGAAGTAAAGATGTTCATTTGTTCATCAGGATCCAGTTCTAAACTCGGTTGAATATCTGTATTGGATGGATCATGTCAAGTGTCCTAACAAAGAGTACCCATCACATGGCGTGCTGTAACAGTTGTTACATTAAGGTAGTGGTGGCAACCGTTACATGTTACGGAAAAAATGACCCGTAACAGTCTGTTACGACCACTGTAAAGGCCGTAACAGCTCCATAATGGTCCATTATGGAGCCGATACAGTTTTTTTGGGTTTTTGTCAATTAAAAAAAGAGAGACCGTAACAGTCATTACGGCCTGTATCGTAAAGATAATGGTGGTGGTCGTTATTGCCACTACTCTCGTTACGAAATACCTTGACCCATCATGCTTGGATTGGATCACTTGATCATGCATGAACTTAAAACTAAGGGCTTGTCTCTAAGAGATGGTTTCAAAACACCTCAAAACAATGGTACACTAAAATGTTTACGGCTGTTACATAACGGTAACGGTGGTAAACGTTACATGTTTAGAGGCCAAAACAAGCGTTATGGGGGGCATAATGGCTGTTACAGCCCGTATTGTAACAGTAATGGCGGTAGCCATTACAACCACCATTACCATTATGGAACACCTTGCTCAAGACACCTTTGAGATTTTTGATGCATCAGACAAGGTGAGGGTGTTATCATTAGGAAAACTGTAAATGCAATACAACAATCCCTATGGTGCCCACAAAGATTTTAGAGAAAAGACCCAGCTTTCACACCTCGTGAGGATACTCGAACTTTCTGCCGCAATGGAGAAAGTGATGTAGATAAGGATCGCCTTGATGATGACCCCTAGTGCTTTCGAAGTACCCTATCCGACTCCAGTCACCTAAATGGAAAACTCCATTATAAATATATATTCTTTTATCCATCCAATCCATCCCATCCCAAAAACATCCTGATCAGGGAGTAGAATAGATCCCAACTGATGTAGTTGTGTGCCTTTTCCATGTAATTGTCATCAATCCATGGTTCTAAATATTGGAATAGCGGTGTATCGACCCAGCCAAAAAACGATATGATATAGGCGTCAGGTATCGGTATTGGCCCATATTGGTCAATTTTTTAAGCCAAATAATTAAGGAAAAATATCAGGAAAAAGGGAAAAACGAAATATTTAAGAATCTATCCACTTTTTTCTTTTCTTTTTTTGCAATGCATACAATGGTGTATCACACCATTCTTTGAAAAGAATGTTGTTTGTCAATTTGACCTATTGAAGGTCAACCAAATAGATCCTAATTGAAAACAAATCAAGCATGATTTGGTGAATTAGGGCCCATTACATTGAAATACAACAAAAAGAAGATGAAAACATCAAAAGGAAAGTGATGGTTTACCCTTTTGTTTATTTTTCCTATAATTGTCCATTCCACTTTGATTTGTCGAATCCCACTCAAATCATTTGTTTTTAATTCCAAAATAAGTCTAGATCTAGCCATGGTTTAAATGAAAAAAGAAGAGAAAAAAATTGGCAGAAATTTTGAAAAGGAAATTTCAAAATTGGGCCTTATGAGCGTATCGGCCCGTACGGCTGATACAATCCATTTTTTAAAGGCCGGGCCAATTCAACCTCGTATCGCGCATCGTATCAAGCCAATGGGCTGATCCCATTTTTTTAAAAGGTTGGGCCGATTTGGTCTCGTATTGCGTATCATATTAGGCCGATACAGATACGAATTGCTATACCGATACAATATTGATATTGAAAACCTTGGTTATACCATTTTGGAAGTTGACCTATGGTTCATCGGGAGAAAATCCTAGGCCTTAAAGAATCGAAAGTGGCCTTAGAGACAAATTTGGGATAATTTGCATGGAATGTTCTGGCAACTTAATTCAAACTAACTTGGTGCGAGAGAGCCAAGGCACTTTAGGAAGGTTTAGAACCAAACAGTAGTGTCTAATCTGGCATTATGATGATAAAAGGAAATTTAAGACCATGGGTGCTTGGGTTACCAATAGGAGAGATTCCAGCCATGGAATGTCTTTATCATAGGTGAAATCCATGAGTTAAGCCTTTAGGCGAGACATTTGTTTGCTATGTAGGTTGAGAGGCAAATAATATGGCTAATCCTTTGGCCAAGGAAGGATTGAACCATTCTATGCTTTGTATTGGGGTTTATAGCCCTCTTTTCTTAATGAACCTTTATGTTTTTCAGCACAGTTCCATCTCCTAAAAAAAAAACATTATTAATAAGAAGAAGATGAAGAAAGAAAGAAAGAAAGAACGAATGAATGAAATAAAGTCTGAAAAAATTAAAGTCTTTACAGGTGACAAGCAGAATGTAGAATCTCTTACCTCCATCAAGAAGACAAGCAGATGCACACTTTCTAGAGAGACTTGATGAAAGCTCACAGTACTGGCGCTCATATCCTTCAAATACTTCACTCATTGTGGTTAAGACTATTTACAGTATCAATTCCTGTATGCCAGATGAATTTATAACATCTGTCAGTCAAGCCATATCTACTTTCAGACAGCCAGTAACAGCCACTGAGGTGAAATGATCCCAAAAAAGTATCCACATCAAAGACAGGTAGACTGATAATTCTGAACATATTTAGTTTGAATATAACAAAAAGAAAGAGATATCGTATTTCCATAACAAAGACGAGTAGACTAATATTCCAAACATACATTCTATGTTTCAAAAGAGGGAGGACTGCTAGAAGGAGATAGTTTACTGTGCCTTTGTGTAAGAAAACACTCTGCTTGGCCAAATATCACAAATAACACTTAACTGGAAGTTGGAGCACAGGTCACTCTGGTACAGTATGGAAATGGGACATTGGCAGGCTACTTGCTCAAGTATGCAGTACACTAAGGGTACATCAAGGTCACTATAGTAAGAATGACTAAGTATGTGCAATCTGACTACATAAACAAATTGTTCCCTTTTTTTCTTTTTCTTTTTCTTTTTTTAAAAGGAAAATTGCTCCGTAATTTATACATGAAATTGTATAACATTACTACAAATATTACAAGCATAGCATGCCATGATATAATATAATACAAGGAATGATCCAGCAACGGAGTAAAATATGAAACTAATTTTGCATGCCATATTTACAGGAGATGAGACATTGCAACTTGATGAATGGTGATGAACCTCTAAAGTGCCAGAAATTTTCTGTTTTGATTTGATGGCAGGCATGATGCTGATGTCATGCTCTAGTATGGGCTGTATCTGTGCCATTTTTCAAATCAAGGGTGGAGATGAGGTAGGTTTCATTTATTATTCAAGCATTCATAGTGGACAGTTCCTCCTATTATATGATAGTTGTAGAAGCCACTAAAATGCATTGATAACAATGCACCGTGTCGTATGTGCATACTAGTAAAAGTTTCTAGATTCTAAATCTAGATTATGACTTAACATTAATAATATAGGACCACGAAGTAACGATCTGGATGACAAATGACCCACGAACTGGATGTGGTGACCTGGATTAAAACAAAAAAAAAAAAAAAACATAGGGTCGTTGTCAAACTAGGTGACATTGGATCATGGAGGAATGTATGATACACAGATACAGACACTAATATAGAAGTAGATAAAAGAACAGCATATGCCTCTGCACTTTGCTAAACCGAAGACACGAATGAGAAAAATGAGTACCCCATGCATAATATGCAATTCATATTTAGTTTAGAGTTTTTACTTGGAATCAGTGTTTTACATAGCTTCTCTACATAGCATGTAGCTTGCGCTACATAGCCTTGCTTAGCCTTAGCGCCACGTAGCTCAGGAAAATAGCTTAGGCCACATGTAGCTTACGCTACATGCTAATGTTTCATATGCTAAACACTACATAGCCTAGGGTACACACTAGGTAGCTTATGCTACAAGTAATTTTTCACTAAAACATTAAAATCAATTAAATTTTTTTTTCATTTATTTGTTACAATTTCATTTTTAAATAGAAGTTAGTCAATCTTTTAGTGATTTAGTAAAATAATATAAGCAATAGTATTAAATCAGTTAGATTGCTCTTTCTTAACCTTTATACTTAATCATTGCCTATTTTTCCTATTATTTTAGGCTGTGTTTGGTTGCACCAAATGTCATTAAATTCCAGACTAATCTGGTGCAAAATATCATAAAATTTCATGATATTTGGTGCATCCAAGCACAGCCTTAATTAAAAACCTCAACGTAGCGATGTAGTTTACGCCTCACTCTTTAGAGGCATGAACACTACGCTACCCGCTATCGCTATTTAAAACACTGCTTGGAACATTTGGCCCATTTCAATGATTCTTAGTTTTGTTACTCAAGGCAACGTTCTTTACTCTCTAGCATGCTGAACTCAAGTGTAACTATTACGTAAGAGTTTCTTTGGTAGTCACCCAAAAATGAGTTGATCTCATTTTAATTGATTGTAATTATGTATTAGAGATCATATTTCTTTTTGGCAAGGATTGAAAGTAATCATGATAACCAACAATCATGTTTTTTTGAACGGTAACCAACAATCATGATCTCTAATAACTACAATCAATTAAAATGAGATGAAAACATTTTTAAACGTCTACCAAACAGGCCCTAAGTTTTTAATATAAGATATTTAAAACATGACAATAACATGAGGAACTATGAGACTTCAAAAATAACAAACTAAATACAATAGGATTTGTTCTATATGTACGTGCTTACTTATGCATGCATGTCTACAGAGACAAAAATTGATATTTGGAGTTCATGGTTCATGACCCAGAAAATGATTTGGCAACACTTTGAACAGCCCATGCCCCGAAAATCTCTGCAGTTGACAATTCTATTCCCCGAGAAATGCCAAAGATCATATGGGTAGGATCTGCCAATCTGGGAGGTTTCCAGTGCATGGCACTGTTGGAAATTATTTCCCAAAAATAATTTGGAAACCAAAAATAAAAAATAAAATATTACACTAGGCTAAAGCACGTAAATGATACACTATCCTTAAAGCTTAATTTACCTCCTCTCCTATTGATTTGAGATTGCTGATAGGATTACAGGCGAATCGCTTCCAAGATACGACAAGCCTTCGAAAGGTCCTACGTGCGACAATCATGAAGGGACCTCCACAGGGACTTGATTAACGTAGTTCACGTCTTTGGCAGACTTGTGGAGTGCTCGAACTCAGTGACTCAAAATTCGAGCAACTCAGCTTATTCTTGAGTTTTTCTTAAAAAGAAAATGGTTTGGAGAGCTTCAGATCGGATTCTGATTGAACTTGGATGTGTTGGATGGTTTTTGGACCTGGAGGGTCTAATTTATATATCATTTGGGGTGTGGACTATTGCTAGGTAGTCATCAATGGTTTAGAATATTTGTGAAACGTTTCTGACCATTGGCACTAAATTCTGAATGTTTCAGATCGTTAGATCAATGATTTGACCTTTGGATCATCATTGACCATCCATTTTTGGACTGTTTTGGGTATTAATGCTACTAGCCGATATTAGAAACGGTCGACGGTTTCTTATCATTGATTTGACCGTTTCCAGTAGCCTATAAAGCCATGCCACTATTCACTCTTCGCACCTCTCTTGTGATGATTCACGTAAGGTCGCGAGGGAGTGACCGCTCCGCGAAGTGCAAAGTGCGCCAACTATCGCTACTATAACCACACTACCTCACTGCCCATGCTCTCACTTGTGCTCGAGCTTGAGCCCCTAAACATCTCTCTCCATTTCTCTAAGTAAGAATACTTAACACTTAAGATTTTATAAACCAAAAGTTTTCTCCCATTCTATCCAATGTGGGACTAAACAAAAATTACTTTTTTCTTTGTTTTTTCAAATTCGTTTTGGAGCAAGGTATTCTGTATTAGTATCGGTTGGCGTAACGGTACCCTCCAATACTGATACGGATACGGGGGTGTAACGGCGATACAGGGGCGTAACGGCCCATAACGGTATAATTTTTTTTGCTAAAAAAATATGGATTAAATCTGGAATATTCTAAGCATTCCAAATATGCATTCATTTATAAAGTGGAACATGTTTATGGTGGTGTAACGGTCTACACTTTGGTGAGAAGTTGTATCGGACTGTCTGATGAATTTATGAACCAGATAACCTGAATTTGACTACAAAATTCATATATTTAATTTTCTAAATATATAATTTATATAAATAACAATTTGATATCATTTCTCCTAATAGTTTTTTAAATAAATGAAATTAAATTTAGGTAGATGGCATTGCCAATTTGGGGCTGACTTGGAGGACCAATCCATGCCCCAAATCAGCCTCAAATTCACGCAATTTATTGGCATTATCCCACTCATGAATTGGTGGACATTTATTGGATAGTGAATCATGAAAAAAAAATCAAAAGGCCCTATTTTAAAAAATAAGCGTCCACAAATTAACAATCAAAACTATTCAAACAATTTGATTTTGGCATTGTGAGTTAGCAACTACAATTCATAATTTAATTAGTAAATTTCAAGTAAATACATGTCTCGTATACAATTTTATAAGGGCATGAAATAGGCGGGACTCGGATTGTGAAGTGTAACACACGAGTGTCAAAGTTTTTTGGGTCCCACCGTGATGAATGTGTTACATCCACAGTCTGTCCATTTTGCCAAATAATTTTAGGGCATGAGCCCAAAAATGAGGCAGATCCAAAGCTCAGGTGGACTGCATCATAAAAAACAACAATAATTAAACGTCCACCATTAAAAATTTATTGGGGGCTACAAAAGTTTTAGATCAAGCTAACATGTGTGTTTTCCCTTCATCCATGTCAATGTGACCCAATTAACAGGTTAGATGGAAAATAAACGTTTCAGCGGACCCACGTAACAAAACAATGCAAGTGCACTGTTCAATATGCACCACAGAACGCATAAAAAAATAATAAATTTTAAGTGCGTGGCTATGAAACAACCACACAATCCATTCCGTTTTTGATACCGAAATGAAAAAGAAGAGAGGGAAACGAAAAGAAAAGAGGGAAAGAAGAGAGAGTGAGAGAGAGAAGAAGAAGACAAAGAAGAAGAATCCACAGCTGCGGCTGCAGCTGCAGCAGAGCCGCAACCGCAGCAGTCCGAGGAGGAGGAGAAGAAAAGAAAGAAAAAAAAAAGTATGTTTTTTTTTTTTTTTTTTTTTTTTTTCTATTTTCTTTAAGCCCATAACAGCCGTTACGATCATGGAATCGGGGGGGGGGGTTCGACCCCGTATCGCGTAACGGTGTCGGCCGTTACCGTTACGTATCGGCCGATACATCCGTATTGTAACAGATACGGGACACCCTGTTTTGGAGGGAAACAAAATTTTTAAAAATTTATTTATTTTAAACCAAAAATCTCAACAATCCCCCACTTGGTTTTAAAATAAATAGAGAAAATTCTGCTAGAGATAAGAGACAACTCTTATGCATAGAGAGATATCTTCATGATCTGAATATTTCCTTAGTGCAAGTATCTTAAAGTTTTATTGAAATTTCTAGTAGCCGCGACTTTGAACCAATTAGTCCAAAATGACACAATCGAAGATACCACACACACAATAACATCTGCGTTATATGAGTTCTCTAATATTACTCGCTTAACACTTTTAATGGTCATGTGCTTATCCTATTTCATAAACGATCCCAAGAGAGACTCTAACTCTCATGAGAGGCGGTACCACCTATACGTTCGCATAGGTGAAATCCTTCCAAATGTTTCTGTTAAACTTATTCTTTAAATTGGATTTCATTAAGAGTTCTAATACTCAGCCCTCTATCTATAATGATCAACACTATTAACTTGGATGAGGTTCTTTATGCTTTTAGTGTTGAAGCTTTCTACATATCGGTGACTTGTTCTTACCCATTGAACCTAAACTTAGAGATTTTCTAATTTTAGATTAGGTTTTCATCACTGGTGGAACTTTGGTTGAATATTTTCAACCCCATCCCTCTAGATGCTGTCCTGACTACTTCTCTTATTAGAGGTCTAGTAAAAGAATCAACCAAGTTATTACTTGACTTCACATATGAGATCGTAATGATTTCATCTTGAATCAACTGCCTTACATAATCATGTCTCGGACTTATGTGTCTGAATTTTCTATTATATGTGCCGTTCTAAGCTCTCGTTAGAGTAGCTTCACTATCACAATGAAGTGAAACAACCGGTATAAGCTTCACACATAATGGGATTTCTAACAGAAGATCCCTTAGCCACTCAACCTCTTTGCCAGTTGCAGCCAGGGCTATGAACTTAAACTCCATTGTCCAATGCATCATGCAGGTTTGTTTCTTGGATCACCAAGAGATAGTTGCACCTCTTAAGGTGAATATCCACCCTGTTGTGGACTTGTTGTCTCTTGCACTCAATATCCAACTCACATTAGTATTTCCTTCCAATACGGCCAGAAACTCTGAGCATAATAGTCCTAGTTATTTGGTTTCCTTTAGGTAACCTAGAACCCTACTAATAGCTTTCTTGTGTTCTACACTATGATTACTAATAAACTTAGTTTACTCACAACGTATGATATATCCAGTCTTATGCATTGCATAACATGCATAAGACTGCCTATAGCACTAACATACTCTAGTTGTGCAACTTCTCTTCCATCGTTTTCTTTTAAATTGATACTTGGATCAAATGAGGTTTTTGCCTCTTTGATTTTCAAATGGTTAAACTTGTTTAGTATCTTCTCAATGTAATGAGATTGACACCAATGTTGTTGAATCGCATATGCGTGCGATCGCATATGCACATAAGCATATGCGACCATATATATATATATATATATATATATATATATATAGAGAGAGAGAGAGAGAGAGAGAGAGAGAGAGAGAGAGAGAGATTCAAAAGGAAAAAATTCAAAAAAAAAAAGTAAAAATATATAAGAATCTAAGGGGAACTTTCCTAAGTTAATAGATAACTAATTTTACATATTTAAAATACATTTGAGAGAAATAAAATCAATTAAACAATGAATTCAACATCAAGTCATCAACATTCAACAATACAGTTAACAAGTAAGAAGTAACAACAAAATCAACAAGCTACTTATTTATTATTGTAGAAAATCAACAAGCTATCTTCCTTAAAACTTGAAAGTGCTTAAATGTTGATCTTTCAACTTCCATGAGAGAGGGAATGTAGGAGAGAGAGTGAGATTAAGATCACTTAAAAGTAGGAAATTTACGAGAGAGAGAGAGAGAGAGAGAGAGAGAGAGAGAGAGACCACTTGGAATTAAGAAATGTAAGAGAAGAAGAGAGTAAGAGAGTTTTGGGGTGAGAATATTGCAAATGGAGGAGGTTTGGAAGCGCTTTTTTATAGGCAAAAAGTTATTTTCTTTTGCAAAAAAGAAAAATAAAAAATTTAATGTGACATGGCCAATATGCAATTGCATATTTTTCACTTATGCCACATATGCAATCACATATGTACCATGATCGCATATGCAATCTGCATATGGATATGCGTATATGCGGTCACACATAACAACACTGATTGACACATCGCATAAACCCCACTATGCTTTTTTATTTTGATATCTAGTATGCTATCCACTTGTCTAAAATTCTTCATTTTGAAAACGAGGGATAGAAACCTCTTCATTTCAGTTATACCTTTCATTTTGTTGCTGATAATTAACACGTCATCTACATATAGACATATAATCACAATATAATCATTACACACATTAAAGTATTTGCATTTATCAACTATGTTATATATAAAACCATGAGATAGCACATTTGAATCAAACTTTTCATGCCACTATTTGGGTGCTTGTTTTAATCCATACGGAGATTTAATGAGTCTGCATACTTTATTCCAATTTCCTAGCAGAACAAACCCTTCCGATTATTCCATGTATACCTCCTCATCAAGGTCACCATTTAAGAATATTGTCTTTACATCCATTTGATGGATATGAATATGATATGCGGATGCTAATGCGAATAAAATTATAATCGATGTTATTCTCGTCACTGGTGAATGTGTCAAAACAATCCATTCATTCTTTTTTATAGAATCTCTTGCCTATTAATCTAGCCTTAAAGGTTTGAATTGTACCATCAATGTAGTATTTCTTTTTAAATATCCACTTACACCCTATAGGTTTAGAACCCAGAGGTAGATCTACCAATTCCCACATTTGATTTGACACAATTAAGTCAATCTTATCATTAATAACCTCTTTCAAAAAAATGAAGTCTCTTGAAGTCATAGCTTCACTAAAGGTTTTAAGTTCATCTTCTACAATCAAAACCATAGGTATTTTTCTAATGACATTTTCTTTATCACTCTCAACTAGATGAAATAGGGGATGTTGAGAGTCTATCTACCCTTGCTCTCTGACTCCTACGAGGTTCGTTGGGTGTTTCAACTTCTTATCAAGTTTCTTCTATCGTTTCATCACTAGGAGTTAGGATCTCAGAATCCTTTGTCTCAATGGATAGTGAGTTCTCAAAGAACTCTATATCTGCAGATTTTATGATCACATTGAATTCTAAGTCCAAGAGTCTATATGCTTTATTGTTTTGTGCAAACCCCACAAAGGCGCACTTTACATCTCTTGGTCCTAACTTGGTTCTTTTAAGGTCGAGAGCTCTGCAATATGCAAGATACCCCCACACTCTAAGATATCCTAGGTTTGGTTTTCTTCCTTTTTCATATCTCATATGGAGAGGTTTTAGTTTTCTTAAATGAGATCCTATTTAGGACATGACATGCTACTAGTAGTGCGTCTCCCCATAGGTTTAATGACAACTTTGCTTGTATTAGCATTGAGTTGACCATTTCAACCAAAGTCCTATTTTTTCGCTCGACCACACCATTCTGTTGTGGTGTGTAAGGTGCTGTGCACTGGTGTATTATGCCGTGTTCTTCACAATAGCTAGAAAATTCATTAAATAAATATTCTCCTCCTCTGTCATCGTGGATAATTTTTATCATCTATGAATGTTACGAAGTACCTTTTGCTTGCTTGAGTAAGAATGTCATTCAGTTCACATATGTCAGTGTGCACTAGGTCTAGCATTTGACACGATCTCTCAACACTTAAAAATAGTTTTTTAGTCATTTTTTTACCGTATGCATACTTCGCATTTATCGTTCTTATTTCTATTGTATGAGATTAAGACATTCTTAGCCATGAGTCTTATGGTATTATAGCCTATATGTGCTAATCTACCATACCATAAGGTTATAAACTCAACCATATAAGCAGAAGAATAATTGTTATTCAATCAAAACTTAATCATCCCATTACAAGCATATCCATTTCCTATAAAGTTCCTTTTTTTGGATAAGATCAACTTGTTGGATTCATACAGAACCCTGATTCTGGGTTTGTCCGAAAGATCCCCTGAGACTAAGTTCCTCCTTATGTCTGGTATGTGTAGCACGTTGGTCAAGATTACAATCTTTCCAGAAGTAAATATCAGTTCCATGGTTCTTTTGCCAACAACCTTCGACCGATCTTCATTCTCCATTTGAACCTCTTGATTGTTGGTCACATTTTCATAGGTTTTAAAGGCAGATTTGTTGTAGCATACATGAACTATGACACCTGTATCATACCACCAACCGGGGACTTTCCCTTTAACTATGTTCACTTCTTTGATCATTCCTATGATGTCATCGTCTACTACATTAACCTCTTTTTTAGGCTTCTCGCGAACCCTACAAACTCGAGCAAAGTGTCCGGTCTTCCCACAGACATAGCACGGACCCTTAGGTATGTCGTTCCTTTACTTTTGGGTCTTCTTGAATTTCCCTTGAGCTTTGTTGGGTTTTAGAGATTCATTCTTTTTAGAGTTATTGGTTTGGGATGGTTTTTCTACTACGTTCACCTTGAATGAGGATGCACCATTGACGTCATCTTTTTTATCTCGGTTGTAAGATTCTTCCTCAATTCAAAGATGTTTTTGGATTTGTTCCAAGGTGAACTCTTGTTCTTTATGCGGTAACTTTTTCCCGTAGTCTTTCCAACTTGGAGGCAGTTTGGCCATAATAGCCCTGACTTGGAAAGATTCAGGGAAGTCGATTTTTAATGCCTTCATTTTGTTTACGATTAACTGCAACTCATGAATTTGAGCCAATAGAGGCTTATTGTCTACCATTGTGAAATCAAAGTACTCGGTGATTAAAAAATTTTGTGTTCCTTCTTCTTCGGCCTTGTACTTGTATTCCAATGCAGTCCATATTTCTTTTGTTGAAGTTGTTTCCATGTACAAGTTGTACAACCGATCGGATAGAGTGTTCAAGATGCGACCGCTACACATTAGTTTGTCTTCTTGTCGTTTGACTCTGGCAGTGATCTGTTCTGGAGTGCCGTTGTCAGTCGCTGCTGGTAGTGGTTGTGGGTTGGGATCCAAAATGTAAAATATTTTCAATGCAGTGAAAAGAAATTTTAACTTATCGTGCCACCGGGTGAAGTTATACCATCGAAACAGTCCAGTATTATCATGTCCTAGTTCATCAGTTTTACTGATGCAACACTTTCGATGTCCATTCAATATCCATAAATTAAGCTTTAAGATTGTTGGAGATTATTCCCTAGAAATAATTTGGAAACTGAAAATAAAAAATAAATTATTATACCAGGCTGAAGCACGTAAATGATATACTATCCTTAAGCTTAATTCGTCCCCTCCTGTTGATTTGAGATCGTTGATAGGGTTACATGAGATTCACTTTCAGGATACAACAAGCCTTCGTAAGGTCCTGCGTGCATCGATCACGAAGGGACCTCCATAGGGACTAACGCAGTTCACGTCTCTGGCAGACTTGTGGAGTGCTCGAACTTAGTGACTCACAATTCGAGCAACTTAGCTTGTTCTTGAGTTTTTCTTAAAAAGAAAATGGTTTTAAGAGCTTCAGATTGGATTCTGATTGAACTTGGATGTGTTGGATGGTTTGCAAACATGGAGGGTCCAGTTTCTAAACATGGAGGGAACACGCAACCGGAGCATCTCTCTCTCCATTTCACCAAGTAAGAATACTCAACACATTTCTCCAAGTAGGAATACTCAACACCTAAGGCTTTATAAACCAAAAGTTTTCTCGCACTATCTGATGTGGAACTAAACGAAAGCAACTTTTTTCTTTGTTTTTTCAAATTCGTTTTCAAGGGAAACGAAATTTTAAAAAAATTATTTATTTTTCATTTTATTTTAAAACCAAGAATCTCAACAGGCGCATCACTGTTGGGGCCCACCAAATGAATCGTCATGATACCAGATCACGGGTCCCAGCACAAACCCATGATTTCCCCAAACCAAAAACAGGTAACAAGTCTAATCTGAAACCTTGGAAATCAGATGAAATGCCTAAGCGGGGAAAAAAGAAAAATCTACGCTTTTTCTTTCTCCATCTTTCTCCTTTTCACAGAAGTGGATAATTTTCAGTTTAAAAAGAAAAAAAGGAGGAAAGGAATCCAAGATTCCGGGCCTCGAACTACACAACCACCATCGAAAGAAATCGAAATCTCAAATGCATTGAATTGAAGCCAAAATCAACGATATTGAAGAGATCAGACCAAACTGAATCCGAGAGCACGATAGAGCAATCCTACCTAGCAATACAAGATCGAAATTCCGACAAAAAGAACAAAGAAGAGATCCGTTCACTGAAATGAAAGACGATCTGATTACCGAAATCGTATAAGGTAAGCCATTGAAATTCAGAGAGAGAGAGAGAGAGCGCATACCTTGTTGATGAGAAGGAGAGTTTCTTCTGCTTCTCTGGAAATCAAACAAACCCCAACTGAACTGAAATCCAGAGACATAAATGAAGAGGCTTTCTAGAATACATCCCGACATATAAGTATAGGATACGTCGCGACTTTAGCCTTTGGATTAGGGTCATCTATCGATGATCGATCCCATCTATATGATGGATTTCACATTTGATTGGGATAACCAGACGATCGGATATTTTAATTATAACCCTTTGATGATTCTAATTTTTTCCATCGAAGATAGACGGTTCATTTGAGATTGGAATAATCAAAGGGATGAGATACATCAATACAAATTATTATTATTATTATTTTTCTGGGTGCTTCTTTTGATGGTGAGGGCCATCGTATGAAAGATTTGGATCATTGAAAAGGACACCGATCCAACGGTTAAGGTCACAAATATTTGTATTGCGATACGTTGGGATGTTTAAGCGGATTGCCTCCTGCCCCCGCTGGACACAAATCGGTCCAGGCAGGGCATCTGTGGAGCCCATTTTATCCACGCCGTTCATCCATTTTTACCGGATCATTTTATTATGAAATATAAAAATGAAGTAGATCCAAAGGCTCAATTTGACCACACCAAAGGAATCAATGGTAATATGATGCCCACCGTTGAAACATTCTTAGGCCATGCTGACGTTTATTTTCCATCCAACCTGTTAATAAGGTCACACAAACCTGTGTAAAGGGAAACACAAATTTCATCTTGATTCAAAGCATCTGTGGCCCCAAGAATTTTTCAACGGTATTCATTCAATACCCATATGTGGTCGGCTTGACCCTTGTATCTGCCTCATTTTTAGATTCACACCTTAAAATGATCCGTAAAAATGGACGAATGGAGTGGATATAACCGATACATCATGATAATACCCACAGAGCCCTTGGCTGGATCGATTCGGTCCAGGCGGGAGGCAAGACTCAATCCGCTTCCCGAGGGAAAAACGGATTGGCTACTTCCCTGCCACCGGCCAATGGCTGATGGTCGGTTCTCAGTGGGCTCCATAATTTATATCTTTCATCTATACTATTTATATATTTTTTCAGATAATTTTATGATATAAAATAAAAAATGAGTACATACGATTCTCCAGTGGACCACATGACAACGAACAGCGTTCAAGGAGCATCCACCGTTAAAAACCTTCTGGGAATAATAAAAGTTTTGGATCAAGCCAATATTTGTTTTTTTCCCTTCATTGAGCCTTTGGAGGATTTTAATGGTGGATATCCAATCAATATTGTTTTCCTGTGGTGTGCTCCACCTAAGATTTATATCCCTTTAATTTTTGAGATCAAGCCCTAAAATAATCAGTAAAAATAGATGAACAGAATGGGTAAAACACACACACATATATATATATATATATATATATATATATATAAAATGTTGGGCCCACAGAGAACCGACCACCCGCCACCGGGTAGTAGCCAATCCGTTTCCTCCCGAGGGTGGCAAGGGAAGGAGATGATACGGTTTAGCTCTAGCTGGAAATGTCAGAATATGACAGAGGCATCGGTATGCAGTGCAAGTGGCCGGATTTTATTTTTTTTTAACACACGCACACACACTCACGCTTGTGGAATTTCACCACCTATGGGTACTCGAACCCTTGACCGGGAGGTGAAACTCCCGTAGGCTACCACCCGAGCAAGAGCAAAGACCCACGTGGCAGGTATTTGTATCAATTGCGTCCATCCATTTACTGGGCCTGACAATGGATGGCTGATGTTTTCGACCATGAAATCAATTAGAAAAATTCTATTAATCAATTTCTTCATTTTACGTCGGTGGATTTTTTGGCGTTACCTATTTTGTTTCTGCCGTTTATTTGAGGGCCACCGATCAAACGGATAAAGATTGTCTAATGGTTATGATATCTGAAACATAAGCCATCCATGCTAGGGACCGTTAGATCCATGGATCTAGTTGATAAATCAATCTGCCGCGTATGCTGAGTACGAAGGGAAGTTGGTTTCTTAGGATTTATTTGATACTCTGGCGGTGTGATAGTTGATACGCATGCACTAAATTTTTTACACGTGGCATACATTACCTTAAGATAAACGGTCCATATTCCGGGACCATGCTAAAATGTTCTCTGCACGTATCGCACGTGAAAGGTCAAGTGTGGAGTTTGCACAACGAACCATGATTAGGTTGGGCTCTCCGTCAGAATGAATGGACGGTCAAATAAAAGCTGCCAACCGTCCAAATTCATTGTACATGTGTGTCGAACCTGATCAGCAGAGAGACGTGATTTCCGTCTCAGATAAAACGATGGTGGGGTCCATGCTATGGACCGCCAAGATGTAATACACGTGTGGTGCCTGGCCACCCCTGTAAATCCAGTCCGTTGACCGGGCGCAGCCCATCCATTCAAGTAAGGCACCATTAACGGTGTACATTTCAAGATATAACACTAAGGAGACAACCCCTGGGCCACTGAGTTGGTGCTCTTAGTCATCAAACGGACGCTTTAGACAAAAAGTGATAGTAATGCACTATCTCCAGTGCCATCATGAGCTCACGGCATTGCATTTCTATCCCGTCAGTTTCATCTTTCATGTGTAGGACATCAGGACCGTTCAAAGGGTTTTAATCATCGTAAAAATTGCGTCTAACTAGGATTAGGCTAATAAAAGAAGTATGTGGGCCGTACTATTGAAATGAGTAACAGCCACAAAATCCGGCCCAACATATAGGTTTGGCCTGCATCATAAATAAATCAGTCATATTTTCATGTTACGTGCTCCTCACGATGAGATAGTCTTTTGAACGGTTCGGATTTTCTGAACATGCAACACATTCGTGTAAAGAGCATGAGCAGTAGAGTCTGCGGTGCTCGGAGCCTACCTCATGATTTCTTACGAAAATAGGGCTCTACCCAAATAGCTGGGACTCCGGATCCTCCGTCATCAGGTCAACGGAGAATTCCTGATAATCTAATCCTCATTGATCCACGTCCCCGCTCACTAAAAAGATCAAAAAATAAAAAACAACTTCGGACGCTAAACCATCAGGGCAACAAGAATTATACGTTGGATCCCGGCTAGGGTATTTTTTTATTTTTTTTTAAAAGGCTTCGTGTCCTTGTCCTTTACCGTTGTACGTGGGTTGCAGCAAATTGTGCTCCATTGCTCAGGTAAACCCAGCGTCTGCTGTAAGTCTCAAGATAACATCTTTTTTAATAAGTTATTTTAGAATAATTTTCAACTGTAAGACCCATATATAGCCCATCAACCTTCGGGTGCCCACTTGCTTTTTACCTCCCAGGAATAAGCCCCGGCTGTACGGCCCCATTTCTTAGGTCGAAAATGCTCCTGCTTTTTTTTTAAGGGAAATTTCCAACTGTACGACCAGTATATGGCCCACCAGCCTTTTGAAGCCCACTGCTTTTTAAGCTTCCAATAAGTCTCTGCTGTACGGACGCCTCTGTACCTGACGAAAATGCCCTTAGACTTAAAATATGACTGCATGCACTCCCTTACACGCAAATACACGTCCGAACTCTCCCCGCCATCCCTAATCCCTATTTTCACCCATTTTCTTTGTGAAATCTCCATAAAATCTCTATAGAATCCCCATCCGACCAGCACATTACATCTTGTATCATCCATTACTCAAGGTGAACGGTTTTCTTTTTCTGAGAGGACGTAGATGCATTGATAAATTTGAGATCTTGAAGACTTATCTCCAAAGAACGTGTTTCACACCAAGGTACCCTTATTATTATTCTCGAATAGGATTTTACTGATACAGCAGTGACACGAGGTAAGGATGTTTAAATTCTTAACAAATTATTTAAAAATTTGTGGTCAATTTCATGCATTGCTAAGTAAATTTCACGTGTCAATTTCATGCATTGCTAAATTTTCGGGCTCGTGCCCTAAATTTTCGGGGTCAATTTTACTTCAGGCATGTTTGATTTTCTCGGGTAAATGTAAATACAGTGGAAATGGGCAATAATTATTTCCCTGGGTAATTAGCTTCAAGGAGACTGCCAAATGTAAGTGGGGCCCACCATGATGTAGGAGGATTATCCACACTGTCCATCCATCATGACAACTGAATTTAGGCCACAAAGTAAAAAATGAGTCAGATTCAAAGTTCAAGTGGACCACACCACAGTTAAAATGTAATTAAACACTTACCGTTAAAAACTTCTTAGAGCCATTGTTTACTTTGGTGTGGGCCACTTGAATGTTGAATTTTTCTGATTTTTCAGCTCATGCCTCAAAATGTTATGGTAAAACGGATGGACGATGCGGATACGTCATATACATGACGGTGTGGCCTACAAAAATTTATGTCAGTAACTTTGGACCCGTTTTTCAAAGTAGGAATACGCTGCTATTTTCAAACTGGTGAAATTGTAATAATTGGTTGTTTACAGGTATTTACATTCTCTTTGAAAAATCAAACAAGCCCTTAGTTTCCGGTCAATTTACTGAATTGATCGGTCAACTTCATGCACTACTTGATCAAGTTCACGCATTTTACCTTCAAATTGTAGTGCATTTTTATAATATGACCGTCAAATTTGTATTGCCTTTTTTGTAATACGACTGTGAAGGTTATATATTGAATACATTTGTTGCTTTCTTTGAAATTGAGAATTTCATACCAATACGATTCGAATTTCATGGTCAATAAGACATTCATTTCAAGGTCAATTTTATGCACTTCATGGTCAATTTGCTTCAGTTCACGGTCAATTCCATGCATTCACGGTTAATTCCATGCGAGTCCCCTTCACTTCACGGTCAATTCCATGCATTTCATGCTCAATTCCCTTCACTTCACGGTCAATTCCATGCATTTCACGCTCAATTCCCTTCACTTCACAGTCATTTCTATTCATTTCACGATTAATTCCACCGATTCCCCTTCACTTCACAGTCAATTCAATGCATTTAACGGTCAATTCCATGCATTTCACGGCTAATTCCTTTCACTTCACGGTCAATTCAATGCATTTCATGGTCAATTGAATGCATTTCACAGTCAATTCCCTTTAGTTCACGGTCAATGCAATGCATTTCACGGTCAATTCCATGCATTTAATGGTTAATTCCATGGATTCCCCTTCACTTCACGGTCAATTTCATGCATTTCACGATCAATTCCCTTCACTTCACAGTCAATTCCATGCATTTCACAGTCAATTCCCTTCACTTCACTTAGAAAATTTGACCGATAAGTCGGTTACATTCGAGCTACTACAATGTTGTATTTCCTACTACTTAGTCAAATCCACCTTATACATGTGAATACTAAACAAGTTATTTATTGTGTTTGTTTTCAGAAAATGTCTTCGATAATGATCCTATGCTCATATGGTGGAGAGTTAGTAAGTGAAAACAATCGATACACGTACAAGGGTGGATACTCCAAAACTACTGTTGTGGGTGTTGGTACCACATATGATGAGCTTCTATCGAAAATGTACAAGATTGCGAAGTGTAAACCTGAGGATTATGATATTAGGTTGAAAGCATTGTTTCCCTGCATAAATGAATCGGTTCTTCCGATTGTAATTGAAGACGATGAAGATGTAAGAATGTTGTTGGTAGCACAGTTGAAGCATTCAGATCAGTACATCCCTTTATTCATCGAGACAATGGAGCACGTTAACGAGGCAATACCCGAAGACCCGGTGGCTTTCAGTGTTTTCGAACATGACGCCCCAGCAGTAGGAAGTTTGGGTGAGGAAGATATCTTAAAAGTTGAAGTAAAGGCATCACCTTCACATATTCCTCTAAGCAACACCTTAGTACCCGAGCTGGCTCAGACATCAAACTTCATAACAAGTCAAGTGAGGGCGTCGGTTGACATGAATCTCATAAGTGAATATACGACATCGCCTTCATTTATAGGAGTGGATTTGGCATCAACATCCAACGCCATCAACGCAAGTGGAAGCGACATTCCATTGCCCGAGCGGCTCGAACATCTGACTTCACCACCGGCCTTCCCATTGTGCCTTTCGAGGATGCTGGTTTCACCAATGCAGACCTGTCATTGTATTCGCATTCAGTTGATGACGTGATTGATATAGCCGTTAAGCAAACGTTTAAGGACAAGAGCCAGTGTAAGTACGTGTTGAGCCAATTTGCAATTCGCAACAACTTTCAATACAAGGTCTTGAATTCCACATCCAAGAAATTCACCGTGAAATGTATGGAAGATAAGTGTGATTGGAGGGTACACGCATCTAAGGTGAATGATGCAGGAATTTTCAAGATTAAGACTTACACGTCCACACATACATGTGGAATGTCATACATGAAGAGTGATCATCGGCAAGCAAGCAGTAAGCTAGCCAGTGAGCTGGTTGTCAATCGCATTGAGCAACAGCTGGAATTAAGGCCGAAGGACATTATATTGGCAATGCAAGAAAAGTATAACATTCTTATTAGTTATAAGAAGGCATGGCACGCAAAAGAAATTGCAATCAATCGTGTAATGGGGTCATATGAAGACTCTTACAAAGAACTCCCGATGTACTTGCATGAGTTGAGGATGGCGAACCCGGGGACACTGACTGCCCTGCTTGCGGATCAACAAACTGGGAGGTTCGAGAGATGTTTTGTTGCTCTCGGACAGTGTATCAGAAGTTTTCGAACATGTCTGCGAAGGGTCTTGGCCGTTGATGGGACGCATCTAAAAGGTAAGTACAAGGGTGTTCTGTTAGTCGCTACGGCTTTGGATGGCGACAATCATATCTTTCCAGTCGCGTTTGGTATCAGAGAATCGGAGAACAGCAGCAGTTGGAACTGGTTTCTTACCTACCTCAATCATTCGTTAGGCGATCTACCTGGTCTTGTGATCATATCAGACCGGCATAAAGGTCTAATGAAAGAAGTTCCCTAGGTCTTCCCAGCAGCAATCCATGGCTACTGCGCCTACCATATATATCGAAACTTAGTGGACACGTTCAAAGACAAGTCATTGGAAACATACTACTGGCAAGCTGTAAAGACTTGTCGGAGGGCTGAGTTTGAAAAGCTAATGCATGATATCGAACTTGCTAATCCTCCGGTACACGCATGGTTGAGGGAAATAGGGTATAAAAAGTGGGCATCATCGCACTTCTTAGGAAAAAGATTCAATTTAGTCACTACTAACATAACTGAGTGTGTTAATGCTCTATTTAAAGAAGCGCGAGAATATCCCGTAACTATGCTGATAGAGACGATCAGATTGAAAATTCAAGAGATGTTCTATAAGCGAAGAGAATCAACATCATCATTTGTTGGACCGTTGACACTATGGGCCGAGAAACAATTAAAGGATCTCATACCAAAGGCACGAGATGTTCGTTGCCATGCAATTTCTCGAGATGAATACTATATTATGGGAGAGTACAATGATACTGTCAAGCTCAATGAGCTTTCATGTACATGTCGCGAGTTTGAAGTACTGGGATTGCCTTGTTTTCACGTTCTTTCAGCATGTATAAACTACAACCTTCCTCATTATTCATACTGTTCCCCATTGTACACGGCGAAGAATTACCAGATCACGTATGAAGATTCCGTGTACCCAGTACGAGACAAGAGCCAATGGAAAATTTCATTAGCATTCAAGGAATTGTGTGCGAGTATGAAGCCACCGCTACAGAGGAGGGTAGCCGGAAGACCGAAGAAGGCACGGATCCTTTCCCGTGGAGAGGAGCGAACAACCAAAAAATGTGGACGTTGCAAACAAACGGGCCATAATCGTCGGAGATGTAAATTTTCAATACATCCCGAATAATGTAAATTTTTGTGCATTTTTTATAATATGACTGTGAATGATATACATTTTTTGTAATACGACTGTAAATGTTATACTTTTTTTTGTAAAACGACTGTTATGAATGTTATACATTTTTTGTAATACGATTGTGAATGTAATACATATGATGCGGTCTTTGGAATTGTGAATTTCTTACCACTACGATTCAAATTTCTAATACGACATTCAGTTCACTGTCGATTCCATGCATTTCACAGTTAATTCCCTTCACTTCATGGTCAATTCCATGGATTTCATAGTCAATTCCCTTCATTTCACGGTCAATGCAATGCATTTCATGGTCAATTCCATTCACTTCGTGGTCAATGCCCTTCACTTCACGGTCAATTCGATGTATTTCACGGTTAATTCCCTTCACTTCACGGTCATTAATGCATTTCACAGTCAATTCTGACGATTCCCCTTCACTTCACGGTCAATTTCATGCATTTCATGGTCAATTCCCTTCATTTCACGGTCATTTCTATTCATTTCATGGTCTTCTCCGCCGATTCCCCCTCACTTCACGGTTAATTCAAACTATGGGGCTCACTTGCAAGTGTTGGAACATCGGGAAACTATACCTACTGATGCATCAGGACTAGGGTTGCACATTTAACCATTGGAACCATGTGACCGGACTGAAACCGTTGGATCGGTCTGGTTTGGTCCGGTTCCAGGGTGCTAACGGTCCGGTTCCGGTTCCCAAATTTTTTGAACCGTTGATTACGGATCGGTTCCGATATAGGGTCCTATAAAACCGAACCGTATATCCGAACCATAGAACGGATCCGTGACTAAAACCGTATATCCGAACCGTAGAACAGTTATTTTCCTGCCATTTTCTCTACGAACCCATTAAAATATATCAGTCAAAACATAGAAAAAAAAAGCCATTTTGAATGTCGTCTCTCTGCGATTAAAACAAGGCCAATGCCAGTTTCTGCCATTTTTTCCCAATCCATGCAAAACCCATTGTCCAAAAGTTCAATATTTTTCAGCAATCTATCTACAATTCCAAGAAAACTGTCATCACTGTATATTGAAATGACATTTTCCCACAAACCCATTAAAACCCATAATTCAAAGCTCAAAACCATTCTCAACATTCTCTCTGCTACAACAGGAAGGCCATCATCACCATCTCTTTCTCTCCCATTTTTTTTCCCAATTCATGCAAAACCCATCATCCAAAACTTCAATATCTTTTCAGCAATCTTTCACCAGCTCCAAAAATCACCACCACCATCTACTCTGATCTCATTTCCTTTGTCATTTTTCTCCCAAATCCATGAAAACCAAGCTACCAAGAATCACCATCTATTCCAATCTCATTTCCACTACTATTTTCTCAAAATCTATGAAAAACCCATCAACCAAAATTCCATCTTTTCTCAGCAATCCCTCTGCAACCTGAAGAAACCCATCAACCAAAATTCTATCTTTTTCTTGCCTTTATTCTCTAGTAATGCATTAAAACCAATCAACCCCAATACTACTTTTCAGCCGTTGGATCAAAGCTCTCTGTAATTCCATAACCTGGGCTGGATTTTTAAAAGCCCAGAACCGTGGATCCGATTTGGGACCAAACCGTTCTTCACGGTCCGGTTCCGGTTCCAATAATTGCAGAACCATTAGGAACGGTTCGGTTTCGGTTTCACCTCAAAATCGGACCGAACCGACCCATGTGCACCCCTAATTAGGACCCAATAACTTCTCCTTCATAATACTTTTGGTACATGCTCCCATTTATATTCATATTTTCTGACAATTGGGTCTGAAACCATACCTCAACAACTGACACCCACAACAAAATCATGCGCTTTAACATGTCCTGCATCCATTAGAGCTCAAGAGGGCCGAGCTGGTAACACCATCTCAAATACCAAACCACTAATGAAAGAAAAATATTTTTGTAATGACTGAAAAGATAAACTCATTCTATGTACAGCACAGTAGTAACATAGAAATGCATGTCTGGGTTACACAAAAAGAAAAATACAAAGCTAGAGCCAGGGTGATCAAGAGCGTACCCGTCGTTCTCCACCATCTTAAAGTGTATGTTCATCGTGCTGAAACACAGGTCTATCCATACAAAATCAAACCATGAAGCAAAGCATGAAAATAAGTAGCTTAAGTGGGCCACATGATAGAAAACAGTGCAAATTGAATGCTAACCATAGAAAATTTTCGGGGTCAACCGGGTAAAACCCGGTCGACCCCAACTCTCTGTACAATTACCCGGTCGACCGGGTTTAGGACCGGTCGACCCCATTTATATGTATTTGAGGCAAATGTGTGTACAGCGAGTTGAGGTCGACCGGGTCATACCCGGTCGATCGGGTCCGCCTGACACGTTTCCCACGCACGCTCTTTCAAAACCCCACGCCCCTTCAAAACCCCTGTTTTTACCCGATTCAGCTTTATTCCTACTTTTCGGCCCTAACCCTCTACGTCTCCCCTCTCTTCTTCCAATATCCCTAAACGGAATCTTTCGCTACCTTCATTGTGAAATATTCTCAGCACCCCACTTTCTTCATCATCCCTATTTTCTTCCTGATTCCCAAAACCCATTTTCATTTGCAATGAGGGCTTTCCTTTATCTTTTTTCTTCATGGCTATTGCTCCCATTAATGTTGAGTCTTATGGCCAAGAAGCGTGACTCACAGGAAGCGGATGAAGAACAATATAATCGTCGCTCCAAGCGAAGGGAGGACATTGGAGCGTCAAGTTCGGCTGGAGTGGCTACTCAGGCTACGAGGTTGAGACCTCGCTCAGGTCCATCCACGTCTCGGGCGTCAACAACTCGCGACCGGGGGGTCAAGACGCAACAAGCCATTGATTTGGGTAGATTCGCCAAACGCAAGATATCCTTTGAGAGGTATGTGAAGACTGACTTCTTCGTTGATACACACGAGCTCAAGTGGCTTGCTAAGATTGGGTGGAATCCCATATTCACACCCTACAACAATGCCGATGCCGAGACTGTGCGCCATTTCTACGCTTTAATTCGGAATCCAAATCTACAGTCAATGACCTTCGACGTAGCAATCGGTGATTCCTTGAAAACATTTAAACTATCTGACATTGCGAGGATTAGTGGGGTGCCATGTGGGACAATGATTGTTCCATATAAGGATGCAGCCAGGTCTAGGTACAGGGACAAGAGGACTGTTTCTGTTTGTGGCGAACTTAAGCATTGGGTCACGGGTGATAACTGTTTAGAGTCAGCAAGGATGCTTCCGGTTTACAGGTTCCTCCACCTTGTCTTCACGTACAATTTGTATCCTAGATCGGAAAATCATACACAAGTAACACAGTATATGTTGGAGGTTTTGTATTTACTAGGTACGGGCGTGAAGGTTTGCTACCCGTCTATGGTAATGCGCCACATCTTGAATGCCGCCACCACCAAAACCAATCTCTCCTTACCCTTTGGACGGTTGATTTGTAAGATGGCCAAAGAGTGTGGGTTTGGTTCCATCCTCAATGTGAGGCTTGAGCCGCAAAATTTCATTGACGCCAATACTATTAAAAGAATGAAATTGATTCAGCGAGAAGAGGTTGAAAGAGGAGAAGAATCTGAGGAAGAAGAAGAAGAGGAGGAAGAAAAGGAGGAGGAGGAAGATAATGACGAAGATTTGGTGCCCCCCCCGCGTATACATGAGCGCTTCAGTCGGGTGGAAGAGGAACTGGCCTCTGTTCGGTCTGAAATAACTGATATGAGGGCTGAAATGAAGACCCGAAGGACCGAACAGGAGCAATGGAATGAGAAGATCTTTCGCACCCTGAAGGATCTATTGTGTTGTGTTCAAAAGGATGGAGCAGCACCGCATCCGACTGATTCACAAACTGGATGATTGAGATCCGTGATCTAGTAGACCAGTCCTTGAGATCCTTGAAGAAGCAAGGAGCTAAAGAGCATACAGATCCATCAACATCTGTTTTTGTTTTGTTTGTTTGGAGCTGTGTTAGCAATTGTGGAACACTAGTTTTTGTTATGTTTGTTTGGATTTGAGGTTTTGCCTGACTGCTAATTTTTATTTTATTTATCAGATCTGGTGAACAAAATGGGTTTTATCTTTCCTTTTATTTGTTTGTGAGTTTCATGTTTATTCATATTTATACTAGTAGCAATAGACTCAAACCCTTATGACAATGCGCATGTTAGTGCGCCCTGCCAAATTCATAACATACGAAAAGCTGGAAACTTAAGATAAGCTGGTGTTATGAAATTCATGGTATTGTGTTTTATGAGGCTATTGAGAAAAAAAAGGGAATGAAAAGCACAGCGTTGTGGGCCCACAGTGAAAAGGGCCAAACTGCCATTTTATGGAAGGGATTCTTCGGTGAAAGTTGAATATTAGAGAAGACTCAAAAAATACACTCCCTTTAGATGACACAATCTCATCAAGGTTTGGAGTATCTGCTAGAACTGATGCTTGTCACCTCATGTGGATTAGTTTTGGTGCCTGATGATGTGGAGTTTATGGTCTGTTTTCAACCGAAAATATGCATGTCTCATGTGTTGATTCTAACTAGAATGCAATTGTGGCGAAAACAGCTGTTGCTTGTAGTCTATCCCTTTCAATCGTAAGCTGGTCTAACATTGTCTGGTTGAAAGAATTCATGCTAGAAGACTCTTTCACTGATTTGTTAGCTATGTTAGACAAGGTCCAAACTAAACAAGGTCCAAACTAAGGGTAATCTCAAAGCCAAGAACATCAGCAATAATGAAACTTGTTCGTTTTACAATTCTGCAATAAAGGAATCATTATAACTTTCGACTTTAATTTGTTCAGAAAAGAAATATTTTCTACTGCATTATCAAAGATATTTGAAGTAGGGCATTGTTCATTTTAAGTCCTAATGACATATCATCAGTCCCTAGTACAATTTTAACTTTGTTGAATTCACTCCACCATTCATCACAAACTCAACCAGTCCATTTATCATACTTATTAGCAATTTTGGCAGGGGATGCATTCGCAAACCTATACTCCTGCTAGATGGTCCCTTGTAAATTTGAGAGATTTTTGGTGCATTGTATGACGCCTCAAATTTCAGAAGAGAATTGATTGAGGGACCACTTAGTTTAGCTTGATAAGTGGCAAAGATATGTGCCTATGCGTGTGCTTCATTCAATAGGATCATTGATGATTTAGGCAAGATTTTTGCCATTTCAATTACTTCTGGGTTGGAAGTTTGCATTTCCCAATGGATGTGCTAGTGCCAATTTACAGTTGAGATAAAAAGGGATTCATGCCACTCTTCTCAACCCAATTTTGGCCGTGAAGCAAGGAAATGCAATTACATTTAGTGCCACTGCCCAAACACCAAATGTATCAGGTAAAATTGGGGTCTGGGTTGTATTTTCAACTACTTTCCTTGGGGCCCTCATTTTTCACAAAAAACTAAGTTTTTGACTTATTGGAAAGTTGGTTTGAATGATTACAGCCAGAACTGTGGAAGGAGGAAAGAAAGTGAGCAATGTATCAAACAATGAGCCCAATGCCATTTCGTTTTTGTAAAGGTTTATACACTTCTTCTACATGGTGAAGGTTGATAAATCCCATTTATGCTCTTCATATATTTATTTGTGGGGGTGCAAGTTTAAGATTTTATTGAGGATTTTGCTAACATTACTTTGTCATTTCTTGCTTGCATTAAGTGACTGTTCTTCCGGTACATCCCACTTTATGTTGTAGAGTTCATTGCCATGGCATTAGTATCAATCCACGTAGACAATATGCCATTTTGATAATTTAGGCTGCTTTTGGATTCACTTTCCAATTGAATTGCAGCAAGTAGTTCATAAACTGGAAATCACCAAATTATAGTTACCTTCCTAAGAATTCATGTTATTGGTTAGACTCAAATTGCACTCATGTTCTATTATTACATTCTTTATGGAGCATGTCTCTTTGCAAATTGAAACCCATTTGAATTCTCTTTAAGTAAATATGAAATCCTCTGTGGCTATGTACAGTTTGTTTTTCTTAGGAAACAGTTTTTAACATTGTCAGTTACCTCTAGGTAGACAGGTTTGCCAGTCCCACACTCATCTCAGTAAGAAAAGACTGACCAATGGTCTCAGTAAGTTATGGCATTTGATAGAGTTGAATGGCAGAAAAGGATTCATGTAGCCGACCCCAAATAGTTGGGTAAGGCTTAGATGATGATGATGATCTTTGGTACTTTGTTGGTCATATTTACACTTCCTTACCGTTGAAATTACATTGCAGGATTTCGTATTATATCTATTCCTCTCTTTGGTAAGCAGTGCCTTTTTCTCTTCCCTAATTTATCTCCTTTAAATAGCATGAAACTTCTTTTGGCTTCAAGTGTGGATTTACCTGTTATATTGATGGTAATCTAGGTTCCTGAGAAGGATCGAGCAGCCATACATACTGCATATTTAATCGAAGGCATCCTGATGCCTTCTGGGTAATTTCTCTTCTCCTTAATCATTTTCATCTTTTGTGGTATGTTTTTAATCTGTGCTTTAGGTGAATTATGAAAGAAACTTCAAATCTGCTTTCACCTTCTCATGATCATTTGTTTTTCTTCCAGAATTTGACAAGGAGGAATTCAAATCTGCAAAAGTAGATCCAATAGCTCAGTTTTCTAGCCCTGTCACGGTATCCTCACCGTTTTTGTGAATTCCTTGAATTTATGCTGCTCAAGATTCAGAATATCAGTATCATTGTGGATATTGACTAGAAAAAGAAAAAGAAAGAATAAGAATTTTGAACCATGACCCTAGATATTGGTTCTTCATGAAATTATTTGTGACATATATTTTTTTTTCTTGTAGTTGCTATCAATTGGTGATACCTTTGAACTGCTTTTGTCAGGTTGAGCACGTGCTAAATGACAGATTGCTGCAATTTGTCAACTTGGATTTACATGATGTCAAGGTACAACATTGCATGCATTACAACTTCCAATGTGCGAGTATTCAATGTAGAATGAAAGAAAAATGTACCCTGGTGAATCTTAATGTGACTTGGAATTTCTTGTATCAGTAGAATACACCGACATGTGGGAGTTCTGCTACAATTAGCTATAAGCAAAAGGATAGTATGCATCCTGTTTGAAATTGATGAGAGAATACACTATTTGTCAGAGAGTTGCAATGGTTTCCATTCTGTTTGTTTTTTCTTCAAGAGTTACTATGAGCCTCTTGAGGTTCCAAATTGGCAACTTGATCTCTAATCCATATCACACCTGCTCCAAGGTGGGACATGTGATCTAGTGCTCTGCGTGGACATTTGAACCTGCTCCGCATTTGTTTTTGGGTCGATGTCTGGTGTGTCCATCTTGTGCTCCAAATTCTTTTTCAAAGAATTGCTTGCCTTGCTCCTGGTCGCTTTGTTGTCGTGGTGGAATGTTATTTAGTTATTGGTGGCCTGGTGGTGTGGGCTCCTCCTTGCTGTAGGAACTTATCAGAAGCAGGGGTTGGTTAGTTTGCTGGCCTTCTTGATGTCTTGTGGAATTCTTAGTTCGACGACCAAGCGGATGATTTGATTATTTGGGCGATAAATCCATCCAGGAGGTTCTCCATAAAGTTTCTCTTTAGTTACAGATTTTGTGTGGCTGGTTTGTCATAAGAGAATTCTTACTATTGACAATCTGCAGAGAAGGCCCATGATCCTTCCTAACATTTGTTTGTTGTATATGGACAGTGAGGAGTCGATCGACCACCTCTTCATCCACTGTTCCTTCGCCAGAAAGGTGTGGGGCTCCTTTCTTTGTTTTAGATGGATTGGGTGATGCCGTTGTCGGTGGAGGAACAGTGGGTGTGGGCTGTTTGGGGGGCTAGAAATGGGTGTTGTTTTGGAAATGTTTGGGTGGGGGCTGATGAGCTAATTAAAACAGTTAAGGATCTAATAGCAGTTGGGCTATCTATGTAAAGGCTACTTTGGTTGATCTTTTTGTTTGATTTTGTCTGTTTGGTGATGTATTCTTTGCTCATTCCGTGCAACCTTTTCAATAAAGTGGCTATTATCTCTTAAAAAAAATAGTGTGCTTTTTAGTTTCATGTGTTATTTGGTGTGGGCTGTTTTCTATTGAGAACTTTGCTAATCAGTTGAGCATGTACATGTAGCCCATCTACACTCCATCTGTGTGCCAAATTAGTACACGTGTACAAGATCCAACCCATCCAACGGATGGGTTCCACATGCAGATTCATTTGAACAGAATTTAAAACTGTCCACTAATCATGTAAGCTCCACTTTATTAACCAATAGAGATCACTAATCACATGAACTCCCATCTCACTCTAAAACAGGAAGGAAAATGGTACTATAATTAATACTGGGATTTGATGGTGATGAGAAGCTGGCCCATCTAATCTCTCTGCTTCTTTAAAGTCCGTGCTTCTAAAGATTTCCCATGTGTGGAATTGAATATGTATTGCTATTGATGCCCCACAGCATCATTTCCACCATAAAGAAGTGATGCTTTTCTGAGTTCCACTCAGCTCTAAACATACCGGGGCCCATATTTCAGTGATATAGACCATAGTTCTAAAGAGCTATACTGCATATGGGCTATGACCCAAATTTATTTCAGATTGGATGATCTTGTCCATTGAAACTCGAGCATGTTTTCAAGTTAAATGTGGCCAGTTGTATTTCTTTTTCTTAATACTACTTTTTTTCAAGTTAAATGTGGGTTGCTTATTTTTTTTAGACCAGATTACTGTTTATAGAGATTACTCTTCATATGGGGGCCGAGCTGGAAATGGCTGTGAAGTGAAGAGAATTGATCGTGAAGTGCATCGAAATGGGCGTGAAGTGAAGTGCATTGACCGTGAAGTGCATCAAAATGACCGTGAACGTAAACGGAATTGGCGGATATGATCGTGAAATGCATGGAAATGGCCGTGAAGTGAAGAGAATTGATCGTGAAGTGCATCGAAATGGCCATGAAGTGAAGTGAATTGACCGTGAAGTGCATCGAAATGACCGTGAATGTAAACGGAATTGGCGGAGATGATCGTGAAATGCATGGAAATGGCCGTGAAGTGAAGAGAATTGATCGTGAAGTGCATCGAAATGGCCGTGAAGTGAAGTGCATTGACCGTGAAGTGCATCGAAATGACCGTGAATGTAAACGGAATTGGCGGAGATGATCGTGAAATGCATGGAAATGGCTTTGAAGTGAAGAGAATTGATCGTGAAGTGCATCGAAATGGCCGTGAAGTGAAGTGCATTGACTGTGAAGTGCATCGAAATGACCGTGAAGGTAAACGGAATTGGCGGAGATGATCGTGAAATGCATGGAAATGGCCGTGAAGTGAAGAGAATTGATCGTGAAGTGCGTCAAAATGGCCGTGAAGTGAAGCGCATTGACCGTGAAGTGCATCGAAATGACCGTGAACGTAAACGGAATTGGCGGAGATGATCGTGAAATGCATGAAAATGGCCCTAAAGTGAAGAGAATTGATCGTGAAGTGCATTAAAATGGCCGTGAAGTGAAGTGCATCGAAATGATGGTGAAAAGACCGTGAAGTGCATGGAAATGATAGTGAAGTGAAGCGAAAAGACCGTGAAATGGATATGGATTGATGGTGAAGTGAAGCGAAAAGATCATGTACCATAAAATGAGGTAGATCGAAAGCTCAATGTAACCCATAATAGAAAACAGTGGATATTGAAAACAGTGGTAAATAGTCAGGGTCGACCGGGTCATACCCGGTCGACCCCAACTCTCTGGACAGTTACACGGTCGACCGGGTTTGGACCCGGTCGACCCCATTTCACAAAAATTAGTCTAAAATGGGGTCGACCGGGTCACAAACCGGTCGACCGGGTAACTGTCCAGAGAGTTGGGGTCGACCGGGTATGACCCGGTCGACCCCGAATGTTTACCTTTGTGTGCATTCACCATCCACTGTTTTCTGTCATGCGGCCCACTTGTGTAGGCATACTGGAAATCCACTGTTTTCTAATGACTTAGCTTGAAATTTTGCAGAGTCAAGTTCACTTGTACTCAACTCATACAATTTTGAGTTGAGTCAATGAGTTATACAACTATGTCAGAAGGTATGTGGGCTATCTGGGGTGATGGGATTGATCCAATAAGTTTTGAGTTAGGTGAATAGCTTACTTGGTTTCTTGAGGCCTTGAGTATTTGCAAAGTTATCATCAGATTGTAAAAAGTGAATAGCTTATTCACTTAAACTTCCATAGTTATTTTTTTTAAAAAAATTAAATAAAATTATCAAAGTTTTTTTTTTTAATTATTTGGCAAATTTTAGTAATTGATTCATGCTCAGAAATTGATAGGCCTATTTCTAACATTTTCTTTAAACACGACTACTCAGTGTGGTCATAAATAGTAGAACTACCATGGCTGATTTTATTTCTGCATGTGAAATGCTGCATTCATATACATTTTCCAATAAAATATTCCAATCCCTTGATGAGCTTACTTTCCTTTTCTTTTTCTGGAATTTGAACTATATGAAGGGTGGGGAGAATGGATATGGATTGATTTTCCCGGATTCATCAAAGTCATATTCAGGGTCAGTATCTCCTATCATAGTCTTTGTTTATGTTCTTGTTCTCTTTTTGAGCTTATTTATTTGCTTCTATGTTGCGCATTTTGTAGATTGCCCTCCACCCTTGAGATTGTAATCCCGGCAAATGCAGTGGGTAAAGAAGCACTACAGGAGCAGGTTTCTCAGTTGAAAGAAGCACTAAATTCAATTGAAGAGTCCAGGGTCACTCTGGTTTCTCAGTTGAAAGAAGCACTACAGGAGCAGGTTTGAGTTCATAAATTTATCACCATCATTTTGTTCATGCATGTTTCAAATTGTCATTGCGTTATATGCAGAGAATTGATCGTGAAGTGCATCGAAATGGCCGTAAAGTGAAGTGCATCGAAATGGCCGTAAAGTGAAGTGCATTGACCGTGAAGTGCATCGAAATGACCGTGAACGTAAACGGAATTGGCGGAGATGATCGTGAAATGCATGGAAATGGCTTTGAAGTGAAGAGAATTGATCGTGAAGTGCATCGAAATGGCCGTGGAGTGAAGTGCATTGACCGTGAAGTGCATTGAAATAACCGTGAACGTAAACGAAATTGGCGGATATGATCGTGAAATGCATGGAAATGGCTTTGAAGTGAAGAGAATTGATCGTGAAGTACATCAAAATGGCCGTGGAGTGAAGTGCATCGATCGTGAAGTGCATCGAAATGACCGTGAACGTAAACAAAATTGGCGGATATGATCGTGAAATGCATGGAAATGGCTTTGAAGTGAAGAGAATTGATCGTGAAGTGCATTGAAATGGCCGTGAAGTGAAGTGCATTCACCGTGAAGTGCATCGAAATGACCGTGAATGTAAACGGAATTGGCGGAGATGATCGTGAAATGCATGGAAATGGCCCTGAAGTGAAGAGAATTGATCGTGAAGTGCATCAAAATGGGCGTGAAGTGAAGTGCATCGAAATGACCGTGAACGTAAAAGGAATTGGCGGAGATGATCGTGAAATGCATGGAAATGGCCCTGAAGTGAAGAGAATTGATCGTGAAGTGCATCGAAATGGAAATGATGGTGAAGTGCATTGACCGTGAAGTGCATCGAAATGACCGTGAACGTAAACGAAATTGCCGGATATGATCGTGAAATGCATGGAAATGGCCCTGAAGTGAAGAGAATTGATCGTGAAGTGCATCGAAATGGGAGTGAAGTGAAGTGCATTCACCGTGAAGTGCATCGAAATGACCGTGAACGTAAACGGAATTGGCGGAGATGATCGTGAAATGCATGGAAATGGCTTTGAAGTGAAGAGAATTGATCGTGAAGTGCATCGAAATGGCCGTGAAGTGAAGTGCATTCATCGTGAAGTGCATCGAAATGACCGTGAATGTAAACGGAATTGGCGGAGATGATCGTGAAATGCATGGAAATGGCCTTGAAGTGAAGAGAATTGATCGTGAAGTGCATCAAAATGGGCGTGGAGTGAAGTGCATTCACCGTGAAGTGCATCGAAATGACCGTGAACGTAAACGGAATTGGCGGAGATGATCGTGAAATGCATGGAAATGGCTTTGAAGTGAAGAGAATTGATCGTGAAGTGCATCGAAATGGCCGTGAAGTGAAGTACATTCACCGTGAAGTGCATCGAAATGACCGTGAATGTAAACGGAATTGGCGGAGATGATCGTGAAATGCATGGAAATGGCCCTGAAGTGAAGAGAATTGATCGTGAAGTGCATCGAAATGGAAATGATTGTGAAGTGCATTGACCGTGAAGTGCATCGAAATGACCGTGAACGTAAACGGAATTGCCGGATATGATCGTGAAATGCATGGAAATGGCCCTGAAGTGAAGAGAATTGATCGTGAAGTGCATCAAAATGGCCGTGAAGTGAAGCACATTGACCGTGAAGTGCATCGAAATGACCTTGAACGTAAACGGAATTGGCGGAGATGATCGTGAAATGCATGGAAATGGCCCTGAAGTGAAGAGAATTGATCGTGAAGTGCATCGAAATGGAAATGATGGTGAAGTGCATTGACCGTGAAGTGTATCGAAATGACCGTGAATGTAAACGGAATTGCCGGATATGATCGTGAAATGCATGGAAATGGCCCTGAAGTGAAGAGAATTGATCGTGAAGTGCATCAAAATGGCCGTGAAGTGAAGCACATTGACCGTGAAGTGCATCGAAATGACCTTGAATGTAAACGGAATTGGCGGAGATGATCGTGAAATGCATGGAAATGGCCCTGAAGTGAAGAGAATTGATCGTGAAGTGCATCGAAATGGCCGTGAAGTGAAGTGCATTGACCGTGAAGTGCATCGAAATGACCGTGAACGTAAACGGAATTACCGGATATGATCGTGAAATGCATGGAAATGGCTTTGAAGTGAAGAGAATTAATCGTGAAGTGCATCAAAATGGCCGTGAAGTGAAGTGCATTGACCGTGAAGTGCATCGAAATGACCGTGAATGTAAATGAAATTCTATATTGAATGTTTTCGACCCTTTGATTATACAAAGGATGGTGATCGTCCATTTTCAAAGCAAAAGAACCAAATTTCAAATGGTTGAAATGATCAAATTTAAGATAATTTATTTATAGCTTATCCGCAACTTAAGTCCGGACTCATCATATAAATGGTTTGGATCAACTGGAAGACAATCCAGATTTAAAGGAAAAAAGACCTGACTTATCACATTGCAGTATGTTGGGATGTATTCATGCAAACCTCTCACAGTAATAGTAGTTTTTCATGAATGTTGGTATGGTGAGCTACATTTATTTTCTGTTTTAAAATTCCTCCAACATACTAGTTAGCATTTGGATAGGATTGCTTATAGTGGTGGATTGGTTATCACAACTCTAATATTAGTCTAACGAGTTAAGCATAACTAGGCTCAGCGGGCCGCATGTGCCAACATGTCTCATCCATGGTAAAGCCCAACATATCAACAATCTGGATCTCGTATGCATGTGCCATGTGTATGGATAGAATGCCTGATTACTATCTTAGAAATAGCACTACCCAATCATCTATGGATGGTTGACGGGAACTGCAATGCAAATTCAAGTGAGATTGTGAATCTATTACAATTCGCTTTGGGGATTGTGGTAGAACAACTTCTCAATGTATCTCAGTTTCAGTTTATGTCGTCACAGTTCCCTTTGGAGATTGTAGTAGACCAGCTTCTCAAACTAGCATGAGTACATCGAGCTCAATTTCAGTTTATGTTGTTTTGAGTGTCCCAGTCATTAATCTGAAATCACATGCCGGGTATGAGATCTGAACCATTCATCTGATTGGTGGCCTATAAATGGATGGCTTAAGCAATAACTTACAACAATTCCACTATAATCATTCACCTTTTTCACTAACCCCCATCTCATTTATGTTGCTTGCCATGCAGAAGCGTTTATCGGCGTTAAATTATATAATACATAAACAAATCACAATTCAGACTGAAATCACTATTATGAACACATCATTTACTACAGAATTATGACAATATATACAAGACATCATTTACATCATTTCACCCTGAATGTTTTACACGACATCATTTACAATAATTTACAGCTCCCACAAAATTTACATCATACCTAAGACAACTATATCATATTTTGTGGTCACTCAAGCAGTCATAGGCTATAGAGTTCCTAAAGTTGGGAGTGAATTGCTGCAAGTCTCTCCCTGACAAAATTTCGTCGCTGCACAAAATATCCATATATTTCATAACAAAAATGCCACAATCATATCCATTCGACTGCTTTGGTACGGAAGTATCTTCTCTGACGGTCCAAGACTTCCCATCCAATGCAGACATATCTCCTGCGGCATGGAATAATATAGGCAAGGCCTCCTTCATTAGCTCGATATGTTGCCTGTGTACGCTGAGTGCCCTCGAATACAAACTATCGAGTATAACAATTTCTCGTTCTCGAGGGTGGATGACCATCAAGTACCAATGAATGTTGGCGTGGTTGACTGGTACGTATACCTGTCCATGTTTCACAAGATAAGATGTCATTATAGACATCATAAAAATGGGTACACAGCGTTAATAACTTGTACCGATACCATTACCTGTTCATACTGCCACATGGCCTTCTGCCCTTCACAATGTTTAACAATACCGTATACTGTGAGTTTCTCCACTTCAACAAGTGAACGCACATCGTTACCTCCAATGTCCCGGTACATTCTCAATGCTGATATGGAAATGTCGATACATGGCTATTACAAACAACATACCGAATTAGAACATATATCATATAATGAAATAACATAATAACCATGTCCAATTCATTGTGTTACCAGGAAAAATGTGGGGCAGAACTTGCAGTCCTGCGTGTATATAGTAGGAAATAAACCGTGCCTTCTCTCCAGGAAATCAACATACTTGTCAATAGCCTAATCAATAAATATGGCGAATTAAGCTCTAGTCTAATATAATTGTTGAATAACCATAGATTTATGTGTGTGAATTACTTACAATGCTATCAACCCATGCATTTTTCTCCCATATGGTCCTGAACCAACCAAATTCCACCGTTTCTTTGTTTGCATTGGCCCAACTATCCAATTCATGTAGTTCCTCCTTCGATATTACCCTAAACGGATCAATCTTGGCCTGGAAGGGTATGGGAGAAGTACACAATTCTTTCGGTTTCTCGGTGTCGGCGGCCTTGCTTGGAGTTGTTTGAATGGCGGAGATGGAAGTGAATGGAGAACGCTTGTATACAGACGGCTTCAACACCCTCTTAGTTCTCGTCTTATATATTGCAATAGAAGGCAGTGATTTCTCACATATATCAGCATCTAAGGCATCCGATTGTTGAACATCCATCTCTCTGTTCCCCTGATCCATACATCCCAATTCTTCATTCTCCTTCTCAGGCACTTCCTTCTCTTTCTCTAATTCCTTCTCATTCAAAAATTGCATCTTCTCTAAAAGAAATGCCTCTATTTGCTTCTTCAACACCCTCTTAGTTCTCTTCTTATATACTGCAATAGAAGGCAGTGATTTCTCACATATATCAGCATCTAAGGCATCCGAGTGTTGAACATCCATCTCTCTATTCCCCTGATCCATACATCCCAATTCCTCATCCTCCTTCTCAGGCACTTTCTTCTCTTTCTCTAATTCCTTCTCCTTCAAAAACTGCATCTTCTCTAAAAAAACACCTCCATTTGCTTCTTCAACTCCATCTTACCCTCCTCCAACTCTTCTTTCTCCTTCTTCAATACCTCATTTTTTATCCTCAGCTCTTCCTTCTCCCTCATTAACATTTTCCTCTCCATCTTCAACATTGCCCTCTCATTCAACTCTTCCTTCTGTAACCTCAAGGCTTCCATCACTTTTAGCATTAGTTCCACCTCCATGCGTACTGCTTCTCTCTCCTTCTCTATCGATTTTTCTCTCTCTTTTAGCATCCGTTCCTGCCGCTTCAACTCTTCCCTATCTCTCTCCAACTGAATCCTCTCCGCCTCCAACTCCTCCCTATCCTCTCTCGACTCCGCAGTCAGATGTAATTTCACTCCCTCTTCCTCTCCCCCTTCTTCTCCCTCTCCGTCATCCCCACTCTCTTCCTCTCCCCCTTCTTCTCCCTCTTTATGTCCCGATCTCCATTCCATATCTTCATCATCTTCATCTTTAATGCCCTACAAAATGAAGCAATGTATGTATCAGTTATATAACACGTCAAAGTAAATATAACATATCAAAACATAAAAGAATACTTTTCTAACGTCTTACGTTAAATCTATCATGGACCAAACGAACAGCCTCTGTCTCTAACTCCTTAATGGTAGGCTCTAATATAAGAACTATTTCAGTCTGCAAGAGAACATCTTCATTTTCAAATACAGAAACATATATATATATATATATATATATATATATATATATATATATATATATATATATATATATATATATATATATATATAAAGTTCAATAAGTGATCATTTAGCTTCATAGAAATTGACTTACATCTTCACTCTCTAGTATTTGATGAATCTTCTTATACCTCCAACCCTTCCATCTTCTATATTGTGTGAATCTTGAAATTTGGGAGGGAACGTATGAAATGATACACTGTCGAAGAGCCGGTACTCTCTCAAGGGCCCATATCTGTTACAATGAAATGACAAGATGATGTTAAATACACACAGTTTCGTATAAACTATAATTTAAAATAGACAAGGACAAAATCCTTACTTGTAGAGGAAATATGCAACCGGTGACACTGTAATGAAGCCCATGTGATGCCATCAAGGCATTATCGATCCCTTCGGTCATTGTCTGGAAGGCCACACTACCCCAAGGGTAGATATTAAAGTCTTCCAACGAGTCAACAAGGTCAATAAATTTTGTACAACACATAATATTCGTGTCGGTTCCCCTAACAAACCACTCTACACATAATATTAGGGCTACCTTCACGACATCTTCGTGCTTATTGCTATCAACTATCCTATTGAACACCTCCTGTACATGTTTCTTTAGGATACAATTTTCATTGAAGTATTTTTCTCTTATTGACTTCTTCAAACGAGGGATATTAGGTATGGAGAGGTCACCAGTCTTCAACCCTGTTATTAAGGTGAAGTCCATCTGGAAAAACTTTACACGGTTCCCTTGTATCACGAATACAAGATTGCCTGTATATCTCTCAATAAGTGAGTGAAAAATGGCTCCTATAAACTTAAATGATGGAATGTCTAATAAAAATGAGAATGGGGTCCGCCTAAATATATTCATTCTAGTGTCATTCTTCTCCAACCCACTCTTGACGTTATCAAACCACCATGTCAAAGAACATTTGCATGACAGGGTGGGGGCCGACTTGCTAAATCCCTTATGCAAGGGTTTGTTATCTGCAAGAAAGAATGAAAAATTATATCAACAACCATGAAGTGAAGGGAAATGAGAAATGCATGGAATTGACCGTGGAGTGAATGGAATTGTCCATGAAATGAGTGGAATTTACCATGACGTGAAGGGAATTGTCCGTGAAATGCATGGAATTGACCGTCAATTGAAGGGAATTGTCCTACAATGCATAGAATTGACCGTGACATGAGGGGGGTTGTCCGTGAAATGCATGGAATTGATCGTGAAGTGAAGAGAAATGAGCGTGAAATGAATGGAATTGACCGTGAAGTAAAGGGAGTCGCCAGAAATGACTGTGAAATGCATGGAATTGACCGTGAAGTGAAGGGGATTGACCGCGAAATGCATGAAATTAACCATGAAGTGAAGGGAATTGACCGTGAAATGAGTGGAAATGACCGTGAACTGAAGGGAATTGACCGTGAAGTTAGTTATATGTTTCTTACAGTTGTGAGACGAATTTCACTTAGCGCTCAGTTAATTCCATTGACTTTGTGGTCATTTTAAGTCAGTTCACGGTCATTTTAACTCAGTTCACAGTCATTTTAGGCCAGTTCACAGTCCTCATCAATAACTCAGTGGGTCCTCGATCTATTAACTAAGTCGGTGCTCGTCAGTCTTTGTTTAGTTTCACATCTCATTTCGTTCTTTGTTTCAAAAACCCTCATTGTGGGCCATTTGAGCATGAACTTTTGCCCATCTATCAGGACATGTCATACCATTCAGTGTTTAAAATAAAATAGGGTTGTACACAAGTTAAGCTAGCTCAAACAGCTCACTCGAGACGTCTAGTGTCATCTTGGATTAATTCGGCTTGAAAGGCCAACTCGAGGCTAGTAAAGTTGAGTTCAAGCCAAGTTCGACCATGGTGTAATGCAAATCGAGTTGACTCGAACTCGACTTGACTCAGCATGGATGAGTCAAGCAGAGCTTGTCCCACCTCAACTCGACTCTAACTCGACTTGACTCGGCATGGACGAGTCAAGCCGAGCTTGGCCCACGTCGACTCGACTTGACTCGGCATGGACGAGTCAATCCGAGCTTGGGCCACCTCGGCTCAGCTTAGCTCGATGTACGGCACTAAAACGGATTGTGGACCGTGAGCATATATAGTATAATATATAGTGGGGTCCATAAAAAGCGAGGGATTTGAATATACCGGCCGTTCGAAGCTTCTTAGATGGGGGGATCATTTTTGTGAGGACCATTTTCATCCTTTCTTCGGTTCACAAAAGTCAAAAATGATGTGCGTGGGTCTGTATTCTCGACCAGACAGAAGGAAAATAAAAAATGAAGAAAAGGGAAGGTTTTATTGGAAGGTGGACAATCACAGAGGTGGAGAAGTAATTGGAGAATCAGATCCGGTCGGCTCGGATGAAGGAGTAGGGAGAGGAGAGGAGAAAAAACTGGATTTTCGGTGGAGATGGGGCTGGCAGCGTTCGAAGGGCCGTCTGTCTAGAGCAGGGGCATTTTCGTCATGTGCAAGGCTGTCCATACGTCCGGGGAGTATTCGTGGAAACTTAAAACGAATGGGCTTAAAAAGGTTCTGGGCCATATACTGGTCGTACAGTTGGAAATTTCTCTTTTTTGAAAGCAGATCACGCATGAATACCAGCGCTGACGCTCCTCGAACGCCAGTTGTACGAACAGTTCAAAGGATATCATAGATACATGGCTTTATAGTTATGTATTTCAGAGCATTGTCAAAAAAGAAAAAATTATATCCAAAGACCAACTGGATCACACCACAAAGAGCAGCGGGAAAATCGATTTTCACAGTTAAAAATTTTGTAGGGCCTATTATAACATTTATTTTCCATCTAATCCATTCATAAGGTCACAAAGGCTAGGATGAAAAGAAAAAAAAAATTTCATAATGATCCAAAACTTCTTAACCCCTAAAAGGGTTTCAATGGTAGACGTCCAATCCTTCACTACCTTTTAAGTGTGGTCCACTTGATAGCTAGATCTATCTTATTTTTCGTCCCAAGTCTTAATATGAGTTCGTCAAATAAATAGACAGTTTGGATATAACACATACCTCATAACGGGACCCACAAAAAAACAGTAGGGATTACAACAGGAAAGAGGAAAAATAAATAAATAGCCAACGAGTTGGAGTTAACCGAGTTGGACCTGGTCGACTGGGTTAATAGCTACGGCTTATAACCGTATCTATAACCGTAGTAACTCATGCACTTTTTTCCTTCTTTTTTTTTTGTTTTTTATTTTTTCACATGGAGAACTTTATTCTACCTACATTTTTTCGCTAATACATATTTATATAAATAAAAATTTTCTCACTTTTTTTTTTCATTTATTTCTTTATTCATTTTTCAAGACTATCTTCCAAACTAAAATTAGTTACTTGACGTACCATATATGATTTTGGAGCAGGAAAAGTTACTTTAGCCAACCAACCTAGTTATTTTCCAAGATTCCATCAGTTCGATGGTCGAAAATCTATTTCATTCACTTTGCAGTCAATTTCATTCACTTCGCAGTAAATTTAATTCATTTCGTGATCAATTTTATTCACTTTGCAGTCAATTTCAATCACTTCACGGTCAATTCCCTTCATTTCACGGTCAATTTCATGCATTTCACGGTCAATTCTGACAATTCCCCTTCACTTAATGGTCAATTCAATTCATTTCACAGTCAATTCCCTTCACTTCATGGTGAATTCTATGCATTTCATGGTCAATTCCTTTCACTTCACAGTCAATTCAATGCATTTCACGGTCAATTCCCTTCATTGCACGGTCAATTCAATTCATTTCACGGTCAATTCCCTTCACTTCACGGTCAATTCAATTCATTTCATGGTTAATTCCCTTCACTCCACGGTCAATTCCATGCATTTCATGGTCAATTCCCTTTACTTCACGGTCAATTCAATGCATTTCACCATCAATTCCCTTCACTTCACCATCAATTCCATGCATTTCACGGTCAATTCCCTTCACTTTACGGTCAATTTCATGCATTTCACGGTCAATTCCCTTCACTTCATGATCATTTCCATTCATTTCACGGTCAATTTCGATGATTTCCCTTCACTTCATGGTCAATTCCCTACATTTCACGGTAAATTCCCTTCACTTCACGGTCATTTCCATGCATTTCACGGTCAATTACCTTCATGTTCAATTCCATGCATTTCACGGTCAATTTCGACAATTCTGCTTCACTTCACGGTCATTTCCATGCATTTCACGGTCAATTCCCTTCATTGCACGGTCAATTCCATGCATTTCACGGTCAATTCCGACAATTTCGCTTCACTTCACGGTCATTTTCATGCATTTCATGGTCAATTCCCTTCATTTCATGATTAATTCCATGCATTTCACGGTTAATTCCGATGATTCCACTTCACTTCACGGTCATTTTCATGCATTTCATAGTCATTTCCCTTCATTTCACGGTCATTTCCATGCATTTCACGGTCAATTCTGACAAATCCGCTTCACTTCACGGTCAATTCTATGCGTTTCACGATCAACTCCCTTCACTTCATGGTCAATTCCATGCATTTTATAGTCAATTCCCTTCACTTCACGGAATTGACCATGAAGTGCATGGAAATGACCGTGAATTTAAACTGAATCGCTGGAATTGACCGTGAAATGCATGGAAATGACTGTGAAGTGAAGCGAATTGGCTGTGAAATGTGTGGAAATGACCGTGAAGTGAAGGGAATTGACCATGAAATGCATCGAAATGACCGTGAAATGCATTGAAATAGCCGTGAAGTGAAGGGAATTGATCGTGAAGTACATAGAAATGACCGTGAATCTAAACGGAATCGCTGGAATTGACTGTGAAATGCATGAAAATGACTGTGAAGTGAAGCGAATTGACCGTGAAATGCGTGGAAATGGCCGTGAAGAAAAGGGAATTGACTGTGAAGTGCATCAAAATGACCATGAATCTAAATGGAATTGCCGGAAATGACTGTGAAATGCATGGAAATGACCATGAAGTGAAGTGAATTGACCGCAAAATGCATGGAAATGACCGTGAAGTGAAGGGAATTGACTATGAAGTGCATCGAAATGATCATGAATCTAAACGGAATTACTGGAAATAACCATGAAATGCATGGAAATGACCGTGATATGAAGCGAAATGACCGTGAAGTGCATGGAAATGACCGTGAATCTAAAAGGAATCGTTGGAATTGACCGTGAAATGCATGAAAATGACCATGAAGTGTAGCGATTGACTGCCAAATGCATGGAAATGACTGTGAAGTGAAGGGAATTGACCGTGAAGTGCATCGAAATGACCGTGAATCTAAACAGAATAGTTGGAAATAACCGTGAAGTGAAGCGAAATGACCATGAAATGCATGGAAATGGTCGTGAAATGAATGGAATTGACTGTGAAGTGCATGAAAATGACCGTGAATCTAAACGGAATCGCAGGAATTGACCATGAAATGTATGAAAATGATCGTAAAGTGAAGTGAATTGACCACAAAATGCGTGGAAATGACTGTGAAGTGAAGGGAATTGACCATGAAGTGCATCAAAATGACTGTGAATCTAAACAGAATCGCTGGAAATGACCATGAAATGCATGGAAATGACTATGATGTGAAGCGAAATGACTATGATGTGCATGGAAATGGCCATGAAGTGAAGGTAATTGACCGTGAAGTGCATGGAAATGACCGTGAATCTAAACGGAATCGCCGGAATTGACCATGAAATGCATGAAAATGACCGTGAAGTGAAGGGAATTGACTGTGAAATGCGTGGAAATGGCCATGAAGTGAAGGGAATTGACCGTGAAGTGCATGAAAATGACCGTTAATTTAAACGAAATCACCGAAATTGATCGTAAAATGCATGAAAATGATCGTGAAGTGAAGAAAATTAACTGCGAAATGCATGAAAATGACCGTGAAGTGAAGCGAATTGACCGCGGTCATTTCCATGCATTTCACGGTCAATTTCAGTGATTCCGTTTAAATTCATGGTCATTTTCATGCAATTCATGATCAATTTCCTTCACTTCACGGCCATTTCCATGCATTTCGCGGTCATTTCGCTTCACTTCATGGTCAGTTCCATGCATTTCATAGTCATTTCCAGCTATTCCGTTTAGATTCACGATCATTTCGATGCACTTCACAGTCAATTTCCTTCACTTTAGGGTCATTTTCACGCATTTTGTGGTCAATTCGCTTCACTTCACGATCATTTTCATGCATTTCATGGTCAATTCCAGCAATTTTGTTTAAATTCACAGTCATTTCCATGCACTTCACGGCCATTTCGATGCATTTCACTGTCATTTCGCTTCACATCACGGTCATTTCCATGCATTTTACAGTTATTTCCAGCGATTCCGTTTAGATTCACGGTCATTTCGATGCACTTCACAGTCAATTCCCTTCACTTTATGGTCATTTTCACGCATTTCGTGGTCAATTCGCTTCACTTCACGGTCATTTCCATGCATTTCACGGTCAATTCCGGCGATTCCGTTTAGATTTACGGTCTTTTCCATGCACCTCATGGTCAATTCCATTCACTTGACGGCCATTTCCATACATTTCACGGTCATTTCACTTCACTTCATGGTCATTTCCATGCATTTCACGGTCATTTCTAGCGATTCCGTTTAAATTCACGGTCATTTTGATGCACTTCACGGTCAATTCCCTTCATTTCATGGAATTGACCGTGAAGTTAAGGGAATTGACCGTGAAATGCATGGAGTTGACCGTGAAGTGAAGGGAATTGACTGTGAAATGCATTGAATCGACCGTGAAGTAAAGGAAGTTAACCATAAAGTGAAGGGGAATCGCCAGAATTGACTGTGAAGTGAAGAAAATTCATAGTGAAGTGAAGTGAATTGACCATGAAATGCATGGAATTGACTGTGAAGTGTAGCGAATTGACCGTGAAAGTGAAGGGAATTGACCATGAAATGCATGGAATTGACCGTGAAATTAAATGAATGAAATTCACCGCGAATTGATTGAAATTGATCGCGAAGTGAATGAAATGAATTTTCGACCATTGACCTAATGGAATCTTTAGAAAATAAGTAGGTTGGTTAGCTAAAGTGGCATCTCCTACCCCAAAATCCTATATGGTACATTAAGTAATTCATTCTGATTTAAGAGATATGTTTATTAAATGAATAAAAAGAGAGAAAAAAAACTTTTATATGCTTATATATATATATATATATATATATATATATATATATATATATATATGTAGACACCCCACCCAGGCTAATATTTTGAGAAGGCTAAGACTGTCCATGAACCATGATCACACCTTAAACTAAACCCTAATCCCATCATAAACCTAACCCTGAACTCAAGAATCTAAAAAAACCTCCAAACCAAGACCCAAAACCGTGATCCAAACCGTTCAACCCGTACATAACCCCCACTTATACCCTATACCTTGATTAAGACCTGTTACCCAAACCTAAACCCATCTGTCTAAACCAGAAAACTCTGAAAGGAAGCCACTGTGCAAATCCACAGGCCAGACCAAGCCCGCACGCATTAGCCCAGCCCAAATGAGTTCCGAGCGGTAGTCTGACTACCGTCACTTGCGGCCCGCGTGTGGACAGTTTTTCAGGCATCCAAAAGTCAACTTTCTTCAAAATTTACCCCCTCCACCTCCGCTATTTACCATTTTACCAAACCCTATGGCCAATGAGAATGTGTCATGTGGCATTCCTTTCTCCACAATTAACCATAGCTTACCACCTCACCTTTCACCCCTCCAAAATTCTACAATTACCATAATGCCTCCCTTTCACATTTCTCATCAACAATTCTTCACTTCCAAGCTTAAGTGAGAAGGAGAGTGAAAGAGAGAGAGAAAGGGAGAGAGTGAGGGTGAGGAGGAGCTCTCAAGCTTTCAAGCCTAGATTTTTCAGCTATCCCCTTAGCCCACTTCCTATCTTCCTAACTTTCCCGACCATCCCAACCTCCAGCCTAACCTAGTGAGATCATGGTTCGAGTTATGTCATAACCTATGCAAGATCAAGCCAAAGATTCATTCATTTTACATACAAGCATTCATCATAACATCTATTTCCTTCTAAACCCCTTTGCTCCTTTAGATCTCTAGTAAACGTATGCTCTGTAACTTGCCGTACATCGGATCCCGTCACATCAGAAATTCCTAGTGATCTAGTCCATTTTTTTACCTCTTTACATAAGCATCATCACATCCACCTTCTAGACACGGCATTGAAAGTACGCTCTGTGGCTTGTCGAAACCTCGAATTTTACCGCACCAGAAATCCACGTGTGTGCCTAGTCCTATCTCGACCACATCATCCATCCCTTGAGATTATTTTACCATACAAAGTAGAGACCGTACGTTTGTACGGGCAAAGAGGGTGCCTAACACCTTCCCTCTTTGTAACCGAGGTCCCTTACCTGGAATCTCGGATCGTAGACCAGGAGTCAATTTAAGATAGGGAAGTCTTCGGATTTCCCTCACCTTACGTATTTCGTGGTTCTAGTCGACCGCGGGATTTTGAGATTTTTCGGCTAGTGGCGACTCCAACATCCACAAATCAGCCTAATCACTCCTACCATCAAAACATAACACATCAATCAGCGTGGGCACCGATTTTTAGTGTCTACAGAATGGCGACTCCGCTGGGGACGTTTGCTAGAGCACACTAGCTGAGACCCGACTCGAAAACATGTGGTACTCTAATCTCGAGGGAAATCATCATTTGCATTCATAAAAAAAAAAACAAACAGAAAAATCTTTGGCTTATACTTGTTTAGGCATAGACCCAAACCATGACCACCTGATCCCGCACAGCCATGACTTCTCAAGCCTCTCATGAAGAAGAGCCAGCAGCTCAGCCAACCCCTAGAACTTCAACACCCGCACCTGCACCAACACTTGCACCCGCATTACCACCAGTAGTCCAGGCAAACCCCCAAGCCAATGTAACCACACAAGAGCTACTCCTTTGAACAATGTAAGAGTTATTACTTTGTTTGGTGCTAGGTCCTACTCCAAATACACAGGCAACCCAGCCTAGTGTACAAAACAGTTCGCTCCCTCAAACCCCTTTTACTTTTTCTCTCATTCCACCAGCAAATCCCGTGCTTCCTCTCCCAGAAGAGTCGGCACAAGATCAGCAACAACCAACAAATGGAAGCAACCCTCCCACACATCTCTACTCAATATATCACAACCATCAGGCTACAACACCAGTTCCCCCTAATGGGAATCACAGACAAGAACTGGTGGATGCCTAAGAAGGGGGCCAGTTTCGAGTCCAATTTACTCCCCCTAACGGAAGTAACATTTCAGAGTTGGCAGATACCCCAGGTAGGAGCCACTTCCGAACTTCACACCCTCCTCCGAAAGGGAGCGAGGCTCAACTCCAGCTACCTCCCACCACCGGGAGTCCACCATCTTTCCAACAACCCCCCATTTTATATCCATATGAAGAGGAGGCAGTGCAAGCCCTACAGCAAGGGGCAAGATACCCACCGCAAGACAAGTCAGAAATTGAAGAACTACAAGAGCAGTTACAAATGGTACAAAATCAGCTTCAAAGACAATAAGGAGTGGATCACCCATCCACCAAGTTCAGGGACGTTTGCCCCTTCCCAGAAGCCCGAGTACCTCCGAACTTCGAGATACCAAAATTCAAAAGGTATGACGGTAGTGGGTGTCCCACAACACACCTGAAAGCATTTTGTGGGGAACTCAATTCGATAGCAGGAAATGATGGAGCCTTGATATGACTCTTCTAGAAATCCCTTAAGGGTGATGCTTTGGATTGGTACACCTCACTAGATAGCCATCAAATCAGAACCTGGGAAAAGCTCTCTCAGGCATTCATTGACAGGTTCTCGTACAACCTAAATATGGCTCCAAGAAGGTCTGACTTGGCTACCTTAAGACAAAAAAGTGACGAATCCTTATTAGCATACGTAGGACGATGGCGGGCCATGACAGCTCGAATGAGAAACTCCATCGATGACGAGGAGCAGATATCCATGATTATACATTTGACAAATCCCAGTATTTCGGGATATCTAATCTCGTATCCGTACGTAAACTTCTCCCAGCTCATCCGGGCCGGAGAACAGGTCGAGACCGGGATCAGAGCTGGATCCATTTCCCCATGGCCACACCAGGCCCCCTCAATCAAAAGAAACAAAGTCAAGGGGAAACCTGTTGGATATGAGAACGGAAACAACACTACTCCCACATAGCGTACCACCGAAATTAACACCGTCGTCGCTAATACTCAAGGTAACTCGTATGCTCCACAACCAGAGCCACACCAAGACAGGCAGTACCAGCCACAACCAAATAGGCAGTACCAACCCCAGCTAACCCCGCGGGGATACTAGGGGCTGCCGTCTCAACAACAGCAGCAACATCCTAAAGGGAATGTACCGGGACCATACAAACAGGCAATGTTGGAAAGGAAGTTTACCCCTTTAGCACAAACATACAGTCAGGTTCTAACTATGTTAAGGCAAAAACAACTGTTGACATCGCTCCAACCGCGGCTTCCCCCTAACCCCTTACCACCTGGTTACAATGAAAATCAATATTGTGCATACCATCAGGCTCCCGGCCATCTGACAGACCGCTGCTTCGTTCTGAAATACGCGGTCCAAGATTTGATTGAAAGCCAGAAAATTGCGGTCACCCCACAGGCCAACATTCTCCAAAATCCTCTACCATCGCACCAAGCAAAGCCCAGTACGTCTGACACCCCTACTGTCAATCACATCGAAGGTAGGAAGACCAGGTACTCCTCTCCACATCGTTCCATACAAGCAATCATGACCGATACAACAAATTGGACGTGGGGACGCCAACATGTACCAACACCTGAGCCACAAATTGTCCTTGAAGCAGCACCAGCTATACAACCCCTCATATTCCTTGAAGCAGCACCAACAGTCCAGCCTCTCGTGACCCTCGAAGACCCACCAAACATGTCACACTTGCAGCCTCCTGTCCCTCAAGGGGCACATTCAGTACCAGTACATCCAAAAAGATTGACTTCTGAACCCATGGTCCTCCCGATAGGCCTCCCTGACTTGACCCGGCTAACCTTGCAAGGAGCACTCCTAGTTCAAACCCCAAAATTTCTGATGCCCCACCAATTAGCACATAGCCAAGGGGTCCCTCCTCCGCACCAAACATAGGAAGAAAACAAATCTCGCCAAAACTCAGTGGTATCTCAGGAGAAACCATCAAGTCTACCACGAACTGTCTCAGCCACATCCCCTCAACCTCAAGAACCGCTAATATACTTGGAACGAAGGACGGTTCCATCCTATAACCTAAAGGTAGTCCCATGGCATTACCCAGAATGCGCAGAAGTGGGCAACAATGTGAGGTATTTCAAGAGATAACCAGAACTCAAAAGAAACCCGGGGAGCTTTGTCGGGAACCACCTGTAAAACTGACGCTGCTTATGATATAACAGCCCAGCTCAAGTCCATTCCGCACAAATATCCATCTGGGAACTTTTATGCACATCGAGGTCACATCGAGAAATCTTTGCAAAGACATTGAATGATGCCCATATCTCCCTGACGTACCCCCCGAGATGGTGGCAAATATGATCGGACAACTCCTTACACCACGAGCCATCACTTTCTCCGATGATGAATTACCACCTGAAGGTCGTAAGCATGGGCGCTCACTAAACATAGTGGTCCGTCACAAGAATTTCAAGATCCCACTTGTGCTCATTGACAATGGATCCAGCCTTAATGTTTGCCCTCTGAGGATTGCCGAACGGTTAGGGATGGAACCATCTTCCTTCAGACCTAGCACCATGAGTGTTAGAGCCTTTGATAATTTCGGAAGGCAGGTCGAGGTAGAAATCGACATCGAACTACAAATTGGGCCAGACATGACCCTTGTCACATTTCAGGTCATCGACATCCCTGCCTCATTTAACCTTCTGTTGGGGCAGCCATGGCTTCATACTGTTGGGACTTTCCCATCCACCCTTCACCAAAGGGTTAAATTCCCTTCAGGAAATCGAATCATTTCAGTATTGGCCGAGCAAGAAACTGTCTTTCTGGTGGCGGATAATATCCCTGAAACTGACTTCCCGGTGATTGATGACCAGTACGCAGAGGGGGATGTATCATATTACAGCTTCGAGTTCGAAGTCGTAAACTCAATCGCTAATCCTCGCCCTCTCACTGCGGAACATGTCATTTCCCCTACTGAACGTCTAATCTAGAACTACCATACTGAGTTTCATGAGAAAGGTATAGAGGTGAAGCCAGCACGTGTTAACGTGTAGAGACAGGGACTGGGATATCAACCAACACCGGAAGATCAGGGTGAAAGGCCAAAAAAGGGTCAACCATTTAGGTACACACATATCAAGTTCATCAAGGCTGGGGCAGTTTGTGGAGACCCGAGGATTCCTCTCAAAAACCACCTCTAGCGGCTCAAAATCTCTGAACAGTCCAACCCGGAGTCAGTCTAGCCCCCGATAAGGTGGGACAAAATTCTCAAGGTATCAAAAGCACATTTGGTAAAAGGGGCAAAACCCCCGAACCCATCGCATGAGGCAAGGGGCATGAAAAATAACCCACTCACAAAGGATCCAGAACCAAGGGCACCCCTCGAGGGAGATACGGGCAAGGACAGGGAGATACTCATTTCCACGCACAGTCAAGGGGGAACGTCCCCACTACCAACCCAGCAACACAAGGGGTAGAAGCAGCCCATCCATTGGATCGACAAGGGGAAGTGACCTGCCCTTGACTGGACAAACGTCAAGGTCCCATCACAAGAGGAGCAAGAGGAACCAGAAGAGCTCCAACTCCTGGGCGAAGAGATCGAATCAGATTCTGACTCTAAGCCTAGCCCAACAGACATCATGGTCATCAAAGCAGGGGACCCACAAGGACACACACGTCTGGACATTGAGATTGGAAGGGGGAAGAACCACCATGGACAGCTGTCCCCCTAACAATCGAGTCGGTCGATGGATCTTCCAAGGATGCTGACCTAAAAAAAAAAACGTCGATGTAAATAGCAGCTGGTACCCCGGACTAGGGCAGGATCAATCTTGGTTCGCAATACCGTCCTGTTCGAGACCCCCAGGCGACACAAAAAAATTAAAATTTTTTTAAAATACAAAAACATTATATATTCCCAAAAGCACAAAAAAATCAAATATTTTTCAAAATCACAAAACATCAGAAAATTTTCAAAATACTAAAACAATAGAAAAACCTTCAAAAACCACTGTGCCAAATATCTCACACACGTTGCAGGAGTTCAAGGTAGACTCGTATGATTTCGATCTAGAGTTAGGCTTCGAGCTCATGGGTTTGGATGAAGCCCCGGATGAGGGAAATGATGATACAGCTCTCGAATTCAAAGATTCTCTCAAGAAATTTGAAACAAAGGCCAATATTATGGCAGACGACTTCGAAATTATGAACTTAGGGTCAGCGGAATCTCCCAGAGAGGTGCACATCGGTAAATTGCTGCCCCCGAAATACAAGCAGAGGATGATGGAGTTTCTAAAGTCGAGGTTGTCTAACTTTGCCTTCTCTTATGAGGACATGCCAGGGCTCAATGAAAATCTGGTGGTGCACCATCTACCAACAAAGCCAGACATGAAGCCTGTCAAGCAAAAGCTGCGAAGAATGAAGCCAGAGTGGGCCCTCAAGGTCCGTGATGAAGTCATCAAGCAATATAATGCTGGGTTTTTGGTAGTCTCCAACTACCCAGATTGGCTCGCAAACATCGTACCAGTCCCAAAGAAAGATGGGAAGGTCCGAATGTGCATCGATTTCAGGGACCTCAACAAGGCGAGCCGTAAAGACGATTTCCCTCTGCCTCACATCGACACATTGGTAGAAAACACTGCTCGACACAAGATCTTCTCCTTCATGGACAGTTTCTCCGGTTATAATCTGACCAAGATGGCTGTCGAAGATCGTGAGAAGACTTCCTTCATTACACCATGGGGGACTTTCTGTAATCAGGTCATGCACTTCGGATTGAAGAATGCAGGAGCTACATATCAGCGAGCCATGACCACCTTATTCCACGACATAATAAACAAGGAAATGGAAGTCTACGTGGATGATATGATCGTCAAGTCTCACACGATCGATGGATATTTTGAAGACCTCAAAAAGCTCTTTGACAGGCTAGAAAGTTTCAAGCTCCGTTTCAACCCTCAAAAGTGTGTCTTCGGAGCAACCGGAGGCAAGCTTTTAGGCTTCATTGTCAGCGAAGATGGTATTCGGGTAGATGAGACCAAGACCAGGGCAATCATCGAGATGCCGCCACCCAAGACTGAAAAAGAAATTTAAGGCTTCCTCGGGCGGATCCAGTATATCAGCCGGTTCATCGCACAACTTACTCCGGTCCGTGAGCCCATATTCAAGTTATTATGAAAAAACTCGCCAAAGAAATGGAATGACGACTGTCAGGCAGCCTTCGACAAAATCAAAGGATACTTGCTAAATCTTCCAGTACTCATGCCACCTATTCTGGGTAGGCCATTACTGTTGTATGTCTCCATCACAGCAGAAGAAATTGAATGCGTTCTTGGCCAACACGATGATACAGGAAGAAAAGAACAAGCGATCTATTACCTGAGCAGACGATTCATGAGCTACGAAGCCAAATACTCTAGCTTAGAGAAGACGTATCTCGCCCTAGTCTGGGCAACACAGCGGCTACGATAGTATATGATCACTCACCCAGTCCTTCTGCTCGCTCGCATGGACCCACTAAAGTACCTGTTTGAGAAACCAGCACTAACGGGAAGAATTGCAAAATGGCAGCTATTGCTTTTTAAGTTTGACATCACCTATGTCACTCAGAAGGCAATCAAGGGGCAAGCACTGACTGATCATCTAGCAATGCATTCTTTGCTTGACTATCAACCCTTGAAGACCTTCTTCCTTGATAAAAACATCCTCCTGATCGAGGAAGAAGAAGGAAGAAAGGCAGGAGAGTGGACACTCTTCTTTGACGGAGCTGCAAACTCAAAAGGAAGTGGAGTATGCACCATACTCTACTCTCCCGAAGACGTCCCAATTCCCATATCCAGGAGGCTAGCATTCCAATGCACTAACAACGTGGCTGAATATGAAGCATGTATTGTTGGTCTAAAAGAAGCCATAATCCTCAACATGAAGAAATTATGGGTCTTCGGGGATTCGCAGCTCATCATCAATCAGATAAACGATGACTAGAAAACCAAGGATGAGAAGCTGATCCCGTATCACGTTTATCTGGAAAATCTGGCTGAAGAGTTCGACGAGATCACATTCTCTTACATGCCCGGAGCCAAGAATCAGTTCATAGATGCTTTGGCCACTCTCGCCTCCATGCTGGAAATTCTAAAAGGAGTTACTGAATGGGAGATCACTGTCGAACTTTAGGAAGAACCTGCATTCTGCCTACAGATCGATGAAGCTGAGCCTGCCTCAAATGATCATACATGGTACACGGACATCAAAGAATATCTTGAGCATCAAAAGTACCCGGAAGGAGCAACACTGGCAGATCGTCGCATAATACAGCGGCTGGCAGCACAGTTCGTCATCACTAGGGGCATTCTCTACAAGCGATCCTTCAATCAGGTCCTTCTCCGCTGCGTGGATGAGTCGGAAGCAATGCAGGTCATGTCAGAAATTCAGGAAGGACTATGCGGCCCACACATGAATGGGCACATGATGGCGAAAAAGATCCTGCGACTTGGCTACTAATGGCTTACGATGGAGATGGATTGTTGCAAACATGTCAGAAAATGTTTCAAATGCCAGGAGCATGCCAATCGAATCCATATCCCTACATCAGAACTCTACAACCTGACATCACCATGGCCCTTCTCCGTATGGAGACTTGACATAATCGGCAAGGTCAGTCCCAAAGCTTCAAATGGGCACGAATACATCCTGGTGGTGGTAGACTACTTCACCAAATGGATAAAGGCAGCATCCTACACCACCATCGCAACATCCCACGTGGTCAAGTTTATGAAGAACAACATCATCAGTCGTTATGGGTTCCCTCAGGCCATTATTACTGACAACGGTACTCCGTTCGTTAATAAAAGGATGAGCAATTTCCTCGACAAGTTCAAGATCCAACACTATCGGTCAAGCCCCTATCATCCTCAGATGAATGACGGGGTCAAAGTTGCGAATAAGACTATCACTCGCATACTGAAGAAGATGGTGAAAACATACCGCGACTGGTCGAAAATACTTCTTTATTCACTTTGGGCTTATCGGACGTCTGTACGATCTGCTATAGGCGTAACCCCATACGAACTTATGAAATGGAAGCAGTACTACCAGTCGAGATCGAAATCCCGTCACTTCGAGTCCTGTTAGAAAGTGAAGTCGAGGAAGGCGAGTGGTAACGAGCAAGGTATGATCAACTGCACCTGGCAGATGAAAAATGCATACGGGCGCTAAGCCACTTCCAATGTTATCAAAGAAGGATCGCTCGGGCCTACAGCAAGAGGGTCTGAAAAAGGAGTTTTATGGTCGGTGACATGGTTATGAAGCGCATTCTACTGCCTCACCTACCAAATCCCAGAGGAAAGTTCAAACCCTTGTGGGAAGGACCGTTGATCGTTCGAGAAGTACTCTCACGAGGCGCTCTTCGGCTCACCAGTCTGAGAGGAGAGGATCTTCCCGAGCCCATCAATGCCGACAATGTGAAAATCTATCATAGGTAACCCTACTTATCTTTTGTCAATTATTACAATCACAAAGCTGTGTCCATTACCTTCCCACCCAAAAAAAAAAAATAAAAATAAATATATATATATATATCCGCCACCTCTCCCATCAGAAACTCCAATCATCTTGTCGAAAAAAAAGGGGGAAGAAAAAAATAATAATAACAACAAAAGAAAGAAGGAAAAAAAAGAAAACAGAAGAAAAAAAAAGAGAAGAAAGAATAAGGAAATCCCAAAAGAAGACCCGAAGGAATAAAACAAGTCCATCCCCCAAACCTTCACCTCGCTAAAGGCAGCTTACGATTGTACTCAAAGATAGAGATAGACAGGTAATCAGTTGGTTGGCTATGAGGGAAGTCTCCCTGTTCCCTCCCTCACTCCCAGCAGTCTAAAAAAAAAAAACAAAAAAAAAAACAAAGGGCATGCCTAAGCAAGAAGGGTGAGGTGAAAACTCGAAAGGGCATCTCGAGTAAAAACAGCGAGCATGAGGCGGACTTGGTGAAAACCTGAAAGGGCGCCAAGGGTAAAAATAGCACAGTTGCCAAGGGGCAGGCAAGATCAAAAATTCAGGACGTAGTGAAAATCTGAAAGGACGCTACGGGAAAAAATGACGGGAAAAGCTGGACGTAACGAAAACTTGAAAGGCCGCTACGGGTAAAATTAACAAAAATAAAAATAAAAAAATAAAATAATAAAAAAAAGTGCAGGTATAAAAGAAGTTAAGGCAGCAAGCATCATAACGAAAAATAAGGAAAGGTCAACTTCGAATTAGTATTCTATCAAACTCTGTCCAAATCCACGGGATGCGATCTCGGACGCCCCTCAGGAAACCATGACCCTAAGTATACAATCTAGACTACTGCACACAACGTGGGCTGAGTCCAAGATTTTGATCCCAATCTTCCAAAGCACAAATCCAAGCACAAAAACATTGGCAAATTTGGCACAAAAACAAAACCTTTCATTTCTTTAATAAAGCTTTTTTGGATACACTGCTTTTCTTTTTCCATGCATGCATACGAAATAAGCAAATGGTCAAAACCAGGGATCACAGGTCAGTTCTTATCCCTCATACAATGATAATCTCTGTCTAAGCCTTTCAATCTCCATGCACAGGTAAAAGGCCTCATCCCTGCCCAAGCGATGCGCCATGAGCATATCCTCATCACATCGTCGTCCCACTGCTAGTCGACGAGCCATATCCTCACAGGCGTGACGAATGACAACAATCTCAGAGATCAGGTGACCATGTGTGGCCAGTAAAAAGGATGGATCAATGAAAGGGCGCTTCTCAAAGGCCTCAAATGAATCGTCAACACATGAAGAGGAAGAAGTCGTATCGCCCACTATGACTCGATCAGTTGCCTCATCCGCCAGGTGCCAGCCTGGAACCTGATGATACAATGACTGCTCAACTACCTATCGCTGATAGGGTGCTGTCGCCAAGGGAGGAGCCCAAGACTCTAGCTCCAGCATCACCGTATCCAAAGATCCCTGCCAAGAAATCCATACTCGTCTATACAAAGCAGTCAAGCTAGAAAGAAGAGGAGCGTGCCCAAATCCAGAAAAGCTGAAGTCTGGAATATCTTGCCAGAATTGAATTGACGAAGGAATCACACTGGATGATAAGAGCAATACCCCCGAAGGTCCAACAGCAACGAGGGAGTACGAGCCGCACTGCAAATCAACGGTGAGCGACAAAGCCAAGTAGTGTAACACCCCAGACTTTTGCCAACCTGGAGTTAGACATCCTTAGGCAATGGGTCAACCATAACACCTTGGTAACTTCTCATAACTCAATTCCAAAGCTAAAGAAATCATTTAGAACTAAATTCTTTAGAAATTTAACGTGAATTAACTAGCGCTACACTAGATTACTTACGAAAGTAGCACCAACCACTTTAAATACGATCTATAAGACCCAAAACCTATAGAATTGTTAACGCTATGTTACCCTAAAATCTAAGATCAATTTCTAAGCCCAGTTTCCCTCAAGATCATTTGGAAACTTCGTATCGGATCTAGACCGCACGTCAAAAGTCTGATAGTGATGAACTTAGACCAGTATGACCTCCTAGTTGGACTTGACTATCTCCTCAAAGATTAAGGCCAAACGATGTCCTTAGACCATTTCCTTGAGTCCGGAGTGAAGAGAGTGAGAAAACGAAGATTTTTAAGAAATTAAATATAATTTTAAGTAATCTGGAATGTGTCGCTTGCGCGATGTTTCTAATCGTTCTGACCGTTAGATCTTAACCTAAATTCACCCTCGGATCAGGATAGTTGGCCTATAAATGTCATAGTGCTTGTAGCTCTAATCGAGTTCCCGTAACCGTTGAACTGAAACTGGTCCACCACGGTCAATCTGAAAATCCGATCGGACTGAAAACTTAGCTTGATATAGATCCGATATTAGAGAGCTTAAGTCCGATCGCATTTAGTAACAAGACCTTCAGAAATGCTCCGTTGGATCGGAACAAGCCCGATTTGGTTATAACCTAAGTATACCATGGCCCTAGGGCCATTTTCATCAATTTAGAGCCTATATAAGAGGCTTAAACCCCCTCTCTCATATCCCATACGAATTTCCTAAACCTAAGGGAGAGAGAAGAAAGAAAGAGAAGGAAAGAGAGAGAGAAGGTGAGTGAAGGTGTGGGAGTTATACTTGAGAATCGCTTCTGCTATTTTACGTGTTTATTCATCACATCCATGTCGCTACTACGACGATTCTGACTTCGTTCTTAGGTAAGAAGACCTAACCCTAATCTATTCTAGGGTTTCAAATGTTCCAAGTAGTGCAATAGTTAACTCCACACATGCTATAGGTTGACATTTCATCGTTGACGAAGACTTAGAGTCTTTGTCGAGTTCATTACGATTCTACGGCATAGGGTGCAGACTATAGATGCTTAGGTTATGGTTTTCAACGCTTTCAATGCCGGATAATGATAGATTCATGATCTGAATGCTATTTCACATGTAGAATGTGAAGTCTGTTTTGTGTTTCAGTTGTGTACGTATATGTAGAGTTTATCGTATTCTTGGTATTTGTATAAAATACAGTATATGTATAAAATCTGAAATTGTGTTTGTCATGATTAACTGTCGTATGTATATGCTAGTTATATATGTGACGACTCCTTGGCGAAAGGGTTCGACCTAATGCATGTCTTGGTCAACATATGCTATGTATGTTAGTATGTGTAGTCTAAGTGTTTGTGATAATGACCAAATGAGTATAGAAACTGCATTCGTGCTCGCCATGACTAACTGTCGTGGATATATGATTATTATTTAGGCAACAACCCTTTGACAAAAGGATTTGTCCTAATATGTATGTTACCTAATATATAACTTGTATGATGAATTGTGTAGGCTAAGTGTTGGTAAAAATGTCTGAATGAGTTGTAGTTAGTAAGGTGTACCTGTATGCGGATTGGGACATGATTCTCAATCTCCTTAGTAATGTGTATGATTTCCTCCATGTATGTCAAATGCTGATGACTGTTTGTTTATGAATTGAATATGTGAGCATTCATGTTTACATTGCTTTTCAGAACATGATCAAATGATAATATAATTTAAATTATTGCTCCGCTAGTATTTTATATGAATATTTGATATAATGGAATGTAGTTGGGGCTATTGTATAGTCCAGGCAATCAGTAATACACCTTGAGTGCATGGCCGAGACCTATTCACCACGTAGGACGTAGGACGTGTTTGACGAACATGAGTCGTGCGTTGCTTGTCGACAGTGGTTGGGCCACACGGGGTGCTTATGTACTTCATGTCGATCAACTCAACGGGCGCTCGTACTAGTTGAACTCATCACGTAACCTGATTAGCCCAATGTATGTTAACCATGTATGGACGCTGCTGCTTGAATCTAAAGTACCAAACTTACCAGTGAAAATTTCGTTAACCATGATACCTCGATCCGCTAAGACTCATGAGCCGGGCATGGTGGTATGGGACACCGTGGTCGAGCTGTTGGCCTACGCTAGGGCCACGAGCCTCCCCGTAGTGACCAATGAGCAACCCAGACTCGTGAGCCGAATACGGTGGTATGGGACACTGTATTCGAGCTGTTGGCCTACACTGATTTGGTGATGGGGAAGTGGTGTAACGATTGCGAGTAACAGCCCTGACAGCCCTTGTAGTGACCTCGAGTGTACTCTGAGTCTACGTGGAGGCAATGACCCTTCCATAGCAACAAGAGTACAAACTAGGCCTGTATTGATTTGGCAATGGGGAAGTGGTGTAACGATTACGTATAACAGCCCTGACAGCCCTTGCAGCGACCTAGAACTGCACTTCGTATGAGATATGCTAGGACTGGCGATCCTACACTGGATCATTGCTGAAAAATGATACAAGGGAGGTAATTTATCTTCCCAACCCTACTGTATGAAAAGGACTAATAACAACTCGGTAATCATGTTCATATCGCACTGCATGTACATGGAAGATGTGGAGCACTGAGAGATGAAAGCATGTCGTGAACATGAGATGGTATCGCATGAGGGAGTATGTAGGCAAGGGCATGTAACATTATTGCATCTCATTCTTGCATTAACAAGAGTATCTAGGAATGTTTGATTGTACTACTTTATCATTACTGCTTGACTGATTTGATAATTTGTTAATCTTTACTCTATTGTTCCACTGAGTTAGCTACTCACTCCCACATTATGGGACGGTGTTGTACACACCAACCAGACCCTGTCTTGGTTTCAGGTGAGGGCGATGTTTGTGAAGCGGAACCAGACTTTGCTTTATGATGATGAGGAGGATTTCTCCTATATGCAGGTTCTGATCGACGGGGTTACAGGGTTACTGATTAGATGCTATTACACCTATTATTTTACACTTTTAAAATACCCATGTATATTCTTTTTGTTCATTTTTGGAGTATACATGTATATAGTTAACCTGGTAACATGTTCACACTCCGGAGGCTTACAATAAATTATACATTTTATATATTTATCACAGTCTTTCGCTTGCAAAATTTAACTGTCTCTGGAGTATGATATGCTGTTTTGGCTTAATCCACTTCATGTTTTATGCACTAATACAGCCGACATTCATCCATCATTGAAAATGTTGCATAAGTGATGTTCTGGAACTCGGGAGTGGAGTTTATGCTCGACCCCCGATTTTCAAGGTATTACAAGTAGCCTCCCAGCTTATCTCCCACCCTCGAAGCTGAGAGAACATGCGGCTGTACAACGACTCAGTGGCCTTAGCACCAAGGGAAAGGCCATCAAGCAATAGAGATAGCACGTCATCATGACGGGAGTCCGGCTATAAAAGTTGAGGGGTCATGAACAGATGCTCCCACAGCCAAACCTGTAAGGAAATACGTTTCAAATTCAGGCTGCAAGAAGAAAAACCATACAAAACAAGGAAAAGAAAAAGAGCAGAGAATACCTGGAGGAATATACGACAGCCCCGAAGGATGCGGGTACGGCCAAGGGAGCACTCTGTCAGCCTTAAAAAGAGCTCCGCCAGCACCACAGATATGATGCTCCTGTGGTGAAGCACAGGCGAAAGACATCCAGCAAAACCGCCAGCGATGACTGTCTCCATCCTGAGAAAAGCAACTCGGTTAAAACGCAGAATATCAACGCATTCAAACACTGGAGCTAGCGGTCTGACCCAAGACCTCCATGGGCGACGAAACAACGATCATACAGAATCCCAAGCGATAGCTCACCAGCCCCACCCTCTGCAGTAGGAAGAGCAACGAGAAATTCGAACCAAGAGATCAGATCAAAAGGACGGACAAGCTCAAATGATGGTACATAGGGCTCTCGAGTGAGAGGAAGACTGGACAAGCATGCAAACTCCTCTAGTGAAGGGCCTAGCTCCAGGTCATTGAATGAAAATAAGTTTAAAGCTGGGACCCAATCGTACAAGGCAGCACTCAACAGCCGCCAATCTAGGCGAACTCGATGAAAATGGAGGACCTCCCAGAAACTTAAGGAACCCAGCTCGAAAAGCTCAGATTCTGTTAAACTATCAATCCAGATATGCAACCGCTAAGAACAAGTACCACGTGACTGCAACCGACAAGTTTGGACAGGCACGCCCTCAACAATCTGGGTCCCTGGATCAACGGGAGAGTCATCGAAAATGGGCATACCCTCGTCCAATAGGTCTATCTCATGATGACGGTAAAAGCCAGTCTCACCCGTCACATCCCGCAAAGTATCCTGAAAAGCAACGACAGAGGGGCCCAAGCCACCCACAACCGCTACATCAGGAGCAGTCTGAAATGAATAAGCCCCAGGAGCTGCAACGCTCAGAGCATCCTGTAGCTGGTAGGAGCTGTACCCTGGACCTCGACAGGAGCTGACTGTCCCATTATTGCCTCGAGATCTATGCCAAAAATTTGACTCAGGCCGTCCATAAGAAGATCATCACCAGCCTGATCTGCACCACCCATCACCATCATACCACCATCCATCATCATCAGACTGCCATCCATCATCATCATACCGCCTTCCACATCATCCATAACCATCCCTCCATCAATCAAGCCGCCAGGCACCGTCATCCGGCCATCCTCACCCTCTAAGCCATATCCTCTCATCACGGTACCTTCTACAAACCCTGACGGCCCATCAAATCCATCAAATCCAATCAATCCACCTTCATAACCACCATTAAGGGAAGAGGCATCCAAACCATAAATAGCATTTACCTCTTTCAAATGGCTCGCCATCCCTCCACCAAACTCCATCAATCCATTCATAAATGGATCTTCTTCGCCATTTATGGGCCCACCTACCTCTCCACCATCAATGAAGCCATTAAATCCATCATCATTGGCCATAATAAACCACAAAAGGAGATAAAAAGAAGAAGAGGCCAAGGAGAAAGAGACAAAAGAAAGGAGAATGGGACAAAAGGTATATCAAGGGACAAAGGGAATGATGAAGGACTAAAGGAATGTCAAGGGACAGACAAGAAAAGGACTGAGAATAAACAGAGAAGAAGAGGAGCTACTGGAAGAAAAGATGAACGAAGGCGGTACTCCGATTATCGCCCACGGCAATCCGAGAACCGCCGTCAGATCTGACATCCTCGTATCGCTGCAGCACTAAGGTGCAGAACGGGAAGAAACAAAGTCAACGACGGTAGTCAGACTACTGCCGGGGGTAGTCCAACTACCGCCCTGGCCCAGTTTCGAGCGAAATTCAGGCAGGGTCCACTTCAGAACTCTGGCAATGTATGTTTACATATTCAATTGAGATCGCAAAAAGACCATGAGGAGACAGAAAAGGCAACATGAAATAACTAAAATTTCATATAAACAGGGGGATTACACAGCTAATCGCATGATACAATGAACTAATCATCGTCAGGACGATAAGTATCTCTATCCTTGTGATGAAAGTGAGGTCCCAAGATCCCCCCTCTAGCAAAGCAAGCGCCGCCGCCGAGACAATGCCGGGTTACAGAATTAGACCGATGTCGTACTGCTCACACCACAAACTATACTCTCTGTCTGGGTCAACGAAGGCACTGGCCCAAAACCCTCCAGAGCAGCTGCCAACTCCCTCTCTGGCACGAATCTCCAATCAGATGGATTGGACGACGGGCTAAGTGGGACCATAGGGCTGCCTGTCAGCTGCCAGAAAAGTCTCTCTCCCAGATACCATTTTGTCACACGTGGGTCCTCTAGAATGCGGTGACGTCGTGAGGCTTGAAAGGCCTCCTGAGCCCCAGGTGTAAGCGCCGCATTTGACTGAAGATACGGCCTGGTGCGGAACTACAAAAAGGAGAAAAATCAAGATCGGCAGACGAGCAGAAGGTAGTACATGGGCAATACAAGGCAAGGCAGATCATTTACATCATTGGGAACAAGAGCATTAATATTCGACCTCCAGGAAAGATCTAAAAACAAACGTGTGAGGCTGCGATTATCCTTATACCACAGCATCATGCGGGAAAATGGAGACGAATGATTGATCAAGGTGGGTGCAAGATGGGGAAAGTGATAAAAGAAGCATACTTACACCCAAACACAATCAGAAAAAGAACATCCCCAGGGAGTATAGAAAAGAATGATCCTTCTACAACGTCAAGTCCCATTAATTTACTTAGTGGAGGCCATCTATTTTCTGCAAATAAAAACCGAACGACGACACCCACCCGCGAAATCGAACGGATATTTTTCAAAAAATGTAAAAAAATATATTTTCAAATAAAATCCCCAAGGAGTCTAGCTCTAAAAGGAATAGATTTTCAAAAAAAAAAAACGCATGCGTCGCGCAGTACACTAAGGAATCTTCCATATTCTTCAGTCGTGGTTAGTGCAAATAACTAAATATGATTCGATCTCCCTCAATTTTCTCGAAAGATGATCGAATCCGTACATGGTACATGTATGATTGACATGATCTCTATATCTAGATAGTCATACGAATGCTATTAAGATTGAGTGGATCTATCTCTGAAAAGAATAATCAAACTTGAAGTGACAACAATCCATTGTAACCAAAGTATCAGAATCGATAGACTGCATGATAAAAAATTACTTGCACATACCTAGTCCAGGATGTTCAGAAAATTTGATTGAGTCCAAGTCGGCGTAGTGAGTTCCCCGTAAGGTCGCACCAACGCACAGGGCAGCTAACCACTTTGACAATCAAACAGACCGAATGCTCCTAGGGTGATTACGTAACAAAGGAACAACAGACCAAACAGTATAAGAATCCTCATAAAGCCACGACAAATGCGCAGAGGCCTTTACTTTTCAGACTTACCCTCCGATGCTATTAACAATCTGACGTGAAGAGGTTGTGATTGGTGATCCATGAAGCCACGACAAATGCGTAGGAAGCAATCACAACGTTTTCCTTAACCCTCGTGATATGTGTAAGTCATCTCTTTTCCAAACAGTTGATTGACAATGATACAATGGCAGGCAACAGATTCGAGTCACTAACCTTTTTTCTAACCAGAAGGGTGGGGTGTCCACTCGCTTTGACCTTCGGTTGCTCACAACCTTGGTCAAAGAGGGGCATCTGTAGACACCCCACCCAAGCTAATATTTTGAGAAGTCTAAGATTATCCACGAACCATGATCACACCTTAAACTAAACCTTAATCCCACCCAAAACCTAACCCTAAACTCAAGAATCTCAAAGAACCTCCAAACCAAGATCCAAAACTGTGATCCAAACCGTTCAACCCACACATAACCCCCACTTATACCCTATACCTTGATTAAGACCTGTTACCCAAACCTAAACCCATTTGTCTAAACCAGAAAACTCTGAAAGGAAGCCACTGTGTGAACCCACACGCCAGACCAAACCCGCACGTATGAGCCTTGCCCAAACGAGTTCCGGGCGATAGTCTGACTACCGCCGGTGGTACTTGGGCTACCGCCACTTGCAGCCCGCGTGTGGACAGCTGTTCAGGCGTCCAAAAGTCAACTTTCTTTAAAATTTACCCCCTCCACCTCCGCTATTTATCATTTTACCAAACCCCATGGCCAATGAGAATGTGTCATGTGGCATTTCTTTCTCCATAACCAACCATAGCTTGCCACCTCACCTTTCACTCCTCCAAAATCCTATAATTACCATAATGCCTCCCTTTCACATTTCTCATCAACAATTCTTCACTTCCAAGATTAAGTGAGAAGGAGAGTGAAAGAGAGAGAGAGAAAGGGAGAGAGTGAGGGTGAGGAGGAGCTCTCAAGCCTTTAAGCCCAGATTTTTCAGCTATTCCCTTAGCCCACTCCCTATCTTCCCAACTTTTCCGACCATCCCAACCTCCAGCCTAACCTAGTGAGATCATGGTTCGAGTTATGTCATAACCTACGCAAGATCAAGCCAAAGATTCATTCATTTTACATACAAGTATTCATCATGACATTTATTCCCTTCTCAACTCCCTTGCTCCTCTAGATTTCTAGTAAACGTATACTCTATGACTTGCCGTACATCGGATCCTGTCACATCAGAAATCTCTAGTGATCTAGTTCATTTTTTTTTACCTCTTTACATAAGCATCATCACATCCACCTTCTAGACACGCCATTGGAAGTATGCTCTGTGACTTGCCGAAACCTCGGATCTTGTCGCACCAGCAATTCACGTGTGTGCCTAGACCTATCTCGACCACATCATCCATCCCTTGAGATTATTTTACCACACAAAGTAGAGACCGTACATTTGTACAGGCAAAGAGGGTGCATAACACCTTCCCTCTTTGTAAAAGAGGTCCCTTACCTAAAATCTCGGATCGCAGACCAGGAGTCAATTTAAGGTAGGAAAGTCTTCGAATTTTCCTCACCTTACGCATTTCGTGGTTCTAATCGACCGCGGGATTTTGAGATTTTTCGGCTACTGGCGACTTCAGCATCCACAAATCAGCCAAATCACTCTTACCATCAAAACATAACACATCAATCAGCGTGGGCACCGATTTTCAGTGTCTACAGTATATATATATATACATATTTAAATAAATTTGTATTAGAGAAAAATGTAGGAGAGAAAAAGTTCTCCTTGTAAATTTTTTTCCTTCTTTTTATTTTTTTATTTTTAAAGTTACACGGGTGGGACAGCGAGTCGGGGTTGACCGAGTTTGGACCCAGTTGACCCTGACTCGCTGTCTACCCTCTTACAATCGGTGTATTATGTCTACGGTTATAGCTATGGTTGTGGCTACGGTTATAATCCGTAGCCAAAGGGAACCTAGCCTCTCACATATCAAAAAGCTGAAAAAGCAGGGGCATTTTCGACCTGAGAAATGGGGCCGTACAGCTGGGGCTTATTCTTGGGATTTCAAAATAAGTGGGCCTGGGCCATAAATGGGTCGTACAGTAGAAAATTTCCCCTTATTTTATTAAAAATTTTACAACTTTGTGACATTTTTGGGATAAAAATGCCCCTCCATTAAGCCTCATTTGATTTGCGTCTCTCTTTACTATGGTCAGATAGGGTCTTAGATTAGGGTGAAAATTGGTCCTCAAGTTTTCATGGGATGTCTCACACACACACACACACACACACACACATATATAGCCGAATGTTGGGTTGTGCACCAGTTCACACGGAACTCGTGTAGATATTTTTGAGAACTCATCATACGTGATTTAACTCCAAAATTTGAATGAGCAGCACCTCAGGAAACACTCCAGGCCCAATTTTTACTTTGATCCAAAACTTTGGTGGGCCATGAAAAATGAAACCAGTTTCCTCCTTTGATTTGCATTTCTCTTTGCTATGACCCACCAAAATTTTAAATCGGGGTGAAAAATTGTCCTTGGGGGTTTCATGGGATTCTACATTACATGGACCGTTTGGATTGGATGCCCATGCCACGTGTGCAAAGCTGCACGTGCGTAGGTGCACAAGTGAGCATGACTCTCCCTCTCTCTCTCTCTCTCTCTCTCTCTCTCTCTCTCTCTCTCTCTCTCTATATATATATATATATATATATATATATATATATATATATCACGTGGACTACTAAAATTTTCCTCTAGTCATCCAAACTATTGAAAAAGTCTTGTGGGCTTGGATGGTGGGAAAACGTTAATTTTAGTTAGAGAAAGATCCTTCGTGACCACGAAGAATTCTTTTGCAATTATTCAATTCACATTTTTTTTTTTTTTTTATAGGGAGTTCGACATATGGATTAGATGTGACTTATTGTTTGGCTCATGACCTAACTTCAAAAGATTAAGCAAATGGACGGCATGGATTGGACACATACCTCACAATAGGGCACACAATTGAACGATAAAAGGTGTATGGTAGGCCCCAAGAACAATGACTGGCCCCATAATACACCTTTTTAACTTTTGCGAGGAAAAACTAAATAATTCCACCTATGTTGATTATGTCATGTTTGCTTGCACCTAGCACATCAAATGATTGGCCTATCTTCTCCTTGTGAAAGAATTCTTACCTTCTTTGATCTTTTAGTTGTTATTTTATTTTATTTTACATACAACACTCTTATTTCATCCCGTATATCCCATTGATTTTTGTCGAGCATCAAGTAAGTTGATTCGTGGTGTATACTTCAGTAATTTCCTGCCTTGTAGTAAGAAGAACATTAGTAAAGTACAATATTGTACATACCATAAGCTGTGATTACATGCATATAAGGTAATAACATCATACCGAACTCACAAGATGTACAAGCCATTTTACTCAGCCTAACTGTGTCTCTGAACCCCCTGTGACTTGAAACTCATCCTGAGAAATTGTATTATACGGTGTTGGGCACTTCTAGAAAAAGAAATTTTAGTACATTATCTGTCTATGGAGTCAATCTTCTTTAGAAAGTTGTAGCTACTTTTCTTGTATAAAACTGAACATGTGCTGAATTTTGTATCTCACCACCTCTATGAGCCTAGTGACGAGGCATTCTCTTGTTTCTTTCAACAATGCATTAACGCTCTCGGCTATATCTATGATTACGATACTATACCTTTTGTCCAGAAGGAAGGAATATGCTCATCTATCGTTGCCTATTACAACAAACCATTCATGTGCAGGTGCTCCTCAAATTTAGCTTGCCTAAATTTCTTAACAATTGATCAATAATACTTCCCTAAAGTTCCATCATTGATTGCTACTATCATATTTGTGTAAAGATAGTACATGCATCAAATATGGATTATATCTCTCAAACTAATTTGTTTGTTCGTTTACAAACACCTCCATCATTATCCTCAAGTTTGTCTTCTTCAGCTTACGAAAATAGGTTGAGAGCTCGACATATGAGTTTTCATAAAATCCCATTATCTATTTTATTGCAATTTTTTTACTTGTTCAAGCTTTCTTATAACTGATATTAATACCATAATTTATAAATATTTCACGCACAATATCTCTTACTTTACATTTCAGGCTCGACTTCAGATGACTGCAACCATGCACACTGCTTATCTTATTGCTTGCTTAGTGATGAGCTCTCTCCTCAGAAGTTAATTGGCCATGAGTTATCCCCTCAAAAGACAAGTTGTACGTGTGTTCGAACCTGTATGTCTCTATTTTGAAAACCTCTTGATACATGACATTCCCATTATAATTTTAAAAATAACATTTGACTATGTATCTATACTTGTTTAAATACAAAACATTGTACTGAAAGTAGTTTTGTATCGCATACTTGCTCAGAATATTCTATAATTAGCTCTTGTTCTTATACATTTTATCGACAAATATTTCATTGGAGTCATCCATCATATATATGGATATCCTGAAAGATCTACATTAGCATATGTAGCATCATCCAAACTTATATATTAATCATCCGTCGGCAAGTTAGAAGATGGTGTGACCATGATATCCTATGAAGTATGTCTCGTTGAAAATATTGATGGGTCAATGATATTTGCACATTCTTGATTGCTCGGTGGATCATGTATTAATGGAAAGGATAATAGCGCAATGAAGTCTACCAATGGATAATGTCTCGGTGGAGATGTTGGGATCTTGTCTTATGTAATGGTATATGGCTAATCTTAGCCATCCAACAAGCAAAAAATTGAGATTTTGTCCCATGAGGTGGCATAGACAGATCCCAACCTGAGATCAGTATCCACTATTAACGCCTACTCATTTAACCTTACGAACACATATTTAGAATGGACTCAAGGAAATTTTGATAAACAGGCTCAATATCTCAATGCACAGTACTTAGAAGGACTATGCAGGTGGTAAGAGGATGTGCTCCTCTCCTGGACAATAGTTATAAACCTCACTTTCTCAATGAATAATGGTATAAAAACTTTTGAATTATGTTTGTTGAAATAGAAGAATGCCAAGACCTATTCATTATTTGTGATACTGGTTGGAGGGAGTGATTCACGACCATGTTAAGGGTAATCGACATTGCTTTCGATACAATATTCTTCTGGTATTGTCTTCTAATCTTATGAATCTTAGGTACGAGCTTTTGTTATGTAATTGTGTTGCTTATAAGGACACATTTTGGATCCCGCCCCTCATATAAGAATATCTCATTTTCAAATACCCACTTCCCATTATAAAAGCATATGATAATTCAAAGAGACATGATGTGCAAATATAGACACACTTGCACTGTAAGACCCGTATCCTAGACCATACCGTTCCGTTGGCTTACGCGATCCTTCCGGTCGAATTCCGGCAATCCTTGACCTGTATTCAACGTTTACGCTCGAACCAAAGCCGAGTCCCGTATATCAGATACGACTCGACCCGGAACCTATACCTTAGCGACCGCGCCGTCGCCGCGGTTCTAACGCCGCGACTCGCGCACTGACCCGATACCCAAGGAAGAAGATGTAGGCCCATGTTCAATTCAAAGAAAACACCGCACGTTACAAAATACGAGGGAATCTCTACGAGATGTCTCATCGATCAAGTACACATCACACATCAAGTCAAGTACAACTAACCCATGCCATGCCCATACCTCTCTCTTACACAAGCAACCCAAAGTCAACTCTTTCTCACCCTTTCTCTTACACTCCCATACCATGTCAAGTACACTTCACATCCATCACCCATCCCTTTAACCCATCATCTCACTCATTCTCTCTCATTTCCCAAGTAACCAAAAAAATTTTTTCACATGTCCAAGCTCCTTCTCCCAAATCCCAAGTGTGGCCCACCTTCTCATCTTCCATCTACACCTCTCATCTCTCATCCACACCATCAAAGGTCCATCATTCACCGTCCAAAGTGAAGGCAAGGAGCTAAGGAGGCAAGGGGAGCAAGAAGGAAGCCAAGAGGTGGGTGATCATCCTTCATTTTAATTTTTAAGGGTCCATTTGTTGTGGGACCCACTTAATGTATGTGTTGTATCAATGGAGGGCCCATAGTGGCGGGGTCCCTCCTCTTTACCACCGTCTCTCTTTCTTGTTCTCTCTCTCTCTCTTTCTCTCTCCTTATCCTCCCTCTAAAATGAAGTGGGCCCCACCAATTCATGATAAATCTACCCCATCCATCAAATGGTGTGGCCCATCACATTTTAGGTAAAATTATATTTATTATATATATATATATATATATATATATATATATATATATATACATGTACATGCATGGTGGGCCACGATCATGTGGGACCCACCTTAGTGAACGTGGACCACGAGCATGTGGGACCCACCATGATATAGTGTTTATCCAGGTCGTCCAACGTCCAGGGACGCTGGACGAGCGTGGTGCACATGGAGTGTGTGTACTGACATGGAGGTGTACTAACAAGCTAACAAAAAAAAAGAGAAAGAAAGGAAAAGAAAGAAATGGTGGGTCACTGATGTAGGCCCCACCTTGATGTATGTGCTTGATCCAAGCCGTCCATCCTCTTTCTCAGATTATTTTAGGCGTTGAGCCAAAAGATGAAGCTGATCTGATCAACAAGCGGGCCATACCATAGTAAATAGTGGTATTACCATTAAAATCCACATAAATTCTTCCATTGGTCAAAAATATATCATATATTGGTCTTGATTGGCTTGTTTGGAGCCGTAGAAGCCAATGAACGGGACAGATTCCTTTGATGTGGGTCCCACCTGAGAAAAACCCCAAAATCTCTATTTCCTTTATATAAAAAAAAAGAAGAAGCAGCGATTGCTGCTGTGCTGAGGACGCCAGCGTCCAACGCTAGGGCGGGCGTGGGCAGACGGGTTGGCTAGGGCTCACAGCCCCAGCTGTGGACCCCACGTGATGTGTTTTCAAAATCCATGCCGTTCATTAAGTCGCCCCTTAGGGCAGTGGGCCCCCTGCCAAGTATCAGTCATATATGGATCTCAGGTGGGCCATACCATCTAAAATCATGTGAAGACATGCCTAAGACATACAAAAGCACTTGGTGGGGTCTACCTGAAATTTGGACGTGACTGAAACTTGGTCTGAACCCTCAGTCAGGTGGGACACACATAATGAGTGGGTTAGATTGGAGAACCACCTTGTGGTGGGCCCCCGACCGCAGCCTCATGAACAGTTTGGATGGCAATAAACATCACAGTGGCCCATGGTCCATGTGACCCGTGAACAGTTTGGATGGCAATAAACATCACAGTGGCCCATGGTCCACGTGACCCGTGAACAGTTTGAATGGAAAATATACATCACCGTGCCCCCCTGGCCCACGTGACCTTATGAACAGATTGAGTGGCAAATGAACATCACGGTGGGCCCTGACCCACGTGATCATATGAGGAGATTGGATGTCAAAATAAGTATTTCAGTGGGCCCATGGTCCACTTGACCTTATGAATAGGTTGGATGGAAAATAAATATTATGATGGGGCCCCATGGTCATGTAACCTTATCAACAGGTTGTATGGAAACTAAACATTTTTGGTGGGCCCCTATTTATGTGATCTTTTCAACAGATTGAGTGGGAAAATAAGCATTATGATGGGCCTCACATGAGGCTCACTTTGATAAATATGGGCCTATGTATTGAAGCCCATCTTGATGTATTTTTAGGCCCATGATTGAGGCCCACTTGGATGCATATGGGCCCATGTATTTAGGCCCATCTTGGCATCTATATAGGCCCAATGTTGGGGCTCACTTTGGTATATATATAAGGCCTATGTGATAGACCCATTTGATACACATAAAGTTTATGTGATTAGGTTCATTTTAATGCATTCTAAGGCCCATGGGTGATGGCCCATTGTAAAGGACCTAAGGCCTATTGGTGAGGCTCATTGAGTTGATCCATTTGATGAATGTAAGGCCCATATGATACGGCCCAATTGATGTACTTAAGGCCCAATTGGGTGCAACTAGGTCCATTGCAATGCGTGATCCCTCCATGGCATATAATGATATTTATAGCAAGTAATGCCTTGGGAACAATGATGGTTAGATGCCCACATTATAAGGATGACGTCGGTTAAATGTCCGCATTGTCACCCTCCCTAAGGCCTACTACTTGTAGTAAGTAGGTTGTCTCGGCCCATCTCAGTTATACGCAGATCCCATCTCTATATACATGTTTAGTATATATTCATGATTCATTATCATACGCATCATATGTATGACTGATATGAGAAGTGACTGATCATAGCATATGCCTTCGGGCGAACTGTTTATGGACTCCCTGATAGGCGGAGTTGCCCTACATGAGTGCATGGTACACGTAGGACTGTTGCAAGACTGGTAGTGTGACTCATGCACATGTATTTGTATGATTATGATTATTGTATGCCCTAGCGACATTAGGGCCATAGCCTCCACAGATGCATCGTGGGTGGTTGGATTGGATACCGAAAATGTTTGGTTCTAGCATACGGGCGCCATAGATGTCCCTGGGTGAAAATTCCTAAACCCGATGGTACCAGAGGATGACTCCAATGTCGAGACCGATTGGATACACGAGTGCGCGATGGCCGTATACCAGTAGGCCACGTCTCCCACTGTGTCTTGGTCGGTTGGAAAGGGGTGTGACCTTACCCGCCTGAGTGAGGGGGTAACTTCTAGGTTGAGTTTGAACAGCTTGAGGAATCGGTCCATTATCGACGAGCCGGACCCGATATTGGCAGGCAGATAGTGAGGTCTCTTCTGCTCTCCCAGTTATGCATTCGAATAGGGACGACAAGCTGGTGTAGGGTGTACTAGACCCTGGTGATTATCCAAACTGAGAACCGTATTGACTTGATGCTCTAGTAAGGAGCTGCATTAATGTGGATGAGGATTGATATGCTTGACTTGCATTCTACATCGCATGGCCTGGATGTGGCCGATCACATTCACATCTTGCACCGCATAGCCTTAGTACGGCTGATTGTATTCGTGTATTCATCAGTATGATTCCGCATTACTCTGACCTTGCATTCTGAGCACGCTTATATTGCGCACATACTTACACCACCCTCTAAGCTTGCTATAAGCTTATGCACGATTGATGCGTGCAGGTGACATCAAGACGCAGCCTTAGTCTCACCGTCGTTGGAGCGTGCAGCCGAGCTTTTGGAGTTTTCGTATTTGTATTATCTTGTATTTCCCTTCAGATGCATTGTACTCAAAAGTTTTTAATCATAGTAAATTTTATGGTGGTGTTTTTGTGGTTATTGTCCATGGGTTATGCTTATGTTATGCTCATTACAAATCAAATGGATATTAGAAATCCTCCTTGTAGCATCCCAGGATCGGAACCTGGTATATGGGTGCTGGGAGCCGAGAATGGGGTACTACGGAGGCTGTCGGCGCCGTATTCGGCGATCAGAAATTTTTTGAGCCCGATTTTTGAGTTTGGGGTGTGACAGAAGTTGGTATCAGAGCATAACTTGGGAATAACCGAGGACAACATCACATGTTTACTATGAGTTTAGGGCGGTCAGGTTCCGAGCGTGCAACCTTCCGATTTAGTTCCCCAACATGCGATTCTTAAGGTTGATTGTCGTTATTGTTCTTTCCTATAAGATATGCCGCCCAGGAGAGCGACCCAAGCGCACCCCGATCCACCACCAGAGGCTCCAGCTCTACCACCCGCGCCTCCCGTTCCACTGCCAGAGATCCATGCTCCCTTGCTTGAGGATGACATTCCTCCACCTTAGGCAGATGCGGAGCCGATTGTACCTGTGAGTGCCTCTCAGTTACAGTAGATGTTACAGGCTGTGACAGCCGCACTCCAGGGACAGGGTAGGCACCTAGTTGTTTCTCCAGCTCAGGAAGAGTAGGAGCGCGCAAGTGCCCTTCTTCGTGAGTTCAGATGGCTTGATCCCCTGCATTTCCAGGGCGAGCCAGATCCGACTACAGCAGAGAGATGGCGCTCCGATGTGGAGAAGATTTTCGATACCATGTCATGTACGACCGAGGAGCGAGTCCGGTTAGCAGTATTTCTCTTCCAGGGTGAGGCCGAGCATTGGTGGACTTCCGTTACCCGTGTTGCAGGGCCCAATTTCGTCTGGACATGGGATGATTTTATAGACCGATTCGAGGAGCAGTACTTCCCCGACCATATCCGTCGTTAGAGTGCATTAGAGTTCGAGACTCTGGTGCAGGGAGACATGACCGTGGCACAGTACACGGCCCGTTTTGTGGCACTATCGAGGTTTGCGCCATATATGGTTGACGATGAGGGGTGGAAGGCCCGCCGTTTCAAGAACGGCTTACGTTACGACCTTTGAGGTCGTGTCATTGGGCATGAGCTTTCGACTTTCCAGGTAGTGGTGCGGAGAGCTCAGATTTATGAGACTAAGTGGGCCGGAGCGCAGGCCGACAGAGATCAGAGGAGGGGTCAGAAGAGGTAGGCCCCCTCCAGTAGCTCACAACAGCATCGACGACCACAGAGATTCAGGAGCCACCCATCCGCCAGAGCATCAGTAGCACCGTCAGCACCCCCAGCGGCACCACCTTAGAGACAGCTTTCTGACACCTGTTATGGATGCAATGGGATAGGGCACCGTAGGTGGGAGTGTCCTTGACCTTGGCAGCAGCAGCCGAGAGCACCACAGCAGACTCCACAGTAACTGAGAGCACCACAATAGCCTACATAGCAGCAGCGACAGTAGATCTCACCACTGAGGCCCCCTCAGCAGCAGCATCAACATCAGCACCATCCTCCGAGGCCACAGCAGCAGAGATAGCAGTTTCGAGCGCCTCAGCGACATCAGCAGCACCAGGGACCTCTGAGGGGACAGGCACCTCCCCAGCCAGCTCAGGCTATATTTTATACGGTTCAGCAGGATCCACAGACCTCTGGAGGAGTCGTAGAGGGTATGCTTCCAGTCTCTTCATGCATCGCACATGTACTGTTTGATTCCGGTGCTTCGCACTCATTCATGTCTGAGAATTTCTGCCGATCGACTGGATTACCGACAGAATCTGCTAGTGAGGGATTGATCATATTGACGCCCTTGGGGAAGACCACAGTATTGGGCCGTTTCTGTTCGTCTTGCCCTGTTCTGGTCGGTGACATCTTTTTTCCTGCCGACTTGTACGTGTTGTCGATGTCAGACTTCGATGTTATTTTGGGCATAGATTGGCTTGTCGAGTACTACGCTATCTTGGATTTCTCCGCGAGGACAGTCACATTCTGCATACCAGTCTTGCCGCAGTTTCAGTTTGTCGCCGAGCCCAGAGGAGAGTCATTATCATGCTTGATGTCCTGCGCCATTGAAGAGCCTATCGTCCCTTGTATTGATCAGTTTCTGGTTGTCTATGACTTCCCAAACGTGTTCTAGGAGATTTCAAGATTACCGCCTAGCCGTCATAAAGAGTTCCAGATATACCTTGTGCCCGGTACCGTGCCTATCTCGAAGGCCCCTTACCGTATGGCACCGATGGAATTGCATGAGCTACAGTGACAGTTGGACGAGTTGCGTGAGTTGGGATTCATTCGTCAGAGCAGTTCACCTTGGGGAGCACCGATACTCTTCGTCTGGAAGAAGGATGGATCGTTGAGGCTCTACGTAGACTACCGCGAGCTCAACCGGGTCACGATTAAGAATAAGTACCCGCTCCCGAGGATAGATGATTTGTTTGACCAGCTGTACGGTGCACAGTTCTTTTCAAAGATTGACCTACGTTCTGATTATCATCAGATTCGAGTCCGAGAGGAGGACATCCCAAAGATGACTTTTAGGACGCGTTATGGTCATTTTGAGTTTCAGGTCATGTCCTTCGGACTGACCAATGCACCCGCGGTCTTCATGCAGTTGATGAATGAGGTCTTTCGTCCATATCTCGATCAGTCTATTGTGGTCTTCATCAACGACATTCTGATCTATTCGAGGACCCGTGAGGACCATATGCAACATCTGGAGATTACTTTGCTGACCCTCCATGCCCACCAGCTGTATGCGAAGCTGGAGAAGTGCGAGTTCTGGTAGGAGGAGGTGAGGTTCCTCGGTCACGTGGTGACGAGGGAGGGTGTCGTAGTGGACCCCTCGAATGTTGATGCAGTGTGTCAGTGGAGCCAACCCACTACTACATCCGAGATCAGTAGCTTCCTTGGCTTGGCGGGCTATTATCGGCGTTTCATTGAGGGCTTCTCCTGTATTGCTGCCCCGATGACCAGGTTTACTCGGAAGGGCGCAGACTTTGTTTGGACTGATGCATGTGAGCGGGCATTCGTGGAGCTGAAGGACCGTCTGACATCCGCTCCTGTCCTTACTCTTCCCTCTGGGAGTGATGGATTTGTTGTATTACTGATGCATCACGTATTGGATTAGGTGTTATCCTGATGCAGCACGGCAGACCGGTAGCCTTCACTTCTCGTCAGCTTAAGGTACATGAGTTGAACTACCCCACGCATGATTTGGAGCTGACAACAGTCGTCTTCGCACTGAAGGTGTGGAGGCACTATCTTTATGGGGTCAGGTTCGAGCTCTTCTCTGACCACAAGAGCTTGAAGTATTTATTCTCTCAGTCTGAGCTGAACATGAGACAGAGGCGTTGGATGGAGCTTCTGAAAGACTATGATTTTGACCTCCAGTACCACACAGGTAAGGCAAATGTGGTGGCAGATGCCCTCAGCTGTCAGCCACGAGGCCCAGTGGCACATATGATGATTCAGGAGTGGAGGATGCTTGAGAATATAGCAGAGTACGACTTTGATTTTGGTCTGCAGTCTTCTATCGTTCAGCTATCGATCCTGTCGATTCAACCCTCTCTTGTTGCAAGGGTGATCGAGGCTCAGCAGACAGATGAGTCGTTACAGGATTACCGAGCAGAGGCAGCATCTGAGAGCCAGACAGATTGGCAGATTGGTTCTGATGGTGGACTTCGCTTCAGAGGCCGATTATGTGTCCCGGATATTTTGGAGCTGCGTAAAGATCTTTTGACTGAGGCACATCGATCGCGGTTTTCTATCCACCCTGGTTCTACGAAAATGTATCAGGATATGAGGAGGCAGTATTTTTGGACAGGGATGAAGCGCCAGATCGCCAGTTTTGTGGCCGATTGTGACACATGCCAGCGTGTCAAGGCCGATCATCAGAGACTACCTGGTTTGTTGCAGCCGTTGAGTGTCCCGATGTGGAAGTGGGAGCACGTATCTACCGATTTTGTTATGGATCTGTCGAGGACACAGCGCGGTCATGATGCTATCTGGGTTGTCGTGGACCGTCTGACGAAGTCGGCACATTTTATTGCGATCCGTGAGACTTGGCATATGGACCGGCTCGCCAGGCTATTTGTTGAGGAGATAGTGAGACTGCACGGCATTCCAGTGTCGATCGTTTCTGACCGAGACCCGAGGTTCACGTCTCAGTTTTGGAGGAGCTTTCAAAAAGCTATGGGTACTGATTTGCAGCTCAGTACCGCGTATCATCCGCAGACCGATGGCCAGACAGAGAGGGTCAATCAGATACTTGAGGATATGCTTCGGGCCTGCGCGATTGACTTCGGGAGTAGCTGGGATGAGCATCTACGATTGGCTGAGTTCGCATACAACAACAGCTACTAGGCGACCATTGGCATGACTCCTTTTGAGGCATTGTATGACAGACCGTGTAGATCTCCGAGTTGTTGGACCGAGGTAGGGGAGCGGTGTCCCATAGGTCCCGAGCTTGTGCAGCAGACATCCAAGGCTATCGATATCATCAGGCAAAGGATGCGCACAACTCAGAGTCGGCAGAAGAGTTTTGCTGATCGCCAGCGTCGACCTTTGGAGTTTTCTGTAGGAGACCATGTGTATCTCAAGGTCTCGCCCATGAAGGGCGTGGTTCGATTTGGAGTTAAGGGCAAGCTTGCCCCGAGATTTATAAGACCTTTTGAGATCACTGGACGTATTGGCGCCGTGGCCTACCGGCTTGCCTTACCATCTGAGTTGTCTGGCGTCCACAACGTTTTTCACGTCTCTATGTTGAGGAAGTGTGGGTCAGACTAGTTCCTGTTATTGATTGGCAGCCACTAGAGGTTCGTGAGGATGCTTCTTACATTGAGCAGCCAGTTCGTATCCTTGATCGCAAGGAGCAGGTCCTCTAGACTAAGGTCATCCCCTTGGTGAAGGTTCAGTGGGGTCATCATTCTGTTGATGAGGCATCTTGAGAACGTGAGGCTGAGATTCGAGAGCTCTATCCCCATCTCTTTGATGATTGATCATATGTTGTATCTCGTATATTGTCCTCGATTTTATATAACGATGCCTTATTTTTTCCTTCTATTATGAGTTATGTTTTCTTGCAATAATTGTGCAAATTTAGAGGATGAAATTTTTATTTGGAGGGGAGAGTTGTAAGATCCGTATTCTAGACCGTACCGTTCCGTTGGCTTCCCCAATCCTTCCAGTCGAATTTCGACAATCCTCGACCTGTATTCAACGTTTACGCTCGAACCAAATTCGAGTCCCGCATATTAGAGACGACTCGCCAGAACCTATACTTTAGCGACCGCGCCGTCGCCGCGGTTCTAACGCCACGACTCGCGCACTGACCCAATACCCAGGGAAGAAGATGTAGGCCCATAATTTACAACGCGCGGAGTTGCCCTACATGAGTGCATGATACACGTAGGACTGTTGCATGACTGGTAGTGTGACTCATGCACTTACATTTGCATGATGTGATTATTGTATGCCCTAGCGACATTAGGGCCATAGCCTCCACATATGCATCATGGGTGGCTGAATTGGATACCGAAAATGTTTAGTTCTAGCATACGGGCATCATAGATGTCCCTAGGTGAAAATTTCTAAACCCGATGATACCAGAGGATGACTCCAATGTCGAGACCGAGTGGATACACGAGTGCGCGATGGCCGTATACCAGTAGGCCGCGTCTCCCACTGTGTCGTGGTCGGTTGAAAAGGGGTGTGACCTTACCCGCCTGAGTGAGGGGGCAACTTCTAGGTTGAGTTTGACCAGCTTGAGGAATCGGTCCATTATCGACGAGCCGGACCCGATATTGGCAGGCAGATAGTGACGTCTCTTCTGCTCTCCCAGTTGTGCATTCGGATAGGGACGATAAGCTGGTGTAGAGTGTACTAGACCCCGTTGATTATCCAAACTGAAAACCGTATTGACTTGATGCTCTAGTAAGGAGCTGCATTGATGTGGATGAGGATTGATATGCTTGACTTGCATTCTACATCGCATGGCCTGGATGTGGCCGATCACATTCACATCTTGCACCGCATAGCCTTGGTACGGCTGATTGTATTCGTGTATTCATCAGTATGATTCCGCATTACTCTGACCTTGCATTCTGAGCACGCTTATATTGCGCACATACTTACACCACCCTCTAAGCTTGCTATAAGCTTATGCACGATTGATGCGTGCAGGTGACGTCAGGACGCAGCCTTTGTCTCGCCGTCGTTGGAGGGGTAGCCGAGCTTTTGAAATTTTCGTATTTGTATTATCTTGTATTTTCCTTCAGACGCATTGTACTCAAAAGTTTTTTATCATAGTAAATTTTGTGGTGGTGTTCTTGTGGTTATTGTCCGTGGGTTATACTTATGTTATGCTCATTACAAATTAAATGGATATTAGAAATCCTCCTTGTAGCATCCCAGGATCGGAACCTGGTATATGAGTTCCGGGAGCCGAGAATAGGGTACTACGGAGGCTGTCGGCGCCGGATTCGGCGATCGAGAATTTTGTGAAACCAGTTTCTGAGTTTGAAGCGTGACATGCACAATAAATGAATTTATTATTCATTAAAAGATATAAAAAAATAAAAGAGCATATAAAATAAGAACGATAATCGTGGTTTGAACTAATGAATGATCGTGGTTCTCATGAGAGAGTGATCATAGTTTTGATGAGTGAATAATTGTTGTTAGTGCATTTAAGCTATCACTCTTAGTACAGTAATTGATTGCTCTTGGTGTAAATAGTCAATCATTTTTGGTATATTGAAGTGACCATTGTTTGGACAAGACAACTATTACAGTTTTAATGACTTATAAATTATTATATTCAACGACTAAGTGATTGGTGTTTGAGTGAGTGAGCAATCTTTATTTGTATGAGTAAGTAATCATTGTTGGACATAGGTGTCACAATGTTTTGATTTTTTTTATTGTTTTCAATAGCCTCCACTAAAATAAATTTACAACTATCAATGTTCTTACTTATTATGTCAATAAAGTATGTGTTTGTTGGTGAGTAGTCGAACCGAGTATAGAAAAATTTAACTGTTATTTTTTCAAACAATATAATGTCAAAGAAGAGAATGTTTGGGTGTGAGTGCACCAGAGAATAGTGGTCAGAGTTTGTATACTAAAGAAAGTTGTTAAAACTGTCATCAAGGCCCATCGAGAGAACTTTGATGAAGATCTCACATTTTCCCTCCCAAAAGTAAAAAATGGCACGTTAGGGTTGATCGTTTTCCATAGGGTCTACTGTACATCTTTTGTCAAACAACTATAAGAGCGCACCACAAGGTATGTATCTGATCTATATCATCCATCAATTTTGACTTTTAAAGTTAGAACATGAGCAAAAAAAAGGATCATATCCAATTCAAAAGTGGACTACATCACATGAAACAGTATGGATTGAATGATTGTCGTTGAGGGCTTCTTCGATGCCACAAAGGGTTTGGATTAGGTTAAAATTTGTGTTTTCCCACCTTTCAAGTCTGTGGGGCCTTTTGAATGGTTTGGATGGCTCCAAACGTGGGCCAAAGAAAGGTTTTAACAGTTCACATATTATTTCATGTGTGTCCCACTAATCATCTCTGCACACAATGGACATTAAAGCCATGAGACTCAATGGTAGGGGCATTTTCATCCCAAAAAGTGCCAAAAAGTTCTTAGAGGGGTTTAATAAAATAAACTTTTAAAAAGATGTGCTATTTTAAGGCTCCTAGTAAACCTCATCTCTACTTAGGGCCTGTTTGATTTTCCAAATGCAAGATAAATACCCCATTATTACAATTTCACCTGTTTGAAAATGCTAGGGAATTCCTGCTTTGAAAAATGATCTAAATTGACTGCATAAATTTATGGGCCCCACCGTCATGTATATGACATATCTGCATCGCCCATCCATTTTACCTTAACATTTTGAGGCATGAGTTGAAAAATCAGAAAAATCCAACATTCAAGTGTCCCACACCAAAGTAAACAATGGCCCTAAGAAGTTTTTAACGGTAAGTGTTCGATTATCTTTTTACTGTAGTATGGTGCACTTGAACTTTGAATCAGCCTCATTTTTTACCTTATATCGTAAATTCAGTTGGCATGATGGATGGATGGTGTGGATAATTCACATACATCATGGTGGCCCCCCCAAATACTTGGCAGCCTCCTTAATTTTTGCGTTGAAAAAAGTAAGAGTCAAATCAACATAGGTAACGATGAAGGTAATTACCAAGGAAATAATTATTGCCATTTCCAACTGCATTTACATTTACCTGAGAAAATCAAACATGCTCTTAAGTTAAAAACCACTAGGTAAATGTTTAAGCAAAAATGTATAAAGCTTGGCATGTAATAACACCTACCAAAAGCCATTTAGTTATTATTATTAGTGCACTTATTTTTGTATCTTGTTTGTCAATCATGTGAGTCCATGTGTCAGAGACTCGGTTAAGCCCTTGGAGGTGGAAGACTGAAGACACAAGATGATATGAAGCATCAAGCAAGTGGAGAACAAGTATATAAGGTGCCTTGGTGACCCTACCTTTGACCCAAAACAACATTAACCATTAGATGATCTTAACCCTGATAGGAAAACTTTGTTTGATCATCGCATAACCATAGGTGTCCTTATTGAACATGTTTAAATAAGCATTATGTCACACCCCAAACTCAGAAATCCGTCTCACAAAATTTCTGATTGTTGAATCTGACGCCGACAGCCTCCACAGTACCCCATTCTCGGCTCCCGGCACCCATACACCAGGTTCCAATCCTGGGATCCTACAAGGAGGATTTTTGATTGCCGAATTCGACGCCGAAAGCCTCCACAGTACCCCATTCTCGGTTCCTGAAACCCATACACCAGGTTTCAATCCTGGGATCCTACAAGGAGGATTTTTAATATCAATCTAATTCGTAATAAGCATAACCATAAGCATAACTCATGAAAAATAACCACAAGAACACCATCACAAAATCCACTATGATAAAAAACTTTGCGTATAAGGCGTATGAAGGGGAAATATAAGATAATGAAAATAACAAAAACTCGAGAAGCTCGACTGTACACTCCAACTGCGGTGAGATTATGGCTGCGTCCTGGCGTTACCTACACGCATCGTCGTGCATAAACTTATAAAAAGCTTAGAGGGTGGTGTAAGTGTGTGCGTAGTATGAACATGCTCAGAATGCAATGCCGAATCATGCAGAATCATGCTGATGAGTACATGAATACAATAAGCCATACTAAGGCTATGAAGTGCAAGATATGAATGCTATCGGCCATATCAAGACCGTGCGATGTGAGATGTAGCTCAAGAATATCAATCCTCATCCAAATCCTCATACAGCTCAGTAAATATTTGTATAGTTCTCATTTTAGATAGGGTTTAGTACACTCCAAATGACACTGCCCCTTTTCCAAGCACGCAATCCAAGTGAGCATAAGAAACCTCACTATCCACCTAACCAATAGTCTGCCAATATCTATCCGGCACGTCAATAGCGGACCCATTCACGAGCTGGTCAAACTCAGCCTAGTAATGCCCCCTACCTTTGGCTGAGTAAGGCCATACTCCTTTCTAACCGACCACGACATAGTGGGAGATGCGGTCTCCTGGTATTCAGCCTTCGTGCACTCATATATTCACTTGGTCTTGACTTTAGAGTCATCCTTTGGTACCATCGGGTTAAGGAATTTTCACCCAGGAACATCTATGGTGCCCTGATGCTTAGTAATAATATTTTCGGTGTCCAATCCTACCATCCACGATGTGCCTGTGGAGGTCATAGCCCTGATGACGTTAGGGCGTATAAGAATCATGTCATACAAATGCGAAGTGCATGAATCATACTATCAGTCATGCAGCAATCCTAGGATAAATCTGCCTATCAGGGAGCATATAAACAATCTGCCCGAAGGCATATGATATGATCAGTCACTCCTCATATCAAGCATACATATGATGCGTATGAGTATGAATCATGGAACCATACTAAACATGTCATATGGTAATGGACTCTGTTCATAACGAAGGTGGGACTAGACGGTCTACACAAATACAAATATGGGCCTATCAATGGGCCCTAGGGAGAGTTACAATGCAGACATTTAACCATCATTGCTCTTACAATGTGGACGTCAAACCATCATTGCTCCCAAGGCACGACCTGTCATGAACCTCATTACATAAACCATGGTGGAATCATATATTGCAATGGGTCTTATATATATCTTGTTGGGCATCGACCCAAGGGCTCCAAATACATAAAATGGGCCGCATCACATGGGTCTCATATATATTAAAGTGGGCCTCAACAACGGGCCACAAATACATCAAGATGGGCCTAATCACATGGGCCTTATATATATATATATATATATATATATATATATATATATATATATATGAATCATATCAAAAGATCAATTGGACCACACTCCAAATAACAGTGGCGACAATGATTCCACCATAAAAAAAATCCTACAGGGCCCACCGTTATGTATTGTTTTGCGATCCGACCTATTCATAAATTTATATGGAGATAAATGAAGTGAAAACAATATTAGCTTGCCCTTAAAAAGTTTTGAATGGTGAATGTCATTGTCCCCACTTTTTAAACGGTTGGGTCTACTTGAATTATAGATCTATCTCATTTTTAGTCTCAAGCCTTAAGACGAGCTTTCAAAATGGTTGGATGGCTTGGATGCAACACATGCATCCTGATGGGTCCCACAGGGATGGACGACATTGATAAAGCATGTACCTCATGGTGGGGTCCCCTGTCGTCCAGCAGCCCAGCCAAAATGGTCGGACGACATAGATAAAACACACGTCATAGTGGGTCCCTCATCCAATGGTGTGGATGGTGTGGGCAAAACACATACACCACAGTGGGTCCCACGTGGGGCCCACCATAACATTTATTTGTTATCCACTGTTAATAAGGTCACACAGACCCAGATGAAGAGGAAAAACAAATTTCAGAATGATCCAAAACTTCTGTGACAACTTACAACCCAACCCAAAAAGGGTTTCAATGGCAGATGCTCAATCCCTCTGTTTCTTGCGACGTGGGCCACTTGAATGTTGTATATGGCTGATTTTTGGAGGGGGGCCCACTGCCCTAAAGGGGCCACCAATGCACCATATTGATTCCAAACACATCATGGTGGGGCCCACGGCTGGGACCCCTGTTCCCTGCCTCATTCACGTCCACCGCAGCAGTGTCCTGCGCTGCTGATGTTGCAGTAGCAGGCGCTGCTTCATGCTTTATATTTTTTTTTATGAAATGTGATTTTTGGTAGATTTTCCTAGGTGGGGCATGCGTCAGTAGAATCCGACCCAACCATTGGTCTCTATGGCTCAAGACAAGCCAAACAAGCCCAATATTTGACATGTTTCGGTGTATAAAAAGATCAAAGTAAATTTTAACGGTGAAAACCACTGTTTTCTATGCTATGGCCCGCCAGAAAGTCAGATTCGCTTCATTTTGGGCTCAACGCCTAAAATGAGTTGGGAGATGAGATGGACGGCGTGGATTAAATCCATACATGAAGGTGGGGCCTACATGAGTGGCCCACCTCAAAAGTTCAAATATATATTACATTTTTTTTATTAGCTTGTTAGTACACACCCATGTCAGTACATGCACTCCATGTTAGCCACACCCTGCTACCTTCATGTCCAGCATCCACGGATGCTGGACGACATGGATAAACACAAGCATCATAGTGGGTCCCACATGGACGTGGCCCACCTTTTTGGATCAACATGATATTTGTGTTTTTCCTTCCATCCAGGCCCGCTAACAGGCTGGACGGTGTAAATCCAACACATTCGTCAGGTGGGTCCCATGAAGGTGAATGGCATGGATAAAATCTACACTTCATGGTGGGCCACACACAACCACACTATCATCCATACATGAGGGATAGAGAGAAAGAAAGAGAGAGAGAGAGAGAGAGAAGAGAGAGAGAGAGAGAGAGAGAGAGAGAGAGAGAGAGAGAGAGAGAGAGAGAGAGAGAGATCAGTGAGAAGGGGAGGGACCCCGCCACTATGAGCCCTCCCTAAATACAAAGCATACATCAAGATGGGTCCTACCATAAGTGGGCCCTTAAGGAATAAAATTGATGGTTAGATCACCTACCTATTGCACTCCTCCTTGATCCCTTGGACATCTATGCTCCTTGCCTTCACTTTTGATGGTGGATGATGGAGTTTTGATGGTGGGGATGAGAGATGAGAGGGTGAGCCACACTTATTATTTTTGGTAGAGATTGGGGGGACTTAGACGTGGGATTTACTTATGGGGTTGGAGAGTAGAGATAAAAATGAGAGAAAGAGAAAATTAATGGATGAAAGGGATGGGTGGAGTGGTGGTTATAAGGAAAGGAGATAGATATGTAAGGTTTGGTTTGAAATTTTGTAAAAGAGGGATGAGTAGGGGAGAAAGAGAGTTGACTTGTGGAAAAAGGAGGAATGGATGTTGTACTTGGGGTATGGATTGTACTTGACATTGATTGATGAGACATGTTGTAGTGATTCCCTCGAAATTCGTAATAAGGCTCACATCTCCTGGCCCGGGTATCGGTTCGGTGCGTGAGTCATGGCGTTGGAACCGTGGCGACGGCATGGTCGCTAGGGTACAAGTTTCGAATCTAGCCGAGTTTGGTATGCAGGACTCAGCTGAGGATTGCACGCAAATATCGGATACAGGTCGAGGGTTGTCGAAATTCAACTGGGAGGACCGCAGGAGCATACGGAACGGTATGGTCTAGGATACAGGTCTTGCAACTCTCTCGCCTAAATAAAAATTTCATCCTCGAAATTTACACAATCATTGCAAGTAAACATAAATAATAATAGAAGAGAAAACAAGACATCGTTATATAAAATTGAAGATAATATACATAATACATCATACAATCAATCATCAAACAGATGGGGATAATGCTCTCAAATCTCTCCCTTGCGCTCCCAAGACGCCTTATCAACAGAATGGTGCCCTCACTGAACCTTCACCAAGGGAATGACCTTGGTTTGGAGGACTTGCTCCTTCTGATCAAGGATATGTACTGGTTGCTCAATATAAGAAGCGTCCTTAGGAACCTCCAATGGCTGTCAATCGATAACAGGAGCTACGTTTGACCCACACTTCCTCAACATAGAGATTTGAAAAATGTTGTGGATGCCACACAACTGAGATGGTAAGGTAAGACGATAGGCCATAACACCAATATGCTCAATGATATCAAAAGGTCTTAAGAATCTCAGGGCAAGCTTACCCTTCGCTCCAAATCGAATTACGCCCTTCATGAGTGAGAACTTGAGATACACATGGTCCCTTACATCAAAATCCAAGGGATGACGCCTGTGATCAGCAAAACTCTGAACTGTGCACATCCTTTGCCCGATGATATCGAAGCCTCTGACGTCTGCTGCACAAGCTTGGGACCTAGGAGATGCCGCTTTCCGACCTCAGTCTAACAACTCGGAGATCTACACGGTCTGCCATATAATGCTTCAAAAGGAGCCATGCCAATGGTCGCCTGATAGCTGTTGTTGTATGCGAACTCAACCAATCGTAGATTCTCATCCCAGCTATCCCTAAAATCAATCATGCAGGCTCGAAGCATGTCCTCAAGCATTTGATTGACCCTTTCAGTCTGGCCATCGGTCTGTGAATGATACATAGTGCTAAGCTGCAAATCAGTGCCCATCTCTCTCTGAAAGCTCGTCCAAAACTGAGACATGAACCTCAGGTCTCGGTCAGAAATGATCGAGACTGAAATGCCGTGTAGTCTCACAATCTCCTTGATGAATAACCTCGAAAGCCGGTCTAAAGGCCAAGTAGCACGAATCGTAAGAAAATGTGCAAACTTCGTCAGACGATCAATGACGACCCAGATGGCGTCGTGACCGCGCTGAGTCCTTGGTAAGATCATGATAAAATCTGTTGACACATGCTCCCACTTCCATGTCGGGATGCTCAACGGCTGCAAAAGACCGGGGGGTCTCTGATGATCGGCCTTGACACACTGACATGTGTCATACTAGGCCACAAAACTGGCGATATGGCGCTTCATCCTCGCCCAAAATTACTGTCGCCTTATATCACGATACATCTTCATTGAGCCAGGGTGGATAGAAAATCGTGATCAATGTGCCTTAGTCATAAGATCTTTATGCAACTCAGGAATATCTGGGACACACAATCGGCCTTTGAAGCGAAGTCCACCATCATAACCAATCTGTCAATCTGTCTGACTCTCAAATGCTGCTTCTGCTTGGTAATCCTGTAATGACTCATCTGCCTGTTGAGCCTCGATCACCCTAATGACAAGAGAGGGTTGAATTGACAGGCTCGATAACTGAATGATAGAAGACTGTAGTTCAAAATTGAAGTAATACTCTGCTATATCCTCGAGCATCCTCCACTCCTGAATTATCATGTGTGCAACCAGGCTTAGTCGTTGACGATTGAGGGCATCCGCCACCACATTCGCCTTACCTAGGTGGTATTGGACATCAAAATCATAGTCTTTCAGAAGCTCTATCCAGCATTCTACCTCTTGTTCAGCTTAAACTGAGAGAATAAGTACTTCAAGCTCTTGTAGTCGGAGAGGAGCTCAAACCTGACCCCATAGAGATAGTGCCTCTACACCTTCAGTGCGAAGACGACTGCTGTCATGCCCCAAACTTAGAAACCAGGCTCACAAAATTCTCGATTGCCGAATCCGGCACCGATAGCCTCCTTAGTACCCCATTCTCAGCTCCCGGCACCCATATACTAGGTTGCGATCCTGGGATCCTACGAGGAGGATTTTTAACATCAATTTGATTCATAATGAGCATAACCATGAACATAACCCATGAACACTAACCACAAGAACACCATCATAAAATTCACTATGATAAAAAACTTTGAGTATAAAATACAAGATAATGATAATAACAGAAACTCCTGAAGCTCGACTGGATACTCTAACTGCGGTGAAGTTACGACTGTGTCCTGGCGTCACCTGCATGCATCGATCATGCATAAGCTTATAAAAATCTCTGAGGGTGGTGTAAGTGTGTGCGTAGTATGAACGTGCTCAGAATGCAATGCTAGAGTAATGCAGAATGATGTTGATGGGTACATTAATGCAATCAACTGCACCAAAGTTATGCAGTGCAAGATACAAATGTTATCGGTCATATCAAGACCATGCGATGTGAGATGCAACTCAAGCATGCCAATCCTATAAGTTCTATATGGAATAGCCCCTTGTGATTGTTAAATTTGTGGTGACAAAGACACTGCTTCGAAGCTTGTTTATATGATGAACAAAAGATCTATTCAAGACACAAGATTGGCTTCGAGTAGACAAGAACAACTATTCAAGTTGAAGATCTCGAAGGTCAAGATTTCAGAAGCTTTCAAGTTCTCATAAGTTATTCAAGTTGAAGATCTCAGAAGCTTTTAAGTTCAAGTTCTCAGAAGGTTTTCAAGCTGAAGATCTCAAGTTCAAGAATTCAATCTTCATGATACTCAAGGTCACTAGTATTCAAGTTTCAATGTCCTTACTTCATTATTGAGGTATAACTGACCTTAGGTTGACCTTTAGAGTAGGTCACTTTGGATACATAATCCATATATCTTTTATAAGTGACTTTGATTTGTTCTAAGACTATTCTTGGACCTTGTTCGATTAGTCCTAGCACTGGTTCGACCAGTCTAGAAAATTTCTCGACCAGTCCTAAGTTGTTGAAGATTTTCAGAATTTTCTGGTTATTCTTTGACCAGTCCTGGAGATTGTTCGACTAGTCCTGTGAGCAGTGTCGACTGGTTCTTCGACTGGTCGTGGTTCTTCGACACAAAGTTCAGCGTTGAGATTGGGCCTCCTACGACCAGTCATATGGAACCTATGACCAGTCGAAGGGGACCTTCAACCAGTCGTAGGGTACCCACGACTGGTCGTGCAACTGAAAATCTTATCACGCCCGATTTTTTTAAAATTCTGTTGGTTCTTCGACCAGTCGTAAAAGTCTTAATACCAGTCGAAGATGTGTTTTACTCAGCTATAAATAGAGCACGAATATCAGATTAATGATATATAGAAAAAGTAATTAATCCGGCCTTCTGAGAAATAAGTCTGTGCTCCATTTTAAGGTAAGTGTGCTTATTTAATATTCTCTTTCTTTAGTTTTATTTAATTGATTTTGTTTCTTGTATTCTAATCTAATCCGAAAAGAGGAATTTCTATTTTCCTTTCTTTGGAATCAAAATCAATTAGGGCTAGCCCTATGTTGGTTTAATTTTAAAATCAATTAAAACTAGAACATTTGTAATCGAGTACTGGACATTGAACTTGGACATTCAATCATCTACTCTGACTTGGTTCTTCCAGGCTGCTACATCGAAGGAGAAAATCAGGTATTTTACATTTAATTATAAATTCCTTTCTGTTTTGGTTTCTTTCGAGATTTGCCAGAAAAATCTTATTGCTTTGGTTATCTGAGGAGAGCCAGTAAAACTCAGAAGTGAGGTTTTTTAATTGTATAAGCCCACAGACAAAGACACAATTGTAAAGGTTTTTGGTGAACCTGTGAAAACCTTCATTGTTAGTGAATGCTAATATCCCCTATGTGAGGATATTAGGAGTGGAGTAGCATTCTATGTGGCTGTTATATAATAGTTGGTGAATACACAGGTGAACCACTATAATCCCTTGTGTTGTGGTTGAATGGTTTACATTTCATATCTTTATTTATTCATTTATGGGATGTGTATGTGGTTGTAAATGTTGTAATAGTTTAGAATTTATTTCTTGCTATTCGTTTATTAGCTTGATATTAAATTGTTCTAGTAAGGTTGCCTTGTCATTCTTATGGTGCATGGTTGTCCCTAGAATAATACATATTTGTAATTACAATTTATTTTTCAGTGTAGTTTGTATTTATTTTTATTCCTCTTCGGTTTGAGACTTGATACAAAGACCTTTCTAGAAATTAGGTTATCCTACCATAAACTTTGGTTTTTAGTGTAAGTTTGTCCTTAGAACAGCATTTGTATCAACCTCTCAAGATTTGAATTTTGAGGTTGCTTTACATTCCTGCATTGTTGTTTATTTAGTTATCTTGTTGGCTATCATATTCCTTTAATTTTCGCTATTATATATATTTTTATTTGGCATAGTCTTATTCACCCCCTCCTTTAGGACATATAGCTAGGCCTTTTCAAATCCTCATCCAAATCCTCATACAACCCAACAAATATCAGTACAGTTCTCATTTTGGATAATCACCGGGGTTTAATACACTTCAAATGACATTGCCCCTTTCCCAGACACACAGTCCAAGTGAGCGTAAGAAATCTCACTATCCGCCTAGCCAATAGTCTGCCAATATCTATCCGGCACATCGATAGCGGACCTATTCACGAGTTGGTCAAACTTAGCCTAGCAATGCCCCTACCCTCGGGTGAGTAAGGCCACACTCCTTTCTAACTGACCATGACACAGTGAGAGACGTGACATCCTAGTATTCGGCCCTCGTGCGCTCATATATCCACTCGGTCTAGAGGTTGAAGTCATCCTCTGGTACCATCGAGTTAGGGATTTTCACCTAGGGACATCTATGGCGCCCCGATGCTTAGTAATAATATTTTCGGTGTCCGATCCTGCCATCCATGATGTGCTTGTGGAGGTCATAGCCCTGATGTCGCTAGGGCATACAATAATTACAATCACACAAATGCAAGTGCATGAATCACTCTACTAAACATGCAACAATCCTGCGCATACCGTGCACTCATGAAGGGCAACTCCACCTATCATAAAGCTCATAAACAATCTGCCCGAAGATATATGCTATGATCAGTCACTCCTCATATCAAGCACACACATGATGCGTATGAGCATGAATCATGGATTTATACTAAACATATTATATGGTGATGGACTCTGTTCATAATAAAGATGGGCCTAGACGGCCCACACAACACAAGTATGGGCCTATCAACGGGCCCTAAGGAGAGTGACAATATGGACATTTAACCAACATCATCCTTACAATGTGGGCATCAAACCATTATTACTCCCAAGGCATGGCCTGCCATGAACATTATTCATAAACCATGGTGGAATCACACATTACAATGGGCCTTATATACATCTCATTGGGCCTCGACCCAAAGGCTTCAAATACATCAAATGAGCCATATCACATGGGCCTCATATATATCCATGTGGGCCTCAACATTGGGCCTCATATATCACATCGGGCCTAATCAAATGGGCCAAAATAATGGGCTGAATCAATTGGGCCAAGTTAAATGGAATGGGCCGAGTTGAATATGCCGAGTCAAGTGGGCCGAGTCAAATACATCAAATGGGCCGCACCACATGGGCTTCATATATCAAAGTGAACCTCAACAACATACCTCATATACATCAAGGTGGGCCTCAACAATAGGCCATAAATACATCAAGATGGGCCTCATCACTTACCCAAAAAGTGTTATATTGAAGGATCATTTGGACTATACCCCAAGTAACAGTGGAGATAATTTTCACCGTCTAAACAATTCACAGGGGCCCACCATAAGGTTTATTTCCCACCCAATCTAATCCTAAGGTCTTAAGGACCTGGATTAAGAGGAAAAAAAATATCATATTGGTCCAAACCCTGTAGTCCAAGGGTTTTAATGGTGGACGTTCAACCCCACTGTTTCCTAAAATGTGGTCCACCTGATCCTAGATCTATCTTATTTTTAGTTTCAAGCCTTAAAATGAGCTTTCAAAATGGTTGGACGATTTGGATGCAACACATGCATCATGGTGGGTCCCATAGGGATGGACAACATAGATAAGGCACATGCCTCATGGTGGGGGCCACACTAATGGAAAGTGTGGAACACATACATCAGTGGGTCCCACGTGGGGCCAACCATAATGTTTAATTTCCACCCAATCTGTTGGTAAGGTCACGCGTACCTGTATAAAGAGGAAAAACAAATTTCATAATAGTCCAAAACTTCTGTTACCTAAAAAGTTTCAATGGCAGACGTTCAATCACATCGTTCCCCATGATGTGGGCCACCTGAGTGTTGTATATGGCTGATTTTTGGAAGGGGGCCCGCTGCCCTAAAGGGGCCACCAATGCATGGTTTTGATGTCCAACACATATCATGGTGGGGCCCACGACTGGGACCCCTGTTCCCTGCCTCATTCCATGTCCACGGCAGCAGCGTCCTGCGTTGCTGCATGCTTTATTTTTTTTTTTGAAATATGATTTTTTGTGGATTTTCCTAGGTGGGGCCTGCATCAGTAAAATCTGACCCAATCATTGGACTTTATGGCTCAAGACAAGCCAAACAAGCCCAATATTTGACATGTTTTGGTGTGTAGAAAGATCAAAGTGAATTTTAACAATAAAAACCACTGTTTTCAATGCTATGGCCCGCCCGATAATCGGATTGGCTTCATTTTTCGGCTCGACGCCTAAAATGAGCTGAGAAATGGAATGGAAAATGTGGATTTGATCTGTACATCAAGGTAGGGCCTGCATGAGTAGTCCACCCCAAAAGCTCAAATATTTTTTTTGTTAGCTTGTTAGTACACACCCATGTCAGTACATGCACTCCATGTTAGCCGCACCCTTGTCCAGCGTCGACGCTGGACAACATGGATATAACATAAGCTTCATGGTAGGTCCCATAGGTACGTGGCCCACTTTTCATCAAGGTGGGTCTCACATGAACGTGGCCCACATGATGGGTCTGATATTTGTGTTTTCTCATCATCTAGGTCCATTGGATGGACTGGATAAAATAGATGGGTGGCATCGATAAAATACATCCCTTATGGTGGGTCCACGATCGGTGTGGATCTAGTGGGCCACGCCCATTACAAAAGAGAGAGAAAGAGATCGGTGAGAAGGGGAGAGACTCGCTACTATGGGCCCTCCCTAAATATAAAGCATACATCAAGATGGGTCCCACCATATGTGGGCCCTCAAATAACAAAATTGACGGTTAGATCAACCACCTTTTGGCATCCTTCTTGCTCCCTTTGGCTTGTATGCTTCTATGCTTAACTTTTGACAGTGGATGATGGAGTTTTGATGGTGGGGATGAGAGATGAGAGGGTGGGCCACACTTGTTTTTGGGAGAGGTTGGGGAGGCTTAGACATGGGATGTTGCTTATGGGGTTGGAGAGTAGAGATAAAAATGAGAGAAAAAGAGAATTAAAGGATGAAAGGGATGGGTGGAGTGGTGGTTGTAAGGAAAGGAGATGGATAGGTAAGGTTTGGTTTGAAATCTTGTAAAAGAGGGATGGGTAGGGGAGAAAGAGAGTTGACTTGTAGAAAAAGGAGGGATGGGTGTTGTACTTGGGGTATGGCTTGTACTTGACATTAATTGATTGATTGATTGATGAGACATGTTGTAGAGATTCCCTCAAAATTCACAACGTGTGACGTTTCTTCAAAATGAACGCGGGCCCACATCTCGTGGCCTGGGTATCGGTTTGGTGCCCGAGTCACGGCGTTAGAACCGTAGCGATGGCCCGGTCACTAGGGTACAAGTTTCAAATTGAGTTGACTTTAGTATGTAGGACTTGACTTAGGATTGTGCGCAAATGTCTAATATAGGCTGAGGGTTGCCGGAATTCGATCTGGTGGACCGCGGAAGAATACGGAACAGTATGGTCTAGGATACAGGTCTTACAACTGTTGCTAGCTCCAAATCATACGTAGGGTAGTTCAGCTCCATTGGTCTCCCGTGCTGCATCAAGACTGCACCTAACCCAATACGCGAAGCATCAGTAAATACAACAAATCCATCACTCCCAGAGGGAAGAGTAAGGACATGAGCAGATGTTAGACGGTCCTTCAGATCCACGAATGCCTGCTCACATGCGTCAGTCCAAAAAAAATTTACGCCCTTCCGAGTCAACCTGGTTAACGGGGCTGTAATATGGGAGAAGCCCTCAATGAAAAGCCGATAGTATCCGCTAAACCAAGGAAACTATGGATGTAGCTCCACTGACACACTGCCTCAACCTTTAAGGGGTCCATTACAATACCCTCCTTCGTCACCACGTGACTAAGGAACTTCACCTCCTCCTGCCAGAACTCTCGCTTCTCTAACTTCGATACAGTTGGTGGGCACAGAGAGTTTGCAATTCGATATATCAGAATGTCGTCGATGAAGACCACAAAAAACTGATCGAGATATGGACGGAAGACCTCGTTCATCAACTGCATGAAGACCGCGAGTGCATTGGTTAGTCCATAGGACATGACCTAAAACTCAAAATGACCATAACGCATCCTGAAAGCAGTCTTCGAACCTGAATCTAATGATAACTGGAACGCAGTTCAATCTTTGAAAAGAACTGTGCACCCTGCAGCTGATCAAACAAATCATTTATCCTTGAAAGCGGGTACTTGTTCTTGATCGTGACCTGATTGAGCTCGCGATAATCAACATAGAGCCTCAACAAGCCATCCTTCTTCCTGACGAAGAGTACCAGCGCTCCCCAAGGCGAACTGCTCTGACGGATGAATTCCAACTCACGTAACTTGTCCAACTATCGTTACAGCTCACGTAACTCCATCGGTGTCATACGGTACGAGGCCTTTGAGATAGGCGTAGTACCGGGCAAAAGATCGATCTGGAACTCAACATGACGGCGCGACTGCAATCCTGGAATCTCTTAAAACACATTGGGGAAATCATAGACAATCAACCACTGATCAATACAAGTGGCAACAGGCTCCTTAATGGCGCAGGACATCAAGCAAGACAACGGCTCTCCTCGGGGATCTGGAATGAATTGAAACTACGACAAGCTTGGTATGCAGAATATGACTATCATCGCGGAACAATCCAATATAGCGTAGTACACGACAAGCAAATCATGCCCAAGATAACGTCAAAATCTGGCATCCGCAGTACGTACAAGTCGACGGGCAAGAAAATCTCTCTCACTAATACAGGGTAAGATGAACAGAAATGGCCTAATACTGTAGTCTTCCCTAAGGGCATCGATACAATCAATCCCTTACTAGCAGACTCGGTCGGTAACCCAGTCGATCGGTAAAAATTCTCAGACATGAACGAGTGTAAAGCACCAGAATTAAATAACACTTGGGCGATGCATGGAGAGACTGGAAGTACACCCTTAATGACTCCTCTAGATGTTTGCAAATGCTACTGAGCTGTATAGAACCTAGCCTGAGTTGGCTGGGAAGGTGTTGTCCCCTCTGAGGTCCGTGGTGCTGTTGCTGCCTTTGCGATGACTTGTACTGTTATCTCTGCTGCTACTGGGGCTTTGCCGGATGAGATGGCTATGGTCACTACTGATGGGGTCGTTGCTATGCTGGAGGCTGCTGATGCGGTCGCTACTGCGCTGGAGACTATTGTGGCCCTCTCGGCTGCTGCAGATGAGGGAGGGGGCACTCATACACGCGATGCCCTAACCCACCATATCCATAACAAGTCCTTGTAAATGGCTACTGGGGTGGCGCTGGAGGTGCTGCTGGTGCTCTAGCAAGTGAGTGACTCTTGTACCTCTGTGACCGTCGATGCTGTTAGGAGCTACTGGAGGGGACCTGCCTCTTTTGACCTCTCCTCTGATCTCGATTGCTCTGTGAGTTGGCCCACTTAGTCTCATAAATCTGAGCCCTCCACATTACCGCTTGAAAAGTCGGGAGCTCATGCCCAATAACATGTCCTTGAAGACTATAACGCAAGACGTTCTCGAAATGACGGACCTTCCGCCCCTCATCATCAACTAAATACGGCACAAACCTCGATAGCGCCTCAAAATGGGCCGCGTACTGTACTATAGACATGTTTCCCTGCACTAAGGTCTCGAACTCTAGTGCTCTCTGATGATGAATGTGGTCAAGAAAGTACTGCTGCTTGAATCGATCAATAAAATTCTCTCATGTCCAGACATAATCAGGCCCTGTGACACGGGTAACGAAGGTCTACCAATGCTCGACCTCTCCTTGGAGAAAAAATACAGCTAATCAAACTTTCTACTGGGTCGTATATGTCATAGTATCAAAAATCTTCTCCACATCGGAGCGCCACCTCTCGGATGCAGTCGGATCTAGTTTGCCCTAGAAATGTGGAGGATTGAGTTGTTTAAACTTTCGAAGAAGGGCGCTCACGCGCTTCTGCTTTACCTAGGCTGGAGAAACAACTGGGTGCCCCCCCTGTCCCTAAAGCATAGTCGTCATAGCTTGTGACATCTGCTGTAACTGAGAGGCACTCACAGATACGGTTGGATCCACACCAGTCTCAGGTGGAGGAACGACATCCTCAGGTTGGGGAACAAGGATCTCTGGGGGTAGAATGAGAGTCACAGGTGGTAAAGTGGGAGCCTTAGGTGGTGGAGTGGAATTCGCTCGGGTCGCTCTCCTGCGCGGTATGTCCTATAGGAAGAATAAGGATGCCAATCAGCATTGAGAATCGCACGTTAGAGAACTCAATTGGAAGGTTACGCACCCGGAGCCTAATCGTCCTAAACTCATAGCAAACATGTGACGTTATTCTCGGTTATTCCTAAGTTATGCTCTGATACCAACTTCTGTCACCCTCCAAACTTAGAAACTGGGCTCACAAAATTCTTGATTGCCGAATCCGGCGCCGACAGCATCCACAGTGCCCCATTCTCGGCTCCTGGCACCCATACATTAGATTTCGATCCTGGGATCCTATAAAGAGGATTTTTAACATCAATCTAATTTGTAATGAGCATAACCATAAGCATAACCCACAAATAATAACCACAAGAACATCATCACAAAATTCACTATAAAAAAAACTTTGTGTACAAGGCATATGAAAGGAAAATACAAGATAATGAAAATAATAGAAACTCCAGAAGCTCGACTGCACACTCCAATTGCGGTGAGACTATGGCTGCGTCCTGGCATCACCTGCATGCATCAATCGTGCATAAGCTTATAGAAAGCTTAGAGGGTGGTGTAAGTGTGTGCGTAGTATGAATATGCTCAGAATGCAATGCCAGAGTAATGCAGAATTATGTTGATAAGTACATGAATGCAATCAGTCGTACCAAGGCTATGCAGTGTAAGATATGAATGCTATCGGTCATATTAAGACCATGCGATGCGAGATGTAACTCAAGCATGCCAATCCCCATCCAAATCCTCATACACCTCAGTAAATATCAGTACAGTTCTCATTCTGGATAATCACCAGAGTTTAATATACTGCAAATGACACTGCTCCTTTTCTAGACGCGTAGTCTAAGTGAGCATAAGAAACCTCACTATCTGCTAGGCTAATAGTCTAGCAATATCTATCCGGCACGTCGATAACAGACTCATTCACGAGCTGGTCAAACACAGCCTAGTAATGCCCCCTACCCTTAGCTGAGTAAGGCCACACTCCTTTCCAACCAACCATGACAAAGTGAGAGACGCGGCCTCCTAGTATTCAGACCTCGTGCACCCATATATCCACTTGGTCTCGACATTGGAGTCATCCTCTGGTACTATCGGGTTTAGGGATTGTCACCCAGGGACCCCCGATGCTTATTAACAATTTTTTCGGTGTCTTATCCTACCATCCACGATGTGCCTGTGGAGGTCATAGCCTTGATGTCACTAGGGCATATAGTAACCATGTCATATAAATGCGAAGTGCATGAATCACACTATCAGTCATGCAGTAATTCTGCGCACTCATGTAGGGCAACTCTGCCTATCAGAGAGCTCATAAATAATCTGCTCGAAGGAATATGATATGATCAGTCACTCCTCATATCAAGTATACATATGATGCGTATGAACATGAATCATGGAACCGTACTAAATATATTATTTGGTAATGGACTTTGTTCATAACGAAGGTGGGACTAGACGGTCTACACAAATACAAATAGGGGCCTATCAATAGGCCCTAGGGAGAGTTACAATGCGGACATTTAACCATCATTGCTCTTATAATGTGGATGTCAAACCATCATTACTCCCAAGGCACGGCCTGCCATGAACCTCATTACATAAACCATGGTGGAATCACATATTACAATGGGCCTTATGTATATCTCGTTGGGCCTTGACCCAAGGGCTCCAAATACATCAAATGGGCAGCCTCATATATATATATATATATATATATATATATATATATATATATATATATATATATATATATATATATATATATATATATATATATATATATATATATATATCAAAGTGGGCCTCAACAACGGGCCACAAATACATCAAGATGGGCCTAATCACATGGGCCTTATATATATATGAATCATATCAAAATATCAACTGGACCACACTCTAAATAACAGTGCCGACAATGATTTCCATCATAAAAAAATCTTACAGGGCCCACCGTTATGTATTATTTTGGGATCCGACCTATTCATAACTTTACATGGAGATAAATGAAGTGAAAGCAAAAACATTAACTTGATCGGAACTACAGTGGCCCTTAAGAAGTTTTGAATGGTGAATGTCACTGTCCCCGCTTTTTAAATGGTGGGGTCTACTTGAATTATAGATCTGTCTTATTTTTAGTCTCAAGCCTTAAGACGAGCTTTCAAAATGGTTGGATAGCTTGGATGCAACACATGCATCCTGATGGGTCCCATAGGGATGAACGACATTGATAAAGCATGTACCTCATGGTGGGGTCCACTGCCGTCCAGTAGCCGTGCCAAAATGGTTGGACAACATAGATAAAACACACACGTCATAGTGGGTCCCTCCTCCAATGGTGTGGACGGTGTAGCAAAACACATACACCATAATGGGTCCCACGTAGGGCCCACCATAACATTTATTTGTCATCCACTGTTAATAAGGTCACACAGACCCAGATGAAGAGGAAAAACAAATTTCAGAATGATCCAAAACTTCTGTGACAACCTAACCCAAAAAGCGTTTCAATGGCAGAAGCTCAATTCCCCTATTTCCTATGACGTTGGCCACGTAAGTGTTGTATACGACTGATTTTTGGAGGGGGGCCCACTGCCCTAAAGGGGCCACCAATGCACGATATTGATGTCCAACACATATCATGGTGGGGCCCACGGCTAGGACCCCTGTTCCCTGCCTCATTCATGTCCATGGTAGCAGCGTCCTTTGCTGCTGACGTTACAACAGTGGTGCTGCTGCATGCTTTATATATTTTTTTGAAATGTGATTTTTGGTAGATTTTCCTAGGTGGGGCCTGCATCAGTAGAATCCGACCAACCATTGGTCTCTATGGCTCAAGACAAGCCAAACAAGCTCAATATTTGACATGTTTCGATGTGTAAAAAGATCAAAGTGAATTTTAACAGTGAAAACCACTGTTTTCTATGCTATGGCCCACCAGAAAGTCAGATTCGCTTCATTTTTGGGCTCAACGCCTAAATTTAGGCGAGAGATGAGAAGGACAGCGTGGATTAAATCCATACATCAAGGTGGGGCCTACTTGAGTGGCACACCCCAAAAGTTCAAATATATATATATATTACATTTTTTTTCGTTAGCTTGTTAGTACACACCCATGTCAGTACACACACTCCATGTTAGCCACACCCTATTGCCTTCACGTCCAATGTCCAGGGACGCTGGACGGCATGGATAAACACAGGAATCATGGTGGGTCCCACATGGATGTGGCCCACCTGTTTGGATCAACATTATCTTGTGATTTTCCTTCCATCCAGGCCCACTAACGGGCTGGACGGTGTAGATCCAACACATCCATCAGGTGGGTCCCAGAAGCTGAATGGCGTGGATAAAATCTACACTTCATGGTGGGCCACACACAACCACACTATCATCCATACAAGAGCGATAGAGAGAGAGAGAGAGAGAGAGAGAGAGAGAGAGAGAGAGAGAGAGAGAGAGAGAGAAGGGGAGGGACCTCGCCACTATGGGCCCTCCCTAAATACAAAGCATACATCAAGATGGCTCCTACCATAAGTGGGTCCTCAAATAACAAAATTGACGGTTAGATCACCCACCTATTGCACTCCTCCTTGATCCTTTAGACTCATATGCTCCTTGCCTTCACTTTTGATGGTGGATAATGGAGTTTTGATGGTGGGGATGAGAGATAAGAGGGTGAGCCACACTTATTATTTTTCAGAGAGGTTGGGGAGGCTTGGACATGGGATGCTGCTTATGGATTGGAGAATAGAGATAAAAATGAGAGAAAGAGAGATTTAATGGATGAAAGGGATGGATGGAGTGGTGGTTGTAAGGAAAGGAAATGGATAGGTAAGGTTTGGTTTGAAATTTTGTAAAAGAGGGATGGGTAGGGCAGAGAGAGAGTTGACTTGTAGAAAAAGGAGGAATTGGTGTTGTACTTGGGGTATGGCTTGTACTTGACATTGATTGATTGATTGATGGGACATGTTGTAGAGATTCCCTCAAAATTTGCACCACGCGGCGTCTCTTCGAAATGAACGTGGGCCCACATCTCCTGGCCTCGGTATCGGTTCGTTGTGGGAGTCACGGCGTTAGAACAGCGGAGACGGTGCAGTCATTAGGGTACAAGTTTCAAATCGAATTGACTTTGGTATGGAAGACTCGGCTTAGGATCGCACGCAAATGTCGGATACAGGTTGAGGGTTGCTGAAATTCGACCGGGAGGACCGCGAAAGCATACGAAATGGTACAGTCTAGGATACAAGTCTTACACATTAGAGGTCCCGAGTTGTTAGTAAATAAATAGCCCAAAACTAGCCAACTCAGGAGAGTTTGATTAATTAATCGAGTGATACTCGATCAATGTCAAGCAGTTGGGGTCGATCGATTGAACATGACTGAAACTGTCCAACAAGTTTATTGGATTATTTTTGGCGGAGCTTGATCGATCGAGGGCCTGCCTCAATTGATCAAGCCTAGCTATTTCTGCCATTATGTGACCGTTTGAACTCATTTCTTATAAATTGGCATTCGGTTCTCGAGCTTTCGGATGGATTTTTGGTGCAATTAAAGCATATGTGATTCTACATTTATATCCCTCATTTTAAGCCTCTAAACCAATGAGTTCCAAGTCATATTCCTTAAGATTATCACTCTAATGACGATTTCAACCTCTACCTTGAAGATGAACTTGAACTCTACCATTTTTTAGAGATTAGACCTAACACTATTGACAAATTCATTGTCTAAATTCTCTAGAAGACCCATCTAGGTGAATCCATTTGGAATACAATTATTCTCTTACTTGTAGGAGATTCTACCATCCTCCCTCTACTTTGGTTACCTCATTGGGGTATCATATGTAAGATGGTTGATCATAGGAACTGAAGCATCGACATTAGTGATCGGGGGAGCAATTGAGGAGCGGGTTCAAGCATGGGAGAGCTTTAAAGAAGCAAATCAAGTAAGGTGCGATAAATGGGCTCAATTTGATAAGTGTCAAGTATGAGTCTATACACTATTTCCTTGTGTAGGATTGAGTGTACGAGTTTGGGTCACAAACTCAAATAGGTTCTTATGTAGGATCTAGGCTCTTATGTAAGGCCGAATTTACCAGAAATGGGTGTATACGTGTTAGTCTCCATGGGAGCCTCCGACAGGAGTAAACATAAGTCTTTAGACTAAGATCAAAATTGTTGGTTAGCCGATAAAAAATAAATCAAGCCTTCGAGGGAGCCTCTGATAGGAGTGTACTTATAGGTTCTTGTGTAGGGCAGTAAAGGTTAGGGCTGACCTATTAAAAATCTCTAATCATGAATATCGGTATACTCAAGGAGAGTGAATTCATCGGGAGTGGAGTAGGGAAATCGAACCACTATACATGATAGTGTTTAGAATTGTCTTTTGAGTACATTTCTAATTGTGCTTATGTATTTAATTTGTTGAAATATATGTATGCATGATTAGATGAATGCTATAAATTAAATAGTTAGTACATCCCACACACATGTAGACTATCTTATTTATATACTACTTACTTCTTTAATGCATTATTAGTAGTTTATGTGATTGGACCCACTCTTGGTAGCCTAAGTGTTAATTGGCTTAATTAGTTTATTAAAGGCAATTGTGTTTTAATGGCATAATTTTTAATTGGTCATATTCACCCTCCTCTAAGACAACCATCATTCTATAGCTCTGCCAAGCTTCTACACATGTATGCCGTGGTAGACTTATACCCCACCACGAGCAATTTCAATTACATGTCCCTATTCAATAAGGCTATCAATAGGCTAGGTTGGCCTTTTAGGCTTTAGTGCTTGGCTTGCCAAGCAAGGTTGAGCTAAAGTATCAGGCATGAAGTGCAAGCTTGGGCTTAAAATTTAGGCCTATTTCTCAATCAAGTTGGGTTGGGACTATGCCACAACAACACGAATTTGTCTTAACCCATCCTATGGGTTTGTAAGGGCAATTTTGTAATATATACAATATGTAAAAATCCTCATTTATTGTTCATGTTATTGCTCCAACCCAGGGCCCCATCTCTCTCTCTCTCTCTCTCTCTCTCTCTCTCTCTCTCTCTCTCTCTCTATGCACTAACGATGTAGCTTGGGTTCGGATTAAACTATTGGGTAGGCTCAAACCTACATTTAACAATGTGGGTTTTGACTCACTCGGTGCGTTGACAACCATGTTGTTCAAGGATGGTTGGGGGAATCCAACACCAACTTAATTTTTGGATTATCAAAACTCCCTTTGAAATGTGTGTCCAGGTTTGCTTTAATTGCCTATTGCTCTCCAACGTCATTTTAATAGTTAAAATGGTGATTAAATGACATTTTTGGGGTTGAATGATGGGAAATTATTGAGGGTCAAATATTGCATATTATCCGCCATTTATATCTTGGTTTTATGAACATGATAATGCTTAATGTTCTATTTTACTCATGTCTGTGTTGCAAGGTGAATTTAAGAGCTTAGATTGAAAATAATACTAAAAGCATGAAATTAATGTTCAAAAGTCACCAAGGCAATGGATGGATTTTAAGAGACCAAGATTGAAGAATTCACATACCAAAGATCTAAGAAAACCAAGTGATGAAGGAAGAGAATCGAAGACTTGAAGTGAAGAAAATGAATCCTGAAAATTATCCTAAAAATGGATTCCGGGACAAGAAAAGTCTAATTTTGAAAAAATGTCAAAATAGACTTCGATTCTATCAAAGACTATTAGATAGTATCGAAGAACATATCGAAGACACCTCGATATAATCAAGAATTTTAGGATTTCAGGACAAACTCACTGGATAGTTCTGGACTGATCTTCGATTCAATCGAAGACTGTTCGATAGAATTAAAGGACATATCGAAGACACTTTGATAGAATCGAAACTTCATAAATTTGAGGCGGTTTCTAGATTTTTCCAACTCAATGCGAAAGAAGGTGTTGCACAACTATAAATAGGAGTCTCCAGGGCAACCTTGGGCATCATCTAGGGTTTGGAGAAGTGAAGCACAAGGGCGGAGAGTAGTCGCCAAGCATTTTTCTTCTCTTTCTCCTTAGTTTTCCATGCTTTCTTCTAGGGTTTTAGATCCAATCATGCCTATGGTTGGCTAAACCTTTTAGCTAAGGCTAAGAGGTGAAGCTTGTAGCGTAATGGGTTGTTTCTATTATTTTGATTGATGTTTATGATGAACCTTCATGGATTCTAATTTGATATTTAAGAAATACTTTCAGTTTTTAATGGTTTATTGTGACTCAAATTACGGTAGATCTGTAATAGCTTTAAGTATCTTCTTTTCCTGATTTGATACTGTGAATTTAGTAAGTCTTGTTGTTCACCATTGTCCCTTGGGCATGGTAGGGTGATGGAATCCTTCCTAATCTTCACAATTCTACTACTCTAAGATTATGGGATTGGTAAATTCTGTTGTTTGCCAGTGCCCCTTGAGAATGGTTTAGTGATCAAATTCCTACCAATTATCATCCTTCTCCTTCATTGAGAATTAGGTCAATGGAAGTTCAAATTGATTTAATTGCCATATCCTCCAATTGGATAGGATAGGACTCCAATTCCAATTGTGTGACTTAAATCAAGTAAAAGGGCTCCCTAATTGCTATGAGTGGATCCTTGAAAATCTTAGTTCCTACCTTTAAATTTATTAGTTTCAATCACTTTAATTACAATTGCTCTCTCAATTCATTTAGAATTAGTTTTACATCTTCTCCTAGTTCTACTTCTAGTTAATTTCAGAAACATACAAATCAGTCCTTGTGGATTCGACCTTGGTCTTATCGAGATTATTACTACAACGCGACCCTACACTTGGGGTCGTGAACAGAAACCATTGTCCAGTTTAACGTTTAAAAGCACTTGGTTTCACAACTTCATGAATTGGAAAATTTTAAGACCTATTTTATTTTTGAAAATTACATATAAATAACTATAAATAAGTAATGATTATTTACTTAAAAATTTCTTGCTAGTGAGATGTTGACAAGTAAGATGTCTTTTATTGCTTGACATGTTTAGGTGGAAAGACTTCGAGTCCTCACCATGATACATGCCTTATATCCATGCCATCCAATCATTTTTCTAGATCATTTTAGGGCATGAGCTAAAAAATGATGCAGATCCAAAGATGAAGTGGACCACAGCCACCGTTTGAATTATCTCTGATATTAATGAAATATCCCCGATATTATCTGTATCTTTAGCTCAACGATACTGATAACATTGGTAGCGATATCGATAACACTGATAGTATAAAAAATTCTACGTATCGGCAATGTATTGCTAAATATCACCAATGTATCCATATCGTCAATATTTTTAACTGTGTAAATTCCAAGTGTTGCTTGTATTACCAATGCATCAATAATGCCGGTGTATTGCCAATATTTTTGACTGTGTATGTAAGGCCTGTATCCTAGTCAGTACCATTCCGTAGACTCCCGTGATTCTCCTTGTCGAATTTCGGCAACCCGAGACCTGTAATCGGCATTTACGCACGACCCTAAGTCGCACCCTATAAATCACCATTGCACCATCACCGAGGTTCAAACGCTGCATTTTGTGCACCTATGCGATACTCGGGCTAGGAGATGTGGGCCCACATTTATCTTAAAGAAATGCCGTACATTTGTAATCCCAAGAGAATCTCTACAACCCATCCCATCAATCAATCAAGTCAAGTACACATCACATTTCCAACCCATGCTTTCTTTCTCCCCAAGACAAGACACCTACCCCAAGTTAACCCTCATGTCACTCACATGCATCACTCACATCCATCACCCACCTATCACCTCTCTTACAACCATCCTCTCTCTCTCTCTACTCACTTTCCCAAGCAATAAGAGAGGTGGACGTCCAAGCATCTCCAAGCTCTAAGAGAGCCAAGTGTGACCCACTTCCTACCCCTCTTATCTCCTATCTCAACCCTCCAACCTTCATCAACCTCCATTAAAGAGAGAGCTAAGGAGTTTGACATTCCATCGGATCAAGAAGATCTAACGATGGGTGTTTTATAGGCCTATATTTTATATTTTGATGATGGGCCAAGTGGGGCCTATCGATTAATGGTATGGATGGAGCTTAGCTGTGGCCAATGGCCCACCATGATTCATATATCCGTCTCATGATGGGGCCATTCTCCATGGACCCCATCATGATGTTTAGTTTCCTTGTATGAAAAGGGTCATCTAGACCTTGCATCTAAGTGGAGAAGGGATCTCCATCGTTGATTTTGATTGGTGGGCCCACATGTAATGGCACCCACTTGATGTATGTTGTATGCATGAAAGGGAGGGCCCATAGTGTTGGGATCCCTCCATCACATGTCTCTCTCTCTCTCTCTCTCTCTCTCTCTCTCTCTCTCTCTCTCTCTCTCTCTCTCTCTTCTCTTTCATTTTTATGGTGATGATGAGGCCTTGTGGCCCACCCGGATGGATCCCACCATGAAGTGTGTATTTTACCCATGCCGTCCACCAAGTAGGCCCACACAGGTGGTGAAATTCCAATACAGTGTGAGTGTGGAGGTGTGTAAGGGATGCTGCTACCAGTGTCAAGAGGACGATGCAGCAAGCAACGTCCCAGCTCTTTTGAAGGGAGGAGTGTGGGACCCACAACAAGCCTCACCCATGATGCATGTATTTAATCACACCATCCATTCAATCTCCCAGCTCATTTTAGGCATTGAGCTAAAAAATGAAGTCAATCTGAATCTCTAACGGGCCACATCATAGAAAATAGTGATATGTAGTGTTAAAATCTATTAGGGCCACTGCGATATTTATATACGTCAAAACATATCAAATATTAGGCTCATTGGACCCATCACGAGCCATAAAATCTGACAAACAGAGTGGATCGTCTTGATGTGGGCCCCACCTATGAAAAAACACTCATAAAAAAAGTGACGCTGCTACTGTCAGCGTCCTGTTGCTTGTAAAACAGGCAGGGACCATGGGCCCCACCACAAGCCCTACCATGATGTGTGTTGCACATCAACACTGTGCATTTGATAGGTCCCCTTTAGGAATTAGGATCCACCAAAAATCAATCGTTCTCAGAACTCAAGTGGTCCACACTACATGAAGCAGTGGGGGGATTGAACGTCTACCATTGAAACCCTTTTTGGGTCCCAGAAGTTTTGGATAAACATGAAATTTATTTTTCCTCTTAATTTAGGTCTTTGTGACCTTATCAACAGATGAGATGGAAAATAAACGTTATGGTGGGCCCCACTTGTGAAGAGGATTGGCTGGTGTACGCATACGACGTCTCAAGTTCTACAGGTCCCATGTATGATATATGTGTTATCCACACTGTCCATATGCCGGACGGGTGGACCCACTTTGATGTGTATATTACATCCACATCGTCCAGCTGTCTGGACGGTGGAATGCCACCATGATGTATGTGTTTTAGCCATGCCATCCAGCGGATATGGGGCCCACATGAGGTATGTTTCAACTGTCCATCTGAGACTAAAAATGAGATAGATCTACCCATTAGATGGACACACTGTAAAAACTAGTGGAGGATTAAACACCCGCCATTGAAACCTGTTTGGGGTTTCATAAGTTCTAGATCAATATGATGTTTGTTTTCCTCTTAATTCAGGTCTTTGTAACCTTATGAATAGATTAGAAAATAAACGTTAGGGTGGGCCCTTGAATTTTTAAACGGTGAAAATAATTATCTCCACTGCTAGTTGTTTTATGGTTTAGATGATCTTTTGATATGATTCATTTTTGGGAATGTATAAAGCCCATGTATATGAGGCCCACTTGATGTATATGAGGCCCATGTGATGTGGCCCACTTGATGTATTGGAGGCCCACGAGTGAGGCCCAATGCAATGTATACGAGGCCCACAAGTGAGGCCCATGTGATGTATTTGAGGCCCATGGTTGAGGCCCAATGTGATGTATATAAGGACCATGAGTGAGGCCTAATGATACGTATGTGAGGCCTTTGTGTGGGGGCTGAATGTGATGTATATGAGGTCCATTGCGATGTGTGATTCCACCATGATATATGTAATGATGTTTATGGTGGGTCATGCCTTGGGAGTAATGATGGTTTGACGTACACATTGTAAGAGCAATGATGGTTAAATGTCCGCATTGTAACTCTCCTTAGGGCCCATTATTAGGCCCATACTTGTTGTGTGTAGGCCGTCTAGGCCCATCCTCGTTATGAAGATAGTTCATCACTATATAATATGCTTAGTATAACTCCATGAATTATGCCCATACGCATCATATGTATGCTTGATATGAGGAGTGACTGATCATAGCATATGACATTGGGTAGATTGTTTATGAGACTCACTAATAGGAGTTGGCCACATAAGCGCTCGGTACGCGTAGGATTACTGCATGACTGGATAGTGTGATTCAAGCATCTCATATTTATGTGACATGATCACTGTATGCCCTAGCGACATGAAGGCCGTGGCCTTCACAGGCACATCGTGGATGGCCGAATTGGATACTGAAAATATTGGCTCTAGCATGCGGGCACATAGGATGTCATTGGGTGAAAGTCCCAGAACCTTTTTTGGTACCAGGAGATGCTTTAAAGTCTAGACCGAGTGGATACACGAGCGCACAAGTGTAGAATACCAGTAGGCCGCGTCTTCCACTATGTCGTGGTCAGTTGGAACGGGGTGTGGCCTTATCCGCCTGAGTGAGGGGGTTGGAAGCTAGGATAAATTTGACCAGCCCACAAATGGGTCCGCTATCCACGAGCCGGGTAGGTATTGGTAGACTATGAATAAGGGATAGTGTGGTCTCTTCCACTTGTTGGGCTGTGTGGTTAGAGAGGCGGCAGTCAGTGTGGAGTGTACTAGACCCAAGTGATATCTCAAAGGGGAACTATACTGATATATGTACTTGATGAGGACTGGCATGCTTGCATTGTATCTTGTATATGATATTTGGCTACGTAGGCTTCGCATTGCATGGCCTTGGTATGGCTGATAACATTCATGCCTTGCATCGCATAGCCTTGGTACGGTTGATAGTATTCATGGACTTACAAGCATATTTTTGCATTACTCTGATATTGCATACTTGGTACTTGCCTTGCGTACATACTTACACCACCCTCTAAGCTTTTCGTAAGCTTATACACGACTGTAGCATGCATGTGACGTTGGACCGCAATAGTACTAAGGCAGGAGTGTGTGGCTAAACTTTTGGAGTTCTGATATCTATATTTGTATTTCCCTTTTTGCATTATACTAAAAGTTTTTGATATAGTGGATATGTGGTGATGTTATTTTGTGACTTAGTTATGCTTCATTATAAAAAAAATTATATTAAAAATTCTCCTTGTAGGATCCAAGGATCGGAATCTGGCATATAGGTGCATCAGATTCAGCGATCGAGAATTTTGTGAGCCGGGTTTCCAAGTTTGGGGCATAACAGTGTAAATCTAGGTATCGCTTGTATTGCTAATGTATTGATATCATAAAAAATATGTATATCAAAATTTTTCCATTTCATATTTTTTATGGGCTCATGATAGTATGTAACGTTTAATTTATCGACAATAATATTTGATAATATCACGATCTTATTATTATCGCAACTTGGTGATATCGAGATTGAAATCTTTTACTTCTTTATATTTGTCAATGATTTATTGGGAAATATCACGTGTTGTCGATATTTTGAAATATCAATGGATATTTGAATGGAAGGTTAGAGGTTGGATGGACAGGTGGGTGGACAGATGGGATGAATGGTTGGATTGTTTTCTTTATGTAACACATGATTTTAGGCCCCCATTAAATATAAACATACTATGTATGCATTCCTTTTCGATTCTTAAATATACAAATATGTATATTTTAGCATCTCCTGAAGTTCCACCAAAAAATTTCACTATTTCTCTATGTTTCCCTACATTTTTGGTTATCAGCGATATTATCGGTGATATCGATATTGTTTTCGTATCCCCAGCTAGCGAAACTTGTAGCAATACCAAAACTTTGAACATCGACCACACCACAAAAAGCAATGGAAATAATTGGAACGCCCTAAACTTTTTAATACCCGAGTATTAAAAGTTCTCGAGCATTACCAAGTAATTTACTTATTATGTCCACGTGTATGATACCAATCCAACTATTTTGACCTTACATCCTTGCCCTGACACAAACTTAACCGTTGGGAGTTACCTTCATTTAATAGATTCAATCATCTGACAGTTGATTTCAAGACGAGACCATCCATCACGTGATTTGACATAAGTACCTTCCCACGAAGGGCACGATGAATAACTCACTATCCGTAGTGATTTAGATTTACATTTCTTTATAAAAAATTCTTAGAAACGTGCCTATAACTATGTGGAGCCATTGGATTTTTTAAAAACTTACAGATCAACAATAATTATGAAAATGTCATTGACCAAGATCCCTGAACTCTAAATCACATGGTTCCCACAATCCATTCAATGTGAAATTTTATACAATCCCTAGTTATCATAAATTAACCATACATGTCAAATTTCAGCCCTTAGATCGTAGTAAATTAGCTACTTGACTTCTACATCCGGTCGTACACTTATTAAATCAAGATTCTGATCTGATTATCTTGTTCAACACCTATGCATATGCTTAACCCACCATTAGAACTACAATATGAAAAACCTACATATGTGAATAAGATACTCTAATCTGACAATACACATGCTTTACCCCTAATCCTCCAAAAACCCGCTTTACATCTATCCGTATATCCACTACATACATAGTAAGAGTGCTAACCTTCAAGTTCCTTTATTTTTAGCTAGTCATCTGACCCTCCGTCATATTCGGATCCGCCAAACGGGCCATAAGAACATCACGATAAATCGATCATATGAAGATCTTAAGTTCTAGGTTCAAATCACCTGGTAACTTGTCAATCAAAAGTGTACAAATATTATTTTGAATTACGGATTGTATACATTGCACCTGACTAACTTGATCGATTAGATGTATCTTGACCATCCAGATCAAAGACCTTTTATTGATCTAAATCATCCAAACAAAGGGGAAGATAACTCCGATCGCACCCTAAACGTCAAGGATTCAGAAGAATCCTGACAATGCTGGGATTTCTAAACAGTGTGGAATCATCTAGGTTCGTGCGCAAGAAACCTGGGCGCACCCCAAGTTTCCACTACACTGGACATCCACACCGTGGATCATGGACCAAATCCAAACCATCCTCTCCATAGAGAGGGGATTCTGATCCCCTCCATGTTGACTGAAAGAAGAATTTGGAAGGAGGAATGATGATCTCTCTTTTGATACGCAAGCGGGGAATTGTGTAAGTCATGTTGCGTAGGATCTTTACGCATAGAAGCTCTTACTGCGTAAACGAGATTTTGTGAAAGAGATGTTGGGTTCAGACAGCCTATAAAAAGGGCCTTGTCGTCCACAACGAAGGAAGAAAGAAAACGAAAGAAAAGAAAAGAGACGTGAGAGAGAGAGAGAGAGAGTTCCAGCTCCAGCGATCTGTCATCCGCAAGACAAAGCATGAGAAAGAAAGAGAAGAAAAGAAGCGTGAGGGGGAGTTTCAGCCCACCAACGGCAGCAAGTAGGCATCCCAGCTAAGCAGAGAGATAAAGAGAGAGAAAAAGAAAAGAAAGACGAAGAAGAGCTCTAACTCGCCAAGTCAACTCAGTTGAGTTAATCTGAGTCTGGAAAGCTAGAGTGTCGATTTGGTTATCCTAACCAAGTTCGGCCCATCTCCTTAACGCTCAGATCTTAGCAATCCAAAAGAAGGAGGAGAAAGAGAGAGAGAAGGCATCGTATTGTGACTCACTAAGTCACGGTCCAGTTTAGATGAAGGATACAATCTGATATACAGGTGTATACATGGACATCTAGCCTCGATTGAGGATGATTCGATTTAAAGGTGAAGGTTTTTATCCTTTAAGCTTACACTAATTTAAGTTATTATATCTATCCTGCCTTTCCATGCTTTTATATATAGATGTGAATTATCCTGCCTTTTCGTGCCTTTGGTGATGCGAATTATTCTTCCTTTCATGTTTACAAGTTTTCTGGGAATTATCAATTGATTTGGTTAATATCATTACAACTATTATCCCTTTGGGTTTACGACATGATGTCAATTATAAGGGATTTTTTTGAATTTGTGTGAGGCCATAAATGCAAGCCTTACCCCTGCCTCCATAATTCAATTGATATTCTTTATTCGGATTCAGTTATATCTATTATTATTCAGTTTATATTCTCTGTAAGTACAAGTGATGTGTAAGATGTATCACAACTAGTGATTCAAATATTCTATCATGGACGTAATGCACTCTGGGTAGAGACCCTCTTGGGGCATGTAAATCCTTGAGCCTTCAGGTAGTGGTACACATTTTTGATGTGGGTAATTCTCTATTGTAGTTCCACATCACCTCGGGATTGGATGTTCGCAAATAGTCGCTTCATGAATAAGTTGTGTCACATAATTCACTTAGCTCATATGTTGTGCGCTTTGAGGTGTTCTTATAAGTCCACTATAGCGTCAGCCATGCCGGCGAATATCCGTATAGTAAGAGTGTGGGTCGAGCCGGTTATCTATAAATCGTATTCCACATTGTAATGATCACTATGTATGATGAGCTACACATACTTTGCTAGGCATGCATCTCATGTAAGTTGTTTGCGCATGCTGATACCCTCGTGTTAGTGGAGCACAGGATGTATCAGACCCTTACTTTACTTTTATGAATACTCTTGAATTATTGTTAATCTTAAAGGATAACCATCGCTATAAGTAGGGCATTGACCCTCTCCCAACCGTACAAAGGATGCAGGTGACATATATATTGAAGACTTAGAGAACTACTTTCTTATAGAAGATTATCTTGAAAGACTAAGAAGACAGTTTTACTATTTAGTTTTATACTTCTGTTATGAAATATGATGTTATAATAAACCTCTCATTAGGAGGTCTTGATTATTCCTTTTACTCTGATGATATATAATCAATATAGTTAATTTTATTCTTGTGAATGTTACTTTTATGAATGTATTTGTATGTAAATAAATGAAAAAAAAATAGGGTGCGAGTTCAAAGCATCCAGTTGTACATTATTAACATCCGGTTTCCTCATGCACGAGCACATAATCTGGCCGTGAAAATTCAGGATATTACAATAATGATACCCATTGAACCTACTATATATTTTTTAGAGTGGTTGGCTTAAGCTTGGGATCTGTCTCATTTTTTTAAGTTCATTTCCTAAAAATATATGGAAAGCATTGAATGTACAGGATGAATATAATGCATCCATCTTGGTTGGGGGCGACATAGTTTTCGCTTGGAATCAAGGTTAAGTTTCTCAAGGTTCTCAAGGTGCAATTGGTGCAATTCTAACTCTTTCTAAATAGCCACTACTAATAATTATTATGCTTTTATCACCATTTACTAATATTAACTATAAGGCCCTTAACTTTTTTATTTACCAAAGTTCATGATTTATACCCTTTTGTTGATTGGACAATTAATGCATGTTTCAATTAGGGCTCACTTAAAACACATTATTTACACAATTCTTGAATTTTGTAATTAACAAATGCGAAATTTATGAATTTGATGTGGATTCAAACATGCCTAAAACAAATTGTAAAAGTAGAACTGAAATTATTCTTAACTATTTGTTTACACATTTTGGATTTGTAAATGTGACTACCATTGCTACTATGATTAGGATTGTTAGATCAGTGAAGTTTTTTAAGTTTTGCATCCATGATGGAGTCCATGATTTGGATGGTTTGCTTATGACACATGCATACATGTCTAGTAATTATAATTAAGATAGCCACCACCCTCTTATAATTGTTAGGATGGGTTAAATCTTATACTTTCTCATTTTTTATACACACACACACACATACAAGTATTTAAACACACAATTTCTAAATGTTTTTATCCTCGTTCATTTCTACTTTCATAGTTTTGAACCATACAATTTAACATGGAAAATTCATTTATCAAAAAGTTGGATTATTTGGCATTGAGTTAATGGCTATTTTGAGGCCTACTGGTGGTGCTTAACGATGCTTCTTTATCTTTCAAGTTATTTTGCCAAATCGGTCACATAAGATCTTTAGTCTCCACTTGGACCCAATGAAAAAAATTAAATCACTATGACTATCTTTGATATGTAGGTTTATGGGGGGAAAATGACTATGTTCCTTACCTAGCAGAGTCTAAATTATAAATGGTGAACAACTAAAAACATTCAATTATATGAGCTATCCTTGCCTAGTGCTAAGTGAAGGCCAAATACGCTTGCAATTGTCTTAGGACAAGTTTCACCCTAGTAAATGTAAGTTCTAGGTGTACTATTTCAGAAAGGCCACACACGATGTCCCATCGGGCTTCAGGTCTGCTCACAAATTGGGTGCATCCGGTCCCATGCTCTCACATGCTTAGTCTCTTTGATGGGTTCAAGGCCCTAAGAAGGTTTATTTAATTCTGGTATTTTCTTCTCTTTCCGTTTCTCATGTAGGTCTAAATAACAGAGTACTTTTTTCTTTTTTAAAACAGAACCACAACAATCTCTCCCATGTTTCAAAGGAAATCTCACTTTCATTCCTTTTATTCTCATTCCTAGAATTAATTATGGCGAACTCAAGTCTTTCATTAGGAATTTCGAAGATGAACTCTATTGTACTTATAACACTCTAGGTCTATATTGATTATTCGAATATTGATATATCATCATATGATTTTTATTAACTTGCTAAACACTTTCAAGTACATACATTTTACAATTTTAATAAATCTAAATGCATTAGATAAGATTGTTTGATCAAAATTTTTAGGCCACTATTTCAATTTCTAATTAAATCTGTGAGGATATTTTAAAAGTTTAGACACTTAGTTTCTTGACTTAGTATTGGAAATAATTTTGGACAGTAGTTTTTACATTTATTTAGTGAATCATTATGTTACATATAGTCAATATAGTTATTGAAATCTAATAAATGTAATCCAAGTAATAAGAGAATAAGTTTCAAATATATCTACTTTCTTTTATTTATATCTTTTATCTAACAGTCTAGCTCTTTATTTTTCCTAAAAGCTATTAGCTCTTAAATTTTCTTGAAAACCCATTTACATCCTCTATCTATTAAAACAGGTTGAAGATCTACTAAACTCTAAGTTTCATTAGGCAAGATTGGATGCATTTTTCATTTATTGCTTCATTTCATGAGGGGGCATATTTTGTGATCACATAGCTTTTGTAATACCAGGAGGATCTTTTTCTATCATATGTCTTAGAATCAGGACCAAAGCTAACAATTATCCTGACTTTACTACTCCACTTAGGTTCTTCTTCGACGTTTTCAATGAGAGAACCACTAGCCCTTTTAAACTAGGCCAACTAGGATATCAAGTGTATTTCCTAATTTGGATTGAGAAAGGAAATGTATCCTTATAGAAATAAGCATTGATTGATTATATTATATTTTTACTAACTTTAAGAAACATGTTTCCATACATTGAATCTTAATTTTAATCCTTTTAGATCAATCATCCAAACATATGCAAAACAAACCCATATTATGGGGCGTTTAAGGTTTGGTTGAGTACCACCCACATCTCGACACAGAGTTTCATCATTTCTAAAACATTGGACTCTACTTTATACCTAGTAAGTAGTTAAGAGTTTCATCATTTCTAAAAGATTGGACTCTACTTGATACCTAGTAAGTAGTTAATTGCATTTCTACATGCATGTTCTTGGTAATCCAAAACTAATGGCCGTTGTATTAACCGTTTCTATTAAAGTTTTATTGTTACATTTAGCTACACCTTTGTTGAGGGATTTATGGAGCCATTACTTGGCCTTTAATCCCATTTTCTTCATAAAATTATAAAAATTCTTTGAGTTTTAATTACCTCTTTCACTTTTTAGATTCATTTTTTATTCTTACAATTAGTTTAGTTTTTAACTCTAGACTTGTATGTTCAACTTTATTTTTTAAAAGATGCACACGGGTATATTTGAAATAATTTTCAAAGAAAGTGACAAAGTGGAGTTTTCCCCAACTAAGCCATGTTATTCATTAAATTACAAATATTAAATGGATCAAATTGAAGTTGCTAAATTTTCTTTTAACATTAACTATAAACATGTTGCATGTATCTCAAAATTTATAGTGTATGCCACACATATATCTTGTGTATACAATTATCTTCCATAAAGTTACATGTATATTCATAATAACACATGCATATATCCACCAAAATATATATGAATATATCCATTACATTAATTCCATTCATGTATGTATTATAATTATTAATTCATGTGGCTTTTCATTAAAGGCTACCTTAAGCTTATACCTACCGAAATCTTAGTCCATTTGGAATGGCACTGAAATCTTATATTCTCATTCTTTCTTCACTGAGTTCTTATTTTTTGAGCAAGGTTAAAAGATGATAATCCATCTTCTTATTAATGCAAACTTATGATAGATAATAATATGGTATTGTCGTATTAAGACTAGATATAAACTTTGTGGGGGCTTAACTCGATTAAGTCCTTGGGATAACATGCAAGAGCTTTGCTACATCATTAGGTGTAAACTGTTTTTAAGAAGCGACATTGCAGTGCGCATCTGAGTCAGATTTCTTCAAATGTTCCATCCATGGAACAAAAACTCTAATAATTTGAAGACAATTTAATATGCATGTGACCGCTTTAGCGACAATTAGTCTGGTTAATCCTGAACTCATAAAACTTAACCACTTTAATGCAAAAAATTACTAGTAATGTTCGCATAATGTCGAGTTTCCTCAAGCAACGCAAGATTACTTATATACTAAGTGAAATGTATCCTGCTTAACCCAATCCAATTAAGCATCTGAGGACAAAGTAAAAATAAAAATAAAGCATTTTGATTTAAAAGTTGATAGATGATGACTATATGTATTGCCATAATATTCTCAATGTTCTTACAGACTCACTATATGACTTGTTTATTGGAGTGGAGACTGCTAAAAATGTATGGGATGCATTAAAAACTAAGTATCTGGCAGAAAAGATATGAAATAAGAAATTTTTAATAGGAAACTATTTAGAGAGTTTAAAATGGCCGATAGTAAGTAGAGCTAGGCATCGACCGAGTCGGATCAGATTGAGTCCAAAACTCGATTCGGTCTGAAATTCACATGAGCTAATTCGAACTCAATCCGATCTGAGGCTGAGTTCAGGACATCTGACTCTAACCGATCTGATACACAGTTGGCTTGACCTGAACTAACTTCGACTCGATTAGAGAAACTAAGTCGGATCGAGTAAAGGTGAATGCACGTGGTTGAACCCAAATCATCTCCGAGTTCTCGTCGACAACTCAGTGATCGAGTTGTCAGTGCAATTGGATTTTGATGACAGTCCAGTGCCGAGATGGGGCAACCTCTGACGGATGAGAAAACCCCCTATCTTTCTGCAGAGACAGTAGCTGGTCCAGAGAGGCATGATGAAGTATGGCCTCAATACTCATGAGGAGCACTGGAACTTTTACACTCTCCATTAGCTGGAGATAATGATGTGACGTCAGGGCTCTAGACAGGTACGTGGCACCTCCATAGGGGAGATGGTATAAAATATATTTTATAAAATAAATAAATAAAATAAAATAAGAAATTGACACATTTCCTAATGCAATCAGAAAATGACCATCCATACTTTACATGTGGTATGCCACTCAATCCAAACCATTTATCATGGCACGTACTGTAGATGGTGCACAGCCTTAGAATCAGATGAACTGATCCTGTCGAATGTTATCTGGGTTATGACTCACTCACAATGGGGTCCACAATTCAGGGTGATTTGATTGGATACATGTACGGCATGTCTGCAGCAGTTATTTGCAGGTGTTTAAGTCGTATGTCAGAATTGTCCAATTCATCCGATTTTGAATGGTTTGGATTGGTGTATAGCCATGCTATGTTTCCACTATCTCAGTGCGTGAGTACGAAAAATCATGTACTCTGGCAAAGTATCAATGCTTTTTCTCTATTTAAATATGATGAGATATATTTAAAAGATGGTATGGATAGCCACCCCGTATCGAGGCTACTTCTGGTAGCGAGCCAAAAGACTTTTCTGGCCCCACCAAACCCTTTGATCTCGCAGTCAATTATGTAAAACTCTCTCTCATCTCAACGCAACGTACCGATTCCTTTTATCCTCCTCTGAGGGTGCCTCGATCCCTTATTCCTCTCCTCCTGCAGTTGCCTTCCAAGACCATGGGTGGATGTGTGGTCGAGATCGAAGTTCCTCCTGCAGCTGCCTTCCAAGACTCTTATTCCTAATGGGAACGCTATCAACGATGTATCATGTTCTCATATATAGTCGAGACTATGGATGAATGCATGTGGTTTATCCATGCCGTCCATTCATTTTTTCATATCATTTTAGTGGTTGAACCCAAATTTGATGTATATCTAAAGCTCAAGTGGACCATACCACAAGAAAAATAGAAATATTGATAAGAATCACTTCGGATTGGGCCGAATCAGATTGGTCCGGATGATCGAGTTTTCAGATTAAATTAGTTCGGATTGACCACGACCCAATCTCGAACGAAAAACCATCGGATCTGAATGGCCCTACTCAATCCACACAGATCTAGTCCGTCAGTTCAGTTCAGAACGAGTCGGATCAGGTCTGATCGGGTCAGATCCACTAGATCGGATCAAACATGCCTAGCTCTAATAGTAAGCCAATTCTTCCACAAGTGGTAAGCTATAATTCTTGCACAAGTGCATGAATTATGACTTATTATCAATGAAATTCTCTTTTAACGTAAAAATTGATCACAATTTTTATATTGGGGTAATTATTTCAAAATTGTCATTATCATGGAAGGATTATCGAGATAAGTTCAACTATAAAAAGAAAGATATGCCGCTTAAGCAATTGATACAAGATCTTCAAATTGATGAGACATATATATTCCATAATAAGAAAACTGGACAACTACAAATGTAAGCAAGAGCTCAGATGGCTGAAACTAATTTCAATACTACAAGGAGAGAAGAAGTTAGATTATGTCAATAAGGTGCAAAATTTCACAAAAGACAAACCTAAGAAGGGTGATTGTTAATCCGTGAAAATTTTGAATACCATGTAGAAAAATGTCAACATCGTAAGTCAAAATCCACGAAAGGTGGGTCTAATGAAAATGCTTGCAGTAGTAATTTAAAAGGACAATATGGCGGGAAATGAGAAAGATCACTGGGATGACATAGGAGCTATTAGACATATCACATGTGACGAGCATTTTCAAGACCCATGAACTAGCTAGGAGCTAGTGGAAAACAATACGAAGGGCCTGTTTGGCCGGGCAGATCCCATGGTATTAGGAGGGATGGGATCAATTTTAAGGTAATGATGATGGTGTCAGTGGATTGTCTTAAGATCCATGGGATTGCTTATATCCCGGGACAAGTTCACTGGTCTGTTTGGCACGCCCCCCATATCCCGGGATTTTACCTTCCAATCCATTCAACCAAGGGATGGGATCAATTTTAAGGTAATGATGGTGATGTCAGTGGATTGTCTTAAGATCCATGGGATGGCTTATATCCCGGGACAAGTTCACCGGACCTGTTTGGCTCGTCATGCCGATCTAAGGATATTGTCGATCCCATCCCTCCTAATACCGTGGGATCTGCCTGGCCAGCCAGGCACTAAAGTCATGGGAATAAGAAATACTAAAATAACACTTTCACCATGAAAAGTGCTTATTCTAAAGCATATCCTGTATACATTAGACATGAGGAAAAATCTTATATTAGATTACTTGAGATTACTTGCTTAGTAAGAATGACTTCAAAATGGTGTTTCAGTCTTATAAATTTATTTTGTTAATGAAGCTTCTGTTGGGGAATGATATGCCTATGATGAGGATTATGGTTCATTCCTTTAGGTCCCACCTAGTACCTTCTCTTATCTAAGATGCTTGAGATTTTAGTGGGGTCCATGATTATTTCCTTGTGAGAAATAATGTGGCCGAGATAATCAATCTTTTCTTGCTTAAACTTACACTTTGAAATTTTTGCATATAACTTTTGAGTCCACAATATATCTAAGATAGTTTGTGAATGAATTAAAATATCTTTCCACATTCTACTATAAACCACGATATTGTATAAAAAATACCAATATAAATTTCTATAAATGCAGTTTGAATTCTCGTTCACAAGACTGAAAAGTTGAGAGTGAATTGGTTAAGCCAAATGGCATCACCAGAAACTCAGAATGACTATCATGGGTCCCGAAAGAAGCTTTTGAAATTTCTTCCCATGGACCCATATCCCGTGTCATCCATATCTAAGATCCTAACTGAGAATAATATCGTGACTAATGAAGTTCATTAAGCAATTCATCAATCACGGGAATATGAAACTTATCTTTGTTCATCTCTTTATTGAGTGTTATGTAATTAACGTATAGACATTAGCTATCATCGTGCTTGCGAACTAGTAACATTGGAGATGAATAAGGACTCACACTAGGCCGGATGATGCCCAATTCCAACATCTCATGAATAATTGACTCTATCTCGCTCTTTTGAAAGTGGGGTTAATCGTAGGGCCTAACACTGACTGGGTGGCTTATTTCTGTTAATAATATTTGGTGTTCACGGGCTCTTGGTGGGGGTAATCCATATAGATTGGCAAAGACGTCTTCATATTCTTTTAACCAGGCCTTGAGTTGCATCTTATTCAGTGGTATTGTTGGTTGGCTATCAAGGTCGTATGACTATATAATCGTTCCCTTTGCATGCTTTTTAATACTCTTCATCATCTGATAACATTCAACTACCTCCATGATTGCAATTGGCACTCCCTTAAGGGTACTACCTTCCATCGAGAGAAACCTTCTACAAATGTGTGAAATCCCAAGTGATTGGGCGTAAAGTACACAACTAGTGGGCCCATATTACCATGTCACAACCTCCAAGTGGCAAGAGGTAGAAATCATTTTTAATTGTGAATCCTTCGATGGTGAAAGTGACACCTTAGCGCTTCCTTTCGCTGGCCATTTTGTTGCCATTTGCAACCATTACACCAAAACAATCACCATGCAACACCTTAATCCCATTTGTTTCATTTTGTAACGAATTCGGCCCATTGGACCCAAGTCCATGTAATAAGGCCCATATGGCCATTCATGTTATTATTATTATCAATATGAGAGGGGTCGGGGTTTCATAGCCTAAAGAATTCCAAGCATCCCATTCATGTTACCATCTCTTCCCTCTCCTTATTCTCTCTTCTCTCTCTGCCCTTGCAGGCTCTCTCTCCTATATCATTTATCTCTTCTTCTATTGCTCCTAATAAACTCCTAATATTGGCATGCTGTAATGTTTAACATAGTATGAGAGCACTTTGAGTTTGAGAGTGTGTTAGAGAAGAATTTCTTTCTTTCTTAAATTTTATTATGTTAGCATTTTATTCTAAGTTGAGTCTCATTATGATGCTCTAACTTAAGGGGGAGTGTTGAAAGGAATTAGGCCCAATAGGTCCAAGTCCATATAATAAGGCACATTCAGTCCATTCACAATATTACTATTATATATATATGAGAGAGGGCTAGGGTTTTGATGACCCTAAGAACTCCAAGCATCCCATTTATGTTCCCATCTCTTCTAATACATCTCTCTCGTCCTCTTCTTCCTTCTCTCTCTACCCTTGCAAGCTCTCTCTCCCATCTCATTTCTCATTTCTTATGTTGCTCCTAATTAAGCCCTAAAATCGACATTCTTTCAACATTTTAACAACTACGGGATCCACAAAATTGTGGGTACTCATGGAATTGATTAAGACTATGATGAATTGGAAGTGATTTTGCCTTTGACTTCCATAGTCTGTGATGTGGAGCTCTAGCAGTGGCGCGTGGGGAGATCTTAGGGTTTTCTTCATGCTACTCCATCGATTTCTCTGCTTGCTTGGCTGCATCAATCTGCTCCTCTCTTCTGGCTAACCTCCTTAAATAGAAAAAAACAACTTTTGGATCTTACAACAGTAGTCAGGGTGGAACTTTTCATCACAGTACCCTTCTCTCTTTACCTTCCATTGGAGTCAACCTTCTAATTGGATGCGTGGGTAACCTGCAACTATTGACACTTAAGGGTTGTTGGTTCTTGGGCTTCTCTGGCCGAGCTTGTCTTCTCTTTGCATTAAGTTTTTCTTCCTGCAATCAAGCAAGCCTTATAACGGTGGTAAGAGAGGCTAGATGAATCATTTGAATGTCCATCCATATTTCTTCTTTGAGGCCACATCTGCTGAGAAAAGACTCGTTGAGTTCCTTAGTTTGTTTGGCTAGTTTCTCGAACAATGACTAATACTCTCATACAATTGAGGTCTTCCTTAACTTGGTGAGGCTATCAGTAAAACCCTTAAATTCAGTGGGCCCAACCAAATATTGAGGGCTGTTACAAACTTTGTCCATGTTAGCAAACCTTGTGACTTCTCCAATCAACAGTATCACTGGAGTGCTCCTTCCAATTGGAAAGAAGTAAAGGTAAGCCATTTGGTAGTAGGTGAAAAATTGCTCAACACTAGATTTTTCAGTCGACACGCACGCGTCGACCTACTTTCGTTCAAGGTGGAATTTTGAAGAAAACAAATAACATGATAAAAACATTAGATTCAGTTAGCGGTAAATCCACCAAACCACCCTATAACCAATCCAAAGATGTGTCAGATGTCCAACAACCCACAAGACATCCCCCCACATAACATTTTCACCCCTGAAGTTCTTAATATTTATAAAAGTGTCATCAACCCATCTATAAATATCACATTCCTCTCATTTCAAGTATGGCATAGTTCTCTACTAGGGCAAGAGCAAACAAGAAAAGAGATCAAGCGTAAGGAAGAGAGATCTATAGAGAGCGAGCATCCACCCTATCCAAGCCACGCATTCCGTCTCAACCATTAAATCTAGCTTATGCATCCATTCCAAGCCAACACAACGATTCCAATCTATCAGAGTAGGGTTAAGATTTGAGATTTACGATTGTCTTCTCCAAGAAGTGTTTTAGGGGTGTTTGATTTTTCATTTCTCGAGTAAATACAAGTAAATAGCAAATTATTAATTTTTACCCATGTTTAAAAAAATAAATTATTTCTGCCTCAAAAAGTGGTCCCCAAGGTACCAACTTAAATTTGTGAGCTCCATCATATGTGTGTGACATATCCAAGCTATTAATCTATTTTACTGGAACAATTTAGGGCATGAGCACAAAAATAGGCAAATCCAAATCTCAAGTGGTCCACACCACAGGAAATCGTGTTTGTAAAACATCCACGGTTGAAAAGTTTGTTCTTCCTAGGGTCCAAAAGATTGTTTATTTACCATCTAATTCATTCATAAGATCACACAAACATAAATGAAGAGAAAACACAAATATCAGCATGATACAAAACTTCTAAGCCCCCCAATGTTTTTTTAATAGTAAGCATTCAATTTCCACTGACATGGTTCACTCGAGCTTTGGATCTGCCTCAGTATTGGGCTCCTGCCCTAAAATCAACCTGCAAAATAGATGAATAAGGTAGATAAGCCACATACATCACAGTGAATCCCACGTGAAATTCTCACACTACTCGATTTGCGTTCAAAAAGCAACTAGTCAGCATTAGCATTGAAAAGGGTGAGGGAATTACATGTGTAATTAATTATTGCCTATTTATAAGTATTTAGATCAGTGTGTTAAAAAACAGATAGCCCCTTGGCTCTCACTCTCCTCAAATCTTCCATGTGCAGAAGTGCTTGCTTACCGTTCTTTTACTTCGCTTTCTTTACATATTGGCATTTCCCTTCTCATGTGGTGAGACAAAGATATCAGATCCTGACAAACCTATGATCACCCAACCTTTATCTTTACTTGAATAATCTCCCAGTTACAGTTGATGCGGGCAGTTGTCTCCACAATCATAGCTGTAGTTGAACTTTATTGGCATTTTCTTTTACATTTCTTTTCTTTTTGATAATAATCATCTCCTCGAATCACCAACAACGATGAGCTATCACGGTAACAAAAGCAGTGATTATAGTCGATCGGTTGCTTCCTAATCAGCTTCGTATCTTGTTTGCAACCGACAACATAATAAGGCCATCTGAAAACCCCAAAATCTCCAAAAATCCCAAAATCCTATAAAATAGAAATTGTGATGCAAGACATGAAATTAAAATATAATATGCAAGATTTCAGGCTTGGATCATATTAATTCAAAAACAATAACATAAAATTTTACATCCCACACAAGTTCAACATTCAAGTGAGGGGAATCAGTACGGGTTCAGGCCTACACAGGCTAAGACTGGATCAGTAGAATTATGAACCAAACAATGCTCAAAAGGCAATAGAAGTAATTAGTCTTTAATTCAAGGGATTCACAAATTGCAATTCAGGAAAACCCTACGGTAAGAAAATGGGCAAATCAATTAGGGATAATGCAATATAGGGTTAGGGTTTATAAAATTAGGTATAAAAAGAGGAAAATAGGAAGAAAACTTGAACTTGAGATAACTCCTACGTGCGGATAGCGGGCCAGGGCCTGGCGCACGTGCGCTCGAGGCTGGCCACATGTGTAGTGGGGGCCTGAATCCCCAAACCGATTCCTTGACCTTGGTTGGCCGGGGGGACTTCAAACCCTCCAAATCTCGTCACAATATGAGGTGTGGTCGGGGCGCCGTGCTCCGTCGAAGTTTTAGCCCTCTTGCAAGGCTAGATTTTGGAATTGGCTGTAGGGAGACGAACAGCTGCAAAACAAACGGATTTAAAGCGAAGATGGTCGTAGAATGGGAGAAATATGGATGGTTTAAGATGGGGGCGGGTTGGGATAAACGTGGCTTCATACAATGGTAGTTAGCCCTTAGAAAAGGAAGGGCTTTGTGCCCACTTGAATTTTTTCACAACTCATTCAGAGAGTAGAAAAATAAGGTAAGAATTTTTATTAAGCTTCAATGAATCAAAAGAGCTACAAGGGTGCCTATTTATGGAAAAACCCTACACCCCAAAACTCGCACAATGTGTAAGACCCGACCCGAGTGCGTGTGTGTGCATGTGTATGAGTGTGCATTTTGTTTCTCTTGTTCCTGCGATCTTACCAGTCGAATTCCGACGACCCGCGATCCTCGGATAGTGTTTACGGTCATATTTAAGTCCAGTCATGTATACCTGACTTAGATCGAGCCGAAACCTATGCCATCTTGTTCGCATCGTTGTTGCAGTTCTGACGCCGCATCCATCCGATGTGTGGATCATAAGTTTTGTGCATCTCATTTATATCCTTTGATCATGATCATGTGGCCCACCTAGTGTGGAGAGCATATTTTTCAAGGTGGTCATCCTCTTTTGTACAAATTTCAACACACACCACCAATACACTACCTAAATCCCCATATCCTACACCACCCACACACTACCCATCCTTACTCTATCTTAGCAACATAGTTTATATTACCATAAGCTATGATGATTTTTCTCTTATCTAGGAGAGAGAGTGATGATTGCACTCTTGCAACCTCTCTCTCTCTCTCTCTCCCTCTCTCTCTCTTTCCCTCTCATTTCTCCCTTTCCCTCTCATTTCTCCCTTTCCTATTCTCTCTCTTTCCCTTGCAAGAGGTGAGACTTCTTTCATTTTTCAGCCCATTCTCCTCCTTTTTTCCTCTCAATCGCTCCATTGAAAACCCATCTCACCCATTGATCTTGCTTCCTTTGGAGCTTTGGAGTTAGCCCTTGAAGGAAGGAGTGATCTTAAGGTGGGTGCTTTTTCTTGGCTTCATCTCTTCTTCTTCTTCTTCCCTTTCTTTTTTTTTCTTTTGCTACATGCATGGAAGCATATAGGGCCCACTAATCCATGGTGGAGGCCCTATATGGTTCCTAAGATGAAGGCCTAGGGCCTAGATCCTTCACAATCCATTCCATAGAGGGCCATTTTTTATGGACCCACCATGATGATCTCCTTTTATTTCTTATATCTTATGGGCCACCTAGGCCTTTGCATGCATGTAGGGAAGGGATCCCTTCCATCCAGTAACTTATTTTAATGTATCTTGGATTGCATGTAAGTGTATGATATAGTAATGGTGTGAATTTGTATATGGGTGGTCCATTAGTGGCGGGACCTCCCACCTATGGCCGATCTTGCTCCTTCTCTCCCCCCTTTTTCTTATCTTCTTCTGTATACTCTTTGATGATGTGTGGCCCACCAAACTAGGTAGGCAACATCCCAGGCCCCTAGCAAGATGGGATGTACAAGCCCACCTTGATTGGACATCCAGCCCCAATCATGCATGCATGATTTGGATGACCTTTAAAATGGATATTCATGGAGGCTTGAGAGCTCTGATGGGTCTGAAATTCTGTAAACTTATCAGGGTGGACCCAACATGAGGAATCAGGGCTATGGACCCCTTTAATTTATTTACATGGGCTGAAATATGGACAACCTATGTTGCTGTCCAAATTTCAGGCCCAATTGGAGCATGTGTTTTGAGCTACTATTTAGACCTATTTGCGGGCCTTGTTATCCCAAAATTCTTTAGGGGTTTTATAGTGTATGGACCCCACTTTGATGTGGTATGGGGCCCACACCCTACCTCCCATGTTTGAGGCCCATGGGTTAGGCCAAAGATGGCTAACTGTCCAGAAATTTCTGAACAGTTCAACAATATAGTATGACAGAAAACACTATATTCACCAGACTTTCTGAAAGAATTGGGTCATCGCAGTGGACCTCACTTGTTGTCCAAATGTAGGGCCACCCTTTTCCCCAATTTTTTAAGGGTTTGGGTGGGTCCAGGCCCACTCGATGTGTTCCCAAACATAGACAGTTATAATTCCAACAACATTTCACCCTGAACAGATTGTAATTTCGAATTTAATTAAAATACTTTTGAGTATCCAAAAATTATGAAAATTTACGGAGAGGTGAAAAACCCATGGTAGGACCCACCTACCAATTTTTAGGGCTAACAAATCCCTGTACACACCGTGGCAAGGGCTGGACCGGCCCACCACGTTGGGACGTCCTGGTCAAATAGATTTTCTGGATAGACAGTTTTTTTAAATTTATTAAAATACTTTTAGTTATCCAAAAATCATAAAATTTTGTGGAGGTGTGGCCCACCCATGGAAGTACTAACCTGTAAAATTTCAAGGCCAACGAGCCCATGTACTATCCTTGGTGAGGCCTGGAGTGGCCCATTACTTGGGTGTCCAGCCTTGGCTGGCCATTCAGGCCACTTTGTGGGCCCACCTTAATGTATTTAATATCCCACTGTTCATCCATGTGAAGTCCATAGGGGACTTTATCATCCTCCTCTTCAGTAGCATTCAATTGGGGCCCATTAGATGAGTTTTTGGACCATATATCCAAGCCCATAGAGCTACCTATCCATGGGACGCCAAGCCCATTGGGCTGTTGCTGGACGTCCAGTCCAATAGCATGGCCCACATAGTTTATATGTTAAATCCACTCTCTTTATTTGGTGGACCCCCCTATGACATGTATGGGTCACCAAGAACTAAAATAAATTTATGAATTAATTATTTTAGAATTTTCAGCAAGCCCAAATTGTGGGTGGGCTGGAATTTCAGCAATAGGCCCATGATTGTTGCCTATAAATGAATGTTTTGGGGCAGCATGGTCCGCCAAATTTGGGGACATTATTACACATATCTTGCCCCATTTTAGTTAGATTTTTTTTTTTTGGAGCTTAATTAGTGTATATTTAAGGCCTATTCCAATTGGATTTTTATTAGATTAGTTTTCTTAGTTATTTGTTGGGTTTTCCTAGGTCTATTATCTTAAAACTCTTGATAGGCCCATTGGACCCTTGAGGCCTATATTTATTTATGCCATTGTGATGATTTTTATGGGTCAATATTCAAGTAGTGGGGCCCTTACTTGCCCATTAAAATAAATCCATACTTGGGCCGAGATGTGAGGCCTAACTTGTTTTAAATACAAGCTTTACCCATATGTTGGAATACTGGGCTGCCCATTAGGCCCACCACAATGAGTAGTCTTATGATCTTTACAGTTGGCCCCAAACCTTGCTTGAGGGCCCACCATCTTGCTTAGGTATCAGGCTTAATGTATGACCCATTAGGCCATGGATTGCTTGGGCCTTGGACCTTACTTTATATGCATAGCAGGCTACCTTTTGGGACCCAGTTGAGGTTGGATGTCCTCCTTGGTGGCCCGAAGGTAGGCCCATAGGGCCCTTATAGGTTTTTGAAGGCCTACCTTGGACCTTGTTAGGACCGTTTCCTCCATTGAGACTTTATGACTCTCTTAGCTTGTACGCTACCCCAAAGTATTGGGCCCCCACTAGAGGACTTTATTTCTCCTTAGAGTACCTGTCTATATATCTAGACCCCATCCCTCCTTAGAAATGAGGAATATATTCTACAGGTAGCACACTTACATCATTGTGACCCATATGCATCATCTATGTGAATTGATTGCATTGTGTGGTGGTCATAGAGGGATGAAGTTTCTCCCCTTGTGCACATTCAGTGCCTGAAGTTTGTGCATGATCTGTATGTGTGATTCATGCATTGACATTTCATTTCATAATGATACCGCCTTTGCTTCACCAGGGCCTTGCCTCCATAGGGACATTCGTGGATGGTCATATGTGTGGATACCAAAAATAATACTTGAGCATATCGGGTGCATAGGATGCCCATGGGTGAAATTTCTAAAACTTCCATGGTATCAAGGATTTGCCCTAACACCGTGACAGAGTGAAAACTATGAGCGCACGAGATCCTTATACCGTTAGGTCGTGTAGTCGGTTGGGTAGGGGTGTGGCCTTATTCGCCTGATGTAAGGAGGCATTGATAGGCTGAGTCTAACCAACTCGTAAATGGGTCCACTACCGTTAGGCCTTGTTGGTGATTGGCTGTCTATGGGCATGTAGTGAGGTCTCCTACGCTTGTTTGACTGTGCGGGGTTTGTAGAGCGGCAGTCATCCAACAGTGTAATGGACCTCGATGATTTTCTTATGATTGAAAATGTACTTATTATGTGGATTGAAGATGAGCATTGACATCACTTTGCATCGCATTCGTATCGGCTGTATAAGCCCCCTTTATGCATTGCCTTGGTAAGGCGCCCAATACTCATTGCATCGTATTCATGATTAGCCTTGGTAAGGCTGGTGATATTGTCATTAAGCATGTCTCCCTCCTATACCTCTTACTATTCTTTTGTGCACCATTGTCACACACTTTCACCACCCTCTAAGCTTCTATAAGCTTATGCATGACTGATGCATGCAGGAGATCCCAGGCAGGCGTCGTGGCTGTAGAGCTTGGATTAGAGTTGAGCTTGAGGACCCCAGTGTTGCAGACTTTTCTCTCATTATTCTATTATCTTATGTATGCCCTGTTGGATCTTATGAAGACTTGTAAAAGTTTAAATTCATAATGGATTTTGTGATGTGTGCCTTTGTTAATCTCAGATATACTTGTTGTGATCTTGGGTATGCTCGTATTGGTAATAATTACACTATTATGGAAATCATCCTTGTAGGATCCCAGGATCGGAACCTGCTTTAGGAGCCGAGAATGGGGTACTACAGAGGTTGTTGCGACCAGAACCGGCTATTGGGTTCCTTGTGAGTTCGATTACCGAGTCTGGGATGTGACACCATGTGTATAACCTATTACTTGGTGATGAAGTAAACCAAAATAAAAACTAATCAAATAAATCTAAAACGTTCATGATGTTTTAAGTAACATAAATAAGCAAAACCTAAAATACGAACTTAATCCGACTAGTGGGCCATGATCATGACATCCCATGATGGTTTTACTTGACTATTGGGCTCACTCTAATGAACTAAAACTTTATCTTCTAGGTAGGAGGTCCTCCCTGGATGTCGTCATCCATCCAGATCAATGATGGGGCCCTTTGTCTTCATGCATACGTGCGTAGGGGGGCGGCGTGCTGTGCATGCATGTGTGATGTTCCCATCAGCTCTCCCCAACTACGAAGATTTCACCACTGGCGAAATAAAACTCTTAAACTATTCCAAGATGTCAGGATTAAGTTTCTGAAGCTCCTCCTCAGTGAGCCACGTGCTATTTGAAGTTGGACGTGACTTCCATTTAACTAGGTACTTCTGAAACCCGCCGTCTGACGTTGAAACTATCTAATGGTCCAGGATATCCTCTATTTCCTCTCTAAGTGTGGGAATGTTAGGTAAGGGAGGTAGAGGCTGGGAAGAAAAGTCGGGAAGAGGTCATGTGTCAAGAGACAGATTTAGGAAATCAGGATGGGTAGGAGAAAAGCCGGACAAAGTATCAGTGGTCCCTTGAAAAGCAATTAAATCCTCCACATTGAATGTGAAAGTAATTCTCATAGAAGGTGGAAGATCTACCACATACGCATTGAGACCATTTCATTTTATAATTTTAAAGGGTCCAGCGCTACGCCCGTACAATTTACGAATGGCCCCTTGAGAATACCACTCGGGCCTAATGTGGATCATCACAGAATCCCCTACATTGAATTCCTTGAAATATTTATGTTGGTATGCAGAAAATTTGTAATTTTCATTACTAGTAATGATCTTTCGCCTGATTTCTTGATGCAATGAATGAATGTGATGCACAAAAGACTCTATAGGCTCTGATGGCCTATGAGATAAAGAAATAGGGACAAGATTAACAGGCTTCCTAAACTTATAACCAGTAATGACTTCAAAAGGACTCATACCTGTGGACCTATTAACAGAACTATTGAATGCAAATTCGGCTATGGGTAGTACGGTGTCCCATGTCCTGATGTGTTTCCCCGCTAAACATCTGAGCAAACTCCCTAGGCTCTAATTAACCACCTCAGTCTGACCATCGGTCTGAGGGTGGTAGGCAGAAGAAAATTGGAGCCTAGTATTCATTATGTGCCATATGTCTTTCAAAAGTAACTCATGAATTGCATGTTACGATCAGACACTATAGTTGTAGGTAACCCATGCAATATGACTACCTCATTAAAGAATAGATTGGCAACATGAGATGCGTTGGAGGTCTTAGAACAAGGGATGAAGTGGGCCATTTTAGAAAAATAGTCCATGACAATAAATATGGAATCGTGTTTCCGAATAATCTTGGAAAGTCTAAGCACGAAGTCCATACTGATGTCTTGCCAAGGGATGAATGAGACTAGCAAAGGTGTGTATAATCCTATATTCTGTATCTTTTGCTTTGCTAGTTGATAAGTACGATATTACCCTATAATTTTAGCCACGTCTCGCTTGAGGTTTGGCCAATGAAACCTATCCTCCACTAGGGCAATGGTCTTATCTCGACCAAAATGACCCGCAACCCCTCCTAAATGTAACTCCTAAACAAGAAAATCACGGAGGGAGGTGCGTGGTATGCACAAACGGTCACTTATAAACAAATACCCATCTAAAATCAAGTACTCACTGCCAGCTCCTGACGGACTCTCTAACAACGACGCATACACAACTCCAAAATGTAAATAATCAGGATTTCTTCTTTGATGCGCTCAAGGCCCGTAACTTCGACACTCATGGAGTTGAGTAATGCAACTCGACGATTCAACACGTCGACATGCTTATTCTTTACACCGGCCTTGTGCTTAAGCACAAAAGTGTACTCTTGAAGGAATTTAACCCAATTGGCATGCCTAAGGTTTAATTTCTTCTGAGAGTTCAGATATCTCAAGGCCTCATAATCTGAGAATAAGATGAATTCTTATGGCAATAGGTAACGACGCCAATGACGCAGCAATTGCACTACCGCATAGAATTCTTTGTCACAGGTGGAATATCTTTGTTTCGACTCATTTAGTTTCTCACTGAAAAAGGTGATAGAGTGCACTTCCTGACTAAGTACTCCTCCTATGCCGACTCCTGACGCGTCACATGCGACTTCAAAAGCTTTTGAAAAATTCGAAAGTCGCGTGACTGGAGCTTCGGTCATCTTGACCTTTATCTCTTGGAAGGCCTTCGAGGCTGCCTTTGTCCATTGAAATTATCCATTCTTTATGCAATCCGTGATGGGAGCCATAATGGAACTTAAACCTCAAATGAACTGCTTATAGAAGGTGGCTAAACTGTGAAAGCTGTGCACCTCATGAATATTGCGGGGTTCAAACCAATTAACGATGGCCTTGACCTTCTCGGGATCCGTCAATATGCCCTCAACTGACATAATAGAACCTAAGAAGATCACACTACTAGACAAAAATGCACACTTCTTTAGGTTGGCATACAACTTCTCGGCTTAAAGGATCCCACAAACCTCCCTCAAGTGGTTGAGGTATTGCTCCTTGTTCATGCTATAAATCAAGATATCATGAAAACGTACGACCAGGAACTTTCCCATGAAGAGCCTCAACACTTGGGTCATCACACGCATGACGTACTTAAGGCGTTAGTTACCCCAAAAGGCATAACTAGCCACTCGCATAGACCATCCTTCGTCTTGAAGGCCATCTTCCACTCATCACCAGGGCGTACACGGATTTGATGATAACTACTTTTGAGGTCAGTTTTTGAGATGATAGTAGCATTGGCCATCATATCTAACATGTCATTAAGGCGCAGTATGGGAAACCAATACTTGACTGTGATTTTGTTAATGACTCTACTATCAACACACATGCTCCATGTGTCATCCTTCTTAGGTGTAAGAAGGGCGGGCTCGGCACACGAGATCATGCTCTCTCGAATGAAACCCTTCTCTAGGAGCTCATCAATCTGCCTCTTCAACTCAATGTGCTCCTTTAGGTTCATTATGTAATGTAGGAGGTTTGGTAGAGTCGCCCCAAGAATTAAATCAATAGCATGTTGTATATCCCTCATAGGGGGGAGCTCATTCAGTAGATCATTAGGAAAGACATCACGAAACTCATATACTACCCGAATAGCCTCGGTAGGTAACTCTATGCTTGCCTCTGGTATACTCTCCCTAGTCACAAGGGCGTATGCCATCGATTCTGCCTCCATCTCTCGCTTAAAGTCTTTGACATTCAGAATATGGAGCGGTTTGGACTTGGATTTCGATTCTTTTACTTCTTTTGAGCCGCTCACACCACTTTGCATAGTGGACTCCTTTCTAGTGTACTCTTAGGTGGCAGAGGGTTTAGCTTGATCTTCTTGCCCTCAAATCAGAATGTACACACATTTGAACGACCAAATATAGTAACATCCCTGTCGTAGAATTACAGTTTTCCCACAAGGATATGACCAACATCCATGGGAACAACATCGCACCAAAGGGTGTCTTTATATAATCTAAATTGAATAGGAACAAGACAATGGTGCGAGACTAAAATCGGCTTCCAACTTCAAGCCCAAACGGCTCACAGTACTAATCGATGCCACGTTGACACAACTACCACTATATACGATCAACTTAAAGCTCTTTTCTCCACATTTTGCATAAGTGTAGAAGATCATGTTGCGGCGCCAATCATCAGTGTTCTTGGCTTGAGCTAAAACGTAACGCATAATTGCGAGGGTCGCAGACTCTTGCGCTCCCTCTCCCTCATATTAGGTGTCTCCACAGGCTCATATTCTTCTTCTCATCATCACTCTCTGGGGGTACTACTTCTACTTGCCCATCAATAAAGAATACTTTGGTGCCCTCTTTAGTACCGCAATGGTGAGCAAAAGGACCAAACCCCTGACACCTAAAACACCTAGTGATCCCACTTTTACATGAACTAGACCCGACAATTTCTTTATCCTTATCATCCTTGGACCTGGGCTGAAAATTGTTGGAAGGTTTGTTTTGATATTCAGTGTTAGGTTTAGCCCCAAAGGGATTGGCCTTAGCACTAGAATCGCAAAAATCAAATCGCCTTTCCACAAACGCTTTGAGATATTGCTTGACGTCTAATACTACTTGATACAACTGTTCAATAGTGTCTATGTCTTTGACGAGTAGTTCTATCCTAATGTCAGAATGGAGGCCCACTTTAAAACGAGCAAGGGTGAGTATGGAGTCCTCATCGACCTTACAACGGGTTAAGTATTCTTCGAATTTCTCAATATAGTTAGCAACACTCATGAAACCTTGTCGAAGAGACTGCCACTCCTCAATCAACCGTAAGTGATAAGAGAAAAGGAGGTACTTCTCTTTAAGTGTTTCTTTAATTTCTCCCCAATGGACTATTGAGAGTTCCCTCACTTTTTTCTTTTTTTTTTTAATGTTCTACCGTTGCCCAAAACCTCTTTGCTTGGCCAAAAGGCTTTAGGGTCCAAGTGACTATCAAACGTAGGGTCGTCTACTCTAACCCCTTTTAGGAGTTGCGCATCTGAGTCATATTGATGATGATGTCCTTCATGGGGTGGGTGCACAGGTGTGCGCCCATGACCAACTCTTTGGCCGCCCCATTCCTTAGTCTAACTTCCTAACCACCTACCTGAGATTTGACATCTTTCCTAATGGTGGAGTTTATCCCAAGGGAAGCGTTTATTTGGTTAAGGCGTTGATCTATGAGTTGTTCTAAGTGCTTACTCAAGGAATCGACCTACTTGTTAACTTGGATACTGCTTCTTGCAATTGTTCCATGTTTAATGTAGGGTGCAGACCAAAACCGTGACCCATACGTGTGGACATACACTTGCTAACTCTACCTAAGGACTTTCTGTGTAACACCCCATACTTTTGGTACTCAAGTGTTATTGAGTAACCCTACTTAGTGAAAGTACGAGCCTAGCTTAAGTAAACGTTCATGTGCATTCTAGTTAAAATCTGACCGTTGAAAAACGGTTCCCACCCATATATCAGGCTATCCATCCGTTATTACTCCAGACGGACCGTCATGTCATCAGAAAACCTACCCTTAGGATTCTAATTTCATTGATAAACAGATCCATCTCAACCATTGTAGATTTAAATCTATGGATCACAGGATCCACTGCTCGTCAAGCCCGCAACTTTTTGTGGGATGATTTGACGCTGGCCTACATGGCACAACCACCCAATCCTAAGAGAAACAGTTAGAGTTTGTCCATGATAGCAGGGGGACACTTAAGAGCATCGATGATAATATCAGGAAGCAATTGGGTGCACTTGGGATTAATATTGGAATTGTCCAATCATCAGATTGGTCATCCAATCCAAGATGTGTAAACGTAATAATTATCATATATATATATATATATATATAACTTGGTATATGTATGTTATATGATATAACTGCTTAAATAAATATTATAATACAATATAAATACATACACTATGAAATGTTACTTATACACTTCATAAATATTTTAAATTTCATAATACGTTGATGTGTAATTACAATCCATATTATAATTATACACTTGTGACATTATTTATATGAATTTCAATCATAAAAATCTATATTACATAAATTAATAAAATTTATAATAAATAACATATTTCAAGCAATTTGAGATTTTATATAAGATTTAAAACTTAAAACATATATAACCACACAAATAATACACACACTCACACACACACACACACACACGGAAACGCTTACCTGTGAATCAGTTCGTACGTACTACATACGAAATTTTTTGAGAACTTATCATATCTGATGAGTCTCGCAAATCTGAACGGTCCACATGAAGCAAAACATCATGAAACCCCTTGGTACGAATTTTTACTTTGATCCAAAACTTCGGTGGGCCATGAAAAATGCAAACAGTTTCTTCCCTTGATTTGAATTTCTCTTTTCTATGGCCCACCAGAATCTTAGATCAGGGTGAAAATTCACCCCCTAAGGTTTCATGGGATTCCGCATCTTATGGACCGTTCGGATTTGACACCCATGACACATGTGCAAAGGTACGCATGTGCGTAGGTGAGCATGCCTCTCTCTCTCTCTCTCTCTCTCTCTCTCTCTCTCTCTCTCTCTCTCTCTCTCTCTCTCTATATATATATATATATATATATATATATACACATATATATAAATCTTTGCTTACTAATGTTCATATAATTTATATATTAACAATTTATAATAATATAAATTATATATGACAAAATATAAAAGGTAAATAATTACTAAAAAAAAAAATAATTATTATTATAATAGAGTAAAAATAAAACATTAAAACTATTGATTCTTACTAACATATTATGAGGGTCTTGGGTATACATATGGTCCATTAGTACCTTTTAAAAGTTGACGATCAAATTGGAATCGATCCGACCATTGGATCAACGCAATTGGCACTAAAGGACCCTAGTTTCATTAGTATGGCCCACCTAAGTGTTGGATCTGCCACATCTTTGGTCATGATGGCTTAGTTGAGCCAGCGAACATCACGGATGGAGTGGATCTTTCAAAAACATCTCTTTGTGCCCCACAACCGTTCCCTATGCATACCATATGAGTTGCACTGAAACTACTAGCCAGGTCAAACGACTTGACCCGAGCCTTCCAAAAATGGGAAAATTCCCGCCTATGGACATTTGAACGGAGAAAGACATTTATGTTTTCTTTGCTTGCGTTTGAGCAATATACGGGCCACTATATTGTTCCAACTGGTGGATCCAGACCATCCATTTAGAAGAGGGTCCCCACTCAAACAGATCTAGGCCTTCCGTACACGTCCAAGTATTCAGACACGTGCACAATCTCAGGCGCAAAGCGTGCGGCTGTTTGGCCAAAAATGGAAATTTCGTCTTCCGCACGCCAGCTCAACGATCTGAGGGAGGGGAATCCCTCTCATCTCGAACATCCATTTGATGGCATCTCGGCCATCCATTGCTTAAGGTTCTCCTAGCAAAAACCACTATCAGTTTCCTTCTTCCCCACCGGATTTGAAAACGGTTTCAACTAGAAAAAATCTATACCATTTATTTCCAATTTAATGGCTCTGGGATGTTAGGGCGAGCAAATATAAGATGAAGGATTAAGCAGCAATGGGATCGAAACCCATTCTCGTGGCTGCACTCGAAAACACATCCTTTCTTCCTCCATTTGAACCCACCAACCTGACCTCCTCCAAGCTTCGTTGCAGCTCATTGGCAAGCTCACTGAGGTCCTCACGGACATCCTGATGGAGTCGCATTTGAAGAAGGGGTGGTGGTGGTGGTGTTGGTGAAGACGCCATTAATGGCAGCCACCTTCTCCGCCGTTCCAAGCTGAGTCAGACTCAGTTCAGGATGCCATTTTCAGTCCCTCACCAGCGGGTGATGGTGTTGGAAGAAAGAGAAGAAAGAAATGGAAGAAGAAGAAAAATGAGAGAGAGAGAGAGAGAGGGATGATGCAGCAGCTGCTGCTGCTCCAACGACCAGCATCATTGTCGAGTCCCATTGCAGCAACCGTGCGAGTCGCTGAGTCGACTCAGTAGGCGCTGAGGTCCACCCAGGGATCCAACGACGTCCTCCGGAACTCCAGCAAGGTACGAACGTGAATTTGAGGGGATGGGGTCGTCCAGTTTCGTACTAGACTGTGTCTGCCGAGTTAGGCCCTCGCCCACAGTTACTGAGTTAGGGTTGCCTTGACTCGCCCATGTGGAAGCTGGTTTGGGACCCTTGTGTCACCGACCGGGTTCTGTGGCTGAGCTCCGCTCCACCTGCAATCATTGGTCACTCGAGCCAATCCAGACTCGAACCCTTCATCTGTGAGTTGAAGGGTGGCTCGGGTTGAGGCAACTTAGTGGACCAGGGTTTAAAATGCAAATCCAGCCCCTGTACACAGCTCCGTCAATTACTTATCTTAAAAAATAATAATAATAATAAAAAATAAAAAGAACTAAGTTCCACCTGTTTGGAAATTGAAGTTGTAAAACAAATGATGGAGCAAACTAAACTTGTCCATGATGATGGAACCCAATAAGTTCAACTTGCAAAGTCGAACCACTCAAAATCCAGTAGGCTCTGTTCTTAACTCACCCCAAATTCACTATTTCTATTTCATACAAATTTGCCAAATTTCATGATTCGTATACCCTAAATCCAACCATAATACAACTTGTCATAGGTGAAGAAAATGCCAATTAGAAAAGGTTTGAACCGAAGACCAGAAGAAAGCATTCACATAACTTTTTAGCGAACCCATAAAACTTAGCCAATAATCCCCATAAATTGATCTAACAGATGGTGGGTTGACTTAAATTGGACTTCCTAAAACACCACAAAATGTAGAACTACTTATCCAACAACTACATAAAACTAGGGAATCCATGTTCTAAAATGGTTCATCGTCATAGTATCTATTATCATGACTGGATTCATTATTGATAGTTAGGATTAGTATCATTAGGAAATACTATCATCTTCCTTATGGGATTAGAGAAATTCTTGTAATATGGTTATTATCATTAGTCATTATCATTTTACTGTTAATAAATATTCTATTTATATTACCTCTGTTATTTAATAGACTATTAGTCATTATAAGAACATTAGATATATATATATATAAACTTGTGAATTATCATTTGATGGATTAATACGCCTATTGTGAGTATTATTTGATCCATTGTGTGATAATACTATTAATAATAACTTAGGATTCAAATCATACAATCTAAGCATCAAACTAAACTTTAAGGTAAAATCCTAACCCTACATCAAAACCTTAAAGATAAATAATTAAAACCCTAGGCTATGATCTTATACCCTAGGTAGTGTGTAGAACTTGGATCTAATTGTACATGTTCCTGATTTATGGTAGGATTCAATTTTAAGGGAACACACATTCCCTAGCGATGCTGGTAGGTGATGTGATTTATAAGGTGATGATTTCTTCCCCTTGAGCTTTCCATTTTTCCATTAGCTTAAGTTGTAGTTTTATTTTAATGTATAAATGATATCTCCATGTGTTAATTGTTGGAATTGATTTGCTATATCACATGCTTAATGTTTATCCTGTATATTTAATTTATGCTATTAGATTACTTGTGGATTGCTTCTAGGATTTAAACTGGTACATTAGTGGAAAACTCTCACTTATAAATGTACACCTATACTTGGGATGTAACTCGATTGACGGTGATTGCAATGGACCTTCGATTTAGTGGTTATTGAGTGATAGTCTAGATGGATCATTGATGTGGGCCTACCATCTAGGGTTGTTGTGTTTAAGTGGTTTTCAAGAATGGTCTTTTATCACATGGTTTTGATACTCGCCCTATGTGGCTTATTTTAATATTTGCCCTATGTGACTTGCTTTGATATTAGCCCTACGTGGCTTTATTTTAGTATTTTTCCTATATGGGTTCGATGTTTTATATTGTACGGCCATGTGATGGTAAGCTCCATATACTGTAATATGATTGGCCACTAGTCAACGGGTTTCCATTAAACATCCTAAGATGGTAGTCTCATGAGTCGGGGATGGTGGTATGAGACCTATGCCTGAGTTGTCGGCCTACACTGGTGACAAGCCCCCGCAGTGACCTTTGAGCTTATTTAAATTGGCTGATTGTAATTGGACTAATAATGGGTTGACTAATCATGCATACATATCACAGACCAACATCCATTGCTATCGTACGTGATGTACGTATTTTTCCGACTAGATGATTTTCCCAGGTTCGATGATTGTATGGGTGACGAGCCCAACTTTCGCACGGATGTACATCCCTAGGGTGATGACTGCATTCACGCATCCATGCATCTAATAAGACCCGCATCATGTATTTTTTTTGTATGCTTTGTTTTTATAATTATACTTATCTAATGCGACAGTGTGTAATCATGAGGAGAATTCACATTGAGTTGGCTACTCGTCCATCAATTATATAATCGTACAGGTAGCAGAGATGGCCCAGATGATGTATATGTTTAGACTTGATGAGAAAGCATGCATAGGTGTCATAGATGCACGGCTGAGCTACGCGATCTTGCGTCTTAGATTTTATGTGCATTTGTTTATCTCACTTGTGTAATTGTGAAATTCATGTATTTGTTATTTCGTAGACAATTGTTTGTATAAGTCATTATGGGCAATCTCTTGTACATTCTAAATAAAATATAAATTCTCCTTTATACTGATTTGTCCATTCTACGCTAACCGCTTACTCTGAATGAAATATATATATATATATATATATATATATATATGTGTGTGTGTGTGTGTGAAATTTTGGCTCTCGATAAGTTAATACTCAGGTTTTTTGGGAAACATGTCATATATTCGGGTCCTTAAAAGTCGGGGCGTTACATTCTGGGACGACTATTGTAACACCCTGAAAATCGGGGGTCGTGTATTAACTCAACTCCCGAGTTTCAGATCGTCACTTATGCAACAAAAATAGTTATGATTCAATGTTGTCTGATTTAAAGCATTCACATGAGTAATAGTATACCAAAACTGCAATTCATACTTCAGATCCAGTGATAAAAGCAAGCGGAAGACTAAACAAAGTATATATCACTGTATGGAAAAACAAAGTAATCTCATCTGTCTCCAAAGTATGACTACATCTCTGAGTTTCATATACATGTAAATAAACAAAAGAATAAAGTTCAAAATAGTCCCACTGAAGTCCCCTCGATCCAGGTCACCTACGGGAAGCCGTCGTGATACTGCATATACGAGAACTCATCCTGGTCCTCGTCAATCTCCGGCTCCACCTCCTGGATCTCGTCCTCACCTGCAGCTACAACAGGGTCTGGTGGGTGTTGCAAACACCATCCCGTAACGTGGGAATGAGTGATCAACTCAGTGGAATCATAGAGCAAAGATTAGCATGTTCACAATTCAATCACGCGATAATAGTAAAGCAGTAAATCAGACAATCCTAATACTGTTGTTAGTGCAAGATGATATGACGTGATGTATGCCCTCACCGACGATCACCCTCATGCGGCAACATCTTACGACCGCGGCATGCCACACTCCCTAGAGTGCTCCACATCTTCCAGGCACATGCAATGCTATGGTGATATGATTATCAAATTGTTATTAGTCCATTCAAACAGCAGGATTGGGAAACTAAGGTACTTCCCTTGTATCAATCCCAACACGGATCCTGTCTAGGGTCGTCACTCCTAGTAATCTCATACGATGTATATTTCGTAGGTCACTGCAAGGGCTGCCAGGGCTGTTGCTCGCACTCGTTGCACCGCTCCCCCATCACCTTATCAATACAGGCCTACTGTACTCTACTGCACGGAAGGGTCGTCGCCTCCCGTGGACTCAGAATACGCTCGCGGTCACTACAAAGGGCTCGTCGCCTGATCAGTGTAGGCCGACAGCTAGAATATAGTGTCCCATACCACCATAATCTGCTCACGAATCAAGGTGCTCACTGGTCACTACGGGGAGGTTTGTGGCCCCAGCGTAGGCCGACAGCTTGACCACGGTGTCCCATACCACCATGCCCGACTCATGAGTCTTCGTGGATCAAGGTACCACGGTTAATAGGGTTTACAATGGTAAGTTCAGTACCCTAGGTTCAAGCAGTTATGATTCATACAAGGTGAACAAACATCGGCCAGTCGGGTTACTTGACGGGCTCGACTAGTGCGATCGCATCTCGAGTCGAACGACATGAAGTGCGTAAAACACTTCGCGTGGCCTAACCACTGCCGCCAACTCTCAACACGAATCACGTTCATCGACGCGTCGTTCGTGGTTATGACCAGTCAGCCACGAATTCGCTCGGTTACCGACTGCCTGGACTAGGTCAAGTCCCACACATCTATGAAATTTCATTAACACTATATACAAAGGTATTAGAATTGAAATACATCATGTGAGCATGTTAGCACATGTTATAACATTCAACTTAAGCAAATCTTCAAGGCATAATTTCTATGCATGTAATGCAATCATGCATAAGGTCAACATGTAGGAAATCATTTAGGTCAGCATATTAATCATGAAATCAATCTCAAACTACTACATAACATCATTCAATTCAATACATACTAATACAAGCATTTATACAAACACATGCACTACACACTTAAGTCCACAAATAGTATGTCGACCCAAAGTGCGCAACTTGGCGAATCTCTTCGCCAAACTGATTATGCAAGCATTCCTAACTCACTAATGCGGCGACAAACCATGTCAATCACGTCAGCAAAATATGCATGTAGACCGTACTTCCTACAAATGACTAAAATGCCCTAAATCTCATATTCTTCGTTAATTTACGAAACAGGAAACGGAGAGCATGTTGTACATGTCAAACGGCGATGCCGTCGATAATATACTATTAAACGACATTGAAAGCATTGTAAACCGTCAATCAAAGCGTCTAAAATCCTCACCTAGTCTCTTACGGTCGCGAGATTTTGAACGGAGCGTGTACGCTTCGTCTACGGCAGTAGGAAAGCCTGATTTATGGATTATGTTAGCTAACATGTTATACATCGACGTAAACCCTAAATCAGCAAGTTTTTGGGATTATTCTATACCTGAAAAATGGAGAAATCACCAGCCAGGTGATTGGAATGAAGTGTTGAAGCAGCAACTGTCAAGGGTCGGAAGCGGGAAAAATCTCCTCTTCCCTTTCTCTCAAACTCTCTCTCTTTTTCTCTAGGGTTTGTGAATTTCGGATGGGAAGGAGAAATGAGGGTTTCAACCCCTTTTATAAGCTTGAAATTGCCGGAAATAGGCTCCGGGATGAAGTTTACTTGATGCCTATCCATTTCGGGGCTGTTTCGGTCCAAAAACGGCTTTCTGGTGGTCCCCTGGTCGATTGCGATCAGACTTAAGCTCATGGATACCAGATGTACCTCGTATTAAGTTTTCAGTCTGGCAGGATTCGCAGATCGCACGTGGCGGACCAGTTTCAGTTCAACGGTCACCGCACGTAGATCAGGGCTGAAAGTTTCATGATAATAAATAGAAATTTTTCCTGATCCGAGGGTGTAATCTGGATGAATTCTGACGGTCAGGACGCTTAATACTGACGCGTCAAGTCGTGTGCCAGATTTGAATTTGAGATTCCAAATTCGTCCCTATTCGCGGTCGCTTCAGTCCGGGTTCAACGAAATAGTCTGTGATTTTCGGTTTGACTTGATTTTCGAGATGATTGTCAAGTCTAGCTGGGTGGTTCTAACGGTCTAAGATAGGAGGTATCGGACCTTCGACGCGCGGTCTAAATCCAATACAAAATTTCAATATGGTCCAGAGAACAAACCTGCTTAGAGTTTGATCCGAGGTTATAGAGTGTTGTAGAGTTGTTTGTTCTACTCGATTTGGGTCTTGTAGAACGTATTTAAAGTGATCAGGGACTATTTCCCAGCTACTCTAGCGTTGCGCTAGCTAACTTACGCCTAATTTCCATGAAAAATATTTCTACGCGATTTCGGGTCAAATCGGTACTCGAACCCAAGTACGGATTTTTCACGGGCGTTACAATCTACCCCCCTTAACAAATAATTTCGTCCTCGAAATTTGTACCTGTTCGTACTCCTCGAGAAGCTGTGGGTAGTTCTTTCTGATCTCGGCTTCTGTCTCCCAAGTAGCCTCCTCCTCAGAGTGATGCGTCCATAGTACCTTCACAAGGGGAATCACCTTGCTACGCAGTACCTGCTCCTTCCGGTCTAAGATGCGTGTCGGTCGCAGGATATAAATAACATCCTCTCCTAACTGCACCTGCTCCCATCTGATGATATGGGAAGGATCAGCAACGTACTTCTTCAGCATAGAAACATGAAATACGTTGTGGACGCTCGCGAGGGGCGTGGGTAAAGCCAATCGGTAAGCCACTGCTCCCACACGATCGAGGATCTGAAATGGACCAATGAATCGCGGTGCCAGCTTCCCCTTCTTCCCGAACCGAAGGACTCCCTTCATAGGGGAAACTCGCAAAAACACGTGATCCCCAACTGTGAACTCTAGTGGCCTCCGTCTCGTATCGGCGTAGCTCTTCTGTCTGCTCTGCGCTGTAAGAAGCCGACGTCGAATAATATCGATCTTCTCTGACGTCGCCTGCACCAACTCTGGGCCGATCAAGCTATGCTCACCGACCTCTAACCAGCAATGCGGTGCGCGTCAAGGTCGCCCATACAGCGCCTCATAAGGTGCCATGCCGATACTCGCCTGGAAGCTATTGTTGTACGCAAACTCCGCATATGCAAGACAGTCATCCCAACTGTCCTTGAAGTCCAATGCGCAAGCCCGCAACATGTCCTCCAGGATCTGGTTCACTCGCTCCGTCCGTCTGTGGGTGGAAGGCAGTACTGAACTTCAACTTCACACCCATAGCCTCTTGAATGCGAGTCCAGAAAATAGAAGTGAACCGCGTGTCTCTGTCCGACACGATCTCCAACGGAACTCCATGCAGACGCACGATCTCTCGGATATACAATCTAGCCAGCTCGTTTGCAGAGTTCGTAACTCTGATCGGTAGGAAGTGCGCCGACTTCGTCAATCGGTCGACGATCACCCAAATGGAATCATGCCCCCTCCTCGTCTTCGCAACCCAGAAATGAAGTCCATGGAAATGAAATCCCACTTCCACTCTGCAATCGGCATAGGCTGCAAAAGTCCAGGTGGTCGGCGATGCTCTGCCTTCACCTGCTGACAAGTGAGAGAACGGGACACGAACTCAGCAATGTGGGTCTTCATACCTTCCCACCAATACGTCCTCTTCACGTCACGATACATCTTCGTATTGCCTGGATGCATCGCGAGTCTAGTAGAATGCGCAGCCTCGAGAATCTCTCGTCTCAAGTCAGGGACATCTGGGACGCATAGGCGGCCACGGTAACGTAAGCCCCCATCCATACCAACTCGCCAGTCGATGTCAGCATCATCACTGGCCTGCTCTCGAAGCTCAGTAAGATGCGCGTCGTCCCTCTGCGCCTCGATGACACGGTCATCGATCTGGGATCGCACCTGTACGTGTGCGATGAACTCAAATGGCTCCTCTACGGTGAGTTTCTGCTCAAAGTCTCGCAAAAACTCAACCATATCCCACTCGGCAACCATCAGCGGAGCCGCAAACTCTATCGCCTTCTTGCGGCTCAACGCATTAGCCACAAGGTTCGCCTTCCCAGGATGGTAAGAGACTTCAAACTTGAAGTCCTTCAGCGTCTCCATCCATCGCCGCTGCCTCATATTCAAGTCTCGCTGCGTGAATATGTACTTGAGGCTCTTGTGGTCGCAAAAGAGCTCGAACTCCTCTCCGTAGAGGTAATGTCTCCAGAGTCTCAGTGCGAATATAACGGCTGCCAACTCCAGGTCGTGTGTAGGGTAATTCTCCTCGTGCTTCCTTAATTGTCTCGAGGCATACGAAATTACCCTGTCCCTCTGCATAAGGACACAACCCAAACCAACGCTAGACGCGTCAGTGTATATAGTGTATCTAACCCCTTGCTCTGGCAATACTAGCACAGGGGCGGACGTAAGTCTGTCCTTTAGCTCCTGAAAAGCTTACTCCGCCTTATCATTCCAGGCGAACTTCACGTCCTTCCGTGTCAACTGAGATAAGGGTCTCGCGATCTTCGAGAAATCCTGAATGAAGCGCCGATAGTAACCAGCGAGACCCAAGAAACTCCTCACCTCAGTGACAGAACCAGGCTGCTCCCAGTCCTGCACCGCAGCTACCTTAGACAGGTCAACTGCCATGCCATCCTTGGACACCACGTGTCCCAAAAACTTCACCTCCTGCTTCCAGAAGTCGCACTTCTTGTATTGTGCGAACAACTGATGTCGTCTGAGCGTATCAAGGACCAAACGCAAGTGCTCCTCATGCTCCTCTCGACTCCTAGAGTATACCAAAATGTCGTCGATGAAGACAACGACGAATCGATAGAGGAAAGGCCGAAATACCCGGTTCATCAGATCCATGAACACGGCCGGTGCGTTCGTGAGACCGAACGACATCACGAGGAATTCGTAGTGACCAAAACTGGTCCTGAATGCTGTCTTCTGCACGTCCTCATCTCTGACGCGCAGCTGATGATATCCTGACTGAAGATCAATCTTCGAGAAGTACTGCGCTCCTCTCAACTGATCAAACAAGTCATCGATCCTGGGCAAAGGGTACTTGTTCTTCACCGTGAGCTGGTTCAGCCTGCGATAATCAATACACAATCGCAGCGAACCATCCTTCTTCTTCACGAACAAGACCGGTGCTCCCCAAGGAGACACGCTAGGCCGTATAAAGCCAAGCTCTAGCAGGCCATCAATCTGTGTCCTCAACTCCTCCATCTCACATGGTGCCATGCGATACATCGGCAGTGAGACGGGTGTAGAACCAGGAACCAGATCGATAGTGAAATCGATCTCACGTCGGGGCGGCAAACCAGGGATCTTCCTGAACAGATCCCCGAACTCAGAAACAACTGGCGTCTGCTCAAGTACCTGGGCACCAGCGTCGCGCAATAGAGTGGCGTAGCTAAGAATGCGGAAAGGAAGATTTACCCGCACTGGAAATGTGAAGGATGCGCCCTCAGGCTCGTACGCTGTGACTATACAAGTCTCGCAGTCAATCTCGGCTCACGCTGCAGTCAACCAATCCATGCCAAGAATGACGTCGAGATAAACGAGCGAGGGATCGACGACCAGATCAAGAGTCATCGTCCTGTCTCCCAGATCAACCAAACAACCCTCACACATCTGGGTGACATTCAAAAAATCTCCATGAGCTGCAAAGACTCGCACGCTATCCATAGTGATAGTCTGCAACCCAAGACGTCTGACTACGGCACGCGATATCAAAGAAATTGTGGAACCAGTGTCCACCATGATAAGAACGGGAGTACTTCCGATATGACCCGTGACCTCGAAGGCTGAATGCTGAAAAGTCGGCGTCGTAGCTGCCTCAGCGGTCAGTGCATGAACTCGTGCCTGCTGTGGCCGGTTCGGCCACTGTGTCAAGGGCCGTGGAGGCTGTCGAATCTGCGATACCGTAGGTCTGAACGAAGGATGCGCAGGAGCTGACCGTATAGGCGGTGCTGATATCGCCTGCGGACGTACACGATCAATCTTCTGCGGTGGTGAGAACCCACTGTCCCGCATCCTGGAAAAGTAACTCTGCGCTAAATGGCCCGCCCTCCCACAGTATGTGCATGATAAATCAGGGCGCCGAAACGGTCGTACAGGCGCCGTGGTCCTGGTAGGAGGATCAATGCGAGGCCTCTTGCCCGCGAAGGGCCTGTCTGGCAAATCCGGTCGCGGCCTAGAAGTAGTCGGGCCTCGAGATCGCGCAAGTCGATCCACGTCCTGCTCTGCCCGCATGGACATGTGAACCAACTCCGCATAAGAAGGGAAACTGACACAGCACATCTTCGACCGAATATCCGGTCGCAAGCCCTCCAAAAAGCGCCGTATGCGCATCTGCTCATCAGCTAGAATCGTCGGGACGTACCTGCCCAACTCTGTGAACCGATGCTCATACTCGGTAACTGTCATCGCTGCCTGCCTGAGACGGAGAAACTCATTCTCCCTCTCGTGCCTGTAGGTCTGAGGATAATACTTCTCATGGAAGCGGAACTCGAATGCTGCCCACGTCCATACGAAATCTGCGGCAACAGTCCGCAATATGCTATCCCACCACATACTGGCCTCTCTCTCAAACAGGAAGGTAGCCAGCTCTACCTGCTCAGTCTCGGTACAGTGCAACATGCGTAGAATCTTCGACACTCGGTCGAGCCAGAACTCAGCCTCCTCGGGTCTGTGAGAACCCGTGAAAGTAGGAGGCCGCAATCGCTGAAATCGCTTCAGAAGGCCCCGTGTGTCGGCAGGATTCCCCGCAGGGAAAGCAGGCTGCGCAGGGTGTGCTATGCCCTCATCCTGGGCGTAAGTATAGGCATCCTCAGCTGGATGCGCAGGTGGTGCAGGTGGAGTAGATGTAGTCGCACCCCCACCCTGGGCTAAAGTCCCAACTATGGTGGTCAGAAGCTGTTGCTGCTGTAGCATCATAGCCATCATCTGCTCGAATCTATCAGGGGGTGGAGCAGGCTGTGGCGGATGAGGTGCGGAAGTAGATGCGCGCTGTGGCTCTCTAACAGATGGTGTAAATGGCGGTGGTCCACCTGTAGGACCAACAACAGGCTGAGATGACCGAACCGTCTCAGGAATCGGGCCCACAGCAGGGTCCGGACGAGTGCCAGACTGAGAGGGAGTCTGATCCATCTGCTCTGACAATGAAAGCCGAACCGCGCTCCTCGTAGTCTTAGGTGGCATTCCCTATATTCAAAATAGGGCGCAACCTTGTCAGTCTCAATTGCACAAATACACCACAATCATTCACTAAAGAGTCAAAGGCATTCCATGTATTTCAATTAATCAAAATTGTCACAATACAAGGGATATATCCTTACAAGCATCATGACTAGAATGACATGGAAATTAAGACAGTTAAGCAACAGCAACATAAGCAAAGCACTAGCCCTAATAGGCTTTACACACATAAAACAGGAAATGGCTAACTACTAATAACAACATCAAAGATCGCATCGCTAGTCGGAATCTGGTGACGGAGGAGGAGCACCCTTATCCTGTAAGCAACACAGGATTGCCTTCAAGGTGCGAGTCACCTTGCCAAACTTCTTCTTTGTAACAGCCTTGGCATCAGCGACTTCCGCTCGAAGTTCTTGGACTTCCCTTCGCAAAGCGGTCTGACTCTCCTCCATCCGAGCAATGCGGTCGTCGATAGTAGTCTGCGCAGAAGGAGGAGGGCTCTCATCAGTATCCTGAGCCTCCTCTTCTGCTTCTTCCTGAACCTCTGCTCTAGGTTCTTCTTCGCTTTGATCTTCCTCTTCATCAAAGTCATCCCCACTATCCCTTTCAAGTTGATTTTCACGGTATTGTGACCTAATCTTCATCTTAACCATTGTCGACTCATCGATGGTGTGAATCGATACCGGTAATTCGGGCCCAAGTCTATAGGCAAACTCAAGTGCAATCTTGCAAATAAGTCGGCCAAAGGGAAGCGATTCGGATGTTCTTCTCGACCTGGCTATGAGAACTATCTACCGTAAGATGAAAGTGGCCATACATACGTTCTCTCCCTGGGCCACCAGAAATAAGAAATCGACCATAAGACGTGTGCATTCAATGCGGTTCGTCGACCTGGGATAGACATTGAACGTGCAGATATGATGCAGCAGGCACAAATCCTCAGACATGTACGTCGCCTTGAGGCTATTATTAGGCTGCCATGGAACCAACTTACTGCACAGAAACCTGGTGCGGCGATCTCGTTCACGTCTAGTCCTCAAATTCTTCTCACTTGGATGCACATCACCTAGAGGCATCTCTGATAGAATGGTTCGTCCAAGGTGTGCATGGGGATCCAAATCTCGCTTTGTACGGCACTCCAGGACTGCAGCTGGACCTGCGGCGGTGCTTGAACTTGCGGCACCACCCCGCGGTCTCCTCGATCGAGCAGGGCGGCTCGGCCCAGCCTCGTCTGTCGCGGTTTTCCTCTTACCCATCAAAGATATGATGGATGAGAGTGACAAAAGGCCCAAAATGTCTTCCACAAAAGCCATGGAAAACGCCGAAAATGCGGAGAAATGGCTGCCCAATCTGACAAAAGGAAATCTAGGCATCGTAGAGGGATGCTTCAAGCTTCCCAAGGCTGTAGTTTCAAAGAGAAATACAAAAAAAAAGATGGGATGGAGCACCTCACGATTTCAGCTCTATTTGGGAGATTTTGGAGCTCCAAATGGTGAGATCTTCAAGGAAAGAGGCTGCCAACACCCAATAAATGATGGGTGGTGGTCGGTTTTGGCCAAGGAAGGTTTTAGAGGTGGTTTGGGACGCCGGGGTTTGGGATAGGTTGCTGAAAATCAAATCTAGGGCTATGTAGGGGGCTGTTTGTGAAGGAGATGTGGGATTTGGGAGTTTTCGTGAGGTGGGAGGTACCTAGGGATGATGTGGACCCTATTTAAGGGGGTGCGCCCGAAGGACAGCACCAACAGACACCGCCGGCCGGCGATGGCATCGCCGGCCAACTCTCAAGTTGGCTGGTAGGACCCCATGGGTCTGGTCCCCCATGGTCCCAGGGTCCCAAAAAGTTAGGTCCCACCCCTTGGTTCACAATAATTTGGTCTGTACGAGCCCAAACATGTGTTCGGGGCTTTCCGGGTCCACATCGCAATCCCGAATACCAAACCATATGATGCAGCATATGAATTTGGGGTAGAAGGAGCCAGTACACCTATCTAGCTCCTTATTTACTAAAGAAAGTGAAGTTAGAATGGAATTATGGCTATTTTTCATGAAATTTTACTATTCACTGTAAAATTTGGTGAATATACTAATTTGTGTTATTTTCATATTAAGTTTGATGCCTAACATGAAATGGATAAGAAAAAACTGAAGGTTGAAGTGTTTAGAGGAGGAATTTTGAGAATTTTTGGCGAAACGGGGTTTTTAAGCCCTGGCGATTGATTACTGGAGTCGTGGTCATTCCACGGCCCAAGGATTAACCTTTACGGTTTAAAACCGCTCATAGGACGTCTCCACCCGACTTCTTAAAGCTTAGAAGTGATTCGGGTTACTTTACGCGACCCGAGATGCGTTACAGACTCGATCTTGCGATCGATCCTAATAGACTTTGCCTATCGGCGAATCTGCGATCCTAGAAGTGTTTCTAGACCCTTCTCGCACCCACCTAAGTCAAAGGAAGCGACAGCGTACTTCGCAAGACCATAACCCAGGCCCAGTATACTCTCATTCATGCTCTGATACCAACTTGTAACACCCTGAAAATCGGGGGTCGTGTATTAACTCAACTCCCGAGTTCCAGACCGTCACTTATGCAACAAAAATAGTTATGATTCAATGTTGTCTGATTTAAAGCATTCACATGAGTAATAGTATACCAAAACTGCAATTCATACTTCAGATCCAGTGATAAAAGCAAGCGGAAGACTAAACAAAGTATATATCACTGTATGGAAAAACAAAGTAATCTCATCTGTCTCCAAAGTATGACTACATCTCTGAGTTTCATATACATGTAAATAAACAAAAGAATAAAGTTCAAAATAGTCCCACTGAAGTCCCCTCGATCCAGGTCACCTACGGGAAGCCGTCGTGATACTGCATATACGAGAACTCATCCTGGTCCTCGTCAATCTCCGGCTCCACCTCCTGGATCTCGTCCTCACCTGCAGCTACAACAGGGTCTGGTGGGTGTTGCAAACACCATCCCGTAACGTGGGAATGAGTGATCAACTCAGTGGAATCATAGAGCAAAGATTAGCATGTTCACAATTCAATCACGCGATAATAGTAAAGCAGTAAATCAGACAATCCTAATACTGTTGTTAGTGCAAGATGATATGACGTGATGTATGCCCTCACCGACGATCACCCTCATGCGGCAACATCTTACGACCGCGGCATGCCACACTCCCTAGAGTGCTCCACATCTTCCAGGCACATGCAATGCTATGGTGATATGATTACCAAATTGTTATTAGTCCATTCAAACAGCAGGATTGGGAAACTAAGGTACTTCCCTTGTATCAATCCCAACACGGATCCTGTCTAGGGTCGTCACTCCTAGTAATCTCATACGATGTATATTTCGTAGGTCACTGCAAGGGCTGCCAGGGCTGTTGCTCGCACTCGTTGCACCGCTCCCCCATCACCTTATCAATACAGGCCTACTGTACTCTACTGCACGGAAGGGTTGTCGCCTCCCGTGGACTCAGAATACGCTCGCGGTCACTACAAAGGGCTCGTCGCCTGATCAGTGTAGGCCGACAGCTAGAATATAGTGTCCCATACCACCATAATCTGCTCACGAATCAAGGTGCTCACTGGTCACTACGGGGAGGTTTGTGGCCCCAGCGTAGGCCGACAGCTCGACCACGGTGTCCCATACCACCATGCCCGGCTCATGAGTCTTCGTGGATCAAGGTACCACGGTTAATAGGGTTTACAATGGTAAGTTCAGTACCCTAGGTTCAAGCAGTTATGATTCATACAAGGTGAACAAACATCGGCCAGTCGGGTTACTTGACGGGCTCGACTAGTGCGATCGCATCTCGAGTCGAACGACATGAAGTGCGTAAAACACTTCGCGTGGCCTAACCACTCCCGCCAACTCTCAACACGAATCACGTTCATCGACGCGTCGTTCGTGGTTATGACCAGTCAGCCACGAATTCGCTCGGTTACCGACTGCCTGGACTAGGTCAAGTCCCACACATCTATGAAATTTCATTAACACTATATACAAAGGTATTAGAAATGAAATACATCATGTGAGCATGTTAGCACATGTTATAACATTCAACTTAAGCAAATCTTCAAGGCATAATTTCTATGCATGTAATGCAATCATGCATAAGGTCAACATGTAGGAAATCATTTAGGTCAGCATATTAATCATGAAATCAATCTCAAACTACTACATAACATCATTCAATTCAATACATACTAATACAAGCATTTATACAAACACATACACTACACACTTAAGTCCACATATAGTATGTCGACCCAAAGTGCGCAACTTGGCGAATCTCTTCGCCAAAATGATTATGCAATCATTCCTAACTCACTAATGCGGCGACAAACCATGTCAATCACGTCAGCAAAATATGCATGTAGACCGTACTTCCTACAAATGACTAAAATGCCCTAAATCTCATATTCTTCGTTAATTTACGAAACAGGAAACGGAGAGCATGTTGTACATGTCAAACGGCGATGCCGTCGATAATCTACTATTAAACGACATTGAAAGCATTGTAAACCGTCAATCAAAGCGTCTAAAATCCTCACCTAGTCTCTTACGGTCGCGAGATTTTGAACGGAGCGTGTACGCTTCGTCTACGGCAGTAGGAAAGCCTGATTTATGGATTATGTTAGCTAACATGTTATACATCGACGTAAACCCTAAATCAGCAAGTTTTTGGGATTATTCTATACCTGAAAAATGGAGAAATCACCAGCCAGGTGATTGGAATGAAGTGTTGAAGCAGCAACTGTCAAGGGTCGGAAGCGGGAAAAATCTCCTCTTCCCTTTCTCTCAAACTCTCTCTCTTTTTCTCTAGGGTTTGTGAATTTCGGATGGGAAGGAGAAATGAGGGTTTCAACCCCTTTTATAAGCTTGAAATTGCCGGAAATAGGCTCCGGGATGAAGTTTACTTGATGCCTATCCATTTCGGGGCTGTTTCGGTCCAAAAACGGCTTTCTGGTGGTCCCCTGGTCGATTGCGATCAGACTTAAGCTCATGGGTACCAGATGTACCTCGTATTAAGTTTTCAGTCTGGCAGGATTCGCAGATCGCACGTGGCGGACCAGTTTCAGTTCAACGGTCACCGCACGTAGATCAGGGCTGAAAGTTTCATGATAATAAATAGAAATTTTTCCTGATCCGAGGGTGTAATCTGGATGAATTCTGACAGTCAGAATGCTTAATACTGACACGTCAAGTCGTGTGCCAGATTTGAATTTGAAATTCCAAATTCGTCCCTATTCGCGGTCGCTTCAGTCCGGGTTCAACGAAATAGTCTGTGATTTTCGGTTTGACTTGATTTTCGAGATGATTGTCAAGTCTAGCTGGGTGGTTCTAACGGTCTAAGATAGGAGGTATCAGACCTTCGACGCGCAGTCTAAATCCAATACAAAATTTCAATATGGTCTAGAGAACAAACCTGCTTAGAGTTTGATCCGAGGTTATAGAGTGTTGTAGAGTTGTTTGTTCTACTCGATTTGGGTCTTGTAGAACGTATTTAAAGTGATCAGGGACTATTTTCCAGCTACTCTAGCGTTGCGCTAGCTAACTTACGCCTAATTTCCATGGAAAATATTTCTACGCGATTTCGGGTCAAATCGGTACTCGAACCCAAGTACGGATTTTTCACGGGCGTTACAACTATATGCAACTAAGTAGGACTAAATGATCCTATGAGACTGTATATGAGGAAACTGTGCAAAGTTACTAAAATCTAGCAATATAGTTGTGAGGCCCATATCCTAGTGACCATTCCGTTCCATAAGGTTCCGCGGTCCTCCCGGTCGAAATCCAGTAACCTGCGACCTGTAGATTGCATTTGCGCTCGACTCTAAGTCATATCTTATAATCCCAAGCCATTTTGACCCAAGACCCACGCCATTGCGACCACGCCGTCGCCGCAGTTCCGACGCCACGTCTCGTGTGCCAATCTGATGTCCAGATTATAAGTTGTAGGCCGCGCATGATTCCGGCCATTGATCACGTAATTATGGGACCCACCTATCCTGATTGTACATTTCCCTAGGCCATATGAGGATGACCTCACCCTACCTACTTACCCACCCTACCCCCCAGCCCATTATTATTTTTCTTCCCCATGTCTTACACCACCATCGCTGCCTAGCTAAAAGAGCTAGGCAATCATCTCTCTCTCTCTCTCTCTCTCTCTCTCTCTCTCTATCTCTCTCTCTCCTTTCCTTCTCATTTATCCATTGCTAGCAACCTTCAACCCTCCATGAGAGCTCTAAAAATCCAGCAACTTTCTCTCCCTAACCCTCCCAATCCAACCATCAAAACTTCATCCTAACCATTGATCCTCACTCCCTTGAAGCTTTGGAAGCTCTTGGTGGTGGTAGAAGTCCAAGATTTGAAGGTGGGTTCTTGATTAGGTTTAGATCACTCATTTCTTTCATTGATCTTTAGTATTTCTTGTATAGGATCATGTTGGACCCACCAATCAATGGTGGAGATCCTATTTGACCCTTTGGATGTGGCCGATGGCCCATCCTTGATGCATGCATGATCCATGATGGGGCTATTCTCCATGGACCCCATCATGATGTTTTGAGATAATTCATGCTTTCTAAGGGTCATCTAGACCCCTCATTTGCATGGTGGGGATAGTATCTCCACCTCAAAATTTTATTTTATGGTGATGGGCCCATGCATGTATGGGACCCATCTTGATGTATGTATTGATGCATGTATTAGAGGGACCCATAGTGGCGGGGCCCCTCCATCTCACTGTTCTCTCTCTCTCTCTCTCTCTCTCTCTCTCTCTCTCTCTCTCTCTCTCTCTCCCTCCCTTTTTCTTTTATGGTGATGATGATGATGTGTGTGGTCCACTTAATACGATTAGCAAAATCCAGACTATCTAGAAATTTTTGGACGTCCAGTTTATGGAGCCCACCTTGCTGCCCATTTTTAGGTCAGGCCAGATGAAAGGAAAACAAATATTAGCTTATCTACTAGTGGGTCCCATGCGTGTGGACCCACCTCTACATTTTTACATCTAGGCTGTCCACTTGCTAGATAGCCAGGGCCAGCATAGTGTATGTGTTTTATATGAGCTGTCCATGTGGGACGCATCGTGATGTAATGTTTCATCCAGCCGTCCATTGGCCAGGATGGTGGAACCCACCTTATCTATTTGTGTTACATCCAACACCCTCCATCCTTTTTTTCCTAAGGTGTGGGACCCACCCACACGTGTTGCATGTGTGGGATGGCCCCACCTTAATGCATGTATTCTCTATCCCCACTATCCATTTGATTGGGACGGTGGGATGACACCCTGATGTATGTATTCTTCTATCCACACCGTCCAATGTAGGACAGTGGGTCCCATTGCTGGGACATCAGCAAGCTGTGTGCTGCCATGATGTATGTATTTTATACATACCGTCCATCTATTTTGGGACGTGGGGCCCACCCCACACGTGTGGCACGTGTGGGGGTGGGACCCACCTTGATGTATATGCTCTATATCCACTCGTCCATCTGGATGAGTGGTGTGAGGCCACTATGATGTATTGTTATATCCAACCGTCTGTTCGCTTGAGGACGTGGACCCCACTTGAATGTATGTGGTTATCCAACCATCCATCTATCCAGGGTGGTGTGGGAACCCACCGTGATGTATGCATTCACCACGCCCCCATCAGCATGTGGGGTGCACCATGATGAGTGTGTTTCAACAACACTGTCCATCGGTTTTGTTAAACTATGGGCTACCCCATTAGGCCCACTTGATATATATGAGGCTCATTTGTAGTATTTGAGGCCCAAAAATCAGGCCCATGTGATGTGTTTATGCCCTTTAAATGAGGCCTAATGAAATGTATTTGTAGCCCATTTGATGAGACCCAATGAGATGTATTTAAGGCCCATATGATGAGGCCCAATGTGATGTATGAGGCCCATTTGGTAAGGCCCAAAATGATGTATGTGAGGGCCATAATGATATATATGGGGCCCATGAGTGAAGCCCAATGTGATGCATATTAGACCCTTGAGGGAGGCCCATTATGATATATATTGAGCCCTTGTGTGAGACCCATTATGTTGTGTATGAGATCCTTGTGTGAGGCCATGGGCCTATTATATGTTAGGCTCTATGTGGGCCACTCCTTGAGAGCAATGTTGGTTAAATGTCCACATTGATGGGAAATAATGGTTAAATGTCCACATTGTGACCTTCTTTTAAGCCTTGTTAGATTCATTCTCATTATTCTCTAAGTGAGATTGACCCTAATTATTAGGCCCCATTGATATTGTATGATCCATCTATTTTTCTTGGGCTAACCTAAAATGTTGGGCATGATTGATTGCTATTAGAATTATTTTAATTTTGGAGTCCATTTAGGACTCATTTGGGCCCCCTAAGGGATCTAGTGGGCCTCATGATAGTATGGTTTAGATCGGTTGTCCATCTATGGACCCCACCTTGTATATAGGCCAATTATCGATGTCGATTATAAGTATGTAATAGCACAACATCATGATACATGCGCTTAAGCATTATCTACATGCTTAATATGAGATGTGGTTGACCATTGCATATGACATTAGGCAGGTTGTTTATGGGACTCCCTGATAGGCAGAGTTGTCCTACATGAGATATGCATAGGATTAATGCATGATTGGACTGTGTAACTCATGCATCTTATATTTTGTAATTATGATTATTATTCGCCATAACGACATCAAGGTTATAGCCACTGTAGGTATAGCGCGGACAGTAGGATTGGATACAGGAAATAATGTTTAAGAATGGGGCGCGAAGGATGTCCCAAGAAGAAAGTCCCCAAACCCTTATGGTACCATGGAGGATGCTCCAATGCCTAGACCGAGTGGATGTATGAGCGTATGAGAGTCAAATACCAGGAGGTCGCGTCTCCCACTATATTGTGGTCGATTGGAAGGGGGTGCGGCCTTACCCGCCCGAGGGGAGGGGGCAACGCTAGGCCGAGTCTGACTAGCTCGTAAATGGGTCCACTATCGACGTGCTAGATAGATATTGCCTAACTATTGGCTAGGCGGATAGTAAGGTCTCTTTCGCTTGCACAGTTGCACGTCCAGTGTAGGGCAACAATGTCGTGTATAGTATACTAGACCCCGGTGATATCCCAGAGATGAGCTGTATGATTATGTGGATTTAGAGGAGGATTGGTATGCTTGAGTTGCATCCCGCATTGCATGACATTGGTATGGCCAATAACATTTATACCTCGCATCGCATACCCTTGGTATGGCTAATAGTATTTATGGATTCACCAGCATATTCCGCATTACTCTGATATTGCATTCCGAGCACGCTTATATTGTACATACACTTACACAATCTTTTCAGCTTTTTATAAGCTTATGCACGATTGATACGTGCAGGTGACGTTAGGCCGTATCTAAGTAAGAACAGGAGTGTGCCACGGAGCTTCAAGAGATTTTGACTATTATTAGCATTGTATTTTCCTTTATGCGCATTATATTTCAAAGTTTTTTATCATAATAGATTTTGTGATAGTATTTTTGTTGTTATTGTTCGTGGGTTATGCTATGGTTATGATTATTATGAAATGGATTCATGTTTAATATCCTCCTTATAGGATCTCAGGATCGGAACTTAGTACATAAATACTAGGAGCTAAGAATGGGGTACTACGAAGGCTGTCAACGCTGGATTCGACAATCGAGAATTTTGTGAGCCCGATTTTAAAGTTTGGAGCGTGACAATAGTTGTCGAAATAAGGGAATAATAGAAAATTATAGCAATGAGAATTGCTAATTTTTCTAATAACAGAAATTCCAACAGCTTGTATTAGGATTTATGGACCTCAAAAAAGCTATATATGATGCGATTGGATGTATGATGAACAAAAGCAAACTAAACGCTAAATATGGAATGAATTCTCCTATAAGAACCCTAATCTCTGATACGAAATTTGATATAGGACATGAAATTGAAATATGACATATAAGATTTCAGGCTTAGATCATATTAATTCAGAAATAATAACATAAAATTTCACATCCCACATAAAACTTCACCATTCAAGCTAGAGGAATCAGTGCGGGTACAGGCCTACACAAACTAGGACTGAATTAGTAAAATTATGGACCAAACGATGCTCAAAGGGCAATAAAAATCATTCACACATGCATAGTAATAAGTCCTTAATCCAAGGGATTAACGAATTGCAATTCATGAAAACCCTAGAGTAAGAAAATGGGCAAATCAATTAGGGATAATACAATATAGGGTTAAAGTTTATGAAATTATGTATAAAAAGAGAAAAATAGGAAGAAAACCTGAATTGGGATAGCTCCTGCGTGTGGACAGCGGACCAAGGCTTGGCACATGTGCGCTCGAGGCTGGCCGCACGTGCGGTGGGGGCCCGAATCCCCAAACTGATTCCTTGACCTTGGTTGGCCAAGGGGACTTCCAACCCTCCAAATCTCGTTTCAATTCGATGTGCGATCGGGGCGCAATGTTCCGTCAAAGTTTCAACTCTCTTGCAGGGTCAGATTCTGAAATTGGTTATAGAGAGATGAACAACTGCAAAACAAGTGGATTTGAATCGAAGATGATTATAGAATGAGATAAATATGGATGGTTTAAGATGAGGGCGATTTGGGATAAACGTGGCTTCGCACCACGGCAGTTAGTCCTTCAAAAAGGAAGGGCTTTACCCCACTTAAAATTTTTCCACAACTCACTTAGAGAGTAAAAAAATAAAGTAGGAATTTTTATTAAGCTTCAATGAATCAAAAAAGATACAAGGGTGCCTATTTATGGGAAAACCCTATACCCCAAAACTTGAACCATTTGCGCAACCTATTACTTGATGATGAAGTAAACTAAAATAAAAACTAATCAAAAATATTTAAAACGTTCATAACATTCTAAATAACATAAATAAGTAAAATCTAAAATATGAAGTTAATTCGACTAGTGGGCCACGATCATGAGAACCTATGATGGGCTTTACCTGACTATTGGGCTCACTCTAATGAATCAAAACTCTGTCTTCTACCTAGAAAGCCCTCCCTGGACATCGTCATCCATCTAGATCAATGGTGGGGCCCTCTGTCTTCGTGCGTACATGCGTAGAGGGGGGTGCGTGCGTGCGCGTGTGATGTCCCCATCAAACTGCACAAATGCAAATGAAAAATGCCGCCTAACTCTTCCCTTCTCCATAACCAAGGTCCTTACTTGAGATTTCCAAATGTAAACCAACCACAGAAGTCATTCTAATTAGGAAGTCTTTGACAACTGAAAGCAATTCTACAGTGTCTAGTCAACCATAGATTGAATCTCATCCAGTGTTGTCATATGTGATAGCATTTGCCATAGTGGCATATGCGATTATGCCGTCACTTATGTGATGAAAAAATGTAAATTTTCTAGGAGGTTGTGCGATGGCATATGCAATTATGCAACCACATACACACACGGGCCCCTTAGGTCACATACAATTGCTTGTGCTATTTGACAACAATGATTTCACCAGCTAGTGGCAACTCCATGATAAAGATACTACATTCGAGTTAATCCCACACCCTCATACTAGGCCAAAGGCCAAAAGGCAGGGTTTATATGTCCAAAGCCCAACATTTAAACATCTCAATTTCTAGATCGCATTGTTTTCTTTCAGTAACAAACATAGAAATTAAGATTTAGGACTGCGAACTGCTGATGGGTACCTGGACAAAAATAAAAGAGGTCTCAGGACTGAACTACAGATGGGTACCTGGACAAAAATAAAAGAGGTCTCAGGAGCATCTGATACAGACCAAACCTCTTGGGCTTCCAAGAGTTCTCCATTGTAGCCTGCAAACCTAACAAAGCCACATAGGACTAATTCATTCAAAAGAAGATTGCCCACTGGCAAATCAGTCATTTTGATTATGTAACCTGAGAGGGGTCAAAGATTCCGTCGATTCAACTGCCACACAAACTGATCAACGGCCACCATTGCATGAGACGCAGAGCCAATTGAGCCATCGTAACTGTATATGGATCAACGAAACATGAATATTTAAATGCTTATACAAGTTCTCCATCACAAGCCACATCAAGGGCGCATTTGGATGCACTGTAAAATTGACTTGCAATTGTTGATTGAAGGAAACAAGAGAATCCAAATGCTTTCTAGCTGCGAAACATATCAAGGGTGCATTTGGATGCATTGCCGAATCAACATGCAATTGTTGGTCGAATGAAATGGAAGGACCAAATTGTGATTGCCTTCGTCAGCATTCAAGTCATGGGTCTGGGCTCTGAATTGTGATTACGTTGCTTTCAAGTTAGATGGTAAAAGAAAGTAACTGCAATTTGAGGCCACTTCCCCATTATGAAATATTAGGAAACATCACTATTTTTTGTTATTTCTTCTGACTGAACTAAATGTTTGCAATTCAAACTGGTGCAGCCAAACGCATCCTGAGTTCTCCATGACTATCCATATTCAAACATGCTGCTACCATATGCCTATCAATTTTATTTTTTTAAAAAAATAATATTTTAAAGGTGAATAGAACTTTTACATGTTTCAATCGACCCTTTCATTGCAACCAACAGAAATGCTGCAACCTGCACAATGATAGCGCCTTCACCAGCAGGTTTTGATGTATTCATGCACCGTGCACAAAACCAGTGCTCATGGATTGATGTGATCAGATCTGTAGACACCATTTATCAGACGTGAATACCAATTAAATCATCCAAGTGTGTGTGGAACTTTGGGGGAGAAAAGTTAATACATGAAACAATATATGCCAGTCTCAAGGATGAGATTTTTATTTATTTTTAACAGTATTGTGTTAAAGATAGTTTTAAGACAGTCCAGAAATCAACCAAATAATATTGGACACCTATCTTCAAGGTATGGTGGATTTGAAAAAAAAAAAAAAAAGAAGAATGAAATGGTGTCAACCAAATAATATTGGACACCTATCTTCCAGGTATGGTACTCAATACAAGAAAACTGACCTTATCGGCGGTCAAAACCGCCGGCAAAGACACAGAAAACCGCCGAAAAACCTTTGCCCGCGGTTTGGCAAATGCCGGTGAAGCCTCGGTCGGTAAAGGCTTTACCTGCGGTTGTGCTCCCTATACTGGCAGTTGTGCAAGCTGCCGCTGCACAAGGGCTTTACTGTCGGTTGTGCAGGCCGCCGCTGCTTGGGGGATTTACCAACACTATGCACAGTAAGGTCGTGATATGTGAATTTTTTACTCCAGATCCATGTGGGACTGATTTAACCTTACTAACACTTCAATTAGCATTTAAGCTCCTAATTCCTTAATGCATATGCATTTATAAACACATCTATAATTGTGATTTGATTTTTTTTTTCCCTATGCCTCATGCTCTCTTTTCCATTGCCTATGGCAGCTTCATGTAGGTTGCAGTTTCAGAAGTATAGGCTCATTAGATTGCAAACATTCATTTGATAATAATAATTAAAAAAAAAGGAGGAAATGACACAAAATAGATGCCTGACTCTACAGTGAGTCCCATTTTATGAGTCCTACCTCTCCAACTCATAAAATGATGGACCTTATCATTGACCCTTTTGGTCAAGGCCCACTTGCTTTCACATTCCTCTGAGAAGTGGATTGTGCCTAGTGATTGTTTTCCTATAAAAAAAATACATGCCTATGTGGCCCTTTCACATGCATCGAGCTGCCACTAATAATATTTACAATAATAAATCGAATAGTTTCAAAAAAATAAAAAAAAAACAAATAAAATGCATCGATCTATAGCTCCCATTCATCCATGCCTAAAACCTGCAAAACAAAATAGCGAAAAGAAATTAATTGGTATTCAAAATCTGCACAAAAAGCAAAAAAATAGAGTCCATAGCCCAACATCAAGCAGTAGCTTGTTTCCTGAAGCATCCTCTTGGTCCATTGAATGGATGCTTTCGGCAACAAGCTCCCGTCCTGCACCTTCAGCTACAACAATAACCATGAGTCCATTCTCTTTGAGTTTTTTTTCCACGTACTCGTGAAGCCCACCTGGTCCTTCCAGATAAAAGGGTGACTCTGGAATCAAGCAATAGTCCTAAGGAAAATGGCAATGACAATTTTCCTTAGCATGTTAAAATAAAAATAATGAAGATCTAAACCACGAGTTGAAAACTTTCAGTTATGCAATTTAAAATGAAATGGCGCCATGACAGAAAAAGAAGATCTGATAATGTAAGATGACCAATGATAATACATACCACATCTCGACTGGCAAGAGTAGCATACATTGCAATGAACCTGCAAGCAACAAAATGAAATTGAAAATTACAATGGACATACATTTTGCTTTACCAATCCTTAGAAACAAAGAGGTAATCTGAAATTTGAAAGTTCTCCAGACATACATCTAAAATTCAAAATTACAACCAAGGCCACAAGCTCGGCAATCTCGTTCAATATAGTCAAACTTGTAAATTAATGATTTCCTTAAAACTAATATCATAAGTTTCAGGATAAGGAACCAATTATAAAATGACATATCATGAGAAGAGGTAAAATGACTTACATTGCGTAAAACTAAAAAAAAAAGTTATTGGGAACTACTTTGATTAGATGAATCCAACCATTTTGATTAGTGGCCATTGAATAAATATCTTGCATTTTTGTTGTCAATTATGTGGGTGGAGAAAAACATGAGAATCACAAACACTTTTCAAATTGAAATTTTAGTTTCTATTTGGAATAGAAATCTGGGGAAAAAAAATAAATAAACATTTAATACCATGCAAACATGATATTAGCTCCTTCTTGTTGTTTCCCTTATTGGTAGCTCCATATCAAAATCCAAATCCGCACCTTGTATCCGATCCACAACAACCCCAATCAGCTCCTGCTTGTTGTTTCCCTTATTGATAGCTCCATATCATCTGGCATGAACATCATACCAATCTAGAAATCAAAATTTATTTTAAAGGAAAAAGTGTTAACAGCCCCGTATCAACCCATTACGGGGATAATCGGTCCGCCATGGCTCTGTATTGGCCTTTTCTTTTCTTTTCTTTTTTCAAAACGGGTTCTATAGCCCTGTATCATGTAACGGGCACTGCCATTACTGTTAGGTAACGTAACCATATTTTAATACATTGGTTTCCAAGCATAAATCTTACTTCTCGTGGATAGATTCCAAACCAGTCATCAAGCATTTTTGTAACCTAGGTTTTTCTACCATAAACTAATGAGCCTGTTTTACTCACACTTCCTGCCTACTTGCTTTTAAAATATAAATATGAGCTTTTAAATAAATAATTTTTAAAAAAAATAATAAGAAAAAGATAGATGAACAGCAATGCAGCAATTAAAACAACTTAGAGCATTTTTCACACAATTCTCCAGAATGACATCTGAGCATCAATTAAAGGCCGTTTGGAAGATCACCCAAATTGATTTTTTCTTCTTTTCAATGGAGAACTAAAAACTTGCATGTGTCAGAGTGGGAAACGAGGACCAAATTACTAGGATTTTGTTTCCCGGTTTTTTTACAACCCCAACTCACAGTGGATTCCAAACAAAACCACCTGAATCCAATTGCAATTTCGAGAGGATTCCATCTAGTGCGCAGCTTTTGGGGGAAAGTCCTTGAGTACCCTTAGTGCATGGTTGGATCCTAGAATATAAAGTGTACCTGATTGCAATATTGTAACTAGAGAAATCATGAAGCCATACATTTTTTGTGTTTAGTATGCAGAAAAGTAACAAGAGAAATCAATATTCTAATCATTTAAATCCCACTAATAGTTTTTCCAGTTCAATCCATTGCGGCATTAGAAGTTAGAGTTATGAAATGGCAATTTAAAGTTCCGTATGATGATCAATGTAGCAACCAGCATCTTCTCTTTGTATATATCGACCAGGGGGTTAGAAGCAGAAAATTGAAATTAAATGGTCTCCATTTTGTGAAATAGTGCAAAATGCAGGGAAAATCTCCTAACCTTTCTCATGACTCTGGCTTGTGAGAATGGCTGCATTCACTTCACTCACAGCTTTTAGGTGTTGTGATATGCCCAACTCTTCTAAAAAGTTTGGCTGTAGAAGCTTGAATTTGTTAAGAACTTGGCAAAAAATTTATGGAAGAAACTTTATAATTTAATTTAAGTGGAAATCTAGTTGGCAGTGTCTTCCATCCTTGCATGAAACGTACCAACTAATAAATCTGGTGTTGTGTGAATCAAAGAAAAATAAAATCTTTTGTTTGAACAATCAAATAGAGAAAATATGATCATGAGAAAAAGGCTCCATAATTTAGAGCAAAAGAAGAGAGCTCGGTGAGGCTACAGGTTTCTGCCATGACAAAAAATGTTAATTAATAAAATTAACCAGGAATACTGAACTAGGTAAAATAGCATTACATTTTCTTCACCCCTTGGTGCAAGCTCCTCCTGGGCAAACTCCAAAGCTTGTTCTACTTTTCCCTTCCGAATTAGTTCTATCAACCTCTACTGTTGAAGATTGAAAAATAGTTGGGGATTTGTGTCCAGAATCTGCACAGAAAACCAACATGTCCAGTGAATATAACATTCTTAAGCACATGAACTTCTATTCCATTACCATTTTATGGCTAAGTGGTAAAAATAAAATAAAATGCAAGCAACTAAATTTTTAATCAGAGACTAGTATTACAATATTCCCATGGCATGGTGACTGCTAGAAAATCTTTATTTGCCTAATTCAGATGCTTTCTTCATTGCAAGTTGAGGTAGTTTAGAAAATTATATATCTAATTAAGAGCATAGGCCTTAAGATTGGGCTTCTTTGCTTTTAAGGAGACGTTATGAACTTTTATAAGGCTATAAAGCCATTCTCTCTACGTCACACCAATCAGGCTTTTATCTCTTCATCACGCCAGTTAGGCTTTAAGACCAGGCTTCAGGGTTCTCTCTACATCACACCAATCAGGCTTCTTTTGCTTTAAGACAGTTTGAAAACTTTGCTGTTGAGAGCAGTAACAGCAGCCTTGTCTTGTACATCCATTGGTGTCACAGTAGTGAAATAGGAAAAGGCACACACGTTTTATAGATTTTGCATAATGACATATCAAGTTATCAAGCCAATTCTAGAAAAAGGCCAGTTCTTGAATTCTTGGCCTAAGGGAAGCTTCCAAATCCCAAGGGAAATGTGAATATTTCTTTAATTTTTCATGTAAGTAGACAATCCAAGGTAATGAATTTCAAGTTTCCAAGCATATTTCTAGAATCTGCTGAATTTTATTCCCTGTTTCCAGACATAACCAACAGATTCAATTTCTCAGAGAATTTGTTTCCTAGAAATAAATTCTCTAGTAATTTCTAAATTCTAGGTTTCCAAATGACCCCTAAAACATAGCTAGCACAATTTGTGATGTACATGAAAAAAAGGAAAGACTATATATAGAAGCTAGTACTTTATCTAAATCAATGTAAAGATAAGTTGATCTTACGTTACATTCCGATGTCAAATATCTAAAGCAATGTAAAGATATTTGGCATTGGATATAGAACGGAAGAAACATATCCAGAGAGAAATGAAGAGATGGACCGCGGATCAATCATGAATCTTTAAATAGATTGTATGAAAGCATACTATCCATCTAACCTTGAACTGTCCAAAATGGGACAATTTGAGCGATTTCTATGCCACCAAAAATACACCATATCTATGTATGACCACATAGAAATCCTCAAACGAGTAACTAATTATCTAACTTACAAATCACAATCACAATTCACAATTATAAATATACAAAGCATACATCATATGGTTATCAAGATTAACAACTTCATTCTCATATATAACAACTCTGAATAAACATACAAAGCATACATCATATGGTTATCAAGATTAGCAACTTCATTCTCATATATAACAACTCTGAATAAACATACAAAGCATACATTATATGGTTATCAAGATTATCAACTTCATTCTCATATATAACAACTCTGAATAAACACCCAATTGAAATATATATATATATATATATATATATATATATATATATATATATATATATATATAAAATAAGTTGTACTCTATATAGTAACTTGCAACTTAACCTGCTGGGAACCGTCATACACCGTAATATCTTACGGCAGAGCGAGTTCTGAGGAGTTACAAGTTGGGCCTCTAGGAAAGCATATAAATGAAGCGACAAATATATAAATTAAGCAAGATCAATTATTTATGAAAGATATTGATGAATAATACCTGGCAATTTTCTTGATTTTTTTAAGGAAACAAACTTTACACCAATCACTAACACGAAATATAAAGCCCCTAGCCTCAACTCCTATAAGCATACCAAATTCAATATCAAATCCATTAAGTGTCTTCATAGGTATATGCATAAAATAAGACTACCAAACAAAAACAAACAGATGGAGAGGAACCTGTTGACTAAATCTAATTGTCTTCTCCCATGACAGTCGAACAAGCCGTCTTACTCTTGAATGTTGACCAGCATAAAAATCTCTAACCTGTAAAAATATATGTGCATTGGCAACCACAAGACATTCAATGCAGAGTAACTATGTGATTAATGGCCTAAGTCTTTGCACAGTATACATGGGATCTCAATTCTAACAGGTGGGCCCCATGGTTCAGTAATCCAAGGCCCAGCCATTGATGTGTTGTGTCCCACTGTTAATGGAACATGCCCTAAGAATCTCCCAAATTGGAAGATCCCAACAACCATTCTTGCAATTTTTCTTTAAGTTGAATGTAGAGTGCTGTGTATTTCTCTCCTTAACTAACTGTCAGCCTCAAATTGAAAAAGCTAAGATTGTCCTATTGAGTATAGTTGGGAGCATAGACCAATAGTCTAGATTGCCAAACCATGAGCGCCACTTGTCGGAATTGAAAACCTATAGAAATTCTACAAAGCCACTGGTCACAAATCATACAGTTCCTCTCATACTCATGTACATGATACCTTATGTAGTTGTGTATTCTAGTAATGTGCATAAGCTTGTTTGGTTCAGCTTTACCAAGTCTCTCGATGTAAACCAGTCTTCCTTATCAAAAAAATACAGCAAAGTGGATCTGTTCATAGACATTCTACTTATCAAAAAGAACGTTAATATACACATACAACAAGAAACCTTCATGGAAATATAGCATAATAAAACTTATGCAGAAAGTTCTTCCATTCTGCTGGTTGCTAGACCTGCCCTTATAGATTCTTGCAAAATCAACACTCCCGTGGAGGATATATATGATTAGATGTTAGTTGATCACAACAAACACTTACTACCATGATTGTAAGGATCAAGTCAATCACTGATACAACCAAATGCACCTTTGGCCATTTGATGCAACCAAACGCTATGACAGGGACTTTTATTATGAAAAAAGAAACTGTAATGAAGCATCAAACACATGCTAGTGTAAGACGCTGGTTACTGCAATAAGGAGAGTGAGAGGTTACCGTAAAAGAATGTCTCATAAGCTTCCTAAAAGAATATAACTGTCATGAGAGCCATTTAAGTGCCCAGGGAATTGAATAACATAGAATAGAAAGATCAAAAAGGAAGGGCACAATTGACAGCTTAACACGATAAGTATGGTGATGGCAGAGCTAATGCACATCAAAGGTCATGTCTTCAGAAGGCTTTTATGGTCTAAATTTTTCTTTATTGATAGTTCAAGTTTTTCAAAACTGAATGAAACTAATCCCTTTCCAAAGTTCTTCATCACATTACCTAAGAACTGAAGGGAAAAATCTCTGTTTTGATGTCTAATAAATCAACATGGGCAGCCCTTTCCAAATCTGACCTAGCAGTTCCCTCCCTTTCCAGCTCCTGTAGATTGGCAGGAATGCAGATCAATAGGTCAGCTTCATAATTTGATGCATTTCTTTTGAAAGAAAACGTTAAATTATTAAGAATGAAAACAGACAAAGACAAGAAATCAATCCCATAACTACAAAGCCGCTAAAGAAAATCAAAAGAATCTAGAAGATTGAGCATTGTCATTCGAACATTGAGGCATGATTGTATTACAATGAATAATAGAAAACTGAGTAAAAGCATCCACAACCAATAGTGCTTCCACCCACATGTTAGTGGTAAATGACATGTTATGAAGAAAGTTCCTACAAACACCAATAAGCATTAAGTAGATAAGGCATGTTGAGCCCTCAAAAAACACAAGAACAAGAACAAGAACAAGTTCCTACACAAGAACAAGAGGCACTTTAAGTAGATAAGGCATGTTGTGCCCCCCCCCCCCCCGTTTCGAGTTTTTCAAGTCACCCCACAATACATTGTCAATATCGATGTGTCAACAATATATCACCTTGTATCGATGTATTGTCAAGATAATGTGACATATCACAATAATATCAGTGACACCAAAAAATTCCAGCTAATTCATGGGGTTTTCATATTGGTAAGGTAGAATATCAATATCGCAACACAGTCGTGAAGATGCCCATGTACTAGCCTTTTGAAAAAGGAAATTAAAAGCTACTTTTCAAAGAAAAAGAATGTAAGAAAAATAAATTTATACTGCTACTTTTCATGATACAAACAGTAGAAAACACCATATTCATGGAAAAGAAATGAATTTCCAGAGAATAAATCCAAAGTTTTAGACAATTGATTTCTTTAAAACAGTGGTGCTCGGCTGACATGCTCAAGGAATTCCACCTCCACAATACATTGAAGATGAAATCATTGCTTAATAACTTCTTGCAAGAGGCAACAGTGAACACTTCAAATCAAATTTGTAAAGACAATGAAAAACTTTAAACGTGTTTTTTATACTTTCATAAAGTAATGCTTCTCTTAAAAGTTGATATTATCTACATTGGGAGATAAAAGTTCATTGTCTGAAATCACATCTTTTGGCCTCTTTCTTCCTTTGCATTGAGGGAGGAAAAGAAAAGGTAGATTCTAGCACTAATACTTGCCCTTTCTGTGAACATTTTCTTGTATTGGGTTTGAGCACACATAGCTTAATGGTAGATAGGGGTGTTCCAACATTCAAGCCTCAGATTCGACCCTGACTTACCTATCATTTAAATAATAATAATAAAAAAAACACATATTATTGTTGTGTTCAGGAATAGTTTCTATAGCCTTAGACTCAATCATACGATGACAAGTTCAAAAACAAGCAAATGAAAACAAGTTAAAAAAATAGGCTTAGAAGAGTTCAATGAATTGATTCCACACCACACCCATCCGCTTTTTTCACCACAGACATGTTGGGGTTTTATATGATGCACTGCAAGGGCCACTTGCTAGTTTGTACAGAGTAAATAAAAAGCTTCCCACCTAAAAATACCCATTTGATAAAGAAGGCTTATTCCAAACAACTTATACATAGATGATAAAGTTCAAGATGAACACTGTCAGGGTTCAATGGTCCCATACAACCAAATTATTTAAGGATAACCCTAACATTTACAAAGATATGTTCCATTACTAACTTTGTAAAGTTCATTACTACTAATATAAACAGATTATTTAAGGCAAATCCTAACTCATGCATGCATGAACTCTTCACTATTACAAACTAGGTGATGATAAAACTGCTAGAGATCCATGCAGTATCCATTTCTTCATTTGGCCTGTGAAAATAGATCGAGACAAAGGATTAGCTATTTACAAAGAGGAGCATTGCAAAAGTCCACATGCATGTACAAGTCAGCTAATGCACATGCAACTACATTTTCCAGCGTGCCATGCAGGTAATATACCCAAGCCATCCATCATGTGGACCTTGTTGTGTAGATGCAGCTACCGCCAATAGATGAAGGTGGTACACTCAAGGCCATTATATTAGAAAAAGGAGGATGTACTAGAAAACCTCAGCTGATCTTTCACAAGCATTTGTTTGTTGAATTAATTGTGGACCAACCTCATTCTTGAGATAGGGAATCTACATAGTGGCACCCTTCTAATAATGGATGGCTTGTATATTGCACGTCTGTCATGCTGGTATATAGTGTTGTGTGCATTAGCTAACTTGTACACGCATGTGGGCTTAACCAAGCTCTCTCTAAAGAGAGTGATTTTAGGGACTGTTTGGATGCACCCCTTGAAGGAAGATTCGAGGCCTAAATGCTGTTTTGATCCAAACAGCAGTTGACGTTTTGTTTGGATGCACTTTGCAAACACACGTCTCATCTCCCGCTCAACAAATTAGGCGTGAAAACATCAACTTGACAAAAGCCAATTGGAGAAAAAAGTAGGCCTGAAACTCCCTTTTTCAGAATCCGTGTTTTAAGGAAGTGCATCTGAATGGCCCCATAATCTTGCAAATTTTTCTCTTTTCTTTTTCTTCCTAATTAGTAACACCTAATTTATGGTCATTACCAGGAAACGTTTCTTGTAACCTTCAAATAGTTCCTTCGGATCCTGTACAGTTTGTGTGTAGGCATCGATCTTCTTCAGCTCCTACAATAGGTTTCCACATATAAATAATGATACCATCATTATGAAAACAATGGCAAGAATATAAATAAGCTCATGGTAATTCAAAACATTGTCCATAATTACAGCAGTTATACAGTATATTTCATCTTGTATATGGTAAACATAGGAAAAAAGAAAAAAAACAAAGTCAACGTCCTGCAGAGCACCCATCTAAGGCTAGGCTGATCCCATTCGAAGGAAATCTAAACCATAGAAGTGAAAGTGGAAAGTTAGAACACTTGTAGATGGAAGAACCAACGAGCTAATGAACCAAAATCTAAGAGTTGCAAAATGGTCTTCCTCCAAATTGTCCTAGTTCAAGTATGGTGCCTCAACAAAATCCATACCAATGAAGTAATTGGCAAATTTTGCATAATGTCAATTATTTCCAACTACTTTTTCCCCATAACTTAAGAATGGTGAATCACCAAAGCTATTAACGACGCCCTGCACCCAAGTAGAAGGTAAAGACAAATGAAAAACAAAGCATTTTCCATTGCACTCACTAAGATTAATAAACCAAAAAATATGTATCAAGGCCAAGCCCCATGAATCCAGATGTAATAAAGTGAGAATGACCATAAACGAGTGCTTGATTATACAAAAACACATGACTACTACAATAGATTTCTTAGAAAGAAGCTAACAATGCAAGAGATAAAAACATGTAAAGTTATGGTAAAAGACAGACTGATGTTCCAATGACCACTCAACATTTTGAGGATAAAGGTGATTCCTTCCACCAAAAAGTGGTAAAGTGCAGTAGTACTACAGAATAAATTTTAAGAGACAGTTTTAATAACTCCATCCACATCCAACTGGACTCCTTTTGTAGAATTGAGATCCATTGTTTCTAAAGAAAATATAAGCACAAGGAAGCATTTAGTGTTGTGTCCTCCATGGAAATGGCCTCACCATTTTCCACCCCAACACTGTACTAATGAAATGATGTTCCTCTGTTCCAATTCAGATCATCTTACACAATAGAATTTCCAGGAAATAGGTATTCAACAATGACAAGTGGAGCCCATAGCCCAGTAATATGTACCATTTATCTATTGATTACCATTATTATAATTACCAAAAATAAATTATCAGCCTTATCATGGTCATGTCAATAGTTATGCTACATCAGGCAGTTAAAATAGAAGATACAGGCACAAATTCATGAATGGGCCATTCAATGGAATGATTATAAGCATAAAGACCTACATAAAGTCTAATACTAATTCCACAAGCTGTACATGGAAGTCTTGATCTTTTATCAGTTGAACGCAAAACCACATTGAAAGCAAGTCCAATACTAATTCCAAGCATGAGCATCAATTGGAAAAGCAACACCAAGTCCTCTGACATAACTGTTCAAATAGAGGATAGGACCTGAGCACTTACATTAGACAACTAAATAAATATCTCCAGCCTACAATTTGGACTGAAACATTTGCCATCTATTTTTTATGGTCTTGAGAAAGCAAGGCAAATCATCTGTATAATGTAAACAAAAGAGAGAGGGAGATTGAGATTTTGGCTATGAAACCAGAAGAAAATCCACAGGTGTCTCAAACCAGGAGATTGGATAACAAACAAAAAGCATATCAGATTTTTCCAAAATCGAAAAAAATTTACAAGTAAAAAGCCCATCTAAAGATTGAAGATTGCCTATATCCATGCATAAAAAGCCCAAAAATCTCCAACCACGAGCAAATTCACCATATTAAGAACAAAACGCATACAAGTACTTCCAAGGCACCAACACAGACATTCTCGAGTTCAAAACTTATTTGCAGTATCCATCTCTAAAACAGCAGAAATCGCAAGATAAGAAATCAGTAACTGATGTGTGAAATAAATGAGCTGGAAAAAAAAAGATGGGAAATCGACAATGAAAATCCCTAAAAATGGATTTAACAACGCCAATCCCTAATTAGGGATTTGTATTCGACAAAGCATACCTGAGATGGATGAGAATCTGAGATCCACGAGCAACAGAAGATCGAACTGCAGCATAGGGCCGAAGAGATAGAGAGAGAGAGAGAGAGAGAGAGAGAGAGAGAGAGAGGAATAGGGTTTTGAGATAGAGATAGATAGGGAGAGTGAGAGTGAGAGGAGAGCGAGCAGAGAGCGAGAGGGAGAGGCAGAGGGAGAGGGAGAGCGTGCGAGGGGGAGAGGGAGAGGCAGAGAGAGGGAGGGAGAGGGAGAGTATGCGAGAGGGAGAAGGAGAGCGCGTGAGAGGGAGAGGGAGAGCACGAGAGAGAGAGAGAGAGAGAGAGAGAGAGAGAGAGAGAGAGAGGAAGAAAGAGAGTGTGTGACGGAGAACGAGGGGGAGAGACGGAGAGAGTCGGCGCAATAGCGATTAGGGTTTTGTTTATATATATATATATATATATATATATAGGGCGTACCCTTTGCCTGTAGCCGGTAAAACTGGCTGCGAGTAAAGGGTTGGGTGATCGGTCGGCTTAGGCCCCTTTTCTGTAGTGGGTGGATTTGAAAAAAAAAAAAAAGAAGAAGAGAGAATGAAATGGTGTTAGCCAAATAATATCGGACCCCTATATTCTAGGTAAGATGGCATAAATTTACTTTTGACGCTAAAAGAAAAAAAGAAGATGAAGAAGAAAGAAATGCTAATGCACTAGGCCATTCATCAGGTGAGACCCATCATGAACATGCCTGGTCCAAAAGATCAGGCCAGTCGATTCATCATGTGAGCAACACATGCATGTCGAATATGGATTGTGGGTGATTTCTTCCCAGCCATCCATTTCCCACAGATGAGTGGAGTGATGTGGCCTGAGCTTCCATACATGTATGCTTACTGTTAACTAAAGTATTGTTAGACTGGAGTGTATTTGGGAAGCGCAATATTGTGTTGCCCTCCATCACATCTATACGCACTGATCTCCCTCTTTCACATCTTTACACACTGATTTCCCTCTCTCTCTAAGCACATATTTACACCCTGATCAACCTCCCGCTCTAAGCTAAGTATTGCTCAACTTTATTATGGGATCAAAGCACTGATCCAAAACTCGGCTCCTGTGCATCTCAAACCTATAGAGAGTGCCAAGTCGAAGAAAATCGGAGATCTGCTGTTTTGATTGGGGTAATCTATCTTCCAGTTTTATTTTGAACCTCACAAAACCAATTTGGTTCTGCTCTAATCACAGCATGTGGCTGTGAATAGATCCAGCATGATCAATTTTTTTGTTGAACCAGTTGGGTCAAGATCTGGTCAAGGACACCAAGATTTTTTTTATTATTTTTTTAAATTTTTAAGAGCCAGCTGTGTCCATTCTTCCCTAGAACAAAGATCTGGTTGGTCTGATCAGGGCATCACAACTTTTTCATCAGATTCGTCAGTGCTGATGTCATGGATCTATTTGAGAAGTTGATGCATTTTTTCTTTTTATAATCTGAAATGACTCAATTGTCAACTTAGATAATTGTTAAGGTGGATATTGATCAGATTGTATGCCATTGTGATTGATCTGAATTTTTTTAATATACCACTGGTTTATTTGTATCTTTGGCTGATCGAATGGTTGATTTGAAACCAGAAACTAAGGCTTACACCCAATAGATTGTCTTAGTCAAACTGAGGGGTGTCAAGAACTATTTTCCCCTGGCACGCTCCATAAAAAATTTCCTCCAATCCAAGAGAAAACTGAAGCATCTGACCAATGATAGATCCATGGAGGAATCAGACATAGTTGCAGTGGAAGGAAGACGATTGCCAAGTCTTGAGCTAGCTATTTCATAGTATGGAGGAGAAAGTATACTATGGTGTTATATATGGTGAAAGTGCCAAGGAAATATGAGACACTCTTCAACTGCTTTATCCTAATGAGGATAATATACAACGGCTGTACGGCATCTTCAAAGAGTTTCAAATGATGAGACAGAGGGAGTATCTACATGAGCATTGTGCCCGATTCCAAGGATTGTTCGATGCATGGAAATTACACCACACCTTCACTCAGAATATTGCTCAACAGTAATGTCAAATAGAGGAGATTGGAATAACCCTCCTCACTACAGTGCACATGTACCTAGAGCCTATTAAGGCCCAACTACTGGGGAGTGAGCGTCTGCCTTCCTTATCTGATGTATTTTCTTGAGTGATACGTGTCTGAGCACCTCCGCCCTTGTCAGCCCCACCACCATCAAGTGAAAACGCAGGTTTGATCACCACCACAGGATAAGGAGGTAGCAGTCATGGAGGTCATTCAGGAAGGAAAGGACGGGGTTGTGGTTTCTCAAGTGATTTGATCGATAAACATTTTTAAATCTACTGTAAGAAGACAAACCATATAGTGGACAAGTGTTGGAATCTTCTTCACTGGGCTAGACCCCACCAAGCAAATCCTGCACTACAAACTGGTGATGGTCCATCTACTGGTGTAGTGGCTCCTCTAACTATTTGGTGACTATCATCATGATCCAGTTTCACGGGCGAATACGAAAAAATTAAAAATCTTGGGCAGACTATCAAGTCTGATTCAGCTACTACTTCTTTGACCAGTGTAGCTAACTCCAGTAATGCCCTAGTTGCATCCTCTGGTTTATCACCTTAGGTGATCAATTCTAAGGCTACGAATCACATGGCAGGTATGTGTTCCTTACTCTCTTCAAGAGCTCAATGCCTTGCACCTCAATTTCCTTAATAGATTAGTACTTGTCTAAAGTCCATGCTCGGGAAAGGGTTTCCCCTAGCACACACATTACCTTATTTTATGTTTTGTATGTCCTTAAGTTTACCCTTAAACTTGTATCTGTAAGCCAAAAAACCAGAAATTTGAATTGCTCAGCAAACTTTTACCCTTCTCTGTGCCTATCCGGAACTCAAGACCAAGGTAATGTTGGTGGGGGGAGTGAACTGCGCCTATATTACCTCGACCTAGGATCACTGGAGCTGCACTCAGTGCACACGTGACTCCATTATAGCGGAACTGCCGGTTAAATCATCCACCTTTGGAGTCCCATAAAAATTTAGTTTCATCATCTTCTATTCATCAGTATAGTGTGAATGTCAGTAAGATAAACAACATAGATCTGTTTTTTTTTTTTTTTTACTAGGATGGACAATCAGATTTCCACTCCTTTTGCTTTAGTACATCGGATGTGTGGGGTCCTATTCGGGTTCCTAGTTTAAATAATTCCAAGCATTTTGTTACATTCATTATGATTATTCTCACATGACCTGTGTATTCATGATGACAAAAACATTAAAGTTTTTACTATGTTTAAATCTTTTTCATTATGATGAGCTGGATCACACTGGATGCCAAAAAGCCATTGAAGAGGAGATAATTGCTAGGCCATCATACTGGGACATGGGATTTGGCCTCATTGCCGCCTGAGATGTGGACAGTCGATTGGCGATGGGTTTATACTATCAAATACTAACCTGATGGATCGGTTCAACACATGAAGGCTAGGCTTGTCGCAAAAGGATATACTCAGACTCAGGGGCTAGACTATGAGGAGACCTTTTCTTAGGTTGCGAAACTAAATTCTATTTAAGTTTTGATTTCTGCAGCAGCTAACAGGTCTTGGCTGCTAGATCAGTTAGACATGAAGAATGCATTCTTGAATGAAGATTTAACTGAGGAAGTTTATATGGAGCAACCTCCCGAGTCTGTTGCTTTGCAAGAGACTAAAAATGTGTGTAAACTTCAGAAGGTGATTTACAATCTGAAACAATCTCCTAGGGCATGGTTTGAAAATTTTAGCAGAGCCTTGGCCGACTTTGGCTTTCACAAGTGCTAGGATGATCATTCTATGTTCGTGAAGCATAGTTACAAGGGGCTAGTTGCGTTTGTGGTATACGTAGATGACATCATTGTCACAAGAAGTGATCTGAGATTTTAAATCTTACATCCATTGACAATTTCAGACCAAGGACCTTTGACCTCTACGATACTTCCTAAAGATTGAGGTAGCTTGATAAGTTTCAAGTATCTACTTGTCCTAAAAGAAGATGTGTTGGACCTATTGCAGAAGATTGGGATGTTTTGGTACAACCCAAGTAAAATAACAATAGAACCGAAGTATATACTGTCCAATGATTAGGGAGAATTGTTCAAGGATTTAGAAGTACAGGAAGCTTGTGGGAAAGCTCATGTATCTTACTGTTTGTAAGTGCTATAATATGTAAAACACACCTTGTTTGTCAAATTTCGTTTAGACAAAACAACTTATGAAGTGGCCTTCTAGCGTGGGTCAAGATGGAAAGTTCGAGTTCTACTAAGATCAAGATGTTAAGTTCAAGTTATACTAAAGTTCTAATAGAATATCAAGCTCCATCTAGAAATTCAAGCTCTATAAAGTTCAAGCATCTAATCTACTTCGAAGTTCAGTCATTTCAAGTATTATGAACCCTAGAAAGACCTTAGGTTTAGGTACTTTCAAAATCTACTATAAATGGGTTTTTATGCTTATATTTGGCTAAGGTTTTACTAGCCTAAGTTGTGGCTCTACTAGTCTAAGAATTTTTCGACTAATCCTAGTACAAATCGAAGTAAAATAGATTTTCTATTACACCTTCGACCAGTCGAGGAAGCTGCTCAACTCATTGAAGGTGGGTCTTCGACCAATCAAGGGTTGCTCGACTTGAAGTCTAGCAACTGAATCAGTTCGGATTTTGTGCACCCTTGACCAGTTGAAGACCATGCTCGATGAGTCAAACAGGGCCTTCGACCAGTCGAAGATCTGTTATATCTTATCCCACTTAAATTTGAATATTCATTGGAATGGAATCCGGTTCTTAGATGAGTCGAAGCAACAATTTCTTTGCCTATAAATTGAGGCTTTCTCTCAATCCAAAAATATAATTCAAATCTATCAAATCCTTCTACAAGAGAGAGAAGCCCCTGTTATATTCAAGCTATTGCACAGTATTTATTACATATTTTTAATAACTTTTTGTTTAATTCATTGATCTATTCTATTAATTTCATTTTATAAAGAGAGTAAATATTCTTCTTTTTGAGATCTTAAAGGAATTCAAGCAAGTAGTCATTGGTTTAAATCTATTTAAAATTAATCTAGAACCTTGAACCCTTATCTATATGACTGAATATTAAACGATCTACATTCAAGAGAAGTGGTTCTACGGCTACATCGATAGATATATCTTCAAATGTGAAAATAAGTATATAATTCTTTTGTATTTTGGTTTTATTAAGATAGCCAAAAAATCTCATTGTCGGTTTTCTTGAGATAGCCAGAAAATCTCAGTGAGGGATTTTGTTGTTTGTGATAGCCCGTTAAAATCACAACTGTATCAGGTTTTAAGGTGTTCCTGTGAAAACCTTATTTATAGTGAAAGCCAATATCACGTGGAGAGTGATTATTGGGAGTGAAGTAGGTATGGCTGTTTGAGAACAGTTGTTAACACACCGAACCACTGTAATTCTTGGTGTTGTAGTGAATGCCTTTAATGTTGATGCGGTGAATGGTTGTAATCTGTTTAAGTTAAAGTAGTGAATGCTTGTAATAGTTTAGCCTTTATTGACTCCTGCTTAGTGTGGAATTTTGATTCTTACAAGTTTCATGAAATAAGGTTGTCTTACTTAAACTTGTTTGGGTGAAGGTTATCCTACGAATCAGTTTGAATCAATGTTTCAATAATAGTGCAATTGAGACCTCTGATTTATTTATTATTTCTACACTTTACTTAATTATTTGGCATAGTCCAATTCAACCCCCCCCCCCCCCCCCCCCCCCCCCCCCCCCCCCCCCCCCCCCCTCTCCCTGTAAGACTATTTAAACTCTCCTTTTCACTATTACTTGGCCAGACATTTCATTTGCAGTTGACTTAGTGAGTCGATCTATGTGTTGGCCAAGGGTACAACATTGGGACGTAGTTCTTCGTATCCTTCGCTACTTAAAGAGAGATCTAGGACAAGGATCAATATATAGATCACACGAGCATGTTCACGTCGAGTCCTCTACTGATGCAGATTGAACTTACTCCATTATGAAGAGGAGATCCATTAGGGGTACTGCACCTTTGTTGAAGGAATCTTAGTTACATGGAAGAGCAAGAAGCAGAGTGTTGTTCCCTGATCAAATGTTGAGGCTAAGTGTAGGGCCATGAGCCATGCTGTCCATAAATTGTCATGGGTCCAATCATTGTTTCAAGAACTTTGGTTGTTTGAGGAAGGCCCTATGAAGCTATACTCTGTCAACCAAGCTAGTACCCACATCATTAGCAATCTAGTATTCCACAAGAGAACAAAATGCATAGAAGTTAACAGCCACTTCATCATGGAGAAAGTCACTTTCAAGGAGTGTCACCGAGTATGTGCACTTCAATACCCAACTAGTTTACATCTTTGCCAAATCCTTACCTCATACACAAATCTCATCTCTTATTGGCAAACTGGACATGGTTGATATTTATACTCCAGCTTGAATGGGAAGTGTTAAATTATGTATTTTTGGGCTAGACATACTTGGGCTAATGTGTATTTGGGTTGATCTAAGCCTAGTGGCAAGTAATGTAATTTCTTATACATTATTAACAAATAATAAGAGGAACCCAGCAGCAACCCAAATCGTGTTGCCTTCATCTTTACACATTAATCAACCTCTACCTAAGTAAAGTCCAAATCTATTTTTGGATTTATTATTCACAATGCCACACGTGTGCCAGTGCTGGATTAGAATGTTTGCATGAAGCTCCTCCATTTTCATGCAAGTACCATTCGTAATCCTTTTGACGCTACCATAGGGGTTATTTGGATTCAAGCAAAGTTGCATCATTGACTAGCAGGTGCGAACAAAAGTACATGTCCATGGTATGTCAACCATGGTTCCAGGACTCATCCTAGTTGGGTGTGACTTAGAGTCAGTGGGAACCAATCCAATTCAATGCAATGAGTCACCTTGTGAGTCACCTCCAATTCGGATGAGTTGAGTTGGTTTAGGCCTGACTTGTGTGAGTTATTACTCAACTTGGCACCAAATGAGTAAATCTAAGTCATCGAGCCATGTGATCATGTCGTCAACCCCCTTATGCCCAAGAACCTGGACATTTTTGGACAAGTAGTTTAAGACAAATAACCATTAAATCATAGATTGGTTGTCTCAGCTAAAGGGATGGAATTACTGTCCCTAATTCGATGCAAAATTAGAAATAGTCCCATCACTGCTCGTGCATCACATTTTCCAAACATGCAACGTGTACGACACATGTGCCACCATCGATCTTCAAGCACCCAAAAATGTGGCCAATGTGTCAATGTGCCACCATCTATATTAAGCTCCCTAGATGTGCTAAAATATATCCTTACTCATTCTAAGGTGTTTGACAAATAAGGAACAAAGTAACCTATAAAAGACCCGAGGCCTCGAAATTTGGTTCGTATACTAGATAGCCGTTGACTGTAGGTCCACTGGCCCAAGAATATTTTGACTTAATCATAATGTTGTTCTGTTATTGAGCCACAAGCCGCATTTCAACCCGATGTCCGAATTTTAATATACATACGTAAAATTAAACATTCTAAGAAATGACAACTATATCCTTATTTTATCTGAAGGTGGGTCATCATCGAGTTTTCAAAATCCGTTAGGTCCGAGAGCCTAACCGTTGTGACCGTAGTCAAGTTACGGAATTACTGACGAAAACGGCATGTCAATATGACACCCGGATTGTAAGTTATGAATAGATATGCACATGTATATTTTGATAAAATAACTCAAATGACCTCGATTTTTGTAAAATCCTTGGAATGCTTTATTTCAAATCACTTGAATAACATTTTTCTTTTGTTACCATAAGCTTAAACTTCTCAAAAACATCACAAAACACCCCCTAACCCTTCTTTTTAGACAAAAGCCAAGTTTAAAACCATTTTCAATTCCATAAACATAAAAACCCTCTTTCAACAACCCATTTCTAGCACTCTTTTCCTTGTGTCATGGGAAGCCTAAGGAAGAGAAGAAGAAAATAGAGTAGAAGCCGAGTTTGAAATCCAATCCTCTGATTGTTACAGGTGATTGCATAAATTAGGAGCACGCATATATGTACGTTAGATTACTTGAAAGCCCTATAAAAGAATAGATTTTCTAGTCCATGGTTGTTGAGAGAGAGAGAGAGAGAGAGAGAGAGAGATTTGAATTGCCCCACTAATGGCTATGATGTTGGATTTTCTGATTTAGTTGGTTAGGCTATTGATGGAAGATTGGATGATAGAGATGAACTTGAGAAAAGGGCCATGGGAGAAGCTATGCAAGATCAACCCATCACAGCCCCATCTCCACCATCAAGTAAACCATCCATGTGGCCCACACCCAAGGGATTCATATGCTTTAGTTTTGTTTAAATTCATAAGTATTTCCATCACTTTCCATCTTTGTCCCTTACAAAGTCCGCCTACTACCTGTTTGACAAAACGTTTGAAAGAGTTGTCCTTCCTCCTTAACTCTTGAGAAAAAGAATGCTTGTGGCATAAAGTCTTATAGCGGAATGAATCCCGAGTTGGATTTAGATTGGTTAAGTCATGTGTATATCATATGCATGGTTCATAGTTGTGGCATCATTGTATGATTGAGAGTGAATGATTCATATCATGGTATGGTGATCATAGTGGGTTGTGTTGCGACACACAATGTGTCTATAATTAGTATATGAACTGTCTAGATACAGGATGCATTACATGAGACCCCTATGAGGAACTTAAATTCATGAGGAGACCACATGAGGAAGGTTATCCTATGCTTGCCTTGAAAAACATGATATATTGTGATTGGGTGTTGACTTATGCATACGGTGATTGTAAACGCAATGAAACATACTTTGTTATGACTTGAGTTGGACACCACACTGAAAATGTGTAATTTAACAAGACATGATTAGAGGGTTCCTGGATGAAAGTCCCTAAACCCCGATTGGTACCATTGGGAGCAACAAACGCCTAGACCGGGTGGAAGAACAGAGCACTAGAATGCCGAAATACCAAAGTAAGCAGCGACTCCCACCGACGCGTGTCGATTGGTTGAGAGGTTTGACCGGACCTGCTTATGGGCAAGCAAAGATAGTTGTGTGTGACAATCTCGTAAATTGTCCGTTATCGTTTTGCCAGACAACTTATGACTTCTCGTTGTTAGGCAGATAGTGAGGTTCAATACAAGTGGGTTAGACTAGTTCGGCCCATGAATTATCTAGTCCTACATCTATAGTTGACCATGGTGGAAAAGCCTGTGCAAGTGGGTAGTAATCATATGCAAGTCTCACCTCTGTTTCAAACCTTGGTGATTCAAATGAGAAATGTGGAAAGTTGTAGAAACGTTGAAAGAGTATGTATGTTACAAGTGGGTAGAAGTCCCACAAGTGCATGATATGAGCATGACATGAAACATGCATTTTCACTGCACAAACGCACTCACTGGGCTTAGTAGCCCAAGGTTTCCTTTCTAATTTTTTTTTTTTAACAGGTGAGAGTAGGGAGTTGCAGGAGTAGAGGTTACAGACTCCAGTTGTCCTTTTTGTTTTATACATATCAGTGTATATATTATTTTTTTTTGTAATACCCTGTATATGTACATCAAGTATAGTAATATGACATGGTTTATGGTTTGGTGTTGCCTTGATGTGCTCAATTTTAGAAAGTAACACGTGTTGAATATGATGAAATTTTGAGAAATGATACGTGTTGGTCGTCTTTACTTTCAAAAATTCTCCTTGTGGAGCTCCGCTTATAGGACTTATGCGATAGTTGGAAGCCCCAAAATCGGAGTTCTACGGAGGCTGTCAACCAAAATTTGGTGTATAATAATCACGGATTACTGACACTAGATTTAGGGACATGACAAAAGATGATATCAAATCCAAGGACAACTCTGCCCTTGGTGGGGGATATTGTGACGCCCTGTCATTGTGGTCACATGTGGGTGGGCGCTGATGTGGGCGGGACTTGAGGGTTTGGGTGAGCTACCAGTGGTTGGAAGGCTACTGTATACCCAGTGAGAGGTGGAACCTTGTCCCACATCGGAAGAGTTATCTAAAGTAATGGTGGTTACATGTGGAGTTGTCACCCTATAATATATGAGGCCTTTTGGGGGCGACCCTAAGAACCAAACCATATAGGCTGTGCCCAGAGCGAACAATATCATACAGTGTAGGCGTGGGCTGTTACAAATTGTGACGCCTCGTCACTGTGGTCACATGTGGGCGAGCACTAATGTGGGTAGGACTTGAGGGTTTAAGCGAGCTACCAGTGGCTGGAAGGCTATTGTGTACCCAGTGAGAGGCAGAACCTTGTCCCACATTGGAAGAGTTGTCTGAAGTAATGGTAGTTATATGTGGAGTTGTCACCCTATACTATATAAGGCCTTTTAAGGGTGACTCTGAGAACAAAACCATGCAGGCTGTGCCCAGAGCGGACAGTATCATATAGTGTGGGTGTGGGCTGTGACAGAATATGGTATCAGAGCATGATTTGGGAATTATCTGCATAAATCATATATTATTTTTACTATACATTGTTGCATTAGAGTTGTTAGGTTCATGCTTTGCGAAGTAGAGGAGTTGTATAATTATTTAGTATTGTGTATATTGTATAGGTTTACGCTAATTCGGTGTTTTTTCTATAGGATGCCGCCTAGAAAGAATTCTGTTCAGACTCCTCCAGTGTAACCCAAGTCTAAGTCAAAATCTACGTCAAAATCTGTTTCAGACTCCTCCAGTGTAACCCAAGTCTAAGTCAAAGTCTAAGTCAAAATCTAATTCGGTGTTTTTTCTATAGGATACCTGTTCTTGTAGCACAACTTCAACAAATGTTGCAGACTATGTCAACTATAACGGCTAATTAATAGAAATGATTTAGTTATACTCCTGAGACATTAGCGCAGGAGTGGGCCAATGCTCTTTTTATGGATTTTAAACGTCTAGATCCACCTTGTTTTTCAGGCAAGCCAGAACCTATGGCAGCCAAGTTATGGAAGTCAGAATTAGGGAAACTTTTTCAAGTTATGGGTTGCACTTCCAAGCAATGTGTTATCATAACGACGTATCAGTTGCAAGGAGAGGCAGAACAATGGTGGAAGTCAATTGTTCATTCAGTAGATCCAAAATTTGTGTGGACATGGGAAGCATTTAAAGACCAGTTCAATAGTAAGTTTTTCTCCGTAGTTGTTTGTCATCAGAAAGCACATGAATTTGATTATTTGGTTCAGGGTGAGATGTCTGTTACTGACTATGAAGCTCATTTTATAGAATTATCTCATTTTGCTCCACATTTAGTAGCCAATGATGATTTGAAGGCGAGGAAATTTGAGGATGATTTACGTCCTAGTTTGCGATCTCGAGTTAGAGGGTTTGAGTTGCCGACACTTGAGGGAGTAGTAGAAAAGGCACAGATTTTTGAGTCTGATTGGAACCAACAATAAAGTACTCATCCATCTACTTCTAATCAGCAAAGGAAGAGGAAATTTATTTCAGAGAGTGGTAGTAGTTTTCAGTCCTTTTCACCCCAAACGAGACCTGCAGTTAGATATGATAATGCAGCTAGACCTGATGTCAAATCCCCGGTATCACTGTTTGTTCCTCAACGACAATTTTCTGGAGCCTGTTATAATTGTGGTGGTGTAGGGCATCGTAAAAAGGATTGCCCCAATCTGCAGAAACAGCAGTCATATCAACCACCTAGACATCAGCTGCCCCAGCAGCAAAGGCCACCATATAGGTCACAGTATAGGTCCCAAAAACAACAGCCTCAGCAACAATCACAATGGTAGTAAGGTAGACAATCTTTATCCTTTCAGACGCAACCTAGTGTTTATGCAATCCAACAAAGAGATTCTCAGACTAAGGGACGAGTCATAGAAGGTATACTTGTAGTATCATCCCTTTTAGCACATGTCCTTTTTTATTCTAGCACATCACATTCATTTACAGCAGATAGTTTTTGTCAGTCGTTGGATTTGCCGAGAACATCGATGACCAAGGGATTAGAGCTCTCGACTCCTTTAGGGAAAAGAATGGTGTTAAGTTCTATATGCCAAGACTATCCTGTTTACATAGAAGAGTATGCCCTTCCAATCAATTTTTATGTTTTGGTGTTGTTAGAGTATGATGTGATTTTGGGAATGGACTGGTTATCCAAGTACCATGCAGTGTTGGACTGTACAACTAAGACAATCACCTTTTCTATACCTGACCAGCCTCGATTTCAGTTTGTGGCTGATCCTAAAGATAAGTTAATGGAGACTTTGATGTCCTATATTCATAAAGAGTCTAAAGGTGTATGTATTGAACAGTTGCCGGTAGTACATGATTTTCCAGATGTTTTTCAGGAAATTTCAGGTTTACCACCTGTTAGACGTATAGAGTTTTGAATAGATCTTATCCTTGGCACTGCCCCTATATCCAGAGCCCCTTATCGTATGGCACCGTTAGAGTTGCATGAGTTGCAAAGACAGATAGATGAATTACGTCGTTTAGAGTTTATTCGCCCGAGTACTTCACCTTGGGGAGCGTCAGTGCTTTTTGTAAAAAAAGAAGGATGGTTCTTTACGGTTGTGTGTCGATTATAGAGGGTTTAATAAGGTTACGATTAGAAACAAGAATCCACTCCCAAGAATAGATGATTTATTCGATTAATTGAGTGGTGCGCAATATTTCTCGAAGATACATTTACGGTCCCAGTATCATCAGATTCGGGTTCGGGAGGAGGATATTCCAAAGATAGCTTTTGTGATTCGTTATGGACAGTTTGAATTTTAGGTTATGTCATTTGGTCTAACTAAGGCACTTGCAGTATTTATGCAGTTGATGAATGAGGTATTTCTTCTTTATTTGGACCAGTTTCTTGTTGTTTTTATTAATAATATTTTAATATATTCAAAGACAATGGAAGATCATGAGTGTCATTTAAAGATGATGTTGCAAACCCTTCGCGCCCACTAATTATATGCTAAGCTGGAAAAATGTGAAGAAGTAAAATTTTTAGGGCACACAGTTTCGCAGAATGGAGTTTTAGTTGATCCAGCTAAGGTTGAAGCAGTTTTGCAATGGAAATAGCTGAAGAATGCATCTAAGATTTGGAGTTTCTTAGGTCTAGCAGGGTATTACAGACATTTTGCTAAAATATTTTCTCGTATAGCTGCCCCACTAACTAGATTGACTCGAAAGGATGAAATGTTTGTTTGGAGTGGAGCCTATGAGTGGGCATTCGTGGAACTAAAAACTCGTCTTACGACAACACCAATTCTCACTCTTCCATCTGGGAGTACGGGATTCGTTGTTTATACAGATGCCTCGCCTATAGGTTTGGGGTGTGTCCTAATGCAACAGGGCAAGGTAGTAGCATATGTATCTCACCAACTTAGGCATCATACGCAGAATTATCCCACAACCTAGAGTTAGCAGCGGTAGTTTTTTCCCTAAAAGTATGGAGGCATTACTTATATGGGGTTAGATTCGAACTCTTTTCGGATCATAAGAGCCTGAAATACCTCTTTTCACAAGACAAGTTGAATATGAGGCAGAGACGTTGGATGGAATTGATAAAAGACTATGATTTTGATCTTCAGTACCACCCAGGAAAAGCTAATGTGGTGGCGGATGCTTTAAGTCGTTAGCCACAGGCCCAAGTGGCACAATTGATGATGGGAGAGTGGAAAATGGTAGAAGATATAACTGAATTTGAATTTAAGATAACTCTATAGTCCTCAGTTGTTCAATTAGCAAACTTGACAATTCAGCCCTCTTTGATGTCAAAGTAATAGAAGCCCAACAATTTGATCAATGGATATTGTTTTGTAAAGATGTGATAATAGGGAAAAGTCAACCAAAGTGGCAGATAGGTTTGGATGGTGGACTTTAGTTTCAGGGCAGATTATATGTTCCAGATATCTCAAAATTGAAAAAGGCCCTTATGGATGAGGCACATCGCACTAAGTTTACCATCCACCCAGGATCTACGAAGATGTATAAGGACATGAAAAGGCAATTTTGGTGGACTGGAAAGAAACGTGAAGTTGCTAAGCATGTGTCAGAGTGTGACGTTTGTAAACGAGTAAAGGCAGAGCACTAAAAGCCTGTAAGGGAATTGTAACCTTTAGAGATACCAGTATGGAAGTGGGAACATGTAACTATGGATATCATTGTGGGTTTACCAAGAACCTAATGGATTTCATTGTGGGTTTACCAAGGACCTTACGTCGACATGATGTTATATGAGTTATTGTAGACTATTTGACAAAGACAGCCCACTTTCTTCCTATTTGTATTTCTTGGTCTAAAGATCGGCTCACAACTTTGTTTATAAACAAAATTGTTAGATTATATGGTGTACTTGTTTCAATTGTATCTGATCGAGATCCGAGGTTTACATCAAAGTTTTGGAAGAGTTTTCAAAAAGCAATAAGGACTACTTCAAGATTTAGCACAGCGTATCATCCACAAACAGATGAGTAGTCTGAAAGAGTTAACCAGATTCTCAAGGACATGCTCAGATCATGTGCATTAAATTTCTCTGGTAGTTGGGACGACCACTTGCCGTTAGCAAAATTTATGCATAATAATAGTTTTCAGGTGACTAGTGGCATGGCTCCCTATGAGGCATTATATGGTAGACCTTGTAGGTCCCCAAGTTGTTGGACTGAGATTGGTCAGCGATGCCTTTTAGGTCCTGATGTTGTACGAAAAATGTCTGAAAATATTGATCTTATTCGACAACGTATGCTTACAGCTCAGAGTCGGCAGAAGAGTTTTGTAAATCGTCGGCGTAGACCCTTAGAGTTTGTCGAGGGAGACTGTGTATATCTTCGAGTTTCACCAGTGAAAGGTGTAGTACGATTTCGTGTCAAGGGAAAGTTAGCCCCGAGGTTTATAGGGCCCTTTGATATTGTTGAACGAGTTGGCACCATAGCTTATCGTCTCGCTTTTCCACCCCAATTACTTGGAGTTCATATTGTTTTTCACGTCTCGATGCTTCGTAAATGTGATCTGAAGATAATAGCACCTGTTATTGACTGGAAATCCTTAGCAGTTCGGGAAGATGCATCCTATATCGAGCAACCAATCTATATCGTGGATAGAAAAGAACAATTTCTTCATACTAAAGTCATCCACTTAGTTAAAGTCCAATGGGGTTATCATTCTGTAGAAGAAGTAACCTAAGAACGGGAAGCAGAGATATGTAGTCGTTATCCTCATCTATTTGATTCCTAAGTATATATAAGTATGATATGGTTATTGTTGGATTGTACTGTTATAACCGATGTGTTTTGAAATTTCAAGGACGAAATTATTTTGAGGGGAGAGTTGTAAGACCCAAGGCCTAGAAATCTGGTTCATGCACTAGATAACCGTTGACTGTAGGTCCATTGGCCCCAGAATATTTTGACTTGATCATAATGTTGTTCTGTTATCGAGCCGTAAGCTGCATTTCAACCTAATGTCCGAATTTTAATATACGGACTTAAAATTAAACAATCTAAGAAATGACAACTGTCCTTATTTTATCTGAAGGTGGGCCATCATCGGGTTTTCAAAATCCGTTAGGTCCGAGAGCTTAACCGTTGTGACCGTAGTCGAGTAGCGGAATTACTGGCAAAAACGGCATGTCAATATGACACCTGGATTGTAAGTTATGAATAGATATGCACATGTATATTTTGATAAAATAACTCAAATGACTTCGATTTTTGTAAAACCTTGGAATGCTTTATTTCAAATCATTTAAATAACATTTTTCTATTGTTACCATAAGCTTAAACTTCTCAAAAACATCACAAAACACCCCCCAACCCTTCTTTTTAGACAAAAGCCAAGTTTAAAACCATTTTCAAGTCTATAAACATAAAAACCCTCTTTCAACAACCCATTTCCAGCATTCTCTTCCTTGTGTCATGGGAAGCCCAAGGAAGTGAAGAAGAAGAAGAAGAAAAGGAAGTAGAAGCTGAGTTTGAAATCCAATCCTCTGATTGTTACAGGTGACTGCATAGATTAGGAGCACGCATATATGTATGTTAGATTACTTGAAAGCCCTATAAAAGAATAGATTTTTTAGTCCATGGTTGTTGAGAGAGAGAGAGAGAGAGAGAGAGAGAGAGAGAGAGAGAGAGAGAGAGAGAGAGAGAGAGAGCTTTGAATTGCCCCACTAATGGCTATGATGTTGGATTTTCTAATTTAGTTGGTTAGGCTATTGATGGAAGATTGGATGATAGAGATGAACTTGAGAAAAGGGCCATGGGAGAAGCTATGCAAGATCAACCCATCATGGCCCCATCTCTACCATCAATTAAACCATCCATGTGGCCCACACCCAAGGGATTCATATGCTTTAGTTTTGTTTAAATTCATAAGTATTTCCATCGGTTTCCATCTGTCCCTTATAAAGTCCGCCCCCTACCTGTTTGACAAAATGTTTGAAAGAGTTGTCCTTCCTCCTTTAGGTGTAGCTAACTCTTGAGAAAAAGCATGCTCGTGGCATGAAGTCTTATAGTGGAATGAATCTCGGGTTGGATTTAGATTGGTTAAGTCATGTGCATATCATATGCATGGTTCATAGTTGTTGTATCATTGTATGATTGCGAGTAAATGATTCATATCATGGTATGGTGATCATAGTGGGTTGTGTTGCAACACACGATGTGTCTATGATTAGTATGTGAACCGTCTAGATACAGGATGCATTACATTAGACCCCTATGAGGAACTTAAATTCATGAGGAGACCACATGATGAAAGTCGTCCTAGGCTTGCTTTTAAAAACATGATATATTATGCTTGTGTGTGGACTTATGCATACGGTGATTGTAAATGCGAGGAAACATACTTTGTTATGACTTGAGTTGGACATTACACCGGAAATGTGTAATTCAACAGGACATGATTAGAGGGTCCCTGGGTGAAAGTCCCTAAACCCCAATTGGTACCATTGGGAGCAACCAATGCCTAGACCCGTGGAAGAACAGAGCGCTGGAATGCCGAAATACCAAAGTAAGCGGCCACTCCTACCAACGCTTGTCGATTGGTTGAGAGGTTTGGCCTGACCTACTTATGGACAAGCAAAGATAGGTTGTGTGTGACAAGCTCATAAATTGTCTGTTATCGTTTTATCAGGCGACTTATGACTTCTCGCTGTTAGGTAGATAGTGAGGTTCAACATAAGTGGGTTAGACTAGTTTGGCCCATGAATTATGCAGTCCTACCTCTATAGTTGATCACGGTGGAAAAGCCTGTGCAAGTGGGTGGTAATCATATGCAAGTCCCATCTATGTTTTAGACCTTAGTGATCCAATTGAAAAATGTGGAAAGTTGTGGAAACATTGAAAGAGTATGTATGTTACAAGTGGGTAGACGTCCCACCTGTGCATGATATCAGCATGACATGAAACATGCATTTTCACTGCACACGCACTCACTGGACTTAGTAGCTCAAGGTTTCCTTTCTATTTTATTTATTTATTTATTTTTTATAGGTGAGAGTAGGGAGCTACAGGAGTAGAGGTTACAGACTCCAGTTGTCCTTTTTGTTTTGTACATACCGGTGTATATTATTTTTTTGGTAATACTCTGTATATGTACATCAGGTATAGTAAATATGACAGGATTTATGTTTTGGTTTTGCCTTGATGTGCTCAGTTGTACATAGTAACACATGTTGAATATGATGAAATTTTGAGAAATGATACGTGTTTGTCATCTTTACTTTCAGAAATCCTCCTTGTGGAGCCTTGCTTATGGGACTTAGTATCAAGGTGTCCCAAAACGGTTACGTATTGGCCGTAACGGCCAATACATAACGGCAACAGTAGTACCCGTTATACGATATGGGGCCATATCAACCGAGTCCCAATTTTGTACACTTAACGGCCGTTACGGGCCCGTTACGGCCGTTACGGCCGTTACTGACCCGTAACAGCTAGCCCGTAACGATCATATAATGGTCATATTTTTTTTACCTTTTTAAGGTCCATTTTTTCATTTTTTTAAAAAATCATTTGCTTCCAAACTCTCACTTAATCCTTTTACTACTATTTTTGACCAATCTTGACCTGGTATTTGAGATAAAAACACATTATATTACAGATTTTCTTGAATCAAAGCTCGGTTGGCTATTTTTCAGAAATTCGTCAAAAATAGGTATTCATACTTTTTTTTAATATGTTTTGTTATTTTAATCATGCCATGTGATGTGTTAATCATAGTAGAACATGTTAATGTGTAATTTTATAGATTTGGAGTGCCATTTTATATATTTTTATATTTTTTCTATTTACGCATTAATTATGGCCCTTTTTTTAAAAAAATCAAAAAATCATTTTTTAATGGTTGTTTTGTTGTTTTAATCATGCCATGTGATGTGTTAATCATAGTAGAATATTTTAATGTGCATTTTACAGATTTGGGGTGCCATTTTATATATTTTTATATTTTTTTCTATTTACGCATTAATTATGGCTCTTTTTAAAAAAAATTGAAAAATCATTTTTCAATGATTGTTTTGCTGTTTTAATCATGTCATATGATGTGTTAATCATAGCAGAACATGTTAATGTACATTTTACAGATTTGGTTTGCCATTTTATATTTTTTTCTATTTACACATTAATTATGACCCTTTTTTAAAAAAATTCAAAAAATCATTTTTTAATAATTTTTTTGCTGTTTTAATCATGCCATGTAATGTGTTAATCATAATAGAACATGTTAATGTGTATTTTACAGATTTGGGGTGTCATTTTATATATTTTTATATTTTTTCTATTTACGCATTAATTATGGCCCTTTTTAAAAAAAAATCAAAAAATCATTTTTTAATGATTTTTTTGTTGTTTTAATCATGCCATGTGATGTTTTAATCATAGTAGAATATGTTAATATGTATTTTATAGATTTGGGGTGCCATTTTATATTTTTTTCTATTTACGCATTAATTATGGCTCTTTTTTAAAAAATTTGAAAAATCATTTTTCAATGATTTTTTTGTTGTTTTAATCATGCCATATGATGTGTTAATCATAGTAGAACATGTTAATGCGCATCTTACATATTTGGGTTGCCATTTTATATTTTTTTCTATTTACACATTAATTATGACCCTTTTTAAAAAAAATTCAAAAAATCATTTTTTAATAATTGTTTTGCTGTTTTAATCATACCATGTAATGTGTTAATCATAATAGAACATGTTAATGTGCATTTTACAGATTTGGAGTGCCATTTTATATATTTTTATATTTTTTTCTATTTACGCATTAATTATGACCCTTTTTTTAAAATTCAAAAAATCATTTTTTAATAATTTTTTGTTGTTTTAATCATGTCATGTGATTTGTTAATCATAGTACAACATGTTAATGTATATTTTACAGATTTAGGGTGCCATTTTATTTATTTATTTATTTTTTTTTCTATTTACGCATTAATTATGGCCCTTTTTTTTTAAAATTCAAAAAATCATTTTTTAATGAATAGTTTGCTGATTTAATCATATAATGTGATGTGTTAATTATAGTAGAACATGTTAATGTATATTTTCTAGATTTTTGGTGTCATTTTATAATATTTTTTTTTTCAAATTAGTGACTTTATGTTTTTATTTGCTTATATTGGACAGGTTTTGGAGCTTCTTAGGGTTTAGTTAGTACTTAGAACATAAAATTATCTTTATTAACATAGGTCATACACTCATACTCATATCTAATTATCTAGTATCTACCTAAACCTAAAGAAATGTCTGGGCCTAGCCAACAACAAGTGAGGATATTGGATGATAACATTGTGAGAGGGTTGGTGGTACTAGGCACCAAATGAAGTGCAAGTATTGTGATAGACTAGTGATTGGTGAAATTATCCATCTCAAACAACATTTGGCACATCGAAAGGGTCAAGTTGCGCCATGTAGTAGAGTGTCGAAAGATATAATGCTTTTAATGCAAGCTAGTCTGGATGAGTCAAAAGGTAAACGTACTACTATACAAAAGAAGAAAGGTGTTTGGTCCTAAATATATGGGTGTTCGTGATGAAGATATTATTGATTCTGACGAAGATTCAGATCGAGAATTAACTATAGATAGGAGAGAGAGCTTGCATCTAACTCGTGAAGAGGAAGAACGTCGCCGCATGTTTGACACGCATAGGTTAGTGCGTGATACAGGGGGGGTAGGGAGCCCACAACAGACATCTTTACATGATGCCCATATACATTTGGATGAACAAGTAAATGAGCCTAGGAGACCCTCTATTGATCCAATCCTGTTTATGAAATAATCAACTAAACAAAAGAAGATAAAACAAATGTGGAGTAGAACTTCCGTTGAGAAATTAGATAGAGCAGCAGCAAAGTTATTTATATATGACAACATACCTCCTAACGCGGCCAATTCTCCATATTGGCAGGTGGTAATTGATGCAGCAGCAACAAAAGCAGGTGAACGAATAAAAGCTCCCACAGCTAAGGAGATTAGGGAGAAATGGACAGATGCAGAGTGTGCGGATGTGAAAGCATACGTGGCTACCTTTAAACCTGTATGACAAACCAGAGGATGCACGATTATGTGTGATGGTTGGATTGGCCCAACCAGACGTAGCATGATCAACTTCATGGTGTACTGTCACTTAGGAACTATATACCACAAGTCAATTGATGCCTCAGAGGCAATAAAAAATTCTACTTATATTAATGGACTAATGGATAAAGTTATGGACGAGATTGGAGAGGAGAATATAGTGCAGATTGTGGCAGATAATGAAGCATCGTATAAGCTTGTAGGACATAGGTTGATAGATAAGAGAAAACATCTTTTTTGCTCACCATGTACTGCCCATTGTATTGATCTTATATTGGAAGATATTATGAAGAAGAAGAATGTTAAGGAAATGGTCGAAAGGGCAAGAGAAGTGACGACGTTTATTTACAACCATAATCAAGTAGTTGAAATAATGAGAAAGTTCACGAAAGGACGAGAGTTGTTGAGGCCTGCAACGACTAGATTCGCAACAAACTTTATAGCATTAGAGAGTTTATTCCATCATTAGGGAGAGTTAAGTGAGATGTTCGCTTCCCGAGAATGGCTCAACACAAAACATAAAAAAAAGACATTAGGGACACCGGTTGAAGTTGTGAACACCATACGGGACAACAAATATTGAAAGAGGGTCAAGTCGATCCTAAAGGTGATGGAGCCACTAATGAGGGTCTTGTTGAAATCGATGAAGCACCTACCATGGGTTTCCTATACGATGTCATAGAAAAGGCAAAGTTGACAATTTAACATGATTGTAGAAGCTAAGAGTCTTATTAGAGGATGATCGATAGGAGATAGATAAGACAACTCCATTATGATCTTCATGTAGTAGGTTACTATCTAAATTCTAAATATAGATATGCCCAATCATTTGTTGAGAATGATGAAGTTCGTGTCGGGCTAAAAAATGTGATAAAGAGATTAGAGCCTGACTTAGATATGCAAATAAAGGCGTTGAATGAATTAGATACATTTGAAAATCGCCTTGGTAGCTTTAGAGATGCTCTTGCACAACATGCAGTATCTAAGTTGCAACCGGCCAAATGGTGGATTAATTTCGGAGAGAGTATGAAGGCTCTCTAAAAATTTACAGTAAAAGTTTTAAGCTAGACAACATCTTCATCTAGCTGCGAAAGTAATTGGAGTTGTTTTACGCTTATTCATCCAAAGAATATGAATAGATTGCAGACTAGAACATTAGATAGATTTGTCTGCATGCACTACAATATAAAACTGAGAATGCGACGACATCATAAAAGTATTACAATTGTCGATGACGGAGACTACTATCCAATAAACTTGGACAATATTTATAATGAGGGTGACCCGCTTCTACCTTGGTTGAAAATAAGGGAAAAGAAAATTGACGAGGATAGTAAAGAATTGAAAACTGATGACCCAGAAATACGTAGAGCGCAACAAAAAAGTCGTGCAGATGTTTTAGACTCAGTAAGAGGGGCAACGTTTATGCCAAGTATGGGTACGGCTCAAGATCAACAAAAGAGTACGAGCAGTGGTAGCATGACCGTATCGGATGATGGTGATGATGACCCCCCTACCGCTGGTGCTGGCACTTCTAGTGTTGCTCAACGCCCTATACAACCGTTTAGAGATCACAATGCTGATGAACATCGATGAGGTGGTACACGAGGTCAGACTTATGAGTGTACCGAGTCACGATACAGATAGCAAGAGGAGGGCACATCTAGTGGTGCACCGGGTCCGGGAGGTCCGGAACATCAGCAGGCTCATGATCTTGGTTATTATGATGGATATTTTTATGGTCAATTGGATTATGATTATGATAGTTATACTGAGCCTGTTCCATCACATTCATGTTAGAGTAGCCCTCCCGATCAATATCATATGATTATAGATATCCAAATCCAAATCCAAGTTACTCATCACAGCAGACATACTCTCATTCTCAAGATTCTCAACAGCCCGAGTATGGGCACCAGGATGGCTATTCGACGGACACTGGTGGAATCCTTACTCGGGGTCAGAGTCGTTGCCTAGTCAGGATCAGTATCCTCTAGTTTCGTTAATATAGTATTTCCTTCTGACACTGGATATTATGCATATGTAGCAGCTACACCTATTGGACAGCCTCAGCCTGATGGTGACGATGACAACGATGTGGATGTCGAGCAACCAAAAAAAAGAAGATTTTCATTTTGGTGGTGACTTGTGATTGTGAGAATATATTTGTATTAAGGTAAGTAATTGTAGCAGACAGCTCACATCAGTATTATTGCAAGAAGTCATGCAGTCATGCACACACTTGACACTGCCGAACTTGTATTTAAAATAGCTCCTCTGACAACCAATCAAGTAATCCTTAATCAAGTTACAGGGGAGTATATCAAACACTACTAAATATATATATATATATATATATATATATATATATATATATATATATATATATATATATATATATATATATATATATATATATTCTTGACTTGAGGATGACAGGTCATAGACAGGAATCACGGTCACGTGTACAGGTATGTTAGAGAAATTCCTCAAAAATAATTGCAAACACCTAATGTAAGATATTTTCATATTACATTCATTCTAATATATCTATCATTGATAGTAGATAGTTAATTAAATTTATGAATTTTATAGTCAAATTCAGGTTATCTAGTTCATAAATTCATCAGACAATCCGATACAACTTCTCACCAAAGAGTGGACCGTTACACCACCATAAACATGTTCCCATTTATAAATGAATGCATATTTGGAATTCTTAGAATATTTTGGATTTAATATATATTTTTTCATATTTTTTTAACAAAAATAATTTTACGCTGTTACGCCCCCGTATCGCCGTTACGCCCCCGTATCCGTATCGATTTTGGAGGTCACCATTACGCCAACCGATACTGATACGGGACACCTTACTTAGTATGCAATGGTCGGAAGCCCCAAAATTGTAGTTTTACGGAGGCTATCAACTAAAATTTAGTGTATAGTACTCATGGATTACCCACACTAGATTTATGGACGTGACATAACCAGTCAGCAAGAGCACGTTCATGATCACATGGTGCCAAAAGCTTTTCAATAGACTAATAATCAATGCTACAACTTTGCTCGAATCCAAACAACCCATGGTGTCAACATTTAAAACATTTCATGGTATTACTATCGTCAAATCCGACAACCAGAGGGAAGGTGTTCTTTCTCACTACACATGGCATAAGTATCGCAAACAAAGTGGTGGGACTTACATTCATTTGACCCAATGAAGAAGCATTCCTTCTAGAGATTGTTCCATTTGATGATGTCAAGAAAAGGACTCAACTCCACAGGCTTTGCCTTCATTCCCTGCTGCTCTGCTCTGCCAACACCACAGACCAAGTTTCAGTTTCTGTGGAGGCATCGAATAAACATTTCGGCTGTATAAATCCCAGAGACTAGAGTTCAGATAACAATTACCAACCAGCCACGACACAATGTTTTCAATAAAGTTCATAACAAAGATCACGGCTTATGTGGAAAATTGAAGAACTGCTCTAAATACGGGTGAATGTTTTAAGCATAGTTTACAAACTAGAATTCAGACAGTCACTACAATATTAAGTCAACCAGGGACACAGTGGATCAACCAGGTGGTCCTAAGAATAATTTCTACTATAAAATATGATGTTTACTAAGCCTGCACGCATCCGAAGCCCTGTCCATCCACACTCAAGCACATATGCATATATAACATGTTGTATTTATTTTAAAATAATATTAAAAATTTGAATTTTTAAATTTCGGTGATTTTCCTCCACATTTAAATTTTGGTGTTTTTGAGGTGTTGGTTTTGTCCCACATCAAATTTGACAAAAGAAATTCTCTTGTTTATATGATAGGCTTTTTGCCTAGGGCTTGAGCCCCTTTTAGGGGGCATGTGAATTTGGTCCTGTGGGGGGGCTATGCTAATAGCTCTAATCTATGCCATTGACCACACGCGCGCGCGCGCGCTCCGAGCCGAGCCGAGCCGAGTCCGTGTCCGCATCCGAGTGCGCGACGGGACGGGACGGGCTGGGCTAGGCTGGGCACGGGTGCGGGTGCGATGTAAGTGTACTCGCGTGAGTGTGTGTGTATGGGTACTCGCACGACTGTATGTGCGAGAATGTACTCGCACTTGCGCCTTTTCGTTTTAAACCAGAGAGATGCTTCCCTTCCGGTTGGTCGCGGCTATTGGGTTTAAACCCAACGGACCTAACCTTTTGTAAAGGGTGCTTATGCACCATTTCGGAGTCTATATAAAGACTTCCGATTCCAGTTTCAATATACGAAAATACTGTCTTATAAAACTCTCTCTGATACGGTTTTACCATTGTTACTGAGTTCATTGTTGAGTCAACTCAGCACTTTCGGATTAAACTGCAAGTGGTTCGAGCCCGTGTACCGTGAGTGCACCACTGGGATCGGGTCATAGTTGTTGTATCCTGGAGGTCAATTGCTCTGGAAACCTGTTGCACTTGGGACACTGTCCAAGGGGAGCAAATTCGATTTCAAGCCGAGTGACTTAGTCACGCCTCGACTCAATTCAACAAGTTTTTCTTTCTCTAAATTTATTTTCTTTTTTTTGGTTCTCGATTTTTATAGTCTATTTAATTCAACCTATTATCCAACAATCTTGAAATCGAAATTTGTGTTGAATTACATAGACTATGGCTACAGTAACAGTAAATGCTTCTTCTGAGTTAGCCAAAATCGAACCGTTCGCTGGATAATCCTTTAAACGGTGGAAACAAAAATTGATGTTTGCTCTTACCACCCTAAAAGTTTCATACATTTTATCTGAATCATTTACTATAGATCCAGCAAATCAAAATGAAGTAACAGATGAAAATAATTACAAAAATTATATTCTAAACTCTTTATCTAACGAACTATATAATGTGTATGCTTCTTACGCCTCTGCTAAAGACATATGGATTGCTTTAGAAAAGAAATACATATTAGAAGATGCAGGCGCTAAGAAACATGCAATTGCTAATTTCTTTCACTATGAAATGACAGACGATAAATCTGTCACAAATCAGATTAACGACTTTCAAGGTCTAATTCACGAACTATCAATAGAAGGAATTAAGTTGGATGGAGTGTTTCTGTCAGGAGCGTTAATAGAAAAGTTACCGCCCTCCTGAAAAGAATATAAAAATAGAATGAAACATAAGAAAAATGGTGTTTCTTTAGAAACCACTATCGTACACATACGAATAGAGGAGGCCAATAGAATCAGGGACCAAAAAGAAAATAAAAATGAGATAGATTCAAAGGCGAATCTTGTAGAATCAAGTCGGACAAATAATAAGAAAATGGGCAACTATCATAACTGTGGCAAACCTGGACATTATGTAAATGAATGCAGGCTCAAAAAGAAGAATGCAAATAATCAATTCAAGAAAAAAGAAAACTGCTACAACTGAGCATCATGTTAAAACATGCAAGCTTAAGAAAAATAAAGATAAGCCGCAGACTAATCTTACAGAAACAGACAATGAGTCTGACATGGTAGTAGCTGTGGTGTCAGAAGTCTTCCTTATAAATAACTTGGAGTGGGTGCTAGACACTGGTGCAACTAGGCATGTGTGCAAGGATCATAGCATGTTTACCTCTTACCAAGTATCAGGAGATGATGAACAGGTGTTCATGGGAAATGCTAGAACGTCTCCAGTTATAGGAAAAAAGAAAGTACTTCTGAAACTCACTTCTGGAAAGACTCTAATGTTGAATGATGTCCTACATGTGCTTGACATTAGAAGAAACTTGGTCTCTGGTTCGCTCCTCAATAAGGCTGGTGTTAAATTAGTATTTGATTCAGATAAGCTTGTAATGACTAAAAATGGAACCTTTGTTGGTAAGGGGTACTGTAGCGATGGTTTATTCATTGTAAATGTATCCAATGATAATAAGAAGACTTCTAGTTCTTTTTATATCGTTGAACCTTTTTATCTATGGCATAGTAGATTAGGTCATGTGAATGTGACATCTTTAAAGAAAATGAAAAGATTAGGTTTATTACCTAATATATCTAATGAAGAGTTTGAAAAATGTGAAACATGTGTAGAATCAAAATTCATTAGAAAACCCTTTAAACAAATAGAAAGATTATCTATTCTATTAGAGTTAATACACAGTGACTTAGGTGATTTTAGAAATCACATGTCTAGAGGTGGAAAAAAATATTATATAACTTTTGTAGATGACCACTCTAGGTTCACTAGAGTATATCTATTAAGGAACAAAGATGAAGCTTTAGATGCTTTTTCTAAATATAAAATTGAAGTTGAAAATCAATTAAATATAAAAATTAAAAGACTTAGAACTGATATAGGAGATGAATATGAATCTTCTCAATTTAGAGAATTATGTGAAAAGAATGGAATAATTCACGAAACTACAGCTCCTTATACACCAGAACAGAATGGAATAGCAGAACGTAAGAACAGAACTCTAAAAGAAATGATGAATGTCATGTTAAATAGTTCAGGCTTACCCTCAAATATGTGGGGAGAAGTAATTCTATCTGCTTGTTATATCCTAAACAGGATTCCATATAAATCTTCTGAATAAACACCATATGAACTTTGGAAGAATCATATTCCTAGTTATAAATATATTAAAGTGTGGGGGTGTCTTGCTAAAGTAGGATTACCTGAAACTAAGAAAAGAAAGTTGGGTCCTAAAATGACCGACTGTGTATTTATAGGGTATGCATAAAACAGTGCGGCTTATAGGTTTCTAGTTTTAAAAACTAAGGATAATATTCTATATCCTAATACAATTATAGAAGCTAGGGATGCAGAGTTCTTTGAGAACGTATTCCCTATAAAATCTAAATCTATAGGAATAGAAAAAGTTAATGAATCAGATATTGCGTCTACTAGTAAAAATGCTTATGAGAAAGTAGTAGAAGAGATACAACCAAGAAAAAGTATTAGAGTTAGAAGAAAAACTAACCTAGGAGATGGTTTTTTCACATTCTTAGTAGAAGATGATCCCATAACTTATTTAGAAGCTATTAACTCTCTAGATGCAACCTTTTGGAAGGAAGCAATAAATGATGAGTTAGAATCTATTATATCTAATAATACTTGGAAATTTGTAAACCTACCACCTTGTAACAAACCAATAGGCTGCAAATGGATGTTTAGAAAGAAACTAAGATCAGATGGAACTATTGATAAGTTTAAGGCTAGGTTGATAGTGAAAGGCTTTAAACAAAAGGGAGGAATAGATTACTTTGATACATATTCTCCTGTAACTAGGATTACAACTATTAGAGTCTTAATAGCGATAGCCTCCATATATAAACTAGTGGATATGTCTTCACTTTGGGTGGAGGAGCAGTCTCTTGAAAGTCCACCAAGCAGACATGTATTGCTTGGTCGACTATGGAATCCGAGTTTATTGCCTTAGAAAAGGCTGGATCAGAAGCTGAGTGGCTTAGAAATCTCTTACCTGATATACCATTGTGGCCAAAGCCTGTATTGGCAGTGTCTATTCATTGTGACTGTCAAGCAGCTATAGCGAAAGCAAAAGGTAAAATATATAATGAAAAAAGCAGGCATATTAGACTCAGACACAACATAGTGAAACATATGTTGCGTGATAGAGTCATATCTATTGACTTTGTGAGGTAAGAAAAGAATTTAGTAGATCCTCTGACCAAAGGACTATCTAAAAAGTTAGTCAATGATACATCGAAGGAAATGGGGCTGAGCCTAATATATGAGCTGTCAGTGTCGGTAACCCAACCTATACAAGTGGAGATCCCATGAGATAAGTTCAATGGGTAAACAACAAGACACGATGTAGACGATTGCACTGAGTTATATGAGCCCCTTCTATGGTGTACAGTGCGAGCAGCAACGCAGAAGGATGAGTTTTTAGAACTCTTAATGGATCCATAGCCATTTATTTAGTGGTGTATACAGTTGCTGCATACACTTGATGAAATTCACCTATATGGGTGCGGAGGTAGAGGTCGCTTCCTATGAGAATCTAGACGAATTCTCTAGAGCACTCATGAAATCTAGGTAATGGTGTATGGCCGAAACGCACCGAACCACAGAATCACTTGCAGAGGAAGAGTTGTGTGAGTGACATGTACTTGCGATCTACATTAAAAGGATTCAGGTTCAAGACTATGGTGTCACCTGATTCCTGTAAACCTATCTTGCTTACTCTAATATCGGTTCAAGTCTATGGTGACACCGGCACCATTGCACAAATATTTCGTTGTAATCCGAAAGTATTTTATTTTAAAACATGTGGGGGATTGTTGTATTTATTTTAAAATAATATTAAAATTTTGAATTTTTAAATTTTGGTGTTTTCCTTTCACATTTAAATTTTGGTATTTTTGAGATGTTGATTTTGTCCCACATCAGATTTGACAAAAAAAATTCTCTTGTTTATATGATAGGCTTTTTGCCTAGGGCTTGAGCCCCTTTCAGGGGGCATGTGAATTTGTTCCTGTGGGGGGGCTATGCCAATAGCTCTAATATATGCCATTGACCACACACGCGCGCGCGCGCGCCGAGCCGAGCCGAGCCAAGCTGTGCCGTGTTGAGCCGAGCCGAGTCCGTGTCCACGTTCGCGTGCGCGACGGGACGGGACGGGCTGGGCTGGGCTCGGCGCGGGTGCGGGTGCGGTGTAAGTATACTCGCGTGGGTGTGTGTGTATGGGTACTCGCACGACTGTATGTGCGAGAGTGTACTCGCACTTGCGTCTTTTCGTTTTAAACTAGAGAGATGCTTCCCTTCCGGTTGGTCACCCCTATTGGGTTTAAACCCAACGGACCTAACCTTTTGTAAAGGGTGCTTATGCACTATTTCGGAGTCTATATAAAGACTTCCGATTCCAGTTTCAATATACGAAAATACTGTCTTATAAAACTCTCTCTGATACGGTTTTACCATTGTTACTGAGTTCATTGCTGAGTCAACTCAGCACTTTCGGATTAAACTGCAAGTGGTTCGAGCCCGTGTACAGTGAGTGCACCGCTGAGACCGGGTCATAGTCGTTGTATCATGGAGGTCGATTGCTCCGGAAACCTTTTGCACTTGGGACGCTGTCCAAGGGGAGCAAATTCGATTTCAAGCCGAGTGACTCAGTCATGCCTCGACTCAATTCAATAAGTTTTTCTTTCTCTAAATTTATTTTCTTTTTTTGGTTCTCGATTTTTATAGTATATTTAATTCAACCTATTATCCAACATAACATATCGACAATCTGAACTTTCTGTCTAGGCTACAGGAGACAAAAACAAACAGACAGCTGGAAGATCTTAACTGCATGGTATGCATGATGTAAAGCTTGGAGTGCACACACATGAGCATATTAGCATGTGTGATTGTGGATGGGGAAGGCTCCACCATCCAAGCACGTGGACTTAGCAAAGTTCATAAAATAACCACCACCAGCATCACGATCGCCTAGGAGATTTCTGGGCATTTCTCGTCCATGGCAGGGCTCATGGAATTTATTTACTTTTTCTTATTCCATTTTCTACCAAACCAGGAATCAAGACCACCAGGACGAATCTTGTCCTGAACCATTACGGGCCCCAGTTTCCCAGACCTGGTAGCCGAGCAATTGATGGGGTCAAGTTGACTCAGGTGAGTCCCGGGTTCAGAAGCCAGATTTGTGAACTATGGTTTTAAGACCATATGCATACAAAATCTGTCTGCTGGAAATAGATATATAAAATGTGAGAAGACCTATGTACCCTTCAACATATTGCCCAAGAATACAAATAAGTAAATAACCAGATGTGATCTATCCACTATAACATGATATATGTAGGTAATAATTGGATCCTTACTCTTGCTCCGGTGGTAGACTCTCAGGAGTTTCAACACCCAGTCAAGGGTACGAGCATCCATAAGTGGTGAATTCCCACTATGGCGTGAGTGTGAGAGGGTGTGTGCATGTGTTTGAAAAAAAAAAATTGATATATGTAGGTAATAGGTATTGATGTGCACATATTTGTGTGAGGAAAAATCAGATACAACTAATTTTCCAATACCCTTTGGCCTAAAAAGTTGCATTGGGCACATGGACAATCAAATCGACAAGTAACAAGTTGCACCATCCATTCATTCTAGACCACTATTTACAGGCCACAGTCTAAAAAGCACCAATCAATTGATCCAAACCATCCAAACATTATGCACATGTTATAATCGTCCATTTTCCAATCCATGGATCGGATGTTAGCATCATCTAACAACAGTGACTCTTTAGAATCTACACAATCCAAGGTGGAGCACAAGAAATTAGATGGTTCAAGTTAATGATTGCTCTTTTCTTTCAATTACCTTGACTGTCCATTGTTCACACCATTCGTTGGATTGTTAGGATCATCCAATTGGTTTGGTTTTTGCACTATAGTCCGCAAAGAGTGGGCTGCAATGAATGGATGGCCAGGTTAGTAGACTGGACTGTCAACATGTCCAATACAACTGTTGTACTGTAGGCCTAGCGCCTATGGCAAAACTAGCCGTAAATGATCACTACTCTATATCTATATACATGTACATATAGGGAATTAACAAGAAGAGCCAACTTGATCGACAAATACACCCTTCTTCTCTATTTTTGGTAAGAGAATGGTATAACTTCGAACTACTGCACCACCAAGACTAGAAAGGATCGGTCTCTATTAATCAAGTTGGGTGTAAATAGTGGCTCCCCATCTGTTTGGTTGTGTTTGCACATGCTCATATATGATAGAACATACACGGTACATTCCTACACGTTGAATTGTCAATTTCTTACATGACAGATACCAAGCGAGAGGTAGCATTTGGGTCGTAGTTAAGTAGCAAAGCTGCCTTCAATGGCTCACCTACAAGGAAAGACACCTTCTTGCTCATTGTCCATTTGATATATATATATATATATAAAACCAATCACTTAACAAGCTCTGAACGTCCTCACCAGAAGAACCGACATTATTAGAAGTCCACTTCTCCCAAACTCTATGTGTGAACGCCCAATCCATTGTAGCTGGCAAAAATCACAATTTTTCAATTGCATATGATGTAAAGAAAACTTCATTTCACAACACAATTTCATAAGCAAATCTCAAATGGTATAATGGGAAAGCTTTTTCATCACATCAGGATTAAAAACCTTACAAAGCAAGAAAGATGGGCGAAATAAAAATTGTTCAGCGAAGTCCGGATACTGAAAAGCAAGCTGCCCAATCCCCCCCTTTTGGGTAGCATATTATGATCCAATTCAGTTCCCATTGTTTATGAGTCAACTGCAGTGAATGTTAGTCTGAAGATATCCACACAACCCTCGCAGGAGAAATCAGCATATGTTCCACCCTTAGGTTTCCCCATGTAATATTCCACCTTTGTTTGCCATCATAGGCTTCACCCGCATCACCTGCCAATGCCTATTACTTATCCCATCTTCAATTCTTTGACAGAGCTCATCTGGCAAACTAGCTTCTGCAGCTAAACTTAGAGCATTGCAAACCAATTTATATGTGTAATGGCGAGGAACAGATCCTCCATCGACCATCTCAACCAGAAAATCACATGCTTCCAATGGCCTTCTTGCTTCACAAAGCGCATTGATGATCGAGGTATAAGAACTTGAAGTGGGGATCCCATGGTTCTGCGACCTCACAGTACGCATCATCACAACAGCCTTATCTACCTCATTAACAACGCTATGGCATCTAATGAAGGAATTGTAAGTGACCCTACTGGGGAAGAGCAGTGTTTTCGGTAGCGTGCGTAGCATAGCGGTAGTGTACGCTACATAGCGTAGCGTAGCAAAGCAAAATTGCTACGTAGCATAGCAGGTTGCGTATATCCCCTATAGCGTGCATTACAGGGGTCGTAGCATGTAGCGCAGGTAACGTGTACTACCTGTAATGTGTTTTTTTTTTTTCTTTCATTGTGTTAAACAGTGGTGAACTCACACCACAACCAACAACTAAAGAAAAAAAAAAAAAAAACCTATTCGAAAGGGCTTCGAGACCAAAACTGACGCAACCCATGCAGCCGACGCTGGTCCTCTCCCCACCCTTTGATCTTGAGATTGAAAATCAACTTCCAGGCACAAACCGAAGCTTCCGACACTGCTCTTGCTCTTCTCCCCACCCTTCAATCTCGAGATCGAAAATATGCTTTCAGACGTCAACCGACGGTGCTGACGTTACTCATTTCCCCTCGCTTCAATCTTGAGTTTGAAATACTGCTTCTAGACGCAAACCGATCGGCTCTGGTGACAAAAAAAGGTATGCTCGTTCTCTTTTTTTGAATTTTTTTCGATGTGGAGACAAAATAACTTTGTATTTTCAGTTTTTTTCCTTTTTAAAATGTCGGTTACTGTCAGTTTTATGTTCTTTATATTTGTATTGTACTTAATGCTCTTAACTTTGAGATTTTTATTTTGAAGAACGTGATTATATATATATATATAATAGAAGTATTGTGTAGCTTACGCTACACGCTATGGAGGGTTGAACACTATGCAACACGCTACCACTATTTAAAACACTAGGGGAAAGACCCTTTTGAAGCACATCGTTGAAGAGCTCGAGCGCCCTATTAAACTGATAGTCTTGCAGTGGCCATCGATCAAGCAGTTGTAGGTCACAACCTCTGGGATGAAACCCTTGAAAAGCATGCCTCGGAACAAATGGTTGGCCTCCCACAACCTCCTAGTCGGGCAGGCATCTGGAGCCTGGCATTTCCATCTGATCCAACAAGAACCTTGCCTTCTTGAAATAGCCGACCCTACAAAGGACACAAATGATCGAGTTGTAAGCGGCCACATCGGGCTTACAATGGAACTGCTTCATTCTGTAGAATGCCGCCAACACCTCCTTCACCAGGCCCTCCTCTCCGAGAAACTGTATGACGCAGGTCAAGGTCACCGTAGTCACAAGATTACCAATCCTTCCGGCCATCTCCCGCAGGAATTGCCAGAGCTTCTTTAAGATTCCCACTCCTTGTGGCCATCTCCCGGAGGAACCCCATCTGCCGGCCGACGGACCTTGCGCTCTGAAAGAAGAGCATCGGGGCGGCCGTCAAGACCTCACGGACGGTGTCAACGGTCCATACACGGGCAGCACCCGGACGTGCTGTCAAAGAGCCTGTCCTGATCATGGCGCCCATCGCTTGCCGGACGAGGGCTTCGCGAGCTTGGGATTCTGAAAAGGTGGGGTTCATCAGCGCCATTAGCGAGAATTGACGATCGTGCCGCGACGATGTCAACGGCTGGGATCGAAGGGAAACATGCGGGCACTGCTGGAGTAGCAGACTGCAGAAGTGGAGGGCCCTCTATCTTTTGAGTAAAGATACGACAGTAGCCATTGATTGATGAGAATTTGGCTATTTATCATCACAGATTTTTCTTTTCTTTTTTTACTTCTTTTTTTTTTCTTCTTTTTTTTTTTTTTTTTTTTTTGCATTAGGAAGACAAACGTGAAAAACGAATTTGAAAACTTCCCGCGCGAGGGTAGAGATCGAAAGACGAAGGAAAAAAAAATAAAAATCTTGGAAGTGTATTTCGTAAAAGAAAACGCTAGAAAAGAGAGCGGCGAGAGGGTCTCACATCGGACGGTTGTGATACTCGGTCAATAGCTTGGTCGGGCCTTCTTCCTCTCCCTCGGCCTGTAGGATGGCTTTCTCCTTCCGTTATGCTGGGAAGAAGAGAGTAGTGCTGCTGGCGTTTCGATAGAGAGCAGAGGTGCAATGAGGGGCGCGGCTTCCATGGATCCCTGACTGTGGGGGCCCACCTTGACGTATTAAATCCATGCTGTCTATTCGTTTCTACAGTTCTTTTAGGTTGTTAGCCCAGAAATGAAGCAGATACAAATCTCAGGTTGACCAGACCATAGGAAACATGGCTGATCAACCATTAAAAACTTTTTATGAGCTACAAAAGTATTGGATCAAGCTGATATTTGTATGATTCCTTCCTTCACGTCTTTTTGAACTTGCTGAAAATAAACATTCTGGTGGACCCCGAGAAGATTTTAATGATGAGTATTTAATCACCACTTTTTTTCTGTGGTGTGGTCCATCTGAGATTTAGATCTCCATTTTCTGGATCGTAATTTAAAATGAGCTGGAAAAATGAATGGACGGCATGGATTTAATGCACATACATCAAGGTGGGCCCAAATTCTGAGATCCACGGAGGTGGGTGGATCCCTGACTATAGGGTCCACCTTGATGTATGTGCCTTATATCCACGCCGTCTGACAGTTTTGAAAACTCACGAGATCATGATCCAAAAAATAAAGTATATCCAAATCTCAAGTGGACCGCAATGTAGGAAACCGTGGTGATCAACGTAAAAAACTTGAGAGTTTTAAATCAAGCTGATATTTTGTGCTCTTCATCCAGCTCTTTTTGATCTTGGATGGCAAATAAACAGTCTTGTCCTGATAAGTTTTTAATGGTGGGGATTCAATCACAACTATTACTTATTATATGGTCCACCTAAGATTTGGATCTACTTCATTTTTGGGATCACCTAAAATGAATTGCAAGTCACATGCATTATTATCGTAAGCTCCCCAGGGGATTCACCCATCTCAGTGGATTCAGGGATCCACTCGAACCACATGAGCCTGACGTAATGATGATGACCTAGCTAAAGACTAATGATCCTATCAAGGGTTTTATATGACACCTTTGTTTATATGTTTGATCTAGAAAAATGGCGGAATCATACCGAGATAAATCTAGAATAGTAATCTAAAAGCACCAAGCAAAAGGAAGGATAATATAGTGATTTAACGTGGAAAATCCTTTCGAAAAAAAAATACGGCATAAAGTGACAAATATTTATTATGAAAGCAGAAATTACAAAGAGAGAATGCTTACCCGATTCGAACAACCTCGAATCTTACCCTTGTTTCACTCCTTTGAAATTGTAGAACTATTTAAAAACCCTTGAAATACCTCTCAATCCCGTTTACACCTATATATATAGTTTTAGAAAGAATCTCAAACGGAATCGGAAGCAAATTTCATAGATCCAGCAGATCCGCAAAATTCTGCATGAAACTGTTCGACCACATCGAACAACTGCCAAAACTGTCCAGCGATAAAACATGAATTTTTTCAGAGATCTTTGATTGCTCGACCCAAGCTTCGATGGCATCGAACACATCTTCAATGTCATTGAAAACTCTTCAATGTCATAGAAAAATGGCACCAATATGTCCAACAACCAACAAAGAAAATTCAAAAAATTCTCAATGGCTTCGAGCTGACTTCGATGACATCAAACTAGTCATCGACAGACTGTTGATTTAATGGATTTAAGACATCTATCAACAAAAATCTCTACCATGTCTTCAATCTTCAAACGTGTAGCTTCCTGTCCTCTTTCTTATCTTTGTCTTGCATCATAACTTCATCAATGCTTCTTATGCACATTCCGTCTTCCTTTTGCACCATTGCCAAGCCTAGAGAAGTTACACAGAACCTGAACTTTTCTATAGGAATAACCTTAGTGAGCATGTCCGCTGGATTCATGCTGGTGTAAATCTTCTCCAGAGTCACGCCTCCTTCAAGCACCTATCGGATAAAGTGGTGACGAACAGAAATGTGTTTAGTGCGAAATGATAAATAGAATTTCTAGCTAAATTTATAGCACTTTTGCTATCACAATTAACCGGCACGACTTCTCGCTGAAGCCCCAATTGATTTATCATATCTTTCAACTAAACATCTTCATTAAACGCTTTTGTCACTATCATATACTCTGTTTCGGTCATGGAAAGAGTCACCACAAGCTGAAGCTTCGACATCCAACTGATTGCTCCACCCGTTAGTACAAACGAGTAACCTAAAGTTGACTGTTTCGAATCCATACTGCTTGCGTAGTCTGAATTCACATAGCCTACCAACTTTTCCCCGGTCTTCTCAAAAGTTAAGACGAACTCTTTTGCACCTCGAATATATTGAAGCAGTAATTTCACCGCTTTCCAATGTTGCTTGTTAGGTTTGATATGTATCTGCTCACAACACCGACTGCCTGTGAAATATCTAGTCTCGTATAGACCATGACATAGATTAAACTGTCAATCGCATTCGAATAAGGCACATGAGACATAACTCACTTTTCCTCATTTGATTTATAACATTGTTCTGAGGAAAGCTTGAAGTGAGCCTATCACGCCCCAAACTCGAAAATCGGGCTCACAAAATTTTTGATTATCGAATCTGGTGCCGAGAGTCTCCGTAGTACCCCATTCTCGGCTCCCAGCACCCATATATTAGGTTCCGATCCTAGAATCCTACAAAGAGAATTTTTAACATCAATTTAATTCGTAATGAGCATAACCACGCGTAATAACCATAAGAACACCATCACAAAATTCACTATGATAAAAAACTTTAAAGTACAATGTGCATGAAGGGAAATACAAGATAATGATAATAGAAACTCTTGAAGCTCGACTGCACACTCCCACTGCGGTGAAGCTACGGCTGCATCCTGGCATCATTTACACGCATCAATCATGCATAAGCTTATAGAAAGTTTAAAGGGTGGTATAAGTGTGTGCGCAATATAAGCATGCTCAGAATACAATGTCAAAGTAATGTGGAATCATATTGATGAGGAACATGAATGCAATCAGCCGTATCAAGGCTATGCGGTAAAAAACATGAATGTTATCGGCCATATCAAGGCCATGTGATGCGAAATGCAACTCATGCATGTCAATCATCATCCACATATCAATGCAGCTCCTTACTAGAGCATCAAATTCAGTACAGTTCTCACTCTGAATAATCACCGGAGTTTAGTACACTCCAAATGGCACTACCCCTTTCTAAGGTTCACAGTCCAAGTGAGTGTAAGAAACCTCACTATTCACCTAGCCAATAGTCTGTCAATATCTATCCGGCACGTCGATAGCGAACTCATTCACAAGTTGGTTAAACTCAGCCTAGCATTGTCCCCTATCCTCGAGAGAGTAAGGCCACACCCCTTTCCAACTGACCACAACACAGTGGGAGACCCGGCCTCCTGGTATTCGGCCCTCACGCGCTCATGTATCCACTCGGTCTTGATATTAGAGTCATCCTCTCATACCATCAGGTTTAGAAATTTTCACCCAGGGACATCTATGGCGCCCTGATGCTAGAAACAGTATTTTCGGTATCCAATCCGACCATTCAAGATGTGTCACAGAGGCTATGACCCTGATGTTGCTACGACATACGGTAATCACAATCACACAAATGCAAGTGCATTAATCACACTACCAGTCATGTAATAATCATGCGCGTACCACACTCTCATGTAGGGTAACTCCGCCTATCAGGGAGCCCATAAACAATCTGCTCGAAGACATATGTTTTGATCAGTCACTCGTCATATCAAGCATACGTATAATGCATATGAGCATGAATCATGAAACTATACTAAACATGTTATATGGTGATGGATTCTCTTTATAACGAAGATGGGCTTAGACGGCCTACACACTACAAGTATGGGCCTATAAATGGGCCCTAGGGAGAGTTACAATATAAACATTTAACCATCATTACTCTTACAATGTGGATGTCAAACTATCATTGCTCCCAAGGCATGACCGCTAAAACATCATTATATACATCGTGGTGGAATCTCACATCGCAATGGGCCTCATATACATCACAGTCAGCCCACACAAAGGCCTTACATACATCTCATTGGGCCGCATATACCCCAAGTGGGCCGCATCATGTGGGCCGCTCCAATGGGTCAACCATGCATCAAATGGGCTACATCAAATGGATCAAATTAAAGGGGCTGATTCAGATGGGTCGAATCGAATAAGCTGAGTCGAATAGGCCAGGTTAAATGGGCTGAGTTGAATAGGCCGGGTCGAATGGGCCAAGTAGAATGAGTGAAATCAAATGGGCCGATCAAATGAGCCATGTCGAGTCAAATGGGCCGAGTCGAATAGGCCGAGTCGAATAGGCCGGGCCGAATAGGCTGAGTCAAATAGGCCGATTTAAAGAGGCTAAATCACATGAGCCAAATTAAATAGGCCGAGTCCAATACACCATGCATCCATTGCTAGGGATCATTATAGAGCATTAAGGAATCATATCCAAAGGATTATCTGGACCATACCACAAATAATATTGGTGATAAGGATATCCACCGATAAGTTCTAGTGGGCCCACCATAGCATTTATTTCCCATCCAGTCTATTCATAAGGTCACAAAGACCTGATCTTAGGGGAAAACAACTCTCATATTAGTCTAAAACTTCTGTAACCCAAAATGGGGTTTCAATGGTAGACATTCAACACCACTGTTCTCTGCAGTGTGGTCCACTTGATAATTCTGTCTCATTTTCGGTCTCAAGCTTGAGACAAGCTAGTCAAATGGATAGATGGTTTGGATGGCATATATATATCATGAAGGGCCCCCCATTCAGCCATCTGGACGGTGGGATATAACATACATTAAGGTGGGGTACAACCGCCTACTGACATCGTCAGTAGTGGGACCCACATACTTTGGTGGCGTCAACACACCAGCTATATGTTGGTGTGCAGTATCCAGCCAATCCACTGTCCCTCTGCAGCAGACAAGACCCCTAAAATCAACGGATGGATGGTGAGGTTATCACATACATCAAAGGTGGGCTCCACCTGTCCAATTTGATGGATGGTAAAATACAATACATACATCAGTGGTGGATCCCACGCACGTGGCCCACCTTCAGAGGGTTTAGATATATATGTACTATAATATATTATATTATAATATAATATATTATGTTACAATATAATATAATATAATACACACACACACACACACACTCTTTAAAGAGACACCCTCCAGAGGGTCTGATGTTCTAGACGGTGTATATCTGATGCGTATGACGTGGTGGGTCCACACGTGTGGCCCACCTCTCATACGTATATACTAATATATATTATATTAATATATATTACACTTTTTTTTGAAGTTAGGGCCTTTTTGGATTCGCGTATACTATTGTATTGTATTTGGGTACTGTTCATGTATACATTGGACGGTTTTCAGAATACATCCAAATCAATCAGATACTAATCAATGTTTGGATAGGAGGTATTGTTTGGCATAGTATACAATACGTTATACATATCAATGTTTGGATAGGACGTATTAGGTCTATGTATTGTACAATCTTCATTGGGTCGGGTGGCCTATTTGACGTATGGAACTTTCTAATTTCTAACCCAAATGATTTTTACGTTGCAATGTACCAAATGAACGGTCCAGATCTTACACCACATAGGTACTAGAAATCTTGTAATCGTACAAATTTCAAACTTTCATCCGCTACCGATTACAGCGCAATGAATACGAAGTATTGACGGCAATACTGACAATACTCTACTGTCGGTTCGAAAATTTGGTTGGAGTTTGTATTCGCACACATGGGATTCAACTCCTATTCACTCCAATCCAAACACGGTAAGGGCGTGTTTGGATTCGCGTTTGTGGATGTATTGTATAGTATTAAAGTGTGTGATGTGACATGTATGGTGTTTAGTTCGGAGTAAGCAACCACAATATTCCACGCGCGCGAATACAGCGTGAAGCCAAAAAATTGCATCGATTGTACTCTTGGGCGTAATACATCCGGACCCTTCTTCATACATCCCAAATGCCTCTTTAAGATCACTCCTCTCTTCTTCTTCCCCATGAACTTCAATCAATCTAACAAAGTACTCAAAACCCAACATCCCATCTCCGTCCGAGTCGATGGACTCGACCACCGCTTCCGACTCTTCCATCGACAGATCCTCCCCAATGGTCCTCATGTAGCTCCATAATTTTGCTACAGAGATCTTCCCATCTCCATTTTTGTCCAAGTAGCGAAAGACAAACATCGGTTTTATGCATGCGAATGAGGCTGGGGGCTAAGATGTGAGGATTTGAAACGATGATCGCCACGACATCGGATTTGGAGAGGCCCTTGTCTTTGAAGTGCTGGATCTTGGGCCTTAAGATGGACTCAGGATCCGCGGAGAAGAGTTTTGGAGTTGTGGTGATGATGGATTTGATGTGAGTTTCTGAGAACCCATGAGATTTGAAGAAGGTGAGGACAAAATCTAGGTTCTTGGGGGTGTGTTTTAGCATTTTGGTGACAGTTAGAGCCTTTTCTGGTGAGAGACGACATGAGTTTTTGAGTTATTGTAGGAATATAGAAGGGTTGGGTTGTTTGACTCGGCTCATTTGATCAGTCCATTTGACTTTAGGATAGCTTGTGTAAGAGAGAGGTAAGGGTAGGGTAGGGTATGGGTTGCTTGTACTTAACTTGAGGTGTGATGTGTACTTGATTGATGAGATTGATTGATTGATTGATTAGACATGTTGTAGAGATTCTCTTGGAATTCGCAACGCGCTGCGTTTCTTCGAAATGAACACAGGCCCATATCTCCTGGCTTGGGTATCGGATCGATACGCGAGTCGCAGCGTTGGATTAACGGTGACAGCGCAGTCACTAGGGTATAAGTTTCGGGTCAAGCTGACTTCAGTATGTAGGACATGGCTTAGGATGGCATACAAATGTCGGATATAGGTCGAGGGTTACTGGAATTCGACTAGGAGGACCGCAGGAGCCTATGAAATGGTACGATCTGGGGTATGAGTCTTACAACTCTTCCCTCCAAATAAAAATTTCATCTTTGAAATTTACATTATCATCGCAACTAGACATAACTCATAAAGAAAGGGGAAACAAAGCATCATCTTATAAAATCGGAGATAGTATACAAGATATAATATATAATCAATCATCAAAGAAATGAGATAACGTTCTCAAATCTCGACCTCGTGCTCCCAAGACACCTCATCAACAGAATGGTAACCCCACTGAACCTTCATCAAGGGTCTGGAAGACCTGCTCCTTTCAATCAAGGATACGAACTGGATGCTTAATGTAAGAAGCGTCCTCACGAACCTTCAGCAGTTGCCAATCGATAACAGGAATGACGTCTAACCCATACTTCCTCGACATAGAGACATGAAAAATGTTGTACAACTAAGATGACAAGGCAAGCCGATAGGCCACGACGCTAACGTTCCTAGTGATCTCGAAATGTCCTATGAATCCCGGGGCAAGATTGCCCTTCGCTCCGAATCAAACCACGCCCTTCATGGGCGAGACCTTGAGATACATAGTCCCCAACATCGAACTCTAAGGGACGACGCCGACGATCAACAAAACTTTTCTGTAGGCTCTGAGCAGTGCATATCCTCTGCCTGATGATATCGATAGCCTCTGACATCTGTTGCATAAGCTTGGGACCTAGGAGACGGCGCTCTCTAACCTCGGTCCAACAACTTAGAGATCTGCACGGCCTATCATATAGTACCGCAAAAAGAGTCATGTCAATGGTCGTTTGATAGCTGTTGTTATATGTGAACTCAGTCAATCGCAGATGCTCATGCCACCTACCTCCGAAATCAATCACACAGGCCTAAAGCATATCATCAAGGATCTAGTTGACCCTTTCAGTCTGGCCATCGGTCTGCGAATGATACGCAGTGCTGAGCTGTAAATCAGTACCCATCGCTTTCTGAAAGCTCTTCAAAAATTGAGACATGAACTTCGGGTCTCGGTCTAAAACAATTTAGACAGGAACACCGTGTAGTCTCACGATCTCATCAACAAATAACTTAGCAAGCTGGTCCGCATGTCAAGTCTCACGAATCGAAAGAAAATGTGCCTACTTCATTAGACGGTCCACAACCCAGATGACATCATAATCACGCTGAGTCCTCGACAGGCCCATAATGAAATCTGTCGACATGTGCTCCGACTTCCACATCGGGACGCTCAACAACTGCAATGGACCAGGGGGTCTCTAATGATCGGCCTTGACACGTTGGCATGTGCCACACTCGGCCACAAAACTCGCGACCCGGTGCTTCATCCCCATCCAAAAATACTATATCCTCATATCACGATATAACTTCATCGAGATAGGGTGGATAGAAAACTGTGACCGATGTGCCTCGGTCATAAGATCTTTGTGCAACTTAGGAATATCCAGGACACACAATCGACCTCTGAAGCGAAGCCCACCATCAAAACTAATTTGTCAATCTATCTGAACCTCATATGATGCCTCTGTTCGGTAATCATGTAATGACTCGTCTGTCTGCTGAGCCTCAATCACCCTTACGACAAGAGAGGATTGAATCGATAGGCTCGATAGGTGAACGATAGAAAACTGCAAACCAAAATTGAAATCATACTCTGTTATATCCTCAAGCATCTTCCACTCTTGAATCATCATGTGTGCCACCAGGCCTTGTGGCTGACGGCTGAGGGCATCAGCCACCACATCTGCCTTACCTGGGTGGTATTGGAGATCAAAATCATAGTCCTTCAGGAGCTTCATCCAACGTCTCTGCCTCATGTTCAGCTCAGACTGAGAGAATAGGTACTTCAAGCTCTTATGTTCTGAAAATAGCTTGAACCTAACCCCACAGAGATAGCGTCTTCACACCTTCAGTGCGAAGTCGACCTTGAGCTGGTGAGATGCATAAGCCACTAGTCTCCCGTGCTGCATTAAGACAACACCCAAGCTAATACGTGAAGCATCGGTAAATACAATAAATCCATCAGTCCCAGAGGAAAGAGTGAGGATAAGAGCAGACGTAAAGCAGTCCTTCAGCTCCATAAATGTTCACTCACAGGCGTCACTTCAAACAAACTCTGTGCCCTTCCGAGTCAACGTGGTCAACAGGGCTGCAATACAGGAGAAACTCTCAATAAAATATTGATAGTAACCCGTCAAACTAAGAAAACTGCGGATCTTGGATGCAATTGTGCGCTGGTCCCACTGACGCACTGCCTCAACCTTCGAGGAGTCTACTGCGACACTTCCCCTGTCACCATGTGACCGAGGAACTTCACCTCCTCATGCCAGAACTCGCACTTCTCTAGCTTTACATACAGCTGGTGGGCACGGAAGGTCTGTAGTGTAATCCCCAAATACTGCACATGCTCCTCATAGGTCCTCCAATAGATCAGAATATCGTCAATGAATACCACAACAAACTGATCGAGATATGGACGGAAGACCTCATTCATCAACTGCATGAATACTGCGGGTGCATTGGTCAGTCCAAAAGACATAATCTGAAACTCAAAATGACCATAACACATCTTGAAAGCTGTCTTCGGGATGTCCGCATCCTGCAACTAATCAAATAAGTCATCTATCCTCGGGAGTGGGTACTTGTTCTTGATCGTGACCTGGTTGAGCTCGCGATAATCCACGCAGAGCCTCAACAAGTCATCCTTCTTCTTGACAAAGACTACCGACGCTCCCCAAGGTGAACTGCTCAGACGAATGAATCTCAACTCACGCAACTCGTCCAACTGACGCTACAACTCCCTCAACTCCATCGGAGCCATATGATACGGGGCCTTCAAGATACACTCAGTACCGAGCACAAGATCAATCTAGAACTCATTATGTCAGCACGACGACAATCTCAAAATCTCCTAAAACACATCAGAAAAATCACAGATCATCGACAACTAGTCGATACACAAAACAACGGGCTCCTCAATTGCGCAAGACATGAGACAAGACAATGACTCTCCTTTGGGCTTGGCAACGAACTGAAACTGCGACAAGCCTAGTATACAGAACGTAAATGTCCTCGCGGAACAGTCCAAGATTGCGTGGTACATGGCAAGCCAATCCATGCCCAAGGTAACATCAAAATCTAACATCGGTAACACAAATAAATTGGCGGGTAAAAAGATATCGCTGACCAGAACAAGGCAAGATGAATAGAAACGACCTAACACCGTAGTCTTCCTAAAGGGCATCGATACGGTCAACCCCTCATGAGCAGACTCTGTCGGTAATCTAGACGATTGGTAAAAATTCTTAGAAATGAATGAGTGTGAAGCACCACAATCAAATAATACTCGGACGATGCATGCAGAGACTGGATGTATACCCTCCACGACTCCTTCGAAGGACTACGAGTCCTGCTGAGTTGCGTATAACCTAGCCTGAGCTGGTTTGGGAGGTGTCTGTCCCCTCCGAGATCCCTGGTGCTGCTGATGCTGGCTCTGCGGTGGCTTGTACTACTGTCTCTGCTGCTGTCGGGGCCTCGACAGCTGTGGTCACTGCTGCGCTGAAGGCTACTGCGGCCCTCCCGGCTGCTGCAGATGAGAGCGGGGGCACTCATACATGTGGTGCCCTGTCCCACCACATCCAAAATAAGTCCATGTATACAGCTGCTGGGGTGGCGCTGGAGGTGTTGGTGCTCTAACAGATGGGTGGCTCCTGTACCTCTGTGGCCGTTGATACTGCTAGGAGCTACTAGAGGGGGCCTGCCTCTTCCGATGATATCGATCGGTCTGTCCATCGACCCACTCAATCTCATAAATCTGAGACTTCCTCACTACCACTTGAAAAGTCGGGAGTACATGCCCAATAACACGGCCTCGAAGATCTTAACACAAGCCGTTCTCGAAACAGCGGGCCTTTCGCCCCTCATCATCAACCAAATATGGCACGAACCTCGATAGCACCACGAAATGAGCCACGTACTGTGCTACAAATAAAGTTAGGCATTCTTGATCCGATCCGGTGGATCCGACCCGATCAGAACAGAACTGACGGCCTGGATCGGTGCGGATCAAGTAGGATCAATCAAATCTGTCCGTCTTTCGAATCGATTTCGAATTGTAGTCCATTTGGACTGATCCGACCCGAAACCTGAACCGAATGAATCCGACCCAAACTGATCCTACCCGATCCAAAACGGGTACTTCCTGTATATATAACTTTTAAATTTTTTACCCTAATACTTTTACCCCTCTTTCTTTCTTACCCTACCCATCGAACGAATTTTTACCATCTTTCTTTCCGACCCTACCGGTTGAACGATCCTCTCTTCTTCTAACCCCATGGCAACAAGTCCACCCGTCCCTCAATCCGCTCTTCTTTGAACCCCACAACAAGAAGTCCGGCCGTCCCTGATTTGAAGAAGACGGGTATGCTTTTTTGTTTTTTGAATTATTTCTTTTCCCTAAGTCCATAACTGAATGATTCCAAACCCTAACCTAAGTCAGATAATCAGACCCCTAGGTTGAAAGTTAGAACCATCATGAGGTTCATCTGGTGCAGAAATCAACCCTATTTGCTCCTCAGGTGGGCCACACATGAGAACAATGTGTAGCCATTAATAAATAGAAAAATATAAATGTGGTGCACCTGATGAGTCGATATGGAATATTTACACATAAAGTGATCATCGTGTTGGTGCCAACCTATTGGATGGTTTGGATGTTGTACAAACATAAAGGTTGGAAGTTATCTACTACTTGTACCGTAACTTACAGATCAACCCGTTGGAGTTAAGACCTGATATATATAAATACCTGTCAACCTGTCAGAAATCGAATTGCGTACTAAGTTACACCTGTACGCTTTTATCGTACTGAGTAAACTCAGTTGGGCTCACTGTGAATGTATGTGGTTTATCCACACTGTTCATCAATTTTTCCTGCTAATTTTAAGGGTTGATCCCAAATTTGAAGTAAATCCAAAGCACAAGTGGACCATGCCACAAGAAATGTTTATTTGTCATCCAACGTGTGGAATAATGATTTCCGCCGTTGAAACCCTCCTAAGGCCCATAGTAATGTTTATTTGTCATCCAACGTGTTGGTAAGAATACAAAAACATGGATGAAGAGAAACCACAAACATTAGCTTGATCCAAAACTTCTGTGGCCTCCAAGAAATTTTTAATGGTAGAGGTTCAATCACATTGTTTCCTGTGGTGTGGTCCACTTGAGATTTTTATATGCTTCCGTTTTGGGCTCAAGTCCTAAAATTATCTGTTAATATGGATGAACGGAGTGGATAAAATACATAAATAATGGTGGACCCCACAGAGTTTAGTACGTACGATAAGGGTACTCAGTAGACAATCCGCTTCCAACCTGTTAGTAGCTAATCCACATCCCTCACACCAGCTACACAAGTGATAGGCAACAACCTATTGTAAATACGTGTCGTGCGAAGACGAGAGCGTACGCACCTCGAGCTCCGAGTTGTACGAACGACTCAAATGAGATCAAAGGTACATGGCCCCATCATAACATTTATTTTCCATCTTATCTTTTAATAATATTAAAAATATGAAGTGGAAAAACAAATTTCATATTCATCTAAGACTTCCGTGATCTGAAAAAGGATTTCAATGATAAACGATCAATCCCCCACTATTTTTTGCAGTGTGGTCCAACCGATCTTTAGATCTGTCTTATTTTTTGGCACGAGCCTTAAAACAAGCTCTCCAAATGGATGGACGGTTTGGATATAACACTTACCTCATAGTTTGACTTAAAAAAACTTACTGACGTCAATACACCACCACCTCAATACACCCTCACCAGCCAATCTACTTTCAGTTAACTGTATTGCCCACTTCTATCTTCCGATTCGGACGTTATTCAACCCGATCCGATATGGTTTTTCCGACCGAGTCAGACTCGGTTCGGGTCAGACTAGCAATGCATCGGATCAAGTCGAGTCAGATGACACAGATTCGGTCCTGGATCGGATCGAGTTCGGATCCAGCCATGTATAATACGGACTGAGTCGAGTTGGACCCAATCTGGTCCGACTCGGTCTGATACCCAGCTCTAGCCACAGACATGTCTCCCTGCACCAAGGTCTCGAACTCTAACGCTCGCTGCCAACGAATGTGGTCAGGGAAGTACCGCTGCCCAAATTAGTCTATGAAATCCTCCCATGTCTAGATGAAATCTGGTCCTGTAACACGAGTAAAGGAGATCCACCAGTGCTTGGCCTCACCCTGGAGAAGAAATACTACCAATCGGACCCGCTGCTAGGTCATACACGCCATAGTATTAAAAATATTCTACACATTGGAGCACCATCTCTCGGCTGCAGTCAGTTCTGGCTCGCCCTGAAAACACGAGGGATCGAGCTGTCGGAACTCTCAAATAAGGGCGCTCGTGCGCTCCTGCTCCGCCTGTGCTGGCGAAACAACTCGGCGGATGCCCTGTCTCTGAAGTGCAGCCGTCACAGCCTGCAACATCTACTATAATTAGGAGGCACTCACGGGTATGGTTGGATCCGCACCGGTCTCAAGTGGAGGAATGACATCCACAGGCTGGGGGCAGGGATCTCTAAGGGTGGAGTGAGAGTCGTAGGTGGTAAAGCGGGAGTCTCAGGTGGTGGAATGAGAGTCGCTCTCTTGGGTGGCATGTCCTATAGAAATGAATAAAAGCACCTTTCAATCCTTAAAAACTCTCAAAGGCACGTTAGGGGACTAAATTGGAAGGTTATGCACTCAGAACCTAATTGACCTAAACTCATACGAGATGTGTTGTTCTCGATTATTTCAAAGTTATGCTCTGATACCAACTTCTGTCATGCCCCAAACTCAGAAACTAGGCTCACAAAATTTTCGATTGCCGAATCCAGCGTCAACAACCTCTGTAGTACCCCATTCTCGGCTACCGGCACCCATACACCAAGTTCTGATCCTGGGATCTTACAAGGAGCATTTTTAACATCAATTTCATTCGTAACGAGCATAACTAAAAGCATAACCCACGAGCAATAACCAAAAGAACACCATCACAAAATCCACTACGATAAAAAACTTTAAAGTACAATGCGCATGAAGGAAAATACAAGATAATTATAACAAAAACTCCTGAAACTCGACTGCACACTCCCATTACGGTGAAGCTACGACTGCGTCCTGACATCACTTACATGTATAAATCATGCATAAGCTTATAAAAGGCTTACAGGGTGGTATAAGTGTGTGCGTAATATGAGCATGCTCAGAATACAATGTCAGAGTAATGTGGAATTATGTTAATGAGAACATGAATGCAATCAGTCGTACCAAGGCTATGCGATGCAAAGCATGAATGTTATCGGCCATATCAAGGTCATGTGTAACACCCCGAATTTTGGCCAACCTGGGATTAAACATCCTTAGGCTATGGGTCAATTAAAATACCTGAAAATTCCTTAGAACCCAATTCCATAGCCAAAGAAATCACTTAGGATTAATTCCTTTAGAAAATAAGTGTAAGTTAGCTAGCGCGACGTTAGAATAGCTGGGAAATGGTCTCTGATCACTTTAAATACGTTCTACAAGGCCCAAAGTGAGTGGAACCAATGGTGCTATAATGCTCTAAAGCCTCGGATCAAACTCTAAACCGGTTTGTTCTCGGGACCTCTTTGAAACTTTGTATTGAATCTACACCACGCGTCGAAAGTCCGATACCTACCATCTTAGACCGTTATGACCACTTATCTGGGCTTGGCAATCGTTTCGAAAATCAAGTCCAACTGACATTCTGAGCCTATTTCATTGAGCCTGGAGTGAAGAGAGTGAGAATAGGGTAGAGTTGTAATTTTGAAATTCAAATCTGGCACACAACTTGACGCATCAGTATTGAGCGTTCTGACCGTCAGAATTCAGCCAAATTATACCCTCAGATCAGGAAAAATTTCTATTTCATATCACGAGATTTGTAGACCTGATCTAGGTGCGATGACCGTTGAACTGAAATTGGACCGCCACGTGCGATCTGGGAACCCTACCGGTCTGAAAACTTGATGCGTGCTAGATCCAGTATGCATGAGCTTAAGTCCGACCGCATCTGGCCAGGGGACCTCCAGAAATGCTCTTTTGGACCGAAACAGCCCCGATTTGGTTAGGCATCAAGTAAACATTATTCCCAAGCCTATTTTGGGCATGTTTTAGGCTATAAAAGGGCTTGAAACCCTCATTCCTCTCTCCCATCCGAATTTGAGAAAAATTCTAGATTGGGAGAGAGAAAAGGTGAGAGTTTGTGAGAGAGATTGGAGGAGAATTCCTTGCCGCTTGTGCTACCTGTTGCAAGTGCCTAAGCAACGTAACTCAACCACTTTGCCGGTGATTTCTCTGCTTTTCTAGGTAAGAAAATACCCTAGAAGTTGCTGATATGAGTTTCCCTTGGTTCCATAGCATGTTAGCTGATAGAACTTGTGTATTAGGTTCTCTAATCGCCATTGACGAAGCGTATACGCTCCGTTCGAATTTACACATCCATAAGAGACAAGGTGCGGATTTTAGACGCTTTGATTGACTGTTTCCAAAGCTTTCAATGTCGTTTAATAGTAGATTCTCGACGGCAACGCCGTTTGACATGTACAACATGCTGTCTGTTTCCTGTTTCGTAAACCAACGAAGAATATGGATTTAGGGCATTTTAGTCATTTGTAGGAAGTACTGTTTTTATGCATATTTTGCTGATGTGATTGACATGGCTTCTCGTCGCATTAGGATATTAGGAATGCGTGCATAATTAGTTTGGCGAAGAGATTCGCCTAAATGCGCACGTCGGGTCGACATACTACATGTAGACTTAAGTGTGTAGTGTAAGTGTTTGTATAAATGCTTGTATTAGTATGTATTGACTTAAATGGTGTTATGGATTAGTTTGAGATTGATTTCTCAATTAATATGCTGATGTGAATGATTTCCTACATGTTAGCCATATGTACGATTTCATTATATGTATGAAATGCATGTGCTTGATGATTCATTTAAGTGGTATGTTATAACATGTGCTTGATGATTTCCTTATGACTTAGTTTGAGATTGAATTCTCAATTAATACGCTGATGGTGATGATTTCCTATATATTATATATATGCATAATTTCATTATATGTATGAAAGGCATGAGTTAGATGATTTACTTAAGTTGTACGTTATAACATGTGTTAACATGCTCACATGCTTGTATTTTATTTCCAATACTCTCACATGACTTGCTGATGTGATTCCACATGTTTGGGATTATACTTAGTCCAGGCAGTCGGTAACCGAGCGAATTCGTAGTTGGCTTATCTTTGCCACGAAGGACGCATCGATGAACGCGAGTCGTGTTTGGAGTTGGCGGCAGTGGTTAGGCCACGCGAAGTGTTTTACGCACTTCATGTCGTTCGACTTGCGAGGCGCTCGTGCTAGTCGAGCCCGTCAAGTAACCCGACTGGCCATTGTATGTTCACCCTGCATAAGTCATAACTGCTTGAACCTAGGGTACTGAACTTACCATTGTAAACCCTATTAACCATGGTACCTTGATCCACGAAGACTCATGAGCTGGGCATGGTGGTATGGGACACCGTGGTCGAGCTGTCGGCCTACGCTGGGGCCACAAACCTCCCCGTAGTGACCAGTGAGCACCTAGACTCGTGAGCAGATTATGGTGGTATGGGACACTATATTCTTACTGTCGGCCTACATTGATAAGGTGATGGGGGAGCGGTGCAACGAGTGCGAGCTACAGCCCTGGCAGCCCTTTGTAGTGACCGCGAGGGTATTCTGAGTCTATGGGAGGCGACGACCCTTCAGTAGCAGTAGAGTACAGTAGGCCTCTATTGATGAGGTGATGGGGGAGCGGTGCAACGAGTGCGTGCAACAACCCTGGTAGCCCTTGCAGCGACCTACAATATATACATCGTATGAGATTACTAGGAGTGACGACCCTAGACAGGATCTGTGTTGGGATTGATACAAGGGAAGTACCTTAGTTTTCCAATTCTGCTGTTTGAATGGACTAATAACAACTCAGAAATCATATCACCATAGCATTGCATGTGCCTGGAAGATGTGGAGCACTCTAGGGAGTGTGGCATGCCGCGGTCGTAAGATGTTACCGTATGAGGGAGATCGTCGGTGAGGGCATACATCACGTCATGTCATATTGCATTAACAAAAGTATTAGGATTGTTTGATTTACTGTTTTACTATTATCGCATGATTGATTTGATAACATGCTAATCTCTGCTCTCTTATCCCACTGAGTTGATCACTCGCTCCCACGTTACGGGATGATGTTTCCGGACACCCACCAGTCCCTATTGTGATTGCAGATGATGGCACGGCCTGCGAGGTGGAGCTCGATTTGATGATGATGTGGAGGATCTCTCCTTTATGTGTGATCTGATTGGCGGGATTTCAGGGAGGTTGATTAGAAACCTTGACACTTGTCATTTTACATTTTCAGAGCACTCATGTATATTCTTTTTATTTACTTTTGAAGTATACATGAATATATGTAACCTGGTAACATGTTCACACTCTGGAGACATACAACAGTTTATATATGTTATACATACTATCACAGTCTTCTGCTTGTAAATTTAACCGTCTCTGGAGCGTGATATGCTGTTTGGATTAATCCCACTCATGTTTAATGCATTAACACAGATAACATTCAATCATACACATTAATGTTGCATAAATAACATTTTGGAACTCGGGAGTGGAGTTTTTGCTCGACCCCCCAATTTTCAGGATGTTACAGATGGTATAATAGCATGATTTGGATTAAACCGGGCCTGGGTTATGGTCACGCGATGTACGCTGTCACTTCTTTTGACTTAGGTGGGTGCGAGAAGGGTCTAGAAACATTTCTAGGATTGCAGATTCGTCGATAGGCGAAGTCTATTTATATCGATCGCACAATCGAGTCTGTAACGCATATCGGGTCGCGTGAAGCAACCCGAATAGCTCTTAGGTCGTAGGAAGTCGGGTTGAGACGTTCTTTGAATGATTTTAAACCCGTAAAAGTAAATCCTTAGGCCGTGGGATAACCACGACTCCTGTATTCAATCGCCAGGGCTTAAAAATCCCGTTTCACCAGAAATCTTCAAAATTCTTCCTCTCACCACTCGAATCTTCATTTCTTTCCTATCCAAATCATGTTATGCATCAAAACTAATGTAAAAATAACATAAAATAATACTTTCACAAAATTTTACAGTGAATAGTAAAATTTCATGAAAAATGGCCATAAGGTCATTCTAACTTCACTTTCTTTAGCAACTAAGGGTCTAGATGGATTTACTGGATCCTTATACCCCAAAATCATATGCTGCATGATAGGGTTTTGTATTTGAAATTACGGAATGGTCCTGAAAAGCCCTGAACACATGTTTGGGCCTGTGTAGGTCAAAATACAATGAACCAAGGTGGGGAACATGCATTTTTGGGATCCCTGGACCATGGGGGACCAGACCCATGTAGTCTCACCGGCCACCTAGAGAGTTGGCCGGCGATGCCATCGCCGGTTCGGCGATGCATCGCCTACCGGTGGGGCCCACTTGGTCTAATTTTTGGGCGCACGCCCTATTTTGGGTCGTGTACACCCCCTATATGGTGTTCGTCCGAAGAAAACCCCAAATATGGATACTTCCTTCACAAACGGCCCCCATTCCAAGCTCCATTTTCGTTTTTGCTGCCCTATTCCAAAAATCGTGACTTTAAATCACTCCCAAATCCATCCTTGGTTGAAAACGACCACTCTCCACCATTCTATTTCGGTTTGCAGCCCTTCCTCTTGAAGATTTCATCGTTTGGAGCTCTTACAACGCCCAAATCGAGCTAAAATCGTGAGGTGCTCCATTTTCCTTTTTCATTCTCTTTTCTTTCTGAAAATACATCCTAGGGGAGCTTGAAGCATCCCTCTACAATGCCTAGATCTCCCTTTTCTAGTTTGGTTAGCCATTTCCTTGCATTTCTCTCATTTTTCATAGCTATTGTTAAGTTGTTTTAGCCTTTTCTCTCTTTTCACCATCCTCCCTCTCAATCCTATTTCTCCATATTCTTTGCTTAAGGAATACTGAAAACATATGGCCGAGAGAGCTCTAGTGAGCAACAGACAGTATTAGACTCGACAGGGATAAAGAAGGTAAGTCGGGACTGTGGTAAAGTCCTTTGGTAGAGTTAGGTATCTATGTCGTTGCCCTGTAGATTGTTTGATTTTTGTTTTAAGGATTGCTGTGTTTTGTTGTTATGGGGTCTAGTGATGTCACCGGTAAAAAATGTGTTTGTGTTATGGTTTGGGCTTAATATAGCTAAATTTTGTTGAATGGAGTGTATGCCGTTCGTTTGTTGTCAGGTATTGTCCCTAGGTTGGGAGTATGGTAACTCCCGGGATTCAACCTGCAAATTAATTTTTATCCCAACCCACCCTCCTATCAAGCATACCGCTTCCGATCCCGCTATGGGACTAGAAATGCGGTTCCATTTAATACAACTAAACGCTACGGGCCACATAGGCCCTTGACGTTTGGACCTAGAGTTAGTACTTCAAGATTTGAAGGGTCTGACGATATAGGAAATCCAATTCCATTTAGATAATCTTAACCCTAAGTAATAGAACAACTCCCTGTAGTAGAATTGGTATAGAACCATTTAACGTATAGACTTAGGCTTTGGATTATAGCTACTGAGTTGCAGACTAGCCTACTAGTTACCTTAAGTAGTGTGAAGCCTGTATATGCTAAGGAATAGTAGGTTAGATTTACTTGGAATGAGACTCCCTTCCTTGGATAGACCCTCATAACATCCATAGACTCCTTTAGTAACTCTCAGGAAGCTTACGTAACTTAGAACCATTTCCTCTTAGGAAAGACTTATAAATCCCTCAGATTGAACTTAAAATGTACTAGCACACCCCTTAGAATTGCCTTCCCCAAGGGCTTGTTACATTCGGGAACGCGGAGTAAAGGAACTGCATGTAAGCGATATATTCGCGGTTTGAAACGACTTCTTAATCCTAGTAGTTACCAATAAATCCAATGCTCTGATCAAGCAGAAGATCGGCATCGACTCGGATTAAGAATTGATACAATAAATCTTCTGTTCTAGCTAGACAGAAAGTCTATGTATCCGGCTCAGACCTACTACACAACCTTTCTTCTGTGATGACCCAACCACCTATAACCAAACAGGAACACATTGCCTTTGGGAAATGGCGAGGACTTAAAGCCAGTAGAGGATTCGACATCTTGCCACCAATTCATACCTGACCCTGAACTTAACCACAATAGAGATTAGGCTCATCTCTATGGTAATACGTACCAATGCCATAGAACGCATCATTAGCAAGGAAAACCATGTAGAGAAAGGTTGGTTCCATTTTAGGTTAAGGATAACCCCTAAGTTGCGCCTCGTTCCGATATACGGAGCAATGCATAGATTCTTGAACTCTAAGTAAAATCAAGTTTTAAGGGGGGTAGAACGTATTGAGTCCAATCCAGTTAGGTTAGTTAACGTTACCGTTCGATTCGAGTGGCGCAGCGGAAGCATGGTTGGCCTCCTCCCCACTGGCCCAAGATCGAAACCTTTGAGTTAGGTTATACGTAAAGGTTAGGTCGTTAAATAAGATTTGAACCTTCCTTAGAATGTCAATACTAAAGTCTCTCTAGGTACTCCTTGCCTTTCGCCAATGTCGGGGACGACATTGTGTTTTAAGGGGGGTAGATTGTAACACCCCGGATTTTGGCCAACCTGGGATTAAACGTCCTTAGGCTATGGGTCAATTAAAACACCTGGAAATTCCTTAGAACCCAATTCCATAGCCAAAGAAATCACTTAGGATTAATTCCTTTAGAAAATAAGTGTAAGTTAGCTAGCGCGACGTTAGAATAGCTGGGAAATGGTCCCTGATCACATTAAATACGTTCTATAAGGCCCAAAGCGAGTGGAACCAATGGTGCTATAATGCTCTAAAGCCTCGGATCAAACTCTAAACCGGTTTGTTCTCGGGACCTCTTTAAAACTTTGTATTGGATCTACACCACGCGTCGAAAGTCCGATACCTACCATCTTAGACCGTTATGACCACTTATCTGGGCTTGGCAATCGTTTCGAAAATCAAGTCCAACTGACATTCTGATCATTGAGCCTGGAGTGAAGAGAGTGAGAATAGGGTAGAGTTGTAATTTTGAAATTCAAATCTGGCACACAACTTGACGCATCAGTATTGAGCGTTCTGACCGTCAGAATTCAGCCAAATTATACCCTCGGATCAGGAAAAATTTCTATTTCATATCACGAGATTTGTAGACCTGATCTAGGTGCGATGACCGTTGAACTGAAATTGGACCGCCACGTGCGATCTGGGAACCCTACCGGTCTGAAAACTTGATGCGTGCTAGATCCAGTATGCATGAGCTTAAGTCCGACCGCATCTGGCCAGGGGACCTCCAGAAATGCTCTTTTGTATCGAAACAGCCCCAATTTGGTTAGGCATCAAGTAAACATTATTCCCAAGCCTATTTTGGGCATGTTTTAGGCTACAAAAGGGCTTGAAACCCTCATTCCTCTCTCCCATCCGAATTTGAGAAAAATCCTAGATTAAGAGAGAGAAAAGGTGAGAGTTTGTGAGAGAGATTGGAGGAGAATTCCTTGCCGCTTGTGCTACCTGTTGCAAGTGCCTAAGCAACGCAACTCAACCACTTTGCCGGTGATTTCTCTGCTTTTCTAGGTAAGAAAATACCCTAGAAGTTGCTGATATGAGTTTCCCTTGGTTCCATAGCATGTTAGCTGATAGAACTTGTGTATTAGGTTCTCTAATCGCCATTGACGAAGCGTATACGCTCCGTTCGAATTTACACATCCATAAGAGACAAGGTGCGGATTTTAGACGCTTTGATTGACTGTTTCCAAAGCTTTCAATGTCGTTTAATAGTAGATTCTCGACGGCAACGCCGTTTGACATGTACAACATGCTGTTTGTTTCCTGTTTCGTAAACCAACGAAGAATATGAGATTTAGGGCATTTTAGTCATTTGTAGGAAGTACTGTTTTTATGCATATTTTGCTGATGTGATTGACATGGCTTCTCGTCGCATTAGGATATTAGGAATGCGTCCATAATTAGTTTGGCGAAGAGATTCGCCTAAATGCGCACGTCGGGTCGACATACTACATGTAGACTTAAGTGTGTAGTGTAAGTGTTTGTATAAATGCTTGTATTAGTATGTATTGACTTAAATGGTGTTATGGATTAGTTTGAGATTGATTTCTCAATTAATATGCTGATGTGAATGATTTCCTACATGTTAGCCATATGTACGATTTCATTATATGTATGAAATGCATGTGCTTGATGATTCATTTAAGTGGTATGTTATAACATGTGCTTGATGATTTCCTTATGACTTAGTTTGAGATTGAATTCTCAATTAATACGCTGATGGTGATGATTTCCTATATGTTATATATATGCATAATTTCATTATATGTATGAAAGGCATGAGTTAGATGATTTACTTAAGTTGTACGTTATAACATGTGTTAACATGCTCACATGCTTGTATTTTATTTCCAATACTCTCACATGACTTGCTGATGTGATTCCACATGTTTGGGATTATACTTAGTCCAGGCAGTCGGTAACCGAGCGAATTCGTGGTTGGCTTATCTTTGCCACGAAGGACGCGTCGATGAACGCGAGTCGTGTTTGGAGTTGGCGGCAGTGGTTAGGCCACGCGAAGTGTTTTACGCACTTCATGTCGTTCGACTTGCGAGGCGCTCGTGCTAGTCGAGCCCGTCAAGTAACCCGACTGGCCATTGTATGTTCACCCTGCATGAGTCATAACTGCTTGAACCTAGGGTACTGAACTTACCATTGTAAACCCTGTTAACCATGGTACCTTGATCCACGAAGACTCATGAGCTGGGCATGGTGGTATGGGACACCGTGGTCGAGCTGTCGGCCTACGCTGGGGCCACAAACCTCCCCATAGTGACCAGTGAGCACCTAGACTCGTGAGCAGATTATGGTGGTATGGGACACTATATTCTTACTATCGGCCTACATTGATAAGGTGATGGGGGAGCGGTGCAACGAGTGCGAGCTACAGCCCTGGCAGCCCTTTGTAGTGACCGCGAGCGTATTCTGAGTTTACGGGAGGCGACGACCCTTCAGTAGCAGTAGAGTACAGTAGGCCTGTATTGATGAGGTGATGGGGGAGCGGTGCAACGAGTGCGTGCAACAGCCCTGGCAGCCCTTGCAGCGACCTACAAAATATACATCGTATGAGATTACTAGAAGTGACGACCCTAGACAGGATCTGTGTTGGGATTGATATAAGGGAAGTACCTTAGTTTCCCAATTCTGCTGTTTGAATGGACTAATAACAACTCAGAAATCATATCACCATAGCATTGCATGTGCCTGGAAGATGTGGAGCACTCTACGGAGTGTGGCATGCCGCGGTCGTAAGATGTTGCCGTATGAAGGAGATCGTCGGTGAGGGCATACATCACGTCATGTCATATTGCATTAACAAAAGTATTAGGATTGTTTGATTTACTGTTTTACTATTATCGCATGATTGATTTGATAACATACTAATCTCTGCTCTCTTATCCCACTGAGTTGATCACTCGCTCCCACGTTACGGGATGATGTTTCCGGACACCCACCAGTCCCTATTGTGATTGCAGATGATGGCGCGGCCTGCGAGGCGGAGCTAGATTTGATGATGATGAGGAGGATCTCTCCTTTATGTGTGATCTGATTGGCGGGATATCAGGGAGGTTGATTAGAAACCTTAACACTTGTCATTTTACATTTTCAGAGCACTCATGTAACGCCCGTGAAAAATCCGTACTTGGGTTCGAGTACCGATTTGACCCGAAATCGCGTAGAAATAATTTTCATGGAAATTAAACGTAAGTTAGCTAGCGCAACGCTAGAGTAACTAGGAAATAGTCCCTGATCACTTTAAATACGTTCTACAAGACCCAAATCGAGTAGAACAGACAACTCTACAATACTCTATAACCTTGGATCAAACTCTAAGCAGGTTTGTCCTTTGGACCACATTGAACTTTTGTATTGGATTTAGACCGCGCGTCGAAGGTCTGATACCTCCTATCTTAGACCGTTAGAACCACCCAGCTGGACTTGACAATCATCTCGAAAATCAAGTCAAACCGATAATCACAGACTATTTCGTTGAACCCGGACTGAAGCGACCGCGAATAGGGACGAAATTGGAATTTCAAATTCAAATCTGGCACACGACTTGACGCGTCAGTATTAAGCGTTCTGACCGTCAGAATTCATCCAGATTACACCCTCGGATCAGGAAAAATTTCTATTTATTATCATGAGACTTTCAGCCCTGATCTATGTGCGGTGACCGCTGAACTGAAACTGGTCCGCCACGTGCGATCTGCGAACCCTGCCAGACTGAAAACTTAATACGAGGTACATCTGGTACCCATGAGCTTAAGTCTGATCGCAATCGACCAGGGGACCACCAGAAAGCAATTTTTGAACCGAAACAGCCCCGAAATGGTTAGGCATCAAGTAAACTTCGTCCCGGAGCCTATTTCCGGCAATTTCAGGCTTATAAAAGGGGTTGAAACCCTCATTTCTCCTTCCCATCCGAAATTCACAAACCCTAGAGAAAAAGAGAGAGAGTTTGAGAGAAAGGGAAGAGGAGATTTTTCCCGCTTCCGAGCCCCTGACAGTTGCTGCTTCAACACTTCATTCCAATCACCTGGCTGGTGATTTCTCCACCTTTTCAGGTATAAAATAACCCCAAAAACTTGCTGATTTAGGGTTTACGTAGATTCATGGCATGTTAGCTAACGTAATCCATAAATCAGGTTCTCTTACAGCCGTAGACGAAGCGTACACGCTCCGTTCAAAATCCCGCGACCGTAAGAGATTAGGTGAGGATTTTAGACGCTTTGATTGACGGTTTACAACGCTTTCAATGTCGTTTAATAGTAGATTATCGACGGCATCGCCGTTTGACATGTACAACATGCTCTCCGTTTCCTGTTTCGTAAATTAACGAAGAATCTGAGATTTAGGGCATTTTAGTCATTTGTAGGAAGTACGGTCTACATGCATATTTTGCTGACGTGATTGACATGGTTTGTCGCCGCATTAGTGAGTTAGGAATGCTTGCATAATCAGTTTGGCGAAGAGATTCGCCAAGTTGCGCACTTTGGGTCGACATACTATATGTGGACTTAAGTGTGTAGTGTATGTGTTTGTATAAATGCTTGTATTAGTATGTATTGAATTTAATGATGTTATGTAGTAGTTTGAGAGTAATTTCATGATTAAAATGCTGACCTAAATGATTTCCTACATGTTTACCTTATGCATGATTGCACTACATGCATAGAAAGTATGCCTTGAAGATTTGCTTAAGTTGAATATGCATAGAAAGTATGCCTTGAAGATTTGCTTAAGTTGAATATGCATAGAAAGTATGCCTTGAAGATTTGCTTAAGTTGAATGTTATAACATGTGCTAACATGCTCACATGATGTATTTCAATTCCAATACCTTTGTATATAGTGTTAATGAAATTCCATAGATGTGTGGGACTTGACCTAGTCCAGGCAGTCGGTAACCGAGCGAATTCGTGGCTGACTGGTCATAGCCACGAACGACGCGTCGATGAACGTGATTCGTGTTGAGAGTTGGCGGCAGTGGTTAGGCCACGCGAAGTGTTTTACGCACTTCATGTCGTTTAACTTGAGATGCGATCGCGCTAATCGAGCCCGTCAAGTAACCCAACTGGCCGATGTTTGTTCACCTTGTATGTGTCATAACTGCTTGAACCTAGGGTACTGAACTTACCACAGTAAACTCTATTAACCGTGGTACCTTGATCCACGAAGACTCATGAGCCGGGCATGGTAGTATGGGACACCGTGGTCAAGCTGTCGGCCTATGCTGGGGCCACAAACCTCCCCGTAGTGACCAGTGAGCACCTAAACTCGTGAGCAGATTATGATGGTATGGGACACTATATTCTAGCTGTCGGCCTACACTGATCAGGCGACGAGCCCTTTGTAGTGACCGCGAGCGTATTCTGAGTCCACGGGAGGCGACGACCCTTCCGTTGCAGTAGAGTACGGTAGGCCTGTATTGATAAGGTGATGGGGGAGCGGTGCAACGAGTGCGAGCAACAGCCCTGGCAGCCCTTGCAGTGACCTACGAAATACACATCGTATGAGATTACTAGGAGTGACGACCCTAGACAGGATCTGTGTTGGGATTGATACAAGGGAGGTACCTTAGTTTCCCAATCCTGCTGTTTGAATGGACTAATAACAACTTGGAAATCATATCACCATAGCATTGCATGTGCCTGGAAGATGTGGAGCACTCTAGGGAGTGTGGCATGCCGCGGTCGTAAGATGTTGCCGCATGAGGGTGATCGTCGGTGAGGGCATACATCACGTCATATCATCTTGCATTAATAACAGTATTAGGATTGTCTGATTTACTGCTTTACTATTATCGCGTGATTGAATTGTGAACATGCTAATCTTTGCTTTATGATTCCACTGAGTTGATCACTCATTCCCACGTTACGGGATGGTGTTTGCAACACCCACCAGACCCTGTTGTAGCTGTAGGTGAGGACGAGATCCAGGAGGTGGAGCCGGAGATTGACGAGGACCAGGATGAGTTCTCGTATATGCAGTATCACGACGGCTTCCCGTAGGTGACCTGGATCGAGGGGACTTCAGTGGGACTATTTTGAACTTTATTCTTTTGTTTATTTACATGTATATGAGACTCAGAGATGTAGTCATACTTTGGAGACAGATGAGATTACTTTGTTTTTTCATACAGTGATATATACATTGTTTAGTCTTCCGCTTGCTTTTATCATTGGATCTGAAGTATGAATTGTAGTTTTGGTATACTTTTACTCATGTGAATGCTTTAAAATCAGACAACATTGAATCATAACCATTTTTGTTGCATAAGTGACGGTCTGGAACTCGGGAGTTGAGTTTATACACGACCCCGATTTTCAGGGTGTTACAACTCATGTATATTCTTTTTGTTTACTTTTGAAGTATACATGAATATATGTAACCTGGTAACATGTTCACACTCTGGAGACATACAACAGTTTATATATGTTATACATACTATCACAGTCTTCCGCTTGTAAATTTAACCGTCTCTGGAGCGTGATATGCTGTTTGGATTAATCACACTCATGTTTAATGCATTAACACAGATAACATTCAATCATACACATTAATGTTGCATAAATAACATTTTGGAACTCGGGAGTGGAGTTTTTGCTCGACCCCCCAATTTTCGGGATGTTACACCATGCGATGTGAAATACAACTCATGCATGCCAATCATCATCCACATATCAATGCAGCTCCTCACTAGAGCATCAAATATTAGTACGATTCTCACTCTGGATAATCACTAGGGTTTAGTACACTGCAAATGGCACTGCCCCTTTTCTATGTGCACAGTCTCATTCACGAGCTGGTCAAACTCAGTCTAGCATTGCCTCTACCCTTGAGCGAATAAAGCCACACCCCTTTTCAACCGACCACGACATAGTGGGAGACGCAGCCTCCTGGTATTTGGCCCTCGTGCGCTCATGTATCCACTCAGTCTCGATGTTGGAGACATCCTTTGGTACCATAGGGTTTAGGAATTTTCACCCAGGGACATCTATGGTGCCCGATGATAGAAACAGTATTTTTGGTATCCAATCCGACCACCCATGATGTGTCTGTAGAGGCTATGACCTTAATGTTTTTAGGGCATACAATAATCACAATCACACAAATGCAAGTGCATGAATCACACTACTAGTCATGCAACAATCATGCGCGTACCGCACGCTCATGTAGGGTAACTCCGCCTATCAGGGAGCTCATAAAAAATTTACCCGAAGGCATATGTTATGATCAGTCACTCCTCATATCAAGCATACGTATGATGTGTATGAGCATGAATCATGGAACTATACCAAACATGTTATATGGTGATGGATTCTGTTCATAACGAAGATGGACCTAGATGACCTGCACACTATAAGTATGGGCCTATCAATGGGCCCTAGGGAGAGTTACAATGCGGACATTTAAGCATCATTGTTCTTACAATGTGGAGTTAAACCATCATTTCTCCCAAGGCATGGCAGCCAAAACATCGTTACATACATCATGGTGGAATCTCACATCGCAATGGGCCTCATATACATCACAGTTGGCCCACACAAAGGCCTTACATACTTCTCATTGGGCCTCATATACCCCAAGTGGGCCGCATCATGTGGGCTACTCCGATGGGTCAACCATGCATCAAATGGGCCGATTCAGATGGGCCGATCAAATGGGCCAAGTCGAACAAGCCGAGTCCAATGGCTGAGTCGAATGGGCTGGGTCGAATGGGCCGAGTCGAATAAGCCAGGTCGAATGGGCCGAATCAAATGGGCTGATCAAATGAGCCGAGTCGAATAGGCTGAGTCAAATAGGTCGATTCAAAGGGGCCAAATCACATGGGCCAATTAAATGGGCCAAGTCCGATGCACCATGCATCCATTGCTAGGGATCATTATGGAGCATTAGAGAATCATATCCAAAGGATCATCTGGACCATGCCACAAATAATAGTGGATATCCACCGATAAATTCCAGTGGGCCCACCATAGCATTTATTTCCCATCCAGTCTATTCATAAGGTCACGAAGACCTGATCTTAGGGGAAAACAACTATCATATTGGTCTAAACCTCTGTAATCGAAAATGTGGTTTCAATGGTAGACATTCAACACCACCAATCTCTGCAGTGTGGTCCACTTGATAACCGGATCTATCTTATTTCCAGTCTCAAGCTTGAGACAAGCTAGTCAAATGGATAGATGGTTTGGATGGCATATATACATCATGAAGGGCCCACCGTCCAGCCATCGGGACAGTGGGATATAAAACATACATTAAGGTGGGGTACAACCACCTGCTGACGTCGTTAGCAGTGGGACCCACATACTTTGGTGGCATCAACACACCATATATATGCTGGTGTGCGGTATCCAGCCAATGCACTGTCCCTCTGCAGCACGCGGGACCCCTAAAATCAACAGATGGATGGCGAGGTTATCACATACATCAAAGGTGGGCTCCACCAGTCCAGTTTGCTGGATGGTAGAATACATTACATACATCAGTGGTGTGTCCCACGCACGTGGCCCACCTCCAGAGGGTTTAGACATATACATGTAATATAATATAATATATATATATATATATATATATATATATATATATATATATATACACTTTAAAGAGCCACCGTCCAGAGGGTTTGATGTTCTGGACGGTGCATATCTGATGCATATGACGTGGTGGGTCCACACGTGTGGCCCACCTCTCATACATATATACTAATATATATATTATATTAATGTATATTACACTTTTTTTTTTTAAGTTAGCTGGTTATACATTCCAGCGTTAGTTCACACTACGCTGTTAGCCAATACACCCCATTGACGGTTCATACTTACTGCAGGCCACGTCTAGCTTCCTTGGGCGATGGACGGTATGGATTCAACACAGGCACCATCATGGGTCCCACATGGACGTGGTCCACCTATTTGGATCGACCTAATATTTATATTTTTCCTTCTGTACAGGCCCGTTAATGGGCTGGACGGGACGGTGTAGGTCCAACACATCCATCAGGTGGGTCCCATAAAGGTGAATGGCATGGGTAAAATATACACTTCATGGTGGGCCACACACACAAACACACTATCATTTATAGAAGAGAGAGAGAGAGAGAGATGGTAAGATAGAGGGACCCCACCACTATGGGCCCCTCTTTACATTGCATAAATCATTGTGGGTCCCACAACAAGTGGCCCTGAAATTGAAATCAACAGTGGATCAACCACCTATCGGCCTCCTTCTTTAGCTCATTTGACTCCTATGCTCCTTGCCTTCAATTTTAATGAAGCTAGATGATGAATAAATGGTTGAGATGGGAGATGAGAGAGTAGGAAAGTGGGCCACACTTGGCTTTGGGAGAGAGAGAGCTTGAACGTTGGAATTTTTTTGTTGTTTGAGAGATTTTTTATGAGAAATGAGGGAAAGAGAGAGAAGTGATGAGATGATAAGAGATGGAGTGATGGGTGATAGGTGATGAGTGATGGGTGGAGTGATAGATGAAGTGATGTAAGGGTTAACTTTGGGGTAACTTGTGTAAAAGAGAGGTAAGGGTAGGGTATGGGTTGCTTATACTGAAAGTGCACACACTAGTGCCTTTGTTTGTCAATTACAGTAAAAGTTGAGTCAGTCAGACAACAACGCCTAACAGAAAGATCAACTCAAGTGTCTGCCTCAATTGGATGTGTGAAAGCTCGTCATAGGTAAATCATAGCCTCACATCCCATGTCCCAAAACACCAGGTGATTAAAATTCTTAAAAATATGTAGAACATCTTAGGATTTTTGTGTAAGAAAACTTTTTACCAAATAGAAAAATCTTCAAGTTTTTCTTACATTGTCGATTATATCGATTCATATTTTGATATGATCGACCTGCTCTATCGATGTCCTTGGCATATCAATCGATACTATTGAGTGAGGACAAAAAGCGTCCAGCAATCAAACATTCATCTGGACGATTTATCAATATATCGACGGTTCAGTCGATATCATCGATATTCGAATATCGATCCTATCGAAAGTGGACGATAATATCGACAGACAGTTTTCTGACGCCCCTATTTTTTTAAAGAAAACTATTATGAGCTTCGATATATCAATGACCGTCCGATTCAATCTGAACTCAAATATCGATCATATCAGAAGTCAGTCGATCACATCGATAGTAGACGCATGTTTCCTCCAGCATGATTTTTAGGATATTTTTAAATGTTGAGCGGGGTGCCAGTCGAGAAATCGATATTCATATGTCGATCTTATCGAGACCTGGTCGATTGGATCGAGATTGGACACAAATCGTCCAGCAAGCTTATAGGTAAATATATACGATTTATCGATCCCATCAACACGGTCTCCAATATCATCGATATATAAATTTCGATGACATCGACTGTTCCCCGATCATATCTTTAGAACCTGAAAATCTTCAAGGCTTGTCTCTCTTGTTTTCACCTGTCGATAGATCGATTCATCTATCGTTGGAATCAGAGTTCGAAATCCGATAACATCGATGTGTGTCTCGATCCCATCGACCAGTTGGCAAAAGGTTTTCAAAAGTGCAAATGACATTTGAGTTTGTATCATTGAGCGGATCATCGATACAATCGAGAGTATACGCTCGATCATATCGACTCTTGCTCGATGATATCGAACTCTGTCATAGATGTGACCGTTTTATATCCGTTGGAACCTTTTGCCTATATATAGAGAAGCTTGCCTTTATTGCTGGTAGAGAAAGAAGAGAGTGCTTTTGAGTATTTTAAACTTCATATCATTTACCTTAAGCCCTTTCTCTCAGGGAGTTCATCCTCCAATCCACCCTCATCATTGATATTCAATAGAGTGGATTGGGGAATGAACTTTCGCATTTCAGGATCCTCCAGCTACTACCTTAATGACAAATCATTAAGTTGGGATGCCTTGAATGTATAGATGATCGGAACCACTCTATCTTCCTAATAGGAAAATCTTTAGAGAGTGAAATTCCATCATAACCCTGACCTGACCTAAAGCCCAGTATAGGTATATCTTTTGAGTTGCAGATCAAGGGAGCTGAAGACTCTTCATCAAAAAGAAGGAGATCTTCAACATTGCACTAAATGAGACTCATCAACTTATTTGTAAGTATCTAGAGTCCAGAGGACACTTGTGATCATTCCTTTCTAGGATTGAGTCTTAAGTGTTGCTCACCCTTTGAAGTCCTCAAAGGAGGCCTTCGATGGGAGTGTACGTGCGGGGTGCATTGTGTGGACCCTTGCTCTGTGGAGAGCATAAACATCCGGGTGCGTTGTGTGGACCCTTGCTCTATATAGGCATAAACATCTGGTTCGGAGTGCGCCAGCAAAACTCCAGGGTTTGAGGTGAATCGAGTAGAAACCTCTGTAAAGTTTGAATGTGAACCTATTTTAAAACCTTAGGTTTGAGGTGAACCATAGGAAACCTCCTTAGTGAAATCCGGTCACTCAAGGGTTGAGTGTGGAAGCCGGTAGTGGAGTAGACAAGTAGTTAAACTACTATAAAATGACTGTGTTTGAGATTGATTCTTGTGTTTGATCTTTGGTATGATTATATTAACTGCATTTATACTTGCTCACACTTCATACACAGTCACATCCATCATAGACTATAATTGCACCATGATTATCATTTAAATAGCTCTGTGATTGGATCCTCTACCAGGCTTAGAAGCCAGTAAAGTTAATTTTGAGTAATCCTAATCTGTACTCTGTAATAGGATTAGTGTGATAGAATTTTTAATAATTCATAAAAACTTTAAAAAGTCCTATTCACCCCCCTCTAGGACATATTAGATATTCCAACTTCAACTCAAGCGGTCTTCACCGCTATTTCATATACTTGACTTGAGGTGTGATGTTTACTTAATTGATGGGATTGATTGATTGATTGATGGGACATATTGTAGAGATTCTCTTAGAATTCGCAACGTGCGGCGTTTCTTAAGAATGAACGTGGGCCCACATCTCCTGGCCTGGGTATTGGATCGGTGCGTGAGTCGTGGCGTTGAAAGCACAGCAACGGCGGGGTCGCTAAGGAACAAGTTTCGGGTTGAGCCGACTTTGGTATGTAGGACTTGGCTTAGGATCACGCACAAACGTCGGATCAGGTCAAGGGTTGCCAGAATTCGACCGGGAGGACTACGGAAGCCTATGAAACCGGTAGGGTCTTATAGAGCCGCATGGGGTATCACGCCCCAAACTCGGAAACCGGGCTCACAAAATTTCCTATCGCCGAATCCGGCGCCGACAGCCTCTGTAAAATCCCATTCTCGGTTCCTAGCGCCCATTCGCCAGGTTCCGATCTTGAGATGCTACGAGGAGGATTTTCAACGTCAGTTTGATTCGTAATAAGTATAACCAATGGCATAACCCACAAACAACAACCAAGAACTCCATTACATTTCCACTATGATCAAAAACTTTACAAGTACAATGAGTATAAAGGGAAATACAATGGTAAAGAATAAAAATTTCAAAACGATCTGTAATGTGCTCCTGCCTCAGCGCTGCTGCGAACCAACGTCACTTGCACACAACAGTCGTGCATAAGCTTATAGAAAGCTTAGGGGGTGGTGAAAGTGTGTACGCAAGGTAGCAATATGATCAGGCAATGTCAGAATAATGCGGAATATGCAGATGGATCCATAATATCATGAGCCGTACCAAGGCTATGCGATGCAAGACATGAATGGTATCGGCCACCCCAAGGCCATGCGATGTGCAATGCAACTCAAGCATACAGATCCTCATCTATGTCCACACATCAATACAACTCAAATATGGGATATCACCGGGGTCTAGTACACTCTAAACCAGATTGTCGCCACATCACGTGCAATAAGGTAAGTGGAAGAGACCTCACTATCCGTCTGCCAATATCGGGCGCGACTCGTCGATAGCTGACCCATTCCTCGAACTGGTCAGACTCAGCCTAGGATTTTCCCCTACACTCTGGCAGGTAAGGCCGCACTCCCTTCCAACCGACCACGACACAGTGGAGAGCACAGCCAACTGGTATTCGGCACTCAGTGCTCATCTACCCACTCGGTCTAGACGTTGGAGCAACCTCTTGGTACCATAAGGGTTTAGAGACTTTCACCCAGGGATATCTATAGCACCCCATGTAGAACAAGATTTTCAGTATCCAATCCTGCCAACCACGATGCGTCTATGGAGGCTACGGCCCTGATGTCGCTAGGGCGTACAATAACCATGTCACACAAATGCGAAATGCATGATTCACACTGTCCAGTCATGCAACAAATCCTGCGCATATCGTGCGCTCATGTAGGGCAACACCGCCTAACCAGGAGCCCATAAACAACCGGCCCGAAGGCATATGCTATGATCAGTCAATCCTCATATCAAGCATACATATGATGCGTATGATCATGAGTCATGAAACTATACTAAACATGTAAGTGAGTGATGAACCATTCTTACAACGCAGATGGGCCTAGACAGCCTATACACAGCAAGTACGGCCCAGTAATGGGCCCTAAGGAGAGTCGTAATGTGGAAATCCAACCAACATTACACTCGCAATATGGACGTCAAACCAACATTGCTCCCAAGGCACGATCTTTGCAAACATCGCTACTTAGTCTGTATTGGAATTACACATTGCAATGGACCTTAGGTTCATCCCATTGGGCCTTACATATATATCAAATGGGCCATATCTTATGCGCCTTTTATTCATCAGGTGGGCCACATAAATGGGCCACACCAATGGGTCTTATGTGCATTCCAATGGGTCAAAACCCGTGGGCCTTGGATTGCATCAAACGAGCTTAACTCATGGGTCTTAAAGGTAAGGAATGGGCCACACCAATTGAACCCCATATGTGCGCCAAATGGGCCTTAACCCTTAGGCCTTGCATGCATATCAAAGTGGGCCTAAACCCCTAGGCCTTATATATATCAAATGGGCCTAACCCATGGGCCTTATATAATCAAGTGGGCATACTTCCATGGGCTTAAAAAAATGCATCAATGGGTCCAATCCCATGGGCCTTGGAATACATCAAATGGGTTCGCTCCCATGGGCCTCATAATACACCAAACGGCCCCATTGCATGGGCCTAAGATCCACATCAGAGTGGGCCCCAATGGATACCCATAAATGGATCAACATGGGCCCTATACACATACTAAAGTGGGCCCACTTGAACCATAGATCTGGCTCATTTTTAGCCCAATCGTAAAAATGAAATAAAGAAAAAAATAAATGGATAGTTTAGATGTAACACATGCATCATGGTGGGGGGGGGGGGGTGTGTCCACATGAGCTAAGGATTAGCTCATGCCTTAGCTCACAAAATGGATGGACGGTTAGGATACAACTCATACATCATGGATGGGCCCACTGACCGTCCAGCGGCCCCCAAAGATGGCTGGACGGTGTGGACATTACAGGGCTCCACCGTCCGTACGGACGGTGGATTTATACACATACATCACTGTGGCTCCCATGTGGGGCCCACCATTAAGTTTATAGGCCATCCAGGCCGTTCATAAGGTCACTCAGACCTGGATGAAGGGAAAACACCAAGTTCAGATTAATCTGAAACCTCTATGGCCCCTAAACAGAATTTCAATGATAGAGGTTCAATTCACTGTTTCCTATGGTGCGGGCCACCTGAGTTTCGGAATCAGCTGAAACTTGGAGGGGGCCCACCTGAGGATGGGACCCACCTCATGGACGGTTTAGATGGCATATAAGAATCAAGGTGGGGCCCATGGCTGGTGGTCGTGGGTCCACGTCGTCCGCCCGCCGCCTGCAACAGCGCAGGCGCTGCCTGCGCTAGCCTGACAGCAGCAGCAACTTGCTGCCTCATCCTCTCTCTCTCCTTTAATTTTTTTTTGCCAAAAAAACATGTGTGGGGTCCGCTACCTGGAAATCCACTCCAGCTATAGAGTTCTACAGCTCGCAATAGACAAAAAGAGTCCGAAGTTCAAATTTTTTTGGGTGCATAGAAACACCAGAAAACTTCTCAATGGTGACCGCCAATGTTCCCCATGCTATGGCCCACAAGATATTCAGATCAGCCCCATTCTTTTACTCGATGGTTAAAACGATGTGGGTAAGGGGATGGATGGCTTGGATCGAATATATACATCAAGGTGGGGCCTACACAAGGGGACCACCCCACAAGCTTCTCTTTTTTTTTTTCTTTTTTTTTTCTTTTCTTGGTACAGGGACGTCCAGCGTCCTAGATGCTGGACGGTGTGGTTCTCTTAAAAATATATTGTGGTGGGCCCTGATGAAGTGGGCCACCACTAATGTTTGACATGGGTACAACATATAAGGTGGGCCCCACTTGAATAAAAACTTGAACAAAATAAATCTCAAGGTGGGGTCCATTCAAGTGGGCCACACAATCCTATTGCATAAGATAAAATAAAATAAAATAAAATTAAAAAAAGAAATAAGAAGGAAGAGAGACATGGAGAGTGGGACACGCTTTGTGATGGAGGGACCCCGACATTATGGGCCCTCCCTTAAAAGCAAATCATACAATCAAAAGGGTCCCTTAACACATGGGATCACCAAGATCGAGAATCAACGGTGAAGATCCACTCTCCACCAAAATGGACGGTCTAGATGACCTTTTGCAATGAAATAAACATCATGATGGGATCCATGGAGAATGACCCCATCATGGAACGATCATGATGATCCAAGTGGGCCATCGGCCTCATCTTAGTGTCCCAAGTGAGATCCACACCATTGATCGGTGGGCCTCACTTGGCCCATCATAAAAAATAAGAAAAACTACCCTATGGAGGCACCCACCATCCGATCTTCTTGCTCCTAAGGGTTCCTTGACGCCTTAGCTTCAACTTCAATGGATGAGATGAGGAATAGAGGGTTGAGATGGGAGATGGTGGGGTAGGAAAGTGGGCCACTTGGAGCTTAGGAGTGTTTGGAGAATCCCATACGTGGGATTTTCTTTTGCTTGGAGTTTTTACAAATGAGAAAGAGAGGAGTTGTAAAGGGAGAGAGAGAGTGATGGATGGATGTGGTGAGTGATGGTTGTGTAAGAAATCTTTGACTTTTGTGGCCTTTTGTGTAAGAGAGGTATGGGAGGTGAAGACTTTTGTGGCCTTTTATGTAAGAAAGGTATGGGTTAGGAAGACTTTTGTGGTTGCTTGGGAAAAGGGGTGAAAGTGATGTGTACTTGACATGTGATGAATTGATGGATTGATTGATTGAAGGGATTGATGTGATTGATGTGACACATCGTAGAGATTCTGTTGGGTTTCGCAACGCGCGGCATTTTTCTCGCACCGAATGTTGGCCTACAGCTCTCGACCAGGGTATCGCCTTGGTGCACGAGTCGCGGCATCGAAACCGCAACGACGGCGCAGTCGCTATGGTATTGGTCTTGGGTTGAGTCGACTCGGGTTGTCGGTATATGAATCAGGGTCGCGCGTCGATATCGGTTAAGGGTCGAAGGTTGCCGGAATTCGACCGGTAAGACCGCGGAAGTCTATGGAAAGGTACGGACCAAGATACGGGTCTTACATGGGGAACACTCGCTGGCTTTGCGTAGTCCATCTCTTACTTGATCAATACCTTTTCAATGTATTCTACCTGTGATAACTAAAGCCTGCTCCCCTTCTTATCTCTATGAATATCTATGCCGAGAACCCTCTTTACAGCCCCAGATCTTTCATCTCGAATGTTCCTGATAAATGAGTCTTTAGTACATCAATTTCAAATATATCATAACTAGCGATCAACATATCATCAACATAAAATACTAGTATGATGAGTTTTTCATCACTCAGTGTCTTGTAATAGACTAGTAATCGAATTTACTCTGAGTAAATTGCTGACTCAACATGAAAGAATCAAATTTTTTATACCACTGCCTAGGCGACTATTTAAATTCATACAATAACCTCATTAACCTGCAAACTTTGTTCTCTACCCCTTTAACTTCATAACCCTCTATGGCTTCATGTAAATTTTCTCTTCCAACTCTCCATGGAGGAATACAATCTTGACATCCATCTGTTCTAGCTAAAGATTGTATTGGACAACCAGCACCAACATGAATCTAATAGACACCTACTTAACTACTGGTGTAAATATCTTTGTGAAGTCGATTCCTTCTCTTTGAGCATAACCCTTCGCTACCAGCCTTGCTTTAAATCTATCATGTTTTTTTTTTCAATAACCACTTACATCTGATCATTTTTCGGCCCACTGGAAGCTCCACCATCTCCCATGTGTGGTTCTTATACAAAGAATCCATTTCATTGTTCATAGCTACCTTCTATTTTTCTACATTAGGATCATCAAGTGTCTCCTGAATAGTAAACAGGTCCCCCTCATCTGTAATGAGGGCATGTGCAATATTAGAGTCGTCCCTGTATCATGCGGTAACCTACGATCATGCGGCATGTTTCTTCTCACTAATGGCTCCTCCATCTACTCATGTACCTCTGTTTGTGCATCTATCTCTGCCTGAGTATCATCTGTGTTAATCTAGATGTCTATGATCAACCTTTATGGTTCCTCTTACTCTTCTTGATCATTCTTGTGGAATTGGAAGCTTTCATCGAATCTAACGTCACGGCTAGTGGTGACCTTGTGTGTGACATTGTCGAATAATCTATAACCTTTCACACCAACACCACAGCTAACAAAGATATAATTTTTAGCTTTATGGTATATCTTATCTCTCTAAATTGACAGTACATGAGTGTAACGCCTTGAAAATCGGGGGTCGAGAAGGAGCCCAACTCTCGAGTTCCAACACATCACTTATGCAACATAGATGATGATGATTAAATGTTATCTATATTAGTGCCTTAAACATGAGTGAGATTATACCAAAATAGAATATCATACTCCAGAGACAGTTAAATTTTGCAAGCGAAAGACTGTGATAGATATATAAAGTATATAACTGATGTAAGTCTCCAGAGTGTGAATATGTTACCATGTTAAGTATATACATGTATACTCCAAAAATGAACAAAATGAATATACATAGGTGTTCCAAAAATATAAAAATAACAAGTGTAATGGAGTCTAATCAGCATCCTTGCAACCTTGCGATCAGAGCGGTCTACATAAACCCACTTGATACTACATGTAGGAGAACTCCTCCTCATCATCACAGAAGTTTGGCTCTGCCTCGCAAGCATCGCTATAATTTGCATCTACAACAGTATCTGGTTGGTGTTTAAAGCATCATTCCAGAACGTCGGAGTGAGTGATCAACTCAGTGGAACTATGAAGCAAAGGTTAATGTGTTATTAATTCAGTCAAGCAGTAATGATAAAGTAATACGACAATCAAGTCCTAAGTATTCTTATTAATGCAAGGATGATATGTGATAATGAAGCATGCCCTCACCTACATTCCCTCTACGACTTCATCTTACGATCGCAACATGCACCCCTTCCTCCTTGTACTTCCTCGCCAAAGCACATGCAATGCATATATGATCGTGTTAGCCAAGTTCTTGATTAGACCTATTCATACAGTAGGATTAGGAAGTTAAAATACCTCCCTTTATATCATATACCCAAATATTGATCCATCCAAGGTCGTCAATCTTAAAAGTCACATACGATAGGCAGTTTTCAAGTCGGTATGGAGAGGCTCGTCACCTCAACGCAGGCCTGGTTTATACTCTAGTTTACTACAAAAAGGCTCATCATCTCAACGTAGTTTCTAGTGTATACACAAGGTCACTATGGGCTCCTCACCTGATCATAAGCCGACAGCTCGAATACAATATCCCATACACCACCATATTCGGCTCATGAGTTATGATTTCTCACTTGTCACTACGGGGAGGCTCGTCACCCCAGCATAGGCCGACAGCTAGACCACGGTGTCCCATACACCACCATGTCCGGATCATGAGTCTTAGCGGATCGAGGTATCAAGGTTAAATGGGTTTTCACTAGTGAGTTTGGTACCTTAGATTCAAGCAGTAGCGTCCATACATGGTGAACATATATTAGGTCAATCGGGTTACTTGACAAGCTCGACTGGTACCAGCATACGTCAAGTTGATCGAGATGGAGTGCATAAGCACTTCGTGCGGCCTAACCACTGTTGACAAGCAGCGTACGACTCGGATTCCTCGAACCTACCTCATGTGGCAAAACGACCTCAGCCACTAACTCAGAAATCATTACAGATTGCCTGGACTATATCGTAGCCCCAAACACATTCCAAATAACAGTATACACATATAATAACCAAAGACCGCATGTGAGAACAAAAATTAAATATAAATCTTACTTTAAGAAATTTAACAAAACACATACTACACATGTTATCGTACATAAGCATTTCATCCTTAACTCACATAGTAGTAAGATAGGTTATATAAGGGATACTATAACCAAAGATAGAGGAATTGAGAATCTCATCTCAACACCCTCATTACATGCATTTAAACAAATATTTTCACACTCAGGCATTTTATCAAACACTTAGGCTACACATACCATATACATGTAACTAAGTAGTTATAACAATTATTATAGCAAATTCCTTTACAAGGGGTTCACCATACGTACAACAATCATGTATTGTTAATCAATAAACATGGCAAGCATAAATCATAATTCCATACTTATTCAAACATTTCAACAAACACATGGAATGCATTTAAATTAACATACTCTATATATATGTAATATATGGAAAACCTTACATCTACGCAATATGACAGCAATCAAGTCAATCATAAATCATTACTGACATTGAAAGCCTTGAAAAACATCACGTAAATATTTATAATCCGCACCTTTTACCGGTAGACTCGTAACGAACTCAGTTTAAACCCTAAGTCTTTGTTTACAGGGTGACGATAACCTATAACATGTAGTGGGTTAATTATTTTACCCTTTACTCTATTTTAATATCTAAAATAGATTAGGGTTAGGATTTCTTACCTAATTTTGGAGTCAGAATCGCTGGAATAGTGATACGGAAGTGGTGGTTAAGTGCGTGGAGTGGTGGGATCGAATCCCAAGAACAAACTCTGACTCTCTCTCTCTCACTTTCTCTCTCTTTCCTTCTCTCTTTGCTCTCTTCTCTCTCCTAGGATTTTAAATTCGTACGTGAAGGGAGAGAGAGGGTTTAAGGCCCTTATATAGGCCCAGAATTGATGGGAATGGCCCTAGGGCCATGGTATACTTGGGTTTTTGCCAAATATTAGTTGTTTCGGTCCAACAGAGTTGTTCTGGAGGCCCCATTTCTATATGTGATCAAACTTAAGCCTCCTGACGTTGGATATAGGTCAATTTAAGATCTTGGTCCGATCGGATCAGTAGATCAGCCACGAGGGACCCGTTTCAGTTCAACGGTCACCGGTGCTCAATCAGGATCACAAGTACACTGATATGTGTTGGACATTTTTCCTGATCCGAGGGTGTAATTGGGTCAGATTCTAATGAACTGAATCCTTAGATTTGTCCTGTAAGAAAATGACTCAATTCACTTAAGTTTCAGTTCATTTCTTAAAGATATTCGCGTTTCTCACACACTTCGCTCCGAGCTTAAGTTATGCGTTTCTAGGTACTATTAGGACTTGATTTCTGAAGTAGTTATCAAGTCCAATAAGGCGGTTGTAACCATATAGTTCTGGAGAAATCGGACTTTCGACGTGTGGTCCAGGTTTGATACGGAGTTTTGTGATACTTCCGAGAGCAACTGGGTTTTGAGATGGATTCTAAGTTTTTAGTTAATGTAGCACTAATGGTTTTACTCGGTTTGGGTCTTATAGATCGTATTTAAAGTGATTGGTGCTAATTTCACAGAAAATCTAGTTTAACACTTAGTTAATTCACGTCTAATTTCTAAAGGATTTGGTCCTTAGTGATTTCTGCCTGACGTGGTACTCGGGTCTTCTTACGGATTTTCTCGATACATTACAATGAGAGTATGCCTCACAACCAAATATGCACAGATATGAGTAGTCCATCTTATGACCACTCCATACTTCCTCTGAGATTTTAAATTTAATTGTCATAGAAGGAGACCAGTTCACCAAATATCAAGTTGTATTAACGACCTCTGTCCATAGGTCCTTTCCCAACGCAACATTACTTAACATACATTGGACATTCTCCAAGAGAGTTCGATTCATTAGCTTAGCTAAATCATTTTGTTCAGGCGTGTGGCCCACTGTGTTATGCCTAATGATCCATTTATGCTTGCAATAATCATTAAACTTAGTATAAGTAAATTCTTCACCATTATCAGTCCTTAAAACCTTTATTTTTTACCCTGACTATTTTTCTACTATTGCCTTCCATTGTTTGAATATGATGAAAACTTCAAATTTACGTTTCATAAAGTAAACCCAAACTTTCTAGGAGTAGTTGTAAATGAATGAAGCAAACCATGACAACCCTCTAACGAAAACCTCTGGCGATGGCCCCCATACGTCAGAGCACACATAATCAAGCACTCCCTTACATGCATGTTTTTAATATTTAAAAGATAATTTAAATTTTTTATCATATACACAACGTTTGCATATATATAAATCAGAATTCTTAAAAGCTGGAATCAAATAACGATCAGATAGTACCTTCATGACCCACTCGCTAATGCGGCCCAGATAAGCATGTCACATATGTGCAGGCATCAAATCTGCAACAGCCACTGCCGCTACACCTGCTGAAGTGCTCTCAATCAACCTGTAAAGGTTTTCGTGCCTTTGCGCTCTCATAACCACGAGTGCTCCTTTTAATACTTTAAGGACACCATTAAGACTAGTGAACTTGCACCCTCTAATCTTGAGTGCTTTGATACTCTTGTTGGGGTAATGGTAGAATTGCATAGAAATGAATCTAGAATAATAATTCAAAAGCACTAAGCAAAAGGAAGGAGAACACAACGATTTAACATGAAAAACCCTTCTAAGAAAAAACCACAGTACAAAGCGATAGAAATTCACTATGAAATCATAAATTACAAAGAGAGAAGGTTTACCCGATTTAAACAACCTCGAATCTCACCCTTACTCCACCTCTTTGAAACCTTAGAACTATTTAGAAACCCTTGGAATCCCTCCCAATCCCGTTTACACCCATATATATAGTTTTAAAAAGAATCCTAAACGAAATCGAAAGTAAATTTTGTAAATTCGGCGGATCCGCAAAATTCTGCTTGAAACCATTCAATAACATCGAACAACCGCCAAAACTGTCCAGTGACAAAACATAGATTTTTTTGGAAATCTTCGATCGCTCGACCCAGCTTCGATGGCATCAAACACATCTTTGATGTCATCAAAAGCTCTTCGATGTCATCGAAAAATGACACCAATATGTCCAACAACCAACAAACGAAATTTGGGAAATTCTCGATGGCATTGAGCTGACTTTGATGACATCGAAGCCTACTCGATGACAGTAAACCTGTCATCGACGGATTGTTAATTTAACAAATTTAAGACATCTATCAAAAAAATTATCCACGTCATCTATTTATTTTCAAGATTATTTTAGGAAATGAGATAAAAAATGAAGTAGATTAAAGGATTAAGTAAGCCACACCACATGAAATAATAGTGATAGAAAGCCTACTGTTGAAAATTTCTTACGGGCCACAAAAGTTTTGGATCAAGATAATATTTTATGTTTTCCTTCATCCAAATCTATGTAAACTTACAAACAAGTTGGATGGCAAATAAACATCATGGTGGGCCCTAAGAGGTTTTCAATGGTAGGAGTTTAATGCCCATTGCTACCTGCTTCTTGAGGTGTGGCTGACTTAAACCTTTAACCTGCCACATTTTTTTTTAGTTCATGCCCCAAGGTGTGGTTGACTTAAACCTTTAACCTGCCACATTTTTTTTAGTTCATGCCCTAAAATGATCCATCGAAATAGATGGACAACGTGGATAAAACATAGACATTATAGTGGGCCCTAAGAAACCCTTGACAAGACCAAGGTGGGTAGGATCCTTAATTGTGGGGCCACTATGATCTTTGTGTCTTATATCTACACCGTCCAGCCATGTGGACCCATACACTGCCCACATGGATAGCATGGTGGCCCCCACATGACCACATGGACAGCATGGTGGAGCCCATATGATGGCCACATGACGCAGGTGAGTGGGCCCCACATGCTTTAGATCATGGACATATGGGTGGACCCCATATTCACTTGAGTGGACCACACATTTAGATGATTTGGATTGGCTCTTAACAAATTAAAGTGTACACTTGATTTGGTATGGACCATTGTGATAGGTAGGGATAATTTTGCTATTTGTGTAGTGAGCTAATATTCACGGATGTTTGCTCTACTATACTAGTGGGTTTAACTTTATGGTTCAAACTTTAAATAAATGCCATATTAGGAACCTTATTCCTTGGTTAGGAATGAAATACTATGTGCTCATATGTAGGCCATTCTATTCAGCTACTAAGTTGCCTACTAAAAAATGATTGTTCGATAGTAGACTTTCATTTCTAAATTTTATAATGAACTACATAACTATGTATATGTGGATGCTGCGAGGAAGGCGGATTTCCCATAGGTACGGGAGATCTACTCTCTTATTTTCCACTGGTTACATTGTTCGAACGCTTTTGTAAAAGGGAGTAAAAGATGTGATATTTGACTAGAGTTGCCACTAGTAAAAAATGTGATATTTGACTAGAGTCACCATTAACCAATTATTACGATTTTACAGTCGGTTAAGGCCTGTAGAAACGCTTAAGATTGAGGACCTGATTATCCTTAACCCCAAGATGACTCATAAGTTTACGTTATAGAGATTCCAAGTAAGGGACCGCGTTTATAGATAGGGAAGGTATTAGGCACTCACTATACCCGTATAGATGTACAGTCTTTACTTTCTAGTTTGATCAGCGAAACGTGAAGAATACCCATCATGGGGGTCACTTCCTAGTATCTCAGCCTCCCTCGACCAGGAGTGCTTTTCAATTCCCCGCACATGGGAATTCAATTAAATTTCAACAAGCTCCCCCTTATGGGAGCCATAGGATTGAAGAAATCAATCATTATGCCAAAGAAGTGAAACGGGCCTTTTCATGAGAGACATCTGTCCCTCAAACGAGCCACGTAGAAATAGAGGAGTTATAGGAGTAACCTCAAAACATGCAAAATTAGCTTCAGAGACAGCAAGGGATCAATCTCTCCTCAATAAAATTCAAGGACTTATGTCCCTTTCCAGATGCACAGGTGCCTCAAAACTTCGAGTTACCCAAATTCAAGAGATATGATGGCAGCGGATGTCCTATGACACATCTCAAGGAATTCTGTGGAGAATTGAATGCGGTGGTAGTAAATGAAGGATTGATTATCCGACTATGTCAGAAATTTCTAAAATGTGATGCTTGGACTAATACACTTCTTAGATTGTAACCGAATCAAGTCTTAGGAACAATTATTGCATGCATTTGTTGACATATTCGCCTACAATTTCAACATGGCTCCCTGAAGAGTAGACTTGGCAACCTTGAGACAAAAGGGTAACAAGAAGCTATCAGCATATGTAGGGCAATGAAAAACGATGGCCGCCAGGATGCACAGTCCAATCGACAACGAGGAGTAAATCTTCATGATCATCCATTCAACAAATCTGGGCATATCTGGATAATTCATCTCGCATCCCTATATAAATTCGCTCAACTCATCCACACTGAAGAGCAGGTGGAAGCAGGAATATGTACAAGAACAATGTCCCCGTGGCCTCATCAGGCCACTCCATCCAAATGGAACAAGGTTGAAGGAAGACCCATGGGAAACAGAAATGGAAATAGAGACGAAAATGGCAACGGCGTTGCCCAAGCCAACATCATCGCTACAACTCATGGGACCTAGTATGCACCTTAGCAGTGGTGACAATAATACTAGCAATACTGGCCTCAACATCAACAACAAAGGTATCAACCACCTCTGCAACAAAATCCACAACCACAACCTCAACAACAACAACAACAACAACAACAGTAGTAATAGTTCAGGGGAAATGTCCAGTACCCCCATCAGAATCAGCAAGTGAATACAGAGTTGAGGAGATTCACTCCACTCACACAAACATACAGTCAGATCATGGCAACGTTAGTACAAAAGTAACTCCTCACTCCTTATAACCAAAACCACCTCCAAATGCTCTGCTGATGAATTACAACGAAAATGAGATTGCGAGTTCCATCAAGGCTGAGGTCATTTGACAAAAAGATGCGTCTCCCTGAGGTATGCGATCTAGGATCTCATCGACATTCGAAAGATCTCTATTTCAACCCATGGAATTGCACCAGCGACTCCCACAAATATCCTTAAGAATCCTTTGCCACAACATCCTTTAAACCCCAGCTCATCACAAGGTCCAACAGTTAACGTCCTCGAGAGGGAAAGCATCGATTGCTTCTTTATTCCCCTATGATTTATCCATGCCATATTAGGAGACCACTTAAATACACAACTGGTCTTATAAGGCACACCTTAGACCCCTCTCCCAGCAACTAAACCGATAATCCTTCAAGGAGGAAACACTCCTCATCAACTGTACGAGCTGATGGTATTTGAAGGCACGCCCTCTAACTTTGAGCCAGTTGTCTTGGAATGGGCACAAGTCATCTTACAAGGAACAACACGAGCAATCACCGACAGGCCATTAAGGGCACCTTTCTGCATACCACATCAGCTAACACATGACAGAAGGATCCCTCGTCAAGCACCGGTAATGGGAGAAGACCTTCTTCATCCCATGGAAGCCTCTGACCATGAATGCAATCAGGCCATGAACTAATCCTCATATCATCTATGAGGATGAACCTCTTAGATCAGAAATTTCTGCACATAGTTCTAAACTACATCTTAGTTCAACTTCTCTTAGATCTTCATGTATGCTTACATTGAACCATCTAATTTCTTATAATCTTAAAATTTTTCAGTAAAATTCATAATTCCCTTTATTTATCCTAGGCTATGACCAATCAAAGTATGAACCTCGGGGCTACATCGGAGACTCAAGTACCTGATGCAGCCAGGCAAGGAGCAATTATTGAAAAGATCCTCCAGGTAATGGAAGGATTTGCCTCATTTATGTGAACACAAGTGCTTATAACTCAATCTCACGAGAAGACTCAAGTGACACATGTAGCCCCTGAAGGGATAGGCTCCTTACTGGAAAAGTTTAAAAGGCAGAGACTGCCTACGTTTAAAGGTGGGCCTGACCCAAGTGAAGTTGAGGGTTGGAAAAGGCAGATGGAGAAAATTTTCTCAGCTATGAGATGTAATAAGCAACAAAAGGCTGAATTAACAATATATATGTTGGAAGGAGAAGCCGATCATTGATGGAAATCTACGACCAGGAAAAACCAGAGAATAAAAAGGTGGACATGGGACCAATTCTACACAAAGTTTGAGAATAAATATTTTTCAGCTTATGTGTGTGTTCAAAAGGTTACAAAATTTATGAAATTAGAATAAAGAGATATGACGGTGCGTCAATATGATGTACAGTTTACAGAGTTGGCACGATTTGTGACATTTCTCATACCAGATGAGCTTCGTAAAGCATAAAAGTTTGTTGAGGGAATGAAACCTTTTATCCATACTTGACTGACACCATTTCTTATTAAAACATATGCAGAAGCACTGGAATATGCAAGCGCAATAGAAAAGGACTTTGATGAGCATTGGAAGAACCGTGATCCGAGGAAGGACATGAGGAGTGGAGCTAGGACCACACCCCATACATCTCTCACACAACATGAAGCAACTAAGCGGCAGAAGATGATGCCAACAACAGTACCCAGGTATGCCACCATGCAACTTTCAACGTAATTCACTGGGACTTGCCATAACTGCAGAAATGTGGGCCATCCTACCCGCCATTGTCTTCTACCAACTCGTCATCAATATCTAGGGAATCAAGGACCACCATGATCATTTTACAGGCCGCCTCTTCATTATGCACCGTTTACTTCGTATTAACAACCTTCGTCGCCCCCTCAGATGATTCAGCCAGCTGCGATACCATCACAACCTTATCCTTAGAGGCCTGCATAGCTACATCCACAATCCCAACATCCTGGACCCCCTCAAGATTATCCGAGACTACCTCAACAATCGCATGATCTAGAGTTAAAGACTCACGAGCGAAATTAACCGACGCATGATCTGGAGTTAAAGACTCACGAGCATCACGTCAGTTAAAGACTCACGAGCAAAATTAACCGACGCATGATCTGGAGTTAGCAGCAGTGGTTTTTGCTTTGAAAATTTGGAGGCACTACCTATATGGGGAGAAATTCGACTTATATTCAAACCATAAGAGCTTAAAGTATCTCTTTAATCAAAATAAATTGAATATGCGTCAGAGAAGATGGATGTAATTTTTGAAAGACTATCATTTCGATATTTCATATCACCCAGGAAAAGAAAAAATTATGGTCGATGCCCTAAGCAAAAAGACACAAAGACTTGTGGCCAGCTTAATGATTAAAGAGTGGGATATGATAAATGTCATCAAGGATTTTAATTTGTAACTCCAGCTTGAAGAACCTTAGGCGCATCTAAGTAACCTAGTAGCACAGCCTGCCCTGGTGTCTAATTTTTATTTTTATTTTCTTAAGTTGAATAGCTAAATTTAGTTTTTTTAATCTTTAGAATTGAGATTAGATCATGATAAACTTTTCTCTTAGATTCGGCTTATTCTAGAAGCTAAGAAGGAAGATGTTTGGCTACAAGAAAAAAGAGCATAAGGAATAGGGAAGGAGAATGCAGAATGGCGAATTGGCACTGATGAAGGGATTAGGTTTCGTAGAAGGCTATGTGTTCTAAACAAACCTGATTTGAAGTAAGAGATATTGGACGAGGCTCATAGATCAGGATTCACCAAGCTGTTGGACCGAAGTAGGAGAAAGGACATTGTTAGGACCAGAACTTATTCAAGAGACCTCCAAGAAGATTGATATCATTCGGGAACGTATGCACGGCGCCCAGAGTCGTCAAAAGAGTTATGCAGATAATCGACGCAGAGACTTAGAGTTTTTTGTGGGAGATCATGTGTTCATAAAAGTTTCCCCAATGAAAGGAGTTATGCGTTTTGGAAAGAAAGGGAAGCTCGCATCACATTTTATCGGACCCTTCGAGATCCTACAAAGAGTAGGAGCTGTAGCATACAAGCTGGCCCTACCGCCTCAGTTATCCAATATCCACAATGTATTTCACATCTCCAGGCTTCGAAAGTACAAGCCATATGATTCTCATTTCATTGAATGAGAGCTGTTAGAGATTCAAGAAAATGTTACATATGAAGAGAAACCTATGCACATTCTCGATCATAAGAAACAAGTACTTCGGACGAAGGTTATACCACTTGTGAAGGTACAGTAGAGTCATCACAATGAGGAAGAAGAATCGTGGGAGCGAGAACAAGAAATTTAAGAAAAGTATCCTAACCTCTTTTAGGTATATAAATTTCGAGGATGAAGTTTTGTTAAGGTGGGTAGAATGTAATACTCCGTTTCTTTTAAACGGTGGGTTCCGTTGTTGCCTTTGGTGTGGCCCACCTGAACTGTGGATGGCCCTCATTTTTGGGCACTTACCCTAACTTTGATGGGAAAAACTAATGAACGATGTGGATTTATCACGTGATTCCTGTGGGGCCCATTCCCTAAAAAAACCAAAGCAAGTGACGTACTGACGCACGTCACCCACAAACCAGCCCCTCTCCTCCATGACTCTCTCTCTCTCTCTCTCTCTCTCTCTCTCTCTCTCTCTCTCTCTCTCTCTCTCTCTCCTTCCTTGTTCTTTGCGGTTTAGTTGCGCACATGAACCCATTTGACCATCCATGCCATCATCATGGTGGGACCCACTCCTTAATCTAAACCGTTCATTAGAATAACACCTCTTAGTTGATATGAGGGTTAGTTAATGTATCACATCCAACACAAGAAACAAAGTGGTCTTATAGGGAAGAGCTCCATACAAGGAGGAGACATTGATCATTCCTGTAGTACGAAACAACTCCCAGCTTAACCAAGGATATTCGAGGAGAATGAGCCTCCATGCGACAAGGCAGTTCCTTGGAACTATCCAGAGTGTGACAAAGTGAAGAACCTGAGCCTTAACAGACGCAGTAATGGCATAGGTACTCTCTCAAAGCTCGATCAGGTGACAACTTTAGATGTAGCAATGCAACTCTAGATGATCCCATCGCAGGAATATGTATGGGAACTATTGTTGAGTGAGAAATATTACATATTTCCCCGTATTTATACTTTGATTTTATAAACATGATAGTGCTTAATCGATCTAATTATGCATGTTTTCATGTGCGAGGTGATTTCAAGAGCTTAAGGTGAAATTAATGCCAAAAGAAAAATTTATACTTAAAAGATTACTAAATGATGATTTAGAAGTCATTAATGAATAATTCACAACCCAAAGTTCTAAGAAAACTAAGTGAGGGATGAAAAGAATCGAAGATTTGAAGTGAAGAAAAGGAATCTTGAAAATTGTCCTGAAAAAGAAGATTCCTGAAAATTGCCTTAAAAAAACATAGTTTGGAATTCTGAGTCCAAAGCATAATTTTCCTGAAACAGACTTTTGGTCTGACCAAAGTGCAATTTCAATCCGACCAAAATTGAGAAAAACAGTCCAGCAAGAAATAAAATTTTCAGGCTTAATTCGGTCCGACCGAAGCTAACTTCGGTCTGATTGAAATCGGGCAGATTTGTCCAGCGAGAAAGTGCAATTTTTAGCTTTAATTTGGTCCGACCGAACCCAACTTTGGTTTGACCAAAGCGTAACTTTTTATGCAAATTTGAGGCAATTTCAAAGTCGGTCCAAGCAAATACTATAAATATGGGGTCTTTTAATTGTTTCTAGGCATGATTTAGGGTTGGAAGAGTGGAGCAAAGTGTTGGAGAACTTCAAGGAGTCCTTTATTCCACAATCTTCTTCTTCTAGTTAGTTCTTATAATTTTTTAAAGAGTTTTTAGTTCAATCATGTCTTTGGTTAGCTAAATCTCTTAGCTAGGGCTAAGAGGTTAAGCTTGAGTGTGTTTGGATGTTTGTCTTACGTTGATTCTTGTTTATGTTGAACTTCATTGACTTCAAGTTTGAATTTAAGAAATATTTTCATTTTTCTATAGTTTATTATGACTCAAATTACAATAGATGCTATGATAGCTTTGAGTACCTTCTTTTCCATTCTGAGATTATGAGATTGGTAAATCCTATTGGTCACCATCATCTCTTGGGCAAGGTAGGGTGATGGAATCCTTTTCACTCTTCAAAATTCTCTTCTATTGAGAATTAGGTCAATAAAAGTTTGGATTTGATTTAATTATTTTATCTTCCAATTAGATAGGATAAGACTCTAATTCCAATTATGTTCCTTGAAACAAGTAAAGTAGCATCTTGATAGCTACAAGTGGATCCTTGGCACCCTAGTTCTCACATTTAAATTCACAAGTCTTAATCAACTTTATTCACAATTACTCTCCTTTATTCTAGGTTTAGATTTAGACTTTTTTCTAGTTCTAATTCTAGTTATTTCAGAATATGTATAAGTTTAGTCCTTGTGGATTCGACCTTGGTCTTACCGAGTTATTACTACATACACTTGGGGTTGTGAACAACTATTATGCATATCACAGACACCCCAGTTGTTATTCACCAAGACATTCAATGATGCCCACATCACCACGGATACTCCAATAGAGATGACCGCGCTGATGATCGAGCAACTCCTGGCACCCAAAGCTATCACTTTCATGAACAATGAACTTCCTCCTGACGGACAAGATCTTGGAAGGTCTCTCAATATCACTCTATAATATAAGAACCAACGAGTTCTGAAATTGTGGTTTATACCGCTGATGCTGAAGAATGAATATGAGACAAGGTCCTAGAAGGGGGTGAATAGGACTTTTTAAATATTTTACCTATTTAAAAATTCTAATTGCCTAATGTAAAAAATCATTCAGTTTAAAGCAAGTAAGACAATATAACTCTAAAGGCTTCCAAGCTAATAGAGGGTCCAATCACAAAGGCCATTCAAGATGTACAAATAAAACAACTAGCCTAGTGTTGTGAGCTTGTGTGTGAAATGTGCTTCCTATCAATCTTAAGTATTCATCTAATCATGTATAAACAATTAAGCATTCAAACTTAAATAAATATGATTAAATAAATGCGTAAATGACAATTCTAAAAACAAACATATATAGTGGTTCGACTACTTGCCTACCCATTCTCGACAACCGCATGCTCTCCTAGAGTGTGTCGAATTTTACTATAAATGGTTTTAGATTAGGTTCACCATTAACCTTTACAGCCCCACACAAAGGACTCAACAATCTATGCTCTTCACAAAAGCAAAGATCCTACGTTAAGGCCCATCGGCCAAGGTCCCACACTAGGCACCTCCATTTAGGCTCACCGGCCAAGGTCCCACACAAGGCACCTACATTTATGCCTACCAGCCAAGGTCTCACACAAGGCACCTCCGTTGAGGCCCACTGGCCAAGGTCCAACATAAGGCACCTACGCAATTTTGTTGATAGCAAACTCTTAGCCTCAATCGTACACGAGGATAGAGACTAAACTTTGGACTCTTAAAAATGATACTTGTCAAAATGAGTCCTCGCTTGTAGCTTATCTTGCATTGCTTGATCTTTGCTCTTCTGTGCTTAAATCAGCTCCCCGATGCTCCCCCGATCACTATGATGTAGTTTATCTGTTATTTCAGCTTCATGATCAAGAACCTCATGTAAGATGTTCTTATAAAGGTAACCAAGGTAATGGGAGATGATTGAATCTTTAACGAAGGTTATGAATGGATTTCATAAGAGATTCAACTAATGGATGCTCTAAAGTATCATGGAGACTAATGTTTTACCTACAGGTTCATTCTCTATACTCTAGAGGAGGCTTAAGATCGTATTCTTCATTAGTAGGAGCTTTGAATGCTCATGAGTGAAGAATCATAATGAAAAGAACATGAATCTCATGTGGATAGAGTCTAGGATAAGTGATTTGAGCTTGGGACAACCTAAGGACTCTAAAATGCTTAGGTTCAGTCTTTATACCCATGCTTTTTACAAAGTTCTGGGTCCTGTATTTATAGATAAAAGGGCCCAATGGATCTATCACGGCTAGTTATCGATGCTACCGAGTGAAACTTTGATAGTACTAAAACATAGTTGGTGGTACAAAATTAAATCCTGAAGTTTGTTGAATGATTTTTGTTACTTTCAGTGGTACCAGAAGTTGTTCATCGGTAGGAGTCGATGGTACCTTTGAAAGCTGCTGGACTGTTTTAGGCACTTTCGGTAATACCGAAGGCATCTTCAGTGTTACTGAAGGTGCCGTTCGGTGGCACTTTCTCCTACCAAATGTGGACAAATTTTTCTATTTTAACTTCTTGTCCATTAAATCATTCAACAACTTGGAACTTCCTAAAGCCAAGACTAAAAGGATAGAAAGTATGAACTTGGAATTGGCTTTGAGTAGATGAGCTAAGTTGGTTTTCCTATTTAGGTTAGAGTCATCTATAGGCAAGATCTAGATTGTAGAAGCTTCTTTGGAATCTGACATTGTAGCATGGGCTTTTATTCCAGTTACGTCGTCAGTCTTCATTTGTAAAGGATTCATCCGACTACTTGACACAACTAGTCACATGATTGACAAACATGTGTGTAAATAAGTGCACTAACAATCTCCTCATTTATCAATTATGTAACAAAAACTACCTATCCTAAGATACTGTCATGATCTATAGCATGACCTACCAAAACAATAAAAGAATACATATCATGTACTAAATTACAACTCAAACACAAAAATAGATATGTAAAATAGTGATGTTGCTCCCCCGTAGTTTCTTCCATGATCAACCTGTATTCTGCAGAAAACAATGGAGTGTTTTGGTGGGTGGATAGCTTTCTTTTCCCCTTTTTGTTAGTTATTGGCAAATGATTTACCAAGAAGTAAACCAATATATGATGAAATTCAGTATAGAGATCAGAGAGAGAACATGTAGATCACATAAAGTTAAAATGGAAGAGTTATGAAACATATAAGCATTATGTGATCAAAAGAAAGACATAACCCATGTCAAAAGAAATATAACCATGAAATAGAATAGCCAACATGAGCATAAATATAGCATCATAGATGCGTCAAAATTACTACCCCAAGTTTGGGTAGAATAATCCATCATCCAAAAACCAACAAGCCCTTAAGGGCATAATTATCCAAAAATAAAATGTACTATGATCCAGCAACAACACAAAAAAAAATTATCTGGACGATCCACCCTCATATGGAGGGATATAAGGGCGATGAGTCAAAAGCAATTCAGTGATGTGCTCCCTAGTATGTTGAAGAGCGTCAAGACGTAGTTTAATCCTGGAGATTCAATTTTTGCATTGCCGGAGGCGAGCTTCTATATTTGACTGCCCTTTAAGAAGTTGACAAGCTGGACCATTATGGCGAAGAAGATGCCCAGTGCTGACTGACAATGGACTTAGTATAGACACTGGGGTGCGACAAGAATCCTAGCTAGTGGCTATGGGAGTGTCTTGAGCTTCTTTGCCGCTCCTGCATTCCTGATTCTCCTCGAATGTAGTTACAAACACATTTAGTTGAATTGAAATTTCCTTGGTAAAGCACACAGTAGGATATACATATCGTGGGTAGATGACAGACCAAGAAATTTTGAGAGTTTGTAAATAACACTTGGAAAGGGAATGCTAATACAATGAACACCCTTGACGACTAGGATCAATTATTTCAGGATAAGGGTTGGTAGGCATATTTCAATCCCCTAAAAGATGTCATACAAGATATTTAGAACAAATGGAGAGATCATATCTCCAGAAACTTCACATGGGTATGCATTTGTGTAAGGCCCGTATCCTAGTCCGTACAATTCCATAGACTCCCGCGATCCTCCCTTTTGAGTTCTAGTAAACCGTGACCTATAATTGTCATTTGCGCATGACCTTAAGTCGTATCTTATAGACATGAGTCGACTCAACCCGAGACTTATCCCCTAGCGATCACACCGTCGTCGTGTTTTCAATACCTTGACTTACGCACCGATGCAATACCCAGGTTAGGAGTTGTGGGCCCGCGTTTATTCCAAGGAAAATGCCGTGCATTGTGAATCCCGAGAGAATCTCTACCCAATCCATCATATCAATCAATCAATACTAGTCAAGTACACATATCACACTCATCCCTCTCTCACTCAAAAGTCAACACAACTCATGTTACTCTCTTACACAACCCATACCACCCATCCCTTTCATCCTATCACCTTCTCTCTCCCTCTCATTCTCTCCACCATTCCAAGCTAACAAAGGAGTGGATGTCCAAGCTATTCCAAGAGAGCCAAGTGTGGCCCACTTCCTACCTCTCATCTCCCATCATAGCCCTTCAATCTTCATCACCCTCCATCAAAGTTGGAGCCAAGGAGCTTAGCATTCTAAAGAGCTTAGAAGATTAGCCATCGATGGGTGTTTTGTAAAAATAGTGTATGTTTTAATGATGGACCAAGTGGGGCCTACCGATTGATGGTATGGATCTCACTTAGGACCTTAGGTGTGGCCGATGGCCCACCATGATTCATATGATCATCCCATGATGGGGTCATTCTCCATGGACCTCATCATGATGTTTATTTTTCCATTGTAAAAGGTCATCTAGACCTTGCATTTTGTTTGGTGAAAAGGGATCTCCACCGTTGATTTTCATGATTTAGGGCCCACATGATTTGGGACCCATTTTGATGTATGTATTATATTTTCATGGCCCACCTAAGGAGGGCTCATAGTGGCGGAGCCCCTCCCCTCCATCGTCGTCTCTCTCTCCTTCTCGTATGATGGCCCACCTTGATGTATGATCCACGCCGTCCAACCAAGTGGACCAAACCAGGCCCACGTTACAGCCACCTCTCTGCTTGTTTGGGAAGCCCTCGTTTTGAAGGAAAACATAAATATCGACTTGGCCCAACACGTGTGGCCTACCTACGTGGGACCACCGTGATGCATATAATTTATTCACACCATCTAGCAGGTTGGATGGTGTGACCCACCTTTAATGTATGTATCTGGCATCCAGGCTATCCAGGGCCTGGACGCTAGATTAAATAATAATAATAAAATATAATATATATATATATATATATATGATATAATATACATATATATATGTATGTGGTGGGCCCCACGTGCTATGAGCAAATTGGCTGGTGTATCTCACATTAGCTACATAGATGTTGTAATTAATGTTAGCAAGTTATGCGGGTCTGATCATGAGGTATGTGTTATACCCAAACCGTCCATCTGTGTGAGGCCCACCTTGATGTATCTGTTGTACACGTGGACATCGCGTGATGTACATGTTTTATATCCACACCGTCCAGATATCCACACCATCCAGCTATCTGGCCGATGGAAACCCATCGTGATTTATGTATTTTATTCCCACCATCCAGATGTGATGTATTTGTTATATCTACACCGTTCGTCCATCTGGTCGAAGGGAAAACATATATTAGCTTGATTGGTGGGCCACTACGTGGCATCACCTTAATGATGTGTTGCATCCACCATCCAGCCCATGGACGGTGGATTCCACCTTGATGTGTTGTATATTCACGCTGTCCAAGTGTGGGACGGTGTGGCCTGCCATGAGGTATGTACTGTATATCCACACCGTCCAGCTACATGGACGGTGGGGATCCCACTTGATGTGGTGGTTTATCCACCCTGTCCGTGGCCTACGTGATTGTGTCCCTCATCCACACCGTCCAGTGATTTGGACAGTGGAAATCATCATGACATATGGGTTTGATCCCCACCATACATCCATGGACCCCACCTGTTATGTGTGTTATTCACACACGTGTAGCCCACACGTGATGTATGGGTTGATTCCCACCGTCCGTGCAGTGGACCCCATGCTGATGTATGTATTTTATTTCCACGTCGTCCATCTACCGAGGCCACCCGCTGTGCCGGGCCCACCTGCTATATGTGTAGGGCCCACTTGATGTATATGTAGCTTAGATATGAGGCTCATGATGATGTATATGTGACCTAGATATGAGGCCCATTATGATGTATATGCGGCCCGTGTTTGAGGCCCAATGTGATGTATATACAGCCCATGTAATGAGGCCCATTGTGATGTATATGCAGCCCAGGTATGAGGCCCATTGTGATGTATATGTGGCCCAGATATGAGGCCCATTGTGATGTATATGAGGCCCGTGTATGAGGCCCAAGTGATGTATATGTGGCCCTTGTGTGGGGCCCGATGTGATGTATGCGAGGCTGTTATATGAGGCCCAATTATGATGAGTGATTCCACCACGATGTATGTGTTATATTCACACCGTCCAACCCTTTCTCTAAGGTCGTGGGCCCCATTGCCTTGAGAGGCTCACCCTGATTTATGGGCTATATACCTATCATAGGGCTGCCTTATGAGGCCCATCATGATGTATGTGTCACATACACGATGTCCATCCATTTCCCCGATTTGTATAAGGGTCGTGAGCCCCATAGAGAGTTAGATTCAAATCCCAAGTGGACCACACTCTAGGAGGCAATAATGGTTAAATGTCCACTGTTGAAATCCTCCCTAGGGCCCGTTGTTAAGCCCATTACCTTAGGAGCAATGATGGTTAGATGTCCATGTTGTAATCTCCCTAAGGCCCATTATTAGGCCCATTATCATCTCCTCTTATTGGGCTTACCCCAAACCGTTGGGCCCCCATTGATGATACCCATCTCACCCTACCGGGCTAACCCAAACCCTTGGGCCCAAATTGGTGCTATCGATACCCGTCCTTCCTTATTAGGCTTATCCCAAACCATTGGGCCCCCATCAATGATAGTAATTTCCCATCCTTCCTTAGTGGGCTAACCCAAACCATTGGGCCCCCATTGATGTGTTGCTTTTACCTCACCCTGTAGGATTACCTAGACCTTAGAGCCCATCTTGTATTCATACCAGGCCTCCCATTGGAAATGTGGCCCACTTAGGTACATGTGCTTGCCCAAGTTTAGAGACCAAACCTGAGGCCCACTTAAACGTTGAATAGGCTACCCAGATCATTTGGAAGGAAATATAGTCCTAAATGTATGGACCCCACCAAAGCCCACCTTATATTCATATCAAACCCCCATAGGGAAGCCTAGTTATTACATGATAGAGAGGGTGAGGAAAACCACCTGTTGTACTTAGATTCATCCTCTTGTACACCTACTTAATTCTCGGCGTTATATGTGTTCTACTCTCATAACCGATTGCAAGGACTTCGATATTATGTTTATATCATCTACACCATCCAGTTACCCCTTTAGGGATGAGTATGAGGCTCATTCTTGACGTTAGTATGTCATCTAAGTCATCCATTATTTGTAGGATGAGTACATCATCACCTCTTGCCGTAAATGGAAGAATATGTGGTATCAAGTTTGGTATATCTACTATATAGAGCCTATCTCGATGTATGGGCAAGATCCACCGTCCTTCCAAATAGGACCCCGTCTTAGTATATAAGATATATCAGTTTCTTGGAAGGCTAATGTTAGTATAATGCGGGACATGCCGCATGGACTCCTATAGTTGTAGAAGGGGCATGTCATTTACCTCCTACTCTTTGTATGTAGTATGTCGGTGATGGTCGATTATGGATTATTGTTATCTACCTTATCAAAAAATCATGCATATGTACTTTATTACATCATGATACATGCCCATACGCATCATATGTATGCTTGTTATGAGGAGTGATTGATCATAACATATGTCATTGGGTTGGTTTATTATGGGATTCCTTATAAGACGAAGTTGCCCCACATGAGCGCGCGATTCATGTAGGTTTAATACATGACTGGATGGTATGTCTCATGCATCTCGCATTTGTGTGACATGATTACTGTATGCCCTAGCGATATTAGGGTTGTAGCCTCCACAGGCATATCGTGGATAGCCAAATGGGACACCGAAAATCTTTTCCAACATGAGGTGTTATAAATGTCCCTGGGTGAAATTTCCTAAACCCTCTTAGTACCAGAGGACGCTCCAACGTCTAAACCGAGTGGATGTAAGAGCGTCGAGTGCCAAGTACCAGGAGGTCAAGCTTCCCACTGTGTCAAGGTCAGTTGGAAGGGGTGTGGCCTTACCCACCCGAGGGAGTAAGTAATGTTAGGTTGAGTCTGACCTAGCTTGAGGAATATATGGTCCACTATCGGTGAGTCAGGCCGATATTGGCAAGTGGATAGTGAGGTCTCTTTCACTTAGCCAGTTTTGCCCTTGATGGGGCGGCAAGCTGGCGTAAAACGTACTAGACCCCGGTGATGACCCCAGAGATGTATGGTACTAATATGTCGACTTAATGAGCAGGAGTTACCTACTCAGTATTTGATTGATTCATTCATTCATTCACTATCCACTCAGGCTGGTGGTGCGCAACTAATTCATTATTTGTACCTTCACAATATCCAGGATTTCAGTTGGAGGCATAACCAACCTGAGTTCAGGAGTTTACCACATTGAGTTTGACTATCCAAATTTAGGTATAGGACTGGTTTGGATAGAAGTTCCTTGTGATGAACCCCACAACTTACAATATCACATACTATCATCCCGATTACACACTCCAGCTTTATCATTTCTTTTGCATTCGCATATTGTACTGCAGCCTCAACTCATGACATTTGTTATACTATGATTCTGCACTGTACGGCCTAGATATGACATTTGACTTACTATATCTCCACATTTTATAGTCGATTTACATTGCTTCCTTAGCATATGACTTTGCCTTAATATGCCTTTGCATCACATAGTCTGGATAAGTCTAATGGTATTGATGGAATTGCCAATATTTCCGCTTACTCTGATATCTATATGCTTGGCACGTGCATTGCACAAATATACACCACCCTCTAAGCTTTCTATAAGCTTATACGTGAACGTTGCGTGCAGGTGACGTTAGGTCACAGTAGCATTGAGGCAGGAGCGTGGAGGCCAAGCTTTGTGGAGATTTTACTATATTCATATATTTCCTTTCAGCATTGTAATCAACGATTTATATTAGTGGATATGTGATGATGATGTTGCTCTTGGGATTTGGGCACACTTGTGGTTATGCTCCTTTACAAAAACTTTTTACACTGAAAATCCTCCTTGTAGGATCCCAGGATCGGAAATCTAGCGTATGGGCGCTGGAAGCAGAGAATGGGGTACTATGGAGGCTGTCGGTGCTGGATTCGACGATCAAGAATTCTGTGAGCCCGATTTTCAAGTTTTGGGCGTGACAATTTGTACTTAGAATTTTATACAATACTTTGGTGGTTGAGTCCAAATGCGATGATGGGAGGAAGTTTCGTTTGTTTTGGGGGATTGTAGCACCATTACACAATGCTCGAGTTAATTCACCTCAAACTCTGAGATGATTAAGAGGATGATCAGTTGGGAGAATTTGTGTTACTATGAGGTGCAATAGTTAACTCAACTCCAATGGAGTGATCTCCTTGGTTTTGTTCATGAAGTTGATGCCGATGGAAGGAGGGTTGTCATGACAGGAATTTAAGAATTAATGAATGAGATTGTGCTGAACCTCTCCTCCAAAGTATAGTAGGTTATCCCACCTAATTGATCCTAAGTAGAGATCAATCCCATATGGTTCGATGAGAAGGGATCTAATCAGTAACATCCCGAATTTTCACGGCCAGAGTTCGTACTCATGTCAAAGGAAACCGGGTGTTAATGATGTATAATTTGGATGCTTTAAAAAATTAAACCTTATTTTTTTTTTCATTGGATCACATCCAGATACATTTATGAAGGTAACATTCACAAAAATAAAATCAACTGTATTGATTATATTTCATCAGAGTAAAAAGAATAATCAAATGCCCTCTCAATGGAATATTATTTAATTTATCGAGTTCGCAGTGGAAGTATAAAACTAAGTTATAAATTATCTTCTTAATCTTTCAACATAATTTTCCTTAGGGAGATCGTTCGCTAGTTCTTAAATCTGTGCGTCAACTGCATAATCTATACGGTTGGGAGAGGGTCAATGCCCTACTCATAATGATGGTTATCCTTTAAAATTAAAATTAATTCAAGATATTCATTCAAGTAATGTAAGGATTCTGATATGTCCCGTAGTCTACTAATACGAGGATATCAGAATGCGCAAACAGCCTACATAAGATGCATGCCCAGCAAAGTATGTGGGGCTCATCAAACGTAGTAATCATCACAATGTAGAATACGATTTATAGATAACTGGCTCGACATGTACTGTCACTATACGGATATTCGCCGGCATGGCCAACACTACCGTGGATTTACAAGAACTCCCCAAGGCGCACAACACATGGGTTCGATGAATTACATGCAACGATTTATTCATGGAGAGATTATTTGTAACATCCAATCTCAGAGTGATGTGACACTGCATTTGGGAATTACATACATCGATTTGTGCATCACTACTCGAAGGCTCAAGGACTTACATGCCCCAAGAGGGTCTCTACCCAGAGCGCATTACGTTCATGATAGAATATTTGAATTACTGGTTGTGATACATCTTACATATCACTTGCACTTATAGAGATAAATTGAAACATAATGAATATTATTGAATCTGAATCATGAAAAATATAATATGAATTATGGAGGATATAAACCGAATCATGGAGGTTCTGGAATAGCAAGACACATGCCCATGCCCTTAAAGATAGACGACACGAGGCCAACATAATAAAAGGAAAAGTGACAAAGGTCAGCTCATCAAAAGAAGAGTAGCAATGGCTAACTCAATAAATGGAAGAGCGGCAAGGGCCAACTCAAATAAAGAAGCGAGTGGCAGGGCCAACTCAAATATAGAGATGAGTGACAGGGCCAACTCAATAAATTTGATGAGGCATGGGTAGACTTGTATCCATGGCCTCACATAGATTCAGAGAAATCACTTATAATTTACATAATGTCATAATCCTAGCAAGGCCAATAATTGTAAGGATATTAACCCAATCAATTGATAGGATAATTCTCAGAAAATATAATATGAAAGGCGGAATAATTCAAGCTATTAAAGATGAAAAGGCAGGATAATTCAATTACAAAGGCATCAAAGAGGCAGGATAAAGGCAAGAACAGATAAAAGCATGAAAGGCAAAATCATATATATGAACGCATGAATAGACAGGATTTAAACATCAAATTGAATTAATGTAAGCATAAAGGATAACACCCAAACTTTAGAATTTAAAATGTTTTCTGACTGAGTCTAGTTATTTCTTCTATCGATTCTAACCTTATTCATGATCACATAATTGTCAAGGTTAAAATCTGATCTAGAATTATATCTATAATATGAGTTTAGGATTGCTATATTACAGTTTTGAATATATAAACCCCATTGCCTGGAAACTTTGGTCATCTACTTACCCTTAGAACTGTTGGACTCAGTTCGATCCCGAGAGTCGATGACTCTGTGAGTCGTGGTTGCAATGCCACAAATCATGCAGAAGCAGGCCCTATTTCCTCTTTCTCTTCCAAACTCATTTCCTTCTCTTTCCTTCTCTTTTGTTTCTTTCTTTCTTTCTTTCTTTATATTCTTTAGTTTGTTGAGTACGTTCTTTAACACTAGAGAGTGAAGGAATTTATAGGATTTACAAGGTTTCTAGGGTGTTTCAGCGTAGATTATACGCTGGATGGGTTGTGCATCGATCCTACATGCACACGGTGTAATGATTTTGCTGGACTTTTGTACCCCTCAGCTTTATTTACGAGTAGAGACAATGTCGCTGGTCTGTGCAGGGACTTTAAGTCACGGCCTGGTCTTAGCAATTGATCTCATCCAATTGCTAGGGAAGTCTTTCTCGATGAAGGGCCATCCGATGGAAATCTTTGATTTGTTCACTTGCACATCTGTCCTTGATTTTATTCGACTGACGTTTGATCAAGCAGATAGCCACCATTTTAATGGCTGGTTGAAATCTTGAAGTTTTCGGATGCTTCTTGTGTAGAGATTACGCAGTCCTCATTCTACAGGGGAACTGCGTTAGGAGAAATGGGAGTTGGGAGACCCGTATCCTAGTCCGTACTGTTCCATAGGCTTCTGCGGTCCTCTTGGTCAAATTTTGGCTACCCCGACGCGTATATAGACATTTTGCGCATCCCCGAGTTATATCTTCTCGATCTGAGTCGGCTTGACCTGATACTTATACCAGCGCGACCGTGCCATCGCCGTAGTTCTGACGTCACATCTCACTTGCTGATGCGATACCCGGGATAGCAGATGTGGGCCCGCGTTCAATTTGAGAAAAATGTTGCGTTTTGCAAAACCCAAGAGGAATGTCCCATCAATCAATCTCATCAATCACCTCACATGCCAAGTACACTACCTCATCCCCAATCAACTCCAAAGTCAAAGCAACTCATCCCTCACATGTCAAAAGTACACATCACTCATCACACCCTATCACTCACCCATCCCTCTCTCTCTTACACCTCTCTCTCTCTCTCATTACTCCTAAGCAACCCCACGAGAACTCCCAGTGTCCAAGCTTTCCTCCATTTTTCCACCCACCTTGAAGCTTCATACCCCATCATTTAACCTCTAAAATACAATCTTAACCATTGATTCTTTCTTCTTGGAGCTACATCATCCTAGTGTGGAAGAAGGAGTGGTTTTGAAGGTGGGTGTTCATCATCTTGGTTTGATTTAGGGCCCACTTGTAATGGGACCCACTTGATGTATACATTGTATTTTGAGGGACTCATAGTGGCGGGGTCCCTACCATCTCCACCGTTCTCTCTTTCTCCCTCTCTCTTTCCCATTTTTTTTATATGATGATAATATATGATGGCTCACATGGTTGATGCATGTGAATCTAGACCATCCATCCCGGGGGACCATCCAACCGGTCCACCTTGCTGGACCGTTTGGGCCTCTATGGCTGGAGGGCCACATAGGCCTAAACGGCAAGGAAAAATGCAAATCTCAGCTTTGGTTTGGATGTGGGGTGGCCCACACACGTGGACCCCACATAGATGTATGTGTATTATATCCACAACATCTGTGGAGAGATCATTTAGGACATAAGTCCAAGAATGGATTAGACCCAGCGGCAGTAGCCCCACTATGATGTTTTTGTTTTAACCACCCAACCCACGTGAATGGGTGGGTGTTTGGGGGCCGGCCCACCTGATTGGGTGATGTATGGAGTCGGCCATCTCCAGGGTGACCCACGTGTAAGTGGGACGCACCGTGATGTGTGTTGTGTCCACAAAGTCCAGCTGCTGGACGGTCCTGCAGGGGCCAGCCCAGCAGGTGGCCCACCCGGCTGTGTGGTATGAATTGTATATCCCTGTTGCCCATCTGTTGTAGAGCCCACATGACGTATGTATCCATACCGTCCATCAGGGCCTGGACGTGGGGCCACGTTAATGCTGTGTTGTATATTCACACTGTCCATCCATTTTATTTATTTATTTTTGCGGTGGGTGAGGCCCACCTTTGAAGTATGTATTCAGATCCACACCGTCTATTGGACTAGGGACAGTGGGTCACATTGCTGACTGACGTCAGCAAATTCTGTGGGACCAACGTGATGTATGTGCTTTAAGCCCACGCAGTACATCCCTGGCGTGGGGTCCACCTTGATGATGCCTTCCATCTGGATGTACGTCCGCTGGACATCCAGGATGTCTGGATGAAGTGAAAATACAAATATCAACTCCATTCTAAGCTGGGGTGGGCCACACGTGTGGACCCACCCCTGATGTATGAGTTTCTTCCATGCTGTCCGAGCATGGGTCCCACGTGAGGGCTATCATGAGGTATGTGCTTCTGATCCACACCGTCCAAACCTCTGGACGGTGGGTCCCATGTGAAGTATATGTTATATCCCATCCGTCCAAGCAAGGATGGTGGGTCTATGTATAACGTCAGCAAGTTATGTGGATCTGACCAAGAGGTATGAGTATATCCCAACCATCTGTTGCTTTGGATGGTGGGGCCCACTTTATGATGTGTTGTATGTCCGAGCCGTCCAACACTTTATGCTACTGTTGACGTTAGCAGCTGCGGGCTAACCATGGGGCATGTGTTTCTCCAAGCGGTCCACCTGTTTTTCCATGTACAGCCCCACCATGATGTATTTATTTCATCCACACCGTCCAGAGTGTGCTGGACAGTGCTGGACAATGTTTGGATGGTGCTGATTTACCTGGACAATGTTTGGACAGTGTTGATTATCATTAGTGGGTCATGTGCCTTATGAAATGATAGTGTACAGTGATACACATGTTATACCTACAACCATTAATGCGGCCCATCCATGAGGCCCATCATGATATATATTTGAGGCCCATGTGATAGGGCTCACCTGCCTTGTATTTAAGGCCCATATGATGGGGCCCGCTTGCTTAAATCTGAGGCCTATGGGCAAGGCCCATTGTGATGAATTCGTGGCCTATGGGGAAGACCCATTATGATATATATTAGGTCCGTTGGTGTGGCTCATTTGATGCATATGAGACCCATGCGTAGGGCGTACATGTTATGTATTTGAGGCCCATGTGCAGGGCCCACCTATGATATATATATTAGGCCCATGCGTAGGGCCCAGCTGTTGTGTATTAAGGCCCATGAGTTATGGCCCATTGTGATGTATTTTCGTCCCAAATGACAAGGCCCGATGCGATGTGTGAGAGGCCCATACGATGCGGCCCATTTGATGTGTATATGGCCCTTATGTGAGGCTACGAACCCACTATATGTTTAGCCCTGTGTGGGCTACTCCCTGGGAGTAATATTGGTTAAATGTCCACATTGATGGACAATGATGGTTAAATGTTCTCATTATGACCTTCCCTTAGGCCCTTTGTTAGGGCGATTCCGATTGTCGAGGCCGATTCCTATTCCCATTGTCGATGCCGATTGTTAAGGCTGATTCCGATTCCGATTGTCGAGACCGATTATTGAGGCCAATTTCAATTGTCAATATCAATTATGATTATTGAGGCCCATTCCAATTCCCTTTGTCGAGGGCGATTGTTGAGGCCGATTCCGATTCCGATTATCAAGACCGATTATCGAGGCTGATTCCAATTATAGATACCGATTTTGATTGTTGAGGTTGATTCCGATCCTTATTGTCGAGGCCGATTGTTCAGGCTGATTCTGATTTCGATTGTTGATACCGATTTTGATTGTTGAGGCCGATTCCGATTCCTATTGTCAAGGTCGATTGTTTAGGCCAATTTCGATTGTCGAGGCCGATTCCGATTGTTGAGGCCAATTCCGATTCCGATTGTCGAGGCCAATTCCGATTCCGATTGTCGAGGCCGATTCTGATTCTGATTATCAAGGCTAATTTTGATTGTCGATACCGATTCCGATTGTCAAGGCCGATTCGGATTGTCGAGGCCGATTGTTGAGGCCAATTCCGATTCCAATTGTCAAGGCCAATTATCAAGGACAATTCCGATTATCGATACCGATTCTGATTATTGAGGCCGATTCCGATTCTGATTGTCAAGGCCGATTCTGATTATCGATACCGAATCTGATTGTTGAGGTCGATTTCGATTTCGATTGTTGAGACCAATTATTGAGGCCGATACCGTTTTCGATTGTCGATACCGATTCTGATTATTGAGGCTGATTCTGATTCCGATTGTCGAGGCCGATTCCAATTGTCAATGTCGATTGTTATGGCCGATTCTGATTGTCGAGGCCGATTCTGATTGTTAAGGCCAATTCCGATTCCAATTGTTGAGGCCAATTGCTGAAGCTGATTCCGATTTCGATTGTTGAGGCCGATTGTCGATACCGATTCAAATTGTCAAGGCTGATTTCGATTGTCGAGGCCGATTATTGAGGCCAATTCTGATTCTGATTGTCGAGGCCGATTCTGATTGTCTTTACCGATACCGATTGGTGAGGCTGATTCCGATTCCAATTATCGAGGCCTATTGTTGAGGCCAATTCCAATTCTGATTGTCGAGGCCGATTATCGAGGCCGATTCCAATTGTCCATACCGATCCTAATTGGTGAGGTCGATTCTAATTCTGATTGTCGAGGTCGATTGTTGAGGCCGATTCTGATTCCGATTGTCGAGGTCAATTATCGAGGCTATTCCGATTGTCGAAGCCGAATATCAAGACCGATTATCGAGGCCCAATGTGATGTAAATGCGGCCTATATTTGAGGCCCATTGTGATGTGCATTCGGCCCGTGTTTCAGGCCCAATGCGATGTATATGCGGCCCATATTTGAGGCCCGCTGTGATGTGTATTCAACCCATGCTTAAGGCCCAATGTGATGTATATGAGGCCTACGTGATGAGACCCATTGTGATGCATTTGAGGGCCAAGCAATGCAGCCCATTGTGATGTATGTTAGGCCCATCGTGATGTGTATTAAGCTCTTGAGTGAGGCCCAAGGTGTTGTATATTTGACACTTGTGTGAGGTCATGGGTCCACTATATGTTAGACTTTATGTGGGTCATTCCTTAGGGGTAATGTTGGTTAAATGTCCACATTGTCGAGGTCAATTATATATGCCGGTTATCGATACCGATTATGAGTATGTGACAGCATAGCATCAGAATACATGTCCATACGTATCATCTGCATGTTTGTTATGAGATGTGGTGAACCATTGCATATGTCATTGGGCAGATTGTTATGAGACTCCTTGATAAGCGAAGGTTATCTCACATAAGCGCACGGTATGCGCAGGATTGATGCATGACTGAATTGTATGACTCATGCACCTTGCATTGTGCATTGTGATTACTGTTTGCCCTAGCGATATCATAGTCGTAGCCTCCACAAGTATATTGTGGATGGCCAGATAGGACACCGAAAATCTGTTATTGCCATCGGGTTGTCATAGATGCCCCTGGGTGAAAATCTCTAAACCCTCTTAGTACCAGAGACCGAGTGGATATATATGAGCACCTGAGGGCAGTATACCAGTAGGCCGTGTGTAACGCCCTAGAAAAATCCGTACTTGGACTCGAGTACCAACTCGACCAGAAATCACGTAGGATTAATTCCTTTAGAAAATAAGCGTAAGTTAGCTAGCGCAACGCTAGAGTAGCTATGAAATCATCCCTGATCGCTTTAAATACGTTCTACAAGACCCAAAACGAGTAGAACCAATGACACTATAATACTCTGAAACCTCAGATCAAACTCTAAACCGGTTTGTTCTCAGACCCCTTTGAAACTTTGTATTGAATCTAAACCGCGTGTCGAAAGTCTGATACCTACAATCTTAGACCGTTATAACCGCCTAGCTGGACTTGACAATCATTTCGAAAATCAAGTCCAACCGACATTCAGAGGTTATTTCATTGAGCCTGGAGTGAAGAGAGTGAGAATAGGGTTAGATTTGAAAATTTGAAATTCAAATATAGCACACGACTTGGCACGTTATTATTAAGCGTTCTGACCGTCAGAATTCAGCCAAATTACACCCTCGGATCAGGAAAAATTTCTCTTTCATATCATGAGACTTGTAGACCTAATATACGTGCGATGACCGCTGAACTGAAACTGGACCGCCACGTGCGATCTACGAACACTACTGGTCTGAAATTGGGATGTGAGCGACATCCGATGTACATGAGCTTAAGTCCGATCGCGTTCGGCCAGGAGACCTCCCAAAATGTCTTTTTGGACCGAAACAGCCCCGATTTGGTTAGGCATCAAGTAAACATGTTACCAAGTCTGTTTTGGAAATATTTTAGGTTATAAAAGAGCCTTAAACCCTCACTTCTCTCACCCATCCGAATTTGCTAGAAACCCTAACTAGTGTGAGAGAAAATGTGAGAGATTGTGAGAGAGAGTGGGAGAGAACTTCCTGCTGCTTGCACTACCTGCTACACGTGCTTAAGCCACGTACCTCAATCACTTTCCCGGTGGTTTCGCCGCACTTCTAGGTAAGGAAAACCCTAACCTTTTGCTGATTTAAGGTTCCGTTGAATCCCTTAGCGAAGTAGCTTACAGATCTTGTGTATTAGGTTCCCGGTTTGCCGTAGACAAAGCGTATACGCTCCGTTGATTCGGTTCACCTCTAGGGAAAATGTGCGGATTCTAGACGCTTTGATTGGCTGATTTCAACGCTTTCAATGTCATTTAATAGTAGATTATCGACGGCAACGCCGTTTGACATGTACAACATGCTGTCCGTTTCCTGTTTCGTAAGCAGACGAAAAATATGAGATTTAGGGCATTTTAGTCATTTGTAAGAAATAATGTTTTCATCCATATTTTGCTGATATGATTAACATGGCTCTTTGTCGTATTAGGATATTAGGAATGCGTGCATAATCAGTTTGGCAAAGAGATTCGCCCAAATGCGCACTTTGAGTCAACATACTATATGTAGACTTAAGTGTTTAGACTAAGTGTTTGTATAAATATTTGTATTAGTATGTATTGAATTAAATGGTGTTATGAATTAGTTTGAGATTGAATTCTCAAATAATATGCTGATGTAAATGATTTCCTACATGTTGGCTATATGCATGATTTCATTATATGTATGAAATGCATGTGTTAGATGATTTACTTAAGTTGTATGTTATAACATGTGTTAACATGCTCACATTATTGTATTTCATTTCCATTACTCTTATATGATTGCTGATGTGGATTCATAAATATTTGGGACTATACCTAGTCCAGGCAGTCAGTAACCGAGTAAATTCGTGGTTGGCTTATCCTTGCCACGAACGACGCGTCGATGAACGCGAGTCGTGTTTTGGAGTTGGCGGCAGTGGTTAGGCCATGCGAAGTGTTTTATGCACTTCATGTCACTCAGCTTGAGATGCACTCGTACTAGTCGAGCCCGTCAAGTAACCCGACTGGCCATTGTATGTTCACCTTGTATGAGTCATAACTGCTTGAACATAGGGTACTGAACTTACTATTGTAAACCCTATTAACCATGGTACCTTAATCCATAAAGACTCATATATGCAGTACCACGACGAGTTCTCATGAGGACCAGGACGAGTTCTCATATATGCAGTACCACGACGGCTTTGCTTAGGTGGCCTAGATTGGAGGGACTTCTCAGTGGGACTATTTTTGACATTTTGATTCTGTTTATTTACATGTATATGAGACTCAGAGATGTATTCATACTTTGGAGACAGTTGAGATTTATTTTATTTTTCATACAGTGATATGTATATCCTTTAGTCTTCCGCTTGCTTTTATCACTGAATCTGGAGTATGAATTGCAGTTTTTGTATAATTTTACTCATATGAATGCTTTAACTCAGACAACATTGAATCATAAACATTTTTGTTGCATAAGTGACGGTCTGGAACTCGGGAGTCGGGTTTATACACGATCCCCAAATTTCAGGGTGTTACAAGTTGGTATCAGAGCATAAATGAGATATACCGGGCCTGGGTTATGGTCATGCGACGTATGCTGTCGCACCTTTGACTTAGGTGGGTACGGAAAGAACTTAAAAACACTTATATTATCGCAGTTTCGCTAATAGGCGAAGTCTATTCGTATCGATCGTTTGATCGAGTCCGTAACGCATCTAGGGTCGCGTGAAGTGACCTAAGTAGATCCTAGGTTGTAAGTAGTCGGGTTGAGACGTTCTCTAAAATGTTCTAAACCTGAAAATGTGAATCCTTGGGCTGTGGGGCAACCACAACCCTTACTTTCAATCGCTAGGGCTTAAAAAATCCCGTTTCACCGAATTCCTTCAAAATCCTTCCTCTCACCACCCCATTCTTCAAATTTTTCTCATTATTTTCATGTTAGGAAATGATCCTAATGTGAAAATGACATGAAATCATACTTAGGAAAAATTTTATAATGAATAGTAAAAATACACGAAAACTGGCCATTTGGCCATTCTAAATTTGTAATATTTAGCAACTAATGGGCTAGATGTATGGATTAGCTCCTCCTACCCCAAAATCATATGTTATATGATGGGTAAATGTATTCTAGTTCATAGATTGGCCCTGAAAATTCTCGAATGGAAGTTTGGGCCTCCCTAGGTCAAAATACAATGATCTGAGGTGGGGCCCATACCTATTTGGAGTCCCTATGGTAGGGGGACCCAACCCATGTAGTCCCACCGGCTGAATCCAGAGATGGCCGGTGATGCCATCGTCGATCCGCCGATCGATCGCCGACCAATGGGCCCCACGTGGTCTGAATTTCTGGCACATGGTATTTTTAGGGTATGGAACCCCTCCCATACAGTGCCCGTCCGTCGAAACCCCTTAGAAAGGGTACCTCCTTCACAAACAGCCCCCTCCCAAGCTCCTTTCACATTTTTCTTGCTGCCCCATCTCAAATCGCTGGCCCTAACCTCTCTCAATCCCATTTCCTACTAAAACTGAACCCATTCCATCCCTCCATTACTATTTGCAACTCCTCCTCTTTCAAAACTCATAGTTTGGAGCTCCTACAACCCCCAAAATAAGCTGAAATCGTGTGGAGTTCTAAACCCTTTTAGCTTTCCCTTTTTCCTTTGAGATTTCATCCCTTGGAAGCTTGATTTATCCCTCAACAACGCCAAGATTTCCTTCTGTCCACTTGGGCAGCCATTTCTCTCCATTTCCCTCATTTTTCATAGTTATTGTTGAAGCTATTTTTGGTTTTTTCTCTTTCTCCACCATCCTCTCTTTGATGGGAAAGAGAAAGACCGTAGCGGATGAGGTTGGGCCTAGTCGCCCGGCACAATCAAGAAGACCGAGGGGTGGCACTGCTAGCTTAAGCGCCACCGCAAGTTCAAGCACAGCCCGGGAGTTTCATACAAAGTGGGATTTGGATCCCCATGCTCAAATTGGGCGAGTGCTGTTAGCAGAGATGCCTCACGGCGATTATACTGATCGTAAGGTGTTGTTTGAGGCAGACGTGGATGGACGACTCTTCGGAGTATTCCTATTGTTTAAGCGCATTGAAGCGGCGCATTGGGGTCCGCTCTTTGAAGCCCATTCTCGTGCTAATGTGAGCACCGTTCGTGCCTTCTACGCTCGTATCCGGAATCCTACATTGGAGCCATTGCAGTTCAAGATTCCCTTTGATAGAGACCAGATGGCTACGATCGATGTTCGGTTGATAGCGCGACTTCTGAACATGCCCCTTGGTGATGTTCATCCCAGTGCAAAGAATTTGAGGAGTAGGTATGATCGAGATTGCCGTTCCAGGTTCCTATGCAGTAGTCTGGTTCCATGGCAGCCTAACATAGCCTCAAGGCGTCTCATATGTCTGATGATTTGCGCCTGCTGCACCACATTTACAAGTTCAATGTTTATCCTAGGATGACCAACCGCAGCGAATGTACACGCCTTATGGTCGATTTCTTGTATCAGGTGGCCCAGGGAGAAAATGTGTGTATGGCCACTTTCGGGTTGCGACAGATTATCCTCATAGCGAAATCAAGAAGAACGTCTGAGTCGCTTCCTTTTAGCCGGCTTATATGCAAGATCGCGCTTGAGTTTGCTTACAGACTTGGGCCAGAGTTGTCAGTTTCGATTCACTGCATTGATGAGTCTACCATGGTCAAGATGAAGATCGGGTCTCAGTACCGTGAGACTCAGCTTGATGAGGATAGCGAGGGCGATTTTGATGGCAAAGAGTATCCAAGTGAAGGAGAACCTGGGGCGGAAGTAGAGGAAGAAGCTCAGGAAGAGGAAGAAGAGGAGGCTCAGGATACTGATGAGAGCCCTCCTCCTTCTACTCAGGCTACTAGTGATGCTCACATTGCCTGAATTGAGGAGATCCAGGTCACCTTGCGAAGGGAAGTTCAGGAACTTCGGGCTGAGGTTGAAGATACTAAGGCCGTTATGAAGAGAAAATTCGGTAAGGTGACTCGCACCTTGAAGGCGATCCTTTGCTGCTTGCAGGATAAGGGTGCTCCTCCTCATTGCCCGACTCAGACTAGCGATGAGATCTTAGACGTTGTTGGCTGTAGTTAGTCGTTTCCTGCTTTCTGTGTGTAAGCTTAAGAAGGCTAGTACTTTGCGTATGTTATTGTTGTTGTAGCTTGACTGTCTTAGTTCCCATGTGTTTCTGGTCATGATGCATGTAAGAAAGTATTTCTTGTGTTGTGACAATTTTGATTAAATGAAATGCATGGAATGACTTTGACTCATTATGTGAATGATTGCGGTGTGTTTGTGCTATTGAGACTGACAAGGTTGCACCCTATTTTGAATATAGGGAATGTCGCCTAAGGCTACACAGATCACAGCTCGGCTTACTTTGGGAGAACCCATGGATCAGGTTCCTCTCCAGAGTGATACTCATACGGACCCTGCTGTGGGCCCGATTCCTGAGATAGCGCATGAGTCTCAGCCTCCTACTGGTCTTACAGTTGGACCGCCGCCTTTCACACCGCCCGTCAGAGAGCAGTATCATGCGTCTTCTTCGACGCAGTACATGCCACAGCCTACTCCACCTCCAGATAGATTTGAGCAGATGATGGCCATGATGCAGCAGCAACAACAGCTCCTGACTACTATAGTGGGGGCTCTAACCCAGGGTGGGAGTGCGACTCCACCTGCACCACCTATGCATCCAGTTGAGGATGCTGGTACTTATGCTCAGGATGAGGGCATTGCTCATCCTGCACCGCCTGCTTATCCTATGGGGACTGCTGCAGATACACGGGGCCTACTCGAGCGATTCCAGCGCTTGCGGCCTCCTACTTTTACGGGTTCTCATAGACCCGAAGAGGCGAGTATTGGCTTGACCTTGTGTCGAAGGTATTACGGATGCTGCATTGCTCAGAGTCCGAGCAGGTTGAGTTGGCTACGTTCTTATTCGATCGGGAGGCCAGCTTATGGTAGGATAGTGTGTTGTGGACCGTTACCGTTGTTTACATCTGGACCTAGGCAGCGTTCGAGTTCCACTTCCACGAGAAATACTATCCCCAGACATATAGGCATGACCGGGAGAACGAGTTTCTACTCCTCAGACAGAGAGACATGACGATGACTGAGTATGAGCATCGGTTCACTGAGTTGGGCAGATACGTCCCGACTATACTGGCAGATGAGTAGATGCGCATATGGCGCTTTTATAAGGGTTTGCGACCGGATATTCAGTCGAAGATGTGTTGCGTGAGCATTCCCTCCTACGTAGAGCTGATTCACATGTCCATGCGGGCAGAGCAGGATGTGGATCGACTTACGCAATCTCGTGGCCCTATTGCTCCTAAGCCACGACCAGAGTTACAGGACAGGCCCTTTGCGGGCAAGAGGCCTCGTGTCGACCTTCCTCCTAGGGCTACAGCGCCAGTACCCTCGATGCGGCGCCCCCATTTATCATGTACTTATTGTGGGAGATCGGGCCATTTAGCAAAGAGTTGTTTCGCTCAGATGCGTGACAGTGGATTCTCGCCGCCGCAGAAGATCGACCGTACACGCCCACAGGCTATATCAGCACTGCCTTTACGGTTGGCTCCTGCGCACCCTTCCTTCAGACCTCCCATATCTCAGTTCAGGCCGCCTCTACGGCCCATGGTACAGCGGTCGAACCGGCCACAGCAGGCGTAGGTGCATGCCTTGACAGCTGAGGCAGCCGAGACAGAGACTTCTCAGCATTCGGCTTTTGAGGTCACTGCCCACATCGGAGGTACTCCTATACTTGTGATGATGGATACTGGATCCACACTTTCTTTGATATCACATTCCATAGTCAGGCGTCTTGGACTACCGACCATTCGTATGAATGGAGTGCGAGTCCTTTCAGCTCATGGGAATTTTTTTGATGCCACCCTGATGTGTGAGGGTTGCTTGGTGGATCTAGGAGGTAGGACGATGGCTCTTGATCTTATCGTCGACCCCTCTCTTGTTTATCTCAACGTCATTCTTGGCATGGACTGGTTGACTGTTGGGAGGGCCGAGATTGACTGCGAGACTCGTATAGTGACGGTGTACGAGCCAGAGGGCATGCCTTTTACATTTTCAGTTCGGGTAAATCTCTCCTTCCATATACTTAGCTACGCTTCTCTACTTCGGGACGCTGATGCCCGGATGCTTGAGCATACGCGCAGTCGTTTGTGATTTTGGGGATCTGTTCAGGAAGATCCCTGGTTTGCCGCCTCGACGAGAGATTGATTTCACTATCGATCTGGTGCCTGGTTCCGCGCTCGTCTCACTGCCGACGTATCGCATGGCACCGTGTGAGATGGAAGAGTTGAGGACGCAGATTGATGGTCTGTTGGAGCTTGGCCTTATTCAACCCAGTGTGTCTCCTTGGGGAGCACCAGTCCTGTTTGTAAGGAAGAAGGATGGTTCGATGCGATTGTGTATTGATTATTGCAGACTGAACCAGATCACGGTGAAGAACAAGTACCCTTTACCCAGGATCGATGACTTGTTTGATCAATTGAGAGGAGCGCAGTACTTCTCGAAGATTGATCTTCAGTCAGGATATCATCAGTTTCGCGTCAGGAATGAGGACGTGCAGAAGACAGCATTTAGGACCAGCTTTGGCCACTACGAGTTCCTTGTGATGTTGTTCTGTCTCACGAAAGCACTAGCCGTGTTCATGGATCTGATGAACCCGTTATTTCGGCCTTTCCTCTATCGATTCGTCGTTGTGTTCATTGACGACATTTTGGTATACTCCAGGAGTCGAGAGGAGCATGAGGAGCACTTGCGCTTGGTCCTGCATACACTCAGACAGCATCAGTTGTTCGCACAGTACAAGAAGTGTGACTTCTGAAAGCAGGAAGTAAAGTTCCTGGGACACGTGGTGTCCAAGGGTGGGATGGCAGTTGACCTGGCGAAGGTAGCTGCAGTTCAGGACTGAGAGCAGCCTGGTTCTGTCACTGAGGTGAGGAGTTTCTTGGGTCTCTCTGGCTATTATCGACGCTTCATTCGAGATTTCTTGAAGATCGCTAGACCTTTATCTCACTTGAAACGGAAGGACGTGAAGTTTGCCTGGAATAAGAAGGCGGAGTCAGCTTTTCATGAGCTGAAGGACAGACTTACGTCCCCCCCCCCCCCCCCCCCCCCCGTGCTAGTATTGCCAGAGCAGGGGGTTAGATATACGATATACACTGAAACGTCTAGCGTTGGTTTGGGTTGTGTCCTTATGCAGAAGGACAGGGGTAATTTCGTATGCCTCGAGACAATTAAGGAAGCACGAGGAGAATTACCTTACACACGACCTGGAGTTGGTAGCCGTCATATTCGCACTGAGGCTCTTGAGACATTACCTCTATGGAGAGGAGTTCGAGCTCTTTTGCGACCATAAGAGCCTCAAGTACATATTCACGCAGCAAGACTTGAATATGAGGCAGCGGCGATGGATGGAGACTTTGAAGGACTTCAAGTTCGAAGTCTCTTACCATCCTGGGAAGGCGAACCTTGTGGCTGACGCGTTGAGCCGTAAGAAGGCGATAGAGTTTGCGGCTCCGCTTATGGTTGCTGCGTGGGATATGGTTGAGTTTTTGCGAGACTTTGAGCAGAAACTCACTGTAGATGAGCTGTATGAGTTCAACGCACATGTGCAGGTGCGATCTCAGATCGATGATCGGGTCATCGAGGCGAAGAGGGATGATGCACGTCTGACTGATCTTCGAGAGCAGGCCAGTGATGATGCAAACGCCGAGTGACGAGTTGGCATGAATGGGGGCTTACCTTATAGTAGCCGCCTATGCGTCCCAGATATCCCTGACTTGAGACGAGAGATTCTCGAGGCTACGCATTATACCAAACTCGCGATGCATCTAGGCAGTACAAAGATGTATCGCGACATGAGGAGGACCTATTGGTGGGAAGGTATGAAGACCCACATAGCAGAGTTTGTGTCTCGTTGTCTTACTTGCCAGCAGGTGAAGGCAGAGCATCGCCGACCACCTGGACTTCTTCAGCCTATGCCGATCGCAGAGTGGAAGTGGGACTTCATTTCCATGGATTTCGTTTCAGGGCTGCCGAAGATGAGGAAGGGACATGATTCCATATGGGTGATCGTCGACCGTCTGACGAAGTCGGCGCACTTCCTACCGATCAGAGTTACGAACTCTCCAGACGAGCTGGCTAGACTATATATCAGAGAGATCGTGTGTCTGCATGGAGTTTCGTTGGAGATCGTGTCGGATAGAGACACGCGGTTCACTTCTATTTTATGGACTCTCATTCAGGAGGCTATGGGTGTGAAGTTGAAGTTCAGTACTGCCTTCCACCCACAGACAGACGGACAGACAGAGCAGGTGAACTAGATCTTAGAGGACATGTTGCGAGCTTGTGCATTGGACTTCAAGGACAGTTGGGATGACTGTCTTGCATATGCGGAGTTCGCGTACAACAACAGTTTCCAGGCGAGTATCGGTATGGCACCTTATGAGGCGTTGTATGGGCGACCTTGTCGAGGACCACATTGCTAGGCAGAGGTCGGTGAGCACAAATTGATTGGCCCAGAGTTAGTGCAAGCGACGTCGGAGAAGATTGATATTATTAGACGTCGGCTTCTCACAGCGCAGAGCAGACAGAAGAGTTATGCCGATACGAGAAGGCGCCCGCTAGAGTTCACGGTTGGGGATCATGTATTTTTACGAGTTTTCCCTATGAAGGGAGTCCTTCGGTTCGGGAAGAAGGGAAAGCTGGCACCACGATTCATTGGTCCATTCCAGATCCTCGATCGTGTGGGAGCAGTGGCATACCATTTGGCTTTACCCACGCCTCTCGCGAGCGTTCACAACGTATTTCATGTTTCTATGCTGAAGAAATACGTTTCTTATCCTTCCCATATCATCAGATGGGAGCAGGTGCAGTTAGGAGAGGATGTTACATATATCCTGCGACCGACGCGTATCCTAAACAGGAAGGAGCAGGTACTACGTAGCAAGGTGATTCCCCTAGTGAAGGTATTGTGGACGCATCACTCTAAGGAAGAGGCTACCTGGGAGACAGAAGCCGAGATCAGAAAGAACTACCCACAGCTTCTCGAGGAGTACGAAAAGGTATAAATTTCGAGAATGAAATTTTTTGTTAAGGGGGGTAGATTGTAACGCCCTGAAAAAATTCGTACTTGGACTCGAGTACCAACTTGACCAGAAATCGCATAGGATTAATTCCTTTAGAAAATAAGCGTAAGTTAGCTAGCGCAATGCTAGAGTAGCTGTGAAATCATCCCTGATCGCTTTAAATACGTTCTACAAGATCCAAAACGAGTACAACCAATGACACTATAATATTCTGAAACCTCGAATCAAACTCTAAACCGGTTTGTTTTCAGGACCCCTTTGAAACTTTGTATTGGATCTACACCGCACGTCGAAAGTCCGATACCTATAATCTTCGACCGTTATAACCGCCTAGCTGGACTTGACAATCAATTCGAAAATCAAGTCCAACCGAAATTCAGAGGCTATTTCATTGAGCCTGGAGTGAAGAGAGTGAGAATAGGGTTAGATTTGGAATTTTGAAATTCAAATCTGGCACACGACTTGGCGCGTTATTATTAAGTATTCTGACCGTCAGAATTCAGTCAAATTACACCCTCGGATCAGAAAAAATTTCTCTTTCATATCATGAGACTTGTATACTTAATCTATGTGCGATGACCGCGGAACTGAAATTGGACCGCCACGTGCGATCTACGAACACTACTGGTCTGAAAATGGGATGTGAGCGACATCCGACGTGCATGAGCTTAAGTCCGATCGCGTTCGGCCAGGGGACCTCCCGAAATATATTTTTGGACCGAAACAGCCCCGATTTGGTTAGGCATCAAGTAAACATTGTTCCCAAGTCTGTTTTGAGAATGTTTTAGGTTATAAAAGGGTCTTAAACCCTCACTTCTCTCACCTATCCGAATTTTCTAGAAACCCTAGCTGGTGTGAGAGAAAAGGTGAGAGATTGTGAGAGAGAGTGGGAGAGAACTTCCTGCTGCTTGCACTACTTGCTACACGTGCTTAAGCCATGTACCTCAATCACTTTTTCGGTGATTCCGCCGCACTTCTAGGTAAGGAAAACCCTAAACTTTTACTGATTTAAGGTTCCGTTGAATCCCTTAGCGAAGTAGCTTACAGATCTTGTGTATTAGGTTCCCAGTTCGCCGTAGACGAATCGTATACGCTCCGTTCGAATCGGTTCACCTCTAGGGAAAAGGTGCAGATTCTAGACGCTTTGATTGGATAATTTCAATGCTTTCAATGTCCTTTAATAGTAGATTATCGACGGCAACGCCGTTTGACATGTACAACATGCTGTCCGTTTCCTGTTTCGTAAGCAGACGAAAAATATGAGATTTAGGGCATTTTAGTCATTTGTAGAAAATATTATTTTCATCCATATTTTGCTGATATGATTGACATGGCTCTTTGTCGTATTAGGATATTAGGAATGCGTGCATAATCAGTTTGGCGAAGAGATTCGCCCAAATGCGCACTTTGAGTCGACATACTATATGTAGACTTAAGTGTGTAAACTAAGTGTTTGTATAAATATTTGTATTAGTATGTATTGAATTAAATGGTGTTATGAATTAGTTTGAGATTGAATTCTCAAATAATATGCTGATGTAAATGATTTCCTATATGTTGGCTATATGCATGATTTCATTATATGTATGAAATGCATGTGTTAGATGATTTACTTAAGTTGTATGTTATAACATGTGTTAACATGCTCACACTGTTGTATTTCATTTCCATTACTCTTATATGATTATTGATGTGGATTCATAAATGTTTGGGACTATACCTAGTCCAGGCAGTCGGTAACCGAGTAAATTCGTGGTTGGCTTATCCTTGCCACGAACGACGCGTCGATGAACGCGAGTCGTGTTTTAGAGTTGGCGACAGTGGTTAGGCCACACGAAGTATTTTATGCACTCATGTCACTCAGCTTGAAATGCACTCGTACTAGTCGAGCCCGTCAAGTAACCCGACTGGCCATTGTATGTTCACCTTATATGAGTCATAACTGCTTGAACCTAGGGTACTGAACTTATCATTGTAAACCCTATTAACCATGGTACCTTGATCCATAAAGACTCATGAGCCAGGCATGATGGTATGGGACACCGTGGTAGAGCTGTCGGCGTACGCTGGGGCCACAAACCTCCCTGTAGTGACCGGTGAGCACCTATGACTCGTGAGCAGATTATGGTGGTATGGGACAATATATTCTTGCTGTGAGCATACACTGATCAGGTGACGAGCCCTTTGTAGTGACCGCGAGCGTATTCTGAGTCTACAGGAGGCGACGACCCTTCCGTAGCAATAAGAGTATAGTAGGCTTGTATTGATAAGGTGATGGGGGAGCGGTGCAACGAGTGCGAGCAACAGCCCTGACAGCCCTTGTAGCGACCTACAAAATATACATCGTATGAGATTACTAGGAGTGACGACCCTAGACAGGATCTGTGTTGGGATTGATATAAGGGAAGTATCTTAGTTTTCCAATCCTGCTGTATGAATGGACTAATAATAACTCGGTAATCATATCACCATCACATTGCAAGTGCCTGGAAGATGTGGAGAATTGTGGGAGGAAAGCATGCCGCGGGAGTAAGATGGTGTTGTATGAGGGAGATCGTCGGTGAGGGGATCCATCATGTTACGTCATATTGCATTAACAACAGTATTAGGAATGTTTGATTTATTGCTTTACTATTATCGTATGATTGATTTGAGAACATGCTAATCTTTTCTCTATTATTCCACTGAGTTAGCTACTCACTCCCACGTTACGGGATGGTATTTGCAACACCCACCAGACCCTGTCTTAGATGCAGGTGAGGCAGCGATTCAGGAGGTGGAGCCAGATCATGATGAGGACCAGGACGAGTTCTCATATATGCAGTACCACGACGGCTTTGCTTAGGTGGCCTGGATTTGCGAAACTTCTCAGTGGGACTATTTTTGACATTTTGATTCTGTTTATTTACATGTATATGAGACTTAGAGATGTATTCATACTTTGGAGACAGTTGAGATCTATTTTATTTTTCATACAGTGATATGTATATCCTTTAGTCTTCCGCTTGCTTTTATCACTAAATCTGGAGTATGAATTGCAGTTTTTGTATAATTTTACTCATGTGAATGCTTTAACTCAGAAAACATTGAATCATAAACATTTTTGTTGCATAAGTGACGGTCTGGAACTCGGGAGTCGGGTTTATACACGACCCCTGATTTTTAGGGTATGACACCGTGTCTCCCACTGTGTCATGGTCGGTTGGGAGGGGGTGTGGCCTTACCCGCTTAAAGGAGTAGGCATAGATAGTCAGCTCGTGAATGGATCCGCTATCGACGTGTCGCGTAGATATTGGCTGACTACTGGCCAGGCAGATAGTGAGGTCTCTTTCACTTACCCAGTTGTGCGCTTGATGTGGCGGTAAGCTGGTGTAGAGTGTACTAGACCCCGATGAAGATCCCAGAGATGAACAGTATTGATATATAGACTTATTGAGTAGGAGTTGCATACTCATTCATTCATTCATTCACTGTCCACTCGGGCTGATGGTGCGCAAATATTTGTTACATGTACCTTTGCAATGACCATGATTTTGGTTGGAGCATGCGACTAACTTGAGATCACGAGTTTACCACATTGAGTCTGACTATCAAAATTAGGTATGAGACTGGTTTGGATAAAAGTCCCTAGTGATGAACATTATAGCCTGCGATACTACGTACTATCATCCTGACTTCACACTTCATTATGCTCATTTCATTCGTACCGCATATTACATTACATCCGCAGCATATGATATTTTGGGTTACTAAGTTTCTACATTTATATGGTCTAGGTACGACTGACGTTATTCGTGAACTCATCAGGAATTGTATATTGCATTGCATCATCAGCACTGATATTTGCCTCTTTATGACTCCTCATTTGCATAGCTGATCTATATTGTGTATTTTAACATTGATTGACTCATGGACTTGTCAACATTTCCGCTTACTCTAATATCATATAATTCATGATCTTACCAGTATTTCTGATATTGTATGATTATGGCATTGTATCGAATACTTGGCACTTACCTTGTGCACACACTTACACCACCCTCTAATCTTTCTATAAGCTTATGCACGATAGATGTGTGCAGGTAATGTTAGGTTATAATAGCATGGAGCTCGGAGCATGTAGCTGATTTCTGGAGCTTTAATTTTGTCATATGTATTTATCTTTCAGCACTGTATTCAAATGATTATATTAGTGGATTTGTGATGATGATGTTGCCTTTTGTGATTTGGGTAAACTTGTGGTTATGCTTATTACGAGATAAATATACGTTAGAAAATCCTCCTTATAGGATCCCAGGATTAGAATCTAGCATATGAGCGCTAGGAGCCGAGAATGAGGTACTACAGAGGCTGTCGGTTACAGATTCAGTGATCGAAAATTTTGTGAGCTTGATTTCTGAGTTTGGGGCATGATGGAGTTGTCGTGCTTCTTCCTCCCTCGTATTTCTTTTAGACGACGTGGGTGGCGGCAGATCTCTCCCTCCGCGTTATTGGAGGGCTCAAATTTCTCCAAAATAGTCTATTCTGAGAGTCTTAGTAGGACTTTCTTCCACGACGTAGTCTCTTTTTTACAACGTACGGAGTGAAGCCGACTCTGATATGCTCATTGCAATAGGTGGGGTCCACTGATGTTTGGGTATTGGTCATTTCTGTCCTATCTTCAATATGGACGGCTTGGATCTTTCTTTTGATTATTGGGTCCAAGAAATTTTGGTTGCAGAAGTCCCGTTGCTAACCGTCTTTAATTGCATTACACGGTCCAGTTGCAATCGAACTTGTGCCTTCGCGTGACCTCACTGCCTCGTAGAACAAGCTAAGGTTTATTCGAATGTGGGGTCCGCTCATGATAGACGGTTTGGATTTCCAACCAAACGATCATGATAGGCCACAACTCATCCCAACCGGACAACATCCATTCATTTCGCGAATGGCGGGAATCCTGGGAGAAAATCTCCTTTGGTTGCATTGATTGACTTCTAATTTCGGTGGTGCGCGGTCGTGCGCAGTTTGTGTATTCACACAGACCCTTTGTGAGGTCCACAGTGGTGTTCTGGAAAAATCCACACTGTCCATTCGTTTCTCCATTTACTTTAAGGGGTTGAGCCCAATATTGAAGTGTATCCAAAGATCAGGTGGGCCCCAAAATCAATGTTTAATGGTTGATCTATCCATTAGGCCCTTTCTACAATGATTTAAGGGCTAAATTTCAACGTGTACGATTAATTTTGGGTTTACAATCATGGTATAAAATTTCACATCAGACGGATCATGAAAACCATGTGATCTAGAATCCAAGGGCCTAAGTTAGCGGTATGTTCGTAATTATTGTTGATCTACGGGTTTTGTGAGATCTAAGGGTTCTACATGGTTGTAGGTATGTTTCTAAGTGATTCTTATAAAATAACTTACATCTAAATCCTTATGGATAAGGAGTTATTCATTGGTTCATTTAAAGGAAGGTACGCCCGTCAAATTACACGATGGATGGTCTTGTCACAAAATCAACAGTTAGATGGCTTGATCTATGAATAGAGGTAATCTCCAATGGTTAAATTAGTGTCAGGGAAAGGATTTAAAGCTAGATTAGTTGGATTTGTAACGTACACACGTATATGTTATGTTCAATCTTATGGTAACGCTCGAGAACTTTCGATGCTCGAGTATTGAAACGTTTGGGGCGTTACAATCTACCCCCCTTAAACATAAGTTTGCCCCTAAAATTTAGTACTTCTTTTATATACATTCTTTTTCATGCCTCTAAGGATCCCTATTTCCTGTGTTCGAAGTAATATGAATAGATGGTTGTAGTGGGTTTGAGCTCAATACCCATATCCTTCATCTGCACAGTATAGAGGATTTACTGGTATCAATTCATCATCCCGTTAAATCTCGATTTTTTACTTGATCAGGGCGTTGGAATCATTCAAGATTTTCTAAGACTTAAAACTTGAGTCAAACCATGCAATTTCACATTAACATAGTTCCATCTGTCCATAATCCTTGATTGTTTTAATTTCATGGAGATATCAGGAAATATCACAAAATCTTATATTCTTGTAAGGGATAATTATACATGGCCTATTACGCTTTCGCTGTGTATCCTGATTATTTAAGATGCTACCTAAAATGTATTTGTTTCTAACATTCTCACCAATTCATTATGCTTAAGTTTTCAATGTATTCTTCACGGGACAAATCCATACATATTTAGGTGTGCGTATAATTGTCTATATGATTTGGGATGCTACATTATACCCCCCTTAAACAAAAATCTTAACCCCAAAATTTTATAATTAGATTAATTTCCTGATTATGGTTTCGCTACTGGGAGTTGAACTTATGTCATCTGGGTGAAAGTCAGGTATCCTAACCAACTAAACTACAACGGAGGTGATATTTTAGGGGAAGGTTGCTGTAGACCTAAGTGATCTATTTTCAAAATTTTCTAATGTAATTACTTTTTGCAACCAATAGAGATTTCATAATATGTCAGAACTTCTTTGAATATAGTTGAAAAAAATCCTATAATCAATTAGAAAGTCACCATTCCTATAAGGGAAACTTGTTCTTCTTGATGAGGGTCCTATTTAAGGATAATCTTTAGTTCGTAACAAGTTTATTTAAGATTTAAGGGACTTATTCTACAATATCTAGATTCAAAATTTCTAGATTTCACGTCCAACTTAATATTTCCAATAGGGAACCTAAATATTGATTTCTAGTTCCTCAACTCCTTAGTTCTTTGGGAATTTACTGAGTGTATATATCTAATTCAATGTATATCCATAGTGCAAATCCTATGGTGGTCCACTCCCCTTAGGCCCAATTAATCCCATTCTCATGCTCTGATACCAACTGTAATATCTCAAATTTTCACAGCCAGAGTTCGTATATAATTTGGATGCTTTGGAAAATCCTATCTTATTGTTTTCGTTTGGATCACATCAAGATACATTTATGAAGGTAACATTCACAAGAATAAAATCAATTGTATTGTTTATATTTCATCAGAGTAAAAAGAATAATCAAATGCCCTCTCAATGGAATCTTATTACATTTATCGAGTTCATAGTGGAAGTATAAAACTATGTCACAAATTGTCTTCTTAATCTTTCAACATAATCTTCTTTAGGGAGATCGTTCACTAGTTCTTCAATCTGTGCGTCACCTGCATAATTTATACGGTTGGGAGAGGGTCAATGCCCTACTCATAGTGATGGTTATCCTTTAAGATTAACATTAATTCAATATATTCATACAAGTAATGTAAGGGTTTTGATATGTCTCATAGTCCACTAATACGAGGATATCAGAATGCGCAAACAATCTACATGAGATGCATGCCTAGCAAAGTATGTAAAACTCATCATACATAGTGATCATCACAATGTGGAATACAATTTATAGATAACTGGCTTGATCGACACTCTCACTATACAGATATTCACCGGCATGGCCAATACTACTGTGGATTTATGCGAACTCCCCAAGGCGCACAACACATGGGCTCGGTGAATTACGTGCAACAATTTGTTCATGGAGCGACTATTTGCGACATCCAATCTCGGGGTGATGTGACACTGCATTTGTAAATTACACACATTGATTTGTGCACCAATACTCGAAGGCTCAAGGACTTACGTGCCCCAAGAGGGTCTCTACCCAGAGTGTATTACATCCATGATGGAATATTTGAATCACTAGTTGTGATACATCTTACACATCACTTGCACTTATAGAGATAAATTAAAACATAAAGAATATAACTGAATCTGAATCATAAAGAATATAATCTGAATTATGGAGGATATAAATCGAATCATGGAGGTTCTGAAATAGCAAGACACATGTCCATGCTCTTAAAGATAGACGGCACGAGGCCAACATAATAAAAGGAAGAGTGACAAAGGTCAGCTCATTAAAAGAAGAGTAGTAATGGCTAACTCAATAAATAGAAGAGCGACAAGGGTCAACTCAAATATAGAGACGAGCGGCAAGGGCCAACTCAAATAAAGAGGCGATTGGCAGGGCCAAATCGATAAATTTAATGAGGCATGGACAGACTTGTATCCATGGCCTCACATTAATTCAAAGAAATCCTTATTATTGACATAATGTCATAATCCTAGCAGGGCCAATAATTGTAAGGATATTAACCCAATCAATTGATAGGATAATTCTCAGAAAAAATAATATGAAAGGTGGAATAATTCACACTATTAAAGATGAAAAGGTGGAATAATTCACACTATTAAAGATGAAAAGGTAGAATAATTCAATCATTAAGGCATAAAAGAGATAGGATAAAGGCAAGATCAGATAAAGGCATGAGAGGCAAAATCATATACATGAAGGCATGAATAGATAAGATGTAAACATCAAATTGAATTAGTGTAAGCATAAAGGATAAAACCCTCACCTTAGAATTTAAAATTTTTTCTGACTAACTCTAGTTATTTCTTCCGTAGATTCTAACCTTATCTAAGATCACATAATTGTCAAGGTTAAAATCTGATCTAGAGTTGTATCTGTTATGGGGAGATCCGAGTCCATGATAAAATGCCAGTTCGAGTGTCAATCTGAGCCGACTCACTGCCATGACGTCCGAGGCACGACACGAGCATCCCATGAAGATTCGAACACATGTAAAGTCCGAGTCGACGAGAGCCTCGGAGAGTAGAGCCTCCTGCTTCGGTTCGGACCAAAAAGATCAGCTCGGACGTATAAGGTCAGATCGGTTATAAAGTTCGCTCGGATCTGTGAACCGCCCTTATCCAACCGAACAGGCGCAGGGGCGGACGGTCGGATGAGCCGAGCCGAGCCAAGCCGAGCATATACTCCGAGGCATATATTCTATTTGACGAACATGGAAACTGCCATAACTGAACGTGGTCGATAACTACACTCGCAGATACGCACTACTCGCTTGATACACTACGTGATCAGTAGATTGCGGGCAGTATCTCCATGATCCGAGAATCTCCTTGATCGTGCCGAGATTATCGGATCCAGACCATTCTACAAGCAAGTATAAATAGCATACGACACCATGCCTACAGGTACACGATAATGAATGCTCTCTCCTCTACTCTATACTTAAGACCCCGATTCCCTTAGCCTGACTTAGGCATCAGAGGGTCCCCCGGCTTAGCCAGGGTCACCTTTGCTTATTCTTTTAGTGCAGGTTCCAGGGGTGATACGTTGAGGTGAAGACAACGTGGAGGGAGGGCCGACCAGATTTTGACATCAACATTTTTTGTCGCCATCTGTGGGAAGCTGAGACTAAAAGTCAGGTTCTCATTTTCCATCTCCTAAGCAATGGTGAGGAAAAAGAAGGCTGCGGTTGTGGAACTAGAACCGAATGAACAGACTCGGTCATCATCACCACTCCACGCCGAATCCACACCAGGGCCTTCCCAACATTCTCACAATCGGTCGAGTAAATATCGCGCCATGCAAATCGAAATTCAAGCCCTGCGCGATGAGATAAACAAAATGAAGCAGCAGAGGGAACCAGAGTCACGCCTGGTTCAGGAACAACCCGCCCTCGAGCCAGTGGGTTTGTTCGTGGAGACTCGCTCTGTGCCGAGGAGTGTGAGACCTGAAGCTCCCCAGCATTCGGGGGTGTCGCGTTTGGGTCAAAATCCTCCTGTGGCGCGTGCTAAAGGATCCGTGCGGAATGTCACTACTCGAGCCCTTACTACCATCCATTCAGCCACCTCCACACTGCCACCCACAGATCTTCGTCATCAATTAGAACAGAGAAGAGAAAGAAGAACTCTGGAGATCGAGGACTCCCCAGAGGTCACCACTGAAAATAAAGATCCTTGGGAGGCACTATTTTTTGAGCTGAAGGACCAGTTCTTGACGTTGGAGAAAAAGCAGTAACAATCAACGGTTCCTGCTACGATCCAGGCAATGATGGAAGAGACCGAGCCTCCCTTCACTTCGGCCATCATGGCTGAGGTGATGCCGCAAAGGTTTCGGATGCCTCCTATCATCCAGTATTCGAAATTTGGGGACCCATCCGAACATCTGGAAGCCTACTGTTCGTGAATGCAAATACAGACCGCAACGGACGCGATGATGTGTAGGGCATTTTCTATCATTCTTACAGGGTCCGCTCGGATTTGGTATTGTCAGCTTAATCCAAACTCCGTGGGCTCTTTCATGAAATTAAGTCACTATTCCTTACGCAGTTCATAAGCGGTAAGACAAGTCGGAAACCCAACACTCACCTGCTCACCATCAAGCAAGCTCCAAAAGAATCGTTGAAAGACTACATTGCCCGTTTCAATGAAGAAGCATTGCAGGTCGAGGACTATGATGACAAGATGGCACTTGCTGCCATCCTAAGTGGACTGAAGGAAGGAAAGTTCACTTTGTCCATCGGAAAGAACCCGCCAAGAATGCTAGTAGACTTCATGGCGAAGGCTCAGAAGTATACCAATACCGATGAGTTCACTAATGCTCGTAAAGGTACGCAAGTAACCGACTCGGTAAACAAAGGAAAGAGGCCTAGGAACGAAGACTCCCAGCCGAACGACAAAGGGGCAGATGACCACGCTTCCCGCAATCGTCGACCGAGCCACAGGCCAGAAGGAAAATTTCATTCTTATACTCTTCTTAATACGTCTGTCGAGCAAATTCTTCTGGATATCCGAGGAGACAGGCTACTTAATTAGCCAGTCTGCATGAGGGCTGACTTAGAGCATCGAGACAAGCGAAAATTCTGCCACTTTCACCGGGACCATGATCACAAAACGGACGATTGCGTGGACCTGAAAGACGAGATTGAGTCCCTCATCCGCAAGGGACATATACGTCGATACACCAAAAAAGAGAAGTCCGTTCGGAGAGAGGAACGACCGCGAGAATAGCTGAACAATCCCCTAGAAGAACCCGCTGAAATTTGTACGATCTTCAGGGGCTCAGCTGGGGGTGGAGATTCAAACAGGGCTCGAAAAGCCCATTCCCAGAGATCTGAGCCGAAACACCACGTTCACCTGACGGAACGTCCCAACAAGGAACTCCGAGTCTCTCTGTGCAGCCTGACTTTCATGGAATATGACGCATGCGGGATCCAGCATCCGCACGATGTCGCGCTAGTGGTCACAATGACTATAGCGAATCACAAAGTATATCGCATTCTGGTCGACACCGAAAGTTCAGCCATTGTAATGTACTCTGAAGCGTTCGAAAAGATGAGAATTCCACGGTCACGACTCTGACTTGTGAAGACTCCCTGTAACACCCTGAAAATCGGGGGTCGTGAATAAACTCAACTCCCGAGTTCCAGACCGTCACTTATGCAACAAAAATGGTTATGATTCAATGTTGTCTGATTTAAAGTATTCACATGAGTAAAAGTATACCAAAACTGCAATTCATACTTCAGATCCAGTGATAAAAGCAAGCGGAAGACTAAACAAGATATATATCACTGTATGGAAAAATAAAGTAATCTCAACTGTCTCCAAAGTATGACTACATCTCTGAGTCTCATATTCATATACATAACAAAAGAATAATGTTCAAAAAGAAAAGTCCCACTGATGTCCCCTCGATCCAGGTCACCTACGGGAAGCCGTCATGATACTGCATATACGAGAACTCATCCTGGTCCTCGTCATCATCTAGCTCCACCTCCTGGATCTCATCGTCACCTGCAACTACAACAGGGTCTGGTGGGTGTTGCAAACACCATCCCATAACGTGGGAATGAGTGATCAACTCAGTGGAATCATAGAGCAAAGATTAGCATGTTCACAATTCAGTCACGCGATAATAGTAAAGCAGTAAATCAGACAAGTCCTAATACTGTTGTTAATGCAAGATGATATGACGTGATGTATGCCCTCACCGACGATCACCCTCATACGGCAACATCTTACGACCGCGGCATGCCACACTCCCTAGAGTGCTCCACATCTTCCAGGCACATGCAATGCTATGGTGATATGATTACCAAGTTGTTATTAGTCCATTCAAACAGCAGGATTGGGAAACTAAGGTACCTCCCTTGTATCAACCCAACACGGATCCTGTCTAGGGTCGTCACTCCTAGTAATCTCATACGATGTACATTTCGTAGGTCACTGCAAGGGCTGCCAGGGCTGTTGCTCGCACTCGTTGCACCGCTCCCCCATCACCTTATCAATACAGGCCTACTGTACTCTACTGCACGGAAGGGTCGTCGCCTCCCGTGAACTCAGAATACGCTCGCGGTCACTACAAAGGGCTCGTCGCCTGATCAGTGTAGGCCGACAGCTAGAATATAGTGTCCCATACCACCATAATCTGCTCACGAGTCTAGGTGCTCACTGGTCACTACGGGGAGGTTTGTGACCCCAGCGTAGGCCGACAGCTCGACCACGGTGTCCCATACCACCATGCCCGGCTCATGAGTCTTCGTGGATCAAGGTACCACGGTTTATAGGGTTTACAATGGTAAGTTCAGTACCCTAGGTTCAAGCAGTTATGATTCATACAAGGTGAACAAACATCGGCCAGTCGGGTTACTTGACGGGCTCGACTAGCGCGATCGCATCTCGAATTGAACGACATGGAGTGCGTAAAACACTTCGCGTGGCCTAACCACTGCCGCCAACTCTCAACACGAATCACATTCATCGACGCGTCGTTCGTGGCTATGACCAGTCAGCCACGAATTCGCTCGGTTACCGACTGCCTGGACTAAGTCAAGTCCCACACATCTATGGAATTACATTAACACTATAAGAAGGTATTGGAATTGAAATACATCATGTGAGCATGTTAGCACATGTTATGACATTCAACTTAAGCAAATCTTCAAGGCATACTTCCCATGCATATTTAACTTAAGCAAATCCTCAAGCACATACATTCCATGCATGTAATGAAATCATGCATTTTGTCAACATGTAGAAAATCATTTAGGTCGGCATAATAATTGAAAAATCAATCACAAAGTATCAAATAACATCATTTAATTCAATACATACTAATACAAGCATTTATACAAACACATGCACTACACACTTAGGTCTACATATAGCATGTCGACCCAAAGTGTGCAACTAGGCGAATCTCTTCGCCAAACTAATTATGCACGCATTCCTAACTTCCTAATGCGACAACAAACCATGTCAATCACATCAGCAAAATATGAATGCAAACAGTACTTCCTACAAATGACTAAAATGCCCTAAATCTCATATTCTTCGTTAGCTTACGAAACGGGAAACGGAGAGCATTTTGTACATGTCAAACGGCGATGCCGTCAAGAATCTACTATTAAACGACATTGAAAGCATTGGGAACCGTCATTCAAAGCGTCTAAAATCCTCACCTAGTGTCTTGTAAACTCGGGAATTGAAGCGGAGTGTATATGCTTCGTCTACGGCGAGTAAGGAGCCTAATACATAAGATCCATAAGCTACATCGCTATGGAAACAAGAAAAACTCAAATCAACATCTATTTAGGATTTTTACTTACCTAGGATTGCGGTGGAATCGCCGGGAAAGTGGTAGAGGAGTATTGCTTAAGCATGTGCAACGCGTAGCACAAGTGGCGGGAAGAACTCTCCCACTCTCTCACAATCTCTCACTCTTTTTCTCTCTCCCAAGCTAGGGCTTCTCTCAAATTCGGATGGGAGAGAGGAGTGGGGGTTTCAACCCCTTTTATAGCCTAAAACATTCCCAAAATAGGCTTGGGAACAATGTTTACTTGGTGCCTAACCAAATCGGGGTCGTTTCGGTCCAAAAGAGCATTTCTGGAGGTCCCCTGGCCAAATGCGGTCGGACTTAAGCTCGTGTATACTGGATCTAGCACGCATCCAGTTTTCAGACCGGTTGGGTTCCCAGATCGCACGTGGCGGCCCAGTTTCAGTTTAACGGTCACCGCACCAAGATCAGGCCTATAAGTCTCGTGATATATAATAGATATTTTTCCTGATCCAAGGGTGTAATTTGGCTGTATTCTGACGGTCAGAATGCTTAATACTGATGCGTCAAATTTGTGTGCCAGATTGGAATTTGAAATTCCAACTATGTCCCTATTCACACTCTCTTCGGTCCGGGCTCAATGAAATAGCCTGTGATCATCGGTTTGACTTGATTTTTGGAATGAGTGTCAAGCCCAGCTAGACGGTCCTAACGGTCTAAGATAGGAGGTATCGGACTTCCGACGCGCGGTCTAGATCCAATACAAAGTTTCAAGGAGGTCCCGAGAACAAACCGGCTTAGAGTTTGATCCGAGGCTTTAGAGCATTATAGCACCCTTGGTTCCACTCGCCTCGGGCCTCGTAGAACGTATTTAAAGCGATCAGGGACCATTTCCCAGCTATTCCAACGTTGCACTAGCTAACCTAGTCACATTTTCTAAAGGAATGAATTCTACGCAATTTCGGGTCGAGTTAGTACTCGAGCCCAAGTATGGATTTTTCACGGGCGTTACACTCCCCTACATGGCTTCTCTGGAGAAAGAGTAATCTCTGAAGGAGCCATCTTCCTCTCAGTCATAGCGGGGGAAGGGCATCATCAAGTCATACTTCTAGTGGACTTTTTGATTGTCAATGTCCCTTCTGTCCACAATGTAATCCTGGGCCGACCCTCCCTCAATGCGATGAGGGCGGTCATCTCAACTTACCATTTGATGATGAAGTTTCCAGCTGAAGGTGGGACCGGTTATCTCTGAAGCGACCAACGCGAGGCTCGAAGGTGTTATACAATAGCAGTTAGAAAAGAAGCCGCTAAACAAGAGCTCGTAGTGAACACCTTGAACCCCCGAGGACCAACAGGAAGCTCATCAGTTGAAGATCTAGAAAAAGTGTCGCTCGATGAATCAGATCCGAGCAAAACTGTTCAACTCGAGTCATCCTTGAATTCCGAGCAGAAGGCTGCGCTGCTAGCCTTCTTAAAGCAACACCTAGACGTCCTTGCATGGTCACACACAGATATGCCAGGGATCTCTCTTGACATGTTGATTCATAGATTGAATGTGGATCCAGATCACAGGCCAGTTAAACAAAAGAGAAGGTCATTTGATACCGAACGATATGAAGCCATTGCCGAGGAGGTCTCTGTCCTGCTCGACGCGGGTTTCATAGAAGAAGTGTATTACCCTGACTGGATAGCGAATGTCGTGCTTGTCAAGAAATCCAACGAAAAGTGACGGGTCTACGTAGATTACTCAGATCTGAATAAGGCATGCCTTAAGGACAGCTTCCCGTTACCTCGGATTGATCAACTGGTGGACAGCACAGCCTGACATGACCTACTCTCATTTTTGGACGCCTACTCCGGGTACAACCAGATCGCTATGTATCCCCCAGACAGGCAGAAGACTACCTTTGTCACGGACAGAGGGCTTTACTGTTACCGGGTCATGCCATTCGACCTGAAAAACACTGGGACAACATATAGAGGCTGGTAAATCAGATGTTCGCCAGACAGATTTGGCGCACCATGGAAGTGTACGTTGACGATATGCTAGTGAAAAGTACCAGAGCCTCCAACCACCTTGCCGACCTCGGAGAAACGTTCGACGTCCTCCGAGAATACCAGATGAAGTTGAATCCCGCTAAGTGTGCGTTCAGAGTTGAATCAAGGAAGTTTCTTGGTTTTGAAGTTAGTCAGTGAGGTATCAAGGCCAACCCGGATAAGATCAAGGTTCTCCTCGACATGAACTCACCTCGGACCATTAAAGAAATACGGTGTCTCACGGGAAGAGTTGCAGCGCTCGGACACTTCATATCCATGTCTACGGATAAATGCCCTCCCTTCTTCTAGCAGCTGAAGGGCCATAAGAGGGTGGAGTGGACACTGGAATGTGAGGAAGCCTTCCAGCAGTTGAAACAGTATTTGGGTTCGCCGCCTCTCTTATCTAAGCCTGAATAAGGGGAGCCCTTGTTCCTCTACCTCGTAGTTTCGACTTCAGCTGTCAGCTCAACCCTGATCAGAGAAGTTGGAAGCAAGAAATACCCCGTATACTATGTAAGCAAAGCCATGGTACTAGCGAAGACAAGATACCAATCCTTGGAAAAGCTAGCGCTCTGCCTCGTAGTCTCAGCTATAAGATTACGGCCGTACTTTCAGGCCCATTCCATAGTGGTGCTGACCGACTCTCCTCTGAGGCAAGTCCTCCAGAGACCAGAGGTGTCGGGTCAGATGACTAAATGGGTAGTTGAGCTTGGAGAGTTCGACATCCAATTTCGCCCTAGGGCAGCAATCAAGGGTCAGGCTGTAGCTGACTTCATCATCGAATTCACAACTCCGAGTGAAAAGCAAATCAGTAAGGAAGTAGAGATGACACCGCCCGTCCCGTTGGGTAACCAAGAAGCAGTGTCAAATCCAGGATGGGTCCTCTATGATGATGGGTCATCCAACGTCAAAGGGGCAGGGGCCGGTGTCATCCTAGTTGCGCCCGATTTAACGACAATCCAATATGCAATCAGACTTGGATTCAAAGCTTCTAACAACGAGGTGAAATATGATGCATTGTTAGCAGGACTCAGGCTGGCGACAAGCCTGGGTGTTCAGACTCTACAAGTCCGTTACGATTCGCAGCTGGTAGTGAATCACATCTCTTCGGAGTATGAAGCTAAAGAAGTTAGAATGATCGCCTACCTCGAAGAGGCGAGGAAACTTATCGAGAAATTCTTGAGTTACACCATCCGGTAGATCCCTAGAGCTGAGAACTCATGGGCCGATGCCTTAACAAGACTCACCTTGGCCTTTGAAGGAAAGATCCCATGTTTTGTCCCATCGAATTCATTGAGCATCTGAGCATTGGCCAGTCGGAGAAGGTCAATCCTGTTCAGTTCATTCTAAGTTGGATGGACCCAATTTTTAATTATCTATCATCCGGTGAAATCCCCTCTGACAAGCTAGAGGAGAGGCAACTTAGGGTCAGATCCGCCCAGTACGTCATATTAGACGAAGTATTGTATAAGAAGGGGCAATCTCAGCCTTACCTCAGGTGCCTCCGACCGGATGAGGCCGACTACGTGATTCGAAAGATTCACGAGGGAATTTATGGGAACCACTCTGGCAGTCGAGCTTTAGTCATGAAGATACTTCATCAAGGATATTTCTGGCCAACTCTTAAACAGGACTCCAAGAATTTTGTTCGGAAGTGCGACAAATGTTAACGTTTTACAGCTGTACCGAGACAACCAGCAGAAGAGATAACTCCCATGAGCAGGCCGTGGCCGTTCGCCTAATGGGGAATTGACATCATCGGCCCTTTACCTATAGGGAAGGGATAAGTCAAGTTTACTATAGTTACGGTCGACTACTTCACCAAGTGGGCCGAGGCCGAGCCTGTCGCGAAGATCACCAAGCAAAGAGTGATCGATTTTGTGTGAAAAAATATCATCTGTCGGTTCGGAATACCACGAACCATCGTATCTGATAGCAGCCTACAATTCGATAATGACAAGTTCCGTGGTATGTGTCAGGGACTTGGCATCATGCATGCTAACTCATCGCTTCGGCACTGGCAACCAAATAGACAGGTAGAAGCGGTCAATAAGATCATCAAACACCATCTCAAAATAAAGCTGAAAAAGGCAAAGGGTAACTGGGCCGAGGAGCTCCCCTTCGTCCTTTGGACTTACAGGACCACAACCCAGACCTCAACGGGTGAAATCCCATTTTCGTTATCCTACGGCTCAGAAGCAATGGTGCCAATAGAAATTGGACTCCCTACGGCACGAGTGAGGAACTTCAAAGAGAATCAAAATTCAGAGCAAATCGCCGTAAATCTGGATTTACTTGAGGAAGTCAGAGATATTTCCAAGCTCTGAGCAGCGGTTCGGCATCAACAAGTCGTGCGTTTCTACAACTTGAAGGTCAAGATCAGGCATTTCTCCCCTGGGGACTTGGTCCTCCGTCGGGTTTTTCAGAACACAGCCGAACCTGGAGCAGGAGCACTCGGACCTAACTGGGAAAGACTTATCACGTTGTCAGATCTGCCAAACCGGGTACATATCACTTGAAAAACCTCGAAGGCTGTCAGCTTCCTCATCCTTGGAATGCTGAACACCTGAAGATCTACTACCCATGATGAACTAGCCTTTAAGGCTCCTAATAAAGTGTACGCCTTCGAGCGACTAGCCTTTAAGGCTTTTAATAAAAGTTTCAATTCTGCTTCACGAATGTCTACTCAATTGCCTTATCGATACGAGCACGAGCTTAATGGCCGATCCTTTTGAGAAGGGGTCGGAACCTAATCCTACAAAGATTCAACAAGGCATTCCCTCAGAGGGAGAGAGCCCAATAATGACCCGACTCTCCAGTGGAGAACTCGGTTCATCATACGACAGAATGAAAGGTCCTCGCCAGACAAGCGACGAGCTGAGTACCCTAAGAGATTGGACTCAACTAAGACTTAAGCCGAAGGGGCTCGGAGAGCCAACTAAATGATAATCGAAGGGCCAGATCCATAAAGGGGTCAGCTCGGCAACATCCCAGAACAAGTCAATGCAATGACAAACCCTTGAATACCAAAGAAATATTTTTCATTCAGTAAACCCCCCTCGGAGGGGCAAAAAATACATCAACAGTTTAAAAAATAAAAAAAATAAAGTCTTCACGCGGGAGGAGGCGCTTGGGTGTCAGGGGCTTGATCCGAGCCGGCGACTTCGACAGGAGCGTCTTCAGTGTCCTCAGGCAAAAGAGGATCAAGATCGAGGTCTGGGAATAAACCTAGGACTGCCTCAATACAAGCATCGAAACCGCGGTTGTAAAACATCGCAACTTCTGCGTCCCTCTCCTTGGAGGTCTTGAAGTCTTTAATCGCGACAGAAACTGTCGCCACCAGAGAAACCTCATCTTTGGCCCGCTGAGCCTCCACAGCTTGAGCAATGGATCCGGTCCGCTTTTCAGCCACCTCAGCCTTGATGCCTTTCAAGGCCTCGCCCAACCGAGTGGTCTCCACGGCCAAGGAATCCGCATGAGCTCTGGCACGGGTCAGCTCGGCGGTCACTACATCGCTGCTAGCCTTGAGATTTTTTGCCCTCTCCTGTAGCAACAACTCCCTGGTCTCTAGGTCAACCACAACCCCCTGCAGTCGACTCCCTCTCGCCCTCTCGTCCGAAAGCTGCTGACGCAGCTCACTCTGTTCGGACCTCAAGAGGGCAGATTCATCCCTTAAGGCCGCCATCTCAGCCTTGAGGGTCTCGAGCTCAATCTCCCTCCTCTGATGCTCTCGCGCTCTCTCCCAAACCGAAAGTAACTTCGGGACAGCCTGAATAGAAAATGAGAATTAGTATCTAAGAAAACATATACAATAGTAATACGAAGGAAAGAGAGGATCCTCTCGGAGATGTACCGTGTAACACACGGCAGCTAAGTTGTTCAGAAAGGAGCCATCCGATCTGCCCTGATTTTGAACTATGTCCTCCTCGGGGGCATGCTTGGCGGCCTACGAAGCCAAGCAGGCCATATGGTAGCCCGGCACGAACCTCCCACCGCTCGTCCCCACCTGGGGCGAGACCACAGCCTCCTCAGCCCCTACCCTACTACCCGCCGAGTTCTGACCCTCGGGGCGAACATCTCCCCCGACTTCGGGAGGGGGGGGACGCATGTTGTTGGCCATTCTAATGGCCTCCTCCCGTTTAGAGGAAGAAGGGATAGTAATGGGGGGCTCGGGAGCTGCGATAGGAGCCTCCTCGATGGGGGGAATGGAGGTGGAAGGAGCAGAGCTCGGAACGGCTGGGGCGCGAGAAGGACCAGAGCTCAGAACGACTGGGGTGCCGGCCACCGTCGTTCGGGCAAGCACCAGGGGAGGAGCTATGATCGAGCCCCGAGTCAGACCGGACAGCACCGAAAGCGAAGACGCCGGAGGAGCCATAACCGTACTAGGGCGCACCGAAGTCGGTGCTGCACCCGATGCCTGTGGGTGAGCAAGCACCGCAAGAGTCGAGCCGGCGAGCCTCGGAGCCGGGGGGTACAGAGATCGGCGTGGCAGAAGATTTCCCCTCACGAGGAGGGACCTGCTTCTTCCGAGTGATCTTCACCCAGGGGGCATCCCTCAACAACTCCACCGTTGTTGGAGCCGCCTTCCTCTTTCTAGTGTCAGACGCCTCGGCCATGCCTGCGAGATAAGTGATAATGTCAGTAACTAAGTATGTAAAACTGGGCTCATCAAAAATGAAGGGACTACTTACTGAAGTACGTGGGTAAGGGCTGTGACTTGTAAAACGCGGACCAACGGAGATTATCCACTGTGATCAGGTCTGTCCAGGATCGGAGCCCCTCCGATTGCGCCCTAGCCTTCGTGATGCGGTTCTTCTGAGCCGGGTCGAGGAGTGGCAGTCCCTTCTGGAAACGTACAAAAGGAAACAGAGCTTCACTTCGATTGAAACAAACGAAAACAAGAACAGTGGTACAGATATTGGTTAAAGTCTGACCTGAATTTGTGAAGTGCGTCGGAACCCGTGTCGTTAAGGTTTTGAGCTCCCCTGTTGGTGCCTCCAATTCTCCTGCCACCCAGAACCATTTATTTTTTCAGTACTTGTTGGAGGACAGTAAGTTCATCACCAGTCCCAACCCCTTGCTGCCTCGGGTCATGAAGTAGTACCATGGGTCATTGCTATCATGCTTAACCAGGTATAAACTCAACAGCTCTTCCGAGGTCAGCTTAGGGTTCCTGACTTGTCGCCAGATGATGAAGGCGGAGATCAGCACCCTCCAGGCATTGGGAGTGAATTTCCCCGAAGACAACCCGAGGTAGGCCGCAACCTTCCGAACGAAGGGGTGAAGTGGGAGCCAAAGCCCACACTACAATGCACAGAGAAAGATTGTGACTTTCCCCTCAGCAGGAGCACCAGCTACGTCCATAGGCCCAGTGGCCCTTATCTGAACGGAGTTCAGAATTTGAAACTCTAAACAGATCCAGTCTATCTGAGATTCTGACAAAACGGAACCTCCTGGGTATTTCAGTGGCCTTAGCAGTGCTTACTTGGTGGGTATGGGTGGGCTTCTTTTCGCTGGGTTGCTTGGTCTTAGCACCCATCCCCTTTTGTCTCCGAGATGGGGGGTATAGGGGTACAGTTTCAAAGGGGCCTTTGGAAGCCCCACTTCCATCTTCAGAACTCCGTGGCTCGGAGTCCTCAGCATATTCGCACACCATTTCGAGGTCGAAAGACATTATGAAAAGAGGGATGAAGATCAATGGAAGGCACTCACCGGACGATTACCGAAAATTGCCTTCTACCGAAAAAGGGTGATCGATTGGAATCGCCCACCAAAAACTTCAAACTCGAACTGAATCGCCTCATTGGAAATCGCTTCCTTTGGTACGCTCTCAAGATTCACAATGTAAAGTAACAGAGGAAATTCAGGGATCCTTTATATAGGCAACAAGGGATCTCTGCATTAATGGCAAGTCATAATGGCCACAGCCGAATCGGCACGAGCCGATCCGCAAGCACACGTGGCCACACCTCGTTGGGGGAGTATTCAATCGACGGTACGGCTCTGGCATCAGACAGGGTGCTTCGATATGCGAAGCGACACCCGACACTGAAAAATCGACGCCCACGCTGATTTTGTATTTCTTGTTTGATCGAGGGGGATAAGATGATTATGGATATTGGAGTCGCAACTAGCCGAAAAATCTTATAATCCCGCGGTCAGCTAGAACCACGAAATACGCCAGGTGAGGGAAATCCAGGGACTTCCCTACCTTAGATTGACTCCTGGTCTGCGATCTTGGATTCAGGGCAAGGGATCTCGGTTACAAAGAGGGAAGGTGTTAGGCACCTTCTCTGCCCATACAAATGTACGGTCTCTACTCAGTGTGATAAAACAATCTCAAGGGATGATGGATGTTGTGGCCGTGATGGGACTAGGCACACACTTGGATTTCTGATGTGGCAAGATCTGAGATTTCAGCAAGCCACAGAGCATACGTCTAACTATATGTCTAGAGAGCGGATATGATGATGTTTATGTAAAAAAAGATAACAAAAAGATGGACTAGATCCCTAGAAATTTCTGATGTGACAGGATCCGGTGTATGGCAAGTCATAGAGCATACGTTCACTGAAGATCTAGAGAAGCAGGGGGGTTGAGAAGGGAATAGATGTCATGACGAATGCTTGTATGTAGAATAAACCTTTGGCTTAATCTTGAGTAGACTAAGACATGAACCGGACCATGATCAGATCTGGGTTGAGCTTATGGGTTGGAAAGGTTGAGAGGAAGGCTAGGGGGTGGCTAGAAGGATCAGATCTTTAAAGGCTTGGGAGATCCTTCCCTTTCCTTCACTCTCTTCCTCACTCTCTCACTCTCTCTTCCTCACTTTCCCTCCCTTGGATGAGAATAGAATGTCCCTTTTGTGAAGAGGAGAGGGCTATTTATAGCCTTCTCCAATGGCATTACTGTAAATTCTGGGTTTGAGAGGGGTAAAAGGTGAGGTGGCATGTTATGGTTTGTTATGGAGAGAGGAATGTCACATGGCACTCTCTCATTAGCCATGAGGGGTGGTAAAAAGGTAAATAGTAAAATTTAGGAGGATAATTTTGAAGGAAAGTTGACTTTTGGACGCTGGGACAGCTGTCCGCACGCGGCCCGCGAGCGGCGGTACTTGAAGTACCGCTCGATCTCAGTTCGGGCTGATTTCACGTGTGCGAACCTTATACACTGTGCAGGTTCACTCGGAAGTCTCCTTTTAAATTTTTTAGCTCAGAAAAATGAGTTTCGACTTGGATAATGATGGTCTGGGCCATGGTATGGGGTATGGACAGGGTTGCATGTGTGATGAGTGGTTTGGATCGTGGTTTTGGATTACAGATTTGGGTTCTAGGAGCTTTGGTTCGGTTGAGCAAGATCATGGTTTCTTGAATAGTCTTAACCTTTTCAAGATATAGCCTGGGTGGGGTGTCTACAGATGCCCCTCTTTGGCCAAGGTTGTAAGTAACCGAAGGTCAAAGCGAGTGGACACCCCACCCTTTTGGTCAGCAAAAGGGTAATGACTCGAATCTGTTGTCTGCTATTGTATCATTGTCAGTCAACTTTTTAGAAAAGAGATGACTTGCACATATTACGAGGGTTGAGGAAAACGTTGTGATTGCCTCCTGCGCATTTGTCGCGGCTTTACAGATCATCAATCACAACCCTTTCACGTCTGATTGTTAATAGCATTGGAGGGTAAGTCTGAAAAGTAAGGGCCCCTGCGCATTTGTCGCGGCTTTACGAGGTTTCCCGTACTATTTGGTCTGTCGTTCCTTTACCACGTAATCACCATAGGAATATTCAGTCTGTTTGATTGTCAAAGTGGTTAGCTGCCCTGCGCGTTGGTGCGGCCTTACGAGGAACTCACTACGCCGACTTGTGACTCGATCAAATTTTTCGAACATCCTGGACTAGGTATGTGCAGGTAATCTATTGTCATGCAGTCTGCTGATTTTGGTACTTTGGTTACAATGAATTGTTTGTCACTTCAAGTTTGATGGTTCTTTCCAAAGGTAGATCCACTCATTTTACTAGCATTCGTACGATTGTCCAGATATAGAGATTGGGCCAATCGTACATGTATCATGTACGGATTCAATCATCCACTGGGGAAACCTGACAGAGATCGAATCTTATTTAGCTGTGTGTACTGGCCGTAACTGGAGAATATGGAAGATTTCTCAGTGTACTGCGTGCTGCGTGCGGTGGCGAAAACTTTGTTTGAAAGCTATTCCTTTGGAGCTAGACTCCTCGGGGGTTTTATTTAAAAATATATTTTTTAAATTTTTTTTGTAAAATATCCGTTCGATTTCACGGGTGGGCGTCGTCGTTCGGTTTTTATTTGCACAAGTAAACAGTCACGTTGCCTCCACTGTTGAGTTAGTGGGGCTAACGGTTTTTATTTGCGATATATTTTTTTTAGAATTTTTGAAGCATCCGTCCGATCTCGCAGGAGGGCGGCGTCGTCCGATTTTTATTGTACAAGTAAGCAGTCACGTTGCCTCCACTGTTGAGTTAGTGGGGCTAACGGTTTTTATTTGAGGTATATTTTTTTTAGAATTTTTGAAGCATCCGTCCGATTTCGCAGGAGGACGTCTTCGTCCGATTTTTATTGTACAAGTAAACAATCACGTTACCTCCACTGTTGAGTTAGTGGGGCTAACGGTTTTTATTTGAGGTATATATTTTTTATGGAATTTTTGAAGCATCCATCCGATCTCGCGGGAGGGCGTCGTTGTCCGGTTTTTATTGTACGAAAATTCAGATGGCCTCCACTAATAACTTAAATGAGGCTTGATAGCTAAAAAGGGACAGACCTCTTTTTAGGGGCTATACTCATGAAGGATTTATTGTGCTTATTTTGATAATTTTTTTTATATATATTTTTATTTTTATTTTTTCTTGAAGATTTTTTTTTTAAAATGAGGCTGTTTTGGCATGTTTTGAAGACTTGGGGACTGTTCGGTGACTTTTGAAGATTTTGAGGCTATTTTTGTGACTTTTGACAATGCGGGACTATTTTTGAAAACCCTTGAAAGTTTAGGTTTATTTTTAAAAATATTTTGGGTATCGCCTAGCGGTCAGAGGCAAAAATCGATCATTCTCACTAGCCTTAGGGGACAGCTCGCTGCCCCATGCATCTTTTCGGTTGGACGGCGGTCGGACTGCCGCGAGCAGTAGTCCGGCTACCGCCTGTCACCCGTTTTGTCCAACGGTCCGAGTCACGCCCTGGTCCGTCCGGTGTATCCTCCTCCTCTATTCGATTCTTGCAGTTGGGACGTCAAGGGACCCATTGTGGTCCTTGGAGCTATTTTTGGAGAGGTTTTCAGCTTATTTTTTCTTACATCTTTCTCTTTCCTTCTATTTCAGGTAATCTTGGCTAACAAATCTCCGCTGGATCTTTGTGGGACACTTTCTTCAAGAGCTTTTGGTGGGCCAAATTTTTTCTTAGGTTGGGAGAGAGCCATGATCGGGACCGTTAGATCATCTGGATTTGATCTGAGCCGTTGAATCTTGTTGAACTTGTTTTGTTCGGGCTAGAGGGTTGGCTGGACCATTATTATATTATTTTATTTTTTGGGTAGAGTGGGGTGTGATAAGAAAAGGGCCCCACCCTTTCCTTTTTTGCATTTTCCTTTTTTAGTGTTTTTTTGTGTTTATTTTTTCTTTTAGATGATCTGAACCATTGGATCGATGATTTGGGGCCCATTTGTGCGTATGGATGATGTAGGCGATGGACGGTTGTTTATGGTGGATGATGAACGGATGAAATCTTTCAGATAAGCCCCACATCATGATCTTGATTGGTTCAGATGCGTGGATGTGGTAAAAAATTTTGGATGATGGATGAGATTTTCAAAATGGGCCCCACATCATGATCTTGATTGGATCAGGTATAGGGAAGGACCTATGGAATGTGTACTGGTCCTTTGGCATGGGCCTGGTGGGCCTTGAATCATGAGCTTGATAGGCCTGGGATTCTCTTTTTTAAAAAAATGGGCCTTGGACATGGGCTTTGTGAGATGGGCCTTAGATGTGGGCTTTTGAAATGGGCCTTGGACATGGGATTTGTGAGATGGGCCTTGGATGTGGGCTTTTTTAATGGGCCTTGGACATGGGCTTTGTGAGATAGGCCTTTGATGTGGGCTTTTGAAATGGGCCTTGGACATGGTGTCACGCCTCAAACTTGAAAATCGGGCTCACAAAATTCTTGATCGCCGAATCCGGCACCAACAGCCTCCGTAGAACCCCATTCTTGGCTCCCAGCTCTCATTCACCAGGTTCCAATCCTGGGAAGCTACGAGGAAGATTTTCAATGTCAGTTTGATTCGTAATAAGCATAACCAAAGGCATAACCCACAAACAACAACCAAGAACTCCATTACATTTTCACTATGATCAAAAACTTTACAAGTACAATGAGCATAAAGGGAAATACAATGGTTGGGAACAAAAAAATTTCAAAATGATCTGCAAGTGCTCCTGCCTCAGCACTGCCGTGCCCCAACGTCACCTGCACGCAACGGTCGTGCATAAGCTTATAGAAAGCTTAGAGGTGGTGAAAGTGTGTGCGTAAGGTAGTAATATGATCATGCAGTATCAGAGTAATGAGGAATATGCAGATGGATCCATGAAAACCATAAGCCATACCAAGGCTATGCGATGTAAGATGCAAGTCAAGCATACAATCCTCATCTAAGTCCACATATCAATACAGCTCAAATATGGGATATCACCAGGGTCTAGTATACTCTAAACCAGATCGCCGCCTCATCGCGCGCAATAAGGTAAGTGAAAGAGACCTCACTATCCGTCTGGCAATATCGGGCTCGACTCGTCGATAGCGGACCCATTCCTCGAGCTGGTCAGACTCAGCCTAGCATTGCCCCCTACTCTAGGGCGGGTAAGGCCGCACCCCCTTCCAACCGACCACGACACAGTAAAGAGCGCAGCCATCTGGTAATCGGCACTCAACGCTCATCTACCCATTCGGTCTAGACATTGGAGCAACCTGTTGGTACCATAAGGGTTTAGGGACTTTCACCTAGGGATATCTATAACATCCCATGTAGAATAAAATTTTCGGTATCCAATCCTACCAACCACGATGCGTCTGTGGAGGCAACGGCCCCGATATAGCTAGGGCGTACAACAACCATGTCACACAATATGAAATGCATGAGTCACGCTATCCAATCATGCAACAAATCCTGCGCATATCGTGTGCTCATGCAGGGCAACACCGCCTAATCGGGGTCCCATAAACAATCTGCCCGAAGGCATATGCTATGATCAGTCACTTCTCATATCAAGCATACATATGATGCATATGATCATGAGTCATGGAACTATACTAAACATATTATAATGAGATGAACTATCCTTACAATGCAGATGGGCCTGGACGACCTATACATAATAAGTACGGGCCTTTCAATGGGCCCTGAGGAGAGTCGTAATGTGGACATCCAACCAACATTACACTCGTAATGTGGACGTCAAACCAACATTGCTCCCAAGACACGATCATCGTAACATCGTTACATAATCCATGTCGGGTTCATACATTGCAATGGATCGTAGGTACATCCTATTAGGCCTTTATTACATCAAATGGGCTACATTAGTGGGCCTTACGTTTATCAAATGGGCCGAATTACTGGGCTTCACCAATGGGCCTTAGGTGCATTGCAATGGGTCACAATCCATAGGCCTCAGAGTATATCAAAATGGGCCTAATCACATGGGCCCTATGTATTTTAAATGGGCTTAAACACATAAGCCTTTTACAATCAAATGGGCCTAATCTCATGAGCCTTGTACATACCAAATGGGCCTAATCCTGTAGGCCTTTATATAAATCAAATGGAACTAAATTCATAGGCCTTTTTCAAATCAAATGGGCCTAACCCATAGGCCTTAAACAAATCAAATGGGCCTAACCCATACGTAGGTGGCCCACCCAATCTTCACTCATGCCTTAAAATGATCTTACCAAGTGGATGGATGGTTTGGATTCAACACACGTAACAAGGTGGGTCCCAAAAAGATGGATAGTGGGGAGGGTACCCATGCATCACATTGGGTTTCACCGTCCACAGTAGTGGACGGTGTAAATACAACACATATATTATGGTGGACTCCACCGTCCGCCTGGACGGTGGGAGGTAACACATACATCACTGTGGGTCCCATGTGGGGCCCACCTAAATGTTTCAATGGTAGATATTCAATTCCACCATTTCCTATGGTGTGGGCCACCTGATCAGTGGATGGGGTCAAAAATTGGAGGGGGCCCACTACTGGGAGTGGCCCACATCATGGACGGTGTGAACACAAAATATACATCATAGTGGGGCCCACGGCAGCAGCAGTGGGCAGCTGGTCGTCCGCCCGTGCGTCAGAGCTGCAGGCACGCTGCCTGCGCTGGCAACAGCAACAGCTGCTGCTGCAACATCTTTTCTTTTCTTTATTTTTTTTACATGTGAGGCCCACTCCTAGGAGATCCGCTCCTTCCACCAGATTCTAGGGCCCAAACATGCCGTAAAAATCCAAGGTTTGGCATTTATTTAGCGTGTAGAAACAACCAGATGGGCCCTAATAGCCTTTGAAGTGTAAAAGTACCATTTTCTATGGTATGGCCCGCCTGATCATCAGATTGAACTCATTCTTTGGCTCAACGCCTAAAATGATATGGTAAAGAGGATGGACGGTTTAGATTGTACCAATACATTAAGGTGGGGCCTACACAAATGGTCCACTCCCAATGCCAAATCTAATATTTGTATTTTCCATACAACGTCCAGGGAACGTCCAACGTCCCTGGACGTAATACGTAGGTTGAGGTGGACCTTGCTGTGGTGGGCCACCACTGATGGATGATGTGGAAGGTGGGCCCAACTTGAAGAAAGCTTGGACAAAATAAATACTTCAAGGTGGGGTCCATTCAAGTGGGCCACTCAAACACAATATGATAAAAAAAAAGGAAAATAAAGTAGAGAGAGAGATAGAGGGTTGGACACGCTTGATGGAGGATCCCCGGCACTATGGGCCCTCCCTTTCATGATCTACAACATACATCATAGCATATGGGCCCACCTAATCAAGGATCGATGGTGGAGATCCATTCTCCACGAAAATAAACGGTCTAGATGACCTTGTTATTGCAATGAAATAAACATTATGATGGGGTCAATGGAGAATGGCCCCATCATGGAATGATCATGATGATCAAGTGGGCCATCGGCCACATCTTAGGGTCCCACGTGAGATCCAAACCATTGATCGGTTGGCCTCACTTGGCTCATCTCAAAAATAAGGAAAACTACTATTATCATGCACCCACCGTCCGATCTTCTTGCTCCTATGGGCTCCTTAGAACCTTAGCTTCAATCCTAATGGAGGAGATGAGAAATGGATGGTTAGGATGGGAGATCTTGGGATGGAGAGGTGGGCGACACTTAGAGCTTTGGAAAGCTTGGAGGATGTCTCATACGTGGGATTTTTTTGCTTGAGAAAATGAGATGAGAAATGAGAGAGAGAGAGTTGTAAAAGGGAGATGTGAGGTGATGGGGTGATGGAGTGATGGATGGGAGAGAGAGGGGTGTGTAAGAAAATCTTGACTTTAGTGCCCTTTTGTGTAAGAAATGCATGGGCTTTGTAAGACCTGTTTGACTTTTGAGGATTTTTGGTGTAAGAAGGTATGGGCTTGCTTGGGAAGGATGAAAAAGTGATGTGTACTTGACATGTTGATGGATTGATTGATTGATGGGATTGATGTGACACCTTGTAGAGATTCTCTTGGATTTTGTAACGCACGGCATTTTCCTCGCACTGAACGTTGGCCCACATCTCCTGACAGGGTATCGCCTCGGCGCGCAAGTCGTGGCATTGGAACCGCAGCGATGGCACGGTCGCTATGGTAATGGTCTTGGGTTGAGTCGATACGGTTTGACGGCATATGAATCAAGGTCGCGCGTGAATATCGGTTAAGGGTCAAAGGTTGTCGGAATTCAACCGGTAAGACCGCGGAAGTCTTCGGAACAGTACGGACTAAGATACGGGTCTTACACATGGGCTTTGTGAGATGGGCTTTGGATGTGGGCTTTTTTAATGGGCCTTGGACATGGGCTTTGTGAGATGGGCCTTGGATGTGGGCTTTATTTTGGTGGCGCGAGCTGCTTGGATTTGACGGGTGATGACTCGCTCGTAGGTGGCTTGGCTCAGATTTTTGGCGGGGATATTGAGACAGTGTTGGGACAGGCAGTCATGGTCGAGGCTTGTGGTGTCAGTCCTGTTGGTGATTGGGAGTCCATATGTGCTGCTGCTCCTGGGGCTCATGTGTTTCAGTCAGCTTCTGAGGTGACGGTTATTGGCGGCTCGGGCCTGCCTATTGCTGCTTTTCAGGACACTCTGCGTGATGCGATGGGAGATGTCGGCTTCTTCCGTCATCATGAGATAGACTTACTGGACGAGGGGATGCCCATTTTTTATGATTCTTCTGTTGATCCGGGGGTCTTGATCGTTGAGGGCATACCTGTCCGGACCTGTCGGTTGTAGCCTCGTGGTACATGTTCCGAGCGATTGTATCTTTGGATCGAGAGTTTGACCGAGTCTGAGATCTTCGAGTTGAGCTCCCTGGGTTTCCGAGAGGTTCTCCACTTGCATCGAGTCCGCCTAGATTGGCGGTTGTTAAGTGCGACGCTATACAATTGGGTTTCATCCTTAAATTTGTTCTCTTTTAATGACTTAGAGCTGGGCCCGTCATTGGAGGAGTTTTCTCACCTGTCTGGTCTGCTTCTTACTCGGGAGCCATATGTTCCTTCATCTGAGCCGGTTCGTTCTTCTGATTTGATCGCCTGGTTCAGATTTCTTATGGCCCTCCCCACCACGGGGGTGGAGCTAGAGAGTTATCACTTGAGATGTTGTATGATCGCTGTTCTACTTCTCGAGGTACCCCTGGATCCAACCATCAGCTTCAATTCCTGAATGTGCTAATATTTTGTGTCCTGGCTGAGCTGCTTTTCTCAGGATGGAGATGATCGTCATTTGGAGCTTTATTAGACGTGTTCCGTCGTGTATTACATCGCAAGAGCATCATTTTTGTGGTGCTGACGAAACTCGTCTTAGGGCTGACTGAGTGCTCACTCGGATGTACCCGCATCTTACTGGGTTGTTGTTCATTCCTTCAGGTGCTTTTACTCTGCTTCCTTCTTTCTCCTTTCTTCTCTTTTGCTTTTGCTTGCATCTTAGGCTTGAATTATTCCTTTCAGGTGTGGTTATGAGAACACCTTTATATGACCCCTATGCTTTCTTGGCCTGATTCCCGCCGTGATGATGTGTTGTCCTTACTACTTGATGGCCTTCCCTCTGGTGCTGAGGCCACTGAGTCATTGTACTGCTGCATGCTCTCTCGGCTTCAAGGTTGGGAGGTTAATTGGGAGGCTACCTGGCTCTGTCGCCCGCCACTGATTAGTAGTGCAGCTCGCACTCCTTTGCTGTTGCTAGGCCTTCGGGGATACTGTTCTTATCATCCTATGCGATTTCTTCATTAGTTTGGATTTTGACAGGACATCCCAGAGTTTGCCTTTTCTGGATTTGGTCATTTCCTTTTGACCTGATTGCCTTGTACCGATGAGTTTGGATTTCCTGGCAGAGATCGTTGGATGCAACGATGCTAGAGCTTGAGTCTTGGGCTCCTCCTTTGGCCACAGTGTCGTATCAGAGGTGGGTTGCGGAGCAATCTCTTTATCGACAGGTCCTGGGCTGGCACTTGGAGGATGAGGCTGCTGATCAGGACATGGTGGGTGATACTGCTTCATCCTCTTCAGATGTGTTGACTCATTTGAGGCTTTTGAGGAGCGGCCCTTCATTGATCCTTCCTTCTTGTTGGCCACCCATGGCCACTTGATCAGCGAGATTGCTGTCCTCCGACACACGTGCGAGGACCTGGCTCGTCGTCTGGCAGTGGCGCGACGATATGATGAGAGTATGCTTGTTACGCATCGCCAAGATAGGGATGAGGCCTTCTACCTGCGCATGGAGATAGAGAGGCTTAGGCAGAGATTATCAGTGTATGAGAGATAGTAGTTTACCTGTAGTGCTTGATGCTGACCCACCGTTTTTCTTTCCTGAAACCTTTTTTTCCTTTTATTTTTTTTTTTTTGAAAATAGAAAGATGAAATACTTGTAAAAAAATTTTTAAAGGAATAAAAGAAAATTTTGTTTGTACCAAATGTCAGTGTTTTCTTGTTGTTTGGATTCATGCTTTGGATGATTGGGATCAGAATCTTGGGCTCAGCCCATGTTGTGTGCAGTAATCTAGATTGTATCCTTAGAGCCTTAGTTCCCTGAAGGGGTATCCAAGATAACATCCTGTGGACTTGGGCAGAGTTTGGTAAAGTGTTGTTCCGAAGTTATCCCTTCCTTGTATCTCGTTGTGATGCTTGCTTCCTCGGCTTCTTTTTGTACCTGCACTTTTATATATTTTTTTTGCTTTATTGCTATTTTTACCCGTAGTGCCCTTTCAGGTTTTCACTACGTCCAGCCTTTCCCGTCATTTTTTCCCGTAGTGTCCTTTCAGATTTTCACTACGTCCCGGGTCTTTGATCTTGTCTGCCCCTTAGCAGCTGTGCTATTTTTACCCTTGGTGCCTCTTCAGGTTTTCACCAAGTCCGCTATATGCCCGCTGTTTTTACTCGAGTCGCCCTTTCAGGTTTTCAACTCGCCCTTTTCGCTTAGGCATGTCCTCGCTTTTTTTTTCTTTTGGTGCGTCAAGGATGTTGGAGGAGGCGGAGGGACTTCCTTCATTATCGGCCAACTTATTTCCATCTTATCCTTGTCTCTGAGTACAATTGAAAGCTGCCCTTAGTGAGGGGGAGATTTGGGAGGGATGTTTTTTTTTTTTTTTGCGCTTATTTTTTATTTTATTTTTTATCTTGTCTTTTTTTCTTCTTTCTTTTTTTTTTATTGGTATATTTTTTTTTACAGGGTAAGTGGATATACCCCATTTTTTTTCCTCTTCTTTTTTTTATGGGGGAAGTGATGGGCGTAGCTTTATAATTGTAGTCGTTGATAAAAATTAGGTAGGATTACCCGTGATAGATTTTCATGTTGTCAGCGTTGATCGGCTCGAGGAGATCGTCTCCCTTCAGACTGGTGAGCCGGAGGGCGCCTCCTGGGAGCACTTCTTGGATGATCAGTGGTCCTTCCCAGGAGGGTTTGAACTTTCCTCTGGGATCGGGTAGGTGCGGTGGCAAAATACGCTTTATGACCATATCACCGATTTTAAAGCTTCTTTTGCAGACTCTTTTATTGTAGGCCCGAGCGATCCTTCTCTGATAACATTGGGAGTGGCTTAGTGCCCGCGTGCGCTTTTCATCTGCCAGATGCAGTTGATCGAACCTTGCTTGTTGTCAGTCGCCTTCCTCGATTTCGCTTTCTAGCAATATCCGCAGTGATGGGATCTCTACCTCGACTGGTAGTACCGCCTCCATTCCGTATGTAAGCTCATATGGAGTCGCGCCCATAGCAGACCGTACAGACGTCCGATAGGCCCAAAGTGCGTAGGGAAGCATCTCTAACCAGTCGCGATATGTTTTCACCATTTTCTCCAGGATTCGGATGATAGTCTTGTTGGCCACTTCAACCCCACCATTCATCTGGGGACGATAGGGGCTTGATCGATGGCGCTGAATCTTGAATTTATCGAGAAAATTGCCCATCCTTTTATTGACGAACGGAGTTCCGTCGTCAGTAATGATGGCCTGAGGGACCCCGTAGCGGCTGATGATGTTGTTCTTCATAAACTTTACCACATGAGATGTTGTGATGGTGGTGTAGGATACTGCCTCTATCCACTTGGTGAAGTAGTCTACTGCTACCAAGATGTACTCATGCCCATTTGAAGCTTTAGGGCTGATTTTGCCGATGATATCTAGCCCCCATACAGAAAAGGGCCATGGGGATGTCAGGTTATAAAGTTCTGATGTAGGGGCATGGATCTGGTTTGCATGTTCTTGACACTTGAAACATTTCGTGACATGCTTGCAGCAATCTGTCTCCATTGTGAGCCAATAGTAGCCAAGTCGCAAGATATTTTTCTCCATCATGTGACCATTCATGTGTGGGCCACATAGTCCTTCGTGGATTTCTGACATGACATGCGTAGCTTCCGTTTCATCCACGCAATGAAGAAGGACTTGATTGAAGGATCGCTTGTAAAGGATGCCGCCCGTAATTACGAATTGTGCTGCCAACTGTTGTATAGTGCGACGATCTGTTAGAGTTGCTCCTTCTGGGTACTTCTGGTGCTCGAGATATTCCTTAATGTTTGTGTACCACGGCCAGTCGTTTGAGGGAATGTCAGCTTCATTGATCTGTAGGAAGAATGCAGGTTGCTCCTAAAGTTTGACGGTGAGTTCCCATTCAGCAACTCCTTTTGGGATTTTCAGCATTGAGGCGAGGGTGGCTAAAGAGTCTGCAAATTGATTCTTCACTCAGGGCATGTAAGAGAAAGTGATCTCCTTGAACTCTTCGATTAAATTCTCCATATAGACATGATACGGGATTAGCTTCTCGTCCTTGGTCTTCCAGTCACCGTTTGTCTGATTGATGATGAGCTGTGAGTCCCCGAAGACCCGTAATTTCTTCACATTAAGGATTATGGCTTCTCTTAGGCCGGTGATACATGCTTCGTATTCTGCTATGTTGTTAGTGCACTGGAATGTTAGTCTTCTGGATATGGGAATTGGGACATTTTTGGGAGAGTAGAGTATGGCGCCTACTCCACTTCCTTTCGCGTTTGCAGCTCCGTCGAAGAAGAGCATCCATTCTCCTGCCTTTCTTTCCTCTCCTTCCTTGATTAGGAGAATGTCCTCATCAGGGAAGAAGGTCTTCAACGGCTGGTAGTCAGGCAGGGAATGTGTGGTTAGATGATCGGCCAGTGCTTGCCCTTTGATTACCTTCTGAGTGACATAGGTGATATCGAACTCGGAAAGCAATAATTATCATTTTGTAATCCTACCCGTTAGTGCTGGTTTCTCGAACAAATACTTCAATGGGTCCATGCGAGCGAGCAGAAGGAATGGGTGAGCAATCATGTATTGTCACAGCCACTGTGTTGCCCAGACTAGGGCGAGACACGTTTTCTCTAAGCTGGAGTATTTGGCTTCATAGCTCGTGAACCGTCTACTCAGATAGTAGATCGCCTGCTCTTTTCTTCCTGTGTCATCATGTTGGCCAAGAACATATCCAATTGCTTCTGCTGTGACAGAGACGTATAACAGTAATGGCCTTCCTGGAATAGGTGGCATTAGCACTGGAGGGTTTAGCAGGTACCCTTTGATTTTGTCGAAGGCCGCTTGACAGTCATCATTCCATTCTTTTGGCGAACTCTTCCGCAGGAGCTTGAATATGGGCTCACAGACCGGAGTAAGCTGTGCAATGAACCTGCTGATGTACTGGATCCGCCCGAGGAAGCCTCGAATTTCTTTTTCGATCTTGGGTGGTGGCATTTCGATGATTGCCATGGTCTTGGTTTCATCTACCCGAATACCATCCTCGCTGATGATGAAGCCCAACAGTTTGCCCCTAGTTGCCCCGAAGACACATTTTTACAGGCTAAGTCGGAGTTTGAACTTTTCTAGCCTGTCGAAAAGCTTCTTGAGATCTTTGAAGTGTCTTTTGATTGTGCGAGACTTGACGATCATGTCGTCCACATAGACTTACATTTTCTTATTTATCATGTCGTGGAATAAGGCAGTCATGGCTCGCTAATATGTAGCTCCTGCATTCTTCAATCCGAAGGGCATGACTCGGTAGCAGAAAGTTCCCCATAGTGTGATGAAGGAGGTCTTCTCGCGATCTTCGATGGCCATTTTAATCTGATTGTATCCGGAGAATCCATCCATGAAGGAGAAGATCTTATGTCCAGCTGTATTGTCTACCAGTGTGTCGATGTGAGGCAGAGGAGAGTCGTCCTTAGGACTTGCTTTGTTGAGATCTCTAAAATTGATACACATTATGACTTTTCCATCCTTCTTCGAAACTGGTACGATATTTGTGAGCCATTCTGGGTAGTTGGAGACTACCAGAAATCCCGCATTGTCTTGCTTGATGACTTTATCACGGACCTTCAGGGCCCATTCGGGCTTCATTCTTCGCAACTTTTTTTGACTGGCTTCATGTCTGGCTTTGTCGGTAGATGGTGCACCATCAGATCTTCATCAAGCCCGGGCATGTTCTCGTACAAAAAAGCAAAGTTGGATAACCTTGGTTTCAAAAACTCCATCATTCTCTGCTTGTACTCCGGAGACAGCGATCGTCAGATGCGCACCTCTCTAGGGAGTTTCGTTGACCCTAAGTTTACAATTTCAAAATCATCTGCCACAACATTGGCTTTCGTTTTGAATTTTTTAAGGGAGTCCTCAAATTCGAGAGCTGTATCATCATTTTCCTCATCCGGGGCTTCATCCAAACCCATGAGTTCAAAGTCTAACTCGAGATTGAAATCATACGAGTCGACCTCAAACTTTTGCGGTGTGTGAGATGTTTGGCACAGTGATTTTTGAAAGCTTTTCTGTTGTTTTTGTGTTTTGAGGAGTTTCTAATGTTTTGTGATTTTGAGAAATATCTAATTTTTTTGTACTTTTGAGAATATATGATGTTTTTGTGTTTTAAAAATTTTTTAATTTTTTCGTATCACCTAGAGGTCCCGAACAGGACGGTGTTGTGAACCAAGACTGGTCCTATCCTAGTCCGGGGTACCAACTACTATTTACATCGACGTTTTTTTTTTGAGGTCGGCATCCACAGAGGATTCACCGACTGATTCGATTGTTAGGGGGACTGCTGTCCATGGTGATTCCTCTATTCTTCCAATCCTGCTGTCCAGATCTATGTTTTCCTGTGGGTCACCTGCTTTGATGACCATGATGTCTGTTGGGCTAGGTTCAGAGTCAGAATCTGATTCGACTTCTTCGCCCAAGAGGTGGAATTCTTCTGGCTCCTCTGATTGGTCCTGCAATGGGACCTTGATGTCTGTCCAGTCAAGTTTCCCCTTGTCAATCCAATGAATGGGCTACTTCTACCCCTTGTGCTGCTGGGCTGGTGTCAGCAACGTGCTCCCTTGACTGTGTGCGGGAATGAGTGTTTCTCTGGTTTACCTGCATCCTTTTCAAGAGGCCTCCTCGGTTCTGGATCCTCCATGGGTGGACCTATTTTCGTGCCTCTTGCCTTTTGTGGTGGATCTGGGGGTTCTTCCCCTTGTGTTAGATTTGTTTTTGCTGCCTCGAGAATCTTATCCCATCTTATGGGTGGCCAAACAAACTCCGGGTCAGAATGATCTGAGGGTTTGAGCTTTTGGAGGTGGTCCTCAAGGGGAATCACCGAGTTTTCACAAAATGTCCCAGCCCTGATGAACTCGATGGGTGTGCACCTAAATAGTTGTATCTTCTTGGACTTTTCAACTTGATCTTCCGATGTTGGTTGATATCTCAGTCCTTGTTTCTGCATGTTAGTATGTGCCGATTGTACTACTATACCTTTTTCATGAAACTCAGTATGGTAGTTCCAGATTAATCGTTCAGCGAGGGAAATGACATGTTCAGCAGTGAGAGGGCGAGGATTAGTGATTGAATTTATAACTTCGAATTCGAAGCTGTAATATGATACATCGCCCTCTGTATGTTGGATGTCGATCACAGGGATGTCAATTTCTGGGATATTAACCGTTACTAGCAGGACAGTTTTCGGCTCGGCCAATATTGAGATGATTCGATTTCCTGAAGGGAACTTGACCCTTTGATGAAGGGTTGAGGGAATGGCTCCAACAGCATGAAGCCATGGCCGCCCCAACAAAAGGTTAAACGAGGTAGGGATATCAATGACCTGAAATGTGACAAGGGTTAGGTCTGGGCTAATTTGTAGCTCAATGTCGATTTCTACCTCAACCTGCCTTTGAAAATTATCGAAGGCTCTGACACTCATGGTCCTGGGCCTAAAAGAGGATAATTCTATCCCTAACCGTTCAGCTGTCCTTAGAGGGCAAACATTTAGGCTAGATCCATTATCAATGAGCACAAGTGGGACTTTGAAATTTTTGTAGCAGGCCACTATGTTCAGTGAGCGCCTTTGCTTGCGTCCCTCAGGTGGTAATTCATTATCAGAGAAAGTAATGACTCGCGGTGCGAGGAGTTGTCTAATCATACTTGCCACCATTTCGGGGGGTACGTCAGGAGAGATATGTGCATCATTTAGAGTCTTTGCAAAGATTTCTCGATGCGATCTTGAGGTGCATAAGAGCTCCCAGATGGATATTTGGGCGGGAATAGTTTTGAGTTGGGCTGCTATGTCATAAGAAGCGTCGGTTTTGCAAGTGGTTTGCGATAAAGCTCCCCGGGTTTCTTTTGTGTTTTGGTTATCTCTCCTAAAATACCTCTCATTGTAACCCACTTCGATACATTCGGGTTGTAGAATGGAATTGCCCTCTTTTCCAGATATATCAGGGGTTCCTGCGGCTGAGTGACAGTTTGTGGAAGACTCGATGATTTCTCTTGAGATGTTATCAGATTTTGATAGGTTTTATCATTGGCGTCTTCTTCCACCCTTTGATGCATAAGAGAGGCCCTCTGGTCGTGCGCCAGTTGGTGGGGCATCAAGCATTTGGGGTCTTGAACCGGGGATGCCCCTTACAAAGTCAGCAAAGATAGATCGAGGAGACCTATTGGAAGAATGACGGGTTCAGAATTCGACCTTTTTGGATATGCGAGGTGTGCCTCTTGAAAGGTAAGATGCTGCAAGTGTGACCTGTTGGGTGCGGCTTCAATGGTCACGAGAGGAACTGTTGATGGTGCTGCTTGTATAAAGATAAGAGGTTGAATGGCTGGCGCTGCTTCGAGAAATATCTGTGGCCCAGGCGATGGTGCCTGTTGGTATCCTCATGCCTGGTTCGTCGTGTCTGGCATGATTGCTTGTATGGAATGATGTGGGGAGGAGTACCTGGGTTGCCCTCCTTCAATGTGGTTGACAGTAGAGGCACCGGACGTGCTGGGTCCTATTTGATGCGATGGCAGAGGATTTTAGAGAATGTTGGCCTGAGCTGCATTGTTAGCTTGTGGGGTGATTACAATCTTCTGACTTTCGATCAAATCTTGGACCGCATGTTTCAGGGCGAAGCAGCGGTCCGTCAGATGGCCAGGAGCCTGGTGATATGCACAGTATTGATTTTCATTGTAACCAGGTGGCAAGGGGTTGGGAGAAAGTCGAGGTTGGAGAGGTGTCAGGAGTTTCTTTTGCATCAGCATTGTCAAAACCTGACTGTATGTTTGCGCTAAAGGAGTGAACTTCCTCCCTAACATTGCCTGTTTGTATGGGCCTAGTGCATTTCCCTTAGGCTATTGTTGTTGTTGTTGAGATGACTGCCTCTGATATCCCTGCTGGGCTTGCTGTGATTGGTACTGCCTGTTTGGTTGTGGCTCCTGTTGTGGAGCATATTGGCCGCCTTAAGTGTTAGCAGAATGTTGTTAACTTCTGTAGTTCGTTGCGTAGGAACAGTGCCGTTTTCATTCCCATAACCGACAGGTTTTCCTTCTACTTTGTTTCTTTTGATTGTAGGGGTCTGATGTGGCCATGGAGAAATGGTTCCGACTCTAATCCCCGCCTCGACTTGTTCTCCAGCTCGGATGAGTTGAGAGAAGTTTATGTATGGGTACGATATTAGATAACCTGAAATACTAGGATTTGCCGAGTATACAATCATGGATATTTATTCCTCGTCATCGATGGGGTTTCTCATTCGAGTTGTCATGGTTCGCCATCGCCCTACGTATGCTGATAAGGATTCATCATTTTTCTATCTCAAAGTAGCCAAGTCAGACCTTCTTGGAGCCATATTTAGGTTGTATGAGAACCTGTCAATGAACGCCTGAGAGAGATTTTTTCAGGTTCTAATTTGATGGCTGTCCAAAGAGGTATACTAATCCAAAGCATCGTCTTTGAGGGATTTCTGGAAGAGTCGTATCAAGGCTCCATCATTCTCTGCTATCGCATTGAGTTCCCCGCAAAACGCTTTCAGGTGTGCTGTGGGACACCCACTACCGTCATACCTTTTGAATTTTGGTACCTCAAAATTTGGAGGTACTCGGGCATTTGGGAAGGGACAGAGATCCCTGAACTTGGTGGATGGGTGATCCACTCCTTGCTATTTTTGAAGCTGGCTTTGCACCATTTGTAATTGCTCTCGTAGTTCCTCAATCTCTGACTTACCTTGCAGTGAGTATCTTGCCCCTTGTTGTAGGGCTTGTGTTGCTTCTTCTTCATATGGATCGATGATGGAGTGTTGTTGGAAAGAGGATGGAATCCCGTTAACGGGAAGTGGCTGAAATTGAACACTGCTCCCTTTCGGAGGAGGGTGTGAAGTTCGGAAGTGGCTCCCGCCTGGGGTATCTGCTAACTCCGGAATGTTACTCCCGTTAGGGGGAGTGAAATGGACTCGAAACTAACCCCCTTCGTGGGAATCCGCCAGTTCTTGTCGGTGGTTCCCGTTAGGAGGAGCCTATGTTGTAGCCTGATTATTATGATGTGCTGAGTAAGGATGTGTGGGAGGGTTGCTCCTGTTACTAGTTGCTGTTGTTCTGGTGCTGATTCCTCTGGAAGAGGGATCACTGGATTTGTTGGAGGAATGAGAGAGAAGGAAAAGGAAGTTTGTGGGAGTGAACTAATTTATACACTAGGCTGAGTTACTTGTGTATTTGGAGAGGGATTTGGCACCAAACACAGTAGTAATTCTTGCATTGTTTGAAGGAGCAGCTCTTGGGTGGTTGCATTGGCTTGGGGATTTGCCTGGACTACTGGTGGTAATGCGGGTGTAGTGCGGGTGCGGGTGTGGGTACTGAGGCCTCGGGAGTTGGTTGAGCTGTCGGCTCTTCTTCGTGAGAGGTTTGAGAAGTCATGGCTGCGTGAGATCGAGTAGTCATAATTTTGATCTATGCCTAAACAAGGATAAGCCAAAAGATTTTTTTTTTTGGTTGTCTTTTCCGTAGGAATGCAAATGATGATATCCCTTGAGATTAGAGTACCACACACTTTTGAGTCGAATCTCAGCTAGTGTGTTCTAGCAAATAATTCCCCAGCGGAGTCGCCATTCTGTAGACACTGAAAAATCGGTGCCCAAGCTAATTTTGTATTTCTTGTTTGATCGGGGGGGGGGGGGGGGCGGGGGGGAGGGGGGATAAACTGATTATGGATATTGGAGTCGCTACTAGCCAAAAAATCTTGTAATCTCACGGTCGGCTAGAACCACGAAATACGCCAGGTGAGGGAAATCCAGAGACTTTCCTACCTTAGATTGACTCCTGGTTTGCGATCCGAGATTCAGGGCAAGGGATCTCGGTTACAAAGAGGGAAGGTGTTAGGCACCCTCTCTGCCCGTACAAATTTACGGTCTCTACTCAGTGTGATAAAAATTTAGTCCCGTGATGCCAGGGTACATTCTTCCCATTGCACAAAAATTTAGTCCAAACAACCCTTTTTGCTCTAGTGGGTAGGTATAATTCAGTGGGTTGTTTTGAGCTCAATGGTATTCCTTTAAGGGTTGAAATGTGATATGGAGTGATTTTAACTATTTAACCATCGCGGTCAACTTCAAAACCCTTAAATAGAGTGCAATGAGACAGGAATGATCAGACTAAGGTTTTGTTAACTGACCCTCCAAATGACAGAACTTGCAGCCATCCTTGTTGTGAAAGAATTTCCTAAACTTTAAAATTTTCAAGACATTTCACATCTACTCTTCATTCACGTATAATCCTTCTCTTCAAAAATCTAGTAGCAATGGGACTGGTAGAGTCAATATTTAAAGAGGAAGAGGGTCTAGATGATTGGTTAGAAGATCGTCCATGCTCTGGAACGCAGAGTTTTTGTCAAGTTCTGGTTGAGACTTCGCTGTCATGCTTCATCTTGGATCTGTTTTCTCTAGATGGTGATGAGTCCATTTGGAGAAATGAAGTGAAATGACAAAGGACCTATCAAGAGAAGACAAACCTAAGGCAAATGATCCTAATTTTTTAGATGTAAAGAGAAAGCACTAGGAGATACCTTAGATTTTTCTGATTTTGGTTGCACAGCCTTTCATCGAACTTGGGAAGAAATAAGAGAGGTGACAGTCTAAACAAAACCAAGTAACGAGGGATTTAAGTAACTTAACGTGGTTCGATTTCGGTAGTACCGAAGGTAAGTTCGGTGGTACCGAAGTATCCCTTAAACTCAGAAGTTGCTATAACAAATTTTCCTAATATACATTGTGTTCATAATATGATTAGCATGAAATTAGGAAAATGTTTAGAGGCTAGAAATCCTCAGATATATCAATTTGACCAATCATCAGGCTTAATCCTTTTATTTGACTTTAATGTTTATATGGGAGGCATGATCCTCAGATATGTCGATTCAACTCAAGTGGACCACTGGGGTTGCTTTTTAATATTCTTGAGGGGATAATGTGATGTGAGCCAGTAGACTGCACATTTGGCTCTCATCCTTCATATTTATATGTTTTTCTTCTATTTTGTTATTCAATTTTGGAATGATTGTAGTTGTAGATGTCATAAGTATTTTTAGTGACTTTTGGTCATCTTCACTTTCAGATTCACTGTTTTCAAAATTGGATTCATATGTGTCATCCCATGCGGCTACCATAGCTTTTCCTTTTGATTTCTTGGATGGACACTCAGTGGACATATGTCCATACTTTTGGCAATTATAACATTGGAGTTCTTTAGACTTCCTAAAGGTTTTACCTATTTGGCGTCTATGGTCCAGTTGAACTCCTTTGTTATTGTATGGTCTCCCACGATTCTTGTTGAAGATTTCTTTAAACTGTTGAGCCAACAGAGCTGCCTCCTTATCAACATCTTCATCTTCATTTTCATCTTCCTCTATTATTTTCATATCTTTGGTAATTTTGAGGGCATTGTTCTTGGTTTTTGTAGAAGTTTTGAAGTGTAATTCAAAGGTTTGTAAGGAACTTACTAGTTCTCCTACCTTCATTTCTTCTATATTTCTACATTCGTCAATAGTAGTGACCTTAGAGTTAAAACATTCCGGTAAGGATCTCAGAATTTTCCTACAGATTTTGGATACCAGAATTCTTTCTCCTAGTCCTCCCATGGAGTTGCATATACCATTTAATCTTGTAAAAAACTCTATGAACGCTCATCTTCTTCCATCTTTATGTGTTCAAACTGAGATATTAGATCTAAGGCCTGTATCCTAGTCCATATTGTTCCGTTGACTCCTGCAATCCTTCCCGTCGAATTTCGACAACCGGTGACCTATAATCGACATTTGCGTGTAACTCTAAGTCGAATCCTGTAGATTTGAATCGGCTTAATCCGAGACTTGTACCATTGCGACTGCACCGTCGCCACGGTTTCAACGCCGCGTCTTGCACACTGATTTGATACCTTGGTCAGGAGATGTGGGCCTGCATTTATTTCGAAGAAAACGCCGCGCGTTTGTAATCTCAAGAGAATCTCTACAACATGTCTCATCAATCAATCAATTAATTAAAGTACACAACCCGTGCTTTCTTTCTCCACAAGTCAAGCAATCTACCCTAAAAGTCAACAAACCTCTCACCTCACCCATCACTCACCTCACAGCCATCACTAATACCCATCACCTCTCTTACAACCACCCTCTCTCTCTCTCTCTTTTTCAACACAAATTCTAAGCAACACCAAAGTGGTGGACGTCCAAGCATCCCAAGAGAAAAAAATGAGTGTTGTGTGGTCCACTTTTCACCCCAAGATCCATCATCCTAGCCATTCATTTCTCATCATCTTCCATCAAAGAGGGACACAAGGAGCTTGGCATTCCATCGGACCAAGAAGATCAAACGGTGGGTGTTTCCATAGGCCTAGATTTTACTTTTTTGATTATGGGCCAAGTGAGGCCTATCGATTGATGGTATGGATCTCACTTTGGACCCTAGGTGTGGTCGATGGCCCACCTTGATTCTCATGATCATTCCATGATGAGGCCATTCTCCATGGACCCCATCATGATGTTTTTTTTCCTTGCTTGAATAGGGTCATCTAGACCTTGCATTTTGGTGGAGAAAGGATCTGCACCATTGATTTTGATCGGTGTGCCCACATGTAATGAGACCCACTTGATGTATGTTATAAATCATGGAAGGGAGGGCCCATAGTGCCGGGGTCGCTCCATCATCACGTCTCTCTCTCTCTTTATCTCTCTCTCTCTCTCTCTCCTTCCTTTATTTTATGGTCCATTTAATGAGTATATGCGGTGTCCAAACCGTCCATCAAATGGACCTCATGGCCATCCAAACCATGTGGGCCCTACCTTATGGCGATGGGAAAACACAAGTATCAGATTGATCCAAATCAAGTGGGCCACGTCCATGTGGGATCCACCTTGATGAATTGTATATACATGTCGTTCGTCCAGCGTCCAAGGACGCTGGACGTGTTCACTGGAGTGTTAACAGACAGTGAGGTGTACTCATAGCAAAAAGGCAGTTTGCCTTTAAGTTTTTTGGGTGGGTCACTCCTACAGGCCTCACCTTGATGTAAGGATCAATCTACGTCATCCATCCTATTTCTCAGCTCATTTTAGGCGTTGAACCGAAAAGTGAAGCCAATCCAATTACCTGGTGCGCCATAACATAGAAAATAGTAGTTTTTACTGTTAAAATCCACTTTGATGTTTCTGTACACCAAAGCATATCAAATATTAGGCTCGTTTGGTCTGTCTCGAGCCGTAAAGTCCAATGGGTAGGGTGGATTTTACTGATATGGGCCCCACCTAAGAAAATCCCCAAGAAAATTAAAATAATAATTATAATAATATATGCAGTAGGACGTTGCTGCTGCTGGAGGACGCACAGTAGCGTTTGCTGCATTGGGCCGAAAAGGGACAGGGACCTTAGGTCCCAGCGCTGGCCCCACCATAGTGTATGTGTTTTATTCACGTCATCCACAACACTGGACGGTGGGACCCACCCATTTGATGTATTGTTTTATCCACACCGTCCACTATTTGGATGGTGGGGCTCCCCATGATGCATTGCTTTGTATCCCTACTGCCCAAGCATTTTGAGATATCATTTCATGAAATGAGGTAAAGAATGAGTCAGATCTAAAGTTCAAGTGGACCCCACCATCAATGAGGACAGTGACCTCCACCGTTCAAACTTCTAAGGGCCATAATAGTTTTCAATAAAGACGATATTTATTTTCACTTCATCTACACTATAATAATTTATGAATTGGTTGGATCTCTAATACATTACGGTGGCCCACACCATGATGTGATCATCCATTAATTAGGTAGACCACACCACAGAAATAGCAGAGGATTAAACGTCTATCATTGAAATCCATTTGGGTCACGGAAGTTCTGGATTAATGGGGAATTTATTTTCCTTCTTAATTCAGGTCTTTATGACCTTATGATTAGATTGGTTAGTAAATAAACTTTATAGTGGGCCCTGTGGTTTATTTAAACATGAAAATTATTATCTTTGTTACTATTTGTGGTATGGTCCAAATGATCCTCCAATATGATTTTTTTGGAATGTATGATTAGGCCCATCTTGATTTATTTATGGTCGTCCATTAAGGCCCACCTTGGTATATATATGAGGCCCATATGATTAGGCCTATCTTGATGTAGTTATGGCCCGCCCATTGAGACCCACCTTGTTATATATGAAGACTCATGGGTCGAGGCCCGATGGGATGTACATAAGGCCCATTGTAATGTGATTCCACTGTGGTTTATGTGATGATCTTGATGGCGGGCTATGCCTTGGGAGCAATGGTGGTTTGACACCCACATTATAAGAATAATGTTGGTTAAATGTACGTATTATAACTCTCCATAGGGCCCAATGATAGGTTCGTACTTATTGTGTGTTAGCCGTCTAGGCCCATCTTCGTTGTAAGGACAGTTCATCACTATATAACATGCTTAGTATAACTTCATGATTCATATCCATAGGCATTATATGTATGCTTAATATGAGTAGTGACTAATCATAGCATATGCCATTGGGCAGATTATTTATGGGACTCACTGATAGGAGTTACCCACATGAGCGCGTGATATGCGCAGGATTGTTACATGACTGGACGGTGTGATTCATGCATCTCGCAATTATGTGTCATGATCATTGTACGCCCTAGCGACATCAGGGCCGTGGCTCCACATGCACATCATGGATGGCCGTATTGGATACCAAAAATACGTGGTTCTAGACTGTGGGCACTTAGGATGTCCTTAGGTGAAAGTTCTAAAACTTTTTTGGTACCAAGAGATGCTCCAACGTCTAGACCAAGTGGATACACGAGAGCAGGAATGCCGAATACCAGTAGGCCATGTCTCCCACTGTGTCGTGGTCGGTTGGAAGGGGGTGTGACCTTATCTGCCCAAGTGAGGGGGTTGTAAGCTAGGCTGAGTTTGACCAGCTCACAAATGAGTCCGTTATCGAAGAGTTGGGTAAGTATTGGCAAACTACTGGCTAGGTGGATAGTGTGGTCTATTCCACTTACTGGGCTGTGCGGCTAGGGAGGCGGCAGTAGCGTGAAGTGTATTAGACCCTGGTGATACCTAAGAGAGAAACTATACTGATATGTGTACTTGATGAGAACTAGCATACTTGCTTTGCATCTCGCATATGATATTTGGCTACATTGGCCTCGCATCACATGATCTTGGTATGGCCAATAATATTCATTCTTTGCATCACATAGCCTTGGTATGAGTGATTATATTCATGGACTTACCCGTATATTTTCACATTACTCTGATATTCTATACTTGACACTTGCCTTGCGCACATACTTACACCACCCTCTAAGCTTTTGTAAGCTTATACACGACCGTTGCGTGCAGGTGTCGTTGGATCGCAGCAACGCTGAGGCAGGAGTACGTATCACATTATTTTGGAGCTTTTTATCACCTTACATTTCCCTTTCCGCATTGTACTTAAAGGTTTAATATAGTTGATATGTGGTGATGTTGTTTTGTGACTTAGTTATGCTTGTGGTTATGCTTCATTATAAAAAAAAAAAAATCATACTGAAAATCCTCCTTGTAGGATCCCAGGATCGGAATCTGGTATATGAGTACTGCGAGCCTAGAATGAGGCACTACGGAGGCTGTCGGCGCCGGATTCGGCGATCGAGAATTTTTATGACCCCGATTTCTAAGTTTGGGGCCTGACATTAGAAGTTGAAGCCTTGACATTTTTACTATATTAGTTCATGAGTAGTTTCTAATAATTCCCATGCTACCTTAGAGTTTGCACACATACTTATCTGATGAAATACTTTATGTGAAATTCTATAGCAAATTGCATTAATGGCTTTGGCTTCACACATCCTCATCTCTTTGTCATATTGGGTCCATTTGACCTTTGGTTTTGATTTGGTGATTGTTGTGTCATCCTCAATAACAATTTATTTTGTAGGCACAATATATCCATTTTCAACAATCTCTCATACATCATCATCTAAATCCTGGAGAAAATATATCATTCTGACCTTCTAGTATGCATAGTTTGTATCATTAAAAATGGGTGGTCGTAAGACGGATGGTCCCTCTCCTTTGCCCATAATTCTTTCTTTAGTTAAGATCTTCCTCCAGGTTGTTAGACTTCTTTCAGGGGAACATCACTTTGATACCAATTGAAATTACAATTTATACCATTGATACTAAAGAATGAATATGAGACAAGGTCCTAAAGGGGGGTGAATAGGACTTTTTAAATATTTTGTCTATTTAAAAATCTTAATTGCCTAACTTAAACAATCATTCAGTTTAAAGCAAGTAAGGCAACATAACTCTAAAGGCTTCCAAGCCAATAGAGGGTCCAATCACAAAGGCTATTCAATATATACAAATAAAATAATTAACCTAGTGTTGTGAGCTTGTGTGTGAAATGTGCTTCCTATCAATCTTAAGCATTCATCTAATCATACATAAACAATCAAGCATTTAAACTTAAATAAACATAATTAAATAGATGTGCAAATGGCAATTCCAAACACAAGCATATATAGTAGTTCGGCTACTTGCCTACTCTACTCCGAACAACCGCACTCTCTCCTAGAGTGTGTCGGATTTCACTATGAATGGTTTTAAATCAAGTTCACCATTAACCTTTACAGCCCTACACAAAGGACTCAACAATTATGCTCTTCACATGAGCAACCTACACTAAGAACCTGTGTTAGGCCCGTCGGCCAAGGTCCCACTCTAAGCACCTCCGTTTAGGCCCACCCACCAAGGTCTCACACAAGGTACCTACGTTTACGCCCACCGGCCAAGGTCTCACACTAGGCACCTCCATTGAGGCCCACTGGCTAAGGTCCAACATAAGGCCCCTATGCGAGTTTGTTGATAACAAACTCTTAGCCTCAATCATACACGAGGATAGAGACTAAACTTTAGACTCTTAAAAATGACACTTACTTATCGAAATGAGTCCTCTCTTGTAGCTTGTCTTAGGTTGGTTAATCTTTGCTCTTCTGTGCTTGAATTATCTCCCCAATGCTCTCCCGATTTTTATGATGTAGTTTACCTGTTGTTTTAGCTTCACGATCAAGAACCTTGTTTATGATGTTCATATAAAGGTAACCAAGGTAATGGGAGATGGTTGAATCTTTAAAGACTGTTATGAATGGATTTCCTAAGAGATTCAACTGATGGATGCTCTAGAGTGTCATGGAGACTAAGGTTTTACCTATAGGTTCAGTCTCTATACTCTAGAGGAGGCTTGAGATCATGTTCTTCGTTAATAGGAGCTTTGAATGCTCATGAGTAAAGAATCACAATGAAAAGAACATGATTCTCATGTGGATAAAGTGCAGGATATATAAGTGATTTGAGCTTGGTACAACCTAGGGATTGAAATGCCTAAATCCACGCTTTTTACAAAGTTATGGGTCTTATATTTATAGAGAAAAGGGCCCAACGGATCTATAATGGCTAGTTATTGGTGCTACCAGTGAACCTTTGGTAGTACTAAAACATAGTCGGTGGTAGCGAATTATCGTTTGGTGCTACCAAATTAGATCCTGAAGTTTGTTGAATGATTTTTGTTACTTTCGGTGGTACCGAAAGTTGATTATTGGTAGGAGTCGATGGTACCGAATTTACAATCAATGGTACCAAATATTCTTCGAAAGCCACTGAACTGTTTTAGGCACTTTCGGTAATACCGAAGGCATCTTCAGTGCTATCGAAGGTGTCGTTCGGTGGCACTTTCTCCTATTGAATGTAGACAAATTTTTCTATTTTAACTTCTTGTCCATTAAATCATTCAACAACTTGGAACTTCCTAAAGACAAGACTAAAAGGATAGAAAGTATGAACTTAGAATTAGCTTTGAGTAGATGACCTAAATGGGTTTTCCTATTTAGGTTAGAGTCATCTATAGGCAAGATCCTGATCATAGAATCTTCTTTGGAATCTGACATTGTAGCTCGGGCTGCTGCTCCAGTTGCATCGTCAATCTTCATTTGTAAAAGACTCATCCGACTACTTGACACAACTAGTCACGTGATTGACAAACATGTGTGCAAATAAGTGCACTAACAAGTTCTACTGGTCCTCATTGATAACGGCTCAAGCTTAAATGTGTGCCCACTCCAAATAGCAATCCACCTTGGGATCAAGCCATCAACCTTCAGACCAAGTGACATGAGCGTCAGAGCCTTCGACAACTCTCATAGAATTGTTAAAGGAGGGTAGACATCGAGGTGCAGATCGGTCCCGATATCTCTGTTATTACTTTCTAAGTATTAGATATACCAGCATCCTTCAACATGTTGCTAGGAAGGCCATGGCTCCACAAAGTCGGAGCCATCCCTTTTAGTCTCCATTAACGGGTGAAATACATCCTTGACAATAAGGTAATCTCTATCCTAGTTGAACCAGACCTTGTTATTCTAAATGACTACGGTGCACAAGTGCTAGACATTCTTGTCATCAACATCCAACACTAAGAGAAAGAAATCCCTTTCCATAGTTTCAAAATTGAAACTATGAATACAATGATCAATTCATCACCAATGAACACCGAGTATGTCTTCTCGCTAGCTAAATGAAAAAGTTTCAAATACCGTGTAAAGAACCACTCCAAAGTAAGGGCACTAGAGATTACCTACAACAAGAGGAAGTGGGGACTGGGATACAAGCCCAATCTTAAAGAAAAGTGGAGGAAAAAGGCACGTTAATCAACTTTGTTAAACCAAAGACTCTCTGCAAGGAGGAGATATCTGCTGCACGGCCTAAAGGTACCTCTATATGCCATGATGATGCCCTATGGCCCCTTAACTGGTGGGAAACAGTCCTACGACCATTAGGGAAGGAGCCTCCCGCACTAGAAGAAGAGGAAGAAGAAACCTCATACCATGAGCCAGACCAAGAGTAGAACCCATTGCAAGCCTTCGAAGGATGCCTGTACACCTTAAGACCTGTCATCACAATTATAGATTCAATCAACCAGTGGCACACCCTGCCTGTCTCAACTTTAACCAACTAGGGGCACACCTTACTAGTTTCAGCAACCAACCATGGGCACACTTTGCCAGTTTCAGCAACCAACCATGGGCACACCTTGCTATTTTCAGCAACCAACCATGGGCACACCTTACCAGTCTCAGCTTCAATCAATCAGGGGCACACTGTGCTAATTTCAACAACCAACCAGGGGCACACCTTACCAATCTTAGTTTCAATCAACCAGGGGCACACCCTGCCAATCTTAGTTTCAATCAACCAGGGGCACACCCTGCCTGCCTCAGCTTCAACAATCAATCAGGGGCATGCCATGCCTGTGCCACATCCATCATCTAGTCACGACCACGATGGTCTAATCCATTAGACCAAGAAGGGGAAGTGGCTAGCCCTGGATTGGTTTCATGTACAAATTCCAGAGCAATACCAAATGGTGGAGCAAGAAGAGATCCAATGCACAATAAAATGACGTGGGAGGGACTGAGTACAACTCAGATTTTGAACTTGACCAAGAAAAAATCATGGTCATTGGGACAAACCGTGATCCTCCATACAATGCATCGACCCCCGCCTCTTCAGGGGAGGGAACGCGAGGTCCCAACTGGATTTTTACATCGAGTTAAACTTTAAAGTCATGGGTCTGGATAAAGTTCAAGGAGGGGAAGATGATGACCTGACTCCTGAACTTGAGGATCTCCTCAAAAAGTTCGAAACCAAAGTCAATGTCGTACTCAACAACTTCAAGTTAGTAAATTTAGGAACCCTCGAAATCTGTAGGGAAGTATGCATTGGGAAATCTTTGCCGCCAAAATTCAAGCAGAAAATGGTAGAATTCCTAACTTCAAGATTGACCAACTTCGCGTTCTCCTATGAAGATATGCTAGGGCTCGATGAAGAACTCGTTGTACACCATCTGCCAACAAAGCCAGAGATAAAGCCAGTAAAACAAAAGCACATATGAATGAAGTCAGAATGGGCCCTGAAATTCTGCGGTGAAGTATTCAAGAAATACAACGCGAGATTCTTAGTAGTCTCAAACTACCTTAAATGTCTCGCCAACATTGTGTCAGTACCAAAGAAGGATGGCTAGTTCCAGATATGCATCGACTTCTGAGACCTCAATAAAGCTAGTCTTAAAGATGACCTCCCCTTGCCACACATCGACACTTTGGTCGACAACACTGTAGGTCACAAGATCTTCTCATTAATGAACGGTTTATCAGACTACAACCAAATCAAGATGGTCGTCGAAGATCACGAGAAGACTTCATTTATCACGTCATGAGGAACATTCTGCTAAAGGGTTATATCGTTTGGACTAAAGAACGTAGGAGCTACATACTAGCAAGCAATAACAACCTTATTCCATGAAATGATGAATAAGGAAATGGCAGTATACATTAATGACATGATCATCGGGTCTCACATGATTAAAGGACACTTTAAATACTTAAAGAAGCTCTTCGACAAGTTAGAAAAATACAAGCTCTGACTTAACTACCTGAAATGTGCCTTTGGTGAAACCGGAGGCAAACTTCTCGGCTTCATAGTTAGTGAGGAAGGCATCAAAGTCAACGAAACAAAGACGAGATCCATCATCGAAATGCCACCTCCAAAGAAAGAAAAAGAAATCTGCGGCTTCCTCGGCAAAATCCAATATATTATCTGCTTCATTGCACAACTTACTTTTATTTGTGAGCTCATATTCAATCTCCTTTGGAAGAATTTGCCTAAAGAATAGAACAACGATTGTCAAGCTGCCTTCAATTGCATTAGAAGATATCTCATGAATAGTGCCACCAACTCCTGGATGACCTCTACTATTGTACATCTCGGTAGCAGTGGTCGCCATTGGTTGCGTCCTCAGCTAACACAACTAAACTGGAAGGAAGGAACAAGCAATATACTATTTAAGTAACAAGTTCACAGATTACGAGACTAGATATTCAACACTTGAGAAGATATGCTTGACCCTAGTCTGGGCAACTCAACGACTCCAGCAATACATGATCGCATACCCTATCATTCTCCTCACTCGAATGGATCCGTTCAAGTACCTGTTTGAGAAGCCGGTGTTCACTAGAAGGATAGCCAAATGGCAGCTACTTCTATTTGAGTTCAACATCACCTATGTCACTTAGAAGGCAATCAAGGGGCAAGCCATCACAGATCATCTTGTTTCCCACTCACTGCCCGATTATCAACCATTAAAGACCTTCTTCCCCGATGAACATCTCTTAATCATTGAGCAGGAAGAAGAAAGAAAGGCGGACGAGTGGACGTTATTATTCGACGACGTAACAAACTTCAAGAGAAGTGGAATTAGAGTTATCTTCTACTCTCTTGATGATGTCCCAATTCCAATCTCCCGATGAATAACATTCGAATGCACCAACAACATGGCAGAGTATGAAGCATGTATTGCTAGTCTGAAAGAAGCCATAATCTTGGGCGTAAAAAAGCTTTGAGTATTTAGAGACTCACAACTTATCATCAACCAAACCAATGGTGACTTGAAGACTAAAGATGAGAAGTTAATACCATAACATGTATACCTCAAAAGTCTAGTCAAAGAATTTAAATCAGTCACCTTCTCATACATGCCACGAGAAAATAACAGTTCGTAGATACTCTCCGTAACACCTAGGCCAACTGTCATGGTTTCCACTAACAGAACCGCCATTGGATCGCGCTAGGCAGCCACATGGAGCACATGTGCGAGGCCCTAAAAAGCTAGGGATAAATGATGTTAGGTGTTGTTGTCACCAAGTTACGAAAGGATGAGGTCACAAATATAGTTAAACCTAAATATAACCTGAATCAGAAATGGGTTGCGGGGCCGGATCTCCCAACAATCCAATGTGACAAACTAAAATGACATGGACCACTCGTCGAAATCTCGCTACGTCTGAAACTATGGGAAAATGTTGGCCCTCACTGGGGTTGAAGTCCCTCGCGGACGGTAGACACAGATGGTGCCCTCAACTATACGACTTGGGCCAGGAAGGAAGTGCTTGAAACGCGCAACTCTCCTAGACCTGAACTTGAAACTTAAGTGAAGTTGGCCCTGCCACTAAATTGTGAAGTTGTGCCTTCTGACTATCGGATTGCGACCAAACTCGAGTAATAAGTCAAGGATATTTTTCTTCTCATATCTGTATAACTATGGCCCTGATCAAACATTGATAGTCGTTGATCGCAAGTAGAGTCCTCGCGGTCAATCGAGGCATCCTATCTCTACCAAATTGGGACCAATCTCTCATCTTATGATGAGGCACCTACCCCATGGCACGGATGGGCCAGCGGACCCCTGCAATAGCCCTATGGGCTAAAATTTAGCCCACAAGGGTCATGCATACTAGAAAAAGAGCCTCATGTCCATTTAGACATAGAATCTAGGCTATATAAGGCCCAGAAATTCACTCCCTCACTCCCAGACGAATTTTCAGCTGTAAGGGAGAGAGGGAGTGGGGAGAAGTGGAAGAAGGTGCTCATTGGGGAGCTGTTTTGGGGGTTTCCCTTGCCGCTGCTGCCCATTTCGGGGCCCGCAACTCCGCCCCGCCGTAAAGAACGACCCACCGACATTAGAGAGGTAATCCTCTAGCTCTCTTCGAATTTCGGCATTATAAGCCATGCATGTGCCCTTACAAGCTAATTCCATTGGCTCAGGGCTTTGATACACCAATTCACGAAATTCAAAACCTTATAAGGCACTACAAATTGGCGAACTACTTTAGGTACGGACCATTATCCTTAAGTGACTAATTATCAAACCTAGGTCACAAATAATGGCTGTGTTGTATAAAATTATGATGCGTATGTTAATCAGTGAGTAAACTTTGATTGTTAGTCTTCCATGAATTTGCAAATCATGCTTAGTGTAGCCAAACTTTTCTTTCATGCTAAATTAGGCCAAAACTATTGAACCAATGTCTATGATTTATTCTATTTTCTGTCACATGCAACTAATTGCTTGATAATTTTGAAGTCTATGATGATTTAGGGAAATGTAACCGTATGTTCGTCATAATGTTTGATTCGAATAGAATGCCCAGATTTAATGTCATTCATGCCTGCAATTTTTTGAAATAAGTAATGTATGTGACCTGCTATGAAATGTTAACTGACTAGCCAATTGGGTTAGCCAGAAAATTACAAAAGTTGTACAGGCAGCTCTTTTAGATTGGCCGCCTAAGGGCTGATCCGACTGATCCAGGTCGAACACAAACAGTCGGCAGTAATTGGACTACACGGGATGCTCACACCAAGTGTCAGATGCGTTGTAGTTCGCTTGAATCAGCCGGATTAGTCCACTAGTTGGCCAACGATGTGTGTTCACCATGTTTAATCACGCCTGTTTGAACCTGACGCACGCCACACCCCTGTAACGCCCACTTACAACCGCTATAATACGATCCACAAGACTCGTGAGCCGGGCATGGTAGTATGGGACACTATCCTCAAGTTGTCGGCCTACGTTGGGGTGACAAGCCTCCCCATATTGACTGCAAGCAACCCAGTTTACAGACCTGCCTTTCATATAAGTCAGGTGGGAGTGACGAACCCAGACAGATCAAGGATCGCAGACACGAGGCCGCTACGGCTGCCCTAGGCCTCGTGATCGGATTAGAGCATTAATTTCATGAGATTCCCCAATCTTGCTTAACAAACGGACATAACTAAATACTTAGCTAATATGATCACTGTCGCATTACATTAGTTACATTGGCGACTCAGCAGTCAAGGTCACATTAAGGGAGTGTTGGTCATATAAAAACGTATAGATAGAGTCGCTTGAGAGAGTGTTGGATGGCGAGGGCATGGTCATAATACCATGCAAGTACATTAATAAGAGTATATAGGAATCGTATGCTTAGTTGCTTTTCATTAATTATGCCTGGGAATTGATAACTTGTGTAACTTGATGCTAATAGAATTATGAATTGATCATTCACTCCCACAATGGGATGGTGTTTTATAACACTAACCAGACCTTATCTTAGATGCAAGTATCACAGAGCCTGACGCGTTGGATGAGGCAACCATAAATGTCAAGGAAGAGCTCTCATACTTTCAGCTGCTGGGCGGGATTGTAGGCTACCCTAAGGCCCACGATGGGGCCTTAGGGCAGAGGATATTTTGTATTTTTTGGATTGTATCTATTTTATCAGGGCATGGTCCCGTACATTGAGCGTAAATTTATTTAGTCATGCTCTAATCTAGTTAGGTTAATTTCAGTTTACACCGCATGACCCATTTAATTTTTGTAATACTTATACACTAATCAAATGGAACCCGATTTAGCTGAATCTGTCAAGCATTAGTGGTACTCAGAAGTTTGGGAGTCCGGTATTACTCGACCCTCGAAATTCAGGGCATTACACTCTCACCACATTAACATTAATGTTGGAGATACTAAGAGAAGCTTCAGAATGGGAGCTCACAGTTGAACTTTAAGATAAACATGCCTTTTGCCTACAAATTGAAGAGGTCGAAGCCAATCCTATATAATAATAAAAAAAATCTGGTATACCGACATAAAACAATATCTTGAAAGACAGGAGTACCCAGAAGAAGTTACATCAATCGACCGCTGAACCATCCAACGTCTGGTGGGACAGTTCACAATCAGCAATGAAATTCTCTACAAGCAATCCTATAATCAAATTATCCTCAAATGCATCGACAAATCCGAAGCTACAAAGATTATGGAAGAGGTCCATGACAAAGTGTGCAGCCTACACATGAACGAACATACGATGGCAAGAAGATTCTACGACTCGACTACTACTAGATGACTATGGAGACAAATTGCTACCAGCATGTCAGGAAGTGTTTCAAGTGTCAAGAGCATGCAAATCAAATACATGCCCTAGCCTTAGAGCTATACAACCTGACTACGACATGGCCTTTCTCTATGTGGGGTATCGACATGATCGGAAAGGTAAATAAGAAAGCTTCAAATGGTTATGAGTACATACTTGTGGCAGTCGACTACTTCACAAAGTGGGTAAAAATAGCATCCTACACCACCATAGTAGCATCTCAAGTGATTAAATTTATAAAGAACAGTATCATCAACCGATACAAAGTCTTACACACCATCATCACTGACAATGGCTTGCCCTTCGTCAACAAAAAGATGGACAAGAGGCTAGATAAAGTTAATTCGGCCCGGCCAGGAAAATAAACCTAGAAGTTTGGTAGAGAAGAGAGCAGTCTTTGGAAATCAATTATTTCTACTTAATGTGGAGTAACTCTCATGGGGTGGTAGATTACTCCCTTTTGATGTAGCATGGTTCAAAAACCCGAAAATGAACACAACTCAATTGCCGAGTCAAGTCACTCAACCCACCTATACTAAACATTTAATAATGTAAGTGAAAAATTCCACGAATGGCAAGTATTTAAAAATTAAAATAGTATAAGAAATATAAAATAGAGATTTTAATACCAACACAATGAATGTCATAATGTTTAAGTTTGTCATATGTAGCGAAGGTCTAGAGTTAAACTCTCCTCCTACACCTTACTAATAATAAACTACGTCAAACGAAGTGACTTAGTTCAAGTCATTGCAAGTCATGTTGAGTTAACCAAAAGGTCGAGTCAACTCGATGAGTCATCCTCACTCAAGATCGAGCCACAACTAGGACCCAATTCCCCAATGACACGCCCTTAAAATTCCACCAAGTCGAGTTAAAATCCCACCATAACTTGATGAATCTTCCTTAATTAAGATCAAGTGGGCTCAGCAAGTTTTCAAAATATGACACGGAAGGATGTGAGGTCGACCACCATCTTCCTCAAGGGGATAACTATTCCGAATCCACATAACTTCTCTGGGTTCCTCACAAAGACTTCTCAAATCCACGAGGAAAAGAACAAGAAAAATAGAAAATTAATTCTATAAAATTTGAAATTGATTGATGAATAAAATAAACGAGTCTACAACCTTTTAAATAGGGATACTAAGCCATGGAAGAAATTTTAGAATCAAACTACAACTAAAACTCTTAGAAACCGTGAGTTACTATAAATAGTAAACTTACTATTTATAGACAGTGGCACAAGGTTTTTGGCCAAAAATAGTAAGTGCCCTATTTGGCTTCACCACTCCATTCTCCTAATTATTCTAAGAACTTTTCATGTTGGGCACAACTCCTAAAGCCCAACGAATGAAGAGTTATAATCAAACTAAAACTTATTATATATCTACAGTAAAAACATAATTAAAATAGGAAAATGATTGTCGATCTGATAGTATTTCGTGAATCCGGCTTGTGCAACCCGGCATAGCGGGGTTGGGTGGCTAAAGTAGCTCATCTTACCCCAAAATCATATATTTTATGTCCAATAACTCATTCCATCCATTTTAAGTTCTGATGGTCTGGATCATCTCCTTCTCCGATAGAGCCTTTTCTAGTCCATCTTGGCCATGAAATTATCTGCAACCCGCTCTACGTTAAAATATGAAATGTAGTACTAGCGGGCATAACACTGCAATACACATGGAGAGAGGAAGTGGTTTGCAAAACATGGGAGCATGAAGAGAAGTGGTTGCAAAGAGTACCGCACTAGTGTGACTCACATAGGTAGGCATATGAAGTATATGACTTGCAAAAATTGAGAGCATGTCAGGGGTTTTTTATTTTTCATTTTTAAAATTGAGAATTTTATTGAGAGAGCCAACATGCTTGAAGCAAACAAAGAAAAGAAAATGAAAAAAAAAAAAAATTGAAAAATACAACCAACCCAACTCCAAAGGGCTAGGAACCCTAATTCCAAAGGAGCATAAACACCTTTCCATCTTGTTTTCACAACACCAAAAGCATGATAAAGAAAGGTGACAAGGGATTAAAGGGGGTGGGAAGATTCAAAAGAGGAGAAGGAAAGGAGGCTCTCAACCCTTCCTTTTCATCCTAAAGGGAGAGTACTCAAGAAAAGATGAAGGAGAGAGTTCGATTGAGAGAAACTTTGTTTCCACACCACCCCCCTCCAATCAGAAATATGAAGCATAGAAAACATATTAGGATAACTAAAGATGATCTGTATGTTACAATATGATAACTAAAGATGATATGTATGTTACAATATGGCTTTTGTTTTAATTTATGATATGATTCTGAAAGGGTACAATGTTTGCTAGGAAAAAAGGTATGAGGTTTGCTAGAACAATCCTCATTATGATAGCAAGGTGATACCAGGTTTGGTTAGTGCTTTATAACCCGCCAAGCTCTAGTGGAGTTTTTGAGTTAGTGTGCATTAGTTAGTTCTCCCCAAAAACCAACCAATTAGTGAACCCTAGGACCGTTCAAGGTCGATTGTTCAGACACCCTGATCGCTCAAGTGGTAGACTGAGTGAAAGATGCCTCGTTTCAACACTGAGGTCTTGGTATCGATTCCCTAGTGGGGGCGGCTAACAGAAGTGTGAATTGACAGTGTGGTGTCCTAACAAGCTAACAAAAAAAAAAAAAGGTTGATTGTTCAGGAGCCCATCATGAATGAACCATGACCAAAAATATTCTTTATACCACTCCTTTCAGTCATTGTGCTCCACAAATACTGAGCCAAAAAGAAATATAGCCATGATTCACATTCGACTTTTAAAAAAACAAAAAAAAAACCACAATCAAGCTATGATTTTCAGATTGATCCATCCAAGACATGCACCATCACACCAACAAAGGAAATAGCTGAACCATGGGCCCTACTTATACAAGTCAAAATCTGAGTATAATATGCAAGCAATGAGTAGATTTTCATGTATTTCATAATTTCCTCAAACCAATCACAACCTATGTTTAATGTTAACCTTTTGCAAGTTGAGTGAGAATACAAACTAACAATCAACAGATTTAGACAGAAGAGACAACCATGCTCCAAGGACACCACTCCTAGCATACATCCTTGAGGAAGATAACACAAAACTCCCTAGTATACCCCAAGTTACATCATTGAATACTGCATTTTACAAAGAACTAAAGATCGCCACCATACATCATGTCACGACACCTCTTCTGATGTTTTGCCCATCTCTTCACAACAGTTTAATTTCTGATGCTCCATGCACATCTACATGCAGCCAAACAAGCCAACCCAGCACATGCGGGAATATCTCAGACCAAGGGAAAGTTGGGTTCAACCATGTAGATGACCTGGTCCAAAAAGTCTAGTTCAATTCATCAGATGAGCCATGCATGTTCCAAAGCCGTTGATGGTTTAAAAGAAATTACCCACTGTCAACATTCAATGTATGTGTAACTTCAGATTGGACTCTTTTGCGTTTGGTCATCTTAATGGTGAGGCCCACCTTATGCACAGCTCGGATGTCCCCACATGTGAGGCAAGCCAAATGCCATTCTTTTCCTTAGCTCAGGTCAGACATTCTTCTTCGGTGATGACATGTTGGAACTCTAAAATTCGAATAAGATGTCGAGACCCGCTTGTTTCGGGGAATTGATGATGACCTCGAACCCAAGCTGCTGAATTTTGGACTTTCCATGTGGGGAGAGTTTGGCTCTCCCTGCCCAGGTTTTCTGGCATCTTGGGTCACGTGCTTGATCTTTGTGCTCCGTAAGTGTGCTCTGAAATATTGGTCTGGATAACTGAGGGATTGGGATCCAAACAGTTCGATTGAGCTTCCATTTCCAGATCTCAGCATTCTCACTCTTCCACTCGTCTCTCCATCCACACCTTGCCGATGGCGACTGCATGCCGTAGGAGTCATGAAGTGAGGAAGCGAACTAGAACTGCTCCTGCGGACAGCCTTTTCGGCAGTTCGGGGACTCTCTGTGATTTTTGTGTGGTCTGCTTGAGGGCCTTTTGGGAATTCTTTTTGGTCTTCCTGTTGTTGGTAGGTAACCGAATAAAGCTTCTTCTTTTCCTGTAACAGGAACTCTGCTGCAAGTATGTGATTTCTGATCTTCTGGCATTCTTCTTCGGCGTCCCTCATCTGCTGATCAAGCTCAGCAATCCTCTTCTCCTTCTGCTTCTTCAAGTCCTAAACAAAGACAGGTTTAATTAGGAATGACCTATGCAGGAATTTTAATTAGGAATGACCTGTGCAGGAATTGCAAATTGAAATTCTACAGGCAGGACAGAACAGAAAGGTATCCTATAATGCTTGATCAGAAAGAATGGCATTTTCTTATTGACCCAATCATGACAGAGGTGGAGTCCATCTTTCTGTAACCAAAGCTCATCAGGTGGGCCCCACCATGGAACAGGCAACACCCTACTGTCTGCAATATTGGACGATCCTAACCATCCAATGAAAAAGATAATTACAACCATTGGTCACAGGGGCCCAATCGGATTGTTAGGATAATCAATTAGGGAGATCCTTGGGTTTCTCCATCCACTATAGGCCAATCATATGAACCATTCACATGCGCAGTCTATTAGGCCAAGCAAATACTTGATCAAACACTTCAAAGATATGTAGCAGAACATGTCTGAAGAAATTAGAGAGTTAATTGCCTCTGGAAGTTCTCTATTGGATTCTACAGATCTTGCTCTTCCCGCAAAGTTCAATGAGCAGATTGTCTCTCCAACATCATCTACACTTGGACTAACGTGCACAAGCATCAAAGCTTTTGAACCGTCACCTAAATCAAACATAGGAAGAGAGTTCAACATGTATAAATCATCTTCACATCAAAGAAAAGTTCTGTAAATATAAATTTTCAAAAATTAAATTCTAGTTGCTGCGCTCTACCAAGAGAATCTCTGAGAATTTGAGTCAGCTTGCTATTCCTGCAAACAGGAAAACAATAGGGAGTGAAACATCATGAAATTCATGATATTAGTTAAAGAAGAAACCGTTGGGATGCAAGATTCCATTGAAAACAAATTATATGATACATGACCTCCATCTTTGCATGGCACATGCGGATTTTCATTTCTGAGTTTCTGATAAGTGGGGCCTGAATTCGGTGACCCAGACCATTTATCATCTTCTTGGTGGAAGACCGCCACAACTAATCTTGTCGAACATTTTTAAGTTGATCACTATTGTATTCACCTCTAACTATTTATCTGTAGGCCACAAACTAAGGGTTGAGATTGTCCCATCCAGGAGATTTTTGAGACCATGTTCCATCCAAGATGGAGCACAACAAACCAATGGTCTCGAACCTGGATTATCACTTGTCAGAATAAACCCAAGCATGCTGTCAAATGGACAGTAGCATATCATATAATTCCTATGAATTGAACTGTAACATTTAATCCAATTAAAAGGAGATGACTGATTGGAGTTACCTTTCTGAGTAGAGCTATTGAGGGACTAGGCTCCAAATTGAAATTACATGAGTTTTTTTTTTTTTTAAGAGTGAAAAATTACATGAGTTTCAAGTTGGATTTGAAAGGAATGCAGGTTATATAGCTGCCAATTTGAGGGGGACTACTTCCTCATTATGAATTCAGAGGTTATCAGGATTTGGTCATTTCCTCTCTACTGAATTAATTATTGTAATTCGATTCAGTTACGATAATGCATCCAAACGCAGCGTAAGAAAAGACCAACATCAACCGAGGATATGCCTGTAAGGAACGTGATTACGCTTTCTTTTCAGTGCTGCGATGACATCTCCAAGAGCTGATAGCGACAAATTTATAGCTTTTCCTTCATTCAGTGTCTGACCAATAGCTCCTGTCTTCAGCAACCGCTCACTTCCTCCAAGGTCCACCATCCACAATTTGCTAGGTTGTGTTTTACCTTCTTTGGTGTCCCCAGATCGGCCAATGTTAATTCTAGTCAAGCTGCATACATGAAACTAAAGGGATAAAAGAATGGCCAATCCAAATTACAGCATAAGAACTGTGTAAACTCAGGAGCATGAGACCCCACCAATGAGATCTGCTAGATGCCTCATTGACATTCGTCCACGACGTAGATCGGGCTCTTCTCCCTTTGGCATACCACCGACTTGCTTGCGTAAAATCAGTTATTGCCACGTCAGTGAGCCTCTCTATTTCCACGGACCCATTAGAACCTGTTTGAATGTTGAGAGCACTGTAGAACCAACTAGGCGAGGATAAGCAATCTACCAAAGGATGTAAAATGGGAAAACTATGACCCGTATGTTTCAATTGAGAAGTAGATTCATAAGATTCATTCAAAGAATAACGGAGAAGATCTTTGTGGAACACTTATGGATATGGCATATGTGAGATGTCTGGACCATTCATCAAGTGGGGATGTTGTGAACATGCCCTGGACCGAAAATCAGGCAGGTCTGCCCATCAGACGGGTCATGAATGTATGTTGAAAATGAACTGACAATCATTATTTTCTAAATTCTAACCGTCCATTTTTCTCATGCACAGGTGGCCCACCTGATGCGTTCACCATTCTGATTTACTGACGAGGTGATGTTCACTGCCAGCATCACCTAATTAATGGCCCAGACTTGCATATGCATTCCATGTTAGCACTAATGCCATTAAGATCTTTCTCAATCCACTTTAAGTAGATTGTCTTAGCACTTTTCTTACTAATTTACCAGATATAACAAAATCTGTACCATTTAGAGACTGATTCCCCCATTCTTGATGATGGCTTTTGTGCCAGTAGATCCCGCAGACTACCCATGTAAACCTCCAACATGCTCATAGAGAAAGTAAAAGAGACAGAGCTATCCTGAGAAGCTTGATGGAAGAGTTCTTCCATAGCTCGAGGAACAATCCCCGGCTGATCACTTGTCCCTTCCTGGAGAATTAGCTCAACCCACCAAGTATTAATGCTAGAGAACAAATTCAAGAACGCAAATACAAAAGAACCCAAGTTACTGTCACTGACCATAGTAAAGGTCTTCCCAGTGCCAGTCTGACCAAATGCGAAAATGCATACATTATGCCCATCAAGTGCAGATTTGAGAACTGGCTCGACTTCTACGAAAACGTCTTCTACAAAGATTGAAAGAAGCAGAATCTTTTATTTTAGAATATATATATATATATATAGAAGAAAGAAAGATCATGAAAATTGGTCTAATTAAAATCAATTAGCACTAGATGGTGCTTACCTTGTGTCGCCTCCTGAGGAAAAACTTTATCGAAATTGAATTCTTTCCTACACCCGGCAGATCTAACTATGATATTATCTGATCCAGTAGAAATGGATCGATGGATCTTTCTCCTATCGATTGATAGGAAGGGGCGAACTCGACAAAGAACTCTAATGCTGCCTGGAAACCAAAGTCAATTCATTCAAAAAGACCAACTACCACAAGATTTTTTATATATATATATATATATATATATATATATATATATATATAGATTGCATTTGGATGCACCCCAGATCATTCTTTTGTGGGATAAAGGGCGTGGGAAAACAGATAACCATCCGTTTGCCAAATAAATATCTGGTGCATTTCAGCTCCAACTTGAAATGGATTGGATATTATTTTGGGAAGAAATACCCTGTCCAACAGCATTTTTCTAGGGACACCCAAACTCACCAGTGTGACGCATTTAGAGTCCTATCGATTACCTTTGATGTCCAATATTGTATTTAGTGCTTGTCTCCGTTTTTCTTTTAAAGAATGACGCTTAGATCTCAATGCCCTGATTTCTCCTACAAACCCAAATCAGATTCAAAAAGAAGGCTCAACATTCAAAGATGAGATCAAAGCACAATCACAAATGAAAGAACTAAGATAAAAGCTCTTGCCGTGGAGGTTCGAAATTGCTTCTTCGAGCCCTTTCTTTTCATGCTCAGGAACCACATTTACATCCGTGTAAACAGTCAGAACAGGAGGCGACTCAGGCAATTGAGAAACAGCTGGAAGCCCATTGAATGAATCCAACTTCAACCCAAGAGAAGTCTCCAGAGGTTCTCCCACTTCTTCTGAAGGCGGAGAGATCTGTTCGGAGGATTCTTCGAACATCTTTGGGAAGAAACTAACAGAAAACCCACAAAGCACAATTCCCTAGTCTACAATCCCTCTTCTTCTCCTACACAAACCATCGAAAAACACTTGAATTTGGAAGCGCCTAGATCAGGAAGAACTGAATGAATTCACATTCAACTCGCTAAAATATCAAGACCCAATATTTTCAGAAAGCAAACAGCGAAGGACCCACCAATTCCTCAACTGTCGGTTATCTAAGAAAATGCTAGATACCCATAAATTCCTACAATCACTCCTTGCAATGTGGTGAAAGAAAAAAAAAAATTGCTTATGGATCGTGAAGCTGAAAGTAAGGCCACCTACTGCAAAAAAACAGTAGCTGGGTGAAGATTGAAACAATATTCTACAGCGTGGTAACGTGAAAGCAAGGAGAGAGAGAGAGAGAGAGAGAGAGAGAGAGAGAGAGAGAGAGAGAGAGAGAGAGAGAGAGAGTAAAAAACCAGAAAACAGAGATGATAAAAATATTCAAAGAGCTAGACAGGCTGACAGATAGACAGGAAGAGAAAAATACGAAGCAAAGATAAAACAATAAAAGAGAGACGGGTAAAGTTGAAAACACACACACACACCAACACGCAGAGAGAGAGAGAGAGAGAGAGAGAGAGAGGCAAAGCTGGGGAAAAAAAAATTTCTAAGAAAAGACAGACAGAAACACACACACACACACACAAGCAAAGCTGGAAAAAAAATAAAAAAATACTCAAGAGAATGAGAGACAGACACACACACACAGAAGGAGAGAGACTCTCAGATTTGAATACAAATTCCCAAATGTATCCACATCACCCTAAACATTGAGGTGAAACTCATTTCAAGATCATCCCTTCATTTTCCAAACATCCCCAATTAGGGTTTCTTTCATACAATCTTAGCTCGCATTTTCAAATTCTAAGTTCAAACAAACATGAATAGCAATAATAAGAGCACTTACATTGCTTCAGATCTATGCAATCCATATCCATCATCGAATCAAAGACAGCAAGCCCCTCTGCTGGAAAGCACTTCCTCTTCCCCTCTCTTTTCAGACACGAGCCTCAGGGGTATTCTTGTAATTTGGAAGCGAATACCCTTCACTTACTTTGGTTTGGTGGGAAAGCTTTGACTGCGATTCTATTTCCCTTCCTACACAATCTTGGAGTTAACGGCAACCTTTTCTGCCGTTAGTGGAACTGTTTGCTTTTTTGGTTTTTTGTTTTTCTCTTTCTTTTGTTTTAACGCGTGGTCAGACCTAGAACGCGGATTAGTTGCGACCCTAGCCGTGGGCCTACCTAGATGTATGTGTTATATATCCACGCCGTCCATCAGATTTTTCAGATTATTTTATTGTATCATGTGAAAAATGAAGCAGATGCATGTCTCACGTGGACCACACCACAGGAAACAATGGTCATTGAGCGATTACCGTTAAAAACTTCCTATGGTCCACCGTGATGTATATTTGCAACCAACCAACCTGTTGACAAAGTCATAGGGACCTGGATGAAGTGAAAACACATCCAAAACTTTCTGGCCCGTAAAGATCTTTTAATGGCAGGAATTCAATTCGTATTGTGTGGTCCATCTGAGATTTGTACCAGCTTCATTTTTACCACCATACCCAAAAATAAGCTGGCAAAACGGATGAACGGCGTGGATATACAATGCATACATTGAGGTCGGCCCACCATCAGTGTCGTAACACCTGGATCAGCGGCTGCAGCTGATCCGCGTTCTCAGAGTAATGGGCAATCACTAATACCCCCTTCATAAGATGGGCCCCACTATAATCCTATCATTTCGAAAGTGAACAGCTCTAGCCCTGACTACGCCTAGTCGAAATTAGATGAGATCCGCGCCGCCCATGCGTTGTGCTGCCATGCTCACGTTTGAAAAAAAAAACTAAAAAAAAATTGAGTCTGCCAAAAATTCTTGTAGGGCCCACCACGACGAGAAGTTGTAATGATGACCTCACTTAGTTGGGGTGCCATCCAAATCATTTGTATGACTTTTCGTACCAAGATTAAACACAGTAAAAATTTTAGAGTTGGGTGTTTGGAAAAGCTCCGTGGGTGGGCCCACCATAATGTACGTGTTTTATCCGCGCTGTGCATCCACATTTTCAGTTCTCATTAGCCTAAAAATGAGGCACATTCAAATCTCAAATGAATAATACCTCAAGGACATTGATAATTTAACGTCCACCGTTAAATTTTTCCTAGGGCCACTGTAATGTTTCTCTCATCCAACCCGTTGATTAGATCCTGACAGAACTGGATGAATAGCAAATAAAAATATCTGTTAATCTAAAACTTTTGTGGCGCAGGAATCTTTTAATGGCGGGCGTTCAATTACTACTATAACCTATGGTGGTGTCCACCTGAGATTTAGATCTATTATTTTTTAAACCATGCCCTAAAATAATCTGGAAAATGGGCTGGACGGCGTGGATATATACATGGTCATTGAGCGATTACCAATCTCCTACGAACTGTACCGCATGTAATTTATGTGCGAGCCTTCATATACACCGTAGGATGATAAGAGCGACTGGGATTCCACTTCATTAAGAGAGAGACTCTTAAAAGAAAAGACTCTCCTATACTCACGGACACCAATTGAATTACAATCGGAGAAAGCCTTTTGCATGAAGATCATGCGAAAGGATTTTTGTGGACCTATTATGATGTTTGTGATAAATCCAACCTGTCCATCTGTTTTTTGAAATCATTTTAGGTTATGCGACCAAGAATGAGCAGGTTCCAAAAATTAAATGGGCCACATGAGAGGAAACAGTGAGAATTTAGTGACCACCATTGAAGTTTACTGTGTTGAGCCCATAATTGAAGCACATACACAGATCAATTGGATCATACACTTTATAGGCTCCATAGTGATGTTTATTTATCATATAACGTGTTCATAAGATTATACAATATGGATGAGAGTAAAACACAAATATAAGCTTAATTCAAAACTTATGTGACTATCAGGAATTTTTTGAAAAGTGGATGTTCAATTCAACTGTTTCCAATGGTGTGGTCAATTTGAACATTTAATATACCTGATTTTTTGTGTCAATCCCTAAAATTATTTGGTAAAATGAATGAACGAAGAGGATAAATAAATAAATCATGGTGGACCTATGGAGTTTACTAAGTATGCTAAGCGTAGGAGTCTGGATCCTCTGTTTGCGAAAGCATGACTCTCCCGAAGCATATTAGATACTGAAAGGTTGAGAAGCGAGACTTGCTACTAAGTGACATCACCAATTTCCGTGGGCCCACCATGATGTATGTTTTGTATCCACACCTTTCATCCATTTGGAAAGATCATTTTAGGATAATAGACAAAGAATAAGTTAAATCTAAATCTCCAGTGGACCCCAGCACAGAAAACTATGGGGATAGTGACGTCCACCGTTAAAAACTTCTAAAGGCCACAGAAGTTTTAGATCAAGCGGATATTTGTGTTTTCCCTTCTTTCATGTATTTTTTAACTTTTGAACAGGTTAGATTTTAAATAAACATTATGGTATGTGTTGATGACAAAATCTGGTCGGCCCCCTCTCCACGTCGCCCTCTGCGGATTGTCCCTAAAGCTTACACCAAGAAAACGGGCAAAGGTGACCCTGGCTAAGCCGGGGGACCCTCCGATGCCTAAGTCAGGACAAGGGAATCTGGGTCAAGTAGAGAGTAGAGGGGAGCTTGATTTCGCGTACCTGTAGATATGACGCTATGTGCTATTTATATTTGCCTGTGGAATGGTCCGGATCCTATAATCTCGGCACAATCAGGGGGATTCCAGGATCGTGGAGATACCATCCGCAATCTATCGATTCGTGTAGCGTATCAGGCGGATTATGCGTATCTGCGCGCGAAGTTATTGGCCACGCTTGATCGTGGCAGTTTCCATGTTTAGCGAACGGCGTATGCGCCTCTGATCGTCGACTCGGCTCAGCCTGTCCGACTATAATCTCGACATCCGACCCGACTCGTCAAGTCCGAGCTTATGTGGTCGGCCAAGGGTATATCGTAGTTGGCGAATAATCTGTTATCCGATCGGATTTGACGCCCCTCCGAGCTGAGCCTTGCTATAAGACTCATGTCGTTGTGTTGATGCTGAGATCAGATTAAATGGGTCATGCCTCAGATGTAATGGCGCTGGGTTGGCTCGGATCTTCCCATAACAGTATGCATTAGGATAGTTTCAACCGTGGAATCACTTTCCTACTGTTTTCTGTGGTGGGTCCACTACAGCGTACTGACTTTCATGCTTTTTTCCTCATTTGTTGAATACTGATTGGTACATCTCAATCACAGATGTAATTACACAATCACACGGTCTAATTAAATTGTAACAATACTCAAATAGAGAAGGATCCATATTCTAAGCATAATCCACTTCCCACATTGGCAAACGGATTGGCTACTCCCCCTGCCATTAGCCAATGGCTTATGGTTAGTTCTTTGTGGGCCCACCATGATGCATGTGTTTCATCCATGCTGTCTATTTATTTTTTTAGATCATTTTATTATATGAAATGAAAAACGAGGTATATCCCAATCTCAACTGGGCCACATTACATGAAACAGTGCTGAATGAGTGTTAATCGTTAAAAAATTTTTGGGGGCCATAAAAGTTTTGGATCTAGTTGATCTTTGTATTTTCCCTTCATCTGGCCTGTATGTCCTAATCAATAGATTGGATGTCAAATAAACGTTACAGATTGAATGAAAAATAAACGTTATGGTAGGCCCCACAAATTGTTTAACAATGAAAATCATGATCTCCGCTGCTATTTGTGGTGTGGTCCATATGATCTTTGAATATGATTCATTTTTTGGATAATGCTCTAAAATGCTCTTTAAAAATAGATGAACAGTGTAGATATAATAAATACATCACCGTGGGGCCATGTAACTTTGATCTCCTTTGAACCGTTCGTACAACTCGGACTGATCCCACGGCTTTATGTGGTGGGTCCACTTAAACTTTCAAAGTATCTCATTCTTTTTCTCATCCCATAAAATGATCTCTACAAAATTTTGGACAATATGGATGCAACACACGCATCATGGTGGGGTCCACAAGGCTTGGTGACATCACTTCAGTAGCGATTTGGCTTCTGACCATGTCAGTATTTAATATGCGGATTTCCAGCTAAAGCCTTGGCGAGATGTTCCTGCGTTGGGATGTAGGCGGGGTCCATCCTAATGTTTTTAATAAATCTATCTTGTTCATCTGTTTTCGAAGCTCATTTTATGACAAGCTATCCAAAATGATATGGATTTAAAAGTCAAGTGGGCATATAAGAGGGAAAATCGGGGAAATAGTTTTCTACCATTGAAACTCTCCTAGGCTCTACCTTGATTTTACCTTGATTTTTGTATGTCATCCAAGCGGTTTATGCCATCCAAACGGTTTACAAGATCATTCTCACTGGGATGAAGTGAAAATAATAAAAAATTAGCATGATAAGAAACTTTCATGGCCTTAAAAATATTTCAACAGTGGTGACTGAATCAAAACTATTTCCTCTAGTGCAGCTCACTTGACTTTTGTATCCATCTGGTTCTCTGTAGCATGTCTTAAGATGATCTCAGAAAATGAATAAATGGGTTAGATTTATCACAAACATCACAGTAATTAAGCTCTAAAAAGAATACTTGCACAAGATCTTTATACGAAAGACTTTCATGCTTTACTCTGCGACGTAGGAGAGTCTTTTCTTCAAAGACTCTCTCTCTCAACGAAGTGGAATCTCAGCTGCTTTTCTCATCCTATGGTGTATATGAAGGCTCGCACATAAATTATATGCAGTACGGTTCATAGGAGACCGGCTACGTGTGTGTGTGTATATATATATATATATATATATATATATGGAGCCCCGACCGTCACCCATCTACTTACGTCACTACCGAATCCGAGTCTCAAAAATTCACATTTTTCCGAAACTAAATAGCTGTGTACAGGGCAACTCGACTTGCCTGTTACTTGGCCACCTAAAGTTTCAATGGTCGGAAGCTTTTTGGTGCTCACAGAGATGCTCATGACAAATCCAATCCGTCCATCGGTTTCTCAATATCAAAATAGGGTAGAATACCTAAAAAAAAAAAGGCAAATCCAAAACTCAGGTGGGCCACACCGCATGAAACAGTGAGAAAAGAAACATCCACCACTGAAACCTTCCTGGAGACGACCAGGATGTTTAAATGCCATCCAAACCGTTCATAAGATTATTACCACTCAGATAAACTGTTGGTATAAATATCATCTTGTTAGAAAACTTCCTGGACACTCCACGGAGTTTCCAATGGTTATCGTTCAATCCTTGCTGTTTATTATGGTGTGGCCCGCTTGATTTTCTGATCACCCTGAATTTTGGACTCCCATCCTATTTTGATCTTAACAAACTCACAGACAGTGGATTAGTCACAGGAATCTCTGTGAGCCCCACATAGGTGGGCCACACCTAAAGAAAACTCACGGTGTTCTAAAACTTGGGGTGAATAACATCACTTAAATTTAAAGATTTAAAGCAGATTTTACAATGTTTTCTACGCTAATGCTTGCTTGAGTTTTGAATCAGTGTGATGTTTGGGATGGAGGCTTAAGATGAGATGGATGCATCTCGTCCACGTAAAGTCATCTGTACACATCAGTGAACGGTCACGCAAGCCATTTGGTTTCAAAATGAACCTGGCTGTACAACTTCAACCACTCTATTCTCTGGCTTTTGTAGGAGCTCGGACCCTATCTCTTTAACAGTTCTGGTTGTCTTTATATAGATGGCCACTACAAACTCACCTTACTAGCGCGCGGACTACCATACCGAGCCACTTTTTCTTTTTAAAATTCAAATTCCCAAGTGTTGGAATTTGCAAATGCAATGGTTGATGCAAACGGTTTTCCGCTTCTTGTTGTTGGAAAGCTTCAAATGCCATCTGATTTTTTCTTCACTACTTATTTTTTACATTGTATATTGCAGCGCGGAGGGATTGGAGCGCTGCTTCCGTGGATACCAGGATCCACCGTCCAACCATTTTGAAAGCTCATTTTAGGATATCATTCCAAAAATGAATCTGACTCAGATCATAAGTGGACCGCACCACGAGAAACAGTCGTTATTGAATCCTCACCATTAAAAACATCTTGGATTCCACCCAACCTGTTGGTAAGGTTACAAATACCTAGACCAAGAGATCCAACAAATATTATCTTGATCCAAAGCTTTTTTGGCCCTCAAGACGTGGAAGTAGTCGCATGCATCACTGTAGGCCCCACAATCAGGGTCTCACCTACTTTGATTGATCTGGGGATCCACCAGAGCCGCGCTCAAGAGATCCATACTATGTGTTTGGGTTTTCAGTTTGTACAATATAGGCCCACTGTTTAATGATCTTAACCGTTTATGTTATGTGCCCACTGTGAACAGTGGCTGCTTTAAAAATCTCACCTATGAACATCTTTTAACCTTTCAATAAATGGGCAACAAATAAATGCTTATAATTCTTCTCGTTCCTATCAACTAGTTCATGGCATGTGCAAGGAGGGGGTAGGGGAGAGAAAAAGGAGAGAGATGAAGGCAAAAAGTACAAAGGGCAGGGAAGATAAAAATAGAAAGAGATGAAGTCAAAGAATGCAGCCACATGCACATGCTCGTATGATCTACATGTTGTATTTTGTTTCAAAATTTATATTGAAAAGAAGAAGATAAGGATTTAAAATATTTCTATTTCCCTCCATATTTGAAATTTTTGTTACTTTTGAATCGTAGGTTTAATCTCATATTGGATTTGTCAAAAAAAGTTTTATATATATATATATATATATATATATATATATATATATATATATATATATATATATATATAAGATGGGCTTTTTGCTTTGGAGCTTGAGCTCCATTAAGGGGGCATGTGATTTTAGTCCAATAACTCTAATTTATATCATTAACACGCATGTACTAAACCGCACCACCCAATGCCAAACCGAGTTCGTGTGCATGACGAGATGGGTCGGGACGTGGGTGCGGGTGTGGGTGTACTCGCACAAGTGACGGACCAAACCCTTTCGAAAGAGTGCTTAATGTGTCACTTTAGAGTCTATGTAAGGATTCTATTTCGTTTTTAAAACCATGAAAAATCTTTCTACTCTTGTGAAAACTTTTTCTGTTTTTTTCTTTACAAGTTTTGGTTACTGAGTTCATCGTTAAGTTAACTCAACACTTTCGGATTAAACTGCAAATGGTTTGAGCCTGTATACAATGAGTACACTGTTAGGACCAGGTTATAGTCGTTGTATCCTAAAGATCGATTGCTTTGGAAACCTATTACACTTGGGATGTTATCCAATGTGAGTAAATTCAATTTCAAGCCGAGTGACTCACGTCGCGCCTCGACTCAACTCTATAAGTCTTTTATTTCATTTCTTTTAATTTTTTTAATTTTTAATTTAAAATAATCTATTTGATTCAACTAAATATTCCAACAATCTTGAAATTGAATTTGCTGAATTAAATATATTATGACTACCATAACAGTTAATGTTTCCACCGAGTTAGCTAAAATCGAATCATTCGCTGGACAACACTTTAAATGGTGGAAAAAGAAACTTATGTTTGCACCGACCACCCTTAAAGTTTCATACATATTGTTTGAATCATTTACTATAAATCCAGCAAATCCATCTGAAGTAACAGATGAAAATAACTGCAAAATTTATATTCTGAACTCTTTGTCTAATGAATCATATAATGTGTATGCTTCCTATGAATCTACTAAGAAAATATGAATTTCTTTATAAAAGAAGTACGTTTTAGAAGATGCATGCACTAAGAAACATGCAATTGCTAATTTTCTTTACTATAAAATGACAGATGATAAACCCATCACAAATCAAATTCATGATTTTCAAAGTTTAGTTCATTAACTGTCATCAGCAGGAATTAAGTTGAATGAAGTGTTTCTATCAGGAGCACTAATAGAAAAGCTACCACCCTTCTGAAAAAATATATGAATAAAATGAAACATAAAAAGAATGATGTCTCATTGGAAACTATAGTCATACACATGCAAATAAAGGAGGCTAATAAAAACAAGCACTAAAAAGAAAATGCAAATGAGGTGGATTCAAAGGTGAATCTTGTGGAATCAAGTTAGGAAAATAATAAGAAGAAAAATGACAAATATAATAACTGTGATAAGCTTGGACATTATGCCAATGAATACAAGCTCAAAAAGAAAAATGCAAACAATTAATTCAAGAAAAAATGAAACTGTTATAACTGTTGAAAGCCCGGACATCACATTAAAACTTGCAGGCTTAAGAAAAATAAAGATAAGTCACAAGCTAATCTTACAGATACAAGTAACGAATCTGATATGTTAGTAGTTGTGGTGTCTGAAATTTTTCTTGTAAACAACTTAGAGTGGGTGTTAAACACTGGTACAACTTGGCACGTGTATGAATATCGTAACATATTTTCTTCCTACTAAGCATCAGGAAATGATGAACATATGTTCATGAGTAATGCTAGAACTTCTCCAGTTGTAAGGAAATGAATGGTACTTTTGAAATTCACTTATGGAAAGACTCTGATGTTAAATGATATCCTACATGTACTTGACATTATAAGAAACTTGGTCTCTAGTTTGCTCTTCAGTAAGGTTAATGTCAAGTTAGTATTTGATTCAGACAAATTCGTGATGACTAAGAATGAAACTTTTGTTTGTATGGGATATTGTAGTGATGGTATACTAATTGTAAATGTATCCAATGATAATAATAATAAGACATTTAATTATGTTTATAACGTTGAGCCTTTTTATATATGCCATAGTAAATTAAGTCATATAAACATAGCATCTTTGAAGAAAATGAAAAGATTAGGTTTATTACCTAATATATCAAATGAAGAATTCGATAAATGTGAAACATACATAGAATCAAAATTCATTAGAAAATCCTTTAAACGAATAAAATGATCATCAGTTCTATTAGAGTTGATATACAGTAACTTAGGTGATTTTAAAAATCACATGTTTAGAGGCAGAAAAAGATATTATATAACTTTTATAATGACAATTATAGGTTCACTAGAGTCTATCTGTTAAGGAACAAAGATAAAGATTTATAACCTTTCTTTAAGTATAAAATTGAGACTGAAAATCAGTTAAATATAAAAATTAAAAGACATGGAACAGACAAATGAAGAGGGTATAAATCTTCTCAATTTATAGAATTGTGAAATGAGTAGGATAGTTCATAAAACTACAACTCCTTACACAACAGAATAGAATGAAATAATAAAGTGTAAGAATAGAACTCTTAAGTGGATAATGAATATTATGTTGAATGGTTCAGGCTTACCATTAAATATGTGGGGAGAAGCATTATATCCTAAATAAGATTCCTTCCCTGAATAAACACCATATAAACTTTAGAAGAACCGTGTTCTTACGTTATAAATATTTTAAAGTATAGGGGTGTCTTAATAACATAGGAATGCTTAAAACTAAGAAAAGGAAACTAGGCCTCAAAACGACTTATTATGCATTTATAGGGTATACAAAAAATAGTGCAGCCTACAGATTTCTAGCTCTAAACACTAAGGATGATATTATAGATCCTAATATAATTATAAAAGTTAGGGATACAGTGTTTTTTGAGAATGTATTTCCTATAAAATCTAAGTCTAATAATAAAGGAAGTTAGTATATTAAATATCGCATCAACTAGTAAAAACGCTTATAAGCAGGTAATAGAAGAGATAGAATCAAGAAAAAGTACTAGAGCTAGAAAAGAAACTAAAATAGGAGACGATTTTTTCACCTTCTTAGTGGAAGATGATCCTACAACTTATATAGAAGTAATTAACTCTTCATATGCAACCTTCTAGAAGGAAACAATAAATGATGAGTTGGAATATCCAATACAACATGAGAACTTGTATACATATCATTTGCAAATAAACTAATAGGCAGTAAATTGGTGTTTAGAAAGAAACTAAAATCAAATGGGACTACTGATAAGTTTATGACTAGGTTGGTAGTAAAATTCTTTAAACAAAAAGAATGAATAAATTATTTTGATCCATATTCCCTTGTTACTAGGATTATAACTATTGGGGTCTTATTAGCAATAACTTCCACATATAAACTAGTGGTAAACGAGATAGACATAAAGACAACTTTCTTAAATTGAGACTTAGAAGAAGAAACATAATTGGAGTAACATGAGGGTTATAAGATATCAAGTAAAGAAAATAAAGTATAAAACTAATTAAATCACTATATGATCTAAAACAAGCTTCTAAAAAATTACATAAAAATTTGATGGTGTTTTGAAATCAAATAATTATAATATAAATGATGCAGATAAATGTGCATATAGTATTTTTTTAAAAATGATTGTGTTATTATTTGCCTTTATGTTGATGCCATACTTATTTTTTCAACTAATATTAAATTAGTTAACATGACTAAAAAAATTTTGTTATCTATATTTAACTTAAAAAACATAGGATACACTAGTGTACTCTTAGGTATTGAAGAAATCAGAAAATATGGTGGTCTTGTATTATCACAATCTTATTACATTGAGAAGCTATTGAGAATGTTTGACTATTTTGATTGTTTACCTGTCAGTACACATTATGATTACATTATGACTCTCATGAAAAATACAGGTAGTAGTATTATAGCTATACATGAGTCGAGCTAGCTCGATAAACTCGCTTGACTCGACTCGACTCATTCGAACTCGTTCCGACTCAACTCGTATATAGGTTCGGATCAGGCCGAGCATAAGTAACTCCAACTCGATTAAAAATGAGTCTAATTCGAGCATTGGTCAAGCTCGATTAGACTCGACTCGTTTTTTATATTATATAATGCATTAATATATATATATATATATATATATATATATATATATATATAATTTATTTATAATATTATAATATCTATAATAATAATAATAATAATAATTAACAGTCAAAAGTTAAAAGTTAAAACCTCAAAATGCCAAAAACCTTTTCACTTTCCCTCTCTCTTTTTACCCTTTTCACTTTCCCTAACCGACTGAGCGAGCTGCGAGCGTGTGTGCGAGCGGGCCATTCGAATTCCGAGCACCACCACCCGAGCAGCGAGCTGAGCAGAGCAACGAACGAGTTGGGTGACCCAAACCTTGCTAACACTAGTTGTTGGACGACGAGCTGAGCTTCCAAGAAGCCCCACCTCTCATTCTCTCTTAGTCTCTACCTCTTTCCTTCAAGCTCTAGGTAGTTTTTTTTTTTTTAATGAAAATCAAGCTAGGTCAGCCGGTCAGGGTGTGTGTTTGGGTCGGGTGAGGTCAATGTCATGTCAGGTTGGGTCAGCATCGGGTTGGGACAGGGTCGGGTTGGGTCAGCGTCGGGTTGAGTCAGCGTTGGGTTGGGTTGGGTTAGGTTAAGGCTTGGTCAGCGTTGGGTTGGGCGAAGGTCGAGTTGGGTCAACGTCAGGTTGGGTTGGGTCAGGGTTGGGTCAGCGACAGTGTTGAGTTGGGTTCAATTAGTTAGATTACATGAATAATTGAATATTTTGATATGATTTAATGATTTGATTTGATTTATTAATTTTTTATTTTGATTACTTAAATAGTTAAATTTAATATTTAATTAATTAGACTACTTGAAATTGAATATTTTAATTACTCGAAATTGATTTATGCTTAATTCAAGTATTCAATTAAAAATCATATAAATATATGATTTATAGTTGTATACTTCAATTAATCAGAAATCCATTAGTTTTAGAGCGACTTCACTTGACACTTGACACAATTGAGAACAATCTACCTACCCGCTTAAGAATTTATATACAATAAATTATATTTAAATCAATTATTGGTTTGATATTTTATATATATATATATATATATATATATATATATATATATATATATATATATATATATATATATATATATATATAGAATTCTTAAATTATCTATGTTGGACAGTTTGTTAATATATCATGTACCTTAATGTTGCTTACACAATTTACATGGAATTCGAGATTTGGTGCATCAACCCAATTTATTCTCTAAATATATGGTTCTCAACTGGTTAACTGCCTCCCATCTGTGACTGTGAATAATAAATAATGGTGATGACACTCAAACAGTAGAGAATTTTACATATATTTAGAGAATTATGGGGATCTGCTGCAGAATTTTTGAATTGCATGTAAATTGTGTGAGTAGAATACATGATATATTACTGAATGAGATAAAAAGTAAAATTAAAAGTTCGGAGGATAATTCTTCCAGAAGTCAGGACACTCAAGTTATGAATGAATGCGGCTCCATTTCGGCTATAGGTGATGAAATTTTGAATATAGTACAATTTATTTCTTAAAAATTATATTCTCCTAAAAATATTATTCTTTATTAACAAAAATCCTTATGTAGAAATGTCATCTGAGGACCCATCCGCCGACTTTTGGGATTACGGTACCGAAGTTTACTTCCCAACATCTGGAAGAATGAAGATTAAATGTCGTTTGTGTGAAGACAAATTTATCAATAAAACAAATCGGCTAAGAATACACTTATCTGGTCGGGGATGAGACGCAAAACCATGTTTTAATGCATCATAGGAAATAATATTCTTTTTCAAGCTCTCTTAGACTTAAATAAGAAAACTCCCACCCCCTCCACCAAATTCAACTAGCCACAAAAAATATCATAAAAAGCTTATTATAATAGATGAAGATTCAAAAATAGAGAGAGTGCAACAAATTAGTAAGAAAGAAAAAGAGAAAAATGCCAGATTAAAAGCTATAGAAGAAGAGCAACTGAAACTTCCTATGAAGATAAGTAAGGAAAAGGCAGAGTCATCAAGATATCGATGTCCTCCAAGACAACATGACGTCGAGGCAGGGCCGAGCATGGACACAAAGAAGAGCCACACAACATCAAAGTTTCTCTCCACGCTCTCATCATTTTATAAGATATTGGGAACTCCTTATAAATCGGCTCATAAAGAAGGATTGAAAAAGTTAGCTAAATCTATATAGGAACACGATGGTGAAGTTTCACCACCTTCCGATTCAGAAGAAGTAAACAATTATCCTGAAGAAGATAACATATCTGGATCTGCAAATATATTTTCTATTGACAAAAGCGATGGATATGGTCCAGATGAAGGTGATTACTCTCTTATCCGACGGTTGGGAAGGCGTTCCTCAATTGGACCATATTAATAAGATGCCGATAAATTTTGAGTGAGTTTATGGTTTGTAAAATAACATTCTCATATTTTTATTTGCTAGCTTGTATTAACTTGTTATTGTCACGCCCCAAACTCGGGAATCGGATTCATAAGAATCCCGATTACCGAATCTGGTGCCGACAGCCTCCGTAGTACCCCATTCTCGGCTCCTAGCATTCAATGCCAGATTCCGATCCTGGAATCCTACAAGGAGGATTTTTTTGTACATATAACTAGTAATAAGCATAACCACAAGATTACCCAGTTCACAAAGGCAACATCATCATCACGTATCTACTAATATAATCGTTTAAGTACAATACTGAAAGGGAAATACATAAATAAAATCAAGCTCCAGAAGACCACTGCACGCTCCAAGCTCAACACTGCTGCAACCTAACATCACCTGCACGCATCTATCGTGCATAAGCTTATAGAAAGCTTAGAGGGTGGTGTAAGTGTGTGCACAAGATAAGTGCCAAGTATTCAATATAATGCTACAATCATATAATGTCTGAATAAACAAAAACACTGACAAGAGCAGGAATAATCAGAGTAAGCAGAAATACTGACAAAATATAAATCATACGATAACAGAGTAAGCGTAAGTATGGAAAAGTTTATAAGTCAATTAATATCAGCATACACAATATAGAACAGCTATGTGATAAGGAGTCATAAAGAACCAAATATCAGATGCCGAGGATGCAATGCAATATGTGATGCGAATGAAATGACCATGCTTGGAGTGTGAAGTTGGGATGATAGTACGTAGTATCGTAGGCTACGGGGTCCACCACAAGAGACTTTTATCCAAACCAGTCCCATACCTAAATTTGGATAGTCAGACTCAACATGGTAAACTCCTGATTTCAGGTTAGTCACGCGCCCAACCGAAATCCTTGCCATAACGAAGGTACACAACAATTAGTTGCGCACCATCAGCCCAAGTGGATAGTGAATGATGGAATGAATGAGCATGCAACTCCTACTCAATAAATCCACATATCAGTACAGTTCCTCTCTGGGAAATCACCGGGGTCTATTAAACTCCATGCCAGATTACCGCCCCATCGCGCAACAAGGTGAGTGGAAGAGACCTCACTATTCGCCTGCCAATATCGGGCCCGGCTCGTCAATAGCGGACCCATTCCTCGAGCTGGTCAAACTCAGCCTAGCATTGCCCCCTCCTCTCGGGCAGGTAAGGCCGCACTCCCTTCCAACCGACCACGATATAGTGGAGAGCGCATCCATCTAGTAATCGGCACTCGGCGCTCATCTACCCACTCGGTCTAGACGTTGGAGCAACCTTTGAAACCAAGAAGGTTTAGGGACTTTCACCCAGGGATATCTATAGCACCCCATGTATAACAGATTTTCGGTATCCCATCTGGCCATCCATGATATGCCTATAGAAGCTACGACCCTGATGTCGATAGGGCATATAGTAATCACAACACACAATGCGAGATGCATGAGTTATACAATCCAATTATGCATCAATCCTACGCATACCGTGTGTACATGTGAGACAATCACCGCCTATCAGGGAGTCTCATAACGACCAGCACTATGACATATGCAATGGTCAATCATATCTCATAATAGACATGCAGATGATGCGTATGGTTATATATCATGATGCTATGCAGTCACATACTCATAATCGGTATCAATAGCAAGCATTGATAATCGACATCGACAACGTGGACATTTAACCAATATTGTCCCCCAAGGAACGGCCCACATAAAGCCTAACATATAGTGGACTCATAGCCGCACACAAGGGCCAAATATACAATACCATGGGCCTCACTCAAGAGTTTAATATACATCACGATGGGCCTTTCACATGGGCCTAACATACATTATAATGGGTTCCATCGCCTAGCCCTCAAATACATCACAGTGGGCCTCATCACATAAGCCTCGTATACATCTCGCTGAGCCTTAAACGCGGGCTGGGTATACATCACAACGGGCCTCAAATACGGCTCGCATATACATCACATTGGGCCTCGATAATTAGAATCAGCGATCAGCCACGACAATCGAAATCGACAATCGACCACGATAATTGGCCTCGGTCGATAATCGGCCTCGATAATCAGAATCGGTCAATCGGCCATGATAAGCAGAATCGGTAATCGGCCACGATCGGTAATCGGTCAATCAGCCACGATAAACAGAATCGACAATCGGCCACGTCAATCGACAATCGATATTGACATCGACAATCGGAATCGGCAAATCGACCGAGTCCATCGGAATCGGCAATCGGTCATGATAAACGGCCTTGATCGCTAATCAGCAATCGGCCACGACAATCGGAATTGGTCAGTATTCGGAATCAGTAAATCGGTCACGTCAATCGAAATCAATCGATAATCGGCATCGATAATTAGGGTCGATAATCGGCGTCGGCCTCGATTATCGACACCAATAATCAGTAGATAAACAAAGCGGGGTCCATAGATGTTCAACCAATCAACCATAGTATAAAGATCGGCACTAGGCCGTAGTTATATCAAATCTGATAGTGCGAAGCCATCTATTCTATGACGAGTGGGGCCCACTTGTTTGGGTTAATCCCACCAAGAGAATGAGCCTAACAAGGCCTAAGGGAAGGTCATAATGAGGACATCTAACCATCATTACCCATCAACGTGGACGTCAAACCAACATTACTCTCAAGGAATGATTCACATAGGGCCGAACATACAATGGGCCCATGAACTCATACAAGGGTTTGATACACATCACAATGGACCGAATACATGGACCTAATATACATCACCATGAGCCACGACCCATAGTCCTCCGACACATCATAATGGGCTACGACCTATAGACCTCAATATCCATTAATGAGTCTCATATACATGTCAAGTGGGCCCTACACATGGGCCTCAAACATAAAGCATGTGGGCCCTACACATGGGTCTTGAATACATCAAATGGGTCACATACCTGGGCCTCGAATACGTCAAGTGGCTACACATCATGGGCCTAGTATATATCACAATGGGTCTTGTCCATAGGCCACAAATACAACTTATTGGGCCTCTTAAATACAATGAGTGGGCCACATAAGTGGACGGTATGGGTGAAACACGCACATCATGATGGGCTCGTATAGTGTAGACGGGCCCAACACATGTAGGAAGTGGCCCCTGTGCCATCAAGACGGGTAGATAGTGCGGATATAAAATACATACATCGGGGTGAGTCCCACCATTCAGCGGCTGGATGGTGCAGATATACAATATACTTATCATGGTTGGATCACACATTGAAATGAGCCTTATTTACATCCCATTAGGACCCGACCCATGGGCCTCAAATACCAAGGTGGGCCTCATAACATGGCCTCATATATATATATATATATATATATATATATATATATATATATATATATATATATATATATATATATATATATATATATATATATATATATATATATCAAAGTGGGCCTCAACAATGGGCCACAAACACATCAAGATGGGCCTAATAACATGGGCCTCATATATATATATCGAATGGGTCACCCAATTGGGCCTTACATACATTGCAATGGACCTTATCAAATGGGCCAGATGGATATCATAATGGGCCTTTAACCATGAGCTCCAAATACCTCATAATGGGCCTTTACCCACGGGCCCTAATACATCACAATGGGCCTTAACCCATGGGCCCTAATACATTACAATGACTTTATGATATGGGTCTCGTATATATATCAAGGTGGGCCGCACTAATGGGCCTTATGTATATTATAATGGGCCATAACCCATAGGCCTTGAATACATCAAATGAGCCCTCATATGGAAGTGGGTCACATCAATGGGCTCAATCAAATGGGCTGAATCAATGGGCCAAGTCCATTACATCATGCATACATTGCAAGGGGGTCATTATGGCGCATAAAAAAAAAAATCATATCTAAAGGGTCATATGGACCAAACCACAAATGGTGGTGGAGGTAATGTTTTCCACTTGTTTAAACTACACAGACCTAATACAAGATTTATTTTCCAGCCAATCTGTTCATAAGGTCACAAGTCCCTACTGAAACAAATATCATTTGATCCAGAACTTTTAGGATCCTTAAAGGGATTTCAATGGTGAACGTTCATTCTCCCCTAATTTCTGTAGTGTGGTCTACCTAACCATCGGAGCTATTTCATCTTTAGTCTTAAGCCTTGAAGTGGGGATGGCTAAAAGGGGTGGATGTCTGGCCAACTACATGGATGGCTAGATAAAGCGCATCCACCAGCGGTGGGTCCCATGCCCGTGGCCTACCATAAATAAATAAATAAATATATATATATATATATATGTAATAATAATAATAATGTAATATAGTATAGTCTATTTTATATACACACTCCATATTCACCGTCCAGTTAAATCTGGATTATACAGATTTCGTGATTAAAGGTGGTCCCACGCAGGAGTGGCCCACCCTCAACATTTATTAATATAACATGTTATATTATATAGTAATCTATCCTTATATATATATATATATATATATATATATATATATATATATATATATATATATATATACAAGTGTGTGCTGGAGTGCAAACTGGCCAGTCGTACACTAGCCAATCAGTTTCCATCCAACAAGTGAGTCCCACATGGGACCCACCATAGCGTTTATTTTCTATCCCTTCTGCACATAAGGTCACGGAGACCTGGACTAAGAGGTAAAACAATTTTTATATAGGCCCAGAACTTCCGTGGCCCAAAAATGGTTTCAATGGTGGACGTTCAATCTCCACTGATTTCTACAATGGTCCACCTGATTGACAGCGTGGATATAAAATAAATACATCAACGCTGGGTCCCACCCGTCCAGCCATATGGACGGTGTGAATACGACCCAAACATCACAGTGGCCCTCACAGTAAGGACATTTTATATGCTAAACATGTCTTCGCATGATTTAAAATGGTGTGGGCCACCTAAGTGCAGTGAATGGTTGATTTTTGGGGTGACCTGTTGATTAAAGGGGACCCATCAAATGCATGGAGTAAATGTTCAACGTGCACTAAAGTGGGGCCTGTGGTGGGGGCCCACCATCCCAGGGACGTTGGACGCTGGGCGCTGCAGCATCGTCCAGATGCTGACAGCTACAGCGTCATGCCTTCCTTCTTTTTTTTTTTTCTTTTTTTTTTTGAAATATTTCAAAAGTGGGACCCACATCAGTAAAATCCACACCGACCAGTGGTCCCTCCGACTTGTAACCAATCCAACGAGTCCGATATATAGTATTTTCGACGCATAAAAACCACAGCAGGTCTTAACCATTTAAATCACCCAAAATAGCTATTTTCTATATTATGGCCCACCCGAGGTTCGGATTGACTTCATTTTTCGGCTCAACGCCTAAAATGAGCTGGGGAAAAAGATGGGCGGTGTGGATCAGGTACATACATCAAAGTCAGATCCATGTGTGTGTGGGCAGTGTGAATGTATAAAACATATACATCACGTTGGTTCCTTGGATGCACAGTGCATATGGAAAAGTATATCACGGTGGGTTTTCACCGTCTGGACAGCAAGTGGATGGACTGCGTGGATGTCACACGTGCATCAAGGTGGGTCTACAGGTGTGGGACCCACCGGCTTGGGTAAAGCTAATTTTGTGGTTTCCTTCTTCCAAACCTATCCATCATTGGACAGTGAGGTGGGCTCCACCAATTGGATACCTCAAAAAAAAAGTCTGGACAGCCTGGATTTTGGTTGGACCCATTAGGTGGGCCACACACCCTATCAACACCATGAGAATGAAAGAGAGATAGAAAGAGAGAGGGAGAAAGAGAGAAGGAAGCACCCACTTTTGATCTTCTTGGACTTTTTCTTCCATCAATGTATGCCAGAGATCCAATGGATGCACTTCAACGGTTGAGATCGACTTAGGATGGTGGAGATGGGAGATAGGAAAGTGGGCCACACTTGCTCTCCATGGAAGCCATGGACGTTGGGTGCTCTCATGGGGCTTAGGAGAAATGAGAGGGAATGAGAGAGAGAGAGGTGATGAGAGAGGGGTGATGGGAGAGAGGTATGGGTGTGATGGGTGAAAAGTGAGTGATGGGGGGTACTTTGTGTAAGGGAGTGTTGACTTTAAGGGTTGCTTGGGGATGGGGTGATGTGTACTTGACCTATGACATGATTGATGGGATTGACTTGAAAGGTTGTAGAGATTCTCTTAGAATTTTACAAATGTGCGGCGTTTTCTCGAACTGAATGCGGGCCCACATCTCCTGGCCTAGGTATGGCCTCGGCACGCGAGACGCGGCATCGGAACAGCGGCGACGGTGCGGTCGTCAAGGTACAAGTCTCGAGTTGAGCCGACTCTGAAATACGGGATATGACTCGGGATCGCGCGTAAATGTCAGAAAAGGTCGAAGGTTGCCGAAATTTGATTGGGAGGACCGCGGAGGCATATGGAACAGTACGGGCTAAGATACGGGTCCTACAGTTATGCACTGCCAATCTTAATTTTTTATCATTGTAAAATAACATTAACTCGACTCGACTGACGAACCAGCGAGCCAAGTTGAGTCATGGGGTGAGCTCAAAGACCAAGTTGAGCTGAGCTCGAGCTCGGGTCACGGTGGCATCGAGCCAAGTCGAGCTACACCTAGCTTGACTCGACCTCGACCCCTGCACAACTCTAAGTAGTATGTCTCAATTGGAATATTTCAGGATAATTAGTAACCTCATATATCTGAAAAACTACATTATACTAGACATACCTTTTGTAGTAGGAAGCCTAATTAGATATACGTATAACTTGAAAAAGATCATGAGAATGCTTTGTTTAGGATTTTAAGATACCTAAAAGGAAATATGACCTATTGTTTACATTATAATGGTTATCCTGCTATATTAAAAGGATATAGTTATACTAACTGGATCACTGATTTAGATGAAAAAAATTCACTAACGTATATGTCTTTACTTTGAGCAGGGGAATAGTCTCTTGGAAGTCTACCAAGCAAAGATATATCACTTAATCAACTATGGAATTCGAGTTTATTTCTTTAGAAAAGGTTAGATTAAAACCTATGTGGCTTAGAAATCTTTTGACTGATGTATAGTTATGGCTAAAGCCTGTATCGACCATGTCTATTCATTGTAATTGTTAAGAAGCTATAGTAAAAGTAAAGAGTAAAATATATAATAAAAAAGAATATGTGGATTGGACTCATACACAACATAGTGAAACACATTTTGCATGATGAAGTCATAACTATTAACTTTGTAAGCTCAAAAAAGAATATGATAGATCATCTGACCAAACGACTATATAAAAGATTAGTCAATGATACATCGAAGAAAATGGTGCTAAGCCTAATATATAAGCTATCAATGTTGGCAATACAAGTTATACAAGTGAAGATTCCATGAGATATGTTCAATGGGTAAATAATAAGACACGAGGTAGATGATTGCACTAATATAAATGAGCCCCTTCTATGATGTAGCAGTGCGAGCAGCAACACAAAAGATGAGTTTTTTGAAATTCTTAATGGATCTATAGCCATATATTTAGTAGTGTATATAATTGATGTATACACTTGATGAAATTTACCTATATGGGTGTAGACGTGGAGGCCACTTCATATGAGAATCTAGGCAAATTCTCTATAGTACTCATGAAATCCAGGTAATGGTGTATGGCCGAAACACACCGAACCATAGAATCATTTGTAAAGGAAGAGCTGTCTAAGTGGCATGTACTTACGATTTATACTAAAATGATTCAGGTTCAAGACTATGGTGTCACCTGGTTCCTTGAAACCTATCTTTTTTACTCTAATGTCAGTTTAAGTTTATAATGACATTGATACCATTTCATAACTATTACGCATTAACCCGAAGGAAATTTTATTTTGAAACATGTGGGGGAATGTTATATTTTGTTTCAAAATTTATATTTTTTTAAAAAAGAAGGGAATTTCAAATATTTCAGTTTCGGTCCAAATTTAAAATTTTTGTTGCTTTTGAGTTGTGAGTTTAGTACCATATCGAATTTGTCAAAGAAAGTTTTCTTATATACAAGATAGGATTTTTGACGTGGGGCTTGAGCCCCATTCAGGGGGCATGTGAATTTAGTCTTGTGGGGGGCTATACCAATAGATCTAATCTATTTCATTAACCACTCACGTTACACTGTGACGAGCCAAGTCCATGTGCATGTGAGTGTGCGAATGGACGGGTCGGGCCAGGCCAAGCCGCAGGTGTACTCGCGCGGGTGTGTGTATATGGGTACCTGTGAGACTTTATTTATGCAAGAGTGTACTCACACTTACGCCTTTTTATTTTGAACTAATGAGATGTGACTAGTCGGTTGGTCGCACCTATTGGGTTTAAATCCAACGAACCAAACCCTTTCACAAGAGTGCTTAATGCACCACTTCAAAGTCTATATAAGGACTTCCATTTCATTTTCAAAACCATGAAAAATCTTTATACTCTTATAAAAACTCTCTATTTTCTAGTTTACGAGTTTTGGTTGCTGAGTTCATCGTTGAGTTAACTCAGCACTTTTGAATTAAACTATAAGTTGTTCGAGTCCGTGTACAGTGAGTGCACTGCTGGAATCAAGTTATAGCCATTGTATCCTAGAGGTCTATTACTCTGGAAACCTCACTTGAGACACTATTTAAGGGGAGAAAATTCGATTTCAAGCTGAGTGACTCACGTCACGCCTCGACTCAACTCTATAAGTCTTTATGTCATTTCTTTTAATTTCTTTTTAGTTTTTTTTTATTTTAAATAGTCTATTTGATTCAACCAAATATTCCAACATTACACACACACATAGAGAATGACACTTTCAAAGGTGGAACAAATTAAATTGTATATGCCTCATTTTGGTGATAATGTCCTAATTACATGTATGGAGTAGATGCCACATAGTTATTGTCGTGTTCTCCCATTTGTCGATTTTTCAAGCTCCTCTCTCCAAGTAACCCACGTCCTTCCATGGAGGAGCTTGGTGTGGCCCACTCTCTACCACCCAATCCCACTCTCTAAAATCAATCTCTATCGTTCCAATGCATCCCTTAGAGCTCTAAGATATGTTGATGGAAGAAGAAATTCAAGAAGATAAAAAGTGGGTGCTTCTTCTCTCTCTCTCTCTCTCTCTCTCTCTCTCTCTCTCTCTCTCTCTCTCTCTCTCTCTCCTCTCTCTTCAATATTTTGGTGTGATGATATGGCCGTGTGGGCCACCCGGATGTATCCCGCCTTGATGTATGTGATGTCCAAGACATCCATGAAATAGACCCCACGGTCGTCCAAGCCATGTGGGCCCTACTTAACGGTGATGGGAAAACACAAAGACCAATTGATCAAGTAGGCCACGTCCATGTGGGACCCACCTTGGAGAACATTCCAACCGTCCAGTGTCCATGGACGCTGGACGTATTTTATAAGGGTGAACAAACAGTGAGGTATACTCACATTGAATTTCTTTTTGGGCTTTTGGGAGTGCTATTCATACAGGCCCCACCTTGACATATGGAGCTAATCCACGTAGCCCATTTCACTCCCCAGCTCATTGCAACCATTGAATCAAAAAATGAAGTCAATCTGATTGTTTGGTGGGCCATAGCATAGAAAAAACGTAGATTTCACCGTTAAAATCTACTTCGATCTTATTACACACCGAAATATACCCAATATTGGGCTTGTTAGACCCATCACAAGCCAAGGAACCCAGCGGAAAGACTGAATCGCCCTAATGTGGGCCTCACCTATGACAAAGCTCACAAAAAAAAGGAGAGAGGGGTTGACGCTTCTGTTGTCAGCATCCAGGGAGGATGCTGCAGCCAACAACTTCCTATTGTTGACAGTGGGCCCCACCACAGGCTCCACCATGATGTGTGTTGAACATCAACACCGTCCATTTGATGGGCCCTCTTTAAATATTTGGATACCCCAAAAATCAGCCATGCACGGAGTTCGTTTAGTCCACACTAAGAAACAACAAGGATTGAACGTATACCATGAAAACCCTTTTGCTCACAGACGTTTTGGATAATTATGATATATTTTTTTTCTTCGTTCAGGTCTCTGTGACCTTAGGAGCAGGTTGGATGGAAAATCAGCGTTACGGTGGACCCCACGTGGGACCCACCTACCTTAAGGCAGATTGGCTGCTGCATTCCACGACTGCTATATAGCTGGCCGTATTGACGTCAGCAGGGCCTGTGGGCCCTGTCATGATACATGCATTAAATCCATGCCGTCCTGCCATTTGTAGAGCTTATGGCTCGTGTGGGACCACCCTGCACGTGTGTTAGGGGTGGGGCCCACCTTAATGTTTGCATCAACTGTCCATCTGTGTGGGTTCCACCTTAATATTATTGCCATGTACGTGGACCCCATGTAATGCATGTATCTCAACCATCCAGCAATTGGACAGTGGGACTTGCTTTGATACATGTGTGGGCTGAATACCCTCACACCAGATATGTACTTGTTGCATATGCAAGGTCACCTATGATGTAAATTTGGGGCCTATTCGAATGTACTTGTGACCCATTGGTGTGGCCCATCCGTTAAGGCCCACCTTGATGCAATTGCGACCCATATGATGGGGCGCATAGTAATGTATGGGCGCATAGTAATGTATATGCAACATAGATCTGCAGCCCGTTATGATGTCTATGAAGCCCGTGCTATGTGGCTCACTTGATGTATATAAGGTCCTTGTGTAAGGTCCATCGTGATGTTTATGCAGCCCATGTTTAAGGCCCATGTAATATATTTGAGGCCCATGTAGTGGGGCTCACCTGTTATGTATTTGAGGACCATGTGCAGAGCCCAAATGTTGTGTATTTGAGGCCCAAGGGTTGTGGCCTAATTGTGAAGTATTGAGGCCCATGGGTTGTGGCCCATCGTGGTATATTTATCGCCCATATGACGAGGCCTATTGTGATGTAATTACAACCCATTATATTGTATATCGAGGCCCATTGGTGTGAGCCACCTATTATGTGTATGAGGACTATTTGGTAGGGCCCACATTGATGTATATATATAGCCCACATAAGAAGGCCCACCTTTGATGTGTGTATGGCCCATCCATAAGGCCCACATGGATATATTTATGGCCCATCCATGAGATCCACCTCGATGAATTCGTATCCCGTCCATGAGACCCGACGTGTTGTATATGAGGCCCATGTAATACGGCCCACTTGATGCTTATATGGCCCATGTGGTGTATTAGAGAGCCTTTGAGCAGGGCCCACCTGTTATGTATTTGTGGCCTTTGTCGAGGCCCAATATGATGTTTTTATGGACCACCTTGATACAATAGTACGACCCATTTGATGCAGCCCACTTGACCGTATATGAGGTTCATTGGTGTGACCCATTTGATGCAGCCCACTTGTTGTATCTTAGGCCCATGGATCGTAGTCCATTGAGATTTATACTCAACCCATATATCGTGGCCTATTGGGATGTATTTTTGGCCCATTTAGTAAGGCCCAATGAGATATATTTTCTGGCCCATGTATTGCAGCCCATTGTGATGTACATGAAATCCATGAGCAAGGCCCAATGCGATGTTTATGCAGCCTATGAGTGAGGCCCATAGTGATGTGTATTAGGCCCTTATGTGAGGCTATGGGCCCACTATATATTTGGCTCTATATAGTTCACTCCTTGAGAGCAATGTTGGTTGAATGTCCACATTGATGGGCAATGATGGTTGGATGTCCACATTGTTACCTTCCCTTAGGCCGACTGTTAATCCCGATTGTCATAGACCGATTGCCAATTATCGATCAAGGCCGATTACTGATTCTGATTTATCGTGGTCGATTACCGATTCTAATTTTTAGTGGCCGATTGCTGCTATTCGATCGAGGCCGATTACCAATTCTGATTTATCGTGGCCGATTACCGATTGTCAGGGCCCAATGTGATATATGTAACCCGCATTTGAGGCTTGAAAAGGTATGTATTCAGTCCGTGTCTAAGGCCCAATGTGATGTATATTGAGGTCTAGGTAATGAGGCCCATTGTGATGCATTTGAGGGCCAGGCGAAGGACCCCATTGTGATGTATGTTAGGCCCGTGTGAAAGACCCATCGTAGCGTGTATTAAGCTCTTGAGTGGGACCTATAGTGTTATATATTTGGCCCTTGTGTGAGGCCATGGGTCCACTATATGTTAGGCTCTATGTGGGTCATTCCTTGGGGCAATGTTGGTTAAATGTCCACATTGTCGAAGCCGTTTGTTGAGGCCAGTTATTGATATTGATTATGAGTATGTGACAGCATAACATCATAGTACATGCCCATACACATCATTTGCATGTTTGTTATGAGATGTGGTTGACCATTGCATATGACATTGAGTAGGTTATGAGACTCCCTGATAGGCAGAGGTTATCTCATATGAGCACACGGTATGCGCATGATTGATGCATGACTGGATTGTATGACTCAGGCATCTTGCATTGTGTGTGTGATTACTATATGCCCTAGCGACATCAGGGTCGTAGCCTCCACGGACATATCGCGGATAGCCAGATAGGACATCAAAAATATTTGGTTCTAGCATACGGGCGCCATAAATGTCCCTAGGTGAAAATCTCTAAACCTCTGTGGCCAGGAGAAGCCCCAACGTCGAGATTGAGTGGATACATGAGCGTCCGAGTGCCGAATACCAGGAGGTCGCGTCTCCCACTATGTCGTGATCGGTTGGGAGGGGATGTAGCCTCACCTGCCCGAGGGTAAGGGGCATTACTAGGCTGAGTTTAACCATCTCGTAAATGGGTCCACTATCGACGTACCGGATGGGTATTGCAAGACTATTGGCCAGGAGGATAGTGAGGTTTCTTATGCTCACTTGGACTGTGCTGCTGGGAGAGGGACAATGCCATTTGGAGTGTACTAAACCCTAGTGATGATCCCAGAGATGAACCATACTGATATGTAGACTTATTGAGCAGGAGTTGCATACTCATTCATTCATTCATTCACTATCCACTTGGGCTGGTGGTGTGCAACTAATTGTTATGTGTACCTTCGCAATGACAAAGATTTCAGTTGGGGCATGCGACTAACCTAAGATCAGGAGTTTACCACATCGAGTCTGACTATCTGAATTTAGGTATGAGACTGGTTTGGATAGAAGTCCCTTGTGATGGACCCCATAGCCTGCGATACTACGTACTATCATCCCGACTTCACACTCCAGCATGGTCATTCCATTCGCACTGTATGTTGCATTACATCTGTGGCATATGGTATGACTGATGTTGTTTACGTCACTCATCAAGAATGTATATTGCATTGCATCCTCTGCATCTGATATTTGGCTCTCTATGACTCCTCATTTGCATAGTTATTTTCTATTATGTATTCTAATATTGTATGACTCACGCACTTGTCAGTATTTCTGCTTACTCTGTTATTGTGTGATTTATGACTTTGTTAGTATTTCTATTTACTCTGATAATTCCTGATCTTGTTAGTATTTCTGTTTACTTTGATAACTCATGATCTTATCAGTATTTTTACTTATTTAGACATTGTACGATTTATGGATTACCAGTATTTTCAGTATTGTATGATTATGACATTGTATTGAATACTTGACATTTACCTTATGCACATACTTACACCACCCTCTAAGCTTTCTATAAGTTTATGCACGATAGATGCGTGTAGGTGATGTTAGGTTGCAGTAGTGTTAAGCTTGGCGTGTGCGGTGGTCTTCTGGAGCTTGATTTTCTATTTATGTATTTTCCTTTCAGTATTGTACTCAAATGATTATATTAGTAGATATGTGATGATAATGTTGCCTTTGTGAATTGGGTAATCTTGTGGTTATGCTTATTACAATTTAAATGTACATTGGAAAAAAAATCCGCCTTATAGGACCCTAGGATCGAAATCTGGCATATGAATGCTAGGAGCCGAGAATGGGGTACTACGGAGGCTGTCGGCACCAGATTCGGTGATCAAAATTCCTGTGAATCCAATTTCTGGGTTTGGGACGTGACAACACCTGCCCGGATGGAAGGGAAATATAAATATCAGTTTGATCCGAATCTAGTGGCCCACTACGTGGGATCATCTTGATGCATGTGTTGTAGTAATGTATGTGTGTGTACATATGCTACATGTGTGGGCCCCATGTGAGACCCACCTGTTTTAGAGATGTGCAGCAGCAGTGAAGCTGCTGTACTGGCACTGCCCAGCAATAAGGAGCCCACCTCATATATACATGTTGCATATTCCCACCGTCCATGGCCTAGGTCGGAGGTTTTATCATGGGGCGTGTTATATACACACCGTCCATCGTGTTGGACATCCAAGCTGTCCACCACCCCCTAGTCGGTGGGACCTACCCACAACTCCACTCACGTCCAGATCCATAGCTCATTAGCAGAATGAATGGAGGTACCTCATTTCAAAGGTGGGCCCCCTTGGCTCACGTAGCAGACGGAGTGGAGATATCTCGTTTCAGCACTTGAGGTCTTGGCAGCGGTCCCTAGTGTGGTGGCTGACAGTGCAGCGTGCACTAACTGTGGGTCCATGGGACCCACCTCCACCATCCATCCATCCGTTTAAGATGGCCCCACCATTATGCATGTATTATGTCTTCCGTCCATCTGATGGTGGGACACACCCCATGAGTGGGGCCCTCCTTGATGTAGGTAACGGTCCAGGCCGTTCAAAGGCCTGGACATTGCATGTATGTTAAATATAATATTAATACATTTATTAATATATAATATAATGCATTATATATTATATTATAATATATGTATGTTATATGCACCCAGGAGGGTGGGCCCTATGTGGGACCTACCTCTGGCCACATTTGTTTAAAGCAGCATAGCAGCAGTGATATTATATAATATACATTATGTTATATATTTTATATATTATATTGAGGTGGGTCCTATGTGGAACCCACCTCCACAACAACATCTCTCTCTCTCTCTCTCTCTCTCTCTCTCTCTCTCTCTCTCTCTCTCTCTCTCTCGCTCTCACTCTCTCTCTCCCTGTGAATGTCAGTGGGCTGTAGGTCCCACATGATGTATGTGTTTGCACATGTAGTCCATCTGTTTTGATGGTGGGGCCCATTGCCATCTGGCGATGGGGAGTAAAAAATCCAAGAGCCAAAGTGAAAATAAGAGCCAAGAGACATAAATTTACATATTTTAACGAATATGTAAGTCTGTGTAGCAGTAACACTGAACTTTCTTCATCACTAAAACTAGAGAAAATAAAAATGCAAGGCTTATATCTTTCCTACTCTTCCACTATATAAAAACTCTCTCATCAAGGAATGCCTCAGGAGAATTTTTTCACTCTTTTCATTTGTTCCCCTAATATAAACAACACCATATGAAAGAACAAGTGACCAAGCCTAAAGAATTATATGTATATACACGTATGCATGAGAGAGAGAGATGATAAGAGGATATTTTCTATTTGAAAATACCTCGTGCATTTATGCATCTCATTATAAACCATTGTCTTAATATTCTCTAACTTAAAGATTAATTTTCTAATAGTGTGCAAAATGCTCTCAATAATAGTTGACCAATATCACCAAACACTAGGTGATAATAAGCTTAAAAAATGCTCTACACTTAACAAATTTCTCAATTACAATAGACTATGTGAGCATATTTTCTACGTTATCGTTGATGTGAATCTTCTATAATGAGATCTATTTATCTTCCACCATGTCACAAACAAAGTGATATTGAATATTAATGCTCTTGGTCTGAGTATGAAATAATAGATTCTTAGCCAAGTGTAATACATTTTGACTATTATAGTGAATTAATACTACCTTTTTGCTTAGTTACTTAATTCTTGTAGCAACCTCTTTAATCAAATGTTTTCCTTACATGCTTAGGTAGTTGACATGTATTCTATTTTTGTGGTAGATAAGGTTATTATTAACTACAATCTTGACATCTAACTAACCACATCGCCTAAGAGAAAATAAAACTTGTAATAGATCTTTTTTTAAAAATTACGATCTCATACTTAATTTGCATCTACGAACTCAATTAAATCTAAATTTTATCTATTATAATAAATAATTTCCTTACAAATACCCTTCAAATAATAAATGATATACTTTATAATAGTCCAATGATCTCTTCCCACGTTCGCCATGTATTTATTAGCTCCTCTAACTATTTGTGCAATGTTAGGTCTGATACACATTATGACAAACACAAGGTTTCCTACCGCCAATGAATATAATATTTGAACATAAATAACTTCTCAACTTCTATCCTAGGACACTCATATGAAAATAGTTTACAGCCAATAACAAATAGAGTACGTAATGGATTAAAATTCTTCACATTGAAACAACGCATAATTCTTTCACCATAACCACTCCGTGTCATTCAAACTTTCATGTTCTTATTGTCTTTAACTATAGTCATCCTAAGAATATGATTAACGACACTCAAATCCTTTATATCAAATCTCTAAATAAAAATAAGCATTTAATGCTGCAATAATATTTCTATTAGTATTTACAACTAGAATATCATCCACATACAGTAATAAAATAATAAAGCTACCATTACCATGGTTAGGAACATATGCACAATGATATACTTCATATCTTTGAAATCCTAATCTCACAATAAATTAATCAAATTGCTTGTACCAACAACTTAGAGCCTATTTTAAACTGTAAAATGATTTGTTTAGGTAACAACCAAGATTCTTCTTATTTTCTTCAATAAAGCATTCAAGTTGAGTCATATCCATTTCTTTATCAAAATTTTAATGCAAAAAAGAAAGCTTTTACATCAAACTACTCAAACTCCATGTCAACAATAACTCCCATATTCAATTAAATACAAATTACAGTCAATCAAAAAACTGAAAAAAAAAGATCTCATTAAAATCAACCCTAGATTTTTTAACATACCCTTTTATCACTAATTAGACTTTGTATCATTCAACATTCATATCAATATTTTTTTTTACTTGTAAATCCATTTACAACCAATAGCCTTTTAAAAAACAATAAGGGTACCATGTATGAACCAAACATGAATGAATAAGATAAGAGAGAATGTATTAGAGGAAACAGAGAGATGAAGGAGAGAGAGAGGAGGCATTGCTAGGAAGAGAGAGAGAGAGAGAGAGAGAGAGAGAGAGGGTGTGTGTGTGTTAAGTGTGAAATATTATATATTTCCCCTTTCTTGTGCATTGGTTTTATAAGCGTAGATGTGTTTAATTGATGTAATTATGCATGTTTTTTTTATGCGAGGTGATTTGGAGAGCTAAGATGAAAAGAATAATTAAAGAGAATATTTAATGCTCAAAGAATGACCAAGTAAATATTTGGAGGTTTGAAAGTGATTAATGAAGATTTCAAGTGTCAAAGATGTAAGAAAATCAAGTGCAAAAGAGAGAGCAAAGATTGAAAGAATCACAAAGTGCATCAACGGAAAAAATAGGATATTCAATCCTACCTGAGGTTAGTTTGGTCCGATTGAATGTGCACAAAACAGTCTAATAACAAACCTTGATTTTCAGAGATACTTCGGCTCGACATTTACGTACGATCGGAACTATATTTTGTGCTACCGAATGAGAGTTCGATGCGACCTGAGGGAGACAAAGACTTCAGATGAATATTAAAGAATTTCGACTGCAATCGAGATAGTAATTCTATGTGACCGAAGTGAAATTCGGTGCGACCAAAGGCCATAGTCGGCATGACTGAAACATAATAAAAGCATGTGAATTTGAAATCGGTTCCAAGTTAGCGTGGATTTTTACTATTTAATGGGGTGAATCTAGTATTTCAAAACACGAATTAGGATAGAAGAGATAGAGCAATGAATTGTGGAGCTTCTATGGAGCCATCCTTCTCCAATCCTTTGGTTCTTTTTCGATTTTTGTATATATATATTTTTTGTGTTTTAGTTCAATCATGTTTATGGTTGGTTAAATCTCTTAGCTAGGGCTAAGAGGCGAAGCTCTTAGTTATTTTTAATATCATAGTTTACTTTGATTTAAGTATTTGATTTGGATGTTAAACAATTTATTGATGTTTGGTTTAAATGAAGATTTATTTTTTGTTTATTTTGATCCATTGTCGACTCTGGGCACTTTGGATGCTTAAGAAAGCCAAGAGTAATTGCTTATTTATTTTGTATGGGATTGATCTGTAAAATCCATTGATCTATCGTAGATTAAGGGCATAATAGATGCTTTAAATTTTCTGCAATCAATACTTTGGTACTTTATATGGAAACCAATTCAATTGAAATTCAAATTTATATTTATATATAAATGATGATTTAACCACTCTATTATCCGACTGGATAGGATATGACTTCGATTCCAGTTGAGTTATACGATTAAATAAAGTAAATTAAACATTAAGAATGGATATAAGTAGATCCTTGACACTCTAGTAATTTGTCTTTATTGATTTCCTTCTCAATTACACCATTATTTCTCAAATCAGATTCTATAAGTAGTCTTAAATCTAATTCTAATTCTAAATTGTTTCAGAAATTGCACAATCATAAGTTCTTGTGGGTACGACATCAGTCTCACCGAGTTTTTACTATATCGTAGCCCTAATTAGAATTAGTTTAGGATTAGGATTAGTTTTCATTGCGTTTCGTAATTAGGTTTTTCTAAATTTTTAGATACTAACATTACTTTTGCTTCTTTTTTTTTTCTTTTATAGAATCTAACTTAGAATCGTCAATCAGGTACTATCCTTCCAACCCTCTTACTCTAGTTGTTTTAGATTTCTTATATTTCTATAGTTTTTATTTTAGTATAAGTAGGTTTAGTTTAGAATTAGGTTGAGAGTGGTTCATGCCTAAGTGGGTTGGTGACAACACTCTGTTTATTAAGTGAATAAGGATTAGTTGGAGGATTGTCTATCCATCGTCGGATTAGACAACACCTAAGATCCTCTAAATTGATCGAGAATATGGCTGAGAATCAACCTCACCATCATGTTGAGGAGCAGCAAGATAAGAACGATATACATAATGGTTCTTCAGCTAGAACCTTACGTGATTATTTTCAACCAGATAGGGTGATCACACATTCCTGTATGATTTTTTAAAATAATACAAGAAACATGAATTTTAAACCGGAAGTGATCCAACTACTTTCAAAATTCCATGGACTAGATTCTAGTGATGGTGGGGCCCACCTTCATATATGTGATGTAATCCACACCATCCAGTAGGTGGATGGTGGGGACCCACCTCATGTATGTTGTATCCACCCCGTCCATCCGTGAGGTTTACCATGATGTATGGGTATCATCCACACCATCCAGTGGCCCATCATGATGTGTTTTGTCCAAGTCGTCCGTCAAAGGGACGCCCAACAAGCCCACCTGCTATACGAAGGGCCCACTGGCTGATGTTAGGCCAACTTGTTGATGTATGAGGCCCACTAAGATGTATGAGGCCTATTGTGATGCGTAGGCCCACCATGAGGCCCATTGTGATGTGTAGGCCCACCGTAAGGCCCATTATAATTGTATGAGGCTCATAGTGATGATATGGGCCCATTATGACTGTATGAGGCCCATTGTGATTGTATGAGGCTCGTTTTGATGCATATGAGGTCCATGTGATGAGGCCCGTTGTGATGTATATGAGGTCCATGTGATGAGGCCCATTGTGATGTATATGAGATCCATGTGATGAGGCCCATTGTGACGTATATAAGGCACGTGCGTGAGGCCCATTGTGATGTATATGAGGCCCATTATATGAGTGAGGTCGATTGTATGTGTGAGGCCCAATTATGATGTGTGAGGACCACCATGATGTGTGTGTTATATGTGCATTATCCATTCATTTAATCAGACCATCGACTGCCTTATGAAGGCCCACCATGCTGTATGTGATACACATGCACTATCCATCCATTTTCTAGATATTTGGAGGGCCAAGGGTCCCGTTGTGATTTCAATTCCAATCCCAAATGTATTGTACCATAGGACAATGGTGGTTAAATGTCCACTGTTGTAAACTTTCCTAGGGCCCATTAATAAGTCCATTTCCACCCTTACCCTAGGGGACTAACCCAAACTGTTAGGTATCCACTTATGTTAGTAATACCCATTGGGCTAACCTAAATCGTTGGGCCCCCATTGATGATGGTGCTTCCCACCATACCCTGTAATATTGTCCAAACCTTCGAGCCTACATTATGTTCATTCCAGGCTTTCCATAAAAATGCGGCCCATCTAGATACATGTTTTGCCCAAGTTTAGTGATCATACCCAAGGCCCACTTAGGTGTTGAGTAGACTACCTAATCCGTTTGGAAGGACACATAGTCTTAGATGTATGAACTCCACCAAGCCCACTTTGTGTATATATCAGACCCCATAATGAAGCCTAGTTTATTCATGATAAGAGATTGAGAAAGCCTAATTGTTCACCCAGTTAGCTCACCTTGTGAACTCACCTTGTTGTATACTCATTTCACTCCCCACGAGAGATGTATCCTACCCTTGTAGCTCATTGCTAGGACCTCGTGACATGTACATATCATCTACATCGTCCGTATCCTTATTGAGGCAAGTGTGAGGTCCATCCTTGGCATTAGTGTATCATCATCCCTTGTCATAGATGAAAGAATACGTGGTATCAGATTTGGTATATCTACTATGTGGAAACTACCTTAATGCATGAGTTAGACCCACCGCCTTTTCATTGGACCCCACCTTAGGGCATATGATTTGTTAGTACCTAGAGTAGGTTATAATAGCCTAACATGAATCATTCCATATAGTCTTCTATATGTCTAATGGGGTAAATCGTTTAGCCCCTACTCTTATAAGTGACATATCTATTAAGGTCGATCATCACCTGCTATATTTGATAATCATATGTACTTAGTCTAGTAGGACACACTGAGTTCGTGCTAACATGGCATTGTGATACATGCCCATATGCATCATATGTATGCTTGATACGAGGAGTGACTAATCATAGCATATGCCATAGGGCGGATTGTTTATGGAACTCCCTAATAAAAAGAGTTCCCCACATGAGCACGCAGTATACGTAGGATTGATGTATGACTGGAGAGTATGACTCATGCATCTTGCATTGTGTGATATGATCACTGTATGCCCTAGTGACATTAGGGTTGTGGCCTCCGCGGGCATATCGTGGATGGTAGGATTGGATACCAAAAATATTTTAGTTTTAGCATTGGGGCGCAATGGTGTCCCTGGGTGAAAGTCTCTAAACCCTTATGGTAATCAGAGGTTGCTCCAATGTCGAGACCGAGTGGATACATGAGTGCATGAGGGCCATATACCATTAGGCCGCATCTCCCACTGTGTCGTGATCGGTTGGAAGAGGGTGTGGCGTTATTACACGAGGGTAGGGGAATAGCTAGGCTGAGTTTGACCAGCTCATAAATGAGTCCACTATCGACATACTGGGTAGATATTGGCCAAGTACTGGTCAGGCAAATAGTGCAGTCTCTTCCACTTGCAGGTTGTACATCCAGTGGGCGGCGATCTGGTGTAGAGTGTACCAAACCCCGGTGATATTTCAAAGTTAAGCTGTATTGATATGTGGATTCAGATGAGGATTGGTATGCTTCAGTTGCATCTCGCATATAACATTGGCCATGTAGGCCTTGTATTGCACAAAGCATTGGTACGACTGATAGCAGTCATGGATTTACCAGCATATTTTTGCATTACTCTGATATTACATACTTGGCACTTACCTTACGCACACACTTACACCACCCTCTAAGCTTTCTATAAGCTTATACACAATCGTTGCATGCAGGTGATGTTAGGAAGCAGTCGAGCTAAGGCAGGAGCATGCGGCTGAGCTTCTGGAGCTTTGATATTTTTCTTGTATTCCCCCTTTATGTATTATACTCTAAAATTTTTTTATTATAGTGGATATGTGGTGATGTTATCATTTATGACTTGGTTATGCTCTTTTACAAAAAAATACATACTGAAAATCCTCCCTGTAGGATCCCAGGATCGAAATCTGGCGTATGGGCGTTGGAAGTCGAGAATGGGGTATTACGGAGCCTGTCGGCGCCGGATTCGGTGATTGAGAATTCAGTGAGCCCAGTTTCTGAGTTAGGAGCGTGACAAAAGTTGGTATCAGAGCATAACTTGTGAATACATGAGGATCACATCACTTATTTGTTATGAACTTAGGATAATTAGGTCCTGAATGCATAACCTTCTGGTTTAGTTCCCTAACGTCTGAGTCTCGAGGGTTCTCAAGGCTGATAGGTACCTTTATTCTTTTCTTTAGATCATGCCACCTAGGAGAGACACCCAAGGCATCAGAGTGACTCGAGCGGCTCTGCTCCACCATCCATAGTTCTTGTTCCCCCACATGAGCCTCATGTTCCCCCACCCGAGACTCCTGCAGATCCTGCGCCTCCATCCGAGACCAGCGCAGCCCCTACAGTGTCTATTAGTATCGATCAGTTGCAGCAGATGCTCTAGGCCGTGATAGCTGCCCTCCATGGGTAGGGCAGGCGCCCCACTGAGACCCCAAAGCAGGAGCTCGCAAGCGCCCTGTTATGAGATTTTCTTTGGCTCAATCCCCCACGACTCTAGGGAGAGCCTGATCTGACTGTGGCCGAGAGATGGCGCTCCCAGGTGGAGAAGATGTTCGAGACCATGAGATGTACAACCCAGTAGTAGGTCCCATTGGTAGCGTATATACTTAAGGACGAGGTCGAGTATTGGTGGGCCTCAGTCGCCCATGCTACTGGGCCTAATTTTATTTGGACGTGGGAGGACTTTGTGGACTGGTTTGACTGGGAGTTCTTCCCCAACCACATTCGACAAAAGCGTGCACTAGAGTTCAAGACTCTGGTGCAAGGAGATATGTCTGTAGCTCATTACGTAGCTCGCTTTGTTGTGCTTTCCAGATATGCGTCGTACTTAGTTGATGATGAGGGCCGAAAGGCCTTCCGTTTTGAAAATGGTTTACGTTATGGCCTCAGGAGAGCTGTCATTGGGCACATGCTCTCGACATTCGAGGAGGTAGTTCAGAAGGCCCAGGTCTATAAGGTAGAGTGGGCCAACTCACAGAGTGTTTGCAATCATAGAGAAGATCGGAAGAGGAAGGCCCCCTTCGGTGGCTCCCAGCGACAGCAATACCAATCTCAGCAGAGGCACACTAGCCAGCCATCCGCCAGAGCAGTAATAACACCACTTCCATGATAGTTTACTAGTACTTTCTTTGGATGCGGTGGGGTAGGACACCGTAGGCAGGAGTGCCCGCGCCTCTAGCAGCAACAGTAGCCAAGAGGGCCACAACAGCCTCCACCGTAGCAGTAATAGAGACCCCCACAACACCAGCAGCCACATCAACTGTAGAGGCCCTAGCAGTAGTATAGGCCGCCACAGCGGCATCAGCAGCAGCTATGACCTCAGAGGGGACCTGCAGCTCCCTAGCCAGCCCCAATAAGACCCACAATCATCCGGAGGGATCAACAATTCGTGCGACCAGGCCTTAGAACCGTCTTGATATATTACTCATCGATGGGATTGTGAGGCTGATTAGTATCCCAGTTTTAATCGTTTATAACCGGGATCCGAGGATCAGTGGGGTCATTATAGTGTAGATGTGACATCTTGGGAGTGGGGCTGAGGTTTACGAACGTTATCCCCATCTCTTCGATGTTTGATTGTATGTGGTGGTTCTGATAATTTATATATATATATATATATATATATATAGTGATATGGTTTTCCTTCCTTTGTGAGCTCTGTCTAATTACATTATAATGTAAATTTCGAGGATAAAATTTTATTTGGAGGGGAGAGCTATAAGGCCCGTGTCCTAGTCCGTACCGTTTCGCCAACTCCCGCGATCCTCCTCGTCGAATTCTGCCAACCCGCGACCTATAGACAGTGTTCGTGCGCGACTTTAAGTCGCATCCCGAAGATCTAAGTTGAGTCGACTCGAACCTTATACCCTAGCAACCGTGCCGTCACCGCGTTCCAACGCCGCGTCTCTCATACCAATGCGATACCTAGGTTAGGAGTTGTGGATCCACGTATATTTTGGAGAAACGCCGCGCGTTTTGAATCTCGAGAGAATCTGTACCCAATCTATACATCAATCAATCAAGTACTAGTCAAGTACAACCCATATCTAGCCCATCCCTCTCTTACAAACAAAACATGGCTACCCATACCTCTCCCATTCCCAAAGTCAACTCTCATGTCATCTCTCCTTACCCACTCATACTTCTCATCTCATCCTTCTTACACAAAACCATCCCTATCTCTCATCCTTCACTCCATCCCTCTCTCATTCTCTACCTAAAATCCCAAGCAAGTAAGAGAGAAAATTCTAAGGAGAGAAAAAGAATCCAAGATCATGGCCCAGTTTCCTACCTCAAATCTCTCATCTCAACCCTTCAATCTCCATCTTCCACCCTTAAAGAAGAAGCCAAAGAGCTTAGGCTTCCAAGGAACCAAGAAGAGGACCATAGGTGGGTGTTTATAACACTAGGTTTTTGATTTTGATAATAGGTCAATTGGGGCCTACCGATTGATGGTATAGATCCTATTTTGGACCCAAGGTGTAGCCAATGGCCCATAATAATTCATATTTTTAATCATGATGGGGCCATTCTCCATGGACCCCACCGTGATGTTTATTTGATAATCGACATGTAGTGGTCATCTAGACCCTAGATCTTGTGGTGGGAATACCAACCCCACCTTGACTCCATATTTGTAGGCCCACATGTGGTGGGACCCATTTGATCTATGTGTTGTAATGCAGAGAGCTCATAGTGGCGGAGCTCCTCCTCCCCCCCCCCCCACTCTCTCTCTCTCTCTCTCTCTCTCTCTCTCTCTCTCTCTCTCTCTCTCTCTCTCTCTCTCTCTTCCTATTGATGGCCCACCTTAATGATGCATGACATGATCCATGTTGTACATTTAGTAGACCACACCACTGTCTAAAGCGAGGCCCACCTCATTGCCATGCCCAGCCGGCTCACCTTGCTATCTATTTTCGGGCCGGCATGGACGTAAGGAAAACCCAAATATCAGTTTGCTTTGAGCGGGCTGTCCCACTCATGTGGACCCCACCATACATGTGTATTTAATCCAGGCTGTTCACTAGCCATACGTTCAGCCGCCCTGCTGCCTGTCCATTCTCAAACATGCCTGAACAAAGGGGGGAAACAAATATCAACTTGATCGGGTAGGCCACCACGTGGCACCACCCTAATGTATGTGTTTTTTCCATACCGTCCAACAACATGGGACGGTGGAGCCCTGTATTTTGAAGGGGGTGGCTCACCCAGGTGGCACCACCCTGATGTATGTATTTTTGTCACATCGTCTAGCAATGGACGGTGGGGCCCTGCACGTGTCATATCCACATCGTCCAGCTGGGACGGTGGGATCCACAGTGATGTATATGTCCTGTCCACACCATCCATCTGAGGACGTGGGACCCACCAGACGTATGGTTTTTATCCTCACCGTCCGTGGGACCACCTTAATGATGTGTTGTATCTGCACCATCCGTGGGACCACTTTGACATGTATTATATCCACACCGTCTAACATTTTAGTGACGGTGGGGCCCACCTTCATATATGTGATGTAATCCACATAATTCAGTAGGTGGATGGTGGGAACCCACCTCATGTATGTTGTATCCACCCCATCCATCCGTTGGGCTTATCATGATGTATGGGTATCATCCACACCATCCAGCGGCAAGCCCACCATGATGTGTTTTATCCAGGTCGTCTGTCAAAGGGACGCCCAGTAGGCCCACCTACTGTATGAAGGGCCCACTGGTTGATGTTAGGCCCACTTGTTGATGCATGAGGCCCACTAAGATGTATGGGCCTATTGTGATGCATAGGCCCATTATGATTGTATGAGGCCCATTGTGATGATATGAGGCCCATTGTGACTGTATGAGGCCTGTTGTGATATATATGAGGTCCATGTGATGAGGCCCATTGTGATGTATATGAGACCCATGTGATGAGGGCCATTGTGATGTATATGAAGCACGTGTGTGAGGCCCATTGTGATATATATGAGGCCTATTATATGTGTGAGGTCCATTGTATGTATGAGGCCCAATTATGATGTGTGAGGACCACCATGATGCGTGTATTATATGCGCACTATCCATTCATTTAAGTAGACCATGGACCATTGTATGAAGGCCCACCATGATGTATGTGATACACATGCACTATCCATCCATTTTCTAGATATTTGGAGGGCCAAGGACCCCGTTGTGATTCTGATTCCAATCCTAAATGTATTATACCATAAGACAATGGTGGTTAAATGTTCACCGTTGTAAACTTTCCTAAGGTCCATTAATAAGTCCATTTCCACCCTTACCCTAGTGGACTAACCTAAACCGTTGGGTCTCTACTTATGTTAGCAATACCCATTGGGCTAACCCAATTCGTTGGGCCTCCATTGATGATGGTGCTTCCCACCATGCCCTGTAAGATTGCCCAAACCTTGGACCCCACATTATGTTCATATCGGGCTTTCCATAGAAATGCGGCCCATCTAGATACATGTTTTGCCCAAGTTTAGTGATTATACCCAATGCCCACTTAGTTGTTGAGCGGGCTACGTAATCCTTTTGAAAGGACACAAAGTCCTAGATGTATGAACTCCACCAAACCCACTTTGTGTATATATCAGACCCCATAAGGAAGCCTATTTTATTCATGATAAGAGATTGAGAAAGCCCAATTGTTCACCCAGTTATCTCACCCTATGAACTCACCTTGTTGTATACCCATTTCACTCCCCACGAGAGATGTATGCTACCCTTGTACCCCATTGCTAGGACCTCATGACATGTACATATCATCCACACCGTCCATCTCCTTGTTGAGGCAAGTGTGAGGTCCATCCTTGACATTGGTGCATCATCATCCCTTGTCTTAGACGGAAGAATACGTGGTATCAGATTTAGTATATCCACTTTGTGGAAACTACCTTAATGCATGGGTTAAACCCACCATCCTTTCAATGGACCCCGCCTTAGGACATATGATATGCTAATACCTAGAGTTGGTTATGATAGTCTAACATGGACGATTCCATATAGACTTCTATATGTCTAATGGGGCATATCGTTTAGCTCCTCCTCTTGTAAGTAACATACTGGTTAAGGCCGATCATCGCTTGCTATATTTGATAATCATGTTAGTGTACTTAGTCTAGTAGGACACACTGAGTTTGTGCTAACATAGCATCGTGATACATGTTCATACGCATCATATACATGCTTGATATGAGGAGTGACTGATCATAGCATATGCCATTGGGCGGATTGTTTATTGGACTTCCTGATAGACGGAATTGTCCCACATGAGCGCGTGGTATGCTTATGATTGATGTATGACTCATGCATCTTACATTGTGTGATATGATTACTATACTCCCTAACGACATCAGGGTTGTGGCATCAGCAGGCATATCACAGATGGAAGGATTGGATACTAGAAATATTTTGGTTTTAGCACTGGGGCGTAAGGGTGCCCCTGGGTGAAACTCCCTAAACCCTTATGGTACCAGGAAGTTGCTCCAACGTTAAGACCGAGTGGATACATGAGAGCACAAGGGCCGTATACCACCAGGCGCGTCTCCTACTGTGTCGTGGTCATTTAGAAGGGGGTGTGGCCTTATCCGCACGAGGGTAGGGACAAAGCTAGGCTGAGTTTGACCAGCTCATAAATGAGTCCACTATTAACATGCCGGGTAGATATTGGTCGACTACTAGCCAGGCGGATAGTGTGGTCTCTTCCACTTGCATGGTTGCACATCCAGTGGACGGAGATCTAGTGTAGAGTGTACTAGACCCCGATGATATTCCAGAGTTGAGTTGTATTGATATGTGGATTCGGATGAGGATTGGTATGCTTGAGTTGCATCTCGCATATAACATTGGCCATGTAGGCCTTGCATTCATAGCCTTGGTACGGCTGATAGCATTCAAGAATTTACCAGCATGTTTCCGTATTACTCTGATATTGCATACTTGACACTTACCTTACGCACACACTTACATCACCGTTTAAGCTTTCTATAAGTTTATGCACGATCATTGCGTGTAGGTGACGCTTGGACGCAGTCGAGCTGAGGTAGGAGCGTGCAGCTGAGCTTATGGAGCTTTAATATCTATCTTGTATCCCCCTTTATCTATTGTACTCTAAAAGTTTTTTATTATAGTGGATATGTAGTGTTGTTGTCATTTATGACTTAGTTATGCTTGTGGTTATGCTCTTTTACAAAAAAAAAATAAAAATCATGCTGAAAATCCTCCTTGTAGGATCCCATGATTGGAATCTGGCGTATAGGTGCTGGAAGCTGAGAATGAGGTACTACAGAGGTTATTGGGGCTGGATTTGATGATCAAGAATTCTGTGAACTCGGTTTCTGAGTTTGGGGCGTGACAATAGAGACCTTACACTTCAACAATATATCGAAAGACACCTTGAGACTAAAATTGTTTCCTTTTTCACCGAAGGAGAAGGCCAAGTCATGTCTTTACTCCTTGAGAACATGATCAAATAGGACATGGGCAGAGATAACCTGGGAGTAACTTAAAAAGTCTTCCTGGTTCATTAGACCAATACCCTTATATAGTTTATCATGAACTTTTCATAGAAAAAGGAAGAAACATTCTTCCAATGTTAAAAGAGGTTCAAGGATCTTCTAAGTGTTTGCCCACATCATGGTTACGAAATTTGGCAGGTCATAAACATTTTCTATGATGGGCTAATGTCTCTTATGTTTCAGTTCATAGGGATGATGTGCAATAGGGAATTCATGAACAAAGATCCTGATGACACGTTGGACTATTTTGACATGCTAGTTGAAAATGTGCAGTCATAGGATACTTCATCCAAACATATCAATCCCAAGTTGATTCAGTCTAAAGAGAAGAGAGGAATATATGTCTTAAGGGAAGAAAACAATGTCAATGATACCATGGCTAACCTTATGAGAAAGTTTGATGCCATGGAATTAAAAAGAGTAAAAACGATCAAACTTGACAAGACCGTTGATACTATTTATGGTATTTGCGCTGGTAATGTACACTTGATGTAGGAGTGCCCTACAATTCTCATGTTTCAAGAGTTGTTACATGGTCAATCTAATTCAATAAATAATTACAAAGGCCATTCAGTGCTCCCATCTCAAACATGTACAACTCTCGTTAGAGGAACCACCCAAACTTCAGTTGGAGGAATGGACCAAAGGCTAATACAGACAAAATTCCTTAAGGATCTCTTCCTCTGGTCCTCATTCCACTACTAATTTAGAAAAGAACTTAAGAGGATCCAGTTCAAAAATTTATCTATGATCAAGAACAGTTTAATCAGAATACTTTGCAAGCATTTCAGGATATTAAAATATCATTGAGAGCGTTTGCATCGTACGTCCATTCAAAGAATAGAGTCACAACTTACTGTTAGGGAGAATGGGACTCTTCCATCCCAATCTCTACCCAACCTAAAACTACAATACGAAAGAAGTGACCCTAGCTCTTCGACTCAACACGTAGAGCAAGCAAAGTCTATCACCACTCTTAGAAGTGGAAAAACAATCTACAACAACATCCTGATGAGGGATGAGAAGCCTAAGGGCTCGGAAGAATCTAAGGGAGATAATGGTCATCACGACACCATGCATCAGAAAGAACCGAAAACTCAATACAAGTCGGTTGCTCCATTCCCACGGAGGTTGATCTCACCAAAACCTCTACCCAACACTCAGGATATCTTAAAGGTTCTAAAACAAGTAAAAATTAACACCCCTCTATTGGATGTCATAAAATAGATCCTGTTAAATGCTAAATTCCTGAAAGATCTTTGTACAACCAAGAGATGAGATAATGTCCAGAAAAAGATATTTTTTACAGGAAAAGTACCATCATCAAACATTAGATCGAAATAAATAGTCCAAATGTACTAAAGATGCTTCTAGAAGCTAAGGGAATGGTTGAGATTGCGTCAGCGCACGAACTGAAAAGATTCCTTTCTGTCTCTTTTTGTTAGGCATTGAGTTGTGCAAGGGTTCCTTGAATGGCTATGATGCCTCTCATGAACGATCAAGATGAGAGAAGCATTCACCTCTCAGATCACCAACCTGACTAGCACAACCGGTAACGTGTACACACATCTTAGTGGCCACGTGTGAGACTCATGGGATTTTGGTAGAATTTCGCATGCCCACATAATGGGTGGTTGGATTGGTTAAGCCAATAATGAAGGTAGACCACACTCGACACAAAATGGGGTTGTCCATTTAAACACTTGCTGAGAGGGAAAAAATGGAGAGAGAGAGAGAGAGAGAGAGAGAGAGAGAGAATCTCTCCTTTTGCAGGAAATCACGGGTCAATGCTTGTTCGACCAAACTCTTAGTTGGGTGCATTACAGGTGTACCAAACCCGGCGCACGCACACACACAATGAAAATGGGGCCCATAGTGACGCTCTATGAAATCCACTCCGTCCATTCACTTTGGAGGTTCCAATTAGGGCTTCTGACTAAAGATCAGGCAGATTCGAAGCTCAAGTTGGCCATATCTAGTGATTTCATGTTCAATTCTTGATTTCCGCTAATCCAACAGTCAGATTTCTTCTAGGTTTGATCAACACCAACCCACAGGGTTCTAAGGTTGAAGGACTATCCACGTAGTGATTAGTAGTGAGATTTAAGGCCTAAATAGTGAAGTCTTACAATATTAGTTACGTTTACTCCTAACTTACTCATGAAGTTAATGAATAATGGATTTAACTATTCAAGCCCCACAAATGATGTTTTTTAAGATTCACACTGTCTAAGAGGTTCTATGGGTTCAAATAGTAGATTTGGTCAGAGATGAGGTAGGTCCAATGCTCGAGTGGGCCATCCAACTTGATTTTATGAGTTTAGTTAATGGTTACCAACTATTTAAGGGTCAGATCATTTTCTGATCTGATCATTGATGTTTCTAAACATCCCCAATCTAATATAGATGGACTCTAACAGTTGCTTTTACAATTTGGTGGCTACGTTGTGTAATTAAGTGTCAAATCATCCCACAGGAAGTTGTGAACTCGATGAACAGTGGATCTGAATATACAGGTCTTAGAATTTAGGATGGACGGTTCGATTAACTTAATCTATGAACAAAGATAACTCCTAATGTTTGGATGGATACATGATTAAGTACATAAAAAGATTTAAACTCAGGTGGGTCATGAATCGAGAATAGTAGAGAAAATCTTACCATGAAAATCTTCTAGGGGTTCATCTCGATGGATGCCTTGAATCATCCTAATAGGCAGACGATTCGGCTTTAACTGGACCAAAGATTAAGGCCTTTAGTGGCCTACTTTTTAAGTAATTTGGATTTATAAAAGGTTGGTTGTTAGGTTAATTATCTAAGTTTAGACAGTGATAAGAGGTCACTTGCCAATTTTGACGGTTAAGATGGTAACTTTACAAATCATCGAATGATGGATCATAACATCTTTCACACATACATAACCTAACTAGCTCTCCTTAATAACACCTGAGTACGAAAAAGTACAAGGTGTTACAATCTACCCCTTTTAAAGAGAATTTCATCCCTGAAATTTAGCACTTCTACTATGAATGGGAACGGCAATATATTTTACGGTGTTTATACGCATTCACTAGTTTTCCCATGAAGTTTATTTGTATGTGTAAGTCCTCATGACTAACTACTAGAACATGGGTCATTAGAATCTACCCCCCTTAAAGAAAATTTTCCTTCGAAATTTGATAATATATGCCCTAACTATTAATATTACAAGTAATAAAATCATCCTAATGGTGTACCTTATCTATCATTTGTCTAAATGTGAAATCACAACCTGCGTTCTTAACAAGATATATCTAAATTTACCATAACCCTTAAGTGTCTAGGTTGTCCAATCGACTAATGTATATGGGTTCCATAAAAATTTAGAAATCTTTTTAGTATCTTTCAAAACTAGGGATATATTTCAATGCCTAACAACATCACAATATCTTATAGTATTTACTAGGATTACAAGTTCACTTAGGTGATAACAAATAATAACATTATATCTTTCTTTTTCATTTCCTTTTACTTTTAACGAGAGTTCCCCATTATCTAAAGTACAATACAATTTTATGCTTTCAATGTTCAAGCTAACACGAATAGATGGTTGTAGTGGGTTTGAGCCCAATACATCAATCCTCTGCCTACGCAGAATAGTGGATTCATTGGTATCATTTTCTAATCCTAGTGAATATTGATCTTCTGCTTGATCAGTGCATTGAGATCATTGGAATTTTCTAAGATTTAGAATTCGGATCAAACTGCATACACTTCGCTTAAACATGATTCCATTAGTCCATGATCCCTATTATTCTAGACTCTTGGGGAATGCCATATAATCTTTTATTTCCACAATAAGAGTGTCCAAAATCTATATGAAATAGTCCCAAATAATCATCACACTTTCACTGCACACTCTCATTACCTAATGCACTGCCTGCAAATTTTAAGACTAGATTTAACACCCTATACCTTTCAGTACTCGGGTGTTACCATATAACCTAACTCAATATGAACGCTAACCTAGCTTACCTGAGCAGTCACCCTTAATCCATCCATCCTAACCATTTGACTTTGACTATGACAACAAGACCTTTAGGAGTTTAGTTCAATCTACCCTGGATCCCTAATGACCTTTCAAACATCTGATTTTGAACTATGTCATAAGAATTGAGATCGATCTGCCCATTTAACCACCCCAGGTCGATACCAAGGTCATTCAATCAATGGATTGGTTGAATGGGCAGGAGGTCAAAAAATTAATAAATAGACATTCATGGGATGCAGCCAACGTAACAATTGAAGTTAGTTAAGGTATGGGTGCATGAACTACAATAGTTGATCTACCATAAGGACAACTTTTTTTGTTTAGGAATAGGTCCTAAGAATTTAACTTAAAATAATAATAATTTATATTATTAAAGATGTCATAATGTTAACACTCAATACTACAAGTTCATGAAATAGTTGGTCTCAACCATCTGAACAATTTTCAAGACCATAGAAGTTCAGATTGGAATCAATCTAACCGTTAAATCAATGGGAAACAATAAGTATGACTTAAATTAGGTGGTATGGCCCACCTGGGGGTTGGATTTGTCACATCTCTGGTCAAATGACACGGGGAGACTTGTAAAGGCTATTAGACGGAGTGGATTTCATCCAAACACTATCATGGACCCCACCCTAGTTGTGCGTGTGCACAGTTCACGCACACTCGTGGTGCACCAGACCACCAGCATGGGTTAAACCGGGTTTGACCCATGTTTTCCCACAAATGGGAAGGATTCTCCCTCCTTTCTCATTTTCGGCCAGCAAACGGATGTCGTCCGTGATTTTGTTTGTGGCCCACAAACCCAGGCCCATCTTCATGATCCGAACCGACCATCGGATTCATACAGTGGGCTCGGCCAAAACCCAACTATTTCAATGAATTTTCTGGTGCATGTGGGCACACAATCCTCGATGCAAGGAGGCCATACAACACACCATATCCAAAAATAGAAACTGTTTCTCTGCCAGCTTGGCGATATGCGTGAGCCAGCAAAGGCTGATCTAGGCCGTCTGAAATAGGGCATTCTTAGCCGTCCATTCCACTTGTAGAGACCATGGTTTTCGTAGAAAAACCAGCTAGCGAAACAACGCCGGTTTCATGTTGTGGGCGATATTTAGATCCATTGCAAACAGAGCCATTTAAGCCATTTGTTTCATCCAATGGCTCTGAGAGCTAGGGTAAGCAATAAAAAAGGACCACGGATCGAGCAGCAATAGCAGGATCCTCCTCCATTCTTTCAGCGGTTTGGAAAAATAATCATTTTCTTCACCTTTCGATCCCACCACCAAATCCTTAATGGAGCTTCATTTTCTTTCTTCCTCAAGCTTCGTGGGATGCATCTAGGCCATCTAGAAAGTCCACCATGAAGGAACGAGCATCGGGTTGAGATCTGTCATTAACGCCTGGTCTCCTTCCCCACCATTCTACCGCGCCGACCATCGTAGTTTGAGTCTGTTGCTCAGACTCACGACTAGAGGTCCCTGGAGAAGAGGAGGGAGGAGAAGAAAAGGAAAGAGAAAGAAAGGAAGATGAAGAATAGAGAGAGAGGGTGCGCCCGCGCTGCACCTTGGCTCACTGTCGAGTCCACAGGGTTGGGTGGTGTCCAAGTGAGTCCAACACCTCTGGACTTTCTAGAAGCAGAAAAGGAGAAGGAGGATTATGAGGAAGAATACGGTGGGAGAGGGAGTGAGTGCAGGTGCTACCTACTTGTGTTGCACTCGCTGCTGAGTTGAGCGAGCTTAACTTGCTGGGGCCTGAATTGGGGTGAGATTTGGTCCAGCGTTTTTGCTGATGTATGGGTCTGAAGGAAAAAAAGGGAAGAAAAGAAAGACAGCAGAAGAAACGAGAAGAGAGAAGAAAAGGAGAGAAAGAAATGAGGAGGAATGAGGACGTGGTGCGGACCGTTGCACCAACTCGACCCGACTGGATTGCTGACCCGACCTATGACTCAGGCCCAATCAAGTCCAGATGTTGTGGACTGTCTAACAATGAAAATGAGAAAAGGGAGAGAGAAGAGAGGGAGAGTTGGGTCTGAGTTATGAGCTACCTTGTTGTCGAGTCAGCTGGGTCGATTTCGGCCCGAGTGGGCCTGTTTCAGTTAAAACAAGTCTAGTTTACCCCGGCGGCTTGTGCACATATAGTCTAAGTGAAGAAAAAAATGAGTAGAGAGAAGAAGAAGATGGAAGGATCTGAGTCGACCTGAGTCAGTGACTCGTCGTAGACTTGGGTTCGACTCAGGGCTGAGTTAGAGCTTGATTTGGGTCCAGACGTTGCTGGATGGGTTGAGAGAGAAGAAAGAAAGAATGGAGATGGAGGGAGAGGTGAGAGTGAGAGGCGAGTGGTGGTCGTGCTACGTCCACTGCCGAACCATGACCGAGTCAACTCAGTTGGGACCAAGTCCAGCTGGGCCAGTTTTAATGAGAGCCTGATTCGTTCAACTTAGGTATGTTAATCTCCAAATTCTTTCATACGTTTGAATTGTCAAAATCAAATTATCATTAGTTTACTATTGTTGAAAATTATCATTAGATGCTGCAAATTCCAATACGTGATTATTAGCATTAAATATTAACATTAATACTATTCTTATCTGTCATTAGTAGATTATTGGTTATAAGGTTAGTGTGTTAATATAAACTGACAATTATTACTTATTATCCCTTCTAATATTATCATAAATTAATTATACGAATTAGGTTTCAACTCCTAAGCAAAGCCTAAAGCTAGATCAGTAGGTAACACTTTTAATCTAAGTAATCTAAACCACAGGTTATGACCCTAACGTGGATAGTGGGTTACACTTTAAATCTGAGTAATCTAAACCACAGGTTATGACCTTAACGTGGATCCTAACTATAGATAGACTGTAAACCTCTAGGCTATCAAGTTGACTATGGTGAGTTAGCTCGTTCTTCCCAAACCAGAAATATTTTGAGTTACAATTATCACCCTTATTACCATTATCATGATAAATTGATATAGACCTGATTAGCTACTAGCCTATTACTTATACTAGAATTGATGAATATAGATAAGACTACATATTAGAATCTTATTCACCATTCCTAAATATCATCATTGACAGTAGAAGTGTACTAATTACTACCATCATAATGATCACTATTAACCTGATTAGCTAATATTAATACTATCATTAATGTTAATTACTAGGTTATGGTTACTAGGTTAAAAGTGATTAATCTTACATTAATTAGTGTTCAAATCATAAGATAAAAAAATATAAGCCTAGAACTAAACTCTAGGATGAAAACCCTAATTCTACATTAAAACCCTAAGATAGATAACTCAAACCCTAGGTTATGATCTTAAACCTAGGTAGTGCATGGAACTTGAATCTAATGATATAAGCTCATGATTTGTGATAAGATTCAATTCTAAGGGTGCAAGCACTTAGCGAAACTAGTGGCAATTCAATCATGAGGTGATGATTTCTTCCCCTTGAGCCTTCCATTTTCCTATTAGCTTAAGTGATAGTTTTTATTTTAATTTCAATTTCAATTGATACTTGATATCTTTATTTTATAATAACATGTGTTAATTGTTGAAATTAAATTGCTATATTACATGCTTATTATTAATCCTGCATATTTATTTCATGTTTGTGGATTATTTATGGATTGCTTATGGAACTTAAACTGGTACATCAATGGGAAACCCTCACTTATAAATGTACACCCACACTTAGGATGTAACTCAATTGAATATGATTGAAATGGACTTGCGTCTTAGTGGTTATTGAATGGTGGCTTGAATTAAATATTGATTTAAGCCTAGCATTCAGGGGATTGTTGTATATAAGTTATTTTTAAGGATGGTCTTTTATCCCATGACTTTAATATTAGCCCTATGCGGCTTAGTTTTGACAATTGCCCTATGTGGCTTAGTTTTTTTATATTCGCCTTATGTGGTTTTGCTTTGATATTTTCCCTATATGAGTTTGATGCTTTATATTGTGCAACAATGCATTGGTAAGCCCCATATACTATAATATGATTGGCCACTAGTTGACGGGTTTTCATTAAACATCTTAATGTGGTAGTCTTATGAGTCGGGAATGGTGGTCATGGGACACAATGCTCGAGCTGTCGGCCTACGCTGGGCTCTGAGCTCCCCATAGTGACCTTTGAGCTTATTAAACCTGCTGGTTGTAAATGGATTAATAACGGTTGGGCTAATCATGCATTCATAACATTCGGACGATGATGGGTGGCAAATTCTAGATGTTGTATTGGGGTATCATTTCGCTAGCTCCCAGACCATCGACTATCGACCCACTTTTGGTGAGTTTAGCACTACGCATGTACTATGTACTTTCGCTGGTGACCAGCCACATTGCATGGGTTTTGCCCAAAAGGCAATTGGATGAGCATCCTTAGTTGATGTGCGTTCATGCATCTATGTATAAAAAAAATTGCATTGTGTATTGCTTTGTATGCCTTGTTATGTTTTTATATTATTTCTTATCTAATGTGGCATTGTGTAATCTTAAAGGAAATTCACACTGAGTTAGTCACTCATCCATCAAATATACAACCGTACATGTAATACAGGTGGCTTAAGTGATATGCAAGTTCAAACTGATGAGAAACTGTTATGATGGTTAAGGATGCATGGTTGTACCTATCAAGGAAGTTGTGTGATCTTGCAGCTTTTGTTTATATATTTTCTTTTATCTCTCATGTCTATAAATCTTGTAATTGTTAATGTAGAGGCATTAGTTTGTATAAGTCATTATGGGCAATCTCTTGTATATTCTAAATGTAATTGTAATTTTTCCTTATGTTGATTTGTCCATTTTACACTAAACTGCTAACTCTAAAAGATAAAGAAAAAAAAGTAAGGAATTTGGCTCTCTATAGGTTAACCCTCGGGTTTTTGGGAAACGAGTCATTTACTCGGGTCCTAAAAATATGGGGCGTTACACTAGAATTTCTATTTGAAATTTGCTACATTTATCAAGATTCACGAATCTAGTCCCAATATGCTCAGTCTAGGGTTGGAAATTTACCAAAAATTTTATAACTTCACCTCTAGTTATTTGTAACTGCTGGAATTTGTGAGAAATATTGTTTATAACTAAAGAGATGTCTTTGGGAATTCAAACTTCAATTTCCAATAAGTTTCCTTAAGTTTAGGGAGTGCTCATGTTTGCTCCAATGTACAATATGGTGGGTTAGGAGTTTCCCCTGATGCCTAAGTTTATTTCATTTGCTGAATATTGTGACAATGTTATTTCTAACTAAAAAAACTTTGCAGAAGTTCAACTTCTAGATTTCTAAAAATTATTCCTTGAAAGTCAAGTTCAAGGAATGTTCTTGCTTGATCTTATGTACATCATAGTGGGTATTCGTTCTCCCATGGTACTTTAGTTTTGAAGTTCGCTAGACCTAAAATTTTCAAAAGAGCCTAAAGTTTTAAGTTTCTATGTTCTCAATTTTCCTTAATAATAAGGGAATTTCACATAAGTTTAAATGGCTATCCTAATATTTTTTAAGGGACCTTAAGTTTGTGCCTCTACGTTCCCCAAACTTCTTTAAGTCTAAGGGACATTCACTTATCATCAAATTTCTAATTCCAACATCCTAACTTGAGACATTTAAGGTTTGTATAAGTTCATTTTCCCAAGGCCTAGTTTGTCTAAACTCCACTCTAATACTATCTTGTAACACCCTAGTTTTCATAACTCGAGTATACTACTCGTTTTTTGAAAATCCGAGTGTTAACCTTTAAAGATATCACAAATTTCACGTTTCATTTTTTTTCTTTTTCAAGAGTGAGCATTTCAATGGAAGAGAAACAATCAAATATAAAGGAAAGTCTATATACACATTTTAGATATACGTGGGGCTACACATAGGGCTTATACAAATCAATGTCTCAATGTTAAAAAATACATAAAGAAAATAATTTAACACAAGAAACTGAAAAAAATGCAGTTAAACTTGAGTTGTAAGATCATGCAGCTTCTCTTGGGTAGATATAACCATACATCCTTGATATTTGTGTTGGGGATTGTGCTGCGAAATCACACAGAGATGGATCTAGGATGGCAATCCAAGAGCACCTAGAAAACACCAGAGGGCACAAAGATTTAATGTGGAAAACCCTTTCGGGAAAAAACCATGGCACAAAGCGACAGAAATCCACTATGAAAGCATAAATTACAAAGAGAAAAGGCTTACCTGATTTGAACAACCTTAGAAATCCTTAGCATTGTTTTTGAAAGGCCCTGGGAACTCCTATTTATAGTTTAGGAAATCCTACTTTCATATCGACTTGGAATAGTTTGGAAACCACCTCAAATTTATGCAGTACACACGCAGTCTACATAACCTTCGACTAGTCGAGTCAGAGCTTTGGCTAGTAAAAGGAGCCCTTCGACTAGTCAAGCCAGAGCTTGGGCTAGTCGAAGGGTGCCCTTCAACTAGTCGAACTTATCCTTCAACTCGTTGAATTTCTCGAAAGTTCCAACATGCATTGTTGTTGGACTTTGAGCCGAACTTTTACTAGGCTAGTCGAACTTTATAGATTTAAGACATCCGTTAACAACAATGTCTACCATGTCTTCAATCTTCAAATGTGTAGCTTTTTACCCTCTTTTCTTATCTTTCCATTGCATCATATGTCACGTCCCAAACTCGAAAATCGGGCTCACAAAATTTTTGATTGCCGAATTCGGCGCCGATAGCCTCCGTAGTACCCCATTCTCAGCTCCCGACACCCATATACCAGGTTCTGATCTTGGGATGCCACAAGGAGGATTTCAAACATGATTTGATTCGTAATGAGAATAACTACAAGCATAACTCACGAACAATAACCACAAGAACACCATCACAAAATTCACTATAATAAAAAACTTTGAGTACAAGGTGTATGAAAGGGGAAATACAATGTACTGAAGGTAACAAAACTCTAGAAGCTCAGCTGCACGCTCCAACGATGGCAAGACTAAGGCTACATCCTGGCGTCACCTGCACGCATCAATCGTGCATAAGTTTGTAGAAATCTTAGAGGGTGGTGCAAGTGTGTGAGCAATATAAGCGTGCTCAGAATGCAAGGTCAGGGCAATGCGAAAACATGTTGATAAGTACATGAATGCAATCAGCCATACCAAGGCTATGCGATGCAAGATATGAATGTTATCGGTCATACTAAGACCATGCAATGCAAGATGTAGTTCAAGCATGCCAATCCTCATCATATATCAGTACAGTTTTCATTCAGGATAATCACCAGGGTTTAGTACACTCCAAATGGCACTACCTCTCTCCAAGCCGCACAATCCAAGTGAGCGTAAGAAATCTCACTATCCGCTTGGCCAATGGTCTGCGAATGCCTATCCGGCATGTCGATAGCGGACCCATTCATGAGCTGGTCAAACTCAGCCTAGTATTGCCCCCTACCCTCGGGGGAGTAAGGCCACACCCCTTTCCAACCGACTACGACACAGTAGGAGACGCGGCCTCCTGGTATTAGGCCCTCGTGAGCTCACAAATCCACTCGGTCTCGACGTTGGAGTTATCCTCTAGTACCATCGGGTTTAGAAAACTTCACCCAGGGACATCTATGATGCTCGTATGCTAGAACCAAATATTTTTGGTATCCAATCCAGCCACCTACGATGTGTATGGAAGGCTATAGCCCTGATGTCGCTAGGGCATACAATAATCATAATCACACAAATGCAAGTGCATGAATCACTCTACCAGACATGCAACAATCATGCGCGTACCATGTGCTCATGTAGGGTAACTCCGCCTATCAGGGAGCCCATAAACAATCTGCCCGAAGGCACATGCTATGATCAGTCACTCCTCATATCAGGCATACATATGATGCATATGATCATGAATCATGGATCTATACTGAACATGTTATGTGGTGATCGGCCCTGTGCATAACTAAGATGGGCATAGACGGCCTTCACACTACAAGTATGGGCTTATCAGTGGCCTTAGGATGAGTGACAATGCGGAAATTTAACTGACATCATCCTGACAATGTGGGCATCTAACCATCATTGCTCCCAAGGCTCAGTTCGCCTTAAATATCAATAAATCATGGCAGAATCACACATTGCAATGTGCCTTAGGTACATCCCATTGGGCCTCAAATAAATCAAATGGGCCGTATCTCATGGGCCTTATATTCATCAAGTGGGCCACCTCAATGGGCCTCACCAATGGGCCTTAGGTACTTTACAATGAGCCATCACCCATGGGTCTTAAAATGTATTAAAATGAGCCCAATCACATGAGGTTTATGTGCATCAATGGACCTAATCACATAAGCCTTATATATACCAAAGTGGGCCTCAACAATGGGCCTAAAAATACATCAAGATGGGCCTAAACACATTAGCCCATATGCATCCAAGTGGGCCTTAATAATTGGCCTAAAAATACATCAAGATGGGCCTAAATACATGGGCCCATATTTATCAAAGTGAGCCTCATGTGAGGCCCGCCATATGTTTATTTTCCTCCCAATCTAGGGCCCAATATAAAGTTTATTTTCCATCCAAACTGATCATAGGGTCACATGGGCCTAGGGCCCACTGTAATGTTTTATTTTCCACCCAATCTATTCATAATGTGGGCCAGGGTAGGCCCCACTGTAATATTTATTTGCCACCCAATCTATTCATAAGGTCACATGGACCTTGGGCCCACCGTAATATTTATTTGCCACCCCACCTGTTCATATGGTCACGTGGACCAGGGAGGGGACTAGGGCCCACTGTAATGTTTATTTATCATCCGACCTGTTGATAAGGCCACGTGGACCAGGGAGGGCCCACGGTGATGTTTCATTACCATCCAACTGGTTCATGAGGTCACGGTCAGGGGCCCACCATAAGGTGGTTCACAAATTCAGCCCACTCATTATGCGTGTCCCACCTGACTGAGGGTTCAGACCAAGTTTCAGCCACACCAAAAATTTAGGTAGGCCCCACCGAGTGCTTTTATACGTCTTAGGCATGTCTTCACATGATTTTAGATGGTATGGCCCACCTGAGTTCCATATACGGCTGATTTTTGGGGACGCCCCATAGACAAAGGGGACCCATCAAATGCCAGGTGTTGATGTTAGAAATGCATCACGGTGGGGCCCACAGCTGAGCCGTGAGGGCAGCCCGTCCGCTCGCCTGCCGTGCAACCGCAAGCGCTGCCTGCTCTTCTGTCAGCAGTAGCAATCGCTGCTGCTTTAGTTTTTTTTAAAAAAAAAACCACTAATCTCATGGTTTTTTATAGATGGGGCCCACATAAGAGGAATCCATTCCATCCATTGGCTTCCACGGCTCAAGACCGTCCTAATGAGTCTAATATGCCATATATTTTTGGCAAGTGAAAATGTAAAAATAGATTTTTATGGCCAACACCAATATTTCCTATGGTATGGCCCGCTTGATTATCAGATCAGCCTCATCCTTTGGCTCAATGCCTAAAATGGTTTAGAGAATGGAATGAACGGTGTGGATCATCTTCATACATCAAGGTGGGGCCCGCATGAGCCGTCCACCCCAAAGCACTTTTTGTTAGCTTGCTAGTACACTACCATGTCAGTACATGCACTCCATTTTAGCTATCATGCCCGTCCGGCGTCCAGGGACTCTGGACAACGTGGATAAACACTGTATCATGGTGGGTCCCACATGTACGTGGCTCACCATATACCCATATATATATATATATATGTGTGTGTGTGTGTGTGTGTGTGTGTGTGTGTGTGTGTGTGTATAATTTTAATATAATATAATATATATTACATATCATTTTACCTAAAATGTGGTGGGCCACACCATTTGAAGAATGGAGTAGATTTATCATGAATTGGTGGGGCCCACTTCATTTTAGGGGAAGGATAAGGAGAGAGAAAGACAGAGAGAGAGAGAGAACAAGAGGGACGGTGATGGAGAGGAGGGTCCCCGCCACTATGGGCCCTCCATAGTTACAACACATACATGAAGTGGGTTCCCACAACAAGTGGGCCCTTAAAAATTGAAATGAAGGATGATCACCCACCTTTAGGCCTTCCTTCTTACTCCCTTAGCCTCCTTAGCTCCTTGCCTTCAATTTTGATGGAGGTAGATGATGGATGAAGGGTTGAGATGTGAGATGAGAGGGTGGACCACACTTGGTATGGAATTTGCTTGGAAGAGGGGAGGCTTAGACGTGTGGGGCTTGGGGAATTTGAGAAAAATGAGAGAGAGAGAGAGAGAGAGAGAGAGAGGATGGAATATTATGAGATGGATGGAGTGGTGTGTGTAATTAATGGGGTATGGGTTGGTTTGAAAAATGCGTAAAAGAGGGATGGTTTAGTTTGAAATTTTGTAAAGGGAGATGGTGAGGTGGAAAGGGAGTTGACTTGAGGAAAAAAGGAGGGATGGGGCTTGTACTTGAGGTATGGTTGTACTTGACATGAGTGATTAATTGATTGATGGGACATCTCGTAGAGATTCCCTCGTAATTCGTAACGTGAGGTGTTTTCTTCAAATCGAACGCTGGCCTACATCTTTTACCCTGGGTATTGGGTCGGTGCGCGAGTCGCGGTGTTAGAACCGTGGCGACGGCGCGGTCGCTAAGGTATAGGTTTCGGGTCGAGTCGACTCTGATATGCAGGACTCAGCTTAGGTTCGCGCGTAAACATCAAATACAGGTCGAGGATTGCTGAATTTTGCTTGGAAGGACCGCGGAAGCCAACAGAACGGTAAGAACTAGGACACGGGTCTTACAACTCTCCCCTCCAAAAAAAAAAATTTGTCCTCAAAATTTGTATAGTAATCGCAAGAAAATATAACTCATAGTAGAAGGGAAAATAAGACATCGTCATATAAAATCAGAGACAGTATACAAGATACAATATATGATCAATCATCAAAGAGATGGGGATAGCGCTCTCGAATCTCAGCCTCGCGCTCCCAAGACGCCTCATCAACAGAATGATGACCCCACTGAACCTTCACCAAGGGGATGACCTTAATCCGGAGGACCTACTCCTTGCGATCAAGGATACGAACTGGCTGCTCAATGTAAGAAGCATCCTCACGAACCTCTAGCGGCTGCCAATCAATAACAGGAACAACATATGACCCACACTTCCTCAACATAGAGACATGAAAAAGGTTGTGGACGCCGGAAAACTCAGATGGTAAGGCAAGCCGATAAGCTACGGTACCAACACGCCCAGTGATCTCAAAAGGTCCTATAAATCTCGGGACAAGTTTTCCCTTCACTCCAAATAGAACCACGCCCTTCATGGGCGAGACCTTGAGATACACATGGTCCCCTACAGCAAACTCCAAAGGTTGACGCCGGCGATCAGCAAAACTCTTCTACCGACTCTGAGTTGTGCGCATCCTCTGCCTGATGATATCGATAGCCTCGGATGTTTGCTGCATAAGCTCGGGACCTAGGAGACACCGCTCCCCTACCTCGGTCCAATAACTCTGAGATATGTACGATCTGCTACACGATGCCTCAAAAGGAACCATGCCAATGGTCGCCTGATAACTGTTGTTATATGCGAACTCGGCCAATCGCAGATGCTCATCCCAGCTACTCCCGAAATCAATCGCGTAGGCCCGAAGCATATCCTCAAGTATTTGATTGACCCTCTCGGTCTGGCCATCGGTCTGCGGATGATACACGGTACTGAGCTACAAATCAGTGCCCATCGCTCTCTGAAAGCTCCTCCAAAACTGAGACGTAAACCTTGAGTCTCGGTTAGAAATGATCAAGACTAGAACACCGTGCAGTCTGACTATCTCCTCAATAAATAGCCTGGCGAGCCGGTCCATATGCCAAGTCTCAAGGATCGCAAGAAAATGTGCCGACTTCGTCAGACAATCCACGACAACCCAGTTAGCGTCATGACCAAGCTGAGTCCTTGACAAACCCATGATAAAATTGGTAGATACATGCTCCCACTTCCACATTGGGACGCTCAACGGTTGCAACAAACTAGGAAATCTCTGATGATCGGCCTTGATATGGTGGCATGTGTCACACTTGGCCACAAAACTGGCGATCTGGCGCTTCATCCCCACCCAAAAATACTGTCTCCTCATATCCTGATACATCTTCGTCGAGCTAGGGTGGATAGAAAATCACGATCGATGTGCCTCAGTCATAAGATCTCTACGCAGCTCAGGAATATCCGGGACACATAATCGGCCTTTGAAGCGAAGTCCACCATCAGAACCAATCTGCCAATCTGTCTGACTCTCAGATGCTGCTTCTTCTTGGTAATCCTGTAACGACTCATCTACCTATTGAGCCTCGATCACCCTTATGACAAGAGAGGGTTGAATCGACAGGCTCGATAGCTGAAAGATAGAAGACTGCAGACCAAAATAAAAGTCGTACTCTACTATATCCTCGAGCATCCTCCACTCCTGAATCATCATATGTGCCACTAGGCCTTGTGGCTGACGGCTGAGGGCATCAGCCACCATGTTCGCCTTGCCTGGGTGGTACTAGAGGTCAAAATCATAGTCCTTCAGAAGCTCCATCCAATGCCTCTGTCTCATGTTTAGCTCGGACTGAGAGAATAGATACTTCAAGCTCTTGTGGTCAGAGAAGAGCTCGAACCTAACCCCATAGAGATAGTGCCTCCACACCTTCAGTGTGAAGACAACAGCTGCTAGCTCCAAATCATGCGTGGGGTAGTTCAGCTCATGGACCTTGAGCTGACGAGACGTGAAGGCTACAGGTCTATCGTGCTGCATCAGGACAGCACCCAATCCAATACGTGAGGCATCGGTAAATACAACAAATCCATCACTCCCAGAGGGAAGAGTGAGGACAGGAGCGGACGTCAGACGGTCCTTTAGCTCCATAAATGCCTGCTCACATGCGTCAGTCCAAAAAAATTCTGCGCCCTTGCGAGTCAACCTGGTTATCGGGGCAGCAATACGGGAGAAGCCCTCAATGAAACGTCGATAGTACCCCACTAAGCCAAGGAAACTGTGGATCTTGAACGCAGTTGTGGGCTGGTCTCACTGACACACTACCTCAACCTTCGAGGGGTCCACTGCGACACCCTCCCTCATCACCACGTGACCGAGAAATCCCACCTCCTCCTGCCAGAACTCGCACTTCTCCAGCTTCACATACAGCTGATGGGCACGGAGGGTCTGCAATGCAATCTCCAGATGCTGCATATGGTCCTCATGGGTCCTCAAATATATCAGAATATCGTCGATGAAGACCACCATAAACTGATCGAGATATGGACGGAAAACCTCATTCATCACTGCATGAAGACCGCGGGTGCATTGGTCAGTCCGAAGGACATGACCTGAAACTCAAAATGACCATAACGAGTCCTAAAAGCCGTCTTCGGGATGTCCTCCTCTCGGACACCAATCTGATGATAACCAAAACGTAGCTCAATCTTTGAAAAGAACTATGCACCCTACAGCTGGTCAAACAAATCATCTATCCTCGGGAGCGGGTACTTGTTCTTAATCGTGACCCGGTTGAGCTCGCGGTAGATAACGCAAAGCCTCAACTAGCCATCCTTCTTCCTGACGAAGAGTACCGGTGCTCCCGAAGGGGAACTGCTCGGACGAATAAATCTTAACTCACGTAACTTGTCCAACTGTCACTGCAGCTCACGCAACTCCATCGGTACTATATGGTACGGGGCCTTCGAGATAGGCGAGGTACCGGGCATAAGATCGATCTGAAACTCAATATGTCGACGAGGAAGTAACCCTGAAATCTCTTGGAACACATCGGAGAAATCGTAAACAACCAGCAACTGATCAATACAAGCAACGACAGGTTCCTCAACGGTGCAGGACATCAAGCAAGATAATGGCTCTCCTCAGGGCTCTGCAATGAACTGAAACTGTGGCAAGTATGGTATGCAGAATGTGACTGTCCTCGCGGAACAGTCTAAGATGGCGTAGTACTCAGCAAGCCAATCCATGCCCAAGATAACGTCAAAATCTGACATCGGCAACACGAACAAGTCAGTAGGCAAAAAGATGTCATCAACCAGAACAAGGAAAGACGAACAGAAACGGCCCAATACTATGGTCTTCCCCAAGGGCGTCGATACGATCAATCCCTCACTAGCAGACTCTGTCAGAAATCCAGTCGATCGGCAGAAATCCTCAGACATGAATGAGTACAAAGCACCGGAGTCAAACAGTACATGTACGATGCATGAAGAGACTGGAAGCATACCCTCTACGACTCCTCTAGAGGTATGCGGGTCCTACTGAGCCGCATAAAATCTGGCCTGAGTTGGCTGGGGAGGTGTCTATCCCCTCTGAGGTCTCTGGCGCTGCTGCTGTCTCTGCAGTGGCCTGTACTGCTGCTGGGGCCTCGACGGCTGAGGTGGCTGTGGACACTGCTGATGGAGTTGCTGCTACTGTGGGGGCTGCTGATGAGGTCGGTACTGCACTGGAGGCTGCTGATGAGGTCGCTGCTGCGCTGAAGGCTGTTGTGGCCCTCTCGACTGTTGCAGATGAGGGCGTGGGCACTCAGACAGGCGGTGCCCTGTCCTTCCACATCCAAAATAAACCCCTATAAACGGCTTCTGGGGTAGCGCTGGAGGTGCTGCTGGGGCTGCTGGTGCTCTAGCAGGTGGGTGGCTCCTGTATCTCTGTGGTCGTCGATGCTTCTGTGAGCTACTAGAGGGGGCCTGCCTCTTCTAACCCCTCCTCTGATCTCAGTCGGCCTGCATGTCGGCCCACTCAGTCTCATAAATCTGAGCCCTCCACACTACTACCTGGAAAGTCAGGAGCTGATGCCCAATGACACTGCTTCGAAGACCGTAACGTAAGTCGTTCTCGACATGGCAGGCCTTTCGCCCCTCATCATTAACCATATATGGCGTAAACCTCGATAGCGCCACGAAATGGGCTGCATACTGCACCACGGTCATGTCTCCCTGCACCAGAGTCTCGAACTTCAGTGCTCTCTGACAACGAATGTGGTCAGGGAAGTACTGCTCCTCGAATCAGTCAATAAAGTCCTCCCATGTCCATACATAATCAGGTCCTTCAACATAGGTAACAGAGGTCCACCACTGCTCTGCCTCAACCTGAAGAAGGAATACTGCCAACCGGACTCGCTGCTCAATCGTACATGACATAGTATCGAAGATCTTCTCCACATCGGAGCGCCCCCTCTCGGCTGGTGTTGGGTCTGGCTTGCCCTAAAAGCGTGGAGGATCAAACTGTCGGAACTCCCGAAGTAAGGCACTCGCGTGCTCCTGCTCTTCTTGAGCTGGTGAAACAACTGGGCGCCTGCCCTGCCCCTGAAGCGCAGAAGTCACAGCCTGTAACATCTGCTGTAACTGAGAGGCACTCACAGGTACAGTCGGCTCCACATCGGCCTCAGGTGGAGGAATGTCATCCTCAGGCAAGGGAGCAGGGATCTCTGGCGGTGGAACGGGAGGCACAGGTGGTAAAGCTAGAGCCTCGGGTGATGGATCGGGGTATGCTCGGGTCGCTCTCTTGGGCGGCATGTCCTATAAGAAAGAACAATAACGCCAATCAACCTTAAGAATCGAGCGTTGGGGAACTAAATCGTAAGGTTGCGCACTCGGAACCTAATCATCCTAAACTCATACCAAACATGTGATGTTGTTCTTGGTTATTCCTAAGTTATGCTCTAATACCAACTTTTGTCACGCCCCAAACTTGGAAACTGGGCTCATAAAATTTCTGATCCCCGAATCCAGCGCCGACAGCCTCCGTAGTACCCCATTCTCGGCTCCTGACACGCATATACCAGGTTCCTATCCTGGGATGCCATAAGGAGGATTTCAAACATGATTTGATTCGTAATGAGCATAACCACAAGCATAACCCATGAACAATAACCACAAGAACACCATCATAAAATCCACTATGATCAAAAACTTTGAGTAGAAGGCGTATGAAAGGGGAAATACAATGTACTGAAGGTAACAAAACTCTAGAAGCTCAGCTGCACGCTCCAACGATGATAAGACTAAGGCTACGTCCTGGCGTCACTTGCATGCATCAATCGTGCATAAGCTTATAGAAAGCTTAGAGGGTGGTGTAAGTGTATGCGCAATATAAGCGTGCTCAGAATGTAAGGTCAGGGTAATGTGAAATCATGCTGATAAGTACATGAATGCAATCAGCCGTACCAAGGCTATGCGGTGCAAGATATGAATGTTATCGGTCATACCAAGACCATGCAATGCAAGATGTAGTTCAAGCATGCCAATCCTCATCATATATCAGTACAGTTCTCATTCAGTATAATCACCGGGGTTTAGTACACTCCAAATGACACTGTCGCTCTCCAAGCCGCACAGTCCAAGTGAGCGTAAGAAACCTCACTATCCGCCTGGCCAATAGTCTGTTAATGCCTATCCGGCATGTCGATAGCGGACCCATTCACGACCTGGTCAAACTCAGCCAAGTATTACACCCTACCCTCGGGTGAGTAAGGCCACACCCCTTTTCAACCGACCACGGCACAATGGGAGATGTGGCCTCCTGGTATTTGGCCCTTGTGCGTCACAAATTCACTCGGTCTCGACATTGGAGTCATCCTCTGGTACCATCAGGTTTAGAAAATTTCACCCAGGGACATCTACGGCGCCCGTATGCTAAAACAAAACATTTTTGGTATCCAATCCAGCCACCCCCGATGTGTCTGTGGAGGCTATGGCCCTGATGTCGCTAAGGCATATAATAATCATAATCACACAAATGTAAGTGCATGAATCACTCTTCCAGACATACAACAATCTTGCGCATACTATGCGCTCATGTAGGGCAACTCCGCCTATCAGGGAGCCCATAAATAATCTGCCCGAAGGCACATGCTATAATCAGTCACTCCTCATATCAGGCATACATATGATGCATATGATCATGAATCATAGATCTATACTGAACATGTGATGTTATGATGGGCCCTGTGCATAACTAAGATGGGCCTAGACGGCCTTCACACTACAAGTATGGGCTTATCAGTGGGCCTTAGGATGAGTGACAATGCGGACATTTAACCGACATCATCCTGACAATGTGAGCATCTAACCATCATTGCTCCCAAGGCTCGGTTCGCCTTAAATATCAATAAATTATGGCGAAATCACACATTGGGAATGTGCCTTAGGTACATCTCATTGGGCCTCAAATAAATCAAATGGGCCGTATCTCATAGGCCTTATATTCATCAAGTGGGCCACCTCAATGGGCCTCACCAATAGGCCTTAGGTACTCTGCAATGGGCCATCACCCATGGGTCTTAAAATGTATTAAAATAAGCCCAATCACATGAGCTTTATGTGCATTAATGGGCCTAATCACATAAGCCTTATATATACCAAAGTGGCCCTCAACAATGGGCCTAAAAATACATTAAGATGAGCCTAAACACATTAGCCCATATGCATCCAAGTGGGCCTCAATAATGGGCCTAAAAATACATCAAGATGGGCCTAAATACATGGACCCATATTTATCAAAGTGAGCCTCATGTGAGGCCCACCATATGTTTATTTTCCTCCCAATCTAGGGCCCAATATAAAGTTTATTTTCCATCCAAACTGATCATAGGGTCACATGGGCCTAGCGCCCACTGTAATGTTTTATTTGCCACCCAATCTATTCATAAGGTCACGTGGGCCAAGGTAGGGGCCCACTGTAATATTTATTTGCCACCCAATCTATTCATAAGGTCACGTGGACCTTGGGCCCATCGTAATATTTATTTGCCACCCCACTTGTTCATATGGTCACGTGGACCAGGGAGGGGGCTGGGGCCCACTATAATGTTTATTTATCATCCGACCTATTGATAAGGCCACGTGGACCAGAGAGGGCCCACGATGATGTTTCTTTACCATCTAACTGGTTCATGAGGTCACGGTCAGGGGCCCACCATAAGGTGGTTCACAAATCCAGCCCACTCATTATGTGTGTCCCACCTGACTGAGGGTTCAGACCAAGTTTCAGCCACACCAAAAGTTTAGGTAGGCCCCACCGAGTGCTTTTATACGTCTTAGGCATGTCTTCACTTGATTTTAGATGGTATGGCCCACCTGAGTTCCGTATACGGCTGATTTTTGGGGATGCCCTATAGACAAAGGGGACCCATCAAATGTCAGGTGTTGATGTTAGAAATGCATCACGGTGGGGCCCACAGCTGAACCGTGAGGGCAGCCCATTCGCTCGCCCGCCGTGCAGCCGCAGGTGCTGCTTGCTCTTCTGTCAGCAGCAGCAGTTGCTGCTGCTTTAGTTTTTTTTTTTTGAAAACCACTAATCTCATGGTTTTTGATAGGTGGGGCCCACATAAGAGGAATCCATTCCGTCCATTAGCTTCCACAGCTCAAGACCATCCTAATGAGTCTAATATGCCATATATTTTTAGCGAGCGAAAATGTAAAAATGGATTTTTATGGCCAACACCACTATTTCCTTTGGTATGGCCCGCTTGATTATCAGATCAGCCTCATCCTTTGGCTCAATGCCTAAAATGGTTTAGAGAATGGAATGAACGGAGTGGATCATCTTCATACATCAAGGTGGGGCCCGCATGAGCGGCCCATCCCAAAGCACTTTTTTATAGCTTGCTAGTACACTACCATGTCAGTACACGCACTCCATTTTAGCTATCACGCCCGTCCAGCGTCCAGGGACTCTGGACGGCGTGGATAAACACTGCATCATGGTGGGTCCCACATATACGTGGCCCACCATATACCTATATATATATATATATATATATATATCTGTGTGTGTGTGTATATATATATATATATATATATATAATGTTAATATAATATAATATATATTAAATATCATTTTACCTAAAATGTGGTGGGCCACACCATTTGAAGAATGGAGTAGATTTATCATAAATTGGTGGGGCCCACTTCATTTTAGGGGAAGGATAAGGAGAGAGAAAGAGAGAGAGAGAGGGAAAGAGAGACGGTGATGGAGAGGAGGGTCCCCGCCACTATGGGCCCTCCATAGTTACAACACATACATGAAGTGGGTTCCCACAACAAGTGGACCTTTAAAAATTGACATGAATGATGATCACCCACTTCTAGGCCTTCCTTCTTGCTCCCTTAGCCTCCTTAGCTCCTTGCTTTCAAGTTTGATGGAGGTAGATGATGGATGAAGGGTTGAGATGTGAGATGAGAGGGTGGGCAACACTTGGTATGGAATTTTCTTGGAAGAGGGGAGGCTTGGACGTGTGGGGCTTGGGGAATTTGAGAAAAATGAGAGAGAGAGAGAGAGAGAGAGAGGATGGAATATTATGAGATGGATGGAGTGGTGTGTGTAATTAATGGGGTATGGGTTGGTTTGAAAAATGGGTAAAAGAGGGATGGTTTATGTAAGACCCGTATTCTTTACCGTACCGTTTCGTATTCTTCCGCGGTCCTTCCGGTTAAATTTCGATAACCTTCGACCTGTATCCGACGTTTACGCTCAAACCTAAGCCGAGTCCTGCATATCAGAGTCGACTCGACCCGAAACTTATACCTTAGCGACCGTGCCGTCGTCGCGGTTCTAATGCCGCGACTCGCGCAATGACCCGATACTCAGGGTAGAAGATATAGGCTCACGTTCAATTCGAAGAAACACCGTACGTTGCAAATTACGAGGGAATCTCTACGAGATGTCCCATCAATCAATCAATCAATCCCATCAATCAAGTACACATCATACATCAAGTCAAGTACAACCACCCATACCCTTCTCTTACACAAGCAAGCCCAAAGTCAACTTTCACATCACCTCATCCATCACCAAACTCACCACCCATCACACCTCACCTACCCATATCATCCCATCACTTCACTCTCTCTCTCTCATTTCTCAAATCTCTCAAGTAAGAAATTTCACACGTCCAAGCCTCTCTCCCTCTCCCAAATACCAAGTGTGGCCCACCTTCCCTACTCTCTCACCTCTCATCTCAACCATTGATCCATCATCTACCACCGTTAAAAGTCAAGCAAAGGAGCTAAGGAGGCTAGGGGAGCAAGAAGAAGGAAAAGAGGTGGGTGATCCACCGTTAAATTTCTTTTTAAGGACCACTTGTTGGTGGGACCCATTTTTGATGTATAATTTGTATCATGTGGGGCCCATAGTGGTGGGGCCCCACCATCACCGTCTCTCTCTCTCTCTCTCTCTCTCTCTCTCTCTCTCTCTCTCTCTCTCTCTCTCTCTCTCTCTCTTTCTCTCTCCTTATCCTCCCCTTAAAATGAAGTGGGCCCCACCGATTCATGATAAATCTACTCCATCCATCAAATGGTGTGGCCCACTACATCTTAGATAAAATGATATTTATTTTATATATATATGTATATATATATATATATGTACATGCAAGGTGGGCCACGATCACGTGGGACCCACCTTGGTGAACGTGGACCACGTGCATGTGGGACCCACCATGATGTAGTGTTTATCTAGGCCGTCCAGCGTCCAGGGACGCTGGACAAGCGTGGTGTGCATGGAGTGTGTGTACTGACATGGAGGTGTACTAACGAGCTGACAAAAGAAAGAAAAGGGAAAGTAAATGGCGGGCCACTGATGCAGGCCCCACGTTGATGTATGTGCTTGATCCAAGACGTCCATCCTCTTTCTCAGATTATATTAGGCGTTGAGCCAAAATTTGGGATCAATCCGATTCTCAGGTGGGCCATACCGTCTAAAAACATGTGGAGACATGCCTAAACATATAAAAGCACTTGGTGGGACCTACCTAAAATTTGGATGCATCCTAAATTTGGACTGAACGGTCCACCATGTGAGACACACACAATAGATGGATTGGATCATCTTATTGTGGGCCCCACATATAAAAAAAAATAAAAAATAAAATAAAGGCAGCACTGCTGCTGCTCTGACACAGACGCAGGCAGCGCCTGCGCTGCGTGGACGGGCGGCCGGTCTGGGCTTTCCCACGAGTCCCATTTGTGGGCCCCACCGTGATGCGTTCTAACATCAACACCGTGCATTTGATGGGTCCCCCTTGTGTATGGGACTATCCCAAAAATTAGTCATATACGGAACTCAGGTGGGCCATACCATTTAAAATCATGTGAAGACATGCCTGAAACATATAAAAGCACTTGGTGGGGCCTACCTGAGATTTGGACATGGATGAAACTTGGTCTGAACCCTCCGTCGGGTGGGACATACATAATGGATGGACTGGATTTGTGGACCACATCACTATGGGCCCCTTGTGACCCGATCAACAGATTGGATGGAAAATAAACATTACAGTGGGTCCCCTCCCTGGTCCTACGTGACCTCATGAATAGGTTTGGGTGATAAATAAACATTCTAGTGGGCCCCAGCAGACGGCCCCACTGTGATGTGTGCACGGCCCCACTGTGGGGTGTGCACGGCCCACCATGATGTATGGTTTGTATATCCACGCTGTCTATTATGGTGGGCCCAGATACATATGACCCTATGAACAGGTTTGAATGATAAATAAATATTTCAGTGGGCCCTACCCTGGTCCACGTGACCTTATGTACAGGTTGGATGGAAAATAAATATTATGGTGGGCCCTCCATGCCCCAATCAAAGAGCTAGATGTGAAATAAACATTTTTGGTGGGCCCCTTGCCACATGGCCTTATCAACAGGTTAGATGTAGAATAAACATTATAGTAGAGCCCTTGCTCACGTGGTCTTACCAACGGGTTAGGTGGCAAATAAGCATTTCAGTGGGCCCAGGATTGGATGGAAAATAAATGTTATAGTTGGCCCACATGGGAGTGTACCATGATGCATGAGTTTCATCCAAACCGTCCAACCATTTTGAGATTATTATAAGGCCATTGTCGAGGCCCATCTTAATGTATTTGTGGCCCGCCCGCTAAGGCCCACTTTGTTATTTATGGGCCCATATGTGTAGGCTCATTTAATGTATTTGTGGCCCATTGTTGAGGCCCACTTTGGTATATATAAGGCCTATGTGATTAGGCCCATTTGATGCACATAAAGCCCATGTGATTGGGCTCATCTTTAATGCATTCTAAGGCCCATGGGTTATGACCCATTGCAAAGGACCTAAGGCCCATTGGTGAGGCTCATTGAGATGATCCATTTGATGAATGTAAAGCCTATATGATACAGCCCAATTGATGTACTTAAGGCCCAATTGGGTGCAACTAGGTCCATTGCAATGCGTGATCCCTCCATGGCATATAATGATATTTATAGCAAGTAATGTCTTGGGAACAATGATGGTTAGACGCCCACATTGTAAGGATGACGTCAGTTAAATGTCCGCATTATCACCCTCCCTAAGGCCCACTAATAGGCCCATACTTGTAGTAAGTAGGCCGTCTAGGCCCATCTCAGTTATACACAGAGCCCATCCCTATATACATGTTTAGTATAGATCCATGATTCATTATCATACGCATCATATGTATGACTGATATGAGAAGTGACTGATCATAACATATGCCTTTGGGCGAACTATTTATGGGCTCCCTGATAGGCAGAGTTACCCTACATGAGTGCATGGTACACATAGGACTAGTGCATGACTGGTAGTGTGACTCATGCACTAGTATTTGTATGATTGTGATTATTGTATGCCCTAGCGACATCAGGGTCATAGCCTCCACAGATGCATCGTGGGTGGCTGGATTGGATACCAAAAATGTTTGGTTCTAGCATACGGGCGCCATACATGTCCCTAGGTGAAAATTTCTAAACCCGATGGTACCAGAGGATGACTCCAACGTCGAGACAAAGTGGATACACGAGCACGCAAGGGCCGTATACTAGCAGGCCGTGTCTCCCACTGTGTCATGATCGGTTGAAAAGGGGTGTGACCTTACCCGCCTGAGTGAGGGGATGACTTCTAGGTTGAGTTTGACCAGCTTGAGGAATCGGTCCGCTATCGACGAGTCGGGCCCGATATTAGCAGGCGGATAGTGAGATCTCTTCTGCTCTCCCAGTTGTGCGTTCGGATAGGGACGGCAAGCTGGCGTAGAGTGTACTAGACCTCGGTGATTATCTAGATTGAGAACTGTACTGATATATGATGAGTATTGACATGCTTGACTTGCATTCTGTATCGCATGGCATGGATATGGTCGATCGCATTCATATCTTGCACCGCATAGCCTTGGTACGGCTGATTGCATTCATGTACTTATCAGCATGATTTCGTATTATCCTAACCTTGCATTCTGAGCACGTTTATATTACGCACACACTTACATCACCCTCTAAGCTTTCTATAAGCTTATGCACGATTGATGCATAAAGGTGACGTCAGGATGCAGCCGTAATCTAGCCATTGTTGGAGCGTGCAGCCGAGCTTTTGGAGTTTTTGTATTTGTATTATCTTATATTTTCCTTCAAATGCATTGTACTTAAAGTTTTGATCATAGTGAATTTTGTGGTGGTGTTCTTGTGGTTATTGTTCGTGGGTTATGCTTATGGTTATGCTCATTACGAATTAAATGGATAGTAGAAATTCTCCTTATAGCATCCCAGGATCGGAACCTGGTATATGGGTGCCGAGAGCCAAGAATGGTGTACTACGGAGGCTGTCAGCGCCAGATTCGACGATCAAAAATTTTGTGAGCCCGATTTCCAAGTTTGGGGCGTGAAAGTTTAGTTTAAAATTTTGTAAAGGGAGATGGTGAGGTGGAAAGGAAGTTGACTTGAGGGAAAAAGGAGGGATAGGGCTTGTACTTGAGATATGGTTGTACTTGACATGAGTGATTGATTGATTGATGGGACATCTCGTAGAGATTTCCTCATAATTCGTAACGTGTGGTATTTTATTCAAATCAAACGTGAGCCTACATCTTTTACCCTGGGTATTGGGTCGGTGCACGAGTCGCGACATTAAAACCGCGGCGACGGCGCGATCGCTAAGGTATAGGTTTCGTGTCGAGTCGACTCTGATATGCGGGACTCGGCTTAGGTTCGCACGTAAACGTCGAATACAGGTCGAGGATTGCCGAATTTTGATCGGAAGGACCGCGGAGGCCAACGGAATGGTACGGACTAGGACATGGATCTTACATCATAGCTCCAATCAATGCTTCTTGTGTACACTCTGTCCTTCTGTTACGCCATCGCCAAGCTTTGAGAAGTTGCACAGAACTTGAACTTCTCCATAAGAACAACCTTGGTGAGCATATATACTTGATTCATGCTAGTGTGAATCTTCTCCAGTGTTACACTTCCTTCCTCAAGCACCTGTCGAATAAAGTGGTGATGAACATCAATATGTTTAGTACGTGAGTGATAAACAGAATTTTTAGCCAAATTGATAACGCTCTCGCTATTACAATTAATCGACACGACATCCTGCTAAAGCCCTAACTAATTTATCATGCCTCTTAACCAAAAACCTTCCTTAAACGCTTCTTTCACTGCCATATATTCTGCTTCGGTCCTAGAAAGTGCCACCATGGACTGAAGCTTCAACATCTAACTAAATGCTCCACCCGTGAGTAAGCTGAAGTCGACTTTCTAGAATCCACACTGCCTGTATAGTCTAAATCCGCATACCCTACCAACTTTACTCATGTCTTCTCAAAAGTTAAGACAGTCTTTTGTTCCTCGAATGTATCGAAGCAGTCGTTTCACCGCTTTTTAATGTTGTTTGCTGGGGTCTGACATGTATCTGCTCACAACACCGACTTCCTGTGAAATATCTGGTCTCATACAAACCACGACATATATTAAACTACCAACCGCATTCGAATAAGGCACATGAGACATAACTTTCCTTTCCTCAATTGATTTAAGACATTGTTATGAGGAAAACTTGAAGTGAGCCCTGTGGGGAATGCTCATCAGCTTTGCCTAGTCCATCCCATACTTGATCAACACCTTTTCAAGGTATTCTTCCTCTGATAACCAAAGCTTACTCATCTTCCTGTCTATATGAATATTTATGCCGAGAACCCTCTTTGCAGCCCCCAAATCTTTCATCTCGAATGTCCCTAATAACTGAGTCTCCAATACACTAATTTCAGACATATTATGACAGGCGATCAACATATTATCAATATACAATATTGGGATGATGAATTTTTCATCACTCAGTATCTTGTAATAGACTAAGTGATTATATTCACTCCGAGTAAATTTCTGACTCAACATGAAATAATTAAATTTTTTATACCACTTTTTAGGTGACTATTTCAGGCCGTATAATGACCTCATTAACCTGTAAAATTTTTTCTCTACCCCTTTAACTTCATAGCCCTCTGGTTGCGTCATGTAGATTTGCTCTTTAGACTCCCCGTACAGGAATGTGGTCTTGACATCCATCTGTTCTAAGTCGAGATTGTATTGGGCAACCAACACCAACACGAATCTGATAGGTACTTTCTTAACCACCAGCATGAATATCTCTGCAAATTTAATTCCTTCTCTCTGAGCATACCCCTTCGCTACCAGCCTTGCTTTGTATCTGTCTTGTTTCCTTTTGAATAACCACTTGCATCCGATTGCTTTTCGGTCTACTGGAAGCTCCACAAGCTCTCATGTATGATTTTTGTGCAATGAGTCCATCTCATGTCCATAACTGCCTTCCACTTTTCTGCATCAAGCTCATTAAGGGCCTCCTGAATAGTTGATGGGTCTCCCTCATCTGTAATGAGGGCATAAGCAATATTAGAATCATCCCTGTATCTTACCGGTAACTTACGATCACACGAAGGGTTTCTTCTCACAGGTGGCTGCTCCACCTGATCTTGTACCTCTATCTGCGCATTTGTCTCTGCCTAAGTATCATTTGTGTCAATCTGGATGTCTATGATCAACTTTTCTAGTTCCTCTTGTTCATCTTAATCGTTTTTGTAGAATAGGGAGCTTTCATCGAATCTGATGTCACAGCTAGTATTGACCTTGCGTGTGACCTTATCGAATAACCTGTAACTTTTCACACCTACACCATAACTAACAAAGATAAACTTTTTGTTCTATGGTCTATCTTATCTGTCTCAACTGACGGTACATGAGAGTAAGCCTCACAACCAAATATGTGCAAATCTGAGTAGTTGATCTTATGACCACTTTATACTTCCTTTAGGATTTTACATTCAATTGTCGTATATGGGGATTTGTCCACCAAGTAGCAAACCGTGTTAACGGCCTCAGTTTATAAGTCCTTGCCCAACACATCATTACTTAACATGTATCAGGCCCTCTCCTAGAGAGTCCAATTCATCTGCTCAACCACACTGTTTTGTTCGGGCATGTGGTGCACTATGTTATGCCTAATGATCCCTTTATCTTCGCAATAATCATTAAACTCAGTGGAAGTGAATTCTCCACCATTATCAGTCCTTAAAATCTTTATTTTTCACCTTGACTGTTTTTCCACCATTGCTTTCCAATGTTTAAATATGGTGAAAACTTCATATTTATGTTTTATGGAGTAAACCCAAACTTTTCTGGAGTAGTCGTCAATGAATGAAACAAACCATGACGACCCCCAATGAAAACTTTTGGCGAAAACCCCCATACGTCAGAGTGCACATAATCAAGCACTCCCTTACATACATGTTTTCTATATTTAAAAGATAATCTAAATTGTTCAACATATATACAATGCTCCCATATATCTAAATCAAAATTCTTAAAAGCTGAAATCAAACAACGATCAGATAGTACTTTCATGCCTCGCTCGTGTGGCCTAAACGCGTATGCCACATATGTACAAACGTAGAATCTACAACAATTGTTGCCGCTCCACCTGCTAAAGTGTTTCTATTAACCTGTAAAGGTTTCCGCACCTTTACGCTCTCATAACCACGAGTGCTCCTTTTGAAATTTTAAGGACACCATTGAGACCAGTGAACGTACACCCTATAGCCTTGAATGCACTAAGAGAAATTATGCTTTTTTTTCATATTAGGAACATGCCTGATATCAGTCAAGGTACGCTCCATCCCATCAAATATGTTGATGCTCACCATACCAATAACCAAAACATTACAAACATTATCATTTCCCATAAAGACCTGTCCACCATCACATTCTCTGTAATTGGCGAACCAACTCCGATGAGGAGTCATATGATATGATGCTCCTGTGTCAAGGGTCTAGTAATCTTTATGATTGTAGTGCAAGTGACCAATCATGGACATAGACAGAACATCACCACTATTTGTCTCTTCATCAGATTGACAATATTGGGCTCTTTAAAAGAAGTTGCTGATTTTTCTTTGTTCACTTTAGGAATGGTACAATCCTTTTTCATGTGTCCAACCATCCCATAGTTCTAGCACCTTAGTTTTCGTTTGCCCTTGCCCTTTGATTTGGATCTAGGTCTTAAAAATCTTGTATTTAATCAATATTCATCCCTCTCATAATCAGTGCATCGAAAGATGTCTCCATGCCGCGGTTTAGCTTTCTCATGGCCTTCCCTTGAAGGGCTGAGATAACGGTATTGACACTCAGGATTTTGGTGCACATTGAGTCCCTGACCCATACAATGCCAGAAGAAAATTCAACAATATACATACTTATTTCTTATCTTTGATCAATTCCTCCATATTCAACAGTTTACAAACTAATTTATTAAAGTAGATGATGTGGGCCTCCGGTCTCCACCCTCTGCCATCTTAAAGGCATACCACTGTACCTTCAAGTGTAGGCAATTTTTAGAGGATTTTTTTGCATAGATATCTTGCTAGGTTGTACTCTTACCAATGAAACCCCTAGAGTTTGATGATTAATGGTTTGGATCACTCACTTGGGTGCTAAGTGACTCACATCAAGGTGGTAAGGACTCCCTATGCCGATTTAAATGGAAAAGGAAGGAGGAGGAGGAGGAGACAGGCTGGCTTGGTCAGAGCTCGATTAGCCTTACGTTTTTCAATGTTGGCTAAGTTGTTTTTTTTTAATAATAGGACAACAGGATCCTCTTGTGGAAACTAGGAGAAAATCCATGCCATCATACATGATGACCCAAGTTAGGATGTCGGTCCGAAAATTGAGTAGATTCAAAATTCGAGTGAATATTTTTGGTTGAGTTGTAGTCTAGTTTACAATGATGTAGGAATCTATTACGAGTTCTGATGATCAGATAACATAATAGGTCTACAAGAAATGATCTAAATTGTTCGGATTGTTGATAGTGTAAGTGTGTAATGACGTGCATAGAGATGTGCATGTGCACTCGTGCGCAGAAATTTGGGCTATTACAATATAGGTTATAAAACCCTCTCGGTAGAGAGGAAAGTCACAACAGCAATTACCAAAAAAAAAAAAAAATCAAGGGAGAAAAATGAGAGAGAGAGAGAGAGAAGAAGAAGAAGAAGAACGAGCTGATTCACAAACTCACCAAGCTCTATCGAGTTAATCCGAGTTCAAGTTTTTCCTAAGTCCAACGTTGGACATGCCTAAAAAGAAGAAGAGAGAGAAGGAGAGAAAGGGGAAGAGAGAAGGAAAGAAAAAGAGAGAGAGAGAGAGAGGGAGAGAGAGAGAGAGAAAGAGAGAGAGATGGAGTTGACTAGCTGAGTTGATTCACTAAGTCAGGTTCAACTCAAGTCAAATTTTAATCCAAATTAGCAACATCGGTTAGGTGAGTAGTCCTCTCCACTTAAATTCTATTTCCACCTTATTCTACTTCTTAAATCCTTTTCCCCATTTAAAATCTTGAATCAGTGTTATTGCTCACATTCTTTAATTCTAATTTTTGAATCTTCTTTGCTATGTGATTTAAAATCCTAGGTAAGGAATCTTTTCTTTGTCTCTCTCTTGAGTTGAATTTTGATATACGTTGAATTTGTCTTTTGCCTTAGGTCTAGCCATTTTGCTTCGGGCTTAGCCCTTTCATTTGAAGGAATATCCATCTTCTCTTTCTTTTGATTGAGGGGCTTCCCCTTGACTGCTTTTATATGGTTCCCAAAGGTTTGAGTACATTCTTTGCTTCCTTTGGGATTAGCCCTTTTTTGAATGCTTTGAATTTTGAATTCTTGGTGTGATTCACTTTGAAATTCTAACTCTTGGATAAGCTTTCTTACACTATGATGTATTCTCTTATTACATCAATCCGTTGCATTAATAAACTTCCTTTAAAATATTATCGAACAAGGATTATTTATAAATTTGTCTATTTGTAGATATTACATGCATCATGATCATAGCATGCATGAACTTGAGTTGTCGAATTCCATTATGAATGCTTGAGAATTGATTTGATTGCATCATCAAGGAATACATGATATCTGGTTTGAATATTTGAAATTGAAAAACTTTTATATTTGTAATTGAATTTTCGTTGGACGACATATCGCTGAGTATGGTTGATTTACTCATTGGTGTACATAGTTGATTTGTCACCTCACTAAACCAGTTGAGTATAGTTGATTTGCAAAAGGTTCCTAATGTCACAGTCATGCGAGATCTTGTAGCTCCATTGTATTGGTGAACATGATTGATTTGCTCAATTGGATCGGTGAGGATAGTTAATTTGCTCATTAGTGTGCATAGTTGATTTACTACCTCTTTAGACCAATTGGTGAGCATGGTTGATTTGTACGAAATTCTGGTTATTTTACACATTTCGCTAAATTATTTAGATGAGCATGGTTGATTTGTAAAAGATTCCTAATATCTAGTACCGAGCAAGATTGTGGAAAGATGAAATTCAGTACATACCCCACTGGACCGATTAGGTGAGCATAGTTTATTTGTAAAAGGTTCCTAACATTTAGAGCAATGCAAGTTTGTAGAAAATTGGTTAATTATATTTAGTTTTGATGAATATACTATTACATACACTATTGAATTCATGGCATTATGGCATCATGGTTCATTCATAACATTACTATATGAACTTCATTTATAACATTACTTTGTTGAAATCATGTTTAATTCTTCTCGGTTAGTGATTCGTTTTGTCGGTTAGTGATCCGTTCTGTACGGTTCATCTCTTGGAATTCAACTATGGTGGATATGATCTTACCGAGCTTCTCGCTCACTCATATTTGATAAATCTTATAGGTTTGCAGGATGATAGAGGAGCAATGAAACAAGATTACCTACATGTCTATTTCCATTAGATTTTAGCCTTTAGATATTATTATTTTATTTATTTGAAAAATTGTAATAAATTCTAAGTGAGGAGTTATAGGAGAGGATTAGTAGTAGCAAAAGAGTTGGATTTTGAATTTATAACATTTATTTTAAAGTTTAGGTTTCAAATATTATAGTTTGGATGATTGATTAATTACTTAGGTTGGATGTGTAATGAATTCAATTTGAATGTGAATGAATGCATAAAATTTGGTTTCATACCCTAGAACACGGGAATAGGGTCACTAAACTTGGGTTCAAATTTTGAGACGTGACAGATATATATCTGATGGCAAAGATCATACTTAACCTTATCTGTAGAGTGGCTTGAGAATTACCAAGTGATTATGACAATGAATATTGGAGGGATTTGTATGGTTCGGGTGCATGGATTAAGCATGATGAACAAATATAATTCATAGTAAGGTACATAGTTGTTTATAGGATGGTGGAGAACCATATGTAGTGCATCCCTTGAAACCCTATTCTCCTCCTATAAATATTACCATATTTCATAGGGAGAATGTTCTACACCACATAAAGCTTAGACACCCACTCCCCTCGAGTGTCTCCCATAGAGTAGAGAAGAGAGAGAGAGAGAGAGAGAGAGAGAGAGAGAGAGAGAGAGAGAGAGAGAGAGAGAGAGAGAGAGAGAGGTGCAAGGGAGTGAAAGTGGTGGACCATGCCCACATGTTCTCATGCCCACACATCTACACGTGTTAGTCCAATTTGACCCCTACTAAGATTCAGGTAGAAGTTCTCCACTCTGCTCATCTAAAAGAAATTTGGAAGAAACTCCCTGCATCGGGAGATCGATAAGGGAAACAATTAACAGATCTACTTCAGTCATGATTAGAAAGTCAATTTTTCATCATTTCACAAACATAAGCTAATCTAGATTAAGATCTTAGCAAAATTAAAAATAGATTTTTATTTTTTTTTAATTTTTACAAACCTTCAAATTTCGTGCTATTTTGTAATAAAAATCCATTAGAGTAGTTTCAGAGCAGTCTCATTGTCAGATCTTGAGATTTTTCCTACTGTATGCCTCACTTTTAAGCCACCCACCTTTTTTGTTTCCTCCAAACTTAATATACCAAAGTAAGCCCCTAGTGTACGAGTGCACTTTTACCAGACAAAAATGCCCCTAACATTCTTTCACGGTGGTACTATCGCCGGTCCGGCGGTAGTGCCGCCCAGATTGTCCAGCGGGCGGTAACACTACCGCCGGTCTGGCAACAGTGAACAGAAGTGGATTGGCTGGTGTACCACACACCAACTATATAGCTGGTGTATTGATGTCAGCAAGTTATGTGGGTCCCATCAGTGGGGGATTGAACGTCTTCCATTGAATTTTTTTTAGGTAAGGCTGATCCACCATGGTGGGCCACCATATGAATAATTTTAGATCGCAAAAGGTGGGACTTACCATTCAGAGATGCAAGAAATTCATCTGGTGGGACCCTTCTTGTACATTTTACAAGAGCATATTCTAATAGGTAGGATCACCTGTTAGACGATTTCTTTTTTCTCTTTTTTGGGTAAGTCTAATCCACCTTGATGGGCCAACATATAAGCCATTTACACCCAAAAAAGGTGGGCCCCACTATTCATTAATGAAAGCAATTGATCTTGATTTAGTTACCTAAAATTTGGTCACATAAAAAGTGGGCCCCACTTGCAAAATTAGTTAGGTCATTCCAATTCTCAATTGAACATTTTCACCTTTTCATCTTGATTTAGTTACCTGTTACCTGCAATGGGAAGCAGAGTACACATTCAACTCACTATAGATATTATTGCCTTCTTGATAGTAATCCTTCCTATAAGAAATTGATTTATTTATTTTTAGATACTTGAAAATTGAGGTCTGTTTGGATGAACCAAATCACCAAAACATACCCTTGGCAGTCTTCTCATGAGTCCACCAGTGTCCTGTATTGAAATTCACCGTGAAATGAGTGAACTTGACCGCGAAGTGATTGAAATTGACCGCAAAGTGAGTGAAATTCACTGTGAAATGAGTGAACTTGACCGCAATGTGAGTGAAATTGATTGTGAAGTGAATGAAATTGACCGCGAAGTGAGTGAAATTCACAACGAAGTGAGTGAAGTGAGTGAAAATGGCCACGAAGTGAGTGAACTTGACCACGAAGTGACTGAAATTCACCACAAAGTGAGTAAAATTGGTCGCGAAGTGAGTGAAATTGAGCGGGAAGTACTGAAATTGACCGCAAAGTGACTAAAATTCACCGGGAAGTGAGTGAACTTGACCGCGAAGTGAGTGAAATTGATCGCAAAGTGAGTGAACTTAACCACGAAGTGATTATGCTTGACTGCGGACTAAGTGAAATTGATCGGGACTATGTGAAATTGACCAATAACTGCTTCAAATTAATATCTTGAAATTGACCGCAGACTAAGTGAAATTAATTGGGGACTAAGGGCTTGTTTGATTTTCCAAGATACATGTAAATCTTGGTAAATAAGTAATTATTATCTTTTCACCTATTTGAAAATGTAAGAGTAATTCCACCTTGAAAATCGATACAAAAGTGTTGACTTAAATCTGTGGACCCCACCGTAAGGTATATGATATATCTGCACCGTCCATCTATTTTATTAGAACCTTTTGAGGCATCAGCCAAAACAATGAGGCAGATCCAACTCTCAAATGGCCCACATGAAAGGAAATAATTATCTTAATTCGTCCACCGTTGAAAGTTATTTCCTTCACTAGCCCCACATTGAGGTTTTTTTCATCATCTAACCCGTTCATAAGGTCACACAGACATACATAAGGGGGAAACACAAATATTAACTTGATCCAAAACTTTTAAGGGCCCTAAGAAGTTTTTACTGTTAGGAGTTTGATTCTCGCAGTTTCTTGTGGTGTGGTCCACTTGAGGTTTGGATCTGCCTCATTTTTGGTCTCGTGCCTTAAATTCAGCTGACATAACAAATGAGTGGTGTCGATAAGTCACATACATCATGATGGGCCCCACATTGATTTCATAAATTTCTCGATATAAGTGTTAAAAAAGTAAGTTGTCACATCTTAATTGGGAAAGATGCACTAATTATCTAGGTAAATAATTATTACCCATTTACACAGTAATTACATTTGAGAAAAAATATCAAACAGGCCCTAAGTGAAATTGATCGGGGACTAAATGAAATTGACTATGGTCCGGGCGACAGTTCCGCTCGGACGTCCAGAGTCCGGAGACACTACCGCCAGATTGGCGACAATGACTCCCAAACTGGTACAACGTCCAGCGGTAGTGCTGTCGGGCGCTAGATGTTTGAGCAAAACTATCACACGGTCTACGGTAGTGCCTCCGGCAGTAATTTTAAAAATAAAAATTGGTGGACCCCACACCTATTGAAAGTTTTGGTGGCCCCACAACTATTAATGGTCTAGATCAATGAACCATAGGCCCTACTTCAATTTATGAAATTGACCGCAAATTGAATGAAATTGACCGTGAACTGAATAAAATTGACTACGAAGAGAATGAACTTCATCGCAAATTAACTAAAGTGAATGAAATTCACCGTGAAGTGAATGAACTTCATCGCAAATTAATTGAAGTGAATGAAATTGACTGCGAAGTGAAGGAAATTCACTGCAGAGTGAATGTAATTGACCACAAAGTGAAGGAAATTCACCGCGAACTAAATGAAATGAATGTAATTCATAGCGAAGTGAAGGAAATTGACTGCGAAGTGAAGGAAATTCACCGCAATGTGTAAGAAATTCACCGCGAAGTGAAGGAAATTCACCCGAAGTGATGAAAGTTCATTGCGAAGTAGATGAATTGGATGGAATTCACTGTGAAATGAGTGAAATTCACCAAGAAGTGAAGGAAATTCACCACGAAGTGAATGTAATTTACCACGAAGTGAAGAAAATTCACTGCAAAGTGAAGGAAATTCACCGTAAAGTGAATGAAGTGAATGTAATTGACCACGAAGTGAAGAAAATTCACCGCGAGGTAAAGAAAATTCACCGCGAAGTGAATGGAATTGACCGCAAAGTAAAGAAAATTCACCATGAAGTAGATGAATTAAATGGAATTCACTACGAAGTAGATGAATTGAATGGAATTCACCGCAAAGTAAAAGAAATTGACTACAAAGTGAAGGAAATTGATCGTGAATTAGATGAATTAAATGGAATTCACTGTGAAGTGAATGTAATTGACCGCGAAGTGAAGGAAATTCACCTTGAAGTGAATGGAATTGACCGCGAAGTGAAAGAAATTGCTCGTGAAGTGAAAGAAATTGACCGTGAAGTAAGTGAATGGAATTGACTGCGAAGTGAATGAAATTCACAGTGAAGTAAAGGAAATTGACCGCGAAGTGAATGGAATTGACTGCGAAGTGAATGAAATTTATCGCAAAGTAAAGGAAATTGACCGCGAAGTGAAGGAAGCTCACTACGAAGTAAGGAAATTGATTGCAAAGTGAAGGAAATTCACTGCGAAGTGAAAGAAGTGAATGAAATTAACCGCGAATTGAAGGAAATTCACTGCGAAGTGAACAAAATTCACCGCGAAGTGAATAAAGTGAATGTAACTGATTGCGAAGTGAAGGAAATTCACCGCAAAGCGAATGGAATTGACCGCGAAGTGAATATAATTCATCGCGAAGTAGATGAATTAAATGGAATTCACCGTGAAGTGAAAGAAATTGACCGCGAAGTGAAGAAAATTGACCGCGAAGTGAAGGAAATTCACCGTGAAGTAAAAGAAGTAAATGAAATTGACCGCGAATTGAAGAAAATTCATCGCAAACTGATTGAAATTCACCACGAAGTGAATAAGAGTCACCATGAAGTGAAAGAGAATCATTGCGAAGTGAATGAAAATCACCACGAAATCACTTCAATTAACTACGAAGTAGATGAAATTAACCAATAACAAACAAACCACCATTCATAATGAAATCAGTATTAACAAGACATCATCTACTACAAATTTACATCAAAATATACAAGTTATCATTTACAACAAATTACATCATTTCACCCTGAATGTTTTACAAGACATCATTTATAACAAATTACAACATTTCACAAAATTTCCCATTCCTCTTATGCCAAAGACAAATATATCATCTTCTGTGGATACTTAAGCAATCATAAGCTATTGAATTCCTAAAATGAGAGTGAATTTCTGCAAGTTTGTTCCTGACAAAATTCGATCGCTGCACAAAATGTTAATATATTTCATAACAAATATACCACAATCATATTCATTCGTCTGCTTTGGTATAAAAGTATCTTCTCTGATGATTTAAGTCTTCCCGTCCAACGCAGACATATCTCCTGTGGCATGGAATATTATAGGCAAGCCCTATGAAAGTTGACCTGTTGTGATAAAAAATCATAAAGTATAGTGTCAGTTTCCCCAGTCAACGGTCATTTTTGGTGAATTCCAAGTGAAAGTGCCCGGCTTATAAGTGAATTTCAACAAGTTTGTGGCCTGTCTCACTCATTTATCAGTCAATTTCATGAAATTGTTGGTTAATTTTTGCAAGTTCTCGGTCAAAAAGATGTCAATTTCAAGCAGTTATCGGTAATTTTGACGAATTCCAAGTCAAAGTGGCCAACTTATAGGTGAAATTCAACAAGTTTGCGACCAATTTCACTCAGTTATCGATCAATTTTCCGAGTTAAATGTTGCATTTTGGCCCAAAAACATCGTGAAATTGACCGCAAAGTGAGTGAAGTTGACCGCGAACTGACTGAAATTGACCTCGAAATCACTTCAATTGACTGCGAACTAAGTTAAATTTACCACAAACTAATTGAAATTGACCACAAACTGACTAAAATTCACCGCCCATTAAGTTAAATTGACCGCAAACTGAATGTGTTTGACCACGAACTATGTGAAATTAATCGGGGACTGTGAAATTGACCGATAACTGCTTCAAATTAACATCTTGAACTGAGTTAAATTGACCGCAAACATTATGGAATTGACCGAGAACTGAATTAAATTGACCGTGAACATCATGAAATTGACCGCGAACTAGCTTAAGTTAGGGAAATTATCCACAAACTGAGTTAAATTGACCATGAACTAAGTTAAATTGACCGCGAACTAAGTGAAATTGACCGATAAGTGAGTGACATTGACCGAAAACTCGATTAAGCAATTATCGATCAATTTCACACAGTTATCGATCAATTTGAAGCAGTTATCGGTCAATTTCACACAGTTCTCGGTCAAGATGTCAGTTCAAGTAGTCCTTGGTCAATTTCACTTAGTCCTTGATCAATTTAATTCAGTTAGCGGTCAATTTAACTCAGTTCACAATCAATTTATCTAAGTTCGCGGTCATTTTAACTCAATTCTCGATCATTTTAACTTAGTTCGCAGTCAATTTAACTTGTGGGTCCTCGGTCTATTTCACTCAGTCTTCGTTCTTTGTTTTAAAAAACCTCAATGTGGGCCATTTGAGTATTGTATTTGCCTCATTTATCGAGACATAACATACCATAAAATGTTTTTAAAAAATAACTAGATTGTGAACGGTGCGGATATATCATATAAAATACGGAGGGGTCTACATAATGAAGTCAAGGATTTGAAATATACCTGTCATTCGAAGCTTCTTTGATGGGGGGACCATTTTCGTCCTATCTTAAGTTGACAAAAGTCAAAAATGACGTTTGTGGTGAGTATATTCTCGACCAGAGAAAAATATACCGAAAATGGAGGTTTTATTGGTAGGGTGGACAATCACAAAGGAGGGAGAAGAAAGCAGAAAAATAAGAGTTTACTGCTAGGGTAGACAGTCACAATGGGGAGAGAAGTAATCAGAAAATTAGAATTTTTCTACTAGGGTGGAAATTGAGGAAGAGGAAAGAAGAATTAAAAAATGAAAGTTTTCCTGTTAGGATGGAATATCTGGAAGAGGGAAGAAGAATCAAAGAGTTTTTGTGGGAACTGCGGTTTTCGAAGCTGCGTCTCTGAAGAAGCATGGGTATTTTGGTCTGGTGAGAGCTCGTCCATACGGCAAGGGAGTAATCTAGGAAGGTAAGTTTTGATCTTCACGTATTTTTATTTTTATATACTCGATGAGTGCACCTGGCTGACACTCTAACTGTGCAGATTGTTCTACCCATGGTGAGGAAATATTGTTTATAATTTCAATATGATCGAGAGTAAACATTAGGATATCTTTCGGTTTAAGTTTTACCGTGTCACTAACGACAAAAATTAAAAGTATAATCACTGGGACATATGGGGACTTATTTAATCCTTAAATCTTATTTGAATGTGTTTGGCATATTTCTTTATATCGGTTCGTGGACAACAATTCGTGGTTGGATATGATTTGTTTGACGCTTAAACTTTTTAAGAGGCAGTTGGTTTATAAGAGGTGGTCATTTTAAAACTGTTATCAAGTTGTAAGTTTTGATTTTGTTATTAACGTTAGATATTATCTCATCGAGTGTTATAGATAGCCCAGATTAATCGTGATCATGATATAATGACGTAGATCTACACCTTTGAATCTCAAGCATCGAATATGGATTGTGGACACTGATGGACGAAAGTATGCTTACATGGGGTTTATGAGAAGAAGAAGAAAAACCATTCTCACTGATGGTCTCGGATTGGAGAGATGATCGGTCAGATGGGGCCTACGCTCAGATCAGTGTGACGAGGCACATTTTGATAAAAGGTGCCCAAGGGAAGAGGCACATGGCACGTGGTGAGTATGGCCGTGTGATGGAGATTGATGACATCATGATGACGTCAGTCCCACCATTAAAAACTTCTAAGGGCCACATAAGTTTTCGATCAAGCTGATATTTGTTTTTTCCCTTCTTTGATTTCTGTGTTAGCTTATGAACGGGTTGGATCTCAAATAAACATTACAGTGGACCTTAGGAAGGTTTCAACGGTGGGCATCACTCTCTCCACTTTTTTCTGTGGTGGGGTCAACTATATCTTTAGATCTGTCTCATTCTTTGTATCATGGCCTAAAATAATCTCTAAAAATGGATGGACTGTGTGGATACAATACATACATCATGGTGGGACTCATAGAACTTGATGACGTCACTTCAGTAGCAAGTCTAGCTACTCAACCTGTCAGTAGCTAATCCGCGTCGCTTTTCTTTCTCATCTTTGAAATTCTAATTTTGAATATTTCCAAAATTCTATGGATATAAATTATTACAAATGTGGATTTTTGAGTTCTAAAAAAAATTTAATTCTGAAATTCCCAATTAAATCCGTATATGTCCCACTTTAATCAAGAGATTTGTGTTAATGGCCCGCTTTGTGGTGGGGTTCGATTAGATGTTCCCTGGTGACAGTGTGCGGTCCCCACTTTGGGGAGGTGCCCTCAATATCATGTGATCTCTCAACCGTTGAATTTCCATTGATCGAGTGGTTACAGGCTTGGGCAAAAAGCTACACATTTGATGGATTGGCTATTCATCACTGGACATTACGATGTGTGGATTCTGATGTGTCTAAACTTGATCGGGTCATATCTTGCTTGTTATAGGTCTTTTTGACCTCAAATTTCCCATGGAAGCGTAACTCAATGTGACGAAGAAAATGGATGGAGTGGATCTAAATTTGGTGGTCCAAATCTGTTTTAGATTAAATCTGGATTGTTGATCTTGTTTTGGACGGATCTTATTTGTTTGAGATTAGATTAGGTTGAAACTTATCGTGTGGCCCAATGGTGATGTGATATTTACATCTAATATTTACATCTAATAATTCAAATCATACAGCGGGATACTCAATTTGATGGTATTGATAGGTCAACCCGTTATTGTGCATGCGACTATGTATGCTGGGTTACCTTTGACCCCAACATGTTTGATCATATGAACGCGATTCGAGTTATACTCTATTGTCTTACAAACATCGAAAAGTGTCAATGTGACATTCGTTGCATGAGACTCAATGCAAGAGAGTAGAAAAGACCGGCAAAACAGGTACCCTGTTGTCGAGTATATGATTATAATACATATTGTGAATTCACTATAAGCATATTATCTCTCTGCCTTAGATGTGGATGACACCTAGTATGCATTTCTAAGACCCTAAACCCTTAAGTGTGCACGGACATGAAAGTTGGTGTGTGCTTATATTTATTGGCTGCTTTTAAGAAGTGAGAGCAGTGGGAGTTGATCATCTAACTCAAGTATCAAATTACTTAAATATTATTTTCCTAGCATATAGTGGGTTGTGTTCCTAAAAATTAATTGGTATTTATGTACATACGGATCCCTTGAATCCCACTTGTCAACCCTAGCCATTTATTAACTCCATGTCAAGAATACCTCTCAACATGAAGACCTCATTGAGTGAGTATAAATGGGGTAGCTCTTTGATCTTGTTACTCAAGAAGATCATTTATAGGCTGAAACAATCTCCAAGAACATGGTTAGACAAATTTAACCAAGTTTTGGTAAATTTTGACTTTTACAAATGCCAAGAAACAAATAGTTATCTCTAAATTGTGCTGAAGTATACGAAGCTCTAGGCCATGTAGTATGAGCTACTGTGGATATGATTACTTCCAAAGGAATTTTCACTCATTAGTGGAGATTCAATGACTTTATATTGTATAATAAAATCGTCTTGTACATATGTAACTGTAACACCCTGAAAATCGGGAGTCGTGTAAAAACCCAACTTCCGAGTTCCAAAACGTCACTTATGCAGCAAATATGATTATGATTTTGATGTTGTCTGAGTTAGTGCATTAACATGAGTGAGATTTTACCAAACTGCAATTCATACTCCAGATCCATTCATAAAACGCAAGCGGAAGACTGAAAGATATATATATATATCACTGTATGTAAAACAAAACAATCTCGATCTGTCTCCAAAGTATGAATATAACTCTAAGTCACAAATACATATAACAAACCAAAATCAAAGGTCATATGATATTTCAACTAGCAAAATCCCGTTGATCCAGGCCACCTAGGCGAAGCCGTCGAAAAACTGCATGTACAAAAACTCGTCCTGGTCCTCGTAGTAGTCCGGCTCCAGCTCCTGAATCGCCTCACAACCTGCATATAAAACAGAGTCTGGTAGGTGTTGCAAACACCGTCCCGTAACGTGGGAGTGAGTGATCAACTCAGTGGAATCATAGAGCAAATATTAGCATATTATCAAACCAATCACGCGATAATAGTAAAGCAAGCAATCAGACATTCTTAGATACTGTTATTAATGCAAGTTAGATACTGTTATTAATGCAAGTATGAGATGCAGTAATGATGCGTGCCCTCACCGACATACTCCCTTATGCGACACCATCTTACGTCCGCAGCATGCTTTCTTCCCTCAGTGCTCCACATCTTCCAGGCACATGCAGTGCGATATGGATATGATTATCGAGTTGTTATTAGTCCTTTCAAACAGCAGGATTGGGAAACTAAGGTACTTCCCTTATATCATTCCCAACACAGATCCTGTCTAGGGTCGTCACTTCTAGTAGTCTCATACGATGATGTATTTCTAGGTCGCTACAAGGGCTGTCATGGCTGTTGCTCACACTCATTGCACCGCTCCACCATCACCTTATCAATACAGGCCTATTTGTACTCTTGTTGCTACGGAAGGGTCATCGCCCTCACGTAGACTCAGAATACGCTTGAAGTCACTACAAAGGGCTCGTCACCAATCAGAGTAGGCCGACAGCTCGAATGTAGTGTCTCATACCACCACAATCGGCTCATGAGTCTAAGGTGCTCACTGGTCACTACGGGGAGGTTTGTGGCCCCAGCGTAGGCTGACATCTAGACCACGGTGTCTCATACCACCATGCCCGGCTCAGGAGTCTTAATGGATTAAGGTACCATAGTTATCAGGGTTTTCACTGTTAAGTTCAGTACCCTAGGTTCAAGCAGTTATGACCAATACAAGGTGAACATACAATGGTCAGTCGGGTTACTTGACGAGCTCGACTAGTACGAGCGCACCTCAAGCTGAACGACATGAAGTGCATAAGTACCTCGTGTGGTCTAACCACTGCCGTCAACCCAAGCACGACTCGAGTTCATCGACGCGTCCTTCATAGCGAATAGAATCCAACCATGATTTCAAATCAGTTACCGACTGCCTGGACTAGAATATAGCCCCAAACACTTGTAATCTAATTCAATAATCATATGAGAGTGACAAAAATGAAGCACAAATAATCCAAGCATGCTAACAACATGTTATAACATACAACATAAGTAAATCAACCAAACACAAACATTTCATATATATAAGGAAATCAATTCAATATAACAACATGGAGAAAATCATGTACATCATCATATTAGTTGAGAATCCAATCTCCAAACTAATCTACAACACCATTCACTCAATACTTACTAATACATACTCATATACAAACACTTAGTCTACACACATTTGTCTACATAGCATATGTCGACCCAACGTGTGCTTTAGGGCAAATCTCTTCGCCAAACAGATCATACACGCCTAACTAGTATAATAACATGAAAAATACACATGGCAATCATATCAGTAAAATACAGACGTATACAGTATTTCCTACAAATACCTAAAATACCTAAATCTCATATTCTCTGTACGTAATCGAAATGAAAAACAGACAGCATGTTCTACATGTCAAACAGCATCCTTGTCGATAATCTACTATCAAACGACATTGAAAGCTTTGAAAATAGTTAACCTAAGCATATAAAATCCTCACCTTACGCCGTAGAAGTGTAACGAATCGAATAGAAACTATACGCTTCATCAACGTCAATATGACGACCTATATCACAAGATAAGTCAGCTACTTCGCTACTTGTATTGATAGAATTCCAAAAACAGGTTAAGGTTAGGGTTTTCTTACCTAGAATCAAGTCAGAATCACCGAAAAAGTGATTAGAACACGATGGCTAAGCACGTGTAGTGGCAGGATCGAGTGACAGGAACTTTCCTTCACAACTTCGACACAATCTCTCTCTTTTCTCTCTTCTCCTTTCTAGGGTTTCTTGCAAATTCATATGGGAGGGATGTGAGAGGGTTTAAGGTCCTTAAATAGGTTAGAAACTCACTTATTTAGACTTTAAACCAAGGTATACTTAGGTTATAGCCAAATCGGGTCTTTTCCGATCCAAAAGAATATTTCTAGAGGTCCCCTGAATGAATGCAGTCGGACTTAAGCTTATGGATGTTGTATCCTGATCGCATTAAGTTTTCAGTTCAATAGGGTTTCCAGATCGCACGTGGCGGACCAGTTTCAGTTCAGCGGTCACTGAGACTCGATCAGGGATTCCAAGTACACTGACATGTGTGGAAAATGTTCCATGATCCAAAGGTGTATTTGGGTCAGATTCCGACAGTCTGAATGCTTATAATTAACCCACAAGCGTCAAGTGCCAAATTTATTTAAATCACATTTAATTTATAAACAATTCTACTCTTCCTCACACTCCTTGCTTCGGACTCAATGAAATAGTCCTAGGATGTCACGCCCCAAACCCGAAAATCGGATTCACATGAATTTCGATTGCCGAATCCGGTGCCGACAGCCTCCGTAGTGCCCCATTCTCGGCTCCTAACAATCAATTACCAGATTCCAATCATGGGATCCTACAAGGAGGATTTTCAGAATGAATTTTTTTTATAATGGAGCATAACCACAAGCATAACCAAGTCACAAAACAACATCACCACATATCCACTATATCAAAATCTTTAAGTACAATGCGAAAAGGAAAATACAAGGTGATCAAAAGCTCCAAAATAGGCAGATGCACACTCCTGCCTCAGCGCTGCTGCTGTCCAACGCTACCTACACGCAACTATCGTGCATAAGCTTACAAAAGCTTAGAGGGTGGTATAAGTGTGTGCGCAAGGTAGATGCCAAGTGTACAGTATCAGAGTAGTGCGATAAGTCCATGAATACAATCAACCATACCAAGGCTATGTAATGCAAGGCATGATGCGAGATATAAATGTCATCGGCCACACCGATGCAATACAAGGCCTACATAGCCGAATGTCATATGCGAAATGTAATCCAAGAAAGTCGGTACTCATTAAGTACATATATCAGTACAATTCCTCTCTGTATATCACCGGGGTCTAATACACTTCGCAGTGACTGCCACCTCCTTAGCTGCACAGTCAAGCAAGCAGAATAGACCTCACTATCCGCCTGACCAGTAGTCTGTCAATACCTACCCGGCTCATCGATAGCGGACTCATTTGTAAGCTGGTCAAACTCAGCCTAGCTTATAGCCCCCTCACTCAGGCGGATAAGACCACACCCCCTTCCAACCGACCACGACACAGTGGGAGACGCAGCCTACTAGTATTCGGCACTCGGGCGTTGGTGTATCCACTCGGTCTAGACGTTGGAGCATCTCCTGGTACCAAAAAGGTTCTAGAACTTTCACCCAAGGACATCCTAAGTACCCACAGTGCTAGAATAAGTATTTTTGGTATCCAATACGGTCATCCACGATGTACCTGTGGAGCCACGGCCCTGATGTCGCTAGGGCGTGTAGTGATCAAATCACACATATGCGAGATGCATGAATCACGCCGCCAAATCATGTAAAAATCCAACGCGTACTGCGCGATCATGTGGGGCACTCCGTCTCATAACGGGTCCCATAAATGGTCTATCAAATGACATATGCTATGATCAATCGCTACTCAAACCAAGCATACATATGATGCGTATGGGCATGAGTCATGAGATTATACTAAGCATGTTATAAGGTGATGGATAACAACGAGCATAGGCCTATCAATGGGCCCTAAGGAGAGTTACAATGCGGACATTTAACCAACATTGTACATACAATATGGACGTCAAACCAACATTGTTCCCTAGGCACGGCCCGCCATATATATCATTACATGAACATGGGAAGTCACACATTGCAATGGACCCTAAGGTCATTCCGTTGGGCCTTGACCCATGGGCCTTAGATACATCAAATGGGCTGCGTTAATGGGCCTCACCAATGAGCCTTATGTACATTGCAATGGTCCATGATCCATGGGCCTTGGAATACATCAAAGTGGGCCTCACAACTTGGGCCTTAAATATATCAGATGGGCCTACACACATGAGCTATAAATATATCAAATGGGTCACTCCATTTGCGCCCCATGCACATCAAATGGGCTTGAATCCCGTGGGCCCTATATAGAATAAATGGGCTGGATCTCCTGGGCATTGCATATGTCAAATAGGCCCAAGCCCATGGGCATTACATATGCCAAATGGGATTAATCCCATGGCCTTAGATGTGCACCAAGGTGGGCCTAAATGAATGGCCATAAATGGATCAACATGAGCCCTATATACATACCAAAGTGAGCCCATTTGAACCATAGATTTGACTCATTTTTAGCTCAAGAAATGAGTTTTCAAAATGGATAGACGGTGAGATGCAACACATGCATCATGGTGGGGGGTGGCTCCACATAGAGGCCCACCAATGAATGGACGGTTTAGATATAATACAACATGAGAGTGGGGGTCCACTGACCATCCAGCAGCCCCCAAAAATGGCTGGACGGTGTGGGTAATACATATAAAGCAGTGGGCTCCACCGTCCGGGCGGACGGTGGGATTTAAGGCACATGCTTCACTATGGGTCCCATGTGGGGCCCACCATAATGTTTACATGCCATCCGACCTGTCCATTAGGTCATGCAGACCTGAATGAAGGGTGAAAATAAATTTCAGCTTGATCCAAAACTTCTGTGGGCCCCAAAAAAAGTTTCAATGGTAGAATTTACTTCACACTGTTTCTTATGGTGTGGGCCACCTGAAATCTGGATCAAGCCCATTTTTGGGTGAGGCCTACTTAAGGTAGGGACCCACCATTTGGACGGATTGGATCGCCAAACAAACATCACAGTGGGGCCCATATGCGGGCCGTGGACTGGCTGGCGTCCGCTCGCTGGCCGTGCCACGTCTCTGATGGAGCAGCAACAGCTGCTACATTTTTATTTTTATTTTTTGAAATTTTGATTTTCTGAGAATTTTCCCATGTGGGGCCCGCATCAGGCAGATCCATCCCAGCCATTAGATTCCCCTGCCCATGACCATTCAATCAAGACCAATGTTGGCCCTTTTTGAGTGTGTAGGGAAGATCTAGGTGGATTTCAATGTAATGATACTATTTTTAAAACTATGGCCCACCAAATGCTCCGATCAACCCCATCTTTCATTTCAACGCTTAAAATGAACCGTTAAATGGGATGGACGGCATGGATTGAATACATACATCAAGGCGGGGCCTATGCAAGCGATTCACCCCAATGGCTTGTAAAAATTAAGCTATTATTTGTGGTTTCCTTCTACGTCCAGACGCTGGACGTTTTCCTTTTCTTTTTTTTTATTGTATGCTTAGGTGGGCCACCACAGGATGGATGGTGTAAGTACAATACGTCAAAGATGAGCCCCACTCATGGAGGCCTTGGATAAAATACATATTTCATTTGGGGCTCATTCAAGTGGGCCACCTGGCCTCATTAACATTCAAGAAAAATAAATAAAAATGAGAGGGAGAGAGAGAGAGAAAGGTAGGACACACGTGTGATGGAGGGACCCCGATACTATGGGCCCTCCGTCTCAACCATCCAATCATACATCAATGGGTCCCATGGCATATGGGACCATCTAAATAAAGGATCAACGGTGGAGATCCCACTCCACCCAAAATGAACAGTCTATATGACCTCTTAATGCAAGAAAAGTAAACATCATGATGGGGTCTATGGAGAATGGCCCCATCATGGAATGATTTGATGATCAAGATGGGCCATCAGCCACATCTTAGGGTCCCAAGTGAGATCCAAACCATTGATCGGTTGGCCTCACTTGGCCCTTCTTTAAAACATGAAAATTAGACTATGGAGACACCCACCACTTAATCTTCTTGGTCTGTCGGGAAGCCGGTCTCCTAAAGCTTCACTTTGATGGTTGAGATGGGAAATGGATGACTAGGATGAGAGCTTTTGGGGATGGGAAGGTAGGCCTCACAAATGCATTTTTCTCTTCATGGAAAGTGCTTGGACGTAAGAGCCTCTCCTTTGCTTGGAAATGGTGTTGGAAAATGAGGGAGAGAGGTGTGATGTAAGGAGAGATGTGAGTGATGGATGTGAGTGATGTGGTACTTGACAAGTATGGGTGGTGTAAGAGAGAAGGTGAGAAAGAGTTGACTTTAGGGGTTGCTTGGGAATGGGGTGAAAGGTGATGTGTACTTGACATAAAGTGATTGATGGGTGATTGATTGATGGGATTGATTTGACACTTTGTAGAGATTCTCTTGGGATTTGCAACTCGCGGTGTTTTTTCTCGAACTGAACACGGGTCCGCATCTCATCGTCTGGGTATCGGATCGGTGAGTGAGTTACGGCGTTGGAACCGCGGCGACGGTGCGGTTGCAATGGTACAAGTCTTGGATTCAGCCGACTCAAATATGTAGGATACGACTTACGGTCGTGCGCAACGTCAACTACAGGTCGCGGATTGCCGAAATTTGATGAGAAGGATCGTGAAAAGCGACGGAATAGTATGGATTAGGATACGGGTCTTACATAGGACATCAGTTGGGCTTAATTTTTGAAATAATTTTCAAGTCCAACTAAGCGGTCATAATGGTCTGAGATTGTAGATATTGAACTTTCAACGCGCGGTTAGAATCCATTATAAAGTTTCAAAGGGTTCCTAAGAACAAACGGGTTTAGATTTTGATCCTAGGTTTCAGGGTATTATAGCGTCATTGATTCTACAAGTTTTAGGTCTTGCAAAACGTATTTAAAGCGATCAGTGATAATTTCACAGCTAATATAACATAACGCTAGTTAACTTACGCTTAATTTCTAAAGGAATTAATCCTAAGTGATTTCTGCCTGAGGTGGTACTCGAGTCACTGTACGGATTTTTTCCGAGACGTTACAATCTACCCCCCTTAAACAATAAATTTTTTTCTTGAAATTTGTACCTTCTCGTACTCCTCAAGAAGCTGTGGGTAGTTCTTTCTGATTTCGGCTTCTGTCTCCCAAGTAGTCTCTTCTTCAGTATGATGCGTCCACAACACATTCACAAGGGGATGACTTTGCTACACAATACCTGCTCCTTCCTATCTAATATATGCATCGGTCGCAGTATATATGTAACATCCTCTCCTAACTGCACCTGCTCCCATCTAATGATATGGGAAGGATCAGAAACGTACTTCTTTAGCATAGAAATATGAAATACGTTGTGTACGCTCGCGAGAGGCGTAGGCAAAGCCAGACGATATGCCACTGCACCCACATGGTCAAGAATCTGGAACGGACCAATAAATCACGGTGCTAGCTTCCCCTTCTTTCCGAACCGAAGAACTCCCTTCATAGGGAAAACTCTCAAAAATACATGATCCCCAACTGCGAACTCTAGCGCGTGCCGTCTCATATCGGCATAACTCTTCTGTCTGCTCTGCACTATAAGAAGTCGGCGTCTGATGATGTAAATCTTCTCTGAGGTCGCCTGCACTATCTCTGGGCCAATCAATTTGCGCTCACTGACCTCTGCCCAGCAATGCGGTGCTCGGCAAGGACGCCCATACAAGGCCTCATAAGGTGTCATACCGATACTGGCCTGAAAAATATTATTGTGCGCGTACTCCGCATATGGAAGACAATCATTCCAACTGTCTTTGAAGTCCAACATGTAAGACCGCAGCATGTCCTCTAGAATCTGGTTTACCCGCTCTGTCTGTTTGTCCGTCTGTGGGTGGAATGCAGTACTGAATTTCAACTTCACACCCATAGCTTCCTGGATGCGAGTCCAGAAAATAGAAGTAAAGCACATGTCTCTGTCTGACACAATCTCTAAGGGAACTCCATGCAGACGCACTATCTCCCTGATGTATAGTCTAGCCAACTCATGTGCAGAGTTCGTAACTCTGATCGGTAGGAAGTGCGCCGACTTTGTCAAACTGTCGACGATCACCCAAATAGAATCATGTCCCTTCCTCATCTTCGGTAGTCCCGAAATGAAATCTATAGAAATAAAGTCTCACTTCTACTCAGCTATAGGCATAAGATGAAGGAGACCAGGAGGTCGGTGATGCTCTACCTTCACCTGCTGGCAAGTGAAATAATGGGACACGAAATCTGCGATGTGGGTCTTCATGTCATCCCACCAATAGGTCCTCCTCACATTACAATACATCTTTGTACTGCCCGGATGTATGTATGTCTAGAACTGTGTGCAGCCTCGAGAATCTCTCGTCTCAAGTCAGGGACATCTGGGATGCATAGGCGGCCACGATAACGTAAGCCCCCATCCGTTTCAACTCGCCACTCGGCGTCTGCATCATCACTGGCCTGCTCTCGAAGCTCAATCAGACGCTCGTCGTCCCTCTGTGCCGCGATGACCCTGTCATCGATAAGAGGTCGCACCTGAACATATGCGATAAACTCAAATGGCTCCTCCACAGTGAGTTTCTGCTCAAAGTCTTACAAAAACTCAACCATGTCCCACTCAGCTACCATCAACGGAGCCGCAAACTCTATCACCTTCTTGTGGCTCAATGCGTCAGCCACAAGGTTCGCCTTACCAGGATGGTAGGAAACCTCAAACTTAAAGTCCTTCAAAGTCTCCATCCATCGCCGCTGCCTCATATTCAGGTCCCGCTGCGTGAATATGTACTTGAGGCTCTTGTGGTCGCAAAAGAGCTCGAACTCCTCTCCGTAGAGGTAATGTCTCTAGAGCTTCGATGCGCAAATGACAGCAGCTAACTCAAGGTCGTGTGTAGGGTAATTCTCCTCGTGCTTCCTTAATTATCTCAAAGCATATGAAATCACCCTGTCCTTCTGCATAAGGACACAACCCAAACCAACGCTAGATGCGTCGGTGTATATCGTATACTTAACCCCTTGCTCTGGCAATACTAGCACAGGGGGGGACGTGAGCCTATCCTTCAGCTCCTGAAAAGCTGTCTTTGCCTTCTCATTCCAAGCGAACTTCAGATCCTTCAGTGTCAACTGAGTCAAGGGTCTGGCTATCTTGGAGAAGTCCCGAATAAATCGTCGATAGTAGCCAGTAAGTCCCAGAAAACTCCTCACCTCGGTAACCGAACTAGGTTGCTTCCAGTCCTGCATCGCGGCTACCTTAGCAAGGTCCACCGCCATCCCATCCTTGGACACCACATGTCCAAGGAACTTGACTTCCTCCTTCCAGAAGTCGCACTTCTTATACTGTGCGAACAACCGATGTTGTCTCAGAGTATCTAGGACTGATCGTAAGTGCTCCTCCCGACTCTTGGAGTAAACCAAAATGTCATCTATAAACACGACGATGAATCGATAGAGGAACTGTCAAAATACCCTGTTCATCAGGTCCATGAACACGGCTGGTGCGTTCGTAAGACCGAACAACATCACGAGGAACTCATAATGGCCGAAACTACTCCTGAAAGCCGTCTTCTGCACGTCCTCATCCCTGACGCGCAACTGGTGATACCCTGACTGCAGATCAATCTTTGAGAAGTGTTGCGCTCCTCTCGGTTGATCAAACAGGTCATCAATCCTGGGCAAAGGGTATTTATTCTTCACCGTAATCTGATTCAACCTGCGATAATCAATACATAATCGCAGTAAACCATCCTTCTTCGTTACAAATACCACCGGTGCTCCCCAAGGAGACACACTCGGCCGTATGAAGCTAGTATCCAACAGATCATCGATCTGTTTCCTCAACTCCTCTATCTCACACGGGGCCATGTGATACGTCGGCAGTGAGATGGGCGTCGAACCGGGTACCAGGTCGATAGAAAAATCGATCTCACGCTGAGGTGGCAACCCAGGAATCTTCCTGAACAGATCCTCATAATCACGGACTACTGGCGTGCTCTCAAGTATCTGGGCATCAACATCCCTCAATAAGGAAGCCTAGCAAAGTACTCGAAAGAGGAGATTAACTTGCACTCGAAATGTAAAGGACGTGCCCTCCGGCTCGTAGACTGTCACTATACGGGTCTTGCAGTCAATCTTGGCCCTCCCTGCAGTCAGTCAATCCATGCCAAGAATGACATCTAAATAATAGAGAGAGGGGTCGACGGCAAGGTCAATAGCTATTGTTCTGTTCCCTAGATCCAGTAAACAACCCTCACACATCATAGTGGCATCAGAAAAGGTCTCATGTGCTATAAGAACTCGTACCCCAACCATCCGAGTAGTCCATAGCCCAAGGCGCTTGACTACTGAATGAGATATCAATGAAATCGTGGATCCTGTATCCACCATCACGAATATAGGAGTACCTCCAATGTGGGTTGTGACCTCAAAGGCCAAGGGTGGGGCAGTCTCTGTGCCGGATGCCTCTGTTGTCAATGCATGTACCCGAGCCTGCTATGTAGGGTTCGGTCGCGGTACCATGGGCCGTTGAGGCGGCCGAAACTGAGGTACGGGAAGTCTGAAATAAGGATGCGCAGGAGCTGACCGTAACGGTGAAGCGGATAAAGCCTGTGGGCAAGGACGGTCGATCTTCTGCGGTGGTGAAAATTCACTATCTCTCATCCGAGCAAAGTAGCTCTCTACAATGTGACCCGGTCTCCCGCAGTAAGTACAGGTCACAGCTGGGATAAACATTAAACCTGCAGATGTGGTGAAGCAGACGAAAATCATTCGACATGTGGGTTGCTAAGAGGCTCTTATTACGCTGCCACTCAACTAAACCACCACATAGAAACCTGATGCAGTGATCTCGCTCACGAGCACTCTTCAGGTTCTTAGCACTTGGATGTACCTCGCCAAGAGGCACGTTCAAAAGTCGAGATATCAACCGAACATCGATCGTGGCTTCCCGATCTCTATCAAAGGGAATCCTGAACTGGAGTGGCTCCAGCGTAGGATTCCGAATATGAGCATAAAAGGCACGAACAGTGCTCACATTAGCACGAGACTGGCCTTTAAAGAGCTGACCCCACTGTGCAGCTTCGATGCGCTCAAACAATAGGAATTCATCAAAGAGTCGCCCATCCACCTGCGCCTCAAAAAGAACCTTGCAATCCAAATACGCGTCATGGGCCAAGTCTGCCAATAGTGCTCTCCCTATCGGAGTATGGGGATCCAAATCCCACTTCGTGTGTAGCTCTCGAACGGCACTTGGACTAGCGGTGGCACTTGAACTAGCGGGGCCACCTCTCGGCTTTCTTGACCATGAGGGGCGACTAGGCCCAGCTTCATCAGTGGCACTCTTCCTCTTTCCCATGAGAGAGAGGACGGTGGAAAGGGAGAAAAAGGCTACAATAGCCTCTATAAAGGCCATGGAAAAGTGATGAAGGGGAGAGAAAGGGCTGACCTAATGGGCTGCCACGAATCTAGGTCTAATAGAGGAGGAAAACAGGCCCCAAAAGGCTAGGATTGCAAAGGGAAAAGGATGAAATGGGTTGGGTTAGAAGCTCACACGATTTGAGCTTCAAATGGAGGATGTAAGAGCTCAAACATGAGAGAATGGAGAGAGAGGGGAATGTGTACCACTGCAAACGATGAAGGGGCGTGGATTGAGGAAGAAAACAGCGATGGGAGCAATTGGAAGTGGGGTTTGAGAGAGAAATAAGCAAATAGGAGAGAAAGGGATAGCTTAGAGATGTATTTTGTGAAGGAGGTACTAGTTTTCGAATGAACTAAGGGGTGAAACCTGTATGGAGGGGCCCCATTTAACCCCAAAGGTGATCGGCCCAGGCGGCCCGACCCGACCAACTCGCTGACCGGCGAGGCCTCGCCGACCTCTGTGGTGTTCGGCGATGCCTCGTCATTTTGGTGAGGTCCTCCTGTCCTAAGGGCCCCAAATACATGTGGGTCCCACCTTAGATCATTCTAGATTAGCGTGGGTAGGCCCACGACTCCGTTTCGAACCATTCCGGGTCATTTCGGGTATTAACTGTTGCATATTCGCATCTAGCGATTTTTAACAGCTGGGATGGGGTCAACCAAGGGTTTAGGCTCGTCCACACATGAACTAGAAGTTGTCCGGGGTCATTTCATGTGACCACGGATGCGCACGGACTCGATCAAAATGATCGATTTGGGTGAACTTCGCCAATTGACGAAACTGGGATCCTATGAGTCTTTCTATGGCTTTCTCGCACCCACCTAAGTCAAAGGGAGACAGCGTACGTCACGTGACCATAACCTAGGTCCATTTTAATCCAAATCATGCTCTGATACTAACATATAATACCTTGAAAATCGGGAGTCGTGTAGAAACCCAACTCCCGAATTCCAAAACGTCACTTATGCAACAAATATTATTATGATTTTGATGTTGTCTGAGTTAGTGCATTAACATGAGTGAGATTTTACCAAACTGCAATTCATACTCCAAATCCAGTGATAAAACACAAGTGGAAGACTGAAAGATATATATAAATCACTGTATGTAAAACAAAACAATATCGATCTGTCTCCAAAGTATGAATATAACTCTGAGTCACAAATACATATAACAAACCAAAATCAAAGGTCATATGATAGTCCAACTAGCAAAATTTCGCTGATCCAGGCTACCTAGGAGAAGCCGTCGAAAAACTGCATGTACGAGAACTCGTCCTGGTCCTCGTAGTAGTCCAGCTCCAGCTCCTGAATCCCCTCATAACCTACATCTAAGACAGAGTCTGGTAGGTGTTGCAAACACCGTCCCGTAATGTGGGAGTAATCAACTCAGTGGAATTATAGAGCAAAGATTAGCATGTTATCAAATCAATCACGCGATAATAGTAAAGCAAGCAATCAGACATTCTTAGATACTGTTATTAATGCAAGTATGAGATGCAGTAATGATGCGTGCCCTCACCGACATACTCCTTCATGCTACACCATCTTACGTCTGCGGCATACTTTCTTCCCTCGGTGCTCCACATCTTCCAGGCACATGCAGTGCGATATGGATATGATTATCGAGTTGTTATTAGTCCTTTCAAACAGCAGGATTGGGAAACTAAGGTACTTCCCTTATATCATTCCCAACACAGATCCTGTCTAGGGTCGTCACTCCTAGTAGTCTCATACGATGATGTATTTCTAGGTCGCTACAAGGGCTGTCAGGGCTATTGCTCGCACTCGTTACATCGCTCCCCCATCACCTTATCAATACAAGCTTAGTTGTACTCCTGTTGCTACGAAAGGGTCATCGCCTCACATAGACTCAGAATACACTCGAGGTCACTACAAAGGACTCGTCACCAATCAGAGTAGGCCGACAGCTCGAATGTAGTGTCCCATACCACCACAATCGGCTCACGAGTCTAAGGTGCTCACTGGTTACTACGGGGAGGTTTGTGGCCTCAGCGTAGGCCGACAGCTCGACCACGGTATCTCATACCACCATGTCCGGCTCATGAGTCTTAATAGATTAAGGTACCATGGTTATCAAGATTTTCACTGATAAGTTCAGTACCCTAGGTTCAAGCAGTTATGACCAATACAAGGTGAACATACAATGGTCAGTCGGGTTACTTGATGAGCTCGACTAGTACGAGCGCACCTCAAGCCGAACGACATGAAGTGCATAAGCACCTCGTGTGACCTAACCACTGCCGTCAACCCAAGCACGACTCGGGTTCGTCGACGTATCCTTCATGGTGAATAGAATCCAACCACGATTTCAAATCAGTTACCGACTACCTAGCCAGGTTTATAGTGTGGCTTATTCACAATCAGTAAAAAAAAAAAAGCGATTCAGTCCTAATCACTCTAAACTATTCGTTCTAAGGCTAGAAAAGTAACTGTGTTGATTTGATTTATTAATTAAGATCTGACCCGTAGTTGTCTCGACTTTAGGTGGGTCTTTATTTAGTTATGATTGTCTTAATTAGTTAGTGATAGGTCAGTTAGATTTGGGCTAAATGTAAACAAAGCACATACCTAAACTCGATGTTTAAGTGATCGGGTGGATTCGTCGGCTTCCTATGGTTGATTAATTGAATTTGTGTGATTCTTTACTAATATTACTCATGTAAAGGCTAACATCGAGTATTAATGGTCAATAAGTTATAACAAAAGTTAATTATAATGAAAATTTTAAAGTTTTTTTTTAAAATCCAAAATAGCGAAAATCTGGGATGTTACAACATAACTAATAATTCAGTCTTTCATGAATGAACAAAGCATGGAGAAATGGACCACCACTTCATTAAAGACAAGATACTAACCAAAGAAAATCTCACCCAATACATGTCATCCAAGGCTCAACCATTTGTTAAGTTCACCAAGTCATTCCCATGATCACAAGAGTTATTCATAAATGACAAGTTGAGCATGTTCACCATATATGCTCCAGCTTAAGAGGGAGTGTTGAAAGTAACTAGTTGAACAACCTTTATATGTAATAGAATAGAATGTAACAATCAGTTGAATAAGTGGAGTATTAGATCCCCACATGCATTTTACAAGGCTTCATGATACTAGAAAGAGAGGTGTGAGACTTAAGGTTTTGTAAGTTGCAAACCCTAAGTTCTCTCTCTTGCATTTTCCTCTCTCTTTCTCATTGTCTTTAGTTTCTTCTTCTTCATCCTTGCATCTTCTCACAGGCATCTAATTTCACACATTATATATTGACGTAGGGGAGTACGTGATGCTATCCATCATCGTCTTCCTCTATCGATAACTACCTTACATCCATAAGAGAAAATCTCGAATGCACGAGGAGAAAGAAGAAAACTTCTAAGGAATTGATTTATTGAATGAATGAATAATAAAAATGAGTTTAATACCCTTTAAATAACCCCAAAAAAACTCCAAAAACATAATTAAAGAGTTTTAATCAAACTAGGAAACAAATTTAGAAAATCATAAATTTCTTGCGCCCATCAACCTGTCGTCAACCGGTCAAGTCGACAGGTTGAAACAACAAAAAAAGTGTCTAGAGATTTAAACCAGAAATTCTACGACTTTTGACCTGTCGACTTGTCTAAATTGGCAGAAATCATACATCAAGCAATCTAAAATTTCTGGTGGAATTTCGACCTGTCAACCAGATTTGTCAATTGGTCGAATTATGTTAAGTGTGTTCAATCATTCTTGGCTTCTTTTCTTTAGTCCATCTTAGCCATGAATGAATTGGCAACATATTCTACATTAGTCCCCTACATTTTAAAAGAACTCGCGCTCGAGTTATTCGTCAGATTTAATTCATAATACTCATACAGGTCGGCTATGTTGAATGTGTGTGAGATCTCCATATCTTCGAGAAGATAAAAAAAACATACACATTGTCATTGATCTTATAGAGGATGGGTATCAGCCCAATCTTCTGGTTCTTTAACTTATTGTATGTTCTCGTCGAAAATATCTCTTTACACATATAAACCATCACGTTGTCACCCACATTGAATACCTTTAAATGCCAATGCGTGTCAGTCTTCTCTTTGTACTTATTGTTGGATGCTTTTAACTATCCCCGAACATCAGAGTGTACTCTTATGATTCTATCTGTCATATGTTCTGCGATAACGCTTATGCCCGAGAGTTTGGGCAAGGGAACCAAATGAAGGGTGTGTCGAGATACTCGTCTATACACAATTTCAAATGGGGACTTGATGGTGGAATGGTTCAGTATATTATTGAACGTGAATTCTGCCTGAGCCAAGGCCAAATCTCATTGTTTGAGTTTATCACCCAAAATGCATTGTATAAGGTTTCCAAATGTACAATTTACTATCTCGGTCTATCCATTAATCTGTGGATGATACGCACTGCTAAACTGTAACTGTGTGTCAAATCATCACCACAAAGTCCTCCAAAAATAATTGAGGAACTTAATGTCATGATTTGAGGTGATGGATTTTGGGACCCCATGTAGGAAAAACATATTTGCAACATGTGTAACGTCAAGATTTTTCTTGTACTGTATGAAATGGGCCATCTTAGAAAATCTATCTACAACGACGAAGACAGAATCCACACCATGTTAGGTCCGTGTGAGACATAGCATAAAGTTCATAAGCACCCAAGAGTTGTTGGGGACAGTCAATGGAGTGTATAGTCTCATGTTTGGTGATTTTCCCTTGGATGCCTGACACATGTGACACCTCTGCACTGCTCTTCCCATATCTCGTTTTAGTTGTGGCCAATAATAATGTTCTTTCAAGCGAGTTATTGTCTTGTCCTCCCCATAAATGACCGTTGAGGCCACTTCCATGTAGCTCTTGGATGATACGTTCTCGTAATGAATTATGGGAAATGCACAACTGATTTCCTTTGAAAAGGAATCCATCTTGAATGTGGAGGTCATTGGGCTGACCTTCATGGCATCTAATCTACACATCCTTGAAGTCATCGTCATCGGCATATAGATCTTTGAGGCATTCAAACCCGATAACTTCATTGTTCATAATGACTAATAAAGTTGCATGCAGACTAAGTGCATCAGCCACTTGTTCTGTTGCCCAGACTTATACTTTACCACAATTGTGAATTCCTAAAAGAATGAACTCCACCTAGCATGCACACGATTCACATTATTTTGGCTATTAAATAATTTGAGAGCTTGATGTTCCGTGTAAATAATGAATTCCCTTTAAATTAAGTAATGTCACCAATGTCACAGTGCCTAGACCACTGCATACAATTCAAACTCATACGTCAACTACTTTTTATATGCATCACTAATCTTTTCACTGAGAAGGCTACTGGCTTGCCAAAACTCCCCCAATTCCAACATATGAAGCATCGCATTCGACCTCAAATAGTTGTTGAAGTTAGGAATTATGAAAATTGTGCTTGTGGACAATCTGTGCTTGATCTGAGCAAATCTCTTGTCAGTTTCGTTAGTCCACTAAAATGGTTCATTCTTCATACAATTCGTAATCGATGACACAATAGTGTTGAAGTTCCTCATGAACCAATGATAAAATTTTGCCAACCCGTGAAAACTTTGTTAGATGCATGTTGGAATCGGCCATTCCCTAATGGCTCTCACCTTTTCATTGTCTACTTGGATGCCCGTGAACATCACAAGAAAGCCTAAAAATAGCAAGTTATCAATCAAAAGCTATATTTTTTTCATATTGAGATACAAGTTATTTTCAGTGAGCACTTGAAGGGCCTGTTTGAAGTGTTCCATATGGCTCGATTCGTCCTGACTGTATATCAAAATGTCATTGAAGTAGAACACTATGAATCCCTAGTGAATGGCTTCAGAACTTGATTCATCAACCTCATAAATGTACTAGGTGCATTTGAAAGACCAAAGGGTATGACTAATCATTCATACAATCCTTCCTTGGTCTTAAAAGTTGTCTTTCACTCATCACTCAACCGTATTCAGACTTAATGGTAGCCGCTCCTTAAATACAATTTAGAAAATAATTTCGCTTCCTTAAGTATGTTCAACATATCGTCTAACTGTGGTATAGAAACCTATATTTTATTGTAATCTTATTGATCGTCCAGCCATCGACACACATGCGCTAATTCTCATCTTTCTTAGGAGTTAAAAAGGTCAGTACAGCACATAGGCTCATGCTTTCTCGGATTAGACCCTTACAGATCAATTCCTTTACTTTCCCTTACAACATATCGTGCTCATTCGGATTCATCATATAGTGAGGACGATTGGGTAAGCTAGACCGCGTGACAAGGTTGATTTGGTGCTAAATATCTTGTATGGGAGGCAATCCATCGAGAAGATCGTCGAGCCAAATTTCTTTGAATTCATGTAGCAAGGGTTTTTGTTTCTTAGGAATAAGAGTGGGCTTGAGTTCTTTCCCCTTTATAATCAATGCATAGGCTTATCTCGTCTCTTTGGATTCCTCCACAAAGTCTCATATGGTTAAGAGCAAACACCCCTCCACTTTAAAAGATTTTTTGTAGATCCTTTAAATCCATAGTGGCCAGTATGGTTTTCTGGTCATCCTTGATGAAAATGTACACATTATCTCGTCCTATATAAGTGACATCACAATCATATTGTCATGGTTGACTGAGTAGAATGTGACAAGCCTCTATGTCAACAATGTCACATGCTACTTGGTCTTTATAATGTTTATCAATTGAAAAAGATATAGTGCATTATTTAATTATCTTTTTCTTACCGACTTTCTTGGTCTAGTTGGTCATATACGGGGAGGGATGACGATCTGTTTTCAATTGTAACTTCTCCACCATGACCTTGAAGATGATGTTCTCATTACTTCTATTGTTGATTATCACATCACAGACTTTTTGATTCACTGTACATCTTGTTAAAAGGATGTTGTGTCATTGTAGATGTACTTCCTTATTCATGGGTGCATACAATAGCCGTTTCATGACTAGCGACTCACCATGATCCTATGGAACACAAATGGCTTCATCAGCTTCATCATCCGCAGCATGCCCTAACTCATCATCTTCAGGGTCTTCTTATGTGTTCTCAACGCCACCACCATTAATGGTGAAATTTACCGCTTTTGCTGAGGGCAAGTGTTTGATATGTCTCCCGGTTGGCTACATCAATAGTAGTGGTCAGGCCGTGGCCAACCATAGGGGTTCAGGATCCTGTTCGGGTCGACAGTTATGGTTATTGTGCTTTAGGTTTTAGATAGAATGCTCCCCATGTCACGGCTCGTGGTCGTAGGAGGTTGAGGACGCCCTCCTACTGGTTCCTTTCCTTTGGCCAGCGTTGAATCTTGCATGGGACCCATAATGTGGGGGAGGGGGGGGCGAATCTAAGGATAAGGTCGAGTGGGGACCCTTGTAAGCTGCATTTTCGCCTTACCTGCCAACTGAACTACTTCATCCATGGTCACTATGGGTACATCTAAACTCGGTCCTGAATTGTCGGTCGTAAATCGTTTATGAATCATGTTACCTTCTATGATTCAATATCCGACAAATTATTCTACGTTGTCAACCGTAGGAATTCATCGATGTAATCTGTAATGATCCAATTCCCCTGTTAAAATTTTTTATATTGTTGGAATAACACATGTTCATAATCACTGGGGAGGAATTCTAATCAAAGAAGGTGCCTTATCCACGGTCATGATCGGATGAGTGCTTATTCTGTCAGGCACATGAGAGTTGTAATTGCTCTCACCATGAAAAAGAACCGGATTTCAATTTGAACATAACCAACTTTACTTTCTTATGTTCCAGTACGTTTATGTAATCAAAATATTGTTCTATTTTCACTAACCAATCGTGGAAGTCTTCTATACGCAATAAGCTATTAAAACAAGAAAATTTGACCTTACCTCGATAGTCTATTTCAGCATGATCTAGTCAATTGTCTTCATGGACCGGTCATTGTACAACAATGCCACCGACATCCTCGTCACTAGAACCTGACTCATCTAAGGTATCCCTACATCTCACCTCTAGAAATGTTCTACGAATATTGGGATTGTACTATACAACGATCATGGGCGGCTAAGCATCACATTGGGCTCGATACGGAATTAGCGCACTTTCAATACAACCAAGGGTTGTCTACGGCCCTTGCGTGGTCAATTAACTCTTTCGGTAGATAGCTTCCATTCTTCCTAATAAATAATGAATCTCTGGATCACCGTTCATTCCGTCGTTAGCTATCATCAGCCCAAAGGGTGTCATCACTTTAATACGACTAATGCAGGGGAGGACGTGATGAGGTCAATCACCATCTTCCTCAATCGATAACAAATCTACAAGAGAAAATCTTGAATCTACGAGGAGAAAGAAGCAAACTTCCAAGGAATTAATTTATTGAATGAATGAATAATAAAAGCGAATTTAACATCCTTTAAATAACCCTAAACAAATTCTAAAAACATAATCAAAGTGTTCTAATCAAACTAGGAAACAAATTCAGAAAATCGTGCAAATTTCCCATGCCTGTTGACCTATTCTCTACAAGTTGAGTCGAGAAGTCAAAACAGCCAAAAAGTGTCTAGATATTTAGACCAGAAATTCTGCAATTTTCAACTTGTCGTCGACCTAATCTATCTAACCTACCAAAATGGATTTGGACATTTTGACAAGATATGTTGACCTGTCTAAATTGGTAAAAATCAGACAGCAAGCAATCTGAAATTTCTCGCAGAATTCTAACCTATCAATCAGGTTTATCGACTGTTTGAACTATGATAAGTGTTTCAACCTTTCTTGGCTTCTTTTATTCGGTCCATATTAGCCGTGAATGAATCCCTGAAATCCGTGATCCGTTCTACATCACATATATCAGGTAGTGGCACGTGCAATGATACAATGCCAGTCCAGAGAGAATGGAGGAGAGTGATACGGGTAGGGGAGAAGGGAGAAGGGAGAAGGGAGAAGGGAGAAGGGCCCAAAGATTCGCTAGAGCGGAGTAGTTATATGGTACTCTCTCCGCGCATGACACTTGATACACATGCACTTGAAATGGTACAGATGAGATATATAATCCCAGATTAAATGACTAAATTATGGAGGCCGCCATTGATAAGAGTCTGAAATCATATCACTGGGACCTTCCTAACCTTTAATTCGTGGACACATTTTTTAAATAGAATCATTAGATATTTGTCATTTTTAGAGGTTCAATAAATATCCTGCAATCTAGTAATTAATAACCAAATAAAATAGTTTATGTACATGATGCATAGCTTTGGATGGTTTATTTGACTTACTTGTAGCTAAGTATGCAATTTATTAATAATTTTTAATTATCTGTGCATCATCCATCACACACTGCTCAAGTGCGGGAGTATTTCTTGATAGAAAAAGTGTTCCTTGGGCTGTGTTTTTTAGTGGATAAATGTGAGCCGTTTAAGGAACATCGGTTACAATTTTATTTTCCTAAAATGCCTTTACATTCAGTTAAAAGGTCTTTCATGTCCTTTGAATTTTCAACAGTAGTTGTCACTCAAAGTTAATTGTGAGGGCCAAAATGTTCGAATAGTACCTATCCAAGAAAAAGTGGGGTTGTAGGAACACCATTGAAACCTTTTTTGGGGCCACTGAAATTTGGATCAAGCTGACATTTGTTTTCTCCTTTTGTCCCGGCGAAATTGCTTCATGAACATGTTGCATGGCATATAAATATCGTAGTGGGCCGAAGAAGATTTCAAAAGTGGGTGTTTGCATCCCCATTTTTTATGTTGTGAAGCCCATTGGGGTCATGATCTAACTTGAGTTGATGAAACTTACTATATAATGGTTGTCATACGACATCACGTTAGGCCCCACAGAGCTTTTGGTAAGCGCGATCTGCTAATAGGGTGGTAGGGTAGGGTTACCAATGAGCTAGGCTGGTGCGTCGGGCTTTCGGATCTGGCCTGCCTCTGGCCAAACATGGTCTGGACATAGAGCACAAGGGCCGGGCTCAAGCTTAAAATTCAAGTCCCTTTTTTCTAATCGGGCAGGACTTGGACGGTGTACAACATCCGGTCAACCTGACCCGACCTAGTAGGATTTGTAAGGGCAATTTTGCAATAGCAAAGAGAAACCCTCATCCTAGAAATTGGCAATTAATTAATGGTTAGTTGATGTTAATAAATAAAAGAGAGGGAGGAGAGAAGGAAAAGGTTTCGAGATTGAGTGGGCCTCACCATGGTGTTTATATGAAATTCACCCTGGCCAACAAGTGTGTTATCCCATATTAAACTTAGCGTGCAAAAAATCAGCCCCATTTGTTATTTTAGTGTACCACACAATTAGAAACTGTATACAGGTCAACATTCACCCTGCAAATTGTTTCCATTGATAATGCGTGGCCCTGAATCATATGTGGGCTTGAGTTTTCGATCTAAGGCCTAAGTTTTGGCGCGGCATCGAATAGCTTAAGTGGATTTCATATAAACATCACGGTGGACCCTAACAAAAATCAAAGTTGGACATTTTTCTCTCCATTACAATTCAGTCTCATCTTTTATCCCCGGGCTTAATGTGAGATTACACATCTAATGGTCCAAATTTATCTCACCTCACATTACAGTGGCTCGTAAAAAATAAAGGGTTGACATTAAGTAATTTTTCTACGTTTTAAAATGTCAGTGGAACCAGCTCCCATGCGGGCACCCACCCTTGATTTTTTAGGAGTCCCACCATGACGTGTATTTGTAATCTATTCCAGCCATTCAATGTGTTAGTACTTAGTAGCCCGGCTATTTACACCCCTCGTAGGAATTTCACCTCCCAAGTATTCTATGGCTATGGTATTCTCCGATTTCAAAAATATTCGCAGGATGGGCTATCATGGCCAGGGTAAGTTCCACAGTATGAAATTGGACCATAGACCTCAAAGGACCCAGGCAAGACCCTAACCCCATCAACCCAGTGATGGATCTAATGGCCCAAGCTTGGGCCAAACATTCAGATCAGGGGCTGAAGTGAAGCCAATATTTGAGGCCTAAACATTTAATTCGTTGTGCATGTGTGGCCCACCCGACTAATGGACGATCCTGATATAGCCAGCAGGGGCCTGTTCGACCATGGTAGGTGTTACGTGACTAAATTATCACCCTCCCAAACATGGACAGTATCAGGAACCTTTGGCCCAAATTGAATGCATGAATTTTTTCACTTTGGGTCATCTATGTTAGGGTCCACTGGATGTACGGTTCTGATCACTGTATAGAAACTTGCAAATATGATCAAATTGGGTGGGAGTACACAATTTAAAGTAGGGGAGCGTAGCTCCAGACGTTTACCATGCCCTAAATTTTGTGGGGAATGGTAATTTGATGGAACGCCTTCAAAATGCGGGGCTGTCGTGCAAGATCCGAACCGCTCATCATGAGAACCCCACCATGGCTGAATCGTTAGCCCAGAAGTGGAGCCTCTTTAATAATAAAAAAAAATATTGGATTTGATGAAAATTTGGGTGTTGAAAAGATTGACAAACGGTCCACATTCAAGGTTCAAATTCAATTCTTTATGTTCGTAGGACACCTGATTTTTTTGGGCTAGAGTTTATCTATGGTGGGCCCCAATTGACGGCCTGGATCTCACATGACCTTGCCTTCTGTACAAGAACGGCGAACAGGATCAACTTAAAATGTGATAAGATCCAAACCCATTGATATCATGTGGCATGGACATGGGTAAAGGGTTATCAACGGCCATGGTTCCAAGCCTAGCCAGATGGCCTCATAAACGAGCATGTGGGCCGGGCCCCACTAGCAGAGGTGAGGCCCAAGTTCGGGACTGAGGAAATAAAAAGGTGGGGCTGCCCCTAGTACAGCTCGGAGCCAGCCCACTCCCAACCCTAAAACCATGACCCAAAGATCCATTCGGTCAAACAATTCTAACCGCATGATGATGCATGATGACGGCCTACAACAGCACAGATATGATGACTGCAAGTGGCTTTTCAAAAAAAAAATATCAACAAAATTGGAAATTCTAAGCTCCAAAAGTTGAAGGTTGTGATTACCTCATCAATGTGATTCTTTAATTGGGGCCATCTATATTAGGGTCCAGCATATAAGCCATGTAAAACTCTACTAGTTTGTAAAATTAAATTACGGAAAAAAATTTGTGCAGCTTGATGGATGAAAACTTAAAGAATTTAGATCCTCTGCTTGCTACAAATAGAAATATTTTATTTTCTTGTATTGTAATTGGTCCACGTAATCACTAACCTAGCTTGAATTGATGCATTAAATAAAGTGTGCAATGATGTGGCCCACTCATATTGTAATAAATAAAAACTTTTTATTTATGGCAAGCATAAGATCTAGATTCAAATTTAAATGGCTAAGGCCATATCATCACACTGTTAGGGGCCTTGAACAAAACCTTAGGATTTAGCCCTCCAGAATAAACTAGAATTATGGAATAATAATGTAATGAAAATAAATTAAAGTACAAACCACACCGTACAAGAAATTTTTACATGAAAAATTCTTAAAGAGGTCAAAACCACGGGACCTCATCCAGATCAACAATCCGCTATAAAGTAGAACGTTACAACCGATTACAAGCACACCTTGTTATAATCAAACCTTCATCACTCATGCAGGAGTGGATAAACAGTAAGAGAAACAAAGAAAACTGAGAAATCTCACTGATTACGAGGACGTAGAAGTGCTGAGATATGGTAGATTACCTCCACGTACATAACTTCCCTTCTACAAGCTTCATCTCTCTCTTTCTCTTTCTCTCTCACCCCTTTGATAGCCCTAAACCCTTTAGGAAACCCTCTTGTGCTTTTTATTCACATAGAAAAACCATAGAGACCCTTTTTTATAGTTTTAAGAAACTTTCTTCCGCATCCTGGTTGCAAAAGGACTTGCGACACGAAATCCACGCAAGATCGCGGAACAAAACTGCGTAACCACAACTGGTCGTGCGCCACCCACGACCGGTCGAGGACCACCTAAGACCGGTCGTGAACCACCCATGACCGGTCGAGCACCCCCAAAAAAAATATTCAAACCTTACTGCACTTTGAGTCGTGTCACTACTCGAACCTACGACTGGTCGAACACCAGCCCACGACCGGTCGTGCAGGGCTCACGACCGGTAGACAACGGATTAAAAAACTCCATCAAATCTCTCCCTTTTTTACCCAGGAGGGATTCACCTTTTTCAAGTCAGCCTGGTTTCTATAAACTTCAAACTTACCCTTAAGCAAAACCTTGGTCATCATATCTGACTCATTATTGTCCGTGCAAACCTTCTCAAGCTGTTACACCTTCTATTCCAAAGTATCTCTGATCCAGTGATACCGAATCTCTATGTGCTTCGACTTGGAATGCTGACTTGGATTCTTGCTCAAGTGTACAGCACTCTAACTATCGCAATAAACCACGTGCTCCTCCTATTTCAGGCTAAGTTCCTGTAGGAACCTCTCCATCCAAAATATCTCTTTACATGCTTCTGTGACCGTAATGTACTCGGCTTTTTTCGTTAACAATGTTATGACTCTCTGTAGCTTGCTCTATCAAGAAATCACTCCCCCTGCAAACGTGAACATAAACCCCGATGTAGACTTCCTGGAGTATATGTCACCTACCATATCTACATCTGTGTAGCCTTCTAGCACAGGTTTACCGTCACCATAGCATAGGCTCAACCTGGATGAGCCTCTTAGATATCACAGTATCTATTTCACTGCTGCCCAATGCTCTTTGCTAGGATTAGTAAGATACCGGCTGACAACACTAATCACATATGCTATGTCTGGGCGTGTACACACCATAGCATACATCAAACTTTCTACAGCTAACGCATAGGGTATCTTCTGTATCTCTTCCATATCTGCTTTTATCTTAGGACACTGCCTGTCGCTCAATCTGAAGTGGTCACCCAGTGGAGTACCGACCGACTTCACTGCATACATATTGAACCGGTTTAGGACTTTCTCAATATACCGCTACAGGACTTTCTTAATATACCGCTATTGTGACGGCCAAAGCTTCCTACTGCTTCTGTCACGGGTTATCTTCATTCCTAGGATCTGTTTAGCTGAACGCAGGTCTTTTATCACAAAAGACTTGCCCAACTCCTGTTTCAGCCTGTCAATCTTCTTGATGTCTTTTTCCATGATGAGCATGTCATCAACATATAACAGAAGAACTAAGAAATCACCATATGAGAACTTACGCGTGAACACACAGTAGTCTGACTTCGTTCTCTCTCTTGACCATAGCATGAAACAATTTAAACACATCAAAGACCTCGTCCTTAGATTTCAATGTATAAACCCAAACCCTCCTAGATGCATAATTTATAAAAGTAACAAAATACAATGCCCCACCCAAGGTTTTTGTCCTCATAGGACCAAAAATATTAGAATAAACCAAATCTAATGCATGCACTTTATTAACATAAAAAAACAGATTTAACAAATGAAACTCTACGTTGTTTTCCTGATAAACAATCAAGACAGGTTTTAAGAGGCATATTTGCCACGTCTGGAAGGAGTTACTTCCTCGCTAGTAGCTGAAGCCTTTTTTCACTCATGTGACCTAGACGCCTATGCCACATGTCAATAGCTGAATCTTCCGCTGCATTCAACCCACCCTTGCACACATTAAGACATGCCTTGTAAAGGGTGCAACACTTCTTTCCTCTGGCTGCGATCAACGAACCCTTGATGAGCTTTCAGCGCCCACCAGCAAACCGACTTTTATAGCCATCATCATCCAACCTTCCCGTCGACATCAAGTTGATGCGAAGGTCTGGGATATGTGTCACATCCCTGAGAACCAATGTGCAACCCACATCAGTTTTCACACAAATATCATCGACCTCTACGATCTTCGATACGTCAGAATTTTCCATCTTCACAATCTCATAATCACATGACTTGTAACTTGTGAAGAAGTCTCTGCGTGGAGTTATATGAAAAGAGGCTCCTAAGTCTATCACTCAGTCGGTGTCCTAACTCGTAGCCGTGAACATACATCATGATCTGCAAAAAGAATAACTACAACGTCGCCATCTGAAGCGACCGCAGTGGAATCTGATTTATCATCTTTCTCATTTCCTTTTCCTTTCTTGTCGTTCTTAGCTGTACGACATTCATGCTTGTAGTGTCTCTTCTTGCCACAATTCCAGCATTCAACATCTTTTCTGTTACTCGACTTACCTCTTGATTTATCTCGGGCCTTCCCGCCCTTTCTGTTCTTTCTTCTCCCCTATTCATTTGACATAAGGGCTTCTTGCTGAGTAAACCCCTGAGACTTCCTCCTTGTCTCCTCATTGAAGAGACAGCTAGTAACCTATTTCATGGATATCTTTCTGTCTGACGCGGAGTTACTTAGAGACACCACCAATGTTTCCCAACTGTCAGGCAACGAACTAAGTAAAAGCAAAGTGTGCAATTCATCATCCAAGACCATCTTCATAGAGGAGAGTTGGTTCACTATATTACTGACCTCATTCATGTGATCGGCCACAGAATCATCATCCTTAAACTTGATATTCACAAGTCGTCTTATCAGAAAATTTTTATTACCGGCTGTTTTCTTCTCATATAGTCCTTATAATTTCAGCCATAGGCTAGCGGTTGAGGTTTCGGTAGACACGTAGTGAAACATATAATCATCCAGCCATTGTCTAATAAATTCCACTGCCTTCCGGTCCATCTTCTTCCAATCATCATCAGACATATCCTTAGATTTTGCTGATATGCCTAAAATTGGAGAATATAGGTCCTTGCAAAAAAGTAAGTCCTTCATCTTAGTCTTCCAAATGGTCCAATTAGAATCATTGAGGCTGATCATCCTTGGTGAGCCACTTTCCATAATTCCAAACCAATCTTACTCGTTCAATGAACTTAGCTTTGATACCACTTTGTTGAGGGTCTTGCACAAAACCTTAGGATCTAGCTCTCCAAAACAAACTAGAATTATGCAATAATAATGCAATGAAAATAAATCAAAGCACAAACCACACTACACAAGAGATTTTTAGGTGAAAAACCCTCAAAGAGGTAAAAACCACGGGACCTCATCCAGATCAACAATCCACTATGAAGTAGAATGTTACAACTAATCACAAGCACACCTTGCTATGATCAAACCTTCATCACTCACGTAGGAGTGGATAAACAATAAGAGAAACAAAGAAAACTGAGAGATTTCACTAATTACAAGGACGTAGAAGTGCTGAGATATGGTAGATCACCTCCACGTACATAACCTCTCTTTTACAAGCTTCCTCTCTCTCTTTCACTCTCTCTCTCACCCCTTTGATAGCCTTAAACCCTTTAGGAAACCCTCTTATACTTTTCATTCATGTAAAAAAATCCTAGAGATCTCTTTTGTATAGTTTTAGGAAACTTTCTTCCGCATCCCATTGCGAAAGGACTTGCGACACGAAATCCGTGCAAAATTACGGAACGAAACTGTATAACCATGACTGGTCGGCGCCACCCAAGACTGGTCGAGCGCCACCTATGACCGGTCGTGAACCACCCACAACTAGTCGAGCACCCGCGAAAAAAAATTCAAACTTCGCTAGACTTTGAGTCGTGTCACGACTCGAACCTACGACTGGTCGAATACCAGCTCACAACCGATCGTGCAAGGCTCACAACCGGTCAATGACGGGTCAAAAAATCTCATCACACACAACAAGGATAGCTGTCATTAAATATAAATATTTTAAAATTAGATATAAATATTTTAAGATATACACTTGAGATTTTATTTACAAAAAGAAAATAGGATCCAACTAAACTACTTTCGTAACTCTCTTTTTCCAAGAGAGATTTTCTCAATCTATATAAAGGAATGATTACAATTATGCTAGATTACATGAAGAGTCCTTATATGTTGAAGACTCTTTACCACCGGTTTTAATAAATGAAGAACTCTTGTATTTGGAGATTACTATAGAAGAGTCCATGTGCATTGGTATTCTTAACTCAGTTGAAGAGTCTTGGCCAGTTAACAAATGTGAGCATATCTCTACAGTTTATATACGAAATAGGGTTTTTTTTTTTTTTTTTTTTTTTTTTTAAACACGCGCACACACCTCATACATTCACGCTGGTGGAATTTCACCACCTATGGATACTCGAACCCTTGACTGGGTGTAGAAACTCCTGAAAGTCTACCACCCCAGCAAGGGTGAGGATCCAAATAGGCTACATCCATCGTTTAATCAGTAATTTGGAGAGTTTAGATCTGATGCAACTATATCATGTGTATGATTCAGCATGTATCTAAGCCATGTGTAATGCTGAAACTAAGTGGCCTGCCATCCACAGCTGGATCAATGATTCAATCGGTATAAATTCCCATACAACCATCCCATGCTTAAGGACTCAGATTCAGCAGCACCCCACGAGCACCGAGTTTTATAGGCTCCAACATGATATATGTGTTTAATCCATCCCGTCCCTTCATTTTGCAAGCTCATTTATGGGCATGAGCTAAAAAATGAAGCAGATTAAAAGTTCAAGTCGTCCACACCACAGGAAACAGCGGTGATTGAACACCTACTATTAAAAGTGTCCTTGGGCCCACTATAATGTTCAATCACCACTGTTTACTGTGGTGTGATCTACTTAAGATTTGAATCTTCCTTATTTTTGGGCTCATACCCTCAATTGTGCTAGCAAAATGGGTGGAGTACGTGGATAAAACACATACATCATGGTGAGATTCACACATCATGGCGGGGTTCACAAAGCAGTGACCAAATCCCAGTCCCATGCATAAGGTTAAGTGTGGTATGGATTGTCTTAGATAAAAAATATACATCATTGGAATTAATGAACAGTGAACAACTCCAAGTCCTACATGTTACTTTGAGCGTTTCCTAATCGACATTGTGGGTATTCCATGTGGGGGCGGGGATAGGCCACTAACCCCATCGGCACCTCGGTAAGGAGACGCATATGTGAGTTTTTTCCAAGCGCTTTTTCCATACCGTGCCAATATGATAAACGTTATATATTCTGATTATTCCCAAGTTAATATTAAACATAAATATTTCAATTAGAGATTCTAATTATTCCCTAATTAATATTAAATATAAATATTCCCTGGGTACTATTTTCAATAAAATCACTATTTTGTTTTGTTTTCTGCAAAAAGTTATCATCGTCATGTTATCGACAAATCAATATTATCACTCATTACGAATTGATATTATCATCGATTATCAACTCATCGGTAGGTAATTAATTCCCATTGTTTTCTGTGGTGTGGTCTACTCCATCATTCAATCTATCTTTTTCTTGAGTTCATGTTTTAAAATAATCTTTTAAAATGGATAGACAGCTTAGATGAAACTCATATACCACTGTACGCACCACGAACCCCAGATAGAGACGAATAATCTTTCAAAATGGATAGACAGCTTAGATGAAACTCATATATCACTGTAGGCACCACGGAACCTCTGACAGGACCGCTTGTCTCTATCTGGGTACTGATGGGGCAGCACCCAATCCCCACCCTTCTGTATGGGACTAAAACTGTGACGCATGAGAGGCAAAAGGTCAGACTTTTATTCTTTCAAGACTTTCAGGACAACACAAACAACAGAAGATGCTTATCTATTATTCGAAAGAATTCACCGTATGCCATATCTATGGCCCACAAGAGCCTTGCAAACTCAAACACGTGTGCAATGAAAAGTCAATGTACACATTACACGTACCAACATGACACATAGGTGAGAGATCTAATACATCCATCAGATTGGCTCAACCTTCCACATGTATTCCAAAAAAGAAAAAAATTGATCACTCAGCATGTAGGCCTTACTATTGGAAAAAGATGGATGGGTTAGAAAACTTCAACCAAGCTTTCATAGCTGTACATTTGTTTTGAAAACGGTGGCCCACTAAACAGCTGGATCAATCTGATTCTTAGATTAGGTCATCAACATAGTGGTGCCTTTCTGATGGATGGATTGGATCTCACACATATTGTTCAATTCTGACACGTGTGGCCTTGCGCTTAGCATGTGGGTCCCTAGCCCAGTATGGAGAAATACCCGCTCAGCTATTTCCAGAAGCAGTGGTTTTGGAGACACGCTACAAAGTCAAATTTCTTTTGTCTCTTCTAACTAGCATGCGCCGGTCATCCAAATCCATTGAAAATGACTTTCAAAGAAGGGTAAAGATCATCGTGATAGTTCACCACTATATATATATATATATATATATTGCGGTTGTGATTCATGCACCGCACGTATTGCATGCTTCCATGATAGTTGATTGCCAAGATCAAGTGGCCTATCCTAGATTGTGGATATAAACGCTGTGATCGGCTGATGTTAACAGTCCAACTGGTGGGTAATAAATGGACGGGTGAAGAAAGCCGTTAAAGCTCCAAATTCGATTGCGTCCTGCCCCAGGGCAAGCAGGGGCAGTGGGGCCCACTATGATGTATGGGTTTTATCTACTCTGCTCGTACATTTTTCCAGGTCATTTTCGAATATGAGCTAAAAAATTGAGGCAGATTCAAAACTCAAGTCGACCACACTAATCTAAGAAGCAGTGGCGTTGAAACCTTGTTATGAAAGAAGTTTGGCCCACATGAACACTCTTTTCATCTTCCGCGAGTGTCTTTTTACCTTCGAAAGACTCGTCCTAATGTCTTTTCATATTTTGAGAAATATTCATTCATTTGAGAATGCCTTTTTGTACATTTTAAAGAGATGATTTTATCTATTCCAATAAAATTCTTTTTCAAGTAACAAAATTTTTTGAATTTTTGAATTAATTGAAGGAGACAAAAATTCACTGTAAACACTTTACCCAAGATAAGAATACTACTCCTTATAATTCTGGCATTCAAAATCTAACGCTTGGTTAATCCTAAGAATGCTCAAAACCCTAATTTAGTCAATCGAATTCCATTGCATAATTTAGGCTTGTAAGTTGATGGAGAGAATAGTATTTTTTAAGGAACCCTCTATGGATGGGGAAGCTTGAGTGCCTGTGATCAGTCGCTTGAGTGCAAGTACTAGGTTGCCCTACTTGAAGAAGCAATATCATACCTTCTTGTGGAAAGATGTACGTACACAAGCCTAGTAGGCCAAGGTGTAAGCCTATAATCTATTTCATCAAGGACATCAAGCTCAATAAGATGAATGCTAGCATTTTGATCATTGTTGAGGGGGGTAACTATACTTCTAGGGAAAGTATGCTTTAATCCCATAAATTAAAAGGTACGGCGTGGCCTTTATGGGTGTTAGGTGCATGGTTTAATAAGCCTAGAGAGCTTCCTAGAGGCACTCGTTCGGTCTCACTTATTCTTGAAGACTATTTTCTTAGCAGCGTAATAATTCGTGTTAAATGCTTCAGCTGGTCCATTGGCAGCCTGATAGTAGACGGTTGAGAAGCGATGCATTACCTTGAAATTCTCACGTAGCTTTTACATGATCATGTTCTTGAGTAGCGCGTTATTACCGATGATGATCTTTTGAGAAATGCCATTGTGGTAGATGATCTTATGATAGATCAAATTAGATCAAATTAGTGACATCTCTACATGTTACACACTCCAGAGGCACGGCTTTGACCCACTTGAAGTAGTAGTTCATGCTCTAGAGGCATGGCTTCGATGTGAGATTTAATTTATGTGCGGAATAGGCCCACAGATCTGTCTGTGCATGAAACATAGCGATCAAGGGTTCGGATAGCTTACCTAGTTGAGACGCCGCCATGAAAGCCGGATAAGAAAATCAGAATTCCTATAGAGCTTAGGATCTTTCTCTCCTTCACACCCTTGCTGCAAAACAATAGATGAGACCGTGGTGTAGGATCGGGGACCCAGCTCTCTTTTATAGAGACTATGGAGAGAGAGTTTGAAACTCATCCAAACTCTCCCTCCCACGCTCCACATTATATTATCCCAGTTCAACTCAAATTGTTGTCTGCGTAAGATAGTTATAGCATTCCAGCCTTAGTACGCAGAGCTGCGCAGATAAACTGCGTAGCCTATCACCTGAAGTGGGGCCCACTGGTCTACTCAATCATCCAGTCCAACTATATGACAATCCAGACCGTTGATCAGTGAGTCCCACTAAATAGATTTCTTACATTCTCCCACTTGGGACACATTGAGCAATGTCAATGATAGTCATATAGAATTATTTTGAAAACAAGTTTTGATCTTTAAAGAAAACATCTAAATGGTTAACAAATAAAAACAGTTGGACAATATGAGTAATGCTATTCAATCTGGTTCATCAAGACAGTCAGTATCGAAATGCGGTAGTCATCATAACATTTAATTTAGGCGAAGTGAGTCTAAGCGCGATCACAAATACTTTTAATCTTAACGACATAGATCACGAACTAGGAAATGTGATATAAGGATTACACACTTTAGTTTGATGATATGTGTCTATCCTTAATAGGTCCTGAAGCTTTTACATGTCTCCAACGAGATACGACTGTAGTTCTACTTACTCAAAATTTGCACATATATATAAAAAAGCAGAAATAAATCTTTATATCAAAATCATCCCAAAAATAAACTGCATAAAATGAGATCTTTAAATATTTGTGAAAATCAAAATATGCTCAACTCCCACTAACTGAAAATATCTGTGGGATCAATGACCCCCATGGATGTCACATGCTCTTGAAATGGCGTGATAGGGAGCCCTTTAGTGAGCGGATCTGCAATCATCTGCTTAGTGCCGATGAATTCCACGGACACTTGATGATTCTGAACCCTTTCCTTTACAACAAGGTACTTGATGTCGATATGCCTCGACCTTGACGAATGCTTGTTGTTATTAGAGAAGAAAATAGCAGCCGAATTATCGCAAAATATTCTCAACGGTTTCAGGATATGCTCCAGTACCCGCAAACCTGAGAAGAAACTCTGTAACCATAGTGCCTGATTAGATGCCTCATGATAGGCAATAAATTCAGCTTCCATAGTGGATGAGGTTGTGGTAGACTGTTTCACGCTTTTCCACGATATAGCTCCTCCCACCATCATGAAGATGTATCCTGAAGTAGACTTCTTAGTATCGACGCAGCCTGCGAAGTATGCGTCTGAATATCCGATCAATTCCAATTAATCAGATCTTCTGTATATGAGCCCGAAGTCTTTCGTTCTTTGAAGATACCGTAATACTTTCTTCGCAGCTATCTAATGTTGCATTCCTGGATTAGATATATATCTTCCCAACATTCCAGTGACAAAGGCAATGTCCGGTCGCGTATAGACTTGAGCATACATGATGCTCCCTACTACTGATGAGTACGGAAATTCCTTCATTCGAGGATTTTCTAAATCATTCTTCTGACATTGAAATAGACCAAATTTGTCGCTCTTTACAATGGACGACTTTCCTGAAGCACAATTTTACGTGCCATATCTTTCGAGTACCTTAGTAATATAGGCCCTCTGTGACAAGCTGAGCAGTCCAAGTGTTCTGTCACGGCGAATCTCAATGTCGATGACGTAAGAAGCTTCACCAAGGTCTTTTATTTCAAATCTTTGAGATAAGAATTTCTTGGTATCACTCAACATCCTAGTATCACTACTAGCCAATAGAATGTCATTAACATACAAAATCATCATAACGAACTGACTCCTACTGGTTTTAATATAAATGCATTCAGTTGCAATATTTTCTACAAAGCCATATGAGGAAATTACTTCATGAAACTTAAGGTACCACTGTCGTGATACCTGTTTCAACCCATAAATGGACTTCTTAAGTTTGCAAATCAAATGTTCTGAGCCAGTAGCTATAAAACCTTTGGGCTGCAACATGTATACATTCTCATTTAGATCCCCATTGAGAAATGTAATCTTTACATCCATCTGATGTAACTTTAAATCCATATGAGCTACAAGAGCCATTATGATCTTGAATGAGTCTTTCTTAGATACTGGAGAGAAAGTCTCCTTAAAGTCAATGCCCTCACGTTGGTTAAAATCCTTGGCAACAAGTCAAGCTTTATACCTTTCGACATTATCCTTGGAGTCCCTTTTGATTTTAAATATCCATTTAGAACCAATCGGCCTTATTCCAGTAGGTAACTCTACAAGATCCCATACTTTATTGTCCTGCATGGATTTCAACTCATCTTTCATGGCATCAAACCAACGAGAAGGATTAGCACTTTGTTTGACTTATGTAAAGGATTCAAGATCTTTTTTCACCCCTATGTCAAAGTCGTGCTCCTATAAGTATACGATGAAATCGTTTCGATTTACAGGCCTTCTCTCTCTTTCAGATCTTCTCAATGGTTCAGTTTGTTGGGTCTGATTTTGATTTTTCTCATCAGTGGTTTGTATATGAGGTTCTACGTGGCGTTCTGCAGTGACTGCAGAATCAACTGCACATTAATGTCCACATGACCTGGATTGACAGGAGTCACAGTCCTTTGTTCCTCAAATATAAAATTTTTTATGTTCATGCTCCCACTGTTTTCAGTGTCCTCAATGAATCTGCAATTCTCAGTCTCAACAATCTTGATAGAGTGGGAAGGACAGTAGAATTAATAGCCTTTTGATCTTTCTAGGTATCTAATGAAGAAATAACTTACGGTTCTAGGATCAAGTTTCTTTTCATGCGAGTTATAAACTTTGGCCTCAGCAGGACAACCCCAAACATGTAGATATCGAAGACTTGATTTTCTCCCATTCCACAACTCAAAAGGAGTTTTGCTTACTGCTTTGTTGTGAACCCTGTTTAGTATATGAACTGCAGTTTTGATCGCATCACCCTACAAAGATTCTGGCAATGTCGAATTGTTGACTATGCTTCACACCATATCCATAAGGGTGCGATTACGTCTCTCAGTCACACCATTCTGCTCTGGAGTAGCAGGCATAGTGTATTGAGCGACAATGCCATAATCCTGTAGGCATTTAGCGAATGGCCCTAGATTACGTCCTGATTCGTCATATTTGTTATAGTATTCACCACCACGGTCAAATCTGACAACTTTAATTCTCTTATCGAGTTGATTTTCAACCTCAGCTTTATAGATTTTAAAAGCATCCAAGGCATATAATTTCTCACTGATTAGGTATAGGTACCCGAAGCAAGAGTAGTCATCTATAAAGGTAATGAAATATTTGTGGCCACTCCATGAGGCTGTAGGGAATGGTCCACAGATATCTGTATGTATAACCTCTAATAGACTTACACTCTTGGTTGCACATTTCTTTTTCGTTCTAGTCTATTTTCCTTTTATGCAATCAATGCATACTTTATAATCAGAGAAGTCTAGAGAATGTAAAATTTCTTCTCGTACAAGCCTGTCTAATCTCTCACGAGATATATGGCATAGGCGCCTGTACCACAACATGGAGGAATTCTCATAGTCTATCCTTTACTTGGATCTCACTTTATTTCCATGCAAGGAATTAATATTATAGACATGAGAGGCAATCAAATCTAACTGGTATAAGTTGTTTACTATAGAGCTGGTTCCAACTTTAATCGAATCAAAGTAAATACTAAAACTTTTATTTACAAAGTGGAATGAATATCCCAACTTATCCAAACAGAAAATTGAAACTAAATTGCGCCTTATGGACGATACACAAAATGTATCTACTAAATTTAAAAAATGACCAGACTTCAACTTAAGCCTATAAACTCTTATTGCCTTCACGTCAACCTTAACACCATTGCCTACATATACTGAGCACTCCGCATCAATTGGTGGCCTGGCCTGTAGTAATTCCTGCATAGAAGTGCATATGTGAATAGTAGCTCCTGAATCTATCCATCAGGAATCTGCTAACACATCAGTTAGATTAGATTCAAAACAAACAAGAACAGAATGATTACCTTTCTTTATGAGCCAATTCTTAAAGCCTTCGCAGTATTTCTTGAAATGACCCGCCTTATTGTAAAAGAAGCACGGTTTGCCTTTAACCTATTTGCGTTTAGATCCATTTTCAAATTGCTTCTCATGGTTTCTATATGGAGGACCAGAGAATCCATTATTAGAACCTTGTTTCCTCTTCCTTTTACCTTTATTCCCTTGCCCTTGCCCATGACCTGAGGTCACTATATTAACATTTTGAACTTTAACTATCTGCCTGATTCTGTCTTCTTCTTGAACACACTAAGTGATAAGTTCATCCAATGTCCACATGTCCTTCAGAGTGTTATAGTTCACCAGGAATGTACCGAATTAGGGAGGTAAGTTATTCATGATCAAATGAACCAGCTGATCATCAGTGAGTATAAACCCTAGAGCACGAATCTCAGAAATAACCTCGATCTGCTGAAAAATGTATTCACGGATGTTGCCTTCTCCATCGTAGGATGAGCGAGTCAACTTATTCAGAAGAATGCCCACTTTAGATTTATCAGATTTCTTAAATTATTTTCTCATTTCAGTTAGGAAAACTTTGGCCATATCTGTTTCAGGCATAACGCCCTTCATAGATTTAGAGATCGAATACTTAATGACTTTTAGGCATGTATCATTTGACCTAAACCATGCAACCGATTGATTATAATCAGCTTCAGTGGCATTATCAGATGGTTCTGGCGGTTCTGGTGTTATCAAGACAAGATCTAATTGAAGACAGCCCAGTGCAACTTTAATGAAATTCTTCCATTGAGCATAGTTAGACCCATTTCGGGCAGGGACTTGATGTCTATTAGTGGGAATAGAGACTGAAATACAAGAGATACTCACATTAGTTTATTATTTCACAAAACAATTTCGTGATTATAAATAAAAATTATCAGGCAAATTAAATCAATTCAGTTGTTAATGGAGGCATCAACTGAATTATCCAAGATGAAGATGGGCCCAACCATCACATCCTGGTGAGAATCTGTTACATCATCATCATTCCTCCTATGGGTGGTAATAATAACATGTTAGTGATTCTCCTAAAATGAAGCTTAGTGATGTCAGTCATATAAATCTGAGACACCTAACACCTGTGGGTCAAATGAATCTTTCAGCTTTACATCACCACCACCATTTACTTCACTCGTTCGCGTGTCTATTAAATGGTAATCGTCTGTGTTTTCGTTACTGTACACATGAAAAAATGAACGCAACTGTATGCAATTCGCTTTATCCCAATATTACAAGTCCGTACCTATAAAATTTTCATTGATTGAGGTCACTATGGTGGCTAATACAACTAAATCCAACATTACATATATAGACTTAGGATTATATCTTAATTAGTCTAATACGGCCCACAAAATGGTCAGTATTAACCTTTGGAAAATAGATGAGCTTTAAAGAGAAACTGTTAGATATGTTTCGCTTTCTATGATCCAATGGTCTACATAAGACCTTTAAGGATGGGTAATGGGCCTACTGTTGGGCCGAGTCAAGACTCTGCATTATCTGGTCATTATTAATGAGTATAATAAGTCTAGTTTATAGTATTCACACGATGGATAAATGGTATGGAACGATCCACAAAATTGGATGCTTAGATCCTGTCATTTATGTCCATTAGATGGACGTGTTAGATCTGATACTTGATGATAGTTCTTTACCCTAATATTTGTCCATCAAGTGAATTTTTATAGATTATATGCCCATTTTAATCCAAACTAATGACTCAGATCTGGTTAACGGATCCAAATATGTCCCTAAAATATCAGTGGGCCTAGATGAGATCTGAATTTAATGTGAAGCACGTGGTCCAATTAAATGGGCCCAATCAACATCCATACTAAAATCTTCTGATGAGGCCCACTAGTGTCGGGCCCATTACAAATATTAAGTGGGTCCATTACTCACAGTGGGCCCTAGATCAAGAGTCAGGCCCAGCTAAAGGACGTCAGTTGGATCCCACATTCGGGTGAAGGGTCCGAATTAATTGAAATCGGGTCTGCTGACCCGACCATATATCTAAGGTCATTTCTCGACCTAACATAAGGGGCATAAAACAGGTCATTTTCGACCTATTGCACGTGGCAATTGAAAAAGAGGGAGATGAATCCTAGCCGCTGCAGATGAACAAGTGTCCGGCCGCCGCTGTCATTGGGTGGTAGAGATCATGGCGCAAGATGGCCGACGATGTTGTTGTACGCAGAGGATGTCGGTGGTGGACTAAAAACCTCATATGCCACCAGCATCTGCCAAGAGACTATCTCCTTGCGATGATAATGGTTGTCGCGGAGAGAGATGGAGGCGCTGGCGGTGATGGAGATGAAGTATATGACCGGAACCAGGAGATGAAGACGCATAAATGAACATCAAAGATGCTGGCTATGGTCTCCATGGTTATCACCTAGAAATACAGGTAAGGGTATATAAAATCCCAATTTGGGATTATCGGATTCGAATATGAGTTCTTAAATCAGGAATCTGAAATCCCTAATTGTGATCAGTAAACCCTAATTGTAATCTGGATTTGGGGCTATATTATTGAAATCCCCAATCAGGATTTGGTTTCTGATTTGGGATCAAAATCCCTAATTTCACTGTTTTAGGGTTATAAGATTTGGATCCTCAATATTCAAATTTGAGATTTGAAATCCCTAATTCAAATCTGCACAGGATACCCTAATTAAAATTTTCTGGATTGAGGGATTTGGAAACCTCTAATTAACTGGATTAGGGTTTCAAATACTCCCTAATCAACTAGATTTAGGGTTTTATTTTAAAAAAAATCCCAATTTGGGGTTTGGGATTCGAAATCCCTAATCTATTTTGTTTCTGGATTCAGGGATTCAAAAATTCCTAATACTAATCTGATATGGAATTCGAATTCGAAAGCCCTAATTGTTGTGTGGATTTCGAATTTGAAAGCCCTAATAGATGAATGAGATCAATCATACCTATGCACAGATGGCTCTGATACCAGCTGTGGGTTTAATTTATGTGCGGAATAGGCCCATGGATCTGTCTATGCATAGGACATGGCGATCAGGGGTTCGGATAGCTTACCTAGCTGAGACGCCGCCATGAAAGCCGGATAAGAAAACCGGAATTCCTGTAGAGCTTAAGATCTTCCTCTCCTTCACACCCTTGTTGCAAAATAATAGATGGGACTCGAATTCTACCTTTGATGCAGGGAAGGACGTGAGGTCGAGCACCGTCTTCCTCAAGAGGATAATTATCCCGAATCCACGGAACTTCTCTGGACTCCTCACAGAGACTTCTCGAATCCGCGAGGAAAGAAAGTAGAAAATAAAAATAAATTCTAGTAAATTCAAAATTGATTAATGAATGAATAAAAATGAGTTCACAACTCTTTAAATAAGGGTACCAAACAATAGGAAAGAAATCAGAATCAAACTACAACTAAAACTCCTACAATCTGCCCCTTACTATAAATAGTAAACTTACTATTTATAGACGATCATGATGTCTACTAGTGCGCACGGTTTTCAGCCAAAAATAGTAAGTGTCCTATCTGGCTTCACCAAACCGTTCTCCTAATTATTCTAAGAACTTTTCATGTTGTACACAACTCCTAAAGCCCAACGGATGAAGAGTTATAATTAAACTAAAACTTACTATTTATAGTAAAAACGAAAATAAAACAGGGAAACGACCGTCGATCAAGGGGTATTTCACAAATATGGGCTGCACAACCCTACATAGCAGGGTTAGTTGGCTAAAATAGCTCGTTCTACCCCAAAATCATATATTTTACATCAGATAACCCATTCCTGATTGCGAGATACGTCCAATCTAAGGTCCGACGGTCTAGATCACTTCTGTCGTCGACCGGGCCTTTTCTAATCCATCTTGGCCATGAAACTGTTCGTGACCTGCTCTACATTAATCGACTTGAAGTAGTAGTTGGTGAAAACTAGTATGTGTTAATGACCATGAGATGATGCAAGGTTGATGAGACTAATGATGTCTAGGCCCTGAGTAGCAAATGGCTAGGACGCAACAATCCAATGTAGATCCTCCAAAGAAATGTTGTTGATAATGCTTTGCAAAGTGCATGGTGTCGGCAATCATTACCGCCCAATAGTACCTCATGCATCTAACATGGTGAGACAAGTTCGAGCTAGCTTGGTGGCCACTAATCTCTCAAATGTGCTTCTTGTAGAATGTGTTCAACCTTATGTTTGTCCGAACAACATTGGAGTGAGAATAGAGAACGCCCTTATGCAGATTGAAGCGGTCGACTTGTTGTCAGATCTCTTCTTTCTAGTTAAAGTCAACAAAAAGACTTCACTCACAGATGTCGTCTTTGTTTTTACACACGTGTGTGCACACACACACCACATGGGTACTCGAAACCATGACATCAAGGAGCCTCTTGTGATATGATGTTGTCGATGAAAGGTTACCGCCAATCATTGATTTATATCTTCAGGTTAGAAACTGGTCTTGTCAAAAGGGTCTCATTAGTCAATCAGAGTGGCAGTAAGAATCATCACTCAATCTTAACTTAAAGAAGAGTGCTTGTAGATTGTGCTAGTGTTGTAGCCAGTTTTGTCAATGCATTTACCTTAAATTTATCGTGTCGGGATATGTGCTACACACGGGCATCTAAAAAAGACTTAATAAGCTATTTCACTCATTTGTAGTTGGGTACAATTTCGATTTACAGACCTCATAATCCGTAAAGCTTATTGATGATTAGGTTAGAATCTCTAAAGATTCTTATGGTGCGCATTTTTATCTCTAGAGGTATCTCAAGGCCAATGATAAGTGCATGATACTCCGCCTTGTTGTTTTAGTAGGCTATGCCCAAGGTGAATAAGTATGGTAAAAGATTCCCTTGAGGACTAACAAAGATAATGGTGGCATCGACATCAGTTACATAAGCTGCTCCATTGAAATACATCTGCAATGGGGTGAGCATTTCATTAAGTGGCACATGTTCATCCTTTGTTCATCTAGGACATCATCTGGGAGGACCTCTGCATTAAGATTGGGTGGACTACTAAGAACTTAGCTAAGGCTTGCCCCTTCATTGGTCTCTAAGGCATATATGTGATTTTAAATGTATAGAGAAGCAGAGACCATTTGGAGAGGCAGCCAAAGAGTATGTTTGTGACATTAAGAACTTAATCAGGTCAACTCACGATATTATTATGATCTCGAGGCTAAAAGGTAGTAGCAAAAATTTTGCACCTTGGAGACAAGCGTCAATTTTTTTAAAAAATCTAGGAGGATTTGTATTATGCCCCCTATTCGGCCCACAACGGTCGTATCCTACCGTGACCAATCAGAGCACGTTACGTATGTGATATGCATAGACGTGCATGATGCACTCAGAAATTTTCCTGCAGATATATACGAAGATGCCTCGGTAAGTGGAGTCACGACATATCAATCGATGTTGTGTATCACCAGAACGGTCTAAAGCAAAGTGGTCGAGCTTAAGCAGTCGCGTGATAGATGGCGTAAGGAGAAGTGAAAAAAACAGAACGTGGAAAGTATCTACAAGCTAAGTAGTGGAGAGCGGTTACCATAACCATCGGAACGTGAGAAGGATCCAGAATAGCTGAATCAAAACTATAAATAGAAAACGATTACAGCAGGAAAAATCGTCTCATACCAACCTAAACAAAACAAATCTATCTTTCAACCACCTTTCAAATTATCAATTATGTTAAACTCCATAGTGTAATCTTTTATCGTTCCTGTTAAGTAAATTACATTTTTTAGTGTAATCATTTACTTTCCAGACTGTTGTTTACATTATGTAGTATAATCCGTAGCAGTAATCAAGTAGCTGGTAGCTTTTAGCTGTAATTTGAGTTCACGCTCGTGCATTAGATTCAGTTCATCCATCGAAAAAGGTATTCTTCAGCTGCTCTTCACGACCGACTGTAAGTTTATACGGATTCCTTTCTCATTTAATTTTATCTATATTAAAAAGTCATTTTGTACGAAAGACAAATGAGTAAGCCATCATCAGAGGACGAACCCCACCCTCTGAAAATCGCCTGATACAATTTATACATCGAGCGAGTGCGAGTGGCTGAATTTGCAACCGATCTCTTCAGATCTCAGTTATACATTACATGTCTGCCTACCTTGGCGCTCGGGGTCATTGTTGTTCTATTTGAATTGGAACTACAAATCCAATTCTAGTATGTTCGCATACTTAGTGTGAGAAAAATAACATCGAACAATTTTTTGGCACACTCGGTAGGACCTTGTCTATTACTATTGGTCTGATTTTTGTCAAAAATACAAAGGAGAAATGTTTGTATTACCGGGTTCAAACCCTAGACACCGACCGCATCACCTCCAGATGAGAAAGTGTTGGTCCATGCACCTCTTGAGGTGTCAAATCTGAATACTAACCAGATTGGAGATCAGGCTGGGTCGTTTACGTCTTGAGTCATATTCTTGGTCAAGGTATCCATTGTGCTTTGGGATATTCAGATGAGCATCCAAATGGTGCAAGAATATGGAAGAACCCAAGTCGAGCAATTTCGTATCCAGATCGAGAGCATCAATTGCTACATTTCTAGTTAGACTGAAGCCATGCAACGATTGTTGGCTGTAATAACAGGACGAATACCGTTGGCACCACAACATAATATTAATGGAAGCTCGGTCGACAATGCAGCTCTATTGCCACCTATGCCGCCTTTACAATGTAACTCACCCTCAATTCCTCATTTGGAGGTCAGGAATGTGCCACCTCCTATGGAAGTCAGGCGACTTGAATGGGAGATTATGAATTTTATACCTGAAAATAAGAATCATGGACTGCCAACTGGATTCAATTCGCAGCAGGGTCTTATATTTCCTAATAATCTTAAACCGATTTAGTCCAGATCATCCACCAATCTTGGAGCCTTAGCTGGTAACCGTGATCAGATAGTAAAAATTGTTCAAGAAGTTGTTGGCCAAGTGCTCAACCGCAACATCGTCCCCGTCTATCACAAACCATACCCTAAGTGGGTAGATCGGCAACATTCATTACTGAGAATTTATCGACTAGATTTTGCCCTATTCTTGGGCAAGCCTGGTCAGTCGACTATTGAGCATGTCGACCGATTCATGATGCAGTGTGGTGAACTCTCAAACAATGATTATCATGAGTTACAATTATTTAATCACTTGTTGACCGTTGCGGCCTTCATTTGTTACTCAAATCTACTGGCAGACTCAATACACAATTAGCAAATGTTGGAAGAGATTCCATGCTCAATTCGTTTCTAGAAATAAGGAGATAAACATGGTTGATTTCGCACGATTCTGACAATTGCCAGGGGAATCATATGAGAGTTATATTATGCGATTCTAGCGGGCTAAAAGCTGTTGTAAAGTAGTCATTACCAAGGCCAAATTTGTGCAACTTGCATAAGATAGACTAGAATATAAGCTATGGAGTTTGTTGATCTATTGAAGTTGAGACGAGATTCGAGATATATGATCATCTTCTCTTAATGAGAGTGTCTAGCCTTCGTTTCTATTTCTTATATCTCCATGTGTATGGGCAACCATCTGACCGTCATCTTATTTATATCTTTGCACTTGCGCATCCTTCTTCTCATACACCCCTACTTATGGTTTAAGTATGATTATATGCTCTACATTTTGTTAAACATTTGAATCCTAATGTAAGGGAAGTCAAATGTTGCTTGAACATTCTTGTTTTATTGTTTACTTACTAGCACGTTATATTTGTCATTTTATCCTTTACAACTACTATATCCTTAATCCAACTTAAGTGAGACATCTGATCCCCTTGGTGTTAGTTCGAGTTGAGTAATAGATTGTTAATCAAATTTTGATGTTATCAACAATCAGTCAGTCAATTAGTATAAGACCATCTGGAATCTCAAGAATCCCCAAAAGTCATAAAATCTCGTAAAGTAAAGATTGCACGTAAGTACAGGCAGAGGATGCCTAATCCATTCCTTCTCCATCAGTGAGTCTCTTACTTAGAATCCCTAGATGTAGGCCAGTTCCAGGAGTCATCTTAATTGGGAAAGTATCTGATTTTCTCACTCAAGGTGATTCCATAGGTCTAGTTGATTATAAATTATAGGCCTATACTAGATAGTTATGACTCTAAGTCTTACAAACGCATCCAGTCAACCATACGCCACACGACCTTCCAATGTGTGCATGCCCACGCATGTAATGTTGATTAACAGATGTCTTAAATTTGAAAAGTTCAACTAGCTCAGAGAAATTTCGGCTCAAAATCCAGCAATAATGTATTTTAGAATTTTTTATATCTTCGACTAGTCGAAGGTTACACGAACTGCGTAAATGTAATGACCTGGATAAAATGTAACCAATCCATGCATGCATGCACATACCAAATCAAACCACACATACCATACATCCTTCACACATGTGACCCTCATGTGAAAAAGAGAAGAAATAAATGAATTTAATTAATTTTTATTTTAGAAAAACGTAAATAACATTTGAATTCCACACACTCACCCATCTGGACCATCCACATCTCACGATACTCACATTTATCAATTAGCCAATGTGCATTATTCTAAACTGTTCATTATCTGAACCATCTAAGCATACATGTAATGAACAGTATTCTAACATCAGATCTTTCCTATGTGCACATTATTTTAAATAGATATAAATATATTAGCATGAGAGGTGTTTATGTAAGTTGAAATTTTTTAGTTTTGGCATTAAATGTAGAATTGAAATTAATAATTAAGTTAGGAGTTTTTAAATTTATTTTAATTTTTCTCTTCATGCAAGAAACACCATATTAATTAAAATAATAATAATAAATAAATTGTCACGCCCCAAATTCGGAAACCGGGCTCACAAAAATTCGGATCGTCGAATCCGGCGCCGACAGCCTCCGTAGAACTCCGTTCTCGGATCCTAGCTCCCATTCGCCAGGTTCCGATCCTGGGATGCTACGAGGAGGATTTTAAATATCAGTTTGATTCGTAATAAGCATAACCAAAGGCATAACCCATAAACAACAACCAAGAACTCCATTACATTTCCACTATGATCAAAAACTTTACAAGTACAATGAGCATAAAGGGAAATACAATGGTAAAGAACAAAAACTCCAAAATGCTCTGCAATGTGCTCCTGTCTCAGCGCTGCTGCGAACCAACGTCACCTGCATGCAACGGTCGTACATAAACTTACAGAAAGCTTAGAGGGTGGTGAAAGTGTGTGCGCAAGGTAGTAATATGTACATGCAATGTCAGAGTGATGCAGAATATGTAAATGGAACCATGATATCATGAGCCGTACCAAGGCTATACAATGTCAGACATGAATGTATCGGCCACCCCAAGGCCATGCGATGTACAATGCAACTCAAGCATACAGGTCCTCATCTATGTCCACACATCAATACGGCTCAATATGGAATAACACCGGGGTCTAGTACACTCTAAACTAGATTGCCGCCACATCGCGCGTAATAAGGTAAGTGGAAGAGACATCACTATCCGTCTGCCAATATCGGGCGGGACTCGTCGATAGCGGACCCATTCCTCGAGCTGGTCAAACTCAGCCTAGCATTGCCCCCTACACTCGGGCGGGTAAGGTCGCACCCCCTTCCAACCGACCACGACACAGTGGAGAGCGTAACCATCTGGTAGTCGGCACTCAACGCTCATCTACTCACTCGGTCTAGACGTTGGAGCAACCTCTTGGTACCATAAGGGTTTAGGGACTTTCACCCAGGGATATCTGTAGTACCCCATGTAGAACAAGATTTTCAGGTATCCAATCATGTCAACCACGATGCGTCTATGGAGGCTACGGCCCTGATGTCGCTAGGGCGTACAATAACCATGTCACACAAATGCGGAATGCATGAATCATGCTATCCAGTCATGCAACCAATCCTGTGCATACCGTGCGCTCATGTAGGGCAACACCGCCTAACCGGGAGCCCATAAACAACCTGTCCGAAGGTAAATGTTATGATTAGACAATTCTCACGTCAAGCATACATATGATGCGTATGATCATGAGTCATGAAACTGTACTAAACATGATAAAATGAACTACCTCACAATGCAGATGGACCTGGACAGCCTATACACGATACGTACGGTCCAGTAATGAGCCCTAAGGAGAGTCGTAATGTGGACATCCAACCAACATTACACTCGCAATGTGGACGTCAAACCAACATTGCTCCCAAGGCACGATCTTTGTAAACATCAATACTTAGTCTGTAATGGATTTACACATTACAATGGACCGTAGGTTGTCCTCCTTGGACCTTACATATATATATCAAATGGGCCATATCCTATGGGCCTTTTATTCATCAGATGGGCCACATAAATGGGCCACATCAATAGGTCTTATGTGCATTGCAATGGGTCAAAACCCGTGAGCCTTAGATTGCATCAATTGGACCTAGTCACATGAGTCTAGTATGTATCAAATGGGCCACACCAATTGGACCCCCAAATGTATATCCAATGGGCCTCAACCCAGAGGCCTTATATGAGTCGAATGGGCCTAAATCCCTAGGCCTTAAACAATTCAAATGGGCCTAATCCATGAGCTTGCATGCATATCAGAGTGGGCCTAATCCCATGGACCCTTTTTTTATCAAATGGATTTAGTCCCATGGGCCTTACAATATATCAAATGGTCTACTTTCATGGGCTTTTAAAATTTCAACAAAAAGGTCCAATTACATGGGCCTTGAAGTACATCAAATGGGCCTAGTCCCATGGATTTATAACACATCAAATGGGCCTAGGATCTTAGGCCTTAAGTGGATCCAATGGGCCTAGCCCATAAGCATTTCATAAACCAAATGGGCCTAGCCCATAGCCCTTTTGAAATTCAAATGGGCCTAGCCCATAGGCCTGTTACAAACCAAATGGGCCAAACCCATATGAGTGGCCCACCTATCTAATAACTCATGCATTAAAATGATCTCACTAACTGGATGGACGGTTTGGATGCATTACATGCATCATGGTGGGTCCCACTGTCCAATGGACAGTGCGGATAAAAACACATACATTACACAGGCCCCACCGTCCGCTGGACGGTGGAGGCACACAAGCAAGGGGGGTGCCACCGCAGTGAGTGCCACCGTCCGCTGGACGGTGGACTTGGCACATACATCCATGTGGGTCCCACAAATGTGGCCCACCTTAATATTTATTTGAAATCCAACCCATTCATAAGGTCACTTAGACCTGGATGAAGGGAAAACATAAATTTCAGCTTGATCCAACACGTCAGTGGGCCCCAAAAGGATTTTAATGAAAAAATTCAATTCACACTGTTTCACTTGGTGTGGGCCACCTGAGCTTTGGATCTGTTTCATTTTTGGAGGGGGGCCCGCCACTGGGGTGGCCCACCTAATGAACAAGTTGGATGACAAAATAAACATTATTGTGGAGCCATGTGCAGAGCCGTGGGCCACCTCTGTCCGTCCGCCCACACCCAGGCCTGCACCCGCGTGCAGGCGCTGCCTGGTGACAAAGGCAGAGGCAAGGCCTCTGCCATGTGAATTTCAAAAAAAGAGGAAAAATCCACTTTTTGGGGTTTTTTGCACGTGGGGCCCGCTACGCCAAAATCCGTCCCTGCCATTGCGATCAGCGGCTCGAGGCCGTCCAAATGAGTCTAGAGTTTGAATTTTTTTGATGTTTGGAAGAGAAATAAAATAAGAAAATAGAGATTGAATGGTAAGGGCGTAATATTTGACGCTATGGCCCACCAGGTGATTGGATCAGCTCCAAACTTCTACCCAACGGCTACAATGCCGTGGGTAAGAGGATGGACGGCTTAGATCGAACATAAACATCAGGGTGGGGCCTATGCAAGGGAGCCACCCAAAAGCTCCCTTTCTTTCTTCCTTTTTCTTTTTTTTCCTTTACAACGTCCAGCGTCCCAGACGCTGGACGGTTCATTATACACATTTTTTTAGAAATGGTGGGCCCTGATGAAGTGGGCCACCACATGATGGGTGACATGGGTTTAACATTTAAGGTGGGCCCCACTTGAATAAAATAAATACATCAAGGTGGGATCCATTCAAGTGGGCCACACAATCCTATTGCATAAACACAAAATAAAATAAAATAAAATAAAATAAAAAGAAATAAAAGAGAGAGAGAGAGAGAGACATGGAGAGTGGGACACGCCTTGTGATGGAGGGACCTCGACATTATGGGCCCTCCCTTGCAATGAATCATACAATATGCGGATCTCGTTGAACATGTGACCATCAAAAATGTAAATCAACGGTGGAGATCCATTCCCCACCGATATGGACGGTCTAGATGACCTTTCTAAATGAAATAAACATCATGATGGGGTCCATGGAGAATGGCCCCATCATGGAGAATGATCATGATGATCCAAGTGGTCCATCGGCCACAAATAAGGGTCCCAAGTGAGATCCATACCATGGATCGGTGGGCCTCACTTGGTTCACCATAAAATCAAGTAAAACTACCCTATAGAGGCACCCACCGTCCGATCTTCTCGCTCCTAGAGGTTCCTTGGCACCTTAGCTTCAACTTCAATGGTTAAGATGAAGAATGGAGGGTTGAGATGGGAGATTTTGGGGTAGGAAGGTGGGCCACTTGGAGCTTAGGAGCTCTTGCAAAATTCCATACGTATGGAGTTTTTTGGAAATCTTTTGTTGCTTGGGAATTTTGAAATGGGAAGGAGAGAAAGAGAGAGAGTGATGTAAAGGGAGAGAGAGAGAGTGATGGATGGATGGGTGAGTGATGGTTGTGTAAGAAAAGCTTGACTTTTGAGGCTTTTGTGTAAGAGAGGTATGGGAAATGAAGACTTTTGTGCCTTTTTGTGTAAGAGAGGTATGGGAGATGAAGACTTTTGTGGTTGCTTGGGAAAAGAGATGGAAGTGATGTGTACTTGACATGTGATGGATTGATGGATGATTGATTGATGGGATTGATGTGATTGATGTGACACATCGTAGAGATTCCCTTGGGTTTCGCAACGCGCGGTGTTTTCTCGCACCGAACGTTGGCCCACATCTCTTGATCAGGGTATCACCTCGGCGCGCGAGTCGCGGCATCGAAACCGCAACGACGGCGCGGTCGCTATGGTATTGGTCTCGGGCTGAGTTGACTCGGGTTGTCGGCACATAAATCAGGGTCGCGCGTCGATATCGTTTAAGGGTCGAAGGTTGCCGGAATTCGACCGGTAAGACCGCGGAAGTGTACGGAAAGGTACGGACCAAAATACGGGTCTTACATAAATAAAAAAAACTCAATTACTTCACATATAAAGCACGTGCATGCAAAAACATTTATGGCATAAGCCCTATAAATGAAGGCCTAGCCATTAGCTTACAGCATGAAGTGAGAGTGTGCGTCTAGTAGAGTTTGAGTGTGGGCCCATCCTTAGAATCATAAAAAATAATATATAATAAAAAAGAGTCAGTGTGTGCATGGTAGATAGGTGTGAGTCATTCAAGACTCGATCTTAGACATTGTGCACATCGAGTGTATACGTCGGGTGTGTACTGCATAAGGTTTGGTCCACCACTTCAATCAATTAGGTGATTTTAACTTGAAGTTTAAAATTTTCAAACTATTATTATATCATCTTATTTCAAATTTTAATAGTAATATTAAATTAATTATCTATGTGATTGATCTTTTTATTTAAAATTTATTTAATTATTTAACTTAATTGTTAAAATTTTAAAATGTACCTTGAAATAATTATTGAATTAAATCGGTTTGATTCATAGTTAAATTAAATTTTAATTTAATTTTTAAATTATATATTTAAAAAAATGAATCTTAATTAGCTTAGATTAATTAATAAATTATTGAAAGTATAATTTGATTTTACAATAAAATAATAAATAAATAAATAAATAAATAAAATTTAACTTTTAAAAATTAATAATTTAAATAAATTTTGTTATTAAAATAATCAAATTCATTAGCTTTGGAATTTATGTAATAAATTATATTATAATTTGATTGATTTAAATCAATTTCATTAAAAGTTAAATTTAAATATAAATATATTTTTTGTTTATAAAAATACTTGATTTGTATAAATTTATTAAATTTTAATTTAATTTTAGAATAATCAAGAAATTTTATTTGCAAAGTCTATGCTGTAATTAAAATAAATTTAAACTTTTAGAATTTAGTGAATAAAAAATAATAATAATTTATTTTATGCTAATATGATTTATTATATTTAATATAAAAAAATAAATGATTTAATTAAAGTTATAATTTAAAATAAAATTTCGTATATATTATCATATCTTAGAAATTCCTAAATTTAATAATAGTAAAAAAATATTTTATTTAAGTATTTTAATTATTAAAGTTTCAACAAAATTATATTTAAAATTATTAATTAAAAATAAAAAATTATATTGTTGATATTTTCATAATTCAGTAATTATTGATTTTTTAATAATTTTTTAAGTAATAAAAGCATGTGAATAAATCCATGATAACTTTACATTGATATTTGCGATTGTGAAAGTCATCTTACATGCATGCTTAGCATTCATTGAGCATCGATATTAATATATTGGATATAACGTAAGCAAGTAAGGCGATTGTGTTCCTTGGGTGGAAAACCCTAAAGCCAACAAGTAAGGCGATTGTGTCCCTTGGGTAAAAGACCCTAGAACCCATTAGATCATTTGGAGTCTCATTTGTGTACGACGTATGAGTACAATTATATGCGTGGACATAGGTCAGAGGTACAACTGGAGTAGTAGTCTGACCAGTTAACGTATAAATGGGTCCCTCACCACGAGGTACTGATACGTGGGTGTTAATGCAATGTGGCCATCCACTATGGTGTTATAAGAGATGATATATATTGTTTATAAGAATTCATGGAAGGTATCATATGCATAACATTTTTACAATTATATTGCTTAAATTCATGTTCTCTTATTATCCATATTCTATTTTTCTCTCTTATTTATAAAATTTTGATATAATTTAAACATTTTAAATTTTGAGTAAGAAATGACTTTATTGGGCTGTTATGCTCACCCTATTACAAAAATGCACAACTACAAAGCTGGAATATTACGAGCAGGCGGAGCTCTACTATTAACTTTTATTTTTCTAGAAAATTAGATTTAGTTTAAATTTCAATACAGTTTTTATTATTCAGGTTTAATTTGAATTCCAAATTTCGATGCAGAAAAAGAAAACTATTAAGAGAGTTAAATTTAATAAATATTTCAACAGTATTTTTCTTTAAGATGACTTTGAATATCTATTAAATTTGATTGAACCATGTGGATCGTAATAAATATTGACATATTAAAACTCACGAACTTGGGATTCGGATACCCGAATGTCGGGGCATGACAGTAAATTTGAGACGGTTTCCAGACTATTCCAAGTTGGTGCGAAAGAATGGTTTCCTAAGCTATAAATAAGAGTTCATAGGGCCTTTCTAAAATAATGCTAAGGCTTTCTAAAGTACTCCAAAGGGTTTCTAGAAGGGGCTTTGGGGTTTCAAAGGGTGTAGAAAAGGTGAGATTCGATGTTGCTCAAGTCAGGTAAGTCTTTTCTGTTTGTAATTTATGCTTTCATAGTGGATTTCTCTAGTTTTGTGCTGTAGTTTTTTTCCAAATGGGTTTTCCACATTAAATCTCTGTGTTCTTTTGTGTTTGCTTGGTACTCTTGGATTGCTATCCTAGATCCATCTCTGTGTAATTAAGCAGCACAAAACCTAACATGTAATATAATATGAAAATTACATTTTGGTGAATTCTTTAAAAAGCTTTGGAAAAATATACCTCATTAATCAATAATGTTATCATTCCACTGCCCTTCGCCATATGCATGTGCAAACAAATGGGTTGATGACTCAAGTGGGCCCCTCCATGATTTTATGTAAAATCCACCCCTACCACTAGGTGCATCATGCCCTATTAGGCCAAGGGCCCAAAAATCAACTACAATTGTGATTCAAATGGGATACATGATTGGGAACAATGAATAGTGTAATGCTTGCCTCCATATTATTTTAATTAGTGTCACCCATGTGATTTATGGATGGGTTTGATTTTTGGGCCATGGGCCTTTTTTTTTTCTTTTTGGTGGAATCTAACTGTTGGGGTGGATTTCATATAATCATCATGGAGAATCTTGTAAAAAATAAGAGTGGGCGTCCCTATCCCAACTGCTTCCTAAAAGTGCAGCTGCTAGTGCCCTGATTTTTCAATTACCGTGTGTGTTGAGTCAGTCGATCTGTAGAGTCTCATAGGAAGAATAATTCAAGTGTCTACCTCAACCAGATGTGTGAAAGCTCGTCATAGGTAAATCATAGCCTCACGTCCCATGTCTTAAAACACTAAGTGATTAAAACCCTTAAAAACAACTTAGAACATAAAATGGTTTTGGGTAAGTGAACTTTTTCAAAAATTAAAAAATCTCAAGTTTGCTTACCTTGTCGATTGTATCGATACACATTTTGATATGATCGACCTGCTCTATCGATGTCCTCGACACTTGATCAATACTATCAATAAGAGGACTAAAAGTGTCTAGCAACCGCATACTCATCTAGACGGATTTATCGATATATCAATACATTTATCGATATTATCGATATTCAAATATCGAGCCCATCGGAAGTGGCTTGATAATATCGATAGGCAGATTTTCGGCACCTCTATTTTTCTTAAGAAAATTACTATGTGCTTCAATATATCGATGTCCTTCCCAATTCAATATGAATTCAAATATCGATTATATCGGAAGGCCATCGATCATATTGAAAGTGTGCGCGCATTTCTTCTAGCAATATTTCAGGTTGTTTTTAACTTTGATCGGGGGCCACTCGAGGAAATCTATATTCTTATATCGATGCTATCGAGGCTTAGTCGATTGGATCAAGACTGGACACAAACTTTCCAGTGTGCTTATAGGTCAATCCATATAATTTATCGATCCCATTAACACGGTCTCCGATATCATCGATATTTAAATTTCGATGACATCGGTTGTTCTCCGATCATATCCTAAAAACTTGAAATATTTCAAGACTTGTGTCTCTCATGCTTCAAATGTTGATAGATCGATCCAAGTATCGATGGAATCAAAGTTCAAAATCTGATGACATCGACATCAGTATCGATCCCATTGACCAGCTGGCAAAAGGTTTCAAAAGTGTATGACATTTGAGTTTATGTTATCGAGCGGACAATTGATCCCATCGAGAGTATACGCTCGATGATATCGACCATGCTCGATGATATCGAACTCTATCATAAATATGATCGTTTTATATCCATTAGAACATTTTATCTATATAAAGAGAGACTTGTCTACATTGCTGGTAGAGAAAGAAGAGAGTGCTTTTGTGTGTTTTACCTTTAGATCATACACCCAAAGCTCTTTCTCTCACGGGAGTTCATCTTCCAATCTACTCTCATTCATTGACATTCAATAGAGTGGATTGGGAAATAAACTTCCACATTCAAGGATCCTTCAACAACTATCTTAATAACATATCATTAAGTTGGGATACCTTGAATCAATAGATGACGGGAATCACTCTATCTTCCTTATAGAAAAATTCTCAGAGAGTGGATTTCTGTCCTAAAATTTGACTCAACCCGAAGCTAAGTATTAGTATATCTTTTGTGTTGTGGATCAAGGGAGCTAAAGATTCTTCAACAATAAGGAGGAAATCTTCATCATTACGCTGAACGGGACTCATTAACTTATCTGTAAGCATCTAGAGTCCAAGAACACTTGTGATCATTCCTTTTTAGGATTGGGTATTAAGTGTTGCCCACCCTTTGAAGTCCTCATAGGAGGCCTCCGATAGGAGTGTACGTAGTGGGTGTGTTGTGTAGACCCTTACTCTGTGGAGAGCATAAACATATGGTTAGGAGTGAACCAGTAAAACTCCAGGGTTAAAGGTGAATCGAGTATAAACCTCCATGTAAAGGTTGAAGGTTAACCTGATTTAAAACCTTAAGTTTGAGGAGAACCTTGAGAAACCTCTTTAGTGAAATCCGGTACACTCAAGGGTTGAGTGTGATAGCCGGGAGTAGAGTAGACAAGTAGTCGAAGCACTATAAAAATGACTGTGTTTACGATTGTTTTGTTTGTGTGATTTTTTTTACTATTTTAATATCTGAATATCTGATATCACACCTCACACACATGCACAGTCATATCCAGCATAAACTAATTTCTATATTGCTATCTTCTGAATAGTTTGTGATTGGATCCTCTACTAGGCTTGGAAGCCAGTAGAGTTATATTTGAGTAGTCCTGTTAATTATATATCTGATAGGATTAGTGCAATAGGATTTTTAAATACACTGTAAAACTTTAAAAAGTTCTATTTAGCCCCCTCTTGGACATATTGGCATATTCCTACTTCAACTCAAGCAATCTTCACCCCTATTTCAATTGGTATCAGAGAGGGTCTCTCTTTAAGGGCTTCACCGCCTAGAGAGTAATCTTGACTGAAGTTTAGGAATATAGCCAAAGGAGAGGGCTCATCAGTCATTAGACCTCCAGTATTTGATGGCTCAAATAATGCATACTGGAAGGCTAGAATGCATTACTTCCTGAGATCTTTGGATCATGATGTTTGGGATGTAGTTGAAAAGGGATATGTGTTACCATCTGAATAGATTGTACTTGAAGATGAAACTACCATCACTAAACCCAAACTCAAAGAAAAGTGGACGGCGTTCGACAAAGAACAACGAACTGCTGAAGCAAAAGCAATGAACGCCATCTATTGTGTCGTGTCTCAGGATATATTCAATTAGATAAGTATGTGTGAGACATCTAAGAAAGCATGGGATCTACTGGAAACAACCCATGAAGGCACAAACACTGTGAAGAGGTCTAAACTACAATTTCTGACTTCACAGTTCAAAAATCTCAGGATGAAAGAGTATAAGACATTTATGGAGTTTTTCACCAAGTAGAATATAATTTGTAACTCCATAGGTGGATTGGGAGAAAAAGTTCCGATACCAAAAATATGTAGAAAAATCTTAATATCCCTACCGGAATGATGTAATCCCAAAGTAACAACAATTAAGGAGTGTAAAAATATTGATGAGATGAAAGTAGAAGAACTAGTAGGTTCACTATAAACTTTTGAACTACACTTCACACAATCCCAAAAATCTAAAAACACTGTCCTAAAAACTTCTAAGAAATCAACATATGAGGACAATGAAAGTGAAAAAGAAGATGAAGATGAGGAAGTAGCCTTGCTGGCTCAAAGATTCAGAAGATTCTTTCAAAAGAGTCGTGGTCGTCCCTTTAGAGGTAAAAAGGTGGATGACAAACCTTCTGCAGGTAAATTTGAGAAAAGGACCAAAGAACCACAATGTTACACCTGTCGGGAGTATGGACACCTATCTACTGAATGCCCAAATAGAAAAACTAAGGCTAAGGTAATGGCCGCCACCTGGGATGATACGAAATAGTCAAATTCAGAATCAAGTGACTCAGGAAGCGATGGAGACCGAAAATCCTTGAAAATACTTATGGTCTCCACTGCTTTGATCATTCCAACTGAATTTGAGGAAGAATAGCAAGTTACTGAATCATTTACATTTGAAAATGAGGAAGAAAGAGAACAAGATGAATTACAAGACGGTTATAATCAATTTTACATTCATAGCGTCAATATTGTCAAAAGACTTGGAATTTTTTAGAACAAAAAGGAATTGCTGCAACTAGATCTAGACAAAACCTTAGATATCAATACTCATCTGATTAATGGCATGTAGCAACATCACTCGGTAATGATAGAATTAAGAGAATTAATTCTTTTCTTAAATCTGAATTTGAAAAACTGAACAAACAGGTTGAGCAATTAAAAGATGAAAATATGCTCCTTCAGAATGAAAATCACACACTCCTATTTGATTTGGAAGAATCCAGAAGATTTTCCAAGATAAACTGTAAGTTTTCCCAAAATGGAGAGAAGCTAGAAAAACTGTTGGGAATGGGAAAACCTGGGAAAGATAAAAGTGGGCTAGGATATGAAAAATATAAATCAAAGACTGGATATGCAACTCCTGAAACTGAAAAATTTGCTGTCTCTGGAAGCAAAATTAAAAAAACTCCAGTATGTCATGTGTGTGGTGATGTAGGTCATTATGAGTTTGAATGCTTAACACCTAGACGGACTTTACATAACTCTGATCAAAACCACATTGTCAAATCAATCAGAGAAACTCATAATGCTAAAAGTCCACCTAGGAGAAACACTTATCCATCACCACCTAAAGAAAAAGACAGAGTAAAGAAGTCTGCCTCAAAATGGGTAATTAAAGAAAAGAAAAATTGTCTTGCTACTCACTCAAATCAGTTATCAGGTAATGACACCAAATGGTACCTAAATAGTAGTTGCTCAAGGCATGTCACAGGTGATAAATTCCTTCTGTCAAACTATTAGAATCTGCACAATGTGCTAGTCACTTACGGAGATGGAACCACAGCTAAAGTAATTGGACAGGGTGTCATAAAAGGGATTAGTCTGCTTACAAATGCGAATGCTTTCTGCATAAAAGGTTTGACGCATAATCTCCTTAACATATCGCAGATCTGTGATAATGGGCATGTGGTCAAATTCAACAAAGAAGAATGCGAGATCCTACATCAATCAAGAAAACCAATTATGAAGGGTCTTCGCACAAATAACCACTGCTACATTATTATAGGAAAAGAAAGGAGTGATATTAAGGAACACTGAGAATGCAGAAACTTGTTTAGATCATACATTAAGATCTGAACATGTGCTGAAATGAGAAATTTTTTGCTGAGCTTTCAATGTTACATCTAAGGTTGCACACCTCTAACTTTTAGTATATAAACATTATCATGTTTATAATTTTTGAACTGTACAGAACTTGTACAAAATTTTATGATGTATATTGATCAAATCAAGATATGCTTATCTGTGTGTTGAAATGGTGAATATCAATTTTATCGACCAAGGATCGATACAATCGACGACTCTTCAAAATGTGAAAAGTCGTATGACCGTGGATGACATCGTGGACAGACTTGATAGAATCAATCAGAAACTTCTCGATAACATCGAAACAATGATTGATACGATCAATAGGTGACACAAAATAAAAGGCTATTGAGTGAAAAAATCTTACTTTTTACAGTAGCCAGTCCTGTCTCGCTGTCCCGATTTTTCCTTTGGTTTATTTGCTCGGAGCCCTGATAAGAAAATCTCAGCATCCAAATGAAGCAAGGAAAATGGATAAAGGAAAAGGTAAGACTCTCTCAGCAAAATCTTCCAAGATTAAGAAAGAAAAAAATACTAGACTACCTCAAAACCAATCTGATTGGGAACAAGTTACAATCGTCAATCGTACCATTCTCCCTAATGCTATCAAGCCCTATGGGGTGGATCTCATGATGAAAACTATTGGGTAAAAGAATATGCTTGCTATGGGTGGTCCATATCAGTTTGAAATGATCCAATAGTTCTTCAACTGTTTTCATGTTATTCAAGTGTATCCACCATGTATGCATCTGGAATTCATGCAACACACTAAGCAAATTACTCCAACAGTCCTTGGTCGTGTTCTAAACATTGAGGTGACCCAAATCCCTGTCACTAGTAGAAATCTAAACGAATTGGGTAGATGGGGGGAAATTACTCGTGCACTGTGGCAGGGTCTGATTATTCCTAGAAATGATGACAATATTCTTCAGGTTAAATAATTAGGAACCTTGTTTAGACTCCTTCATAGTATCTTCAGTACGAATGTGTACCCATGTGACGCCAACAACACATACCTAAGTCCTTTTGTGCTAAATGTCTTGTATGATGTCTGTCAAGAAGTCCTTGTATGTCTACCAACCCTCATTCTAGATCAACTAATCAAGGTAGTCAAAAGTGACCATCTTGAAATACTGCCTTTTTCATCCCTTGTCTGCAAGCTCGCACATTGGGCAGGACTGTCAGAAACAACAGATAAGATATATCCTGAAGTATGGTTCGACCATGATGCAACCCAACAAGTGTACGTCTTTGTCTCATCTAAGAATCTTCCACCTAATGGTGAGAGTGGTCCCGTGCCTAAAGAAGAAACTCTCTGGGAATCTAACCAAACTCCTGAATATAGTCCTGCTTCTGTCACTAATCGTCAACGCTATGTGCTTGAGCGCCAATTTTTAAACAATCTTACTGGAATTGATAAGCGGCTCCATCACTGCGAGCAACGACTATCAGGAATAGAAAATAGGATGGAAGCTCTCCAACATTTTGTGCAATAGATTCTTGAGCTACTAATGACTGACGAGCCTTCTATGTGTTAAAAGAAGACTATTTTTGAAGGGGAAGCATGTCTAGCTATGAACATTAGTTTCTGCACTCATTCCTATTTACTCGTTTTGGGTATCTCTACATGGGTTTGATATTTGTGTCTAATGGGTGGTAGTCTACTGCTGTCTGGGGCAGTACGTGTTTTTGAATGATGAAAGTTTTGTTGAATATGGTTGCATATAATTCAATTCTTACTGCCATAGTGATATATGAATTTCCCTAGTTAAATGGAGTATTTGATATGGATTGCATATGTTTTTCCTAATTATCTTCTTTGATTTTGTTAAGTTGTATTTCATGCATTCATACTACATGTTCTCTGATTTCATATATTTTCCTGCCAATGATATATACTCAACACTGTTGAAAATCTCTATACATCTAAATTTTCTCATATGCTCCTTTAATTTTAGTCAATATCTACTGCTTTATCTTTGTCAATGACTGACAAAAAGGGGGAGAAAAGTGAAAACACCCCGTGTGAAAAATTAAATATTTGCTCTTATATGTTGCAGGTGTTAGGGGAAGCAGCTGTATCAAGAAAGGGGGAGCTTTACAGAAAAGGAGAGAAAATACTGGTTGTGTACATGGCTATATTAGAATTTATAAAATTGTGTAAAAGCATGTACATACAATTTAGGATGTGTCTGTCTAGATATTATCCTAGGGTGTTTTGGTATTTTTGGCACGTAATTAACAAAAGGGAGGTTTGAAAGTGCACCTGTTAGTACCTTGGTTTGTCAATTACCGTGTGTGCTAAGTCAATCAATCTGCAGAGCCTCACAAGAAGAACAATTTAAGTGTTTGCCTCAACCAGATGTGTGGAAGCTCGTCATAGGTAAATCATAGCCGCACATCCCATGTCTCAAAACACCAGGTGATTAAAACCCTTAAAAATAACTTAGAACATAAGAGAGTTTTTGGGTAAGTGAACTTTTTTAAAAATTAAAAAATATCTAAGTTCACTTACTCTGTCGATTGTATCGATACACATTTCGATATGATCGACCTACTCTATCGATGTTCTCGACACTTGATCGATACTATTGATAAGAGGACTAAAAGTGTCCAGCAATCGCATACTCATCTGGACGAATTTATCGATATATTATTGATACATTTATCGATATCATCGATATTCAAATATCGAGCCCATCAAAAGTGACTCAATAATATCGATAGGCAAATTTTCGGCGCCCCTAATTTTCTTAAGAAAATTACTATGTGCTTCGATATATCGATGTCCTTGCCGATTCAATCTGAATTCAAATATCGATCATATTGGAAGGCCATTGATCATATCGATAGTGGGCACGCATTTCTTTCAGCAAATATTTTAGGTTATTTTTAACTTTGATCGGGGGTCACTCGAGGAGATCGATATTCTTATGTCGATGTTATTGAGGCCTAGTCGATTGGATCGACACTGGACACAAACTGTCTAGCGTACTTATAGGTAAATCTATACGATTTATCGGTCCCATCGACACAGTCTTTGATATCATCGATATTCAAATTTCGATGATATCTGTTGTTCCCCGATCATATCCTAAAAATCTGAAATATTTTAAGACTTGTCTCTCTCATGCTTCAAATGTCAATAGATCGATCCCAGTATCGATGGAATCAGAGTTCGAAATCTGATAACATCGACACTAGTATCGATCCCATCGACCAGCTGGAAAAAGGTTTCAAAAGTGTATGACATTTGAGTTTGTGTTATCGAGCGGACAGTCGATCCCATCGAGAGTATACGCTCGATGATATCGAACTCTATTATAAATATAACCATTTTATATCCGTTGGAACCTTTTGCCTATATAAAGAGAGACTTGTCTACATTGCTGGTTAAAAAAGGAGTGCTTTTGTGTATTTTACCTTTAGATCATATACTCAAAGCCCTTTCTCTCATGGGAGTTCATCTTCCAATCCACTCTTATTCATTGACATTCAATAGAGTGGATTGAGAAATGAACTTCCGTATTCAAGGATCCTCCAGCAACTATCTTAATAGCATATTATTAAGCTAGGATACCTTGAATGAATAAATGACGGGAATCACTCTATCTTCCTTATAAAAAAATTCTAAAAGAGTGGATTTTCGTCCTAAACCTTGACCCAACCCGAAGTCAAGTATTGGTATATCTTTTATGTTGCGGATCAAGGGAGCTAAAGATTCTTCAACAACAAGGAGGAGATCTTCATCATTGCACCGAATGAGACTCATCAACTTATCTGTAAGTATCTAGAGTCTAGAGGACACTTGTGATCATTCATTTCTAGGATTGGGTCTTAAGTATTATTCACCCTTTGAAGTCCTCATAAGAGGCCTCTGGCGGGAGTGTACGTAGTGGGTGCGTTGTGTGGACCCTTGCTCTGTGGAGAGCATAAACATCTAGTTAGGAGTGAACCAGTTAAACTCCAAGGTTAGAGGTGAATCGAGTAGAAACTTCCGTGTAAAGGTTGAAGGTGAACCTGATTTAAAACCTTAGGTTTGAAGTGAACCCTGGGAAACCTCCTTAGTGAAATTCGGTACACTCAAGGGTTGAGTGCGGCAGCCGGGAGTGGAGTAGACTAGTAGTCGAACCACTATAAAAATGACTGTGTTTGCGATTGCTTTGTTTGTGTGATTTGCTTTACTATTTCAATATCTGAATATCTGATATCACACCTCACACACATGCACAATCATATCCAGCATGAGCTAATTTCTATATTGCTATTTTCTGAATAGTTTGTGTTTGGATCCTCTACTAGTCTTAGAAGCCAATAGAGTTACATTTGAGTAATCCTGTTAATTGTATATCTGATAGGATTAGTGCAATAGGATTTTTAAATACACTGTAAAACTTTAAAAAGTCCTATTCACCCCCCTCTAGGACATATTAGCATATTCCTACTTCAACTCAAGCGGTCTTCACCGCTAATTCACTTCCTTTAGTTTGAATCACTAGAATCATTGGCTAGCCTAATTTTTTAATCTTTGGGTTTAATATAGGACTAAATATCCAATGGTTAGAGTGGTACTTACATAAACATCATGGTGGACCCCATCAAAATCATGAGCATCCCATGCAATTCCTTTTTTTTCTAAGTATCTATTTGTACAGTTAGAGAGGAACGTGAGGACTTTACTATAGGTGCAGCCCACCATATTGTATATGTGAAATCCACTCTGATCAGTAGATGCATAATGCTAATTTAGGCTCAAGGCAAAATTTGGGTTGACTTGTGATTCTGGTGGGGCACACTAAAGAAAAATAGATGGGAGAGAGACATGAACACTTGATTTTTACAGCACCTATTGTGTTGATTATATGTAATTCACTCCAAATATTAAATGCCATATAAAAATGTAGGCTTAGGAACTAAAAATCAAGCCTTTTTGTGTTATAGTTGGGCAATACCAAAGTAAACACTTTGGAGGGGGGCGACCTTTGCCTTTTACACCGCTTCCAATCGTGTGGTCTACCTAATCACAAATGAGGGTGATTTTTTCGGCTCTTAGACTAACATGAGGTGACTCGCCTAGTGGTCTGCATGTATTTTGCATAGACATTACAGTGGGGTCTACCCAAGTAGCTGACCCATTTGCTTGTACACCTACCTAACCTGCTGCTTAAAGAATGTAATGAAGGCAGTGAAATGATAATTACATTGACTAATGGTATACCGTTTTAAAAAAAGTATTGGAATATGAATTCTATATTAATTAAGTAGTTATTTGTAAGATTCTCTACTTAAATTAATGAGTAGGTTAAAGAAATGTAATGGAACGTAGTAAGATGATAATTAACTTTTTGAAAAAGGTAATGGAATATAAATTTCATATTAATTAGGTAGTTACTTGTAAAATTCTCTACTTAAATTAATGGGGTAGCTTATTGATTTTTTTATTTTTATTTTTAGAAAAATGTATCAGAATGTGAATTTTTTTATTAAGTAGACAGTTTTCTATAAAAAAATTTAATATAAAAGAAAACTTTTGATGCCCGCGATGCTCCATACATTCGATTGAGATGGACACAAGTTTTGAATGTGCATATATTTGTCTCACAGTTGTTGCTAAGATCAATGGTCAGGATCTTCCGATCATTACAGTTTTCTCCCATGCGACATCTAATATGGGACCCACCGTTTGGATGATTTTTCTTTTTATGTATATGCATGTCAACCATCCCACTCTGAGAAAGATATTGGATAACTTCCAAGGAAGACCATGCACTAATTATAAAATATGTGGTCCGCATAATCCGAACTATTGGTCTATTAGGTCCCACGGTCGATAATTCACGCTCCTGCCCTAAAAGATTAGGGAGATAAATATTAACAAGTTATTCAGCAGCCTAGATTTAAGTTTATTTTAAATCCAAAACTCACCTTTTTTACATTTGGTAGAAAAATAATGTTAGCAGAGGTTTTGGATTCCAATGCATTTCAAATCCTTGAAATCATAGCAAAATATTGTGATTCGAACTCATTGTCTCCAACAGTGTATTGGAGACCTTTAAAACTTATGAGGGGAATCACACTTAAGAGGTGCCAATGTTTAGTTGGCATGGGTTAGCAACATAGGTGGGGCCCACCATAATGTTTATTTGAAACTCACTTTGACCACTAGGTACTTCACCCCATGTTAAGCTAGGAGCCCAAAAATCAACCCCATTTGTAATTTAGGTGGACCACACAATTAAAAACAATGTATAGGGCAAGTCGGACCCTCCAAATTGTTTTCCTTGGTGTGGTTCACCTTAATCATGGATGAGCTTGATTTTTCAAACTTAGGTCTAAATTTTTGTGTGGCTTTGGAGTGGGTTTCATATAATCATCATGATGGGCTTTGTAAAAATCAAGGTCGATGGACGTTTCTCTCTAAACGTTTCCTTTGGTGCAACCCACCTTAATCACAGATGAGTTGGTCGGAGTGGATTTCATACAATCATCAGTGAGCCTCATGAAAATCAAGAGTGGATGTCTCTCTCCTAATTATTTCCTTTTGTGTGACCCTCTTGGGTCATAGGTTAATTTGAATTTTTAGTTCTAGTTGTAATAGTAGATGACCCATCTAATGGTGCGAGTGGATTTCAAGTATACATCATTGTGGTCAATTTTAATGATGGGATCATATTTTTTAGATTTTTTTGTTCATTTCATTCATATACTACCAGTATTGCATGACACATTATATAAACATCTTGTTGTAATAGGGTGTTACTAAGGTAACACATTAGTGTCTGTTTCCTTGACTGTGGGTTTGCCTTGATGTATGTGTGTGTGTGTGTGTGTGTATCCACGAAGTCCATTAATTTTTCTAGCTCATCTTAGGTATGATCCAAAAAAATGAAGCATATCCAATATTCGGTCTCACCCACAAAAGATAAATAGAAAGAAATATAAACTAGAAACAGAATTAAAGTATTCAAACAAACCATAAGACAAGATATATGTGAAAAAATTTCAGACTAGGGTAATAAACCACAGATGCAAACTTTCACTATGAAGAAAAAAAATGAAGGTTATAAGGCAAAATACTAACCTCTCCCTTAGAAGAATAGAGAAAACCCTTTGCCCACACCTTATAATTATTTTTCAATATCCCAATACCCTAGAAAAGCCCTAGGGACACCTATATATAGTTTAGGCAACTTCTCTTTTGCACCCTTGCGAAAGCCGACTCAAAAATCCACAACACGCATTAAATTCAGAAACAAATCTACGTAATTTCGACTGGTCGAGCAGGATACATGACCGGTCGAGCGGACCCCTCGACCAGTCGAGCACCTTGAAACCAAAAATTGATGCTCGCTGGACTTTAAATCGAGCCATTCCACGACTGGTCGTGTGGGCTGCACGACTGGTTGAGCAGGGGCCACAATTGGTCGAGCGGCCCCCAAATGTGGCTCGACATCTCAACAATCTCCCACTTGGAGACACATTGTTATAAACCTTCGTCTTCTACATCCAGAGTGCATCACTTCCCCATCTTTAAGCCTGAAGACTAATCAAAACTGAACAGAGCTTCAGCTTCTCCCATGTGACCGACTTAGTCAGCATATCTACAAGATTCTCACTTGTATGAATCTTCTCCAAAGCAATCGAACCATCTTCCAGTAACGAACGTATGAAGTGATATCTGATAGCAATATGCTTGGTTCTTGAATGAAAGGCTGAATTCTTAACCAAGTATATTACACTCTGACTGTCACTGTACAGCTTGCAATCTACTTACTTCTTACCCAACTCTTTCATGAAACCTTGCATCCACACCATCTCCTTGCATGCTTCTGTAGTCGCAACATATTCTGCTTCTGTCGTTCTGATAGATATTATCTTCTGTAACTGAGAGACCCAATTGACTGCAACACTACCCAGAGTAAAGACATAACTTGTATCGATATCTCCTACCAAATCTGAATCCATGTAGCCTTGTAGCTTGATTTCTGATCCACCATAGTCGAGCCCTACATCCTTAGTACCTACCAGGTATCTAAGGATCCACTTCACAGCTTCTCAATGTTCATTCTCGGGTTTGTTCATGAACCTTCTAACAACTCCCACTGCTTGAGCAATGTCTGGCCTCGTGCTCACCATAACATATATGAGACTCCCAATAGCTGACGCGTATGGGACTTTAGCCATGTAGTCTCGTTCCTCATGCGTCTTTGCACCTTGTTCCTTAGATAGCTTGAAGTGGTTGGCTAATAGAGTGTTAACCGGCTTAGCACCTCCTATATTAAATCAATCAAGTACCTTAGTTATGTACTCGGCCTGTGATAAATTCAGTTTCTTATTTTTTCTGTCACGCTTTATCCTCATGCCTAAGATTTATTTTGCAGCTCCTAAATCCTTCATGGCAAATTCTCTAGACAGTTATCTTTTGAGATATGAGATGTCCTTCATACTTGAACGGCCCACAAGCATATCATCAACGCACAGAAGAAGGATGATGTACAATGTATTAAACTTCTTCAAATAACAACACTGGTCTGCATGACATCTCCTAAAACCGTTTCCCAACATCAAACTGTCAAACTTTTTATACCACTGCCTCGGGGCTTGCTTTAGGCCATATAGACTCTTTTTCAGTCTGTACACCTTGTTCTCCTTTCCTGGTGCCAAGACCATGCGAATCGTAGACATTTTCACCACAGGTGAAAATATTTCAGTGAAATCGATACCTGCATTTTGTTGAAACCCTTTTACAACTAATCTAGCATTGTACCATTTTAAACCATCGTGCGCTCCTCCTTCAGTCTGTAAACTCACTTGTTATGAAGAGCCTTCTTACCCTTGGGTAAAGTGACTAGCTCCCATGTACGATTAGACTCAAGAGAGTCCATCTCATCATCCATGGCCTGCTCCCACTTAACCCGTATATCTAACTATAATGCCTCTTCAAAATACTCTGGTTCATCATTATCTGTCAGCAGTAGATACTGTAAGGAGGGTGAGTATCAGACCGTGGGTCTTCTCTCTCGAGTAGACCTCCTCACAACTGGTGTCTGTGGCTCTGGTTCATAATACTCCTGTGCATGATCATCCTGTGGCGGTGTAACACTCGTGTCTGGTAACTCTTCCGATTTTACGAATTCCTTTTCCTCGGCCTTATTTTCCTGCACACTGTTCTTATGCATCACTTTTTCATTGAAGATTACGTCCTTGCTTCTAATGATTTTTCTATTTTCTGCATTCCAAAACTTATAGCTAAAATCATGCTACCCATATCCTATAAACATGCACCTCTTGGACTTTGCATCCAGCTTGTTTCTATGTTCTGTATCAATGTGAATATATGAAGTGTAACCGAACACTCTGAGATATGAAAGGTTCACTTCTTTTCCAGTCCATGTTTATTTTGGTAGCCTACCATCCAATGGTGTTGAGGGACTTCTATTAATAAGATATGCAACAGTATTCACAACATTTACCCAAAATATCTTGGACAACCCTGCATATAACCTCATGCTCCTAACGCACTCAAGGATGGTCTTGTTAATGTGCTCAGTCACACCATTCTACTGCGATGTCCATGGAATCGCTTTCTAATATTTGATTCCATTTGCTGCACAATACTCCTCAAACCTCTTATCACAGTACTCTCCCCCATTAGCAGATCCGAGGCATTTTACTGTTTTACCTGTCTCATTTTCTACCATAACTTTCTACTTCTTAAATACATCAAATACATCAGATTTGTGCCTTAAGAAATAAACCCGCAGTTTTCTACTAGTATCATCAATAAAAAGAGACAAAATAATGTGAGCCACCAAGAGATAATACTTGTATCAGTCCCCAGACATCAATGTGTACAAGCTTCAACAGATATGTCTTTAGAGTGTGTCCTATCTTCTTAAAGCTTACCCTATTCTGCTTGCCATACACGCAGTCCTCACAGAATTTTAAGTCAATAGACTTCATCCCTAGTAGCTTCCCTTTAGACAATAGCACTTTCATCCCCTTCTCACTTATATGTCCCAACCTCTGATGTCATAACTGCCCATTCACTCTAGTTGATGCGACTGAGAGTGAACTATACGATCCTTAAGTCACGTATAAAGTTCCTTCCTTCTTGCCTCGAGATGTTACCAAGGCACCTTTTGTAATCTTCTAGGAATCACTAGTGAATGTCGTCACATAATAGTATGGGCCAACTGCCCCACTGAGATCACATTCCTTCTCAAACTCGGTACATGTCTGACATCTTTTAATTTCAACGCCGTTTCATCTTTCTGATTTAAATAAACGCCTCTCTTTCCAACAATACTGCATGGCTCATCATTACCCAGGTAGACTCTCCCAAAGTCACCTGATACATAGTTACGCAGAACTTCCTTATATGAAGTGGCATGAAATGAAGCACCCGAGTCTATAAGTCAAGACTCATTCCTCGTATCAAGGGACAAGATTAACTCATTTGTATCACTTTCCTCGGATAGATTCACTGAATCCTTCTCACCTTGAGAGCTTCCTTCTTGTTTCTTGAGCGCCCTATAATCACGTTTCATGTGCCTCTTCTTGCCGCAATGCCAATACCCGTCTTTATCTTTCGGTCCCTTGGACTTCTTCCTCGACTTAGAACGCTCGTGTTTATTGCCTCATTTGTTCAACAATCTTCCTCTTCTTTCAACGTTTAGAGGATTCCCTGAATCCCTTGAAACTCATGATGCTTTTCTTCTAGATTCTTCGCTGAGAATTACATCGGTCACATGTGACGCCCCGTCACTGTTGCACATGTGGGCGAGCACACATGGGTGGACGCTGATTTAGGCGGGGCCTAAGGGCCTGGGCAAGCTACTAGTAGTTGACAGGCTATTGTGTATGCAGTTGGGTTGAACTTGTCCCACATCGGAAGAGTCGTAGGAAGTTATGGTAGTTATATGTGGGGTTCGCACCTTAAGGATACAACGCGTTTTGGGGGCAACCCCGAGAATAAAGCCGTGAGCCCTCTGAGCAAAGTGGACAATATTTTGTCCTTGGGTGGGTCGTTTCATATGGTATCAGAGTAAAGGACGACTCTACCCTCGGTGGAGGATATTGTGACGCCCCGTCACTATTGCACATGTGGGCGGACACATGTGGGCGGACGCTGATGTAGGCGGGGCCTAAGGGCCTGGGTAAGCTACCAGTGGTTGGCAGGCTACTGTATACGCAATGGGGGTTGAACTTGTCCCACATCAGAAGAGTCGTAGGAAGTTGTGATGGTTATATGTGGGGTTCGCACCTTAAGGATTCAATGCATTTTGGGGGCAACCCCGAGAACAAAGCCATGAGCCCTTTGGGCAAAGTGGACAATATTGTGTCCTTGGGTGGGTCGTTTCACCACATCATCAAATTTCAGATTTGTCGACCCTGAAGAATTGCTCACAAAAATCACCAAATCATCCCAATTGTTTAGCAAACTAGATAAAATCAATAATGCCCTAACCTCATCCTCAAAAATAATGCCGACGGATTTCAACTGGTTCGTGACTGTATTAAACTCGTTTAGATATTCAACCATACTCCCACCATCTGACATCTTCATGTTGAATAACTGCTTTATAAGATGAACCTTGTTGGACGCAGAGGGTTTTTCATACATGGTGGCTAGGGCTTCCATTAATTCTTTTGTAGTTTTTATATTGGATATGTTGAAGGCGACGCTCTTAAACAAAGAGAGTCAGATTGTTCCTAAAACCTTCATATCCAGTAAAAATCATTCATCATGTATATCTTTTCTGGTTTCTTCTCTTTTTCTTCTAGAGGAATATAGAGGTCCTTCTGATATAGATAATCCTCCATCTATATCTTCGAGAAGGCAAAGTTTGAACCATCAAACTTTTCAATTATAGTTTTCCCTTCTTCCGTCATTGCTTCCAATAGAACTAAACCAATGACTCTAATACCAGTTATTGTGCAGCACGTCAACAACACAGTGAACTGAGATCCAATATCCAGTCTCACCCACAAACGATAAATAGAAAGAAATATAAACTAGAAACAGAATCAAAGCATTCAAACAAACCACAAGACAAGATATACGTGGAAAAACCCCAAACTAGGATAAAAAACTACGGATGCAAACTTTCACTATGAAGAAAAAATGAAAATTACAAGGCAAAATACTAACCTCTCCCTTTACCCACACCTCAGAATTATTTCCCAATATCCTAATACCTTAGAAAAGCCCTAGGGACACCTATATATAATTTATGCAACTTCTGACTCAAAAATTCACAGTCCGTATCAAATTCGGAAACGAATCTGCGTAACTTTGACTAGTCGAGCAGGCTGCATGATCGGTTAAGTGGACCCCTCGACCGGTCGAGCACCTTGAAACCCAAAAATTGGTGCTCGTTAGACTTTGAGTCGAGCCAGTTTACGACTGGTCGTGTGGGCTGCACGACTGGTCGAGCGGCCCCCAAATGTGGCTCCACATCTCAACACACATGATATGGATTGAATCCCTATTTTTAAAAATGTCTTGTGAGCCACAAAAGTTTTGAATGAATCTAATATTTATGTTTTCCTTTATTGATGTCTGTGTGACCTTATCAACAGGTTGGATGAAATGAACATTACGGTGGGCTTTATGAAGTTTTTAATGGCGGGCGTTGAATCTCAACTATTTCTTATGGTAAGGCCCACCCGAGTTACATGCTAGCCTAATTTTTTTTGCCTTAGGTGTAATCTTGTATGACCCATTTAATGGTATGCGTGGATTTCAAGTATAAATAATTGTGACCCTTGGATTGTTTTTGACCTAGAACTCATTGAACCTATTGTACAGTAGATGTTTGCACATTTGTTAGGCAACAGTAAGCACTTGTGAGCTCACTTAAGGCTTGGAATTACCTCAAGTTTAACCAAAGTGTGTGTTTTGATAGGCTTATTACATTGACTATTTAAAAGTTACACATGTACACTATTTTGTGATATTGTAAATGATTTAGTTAATCAAATTTAGACTTTCGGAAATACAATACATGATACAATGCATTTAAGACGCAGGCTACTAAACAAAATTTTAGATTCTAGTGCATTTCAATTACAAGATACCAAACAAAATTGAACATTCCAAATGCCAGTATATTTGGGATTTAAATGCATTCCAAATCCAAGTAACCGAACAAGCCCAGCCTGGACAAATTTCAGTTGAATTTGGATTATTGTTGTATCTTTTATATCAACCATCTAGATTATATCCCCAAGTTAAAATGTTACAACTGCTCACTCAAGTAGAATTCTAAGGCATGATCAATACAAAGGGAGAGACAACAGATCATTGGTTTGGATCACTAGAATATGGGATAAAATTGCCGGATTAGAAATTCGTGCACACAGTAAAGGTTTGCTCCTATGCATCTGGGCATACGCCCCTCTCGATATAGATTTTCTCCGTTACACTTGGTCAAATAATAATACAATACATCAGGACTATAGCCTTTAAATTTTGGTCAGCATCCAATGATTCAAATTGCTAATATTGCAAGCCTCACTTTCTATGGTGAAAAAACAGTAATATAACTTTTCAGTTGAAATGTTTATGATAATTTGGCTCTTTTTCTTTAAACATATGATCCCTGCAAAATTTAGTATGATCAGCAGAATGAAATATCTAATTTGAAAGTGTTTTTGGGCATTTTGTTAAAGGTGAGCAATATTTAGGATTGTTAATGGGCTAGACGCATCATTTCAGCTTTTGGGCTGGCCTTAGGCTGGAGTGTTAGCCCTGAGATTGGATGCAAACTTAAATGCCTACTTTTCAAACGGGCCAGATTTGGACAGTGTCAAACATTCCGTTTGCCCAGCTCAGCTCAATAGTGTATGCAAAGGCAAAATTTTAAATATACCTGGTGTTGATGTTGAGATTTTACAGTTTCTTTTAGGCCATTGTGTACTTACAAAAACAAATAATAATGGGAACCTTAGCTTCCACCACGAGTAGGGTTTGTATTTATAGTCATTTGATGTTAATAATGTAAATATGACAATGAATTTGTCATACATTCCCATATCATATAATGAATCATTCTCAAGATACTAGGCGTAATCCTTAGTATGATTCTCAATGAAGATTTTCATGAATTAGATGTACATTCTAAGTCGCATCACCATATAGCACGTAAAAATCTTTATTTACTCTCTTGTACACTAGTATTTGTTTTGTGGCATCTGATTCATCTAAGAAACAAGCTTGAACCAATTATAAATATTTCGCATGAGGCTTGAACCGACTATCTTGGCTCGTCATGGCTTGAGTTGGGCTCAGGCCTATGGTGAACAATCTGAACTAGATGCAGAGAAATGTTGGCTCGCTCCTAACCTGATCTATTGATACCCTTAGTCATGTTAAAATATGGTGGTTTGTTCTACCGACAAAAGGTACAAATCCAGATGGCTAAAGTCGTGTGTATTATTTTAACCCATGGAGATGTATTTGAGCAAAGTCATATCAATAAGCGCTGTGCCACAAGAGAAGTGGCCTGTAATAAGTGTCAGGAGGGATTGGGGTGTGGATTCGAGTTACACGTGGTGACCGTGTGAGGAGAGATTGAGTAGTTGATTCTGAGCTACACGTGGTCACGTGAAAAACGAATGCAATATCAGGGCCATTCATCTGTTATCACCAGCTATGATCAAGCCCTCCTGACCAAAAAAATCAGGCTGGTCTACTCCTCATCTCAGTCAGATGTAAGGTAAGAAAATGGACAGTTTAACGAAAAGGGATGGTCTGTAGTTATTGTTAAAAGAGTGGCTTACCTGTCAAAACTGATTTTTGTACAAGGCATTTCCATAGTGAGCTCCACCTGATCAATGGCTCGGATCTTACAATCAGGCCTTCTGCTGCACCTTAGTCATTAACTATATTTTCAATCTCTCCCGTTGCGAATCTCCTCCCTCATCGTTTCTCTTAAGATTCAGAGGCAAAAGAGAAGTATACTCACGCCACTAGGATTAAAATCCTGACCAGTGGCACACGTGCCAGCATCCACCACGTTCACAAGGTTCACGCCATTCACGAGGAGGCCCACCAATAAATAACAAGGCCGGTCGGACTACGGCACTACCTGCATGGAGCCCGTGCAAACTAAAGCTCTGTGGGGCACACAGCTGTCTTCATCACATCTACTCCATTCATCCATCAATTTCAAACGTTCAGTTGCACCGTTCTCGTCCGTTCGTCCGTTGCAACAGCTCATTAAGATGTGAGCCAAAAAACAGGTTTAAGATGCAGGGTTTATGTATCCCAGGGCTCACTGTTATGCATGTCCCTTATATCCATGCCATTCATCCACACTGTCCTATCGTTTTAGGACAGGAGCTCAAAAATGCAGTGGATACAAATCTCAAGTGGACCACATGGTAGAAAACAGTTGTGATTAAATGTCCACCATAAATTATTATTTTTTTGCGGCCACTGGCATGTTTATATGCCATCCAACCTTTTAATAAGGTCACAAAGTCCTAGATAAAAAGATCACAAAAACATTAGCTCGATCTAAAACTTTTGTAGTCCTCTAAAAGTTGTAATGATCAAATGCCGTTATTTCATATGATGTGGTCCACTTTAGATTTGGATCTACTGCAATTTTGGGTTCATACACTAAAGTAGTCTGGCAAAATGGATGGACCAGGTTAGATGTGACAGTGGCCCCACAATTAAGGAGATTCCAAAGCTGCATCCAGAGGATTCAAAATTAATGCGGGTCACACCATGAGATGCCCAGCCACAATGTTTATACGCCATTATATTTAGGGGCGCACATGGAACTGGTAGAAATAGTAAACCTGCGGTTCATTCTGAAATACACTGGTTTTAGTTTTGATTCTAAAAATAAGTTTAATTAATTTAGCTCAATATCATTTTGCACATTTTTAATAATAAGTATATCATTCATCAAATGAATCACAGTATGGATGGACATAAGCTAGATTATAAAAAAATTCATGCGAGTAGAGTGAATTATAAGAAACCTAAATCTGTAAAATCGGATGGGAGCTTAACCGGTTTTTACTGTCTAGATCCGGCTCAGTTCTAATGTGCAAACGGTCAATTCCAGTTCCAATATTATGGGACCGTTAGAAATAGTTCGGTTGGGTTTCACCCTGGAACTGGACCTGTGCACCCCTACAATGAATATGAATCATATTCACTGTTAGCTGTTCAATTCTCGCTAGATCCTGTGATGTGGTCCACTTGAGTTTTGGGTGCGCATATTTGTAGAATAGATGTCCCAGCATGATTCTTTCTATCTGATGGAAGCCATAGATGACACGCAGACATTGGGTGGGCCCACCGAATTTTGGTTACCTTGGCTTCCTGTGTCGTCCATCTACCTGTCCATCATCAACCGCGCCAGGATAGGCTTGAGAGTTCAATATTGACAAGACAAATGAAGAGCTTTCCAACTGTCCAATCCGGTCCGACCACGTTTGGCCCACTCGACTTCTGCAGCCGGCATACAACGTGGGCCCGGCCTGACATCTCACATGCACATTGCACACGTGTGCCTGCGAGTCGCATTAACCAGCAGTGTTCTCAACAATAAAAATCACTTCCTCTCCCTCCTCGCAAAGCTACAAACTGTAAGATGTCATCTCCTCTCCGCTTCGGTGCTTCTCCGGCATTTCGCAACTCTCATCGCTACCACAATAAACACTCACTGTAAGAGGCGATTTCCACCAATTCTCTTCCTTTTCAAGGTAGGATTTCTCTCTCTTTCTCCCTATCTCTCCAAAACCCTAATCCTATTTTCTGCTTTCCCATGAAAGAAAAAACCAGATATTATTTCATTCATCTGATCATTCTTTCATCTTCCGCAATCGATTAATTGGATTTTTTTTGCTCCAATTAAAGAAATTCTACTGTCGATGATCATCGAGGATTGAAATATTTCAGCATCGGAGAATCCGTCCTTTCACTGTTCTTTCAGCGATTTGACTTAAGCTTTCCCTCCCCCCAAACCCGATTTTCCGTACGGACTTATATTTCCATTTTCTGATAGCCATCAACTTCTTTTATGTAGTAATCCATTGATGTGTTGCAGATTTTTCGTCTCTGTCTATTGCTGCTGATAGGGCAAGCGATCTATATCAGTTCCTTTTTCAGGTATTCTATCTTCTTATTTTGGAAAACATGGTCATTTTTGGACTTTCTGTTCATCTGCGTCTTGCAACGCATGAAATAGAGCTGTATTCACTGGTACAAAAACCATAAATAACAAATATTCAAGTAGCTGTGGCCGAATTTTTGTTTTGCTTGTTTATTAGAAATGTGTAAGAAATGGCCAATTTTCATTGATTGGTGGTGGAAAATTTCTGGAAAAAGACATTCATGGTAGTTGATTTGAAGTAGACACTGAACTGCAGATCAAGTTGCATTCCTCTCTGACGCAGGGAAGGACATGTAGAGGTTGAGCACCGTCTTCCTCAAGCGGGGATAACTATTCTGAATCCATGGAACTTCTCTGGACTCCTCACAGAGAGGCCTCGAATCCACGAGTAGAGAAAATAGAAAATAATTCTAATAAAATTCGTAATAATTTGATTGATGATGAAAAACGAGCTTACAACCTCTTAAATAATAACATAAACCCTAGGAAGAAGTTTCGAAATCATACTGTAACTAAAACTCTTAGAAGTCGTGACTTACTATAAATAGTAAACTTACTCTTTATAGACAGTCGTGATTCCTACTAGTGTGCATGGTTTTTGGCAAAAAGTACTAAGTGTCCTATTTGGCCGAACCATGATGTTCCCCTAATTTTTCTAAGCACTTTTCGTGTTGGACACAACTCCCAAAGCCCAATGTACAAAGAGTTACAATCAAACTAAAACTTACTAAAAATAGTAAAAATGAAAATAAACAGGGATTTTGACTGTTGATCTGACGGAATCCCGCAAATTCGGCGTGGGCAACCCGACGTTGCTGGGTCGGGTCGCTAAAGTAGCTTGGTGGTGTTGGGTTATGCAGAGAAATCTCATTATTTGTTAGCGAGAGATGACCTCGTCAATTCTATGGGGGCTTCGGGAAGTATTGTTGTAGCCTGGGATTCTAGTTTTTTGGCAGGTGTGGTTGGGTGTTTGCAGTGGATGTTCACTACTATATATGGTCCGAATGTCAAAATTGATAGAGTAGCCTTCTGGGATGAGCTTGATGAGGTGAGACACAAGAACAACCTTCCATGGCGTATATTTTATTATAAAATGTCTTCAAGGGGGAAATTACAAAAAATATGTCGGATTTTTTCTAGTTGGTTTGAGAGGCGTTGATCGATCTTCCCACTAGTGGAGGGAAATTCACTTGGTCTAAAGACCATCTAGTTATGACTAGGATTGATAGGTTTCTTGTTTAGCCCAGTTGGGTGGACAATTTTTCACCGTTTCCTCAGATCGGGTTGCCAAGACTTGTCTTGGATCATAGCCTGATTATGTTGGTGATTGAGGAGGAGAATTGGGGGCTAAAACCCTTTAGGTTCGTGCTGCAATGGCTAGAGGTGGAGGGTTTTCCGGACCCGGTTAGTGATCGGTGGGCCTCTTGGAGCTAGATGGGTTTGTGGGCTTCAATTTAGGTCACAAATAGAAGCCGTTGAAAAGGAGATGTATTTCGCCTCATGGAGAGGGAGGCGGAGGAGATTTTAAGCAAAATCCATTCTGTCGACATCAAAGTTGAGTGGGAGGTCTTGTCGGAGGAGGAAATTTCCCTCCACATGGACCTGGGTTAGGATTATGCAAAGCACCTTAAAGATGAAGATATTAAGTGGAAGCAGTGATCGTGGGCCAATTGGCTCAAGGATGGGGACAAGAACACTCGTTTCTTCCATAACATAGCGAGCACTTGGGCTAACTATAATAATATTAATGGCATTGTTGTGGGCATTGATAGAGTGGGCGATAAATATATGATTTGCAGAAGGGTGGTCCGATTTTACAAGGACCTCTTATTGGCGGAGCCTTGGGATAGGCCAGTTTTGGATGGCTTGCATTTTGATAGTATGATAAGCGTGGATGTAGGTGCACTTGAGGCTGAGCTCTTGGAAGAGAAAGTTGAGAGAGCTATGGACTCTTTAGCGGAGGGATAAAGTGCCGGGGCATCGGGTCCGGATGGATTCTTGTTGCCCTCCAGCAAAAAAAAAAAAAAAGATCTTTTGGGAAAATGTCAAAGGGGATGTGATGAGCTTTGTGAGAGAATTTCATTGTAGGGGAAACTTTTGAAAGACTTGGGGGCTTCATTCATTGCACTGGTCTTTGAGGTGTCGAGGGCGGATCATTTAGAAGATTATAAATCTTTTAGCCTCACCGGTAGCATCTATAAAATCCTTGCAGAAGTTCTAGCAACTAGGTTCAAAAGTAAGCTAGTAGGTATTATTTCCAACGCCAAAGGGGCCTTTGCGGAGGGTCGGGAAATTTTGGGATGGTGCTCCCCTAGCCCATGAATGTATTGATTCCAGGCATAAGGAAAGATTGAGCGGCATGATTTGTAGGCTAGACATAGAGGAATCTTATGATCACGTTGATTGGGGTTTCTTGGACTGTATGTTGAGCATAATTGGTTGAGGCTTGAAATGGTGAAGTTGGGTTAAGGAATGTGTATCCTTGGCTATGTTTTTAGTTTTAATTAATAGTTTGCCAAAAGATTATTTATTTATTTATTTATTTTCTTTTTCCTTTTTTCGTTCAGAGATCAAGGGGTTTGAGTGGGTCACCCTCTTTCTCCTCTCCTTTTTGTGGTGGTAGCTGAAGCGCTTGAAAGGATGTTGGAGTGGGAGCAACGAGTCGATCTCTTTTGGAGTTTTTGCTTTAATAGAGAGCGTACTTCGATATCTCATCTTCAGTTTGTGGATTACACGCTTCTATTTTGTGAGGCCGAAGAAGAGAAGGTTAAAAACCTAAGAATGATCATCCGTTGGTTTGAAGTCGTCTTGGGGTCGAGGGGTTGAAGGTTAATATCGGAAAAAGTATCATGTTGGGGATTCATTTGCCGAGGGAAAATCTTTTGAGACTAGTGGGGGTGTTCGGGTGTGAGGTTGCCTCTTTCTTATCTTCCTATCTTGGTTTAACGTTGTGCATCGGTAAACCGGCAAAGCGTCCATGGGATGTGGTTGTTGAAAGATTCGAAAGGAAGCTAGGAAGATGGAAGTATTGATATCTGTCCCTTAGGGTCATATGACTTTGATAAAAGCATCTCTTTCTAACTTACCAATTTATTTTATGTCCCTTTTTAGGTGCCCAAAGTCGGTGTTATCTAAACTTAGTAGTTTTAGAGGACCTTTCTTTGGCAAAGTGCAATAGGAGCGCACAAGTTCCATCTTTTAAGATGGGAAGAAGTTGGGGTGGGGTCGGCATTAGAGTCTTGGAGGTGATGAATGAAGCTTTATTGGGTAAATGGTTGTGAAGGTTTGGGGTGGAAGAAAATGCCTTATAGAAGGCCTCGATTGCTTCCTTGTATAGGGCTTTGGCGATTTGGAGAGGAGTCCTTTCTACAAAGCCAAGCTTCGAGAAGGGTGGGCTTTAGTCTTGGGGATGGGGAGGATCTGATTTTGGGAAGATGTGTGGGTTGGTGACAGACACTCCACTAAACGTCTTATATTCTAATATTGCTCGTCTTTCATTGTCCGGTCCCACAATATCCTAGTGGCACAATGTGCTTTGATTAGCGATATTTCGACATTGTGGACTCCTCGTCTATTTCTTTCAGACAACAAGGCGAGTGGTCTCCCTCACTCTCACTCAGCATTATCACTTGACCATTGGGGAGGACTGTATGATATGGAGAAAGGAGCCGTTTGGATGTTTTTCAGTTAGATCTTTATAGGCCATGTTGGCCAAGTATGAAGTTAATGGAGAAGTCAAAAATACCAAATATGTTTGGTCCTATGCAGCCTTGCTGAAAGTTGTAGCTTTTTGTTGGCTTCTATGGCATGGAAGGGTTTTAACGATAAATAATCTTCAGAAAATGGGGATGGTTTTACCCAATGTTTGTTTGTTGTGTGGGGTAGATTTGGAATCAGTCAACCACTTCTTTATCCATTGCCTGATTGCTTTCAAGGTGTGGTTTGCTGTTCTTCCAGGTTCAGTATTTGCTAGGTGATGACGAGTTCTATAGGTGAGCTATTTATGGCTTGGCATGGTGCTGGAGTTGTGAAGGACAAGAATGATCTGTGGTGGCTATGTATTTTGGCCAACCTTTGGGCGATTTGGTAAGAAAGGTACAGAAGGTGCTTCTGTAATATTAGCCATAGTGTCGATTGAGTTGTTGGTGGGCTTGGGCTTTTGCTTGGTAATGGGGCTGGCTTTTTTTTTTTGAGGAAGCTTTGTATATGTGGGTAGCTTTTGGCTTTTTGCTCCAATGGGGCTGCCATAGTGGTGAGTTTTTGTTTTCGAGGGCTGTATTTTGGCTTTTGCTTTTGTATTTTGGCCCCTCTTAATAAAGTTTCCGTCAACTTTCAAAAAATGAGTATACACATCATTTAGACTCTTAGAGAAGACCACTTCCTCCTTAATTCTTTGAAATATGATAGCTATGCCGAAATAATGGATTATGGAAGAACCTTGCATCGTTCTAGTTCTAGCACCTAGAATTTCCATTGACGGAACTCTCATCTCATCTCACTGAAAATACCTCAAAAATTTCATTTCAATGTTCCATGGCAGAGGATTCCATGTGTCCCTTGTGGGGTCTAGCCTCAGTGCAACTCAAGGATAGGTTCCTGTTGCTTTCCATATTCTCCCTAATTTAATTCAAACTTTGCCTTATTAAAGAATGAAACAAAGAAAAGGGAACTAAAGAAGGGAACCAAAGAATTAAACAAAAAAAAGTTTAAATCCTTCTTAAGTAGCTACATGTATACATGCCTATAAGGCTGTATGGTTTGTACAAAGACCCATTTTTACTTATGGCGTGTATATGAACCCTAGAAATGCCATTGATTGGGCTTGTGTGCCCTACAAATCAACTTGATAACTTTTACAAATCAACTTGATAACTTTTACAGCCATCTGATTTGCTTTGTAGGCCCCCCCAGTCCAATTGGATGCCATATATCGTCGGAAAGATTAATCAACATTCAGCCAGCATTTGGGTTCCCTTGAACCTTGTCTACACATGCTTGATGTGTGGCCTGGATGCATCACAAATCTAGAAGACTAAAACAACTGGATTTGGTTGAAAAATATCTAGTAGCATCCTATGAGTATTACCGATAGGTAGAGCTGGGTATCAAGTCGAGTCGGACCAAGTTAGGGTTGACTCGACTTGATCTGGTTTTGAAATAGGCTTGACCTAAACTCGACTCGACTTGGTACCGAGTCCAACATGCCTGAACCGATCTGAATCCGGGTCTGGCTTGGACTTATTCGGACTGAGTCCGACCCGGTAAAAAGTACCGAGTCGGTTCGAGTTGGCACCAATTTGGATCGAGAGATGAGGGAGGGAAGGAGTGGAGAGGAGAGAGAGAGAGGAAGACGGTGGTGAATCCGGTAATGGTGGTGGGTGGGTGTCGGGCTTGGAAGAGGGAGAGAGAGAGAGAGAGAGAGAGAGAGAGAGAGAGAGAGAGAGAGAGGAGGGTGGTGATAGTGGTGGGTGGTTACCGGTCTTGGAAGATGAGGATGAGGGAGGAAGAGTGTTTGGGATTGGGTTGGGTGCGGCGTATAGGGTTAGAGACAGTGTTCGAGTTGTTGGTATCGCTACAAGTTTCGCTGGCCAGAGATAAAGATATAATATCGTCATCGCCAATAATATTGCAGATAACCGGAAATGCAGGGAAAAGGGGGGAAACTTGGGGAAAATGATGAAAATTTTTAATGAAACTTCAAGACATGACTAAATACACATATTTACATATTTAGGAATAAAAAATTGCAAAAAGAATACATTACATGATAGGTTTTCATTTAATGGGACCCAAAAAGCATGCGATGTCATAAAAAATCACTTTAATAGCAACCAAAATGAGTTTATATATTACAAATGCAGCTGACATACATTAATTAAGACACGTAAAAGTAAATGAACTCAAAGAAAAAAACAAATATATGATTGATCCAGAACTTTTGTGGCCCATTAATCGTTGATCACCACTTTTTCCTTTGGTATGGTCCACTTGATAATTGGATGTGCTTATTTTTTGGATAATACGCTAAAATGATTTGGTATCTACATTGTTAACTCATTTTGACAAATCATTTTATGGTATGGGCTAAAAAATGAAACGAATCCAAATCTTAGGTGGACCACACCACGTGAAAAAGTGATCATTGAATGACAACCATTAAAAAAATTACAGGGGCTACATAAGTTTTGGAGCAAGCTAATATTTATGTTTTCCCTTCATCCAGGTCTATTAGACCTCATGAACAAATTGGATGGAAAATAAACATCATGATGGGCCCCAGGAAAGCTTCAACGGTGGATATCATTCCCATCACAACTTTCTGTGGTGTGGACCATTTGAGCCTCATATCTGGCTACATTTTGGGCTCATTCCCTAGAATAACATATCAAAATGGATGGACGGTGTAGATAAAACAAATATATCATGGTGGTCCTTACAGAGCCCTGACAGACCATCCATCTCTAGGCTCCTGATCCGTGCCAACGCCGATTTTCCTAGGAGCAGAGTTACCTGGGAACTTTCTGAGAACTCATCATATGTGATGTGAGTCCAAAATTTGAACGGTCTAAGTGATGCAGCACTCCATGAAACTTCTATGGTTCAACTTTTGCTTTCATCTAAGACTTCAGTGGGCCATTATAAAAGAAAACAATTTTCTCCCTTGATTTGCATCTTTCTTTGCTATGGCCCACCAGAGTTTTAGATCAGGGTAAAATTTAGTTCCTGGGAGTTTCATGGGATGCCACATCACATGAACAGTTCAGATTGGAGGCCACTACACGTGTGAAAAGATGCGTATGTGCCTAATGTAGCCGTGCTCGATGAAAAAGGAAGCGGATTAGCTATATGACAGGTTGAATAATGAGACTCGCTACTGTAGTGACGTCACCAAGTTATGTGGATCCTATCATGATGTATGTGTTATATCCACACCGTCCATCCATTTGGAGAGAACATTTTAAGGCATGATCCAAAGAATTAGGCAGATCCAAAACTATAATGGACCCCACCACGGAAAACAGTGGAGTGAGTTATACCCACTGTTGAAACCTTCCTAAGGTCCACCGTGATGTTTATTTGAGATCTAATCTGTTCATAAGTTAACACAAACATTAAATAAGGTAAAACACAAATATCAGTTTCATTGAAAACTTTTGTGGCCATTAGAAATTTTTAATGGTGAGCGTCACTCTCTCCACTTTTTCTGTGGTGGGGTCCACTCGAGATTTGGATTTGAATCATTCTTTGGCTCATGACCTAAAATGGTCTCTCAAAATGGATGGACGGTGTGGATACAAAACATACATCATGGTGGGACCCACAGAACTTAGTGACATCACTTTAGTAGCGAGTTCGCTACTCAACCCGTCAGTAGCACAACTGCGCCCGATAAAAAAGGGCTCTGAACCCATTTTTCATCCGAGACCTGAAACCCTGGATTCTTCCCCAAATCTTCGGATTTCTCTGGATTTTTTTTTCTTCTTCTCATTTTCTTCCTAAATCAATTCCGTTAACAATCTAATAGAAGAAAGAAGAAAAGGGAATCGAGATTTTCTTTACGGTAACCTACGAATGGCGAGCTTCGATTCAAATGGCCCACCAAATACAGCTTCCAATCAGGGCAATCTATTCTACAGGTGCGGAAATCCACCCTATTGAAAGTTTCCCTCTCTCTCTCTCTCTCTCTCTCTCTCTTTTCTAATTTTTTCGAAATATTTCTTCCGACGTGTTTTGTATCGTTGGACTGTGATACCGACACTATCGGCCAATATATCGGCCGATATTGCGAACATTGAGTGACAACTGGACTTTTTGCAAAAAATCGATAAAATCGCTGAAAAATCAATGATATTAGGAAGAGAAACGAAAAAAGGGAGTTTCGGTGTTGCAACTCTAGCGATACCGAAATTATCGGCGATAATTCGATAATATCGCCGATAATTTAAACACTGGTTAGAGATACCTGAATCAGAGTCGAGTCGGTTTCGAATTGAGTCGAGTCTAACTGGAATACTGGATCGAGTTTCGCGTCAAGTCGGGTCGAGTTACTGGGTAACTCAAAATCGACTCGGTTTGAGTTCGGATTGGGCGAAGCCTACTCGGTTCAGACCGACTCACCCATTCGGTTCGGGTCGAGTCGGGTCCGAATGAGTCGGTTCGTGCCCAGCTCTACCGATAGGAAACTATCTGATGAGCGTCAGTTAGCAGTGTTGGCATTGTATCGTGTCTGATGATATGCTGAGCATGTACAAGATATTTCTTTTATTAGAGAAATAATGGCAATTATATTGAAAAACAAAAGATACGTCAAGACATTGGGAAAGAATTCCCAATATAATTAAAAGACTGAAGGCTTTCAGCCAATTATTTATGCAAGTTGTTTGCCACTTTTCGCGCTGGTAAATGAAATGTCCAGCCTGGAGGTGATGGCATGGATCTCATCAAAATTAAGGGGAAAGCTTTCAAGGCTCTGAAAAGTCCTTGCCACCCAAGTTTCCCTGTATCTTAGCTAATAACCAAGCTAAGCTTTCTTTCAACAATTTCAAGCTTGTTGAGTGCTGAGTAGGTCACTTTTTTTTTTTTTTTTTTGTGGCTAGTCCCCTATATTTTCCCTGCTTTTGTCTTAATAATATAATTGTCAGCTTTCAAAAGAGAAAAAAAAAGGAAAAAAAAACGCTATGGATTGTAGTTCTAGTGTGCTTATGATGGGTTTATTGGTGGTTGTGTCAGGCATTTCTGCAATGCACCGTGTGGGCAGTGCAGGCAACACATCCAACTCATCCCGTCCTCGGAAGGAGAAGCGGTTAACGTATGTGCTAAATGATGCAGACGACACAAAGGTAAGTTTGTGTATGTTGCCTGCATTCTGATTTTAACTTCTTTATTATTATTATTTTTGAATGCAATGATAATCACAGTATTATACCAGCAGATTATTTTCCCTTTATATATACTATGCTGCTTCAGAATGTTGCCCTGGTTACAGCACTGTGCAGGCATAAATTGCTTAGCTGTATTGAACTCATCACAACTTGATGGTTGTGATTATCTATTTACGGGAAGCCGAGATGGGACACTGAAGAGGTGGGCATTGGCTGAAGATGCAGCCACCTGTTCTGCAACATTTGAGTCGCATGTTGACTGGGTATTCTCCTTTCTTCCTTTGTTAATTCTCCTGCAACATTTGTCTATTCCTTTTGAAGTTCCTGGTAAACAGGCAACATGTATCACCTCTTTCTAATTAAAAAAAAGAAAAGAAGAAAACAGCTAAGCTGGATCACCCCAGTGTTATTATTGTCATCATGCTCAATGCATTGTAATTTCTCATCCTATTCTCTTGCCAGTGTCATTTTACCCTTTTCAAGGTTAAAATAAAATCATGAATACTCTATAGATCTCTGAATTGCCAACCAACTTTCTTTTTTTTGATCTGGATTGCAATATCCAAATTTTTTGGTTATTTTTGCTCAGCTTGATGCTTTTAGCAAGATGGACTTGTGGTCTTATACTGTTAACCAAGCTGTAGTTTAGATTTTGAATGCAAACAGTATGCAATAATATAACATTTTTTTAATTAACGCGTTGCAGAGCATTTTATACAATACTGTGATATTATATCATATAATGCTAGCAATATTTAGACCAAGTGTTCAATTTTATATACGACTTGTGACAACAATTTGCATAATAGTTATATTGCATGTAATTAGTAGTTTGTGACCTGAATGGTCCTCCCCCCAGTGTACCATTTACTTCCAGTGTACCATTGTCATCATGCTCAATGCGTCGTAATTTCTCATGCTATTCTCTTGCCAGTGTCATCTTACCTTTTTCAAGGTTAAAATAAAATCATGAATACTGTGTACATCTCTGAATTGCCAACCAACCTTCTTTTTTGGATCTGGATTGCAAGATCCAAATTTTTTGGTTATTTTTGCTCAGCTTGATGCTTTTAGCAAGATGGACTTGTGGTCTTATACTGTTAACCAAGCTGTAGTTTAGATTTTGAATGCAAACAGTATGCATATAATATATCATTTTTTTAATTAACGCGTTGCAGAGCATTTTATACAATACCGTGATATTATATCATATAATACTAGCAATATTTAGACCAAGTGTTCCATTTCATATACGACTTGCAACAACAATTTGCATAATAGTTATATTGCATGTAATTAGTAGTTTGTGACCTGAATGGTCCTCCCTCCAGTGTACCATTTACTTCCCGTACCACATACTCCATGCTGGAGGGACTTGTGGTACGTGTCACCTTACTACAATCTTCCTAACCAACACAGAGAAGGTAGTGTGCCATTTCCTTCTTGTACCACATACTACACACTAGCGGGACTTGCGGTATGCGTCACCTTACTACAGTCTTCTTAACCAACACAGAGAAGGTATCTTTAAAAGCCTAATCAATCCTTGGATTCAAGACCGTTATGTTTTGAATGGAGGTGATTGGAACATGGGAGTCACCTATATGCTGTTCCAGCTCAAGAAAACCGTCCATGCAAAATATGTTCCATCTACCATATGGTTGGTATGCCCGAGTTTTCATTTCCTATATATGGCCTACTTGACCTTGTGGCAGTAAGCCAGTTCTGAAAGGAAGTCAATGAAAAATCATCAGGCTGGGACTTTGTCCCTCTGCAGTTAAAGACTTCAGGTCTCTTGGAGAAGCCACAAAGATACCCTTTAGGCCTCTTATGCATCTGTCTCTTGTTCAATCCCGACTCCTAAGAGTGGACCATGCAACTGCATATTTTCCTTGAAAGCTTGGCTTGTGCCTAGTGTTGGAATTTATGGACTACATTCATTTATCATAACGTTTTGATGTCATATGAGCTAGTTATAATAACACATGGTATGTATTCTGAACACATCTAACTGTGTTTTCTGGACACTATTGTGTTTCCACTTGTTGGTGTAAGGATTTAATGTCATATCTATATGTTTTTCTGATGCAGGACAATTAACCACTTGCTCTAAAAGCTTGAACGGTTAGAGCATGATGAATTAATCCATTTTTCTCATAGCCCAGGCCCTACATCTCATGGGTTAGGACCTCGGCCAAACCCCCCTCGTGGGCCCCAAATCACATGGGTACTGCCTCACACGGGCCGCCCATCCCGAGTGTGTCCCCGCATCCCACAGGCTACCCCACTCGAGCCCGGTGTGAAATGCGCATTAATCACCCCCGGTGAGGTGTCTCGAATACGAGACCTCCCTTGTGGGCCCCACCCACCCCAAGTGTGCCCCTGCATCCCACAGGCGACCTCACTCCAGCCCGGTGTGAAAATGTCTCTACATTAATCATTCTCGGTGAGGAGTCTCGAACACGAGACCTCCCGCTCTGATACCAATTTGATGCAGGATAATTAACCACTTGCTCTAAAAGCTCGAACTGTTACAGCATGACGAATTAATCCCTCTATCTCATAGCCCAGGCCCCACATCTCATGGGTTAAGACTTTGGCCAAATCCCCCTTGTGGGCCCCAAATTACATGAGTGCTGCCTCATACGGGCTGCCCACCCCGAGTGTGTCCTTGCATCCCATATGCTACCCCACTCGAGCCCGGTGTGAAATGCGCATTAATCACTCCCGGTGAGGAGTCTTGAATACGAGACCTCTTCATGGGCCCCGCCCACCCCGAGTGTGCCCCTGCATCCCACAGATGACCCCACTCGAGCCCGGTGTGAAAATGCCCCTGCATTATTTTCATTGTCACACATTCTACATTGCTGTGTGAACGTTCCCTTACATTAGAAGTTTGCTCATCTTTGTGGCTGTTGGAAATTTCCATGTTTAATTTATAGGGCTCCATTTTGGAGGCATTGCATGCTACTTTTGCATAAAATGTTTATATCGCAATGAATTGGCTCTGCAGGTTAATGATGCCGTCCTTGCAAGCAACACCCTCATATCCTGTTCTTCGGACACCACACTCAAGGTTCTTTAACTTAAATTATTGTTTGCTAGTACAATCTGTCTTATTGGAAAATGCATTGATGGCTTTAAGAAATACCAGATGTGGAATTGTTTGTCTGATGGGACATGCACCAAAACACTCCGCCAGCACTCTGACTATGTAACCTGTCTTGCTGCAGCAGAAGAAAATGTAATTTCTTTCCCAAATTCTTTAAGCAAGTGTCATTTATCTTTCATGTTAGTTTCATTTGATAGCATACGGAAGACATGTCTCTTCAATTTATACATATGTTAGCCTCTTTTTGCACTTGGTCTCTATGAATCTCTGATCCTTTTATAGTGTCATGTATTTTAGAGCAATACTGTTGCCTCTGGTGGCCTTGGTGGGGAGGTTTATATATGGGATCTTGAAGCAGCGCTCGTTCCTGTTTCAAAGTCTGTTGATGCAATGGAGGAAGAGAGTTCAAATGGAATAATTGGTCCTGGAAATTCTGGGCTGTCCATTACCAGTCTCCGCACTATTAGTTCGAGCAGCAACATCTCTCTGCATCCAACTCAGCCGCATGGATACAGTCCAATTGCTGCCAAAGGTCATAAAGAGTCAGTATATGCATTAGCAATGAATGATAGTGGAACCCTACTCGTTTCTGGTGGGACTGAGAAGGTGCGTCATGAGGTTTACATCTGGTATTTTACTTTCTGATTTGTTAATTTTGTATATTGTTGTTCCGTAGAACCATAACAATGTTTGTATCTAAGGGTGCATTTGCATGTTTCTGCTTACCAATGTGGACAGGATGCCGTGATGTGCTATGTCTAAATCACAAGTGAGATAAGAATCCCATTGTTTTCTCATCTGTGATTTGGGTGAGGGTGTCAATGGGTTGGGTCTGCCCTTCGTGTCTTTCATCATTCATGTAATATTCAACCCTTACGGGTGTTTCATCATTCATGTATATTCCTCTACAGGTAGTGCGTGTTTGGGATCCTAGAACTGGTTCAAAGAACATGAAGCTAAGGGGGCATACTGACAACATTAGGGCATTGCTTCTGGATTCAACTGGCAGGTTGGTAAGATGGGAATACTATTCATCAAGAAAAAAAAAAGAAAAAAAGAAAAAGAAAAGAGAAGGTGGTCTTATTGTGAATCCATGTCTTATTAACCTTTTTGGTTTCATTCAACATTATGGTTGACCAACATGTATATCCTTCAGCTTCATTGTTCTTTATGACTGACCAGCACCTTTCTGTCCTCTTCTGCAACGGAACTCACTCACCTTCTTATTCATTCTAATATTGCATTTAGTTTGTTGGATTCGTGGGATGCACCTTTCTTTGGCTGATTTTCTCTCTTTTCCTTTGGTATGAAGAATTTGACTTGCTCATGATACTTTTTTTCTTTTTTTTTTTTCTTTTTCGTGATAACATGCCAATAGTACCTTATCGATTATCTTTCTATGATCATATCGATTCCAAAAATGCTATGAAGCTAGTCTAGTTACTCATGTATATGAACCATGCAGCAAAGTGGCGGCTATAAAAGCTAAGAGCATCAATTTATGCAAATCCAGAGGTTCATTATCATGTAGCATTTTCTAGAAATTTGAGTCTGTTTGTCTTTGTGGAAATCATTCCTTTGAAGCACCATGTTGTGAAGCTTGTCTAGTTACACATGTATATGAGAGATGAAGCAAGCTGGCAGCTGTTATAGCTAGGGAGTTCAATTCGGGCAAATCTTTTCATCATTGCGCCTCATTTTTTTCAAGCTATTTGGGCTTGGCTTTATGAATCCTGTTTCTACAATCATTTCTATCCAGCCTTATACCAGGCAAGTGAACAAACCTTCATGTCCCTCTCACCACCTAAATCCAAGTCCAACAAGAATTATCATGATTACCTGCAAAAGTTTCATGGTCGGCTTCCCACCTGACATCAACCCTCATGCAGACTTTGGCCTGGTTGATGCCACATTGCCAAGTTGATGCAAGACAATTAACCACTCGTTGTAAAAGTTCGAATTGATAGAGCATGGAGAATCAATCCCTTTTATCTCATAGCCCAAGCCCAACATCCCATGGGTTAGGACCTTGGTCGAATCCCCATTGTGGGCCCCCTCTTCACATGGGTTCCGCTTCACACGAGCCACCTACCTCACACGAGCCACCCGCCTCACATGGGCCACCACCTTGAGTGTGCCCTTGCATCCCACATGCCACCCCACTCGAGTCCAGTGTGAAAATGCCCCTGCATTACAAGTGGAGTCTATATATTCTGAGGTTAATAAATAAGAAGTGCCAGTCACCTAACTCCCCCTCTTTAGTGATTGGATGGTATCTATTGATTTGAATATTTATGGGCTTTTCTCTTTTGCATTTGTTTATAATTATTTTACAATTAATAAATTACTTCACCTGTCTAAGGCATTTAATGTTTGTTAGTTGCAACTTGCAAGAAGATGGGCATTGGAAGTTACTTCTGTTTTTTTGTCATGGTTTGTATTGATTCATTGGCATTTGATCGTAGTGTGTACCAAAGCATGCCAAATCGATAACGGTAATGGCGTGGCCCATTACGTGATATTGGGGTGTAATGGGCCACCCTGAAAAAACGCACCATAGTGGACTGTTACGGTCCATCGTAACGGTGTAATGGCGTCGCACAAAACTCATTTCCCAAAAATCCCTAAACACCTCAAAAATAAGTCCATTTTCAGAGATTAAAAGGAAAAAAAAATCTATTCTTTTTCTTCTCTCTTCTCTCTTCCCTATGCTTCTTTCTTCTTCTCCTCTACATGTTCCCCCCCTTCTCTCTCTCTCTCTCTCTCTCTCTCTCTCTCTCTCTCTCTCTCTGTTTGTCTGTCTTTTGAAAAACAATGGGCATATGTGGCTTCTTGATATCCGTGTTTTTAAAAAAGAAGGTTCTTTCAACCCGTTGGATTATAAGTTGCAGTCCATCAATGGATAATTTCCAACCTTTATGTGTGTTAGAGTATTCGATTCAGTAGGCTAGCCCCATCATGAGGATCACCTTTTGCAAAACTCAGGTATATCCACTCATTGAGTGGACCACACTTGTATTTTGCTATTTATCAATGGCTAGAATATATTCTCTATGGAGTGGCCTACTTGATGAGTAGCCATGGATGATTTTTGCACGAGTTGACTTTCCTTTTGGGGCCAATCTATTGAAAAGGTTGGATTTCACATGTACTTAACCAGTTGGAGGTTATATGTCGGGTGGACTGTACCTCGTGGTCTAGCCGGTTTTGACTCGAAACATTCTCCTTTTCCTTGTATTATACTCTGGTGTCATATTGTCAGATGACACTTGCATGTATAGATAGCGTACACATGGCTTGTATTAAACTAAACTAAGCTAACTACAATATCGGACTCACTCTTGTTAAGTTACAATCCCAAAATCAGATTTGTTTGAGTGATCCTAACAGTTGATTTTCGGACACTTGTTTGTTGAAATAGGACATCCAGGTATTTTCAATTCTTCACCATCCAATAGATGTCCACTGATCTGATAGTCGGATGATGAAATAAGCATAATTTGAGGTGATTGCATTAGTGGAATGAGTGTCATAAATTGCATGAATTCCAGGCTGATTTGGGGCCATTCGTGTGACCCTCAAATTGGCCTCATTATTCATCCACGTTTAATTTTGATTTTCTTAAAATTTCTTGGGGGGAATGGTCTCAATTGGTTAGGGATATGTATTAGTGGGGTTAGTACCATAGATTGCATGAATTTGGGGCCAATTTTAGGGCGTTCGAGTGGTCTCTTAAATTGGAGATACTGTTCATCTAAATTTAATTTCAATTTTTTCTTATAGTTACTTGGGGGGGTTGGTTTCTCAGGGATATGTGTTGGTGGGTTGAGTGTTTTAGATACATAAATTACTGGCCAACCCCTAATTCGGCGACACTATTCACCTGAATTTAGTTTCAATTTTTTTCCCCCCTTAAAATTACATGGGGAAGTTTATCAAATGCTTAGGGATGTGTATTTTTGGGATAAGCGCTATAGTTTGCATAAATTTCAGGCTAGTTTGCAAGGCTGAGACAACATTCTCACCATAGAGTGGACCGTTACACCATTATAAACATGGTTAAAAAAAAGAATATATATTTGGAATCCTCTAAATATTTGGAATGTTTCTAATATTTTTTTGGCAAAAAAAATCTAACTGTTCCCCTATAATGGTAATGGTTGTTATAACTGTTACGGAAATGGTGGAGACCGTTACACCTCTATGCATAATGGAAATGGTGGGGACCGTTACACCATTAAGCCCATTGTTTCCATTATGGGCATACCTTGGTGAGTGCAAAATGCATGAGCTTGTTTGGTGGTGTATCTCATTTGCATTGCAGCCAATCCTTCAGAGGGGTGGGAATGGGTCAGGTCGTGGTCAGCTGGAGCCTGACCGGTTTAACTAAATAGGCCTAGATTTTTGGCTTGAACCTGAACATAACCAATTACCCTATGGCCTGACCTCAGCCACTTAGAATTAATCAAGCTCAATCCCGATTGGGCCCACCCATTTTATTGTAATGGGGCCGGGCTCGACTGATTTGACCTAACATGACACAATCCAGTTTAATTTAATAATGGAATGGGGACTAAGGGTGTGCTCAACTTGGCCTAATTAGTGGATACATATAGAAATACATCATAGCATGCGTACATATATATACATGCTTGTCTTCTACTATTTTGTGTTTGGTTTCAGGATGGATTATTTGGCCTAACGCAATGATAAGGTTGGTTTGGTAGGGTTGGACTGGAACTCGACTCCAACCGATTTACTTGAACAGCCCACGTGCTCTAGCCTGACCTTGACACATTTACTTAAAGCCACATTTTCTAGGCCAAGCCTGACCTACTACCCATTTAGCTTGTTGTTTCTAGCCTTAGAAGTGGGTTGGGCAAATTGATTGCTGGTTGACCCAATCTATTGCCACACTGACCCCTTGTTTTGCCACCTTCTAAGGCTATGGTTGCATCCTTCTTTGGATCTCATGCATGGTTCCATATATACATATTGTATGGGCTGATACAAGGGTCTGTTCTGCTGCTTCTGATATCAGAAATGGAGGTGAAACTGACTGTTCCAACAATCGGTGTCCTATGAATTGATTCTTCAAACTGATGATCCCGTTGGCCACTCTATGGCCTTGTTTCAAGAATGTCCTATATTTGAAGATTGAAACCCTTAGATCGATGGCCTTCACATAGATTAGATAATGAGGAGAACATAGAAACAATAGAAATTCAATAAAAATATCTTTTAAAAAGGAAAAATGCTTCAATGATTATAGGGTTAGGATCATCATATCTGCAAGAACTCAGGGGCATCCCTATCTATGATGGGTCCCCTTGGCATGAGCTTTTGATGGCAGCATTCTCAGTTGTGGGAGGAAGGGACCTTTGCGAGGTATTCCATAACAGTAACGGTGGCTGTAACGGCCACCACTGTTACCTTTACGATATGGGCTGTAACAACCATTACAGCCCTCGCAATGGCCATTAAGGTCTCTTTTATTTTTATTGAAAAAAAAACCTGAAAAACCTGTATCAGCCCCATAACGGACTGTTATGGGGCCGTTACGGTCTTTATGGGTCATTTTATCCATAATGGCTGTTACGGCCTTTACTACCCTGTAATGTGTAACGGTTGGCAGTTGGCACCATTACCTTTACTTAACAGCCTTTACGGCATACCATGGCATTGGCATCAACATACTAAAAGAGGGATGGATATATTCAAGTTAAATTATGAAATGGCCTTGGTATTAATGCTGCATACTCGCATGAATATTTTATATATTTTTGCAGTTAACTTTGTGCCTCGGCAGACTCGGGCTAGGCTTATGGGCTTTGAAATGCAGCATGGGCACGACCTAATCCTCAGGCTGGGCCTTTTGAGCAACCCAGGCCTGGCCTGGCCATTGACAACCTTAAATGATTTCTTTATGTTTATTACCTCTGAGAATGATGCTGGGCAGCAAGAGCAACTTCCCAATGACTTCCGAATTGAGCTACTTTGTCTACTCTTTACTTGGGGCCCCTTCTTTTGACATGCATTTTTCATCTTGCACACTAGCTTAATGTAATTATTGCTTTTAACTTGGAGACTACAAGAAGAAAGGTTCTCGCTGTATTTCTTCTTTCAGATGCATACTAATGCCAATTAGTGGATACAAAAACCTGCCCTACTCTACGTATTTGTAGGTGATCATTGCTCTTCCATTTCAGTATCTGGTTTCTGAACCTTGTCTTGCAAGCTGTCTCAGAATTTCAAAAATATACTGATTATAAGAATCTGAGTGCTGAGTGGAACTGTAAACTTTTATGGTTGAGCAGTCTCACAACCTCATAATTTTTTTTTTTACCACACAGAGTGTCCCCGCCCCATTTTGAGGCGAGACTATTCCCCGCGGATGCATGCAATCACCGGCAACCACATGCATTGGGTAATGCCGGGGAGGGGAGTTGAACCCACGCCTGTAGGGAGCAAACCCACGGTGCTGGCTCCTCACAACCTCATAGTTAACCAATCATCATATGTACACGATGTTTAGCTTTGTTGCCTTACCCATTGTCAGTTTGTCACGTCATTTGGTATTAATATCTTCTTCCAAAATTATACAAATACTACTGTTTTCACTTTTTTTTTTTTTCAACATAAGAAAATGGCAACATGCATTACTTAATACAAAGATTTGTCTATTTTCGAGGATTCTTCTACATATTTCTTCTTATGCATGCTGGAGGATCATTGGTCTTCTGCTGTTGTTTGGGTAATTTAAAATTTGTTTTATGAGTGTTCTGCTCATGACTTAGTAATGGCCTGCCTTTGTGACAAACATGCCTTTGCCTCAAGTAAAAATATGATGTTACCATACACACTAGTTGAATGATTGAATCATTGAAAAGGGGCACTCCACCATGCCCATGAGGATGGTCTACTTTCCAGAATTACTACTAGTACTATATGATGCTCACCTAGCCAAAGCTGAATCGATAACAAGAGTCTGTAAAGAAAATCTACACCGGTAGACTATGTAACCCTACAAACAGTTTTTTTTTTTTTTTTTTTCTAGTGCTTTTGGTATTGTCATACTGTTTCTTTTTCTTTTGTAGAGTATATCCATGCCAGTAAGAAACAAGGATTGATCCATATGACAATCTGGGTTATAAGGCATGAGCTTGCACACACCAATGTTAAATATGGATCATATTTGGTGGCATAATTAATCGTAGCTTGTGTTTGTATCATAGTGCATTTACACATTAATAAAAGAAGAATCATAATCCTCAAATTTAAGCAGCCTTAGTAAACTAGAGGCAGACCTGAGTCTTCTCAGGTTCAACAAGATCAAAGCGAGTCTAACTCGGAGACCCTCTCTCTCTCTCTCTCTCTCTCTCTCTCTCTCTCTCTCTCCCTCTCTTGCAATGCTGCTTTTTTTTTTTTTTGGGTTAGCTGGTTAGTACACACATGACACAACACTGTCAGTAAACACTCCACTGTTAGCCACCCCCACTAGGGAATCGATACCATGACCTCAGGTGTTGAAACAAGGTATCTTCTCTCAGTCTACCACTTGAGATATGGATCAGGGTGTGCAATGCTGCTTCTAAACCGTGTCTGCAATGCTATTGTTCAATGTGTTTTTTTTATTGTTTTCATTTCTTTTTCTAACTAGAACACTGTTCCATATTCCTGTATTGCAGGTATTGCTTATCAGGCTCTTCAGATTCTATGATCCGGTAATATTGACTATCTTGTTTTTTGATGTAAACAGTCTAGTTTCTCTTTCTTCCAACATATCGAAAACAATTGTTGAATTTTTCTGGCCTTGATCATAATTAATGGAAAATTATCTTTCTACTAACTTGATAAACTAAAAAATTAGAGATTTGCTAAGCACACGTGTGCAATAAAGCTCTTTTACGTGCCACGTGTTGCCAACTTGGCACATGTGTGAGTCTAATCCATCCATCAGGTTGGTCTGACCTTGTACATGCTTTCCCAAAAATAAAATTGGGTCCAATGAATATTTGGGCCTCAATATTTGAAACATGTGGATGGATTACACGATTTCAGCCGAGTTTTTCAGGGCTGCACATTTCTTTTGTAAAATGTGGCGTGCCTGACCAGTGGATCAACCTAGTTTTTTGGACGCATGCATCAATATTGTGGTGCGTTCTGATGGATGGATTGGATCTTGGAACTGTCATGCCATGTTGGCACATGTGTGGCATGTCCACCAGCTTTATTGAATGCATGTGTGGGCTTAGCAAAGCTTAGATAATTATATTTCCCAAATGATATCCACCATCACACACCCACATGTGCGTGCACCACCATCACCCATCCACACGCAAGAAAAAAAGGAGAAACAAAGAATGAAAGTCGAAAGGTAGTCTAGTGATCAGAAAGATGATCAAATATTCAAAATTTTCTACAAAAAGAGATTTGATCTGGATAGAGTACTATGCTGTTGAATCATGTCGTTAGAAGGAATCTTCTTAATGATAAAATGTATTATAACCGTGGCAGACAGTGTCTGAAAACCTTTACCTTGGCTTTGTTTCAAAAGGATAAGAAGATTGATGAGGACGTTTCCAAAAGATCAAAGCTGGGTGGATGAAGTTGAGATGTGCCTTTGGATTGTCATGTGATTACTACTTGCCTGTGAAACTCAAGGAAACATTTTATAAGACAGCCATTTGACCTGCTGTACTGAGGGCGAGTTTTGCCAAGAGAGCGTAGACCCCACCATCATCAAGTAATATGAGCAGAGTGCGAGTTTTGCCAGGAGGCCCAGCAGACCCCATGATCATGAAGCCCCACCCTCTAAGTGACAACCGAAGGCCGCCCTCTAACCTTTATTTTTTGGAAGTAATTAGTCCCTAGTCCCTATATAAAGATGCCACCCCCTTGAACTTAGCTTTTGAAGGGCCCACTAAAAACTCATAGAGGAAACTGAACGGGTAATAACGAATGTTTGTATTCTGTGCCTCTAGAACGGGGAATTGGTGGAACACTTATTCATGCATTGCAGCTTTCAGAGTGAAATTTGGCAAAGGTTTTTCGAATCCCTTTGGTTTGATTTGGGTTATGCGTTGGACATTTGGGGCCTTTGTAAATGCTTTGGCATGGGTGTGCTGCTGTTGTATGAGAAGAGTATAATTGCGCCTTTACATGTTGGCGGGTCTATGGTCGTCCCGAAGGAGCTCAACAACATGGCATTTTCCAACCAAGGATAATCTTAGGAAGTGACGTTTCAAAGAGGGGTAGCATTGTTAATTTGATGGCAGGTATTAAAGCCTTTGCGGGTTGAAATCTTTAGCAATTTGATGGGTATTGAGGGGAGGATTGTTCCTTGTAATGGTTGGTAATCTCTCCTCTTTGATTTTGTCTTTGTTTTGTCTTGATTGGGACAAGGCTTTGATGACGGTGATGCATTTAAAAAAAAGATGGTAATGATATGTTCAGATAGTGATGATGATGAACGATGAGGATGATGAACGTCTTTAAACAAATACTGGGTGTGACTGGTTTCTTTCTGCAGTATGGTCCAGATCCAATCACCGGGCTAACTAGTCTGACCAGTGACATCTGTATGAAGTGTAAACCGATAAAATGAAATTTATTATACAATGGAACGAACATAGCAGAGTGAATAGAGACTCTGTTTCCAAGCAAGTGGTCATGTGTACGATTCTATCCAACTGCTTTTTCATCTTACTGATAAAAGTCGAACCTTCTGGTTGGACTGGACAAAATGCCTAAAGCAGATGGCTAGATGGTTTGAACATTTTCCTTCCAAAAATGGGTTTCTGGTTACTGACCTGTTTATATGAACTGTTACAGTCCAAACTGCTCCAGTCCTTGGTTCAGATTTTTAAAACACTTTCACATGGACTTATTTTGCTATGAAAGCATATGGAAAGAGAAACAGAGAGAAAAAAGAAAGAAACTTGCAAAATAAACAATTCCGGATTATGTACCGCACTATGTGAAACTATCAAACTAGAAAATTGTGCTGGTCCATATTAGTGTGAAATCCATCTCTTATGGACCTGATATTGTGAACAAGTTGGATTACTTGCCACTTTTAGAGTGTGGAAATCATTGGGGCCCTATGATTGGTTGATGTCTGCTGCATCCACCAGAAGGCAATATTAGAAATGATCCATAGACATGTCAAGTGCAACTAGAGCATCCTGAATGCATCGCCACTATGCTGGTGAGAGATTGGGCAACAGCAGTGGCCCAATTGTGTGTAATCAAAGAGTGGGTGGAGGACAGTAGCATGCACGCATCCAAGGAATGGATGGAGAGAAGCTGGTTGGAGCTTGAGTTGCCAATTCCTCGCTAGTAGCTGATATCAAACCGATTTAAGCATAAACCTCGATCAGCAACCTACAGATAAATGCATACTCTCTGGCTCACCTCAGTTTATATATCAATCATATGTCAAAATACACTGGTATACTGTACTAAATATTCAACAGAAAATATTGGTTATTGATGCCCAAACTCTAGGGTATGCAAAAATGTCATTTTGAAACTTGATGACCTATGGTCTGATTGAAGGAAGGTCTGGCCCTTGATGGTGTGGAATGGTGGAATAGGATTCTATAGCCAACCCTAAATAGTTTTAGATGATGTTGATGAAAAGATCATTTTGGAGGAGTTAATATTCTCTGGAGAATTCGGGGCAGTTCTCGGTCTGATCATTCTAAGAGTTGTTGCATCGTTCTCTCGGAAAGAGAGTAAAGATCAGTTGTCCTTTGTTTGGTCTTGCCGTGCCCCTCCCAAAATAGTGGTGTTTGCTTGGTTGATGGCGGAATAGAATCCTCATGATCAATGACCTTCAGAGAAGATCTCTTGTGATCCCCAATTGTTGCGTTTTTTTTTTTTTTTTTTTTTTTTGAAAGGTAACACTGCTAGGGATTGAACCTTGATCATTCACAGACACTATGCTGTCTCTACTAGCTCATCTAACGAGCCGGATTGACCCCCAATTGTTGCGGACTATGCCTAAGGGGGGCGCAATTGGTGAATCACTGGTTCATCCATGCCTATTCGTCTGGATGGTGTGGTAGAAGTCCCTGGTATTCCTTTTTTTTTTTTTTGAAGATTGAAAATCTGTGTTTGAAGGGAGCCGAAGTAACCCCCAAAAACAAGCAAAACAAACTTGAAGGCAAAAGAGAAGGAAAAAACCCTAGCAAATGGCTATACAAAAAGAAGAATGGAAGAGGAGAGAATAAACCTAATTAGAAGCTATACAAAGAAGGAAAAGGAAAAGAAACCTAAACAAAAACTATACAATCCGGGAGAGAGCCTTGAGACAGAAAGACAAATGAAAAGCTCAAAAAGGGGGCGGAAGGCAAGGAAAGGGCTGCCGAGAGCCGGAAGCCGAACAACAGTCAATCCAAAAGAGGAGAGATGGAAAATCTGTTGATGAGAGAGAACTTTGCAGACCAATCCTTGATGTTCCTTAGAATCTGTGCAAAAACCAGCGACAAAGAAGAATAGAGATTTTGAAAACAATGCTTGTTCCTTTTAATCCAGATAGTCCATAGAGTGGCTAGTAGAAATAAATGCCACAATGCTTTGTAGTAAGAACCTATACGACCTTCGTGCCAGACGAACAGTAGACCTGTGATGGATTGAGGCATTACGCAGGGAAGGTTCAACTTGGCAAGGATGTGAGACCAAACTTTTGCAACAAAAGAACAGTGCAAGAAGAGACGTGAGATGGATTCTGTGTCACCCTTGCAGAGAAGACAAACACTTGGGAGCATCATTCTGCACTTTCGAAGGTTGTCCAATGTGAGGGTTCTTCCTCTAGTTAGGAGCCAAACAAAGGCTGACACCTTGGGAGGGGCTCCGTACAACCAAAAGAAAGGGGAAGGTCTAATAAAAAGGAGATTTGGGGTTCCTGATGAGCTGCTCGAAAGATTTAGAAGTGAAGGTGCTAGAGGGAGAGAGCAACCAGAGCAAGGAGTCCTCTATCTCTAGGGAGGGCTGAATGTCCTGCAAAACCTTCAGAAGGTCCAAAAAAGGATGACTTCAATCTTTGAAAGAGCCTTCTTACAAGGCAGACATCAGAGCCCTGTACCAACATCGGAGAAGTAATTAGCAACAGAAATACATGGATCAGAAGACACCTTAGCCAAATTGGGGAAGACAGAGGGTAAGTGGAGTGTTAGACTCCAACATTCCTGCCATAATCTGATTCTAGTACCATCACCTCAGCTAAAGGTAGTGCCTTCTCGAAAGAGAGTTCAAGAGCCAACTATTGCCTTCTAAATTGAGGATGCCACAACAATCTTTGGAATGTCTTAGGAAATGCCACGGTCATTGTGGGCCTCTTTCTTGCGATATCGGTTTTTTTTTTTTTTTTTTTTGTGTGTGTGTGTTTGTATTAAAGAGTTCAACGAAAGTGTCATGCCTTTCTTTTCTAGGTTGTGGTTGCATTGAGCCTTTTGTGCTCTTTTTAATTAAATTGTTGTTACCTCCAAATAAAAAGAAAAAAAGAAAAAATCCTATTATCAAAGTCGGTGCCAGTGTTTTAAGTTTTGACTATATCGGCCGATATATCTCACAATATATCTTGTATCCCACCCGTGCAATATGAAACACACAAGTAGTGGGATATATCCCACATGCTCGATTTGGTGAGCATTTTTTATTTTCAATCCTTTTTTTTTTTTCTTTTGTAAATCATGTTAAATCGGTTGCAATCTTTGTGTCCAAATATAAAATCAAACATGTATGCAACCTGATCCAGTGATTCTTCTTTTGCTTTTGAATGTATTGCTTGTGTTTACACACGTCTTCTTACATTTATAAATTATATGAATAGACTTTGAATATGCTTGCATCAATTCAGTTAGAGAACGCATAGATTAGGACCTCATACAAAGAAAACCTATTATGTGCACTTGTTTTTTTGTAATGTTTTGATGTCTTTTTTAACAATCAGTTAAGTTTCATTGAAAAATTCGACCAATTTCCCAATGTTTCCCCATGTTTCCAACAGTAGCAATATATTATGCGATACAACCGATATATCCCATGCAATAACCGATTCATATCCGTATCCCAAGGGTGTGATACGTAACGTGATACCGATATTCACTGGTCGGTGCTTCATCATTTATGCTTATTTTCAGATTTATGGCTGGACTGTTAAACCTAGTTGCCTGCTTGGGACAAGCAACCTGAGCTCATGTGGTCTGGTCATCTTTAGCAAATGAATCTTTAAGAAAGGATGCTGAGGGTAATTTGATCAATACAGGATTTGCTCTTTTAATTATATCTTCGATACCTCCAACCAAAAAAAAAAAATAAAAAAAAATCCTGTTATCAAAGTCGGTGCTTCATTATTTATGCTTATTTTCAGATTTATGGCTGGACTGTTAAACCTAGTTGCCTGCTTGGGACAAGCAACCTGAGCTCATGCTGACTGGTCTTCTTTAGCAAAAGAATCTGTAAGCAAAGGCTGCTGAGGGTATTTTGATCAATACAGGATTTGCCTACTAGAGTTGATTGCTGCTTGGGTTGATTTTCCCAAAGGGCACATGGCTGTGCTTGGCATTCTCTGATGTCACAGTTGTGGTAACATGGACATCAAGTCTTTTGGTTTCTGAGATGTAAGTGATTTTTAGTAACCTGATGGGAACAAGAATGGGAAAACTGATATGGTGGTTTAACTATTAGGCATTGAAAACTGTAATGGCGCAACTATGGTATCATCAGATCCTTGGTCTGTACAAATTGAAGTCACTGGCTTGGTGATCTGACAGGCTGTACAGAGTGAAGACCTATGAATGTTATACATATTCTTGGGTTTAGGATCAGATAATTGCTTTTGGAAACAAGAATGCATACAATGTAATATCAGAGCTTTGCTGGTGCTTTGTGTATTTTTTATTGTATTTTATTTTAATTTTTGTCTAGGTAGACATTACCCATTTACAGTGTTATGAGAAGCATTTGCATGTTGTTTTCTTGTGTAGACTCTGGGATCTTGGTCAGCAGCGATGCGTTCATTCCTATGCTGTCCATACAGATTCTGTTTGGGCACTTGCGAGCACCCCAACATTCAGCCATGTTTATAGTGGCGGAAGGGACCTCTCTGTAAGTAACATACTATGACAAATTTTATCGATAGTTTTCTCAATGTTTTCTGATTCTGCCAATCTTTTCTTGTTTAACATTCTGTCACACTTGTCTTTTCTCTGCATGAATCTGGATCCTGTCTCAGTTGTACCTGACGGACTTGTCAACAAGGGAGAGCATTTTGCTTTGCACAAAGGAACACCCCATCTTACAGTTGGCCTTGCAAGATGATAGTATATGGGTTGCAACAACAGATTCCTCTTTGCATAGGTGGCCAGCTGAGGGACGTAACCCACAGAAGGTTTTTCAAAAAGGTGGTTCATTCTTGGCTGGCAATTTGTCATTTACGCGGGCAAGGGCTTTAGAAGGATCTAGTCCTGTGAGTCATACCTACCCTTAATTAACCAACTTATCTGTATGCATATGCATGTATGCATTTGTGTGTGATCCATATATTTTGTATTGTAGCTTTTGATGCCTATGTTGAAGGATATGTCATTTTGGTTACAAAGGAACCTCTCATACCTTGTTTGGAGAAACTTGACATGCGACTTTATTGAATTGGCCAATAACTGTTGGGGATGTCGATGGCTGTACCTGAACCCAGTCAAGGTCGGTCTGAGCCAGAAATGGGCCATGCTTTTAGGCCCGAGTCTGACATGATTAAAGGTTTGTCAAGCCTGAGCCTGGCTTATCAAGAATTTTCTACCTGTGTTTGGTATTATTCTATAAAATATATATGTATATGTACATATTGAACGATGATGAATTTCATATATATGACCTATATAAATTATTATTATCATGGCTCGGGCCTGGATCCATCCCAAAGCAGGCTGTCGAGGCTTGACTGAGCCCTTATGAGGATGGATTAACAATGGCTTCTGAATGCAGAATGTACACAACTGATTGACGAAATCTCATTCCACAAAACATTAGAGACGAACTCTCCTCCATTCTTTGAGAGGAGAATTCTCACAGATTTCCCAAACTGAGTAAGAACCATGTGATAAAAGGCTTGAAACATTACAGTAAGTAATGGGCGCTGACCAGTGAGACGCTCAACAGGAGAGATTTCAGCAGTGAAATGAAATAGCTGATGGCATCCAGTTAATTAATGGAATAAGATAGACAGCCGTAAAAACAGCCTCAGCCCAAAAAGTCACAGGGAGCACGAATAGCTGAAAGAAGTATGTGAGTGGTCACCATGTTATGACGGTGCTTCCATTCTCTGCTGATGCATATAGGAACAGAAGCGCTGGCAAAAATGTCACAGGAGCACAGATGTTGCATGCGAAGTTAAAGAAAGTTTGAATAAACTCACCTGCAGTTATATACCTGGGACCTCTAAGATCCCTGTTAGATAGGGAACGTCCTGGATCCTGACATGGAAGCATGGCCAAATAGCATTAAACCCCAATTATGGGGGCCTGTGTCGTGTTTCATGGACCATGTTGGGGAACTCGTGGTATATGGTACCCTGCTCCAGAAATGGCACTCTACCGAGCAGTTGTTTTCCTCTAGTCCTCTATGGAAAGAGTGTATTCTCCATGTGTGTGGGCCAGGCCTGGGCTAGCCTAGCCCATTTGCACCACTACTGTCAGGTCTCTTATTAAGTGTATATCTGAACTGGAGAGGGTTAGTTGCTTTACTTTGATCTTTAATTCAAAGGATTTCTTAAAATTTTCGGTTGATCTATGCCTGTGTGCTGAAGGGGTGGTATGTGGAGAGTGCATAATATTCCAGTTCCTAATTGATACTTGAATGGTAAAACAAATTGGTGTTTCCAGTGGGGTCTAATAGTCGGGAATATCGAATGGTCTTTCGGGGAGCCGTAAATGAGCAGTGACTGAGGAAAGCTTATGAAGGTCTTTTCCCATTTTGTACTCGGATATGCCATGCTTTTACAGGCTGCTGGAAATATGGGGAATGAGTTAAACCTTGCTGTTGTTTTTTAATTTTTTATTTTATTATGCCAGCAAAGCTCCAATACTTTTCTGCCAATTAGAGATTGATACTTATATGACCTTGTTCGATTTCTTAACTTAGCGGTACTTCATAGGACCTTATTTTTGTCTATTTTCCTGTTGAAGTTAACCCTTTAAGTGAAGTGAAGAGCTGACTGCTTGATTTTTTCTTTCCTTTTTCTCCCAGGTGCCTGTTTACAAAGAGCCATCATTCACAATTCCTGGAACACCGGGCATTGTGCAGCATGAGATTTTGAACAACAGAAGGCAGGTCTTGACTAAGGTGAGTACTGTGGTTTCACTTTCATATCCTTGGCAAATTATTTTTCTCAACACTACTTGACAGTTCTGCTCTCTTGAGCACTTGTCATGGAGAATGCAATTTTGCATCCTAATATTTTATTTCTTGTTGTTAGGATGCTGCCGGCTCTGTAAAGTTGTGGGAGATCACGAGGGGCATTGTGGTTGAGGACTATGGCAAGGTCTCGTGCATAAATGCTTCTCCATGATACATCATTAGCTAATCAGACTGCTATTCTTAGCAGCTTATATAGTAGTAGTGAAACAATGACATCGAAATCTTGTCCTCAAAAGCTCATGTTATAATTATGTGTCTACAATGCCTGTCTTGCAGGTTTCCTTCGAAGAAAAGAAAGAAGAGCTGTTTGAAATGGTAGTGATATAATGTTTTAAATTGAATTCCTTTAAGATTACTTTTTCCAATGACACTCACCTTTTTTTTTTTTCCTTTAGGTAAGCATTCCTGCATGGTTCACCATGGATACTCGGCTTGGGAGCTTGTCTGTCCATTTGGACACCCCACAATGCTTTTCAGCAGAGATGTATGCAGTTGATCTGAACATTTCAGGGGCATCTGAAGATCTAAAGGTAAATCTACTTCCTCCGTTATTTTTGTTTTTTAACTTATTTTTGTCTGGTTCCTAAAGCTCAAAATCAAAACGGCACGAGTAAAGTCTGGCACTTATGAAATTTGTAAGATGTGAACCCAGTACATTAACCATAAGCATGTCTTTGGAAGGTTCAGTCTTTCCAGTTTCTATAATTTGGGAAACAGGGAAGTCCATTAAGGATCTTACATCTCTTTTCTGTTTAGGGGTCTTGATTAAATTCTTTTGTTGCTGTCTGTCTTGTAATTGCTCTAGAGTTTTGTTTTATTGCTGTGAAAGCAAGAGTTGTATCATCCTGGAATTCAGGTCATGAATAGTATCATCGGCTCTTTTATACCAGTGGGGTCGGATGGCTCCTGCAGTGGATGTACCACGTCCAGAGAAACTCCTTGACTGGACAACCTCAACCATTCTAATGGTGGCCTGGAAATAGAATGTTAAGAAAAATAATTACAGTAACCCTCAACATTGAAGTTTAAAAACACCAAAATTAGTTGGTAGGATCTCCTAATCTGGAAGATATTTGGGGAATCCTCACATTTATTTGTTTTTTACTCTTCATTTTTTGTCTAAATCATATTAAACCTGAAGTTTTCATTGTCCGAGCTTTTAATGTTATGTTTCCTTGACTGAAAATTTGGCTATCTTTTTAATAATTGAAACATATCCAAATGCGAACATTTCCCCCTTTTTTTCCACATGGTATTTTTCTGAATATGGTTATTACCTACGCGCAGAGTTTTCTTGATTTCGACTGTTCAATTTGGGTTGCATATATGCCACATGCATAGTTTTTTAGTGCATGTGTATGAACCCTGATGGTATGCCCGATTATCAAATAACTCTTAACTTTAAGGAGAAGGTTAAGGTAGTAGTTCACTTCATTTTCAATTGCAGTGTCTCACTCCCATCCACTTTACTAATGGCATGTATATGCGTCAATCTAGATAGGCCAAATCACAACATTTATTATGGGTGGGACATATTGAAAAAAATCGCACTATTGTAATGATCCAACACTTTAATTGGGTTACTAATTGATAGGCAATTGAAAATATATGTCCAATTGTCCCCTCTTTTGCAATCCTTTTTTCTTAATATAATTATCTTGTCGCTTCTCAAAAAAAAAAAATGTCCAATTGTCCAAATTTAATGAGAGAGATCAAAAGGAATGTGTAGCTAGGAATGTTTCTCAAAAAAAAAAAAAAAAAAAAAATCAGAAGGAATTTGTAGCTAGAGTGGAATTTTAAAGGAATATCCTTTCGGGTGAAGATTGGTCTAGACCGAAACTAGATAGTCTTTTCTTTGATGCAATTCCAAGCGTGGAGGCAAATGGCTTAGAGAAGCCATTTTCAGTAGAGGAAATTCAGACAATTGATGAATTAGGGAAGGATAAGGCTCTTGGATGGGATGGTTTTCCCATAGTTTGTCCTTTTCGTTTAGAAAATTTTGGAAATGGTTAAAGTTAATTTGATTGCCTTTATAAATGATTTCCATGACAAAGGTAAAATTTTGGTTGAGCTAGGTGCTACATTTATTGCCTTGATTCCAATGATTTTCATGACAAAAGTAAGAAAATCGAAAAAAATTGGAAAAAAAAGGAGAAGGGAAAACTATGCCTAATTAGTACAAATGATTGGATTGGGTTCTTTTACCTATTTCATTGTAGTTTGAGTGTTTCAGACTATTAGACCATCCATAAATTAAGCTATATATTTAATTCGTTATATTATATTTACATAAAATTTAACAAAACAATAAAAAAGTTACATTAAGAGAATTAGTTATTAAAAACTTCGAACACGGAAGTTTTTATTGATAAATGAGAACTTGATAACTTGAACAACTTATAAGTTGCAACTTAATTTACAAAAAAAAAGCACAGCTTACAAAATATAAACAAAATAAGCATACTAACATAGGCTACTATATACATTGATCCAATTGCCGTTGTGGCATCTGATCACCACCATCATTATTATCTTCTTTATCATCAAAGTCGTCTCCTTCTTCGATGTCTACTTCATCTTTTTCTGTTTTTTCATCATCGGTTTGCACTAGTACTTCATCCACATCTAATGGTTGATCTCGAGTATTATATTATTTTATCTCCTCAATCTCGTCTACTACTTGGAGTTGATTGCTATTGCTTGCCCCTCTTCTCCACTTTCGAGTGGAAGAAAAACTTTCTTTAGGTGCCAATTTGATTGCAGTATCTTCGATGTGGGCTTATGATAGGTTATCGACTACAAATACTGGGTCCTCTGTCTCTACAAGCCACTCACTAACTGCATCTAAATCATTTATGCAGATAGGATCATAGAAATCAAGCTTTTCTCGCCTATCCTGGAACCGTTCTTTCAACTTTTGGTTGTATTGGACAGACTCAGTCATTGAGCTTCTTTTGTTCAAGATGATTATTTTTTGTGTGAATTTGCATTAAGAAAATATATTAATGATGGTCGTTATTTTTAACTCTTTATGATTTAAGATTAAAATCAACATTTAAGGAGTGAGTTGCCAAACTTACCAACTCAAACGTATTCCAGTTGCGCTCTCAACCACCAAGTCCATGAATCTTCATGGGTAGCTTCTTTAGTACTGGATCCTTCATGTTCGGGTCCACTCCATAGGCAACCCATCAGTCAGTTACAAAAAATAATTTAAATAGGTTAGACTCAGTATATTGTAAGAAATGATTTCTAAGTTACTTAGACCAAATCGTTAAGATGTTCGTACTTGGTAATTTCAGTCCTATGCTTGATGATTATTTTTCTTAAGAAAATGCCGGCACTCTTCCTGCAGAAGTCTGGTAGAGCAGAAATCCTATCTTGTTCTTATTTGTTTGGAACTATTCTCTCTAAGACGATGAGAAAGTCAACCATATGCGTTGCTTCTACCCCTGTCTGATCGGTAGAATGAAGAATATGACCAGATTAAGGATGTAGGGAGTTGAATACAAAGAAGATGACATTTGACTGCCCTCATCTCTTATTTATAATATCTAAGATGGGCTTATAGTTATCTTTATAGTTGAAGTGATCCATGATTTTGTTTCTAGCCCTCTTAATCAAATCATAGATGTAACCATTGGTGGTTTCTCATTCCCCTCCTCGAGTCGCAATACTTAAGGGTTCCGATGATTATAGTGCCTTTGATACTTGTGTGGAAAAAGATTGCGAGAAGATTGTTTGTTGGACTAGCTCCCATTCGGTCTTCTTTGACCATGGTCCATTTTTACAACTGGTTGACATTGCAAAGCCTTTAAGCTCAACTTTCTTTGAATATAACCATTGTAGTATTAGGAAAGCTGTTGTGAACCAGGCGATAACTGGATGAAGCAAGTTACACTCAATGTGTTTTCTCAGTTGATGGAGAAGAAGACATGTTTCTACATAAAGATCGTGATTCTTCTAGCCCTAGTAATCACTTTAATGTACAACCTGCCTATGTGTTCTAATGTTACATCTATACAATGTGCTGCACATGTGGTCCAAAATAAATGATACATTTTCTCCATAAGGAGACCGACAATTATATATGAGGCTTTGTTGTTCGTGATAACTTGGACAACATATTCTCTCCTACTTCCTCCAACTACACTATTTAACAATTTGAACAAATAGTTGTTTGTGTGTGAATGGGCCGATGCATCAACGGACTTCAAAGACATCATTCTAGTTGGATAATTCACTAGAAAATTTATCAGTGTTTGACCAGATTTATTGGTTAATTCGTTGGCCCTAATAATACAACCATACGTTTTCCATGCTTCTTTATATTTGGCAATGAAACTTCTAGTAAAATCAACCTCAGTTTTAAGGTTGGTTTTGCTTCATTTCGTGATACAAATTATGCTCAAGCCCAGGTCCAAATTGACCTATTGCTTCCACCATAACCATTAAGCTTTTTAATTTAACGGTGTTGAAACAACACCGGCTTGGTATGACCACTTAGTGATGTATTGAATTGTGGTTTTCCTATCCTTATTTGTATTGGTTTTTAAGTGTTGTTTGAGGGGGTTCTTTTCCTTTTACCCGCTTGGTCGATGTCATCCTTGGGATGTAGTCTTGAAATAAATAATGAATGAATGACGAATCTAAGTCTAAGAATGAGATTATGAGAGAATGAAGGAGTGAGAATGTGAGATATTAAGAATAAGAATCCCAGAGAGAGAGAGAGAGAGAGAGAGAGAGAGAGAGAGAGAGAGAGAGAGAGAGAGAGAGAGAGAGAGAGAGAGAGAGAGAGAGAGAGAGAGAGAGAGAGAGAGAGAGAGAGAGAGAGAGAGAGAGAGAGAGAGAGAGAGAGAGAGAGAGAGAGAGAGAGAGAGAGAGAGAGAGAGAGAGAGAGAGAGAGAGAGAGAGAGAGAGAGAGAGAGAGAGAGAGAGAGAGAGAGAGAGGATATGAAATCAAAATATCTTTTACGTCAGTCTATAGAATCGAGAGAGAGAGAGAGAGAGAGAGAGAGAGAGAGAGAGAGAGAGAGAGGATATGAAATCAAAATATCTTTTACGTCAGTCTATAGAATCAAATGCCGCTTTTCCAACGTAATTCTACATTCAAGAAAGTTAACAAGAACGTAAATTATTAATGGATCCTTGTATGTTTTTAAGGAAATTTTCTTGAAAGACAAAAATAAAAGAGGAAAGATACAAATCCTTTAACACTACAATGACATGGTATTACTTAGTGCATATTGATGACAGAAGAATGATTGCAGAGTTTTTTTTTTCTGATTTGTTTATATTTTTCATATTTTTAAAAAGATCATAAATTTTTTTTTACTATCTGCAACTTGATACAATTCAACCCCTATTACAATTTGTGATACGATAACGATTTCGACAACATTGGTTGTATGTGCAATCGAGATGTTGAGTATATGGATCATTTATTCATCTTTTGCCCCTTTGTTAGGGAAGTGCGGTGTCACTTTCTAGTGGGGTATGGAGTCAATTGGGTGATGCCTAAGTCAGCTTAGGATCTTCTTTGGGCTTGGCATAGGGGGGGGGGGGGGGGGGGGGGGTGGTCTTGGTCGAGATGGCAGTTGACGGGTGCGGGCGATTTGGTTGCCTATATGGGGGAGAAATCATTGCTGTTTTCATAATCATTCACAGTGTTTTCAACCAGTAGTGGTGGAGATTTCCCATTTGTTGTCCGATTGGACTGAGTTATAAAGAAGTTTTGGAGTTTTTCGTGTTCTGTCCGCTCGTGGGCGCTTATGTTGTTTCTTTCCTGCCCAATGATTGTTAGTGGCTTCTTTAATATAATTTCTTTCGCTCTTCACATATATATATATATTGGGTCATGTTAGGAACCATTGGATTTTTTACTTTCAAGCATGGCATGGGGGAGGTATTGGGAAGGGGAAGACAACATGTAAAATATCATCCGTTTAAAACAAAAACATGGAAAATATCATCGTTGGCTGGAATCTGGACTCAGTAGGAGGAGAGAGGATTCTAGAAACTGTCAGGTAGTGGACATATCACTAGGGCTAAATTGAATGTAATGGCATGGGAAAATGCCTCAAAGTTGTAGGATAGTCTCTTTTCCTTTTCATCTTTTTGTGATGTATATTGTATTTTTTAGACTTTGGCCTCATATCTAATAAAATCATCGCTTGTCAAAAAAAAAAAAAAGAAGGTAAAAAAGAAAAGAAATAAGGAGGATTAGATTGTCCCGTTAGTGTAAACCTTAGGATACACTCCATCCTCATAGGGTGCTTTGGACCTGTCCTGATTTCTGGACATGTTTGCCACGTATAGATGAGACCCCACATCTTAGAATGTGGTGGTGAACTGCCACCATATCAACCTGTGGAATTACCCCTCCTTTGCTATTAACAGGGAAACCATTTCTAATCTCGCAGATTTTGAACATCCACACGCATGCACATAGACAATGTGCACCTAGCATGCATAATCCAAATCATTCAAATCACAGGTCCCACTGCAAATGGGCCACAACCCAAAAATTACACTGAAAAAGAAATCTTGACCATCAGTTTGGTGGTCATCAATGCATGATTCAAATGAAAATCAGTCATTGCACACAATTCAACAAAACTTGGAATGTGAAATTGTTAGGATGTATGAGAGAAAGATGTGGCCAAAGTTTGACACCTGCTGCCAACCTGATGCAACCCTCCTTTATCTGGGCTTGGCAGTTGGCATTGACAATTAAAGGTCAAAACTCACACTGGAGTTATAATTCAACATACAAATGTCCATTATCAGGGGTTAGTTTTTTCCAAACAAATTTACTTTGAAGCCATGTGCTGCGTTTGTACAAATTTTGGTTAGTTTGTGAGGTACATGTATGTTGCATGCTGTCTAGATCGTCCCATGCGCACACCACCCAAATTCCACACCAATTAGTTACCCTTAATTTTCTGATGGATGGACTTCATGCAGATTCTCTTTGAGTATCCAAAAGTAGATGATTGATCTAATTGTTCGCATAATCCAAGTGATGCGGCTTTTATGCTGTGATCCAATCAAGAGGTAGTCTATAAATTTCATTCCCTTGGAGTGTATCGAATTAAAGCATCAAACTGATTTGCCAAATTGGGTTAACTTGAATTGACTGCAACCTAACAAGTGAGATGAGCCTAACACAACGAACTTGGGTTTTTTTTTTTTTTTTTCAATTACCGAATTGCGATTTAACTGAAACCCGGACTACTTGAACTATGAATCAGGTAATTATGGTCTGGATCACTGGACCATAGGCCCCACTTACAAACTGATTGTGTTCCAAAAGACTAGTTTCTACATGTCTGTGAGGATGCTATGCATATCCTCTGGTTGAGGATCATATGAATGCTTATTAATCCTTCTTGATAATGTATTTTGTTCCGAAAGAGACAGCATTTCTGTGCTTCACACATGACCATCATAATAAAATGCTAAATGTATTCAACTATGAGAGCGTTGAAACTGCTTTCTGCCGTGAAGTTATGAATTGTCTCCCCTTACACTGTTATTTACATTGAAACCATTCTTAAATTAATGTACATGTAATTTTGCAGATCAATCTAGCTCATGAGACTCTACGTGGTCTATTGGCTCATTGGTTGGCCAGGAGAAAGCAGAAGGCATCACCAGTTTCAGCTAATGGTGATGTATCATTGGGTAAAGATATTCCCATTAGAAATCATTCCCATTCAAGAGTAGAGGTTCATGATGGAGCTGAAAACCACAGCACCATAGCCCATCCTTCATTTGAGTTTTCAACTGTCTCCCCTCCTTCCATCATTACTGAGGGCTCTCATGGAGGTCCTTGGCGAAAGAAAATCACAGACTTAGATGGCACCGAAGATGAAAAGGATTTTCCATGGTGGGTGCTTAGATTGTGTATTGAATGGCCGATTACCTCCCAGAGAAAATTCCAAGTAATTCCTTGACCTTCATGCATTTTTTTGGTCAGTAATCTGTGATCAGGTTGTTTGTATCCTTGATTGTAAGAAGACCGGCTGCATAAATCTAGCAAGTTAGTTTTTTTTTTTTTTTTTCCACTTAATATCAAGAGTGAGAAATATATGATTTATATCCTCCTCTTCGCCCTGGCATGATGCTTGTTGGCAGTTTGTTATTAATTTTTTTATAGCTAAGTTGGCAATTCTATTTTATCTTCTGTACTTTGCTTTTGCTGAAGTGAATCAATTTCCACGTTGAATTTTTGGTGGCAGATGCAGCTTTTATCTACACCCATCTGAAGGTTCAACCATCCAAGTTCTCACGCAAGGGAAGTTGAGTGCACCGCGGATATTGAGGATACACAAAGTAAGCACTTTGCTGATTTTGCTTGGCAGTTGAATCTCTACATTCACCGTCTATTGGGGGTCAAGGTTGTTCTCCATAATTTTTTTTCGTGCATTTTGTTTCAGCCAAATTAGGAGCCTATGAACAATGCTAGTCGGATATGCACACATTTTTTTGTTATTATTTTATTTTCCATTTTTTTGTCAACCCCAAATTGCTGGGAGAAAACTCAGATGATGATTACTTTTTAGTTTTATTTATTTAAATAGAATATTCTGGGCAACAATGCTATGATAAGCATTCAACAAGTTAAAACATTGAATTTAAAAATGTAAGGAAAAAATTACGTAGGCTGTTTGAAATATCACATATATTTTACCATAGAATGTGACTGAGCATGTGGTGAATATTGCAATGTATTGGGTACACCATACCTGTGGTAAATATGACCACTTTTTTGTTTATTGTTGGATATTGTAGTATATGGCATAAACAATGCTTGCAATTTTAATTGTATTAATAATCTTCGTTTTATATACTTTATTGTATCTGCATGATTATTCACTCTTCAATAAAAATATTTTTTTTTTAAAAAAAAAAAAAAAAAAACAAGAAGAAGAAGCTAAAAAAAAAAGTAAAAAAAGGAAAAGAAAAGAAAAAAGGAAAAAGAGATTAGTACATATAAGATACATCACATTAAGTACATGCTTGAATAGTGTGAAATGTATAGACTACACATGATGTCACATAGAATTGCATACAATTATGTAGTGTGCATAGTGCGTAGAGGATATAGTGTGCATAGTGTGTAAAGGATTATAGTAATACCAAGTTTATTCAACATACCATGGAGTGTCTGACGTTTTTCCCCAAGTCCACATATGGGCACTTTGTATACCACCCGGTTTTGGCATGAGATGATGTTGCAATCTCCAAACATTTATCAAGGGATTATGATTCAGTATGACTTTTTGTACACTACGGAATATTGGTTTCGTGTGATTGCTACATAACATTCTTGCAAATAGGCTTCTCTTATGTGTTGTGATTCCTACATAACATTCTTGCAAATAGGCTTCTCTTTGTTTGATGGCATGTGGTATGTGCCATTTTATTGCTCAAGTAACTTGAGGGTTTAATTGATTTGGGTCTGCAGGTTATTAACTATGTTGTAGAAAAAATGGTTCTTGACAAACCGATGGACGGTGGGAACTCAGATGGGACATCTACATCAGCACTGCCAGGAGGACAATCACAACTTCCAATAATTGGAGATGGCTCATTCCGGTCTGGCTTGAAGCCATGGCAAAAGCTAAAGCCACCTATAGAGATCTTTTGTAATAATCAGGCAAGTTGATATATTTGAAATAAATACCTAAGGTTGTGTTTTGCTGCCACTGAAGAATGCTTCTTATTCCTACCAGCACGACATGCAGTGTTAGTGCCTGTAGGGATTTGTACCTATGGTTAGGAGTGACTTGATGACTGGGCCACCTGCTTATCCATTGGGCCTGAAATTTCTGGGGAGAACCTTTTACTGCAAGGCCCGTTTGGTGGATGGCTTAGATTCTGTACCATGTGTCACGATTGACACATATGCAAGATGCAGCTGAGGAAAGTTGCATTTCCCAACAACTCACAGAAGGGTATCAGTTTTGAATTTAAAATGGAAAATCGATGGCACCCAAACAGGCCCAAAGGGTGTGTTTGGTTGTTCCTGAGGCAGACAGTATATGCCAGGTTGAATCATAAGCAAGAGAGAGAGTAGGTCGAAATTGAACTTTGCATTCCCATCTCAGTTGTGATTTGCAGCTTCCGAAATGGGAAAAAGCAGCTTGAATTATGCGGATCCATATTCTGGTGCCAAACACCAAGCATTTTGTGTTAGCTCAATAAATCAGTGTCAACTGGAATTTGGTGGTAGCCATTTTACTCCCAAATGCTGTTGAGAACACCTCTGTATTTCAGTTGAAACTGCCTTTTGTTTGGCAATGACAGAGCACCATTGGAGCTTATGTTCCACCTGGTGTCATAGCTTTTGTGCTCTCTTGACACTAGGGCTTTTCTCATCTGAAATTTGGTACAGTTTCCAGTACATTATTAGCTAGATTTGTTATTGACGTTTGTTTCGCTAAGAAGTAACCTAATTGGATTTTTTTTGCCTAATCCGTACTCTCCTCTATGATATGTTTCACTTCATCTGCATTTCAGAAAATTGAATGAGGTTATATGCCTCAGACCTGTTCTGTAACTCTTTATGACTTGGTTTTTTATGATACCAAGGCAATGTATCAATGATTGTTAGGACCTGATACCTAGGCAATGATTTTCATGTGATGTGTCAAATCCAGCAGATTTAAACATCTGTCTTTCTTTTATGACTTGGATATCCTTGGGTAGCTATTCTGGAGCATGGTCATGGAAAGGGACAAGCTGAGTTCTTTAAGATTTTGCACTTTCCTGTCCTAAGCAAAATCTATTTGAACTGTGACCACGCTTTTCCTGGAAGAAGTCCCAAATGCCTGACATGGGTCCTCATGTACACTAGTTTGGCTATTGGTCATGTTTTTCATACATAATCCAGACTAGGTGTTTAACTCGCATAGTTTTCTAGTGCCGCCGGTAAAACAGAGTCATAAGATTGCCAATTCACGTGTTCTCCATTTCGCATTCATTTTTCTGTTACTTCCCATTCTTCTTTTCAATTTGTATCAGTTGTTGGATGCTTGAACATTTTCGCAGGTCTTATCCCCTGAAATGAGCTTAGCTACTGTGCGGGCATATATATGGAAGAAGCCAGATGATTTGGTCCTTAATTACAGGGTGGTGCAGGGAAGATGATTACTCCATGGGACCACTAGAGACAGGTGCATGCATCTTTATCCTACCCACTGTTTTTATTCTGTTTACTATTTTATTGTCTACTTTTTTCAATATAAACATGGTACTATAACCTTACTCATGCCACCACCCCACGGGGCCTACATGAATAGATGGTGGGATGGTTGGAGCTGTCCATCTACCTGGGGCTACCATGGGTCTCAGTCCAAAAGTTCCCATCGATCAGGGTTGAATTTGTAAGCTAAACAGGTGATCCTTACCAATTGATTAGGGGGTGAATTTGTACTGTCACAAAAAAAAGTATATCCACATTCAAATAGAATCAGGTCAGGATCATGTGTGTTTTATGGACCTTGCCCCATTAATGGCAGTGCCAAGTGGATGGGCAATCTCTAGTGTCCGACCTTGCATGCGAGTTCCATGGGATGATGCGTTCTGGACAAGTTTGATTTGCAATTCACGCTAGGGGCTCCTATTAACTGTCTCATGGCTTTTGTTGTGCTGCATTCTGCATGGTGGATTCCATTCTGACATTCTAAAGCGTTACTCTTTTGTTGCAGACTGATTCATGAACTTGGAAATCAATAGCAGGGGACGGAATTTTAGAATGTAAAAATGCTATTTATTTCTTCAGGATGCTGGTTGTAGTCAAGATTACTTGTTTCTTCCTTGTCAAGCAGGGAGTTCGAGCCACGGATGAAGCTATATAAATTTATTCTTCGAAGTCTGCTCCCAAGATTGCCCGGTCTTGAAGTGCGATGCTGCGATGCTTGGGTGGTGGGTGAGATTATTGGATGGACACTGTTTTATGCGAAGGGCTTGGGGGTGGATGAGAAATGGACTGTGTATCTGATGATTGGAGGACCTCAATTGAAAATGATAAAGAGCTCCAAGAGCCTAGAGTGTGAGAGTGTTGATGATGTCGAAAGCCATTGTAGATTTGAATCAGTAAAGTAACTCTTTAGGAGGTAAATTACCTTGAAATAAGTACTTCCGCAACCGTATTATTCATTTATGTTTTGTTTCTCCCAAAAGTTTGTTTTCAGATAGTTAAATAACACTTTCTAATGGTATGCGGTTGCTCAAAGTGTCGGTTGATTGTAACATAATTTCATATGTTTTGATTTTATGAGGCGCTATGCATTATCCATGTTCTGTTTATTTTTTCTGTATCAGTACATCCAACAATGTATTGGGGCCAATCGGGAAGACGGAAAAAATGGAGAATGCCCAGTTCGGTGGGAAATAACAATTTTGTTTTCTATAGAGGACCGAGTTATGATGTATGAATATAAAGCTATGGATGTCTAGAGGAAAAAAAAAAAAAAAAAAACCAATGCGGATTCCATGCATAACCATTGTAGAGAAAGAAAGGCTGCCGATTTTGGAAAATTTGGTTGTTGCTTGGAAAAATAATGGCTGTTATCTAGATGAATTTTAAAACATAGGGGAAGTTTTAACAATTTAGGGGAAGAAATGGGGGTTTCCACAATGAAATTCTAGTTGGGGTGCATTGCATTTGATATATATATATATATATATATATATATATAGAGAGAGAGAGAGAGAGAGAGAGAGAGAGAGAGAGAGAGAGAGAGAGAGAGAGAGAGAGAGAGAGGAATGCTCACCTGCCCACCACTTCTAACGGCAGCTCGTGAGAACTTTTTGAGAACTCATCTTCCATGATATGAGTGCAAGATCTGAACCATCCACGTGATGCAGCACCCCATGAAACCCTTAAGGCCCAACTTTTACCTTAATTCAAAACTTTAGTTGGCCATGACAAAAGAGGCAAATCAAGGTAGGAAACTGATTTGTTTTTCCATAGCCTACCAAAGTTTTAAATCAGGGTAAAAGTTGGCTCTAGGTGTTTCATGGGGTACTGCATCACGGAGACAGTTCATATATTGCACTCATACCATCAGAAATTATTTTTCCAAGAGGTCTCACCAGTTGTCGTGAGAATTGCGCAGGTGAGCTTTTCTCCCTCTACACACACACACACACAAAAGGAATGCTCACCTGTGCACCCGTTCTCACGAGAATTTTTTCAAAACTCCTCTCGTGATATAAGTTCAAAATCTAAACGGTCCATGTGATGCAGCATCCTGTGAAACCCTCGAGGCCCAACTTTCACCCTCATCTCCCTTATTTTGTCTCTATTTTGCCATGGCCTACCAAAGTTTTGGATAATGGTAATGGTTGGGCCTTGGGATTTCATAGGGTGTTGGATAATATGGATGGTTCAGATTATGCACTCATATCATGAGAGATGAGTTTTGAAAAAGTTCTCACGAGTTCTTGAGAGAATTGGTGCGTAGGTGAGCATTCCTTTTATATATATATATATATATGTGGTACTATGAGAATGGATGGGGGCTATTTATAGCCTCCAACTGTAGTTTTATCATAATTCCTGGTGATTGTCGGGGCAAAAAGTAGTTGAAGGGCTGAGAGTGGAGATTACTATATGACATCATCTCATAGATTGGATGAGGTGGTAAATGGGTAATTTTGGATAAGGAGATGAGCATTAGAGTAAACGCAACTCAATCGTAGACTTAAAGTTTGAAAAAGGAGAGTTCCACATGCTTGAAGGATGTTGCCTTAGAGAAGGCGAGTGCCACGTGGCAACCAGGCTACCGCCAGTCCCCACTCAAACTCCCTGCTTTGACAGGTAGCATCCTAAAAGCGTGTGGAGGCTCTGCTGTAAGGGTTGCTGCTTTGATGTTTAAACAATTTCTTCGATTGGGCTTAGTTTTGGGCATTGGTTCGGGCTTGATTTAGGGCTTAAGTAGGTAAGTTGACTGGGTTATGAGGTTGAGTAGGTTAATTAGGTGAGTTGACTTGCCGAGTTGACTTAAGGCTCTAGGGTTTAAGGTTAGGCTGACCAAGTTGACTAGGTTGACTACGTTGAATGGGCTAAGTTCAGGGTTTAGGGTTCTAGGATTGGGGTTCGGTTGTCCATCAATCCTTTTAAATTTAATCAGCTTATCAGCTTGGGGTGGGGTTTCTACAGCAGCATGGCCGCTACGACAACGTTCATTAGAGACCGATGCTCCTATAGTGCAGACTATCAATTCTGAGGACACCACTAATGCTGCAATTCTTCCTTCGTGTACCTCTCTTGAAGTCGCAACTCTTATCCCCAAGTCAAAGTATATGGTTGATCTTCCCCAAATACCACCTTCAATAGTTGACCAAGAGTAAGAAGAAGAAAAACGACCACTGAGCGCTACCCCTCAGAGTCCTGGCAAAAGAGTATCTCCTCAACCCATCTCTTCATCGGCTGAATGGCTTCCTCCAATGGTTGAAGAGTCTTCAATTCATGAGGCAACTGAGCTCGAGCCAATAACAAAAGAGTTTCCAACAATCGATGCTACTGAGCCCAATTCATGCCCTCTACCTGCATTGTGCCAATAACCATAGGCGAAGGTCCCACTCTCTCTACTTCTGTTGAAGTTGTGCTCCCATTCGACAACATCCGTTCTTCCTTCGAACGGGCTCTTGCTGAAGACATTGTTGTGGCTGAGTCTCTCTCTCTCTCTCTCTCTCTCTCTCTCTCTCTCTCTCTCTCTCTCTCTCTCTCTCTCTCTCAATCTGCAAAGCCTTAAGGAAGAACTCTAGATTCTCTTACAAATAGGATCATTTGAAACCTTGACGATTGAGATGATTGATAAGCTCGAATGATTGATTGAGTCATATCATGTTCTTTCTTGGTTAGATCCTAGCCTTGTGGGCAAGTTACTGATCCTCTAGGAATTCTTACGATTTTCCAAAGAACGACACTAGGTATGAGCTATTGTCGACTGGATTGAGGTCGAGCATTCAACGACAAAATCACAAATGGTTTTGCCATAGATATCGCCAAACATTTTTCGACCAGAACAGCTGAATTGAAAACATATGGGGTCGAGTCGAATGAGATGGAAGTTAGAATCACAGCTTTAGAAGTAAAACTGATGACTTTGAAGAAGTGCTATGCGGAGAAACATGCTGAACATGGTCGTCAGAAGTAAGTGGTTGAGAATATGCCGATGTTTATTAAAGCTCAGACACCTATCATTGGTCGACTTCGATGAGCGATTGTTAAATAGGAAGCTACTTCACGTGCCGCGAAGGGCTGATTGGAGACGATGACTACATTGATGTAACACTTTTCGTCTGCTAAGTTGTAATCTTGTACCAAAAATTAGTCATCAATACAACTAGCCATCGAGCCTTCCTTTTGTTTTCTCATTCCTCTACTTTTTCCTTTTTCTTTTGTAACTCACTGTTGACTTGCCCCCCAAAACTCGAGACATCATGGGCTTATTCCGAATTAGAAGCCTTAACAACTGCACATCCCTTATACTTCAGAACACGCAGCGTCTTTCCTGCTATAATTGCTCTTAATCGTGTGTACCTAAATCACCTATTTAAACCACTTCGAACCGCACATGGATTTATACCGACCTCATCTTTGTAACTCTTACCTTGTTTCCATGGCTTCCAATTCTTCCTCTTTCATTGCTGGTGTTGAGAGCTACTTGAAGGAGATCTTCAACTAGGGCTTGGCAGACTTTTGTTAATCTTCATTACTCTTCGATGCAAATTATTTTGTCAAGGAGGCTTCGACAGCGGCCGAATCAGAGGCTGCGCTGGACGAACTTCAAAAGCTGAAGTGCTTGTACTCCATCAGGTGTCGTTATCTCGAACTACTTTTGAATTTGAGCAACTCGCTATATATCTCTGCCAACAAGCTTTGACCAAAGAAGATTATGCATGTATGAGTGAAGCTCACGAGCTAGCCTAAAACTAACAATTGCGCTAGGTCCAGACACACCAATTCAACCGAACCATGCTTCGTACACTGCAAGCGTATCGCATTGGACTCATGGAGGAACTTAAGGAACGAGAGTGTTCCTTCTTTGCTAAGGATCTGATCGTCCTTAAAGACCTTTCTTTCCTGGATGAGAAGATCGTTATTTACTAGATGTGGTCAAAGATAAGTCTCGGCAGAAAAAGAGATGTTGAGAACATGGTTTCTTTTAACAGCATTTGCGTCGACCAACTTCTTCATCTTCTCCCGATCATCATAAAAAAGGGAACTAATTGGGAACCTAAACAAGAGCGAAATGAGGCCGAGATGCAAGCTCCCATTGAGGAATTCGAGGAAAGGAAGATCAAGATGACCTGAGTCATTCCACCACTTTGTTTCTTTTCTTTCCTTTATGCTTCTGTAATACGGTCGATGACCAACAATGTCTTTTAAATAAATCATTCTTTTATCAATTTCTCGGATGCATCAAGATTGATTTCCCACGACATTTCATGGCAAGGCATGAGATGTTTTTCCCGGGTACCAAATCTTACCTTTACTATCAGCCATGGTTTACGATGTTTAGAATAGATAATTGGAAAGATCAGTATACCATCAATGGTCACCATCAGTTGACCAAGTCTCTCTGTCACAGATCAGTCACTCATCACTTAGCCGTTTTGCATTCATGTATGTGCTATAATGTGCTGACTTAGCAGTAGTAAATATGCAACATTTTTCGAGAAGCCTCATTTATTCCATTGCATACTTCCACTTCTCAAGAAATGAAACGGCAACCCAATCGTTTGTTTCAGATTCCTAACCATCTATTTCGAATTCCCAACTATCGAACCCTATCTAATGTTTGCATCTATTACTTCTCATAAAGCTTATAAAAAACACTTCCCGCCTATATATGCAGCTAGATGTGGGCATCAAGTCGAGTTGGACCGAGTTAGGTCCAACTCGACTCGATGCAATCCGGTTTTGCCAAATCCCTGACCTAAACTCGATCCGACTCGGGACTGAGTCTAGTAGGCGTGACTCGGTCCGAACCGGGCTGACCTGAACCTACTTCGACTTGGTCAGAGATACCGAGTCAGATCGAGCTGACTACGATTCAGATTGGGTCAATGAGTCATTTTACTGTCGACAGATCGAAATAGATACCCAGTTTGACTCGGTCAGAGATACTGAGTCGGATTGAGTTGACTTGAACATTTCGTTTTCACTATCAATTTAATGTCGACAAATTGAAACATTTTATGCCACAGGGACCAAGGGTCCATTGTTGATTAGACCAAACATGATGTATATCCTGTATTTGAAAATTCTAGCCATTCAGTAAAGAAATTAGACAACAGTCCTCGTTCAACTGTTAAAATATCACAGATCTAAGGTAATATCTTTCAATTTGGGAGATTTCATGAAGCATCATCCATGGTGAGACGCATGATATCAATACGTTGGACCATTTAGCTAGGTCATTCAACTGTTAAAATATTACAGATCCGACTTCCAAGGTAAATAAACTACGTCCATAAAATGAATTAAGTAAACAAAATCTATCAAAAATCAAAAGTAAATAAACCTAACATGCACATACAGACAAATAAAACTTTCATTCATTCAATAACCTCTGTATGATGAATGCCTTTGTGGCGTGTAACTAGAGTAACATTGTCCATAATAGTGACCTCTTCCTCTACCTTCGTCTTCATTGCCAGAATCATCATTTAGTTCTCTTTTTATAGCTTCAACTGCTGGAGAACTCTTGACTGACTCTGAGCTAGAGATGTTCAAAAGATGCTCGTTTACCTCTGCTGAATCGGATGGTGGAGATGCCTTTCCATCGTCCTCATTCATAAATTCAACAAGTTTTTTCATGCAATTTTTATGATCTGATTTGTAAGGGATTCCCAACTACCTATAAAATGTTGTGAAACTGTTAAGAAACTTTGATGATTTACTCGTGTCTGCTTCGGTATCATGTTGTCTTAGAGGGGGTGAATGTTATTGTTTGGTCTTGGATGCCATTTTTAAGCTTTCTTTTACGGCCTCTTTATAATCTCGTTCTTCTTGTTCCCTTAAAATCCTCTCTTATTCTTCTGTACTAACTGTGGAGGGCCTGGAGGCAGTTCCTCTGCTTAACCCTTCTTCATTTATAATAGGACTAGTTTTATATCTTCTGTGGCTACTTGTATTGGTTGTAGTTGTAGGGGGAGGGGTGGAGAAAGTATTTGTATTTGAGTCGAGAATGGTACGAAATAAATCTCAGACTTCCTAAGGAACTTTGCTACATGGTGTTGCGTCTCTTCCCTGATAAGCCAAATGTAATTTCAACCAATTTATTTTATTTATAAATTATTTTCCATACAACTTGCATTGTAACTTTATCTTTTCGTCTTGGGAGTAAACTTGGACTCCATAATCCCAAATATCTGCCGATGTATCATCTTCCGATGACATCTACAATACAAGTGTTTATTTTAAAAGAAAAATATCTTGTTAGGTTATGACAACATAAATAATTAAGATATAGTGATGAATGAACGAAATTAGTCAACCATATAATATGAGATTTAAGCAGCATTAAATAATATAAAAGTACAAATGAAAAGAGAAATATCCATCCACCCATCAAATATTACAATTTTAGAGCATAAAAAATAATTACAAATATTCTGTTGTAACTTGTCAGCAAATGCAAGAGAAATAGAAGGCATTGTCTTATCTTGCAGGCTCTTTCATGCAATTGCTGCAGGTACTGTTTCATCTTACTTGTCACTCTCTTCATCATCGAACACCTCATCAATAGAGTTTCCTTTCCCTCAGATCGGATGCAGCCAATTCTCTATAAAAATGAGCGCTTCAACTAATTCTGTTGTAAGTGAGCTTCGATACTTGTTCACGACCCTACTTACCATACTAAAAGTAGATTCTGACGCCATGGTTGAAATTGAAATTAATAATATATCTCGTGCCATTAACGAGAGCACATGGTATTGTGAATCACGAGATTTCATCTTCCACCTGTCTAAAACATCAAATTCTTTACGTTTATAGTTTACAAGTGGCTCTATGAGATAGTTTTCAAGTTCTGATTGGGTTGTCTGTGTTTGAGTCTCAACTTGTTCCAGGAAAGATATGAAATCATCAATCATTGCTCATTTTTCATTAACAACAGAACTAGAACCCACTTGAGGAGTTATCTTTTACGACACCTAAAGTTTGTACATAGAAATTATACAAATCATCAACTCCATCACAAATCTTATCAACCTCAGAGGCACTCTTTGTTGAGTGTAAAATATTACATATTTTTCACCATTTATATCTTAGTTTTATGAACATGATAATGCTTAATGGGTATATTTTATACATGTTTGTATTACGAGGTGAATCTAAGAGCTTAGATTGAAAAGAATGTTAAAATCATGGATTTGATGCTCAAGAATCACCAAGGAAAGGGATGGATCTTAGAAGACTAAGATTGAATAATTCACATGCCAAAGATCCAAGGAAACCAAGTGAGGAATGAAGAGAATCGAAGATTTGAAGTGAAGAAAAAGAATCCTAAAAATTGTCCTAAAAAAAGATATTTTAAAATTCTGGGGCCAGAAAAACATAGTTTTGAAAAATTGCCAGAATAGACATTGATTCTATCGAAGACTGTTAGATAATATTGAAGGTGCAATTGAAGGCACTTCGATAGAATCGAGAATTTTAAGATTTTTCAAGCCAAACTTACTGGACAGTTCTGGACCGATTTTTCGATTCAATTGAAGACTGTTCGATAGAATCAAAGCATTACGCAGAGCTAACGTGGAGTGCGTAAATTTGAGGTAGTTTGTGAATTTTTCTAACTCGGTGCGAAAGTTAGAGTTCCCCAACTATAAATAGGAGTTCCTAAGATGCTCAAAAGCATCTTCTAGGGCTTGAATAGGGAGAGAAGGCCTAGGCGGAGTGTCGACAACATTCTTCCACTTCGATTTCTTCATGGTTCTAGTAGATCTTTCTAGTTTTTTTTTTGTTTTTCTTTTAAGATGTTAGTCTTCTCAGTCTAATCTCGTAGCTAAGGATAAGGGATGAAACCTATAGTTTATTTTGATGTTTAGTTTGCTTTGATTCAAGTATATTTTGAACTTCCAGTTTTCTATGATTTATTGTGATTGAAATTGCATTATATGCTGTGAAGGCTTTTGATATGGTCTTATTGACTTTAGAATTGTGTGATGTGTAAAAGTTGTTGTTCATCATTGTCTCCTGAGCATGGTAGGATGATTGAATTTTCCTACCATCATTGCAATTAGATGGATATTTGGGAACTAAATTAATGAAAAGTTTAAATTCTGTTTTAACTACTCCATCATCTGATTGGATAGAATATGTACTACAAGAAAAACGAGCAAAGGCGACCAAAAACTGTAGCAAAAGCCCTTTTGCTATGGATAGCACGTCCGTCGCTATTGGTGGGATAACTAAAGGTATAGCTACGGATTATATCCGTAGTAATAGATACCAATAGCTACGGATTATATCTATAGCAATAGATACTAATAGCTACGGATTAAATTCATAGCAATACCTTTAGCTACCCCACCAATAGCGACAGACGTGTTACGAGAATTTTATCCGTAGCAATAGATACCAATAGCTACCAATAATATCATACCAATAGCTACGGCAATAGATACCAATAGCTACGGATAAAAGCCGTAGCTATAGCTAAGGATTATATTCATAGCTATTTTTATAAAAGTTGTAATAATACTACCTATTTCCATTGCAAGAACCTGCTGTGATTGATAACTCATCTAAGCTTAATGCTGATAAAAATAGTACATAAAATGCAATTAAAAAAAATGATGCATTTATTACAAATAACAATCAAATCATACAATGCATCCTACATTCACATTTCTAAATAAACAATACTTCACTTTGCTCAACCTATCATAAGAATTACAACTAAGACGTGCCCTCATGTGCAAGAAACAAATACACTACAACACAGTAAACACACTTTATATGCATTCAATAATGCTCACATTTTTACAGAATTTTCTTCCTTCAGACAGTCAATTTCAGCAAATGCAGAGATAAAACTTCTTCTTTCCTTAAAACTGTAAATGTAACTTCTGTGGACATTGACACAAGATCACTTTCAAGTTCTGAAACTCTTCCCTTGAGAAAATGAATTTCATCATCCATTGACTTCTTTAGCCTGTCAGCCTGTATAAAACAACATTGTACACACAATCAAACAAGCATGCCTTTGTACACATCTCAAAAGGAAGAAAGACAAAAAAAACACTTATATATGAAGAAATAAAAAATGTACCTATAAATCTTCTAAACTATGGAAAAATCCAACATGAGTAATGTGTTCAAACTTAGGATGAACTTTTAAACTCAAAACCTTTAGGTTAAGGTTATAGGTTTAGGTTTAGGTTTTAGGTTTAGGTTAAGGTTTAAGTTATAGGTTATAGGTTATAGGTTATAGCTTTAGGGAATTGAGAATAGGTTAGGGTTTAGGTTTAGGAAATCGGGTTCGTGTTCGGGATCGGGTTTAGGTTTGGGTTTTAAAGTTTAGGTTAGGGAATTAAGATTAGGATTAGGCGTAGGTTTAGGTTTAGGGATTTGAGAATACATTTAGGTTGTAGGATTAGGTTTAGGTTTTAGTTTTTAGGTTTGGTTATAGGCTTTGGTTTAGGTTAAGGTTAGGTTATAGGTTATAAGTTTAGGTTTTAGGTTATAGGTTTTGGTTTAGGTTTAGGTTTTAGGTTTAGGTTTGAGTTATAGGTTTAGGTTATAGGTTATAGGTTATAGGTTATAGCTTTAGGGAATTGAGAATAAGTTAAGGTTTAGGTTTAGGAAATCAGGTTCAGGTTCGGGATCGGGTTTAGGTTTAGGTTATAGGTTATATAGGTTATAAGTTAAGGTTTAGGTTTAGGTTATAGGTTTAGGTTTAGGTTTTAGGTTTTAGGTTTAGGTTATAGGTTATAGGTTATATCTTTAGGGAATTGAGAATAAGGTTAAGGTTTAGGTTTTGGAAATCGGGTTCAGGTTCGGGATCGGGTTTAGGTTTGGGTTTTCAAGTTTAGGTTTAGGTTTAGGTTAGGGAGTTGAGATTAGGATTAGGTGTAGGTTTAGGTTTAGGTTAGGGAGTTGAGATTAGGTTTAGGTTTAGGTTATAGGTTTAGGTTTAGGTTTTAGGTTTTAGGTTTAGGTTATAGGTTATAGGTTATATCTTTAGGGAATTGAGAATAAGGTTAAGGTTTAGGTTTTGGAAATCGGGTTCAGGTTCGGGATCGGGTTTAGGTTTGGGTTTTCAAGTTTAGGTTTAGGTTTAGGTTAGGGAGTTGAGATTAGGATTAGGTGTAGGTTTAGGTTTATGGATTTGAGAATACATTTAGGTTTTAGGATTAGGTTTAGGTTATAGGTTATAAGTTTAGATTTAGGTTATATGTTATACGTTATAGGTTATAACTTTAAGGAATTGAGAATAGGTTAAGGTTTAGGATTTGGAAATCAGGTTTGGATTCAAGATTGGGTTTTCAAGTTTAGGTTAGGGAGTTGAGATTAGGATTAGGTGTAGGTTTAGGTTTAGGGATTTGAGAATACATTTAGGTTTTAGGATTAGTTTAGGTTTTAGGTTATAAGTTTATGTTATAGGCTTTGGTATAGGTTTTAGGTTTAGGTTAAGGTTAGGTTATAGGTTATAAGTTTAGGTTATAGGTTATAAGTTATATGTTAAGGTTTAGGTTATAGGTTTTGGTTTAGGTTTAGGTTATAGGTTATAGGTTATAGCTTTAGGGAATTGAGAATAGGTTAAGGTTTAGGTTTAGGAAATTGATTTCGGGTTCGGGATTGGGTTTAGGTTTAGCTTATAGGTTATATATGTTATAAGTTAAGGTTTAGGTTTAGATTATAGGTTGAGGTTTAGGTTTTAGGTTTAGGTTATAGGTTATATCTTTAGGGAATTGAGAATAAGGTTAAGGTTTAGGTTTTGAAAATTGGGTTCGGGTTCGGGATCGGGTTTAGGTTTGAGTTTTCAAGTTTAGGTTAGGTATTTGAGATTAGGATTAGGTGTTGGTTTAGGTGTAGGGATTTGAGATTACATTTAGATTTTATGTTTAGGTTTAGGTTTAGGTTTTAGTTTATACGTTTAGGGTTAGGGAGTTGAGATTAGGATTAGGTGTAGGTTTAGGTTTAGGGATTTGAGAATACATTTAGGTTTTAGGATTAGGTTTAGGCTTTAGGTTATATGTTATAGGTTATAGGTTATAGCTTTAAGAAATTGAGAATAGGTTAAGGTTTAGGATTTGGAAATCAGGTTCGGGTTTGGGATCGGGTTTAGGTTTAGGTTTAGGTTTAGGTTAGGGAGTTGAGATTAGGATTAGGTGTAGGTTTAGGTTTAGGGATTTGAGAATACATTTAGGTTTTAGGATTAGGTTTAGGTTTTAGGTTATAGGTTTAGGTTAAGGTTTATGTTTAGGTTTAGGTTATATGTTATAAGTTATAGGTTATAGCTTTAGGGAATTAAGAATAGGTTAAGGTTTAGGTTTAGGAAATCAGGTTCGGGTTTGGGATCGGGTTAAGGTTATAGGTTTAGGGTGTAGTTTAGGTTAAGTGTGTGGTCCCTGCAAATACAGATATAAACACGGCCTGTTCAAATGGTCAGGGCACTCCAATATTGTCCATAGGAAATGAAAAGCTTCATCATGGTCATGACAACGGTTTCCACCTTCCAGGGACTCCCACTCATCCGGATAGATCCGACGCACATCCGAGTATGCTCCATTATTTTTGAACAAATACATAAACACGGCTTGTCTAAATGGCTAGGCCACTCCAATGCTAATCATAGGAAATGGACAGCGTCATAATGGTCATAATAGCGGTTCCCACCTTCCAGGGACCCCTGCTCATCCGGATAGATCCGACGTACATCCGGGTATGCTCCATTATTTTTGAGTAACTACATAAATACGGCCTGTCCAAATGGCCAGACCACTCCAATGCTGTCCATAGAAAATGAACAGCTTCATCATGTTCATAACAACGGTTCCCACCTTCCAGTGACCCCCGCTCAACATCCGGATAGCTCCGACGCACATTCGGATACATAAATGGGTACAGTTTCAAAGAACATTATTAGCAATGTTTCAAATGCATACCTCCCTTAGAAAGTCCTTTAGTTGATCCTCTTGAAAGTCCTGATATATAAGAAGATTAAAAGCAACATCATGCATTCCATGATTGAATAATAAAAAATTATAATTCAAAAACAGACAATAAAGAGCAAAAATTCTTATTATAAAGATGGTATTTAGAGTTAAGCTTACTGTCATTGTCATGTTGAAACCGTTCCTTGAATACGGGGACGTCCCTTATTGATCTAAAATAGTTAAAGAAAATTATAATTAAAAGAAGGAAAGAAAACAGAAAAGAAAAGAAGGCAAGAAGGTAATTAAACACTCAAATGCAACCAAAAAGAAAAATATAAACTTATCTGGTTAACTCCCCCTGAAGTGACACTTACACCAACCATTAACCCTTGAAGTAACTTACAGCAGATGGTACTAACCATCAGCATGCATATAAAAATCTCAAGTTAGTTGAAAAACTCTTCAAATTAACCATCAAGCATGTTAAAAATGTCTCTCAAAAAATGAATGAAAAGTACACAACTCACCTTGATGCCCATTCTCCCTCCTCCTTTACCCGGGCTTGGGATTGGCAATGCAAGGAGTTGCATTGGCAGAGTTAAAAAGGGGCTTAGGCTCCATTTGGTTTGTGATGACCAAACGGAGTCTAATATGTTTAAAAATAGAGTACAAAATTCATTCAAAATTCAAAAACCAAACCAAACAACATATAGAATAACTAGAAAAAACATGCAGACCATCAATATGTTGACCTATAAAGTGCCAAATTAGTCCAAAATTAAGGAAAAAACAAGTGAAACATCATATAAAGTAACACATTTGATGGATTGCCCATATTGAGGGTTGGGACCAACCAAACACTGTAAGGATAATTCTCAGCAATTTGCAATGCATGGTTATTGAAATGCCTAAGTTATCCAAAGAAATATCTGCCAAAGTGATACACATGTAACAATTGCTCAATTCTTTATAAGTAGGCTTGCTTGATTTTTAGGTAAAAACATCTTAAGATGGTTCCTTTCTACAAGTATCCAATTATACAACTTAAATAGGCATATGACCTATGATTGATTTGGGCATATTGATGCACTGGGTATCCTAAGTGCTCTTAGATGCACAAAGCCTCAAATAATAATGTGGACCATATATCAAGTTCCATGCACAAAGCCTCAAATAATAATGTGGACCTTATTCTTCCTATTGTAGACTAAATGAAGTTTCAAAGTACACATTGATGGGATGATCCTAGTCATTTGATCATTGGCCTTAAAAGTAATGGTAGAAAACAAAAAGTCATCCATTATGGATTGGATTATCTAATAGGTGTAACTTTTGGAACATAAGCCATCCATCATAGGGCCCACTAGATGAACAGCCTCGATTGATGCTTTACATTGTACCATGTTTGTTGTAGATAAATGCCTCTACTACATATTTCCACCTTTCTAATTTTTCATGAAAAAAATATAAATAAATATTCAATTTCTACAATATTTCATGATTCAATAAGCTACAACGTACATTAAAAAATAATGATTATAAAAGAAAGGAGAGATTTTAAGGCTAATCAAATGAGAAAAGGTTAAAGGAGTGATTCATGGCACACCTGCCGTTGCAGCACATGTGCATGTGATCCAGACCGTTCAGTTATGTGGGGCCCACCATCAGCATTAGCCCTAGAAAAATGGATAGCTACAATTAAAAAAAATAGTGGGCAATAGCCTATAATCAAACGGATGTGTCCCACTCAATGAACGGCCTAGATCACACTCAAATATGTGACGTGGCATGTGTTATGCGATTCACTTCTTCGATCTCTTTTCCTCGTACATATCACCTAAACATTTCTCACGAAAATAATATTTAACCTAAAGAAAAACCAACAAAATCAAGTGTAATATAACAGCTGGGCCACCATGATCGACGGTTGCGGAAGAAGGTTGATGGTGCTCCTATCCAAACGCCAACTTAAAGCCAAACAGACAGGCTGTAAATCATTTACAACTTAAACCATTTACAGGCATGCAAAACAAATTTTAGTTTTGAATATATAATCTGTAAATCCCTAATTAGGGATTCGAATAACCCCAATACTAATTACGGATTGAAATTTGCAAATCCCTAATTAGGAATTCGAATATCCCCAATTACATTCACCATTGCACAACCCTACTTATGGATTCAAAAATTACAAAACAAAAGGAAAAAAATGTCCAATTATCTTCAACATCGAAGAGATGTAGCTAGATAGAGAGAGATACCCGAGACGATTCGAGAGGGCTGGTCGTTGTCGCAACTAGCTAGGGACGAAGTGGAACTGGTTGCCTCGTGGTTGAGGGTCGAGAGATTGAGAGACAGAGAGAGAGAGAGATGATGCGTGGGTTGTTGGAGAGAGAGAGAGAGAGAGAGAGAGAGAGAGAGAGAGAGAGAGAGAGAGAGAGAGAGAGAGGGTGAAATACGAGTGTTTGGGCGAGAGAGAGAGGGTGAAATACGTGTGTTTGGGCGCGTCTCTGTTTTGTGCGCACACCCAAATTTCAGGGACGGGGTTTACTGACGGACGAATGTTGGTGTGATTAAGGGATCCATGAGGCCCATCATGATGTATTTCGTTAATCCATTCTGCTTAATAATTTTAATAAATTATTTTAGTTTATGACACCAAATTTGAGGTATATTTAACATCCAACTGGACCACACCATAAGAAGTAATTGTAATTTAATATTAATGTTTCCTACCGTGTGGTCCACTTAAGCCTTCGATCCAGTTATTTTTTTTTTCTCATCCTCTAAAGTAATATTTAAAAATATATAGACGGCTTAGATAGAACATATAGTTTTTTTAGGCCTCATAGAGCTCGTTACAACACTATTAATTATTAATGGTGTATGAGCCTTTTAGCTACGGATTAAAACCGTAGCAATAGTAGCTAAGGTTTATATCCATCGCAAAAAACAAACATGGTCTGAATCCTTTGCCCCTTTTTTTGGTAGTGAGGACTTCAATTCCAATTGAGTTATCATTGAATCAAGTAGATTAATGTTGAGATTGCTATAGGTGGATTCCTAGATCCATAGTCGTTTGTCTTTATTATTTTAAAACCTTTTTCTAAATTGCTGGACTAAAAACCCAAACCAACCAAGTTAGACTTGGATTAATTCTAGACTGTGTTCCCCATTCCCTATGGATTTGACCTCGTTCTCATCGAGTTATTAGTACATCGCGACCCTATGCTTGGGGTTGTGAACAAGTTTTTGGTGCCATTGTTGGGGAGTGGCGTTGAACACGATTAGGTTTATATTTTTTTAGGTTTGATTTTTATTTTAGGTTAGATTTTTTTTATTTTCTGAAATTTTCTAATCTAGGGTTTTTAGGATTTTTCAGTTTTCAGATATGGTTTTTAGGATTCATCTTTAATTTTTTTTCCTTCTTCTTTCTTCTTATAATATTGCTAACATAATTTGATTGTTTTGTCTTTGTAGGATGTTTAATTCTAGTTCTTCTCTTTTGGTAACTTCTTCCCTCTACTTGCTTTCCATACTTGTTGTAGGAATTAGGAAATAAAATTAAAATTTGGGGTGGTTCATGCCCACGCGGGTAAGGAACCATACTCTGAGACATTTGAGAGAAGGAGGTTTGGTTGAAAAATCCATTGACAAGTTAAAACTCCCAAATATTTTTAAAATATCATCTGAGAGCATGGCTTAAGAACATCATGTTGATGAAGATCATGTGCATCACACACCACCTATTAGGACGGTGCACGATGAGAATGAAGTGCATCGGGTTCCATCGGTTCGAACTTTACGAGATAAGAAAAAAAGCAATGTAATACATATTAAGCTAACTATATAATGCAAAAAAAAGAAAGATAAGCAAAAAGTAATGTAATACAAACACCCTGATCCATAGCTCAAGTGGTAGACTGAGTGAAAGATACCTCGTTTCAACACGGAGGTCTTGGTATCGATCGCTAATGGGGGTGGCTAACACTGAAGTGTCAACTGACAGTGGGGTGTACTAACAAGTTGATTAAAAAAAAGCAATTTAAATGGTAAATCTAAAAAATTAACCACTAATTGTTTAATTCAAAATTTTAAATAAATAAAACACTTTTGCAATTTAGGATTTAGGGTTTAGAGATTAGGTTTAGGGTTAGGGTTCTAGTTTAAGGTTTAGGGTTTAGCACTTTAGGGTTTAGGGTTTAGGGTTATGGTTAGGTTTAAGGTTAGGGTTAGGGTTAAGGGTTTAGGGTTTAGGGTTATGAACTTAGGATTAGGGTTAGGGTTTAGGGTTTAGGTTTAGGTTTACGGTTTAGGGTTTAGGGTTAGGTTTAGGGTTTAGGGTTTAGGGTATGGATGGATGGCATGGAGAAACACATACATCAATGTTGAGCCCACATCTTTAGTGGACTTCAAAATCCATGGAAATCCCAGGTCGAACCACCAGCAAGCTCAGCCAGACCACCAGCTTGGTGGGATGCTACACCTAAGCCTGGGTGGACCACCAGCAAGCTCGGCCGGACCACCAACCTAGTGGGACACCACACCCGATGTCCTGAGCTAGGGTGCATCACCTGCGAGCTTGGTCGCACCACTAGACCACACCCGAGCCTCCCCGGACGACTACCACAGGCCATAGCGAGTCTGGACCACCACAAAAAATAAAAACTTTAAAATAAAAAATTACATTCACCCGATTGCTGTTGGATGCTGTCAGACTGGTGGGTTGCTGTCGCTAGATTGGTTGTTGTTGCTGGACGGGTGAAGGGAAGTGGACTAGCGAGGAGAGGAGAGGACGAGGAGAAGGGGTTCTGATCAGGTGCTGGACTGCTGGCTAGCCTGGGTTCGTGTTCCGATCAGGTTCAGGGCTGCGCCGGTAGGGTTAAGGTAGAGGGGTGAAAGGTGAAAGTAAAAAAAATTTACTTTTATAATACTTGATTCCGGATTGAGTCAAGTTTTGGATTGGGTTGAGTCCGAACGGATCGAGTCCAAACGGATCGAGTCCGAATGGATCGAGTTTCGATTCGAGTCGGGTTGGGTAACTATGTAACCTGAACTTGACTTGGTAGGGATTTAGATCCGGCTGGGTCTACTCGATACGAACCCGACTCTGGCATTTGGTTTGATTCGAGTCGGATATGACCGAGTCGGATCCACCAAGTCGAGTCGGGTCCTGCCCAGCTCTATTTGCAGCACACCACAAACAAAACCCCGACAGTAAGCCTTGCCATCATGATTTCCTCTCATTTCTTCTCACAATCCTTAAGAGTTTTGAAAGAAAACTTTGAGGAAGGGATTGACTCCTGTTCCTCCTTCCTCCATGATACTTTTTCCTTCATAAGGGACACTACTGAAGCAGTCAAGATTGATGAACCTCTACGAGAGGTTCTCGGAGTTAGTTCAGATTTACAATGGCTTGGAGAGACACACTCGAAGGTCGATTCCAAACTTAAACAATGCACTCCCCTCTAATGAAACTATCAGCCATTCGTGCTGAGTTTGCAACTCTGTCAGCTCGTTATGATGCAACTTGGAAGAATCGACTATATTAGACTCGTCAACATCACTTCGACAAAGAGATGTTGTGGTATTTAGAGGCTTTACTTGGCAGCCTCTTCACTAACCTCTTTGAGGCTCAACGGCTCTATCCGAAGTGCGATTGACCAGAAAATTAGGACCTCTGGAACTTTATCGAGTTGCAGATAGAGCTCTGTCGGACTTGTGAAGGATTAAGCATGTTTGAAAAGCTAGAGGCCAAGAAAGAGTTCTTAATTGTGGACTGGCGCCTTGATGTAGTCATCGGCCTTCACCAATCCATAGACCAATACCATTGTGGAGAAGTAGACGCACACGGGATATGCAGGTTAAGGAATCGGACACTAAGAAATTTGAAGAACTCAAGGTAACCTAACTGTAGTTTGGCTAATTGGCCGAGGATTGTTTTCCTTTTGTTTTTTTTCTTTTGTAATCGAATGGCCTCTAATTTCAAGGCCTCTTTATTGTAACAATTTTTTGCATACATTCTTTTGTTAACGACATGATATTATACTCCCCATCCTTCAACTTTACTCGGTCTGTTCTTGGACAACTTTCCATAACAAGGTATAATGCGGCTTTAGGAATCAGCCATTGATCGGAGCCTTCACAATTTTTCCATTCATATCTTTTAGGACATACACACCTCCTTTGAGGACTTGGGTGACAATGTATGGTCCATCACATGTGGGAGACCACTTCTTGTTGAGAGCACGATTTGTTTGACTGATCGATAACTTAACTTTCCAAACCATATCCCCTTCTCCAAAAGATTTTCCTTTCACCCTTGTATTGTAAGTGCGAGCAACGACCGCTTTATTGGTGATGATCGAATCAAGGGCTCTCATTCGAACTTCATCTTTCCCTTCAAAATTGGCCAACATAGCTTCTGTAAACTTAGGTGGGGTCAATTCAGCCTGATAAGTAGTCTTTAAGGATGGCACAGTGACCTTTAAGGGCATTACTACATCATGCCCATACATCAGCGCGAATGGACTCACCCCAGTACTCGTACAGGACGGATTTCTATAGGCCCAAAGTGCTTTTAATAACTTCATATGCCATTCACCAAAATTCTCCTCAATCATTTTCCTCAAAATATTTTTGATTATATTGTTACTAGCCTCATCCTAGCCATTGGCTTGTGCATAATACGGTGTTGGATGCAAGATTTTTATTCCACATTTGTTGGCCATCACCCGCACTTCCTTTTCTGAAAATGCTGCACCTCAATCCATTGTGATGGATTCTAGAATTCCAAACTGATGGATTATTTTCAATGAATTCTATGATTTCTCGGTGATTGAGTCATTTCATAAGCTTTGTTTCTACCCATTTAGTAAAGTAATCGGTCGCAACAATTATAAACAAATCCATCCACAACAAAGGTAGGTGAATTTAACCTATCAAGTCCATCACCCAACCTCGAAAAGGCCAAAGTTTTATGATAGAATGTATTTCCATGGCAGGCACATGCTGAATTGACCTTTTTTCTAGCAAGCCTCACAACCCTTAACATGTTGTATTCAATCATCCATCATCGTCGGCCAAAAATACTCATAACATCTGAGCATGAGTCTCATCTTTCTCCTTCCTGTTGAGCCCTACATATCCCTTCATGGACTTCACCCATTGCTAACAAAGCTTCTTTTTTGGATAGGCACCAAAGCAAGACCACATCAGCCCTTTTTCGGTAGAGTTCACTATCAATCATGACATAATTTGTGGTCAATCTCCTCACATTCCTGTCGACCTTAGTATATGGGCTTTATAAATAACCCATGAGAGGAGCCCTCCAATCTTCTTCCTTTAACTCCATTTGACATATCTACATAATATCTCCTCTTTCTAACACAGATGGTAGGGATCTTCTCTGGATGACAATTGTTGGGTCGGCTGATCCTCTCAAAGCATTGAGTCCCACGGCTAGCTGCATTATTTCATTAATGTCCATATTGTGATGCTTAACCACATGTACCAGCTCCACTTCGGTCTAACATCTGGGTTGCTAAGGCATAATATGGCAACACGGTTGTACTAGTACACTTGGATAATCCTGCCATCTGAATGATCACTAACTGTGAATCACCTATCACCATCACAATCATTGCACCCGATTCCACCAATAATTCTAGGCCGATTATCATGGCTTTATATTCGGCTGGTTATTGGTGCAGTCAAACTCCAATTGAAATGCGAACTCCTGTCTATTTTCATTTAAGGCGATTAAAATTATACCAACTCATGACATCTTATGCGTCCTTGACCTATCGAAGATCAACTTTCATGGCATTAATTGTACGCAATATAGATCCAAAATCTCTAAAGAAATTTGTTCTTCTAGATTAGAGGGATGGTCAGTCAAAAAATTTGCTATAGCCCGACCCTTCACTACTTTCTGTGGAATATAACAAAGATCAAATTCAGACAAAGCTAGCACCCATTTGCTAATTTATCCCTTGAAAATCAATCGATTCAACATATATTTCACTAAATCGGTCACGCTATTAAATTCACCCTCTCGGCTGTCTTAATTTAGTGGCCGTAGAATATAATGATGAGCATAACTTTTCTATAGCGGAATAACGTCTTTCGGTATCAAGCAATGTTCGACTTCAATAATAAACCGCACGCTCTTTTCGTATATCATCGTCCTGGGCTAGAAGAGCTCCAACCGATTCTTTAGAAACTGCAACATATAGCTTGAGCGGATGACCTTTGACTGGCAACATCTGGTAGCATCAGAACTAGCAGTTTCATCAGATATTCTTTAATTCTATCAAAGGCGAACTGATGCTCCACATCCCATACAAACTTAGACCCATGTTTTAACTTTATCAATGGTGAGAAGATGTTGGTATTTCCTATGCAATTAGATATGAACCTCTACATGAAATCAACTTGCCCCATGAACTGTTGTAGCTCTGATTTATTCCTTGGTGGGTGAGCATTAATGATTGCTTGAGCCTTATTTTTATCGACTTCAATCCTTCACTGATGCACTAGAAACCCCAAAAAATTTTCGACCGAGACCCCGAAAGTACACTTTGACGGGTTCATTCTCAGCTTATGGAGCCTCATTCGCTTGAATGATTTACGCAATTGAACAACATGGTTTTCCATGTTGGCCGATTTGACAACTACAACCATATAGACTTCCATAGATCGACCAATCATATCATGGAATATGGCGTTCATTGCTCTCTAATATGTAACTCCTACATTTTTAAGTAAAAAAGGCATCACTACAATTCCTAATGGACCTGGACGTCTAAATGTTGTCTTCTGTATGTCGTCCGTTGCAAAGTAAATCTAGTTATACTCGGAATGTCCATCCATTAAGGACACAATACCATGCCCGACAACCCTATCGATTAGCTGATCGACCTCTAGCATCGGGTATTCATCTTTTGGCATTGCCAAATTCAAAATTTTGAAATCAATGTAAACTCGTAGCTTACTATAACTAGGACAACAATTGAAATCCACTCGGCATATTTGATAGGTTTGATGAAACCAGCCTTTAAAAGCCGTTCGATTTCTTCCTTTATTTTGTGGGTTACTTCTGTTGTCATTCGCCTAGGTGGTTTCTTATGTGGCCAATATCCTTCTTTTATATGCAACATGTGCTTGACTAAACTACGATCGAGCACTGACATATCATGGTAATCCTATGTGAAACAATCTGCAAATTCATTGAGTAGATTCATCAACTGCATCTTCTCTTGTGCCTTCAATAGATCTCCAATGAATGTGGGGTTTAGGTCTTGATCATTCCCTAAGTTGATTTTGGCCAAATGATCTTGAACTTGGGGCTAAGAATCCTCCATCTTATCAGCCGCCTTTTCAAGCTCGACACTCCCTTCTTCGGCCGAAACATCCATATCAGCCAAGTTCATGAGGTAGCCATCGTCCATCTCTTTCAAGCTTTCTTCGAGCCTCCTTATTTTGGCCATGAGATCAGCTTGGTATTTCTCATTTCTTGGCGTACCGATCATGGAATTTATTTGATGGTACAACGTGGGACTGGCTGATAAGGAACGATGTCCCTCGATAGGGTATCACTCGATCTGATTACTTTTGTAATAGCTTGCACAACACTATTTGGATTCTTTTTTTACGAATATTCTAGTTGGTCGGCCAAACTTGTTCCTCTCAGTGAACCAAATTACTCCTACTTCCTACCCGTAATAATAAACTTCATTGGTGTTCGAAGTGGCCAGGAAGGGTTTTTTATCGGCCAAGACTAGTTTAACTTTATCTCAATTCCAGAAGATCACGAACTGACGTAGGGAGGATGGGATATATGCAACGAATGAATCTAGTCTTTGCCTAACAAAGCATTATAACTTGATGAAGTATTGACCATGAAAAATGGTGCCAATATTATTTTGGTCCCAACAGTCAGATTGACTAGCAGGACACCATGCGTATTTGAACATGACCAACAAAGTTATTGACAGTCACCTCTGATGGAATCAAATCAGCCACTGTCTTGCCCAACTTTGACATCATCCTCAATTGCAGAAGGTTGATGGCAGCCCTTTGTCGACTAAGATTCTGATGACTGGGCATCTTTCGAGATGCGCAGATATGTGCAATGGCTTGAGATGTTGCATCATGCTGTGATAGGTCTCTCTATGATCACCCTTTCAGATGTATCCCCCGACTCTACTGTGACGGTGTTAACATGAGATGCTTCATCTAACTTGGGTTCATTTTTAACACATTCTTCAAATGAAAAAGAAGCATGCTGCATTATCACTGAGGGGGTATATTCTTCCACATCACTAGTCATTATATTTAGATGGGTTAGTTTAGCCTAGAAACTGGAAGTGTCACATCCCAAACTCGAAAATCGGGCTCACAAAATTCTTGATCATCGAATCCGGTGCCGACAGCCTCCATAGTACCTCATTCTCCACTCCCAGCGCCTATACGCCAGATTCCGATCCTGAAATCCTATAAGGAGGATTTTCTAGTGTACATTTATCTCGTAAGAAGCATAACCACAAGTATACCCAAATCACAAAGACAACATCATCATCATATATCCACTAATATAAAATTTGAATACAATGCAGAAAGGAAAATACATATATCGAAAATCAAAACTCCAGAAGATTGCTGCATACTCCAAGCTCAATGCTACTGCGACTTAACGCCACCTATACACATCTATCGTGTATAAGTTTATAGAAAGATTAGATGGTGGTGAAAGTGTGGGCACAAGGTAAGTGTCAAGTATGTAATATATTGTCATAAATCATACAATATCAGAATAAGTGAAAATACTGACAAGATCATGAATCATACGATATCAAAGTAAGTGGAAATACTGACAAGATCATGAGTCATATGATATCAGAGTAAGCGGACATACACTGGTAAGAACATGAATCATATGATATCAGCGTAAGCGAAAATATACTAGTAAGTCCATGAGTGCCATCGGCCATACCAAGGCTATGCGATGCAAGGCATGAATGCTAACGGCTATATCAATGAAAAAACTTAGAAACCTAAAATGTTAAGTGCTGCGCATGCAATGTAATATGCAGTGTGAATGAAATGACCAAGCTGGAGTGAAGTCGTGATGATAGTATGTAGTATCTTAGGCTATGGGGTCCTTCACAAGGGACTCTATCCAAATCAGTCTCATACCTAAATTTGGATAGCCAGACTCAATGTAGTAGACTCCTGATCATAGTTAGTCATGCGCCTCAATTGAAATCCTGGCCATTGCAAAGGTATATGTAACAAATAGTTACGCACCGTCAGCCCCAGTGGATAGTGAATGAATGAATGAATGAGTATGCAACTCCTGCTCAATAAGTCCACATATCAATACGGTTCCTTTTTAGAAAATCACTGGGGTCTATTATACTCCAAACCAGATTGTTGTCCCATCGCGCATAATAAGATGAGTGGAAGAGACCTCACTATCCGTCTGCTGATATCGGGCCCGGTTCGTCGATTGTGGACCCATTCCTCGAGCTAGTCAAACTCAGCTTAGCTTTGCCCCCTTCTCTCAGGCAGGTAAGGCCGTACCCCCTTCTCACCGACCACGACACAGTGGGAGATGTGGCCTAACGATATATGACCCTCGTGTGCTCATGCATCCACTTGGTCTAGACATTGGAGTGATTTCTGAAACCATGAAGGTTTAAAGAATTTCACCCAGGGATATTTATAACACACTATGTAGAATAGATTTTTGGTGTCCCATCTGGCCATCCATGATATGTATGTGGAGGTTACGACCCTAATGTCACTAGGGTGTAGAGTAATCACAACATAAATACAAGATGCATGAATCATACAATCTAGTCATGCATCAATCCTGTGTATACCGTGCGCTCATGTGAGACAATCACCGTTTATCAGGGAGTCTCATAACAACCTGCCCAATGATATATACAATAGTCAACCACATCTCATAACAAACATGCATATGATGTATATGGGCATGTATTATGATGCTATGCTGTCACATACTCATAATCGGTATCGACAATTGGCCTCGATAATCGGCATCGATAATCGGCCTCGATAATTGAAATCGGACTCGACAATCGAAATTAGCCTCGACAATCAGAATTGGACTCGACAATCAGAATCAGCTTCGACAATCAGAATTAGCATCGACAATCAGAATTAGCCTATATAATCGGCATCGACAATCAGAATCAACCTCGATAATCGGAATCGACTTCGATAATTGGAATCGGCCTCGACAATCGGAATCGGCCTCGACAATTAGAATCGGTTTCGACAATCGAAATTGGCCTCGACAATCAGAATCGACCTCGTCAATCAGAATTGGCCTCGAAAATCAAAATTGGCCTCATCATTCGGAATCGGCTTCGACAATCGGAATCTGTGAGAATGGGCCTAACAAGGCCTAATGGAAGGTAACAATGTGGACATTTAACTATCATTGTCTATCAATAAGGACATTTAATCAACATTTCTCCTAAGGAGTGGCTCACATAAACATCATTACATACATCATGGCAAAATCACACATCACATCGGGCCTTTAATACATAACAGGTGGGCCCTACACCTAGGCCTCAAATATATCACATGGGCCTCTCATATACATCACATCGGGCCTCACTAAAGGTCACTAACATATCATAGTGGGCCTCCTCACATGGGCCTTATACATCATATCAGGCCTCATCATATGAGCCTTATATACCACACATCGGGCCACATCACATGGGCCTAATACACATCACTATGGGCCGCATCACATGGGCCCAATACACATCACTATGGGCCACTCACATGGGCCTAACACACATCACTATGGGCCACATTACGTGGGCCCAATATACATCACTATGATTCGCTCACATGTGCTTAATACACATCACTATGGGCCGCTCATCTGGGCATAATACATATCACTATGGGCCGCAACACATGGGCGTAATCACATCACTATGGGCCGCATCACATGGGCCTAATCACACATCATTATGGGCCACTCACATGGGCCTCAAATACACAACAGGTGGGCCTCATTGCACTCTAATGATGATCAACACCGCCCAAACATTGTCCAGCACTGTCCAGCACAATCTGGACGGTGTGGATATAGAATAAATAAATCAAGGTGGACCCTGCACACTGCTGGTGAGCCTGCAGATGAACGGCCTGCATGAAACACATACATCACGGTGTGCACTACATGGCAAGAATGAAACGCATACATCATGCATGCCCTACTCAGCACACCGTCCAGATGGACGGTGTGGATACAAAATACATTAATCAAGTTGGGTCCCACCAGCCCACACGTGTCACATGTATGGGGTGGGCCCACACCTCAAAATAGATGGTGGTATGGGTATAAACCACATACATCTCAGTGTGCCCTATACTGCCCGTCCAGATGGACGGTGGATAAGAGGCATGTGTCTGGTGGGTCCCACGAGTGGCCCACCAGATATATATATATATATATATATATATATATATATATATATATATATATATATATATAACATAATATTAATTTATATATATATATATATATATATATTCATATATAAAGATATCATTTAATATATATAATAATATTATATGCTCAAACGTCCAGGTGTTGGCATGCTCCTCCTGAGATTTAAATCTACATCCTTGAGATGGACGGTTGGATAGAATACATGCATCAAAGGGTAGGGCCCACTGCCTACAGGTGGATGACGTGGATAAAACACGTACATCTAGGTGATTTCCACAGTCTAGATCACTGGATGGTGTGGATATAAAACACATACATCACGGTGTGGGCCCCACGTCCATGTCCAGGGATTGGACGGCCTTGGATAAAACACATCTATCATGGTGGGTCCCGCCAATGGACGAATGGCATGGCTGGTCATACATTGAGGTGGGTTCCCACCATCCAGGGATGGACGATGGATAAAACACTTATATCATGGCGCCCCCACGTCCAGTGGGCCACATGTATGCATCAAGCTGATATTTATATTTCCCCTTCGTCTAGATCACTAGACGGTTAGTCCAGGTCGCTGGACGAAAGGCGTGGATACTACACATACATTTCAGTGTGGTCCACGGATGGGTGGGTTGACCCACTCTAAATCAAGCCAATATTAGTGTATTTCCTTCCGTCCAAGCCCACCTGAAAATGGGTAGCAAGGTGGGCCCTTAAGGGATGGTGGTGCGTCCCTCAAGGTGGACGGCATGGATAAAAAACACATACATCATAGGGTGGGCCACACATCAAAGAGAGAGAGAGAGAGAGAGAGAGAGAGAGAGAGAGAGAGAGAGAGACGGTTGTAAGAGATGGGTGAGGGATGGGTGAAAGGTGATGGATGTACTTGACATGTAAGGGATGGATTACTTTGACTTTGGGGTAACTTTGGTACGGGAGTGATGGGATATATACTTGACTAGTGATGTGTATTTAATTGATGGGATTGATGAGATTGATGTGATGTTCTCTCGAATTTTGTAAGTACACAGTGTTTTTCTTGAACTGAACGCGAGCCCACATCTTCTAGCATGGGTTTCGCCTCGGTGCGTAATACGCGGCGTTGGAACCGCGACGACGGTGCGATCGCTAGGGTACAAGTCTTGGGTCAAGCCAACTCTGGAATATAGAAAATGACTTAGGATCGTGCGTAAATGCCGATTACAGATCGTGGGTCATTAGAATTCGGCCGAAAGGACTGCGGAAGCCTATGGAATGGTACGGTCTAGGATATGGGTCTTACATGAAGGCAATGTGAAAATCATGTTGCAATGGAACATGATTGGTGGCAATGTCCCAACCACAATTTATTCATTTAGATATTGGCCCTTAGTGTTCCTAGTTCTGCTTCCATACCAAGGTCTTCTACCTAACTAACACTTTCATCAATTGTAAGGTTGAATGAGGCGTTTGCAGGTGAGGCAATTTGTAGTGCTTCAGCAGTTGATGCCGATTCATTTATCATCCATTCATCTGCTGGGAAGCACTCATCGCTGAGGTAATTTGACAAATTACTGCAATTGTCTTCCTCCATAGGACTTGCCGAGTGATTAGGTTTGCCAATCATATTGAAATCCTGCTTTTATAACACAAGAGACAATACTACCCCCACCGTATTTTCAGCCATTGGTCCTTTGGACATAGGAATCCTCTAAAAGGGTCTGGGTTGAGTTACCTCCAGCCAAGGTAAGTCTACAACTTCTTCTGACTCTCTTCTCATTACGGCTCGACACCTTTTCCATCGACACTTTTGAGTTTGGGCAATGCCTTTAGTGCTGCTAGAAATTTTGGATGTGTAACTCGCTTCCATACTCCTTGATGGGTCACTGGGGGTTTAACCATTCTTTAGCTAGGTACCTTAGCTCGCTAGTGGCAGGTAGGGGTTATTTGTTGTGGCCGATACCGGTTGTTCCCTTTAATTTTTTTAGGGGTCATGTAATGACCTCGCCACTTCAATTCAAGAGGATCTCCCGATCCAGGAACGGTTCTTCTAGCACATCAATCGCACAATTACGAACCTTGCCCGTCTTGCTGATCGGTGTTCGGCCAACCAACATCCAAATTAAAGGACCAAAGTCACCCTTGTACTGGTAGTCATGGTATCCCACCCTGGTTGATCGGGCTAAGATCAACCCTTAACTGCGATCGGTTTCTCAGATTCGTCGTGACCATGTTGACCTCAGGGTTAGGTGGGAATGGATCCGTGTCAATCAACGTAGCTTCCTTGCCTTTTTTTGAAACTTCAGCACTTCGCGGTCGATGTTATTTTGGACGACGTTCCTAAATACAACACATTTATTAGTTGAATGAGATTGAGTTCCATGCCACTTGCAATATTTGGTCTTTTACAATTCGTCAGCTGATGATATCTTATGATTCATAGGAATCTTGATAAGATTTTCGGCCAAAAAAATCTCAAATATTTCATCAGCTCTTGTGATGTCAAAGGTGTAAACCTTTTGAACAATGGATCCATGTCGATCAACATAGCTTCCTCGCATTTCCTGAAAACTTCAGCAATCTGCGGTCGATATCTTGGACGACGTTCCTAAATACAACACATTTATTATTTGAATGAGACCAAGATACATGCCACTTGCAATATTCGATCTTTTACAATTCGTCGGCCAATGGTATCTTATGATTCATAGGAATCTTGATAAAATTTTCAGCCAACAGAATTTCAAATATTTCATCAACTCTTGTGATGTCAAAGGTGTAAACCTTTTGAGCAATGGATCCATGTCGATCAACATAGCTTCCTCACATTTTCCTGAAAACTTTAGCAATCTGCGGTCGATGTTATCTTGGACGACGTTCCTAAATACAACACATTTATTATTTGAATGAGACCGAGTTACATGCCACTTGCAATATTCGGTCTTTTACAATTCGTCGGCCAATGATATCTTATGATTCAATGGAATTTTGATAAAAATTTTAGCCAACAAAATTTCAAATATTTCATCAACTCTTATGATGTCAAATGTCATGCTCCAAACCCGGAAATCAGATTTACTGGAATCCCGATTGCCGAATTCGGTGCCAACAGCCTCCGTAGTGCCCCATTCTCGGTTCCTGGTAATCATATGCCAGATTCCGATCCTGGAACCCTACAAGGAGGATTTTCAGAATGATTTTTTTTTTGTAATGGAGCATAACCATAAGCATAACCAAGTCACAAAATAACATCACCACATATCCACTATATCAAAAACTTTAAGTACAACGCGGAAAGAAAAATACAAGGTGATCAAAAAGCTCTAAAATAGTCATGCACACTCCTGTCTCAGCGCTGCTGCTGTCCAACACTGCCTGCACACAACGGTCGTGCATAAGCTTACAAAAGCTTAGAGGGTGGTGTAAGTGTGTGCGCAAGGCAAACGCCAAGTGTACAATATCAGAGTAATGTGGAAGTACGCGGTAAGTCCATGAATAAAACCAACCATACCAATGCTATGTGATGTAAGGCATGAATGCCATCGGCCCTACCAAGGCCATGCGATGCGAGACATGAATGTTATCGGCCACACAGATGCAAATGCGAGGCCTATATAGCCGAATGTTATATGAAGAATGCAATCCAAGCAAGTTGGTACTCATCAAGTACACATATCAGTACAGTTCCTCTCTGGATATCACCAGGGTGTAATACACTTCGCAGTGACTGCCACCTCCCTAGCTGCACAGTCAAGCAAGTGGAATAGACCTCACTATCCACCTGACCAGTAGTCTGCCAATACCTACCCAGCTCGTCGATAGCGGACTCATTTGCGAGCTGGTCAAACTCAGCCTAGCTTATAGCCCCCTCACTCAGGCGGATAAGGCCACACCCCGTTTTAACTGACAACGACACAGTGGGAGACGTGGCCTACTGGTATTCGGTACTCGGGCACTCGTGTATCCACTCAGTTTAGACGTTGGAGCACCTCTTAGTACCAAAAAGGTTTTGAGACTTTCACCCAAGGACATCCTAAGTGCTCACAATGCTAGAACCAAGCATTTTCGGTATCCAATACGGCCATCCACGATGTACCTGTGGAGCCACGACCCTGATGTCGCTAGGGCGTGCAGTGATCAAGTCATACATATGCGAGATGCATGAATCACACCGTCAAATCATGCAGCAATCTAACGCGTACTGCACGATCATATGAGGCACTATGTCTCATAACGAGTCCCGAAAATGGTCTGTCCAATGGCGTATGCTATGATCAGTCACTACTCATATCAAGCATACATATGATGCGTATGAGCATGAGTCATGGGATTATACTAAGCATGTTATAAAGTGATGAATATTAACAAGTATGAGCCTATCAATGGGCCCTAAGGAGAGTTACAATGCGGACATTTAACCAACATTGTACATACAATGTAGACGTCAAACCATCATTGTTCCCTAGGCACGACCCGCCATAAATATCATTACATGAACCATGAAAAATCACACATTGCAATGGACTCTAAGGACATTCCGTTGGGCCTCGACCCATGGGCCTTAGATACATCAAATGGGCCGTATCACATGGGCCTTACATTCATCAAATGGGCTGCATTAGTGGGCCTCACCAACGAGTCTTATGTACATTGCAATAGTCCATAACATGCGGGCCTAGAGTACATCACAATGGGCCTTACAATATTTCAAAATGGGCCACATCTCATGGGCCTTATATGTATCAAATGGGCCTAATCCCATGGGCCTTATATATGTTGAATGAGCCTAATCCCATGGGCATTATATATGTTAAATGGGCTTGATCCCATGGGCCTTATATATGTTAAATGGGCCTAATCCCATGGGCATTATATATGTCAAATGGGCCTAATCCCATGGGCCTTATACGTACACCAAGGTAGGCCTCAATGAATGGCCACAATTAAATCAATATGGGCCCTATACACATACCAAGGTGGGCCCATTTGAACCATAGATCTAACTCATTTTTTTTAACTCAAGCCATAATATGAGTTTACAAAATAAATGGATGGTTTAGATGCAACACATGCATCATGGTGGGGTCCACATAAAGGCCCTCCATCATACATATATACATATATAATATATATAATATATATAATATTATATATATATATATATATATATATAGTGGATAGAACACATAAATCATGGTGGGTCCCACTGTCCAAATAGTGGATAGTGCGGATGAACACATACATTCTAGAGGGCCCCACCATCTGCTGGACGGTGGGACTACAACACATGCATCATTGTGGGCTCCCACGTTGGGGCCCACCATAATCTTTACTTACCATTCAACCCGTTGATAAGGTCACAGAGACCTGGGTGAAGAGAAAATACAAATTTCAGCTTGATTCAAGACTTCTATGGACCCACAAAGGGGTTTCAATGGTATAAGTTTAGTCCCACTGTTTCCTACGGTGTGGGCTACCTGAGCTTTAGATGAGCCTCATTTTTGGAGAGGGCCCACCTCAGGGGGTGGGTCACCTCATGTACTAGTTAGATGAAAAATTAACATCAAGGTGGGGTCCACGGCTAGAGCCGTGGGGCCCTGCTCGTAAGTCCGCCCGTCGTGCGCAGGCACTGCCTACGCCTGACAGCAACAACAACGTCTGCTGCCTCTTACCTCTTTTTTTTTTTTTTTGAAAACGCAGTTTTTCTGCAGTTTTTCACACGTAGGTCCCTCCTCGGATGAATCCACCCTGCCCACTGGATTCCATGACCCGATACCGTCCAAAGGAGCCCAATATCTGATATTTTTCAATGTATAGAAACGGCATGATGGATTTTCAACGGTAGAAACCATTATTTTATATACTGTGGCCCGCTAGAATATCGGATGGACTTCATTTTTCGGCCCAACGCCTAAAATGGGCTGAGGAAAGAAATGGTCGGCGTGGATTGAATACATACATTAAGGTGGGGCCTGTTTGAGTGGCACACTCCAATGACTTGTAGAATCAAGCCAATATTTGTGTTTTCCTTCCACGTCCAGCGTCCAGACGCTGGACATTTCTTTTCTCTCTCTCTTTTTTTTTTTCTTTTTCCGTTTAGGTGGGCCACCACAAGATGGATGATACATCTAAGATGGGCCCCACTCATGGACGGCTTAGATAAAATACATATTTCATGGTGGGGCTCATTCAAGTGGGCCACATGGCCACATCAACATACAAAGAAAATAATTAAAAAGGAGAGGGAGAGAGAGAGTAAAAGAGTGGGACACGTGTGATGGAGGGACCCCGGCACTATGGGTCCTCCCTTGAGATCAATCATACATCAAGTGGGTCCCAATACATGTGGGCCCACCAAATCAAAGATCAATGGTGGAGATCCTTTCTCCACCCAAATAAAATGGTCTAGATGACCTCTTTCAAACTAGTATTAAACATCATGATGGGGTCCATGGAGAATGTCCCCATCATGGAATGATATTGATGATCAAGATGAGCCATCGACCATATCCTAGGGTCCAAAGTGAGATCTATACCATTGATCGGTAGGCCTTACTTGGCCCATCTTAAAAATATGAAAAACTAAGCTATGGAAGCACCCACCACTTGATCTTCTTGGTCCGATGGATAGCCTATCTCCTTACGCTTTACTTTGATGGTGGAAGATGAAGAATGGATGGCTAGGATGAGAGATTTGGGATGGGAAGTGGGCCACCAAAATCACACTTTCTCTTGGAAAAACCTTGGACGTGTAATGCTCTCTTGGTTGCTTGGAATTGTTGAGAAATGAAAGAGAGATGAGATGTAAGGAGTGATGGAGTGATGGGAAGTGAGTGATGGGGTGATGGACATGTACTTGACATGTATGGGTGTGTAAGAGAGAGAGAGGGAGAGACTTGACTTTGGTGGTTGCTTGGGGATGGGGTGAAAGGTGATGTGTACTTGACATGAAGTGATTGATGGATTGATGCGTTGATTGATTGATTGATGAAATGATGGGACATGTTGTAGAGATTCTCTTGGGATTACAACGCGTGACATTTTTCCTCAAACTGAACATGGGTCCACATCACCTCGTCTGGGTATCAGATCGGTGCATGAGTCACGGCGTTGGAACTGCAGCGACGGTGCGGTCGCAATGATACAATTCTCGCATTAAGCTGACTCAAATGCATAGGATACGACTTACGGTCGTGAGCAAATGTTGATTACATGTCACGAATTGCCGAAATTTGACGGGAAGGATCGCGGGAGTCGACGAAACAGTACGGTCTAGGATACGGGTCTTACATCAAAGGTGTAAACCTTTTGAGCTTTTTGTGTTGTCGATGCAGTCAATTCTGCTTTGACTAATGTCGAACATACGAGTGGTTTCTTAATCATCACTTTGGCGATTGCAACTTTATAATTCGCGTTGTGATAATACATCCCCAATGACAAGTTCTTTTTCTTGGTACCTTCTTCCAGGAGTTCCTCGTACCTAGAGACCTTCTTGGTTAGGTCATACAAATCTATGAACTTCTTGCCTATGAACTTCTTATGAAGTTTGTATTTAAGCCCATCTTGTGCTAGATGTACAAATTTGGCTTTGGTCATGACGTTCTTATAATGACTCTTCGCCATTTTGAATCGAGTAATATAACTCTCACAAGTCTCTCTTGGCAATTGCCGAAAGCGAGCGAGATTAGCCATAGTTATTTCTTTATTCTTAGAGAAGAATTGAGCATGAAATTTCTCTTCCATCTCTTGCTAGGAATGCACTGAATCTGATAATAGGTTCGAATACCATGTGAAAGCCAATGCCGTTAGCGAATGACCAAATAGTTGTAATTTATGATAGTCATTATTCACCAACTGTTTGCATTGCATAGTAAAATGATCGACATGTTTGATAGTCAACTGACTGAGATCACCTGAAAATAAGGCAAAATCCAATTGATAGTTTCTTAGCGATGGATGTTGCCGATCTATCCATTCGAGATATGGCTTGTGTTACACTAGGATAATATTGTGGACAAGTACTTGGCCTGCAACCTCCTGGACAATTTGCACAATTTGTTCACGATCCATTCACAGAGGTTCAAAGATCAGCGGTGGGTCAGGTTGAATCGGTTCAATCCCTCCTGAAATAAAGAATTCCTGGGATTTTTCTGAGGATTAAATCCTCCAGGTAACCCTTGATTCTGGTTTTCAAGTATGAAATTTCTAGCCTCTTGCTCCAATCATCTGCTGAGTGTGAAATATTGCATATTTTTCCTAGTTATACCTTGGTTTCATGAACATGATAATGCTTAATCGATCTATTTATACATGTTTTGTCTTGATAGGTATTTTTGAAAGCGTAAGATAAAAAGGATGCTAAAAGCATGGATTTGATGCTCAAGAGTTTACTAAAGTGAGGAATGGATCTTTGGAAGTCAAGATGGAAGAATTCAAGAGTTTAAGATCCAAGAAAACTAAGTGAAGAAAGAAGAAATTCGATATTGCAAAGTGTAGAACTCTAGAAGTGCTGAACTTGACAGCTTCGATGCCATCGAATACATCTTCGAATGCCATTGAAGTAAGTGTTCGATGCCATCGAAGGAAGCTCGATCCCATCAGAAAAATAAGAAAAATCAAGTTTAGTTCTTGGACATATGAGTGAAATTCTCAATGTCATCAAGGCGCTATTCGATCCCATTGAAGACTAGTTTGATGCCATCGAAGACATTCGACGACATCAGAAAAATCATGAATTTTTGGATTAACTCACCAAATAGTTTTAGATGTTTTTTTATCCCATTAAGAACAAGTTCGATGACATAGAAGCTAGTTCCATGCCATCGAAGGTTGAGTGATTTCATCAAAGGACTTATGCAGATGATTGTTGATAATTTCTAAATTTGAATCGAACTCTTCGATCAAACTTCAATCCCGTCGAAGTCCCATTGAAGCTCTTATTGAAGCTGCATAAACTGTGTAAATTGAGGTCAGTTTTAAAGTCAGTCTGAACAGGGCCTATATAAAGGCATTTTCTGAGTTCTTCTAAGCACAGATTAGGGTAGGAAGAGTACAGTAAGGAGTGGTGGTGCTTCAAGGAGTCTTTCCTTCTTCTCCAATCTTTCTTTTCTAGTTACTTTTCATGTTTTTCTTTAAGAGTTTTAGTTCAATTATGCTTTGGTTGGTAATCTCTTAGCTAGAGCTAAGAGGTGAAGCTTGTAGTTTATTTTGATGTTTATCTTACTTTGATTCAAGATTATCGGTTTATATGTTGAAGTATTCATTGATTTTTGGTTTCAATGAAGGAATATTTTTAGTTTACTTTGATCTATTGTCGACTCTGGGCAAAGTAGATGCTTAGGAAGCATTTGTTATGTTCTTATCTATTTTGTAATTGTGTGATCTGTAAAATTCCTTAATCTACCATTGACTCTGGGCATGGTAGATGCTTTGAATTCCTTACGATCATTACATTGATGTTTTATGAGGGAACCAATGCAATGAATGTTTAGAATCTATTTTGAGAAGTTTATGCTAGTTTAATCGCTCTATAATCCGATTGGATATGATAGGACTTCGATTCTAGTTGTGTTATTATTGAATCAAGTAAGGTAGCATTAAGATGGCTACAAGTGGATCGTTAGCGCTATAGTTTTCCATTATCTCTAATAGTTATGCACCATGATTTCTTCTATTATAGAATTTAGTTAGTATATTCTAGTTCTAGTTCTAGTTTATTTCAGAATTCGTATAAAGCAAGTCCTTGTGGGTACGACCTCGCTCTCACCAGGATTATTACTACAATGCAGTCCTGCACTTGAGGTTGTGAACATTGTCTAAGTTTCACAGGAGGCGGAACATTTCACATCTCTCGAATTGGGATGAGTGGTGGATTCCTTTGTGGAGGCGACATGAATGGTAGTTGAGCTGCATTGCCGATAGAACTTCCTTCGGCATTGTATTGCATTACCGATGGTGTTCACTCGACCATCATAGCCATTAATCAACGCATGGCCTCAGTCTCGCTGGCCATATACTAATTAATATTCTCAGTTTGAATACGGAATTGTTCAACTTGGGTCCTTCCATATTCCTGTACATGTTGAATATTCAGTTGTATATGTCAAAGTACGACTGTTATCTCGTCTAGAGGAACAGTCCGAGAGGTCGATGCTCCATCCCGATCCCCAGTACTAGGTGTTGGACTATTGTTTAGATTCAACGCTTTAACGACTGCTTGAACTGGCATGTCCTCGACTAGATGTGGTGCAGTTGGAGTAGAGGGATCGATCCCAGCAATCTGAATATTTCTTTTATTCATAGTTGGCAATATTATGCCAATAAATTTAAAACAGGGTCCCACTAGGCATAGGGCTGAAGGTTGGGTGGGTTCAACCCTACCAACCCGTGACCGACCAGACACTAGGTTGGGCTCGGGTTGAGGTTTTGGGTTACCCAACCTAACCCGAACCAGATCAACTTATATTTTACCTATAAATTATAATTGAGTGTGGATTGTCTGTGTTCAAGGCACAGGAAATTCCAGTGCCATCGGGTCTCATTGGTCCATGTCATTTTCGATGACTCAAGGTAACAAGATACGCCAAATATCTCTCCCAAATAGATTGCGTGCTATAGAATACAACTTTTAAAGGAGCAGTGCTATATTTTAGCTTGTTTGTTTAGAAAAAATAATGTTATTTATGAAAAATAAGTATGTATATAATTAATAAAATCATAGATAAAAAAAATAAAGACGTGTATTGAAATATAATATATTGATGTAATAACGAAACTATTAGCATGTATCTACCCGACCAACATGACCGTGCCCACTTGGGTTAGGCTTGGGTTGAGAATTCTTAACCCGAGGTTGGGATGGGTTAGGGTTGAGGTATAGGAACCTTGGGTTAGGCTAGGGGTTAAGCACCAACTCGACCCAACGCACCTGACTTTCGACCCTAACTGGGCATGCCAAAAACTGTTGGTTGCGATGTTTGGTTTTTGACAGTTGGAATGCCGGCATGCCAAAATTGAAATTACGGCTCAATTCATGCACCGAGATAGGCAAACATATAGTATATGATCGAGATCTGATGAGATTGGCCGCTTATTCAGCCACTTTCTCAATGTGTAAATAAGATCAGATGATAATTAGAGGGTAAAGCTCGTTCTCTGATGATGAGTTATACCTTTGCCTTCTGTACAAAATGACTTTTCAATACATGTAAAGTTAAATAAGAAAGATATTTTTACAGTCGGTCATGAAGAACAACTACAAAATACCTCTCCAAGCAAAAGAATTGAATCTAACATATGAGCGTAGACTCAAATTATAGCTACGATTACCATCTATCGCTACGGATTACACTACGGAATATAAACAACAAGCTGAAAGTAAATGATTACACTAAAGGCCTGTTTGGTTTTCCACTTACCATGGTAGTTAGCCATAAAGACATCATAATTACTTTTGTACATGTATTATCAATGATTGGCGTAATACCGGTATTCTGCTTTATCATGCTTGTTTTTCGAAATGTTGAGGGTGTATTAGTGGGCAATACAGTAATCGCGTGTTTGGGCGTACACTATAGTAGTCAATTCAATCAGTTTTTTATCTTTTAGTGTCCACCATATCAGCTATACAACAACTGCAATCAGCTGTTTGGTTTTTTACAGTTGCGTTAAATATATAATGTATTCAACAATGTGCGCCAACGATGGCCCATCAGTGCACTCCGGTCAATATCCACTGGGACCCAATCTTTCTTCACTGTTATCCTTCATTCCGTTGATATAATCGTACCAACCTCTTGGTACGATGATTTTTTTCATCAGTGGGGGTCTTCTGTGTAGGTATGAACGTGAGATAATCTTATGCGAATTCTTTTAGGCATATTGTTTGGTCCACATGTCATTGCACTAGGCGTCAATTTAGGATATAGCAAATGCTGATCTTTCTTCATGTTATCTGATTTATAGCACAAACCGAAATGCACCAAATTTCTATTCCTACTCTATGTGGTGGACCTGTTGTAAACGGACATATGGATCAGTGTTGACATATGAACAATAGAAACTATATAGCCACTAGCAGTGGAAGAAAAGCACGAACATAGGAGCTGACCTGTTCTCCTTAATATAGCAATTGACCAGAATGGTCAGCCTGTGATGTAAATGGGCCTTCCATAGATATAGTACATTATGATGTCCAGGAGATGTCAGTGACATTTATAGTCTACCATGTACACAGACAAAAATGGATTCAGATATACGAGTGCTAATCATGTAAATGATAAGTTCAGAATTTAAACATTAACCATGTGTTTATGTATAGTCCATGACAATACAAAAGAGTTGTAGATCATTGTCCAAAAACATATCCCAAAACGTCCTTAAAAATGAAAAAAAAACAACCTAGTAGAGGCACGGGAAGAGATGAATGGAAAGGATAATAATTAAACAACTGATTATTGTTCCTATCAATGCCTTCAGTCCATGCGGCATTTCTTCAACGCCATCTCCATCTGTCCCATGCCTGGCACTATTCTGACAGTCATATGATGCTGATTTGGAGCTCCCTATACGATCGTTGCTGCAACCGGTAGCGCTACGCGATCCATGCATTTAGACCATGTTTTCATATTCCGTTGCCACCTCGCCCACTGCTGTATTCTGTTGAGCTGACACATCACAAAAAATTGTTCATTGAGTAAATGCCTCAGACACCGATTTGTAGCCATGGAAGATCACTGAAGAATATCCTTCAACCTATTGACGGCACTTCTCCCACGTGTAATAGATTCCGAGAAGGCGACCTTTGAAAACAAAGTACATCTTTTTACCAATATGAAAATAACAAAATATTATCATCAATCTCAATCTATTTCCACAAATAATGGATCATATTAGGTGCAAGAATACTATATATATATATATATATATATATATATATATATATATATATATATATATATATATATATAGTATTCTTGATGGATATATCATTAAATGCAGATCACAATCTAAAAAATTAACAGAAAAAAAATATCATCCAAATTAACCCACATTCATCCAGCTAGTGAACACAACTAGCATTTATAACCAAAAATGGTTAAGTCCAAAAAATGATTGGCTATCCAACCAATCAAAACAACAACCATGACGATCAACTTGAAGGGAATATGCTCAGTCGGACAACTGATCTAGAGCAAGCAACATCAACACAAACTTCAACCTTCTATGCTTAGGGAGAAAGGAATGAAACAGATTGTTGTTCATCTTTCGATAGTATCTTTATAGTGCTTATGATCTCATGACCTGTAAGGCCCTCAATATGCTCTAGAGCTGGTATAACCTGCGACATACGTACCATGTCCTTCCCTTGCTATATGGTAATAGCCAGTGATTTCACGGCATCAGCAACTTCACTCATCCCTTTACTTATGATATCATAAGGGCGATTCATCGTAGCTCGATTTCTTGAACTGGTTGTGCTTCCTGTGTTAACGGAGTTATTCCCATTCATAGACAGGCTTCGATTTGTAATATAATTACCATCACGACTTTCATATGACTAGTGGATGTTAGGCATACTGTCCCCTACATCGTCACTGGATAACACGAGAGTATCGTCATTAGATCAACCGACGATGTCGGTGAAATCTCAAGATCCTTGGACTTTCTCGAAGGTGGAGTGTTATACATGTTTCCTGTGGAAGCACGCAATCCAGACGCTCGGTCATTACCAAATAGGTATGTTAGTTCGTCATACCTTCACATCATTTTTCCGCATACATGTTGTGCATAAGGATGTGATTATTGATAACAACAAAGATAAATCAGTATAATTAAACAAACATGAGAAGATACGTATAACTTAGGAATAAAAATAATTTTTGAAGTTATACAAAATTTTATTTCTAATAATCTCTCACCCGTATGTAATCCTCCCAAACATCATCCGGAGTGATTACTACCTTCAAGTCATCGTCCCAACCAAATCCACTAGTGTTCAGGGTATCCCGAACCTCGAAATACAACCTTTTCATAGTGCAGAGGCGATTCCCAACATGTTTCTCTTGCACTGATATTCCTATTGCACTCCTCACTCTCTCCACGACTGTTTTATACGTCTCCTTCTTAAAACCATTCGCACTCTTGCGCCCATTTGTAACAACATCCATCAGGGTATCGATTAGATAGTCATCCATTTCATCTGTCAATCGCATAACACCACTTGAGGATCCATTTGCATCAGGTGATTTGAGTTTATATTTTCTCGGTGTCCTGCGGGGTGTAACACACGGTTCTTGTCCAGCTTCCATTGTAGGGGTGGATTGGTTGTTTCGGTTGGGTAGTGACATTTCACCGTCACTAACTTCAATTATCTACAAATAGTCAGATGAAAAGAACTTAAAATTAACAATTCATCATTGAATATAATGCATATAATGAAGGCAAAATTTTCATTAAGTTGAAGGAAGATACACACAATTAGAGCATGATACAAAACTTGGAATAGAGAATAGACATATTTGAAAGTCTTCTTTAATGTTACTAAAATCTAGACACATGCATGTAGGTAACTGAGATTACCATCACATATTTCTATTACCTATTACAAAATAACAATTTAACATGCGGTAATCATACTATACGACTCATAGGAAGATATTCATTCCACAACCTCTTTGCGATATTGTCTCGATATGTCGGCCATTCATCCTTTTCACGTTGTGTGACATTTCCCTCATATGGTGATAGATCCACACTCTCCGTTACTTCCGTTGAGGTGACCTCCTCTTTCATTAAACCATCTCCTCCAAATATATGGATAAAGTTCTGTAACACACAACATGCGATCACTATCTTCACTTGTGTGTTAAGGTTGTATGGTGGAGCTGATTTGAGGATCAAAAATCGCGCTTTGAGTACTCCAAATATTCGCTCAAAATATTTCATAATTGAGCATGTCGATAGTTAAAAAGTTCTTTTTTATTTGTAGGATTGTGGCCCGTGCAATATTCATTGAGGTGGTACCGTACACCACGATATGGAGCCATAAATCTAGGTGAATGGGTGTAACCAGCATCAACTACGTAGTATTTACCTATAATTAATTAGGAGTAAATATCATGATAAATGAAATTTAAAATCATCTTATGAAGATGTTTCATCATATATTTATATTCAAAGTACCCTAGGGGATAGTAAAATGATCAGTGGTATGTATCATTGCACTCTATAAGATACGTACGTCAGAGGCAGATCCTTCCCATCCGGTGAGCACATATACGAACTTCATATCAAATGTACATGCGGCCATTACATTTTGAGAGAGGATCCCTTTCCTGTTACGGTAGGTTGCACTTTTCAATACAAGCACATAGGCGGGTACATGGGTGCCATCAATTGCACCAATACAATCCTAAATTCAACATGTTTAATCAGCAAAGAAATAGTAATAAAATTTTATAGTATGAAGGGTTGTTGCAAACGGTGATGACAATTGAGCTTACCTGAAAATATGTGCTTCATTTTGGATTGGATAGAATCTTGGGAGGTGTTTCTGCACTTGGGAGTTTTACAAAATCGGGATATAGTCCGACAACAGCATCTAGAGCTTTTGTAAAGTAACGGCTAACTATTTCTCCCGACCTTATAAACCGATTTTCAATTACACGGTTTCTCACATTATGACCTACTGTATGAAGGAAAATGACCAGTTGTTCTTCCGTAGAAACATGTTTCCCGTTAGGAAGTATATTTCTATCCCTAAGAATGGGGCATAGGTTGAAGAATGTGGCCTTGTTCATTTTGAGTTGAGCAACACACACTTGCTCACCCTCTCTAATTATCCCATTTATTATCCTGCTTCTTTCATAGTCTCCAAATCTTGAGGGTGTCATAAATAAATAATTGATGTAATATTTTCCCACTGCAATAGTTGTTGTTGCTGCAGCAAGTGTAGTTCCAAAAGCAGTCATTTCCTCTTCTGTCCAGCCATGTCCTTCCATATTATGATTATTTATTGTACAACACGTCGAAGGACAGTTAGTCAGCAACTATGACACAATATTAAATTCCAGTTTCACATCGGCCTGTGAATTTAGAGAGCAAAAGAAGACATAAACAGTTACTTACTGCCAACGGTCATCGCCTAATTGATCATAATCAGCAACAGTACAACACATTCTAGGTCTCAGCCTGACCCATTTAGATAGTGCCACACTTGGATAGTACATAGCTTGATCAAGCTTCTGACTACATGTTGATATACACATGCAAACACTATTTGATTTACATTCCTCCTACATACGTAATATATGAGGCTCGAAGAAATGGAAATCTGTATATGCAATCTGTAATTCAGTTTGAGAACATGACAAATCATGTTTTGCATTACTATAGATATGAGAATAAAGGTTATCTATATGGAACTCTGAATATTTAATATATAATTTAGTTTCCAGATTATGGCAAACCAGTTTGTGCAAAACTAGAGATATTAAAATCGAAGTTTTCTATATGAAACTTTAAAAATGTAATATGTATATCAATTTCAGTTACATGTCAACCCAGTTTTTGCAACAATAGACATATGAAATTCGAAATGATGTATATGGAAATCTGTATATGTAATATACAAAATTCTTCCCTAAACTATGTAGATTGAAGTACTAGAAAAAAACAAAAGCGATGAGTACATGTGCTAAGGATTGAGTTTCGAATGTAACTCTAAACTGAAACTGAAACCAATTATTATATTCACCACCGCAACATATGAACATTGAGAAAATGAGGCATATGAAGCTACTCTTATTAAATTGCACCTTCAGTTTCATGACAAGTATATATGAACACCCATCTTCTCAGCAGGTTGAACACATCATCATGTATTATCATTCATACAAACAAAGCAGGGAAGTTATGTTTGACAATAGAAATGGCCTATATCACAATATCCCTCCAGTGTCATATAGATGGTGTTGTCATTGGGAGTCCCTTATAGTCTATCAATTCAGAGAGTATGAATTAAATTTTTCTTAGTCATCAGTCAACCATTAAAACATCGTAGAAATGGAACAAAATGTCATATGATTGTTGAATGAGGGGAATAAAGAAGTGAGCTTCAACTTTTTTCTCATTACGATCATATGTAAAATGGTTCCCTTTTGTACAAAAAATGTAATTGAAAATGATAAGAACATGATCTGCAAATGGCCACAATAGAAAATGCTACAAGAAATTGATAGAAAATTTAAGGGTATAAACTTGTTGTGAGTAGGATCATATATAAAAAAGGTCAATTTTTTCCCAATGCATTAGGAATTAAAAATTATCAGAACATTATAATCCAACATTCCACAGCAGTAAAGTTTATAAGACATTGATACAACAATTAATTTTACCCTTGTTGTTATTAGGATCATATGTGAAATAGGTCCATTGAAGTCAGCAACTGTAAATTAAAAATTATCAAAGCATGAGCTTCCAACGGCCACAACAGCAACTGTTATTAGCAATTGTAAAAGAACCAAAAACGCAACAGTTTTTGGTGAGTAATATCATATGTCAAATGGGTGCACTTTAATCAGAATCAGTAAAATAAAAACGATCACAACATCATCTTCAAACAGCCACAATAGCGACTGCTAGACGAATATGTTAAAAACAAATGTGGGGGAGACATTTTGTGATGTTGGATCATATGTAACGTATATCCATTTTATTCATAATTTTTTTTTATATAAAAATAAATTAGTTGATTAAGAACAAATCTGCATACGGCCACAACAACAATTGCTAGAGCAAATGCTTTAACAAAAAATCAAAAAAAAAAAGAAGTAAAAAATAAATAACAAAGAAACAAACTTAGAGATATATGGAAAATCAGAGACCCATACAAAAATGGAATTTCTATTATGCCAATACTATCTCAGGGTTTGAAGAATGAATAGCAATGAGTAGGGCTACATGCTTGTCACCGAAGATGAGGGATATGAATGTCTACCTCTCTAGGAATATGCACAGGAGATGGAGAAGAAGTCCGGATCTGATGGCTGAGCAGTCCGCTGTAGGAAGAAGAAGTGGATATCAAAATCAGAGATAGAGAAGAAGTTCGGTGCATGCAATCCAAGGCTTTCCAATAACATGTAAGGCCTGAATATTGCAGAAAATGCAAGGAGCTAAACATGCATAAACATGCAAGCCCCCTGTAGAGATCAAACTTCCCTTCGTACATACCTCTCTGGGTTTGGATGTGTTGTGGCACCGTTTGATGATCTTCGGCAAGATCTTTTCCGAGGCCGATGCCTGTGAACCAAGGAAAAACAGACGAACATGGCGTTAATGAAGGGATGATCGAAAAAAGCAGTAGAGTTTCAGAAGGAGGAGAAACTTTGAGGGTGTCGTCTTCTCACTGTATAGGTCCGAAAAATCTAATTAGGCCGGATCGGTTCCTCCCTGCCAAGAACGACTGAGACACCATGAGAAGGATTTAAAAAGAGGTAACTACTCGAACGATTGCTTTTCGATGCACCCGCGGACCACTGTATCTACGAATGACCGATCTGCTGAGAGACGGAAATCCTCTCGATTACCTGTAGCGGATTTGAAAGTCCGACGGCTACTTTACATTCGTCTACCGCTAACTCATATATCAGCTATTCACATCTGAAACCAAATAGGCATCGAAAGTCATCATGACTACTTTACTCTTAAATACTGGTATCTTGGAAAACCAAACAGGCCTTAAGAAATGTAATTTATTTGATTGGAAAGATAAATAATTATACTATGAAATGTAAATTGACTGATAATTGAAATGATACTTGAAAGATAATGTTTGATTTGATTTGGTTAGTACATGACTAAATCTTCCTGCTTGGTTTGTTTGCTATTTATAACCTTAATCCGACCATCTGGATCCTTCTTATATTCTGACGGTTGCCATTACTCTTCACTACTAATTAGCTTCCTTTGTTTATTCTTTCACCATTTGTCTTCAAACCGCTACTTCATTATTGCTCTTTCATTTGTTGCTTAAACAATGTTGTGGTATCGTTTAATACGTTACCACTTTATTACTAAATAATCTTATGTAAATCTTCGACTATACCATGTGGATCCACACAGATCATTCCACACGCAACCTATTCATATTGGTTTTCACCAGAAAGGGTAATAATGGGGATAAACGCTATTGTTGGGAATCATCGTATCAATGGTCTGGATTCTTCGTGGACATTATTGCTAGAGCTGAAGGCCTGTATATTAATTCCATTGGTTATTAGTCTCAACACATGCAGACACGCCACGTCATCACCTTTGACCAGAACCAGTTGTTGGGAGCCCAGTCCACAGGACTCCTGGCACAAAAGAAAAGACACCCAAATCAGGAACAGATCATCCGATCTGCTCTGATTCATGATTGACGGCTAAAATTAGAAACACGTCTTTTTCTCACTTGAGGAAGAAGCGCGTCAACCGTCAAAACTCGTCACAACGGTCAACACGTTCCCACTTCCCACGCTCAGCCTTCTCTCTTCCATCACCCCGGCTAATCGTTTGATTGACCAATTTACCCCGTCGTTGCTCCATCTCAAGAACGAATGTTGGGGGTATTTTGGTCATTTCTGTTGGCAGGTTTTAATCATTTGGCAGGAGTGAATGATTAATATTCTTCTGGTACTGTCATATGATAAAAGAGGAAAATGGAACAGAACCTCATTTCTTCCTTTCTTCTTTTTATCTTAATTAAGAAATTGTAAGGTCCTGATGAAATAACGTGAATATTGTCTTGATGTTCCCATTTGTACAAGTGGTCCATTGAGATTTTCCATATATGGACTATCAACAACAGGACCCACTTTACCAACGGTCCAGATCTCACTCATATGTGCCAAACATACAATTTCGATTGATGACACGACAACAAGTACAAATCATTCAGATAAAACTTATACACGTTCTTAACTTACTCCTTTCTCTGTATACAGCAAATATATAGTGTCCTGATCCACCTCATCCATAAAAACAGGACCAGTGGTTCAGTGATCAAGACCGTTGATTTGATGGTCCTCAAATTAGATGGGAGATGCTCCGTACATTTTTCAGATTAGAAAATCCTAGTCATCTAACCTTTGACCTTTCGTTGTACACCATATTTGTAGGCCACAGATTGAGGGGCTATGATCTTCCAAAACGGAAAAAATCTGGAACATGTGTAATTCATGATGGGACCCATTGCATCAATGGCCTAAATAATGTCATCACAGGTCCCACTTGAAGGGATGGACAGAAAATCATAGCACTGTTCACTTATTCTGCGCACGCGGACGCGGATTTCCTGCAAAGCCTTACGCAGGAAGTTCCTGCGCTCGGAACCTAGGTGGGGCCCACCATGATGTTTATATAAAATCCACACCGTCCATACGTTTTTTGAGCTCGTTTTAGGACTTATAGAAAAAAATAAGCCGGATCCAATAGTCAGGTTGGCTGAAAAAGTGAGTAATGAACTTCCACAGTTAGAATATTCGTGGGGCCACATAAGTTTTTGAATCAGGATAATATTTATGTTTTCAGTTAATCCCAGTAGGAATGACTTTATGAACGGTATGGATGGATTGTAAACATCACTGTCGACCCCAGGGAGGTTTCAACGGTAAGAATTTCCCTACCCGATCCTTTGATCCTTCTCAATTTTGGTTTTAGTCCTAAAACAAGCTCAAAAATCTGATGGACAGTGTGGATTTCTCACAAAAATCACAGTGGGCCTCACCTAGGTTTCCAGCGCAGGAACTTCCTGCGAAATCCGAAATCCATGTCCTGCGCACACACACAAAACTCCTCTTCATGACACGCATACCAAAAGGTCATTTCTGATCCTCTGGATCACCAATTCAGGTGGTGGACCCACATGATCGCTACCGTTGATCACGGCAGTAACGGTCAGCATTACTTGCCCTTCGTTCCTAGCAACACTCATAGCTAAGACATCGACGTTGTGACTTTCGAACGCACCAAGAACACGGCTCGTAAGGCCTCGCCTTACCATCGTACGTATTCCAAAGAACATGGTGTGGCCCGAAACGGTTACGTCGATGGATGAAGAAGTGTGGTGGCTTTGTAACGTAACAGCACGTTCCAGTTCCGTCTTCTTACGCCGTGCCTCCAATTCCATGATGTCTTCTTCTAGTCCTTTGATGTATGTGATCGTCTCATCAATGATCTTTGTCCTTGTAGCCTGTGGTTCGGATGAATTACAGGTCAAGCAACATATAATGTATTTTGGGTTAAGGGTAGAAATGCAATTAGAAAATTAAAAATAAATTAAAAAAATAGATAGAAAATTTCAACTGATCATTTCCCAGTAAGGTGCTACATATGCATGACATTAGAGCTGCTGGAGAAAAAGTCACACCAGTCCAATCGTCAGGTGGGCCACACCACTGAAATCATTGGATGGATGATCATCCGACCCAACTGAAGGTTATGGCCCACCTGAAGACTGGACCACCTCAGCAAAAACCATCTTATAATCCTTAAATCATTTCATGCATATAGTTATATCTACTGATGCAAATAAATTTATATTTAAAATCTCATATCTTTTATTTATCTTAAAAAAATAATAAAAATAAATCTTGAAACCCATAAAAAGAAAGAAAAATTCAAGATAAATGCATTGATTAAATGATTGAATGGATCAACCCACTAACATGGTCAATGAGATAAAGCTCAAACTTCAATCTACACTCACTATAACACTTCTTGCAGTAGAATTTGAATATCTATTGAGAAAATCATAAAAGAAAAACAAAAAGAAGAAAAACCCACAAATGCAATGCAAGATTGCAAGTACCCCAAATAATAATAATAAGAAAAGAAGAAGAAAGAAAGCTACAAAGACATTATAACATAACATGAAATGGAAGACTAACAGCATGAAAAGAACACCTTGGGGAAGAGATTGGGAACCATGGAATGCAGGTGTGTGTAGAACTCAGTCATCTTTCCTCTCCTGTTTCTTTCCATTACTATCTCCTTCGCCTCGCCTCTATCAGGAGCTTTGGCGATGCCCTTCTTCCGCTGTGGCAACATGGGTTTGGGCTTTGGATTTGGCAATGGTGTAAGATCTCTATAGCCTTCCATGATCAGACTCGGTACGAGACTTTACTCCCTTGCCTGTTATCGCTGATATATATGAAAGAGAGAGTATTGGATTGCGGAGTGAAACACACAGCACTGGTACTATGTGCAAATGGAAAGGTTTTTTGGGCCCACCATGATGTATGTATTTTATCCACGCCGTTCATCCATTTTGGCATATAATTTTAGGTCATAAACCCAAAAATAAGGCAGATTAAAATATCATATGGACCACACCATAGGAAACAGTGGTGATTGAAAGTTTACCATTAAAAACTTCATGGGGCCTACAAAAGTTTTGGATCACGTTGATATTTGTGTTTGTCCATGATCCAGGTCTGTGTGAGATGATCAACAGGTTTGAAGGGAAAGAAACATTACAGTCGACTCTGGGAAGTTTTTAATGTTGGGCGTTCAATCAACACTGTTTCCTGTGGTTTGGTCCAATTGAGATTTGGATCTGCCTCATTTTTGGGCTCATGCCCTAAAATGATCCAGAAAAATGGATGGACGGTCTGGATAAAATACATAGATCATGTAGGGCCCACAGAGCACAGTCCACTAGGGACGTTGGTAATGGCAGTGTCAGTACGCAATCCACGTCCCAAGAGAGACGTTTAGAGCCAACCGGTTGAAAATAACTTCCAACCTATCATATTCTTACAAAATCCTACCATTCCAATAGATGGACCGCTCTATGAAGATGATACTGTATAAAAATCAGCCCTATCCACTCATTATGTGGACCACGCCATAGAAAAAAAATGTTCATCCATTGATAAATAAAAAAATACAACTGTAGTCCATTCATTGAGTGAATGTAGCCCATTTTTGTATAAGGTAATCCCAATGTTTGGGCCAACTTATTGGACGGTTTGGATTTTAAATTTACATGAAATTGTGAGAGTTATTTGCTGTGTGGTCCATAAATTACCTACGAATTGGACTTGTGACTGTAAAGAGTGTAACCATTTTAGTTCTTTTCTCACCACCCATTTTATATCCAGTGTGATTTGCTTGATCAAATTTACAGTGTCCACTACCTGATGAAATGTCAGGGTCTATCACATGCATGACATCCAACAGTTCCAGGTCAGGATCAATCACATGCTTGCCATCCAATGGTGGGAGAGAGATAGGTTTACTAAATTATGGTAGTCTTTGGGAATGATGGACGGTAGAGAGTAGATGTTTCCTTATAAGGAAACTGTCTATTGAGATATTTCCTTGATGGGACCTGAATGGTCTGCAACACGTTACGTCGGTGGGGACCATGTTGTATGTGTAAATCCATTCCGTCCAGGTGAATACGCAGCACCAGCCTGGTAAGAAACTCCCTAAAATGCAAAGTCTTCCCTAAAACCTCTAAATTTATGTGGTGCGATCTGCCTGAGTTTTGGATGAGGCTGATTTTAATATCCTCACTTTATCCTAATGAGTTTCACTTGATTACCGGATCTGATTAGAGTTACATACAGTGGTGGCCCCACGCACTAACCTATGGTTGGCATCCCATCCCCATTATTCCCTGCGATGTGGGTCACCTGAAATGTGAATGTAGATTTTATTTTTTCTATTTCTCCACGCCTAGAACGAAGGATAGAACCTGATGGACGGAATGGATTTCACATGTAGAACATTGTGGGCCCTACAGAAGTTGGGCGTTTTACGGGTGTTGAATTGGATTCCGGTCCAAAGAAATCATCATTACGTATTGATATTTTGGTGATAATGAAATTACACCATTGGCCATTGACCTCATATTAATCTGGTAAAGGAACTTGAAGAGCCTTGGCCATGAACGTCTACAAAGTCTTCGTATTTTCTGTTCTGAGAAGTGGAACCCACATTTCATTAATCAATACCGTTAAACTTCTGGACCTCCTTGGATAGACTATGTCATGAAATTATCATTAATATTATGGTCCAAACCTTTCTATTCGTGGCATTGAAATAGATGGTTTAAATCTAGAATACAGCACTGTCCACGTTCAACAGGAGAAAGGCACAAAATTGGTCGCTAGGATCTCCCAATTTGAGATTTTTTTTGGGTAGGATCATTCCATGGAGTGAGAAAAATAAACCAATGGTCTAGATTACTGAGCTATGAGCCCCACCATCGAGAACTTAAAAGGTAGATTGTGTAAATCCTTGGATGGAGGACCTCTAATACCTCATCGAAAGGCGGGTCGGACGCGGATTTCCTGCGAGACTTTGGCAGGAAGTTCCTGCGCTGGAAACTAGTTGGGGCCTACGGTGATGTTTGTGAGAAATCCACACCGTCCATCCATTTTATGAGCTTATTTGAGGACATGTGACTAAAAATTAACGAAAGACAAGACTAAAGTGAACCACCTGAGAGGTAAAAATGAGTAAAGAAATGCCAACCGTTGAAACGTTACTGGATCCACCTTAATGTTTATATGCCATCCAAACCGTTTATAAGGTCGTTCCTACTGCGATGAACTGAAAACACTAACATTTTATCCTGATACAACACTTTTATGTCCATGCGCATGTTTCGACGGTGGAACACTGTTTCCTCTCGTGCCCATTTGGGCCTTGGATTCAGTTCATTTTTGGCATCATATTCTAAAATGATCTCGAAAAACGGATGGACCAGGTGGATTTCTCACAAACGTCACGGTGGGCCCCACTGGCTTACCAGTGCAGGAACTTCATGCGAAAGCCTTTCACAGGAAACCGTGTCCAGGCGGGTTCCGCAATCAGCGATTTTGGTTCCACAGTGCGCTCGTGGCAGAAGTGTAGGATGCCCACGGTCGGTGGATCAATGGCTGATGGGCCATTCCCCCAAAGGCTCATCGATGAAAGGATCTTAAACGTTTGATTGGTAGACGTGCGCACATGTGAGCTATACAGACCATTCAACTGGAAAAGCAACGGTGGATGGGCTATTGCCCAATCGTAACCATCTGATCATTAGCCTTTAATATGGACGAACGAGATCATCTAACAAAAAAAGTTCCAACAACTTTTTGATCATTCGATTTTCTGGGACCCATTATAGATTGCTTACAATTATAAAGAGTCTTTTTTGGGGCAATCCTAACCATCTCATCCACGGATTGAAAAAAGGAGGGCTACAAAAATAAGGAGAAACTAGAGAAGGATTTGATCATCCGATCAGTGTCATTTTTGCGTAGTAGTTTATAAATGTGGTCTGGGCTTAATAGATAGTTCAGATCTATCAATCGGAATGTCCAAGTGACGGATGCAATGTAACACCCCATTTTCTTTTTCTTTTTTTATTAAAGAAACGGTGGGTTCCACCATTTCCTTTTCCATTTCCTTTGGTGTATCCCACTTGAACCTTGGATCAGCCTCATTTGTGAGCTAATGCCTTAACTTAATCTGAAAAAATAAATGGACAGAGTGAATTTTTCATAAACATCATGAGTGGGGCCCAACGTATTTTCAAAAATCAATAAAAATAAAAATAAAACAACACGTCACCTAAAACCAATCCCACCTCCTTATTTTCTCTCTCCTCTTATTCTTTTCTGCGATGCAACTGCACACCCGAACCTACCATTAGCTCCAGCATCAGACTTCAACAGAAGATAATGCCGACTCTTCTCCACACTTAACGAGAGACGAGCGACATCTACAAGCTTTCAACCACAATACCCTCTAACCAAGTTTATTAAAGCTTCAAAATTCACCTTCCTTCAACCCATGAGACTCATTTGAGCCATCTAGAACAAACGACACATCAAGATCTATCTTATACAAGAATCTGCCATTGAAGACCGCGACATCTCCTTTGTCAAGTAGCCACCACATGATATACATGAAGCACTATTTTAGATTCAAATCAGAAGTCATCTGGACCGAATGGACTGCATTTGTATCGATTTTAGATCTTTTCTCCTAATCCAACCATACATGAAATATGTCACACTAAATTAGGTAGCTGATCTTCCTAGTTGAAAAGCTTACATTAGTATATACTTTGATTACCATTGATAATTTATTTCATATTATTAATTTAAGTTATTTGATTTTGGTTTTACATAAAATAAAATGCATTTATTTGATTATTAATATGTGAAATTAATTCAATTGATTATTGCTACTTGCTTTTAAATATGATTAAGTTATGAGTGCTCTACCCTAGAAATGATTAAATTGTTACGAGTACTTTGCCTGAGTCATTCCCGAAAAAGGATGTTTATTTTGTGCCACATTTTAAATTTTAGAAATTGTGGACATTCGACCTCTGGTCCGTGTTCTAGGATGTGTCATATCTAAATATTCGATCCCAGGCCCGTGTTCTAGGATGAAAGTTATATTTTCTTTATTTAAGATTAAGTGAATGTACACATGGGTGCTCTACTCGGACTCCCTAAAATTTTGGATGCACGGTGGCCTGCCCTGGGAGATCCAAAATGGTTACGGTGATCTGCCTTGGGTTAATCCCTAAAATGGGTGCACGGGTGCTCTGCTATTTACACCCCATGTATAGGGTTGTGATGTAGTAATAATCTCGGTAAGACCGAGGTCGAATCCACAGGGACTGAATCTTGTACGTATTCTGAAAATAACCAGAACTAGAACTAGGCAAAGATGAAATCTAAATTAGGGAGAATTAAGGGAATAATTGTGAATTTAATTATCTAAAATTTAAAAAACTCAAATGTGGGAAACTAGGATGTCAAGGATCCACTTGTAGAGATCAGGAAGATCTATACTTGATTCAAGAACACAACTGGACTTAGAGTCCCATCTTCATCCAGTTAGAAGGTATAACATTAAAATTCAAATATGAACTTTCTTTGATCTAGTTTTCAAGAGATGAGAAAGATGTAAATTAGTCTCGATTCCATTATAAAACTATGCCTATGAGATAAAACAAACAACAAAATTTAACCAATTTACAATTAATCTGAGAGATGTATGAATGTTAGGAAGGATTCCATCATCCAACCATGTCCAAGGGGCGATGGTGAACAACAGGGCCTCATAATTTCATAATTTTAATAATGAAAAGGACATTGTCATGCTTCAAACTCGGAAATCGGGATCACAAAATTCTTGATTGCTGAATCCGGCGCCGACAACTTCCGTAGTATTCCAGTCTCGGCTCCCGGCACTCATATACCAGATTCTAATCCTGGGATTGTACAAGGAGAATTTATCAGTATATATTTATTTCGTAATGAGTATAACCATAAGCATAACTCATGAACAATAACCAAGACACCATCACAAAATCCACTATGATAAAAAACTTTTAAGATACAATAGGTATAGTGCGCAAAAAGGAAATACAATATCAATAATCAAAATGCTCCAGAACTCAGCTGCAAGCTCCAAGCTCAGTGATGTTGCTGCGTCCTAGCATCACCTGCACGCATCAATCATACATAAGCTTATGAAAAGCTTAGAGGATGGTGAGAGTGTGTGCGCAATATAAGCGTGCTCGGAATGCTCCAGAAGGCAGCTGCAAGCTCCAAGCTCAGTGATGCTGCTGCGTCCTAGCGTCACCTGCAAGCATCAATCATACATAAGCTTATGGAAAGCTTAGAAGATGGTGAGAGTGTGCACGCAATATAAGCGTGCTTGGAATGCAATGCTGGAGAAGTGCGGAATCTATTGGCAAGACCATGAATGCAATCAACCGTACCAAGGCTATGCGTTGTAAGACATGAATGCTATTGGCCATGACAATACCATGCTGTGCAAAGTATGAATGATATTGACCATATCAAAGTCATGCGATGCGAAATGCAACTCAAGCATACCAATCCTCATCCGAATCCACATTCATCACATCAAATATCAATATAGTTCTCACTCTTGATAATCATTAGGGTCTAGTACACTTTACGCTAGCTTGTCGCCCCTATGCGATCGCACAACTGAGTGAGTAGAAGAGACCTCACTATCTGCCTGCTAAAATCGGGCTCGACTTGTTGATAGCGGACCTATTTCTCAAGCTAGTCAAACTCAACCTAGAATTGCCCCCTCACTGAAGCGGGTAAGGTCATACCCCTTTCCAACCAACCACGACACAGTGAGAGACACGATTTACTGGTATACGGACATCGTGCGCTCATGTATCCACTCGGTCTCGACGTTGGAGTCATCCTTTAGTACCATCGGGTTTAAAAATTTTCACCTAGGGACATCTATGGCTCCCCGATGCTAGAAACAGTATTTTCGGTATCCAATCCGGTCATCCACGATGTGCCTGTGGAGGCAACGATCCTGATGTCGTTAAGGCGTATAGTAATCACAATCACATAAATGTAAAGTGCATGAGTCATGCAGTCCAATCATGCATCAATCCTGCACAAGCTGTGCGCTCATGTGGGATAACTCTGCATATCAGGGAGTTCCATAAACCGCCTGCACTATGGTGTATGCAATGGCTAATCACTTCTCATAACAAACATGCAGATGATGCGTATGGGCATGTATCATGGTGCTATGCAGTCACAAGCTCATAATCGGCGACGGAAGCCGATATCGATAATTGACACCGATAATCGGCATCGATAATCGACCTCGACGCAAGGCGGGGTCCATTGATAGACGACCAATGATGGATCAATTAAAATCAATAGGGCCCCAGCGTTTGGGTTAACCCACCAGAGAATGATAAGGATGGGTCTAGCAATGCCTAAGGGAAGGTCACAATGTGGGCATTCAACCATCATTGCCCATCAATGTGGACCTTTAACCACATTGCTCCCAAGGAATGACGCTCATAGAGCCAATCATATAATGGGCTCACGGCCTTATACAAGGGCCTAATATACATCATCATGGGTCTCGCTTACGGGGCATATACGCGTCACATTGGGCCTCACTCATGGGCCTATATATATATATATATATATCACATCGGGCCGTATCAAATGGGTCAAATCAAATGGGCCGATTCAAATAGGCCAAATTAAATGGGCTCAGTCGAATGGGCTAAATCAAATGAGCCGAGTTGAATGGGCCGATCAAATGGGACTAATCAATGGTCCAATTCAAATGGGCTGAATCAATGGGTCGAATCAAATGGGCCAAGTCGAATGGGCCTGATCAAATGTGCTGAATCAATGAGCCAATTCAAATGGGCCGGTCAAATGGGCCAAGTCGAATGGGCCCAAACCAAGCACACCATTCATTTGTTGCTAGATATCATTTAGAGCATTATTAAAAAAAATGAATCATATCCAAAGTATCATCTGGACCATACCACAAATAATAGTAGAGATAAGGATTTCCACCGTTAAATCCCAGTGGGCCCCACCATAGGGTTTATTTCCCATCCAGTCTGTTCGTAAGGTCACAAAGACCTAGATTTAGAGGAAAAACAAATATCATATTGGTTTAAAACTTCTGTAATCCCAAAATGGGTTTCAATGGCGGGCGTTCAATCCATTGTTTTCTATAGCGTGGTCCACCTGATAACTAGATTTGCCTTATTTTTAGTCTCAAGCCTTGAGACGAGCTTGCCAAATGGATGGACAGTTTAAGTGTAATGCATACATCAGCGTGTAGGGCCCACCGTCCAACCATTTGGACGGTGTGGCTAAGACCCATACATCACGGTGGTCCCCACATATCGACGGTTTGGATTTCATACGTCCAGGCAGAGGCCCCGCCATTTAGAGCACATGGATGGTAGGGATATGGGCTACATACAGCAAGGTGGGTTCCCACGTGGGGCCCACCATCCCATATATAATAATAATAATAATAATAATACAACAAGGTGGGTTCCCACATGGGGCCCACCATCCCATATATATAATATGTATATTATATTATATAATATATAATAATACAGCAAGGTGGGTTCCCACGTGGGGCCCACCATCCCATATATATATATATATATATATATATATATATATATATATATAATATTCTTTTTTTTTTTTTTTATAAAGAACAACGTCCTGTCATCTAGATCCAGGCCTAGACGGATGGCCTAGATGTAAACACATATATCATGGTGACCCCCACTGTCCAGGCCATGGACGACATGGGTATACATCACGTGTGGGTCCCACATGGATGAATGGCCTGGATTTTTCATGCACAAGGCATGTGGGCCCCACTTCTGCTGACCAACATGGTTAAAACACATACATTAAACAATCCCTTCACCGTCCAGGTTCTGGACGATGGAGACGTAAGGGACATACATCAGATGGGTCCCATTGTGGGCAGCAAGGTGGCTGCCACTAATGGACGGTTTGGATAGAGATACATGCATTATGGTGGGTCACAAATAAGAGAGGGAGAGAGAGAAAGAGAGAGGGAAACGTGAAGGAGAGGGACCCCGCCACTATCGGGCCCTCCCTATACAATGCATACATCAAGTGGGTCCCACAACAAGTGGACCCTTAAAAAAATTGAAATTTAACTGTGGATCACCCACCTTAGGTCTCCTTCTTAGTCTCCTTAGCTACCTTAGCTCCTGTGCTCAACTTTTAACGGTGGATGATGAAGTTTTAATGGTGGAGATGAGAGATTGGGCGGTAGAAAAGTGGGCCACACTTGGGTTGCTCTTGAAAGGCTTGGACGTTTGATTTTTTTTTGTTGCTTGGGAGTGAAGAGAGAGAATGAGAGAGAGAGAGAGAGAGAGAGAGAGAGAGGGAAGTGATGGGATGAAAAGAGTTGGAGTGATGGAGTTGTAAGAAAGGGATGGGTGGAGAGAGAGAGAGTTGACTTTGGGAATGAGAAAGGGATGGGTTGCTTGTACTTATGGTATGGTGTGTACTTGATTGATTGATTGATTGATTTATTGATTGATATGATAGGTCGTAGAGATTCTCTCAAAATTCGCATGTGCGGCGTTTTCCTAGAAATGAACGCGGGCCCACTTCTTCTAGCCTGGGTATCGTATCGGCGTGTGAGACGCGGCGTTGGAACCGCAGCGATGGTGTGGTCGCTAGGGTAAAAGTTTCGGGTAGAGCCGATTTCGGTATGCAGAACTCGGCTTAGGATTACGCACAAATGTCGGACACAGGTCGAGTGTTGCCAGAATTCGATCGGGAGGACCGTGGAAGCTTACGAAACGGTATGGTGTAAGATATGGGCCTTATAGACATGCTCAAAACTATCACAGATCTATTGTAATTTAAGTCACAAAAAACCATTAAAATTTAAAGGCATTCCTTATAATTAAACTAGGATCAAAATTAGTTCAAAAATCAAAATTAAATCAAAAGGAATAAAGGAAAGTCTCCCATCTCACTACAAGCTTCACCTTTTAGCCTTATCTAAGAGGTTTAGCTAGCTATAGTCATGTTTAACTAGAATCTAAAGGAAAAAATTAAAGGAAAGAAGAACCAAAGAAGAAGCGTCCGGCCGCCTCCACGACTGCTCACGTTCAAAGATGGATGCCTTACACGTCCTCTCTCCTTCTCCTTTTATAGTAGAGAACGTCGATAGAACAAAACTTCATGCATGCGTTTTCTTTACGCAACAACAGTGAAAGCAAGGAATTTCTTGCGTTTGAACTGAGATTGTGAAGCAAGATCGCCTGTTTAAGAAGATATGACCACACAACAGCGTGCAAAATGGGCTTGGCTGGAATCTAGACGGTTCAGATCATCACTTTGAACGTGATCTTGTTCACATTGTGTCACGCCCCAAACTCGAAAACCGGGCTCACAAAATTCCCGATCGCCGATCCGGCGCCGACAGCCTCCGTAGAACCCCATTCTCGGCTCCTAGCTCCCATTCGTCAGGTTCCGATCCTAGGATGCTACGAGGAGGATTTTCAAGGTCAGTTTGATTCGTAATAAGCATAACCGAAGGCATAACCCACAAACAACAACCAAGAACTCCATTACATTTCCACTATGATCAAAAACTTTACAAGTACAATGAGCATAAAGGGAAATACAATAGTAGAGAATAAAAATTCGAAAATGCTCAGCAACGTGCTCCTGCCTCAGCGCTGCTGCGAACCAACGTCACTTGCACGCAACGGTCGTGCATAAGCTTACAGAAAGCTTAGAGGGTGGTGAAAATGTGTGCCCAAGGTAGAATATGAACATGCAATGTCAGAGTAATGCGGAATATGCAAATAGAACCATGATATCATGAGCCGTACCAAGGCTATACAATGCCAGACATAAATGTATCGGCCATCCAAGGCCATGCGATGTGCGATGCAACTCAAGCATACAGATCCTCATCCATGTTCACATATCAATACAGCTCAAAATATGAAATATCACCGGGGTCTAGTACACTCTAAACCAGATTGCCGTCACATCGCGCGCAATAAGGTAAGTGGAAGAGACCTCACTATCCGTCTGCCAATATCGGGTGCGACTCGTCGATAGCGGACCCATTCCTCGAGCTGGTCAAACTCAGCCTAGCATTGCCCCCTACACTCGGGCGGGTAAGGCCGCACCCCCTTCCAACCGACCACGACACAGTGGAGAGCGTAACCGTCTGGTAATCTGCACCCAACGCTCATCTACCCACTCGGTCTAAACGTTGGAGCAACCTCTTGGTACCATAAGGGTTTAGGGACTTTCACCTAGGGATATCTATAGTACCCCATGTAGAACAAGATTTCTGGTATCCAATCCTGCCAACCACGATCTGTCTGTGGAGGCTACGGCCCCGATGTCGCTAGGGCATACAATAACCATGTCACACAAATGCGGAATGCATGAATCACGCTATCCAGTCATGCAACCAATCCTGCGCATATCGTGCGCTCATGTAGGGCAACACCGTCTAACCGGGAGCCCATAAACAACCTGTCCGAAGGCAAATGCTATGATCAGACAACTCTCACATCAAGCATACATATGATGCATATGATCATGAGTCATGGAACTGTACTAACATGTTATAATAAAATGAACTATATTACAATGCAGAAGGACATGGACGGCCTAGACACGATAAGTACAGCCCCGTAATGGGCCCTAAGGAGAGTCGTAATGTGGACATCCAACCAACATTACACTCGCAATGTGGACGTCAAACCAACATTGCGTCCCAGGCACGATCTTCTTAAACACCGCTGCATAATCGGTATTGGGATTACATATTGCAATGGACCTTAGGTTCCTCCCATTGGGCCTTACATATATATCAAATGGGCCATAGCTTATGGGCCTTTTATTCATCAGATGGGCCACATAAATGGGCCACACCAATGGGTCTTATGTGCATTGCAATGGGTCAAAACCCTTGGGCCTTGGATTGCATCAAATGAGCTTAGTCTCATGAGTCTAATGTGTGACCAATGGGCCACACCAATTGGGTCCCACATGTAGATCAAGTGGGCCTCAACCCCTAGGCCTAACATGAGTTCAATGGGTCTAAACCCCTAGGCCTTAGTCAAATAAAATGGGCCTAACTCATGGGTTTCAAATAAATCCAGTGGGCCTAAACCCATGGACCCTTTTATAATCAAATGGGCCTAACCCATAGACCTTTACAAATCAAATGGGCATATCCCATAGGCCTTTACAAATCAAATGGGCCTATCCCATAGGCCTTTACAAATCAAATGGGTTTAATCCCATGGACCTTACAATATATCAAATGTCCTACTTCCATGGGCTTTAAAATTTCAACAAAAGGGTCCAATTACATGGGCCTTGAAGTACATCAAATGGGCCTAGTCCCATGGACTTGCAACACATCAAATGGGCCTAAGTTCTTAGGCCTTAAATGAATCCAATGGGCCTAGCCCATAAGCATTTCATAAACCAAATGGGCCTAGCCTATAGCCCTTTTGAAACTCAAATGGGCCTAACCCATAGGCCTAAAATGATCATTTCAAGTGGATGAATGGTCCGGATGCATTACATACATCATGGCGGGGTCTACATGAGGGCCCGCCATTTCGTAAAGTATGCTATATAATATATCTAAACTACATAATATTTATATATATGTATATATACGGTATACTATATCATTTATAATATAAATATATACATATATATAAACACACATGCTGCACACACACGCTACACACACACTGTACACACGTTGCACACACATTCAACACACACGCTGCACACACGTCATAAGGGCCCCACCGTCACGCTGACGGTGGGAACAAACCCATACATCACTGTGGGTCCCATGTGGGGCCCACCCCGTAATGTTTAGATGACATCCGACCCATTCATAAGGTCACTCGGACCTGGATGAAGGGAAAACATAAATTTCAGCTAGATCCAATACTTCTGTGGGCCCCAAAAGCTTTTCAACGATAGAATTCAATTCACACTATTTCACGTGGTGTGGGCCACCTGAGTTTTGGATCTGCTTCATTTTTGGAGGGGGGCCACCTGAGGAGGGGGCCCTCCCCGTGAACAGGTTGGATTACTAATAAACATTACGGTGGGGCCCATGGCTGGAGCCGTGGGTCCCACGCTGGACGCCCGCCCGCCGTGGAAAACGGCTGCATACAGCAGCGTGCGCTGGCCGCTGACGGAAGGCAGAGGCACTGCCTCTTTCCCAAAAACCAAAAAAATTGGTTTTTCTAAGGTTTTTCGCACATGGGGCCAGCCAAAATGAAATCTGCCCCGGCCATTACGATCAGTGGCCCGCAACAGTCGAAATGAGTCCAGAGTTCGAATTTTTTTGATGAAAGGAAATGAAATAATTTAAGAAAATGATGTTTGAATGGTGAGGGTGTGATCTTTGACGCTATGGCCCACCAGGTGATTAGATCAGCTCCAAACTTCTACCCAACGGCTAGAATACCGTGAGTAAGAGGATGGACGGCTTGGATCGAACAAATACATCAGGGTGGGGCCTATGCAAGGGGACCACCCAAAAGCCTTCATTCTTTCTTTTCCTTTTTTTTTTTCTTTCCTTAGAAAACGTCCAGCGTCCCAGATGCTGGACGACTGACTTTTCTTTAAAAAGAAATTGTGGTGGGCCCTGATGAAGTGGGCCACCACTGATGGGTGTACAACGCATATGGTGGGCCCCACTTGAATAAATCTTGAAGAAAAAAAATAATGCCAAGGTGGAATCCATTCAAGTGGGCCACACAATCCTTTTGCATAAAAAAAATAAAATAAAATAAAATAAATAAAAGAGAGAGAGAGAGAGACATGGAGAGTGGGACACGGCTTGTGATGGAGGGACCCCGACATTATGGGCCCTCCTTTAAAAGCAAATGATACAAAAAAGGGTCCCTCAACACATGGGACCATCAAGATCGAGAATCAACGGTGGAGATCCTCTCTCCACCAAAATGGACGGTCTAGATGACCTTTCTTAAAGAAATAAACATCATGATGGGGTCCATGGAGAATGGCCCCATCATGGAATGATCATGATGATCTAAGTGGTCCATCGGCCACAAATATGGGTCCCAAGTGAGATCCACACCATTGATCGGTGGGCCTCACTTGGTCCACCATAAGAATAAGAAAAACTACCCTATAGAGGCACCCACCGTCCAATTTTCTCGCTCCTAGAGGTTCTTTGGCACCTTAGCTTCAACTTCAACGGTTAAGATGAGGAATGGAGGGTTAAGATGCAAGATTTTGGGGTAGGAAGGTGGGCCACTTGGAGCTTAGGGAGCTTGGAAATTCCATACGTGGGATCTCTTGGCTTTGGGATTTTTTTTTGAAATGAGAAAGAGAGAAAGAGAGAGAGTTGTAAAGGGAGAGAGAGAGAGTGATGGATGGATGTGGTGAGTGATGGTTGTGTAAGAAATCTTTGACTTTTGTGGCTTTTGTGTAAGAGAGGTATGGGTGGTGAAGACTTTTGTGGCTTTTTGTGTAAGAGAGGTATGGGTGGTGAAGACTTTTGTGGTTGCTTGGAAAAATGGGATAAAGTGATGTATACTTGACATGTGATGGATTGATGGGTGATTGATTGATGGGATTGATGTGACACATCGTAGAGATTCTCTTGGGTTTCGCAACGTGCGGCGTTTTCTCACACCGAACGTTAGCCCATATCTCTTGACCAGGGTATCGCCTCGGCGCGCGAGTCGCGACATCGGAACCGCAACGACGGCGCGGTCGCTATAGTATTGGTCTCGGGTTGAGTCGACTCGGGTTGTCGGCATATGAATCAGGGTCACGCGTCGATATCCTTTAAGGGTCGAAGGTCGTCGGAATTCGACCGGTAAGACCGCGGGAGTGTACGGAAAGGTACGGACCAAGATACGAGTCTTACACATTGCTGGTCCACAGTGGTCAGGCGTTGCTCGCATGTAAACCTGCGATTTTCTTGCGTTGCGAAGGTCGGTGGGCCTTGCAGTAATGTTTTTGGAAGAATCCACCCTGTTCATTGGATTCCTAGAGAAAAACTAGTCGGGAAGGGATAGTTTTGGTAGCTTCTGGTGTGGCCCACTGTACCAACTCAACTCGCCGTTCATCATGCGTTTTCTGACGATCAAAGTGTGTACACGTGTATGGGGCTAAAAAGGAAAGTTAGGCGAGGGTATTGCTTACCCCAGAGACGTAATGGACGGCTTTGAACATTATAATATATGATGAGTGTGGCCCATAAGCGAAACCCAAGAAAAAGCATGTCCGTCCTTAGACGTTTTAGAATTTTTGAGAGATTTAGTCTGTCAGCATGCACTGACTGACTTTAAGTGTAATGGTACACGGCTGGGACTTGTGTACATTGTGTACACACACTACACTGTGGGGTTCATTGTTATGTTTGCGGGAGATCCGTTCCGACCATCCGTTTTATCACATCATTTAAGGGGTTGAACTGAATTTGAAGCATATCCAGATGTCAGGCGGACTCCAAATCAGGATTTTAGGGGTTGATCTGTCCGTTGGGCTACTTACACAAGGATCCAATGGCTGAAATTTGACGTGTACGATTAATTTATGGTTTTCAGGCCATATGTAAAGTTTCTAGCCAAACGGATGGTGAGAACCCCGTGATCTTGCATTCTGGACGATTTTCGAGCCTGTTTTACTTGGGTGACCTGATTTTCTCGGATCGCTGGTGTGTAATTTCTACGATCTGGGTCCCTTGAGGTCCGTCCCTTACCTTGGTAATTTTAGAGTGTTAAATCTATGCTTCTAGTACCCTTTTGCAGTCTAAGCTTCTAACCTTGCAGCACAAACACGATTAAAATAGGGTGTTTAACCAGTATCATGTTCGTAAATCTAGGTAATAACTGGGGTCTAATATGTAATATTTGACCCTCAACGTCTACCCTGGTAAAGTCCAAAAATGGATCAAAAGTTATTTTGTTTTATTTGAATTCATTTTTAGAATTTCATTTATCATTAATGAAATATTAATGTCTTTTTATATTCAAGTTGTGTATGCGTAAATACAGTTTTGGTGCACACATTCATGAGCCACGATCCCCAATAGGTATGAGACTATTCGAGATCAAGAGTCTATCATCTTGGAATCAATTTTCACATTAGGTATGAGACTAACGTGAGTTATGACTCTTGGTGAGAGGCCCCTACCGGCATGCGATACTACACACTACGACTCGAACTTTCATTATCTATTATTCGTTACATGTTGACGTAGAAATTTCAATTTTGGGAATGATGTGACTTTATAAGCAGTCACGCTCACACCCTTATAGATTGTTTTGCAGGGTCTGTGTATGAAGAGCTAATTGGGCTAGATCGAAGACTTTTTTTTTAATTTATTTGAGAATTTCTTAAAATTCAATGTATATTGTTATTATTTATTTTTTAATGTCAATGTAATTAAATATTCAATGATTGATTTGTGGATGTTATTTAGTGATAATTATTTTGACCTCTTTTAGTTGCTATGATTGTTTTGAAAATATACGGAATTAATGTGAGTTGCGATGTATATTTTGTTTAATTACAATTTACAGTTCTGAAATTCAGGTTCGGACCTGGCTAATTAAGATACCGAATTTCGGGCTTCACTTGCAACTAAGAGCACTCTTAACAGTGCAGTGAAGCACTCTATATTGTACGATAGTTCATCCCCATCGTGAGAATGGCTTCTCCTCAGTTATCCTGTGGCGCATCCAAATTTTAGGGCAGCTGTCGGAAGCGTATCTCATATGCTACAGTGGCTGCTTAAAAGTAAAATAACAGCGGTCGAAATCCAACCGGAGAAATCTGATGGTTGCTATCATCTCACCAGTGTAACCGCTTGGAGGATGCTCCATCCACTACCAGATCATCGATTTCGACGGTCTTGATTGCAAAACAAGTACGCCACGTGTAAGGTGGTGAACTATCGGGCCGTATTTGATGCCGTACGCCTTTTCAAAGGGATTTGATCGTCATATTTGAAAACCTAGAGACCATATTGTCCTTTTAAAAATGATCGTCACAAGGACATGAGAGCCGCCGTTCCCTCCGTCCGTTTTTGCTGCTCATTTTAGGGCATGAGCTAAAAACAATGATGTAGATCCAAAGCTCAAGTGGACCACTTCATGAAAAACAGTGAGAATGACACCCACCGTTGAAAACTTATTAGGACCATAAAAGTTTTGCATTAAGCTTATGTTTATTTTTTTCCGCTTCATCGAAGCCTATGTGACCTTATGAATGGTTGGATGGCAAATAAAACATCACTATGGGGTCTAATAATCTTTCAACGGTGGGCCTTCAATCCCACTGTTTTTTTAAGTGTGGTCCACTTGAACTTTGGATATGCATCATTTTGGGTTTATGGCTAAAAAAGAGCTCGCAAAATGAATGGACAGCATGGATTAAAACAAATGCAGGTCGTTGAACCGCGCACGCAAGTGAACATGCTGCTAGCACGTGTTCATGTATAAAGTTTGTGCGAGATCGAAGTCGTTGGAAATCACACCGCACGGCCTATCTTAACCGTAAATTTCATTTTATCCGTATTATTTTTTATAGCTGACTATATTTTATTTTAGTCTCTTCTCATTCGATGGGAAATGTTTGGATGGTTAGGATTGTCCAATCAATATGATCTTGGGGTTGGTCCATCGGCAGATTTAGATGGCCTGATTTCAGTAAAAATGTATACCACGTGTACGGTCATTTGTTTCCACCAAAACATAGCGAAGCTTCTTCGAAGTTGGAAAAACGTACGGATGAGGAATGATTGCAAAATAGGATATTTGATGCTCTGGCAGGGACGCCAATTGCCTGTTCCCTGGCTGCCAGAAGTTCTGTGGTCGGAAGCTACATGGGGCCCACAGAGATGACCGTGAGAAATCCACACCGTGCATCGGTTTCTCAAGCTCACATTATAACAGGATTTTTAAAAAAAAAGGCAGATCCAAAACTCAGGTTGGCTACACGACAGGAAACAGTGAGATCGGAAACCTTCTTGGAGTGGGCCATGATGGCTACACGTCATCCCAACCGTTGATAAATTATTACAACTGGGATAAACTGTAATCACAAATATCATCCTGATCTGAAACTTCTATGGCCGCCTAACATCTTCAATCCCTGTTGTTTCGTGTAGTACGGAGCACCCGAGTTATGGATCTACCTGATTTTCTGATTCCCGAGCTTGAGAAACCGATGGGGCAAAGTAAATTTCTCACGGCCATCCTTGTGGGCCCCACATAGCTTCCTGCCACAGTAACTTCCTGTGCTCGGGGGACGCGGATTGGGTACTTTCCGGCCCATCTCTGGTGAGGGGATTAAACAATAAAGAAAACGGAAAAGTAAAGCAGATTCAAGGCTCAAGTGGATCAGAAAGTGGGGAGTAAAGCAGATTCAAGGCTCAGGTGGACCATAACGCGGGGGATTAAACGCGTACCGTTGAAAACCTTTTTTGGAGCTACAGAAGTTTTGAATCAAAATGATATTTGTGTTTTCCCTTCATCTAGTCTATATGATTTATGAGGTTAATTAGATGGTTATTAAATATCACTGCTACTTCCTGTGGTGTGGTCCACTTATAGCCTGGATATGCCCAATCCACGTCCGCATGAACTCATATATTACCTAAAAATTCACATGGAGCATGCATGTTCTTCGAAGTAAACTTGGTCCAACTTGGATGTTTCATGAAGTAAAACTGAATATCATACGTACGGTTGAGAATAGAAAAAGATAAAAATCTAATGGTCCCATTTCAACAGGCAGTGTCCACAAATAAGAGGCTTGGACTGCTCTACCAATCTAATCTTAGTGCCTGCGCATCAACCATCATGCTCTCCTAGAGTATCAACTAATTTCCAGCAGTTTGTATGATGGTTTACCCTTGGGTTTGGGTATGCCCTGAGAGGGAAATTGAAACATTTCACCAACATTTCACCCCTTTAATCATTCATTCAAAATTTCAGTAGACCGTCCATTTTGCAAAGTCAAATGATGAGAGGATAGAAACATTCTAATGTTAGAGTTTTCTGCGTAGGATGACTAGTTTCCAAGGTAAGGGCCATCATATAAACGTTTCATGTAATTGAAATATTACCCCAAATTCAAAAGCTAAAGTCCCCATGTATCTTGCAACAATATGTTGAAATATTTGGTTGAATTAAATAGGCTATTAAAAATTTAGAATCAAAAAAATAAAAAATAAAAAATTTAGGAAAGAAGACTTATTGAACTGAGTTGAAGCATGACGTGAGTCACTTGGTTTGAAATCGAATTTTCTCCCCTTAGACAGTATCCCAAGTGCAACAAGTTTTCAGAGCAATCGATCTCCAGGATACAATGACTATGACCTAGTCCTAGCGGTGCATTCACTGTACGCGGGCTAGAACCACTTGCAGTTTAACCTGACGTGAGTACACTCGCACTGCACTCGCGCCCACACCCAGCCTAGCACAGCCCATCTCGTCCCATCTTGTCGCGTCGTGTTGTGCATGCGTACATGCATAAGGACACAGACACGGACTCGGACTCGGATTCGGCTCGTCTCAGCTCGGCTTGGCGCACGCGCGTGTGGTCAATGGTATAGATTAGAGCGATTGGCATAGCTCCCCACATGACCAAATTCACATGCTCCCTGAATGGGGCTCAAGCCCCAAGGCAAAAAGCTTATTTTATATACAAGATATTTTTCTTTGTCAAATCTGATGTGGGGACAAAACTCACAACTCAAAAGCACTAAAAATTTCAAATGTGGAGGGAAACTGAAAATTTTAAAAATTAAATTTTTAATATTTATTTTGAAACAAAATACAACAATCTTCCATATGTTTCAAAATAAAAATCTTTTGGGTTAAAGCGCAATAGTTGTACAATATGCTGGTGTACCATAAACTTGAATCGACATTAGAGTAAGCAAGATAGGTTTACAGGAATCAGGTAACACCATAGTCTTGAACCGACATTAGAGTAAGCACGACAGGTTTACAAGAATCAGGTGACACCATAGTGTTGAACCTAAATTCTTTTAATATAAATCACAAGTACATACCACTCACACAACTCTTCCTCCGCAAGTGATTTGCGGTTCGATGCGTTTCGGCCTTACATTATTGCTTGGATTTCATAAATGTTCTAGAGAATTCGCTTAGATTCTCATAGGAAGCGGCCTCAACCTCTACACACATATGTGTGAATTCCATCAAGTGTATGCAACAACTGTATACACCACCAAATATATGGCTATGGATCCATTAAAAGTTCTAAAAAACTCATCCTTCTACGTTGCTGCTCACATTATACACCACAGAAGGGGCTCATATAACTCAGTGCAATCATCTACCTCATATCTTGTTGTTTATCCATTGAAAGTATCTCATGGGATCTCCACTTGTATAGGTTGGGTTGCTGACACTAGTAGCTCATATATTAGACTCAGTTCCATTTCCTTTGATGTATCATTAACTAATCTTTTAGATAGTCATTCGGTCAGAAAATTTGCCAAATTCTTTTCTGACCTCACAAAGTCAATAGATATGACTTTATCACACAACATGTGTTTCACTATGTTGTTCTGAGTCTAATATGCCTGCTCTTTCCATTATATATTTTACTTTTTTCTTTTATTATAGTTGCTTGACAATCACAATGAATAGACACGGTTGATATAGGTTTTGACCACAATGATATATCAACTAAGAGATTTCTAAGCCACTCGACTTCTAATCTAGCCTTTTATAAGGCAATAAACTCGGACTCCATAGTTGACCGAGCGAAACATGTCTACTTGGTAGACTTTCAAGAGATTGCTCCTCCACCGAAAGTGAAGACATATCCGCTAGTGGATTTTATCTCATCTGAATCACTAATCCAGTTAGTATCACTATATGTAAGGCCTGTATCCTAGATCGTACTGTTCTGTAGACTCCCGTGATCCTCCCCGTCGAATTTCGACAACCTGCGATTAGTAGGCAATGTTTACATGTGACCCTAAGTCGTATCTCGTAGATCGAAGTTAGATTGACCTGAGACTTATACCACTGCGATTGCCTCGTAACCACGGTTCTAACGCCGCCTCTTGTACACCGATGCGATACCTAGGCCAGAAGATATGGGCCCGCATTTATCTCGAATAAACGTCGTGCATTTACAATCCTGAGAGAATCTCTATAACCCATCACATCAATCAATCAAGTCAAGTCAAGTACACAACCCATCACTCAACCCATCACACCCATACCTCACATGTCACCTCTCTTACACAACCCATACTTCTCTTACATAAGCTACCCCCAAAGTCAACCCTAACATCACTCCATCCATGACTCCACCTATCACCTCTCTCTTACAACCACCCTCTCTCTCTTTTCTCTACTCATTTTCCAAGCAACCAAGGGGTTGTCCATGTCACGCCCCAAACCCGAAAATCGGATTCACATGAATCTCGATTGCCGAATCCGGTGTCGACAGCCTCCGTAGTGCCCCATTCTCGGCTTCTGATAATCTAATGCCAGATTCCAATCCTGGGATCCTACAAGGAAGATTTTCAGAATGAATTTTTTTTTTTTTTTTGTAAAGGAGCATAACCACAGACATAACCAAGTCACAAAACAACATCACCACATATCCACTATAACAACAATTTTAAGTACAATGCAGAAAGGGAAATACAAGGTGATCAAAAAGCTCCAAAAGGTCCTGATGTGCACTCCTGTCTCAGCGCTGCTGTCGTCCAACGCTACCTGCACGCAACTATCGTGCATAAGCTTACAAAAGCTTAGAGGGTGGTGTAAGTGTGTGCGTAAGGCAAACGCCAAGTGTACAGTATCGGAACAATGCGGAAGTATGCGGTAAGTCCATGAATATACCAAGGTTGTGTAATGCAAGGCATGATGCGAGATATGAATGCCATCGGCCACACCGATGCAATGCAAGGCCTACATAGCCAAATGTCATATGCGAAATGCAATCCAAGCAAGTCGGTACTCCTCAAATGCGTATATCAGTACAGTTCCTCTCTGGATATCACCGGGGTCCAATACACATGCAGAGACTGCCACCTCCCTAGCTGCACAGTCAAGCAAGCGGATAAGACCTCACTATCCGCCTGACCAGTAGTATGCCAATACCTACCCGGCTCGTCGATAGCGGACTCATTTGCGAGCTAGTCAAACTCAGCCTAGCTTATAGCCCTCTCACTCAAGCGGATAAGGCCACACCCCCTTCTAACCGACCACGACACAGTGGGAGACGCGGCCTACTGGTATTCGACACTCGGGCGCTCGTATATCCACTCGGTCTAGACGTTGGAGCATCTCCTGGTACCAAAAAGGTTCTGGGACTCTCACCCAAGGACATCCTAAGTGCCCACAGTGCTAGAATATGCATTTCCGGTATCCAATATGGCCATCCACGATGTACCTGTGGAGCCACGGCCCTGATGTCGTTAGGGCGTGCAGTGATCAAGTCATACGTATGCGAGATGCATGAATCACGCTGTCAAAACATACAGCAATCCAGCGCGTACTGCGCGATCATGTGGGGCACTCAGTTACATAACGAGTCCCGTAAATGGTCTGCCCAATGGCGTATGTTATGATTAGTCATTACTCATATCAAGCATACATATGATGCGTATGGGCATGAGTCATGAGGTTATACTAAGCATGTTATAAGGCAATGAATAGCAACGGGTATGGACCTATCAATGGGCCCTAAAGAGAGCCACAATGCGGACATTTAACCAACATTGTACATACAATGTGGACGTCGAACCAACATTGTTTTCTAGGCACGGCTTGCCATAATTATCATTTCAAGAACCATGTTAAACGTTCATTGCAATGGACTCTAAGGACTTCCGTTGGGCCTTGATCCCTGGGCCTTGGATATATCAAAATGGGTTATATTACATGGGACTCACATTCACCAAATGGGTTGCATTAATGGGCCTCACCAATGAGCCTTATGTACATTGCAATGGTCCATGATCCATGGGCCTTGAAACACATCAAAATGGCCTCACAACTTGGGCCTTAAATATGTCAGATTGGCCTACACTCATGAGTTTTAAACCTACTAAATGGGCCACTCCATTTGCGCCCCATGTGCATCCAATGGGCTTGAATCCCGTGGGCCCTTTATGTATAAATGAGCCGGATCCCGTGGGCATTGCATATGTCAAATGGGCCGAAACCCATGGTCATTACAAATGCCAAATGGGCTTAATCCCATGGCCGTTGCACATGCCAAATGGGCTTAATCCCATGACCATTGCACATGCCAAATGGGCTTAATCCCATGGACATTGCACATGCCAAATGGGCTTAATCCCATGACCATTGCACATGCCAAATGGGCTTACTCCCATGGCCTTAGATGTGCACCAAGGTGGGCCTGAATGAATGGCCATAAATGGATCAACATGGGCCTTATATGCGTGCCAAAACTAGGCCCATTTGAACCATGGATCTACTTCATTTTGATTGATAAATGGATGGACGGTTAGGATGCAACTCATGCATCATGGCGGGGATCACAGGGAGGGCCACCATCATTATAATATACTATATATATATATATATATATATATATATATATATATATATATATATATATATATATATATATATGTATACACATACACATGCCCACGCACATGTATACTCACACATGCATGCACACACATGCACACGCACGCACCCACACACATGCAAACACACACGTGCACTCACACGCACTCATACACACTCACACACACTCATACACACTCACACACACTCACACACACTCACACATGCAGTGGGCTCCACCGTCCGGGCGGACGGTGGAGTCAGGCACGTTCACCACTGTGGGTCCCATGGGGGGGGCCCACCATAATGTTTATATGACATCCGACCCATCCATTAGGTCACAGAGACCCGAATGAAGGGTAAAAACAATTTTCAGCTTGATCCTGAACTCTGGTGGGCCTGAAAGAAAGCTTCAATGGAAGGGTTCATTTCACACTGTTTCTCATGGTGTGGGCCACCTGAAATTTGGATGTGTCTCATTTTTGGGGACGGCCCACCTCAGAGGGTGGGCCACCTTATGGACGGTGCAGATACAAAATATGCATCATGGTGGGGCCCAAGCTCAAGGCCGTGGGACCCTACCCACGTCCGCCCGCCCGCTGGCGTGCGGCCAGCGTCCTGACACAGCAGCAATGCTGCTGTGTGAAATTTTTTTAAAAAAAATGGAAACCCATTTTTTTGGGGTTTTTCAGGTGTGGGGCCCATATCTGGTAGATCCACTCCATCCACCGTATTCTATGCCTCGAAACAGTTAGAATGAGACCCATATCCGCCTTTTTATTGGTGTATAAGATGACCAAGGCGTCTTTCAATGGTAATAGTACTATTTTCGACGATATGGCCCACTGGATGCTCTGATCATCCTCATTTTTCGGCTCAACGCCTAAAATGAGTCGGGAAAGGGAATGGACGGCTCGGATCGGATATAAACATCAGGGTGGGGCCTATGCAAGGAGGCCACCCAAAATCTCTCCTTCCATTCCTTTTTTTTTTTTCCTTCTTTCTTTTCCTTCACAACGTCCAGCGTCTGGGACGCTGGACGGTTATATAATTTAATTTATTATATTATATATATATATATATATATATATATATATATATATATATATATATATATATATATATATATATTTTTTCCATTCTTCTCAAATGGTAGGCCCTAATGAAGTGGGCCACCACAGGATGGGCGGCATGGGAATGGCGTGAAAGGTGGGCCCCACTTGGATAAAATAAATGCATCAAGATGGGATCTATTCAAGTGGGCCACCCCATCCTTTTGTAATAAATAAAATAAAATAAATTAAAAATAAAAATAAAATAGAGAGAGAGACATGGAGAGTGGGTCACGGCTTATGATGGAGGGTCCCCGTCATTATGGGCCCTCCCTTACATGAAATCATACAACAACGGACCCCTTTGAACGGAGGACCATCAAAAATGTAAATCAACGGTGGAGATCCATTCTCCACCGTTATGGACGGTCTAGATGACCTTTTTGAAATGAAATAAACATCATGATGGGGTCCATGGAGAATGGCCCCATCATGGAACGATCATGATGATCCAAGTGGTCCATCGGCCACAAATAAAGGTCCCAAGTGAGATCCACACCATTGATCGGTGGGCCTCACTTGGTCCACCATAAAAACACATAAATCTACCCTATAGAAGCACCCACCTCTAGATCTTCTTGGTCCGTTGGATAGCCGGTCTCCTAGAGCTTTACTTAGATGGTGGAGATGGGAATTAGATGGCTAGGATGGGAGATTTGGGAGTGGAAAGTGGGCCTCACATATGCACTTCTCTCCATGGGGAGACTTGGACGTTGGATGCTCTCCCTTGCTTGGGTTGGAGTGTTTGAGAAATGAGAGAGAGAGAGGTGTGATTAATGAGAGATGGAGTGATGTGAGGTGAGTGATGGGTGAGGTGAGTGATGGGTGAAGTGAGAGGTTAGTTGACTTAGGTGGTTGCTTGTCTTGTGGAGAAAGGAGGTCCACCATAAAAACACATAAATCTACCCTATAGAAGCACCCACCTCTAGATCTTCTTGGTCCGTTGGATAGCCGGTCTCCTAGAGCTTTACTTAGATGGTGGAGATGGGAATTAGATGGCTAGGATGGGAGATTTGGGAGTGGAAAGTGGGCCTCACATATGCACTTCTCTCCATGGGGAGACTTGGACGTTGGATGCTCTCCCTTGCTTGGGTTGGAGTGTTTGAGAAATGAGAGAGAGAGAGGTGTGATTAATGAGAGATGGAGTGATGTGAGGTGAGTGATGGGTGAGGTGAGTGATGGGTGAAGTGAGAGGTTAGTTGACTTAGGTGGTTGCTTGTCTTGTGGAGAAAGGAAGCATGGGTGTGTGTGTACTTGACATGAGAGGTGATTGATGGGTGATTGATGGGACATATTGTAGAGATTCCTTGGGATTTGCAACGCGTGGTGTTTTTGTTCGAACTGAACGTGGGTCCGTATCTCATCGTCTGGGTATCGGATCGGTGCGTGAGTTGCGGCGTTGGAACCGCGGCGACGGTGCGGTCGCAACGATACAAGTCTTGGATTAAGCCGGCTCAAATGAATAGGATACGACTTACGGTCGTGCGCAACGTCAACCATAAGTCGCGGATTGCCGAAATTTGACGAGAAGGGTTGCGGGAATCAACGGAACAGTGCAGATTAGGATACGGGTCTTACAGCTCTCCCCACCTAATAAAAATTTTGTCCTCGAAATTTACGTTACCATCGCAACTAATCATAACTCAAAAAGGAAATAGGGAATATAACATCATATATATAATCAAGCACCATGATACATCATACAATCAATCGTCAAAGAGATGGGGATAACGCTCGCGGATCTCTGCCTCGCGCTCCCAAGATGCCTCATCCACACTATGGTGGCCCCACTGCACTTTCACCAAGGGAATGACCTTGGTTCTGAGGACCTGCTCCTTTCGATCGAGGATACGAACTGGCTGCTCAATATAAGAAGCGTCCTCACGAACCTCCAACGGCTGCCAATCGATAACAGGAACGATGTCTGACCCACACTTCCTCAACATATAGACATGGAAGACGTTGTGGACGCCAGACAACTGTGATGGCAAGGCAAGCCGGTAAGCCACAGCGCCAATGCGCCCAGTGATCTCGAAAGGTCCTATGAATCTCGGGGCAAGCTTGCCCTTCGTCCCAAAACGAACTACACCCTTCATGGGTGAGACCTTGAGATACACATAGTCCCCGACGACAAACTCCAAGGGACGACGCCGACGATCAGCAAAACTCTTCTGCCGGCTCTGAGCTGTGCGCATCCTCTGTCTGATGATGTCGATAGCCTCTGACGTCTGCAGCACAAGCTCGGGACCTAGGAGACGCCGCTCTCCAACCTCGGTCCAACAACTCGGAGATCTGCACGGTCTGCCATATAATGCCTCAAAAGGAGCCATGCCAATGGTCGCCTGATAGCTGTTGTTGTATGCGAACTCAGCCAATCGCAGGTGCTCGTCCCAACTACCCGTGAAATCAATCGCGCAGGCCCGAAGCATATCCTCAAGGATCTGGTTGACCCTCTCGGTCTGGCCATCGGTCTGCGGATGATACGCGGTGCTGAGCTGCAAATCAGTGCCCATCGCTCTCTGAAAGCTCCTCCAAAACTGAGACGTGAACCTCGAATCTCGGTCTGAAACAATCGAGACGGGAACACCATGCAATCTCACGATCTCATCAATGAACATCCTAGCGAGCCGATCTGTATGCCAAGTCTCACGAATCGCAAGAAAATGTGATGACTTCGTCAGACGGTCCACAACAACCCAGATGGCGTCATGACCGCGCTGAGTCCTCGGCAAACCCAAGACAAAATCGGTAGATATATGCTCCCACTTCCACATCGGAACGCACAGCGGCTGCAATAGGCCAGGGGGTCTCTGGTGATCGGCCTTGACACGCTGGCAGGTGTCACACTCGGCCACAAAACTGGCTATCTGGCGCTTCATCCCTGACCAAAAATACTGGTGTCTCATATCGCGATACATCTTCGTCGAGCCAGGGTGAATAGAGAAGCGCGATCGATGTGCCTCGGTCATAAGATCTCGGCGTAAATCAGGAATATCCGGGACACACAATCGGCCTCTGAAGCGAAGTCCACCGTCAGAACCGATCTGCCAATCTGTCTGACTCTCAGATGCTGCCTCTGCTCGGTAATCCTGTAACGACTCGTCTGTCTGTTGAGCCTCGATCACCCTTGCGACAAGAGAGGGTTGAATCGACAAGCTCGATAGCTGAACGATAGATGACTGCAAACCAAACTCAAAGTCGTACTCTGCTATATCCTCGAGCATCCTCCACTCCTGAATCATCATATGCGCCACCAGGCCTCGTGGCTGACGACTGAGGGCATCTGCCACCACGTTCGCCTTGCCCGGGTGGTACTGAAGATCAAAATTGTAGTCCTTCAGGAGTTCCATCCAACGCCTCTGCCTCATGTTCAGCTCGGACTGAGAGAACAAATACTTCAAACTCTTGTGATCGGAAAAGAGCTCGAATCTCACCCCGTAAAGATAGTGTCTCCACACTTTCAGTGCAAAGACAACCGCTGCCAACTCTAGATCGTGCGTAGGGTAGTTCAGCTCATGGACCTTGAGCTGTCGGGACGCATAAGCCACCGGCTTCCCGTGCTGCATCAGGACAGCACCTAAGCCAACTCGTGAGGTATCAGTAAATACAACAAATCCATCACTCCCAGAGGGAAGAGTGAGGACAGGAGCGGACGTGAGGTAGTCCTTCAACTCCATAAACGCCTGCTCACAAGCGTCGCTCCAAATGAACTCGGCACCCTTCCGGGTCAATCTGGTCAACGGGGCTGCAATGCGAGAAAATCCCTCAATAAAACGTCGGTAGTAGCCCGCCAAACCAAGAAAACTGCGGATCTCGGATGCGTTCGTGGGCTGATCCCACTGACGCACGGCATCTATCTTCGAGGGGTCTACAACGACACCCTGCCTCGTCACTACATGGCCGAGGAACTTCACCTCCTCCTGCCAGAACTCGCACTTCTCCAGCTTCGCGTAGAGCTGGTGTGCACGGAGGGTCTGCAATGTAATCTCAAGATGTCGCTCATGCTCCTCACGAGTCCTCGAATATATCAGGATGTCGTCAATAAACACCACAACAAACTGATCAAGATAAGGACGGAAGACCTCGTTCATCAACTGCATGAATACTACGGGCGCATTGGTCAGTCCGAAGGACATGACCTGGAACTCAAAATGACCGTATCGCGTCCTAAAGGCTGTCTTCGGGATATCCTCATCTCGAACCCGAACCTGATGATAACCGGACCGCAAGTCTATCTTTGAAAAGAACTGCGCCTCCTGCAGCTGATCAAACAAGTCATCGATCCTCGGAAGCGGGTACTTGTTCTTGATCGTGACCTTGTTGAGCTCGCGGTAGTCTACGTAAAGCCTCAACGAGCCATCCTTCTTCTTTACGAAGAGTACCGGCGCTCCCCACGGTGAACTGCTCGGACGAATAAAGCCTAGCTCGCGCAACTCGTCCAACTGCTTCTGCAGTTCCCGTAACTCCAGTGGTGCCATACGATACGGGGCCTTCGAAATAGGTGTAGTACCAGGCACAAGATCAATCTGAAACTCGGTATGCCGACGAGGTGGTAATCCCGGAATCTCCTGAAACACATTAGGAAAACCACAGACAACCGGCAGCTGGTCGATACTCAAAGCAGCTGGCTCCTCAACGGCACACGATAACAAGCAAGAAAGCTGCCCTCCTCTGGGCTCGGCAACAAATTGAAACTCTGGTACGCCGGGTATGCAGAACGTGACTGTCCTCGAAGAGCAGTCTAATATGGCGTAGTACTCAGCAAGCCAGTCCATGCCCAGGATAACATCAAAACCGGACATCGGAAATACAAATAGGTCGGCAGGCAAGAAGATATCCCCAATCAAAATAGGGCAAGACGCGCAAAATCGGCTCAACACGGCGGTCTTCCCTAATGGCGTCGATACTACCAAATCCTCACGGGCAGACTCCAACGGCAAACCGGTCGATCGGCAGAAATCATCGGCGACAAATGAATGCGATGCACCAGAATCAAATAGTACACATGCAATGCATGCAGAGACAGGAAGAGTACCCTCGACGACCCCTCCTGATGACTGAGGGTCCTGCTGGGCGGCATAAAATCTGCCCTGAGCCTGCTGAGGAGGTGCAGGTCCCCTCTGAGGTCTCTGCTGCTGCTGTGGTCGCTGTGGGGGCCTAGTCTGCTGCCTCAGCTGCTGTGGAGGAGGTACAGGAGGCTGGTGCTGCGGTCGCTGCTGCTGTGGTGGCTGTCGTGGAGGTGGATGTGGTGCCCTCGGCTGCTGCTGCTGCTGCGGATGGGGACACTCGTGCCTACGATGCCCTGTACGACCGCACCCAAAGCAAGTACCTGAAAACGATCCCGAAGATGGTGCTGGGGGTACTGCTGGTGCTTGGAATGCTGGGCGGGTCGCGCGCCGCCGCTGTGAACGATGCTGCTGATGGGAGCTACTAGAGGGTGCCTTCCTCTTCTGATCTCCCCTCTGATCACGGGCTCTCTGCACACTGGCCCAATCTGTCTCATATATCAAGGCTCGCTCTACTATCTCCTCAAATGTCGGAAGCATGTGTCAGATCACACGGCTCCGGAGGGCAGGACGTAAGCCGTTCTCAAAACGGCGGGCCTTCCGCCCCTCATCATCAACAAGATACGTCGCGAATCTGGATAGTGCGACGAACCGAGCCTCATACTGGGACACAGACATGTCCCCCTGGACCAACGTCTCAAACTCAAGTGCGCGCTGCTGTCGCACATGCTCGGGGAAGAACTTCCGGTCAAACCGGTCTATAAAGTCCTCCCAGGTCCACTCAAAATCGGTGGCTACTGATCGGGCCACAGATGCCCACCAATACTGAGCCTCGCCCTGCAGAAGGAATACAGCCAATGGAACTCGCTGCTGAGTAGTACATCTCATGGTGTCGAATATCTTCTCCACCTCGGAGCACCATAACTCTGCAGCAGTAGGGTCCGGCTCACCCCGAAAACGTGGGGGATCGTGCCGTCGGAAATCCTTGAGAAGAGCGCTCGCACGCTCCTGCTCAGCCTCTGCCGGTGACACTGTGGGACGCCTGCTCTGCCCCTGAAGAATGGCGGTCATCGCCTGCAACATTTGCTGCAGCTGAGTAGCACTCACAGGTACGGTAGGATCCGCACCTGTCTCAGGAAAATGAGTGGCATCCTCAGGCTCAAAGGCAGGACTATCTGGTGGTGGAGTAGGAGTAGCGGCTGGTAAAGCAGGAGCTGCGGGTGGTGGAGCGGGATTCGCTCGAGTCGTTCTTCTAGCCATAATGTCTCCTACAGGAAGGAACAATGGCCTATCAGTCTTGAGAATCCTCGAAGGCACATACATTAAGCGTTGCGTCGAAAAATCGTTAAACCATTCAGACTCGGAACCTATTTATAGTAGATATGTGATGTATTACTCAGGTATTCCCAAGTTATGCTCTGATACCAACTTCTGTCACGCCCCAAACCCGAAAATCGGATTCACATGAATCTCGATTGCCGAATCCGGTGTCGACAGCCTCCGTAGTGCCCCATTCTCGGCTTCTGATAATCTAATGCCAGATTCCAATCCTGGGATCCTACAAGGAAGATTTTCAGAATGAATTTTTTTTTTTTTTTTGTAAAGGAGCATAACCACAGACATAACCAAGTCACAAAACAACATCACCACATATCCACTATAACAACAATTTTAAGTACAATGCAGAAAGGGAAATACAAGGTGATCAAAAAGCTCCAAAAGGTCCTGATGTGCACTCCTGTCTCAGCGCTGCTGTCGTCCAACGCTACCTGCACGCAACTATCGTGCATAAGCTTACAAAAGCTTAGAGGGTGGTGTAAGTGTGTGCGTAAGGCAAACGCCAAGTGTACAGTATCGGAACAATGCGGAAGTATGCGGTAAGTCCATGAATATACCAAGGTTGTGTAATGCAAGGCATGATGCGAGATATGAATGCCATCGGCCACACCGATGCAATGCAAGGCCTACATAGCCAAATGTCATATGCGAAATGCAATCCAAGCAAGTCGGTACTCCTCAAATGCGTATATCAGTACAGTTCCTCTCTGGATATCACCGGGGTCCAATACACATGCAGAGACTGCCACCTCCCTAGCTGCACAGTCAAGCAAGCGGATAAGACCTCACTATCCGCCTGACCAGTAGTATGCCAATACCTACCCGGCTCGTCGATAGCGGACTCATTTGCGAGCTAGTCAAACTCAGCCTAGCTTATAGCCCTCTCACTCAAGCGGATAAGGCCACACCCCCTTCTAACCGACCACGACACAGTGGGAGACGCGGCCTACTGGTATTCGACACTCGGGCGCTCGTATATCCACTCGGTCTAGACGTTGGAGCATCTCCTGGTACCAAAAAGGTTCTGGGACTCTCACCCAAGGACATCCTAAGTGCCCACAGTGCTAGAATATGCATTTCCGGTATCCAATATGGCCATCCACGATGTACCTGTGGAGCCACGGCCCTGATGTCGTTAGGGCGTGCAGTGATCAAGTCATACGTATGCGAGATGCATGAATCACGCTGTCAAAACATACAGCAATCCAGCGCGTACTGCGCGATCATGTGGGGCACTCAGTTACATAACGAGTCCCGTAAATGGTCTGCCCAATGGCGTATGTTATGATTAGTCATTACTCATATCAAGCATACATATGATGCGTATGGGCATGAGTCATGAGGTTATACTAAGCATGTTATAAGGCAATGAATAGCAACGGGTATGGACCTATCAATGGGCCCTAAAGAGAGCCACAATGCGGACATTTAACCAACATTGTACATACAATGTGGACGTCGAACCAACATTGTTTTCTAGGCACGGCTTGCCATAATTATCATTTCAAGAACCATGTTAAACGTTCATTGCAATGGACTCTAAGGACTTCCGTTGGGCCTTGATCCCTGGGCCTTGGATATATCAAAATGGGTTATATTACATGGGACTCACATTCACCAAATGGGTTGCATTAATGGGCCTCACCAATGAGCCTTATGTACATTGCAATGGTCCATGATCCATGGGCCTTGAAACACATCAAAATGGCCTCACAACTTGGGCCTTAAATATGTCAGATTGGCCTACACTCATGAGTTTTAAACCTACTAAATGGGCCACTCCATTTGCGCCCCATGTGCATCCAATGGGCTTGAATCCCGTGGGCCCTTTATGTATAAATGAGCCGGATCCCGTGGGCATTGCATATGTCAAATGGGCCGAAACCCATGGTCATTACAAATGCCAAATGGGCTTAATCCCATGGCCGTTGCACATGCCAAATGGGCTTAATCCCATGACCATTGCACATGCCAAATGGGCTTAATCCCATGGACATTGCACATGCCAAATGGGCTTAATCCCATGACCATTGCACATGCCAAATGGGCTTACTCCCATGGCCTTAGATGTGCACCAAGGTGGGCCTGAATGAATGGCCATAAATGGATCAACATGGGCCTTATATGCGTGCCAAAACTAGGCCCATTTGAACCATGGATCTACTTCATTTTGATTGATAAATGGATGGACGGTTAGGATGCAACTCATGCATCATGGCGGGGATCACAGGGAGGGCCACCATCATTATAATATACTATATATATATATATATATATATATATATATATATATATATATATATATATATATATATATATATATATATATATGTATACACATACACATGCCCACGCACATGTATACTCACACATGCATGCACACACATGCACACGCACGCACCCACACACATGCAAACACACACGTGCACTCACACGCACTCATACACACTCACACACACTCATACACACTCACACACACTCACACACACTCACACATGCAGTGGGCTCCACCGTCCGGGCGGACGGTGGAGTCAGGCACGTTCACCACTGTGGGTCCCATGGGGGGGGCCCACCATAATGTTTATATGACATCCGACCCATCCATTAGGTCACAGAGACCCGAATGAAGGGTAAAAATAATTTTCAGCTTGATCCTGAACTCTGGTGGGCCTGAAAGAAAGCTTCAATGGAAGGGTTCATTTCACACTGTTTCTCATGGTGTGGGCCACCTGAAATTTGGATGTGTCTCATTTTTGGGGACGGCCCACCTCAGAGGGTGGGCCACCTTATGGACGGTGCAGATACAAAATATGCATCATGGTGGGGCCCAAGCTCAAGGCCGTGGGACCCTACCCACGTCCGCCCGCCCGCTGGCGTGCGGCCAGCGTCCTGACACAGCAGCAATGCTGCTGTGTGAAATTTTTTTAAAAAAAATGGAAACCCATTTTTTTGGGGTTTTTCAGGTGTGGGGCCCATATCTGGTAGATCCACTCCATCCACCGTATTCTATGCCTCGAAACAGTTAGAATGAGACCCATATCCGCCTTTTTATTGGTGTATAAAATGACCAAGGCGTCTTTCAATGGTAATAGTACTATTTTCGACGATATGGCCCACTGGATGCTCTGATCATCCTCATTTTTCGGCTCAACGCCTAAAATGAGTCGGGAAAGGGAATGGACGGCTCGGATCGGATATAAACATCAGGGTGGGGCCTATGCAAGGAGGCCACCCAAAATCTCTCCTTCCATTCCTTTTTTTTTTTCCTTCTTTCTTTTCCTTCACAACGTCCAGCGTCTGGGACGCTGGACGGTTATATAATTTAATTTATTATATTATATATATATATATATATATATTTTTTTTTTTTTTCCATTCTTCTCAAATGGTAGGCCCTAATGAAGTGGGCCACCACAGGATGGGCGGCATGGGAATGGCGTGAAAGGTGGGCCCCACTTGGATAAAATAAATGCATCAAGATGGGATCTATTCAAGTGGGCCACCCCATCCTTTTGTAATAAATAAAATAAAATAAATTAAAAATAAAAATAAAATAGAGAGAGAGACATGGAGAGTGGGTCACGGCTTATGATGGAGGGTCCCCGTCATTATGGGCCCTCCCTTACATGAAATCATACAACAACGGACCCCTTTGAACGGAGGACCATCAAAAATGTAAATCAACGGTGGAGATCCATTCTCCACCGTTATGGACGGTCTAGATGACCTTTTTGAAATGAAATAAACATCATGATGGGGTCCATGGAGAATGACCCCATCATGGAACGATCATGATGATCCAAGTGGTCCATCGGCCACAAATAAAGGTCCCAAGTGAGATCCACACCATTGATCGGTGGGCCTCACTTGGTCCACCATAAAAACACATAAATCTACCCTATAGAAGCACCCACCTCTAGATCTTCTTGGTCCGTTGGATAGCCGGTCTCCTAGAGCTTTACTTAGATGGTGGAGATGGGAATTAGATGGCTAGGATGGGAGATTTGGGAGTGGAAAGTGGGCCTCACATATGCACTTCTCTCCATGGGGAGACTTGGACGTTGGATGCTCTCCCTTGCTTGGGTTGGAGTGTTTGAGAAATGAGAGAGAGAGAGGTGTGATTAATGAGAGATGGAGTGATGTGAGGTGAGTGATGGGTGAGGTGAGTGATGGGTGAAGTGAGAGGTTAGTTGACTTAGGTGGTTGCTTGTCTTGTGGAGAAAGGAAGCATGGGTGTGTGTGTACTTGACATGAGAGGTGATTGATGGGTGATTGATGGGATTGATGGGACATATTGTAGAGATTCCTTGGGATTTACAACGCGCGGTGTTTTTGTTCGAACTGAACGTGGGTCCGTATCTCATCGTCTGGGTATCGGATCGGTGCGTGAGTTGCGGTGTTGGAACCGCGGCGACGGTGCGGTCGCAACGATACAAGTCTTGGATTAAGCCGGCTCAAATGAATAGGATACGACTTACGGTCGTGCGCAACGTCAACCATAAGTCGCGGATTGCCGGAATTTGACGAGAAGGGTCGCGGGAATCAACGGAACAGTGCGGATTAGGATACGGGTCTTACAGTCCATCCAAGCATTCCAAGAGAGAATAGTATTTTGTGTGTGGCCCACTTCCTACCCCAAGATCCCCCATCTTAGCCCTTCAATCCTCATCATCTTTCATCAAAGAGAGAGCCAAAGAGTTTGACATTCCATCGGACTAAGAAGATCCAACAGTGAGTATTTTTATGGGCTTATATTTTATGTTTTGATGATGGGCCAAGTGGAGCCTACCGATTGATGGTATGGATCTTACTTTGGACCCTAGGTGTGGCCGATGGCCCACCATGATTCATATATCCATCCCATGATGAGGCCATTCTCCATGGACCCCATCATGATGTTTAATTTCTTGTATGAAAAGGGTTATCTAGACCTTGCATCTTGGTGGAGAAGGGATCTCCACCGTTAATTTTGATTGGTGGGCCCACATGTAATGGGACCCACTTGATGTATATTGTATACGTGGAAGGGAGGGCCCATAGTGTCGGGGTCCCTCCATCACACGCATCTCTCTCTCTCTCTCTCTCTCTCTCTCTCTCTCTCTCTCTCTCTCTCTTTTTCATTTTTATGGTGATAATGAGGCCTTGTGGCCCACCCTGATGGTCCCCACCATGAAATTTGTATTTTACCCATGCCGTCCACCAAGTAGGCCCACATAGGTGGTGAAATTCCACTATAGCGTGAGTGTGGAGGTAAGGGACGCTGCAGGTAGTGTCCCAGCTCTTTTGAAGGGAGTGTGGGACTTATAACAGGCCCCACCCATGATGCATGTATTTAATCCACATTGTCCATTCAATCTCCCAGCTCATTTTAGGCATTGAGTCAAAAAGTGAAGCCAATCCAAATATCTGGTGGGCCACACCATCAAAAGAATTATTTTAATAGTGATACATTATTAGGGCTCGCTGTGATGTTTCTGTGCGTCAAAACATATCAAATATTTGGCTCATTGGACCCATTATGAGCCACAGAATCCGACAAACTGAGTAGATCATCTTGATGTAGGCCCCACCCATGAAAAACCACTCATAAATAAATAAATAAATAAGTGACACTGCTGCTTGTAAAGCAGGCAGGGACCATTGGCCCCACCACAGGCCCTACTATGATGTATGTTACACATCGACACCATGCATTTAATGCGTTCTCTTTAGGAATTGGGATCCCCCAAAAATCAGCTGTTCTCGGAACTCAGGTGGTCCACACTATATGAAGCAGCACCGGGGGGGGGGGGGGGGGGGGGGGGGGGGGGAGGAGGGAGGATTGAACTTCTACCATTGAAACCCTTTTTGGGTCCCAGAAGTTTTGGATAAACATGAAATTTGTTTTTCCACTTAATTTAGGTCTATGTGACCTTATCAACATATGGGATGGAAAATAAACATTATGGTGGGACCCATCCGTGAAGAGGATTGGCTGGTGTATGCATGCACCAGCTATATAGCTGCTGTATTGATGTCCCAAGTTCTACGGGTCCCACATATGATATATGTGTTATCCACACTGTCCATATGCCAGACAGGTGGGCCCACCTTGATGTGCATAGTACACCATCTAGCTGTCTAGATGGTGGAATGCTACCATGATGTATGTGTTTTAGCCATGCCGTCCAACGGCTATGGGGCCCACATGAGGTATGTTTCAACCGTCCATCTGTTGGACGAGCTCGTCTTAAGGCTTGAGACTAAAAATGAGACAGATCTACCCATCAGATGGACCACACTACAAAAATCAGTGGAGGGTTGAACGCCTACCATTGAAACCTCGTTTTGGATTTCAAGAGTCCTGGATCAATATGAAATTTGTTTTTCCTCTTAAATTTAGGTCCTTATGACCGTATGAATAGATTGGATGGAAAATAAACGTTATGGTGGGCCCTGGGAATTTTAAATGGCGAAAATCATTATCTCCACTGTTAGTTGTAGTATGGTCCAGATGATCTTCGATATGATTCATTTTTGGGAATGTATGAGGCCCATGTATATGAGGCCCACTTGATGTATATGAGGCCCATTATGATGTATTTGAGGCCCATGGGTTGAGGCTCAATGTGATGTATATAAGGACCATGATTGAGGCCCAATGAGATGAATGTGAGACTTTTGTGTGGGGCCGAATGTGATGTATATGAGGTCCATTGCGATGTGTGATTCCACCATGATGTATGTAATGATGTTTATGGAAGGCCATGCCTTAGGAACAATGATGGTTTGATGTCCACATTGTAAAAGAAATGATGGCTAAATGTCTCCATTGTAACTCTCCCTAGGGCTCATTGCTAGGCCTATTCTCATCTTTCCTTAGTGGGCTAACCAAAACCGTTGGGCCCCCATTGATGAAGATACCTTCCACTGACCTTGCAGGGGACCCCGCCTTAGGATGCATGATATGCTAGTACATTGATGTAAGTTATGTCATCCTAACATGGGCCGTACCATAAAGACTACTTCGTGCCTAATGGGGCATATCATTCGGCTCCTACTTCTTGTATATGATATATTGGTTAAGATTGGTTATTGGTTGATATATCTGATAATCATGCTTGTATACTTAGTCTAGTAGGACACTTTAAGAATATGCTTAGTATAACATCACGCCACATGCCCATGAGCATCATTTGTATGCCTGTTATGAGGAGTGTTTGACCATAGTATACGCCGTTGGGCTAAGACATTTATGGGACTCCTTATGAGACGAAGTGCCTCACATGATCGCGCGATATGCGCAGGACTAATGCATGTGTGGATGGTATGACTCATGCATCTCACATTTGTGTGGCATGATCACTGTACACCCTATCGACATCAGGGCCATGGCCTCCATAGGCACATTGTGGATGGCCAGATTGGATACCAAAAATCTTTTCTCTATATGAGGTGCTATAGATGCCCCTGGGTGAAATTTCCTAAATCCTTATGGTACCAGGAGGTCGCTCCAACGTCTGGACCGAGTGGATACATGAGCGCTAAGTTTCAATACCAGGAGGCCGTGCTTTCCACTGTGTCGTGGTCGGTTGGAAGGGGCTACAACCTTACTCACCCGAGAGGAGGAGGGCAAAGCTAGGATGAGTTTGACTAGCTCGAGGAATGGGTCCGCTATCGACGAGCTGAACCCAATATTGGCAGGCAGATAATGAGGTCTCTTTCGCTCAACTTTTTATGTGTGATGTAGCGACAATCTAGTTTGGAGTGTACTAGACCCTGGTGATTATTCAGAGAGGACTGTACTGATATATGATGCTCTAGAGATGAGCTAGTTTGATATGTGGATTGGTATGCTTGAGCTGCATCTTTCACATGACATTGGCTATGTAGCCTTGCATTGCATCGCATGACCTTGGTGTGACTGATAACATTCATGCCTTGCATCGCATAGCCTTGGTATAACTGATAGTATTCATGGACTCGCTAGCATATTTCGCATTACTCTGATATTACATACTTGTATTGCTACCTTGCGCACACACTTTCACTACTCTCTAAGCTTTCTATAAGCTTATGCACAATTGATGCATGCAGGTGACGCTAGGTCATAACTGAGTAGGAGCAGGAGCATGCCACGGAGCTTCTGGAGTTTCTATCATTATTATCTTTGTATTTCCCTTTATACGCATTGTACTTAAAGTTTTGATTATAATGGATATGTGATGATGTTTTTGGTTGTTGTTTGTGGGTTATGCTTATAGTTATACTTCTTGCGAGATAAATGTATGTAAAAAAAATCCTCTTGGCAGGATCCCAGGATAGGAATTTGGCGTATAGGTGTTGGGAGCCGAGAATGGGATACTAGGGAGGCTGTCAGCGCTAAATTCGACGATTGAAAATTTAATGAGTCTAGTTTCCGAGTTTGGAGTGTGACACTATATCCTTCCAATACAAAAGGATAACCATTATAATGTAAACCATAGACCATATTGCCTTTTAGGTATCTCAAAATTCTAGACAAGGCATTTTAATGCTCTTTTCCAGGGCTATGTGTATATTTACTTAGCCTTTCTACTGCAAAAGTTATGTCTGGTCTAGTGCAATTTGTTAGATACATAAGGCTACCAATTATTCTAGAATACTCCAATTGAGACATACTACTACTTTTATTCTTTATGAGGGTCACACTGTAATCACAAGGAGTACTGACAGGTAAACAGTCAAAATGGTTAAACTTCCTCAGTAACTTCTCAATGTAATGAGATTGTGATAATATAATAGCACCATCTTTCCTAGTTACTTAAATCTCCAAGATTACACTAGCCTCTCTTAAATCCTTCATGTCAAATTTAGATGACAAGAATTTCTTAGTTGTAATAACTAATTTAATATTAGTTTCAAAAATAAGCATGTCATCAATATAAAAGCATATAATAACATAATAATTTCCAAAAATTTTACTATATACACATCTATCTGCATCATTTATATGATAACCATTTGATTTTAAAACACCATCAAAATTTTCATGCCATTGTTTAGGAGTCTATTTTAGACCATTTAATTAGTCTATATACTTTATTTTCTTTACCTAATATCTTATAACCCTCATGTTACTCCATATATATTTTTTCTTTTAAGTCCCTATTTATGAAAGTCGTCTTAACGTCCATTTGGTATACCACTAGTTTATATATGGAGGCTATTGCTATTAAGTCCCTAATAGTTGTAATCCTAGTTACAGGAAAATATGTATCAAAATAATCTTTTCATTCATTTTGTTTAAAGCCTTTCGTTACCAATATAGCCTTAAACTTATCAATAGTCTCATCTAGTTTTAGTTTCTTTCTAAAGAACCATTTACAACTTATTGGTTTATTTCCAAGTGGTAGGTCTACAAGTTTTCAAGTGTTATTAGATATAATAGATTCCAACTTATCATTTATTGCTTCATTCTAAAAGGCTACATTTAGAGAGTTAATTGCTTCTATATAGGTTGTAGGATCATCTTCTACTAAGAAGGTGAAAAAACCATCTCCTAGGTTAGTTTTTCTTTTATCCTTAGTACTTTTTCTTGTTTGTATCTCTTTTATTACTTTATTGTAAGCACTTTTACTTGCAGACGCGATATCTGATTCATTAACTTTCTCTATTCATATAGATTTAGATTTCATAGGGAATACGTTCTCAAAGAACTCTGCATCCTTAGCTTCTATAATTGTATTAGGATCTAGAATATTGTTCTTAGTTTTTAAAACTAGAAACCTGTATGCTGTACTGTTTTGTGCGTAACCTATAAATACACGAGCGGCAGTTTTAGGGCCTAATTTTCTTTTCTTAGTTTCAGGTAATCCTACTTTAGCAAAACACCCCCACATTTTAATATATTTATAACTAGAAACATGATTATTCTAAAGTTCATAAGGTGTTTATTTAGAAGATTTAGAAGGAATCCTATTTAGGATATAACAAGCAGATAGAATTACTTCTCTCCATATATTTGAGGGTAAGCCTTAACTATTTAACATAGCATTCTGTCACGTCCCAAATTTGGATCCCAGACACCACTACTTCCTAAGTCCCGAACTCGAGTCAGAGCAACTTTCTCACCACTTACTGGACTTGTGAACAATTAGTGAACTCCACGACACCAAATCTAGCTCATGGAAGGAATTTTTTTTCTCTGAACGGTTAATCTGTTTAAGCGGTTACACATTTTGTATAATGTATCAACACATATCGAAGAGACAAACCTGTTTAACATATCACACATAATATAGTGCACCAGCTCAACAGTAATGAAGGAAACAATAGCAAACTCTAACAGCTCTTGTGTGTATCCTGAAAAGTGTAAGTTATCCGTATGAGCAAACCACAGCTCGTGAGTCTATTACGTGCCAGGAGTAAAATACAACTTATCAGGGTGCTCCCGTAAAGACTTCCAAAACAGCCATAGGCATGTTATCAACCGAACATGTTATCATAGGTGAGTAGGTTATCAATCAAGCATGTCGTATAACTATACGGGTTATCATGAACATGACATCAATAATAGTCATGCCACTCAACAAGCGACTATGAATCATTAGAATAGACAATTATCATGAATAAGATGACCAAATTCCATTTTCTACTATATGACATACGATGGAAAGGCAATGACAAAGCTAGCATGAGGAGTCGGGATGATAGTACGTGGTATCGCAAGTCGTGAGGTTCATCATAAGGAACTTCTATCTAAATCAGTCCCATACTAGATTTGGATAAGTAGACTCAATGTGGTAAACTCCTGATTTCAGGTTAGTCCCATTCCTAACTAAAATTGTGGCTATTGCGAAGGTGCACATAATGATTTATTTACGCACCACCAGCTCAAGTGAATAGTGGATAAATGAATGTATGAGTCAAATGCTGAACGTCCCTCATTTATGCGAGTATATCTCCACAACACATGATATATCTCCACCAGGAATCACGAACATATCATGCATGGGTAATCCACCATCCTCGCATAAGAGTGAGACAATATCTCTCACCATCCGCTAGTACATCTCCACAACACGTAATACATCTCCATAAAAAATCATCAATGTACCACACATGGGTAATCCACCATCCTCACATAAGAGTGGACAACATCCGTCATCATTTGCTAGTACATCTCACAACACATAATACATCTCCATCAGCAATTACAAACGTACAACACATGGGTAATGCATCATCCAAACATAAGAGTGGGACAACATTTCTAAAAAGTGAAGTATTGGGCGTGTCAACCCCTACCCATCTAGCCATCGGCTTAACAATGGGGGACCATGATTTATTTCTCCCTAGTGGGCCTTAGTAGTCAGAATACCACCCACTTTGACCTGGCACACGATGGTATGTAGGCTTGTCATATCTCTTCCCTTCCCGGTGTCGGTAGTGGAAAGGACTTTTGCACCCATCATACTGTGCTCACCCCCACTCGACACACGACGAAAGATGACTCGGCCAATCTCACTACAAGAAATCCCACCTTTACTGACGAAAATTTTCATCGCTAAAAGCCAAAATTTCATAGATAAAAAGTTTTAGTGACGAAAATTTTCGTCGCTAAAAGACTGACGCAAAAGGTTTTTATCGATGAAAAATTTTAATCATCGATAAAGGCAAGATTTTTAGTGATGAATTTTTTCATCACTAAAAAAGCTTTTATCGACGAATTATTTCGTCGCTAAAAAACTTTTACAAAACTTTTAGCGACGATAGATTTCGTCACCAAAAAAATTACAAAACTTTTAGCGACGAACATTTTCGTGGCTAAAAAATAAATACTAAACTTTTAGTGACGATAGTTTTCGTCGTTAAAAACAATTACAAAACTTTTAGTGACGAATATTTTTGTCGCTAAAAAAAATAAATGTTAAACTTTTATTGATGATAGTTTTTGTCGTTAAAAATGATTACAAAACTTTTAGCGATGAACATTTTCGTCGATAAAAAATAAATGTTAAATTACAAAACTTTTAGCGATGAACATTTTCGTCGCTAAAAAATAAATGTTAAATTACAAAACTTTTAGTGACGAACATTTTCGTTGCTAAAAAATAAATGTTAAACTTTTAGCGACGATAGTTTTCGTCGCTAAAAATAATTCCAAAACTTTTAGCGACGAACATTTTCGTCGCTAAAAAATACGTAAAAAACTTTTACCGATGAAAATTTTCGTAGGTAAAAATATTTACAAAACTTTTACCTATGAAAATTTCCATAGGTAAAAGTCTCTCTCTCTCTCTCTCTCTCTCTCTCTCTCTCTTTAAATTTTAAATAATCCAGCACAAAATTTCGCACAAAATTCCTGATATACACCTGTTACAATATATTTCATCATATTCATCCTAATATATACTTGTATACTATATTTCATCATATTCACATTCACATCCATCTAAACCCAAACTAGTAAATCCATCCAAACATAAACTACATTCATCCAAACACAAACAATCTTATCCACGTCACATTCATTCATGTATAAATACATATAAGCTTAACATCATAAACAAAAATACCTTAGACCTAAATGTTCACTCCCCAAGTGCAGGGTTGTGATGTAGTAATAACTCGGTAAGATTGAGGTCGAACCATGCCCAGGATTCTTCTGTGATTTTTTCTTCTGCTTCACGTCCCTGTCCGAGCCTCCACGTCTCTCTTTTTCTTCCTTCGTAGACCTGAATGAATGCTCCCCACATCCAAAACCTCCTTATATAGCTGCTGGAAGGCTGGAGTCAGTGACAGAGTTGTAGCAGGACACGAAGTGCAATTTTCGCAGCCAAGTTCGGTGCCTCGAAACACGCCACTTTTCTCGCTCAAATTTCAAAGAAACACCGTCCCTTAGTACTTTCTTGGGTCCTCTACATGATAGACGGTTCAGATCTGCCATATAATCAAAGATCGTGGGCCAAAACCGTCAGGAAAAGTCAGTTTTTGCGGATGTACGAAACCTTTCGTACCATTTCGCTGTTGTGATCGGCGGGCCCCACAGAAGCATTTTCTCAAAAATTCACCCCGTCCATTGGATTCAGAACGAAATTTTAGTCAAGAATGGGTGGTTTTGAACGTCCATTGACGTGGCCCAGAGAAGAAATCACAGAAGAATTAGTTTTAAACGTTGCAGGGCAGCCCTTTTGTGGCCTCTGTATCTCACACGTGTGCCTCCATGGGTGAAAAGTGACAAAAAGGTTTTGTAGTGCTCGCGGCTGTTTACACGGTGGATGGTTTGGATTGAGCTTATGGGGCACGTGTGGGGCCCACAGTCGATCGTAAAAACGGCCAGCGGCCGTGCATTACGCGGTGCGAAAGCGGAATCTTCTTCCACTGTGATGATCGGTGGGGTCCACTTAGCTTTCTTTTTAAAAATTCACACCGTCCAATGGCTTCAGGACGAAAAATCGTCCAGGAAGGCAAAGTCCAGTTTGATTTCAATGTGACCCACAAAATCTGTAACCCAGCCGTCCATCCTGCGTTTTCCATCCATCTATGTCCGTACCTGTGCATGGGATCAAAAGGACAGCTAGGTGAGGGTTTCCCCCCCCCCCCATCGAGAGTATGGACGGTTCAGATCATCTGAAAAATTGATGTGTGGGTCCCACTACACAAAAAAAATGGGAGCCAGCGTCCGTCTGCTGGCTCCTTACGCAGAGAGGGAGAGAGACGGGTCAGCGCAAGCGCTGACCCGTTGGTTGGTCCGGTGCGGCTCGCGTGCGGACGTGCTGTGTACACGCACGTCGCACGTGGGGTCCACTGTGATGTTTATGTGAAATCCATTCCGTCTATCCTCTTCAAAATCTCATTTTAACCGTCCAGAACACTTTTGAAGCATATCCATAACTTAGGTGGGCCCCAATTTGAGATTTTATGGGTTGATCTATCCGTTGGGAAACTCCTAGGGTAATCCAATGGATGATTTTTGACGTGTACGATTAATTTATGGCCCTCATCTCATGTATAAAGTTTTGAGCCGAACCGATATTGGAAACCCCGTGATCTTGCGTTCTGGATGCGTTTCAAGCCACTTGAGCTTCAGTTTCTTAGTTTTCTCAGATTTTTGACCGTGTATATCTGTCAATCTTGGTCCCCTGGAGTGTGTCTCATGCTTTGGTGAATTTGGAGCGTTAAATCCATGCATTTAGTATCCTATTTCGATCCAAGCTTGTAAAATCAACCTGCAACATCCACACGATTAAGTCAGCCGTTAAACACTATTATGCTGGTAAATCCGGACAATATTTGGGGTCTAATATGCACTATTTGACCCTCAACACAACCCCCAACCAGCATTTTGCTAGTCCCAAGCAAATTATGTGAAAAATAAATTAAGAATTATAGGAGAACTTTCTATGAAATCGAGTGAGATTTTGAACAAGATACGAGAAATTTAATATTCATGAATGTTAGAAATTATTTTCTCCTGAGCTCAAGTGCACGGTAGACTTCATAATCAAGTGTAAAGCATTAATCCATCAATTAGAAAAATTTTAAACATTGAGATCCATGGATGTATAGTCTAATCTCAACTTATCATCATTAAGAGATCCAATCGTCAATTTCATGATATCATTGGTAACCAACAAGAAAATTCATGACAACCAAAACCTAATCCAAAACTTGCCTCATAGATTAGCCTATTGACTTGTGGTTTTTTTGTTCAAAGTAATGCCAAGGAAAGGGAATCAAATCCTCACCTATAGGGAGCAAACCTATGGTGAAGATCGTACACCTGACTCTTTTTCACATATCATTCATGGGAAATTAACTCTGCACCTATAGGGAGTAAACCTATGGTGAAGATTAATTATCCAACCTTTCTAATTTTTATACCATGATGGCAAGATATTTCAGGTTGGTTCCTTTCGTGCTTAGTGATTACCAAGTTAATCCTTCGATATCAGACTGAAGTCTTAACATGAAAGCGAGATGTGACATGTGAAATCCTGATGCGATCAATGTTTAAAACTTCTAATCATGGCTTAGCAACTCGATCTTAACTACAGAATGCCACCGATACGGAATCCAAGAGTCATAAATTATCAACATCATATATCTCACAATTCTAAATCAAGGATATTCATCAAAATCACTTCGAATTCATAAAAATTTTCAGAAAAATTCAAAAAATTTTTACAATTGTTGCTCAAGACCAAGAAAATACTGATTAGGTTACCTAATCCCCCACCCCCAACCTAAAATCTACATTGTCCTCAATGTAAAAGATATGAGCATGCAATGCACATGGGACAACGAAAGTAAATGAGAAGTAATGGGAAGATAGTACCTGAATAACGAATCAGGAGAGTTTCCAATAGATTACAGCATGGAAGCTTGCCAGCATGAGAGAGAAAGCAGAATAAAAATAACAAAAATAAAATCCTACCTATACCACTTTCGCAGGTGCTCTCGATTGCATTTAGCGTATGCAACAAGCCTTTAAACCCCTAGGTTACCCCTAGTGGACGAGTTGTAGTCTCGTGAGGGTTTGCAGTAATGTTACCCACAAACATTGAATCATCTACTAAAGAATGAAAAGGAAAAAAAAGCTGGGTTGCCTCCTAGGAGCGCTAAATTTACCGTCTTTAGCCAGACAAATAAAACAACTATCCTAGACCTATGAAAGCGATAAACCTACCTATACCTCCATCAGATTAGGAGATCAGTCCTGGTAAACAGGAGCAATCATAGGCATGGACATGTCCTCTGAATCAAATGTCTCAACAAATGGCTTTAATCGATGTCCATTTACTTTAAACTCCTTGCCATTGTCGGAATCTCTTATCTCGACGGCCCCATGAGGATAAGCAGTGACAACAATGTAAGGGCCGGTCCAACGAGATCGAAGCTTACCCGAAAAGAGAGTAGTCGAGAGTCATACAAGAGGACTTTCTGACCTGGCGTGAATGATTTTTGTATAATATGTTGATTATGAAACGCCTTCATCCTGTCCTTGTAAATTCTCGAGTTCTCATATGCATCGTTCCGGATTTCTTCAAGTTCATTTAATTGAAGTTTGCGTAGCGAGCCAGCGTTGTCCAGATTGAAATTCAGATTTTTGATTGCCCAGTATGCTTTATGTTCCAATTCCACCGGTAAGTGACAAGCCTTTCCATAGACAAGTCTAAAGGGAGATGTTACAATAGGAGTTTTAAAAGCAGTACGGTACGCCCATAAGGCATCGGTCAATTGGATTGACCAGTCCTTATAATCAGGGTTAACTGTTTTCTCTAGGATATGTTTGATCTCCCTATTGGAAATTTCAGCTTGTTCACTTGTCTGTGGATGGTATGGGGTCCTCACCTTATGAGAGATACCGTATTTCTTCATTAAGCTCTCAAATGGTCTATTGCAGAAGTGTGAGCCCCTGTCACTAATGATGGCTCGAGGCGTTCCGAACCGCGACAGGATATTTTCTTTCAAAAATTTAATGACCGTGCGATGGTCATTTTTGCGGCACGGAATTGGTTCGACCCATTTAGTGACATAGTTTACGGCGAGCAAAATATACAGATTTCCAAATGATTGGGGGAATGGTCCCATGAAATCGATGCCCCAACAATCAAATGCTTCTATAATAAGGATAGGATTCAAGGGCATCATATTTTGACGGGACAATGCTCCCAATTTCTGACAACGCTCACAAGCCTTGAAAAACTCATGAGTGTCCCTGAACATAGTGGGCCAGTAGAAGCCACACTGTAAAATTTTGGCCGTGGTCTTTTTAGCAGAAAAATGACCACCACAGGCCTGTGAGTGACAGAAGGAGATGACACTCTGATGCTCATCGTCTGGTATGCATCTCCTTAAGATTTGGTCTGGGCAATATTTAAACAAATATGGATCGTCCCAGAAAAAGTTACGCACCTTGGTAAATAATTTCTTCTTATCTTGTGACATCTAGTGTGTCGGTATGGCACCTATAGCAAGATAATTAGCAATATCACGAACTAAGGTGAATGGGAGACTTTAAACAGTTGTTCATTAGGGAACATGTCATTGATATGGGTCGCCTCAAGGGAATCAGAGGTATTAAGGCGAGAAAGATGATCGGTCACTACGTTCTTTACTCCCTTTTTATTTTTGATTTTCAAATCAAATTCTTGGAGCAGAAGGATCCATCGTATCAGGCGGGGCTTAGAATCATTCTTAGAAAGAAGATACTTAAGTGCCGCGTGATCTGTATAAATTTATCCAAAGCGAACACTACGGCTAAGAGTTCCTTTTCCGTAGTCGAATAGTTCACTTGGGCAGGATTTAGAGTCCTACTTGCATAGTGAATAACGTAAGGCCGCTTACCTTTTCTCTGGCCTAGAACCGCTCCAAGAGCATAATCAGATGCGTCGCACATAAGTTCAAAAGGAAGACTCCAGTCGGGTGGCTGCATGATAGGTGCAGTGGTTAACATGCCCTTAAGCTTAGTGAAAGCTTCTTGGCACTGCTCAGTCCACTCGTATGGTGTATCCTTTTGAAGAAGATTACATAAAGGACGAGAGAGGAGACTAAAGTCCTTTATGAATCGTCTGTAAAAGCCTGCGTGTCCTAAGAAGGATCGCACGTCTCTGATATTCTTGGGTGGAGGTAGGTTAGAGATAAGATCGATTTTTGCCTTATCTACCTCGATTCCTTTGGATGAGATGATATGCCCAAGAACAATTCCCTTTTGAACCATAAAATGACACTTCTCCCAGTTAAGTATCAAATTTTTTTCTTCACATCTTTTCAGCACACATTTAAGACTTGCTAAGAATTCACTGAAAGATGAACCAAAAACAGAGAAATCGTCCATGAAGACCTCTAGATAGTTCCCCACCATGTCAGAAAAGATACTCGTCATGCATCGCTGAAAGGTGGCAGGGGCATTACATAACCCGAATGGCATCCTTCTGTAAGCAAAGGTGCCATAGGGACATGTAAATGTGGTCTTTTCCTGATCCTCAGGGGCGATTTCAATCTAATTATAACCTGAATACCCGTCAAGGAAACAATAATAGGAATGACCAGATAGCCTTTTCAGGATTTGATCAATGAAGGGCAAAGGAAAGTGGTCTTTCCTTGTGACGGTATTAAGCTTTCTGTAGTCAATGCACATTCTCCAACCAGTGGTAACTCTGGTCGGCACGAGTTCGATGGTGATCCCGGACTTCTTAGGAACTACTTGAGTTGGACTCACCCATTGACTATCGGATATGGGGTATATGATCCCCACATCCAATAGTTTGAGAACCTCGGCCTTAACCACTTCCTTCATGTTTGGATTTAATCTATGTTGTGATTGCCGAACAGCCTTTGCATTGTCCTCAAGATATATACGGTGAGTACAAATTTATGGGTTAATTCCTTTGAGGTCCGCTATCGTCCATCCAAGAGCTCCCCTATGCTCAATGAGAGTAGATATCAGCATACTCTCCTATTCTTTCTCCAGGTGGGCAGAGAGCACCACCGGATATGTCTCATCTTGACCTAAATAGACATATTTTAAATCAGAGGGCAAAGGTTTTAGGTCAAGCTTCGGTGACTTGAGGTTAGACGGTAGAGGCACTACATCAGTTTGGGGCAATTCTTCAATTTGTGGCCTCCACCGGTTAACTTCAAGTACCGGTGCAGTATCCAGCATGACACACGTCTCCCTAATTATATCATCATCAAGATCATGGGAGTGGGCCAGGCACGTCTCTAGAGGATCAGAGGATAAGGTGAGAGGTGTTCTATCTTCCACAAAAGAATCAATCATGTTTACATCGTGGAAATCGTCATCATCCTCTGAGTTGCTGCTGTTATTGAAAAAGATATTCGATTTCAATGTCAAATTTCCAAAGGACATAGTCATGACACCATTCCTGCAATTGATAATTGCATTTGAAGTGGACAGGAATGAGCGACCAAGAATGACGGGAATCTGAGTGCTCGTGTCATTGATGGGTTCGGTGTCCAAGATGATAAAATCAACAGGGTAGTAGAATCTATCAACCTGGACTAACACATCCTCGATGATCCCTCTTGGTATACGAACAAAACGATCTGCAAGTTGTAGTGTGGTTCGAGTGGGTTTTAATTCACCCAAACCTAACTGTTGGTATACCGAATAGGGAATCAGATTGACGCTTGCTCCTAAGTCAAGAAGTGCGTGATCAATTTGATAGTTCCCGATTACACATGATATGGTTGGGCAACCGGGATCTTTGAATTTTTGCAGCACATCTTATTTCAGGATGACACTCACTTTCTCAGTCAAGGAGATCTTCTTTTGAACACTTTTTCGTCGTTTGGTAGTGCATAAATCCTTTAGAAATTTAGCATATGAAGGAATCTGTTTTATAACGTCAAGCAGAGGAATGTTGACTTTCACTTGTTTCAACACCTCTACGATATCCTGAGAGTTAGATAGACGTTTTGGTTTAACCAACCGTTGGGGAAACGGAGCAACTGGCTTTTCTAGAGGTTTCGGTTCAAATTTTTGTGGGGCGCCACTAGATCCATCCTTGTTATCCTCTTCTGGTTCTTGAGGCTTTTCGGGCCTAGCCGGAAGAGTTTTGTCAATAACCTTCCCACTCCTAAGAGTGGTGATGGATTTAGCGTGCCCCATTTGATTTGAAGAGCTGGGATCACCTGTCTCGTATTGCGGTTTCGGATTAGGGAGTGATTGTGCAGGAAGCATCCATTTTTCCATAGCCGTCATACGCGAATCTATTTTTTGCATAAAATCTGAAATTCCTTGCATTGTCCGAGCCAGCTCTTGTATGGAAATTGAACCGATTCTTCTTGAGGTTTCCCCTGATTTAGATTTTGATTGAAGAAACCTTGAGGGGTAGCAGTTTGTCCGTTCCTCCAACTAAAATTCGGATGATTTTTCCAGCCAGGATTGTACGTATTAGAGGGTGGTCCATTGAAAGGTCTTTGATAGTTATTTACGGCATTAGATTGTTCATTCAATACTTCTCGAAAGGCAGGTATTGAAGGACAATTTTCAGTAGTATGCATGTTGTAATCACAGATGCCACAAACACTTTCATTAACCTTTTCTTTCTTTCCTTCCTTCCATGGCCTCAAATTTTTTGGTGAGATTAGCCACCTTAGCGTTAAGATCATCGTCCTCTTTCAGGAGATATATTCCTCCTTTTTCCCTTGAATGGGTTGGCCTAGACGTAGCGTTCTTCCTTGGGTAATAGTCCCATGATTGTGTTTTTTCAGCGAGACTATCGAGGTAATCCCATACCTCGTCGACATTTTTATTAATAAAATCTCCGTTATACATTGTCTCGACCATTTGGAGCATGGAAGATGTTAGCCCATCATAGAAAAAATTTGTAATGCGCCATATTTCAAAGCCATATTGTGGGCATGTATTAACCAGATCCTTGAACCTTTCCCAACATTGGAAGAATGTTTCATCTTCCTTTTGGACAAAGTTCATGATTGCTCTCCTGAGGGTAATTGTCTTATGATGTGAGAAAAATTTCTTTATAAATTCCCTCTACAAATCATTCCATGTGCCAATGGACCTAGGACGCAGTGAATGTAACCACGTCTTGGCTTTTTCTTTCAAGGAAAATGGAAAGAGTTTCAGCCTAATAGTATCCTCAGATATATTAGGAAAGTATAAGGTGCCTATGATTTCATCGAACTCTTTCAGATGCAAGTATGGTTCTTCAGACTCAAGCCCATGTAACTTAGGAAGGAGTTGGATAACCCCTGGCTTAATGTCCATATGTCCTGTATTCTCAGGAAAAATCATGCATGAGGGCATACTCACCCCCACCGGTTGTAAGTAATCTCGTAAAGTACGAGGCGGGGGTGCCTGATGCACCTTATTCTCATCATGTACTTCCTCAACCCTTGGTTGGAGTAGTGCTTGAGGTTGATTTTCAGACATAACGTCTTCTAACTCAGGAGAATTCAAGTGGTGTCTAGTCCTGCGATGGACAGTCAACCCCTCAACTAATCCTCCTTCAGTCACGAGACGTCGAGTGTTGTCGCGTGCCCACTGGGGCATAAAACACACTCAGCCCTCAAATTTTAACTTAAACCTAAGAGAAAGGAAAAAGTAAAAATCTAAAAAATAAAAGGAAAAGATGGAAAGAAATTACCAAATTTGGAGGCCTAGGTTAAGAATCTGCAAAACAAAATAAAAAAATTAGTTTCTAAGAATAGAAAGTCCTAATTAAAAGTAAACTAATTTCTAGAGAAAAGAAGAAATTCCAAAGAAAGAAGAATTAGAAAGAGCTTACTAAATTAGAAGTTTTCTACAAAACAGAAAAATTGGGTTAGTTCCTAAACAAAAACTTATAGAAAAATTCTAAAACAAGAAACACGTTTAGGATTCCTAAAAAGAATTAGAATTAAAATCTCACTAAAAAGAAGAAATAAATCTTAATCTAAATCTAGAATAGAAAGAAAGAATCTAAGACAGAATTTACTAATTTAGAAACTATCTTAGAAGCCTATAAAACAAGAAAGACAAGTTAATTTCTAAAAATTAAGAAAATCTAAACCTAATCTTAAACTAATCCTAAAATTAATTAATTTCAGAAAAACGTAGCCGACAGTCCCCGGCAACGGCGCCAAAAACTTGTTCACTCCCCAAGTGCAGGGTTGTGATGTAGTAATAACTCGGTAAGACCGAGGTCGAATCCCAAGGGACTGAAACTTGTACGTTATCTAAAACTAACTAGAACTAGAACTAGGCTAAGATGAATTCTAAATCAATTAGTAATGGTGGAATACTTGTAGAATAATTAATCTAAAACTTAGGAAACAAATCAGAGATAGGAAACTAGGGATTTAGAGGATCCACTTGTAGAGATCAGGGAGAACTTATGCTTGCATCAAAAATTATGGAAATTACTGAACTGTCGTTGATCTAGTTTTCAAAGAGATGAAAGGTGTATGAATTAGAATGGATTCCATCACCAAACCATGCCCAAAGACTATGACAAACAACAGAATCAAACTAATTACCACCCAATCACATGTATGCAAGTTAGGAAGGGTACCGACATCCAACCATGCCCAGGAGACTATGGTGAACAACAAGGCTTCCTGACATCATAAACATTAAAGAGAACAGAAATATTCAAAGCCATTGCAGACCCATTGTAATTTCAGTCACAACAGACCATTAAAAACCTAAAACATTCCCATAATAATTAACTAAAATCAACGTCAATTCATGCATTAAAATTAAAATAAAATTAAATCTCCCATCTCACTACAAACTTCACCTCTTAGCCCTAGCTAAGAGGTTTAGCCAGACATGGATGGCTAAATCTCCACAATTGAAATAAACTAAAAAATAAAAAGAAAATACTCTTTTTTTTCTTCTGCTTCACGTCCCTGCCCGAGCCTCCACGTCTCTATTTTTCTTCCTTCTTAGACCTGAATGAATGCTCCCCACATCCAAAACCTCCTTATATAGCTGCTGGAAGGCTGGAGTCAGTGACAGAGTTGTAGCAGGACACGGAGTGTAATTTTCACAGCCAAGTTCGGTGCCTCGAAACACGCCACTTTCCTCGCTCAAATTATAAAGAAACACCGTCCCTTAGTACTTTCTTGGGTCCTCTACATGATAGACGGTTCAAATCTGCCATATAATCAAAGATGGTGGGTCAAAACTGCTTGGAAAAGTCAGTTTTCACAGATGTGCGAAACCTTTCGCACCATTTCGCTGTTGTGATCGGTGGGCCCCACAGAAGCATTTTCTGGAAAATCCACCCCGTCCATTGGATTCAGAACAAAATTTCAATCAAGAATGAGTGGTTTTGAACGTCCATTGACGTGGCCCAGAGAAGAAATCACAGAACAATCAGTTTTGAACGTTGCGGGGCAGCTCTTTTGTGGCCTCTGTATCTCACAAGTGTGCCCGCATGGGTGAAAAGTGACAACATGATTTTGTAGTGCTTGCGGCTGTCTACACGGTGGACGGTTTGGATTGAGCTTATGGGGCACGTGTGGGGCCCACAGTCGATCGTAAAAACGGCCAGCGGCCGTGCATTACGCGGTGCGAAAGCGGAATCTTCTTTCGCTGTGATGATCGGTGGGGTCCACTTAGCTTTCTTTTTGAAAATCCACACCGTCCATTGGATTCAGGATGAAAAATCGTCCAGGAAGGCAAAGGCCAGTTTGATTTCAATGTGACCCACAAAATCTGTAACCCAACCGTCCATCCTGCATTTTCCATCCATCTACGTCCGTACCTGTGCATGGGATCAAAAGGACAGCTAGGTGAGGGTTTTTCCCCCCTATCGAGAGTATGGACAGTTCAGATCATCTGAAAAATTGATGTGTGGGTCCCACAAAAAAAATGGGAGCCAGCGTCCGTCCGCTGGCTCCTTACGCAAAGAGGAACAGAGAGACGGGTCAGCGCTTACGCTGACCCGTTGGTTGGTCCGGTGCGGCTCGCGTGTAGACGTGCTGTGTACACGCATGTCGTACGTGGGGTCCACTGTGATGTTTATGTGAAATCCATTCCGTCCATCCTCTTCAAAATCTCATTTTAACCGTCCAGAACACTTTTGAAGCATATCCATAACTCAGGTGGGCCCCAATTTGAGATTTTATGGGCTGATCTATCCGTTGGGAAACTTCTAAGGTAATCCAATGGATGATTTTTGACGTGTACGGTTAATTTATGGCCCTCATCTCATGTATAAAGTTTCGAGCCGAACCGATATTGGAAACCCCATGATCTTGCGTTCTGGATGCGTTTCAAGCCACTTGAGCTTCAGTTTCTTAGTTTTCTCGAATTTCTGACCGTGTATATCTGTCAATCTTGGTCACCTGGAGTGTGTCTCATGCTTTGGTGAATTTGGAGCATTAAATCCATGCATTTAGTATCCTATTTCGATCCAAGCTTGTAAAATCAACCTGCAACATCCACACGATTAAGTCAGCCGTTAAACACTATTATGCTCGTAAATCCGGACAATATTTGGGGTCTAATATGCACTATTTGACCCTCAACACTAAACCTTAACCTAAACCTAAAACCTAAAACCTATAACCTAAACCTAATACCTAAACCTTAATGTAAACCTAACCTATAACCTATAAGTTTAGGTTTAGGAATTCGGGTTCGAGTTTGGGATCGGGTTTAGGTTTGGGTTTTCAAGTTTAGGTTTAGATTAGGGAGCAGAGATTAAGGTTAGGTGTAGGTTTAGGTTTAGGGATTTGAGAATACGTTAAGGTTTAGGTTTAGGTTTAGGAAATCGGGTTCAGGTTATAAGTTTAGGTTTAGGTTAGGTTATAGGTTAATGTAACACCCTGAAAATCGGGGGTCGTGTATAAACTCAACTCCCGAGTTCCAGACCGTCACTTATACAACAAAAATGATTATGATTCAATGTTGTCTGATTTAAAGCATTCACATGAGTAAAAGTATACCAAAACTGTAATTCATACTTCAGATCCAGTGATAAAAGCAAGCGGAAGACTAAACAATATATATATCACTGTATGGAAAAAAAAAGTAAATCTCATCTGTCTCCAAAGTATGACTACATCTCTGAGTCTCATATAATATACATGAACAAAATAAATATCCAAAATGGTCCCACTGAAATCCCATCGATCCAGGTCGCCTACGCGAAGCCATCGTGATACTACATGTACGAGAACTCGTCCTGGTCCTTGTCGATGTCTGGCTCCACCTCCTGGATCTCAGCCTCACCTGCATCTACAACAGGGTCTGGTGGGTGTTACAAACACCATCCCGTAACGTGAGAGTGAGTGATCAACTCAGTGGAATCATAGAGCAAAGATTAGCATGTTCATAATTCAATCATGCGATAATAGTAAAGCAGTAAATCAGACATTCCTAATACTGTTGTTAATGCAAGATGACATGACGTGATGTATGCCCTCACCGACGATCTCCCTCATACGGAAACATCTTACGACCGCGGCATGCCACACTCCCTAGAGTGCTCCACATCTTCCAGGCACATGCAATGCTATGGTAATATGATTTCCAAGTTGTTATTAGTCCATTCAAACAGCAGGATTGGGAAACTAAGGTACTTCCCTTGTATCAATCCCAACACAGATCCTGTCTAGGGTCGTCACTCCTAGTAATCTCATACGATGTATATTTCATAGGTCACTGTAAGGGCTGCCAGGGCTGTTGCTCGCACTCATTGCACCGCTCCCCCATCACCATATCAATACAGGCCTACTGTACTCTACTGCAACGGAAGGGTCGTCGCCTCCCGTAAACTCAGAATACGCTCGCGGTCACTACAAAGGACTCGTCGCCTGATCAGTGTAGGCCGACAGTTAGAATATAGTATCCCATACCACCATAATCTGCTCACGAGTCTAAGTGCTCACTGGTCACTGCGGGGAGGTTTGTGGCCCCAGCGTAGGCCGATAGCTCGACCACGGTGTCCCATACCACCATGCCCGGCTCATGAGTCTTCGTGGATCAAGGTACCATGGTTAACAGGGTTTACAATGGTAAGTTCAGTACCCTAGGTTCAAGCAGTTATGAATCATACAAGGTGAACATACATCGGCCAGTCGGGTTGCTTGACGGGCTCGACTAGCGCGATCGCATCTCAAGTCGAACGACATGAAGTGCGTAAAGCACTTCGCGTGGCCTAACCACTGCCGCCAACTCTAAACACGAATCACGTTCATCGACGCGTCGTTCGTGGCTATGACCAGTCAGCCACGAATTCGCTCGGTTACCGACTGCCTGGACTAAATTTAGTCCCAAGCACTTATGGAATCACATCAACAATATATGTAAAAGTATTGGAATTGAAATACAATCATGTGAGCATGTTAACACATGTTATAACATTCAACTCAAGCAAACCTTCAAGCACATATATTCCATGCATGTAATGAAATCATGCATTTAGTCAACATGTAGAAAATCATTTAGGTCAGCATATTAATTGATAAATCAATCACAAACTATCACATAACATCATTTAATTCAATACATACTAATACAAGCATTTATACAAACACCTACACTACACACTTAAGTCTACATATAGTATGTCGACCCAAAGTGCGCAACTAGGCGAATCTCTTCGCCAAACTAATTATGCACGCATTCCTAACTTCCTAATGCGACAACAAACCATGTCAACCACATCAGCAAAATATGAATGTAAACAGTAGTTCCTACAAATGACTAAAATGCCCTAAATCTCATATTCTTCGTTAGTTTACGAAACGGGAAATGGAGAGCATTTTGTACATGTCAAACGGAGATGCCGTCAAGAATCTACTATTAAACGACATTGAAAGCGTTGGGAACCCTCAATCAAAGCGTCTAAAATCCTCACCTTATGTCTTGTAGACTCGAAACTTGAAACGGAGCGTATACACTTCGTTTACGGCGAATAAGGAGCCTAATACACAAGATCCATAAGCTACATCACTATGGAAACAAGGAAAACTCAAATCAACAACTATTTAGGGTATTTACTTACCTAGGATCGCGGTGGAATCGCCGGGAAAGCGGTAGAGGTGTGTTGCTCAAGCACGTGCAACGCGTAGTACAAGTGGCAGGAAGAACTCTCCCACACTCTCACAATCTCTCACCTTTTTCTCTCTCCCAAGCTAGGGTTTCTCTCAAATTTGGTTGGGAGAGAGGAGTGAGGGTTTCAACCCCTTTTATAGCTTAAAACATGCCCAAAATAGGCTTGGGAACAATGTTTACTTGGTGCCTAACCAAATCGGGGCCGTTTCGGTCCAAAAGGGCATTTCTGAAGGTCCCCTGGCCAAATGCGGTCGGACTTAAGCTCGTGCATACTGGATCTAGCACACATCCAGTTTTCAGACCGGTAGGGTTCCCAGATCGCATGTGGCGGCCCAGTTTCAGTTTAACGGTCACCGCACCAAGATCAGGCCTATAAGTCTCGTGATATGTAATAGAAATTTTTCCTGATCCAAGGGTGTAATTTGGCTGTATTCTGATGGTCAGAACACTTAATACTGATGCGTCAATTTCGTGTGCCAGATTTGAATTTTAAATTCCAATTTTAACCCTATTCTCACTCTCTTCACTCCAGGCTCAATGAAATAGCCTCTGAACGTCTGTTGGACTTGATATTCGAAACGATTGCCAAGCCCAGCTAAGTGGTTATAACGGTCTAAGATGGTAGGCATCTGACTTACGACGCGTGGTCTAGATCTAATACAAAGTTTCAAGGAGGTCCCGAGAATAAACCGGTTTAGAGTTTGATCCGAGGCTTTAGAGCATTATAGCACCCTTGGTTCCACTCGCTTTGGGCCTTGTAGAACGTATTTAAAGTGATCAGGGATCATTTCCCAGCTATTCTAACGTTGCACTAGCTAACCTAGTCATATTTCTTAAAGGAATGAATTTTTTGCAATTTCGGGTCGAGTTGGTACTCGAGCCCAAGTATGGATTTTTCACGGGCGTTACAGTTAAGGTTTAGGAAATTGAGTTTAGTTTATAGGTTTAGGTTATAGGTTAAGGTTTAGGTTATAGGTTAAGTTTTAGGTTTAGGTTAAGGTTATATAGGTTTAGGTTTAGGTTATAGGTTTTGAGATTTGAGAATAAGTTTAGGTTAAGGTTATAAGTTTAGGTTTAGGAAATCGGGTTTACGTTTTGGATTTTCAAGTTTAGGTTTAGGTTTAGGTTAGACAGTTGAGATTAAGATTAGGTGTAGGTTTAGGTTTAGGGATTTGAGAATACGTTAAGGTTTAGGTTTATGAAATCGGGTTTAGGTTATAAGTTTAGGTTTAGGTTAGGTTAGGGTTTAGGAAATTGAGTTTAAGTTATTGGTTTAGGTTATAAGTTAAGGTTTAGGTTATAGGTTAAGTTTTAGGTTTAGGTTAAGGTTATAGGTTTTGGGATTTGAGAATAGGTTTAGGTTTAGGTTATAAGTTTAGGTTTAGGAAATCGGGTTTCGGTTTAGGATTGGGTTTTTAAATTTATGTTTAGGTTTAGGTTAGGGAGTTGAGATTAGGATTAGATGTAGGTTTAGGTTTAAGGATTTGAGAATACGTTAAGGTTTAGGTTTAGGAAATCGGGTTCGGGTTCGAGATTAGGTTTACGTTTGGGTTTTAGGTTTAGATTTAGGCTATATGTTTGGGTTATAGGTTATAAGTTGTCACGTCCCAAACTCAAAAATCAGATTCACAGGAATTTTGATCACCGAACTCGGTGCCGTCAGCCTCCGTAGTACCCCATTCTTAGCTCCCAGCGTCCATATGCCAGGTTCCAATCCTAGGATCCTACAAGGAGAATTTTTTTTTCTTTTTTTTAACGTACATTTATCTCATAAGAAGTATAACCACTAGTATACCCAATTCACAAAGGCAACATCATCATCACATATCTACCAATATAATCATTTGAATACAATGCTGAAAGAGAAATGCATATATCAAACTCTAAGCTCCAGATGACAGCTGCACGCTCCAAGCTCAACGCTGCTGCAACCTAACGCCACCTGCACGCATCTATCGTGCATGAGCTTATAGAAAGCTTAGAGGGTGGTGAAAGTGTGTGCACAAGATAAGTGTTAAGCAAGCAATATCACAGTAAGTGGAAATATATTAATAAGTCCATGAGTCATATAATATCAGAGTACGCAATACAAATCAACTATACAAATAAGGAGTCAAAGAGAGCCAAATATCAGATGACGAGGGTAAAATGCAATATAAAAATCCTGTTAAGTCTGTCTAGGCCATATAAGTGCAGGAACATAGTAACCCAAAATGCTAAGTACTACTGATGCAATGTAATATGCAGTGCGAATGAAATGATCATGCTAGAGTGTGAAGTCGGGATGATAGTACGTAGTATTGCAGGCTACGGGGTCCATCACAAGGGACTTCTATCTAAACCAGTCCATACCTAAATTTGGATAGTCAGACTCAATGCGGTAAACTCTTGATCTCAGGTTAGTCGCGCGCCCAACCGAAATCCTTGCCATAACAAAGGTAGACAATAATTAGTTGCGCACCATCAGCTCGAGTGGATAGTGAATGAATGAATGAATGAGCATGCAACTCCTACTTAATAAGTCCACATATCAATACGGTTCCTCTTTGAGAAATCACCGGGGTCTATTACACTCCAAACCAAATTGCCACTTCAAAGTGCGCAACAAGGTGAGTGGAAGAGACCTCACTATCCGGCTGCTAATATTAGGTCCGGCTTGTCGATAGTGGACCCATTCCTCGAGCTGGTCAGACTCATCCTAGCATTGCCTCCTCCTCTCGGGCAGGTAAGGCCGTACCCCCTTCCAACTGACCATGACACAGTGGGAGATACGGCTTAATGGTATATGGCCCTCATGCACTCATGCATCCACTCGGTATAGACGTTGAAGCAACCTATGAAATCAAGAGGGTTCTGAGACTTCACTTAAGGATATCTATAGCACCCCATGTAGAACAAATTTTCGGTGTCCCATCTGGCCATCCACGAAATATCTGTGGAGGCTATGACCCGGGTGTCGCTAGGGCGTACGGTGGTCATGTCATACAAATGCGAGATGCATGAGTCACACGGTCTAATCAAACATCAATCCTGCGCATGTCGTGCTCTCATGTGGGGCAACTTCGCCTACCAGGGAGCCCTATGAACAACTTGCCCTATGACATATGCAATGGTCAATCACAACTCATAACAAATATGAAGATGATGCGCATGGGCATGTATTATGATGCTATGCTGTCACATACTCATAATCGGTATCAATAACCAGCATCAATAATCGGCTTCAACAATGTGGATATTTAACCAACATTGCCCCTAAGGAATGGTCACATAGAGCCAACATACAATGGACTCATGACATCACACCAAGGCCAAATATACAATACCATGGGCCTCACTCAAGAGCTTAATACATATCATGATGGGCCTCACTCATGGGCCACATATACATTAAGTGGGTCGCATCTCATGGGTCTAATATACATCACAATGGGCCGATCCCACGGGCCTAATATACATAAAGTCGGGCCTCATCATATGGGCCAGAAATATATTACAATGGGTCACGTCCCATGGGCCTCAAATACATCACAATTGGCCTCGACAATCGGAATCAGCTTTAACAATCAGAATCAGCCTCAACAATCAGAATCAGCCTATACCATCAGCCTTGACAATCAGAATTAACAATTGGCCACGACAATCGAAATCGGCACTGCGGTCACAATAATCAGAATCGATCGATAATCAAAATCGACAAACTGGTCACGTCAATCAGAAATTGAGAATCGTTCACGATAATTGGCCTTGATCGCTAAACGGTAATCGGCCAGACAATTGGAATCAATTAATAATCGAAATCGGCAAATCAGTAACGTCAATTGAAATGGGCAATCGGCTACGATAATCGGAATTGGCCTTGACAATCGGCACCAATGATCGATATCGACAATTGGCATCTATAATCTGTATCGATATCGGCACCGATAATTAGAATCGATAATTGACACCGAAAACCAGTACATAAACAAGGCGAGGTTCATGGATAAACAACCGATCAACCGTAATATAAAGATCGACCCTCGACCGTAGTTATATCAAATTTGGTAGCACGGAGCCATCCATCCATGGTGAATGGGGCCCAATTATTTAGGTTAACCCACTAAGAGAGTGATGAGAATGGGCCTAACAAGACCTAAGGAAAGGTTACAATGTGGACATTAAACCATCATTGCCCAACAATGTGGCCATTTAACCAACATTGCTCCTAAGGAGTGACCCATACAAGGAATTCATACACAACTTAACAGGCCATACATACATCGTACTGGGCCTTAACGATGGGCCTTGAATATCTCACAATGGGCCTCAACCCATGGGTCCTAATACATCATAATGGGCCTCAATCCATGGGTCCCAAATACATCACAATGGGCCCCAACCCACGGGCCCTAATACATCACAATGGGCTTCAACCCATGGGCCTCATTTTTAAGCAGTTGGGCCCCCTCATATGGGCCTATATACATCACGTTGAGCCACACAACAGGTGGGCCTCGCATACGTAACAAATGGGGGAATGGATGGCATAGATAAGACAAAAAAATTAAGGTGGGCCCCACGGAAATTGCTGATATCACCAGAGGCTATATTGCTGGTGTGAAATATAATAACCAATCTACTACCATCAGGTGGGTCCTACACATGGGCCCACCGTATCATTGTATATAAAATATGTATATTAATATAATAATTATTATTATATATTTATTAAGGACATCCAGCGTCCCACAGTACTGCACCGTACAGATGGATGGTGCAGATATAGAATATATACATATAAATATCAAGATGGGTCCCACGTGGGGCCCACTATAATATTATTTAATATATATATATATATATATATATATATATATATATATATATATATATATACACATATATATTGTGTAAGCTACATCACATGTGGACAGGGCATGCGTCGATGGGCTCCACCATCTGGTCAGTAAAATGGGTGGACGGTGTGGATGGAATCACACCTCGAGGCGGTTCACGGTGCTTGCAGCTGCACACATAGTAGCCGTTGTAGTGGCTATTGGCCCACCATCCGTCATACGGATGGTTTGGGTTCAAGTAGATGGACGATGGGGATTAACCCATTCATCATGTGTGGGGTCCACACATCTAGCAGATGGACGACATGGCTGTACAACACACACATCAGGGTGCGTCCCTTTCCATAAAAAAAATAGGTGGACGGTGTGTATATATCACATGCATCAGCGTGGGAGAAGTCCCACCGTCCTGAGGTAGATGGACGGACGGTGGATATAGAATACTTATATCAAGGTGGTCCCATCCCACACGTGTAGCACGTGTGGGGTGGCCCCAAACCACATCCACATGACTGGATGCTATGGATATACACGTATAGGCTTGCTGATGTTCATCCAGCAACATTTGCTGCATGGGACTCACCGTTTGGCTTCTACGAAAGGTATGGGTCAGCACATCTTCAAGGTGAGCCACACATGTGGCCCACGGTTTTGGATAAAGTCGATATTTGTGATCTCCCTCCGTCCAAGCCTGTCCAAAATGGATAGGCAGATAATCCTACTTGCTGGACAGACAACGTGGATTAATGCATCACTCGGGTGGGCCGCTGGCCCTGGACGACGTGGATTCTTTACACATGCATGATGGTGGGCCTGATGGATGGGATCCACGTCCAGCTGGACTAGATGGTGGATCAAAACACTTATTATGATGGAGTCCACGGCACCGTCCAGATGCCTGTACAGATGGACGGTGCAAGTAAAGCACATACATCAAGGTGTGCCCCACCGTCCCACCTGCTGGACAGTGGTGGGGACACAACACGTACATCAATGTGGGTCCCATGATACATCCAGCACGTGTCAGACCTGCCCAAACAATCAGTCAGGTAGGCCGTCTGGATGGTCTGGACAAAACACAAATTCAAGGTGGGTCCATATCCCACCGTCCAATCATTAGCCATGTAAATCGGCACCGTCCATCAAGGTGGATCATCACACAAGGAGAGAGAGAGAGAGAAGAGAGAGAGAGAGAGAGAGAAAGAGAGAGAGAGAGAGAGAGAGGGACCCCACCACTATGGGCCCTCCCTATACGATGCATACATAAAGTGGTTACAAATCATGTGGACCCTACATCAAAATCAAATAAAATGAACACCCACCTTTAGATCTTGAACTCTTCCTTTCACCGATGCGATCTAGGGCTCCAAGCGGATGATTTTAATGGTTGGGATGGACTTTGGAGGGTGGGGATGAGAGATAGGAAGGTGGGCCACACCAAGCTTCTCCATGGAAGTCATGGACGTTGGAGTTCCTTGGGTTGCTTGGGAGAATGAGAGAGAGAGAGGGATGAGTGAGTGATGGGGTGTGATGGGTGAGGGATGGGTGATAGGTGATGGATGTGTACTTGTGTAAGGAGAGAGTTGACTTTATGAGAGAGGTGGTTGTACTTGGGGATGGTTGCTTGTACTTGACTTAATTTGATTGATTGATGTGATGTTTTGTACAGATTCTCTCAGAATTGTAACGTACGGTATTTTCCTCGAACTGAACGCAGGCCCACAAATCCTGATACGGGTATTACCTCAGCGATTGAGATGGAGTGTCGGAACCGCGGCGATGGCGCGGTCGCAAGGGTACAAGTCTCAGGTTAAACCGACTCTGGAATACGAGACACGACTCAGGATCGTGTGCTAATGCCGATAACAGATTGTAGGTCGTCAAAATTTGATCGGGAGGACCGTAGAGGCCCATGGAATGGTACGGTCTAGGATGCAGGTCTTACATAAGTGTAGGTTTAGGTTTAGGTTATAGGTTATAGGTTTAGGTTTAGGTTTAGGTTGGTTATAAGTTTAGGTTTAGGTTAAGGTTTAGGTTTAGGTTATAGGTTTTGAGATTTGAGAATAGGTCTAGGTTATAAGTATAGGTTTAGGTTTTAAATATAGGTTTAGGTTTAGATTTTATGTTTAGGTTAAGGTTATAGGTTTAGGTTTAGGTTAGGTTATAGGTTATGGTTTAGGGAATTGAGTTTAGGTTATAGGTTAAGGTTTAGGTTTAGGTTATAGGTTTTGGGATTTGAGAATAGGTTTAGTTTAAGGTTATAAGTTTAGGTTTAGGAAAACAGGTTCGGGTTCGAGATCGGGTTTAGGTTTGGGTTTTCAAGTTTAGGTTTAGGTTTAGGTTAGAGAGTTGAGATTAGGATTAGGTGTAGGTTTAGGTTTAGATTTAGGGATTTGAGAATACGTTAAGGTTTAGGTTTAAGAAATCGGGTTCGGGTTTAAGATCGGGTTTACATTTGGGTTTTAGGTTTAGGATTAGGCTATAGGTTTAGGTTATAGGTTATAAGTGTAGGTTTAGGTTTAGGTTTTAGGTTATAAGTATTAGGTTATAGGTTTTGGGATTTGAGAATAGGTTTAGGTTATAAGAATAGGTTTAGGTTACAAGTATAGGTTTAGGTTTAGGTTAAGGTTATAGGTTTAGGTTTAGGTTATAAGTGTAGGTTATAGGTTTAGGTTTAGGTTAGGTTATAGGTTAAGGTTTAGAGAATTGAGTTTAGGTTATAGGTTAAGGTTTAGGTTAAGGTTATATAGGTTTTGAGATTTGAGAATAGGTTTAGGTTAAGGTTATAAGTTCAGGTTTAGGAAATCGGATTCGGGTTCGGGAGCGGGTTTAGGTTTGGGTTTTCAAGTTTAGGTTTAGGTTTAGGTTAGGGAGTTGAGATTAGGATTAGGTGTAGGTTTAGGTTTAGGAATTTGAGAATATGTTATGGTTTAGGTTTAGGAAATCGGGTTCAGGTTATAGGTTTAGGTTCAGGTTAGGTTATAGGTTAAGGTTTAGGAAATTGAGTTTAGGTTATAGGTTTAGGTTATAAGTTAAGGTTATAGGTTAAGGTTTAGGTTATAGGTTAAGTTTTAGGTTTAGGTTAAGGTTATTGGTTTAGGTTTAGTTATAGGTTTTGAGATTTGAGAATAGGTTTAGGTGAAGGTTATAAGTTTAGGTTTAGGAAATCGGGTTCGGGTTTAGGTTTGGGTTTTTAAGTTTATGTTTAGGTTTAGGTTAGGGAGTTGAGATTAGGATTAGATGTAGGTTTAGGTTTAGGGATTTGAGAATGCATTAAGATTTAGGTTTAGGGTATCGGGTTCAGGTTCGAGATCAGGTTTAGGTTTGGGTTTTAGGTTTAGGTTTAGGATATAGGTTATAAGTGTAGGTTTAGGTTTAGGTTTTAGGTTTAGGTTATAGTTTATAGGTTTAGGTTTAGGTTATATGTTTTGGGATTTGAGAATTGGCTTAGGTTATAAGTATTGGTTTATGTTATAAGTATAGGTTTAGGTTATATGTTTTGGGATTTGAGAATTGGTTTAGGTTATAAGTATTGGTTTATGTTATAAGTATAGGTTTAGGTTTAGGTTTTATATTTAGGTTAAGGTTATAGGTTTAGGTTTAGGTTCTAAGTGTAGGTTATAGGTTTAGGTTTAGGTTAGGTTATAGGTTACGGTTTAGGGAATTGAGTTTAGGTTATAGGTTAAGGTAAGGTTTAGGTTTAGGTTTAGGTTTATGTTATAGGTTTTGGGATTTGAGAATAGGTTTAGGTTAAGGTTATAAGTTTAGGTTTAGGAAATCGAGTTCAGGTTCGGGATCGTGTTTAGGTTTGGGTTTTTAAGTTTATGTTTAGGTTTAGGTTAGGGAGTTGAGATTAGAATTAGATGTAGGTTTAGGTTTAGGGATTTGAAAATACGTTAAGGTTTAGGTTTAAAAAATCGAGTTTGGGTTCGAGATCGGGTTTACGTTTGGGTTTTAGGTTTAGGTTTAGGGTATAGGTTATAAGTGTATATTTAGGTTTAGGTTTTAGGTTTACGTTATAGGTTAAGGTTATAAGTTTAGGTTTAGGGAATCAGATTCGGGTTTAGGTTTGTGTTTTCAAGTTTAGGTTTAGGTTTAGGTTAGAGAGTTGAGATTAGGATTATGTGTAGGTTTAGGTTTAGGTTTAGTGATTTGAGAATACGTTAAGGTTTAGGTTTAGAAAATCGGGTTAGGGTTCGAAATCGGGTTTATGTTTGGGTTTTAGGTTTAGGTTTAGGCTACAGGTTTAGATTATAGGTTATAAGTGTAGGTTTAGGTTTAGGTTTTAAGTTATAAGTGTTTGGTTATAGGTTTAGGTTTAAGTTAAGGTTTAGGATTAGGTTATAGGTTTTGGGATTTGAGAATAGATTTAGGTTATAAGTATAGGTTTAGGTTTAGGTTAAGGTTATAAGTTTAGGTTTAGGTTATAAGTGTAGGTTGTAGGTTTAGGTTTTGGTTAGGTTATAGGTTAAGGTTTAGGGAATTGAGTTTAGGTTATAGGTTAAGGTTTAGGTTTATGTTAAGATTTAGGTTTAGGTTTAGGTTATAGGTTATAGGTTTTGGGATTTGAGAATAGGTTTAGGTTAAGGTTATAAGTTTAGGTTTAGGAAATCGGGTTCGGGTTCGGGATCGGGTTTAGGTTTAGGTTTTCAAATTTACGTTTAGGTTTAGGTTAGAGAGTTGAGATTAGGATTAGGTGTAGGTTAAGGTTTAGGTTTAGGGATTTGAAAATACGTTAAGGTTTATGTTTAGGAAATCGGGTTCGGGTTATAGGTTTAGGTTTAGGTTAGGTTATAGGTTAAGGTTTAGGAAATTGAGTTTAGATTATAGGTTAAGGTTTAGGTTTAGGCTATAGGTTTTAGGATTTGAGAGTAGGTTTAGGTTAAGGTTATAAGTTTAGATTTAGGAAATTGGATTCAGGTTCGGGTTCGGGATGGGGTTTAGGTTTGGGTTTTCAAGTTTAGGTTTGGGTTTAGGTTAGGGAGTTGAGATTAGGATTAGGTGTAGGTTTAGGTTTAGGGATTTGAGAATATGTTAAGGTTTAGGTTTGAAAAATTGAATTCGGGTTATCGGTTTAGGTTTAGGTTAGGTTATAGGTTAAGGTTTAGGAAATTGAGTTTATGTTATAGGTTTAGGTTATAAGTTAAGGTTATAAGTTTAGGTTTAGGAAATCGGATTTGGGTTTAGGATTGGGTTTAGGTTTGGGTTTTCAAGTTTATGTTTAGGTTTAGGTTAGGGAGTTGAGATTAGGATTAGATGTAAGTTTAGGTTTAGGGATTTGGGAATACGTTAAGGTTTAGATTTATGAAATCGGGTTCAGGTTCGAGATTGGGTTTATGTTTGGGTTTTAGGTTTAGGTTTAGGGTATAGGTTATAAGTGTAGGTTTAGGTTTAGGTTTTAGGTTTAGGTTATAGGTTATAGGTTTTGGTTTAGGTTTAGGTTTAGGTTATAGGTTTTGGGATTTGAGAATAGGTTTAGGTTATAAGTATCCGTTTCGGTTAGGTTTTAGGTTAAGGTTTAGGGAATTGAGTTTAGGTTATAGGTTATAGGTTTAGGTTTAGGTTATAGGTTTTGGGATTTGAGAATAGGTTTAAGTTATAAGTATAGGTTTAGGTTAGGGTGTAGGTTAAGGTTTAGGGAATTTAGTTTAGGTTATAGGTTATAGGTTTAGGTTATAGTTATAGATTTTTGGATTTGAGAATAGGTTTAGATTATAAGTATAGGTTTAGGTTAGGTTATAGGTTAAAGTTTAGGGAATTGAGTTTAGGTGTTATAGGTTATAGGTTTAGGTTTAGGTTATAGGTTTTAGGATTTGAAAATAGGTTTAGGTTATAAGTATAGGTTTAGGTTAGGTTGTAGGTTAGAGTTTAGGGAATTGAGTTTAGGTTATAGGTTTAGGTTTAGGTTAAGGTATAGGGTGTAGTTATAGGTTTTGAGATTTGAGAATAGGTTTAGGTTATAGGTTAAGGATGTGGTCCCTGTAAATACAGATATAAACATAGCCTGTCCAAATGGCCAGGCCACTCCAATACTGTCCATAGGAAATGGACAGCTTCATCATGGTCGTAACAGCATTTTTCATTTTCTAGGGACCTCCTCACAACATCCGGATAGCTCTGCCGTACATCCGGTTCTGCTCCATCAATTTCGTGCAAATACAGATATAAACACGGCCTGTCTAAATGGCTAGGCCACTCTAATGTTGTCCATAGGAAATGGATAGCTTCTTCATAGTCATAACAGTGGTTCCCACCTTCCTAGGACCCCCGCTCAACATCCGGATAGCTCCGACGCACATTCGGGTCTGTTCCAACAAATTCGAGCTAATACATAAACATGGCCTGTCCAAATGGCCAGGTCACTCTAATGCTGTCCATAGGAAATGGATAACTTCATCATGGTCATAACAGTGGTTCCCACCTTCTAGGGACCCCCACTCAACATCCGGATAGCTTTGACGCACATCCAAGTCTGCTCATTTAAATAAAATGGATTATCAAGATCATTCAAATAAAATTAGGTCCAATCAACAATCTGACCTGGAGGATTCTGTTAGCATTGTTGACGGCACCTCGAACCTTGTTTAAATCCAAGTTGCAATCTGTGGCCACTGATGCTATTTGTGTTTCTGTGAAGTTAGCGACAATTTCTGCATCAAACCCGACAAAAGCCACCCTAATGATAAAGAACATTTCTTTCCATGAATTCATTATCTCTCTCTCTCTCTCTCTCTCTCTCTCTTTTATTTTTTAACTTTTCATTACAATAATAACTACCTAAAATCATCGCGTTTTCTCAAGATAGAAGTCCAATCCATCCCAACTTGTGCACCTATTAGGACAAGCAATTCAAACAACATCCTGCAACACATTTAAATGCATAATCATCTCACTCTAGTCTTATATATTGAATGCCTAATGTACAGTCACTTGAATTGGTGCAAACCATACCTGAATTGAGTGTAATGAATCAAAGAATGAAGAAATTTGACATGTAACTACATACAAGAAAGATAAAGTATATGCATATCTGGAGTGCTGTTATTCTCACATTGCTATGAGAGAGTAGGGTTTCATCATATATATTGATCAACCTATGGAATTTTATGATCATATGAAGCTGAGGCGTGCATCCAAACCCAAAAAGGCACTCCATAATCTAAAACAAGCATCTAAAGCTTGGTTACAAAGATTAGAGAATACTTTCTTCAAGAGATTTAATTTTCCCTTTTACCAATACATGCACTTTTGTGAAGAAATATATAAATGAAACTTTGTGTTGTTGACATAGATAATTTGATCATCACAAGTGGTGTTGTAGGATATGTGAAAATTTTGAAAAATCTCTCTCAAAATTTTAAGATAAAGGACTTTAAAGACCTTCAATACTTTTTAGGCAAGAGTGCTATCAATTTTGATCCTTTGAAAGAAGCTCATTGTTAGCTTAGTTGTAAAGTTTGGTTTATTGTGAAACAAAACCAATTGCAACCCTATTGGAAGGGATCAAAAGCTAAGGATGATAGATAACTACTGATGGATGCAAGTGCTTTGAGAAATGGTTCATAGGATAGTACATTAATCATTAATCATCCAAATTTGGCATGTCCAATTGAAGTCATCAATTAGTTCATGTAAGACCTATGGACACCACATATAAATACAATACAACAAATCTTCAAATATGCGACAACAACCATCGACAAAATCATATATTACAAGTAGCTACTGCTGTTAAACAAACAAAGCAGTTTCTCTCAAACAAGCATAATAGGATGCCTCACAACCAAAACATTACTAAATAAATTAATGAATGACAACGGTCATAGCACATACCACGGAGTTCCATCTCCACAAGTTCCAGTAGATCTGGATCATCAACAAGATCAACCTTATTCAGAAAGTACACAAGTGATGACACCCCTACCTGAATCAATGCCAAAAAAAGAAGAAGAAGAAGAAGGTGGAGTGCACTTGACACATCCCCCATATGCATGGTGCACATGTGCGCCCAACACAGCTAAATGCAAGAAAACTAGACAGCAGTTCATGAATACAAAAGCGGCCTCACCACCACAGGGTATCACGACCATTAACCCCAGAAAAAAAGAAGAACAACAAGAAGAAGAACATCAAAACCTCTAAATCGGTCCAAAAAATTAAGAAATCCAAAAAAAGTTAAAGAAGTGATTTCTTAGGAAAGCCCTAATCCTTTTCCCATTACAGAGTTTAGGAAATCCCTAATTCCAATATTGTATCCTCTAATAATCTGCGGATTTATAGATCTAAAAATAAAAAACTTAAATATCTATTTGAGAGAAATGAGAGAGAGAGAGAGGTCAAACCGTCGTCAGAAGTAGGGCGACGCATGGCCTCTGGGATCGGGACGACGAGAGAGAGAGAGAGAGAGAGAGAGAGAGAGAGAGAGAGAGAGAGAGAGAGAGAGAGAGAGAGAGAGAGAGAGAGAGAGAGAGAGAGAGAGAGAGAGAGAGAGGGCGGTGAGAGAGGGCAGAGGGTAGGGGTGAGAGAGAGAGAGAGAGAGAGAGAGAGAGAGAGAGAGAGAGAGAATGGGGGAAGATTGGGAGCGACTCTATTTTGAGCGCGCACCCAATTTTGGGTAGGACCATGGACGGTGCTTTGTGGGCCCTACCATGATGTATGTGTTTCATCCATTCCGTTCATCCATTTTTAAAGATCATTTTAGAGCTTTATGCCAAAACTTAGAGGGATATAAATCTCAGGTGGTCCACACCACATGAGAACAATAATGATTGGATATCCACCATTAAAATCCTCCTAAGGCCCACTGTACTGTTTATTTGACATCCGATCTGTTGATTTGGTCATACAGGACCAGATGAATGGAAAAAATAAAAATCAGCTTGATCTAAAACTTTTATGGCTACTAAAATGTTTTTAATGGTCGACGCTCATTTAACATTGTTTATTTGGATATATCTCATTTTTGGTCTCATATTGTAAAATTATTTGTAAAAATATATGGACGGCATGGATGAAATACATACATTATGGTGGGGCCACATAGCACCGACCACCAGCCATTGGTTGGTGTCGGGGGGGGGGGGGGGGGGGGGGGGGGGGGGGGGACTAAGTAAATCCTGTGAGGCCCATCACGATTTATTCATTTTATCCACTCCATCCATCCATTTTAACATATAATTTTATTACATAAGCTCAAAAATGAAGCCTATGAAAATTTGAAGTGGACCACATCATAGGAAATAATATAAACTGAACGTCTACCATTGAAAAATTTTGGGAGGCCACTGAAGTTTTGGATCAAGTTGATATTTTAGTTTTCCCTTCATCCATGTATTTGTTATCTATTGAACAGGTTGGATGACAAATAAAAATCACTGTAGGCCATAGGAAGATTTCAACGGTGGAAATCATTATTCCCATTGTTTCCTGTGGTATGGTCTACTTGAGCTTTGGATATTCTTTAATTTTGGGCTCAAACACTAAAATGATCTGGAGAAATGGACTGACAGTGTGGATAAACCAAATACATTCACTGTGTCATTGCTAACTGGATACGACAGGGTAGGATGCAATGTGTGTTGAAACCCTCTTGAGGGTTACAAAAGTTTTGGATCAATATGAAATTTGATTTTCCTATTCATCCAAGTATTTGGACCACACCACATGAAATTGTGTTGATTAAATATCCAACATTAAAAACTTCTTGAGATTGAGCGAAAGTATGAGGCAGATTCAAAGTTCGAGTGGACCCAATCATCCATATACGAAACTCAGGTGGGCCATACCATCTAAAACTATGTGAAGACATCCTAAAAAATATAAAAGCACTTGGTGGGGCCCAGATGAGTTTTGGATGTGGCTGAAACTTAGTCTAACCCCTCATCCAAGTGGGACACACATAATGAATGGGCTGCATTTGTGAATCATATTTAAGTAGGCCCAATATATGATTATGAATGTTACCCCTCTCCACTATATTATGTGGTGTGGCCCACCTAAGTCATGGATTGAGTCTGAGTTTATTTTTAAGCTCTTGGCCCACCCAAGTCATGGATTGACTTTCTCCATACCGCTCAATGCTTTTCTCGGATCGTTTTAAGATATTAATAAAAAAATGGGGCGGGTTCAAGGCTTAAGTGGACTACAGAGTGGGGATTGAACGTCCGCCATTTAAAACTTCTTAAGAGCTGGACAAGTTTCAGATGAAGCTGATATCTATGTTTTCACTTCATCCGCATCTACATGACCTTATGAATAGGTTGGATGGTAAAAAAAACATCATGCTGGCCCTTAGAAAGGTTTCAACGATGTGTGTCATTATCACTACAGCTTCCTTTGGTGTGGTCCATTGGAGCCCTTTACCTACCTCATTTTTTTTTGCTCATACCTTATAATGAACTGAGAAAATTGATGAATGGTGTAGATAAAACACTTGCATCACTGTGGGATAAAAATGAAGCATATCCAAAGCTCAAATGGACCACACTACCGGAAAGAGTGTGAATTGAACATCTACCATTGAAAATTTCATGGGGGCCACAAAAGTTTTAGACTAATACGATATTTGTGTTTTCATTTCATCCATGTCTTTATGATATTACGAACAGGTTGGATGACAAATAAGCATCACCGTGGGCCATAGAAAGGTTTCAATGGTGGAAACATTATTCCCACGGTTTCCTATGGTATGGTCCACTTGAGCTTTAGATATACCTCAATTTTGGGCTAAACCACTAAAATGATTTGAAAACATGGATGGACGGAGTGGATAAGACAAATACATTCACGGTGGGCCCAACTGAGTTTACGATATCATTTTAGAGAATTATCCAACAAAATGAATAATATCTCAAAATTAAATGGACCACACCACAAATACCAGCAGGGGATGATGATTTTCACCATTAAAAATTTCGTAGAGCCCACCATAAAAATTTTTTTCCATCCAATTTTTTCATAAACCCGATCTAAATAGAAAAACGGCTCAACCCAGTTTTGGATATTGGATCGGTTCTTCTGTTGTAAGCCCAATGAAATCCAACGGGCCAACCTAGTCTGTTACCAATCCTGGAAATCCATACCTGGTGAAGGACACATCGTCCTCATAGATGGCTGAGGATGAAGTGCACGAATAACACAACCTTCACCGCAGGGTTTCTCTCCCTATGAAGGGGTGGAGAGTTTTAGGGTGGGTGGAGAGTTTTCTGCTAAGCATCTTATTTATAGAAGGTTGATTGAGAAATAATATCATGGGCTAGAAGTGTATGGTAATCTGTGCATGCACATAGTTTAATCTGTACTCGCTGAACTGCTGATCATCTATCAAGACTGTACATCAGTCCAAGTCCGTTCATGAGGTGACTCAAATTTTAACATGAGGTTCTCTCATAAGTAATTACCTCTTGAAAGAAATGCTAAAAATGGAGTCTACTGATTTTATATAATATAAGAAAATTGTAGTTTCAGTGGCCGGGTGTCAATCTAAAGAAGATTACAAGGATAGAGCCTTCAAACACATGAAGTGATTTCTTAGTTTTGATGGCCACAAGGACAGGAAGTGGGATAAATCATTTAGAATGATTTCTTAGTGGTGAAAAATACATAATGGGCCCCCACTACCTAGATGGTTCTGATCGAGGATGTAAGACCCGTATCCTAATCTGTACTGTTCCGTTACTTCCAGCGATCCTTCTCGTCAAATTTCGGCAATCCGTGACTTGTAGTGGACGTTGCGCATGACCGTAAGTCGTATCCCATACATTTGAGTCAGCTTAATCCGAGACTTGTATCATTGCGACCGCACAGTCGCCGCGGTTCCAACGCCGCGACTCATGTACCGATCCGATACCCTGACTAAGAGAAGTGGGTCGGTGTTTATTTCGAGAAAACGCCGCACGTTTACATTCCCAAGAGAATCTCTACAAAGTGTCAAATCAATCCCATCAATCAATCACTCATCAATCACTTTATGTCAAGTACAAAGCACCCATGCTTCCTTTCTCCACAAGTCAAGCAACCACCAAAGTCAACTAACACATCACCTCATCCATCACTCACATCCATCAACCATCACCCCATCACTCACCTCACATCTCCTACATCTCATCTCTCTCTCTCTCTCTCTCTCTCTCTCTCTCTCTCTCTCTCTCTCTCTCTTTTCTCACACCAAACCCAAGCAAGAGAGCACTCCCATGTCCAAGGATTTCCCATGAGAAAAGAAGAGATTTTGGTGCCCACTTCCCACTCTAAAACCCATCATCCTAGCCATCCATTTCCCATCTCTACCATCAAAGTGAAGCTCTAGGAGACCGGCTTTCCAACGGACCGAGAAGATCAAGTGGTGGGTGCTTCTATAGGCTAGTTTTCATGCTTTTAACATGGCCAAGTGAGGCTACCGATCAATGGTATGGATCTCACTTGGGACCCTAAGATGTGGCCAATGGCCCATCTTGATCATCATTATCATTCTATTATGGGGCCATCCTCCATAGACCCCATCATGATGTTTACTTTCCTTACATTAAAGAGGTCATCTAGACCGTCCATTTTAGTGGAGAAAGATCTCCACCGTTAATCTTTAAATTGGTGGGTCCACTTGTATGAGGGCCCACTTGATGTACAATTGAATGCAAGGGAGGGCCCATAGTGCTGAGGTCCCTCCATCACGCGTGTCCCACTCTCCTTCTATCTCTTTCTCCTTCTCTTTTCCATTATTTCTCTTTGTGTGTTGATGTGGCCGTGTGGCCCACTTGAATAGGCCCCACCATGAAGTACTTTACCCAAGCCATCTAAGGGTGGGGCCCACTCTATATGTGTTGTACCCACACCATCCATCAATTGGTGGCCCACATAAGCGGGACCCACCTTAAGGCTCGTGCACACCCAACCGTCCAGCGTCCCCTGGACGCTGGACGTCAAAAAGGAAAACACAAATATTAGCTTGGTTCCACACTCATGGGGTGGCCCATTCATACGGGCCCCATCTTGATGTACATTTATAATCCGAGCCATCCATCCTCTTTCCCGATTCATTTTACGCGTTGAGCCGAAAAATGAGGTTGATCAGAGTATCCGGTGGGCCATAGTGTTGAAAACAGTACTACTACCATTGAAATACGCTTTGGTCATTTTATACGCCAAAAAAAAAATGGATATGGGGCTCGTTCAGTTTGTTTCGACCCGTAGAATACAGTGGATGAAGTGGATCTACCAGATGTGGGCCCCACACCCGAAAAAGCCCAGAAAATAGGTTTTTAAAAAAAATAAAATAAAGAAATGAGGCAGCAGACGCTGGTATTGCAAAGGCGCAGGCAGCGCCTGTGCCAAGACGGGCGGGCTGACGCAGGGGGTCCCACGCCTTACCGTGTGGACCCCACCTTGATGTTTATTTACCATCCGACCTGTTCATAAGGTGGCCCACCCTCTGAGGAGGGCCCTCTCCAAAAATTAGGTTGATCCAGACCTCGGGTGACCCACACCATAAGAAATAGTGTGAATTGAATTCTACCATTGAAACCCTTTTTGGGGTCCACAGAGGGTCTGGATCAAGCTGAAATTTGTTTTTACCCTTCATTCAGGTCTACGTGACCTAATGGACTGGTTGGATGGCATGAAAACATTATGGTGGGCCCCACATGGGACCCACAGTGATGTATGTGTTCTTTTCCACCGTCCAGGCAGACGGTGAAGCCCACCTTGATGCTTGTGTTCTCCTCACAGCGTCCAGCGGACGGTGTGGACGCCCACCGTGGTGTATGTGTTTTATTCACACCATCCAGGTGTGGATGGTGGGACCCACCATGATGCATGAGTTGTATCCTAACCGTCCATCCATTTTGAGAGCTAAGGAATGAGCCAGATCCTTAGCTCATGTGGACCCCCGCCATGATGCATATGTTGCACCCAAACCATCTATCCATTTTGGTAAGATTATTGTTTTGGCATGAGCTTAAGAATTAGGTAGATCTATGGTTCAAATAGGCCCACCTTGGCATGTGTATAGGGCCCATATTGATTAAACTGTGGCCATTCATTGAGGCCTACCTTGGTATATATCTAAAGAACAAATGATTAGGCCCACATTGGTGCACATTTAAGGCCATGGGATTAAGCCCATTTGGCATATGTAATGCCCAGGGATTAAGCCCATTTGGCATATGTAATGCCCATGAGATTTGGCCCATTTGACATATGCAATGCCCATGGGATCCAACCCATTTATTCTATATAAGGCCCACGGGATTCAAGCCCATTTGATACATATTAAAGCCCATGGGATCAAGCCCATTTGATGTGCATGGGGCGCAAATGGAGTGACCCATTTGATATATTTAAAGCTTATGTGTGTAGGCCCATCTGATATATTTAAGGCCCAAGTTGTGAGGCCCACTTTGATGTATTTCAAGGCCCATGGATCATGGACCATTGCAATGTACATAAGGCTCATTGGTGAGGCCCATTAACACAGCCCATTTGATGTATCTAAGGCCCATGGGTCGAGGCCCAACGAGATGACCTTAGGGTCCATTGCAATGTGTGACTTCCCATGGTTCATGTAATGATATATATGGTGGGCCGTGCTTAGGGAACAATGTTGGTTTGACGTCCACATTGTATGTACAATGTTGGTTAAATGTCTGTAATGTAACTCTCCTTAGGGCCCATTGATAGGCCCATACTTGTTGCTATTCATCGCCTTATAACATGCATAGTATAATCCTATGATTCATGCCCACACGCATCATATGTATGCTTGATTTGAGTAGTGACTGATCATAGCATATACCATTGGGCAGACCATTTATGGGACCCATTATGAGACGGAGTGCCCCACATGTTCGCGCAGTACGCGCTGGATTTCTGCATGATTTGACGACGTGATTCATGCATCTCGCATATGTGTGACTTGACCACTGCATGCCCTAGCGACATCACGGCCGTGGCTCCACAAGTACATCATGGATGGCCGTATTAGATATCGAAAATACTTATTCTAGCACTGTGGGCACTTAGGATGTCCTTGGGTGAAAGTCCCAGAACCTTTTTGGTACCAGGAGATGCTCCAACGTCTAGACCGAGTGGATACACGAGCGCCCAAGTGCCGAATACCAGTAGGCCGCGTCTCTCACTGTGTCATGGTCGGTTGGAAGGGGGTGTGGCCTTATCTGCCTGAGTGAGGGGGCTATAAGCTAGGCTAAGTTTAACCAGCTCACAAATGAGTCCGCTATCGACGAGTCGGGTAGGTATTGACAGACTACTGGTCAGGTGGATAGTGAGGTCTATTCCGCTTTCTTGACTGTGCAGCTAAGAAGGTGGCAGTCACTGTGAAGTGTATTAGACCCCGGTGATGTCCAGAGAGTAAGTGTACTGATATATGTACTTGATGAGTACCGACTTGCTTGGATTACATTTCGTAGATGACATTGGGCTATATAGGCCTTGCATTGCATCGGTATGGCCGATGGCATTCATATCTCGCATCATGCCTTGCATTACATAGCCTTGGTATGGTTGATTGTATTCATGGACTTACCGCATACTTTCGCACTACTCTGATACTGTACACTTGGCGTTTGCCTTGCGCACACACTTACACCACCCTCTAAGCTTTCGTAAGCTTAAACACGACCGTTGCGTGCAGGTAGCGTTGGACAGCAGTAGCGCTGAGGCAGGAGTGCGTATTAGGACCTTTTGGAGCTTTTGATCACCTTGTATTTCCCTTTTCGCATTGTACTTAAAGTTTTTGATATAGTGGATATGTGGTGATGTTATTTTGTGACTTGGTTATGCTTGTGGTTATGCTCCATTACAAAAAAAATTCATTTTGAAAATCCTCCTTGTAGGATCCCAGGATCGAAATCTGGCATTTGATTATCAGGAGCCAAGTGGGGCACTACGGAGGCTGTCGGCACCGAATTCGACAATCGAAATTCATGTGAATCCGATTTTCAGGTTTGGGGCGGGACAGAAGTTGGTATCAGAGGATAACTTTGGAATACCTGAGGATCACATCACATATCTACTATAAATAAGTTTCGAGTCTGAATGACTTAGCAATTTTCTGACATAGACCCTTAATATATGTGCCTTCGAGAATTCTCCAGGCTGATAGGCCATTGTTCCTTCCTGTAGGACGTTATGGCTAGAAGAACGACCTGAGCGAATCTCACTCCATTACCTGCAACTCCTGCACTACCACCCGCGGCTTCTGCTTTACCACCTGCTACTCCTTCTCCACCACCAGATATTCCTGCCTTTGAGCTTGAGGATGCCACTCATTTACCTGAGACCGGTGCAGATCCGATCGTACCTGTGAGTGCTACTCAGTTGTAGCAGATGTTGCAGGCGATGACCGCCATTCTTTAGGGGCAGAGTAGGAGTCCCACTGTTACACCAGCCGAGGCTGAGCAGGAGCGTGCGAGCGCTCTTCTCAAGAATTTTAGACAGCACGATCCTCCGCATTTTCGGGGAGAGCCAGACCCTACTGTTGCAGAGATATGGTGCTCCGGGTGGGAAGATATTCGACACCGTGAGATGTACTACCCAGCAGCGAGTTACATTAGCTGTATTCCTTCTACAGGGTGAGGCTCAGTATTGGTGGGCATCTGTGGCCCGATCGGTAGCCACCGATTTTGAGTGGACTTAGGAGGACTTTATATACCGGTTTGACCGAAAGTTCTTTCTCGAGCATGTGTGACAGCAGCGCGCATTGGAGTTTGAGACATTGATTCAGGGGGACATGTCAGTGTCCCAGTACGAGGCACATTTCATCGCACTATCCAGGTTTACGACGTATCTTGTTGATGATGAGGGGCGGAAGGCCCACCGTTTTGAGAACGGCTTACGTCCTGCCCTCAGGAGCCGTGTGATTGGACACATGCTTCCGACATTTGAGCAGATAGTAAAGAGAGCCCTGATATATGAGACAGATTGGGCTGGTATGCAGAGAGCCCGCGATCAGAGGGGAGATCAGAAGAGGAAAGCACCCTCTAGTAGTTCCCACCATCAGCATCGTTCACAGCAGCGGCGCGCGACCCGCCCAGCATTTTGAGCACCAGCAGTACCCCCAGCAACATCTTCGGGACCATTACAGGTACTTGCTTTAGATGCGATCGGACAGGACATCATAGGCACGAGTGTCCCCCTCCGCAGCAGCAGCAGCAGTCAAGGGCACCACATCCACCTCCGTGACAGCCACCACGGCAGCAGCGACAGCAGCACCAGACTCCTGTACCTCTCCTGCAGCAGCAGAGGCAGCAGGTTAGGCCCCCACAATGACCACAACAGCAGTAGAGACCTCAGAGGGGACCTGCACCTCCCTAGCCGGCCCAGGGTAGATTTTACGCCGCTCAGCAGGACCCTCAATCATCAGGAGGGGTCGTCGAGGGTACTCTTCCTGTTTCTACATGCATTGCACGTGTACTATTTATTCTAGTGCATCGTATTCATTTGTCGCCGATGATTTCTACCGATCAACTGGTTTGCCGTTGGAGTCTGCCTGTGAGGATTTGGTAGTATCGACGCCATTAGGGAAGACTGCAGTGTTGGGCTGATTTTACGCATCTTGCCCCATTTTGATTGGGGATATCTTCTTCCCTGTCGACCTATTTGTATTGTCGATGTACGATTTTGATGTTATCCTGGGCATGGACTGGCTTGCCGAGTACTACGCCATATTAAACTGCTCCGCGAGGACAGTCACGTTTTGCATACCCGGCGTGCCAGAGTTTCAGTTTGTTGCCGAGCCCAGAGGAGGGCAGCTCTCTTGCCTGTTATCGTGTGCCGTTGAGGAGCCAGCTGCTTCGAGTATCGACCAGCTGCCTATTGTTTGTGATTTTTCTGATGTGTTTCAGGAGATTATGGGATTATCACCCCGTCGGTATACTGAGTTTCAGATTGATCTTGTGCCTGGTACCGCATCTATTTCGAAGGCCCCGTAACGTATGACATCGTTGGAGTTACGGGAACTGCAGAAGCAGTTGGATGAGTTGCGCGAGCTAGGCTTTATTCGTCCGAACAGTTAACCGTGGGGAGCGCCGGTACTCTTCGTGAATAAGAAGGATGGCTCGTTGAGGCTTTGCGTAGATTACCGCGAGCTCAACAAGTTCACGATCAAGAACAAGTACCCGCTTCCGAGGATCGACGACTTGTTTGATCAGCTGTAGGAGGCGCAATTCTTTTCAAAGATAGACTTGTGATCCGGTTATTATCAGGTTCGGGTTCGAGATGAGGATATCCCGAAGACAGCCTTCAGGACGCGCTACGGTCATTTTGAGTTCCAGTTCATGTCCTTCGGACTAACCAATGCGCCCGCAGTATTCATGCAGTTGATGAACGACGTCTTCCGTCCATATCTCGATCAGTTTGTTGTGGTGTTCATCGATGACATTCTAATATACTCGAGGACTCGTGAGGAGCATGAGCGGCATCTTGAGATTACATTGCAGACCCTCTGTGCACACCAGCTTTACGCGAAGCTGGAGAAATGCGAGTTATGGCAGGAGGAGATGAAGTTCCTCGGCCATGTAGTGACGAGGCAAGGTGTCGCTGTAGACCCCTCGAAGATTGATGCCGTGCGTCAGTGGGACCAGCCTACGAACGCATCTGAGATCCGCAGTTTTCTTAGTTTGGCGGGCTATTACCGATGTTTCATTGAGGGATTCTCTCGTATTGCAGCCCCGTTGACCAGGTTGACCCGGAAGGGTGCTGAGTTTGTTTGGAGCGACGCTTGTGAGCAGGCATTTATAGAGCTGAAGGACCGCCTCACGTCTGCTCCTGTCCTCACTCTTCCCTCTGGGAGTGATGGATTTATTGTATTTACTGATGCCTCACGAGTTGGCTTGGGTGCTGTCCTGATGCAGCACGGGAAGCCAGTGGCGTATGCGTCTCGTCAGCTCAAGGTCCATGAGTTGAACTACCCTACGCACAATCTGGAGCTGGCAGCGGTTGTCTTTGCACTGAACACTATCTTTATGGGGTGAGATTCGAGCTCTTCTCTGACCATAAGAGCTTGAAGTATTTGTTCTCTCGGTCCGAGCTGAATATGAGGCAGAGGCGTTGGATGAAACTCCTGAAGGACTACGATTTTGATCTTCAGCACCACCCATGTAAGGCAAACGTTGTGGCGGATGCCCTCAGTCGTTAGCCACGAGGCCTGGTGGCGCATATGATGATTCAGGAGTGGAGGATGTGGAAAATTATATTTTTTTAGTAGTCTAAGAATTGTTTTTTAATAGAATTTTAGTGGTTTAATTGTACATATTTGTATCTAAGATTATATTTTGACAATTGTTTGAATGCAATATATATATATATATATATATATATATATATATATATATATATATAATTTTTATATCAAATGAGTGGAAATTATTATTTTTTAAAAAACTTTAAACAAATATTTAAATGATTTGTAATATCACATGAAAAAGAATATTGTGAAGTTTAAAAAATTTAACAATGTTTGAGAAAAAAAATTAGATTTTGAAGAAATAAAAATCGTGATTTAATAAAAATTTATTTGTGGAAAAAAAAAGAACATAGAATAAAGTTGATAATTTAGAAAAAAAGAATTTGATTTGGAGAAAAAAGTAATATCCTGAAAAGGAAAATTAAAAAGATTTCAAAAAATGTGAAAATTTTGACAATGTTGAAAAATGAAAATATTTTGAAAAAAAAATGAGAGTTTGTATTTTGAAAAATAAAATAAAATTGACAAGTTCGAAAAAAATGCTTTTTTTAAAAAATGGAGAAGTTAGAAAGAATTGAAAATTTTAAAATAAAACGATATTAAAGAATCGATACTTTAACAAAAAATAAACATTTTGAAACAAAAAATAAAGAAGTTGAAAAAAATTTGTGATTTTGAAAAATAATTGAAAATGTTCAAAATTTGAAATTAAAAGAAAAAATTATTTATAAAAAGACTGAGATTTTGAAAAAAAAAAAATATCATTTTAAATAGAAAAATTGAAAAGTTGAAAACAAAATGATGCTTTTGAAGAAAAAAAAAATCGGCATTTTGGAATTTTTGAGAAAAAAATTAAAATTTGAGAAATTTTTTGAGATTTTGAAAATAAAAATTCCAAATTTGTATTTTAATTTTTTTAAAATATTTTATAATAAAAATGATATGTTGTTAAAAGTTTTCAAAGAAAAATTAAGAGTAAAAAATATACATTTTGAAAAAAATGTTATTTTTAAATGGAAATTGAAATTTATCTGTGAAGAAAAAAATATGTAGCCTAATTGAGGCGAGTAACTAGTCAAATTGTAGGTATTGATTAGTAAAATTAAGTGAATGGACCAGACATATAAAATAGGCCAAATATTCTGGTCAAAATTGTGACCCAACTTATTGACCTCGCGAGAACCTAAGAATTGATGTTCGTAAGTTTTGTGGGCCCCATCATGATGTGTGTCGAACATCAATACCATGCATTTGATGTATCCCCTTTAGGTTATGAGATATCTCAAAAATCATCCGTACATGAAACTCAGGTGGGCCATACCATCTAAAACCATGTGAAGACATCCTTAAAAATATAAAAGCACTTGGTGGGGCCCACATGAGTTTTGGATGTAGCTGAAACTTGGTCTGACCCCTCATCCATGTGGGACACACATAATGAGTGGGTTGGATATGTGAATCACATTTAGGTAGGCCCAATATATGATTATGAATGTTTTAAGGAAACCCCTCTCCACTACATTTAGGTTAGTTATTACCCTTACCAGAGTAAACTCTGTGGGGTCCACCATTATTTATTTATTTTATACACTCAGTTCATCCCTGTTAATAGATAATTTGAGGTCTAGAGAACAAAAAGGAAGCATATCCAAAGCTCAAGTGGACCACACCACAGGAAATAGTGTGATTGAACCTCTACCATTGAATAATTCTTGGAGGCCATAGAAGTTTTGGATCAAGCTGATGTTTGTGTTTTCTCTTCATTCATATCTTTTTGATATTATGAACAGGTTGGATGACAAATAAACATTACTATGGGCCCAAGGAAGGTATCAACGGTGGAAATCATTATTCCACATTGTTTTGTGTGGCATGGTCCACTTGAGTTTTGGATTTACCAAAAATTTGGGATCAACCCACACTGTTCATCCATTTTTTGAGATTATTTTTGAGAATTATCCAAAAAATGAATCATATCCAAAGATTAAATGGACTACACCACAAATACCAGCAGGACGATGATTTTCACTGTTAATAAATTCATAGGGCCCACCATAACATTTATTTTCCATCCAATCTGTTCATAAGGTCAGAATGACCTAGATGAAGAGGAATTTATTTTTTTCATATTGATCCGAAACTTTTGTGACCCCCTAAAGGGTTTTAATGGTAGACGTTCAATCCCCCAATGCTTTTTTCAGTGTGGTCCACTTAATAGTTAGATCTGTCTTATTTTTTGTCTAAAGCCTTACGACGAGCTCGTCAAATGGATGGGAGGTTTGGATATAACACATACCTCGTGATGGGACCCACAGAATGTGCTGACGTCAGCCCATCCGCTTCCCTTTCATTTGAAGATGGGTTAGGGCCGGTGCCCTAACCAGTCTCTCGTCCCTCTCTGGCCCTTATCCCTTCTCTCTCTCTCTCTCTCTCTCTCTCTCTCTCTCTCTCTCTCTCTCTCTCTCTTTCTCTCTTCCTACAGATCTCTCCCTCCTCTCTCTCTTCTTGTTAATCTCTCTCCCTCCTCTCTCTCTTCCTTGCTTGATCCTGTTGCCGATCACCCTACCCACGTGCGCCCTCTCGCTCTTTCTAAATCTATGGTTGAAGGATTATATCTCCAGGAACATTGAGGTATCTCTCTCTCTCAATCTTAATTCGATTTAGGGTTTTTCAGATTTTAGGGTGGATTCCACTGGAATGTTTATTTTCCATACAACCTGTTGATATGCTAGGTGGGGCCCACGGTGATGTTAGTCGCAATGAGCCGTGTAGCTCGCCTTAACCAACAATCTAACCTGGATTTGAGGATTTTAGGGCTTACGGATTTGAATGTGGACCCCAAATTGGTGTTTTTCTGATTTTACAAATTAGGGATTCGGGGATTTTAGAATTTTGGGGAGCTGAGTAATTTTGGAATTAGGAATTTCACCTTCTATCTTTTATTTATTTATTTCTATTTTCTTTATTGACATTTACAAACATTTAAATTTGGAATTCATGCATAGTAGCAGTTATAGTCATGAATTTGATTTTTTTGCTTTTCTTGTGTTTAGGGGTTTGTTTTTTGTGTGATTTTTAAAGAAGATCCACTCCATTCCTTTCATTTTACTGCATATATGGCATGTGTTTGATGATCTGAACCGTTGGTTTATCGTGGACAAAAATGAATGGATCATAGGCTGAAAATTACACGGACCACACAATTCTAATCATGTGAAAAAGTAGTGTACAAAATCACTAAAATGTAGTTAGTGGCTAGGATTATCTGATCAGGATGATGTTTGGTTAATGGTCCATTGGTGCACCTTAAGATGAATGAATGGCTCGGATTATCAATCCATGTGCCAAATGTATGTAGGTGGATTGGGTCTTTTCCCTTCATTGAATATGCTATCTGTTGCTATTGTGACACAAGCACCATTGTGATGATAGAAAACCAGAAAACAAGAATGCTCTGTTAGACATTAATCCTTTTTGCTACTTCTACTGGACATAGTTGTGATCCAAACCATTAAAATAATGATAGAAACTGTGGATGGTCCATCATTTCAATGTCTAAAATATGTCTATCCTTACAAAAATTGGGACAGTCTAGATGGTGTGGCGTGCATGTGTTCTACAAAGTGTAAAGGAGCTGCATACAACGAACAAATGCCCATCATACAGAGGACAAATAGGTCCAAAAGGATCTGATTTTACCTATTACTCCTCATCTAAGTTAGGGTCCAAAATAGGATGAGTTACTTCAACGGATCTGATTTTACCTAATTCTCCTCATTTTCTATTAAAGTCTTCATCAGCTCACATATCTAATGAAGTAGAAGAGAAGGGTGAAGACCCTCCTATCCCAGTCTCTTCCCGTTCCTGTAAGGTCTTCAAGATTAAGGTCTTGAGCAGATTCATTAATCACGTAACAATGCTTTGTATATGGATTGACAAGTTATTGCATTGTGACTTTGTTTCTGGTTGAGATAGTTTATGTTAGTTTTTTGTACATGTTGATATCATTGAGTTGGTAATAATACCATAGTGTATCCTGCAAGACCTTCATGAATTGTCTTGCAAATGTTGTTCATATGTTATTCTAATGTTAATGTGCATGCAGAGTCACAGAGAGTATATCTCCATTTATTTACTTCAATAGTTTGTAAATCCCTTGTAATAATGCCATAAAAAGTAAAAAAGAAAAAGAAAAAATATCCTTGCAGCCACACCTAAATTGTAACTTAGTTGAGTACTCTTTTTAGTTTGACTCGTGGCTTGATTTTTACTTGCTTAAGTTGAATTCATTGAAGTCGGGAATGTGCTCTAGTTACACTTCATATAGGGTTGTTGTTATCCGTAAAGTAGGTATATGATTCCATTCCATGATATTTGGTGGCATATTTTATTTACTGATAGATTTGACCATGATCAAGCAATCTCTTTCAGATTATTTTAATGTTCGTCGGGTGAACATGTTCACATTCATAACTAATTTAAGATGGTGTTCGGATCTCGTCCATGGGTGCCATATTGGTACACGTGTCACAGCATAGCTCTTTTTATTATATGGTCTTGCAGTCCACTTTCACCAAAGTTGTACAATGCCCGTGTACTGCTCTGTCCGCAAAACACAATACGTCGATGTCAAATGGACATTGTCCTGTCCGTGTGCAAAACACAATTCATCGACATCCATGTCCTGGATTTGAATCCAAGACATGGACATTCTTATCATCCTTGAGTGAGTTATCCGCGCAATAATCAACCCTAAAGTAGGAATTAGAATCACCAACTAATACGTCAAATTTTTTGTCTTCTTCTTTTTTTGTAAACTAACATTCCCTTCTGTTATAGGCAATTCAACTGAAGGTAGAGAGATGCTGGGCTTCCACAACGAAAAAAGACTGAGGAAATGTCTGTCTAGGCTCAGAGGCATACAGATTTCAACATGTATGCTATTGCAAGAGTTGAGTGTTGTAATTCTATTGGCCATGCTTAGGATTTTGATTTTTTGACGCAGGGAAGGACGTGAGGTCGAGCACCATCTTTCTCGAGATGATAAATATTCTGAATCCACGGAACTTCTCTAGACTCCTCACAGAGACTCCTCGAATCCACGAGGAAAGAAAGCAGAAAATAGAAAAGAATTTCTAATAATTCGAAATTGATTGCTGAATGACTAAAAACGAGTTTACATCCCTTTAAATAAGGGAACCAAGCAATAGGAAAGAAATCAGACTCAAACTACAACTAAAACTCCTAGAATTCGCAACTTACTATAAATAGTAAACTTACTATTTATAGACGGTTGTGATGTCTATTAATGCGCAAGGTTTTCGGCCAAAAATAGTAAGTGTCCTATTTGGCTTCACCAAACCGTTCTCCTAATTATCCTAAGCACTTTTCATGTTGGACACAACTCCTAAAGCCCAACGGATGAAGAGTTATACTCAAACTAAAACTTACTATTTATAGTAAAAACAAAAATAAAATGAGAAAACGACCGTCGATCAGGGGCTTTCCCGCAAATTTGGGCTGCGCAACCCGGCATAGCGGGGTTGGTTGGCTAAAGTAGCTCGTTCTACCCCAAATTCATATATTTTACGTCGGATAACTCATTCCGGATTGCGAGATACGCCCGATCTAAGGTCTTATGGTCCAGATCACTTCTGTCATCGACTGTGCCTTTTCTGATCCATCTTGGCCATGAAATTGTCCGCGACCCGCTCTACATCATTTTTTCTCCCTGTAGCATATTTTCATAGTTGGTTCTTATAACTTGTTGTAGATTTGTAAAAAGAAAAATGCTCACTTTGGATGATCCTAACCATCCAATTGGGCAAGGTTGTATGTGGACCATTGCTTGCAACTATCCATTTTGACCATATAGCTAGGATCACCATATCTAGGCCTGTTTATTGTTGGGCAAGGTTTTCGGTTCTGAGTTGATTCAGAAATACATTGAGAGGGCTTTAAAATGGTTCGAGAACTCTTTGTAATGGCCAGGTTTCTATTGATATCTTCTCTTTCTATTTCTTGAGCTGTTTAATAGCTTCAAGTCTTATAACCATTTTGATGTTTTCGCTTAAGCAACCTTGTAAAAAAGCATGTGATGACTTATATTTCCAAATATTTTGATTAATTTTTAACGAGTAGCTTTATACTATTGGTTACTAGAAATGTTTTTCTTTTTACCAATTGAAAAGAAGTTTTTCTTCTCACCGTTTGAGAGACTGCAAAGTGGAACTATTATTTTATGTTTGTCATTTTCTTCTTTATTTGTAGTAAATAGTGAAATGATTGATTGGAGCCTTATCACCTATGGTTGACATACTCTTAGCTCTACCGAGCCAAATGAGTGATTGGAACCGTATAACCTAGTTCAAAGTTGCATTTTTGTGTTGACGATGATCAATTGTATGCACTTACTTAGTTCTACAACCAACATGTTCTATAGTTTTGCAGCCAATAGGTAGCAATCAGGCTAGACATACCTGGGATAGAACAAAACTTTCTTGACATGTATTGCCAATGAGATCCTCATGGCATGTTTAGGATGGTGATTTTTTTCCTCCTTTCTAAATATGCTTTCATATAAATAATGTATAATTTCCTCCTTTTAGCAAATTTCTTTTGTTCATTTGGATTTTTTAATTTTGTATGTAATCTATTTTATTCATTCTGCTTAATTTGTAAACTCCTTTTTTACTGATTTTCCAAGAAAGGATGATTGAAATTCTGCATTTTCCCCAGAATTTTATCACCGATCTGGGTTTTTTCATTTTTGAAGGTCAAGATAAGATTGCTAATTTTGAGATAAAGCTCATGGACATTGACAGCGAGCATCTTGGAATTTCAGAAGCAAAGTATCATGCCATTGTAAAGATGTCATTAGGTTCTTCAAAGAATCCTAACCTTTGAATCATAGATGCTTGGTTGTTGAAATTGAACCATTGGATATTTTTCATTATTTTTCATTTTTAAATGTCCAATGATGTACACCAATCCCATAGTCATCTGATCAAAACAAGTTGAAATTTCTGATTGTTTTAGAAAATGAAGTGGTCGAGTCTTATACTGTTTCAGTAGGACAAAACTGCTCGTTCAGGGGTGGGCTGTGGCTGTGAAAAGGCCTAGCTATATGTCCTAGAGGGGGGAGGGGGGGTGAATAGGACTATGCCAAATAAAAATTTATAATAGCAGAAATTAAAGAAATATGATAGCCAACTATATAAACCACAATGCAAGAATATAAAGCAACCTCAAAATTCAGATCTTGAGAGGTTAATACAAATGTTGTTCTAAGGACAACCTTACACCAAAAACCAGAGTTTATAGTAGGACAACCTGATTTCTAGAAATGTCTTTGTATCAAGTCTCAAACCGATGAGGAATAGAAAAATAAATACAAACTGCACTGAATTGTAATCGCAAATTTGTATTGTTCTAAGGAAACCATGCACCATAAGAATGGCAGGGCAACCTTACTAGAACAAAATAATATCAAGCTGATAAATGAATAGCAAGAAATAAATTCTAACTATTACAAAATTTTCCACAATGCTTGAAATAAAAGATTACAACATTCACAATCACATATGCATCCCACAAATGAATAAAGATAAATATGAAATATAAACCATTCAGCCACAACACAAGGGATCATAGTGGTTCGCCTGTGTGTTCACCAACTGTTATACAACAGCCACACAGAATACTACTCCACTCCTAATATCCTCACACAGGGGATATTAGCATTCACTAACAAGGTAGGTTTTCACAGGTTCACCAAAAACCTTTACAATTGTGTCTTTGTCTGTGAGCTTACACAATTAAAAAAACCTCACTTTTGAGTTTTCCTGGCTCTCCTCAGATAACCAAAACAACGATATTTTTCTGGCAAATCCTGAAACAAACCAAAACAGAAAAGAATTTATACTTAAAAGTAAAATACCTAATTTTCTCCTTCGATGTAGCAGCCCGGAAGAACCAAGTCAGAGTAGATGAATGAATGTCCAAGTTCAATGTCCAGTACTCAATTACAAGGTTCTAGTTCTAATTGATTTTAAAATTAAACCAAAATAGGGCTAGCCTTAATTGGTTTTGATTCCAAAGAAAGGGAAATAACAATTCCTCTTTTCAGATTAGATTGGAATACCAGAAATAAAATCAATTAAATAAAGCTAAAGAAAGAGAATATTAAATAAGCACACTTAGCTTAAAATGGAGCACAGATCAATCTCTCAGAATGTCAGAATAATTAGCTTGAATTTCATATCATTAATTTGAGATTCGTGCTCTATTTATAGCTAAGCAAAACTCATTTTTGACTGGTCTTAGGACATCTACGACTGGTTGAAGAATCAACAGAATTTCAAGGCGCGATAAGATTTTCTATTGCTCGACCGGTCGTGGGTACCCTACGACTGGTCGAAGGTCCCCTTCGACTGGTCGTAGGTCCCATACGACTAGTTGAAGATGCCCAAACTTTAACGCTGTACTTTGAGTCGAAGCTCCACGACCGGTCGAAGAACCAGTTGACACTATTCACAGGACTGGTTGAACAATCTCTAGGACTGGTCGAAGAATAGTCAGAAAATTCTAAAAATTCTCAACAACTTAGGACTGATCGAGGAATTTCTTGGACTGGTCGAACCAGTGCTAGGACTAGTCAAACAAGTGCTAGGACTAGTCTTAGAATAGATCAAAATTACTTATAAAAAATATATGGATTATGTATCCAAAGTGACCTACTCTAAAGGTCCACCTAAGGTCGACATTGGAACTTGAATACCAGTGACCTTGAGTATAATGAAGCTTGAGTTCTTGAACTTGAGATTTTTAGTAAAAACTTCTGAGAACTTGAACTTTAAAAGCTTCTGAGATCTTCAACTTGAATAGCTTTCGAGAACTTGAGAGCTTCTGAAATCTTTACCTTCGAGTTCTTCAACTTGAATAGTTGTGCTTGTCTACTCGAAGCCAATCTTGTGTCTTGAATAGATTTTTTGTTCATCACATACACAAGCTTCAAAGAAGTATCTTTGTCACCACAAATTTGACAATCACAAGGGGCTATCTACTATAGCACTTATAGGCTGTCAATATTATAGGTCATAGTGGCTATCAATATTCCAGGTCATAGCTTTTCTTTTCCTCTTCTCTGGTCTGAAAATAAACGGCTTGTTTGAACACATGCATTTCAGGTCGAACTTTTGATTCTATTGACTAAACAGATGTTATTAGCACACTATGCAACTGAAGGGCAGGGAAAGTAAATGGATGTGGACCAGGAAATTTCATTTAATGAAATTTGTAATGGATTTCAGAACTGAGTTCCAAACAATGGATTCTATCCTTTCACCATATGTGCAATTGATTTTCCATTGTGTATTCCAACAAAAAACTAAGAGGTATCTCTCTCTTTTTAAAACTGGAAACCTCATGAGTTTCCCTTTGAGAGGGCTCTGGTTCCCCCTTTTTGTTTTAGGATAGCAACTCTAGAAAAGCTTATTTCTTAGAAATGCTTATATTTTTCTACCGATTCTCATACTTTTAGTATCTCCATCAGGCATCAAAGTAGCATTTGCATTAGATATTTTCTTCCATAATACATTAGAATATATGCACTTCAAACCTTATACATAGAAAACCCAAAACCCGCATGCGGGCATGCATATACATTATATCAAACTGTCAAATTGTGGGGCTGCACTTTAGATGGGTCATAACCTAAAAACCATACTGAGCGTATGATTCTAAATGGTCCACTTCAACATTCTTTTGATGCGTAATGACACAGGTTAGTATTGTCTAATCAATCTAATCTTGGGACCATGCCCCATCTGTAGTCGTCCATTGTTTAGATGATTTGGAGTGAGTTGCATACATTCTATGTGTGCTCTAGCTGAGTGAATGTGTATTAATGTCTGGCTGTGTATCAAGTAACTAGTGTTTGAGGCAGGAGGTGTGCTAGTCCAACCTCACCCTTGTCCATGCACCTTGGAATATTTACCAATCTGTTACATGTATGGAACATCTGTGTGGTGCATTACGTGGCCCACGACTATCAAGAGTCACCATTGGTCCACTGTTAGGGTTGTTTAGGATGAATGTGGATCATTGGCATGTTTTCTTAAAGGTGCCACACCCATGGTTCCATGAACCAGGCCTTTAATATGATGGGCTCCATATCTTGGATAGACCATGCCCCAAAAATCATCCAGACTAGAAAATCCGGTCCTTGTCATTTTCAGGCACTTGAGCCTTCGATGGTTTATTTTTTTGAGATGGGTGATCTTGATGGATTGCCCAACTTTTTCATGGGTCCGATGTCCTACTCATGCGACATATTGGAAGGAAAAACAGGGTTGCTTTCTAAGTTGGCATATAGCCAACTGTTGGTGATCAGTTCTTTTACATAGAGAACTAATCACCTACAACCAGTTGCATGCTAACTTAGCATGCAGCTCCAGTATCTCTTCCAAACACTTATATTTAGCATTGAAATCCCTGAAGGTCGGGATTTCAGTCACGTACAGACAGGCCCTTGAGAATTGGAGGATAGACTTGTTATAAAGTTTAGAAACTAATGCAGTGCAACTTAGTCAAGGTAGACTCACAAGAGTTTTAACACGAGGTCATGGTTTTGAGTACCCATTGTGGTGAAATCCCACTATGGTGTGTGTGGGGCTGTGAATGCATTTTTTTTTTTTTTTTTTTTTGTTTTTTTTAAAAGCTAAGTCATGGTAATCCACCTAGGCAATTGCCTAGGCTATAGAATTAGATGTATGACTTTGGGCTTTTGTAAACCTCGATCAGTGGGTTCAGTGGGGACTACTTAATCATACCCCATTCCTCTTCGCATGCCAAATGCTAGAGCTAAGGCAGAGGATATCCACCTATATGTAAACTCACTAAATACACAGCTTAAAAGAGATTTCTTTACTAACAGACGGCTAATATCTATTAAAAAATTGAAGTTATGGCCCTTCATAGAGTGGGATGGCAGAACAAGATTCATGTAGCCGACCCTGATTGGTTGGGACAAGGCTTACATTGATGATGATGATTCCTCTGTTTTGTTTGGGCGTTCCCATCCCCTTGGTCTTTAAAAAAAAAAAAAAGAAGAAGAAGAAGAAGAAGAAGAAAAGATTACAAGATAGCAACATTATATGTTACTTTTAGTGAAAAAATGATGACAATATGCAACTAGATAGCAAAACATGGATACTTGACATTTCCTTATTAGTTGCATGTTCTCATGCGGTTAATTTCTTTGACAATTCATCAGCATACTGCCCTTTATCTTTTGATGACCCATCATTCCCACCAAAATGAATGAAATCATTTGTCACCTCGCAAACTATACCATCACTATATGTGATATTTTTATTTTTATTTTTATTGTTGGGTTCATCCTTGTGCTATTCATTTCTGTTGCGTTGGTCAAGATTCGAGAATAAAGGATATCTATAACGTAAAGCAATTTCCAATTATATTATTGCTTTACATGTACCGACCAATCCAAACAAAAAAGGAATAAAATAATATCACCTTGCAAACATGCTTTATTAATTAAATCACAAGCACTCTACTCGCCATCACCAGATTGTAGGATGTGCTTTTTGGGCCAGGGTTGTTTTGCTATTCATTTCCAATGCTTCAGCCGAATAAAGGCTATCTTGGAAAGTAATTTTTCATTGTCATTGTTTTACAGGAACTACTAGGAAATTTTCATTAAACCTATTGTTATTGGTTCAACAGTGTCCTATCTTCAAAATCCAACATCTTTCAAGCAATTCTCATTAACGGCAACTGTGAACTTCTAAAATGGTGTGGCCTACTTCAATAGGTGGGCTTCATAGTTGCATGGAAGGAAAAATAAAAATAAAAAATTGGTTATGGAGTATGGCCTGCTCATCGCTAGTCTTTCTCAGTTGCAAACTGAACATATAGGAATTCATGTTGAAAACTTTCAAGATATTAAATTTGTAAATGTCAATTATAGTAGGGAAATCATGAAAACAATGGTGGTTAGTTGTAGGCTCCCACAACAACACATTAATTAGCCATGACATATCAAGTAAGTTTAGGCTATGTTGTTTTTGCCAATCTTTATCCGTGTGATGCATTAATATCGAGCAGAAAAAACTTCAGACATCATATGGATAACTATAAAATCAATGGTAGTAGGAAATAAAGCAGTCGGCGTGATGAAAGCAGTCGGTGGTAGCTGTTAGTTGTGGTAGCTGTTTCCTTGCTAAATTTTGCTGTTAGCAGTGGTGGCTATTTCCTTGACTCATAGCAGGAAATAAAGCAGTCAGTGTGATGAAAGCAGCACAAACCTTTACAATCAAACCCATGATCAATGCAGGTATCCTTTTGAGATTTTAGCAAATGTCTAGCATTTCAGTACCTTTGTTAAATTCATTCTAATAAAAGCTTCCTTTGTAGGAATAGGATCATCTTATTGGGGTGTTTTTTCACCTTGACGATGGAATGTAAGTTTACCAATTGGATGGTCCAGATTGATTAACTGACCACATGTCCAAATTCAACTCATTGTGCTTGAAGCTCTAGCACTACCTTATTTATTTATTGCTTAATTGCAGTTGATTTACTTTGTTTTTCTTTATGGCTGCTACAGGATGATCCTATTTGTGTTATTGCTCAAGGTGATGAGAAGATTCTTATTACAGATCTGTGTTGAAGATTGTCTAGATCTTTAAAGACTTGTAGATGCTAGCCGGGTCAGTTTCTTCTATTCCTTTTCTAGTTTTGGTTTCACACTCTTCGTTAAAATTCTCTGTGAACCACTTCAAAGATTCATGTACTCTCAATGAGGCTTTTCTTCTATTTATATTTAATTAATTAATGTTCCGTCTTCTAGAAATACTGTGACAATGTGTTTAACAGTAGTTTTTGACATGTTTCTTTAATTTGGAAGGGTAGGGTTCTCAAAGTTTGATGAATATGTTCTCATGGTAGATAAAGCTATGGATTCAAGTTGGAAGGAAGAAGTGCCCCATCAAAAGCTCCCGTCTGCTAGAAGTATGCAAGTATATATTAGATTTCATTTGGGAGTTGTAGGCTTTTTCAAGTAAATGATTATACGTTGCTATATGAGGTATCATATTTAGCGGATTCCATTTATGTGCATGTATTCGTCATATGAGGTATCATATAATGCTCTGGCAGGGAGTTTTTATTTTCAGTATGCTTGAACTTTTTGGCTTGATGAATAGGATTCTTATTAAACAATCATATGAATAGGATTTATTTTGTGAATAGAATTCTTATTAAACAATCCTTTGAATTATTTTTTGAATGACTATCAGGTGTAAGATTAAAAATAAAATAAAATATGATAATATTTTTTTAAATTAACAGATTTTAGCAACGGACTAAATCCATTGCTAATTTCTGAACAAGTTGAAAATCAATGACGGATTTGAGTCCGTCACTCTCCTCATATTAGCGACGGACCTTATCTGTCGCTAATAATTTTAATGACATTCGGTGGTTTTTCGGAATTTCAGAGACGGATTTTTTATTTTTTTTGATGGCTCTTATCCGTCGGTAAACCTGTCGCAGATTAAACAATGGATTTTATTTGTCGTTTATTTGGTTTTACGACGGATTTGGTCCGTCGCAAATCCATAATTTTTACGTAGTGTCAACAAGCATGTTTTGTCATCATGTATATAAATATATAATATCATCATCATTACCATGAGGATCATTTCCACTTCATGATTAACATAAGAAATGTCACAAGTACCACACATAATTACTAATCCATCATCAATGCATATGCCATAATTCACCATCCATTAAATCATATCTATCATTTTAACTAACAACTCACAATCATCATTATCATGTTACCATACATGTATCATCATCTCACCATCACTAGGTGCATCCCTCTTAGTGTGAGTTCCACATTGACCTTGGGCTGCACGCAAGGCATGGGGTCATATAAGTTAAGTGTGAGTCTCACTTGGTGAATCAATAGTCCAACTCAAAGGCATAAATGTCCAACTGCAAGGCTTTCAATGGTGTGGATCTAATTTCACAATTAAGTGGGCCTCACACATCCCACTAACTAGAAATGATACAGAATCTCAAACATAAAGGACAACATGTTAATATCTTTCATGTCATATATCATATTGAGCCCACTAGCCACATACAACAAACCAAGAAAAGGCCCAATTATCTAGTTTATGCATTATAAAATAGGTCTCTCTAAGCGTGGTCCACTTAACTAGAGGTAGTATATATGGGACGCTACCTAGTAGGCAATGGGCCCACCCAACAGGCTCAAGGAAGGTTACCATTGTGGATTTCTCACTCCTCAATGATTTCTCTTAGTGTTGGGCCCGCGTGGACCTTAAGGTTGCATCATTTAGATGGGCCCAAGGCCACCTGTATCTTAAGAGAATATTTGGATAGCAAGATCTCTCCACTAAATATTTTACAAGTTATAACATCCATTTACAAAACACACTAGGTGGTCCTCATTACATGAAAGGTAAGGCCCATATAAGATAGCCCATACTAGATGGCCTACTTAAGGTTTTTAGCCTAACAACACATGGTAGTTATTTTTCAGAGTTCATATGCTGCGTTAAATACTTTGGGAAGGTGGTGGACCCCACTGATGTGGCCCCACAAACTTTACATCAAACAGATTTTTGTGCAATGTTGGTTTCTATCCATATTCAATTCAGATTTATTATCATGTGGAACCGACATCTGGTGAAAGGAAGGATCCATATGATAATTCTATGCATTGGCTTTAAAAAGAATAAGGTATGCCTCATTGTTTTGGTGTATACAATTTATGGTGATGTCCCAAACATGAGTACTTGGAGGAAATATGTAGGAAATACAGTGCCAAATTAGTTTTGTCCCGACTTTGAGTATGTCCCAAGATCACAAGGAACCACCTTTTAGTGTGCCATCTAGTGCCCTTGGTAGTACTATATATGTACTTTAAAAAGTATAAGCTGGGACAAATTGGTTGTACACACATAATATTTAGTTTAGGGCCAAACATAAGTAGTTTAATTTTTTGCACAACCATACCTGACCCCATTTTGGGATCCACTCCTTGATCATGTGAGGTCTGATTTGGCCCAAGTAAAGTATAATTTCTCTATTCATTAATATACATATTAAAGGTTCCAAGTGGTGGCCTGCTCATATCTTGTGCATGAGGTCCACTACGGAGGTTTAAAGTTGGTACAAAACACAAATAATTAGACAGTTTCAGCAATGGGTCTTTCACAAATTAGGGCCCAATTTCCAAACACTTAGGGATCATTCCTGACAAAAAGGTGGGACATCCCAGCTCACTTATATAAGGGATTAAACATCTTCCAAAGTGGGACCCTTAACTACAAAGTGTGGGGCCCACTACAAGGTGTCAAAGAGGCCTACATGCAATACAGTTAAGTACTTAGAAAATTTCAGTAATTAGAAAGCGCAAAGGAAATGAAATAGATCCAATGGAAAGTGGGGCCACATCTTAGCAAAGCATAGATAAGAGACACACAACAATACACATGGCTGTCCAGATTAAATAAACTAATAAGGTACATAAATCAAAAGTGGTCTCACTACACAGTGGGTCCATAAAAAGAGGATGAATGTTATGGTCAGCATACATACAACATACAAGTAGCACATGAAATGTATTGATCAAATATCTATAATTAGATTCTATGTTGGAAAATTTGAGTTAATAGATGGTTTGGGAATACATCATTCAGGCCTTTTATAGGTTTTCAAACATATAGAGCCTTGAATCCATCTGGACCACACATAGAAATTCAAGATTTGTCCTTACGAAAGTATCTGTCAGTTTAGAATTTCCTAAATTTTATCATGAAAGAATCTGACCATTGGGGCCATACGTATGATTATTTACTATCTCAAGTAAGTTAAGAACAAACATGGATATGACTCAAAGAAGAATGGTCATAACAAGCTCCCAAATACATCTTTTGTATAAGGCTAAGATCTCAGCCGTCCGAACTCCGATTACGACTTATTATATACCATTGAAAAGCTAGTTCGATTTTCTATGAATCCAATATAATGTATATTTTTAATACATTTATTAAAGAAATTAAAAATGGGTCCGTTTTAGGCAAATCGGAATCCTGCATGTGCTGCTGGACAGCGGCCAAGTAAACTTGATGCTACAGATGATGGACCATTGGATGGCTATGAAATTTGGCTCAGAGTTAGATTATATTACAGTTCATATTATTCCCAAGTTTCAACTCCAATCTTAGCACAATTGATTTTATATGATTTTTAGAACTTGCTATCCAGATACAAAAACATGATTACATGTGAAGGGTGTCGATATGATGTTCATTATGGTGGACCATACTAACATGGGCCAATTTGCTGACCATCATGGCCAGTAATATATGAACCCATGAGCCACCATACAAGTGGGCCTCACATACATCAAAAAAATAAAAGAGAAAGAAAGAAGACGATGAGGAGGATGGAAGGAGAGGTGTAGACTCACCTCAAATGGATGGATGGTTGAATGATGATGTGTGGTCCACTCCATCTGGGATTGATGGTGGACCACACCTTGGCCCCACTCTCTCTCACTCTCTTTTAAAATCTCAGATTTTTTCTAAGTATAGGAAAAGAATAAGTGCAAGAGAGCTCTTACTCTTATATAGGGAATTGGGAGTTGAGGTGGCAAGATGTCGTGGTAAGTTTATGGGATCTTATTGGTGTTAAAAGTTAGGTGGAAAGTGATGTATGGTATGGGTAGTGGATGGATGAGGTGGATGGTGCTAAGCATGTACTAGCCAAGGTGGAAGAATCTAGACATGCATTGGCTAATGGATGGATAAGGGTTTTGGGTTGTTGGTGATGCATGGTGGATGATAAAAGGGAGTATTGCAATTAGTTATTTGAAGTGATGTGGCACAAATCAAGACAAGCATTGGATGCATGTATAAATGAGGTGGACATGAACCGTGATTAGTTTTTAAGGCATAGGGAGAGGGCTAATGATGAGTTTTGGGATGGAATCCATTTTGTCTTATAGTGCTTGTCTTATATATGCTAGCTCATTTTTTTTTTTTGTCATGTAGCAATTATCCTATTTTATGATAATTTCCATGTTATAAAAGTGAGCTTTAGGCTTACATGGGCCTAAGTCCAATAGGCCTAACACAATAAAGGTTGCTTGTGTTATAGGATACGTAATTTGGGTCGTGGATTCGACAGGTCATATCTCACTAAAGGAGCGTCAGATTGATGCATTGTTTTCACCATTGTGATCGCAACGATGATGCGGTCCACATGATAGAGGTCTCAAGATTATCTGAAACAAATGGGTGACCTGTGCGCCTCTGCTGTGGTCGACGCTGCTGGGAATCGCTAGAAGGAGCCTGTCTCTTCCGGTCTCTCCTCTGACCGCGATCAAACTGAGAACCAGCCCACTCAGTCTCAAAAATTTGGGCCTTCCTTACCACTCCCTCGAAAGTGAGGAGCTCATGCCCAATAACACGACCTCTAAGACCGTAACACAAGCCGTCCTCGAAGCGACTGGCTCTCCGCTCCTCATCATCTACCAAGTAAGGTACAAATCTGGACAACGCTATAAAGCGAGCCGCATACTGAGCCACTCTCATATCACCCTGCACGAAGGCCTCGAACTTCAACGCTCGCTGTCGTCGGATGTGATCTGGAAAATACTGTCGGTCAAACTAATCCACAAAATTCTCCCAAGTCCACATAAAATTAGCACCTGCTGCTCGAGAAACTGATGTCCACTAATGCTCAGCCTCACCATGGAGAAGAAATAAGGCTAATTGAACTCACCGCTCAGTCGTAAATCCCATCGTCTCGATCCACATCGACGCGCCATCTCTCAGCTACTGTCGGGTCTGGCTCACCCTGGAAACGCGGGGGATCAAGCCGTCGAAACTCATGAATAAGGACGCTCACGCGCTCCTACTCTTCCTGGGCCAGTGAAACAACGGGGTGCTTGCCCTGCCCCTGAAGTGCAGCCGTCACAGCCTATAACATCTACTGCAACTGAGAGGCACTCACAGATACGGTCGGGTCCACATAGGTCTCTGGTGGAGGAGCTGCATCCTCAGGATGGGCAGTAGGAATCTTTGATGGTGGAACGGGGATCATAGGTGGTAGTGCAGGAGTCGTAGGTGGTGGAGAGAGAGTCTCAGGTGGTGGTGCAGGAGTTGATCGGGTCACCCTCCTAGGCATCTCGTCCTACAGGAAAAAGCGAAGGCGCCTATTAACTTTTGAAAGCTCTCGAAGGCACGTACGTTAAGGGTCGATAATAAAAGATCGCTAGGCTATCCGAACTTCGGTACTTAGTCATTCAAACTCATAGCAGATATGTAATGTTGTTCTCAGTTATTCCCAATTTATGCTCTGATACTAACTTCTGTCACGCCCCAAACTCAGAAACCGGGCTCACAAAATTCCCGACAACCAAATCTGGCATCGACAGCCTCCGTAGAACTCCATTCTCGGCTCCCAGCGCTCATTCACCAGGTTCCGATCCTGGAATGCTACGAGGAGGATTTTCAATGTCAGTTTGATTCGTAATAAGCATAACCAAAGGCATAACCCATAAACAACAACAAAAAACTTCATTACATTTCCACTATAATAAAAAACTTATAAGTACAATGAGCATAAAGGGAAATATAATGATGATGAACAAAAACTCCAAGATGATCTTTAAAGCGCTCCTGCCTCAGCGCTGCTGTGCCCCAACGTCAACTACACGCAACGGTAGTGTATAAGCTTATAGAAAGCTTAGAGGGTGGTGAAAGCGTGTGCGTAAGGTAGTAATATAATAATGTAATATCAGAGTAATGCAGAATATACTGATGGATCCATGAATACCATTAGCCGTACCAAGGTTATGCGATGCAAAGCATGAATGATGTCGGCCATACCAGGGCTATGCGATGCAAGATGCAAGTCAAGCATACAATCCTTATCTAAGTCCACATATCAATACAGCTCAACTCTAGGATATCACCGGGGTCTAGTACACTTTAAATCAGATCGTCACCCCATCGCGCGCAATAAGGTAAGTGAAAGAGACCTCACTATCCATCTGCCAATATCGGGCTCGACTCGACGATAGTGGACCCATTCCTCGAGCTAGTCAAACTCAGCCTAGCTTTGCCCCCTACTCTCGGGTGGGTAAGGCGGCACCCATTTTCAACCGACCATGACATGGTGAAAAGTTTGACCGTCTAGTAATCGGCACTCGACGCTCCTATACCCACTCAGTCTAGACGTTGGAGCAACCTCTTGATACCATAAGGGTTTAAGGACTTTCACCCAGGGATATCTATAGCACCCCATGTAAAATAAATTTTTGATATCCAATTCTACCAACCATAATACACCTATGGAGGCTACGGCCCTGATGTCGCTAAGGCATACAGTAATCATGTCATACAAGGCGAAATGCATGAATCACACTATCCAATCATGTGATAAATTCTGCGTGTATCGTGCGCTCATGTGGGGCAACACCCCCTAACTGGGAGCCCTTAAATAATCTGCCCGAAGGCATATGCTATGATAAGTCACTTCTCATATCAAGCATACATATGATGCGTATGATCATGAATCATTGAACTATACTAAACATGTTATAAAGTAATGAACTATCCTTACAATGTAGATGGGCCTAGACGGCCTATAGACAATAAGTACGGGCCTAACGATGGGCCCTAGGGAGAGTCGTAATGTGAACATTTAACCAACATTATACTTGCAATGTGGACGTCAAACCAACACTGCTCCCAAGGCACAACCGTCATAAACATTATTACTTAATCAGTGCTAGAATCACCCATTGCAATGGACCTTAGGAACATCCCATTGGGCCTTAAATGCATCAAATGGGCCTTTTATTCATCAAATGGGCCACATCAATGGGCTGCACCAATGGGCCTTATGTGCATTGCAATGGGTCATAACCCGTGGGTCTTAGATTGCATCAAATGGGCCTAATCTCATGGGTTTTATATGTAACAAATGGGCCACACCAATTGGGCCCCATATGTACATCAAATGGGCCTCAAGCCATAGGCCCTAGTACATCTCGATTGGCCTTAACCCATGGGCCCCTAAAACATTAAATGGGCCTAATCCCATGGGCCTTAGAATACATCAAAATGGGTCTAATCCCATGGGCCTTAGAATACATCAAAATGGGTCTAATCCCATGGGCCTTAGAATACATCAAATGACCAAATTCAATGGGCCTTAGAATACATTAAAATGGATCTAATCCCATGGGCCTTAGAATACATCAAATGATCAAATTCAATGGGCCTTAGAATACATCGAATGACCTCATGACATGGGCCTTACATCCACATCAAAGTGGGCCCCAATGAACTACCACAAATACATTAAGATGGGCCTCAAAACATGCCAAGGTAGGGTCCACTTGGACAATGGATCTGGCTCATTCTATGGCTCATGCCAAGAAATGAGCTTTTAAAATGGATAGACGGTTTGGATTCAACACATGCATCATGGTGGGGTCCACATGAGCTAAGGATCTGACTCATTCTTCTAGCCCAAGCCATAAAATGAGCTTTCAAAATGGGTGGATGGACTAGATGCAACACATGCATCATGGTGGGCCCCACTGTCATTGGACAGTGTGAATAAAACACATGCATCAGGACCTGTACCGTCCAGGCAGATGGTGTGAATAAAACCCATAGGTCCCATGTGTGTGGCCCACCCTAATGTTTATTTTCCATCCAAGACGTTGATAAGGTCGCACAGATCTGGATGAGGAGGAAAAAAAAATTTCAACTTGATCCAAAACTTTTGTGGCCCATAAAAGGTATTTCAATGGTAGAGTTCAATCACCGCTGTTTCTTGTGGTGTGGGCCACCTGAGATTTGGATCAACCTGATTTTTAGAGGGGACCCACCTCAAGGGGTGGTCCACCTCATGGATGGTGTGGATACAGAATACACATCATGGTGGGGCTGTGGGCCCCTGGCGTCCAACTGCCCAAACGCAGCAACGTGCTGTTGTTGTCAGGGGCAGCAGGCGCTGCCCCTTATTGTAACATCCCGAAAATCGGGGGGTAGAGCAAAAACCCAACTCCCGAGTTCCAAAATGTTATTTATGCAACATAGATATGTATGATTGAATGTTGTCTGTGATAATGTATTAAACATGAGTGAGATTAAGCCAGAACAGCATATCATACTCCAGAGACAGTTAAATTCACAAGCGGAAGATGTGATAGTATGTATAACATATATAAACGGTTGTATGCCTCCGGAGTGTGGATATGTTACCAGGTTATATACATACATGTATACTCCAAAAGTAGACAAAACGAATATACATGAGTGCGCTAAAAATATAAAATTACAAGTGTCAAAGTATCTAATCAACCTCCCTGTAATCCCGTCAATCAGAACACCCATAAAGGAGGGATCCTCCTCATCATCATCAAGTCCAGCTCCGCCTCACAGGCCGCGCCATCATCTACAATCACAAAAGGGTCTGGTGGGTGTCCAGGAACACCGTCCCGTAACGTGGGAGTGAGTAGCTAACTCAGTGGAATAATAGAGCAAGGATTAACATGTTCTCAAATCAATCATGCGATAATAGTAAAGCAGTAATTCAAACATTCCTAATACTGTTGTTAATGCAATTATGACATGACGTGATGTATGCCCTCACCGACGATCTCCCTCATACGACAACATCTTACGACCGCGGCATGCCACACTCCCTAGAGTGCACCACATCTTCCAGGCACATGCAATGCTATGGTGATATGATTTTTGAGTTGTTATTAGTCCATTCAAACAGCAAGATTGGGAAACTAAGGTACTTCCCTTGTATCAATCCCAACACAGATCCTGTCTAGGGTCGTCACTCCTAGTAATCTCATACGATGTATATTTCGTAGGTCGCTGCAAGGGCTGCCAGGTCTGTTGCTCGCACTCGTTGCACCGCTCCCCCATCACCTTATCAATACAGGCCTACTGTACTCTACTGCTACTGAAGGGTCGTCGCCTCCCGTAAACTCAGAATACGCTCGCGGTCACTACAAAGGGCTCATCGCCTGATCAGTGTAGGCCGACAGCAAGAATATAGTGTCCCATACCACCATAATCTGCTCACGAGACTAAGTGCTCACTGGTCACTACGGGGAGGTTTGTGGCCCCAGCGTAGGCCGACAGCTCGACCACGGTGTCCCATACCACCATGCCCGGCTCATGAGTCTTCGTGGATCAAGGTACCATGGTTAACAGGGTTTACAATGGTAAGTTCAGTACCCTAGGTTCAAGCAGTTATGACTCATGCAGGGTGAACATACAATGGCCAGTCGGGTTACTTGACGGGCTCGACTAGCGCGATCGCATCTCAAGTTGACGACATGAAGTGCATAAAACACTTCGTGTGGCCTAACCACTGCCGCTAACTCCAGAACACGGCTCGCGTTCTTCGACGCGTCGTTCGTGGCGAAGATAAGCTAACCACGAATTCGCTCGGTTACCGACTGCCTGGACTAAGCATAGTCCCAAACAATTAAGGAATCACATCAGCAAATCATATGAGAGTATTGGAATTGAAATACAACCATGTGAGCATGTTAACACATGTTATAACATAGAACTTAAGTAAATCATCAAGTACATGCATTTCATAAATACAATGGAACCATGCATATAACTAACATGTAGGAAATCATTCACATCAGCATATTAATTGAGAAACCAATCTCAAACTAATCCATAACATCATTTAATTCAATACATACTAATACAAGCATTTATACAAACACTTACACTACACACTTAAGTCTACATATAGTATGTCGACCCGAAGTGCGCATTTAGACGAATCTCTTCGCCAAACTAATTATGCATGCATTCCTAATATCCTAATGCGACAACATATCATGTCAATCACATCAGCAAAATATGAATGAAATCTATACTTCCTACGAATGACTAAAATGCCCTAAATCTCATATTCTTCGCTAGTCTACGAAACAGGAAACGGACAGCATGTTGTACATGCCAAACGGCATTGCCGTCGATAATCTACTATTAAACGACATTGAAAGCTTTGGAAACAGTCAATCAAAGCGTCTATAATCCGCACCTTTTCCCTTTTAGGGGTGTGAGTTCGAACGGAGCGTATACGCTTCGTCTACGGCGATTAGAGAACCTAATACACAAGTTCTATTAGCTACTTCGATAGAAAATGAAAGGAACCTCAAATCAGCAACTTCTAGGGTATTTTCTTACCTGAGAACGCGGAGGAATCGCCGAAAAAGTGATCGGAGTGCGTTGCCTAAGCACGTACAGCACGTGGCATAAGCAGCAGGGAATTCTCTCCCACCTTCTCTCACAAACTCTCACCTTTTCTCTCTCCCAATCTAGGAATTTTTGCAAATTCGGATGGGAGAGAGGAGTGAGGGTTTCAACCCCTTTTATAAGCCCAAACTTGCCCGAAATAGGCTCCGGTACAAAGTTCACTTAGTGCATATCCAAATCGGGGCTGTTTCGGTCCAAACGATGCTTTCTGGTGGTCCCCTGACCGAATGCGATCGGACTTAAGCTCATGCGTACCAGATCTAGCACGTATTAAGTTTTCACTCCGACAGGGTTCGCAGATCGTACGTGGCGGACCAGTTTCAGTTCAGCGGTCACCGCACGTAGATCAGGGCTGAAAGTCTCATGATATAAAATAGAAATTTCTCCTGATCCGAGGGTGTAATCTGGGTGAATTCTGACGGTCAGAACGCTCAATACTGACGCGTCAAGTCGTGTGCCAGATTTGAATTTGAAATTCCAATTCTGTCCCTATTCGCAATCTCTTCGGTCCGGGCTCAATGAAATGACCTGTGATTATCGGTTTGACTTGATTTTTGAAATGAGTGTCAAGTCCAGCTAGGCAGTTCTAACGGTCTAAGATAGGAGGTATCGGACTTTCGACGCGCGGTCTAGATCAAATACAAAATTTCAAAGTGGTCCAGAGAACAAACCTGCTTAGAGTTTGACCCGAGGTTATAGAGTATTATAGAGTCATTGGTTCTACTCGATTTGGGTCTTGTAGAACGTATTTAAAGTGATCAGGGACTGTTTCCCAGCTACTCCAACGTTGCGCTAGCTAACTTATGGTTAGTTTCTAAAGGAATTAATCCTAAGTGGTTTCTTTGGCTATGAAATTGGGTTCTGAGCGATTTTCCAGGTGTTTTAGTTGACCCACTGCCTAAGGACGTCAAATCCCAGATTGGCCAAAATCTGGGGTGTTACAATCTACTCCCCTTAAAACAAAATTTTGTCCCCGAAATTGGAGAAGGGCAAGGAATACTTTTTCTAAGAAAGGTTCAAATCCTATTTAATAACCTAACTGTACATATAACCTAAATCAAATGTTTCGATCCTGGGCCAGTGGGAAAGAGGCCAAGCACTCTTCCGCTGCGCCACTCTGATCGAACGACAGCGTTGACTAACCTAACTGGATTGGACTTAATTCGTTCTACCCCCCTTAAAACTTGGTTTTTACTTAAGGTTGAAGAATCGTTGCATCGATCTGTATATCGGAACGAGACGCAACTAAAGACCTATCTTTAACCTAAAATGGAAACAACCTTCCTCTACATGGTTTTCCTTGCTAATGATGCGTTCTATGGCATTGGTATCTATGGCGATAGAGACGAGCCTAAGCTCTATTGTGGTTGAGTTCAGGGGCAGGTATGAGTTGGTGGCAAGATGTCTAATTCTCTACTGGCTTTAAGTTCTTACCATTTCCCAAAGACAATGTGATCCCGTTTGGTTGTATGTGGTCGAGCCAACACGGAAGAAAAGTTGTATAATGGGTCTAAGCCGGATACGTTGAACCTTCTGTCTAATCAGGACAAAATGCGTTGTATCAGTTCTTAATCCGAGTCGATGCCGATCCTCTGCTTGATCAGAGCATTGGATTCATTGGTAACCACTAGGATTAGGAAGTCGATTCAAACCGCGAATATATCGCTTACATGTAGTTCCTTTATTCCGCGTTCCCGAATGCATTAAGCCCTTGGGGAAGGCAATTCTAAGGGGCGTGCTAGTACATTCTAAGTTCATTATGAGGGATTTATAAATGGTCCCTAAGAGTGAATGACTCCTTCCTATGGGAAACAATAAAAGTCTATAAGTCATAAGGGGATCTATCGAAGGAATAAGGTTCTACTTCAACCAAATCTAACCTACAATTCCTTAGCATATACAGGCTTTACACTTAAGGTAACTAGTAGGCTAGTCTGTAACTCAGTACTTATAATCCAAAGCCTAAGTTTATACGGCACATGGTTCCATACCATTTCTACTATAGGGAATTGTTCTGTTGCTTAGAGTCAAGATTATCTAAATAGAATTGGATTTCGTATATCGTCAGATCCTTCAAATCTAGGAGTGCTAACACTAGGTCCAAAACGCCAAGGGCCTATGAAACGAAACTACATTCCTAATCCCATGCTGGGATTGGGAGTGGCATGCTAGTCACAACTACCTCTGACATCACTAAACCTAACAACAACAAAACACGAAGATCTCAAACAGTAATCAAACATCTACAAGACAACGTCACAGATGCCTAATGCTACCAAAGGACTCTACCACAGTCCCGACTTACCTTCTTTATCACTGTCGAGTCTAATACTGTCTGTTGCTCACTAAAGCTCTCTCGGCCATATATTTTCAGTATCCCTTAAGCAAAGAAAATGGAGAAATAGGATTGAGAGGGAGGATGGTGGAAAGAGAGAAAAAGGCTAAAACAGCTTAACAATAGCCATGGAAAATGGGAGAAATGCAAGGAAATGGCTAACCAAAATAGAAAAGGGAGATCTAGGCGTTGTAGAGGGATGCTTCAAGCTCCCCTATGATGTATTTCCAGAAAGAAAAGAGAATGAAAAAGGGGAATGGAGCACCTCACAATTTCTGCTCGATTTGGGCGTTGTAAGAGCTCCAAACGATGAAATCTTCAAGAGGAAGGGCTGCAAACCGAAATAGAATGGTGGAGAGTGGTCGGTTGTGACCGAAAATGAGATTGGGAGGGGTTTGACATCGAGATTTGAGGGGAAGGCAGCAAAAATGTAAAGAAATGAGAGCTTAGAGGGGCATTTTGTGAAGGAGGTACATCTTTTAGGGGGTTTCACGGTACGGACCGCATACCAGGGGGCTTCCCTAGCCCTCAAACTCCTCCAGCCCAAAGGCCAGACCCATCTGACGGGTTTGACCGGCGATGCATCGCCGAATCGGCGATGGAATCGCTGGTGAACTTGCAAATTGGCCATTGAGGCCATATGGGATGGGTTCCCCTTGCCCTAGGGATTCCAAAAAGGTATGGTTCCCACTTTGCTTCATTGTAGATTGCCCTAGGGAGGCCCAAACATCCATTCGAGGCTTTTCGGGTCCAATATGCAATACCGAATACAAAACTCTATTATGCAGCATATGATTTTGAGGTAGAAGGAGCTAGTACATCCATCTAGCTCATTAGTTGCTAAAGAAAGCGAAGTTAGAATAGCCTTATGGCCATTTTTCATGAAATTTTACTATTCACTGTAACATTTTGTGAAAGTATAATTTTATGTTATTTTCACATTAGTATTGATGCCTAACATGAAATGGATAAGAAAGAATTAAAGATTGGAGTAGTGAGAGGAAGAATTTTGAAGATTTTAGGTAAAACGGGATTTTTAAGACCTGGCGATTGAATACAGGGGTCGTGGGTGTCCCACGGCCCAAGGATTCACATTTACGGGTTTAGAATTGTTCAAAGAACTTATCACCCCACTCACCTACAACCTAGGAGCTATTCGGGTTGCTTTACGCGACCCTGGATGCGATACGGACTCGATTCCGCGATCGAAATGAATAGACTTTGCCTATTGGCGAATCTGGGATTCTAGAAGTATTTCTAGACCCTTCTCGCACCCACCTAAGTCAAAGGAAGTGGCAGAGTGCGTCGAGTGACCATAACCCAGGCTCGGTTTAATCCAAATCATGCTCTGATACCATCTATAACATCCCGAAAATCGGGGGGTCGAGCAACAACCCAACTCCCGAGTTCCAAAATGTTATTTATGCAACATAGATATGTATGATTGAATGTTGTCTGTGATAATGTATTAAACATGAGTGAGATTAAGCCAGAACAGTATATCATACTCCAGAGACAGTTAAATTCACAAGCGGAAGATGTGATAGTATGTATAACATATATAAACGGTTGTATGCCTCCGGAGTGTGGATATGTTACCAGGTTATATACATACATGTATACTCCAAAAGTAGACAAAACGAATATACATGAGTGCGCTAAAAATATAAAATTACAAGTGTCAAAGTATCTAATCAACCTCCCTGTAATCCCGTCAATCAGAACACCCATAAAGGAGGGATCCTCCTCATCATCATCAAGTCCAGCTCCGCCTCACAGGCCGCGCCATCATCTACAATCACAAAAGGGTCTGGTGGGTGTCCAGGAACACCGTCCCGTAACGTGGGAGTGAGTAGCTAACTCAGTGGAATAATAGAGCAAGGATTAACATGTTCTCAAATCAATCATGCGATAATAGTAAAGCAGTAATTCAAACATTCCTAATACTGTTGTTAATGCAATTATGACATGACGTGATGTATGCCCTCACCGACGATCTCCCTCATACGACAACATCTTACGACCGCGGCATGCCACACTCCCTAGAGTGCACCACATCTTCCAGGCACATGCAATGCTATGGTGATATGATTTTCGAGTTGTTATTAGTCCATTCAAACAGCAAGATTGGGAAACTAAGGTACTTCCCTTGTATCAATCCCAACACAGATCCTGTCTAGGGTCGTCACTCCTAGTAATCTCATACGATGTATATTTCGTAGGTCGCTGCAAGGGCTGCCAGGGCTGTTGCTCGCACTCGTTGCACCGCTCCCCCATCACCTTATCAATACAGGCCTACTGTACTCTACTGCTACTGAAGGGTCTTCGCCTCCCGTAAACTCAGAATACGCTCGCGGTCACTACAAAGGGCTCGTCGCCTGATCAGTGTAGGCCGACAGCAAGAATATAGTGTCCCATACCACCATAATCTGCTCACGAGACTAGGTGCTCACTGGTCACTACGGGGAGGTTTGTGGCCCCAGCGTAGGCCGACAGCTCGACCACGGTGTCCCATACCACCATGCCCGGCTCATGAGTCTTCGTGGATCAAGGTACCATGGTTAACAGGGTTTACAATGGTAAGTTCAGTACCCTAGGTTCAAGCAGTTATGACTCATGCAGGGTGAACATACAATGGCCAGTCGGGTTACTTGACGGGCTCGACTAGCGCGATCGCATCTCAAGTTGACGACATGAAGTGCACGACATGAAGTGCATAAAACACTTCGTGTGGCCTAACCACTGCCGCTAACTCCAGAACACGGCTCGCGTTCTTCGACGCGTCGTTCGTGGCGAAGATAAGCTAACCACGAATTCGCTCGGTTACCGACTGCCTGGACTAAGCATAGTCCCAAACAATTAAGGAATCACATCAGCAAATCATATGAGAGTATTGGAATTGAAATACAACCATGTGAGCATGTTAACACATGTTATAACATAGAACTTAAGTAAATCATCAAGTACATGCATTTCATACATACAATAGAACCATGCATATAACTAACATGTAGGAAATCGTTCACATCAGCATATTAAGTGAGAAACCAATCTCAAACTAATCCATAACATCATTTAATTCAATACATACTAATACAAGCATTTATACAAACACTTACACTACACACTTAAGTCTACATATAGTATGTCGACCCGAAGTGCGCATTTAGGCGAATCTCTTTGCCAAACTAATTATGCACGCATTCCTAATATCCTAATGCGACAACATATCATGTCAATCACATCAGCAAAATATGAATGAAATCTATACTTCCTACGAATGACTAAAATGCCCTAAATCTCATATTCTTCGCTAGTCTACGAAACAGGAAACGGACAACATGTTGTACATGCCAAACGGCATTGCCGTCGATAATCTACTATTAAACGACATTGAAAGCTTTGGAAATAGTCAATCAAAGCGTCTATAATCCGCACCTTTTCCCTTTTAGGGGTGTGAGTTCGAACGGAGCGTATACGCTTCGTCTACGGCGATTAGAGAACCTAATACACAAGTTCTATTAGCTACTTCGATAGAAAATGAAAGGAACCTCAAATCAGCAACTTCTAGGGTATTTTCTTACCTGAGAACGCGGAGGAATCGCCGAAAAAGTGATCGGAGTGCGTTGCCTAAGCACGTACAGCACGTGGCATAAGCAGCAGGGAATTCTCTCCCACCTTCTCTCACAAACTCTCACCTTTTCTCTCTCCCAATCTAGGAATTTTTGCAAATTCGGATGGGAGAGAGGAGTGAGGGTTTCAATGCCTTTTATAAGCCCAAACTTGCCCGAAATAGGCTCCGGTACAAAGTTCACTTAGTGCATATCCAAATCGGGGCTGTTTCGGTCCAAACGATGCTTTCTGGTGGTCCCCTGACCGAATGCGATCGGACTTAAGCTCATGCGTACCAGATCTAGCACGTATTAAGTTTTCACTCCGACAGGGTTCGCAGATCGTACGTGGCGGACCAGTTTCAGTTCAGCGGTCACCGCACGTAGATCAGGGCTGAAAGTCTCATGATATAAAATAGAAATTTCTCCTGATCCGAGGGTGTAATCTGGGTGAATTCTGACGGTCAGAACGCTCAATACTGACGCGTCAAGTCGTGTGCCAGATTTGAATTTGAAATTCCAATTCTGTCCCTATTCGCAATCTCTTCGGTCCGGGCTCAATGAAATGACCTGTGATTATCGGTTTGACTTGATTTTTGAAATGAGTGTCAAGTCCAGCTAGGCAGTTCTAACGGTCTAAGATAGGAGGTATCGGACTTTCGACGCGCGGTCTAGATCAAATACAAAATTTCAAAGTGGTCCAGAGAACAAACCTGCTTAGAGTTTGACCCGAGGTTATAGAGTATTATAGAGTCATTGGTTCTACTCGATTTGGGTCTTGTAGAACGTATTTAAAGTGATCAGGGACTGTTTCCCAGCTACTCCAACGTTGCGCTAGCTAACTTATGGTTAGTTTCTAAAGGAATTAATCCTAAGTGGTTTCTTTGGCTATGAAATTGGGTTCTGAGCGATTTTCCAGGTGTTTTAGTTGACCCACTGCCTAAGGACGTCAAATCCCAGATTGGCCAAAATCTGGGGTGTTACAATCTACTCCCCTTAAAACAAAATTTTGTCCCCGAAATTGGAGAAGGGCAAGGAATACTTTTTCTAAGAAAGGTTCAAATCCTATTTAATAACCTAACTGTACATATAACCTAAATCAAATGTTTCGATCCTGGGCCAGTGGGAAAGAGGCCAAGCACTCTTCCGCTGCGCCACTCTGATCGAACGACAGCGTTGACTAACCTAACTGGATTGGACTTAATTCGTTCTACCCCCCTTAAAACTTGGTTTTTACTTAAGGTTGAAGAATCGTTGCATCGATCTGTATATCGGAACGAGACGCAACTAAAGACCTATCTTTAACCTAAAATGGAAACAACCTTCCTCTACATGGTTTTCCTTGCTAATGATGCGTTCTATGGCATTGGTATCTATGGCGATAGAGACGAGCCTAAGCTCTATTGTGGTTGAGTTCAGGGGCAGGTATGAGTTGGTGGCAAGATGTCTAATTCTCTACTGGCTTTAAGTTCTTACCATTTCCCAAAGACAATGTGATCCCGTTTGGTTGTATGTGGTCGAGCCAACACGGAAGAAAAGTTGTATAATGGGTCTAAGCCGGATACGTTGAACCTTCTGTCTAATCAGGACAAAATGCGTTGTATCAGTTCTTAATCCGAGTCGATGCCGATCCTCTGCTTGATCAGAGCATTGGATTCATTGGTAACCACTAGGATTAGGAAGTCGATTCAAACCGCGAATATATCGCTTACATGTAGTTCCTTTATTCCGCGTTCCCGAATGCATTAAGCCCTTGGGGAAGGCAATTCTAAGGGGCGTGCTAGTACATTCTAAGTTCATTATGAGGGATTTATAAATGGTCCCTAAGAGTGAATGACTCCTTCCTATGGGAAACAATAAAAGTCTATAAGTCATAAGGGGATCTATCGAAGGAATAAGGTTCTACTTCAACCAAATCTAACCTACAATTCCTTAGCATATACAGGCTTTACACTTAAGGTAACTAGTAGGCTAGTCTGTAACTCAGTACTTATAATCCAAAGCCTAAGTTTATACGGCACATGGTTCCATACCATTTCTACTATAGGGAATTGTTCTGTTGCTTAGAGTCAAGATTATCTAAATAGAATTGGATTTCGTATATCGTCAGATCCTTCAAATCTAGGAGTGCTAACACTAGGTCCAAAACGCCAAGGGCCTATGAAACGAAACTACATTCCTAATCCCATGCTGGGATTGGGAGTGGCATGCTAGTCACAACTACCTCTGACATCACTAAACCTAACAACAACAAAACACGAAGATCTCAAACAGTAATCAAACATCTACAAGACAACGTCACAGATGCCTAATGCTACCAAAGGACTCTACCACAGTCCCGACTTACCTTCTTTATCACTGTCGAGTCTAATACTGTCTGTTGCTCACTAAAGCTCTCTCGGCCATATATTTTCAGTATCCCTTAAGCAAAGAAAATGGAGAAATAGGATTGAGAGGGAGGATGGTGGAAAGAGAGAAAAAGGCTAAAACAGCTTAACAATAGCCATGGAAAATGGGAGAAATGCAAGGAAATGGCTAACCAAAATAGAAAAGGGAGATCTAGGCGTTGTAGAGGGATGCTTCAAGCTCCCCTATGATGTATTTCCAGAAAGAAAAGAGAATGAAAAAGGGGAATGGAGCACCTCACAATTTCTGCTCGATTTGGGCGTTGTAAGAGCTCCAAACGATGAAATCTTCAAGAGGAAGGGCTGCAAACCGAAATAGAATGGTGGAGAGTGGTCGGTTGTGACCGAAAATGAGATTGGGAGGGGTTTGACATCGAGATTTGAGGGGAAGGCAGCAAAAATGTAAAGAAATGAGAGCTTAGAGGGGCATTTTGTGAAGGAGGTACATCTTTTAGGGGGTTTCACGGTACGGACCGCATACCAGGGGGCTTCCCTAGCCCTCAAACTCCTCCAGCCCAAAGGCCAGACCCATCTGACGGGTTTGACCGGCGATGCATCGCCGAATCGGCGATGGAATCGCTGGTGAACTTGCAAATTGGCCATTGAGGCCATATGGGATGGGTTCCCCTTGCCCTAGGGATTCCAAAAAGGTATGGTTCCCACTTTGCTTCATTGTAGATTGCCCTAGGGAGGCCCAAACATCCATTCGAGGCTTTTCGGGTCCAATATGCAATACCGAATACAAAACTCTATTATGCAGCATATGATTTTGAGGTAGAAGGAGCTAGTACATCCATCTAGCTCATTAGTTGCTAAAGAAAGCGAAGTTAGAATAGCCTTATGGCCATTTTTCATGAAATTTTACTATTCACTGTAACATTTTGTGAAAGTATAATTTTATGTTATTTTCACATTAGTATTGATGCCTAACATGAAATGGATAAGAAAGAATTAAAGATTGGAGTAGTGAGAGGAAGAATTTTGAAGATTTTAGGTAAAACGGGATTTTTAAGACCTGGCGATTGAATACAGGGGTCGTGGGTGTCCCACGGCCCAAGGATTCACATTTACGGGTTTAGAATTGTTCAAAGAACTTATCACCCCACTCACCTACAACCTAGGAGCTATTCGGGTTGCTTTACGCGACCCTGGATGCGATACGGACTCGATTCCGCGATCGAAATGAATAGACTTTGCCTATTGGCGAATCTGGGATTCTAGAAGTATTTCTAGACCCTTCTCGCACCCACCTAAGTCAAAGGAAGTGGCAGAGTGCGTCGAGTGACCATAACCCAGGCTCGGTTTAATCCAAATCATGCTCTGATACCATCTATAACATCCCAAAAATCGGGGGGTCGAGCAACAACCCAACTCCCGAGTTCCAAAATGTTATTTATGCAACATAGATATGTATGATTGAATGTTGTCTGTGATAATGTATTAAACATGAGTGAGATTAAGCCAGAACAGTATATCATACTCCAGAGACAGTTAAATTCACAAGCGGAAGATGTGATAGTATGTATAACATATATAAACGGTTGTATGCCTCCGGAGTGTGGATATGTTACCAGGTTATATACATACATGTATACTCCAAAAGTAGACAAAACGAATATACATGAGTGCGCTAAAAATATAAAATTACAAGTGTCAAAGTATCTAATCAACCTCCCTGTAATCCCGTCAATCAGAACACCCATAAAGGAGGGATCCTCCTCATCATCATCAAGTCCAGCTCCGCCTCACAGGCCGCGCCATCATCTACAATCACAAAAGGGTCTGGTGGGTGTCCAGGAACACCGTCCCGTAACGTGGGAGTGAGTAGCTAACTCAGTGGAATAATAGAGCAAGGATTAACATGTTCTCAAATCAATCATGCGATAATAGTAAAGCAGTAATTCAAACATTCCTAATACTGTTGTTAATGCAATTATGACATGACGTGATGTATGCCCTCACCGACGATCTCCCTCATACGACAACATCTTACGACCGCGGCATGCCACACTCCCTAGAGTGCACCACATCTTCCAGGCACATGCAATGCTATGGTGATATGATTTTCGAGTTGTTATTAGTCCATTCAAACAGCAAGATTGGGAAACTAAGGTACTTCCCTTGTATCAATCCCAACACAGATCCTGTCTAGGGTCGTCACTCCTAGTAATCTCATACGATGTATATTTCGTAGGTCGCTGCAAGGGCTGCCAGGGCTGTTGCTCGCACTCGTTGCACCGCTCCCCCATCACCTTATCAATACAGGCCTACTGTACTCTACTGCTACTGAAGGGTCTTCGCCTCCCGTAAACTCAGAATACGCTCGCGGTCACTACAAAGGGCTCGTCGCCTGATCAGTGTAGGCCGACAGCAAGAATATAGTGTCCCATACCACCATAATCTGCTCACGAGACTAGGTGCTCACTGGTCACTACGGGGAGGTTTGTGGCCCCAGCGTAGGCCGACAGCTCGACCACGGTGTCCCATACCACCATGCCCGGCTCATGAGTCTTCGTGGATCAAGGTACCATGGTTAACAGGGTTTACAATGGTAAGTTCAGTACCCTAGGTTCAAGCAGTTATGACTCATGCAGGGTGAACATACAATGGCCAGTCGGGTTACTTGACGGGCTCGACTAGCGCGATCGCATCTCAAGTTGACGACATGAAGTGCATAAAACACTTCGTGTGGCCTAACCACTGCCGCTAACTCCAGAACACGGCTCGCGTTCTTCGACGCGTCGTTCGTGGCGAAGATAAGCTAACCACGAATTCGCTCGGTTACCGACTGCCTGGACTAAGCATAGTCCCAAACAATTAAGGAATCACATCAGCAAATCATATGAGAGTATTGGAATTGAAATACAACCATGTGAGCATGTTAACACATGTTATAACATAGAACTTAAGTAAATCATCAAGTACATGCATTTCATACATACAATAGAACCATGCATATAACTAACATGTAGGAAATCGTTCACATCAGCATATTAAGTGAGAAACCAATCTCAAACTAATCCATAACATCATTTAATTCAATACATACTAATACAAGCATTTATACAAACACTTACACTACACACTTAAGTCTACATATAGTATGTCGACCCGAAGTGCGCATTTAGGCGAATCTCTTTGCCAAACTAATTATGCACGCATTCCTAATATCCTAATGCGACAACATATCATGTCAATCACATCAGCAAAATATGAATGAAATCTATACTTCCTACGAATGACTAAAATGCCCTAAATCTCATATTCTTCGCTAGTCTACGAAACAGGAAACGGACAACATGTTGTACATGCCAAACGGCATTGCCGTCGATAATCTACTATTAAACGACATTGAAAGCTTTGGAAATAGTCAATCAAAGCGTCTATAATCCGCACCTTTTCCCTTTTAGGGGTGTGAGTTCGAACGGAGCGTATACGCTTCGTCTACGGCGATTAGAGAACCTAATACACAAGTTCTATTAGCTACTTCGATAGAAAATGAAAGGAACCTCAAATCAGCAACTTCTAGGGTATTTTCTTACCTGAGAACGCGGAGGAATCGCCGAAAAAGTGATCGGAGTGCGTTGCCTAAGCACATACAGCACGTGGCATAAGCAGCAGGGAATTCTCTCCCACCTTCTCTCACAAACTCTCACCTTTTCTCTCTCCCAATCTAGGAATTTTTGCAAATTCGGATGGGAGAGAGGAGTGAGGGTTTCAATGCCTTTTATAAGCCCAAACTTGCCCGAAATAGGCTCCGGTACAAAGTTCACTTAGTGCATATCCAAATCGGGGCTGTTTCGGTCCAAACGATGCTTTCTGGTGGTCCCCTGATCGAATGCGATCGGACTTATGCTCATGCGTACCAGATCTAGCACGTATTAAGTTTTCAGTCCGACAGGGTTCGCAGATCGCACGTGGCGGACCAGTTTCAGTTCAGCGGTCACCGCACGTAGATCAGGGCTGAAAGTCTCATGATATAAAATAAAAATTTCTCCTGATCCGAGGGTGTAATCTGGCTGAATTCTGACGGTCAGAACGCTCAATACTGACGCATCAAGTCGTGTGCCAGATTTGAATTTGAAATTCCAATTCTGTCCCTATTCGCACTCTATTCGGTCCGGGCTCAATGAAATGGCCTGTGATTATCGGTTTGACTTGATTTTCGAAATGAGTGTCAAGTCCAGTTAGGCAGTTCTAACGGTCTAAGATAGGAGGTATCGGACTTTCGACGCGCGGTCTAGATCAAATACAAAATTTCAAAGTGGTCCAGAGAACAAACCTGCTTAGAGTTTGACCCGAGGTTATAGAGTATTATAGAGTCATTGGTTCTACTCGATTTGGGTCTTGTAGAACGTATTTAAAGTGATCAGGGACTGTTTCCCAGCTACTCCAACGTCGCGCTAACTAACTTATGCTTAGTTTCTAAAGGAATTTATCCTAAGTGGTTTCTTTGGCTATGGAATTGGGTTCTGAGCGATTTTCCAGGTGTTTTAGTTGACCCACTGCCTAAGGACGTCAAATCCCAGATTGGCCAAAATCCGGGGTGTTACACTTATGCATGCTCTTTATTTTATTTTTTAAAAATCTTAATTCCTGTGGTTTTTCACAGGTGGGGCCCATATTCAGAAAATTCATCCCAGCGATGAGATTTTACAGCTCCTAACATGTGAAATGAGTTCCAAGTTCCAGATTTTTGGGTGTATAGAAAACATCAGGTGATCAGCCTCATTCTTTGGCTCAACACTTAAAATGGTCCAAGGAATGAGGTAGACGACATGGATTGAATAAATACATCAAGGTGGGGCCTATGTGAGTGGTCACCCCACAAGCTTGGAATAAGCTAATATTTGTATTTTTTTCCCAGTTGACGTCCAGCGTCCCTGACACTGGATGGTTGGGCAATATGCATTGAGGTGGGCCCGGCTCACGTGGGCCACCAAATGATGGATGACATTAGTACAACACATTTAAGGTGGGCCCCACTTATAGATTGCTTAAAAAAAATACTTACTGCATGGTGGGGTCCATCCGAGTGGGCCACACAACCACACTATCATCACATGAGAAAAAGAATGAAAAAGGGATGGAGAGAGAGAGAAAAAAAAAAAAGTGTGGGACACACGTGTGATGGAGGGCTCTGCCACTACGAGCCCTCCTTTCTAAGAAATCATACATCAAATGGATCCCTTTGCACATGGGTCCACCGAAATCGAAAATCAACGGTAGAGATCCTTTCCCCACCAATATAGACAGTCTGGATGACCTTTTTAAGGTAAGGAAATAAACATCATGATGGGGTCCATGGAGCATGGCCCCATCATGGAATGATCATGATGATCCTAGTGGGCCATCGGCCACATCTTAGGGTCCCAAGTGAGATCCAAACCATTGATCGGTTGGCCTCACTTGGCCCATCTTAAAAATACGAAAAACTACTCTTCTCAAGCACCCACCGTTCGATCTTCTTGCTCCCTTGGGTTCCTTAGCTCCTTAGCTTCGATTCCAACAGATGAGCTGAGGTTTGGATGGTTGAGATGAGAGATCTTGAGATGGAAATGTGGGCCACACTTGTGGTTCTCTTGGAGAGATGGGAGAGGCTTGGATGTATGGAGTTTGGTTGCTTGAGAAAGTGGTTTGAAAATGAAGGAGAGAGAGAGTTGTAAAGAGAGAGGAGTGATGGGTGATGGATGTGGTGAGTGATGGGTGTAAGAGACCTTTTTGACTTTTGTGGCAAATGTATAAGAAAGATATGGGCTCTTGTAAGAACTTTTTGACTTTTGTGGTTACTTGGGGATGGGTGTGAGGTGATGTGTACTTGACATGTACTTAACATGTTGAGATTGATGGATTGATGTGACAACTCGTAGAGATTCTCTTGGGTTTTGTAATGCGCGGCATTTTACTCGCACCGAATGCTGGCCCACATCTCCTGATCAGGGTATCGCCTCGGAGTCGAGGCATCGGAACTGCTGCGACGGCACGGTCGCTATAGTAAAGGTCTTGGGTTGAGTCGACTCGGGTTGACGGTGTGCGAATCAGGATCGCGGGTAAATATCGGTTAAGGGTTGAAGGTTGCAGGAATTCAACCGAGAAGACCGTGAAAGTCTATGGAACGGTACAGTCTAGGATACGGGGCTTACAAATTCCATTTTCTAACATATGGCATACGATGGAAAGCAATGACAGAGTGAACATGTGGAATCATAATAAGCCAAATGTCATATGCTGAGGGTGCAATGCAATATGCAATTTCTGACGAGTCCACGAATATCATTAGCCTTATCCAGGCCATGTAATGCAGAAACATAGTAACCTAAATGTCATATACCGAGGGTGTAATGCAACATGCAATGCAAGGGAATGACGAAGCTGAAGTGTCTAGACGGGATGATAGAACATGGTAATGCAAGTTGTGGGGTTCATCACAAGGGACTTCTATCTAAACCAAGCTCATACCTAAATTTGGTAGCCAGATTCAATGTGATAAACTCTTGATCTTAAGTTGGTTGCGCTTCTTAACTGAAATCATGGCCAATGCAAAGGAACACAATGAATTTATTGCATACCACCAGCCCGAGTGGATAGTAAATGAATGAATGAATCAATCAAATATTGAACATACAACTCCCACTCAGTAAGTCCACATATCAGTACAACTCATCTTTGGGATCATCACCAGGGTTTAGTATAATGTTGTTAGCCATACTAAGGCTATGCAGTGTAAGGCCTACGTGGCCAATGTCAAATGTAAGATGCAGTCATAAGTCATGCTAATCCTCATTTGAATCCTCATATTAGTACAATTCCTCTCTAGATAATCACTGGGGTCTAATAAACTATACATCACATTGCTGCCCTACATTGGACGCACAACCGTGTAAGCAGAACAGACCTCACTATCCGCCTGGCCAATAGTCAGCCAATATCTATCCGACACGTCGATAACGGACCCATTTACGAGCAGGTCAGAATCAACTTAGAAATTGCCCCTACCCTTGGGTAGGCAAGGCCACAACCCCTTCCAACCGATAACGACACAGTGGGAGACGCGGCGTGTCACTCCCCAGACTCGGTAACCGGAATCCTAAGGAACCCGATGGCCGATTCTGGCCGTAACAGCCTCCATAGTATCCCATTCTCGGCTCCTGAGGCAGGTTCCGATCCTGGGATCTTACAAGGAGGATTTTCATAACAGTATAATCATTACCAATACGAGCATACCCAAGATCACAACAAGTACATCTGAGAATAATAAAGGGCACACATCACAAAATCCACTAAGAATTCAAACTTTTTCAACCATCCATAAGGTCTAATGGACATACATGAGATAAAAGGAAAAGAGAGAAAGGTCAGCAACACTAGAGTCCTCAAATGCTCAGCTCTACTCCACGCTCTGCTGCTACGACGCTTGCCTAAAATCTCCTGCACGCATCAATCGTGCAGAAGCTTATAGAAGCTTAGAGGGTGGTGTAAGTGTGTGACAATGGTGCACAGAAGAATAGTAGGAGGTGCAAGAAGGGAAACATGCTCAATGAGAATATCACTAGCCTTACCAAGGCTTATCATGAATACGATGCAATGAGTATTGAGAGCTATACCAAGGCAATGCATGAAAGGGCTTACACAGTCAATACTATGCAATGCAAGTAATGCCAGTGCTCATAACCAAACCATATGTCAAGTACATTTTCAATCATAAGAAAATCACTGGGGTCCGTTACACTGCTGAATGACTGTCACTCTATAGACCCTGCATAGTCAAGTGAGCGTAAGAGACCATACTACCTGCCTGTAGACAGCCAATCACCAGCAAGGCCTGACAGTAGCGGACCCATTTACGAGCTGGTCAGACTCAGCTTAGCAATGCCCACTACACACCAGGCAGGTAAGGCCACACCCCTATCCAACCGACTACACGATAGTGGGAGTCGCAGCCTAACAGTATAAGGCTCTAGTGCGCTCACGTATTTCACTCGGTTACGGCGTTGGAACAGATCCTTGGTACCATGAAAGTTTTGAGAATTTCATCTATGGGCATCCTATGCACCCGGTATGCTCAACTAATATTTTCGGTGTCCACACGTACAGCCATCCACGAATACCCCTGTGGAGGCAAGGCCCTGATGAAGTAAGGGCGGATATCCACAAGCTATGCAATGTCAGATGCATGAATCACACAATCACCCATACATCAGTCCCAAGCATCCATCTCTCAGGGAGATACCACCATGTCCTACACAATGGCACAATCATGACCAATCATACCTCAACCAAGCATGTATATGATGTGTATGGGAATGAGATATGAAGATGAATATGAGTGCCAATAAGGTGAAGATTAACTCTCTACCTAATCATGAAGGGATCTAAGTATTTAACCAATTCCTCATAAGGAATACAACCTCTAGTGGGGGCCCATATACGTGGGGTAGCCCACGAGATTAAGGAGAATAATGGAATGAACCTAAATAGTGAAACGTCTTAGCGAGGGTCTATGTTGGGCCTTTAACCACCCACAAAAGCCCATGGGCCTACCTTAGGGCCACTAATGTGGACATCCAACCACAATTGCTCCCCAAGAGGTAGCCCATCTCTAATTGATCATGGATCAAGGGCTAAGGCCTATGTAACATCAGAAATAAGAAACGAGCAGCCATAATTATACCACAAACACTCATGTTGGGCTTCAGAAAGGGCAGCCTAAGGTCTACCCAAAATATGGGTCCAAGGGGAACACACATAACCCAACCCATATATACCACTATGGTCCCATAGGAAAAAGGTTAGGGCCCAACATAAAGGCCACTAATCCCATATATTAACGTGGCCTAGTGGGCAGCCCATTGCTTAAACCACATGGGCAAATGTCATGCTCTTAGTCAAGTGAGTTGGGCCTACAACCCGGGCCGAGTATAAAGTTGATTTGGTAGGCAACCAATGGCCCATTTACTTGTGTAATTTTACCTACTACCCCAACACAATAGTATGATAAAAATGGCCCAAGAGTTCAATGGGCCTATCTGGAAAGTTTCAGCCCAATTGGGCGTAAAGAGTTCAACAACTAGCTACAATCATGGACCCAATTAAATTCAACTATGGTGGGCCTCAGAAGTGCATTTATTAAGACCAACATTAAGGAACTAAAGGTATAAATCATTTCCTCTAAGATCTTTATAATGTGGTGGGCCCCACTCCTCAAAATTTTAGCCCAAGGCCAAGCATAATTATAACATGTTGCTATCCTAAATTTGGGTACTCCATTGGAGTAGGTCCAAGGCCTCTAAAACTCTAAAAATTGACGGCCAAGGTCCCTCATCATGCATACAATTAGATGAAACCCAAAAAGGTAGCCCACCATTAGAAGAAATATTTTTGAATTATGGTTTTTATCAAGGCATATTGCTGGACTGCATAGCAGAAAAATCTGTGAGTCCAACCATCTTGGCCCATTCTTTTGGATGCCCAAACAGGGTCATTTGAGGCTGAAATTTTACAGAGTGATACTTCCATTGGAGGCACACACTCTCACAAATTTTATAATTTTTAAATATCTTTAAGTATTTTAATTAATTTAAACCAAATAGACTATCCAAAAAATTGGACAGACCTGGACATCCTAGCGTGGTTGTCCAATCCGGCCCTGTCCACGGTATGTACAAGGGTCCATTGGCCATGAAATTTGGTAGGTGGGTCTTACCATGAGTGGAACATACTCTTAAATTTTAGAAATTTTAAAAATCTATAAATATTTTAATTCATTTAAATAAATCAATCTATCCTGAAAATCAGACTGATCTGGACACCATATTATAATGGGCCAGTCCAGCCACCACCATGGTGTGTACAAGCGTCCATTGGCCCCAAAATTTTGTATGTGGGTCCTACAATGAGTGGGTCACTCTCCTGTAAATTTTTATAATTTTTAAACACCCACAGGTATTTTAATAAATTTTAAAAATCCAACCTATCCAGGGTGGAATGTTGCTCGAACAGTGCAGAAAATCCAGACCGTCCACCTCACTTGGAACACACCTTTGAGACCCCAATGAAGGTCAGTTGGGGCTAAAATTTGGTATGATTATATGTGGGGTCCATACCTTCAAGAAACATATATTACATGGGACCAAACAACGCTCCAAATGTCTAAAAATTTGGCCTCAAAATGACCCAAAAATCTGTCCAGATGGTTCTGGACAACAACATATAACAGAAAATAAATAAATATAAACACTATTTAAAAGGGGATTTAATCCAAGAAAATCATGGTATGAACCACCCCAGTGGGCCCCACAAACATCCAAACCCTTCCCATTACAAAATACCCCTTGCATGTGCCCCATATAGGTGGATTAGGGGCTCCAACGTCTAAGGGTGGACTATCATGGACGTCCACCCTCCATGGATGGTTTGGATATTTTTGGTCCACAAGGTGGGTTACACACTCATGATCAGAAGATTATTAACAAAGAAAAATAAAGATTCGGCCACAAGGGAAGGGTCTCCGCCACATTGAGGCCCTTCCCCTCGTTACTCATGCATACACATTCCACTATATTGATGGGATTACAAGATCTACCCATGCATGCATCTTCAAATCAAAATCCGGGTCTAGATGACCTAAGGATCCTTCAAACTAAGAAAAGAAACCATGGTGGGGTCCATGGAGAATGGCCCCACCCATGAGTAATGCATGTACAAAAAGATGGGCCAATGGCCACATCCAAGAAGACATGGCGCCTCCACCATCATTTGCTGGGCTCCACATGCTTCAAGAATGAGGTGAAGAAGAGAAATAAGAGGAGGGAATGGAGATCCTAAGGTTATAAGTACAAGCACACCCACCTACAAGGTCTTCAAGCAAACACCTTCAAGATGGTCTTCAAGCTCCAAGGTACATGGATCTATGGTTGAGATCTTATTTCAATGGTTAGATGGGGGGATATATGAGGAAAAGTGGGCTGGACAAATGGAAGAAAGTTGCTGGAGAAGAAGAGAAGAGAGAGGGAGAGAGAGAGAAATGAGTGGAAAAAAGAGAGGAATGAGATTTCGAGGCAAGCGATCATCTCTCTCTTACCTTGGATAGAGAAGAGTAATCATTATAATAGAAAGTTAGAAACAATATTGCTAGGGTAGGTTAGGTGTGGGTGGTGTGTGAGGTCTTGGTAGTGTGAGTTATGGAGATTTAGGTGGTGTGTGTAGTGTGTGTTGGAACTTGTGCAAAAGAGGGTGTGTGGGCCACATGCACCACTCCAAGGTGGGCCACATGATTAAAATTAAGGGCAATAGAATGAAACGTAAATAACTTATGATCCACACATCGGATGGACGCACAAGATGAGGCGTCGGAACCGCAACGACGAAGCGGTCGCAATGGCATAGGTCTCAGCTCGATCCGAGTCGGGTCTACATGACCGGAATCAAGGATGATCGCAAGCACAATCCGAAGGTCGAGGGTTGCCGAAATTTGACTGGTAAGACTGCGGGACCATAAGAAATGAAATGCACACTCACACACACACACTCATGCACACATGCAAACTCGGGTCGGGTCTCACAACCCTCCCCACCAATAAATAAATTGTCCTCGAAATTGACCAATCCAAGATAAAATAAAAGATAAAACACTACCTTCATATAGTAATCATTATATAAGAAAGGCAATACAAACAATCATATATCTATCAATCATCAAATAAATGGGGATAAAGCTCTCTAATCTCGGCCTCACGTTCTCAAGACGCCTCAGCCTCTGAATGATGGCCCCATTACACTTTCACCAAGGGAATGACCTTAGTCCTGAGGACCTGCTCCTTCCGATCAAGAATATGAATCGGCTGCTCAATGTAAGAAGTATTCTCACGGACCTCAAGTGGTTGCCAATCAATCATGAGAATAGTGTCTGACCCACATTTCCGCAACATAGAAACATGGAACACGTCATGGATCGCGGACAACTCAAGAGGTAAGGCAAGCCTATAGGCCACAATGCCTACGCGCTCGGTAATCTCAAAAGGTCCAATAAATCTCGGGGTGAGCTTGCCGTTCACACCAAAACGAACCACGCCTTTCATAGGCGAGACCTTGAGATACACCATGTCCCCTACTGTGAACTCGAGGGGTCGACGCCGACGATCAGTATAACTCTTCTACCGACTCTAAGTTGTGCGCATCCTCTGCCTAATAACATCAATAGCCTCCGACGTCTGTTGCACAAGCCCGAGACCTAAGAGACGACGTTCTCCAACCTCGGTCCAACAACTAGGAGATCTACACCGTCTGCCATAAAGTGCCTTAAAAGGAGCCATGCTGATAGTCGCCTGATAACTGTTGTTGTATACAAACTCAGCGAGGCGCATATGCTCATCCCAACTGCCCGCGAAGTCGATCACACAAGCCCTGAGCATATCCTCAAGGATCTGGTTAACCCTTTCGGTCTGCCCATCCATCTGCAGATGATAAACGGTGTTGAGATGTAAAGTGACCCCCAACGCCTGCTGAAAATTCTTCTAAAATTGAGACATAAACTTGGAGTCTCGTTCTGAAACAATCGAAACTGGGATGCCGTGCAGTCTCACTATCTCCTCAATGAACACCTTTGCAAGTCGGTCCTTCGACCAGGAAGCACACACTGGAATGAAATGAGCCCACTTCTTCAGACGATCGATGATAACCCAGATGGTATCGTGAACGCGTTGAGTTCTCGGCAAACCTGTGATGAAGTCCATCGATATGTGCTCCCACTTCCAGTCTGGAATGCTCAACGGCTGCAAGGGACCAGGGGGCCTCTGAGGATCAGCCTTGACACGATGGCATGTGTCACACTCGGCCACAAAACTAGCATTCTGGCACTTCATCTCCTGCCAGAAGTACTGCCTCCTCATATCACGATACATCTTCGTGGAGCCCGGGTGGATAGTAAGTCTCGATCGGTGTGCCTCAGTCATCAGATCATGACGCAACTCTGGAATGTCCGGGACACACAACCGGCCTCTAAAGCGTAACCCACCATCGGAACCAATATGCCAATCTGACTGCTCCACGGAGGCGGCCTTTGCTCGATACTCCTGAAGTGACTCGTCTATCTGCTGAGCCTTGATCACCTTAGCCATCAAGGAGGGTTGAATCGACAAGCTTGAAAGCTGAACAATTGAAGACTGCAGACCAAACTCAAAGTCAAACTGTGAAACATCCTCGAGCATCTGCTACTATCGAACCATCATATGTGCCACCAGGCCTCGTAGCTGACGGCTGAGCGCATCCGCTACCATGTTCACCTTGCCCGGGTAGTACTGAAGGTTAAAATCATAATCTTTCAACAACTCCATCCATCGCCTCTGTCGTAAGTTTAACTCGGTCTGGGAAAACAGATACTTCAAGCTCTTTTGATCCGATAAGAGCTCGAACCTGACCCCATATAAATAATGCCTCCACACCTTCAGCGCGAAGACAACTGCTGCAAACTCCAAATCATGAGTGGGGTAGTTTAGCTCATGGACCTTGAGCTGGTGCGAGGCATACGCCACTGGCTTCCCGTGCTGCATCAGTGCAGCACCCAAGCCAACTCTAGAGGCATTAGTAAAGATAACAAAACCCTCACTCCCATCAGGAAGAGTGAGAATAGGAGCGGACGTGAGGCGATCCTTCAACTCTATAAATGCCTTCTCGCAGGCATCACTTCAGATCAACTCGATGCCCTTTCGCATCAACCGGGTCAGCGGTGCTGCAATATGGAAGAAACTCTCGATAAATCGTCGATAATATACCGCTAGACCAAGGAAGATGCAAATCTCAGACGCATTCGTGGGCTAGCCCCACTGATGCACTGCATCAACCTTCGAGGGGTCCACGACGACAACCTTCCTAGTCACCACATGACTGAGAAACTTCATCTCCTCTTGCCAAAACTCGCACTTCTTCAGCTTCGCATATAGCTGGTGGGCACGGAGGGTCTCAAGTATAATCTGTAGGTGCTCGGTATGGTCCTCACGGCTCCTTGAATATACAAGAATATCATCAATGAATATCACCATGAACTGATCGAGGAACGGCCGAAAAATCTCGTTCATCAGCTGCATGAATATGGTGGGCACATTGGTAAGCCCAAATGACATGACTAGAAACTCGAAGTGACCATAATGTGTTCGGAAAGCCGTCTTCGGAATGTCCTCCTCTCGGACCGAATTTGATGGTAACCAGAACGCAAGTCTATCTTGGAAAAATATTGTGCACCCTGTAACTGATCGAACAGATCATCAATATGGGGAAGCAAGTATCGGTTCTTGATGGTGACTCTGTTGAGCTCACGATAATCTATACAGAGTTACAACGAACCATCCTTCTTTTTCACAAACAATACTGGGACTCCCCAAGGCGAAATGCTGGGACAAATGAAACCTAACTCTCGGAGCTCATCCAACTGCTCTTGCAGTTCCCACAACTCCAACGGTGCCATCCGATAGGGGGCCTTTGAGATAGGCGCGGTACCGAGCACCAAATCAATCTGAAACTCTACCTACCGAAGCGGTGGCAAACCTGAAATCTTTTTAAACACATCTGGGTACTCACAAACAACTAGCAGCTGCTCAATACTCTCTGCCATAGAACCCTCAACGACCGAAGCCAAGAAGCTTGATAACGGCTCTCCTCTGGGCTCAGTGACAAACTAGAACTCTGACAAGCCTGGAATATGAAATGTAACTGTCCTTGCAGCACAGTCTAAGACGGCATGATACTCCGTGAGCCAGTTCATACCCAGAATCACATCAAATCCTGACATCGGCATTATGAACAGGTCGGTGGGAAGAAATATCTCACCCACCAACATCGGGCAAGAAGGACAGTGGCGGGTCAATATCACAGACTTTCCCATGGGAGTCGAAACGGTCAAAGCCTCAGACACAGACTTCGACGGAATACCGGTCGATCGGTAAAACTGCTCGGCCACAAAAGAATGAGAAGCACCAGAATCAAACAAAACATGAGCAATGTAAGCAGAAATAAGAAGAATACCCTCACGACTCCACCGGTCGATGACTGCGGGTCCTGGCCTGGCGCCTGCAGCACAGAATAAAAATGGCCCTGAGCTGGTAGGGGAAGCAATTCGAAAGACTGAGGGTCCTGAGTCTGAGCCTGCTGGACTGCTATACACATTAGACCTAGGGATCGAACAACATATGTATATCCCCTCTGCTGGTGATGTGGCTGCTGCTGTCACTGCTGCTGCTGTCTTTGCTGCTGCTGTCTCTGCTGAGGAGGTCTTCCTGGCTGCCTCTACTGCTAAGGAGGAGCCCTAGGAGCGGCGGGTGGAAGCTAAGCTCTCTGCTGCTTCTGAGGAGGATGAGGAGGAGGCAACTGCGGTGGCTTCTGCTGCTGAATGGGGAGAGGACACTCACGCCTCTGATGCCCGACCTATCCACAACCAAAGCATACACCAAAGAAGGGGTTGGAAGATAAAGCGACTGGCGGTGCTGATGATGAGGAAGAAGTTACTATCTGAACCGCAGGCTGCTGAAATCCTTATCTACCCCTCCATCTCTGCTGACGGTGCTCCCTGGAACTACCAACTGGCGCTCTCCTCTTCCAGTCTTCACCGGAACTCTGCTCTCTCAATCTCTAGGTCATAGCCCAGTCCTCCTCATAAACCAGTGCTTAATGCACAACCTGGTCGAATGTTTCCAAGCAATGCCCTACAACACGATTGCGAAGGGCAGGGCATAAACCAGTCACAAAATGACGAGCCCTCATCTTCTCATCGCTGGTCAGATGAGGAGCAAATCTAGACAAGGCCAAGAAACGGGCCTCATACTGAGATACAGTCATATCACCTTACACTAGGGTCTCAAACTCAATTGCCCGCTGGATCTGAACATGTTCAGGAAAAAACTTCTAGTCGAAACGGGTCACGAACTCCTCCCATGTCCACACGAACTAAGGCCCGACCATCCTGGATACAGATGACCACCAATGAAGGTCCTCACCCTGAAGGAGATAGGTCGCAAGAGATACTCTCTGATCCATAGGACACTGAATAGTGTCAAAAATCCTCGCAACCTCAGTGCGCTAAGCGTCGGTTGTAGAAGGGTCAGGGTCACCACTAAACCTCGGGGGATCATGCTGTCGAAACTCTCGGGCTATGGCACTAGCACGCGGTAAGTTAGACTACCCAGAAACCTTAGCGGTAGCTAGCTGACGGGTCTGCAATACGGTGGCAACAAGCTGCATCAACTACTGAAAATGCTCAGCTCTTATAGGTACTGTCGGAAAGGTAGGGGCGACACTCTCCTCAGGCGGAGGCACGGGTGCGGCCGACGGGGCATGAACCTTAGTAACTGGAACAACAGGCTGAGTAGGGGAAATAGGTGGGGGAGCTGGAGCAACTGGAGGTACAGGTGCTACGGGCTCAACTGGAGGAACATGCAGGATCGGGACCTTTGGAATCGAATCCTCAACTATTGGAGCAGGACGTGCTTGGGTAGGATGGGTACCTCGGGTGCCTCTTCTATGGGCACCACAACCACGAGTGCCACATCCATGCGGCATCGTCTACAAAATAATGACGACGCAAGGAATCAGGTCAATTACAAGCTCAATACGGAGCGAAAGGAAGGATCTCGGGACACTACTTGCCCCATGTTCATGACAGTCATTCGATGTTCTCCTGAGTCATTCTAGAATTACTTGCTATACTCTGATACCAACTCGTGTCACGCCCCAGACTCGGTAACTGGAATCCTAAGGAACCCGATAGCCGGTTCTAGCCGTAACAGCCTCCATAGTATCCCATTCTCGGCTCCTGAAGCAGGTTCCGATCCTGGGATCCTACAAGGAGGATTTTCATAACAGTATAATCATTATCAATATGAGCATATCTAAGATCACAACAAGTACATCTGAGAATAATAAAGGGCACACATCACAAAATCCACTAAGAATTTGAACTTTTACAACTATCCATAAGGTTCAAAGGACATACATGAGATAAAAGGAAAAAAGAGAAAGGTCAGCAACACTAGAGTCCTCAAATGCTCAGCTCTACTCCACGCTCTGCTGCTACGACACCTGCCTAGAATCTCCTGCACGCATCAATCGTGTATAAGCTTATGGAAGCTTAGAGGGTGGTGTAAGTGTGTGACAATGGTGCACAGAAGAATAGTAGGAGGTGCAAGAAGGAAAACATGCTCAATGAGAATATCACTAGCCTTACCAAGGCTTATCATGAATACGATGCAATGAGTATTGGGAGCCATACCAAGGAAATGCATGAAGGGGCTTACACAGCCAATGCTAATGCAATGCAAGTAATGTAAGTGCTCATAACCAAACCATATGTCAAGTATATTTCCAATCATAAGGAAATCACTGGGGTCCATTACACTGCTAAATGACTGTCGTTCTACAGACCCTGCACAGTCAAACGAGCGTAAGAGACCTCACTATCCGCCTGTGGACAGCCAATCACCAGCAAGGCCTGACGGTAGCGGATCTATTTACGAGCTGATCAGACTCAGCCTAGCAATGCCCACTACACACTAGGCAGGTAAGGCCACACCCCTATCCAACCGACTACACGACAGTGAGTGTCGCAGCCTAACGGTATAAGGCTCTAGTGCGCTCACATATTCCACCCGGTCACGGCGTTGGAGCAGATCCTTAGTACCATAAAAGTTTTGAAAATTTCACTCATGGGCATCCTATGCACCCGATATGCTTAACTAATATTTTCGTTGTCCACACATACGGCCATCCACTAATACCCCTGTGGAGGCAAGGCCCTGATGAAGTAAGAGCGGATATCCACAAGCTATGCAATGTCAGATGCATGAATCACACAATCACCTATGCATCAATCCCAAGCATCCATCTCTCAGTGAGATACCAACATGTCCTACATAATGGCACAACCATGGATAATTATACCTCAACCAAGCATGTTTATGATGTGTATAGGAGTGGGCCATGAAGATGAATAGAGGTGCCAATAAGGTGAAGATTAACTCTTTACCTAACTATGAAGGGGTATAGGTACTTAACCAATTTCTCATAAGGAATACAACTTCTAGTGAGGGCCCATATACCTGGGGTAGCCCACGAGATTAAGGAGAACAAGGGTTTGGGCCTAAATAGTGAAACGGCTTAGCGAGGGTCTATGGTGGGCCTTTAACCACCCATAGAAGCTCATGGGCCTACCTTAGGGCCACCAATGTGGACATCCAACCACAATTGGTCCGCAAGAGGTATCCCATCTCTAATTGATTATGGATCAAGACCCAAGGCCCTTGCAACATCAGAAATAAGAAACGAGGAGCCATAATTATACCACAAACACTCATGTTGAGCTTCAGAAAGGGCAGCCCAAGGTCTACCCAAAATATGAGTCCAAGGGGAACATACATAACTCAACCCATATATACCATTATGGGCCCATAGGGGAAAGGTTAGGGCTCAACATAAAGGCCACTAATCCCATATATTATGGAGGCCTACTGGGGAGCCCATTGCTCAAACCACATGGTAAATGTCATGCTCTTAGTTAAGTGAGTTGGGCCTACAACCCAGCCTAAGTATAAAGTTGATTTGGTGGACAACCAAGGGCCCATTTTATTATGTAATTTAGCCTACTAACCCAATACAATAGTATGGTAAAAATGGCCCAAGAGTTTAATGGGCCTATCTGAAAAGCTTCAGCCTAATTGGGCCTAAAGAGTTCAACAACTAGCTACATTCATGGATCCAATTAAATTCAACTATGGTGAGCCTCAAAAGTGCATTTATTAAGCCCAAAATTAAGGAACTAAAGGTATAAATCATTTCTTCTAAGATCTTTATAATGTGGTGGGCCCCACTCCTCAAAATTTCAGCCCAAGGCTAAGCATAATTATAACATGTTGCTGTCCTAAATTTGGGTACTCCATTGGAGTGGGTCCAAGGCCTCTAAAGCTCTGGAAATTGAGAGCCAAGGTCCCTCATCATGCATACAATGAGAGGAAATCTAAAAAGGTGGCCCACCATCAGAAGAAATATTTTTGAATTATAGTTTTTATCAAGGCATATTGCTGGACTGCATAGCAGAAAAATCTGTGAGTCCAACCATCTTGGCCCATTCTTTTGGATGCCCATACTGGGTCATTTGAGGCTAAAATTTTACAGAGTGATACTTCCATAGGTGGGCCACACTCCCACAAATTTTAGAATTTTTATATATCTTTAAGTATTTTAATTAATTTAAACAAACAGACTATCTAGAAAATTGGACAGACCTGGACATCCCAGCGTGGTAGGCCAGTCTGGCCCTTTCCACGGTGTGTACAAGGGTCCATTGGCCTTGAAATTTGATTGGTGGGTCCTACCATGAATGGAACATACTCTTAAATAATTTTAGAATTTTTAAAAATCTATAAATATTTTAATTCATTTAAAGAAATTAATCTATCCTGAAAATCGGACTGATCAGGACACCATATTATAATGGGCCGGTCCAGCCACCACCATGGTGTGTACAGGCATCCATTGGCCCCAAATTTTGTAAGTGTGTCCTACCATGAGTGGGCCACCCCTATGTAAATTTTTATAATTTTTAAATACCCACAGGTATTTTAATAAATTTTAGAAATCCAACCTATCCAGGGTGGAATGTTGCTGGAACAGTGCAGAAAATCCAGACAGTCCACCTCACTTGGACCACACCTTTGGGACCCCAATGAAGGTTAGTTGGTGCTAAAATTTGGCATGATTATAGGTGAGGTCCATACCTTTAAGAAACAAACATTACATGGGACCAAACAACCCTCTAAATGTCTAAACAACTGGCCTCAAAATGACCCAAAAATCTGTCCAGATGGTTCTGGACAACAACATATAACAGAAAAGAAATAAATATAAACGTTATTTAAAAGGAGATTTAATCCAAGAAAATCATGGCATGGACAACTCAAGTGGGCCCCACTAACATCCAAACCTTTCCCAATACAAAATACCCCTTGCATGTGCCCCATATAGGTGGATTAGGGGCTCCAACGTCCAAGGGTGGACTATCATGGACGTCCACCCTCCATGGATGGTTTGGATATTTTTGGTCCACAAGGTGGGCCACACACTCATGATCAGAAGATTATTAACGAAGAAAAATAACGATTCAGCCACAAAGGAAGGGTTTCCGTTACATTGAGGCCTTTTCCCTCATCACTCATGCATACACATTCCACTATATTGATGAGATTACAAGATCTACCCATGCATGTATCTTCAAATCAAAATTCAATGGTGGAGATGCTATCTCCACCAAGGATAAAGGGTCTAGATGACCTAAGGATCCTTCAAACTAAGAAAAGAAACCATGGTGGGGTTCATGGAGAATGACCCCACCCATGAGTAATGCATGCATAAAAAGATGGGCCAATGGCCACATCCAAGAAGACATGGGGCCTCCACCATCATTTGGTGGGCCCCACATGCTTCAAGCATGAGGTGAAGAAGAGAAATAAGAGGAGGAAATGGAGATCCTAAGGTTCTAAGTACAAGCACACCCACCTACAAGGTCTTCAATCAAATACCTCCAAGATGGTCTTCAAGCTCCAAGGTACATGGATCTATGGCTGAGATCTTATTTCAATGGTTAGATGGGGGGATATATGAGGAAAAGTGGGCTGAAAAAATGGAAGAAATTTCCTGGAGAAGAAGAGAAGAGTGAGGGAGAGAGAGAGAGAGAGAGAGAGAGAGAGAGAGAGAGAGAGAGAGAGAGAGGGAGAGAAATGAGAGGAAAAAAGAGAGGCAGGAGATTTCAAGGTAAGCAATCATCTCTCTCTTACCTTGGATAGAGAAGAGTAATCATTATAGTAGGGAGTTAGAAACAATGTTGCTAGGGTAGATTAGGTGTGGGTGGTGTGTGAGGTCTTGGTAGTGGAGTTATAGAGATTTAGGTGGTGTGTATAGTGTGTGTTGGAACTTGTGCAAAAGAGGGAGTGTGGGCCACATGCACCACTCCAAGGTGGGACACATGATTAAAATTAAGGGCAATAGAATGAAATGTACACAACTTATGATTCACACATCGGATGGACGTACAAGATGCGGCGTCGGAACTGCAACGATGAAGCGATCGCAATGGCATAGGTCTCAGCTTGATCTGAGTCGGGTCTACGTGATCGGACTCAAGGATGATCTCAAGCACAATCCGAAGGTCACGAGTTGTCAGAATTCGACCGGTAGGACCGCGAGACCACAAGAAATGAAATGCACACTCACACACACTCATGCACACATGCAAACTCGGGTTGGGTCTCACATAGCCTCTTGGTATTCTGCCCTCATGCACTCATACATCCACTCGGTTTAGGCATTGGAACATCCTTCCTGGTATCATAAGAGTTTGAGGACTTTCACCCTTGGACATCCTTTGAGCCCTCGTGCTTTACAAGAATTTTCGGTGTCCAATTCTGTCATCCATGTTGTATTTGCGGAGGCTATAGCCCTGATGTCGTTAGGACGTATAGTAATCATAATCTCACAATGCAAGATGTATGTGTCTCTCAGTCCAATCATGCATCAATCCTACACATACCGTGCGCTTATGAGGGGTAACTCTGCTTATCAGGGAGTCCCATAAACATCCTGCCGAATGACATATGCAATGGTCAATCACATCTCATATCAAGCATGCAGATGATGCGTGTGGGCATGAATCATAGTGATGATGTACTCTCCTCATATCAAAGATGGGCCTAGACGGCCTACTCATATAAAAAATGTGCCTAATAATTATGGGGGCCTAATGATTTGGGTTAGCCCACTAAGAGGAGATGAGATTGGGCCCAATAACGGGCCTTAAGGAGGGTTACAATATGGACATTTAACCACCATTTTCCTTACAATGCGAACATTTAACCATCATTGCTCCCAAGGCATGACCTATTTTAATACCATTAGGAAGATGAATAGTTATCATAAACATCTTTACATATATCATGGTGGAATCACATCACAATAGGGCCTCATATACATCACCTTGGGCCTCACACAAGGGCCTCACATACATCACTTTGGATATCAAGCATGGTGGTCAACTGGCATGTTTTGTCATCATGTATGTATATATATATATATATATATATATATATATATATATATATATATATATATATATATATATATATATATATATATATATATAATATCATCGTCATTACCATGAGGATTATTTTCACTTCATGATTAACATAAATAATATCATAAGTGTTATAAATAATTACTCATCCATCATCAATGCATATGCTATAATTCACCATCCATTAAATCATATCCATCATTTCAACCAATAACTCACAGTCATCATTATCATGTTACCATATATGTATCATCATCTCACCCATCACTAGGTACGTCCTACCTAATGTGACTTCCACACTGGACTTGAACTAAATGCAAGGTATGGGGTCATATAGGTCAAGTGTGAGTCCCATATGGTGAACCAATAGGCCAACCCAAGGGCATAAATGTCTAATCACAATGCTTTCAATGATGTGGATCTAACTCTACAACTAAGTGAGCTCCACACATTCCACCAACTAAAAACAATGCACAATCTCAAACACAAAGGATAACATGCTAACATCTTTCATATCATATATTATAGTGGGCCTACTAGCCACATACACAACAAACCAAGAAAAAGTTCAATTATCCAGTTTATGCATTATAAAATAGGTTTCTCTAAGCGTGATTTACTTGACTAGAGGTAGTAAATAAGACACGCTACCTAGTTGGCAATGGGTTTGCCCAACGGGCTCAAGGAATGTTACCTTTGTGGGTTTCTCATTCCCCAACGATTTCTCCTAGTGTTGGGCCTGCTTGGGCCTTAGGGTTGCATCATTTAGATAGGCTTAAGGCCACTTATGTCTTAATAGAACATTTTTACAGTAAGATCTGTCCAACAAGATCTATCCACTAAATATTTTACAAGTTATACAACACTCATTTACAAAACATGACAGGTGGACCTCATTACATGAAAGGTAAGACCCATACAAGACAACTCATACTAGATGGCTCACATAAGGTTTTTAAGCCTAAAAATATCTGAGAGTTATTTTTAAGAGTTTCAATGTTACATTAAATGCTTTGAGATGGTGGTGGACCCCACCGACGTGGCCTCACATAAATTTTACTTCAAATAGATTTTTGGTGCAATGTTGGTTTTAGGTCATTTTAGAGTTAGATTCATGATCATGTGGGGCCTACATATGGTGAAATAAAATAACCACTTGGTAGATCTATGTATCGGCTTTACAAATTATAAGGCAGGCCACATTGGTTAGGTGAGTACAATTTATGATGGTAGTCTAAACATGGGTACTTGGAGAAACTGTGTAGGGAATATAGTGCAGAATTAGTTTTGACCCAATCTTGAGTACATCTCATGATCACAGGGGACCACCTTTCAGTGTCCCATCAGGTGCCCTTGTTTTTACTATATATGTACTTCAAAAATTATAAGCTGGTACCAACTAGTTGTGCACACGTAATATTTGGTATAGGGCCAAACATAGGTACTTTAATTTTCTGTACAACCATGCTTGACCACATTTTGGGATTCACTCCCTAATCATGTAGGGTTTGATTTGGCCCAAGTAAAATATTATTTGTCTATTCATTGGTATATGTTTAAGGTTCCAAGTGGTGGACTACTCATATCTGCAATGTGTGGTCCACTACAAAGGCCCAAAGTTGGTACAAAACATAAATAATCAGACAATTTTCAGAAATGGGGTCTGTCACAACTTAGGGCCCAATTTCCAAACACTTACAGCTCATTCATGACAAAAAGGGTGGCATCCCAGCTCACTTATATAAGGACTAAACATCTCCCAAAGTGGGACCCTTAACTACAAAGTGTGGGGCCCACTACAATGTGTCAAAGAGGCCTACATGTAATATAGATGGGTACTTGAAAAATTTCAGCAAAAAGAAAGTGCAAAGGAAATGAAATCGATCCAATGGCAAGTGGGGCCCACATGCTAGCAAACCATAGATAAGGGACACACAAAAATATACATGGGTTTCCACATTGGATGAACTAATAAAATGCATAAATCACAGGCGATCCCACACCCACGTGGGTCAATAAGAGGATGAATGTTATGTACAACATATATCCAACATACACACATAGTAACACATGAAATGTATTGATCATATCTCAATGATCAGATTCTCTGTTGGAAAATCTGAGTCAGTGAATGGTTTGGTAATACATCATTCAGGTTGTAAATAAGTTTCCAACCATATATAGCCTTAAATCCATCTAGACCATACAAAACAATTTAAGGTTTATCCATATGAAAATATCTATCGGTATAGAATTTTCTAAATTTTATCATGAAAGAATCTGACCATAGGGACCATATGATTTTTTACTATCTCAAGTAAGTTAAGAACAAATATCAAATACATCTAACCGTGAAAATCACGGATATGGCCTACACAAGAATAGTCATAACAAGCTCCCAAATACATATTTCATATAAGGCCAAGATCTCAGCCGTCTTAACTCTGATTGACGTTTATTATATACCATTGGAAAACTAGTTCGATTTTCTATGAATCCAATGGAACATATACTTTTAATACATTCAATAGAGGAATTAAGAATGGGTCCTTTGTTAGCCAATTGGAATCCTGTATGTGTTGCTAGATAACAACCAAGTAAAATTGATGCTACGGATGTGTAACACCCCAGATTTTTTCCAACCTGGCGTTAGACATCCTTAGGAAATGGGTCAACTAAAACACCTGGGAAATCGCTCAGAACCCAATTCCATAGCCAAAGAAATCACTTAGGATTAATTCCTTTAGAAACTAAGCATAAGTTAGCTAACGCTACGCTGGAGTAGCTGTGAAATTGTCCCTGATCGCTTTAAATACGTTCTACAAGACCCAAAACTTGTAAAATCAATGGTGCTATAATACCCTGAAACCTCGGATCAAACTCTAAACCGGTTTGTTCTCAGGACCTCTTTAAAACTTTGTATTGGATCTGGACCGCGCGTTGAAAGTCCGATACCTACAATCTTAGACCGTTATGACTGCTTGGCTAGACTTGACAATCGTTTCGAAAATCAAGGCCAAACGACGTTCAGAGGCTATTTCATTGAGCCTGGGGTGAAGAGAGTAAGAATAGGGTTATATTTGAAATTTGAAATTCAAATCTGGTACACGACTTGACGCGTTATTATTAAGCGTTCTGACCGTCAGAATTCAGCCAAATTACACCCTTGGATCGGGAAAAATTTCTATTTCATATCATGAGACTTGTAGACCTGATCTACGTGCGGTGACCGCTGAACTGAAACTGGACCGCCACGTGCGATCTACGAACACTACTGGTCTGAAAATGGGATGTGAGCAACATCCGACATGCATGAACTTAAGTCCGATCGCGTTAGGCCAGGGGACCTCCAGAAATATCTTTTTGGACCGAAACAGTCCCGATTTGGTTAGACCTCAAGTAAATATTGTTCCCAAGCCTAATTTGGGAAGAAATTAGGTTATAAAAGGGGTTTAAATCCTCACTCCTCTCACCCATCTGAATTTGCTAGAAACCCTAGCAAGAGTGAGAGAGAAAGTGAGAGTTTGTGAGAGAAGGTGGGAGAGATTTTCCTGCCACCTGCTGCTGCTGCTGCACGTGTTTAAGCCACGCAATCCAATCACTTTGCTGGTGATTTCGCCGCATTTTTAGGTAAGAAAATACCCTAACCACTTGCTGATTTGGAGTTCCATCGGTTCCTTAGCATGGTAGCTTATGGATCTTGTGTATTAGGTTCCCGGTTCGCCGTAGACGAAGCGTATACGCTCCGTTCGAATCAATACACTTTTAGGATAAAAGGTGCGGATTTTAGACACTTTGATTGACTGTTTTCAACTCTTTCAATGTCGTTGAATAGTAGATTATCGACGGCAACGCCGTTTGACATGTACAACATGCTGTCCGTTTCCTGTTTCGTAAGCAGACGAAAAATATGAGATTTAGGGCATTTTAGTCATTTGTAGAAAATACTGTTTCCATCTATATTTTGCTGAGATGATTAACATGACTTTTTGTCGCATTAGGATATTAGGAATGCGTGCATAATCATTTTGGCGAAGAGATTAGCCTAAATGCGCACTTTGAGTCGACATACCATATGTAGACTTAAGTGTGTAGTCAAAGTGTCTGTATAAATGTTTGTATTAGTATGTATTGAATTAAATGGTGTTATGAATTAGTTTGAGATTGAATTCTCAAATGATATGCTGATGTAAATGATTTTCTACATGTTGGCTATATGCATGATTTCATTATATGTATGAAATGCATGTGTTAGATGATTTACTTAAGTTGTATGTTATAACATGTGTTAACATGCTCACATTGTTGTATTTCATTTCCATTACTATGATTGCTGAAGTGGATTCACAAATGATTGGGGCTATACTTAGTCCAGGCAGTCGGTAACCGAATCAGTTCGTGGTTGGCTTATCTTTGCCACGAACGACGCGTCGATGAACGCGAGTCGTGTTTTGGAGTTGGCGGTAGTGGTTAGGCCACGCGAGGTGTTTTATTCATTTCATGTCGTTCGACTTGAGATGCGCTCGTGCTAGTCGAGCCCGTCAAGTAACCCGACTGGCCATTGTATGTTCACCTTGTATGAGTCATAACTGCTTGAACATAGGGTACTGAACTTACCACTGTAAACCCTATTAACCATGGTACCTTGATCCATAAAGACTCATGAGCCGGGCATGGTGGTATGGGACACCGTGGTCGAGCTGTCGGCCTACGCTGGGGCCACAAACCTCCCCTTAGTGACCAGTGAGCACCTATGACTCGTGAGCAGATTATGGTGGTATGGGACACTATATTCTTGTTGTCGGCCTACATTGATAAGGTGATGGGGGAGCGGTGCAACGAGTGTGAGCAACAGCCCTGACAGCCCTTTGTAGTGACCTCGAGTGTATTCTGAGTCTACGGGAGGCGACGACCCTTCCGTAGCGACAAGAGTACAAGTAGGCCTGTATTAATAAGGTGATGGGGGAGCGGTGCAACGAGTGCGAGCAACAGCCCTGACAGCCCTTACAGCGACCTATAAAATATACATCGTATGAGATTACTAGGAGTGACGACCCTAGACAGGATCTGTGTTGGGATTGATATAAGGAAAGTACCTTAGTTTCCCAATCCTACTGTATGAATGGACTAATAATAACTCGGTAATCATATCACCATCACATTGCATGTGCCTGGAAGATGTGGAGCACTGAGCGGTACGCAAGCATGCCGCGAATGAAGATGGTGCCGTATGAGGGAGATCGTCGGTGAGGGCATCCATCATGTCATGTCATATTGCATTAACAACAGTATTAGGAATGTTTGATTTAATGCTTTACTATTATCGCATGATTGATTTGAGAACATGATAATCTTTGCTCTATTATTCCACTGAGTTAGCTACTCACTCCCACATTACGGGATGATGTTTCTGGACACCCACCAGTCCCTATTTTGGTTGCAGATGATGGCGCTGCTTGAGAAGCGGAGCTGGACTTGATGATGATGAGGAGGATCCCTCCTTTATGCGTGTTCTGATTGATGGGATTACAGGGAGGTTGATTAGATACCTTGACACTTGTCATTTTATATTTTTAGAGCACTCATGTATATTCTTTCTTTCTATTTTGAGGTATACATGTATATGTTTAACCTGGTAACATGTTTACACTCTGGAGACACATAAAAGTTTATATATGTTATACATACTATCACAGTCTTCCGCTTGTTAATTTAACTGTCTCTGGAGTATGATATGCTATTCTGGTGTAATCCCACTCATGTTTAATACATTAACACAGAAAACATTCAATCATACATATCTATGTTGCATAAATAACATTTTGGAACTCAGGAGTTGGGTTTTTACTCGACCCCCGATTTTCGGGATGTTACAGGATGACCGGACCATTAGATGGCTACAAAATTTGGGCCAGAGTTAGATCATATTATGGTTCATAATACTTCTAAGTTTCGATGCCAATCTTATCATGATTGATTTTATATTATTTTTAGAACTTGCTATCCAGATACAGAAATAGGATTACATGTGAATGGTGCAGACATGATATTCATCATGGTAGACCATACTAATGTGGGCTACCTTGCTGACCAGCATATCCATAAATACATACACACAAGAACTCCACACCAGTGGGGCCTACACATATTTAAAAAAATTAAAAGAGGAAGAAAGATGAGGATGAGGAGGCTGGGAGGAGGGGTGTAGACTCACCTCAATGGATGGATGGTTGTATAATGATGTGTGGTCCACTCCCTCCGGGATTGATGGTGGGCCACACCTTGGCCCCACTCTCTCTCACTCTCTCTTAAAATATCAAAATTTTTCTAAGTATAAAAAAATAATAAGTGCAAGAGGGCTCCTACTCTTATATAGGGAATTGGGGATTGAGGTGGCAAGATGATGTGGCAAGTTTATGAAATCTTATTGGTGCTGAAAGTGAGGGGGAAGGTGGTGTATGACATGGGTAGTGGATAGATGAGGTGAATGGTGCTAAGCATGCATTGGCCAAGTGGAAGAAATCTAGATATGCATTGACTAATGGATAGATAAGGATTATGGGTTGTAGGTGATGCATGATAGATGATGAAGTGGAGTGTTGCAATTGGTTTTTTGAAGTGATGTGGCATAAATCAAGATATGCATTGGATGCATGTATAGGATGAGGTGGACATGGGTCATGATTAGTTTCAAAGGCATGGGGAGAGAGCTAATGATGAGTTTTAGGAGAGAATCCAATTTTGTCTTATAGTACTTGTCTTATATTTGCTAGCTTATTATTTTGTCATGTAGAAATTGTCCTATTTGTTGGTAATTTTCATATTCTAAAAGTGGGTTTTAGGCTCACATGAGCTCAAGTCCAATGGGCCTTGCTAAATAAAGGTTGCTTGTGTTACTATATACATAATTTGAGCCTTACATTCGATGGGTCATATCTCATTGACAGAGTGTCGAATTGATACGCGGTGTTCACCATTGCAATCGCAACGACGACGCGGTGTACATGATAGAAGATCATCCAGAATAAATCACTTTGGTGAGTTTTCTAGGTGCACTAGGATGCAGTGTATGATCTATCAATGGCGCAAGTTGAGATGTGTGCATATAAGCAGTGTTGCAAAAGACTGAGATCCCACACCCATCATATGTGTGAGGACCATTATATGCGTGAGGCCCATTATATGAGTGAGGCCCAATTATGATGGTGTGAGACCCACCATGTGTAGGTGATTATGTGCACACCACCCATTTATACGGGCCATGAGCCGTCTTATACCGGCCCACCATGATGTACGTGATTATAATCATGCTTGGTATACTTCATGATACATGCACATACACATCATCCGCATGCTTATTATGAGGAGTGATTGAGTATAGCATATGCCATTGGGCTAATTGTTTATGAAACTCTCTAAGAGATGAAGTTACCCCACATGAACGCGCGCATGTTTGATACATGAATATATGATATGATTCATGCATCTTGTATTTTGTAATATGACCACCATACGCCATAGTGACATCAGGGCCGTAACATCCACGGGCATGTTGTGGATGGCCAAATGAGACACCAAAAATGTTTGGTTCTAGTATACGGGTGCAATAGATGTCCCTAAGTGAAAATCGTTAAACCCCCGAGGCCAGGGGACACCCCAACCTCTATACCGAGTGGATATATATGATCGCATGAGATCCGTATACCAGTAGGCCGCGTCTCCCACTTTATCTTGGTCAGTTGGGAGGGGGTGTGGCCTTACCCGCCTGAGGGAGTAGGCAATGTTAGGCTCAGTCTGACCAGCTCATAATGGGTCTGCTATTGACGATCCAGACCGATATTGGTAGACAGATAGTGAGGTCTCTTCCACTTACCCAGTTGTGCGCTTGATGAAGTGGCAAGCTGACGTAGAGTGTACTAGACCCTGATGACAAACCTAGAGATGTACGGTACTGTTATGTAGACTTATTAAGTAGGAATTGCATACTTAGCATTTTACTCATTCATGCATGTATTCATTATCCAATCGGGTTGGTGGTGCGCAACTAATTTGTTATGTGTACCTTCGCAATGGTCAGGATTTCTATTGGGGCATGTGACCAACCTGAGATCAGGAGTTTACCACATTGAGTTTGGCTATTCAAATTTAGGTATGAGATTGATTTGGATAGAAGTTCCTTGTGATGAACCCCATAGTCTGCAATACTATGTACTCTCATCTTGACTTCACACTCCATCTAGTCATTTCATTCGTACCGCATATTGCATTGCATTCTTAGCATATAGAATTTGGTTTTCTATGCTTCTATTTTGCATTGCCTAAATAAGGTTGATAGTATTATGGACTCGCTAGGATTCGCATATTGAATTACCTCCATGATATATGGCATTTGGAGTGCTACATTTATATGGCCTAGATGAGGCTGATGGTGTTCGTGCCTCTTTAGAATTTGCATATTGTATTGCATCCTCAGTATTTGATATTTTGGTTCATTATGACTCCGCATTGCATAGTTGATGTACATTACATACTCTAATATTAAATGAATTATAGCTTTGCCAGTATTCAGCTTATGCTGATATTTATGTGCTTGACACTTATCTTGCGCACACACGTACACCACCCTCTAAGCTTTCTATAAGCTTATGCATGATAGATGTGTGCAGGTGATGATAGGATACAGTCGATCTGAGGTAGGAGCGTGCGATAAAGCTTCTAGAGCTTTTGACATTTATATTTTATTTAGCCTTTATTTATTACTCAAGTTTTTTATATTAGTGAATATGTGATGGTGATATTGCTTTTGTGATTTAGGTACTTATACTCCTTTATTTATAAAAAAAATAAATTAACACTGAAAATTCTCCTTGTAGGATCCCAGGATCAGAACCTGGCATATGGGTGCTGGGAGCTGAGAATGGGGTACTACGGATGTTGTTGATACTGGATTCAGCGATCGAAAATTCTGTGAGCCCATTTTTCGAGTTTGGGGTGTGACACTTTTGATGTTATAAGTATTATTATGTTCGGCCCTCATAGATTATCAAATTTTGTAAGACAAAAACGCTTTAAGGTCAGATCATAAGTATGAAATCACAACTACTCTACATGCCTGGAGATCAGCTCAAGATCGGCTTATGATCAACACAAGATTGACATATCTTTAAGATTGACACATCTTCTCAAGAAATCAAGGCTCCTATTCAAGACAAGATCAAGCTAAAGTTCAAAAGATAATGTTTTATATATTTGCTAAAATACAAGTGGTATAACTTTAGAAAGACTTTAGATTTAGTTACTTTTAAAATTTCGTTAAATTGGGTTTTTATAAGTGTTTTTGTCTTGGAATTCAGCCAGCTTATCTTTTGGTTCGGCTGGCCCTAACTTCCTTAGCAAGCCTAACTTCAAGCCCGAGTAAAATAACAAAATTTCTTAAAAATTCGGCTAGCCTAAGCTTAAAATTCAACTAGCCCGAGAATGTTCTAGTGAAATTCTAGCAATGCAAATATTTGAAATTTGTGGGAATTTGGCTATTCGAATTGCGAAATTCAGTCAGCTGAATTTTGGATAAATCTTATCCCACACAATCCTAGAGTCATTGGAGCAAATTTAGTGGACTCCGACCAGGCGAAGCCAGTCTTAGGCTAACCGAAGTTCTAACCTCTATGCTTATAAATTGAACTTTCTCTCATTCTAAACAATAGCAAAAAATTACTATAATCCTTCTGCAAGAAAGAGAAAGAAGCTCAAGTCCTTAGCAAACTATCTGTTGGTATTTATAAATATTAATTTATTGCTTATTCAATTCTTTTTTTCTCAAAATCATTTAAGTCTTGTTCTAAGAGAGTAATCTATACTCTTCTTAAAGATGTTAAAGAATTGAATCAAGTAACATTTGTGTTTTCCATTTTAAAAATCTATAGAACCCTAGACTCTTTTTGTCTGATTGAATGTTGCGCCATCTACGTTTAAGAAAGAAGTTCTTTTTCTACAAGCTTCTGTCATGTCTTCGAATCTCCATTTAAAGATAAGTATATTTACAGTATTCCATTTTAAGTTTTTTCTGAGATAACCTATGAAAATCTCTATGAGGTTTGTTTAAGATAGCTTGTGAAAAATCTCAGTGGGGTTTCTATTTGTGATAGCTCCTGAAAATCCCGAAATGAGTTTTTATTGTGATAGCTCGTGAAAATCACAAGGAATTGTATTAGGTTGTTAAGATAAACCTGTGAAAACCTTATTATAGTGAAAGCCAAAATTACTAGGGTAGTAATTTTGGAAGTGGAGTAGGTGTGGTTGTTTTAAGCACCAAACCACTATAACTCCTTGTGTCGTGTTGTGAATGTTTTAATTTTTTTGATAATTAGATATTATTTATGATTTTATTATTATAATGAATGTTGTAATATTTTTATATTCTCTTCATAGTTTGAAAGATTGATTTTAAAGATATTCGTGAAATAAGGTTGTCCTACCTAATATTTTAGGTGAAGGTTGTCCTATGAATTATTTGGAATCATGGTTTCAATACTTAAGCGATTAAGATTTTTGTAATCTTTACATATTTCGTATTTATTTTGATTATTTAGCATTGTTAAATTCACCCCCTCTAGGACATCGCTAGCTCTCCATTTCAGATATGTTCTTACCTGTTTTACAATTGTGTGATCCGTAAATTTTGCTGATTTACCATGTCTTCGAGCATGGTAGATGCTTTGAATTCTCTGCGATCATTACATTGGTGCTATGTAAGGGAACTAATTTTATGAAAGTTTAGAATTTCATTATGTTTTAACCTCTCCATTATCCGATTTGATAGGATAGGACTTCGATTTCAATCAAGTTATCGTTAAATCAGTAATTAATATTGAGATTGCTATAAGTAGATTCATAGATCCTTAATATTTTATTTATTTATTTCAAAACTCTTTTCCTAAATCTTTGGTTAAAAATCCAGACAAATCGTTAAGCTTAGATTAGATCTAGGTTGTGTTCCCCATTTCTTGTGGATTTGACATCGGTCTCACTGAATTATTATTACAACACGGCCCTGCACTTGGGGTTGTAAATACAATATAAGATATAAATAGGCAAGATAAATTGAAGAAAATTTAATGATATCAAGATTTAAGAGAGATGATAATAAGCCTATTATCAAAAGTATAAAATTAAGAACATTCATTAACACTCAAAAAAGTAAAAGATGTAAAGTCGACGTGAAGGCCTTTGAGTCAAAAGGAAGAACCAGTTCTTCCCAATTCACAAAGGACCGAATTCAAAGCGAAGATGGCTAGCCCCAACACAAAAGGGCTAGACCCAGATCAATAAAGGATCCAATACCAAGGATCGTGAAATGTACATTAAGAAAATGAATGTCAATAAATAAAGGAAATAGATGAAATTGAAATTGAAAGATGAACCAAAAAGAGAAAATCAAATAAGGAGAGGATCACTCACATTCTAATGTTGTCAAATTAACTTGAGCCGAACCCGAATTAGGCTGAAATTGGCTTGACTCAGCGCAACTCAGTTTGACTCGAATGCAATATGGTGCGACTCTGCCTTAAACTCAGGCACGACTTCTCCAGTAAACCTCAACTCTCAATATGGAGTTTTCTAGTTCTATTGGACTCAAGTTCAACTTGAGATTAGCATGACTTGGTCATGAGTGGACTCAGCGAGTCAACTCAGCAATCTTCTTCTTCTTTCTCTTGTTTTGCTTCTGTTCTTTCTTTCCTTCTCCCTCTATCTCTCTCTGGTTTTTTTTTCTTCTTCTCCTAATCCCACGTTCAACAAGGATGTTAGACTCCACCCAACTTTACTTAACTCGATTGGAATTACCGAGTTGACTCAATTCTAACTCTCTCTCTCTCTCTCTCTCTCTCTCTCAGATTCTCTTTTTTTCTCTCTCTTATGATCTGTTTTGCTGCCTTGGGGTAGTTTAACCTTTCTATCCCTTCTACAAGGTTCTGGAATTATTACAACAAGAGGTCTTATGTCGAGTTGGTTTTGTGCAAGGAAGATTTCAGTGACAAGAGACTTTCGATGCTTATTTCATTGCCTTATGGTTTGTTCCATGGTCAGGATTTCCTTGATCACACACTAGTCCCAGTGGGCCTCTCAACAGTCGATTTGGATCCTCAATTGATGCCCAACACAATTCCTACAGTGATGGGTTTCTTGATTAAAGACGAGTTGGTCATTAATGGCATATCACCACCAGTTAGATTTTTCTTTGATCTGATTGTTGTGGACGGTCTTGATCTTCCCTAGGGAGCTTATGGACTTCAAAACTCGAAGCTCAAATTTTATTTTCCCGGTGGGTTCGTACTTCGAACAAGTTCGGCCGTTTGCCACATTTGGTCGTCGAAACCGGCATGTAATGCGAAACAATGACTTCTTTCGCTAATCTTGGAATCCTTCTTGGATTATAAGATGATTCAAAGTGGAATTTGACGGTCTGGATTGATTTCCATATGTAAAGTTTCAATGAACGTCTTTAGTTGTTAGAGCACTTGAGCGCAGCGTGAAATGTGGTTTGTCCTGCCGAATTTCGTTCGGGTCGACGTGCACAGGAAGTTCAGATGGAGTCCACCATAATGTTTGTGATAAATCCACACCATTCATCAATTTCATGGAATCTCTGTTATGGCACAACTCAGAGATGAAAAAGATCTAACACTCAGGCACCCGCAAAACAGGAAAGTAGGAGAAGATGTGTCTACCATTGAAACCTCCCTGAGAGTCCATCTTATTGGATGATTTGGATCATTGGGCCTATAGTGATGGATGACGGTCCACGACAAACGTGGGTGTGGTACCTGTTGGTGTATTTTTATGGAACGGCTCCTCTAGGTCGGATCTTCTTCCACCTGCACAAACAACACTATCATGGGAACCCTAGCTAGAGCCCAGGGAGCCTCCGATGCTTAAGTCAGTCCTTTTATCGATAGCAAAGGGTTTTCTCAGTTTTGTATCCCGTACCTTTCTCTGTAGAAAGCTTCGATATTTATAAGTCTTGGGAATCCTCATCATACGAGGATTCTTCTCCTGATTCTCCGGAGATTTACTCCTCTCTGCTGATTGCTTTCGATCCCGAGAATCTCGGGATCGGATATCCATATTCCTGGATTTCTGGAGCAGCATTTGCATTTCTTCCGCCTTCTCTTGTCTCGGCTCAGTCGTTACCGACTCTAGGAGAGCCGACCGACTCAAGAGGACGTTCGACCTTTTCACGGACGGGATAGTCTCGGCGTTTGTCCTTCATCCTCCCTTAATCCGTGACCGACAGAACCAACTTGTTAAGTCAGTTTTATGCTATCGGTTGGGTAGCTTAGAACATGCTCGGCCCTCAGTAGGCTTATGCAGATGAGGTTATCACTCCGACAGAGCAACTGTTATCGTCTTTTGCTTATGCCCCTTGGCCTATCCTTTATTCCCTCGTCTCGGACTCTTCGGGCAGCGTCAGCAGAGCCGACCTACTTATAATCCGAGTCTCCGGACTGAACGTATTTTTTTCCCAACAGTACCCACCGAGTTCGAATCAAAAAAGGAGAAAGGAAGAGATGATTGCCGGTTTCTATAGTTGGTATTCTGTATTATTTTATATATATATATATATATATATATATATATATATATATATATATATATATAAATGGGACCCACTGTGATGCAGATAGAAATCCACTCTAACCATCCGTTTTGTCGGATTATGTTGGACCATGGGCCATATATAATACGAAGCAGATCCGAATCTTAGATGGGTTTCACGATGGTAAATGGGCAGGGTGATACCCATTGTTCAGACCTTCCCAGGACTTCGCTCCTTAACTTTTATTTTCATTATTTTTTCCTTGCTAGGGACGTCACCGTACTTTTAGTTTCTCATCTTGCTAAAAACTTCCGTCACACATACACTTCGCATACGCCGTCTGTTCGGGCCTAAACTTGACTACTACCTTTTAATGCACTCTTTCCAATGACGTAATTTAAATCTTGATCTCTCAACAATAATCAAGATACATTAAAGATTGTCATTCCGTCGTCCAAAATAACATTTTTTCAGGTCTAACGGAACAATTAGTTGGTAGTTTTGATATATTCCCGGTGAGCTTCCTAATGATCAATTTATTTTGATATTTGGATGCCTCATTTAGTATTTATTGGATACAAGCTTGATGGACGGTCATTGTTATAATCAAAGTAACCATATGGTTATGACCCTGATCATGTATATAGGGCAATGGACGGTTAGTTTTGTAAAAGGGATAAACACGAAATATGTTTTTGAAGTGAACCATGGCTAGGCCTATACACTATTTGATTCTCAAGTACCTTGTACACGTGTGAATTCCTTAGATTATGATTTTGAACAGATGAGAGGATCATATCCTTGAGAGGCCGTCCAAAATCGAAGTGAATGATCACATATCTTAAGCAAATGATGATGAGTTGTTTGGATAGTTGATTTGATGTATGGTCGTTTATATAAAGATATATGAGGGTCGAAAGTTCATTACAGAGTGTACGTGGGTATGAGGGTTGTACATGCACGTTCATCAAAAAATTTCCCACTCTCTAAATTATAAACATTTACACATGTGGGAAAGGCTTAGCGCCTGCTCGTGCTTAAAATTTTTTGAGATACTACAAATTCCCACCTTAGGATAATGGATTCCTTTTCTTTTTACCTATTATATTGAAATGGACTTATTCGGAGAGAAAAAGAGTTGAAAAAATATAATAAATATTTTATTTTTAAAAGATGAGTTCTTCTTTCTTCAAAAGATTATGCTCAAATCGCGTGATATTGAAAACCAGAGTGAATAAGAGATGGATTTTTTATCCAACTAGTAACGATGGAGTTGTGACTATTTTCTTGGTAATGGGATGCATAGTCCAAACTATGAGCTATGTTTTGTCCAAATCACAATCTAGAGTTTAGGCCTATTTTCGAAAGGCCTAACGATCTCCAAATAAGATGATTTCTAACCCATTTGAAAGTCATCAAATTATCTTTCTAACAAGCACACAATCACCTAAATCTAACCTGTAACTAGGTAGTTATGGCTATTTTCATGGGATTAAGCGATGCCTAGTTCAAATAGCGATTAAGGTATCATCGAAATTGTGATATAGATTTTAGACCCACTTTTGAAAAGTCAATCTCTAAATTTCATTTCAAACAGTAGAGGATTACCACTACACTAAAATCGTCATTTAGGAATGATTTAAAACCATTCCTCAATTCTTCAGGAACGGTTTCAAACCATTTCTAAATGAAGTCTCACCGAAAAATAGGAATGGTTCAGAACCATTTTGGGTACCGTTTTAATTTTTAGAAACGTAATTTTAGGAACGGTTTTAAACCGTTCTAGTGCCAACGGTCACATTTTAGGCACAATTTTAGAAACGGTTTTGAATGCTTATTAATATTGCCAATGGTCAGATATTAGGACAGATTAGCTTGGTGTGTTCCAATTTTGTTAGATCATGTTAGGCAGTCCTTCACTGTGTTCAAAACAACCAAAGGCAAGGAGCTTAATGGTGCTTGAGGCAATTCTTTGTAGCTGAATGATGAGTTGAACAAAGTTGGCCAAGGGCATGGGCTGTCGTAGTGATGCATTCCAATTCTCGAATCAATGAGAATCTGATACCTAAGTAACTAGAATAGATACAAGTGCAGTGCTCTCTACCTCCAAGAACAACCATTTTTATAGACCCTAAAGGTACATCCTAGATTCCTATGAGATCTTTAATAAAGATCTTCCAGCTCTTATTCATCAACAAGGAAAAAGAAAACTCTTAGATTGATTTGGAATCCAAGTAATCTACCCCAAGCTCATAAGAGAATCAACATTAACAACTATAACATTCTATTTAAGTTTGTCAGATAGCAACCATGGACCCCAAACTTTAGCCTCCAAAATTAGCAGCAAACAGACCAACTATTCATTACATGATAATGTTCCCCCGAACTGGATAAAGACATGATGCCTCTCCTCCATCTTATCTGAAAGACCAGTGACAAAAGCACTCTTCCGGATCATCTCATCTGGATATTCAGCAAACTGCTGAAGAATAATCTAACCATGAACCACCACATATCTCTCAACTGCTGCAGGAATTGAGGAAATATAGGCAGGATGCTTCTTCTCAAATTCTGACACTTTCTTAATAACATTGCAAATGAAAGCCTTGATACTCTGGTCTGTTCCTTCAACAAGGTGATGATGCTTATTGCAAGCCTTGCTGTTTTTGAAACTGGTTCAGACCATGTAGCATACTGCTTTGATGGCTTCCCAAGCCTGTACCTGAAGAGTAAAATACACGTAGCAAAGTACACATGGTTTAAAAGCCAAAACAAATTCCAGAATTTCTCAGGCAATATAAAAAGGACAGAGATTCTATCCTTTAGGCAGAAGGAAACAAATCGAAGGCACCGTCCTAATACAAAAATAAAAGCATTACCAGGCTCCATCTGTTCTGATAGAAATGAAGACCATTGATGAACCAAACTTGATCATCCATCCTTGATTGCACTCAAATAAATAGGAATTCCATCCACATTTGCAGCTTCCAATGCACTTGAAGAAGACTGCACCGGATCAGCATCAATACAAAACCCACTTCCGTCATCTGCTGCCATCACCCCCAACCCAAATATTGTTACATCAACTACAGCACATGGTTTCATTTGGCAGTAGCTCTAAAGAAATAAGCCTTGAATCTGAATTGTACCAGTTATGAAGCATGCTTCAGGGAAGCTCATCAGGATACACACTGGTGTCATTGTCAAAGAAGACATATTCATTCATTTCTTGGACAGAGGTCTTATAATATGCAGGTAGAGGATAGTCATTTCCAATCTCATCTTCATTGATCTTGATGTAGAACTTGTTCGAAGCTGATGATGGAGCACGCCGCGTTTTCTTCATTGATTTCCAATACTCTTCTTCCTGTAACAACCGTGCCATTTTCTCATCCTCATCTTCATCAACTATGCTAGTGGACGAACCAGAGTGGTTTGACTTCCCTCCCTCCTTAATCTTCAGGCTCTTATCTGAAACCTATGGTACCATCTTGTTAAATTCTCCCCTCTTTTGACACTCATCTCTTATGCCATGTTTGTTAATGCTGATTTTTTGCACTTAACGAGGAATTGGGAAAGTTTTCTGTGCTTAGTGGTGTTTGTTAATGCGCTGTTAACGCGAAAGACGGAAAGCGCTAAGTGGTTTTTCACTGAATTCTTTCCGTGATAGGAGTCTAGCTTAATGGTGAATGCGGAATGCACTCCGTGATTTTTTATTAAACAAAAAGTTTTTACTTCCAAAAGTAGCCCCTTTCAAGTTACCGCGGCAATTTTTTCTTTTAAATTGTTTGCGCAATACAAAATCAACCTTTAACCTGTGAAACTTCTTTTTGCCCCACCATGATTTATGTGTTTGATCCACACCGTCAATCAACTTTTTCAGATAACGTAAGGTGTGATCCAATAAAAGAAGCAGGTCCAATGATTAATTGGACCACAAGGTGGGGGTTGAATGTCCACCGTTTAAAACTTCTTGAGAGCTTGAGAAGTTTCATATCAAGCTGATATTTGTGTTTTCACTTCATCCACATCTACATGACCTAATGAATAGGTTGGATGGTAAAAAACATCATAGTGGCCCTTAGAAAGGTTTCAACGATAGCTATCATTATCACTGCAACATCCTTTAGTGTGGCTCACTGAAGTTGTGGACCTGCTTCATCTTTTATATCATATATTAAAATAATATAAGAAAAATAATGAACGGCTTAGATAAAACACTTACATCACGGTGGGCCCCACAAAGCCCTGACCAGACGATAATCCGTCCAGGCAGGGGTAGGACGCAATCCACGTTCGAAGTGGATGGGATGGGGACGGACGTGGATTTCCTTCATGCGGATTTCCTATAGTGGAAACTCGGGTGGGACCCACTATGATGTTTGTGAGAAATCCTACCTGTTCATATGTTTTGTGAATTTATTTTAGGACATGATGCCAAAAACGAACCATTTTCAAATCTCAAGTGGGCTGAAAACATGAAAATTGAATGTCCATAGTTGAAATATTCGTGGGCCACAAAAGTTTTGAATCATGCTAATATTTGTGATTTCAGTTCATCCCAGTAGGAATGAAGTTATTAACGGTATGGATAGCATGTAAACATCACTATCAAACCCAAACAAGTTTCAACGGTAGGAATTTCCCTAACCATATTTTCCTTTAGCACGACCCACTTGAGCTTTAGATACGGTTCATTTTTGGTATCATGTCTTGAAATGAACTCACCAAACTGATGGAAGGGGAGGATTTCTCACAAACATCACAGTGGACCCATCTAAGTTCTTAGCGCAGGATCTTCTTGCGAAAGGCTTTGGTAGGAAATTCACATCCCTGATTAGGAAGCGAATTGGCTAGTGTATTGATGTTAGCAAGTTCTGTGGGTCCCATCATGATGTATTTATTATATCCAAACCGTCCATCTATTTTTGTGAGCTCGTCGTAAGGCATGAGCCGAAAAATAAGACAAATTTAAAGATAAACTTGACCACACTGCAAAAAGCATTGGGGGATTGAATGTCTATCATTGAAACCCTTTTGGGGTCACAGAAGTTTCGGTTCAATATGAAATTTGTATTTCCTCTTTATCCAGATATTTTTTAACCTTATGAATAGATTAGATGGAAAATAAATGTTATAGTGGGCCTATGAATTTTTTAACTGTGAAAATCATTATCTCGTGGCTATTTTTGGTGTGGTCCATTTGAGTTTTGGATATGATTCATTTTTTGGATAATGCTCTAAAATGATCTAAAAAAATTGATGAACAATGTGGATATAATAAATACATTATTGTAGGGCCATGTAGCTTTGATCTCCTTTGAACCGTTCGTACAACTCGGACATGGAGAAGCGTCAGCGCTTGTATTTTACACGATAGATATTTACACTAGCTATATAATTGGTGTGTGGTAAAGAAACGTTATAGTGGGCCTATATTTTTGTTTTCCCTTCATCCATGCCTTTATGACATAATGAATAGGTTGGATGACAAATAAACATCACTGTAGGGCCTAGAAATGTTTCAACGATGGAAATCATTATCCCCACTGTTTAGTGTGGTATGATCCACTTGATCTTTGGATATGTTTCAATTTTGGACTCAACCCCATCGAATCAGAGAATGATATGCTTGAAGAAAAAAAATTCCCACCACACTTATACATGCAAATCATTAATTTTTTTATTTTTTTTTGTTTTTATGAATAATGATATTTTAATTTTCTATTAAGTACTTTATAGTTTATTTGAATTAAATAGAATAATTTTATTTTCATTTAATAAAAAATAATTTCTTTATAATATAAAACATTTCCAAACTGGAGATAGGGGCAAATGTGTCAAATTAATATGTTTTAGACATTTCATATGTTTGTTAACAAACAAATTATTTCAAATTCAGTACTTAATTTTCAGACTTCAGCCATAATTATCAAACAAGTTTTTTTTTACTTTAGATTTCAGATTTAGCTTCAGATTTCAAATTTAGGCTCTAGACTTCAAATTTAACAAACGGGCCCTTAGTGCAACAAGAACAGGCAGTCCAGTAAAGAGCTAATCATTTTTATTAGATGTCTCATCCAAACCAATCAGTTGGTTATAGATGAAATTCCCCAACGAGATGTCTCATCCAAACCAATCAGTTGGTTATAGATGAAATTCTCCAAAACTAACCATAAATCACTATTCAACTATATACTTCTGGTTGAGGTTTAGCTGCAGAAAAAGCAGAGGAAAAACTTAATTCCCAAACAAGGAATTAAAACTAGATTTTGGAGTGCAACTGGCTCACGTATTAAAAGCCGTTGTTTGTTCAATTTGAAATGGTCACCTTGAAGTAGAAGCTCAATTTGAAACAGGGTATTTGAAGTAAAAGTCTTTGTGTCAAGCACAAACAGTAATAATAATAGTAAAAATTCATTTGAAGAGGAACTTCAAGCATGTATGGTCAAGCTATCCCGCCTGATTATCATTGTGGTGTTGAGAATGTAGAGCCACATCTGGGCCGCCTTCGACCGGTCGTAGGACGTCTTCGACTGGTCGTAGGGGCCTGTTCAACTGGTTGTGGACCGTCGACATAAAGTCCAGCGAGTCCAGTTTTTCATATTTTGGGTCATTCGACCAATCGAAGGAGCTGTTTGACCAGTCGAAGCTCTCCTTCGATCAGTCGAAGGTTACGCAGATTCGTTTCTGAGTCTGATGCGGACTGCGGATTTTGGTATCGCCTTTCGCAAGGGTGCAGAAGGAAAGTTACCTAAACTATAAATAGGGGTTCTTAGGACTTTTCTAAGGTATTAAGAATATTAGAAAATAATTCTAAAGGTGTGGGCTAAGGGTTTTCTATATTCTTCCAAGGGAGAGATTAATATTTTGCCTTGTAATCTTTGTTCTTCTTCATAGTGGAAGTTTGCATCCGTGATTTTTTACCCTAGTTTGGAGTTTTTCCACATATATCTTATCTTGTGGTTTATTTTGGAATGCTTTGATATGTTTCTAGTTTATATTCCTTTCCGTTTATCATTTGTGGGTGAGGCCTGAGATTGGATCTAGGCCCACTGCGTTGTTGGCGTGCTATGCAACAACTGGTATCAGAGCTATTGGTTTAGTTCTATTGAGAGCGATGGCGAAAGATTGAAAAACTAGAATTGAGAAGTTTGATGGTTCAAACTTTGCCTTCTGGAAGATGCAAATGGAAGATTATCTGTATCAGAAGGACCTCTACATTCCTCTAGGAAGAAAAGAGAAGAAACTAAAAAAGATGACAAATGATGAATAGTTTTTACTAGATAGGAAGGCTTTAGGAACGATTCGACTCTCTTTGTTTAAGAGCATCGCCTTCAACATATCTAAGGTAAAAATGATAAAAGAATTGATGGAAGCCCTACCTACCATGTATGAAAAACTCTCAGCATCCAACAAGGTTCATCTTATGAAACAGCTATTTAACATGAAGATGTCAGATAGTAGGAGCGTGGCTGAACATCTAAACGAGTTCAATATAGTCACGAGCTAGTTGGAATCCGTTGGCATCATTTTTGAGGATGAGGTCAGGGTGCTATTGATCTTATCCAGTCTGTCAGACAGTTGGGATGGTTTGGTGATTGCCGTGAGCAATTCTTCAGGGTCGACAAAGCTGAAATTTGATGATGTGGCCGGTCTAATTCTTAGCGAAGAATCTAGAAGGAAGGCATCAGGAGTTTCAGGAGATTCAGGGAATGCTCTAAACGTTGAAGGAAGAGAAAGATCGCTGAATAAATGAGCAATAAACACAGGAGTTCTACGTCAAGGAAGAAGTCCAAGGGATCGAAAGACAAAGACGGATGTTAGCATTGCGGCAAAAAGGGGCACATGAAACGTGATTGCAGTGCGCTTAAGAAATAAGATGAAAGCTCTTAAGGTGGGAAGGATTCAGTAAATCTGTTTGAGGAGAGCGACACAGAGGTGTTGATCTTGTCTCTTAATGCGAGGAATGAGTCTTGGGTTATAGACTCGGGTGCTTCGTTTCATGCAACTTCATGTAAGAAAGTTCTGTGTGATTATGTGTCAGGTGACTTTGGAAGAGTCTACCTGGGGGATGATGAGCCGTGCGGTATAGTTGAAAAGGGGGACGTTCAGGTCAATCAGAAAGACGGAATGATTTTGAAATTAAAGGATGTCAGACATGTACCGAGTTTGAGAAGGAATTTGATCTCAGTGGGGCAGTTGGCCGACACAGGTTACTTGACGACATTCACCAGTGATTCATGGAAGATTACAAAAGGTGCCTTGGTGATATCTCAAGGGAAAAAGGAAGGTACTTTATATGTGACTTCAGGATCGTATAGTTCACTCGCAGCCGCATCAACTGGAGTGAATAGGCAGTTATAGCATCAGAGGTTGGGACATATGAGTGAGAAGTGGATGAAAGTGCTATTGTTAAAGGGAAAGTTACCAGGGCTGAAGTTTATTGACTTGGAATTCTGTGAGGACTGCGTATATGACAAACAGAAGAGGGTAAGCTTCAAGAAGACAGGATGCGCTCCAAAGACGCATTTGTTGGAGCTTGTTCACACTGACGTGTGGGGACCGATACAGGTATCATCTCTTGGTGGCTCACGTTATTTTGTTTCCTTTATTGATGATGCTAGTAAAAAACTGTGGGTTCATTTCTTAAAGCATAAATCTGATGTATTTGATGCATTTAAGAAGTGAAAAGTTATGGTAGAAAACAAGATAGGTAAAACAATAAAGTGTCTCAGATCTGATAATGGGGGAGAGTATTGTGACAAGAGGTTTCAGGAGTATTGTGTAGCAAGTGAAATCAAACATCAAAAAATGATTTCAGGGACACCGCAACAGAATGGTATGGCTGAGTGCATTAACAGGACCATCCTTGAGCACGCCAGTAGCATGAGGTTACATGTAGGGTTGCCCGAGACTTTTTGGGCAGATGCTGTAAAACTGCTATATATCTTATCAATAAAAGTCCCTCAGCACCATTGGATAGTGGGCTACCAGAAGAGACGTGGACTGGAAAAGAAGTGAACCTTACACATCTCAGAGTGTTCGGTTGCACTTCATATGTTCACATTGATGCAGAGTACAGAAACAAACTGGATGCAAAGTTCAGGAGGTGCACGTTTATAGGCTATGGGCAGCATGATTTTGGCTACAGGTTTTGGGATGCAGAAAACAGAAAAATCATTAGAATCAAGGATGTAGTCTTCAATGAAAAAGTGATGCATAAGGATAGTGTACAAGAAAATAAGGTCGAGGAAAAAGAATTCGTAGAGTTAGAAGAGTTACCGGACACGGGTGTTACAGTGCCACATGATGATCATGCACAGGAGCATTATGAGGTAGAGCCACAGACACCGGCTGTGAGGAGGTCTACTCGGGAGAGGAGACCCACGGTCTGATACTCACCCTCCTTACATTTTCTACTGCTGACAGATAATGGTGAGCCAGAGTGTTTTGAAGAGGCATTGCAGTCAGATACACGGGTTAAGTGGGAGTAGGCCATGGATGATGAGATGAACTCTCTTGAGTCTAATCGTACATGGGAGCTAGTCACTCTACCTAAGGGTAAGCAAGCTCTTCATAACAAGTGAGTTTACAAACTGAAGGAGGAGCACGATGGTTTGAAACTGTACAAGACTAGATTGGTCGTGAAAGGGTTTCAACAAAAGGCAGGTATCGATTTCACTGAAATATTTTCATCGGTAGTGAAAATGTCTACGATTCGCATGGTCTTGAGTATAATGGCTACAAAGAACTTACATCTAGAGCAACTAGATGTTAAGACAGTCTTTCTTCATGGGGACCTTGAAGAAGAAATATATATGCATCAACCAACAGAATACGTGGCACCATGTAATGAGAACAAGGTGTGCAGACTGAAGAAGAGTCTATATGGCTTGAAGCAGGCCCCAAGGCAGTGGTACAAGAAATTCGATAGTTTCATATCGGGAAACAGTTTTATGAGATATCATGCAGACCATTGTTGTTACTTGAAGAAGTTTGATACGTCGTACATCATCCTTCTTCTGTACGTTGATGATATGCTTGTGGCCGATTCAAGCATGAAGGACATCTCAGATCTCAAAAGACAATTGTCTAGAGAATTTGCCATAAAGGATTTAGGAGCTGCAAAAAAAATCCTAGGCATGAGGATAAAGCGTGAAAACTAGTTTTGTCACAGGTAGAGTACATAGCTAAGGTACTTGATCAATTCAATATGGGAGGTGCTAAGCCGGTTAGCACTCCATTAGCCAACCACTTCAAGCTATCTAAAGAGAAAGGTGTAAAGACGCAGAAGGAATGAGACTACATGGACAAAGTCCCATACGTGTCTGCTATTGGGAGTCTCATGTATGCTATGGTGAGCACAAGGTTAGATATTGCACAAGTAGTGGAGTTGTTAGCAGGTTCATGAACAACCCCGGGAAGAAATATTGGGAAGCTGTGAAGTGGATCCTCAGATACCCGGTGGGTACTAAGGATGTAGGGCTGTGCTACGGTGGATTGGAAATCAATCTACAAGGCTACGTGGATTCAGATTTGGTAGGAGATATCGACAGCAGAAGAAGCATTACGGGTTATGTGTTTACTTTGGATAGTGCTGCATTCAATTGGATCTCTCAGTTACAGAAGATAGTATCTATCAGTACGACAGAAGCAGAATATGTTGTGGCTACAGAAGCATGCAAGGAGATGGTGTGGATGCAAGGTTTTATGGAAGAGTTGGGTAAGAAGCAAGTAGATTGCAAGCTGTACAGTGACAGTCAAAGTGCAATACACTTGGCTAAGAATTCAGCCTTTCATTCAAGGACCAAGCATATTACCATCAGATATCACTCTATATGTTTGTTACTGGAAGATGGATTGATTACTCTGGAGAAGATTCATACAAGTGAGAATCCTATTGATATGCTAACCAAGACAGACACATGGGAGAAGCTGAAGCTTTGTTCAACTTTGATTGGTCTTCAGGCTTGAAGACGGGGAGGTGGTGCACTCCGGATGAAGAAGACGAAGGTTTTTTGGTGCTCTGTCTCCAAGTGAGAGATTGTTGAGAATGTGGAGCCACATCTGGGCCGCCTTCGACTAGTCATAGGACCTCTTCGACCGGTCATAGGAGCCTGTTCGAGCGGTCATGGATCGTCGACTCAAAGTCCAGCGAGTCCAATTTTTCATATTTTGGGTCCTTCGACCAGTCGAAGGTTATGTTCAACCAGTCGAAGCTCTCCTTCGACCAGTCGAAGGTTACACAGATTCTTTTCCGAATCTAATGCGGACTGTAGATTTTGGTATCGCCTTTCACAAGGGTGCAGAAGGGAAGTTACCTAAACTATAAATAGGGGTTCCTAGGGCTTTTCTAGGGTATTAAAAATATTGAGAAATAATTCTAAAGGTGTGGGCTAAGGGTTTTCTATATTCTTCCAAGGGAGAGGTTAGTATTTTGCCTTGTAATCTTTATTCTTCTTCATAGTGGAAGTTTACATCCGTGATTTTTTATCCTAGTTTGGGGTTTTTCCACGTATATCTTGTCTTGTGGTTTGTTTTGGATTGCTTTGATCTGTTTCTAGTTTATATTCCTTTCCGTTTATCGTTTGTGGGTGAGGCCTGAGATTGGATCTAGGTCCACTACGTTGTTGGCATGCTACACAACATGTGTCCCACATGGCTAGCAGAGCTGCTTGATTTCCTAGCCATTTGGGACACATGAACTGGTGGTGTACATGAACTGCCATAAGTACAAATACAAAAAAGTATCAAATTCAAATTCAATGAAATCATGAAAGTAGAAGTTTCTGTTGTCTAGACCATTGATCTATTAAAGGGATAATGACATGGAATCACTCCAATGGGGATTTTCATGGCATCGCATCACACCATAAGAAAGAAACATGTCTGAGCCTCGAGTCCCTTTTTTGCAAATCGAAAAGAAGGATTACCTGAAATCATGAAAGTAAAAGTTTCAGTTGTCAGCCACTCTTACCATCTGACTCTGATGAAAATCCAGCAGGACCCACCAAAATCAAGTTTTTAATATGTTTAGGATGCTGCAAATAGAACAACAACATCAATAGCAAGATCAATGTCCTTCAAGCTTTCATTGTCAAGCCAAATGCAGGAGCACAGACACACTTAAAAACTAGAACTAAAAACAAAACTGTACGTACTAGAGAAACAAATTTACAAGGAATAAGAAATCTCTCATATAATTCAATGATTTACATTAGTAGCTACAGGCCTATAAAAATAAAAGTAATAATAAATTATGAACGTAGAATTTATGTAAAAACAGGGAGTGGTAGGAAAATAAAATCACACTTTAGGAATGTTGGGCTTTTTGTCTGTTGCATACTGGAATCTACAGATTAAGCTATTTTAAATCTAGAACTCAAGATACTTTACTTATATAACTCTTTCCTTGATTTTTGCGATCTGAACATTTTGGAGTTTTATATGGGAATGGGATTGTCTGTGATTAGATATTGACTTTGATGTTGAGTCTTGAACTGATAATTTTGGAGTCATTATATGTTCCATTCTCTATGGAATCGAGAATATATGCTTTCGTTATTTTTTTGTGATCAATAAATTGGATTTTTTGTTTCTTTTAGTGATTTGGAATATAAGTTCAGATGTTTGGGTTTTCATACCATGATATGGGTTTTTGTGATTGCAAAGGTCCTAATGACTTGCAATGTGGATCAAGATATTGCAATGAGACTGTGTTGGAAGTGATGAAGAAACACATGGGAAGACACATGTAGCAGATTTAAACAAATAGATTGCATGTGAGAGACGGCAAACCGAAGTGCGAGTTTTATTTCTAAATAAAAAATCTTAGGTTGAGCTTCATGGCATTAGAAACAAATAGATTGCATGCGGGACCTGTGATTGGTTTATCCAAGCGATTGATCTGATGGCCCTATCATGGATGAACTATGCCCGAAAAAATCTGTTCAATTTGTCCACTCTAAGCTTTCCATTGTTGGAATTAAAATATGTAGTTAAAAGCAAAGGCACCAACAACCACATTTAATGGAGAAAATACAAGATTTTATGGTTTAAGATCTTCCAATTTGGAAGATGTTTTGGGCATGGTCCATCCATGATGGGGTAATCGGGTTACTAGCTTGGGTGTGCATGCATGTGTATGTGTGTAGATCATACAGGGTGGTTGCCAAGCTAACATCTAAGCACTAACCATCCATACAAATAAAAGGTTGATCCCTAATGGTTAGCCATTCAAAATATTAGGACATGAAGAAAATGAAAATTGGAAAATGATTCTTTATTTTTATGCCATGTTCCTCTAACTGCAGGTTAATTGTAAAGAAGAAACAACTAAAATAAAGAAGAGAAGCAAGAAGAATAAAAAAGAAGAAGATGATGATGAAGAGAAGTAGAAGAAGAAGAAAGGAGAATGGTAATGATGCAGGCTCATTCACCCAAGTAATTAGTTACTGACTCACTAAGCATGTGTTTGGATGCCTAAACGATTTGAATAAAAATAACTCAATTCAGTAAAAGTAGAAATGACCATATTAAGTCTAGCTCCACATCATTCATAATGATTGAACATCACCCAAATTGGAATTGCTACCAATTTATGTCCAACTTGGAACAAACCGGATTGCAATTGGGGGTTTCATCACCATTATGAATTAAAAAGGAACCAGCTATGCTTTTATTATTTCTTCTATATTGAATTAGATTACAAACATTAGTTCAATTGGGAATCCAAATGTACCCTAGGCTATCTCAAAAAATACATCAGAGACATAAATAATATAGGATTGAGAACAATAAAGTATATCCCATTTCCGACGATAATTGATCAACTACAAGAGCTTGCGATACTACTTGTGGTCAAAGGCTTTTTTAGCCATTGGATGCATTACGCAGTTATTTTTTCTGCCCCATTTAATGCACCCAATGGCTAAAAAATCCTTGTACTGCAAGGAGTGGTGCAGGTGCCTATAGGTGATCAGTTCTCTTTCCATTTAGAAAAATCAAGATAAGTCTCTAACAACTTTTAGAGTTCCTGTGAATGTGGTGCTGAGATAAGCTTGGTCTTTAGGGAAGAACCTAGCCAACCCCAAATCTCCCATTTTGGATTGGAATTTCTCATTGAATATGTTTCTTGCCTGAATGTTTCTATTAACGATCCTTAGATGTGAATCCTCTTGAAGATACTACAATCTTTGAGCAATGCCTAAAATGATTTGGAAGCAGGTCTTCCAGTTCATGAACTGGTTGCTTTTGCCTATTCCATGGGAAAGTAGTAAAGAAAATAATAAAATGGTGAGCTGATATTCACACTCCCCTTTTGAGCATACACCCATTTTTCTACTTTTGTTGTTAGATTAGTATGAAAGGCAGATTTTTCTAGTACCAAAGTGGTAAAAGGCAGTATGCATCATAGGTGAGACTGTAAATAATTTCTTTGTTCCCCATGCAATGCATGATTTTCATTTATCTCCTTACCAAGGGGGTGTTTGGTTACACCAAATTTCATGAAATATCATGAAATTTTGCACAAATGAATTTCGAGTTTCCATGGCTAAAGTAAGGTTTCTTGAATTACTTTGCCGTATGTGTTGTACTCTAAATGTTTATTTTTCATATCTTAATACTACTTTTTGTCCTAATGATTAGGAAGTTGCTCTTGGTATGAATTTTGGAACTACTCTTTAGGTTTGGGAATTTGATGTGTTTGATGGACAAGTTGGGCCTATTGATACATTTGTTGTGGTACTATGATTCATGCCTAAATAGTTAATGGAATCAAAACTGGAGACAAGTCCCAACACTAGAAAATTTCCTTTGTTAAACTCAGAAGTGTTGAGAACTATCTGCCATTGCCCTATTCAATCAAAATATTCTTACATCTAAGTGAAGACTGAAACACTTAACTAATATGGAGCCAACAAAAAATTTTGATACCAATTCTCAATGAAAAGAAGATAACTGCCAAGTCATGAGTTGGCTCCACGACATTGACGAAAACGTCAACCATAGTGTGATGTATGGTGAATGTGCAAAGGAGATGTGAAATACTCTCCGACAGACATACTCAAATGACAAAAATATAAAATGCCTGTATGATATTTTTAAGGAATTCGAAACTATGAAACAGGGTGAAAAGTACTATGAACATTATACTCAGTTTAAAGGGGTTGTGTGATGAATGGAAACTTCATCATCCATTCACCATCGATATTTGCCTAACAACAAAGTGAAAACAAATCGGAGTTATACTTTTCCTTGCCATAGTTCAACCATATTTTCCTAACAACAAAGTCAAAATGCTGATGTACCTATCTGCATGTTGCTGCTGCACTCACTCCCTCCCTTTAGTCTTCCTCATTCAACCGTGGATGATAGATCACAACCCCATATGGAGCTGCTGCTATTGCTTCTACAATATTAGATACCCCATGTGTGGGGACTGTCGTGGGATGGTGGATGTTCCAGGGAGAGGGAGATTGAGAGAGTGAGGGAGAGTGAGAGGGAGATCGAGAGAGAGGGTTGAGATCGGGAGATGGAGATTGAAAGAGAGGGTGGTGAGCTCTCTCTCTCTCTCTCTCTTTCTATATATATATATATATATATATATATATATCAAAACTCTAACATCCAAGAAAGGAAATGTAACTGTAGCTTCGAAACCACAAATATAAAACAATCAATTAAAATTTCACAAGAGAATCGAATCCACGCATGAGGAACCGCAAATGAACATCAACGTAGAGATACATGATTAAAACAAATTTATTTAAAATAAAAAAAAAATCCATCTCAAAGAACTGCAGAAGACAAAGATGCATATCTCACATGCTTCAAACAAATCAACAGCTCAAAATCCAACACAATAGGAAAAAAATAATAATAATAAATAAATGATCTTTCACGAAGAAAAATCCACCTGATCTGAAACAATCCCCACCTATGTCATCACAAATCACAACACACACAAACACCAAATGAGAACGGATCAAACCCTAATTTTCTAGGATCCAAGCCAAAACCCCACTGATTTCAACGAATCCAAGCGATAGGCCATCAGATCTGATGAAATTAACATCAAATTAATTTTTTTTTTAAAAAAAAAAACTTACAAAATCAACAGATTTTCCAGCAGAAAGACGGGGGAAAGCAAAGATCAAAGGGATCTGACCGTCTCTGTCCTTGTCAAACAAACTAAAGGCCTCCTTGAACTCAGAGATCTGGTTGTCCGTGAGCTGATCCGCCATTTTTCTCTGAAATCGAGCAGAAAACGAGAGAGATGAAAGGAGAAAGAAAATCACACGAAAGGAAAGGGTCCTTTGCTTCTCTCTCAACGATACGCTCTCGGAATCTTTTCATATCGTAAATGATCCAGTAGTATATGGCAGATTTATGTAAATGTGACCTCGGGCCATGTGGGGTCCACTTAGAGGGTTTTAATAGAATCCATTTTCTCCATCTGTTTCAAAATAATACAATAAGCTATAATAATAAGAAATAAGAATATCCAACTCTCAATCGGGACACACCAACAAAAAAATCAAAAGTAACAATGTGGAACAACAACTATTTCAGTAAGGTTCCATACCGTTTCAAATCAGGAACGACTTAAAGCCGTTTCTGAACCAAAATACCAATCGTACTAGTTCAGCGATTTTGGTGTAGTGTACCCCAACCAACTTGTAATGAGGGAGTTTTGACCATTTTCGTGAGATTATGTGATGCGTAATCCAAACAATGATTAGGATTTTAAGCCCACTTATGAAAGGTCAAATGGTATCTAAATGAGATGATTGCAGGGCTATTTGAAGTTTTGTGAAATTATCTTTACAACGAGCACAAGATCACCTCGATGTGACCTATAATGAGAGAGTTATGCCCATTTCTATGGGACGACATGATGGATTCTCTAAATTAAGATAAGGGTTTTGTTCAAACAGTGTTCATAATTTTTTTCAAACTATGACCAGGGTTTTGTCCAAACTATGATTATGATTTTTTTCCAAACAACGATCAGATTTTTGTACAAATTTTGATAAGGGTTTGAACTATGGATCGTGTAGTCTAACAAAAACGATCATAACTCCCTCATTACAAGTCGGATTTGAGTAATCTTATGGTCATTGGAAAGATTATTCGACCAAATTTCAAACGACTTTAGAATCACCTTATTTTGAAGACCATTTTACCTTTCAAAGGTCGGTTCAAAGTTCATATCATAATTTGAAAAAATCCTTCATCATAGTTGACCATACATCATGTGGTCCCATGAAAATAATCATAACTCCCTCATTACAAGTCAGATCAAGATGATCTTATCTTTATTAAAAATAATAATTTAACAAAATTTCAAAATGATTTAGAATCATTGCATTTGGAGACTATTTGGCCTTTTAAAAGTGTGCTCAAAATTAGGATAGTGATTTTGACAACCTCGATTGCAGTTTGGACGATGCATCGCACGGTCCCAAGAAATCATTCATAACTCCCTCATTAAAGGTTGGATTGGGGTGATATTTTACTTGAAAAGATAATTTGATGAATTTTCAAATGGTTTTTTAAATTATGGCATTTGGAGATTGTTTGGCCTTTTAAAAATGGGACTTAAGTCCAGATAATGATTTGGACAAAACCTTGATCGTAATTTTGACTAGGCATCATGTGGTCCCACAAAAATGGTCATAATTCTCAGGTTGGATCGATGTGATCTTGTATTTGTTGGAAAGATAATTTAATAAAATTTTAAATGACTTGAATTAACTCATTTAGAGACCGTTTAAACATTAAAAATTGGGCCCAAATTCCATATTGTGATTTCAAACTAAGATTATTGTTTAAACTATGCATCATGTGGTCCCACAAAATTTTTCATAATTCCATTGTTACAGGTTAGATTGGGGTAATCTGATATTATTTAAAAAGATAATGTGATGATATTTCAAATGACTTTGGAATCATCTCATTTGTAGACCGTTTAACCTTTCAATAGTGGACCCAAAATTTGGCTCGGCTTTGTTCTTGTTTAAAGGATCATGCGATCTCACGAAAATTATATTTACTTCCTTGTTACATATTAAATTAGGTTGATCTTGGGTTCATTCGAAAGATAATTTGATGAACTTTCAAATGGCTTTGGAATCACCTCATTTGGATATTGTTTGACATTTAAAAACATTAACCCAAACTTTAGATCATGTTCACTTTGGTTTCTAACATTGCGTAATCCCTCAAAAAGGGTCATAAGTACTCCTCTGTTTTGGGTCAAATTGAGGTGATCTTAGGATTGTTGTGAAGATAATTCGATAAATTTTGAAATGAATTTAAAATCATATAATTTGGGCACCATTTGACTTTTTAAAAATTGGCCTAAAGTCCAAATGTTTGCAAAAGACCGATCTACAACATTTAAAGAAAAAGAACCCGTATTCTAAAAGTTTTGATATCTCTCCTCTTATTGTATCAATTTCTTGTCAAGTATACCTGTCACGCCCCAAACCAGGAAATCAGATTCATAGGAACCCTGATCGTCGAATCCAGTGCCGACAGCCTTCATAGTACCCCATTCTTGGCTCCCAACGCCCATATGCCAGGTTTCGATCTTGGGATCATACAAGGAGAATTTTTTAATGTATATTTATCTCGTAATAAGTATAACTACAAGTATACCCAAATCACAAAGGTAACATCATCATCATATATCCACTAATATAAACATTTGAGTACAATGCTGAAAGAGAAATACATATATTAAAATCGAAGCCCCAAAAGTCAGGTACATGTTCTAAGCTCCACGCTGCTACAACCTAACATTTCTTGCACACATCTATCGTGCATAAGCTTATAAAAAGCTTAGAGGGTGGTGTGAGTGTGTGCACAAGGTAAGTTCCAAGTATCCAATATAATGCCATAATCATACAATATCAGAAATACTGGTAAGAACATGAATAGTACGATATCAGAGTAAGCAAACATACTGACAAGTCCAGAAGTCAATCAATATCAGAATACGTAATATAGATTAGCTATGAAAATGAGAAGTCATAAAGAATCAAATATCAAATGCCGAGGATAGAATACAATATGAAATTCCGAAGAGCTAACGAATACTATCAGTCTCATCTAAGTCACATGAATACAGAAACATAGCAACCCAAAATGCAATATGCAATATGTGGTAGAAATGAAATGACCATGCTGAAGTGTGAAGTCGGGATGATAGTATGTAGTATCGCAGGCTACGGGGTCCATCACAAGAGACTTCTATCCAAACCAGTCCCATACCTAAATTTGGATAGTCAGACTCAATGTGGTAAACTCCTGATGTAATCCCCGTATCTTAGACCGTATCGTTCCATAGAGTTCCGCGGTCTTACCGGTCGAATTTCGGCCACCTTCGACCCTTAACCAATATTTGTGTGCGACCCTGATTCGTATGCCGTCAACCCAAGCCGATTCAACCCAAGACCATTACTATAACGACCGCGCAGCGACTTGCGCGCCGAGGCGATACCCTGGTCAAGAGATGTGGGCCAACGTTCGGTGCGAAGAAAATGCCGCACGTTGCGAAACCCAAGAGAATCTCTACGATGTGTCACATCAATCCCATCAATCAATCAATCCATCAATCCATCACATGTCAAGTACACGTTACTTTTTCACCCTTCCCAAGCAAGCCTCAAAAGTCAAAAAGTCTCTTACAAACCCATGCCTTTCTTACACAAAAGGCCATAAAAGTCAAAAAGTTCTTACACACATCTATCACTCCATCCATCCATCACTCTCTCTCTCTCCCTTTACAACTCTCTCCTTCTCATTTTTAAAAAATCCAAGCAAGAACCCTCCCATACGTATGAGAATTTCTCCAAGCCTCTCCCTCTCTTTCAAAACTTCAAGTATGGCCCACTTTCCTACCCCATGATCTCCCATCCTAACCATCCATTCCCCATCTCCTCTATTGGAATCAAAGCTAAGGTGCTAAGGAACTCATAGTAGCAAGAAGATTGAACGGTGGGTGCTCCTCTAGATGCAAAAAATATGATTTCTATAGCCTAGATGTTTTATTTCTTTCATGAGGGAAGTGTAGGACCCACCAATCAATGGTGAAGATCCCACACAATCCCATGGCTATGGCCTAATGGCATACCTTATGCATGCATGATCCATGCATGGGGCCTTTCTCTATGGGCCCCATCATGGTAGTTTTATTTCATATCATATTATGTTTGGGTCATCTAGACCTTATAACCATGGTGGGGATGACATCCTCACCATGCATTTTAATTATAAGCCATGCATGTGCAAGATCCATATTGTAAATGTAAATCTAGGTATGATGTGCGGGTGTGATTGATCTTGGGAAGGCTCAATAGTGGCGGAGCCCCTTTCCCTATGGCAGGATTGTCCTTCTATCTCTCTTTTTCCTCATTTTATTTCCTGATGTGTATGGCCCATTAATGTATTTTTCTTTTTATTTAACTTATATAATAAATTTTATCTAAGTACATGTTGCTGTCCAGAATTTTCTGGATAGTTTCTAGTTGTTTTTGGACCAGATTTTGGGACTGTTTGGGGGACTATTCATACCTATTAAATATACTTTTTTAAAATGTAAGGATCTCATCTTGATTTCCTCCAAATTTCAACCCCAACTGACCTTCATTGGGGTCCCAAAGGTGTGGTCCAAGTGAGATGGACAGTCTGGATTTTATGCACTGTTCCAGCAACATTCCACTATGGACAGTTGGATTTTTGAAATTTATTAAAATACCTATGGGTGTTTAAAAATTATAAAAATTTTCAGGGGGGTGGCCTACTTATGGTAGGACCCACCTACAAAATTTTGGGGCCAATGGACTCCTATACACACCATGGTGATGGCGGGACCGGCCAATTATAATATGGTGTCCAGATCAGTCCGATTTTCAGGACAGATAGATTTATGTAAATGAATTAAAATATTTAAAAATGTTCAAAAATTATAAAATTTTTTAAGAGTATATTTCACTTATGTTAGAACCCACTTACAAAATTTTAGGTCCAATGGACCCCTGTACACACCGTGGTGAGGGCCGGACTGGCCCACCATGTTGGGAGGTCCAGGTCTGTCCGATTTTTCTGGACAGTCTGTTTTGTTTAAATTAATTAAAATACTTAGAGAAATCTAAAAATTATAAAATTTTTTAGAGGTGTGGCCCACCTATGGAAGTATCACTCTGTGAAATTTCAGCCTCAAGTGACCCCTTTTGGGTATCCAAAAGAATGAGCCAAGATGATTGGACTCCCAGATTTTTTCTGCTGTGCAGTCCAGCAATATGCCTTGATAAAAAAACCATAATTTAAAAATATTTTTTCTGATGATGGACCACCTTTTTGGGTTTTCTCTCATTGTATGCATAATGAGGGACCTTGGCCCTCAATTTTTAGAGTTTTAGAGGCCTTGGACCCACTCCAATGGAGTGCCCAAATTTATGACAACAACATGTTATAATTATGCTGGCCTTGGGCTGAAATTTTGAGTGGGGCCCACCATATTATAAAGATCTTAGAGGAAATGATTTATACCTTTAGTTCCTTAAATATTGGGCTTAATGAATGCACTTTTGAGGCCCAGCATAGTTGAATTTAATTGAGTCCATGAATATAGCTAGTTGTTGAACTATTTAAGGCCCATAGAGTGGACCCATTTGATATGTTCCAAGGCCCATGGGATTAGGCCCATTTGATGTAATTTAAGGCCCATAGAGTGGACCCATTTGATGTGTTCCAAGGTCCATGGGATTGGACCCATTTGATGTATTTTAAAGCCCATGGGATTGTCCCATTTGATATGTATAAGGCCCATGGGTCGAGAACCATTTGATGCAATCTAAGGCCCACGGGTTATGACCCATTGCAATGCACATAAGGCCCATTGGTGCGGCCCATTGATGTGGCCCATTTGATGAGTAAAAGTCCCATATGAGATGGCCCATTTGATGTATTTAAGGCCCAATGGGGTGTACCTAAGGTCCCTTGCAATGTGTGATCCCAACCTGGTTTACGTAATGTTATTCACTACGGGCTACACCTTGGGAGTAATGTTGGTTTGACATCCACATCGCGAGTATAATGTTGGTTAAATGTCCGCATTGCGACTCTCCCTAGGGCCCATTGGTAGGCCCGTACTTGTTGTATGCAAGCCGTCTAGGCCAGCTGCATTGTAAGGATAGGGCATTACTTTATAACATGCTTAGTATAACTCCATGACGCACAGCCCATTTGTATCGGTCCATTTGATTGGCCTGCTAGTATCAGTCATTTGATTGATTTAGCCCATATGATTGATTAGAGCCATCTTGATATATTTATGGCCTATTGCTAAGGCCATATATGAGGCCCATTGTTGAGGCCCACCTTGATGTGTATGAGGCCCGTTGTTGAGGCCCACCTTGATGTGTATAAGGCCCGTTGTTGAGGCCCAGCTTGATGTGTATGAGGCCCGTTGTTGAGGCCCACCTTGATGTGTATGAGGCCTGTTGTTGAGGCCCACCTTGATGTGTATGAGGCCCGTTGTTGATGTGTATGAGGCCCGTTGTTGAGGCCCACCTTGATGTGTATGAGGCCCGTTGTTGAGGCCCACCTTAAATATATATGAGGCCCATGTTGCAAGGCCCGTTGTGATGTATGCAAGGCCCATGGGTCATGGCCCATTGCAATGTATGTAAGGCCCAATTGGTGCGGCCTATTCGATATATTTATGGGGTACATGTCATTAGGCCCATCATGTTGTATTGGTGACCCGTCCATTGAGTCTCACCCGTGGTATATATTTGAGGCCCATGTGTAGGGCCCACCTATTGTGTATTTAAAGCCCATGGGTTGTGGCCATAGTGATCTATATTAGGCCTATGTGATGTAGCCCATACTGATGTGTATTAGACCCAGGTATGTGACTCACCTGCGAAGTATATCTGAGGCCCATTGTGATATATCTGAGGCCCATGGGTGCGACCCATCCAGATGTATTTGAGGCCTATGGGCAAGGCCCATTGTGATATGTGTTAGGCCCATGATCAGGGCCCACCTGTTTCGTATATTTGGCCCTTGTGTGAGGCCATGTGCCCATTATATATTTGATTCTATGTGGGCCATTCCTTGGGGGTAATGTTGGTTAAAAGTTCACATTGTCGACGTCGGTTATTGATACCGTTTATGAGTATATGACATATAACATCATGATACATGCCCATTCGCATCATCTGCATGTTTGTTATGAGATGTGATTGACCATTGCATATGTCATTGGGCAGGATGATGTGAGAATCCCTGATAGGTGGAGATTATCTCACATGAGCGGATGACATGCGTAGGATTGATGCATGATTGGATTGTATGACTCATGCATCTTGCATTGTGTTGTGATTATTGTACGCCCTAGTGACATCAGGGCCGTAGCCTCCACAGGCATATCGTGGATGGCCAGATGGGACATCAGAAATCTGTTCGAGCATCGGGCCGCCATAGATGGCCCTGGTTGAAAATTTCTAAACACCCTCTTAGTTCCAGAGGATGCTCCAACGTTTAGACCGAGTGGGTAGATGAGCATTGAGTGCCGATTACCAGATGGCTGCGCTCTCCACTGTGTCGTGGTCGGTTGGAAGGGGGTGCGGCCTTACCCGCCCGAGGGAGTAGGCATGGCTAGGTTGAGTTTGACCAGCTCGAGGAATGGGTCCGCTATCGGTGAGCCAGGTAGGTATTGGCAGACTACTGATATGTGGATAGTGAGGTCTTTTTCACTTACCCAGTTGTGTGCTTCATACGGGTGGCAGGTGGTGTGAAGTGTAATAGACCCCGGTGATTTCTTCAGAGAGGAACCGTACTGATATGAGGACTGACATGTTATTATAACACCCCGTCACTGTTGTGCATGTGGGCGGGCGCACGTGGGCGGACGCTGATGTGGGCGGGTGTGATGTGGGTGGGGCTGAGGCCTGGGTGAGCTACCACACTAGGCGAGCTACCAGCGGTTGGTAGGCTACTGTGCTGACAGGCTACCGAGTAGGAGTTGCATACTCATTCATTCATCCATTCACTATCCACTCGGGTTGGTGGTGCGCAACTAATTGTTGTGTATCTTCGTTATGACAAGAATTTCGGTTGGGCGCGCGACTAACCTGAGATCAGGAGTTTACCACGTTGAGTCAGACTATCCAAATTTAGGTATGGGACTGGTTTGGATAGTGGTTCCTTGTGGTGGACCCCGTAGCCTGCGATACTACGTACTATCATCCCGACATCACACTCCAGCATGGTCATTTCATTAACACCATATACTGTATATTCCATTACATCTTCGGCGTGTGGCATTGTGGGTTGTTATGTTTCTGTATTTCTGTGACTTAGATGAGAGTGATGATATTTGTTAGCTCTTTCGAATTGTGTATTACATTATATCCTTATCATTTGACATTTGATTATCTATTACTCATCATTTGCATAGCTGTCCTATATTGCGTATTCTGATATTGATTAACTTATGGACTTGTTCATACTTCCGCTTATTCTGTTATCGCATGATTATAATCTTGTCAGTATTTCTGTTTACGCTGATAATTTCTGCTCTTATCAGTGTTTCTGCTTATTCAGTCATTGTATGGTTTATGGATTAATAGCTTTCTGGTATTATATGATTATGATATTGTATTGAACACTTGACACTTATCTCGTGTACACACTTACACCACCCTCTAAGCTTTCTATAAGCTTATGCACGATAGATGCATGCAGGTGATGTTAGGTTGCAGCAGCATTGAGCTTGGAGCATGCAGTTGTTTTCTGGAGCTTTGATTTTGACATATATATTTTCCTTTCAGCATTGTATTCAAATGATTATATTAGTGGATATGTGATGATGATGTTGCCTTTATGATTTGGGTAAACTTGTGGTTATGCTTATTACTAGTTAAATGTATATAAAAAAAATAATCCTCCTTGTAGGATCCCAGGATCGGAAATCTGGCATATGAATGCTAGGAGCCGAGAATGGGGTACTGCGGAGGCTGTCGGCACCGGATTCGGTGATCGGGATTCCTGTGAATCCGATTTTCGGGTTTGGGGCGTGACACCTGATCTCAGATTAGTCACGCATCCCAACGGAGATCTTGGCCTTTGCGAAGGAACACGTAATAAATAGTTGCGCACCACCAGCCCGAGTGGATAGTAAATGAATGAACGAATGAATATATAACTCCTGTCCAATAAGTCCACATATCAGTATTGTTCATCTCTGAGATCTAGTACACTTTTCACTAGCTTGCAGTCCCATCAAGCGCACAACTGGGTAAGTGGAAAGACCTCGCCATTTGCTTGGCCAATAGTCAGCAAATATTTAGCCGGCATGTTGATAGCGAACCTATTCATGAGCTAGTCAAACTTAGCCTAGCTATGCCTACTCCCTTAAGTGGATAAGGTTACACCCCCTCCCAACCGACCACAACACAGTGAGAGACGTGGCCTACTGGTATACGGCCCTTATGTGCTCATGTATATATATCCACTCAGTCTCGACATTGGTGCGTCCTTTGGTACCAAGAAGATTTAGGGATTTTCACCTAGGGCCATCTATGGCAGCCCGATGCTAATAACATATTTTCGGTATCCCATTTGGCCATTCACGATATGTCTATGGAGGCTGTGGCCCTGATGTCGCTAGGGCGTATAGTAATCACAACACACAATGCCAGATGCATGAGTTATATAATATAGTTATGCATTAATCCTGCGCATACCGTGCACTCATGTGAGACAATCTATGCCTATCAAGGAGTCTCATAACAATCTATCCAATGATATATGCAATGTTCAACTACATCTCATAACAAACATGTAAATGATGCATATGGGCATGTATTATGATGTTATGCTGTCAGATACTCATAATCGGTATCAATAACTGACATCATCAATCGGCCTCAACAATGTAGACATTTAACCAACATTACCTCCAAGGAATGGTCCGCATAGAGCCTAACATATAGTGGACCCATGGCCTCACACAAGGGCCTAATATACAACACCATGGGTCTCACTTAAGAGTTTAATATACATCACAATGGGCCTCTCACACGGGCCTAATATACAACGCAACGAGCTCCATCACCCGACCCTTCAATGCAGCACAATAGGCCTCATCACATAGGCCTCACATACATTACATAAGCCTCAAATGCATTAAGCTAAAGTCGAATGCTCATCAAAATGAGCCTCAAATACGGGCCGCATATACATCACAATGGGCCTCAGCAATCGGCCTCGATATTTGGCCTCGACAATCAGAGTCGGCCTCGATAATCAAAATTGGCAAATCGACCACGTCGATCGCTAATTGAAAATTGATCACGATAATTGGCCTCTATCGCTAATCGACAATTGGACACGATAATCGACCTCGATCGCTAATCAACAATCGGTCACGATAATTGGCCTTAATTGCTAATCGGCAATTAGCCACGACAATCAGAATCGATCGATAATCGGCCTTGATGATCGGAATCGGTAAGAATGGGCCTAACAATGCCTAATGAAAGGTCACAATTTGGACATTCAACCATCATTGCCCATCAATGTGGACATTTAACAACATTGCCCCCAAGGAGTGACGCTCATAGGTTCAATCATATAATGGGTCTACGGTCTCAAACAAGGGTCTAATACACATCATCATGAGCCTCGCTTATGGGGCATATACGCATCACATTGGGCCTTACTCATGGGCCAATGTATATAATATCGGGCCATATCATCGGGTAGAATCAAATAGGCCTGTACAAATGGGCCAAAGAAATTGGGCTTAGTCAATGGGCCGAATCGAATGAGCCAAGTCAATTGGGTCGATCAAATGGGTCGGTATAAATGGGCTGAGTCAAATGGGCTGATACAAATGGACCGAATCAATGGGCCTAATCAAATGGGCTGAATCAAATGGGCCGAATCAAATGGGTCGAATCAATGAGCCGAATCAAATGGGCTGATTCAAATGAGCCAAATTGAATAGGCCGAGTCGAATAGGTCGAGTTAAATGGCTGAGTCGATTAGGTCGAGTCGAATGGGAAGAGTCGAATAGGCCGAGTCGAATGGGCCGAGTCAAATGGGCCGAATCGAATGGGTCAATTCAATGGGCCGAATCAAATTGACCCAAACCAATTACACCATTCATCTATAGCTAGAGATCATTTTAGAGCATTATCACAAAATGAATCATATCCCAAGGATCATCTGGACCATGCCACACCTAACAGTGATGATAAGGGTTCCCACTGTTAAAATCCCAGTGGGTCCCACCATAGCATTACTTCACATCCAGAAGTTGATTTAAAACTTATATAATCCCAAAAAGGGGGTTTCAATGATAGGCGCTCAAACCCACTTTTGTTGTGGTGTGGTTCACCTGATAACTGGATCTATCTTATTTTTGTTCTCAAGCTTGAGACAAGCTAGCCAAATGGATGGACAGCTGAATGTGGCGCATCCATCACACGGTGGGTCCCACATAATAGATGGATGGTAGGGATATAACCCATGCATCAGGATGGGAATCCACTGTCCCAATCAGACCACACATCACAGTGAATCTTGGACAGTGAGGATACTCCCCACGTCAGCAGTAGCTGACGTTAAAAATGGCTGCTGCCTAGCTGCTAAAGATAGGTGGGTCCCACACACGTGGCCCACCTCAAGAGGGTTAGATATATAAGTATTATAATATAATATAATATAATATAATATATTATAATCTAATATATTACGTTGTAATATATATATATATATATATATATATATATATATATATATATATATATATATATATATATATATATATATATATATATATTAGCATATATCATATTTTCTTTCTCTTTTTATTTTTTTAAAGCCTATGGACAAGCTCGCCAATTGGGATGGACGGTGTTGAGAAACACTTGCATCAGGAGTGGGTCCCACGTCCTCTGAACGTTGAGGATACAACACTTTCATCATGTGGCCCCACACCAGATGAACGATCCTCCCCACTGTCCAGATGGACAGTGGGATGAAACACGTACCATGGTGACGTCATGCACATCAGCTATAAAGTTGGTGTGTGGGACTCCAACCAATCTATGGGGCCCACCACATATACTATATTATATATATATTATATATGAATATAATATAATATAATATATATTAATATAATACAAGTTCAAGGGGTCCACCATCTAGACTCTTGGATGTTTTGGACAGTGGCTCTAACGCATATAACATGGTGGGTCCACACATGTGGCCCACCTCAGCATTGCATGAAGCTGATATTTGTGTTTTCCATCATCTATGCTAACTCGAAAATGGACGGCAAGGTGGGCCAGCTGAACATGGCAGTGAGATGGGCCCCACTTTAAACAGTGGTGTGGCCCACATGGTGGAAGGCATGGATAAAAAAATATATCATGGTGGTCCACAAGATGGGAAAGAGAGATAGATAGAGAGAGAGAGAGACGAGATGGAGGGACCTCGCCACTATGGGCCCCTCTTGATTACAACACATACATCAAAGTGGGTCCCACCACAAGTGGGCCCTTTAATAGAAAATCAACGGTGGATCACCTACGTATTGCACTCCTCCTTGATCCCTTAGCCTCCTTAGCTCCTTGCCTTCACTTTTGATGGAGGTTGATAGATATTGAAAGGTTGAGATGAAAGATGAGAAGGTGGGCCATACTTATTATTTGGGAGAGAGCTTGGATGTTAGAGCTCTCATGAGATTTTGAGAAATTTCTAGAGAATGAGAGGGAGAGATAAAAATAATGGATGAAGGGATGCGTGGAGTGGTGGTTGTAAGGAAAGGAGATGGGGAAGCATGGGTGTGTTTGAAATTTTTTAAAAGAGGGATGGGTAGGGGAGAGAGAGTTGACTTGTAGAAAAAGGAGAGATGGAACTTGTACTTGATATATGCGGTATATTGATTGATTAATTGATGAGACAAGTTGTAGAGATTCCCTCGAAATTTTCAACGCACGGCGTTTTCTTCGAAATGAATGCGGACTCACATCTTCTAGCCTGGGTATTGGATCGGTGCGCGAGTCGCGGTGATGGCGCGGTCACTAGGTACAAGTTTCGAGTCAAGCCGACTTCGGTATACAGGCCTCGGCTTAGGATCGCGTGCAAACATCGGATACAGGTCAAGGGTTGTTGAAATTCGACTAGGAGGTCTGCAAAAGCCTACGGAACGACATGGACTAGGATACGAGCCTTACAAGACCCATTTGAGATTAACATTTATAGAAATAATAAGAACTCATTTTTTAAAAGTGTAACTTTTTTTTTTTGTTATTATTATTATTATTATTATTGTTTTCTTTTTCTTTGTTCTTTTCTTCTATTTGTTTCTTCTAAAGCAAAGCCATCTGAATAGAATCTTTTGAGAAAATAAGAAGAACCCAACTTTTAAAAGTGGAATATTTGTTTTATTTTTTTCATCTCATTCCTTCTCAATTTCTTTCCAAACAAGCCAATTGCAATATAAACGGTAACAACAGGAAGAGAAACCTATTTTTTATGAAGTGGGAGTTTCTACTTTAAAGTGTAGTAAAAAAAAAAAAAAAAGCACCAAAAGTCACTTGAATGTAATAACAGAAGAAGTGTTAGACAATATACAATGGTAAAAGAAGAGTTAGCCAGAGTGTAGTGGTTGAGGAAGAGTTTCACGGAATGTAGTGATAAAACAAGGTATGGGTGTATAAAATTTAAAAAATGTGTTTAAGGGCATTTTCATCCTTAGAAAAAATTAATAAAGTTGTTTTAATGTAGAAATTAGAAGCAAATTGCATGGTGTGCCACACACTAATGACCTCAATGGTGTGTTGACATCACCAAGGTTTGTGGGCCCCACCATGATGTATGTATTATATCTATAGCGTCCACCTATTTTTTTGAGATTATTTTAGGGCATGGGCCAAAAAAAAGAGGTAGATCTAAAGCTTCAGTGGACTGCAGTACAGAAAGCAGTGGGGGCAATAGTGTCCATCAGTAAAACCTACTTAGGCCTACCATAGTGCTTATTAGCCATCCAACCTGTCCATGAGGTCACACAGACCTGCACAAAGGGGCACACAAATATCGGCTCAATCCAAGACCTCTGTGGCTCAACTTTTCAATAATAGGCATTCAATCCCCATTGGTTTATATGGTGTGGTTTACTTAAGCTTTTTATTTGCTTTATTTTTGGCCCATACCTTAAAATGATCTCATTAAAATCGGGGATTAGTGTGGAAACAACACATACGTCATGGTGGGGGCACTGAACTTGGTGACGTCAACACACTACTGAGGTCGGTAGTGTGTTGGACGCCACCCAATCCGCTTACCACGAAGCCTTGGGTGTGCTGACCTAAAAAGCCGGAGATTTATTTATGAACTGATGTTTTCTTATTTTTTTATACTTGCATTCAGCTACCAGTCATTAGACTCCCTAATAAATGAAGGTACTTTGTATCCAGCCACCTTCGGGTAGTTTTCTTTCACTTGGATTAGGTGGAGTGGCATTTTTCATAAATAAAAAAACCATTCAATGTAATACGCGTGGGCCCACCATAAAAGTCAGATGCCCCAAAAATCATGCCTTTACAACAAACATGCCATGTATAATTTCAAAATTTACGTTTGTCATTTTTTATTTTTTTTTTCTCTCTCTATATGCCTCTAAATGCCGTAGCCATTAATATTAGATGATTCGATATGTATGATATATTTTGTATTCCTTCATCATGATAGTGCTCACCTGATGTGTGATTTGGAGGGCAAACAAACGAAGAGGAGGTGGACCATGCACAACACTTGTAGATTTACCCATATTGTAGAACGTAGTAAAAGGCCCACCATGAATGACTGTGATTTTCTGAGATAATAAGAGAAAAAGTGCCGCGTTTTATTATTATTATTGAAGATGTGGTGGATCAATTAGGCCACCTACACCATGTATTGGTATATGATCTTATGTGGCCATAATACTAACTTCAGTGGTAGACTTACAAGAGTTTCAACTCCAAGTCATGGGTTCAAGTACCCATTGTGGTGAGTGTCATGTGTAAAAAGAAAAGAAATTGTTCTTTGATAGCATGCGGTTGGCATTTGGTACTGACTCCCACCTTTGGGAGGAGAAAATGAAAGATCGATGAAAGAAAATGACCAATGGGGCATACTCAGTGTTTAATACGTCAGCTTGATCCAACCATCACCTGTCCTACTTTTTTTTTTGTATTCCATGTAACCCACACATCAAATACAATGTCGATGGAATGCCCCAAAAATCAGATATATCCAATCTTCAGGTGGACCACACTATAGAAAGCAATGCCCGACCACTCTACCATTGAAGAAAAAGGTGATATGGTGAATCACTGGGATTTGATTAGAGATCTTGTACTACTAGAAAATTTTAAATAATTGATAATAATTAGATATGATTTTAGTCCTAAATTAAAGTAGTCACACTATATGTTCACAGTTTTAATAGAAAATACACTGAGAAAAGAGATATTTCTTTTCTCTTTCTCAACTTTCACAAACCACTTTCAAATTGACGAGATGACCCATGTGATGGTCAATTTTATGGTTTGAAAATAATCACTTTTGAGGTTTTCCACTTGCATGGTAGGGGCAGCCTTATTATATAGGTTAGCATTCAATTTATGGTGGTAATTTCTCGGTTGTTAAGGAGGGTATTTGACTTTTTGTCATCCTTGGAGGGAGAACTGTTTTCTCATTTAGGAAAAAGTAACTCAACAGACGGTGGATAAAAATTAAAAGGGGTACAGTAGGATGAAACATATGTTGATGAGTTAGCTCATGAAATGCCTATTTAATTAGATAACAGATGTAAATATTCAAGTAATTGCGTATATATTACATAAAATTTTATTAGAATTATTGTACCCTACTTTTAAAAATTCTGAGAAAATCAATAAGGGAATGACATGTGGCATTGTATGAGGGATCAAAAATGGAAAAAAAGAGCTTTAAAGATTTAGAGCACTTTTGCGATATTTTAGCTAGCGTAAGTTTCCTTTTACACGTCATAGGATGGTCAAAAGAATGTTATGGTCTATGTACAAGAGGTGTAGTCAAGTTGTTTAAGGTTATGAAGAGCAAGCAAGGACAATCAAAACAAAAATTTGGTTAATGAGAAGCATTTGGAAGAGGAAATGCTGCATAACAAGAGCATAAGGATCCAGAGAGATACCTTTCGACAGCTGTAACCATTGTAGTAATGGAGGATGGATCGAGAAGAGTAATCTGTAATAGAACTATATAAATAGAAGAAGAAATCAACAGGGCAAGATATCACAATAAAATTTAAAAACCAACAGATCAATAATCAAACTTATGTATGAATTTTCTTTACCTTAGCTTATCCTAAGAGTAGTGATAATCTAATAACGGTACTTCTTAAGTATAATTTTTAGTTGTAATCCAAGTTTACGCTCATATACTGGATTTGTTCATTATCTAATATTCAGCAGTTCTTTTAGGAGACACATTCTTATAGTTGCTCCCAGTAACCGATTATGAGTTTTTTTTTTTTTTTTTTTTTTTCTTTTGTTTGATTTTCAATGGTATTATGAAAAGTTATTTCTTGTGGAGGGCACAAAATAAACCATCTTCGGAAAAAGAACCTTACCTTCCAACTATCACTTGATCATCATAAACTTCTGTAAGTGTTGAGTAAACAATCAATCTTCTTAGAATCTGGTTATATATGTTCATATTATACGTATCTGCTTATTTTGGCGCTTGAGGTTAAAGTTAATTGGTTTGGATCGAGCCACTATGTCGATTTTGGTATGCATACATAATTAAAAACAAACCGAGTAGCCAACAAAAATATCAGGGAATGCTGAAGCTATTTGTGGAAGGATGCATTACAGATATGAAGTTTGGGGTTGTAATTTGGTTTGGTCGCCAATGGGCTATTGTATCAGGTGAGGATTGGGTCTGAATTAGCATAAATTGGGTTTGAAAGTGGAAATGCCATAAATACACCAATTAAAATAAAATAAAATCAAGAATAAAACTTTTTAGAATATATAACTATGATTATCTTCTTTGTAGCACAAAAATAAGCTTAGAGATAGAAAAACCCACCAGAGATGTAAATTTCACACCATAATTTGAAATAATATTACACATGTTATGATATCTCTAGATTTTGTAAAGTGGGATTTTTAGGAAGAAATAGATTTCTTTAAGCCTAAAGCTAGAGGAGAGAGAGAAGTGTTTCAAACCAAATCTTTACACTTATATTTAGCCCTCCATCCTAGATAAATCTGTAGTATCTCTTAAATTATAGTGGTAATGAAGTGTATCAAATTACCATGCTCCCTCCTAAGGGCTTGTTTATTTTGCCCATTTCTCTAGTAATGCAAAGTAATTGTGTCATAATTACTATTTTACTATTAGCAAATAAAACACAGAATAGTTAATCAAATGCAAATGTATTCAAAAAACAAGTAATTTATAATTATTGCACCTTTTCATGTAATTACTATAAAAATTTTCTTGCAAACAACAACATCAATTTATTTTTATTATGATTTAATATTGAAGTAATGTAAAATTTTCATCATTGCGGTCAAATGCAATTGTTATGAAGAGATATAAAGTAATTTGTAATCATTGCTCATTTCATTTACAATACTATGGTAATGGGCGAAGCAAACAAACCCTAATAAGAAAATCTAACACACCCCCTCTAGTCAAGTAGATTAATTGTGACACCTCCATGACTATTATCATTCGTAGGTGAAAGATATCATACCAAATCTATAAGTATATTAGAAATTATTTATCTCGATCTCCAACCTTTTATCATTGACTGTTGATTTTACCACACTCGATTAAGAATGATTTATTCCATTTATTCAGGCACGTAAATCCAATGACTCGATCGTGACACATACTTATCCACTTTTAAAATGGAATAAATTTTATCTTGGCAAACTTAACTTATTAAAGCCTGTGAAAATATTAATAAAATAATATATAAATATTTTAAAAAATAATTCGTAATAAATTCAAAACTTTAATTCATTTCGGTGCCTTAAATAATTCTCTTGTCCATTATCACCCCCATATGATAATTTATGATCTTCCTTTATCTGATTTCCATGACTTGATCTTGATTTAGCCGCTTTCTCAACATATTTTGGGCTCAATAAAATATGTGCGCATGACACTAAGAATGAACATCAACGTATTCTCACCTTATCATGACCTTGCAACGTAGCATATAGTAATGATGATACAACAGTCGCTTACAGGACTAGCATACTTGCACAACGACTATACTGAAACTGATTCTTCACTTGTAGGTAATTGGTCTTGCCACATGTACTTAATTCACACATTGTAAATGATTATCTAAGTGGTCATCATGCAAGATCCATCCAATCAACTTATGATCCATCCTTTTTTGCAATATACAGGTTCACATAATCTAATTGAGGTACGGAGTCGATTGTGCAAATTTGTGTGAAATCTCATCTTAATCATTTCATACATTAGAGTGAAAGTACATTGCATATGTACATGCATCTCATTACACACCACCTCATTATGCATATCTACACAATGAACTATGTCATTCAAGAAGTAGACCAAGCTTTTAACCAATAAATTTTTTTTCCAGATCTTATGTGATGGCTGATGTGAATATGTGTGTGCATACATTACCATGAATCAATCACATCCATACACATAAACTCACATATCAGAAAAACTCAATATAATTTAATGAGTAAATATGTACACATGTCAATAATAGTTTGATAGGCTGCATAAAGTTTAATAAGATTTAGGTGAAGCATGGGATTACATGTGTACTAAAAGAATATGGACCCTATCCATTTATCTAAGGATTAGTTTCAAGTTAGTGTCTAAGTTAGGATGGTATATTTCATACAAGTTAGGGTGGTTTATTTCATACTGCTTTAATTAAGATTTGTTTCTTTAGGTATGTTTCACTTTATTTAGGACATGTGGATGTGCAAAATTCATGATGAAATAAAATTTTTATTCTCCTCTAACAAGGGAGCTGGGTTGTTTGGATAGATGGATTCATTACTCTTATACATTGCTGATGCAAACCATAAGTGCAGGTTTATGATATAGTACTAACTCAATGAGACTGAGGTTGATTCCTTAGGTGTAAGGCCCATAACCTAATCTGTACTGTTCCTTAGGATCCCACGGTCCTCTCGGTAGAATTTCGGGGACCCGCGACCCATATATAGCATTTGCGCATGACCCTGAGTCACACCCTATCAATCCGAGTTGACTCGACTTGAGACTTGTACCCTAGTGACCGCCCTGTCGCCGCGGTTCCAACGTCATGACTTGCGCATCGACGCGATACCCAGGCTAGGAATTGTGGGCCTACATTCATTTCGAGAAAAATGTCATGCACTTGCGAATTCTGAGAGAATCTCTACCCATCCATTACATCAATCAATCAAGTACAAGCAAGTACTCAATCCATACCTAGCCCATCCCCAAAGTCAACTCTCTCTCTCTCTCTCTCTCTCTCTCTCTCTCTCTCTCCACCCATCCCTTTCTTACACCTCACCATCCCTCTCTCCCATCCTGACGTAGGGAAGGATGTGAGGTCGAGCACTATCTTCCTCAAGAGGATAACTATTTTGAATACATGGAACTTTTCTGGACTCCTCATAAAGACTTCTCGAATCCACGAGGAAAGAAAGTAAAAAATAGAAATAAATTCTAATAAATTTGAAATTGATTAATGAATGAATAAAAATGAGTTCACAACCCTTTAAATAGGGGTACCAAGCAATAGGAAAGAAATCAGAATCAAACTACAACTAAAACTCCTAGAATTTGTAACTTACTATAAATATATATAAACAGTCATGATGTCTACTAGTGGGCAAGGTTTTTGGCCAAAAATAGTGTCCTATTTAGCTTCACCAAACCATTCTCCTAATTATTTTAAGCTCTTTCAACATTGGATGCAACTCCTAAAGCTCGACGGATGAAGAGTTATAATCAAATTAAAACTTACTACTTATAGTAAAAACAAAATTAAAACAGGGAAACGATCGTCGATCTAGGGGTGTTTCGCAAATATGGCTTGTGAAACCTGGCGTCGTGGAGTTGGTTGGCTAAAGTAGCTTATTCTTCCCCAAAATCATATATTTTACGCCCGATAACTCATTTTGAATTGTGAGATACGCCCGATCTAAGGTCCAATGGTCCAGATCACTTCTGTCGTCGACCAGGCCTTTTCTGATCCATCTTGGCCATGAAACTATCCACAACCCTCTCTACATCACATCCATCCCATCCTTTTCATCCCATCACCTTCTTTCTCCCTCTCATTCTCTCTACCATTCCAATCAACCAAGAAAGAAAATCCTAAGGAGAGAAAAGATCAAAGCCCACTTCCTACCCCCTCATCTCACCATCTAACCCTTCAATCTTCATCATCATCCATCAAAGTTGAAGCTTAGGAGCTAAGGATTCCAAGGAGCTAAAGAAGAGAAAAATCGGTGGGTGATCTAGGATTTCTACCATGAATATGAAGATTTGAGGGCCCACATTCGATGGGACCCATTTGATGTATGCATTGTAAGATAAGGAGGGCTCATAGTGGCGGAGCCCCTCCCCTCCATCATGTTCTTCTTCTTTCTTTCTTTCTCTCTCTTTTGTGATGATGATGTGTATGTTCCACCTGCTTTGTGCATGACATACCTAGACCGTCCACTTGTGCGGCCCACCGTGACCCATGTGATTCTTGTTGTCCATTGTCGGGCCAACCTGGATGAAGGAAAATACAAAGATTAGCTTTATCCTAACTGGTGGGCCCCTCACATGGACCTCACCACGATGTACTCTATCCATTCTGTCCCGGGCCAGCAACCCAGGATGCTGTTAGACATCGTCCAACAGTTACAGGGCCCATCGTGGAGTGTCTCATCGTCACCGTCCAGTAGGCCTAGATGGTGGGAATATACTATATCAGCTTGATTTAAATCAGGGGGGCATGTGTATGTGTGGACCCACCTTGATTACTTCCAGGTCGTCCGTCCACTGGACGTCTAGGACACCTAGATGGGGTGAAGGGAAATACAAATATCAGCTTTTTCCAAAAAGCTGGTGGGTCCCACACGTGTGGACCCACCTCATGCATGTATTCTATATCTAGGCCATCCATTTGTTGGACGGCCAGCAACTTGCTGCTGGAGATGACGTCAGCAAGTTCTGTGGCTGATCATGGGTATGTGTTATATCCAAACTGTTCATCTATGTGGGTCCCATACCACACGTGTGGTGTCCACACCATCCAACTGGGACAGTGGGACCTACCGTGATATGTGTATTATATCTAAACTGTCCATCCACCTTGTGAGCTCATCTTTAGGCTTGAGACTAGAAATAATAGAAATTTGTCTATCAAGTGGACCACATTGTAAAAACCAGTGGAGGATTGAACGTCTACCATTGAAACTCGTTTGGGGTCTCAGAAGTTCTAGATCTATATGAAACTTGTTTTCCTCTTAATTCAGGTCTTTGTGACCATGTGAGCAGATTGGATGGAAAATAAGCGTTATAATGGGTCCTTGCCTTGATGATGTGTTGTACATCACACCGTTCATAGCTGGACAATGCTATGTGGGCGCACCTTATCCACGCCATCCGTTTGCTGGACGGGTGGGGCTCGCCTTTAATGCATGTGTTTCATCCCTGCTGTCCACGTGGGACCCAGGTGATGTAAGTGTTTTATCAGTGTCGTCCAGTCCACTAGACGTGCAACCCACTTGATGTATGTATTGTATATACATGTTGTTCATCTGGTGGGCCCATTTGGAATGAGCAGGGCCCACCCCAACTAATGTATTTATGGCCCATTTGATGAGTCCCATGGGTGCGACCCAATATGATATTTGTGTGGCCCATTGTAGTGTATGATGAGCCTCGATGTGATGTATGAGAGGCCGATGGATGTGGCCCATTATGATGTATTGGAGGCCCATGGGATGTGGCTAGAGCTGGGCATTGGACCGAGTCAAATCGGTTTGGATCCAACTCAACTTGGTCCGAGTTTTGCATGTCCTGACCCGTACTCGGTCTGATCCGAGACCAAGTGTAGTTCATCTGACTCGATCCGATCCTAACCCAAGCTGACCTGAACCGATCTGAGTTTGACTCGGTCAGGAAAACTGAGTCGAATCGGATTTTTTCAAGTTTGGTTTGGTCGTCTTTATTTGTATTTTCTAATGTATTGGACACCATGAGACAGACAAGCCTCACTTATCATCTGAATCTGGCTAAGCTTGGACAGACATGTCCCTAGCTAGCATAAACTAGAGGCTTAAATAAAAATAAAATATATATATATATATATATATATATATATATATATATATATATATATATATATATATATATATATATATATTTAAAAAGCAAAAGCCCCCAGCTAGCACTTTACAACCATCACAGAAAATTCCACAAGAGAAGCAGGAGCCACCTAAAGAAAAACCGATATAGCACAGCAGCACCAAAAACATAAAAATAAAATAAATAGCATAGAAACAACTGCTCAGAATACCATTACAAAAACTGTCGCATTAGCAAACTTCACCAAAGCTCCAACAAAAAAAAAAGGTAAAATAAGAAGAAGAAGAGATTAGTAGCATAACACTAAATGAGAAGTAGAAGAAAGCAGGCAACAAGATCTCAAGGGAAGGTGGAAAAGAGCCACATTGTTAGTAGGACGGCCAATGTTAGGCCAAAAACCTTCATACGGATCCACCAGCATGAACACAATAGCCCCACATGCCGAACAAAAACCTTCCATCTACAGAACCAGCCCTACAAGGAGCCCAGATGTCCTCCAAACATCAGTTATCCATACACAACTAGACCCTTAAAACAATTGCTTGTGTTGAAGAAGAAGAGGAGACTGGAGAGGAAGAAGATCAGGCATCGCTGCATCGGGCAGGAGCTCTCATTCTGTTATTTGGTAGGTTAAGAAAAGAGGGGAGAGGCCGAGCGAGAGGGTAAAAAATTAGAGTTAGTGTAGGGTAAAAAATTAAAAAGCCCCTTATACTATCTGCTTAGGTTGGGTCTGTTCAATTCGGTGTAGTTCCACTCGATTTGAGTTTTCGGTCTGTATAAACCTCTACCTAGACCCGACCTAAAAAATGACCGGATCTGGATTTTCAGACTCGATCAGGCCCGATCTAGACTGTCGGTTCTGTTCGGAACGAGTCGGATCTGGTAAAAAATTCCCACCTCTAGACGTGGCCCATTGTGATATATTTGAGGCCCATGGGATGTGGCCCAATGCGATGTATATGAGGCCCTTGTATGAGGTCTAATGTGATGCATGTGAGGCCCATGAGTGAGGCTCAATGCGATGTATGTGAGGCCCTTGTGTGAGGCCTAAAGCGATGTATATGAGGACCGATGTAAAGTGTGATTCCACCATGATGTATGTAATGATGTTTATGATGGGTTATGCCTTGGAAGCAATGATGGGTTGATGTCTACATTGTAAGAGTAATAATGGCTAAATGTACACATTGTAACTCTCCCTATGGCCCATTGTTAGGCCCATTCTCACCTCCCCTTAGTGGGCTAACCTAAATTGTTGGGCTCCCATGATTGTTAGGACCATTCTTGATATGAGTAGGCCATTTAGGCCCATCCTTGATATGATGATAACACATCATCATCATATAACATACTTAATATAGCTTCATGATCCATGCCCATGCGCATCATATGTATGCTTGATATGAGGAGTGATTGATCATAACACATGCCATTGGGCGGATTATTATAGGACTCCCTGATAGAAGGAGTTGCCCACATGAGTGCGCGGTACGTGTAGGATTGTTGCATGACTGGATAGTATGATTTATGCATCTTATATTTGTGTGATATGATTTCTATATGCCTTGGCGATATTAAGGTCATAGCTTCCATAGGTGTAAGACCCGTATCTTGGTCCGTACCTTTCCGTAGACTTCCGCGGTCTTACCGGTCGAATTCTGGTAACCTTCGACCCTTAACCGATATCGACGCGCGACCCTGATTCATATGCCGACAACCCGAGTCGACTCAACTCAAGACCACTACCATAGCGACCGCGCCGTCGTTGCGGTTCCAATGCCGCGACTCACGCGCCGAGGCGATACCCTGGTCAAGAGATGTGGACTGACGTTCGGTGCGAGGAAACGCCGCGTAAACTCAAGAGAATCTCTACGATGTGTCACATCAATCACATCAATTCCATCAATCAATCACCCATCAATCCATCACATGTCAAGTACACATCACTTTCACCCCTTTTTCCAAGCAACCACAAAAGTCTTCACCTCCCATACCTCTCTTACACAAAAGGCCTCAAAAGTCAAGCTTTTCTTACACCTCCCATACCTCTCTTACACAAAAGGCCACAAAAGTCAAGACCTTCTTACACAACCATCATTCATCCATCCATCCATCTCTCTCTACAACACTCTCTCTCTTTCTCATTTTCTCATCTCAATTCCAAGCAACAAACCCCTCCTACGTATGAGCCTCTCCCTCTCTTCTTAAACTCCAAGTGTGGCCCACCTCTTCATCCTAAGATCTCTCATCTCAACCCTCCATTCCTCATCTCATCCATTGAAGTTGAAGCTAAGGTGCCAAGGAACCCCTAGGAGCAAGAAGATCGGACGGTGGGTGCCTCTATAGGGTAGTTTCCTTCTTGTTTCTATGATGGGCCAAGTGAGGCCCACCGATCAATGGTGTGGATCTCATTTGGGACCCTAATATGTGGCTGATGGCCCACTAGGATCATCATGATGTTTATTTCTTTAGCAAGGTCATCTAGACCGTTCATATTGGTGGGAAAAGGATCCCTACCATTGATTTTCAAATTTTATGGTCCCATGTGTAAAGGGATCCCTTGGATTGTATGATTTTATTATTTTGGAGGGCTCATAGTGGCGGAGCCCTCCATCAGAAGCGTGTCCCACTCTCCATGTCTCTCTCCCTCTTTATTTCTTTTATTTTATTTTTATTCTATTTTATGTAATAGGTTTGTATGGCCCACTTGAATGGACCCCACCTTTAGGCATGGTGTCCAAGTGTCCTTCAAGTGGGGCCCACCTTAAATGTCGTAACTGCATCATCCATCTGTGGTGGCCCACTTCAACAGGGCCCACCATAATGAATCTTTAGGACTGAATCGTCCAGCGTCTGGGACGCTGGACGTCCCTGCTTGAAAAATAAAAAATAAAAGGAAAAAAAGACACTTTTTGGGGTGGTCCACTTGCTTGGGCCCCACCTTGATGCAAGTATGAAATCCACACCATCCACCCCATTCTCCATCTAATTTTAGGCGTTGAGCCAAGAGTTGGGATTGATTGGGAGATCAGGTGGGCCATAGCGTTGTGGGTTGCATCCCTACCTTTCAAAAGATCATTTTTTAATTTATTTTATTCTCTGAGCATAGAAAGTACTCTATATTAAGCCCGTTGGAATGGTTGCAAGCAGAAGAACGCAATGGCCGGGGTGGATTTCTTTTAAGCGGGCCCCACGTGTGAAAAACCCCAAAAATCGAGTTTTTCCCAAATTTTTCAAGAGGCGCTGCCTCTGCCTCTCTGACAAGCAGCTGCTGCACGCTGCTGCATGCAGCATCAGAGGGCGGACGGTCGGCGAGCCACCCACGGCTGCTGCCGTGGGTCCCACCATAATGTTTATTTGTTATCCAACCTGCTCACGAGGTGGGCCACCCCAGTAGTGGGCCCCCCTCCAAAAATGAGAAAGATCCAAAACTCAGGTGGCCCACACCACATGAAACAGTGAAATTGATTATCTACCATTGAAATCTTTTTGGGGCCCACAGTAGTGTTGGATCAAGCTGAAATTTATATTTTCCCTTCATCCAGGTCTGAGTGACCTTATGAACGGGTTGGATGGCATCTGAGCATTTTAGTGGGCCCCACATGGGACCCACAATGATGTAAGTACTTTAAGTCCACCGTCCAGTGGATGGTGGCGCCCACCTTGGCATTGTATTGTCTCCACCGTCCAGCAGATGATGAAGCCCTCCTTGATGCTTGTGCCATCCCCACTGTCCAGCCGTAGTGGGACCCACCATGATGCATGTGATGCATCCAGACCGTCCATCCACTTGGTGAGATCATTTTAAGGCATGAGTAGCTGATTGGGTGGGCCACACTCATGTATGGGCCAGGCCCATTTGAATTACAAAAGGCCTATGGGTTAGGCCCATTTGATTCATATAAAGCCTATGGGCTTAGGCCCACTTGATATTTAAGGCCTATGGGTTTAGGCCCACTTGATATGTTTCAAGTCCATGGGACTAGGCCCATTTGATATATCCCAAGGCCCAGGGGATTGGACCCTTTTGATGTATTCCAAGGCCCATGAAATTGGACCCAATTGATGCATTTTTTAAAGCTCATGGAAGTAGGCCCATTTAATTCGTATAAGGCCTATGGGTTAGGCCCATTTGATATATGTAAGACCTAGGGGTTTGGGCCCACTTTGATATGCATGCAAGGCCTAAGGGTTAAGGCCCATTTGATGTACATATGGGGTTCAATTGGTGTGGCCCATTCGTTACCTTTAAGCCCATGAGTTAAGCTCATTTGATGCAATCCAAGGCCCACGGGTTTTGACCCATTGCAATGCACATAAGACCCATTGGTGTGGCCCATTTATGTGGCCCATCTAATGAATAAAAGGCCCATGAGATATGGCCCATTTGATATATATGTAAGGCCCAATGGGATGAACCTAAGGTCCATTGCAATGTGTAATTCCAATACAGACTAAGTAATGATATTTGCAACGATCGTGCCTTGGGAGCAATGTTGGTTTAACGTCCACATTACGAGTGTAATGTTGGTTAGATGTCCACATTATGACTCTCCTTAGGGCCCATTATTGGGCCGTACTTGCTGTGTATAGGCCGTTCAGGCCCATCTGCGTTGTAAGAATGGTTCATCACTCATTTACATGTTTAGTATAGCTTCATGACTCATGATCATACGCATCATATGTATGCTTGATATGAGGATTGACTGATCATAGCATATGCCTTCGGGCAGGTTGTTTATGGGCTCCTGGTTAGGCAGTGTTGCCTTACATGAGCACACGATATGCGCAGGATTTGTTGCATGACTGGATGGCGTGAATCATGCATTTCGCATTGGTGTTACATGGTTATTGTACGCCCTAGCGACATCAGGGCCGTAGCCTCCACAGAGGCATCGTAGTTGGCAGGATTGGATACCGAAAATCTTGCTCTACATGGGATGCTATAGATATCCCTGGGTGAAAGTCCCTAAACGCTTATGGTACCAAGAGGTTGCTCTAACATCTAGACCAGGTGGGTAGATGATCGTTGAGTGCCGATTACCAGTTGGCTGTGCTCTCCATTGTGTCATGGTCGGTTGGAAGGGGGTGCGGCCTTACCCGCCCGAGTATAGGGGGCAATCTTAGGCTAAGTCTGACCAGCTCGAGGAATGGGTCCGCTATCGATGAGTCGCGCCCGATATTGGCAGACGGATAGTGAGGTCTCTTCCACTTACCTTATTGCACGTAATGTGGTGGCAATTTGGTTTAGAGTGTACTAGACCCCGGTGATATTCCATATTTGAGCTATATTGATGTGTGGACATAGATGAGGATCTGTATGCTTGAGTTGCATTGCACATCGCATGACCTTGGGGTGGCCGATACCATTCATGTCTTGCATCGCATAAGCCTTGGTACGTCTCATGATATTATGGATTCATCTGCATATTCCGTATTACTCTGATATTGCATGTTCATATTACTACCTTGCGCACACACTCTCACCACCCTCTAAGCTTTTTATAAGCTTATGCATGACCGTTGTGTGCAGGTGACGTTGGTTCGCAGCAGCGCTGAGGCAGGAGCATGTTGCAGATCGTTTTGGAGTTTTTATTCTTTATCATTGTATTTCTCTTTATGCTCATTGTATTTGTAAAGTTTTTGATCATAGTGGAAATGTAATGGATTTCTTGGGTGTTGTTTGTGGGTTATGCCATTGGTTATGCTTATTACGAATCAAACTGACGTTGAAAATCCTCCTCGTAGCATCCCAGGATCGGAACCTGGTGAATGGGCGCTAGGAGCCGAGAATGGGGTTCTACGGAGGCTGTCGGCGCCGGATTCGACGATCGAAAATTTTGTGAGCCCGATTTCTGAGTTTGGGGCGTGACAATAGGCATATCGTAGATGACAGGATTGAACACTAGAAATACTATTACTAGTATCGGGGCATCATAGATGTCCCTAAGTGAAAATTCTTAAACCCAATGGTATCGGAGGATAACTCCAATGTCGAGACTGAGTGGATACATGAGCACACGAGGGCCGTATACCAATATACCGTGTCTCCCACTATGTCGTGGTTGGTTGGAAGGGGGTGTGGCCTTATTCGCCAGAGGGTAGGGGACATAACTAGGCTGAGTTTGACCAACTCATAAATGGGTCCCCTATCGACGGGCCAGGCCAATATTGGTAGGCATATAGTAAGGTCACCTCTACTTGCATCGTTGCGCGTCCAGTGGGCAGCGATCTGGTGTATAGTGTATTAGACCTTAGTGATCTATATTTCAGAGATAAACTGCATTTATATGAGGATTCGGATGAGATTTGGTATGCTTGAGTTGCACCTCATATATGACATTGGCCTTGTAGGCCTTGCATCGCATAGCCTTGGTATGGCCGATAACATTCATGCCTCACATCGCATGGCCTTAGTATGGCCCATAGCATTCATGCCTTGCATCGTATAACCTTGGTATGACTGATGACATTCATGGACTTTTCAACATTTCCACATTACTCTGATATTGCATACTTGCATTTTTATCGTTCACACATACTTTTACCACCCTCTAAGCTTTCTATAAGCTTATGCATGACCGTTGCATGCAGGTGACGCTAGATCGTAGCTGAGTAGGAGCGTGCTACAGAGCTTTTAGAGTTTTGTCATTATTATCATTGTATTTCCCTTTATGCGGATTATATTCAAGTTTTGATCATAGTGAATTTTTATGATGGTGTTCTCGCTATTGTTCGTGGGTTATGCTTATAGTTATGCTTATTATGAATCAAATTCATGTTGAAAAATCTTCTTTATAGGATCCCAGGATTAGAACCTGGTATATGGGTGTCGGGAGCCGAGAATGGGGTACTACAGAGGCTTTCGGCGATTAAAAATTTTGTGAGCCCGGTTTTCGAGTTTGGGGCATGACATTAGGGAATGGGGAACATGGCCTAAACTAGTCTAATAGCAAAGGTTTATTTCAATTTTCTATCCAATAATTAAGGAAAGATTTTTAAAATAATAAAAGTAAATGACTAAAGATATAGGAATCCACTCATAGCAATCATTATATCCAATTTACTGATACAATGTTTATAACTCAATTGGAATCAAAGTCTTATCATATCCAATTGGAAGATAATTATGTTATCCATTTATTAACACCAATAAGATATGATTTCGATTGAATAATTTTCTAATAATGTACTCGGATCTCAATCATAGGGAATAAAAAAACGTCTAAAAAACTCATAGGCGACAATACATTGATCAATTATACAAATTGAATCCTTCTCTAATTCATTGAACTCATAGCACATAATAAATCCAAAAATAAACAACTCAAAGAGTTCGAAGTAAAATCTAAAACAATTTCAATCTACTATCATCATTAAATCCATTGTTATTAAATTAAATAAACTAAATATTGTAATCAAACTACGAACTTTATCTGTCAGCCTTAACTAAGAGGTTAGCCTAACATGGCTAACATATTAGAAAGAAAAATGAAAGACAAACTAGATTTGAAGGATCGAAGAAGAAGGACAAATCTATGGAAGCTTTGCCACCCTTAGATCTTTCTCCCAAGCCCTAATTCATACTTATAACAGCTTAGAACACTCTAAATAAAAAAAATAAAAATGCACCAACTTGGAACCAACTTCAAATTTACACACTTTTATTTCTCTTTGGTCGCACCAATGGTATGCTTCAGTCACATTGAACATTAATATTTTCATAGCACTGAATGGATCTCTTGGTCGCAACTGGATTTCTTTAATATTTATATAAAGTTTGTATCTCCCTAAGGTCGCACCAAACTCTCATTCAGTCAGACCTAAATGTCGAGCTAAATTATCTTTGAAAATCACTATTTCTTGTTGGACTATTCTGTGCACATTAGGCCGGACAGAACCAACCTCTGGTGGGACTGAACAGTCTCTTATTTCTGTTATTGCACTTTGTGATTTTTTTTAGTCTTTTATTCATCCTATCCTTAGTTTTCTTGGATATTTGGCATATGAATTATTCAATAATGTCCTTAAAATCTCCAATTCTTCATTGATAATTCTTTTGAGTTTTAATTCCTCAATTTAAGCACATATTATTCTTTTAGTCCAAATCACCTCACACGTAGAAAAAATATATAATTAAATGAATTAATGCTTAAATAATAAGAAAATAAATGTAATTAAGATGATAAATATGTAATATTTAATCCTTATCACACCCCCAACCAGCATTTTTCTAGTTCTGAGCAAAACATGCAAAAGATATTTCGAAACTAAATGAATAGTTTCCTATAAACTCAAGTAGTTCTAAAAACAATCTAGATTATAGAAATCTAAAATTCATTATTGGAGAGCACTACTTCCACCTAAACTCTAGTACTTGGTAAATATCCTAATCAAGTTTAAAGCATTAATCTTATAATTAGAAAAATCATAAACATCGAGTTCCATGATTACATAATGAAATCTTGACTTAATACAACCAAAGGTTTAGTTATCTACTTTTATGATAACATTGATAATTAAAGAGTACCGAAGATAACCAAAATTTTCCTTATAGTTCAAAACTTTACTTTTCTAGCTTCTGATTTTTCCATCAACGACTTTCAGACTAATTTCAATCATTTTTTTTCATAATAATCCATTTAGGGAACTTTGTTCAGTAGCCCTTTTTTTATGACAACTATTTTTTTAGCTGAATGCTACTCTTGTTTTTATTCTTTCATTGAACATGATGGATAAATTTTCCAAGTTTGGTTCCTATCATCTTAATAATCATCAAGTTAACAATTCAGTATCATACTAAGGCTTTAATATGTAAAATAGATGTGATATATGAATTACATGGCTGAATCAATGTTTAAAACTTCTAAATAAAATATTAAAACTCAAACTCAACTTTAAAATATATTAAATAACTAAAATTTAGGTTAAAAAATCATCGACATTAATTATCTTATCATTATAATCTTTATATTATCTTCAAAATCACTTAAATTCTCAAAAATTCAAAAATTTTGAAAAGTTTTAGCTCAAAAGTTCAAAAAATTCGGCATAAATGAAAAAATTTCTAAGGCAAGCCTACCCTCAAACCTAAATTGTACATTGTCCTTAATGTATAACTATATGCAATAAAAGAAATTAACTTTGAAAGCAACAAAAATAAAGAAGAGTAGATAAAAAGTACTTGAAAGGTAACATATAGATAAGCTAGTGAGAACTTCCTATCAATTAGTGTTTCAACAATTAAAGTAAACTAATGAAGCAAAATAATCCTAAGAAATAATAAAAACTCCTAATCCTAAACTATCAATCATCTAAAGGCATCAGTTCTTAATCTGGTAAGTATCTCAATAGGCTTTTCAATAAGATCATCCACAAACCTACTTTAGAGTAAGTTTGGATGTCTTGGTCCATGATCATCTAGAGAAATTTGTGCACCCCATTAAAAATTTTCTTTTTTATTATTATAAGTTGTCCAAAGAATATATGATTCACTTATGGAAAAAAAAATCATTATTAGTAGACCATGGTGAATAAGAGACTATAAACAATTTGATTTTAGTAAAGTTCTTAACCAATGTAGTCTCCATAAAATCCGAAGTTTCAGACTCCGGTTCAGAATCTATATCCTCCACCCTTAATGGTAAACATTTAGAATTTGTGGAAGGAGGCTTTTAGAACAAATCTCATCCTGGTCAATGTCAAGCACTAAGATAGAGTCCGACAAGAAATCCACTATATCTTTAATCATATCATTTTAGAATCTTTAAAGTGTGTCAAGCCAACTTTTAGAGGTTTGAGAATTTCACAGAAGATGCTCATCATCTCCAAATATATTAATTAAATTCACATTCCCATCCTCTAACAAATTGCGTAAATTAAACAAGTTCAACTTTAAGGTCATATTCTCAAATGATATTTTCATGATCCCATTCTAACAATTGATTATAACATTAGCATTATCCAGGAATGATCAGCATAGAATGATAGGAATTTGAGTGCTCATATTTATAGCTGGGTGTGTATCAAAGACAATGAAGCCTACTGAGTAGTAAATCCTATAAAGTTGGACCAACACATCTTCCACCACGTCTCTCGGTATTCTAGTCAAGTGGTCAGCCAATTATAACATTGTCTTTGTGGGTTTTAACTCACCAAGGCCCAATTGCTTATATACTGAGTATGGTATTAGATTAACACTTACCTCAAGATCTAAAAGTGTTTTATTAACCTGAAAGCTTCCTATTATATATGAGATCGTAAGACTTTTCGGATCTTTGTATTTTAGGGGAGTTTTTTTATTACTGATGGCACTCACCCATTCCATCAAGAAGGCTTTCTTATATATGTTTAGCTTATGCTTTACCACACATAGATCCTTTAAGAATTTGACATAAGATAGGAACTGTCTAATTGCATCCAACAAGGGGATGTTGATCTTAGCTTATTGGAAAAACTCTAAAATGTCCTAATTTTCACTTGGCCATTTCGATGAGGAAAGACGTTGGGGAAATGGGGTCATGGGCTTAGGCTCATTCTCTAGATCTTTGTCATGTGGAGCATTACTAGATTCACCATCATCCTTTGAAACTCCAGAATCATTGGTTTCTCAACCTTATTAGAAATCCCTTTATCAATCTCTTTACCACTTCTCAGGGTAATGATGGCTTTAACATATTCTACATGTTAGGTTAACAAATTGGGATCACTTATATCGAATTGTCCCTTGAGGTTAGGCTAAAGTTAGGGTCGGAAAGGTCCCTTTCTCCCAAACGCTTAACTGCACCTCAATTCTTGCAACCAAAGTTTTAATTTCATTTATACCTTATATTTTCCCTTGCATAAATGCATTCAACATGTCCTCAAGGGTTCTCTTTATTGGGGGTCCAGTAGATGGCCCTTAGGGATTATTGGGTGCATTCACAATCGGTCCATTCTTCCAACTAAATTTTGGATGGTTTCACCAATCGGGAGTGTACATGTTAGAATTTGGTGCACTGAAGGGGCGATGATACACACTCATAGTATTCACTTGAGTGCACAAAACCTCCTTAAAAGTGAGGATTGTAGGAAAATCCTTAGATGAACATCGTTCTTGTAAATATCACACATGGTTTCAACAGCTGCATTTAGTTGGATTGCTTCCTTCCTAAGTTTCAAGGCCTCAATCTTCCTTGTAAGGTCCGCCAACCTTACGCTAACATCATCCTTCTCTTTAAGCACATGTACTACCCTCTCTTTTGGAACTACCTTGGGATTGCTAGATTGGTTAGATGTGTCCCATGATTGGGCATTTTCAACTAACATGTCCAAGTTATCCCAGGAATCTTCTAAATCCTTTCTCATAAATTCACCATTACCCATCATCTCTATGAATTGGTGCATGTTTGACTTAGTTCCTCATAGAAAAAGCTAACACGCCAAATCTCGTAGTCATGGTGTGGGCAAGAAAGAAGTAAGTCCTTGAAGTGTTTTCAACACTAAAAAAAGGTTTCATCTCCTTTTTTGGAGAAGTTTATTATGTCACGCCTGAAAGTTTTGGTTTTATGAGCCAGGAAGAACCTTTTAAGGAACTCCCAGGTCATATTGGGCCATATGCCAATGAATCTCAGCCTTAAAGAGTGATGCCATGCTTTAGCCTTTTCCTTGAGGGAGAATGGAAATAACTTTAGTCTAATCACATAATAAGGAACGTTATTAAAGTGTACAGTTGTTACAATCTTTTTAAACTCTTATATATGCAAGTATGAACTTTTTGAATCAAGTCCATGTAATTTAGGGAGTAATTGGATCACTGCTGGTTTAAAGTCCATGTTTCCTACATTAGTTGGAAAAAATGATGCAGGAAGGTGTACTTGTTTTCACTGGTTGTAAGTAATCATGTAAAGTCCAAATTGGTAGAATTTGTTATACCTCATTCTCATCACCAATCGTCCTAACCAGTAGTGTGTTATGCACAAGATTCTTATTGAAGTATTGTTCAGTTTTGGCCATATTTTTAAATGATGTTTCATGTGACGCCCTGTCATCGTGGTCACACGTGGTCAGGCCCTGAGGTGGCTGGCAGGCTACTGTGCACACAGTGAAGGTGAAACTTTGTCCCACATCAAAAGTGTCATTTGAAGTTGTGCTGGCTATAAGTTGGGTTCATTCCTTAACAGGCATGACATGTTTTAAATCCGTGAGCTTTGACAAAGTGGACAATATCATGTATTGTGGAGACAGTCCTTATAAAGTGGTATTAGAGCCGAGGTTAAATTTGTCCTTGGTGGGGGATATTATGACACCCCGTCACTGTGGTCACATGTGGGTGGGCACACATGTGGGAGACTCCTGAGGTGGCTAGCAAGCTACTGTGCACATAGGGCTCGTCCCCACAACACATTATATTGTATGCTTTGCAGAAGCTCACAGATTTTAAACATGCCATGCCTATTAAGGAAGGAACCCAACTTACAACCATCATAGCTTCAGACAACACTTCCAATGTATGAAAAAGTTCCACCTTCACTGTGTGCATAATAACTTACTAGCCACACAATAACTTGTCAGCCACCTCACGGCCCACCCACATGTGACCACAGTGACGGTGCTTCTCATTTCAGGATTATTCAGGTGTTTTATAACTTGTCGATGTATTGAAAGCCCGTAGAGCAAACCTCCTTCACTCAGAATTCTCAATGTATGGTCCCTTACTCACTTGGGCATGAACCACACAAAACCTTAAAACAAGTTAAATATGAAAAATTCTTCCCTCACACAAAAAAAGGAAAATCTTAAGTCAAACCTTAATGAAACTTCTAAGAGGTGTTCAGGTATTGTACTAGAGTTTGATATAGTTAAATGTTCAGGTATTGTACTAGAATTTGATATAGTTAAATTTGAAAATCTAGACCTAAAACTTCAAGTTAACCAACTTGAATCGTATCTTGTCGATGCCAAGATTGCCCAAAATGAGCATATAGGTAAATCTTTTGATGCAAGTAAACATTGTGAGGACAATAGAGATCTTAGAAATAATAGAATTATTCATGTTACAATCTCTATCTCGGTGGTGATTCAAAAGGAATTTACAACTTCATCGAGCAAATCTAAATCCTCTCTCATATCTCACTCTTGTGGAGATATATACCACTTGAGATTTCAATGCAAAATCTATAAATCCCGCTAATCCACCTCAGTCCTAAACCACTTGAGATATATCATTTTTTCATTTGGATTCAGAAAATGATACACTTTAAGAAGAGTCCTCTTAAACGATCACCAAAAAATTGAGAAGAACTTCACATCCCCTCCAAAAATGTACCACCATATGAGGGAGTTAATGAGTGTTCATAACCCCATGTGTAGGGCTGTGTTGTAGTAATAATCTCTATGAGACATAGTGTAAGTGTTGTGCACACTTTCATTTATCCAATTTTGATAAGGTAGAACATCTTAAGTGATATAAAGTTCACCTTCAAATGAACCTTCAAATGGACCTTCAAATGATCCTTCAAGTGAATCTTCAAGAGAAGCAAGATGGAAAGTTTACCTTCAAGAAAGATGAAAAGTTCACCTTCAAGAACAAACCATGAAGTTGGATACTGCAAGCACTATTTCAAGTCATGGATAATTCAAGTCAAAGAGTCTTCAAGTACTACTACTTTTCAAGTAGAAGATCAAGCTCCACCTTCAAGTAGAAGATTCATCATATACACTTCAATATCCAGTTTTCTCAGGTATAAATGACCCTAGAAAGACCTTAGACTTAGGTGCTTTCAAATGTTAAACTTATAAGAGTTTTTATACTTTTGTTAGGCTTTAGTTCAACTAATCTAAGTCTTGGTTCGACTAGTCTAAGCTATGGCTCGACTAATCTAAGTATATCTTCAACTAGTCCAAGATTCGAACTAAAAAAACGGATATTTTTGGTGGTTTCTCGACCAGTTGAGTAGGTTGCTCAACTAGTCGAAGGGTGCATGACTCGAAGTCCAGTGAATAAATTTTAGCACCCTTGACCAGTCGAAGGCTATGCTCAACCAGTCAAACAGGGCCCTCAATCAGTCAAGCAGAGCCTTCGACCAGTCAAAGAACTATTTTATTCGATCGCGCCAAAATTTTGAAATTTGTTTAGATCTTAGATGAGTCGAAGGAGACCTTAAATGAGTTGAAGCAACAACATTTCAACCTATAAATAGAGGCCTTCTCTCATTCTGAGATTACCAATCCAAGTTAAGAAAAGCCTCCATTTAGAAAGAGAGAGGTCCCCACTATCATCAAGCTATTGCACATTATTTTATATTTTTGTTTATATAACTTTTGTTTTGATTCTTTGATATCTCGTTTATGAATCTTACCTTTTTAAAAAGGAGAGTAATCACTCTTCTTTTAATATATAAAGGATTCAAACAAGTAGCCTAAGGTTTGAATTAATTTAAAATCAATTTAGAATCTAGAACCCTTGATTGTATTACTCGACATTGAACATTCTACATCAAACGAAGCGGTTCTACAGGCTACATCAAGAACGTCTTCAAGAAGAAGATAAGTAGCATTCTATACTTTTATTTTTTTATTTCCTTAAGATATCCAGAAAATCTCTGGTATTAATTTTGACTGAGATAGCTAGAAAATCTCAACGTGGGCTTTTATTTGTGATAGTCCTGTTGAGGGTCAAATATTGCATATCAGACTCAGTTATTGCATGGATTTATAAGCATGATACCGTTTAATGGCCCAATTTAATCGTGTTTGTGATGCAGAGTGTATTTACGAGCATGGACTGAAAAAGGGTGCTTAAAGCACAGATTTAATGCTCTGATGACACCAAAGGCAAGGGACGGACCACTGGGGACCAAGACCAATGGATTCACGTGCCAGAGAGCCAAGAAAATTGAGAAACTGAAGTTTAAGTGGCCGAAAATTAGTCCAGAATACAAGATCACATAGTTCTCACCATCTGATCGGCTCGAAACTTCATACATGACCTGAAGACCATAAATTAACCGTACACATTGAATTTTAACCGTTCGATCCCTGTGAAAGTAACTTGATGGGTAGATTAGCCCATAAAACAGCGATTTGGGGCCCACCTGAGATCTAGATAGTCTTCATACTGGAGCTCAATAGCTTAAATGAGATGAGAAAATGGATGGAGGGATCAGATCTCTTACAAGTAGCACACTAGACACCACCTGAGTTGGGTATGCATAGTGCACAAGTGCACTAGCCATGCACGACAACGAAGAGACGGTCAACTCATCTCTTGACCGAGACTCCTCCTTAAAAATGAAAATTCCGTTTTCCTTCCAGTGTCTGTACAGGGACCTTCGGACGGATCTCTCTGGGCCACCACTATGAATTAACGGTCAGATCCGGACCGTCTATGAGACTCATAAGGCCCTTCTCACTCAGGCCTAGGTGGTGTGATTTCAAAAGACAAAAGATATCGAATCTCAACCATCCAAACGTATGACGAATGGCAGAGCAGAAAACCATGTGGGCCACACTGAATCTGAGCCAAAATAGTCCATTCTTGAATGTTTTTTCGGGAGGAAAGCAGTGGACGGTGTGGATTTCATAAAACCGCAGTAAAGTGGGCCCCACCAACGTCACAACAACTGTCTGTACGAGCTCTATTTCACAGTAGATCCTGCGGTCGATCTAGGTGGGCCACCATAGTTGATCGGATGGCTGATCCAGACCATCCATCTTAAAGATCATCTAAAAATGTCCCAGGGGAAGTTGTTTTATTTTTAAAGGTAAGGAGGGAAGATGAACTATGAAAACTCCAAGGTGAGATACGTGTGAGGCTTGTCTGCGTAATGAACTTTCGCATAATTTTTTTCTACTGCTCTTGCTGTATAAAAGCTAGACCGACCTCCTAGCCTATAAAAAGAAAGAAAATAAAGAGAAGTGAGGGATCCATCAGACGACTGGGAAGCTAAAGACGTGAGAGAGAAAGAGCTTTTGGATTTAGTTATTTTTTTTTTAATTTTTATGAATTATGTTGAGATTTAGTCTGATCATGTTAGGCTAAACCTCTTAGCTAGGGCTAAGAGGTGAAGCTTATAGTGTGATGGGGAGACTTTGCTTATGCCTTTTGTTTATGCTGAACTGATGTTGATTGTTGTTTAATTAGGGGAATGTTTTTAGTTTTTAATGGTCTGTTGTGACTGAAATTACAATGGGTCTGCGATAGCTTGGAGCATGTTCTTTTCTCCTTTTATGTTTATGACGTCAGGAAGCCTTGTTGTTCACCATCGTCTCTTAGGCATGGTCGGATGACGGTACCCTTCTTAACCTTCATGCATTGTTGATTGGTTGGTAATTAGTTTAATTCTTTTGTTTACTTTGTCTCCTGAGCATGGTTTGGTGATGAAATCCATTCTAATTCATATACCTTTCATCCCTTTAAAACTATATCAAAGGAAGTTCATTTTAATTTTTATAATTACACCCTTCAACTGAATGAAGATGGACTCTAAGTCCAATTGAGTTTTTAATGCAGGCATAAGATCTCCCTGATCTCTACAAGTGAATCCTCTGAATTCCTAGTTTCCTATCTCTGATTTCTCTTAAGTTTTAGATTAATCTCTCACCATTATTCATTAATTTATATTCGATTTAGATTTCATCTTAGTTTAGTTCTAGTTCTACTTAGTTTCAGATTACGTACAATTCAGTCCCTTAGGATTTGACCTCGGTCTTATCGAGTTTATTACTACATCACAACCTTGCACTTGGGGTGTGAACCAGTTTTTGGCGTCGTTGTCGAGGACTGACGGCTCCAATTTTTTAAAATTAATTAGTTTTAGGATTAGTTTAAGATTAGGTTTAGATTTTCCTGATTTTTAGAAACTAACCTGTCTTTCTTGTTTTGTAGGATTCTAAGATAGAAACTTCTAATTTTGTAATCCCTTTCTAAATTCTCTACTCTTCCTATTTTTAGAATTAGGGTTTTATTTTTCAAAAATTTTCAATTTTCTAACTTTAGATTAAGATTCTTCCTTTAAGTAACCTTCTATTTTCTGGTTTTAGAAATTTTTTCCTTTTTAGAAACGAACTTATTTTGTTTTCTTTGGTAGGATTTTAACTTAGGAATCTCCAACCTAGTAACATCCTTCTAACTTCTCCTCTTACTTTCTATACTGTTGTCGAAATTTTTCGTTTATTTTCTTTAGGATTAGATTCAGAGTTAAGGTTTCACCATGTATTTGAATGAGTGGGCACGTCCATATGTTGAGATAGCTTATGGAAAATAACTTATGCCTCAAAAATTTTCTAAAAATATCTTTGAAAACCAATCAGAATATGATTCTCCATTGATTAGGAAGTCTTTCGGTGATTATTTGTGGGAGAATAATTGTGTTCCATGAGTTAAGAAAACAATACGTGATTATTGGAATGATGACGTGTATCAACTCCTGACAGATGACCTGTATGATTTTGATCAGTGGAAACAGAAATATTTCGAAGTTAAGTTAGTAAACCATCATGGTAATAACTCTCGTGGATTAGTCACTTTTGAATATCCACCAGAAATGATCCAATAAGAGTTATCTCCAAGTTACACAGACTATATTACTGGCATGAGGAAATTAATAGAAACACCTGAATCATGACTTGATAGGCTAATGGAGGCTAATTCGTCTCAGCCACAACCTAATCCAGAAATACAATGCGAGGAAAGTGATCCTCGCTTTTGAAAAACTCTGGAATTTGGAATGAAGAGTTGAATTATGTTAATCAGCATGTGGTTCAATTTCTCGATGAGTCGATCTCGATGACTGTTCAAAAGAATGGGGAATAGACATGGCTGTCTTTCAAATACAGTGATGATAACACACCTTCCTTAGATGACACATAGGATCCTAATGATGAGGTAGAGGTTAGTTTATTTGAACCTTAACTGAAGTTAGGTATAGAATATGAGGAAGGTGATCCCATCCCAAGTATGCACTACATGGAATTAGGCGATGATGCGTATTGGGATGATGATCTTGAATGTTCAGCCCAAATTCTCCTGAAATCAATCTCAAGTTTGGTCCAGGTTAATGATCAAGACGTACACAAAGTAGTCAGTCATAATGAGTCACCTCACCTGACATGTCTGATTTAAAGGTGGAGGATGAGCCCCTTACAACCGACCCTTCTAACTCTTATGAAACATGTGATATGATTCAGGAGATGGATAAGTTACTCAATAAGACTCTGGTTTTTTAAACTACCCAGTTGAGGCCACCATCTGAACTGTTGAATGTTGACGATTCAATGCCTCTTCTGAGTAGTATCAATGAACAGAGTCCGCACATCAATGCTTCATATACTGACCCTCAATCTGTCCTTACAGGGCTAGAGTAAGAGAGCACACCTCTGTTTACCTTTAAAGACAATGGTTTCCTTGGGAAGATCATAACGAGCTCTAATGTGGAACATAAGTCACGCTCAACTGAATTCTCTAACTCTTTGGATGATTGTTTGGCAAACTTTACAGATTCAAATGATCCCATGATAAGAGACATAGTGAATGCCTTGTAAGACAACATCTCGGTAGTCATCACTGACCGATAGAACCCTTACTCTGAAGCTCCTTCTTCCACAAATCCTAAATGTTTATCATTAGGGGAGGAGGAGCTGAAAATTGAACCGATGTCTACTACTTCGGAATGTGTTGAGACTACATCACCTCCTGAAAATTTCTTAATTTGATCTACTTGTTGTCTCTAATTCACCATGGGATACTAACTTTGAAACTTTTTCTGACATAGCTGAATCATATATACTTTGGATACCCCAGGAGAATTAACGGTAAATTTTTAATGAGGTACATAAGTTTCTCTGGAAAGTCATGCTCCAGGGCGCCCAAGCCTACTGCAAAAAGGGCTTTTCGATGATCCTGTTGAGGAACTTACTAAGAAACTTATCACGATATTGGCCGAAAGAGGAACCTTGCAGCATGATTGAGTAATTTTTCCTAGCTTTCATAGGACCAGGGTAGTTTGCTTTATGCTGTTATAGGTTATATGGTTTTATTTCATTAGGTTAGTTTTCTTCCTGCATTGTTTAAGGATAGTTTGATTTCGTATCTTCAGTCTCATGCTGATCGGCTTTCATGCTGCGACCTCTTTGAAAGTCTCTCTCTTAATTTCTTCATCCAGGTACTATCTTTCCATCTCTTTTCCTTTACTTTTGTTGTCCCATGTACATTGCATGCTTATATCTTTTACATTGAGGACAATGTAGATTTTAGGTTGGGGGTAGGAGATTAGCTTACCTAATCAGTATTTTCTTGGTTTTGAGTAAAAATTGTGAATTTTTTTAATTTTTCTGGTATTTCTTGTGAATTTGAAGTGATTTTGATAGCCATCTTGGGCACTTAGAATTTCAAGATACGTAATGTTGGTAATATATGACTCTTGGATTCAGTAGCTATTAGATTTCACAGTTAAGTTTGAATTGTTAATCCAGAATTAGAAGTTGTAAGCATTGATTGAGTCATGATTTCATATCTAGCTTTCACACTAAGGTTTCAGTTTGATATTGAAGGGTTAACTTAGTAATCACTAAGCATGTAAGGAACTAGCCTGAAAATTCCCATCATGATCAATTGAAGAAAAATAAAATACCTAATAAAAAAAATAGCTACCTTTGGAAAAGGCTGGCGAATAATCTTCACCATAGGTTTGCTCCCTATAGGTGAGGATTTAATTCCCCATGGATGATATATATAAAAACAAAAAAAGTTTGGGTGTACGGTCTTCACCATAGGTTTACTCCCTGTAAGTAAGGATTTGTTTCCCCTTCTTGGCATTACTTTTAATGGAAAAATCAAAAGATGAAGGAATGAAAAGATGATCTATGAGGTATATTTTATTTATCATGAATTCTCTTGTTGGTTACCAATGATATCCTAAAATACAGAAGTGAATTTTAATGATGTTAAGTTTAGATTAGACTATACACCCATGAAACTAAATGTTTAGAATTATTCTAATTGATGGATTAATACTTTGACTTGATTATGGAGTTTTCTGTGTGCTTGATTCCAGGAGAAAATAATTTCTAACATTCACGAATCTTAGAATTCTCATATTTGGATTATTTTACAAAATTCACTCGAGTACATAGAAATTATCTTGTAGTTCTCAACTTATTTTCCACATACTTTGCTCGGGACTAGCAAGATGCTAGTTGGGGGTTGTGTTCAGGGTCAAATATTGCATATCAGACTCAGTTATTGCATGGATTTACAAGCATGATACCGTTTAATGGCCTAATTTAATTGTTTTTGTAATGCAAAGTGTATTTACGAGCATGGACTAAAAAAAGGTGCTTAAAGCATGAATTTAATGCTCTGATAACACCAAAGGCAAGGGACGGACCACAGGGGACCAAGACTAATGGATTTACATGCCAGAGATCTGAGAAAATCAAGAAACAGAAGTTCAAGTTGCCCGAAATTGGTCCAGAATACAAGATCACATGGTTCTCACCATTTGCTCAGCTCGAAACTTCATACATGACCTGAGGACCATAAATTAACCGTACACGTCGAATTTCAGCCATTCGATCCCTTTGGAAGTGACCCAATGGGCAGATCAACCCATGAAACAGCGATTTGGGGCCCACCTGAGATCTGGATATTCTTCAGACTGGAGCTCGACAGCTAAAATGAGATGAGAAAATGGATGGACGGATTGGATCTCTTACAAGTAGTACACTGAACACCACCTGAGTTGGGCGTGCATAGTGCACAAGTGTACAAGCCGTGCACGGCAACGAAGAGACAGTCAACCCGTCTCTTGACCGAGACTCCTTAAAAACAGAAATTCTATTTTCCTTCCAGCGTCCGCACAAGGACCTGCCGACGGATCTCTATGGGCCACCACCGTGAATCAATGGTCAGATCCGGACTGTTTATGAGACTCACACAGCCCTTCTCACTCAGGCCTAGGTGGCGTAATTTCAAAAGACAGCAGATATTGGATCTCAACCATCCAAACGTACGACGAATGGCAGAGTAGAAAACCATGTGGGCCACATCGAATCTGAGCCAAAAAGGTCCATTCTCGAATGGTTTTTCGGGAGGAAAGTAGTGGACGACATGGATTTCGTAAAACAGCAGTAAAGTGGGCCCCACCAATGTCACAACAACAATCTGCACGAGCTATATTCCATAGTAGATCCTGCGGTTGATCTAGGTGGGCCACCATAGTTGATCGGATGGCTGATCCAGACCATCCATCTTGAAGATCATCTAAAAATGTCCCAGGGGACATTGTTTTGTTTTTAAAGGGAAGGAGGGAAGATGAACTATGAAAACTCCGTGGTGAGGTGCGTGTGAGGCTTGTCTGCGTAATGAACTTCCGCATAATTTTTTCTACTGTTCTTGCTACGTAAAAGTTAGACCGACCTCCTCACCTATTAAAAGAAAGAAAATATAGAGAAGTGGGGGGTCCATCAGACGGCTGGGAAATTGAAGACGTGAGAGAGAAAGAGGTCTTGGATTTAGTTATTTTATTTTTATTTTTATTTTTATGAATTATGTTGAGATTTAGTTTGATCATGTTAGGCTAAACCACTTAGCTAGGGCTAAGAGGTGAAGCTTGTAGTGTGATGGGGAGACTTTGCTTATGCCTTTTGTTTATATTGAACTGATGTTGATTGTTGTTTAATTAAGGGAATGTTTTTAGTTTTTAATAGTCTGTTGTGACTAAAATTACAATGGGTCTGCAATAGCTTAGAGTATGTTCTTTTCTCCTTTTATGTTTATGACGTCAGGAAGCCCTGTTGTTCACCATCGTCTCCTAGGCATGGTCGGATGACGGTACCCTTCTTAACCTTCATGCATTGTTGATTGGTTGGTAATTAGTTTAATTATGTTGTTTGCTTTGTCTCATGGGCATCCATTCTAATTCATATACCTTTCATCTCTTTAAAATTATATCAAAGGAAGTTCAGTTTAGTTTTTATGATTACACCCTTCAACTGGATGAAGATGGACTCTAAGTCCAGTTGAGTTTTTGATGCAGGCATAAGATCTCCCTGATCTCTACAAGTGGATCCTCTGAATCTCTAGTTTCCTATCTCTGATTTCTCTTAAGTTTTAGATTAATCTCTCATCATTATTCATTAATTTATATTTGATTTAGATTTCATCTTAGTTTAGTTCTAGTTCTAGTTAGTTTCAGATTACGTACTAGTTCAATCTCTTGGGATTCGACCTCGGTCTTACCGAATTTATTACTACATCACAACCCTGCACTTGGGGTGTGAACAAGCCCATCTAAAAATGCAACTGTATACATTTTAAGGTGAACTTATGAAAACTTTATTTAGTAGTGAACACCAATATCACGTGGGTATTGATTATTAGGAGTGGAGTAATATGTGGCCATTTGAGAATAGATGGTGTACACACGAACCACTATAACTCCTGGTGTTTGTGGTGAATGGTTTAAGTTGTGTATTTCTGGTGAATGGTAGTAATTTGTTTATGCTTATGTGGTGAATGCTTATAATAGTTAGCTCTCTATTGTCTCTTGCTTAGTTTGTGATTTTGATCCTTTCTACATTCATGAAATTGGGTTATCCTGCCTAAAACTTTGTTTTTGGTGTAAAGTTGTACTATGAACAAAGTTTGAATCAATTTCTCAATGCGATTGTTGTTGAGATTAGTAATTTATTCTGATTTATTTATTATTTCAATCCTTTAAAATGTTATTTGGCATAGTCCTATTCCCCCCTCCTCCCTCCCTCTAGGACTGTTAGCTTGCATCTTTCAAGTGGTATCAGAGATAATTTGCTAATTTATTTAGATTAAGTTCCTTGAGCTTAAAGATCTAGAGCTTTTATTATGTCAAATTTTGATAGCTAGTCTATTACTAAGCCACTACCTTTTGATCGCTCTAACTATGCTTATTGGAAAGCCAGAATGAGGATTTTCTTAAAATCCTTAGATGAAAGTGTGTGGCAAGACACGGTAACCAAATGGAAACCACCTGTGTTTGAAGTTCTAGGTAGTGATGGAACCAAGTCTATTTAAGAAACTCAATTTTATTTATGGACTACACCTCAGAAAATGAAAGAAGTGCAAATGCTAAGGCCTTAAATGCCATTACTTGTGATCTATCTCCTAATGAATTTAAGAGAATTATTTCATGTGATACAGCTAATCAAGCCTGGGATATTCTTGAAATGACATATGAATGAACTACTATATTCAAGAAATCTAAAGTTCAAATCCTCACTATAAAATTTGAGGAAATTTGTTTGGAAGAAAATGAAACCTTCATGGATGAAATTAAATGATATAGTAAATTCCATGTGGATTTTAGGAGATAGAATCCCATAATGCGAGGTTTGTACTAAAACACTACGATCTCTTCCTGAGAGATTTAATTCCAAAGTAATTTCCATTTAGGAACTAGGAGACACTAATTTAATAAAGGTTGGGGAGTTAGTTGGTTCTCTTCAAATATATAAGTTAAATTTTAAAGCTCTTAAAGGTAAATCCGTTGCTCTTATGTTATCTAAATCTATTTCAAAAAATAATGTTAATTTTGATGTTAAAGATACATAAGATGATATGACTTTACTTGCTAAGAAATTTTACAGGATTTTCAAAAATAAGAAAATAATTGATTTTCAAAAACCATTTGATAAAAGAAAAGGAAGATCTAAAACCTAGAAATATGTAAAAGACAGTTAATGTTTCAATTGTCATGAATACGGGCATTTGGTGAATAAATGTACCAAAAAGGATAAATAAATATGAAAGGGCATGATTGCTACTTAGGATAAATCATCCGGATCTGAAAGTTCTTTTGAGTTAGATGATTCAAAACAAGAAATTTCAAATGAAGTAAAAGCCCTGATGACTACAGCCGGAGTCACCTACTTACATAGTTGTAATTTATCTGATTATGATCATCTCAGGAGTGACCCAAAAAATAAAAATGAAGATGATCTTCAAGATGCCTACAATGCCCTATATAGGGAAAGTTACCAAAATTTCTTTCAAACTAAAAATTCAAAAAGAAAAATGTCTTAAAATAAAAGAACTTGAAAATGATATTTTGAAAAAATCTCATCCTTTTGATTGTTTTGAAAAAGCAAAACTTGATTTAAATTTCAAAATCTCTGGAAAAAAAAATTCATAATTGAAAATGAGAATCTAAAACTCAAAGTTTTTTCTCTTTTGAGTTCTAAGGATACTTGGAGATATGCTCATGGAGACCCTAAGTTAGAAAAATTATTAACCGCATCCAGAAAATATGGTGATAAATCGGGTCTTGGTTATATCAAAGATAGTTCAATAAAAAATAAAAATGCATCTCCTATATTTGTAAAAGGAAAATTCGCAAATTCAAAATGTAACATTTGAGAAATTATAACCAAAAAGATTTCAAAATTACAAAATCTTTACAAACTTCTAAGATTAATTCTAATAACATCAGCTATAAAAATTAAAGATATAATCCTTTAGTTGAAAAAATAGTGGACTTATTCAAAGAGCTTCTTAAGTCTACTCAAATGAAAACAAAGTTAATAGACAGAGAAATTCCAACTCTTATAAATAGAGAAAAACTAATGGAACTCCTTCAAAACTAATGGAACTTAGAACTATAATGAAATGGGTTCCAAAAGTTACTTGTCTTGTTGCCCACACTGCCTTTAAAGCTTCTAGCCATTTAAAATGGTACCTGGACAGTGGATGTTCAAGACATATGACAGGTGACAAATAAATATTCACCAACTTCAAATAAATAAATGACAGTTCGGTTACTTTTGGTGATGGAAGCAACTGCAGAATTATAGGCCAAGGTACTGCTTAACTTTTTAACCTTCCTCCTTTTGAAAATATTTTATATGTTGAAGGACTGAAACACAAGCTTCTAAGTATATCTCAAAACTATGATAACAAACACAGTGTAAAATTTACTAACCACGGATGCGAGATTACAAATGAGAAAGGTTGTATGATATTAAATGGTCGTAGGACTTCTGAAAATTGCTATATTATCAATGGGTCATGCTCTTCTAACTTTTCATGTTACATGGTTCAAACAGACGAAATGGAACTATAACATAAATGTTTTGAACATGTTAACTACTGAAATATTTATAGACTGAGCAAAATAAATCTTATTCAAGGTCTACCCAAATTAAAAAGGTTAATAAAATGTGGCACATGCTTAATTGGCTAACAAACGAGGAGTAGTCACAAGAAAGTGAACTCCTTAGCCACAACCAAACCTCTTGAACTTCTCCATATGGATTTGGTTGGACCAACAAGAATGGAAAGTAGAGGTGGAAAGAAGTACTTTCTAGTTATTGTTAATGATTTTACAAGATTTACTTGGGTAGCCTTCATGAGAGAAAAATATGAGACTCTCGATGAACTCAAAAGAATACTTAAATGAATTTAGATTGAAAAAGAAGTAAATATAATCAAGATTAGACATGATCATGGTACTGAATTCGAAAATAATAATTTTGAGAAATTTTGTATAGATCATGGCATATCACATGAGTTCTCTGCTCCTAAAACACCTCAATAGAATGGGGTTGTTGAAAAGAAGAATAGAGTGCTACAAGAGATGGCCAATGTTATGTTAAATAGCATGAATTTACTATAAAACTAGTAAGCTAAAGCTATTAATACTGCATACTATATTATAAATCGTGTGTATATTAGAAAATTATAAGATAAAGCAGCCTATGAGTTATGGTTCAATAAGAAACCAACTATCAAGTACTTTCGAATTTTTGAAAGTAAGTGTTTCATATTACGTGGCCGAAAAAATTAAGAAAAGTTTAAAACTAAGAGTGATGAAGGAATATTTTTAGATTATGCTCTGAATAGTTGAGTATATCGTATTCTTAATAAAAGAACAGGAGTGATATAGGAATCCATTAATGTTGTAATTGACGACCACCTGATCACACCCTCACTAAATATAGATGATGATGAAGTCAACTTTATTGAGAAACTTGACTCTTCATCTAATCCAGTTAATGCTGAGCTGAGATCAGTCAAAGATCATCCTACTGATCTAATATTAGTTAATCCTCTTACTGGTGTGCGAATAAGAAAACGGTTAGAAAATATCTGTAACTACATTTGCTTCACTTCTCAAATTGAACTGACTAATGTAAATGAAGCACTTACCAATGAAAATTAGATAGTAGTCATGTAAGAAAAGTTAAATCAATTTGTAAGAAATGATGTTTGGTATATGGTTCCCAAACCATCTGATAAACATATAATTAGAATCAAATGGATTCTCAAGAATAAATCTAATGAAATGGGAAATATAATTAGAAACAAGTTTAGGCTTGTTGTCTAAGGATACACTCAGATAAAAGGAATCGATTATTATGAAACCTTTACACTAGTTGCTTGCCTTAAATCCATTAGATTATTTATATCAATTGCATGCTTTAAAAAATTCAAGATATATCAAATGGATGTTAAAAGTGCTTTTTTTAATGGTGATTTACATGAATAGGTTTATGTTAAACAACCTAAAGGTTTTGAGGAGCCTAAGCTCTCAGATCATGTATATTGTCTTAAAAAATCACTTTATAGTCTAAAATAAGTTCTCAGGGCATGATATGAGAAATTAACTAAGTTCTTACTCAGTCACAACTTTATCATGGGAAGCGCTGATAAAACTTGATTTGTCAAAAAATATAATGAACACATATCGATTGTACAAATCTATAATGATGATATTATTTATAGATCTACAAGCACTAACTTGTCCATTGATTTTAGAGAGCTTATAAAATTCAAGTTCGAAATGAGTATGGTTGGAGAATTGAATTACTTTCTAGGTTTACAAGTAAAAAAATAGGAAGATGGTATTTTCATTTCTCAAACCAAATATGCTTTAAATTTAGTAAAGAAAATTGAATTCAAGAACGGTAAAAAGTTTGACGAGTACAACTCTCAAACTTTCAAAGGATAAAACAAGTAAAAGTATAGACTCTCACTTATATCATAACATGATTGGAAGTCTCTTATACTTAACTGCCAATAGACCTGATATTGCATTTATTGTTGAAATCTGTGCTAGATATCAATCTGATTCAAAATAATCTAATATTATTTCTATTAAACGTATAGTCAGATATGTCGCAAGTACTGTTAATTATAGTATATGGTATCCTCATGATACAAATGTACAATTATCGGATATACCGGTGCCAAATGGGCAAGAAACATTGATGAAAGAAAATCTACCAGTGGTAGATGTTTCTATGTTAAAAATTTCTTAGTTTCTTGGCACATCAAGAAACAAAGTCTGTATCTTTATCTACAGCTGAAGCTGAATGCATCACAACTAGTAATGCTTGTACCCAGCTGGTTTAGATGAAAAGAATGTTAGCTGATACGGAATTGCACAATATACAATGATATTGTATTGTGATAATTCTAATGCAATTAATATTTTAAAGAATCATATTCAACATTCTTATATGAAACATATAAACATTAGATATCATTATATTCATGAATTGGTTGAGGATAAAAGCATTTCATTGGAATATATCCAAACTGAAAATCAGCTTTTTGACATTATGACTAAACCGCTTAAAATGAATAGATATTCCAAATTAAAACATAATATTAGTATATGTATTTCTAATTAATTAAATCATATTGTGTAGTTATTATTTTATTGTAAATAAATAAAAATTGTAAAAAATTTAAAAACTAATAAAAATGAGATCTTTTTTCATTTGCTGGACGGGTCAAGTACATCCTCGACCAGTTGACCCTCAATGAGTCGAGGACAGCACTGGACCGGTCGTGGACCATGGGCCAACCCATTAAAAGAGAGAAAAATCCATTTTTCATGTCATTTCTTTCATCCTCCTCGACTAGTCGTGGCTCCACTCGACAAAACCCATCTCTATAAAGTCATTGTAAGTGCTTTATTTTTTATTTCCTTCTAGATTTGGGTTCTTGTATACTTGTTAATCTTCATTTTGTAATTGATTTGAGATTTGCATCCTTTCCATAGAAGTTTTTTGGAAAAAAAAATCTAATTTAAGCCAAACCCATCATTTACATCATCTTTTGCAAACTCTACATGGAGCATCGGTCTAAGAGGAAGGCTTCTCGCAAGGGCCCTAGTGGCTCCTCCTCCCGAATGATTCCAGCTAGGGAGAGAACCCTGAGTGCTCTTGAAGAAGATTCACAACATGTAAGGGATATCTGCACTAGTTATATAATCATAGAAAGGACTATGAATCTTAATCACATTGCTCCATTCAAACTCTTGCACATCTTGTCTGCCGTTGGTTGGGAAAATATTCTGGGTTGGAACGGAATGGCTTACCGCTCCATCGCTCAAGGAATGTATGCATCAATAGTGGAATTATCTCTTGAAAACCTAACATTCTCTATTAATTTTAGAGAAGGGACATTTCCAGTTGATAGGCACCTGATCTCAGGATTGCTTGAGTAAATGATGAAGGCATACCCATTCATCCACTTGTAGATAGAATGTATGAGTTTGAGCATTAGGAGATTACCTGGAAATTATAACAGTTTGATGTCGAATGGAGTTCTGGTAATGCTCTTCGTGCCATCCAGATGATTCTTAGATTCAGAGTACTTCATTGTATTTTTACTTCAAATGTGTATCCTTGCTTCAGGAATAAGTCTGAACTTACTCCCTTTATGTCTCGTGTTCTTAATGTCGTTGCATCTGGTGTACTTATCTGTCTTCCATCTTTGATATGTTATTTAATCATTCAATTTCGTATACATCTAGGTCATGGTTCCATCCCATTTGCATATCTCATGACAACTCTTGTTATCCATTGTAACGTTTTCATTCCTTAGAATGAGGCACCTGAGGAAGTTTTACCTTTTGATAATACAAATATTAACAAGATAAACTTGGAGTACCTCCCCAATCAACGAGATGAGGATGATATAGAAGAAGAGGAAGCACCTTTGCCAGCAGACATGACTATGGATGACATATTTGCTGAGATAGAATAAGATGATGAAGCTAATCTTGATTTTCAACTTTCTCAGGTTGATGATCAGCTTCGATCCTTAGAGGAGAAGGTTGTTGAATTGAAGGTATCCCAGGACAATCTAGCTGAAAGTTATAAATCCTCAATGAAGTATATGCATAAATACTTTCATCGTATTACTAAAAGACTTCACCAAATTAACCCATATATACCTCCTCCATCCTCCTTTGGTTTTGATTAGGTTGATTTGATTTTCTTTCATGTTCGGCTGTATAACTTTTACCTATTTGTGTTTTATTTATTAATCTCATGAGACACTCTATCTTTTTACTCTTTTAATGCTTTACTCCTTGTTGAACTGAATTACAATGTTTATCTCGTGGTTCAGTTATGATTATCTAATTCTTATTCTGATGATTCAGTCTTATATATGTTCACATTGATACTCTTTCCTTTGTCAATTTGTGAGAAAAAGGGGGATAAAATAGTATTATGGTTGATTTGTTAATTAGAATAATGAATGGCACAATACTTGATGGTATTGTGCATTGGGAGTATATGTTATAATATAGATAATATAGGTGAAATAGAAGGGTAAAAAGCAGAGAGAAGCTCAAAGCTCTCATTGAGGGGGAGTATCAGCAGAGGAAGAAATTTTAAGAAATTTCAGCTACATTATTTTGTCATTGTTGTACTATGTGTTTTGTCATGAATTTAACAAAGGGGGAGATTATAAGTGTTGTGCACACTTTTGTTTGTCAAATTTCAATGAGACAAAAAGTGATGGAAACTTCACCTTCAAATGAACCTTCAAATGGACCTTCAAATGATCCTTTAAGTGAATCTTCAAGAGAAGCAAGATGGAAAGTTTACCTTCAAGAAAGATGGAAAGTTCACCATCAAGAATAAACCATGAAGTTGGATAGTGCAAGAACAAGTTCAAGTCATGGATAATTCAAGACAAAGAGTATTTAAGTTCTACTGGGGCCCATAGAGAAAGGCCCCATGCATGGATCATGCATGCATAAGGTAGGCCATTAGGCCACATCCATGGGATTGTGTGGGATCTCTACCATTGATTGGTGGATCCTACACTTCTCTCATGAAAGAAAAGAAATATCTAAGCTATAGAAATCATATTTTTATATCTAGAGGAGCACCCACCTCAAAGATCTCTACCATTGAACTCAGGTCGGGTCTTACAAAGGTGAACTTGAGAACTTAGAGTGAAAACAATGTTAAAAGTGTGGATTTAATGCTCAAGAATCACCAAGGTAAAAAATGGACCTTTAGAGACCAATATTGAAGATTTCAAGACCCTAAGAGTCAAGAAAACCAAGTAAAAAAGGAAGGAAGTGTATAAATTAGTGTAGAAATTTACAGAATCTAAGCTTAGATGACATCGAATTAGGTTTGATGACATCAAAGGCAGTCTTTGATGACATTGAAGGAGTCTTAGATGACATCAAAGAATTACAGAAAAATAAAGTTTGGTTGATAGATAAATTGGATCCAGTCTTCGATGATATCGAAGTCAATATTAGATGACATCAAACTAGGTTCGATGTCATTCGATGTCATGGAAGGGTTTATGCGGAGTGAAAAAATTTGAGGCGATTTCTGAAATTTTCAAACCAGTTTGAAGAAGGGAGTTCCTCACTTATAAATAGGGCTTCCCAAGACATTCCTAAGCATCATTCAGAGCATTCAAGGGCAAGATCTAGGGGTTTTTTTTACGGTTTTTAGATCTTTATAAGTTCTTTTTAGATCTTTATTAATGTTTTCTTGCATTCTTGTTGCTTTTCCATTTTACAATTTAGTTATGTTTTTTTAGTTCCCTCTAGCCCAAGCTAAAAGGGAAGGACATTGGTTTAATTATTTTATAATTTGTGATGATTAATTATTTTTCATGATGAGATGAATGGTGTATGCATGTTATCAATTATCTAGGTTTAGGTTTTTTATCCTCATATGAGATCCATATATTTCCATCATGTGAGATCTATATTGGTGGATAGGCTTAACCTGGATTAATTAGATTTCTTAGATGGGAGATGTTCTCAACCTGCTACATTTCTTTGATTCATTATCTCATGGATATTGATGCTTAAAATCAATGGTGCTTGAGAATATAAATTAATGGTGCTAATCCATGATTCTTTAAAATTTTATATCATTTATTAAAATATTTAAACTTTTTTATTTTTCAATTAGGTTGATCATAGTGTTTGGATCCTAATTGCATTATCAACGTTATCATAGTTTATTTATCATTAACCTATGTGTGGAACTTTGAAGCTTGGGTATTTTCTTAATTCTAGTAAATTTTATACGTTCAAAACTTTCAAAATTATTTCATCTATTTAGTTTCCATTACTTAATTAGTTTTGGAACTTTGAGGCTTGGGTATTGTTTTAATTCTAGTAAATTTCATACCTTCAAAACTTTCAAAATTATTTCATCTATTTAGTTTCCATTACTTAGTTTTGCATTTAATTTTATCATTCTCATTCTAATATATCATCTACTTGTGGGATTGACCTTGTATTCATAGGATATTACTTACGAACCTCTACACTTGGAGGTAAGCAATCAACTACCTTACCTGATTCAATCAATACTTCAACTAGAATCGAAGTCTTATCCTATCTAGTTGAATGATAGAGTGGTTAAGACATAATGAGATTTTGAACTTTCATTGGATTAGTTCCCTCATATAACACCAATGTAATGATCGTAAGGAATTCAAAGCATCTATCATGCCCGGAGACCGTTGAATCATGGAATTTTTGTCACGCCCCAAACTCGGAAACCGGGCTCACAGAATTCCCGATCGCCGAATCCGACGCCGACAGCCTCCGTAGAACCCCATTCTCGGCTCCTAGCTCCCATTCGCCAGATTCCGATCCTGGGATGCTACGAGGAGGATTTTCGATGTCAGTTTGATTCGTAATAAGCATAACCAAAGGCATAACCCACAAACAACAACCAAGAACTCCATTACATTTCCACTATGATCAAAAACTTTGAGTACAAGATGTATAAAGGGAAATACAAGATAGTGCTAATAATAAAACTCCAAAGGCTCGACTGCACGCTCCTGCTGCTACTACGCTACGGCTGCGTCCTGACGTCACCTGCACGCATCAATCGTGCATAAGCTTATAGAAAGCTTAGAGGGCGGTGTAAGTGTGTGCGCAATACGAGCGTGCTCAGAATACAAGGTTAGAGTAATGCGAAATTATGCTGATGAATACGTGAATGCAATCAGCCGTACCAAGGCTATACAGTACAAGATATGAATGCGAGCGGCCATATCCAGACCATGTGATGCGAGATGCAACTCAAGCATGCCAATCCTCATCATATATCAGTACAGTTCTCATTCTGGATAATCACCGGGGTCTAGTACACTCTACGCCAGTTTGCCGTCCCTATCCGAACGCACAACTGGGAGAGCAGAAGAGACCTCACTATCCGCCTGCCAATATCGGGCCCGGCTCGTCGATAGCGGACCGATTCCTCAAGCTGGTCAAACTCAACCTAGAAGTTGCCCCCTCACTCAGGCGGGTAAGGTCACACCCCTTTCCAACCGACCACGACACAGTGGGAGACGCGACCTACTGGTACGGCCCTCGTGCGCTCATGTATCCACTCGGTCTCGACGTTAGAGTCATCCTCTGGTACCATCGGGTTTAGGGGTTTTCACCCAGGGACATCTATGGCGCCCGTATGCTAGAACCAAACATTTCCGGTATTCAATCCAGCCACCCACGATGCATCTGTGGAGGCTATGGCCCTGATGTCGCTAGGGCATACAATAATCACAATCATACAAATGCAAGTGCATGAGTCACACTACCAGTCATGCAACAATCCTACGTGTACCATGCACTATGGCAACTCCACCTACCAGGGAGCCCATAAACAGTTCGCCCGAAGGCATATGCTATGATCAGTCACTTCTCATATCAGTCATACATATGATGCGTATGATAATGAATCATGGATTTATACTAAACATGTATATAGAGATGGGCTCTGTGTATAACTGAGATGGGCCTAGACGGCCTACTTACTACAAGTATGGGCCTATTAGTGGGCCTTAGGGAGTGTTACAATGCGGACATTTAACCAACATTGTACCTACAATGTGGACGTCTAACCATCATTGTTCCCGAGGCATTACTTACTATAAATATCGTTATTTGTCATGGAGGGATCACGCATTGCAATGGACCTAGTTGCACTCAATTGGGCCTTAAGTACATCAATTGAGCCGTATCATATGAGCCTTGCATTCATCAAATGGATCACCTTAATGAGCCTCACCAATGGGCCTTAGGTCCTTTGCAATGGGTTATAACCCATGGGCCTTAGAATTCATTAAAATGAGCCCAATCATATGAGCTTTATGTACATCAAATGGGCCTAATCACATAGGCCTTATATATACCAAGGTGGGCCTCAACAATGGGCCACAAATACATCAATTGGGCCTACACTCATGGGCCCATAAATAACAAAGTGGGCCTTAGTGGGCGGGCCACAAATACATTAAGATGGGCCTCAACAATGGCCTTAAAATGATCTCAAAATGGTTGGACGGTTTGGATGAAACTCATGCATCATGGTAGACTCCCATGTGGGCCCACTATAACATTTATTTCCAGCCAATCCTGGGCCCACTGAAATGCTTATTTTCCACCCAAGCTGTTGTTAAGGCCGTGTGGCAAGGGGCCCGCCAAAATGTTTATTTTACATTCCACCTGTCGATAAGGCCATGTAGCAAGGGGCCCACCAAAATGTTTATTTTCCATTCAAACCTGTTGATAAGGTCATATAGACCCAGGGCCCACCGAAATGTATATTTTCTACCCAACCTGGGTCCACTGTACTATTTATTTGCATCCAAACTGTTCATTGAATCACATGGCCTAGGGCCCACTGTAATGTTTATTGCCATCCAAACCTGTTCATAACGTCACGTGGCCAGGGGCCCACGAGATGGACGGCATGGACACAATACATACATCTGAGTGGGGGCCACCGTCCACTGGCGTGGACGGACGGCGTGAGTAAAACACTTGCATCACAGTGGGTGTCACCACCCACCGTTGTGTACGGTGTGGTAAGCCACACATACCACAGTGGGTCCCATATAGGGCCCTCCAAAGTGTTTATTTGTAATCCAACTCGTCCATTACGTGTGTCCCACCTGTTTGAGGGTTCACACCAAGTTTTAGCTACATTCAAAATTCAGGTAGGCCCCACCAAGTGTTTTTATATGATTTAGGCATGTCTTCACATGATTTGGATGGTATGGCCCACCTGAGTTCAGTTTGTGGATGATTTTTGGAGTCAACGCACCATTCAAGGGGACCTATTAAATGAACGGTATAGATGCAAAATATACATCATGGTGGAGTCTACAAGTGGGCCAATACGGCCACCATTTTTTAACGTGGACGTCTCTGGACTAATGGCACAAAGTCATGCCAAAAAAGAAAATTATTTTTTTTATCCTAGGTGCGACCCACATTAACCAGATCTACCCCATCCATTGCATGTGTTCCACAAAATTAGGCGTCCAAACCAAGTTTCAGCCACGTCCAAATTTCAGATAGGCCCCACCAAATGCTTTTGTATGTTTCAGGCATGTCGTCACATGATTTTAGATGGTATGGCCCACCTGAGTTCCGGATTGGTCCCAAATTTTGGTTCAACGCCTAAATTAATCTGAGGAAGATGGTGAAAAGCTTGGATTAAATACATGCATTAAGTTGGAGCTTGCAAGAGTGGCCCACCATTTTCCTTCTTTTCCTTTCTTTCTCTGGACGTAAAGTAGACAAAAGCATGCATAGATTTTCTTTATTTTTGTTTTCCTAGGTGGGACCCACATTAAATAAATCTATCCCGTCCATTGCATGTTTCCCACAAAAATAGGAGTCCAAAACAAGTTTCAGGTAGGTCCAAGCTTCTGGTGGACCCCAGAAATCATTTTTTTAAGTTTTAAAGGAAGATATTAGTATTCTTAATGCCACGGCCCACCAGATAATTGGATCGATCTCATTTTTCGGCTCAACGCCTAAAACGATCCCGAGAATAAAATGGATGGCTTAGATTAAAAATATACATCAAGGTGGGGCCATGTTGGAGCAGCCCACCATTTCCCTTTTCTTTTTATTTCTTCCTTCATTCCCTTTCTGTTGAAACGTCCAGCGTCCCAGACGCTGGACGGTCTTTTGTTAATTTTTTTTTTTTTTAGTGTGGGCCTTGATGGAGTGGGCCACCACTGATGGGTGTCATGGGCTCAATGTCCAAGGTGGGCCCCACTTGAATAAAAATTACATCAAGGTGGGATCCATTCAAGTGGGCCACACCCTCCTATTGCAATAAAATAAAATAAAATAAAATAAAATAAAATAAAATAAAAGAGAGAGAGAGAGAGACATGGAGAGTGGGACACGGCTTGTGATGGAGGGACCCCGTCATTATGGGCCCTCCCTAGCAACAAATCATGCAACAAGTGGGCCTTAAAACATGTGGGACCACCGAAATTTAAAATCAACGGTGGGGATCCTTTCCCCACCGACATGGACGGTCTAGATGACCTTTGAAGAGAAAATAAATATCATGATGGGGTCCATGGAGAATGGCCCCATCATGGAATGATCATGATGATCCATGTGGTCCATCGGCCACAAATAAGGGTCTCAAGTGAGATCCACACCATGGATCGGTGGGCCTCACTTGGTCCACCATAAAAACAATAAAAACTACCCTATAGAGGCACCCACCGTCCGATCTTCTCGCTCCTAGGGGTTCCTTGGCACCTTGTCTTCAACTTCAATGGCTAAGATGAAGAATGGAGGGTTGAGATGGGAGATTTTGGGGTAGGAAGGTGGGCCACTTGAAGCTTAGGGATTTTTGCAAAATTCCATACGTGGGATGTTTGCTTGGGAGCTTTTTCTTTGAAATGAGAAAGAGAGAAAGAGAGAGAGTGATGTAAAGGGAGAGAGAGAGAGTGATGGATGGATGGGTGAGTGATGGTTGTGTAAGAAAAGTATGGGTTAGGAAGACTTTTGTGCCTTTTTGTGTAAGAAAGGTATGGGTTGAGAAGACTTTGTTGGCTTTTGTGTAAGAGAGGTATGGGTTTGGGAGACTTTTGTGCTTGCTTGGGAAAAGGGATAGAAGTGATGTGTACTTGACATGTGATGGGTTGATGGGTGATTGATTGATGGGATTGATGTGATTGATGTGACACATCGTTGAGATTCCCTTGGTTTTCGCAACGCGCGGCGTTTTCTCGCACCGAACGTTGGCCCATATCTCTTGATCAGGGTATCGCCTCGGCGCGCGAGTCGCGGTATCAGAACCGCAACGACGGCGCGGTCGCTATGGTATTGGTCTCGGGTTGAGTCGACTCGGGTTGTCGGCACGTGAATCAGGGTCGTGCGTCGATATTGTTTAAGGGTCGAAAGTTGCCGGAATTCGACCGGTACGACCGCGGAAGTGTACGGAAAGGTACGGACCAAGATACGGGTCTTACAACTCTCCCCACCTAATAAAAATTTCGTCCTCGAAATTTACACTACGATTGCAGCTAAATACAACTCATAATAGGATAGGGAACTGAACATCATATATGATCAAAACATAACATATCATCAAATTCAAACAGCTAAAAGATAGGGATAACGCTCACGAATCTTAAGCTCTAACTCTCAAGACGCATCATGGCGGCGTAGGGGTCAAGTCACGTGAATCGTCAACGACTACTCCTGATGACTGGGGGTCCTGCTGGATGGTATAAAATCTGCCCCGAGCCTGCTGGGGAGGTGTGGGTCCCCTCTGAGGTCTCTGCTGCTGTGGGGGAGGTCCCGAAGGCTGGTGCTGCTGCTGAGGGGGCTGTTGTGGTGCTCTTGGCTGCTGTGGAGGCTGTTGTGGTGCTCTCGGCTGCTGCTGCCGAGGTCGGGGACACTCCCACCTACGGTGTCCTATCCCACCGCATCCATAGCAAGTGTCAGAAAGCTGTCTCTGCGGTGGTGCCGCTGGGGGTGCCGACGGTGCTACTGGTACTCTGGCAGATGGATGGCTCCTGTGTCTTTGTGGTCGTCGATGCTGTTGTGAGCTACTGGAGGGGGCCTGTCTCTTCTGACCCCTCCTCTGATCTCGATCGGCCTGCGTGCTGGCCCACTCAGTCTCATAGATCTGAGCCCTCCGCACTACAGCCTGAAAGGTAGGGAGCTCATGCCCGACAACACGACCTCGAAGGCCGTAACGTAAGCCGTGCTCGAAACGGCGGGCCTTCCGCCCCTCGTCATCAACCATGTATGGTGCAAATCTCGAGAGAGCCACAAAACGGGCCGCGTACTGTGCCACGGTCATGTCTCCCTGCACCAGAGTCTCGAACTCTAAAGCTCGCTGACGGCGGATATGGTCGGGAAAGTACTGCTCCTCGAATCGGTCAACAAAATCCTCCCATGTCCAGACATAATCAGGTCCGGCAACACGGGTAACAGAGGTCCACCAATGCTCGGCCTCACCCTGAAAGAGGAATACTGCTAACCGAACGCGCTGCTCGGTCGTACATAACATGGTATCGAATATCTTTTCCACATCGGAGCGCCATCTCTCAGCTGCAGTCGGATCTGGCTCACCCTGAAAACGTGGGGGATCAAGCCGCCTGAACTCACGTAGTAGGGCGCTCGCGCGCTCCTGCTCTGCCTGAGCTGGTGAAACAGCTGGGCGCCTGCCCTGTCCCTGTAGTGCAGCTGTCACAGCCTGCAACATCTGCTGTAACTGAGAGGCACTCACAGTCACAGTCGGCTCCTCATCAGCCTCAGGTAGAGGAATGTCATCCTCATGGGAGGAATCAGGGATCTCTGAGGGTGGAACGGGAGACGCAGGAGGTAAAGCTGGAGCCTCCGATGGTGAAGCAGAATCCTCAGGTGGTGGTGCGGGAGTCGAGCGAGTAACTCTCGCAGGCGCCATATCCTACAGGAAAGAGCGAAAGCGCCTATCATCTTCAAAAACTCTCGAATGTACGCATGTTAACGGTCTAAATCGGAAAGTCGTGAAGCTATCCGAACTTCAGAACTTAGCCATTCTTCACTCATAGCAAACATGTAATGTTGTTCTCGGTTATTCCCAAGTTATGCTCTGATACCAACTTCTGTCACGCCCCAAACTCGGAAACCGGGCTCACAGAATTCCCGATCGCCGAATCCGACGCCGACAGCCTCCGTAGAACCCCATTCTCGGCTCCTAGCTCCCATTCGCCAGGTTCCGATCCTGGGATGCTACGAGGAGGATTTTCGATGTCAGTTTGATTCGTAATAAGCATAACCAAAGGCATAACCCACAAACAACAACCAAGAACTCCATTACATTTCCACTATGATCAAAAACTTTGAGTACAAGATGTATAAAGGGAAATACAAGATAGTGCTAATAATAAAACTCCAAAGGCTCGACTGCACGCTCCTGCTGCTACTACGCTACGGCTGCGTCCTGACGTCACCTGCACGCATCAATCGTGCATAAGCTTATAGAAAGCTTAGAGGGCGGTGTAAGTGTGTGCGCAATACGAGCGTGCTCAGAATACAAGGTTAGAGTAATGCGAAATTATGCTGATGAATACGTGAATGCAATCAGCCGTACCAAGGCTATACAGTACAAGATATGAATGCGAGCGGCCATATCCAGACCATGTGATGCGAGATGCAACTCAAGCATGCCAATCCTCATCATATATCAGTACAGTTCTCATTCTGGATAATCACCGGGGTCTAGTACACTCTACGCCAGTTTGCCGTCCCTATCCGAACGCACAACTGGGAGAGCAGAAGAGACCTCACTATCCGCCTGCCAATATCGGGCCCGGCTCGTCGATAGCGGACCGATTCCTCAAGCTGGTCAAACTCAACCTAGAAGTTGCCCCCTCACTCAGGCGGGTAAGGTCACACCCCTTTCCAACCGACCACGACACAGTGGGAGACGCGACCTACTGGTACGGCCCTCGTGCGCTCATGTATCCACTCGGTCTCGACGTTAGAGTCATCCTCTGGTACCATCGGGTTTAGGGGTTTTCACCCAGGGACATCTATGGCGCCCGTATGCTAGAACCAAACATTTCCGGTATTCAATCCAGCCACCCACGATGCATCTGTGGAGGCTATGGCCCTGATGTCGCTAGGGCATACAATAATCACAATCATACAAATGCAAGTGCATGAGTCACACTACCAGTCATGCAACAATCCTACGTGTACCATGCACTATGGCAACTCCACCTACCAGGGAGCCCATAAACAGTTCGCCCGAAGGCATATGCTATGATCAGTCACTTCTCATATCAGTCATACATATGATGCGTATGATAATGAATCATGGATTTATACTAAACATGTATATAGAGATGGGCTCTGTGTATAACTGAGATGGGCCTAGACGGCCTACTTACTACAAGTATGGGCCTATTAGTGGGCCTTAGGGAGTGTTACAATGCGGACATTTAACCAACATTGTACCTACAATGTGGACGTCTAACCATCATTGTTCCCGAGGCATTACTTACTATAAATATCGTTATTTGTCATGGAGGGATCACGCATTGCAATGGACCTAGTTGCACTCAATTGGGCCTTAAGTACATCAATTGAGCCGTATCATATGAGCCTTGCATTCATCAAATGGATCACCTTAATGAGCCTCACCAATGGGCCTTAGGTCCTTTGCAATGGGTTATAACCCATGGGCCTTAGAATTCATTAAAATGAGCCCAATCATATGAGCTTTATGTACATCAAATGGGCCTAATCACATAGGCCTTATATATACCAAGGTGGGCCTCAACAATGGGCCACAAATACATCAATTGGGCCTACACTCATGGGCCCATAAATAACAAAGTGGGCCTTAGTGGGCGGGCCACAAATACATTAAGATGGGCCTCAACAATGGCCTTAAAATGATCTCAAAATGGTTGGACGGTTTGGATGAAACTCATGCATCATGGTAGACTCCCATGTGGGCCCACTATAACATTTATTTCCAGCCAATCCTGGGCCCACTGAAATGCTTATTTGCCACCCAAGCTGTTGTTAAGGCCGTGTGGCAAGGGGCCCGCCAAAATGTTTATTTTACATTCCACCTGTCGATAAGGCCATGTAGCAAGGGGCCCACCAAAATGTTTATTTTCCATTCAAACCTGTTGATAAGGTCATATAGACCCAGGGCCCACCGAAATGTATATTTTCTACCCAACCTGGGTCCACTGTACTATTTATTTGCATCCAAACTGTTCATTGAATCACATGGCCTAGGGCCCACTGTAATGTTTATTGCCATCCAAACCTGTTCATAACGTCACGTGGCCAGGGGCCCACGAGATGGACGGCATGGACACAATACATACATCTGAGTGGGGGCCACCGTCCACTGGCGTGGACGGACGGCGTGAGTAAAACACTTGCATCACAGTGGGTGTCACCACCCACCGTTGTGTACGGTGTGGTAAGCCACACATACCACAGTGGGTCCCATATAGGGCCCTCCAAAGTGTTTATTTGTAATCCAACTCGTCCATTACGTGTGTCCCACCTGTTTGAGGGTTCACACCAAGTTTTAGCTACATTCAAAATTCAGGTAGGCCCCACCAAGTGTTTTTATATGATTTAGGCATGTCTTCACATGATTTGGATGGTATGGCCCACCTGAGTTCAGTTTGTGGATGATTTTTGGAGTCAACGCACCATTCAAGGGGACCTATTAAATGAACGGTATAGATGCAAAATATACATCATGGTGGAGTCTACAAGTGGGCCAATACGGCCACCATTTTTTAACGTGGACGTCTCTGGACTAATGGCACAAAGTCATGCCAAAAAAGAAAATTATTTTTTTTATCCTAGGTGCGACCCACATTAACCAGATCTACCCCATCCATTGCATGTGTTCCACAAAATTAGGCGTCCAAACCAAGTTTCAGCCACGTCCAAATTTCAGATAGGCCCCACCAAATGCTTTTGTATGTTTCAGGCATGTCGTCACATGATTTTAGATGGTATGGCCCACCTGAGTTCCGGATTGGTCCCAAATTTTGGTTCAACGCCTAAATTAATCTGAGGAAGATGGTGAAAAGCTTGGATTAAATACATGCATTAAGTTGGAGCTTGCAAGAGTGGCCCACCATTTTCCTTCTTTTCCTTTCTTTCTCTGGACGTAAAGTAGACAAAAGCATGCATAGATTTTCTTTATTTTTGTTTTCCTAGGTGGGACCCACATTAAATAAATCTATCCCGTCCATTGCATGTTTCCCACAAAAATAGGAGTCCAAAACAAGTTTCAGGTAGGTCCAAGCTTCTGGTGGACCCCAGAAATCATTTTTTTAAGTTTTAAAGGAAGATATTAGTATTCTTAATGCCACGGCCCACCAGATAATTGGATCGATCTCATTTTTCGGCTCAACGCCTAAAACGATCCCGAGAATAAAATGGATGGCTTAGATTAAAAATATACATCAAGGTGGGGCCATGTTGGAGCAGCCCACCATTTCCCTTTTCTTTTTATTTCTTCCTTCATTCCCTTTCTGTTGAAACGTCCAGCGTCCCAGACGCTGGACGGTCTTTTGTTAATTTTTTTTTTTTTTAGTGTGGGCCTTGATGGAGTGGGCCACCACTGATGGGTGTCATGGGCTCAATGTCCAAGGTGGGCCCCACTTGAATAAAAATTACATCAAGGTGGGATCCATTCAAGTGGGCCACACCCTCCTATTGCAATAAAATAAAATAAAATAAAATAAAATAAAATAAAATAAAAGAGAGAGAGAGAGAGACATGGAGAGTGGGACACGGCTTGTGATGGAGGGACCCCGTCATTATGGGCCCTCCCTAGCAACAAATCATGCAACAAGTGGGCCTTAAAACATGTGGGACCACCGAAATTTAAAATCAACGGTGGGGATCCTTTCCCCACCGACATGGACGGTCTAGATGACCTTTGAAGAGAAAATAAATATCATGATGGGGTCCATGGAGAATGGCCCCATCATGGAATGATCATGATGATCCATGTGGTCCATCGGCCACAAATAAGGGTCTCAAGTGAGATCCACACCATGGATCGGTGGGCCTCACTTGGTCCACCATAAAAACAATAAAAACTACCCTATAGAGGCACCCACCGTCCGATCTTCTCGCTCCTAGGGGTTCCTTGGCACCTTGTCTTCAACTTCAATGGCTAAGATGAAGAATGGAGGGTTGAGATGGGAGATTTTGGGGTAGGAAGGTGGGCCACTTGAAGCTTAGGGATTTTTGCAAAATTCCATACGTGGGATGTTTGCTTGGGAGCTTTTTCTTTGAAATGAGAAAGAGAGAAAGAGAGAGAGTGATGTAAAGGGAGAGAGAGAGAGTGATGGATGGATGGGTGAGTGATGGTTGTGTAAGAAAAGTATGGGTTAGGAAGACTTTTGTGCCTTTTTGTGTAAGAAAGGTATGGGTTGAGAAGACTTTGTTGGCTTTTGTGTAAGAGAGGTATGGGTTTGGGAGACTTTTGTGCTTGCTTGGGAAAAGGGATAGAAGTGATGTGTACTTGACATGTGATGGGTTGATGGGTGATTGATTGATGGGATTGATGTGATTGATGTGACACATCGTTGAGATTCCCTTGGTTTTCGCAACGCGCGGCGTTTTCTCGCACCGAACGTTGGCCCATATCTCTTGATCAGGGTATCGCCTCGGCGCGCGAGTCGCGGTATCAGAACCGCAACGACGGCGCGGTCGCTATGGTATTGGTCTCGGGTTGAGTCGACTCGGGTTGTCGGCACGTGAATCAGGGTCGTGCGTCGATATTGTTTAAGGGTCGAAAGTTGCCGGAATTCGACCGGTACGACCGCGGAAGTGTACGGAAAGGTACGGACCAAGATACGGGTCTTACAATTTTATAGATCACATAATTGCAAAATAGGTAAGAATATATCAAAAGCTTCCCGAGCATTTATCGTGATTGGAGTTGACAATAGATCATAGTAAACTATAAATATTCCTTCATTCAAACAAAAAATCAATGGAAGTTTAAAGAAAACTTGAATCAAACTAAAAGAAGCATTAAAATAAATTATAAGCTTCACCTCTTATCTCTAGCTAAGAGATTACTTAACCAAAGACACGATTAAACTAAAGCTCTTAAAGAAAAACATGAAAAGCTAACTAGAAAAGAAAGAAGGAACTTCTTGGAGAAGTTGCATTCCTTGCTCTACTCTTCCTACCATAATTTGTGTTTAGAGGAACTTAAAAAACTACTTTATATAGGCTTTGTTTAGACTGACTTCAAGACCAGCTTAAATTTATGCAGTTTACGCAATTTCGATGAGAGCTTGGATGGGACTTCGATGGGATCAAAGTCCAATCGAGGAGTTCAATTCAAATTTGGAAACTAACAGTAACTGACTTTTCAGTTCTATGTAAAACCTTCGATGAGATCGTTCGACCTTCAATGTCTTCGAACATGATCTCGATGGGATAGAGAAACGTTCAAAACTGTCAAGTGAGTTCACCCTAAAATTCATGATAATTTCAATGTCATCGAACTGGCTTCGATAGCATCGAATGTGTTTTTGATGGGATCAAATGGGTCTTCAATGGGATTAAGAATTGCACTCATTTTTTTAGCAACCAAACTTGATTTTCTTTGATTTTTCCAATGTGATCGATCCTCCTTCGATGGCATTGAACACTTACTTCGATGGCATCGAAGCTATGTTCGATGTCATCGAATTGTCAAGTTCAGCAATTCCAATTTTCTACACTTTGCAATCTCGATTTTTTTTTTCTTCTTCTCTTGGTCTTCTTGGATTTAGACTTTTGAAATCTTCAATCTTGACCTCCAAACATCCAATCCTTTCTTTGGTGATCTTAGAGCATCAAATCCATGCGTTTTGCATCCTTTTCACCTTAATCTCTCAAAATTACCTTGCAATACAAACATGTAAAAATGGATTGATTAAGCAATATCATGTTCATAAAACCAAGGAATAAATAGAGAGAAATATGTAATATTTCACACTCAACACAACCCTAATCAGCATTTTGCTAGTCTCGAGCAAAACATGCATGAAACAATTTTTTAAACTTTAAAAATTTCAAACCTCATTTAGAAAATAAAATTATGTGCAATCATGTATGAGTTAGTAAAATTCAAAGATAGAAGAATGAAATCTTTGATAACCCAAAGCATAATCTCATGAGTAAATAAATGAACTAAGTCCTCCTTCATTAATTAACACCTAAAGCTTAATCTCATGAGTAAAAAAATGAAATAAGTCCTCATTCGTCAATTAATGAATAAAATGGATTCAAACATTAAACTCCTAGTGTGTTCAACGATTTCTAATTCATGTTTCCATAAAAGATAACTTTTGTTTCATAATGTTAGCCATGTTTGTTACTTCAAAGTGGATAGATTAACACAAGTTATTGATTCCGAACCTATTTGCTTTAAAAAAAAAGACGTATTTTCCAACTTTTCAATTTTATATCGACGACTTTTACAATATTTTCAGTATTTTCTTCCTTTTCTGCAGTTTTTTAATTTTTTAATTTTATTTTTAGTGAAACATAAAATAGGTAGCCCTTTCCATTTTCACTATTTTTTAGTTGGTTCTTTTCTTCCATTTCATTGTTTTTAAGGTAGAAAAAGATCTCCAGATTTAGTTCCTCGCACTTTATAGTAACGCATATGCTAAAGTTAAAGTTCAAGTATCCTTCACAGAAATTAAGTGTGAATTGTGAGCTAAACTCAATTGATGTTCAAACTTTCTATCAATCAATTCATTAAAACAACTTATCCAATGGTTTCCTCAATTTATCAAGTTCTAAAATTTTAAAAATTTCATTCTATATCTTATTATAATACTTAAAATATACTCAACTACACAAATTTTCACTTTCTAGGAGATTTTTGAAATTGAAAATTTTCAAAGATTTTTTCTCAACAACTTTCAAAAATATTTTTGCTCAACAACTAGGAAAAACACCAATTAGTCAACCTAATATCAGCCCCAACCTAAAATCTATATTGTCCTTAATGTAAAATATATAAATAATCAAATCATCATGAAATAATGAAAATAGAAGAGGAGTGATATAAAAAAAAAGATAGTACTTGAAAAAGGATATTTGAAACAGTTTCGAAGTCTTCACTATTTAAAGTGGTTAGCAAACTAAAGCAAACCAACTATCCTAGTCCTAAATCCTTAGAAAGTAATAAATCTAACTATACCTCCATTAGTCTAGGAGGTCAATCCTAATACATATGATCAATTAGAGGGAGGGACGTAACCTTTGATCCAACTTCTCAACGAATGGTTTGGGGCGATGACCGTTTGCTTTAAAAACATTACCATTTATTGGATTTTCAACATCAATAGTTCCATGAGGATAGACTTTTAACAATGAAAGGGCTAGTCCAACGAGATCTAAGCTCACCCAGAAAAAGGTGAAGTCAAGAATTATACAAGATGACTTCTTGATTATGCATGAATGATTTGTGAGGAATATTTTGGTCATGGAACACCTTCATCCTGTCCTTATGAATTCTTAAATTCTCATACACATCGTTCTAGATTTCTTTAAGTTCATTTAATTGAAGTTTACATAGTGAGCCAGTGCTGTTTAAATTGAAGTTTAGATTTTTAATTGCCCAGTAGGCCTTATGTTCCAGCTTTAAATGCAAGTGGCAAGGCCTACTCGGCAATTAAAAATATAAACTTCAATTCCTAGATAGATGGTCCAGTACTAGATTCTCTACTCCTTTCTTATCACATATTTTAATATCGAATTAATCCTAGAGTAAGAGGATCCATCTTATCAGGTGAGGTATGGCATCCTTCTTAGAAACAAGGTACTTAAGTGCTGCTTGATCAATGTAGATGATGTTCTTAGATCCAATCAAGTAGGACCTAAATTTGTCCAAAACAAATACTACACTAAGAGTTCCTTTTTTGTAGTAGAGTAGTTCACTTGGGCAAAATTTACGGTTCTACTTGTGTAGTAGGTTATGTAGGGCTTCTTATCTTCTGTCTGGCCCAACACTACTCGAATAACATAATCACTTGCATATCATATGATCTCAAAAGGAGCACACCAATCAGGTGGTTGCATGATAGGAGTGGTAGTCAACATACCCTTAAGCTTAGAGAAATCTCTCTGACACTCTTCACTCCACTCGAATGGGGTGTCCTTTTGAAGAAGATTACATAAAGGACGAGATAGATGGCTAAAGTCCTTAATGAAGCTCTTATAATCGGCATGTCCTAAAAAGGATTGCACGTTACATATGCTTTTGAGAGGAGGTGGGTTAGAGATCAAGTCTATTTTAGCCTTGTTTATCTCGATTCCTTAGACAATATTATGTCTTCAAGGACCATTCCCTTTAGAACCATGAAATGACACTTCTCCCAATTCAGCATAAGGTTCTTCTCTTCACATCTCTTCAACACAAGTTTACGATACTCAAGGCATTCGCTGAAGGATGGACCAAAGACAAATAAATCATCCATTAAGACCTCTAGATATTTTCCCTACCATATCAGAAAATATCCTTAACATTCATTGCTGAAACGTGGCTGGGGATTAAACAATCCGAATGACATCCTTTGGTAGGCAAATGTGCCAAAGGGACATTTGAATGTCATTTTCTCTTGATCTTCAAGGGTTATCTCTATCTGGTTGTAGCCTGAATACCCGTTTAGAAAACAGTAGTAGGAATGACCCGCTAAACTTTCTAAATTTTATTTAATGAAGGGTAAAAGAAAATGGCCTTTCCTAATGATGGCATTCAACTTCCTATAGTGAATGCACATCCTCCAACTAGTAGTAACTCTAGTCGGTACGAGTTCATTATTAGCATTAGCTACAATGGTGATTCCAGACTTCTTAAGAACCACTTGTATAAGACTCACCCATGCATTGACTGTCAGATATAGGGAATATAGTACCTACATCTAATAACTTGAGAGTAACATCCCGAATTTTCACAGCCAGAGTACAAACTCGTGCTCGAGAATTTCGGGTATTAATAATGTATAAATTAGATGCTTTAAAAATCACACCTTATTATTATTATTATTATTATTATTATTTGTTTAGATCACATCCAGTTACATTCATGAGAATTAATCGACTGTATTTATTATTCCATTAGAATAAAAGAATTCAACAAATTATCAAATGCCCTTTGAATGAGAGCTTATTACATTATCGCGTTTGTAGCGGAAATATAAAACTAAATCATAAAACTATCTTATTATTCATTCAGTATAATCTTATATAGTGAGATGGTCCTCTAGGTCTTCAATCTGTGAATCATCTGCATCATCTGTATAGTTGGAGAGGGTCAACGGCCTACTCATAGTGATAGTTATCCTTCAAGATTTACAATAATTCAAGAGATTCATAAGAGTAATGTAAGGGTTCTATTACATCTTGTACTCCACTACGAGTGGTATCAGTATGCATAACCAACCTACATGAATGCATGCCTAGCAAAGTGTGCATGGCTCATCATATATAGTGATCATCACAATGTAGAATATAATTTATAGAAAACCCGACTAGCCCTGCATTCTCACACTATGAAGATCTGTTGGCATGTTTAACGCTATCATGGATTTACGTGAATACCTTGAGGCAGCATAACACATGAGTTAGATGAATTATGTGACATGATTTGTTCGTGGAGTGACTATTTGCGACATCCAATCCTAAAAGTGATGTAACATGCATTACGAATTACTTACATCAATTTGTGCACTACTACCTAAATGAATGAAATTACGTGATGACCACGTGGGTCTCTACCCAAAGTGCATTACATCTATGATAGAATAATTGAATTACTAATTGTGATACCTTTAACACATCACTTGCTTTAAAGAGAATATAAATTAAATCATGAGAGTTTTGAAATTCCAAGACACATATGAAAGTGCCTTAGTTTGTCAATTAGTGTGAGTGTTAGGTCAGTCAGACTGTAGAGCCTCATAAGAAGATCAATTTAAAGTGTTTGCCTCAACCGAATATGTGCAAGCTCGCCATAGGTAAATCTAAGCCTCACATCCCATGCCCAAAAATACTAGGTAAATAAAACCCTTTAAAAAGTTAGAATATCATAAAGTTTATAAGTGAGAAAACTTTTTCAAAAATAGAAAATTTCTAAGTCTTCTTGCTTTGTCGATTTTATCGAAGCTCATCTTGATATGATTGACTTGCGCTTCAATGTCCTCGATGACAAATCGATTATATCGAAATGATGAAAAAAAGTGTCCAGCAACCACATATATATATGAACGGAATTATTGATGTATCAATATACCTATCGATATCATCGATATTTGATTCTTGAGTCCATCGAAGGTGACTCGATAATATCAACAGGCAGATCTCCTGCTCTCCTATTTTTACATAAGGATATCATACATACTTTAATATATTGAAGCCCTCCTCGATACAATCGAAGTTCAAATCTCAATGACATCGGAAGGCTCTCGATGATCTCGGTCATGGGCGCGAAGCTTTACAGCAATATATTTTAGGATAATTTATCTATGATCAAGGGTCACTCATAGAATCGATATTCTAATATCGATAATATCGGTACAGCCTCGAAGGCATTGAACTGGGACAGAAACTGTCTAGCAAGCTTAAACAAAAATCCTTTGGATTTACCGATGCCTCGACACAGATATCGATATCATCAACATTCAAATTTCGATGATGTCGAAGGTCCCTCGATCATTCTAATAAACCTGAAATATTTCATAACAAGTCTCTCTCATTTTCAAATGTCAAGGAATCGAACCTCTCATCGATGAAATCGGAGTTTGAAATCCGATGACATCGACACGTGTTTCGATTCATCGACGAGATGGTAATAGGCTTTAAAAGTGTATGAAATTTGAGTTTGTGTCATTGAGCGGACCGTTGATACAATTGAGAGTATACGCTTGATGATATTGAACCCGCTCGATGATATTAAACTCTATTATACATGTGACCATTTTATATCCGTTGGAACCTTTTGCCTATATAAAGAGGACTTGTCTATTATTTTTGTGAGAGAAAGAAGAGAGTGCTTTTGAGTGTTTAACCTTAGATCATTTACATAGAGCCCTTTCTCTCAAGGAAGTTCATCCTCCAATCCACCCTCATCATTGATATTCAATAGAGTGGATTGGGGAATAAACTTCCACGTTCAAGGATCCTCCAGCTACTACCTTAATGGAAAATCATTAAGTTGGGATGCCTTAAATGTATGGATGATTGGAATCACTCTATCTCCTTTATAGGAAAATATCTGAGAGTAGGATTCCATCATTACCTTAACCCAACCCATCCCCATGCATTGGTATATCTTTTGAGTTGCAGATCAAGGAAGCAGAAGACTCTTCATCAACAAAGAATGAGATCTTCAACAACGTGCTGAATGAGACTCATCAACTTATCTGTAAGTATCTAGAGTCTAGAGGACCCTTTGATCATTCCTTTGTAGGATTGGGTCTAAGGTGTTTCTCACCCTTGCAAGTCCTATAGGAGGCCTCTGGTGGGAGTGTACGTAGTGGGTGCGTTGTGTTGACCCTTGCTATGTGGAGAGCATAAATAGTTAGGATCTTGTGGAAGACCCTTGTCTAGTGTGCCTAAAAGTGGGTGCGTTGTGTTGACCCTTTCTCATGAGAGCATAAATTATGAGGTTCCTTATGTGGATCCTTAGTTAGTGTGCCTAAAATCGGGTGATAAGTGTTGACCCTTGCTCAGGGAGCATATATAGTCAGCTTAGGTGTAGGTTGTAAAGGATAAAGGTGAACCTGATTTAAAACCTTAGGTTTGAGGTGAATTGCTGTGAAACCTCCTTAGTGAAATTTGGTACACTTAAGGGTTGAGTGCGGTTACCGAGAGTAGAGTAGAAAAGTAGTCGAACCACTATAAAAATGACTGTATTTGAGATTCTTATTCTTTTTTTTGTATGATTTACTTTAATATTTTCATATCTGAATATTTGAGATCACACCTCACACATGTACACAGTCATATCCAATATAAACTAGTTTATATATTGTTCACTTCTTGAATAGTTTGTGATTGGATCCTCTACCGGGCTTGAAAGCCAGTAGAGTTACTTTTGAGTAATCCTGATAAGTGCCTATTGTTAGGATTAATGTAATAGAATTTTTAATAAATCATAAAAACTTTAAAAAGGCCTATTCATCCCCCTTTAAGACATATTGGCATATTCCTACTTCAACTAAAGTGGTCGTCACCGTTATTTTAATTGGTATCAGAGCGGGTCTCTCTTTAAGGGCTTCACCTCCTAGAGAGTGATCTTGACTGAAGTTAGAATTATAGCCAAAGGAGAAGGCTCATCAGTCACTAGGCCTCCAGTATTTGATGGCTCAAATTACACATACTAGAAGGTTAGGATGCACTACTTTTTGAGATCTTTGGATCATGATGTTTGGGATATAGTTGAGAGTGAATGTGCCACCATCTGAACAAATTGTACTTAATAGTGGCATGACCATCACAAAACCCAAACCCAAAGAAAAGTGGATAACGTTCGATAAAGAAAAATAGACTGCTGAAGCGAAACCTATGAACGTCATCTATTGTGCCGTGTCTCAAGACATCTTCAACCAAATAAGTATGTGTGAGACATCCAAGGAAGCATAAGATCTATTAGAAACAACCCACGAAGGCATAAGCACTGTGAAGAGATCTAAACTCCAACTTCTGACTTCACAGTTTGAAAAGCTTAGAATAGAAGAGCATGAGACGTTTATAGATTTTTTCACAAAGTTAAATATCATCTGCAACTTTATGGGTGGATTGGGAGAAAAAGTTCCGGTACCAAAAATTTGTAAGAAAGTTCTAAGATCCCTAACGGAACGATTTAATCCCAAAGTTACAACTATTGAAGAGTGTAGGAACATAGACGAGATGAAAGTAGAAGAACTGGTAGGTTCCCTACAAACTTTTGAACTACACTTCAAACAAAACCAAAAATCCAAAACAACTATCCTAAAAACTTTAAAGAAAACAATGAATGAGGACAGTAGAAGTGAAAAAGAAGATGAAGATGGGGAAGTGGCTTTGCTGTCACAACGATTCAAGGGGTTCTTTCGGAAGAATCATGACCGTCCTTCCAAAGGTAGAAAGGTGGACAACAAACCTTCTACAGTCAAATTTGGTAAAAAGACCAAAGAATCACAATGTTATGCCTATCAGAAGAATGGACACCTATCTACTGAATGTCCAAAAAAAAAATGAAGGGCAAGGCAATGGCCGCTACATGGGATGATACAGAAGAGCCAAATTCAAAATCTAGTGACTCAAAAAGTGACGGAGACCAAAAATCCTTGAAAATTCTTATGGTCTCTACTGCTCCAATCATTCCCATAGAATCTAAAAACAAGGAAGAACAATAAGCCACTAATCATTTTCATTTGATAATAAGGAAACAGAGGAGGAAGAAGAGAAACAGGATAAACTACAAGATGCTTACAATCAACTGTACATTCATAACATCAAAGTTGTTAAAAGACTTGGAATATCTGAGAATAAAAAGGAATTGCTACAAAAAGATTTGGATAAAACTCTGGAAATTAATACACACCTAATCGATGATTTATAGCAACATCACTTAGATAATGATAGACTTAAAAGAATTAACACCTTCCTTAAATTAGAATCTAAAAAACTAAACAAACAGGTTGAGCAATTAAAAGACAAAAATACGCTCTTACAAAATGAAAATCATACACTTCTGTTTGATTTAGAGGAATCCAGAAAAACTGCTAAGCTACACTTAAGTTTTCCCAGAGTGGTGAGAAGTTAGAAAAACTATTAGGTATGGGAAAATCTAGAAAGGATAAGAACGGCTTAGGATATGAAACAAAGACTGGAACTGCAGCACTAACAATTGGAAAAACTGTTGCTTTAGGTAGTAATAAAAGAATTACTCCAATGTGTCATTTATGTGGTGATTCGGTCATTATAAGATTGAATGCTTGTCTCTTGGGAAGACTTAACATAGCTCTAGTCACAATCATATTGGAAAATGCAAACCTACTAGAGAAGTGCAAAATGTCTTGAGACAACTTAGAAATATGATTAAAAGAGATTCACACCCACCACCACCTAAAATGACTAACAAAGAGCAAGTAAATCAAGTGGTCAAATTAAACAAGAAAAAAATATCTACCACTGTTAAAAATCCTGTCACAAAATGGGTCACAAAAGAAAAGAAGAATTGTCTGGTTACTCATTCAAATCATATGTCAGGCAATGAAACTAAGTGATATCTAGATAGTAGGTGTTCAAGACATGTCACAGGTGACAAATCCCTCCTTACAAATTATTCAGATCTTAATCATGGGATAGTCACCTATGGAGACGGAAGCACCGCTAAGGTAATTGAATAGCAAATCCAATTGCTCAAAAATAAGAATGCCTTTTGCATAAAAGGATTAACACACAATCTTTTAAACATTTCTCAAATTTGTGACGATAAGCATGTGGTTGCATTCTACAAGGGGAAATGCAAAATCCTGGACCTCTCAGGAAAATCAGTAATGAAGGGTTATCACACAAATAACCACTGCTATGTCATCAAAGGAATGAGAAAGCATGTCCCTATGCCTAGAAATACGGAACATAGAGAGAACAAGTCCAGATCATGCATCAAGATTTGGATATTTGATGAAATGATGCATCTTTTAATAAGCTTCTAATGATACATCTGAGGACGCTCTTCTCATTTTTTTTTGTATAAATATCTTAATGGTTATAATTTTGATTTGTACAATGATTGTACATAATTTTGTTATGTATACTATTGAGTTATAAAAATATTAAAAGTATACATGAAAGATTGTCTGAATGCTGAAAATTGAAAACAACCACCTTTGAGATACCTCGATTCATCGAGTGAACGGTTCGATTGCATCGACCATTAATCGATACCATCGACGATCTCTTAGGAAGACTGAATTGTCGGGTCAATTGGGTTTTCCTCTGATCTTCATTGAAAATATCAAAAAGGGTACCCCGATGTCATGGAAATGATATCAACGACTATTGCTAAATTAAAAATGGAAGAACGAAAAGAAGAGACTTAAATGTTTGACCTCAGGATGGGACTACAATCTCTCAGAATAGTTCTTTCTCAAAGTAAAAATGTCTGAAGGAGTGGATCTTCCACAACGATTCTCAATGGAAAGCAAGAAAGGTAAGAAGAGTGTAACCGCTCCATTTTTTAATCTAAACCTTGTGGCAGAACGATCTGTTCAGAGAAGATGCATTGAACCCTTTGGGATTTTTGGTCTCTTATAACTAATTGGGTCAGGGAATATCATGAATTGTGGTGGTGAATTTCTATCACACCCCAAACTCAGAGAACGGGCTCATAAAATTTCTAATCGCCGAATCCGCCGACAGCCTCCGTAGTGCCGCATTCTCAGATCCCGGCACTCACATGCTAGATTCTGATCCTAGGATCCTACAAGGAGAATTTTCAATATGATTTTTTTTTTATAATGAAACATAACCAAGTCACAAAACAACATCAACGCATATCAACTATATTAAAAACTTTAAGTATAATGTAAAAAGGAAAATACAGGGTGATCAAAAACTTTAAAATGATCTGATGTGTGCTCCTACTTCAGCGTTACTGTGATCCAAGGCCATTTACATGCAATGGTCGTGCATAATCTTACAAAAGCTTAGAGGGTGGTGTAAGTGTGTGTACAAGGAAAGCACCAAGTGTATAATATCAAAGTTATGTAAAAATATGTGGTAAGTCCATGAATGCTATCAGCTATACCAAAGCTATGTGATGCAAGGCATGAATGCTATCGGCCGTACCAAGGCCATGCGATGCGAGGCCTATGTAGCCAAATGTCATATGCGAGATGCAAAATAAGCATGCCAGTACTCATCAAGTACACATATCAGTACAGTTCCTCTTTGGGATATCACCGAGGTCTAGTACACTCTACACTGACTGCCGCCTCCCTAGCTGCACAGCCTAGTGAGCGAAATAGACATCACTATCCGCCTGACCAGTAGTCTACAATACCTACCTAGCTCGTCAATGATAAACTTATTTACGAGTTGGTCAAATTCAGTCTAGCTTATAGCCCCCTCACTTGGGTGGATAAGGCCACACCCCCTTCCAACCAACCATGACACAGTGGAAGACGCGGCTTACTGGTATTCGACACTTGGGTGCTCGTGTATCCACTCGGTCTAGATGTTGGAGCAGCTCCTGGTACCAAAAAGGTTCTGGAATTTTCACCTAAGGACATCCTAAGTGCCCACAGTGTTAGAACTAAATATTTTTAGTATCTGATACAGCCATCCACGATGTACCTGTGGAGCCACGACCCTGATGTTGCTAAGACGTATAATGATCAAATCACACATATTCGAGATGCATGAGTCACACTGTACAGTCATGCAGCAATCTCGCATGTACCATGCGATCATGTGGGGCATTCCGTCTCATAAGGAGTCCCATAAATGTCTCAGCCCAATGGCTTACGCTATGATCAAACATTCCTTATATCAAGCATACATATGATGTGTATGGGCATGATCATGGAATTATAATAAGCATGTTATAAAGTAATGAACTATCCTTTCAACGTAAATGGGCTTAGACGGCCTACACACAACAAGTATGGGCCTATCAATGGGCCCTAAGGAGAGTTACAATACAGACATTTAACCAACATTGTACTTACAATGTGGACGTCAAACCATCATTGCTCCCAAGGCATAGCCCGCCTTAAACATTATTACATAGACCGTGGTAGAGTCACACATTGTAATGGACTTGTGTACATCCCATTGGGCCTTGACCCATGGGCCTCCAATTCATCAAATGGGCCTCATAACATGGGCCTTATGTACATTGTAATGGGCCATATCCCATGGGCCTTTGAATACATCACAATGGCCCTCAAATGGCAAATGGACCACCTCACATGGCCACATGTATATCAAATGGGCCACACCAATTGGGCCTCATGCATATCTAATGGTCTATACCCAAAGATAAGTGGTGATCATGATTTCCACCATTAAAATTCCTAAGGCCCATAATAACATTTATTTCCCATCCAATCTGATAATAAGGTCACACTGACCTGAAAGGAGTTTTAATGGTAGACGGTCAAACCCACTGTTTTCTATAGTGTGGTCCACCTAATCCTAGATCTGTCTTAATTTTGTTCTCAAGTCCTAAAATAAGCTTTTAAAATGGTTGGACGGATTGGATGCAACACATGCATCATGGTGGGTCCCATCATCCACACCACTAGATGGTGGTGTGAATAAAACACATACATCATTGGGGTTCCCACCGTCCACACCACTAGATGGAGGTGTGAATAAAAAACATACATCATTGGGGGTCTCACCGTCCACACCACTAGACGGTGGTGTGAATAAAACACATACATCATTGGGGGTCCCACCGTCCACACCATTGGACGGTGGTGTGAATAAAACACATACATCATTGGTGGTCCCACCGTCCACACCACTGGACGGTGGTGTGAATAAAACACATACATCAAGTGGGATCCACCTATAGATGGCTTGGATAAAATACATGCCTCATGGTGGGGTCCATCCAGGTGGGCCACACAGCCACATCATCACACACAATAATAAAAAAAATTAAAGAGAGAAGGAGAGAGAGAGAGAGAGAGAGAGAGAGAGAGAGAGAGGGACACGTGTGATGGAGGGCTCTGCCACTATGAGACCTCCCTTGCATTCAATCATACATCAAGTGGGTCTCGATACATGTGGGCCCACCAAATCAAAGATCAATGGTGGAGATTCCTTCTCCACCCAAAATAGATGGTCTAGATGACCTCTTTTCATGTAAGAAAAATAAACGTCATGATGGGGTCCATGGAGAATGGTCCCATCATGGAATGATCATGAGAATCAAGGTGGGCCATCGGCCACATTTAGGGTCCAAAGTGAGATGCATACCATCAATCGTTAGTCCTCACTTGGCCCATCATAAAAACATGAAACATTTATCCTATAAAGCGCCCACTATTTGATTTTCTTGGTCTGATGGAACGCCAATTTCCTTGTGCTTCTCTTTGATGGAAGATAATGAGGGACGAATGGTTAAGATGAAGGATTTTGGGGTGGGAAATGGGCCACACACATCTCACTTTCTCTCTTGAAAAACTATGGACGTGCACCTCTCTTTTGCTTGGAATTTTATGTTTGAGAAATGAGAGAGAGAGAGAGAGAGAGGGTTGTAAGGAGAGAGACTGATGGGTGATGGATATGAGGTAAGTGATGGGTGAGGTGAGAGACTTGTCGACTTTTGGGGTAAGTTACTTGACTTGTGGAGAAAGAAAGCATGGGTTGCTCTTATACTTGACATGAGGTGATTGATTAATTGATTGATTGATGTGATGGGTTGTAGAGATTCTCTTGAGCTTATAAACACGTGGTGTTTTCTTTGAAATAAATGTCGGCCCACATCTCCCTGCCAGGGAATCGGATCAGTATGCAAGACGCGGCGATGGTGCGATCGTAATGGTACAAGTCTTAGACTAAGCCAACTCAAATCTACAGGATACGACTTAGGGTCGCGTGTAAATATTGATTATATGTCACGGATTGTCAGACTTTAATGGAAAGGATTGTGGGAGTCGACAGAATAATATGAACTAGGATACGGGTCTTACAATTTTAGCATAACCTAGTGCATTAGTTTTTAAGTTTAATCTACAATGTTAAAAATAATCCTCCAATCGTTTTAGTCGCTGTCATAAATCAGACCAAACACATCACTCTTAGACTGATAAGCAGGCTGATTGGGGTAGAAGTCACTAAGATACCTGTATCAGAAAGAAATAGGAATGGTCTTGGTGTATGGGGAGAAGTTATTCGTGCACTATGTAGTGGTGCTATTATACCAAGAATTGTAAAGAATATTCTTCATGTTAAATACCTCAATCCTGCATACAAGATCCTTCACAACATTTTCTGCATAAATGTCTATCCCTATGAAGTCTCTGGGAACAAACTTTTTCCATTATTCTAAATGTTTTGTATGATGTTCATCTCGGTATTCATGTCTGCCTACCCACTCTTATTCTACAACAATTGATTTGGGTATCTTCAGATGAATCCATCACTATACTTTCATTCCCATGTCTTGTGACCAAGTTATCATGACAATTTGGGCTGCCTCCTACTAACGATCACCCACACCCGCGTATTTGGTTTCATCAAGAAGACATCTGCAATATCATTGCCAATGCGCCTCATGGTGGAATCAATTCAAGCTTAGACAAAGACTATTCTGTACACATCCCCATCCTTGACGAAAACATTCAGGCTGTCATCAACCGAGACACTATACAAAATCTTCTTGATAGACAATCCTACATGATGAAACGGCTGGATGAGTGTGAAGTCTGTCTATTGGAGACCAAAACCATGCTGGCAACTCTGCAACATGAGACACAACAAATTCTGAATGTCCTACTAACACTGTAGATGTTGTTGATTGTCTATAGTATGCCTAATGCATCACAGACCTGGATTCTCACTGAAATGCTTAGGGCATTAATATCTTTTTAAATGCTCTTTGCTCATGCATAGGTGTGATGCATTACTAAAGCTCAATTTTTTCTTTTTTGGTACAAAAACCTCTGAGTAAGGAAGACTTAGCCTTTTGATGGTTTTCTATTCTACAACTGCCAAACTAGGGTAGTTCATGCTTTTGAACATCTTGGATATGGCTGAATATAATTCTCATCTTTTGTACCATAATTATGTTAAGATTCTCTGGTTTATCTAGTTTCTGATATGGAGTGGATGTGATTCTTATGATTATTTTATCTGCTCTGATCACTGCTCTAATTGATCTGATATGCATCTATACTTTCTGAAAGTGATGTTGTAACACCCTGAAAATCAGGGGTCATGTATAAACTCAACTCCCGAGTTCCAGACCGTCACTTATGCAAAAAAAATGATTATGATTCAATGTTGTCTGAGTTAAAGCATTTACATGAGTAAAAGTATACCAAAACTGCAATTCATACTCCAGATCCAGTGATAAAAGCAAGCGGAAGACTAAACAATATATATATCACTGTATGAAAAAACAAAGTAGATCTCATCTGTCTCTAAAGTATGAATACATCTCTGAGTCTCATATACATATACATGAACAAAATCAAATGTTCAAAATAGTCCCACTGAAGTCCCATCAACCCAGGTCGCCTACGCAAAGCCATCATGGTACTGCATGTACGAGAACTCGTCCTGGTCCTCGTCAAAGTCTGGCTCTGCCTCCTGGATCTCAGCATCACCTGCATCTACAACAGGGTCTGGTGGGTGTTGCAAACACCATCCCATAACGTGGGAGTGAGTGATCAACTCAGTGGAATCATAGAATAAAGATTAGCATGTTTACAAATCAATCATGCGATAATAGTAAAGCAGTAAATCAGACAATCCTAATACTGTTGTTAATGCAATATGACATGACGTGATGTATGCCCTCACCGACGATCTCCCTCATACGGCACCATCTTACGACCGCGGCATGCCACACTCCCTTAAGTGCTCCACATCTTCCAAGCATATGCAATGTTATGGTGATATGATTTCTGAGTTGTTATTAGTCCATTCAAACAGCAGGATTGGAAAACTAAGGTACTTCCCTTATATCAATCCTAACACAGATCCTGTCTAGGGTCGTCACTCTTAGCAATCTCATACGAGGTATATTTTGTAGGTCGCTGTAAGGGCTGCCAGGGCTGTTGCTCGCACTCGTTGCACCACTCCCCCATCACCTTATCAATACAGGCCTACTGTACTCTACTGCTACTGAAGGGTCCTCGCCTCCCGTAGACTCAGAATATGCTCGCGGTCACTACAAAGGACTCGCCGCCTGATCAGTGTAGGCCGACAGTAAGAATATAGTGTCCCATACCACCATAATCTGCTCACAAGACTAGGTGCTCACTGGTCACTACGGAGAGGTTTGTGGCCCCAGCGTAGGCCGATAGCTTGACCACGGTGTCCCATACCACCATGCCCGGCTCATGAGTCTTCGTGGATCAAGGTACCATGGTTAACAGGGTTTACAATGGTAAGTTCAGTACCCTAGGTTCAAGCAGTTATGACTCACGCAGGGTGAACATACATCGGCCAGTCGGGTTACTTGACGGGCACGACTAGCGCGATCGCATCTTAAGTCGAACGACATGAAGTGCGTAAAACACTTTGCATGGCCTAACCACTGCCGCCAACTCCAAACATGGCTCGCATTCATCGACGCGTCGTTCGTGGCGAAGACCAGCCAGCCACGAATTCGCTCGGTTACCGACTGCCTAGACTAAGTCTAGTCCCAAACAATTATAGAATCACGTCAGCAATTTATGTAGGAGTATTGGAATTGAAATACAATCATGTGAGCATGTTAACACATGTTATAACATACAACTTAGGCAAATCTTCAAGCACATACATTTTATGCATATAATGAAATCATGCATATAGTCAACATGTAGGAAATCATTTACGTCAGCATATTAATTGAGAAATCAGTCTCAAACTACTTCATAACATCATTTAATTCAATACATACTAATACAAGCATTTATAGAAACACATACACTACACACTTAAGTCTACATATAGTATGTTAACCCGAAGTGCGTAATTAGGCGAATCTCTTCGCCAAACTAATTACGCACGTATTCCTAACTTTCTAATGCGACAACAAACCATGTCAATCACATCAGCAAAATATGAATGAAATCTGTACCTCCTACAAATGACTAAAATATCCTAAATCTCATATTCTTCGTTGATTTACGAAACAGGAAACGGATATCATGTTGTACATGTCAAACGGCGATGCCGTCAATAATCTACTATTAAACGACATTGAAAGCGTTGGAAACCGTCAATCAAAGAGTCTAAAATCCTCACCTTATCTCTTATAGACGTGTCGTTTCGAACGGAGCGTATACGCTTCGTCTACGGCAATAAGAGAACCTAATTTACGAGTTACGTCAGTTAACATAATATGAATCCTAGTAAACCTCAAATCAGCAACTTTCTAGGATTATTTCATACCTGAAAAAGTGGAGGAATCACTGGCTAGGTGATTGAGATGTGTTGCTGAAGTACGTGTAACAGGTGGCACGAAGGCAGAAAAAATCTCTCCTATTCTCTCTCACAAACTCTCACCTTTTCTCTCTCCCAAATTAGGGTTTCTCTCAAATTCGGATGGGAGAGAGGAGTAAGGATTTCAACCCCTTTTATAAGCTTAAAAACACCCAAAATAGGCTCCGGTACAAAGTTCACTTAGTGCATAACTGAATCGGGGCTGTTTCGGTCCAAAAGATGCTTTCTGGTGGTCCCCTGGTCGAATGCGATCGGACTTAAGCTCATGCGTACCAGATCTAGCACGTATCAAGTTTTCAGTCCGGCAGGGTTCCCAGATCGCACGTGTCGGACCAGTTTCAGTTCAGCGGTCACCGCACGTAGATCAGGGCTGCAAGTCTCATGATATAAAATAGAAATTTTTCCTGATCCGAGGGTGTAATCTGACTAAATTCTGACGGTCAGAACGCTTAATACTGACACGTCAAGTCGTGTGCCAGATTTGAATTTGAAATTCCAATTCTTTCCCTATTCGCACTCTTTTCAGTCCGGGCTCAATGAAATAGCCTGTGATTATCGGTTGGACTTGATTTTCGAAATGATTGTCAAGTCCAGCTAGGAAGTTCTAACGGTCTAAGATAGGAGGTATCGGACTTTCGACACGTGGTCTAGATCCAATACAAAATTTCAAAGTTATCCAGAGAACAAACCTACTTAGAGTTTGATCCGAGGTTATAGAGTATTATAGAGTCATTGGTTCTACTTAATTTGGGTCTTGTAGAACGTATTTAAAGTGATCAGGGACTATTTCCCAGCTACTCCAACGTTGCGCTAGCTAACTTAGTCTTATTTTCTAAAGGAATTAATTCTACGCAATTTTGGGTCGAGTTGGTACTCGAGTCCAAGTATGGATTTTTCATGGGCGTTACAATCTACCCCCCTTAACAAATTATTTCGTTCTCAAAATTTGTATCTTTTCGTACTCCTCGAGAAGCTGTGGGTAGTTCTTTCTGATCTCGGCTTCTGTCTCTCAGGTAGCCTCTTCCTCAGAGTGATGCGTCCACAATACCTTCACAAGGAAAATCACCTTGCTACGCAGTACCTGCTCCTTCCTGTCTAGGATACGTGTCGGTCGCAGGATATATGTAACATCCTCTCCTAACTGCACCTGCTCCCATCTGATGATATGGGAAGGATCAGCAACGTACTTCTTCAGCATAGAAACATGAAATACGTTGTGAACGCTCGCGAGAGGCGTGGGTAAAGCCAATCGGTAAAGCCAATCGGTATGCTCCCACAAAATTGAGGATCTGGAATGGACTAATGAATCGCGGTGCCAGCTTCCCCTTCTTCCCGAACTGAAGGACTCCCATCATAGGGAAAACTCGCAAAAACACATGATCCCCAACTGCGAAATCCAGCCGCCTCCGTCTCGTATCGGCATAACTCTTCTGTCTGCTCTGCGCTGTGAGAAGCCGACGTCTAATAATATCAATCTTCTCTGACGTTTCCTGCACCAACTCTGGGCCAATCAAGCTACGCTCACCGACCTCTGCCCAGCAATGTGGTGTGCGATAAGGTCTCCCATATAGCGCCTCGTAAGGTGTCATACCGATACTCGCCTGATAACTGTTGTTGTACGCAAACTCCGCATATGCAAGAAAATCATCCCAACTGTCCTTGAAGTCCAATACGCAAGCTCGCAATATGTCCTCTAAGATCTGGTTCACCCGCTCTGTCTGTCCGTCTGTCTGTGGGTGAAAAACAGTACTAAACTTCAACTTCACACCCATAGCCTCCTGAATGCGAGTCCAGAAAATAGAAGTGAACTGCGTGTCTCTGTCCGACACGATCTCCAACGGAACTCCATACAGATGCACAATCTCTCTGATGTACAGTCTAGCCAGCTCGTCTACAGAGTTCATAACTTTGATCGGTAGGAAGTGCGCCGACTTCGTCAGACGGTCGACGATCACCCAAATGGAATCATGTCCCTTCCTCATCTTCGGCTACCTAGAAATGAAGTCCATGGAAATGAAATCCCACTTCCACTCTGCGATCGGCATAGGCTGCAAAAGTCCAGGTGTTCGGCGATGCTCTACCTTCACCTGCTGACAAGTGAGACAACGGGACACGAACTAAGCTATGTGGGTCTTCATACCTTCCCACCAATATGTCCTCTTAACGTCGCGATACATCTTCGTACTGCCTGGATGCATCGCGAGTCTAGTACAGTGCGCAGCCTCGAGAATCTCTCATCTCAAGTCAGGGATATCTGGGACGTATAGGCGGCCACGATAAAGTAAGCCCCCATCCATACCAACTCGCCACTCGGCGTCAGCATCATCACTGACCTGCTCTCGAAGCTCAGTCAGATGCGCGTCGTCCCTCTGCGCCTCGATGACCCGGTCATCGATCTGAGATCGCACCTGTACATGTGCGATGAACTCATACGGTTCCTCTACGGTGAGTTTCTGTTCAAAGTCTCACAAAAACTCAACCATATCCCACTCAGCAACCATTAGTGGAGCCGCAAACTCTATAGCCTTCTTGTGGCTCAACGCGTCAACCACAAGGTTTGCCTTCCCAGGATGGTAAGAGACTTCAAACTTGAAGTCCTTCAACGTCTCCATCCATCGCCGCTGCCTCATATTCAAGTCTCGCTGCGTAAATATATACTTGAGGCTTTTGTGGTCGCAAAAGAGCTCGAACTCCTCTCCGTAGAGGTAATGTCTCCAGAGTCTCAGTGCGAATATAACGGCTGCCAACTCTAGGTCGTGTGTAGGGTAATTCTCCTCGTGCTTCCTTAATTGTCTCGAGGCATACGAAATTACCCTGTCCCTCTACATAAGGACACAACCCAAACCAACGCTAGACGCGTCAGTGTATATAGTGTATCTAACCCCTTGCTCTGGCAATACTAGTACAGGGACGGACGTAAGTCTGTCCTTCAGCTCCTGAAAAGCTGACTCCGCCTCGTCATTCCAGGCGAACTTCACGTCCTTCCATGTCAACTGAGACAAGGGTCTCGCGATCTTCGAGAAGTCCTGTATGAAGCGCCGATAGTAACCAGCGAGACCCAAGAAACTCCTCACCTCAGTGACAGAACCAGGCTGCTCTCAGTCTTGCACCGCAGCTACCTTAGACAGGTCAACTGCCATGCCATCCATGGACACCACGTGTCCCAGGAACTTCACTTCCTGCTTCTAGAAGTCACACTTCTTGTACTGTGCGAACAACTGATGCTGTCTGAGTGTATCCAGGACCAAACGTAAGTGCTCCTCATGCTCCTCTCGACTCCTAAAGTACACCAAAATATCGTCAATGAAAACAACGACGAATCGATAAAGGAAAGGCCGAAATACCCGGTTCATCAGATCCATGAACACGGCTGGTGCGTTCGTGAGACCGAACGACATCATGAGGGACTCGTAGTGGCCAAAACTGGTCCTGAATGCTGTCTTCTGCACGTCCTCATCCCTGACGCGCAACTGATGATATCCTGACTGAAGATCAATCTTCGAGAAGTACTGCGCTCCTCTCAACTGATCAAACAAGTCATCGATCCTAGGTAAAGGGTACTTGTTCTTCACCGTGATCTGGTTCAGCCTGCGATAATCAATACACAATTGCATCGAACCATCCTTCTTCCTCACAAACAGAACTGGTGCTCCCTAAGGAGACACACTAGGCCGTATAAGGCCAAGCTCCAGCAGACCATCAATCTGCGTCCTCAACTCTTCCATCTCACACAGTGCCATGCGATACGTCGGCAGTGAGACGGGCGTAGAACCAGGAACCAGATCGATAGTGAAATCGATCTCTCATCGGGGTGGCAAACCAGGGATCTTCCTGAACAGATCCCCAAACTCAGAAACGTCTGGCGTATGCTCAAGTATTTGGGCACCAGCGTCTCGCAATAAAGTGGCGTAACTAAGTATGTTGAAAGGGAGATTTACCCACACAGAAAATGTGAAAGATGCACCCTCTGGCTCATAGGCTGTCACTATACGAGTCTCGCAGTCAATCTCGGCCCTCGCTGCAGTCAACCAGTCCATGCCAAGAATGACATCGAGATAAACCAGAGCGGGGTCGACGACAAGATCTAGAGCCATCGTCTTGTCCCCCAGATCCACCAAACAACCCTCACACATCTGGGTGCATCTGTAAAGGACCCGTGTGTTGTATAAACTCGCACCCCGTCCATAGTAATAGTCTGTAGCCCAAGACGCCTGACTATAGCACGTGATATCAAGGAAATCGTGGAACCAGTGTCCACCATCACGAGAATAGGAGTACCTCCAATATGGGTAGTGACCTCGAAGGCCGAATGCTGAGAAGTCGGTGTCGCAGCTGCCTCAGCTGTCAATGCATGAACCCGTGCCTGCTGTGGCCGGTTCGGCCGCTGTGTCATGGGCCGTGGAGGCTGTCTGATCTACGATACCGGAGGTCTGAAAGAAGGGTGCGCAGGAGCTAACTGTATAGGAGGTGCTGATATCGCCTGTAGACATGCGCGATCAATCTTCCGCGGCGGAGAGAACCCACTATCCCGCATCCGAGAAAAATAACTCTGCGCCAAGTGGCCCATCCTCCCACAGTATGTGCATGATAACTTGGGGCACCGAAATGATGGTGCTGGCGCTAGAGCCCGAGTAGGAGGGTTGACACGAGGCCTCTTGCCCGCGAAGGGCCTGTCTAGAAAGTCTGGTCGTGGCCTAGAAGCAACAGGGCCACGAGATCGCGTAAGCCGATACACATCCTACTCTGCCCGCATAGACATGTGAATCAACTCCGCATAGGAGGGAATGCTCACGCAGCACATCTTTGACCGAATATCCGGTCGCAAACCCTCCGAAAAGTGCTGTATGCGCATCTGCTCATCAGCCAAAATAGTCAGGACGTATCTGCCCAACTCCGTGAACCGATGCTCATACTCTATGACTGTTATGCCTCCCTGTCTGAGGCGGAGAAACTCATTTTTTCGGTCATGCCTGTACGTCTGGGGATAATACTTCTCGTGGAAGCGGAACTCAAACGCTGCCCATGTCCATATAAAGTCGGCGGCAACGCTCCGCAATACGCTGGCCTCTCTCTCAAATAGGAACGTAGCCAACTCTGCCTGCTCAGCCTCTATACAGTGTAACATCCGCAGTATCTTCGACACACTGTCGAGCCAATACTCGGCCTCCTCGGGTCTATGAGAACCCGTAAAAGTGGGAGGCCGTAAGCGGTGGAATCGCTCTAACAAGCCCCGTGTATCTGCGGCATTCCCCACAGGATAAGCAGGTGGTACAGGATGAGCCATGCCCTCATCCTGGGCATAAGTATCAGCATCCTCAGCTAGATGCACAGGTGGAGCAGGTGGAGTCACACCCCCACCCTGGGCTAATGTCCCCACAATGGTAGTCAGGAGCTGCTGCTGCTGCAGTATCATAGCCATCATCTGCTCAAATCTGTCAGGAGGTGGAGCAGGCTGTGGCGTGTGCTGCATCGAAGTAGATGCACGATAAGGCTCTCTGATTGGCGGTGTGAACGGCGGCGGTCCAACTGTAGGATCAGTAGTAGGCTGAGACGCACGCACTGACTCAGGAATCGGGCCCACAACAGGGTCCGCATGAGTATCCGATTGCGAAGAAGCCTGATCCATAGGCTCACTCAATGAAAGCCAAGCTGTGCTCCGTGTAAACTTCAGTGGCATTCCCTATATTCAAAATAGGGCGCAACCTTGTCAGTCTCAATAGCACAAATACACAGCAATCATTCACACAACGAGTCAAAGGCATTCCATGCATTTCATTTAATTAAAATTATCACAATACAAGGGATATATCCTTACAAGCATCATGACGAGAAATACATGGGAACTAAGACAGTTAAAATTTACAACAGCAACATAAGCAAAGCACTAGCCTTAACAGGCTTACACAACTTAAAGCAGGAAATAACTAACTACTGATAACAACATCAACGATCTCATCGCTAGTCTAAATCAGGTGACGGAGGAGGAGCACCCTTATCCTGCAAGCAGTACAGGATCGCCTTCAAGGTGCGAGTCACCTTGCCGAATTTTTTCTTCATAACGGTTTTGGCATCCTCGACTTCAGCGCGAAGTTCCTGAACTTCCCTTCGCAAGGCGATCTGGTTCTCCTCAATCCGAGCAATGCGATCATCGCTAGTAGCCTGAGCAGAAGGAGGAGGGCTCTCATCTGTATCCTGAGCCTCCTCTTTTGCCTCTTCCTGGACTTCTTCCTAAACTTCTGCTCTAGGTTCTCCCTCACTTAGATCCTCCTCATCATCAAAGTCATCCTCGTTATCCTCCTCAAGTTGATTCTCACGGTACTGAGACCCAATCTTCATCTTGACCATAGTCGACTCATCAATGCTATGAATCGAAACTGGCAATTTCGGCCCAAGTCTGTAAGCAAACTCAAGCGCGATCTTGCATATCAGTCGGCCAAAAGGAAGCGATTCAGACGATCTTCTTGACTTCGCTATGAGGATTATCTGTCGCAAGATAAAAGTGGCCATACATACATTCTCTCCCTGGGCCACCAGATACAAGAAATCAACCATAAGGCGCGTACACTCAATGCGATTCGTTGACCTGGGATACACATTGAAGGTACAGATATGGTGCAGCAGGCGCAAATCATCAGACATATACGTTGCCTTGAGGCTATTATTAGGCTATCATGGAACCAATTTACCGCACAGAAACCTGGTACGATGATCTCGCTCACGCCTACTCCTCAGATTCTTCTCACTAGGATGCACATCACCAAGAGGCACGTTCAAAAGCCACGCGATCAACCGCACATTGATCGTAGCCACCCGATCTCTATCGAAAGGGATTTTGAACTGCAATGGCTCCAAGGTAGGATTCTGAATACGAGCGTAGAAGGCACGAACGGTGCTCACATTAGCACGAGCGCGAGCTTTAAAGATCGGACCCCAATGCGCAGCTTCAATGCGCTCGAACAACAGAAATTCACCAAATAGTCATCCTTCCACATCCGCCTCAAACAACACTTTGTGATCAGTGTATTGGCCGTGAGGCATCTCAGCTAGAATCACTCGCTCAAGATGAGTATGGGGATCCAAATCCCGCTTTGTATGGAACTCTCGGGCTGTAGCTGGACCTGTGGCTGCGCCTGAACTTGCGGCACCACCCCGCGGCCTTCTCGATTGAGCAGGGCGACTTGGCCCAGCCTCATCTACTACAGTTTTCCTTTTACCCATCAAAGATAAGATGGTGGAGAGTGACAAAAGGCCTAAAATGGCTTCAACAAAGGCCATGGAAGATGAAGAAAATGCCAAGAAATAGCTGTCCAAATTGGTAAAGAGAGATCTAGGCATTGTAGAGGGATGCTTCAAGCTCCCCTAGGATGTATTTTTAAGAAGAAATGAAAATGAAAAAGTGGAATGGAGCACCTCACAATTTCAGCTCGATTTGGGGGTTTTTAAAGCTCCAAACGATGAAATCTTCAAGAGGGAGGGCTGCAAACAGAAATAGATTGATGGAGAGTGGTCGGTTTTGGCCAAGGATGGATTTAGAGGTAGTTTGGAATCACAGATTTTAGAGATAGCAGCTGGAAAACGTAAATAGGGCTATGGGGAGGCCTGTTTGTGAAGGAGGTGCATGATTTAGGGGTTTTCTACAGTCGGGTAGCACGTGGGGAGTATGTAGTACCCAAAATACTCACACGTGCCAAAGCACGCATCCAACCGACCACATTGACTGGCGATGCATCGCCGACCAACCCTCTGGTCGGGTGGTGGGACCACATGGGTTTGGTCCCCCATGGTCCAGGGACCCCAAAAAGGTACGGTCCCAACCTTGGTTCATTGTATTTTGACCTATATAGACCCAAATATAAGTTCGGGGCTTTTCGGGACCAATCTGTAATCCAGAATACAAAACCCTATCATGAAGCATATTATTTTGGGGTAGAAGGAGCTAGTACATCCATCTAGACTATTAGTTTCTAAAGAAAGTGAAATTAGAATGGCGTTATGGCCATTTTTCATAAAATTTTACTATTCACTGTAAAATTTTGTGAAAGTATAATTTTATATTATTTTCACATTAGGATTGATGCCTAACATGAATTGGATAAGAAAGAATTGAAGATTGGAGTGGTGAGAGGAAGAATTTTGAAGATTTTTGGTGAAACGGGATTTTTAAGCCCTGACGATTGAATACTGGGGTCGTGGTTGTCCCATGGCTCAAGGATTCACATTTATGGGTTTAGAATCATTCAATGAACATCTAAACCCAACTTCCTATAACCTAGGAGCTATTCGGATTGCTTCACGCGACCCGAGATGTGTTACAGACTCGATCGTGCAATCGATTCGAATAGACTTCGCCTATTGGCGAATCTGCGATCCTATGAGTGTTTCTAGACCCTTCTCGCACCCACCTAAGTCAAAAGAAGTGACAGCGTACGTCACGAGACCATAACCCAGGCCCAGTATACTTCTATTCACACTCTAATACCAACTTGTAACACCCTGAAAATCGAGGGTCATGTATAAACTCAACTCCCGAGTTTTAGACCGTCACTTATGCAACAAAAATGATTATGATTCAATGTTGTCTGAGTTAAAGCATTTACATGAGTAAAAGTATACCAAAACTGTAATTCATACTCCAGATCCAGTGATAAAAGCAAGCGGAAGACTAAACAATATATATATCACTGTATGAAAAAACAAAGTAGATCTCATCTGTCTCTAAAGTATGAATACATCTCTGAGTCTCATATACATATACATGAACAAAATCAAATGTTCAAAATAGTCCCACTGAAGTCCCATCAACCCAGGTCGCCTACGCAAAGCCATCATGGTACTGCATGTACGAGAACTCGTCCTGGTCCTCGTCAAAGTCTGGCTCTGCCTCCTGGATCTCAGCATCACCTGCATCTACAACAGGGTCTGGTGGGTGTTGCAAACACCATCCCGTAACGTGGGAGTGAGTGATCAACTCAGTGGAATCATAGAGTAAAGATTAGCATGTTTACAAATCAATCATGCGATAATAGTAAAGCAGTAAATTAGACAATCCTAATACTGTTGTTAATGCAATATGACATGACGTGATGTATGCCCTCACCGACGATCTCCCTCATACGGTACCATCTTACGACCGCGGCATGCCACACTCCCTTAAGTGCTCCACATCTTCCATGCACATGCAATGTTATGGTGATATAATTTCTGAGTTGTTATTAGTCCATTCAAACAGCAGGATTAGGAAACTAAGGTACTTCCCGTATATCAATCCCAACACAGATCCTGTCTAGGGTCGTTACTCCTAGTAATCTCATACGAGGTATATTTTGTAGGTCGTTGCAAGGGCTGTCAGGGCTGTTGCTCGCACTCGTTGCACCGCTCCCCCATCACCTTATCAATACAGGCCTACTGTACTCTACTGCTACTGAAGGGTCGTCGCCTCCCGTAGACTCAGAATACACTCGCGGTCGCTACAAAGGACTCATCGCCTGATCAGTGTAGGCCGACAACAAGAATATAGTGTCCCATACCACCATAATCTGCTTACGAGACTAGGTGTTCACTGGCCACTATAGGGAGGTTTGTGGCCCCAGCGTAGGCCGACAGCTTGACCACGGTATCCCATACAACCATGCCCGGCTCATGAGTCTTCGTGGATCAAGGTACCATAGTTAACAGGGTTTACAATGGTAAGTTCAGTACCCTAGGTTCAAGCAGTTATGAGTCATGCAGGGTGAACATACATCGGCCAGTCGGGTTACTTGACGGGCACGACTAGCGCGATCGCATCTCAAGTCGAATGACATGAAGTGCGTAAAACACTTCGCATGGCCTAACCACTGCCGCCAACTCCAAACACGGCTCGCATTCATCGACGCGTCGTTCGTGGCCAAGACCAGCCAGCCACGAATTCGCTCGGTTACCGACTTCCTGGACTAAGTCTAGTCTCAAACAATTATGGAATCACGTCAGCAATTTATGTAGGAGTATTGGAATTGAAATACAATCATGTGAGCATGTTAACACATGTTATAACATACAACTTAGGCAAATCTTCAAGCACATACATTTTATGCATATAATGAAATCATGCATATAGTCAACATATAGAAAATCATTTACGTCAGCATATTAATTGAGAAATTAGTCTCAAACTACTTCATAACATCATTTAATTCAATACATACTAATACAAGCATTTATACAAACACATACACTACACACTTAAGTCTACATATAGTATGTCGACCCGAAGTGCACAATTAGGCGAATCTCTTCGCCAAACTAATTATGCACGTATTCCTAACTTTCTAATGCGACAACAAATCATGTCAATCACATCAGCAAAATATGAATGAAATCTGTACTTCCTACAAATGACTAAAATGCCCTAAATCTCATATTCTTCGTTGATTTACGAAAAAGGAAACGGATATCATGTTGTACATGTCAAACGGTGATGCCGTCAATAATCTACTATTAAACGACATTGAAAGTGTTGGAAACCGTTAATCAAAGCGTCTAAAATCCTCACCTTATCTCTTATAGACGTGTCGTTTCGAACGAAGCGTATACGCTTCGTCTACGGCAATAAGAGAACCTAATTTACGAGTTACGTCAGCTAACATAATATGAATCCTAGTAAACCTCAAATCAACAACTTTCTAGGGTTATTTCATACCTGAAAAAGTGGAGGAATCACCGGCCAGGTGATTGAGATGTGTTGCTGAAGCACGTGCAACAGGTGGCACGAAGGCAGGAAAAATCTCTCCTACTCTCTCTCACAAACTCTCACCTTTTCTCTCTTCCAAATTAGAGTTTCTCTCAAATTCAGATGGGAGAGAGGAGTGAGGGTTTCAACCCCTTTTATAAGCTTAAAAATGCCCAAAATAGGCTCCGGTACAAAGTTCACTTAGTGCATAACCGAATCGGGGCTGTTTCGGTCCAAAAGATGCTTTTTGGTGGTCCCCTGGTCGAATGCAATCGGACTTAAGCTCATGCATACCAGATCTAGCACGTATCAAGTTTTCAGTCCGGCAGGGTTCCCAGATCGCACGTGTCGGACCAGTTTCAGTTCAGCGGTCACCGCACGTAGATCAGGGCTGCAAGTCTCATGATATAAAATAGAAATTTTTCCTGATCCGAGGGTGTAATCTGACTAAATTCTGACGGTCAGAACGCTTAATACTGACACGTCAAGTCGTGTACCAGATTTGAATTTGAAATTCCAATTCTGTCCCTATTCGCACTCTCTTCAGTCCGGGCTCAATGAAATAGCCTGTGATTATCGGTTGGACTTGATTTTCGAAATGATTGTCAAGTCCAGCTAGGCGGTTCTAACGGTCTAAGATAGGAGGTATCGGACTTTCGACACGCGGTCTAGATCCAATACAAAATTTTAAAGTGGTCCAGAGAACAAACCTGCTTAGAGTTTGATCCGAGGTTATAGAGTATTACAGAGTCATTGGTTCTACTCAATTTGGGTCTTGTAGAACGTATTTAAAGTGATCAGGGACTATTTCCCAGCTACTCCAGCGTTGCGCTGGCTAACTTAGTCTTATTTTCTAAAGGAATTATTTCTACGCAATTTCGGGTCGAGTTGGTACTCGAGTCCAAGTATGGATTTTTCACGGGCGTTACAGATGTATTCTTAAAACTGGTTTAAATCTTTACACATCTATATCTGTATGTTCTCCCACATGTCTTTAAAACTTTAGTCAATATCTGCTATAATGCAATCTTTGTCAATGACTGACAAAAAGGGGGAGAACAGTTCAAACACCCTGTCTAGAAATGTATATTTGCTTGAGTATGGTGTTGCAGGTGTTAAGGGGAGCAGCTGCACCAAGTGAGGGGGAGTTTGCAGATAGGGGGAGCAGCTTCTGGATGTGTGGTGTATATGACATTGTTAGCATTGTACATGTTGAGGCATAAAAAATGGCCAAAGAATTGAATAAGGAAAGGAAGAAAGATAGGAAGAACATCAGAAAAGAAGAAGAACAAGACAGTTTTTAAAGTGTTTGCGCAGACCGAGGTATAAAAAATGGCCAAAGAATTGAATAAGGAAAGGAAGAAAGATAGGAAGAACATCAGAAAAGAAGAAGAACAAGACAGTTTTTAAAGTGTTTGCGCGGGTCCGCGCAATCAATATCAATTGCGCGGTATCGCGCAATTGATGCTCCTTGCGCGCGACCGCACAACCGAAATGTTGGATGCTCAGGATTCGCAATAAGCAGCGGAAGTCGTCCTTTGTAAAAGGTCCAAAGTGTTGAAAGAATAGTCCCACATCGGTAAGATCGGGATTTTCATGAGCTCGAGGGCCTATAAATACCCCCTCCCCTCCTTCGTTGAGGAGGATTGAAGATTTTCAAGGGGAGCAAAGCGGAGTGGAAGAAAGAAGGTAGGAGTGAAGTCTCCTGGGAGTTGCGCAGGACCGCGCAACTGATATCGATTGCGCGGGTCCCTGCAACTGGACTTCCCTGCAGTCTGTGAAGTCCAAGAGTCATTGTGCTACCGAAGTCCATGACCCAGGCTTCCTTTATCTGGGTTTTCTCCTCTTCATGGGTTCTAAGGAGAAAGATCAGTCGATTTAATCGACATTCCTCCTAAGTCCCAGAGGATGGTTGAAACAGGCGCTGTTATACTGTTGAAATCTCTATTTCATTGAAGGCCCGTCGATCGAATCGGCATTCCTCCTAAGTCCTAGGAGAAGATCAAATTAGGGGTCGGAAGGCTGTCGAAATGACCCGTCGATCGAATCGACATTCCTCCTAAGTCCTAGGAGATGATCGAATCAGGCGCCGGAAGGCTGTCGAAATGAACTTTTGATGTTTAAAAGCACAAATCCTTTATTTCTAAATGATCTATCTTAGAATCAAGGGATATAAAGAGGATGTAAATGAAATCAGTAACTAATCAAATACGATGAATGTTCCTAGTACTCTCTCTATTTGGTTTGAATAAGACAATCCCCTAAATCAAATGCATTTGTTTCTTTGTCGAAACAGTACAATTGTATAGAGAACATGTACACACAATTTAGGGTGTCAGTATAGAAGCTAGTCTAGGGTGTTTTCATATTTTGTCATGTAATTAACAAAGGAGGAGATTGAAAGTGCCCTAGGTTGTCAATTAGTGTGAGTGTTGGGTCAGTCAGACTGCAGAGCCTCATAAGACGATCAATTTAAAGCATCCGCCTCAACCGAATGTGTGCAAGCTCACCATAGGTAAATCTAAGCCTCACATCCCATGTCTCAAAACACCAAGTGAATAAAACCCTTTAAAAAGTTAGAACATCATAGGGTTTATAAGTGAGAAAACTTTTTTGAAAATAGAAATTTTTTAAGTTTTCTTGCTTTGTCGATTTTATCGAAATACATGTCGATATGATCGACCTACGCTGTCGATGTCGTCGATGACAAATCAATTCCATCAGAATGAGGAGAAAGTATCTAGCAACCACATATATATCTAGACGGAATTATCGATGTATCGATATACCTATCGATATCATCGATATTTGATTCTTGAGTCCATCGAAGGTGACTCGATAATATCGATAGGAAGATCTCCGACGCCTCTGTTTTTACTTAAGGATATCATACAAGCTTCGATATATCGAAGCCCTCCTCGATACCATTGAAGTTCAAATCTCGATGACATCAGAAGGCTCTCGATGATATCGGTCATGGGCGTGAAGCTTTCCAGCAATATATTTCAGGATAATTTATCTATGATCGAGGGTCACCCGATAGAATTGATATTCTAATATCGATGATATCGGTACAGCCTCGATGACATCGAATTGGGACAGAAACTGTCCTTCAAGCTTAAACGAAAATCCTGTGGATTTACCGATGCCTCGACACAGATATCGATATCATCGACATTTAAATTCTGATGATGTCGAAGGTCCCTTGATCATTCTTATAAACCTAAAATATTTCATAGCAAGTCTCTCTCATTTTTAAATGTCGAGGAATCAAATCTCTCATCGATGAAATCGGAGTTTAAAATTCGATGACATTGACACGTGTTTCGATTCATCAATGAGTTGTTAATAGGTTTCAAAAGCGTATGACAATTGAGTTTGTGTCATCGAGCGGACCGTCGATATAATCGAGAGTATACGCTCGATGATATCAAACTCTATCATAAATGTAACCGTTTTATATCCGTTAGAACCTTTTGCCTATATAAAGAGGACTTGTCTATTAGTGCTATGAGAAAAAGAAGAGAGTTCTTTTGAGTGTTTAACCTTAGATCATTTACCTAGAGCCCTTTCTCTCAAGGGAGTTCATCCTCCAATCCACCCTCATCATTGATATTCAATAGAGTGGATTGGGGAATGAACTTTAGCATTTAAGAATCCTCCAGTTACTACCTTAATGGAAAATCATTAAGTTGGGATGCCTTAAATGCATAGATGATTGGAATCACTCTATCTCCTTTATAGGAAAATATTTGAAAGTAGGATTCCATCATAACCTTGACCCAACCTGTCGCCTTGCTTTAGTATATCTTCTGAGTTGCAGATCAAGGAAGCAGAAGACTCTTCATCAATAAAGAAGGAGATCTTCAACAACATGCTGAATGAGACTCATCCACTTATCTGTAAGTATTTAGAGTCTAGAGGATCCTTTGATCATTCCTTTGTAGGATTGAGTTTAAGGTGTTTCTCACCCTTGTAAGTCCTCAAGGAGCCCTCCGGCGGGAGTGTACATAGTGGGTACGTTGTGTTGACCCTTGCTATGTGAAGAGCATAAATAGTTAGGGTCTTGTGGAAGATCCTTGGCCAGTGTGCCTAAAAGTGGGTGCACTGTGTTAACCATTGCTCGTGAGAGCATAAACAGTGAGGTTCCATGTGTGGATCCTTGGCGAGTGTGCCTAAAATCGGGTTCTATGTGTTGACCCTTGCTCAGGGAGCATAAACAGTCAGCTTAGGTGTAGGTTGTAAAGGTTGAAGGTGAACCTAATTTAAAACCTTAAGTTTGAGGTGAACCGCTGTGAAACCTCCTTAGTATAATTTGGTACACTCAAGGGTTGAGTGTGGTTACCGGGAGTGGAGTAGACAAGTAGTCGAAGCACTATAAAAATGATTATGTTTGAGATTTCTATTCTTTTGTTTGTGTGATTTACTTTAATATTTTCATATCTGAATATCGGAGATCACACCTCACACATATACACAGTCATATTCAACATAAACTAGTTTACATATTGTTCACTTCTTGAATAGTTTGTGATTGGATCCTCTACCGGGCTTCGAAGCCAGTGGAGTTACTTTTGAGTAATCTTGATAAGTGCATATTGTTAGGATTAGTGTAATAGGATTTTTAATAAATCATAAAAACTTTAAAAAGTCCTATTCACCCCCCTCTAGGACATATTGCTTATTCCTACTTCAACTAAAGTGGTCGTCACCGCTATTTCAAAATGCCCAAGCTAACACAAAGTAACAAAATAAGGAGGAGGTAGCAATGACTAACTCAACAAAGAGGAGAGTGGTAATGGCCAACTCAACAAAGAGAAGAGCGATAATGGCTAACTCAACAAAGAGAAGAGTGGTAATGGCTAACTCACCAAAATTGGTAAAGGCAAGGGCAAAGCTTGTATCTATCATCTCACATAAAAATAATGAAGATCACTGGTAGTTAACATTATACCATAATCTCAAAGGATAAATAATTATTGGTGGTAAATTAAACAAGTGTAGAGAGAGAATCATAATAACATGAGAACATGTAAAAAGGCAAGATCATATCAACTTAAATCAAAGTAAACTTAAAAGATTTCCTCATCTTAGCCTTATATCTAAACCCTATGTATATATTCATGTAGGAAAAATTTTACATGAAAAACTTTCACATGAATTACGACATCTGTGAGCCCGTATCCTAGCCTGTACCGTTCCATAGGCTCCCGCGGTCCTCCCGATTGAATTTCGACGACCTACGATACATAGATAGCATTTGCACGCGACCTTGAGTGTCATCCTGTAATTTTGAGTAGACTTGACTTAAGACCTAAGTCGTTGCGACCGCATCGTCGCTGCGGTTCCAACGCCGTGTCTCATATGACAATCTGAGTTATACATCAAAAGATATAGGTCATGCTCTATTTGTACCATTGATTGTGTTTTGGTGGGACCCACCTATCATAATGGTACTTTTCTCAAGGCTAAGGTGACATCACCCTAAGCCATCCATAATTACTAGTCAAAGTAATAATGACCCTAGCCCATAATTACTCCCTTTTCCCCAAAACACTTATTACCTGTCTGAGAGAGAGAGAGAGAGAGAGCTATCATCATTACTCTCTTTCCTTCATCTATCTCTTCCCTTTTTCATTCTCCATTTCCACCATTGTAGCAAGACCTTGGACGTCCCAAGCTCTCCAAGATTCTTAAACCTTTCTCACCGTAGATCCCCCATATCCTACCATCAAAAACTCATTTCCACCGTTGAAGGAGCCTCATGGGAACTTTGGAGAATTAGGGAGGAATAAAGAAGGTGGGCGCTTCTCCTTCTCTCTCATTCTTTTAATTTTTATTTATTATTATTTTTTTATGTTGATGAGGTGTGACCCACCTTGATGGTGATCCACATTGTCCATTAGGGACCCACCTGGATGTAATGGTGTATGTCGATCGTCCAGCGAGCGTCTGGACGCTGGACGGGTTTTCAGTGCAATGTGAACTGACATTGGGATGCATTAAAAGTAAGGTTTTTGGGTGTGCCACTCATACAGGCCCCACCTTGATGCATTAAGTTAATCCCAGCCATCCATTCTATTCCCCATATTATTTTAGGCGTTGATATAAAAAATGAAGTGAAAATGATTTTCTGACGGGCCATACCATAGAAAACAGTATTTTCTACCGTTGAAATCCACCTTGATGTCTTTATACACCCAAAATACCCCAAATATTAGGCTCGTTCGGACTGTCTCGATCCATGGAATGTAATGGCTGGAGCGGATTCACCTGATGTGGGGCCCATGTACGAAAAACCTTAGAAAAATAAGTTTTTTTAAAAAATAAAAAATAATATATAAGGCAGCAGCGCAGGACGCTGCTGCATTATGGACGAAGGAGGCAGGGACCATTGGGTCCCAACCGTGGGCCCCACCGTGATGTGTGCGATGCACATCAACACCGTGAATTTGGTAGGCCACCTTCCAGCAGTAGGCCCCCTCAAAAAAATCGGTTGTATATGATGCTTAGGTGGCCCACATCACAGGGAACAGTGGGATTGAGCGGATGCCATTGGAACCCTTTTTGGTTGTCACAGAAGTTTGGATCATGATGAAATTTGTTTTTCCTCTTTACCTGGGCCTGCGTGACCTCATTAACGGAATGGATGGAGATAAACGTTACGGTGGGCCCCACGTGGGACCCACCTCTACTTTTAGCTACAATGAAGCAGCAACAGTTGTGTAGCTGTCATGCCAACGTCATCAGGGTCATGGGACCCATCCACGCCGTCTATCCAGTGGGGTGGGCCATGCCTTCATGCATGGGATTGTGTCCACCGTCTAAGGATGGTGGGACTCACGCCATGTGTGGGGCTACACCTGGTGTATGTGACCTCCCATGTCCAGGCCGTCCAGGGCCTGGACGTTGCAATATGTATTTATATATTATATTATATATAATATATATTATATTATATATATTATATATTATATCATATAATATATACATGATAGTGGGCCCTATGTGGGACCCACCTTTGCTTTCTACTATAGCACAGGCTACAAGTATAACAGTTATATAGCTACACTTTATTAACATTAGCAAGGTCCGAAGGACCTGCTGCACGTGTGGCTGTGATCCACACCATCCAGCTATGTGGACCCCACCACTAGCTATTGTACAGACGACAGCAAGTTCCGTGTGTCTCACCTGTTCCATCCGCGCCATCTATTTATGGGACCCACCATGTTGCATGTGTTGTATCCAAACCGTCCAACCATTAGTGAGATCATTTTCTGGCATGAGTAAAAGAATGGGTCAGATCTAAAGCTCAAGTGGAACCCCCCCACCATTTAAATTAGTGAATAACAAAATCCACCATTCAAACTTCTAAGGGCCACAATAGTTTCCAATTAAGCTAATATTTGTTTTCACTTCATCTGCCTCTATGTTAACTTATGAATAGGTCGAATCTCAAAAATACATAAAGGTGGGCCCGATCGTTATACATGAAGCCCACTTGATTTGGCCCATTGATACGACCCATTTGATGTATTTACGGCCCATTTGGTGAGGCCCGATGTAATGTACTTGGGCTCATGGTTTGAGGCCCATTGTGATGTATTAGGGCCCATGGGTTGAGGCCCATTATGATATATTTTTAGCCCATTTGGTAAGGCCCATTGTGACATATTCCTGGCCCATATGATGAGGCCCATTGTGATGTATTTTCAACCATTTAGTGAGGCCCACCTTGATGCATATGAGGCCCATTGTTGAGGCCCACCTTGATGTGTATGAGGCCCGTTGTTGAGGCCCACCTTGATGTGTATGAGGCCATTGTTAAGGCCACCTTAATATATATATGAGGCCCATGTTATGAGGCCTATTGTGATGTATGCAAGGCCCTTGGGTTATGGCCCATTGTAATGTATGTAAGGCTCAATTGGAGCGACCTATTCGATATATATATATATATATATATATATATATATATATATATATATATATATATATATATATATATATATATATATATATATATATATATATATGAGGCCCATGGGTTGTGGCCCATAGTGATGTATATTAGGCCCAAGTGATGTAGCCCATAATGATGTGTATTAGGCCTAGGTATGTGGCCCACCTGTGAAGTATATTTGAGGCCCACTTGCGATGTATTCGAGGCCCATGGACAAGGCCCAATGTGATGCATTCAAGGTCAAGGGCCAAGGCCAAATGTGAGGTATATGTGGCTCATTGAGATTCTATGAGGCCCATGGGACGTGGCCCATTGTGATATATCCAAGGTCCATGGGCACAGCCCATTGAGCTGTATCTGAGGCCCATGGGCATGACCCATTATGATATGTTTGAGGCCCTTATAGGGAGCCCAACACGATATATGAGAGGCCTATGAATGAGGCCCAATGTGATGTATGTGTGGCCGTTACATTGTGTTTGAATTCCTTATGTAGGCCACTCCTTAGGAGCAATGTTGGTTAGATGTCCACATTGATGTGCAATGATGGTTAGATGTCCTCATTGTGACCTTCCCGTAGGCTTGGTTAGGCACATTCGCACCATTCTTTAAGTGGGTTAATCCAAATAAGTGGGCCCCATTCGCCATAGACGGATGACTCCATGCCATCATATTGGATATAACCACAGTCGTGGGCCGATCTTTATATTATGGTTGATCAGCTGTCCAACTATGGACCCCACCTTGTTTATATGCTGATTGTCAATGCCGATTATCGACACTGATTATCGGTGCTGATTGTCGAGGCCGATTGTTGAGGCCGATTCCAATTACCAAGGCCCATTGTGATGTATTCAAGGCCCACGAGACGTGGCCCATTGTGATATATTTTTGGCCCATATGATGAGGCCTGACTTAATGTATATTAGGCTCATGTGAGCGGCCCATTGCGATGTTTATTAAACCCGTGAGATGCGACCCACTTGATGTACATGTGGCCCATGAGTGAGGCCCATCGTGATGTGTATTAAGCTCTTAAGAGAGGCCCATGGTGTTGTATATTTGGCCCTTGTGTGAGGCTATGAGTCTACTACATGTTAGGCTCTATATAGGTCATTCCTTGGGGGCAATGTTGGTTAAATGTTCACATTTTTGACGCTGATTGTCGATGCTGGTTATTAATACCGATTATGAGTATGTGACCGCATAGCATCATGATACATGCTCATACACATCATTTGTATGTTTGTTATGAGATGTGGTTGCCCATTGCATATGTCATTAGGCAGATTTTTATGAGACTCCCTAATAGGCGAAGGTTATCTCACATGAGCGCACGATATGCACAGGATTGATGCATGACTGGATTGTATGACTCATGCATCTTGTATTGTGTGTTGTGATTACTGTATACCCTAACGACATCAGGGCCATAGCCTTCACAGTCATATCATGGATGGATAAATGGGACATCAGAAATGTTTAGTTCGAGCATCAGGTTGTCATGGATAGCCCTGGGTGAATCCCTAAAACCCTCTTGGTACCAGAGGATGCCCCAATGTCGAGTCTGAGTGGATACATGAGTGCCCGAGTGCCGAATACCAGGAGGTCACGTCTCCCACTGTGTCGTGATCGGTTGGGAGAGGGTGTGACCTTACCCGCCTGAGTGAGGGGGTAATGTCTAGGTTGAGTTTAACCAGATCAAGGAATAGGTCCGTTATCGACGAGCCGGGTAGGTATTGGTAGACTACTGGCCAGGCAGATAGTGAGGTCTCTTTTGCTTACCCAGTTGTGTGCTTAATGGGGCAGCAAGTGACGTGGAGTGTACTAGACCCCGGTGATGATTCCAAAGAGGAACCGACTGATATGTGGACTTATTGAGCAGGACTTACATACTCATTCATTCATTCACTATCCACTCGGGTTGGTGGTGCGCAACTATTTGTTATGCATGCCTTCGCAATGGTCAGAATTTTGGTTGGGACACGTGACTAACTTAAGATCAAGAGTCTACCACATTGAGTCTGACTATCCAAATTTAGGTATGGGACTAGTTTGGATAGAAGTCCTTTGTGATGGACCCAATAGCCTGCGATACTATGTACTATCATTCCGACTTCACACTCTAGCATGGTCATTCCATTCGCATTGCATATTGCACTACATCCGCTGCATATGACATTTTGGGTTGCTATGTTTCTACACTTATATGGTCTAGACGGACTTAGCAGGATTTACACATTGTATTGCACCCTCGGCATCTGATATTTGACTCTCTATGACTCCTCATTTGCATAGCAGATTTGTATTGCGTACTCTGATATTGTATAACTCATGGACTTGTTAGTATTTCTATTTACTCTGGTAATTCCTGATCTTGTCAGTATTTTTACTTATTCCGATATTGTATGAATTATGGATTACTAGTATTTTTGATATTGTATAATTATGACATTGTATTGAATACTTGGAGCTTACCTTATGCACACATTTACACCACCCTCTAAGCTTTCTATAAGCTTATGCATGATAGATGCGTGCAGGTGATGCTAGGTTGCAACAGTGTGGAGCTTGGAGCATGTGTCTAACTTTTGAAGCTTTAATTTTTACATATGCATTTCTCTTTTAACATTGTATTCAAATGTTTATATTAGTGGATATGTGATGATGATGTTGCCTTTGTGATTTGGGTATACTTGTGGTTATGTTTATTGCGAGTTAAATGTAAATTGGAAAAAAACTCCTCCTTGTGGGATCCTAGGATAAAAATCTGGCATATAGATGCTATAAGTTAAGAATAGGATACTATGGAGGTTGTCGGCACTGGATTCGGTGATCGAGATTCCTGTGAATACAATTTCTGGGTTTAGGGCATGATAACATCATTTGAGCAAGATGGAGACACCATACATATGAGGAGGAAGAGGGCATCTAGGCTTCTCCTCTCTCTCTCTCTCTCTCTCTCTCTCTCTCTCTCTCTCTCTCTCTCTCTCTCTCTCTCTCTCTCTCTCTCTTTCTCTTTCCCTTTCTTCCTTAGGCATGTGAGTGGAGAGGGGAACACACGTCCCCTTTTTAAAAAAGAGTGGGCATGTGAGAGGGGCATGTTTTACATCTCATGTGGATTGAGTTTCTCCAATTTTTCATTTTTCTGTCAATCTTTCTTTAAATATAATTTGTCCATTGTGTCAGGTCCTTGAATAAGGATGGGGTATATGATTTTCTTGGTGATTCAAAATTTAAATTAGCGTATCTTGAAAATTCTCATAACGGGTGGCAAAACGAACTTCACTTCAATTAATGGTCCACACTTAATGATCAAGGCCTAATTTTGGGAGAAATGTATAGTCAGGATAGGCAAATGGTTGGACAAAATTTATGGTTGATCGATGGTGGAAAAAGCCTAAATCTAAAATTTCACCTTTTGTACCAAAAGGAAGGAATTGGCTTCAACCTTCAATAGTGTAGGATCATAGATAGGGGCCTAAATTTTATACTACCTTGTAGTCATATGAGACCAAAGTGTGGTTCAAATTTGAGTTATGATAGATGAAAGGAAGTGGTTAAATTAGAAGATCTAGATTTATAAGGAGTTGATAAGCCTCGAAAGGATAACTTCGCACCTAAGAAAAAACCTACCAAAGTGGGGTCTTCATATTTCACACTTATTTATATGATGGGTAATTCAATTCATTCATATGAAGGGAAATGTCCTACTATGACTACCCATGACCTTTCTTCACTTGATGGACACCAAAATTAACGGTTAAGAGGCTGATTTGTCAATTGAGCCACTTTTACAGTGATCTAGTAGTTGAAATTTAGCATGTATGGTTAATTTATGATGTATAGTCATGATATAAAATTTTACATAAAACGGATCATGAGAACCATGTGATCTAGAATTCAAGTATATAGGTTAATGACATTTTCATAATTATTGTTGATATGAGAGCTTTGGAAAATCTAATAGTTTTACATGGTTATAGGCACGTTTATAAGTAATTCTTACTAAAGAACTTATATCTAAGTCATTATAAATCAATAATTATTTACCAAATTAACTAAGGGAACGTACATATATCAACCAACATAATGGATGGTTAGATGACATGTTAAAATATGAAGACTTGATGGTTGGTACTCTAACAGTGTATATAGGTATATCTACAATCATTTTTATAAATGAAAGAACATAAGGTGGGTTTCTAGAGTGATTAGGGGGTAGACATGTGTACCATTAGATTCAAGTGTCTTTGTCACATGTGTAAGTTTCTTATATTGTAGTTCTGATGGTGGGTTAAGCATATTCATAGGTAATAAAAAAGATGAACGGAATGATGAATAAGTGAAATATTTAGATATATGCTGATCCTACCTTAAAATCAATGGTCAGATAACTTGATATATGAATTGAGATTATTACCAACGGTCAAATTCGTGTTGGAGAATAAATGTAAGGTTAGGATAACTAGATTGGTATCGTATACATGTACATAATAAATTAAATTTCAAGGCAACACTCGAGAACTTTCAATACTCGGTATTGGATACGATAGTGACTTCGAACTTCTTAGGAACCACCTGTGTTGGACTCACCCATTGACTGTCAGATATAGGGAATATAATACCCACATCCAACAACTTGAGTACCTTAACCTTAACCACTTCCTTTATGTATAAATTTAGATAGCTTTTTGGTTGTTGGGAGGGTTTTGCATTATCTTCAAGGTGAATGTGGTGAGTACAAATTAAATGGTCAATTCCCTTGAGGTCTGCAATCATCCATGTAAGGGCTTCCTTATGTACTTTGAGAGCTCTTGTTCTTCATCAAGGTGGGAAGAAATTACCACTGGATATGTCTCGTCTTGACCCAAATAAGTATATTTAAGATTAGTGGGAAAAATGTTTTAGGTCAAGCTTCGGTGTCTTGAGACTAGACAGTAGAGGCATTGTATCGGTTTTGGGAAAAGTCTCAAATTGTGGCCTCCACCGGTTAATTTTAAGTACTAGCATTACATCAAGCAAGACACTCATCTCTCTAATCATGTCATCATCTAAATCATGGGAGTACGATAAGCATGTCTCCAATGTGTCGGGGTATAAAGTAAAAAATGATCTATCTTCCACGAATGAGTCAATTAAGTTAACATCGTGGGTATCATCAACATCCTCGGGTTATTTGCACATATTGAAAAAGATCTTCAACTCTAATGTCATGTTCCCCAAAAATAATTTCATAACTTTATTCCTATAATTAATAATTGCATTTGATGTGGCTAGGAATGGTCGAATAAGGATGACGGGAATCTAAGTGTTTATGCCTATGATGGGTTGACTGTCCAAAATCATAAAATCTACTGGATAGTAGAATATATTAACTTGGACTAACACATTCTTGATTATTCCTCTTGGTACAATAACTGAACGATCAGAAGGTTATATTATGGTCCTGGTGGGTTTCAATTCATTAGTCCAAGCTGTTCGTAGACCAAGTAAGGAATTAGATTTACACTTGCCCCGAAGTCAAGAAGTGCATGCTTAATCTGGTGATTCCCAATCACACAAGTGATGGTTGGGCTACCGAGATCCTTGTATTTTTGTAGCACATTTTACTTGAGGATGGCACTCAATTTTTCTGTCAAAAAGATCTTTTATATATTTTGTCATCTTTTGGTAGTGCATAGATCTTTTAAGAACTTGATATATGAGGAAATTTTCTTAATGGCATCCAATAGAGGGATATTGACTTTCACCTATTTAAGCAATTCTAAAATGTCCTTAAGTGTTGTTCATAGTCTTAAGTAAGATCAACCGTTGTGAGAACGGTGTAACCAGCTTGTATTGTGTATCCAGTTCTTTCTCATGTGAGACTTCACTAATTCCATCATTCCTACTATATTTTTCTGAGTCCTTGGGCTTCTTAGCCCTCATTGGGATGGTTTTATCAATTGTTTTTTCACTTCTAAGAGTGGTGATGAATTTACCTTGTTCCACATGTTGGTCTGAAGATCTTAGGTTACTTATTTCACATTGTAGTTTTGGATTAAAGAGAGGTTAGTCTGAAAAAGCCCCTTTCTCCTAAATCGCTAGGTGACTCAATCCTTTGAATGGATTTGTTAAGGTCCTGGAATGCTTATAATGTATTCTGATTAAAGAGCTCTCAGTTTTGAATGTGTTTGAGAATTGAATCCTCTTGGGGTCTTTGCTGATTTGGAAATTGTGGAAAAGCCCCTTGAGAATTTCTATTTGTACTAGCTGTTTGACCATTCCTCCAACTGAAGTTGGGATGGTTCCTCTATCAGGGATTATAAGTATTTGAGATGGGGGTGTTGAACGGCCTTTGATAATTGTATACATTACTCGATTTCTCATGTAACACTCTTGAAAGTCAGGAATGGTGGGACATTCATGTGTCAAGTGTATGTTACTGGCACAAATAACACATACTCCACCTTCTTCAGTTCCATGGCCTCAATGTTCCTTGTGAAATTAAACACCCTTGCACTCATGTCATCTTCTTCCTGTAAGACGTACATTCCTCCCTTTTATCTTGATTAATTGGGCTTTGAAGTTGTGGCTTTCGAGGAGGTGTCCCATGACTGTACATTTTCAGTAAGTGAATCAAATAAGTCCTGAGCATCATCGACTTCTTTGTTCATAAATTCTCCATTGCATATCATTTATACAAATTAGTGCATGGGCAAAGTCAGTTCATCATAGAAAAATCTTATGACCTGCCAAATTTTGTATCCATGATGTGGGAAAGAGTTCAGAAGGTCCTTAAATATCTCCCAAATTTGGAAGAATGTCTCTTCCTCTTTTTAGGAGAAATTCATTATTGCTCTCCTCAATGGGTCATCTCAACCCATGTTCTTATTGATCTCACTCATAAGGAATGAAGCCATGACTTGGCCTTTTCCTTTAAAGAAAATAGAAATAATTAAGTCTCATAGTGTCATCCATCACATTTAGGAAGTGCAAGGTTGCTACGATCTCATCAGACTCCTTGAGATGTAGATATGGACTTTCAAAATTAAGTCCATGAAACTTTAGAAGTAGTTGGATCACTCCCGGTTTGAAGTTCATGTTTCCTACATTGTGTGGGAACACGGTGCAGGAAAGTGTACTTTCCCTCGCTGGTTGAACATAATCTCTCAGCATTCTTGGTCGAGAGGCATTGTGCACCTCGTTGTCATCTTGATGTTACTCAACAGGATGATGTGTTTGATTTGCAGCCATGATTTCTGTCGGCTAAGGAGATATTAGTTTTTTTTTTACCTTGTTAGTACACACCCATGTCAATACACACACTCCATGTTAGCCACCCCCACTATGGATCGATGCTAAGACCTCAAGTGTTGAAACGAGGTATCTTCCTCAGTCTGCCAGTTGAGCTATGGATCTAGGTGTGAGGAGATATTAGGTGATGGATAAGCAATCATTTGATTAATCCTCCTTCACTTAAGACACAGAGTGTTGTCACAGACCCACTTAGACATGAAACACTCTTAACCCTCAATTTCTAAAACTAAAACTAAGAAGAAAGAGAAACTACATAAATAAGAAATCTTGAAAGAGAGAAGATTGGAAAGAAGTTATCAGATTTGGAGTTGCCATGTTAGATTTCTACAAAATATAAAACAAGTTAGTTCCTAAAAATAAATTTAAAAGTCTGAACAAAAAATAGAGCAAAAAATAATCCTAATCCTAACTAATTCCAATACTAATCAATTTCAGAAAAACATAGCTGAAGTCCCCGACAACGGCACCAAAAACTTGTTCACAACCCCAAGTTTAGGGCCGCGCTGTAATAATAATCTTGATGAGACCAAGGTCGAATCTATGGGGACATGCTATATGTGTGCTTTTTGAAATAAACTAGAATCTAAAATCTAGAAATTTAGAGAGAACTTGTTATGAATTGAATCTATTAAAATAATGAGAACTAGAGTGCTAAATATTAACTTATAATTATCTTAATACTACCTTACTTGATTTAATCAATACTTTAACTGGAATCAAAGTCCTATCCTATTTAGTTGGATGATAGCGCAGTTAAGACATAATGGGATTCTAAACTTTCATTAGGTTAGTTCCTTCATATAACACCAATATAATGATCGCAGGGAATTTAAAGCATCTACCATACCAGTAGACTATGGTTGATCATGAAATTTTATAGATCACACAATTGTAAAACAGGTAAGAACATATTAAAAGCTTTTTAAGCATCTACTGTGATTGGAGTAGATAATAGATCGTAGTAAACTAAAAATATTCCTTCATTCAAACCAAAAATTGATAGAAGTTCAACATAAACTTGAATTAAAGTAAAATAAGCATTAAAATAAACTACAAGCTTCACTTCTTAGCTCTAGCTAAGATATGAGTTAACCAAAGACATGATTAAACTAAAACTCTTAAAGAAAAACATGAAAAACTAACTAGAAAAGATAGAAAGAACTCCTTGGAGCAGCAACCCTCCTTGCTCTACTCTTCATACCCTAATTCGTGCTTAAAGAACTTAGAAAATCACTTTATATAGGCTTTGTTTTGATTGACTTCAAAACCAACTTCAATTTAAGCAGGTTATGTAGCTTCGATGGGAGCTCGATGGAACTTCAATGGGATCAAAGTCCAATCGATGAGTTCAATTTGAATTTGGAGACTGACACAACCGACTTTTGAATTCTGCATAAAACCTTCAATGAGATCGCTCGACCTTCAATGACATCGAACTAGCTTCAATGTCATCGAACATGTTTTTGAAGGGATTGAGAAACATTTAAAACTTTCCAGCGAGTTCAACCCAAAATTCATGATAATTTCAATGTCATTGAACTAGCTTTGATGGCATCGAATGTGTCTTCAATGGGATCGAAGGGGTCTTCGATGGGATTAAGAATTGCACCCATTTGTCCAGCAACTAAACTTTATTTTCTTTGATTTTCTCGATGTGATCGAGCCTCCTTTGATGTCATTGAACACTTACTTCGATGGCATGAAAGATGTGTTTGATGTCATCGAATTGTCAAGTTCAACAGTTCCAGTTTTCTGCACTATGCAATCTTGATTTTCTTCCTTCTTCTCTTGGGCTTCTTGGATCTTAGACTTTTGAAATCTTCAAAACCTCCAAATATTCAATCCTTGCTTGGGTAATCTTAGAGCATCAAATTTATGTTTCTAGCATCTTTTTCACCTTAAGCTCTTAAAATCACCTTGCAATACAAACATGTAGAAATTGATCGATTAAGCAGTATCATGTTCATAAAACTAAGGAATAAATAAGGAGAAATATACAATATTTCACACTCAACAATGAGACAAGTCACTATATTAACTGGACGTAATAGGAAAATCCTTAGTTAAGGCAACAATCATAAAGGTAAGAAACAAAGAAGAAAATCTCCTATTGAAAATAGATCTTTAAGTAGAGATGCAACTAAAAGAGCAGAATCTAGAAAAAGAGGATCTATGTGGGCTTATTGAAAAATCAGAGGATTCTAGCCTCATTTTGTGCTTAATTGGTACATTCAAGGATTTATCCTTTTCGTGAGCACTATAGTTAAATATGAAGATTAAGCCTCATTTTATTTTGTTAGTTTAGCCTTAAAGTTGCTCGATTTTAATATCATATGTTTATTGTTAAACTATGATTGGTTATTCCTATTTCGAATGGTATATCATTTGAATGACCATAATAAATCTGTTCCTTATTTTTAATATTTATACCTACCCTATTCCCCTATTAGTATATACTTATAATAATATATATGATTTATAGAGTTTTTCCTTATTAAGTTTTTATTGGTATATTACTGGAATAAATTCTTTGTCAAATACTGAAAAAATAGAGGAGAAAGATCAAGTCCCAACAAATTAAGTGTATTCTATTTTACAGGATCTCTTTATGCAGGGAACTGATGGAGATAAGTGGAGTAAGTATGGGCGAGCAATGCCAGTGAAACATGTCCCATTGTATCGAGCTGTATATTTATTTATTTGATGTGTAATAATTTTTAGTTGTTACGGTATATCATTGGTATGGACCATGACATAGTCTAGGTTAGTTATTTATCACATAATTAATAAAGGGGGAGATTGTTGTGCACCTTGTTTATCAATCACGTGCGTCAATGTTTCAGGGAGTCGGTTGAGCCCTTAGAAGCTGGAGATCGAAGACAAGTGAAGACTGAAGCATCAAAGATGTGAAGAACATGTATATGAGGTGCCTTGGTGACCTAACCTTGATATGAAACAACCCTTGAACCTCTAAATAATCATGGCTTGATAGGTAAACATTATTTGATCATCCCTTATCCTTCGAGTCCTAATTGGAGTATGATAAATAAGGCTAGGAGAGGTGCTAAGCTACTATGAAATCATATGCCCAAAATAGTAGTCTTTCGAGTGCTGTTAATCCTATCAAGTAGTCCTCGAGGGGTCTTCGATGGCATCGTATACCACTCAATGGCATCGACTAGTCATCTCTGATTTGCCTAGTAAAAATTCATCAAATAAGGGTATGTACGTGTTAATGTCCGTGGGAGCCTCTGACAAGAGTTAGTGTAAGTCCTTAGACTAGGATCAAGGTTGTTAATTAGCTAATAAAAAACCAACTAAAGTCTCTTATGAGAGCCTCTAATGGTAGTTTACACTCGATCCTTATGTAGGACATTGATCTTACGTATGGATGTAAAGGTTAGATGTGAACTTGATTTAAAACCTTCGATAGTGAATACCAGTACACTTAGGAAGAGTGTGTTCGTCGAAAGTCAAGTAAGAAAACCGAACCACTATACATGCTTATGTTTGTAATTATGAATTACATACATGTTTAATTCATGCTTATATATTTGATCATGTAAATTATTTGAATGCTTGAATCAAATTATATGCTAGGCACTTAACTTAGAAAACACACAAAAGCACACTATTGATTATAGATTAGTTACTTCATTGGTATATCTATTGTAGTATATATGATTAGATCCACTTTGGATTAGAAGTCTTAGTGTTAATTGTCTTACTTAGTTTAAATTGGCAAATTAGTTTAATTATTAAGCAATTAAGTTTTAATTGAAAATTTTTTATTAGTCCTATTCACCCCTCCTTTAGGACATAGCCATTCATTTCTTAGTTTTACCAAGCTTCCTCGTGTCGTGGTAGAAAATCCCATGTGTAATTTTAGCTCCCACATAGATTAAATTGGTTTTTTATTAACTAACCAACAACCACTTGCGATCCTACACTACACTCTTATGTTGGAGGAACACGGTTCCACCCATGTCAGTGGCTCATGCGAAGACTAAGTTAGTTTTTTATAGGCTAACCAACAACCATTAGTGGTCCTAACCCAATGCCTTACATACACTCTCGTCGGAGGCTCCCCATGGAGACTAACATGTACACACCCATGTTCAGTAAATTTAATCCTACACAAGAGCTTAGGTCCTACGTAAGAACCTATCGAATTTAGGTCACAACTCTTACACTCAATCAAGTATAAGGAAAGAGTGCATGAACTCTAAATTGGCAACCTTACTTATTGGATTGAGCTCTGTTGATGCGTCTTACTTGGGTTGATTGATCAATGCTCTCCCATGCTTCAATAAGCTCTCCTTTGCTCCCTCAATCAATGATGTTGATGCTTCAGCTCCTATGATTGTTCGCCTTACATGTGATGTGCCAATAAGGTGACCAAGGCAAGTGAGGTGGTGAAATCTCCTATAACTAATGGATAGTTGATTTTCTAGGGAATTCACCTATATGGGTGTTCTAGAGGATTTAGACAATGATTTGACTATAGGTTTCATGTCTAATCTTTAGCACATGGAAGAGATCAAGTTCATCTTTAAAGGGATCTTGGAATGCTCATTCAAGTGATAAATCATAAGGAATATAACTTATCTCTTTGTTTTAGAGGCTTAGGATGAGAGATATGAGTGGGGAATCACTTATGCTTCTATTACACCAAAAATCCATCCAAATACCCAAGAATCGAAAACTCATTTTATAGATTTCATGTTGTAATGGCTAATTAACGATTCTATCGATAGAATCAAAGGCCTCTTCAATAGAATAGAACTGTCCATCAATCCCATTGAGAAAATTCATGAATTTTCTATTTAATTGTTGGACTATTTCATTGATCGCATCGAGCAGTCCTTTAATTCCATTGAGTCCCATCGAGAGCCTGTTGATGGGATTAAGGACCACTCAAAAATCATTATTTTAGGTAGATACATATATAACAACTTTGCACTACTTTTTGCCTAACTTATCGTGTTTAAATTAGGATCCTAAGGCTAATGGATGTTCAATTACAACTTACCTATTAAGTTTAGGATCATTTAGAGGCTAGGTTTTTTTAGGTTCTAAGGTTAAGGTCGCCAAGACCCCTTGATGTACTTGTTCTTCACTTTCTTGACACTACAAAAAATACCAGTATTACGAGCGTTTTTATCACACGTGGCTATGACAAACCACCACTGTAGATGGAAATCAGGGGCGTTTTTACATGGCTACCCATGTACCATGAATCCACTACCGCTCCTTTCAAATATTAAAAACCTAAAATCTATTTTTTGCCCCCAAATCACGTGCCCTCTCCAAATCGTGACTCTTCTCTCCCACGTGCCTCTTCTCTCCCAAAACTTTCTCCCGCATCTTCTCTCCCAAAACCCTTCTCCCCTCCTTTCCTCCCTTCAATAACCGACCGAAACTCTCTCTCTCTCTCTCTCTCTCTCTCTCTCCATGTACAACTCCACGAAAATCCACAAAACCTCCTACTACTGTAACTCCGCCCCCTACTCTCTCTCTCTAAATTGAGCACCGAAGCAATGACCATGGTGCAAGCACTCTCAGGTCTCTCCCTCTTTCTCTATCCATCTCGCGCTCAATATCTGTGTTTGTGTGTGTGTGCGTGTGCGTGTGTGTGTTGTGTTGGTTGTTTTCTTATTTCCCCACACGTTTAGTAAGAATCCTAAAATCGACCACGAAAGATAGAGATATCAGTTTTTGGTTCAGGCCTGCACTTCTGATTTCCTCATTTCCATCTCAGAAATGGTAAATCTCACTCTCTCTCTCTATATATATATAATTTTATCTTAGAATCGATTTTCTGTTTTTCCATTTATTGGATTTTCAAATGTTCCTGAATTTTCAACAATACGGTTAGGTTTTTAAACCTGGCTTTTCTAAATTATAGATCTGAAAAAAAATTTCAACAATATGTTTGGGTCCTAAATTCAATCGAATGTAAATAAAGAAATTATGCTTATCTGTTTATTTGGTGCCTGGAAGTGTTTACTTCTTATGACATGAGGTTTCTCTGTCGAGTTGTTGATGTGCATTTGGTGGCTGGAAATGTTTACTTCTTAAGACACAGGGCTGCTTTGCATCAGCATGGGCTGGGGCACTCAAGGTTAATGAGGTTTCATCATTTTGTATAAGGATATCTGAAATGTGCAATATGTTATCTTGTATAAATGGATTACAAAACTTGGAGAAGATTAAAGACTCAAATAGGTAGAGCCGGCAGTTGGAAGAACTTACAGGAAAGATGCAGGAATGCAAGAGGTTGGTGGAAAATTCCATTGTCATGATACTAGTTTATTAGATGAACTAGATGTGGAAAATTTCATCCCCTAGATGAAAGAACCTTTCCATACTTGTCATTGGGTTATTTTTTCTAAAGCTTATCAAAGAGTTTGACCGAGAAGTAAAGGAAGAGGAGAGTAGAAATACTCCAGACACCAACGAAATGCTTAGTGAGAAAAAACAATCAATGGTGTTGTTCACTCCTTAAAGATCTTTACTCTTTATAAGCAATTGCAACTTCTCAATGTTTGTTTGAAACTATAATAAGCTTTTTGTCCATATTCATTGTTATGTATTGAACTTGAGAATACTTTCTCATTTTTTGCAGATTAAAGAATTGAATTCTTATGTCGCTCTTAAAAAGCAGTGAGTTATCAACATTTCTTACAAATTATTGAAACTGGCCTGATGTGGAACCCTTTCATTTACAAAAGCATCTATTTGTTTATTTTGAAACATCACATTTTTTAGAACATCTACTTCAACTTTTGCTATGCTTTCTTTACATTTGTTTATTCAGAAAATGAAAAATTCCCTTTTCCATCTTGCTATTCTAAAACTAGTTTGTGTTGTTAGATATCCGAGTCTCTATTACCAAATAATTGCAAAAGGCTCTGCGACACATGTGATTATGGACGTTTTTCTAGAATAGGGAAGATGGTAGCATCCAAGTCCTATTGCTGGAAGTATACAGAAATATGAATCAACTTAAATTTCAGCTCACATAGTGGAAGTCGGGGGTGTTAAAGGCAATTCCAGACATAGGTACATTGAATGATGAACCAATCATAGATTGGATAAGAGAAAAAGGTTAGATGCCTACAACTTTAGATAGCATAAGGAATAAAATTAACTTAGGAAATGAGCTATTTGTAGGAATTTGTGTATCAATTTTGAGATTATCACCCCACAGTGCCCTTGTGTTGTGAAAACTGTGCTTTTACTCTTGAATGATTAGAGTTTGTTTGTTTGATTATTATTATTATTATTATTATATATATATATATATATATATATATATATATATATATATATATATATATATATATATATATATATATATATATAGTTTGGAGCATTCAACAATTTTAGATCTTCTACCCATCACATGAATAATTAACTACAACAATATCGATTGGCCATTTCTGCAAGAATTCTTTGCCTTTGATCTTATAATTATTTGATTCATGGTTCTTTTCATGCTTGCAAGTTTGCCTTTTTTAGCCTCATTTCTAGGAAACCTGATTTATGTAACAAACTTGTGGAAGCTCTGCATTCTCCCAAGATTTGTTATTGTTTCCTTCCTAAAATAGGAGTAATGAATGTACTCACAAGAGTTTCAACACGAGGTTATGGGTTCGAGTACCAATTGTAATGAAATTCCACTGTGGTGTGAGTGTGTGGGTGTGTGTGGGGTGTGAGTGTGTGTTTAACAAAATGAACTCCAATTTTAACAAAAGATAGCTTCCAAAATTAGGAAGATTGCGGATGTGTGGTCAATGACGCCCACTGTAACGCCCCAAACTTTTCAATACCCCAGTATTGAAAGTTCTCGTGCGTTACAAAAAAATTTACTTAGCATGCACACGTGTACGATACCAATTCAGCTGTCCTAGCCTTACATCCCCGCCCCAACACAAATATAACCGTTGGGAATTACCTCCATTCAATGGATCTAACCATCTACCATTGTTTTGAAGACAAGACCATTCATTACGTGATTGATCTATGTGTGTTTCCTTAAATGGTTTAGCTAATAGCTCACTAACCATAATGATTTGGATGTGAGATCTTTAGTAGGAATTATTTAGAAAAGCACCTACGATTATGTAGAACCATTAGATTTCACAGAATTATTAAACTAGTAATAATTATAAAAATGCCATTAACTTAGGCCGTGAATTAAAGATCACCTAGTTTCTACTGTCTGATCAATGTGAAATCACATAGGCTGCCTATGAATCCAAAACTAACCGTACACCTTGAATTTCAAACCTCAGGTCGTAACAAAAATTATCCAAATGGCGAATCACACATTAGCCATTGATTTTGAGGCCACTTGACCCTTGGATATACTCCAACTTTGGACTCAACCCCTTAAATTAGGTAAAGAAGCAAATGGACAGTGTAGATCTCTCAAAAACATTACTGTGGATCCCGTATTGAGTTGTGTACGCACACTACTCATGCACTCCAGTAGTACACCGGACCTTAGAGGCAGGTCAAACATGCTTGACCGGATTCCCATTCCAAATAAGAGAGTTTCCTTCTCTGTTTCTCATTCGCGCATAATGAAAGGACAACGTCTGTTTGGATGGGTTGTGGCCAACCGAAGAGGATTGGACAATCGATCCACACCATCTATCCAATAGCCTGGACAAAACTGTCCCAATACAAGAAATCTCATGTGAGATGGATCACGAACCTGCTCACGAGATCAGACAAAAAGAAGGGCTCTGCATCGATAAACTAACAGACAACGTCTGTTTGGAGACGTTTTGGCCCACCATTGTAGGCCATATTCTTGATCTAAACTGTTCATTAGGACCAAAAGATGAAACCGTCCGAGATTAGTGTCTTTACACATCAAACCGAATCCAACTACCTAATAGGTTCCGCCTACAAAAATCTTCACGCAAGCATCGCCAAGAAACCAAAACAGATTCGAACACTGCTGTGTTCGAAACCCGAAGATAACTCCTTGGCCCTTATCGAAGCTGAGGTGGGGCACTTCTGACCCCAATTCGAGATCACTGGTCACCAAATTCAGACCGTTCAGGAAGGCCAATCAGACAGAACCGCAGCCTTGTTTGTCGAATTATGTAGAATCGCTGATGCGTATAGGCTGTTGCATAAGGACTTTGAGTCCGTTTTCTCCCTGCTATGTAAACGGGGATTACGCACGGAACTTTCTGGATGCAGACTGCCTATAAAAAGGAGTCTACCGCCCACGAGAAAGAGAGAAAAATGAGGAAGAGGGAGGAGACGTGCAGCCGAGCAATGAGTTCGGTCAGGAAGACCTGCTGTCGTTCAGCAGACGAAGAAAGAAAAGAGAAAAAGAAAGAGGAGGAGGAAAGGAAAGAAAAGAAAAGAAAGAAAGGAAAAGAAAGAGAAAGAAAGAAAAGAAGGAAGAAAATGGGAAAGAGTTTTCGATAGCTCACTGATTTTCGAGTCAATCCAGACAAAGGTAAATCCATACTCAGTCCTTCCTATCCTTTAGATCCCCTCCTTTCTTTCTTTTTCCAACTGGTTGATTCAAGATCACCAGGACTGAGTCAAATGAGTTGACTCGACTAGAAAGTTCAAGTGTAGACTTGAGGCGAGTCAGGATGAGGTTACAACTTCTTAAACTCATAAAAATATGCTGGTAAGATGTCCTAGACCTAGAAAAAATTTGATACGTAACCAGAAACATATCAGGAACATTATGCATAAGATATAACCATTCAGATGGTGAAAACACTAGGTTAAACTTCGATCCACAATAGTGATTCACACTCGAAGAAGGATCTGACATCAAAGGTGAGGGTTTCATCCTTTAAGCTTACATGAATTTAAGATGATATATTTATTTCTCCTTTCAAGTCTTGTTGATATTTTATCGCGCTTATTACGTAACTTTGCCTTAATTGAATTTGTGTATTTTATACTGCCCTTTTTGTTCCTTTTATCTATTCTTGAATTATCATTACATTCTTTCTGTTTTCATTTTAATATGTTATCATCAACTATTGGGCCTTTTGAGATTATGGGATGATGCCAAATATAAGTGATTCCTCTGAATTTATGTGAGGCCATGGATACAAGCCCTGCCTTGCCTTATCAAATTTATTGAGATGGTCCTGTCACTCGTCTCTTTACTTGAGCTGACCCTTGCCACTCTTCTTGTTATTGAGTTGGCCCTTGCCACTCTTCTATCTATTAAGTTAGCTATTGCTACTCTTCTTTTGTTAAGTTGACCATTGTCACTCTCCTTTTTATTATGTTAGCCTCGTGCCGTCTATCTTTAAGGTTTGGATATGTGTCTTGCTATTCCAGAACCTACATGATTCAGATTATATCCTTCATGATTCAGTTTATATTCTCTTGATACAAGTACTATGTTGGGAATCCCTCTTTAGCGATCAATTAAATAACGTGGACGTAATGCATTTTCGATAGCGGCCCTGGGGGGGCACGTAAATCCATGTTCTTGGGTGAGAGTGCAATAGCTGGTGTGTTTAAATCATTTTATATACGTGACATATTATTTTGAGGAACTGGATGTCACTTAGTCGCTCCTTTTTTGGTTTTTCTTGGGGAACTGGATGTTGCTTTAGTTGCTCCTTTTCGGTTTTGGGGGGTTGGTTGTCATTTTAGTCACTCCAATCCAAGTTGCGAGATTCACTTGGTCATGTGTAGTGTTCATTTTAGGACAACCGCGTAAAGCCATGTTAAGCGTGGGACACGCCGGCGAATATCCGTAGTATGGGATGCGGGTCGAGTCAGATAACTATAACCATATTCCACATTGTGGCGATCGCTGGGTGTGATACACCGCGTATGCTCTGCTAGGCATGCATCTCATATAAACTATTTGTGTATTGATATCTCTTGTAGTGTGGATTACTTGACATATCAGAACTTTTATCTTGCTTTCATGAATCTCTTGAATTACTATCAATCTTAATGGATAACCTTCACTATGAGTAGGGCATCGACCCTCTCCCAATCATGTAGATGATGCAGGTAACGAACAGATTGAAGACATAGAGGACTACTTTCCTATAGAAGATTATCATAAAAGAATAAGAATAGTTTTACTATATAGTTTTAAATGTCCACTGTGAACTCTGATGTTGCAATAAACCTCCCATTGTGAGGCCTTGATTATTCCTTTTACTCTAATGATATATAATCATTACAGTTAAACTTAGTCTTGTGAATGTTGCCTTCATGAATGCATCTAGATGTAAAACAAATGACAAAAAAGGTGTAATTTCAGAGCATCTAGTTGTACACTATTAACACCCAATTTCCTCAGGCACGAGTACATACTCAGGCTGTGAAAATTTAGGTTGTTACACCCACAAACGATGGATATTCTAAGTGGTCCTGTAAGCATGTGCTCATTGAGATTAAGGGACATGAACTTAAATACATGATTTATTTCCTATCGTTGTTAGGGTAGATATCATTCATATTGGGTCCATTTGAATTACCATCCAAATGCTATTTTGAATGTATGAAACTTCCCTGAAATAAAATAATAATAATAATTAACTGTTTTCTTTTAAATATAGGGTGCATTCATTTGCAAAGATGTTTTTATATTTAACAAACATTTCCTCATTTGATGGCAAAAAAAAAAAAAGAAAAAAGAAACGTTTACTTTATTTTGAGGGCTTGGATTCAACACTGGTCTAATGGAGCATGGTTGAGATAAGAAAATACAAGACTGATCTAAAAGGAGACTTTTGTCAAATACAAACTTAGATGATCCAATAAATAATTAACAATCTATGCGAAATATAGTATACGTATCCAAGGTAGAGCATGGTTGAGATAAGAACATACCTTTCTTAGCTCAACTATATTTTGACACTAGCACATTTGTTAACGTTTTGCTTTTTACTTTTTCTTTCCTCAAAAAAATAAAAAATAATATCATCATCATCATCATCATCATCATCATTATTATTATTATTATCGTCATCATCAATGACCTTTGGAATCACAAACACCCATATGCATCCTAGAACGATGGCGTAGTTGTAAAATGGAAAAAAAGTTCACCAGTTCAACATAAGCAATGTACATAATTCACTCGAGAACAAAATGCCATTTGAAATGCCTTTCTAAAAAGGCTATGAGAACAGAAGAGTTGTGCTAGAAACATACAAAGTAACTAAAGAAATTTAAGCTCACCTGCTAGGGTAATAAGTAATCCCTAAGTAATGTAGCCAACGCTTTGGAATATATGCCCATGCCGGGAAAATAGTTATTCATAGAACAATGGAAGTGTCAATACTTTACAAAGGCTTAGAGACTTGAGGATCACAATCACATGTGATATGCAGTTAAATACATATTCCTAAGTAAACAAAGGCCAGTTCACGTCATCATTTAGCTAGTTTAAATACATATTCATGAGTAAATTTTTTTATTTTTATTTTTTTAAAATAGCTTCATTAAGGTGTCAACTCCCTTGGAGAAGCAAGGTATGTTGGAGATGATTGACTCGGAAAATCATTTTCTCTCCCACAATGTAAATCTTTTGTAGTTTACATTTCTAAATTATTATTTTTGAATGGTCCTTTACCTATCTTATTGATTTATTTCATTGGTTAATATTGGCAAATACCTTCCACATGACACAACTCTTTGAATCCTTTTCCCTTTACTAAATAATTCCATGAAGAGAGTCGTAACTATCACCCATTATAACTGATTGATACATAGCCAAAAGTGGAAAGGATGAGTGTGAATCTATTAGTAGGTGGTAGTTAATCCATTTCATCAATTTAGGAAAAAGGGTTTGCATAAAAATGCTATTGTTAGGCTTGTTAAATGTTTAGGCTTGACCTGATTTTAGGACCTTAAGTGTGGGGTCAGAGTCCGATTAGGGCTGAGGTCGGGATTTAAGTGCATTTTTTTTTGGAAGTTGCATATTTTCAGAGATGAACTCTCTATTGGTGACAAATAGAGAGCTTCCTTGTTGCACACCGAGTTTGTACATGTGGAATCCATTGTTGGTTTATCCAAGAAATTCATCTAGAAGCCCCTGTCATGGAAAGACCATGCCCCCCCCCCCCCCCCCCCCCCCCCCCCACACACACACACACACACTCTCTAGATTTGGAAGATCCTAGCCATCAAATCTTTGCTCTTCCTTCATTTAATGTGGTATACAACAAAATTCTTGCAAAGGTTAGAGAAATGGTCTAGATTTCAACCCATTTATCAACAACGAGGATCTCTGATCAGTGGGATTTTTTTTTTCCTTTTTTCATGTAAGCCATCCATTAAGGGACCCACTAGATGAATGTCGTAGTCACCATTCGGTGGAGTAAAAGGGCAGTCCTCTTTAACAATGATAGAAATTAACTACTGAATTCTTGCATTCTAATTGCTCTCCCAAACAAAAAATAGACTGTTATCTTGAATTCTTGCTGCCAGAAGGGAAAATGCTAACAGAAGAACAACTGACCATTTTTGTCTTGGAAGCAATCATTAAAAGATCAGATACTACTCTGGTAACAACAAAATGGGCTATGTATGAACTAGTGAAAAACCCCAAGAATTAGGTAGCTCTCTTAGTATATTCAATCATCTTTTCATCTTTACATTTTCAATTTTATATGTTTCTGATTCCGATTGTTGTTCTAGGACCGTCTATACCCTGAGATTAAAGAAGTTTGTGGGTTGTAAAAGTTCACAGAGGAACATCTGTCACAATTACCATACTTCTAAATCCTACTGAGAACAAGGTTGGAAAAAATGTATTATGAAGAGAAGCTTTCTAAGAGAACTCCTGATGAACTTGAAATGATATGGAAATATGTTGTAAGTTAAATGATCTTAAATAAGTTGACGTTTGTCCTTGTAACACCCTGAAAATCGGGGGTCGTGTAGAAACCCGACTCTCGAGTTCCAGACCATCACTTATGCAACAAATATGCTTATGATTCAATGTTGTCTGAGTTAGAGCATTAACATGAGTAAGATTATACCAAAACTGCAATTCATACTCCAGATCCAGTGATAAAACGCAAGCGGAAGACTGAAATATATATATATATATATATATATATATATATATATATATATATATATGTATATATATATACATATATATATATATATATATCACTGTATGTAAAACAAAAATAATCTCGATCTGTCTCCAAAGTATGAATACATCTCTGAGTCACATATACATATATCAAACCCAAAATCAAAATGTCATATGGTCCAACTAGCAAGTCCCGCCGATCCAGGCCACCTACGCAAAGCTGTCGGAAAACTGCATGTAGGAGAACTCGTCCTGGTCCTCTTCGTAGTCCGGATCCACATCCTGAATGCCTTGCTACCTGCATCTAAGACAGAGTCTGATAGGTGTTGCAAACACCGTCTCGTAATGTGGGAGTGAGTGATCAACTCAGTGGAATCATAGAGCAAAGATTAGCATGATATCAAATCAATCATGCGATAATAGTAGTGCAAACAATCAGACATTCCTAGATACTGTTGTTAATGCAAGTATGAAATGACATGATGGATGCCCTCACCGACATACTCCCTCATGCGACACCATCTTACGTCCGCGGCATGCTTTCTTCCCTCAGTGCTCCACATCTTCCAGGAACATGCAGTGCGATATGGATCATGATTACCGAGTTATTATTAGTCCTTTCATATAGCAGTATTAGGAAACTAAGGTACTTCCCTTATATCAATCCCAACACAGATCCTGTCTAGGGTCGTCACTCCTAGTAATCTCATACGATGCTATATTTATAGGTCGCTGCAAGGGCTGCCAGGGTTGTTGCTAACACTCGTTGCACCGCTCCCCCATCACCTTATCAATACAGGTCTAATGTACTCTTGCTGCTATGGAAGGGTCGTCGCCTCCCGTAGACTCAGAATACGCTCGAGGTCACTACAAAGGGCTCGTCACCAATCAGTGTAGGCTGACAGCTTGAATGTAGTGCCCCATACCACCATAATCGGTTCACGAGTCTAAGGTGCTCACTGGTCACTACGGGGAGGTTTGTGGCCTCAGCGTAGGCCGACAGCTCGACCACGGTGTCCCATACCACCATACCCGGATCATGAGTCTTAATGGATCAAGGTACCATGGTTATCAGAATTTTCACTGGTAAGTTCAGTACCCTAGGTTCATGCAGTTATGACCAATACAAGGTGAACATACAATGGTCAGTCGGGTTACTTGACGAGCTCGACTAGTACGAGAGCACCTCAAGCTGAACGACATGAAGCACATAAAACACTTCGTGAGGCCTAACCACTGCCATCAACCTAAAGCACGACTCATGTCCCTCGTGGCGAATAGAAGCCACCCACGAATTCCAATCTGTTATCGACTGCCTGGACTAGAATATAGCCCTAAGCACTTGTAATCTACATCAGTAATCATATGAGAGTGATAGAAATGAAATACAAACAATCAAAGCATGTTAACACATGTTATAACATACAACGTAAGCAAATCCATCAAACACATGTATTCCATATACATAAGGAAATCAATTTCATATAATAAATATGGAGGAAAATCATATAAATCATCATGTTAATTTGAGAATCCAATCTCAAAACTAATCTACAACATCATTTACTCAATACATACTAATACAAACATTTATACAAACACTTAGTCTACACACCTTTGTGCACATAGCGTATGTCGACCCAAAGAGTGCATTAGGACGAATCTCTTCTCGAAACAGATCATACACGCATAACTAGTATAATAACACGATAAATACTCATGTCAATCATATCGGAAAAATACGGACGTATACAATATTTTCTAAAAATACCTAAAATACCCTAAATCTCATATTCTTCGTACGCAGTCGAAATGGAAATCAGACAGCATGTTCTACATGTCAAACAACGTTCTTGTCAATAATCTACTATTAAACGACATTGAAAGCTTTAAAAATAGTCAACCTAAGCATCTACAATCCTCACCTTTCTCCGTAGAAGCATAACGAATCGAACAGAAACTCTACGCTTCGTCAACGCCTGTATGACGACCTAAATCACAAGATTAATCAGCTACTTCGCTATTTGTATCGACGGAATCCCTAAAACAGGTTGAGGTTAGGGTTTTCTTACCTAGAATGAAGTCGGAAGCACCGGAAGAATGATTGGAACACGATGGATAAGCTCGTGTACTAGCAGGATCGAGTGGCGGGGACTTTCTCTCACAACTCTCTCACAAACTCTCACTCTCTCTCTCTTCTCTTTCTAGGGTTTCTTGCAAATTCATAGGTGTGAGGTATGAGAGGGTTTAAAGTCCTTATATAGGCTAAAAAGTCACCTATTTAGACTTGAAACAAAGGTATACTTGGGTTATAACCAAATCGGGTCTTTTTCGGTCCAAAAGGATACTTCTGGAGGTCCCCTGACCGAATGTGGTCGGACTTAAGCTCATGGATGCCTGGTGTTGATCACATTAAGTTTTCAGTTCGATTGGACTTCCAGATCGCACGTGGCGGACCAGTTTCAATTTAACAGTTACCGAAGCTAAATCAGGACTACAAGTTTCATGACATGAAAGGGTAATTTTTCCTGATCCGAGGGTGAAATTTGGCTGAATTTTGATGGTCAGAATGCTTAAAAATAACGCGCAACGACACATGCCAGATTTGAATTATTTTTCCAAATCCTTTCCCTTTTCTCACTCTCTTCACTCCGACCTCAGTACAATAACGTCAGTATATCAGTTGGGCCTGATTTTTGAAACGATTGTCAAGTCCAACCAAGCGGTCATAATGGTCTGAGATTGTAGATATCGAACTTTCGACGCTCGGTCTAGATCCAATATCATGTTTCAAAGGGTTCCTGAGAGCAAACGGGTTTAGAGTTTGATCCTATGTTTCATGGTATTATAGCGTTATTGATTCTACAAGTTTTTGGTCTTGCAAAACGTATTTAAAGCGAACAGTATTGATTTCGCTGCTAATCTAGTGTAGCGCTAGTTAACTTACGCTTAATTTCTAAAGGAATTATTCCTAAGTGATTTCTAATCGAGGTGGTACTCGGGTCTTAGTATGGGATTTTTTGAGATGTTACAATCTACCCCCCTTAACAATAAATTTCATCCTCGAAATTTGTACCTTTTTGTACACCTCGAGAAGCTGTGGGTAGTTCTTCGTGATTTCGGCTTCTGTCTCCTAAGTAGCCTCTTCTTCAGTGTGATGCGTTTACAACACCTTCATAAGGGAGATGACCTTGCTAGGCAACACCTGCTCCTTCCTGTCCAGTATACGCGTCAGTCACAGTGTATATGTAACATCCTCTCCTAACTGCACCTGTTCCCATCTAATGATATGGGAAGGATCAGGAACGTATTTCTTCAGCATAGAAACATGAAATACGTTGTGTACGCTCTCAAGAGGCGTAGGCAAAGACAGACGATATGTCACTGCACCCACACGGTCAAGAATCTGGAATGGACCAATGAATCGTGGTGCTAGTTTCCCCTTCTTCCCGAACCGAAGAACTCCCTTCATAGGGAAAACTCTCAAAAATACGTGATCCCCAACAGCGAACTCTAGCGGGCCCCACCTCGTATCGACATAACTCTTCTGTCTACTCTGCGCTGTAAGAAGTCGGCGCCTGATGATGTCAATCTTCTCCGATGTCGCCTACACTATCTCTGGGCCAATCAATCTGCGTTCACCGACCTCTGCCCAACAATGCGGTGCTCGGCAAGGTCGCCCATACAAGGCCTCATGAGGTGCTATACCGATACTGGTCTGAAAACTGTTGTTGTACACAAACTCCGCATATGAAAGACAATCATCCCAACCGTCTTTGAAGTCTAACATGCAAGCTCGCAGCATATCCTCCAAAATCTTATTCACCCGCTCTGTCTGCCCATCTATCTGTGGGTGGAAGGCAGTACTGAACTTCAACTTCACACCCATAGCCTCCTGGATGCAAGTCCAAAATATAGAAGTAAAGCGCGTGTCTCTGTCTGACACGATCTCTAACGGAACTACATGTAGATGCACAATCTCTCTGATATACATTCTAGCCAGATCGTCTGCCGAGTTCGTAACCCTGATCGGTAGGAAGTGCGCCGACTTCGTCAAACGGTCGACGATCACCCATATAAAATCATGTCCCTTCCTCGTCTTCGGCAGTCCCGAAATGAAACCCATGGAAATGAAGTCCCACTTCCACTCAGCTATAGGCATAGGCTGAAGGAGTCCGGAGGTCGGCGATGCTCTGCCTTCACCTGCTGACAAGTGAGACAACGGGACACGAACTTTGCGATGTGGGTCTTCATACCCTCCCACCAATATGTCCTCTTCACGTCGTGATACATCTTTGTACTGCCCGGATGTATCGCAAGTCTGGAACTGTGCGCAGCCTCGAGAATCTCTCGTCTCAAGTCAGGGATATCTAGAACGCATAGGCGGCCACGATAATGTAAGCCCCCATCCGTACCAACTCGCCACTCAGCGTCCGCATCATCACTAGCCTGCTCTCGAAGCTCAGCCAGACACTCGTCATCCCTCTGCGCTGCGATGACCCTGTCATCGATAAGAGATCGCACCTATACATGTGCGATAAACTCATATGGCTCCTCTAGAGTGAGTTTCTGCTCAAAGTCTCACAAAAACTCAACCATGTCCAACTCGACAACCATCAGTGGAGCCGCAAACTCTAATGCCTTCTTGCGGCTCAATGCGTCAGCCACAAGGTTCGCCTTGCCTGGATGGTAGGAAACTTCGAACTTAAAGTCCTTCAAAGTCTCCATCCATCGTCGCTGCCTCATATTCAGGTCTCGCTGCCTGAATATGTACTTGAGGCTCTTGTGGTCGTAAAAGAGCTCGAACTCCTCTCCATAGAGGTAATGTCTCCAGAGCTTCAATGCGAAAATGACGGCTGCTAACTCAAGGTCGTGTGTAGGGTAATTCTCCTCATGCTTCCTTAATTATCTCGAGGCATACGAAATTACCCTGTCCTTCTGCATAAGGACACAACCTAGGCCAACGCTAGACGCATCGGTGTATATCGTGTACTTAACCCCTTGCTCTGGCAATACTAGCACAGGGGCGGACGTCAACCTCTCCTTCAGTTCCTGAAAAGTTACCTCCGCCTTCTCATTCCAGGCGAACTTCAGATCTTTCCGTGTCAACTGAGACAATGGTCTGGCTATCTTGGAGAAGTCCTAAATGAATCGCTGATAGTAGCCAGCAAGACCCAGGAAACTCCTCACCTCAGTAACTGAACCAGGCTGCTCTCAGTCCTGTACCGCAGCTACCTTAGCAAGGTCAACTGTTATCCCGTCCTTAGACACTACGTGCCCCAAGAACTTGACTTTCTCTTTCCAGAAGTCGCACTTCTTATACTGTGCGAACAACTGATGCCGTCTCAGAGTATCTAGGACCAATCGCAAGTGTTCCTCATGCTCCTCTCGGCTCCTATAGTATATCATAATGTCATCTATAAACACGATGATGAACCGATAGAGGAATGATCGAAATACCCTGTTCATCAGATCCATGAACACGACCGGTGCGTTCCTAAGACCGAACGACATCACGAGGAACTCATAGTGGCCAAAACTTATCCTGAAAGTTGTCTTCTGCACGTCCTCGCTCCTGACGCGTAGCTGGTGATACCCTGACTGCAGATCAATCTTCGAGAAGTACTGTGCTCCTCTCAACTGATCAAACAGGTCATCAATCCTGGGCAATGAGTACTTATTCTTCACCGTAATCTGATTCAACCTGCGATAATCAATACACAATCGCAGTGAGCCATCCTTCTTTGTCACAAATAGTACCGGTGCTCCCCAAGGAAATACACTCGGCCGTATGAAACCGGCCCCCAACAACTCGTCGATCTGTTTCCTCAACTCCTCCATCTCACACGGGGACATGCGATACGTCGGCAGTGAGATGGGCATCGAACCGGGTACCAGGTCGATAGTAAAATCGATCTCTCGCTGAGGTGACAACCCGAGAATTTTCTTGAACAGATCCTTATAATCGTGGACTACTGGCGTGCCCTCAAGTGTCGAGACATCAACATCCCTCAGTAAGGAAGCGTAGCAAAGTACCCAATAAGTACAACTGAACTGCACCGAAAACGTAAAGGACGTGCCCTCTGGCTAGTAAACCGTCACTATACAGGTCTCGCAGTTAGCTAATCCATACCAAGAATGACGTCGAAATGATAGAGGGAGGGGTCAACGACAAGATCAATGACCATCGTCCTGCTCCCTAGATCTAGTAAAAAAACCCTCACACATCATAGTGGCATCAGAAACGGTCTCATGCGTCGAAAGAATGTGCATTCCAACCATCCGAGTAGTCTATAGCCCAAGGCGCTTGACTACGGGATAAGATATCAATGAAATCGTGGATCTTGTATCCACCAAACACGAATATAGGAGTACCTATAATATGGGCTGTGACCTCAAAGGCCAAGGGCTGAGTAACCTCTATCCCGGATGCCTCTACTGTCAATGCATGTACCCGAGCCTGATGTGGTCGATTCGGCCGCGGTACCATGGGCCGTAGAGGCTGCCGAAACTGAGGTACAGGAGGTCTGAAAGAAAGCTGCGCAGGAGTCGACCGTAATAGCAGAGCGGATAAAGCCTGTGGGTGTGGACGGTCGATCTTCTGCTGCGGTGAAAACCCGCTATCCCTCATCCGAGCAAAATAACTCTCTGTAGTGTGACCAGGCCTCCCACAGTAAGCACAGGTCACACCTGGGCCCCTCATCGAAAGTACTGACTCTGTAGCCCTAGGAGGAGGGTCGATGCGAGGCCTCTTGCCAAGAAATGGCCTATCCTGAGTAGCTGGTCATGGCCTAGCAACCATAGGGCCAAGAGAACGTGTCAGTCGCTCAACATCCTGCTCTGCCCTCATGGACATATGTATCAGCTCTACATAGGAGGGTATGCTGACACAACACATCTTCGACCGAATGTCAGGGCACAAGCCCTCGGAAAAATGTCGTATGCGCATCTGCTCGTCGACAAGTATCGTAGGGACATATCTGCCCAACTCTGTAAATCGATGCTCATATTCTGTAACTGACATGCCTCCCTGCCTAAGGCGCAGAAACTCGTTCTCCCTCTCGTGCCGGTAGGTATGGGGATAGTATTTCTCATAGAATTGGAACTCGAATGCTGCCCAAGTCCAGATGTAGCCAACAACAACTATCTGCAATACGCTATCCCACCATAAGCTGGCTTCTCGCTAGAACATGAAAGTAGCCAACTCAACCTGCTCAGACTCTGAGCAGTGCAGCATCCTCAGTATCTTCGAGACACGGTCGAGCCAATACTCAGCCTCCTCGGGTCTGTGAGAACCCACAAAAGTAGGAGGTCGCAAGCGCTGAAATCGCTCAAGTAGGCCCTGTGTATCAGCAGTATTCCCTGTAAGGTAAGAAGATGGTGCAAGATGAACCATACCCTCATCCTGAGTCGAAGTCCCAGCATCCTCAGTTGGATGCACAGGAGGCACAGGTGGAGTCACATGCCACCCTGGGCTAAGGCCCCTGCAATGGTAGTCAAAAGCTGCTGATGCTGCTGGTGCATCATGATCATCAACTACTCAAACCTATCAGGAGGTGGAGCAGGCTGAGGCACATACTGCATCGAGGAAGACGCACGATACCGCTCTCTAATTGGCGGTGTGAAAGGTGGTGGTCCGACTGTAGGACCTGCAGAAGGCTGAGACTCAGGTGCAGTCTCACGAATCAGGCCCACAGCAGGGTCCATATGCTCATCACTATGGGGAGGGACCCGATCCATCGGCTCACCTAGCGTAAGACGTGCTATACTCTGAGTCACCTTAGGTGGCATTCCCTATATTCAAAATAGGGTGCAACCCAGTCAGTTTCAGTAATAGCACAAGTACACCACCACGCAATCATTCACATAGCAAGCCAAAGAAACTCCATGCATTTCATTTAATCAAAATTTGTCACAATACAAGAGACATATCTTTACATGCACCATGACAAGAAACACATGGAAAACTAAACTAGCCAAAGTTACAACTGTGACATAAACCAACTACTAAGCCTTATCAGGCTCACACATAGAAAACACAAAACAACCTACATATAGCCTACAACCATCCAAAATCTAATCACTCATCCGAGTCTGGCGATGGAGGAGGGGCACCCTTATCCTGCAGACAACACAGGATGGCCTTCAAGGTGCGAGTCACCTTGCCAAACTTTTGCTTCATGACAGCCTTGGTATCCCCAAGCTCTTGTTTTACGTCAGCCCGGAGTTCTTGGACTTCCCGTCGCAGAGTAACCTGACTCTCCTCAAGTCAGGCTATGTGAGCATCTCTAGCAGCCCGAGTCACAGGAGGAGGACTCTCATCAGTATCCTGCACCTCCTCTTCTTCTTCTTCCTGTCTTTCTTCATCTATTTTTGATCCAACTTCTTCTTCACTTTCATCCTCCTCGCTATCATATTCACCCTCACTATCATCATCAAGCTGGGCCTCACGCTGTCGAGGCCCTATCTTCATCTGATTCATGGTAGCCTCATTGATGAAATGAATCGGCACTGGCAGCTCCAGCCCAAGTCTATAAGCAAACTCAAGTGCAATCTTGCATATGGGCCGCCCAAAGGGAAGCGACTCAGACGTTCTTCTCGATTTCGCTACGAGGATAATCTGTCGCAGCACAAATGTGGGCATACACACATTCTCTCCCTAACCCACTTGATACAGGAAATCAACCATGAGCACGTACATTCACTACAGTTGGTCGACCTGAGATACACATTGAACGTGAACATGTGGTGCAACAGGCGAAAATCATCCGACATGTGGGTCGCTAGGAGGCTCTTGTTACGCTGTCACTCAACTAAACCACCACATAGAAACCTGGTGCGGCGATCTCGCTCATGAACACTCTTCAGATTCTTAGCACTGGGATGTACCTCACCAAGAGGCACATTCAGAAGTCGAGCTATCAACCGAACATCGATCGTGGCTTCCCGGTCTCTATCAAAGGGAATCATGAACTGTAATGGCCCCAACGTAGGATCCCGAATATGAGCATAAAAGGCATGAATAGTGCCCATGTTCGCACAAGACTAGGCTGTAAAGAGCGGACCCCACCTGGCAGCTTCGATGCGCTCAAACAATTAAAATTCACCAAATAGCTGATCATCCACATACACCTCAAACAGAACCTTGCGTTCAGTATACGCACCGTGGGCCAAGTCTGCCAACAGTTGTCTCCTTATGGAAGCGTGGGGATCCAAATCTCACTTCGTGTGAAACTCTCGAGTGGCACTTGGACTAGTGGCGGTGCTTTAACTAGCGGTGCCACCTCTCGGCTTCCTTGAACTTGAAGGGCGACTAGGCCCAGCTTCATCAGTGGTAGTCTTCCTCTTTCCCATGAGAGAGAGGATGGTGGAAAGGGAGAAAAAGGCTAAAATAGCCTCTAAAAAAGCTATGAAAAATGGAGGAAAGGGGGAGAAATGGATGACCTAGTGGGCTGGCACGAATCTAGGTCCTATAGAGGAGTGAAACAGGCCCCTAAAGGCTAGGAATGCAAAGGGAGAAGAGTGGAATGGGTTGGATTGGAGGCTCACACGATTTTTAGCCTCAAATGGAGGATGAGAGAGCTCCAACGGACGAGAATGGAGAGAGAGGGGAGAGTGTATGGCTATGAATGATGGATTGGCGTCGGTTGTAGTAGAAAATGGGAATGGGAGTGATTTGAAATGGGATTTGAGAGGGAAGGCAGTAAAAACGTGAGAAAGGGAGAGCTTGGAAGGGGTTTTTGTGAAGGAGGTAGGGGATTGGAGGTGTTTTAAGGTGCGGCCCACCTAGCATGGGGTTACCCTAACCCCCAAACCTCGTCGGCCCAACGGTCCGCCCGAGTGGGACCCATTGTACGGCGAGGCCTCGCCGACCAAAGTTGTTTTCGGTGATGGCCCGCCATCTGGGTGGGGTCCCCCTACCCTAAGGGCCCAAATTTGATATGGGTCCCACCCTGGGTCATGCTGGATCAGCGTGGGTAGGCCCACGACTCCATTTCGATCCATTTTGGGTGTTAACAGCTGCATATTCGCATTTAGCGACTTCTAACAGCTGTGATTAGGTCCAGAGAGGTCTGGACCCGTCCACACATGAACTAGAAGTGGTCTGGGGTCATTTCATGCGACCAGGGATGTACACGGACTCGATCAAAATGATCGATTTGAGTGAACTTCGCCAATTGGTGAAACTGAGGTCCTATGAGTATTTCTATGTTTCTCTCGCACCCACCTAAGTCAAAGGGCGAAAGCGTACATCGCGTGTCCATAACCCAGGTCCAGTTTAATCTAAATCATGCTTTGATACCAACTTGTAATTCCCTAAAAATCAGGGCTCGTGTAGAAACCCGACTCCCGAGTTCCAGACCATCACTTATGTAATAAATATGCTTATGATTCAATGTTGTCTGAGTTAGAGCATTAACATGAGTAAGATTATACCAAAACTGCAATTCATACTCCAGATCCAGCGATAAAACGTAAGCGGAAGACTGAAATATATATATATATATATATATATATATATATATATATATATATATATATATATCACTATATGTAAAATAAAAACAACTCGATCTGCCTCCAAAGTATGAATGCATCTCTGAGTCACATATACATATATCAAACCCAAAATAAAAATGTCATATGGTCCAACTAGCAAGTCCCACCGATCCAGGCCACCTACGCAAAGTCGTCCGAAAACTGCATGTACGAGAACTCGTCCTGGTCCTCTTCGTAGTCCAGCTCCACATCTTAAATCGCCTTGCCACCTGCATCTAAGACAGAGTCTGGTAGGTGTTACAAACACCATCCCGGAACGTGGGAGTGAGTGATCAACTCAGTGGAATCATAGAGCAAAGATTAGCATGTTATCAAATCAATCACGCGATAATAGTAGTGCAAATAATCAGACATTCCTAGATACTGTTGTTAATGCAAGTATGAAATGACATGATGGATGCCCTCACCGACATACTCCCTCATGCGACACCATCTTACGTCCACGACATGCTTTCTTCCCTCAGTGCTCCACATCTTCCAGGCACATGCAGTGCGATATGGATCATGATTACCGAGTTGTTATTAGTCCTTTCATACAGCAGTATTGGAAAACTAAGGTACTTCTATTATATCAATCCCAACACAAATCCTGTCTAGGGTCGTCACTCCTAGTAATCTCATACGATGTTATATTTATAGGTCGCTACAAGGGCTGTTGCTCGCACTCGTTGCACCGCTCCCCCATCACCTTATCAATACAGGCCTAATGTACTCTTGTTGCTACGGAAGGGTCGTCACCTCCCGTAGACTCAGAATACGCTCGAGGTCACTACAAAGGGCTCGTCACTAATCAGTGTAGGCTGAAAGCTCGAATGTAGTGTCCCATACCACCATAATTGGCTCATGAGTCTAAGGTGCTCACTGGTTACTACGGGGAGGTTTGTGGCCCCAGCGTAGGCCGACAGCTCGACCACGGTGTCCCATACCACCATGCCTGGCTCATGAGTCTTAATGGATCAAGGTACCATGGTTATCAGGATTTTCACTAGTAAGTTCAGTACCCTAGGTTCATGCAGTTATGACCAATACAAGGTGAACATATAATGGTTAGCCGGGTTACTTGACGAGCTCGACTAGTACGAGCGCACCTCAAGCTGAACGACATGAAGCACATAAAACACTTCGTGTGGCCTAACCATTGCCGTTAACCTAAAGCACGACTCGCGTTCATCGACGCATCCCTCATGGCGAATAGAAGTCACCCACGAATTCCAATCTGTTACCGACTGGCTGGACTAGAATATAGCCCCAAGCACTTGTAATCTACATCAGTAATCATATGAGAGTGACAGAAATGAAATACAACCAATCAAAGCATGTTAACACATGTTATAACATACAACCTAAGTAAATCCATCAAACACATGTATTCCATATACATAAGGAAATCAATTTCATATAATAAACATGGAGGAAAATCATATAAATCATCATGTTAATTTGAGAATCCAATCTCAAAACTAATCTACAACATCATTTACTCAATACATATTAGTACAAACATTTATACAAATACTTAGTCTACACACCTTTGTCTACATAGCGTATGTCGACCCAAAGCGTGCATTAGGGCGAATCTCTTTGCCAAACAGATCATACACGCATAACTAGTATAATAACAAGATAAATACTCATGGAAATCATATCAAAAAAATATGGACGTATACAGTATTTCTTAAAAACACCTAAAATATCCTAAATCTCATATTCTTCGTATGCAGTCGAAATGGAAATCAGACAGCATGTCAAACAGCGTTCTTGTCAATAATCTACTATTAAACAACATTAAAAGCTTTGAAAATAGTCAACCTAAGCATCTATAATCCTCACCTTTCACCATAGAAGCATAACGAATCGAACAGAAACTCTATGCTTCATCAACGCTTGTATGACGACCTAAATCACAAGATTAATCAGCTACTTCGCTACTTGTATCGACGGAATCCCTAAAACATATTGAGGTTAGGGTTTTCTTACCTAGAATGAATTCGGAAGCACCGGAAGAATGATTGGAACACGATGGATAAGCTTGTGTACTAGCAGGATTGAGTGGCGGGGACTTTCTCTCACAACTCTCTCACAAACTCTCACTTTCTCTCTCTTCTCTTTCTAGGGTTTCTTACAAATTCATAGGTGTGAGGTATGAGAGGGTTTAAAGTCCTTATATAGGATAAAAAGTCACCTATTTAGACTTGGAACAAAGGTATACTTGGGTTATAACCAAATCGGGTCTTTTTCGGTCCAAAAGGATACTTCTGGAGGTCCCCTGACCGAATGCGGTCGGACTTAAGCTCATGGATGCCTGATGTTGATCACATTAAGTTTTTAGTTCGATCGGACTTCCAGATCGCACGTGGCAGACCAGTTTCAATTCAACGGTTACCGAAGCTAAATCAGGACTACAAGTTTCATGACATGAAAGAGTAATTTTTCCTGATCCGAGGGTGAAATTTGGCTGAATTCTGATGGTCAGAACGCTTAAAAATAATGCACAACGACACATGCCAGATTTGAATTATTTTTCCAAATCCTTTCCCTTTTCTCACTCTCTTCACTCCGACCTCAGTACAATAACGTCAGTACATCAGTTGGGCCTGATTTTTGAAACGATTGTCAAGTCCAACCAAGCGGTCATAATGGTCTGAGATTGTAGATATCGAACTTTCGAAGCGTGGTCTAGATCCAATACAAAGTTTCAAAGGGTTCCTGAGAGAAAACGGGTTTAGAGTTTGATCTTATGTTTCAGGGTATTATAGCGTCATTGATTCTACAAGTTTTTGGTCTTGCAGAACGTATTTAAAGTGAACAGTATTGATTTCGCAGCTAATCTAGCATAGCGCTAGTTAACTTACCCTTAATTTCTAAAGGAATTATTCCTAAGTGATTTCTGATCGAGGTGGTACTCGGGTCTTAGTACGGGATTTTCCGAGACGTTACAGTCCTCTTCATTTTTTCTTGTACTTTTCACCAACATTGGTCAGGTTACTAGTTTGCAGGGTCCTTAGCATTTGTTTTTGAAACATTCCTGCCTTATCATACTTATCTTATTCTTTGTTAGGCTTTTAAAAATTCATTCTAGAAGGGGTTCCTCTAAATGGCTTTCGTATCTAGTTTGAGAAATAAATACCAACTAGTCAATTCTAGCTTGTTGCTTTCTGGTATTTCAATTCACTAGTGGGCATGTTTATGGCTTCACATGGTATGTTTGGATACTTCTTCCAAACTAAATGGTATTTACTGTGCTTTGTAATTTCAGTTTCCAAGTTAGAAGGTATGAATACAAAGTTCTTAATAAGGTCTAGATGGGGAAATTAGCAGAGGCAAAGGCTAGTGGGAATTTTATAAGGATTCAGGAAACACGTGTATGGGTCAAACAATTCCTTGATCAATATATGTTTTGCAATTCTTATGTTGATTGTTTTATCTTATTAAATGCCTAGCAGGTGCGTTACACTCTCTAGTCCATAATTGTACACATTTCCTTTGTGTGTCATTGCACTTATTTTAATGTCATGTATTGGTTTTACATTTAGGTTTTTCATGTCAATTTGTTGATGTGCATGTAATGTTGCCATGATATGACTATATGACATGCCATCTTCTTTCTCGGGACTGTTGCTAAGGTAAGTTTTAAGAGTGAGAAATGTTGAAAAATATTCTCATGAATAAGATTGAGTGTTTTTTCAGTGGGACACACAGATGCTAATGTGGCATAGGTATGTTGTCTTGGCCATTCATCAGGTAGTGCCCTTCAAAATGTTTTCTTGGAATTTCATGTTATACTGGTAATGGGTTCATTCATCTCATTAACTTCTTTAACAGTTGTGCATATCAGTTTGGACTGATTAGCATTTTCATATTACAGAATTGTTTTGGGTCCTCTGCTTTTTACATACACCAGTGGCTTGTATTCTTTTGTGAGACATTTTCTTTCATTAAACTGCTAGTTTTTCTTTGTCATATTGTTATAGAGAAATGCTTGTACAACGGGTGCTTTCATACAGTTCCATGAAGTGTGCACCATAAGTGTACAACTTCAGTTGGGTCAACTCGAACCTGTTGGCCCAACCTACATGCTCAATGTAGGTTTGGCTTATCTAGAGCTAGGAGTGGTAGTTTTGACCACTATACATAAAGTGGTTGTCCCATTGCAGTGTCAAAGTGCAATGTCCAAGCTATTCATCCAGTGGTTTTGACCATGTCATGAAAGTAAATCCGGTCCATTCAGCAGGTAGGCCATTATCTTAAAAGCAGTTGGATGGGTAAAGACACTTCAACCAAGTTTTTTCAGCCGTATATTTGTTTCATAAATTGCGGCCCACCTAATGAATGGACCCACTTGATTCTTGGGGAATAACATCTAGGTAGAGGCTCCACTCTAATGAATGAATGGGACATCATAGAAAATTTGCCACGCTGGCAGATGTCTAGCATGTACATAAGCTGCCTTGTACATGCCTGTGCTGACCAAAACCCATTGTACTGAAAGGCAAGAAAGAAAAAAGACAAAGATCCTTAGCTTTTTCTATTTTTACCTCTTTTCATATTATTGTATTGAAATATGAATTGCTCAAGAAACGATTTGAATATTAAGGTTTCCTTGTATGTAGCTTTTAGTGGATAATTTTAACCATTCAATATTTTGATGATCTTTTCTTGTCTGATATCTTTTAAACCCTTCACTCTCTCTTACTCAATTTGTACCGCATTCTGATTTTGTAGAGAGGAAATGATGTTCTGAATTCACCAGTGACTTATGCATATTTAGCTGTGGAGATTGAAGGTGCTAAATTGTTCATCGATAATTCTAAAATCACTGAGGAAGTGATAGCTCACTTGAAGAACTCAGGGGTAGAATTGAGACCATATGATGTTGGGATAGACTTTGTTTCTGAATGTAATGGGTTTATTGTGAGACCAAACCCGAGTTCGCATGTGTGCATGTGTGTGTGATTATGCATTCCGTCCATCTTGGTCCCGCGGTCCTACCGGTCAATTTCCGATGACCCGTGACCCTCAGATAGTGTTTGCAGTCATCCGTAAGTCTAGTCATGAAGACCTAACTCGGATCGAGTTGAAACGTATGCCAATGCGACCGCATCGTCGTCACGGTTCCAACGCCACGTCTCATGCATAAATCTGACCTGTCCATCAAAAGATGTAGTCTGAGCAATTTTTGACTCTTTATCATGGTCATGTGGTCCACCTAGGGATAATGTGCATAGATATATAGGTAAGTTCCATCTCTTAGCACTATTTTCAATACACACTACACACACACACTACCTAAGCCCTATTCTTACACCACCTACCTCTAAACACTACCCACAAGCCTAGAAAACCTACCAACCCTATAACTTTGGTTGTATCTCTCTATAGCAATCATCATTCTTCTCTAACCAAGGCAAGAATGCCTCCATCTTTCTAGAAATTCATCATTTCTCTCATGCTACATCTCTCTCCCTTCCCTCTTTTTCTTTTCATTTTCTCCTCTCATTGCTAGAACCTCCAAAACATCCTACCTTGCTGAAAATTTCAGTAACATTTCTTCCCTCTCCTTCCTCATCTAACCCTCAAAAACCCATCCCAACCATTGATCCATCTCCCTTGGAGCTATAGAACCCAAGTATGGAAAAAGAAGGACAAGTTTTGAGGTGGGTGTATCCTAGGATCTAAGATTTCTATTCTCATGTTCTTAGACCTCTTTTCTTTTTATATGGGATGTTTAGGACCCACCAATCAATGACGGAGATCTACATCATCCATTAGTTGTGGCCAAATGGCCTATTTGATGCATGCATGCCCATGCATGGGGTTTTCCCTCTATAGGCCCCCATCATGGAGGATTACTTGGATTCCATGGCATGATAGGTCATCTAGACCTTAGAATCATGGGTGGGATGACATCCAAACCATTGATCTTGAATCTAGGACATGCATGTGGTGGATCTTTGTTGTAGCATATGAATAGAAGGAATGTATGGTGTGATTGATGAAGGGGAGGGCCTCAATGTGACGGAGCCCCTCCTCTTGTGGCCGATTCTTTATTTTCTTTATGATAGAATTCTGATCTTGCATGTGTGGCCCACCTTGTAGGCCAACAAAAATCCAGACCAACCATGGAGCTTGGATGCCCATAGCGTTCCATCCTTAGACATGTGGCCCCAAAATCTACCTGAATGGGGCACATGCAAGGGGCATTTGATGATGTGGAAGGTCTGGACATCTGTGGGGCCCACTGGGGTGGTCCACCATATAAATTTCTGGGGCTAAATCCCATGAAAAATAATGTTTATATTTTAATTCTTTCTATTACATGCTGCTGTCCAAATTGCTGGAATTGTTTCTTTTATGTTGTAATGTATGGGTTGTAGGCATTGTTTATGGTTTTTTTTTTTCTGATTTCTTAGACTTTTCTTTGAGGTGTAGATCCCACCTAAGGGTATGTTAAACCTCACCCTCACCCGTCCCTTTTTTATCACCCAAAAGGGTGGGCCAAGGAGGTTGGACGGTCCAGATTTTCTGGACCGTCCAACCACTCTGCTTGCTAGAAAAACATAAATGTCAACTAGTTTTTCAAATGGTGGGCCACCTTTGTGGACCCCACCTTATCATATACTTGTACAGGAATTTTGATCTTGCATTTCTCTAAATTTTAACAGACCTGGGCCCACTCTAATGGGGTACACGAGTCAGGGACAGCAGCATTGCTGCAGCAGGAAAATAAAATCTGGACCTTGCTGTCCATAAATTGTATAAAATAAATAAAATATTTATAATACCTCAAAAATATTAAAATTTTGTATTGAGGTGGCCCACCCATGTTAGGATCTACCTGTAAAATTTTAGGGCTAATGGATCCCATTTGGGCATTTAAACGGGTGGGTCAACATAGTGGACTGCTAGAAAAATTCTGTAGTGCAGTCCAGCAGTATAGTTCCATAAAAAAAAAGTTTTAAAAAATATTTTTCTCAGAAGGTGGGCTATATTTATGGGTCCCATATTGATTTAGGCTTGATGAGGGACCTTGGGTCCAAATTTCATGAATTTACGAGGCCCAGAATCCACCCATTGGATGGCCCAAATTTAGGACAGTTACATTCCAGCAATAGTTCACCCTGGACAGATTATATTCTTAAAATTTATTAAAATACTTTTGAGTGTTTAAAAATTGTAAAAATTTATAAAAATGTTTTAAACTCATGTTAGGACATACCTGCAAAATTTTGGAGCCATTGGACGCCTGTACACACCATGGTGGTGGCTGGACCGGCCCACTAAAATATGGTGTCTAGATCAGTTCGAGTTTCAGGACAGATTGTATTATTTGAATCAATTAAAATATTTTTAGATGTCCTAAAATTATAAAATTTTATGGGGATGTGGCCCACCCATAGAAGGACCACCCTATAAATTTTTAAGGCCATCGGGCCTCTGTACCGACCGTGGTGTGGCCTGCAATTTGTATTAGTTTTGGGCCAAATACTCAAGCACGCCCCTACTTTGGGTTGCTGGGCCTGCATTCTAATGGCATGGCCCACTTGAAGTAAGTGTTTCATATATCTCTTTTATCTTGTGGAGCCCACTGTGATATATGTGGATCACCATGGGTCAATAACCCATCTAAATTAAATGAATTTCTAGACTCCAGCAGGCCCAGGAAATGGGTGGGCTGGAATTCCAGCAAGGGGCCCAAAATTTGCTACATGGTTGATTGTTTAAGAACTATTGTGGCACACTAGATTTGAGAGAGTATTGCACACACTCCTTATTTTCCTTCCTTAAATATTTTGGGCTTAATGAGTGCCCCCTTGAGGCCCACCTTTATGGTGATTTTGTGGGCTAGCCTTAACTAGAATTTTTAATAGTTTTATAGGCTCAATGGGCTGGGAACTTCTTTCTTGAGCCTAAGATTGTGCAAGGGATGACTTTATTGATTTATGAATCTAATGGGCTATCTATAAGCTGATCATGTGTATTAATGGGCCTTGATTCTCTCATGAAGTGTTTAATTGTGGGCTTACTTGCAAAGCCCACATAAATGCATATTGTGAAGGGCCTTGTTAAGTCTTTGTCTGATGAGGCAAGGCCCACCCTGTCGGTATAGGTCTCCCCCTTGTGTATTCTTAGACATATGGGCTGACCTCAAGTCCACCATAATGTATGAATAGGATGACTTTTTGGACCATTTCCTTAAGGTCCATTATGTAATATAGTATATGTATGGCCACCCCTTTTGTGGTAGTGATTAGGCCTTTTGGACTCACTTCTTTTGGATAGACTCATTGATCTTAAGGCTATACTCTCCCATTTATTGTGATGTGCTTAAGGGCAATAATATGCAAGAAGTTGGGTTCCTGGCTGCCCACTAAATTGACCCTATACTTAGGCCAAAAGTGAGGCCCAACTCACTTGTGTTAAATGTAAAACTTGCCCATGTAAATGAATTACTACGCTGCCCATAAATCCCACCACAATATGTGGAATTATGACCTTTGTGGTTGGGGCGAAACCTTACTTGAGGGTCCACTATTTGGCCTATAAGTTGGGCTTGATGTATGGCCCAGTAGGCTATGCAATACGTGGGCTTTAGACCTTATATTATATGAGTAGTGGCGGGCTACCTCTTGAAAGCCAGTTGAGGTTGAACGTCCTCATGGGTGATCCTAAGGTAGGCCCATGGGTTTCTCTATAGATGGTTAAAGGCCCACCGTAGACCCTAGGCCATTTGTTTAGGGCTTAATGTGTATGTATGTGGAACCTACCTTAAAGCATGTTTGGTCCAAGCCATCTAAGCCTTAGATCGCCCGATTATGGATGCACTCTCTGTCTTGGATTACTGCTGGACTCACAATCCAGTAACAGGCCCACTTGATATTTTCATAATATATACATACTCTCCATCTGGTGGGGTCCCTTAGCGAATATAGTTGGCTTTCATGAGACTATCTCCACATAGTTAACTGATTTTTGAACCTTAGCAGGTCTAAGAAGTTAAACTAGCCAAAATCTTATCAAAGGGCCTTAAATATAAAATTTTATGGTTAAAACTTTATTTTGCTGTGGGGCTCACCATATTGAGAACTTGTGTACGTGTTACTTGCTTATGTTTCCTTATAATCTTTGGACCTAATCAGTGCATTCTTTTGGGTTACCTTTAGTGATTAAATGAGGACTCCATATTAGATCAGATTTTTAGGGCATCCCATGGGCCCAGAGTGGGCAGGGTCATCCCAGATTGGCCCAACCGTATATTGGGCCGACTTCCACCATTTTGATGGACTTGTGGGCTAAGACAATGATAATATTGGGCCCTTGGTTTCCCACTTAAATTGCTAAGATATTAGGCTGATGTAGTTGAGCCCATTTCATCCAAACTTAAACTTATTTAGTCGTATATTGTGTATGCGGGCTGCCCACCAAGTCTAACTCAATGCATGGATTCTATGGCCATTGGGAATTGAGCCTTGGGCCTTAATTTTTCCTTGAGGCCCATGTTAAAAGTGGTATTTTATCTTTTTATGGCCTATTATGAGGAATATAAATATGTGTATGGTTGGTTACATTTATTTTTATCTAGGCCTTGGGCCTTCTATCCACATCATTCATGGTTGATACGCCTTTTTGAGAAATGGTGGTTAAATGTCCCCATTATGGACCCCCTCTAGGCCCGGTTGTATTTAAGAGTGATTGGATACTCATCTTAGACTCCTGTTAATCTCATTTCTATATCACTCAGACCCATAGTTTGTATACTTAGTCGCATGGGTTACCCCAGGTAAATGGGCCCCCACTAGAGGTGAGATTCCTTATGGATATTGTCCAAATACCTAGTCTTGGTCCCTTCTTGGATAGGAGGAGTATACTACTTGTATATCACCACATAATGCGTCTAGACCCATCTTCATGGCTCATGTACATCATTGTATGCTTGGTTGACACTATGTATGTGTGGTCATATAGTGTCGTTGGGCATTGCATGATACTTTCTCCGAGGGACGTAGTATCTCCTCTTGAGCATGTTGGATGCTTGGGATTGATGCATGGTTGATAATGTGATTCATGCATCTGACATTTCACAACATATGAGCATTATCGCCCTTGCTTCATCAGGGTTGTAGCTCCATAGATACATCGTGGATGGCCATGTTTGGACACCGAAAATGTTACTTGAGCATATCGGGTGCATAGGATGCCCATGGGTGAAATTTTCAAAACTTTCATGGTACCGAGGATCTGCTCCAGCGCCGTGACCGGGTGGTATATATGAGCGCACGAGGGACTTATACCGTTAGGCCACGACTCCCACTATCGTGTAGTCGGTTGGATAGGGGTGTGGACTTACTCACCTGATGTAAGAGGGCATTGCTAGGCTGAGTCTGACTAGCTCATGAATGGGTCCACTACCTTTAGGCCTTGTTGGTGATTAACTGTCCACAGGCGGGTAGTGAGGTCTCTTATGCTCGTTTGACTGTATGGGGTCTGTAGAGTGGCAGTCATCCAGCAGTGTAATGGACCCCGATGATTTCCTTATGATGGAAATGTACTTGATATGTAGATTGGATATGAGCACTGGCATTACTTTACAATATTACATTTGCTTCGACTGTGTAAGCCTCATATTACATCGCCTTGGCATGGCGCCCAGCACTCATTGCATTATATTACGCATTGCACTGTATAGCCTTGATATGGCTTCCTGCATTATCGTACTTCCTTGGTATAGTTTCTTGTGCTCATGATAGCATTGGTAAGGCTAGTGGTATTAATATTGATCGTGACTCCTTTCTGCATTCTCCATCTTCTTCTGAGCACCATTGTCACACACTTTTACCACCCTCTAAGCTTTCTATAAGCTTATGCACGATTGATGCGTGCAGGAGATCGTAAGTTGGTGTCTTAGCAGCGGAGCTTGTATAGGTGTGCGAGCCGAGGACCCAGTGTTATAGATTCTTCCTTCTTTCTTCTATTATCTTATGTATGTCCTTTTGGACCTGATGTAAGCTTGTAAAAGTTCAAATTCATAGTGAATTTTGTGATGTGTGCCTTTGTTATTCTCAGATTTACTTGTTGTGATCTTGGGTATGCTCGTATTGGAGATGATTACATTATTATGAAAATCCTCCTTGTAGGATCCCAGGATTGGAACCTGTCTCAGGAGCCAAGAATGGGGTACTACGGAGGCTGTTGCGGCCAGAACCGGTCATCAGGTTCCTTGTGAGGTCTGGTTACCGAGTCTGGGGTGTGACATTTGTATTGATGGCCTCTGTAGGATCGTCAATAAGCATTTGAAGGCATTGGCTCCAAGGCATTTGGAGACCAAGTTCATCAAGATGGATGCTAAGGTTTGTTTAAATATTTCTGTTCCTGTTTCACTTAAAGTGAGAAGTTATAAGTTCATCTTTTTTAGTTTCAACAATAAATAAATGACATAAAAATCATTTTATGTGTGAAATGTAGAATGCACCCTTCTTTGTTTCCAAACTAACAATCAAGACGTTGCCTTGTGTTATATTGTTCAAGTATGGCCAGCATTCCAGCCCATTGTCCTTCTTCATCTTTTTTGAACTTTAGTTTTCATTCAAGGCACTTCTTATAGGAATCATATTGTAAGGCCCGTATCATAGTCTGTACCATTCTGTAGGCTTCCCAGGTCCTTCCAGTTGAATTTCGGCAACCCTCGACCCATATCCGATGTTTGCACACAATCCTAAGTCGAGTCCCACATATTAGAGTCAACTCGACTCGAAACTTGTACCCCTTCGACCGAGACTCGCGTACCGATCCGATACCCAGGCCAGGAGATATGGGCTCATGTTCATTTCGAAGAAACTTCGTGCATTGCGAATTTCTAGAGAATCTCTGCAACATGTTCCATCAATCAATCAATCAATCAAGTGCACTCCATACCTCAAGTACAAGCAACCCATCCCTTTCCTTTTCCCACTCTCTCCCTACCCATCCCTCTTTTGCCAAAAATTCAAACAAACCCATGCTTTCCTTTCCCCATTCCTTACAACACTCATTTCATCCATCACTCCTCTCCCTCCCTCTCATTTCTATCTTCACTCCCCAAATCCCATGAGAGCTTCCAACGTCCAAGCTCTCTCTCCCAAAGACATGTGTGGTCCACTTTCCTACTCTCTCATCTCCCATCTCAACCTTCCAATCACCATCAACCTCCATCAAAGTTGAAAGCAAGGGGCATAGAAGTCCAAGGAGTTAAAGGAAAAGGCTGATGGTGGGTGATCCACCGTTAAATTTCCATTTTTTGGGACCACATGTGGTGGGACCCGTTTGAAGCATACAATGTAAGAAATGGATGACCCATAGTGGCGGGGTCCCTCCACTCCATCACGATCTCTCGCTCTCTCTCTCTCTCTCCATAATTGTTTGGCCCATCTTGAAGTATGTATCATATCCATGCCGCCCATGCAATGGGCCCACATTCCTGGACTGTCCAACAGATGGGATTGTTGCCCGTCCGTCTGGATAGGCCTGGATGTAGGAAAACGCAAAAGTCAGCTTGATCTTGACTGGGTGGGCCACACCACGTGGACCCACCATGAAGGTTTCATCGTCCACACCACGTGGGAGCCTTGACAATGCCCAGTGTCTAGATGGCTGGACGATAGACTCCCCTTAACAATATATATATATATATATATATATATATATATATATATATATATATATATATATATATATATATATATATATATATATATATATATATATCAAAACATATATATATATATATATATTAAATAATAATATATGAATGATATAATATTATATATATAATATTATATTAATATCTTATGTGTGATGATGGTGGGCCACGTCCACATGGGACACACCATTAGACTAGGTAATCTGCACCATCCAGATGGATCTAGACAGTGGGCAGCCATATGCTCTTTGCATATATAATGTGTGTGTGTGTGTGTTTATTTATATAATATTATATAATACATGTGCGGTTGGTGCGTCTCACAACAGCTATTAGGGTACTGTTAACATCACCAGTTCTGTGGACCCCACTGTATATGTACTTCATTCAATGCTGTCCAGTAATCTAGACGGGTGGGACCCCACTCTGCTATGTTACATCCAACCGTCCATCCCTTTTTCATGATGAGCCACGTATGTGGACCTCATTGATGTATGTGAATTGTCCATCTATTTGGCGATCTCGTCTCATGGCTTGAGACTAAAAATAAGGCAGATCTAATATCAAGTGGACTACCCTACAAAAAACAGTGGTGTTGAACGCCCACCCTTGAAACCCCTTTGGGTTACAAAAGTTTTGATTCAATATAATATTTATTTTCCTTCCCTTTTTAGGTTTTTGTGACCTTATAAACGGTATGGATGGAAAATAAATACTATGGTGGGCCACTAAAAATTTAACCGTGGAAATCATTATCTCCACTATCATTTGTTTTACGATTTAAATGATTTTTGGATATGATTCATTTTTTAAAAAAAAATAATGCACTAAAATGATCTTTAACCATGGATGAAGGGTGTAGTTGGTATAGCCCATTGGTATGGCCCATTTAATGTATTAGGGGCCCACTTGATGAGGCTGATTTAATGTATTAAGGGCCCACTAGATGAGGCCTGATTTGATGTATTTGGGGGCCCGTTTGACTCATCCCATTTGTATCAGCCCATTTGATTGACCCAATTGACTTGGCCCATTTGATTCGGCCTATTTATATCGGCCCATTTGATCGGCCCAATTGACTTAGCTTGCTGATACGACCCGATTTTATATACATTGGCCCATGAGTGAGGCCCAATATGATGGGTATATGCCCCATAAACGAGGCCCATGATGATGTGTATTAGACCCTTGTATGGGACCGTGGACCCATTATACGATTGGCCCTGTGAGCGCCACTCTTTAAGAGTAATGTTGGTTAAAGGACCACATTGATGGGTAATGATGGTTGAACGTCCACATTGTGACCTTCCCTCAGGCCGTATTAGGCCCTTCCTCATCATTCTCTAGTGGGTTAACCCAAACACTTATGCCCCATTGATATTTCCTGATCCACCATTGGTCATCCATTTATGGACCCCGCCTTGCGTCGAGGTTGATTATCGATGCCGATTATCGGTGCCGATTATCGATACCGATTATTGTTATCGATTATGAGTTTGTGACAGCATAGCATCATGATACATGCTCATACGCATCATTTGTATGTTTGTTATGAGATGTGATTGGTCATTGCATATGCTATAGTGTAGGTAGTTTTTGGGACTCCCTGATAGGCTGAATTACCCCACATGAGTGCATGGTATGCACAGAATTGATGCATGATTGGATTACGTGACTCATGAACATTTGCATTTGTGTGATTGTGATTACTGTGTGCCTTAGCGACACCATGGCTATGGCCTCCACAGACACATCATGGGTGGCCGGATTGGATATCAAAAATATTATTCCTAGCATTGGGGCGCCACAGATGTCCCTGGGTGAAAATCCATAAACCCGACGGTACCAGAGGATGACTCCAATGTCGAGACCGAGTGGATACATGAGCGCACGAGGGCCAAATACCAGAAGGTTGTGTCTCTCACTGTTGTCGTCGGTTGGAAAGGGATGTGGCCTTACCCGCCGAAGTGAAGGGGGCATTGTTAGGCTGAGTTTGACTAGCTCTTGAATGGGTAGGCGGATAGTGAGGTTTCTTATGCTCACTTAGGCTGTGTTTCTGGGAAATGGGTAGTGCCATTTGGAGTGTACTAAACCCCGGTGAGCATCCAAAATAACAACTGTATTGATATTTGATGCTTTAGTGATGAGCTGCATCGATATGTGGATTTGGATGAGGATTGGCATGCTTGAGCTGCATCTCGCATCGCATGGTCTTGATATGACCGATAACATTCATATCATACATTGCAAAGTCTTAGTATGGCTGATTGTATTCATGTATTCATCAGCATGATTTTGAATTACTCTGATATTATATTCTGAGCACGCTGATATTGCGCACACACTTACACCGCCTTCTAAACTTTCTATAAGCTTATGCACAATTGATAGGTGTAGGTAATGTCAGGATGTAACAGTAGCTTCACCGCAGTAGGAGCGTACAGTCGAGCTTCACGATTTTCTGTTATTATCTTGTATTTTCCTTCTATGCATTGTACTAAAAGTTTTTGATCATAGTGGATTTTGTGATGGTATTCTTGTGTTTATTAATCGTGGGTTATGCTTATAGTTATGCTCATTACAAATCAAATTGATGTTGAAAATCCTCCTTGTAGGATCTCAAGATTGGAACCTGGTAAATGGGTGCCGGGAGCCGGGAATGGGATTGTACGCAGGTTTTCGGCGCCGGATTCAGCGATCAAGAATTTTAGGAGCCCGATTTCCAAGTTTGGGGCATAACAGAAGTTGGTATCAGAGCATAACTTAGGAACAACTCAGGACAACATCACATATATAGTATAAGTTTAAGTCAATTAGGTTCCAAGTGTGTAACCTTCCGATTTAATCCCCTAACATGCCTTCGAGAGTTTTCAAGGATTGATAGGCATCTTTGTTCTTTTTTATAGGACATGCTGCCTAGGAGAGCAACCCTTGCGACTCCCGCTCCACTACCTGAGACTCTCGCTTTACCACCTGTGACTCCCATTTCACCCCCAGAGTTTCCTGTTCCCTAGCTTGAGGATGTCATTCCTCCATCCGAGATGGTGCGGATCCGACCATACCTGTGAGTGCCTCCCAATTACAGTTGATGTTATAAGCTATGATGGCTGTGCTTCAGGGATAGGGTAGGTGCCCAGTTATTTTTTCAGAACAAACTAAGTAGGAGCGCACGAGCGCCCTACTTCAAAAGTTCCGACAGCTCGATCCTCCGCATTTTCAGGGCGAGCCATATTCGACTGCAGCCGAGAGATGACGCTCCGATGTGGATAATATTTTTGATACTATGACATGTACGACCCAACAACGAGTCTGGTTAGTCATATTTCTTTTCCAGGGTGAGGCCGAGCACTTGTGGACCTCCGTTACCCGTGTTGTAGGGCCTGATTTTGTCTAGACATGGGAGAATTTTATTGACCGATTCGAGCAGTAGTACTTCTCTGACCACATTTGTAACGCGCTGAAAATTGAGAGTCGAGCAGAAGCCCAACTCCCAAGTTCCAACGCATCACTTATGCAACATGGATGGGGATGATTAAATGTTGTCCACGTCAGTGCCTTAAAGATAAATAAGATTAAGCCAAAACAACATATCATACTCCAGAGATTGTTAAATTACCCAAGCGGAAGTCTGTGATAGATATATTTAAAACATATAAGATGTGGTGCGTCTCCAGAGTACAATCATGGTCCAAGTCAAATAATTACAAGTATAATTTGAAAAAGGAACATGAATGTCAGAATGTGTAAGTCTCACCACATCACGAAGTCCCAGAGCCCCGACAATCAGGCGCAGCCTACATGAACCCACCAGAGTACTAAATGTAGGAGAACTCCTCATTGTCGTAGAAGTCGGGTTCAGCCTCATAGGTCACTACATCATCTGCAGCTAAGACAGAGTCTGATTGGTGTTTTAAAACATCGTCCCAGAGTAGGAGTGAGTGATCAACTTAGTGGAACTATAAGGTAAAGGTTAACATGTTATCAATTCAGTCAAGTAGTAATGATAAAGTAGTATAGCAAACATGTCCTAGATACTCTTATTAATGCAAGAGTGATATGCGATAATGATGCATGCCCTTGCTTGCACTCCCTCGACATCATCATCTTACGACGCGCATGGAAACCACCCGAAAGTGCTCTTCCTCGCCAAAGCACATGCAATGTGGTGCATGATCATGTTAGCCAATACTTAATTAGATTTATTCATACATCAATTTTGGTAAGGTACCTCCCTTGTATCATTTCCCAAACAATGATCCATTCTAGGGTCGTCAATACTAGCTAGTCTCATACGATATCGCAGTTCCAAGTCGCTACAAAGAGGCTCGTCACCATTAGAGTAGGCATGCTTATACTTTGGTTGCTACGGAAAGGCTCATCACCTGAGCGCAGACTTAGAGTATGCTCGAGATCATTACGAATGGCTCATCACTTAGTCGTATGCTCACAGCTTGAATACAGTGTCCCATATCACCGTATTAGGCTCACGAGCTTGGGTTGCTCATTGGACACTACGGGGAGGCTCGTCGCCCCAGCATAGGCTGACAGCATGACCACGGTGTCCCATACCACCATGCCCGGCTCATGAGTCTTAGCGGATCGAGGTACCAAGGTTAAATGGAATTTTCATCGGTAAGTTGGTACCTTAGACTTAAGTAGTTATGTCCACACATGGTAAACACACAATAGGTGAATCGGGTTACTTGACAAGCTCGATTGGCACAAGCATATGTTGAATTAATCGACATAGAGCGCATAAGTACTTTGCGTTGCCTAATCACTGTGAGAAAACTCCATACGACTCAAATTCCTCGAACACATTTGTTGTGATGAAGCTAACTCAGCCACTCGTTCGGGAACCGTTATTGATAGCCTGGACTACGTAGTAGTCCCAAACGCATATAAATATAACATGATAATACATGTGGTAGGCATATCAAAGTTAAATAATTAATTCAAGTAACATAACTAATTGAACATTTCACAAAATACGAGGTAAACATAATTTGCACAAATGCATTTCATGCTAAATTACACAATTTTAATCTAAGTTCATGAACGGATATATACACATAGATAAGGTAGTTTAGAATCTCACCTCAACACCTATATAACATACACTTTACTAAATATTTACTCATTCAGACATTTTCACAAACACTTAGACTACACACATCAACATACATGACGTATGTTAATCACAACATGTATTAGTGCAAATCCTTTCACTAAGGAGTTATCACGAATACAACATGCATATATCCATAACGGATAATCATGGTGAGAAGGGATTCAAATTCCATACTCATTCAATCATTTCCACAAACACTTAGACTAAACATTTCAACCTACATGGTACAACTCAGTTATAAGCTATATTAGGGAAAATCCTTTCATAAGGAGTTGTCATGTACTCAATAATCATATGTTCACGGTGAATAATCATGGCAGCACAAAACTAAATTCCCGACATATCTAGTCATTTCAACCTACACATGGAACAACCTATATTCAACATAGTTTATATATAACCGTAAAGCGAGGAAATCAACGTATTTAACATGTGAAACGGTAACCCAGTCAGTTATAAATCATTAAATGACATTGAAAGCCTTGAAAACCATAACCTATACAATTATAGTCTGCACCTTTCACCGGTAAACTCGTAACAGATTTAGTTTGAACACTCCGCCTTCGTCTATGGCACAACGACAACCTATAGTATGAAATAGGTTAGATATTTCATCACATACACTATCTGAATCCCTAAAAAAAATTAGGGTGAGGATTTCTTACCCAAAAATGGAATCAAAATTTTCAGAATAGCGATATGGTAGTGGTAGCTAAGCACATGGAATGGCGGGATTGAATCCCGAGAACAAACCCTAACTCTACCTCTCACTTTCCTTCTCTTTCCTTCTCTTTCTTCTCTCTTCTCTCTCTAGGGTTTAGAAATTCGTATGTGAAGAGAGAGAGATAGAGAGAGGGTTTAAGGTCCTTATATAGGCTCAAAATCGACCTCAATGGTCCCAAGGCCATAGTATACTTAGGTTATAGCCAAAACCTGACTGTTTTGGCTCAACGGAGCTGTTCTGGAGGCCCCTTTTCTACATGCGGTCAGACTTAAGCTTCCTGACATTTGATCTAGGTCAGGCTAAGTTTTCGGTTCAATTAGGTTTGGGGATTGACCGTGGGGGACCCGTTTTAGTTCAACGATCTTTGGCAGTCGATCAGAGCCACAAGTACACTGCTATGTGTTGAAAATTTTCCCTTATCCGAGGGTGTAATTAGGCCAAATTCTGACGGTCTGAATCCTTAGATTTATCCTGCAAGCGAACGACTTAATTCAATTAAGTTTCAAGTCATTTCCTAAAGATATTCACATTTCTTAAACACTTCGCTTCGGGCTCAAGTTGTGCGCTTTTGGACACCTTTAGGAGTTGATTTCTGAGATGGTTGTCAAGTCCAGCAAGGCGGTTACAACCGTATAGTTTTGTGGAAATTAGACTTTCGACGTGCGGTCTAGGTCCAATATGGAGTTTCATGATGCTTCTGAGAACAACTAGGTTTAGAGATAGATCCTAGATTTTAGGGTAATGTAGCGTTAACGATTTTACAAGTTTTGGGTCTTGCAGATCGTATTTAAAGTGATTAGTGCTAATTTCACAAGTAATTTAGTTTAGTACTTAACTAATTCTCGTCTAATTTCAAAAGGATTTGGTCCTATTTGATTTCTGTCTGAGGTGGAAGTCGGGTCTTTGTATGGATTTTTTGAGACGTTATAATCTACCCCCTTAAAAAAAAATTATCCTCAAAATTAGTACCTTTTCATACTCGTCGAGAATCTGAGGGTAGTTCTTACGGACTTCGGCATCTGTTTCCCAAGTAGCCTCTTCCTCACTATGATGCGTCCATAGTACCTTCATAAGTGGGATAACCTTACCAAGCAATACCTGCTCCTTCCTGTCTAGGATACGCATCGATCAAATTACATATGTAGCATCCTCACTCAATTGTACCTGCTCCCATCTAATAATGTGGGAAGGATCCTAAATGTATTTCTTCAGCACAGATACATGAAATACGCTGTGCACGCCTGCAAGTGGTGTGGGAAAAGTACGGTGGTATGCCACCACACCCACTTGATCAAGTATTTAAAATGGGCCAATAAACCGTGGTGTAAGCTTCCCCTTCTTTCCAAACTAGAGGACTCCCTTCATAGGTGAGCTTAGAGGAACACATGGTCTCCAACCTTAAACTCTAATGGTCGTCGCCTCGTATCGACATAACTCTCATGTCTGCTCTATGCTGCAAGAAGTCGATGGCTGATAATGTCGATCTTATCTAAGGTCATTTGTACTAACTCAGGGCCAATCAAACTCTTCTTGCCCACTTCTTCCTAGAAATGCGGTGCTCTACACGGGCTACCATACAGTGCCTCGTAGGGAGCCATGCCAATACTCGCCTAAAAGCTGTTGTTGTAAGCGAACTCGACATAAGGAAGACAGTCATCCCAGTTGTCTTTGAAATCAAGCACACAAGCTCGCAGCATATCCTCCAACACCTAATTCACCCGTTCCATCTGCCCATCTTTCTGTGGGTGGAACGTGGTACTAAACTTCAACTTTACACCTATCGCTTCTTGGATACGAGTCCAGAAGATAGATGTGAATCACGTGTCTCAGTCCAACACGATCTCCATAGGAACTCCATGCAGACGTACAATCTCTTGGATGTACAACTTGGCCAAATCATCTGCAGAGTTTGTAACTCTGATCGGGAGGAAATGATCCGATTTCGTCAATTGGTCCACGATCACCCAAATGGAATCATGCCTCTTCCTCATCTTCGGCAACCCAAAAATGAAATCCATAGAGATGAAGTCCCACTTCCATTCAGCTGTGGGCATAGGGTGAAGTATACTAGGAGGTCGGTGATGCACAACCTTGACCTACTGGCACGTGAGACAACGGGACACGTAATCTTCTATGTGGGCCTTCATGTTGTCCCACCAATAAGAACGCTTCATGTCTCGATACATCTTCGTACTACCAGGATGCATCACCATCTTCAAATTGTGAGCGACCTCCAGAACTTCTCTCCTCAAGTCATGATGATTCGGGATGCACAGGCGGCCACGATATCACAAACCTCCGTCCAAGCCAACCCTCCATTCGGAGTCATCATTGTCGCTTACCATCTCTGTCATCTCGGCCAATCGCTCATCCTCTTTCTAAGCCGCTATGATCCTATCATCCACAAGTGGCCGCACACGAACGTGTGCGAAACTTGTAAACGACTCCTCTACTATGAGCTTCTGCTCAAAATCTCACACAAACTCCACCACATTCCACTCCTCAACCATTAGCGGAGTTGCAAATGCTATCATCTTCTTGCGACTCAATGCGTCTGCCACAAGGTTGGCCTTACCAGGATGGTAGGAGACCTCGAACTTGAAGTCCTTCAAGGTTTCCATCTATCGGCGCTGCCTCATATTCAAGTCTCTCTGGGTGAATATATAGCAAAGGTTCTTGTGGTCACAAAAGAGCTCGAACTCCTCTTCATAGATGTAATGACTCCAGAGCTTCAATGTAAAGATGACAACCGCTAACTCCACATTGTGTGTAGGGTAATTCTCCTCATGTTTCCTCAAATGTCGTGATGCATAGGCAATCACCTTGTCCTTCTGCATAAGGACACAACCCAAGCTAACACGAGATGCGTCGGTATATATGTTATATCTAACCCCTTACTCTGGTAATACTAGCACAAGGGCGGATGTTAGCTTGTCCTTCAACTCCTGAAAAGCTGCTTCTGCCTTCTCATTCCAGGCAAACTTAAGATCCTTCTGAGTTAGCTGAGACAACGGTCTGGCGATCTTGGAAAAGTCCTTGATAAATTGATGGCAATAACCTGTCAGACCAAGGAAACTCCTCACCTTGGTAACTGATCTGGGCTGCTCCCAATCCCGAACTGCAGCTACCTTAGCAAGGTTCACAACTATCCCTTCCTTGGACACCACATGTCCCAGGAACTTGACTTCTTCTTTCCAGAAGTCACACTTCTTATACTCAACAAACAACTGATTCTCCATAAGAGTATGAAAGACTGCTCACAGATGCTCCTCGTGATCTTCCCGACACTTAGAGTATATCAAAATATCATCAATAAACATGATGACGAATCAGAATTGATACGCTCGAAATACCCGGTTCATCAAGTTCATGAACACGGCTGGTGCGATTGTGAGCTTAAACGACGTCACAAGAAACTCGTAATGTGCAAAGTTGGTCATGAATGCTGTTTTCTGCATGTCCTCTTTCCTGATGCGCAACTAATGATATCCCAACTGTAAGTCTATCTTTGAGAAGTATTGTGCCCCTTTCAACTGATCAAACAGATCATCAATCCTAAGTAAGGGATACTTGTTCTTCAATATCACCTGGTTCAGCTTGCGATAATCAATACACAATCACAGTGACCCGTCCTTCTTCTTCATGAACAACACGGGTGCTCCCCAAGGAGACACTCAGTCGTATGAAGCCTGCCTCTAACAAATCATCAATTTGTCTCCTTAGTTCCTCCATCTCACATAAAGGCATGCGATATGTCGGCAATGAAATAGGTGTCGCACCAGGCATAAGATTGATAATAAAGTCATTCTCGCGTCAAGGAGGTAGTCCGAGGATCTTCTCGAATATGTCTATGAAGTCCTGAACCACAGGCGTATCTCCCAACGTCGGATCATCAATACTCTCCAACTGAGAAGCATAATAACTCAAATGTGAAGGGTAACTAACCTGAACAAGATAAGTAAAAGTCGTGCCCTCAGGTCCATGGGCTGTCACCACCCTAGCCTCACAATCAATCTCTGCTCGCGTCTCGGTGAGTCAATCCATACCGAGAATAACATTGTAATGATACAAGGGGCAATAATCAGGTTAATTGGTACTGTCCTGCTCCCTAAGTCTATCGAGCAACCGTCGCAAAGCCGGGTAACCTCAAAAAAAGTTCCTGTGGCGGTAAGAACCCTCATCCCTTCGTAGGAGCAGTGTTTAACCCAAGTCACTTGACTATCGTGCATAATAGATGGAGGTAGTGGACCTGGTGTCCACCAATAAAAAGACTGGAGTACCTTGAATCTGTGCCGTGACCTCAAAAGCCATTAGTGTCATGTCTTCTGTCTCTGATGCCTTGGCTATAAGCGAATGTACCCGAGCCTGCTGCGGACGGTTCAGCTACGGTATCATGGGCCGCTGAGGCAGCCTAAATCGAGGTGCCGACGACTAAAAGGAGGGGTGTGTTGGAGTTGATCGTAGAGGTGGGGCTGTAATCATCTGAGGAAGCTGACAGTTGATCCTCTGAGGTTGTGAGAAACCAGTGCCTCATCCTACTAAAACATTATCGATTTGTATGCCCAACCTTCCTACAGTAAGTGCATCGTAAGTTTGCTCGTCCCAGCTGAGTCGGTGGCACTGCAAGCCTGGGAGGAGATTCTGCACGTGGCCTCTTGCCAAGAAATGGCTTGACCAGAAAATCAGGTCGAGGCCTAGGGGCCACGGGTGCACAAGTACGGGATTGACCATCCCTATCCTGCTCAGCTCGCAGCAACATGTTCACTAGCTCGACATAAGTGGTTATGATAGCGTAACACATCTTCAAGCGTATCTTGGGTCGTAGACCCACAAAAAATCACCAAATACGCATCGACTCATCAACTAACACCAATAGAGCGTATCTACCTAGCTCTGTAAACCTATTCTCGTACTCTGTTACTGTCATCCCTCCCTATCGGAGGCTTAGGAACTCACCCTCCTTTTCATCTTGGTATATGAGGGGAAAGTATTTCTCATGGAAGCATGTCTCAAAGGTCTTCCACATCCATACGTAACCAACAACCACGGTCCTCAAGATGTTGTCCCACCAGAGGTTGGCCTCCTTCTTAAACATGAAGGTGACCAAGTCCACCTACTCTACCTCAGTGCAGTGCAGTGGCCTCAACATCTTAGAGATGCGGTCAAGCCAATACTCGGCCTCCTTGGGTCTGTGAGTACCCGTAAAAGTAGGAGGCTACAAGCACTGGAATCGCTCGAATGTGCCATTGGCACTCGTGTTCCCAGCAGGGTGCACCGGTGGTGCAGGAGGGGTTGCGTGAATGCTCTGAGAAAAACCCCCTATGATGGTAGTTAAAAACTGATGTTGCTGTTGTTAGTGTTATAGCAGCTATTTTTGCATCAGTAGCATCATTTGCTCCAACTTATCAAGAGGAGGAGCTAACTATGGCACGTAAGGCGTCGAAGTAGACGCGCGGTTCTGCTCGTGAATCGGTGGTGTATAAGGTGGTGGCCCATCAGTGGGGCTAGTGGCCGGTAACGAACCCGTCATCGTATCGCCACCAGGGTCTAAGCTAGGGCATGTGTGGCTATCGCTTAGGGGAGGTGCCCCTTCAAGCAAACCACAGAGTGTTGGACGTGTAGTGTTCCGAGTAATCCTCGGAGGCATGCCCTACACAACATAGGGTGCAACATGTGTTAGGTTTCTGCATAATAACATTCAATTTCCCAAGCAGCTTACATATTTCATAATGAAAGAAAACTTCATGCATTCCATTAAATCAAAATTGTCACAATACGTGAGATGCCTTACATGGATCATGATAGAAAATGCATGTGAGCTAATTTAAACAACTTCAACATTAATCACACTAACAACCCTACCACACTACTAGACCTAAAAAAGCTAAACATAGAAAGCAAGAAAGCATAGAAAACATCTAGACGACTACTACATATGACTAGCCATCCGACTCAGGTGATGGCAGAGGGGCACCCTTGTCTTGTAAGCAGCACAAGAGGGCTTTCAGGGTGCACGATGTCTTCTTGAACTTCTTCTTCACGTACGCTAGATGTTCTTCAAGCTTCTATTTCACCTCGGCCCGAGTCTCTCGAATCTCGTCTGAGAGCAGCCTGACACTCCTCGACTTGAGCTAAACGGGCTCCTAAAGTAGCACGATCCCGGTGGTGCTCCTGTCATATATGGGGTCTACTTCGGTTCCCCCCGAATTGTACCGATTTGGCCCCCAACTCCATTTGAGACGTTTCAGGTTCCATCTCACGTATATTCGTGCTTTTCAGTTTGTTTAAGTGTGGAACTAGTTAAATATCTATCTAAACCCGTCGATTAATGATCTAAAAAGGTGTTCGGATCATTTTACATGATCACAAAGGCCTATGGGCCCAATTTCTACGGTCGATTTCGATCAAATTCACCGTATGACAAAATTCGAGAATCCTACATCTGTTTCTACAGTTTCTCACACCCTCCTATGTCATAGTGCATTAGCGTACATTGTGTGACCATAACCCAGGTTCAGTTTAATCCAAATTATACGCTGATACCAACTTGTAAAGCCTTAAAAATCAGAGGTCGAGCAGAAACCCAACTCCCAAGTTTCAATGCACCACTATTGCAATATGGATGGGGATGATTAAATGTTGTCCATGTCAGTGCCTTAAACATAAATGAGATTAATCTAAAACAACATATCGTACTCCAGAGATAGTTAAATTACACAAGCAGAAGTCTGTGATAGATATATTTAAAATATATAATATGTGGTGCGTCTCCAAAGTACAATCATGGTCCAGGTCAAATAATTACAAGTATCATTTCAAAAAGGAACATGAATATCAAAATGTGTAAGTCCGACTACATCACGAAGTCACATAGCCCCGACGATCAGGCGCAGCCTGCATGAACCCACCATAGTACTGAACGTAAGAGAACTCCTCGTCATCGAAGAAGTTGGATTTAGCCTCATATGCCATTGTATCATTTGTAGATAAGACGGAGTCTGGTTGGTGTTTTAAAACACTATCCCAGAGTGAGAGTGAGTGATCAACTCAGTGGAACTATAAGGCAAAGGTTAACATGTTATCAATTCAGTCAAGTAGTAATGATAAAGCAATACAGCAAACATGTCCAAGATACTCTTATTAATGCAAGAGTGATATGCGATAATGATGCATGCCCTCGCCTGCACTCCCTCAGCGTCTTCATCTTATGGTGCACATGACAACCACCTGAAAGTGTTCTTTCTCGTCAAAGAACATGCAATGCGGTGCATGCTCATGTTACCCAATACTTAATTAGATTTATTCATACAATAATTTTGGGGTACCTCCCTTGTATCATTTCCTAAATAATGATCCATTCTAGGGTCATCAATACTAGCTAGTCTCATACGATCTTGTGGTTCCAGGTTGTTACAAAGAGGCTCATCACCATCAGAGCAGGCCTGCTTATACTCTAGTTGCTACAAAAAGGCTCGTCACCTCAGTGAAAACTTAGAGTGTGCTCGAGGTCACTACGAATGGCTCGTCACCTAGTCGTAGGCCGACAGCTCGAATACAGTATCTCATACCACCGTATTCAGCACACAAGCTTGGGTTACTTATTGGACACTGCGAGGAGGCTCGTCGCCCCAGCATAAGCCGACAGCATGACCACGGGGTCCCATACCACCATGCCCGGCTCATAAGTCTTTGCAGATCAAGGTACCAAGGTTAAACAGGATTTTCATTGGTAAGTTGGTACCTTAGATTTAAGCAGTTGCGTCTACACATGGTAAACACATAATAGGAGAATCGAGTTACTTGACAAGCTCGATTGGCACGAGCGTACGCTAAATTGATCGACATAGAGCCTGTAAGCACTCCGAGTGGCCTAACCACTATTAGCAAACTTCGTACGACTTAGATTCCTCGAACACATCTGTTGTGGCAAAGCTAACTCAGTCACTCGTTCGGGAACCGTTACTGATAGCATCGACTACATAGTAGTCCCAAACGCATGTCAATATAACAGGATAACACATGTGGTAGGTATATCAAAGTTAAACAATTAATTCAAGTAAGGTAGCCAATTGAACATTTCACAAAATACAAGGTAAACATAATTTGCATAAATGAATTTCATGTTAAATTACACAAATTTAATCTAAGTTACATGAAGGGATATATACACATAGATAAGGTAGTTGAGAATCTCACCTCAACACCTATATAACACACACTTTACTAAATATTTACTCATCCAGACATTGTCACAAACACTTAGACTACACACATCAACATACATGACGTATGTTGATCACAACATGTATTAGGGCAAATCCTTTCACTAAGGAGTTGTCACGAATACAACACACATATATCCACAACGGATAATCATGGGGAGAAGGGATTCAAATTCCAAACTCATTCAATCATTTACACAAACACTTAGACTACACATTTCAACCTACAAGATACAACTCAGTTATAAGCTATATTAGGGCAAATCCTTTCATAAGGAGTTGTCACATATTCAACAATCACATGTTCATGGTGAATAATCATGGAAAGCATAAAACTAAATTCTCGACATATCTAGTCATTTCAACCTATACATGGAATAGCCTATATTAAACATAGTTCATATATAACCGTAAAGAGAGGAAAACAGCGTATCTAGCATGTGAAATGGTAACCTAGTCAGTTATAAATCATTAACTGACATTGAAAGCCTTGAAAATCATAACCTATACATTTATAGTTTGCACTTTTCATCGGTAAACTCGTAACAGATTCAGTTTGAACACTCTGCCTTCGTCTACGGCACAATGGTAACCTATAGTATGAAATAGGTTAGCTAATTCATCACATACACTATCTGAATTCCTAAAATAGATTATGATTAGGATTTCTTATCCAAAAATAGAATTAGAATAGCCAGAATAGTAATACGATAGTGGTAGCTAAGCACGTGAAACGGTGAGATTGAATCCCGAGAACAAACCCTAACTCTACCTCTCACTTTCCCTCTCTTTCCTTCTCGTTCTTATCTCTTCTCTCTCTAGGGTTTAGAAATTCGTATGTGAAGGGAGAGAGAGGGTTTAAATTCTTTATATAGGCCCAAAATCGACCTCAATGGCCCCAAGGCCATGGTATACTTAGGTTATAGCCAAAACCTGACTGTTTTGGCTCCACAGAGCTGTTTTGGAGGCCTCTTTTCTACATGTGATCGGACTTAAGCTCCCTGACATTGAATCTAGGTCAGGATAAGTTTTCAGTTCGATCGAGTTTGGGGATCCACCGCTGGGGACCTGTTTTAGTTCAACAGTCACCGGCAGTCGAACAGGGCCACAAGTATACTACCATATGTTGGAAAATTTTCCTGATCCGAGGGTGTAATTGGGTCAGATTCTGATGGTCTGAATCCTTAGATTTAGTCTATAAGTGAATGACTCAATTCACTTAAGTTTCAATTTATTTCCTAAAGATATTTGCGTTTCTCACACACTTCACTCCGGGCTTAAGTTGTGCACTTCTGAACACCTTTAGGACTTGATTTCTGAGATGGTTGTCAAGTCCAGTAAGGTGGTCACAAACATATAGTTTCATGGAAATCAGACTTTTGATGTGCCAATATTGAGTTTTATGATGCTCCTAAGAGCAACTGGCTTTAGAGATGGATCTTAGATTTTAGGGTAATGTAGCGTTAACGATCCTATAAATTTTGATTCTTGCAGATCATATTTAAAGTGATTAGTACTAATTTCATAGGTAATTTAATTTAGCATTTAGCTCATTCTTGTCTAATTTTAAAAGGATTTGGTCTTATTTGATTTCTGCCTGAGGTGGAACTTGGGTCTTTGTACGGATTTTTTTGAAACGTTACAACATTCGTCTATAGAGAGCGTTAGAATTTGAGACCTTGGTGCAGGAAAACATGTCTGTGCACAGTATGTGGCTCGTTTCATTGCGCTATTAAGGTTCACACCATATTTGGTTGATGATGAGGGGTAAAAGGCCCGCCATTTCTAGATCGACTTACGTTACGGTATTTGAGGCCATGTTATTAGGCTTGAGCTCTCAAATTTTTAGGCAGTAGTGTGGAGGGCTCAGATTTATTAGACTGAGTGGGCTAGTATGCAGAGTGACCGTGATCAGAGGAAAGACTGGAAGAGGCAGCCCCTTTGGCAGCTCCCATCAGTAGCAGCGTCGTCAGTAGCAGAGGCGCACATGCAATCCATTCGACAGAGCACCGGTAGCACCAGCAACACTTCCTCAGAGAACTTTTCGATACCTATTATGGATGAGATGGGATTGGACACCGTAGGTGGGAGTGTCCCCAACCTCAACAACAACAGCCATGAGCACCACAACAGCCTCTACAGCAGCAGTGAGAGCACCGAAGTAGCCTCCACAGAAGCTTCAACAGCAGATCCCACCACCAAGGTCACCTCAACAGCAGCATCAGCACCAGCCTCTAAGGTTACAACAGCAGAGATAGTAGTTTCAGCCATCTCAGTGACAGCAGCAGTAATAGAACCCTCGAAGGGGATAGGCACCTCCCCAGCCAGCTCAGGCTAGATTCTATGCAGCTCAGTAGGACCCGTAGTCATTTGAAGAAGTCATTGAGGGTATACTTCTAGTCTCTGCATGCATCTCCCAAGTATTATTTAATTTCGGTGCTTCGTACTCATCATGTCTGAGGATTTTTATTGATTGACTGGATTGCTGAGAGAGTTTTCTAGTGAGAGATTGACCATATCTATTCGTCTTGCCCCATGTTAGTGGGAGAGATTTTCTTGCCCACCGGCTTGTACGTGCTGCCGATGTCAGATTTTAACATTATCTTGGTCATGGATTGGCTTACTGAGTACTATGCCATCTTGGATTGTTTCACGAGGACAGTCACATTTTGCATACTAGGCTTGGTGTAATTTCAGTTCGTTGCTAAGCCTAGAGGAGGGTCATTGTCTTGCTTGATGTCCTGTGCCGTTGATTAGCCTATTGTCGCTTGTACTGATCAGTTACCGATTGTCTACGAATTCCCCAACGTGTTTCAGGAGATTTCAGGATTTGTTGCTGCACTGTCATATTGAGTTCCAGATAAATCTTGTGCTTGGTACTGTGCCTATCTCGAAGGCCCCATACTGTATACCATCGATGGAGTTGCAAGAGCTACAACGGCAGTTGGACGAGCTGTGAGAGTTGGGATTCATTCCAGCCTTCTTGACTAGGTAGACTTAAAAGGGTGCACATTTTGTTTGGAATGACGCATGTGAGCAAGCATTCGTGGAGTTGAAGGACCATCTGACATCCGCCCCTGTCCTCACTCTTCCCTCTGGGAGTGATAGATTTGTTATATTTACTGATGTCTCACATATTGGTTTAGGTGTTATCCTGATGCAACACGGTAGGTCTGTAGCCTTTGTGTCTCACCAACTTAAGGTCCATGAGCTGAACTACCCAACGCACGATTTAGAGCTGACATCAGTCATTTTCGCACTGAAGGTGTGGAGACATTATGTCTATATGGTCAGATTCGAGGTCTTCTCTGACCACAAGAGTTTGAAGTATCTATTCTCTCAGTCCGAGCTGAACATGAGGCAGAGACGTCGGATGGAGCTTCTAAAGGATTATGATTTTGACATCCAGTACCACCCAGGTAAGGAAAACGTGATGGAAGATGCCTTATCCATCAGCCACAGGGCCTTCTGACACACATGATAATTCAGGAGTGGAGGATACTTGAGAATATAAGCAGAGTACGACTTCAAGTTTGTTCTATAGTCTTCTATCGTTTAACTATCGAGCTTATCGATTCAACCCTCTCTTGTTACAAGGGTGATCGAGGCTCAGCAGACAGACGAGTCGTTACAAGATTATCGAGAAGAGGTAGCATCTGAGAGTTAGACAGATTGACAGATTGGTTCTGATAGTGGACTTCTCTTCAGAGGCTGATTGTGTGTCCCGGATATTCCTGAGTTGCGCAGAGATCTTATGATCCAGGCACATCGATTGTAGTTTTCTATCCATCCTAGCTCAATGAAAATGTATCGTGATATGAAGAGACAGTATTTTTGGGCAGGAATGAAGCGCCAGATCACAATTTTGTGATCGAGTGTGACACATGCCAGCATGTCAAGGTCGATCATCAGAGATCCCTTAGCCCTTTGCAGCCATTAAGCATCCCGATGTGGAAGTGAGAGCACGTATCTACCGATTTTATTATGGGTTTGCCAAGGACTCAGCATGGTCATGACGTCATTTAGGTTGTTATGGATCATCTAGCGAAGTCAGCACATTTTATTGCGATTCGTGAGACTTGGCATTCGGACCGACTCGTCAGCCTATTTGTTGATGAGATCATGAGACTACACGGTGATCTTGTCTCATTTTATTTAGACCAAAATCTGAAGTTTATGCTTTATTTTAAGGGAGCTTTCAGAGAGTAATGGGTACTGATTTGCAGCTAAGCACTACGTATCATCCGTAGACCAATGGCCAGACCAAGATGGTCAACCAGATCCTTAAGGATATGCTTCGGGCCTACGCGATTGACTTCGGGGGTAACTGGGATGAGCATCTGTGATTGGCTGAGTTCGCATATAACAATAGCTATCAGGTAACCATTGTCATGACTCCTTTTGAGGCATTATATGGTAGACTATGTAGATTTTTGAGTTATTGGATCGAGGTCAGAGAGCGGCGTCTCTTAAGTCTAGAGCTTGTGCAGCAGAAGTTAGAGGCTATCGATATCATCAGGTAGAGGATGCATATAGCTTAGATACGGCAGAAGAGTTTTGCTAATTGTTGGCGTCGTCCTTTAGAGCTCGCTGTTGGGGATAGTGTATCTCAAGGTCTCACTCATGAAGGGCATGGTTCAATTTGGAGTGAAGGGTAAGCTTGTCCCAAGATTTATAGGACCTTTTGAGATCAGTGGGCATGTTGGCGTCGTGGCCTATCAGCTTACCTTGTCATCTTAGTTGTCTAGTATCCACAATATTTTCTATATCTCTATGTTGAGGAAGTGTGGGTCAGACATCGTTCTTGTTATTGATTGGCAGCCATTGGAGGTTCATAAGGATGCTTCTTATATTAAGTAGTCAATTCATATCCTTAATCAGAAGGAGCAGGTCCTCTGGACTAAGGTCATCCCCTTAGTAAAGGTTTAGTGGGGTCACCATTCTGTTGATGAAGCGTCTTGGGAGCGGGAGGTCGAGATTCGAGATTGCTATCCCCATCTTTTTGATGATTGATTATATCTTGTATATTGTATCTGATTTTATATGATGATGTTATGTTCCTCTTTCTTATGATTTATGTCTAGTTGCGATGATTGTGAAAATTTCAATGATGAAATTTTTATTTGGAAGGGAGAGTTGTAAGGCTCGTATCATAGTCTGTAGCATTTCATAGGCTTCCGTGATCTTTTTGGTTGAATTCCAGCAACTCTCGACCCGTATCCAATGTTTGTGCTTGATCCTAAGCCAAGTCTTGCATATTAGAGTTGACTCGACTCGAAACTTATACCCCTGCGACTGTACCGTCCGCACGGTTCAAATGCTGTGACTCACGTACTGATCTGATACTCGGGCCAGGAGATGTGGGCCCACATTCATTCCAAAGAAACGCTTCACGTTACAAATTTTGAGAGAATCTCTATAACATGTCCCATCAATCAATCAATCAAGTACACTCCATACCTTAAGTACAAGTAACCCATCCATTTCCCTTTCCCAAGTCAACTCTCTCTCCCTACACATCCCTCTTTTGCCAAAAATTCAAATAAACCCATGCTTTCCCATCCCCATTCCTTATAACACCCATTCCATCCATTACTCCTCTCCCTCCCTCTCATTTCTATCTTCACTCTCCAAATCCCATAAGAGCTTCCAACGTCCAAGCTCTCTTTCCTAAAAACATGTGTGGCCCACTTTCCCACTCTCTCATCTCCCATCTCAACCTTCTAATCACCATTAACCTCCATCAACATTGAAAGAAAGTAGCATAGAAGTCCAAGGAGCTAAAGGAAAAGGCTGATGGGTGGGTGATCCACTGTTAAATTTCCTTTTTTTGGGACCACATGTGGTGGGACCCGTTTGAAGCATATAATGTAAGAAATGGAGGGCCCATAGTGGTGGGGTCCCTCCTCTCCATCATGATCTCTCTCTCTCTCTCTCTTTCTCTCTCTCTCTCTCCATAATTGTTTGGCCCATCTTGAAGTATGTATCATATCCATGCCGTCCATGTAGTGGGCCCACCTTGCTAGACTGTCCAGCAGACGGGATTGCTGCCCATCAGTCTGGAAAGGTCCAAATGTAGGAAAACACAAAAGTCAGCTTGATCTTGACTGGGTGGGCCACACCACGTGGACCCACCGTGAAGGTTTCATCGTCCGCACCACGTGGGACCCTTAACAACGCCTAGCGTCCAAGTGGCTGGACACTGGACTCCCCTTAACAATATATATATATATAATATGAATAGTGTAATATATATTATTATATAATATAATATATTATAATATAAATATATATGGTGGGCCACTCCCACGTCGGACCCACCTTTAGCCTAAGTAATCTGCACCGTCTAAATGGATCTGGATGGTGGGCAGCCATATGCTCTTTGCATATATAATGTGTGTGTGTGTGTGTGTGTATAATATAATACATGTGTGGTTGGTGTGTCTCACAATAGCAATTAGGCTGCCGCTGACGTCACCAGTTCTATGGACCCCACCATATATGTACTTCATTCCACGCCGTCCAGTAATCTAGATGGGTGGGACCCCACTCTTCTATGTGTTACATCCAACCATCCATCCCTTTTTCTTGATGAGCCACGTATGTCGACCCCATTGATGTATGTGAACCATCCATCTATTTGGTGATCTCATCTCATGGCTTGAGTAAAAATAAGGAAGATCTAAAATTAACTGGACTACCCTACAGAAAATAGTGGTGTCGAACGCCCACCCTTGAAACCCCTCTGGATTACAGAAGTTTCGATTCAATATAATATTTATTTTCCTTCCCTTTTTAGGTCATTGTGACCTTATGAATGGTATGGATGGAAAATAAATACTATGGTGGGCCACTAGAAATTTAACAGTGGAAATCATTATCGCCACTATCATTTGTGGTATGGTTCAGATGATTTTTGGATATGATTCATTTTTTTAAATAATTAAAATGATCTCTAACAATGGATGAAGGGTGTAGTTGGTATAGCCCATTGGTATGGCCCATTTAATGCATTAGGGGCCCACTTGATGAGGCCAATTTGATGTATTTGGGGCCCACTTGATGAGACCCAATTTGATGTATTTGGGGGCCCGTTTGACTTGTCCCATTTGTATCGGCCCATTCGATCGGCCCAATTGACTTGGCTCGTTGATACGGCCCGATGTTATATACATTAGCCCATGAGTGAGGCCCAATATGATGTGTATATGCCCCATAAGCGAGGCCCATAATAATGTGTATTAGACCCTTGTATGGGATAGTGGACCCATTATATGATTGGCCCTATGAGTGCCACTCCTTGGGAGCAATGTTGGTTAAAGGACCACATTGATGGGCAATGATGGTTGGACGTCCACATTATGACCTTCCCTTAGGCCTTGTTAAGCCCTTCCTCATCATTTTTTAGTGGGTTAACCCAAACGCTTGGGCCCCATTAACATTGCTTTATCCATCATCGGTCGTCCATCTATGGTCCCCACCTTGCATCGAGGTGGATTATCAATGCCGATTATCGGTGTCGATTGCCAATACTGACTATCGTTTCCAATTATGAGTTTGTGACAGCATAGCATCATGATACATGCCCATATGCATCATCTGTATGTTTGTTATGAGATGTGATTGGTCATTGCATATGCCATAGTTTAGGTTGCTTTTAGGACTCCCTGATAAGCGGAGTTACCCCACATGAGTGCACGGTGTGCGCAGGATTGATGCATGATTGGACTGCGTGACTTATGCACATTTGCATTTGTGTGATTGTGATTACTATGTGCCCTAACAACATCAGGGCTGTGGCCTCCACAGACACATCATGGGTGGCTGAATTGGATACTAGAAATACTGTTTCTAACATCGGGGCGCCATAGATGTCCTTGGAAGAAAATTCCTAAACCCGATGGTACTAGAGGATGACTCTAATGTTGAGGCTGAGTGGATACATAAGTGCACTTGGCTAAATATCAGGAGGCCACATCTCCCATTGTGTCATGGTCGGTTGAAAAGGGGTATGGCCTTACTCGCTCAAGCGAGGGGGCATTGTTAGGCTGAGTTTGACCAGCTCGTGAATGGGTCCGTTATCGACGTGCTGGATAGGTATTGGAAGACTATTGGTCGAGCGAATAGTGAGGTTTCTTATGCTCACTTGGGCTACGCACCTGAGAAATGGGCAGTGTCATTTAGTGTACTAAACCCTGACGATTATCTAAAATAAGAACTGTACTAATATTTGATGCTCTAGTGATAAACTGCATTGATATGTAGATTTTTATGAGGATTGGTATGCTTGAGTTGCATCTCGCATCGCATGGTCTTGATATGGCCGATAGTATTCATATCTTGCATCTCATAGCCTTGGTACGGCTCATTGCATTCATGTATTCATTAGCATGATTCCACATTACTCTGATATTATATTCTAAACACACTCATATTGCGCACACACCTACACCACCCTCTAAGCTTTCCATAAGCTTATGCACGATTGATACATGCAGGTGACGCCAGGACGCAACCGTAGCTTCACCGCAGTAGGAGCGTCCAGTCGAGCTTCAGGAGTTTTTGTTATTATCTTGTATTTCCCTTCTAAGCATTGTACTCAAAGTTTTTAATCATAGTAGATTTTGTGATGGTGTTCTTGTGGTTATTGTTCGTGGGTTATGCTTATAATTATGCTTATACTGAATCAAAATCATGTTCAAAATCCTCCTTATAGGATCCCAGGATCGGAACCTGGTGTATGGGTGCCAGGAGACGAGAATCGGGTACTATGGAGGTGTCAGTGCCTTCGACAATTAGAAATTTTGTGAGCCCGATTTCCAAGTTTAGGGCATGACACATGATCCACAGCTTGAAGATATGCATAAGGTCATCAACTTGACTAGGGCCATTTTTAATGATCCAAATTGTTGATTTAGTGACCTCTACTACAAACGTAGATGCCACCAATTTAAGGATTGAAAACTTAGGATATCCAATCTTGAGATTTGACACTTGCTCCATAGTTCATAGACATTGGGCCAATCAGATCAATAACCTTGATTAATGAAGAATGGACCGCACTACAATATAAAGAGATTTACATGAGAGATTGGGACTGTGAGCATTAGAAATATCTAGAATCCTGAAAACATTGGCTTGATCTGTAGCTATTACATCCATCACTATATAGTTTTGCCAAGTTCTTACACTATTCCACAGGGAGGTGGGCATGTTAAAATGTGCCACCTATGCAAGTTCCCAGCCACTCACAAGTAGGATCCATTTAGATGTCTGGCCCATAAGTCTCGCCAGTCCACTCATTAAGTGGCCAGATGTTGGGAAGATGTTGTGCCCAATTGAGGAGAGAACTGATGTATTTTTCTTGCTAGTGCATCTACGAAGTGGGGCCTACCTGTTGAATGGCTTGGATCTTGCACATGTACCACATGTTGGCACATCGATTCGCCTTCCTGGGCTGGTATGTGGGGGCTTAGCAAAACTCCCCATCATACTCTTCCTTAAGTTAGATAACTAAATGATTTTCGAGTAATTTTCTTTGCTTATCGACAAGTTTCCAGAACCAGCACTATGTCTTTTGTCTAACCTTCAATCTCCACCATGACTTAGAGGTTGAAACATGACCCTTGACCTATTTTACTCAGCAGTTATTCATGTATTTTAGATTAATCCATGACTATTTTATGAGGTTGTAGCAGATGTTTTGTCTTTTAGATCTGAAATCACTGTGATGGAGTGTAAAAGATTACTATGATATGGACACTGTGTTCTCATTTTTACAAGTGAACCAGATCTTATGTGTGATATTTTTAACTTACCTTCATTCCTTATTGATTACTTAAATTGGTTTATTGTTTCATTCCTCAACAAATGTTGCTCAATGTTGTTTCTGTGTTCAACTTGGTTTCATCCCTCTCTCAAAAGGAGCAATCTATAAAACTCACACGGGATGGACTTAAGGTATGATTGAGTCAATTGATCATTCTTTGTAATGTCTGGTCAAAAGAAATGGTTTCTTGTTTGATAGTTTGACCCATCATTGGTATAGTTGGGGTAGCTTTTTCCTAAATTCTACTCTAGTTTCCAGTTTTGCACTAGTGGTGCCCATGGTCAAGTGATCATGGAGCCACCATGAATGCACTCTCCTCGGAGGAAAATGCTATTCTTTTGAGTTGTGGCCTAAAAAATAGCTAGTTAGAAGAGAGATACAACAATAACCTACATTCAATTGATGGAAGGTTAGTTTTTAGTGGTATAAACTGAATTTCATGATTTTTGGTGCAACCAACTACACCCTAAGTTTACGTATGTACACATGAGTTGTAGTTCTTATGTGATTTAAAGATGATTTTCTGAAGATTGTCTTCTTTTATTGTTTAAGTATTGCATCATCATCATTGTCATTACCTCATGCCATTGTCATTGTTATCATCTACTTCTCGGTTATTTGGAGTTAGCTTCAACTTTATCATCATCATCATCATTAGCATTGCCTTGTTTCAGTTATTTGAATCAGCATTAATGTAAATCTTACTCAGTCAAAAAAATTAAAATAGGGGAGCTTTACAATTGGATGGTGCAGGGCTAGACTGCATTAGAAGAAAAGGCTGATCCAATTGGCTTGAAGCATGTCTGTAAGGGCTGGGAAGTGGACGATGCCCTCAGATTCCAGTGATCTCTCCTACCTTGCAGAAGCATCATAATCCATGGTTGAACTTCCATTGTGTAAGACCTTTTATAACAGGTTTAAAGAAATGCACTTATTTGCAGAATATTGTGTGCGCCCGCCGGAACTGCAGGTTAGTTATGTAAAGTATAAATATTGATGAATGGGACCAATAGCTCACTACACTAAAATCGTCATTTAGGAATGGTTTTAAACTGTTCCTAAATGAGGCATCACAGAAAATCAGGAACGGTTCAGAACCGTTTTGGGTACCATTTGAAAACGGAATTTTAGGAATGGTTTTAAACCGTTATGGTGCCAACGGTCATATTTGAGAACGGTATGTTTTTCTTATTTCGGAACGATTTTAAACAAAAAAACCTGATGTATAAAATAAAATAAAATAAAATATATTTAAGCCATATTCATTTAAGAATCAAAAGATAGTAAAAACAACCATGATGTAATTTGAAACATTATTTATCTGACTTGCAAACCTGACAGTAAAAACTAAAATCTACAATGGAAGACTTCAAAATAAAGAGACAATTCAATGGAAGTCCGTCAAGCAAATGAAGAGCTCCACAATGTAATGGCCCTTTATGTACCTAACTACAAGCAACAAGTAAAAAATACGAACAAAAACATGTGAATAGATTGAACAAACAATCAACTATCAAAACCATGTGAAAAAAATTGTGACAATTGAACATACATGTGGGGGACTGTTGTTAGTTGACTCACCTGGTTTTTGGATATACTCGATGCACTCCTGACCCGAGGGGAGCTCGTTCTAGACCAAGCGGGGCTACGAATGGTAAGGGAGATGTAATCAGCTCGTTCTAAACCAAGCGGGGCTACAATGTTTAGAAATGAGTTACACAGAGTTACATAGACAACAGACCTTCTGGTGATCCAAACCGTTTAGAAACAAGAAATTGTTTTGAAATAATTAATAGCTAAAATAGGGAGGATAATTTAGTTCCCACTTGCAAGGGAATTAGTTACCAGTGAAGAATATTGGGAAAGAAGAATATTCTTATTTGAATTAATGTCTTCCTGGAAAGTCTAAAGTCAAATTTTTGAAGGACGAGACAAAGACATGTAATGCACAATAGAAGTAAATAATATATAATGGAAGAAAAAAGAGAATAGAACTTATAACAATGAGCTTTACAACCTTTTCTGGCCTCTTTGCAATCTTAATTACAGTAGCAACTGCTGCTCTAGATGATATCCTGACCTGTATGTTCACTCTTAATCTTTATAGGGAGGTAAAAGAGAAAAACTGAATATTTTGAGTTTCATAATAAATATTTGTAGATTACAGCTATTTCTGGGACTACATGAAGATAACTGTTTACTAGACACAAGAACAAATCGAAGTTCTAAAGACTCATTTGGCCTCACTTGAAACACAAGGCAGGGCCTCACATGGATGGACCTTAAAAACCCATTTGGGCTACCCATCCAGTTGCATCCCCACCTATACTCATAGCCAAGGTTTAAAAAAATCATGACTCCGACCTTTTTCTTCTTCTTTTTTTTTTTCCTGAGTTACTAAACTGGGACTTATGCCTTACTTTCTCAATCAAGCACTATCTAATAGTCTATTGATATAGGTTGATTACAATCAACAAGTTAGATATATAAAGAATACATAATATCAAAATTAAGACAATCAAATTCTAAAGTAAAGAAATTAAGTGCAAATGTTTTGTTTATTTCATCAAAACTACTAGTGAGCAACAACATGGTATACATAAGCAACAAGGTGAACTTAAAAAAATTGTTAGATACTTATATCTGCTACCCGTTCACTTATACCTAAAAATAGAAATTGCCACTAGATTAACCTATATGGTGAGTCCCATAAATGCAACGTCAACAACTGCTCCAAATTAAAGCTCAAAACTCGTAGGCATCGCTCACAACTGACCAAATAAACTAGGATCAGGAGACCAAAAGAAAACTCTGAAAGAACTTATCAACAATTAGTATCACTCGTATTGATTCATAAGTAACAGGTTGGCGGTGACTTTTTTGAGAAAACTGAACCTAAACCAGGCATCTCTTAAAATTTTAAGTTCTTTCAGTTTTTCCAGAAAGCATAGCTGATAACATTAGTTAACTTGCAGAAAATAACAGTCATATCAAACATATCTAACACATTTAAAACTTTTATAGAATGAAAAAAAAAAAAAAAAAAAAACCATTTACAAATATAACCTAATACCCACCTAGAATGCAGAGCACCACACATCTTTTTAAGAACTTTTGGACTGTAGAAGCTATATGAGTAATGATCTCTATAACCTGTTGTTGAACCTGCATTCATTCGCAAGAATTTGACTGCACTGCTATACATAAAATATTAAAAATAAAGGACAAAATGAAAGTATGAAGTACCTGAACATTTTTCTCACCCCATCCAGGAACAACACAGAAAATGGATTAAGATTTCTACAGACTGGTCGAGGTTGTCAAGACCTTCTACTGCCTGTTTTAACGAGATAATTATTGCAAACAAAATAGAGCTTACTAAGTAAATCGTTTTGTTTTTTGAGAGAGAGAGATGACAAGAATTAATATTTTTATTAAACCACTGCCAAGAGATCAAGGCATGCAACAAAAGAATACAAGGCAGCCGCAACTATGAAAAACAGGCAAAAAGGGAGGCAGATCTCGCCTCCAGGAAATCTCTAACTAATTCAAGCCAAATCAAAGAATCAAGCTAAAGTGCCAAACTCAGGGAATTCATATATAAGCCGGAGCCCATCATGAGAAAATCATGTCCCCAAGCACACTCCCTGTGATTTGCAGTAATATTACAAGTGATCAATTAAACACGGGACTCTTTGTCATAGCCCATACTTCTACTGGAGCATTACGAAACAAAATAAGGAGGTACCTGTAAACCAATTAAGTCATCTGATGGACAGTAAGGCAACTAGTTCAGAAAGAACAAAAAACTCTCATATAACTCCAGACCTTGCTTTCCACAAAATAAATCAAGAAATGGAAGAAACAGAAAAAATAGCAGAATGGAAACCAGTAGTGTAGCTCGAACAAAAAAAAAATTAAAACAAATCTCACAATTTTACCGATGTGTGAGAAGGTGTGAGTACGACATCTGATAATCAAGGCTTTCCCATCATTAACACACCCAGGCATGCATGAATTAAAAGTATAATCATTGAAGACCACCAACAACCTGGTCAAGTCTTAACAAACTGAATGCACAACAACAACAACAGCAAAAAAAAGAAGTTCATGTACCCTGAGAGTATCCAATTCAGGCCCTTCTAAGGTATCATAGTAGCGATCTACTGGTGACATTTTTCTTATAATTAATTTAATTTGACTTATTTCTAGAAAAATTGAGGCATTACAAACATATATCTCTCTCATGGAACTCGTACTTTCCTGCCACTCTTTTTCTGTATGCAGCATTTCCTACTGATACAAAACCACCAACTTGTCGACATTGGCCCTCAAATAAGAAACTAAGGCCATCATTCAATGCATGACATTAGAAAAGCTTACCAGATCAGGAAAATGTGAACCAATTGAAACAAGAAGACCTGCTGTTGCCCTTTACCAATTAGCATTGAGTTCCTACAAAAGAGAATATTTAAAAGATGTGAGAGGTCCAGATTGCGTCCATTTACCATATATTACAAATAGCTCCAGTGCAAGTGAATTAAGCACAAATTCAGATATATTCCCGTGAGAAAGACTCAAAAACAAGTAAACATATTCAGTTACAAAATCCAAAGCTGACATTAGTGTGAGTCCATCCAAGCTGCCCAACTCTCATGGGCATCATTGAATATAGCTATGATGGAGACTACGTTATCCATCTAATTCTGTCATTGGTCATGGACAACTGGTCGTTTTATTTCAACTGGAAATGAATTGGATGGTTTGGAATATGTTACAAGTGGGGAATTCCCAGATTGATGTGCAGCCATACCATGTGTACATTCCATGATTCACCACCATTTAAGAAAATGTGAGGTAGTGTACCCCCACCAAGAAAAACAGAAAAGGACCAAAGTGTCTCATCAACATCTTGGGGAAGTACATTTAAATTACATAAACTAGAAACACTAGTGTGCATGGAAACTTGACATCCATACATGAGTTAAAAGGATGTGAAAAAAAAAAACATGACTTTTTCCCTCCATATATAGAAACCCATCTACATGATAGAACAAGCATTTGGGTTCTCATCACTGAACATGGTGGTGTACTGATCTTCATGTTTAGTCCCAGGATTAGAAAGAGCAAGGGCCTCAACATTTGGCTCTACTTCATCCTCTTCTTCCTCTTCCATTAAGTTTGGCTCTAAATTTGGGGAGAGGATTCTTCTTAGGGGCCAGAAATTGCTCCTGGTTTAATAATATTATTAAAATTTTTGAAGAGGAATGATATAAAAAGTACTAGAAACATTGAAGCAAGGAGATTAGTGGATATAACACATACATTATGGTGGCTCCCACATAATTTGGTGACGTCAGCACACCAAGGAGGTCAGTGGTGTGTGGCACACCACACGACAACATATCTTGTTCGTAAAATCAGTATTATTTGGTGTAGATGGGCCTAGGAAGCAGATTGGTTGGTGTACCTCACACTAGCTATATAGTTGTTGTATGTGTGTGTCGTACAAAGATGAGCACTGACGCTCCTCGAGCTCCGAGTTGTACGAACGCTTCAAAGGAGATCATAGTTACATGGGCCCCACAGTGATGTATTTATTATATCTACACTGTTCATCCATTTTTAGAGTTCATTTTAGAGCATTATCCAAAAAATAAATCATATCCAAAGATCATCTAGACCACATAATAAATAGCAGTGGAGATAATGATTTTCACCGTAAAAAAATTTGTAGGGCTCACCATAATGTTTATTTTACATCCAATCTGTTCATAAGGTCACAAATACCTAAATGAAGAGGAAAAACAAATTTCATATTCATCCAAAACTTTTGTGACCTTAAAAAGGGATTCAATGGTAGACGTTCAATCCCCCACTGGTTTTTGCAGTGTGGTCCACTAGTTTTTGTGTTGGGTCTGTTTTCAATCTGTTTTTACTTTTTTTTTAATAATAATAATAATAATAAAAACATAGTTAATTGCATAAGCATACATTCATACACATGGCTATATATATATATATATATAAACTCACTATTTTATATGGCTCATCATGATTTGAAATTAATTCCATGAATTTTCAATCAAAATCATACTTACATATATTTCAGTGAGAGGAGGCTTGATAGCCGGAGACCTAATTGTTACCTTGCAGCAGAGTGTATATTAAATAATAAGTTCAAAATACAACCTGAATAGTAATAAAAATAACCAATTCAAGTCCAAGCATTGAATTGTTGTTGATCCAATAACATATTAGGTGTTTTAACAGAAATGAAGCTTCCACAAACATGATTGTGAAAAAAATAATGACCCAAGATATATGATGCAAGATAAATAGCTTGGTCTAATTAAAATACCATCATCCTAAATAGTTTGGTCTAATTAAAATATGATGCAACATGTATGTATCTTGAACTGAGCAAGCTACGAACATAGACGTTGAATAGTTTGAAAAAGAAAAGAAAATATATGAAAACCATCATCCTGAATAAAACCATAGTGAAGGTATAGGACAAATTCTATTAGCAATATAAAGATGGAAATGGGCATGGAGCTTCAAAACATTCTGTTGATTCTCCCTTGCTAATGGAAAATCAATAACCTGCATTGCTAGAAAAACATGAAAGAACAACACCAAGAAATCCCTTAAGAAAGAAGAAGAAAACACACACATGCATGCAACTAGCTCAAGCAAGTAGTTAGTATATGACAAACCATTCCTTCCATCTACAACATAAGTTGGTCACCCCATTGTTGCTTCAACTTAGTTAAAAGGCTTTGTTCATGGTCAACATTCATGCTCCTATCAAACAACAAAAGATAATCCAGAAACCTTCCTTGACTAAGGAAATCATTTACTATAATCTAAATCATTGAAAAGTCTTTCAGGAGGGACAACCTTTTGCATTTTAACAGTTAAAAAGTTCAAACGTTCAGATTTCACAATTCTCCACTTATTCTTTAGTAATTCGTATGCTTGAAATAGATTTAGAAAACCATATTATCTTTGATTTTTTACCTTCATTACAGTTTCTTCCTTCCACATCAAATCCCTTGAAGAAAGACCTTGAAGAAGTACCTAATACATACATACAAAAAAATTAATGTACAAATAAGACCAATTCAAATTAATGAAAGGAACAAAAAAAAAAAAAAGAGTCAACGAACTGTCAACCAAAAACATATTCAAACAACCTTGGGTCAGCCTTGATGGGAATAAGGCCCAACCTATTGGCTAGGACTTCATCTTGGACCACGATGTGTTGTCTACACCAACCATTCAATGCAACAAAAAACAACTGAGCCAACCATCTCAAAAGATGGTTACGATTTATTAGGCAGACTGAATTTGTGTATGTGACTCAGATTGAGGTTAAGGAACTGCAAGTTTCTGTTTGTACAATTTAAAATACATTTCCAATCCATTCATCAAGAAAAAAAGCTCCATCAAAAAAGAATAAGAAAAAAAAAAGAATAAGAAAAAAAAAAGAATAATAAAAAAAAAAGAATAAGGAAACTCATGAGCTAAAAAACATCAAAATAGAAACCCAAAGTACAAATATATTACACAAGAGAAGGATAAAAACATCATAAAGAATTGGGGCTCTTAGCGATTCAACACACCATGATGAACATGAAATTAGCTTCGAAAACAAACCCATGAGCTAAGAACATAAAAATAGAATAAATAAATAAATAAACATAAGCATAAAATGTATCAAGAAAACATCATCTAAATGCATGAAATAGGAGAGTCTAGTAGCTCAATTGACAACTTTGAACATGAAGTCAGCACTAGAAACCAATCGGCAAGCTAAAAAACATCACAAATGCATTAATTCTATATATAAAAAAAAATCATTAGGAAGCATAAAACTAGGGAACTTCAGTGATTTGACGAACAACCATGAACATGAAATTCACTTCAAAACAAACTCGTCAGGTAAAGAACATAAAATGAAAAACCCAAATCATACGGTACATCAATATAATTAAAAAGTAAAAAAACCATCAAATTGCACAGAATTAGGGATTTATAGAAATCCAAAATATGACTGAGAACATGAGATTACCATTGAGAACAGACCATGAGCTAAAAAACAAGTACAAAATGCATTAATAGAGGAAAAAACCATCAAGATGCATATAGTTAGGGATTTAAGTCGGTCCAACAGACAACTGTGAGTAAGAATATTAGCTTCGAAAATGAAACAATGAGCTAAAAACTATTTTAAAAAAACAAAAAAAAAAACAAAATACCAAATCAGAAAATGCATCAATAGTAAAAAGGTTGTATGGTGAAAAATAACGGAAGTGAAATTCACATGAATCTATCAAAATAATGGAAAAAATCTATTTTTTCTAAATGAAACAAAATGGATCGAAGTAAAACAAGAAGATGGTAATAGCAGATCTGGAAAATCAAATACAGAGCAGAATTATTTTATTTTTATTTTTTAAAAAAAGAACTTAACTATTATGCCAAGGTTGAATGGCTAGGACCTTTGAGCACCATAGCTACAGCAACATCATTGGACCCTCTCCTAGCAAGAGTAAATGGAATGTTTAATCTAGAAGCTAGAGTTCTGATATAGACACTAGAGGCCAAAAAATTAGATCAAACAATTATTATAGCCACATGAATGAAAATAACAGATGGCCCTAAAAAAGAAAGTTGTGGAAATTTGATAGTTAAACAGGTTTAGACAACCCATCATGCTTCTACATGTGTGCCCTACCTGATTGTTAGATATGGCCTGAGTTTTTGGTCAGATACCGCTTGATACATGGATCAGATGCCTTATACACATCCCAAGTTGCAGCATATGGCTGTGCATGGAGGTGTAGAGGGACAGGTTTGGAGCTATAGCAAAACTCTTCCATAACACCTATTCATACCCATTAAAAATAAAAGAAACAAGTGGTGAAGAAATTCTTGTCTGCAAGGGATGTGCTAGCTGTACCTAAGCCCAGATCAAGGAGTAGGGTTCATGTCAGAGGGGCAGCCAGTCCTAGCACTGTGTCAAACTTCTTGTTTCAGATATGACTGGAAGAACAGGAATATCATAAAACCAACCCCAAGTAGTTGGGCCCAAGCCTATCACGAAGGTGATGAGAGGTGGTGGCTTCTCCAACCATGTAAACATAAAAGGGTATATAGAAAAAACTTCAGCAACTACATATTAAAAAAAAAAAAGAAAAACATATAGAAGATAAATTAAAAGTGATATCGATAAGAAAAACCTTGCCTCTGATGCCTAACCTTTCAAAAAGAAAATAAAAAACAACCAAATTAAAAGTTTCATAGCATCACCCAAAGTGAACCTCAGAGAGTTATAGTAACCACAAAGCTTATGAAGTTCCTTAACCTTCTCCTCTATTCCACTCTTGAAACTATCCAAATCACATGATACAAAAATGACTAAAAATTCAAATCAGCTTACAGTCTTCCCACCTTAACCATTGCAGTAATCCAGTTACCGATTCAATTCCAAATATGAGCCACCAAGCCAAAACAGTAGCAAGTTTTATGCTGCAGTCGCATTTCTGTCTGATGTGATTGGGCCATGAATTGAGTGAAAAAAGATATTTTTGTGTAAATTCATTGATTTTGTATAGTCCGAAGCAACATTAGGAGTGTAAATGGGCTTGGCTAGGCAGTTTCTAAGGCTTGTGCAAACTTGGCCTGGGGCAAAATATAAGGGTCCTGGCCTGGCCAGCCCACCAGATAAGCAACTAGGTCCCCACCCAACCCACTTGCCAAGTATCCATTCCAATGGTGTTAAACAAGTCGGACCAGACAAGGTTGTCATGTCAGGCCTTACACATATCTAAAAGCAAGCCTCGCCTGATAGTTATCAAGCATCCAAACTAACAGCCGTCATCCAGTCCCAGCGCAACTCACAGCGAACAGGACATGGGCCCATGCTGGGTCCGCTGGCACGCTTTCAAATTTCACCCCTAAATGGAATCTTGATCATCTACATGAGAATTGGAATCTAATCTAACTGATGGCGTATTACAAACACTGATCATTTCCTGCAATAAGACTATTTGAGAACCCACAGAATAAAAATTCACATTCCTTAGATACACTAAGATTCTCGCTAGCGATGCTCAAGTAAATTAAAGTAAATATAATACCTGAAAATTATGAGTAGCCTTGGGATCTCCAGGATTTTTATCAAGGTGTACCAACCTTGCCTACAAAACCAACACAAAAATAGCTTAATAACTAAAATGATCTCATGACATACTTATGGTTTTGGGAAAAAAAATGCAATGATAATTAATAAACAGTTTGTTAAAGGGTGCAAAAGGCATTTGCAGCCACTTTCAATTGAAAAGGGTGCTTCGTTTGTAAAGTCTAGAAACCCCATTTTGCATTGAGCCTGATAGAGAGCATCGATCAAACCAGGTCTAGATTGAAAGTGGTCATTTCATCAAATAGAAGAAATAAGACAATGGCCAATGGACCAATGGCCATTTCACTCAATGTTGATGTAGTAATTTCAAATACAGCCTAAGATTTTATTGCAAATATGTTTAGAAAAATGGACTACTGAATCTAATTGAAAGGTTGAGATCGGGAGAGGGAGATCGAAAGAGAGGGTTGAGATCGGGAGAGGGAGATCGAGAGAGAGGGTTGAGATCAGGAGAGGGAGATCGAAAGAGAGGGAGATTGAGGGAGAGGGGGATCGAGAGAGAGGGAGGGAGAGTGAGAGGGTTGAGATTGGAAGATCGAAAGAGAGGGAGATTGAGAGAGGGAGACAGAGATGGAGACGGAGACAAATGGAGGGATTTTAGGGCTTCTGGCCCAAGAAAAAGTTTAAAACCCATCGGTAGTCTGCAGCAGATATAGAGCAATGTGCATCTTGGGCTTGTGGGGAACACTCAGAGGTTTTTAATCGAATCCATTTCATCCATCTGTTTCAAAATAAAACAATAAACCATAATAAGAAGAAATACGAAGATTTAACACTCAATTGGGACACACCAACAAAACCGTGGAAAGAACAACATATAATACCATGACTCGAGTACGGTTCACTACCGTTTCAAATCAGAAATGGCTTAAAGTCATTTTTGAACCAAAATTTCAACCGTACTAGATCGACGATTTTGGTGTAGTGGCTGTTGTGGTTACAAGTTTTCTATTGGATGCAGCTTGTAGTTGAAAATTTGCTTTAATGATCCAAATAGGAGTCTGTTGAATTTTGGGTTGGGTTACTCTTGTCTAGTTCATTGTCTTTTCATCTCTATTCTCATTTTAGTTTTTATGAAATCAGATTATTGGGTAATCCAAATTCTTGTCATTCAGTCATAGGGTTTTGATAGTTATGTAGATACAGATTTGATAGTTGGACCGATGGAGATTTGATTGTAGGACAACAATTATAGGAAAGGATTAGTCAGAATCAATAGGAATTTATGTGAAAGGGATAGTAAAGAATCAATAAGAATTTCTAATATCGACACTTTTATTGGCGCTTTTTACAGCTTTTACCGGTGTTTTTAATCTCTTATTGGCACTTGTTGCAACTTTTACTAGCGTTTGTTGTAAATTTTACCAACGTTTCTCCTAGATTTTACCGGCGTTTTTAACAGTTTTTACCAGTGTTTCTCATAGCTTTTAGCCGACATTTCTTATATCTTTTACTGGCATTTTTACAGTTTTTAGAGGCGCTTCGTATAGGTTTTATCGGCGCTTCATACAGTTTTTATCGGCAGTCACTAGGAGCACTGGTAAAAGTTCGACTTTTAGAAGTGTCGGTAAAAGTTTGACTTTTAGAGGCGGTCATCCAAAACACCAGTAGAAAGGTACGACCTTCAGTAAATGATACAACGATGCCCCCTTTTAGTGGCACATGTCCGACCACCGGTAATTCTTATACTGGTGGTTTTTGGGACTTTTAGTGGTGGTTTTAGCCGCCAGTAAAGGCTGTTTTTCTTGTAGTATGATGCTCCAAGTCTTCATGTGTATTCGGTCTTCAACTTTCAAGGACTTAACCGATTCACAATCATACAAGCGAGTGTGATTAACAAGTAGGTGCACAAATTAGTGCACTAACAAGGTAGAGAGTTGTGAATTGTGGGTGTCAGTAAGTGTATAGTGCATTTAAGAGTTTAAAGCTGGTGGAACTTTTCCAAAGGTTCTCTATGGCTGGACAGTCCAACAAACATGTCCAAACACTATGTATATGTTGAGGGTTAAATATTGCATATTAGACCCCAGTTATTGCTTGAATTTATGAACAGGTACTGTTTAATGGCTCGATTTAATCTGTTTGTGATGTAGGGTGTATTTACAAGCTTGGATTAAAATAGGATGCCAAAAGCATGGATTTAACGCTCATGAGTCACCAAGGCAAGGGACGAACACCAGCGGACGCACGAGCGTCCGTCAGTTTTGCTCAGTGGAGCCCACCCATCTCACATTTAGGTAATCAGGACCATCCATTATGTTCAGAGGGTGGTCAAGAGTCTCGCCTAGGTTTCCTTTTTGGCCTATGCATGTATACGCATGTGGATTTTCTGTAACATCCTGGATTTTCACTGTTTTGGATTTCTCAAAAAAAAAAAAACCTTGAAATTTCTTTTTTTACTTAACTTATATTGTCATTTACTGTCTATTAGCACTTAATGTTATTTTATGCATGAGTTGAACCAGCAGAACTGTACAAGTCCGATTAATCAACCGTAGGGAGCCAACAAATCCGCTCGATCACTTGAACACCAAGTTTAGCCCCATGATTTACTCACATAGGGCCCAAATCTAACCGACCCATCACTAATAAATTTAGACAATCATAACTAAATTAAAGATCTAACCGAAGCCGAGTCAGACAAGGCCCGAATCTTGGCTAATAGACCAAATGAACCTCATTACTCTTTTAGCCTAAAACCAACGGCTTAGAGTAATCATGACCAAATCTCAACTTTCACTAGTTATAAATAGGCCACGCTATGAACATAATTAATCTAAACCCTAATCAGTGCCCACGAAAAATCTTAATACCTAATTCATTCCAGAAATGCCCCAATTCTCCAAACAAGCTATAGACTGCTCGTTGGTGGGCCACTAGTTCCAAAACTATAGAATAATGTCCATCTTACTGGGCTCGAAGTCTATCACTGGAGTCAGACCTAGATACTGTCTAGAATCGCTCAACTTGAACCAAAGGATGAGTGCATAAGAAGTACAAATACCTTAAAAAAAAGAGCTGGAACTTAAGTGATTTGAGTCGTCCACTCTTATACAAAGTTGAGGATTTTGGACTGTTGGTTTACGACCAAACTTCACATGTAGAGTAAGGATATTTTCCTATTCATATCCATACAATTGCGGCCCCTATTAACCATCAACTACCGTTGAATAGACTTCTCATCATATCTGTCGATCGACGCATCCAAATGGCGGGCCGAACATATCCATATGTAGATCATCATTAGGGCTAACTATCCTACAGTGTAAATCAATATGTATGCCCCATAATGGGCCCTAGAGGTTAGAAATCCTCTCATACGGCTATTATAGTAAAAAACCTAACCCATGGGGCCATTTACACCAAATCTGACATTATAAAAGGGCCTCATTTGGGCACCCCCTCTCCCCATATGAATTTTCCCTAGAGAAAGGGAAGAAAGAAGAGAGAAAAGGGAGAAGAGAAAGAGGGGAAAGGAGGAGAAAGAGAGAGGAAGAAGAAAGGAAAGGAGTGTGTGGTAAGAGGTGGGGTGTCACGCCCCAAACTCAGAAAACGGGCTCACAAAATTTCCGATCACCGAATCCGACGTCGACAACCTCCGTAGTGCCCCATTCTCGGCTCCCAGCGTAGCATATGCCAGATTTCGATCCTTAGATCCTACAAGGAGGATTTTTCAACGTACATTTGTCTTGTAATAAGCATAACCACAAGTTTACCCAAATCATAAAGGTAACATCATCATCATCACATATCCACTAATATAAACAGTTTAATACAATGCTAGAAAGAAAATATATATGTATCAAAATCAAAGATCCTGAAAATCGCTGCATGCTCCAAGCTTAACGCTGCTGCAACCTAACGCCACCTGCATGCATCTATCTTGCATAAGCTTACAAAAGCTTAGAGGGTGGTGTAAGTGTGTATAAGGTAAGTGTCAGGTATACAATAAAGCTCGTAAATCATACATCATCGGGATAAGGAGAAATACTGACAAGATCATGAATCATACGATATTAGTGTGATGTGGAAAAATACGGTAAGTCCATGAATGCAATCAGTTGTACTAAAGCTATGTGATGCAAGGCATGAATGTTATTGCCCATACCAAGGCCATGCAATGGAAATCTTAATAAGACAATAACACATGCTGAGGATGCAATGCAATATACAAATCCAGATGAGCCATAAATACCATTAATCTCGTCTAAGCCATATAAGTGCAAAACATCGTAACCCAAAATACTAAGTACGGCGGATGCAATGTAATATGAGGCGAATGAAATGACCATGCTGGAATGTGAAGTCGGGATGATAGTACGAAGTATCACAGGTTACGGGGTCCATCACAAGGGACTTCTATCCAAACTAGTCCCATACCTAAATTTGGATAGTCAGACACAATGTGGTAAACTCCTGATCTCAGGTTAGTCGCGCATCGAACCGAAATCCTGGCCATGCGAAGGTACACATAACAAATAGTTACGCACCACCAGCCCGAGTGGAAAGTGAATGAATGAATGGATATGCAATTCCTGCTCAATAAGTCCACATATCAGTACGGTTACTCTCTGGGGAAATCACCAGGGTCTATTACACTCCACACCGACTGCCTCCTCCCTAGCTGCACAGCTCTGCGAGTGGAAGAGACCTCACTATCCGCTTAGCCAGCAGTCTTTCAATACCTACCCGGCTCGTCGATAGCGGACCCATTTACAAAATGGTCATACTCAGCCTAGCTTATAGCCCCCTCACTTGGGAGGATAAAGCCACACCCCCTCCCAACTGACCACGACACAGTGGGAGACGCGGCCTACTGGTATTCGGCACTCGGGCGCTCATGTTCCACTCGGTCTAGACGTTGGGGCTACTCCTGGCCTCAGAGGTTCTGAGATTTTCACATCCTAAGTGCCTTATAGTGCTAAAACTAAGTATTTCTGATGTCCCATTTAGTCATCCATGATGTGGTTGTGGAGGCCACGACCCTGATGTCGCTAGGGCGTACAATGATCAAGTCACACATATGCGAGATGTACGAGCCACACTAACCAGTCATGCAATAATCCTGCGCTTATTCTACGAAATGTGGGGCACTCCATCTCATAAGGAGTCCCATAAATGGTCTGTCCAATGGCGTATGCTATAATCAAACATTTCTCATATCAGGCATACATATGATACGTATGGGCATGAATCATAGAGTTATACTAAACATTTTATATGGTGATAAACTATCCTCACAACGAAGATGGGCCTTGATGGCCTACACACAACAAGTATGGGCCCATCAATGGGCGTTAGGGAGAGTTATAATGCGGATATTTAACCAACATTATTCTTACAATGTGGACGTCAAACCAACATTGCTCCCAAGGAGTGGCCTTCATAGGGTCAAACATATAGTGGGCCTATGACCTCACGTACAATCATGATGGGCCTCATTTATGTCACATAGGCCTCATCATATGGATCGAAAGTATATCACAATGGGTCTCACTCGTGGGCCTTAAATACATAACAGGTGGGCCTTACACCTGGGCCTCAAATGTATCATATGGGCCTCATCACACGGGCCTCAACATTAGGCCTCATATCTCAAGTGGGCTTCATTATATGGGCCTAACAATACAAACGGTTGGGGCCCACCCATGGGCCAAAATATATCATGATGGGCCACACCAATGGGCTTTATGTATATCAAATTGGTCGCACGATGGGCCTCATATATATATCGATTCAGGCCACACTAATGGGCCTCATGCACATCGAGTGGGCTACATCAATGGGCCACACTAATGGGCCATAAATACATCACATTTGGCCTCATATATGGCCTACAAATACATCTCAATGGGCCTCATGCCTAGGCCCTAATTACATTTCATCAGGCGTAATCAAATGGGCCACATACACATCAAGGTAAGCCCCATGATTTGAATGGTCTAAGTGACCCAGATGGCTAGACGGTTTGGATGAAATATATACATCATGGCAATCCCATACTAGCAAAATAGCTGGACGGCTCGATAAAACACAAACATCATAATAGTGTCCATAGTTTGGACGGCCCATCAAGGCAGGCCCCATGTGCATAGTACAGCCAGGATATAAAACATATAACCCAAGGGGACCCATCGAACTTACTGACGTAACTGTTGGGGATGCTTCAGCCAATCCACTTGTAGATACATCCAACCATTGGACGGCTGGATAAAATTCATATATCAGCATGGTGGGCTCTACCATCTTGGATGGTTGATGGTATGTACATCAAGGTGGACAACATGGCTAAGACATGTAAATTAAGGTGGGGTCACACCATCAATGGACGGTGTGGATATCACAGACCCAGGACTTGCTGACGTCCTTTGCAGCAGTAAAATTGTTGGTGTGTGGCGTACACTAGCCAACCCTCTAGAAAGAGGTGGGTCCCACGTGGGGCCCATCATAATGCTTATCTTCCATCCAATCCTTTAATAAGGTCACACAAACTCGGATAAAGAGGAAAAAAAAATTTCATAACAATCCAAAACTTCTGTGATGATCAAAAGGCTTTCAATGGCAGACACCCAATCTCACTGTTTCCTTCAATGTGGGCCACTTGAGCCTTGGAGACGGCTGATGTTTGGAGGGGACTCACAACTAAAAGGGTCCCACCACCTGCACGGTGTGATGTTCAACACACATCACATGGGGGCCACAGCTGGGACCACATCCCTGCCCAGGACGTCATGTGCAGGACCTCCAGCGCAGGTTGTCATGCCTGTCCTTAGGAGGGTTGGCAGCAGTAGGCACTACTGCTACTTCTGTTATTATTATTATTTTTAAATATCATATTTCTATGGTTTTTCAGAGGTAGGGCCCACATCAGTTGAATCCAGTTTAGACAATGGATACTAAAGTTTATAAAAAATCCATCAAGTCCAATATTGGGCATTTTTTCGACGTGTAGAAAAATTATAGTAAATTTAAACGGTGAAAATCACTGTTTTCAAAGGTATGGCCCACCAGAAAATTAGATCATCTTCATTTTTCAGCTCAACGCCTAAAATTAGTTTGTAAATAAGATGATCTTTGTGGATTGAAATCATACATCAATGTGGGGCCTACATGAGCGACCCACTCCAAGGCTTAAACCAAGCTAATATATTTATTTCACGTTAGCTCATCAGTACACCTAACTGTCTATTCACACATCATGTTATAACAACGTCCAGCGTCCCTGGACGCTGGACGGTTTACATATTTAAGGTGGACCCTGCTTAGGTGGGCCAGCATATGGCTGGGTGGTGTGGGACAAGACATATATAAAGTGGGCCCCACCTACAAATGGATTGTATCCAATACATACTTCATGGTGGGGTCCATCCAACTGGGCCACACGGCCACCTCATCACACACAAGACATAAATAAATAAAAAGAGAGGGAGAGAGAGAGAAAGATAGAGGGACACGCGTGATGGACGGACCCCGGCACTATGGGCCCTTTTTTTCAAGCATCCAATCCTACATCAAGTGGGTCCCATTACTCGTGGGTCCATCAAATTGAAGATTAACAGTGGAGATTGTAAGACCCGTATCTTGGTCCGTACCTTTCCGTAGACTTCCGCAGTCTAACCGGTCGAATTCGGGCAACTTTCGACCCTTAACCGATATCGACGCGCGACCCTAATTCATATGCCGACAACCCGAGTCGACTCAACACAAGACCAATACCATAGCGACCGAGCCGTCGCTGCGGTTCCAATGTCGCGACTCACGTGCCGAGGTGATACCCTGGTCAAGAGATATGGGCCAACGTTCGGTGCGATGAAACGCCGCGCGTTGCTAAACCCAAGGGAATCTCTACGATGTGTCACATCAATCACATCAATCACATCAATCAATCAATCCATCAATCCATCACATGTCAAGTACACATCACTTTCACCCCTTTTCCCAAGCAACCACAAAAGTCTTCACCTCCCATACCTCTCTTACACAAAAGGCCACAAAAGTCTTCACATCCCATACCTCTCTTACACAAAAGGCCAAAAAAGTCTTCACATCCCATACCTCTCTTACACAAAAGGCCACAAAAGTCAAAGATTTCTTACACAACTATCACTCACCACATCCATCCATCACTCTCTCTCTCTCCCTTTACAACTCCTCTCTTTCTCATTTCAAATCTCCAAGAAATAAAAATTTCCAAGCTCCATACGTATGGAACTTCTCCAAGCTTCCTAAACTCCAAGTGCGGCCCACCTCTTCACCCCATGATCTCCCCATCTCAACCTTTCATTCTTCATCTCATCCATTGAAGTTGGTGCTAAGGTGCCAAGGAACCCCTAGGAGCAAGAAGATCGGACGGTGGGTGCCTCCTTAGGGTAGTTTTTCTTATTTTTATGATGGGCCAAGTGAGGCCCATCGATCAATGGTGTGGATCTCACTTGGGACCCTAAGATGAGGCCGATGGCCCACTTGGATCATCATGATCATTCTATGATGGGGCCATTCTCCATGGACCCCATCATGATGTTTATTTCATTGCAAAAGGTCATCTAGACTGTCCATTTTGGTGGAGAGAGGATCTCCACTGTTGATTCTCGATCTTGGTGGTCCCATGTGTTGAGGGACCCTTTTATTTGTATGATTTGCTTTTAAGGGAGGGCCCATAATGTCGGGGTCCCTCCATCACAAGGCATGTCCCACTCTCCATGTCTCTCTCTCTCCTTTATTTCTTTTTATTTTATTTTATCTTATTTTATGCAATAGGGATTGTGTGGCCCACTTGAATGGACCCCACCTTTAGGCATTGTGTCCAAGTGTTCTTCAAGTGGGGCCCACTTTAAATATTGTAACTACATCATCCATTAGTGGTGGCCCACTTCAACAAGGCCCACCACAATGCAATGTGAGGACTGAACCGTCCAGCGTCTGGGACGTTGGACGTCCCTGCATGAAAAAAAAAAAAAAGAAAAGAAAAGGAAAGAAGGAAGGTTTTGGGTGGGCCGGCTTATGCAGGCCTCACCTTGACGTATGTATGAAATCCAAGCCATCCATTCTCTTACCCATTGCAGTTTAGGCGTTGAGCCAAAAGTTGAGGTTGATTGGAAGGGCTAGTGGGCCGTAGCGTCGAAGACCGCGTCTTTACCATTCAAATCTCATTTTCTTATTTTATTTTATTGTCTAAACATATAAAAATTCGAACTCTGGACTCATTGGGACGGCTTCGAGCCATTGAACGCAATGGCCGGGGCGAATTTTTGTAAAGCGGGCTCCACATACGAAAAACCCCCAGAAAATGGGTTTTTCCCAAAAATGTCAAGAGGCAGAGCCTCTGCCTTCTCTGTCAGCGGGCAGCAGCTGCACGCTGCTGCGTGCAGCCGTTACGACGGGCGGACGGAGGAAGGGGCCCATGGCCCAGCGTGTGGACCCCACCATAATGTTTATTTGTTATCCAACCCGCTCATGAGGTGGGCCACCCCAGTGGTGGGTCCCCTCCCAAAAATGAGACCAATCCAAAACTCAGGTGGCCCACACCACTTGATACAGTGGAATTAAAAGTCTACCATTGAAATCTTTTGGGGCCCACAGAAGTGTTGGATCGAGCTGAAATTTATCTTTTCCCTTCATCCAGGTCCGAGTGACCTTATGAACGGGTTGGATGGCATCTAAGCATTACAGTGGGCCCCACATGGGAGCCACAATGATGTACGTGTTTTAAGACTACCGTCCAGGCGGACGGTGGCACCCACCTTATGTATGTGTTGCCCCACCGTCCAGCGGATGGTGGGGCCCTGTGTGATGTATGTGCTCTATCCACACTGTCCACTGGACAGTGGGACCCACCATGATGCATGTGATGCATCCAGACCGTCCGTTCGCTTGGTGAGATCATTTTAAAGCATGAGTGGCTGATTGGGTGGGCCACTCATGTATGGGTTAGGCCCATTTGATTCATATAAGGCCTATGGGCTAGGCCCATTTGAATTACAAAAGGTCTATGGGTTAGGCCCATTTGATTTATGAAAGGCCTATGGGTTAGGCCCATTTGATTCATATAAGGCCTATGGGTTTAGGCCGACTTGATATGTTCCAAGTCCATAGGACTAGGCCCTTTTGATGTATTCCAAGGCCCATGAAATTGGACCCATTTGATGCAATTTTAAAGCCCATGAAAGTAGGCTCATTTGATATATGTAGGGACTAGGGGTTTGGGCCCACTTTGATATGCATACAAGGCCTAAGGGTTAGGGCCCATTTGGCGTACATATGGGGTTCAATTGGTGTAGCCCATTCGTTACCTTTAAGACCCATGAGTTAAGCTCATTTGATGTAATCCAAGGCCCACGGGTTTTGACCCATTGCAATGCACATAAGACCCATTGGTGTGACCCATTTATGTGGCCCATCTGATGAATAAAAGGCCCATAAGATATGGCCCATTTGATATAGATATGTAAGGCCCAATGGGATGAACCTACGGTCCATTGCAATGTGTAATTCCCATACAGTCTATCTAGCACTGTTTACAAAGATTGTGCCTTGGGAACAATGTTGGTTTGATGTCCACATTGCGAGTGTAATGTTGGTTAGATGCCCACATTACGACTCTCCTTAGGGCCCATTATTGGGCCGTACTTGCTGTGTATAGGCCGTCTAGGACCATCCGCTTTGTATGAATGGTTCATCACTCATTTACATGTTTAGTATAGTTTCATGACTCATGATCATACACATCATATGTATGCTTGATATGAGGATTGTCTGATCATAGCATATGCCTTCGGGCAGGTTGTTATGGGCTCCTGGTTAGGCAGTGTTGCCCTACATGAGCGCACAATATGCGCAGGATTTGTTGCATGACTGGATAGCGTGAATCATGCATTTCACATTTCTGTAACATGGTTATTGTACGCCCTAGCAACATCAGGGTCGTAGCCTCCACAGACGCATCGTGGTTGGCAGGATTGGATACCGAAAATCTTATTCTACATGAGGTACTATAGATATCCCTGGGTGAAAGTCCCTAAACCCTTATGGTACCAAGAGGTTGCTCCAACGTCTAGACCGAGTAGGTAGATGAGCGTTGAGTGTCGATTACCAGACAGTTGCGCTCTCCACTGTGTCGTGGTCGGTTGGAAGGGGGTGCAGCCTTACCCGCCTGAGATTAGGGGGTAATGCTAGGCTGAGTTTGACCAGCTCGAGGAATGGGTCCCCTATCGACGAGTCGCGTCCGATATTAGCAGACGGATAGTGAGGTCTCTTCCACTTACCTTATTGCGCTTGATGTAGCGGCAATCTGGTTTAGAGTGTACTAGACCCCGGTGATACCCCATATTTGAGCTGTATTGATGTGTGGACATAGATGAGGATCTGTATGCTTGAGTTGCATTGCACATCGCATGGCCTTGGGATGGCTGATACCATTCATGTCTTGCATTGCATAGCCTTGGTACGGCTCATGATATTATGGTTCCATCTGCATATTCCGCATTACTCTGACATTGCATGTTCATATTACTACCTTGCGCACACACTTTCACCACCCTCTAAGCTTTCTATGAGCTTATGCACGACCGTTGCGTGCAGGTGACGTTGGTTCACAGCAGCGCTGAGGCAGGACTACGTTGCAGATCATTTTGGAGTTTTTTATTCTTTACCATTGTATTTCCCTTTATGCTCATTGTACTTGTAAAGTTTTTGATCATAGTGAAAATGTAATGGAGTACTTGGTTGTTGTTTGTGGGTTATGTCATTGGTTATGCTTATTACGAATCAAACTGACGTTGAAAATCCTCCTCGTAGCATCCCAGGATCGGAACCTGGCGAATGGGTGCTAGGAGCCGAGAATGGGATTCTACGGAGGCTGTCGGTGCCGGATTTGGCGATCGGGAATTTTGTGAGCCTGGTTTCTGAGTTTGGGGCGTGACAGAAGTTGGTATCAGAGCATAACTTGGGAATAACCGAGAACAACATTACATGTCTGCTATGAGTGTAGAATGGCTAAGTTTTGAAGTTCGGATAGCTTATCAACCTTCCGTTATAGACCGTTAACGTGCGTACCTTCAAGATTTTTGAAGTTGATAGGCACTTTCGCTCTTTCCTGTAGGACATGGCGCCTAGGAGGGTTACCCGATCGACTCCCGTACCACCACCAGAGGATCCCTCTTCACCACCGAAGGCTCCAGCTTTACCACCTGCGTCTCTCGTTTTACCCTCAGAGATCCCTGCTCTCTTCCCTAAGGATGACATTCCTCCACCTGAGGCTGATGCGGAGCCGACTGTGACTGTGAGTGCCTCTCAGTTATAGCAGATGTTACAGGCTATGACAGCCGCACTCCAGGGATCGGGTAGGCGCCCAGTTGTTTCACCAGCTCAGGCAGAGCAGGAGCGCGCGAGTGCCATACTTCGTGAGTTCAAACGGCTTGATCCCCCACATTTCCAGGGTGAGCCAGATCAGACCGTAGCAAAGAGATGGCGCTCCGATGTGGAGAAGATTTTTGATACCATGTCATGTACGACCGAGCAGCGCGTCCGGTTAGCAGTATTTCTCTTCCAGGGTGAGGCCGAGCATTGGTGGACCTCTGTTACCCATGTTGTCGGACCTGAGTATGTCTGCACATGGGAGGAATTTATTGAGCAATTCGAGGAGAAGTACTTCTCCGACCATATCCGTCGTCAGCGAGCCTTAGAGTTCAAGACTCTTGTGTAGGGAGACATGACTGTGGCGCAGTACACGGCCCGTTTTGTGGCACTATCGAGATTTGCACCTTATATGGTTGATAACGAGGGGCGGAAGGCCCACCGTTTCGAGCACGGCTTACGTTACAGCCTTCGAGGTCGTGTTATTGGGCATGAGCTCCCTACCTTCCAAGCAGTGGTGCGGAGAGCTCAGATTTATGAGATTGAGTGGGCCGGTTCTCAGTCTAATCGTGGTCAGAGGAGAGACCGGAAGAGGCAGGCTTCTTCCAGTGATTCCCAGCAGCGTCGACCACAGCAGCAGAGGCGTACAGGTTGCCCAGCCTTTCGAGCACCATCAACACCAGCAGCACCTCCACCATCACCTCAGAGGCAGTTTACAGGCACTTGCTTCAGGTGCGGCGCGACGGGACACCGTTCATGGGAGTGTCCCAGCCCCCAGCAGCAGCAGAGAGGTCTACAGCAGTAGAGGGCTCCCCAACAGCCTCCACCGCAGCAGCAGCGATAGTAGCCTCCACCATCGAGGCCACCTCAGCAGCAGCATCAGTATCAGCACCAGCCTTAGAGGCCACAGCAGTAGAGGCAGCAGTTTCGACCGCCTCAGCGACCCCATCAGCAGCAGCAGCACGTTCAGAGGGGACAGGCATCTCCCCAGCCAGCTCAGGCTAGATTCTATGTGGCTCAGCAGGATCCGCAGTCATCTGGAGGAGTCGTTGAGGGTATACTTCCAGTCTCTGCATGCATTGCACGTGTGCTGTTTGATTCCGGTGCATCACACTCTTTTGTGGCTGAGAGCTTTTATCGATCGGCTGGCTTACCATTGGAGTCTGCTGGTGAGAGCCTATCAGTATCGACTCCCTTGGGGAGGACTGTAGTGTTGGGACGATTTTGCTCATCTTGCCCCGTTCTGGTTGGGGATACCTTTCTGCCTGCCGATTTGTTTGTTTTGCCGATGTCTGAGTTCGACGTCATCCTGGGCATGGATTGGCTCACTGAGTATTATGCCATTTTGGACTGCGCCGCGAGAACAGTCGCTTTTTGTATACCCGGCGTGCCGCAGTTCGAGTTCATTGCAGAGCCCAGAGGAGAGCGGTTGTCTTGTTTGATGTCATGTGCCGTAGAGGAGCCTGTTGCCGCTTGCATCGACCATTTGCCCGTGGTTTGTGATTTTCCTAATGTGTTCCAGGAGATTTTGGGATTACCGCCTCGTCGACTCATCGAGTTTGAGATTGATCTCGTGACCGGTACCGCGCTGATTTCGAAGGCCCCGTATCGTATGGTACCGTTAGAGTTACGGGAACTGCAGAAGCAGTTGGACGAGTTGCGAGAGTTAGGTTTTATCCGTCCGAGCAGTTCGCTGTGGGGAGTGCCGGTACTCTTTGTGAAGAAGAAGGATGGCTCGTTGAGGCTCTGCGTTGACTACCACGAGCTCAACAAAGTCACGATCAAGAACAAGTACCCGCTCCCTAGGATTAATGATTTGTTTGACCAGCTGCAGGGTGCATAGTTCTTTTCGAAGATCGACCTACGTTCCAGTTATCATCAGATTCGGGTCCGAGATGAGGACATTCCGAAGACAGCATTCAGGATGCGTTACGGTCATTTTGAGTTTCAGGTCATGTCCTTTGAACTGACCAATGCACCCGCGGTCTTCATGCAGCTGATGAACGAGGTCTTCCGCCCATATCTGGATCAGTTCGTTGTAGTATTCATTGATGACATTCTGATCTATTCGAGGACCCGTGAGGAGCACGAGCACCATTTAGTGATTACTTTGCAGACCCTCCGCGCACACCAGCTGTATGCGAAGCTGGAGAAGTGCGAGTTCTGGCAGGAGGAGGTGAAGTTCCTCGGTCACGTGGTGACGAGGGAGGGTGTCGCAGTGGACCCCTCGAAGGTCGAGGCAGTGCGTCTCTGGAGCCAGCCCACGACTGCGACAGAGATCTGTAGTTTTCTTGGTTTGGCGGGCTACTACCGGCGTTTCATTGAGGGCTTCTCTCGTATTGCAGCCCCACTGACCAGGTTGACTCGGAAGGGCGCAGAGTTTATTTAGAGTGACGCCTGCGAGTGAGCATTTACGGAGTTGAAGGACCGTCTGACGTCCACTCACGTCCTCACTCTTCCCTCTGCGAGTGATGGCTTTATTGTATTCACTGATGCCTCGCATATCGGTTTAGGTGTTGTCCTAATGTAGCACGGGAGACCAGTGGCTTTTGCGTCTCGTCAGATCAAGGTCCATGAGCTGAACTATCCTACGCATGACTTAGAGCTGGCTGAAGTTGTCTTCGCACTGAATGTGTGGAGGCACTATCTTTATGGGGTTAGGTTCGAGCTCTTCTCTGATCACAAGAGCTTGAAGTACCTCTTCTCGCAGTCTGAGTTGAATATGAGACAGAGGAGCTGGATGGAGCTCTTGAAAGACTATGATTTTGATCTCCAGTACCACCAGGGCAAGGCGAACGTGGTAGCAGATGCCCTCAGCAGTCAGCCACGAGGCCTAGTGGCGCGATGATGATTCAGGAGTGGCGGATGCTTGAGGATATCGCAGCGTATGACTTTGAGTTCGGCCTGCAATCTTCCATTGTACAGTTATCGAGCCTGTCGATTCAACCCTCTCTTGTCGCTAGGGTGATCGAGGCTCAGCAGGCTGATGAGTCTTTGCAGAGTTACATGGTTGAGGCTACATCTGAGAGTCAGGCTGATTGGTAGATTGGTACAGACAGTGGACTTTGTTTCAGAGGCCGATTATGTGTCCCGGATATTCCAGAGTTACGCAGAGATCTTATGATCGAGGCACATCGATCGTGATTTTCTATCCACCCGGGCTCGACGAAGATGTACCGTGACATGAGGCGACAGTATTTTTGGGCGGGTATGAAGCGCCAGATCATCAGTTTTGTGGTCAAGTGTGACACGTGCCAGCGTGTCAAGGCCGATCATCAGAGACCTCCTGGTCTTTTGCAGCCGTTAAGTGTCCCGATGTGGAAGTGGGAGCACGTGTCGACTGATTTCATTATGGGCTTGCCGAGGACTCAGCGCGGTCATGACGCCATTTGGGTTGTTGTGGATCGTCTGACAAAGTCGACACATTTCCTTGCGATGCGTGCGACTTGGTCCATGGATCGGCTTGCGAGATTATTTATTGAGGAGGTTATGAGACTGCATGGCATTCCAATCTCGATCATTTCTGACCGAGACTCGAGGTTCACGTCTCAGTTTTGGGGGAGCTTCCAGCGAGCGATGGGGACTGATTTACAGCTCAGCACCACGTACCATCCGCAGACCGATGGCCAGACCGAGAGGGTCAATCAGATACTTGAGGATATGCTTCGGGCTTGTGCGATTGACTTCGGGGGTAGCTGGGATGAGCATCTGTGATTGGCTAAGTTCGCGTACAATAACAGCTATCAGGCGACCATCGGTATGGCTCCTTTTGAGGCACTATATGGCAGACCATGAAGATCACCGAGTTGTTGGACCGAGGTTGGAGAGCGTCGTCTTGTAGGTCCCGAGCTTGTGCAGGAGACTTCAGAGGCTATAGATATCATCAGGCAGAGGATGCGCACAGCTCAGAGTCGACAGAAGAGTTTTGCTGATCGTCGGTGTTGTCCCTTGGAGTTTGATGTAGGGGACCATGTGTATCTCAAGGTCTCGCCCATGAAGGGCGTAGTTCGATTTGGAGCGAAGGGCAAGCTTGCCCGGAGATTCATAGGACCTTTTGAGATCACTGGGTGCATTGGCGCCGTGGCTTATCGGCTTGCCTTGCCATCACAGTTGTCTGGCGTCCACGACATTTTCTACGTCTCCATGTTGAAGAAGTGTGGGTCAGACATAGTTCCTGTTATTGATTGGCAGCCACTGGAGGTTCGTGAGGACGCTTCTTACATCTAGCAGCCAGTCCGTATCCTTAATCGGAGGGAACAGGTCCTCAGAACCAAGGTCCTCCCATTGGTGAAGGTGCAGTGGGGTCACCATTCTGTAGAGGAGGCTTCTTGGGAGCGTGAGGCCGAGATTCGAGAGCGTTATCCTCATCTCTTTGATGATTGATCATGTATTGTATTTTGTATGCTGTCCCTGATTCTATATGATGATGTTATGTCGTTTCTTTTTTCATTAGTAATGCTTAGTTGCGATGCGTGTGTAAATTTCGAGGATGAAATTTTTATGAGGGGAGAGCTGTAAGACCCGTATCTTGGTCGGTACCTTTCCGTAGACTTCCGTGGTCTTACCGGTCGAATTCCGGCAACTTTCGACCCTTAACCGATATCGACGCGCGACCCTGATTCATATGCCGACAACCCGAGTCGACTCAACCCAAGACTAATACCATAGTGACCGCACCGTCGCTGCGGTTCCAATGCCGCGACTCGTGCCCGAGGCGATACCCTGGTCAAGAGATATGGGCCGACGTTCGGTGCAAGGAAACGCCGCGCGTTGCGAAACCCAAGGAAATCTCTACGAAGTATCACATCAATCACATCAATCCCATCAATCAATCAATCCATCAATCCATCACATGTCAAGTACACATCACTTTCACCCCTTTTCCCAAGCAACCACAAAAGTCTTCACCTCCCATACCTCTCTTACATAAAAGGCCACAAAAGTCTTCACATCCCATACCTCTCTTACACAAAAGGCCACAAAAGTCAAAGATTTCTTACACAACCATCACTCACCATATCCATCCATCACTCTCTCTCTCTCTCCCTTTACAACTCCTCTCTTTCTCATTTCAAATCTCCAAGCAACAAAAATTTTCAAGCTCCATACGTATGGAACTTCTCCAAGCTTCCTAAACTCCAAGTGTGGCACACCTCTTCACCCCATGATCTCCCCATCTCAACCTTCCATTCTTCATCTCATCCATTGAAGTTGGAGCTAAGGTGCCAAGGAACCCCTAGGAGCAAGAAGATCGAACAGTGGGTGCCTCCTTAGGGTAGTTTTTCTTATTTTTATGATGGGCCAAGTGAGGCCCACCGATCAATGCTGTGGATCTCACTTGGGACCCTAAGATGAGGCTGATGGCCCACTTGGATCATCATGATCATTCCATGATGGGGCCATTCTCCATGGACCCCATCATGATGTTTATTTCATTGTAAAAGGTCATCTAGACCGTCCATTTTGGTGGAGAGAGGATCTCCACCGTTGATTCTCGATCGTGGTGGGCCCATGTGTTGAGGGACCCTTTTATTTGTATGATTTGCTTTTAAGGGAGGGCCCATAATGTCGGGGTCCCTCCATCACAAGGCATGTCCCACTCTCCATGTCTCTCTCTCCTTCATTTCTTTTTATTTTATTTTATCTTATTTTATGCAATAGGGATTGTGTGGCCCACTTGAATGGACCCCACCTTTAGGCATTGTGTCCAAGTGTTCTTCAAGTAGGGCTCACCTTAAATATTGTAACTACATCATCCATTAGTGGTGGCCCACTTCAACAGGGCCCACCACAATGCAATGTGAGGACTGAACCGTCCAGCTTCTGGGACGCTGGACGTCCCTGCATGAAAAAAAAAAAAAAAAAAAAAAAAAAAAAAAAAGGAAAGAAGGAAGGTTTTGGGTGGGCCGGCTTATGCAGGCCTCACCTTGACGTATGTATGAAATCCAAGCCGTCCATTCTCTGACCCAATGCAGTTTAGGCGTTGACCCAAAAGTTGAGGTTGATTGGAAGGTCTGGTGGGCCGTAGCATCGAAGACCGCGTCTTTACCATTCAAATCTCATTTTCTTATTTTATTTTATTGTCTAAACATATAAAAATTTGAACTCTGGACTCATTGGGACGGCCTCAAGCCATTGAACGCAATGACCGAGGTGGATTTTTGTAAAGCGGGCCCCACATACGAAAAACCTCGGGAAAACGGGTTTTTTCCAAAAATGTCAAGAGGCAGAGCCTCTGCCTTCTCTGTCAGCAGGCAGCAGCTGCACGCTGCTGCGTGCAGCCGTTATGACGAGCGAACGGACGTAGGGGCCCACGGCCCTGCGTGTGGGCCCCACCATAATGTTTATTTGTTATCCAACCCGCTCATGAGGTGGGCCACCCCAGTGGTGGGTCCCCTCCCAAAAATGAGACCAATCCAAAACTCAGGTGGCCCACACCACTTGATACAGTGGAATTAAAAGTCTACCATTGAAATCTTTTGGGGCCCACAGAAGTGTTGGATCGAGCTGAAATTTATCTTTTCCCTTCATCTAGGTCCGAGTGACCTTATGAACGGGTTGGATGGCATCTAAGCGTTACAGTGGGCCCCACATGGGAGCCACAATGATGTACGTGTTTTAAGACTACCGTCCAGGCGGACGGTGGCACCCACCTTATGTATGTGTTGCCCCACCGTCCGCTGTGTGATGTATGTGCTCTATCTGCACTGTCCACTGGACAGTGGGACCCACCATGATGCATGTGATGCATCCATACCGTCCGTCTGCTTGGTGAGATCATTTTAAAGCATGAGTGGCTGATTGGGTGGGCCACTCATGTATGGGTTAGGCCCATTTGATTCATATAAGGCCAATGGGCTAGGCCCATTTGAATTACAAAAGGTCTATGGGTTAGGCCCATTTGATTTATGAAAGGCCTACGGGTTAGGCCCATTTGATTCATATAAGGCCTATGGGTTTAGGCCGACTTGATATGTTCCAAGTCCATAGGACTAGGCCCTTTTGATGTATTCCAAGGCCCATGAAATTAGACCCATTTGATGCAATTTTAAAGCCCATGAAAGTAGGCCCATTTGATATATGTAAGGCCTAGGGGTTTGGGCCCACTTTGATATGCATGCAAGGCCTAAGGGTTAGGGCCCATTTGGCGTACATATGGGGTTCAATTGGTGTGGCCCATTCGTTACCTTTAAGACCCATGAGTTAAGCTCATTTGATGTAATCCAAGGCCCACGGGTTTTGACCCATTGCAATGCACATAAGACCCACTGGTGTGACCCATTTATGTCGCCCATCTGATGAATAAAAGGCCCATAAGATATGGCCCATTTGATATATATATGTAAGGCCCAATGGGATGAACCCACGGTCCATTGCAATGTGTAATTCCCATACAGTCTATCTAGCGCTATTTACAAAGATTGTGCCTTGGGAGCAATGTTGGTTTGACGTCCACATTGCGAGTGTAATGTTAGTTAGATGCCCACATTACGAGTCTCCTTAGGGCCCATTACTGGGCCGTACTTGCTGTATATAGGCCGTCTAGGCCCATCCGTGTTGTATGAATGATTCATCACTCATTTACATGTTTAGTATAGTTTCATGACTCATGATCATACACATCATATGTATGCTTGATATGAGGATTGTCTGATCATAGCATATGCCTTCGGGCAGGTTGTTATGGGCTCCTGGTTAGGCGGTGTTTCCCTACATGAGCGCACGATATACGCAGGATTTTTTGCATGACTGGATAGCGTGAATCATGCATTTCGCATTTCTGTAACATGGTTATTGTACGCCCTAGCAACATCAGGGTCGTAGCCTCCACAGACGCATCGTGGTTGGCAGGATTGGATACCGAAAATCTTATTCTACATGAGGTACTATAGATATCCCTGGGTGAAAGTCCCTAAACCCTTATGGTACCAAGAGGTTGCTCCAACGTCTAGACCGAGTGGGTAGATGAGCGTTGAGTGCCGATTACCAGACGGTTGTGCTCTCCACTGTGTCGTGGTCGGTTGGAAGGGGGTGCAGCCTTACCCGACTGAGATTAGGGGGCAATGCTAGGCTGAGTTTGACCAGCTCGAGGAATGGGTCCGCTATCGACGAGTCGCGCCCGATATTGGCAGACGGATAGTGAGGTCTCTTCCACTTACCTTATTTCACTTGATGTAGCGGCAATCTGGTTTAGAGTGTACTAGACCCCGGTGATACCCCATATTTGAGCTGTATTGATGTGTGGACATAGATGAGGATCTGTATGCTTGAGTTGCATTGCACATCGCATGGCCTTGGGATGGCTGATACCATTCATGTCTTGCATTGCGTAGCCTTGGTACGGCTCATGATATTATGGTTCCATCTGCATATTCCGCATTACCCTGACATTGCATGTTCATATTACTACCTTGCGCACACACTTTCACCACCCTCTAAGCTTTCTATGAGCTTATGCATGATCGTTGCATGCAGGTGATGTTGGTTCGCAGCAGCGCTGAGGCAGGACTACGTTGCAGATCGTTTTAGAGTTTTTTATTCTTTACCATTGTATTTCCCTTTATGCTCATTGTACTTATAAAGTTTTTTATCATAGTGGAAATGTAATGGAGTACTTGGTTGTTGTTTGTGGGTTATGCCATTGGTTATGCTTATTACGAATCAAACTGACGTTGAAAATCCTCCTCGTAGCATCCCAGGATCGGAACCTGGGATAGAGAGTGGGACACACCTTGTGATGGTGGGACCCCGACATTATGGGCCCTCCCTTGCAATGACTCATACAATAAACGGATCCCGTTAAACATGGGACTATCAAAAATGTAAATCAACGGTGGAGATCCATTCCCCACCGATATGGACGGTCTAGATGACCTTTTACAATGAAATAAACATCATGATGGGGTCCATGGAGAATGGCCCCATCATGTAACGATCATGATGATCCAAGTAGTCCATCGGCCACATTTTAGGGTCCCAAGTGAGATCCACACCATTGATCGATGGGCCTCACTTGGCCCATCATAAAAATTAAAAAAAAATAGTATGATCTAGCACCCACCATCCGATCTTCTTGCTCCTAGGGGTTCCTTGGCACCTTAGCTTCAACTTCAATGGATGAGATGAAGAATGGAGGGTTGAGATGGGAGATGATGGGGTAGGAAGGTGGGCCACTTGGAGCTTAGGAGTTCTTATAAAATTCCATACGTGGGATCTCTTTGGCTTTGGGATTTTTGAAATGAGAAAGAGAGAAAGAGAGAGAGAGTTGTAAAGGGAGAGAGAGAGAGTGATGGATGGATGTGGTGAGTGATGGTTGTGTAAGAAAAACTTGACTTTTGAGGCTTTTGTGTAAGAGAATTATGGGAGGTGTAAGAAAAGCTTGACTTTTGTGGCTTTTTGCGTAAGAGAGGTATGGGAGATGAAGACTTTTGTGGTTTCTTGGAAAAAGGGGTGAAAGTGATGTGTACTTGACATGTGATGGATTGATAGGTTGATTGATTGATGGGATTGATGTGATTGATGTGACACAATGTAGAGATTCCCTTGGGTTTCGCAACGCGCGGCGTTTTCTCGCACCGAACGTTAGCCCATATCTCTTGACCAGGGTATTGCCTCGGCGCGCGAGTTGCGGCATTGGAACCGCAACGACGGCGCGGTCGCTATGTTATTGGTCTCGGGTTGAGTCGACTCGGGTTGTCGATATATGAATCAGGGTCGTGCGTCGATATCGATTAAGGGTCGAAGGTTGTCAAAATTCGACCAGTAAGACTGCGGAAGTCTACGGAAAGGTACGGACCAAGATACGGGTCTTACAGCTCTCCCCTCCTTATAAAAATTTCATCCTCAAAATTTACACAAGCATCGCAACTAAGCATTACTCATGAAGAAGAAGCGACATAACATCATCATATAGAATCGGAGACAGCATACAAAATACATCACATGATCAACCATCAAAGAGATGAGGATAACGCTCTCGAATCTCAGCCTCACGCTCCCAAGATGCCTCCTCAAAAGAATGGTGACCCCACTGTACCTTCACCAACGGAATGACCTTGGTTCTGAGGACCTGCTCCTTCTGATCAAGGATACGGACTGGCTGCTCAATGTAAGAAGCGTCCTCATAAACCTCCAGCGGCTGCCAATCAATGACGGGAACTATGTTTGACCCACACTTCCTCAATATGGAGACGTGAAAAATGTCGTGGACACCAGACAACTGTGATGGTAAGGCAAGCCGATGGGCCACGGCACCAACGCACCCAGTGATCTCAAAAGGTCCTATGAATCTCGGGGCAAGCTTGCCCTTCGCTCCAAATCGAACTACGCCCTTCATGAGGAACCGGACAGCACGAGCTTAGACGAGGAGGATGAGTTGTCTTACTTCCAGTTGATGGACGGCTTTCAATCGGCTTGACAGGCCGGAGTTGGATTGCTGAGTTGTGGACTCAGCTTCATTCTTTTTGGACATATTATTCTTTTTATGGTTTTGTTGGGCAACGCCTTGTGTGACCCAATTATATTTTTTGACCTGTATATATATGCTAGATTTCTTTCATTTTAGTAGAATTGTGTGGTTGTGTTTCATGCTCTAGAAAATTCCATGTTGCGCATTTAAACCTAATTAAACGCATAATAATAAAAATCAGTTATAAGTGACACTCGGGAACTCGGGAGTCGAGCGTACGCACGACCCCCGATTTCGAGGGAATTACAAGATAGTATCAGAGCAATAGTTTCGAATCAATTGGGTCATGGGTCTGCTGACTTGAGAGGAAACGCAATAGAAAATATGAAAATCCTAGGAACCACATCAGTCCCCGAGCTGCGCTATTAGGCAGAAGGTAAGACTTCCAAGGTGTTAGGGTTCGATAGCGAGAGGGAGTAGTAATGCTAGAGAAGAGGATCCGAGAGTCTTACAGTGCCTCGTCCCATTCGCAGACAAGAATTTGGGTACTTGATAGCAAGACTCGATTTGACTAGCTAGACATTTAGTTATTCTAGTCCACCTAATCCCTAAGGAACTGTTGGGCCAACTAAAATAGATGAGATTAGGGTAAATGGAACTATGAGAGTAACGATAAATACATGTGTAAGATATCGTCCCTGGAACGAGTGTATCCCATGTTTTACAATACCCTATTTAGAATGTATCCAATTAACAGTAAATCCCAAGATTTCCTTTCAAATTTCACTTAGAAATTCATTATCATGGGATTTGGAAATCCCATATCACACCTTCCAACACTGGACTTATTTTACAAAGTCTATGAAATTAATTTTAAATTTCGTCCCACACTCATTCTCCACATATCATTCCCAAATCTTAAGCTGGGATTAACATTGCAATCCCGTTTAGTACCACTAAATGCCACTAGCCAAACTGGCCTAAGTCAAAATTCCACTTTCCAACATATCTCCCTAAGATATTCACTTGTCAACACTCTATTCTTGAACTTCCCCATTACATTATTGGAAACGAGCTGGAAATCGAAAGGTTTGACGGTCGAAATCATCATCCAAGTCCAAATGAGCTATTCCCGGGCTGAACATGATAGTTTCGACCCATTTTGGGATAAATATTGAGGGTGAATGAAAATTCACTGAAAATAGTGATACTGTAAAAAAAATGAATTTTGGCCCCTAACTAGGAGGAATCTTTCAAAATAACTAGGTCCATTGCGTAGATCGACTTCTCCAATCCTAAATTCATATATGGCATGTTGAATAACTCATCCCAGTTTGCGAGATATAGTTATTGCAAGGTGCACCTGCTTGGGAAAATGCCCACTGGCACCGCCAGCTCCCAACACTCTAGAGCACCAGTGCCACAACCCCCAAGCGGGGGCAGCCAGCGCCCACTGTCTAGAGGCCCAGTGCCACAGCTCCCAGTCCCGGTGTAACGCCTAGAAAATCGGGGGTCGAGCAGAAGCTCCGCTCCCGAGTTCCAGAACATCACTTGTGCAGCATTTTTTATGATGGATGAATGTTATCGGCATTAGGGCATAAAACATGGGGTAGATTAAATCAAAACAACAAACATGGTTTAGGGACAGTCTGAAAGCACGAGCGGAAGACTGAAATACATATATAAATCAACATAAGTCCCTAAGTTATGTATGCTCTACTAGGTCCTAATTATAAGAAGTATTTCCAAATGCATATATCAAAAAGTGATAAATCACTACCAACATAGCCCTGAATCCCCGTCAATCAAGGTATAGTTCATATGAACCCGCCTGAGAACTGCATATAAGAGAAATCCTCCTCATCATCATAAAGTCCAGCTCTGCTTTGCAAGCATCGCCATCATGTGAAATTAAAATAGAGACTGTTTGGTGTTGCAAACACCGTCCCGTAACGTGGGAGTAAGTGATCAACTCAGTGGTACTATACAACAAAGATTAACATGTTATCAATTCAATCAAGCAGTAATGATAAAGCAGTACAATCAAATATGTCCTAGATACTCTTGTTAATGCAAGAATGATATGAGGGAATGATGCATGCGCTCACCACAAACTCCCTCATGCGACATCATCTAACGATCGTGGCATGAATCATTACCACTGTGCTCTCACACCAACGCCAATGGCACATGCAGTGCGATGTTATGAGTATGATTACCAAGTTTTTATTAGTCCTTTTCATATAGCAGGATTGGGAAGCTAAGGTACCTCCTTTATATCATTTTCCAACAATGATCCAGTCTAGGGTTGTCAGTCCTAGCATATCTCATACGAAGTGCGGTTCTAGGTCACTGTAAGGGCTGCAAGGGCTATTACATGGAATCGTTACACCACTCCCCATCACCAAATCAATGGAGGCCTAGTTTGTGCTCTCGTTGCTATGGAAGGGTCGTCGCCTCCACGTAGACTCAGAGTACGTTCGAGTTCACTACAAGGGCTGTCAGGGCTGTTACATGGAATCGTTATACCACTCCCCCATCACCAAATCATTATAAGTTGACAGGTCGAATACAGTGTCCCATACCCCTGTATTCGGGTCACGAGTCTGAGTTGCTCACTGGTCACTACGGGGAGGATTGTGGCCCTAGCGTAGGCCAACAGCTCGACCATGGTGTCCCATACCACCATGCCCGGCTCATGAGTCTTAGTGGATCGAGGTATCATGGTTAACGGGATTTCCACTGGTAAGTTTGGTACTTTAGATTCAAGCAGTAGCATCCATACATGGTTAACATACATCGGGCTAATCGAGTTACTTAACGAGTTCGACTAGTACGAGCGCCCGTTGAGTTAATCAACATGAAGTGCATAAGCACCTCATGTGACCTAACCACTGTCAACAAGCAACGCACGGCTCGGGTTCGTCAAACACATTCTACGTGGCAAATACAACTCAGCCACGAACTCAAGTCCGCTTACCGATTGCTTAGACTATTCAATAGCCCCAAACACAATCTGATGTAAGCAGTATGTGCATGTGATAAGATAATCCTATAGCATTTGATGACCAATATAAATATGGATAACATTTGAAAGTACAATGAAACACATATAGCATGTCATCCAACACATATGTATTCTACACAAACCACGCCAGACAAGTTATAGTTACTTTGAAGGAATTCATGTATATGGCTAAGGTAGTCGAGAATCTTATCTCAACAACCTTATTAAATTTAGTCCGTCACCCAATGTCTCACACAGGCATTTTTATCTAACACTTAGACTACACAACTCCAACATACATGACGTATGTTGATTTCAACATATAATATGACAGATCCTTATATCAAGGAGATGTCTAATACACAACAATCATGTTCTTACATTCAATACATATGGCAGGCATAAATCATAAATCCATATTTATTTAGTCATTTCAATAAACACTTAGACTACACTTAATAACATACATAGCGTATGTTGGCCGAAACATGTATTAGGGGAAAATACAGAGATATTCATGACGACCCACGTCTTCCAAAGGCTTTTAATTTGAACTTTCACGCAATTAAACCAGCTCAACCATCACTTATGAAGCCTAGGCCAGGTTTTATGTTGTCTGTTATGCATCCATATGACCAATTGAGTTGGTCTAAATCCAAAAGGAAGGTTTCCCTTTCATAAGGTGAAAAGTAAGGAGAAAGAGAAGAAAGATCTAGAGAAAAGGTAGGAAACCTATTAAGAGCATAAGTCTTATAATAGCTCAAGTAAAGGAGCAACCAGATCAGAAGTAGGCCCAACAACCAGTATCAGAATTTTAGCACAATCCATGGGGAAGATAGGACTGGGGAGGGAATAATGGTGAAAATATGAGGAATGGACTATGTCACGCTCCAAACTCGAAAACCAGGCTCACAAAATTTCCGATTACCGAGTTCGGTACCGACAGCCTCCGTAGTACCCCATTCTCGGCTCTTAGTGTCCATACGCCAGATTTCGATCATGGGATCCTACAAGGAAGATATTTTTTTTTTCAATGTACATTTAACTCGTAATAAGCATAACTACAAGTATACTCAAATCACAAAGGCAACATCATCATCATTTATCCACTAATATAAACCTTTGAATGTAATGTTGAAAGGGAAATACATATGTAAAATTTAAAGCTCCAGAAGTCAGCTACATGCTCCAAGCTCCACGCTGCTGCAATTTAACATCACCTGCACACATCTATCGTGCATAAGCTTATAGAAAGCTTAGAGGGTAGTGTAAGTGTGTGCGCAAGGTACATGCCAAGTATTCAATACAATGCAATAATCATACAATACTGAAAATACTGGTAATCCATAAACCATACAATATCGGAATAAGCAGAAATACTGACAAGATCATGAATTATCAGAGTAAGCATAAATACTGAGAAGATCATAAATCATACGATAACAGAGTAAGCGAAAATATTGACAAGATCATAAATCAAACGTTAGTAGAGTAAGTGAAAATACTGACAAGTCCATGAGTCATACAATATCAGAGTACACAATATAAATCAATTATGCAAATAAGTCATAAAGAGTCAAATATCAGATGTCGAAGGTATAATGCAATATGTAAATCTTGTTAAGTCTGTCTAGGCCATATAAGTATAGAAAACATAACAACCCAAAATGTCATATGCCTGCAAATGTAATATGTGATGCGAATAAAATGACCAAGTAAAAGTGTGAGGTCGAGATGATAGTACGTAGTATTGTAGACTGCGGGGTCCATAACAAGGGACTTCTATCCAAACCAGTCTCATACCTAAATTTGGATATTCAAACTCAATGTGTTAAACTCCTAATCTTAGGTTAGTTGCACGCCCAACCAAAATCCTGGCCATACGAAGGTATACATAACAAATAGTTATGCACCACTAGCTTGAGTGGATAGTGAATGAATGAATGAATGGATATACAATTCCTATTCAATAAGTCCACATATCAGTACGGTTCTTCTCTTGGATCATCACCGGGATCTACTATACTCTACGCCAGCTTGCCGCCCCTATCTAAGTGTACAACTGGGTAAGTGGAAGAGATCTCACTATCCCCCTGCCAATATCGAGCCCGGCTCGTTAATAGCAGACTCATTCCTCAATCTGGTCAAACTCAACCTAAAAATTACCCCCTCACTTAGGCAGGTAATGTCACACCCCCTCCCAACCAACTACGATACAGTAGGAGATGCGGCCTACTGGTATATGGCCCTCATGTGCTCATATATATCCACTCGGTCTCGTCATTGGGGCATCTCCTGGCCTCGAAGGTTTAGAAATTTTCACTCAGGACCATCTATGGCAGCCCGATGCTAGAACAAATTTTCGGTGTCCCATCTGACCATCACTATATGCCTGTGGAGGCTACAACCCTGATGTCGCTAGGGCGTACAATAATCACAACACACAATGTAAGATGCATGAATCATACAATCTAGCCATACATCAATCATGTGCATACAGTGCACTCATGTGAGACAATCTCCTCCTACCAGGGAGTCTCACAACAACTTGTCTAATGACATATGCAATGGTCAACCACATCTCATAACAAACATGCAGATGATGTGTATGGGCATGTATCATGATGTTATGCTGTCACATACTCATAATTAATATCAATAACTGATATAAAAAATAGGCCTCGATAATGTGGACATTTAACCAACATTGCTCTCAAGGAATAGCCCATATAGAGCCTAACATATAGTGGGCTCATGATCTCACACAAGGGCCTAATATACAACACCATGGACCTCACTCAAGAGTTTAATATTCATCATTACGGGCCTCTCACATGGGCCTAACATACATTATAATGGGCTCCATCGCCTGTCCTTCAATGCATCACAATGGGCCTCAAATATGGGTCGCATATACATCACATTGGACCTCGACAATTGGCCTTGATATCTGGCCTCGACAATCGGAATCGGCAATCGGTTACGATAATCAGCTTCGATCGCTAATCGATAATCAGAATTGACAGATAATCAAAATCGACAATCGACCACAATGATCAGAATCGATCGATAATTAGCCTTGATGATTGGGATCTGTAATCGGCCACAATAATCGAAATCGGTAATCGGCCACAATGATCGGAATCGATCAATAATTGGCCTAGATGATTAGACGAATAAGGCCTAAGGAAAGGTCACAATGTGGACATTAAACCATCATTGTCCATCAATGTGGCCATTTAACCAACATTACTCCCAAGGAGTGGCCCACATAGAGTTAAACGTATAGTGGTCCCATGGCTTCACAAAAAGGCCTATTATACATCACAATGGGCCTCATTCAAGGGCCACCTATACACCACATCAGGCCTCGCCAAATGGGCCACAAATACATTACAACGGGTCACATACCCGGGCTTATATATATTATAATGGGCCGCATCTTATGGGCCGAGAATACATCACAATGGGCCTTATCGCATGGGCTTTAAATACATAACAGGTGAACCCTACATATGGGCCATTAATACATCTCAATGGCCATGATCCATGAGCCTCAGTAGCACACAATGGGCCTAATCGTATGGGCCGAAAACATATCACAAAGGGCTAAGACATATGGGCCGAAATTACATTACAGTGGGCCTCACTAATGGGTCATAAATACACAATAGGTGGGCCCCATCACATGGGCCAAAAATACAAAAAGGTGGCCCCGCACATGGGTAAAAAATATGTCATGATGAGCCGCATCAATGGACCGCACCAATGGGCCATCATATACATCAAGTGGGCTACATCCATGGGTCGCACTAATGGGCCTCATAAACGTCAAATCTGGCCCACCGTTTTAGGTGAACAACCTATACCATACATTTATTTTTAGAGATCATTTTAGAACATTACCTAAAAATATATCAGAAGGTCATTTGGAGTATACCACAAATAACAGTGGAGGTAATGATTTTCGCCATTAAAATTCATAGGGACCACCATAACAATTATTTCCCATCTGATCTGTTCACAAGGTCAAAAGGACCTGAATTAAAAATAAATTTCATATTAGTCTAAACCTTCTGTACTCTTCAAAGAGGGTTTTAATGATAGGTGTTCAACCCCCACTGTTTTTGGCAGTGTGGTCCACTTGATGAATAGATCTGCCTTATCTTTAGTCTCAAACCTGAAGACGAGTTTGTGGGTGGATGGACAGTTTAGATATAACACTTACCTCATGATCAGGCCACCAGAAAGCTGGTTGGAACCCACAGAGTTTATTGACGTTTGGGATGTAACACATACCTCAGAGGGTCCTACACGTGGGACGAACGGTATAGATAAAATACATATCATGTGGGACCCACGACACTTGTTGTCATTGTACAACAGCTATTTGTTGTGGGTACTAGCCCATTGTCCATCAGATGGACGGTATAGATAAAATAGATGGACGGTGTGGGTGATAAGTACATCAGAGGTGGCCCACAACTCACATATATAACCATAATATATATTATATATATAATAATAATAATACTATAATCATAATTATTTATTTTAAACTGCTCCAATGCCCAGATATCCACCATCCCGGATTGGACGGTGAGGATACAATGCAAACATCAAGGCGGGTCCCACCCACACGTGCCACACGTGTGGGATGGGTCCACATATCAAAACAAATGGATGGCTTGGGGATCACATACATCAAATGGGACCCACAAAACTGTAAAGTACAACAACTATATTGTTGGTGAGAGGTACACTAGCCAATATGCATTATTAAGGTGGTCCACATGTGTGGTGCACCAGTCCATTAAAATGGACAGATGGTGTGGATATACAATGCATTCACCAAGGTGGGTCCCACCGTCAAAACAGTATGGGTGTACACGTACATCATGTGGGACTTGCAGAACTCACTGGCATTTAAAGGAGCAGCTACATAGTTGTCGTACGTGCAGCTTTGCTGCTTGTTTTAAAAACCAAAGGTGGGTCCCACGTAAGGCCCACCACAACATTATATAAATGTATATGTATAATATATATATAATATTATATTTAATATTTATACAATGTCCAGGCCATGGAAGGCCTAGACAGATGCATACATCAGCGTGGCCCCACACATGAGGTGGGTCCCACCATATAGATGGGTGGCGTGGATTTGTTTCCACGTACAACAGCCGCATGGCTATCTACAGATGGGATGCCAGCCATCAAACGTGCTTAGAAAGGTGGGTCCCACATGGGGCCCTCCATATCATTTATCTACCATCCAAACCGTTGATAAGGGCACACAGACCCTGGATGAAGAGGAAAACAGATTTCATGATGATCCAAACTTCTGGACGCCCAAAAGGGCTTCAATAGCAGACGTTTAATCTCTAATGTTTCCTGTGACGTGGGCCACCTGAGGGTTGTATATGGCTAATTTTTAAAGAGAGGCCCGCTGCCCTAAAGGGCCATTAAATGCATTGCATGGATGTTCAACACACATCGCGGTGGAGGCCTGTAGTGGGGCCCACGGCCCTAGCCTCTCTCACCCGTCATGTTCGGGTACTTATTTATTATTATTTTTTTGAAAAACTTATTTTCCTACGATTTTTTCCAGGTGGGGCCTACATTAGTATCAGGTAGATCCACTGGCTCCCATGGCCTTAAACAAGACAAACAAGCCCAATATTCGAGGTGTTTGGAGTATAGAAACATCAAGTGGTTTTTCAACAGTAAAAATCCCAGTTTTCTATGCTATGGCCTGCCGAAAAGTCAGATCAGCTTCATTTTTCGGCTCAATGCCTAAAATGAGTTGGGAAATATGATGGACAGCTTGGATTGAATCCATACGTCAAGGTGGGGCCTATATGAGTGGCCCATCCAAATAGCTTAATTTTTTTTGTTAGTACACCCACTATCTGTTCACACGTCCAGCATCCAGGATGCTGGACGGTGTGAAGATGATTCATCCAGGTGGTTCCCACATGGATGCGACCCACCTAATTTGTATCATTATGATATTTGTGTTTTTCCCAACATCAAAGGGTAGGGCCCACATGGCTTGGATGGCCATGAGGTTCATTTGATGGATGGTTTGGATACCACATACAATCATTAAATGGGCCACAAAATAAAGGAAGGGGAGAGAGAGAAACACCCACCGATTGGCCTTCTTCTTAGACTTTCTTCTTCCATTAACGTACCCTAGAGCTCCAAAGGGTGCAATTCAATGGTCGAGATTGATTTTAGAGGGTGGGATTAGGTGGTAGGGAGTGGACTATGCCAAGCTTCTCTCATGGAGCTTGGACAATGGACTCTCATGGGTTGCTTGGGAGAATGAGAAAGAGAGATGAGAGAGAGAGAGGGATGGGTGTGATGAGTGTGAGTGAGTGATGTATACTTGTGTAAGAGAGAGTTGACTTTAGGGGAGGGGTTAATGTACTTGGGGATGGGTGAGTGATGGCATGTAATTTATACTTTGATTGATGGGATTATGGGATTGATGTGATAGATTCTCTCAAGATTGCAATGCGCAACATTTTTCTCGAACTGAATGCGGGCCCACATCTCCTGGCCCAGGAATCGCCTTGGCACGCGAGACATGGTGTTGGAACCATGACGACAACGCAGTTACAATGATACAAGTCTCAGGTCGAGCTGATTCTAATATACGGGACACGACTCAAGATCGCGCGCAAACGCCGATAATAGATCGCGAGTCATCGGAATTCGACCGGGAGTGCCGCGAAGGCATACAGAACAGTACGAACTAGGATACGGGTCTCACAGACTACAGGTAGAAACCCTCTTAATAAAAAGAAGATGGAACCAGAATGAACAAGGAAGAGTGAAAATGGTAATCGATTTGATTGATTTATAAGGACATGTTCATCGATTCTATTATATATGTATTAAATGTAGATAATGATGTGATGTAGAGAGGGTCATGGATAGTTTTATGGCCAAGATGGATCAGAAAAGGCCTGGTCGACGACCGAAGTCATCAAGACCGTCATAACCTAAAAACAGGCATATCTAGCAAACTGAAATGAGTTACTTGGCGTACCATATATGATTTTGGGGTAGAACGAGCTACTTTAGCCAAATAACCTGGCCATGTGGGTTTAACCAAGCCAAATTTGAGAGATTCCTTCAGACTGATGGTCAAATTCCATGTTTATTTTCATTTTTACTATTTTTAGTAAGTTTTAGTTTGGTTATAACTCTTCATCCGTTGGGCTTTAGGAGTTGTGTCTAGCATGAAAAGTGTTTAGAAAAATTAGGAGAATAGCGTGGTTAAGCCACATAGGACACTTACTATCAATAGTAAATTTACTATTTATAGTAAGTTGTGAATTTTAGGGAGTTTTAGTTATAGTTTAATTCCTAAACTTATTCCAAGTCTTGGTATCCCTATTTAAAGAGTTGTAGGCTCATTTATTTCATTAATCAGTCATTCAAGAAGTTTCTTTCATATATCTTAAAATTATTTCTATTTCTTTTCCTCATAGATTCGAGAAGTCTCTATGATGAGTTCAGAGAAGCTCCATGGATTCGGAGTAGTTATCCTTGAAGAAGATGGTGATCGACCTCATCACGTTCATCCCTATGTCATGATGCCAACCAAATTTTCAAAACAAAAAATTGTAGAAAGAGATTGCCAAACAATTAGGTGTTGCCACGTAGAGGATGTCGATACGATATCTTATAAAATGTGGTCACTTCTCTTCACTTTCGGGTCAAATGTGAAGAGACGTGAGAGGCATTGTTGACATATGATATGATCACATAAGATTAAATGATATAGATGATCTTTTTTAGCTGATCTGATGGCCAAATTTGATCTGAATCCCAAACATCATGAGTAACCTAGAAAGGATAAGTCCAGTTAACTACTTCTATGGTAACATGTGTTGTGATTGAGGTACATGACAAAGTCGACTACCAACTTCAGTGGTCGCATGACCAATAGTAGATAGCAATAAAAAAGGTCAAACTAATAACGAATTCAACCAATGCACTATAACATCGTGTAGAGGAGACCTTTATGGTCAAAAGCCCTTAGTAGAAAGCAAGTATAAATGTAGCGTAACAACAACACCAGGTTGCCCAATTTCCATGGCACACATCACACATTTGAGCAGGAGAAAGGATAGTGACCATCCACATGTGGTAGAACATAGAGGGATACCATCCACATATGACCTGAAAGCATGTGTATAACAAATAGCAAATCCACAATAATCTTTCTTTACATATGATGAGACATGATAAGATACAACTATTTATGGTCCAAACTATAATTTACACATCAATAGACATGGTGTAACACCCCGTACTTTCCAGTACTCGGGTGTTACCGTGTAACCTAACTTCGTATAAATACAAACCTGGGTTAGACAAGCGTTCACATTCGTTCTAATTTAAATCTAATTGTTGGAAATAGTTCCAATCCATACATCAAGCCATCTATCCTATTCCCTAAGGTATGGATCAACAGATCCATCATTGACTTAACTTTAGGAACTCCCACAGATGTGCACCACTTCATCATTTTGATTAGGCTGCTTGAGTACTAAACTCTCTGATGATTTTCACCTAAACTAGGCCGAGAATCCTAGGGATCACCACTGATTATATTTTGTAATGATCTGACCATCGGATCTTCATAAATCATAAGATAACTTATGCATCTAGAAAGTGTGACTCAATTACAAATCTAAATGATCTAATCTTTCTTATCGAACCCTATAGTAAATAAATGGTGTTGGTCAAGGTGCATACCATGATAAACAACCTAGAAAAATAATAAAGATAACGATAATAATGAAAATAATAATAATAATAATAATAATAATTAAATATTTAATGGCATAAAACCAGGAAATCCTACATAGCGGGACCCACAACACGATCAAAGAAAACGTGCACATATGGAGTAAAAATAATAGTAATGAAATAAATAATGACAATAATAAATATTATCATTAGAAGTATGGTAACATGGTTGTTAATGCATTAGGCCATTTCATCCATAATCTAGCCACCAAATTACGCTTAAGAAGTCCTATAGACCCTTTTGTACCGTTGGTTTTGATGGTATGGTGATCTGACCGTCAAAGCGATAGAAACCAACGTTTATAGATGATAGTGCATTGGCATGGCCCACCTAAGCTTTGGATCCACCTCATCTTCAGCCAAGTGTCCTAACGTGACCCGTAGAATCGTTTGAGCGGAGTAGATTTGAAAAACACATCTTGGTGGACCCCACCTTAGTGCGAGTGTGCACGTGAAAGGCGTGCATCTGCTGATCAGCCAACCTCTAATGCAGTCAGACGAGCGCTGACCCGCGCTTGTCCGAAAATGGGAATTTTCCCTGCTGTAGCTGTTTGAAATGTTGTGTTTTCCTCCCTTCTTTGATCGAGGCGTGGCCCACCATGTGGCCCCATCACAAAGATCCAAACCGTCCATCTGATAGATCACTCATGTCTTACCAAAACCATGGTTATTTCACCCGGTGAGGTGTGCACGAGTGCTCACAAATACCTCCACGAGAGGGCTGTTTGCACTGCCATCTTTCCAAAAATAGAAAGTTTTATTTTTCTTCCAGCTCAGCGATCCGTGTCCGCCCTTATCCTCGAATCTTGGCCATTCATTGAGGGAGATCTCGGCCATCCAGTGGTTCTCCACGTAAGAGAGGATTCCCACCCACAGGGAAGCAAAACCACGACTAGTATTTGCAATACCAGCCATGTGCAAAAACGGTTTCTACCAGATCCTATCCGGACCGTTTGTCATCAATCTGACGGTCCTAGGGGCTAGGGAAAGTAATATAATGTGGGTGGATCGAGCAGCAATGAGACCCAAATGCATTCCTTATAGCCGCACTAAAAAAATGGCCGTCATCTTCTTCATTCGAACCCACCGAGTAAACGCCCTCAGACCTTCGGTTTCGTACATCCAAAAGCTCTGTTGGGCCGCTAGGAACCCTCTGTCACGCCCCAGACTCGGTAACCGAATCTCACAAGAACCCGATGACCGGTTCTGGCCGCAACAGCCTTCGTAGTACCCCATTCTCGGCTCCTGAGATAGGTTCCGATCCTGGGATCCTACAAGGAGGATTTCCATAACAATGTAATCATTTCCAATACGAGCATACCCAAGATCACAGTAAGAAAATCTAAGAATAACAAAGGCACACATCACAAAATCCACTATGAATTTGAACTTTAACAAGCTTACATCAGGTCCAAAAGAACATACATAAGATAACAGAAGAAAGAAGGAAGAGAATCTGCAACACTGGGTCCTCAGATCGCACACCTATCCAAGCTCCACTACTAAGATGCCAACTTACGATCTCCTGCACGCATCAATCGTGCATAAGCTTATAGAAAGCTTAGATGGTAGTGAAAGTGTGTGACAATGGTGCTCAGAAGAAGATAGAGAATGTAGAAAGGAGTCACGATCAATACTAGTCTTACCAAGGCGATCATGAACATAAGAAGCTATACCAAGGCAGTATGATAATGTAGGAAGCTATACCAAGGCTATATAGTGTAATGAGCAATGTAATGCAATGAGTACTGGGCGCCATGCCAAGGCGATGCAATATGAGGCTTACACAGCCGATGTAAATACAATGCGAAGTAATGTCAGTGCTCATATCCAATCCACATATCAAGTACATTTCCATCATAAGGAAATCACCGGGGTCCATTACACTACTGGATGACTGCCGCTCTATAGACCCCGTACAATCAAACGAGCGTAAGAGACCTCACTACCCACCTGTGGACAGTTAATCACCAACAAGGCCTGAAGGTAGCGGACCCATTCACGAGCTGGTTAGACTCAGCCTAGCAATGTCCTCTTACATCAGGCAAGTAAGGCCACACCCCTATCCAACCGACTACACGACAGTGGGAGTCACGGTCTAATGGTATAAGGCCCTCGTGCGCTCATATATTCCGCCCAGTCACGACGTTGGAGCAGATCCTTAGTACCATGAAAGTTTTGAGAATTTCACCCATGGGCATCCTATGCACTCGGTATACTCAAGTAACATTTCTGGTGTCCAAACATGGCCATCCACGATGTATCTGTGGAGGCTACAGCCCTGATGAAGCAAGGGCGATAATGCTCATATGTTATGCAATGCCAGATGCATGAATCACACAATCAACCATGCATCAATCCCAAGCATCCAACGTGCTCAATAGTGGATACTACGTCCCTAGGGAAAAGTATTATGCAATGTCCAATGACACAATATGACCACACATACATAGTGTCCACCAAGCATACAATGATGTACATGGGCCATGAAGATGAGTCTAGATGCATTATGCAGTGATATTTAAAGTAGTACACTCCTCCTATCTAAGAAGGGACCAAGACTAGGTATTTAGACAATATCCATAAGGAATCTCAACTCTAGTGGGGGCCCATTTATCTGGAGTAATCCACGAGACTAAGTATACAAACTATGGGTCTAAGCGATATAGAAATGAGCCTAACAAGAGTCTAACATGATCATCCAATCACTCTTAAATACAACCAGGCCTAGAGGGGTCCATAATGGGAACATTTAACCATCATTCCCTAAAAAGGCATATCAACCATGAATGATGTGGATAGAAGGCCCAAGGCCTACATTAAAGATAAAAATAAATGTAACCAATCATATACATATATATTTCTCATAATAGGCCATAAAAAGATAAAATATCACTTTTAACAACATGGGCCCCAAGAGGAGAATTAAGGCCCAAGGCTCAATTCTCAATGGCCATAGAATCCATGCATTGAGTTAGACTTAGTGGGCAGCCCGCATACACAATATACGACTAAATAAGTTTAAGTTTGGATGAAATGGGCCCAACTACATCAGCCCAATATCTTAACAATTTAAGTGGGCAACCAAGGGCCCAATACTATCATTGTCTTAGCCGACAAGTCCATCAAAATGGTGAAAGTCGGCCGAATATACGGTTGGGCCAATCTGGGACGACCCTGCCCACTCTGGGCCCATAAGATGCCCTAAAAATCTGATCTAAGATGGAGTCCTCATTTAATCACTAAAGGTGACCCAAAAGAATGCACTGATTAGGCCCGAAGATTATAAGGAAACATAAACATGTAACACGTACACAAGTTCTCAATATGGTGGGCCCCACAGCCAAATAAAGTTTTAACCATGAAATTTTACATTTAAGGCCCTTTGATAAACTTTTGGTCAGTTTAACTTCCTAGACTTGCTAAGGTCCAAAGATCAGTTAACTATGTGGAGATAGTCTCATAAAAGCCAACTATATTCGCTGAGGGACCCCACCAGATGGAGAGTGCGTATATATTACTGGATTGTGAGTCCAACAGTAATCCAAGACAGAGAGTGCATCCATAATCGGGTGATCCAAGGCTTAGATGGCCTGGACCAAACATGCGTTAAGGTAGGTTCCACATACATAAACATTAAGCCCTAAACAAATGGCCTAGGGTCTATGGTGGGCCTTTAACCATCCATAGAGAAACCCATGAGTATACCTTAGGATCACCCAGGAGGACATCTAACCTTAACTAGTTTCTAAGAGGTAGCTCACCACTACTCATATAATATAAGGTTTAAAGCCCACGTATTGCATAGCCTACTAGGCCATACACCAAGCCCAACTTATAGGCCAAATAGTGGACCCATAAGCAAGGTTTGGGCCCAACCACAAAGGTCATAATTTCACATATTGTGGTGGGCTTCATGGGTAGCCCAGTAACTCATTTACATGGGTAAGTTTTACATTTAACACAAGTGAGTTGGGCCTCACTTTTGGCTCAAGTACAGGGTCAATTTAGTGGTCAACCAAGAGCCCAACTTCCTGCATATTATTACCCTTAAGCCCATCATAATAAATGGGAGAGTATAGTCCCAAGATTAATGGGCCTATCCAAAAGAAGTGAGTCCAAAAGGCCTAATCACTACTATAAAAAGGGTTGCCGTGCATATACTATATTACATAATGGGCCTTAAGGAAATGGCTCAAAATAAAAGTCATCCTATTCATACATTATGGTGGACTTGAGGGCAGCCCATAAGTCCAAGAATACACAAGGGTGAGACCTATACCGACAGGGTGGGCCTTGCCTCATCAGACAAAGACTTAACAAGGCCCTCCACAATATGTATTTATGTGGGCTTTGCAAGTCAGCCCATAATTAAATACTTCATGAGGGCATCAAGGCTATTAATACACATGATCAGCCTATAGACAGCCCATTGGGCTCGTAAATCAATAAGGTCAGCCCTTGCGCAATCTTGGGCTCAAGAAAGAAACTCCCAGCCCATTGAGCCTATAAAACTATTAAAAATTCTGGTTAAGCCTAGCCCACAAAACCACCACAAAGGTAGGCCTCAAGGGGGCACTCATTAAGAACAAAATGTCTAAGGAAGGAAAGCAAAGAGTGTGTGCAACTCTCTCTCAAATCTAGTGTGCCACGATAGTTCATAAACAATCAACCATGTAGTAAATTTTGGGCCCCTTGCTGGAATTCCAGCCCACCCATTTCCTGTGCCTTCTGGAGTCCAGAAATTTATTTAATTTAGATGGTTTATTGACCCATGGTGATCCACATATATCATAGTGGGCCCCACCAGATAAAAGAGAGATATACAACACTTACTTCAAGTGGGCCATGTCATTAGAATGTAGGCCCAGCAACCCAAAGTAGGGGCGTGCCTGGGTATTTGGCTCAAAACTGATACAAATTGCAGGCCACACCACGGTCGGTACAGAGGTCCAATGACCTTAAAAATTTATAGGGTGGTCCTTCCATAGGTGGGTCACACCCCCAAAAATTTTATAATTTTTGAACATCTAAAAGTATTTTAATTAATTCAAATAAAACAATCTATCTTGAAACTCGGACTGATCTGGACACCATATTTTAGTGAGCCGGTCCAGCCACCACCATAGTGTGTACAGGCATCCAATGGCTCCAAAATTTTTTAGGTAGGTCCTAAAATGGGAATGACAAATATTTATAAATTTTTACAATTTTTAGACACTCAAAAGTATTTTAATAAATTTTAAGAATAAAATTTGTCCAGGGTGAACTATTGCTGGAATGTAACTGTCCTAAATTTGGGCCATCCAATGGGTGGGTTCTGGGCCTCGTAAATTCATGAAATTTGGACCCAACGTCTCTCATCAAGCCTACATCAATATGGGAACCAGAAATATGGCCCAACTTTTGAGAAAAATATTTTTAAAACTTTATTTTTATGGAACTATACTGCTAGACTGCACTGCAGAATTTTTCTGGCAATCCACTATGTTGGCCCACCCGTTTGGATGTCCAAATGGGATCCATTAGACCTAAATTTTACAGGTAGGTCCTACCATGGGTGTGCCATATCACTGAAAAATTTTAGTATTTTTGAGGTTGTATAAATATTTTATTTATTTCATACAAATTATGGACAGCAAGGTCCAGATTTTATTTTCCTACTGCAGCAATGCTGCTATCCATGACTTGTGTACCCCATTAGAGTGGGCCTAGGTCTGCCAAAATTTGGGAAAATGCAAGACCAACATCCCTGTATAAGTATACAATAAGGTGAGGTCCACATAGGTGGCCCACCATTTCAAAAACCTGCTGACATTTATGTTTTTCCAGCAAGCAGAGTGGCTAGACAGTCCAAAAAATCTGGACCGTCCACCCTCCTTGGCCCACCCTTTTGGGTGATCAAACAGGGACGGATGAGGGTGAGGTTTAACATACTCTTAGGTGGGATCTACACCTAAAATAAAAGTCTAAGAAATCAGGGAAAAAGAAGCCACAAACAATGCCTACAACCCATACATTACAGCATAAAAGAAACAATTCCAGCAATTTGGACAGCAGCATGTAATAGAAAGAATTAAAATATAAATATTATTTTTCATGGGATTTAACCCCAGGAATTTATATGGTGGAATACCCCAGTGGGCCCCACAGATGTCCAGACCTTACCCATCATCAAATATCCCTTGCATGTGCCCCATTTAGGTAGATTTTGGGGCCACATGTCTAAGGATGGACCGCTATGGGCGTCCAAGCTCTATGGTTGGTCTGTATTTTTGTTGGCCTACAAGGTGGGCCACACATGCAAGATTAGAATTCTATCATAAATAAAAATAAAGAATTGGCCATAAGAGGAGGGGCTCCATCACATTGAGGCCTTTCCCTTCATTAATCACACCATACATTCCTTCTATTCATATGCTACAACAAAGATCCACCACATACATGTCCTAGATTCAAGATCAATAGTTTGGATGTCATCCCACCCATGATTCTAAGGTCTAGATGACCTATCATGCCATGGAATCCAAGTAATCCTCCATGATGGGGGCCCATAGAGGGAAAACCTCATGCATGGGCATGCATACATCAAATAGGCCATTTGGCCAAAACTAATAGATGATGTAGGATCTCCATCATTGATTAGTGGGTCCTAAACATCCCATATAAAAAGAAAAGAGGTCTAAGAACATGAGAATAGAAATCCTAGATCCTATGATACACCCACCTCAAAGCTTATCCTTTTTCTTCCATACTTGGGTTCTATAGCTCCAAGGGAGATGGATTAATGGTTGGGATGGGTTTTTGAGGGTTAGATGAGGAAGGAGAGGGAAGAAATGTGGCTAGAATTTTCAGCAAGGTAGGATGTTTTGGAGGTTCTAGCAATGGGAGAAGAGAAAATGAAAAGAAAAAGAGGGAAGGGAAAGAGATGAAGCATGAGAGAAATGATGAATTTCTAGAAAGATAGAGGCATGCTTTCCTTGGTTAGTGAAGAATGATGATTGCTATAGGGAGATACAACCAAAGTTATAGGGTTGGTAGGTTTTCTAGGCTTGTGGGTAGTGTTTAGAGGTAGGTGGTATAGGAATAGGGCTTAAGTAGTGTGTGTGTGTGTAGTGTGTGTTGAAAATAGTGCTAAGAGATGGAACTTACCTAGAAATCCATGCACACTATCCTTAGGTGGACCACATGACCATGATCAAGGGTCAAAAACTGCTCAGCCTACATCTTTTGATGGACAAATCGAATTTACGCATAAGACATGGCGTTGGAATCGTGGCGACGATGCGGTCACAATGGCATACGTTTTAACTCGATCCGAGTCGGGTCTTCATGACTAGACTTACGGATGACCGCAAATACTATCCAAGAGTTACGGGTCACCAGGATTTGACCGGTAGGACTACGAGACCAAGATGAACGGAATGCATACTCACACACACATGCACACATGCGAACTCGGGTCAGGTCTCACACCCTCCCATGTCTTCAGATTGAAGGAAGGAGCTACCAGTTACAAAACGCCATTGATGGCCATCGTCTTCCCTAATAGTCTTTTTCTTTTAATAGTGTTGCTGAGACTTCCTTGACTCAGTTTGACTGTAGTCGAGGTAACATCTGGTCGTGTCCATTCCACTGTTGGACGTCCCTGGAGGAGAAAAGAACAGAGATAAAGAATGGAGAGAGAGTGGCTGCTATGCAGCACGAACCGAACCAAATCGAGCTCGATCTGGTTGCAGGCCCTACTGATTTGAGTGCTGCTGGAGTTCCAGCACACGCACACACACAGAGAGTGAAGGAGGAGAGAAATGTAGAAGCAAAAGGAGGAGAAAAGGAAGAAACGGATAGGGAGAGAGAAACAGAGAGAGGACGAGAAGAGAGGAGAGACTGAGGTGAAGGGGTAACGCTGCTGCTGTTGCTGCAGCCATTGCGTCACCTGAGATAAATCTCAGTGGGCCTCACCACACGCTGATGGGCCGCACCCAGTGCAGTTTGTTCACCGATTTCATTGCCGAGTCAGAATCATGTCATAGGGCAGCCGACTCACTGTCGAGTCACGGCTTGAGTTAGGCCTAGTTCGGCCATTGCGAGATGCTTCCAGCTGCAGGAAAGAGGAAAAGAAAGAAAAGAAAAGAATGAGAAGGAGATAAAGAAAACTAGCAAAGAAAGATGAGGAAGAAAGAAAGGGAGAATGTTGGGGCGTTGGGCTTGTTGAGCCGAGTCAACTCGACTCGAACTGAGTCGACTAGGTGAGCCGCATTTTCTATCCAGTTTGGTATTATTTCAATTGTCATGGTTACTATTATTATCATTTTTGAGGTTTCTAAGTTAGCTATGATTAACCATTAGTAATTGTCCATACTTATATTAATTGATATATATACATATATAAATTGTTAAGTATCATTAAAATATTAGCATTTTATTCGTCATTCATAAAATATTATTATTGAAGTTAGAGCTTACTATTTTTATTCATTGCAATGATTATCAGGGTCACGTTAACTAATATTAAGTGCATTGTTAATGTTAATAATTGTCTTGGAAATTATAAGTATTATTATTCATGGTGGGCGTCACCATGATGATTATTTTGCTACACTAACTAATATTAATTGTAACACACTAATGTTAACAATTATTTTTTTTTTATTAAATTAACATTGTTACCATTTCCATCATTATTAGGATTGTTAAATATTAGGATACATGACCATTAGTAAATTATCTATCCTAATGAAAGTTATTACATACAAAGAATTATAATGATATCATTATTAAATGCTAGTGTATTATTTTTATCATAAGTAATATATCATAATATGAATTGTCATCATAATGATTATTAACTAATATTTATAACACTAATGTCAGTAAATGTTTTATAATTATTAAATCAACATTCTTAAGCTATTACACATCAACTACAATTTAAACTCTAGAGTTAAGATTACAACTAAGCTCTAGGATAAAATTCTAATTCTACATTAAAAATCCTAAGCCATGATCTTAAACCTAGGTAGTTCATGGAACTTGGATCTAATGGTATAAGTTCATGAATTGTGTTAGGATTCAATTCTAAAGGCGCAAGCACTTTCAGAGACTAGTAGGCGATTCAAAGTATAAGGTGATGATTCTTCCCCTTGAGTTTTTCATCTTCTCATTAGCTTAAGTTATAGTTTTTATTAAAAATTATAATTGATATCTCTCTTATAATCACATGTGTTAGTTGATGGAACTTGAATTGTTATATTGCCTGCTTAATGTTCATCCTATATATTTGTTCATGAATTATTTGTGGATTGCTTATGGACTTTAAACTGGTACATGAAACCCCCACCTAAAAATGTACACCCATACTTGGGATGTAACTCGATTGATGGTGATTACAATGGACCCTCGATCTAGTGGTTATTGGGTGGTGGTTTAGATGGATCATTGATGTGGGCCTACCATCTAGTGTTGTTCTGTCTAAATGGTTTTCAAGGATGGTCTTTTTGTCACATGGTTTTTGATACTCGCCCTACGTAGCTTATTTTGATATTCGCCCTATGTGGTATATTTGATACTCACCCTACGTGGTTTGTTTTAATATTTTTCCTATATGGGTCTGATATTTTATACTGTGCAACCATGTGATGGTAAGCCCCATATACTATAATATTATTAGTCACTAGTCGACGGGTTTCCATTAAACATCTAAGATGGTAGCCTCATGGGCCGGGGATGGTGATAATGGGACACTATGCCTGAGCTGTCAGCCTACGCTGGGCCATGTGCTCCCCGTAGTGACCTTTGAGCTTATCTAAATTGACTGGCTGTAAATGGACTAATAATGACTTGGTTAATCATGCATACATGGCACGTATTATTTTGACTGGGTGATGTTTCCCCACGTTCGATGATTCCGACTGGATGATGTTTCCCAGGTTCGATGATCACACGGATGATCATCCCCGGATGATGATTGCATTCATATATATATGCACCTAATAAGACTGCATTTACTCTGTTTTGGTTGTTTGGATGTTTTATACTATTTCTTACCCAATGCGGTGGTGTGTAATCTTGAGAAAAATTCACACTGGTTGGCCACTCATCCATCAAATATACAACCGTACAGGTAGTATAAGTGGCTTAAGTGATATGCGTGTTCAGACTTGATGAGGAGCAGGGTATGATCGCCAGGAATGCATGACTGTATTTGCCTGGAAGAGTTGCGTGATCTTGCGGCTTATATTTATATGTTTTCTGTTATTCTTCATGTATTAAATTTTTGTGAATCTTGTACTTGTTAAATTCAGAGACATTGATTTGTATAAGTAATTATGGGCAGCTTCTTGTATATTTGAATGATAATAAAATTTTTCTTTATGTCGATTTGTCCACACTACGCTCATTTACTTACTCTGATGAAAAAAAAAATGTACACTCGAATTTGACCATCCTTTAAGGTTAACACCCAGGTTTTTGGGAAACGGATTGTGTACTCGAGTCCTGAAAAGTCGGGTTGTTACACATGGGAAGTGGTTGCATAGATCACTATCCAATAATCATTTAAAATTTCTATAAATAAGAAAAAGATGAAAGAGTTCTAGGTCATTGCCAAAACAACCAACCCATGACGCAACGCTACCTATCTTAGTTTAGCTTAACCTTATCCTGTTCGTCTACACTATGACACTAGACCGACTTTTTAAATTAGATTTAGTTCATCTATATAAGCTATCAAGTTGGACTAACATCAAGTTAGCTTATGATTGTTTGATTTTCTAATTACAATTGTAATTCATGGTAAATAGGCAATAATTATTTACCTTTAATTCTAGCTAGCTTCCAAAGGTGTTGTTGATGGGCATCATCTTTCATGGCATTTCATCATGTAACTCAAGGAGGAAAACTTTAAGATTTCGAAGCCCACCATAATGTTTGCATCTCATCCACACCTATGTCCTATCCTCCAGCTCATTTTAGGGCATGAATCAAATTTTGAGGAAGATCCAAACCTCAAGTGGACCATACCACAGGAAACAATGGGATAGATAATATCTTTATTTTCCCCTTATCCATGATTGTGTGACCTTTTGATTTGGTTGGATGACAAATAAGCATCACTATAGGTCGTAAGGTGGAAACAACTTTCAATATTGGATGTCTTTTGGACCGCTATTCCTAAGGTGTGGTTAACTTGAGATTTAGATCTGCCTCATTCTGGGTTCATGCCCTAAAATATGTTAGTAGAAATGATGGACGGCATGGATAAGTCATATACATCATGATAGGGCCCACAAAATTTATATCAATACTGACAAGGTCCTTTCCAGACCAGTTTTCAAGGTGAAAATCCTCCTCGATCTTTTATCTTCAACATACAGATGGAAAATGTAATGACCCTATATTTTAAAAAAATAATAATAAAATAAATATCTGAATTTAAATTTAATTTTTAAATTCAAAGAAGAGAGATAGGAAGCTTTGCTCAAGCCTTTAACCTCATGACCAATGCAAGAGATCTAACCTTAACATTAAGATGACATCACTACAAGAAAAGGGGGTTTTGGCCTCAATTCAAAACTGAGGCTAAAAAGGTTAAAAATTGAGGCTAAAGCCTTTAGCCTCAGTTTTGCCTCAGTTATCTAAACCGAGGTTGAAACCCCTGTGGCTAAAGGCTTTAGCCTCAGTTTTAGCAACCGATGCTAAAATGACTTTTATAGCCTCGGTTCTTCAAGTGAGGCTAAAAACCTTTTTAGCTTCAATTTTCTCGAAATGAGGCTAAATCAAAATTTTAGCCTCCATTGTTTTCAACTGAGACTAAATTCAAATTTTAGCCTCAATTGTCTCCAACTGAAGCTAAATCTATTTTTAACCTCGGTTCTCAACAACCGAGGCTAAACCCTTTAGCCATGGGAGTTGTAGTCTCAGTTTAGGTAACTGAGGCAAAACTGAGACTAAAGATAAATTTAGCCTTTGTTGGCATCAACTGAGGCTAAATTCAATTTTTAACATCATTCTGCCCAAAGTAAAAGCCGATAAAGATTGAGTCTAGTTCACCATATAAAGTGAAAGTACATCACTAAAGAGAAATCAAAACTATAAAACACTAAAAAACCACATACCACTTTGGAATCAATGGCTTCAGAAGAAGGATCTACTTTCAAATTATGGACAATACCAGTTAAGGCAATGTCTGCCCGATATCCTTTGGAAACAACAAAGATGGAAGATCACCAAAGCTTTTACTATTTTCTTTCAATCGGTCAGCATCAGTCAAAGGAAGATGCTGAAACAGGACTCAAAAAATACAACAACAGTCTTACCACTAACCAACGGATTGTCTATATCATTAACAACTCCCATAAAAGGAGAAAAGAAAAAGGCAATACAGATGAAATGATCCCAAGATGTTTACACGCACAGTGCCTCTCTCAACTCTGCTCTTTTCAGTTAATGACATCAGCAGCTCTACTTTAAAATTCCATAACCTCTATTACTTAAACAGGACACCAGGAGGAAAAAAGAAATGAAAATCAGAATATGATGGAACTCTAGAGCTATGGTTTGCCATCATGCTTTATTGTCTCCAACTGCCTCCCTTTGGTAGCAACGACAACCATCAGATCATCAAATTTCTCAGTCTTCCCCAACAATACCTCAATCTATAACAAGTAAGAACAAAAACATTACAACTGCAAACATCAGTGTATGCAAACAGCTACCTCCCAAAAATAAAAAGTAAACAGGAGTCAGGTTGTTGAGATCAAGTAACTAGTGTAGCCTAAGAGAAGAATTATATATGCTTGTGTCTTTCTGAAAGAAACGGAGGGGGGTGGTTTGATAAAACCGCAGATATAATCAACCATGCTGGTTAAAAAAGCATGGTTATTTGAATTTGATCACTTCAAATAAGAAAAGAAGAAGAAGAAGAAGGTAGTAAGGATGATTAATTTGACATGAAAAATATTAAAAATTAGCATTAACACTGCCAACCTTCGCTTTTGGAATGAGACGGCCCTTGGATTCATCCTTCATGTCAACTGTAGACATCAAAATCCCTGCTCATGATGGAAAAAACAGATTATTATTATTTGTAATTCGCAAGTGTTGACAAGGGAACATGATAGGCAACAACCCAAGTTGGGCTTACTCTTTTCAATAGCCAGCTCTTTTTTCTTTAGAATCTCTGCAATTGTGACGGCTGTTGTGAGCGCTAAGGTAGAAAAAGCAAGCAAGTTGAGCTAACATAATGATGATAATAAATAACTCAAGAATGCTATTGAATCTCTTAACCTGTATAAATGATTTGAACCCATTTATTTGGTTTTGTTAATCATGTTAATAACCTAAGAGGCTTTAAAAATAAAAAATAAAAATCCTACTTAGTTCTATTAATCATGTTAATAACCTATGAGGATTGTTTTTTTATAATAATCTCCTACTTGCATATAATCATTTCCACTTTTAAGATCTGTGTATAGTTTGGACTTTGAACAATCAAGTGTCCTTTTGAGAGGTTGGCTTGTCCTAAATACCAAAAATTTTAAAATGAAAGGTTTTTTTTTAATTATTATTTTTTGCAAATTTACACTGTCACCGAAATTCTCGTGGTAAGGTATCCACAATGAATCAACTAACCCAATGCATGCTTAGAGAAAACCTATGCTTCAAAAGGAATCTAGTTGATTTTAAAAGGCTCCAATTGGCCCCTTAAACAAAAGATTGTGGTAGTATTGCAAGAAATTTGGGATAAGGTGAGGTGAGCAAAGGGAAAATATTAACCCGATCCAGCTCCCTTTGGGCAATCTTGCTATCATGTAAACCTCTCAGAACATTCTTACATGCATCAACACAAAAACTTTATAACCTGTATGATAAAGGAAAGAATTAGAGAGAAACAGACTAGAGAAAATGAGAATTTAAGTCAGCACATGGATGTACACTGGATTGTTACCTTGCTAGGAGTTAAAGTTACTAAGACCACATACCACCTGAGTTTCAACCTATCAAACTAGCTTAGCTCAAAGGATACATCATATGTTAATCCTAAAGAATCTTGGACTGTAGTGAAGAGCCTGTTTACAAGGGTATGAGAAACATGCAACATAATCAGTTATACCCACCAACATCTTGAGATGATACAAAACTGCTAGTTGTTGCTGGCAAACATAAAATCCCAAACTCTAGAATTGTACATATAGTTATCTTATGATAGTCAAGTAACATATACAGAAAAGCAAAACAAGAATGAAGTTTTCTGCATGAGAGTTCCTGTAAATAATTTTGTACTGAGGCTTAACCATACAAGCACGCAACTTACACATGGGCACCGTCTAGTCATCCTCTGATCGACTCTTTACAGTTTTTTGGCAATTCACAAGGGTTGCCTATAATCTTTTGAGAGCAACACTTAGCAATGGATAGTGCCATCATACATACAATGAATGTTCCTGTATTTCATGACCAAAAGTGTTTCACTAGCAGAAAGCTCATGCACTTTCCTTTAATCAGGCAGAGCCTGAAATAGACTTGTTGACTGAGTTCACAATTGAGTCCCAGATGTTCTGCAACATAGCCCTTTGGAGGTTGATTCAATGTTCAGGTGGGCCATCTCATAGAGAACAGTAGCTCTGTGTTCTTCCTGTAAGAATGTAGCAAAACAAACATTGATAAGGCAGCTCAGAACACCACAATAACCCTCACAATAGTTAAAAAAAGAAAACTCCAAAAAACATTCATCAAAGCCTAGAGCAGCATGTGTAAAAGAGAGGGCTCTACCACAGCAGACTATCCAACTATGCAGCCATACAGATCAACATAAATTAATTAGACAAAAATGCAGAATAAGTATTTCAAAATGAATAAATATACTTCTTGTTAAAACATAAAATCAGGCATTCTAATGAAGCACTTTGAACTAATATATCCATGCTTGTGCCATACACATTACAGGTGTCATCCAAAGTCAAAAAAACAACCCAGTCCAAAGTTAAATAAAATATTCTTATAAAAGAAATAACAGATCTGAATGCAATGTAGTTTCCATGAGTACAAATTAGCCATGCAACCCATATAAATATAAAATTTTGTGTAGAGTGAAAGTAGAGAAAGAAGGGATTTTGTAGTTCTTATCATTTGGGTAATCCTCTTATAGCACCAGTGCCCATGGATGACAAGTAGTCGCTCCAGAAATCGGAACCGAGCAATAGAGAAGTCACTAGGTGGTTGTTCTTGGCATCGCCTATTTTTGAAACTATCATCAAGACAAGAACTTTAGTTACAGTTTTGCAAAAAGTAGGAGCAGAGAATCGCCTGTTTTTGAAAAATAAGAAGTTGAAAAGAATCAAGAATTGTGCTTTGTTTCTCATGTGTGTGGAATTGTATTGTGTGTGTGAGCATGCACACACTAGTAAATTGCATGTGCATCACACATGAGAATGCCTAAACATTTTTCCTACATAACTACAAAAGACAGAAAGGCAGTGATTTACTTACAAGAATCCAACAACAATTTGGTTCTCATATTTCAAACCATCAGACATTCCTAGATCTCCAAGTACATTAGAAAATAAAGCATGAAGCACATGGCCCATCTTTTTCCAATCCGTAACCCTCATTTCAAGACAGCTCTTGGATTCTTTTGCATGTCAAACACATAAATACGACTTGACCTGAAAAAGAAAGAATCAACTATTGAAAAGGCCTAGCTATAAGTCCAAGAGGGGGGGGGGGGATTAGGACTATGCCAAATTTAAAATAATAACAACGGAATTAAAGAATGAGATAGCCAAATAAATGAAATCAATTCACAATGCTGAAATGAAAAGCAACCTCAATAAACAAGTATTGAGAGATTGATACAAATGTTGTTCTAAGGACAACCTTACACCAAAAACCAAGGGTTTATGGTAGGACAACCTTATTTCTAGAAAGGTCTTTGTATCAAAAACTCAAACTAAAGAGGAATAAAAGAATAACAAGGAATTGAAATAAATTGCGGGAATTTAAATCTAAATTATTACAACATTTCCCACATTGCTTGAAATGTAAATATTACAACATTCACATCCACATATATATCCCACAATTCTAAATGATTAAAGATAGAAAAATAAAACGCACATCCACAAAACACAAGGAGTTATAGTGGTTCGCCTATGTGTTCACCAACTGTTAAACAACAACCACACATCTTGCAACTCCACTCCTAATATCCTCACATAGGGGATATTAGCGTTCACTATCAAAATAGGTTTTCAAAGGTTCACTCAAAACCTTCACAGTTGTGTCTTTTTAAAAAGGGCTTACACAATTCAAAAACCCTCACTTCTGAGTTTTCTGGCTCTCTACAGATAACCAACACAATGAGATTTTTCTAGCTTAATCTCAAATAAAAACTAAAATGGAAATTTATATAAATGTAAAATATCTGGATTTCTCCTTTTGTAGCAGGCCGGAAGAACCAATCGGAGTAGAAGTTCGAATAGAAGTTCAATGTCCAATACTCACTTTAAAATGGTTCTAGTTCTAAATTGATTTTAAATTAAACCAGTTGGGCTTAGCTCTATTTAATTTTGATTCCAAAAAGAGGAATATCACAATTCCTCTTTTCAATTAAGATTGGAATGTAGAAACAAAATCAAATCTATAAAGCTAACAAAAGAGAATATTAAATATGCACAATGTAGCTTAAAATAAACATAAACTTATCTCAGAGAGGTCCCTTGATTTTTCTTGAATTGAATTAAGAAACTCTGAAATTCTTTGTCTATTTATAGTTACAGAAATTCGTCTACAACTGGTCCTGAGGACACTACGACTGGTCGTAGGAGAATAAATTTTTGAAATTTTTAATGCGATCAGATAAAAATATTCCACAACTAGTCCTAGGGTGTCTACGACTAGTCGTAGGCCCTCTACGATTGGTCGTAGCATACTCACAACTGGTTGTAGGAATCAAAGATTGGTCGCTAGAGTTTGAGTCATAGAACTAGGACTGGTCGTAGGACGAGTCGACACTGTTCATACGACTAGTAGAAAAGACTAAGGACTGATCGTAGCACAACTAAAAATTCTAAAAATTTACAACAAACTTAGGACTGATCCTAAAATATCTAAGATTGGTCGAGCCAGTGCTAGGACTAGTCGAACAGAGCCTATGACTAGTCTTAGAACAGACCAAAAATATATAATAAGATTCAAATTGAATTATGTATTCAAAATGACCTACCTTATGGTCAATCATACCTTGTAAGTGAGATATGAACATTAAGACTTCATTTCTTCAGAAGATGGTTGACCTTTGTAGATTACAAAGCTTGATTTATCTTGAACTTGAGATCTTCTACAACTTGCAAACTTCTTCTTGAGTTGTACACACTCTTGAAACTTGAACTGTACTTGAGTCTTGAGTTGTACTTGTCTTGAAAGACTTGATTGAAGTTTACAGGTGTGAACAGCATACATGACTTTGCAAACCTTGCATGTCTTGAAGTAGAGCTTCATTCTCAACTTGTAATATTGTGATGCAATGTCTTGAACATGTATATCTCCTCATGCTACACAAGACACGGGTTAATGTTTTGGCACCACAAAATTTGACAACCAAGGAGTTATCAGCCATAGCACTTACAACTATTTGATGATGGTGAACTACAAAAAACAAAGGGATCACAAAACCCATGATGATGAACTACAAAAAACTCATAAAATGTAATAAAACATATATATATATATATATATATATATATATATATATATATATATATATATATATATATATATATATATATATATATATATATATAAAAGATCACACATAAATGAATCTCAATAAAAAACTACCTATTGATTCTTTAGAACCTTTAACTGAGGTCCCTCGGCCTCAGGTCTATCCCTAAGAGTGGATACTGAGTCAGCCTCTACATTTAGTACATTGCCTGAAGTTTGGTCCATTGCAGCCAATGAGTTCATAGTATTTCTCATTCATGCCATCATCTGCTCTGTTATTCGCTCTGTCATCCATTGCTCCATCTGCTCTGTTATTCGCTATATCATCTGTTGCTCCATCTACTCCGTTTTGGGTCAAAGCATATCCATACGTAGGCCCCACCTGATGAACATCTTGGCCTCCATTTGTTTGGCTTGCTTGGTGAGGCCCCTTTTACATTTCACTTGCTCAAGTCCTGTCTAACCTCCATGCTCCTCTTGAATTGAGTTTTGGGACTGAGACATGAATTCCCTTGAATTTCAGTAAGCCGAATTGGCTAGTGAAACTAACGTGGGTGATTCCTGTGGCATTAGTCATTGTCGTTGTTATTGTCATTGCTTTGTTGTCTTCTATCGTAGTAAGTAGTCATACCAATAGTACTAGTTGTCGCCCCTGTTGTTGTTGTTGTCATTGTGTTGATTGTTTATTTTATCTCTAAGACAGGAGCTTTCACTATCTACGGTTAGGTGTCCAGTCTTGCGGGCCTCTACGTTGAAGAACTGTTACAATCTAGTTTTAAATGTCATTTGGTAGCATGTATTTAAGCTTTACATGTTTTAGAGTACAAATTGCCTAGGGACTGAAACCGGTCTTACTTGGTCCTATCCTGTATCAGCATGGTGGATCATTTCATTTCAGACCAAACTAGATATGAGTTAGGAAATACCGGTCGCATGTGACGATATTTAAAACTATGTTTGGTTGTGTTACTTGGAACGAAACTGGAAAGACTCCTTCCAATTCTGTCAAATCTATTCGTGTTCTGGAGAGTTATGACTCGTTTCGTTTAGAACTAAATCCTAATCATCTCAGTTCTGACCTATGTTTAAAACACGCCCTAAGGAGATGCCATCATTACCTTTAAATCCATGCATCCACCCTAATACCATTTAATCACTTCCAATCCACCCGGCCAAACACACCCTAAGGAGATGCCAACTGTATTAGTAACCTAATAAGAGACATGAAGAAGACAATTCTTGACAAGTTTCTCTAGCAAGTTCCTGAAGTTCTTTAAGAATATTCACAAAACACACAATAGCCTACATATTATTGAGTTACCCATGAGATCAAACTCGAGCAGTTACATTACTATGAACCGTCCCAGAAACATGAAAGGAAATCAAGTGAAGATACTGGATAAGTGCCTTACCTTCCACTCCATCCAAATCTTTACAGTCAATTAAAAAGAAGAACAACCAGGTTAGACACTATACTCATCGCTCCCACAATATTCACGCTCCAAGAATTAAAACTTAACCTACTAATAAATTAAATCAAGCATGCACATTTCTCCCTCTTTCAAATTTCTCTAAGACAAAGCTCCAACCATCTTGCCCCTACTATGATTACACACCTACAAAAGGCCATTTATAACAGTAACCAATATCGGTCCAGAATCAAATATAGAAATATCAATTCATAAAATACAAGGTAACATGTCCACTTTAACAATTAATGTATTCTTACACTGCAGCTAAATATTGTATTCAGATAGATAGTGATTGACTTCTTAGAGAAATCAAAACCAACTTTAGTAACAATCACAATTCCAAAATATATGAGATAACTAAAATTCATTTTTTTTGAAAGATTACTAAAATTCACATGAAATGTTTAGAAGCAGAAATAGGTAAAAGGATGAAGGTCAATGTACCTTGAAGTGAACCCTCAAATCCGATCCCTTGGCCTTGCAAGCTGAGAAAGTAAACACGACAAAAACATATTAGAAAAAAAATTTCTGAAACCAAAACTTCCTACATGCTTTTGACCTTTCAAGCTTCATCCAAATGACCATGCAAAGTGAAGAATATCAGCAGCAAACTATAAATTGTCAAAAAACAAAAAAAAAAAAAAAAAAAAAACTAAGGAGGAGATGAGGTAGCTGAAAAGAACCCCAAACTCAATGAGAAAAACAACATTGGAAAACAAACACCATAGTCTAGGAGATCTAACACGACAATGACAGAGATGAAGAAACCATAGAGTTTTGAGTCGAGATATCATCTTGATTCACAATGGCAGAAACAAAATGCAGGATGCTCGATTAAGAACATAAAAGAAGGAACGATCCGCTCAAGAAATAAATTTCTCTTCAGGATCTGAAAGAACAAAATCCAGGAAAATGAAAACAACAACAGAAATCAAAATCGCTGCAAATAACAGAAAAAAATAATGATCCAGAGCAAGATAAACTCGCTAGAAATCAAGTATTTTAGAGATTTCATCAAAATCTCCAAAATAAAAGGTAAAATCAAATGAAATCATGTCACGCCCAAAACCCGAAAATCAGATTCATAGGAATCCCGATCGCCGAATTCGGTGCCGACAGCCTCCGTAGTACCCTATTCTCAGCTCCTAGCATTCATATGCCAGATTCCGATCCTGGGATCTTACAAGGAGGATTTTTTTATTTTTATTTTTTTGAAAGGTACATTTAACTAGTAATAAGCATAACCACAAGATTACCCAATTCACAACGGCAACATCGTCATCACATATCTACTAATATAATCATTTGAATACAATACTGAAAGGGAAATAGATAAATAGAGAATCAAGCTCCAGAAGGCCACCGCACGCTCCAAGCTCAACACTGCTGCAGCCTAACATCACCTACACGCATCTATCGTACATAAACTTATAAAAAGCTTAGAGGGTGGTGTAAGTGTGTGCACAAGGTAAGTGTCAAGTATTCAATACAATGTCATAATCATACAATACCGAAAAACTAGTAATCCATAAACCATACAATGTCTGAATAAGCAGAAACACTGATAAGAGCAGGAGTTATCAGAGTAACTAGAAATACTGACAAGATATAACTCACATGATAACAAAGTAAGCGAAAGTATGGACAATTCTATGAGTCAATCAATATCAGAATACGCGATATAGAATAGCTATGCAATAAGGAGTCATAAAGAGCCAAATATCAAATACCGAGGATGCAATGCAATATACAAATCCTGTTAAATCTATTTAGGCCACATAAGTGCAGAAATAGCAACCCAAGATGCCATGCCTGCAGATGTAATGTAATATGTGATGCTAATGAAATAACCATGCTGGAGTGTGAAGTCGGGATGACAGTACGTGGTATCACAGGCTATGGGGTCCACCACAAGGGACTTCTATCCAAACCAGTCCCATACCTAAATTTGGATAGTCAGACTCATCGTGGTAAACTCCTGATCTCAGGTTAGTCGCGCACCCAACCGAAATCTTTACCATAACGAAGGTACACAATAATTAGTTGCGCTCCACTAGCCCGAGTGGATAGTGAATGAATGAATGAGCATGCAACTCCTACTCAATAAGTCTACATATCAATACGGTTCCTCTTTGAAAAATCACCGGGGTCTATTATACTCCATACTAGATTGTCACCCCATCGCGCGCAACAAGGTGAGTGGAAGAGACCTCACTATCCGCCTGTCAATATCGGGCCCGGCTGGTCAATAGCGGACCCATTCCTCGAGCTGGTCAGACTCAGCCTAGCATTACCCCCTCCTCTCGGGCAGGTAAGGCCGCACCCCCTTCCAATCGACCACGACGCAGTGGAGAGCGTAGCCATCTGGTAATCGGCACTCAGTGCTCATCTACCCACTCGGTATAGACGTTGGAGCAACCTCTGAAACTAAGAGGGTTTAGGGACTTTCACCCAGGGATATCTATAGCACCCCATGTAGAACAGATTTTTGGTATCCCATCTGGCCATCCACGATATGCCTGTGGAGGCTATGACCCTGATGTCCCTAGGGCATATAGTAATCACAACACACATGCGAGATGCATGAGTCATACAATCCAATCATACATCAATCCTGCGCATATCGTGCACTCATGCGAGATAACCTCCGTCTATCAGGGAGTCTCATATCATCCTACTCAATGACATATGCAATGGTCAATCACACCTCATAACAAACATGCAGATGATGCGTATGGGCATGTATCATGATGCTATGCAGTCACATACTCATAATCAGTATCAATAACCGATATTGACAATCGATATCGACCATGTGGACATTTAACCAACATTGTCCCCCAAGGAATGGCTCACATAAAGCCTAACATATAGTAGACTCATGGCCTCACACAAGAGCTAACTATACAACACCATTGGCCTCACTCAAGAGTTTAATACACATCGCGATGGGCCTTTCACATGGGCCTAACATACATTACAATGGGTTCCATCGCCTAGCCCTCAAATGCATCACAGTGGGCCTCATCACATAAGCCTTATATACATCACATTGGGCCTTAAACACAGGTTGGATACACATCACAACGGGCCGCATATACATCATATCGGGCCTCGACAATCGGAATCGGCGATCAGCCACGACAATCGGAATCGACAATCGGCCATAATAATTGGCCTCGATCGGTAATCGGCCTCGATGATCAGAATCGGTCAATCGGCCATGACAAACAGAATCGGCAATCGGCCACGTCAATCGACAATCGGCCACGATCGGTAATCGACTCAACACTTGGATGAACAAGGCCTAATGGAAGGTCACAATGTGGACATTAAACCATCATTGCCCATCAATGTGGACATTTAACCAACATCGTTCCCAAGGAATGACTCATATATAGCCAAACATAAAGTGGGCCCACGGCCCCACACAAGGGCCTAATATACACTACAATGGGCCACAACCCATGGGCTTAATACATCACAGTGGGCCTCACATATATCGCATTGGGCTTCATACGAAGGCCTCAAGTGTATCACAGCAGGCCACACCCATGGGCCTTGAATACATCACATTGGGCCTCACCCATGGGCCTTGAATATCAAGTGGGTCGCATTACATGGGCCACATTATATGGGCCACACCATATAGGCCGTACCAATAGATGGCATAAATATACAATACATGTATCAATGGTAGGCCCTTGGACGGTGCAAATATATAATACGTACATCAAGGTGGGCTCCACCTTTAGACAATCAGCCCACCTGCCGCTGGCCCAGTTTGGTCATCAAAAAAGATGGGCAACTAAGATGAAACACAGGGATAAGATGGGCCTCATCTATGGGCCTCATAGCCCCTAGGTGGGCTTCAAACAAACATTACAGTGGGTCTCAAACCATGGGCCCCAAATACATCGCAATGGGCCTCGACCCATGGGCCCTAATATATCACCTTGGGTCTCAAACCATGGGCTATAAATATATCACAATGGGCCTCAACACATGGGCCTTATGTATATCAGATGGGCCACATCAATTGGCCGCACAAGTGGGCCATATACACATCAAGTGGGCTACACTAATGGGCCGCACTACTTGGGCTGCACCACCTACACCGTTCGTCTATTTTTAGATATCATTATAGAGTATTAGCCAAAAATGAATCATATCCAAAGATCACCTGAACCATACTAAAGATAACAGTAGAGATAATGTTTGACACCGCTTAAAATTTTCAGGGCCCACCATAACGTTTATTCTCCACCCAATCTATTTCATAAGGTCATAAGGACCTGGATTAAGAGGAAAACATATTTCATTTTGATCCAAAACTTCTGTACTCCAAAAAGGGATTCAATGGTAGACGTTCAACCCCCACTGATTTCTATAGTGTGGTCCACCTGATATCCTCATTTTTGGTCTCAATCCTTAAGTCGAGCTCATCATTTGGATGGACAGTTTAGATATAATACATGTCTCATGATTAGGATCCACATAACTGCTAATATACATACAACAGGTATACAACCCGTGGGTCCCCACCATCCAAATGGACGGCTGGGATATAACACATACAACATGGCGGGGTTTCACTGCATGGACGAACAGTGTATGTAGAATAGTACATCACGGTAAGCCCCACAAAGTTTGCTGACGTTAACCCAGCAGCCATCTGCTGCTGGATGGACCGTAGGGATAAACACATATATCAGGGCAGGGCCCCACCAGCAAAATTGATGGCCAGTCTGGATGTGAAGTGGAGGGACGGTTTGGATATAGCACATCCATCACTGGGGCCCACAGCTGGACAGCTGGATGAAACGTATGTAGCATGAGGTCTATGCATAAATCAATCACATCACGTGGATTTCCAGCTGTCCAAAACGGACAGTGGATATACATACGCATCACGTGCGGGACCCACACGGATGAACAGACGATGTGGATGTACAGAACATACACCAAGGTGGGTCCCACCTACACGTGTCACACATGTAGTAGGTCCCATGTGCATAGCAGATGGATGACATGTGATGAAATACATACATCACGGTGGCCTACTGACGCTGCATAGCAGCTGCAGTAGCTGGCCAAATCAGATGAACGGTTTGGATGAAACACGTCTGTGGGGCCGCATTGCTGGGCAAATGGATAGAATACATAAATCACGTGTGGGCCCACAGATTTTGCTGGCGTACAGTGCAGCAGCTGCTGCTGCTACAGTGACCTGGTGGCCCACCGCCCAGGCAGTGAACGGCCAGGATAGAACACATAATATCATGGTGGCGTCCCACCGATTGGACAGCCAGACATGGCACACATCATCAAGGTAGGCCCTGTGGATGGATGGCCTGGGTGAGACATGCAATCCAGGTGGGTCCCATCGTGCTGGAATGGATGGTGTGCATGAAACGCATACATCACAGAGGACCTCACGTGGCAGGTGGGTCTGTACGTGTGGGACCCACCAGCAAAATTGATAATTGTGTTTTACCTTTATGCAGTCCAGCAGCTTTTGCTGCTGGACGTCCCATGACTGGACGGTGTGAACGGAACACCGAGATCAATGTGGGGTCCACGACCACGTCCAGATGGTTGGACGGTCTGGATGACCCAAATATCAGAGTGGGTCCCACGTCCTCTTACAAACTGGATGGACGGTGACAGATACATCACGGTCCCTGCACAGCTGCTTGACATCCGTCCAGCAGCGTCAGGTGATGAAACACATACATCATGGTGGTCCCTGCACGGACGGACGGTGGTGGATGGAGTGAATATATAACATATATATCAAGGTAGGCTCCAGACGTGTGGGGCTCCACGTCCATAGATGAACAGCAGTGATGAAACACGTACATCAGGTGGGCCCACACGTGTTGCCCACCAGAGATCTGGGTCTGCCTCATTCAGTGAATGAACGGTTTAGATACAACGCGTATCTCATGTCCAGCCCACCGTCCAGAGGCCTGGACGGTGTGGATTTACAACACATCAAGGTGGGTTCCACGGAACTTGCTGACGTTCGCTGGTGTGAGATACACCAGCCGTCCACTTCTCTCAGCAGTTGGGTCCCACATGGGGCCACCGTACATACATATTATATATACGTAATATAATATTATATTATCATTAAAATAATGTATAATTTATTATTATTATTATTTTTGAAAGGAACTAACGTCCAGTCTGCTGGACGATCTATTAAAACAGATGGACAGCGTTGATGAAATGCATAGACCATGGTGGGGTCCACCATCCCTGCTGGACTGTGTTGATATAACACATACGGGGTGGGTCCTACGGACCGTCCAGGCACGGATGGCCTGGATATAAAATACATACATCGTGGTGGTTCCCACCTGTCCAATCCATGGACAGTGTGGGTGGTGGGATCCATAGCATTTGCTGACGTCAGTGGGACCTACAAGGCTTGGTGGCTTCAATACACCAGCTATATGAATGGTGTGAGGTACCCAGCCAGTCCGTCTACAAGGTGGGGTCCATGTGATGTAGCCCTACCTGCATCAATCAAGGTGATATTTGTATTTTCCCTACAGCAGGGTCTGTCCAAGCCGGTAGCAAGGGTAGGCCCTGGGTGGACAGCGGGGACGGCCCACTGGATGGATGGTTCAGATACATTGTACTCAAGGTGGCCCACAATAAGGAAATGAGAGAGAGAAAGAGAGAGAGATCGGATGAGGTGGGGAGGAACTCCGCCACTATGAGCTCCTCCATGCAATGCATACATCAAGATGGGTCCCACCATATGTGGGCTCTCAATTCACAAAATTAACAAATAAAAGCACCCACCTTAGGATCTTCTTCTTCATTCTTCCACCAATACGTTGTAGAGCTTCAAGGGAACAAGATTCAACGGTTGAGATCGACTTTAGAGGTTAGGATTGGGTGACAAGAAGGTGGGCCACACATGGTTTCTCCATCGAAGCCATGGATGATTCATCTCTTGGGGTTGATTAGGAGAATGAGAGAGAGAATGAGAGAGATGATGGGAGAGGAGTGATGGGAGGGAGGAAGGAGTGGTGTGTAAGAGATAAGTCATGGGAAGTATGGGTCTTTTTGACTTTTGGGATAAGAGGAATAGGCTAAGCATAGGTTGCTTTAATTAGTTGATGGGAGAGGTATGGGTGAGTGATTTGATTGATGTGATTGATGTGATGTTGGGTAGAGATTCTTTTCTCGGGATTTGCAATGCGCGGCGTCTTTCCTCGAACTGAATGCAGGCCCACATCTCCTGGTCAGGGTATCGCCTCGGTGTGCGAGACGCGGCATCGAAACCACGGCGACGGCGCAGTCGCACTAGTATAAATCTCGGGTTAAGTTGACTCAAATATGCAGGACTTGGCTTAGGATAGCGCGCAAACGTCAGTAACAGATCGCGGGTTACCAGAATTCGACCGGGAGGACCGCGGAAGCCTACGGAATGGTACGGGCTAGGATACGGGTCTTACAAATCATCTGCTGAAAAGAGATCCAACAAGAAGTATTAGCATATAGAGAGAGGAATCCTTCAAAGAAAGAGTGTTTTAGAGTTTTCGAATTACCTGAAAGAAGAAATTTTAGCTGCAGCAGGATCTCGAAAGCTACCGACCCAACTTCGAGAAGGGATCAGAAAACCGAAGCGTCTACTGAGCGAATTCCCCAAACAGATCTAAAGGAAGCATCAAATCATAGCATGTAAGAAAAATCTAAAGGAAAATCAATTTCCCATCGGGAGATCGAAGCGAAAACCGAGCTATTCCGATAAAGAACTAAGAAATCAAGCAAAGATCCGTAAATAATCTAATTCAAACTGATTTGGAAAAAAGCTTCAGATAATAAAAAAAAATAAGAAAAACGCAGCAGAATCTCACTAAACACATTCAAAAGAAAAAAAGAATAAAGCAGATGGATTTCAGTGAAGAAATTGGGCCCAAAGAAATTCCAACAAGAAAACCTGTAAGATCGAGCTTCTTCTTCTTCTTCAATTCCTCCAAACGAAGATTCAAAACGAGGAAAAGAGAGATTGAATTGCTCGCCTCTGTCTAATAAAATACAAGCACTTTTGATTTTGAATTTGTTTTTCTTTTTCTTCTTTCAAGGAATCGATAAGAGAGAGAGAGAGAGAGAGAGAGAGAGAGAGAGAGAGAGAGAGAGGACTCTTTATGTAGTAGAAGTGTCGTGACTAGGCCAAGCAGCGAATAGAAGAAGACAAGTATTAAATAAAATACCCTTTCATTTCAATTTTATTACGAGACTGCCCCTCGTTCTTACTTTGCCTCTGAAAAGTGCTTGTCTCCTATTAATCGCTACTTACACTTGTCCAATGATAACACATTGCTAGTTGTCCGACTTAAGAACTAATCTGAGATTGATCAGCTTTAGCATTTTTTAAAACCGGTTAAGACAAAAGGTTAAAAGTGATAAAAATAAATTAATTAAAGAATTTTAATTTTAAAAAGTTAATTTATAGACTTTTGGCCTTAGTTACCAACCAAGGCAAAAGGTAGACATTTGGCCTTAGTTTCTCACCAACCAAGGCAAAAGGTAGACATTTGGCCTTAGTTTCTCACCAACCAAGGCAAAAGGGCAGACTTTTAGCCTCATTTTCTCAATAACCGAGGCAAAAAGGCAGACTTTTAGCCTCAGTTGCTCACCAACCAAGGTAAAAGGGCAAACTTTGGCCTCAATTTCTCATCAACCGATGCAAAAGGGCAGACTTTTGGCCTCAGTTCTCAATAACCGAGGCAAAAGAGCAGACTTTTAGCCTTAGTTGCTCACCAATCGAGGCAAAAGGGTAGACTTTTAGCCTCGGTTGCTCACCAAACAAGGCAAAAGGGTGGACTTTTAGCCTTAGTTGCTCACCAACCGAGGCAAAAGGGCAGACCTTTGGCCTCAGTTACTCACCAACCGAGGCAAAAGGGCAGACTTTTGGTCTCAATTTCTCATCAACAGAGGCAAAAGGGAAGACTTTTAGCCTCAGTTCTCAACAACTGAGGCAAAAGGGAAAACTTTTAGCCTCAGTTGCTCACCAACCGAGGCAAAAGGGCAGACTTTTGGCCTCAGTTCTCAACAACCGAGGCAAAAGGGTAGACTTTTAGCCTCAGTTCTCAACAACCGAGGCAAAAGGGTAGACTTTTAGCCTCAGTTGCTCACCAACTGAGGCAAAAGGCTAGACTTTTGGCCTCAGTTGCTCACCGACCGAGGCAAAAGGGCAGACTTTTAGCTTCAGTTTCTCACCAACTGAGGTAATAGGGTAGAGTTTTGGCCTCAGTTTCTCATCAACCGAGGAAAAAAGTGAATTTTTAACCTCAGTTCCTTTACAACTGAGGCTAAAAACCATATTTAACCTCCTTTTTTTGAACCAAGGCTAAAAAATTGGGCTAAAGGCTTACTTTCTTGTAGTGCATGGTAGGTGAGGGTACATCCAAACAAGTGAAGACCACATACCAAGGGTATGATGGGCCACACACATCCCACAAGAGTGGACATACAACCAAGATCAACCATCAAGGATGAAACATGAACACACACGATGTAGATAGAAAAACAATATAGATCCAACCATCCAAGCCAAATTAAGAAAGGCACATGGACTGATGTAATCGATTCTCTATCATCGAGTTATTCTTTGGTTAATATGAACCAATGGATGTTTTCAGAATTTTCCCATTGGGCTAGGAAGTAATTTTCAGCCCAAATTGATTTCTAATTAGTTTAATTTGATCAAAACAGTTTGTTAATGGTTAACGATGAGCCAATAGATGGTTCAGGATTAGAAAAAATATATCCGATCCACTCTAACCATTCTAAAGAGCACGTCCAAAATATCCCTCGTATAAAATTTCATCTCAAAAGGATCATCAAAATAGGAGATATGGTCAATGTAATGGATATGATTGCTTAGTCATCAGAGAGTCAATATTGTCTGTCCAATAACTTTGCAGTCTGAACTCGAATTAGGGCAAACGACCCTTGTTTTAGAAGCTATTGATGAGAACTACAAAATTAACAAATCTGATCTCCCAAAGGAAATCATCAAAGGGTCCAAAAGTGGGCCATAATGAGCTGTTGTTTGTCCATAGCAGCGAGTCTGCATGCACCTAGACAGCACAACTTGATCTAGCTAGATCTCAATCATCTTATATCCAGTCGAGACAGGCTACCACTCCTTTTGAAACTATTAATGAGTACTGTTATGGGAAGATCTGAGCCCCTAATAGATCCAAGGATAAGTAACAAACTGATTCAATCACGCATACAAATGTTCAAGGAAATGCGCGTTCGACATGATGTGCGCGTCACTGAAGAAGTCATGAATAGGCTATAAGGGTGCTCCTACTCCAAGGTTGCGTATCGAAGTGACTTAATGCAGTCTAAGGCCAAGAAAGGAGTCACGTTTTGACTAGATATGCTAGGCTGTCCAACTACCTTCTGACAGAAAATGAGCGATTCAACCACTGACATCAAATTGCAAGAAACCCGACTTGACAAGACAGTCCCAATGCCTCGCCTCGAAGCGTTTGATAAGCGAGAGGCCAGGTCCGATAGCTCAAGTCGGAGCTCTGTTCACACCCCAAGTGCAGGGTTGTGATGTAGTAATAAACTCAGTAAGACCAAGGTCGAATCCCAAGGAACTGATACCTGTACGTTATATAAAATTAAGTAGAACTAGAACTAGACTAAGATGTAATCTAAATCAAATAGAATTTAAGGAATAATTGTGAAATAATTATCTAAAACTTAAGAAATTCAGAGGAAAGGAAACTAGGGATTCAGAGGATTCACTTATAGAGATCAGGGAGATCTTATGCCTACATCAGAAACTCAACTGGACTTAGAGTTCATCTTCAGCTAGTTGAAGGGTGTAACCATGGAAATCAAAACTGAACCTCCTTTGATATAGTTTTCAAGAGATGAAATGTATATGAATTAGAATGGATTCCATCACCAAACCATGCCTAGGAGACAAAGTAAACAACAGAATTAAACTAATTACCAACCAATCAACTTGCTATGAAGGTTAAGAAGGGTACCGTCATCCGACCATGCCCAGGAGACGATAGTGAACAACAGGGCTTCCTGTCGTCATACACATAAAAAGGGAAGGAGCATGCTCAAAGCTATCGCAGACCCATTATAATTTCAGTCACAACAGACCATTAAAAATTAAAAACATTCCCTTTAATTAAACTAACTTCAAAATCAATTCAGTATAAACAAAAGGCATAATCGAAGTCTCCCATCACACTATAAGCTTCACCTCTTAGCCCTAGCTAAGAGTTTCAGCCACACAAAAACATGATTAAGTTAGATCTCAAAAGGAAGGAAAAGAAAAAGAAGAAAAACAAAAATAAAAATAGGAAAACAAAAACAAACTCCCTCTCCTATGCTTCATGTCCCTGCCATCCCACCTCCTTTTTCCTCCTCCCCCACGTTTTATAGACAGCAATAGGTCGGTCGGTGGCTTCCTTTATGCACATCAGCGTGTTGTTTACGCAAGGGGACAAACCATCTTACGTTGGATGCTTGGTGGGGCCCATATTCTATAGTTACTAAAGAATCAGGTCTGTCCATTAGCTTCGTGGCGTCGATTTAGTCCATTCTTCCAATATTGAAGTAGACTCAAGTTCTGGGTGGACCACACCACAAACCGACGTGGTGGCTTTTCCTTACCATTGTATTCTTGAATGTTTGTATGGGTCTATATGCTTGGCATGGGTTTGTCTAGTTTCATCATATGAGCTCTCTAGACGGACCAGATTTTCCATTTGAAGTGATCCTGGTAGCCCACTAGAATCGTCCGTAGCTCTGTTGCGAAACAAAGCCTGCGCGTCCCTGCGCTGAGATAATTGGTGGGCCCATGATTGATGTGGGCAAGGGAATCCAATTCGTCTGTTGGATTCATGACGAAAAACCTCTTGGAAATGTATTGATTTGGTTCGGATTAGGTGTGGCCCACAACACTTTCTATATCACTGTCCATTCTCTATTTGGTCGTGATTTACCTGTGCGTGCGTGCATGGGAACCAAAAGAGACCTTGACAACGGTTGTGGACACCTCTTGGATCAAATGGACGGTCCTGATCATTGGTGTTATGGACGGTGTGGATCCACAAAGATCACACAGAGACCCCCCTGTTCTCCCTTCGTAGCAACAGATAACGGAAATTGCCATTTTTCTGCTGATCTTCTCGGTCAGAATCGGACGCTCCATTGCCCTGCAATCGATCGGGTTTAGGACAGTTTCGTCCTGGCTTCTTGATGGATGGTGTGGATCAAAGAGATGATTTATGATGGTGGCCCACGACGTTCATCAAACGAACATCATTCGTCCCTGTTACGCAGCAGCATAAAATAACAATTGTTGTTTAAAGAAGAGACGGGTCAAAAGCAGTTTGGCCGTCTTGGGATTGCAGTGCACCATGCACACACCACTCAAGGTGGGCTCTATTATGATGTTTATGAGAAATCCAATCCATCCATCCCTTATCTCAAATCTTTTTAACAATTGGGATAAAATTTGAGGCATATACAGATAGCAGGTGAACCCCACTTAAGGACTTAAGGGACTGATCTGTCCGTTGGGCCACTTCCAGAGGTATCCAATAGATGAAATTTTATGTGTACAGTTAATTTATGGCCCCCAAGCCATGTATAAAGTTTTGGGCCGAATGGATGGCGGAAACCCTATGATCTTGCAATCTGGACCAATTTCGTGCCTCTTTAACGTGAACGGCTTGATTTTCTCAGATCCCTGGCATGTAAATCTGTTGATCTCAGTCCTTTGGAGTCCGTCCTTTGCTTTAGTGACCTCAAAGCATCAAATCAATACTTTTAATACTCTTTTTTAGTCAACGCTCCTAATTACACCCTGCAACAAAAACACGATTAAAATATTCCATTAAATATTATTATGTTCATAAATCCAAGCAATAACTGGGGTCTAATATGCAATATTTGACCCTCACAACTTCCCTGTAGTCAACCAGCATTTTTCTTATCCCGAGCAAAGTATGCGAAAAATAATTTCATAATTACAAGGCAATTTCTATGAAACCAAGTGATATTTTCGAAAAACGAATCAGCTATGAGAAATCTAAGATTCATGAATGTTAGGCATTATTATCTTCTAGACTCAAGCATACGGTAAACTTCATAATCAAGTCAAAGTATTAATCCATCAATTAGAATAATTCTAAACATTGAGTTCCATGGGTGTATAGTCTAATCTCGACTTATCATCATTAAAATTCACTTCTCTATTTCAGGATATCATTGGTAACCAACAAGAGAATTCATGACAACCAAAACTTGCCTCATTATTGATTTTTCTATTAAAAGTAATGCCAAGGAATGAGAATTAAATCCTCACCTATCGGGAGTAAACTTATGGTGAAGACTGTACACCCAACCCTTTTCATATATCATCTATGGGAAATCAAATCCTCACCTATAGGGAGCAAACCTATGGTGAAGATTATTCGCCCAATCCTTTCCAAAGGTGTTTTTTTTTTAATTGATCGTGATGGGCAAATTTTTCAGGTTGGTTCCTTACGTACTTAGTGATAACCAAGTTAATCCTTCAATGTCAACTGAAACCTTAATGCGAAAGCGAGATGTGACATGGGAAATCATGACTCAATCAATGTTTACCACTTCTAATTCTGGATTAACAATTCAAACTTAACTGTGAAATCTAACAGCTACTGAATTCAAGAGTCATAAATTATTAACATCATGAATCTTGAAATTCTAAGTGCCCTAGATGGCCGTTAAAATCACTTCAAATTCATAAGAAATCTCAGAAAATTTTAAAATTTTTCACAATTTTTACTCAAGACTAAGAAAACATTGATTAGGTAACCTAATCTCCTACTCCCAACCTAAAATCTACACTGTCCTCAATGTAAAAGGTATGAGCATGCAATGCACATGGGACATCGAAAGTAAATGAGAAGTGATAGGAAAATAGTACCTGGATAACGAATCGAGAGTGACTTTTCCATTGAGATCTCAGCATGAGAGCGGTTAGCACGAGAGTGAATACACAAAATTAAGAAAACTATCCTAAAACAATGCAGGAAGCAAACTAACCTAATGACATAAAATCGTCTATCCTAGAACAACATAAAGTAAACTACCCTAGTCTTATGAAAGTAGGGAAAAACTACTCAATAATGTCGCAAGGTTCCTCTTCCGGCCAATATCGTGATAAGTTTCTTAGTAAGTTCCTCAACAAGATCATCCACAAGCGCTTTTTACAATAAGCTTGGGCGCCCTGGAGCATGACTTTCTAGAGAGACTTATGTACCTCATAAGAAAATTTTCATTGAATTGCTTGAGGTATCCAGAGTATATACGATTCACCTATGATAGAAGAAGTTTCAACATTAGTATCCCATGGTGAATCAGAGACTACAAGTAAATAAAGTTTAAAAAACTTCTTAAGAAGTGATGTAGTCCCAACACATTCCGAAGTTTCAAACTTCGCTTCAATTTTCAGCTTTTCTTCCTTTACTAGTAGATGTTTAGGATCAGGAGAAGAAGGGGCTTCAGAATAAGGGTTCTCTCGGTCAGTGATGACTACCGAGATGTTTTCTTATAAGGCATCCACTTTATCTTTTAACATGGGATCGTTTGAATCTGTAAAGTATACTAAGAAATCCTAAGAGTTGAAAAGTTCATTTGAGTGTGACTTATTTTTCACATTGGAGCTCGTGATAATCTGCCCAAGGAATTCATCATCCTTGAAAATGGACGGATGTATGCTCTCTTGCTCTATTCCTGCACAGACAGAATGAAAATCAATAGGGGAAGCATCGATGTGATCATTTTGTTCATTGAAACTACTCAATCGAGGCGTTGAGTTGTCAAACGTATACAGCTCAGATGGTGGCCTCAACTGAGTGGTTTTAAATTCTAAGGTCGTAACGAGCAACTTGTCCTTCTCCCGAATCACATCATCATTCGATTTAGAGGAGTGGTCCAAACATGTTTTATAAGAGTTAGAAGGGTCGATTATAAGGGACTCATCCTCCACCTTAAAATCAGACATGTTAGGTGAGGGTAGTGGCTCATTATGACCGACCACTTCGTATACGTCTTGATCATTGACCTAGACCAAACTTGAAATTGATTCTAGGGGAATTTGGGCTACACGTTCATGATCATCATCCCAATATGCATCATCGTCTAATTCTGTACAGTACACACTTGGGATGGGATCACCTTCCTCACATTCTATACCTAACTTCGGTTGAGGTTCGAATAAACTAACATTTACCTCATCATTGGGATCCTGTGTGTCATGTAAGGAAGGTGTGTCATCATCAATGTCTTTGAAAGACAACCATGTCTCTTCCCCATTCTTTTGAACAGTCATCAAGATCGACTCATTGGGAAATTGAACCACATGCTCATTAACGTAATTCAACTCTTCATTTCAAATTTTAAAGTTTTTTAAAAGTGAGTGAGGATCACTTTCTTCACATTGTATTTCTGGATTGGGTTGTAGCTGAGATGAACTAGCCTCCATTAGCCTATCAAGGCGTGATTCAAGTGCTTCAATTAATTTTCTCATGTCAGTAACATAGTCTATGTAACTAGGAGATAACTCCTCTTGGATTGTTTCTGGTGGATATTCAAACGTGACTGATCCACTAGGGTTATTACCATGATGTTTTACTGACTTAACTTCGAAATATTTCTATTTCTACTGATCAAAATCATACGGGTCATCTGTCAGGAGTTGATAAGCGTCATCATTCTAATAATCATGTACTATTTTCTTAACTTGTAGAACACAATTATTCTCTCGCAGATAATCACCGAAAGACTTCTTAATTGGTGGAGCATCATATTCCGATCGGTTCTAGAAGGTATTTTTAAAAAAAATTTGAGGCATAGGCTGTTTTCCATAAGCTATCTCAACATACAGATGTGCCCACTCATTTAGATACATGGTGAAACCTTAACTCTGAATCTAATCCTAAATAAAATAAAATAAAATTTCCGACAGTAGTACAAAAAGTAAGAGAAGAAGTTAGAAGGATGTTACCACATTAGAAGTTCCTATGTTAAGATCCTGCAAAAGAAAACAAAAGAAATTAGTTTTTAAAAGATAAAATCTAATATAAAGAGTAGAGGAAATAAAGAAATTAGGACGAAGTTACCAATTAAGAAGATCTAACAAGATCCTACAAAGCAGGAAAGAAAGTTAGTTTCTAAAAATCAATTAAAATGAAAATCCAACAACTAAAGTTAGTAAAAATCCTAATCTTAACCTAATTCCAAAACCAATTAATTTCAAAAATACGTAGCCATGAGTCCCCGACAACGGCACCAAAAACTTGTTCACACCTCAAGTGCAGGGTTGTGATGTAGTAATAAACTCGTAAGACCGAGGTCGAATCCCAAGGGACTGATACCTGTACATTGTCTGAAATTAAGTAGAACTAGAACTAGACTAAGATGTAATCTAAATCAAATAGAATTTAAGGAAAAATTATGAAATAATTATCTAAAACTTAAGGAATTCAGAGGAAAGGAAACCAAGGATTTAGAGGATCCACTTATAGAGATCAGGGAGATCTTATGCATATATCAGAAACTCAACTGGACTTAGAATCCATCTTCAGCCAGTTGAAGGGTGTAACCATGAAAATCAAAACTGAACCTCCTTTGATATAGTTTTCAAGAGATGAAGGTATATGAATTAGAATGGATTCCATCACCAAACCATGCCTAGGAGACAAAGTAAACAACAGAAATAAACTAATTACCAACCAATCAACATGCTATGAAGGTTAGGAAGGGTACCGTCATCCGACCATGCCCTGGAGATGATGGTGAACAACAGGGCTTCCTGACATCATACACATAAAAAGGAAAGGATCATGCTCAAAACTATCGTAAACCCATTATAATTTTAGTCACAACAGACCATTAAAAACTAAAAATATTCCCTTTAATAAAACTAACTTCAAAATCAATTCAGTATAAAAAAAAAGGCATAATTGAAGTCTCTCATCACACTACAAGCTTCACCTCTTAGCCCTAGCTAAGAGGTTGAACCACACATAAACATGATTAGGTTAGATCTCAAAAGAAAAGAAAAGAGAAAAGAAGAAAAATAAAAATAAAAATAGGAAAACAAAAACAAACTCCCTCTCTTGTGCTTCACGTCCCTGCCATCCCACCTCCTTTTTCCTCCCCCACGTTTTATATAAAGTAATAGGTCGGTCGGTGGCTTCCTTTACGCACAGTAGCGTGTTGTTTACACAAGGGGACAAACCGTCTTGCGTTGGATGCTTTGTGGGGCCCATATTTTATATTTAACGAAGAATCAAGTCTGTCCATTAGCTTCGTGGCATCGATTTAGGCCATTCTTCCAATATTAAAGTAAACTCGAGTTCTGGGTGGACCACACCACAAATCGACGTGGTGGCTTTTCCTTGCCATTGTATTCTTGAATGTTTGTATGGGTTTATATGCTTAGCATGGGTTTGTCCAGTTTCATCATATGAGCTCACTGGACGGACCAGATTTTCCATTTGAAGTGATCTTGGTAGCCCACTAGAATCGTCCACAGGCTCTGTTGCGAAACAACACTTTCGTTCGTTGATTTGGTTTAGATTAGGTGTGGTGCACAACACTTTCTATATCACCATCCATTCTCTGTTTAGTCTTGATTTACCTGTGCGTGCGTGCATGTGAACCAAAAGAGACCTTAGCAACGGTTGTGGACACCTCCTGGATCGAATGGGCTGTCCTGATCATTGGTGTTATGGATGGTGTGGATCCACAAAGATCACACAGAGACCCCCTATTCTCCATTCCCAGCAACAGATAACGGAAATTGCCATTTTTCTGCCGATTTTCTTAGTCAGAATCGGATGCTCCATTACCCTACAATCAATCGGGTTTAGGACAGTTTCATCCTGGCTTCTTGATGGACGATGTGGATCAAAGAGATAATCTATGATGGTAGCCCACAACGTTCATCAAATGAACGTCGTTCGTCCTTGTTACGCAGCAGCATAAAATAGCAATTGCTGTTTGAAGAAGAGACGGGTCAAAAGCAGTTTGACCGTCTTGGGATTGCAGTGCACACTGGTGCACTTGTGCACCATGCACACACCACTCAAGGTGGGCTCTATTATGATGTTTATGAGAAATCCAATCCATCCATCCCTTGTCTTAAATCTTTTTAACAATTGGGACAAAATTTGAGGCATATGCAGATAGCAGGTGGGCCTCACTTAAGGACTTAAGGGGCTGATCTGTCCGTTGGGCCACTTCTAAAGGTATTCAATGGATGAAATTTTACGTGTATAGTTAATTTATGGCCCCCAGGCCAGGGAGAAAGTTTCAGGCCGAATGGATGGCGGGAACCCTATGATCTTGCAATCTGGACCAATTTCGGGCCTCTTTAACATGAATGGCTTGATTTTCTCAGATCCTTGTCTTGTAAATCTGTTGCTCTCAGTCCTCTAGAGTTCGTCCTTTACTTTAGTGACATCGGAGCATCAAATCAATACATACTCATTTTTAGTCAACGCTCCTAATTACACCCTGCAACAAAAACACGATTAAAATATTCCATTAAGTAGTATTATGTTCATAAATCCAGGCAATAACTGGGGTCTAATATGCAATATTTGACTCTCAACAAGCTCGGCTCGAACTAAGTGTGTCGTCCCTGTTCAACGAGCTAACAGTAAAAGCTGGTCAGCGTCCTGTTAATAAGAGGAAATGCGCCGAGCTGAGGCCGGACACTAAGGCAGGCATTTCGACTATTAGATTCCGAAACTTCCATAAGTGGACGTAGAAGGTTGCTTCGCTTGCAGATACGCACCATGCGCCCATGATCCACAGATTCCATGCATGATCTCCATGATCCTAGAATCCAACTGATTGAGTGAATCATGCTGAGATTAACGGACCTAGACCGTCTAACAGTTAGGTATAAATACCATGAGACCCCACTGCTACAAGTATGTAATATCTTGCACTCTTCTACTACTCTCCACTTAGACCCAGATTCCCTTAACCTAACTCAGGCATCGTAGGGTCCCCCGGCTTAGTTAGGGTCACCTTTCCTTGTTCTCATTGTACATGATCAAGACGTTGAAGTGATCTAAGGTTCAAGAGGCTGAGGGGAGAGTCGTCCACATTTCGACCTCAACATTTTTTGATGCCGTTTATGAGAATCTGATATAAAAAGTCAGGTTCCTATTTTTAAATATAATGCCAAGAGGAAAGAAGAAAGTGGTAGCTATGGAACCAGAACCAAATGAGCAAACTTGCTCTTCATCACTACTTCATGCTGAGTCAGCCTCGGGCCTTCCCAACATTCTCGCAATCGGGCGAGTAAGTATCAAGCCATGTAAAATGAGATACAGGCCCTACGCGATTAAGTAAACAGGATGAAGCAGCGACAGTAGCCACATCCGCACCCAATTTAGGAGAATCTTGTTCCTGAGCCGGTTGGTCTGTTCATGGAGGCTCACTCCGTGCCGAGGAGTATGAGGCTAGAGGCACCTCAGCATTCTCGGGCACCGATTTCAGGTCAGAATCCTCCTCCGGTCCAAATTAGAGTCTCAGCACGGAATATCGCCACTCGGGCTCCGACCAACGCCTCAGCCACCTCAGCCCTAGCACCTACGGACCTCCGTCATCAGCTAGAGCGAAGGAGGGAAAGAAGGACTCCAGAAATAAAAAATACCCAAGAGATAGTCGCTGAGAAAAAAGATCCCTGGGAAGCAAGATTCGCAGAACTCAACGATAAGCTCCTGACCCTGGAAAAGAAGCAACAGTCATCGACATTTTTCGTCATAGTTCAGGCAATGATAGAAGAGACCGAACCTCCTTTCACCTCCATAATCATGGACGAGGTAATGCTGCAGAGGTTTTGGATACCTCCCATCATCTAGTACTCTGGATCCAGCGACCCATCCGAGCACATAAAAGCTTATCGTTTGTGGATGCAAATCCAGACAGCGATGGATGTAATGATGTGTGGAGGATTTTCTATCACCCTTACAGGATCCGCTAGGAGTTGGTATCGTCAGTTCAAACCCAATTCCATCAGTTCCTTTGCAGAGTTGAGTTGACTATTCCTTACCCAATTTATAAGCGGTAAGAGAAGTCAAAAACTCAAGAACTCACCTGTTCACCATCAAGCAAGGGCCAAAAGAGTCACTAAAGGACTACATTGCTCGCTTCAATGAGGAAGTGTTACAGGTAGAAGACTACGATGACAAAATGGCACTCGCTGCAGTGTTCAGTGGCCTGAAAAAAGGAAGGTTCACTTTTTCCAATGGAAAGAACCCACCGAAGACGTTAGCGGACCTCATTGCAAGAGCTCAGAAACATACTAATGCCAAGGAGTTTACTAACGTCCACAAAAGTGTGTAAGTAACCGACTCAACTGGCAAAAGGAAGAGGCCTAGGAACGAAGAATCTCGGTCGACTGACAAAGGGTCAAATGACCGCGCCCTTCGCGATCGATGACCGAGCCAAAAACTGGAAGGAAAATTTCATTCCTACACCCCCCTCAATACGTCTGTTGAGCAGATCCTATTAGATATCCGAGGAGAAAAAATTTTGAATTAGCCTATCTGTATGAAGGCCGACCTGGAGCATCGAGACAAACGAAAGTTCTGCAGCTTCCATCGGGACCACGGCCATAACACGGACGATTATGTGGATCTCAAGGATGAGATCGAGTCTCTTATCTGCAATGGACATCTACGTCGATACACTAAAAGAGAGAGAACCGCTCGGAAGAAAGAGCGAGAGCAAGAGAGATCAAATAACCCCATGGAAGAGCCAGCTGAAATTCGCACCATTTTCAGAGGCTCGGCAGGTGGGGGAGATTCAAACAGGGCTCGAAAGACCTACTCTTGGAAGTCCGATCCAGAACATTACATCCATTTAACCGAGCGACCTAGCAAGGAACTCCGGATCAGTCCATGTAGTTTAACCTTTACAGAAGATGATGCACGCAGATTCCAGCATCCACACGATGATGCCCTGGTGGTCATGATGACCATAGCAAATCACAAAGTGTACCGCATCCTGGTTGACACCGAAAGTTCAGCCGATGTGATCTATTTCGAAGCTTTTGAAAGAATGGAGGTTCCACGGTTGCACCTCCGACCGGTGAAGACCCCCCTGCACGGCTTTGCTGGAGAGAGAGAGTGATCTTCGAAGGAGTCATCTCCCTCCCAATAACTGCAGGAGAAGGGCAACACCAAGTCACCCTTATGGTGGACTTCCTTGTTGTCAATGTACCATCAGTGCACAACGTCATCCTGAGCAGACCCTCCCTCATTATAATGAGCGCAGTCATCTCTACTTATCACTTAATGATAAAGTTTCCGGTCGAGGGCGGAATAGGCTACCTCCGAGGCGACCACCGTGAGGCTTGGAGATGTTACGTGATAGCGGTCAAAAAAGGATCCATCAAGCAAGCACTTACTATCAACGTCCTGGATCCCCGAGGACCCGCAGGGAACTTGTCTGTAGAAGACCTAGAGAAGGTGTCCCTTGATGAAGCCGACCCGAACAAAACTATCCAGCTCGGATCATCATTAAGTTCCAAGCAGCGGTCTGAAATGCTGACGTTTTTAAGGCAACACCTGTACGTCTTCGCATGGTCGCATGCAGATATGTCAGGGATCTCCCTTGATGATTTGGTCCATAGGCTGAACGTGGACCCAGACCACAAACCAATAAAACAAAAGAGAAGACCATTCGATGTTGAGCACCTGAAGATCTACTATCCCTGATGTACTAGCCTTTAAGGCCTCCAATAAGTGTGCACCTCCAAGCAACTAGCCTTTAAGGCCCTTAATAAGTGCACGCCTCCCAACAACCAGCCTTTAAGGCCCCTAATAAGTGTACGCCTCCGAGCGACCAGCCTTTAAGGCTTTCAATAAAATTCATGTCTCGTCTTTTACACAAACGGATAAACAAGTTATCTACTGAGTAATAGTTGCCTCTTATATACACAGAGGCGAACTAAACGAACTGATCCCTTAGAGAAGGGGTCAGAGCATAATCCCATGAAAACTCAACATGACATCCCCTATAAGTCAGGGAAAAATCCAGAAGATGACCCGACTCCCCAACCAAGGAGTCATCTCATCACTCGACTAACGGACAGAGTGGAGGTTTCTCTCCAATCGTGGGAAGAGCTGAACCCCCAAGGGTTCATACTCAACAATGATTAAGCCATAAAGGCTTAAAAGCTCTACTAGACAACATTAGAGGGGACTGGCCCGCCGAAGGGTCGGCTCAGCCATGCCCTGAAATGAACTGCGATGCCAACGAATCAGTTGACAATTAACAATCAGTAGTCAACATCTAAAAATTAACTACGAATTAACTTATACGAAGGAAAAATCATCATCTGAGCGCCCTTTCCAAAGGGCCAAAAATCATCATCCACAAGCCCTCTTCAGAGGGTCAAAAAATAAAATCCATACAAAAAACAAGGAAGGTTTCAAGTCAACCACGGAAGAAAAATTAAAGATTACGCGGTTAAGGGAGCTGGGGTGTCGGGGGCTTGATTCGGGTGAACATCCTCAGCAGGTGCATCTCTAGTGTCTTCGGACAACAAAGGTTTGAAGTTAAGGTCTAGATACAAATTTCGGACCACCTCAATACAGGCATCAAAGCCACAGTTATAAAACTTAGTGGCTTCGACATCCCTTTCCTTTGAAGCCTTGAAGGCATCAACCACAGCAGCCACTGCTCCTACCACGGAAGCCTCATCTTCGGTCCGCTGAGCCTCCATTGCTTGAGAGATGGTTCGGCTTTGTTCTTTTACCACCTCGGCCCTAGTTCGCTCTAGGACTTCTCCCAGTCGGATAACCTCCTTGGCCAACGAATCCGCATGAGCCCTAGCTTGTGTTAGCTCGGCCTCCGCTGCTCCACATCAGACCTCGAGGTCACCTATGACCTTCTGCAGTTAGAGCTCTCTGGCCTTCCCATCTTCAAGCTGCCGATGCAGCTCGCCCAACTCGATTTGGAGAAGAGTGGCCTCATCCCTACGAATCCCCACCTTATTTCGGAGTGCCTCGACCTCAACATTCCTCCTCTCAAGCTCCCGTATTCTCTCCTAAGTCGAAAGGAGCTTCGAGACAATCTAAATGAAAATAGAAAATGAGCATGTGGATGTGAAAGAAATAAAAAGAAGCAGAAAAGTAATAAAAAAAACCGTATAAAAAATGGAAGCCATGTCATTCAAGAAAGATCTGTTCGACTTGGTGAGAAGTTCGACTATCTCCTCCTCGAGGGCATGTTTGGCAGCTCAAGGTTTCAGGCAAGACAAGTGGTAACCCAGCTCAAACCTCCCATCGCTTGTCCTCACCTGGGCCGAACCTACTGCTTCCCCAGCCCCGGTCCGGCTGCCTGCCGATATTTGAGCCTCGGCCCCGAAATCATTCCCAGCTTCAGGAGGAGAAAGCATATCATCAGCCATTCTAATGGTCTCCTCCCGTTCGGAGGAAGAGGGTACGGTAATACAGGGCTTGAGGGCTACGGGAGGAGCCTCCGCAGTGGGGGAACAATGGTAGGTAGAAGGGAAGGAGTTATAGTTGCTGTTGAGGAAGAAGTTATGGTTGTTGGAGTCGAAACAATGATTGCAGAGACCTAGGTCTCGACAGGCACCACAACAGGAGCCACAACAACTGGAACTGAAACAAAAGGGCCCTCCCCACGAGGGGCAGCCTGCCTTCTCCGAACAGTAGTCTTTTTTCGAGACTCGGCCCTCAGAATCTCCTCCACCGTTGGAGTGGCTTTCCTCCTCCGAGAACCAAAAGCCTCGGCCATGCCTGCGCAGAAAATAACGGAACAACAACTAAACGAATGAGTTTGATCTCCTTAAAGGTAATGTGAGAGAAACTTACTAAAAGATGTGGGGAGAGGTTGAGACATGCAAAACCCTGACCAGTGAAGGTTGGCGACAGTAATCAGGCCTGTCCAGGAGCGAAGCTCCCTTAATCGTGCTATAGCCTTGGCGATGCGGTTCTTCTAAACCGAGTCGAGGAGTGGCGTGCCCCTCAGGAAATCTACAAGGATAAAGAAAGCTCCATTCTGAAAAAAGCAGAAGGATGTTAAAAAAAATTTAAAAAAGGTTTAAAGTCTGACCTGGTTTTGAAAATCGGGTGGGGACCCGAGTCGTCAGAGTCCCAAGCTCCGCCGCTGGTGCCTCCCACTCGTCCGCAGCCTAGAACCACCTATTCTTCTAATCCTTATTGGAAGACGGAAGGTTCATCACCAATCCCGACCCTCTGCTGCCTCGGGTCATAAAGTAGTACCATGGCTCTTGGCTTTCGTGTTTAACCAGATACATGCTCATCAACTCCTCTGGTGTCAACTCCGGATTCTCAACTTGGCATCAGATGATGAAAGAAGAGATTAACACCATCCAAACATTGGGGGTAAATTTTCCTGGAACAAGTCCGAGGTAAGCTATTACTGCTCGGACGAAAGGATGCAGAGGGAGTCATACCCCACATGGCAGCGCATAGAGAAAGATTGCAACTTCTCCCTCAACAGGTGCGCTAGAGGTGTCGAGGGGCTCTGGGGCCCTTATTCGAACAAAGTTCGAGATCTGAAACTCCGAACGGATCCATTCTATTTAAGTCTCCGACAGCACGGAGCCTTCAGGGATTACCTCTGAGGATCGCCCACGAGTGGGCATTTAAGAGGCCTCAGTAGTGGTGGTCTGGTGGGCTCGGGCGGCTTTCTTCTTGCCAATCCATTGAGTCTGAGCCCCTGCCTCCTTCTGTCTTCTAGGCAGAGGGAATAGGGGTACAGCTTCAAAGGGGTCTTCAAAGGCCCCTCTCCAGCCATCAGAGCTCCCCGGCTCGGAGTCATCATCATAATCTCGAACAGTCTCAAGATCAGATGACATTAAGAAGAGAAGTAAAAGGAATGACAAGAGACACTCACCAGACAATCACTGAAAATCACCTCTTCCGAAAATGCTTGGTCGGTTGGAATCGCCTGCCAGAAACTTCAAGTCGACCGGAATCGCCTTCACCGGAAATCACCTCCTCTGGCACGCGTTTGAATTCTGAATCCAAGTGAGGAGAGCGAGTCAGAAAGGAGTTTATGTAAGCCACAGAGAATCTCTGCATTAATGACAAGAAATGATAGCCACAATCGAATCGTCATGAGCCGATTCCTGAGCACACATGGCTGTTTACCGTTGGATCAGCCTCTGCCAGATAGTACGGTCCTGACATTGAATAGTGTGCTCTGGTATATGAAGCGGCACTAGAGAAGGTGGAGCCGTCAAATGGATGCTTCTTCGGGCATACGTGGTGACTTATCATAGGCGCAACAATTATTCGGAATCATAACCTTCATCACGCATCCACTAAAGAACAGCCCACGGGTGCGAAATCCTGGGGATACGACGCTTTGAATTTAAAAATCATAATAATATCGGCATGTGTGGGAGATTCAACAATTGAGGCGACCGATCTTCTATGTGATTACTCTCCGAGTCCGAGCCAACCTCGAAGAGTAGGGGGCTTCTGTTATGGGAAGATCCGAGCCCCTAATAGATCCAAGGATAAGTAACATACTGATTTAATTAGGCGTACGAACGTCCGAGGAAATGCGCGTCCGACCTCATGTGCGCGTTACTGAAGAAGTCATGAATAGGCTATGAGGGTGCTCCTACTCTGAGGCTGCGGATCTGAGTGACTTAACACAGTCTGAGGCCAAGATGGGAGTCACATTTCAACTAGATATGTTAGGCTGTCTAGCTACCTTCTGACAGAAAATGAGCTATTCAACCACTGTCATCAAATTGCGAGAAACCCAACTCGACAAGACAATCCCGACGCCCCGCCTTGAAGCGCTTGATAAGAGAGAGGCCAGGTCCGATAGCTCAGGTCGGAGCTCGGCTCGGACTAAGAGTGCCATCCCTATTCAGCAAGCTAACAACAAAATCTGGTCAGCGTCCTATCAACCAGAGGAACTGCGCCGAGCCGAGGCCAGACACTAAGGCAGGCGTTTCGATTGCTAGATTCAGAAACTTCCTTAAGTGGACGTGGCCGGTTGCTTTGCTCGCAGATACGCACCATGTGCCCATGATCGACGGATTGTGTGCATAATTTCCATGATCCTAGAATCTAACTGATTGAGTGAATCGTACCGAGATTAACGGACCTAGACCATCTAACAGTCAGGTATAAATACCATGAGACCCCACTGCTACAGGTACGCAATATCTTGCACTCTCCCACTACTCTCCACTTAGACCTAGATTCTCTTGACTTGGCTTAGGCATCGGAGGGTCCCCCGGCATAGTCAGGGTCGCCTTTCCCTGTTCTCATTGTGCAGGATCAAGACGTTAAAGTGATTCAAGGTTCGAGAGGCTGAGGGGAGAGCCATCCAGATGTTGACCTCAACAAGTACTAGCTATCATGGAGTGTGTGTAATAACATGGGTGTGTATTAACAAGCTAACCCCAAAATAATAATAAAAATAAATGCGGTTTATTTTTCTAAAGAGAGGTCTAAAAAATGTTAAAATTAAATGCAATCTAATTGTCTAAATCAATCCTGTACAGATTTTTCCGTTCCACTAAAATTTGCCCAAAACATAGCCCCTACAGAGGAATCCATGGACAACAAATGGCGTGGCATATACCTCATGTCAAGGATCAATAGGGCCCCATAAAAATCATGTGGTTGAACGGATGGATCAAAGTATGCACAATCAAGCCAGGCCATATATCAACATACAATGCATGTATATAAACAATGAATGGTTAGGATTATTATAGGAAAAGAGGCCTTCTTTCATTATTTTTTAAAATTAAAAAATCTAGAGATCCTAATATATATATATATATATATATATATATATATATATATATATATATATATATATATATATATATATATATGGAAGAGCATTTAAATAGGATCCTATGGATTTAAAAAATCCATAAAAAGAAAATGAAAGGAGAGATAGAAGGAGAGAGAAATGAGGTGGGCACTAATTTTGGAAATGAGAGGAAGGCGCGCATGCTCCTATCCAAAGAAGGACAGTCGTACGATCCTTGCCAAAGGATGGGTCCTACATTGGACCAATAGTGGTATATCCACTTAGTTCATCCTTATTCTGACGTTTACAATGTTGTATTTGTTTTAAAATAATATTAAAAATTTGAATTTTCAAATTTTGGTGTTTTCCCTCCACATTTAAATTTTGGTGTTTTTGAGGTGTTGGTTTTGTCCCACATCGGATTTGACAAGAGAAATTCTCTTGTTTATATGATAGACTTTTTGCCTAGGGCTTGAGCCCCTTTCAGGGGGCATGTGAATTTGGTCCTGTGGGGGGGCTATGCCAATAACTCTAATCTATGCCATTAACCACACACGCGCGCGCGCGCGCCCCGAGCCGAGCCGTGCCGTGCCGAGCCGAGCCGAGCCGAGTCCGAGTCCGTGTCCGTGTCCGCGTCCGCGTGCGCGACGCGACGGGACGGGACGGGCTGGGCTGGGCGCGGGTGCGGGTGCGGGTGCAGTGTAAGTGTACTCGCGTGGGTGTGTGTGTATGGGTACTCGCAGGACTGTATGTGCGAGAGTGTACTCGCACTTGCGCCTTTTCGTTTTTAAACCAGAGAGATGCTTCCCTTCCGATTGGTCGCCCCTGTTGGGTTTAAACCCAACGTACCTAACCTTTTGTAAAAGGTGCTTATGCACCATTTCGAAGTCTATATAAAGACTTCCGATTCCAGTTTCAACATACGAAAAATTCTCTGCCTTATAAAACTCTCTCTGATACGGTTTTGTTACTGAGTTCATTGCTGAGTCAACTCAGCACTTTCGAATTAAACTGCAAGTGGTTCGAGCCCGTGTACAGTGAGTGCACCGCTGGGACCGGGTCATAGTCATTGTATCCTGGAGGTCGATTGCTCTGGAAACCTGTTGCACTTGGGACGCTGTCCAAGGGGAGCAAATTCGATTTCAAGCCGAGTGACTCAGTCACGCCTCAACTCAATTCAATAAGTTTTTCTTTCTCTAAATTTATTTTCCTTTTTTGGTTCTCGATTTTTATAGTCTATTTAATTCAACATTTTATCCAACAATCTTGAAATCGAATTTTGTGTTGAATTACATAGACTATGGCTACAGTAACAGTAAATGCTTCTACTAAGTTAGCCAAAATCGAACCGTTCGCTGGACAATCCTTTAAACGGTGGAAACAGAAATTGATGTTCGCTCTTACCACCCTGAAAGTTTCATACATTTTATCTGAACATTTACTATAGATCCAGCAAATCAAAATGAAGTAACAGATGAAAATAATTACAAAAATTATATTCTAAACTCTTTATCCAACGAATTATATGATGTGTATGCTTCTTACGCCTCTGCTAAAGATATACGGATTGCTTTAGAAAAGAAATACATATTAGAAGATGCAGGCGCTAAGAAACATGCAATTGCTAATTTCCTTCACTATGAAATGACAGACGATAAATCTGTCACAAATCAGATTCACGACTTTCAAAGTCTAATTCACGAACTATCGACAGAAGGAATTAAGTTGGATGAGGTATTTCTGTCATGAGCGTTAATAGAAAAGTTACCGCCCTCCTGGAAAGAATATAAAAATAGAATGAAACATAAGAAGAACGGTGTTTCTTTGGAAACCACTATCGTACACATACGAATAGAGGAGGCCAATAGAATCAGGGACCAAAAAGGAAATAAAAATGAGATAGATTCAAAAGCGAATCTTGTGGAATCAAGTCGGACAAATAATAAGAAAAAGGGCAACTGTCATAACTGTGGCAAACCTGGACATTATGCAAATGAATGCAGGCTCAAAAAGAAGAATGCAAACAATCAATTCAAGAAAAAGAGAAACTGCTACAACTGTGGAAAGCCTGGGCATCATGTTAAAACCTGCAGGCTTAAGAAAAATAAAGATAAGCCGCAAGCTAATCTTACAGAAACAGGCAATGAGTCTGACATAGTAGTGGCTGTGGTGTCAGAAGTCTTCCTTGTAAACAACTTGGAGTGGGTGCTAGATGCTGGTGCAACTAGACACGTGTGCAAGGATCGTAGCATGTTTACCTCCTACCAAGTATCAGGAGATGATGAACAGGTGTTCATGGGAAATGCTAGAACGTCTCCAGTTGTAGGGAAAGGGAAAGTACTTCTGAAACTCACTTCTGGAAAGACTCTAATGTTAAATGATGTCCTCCATGTGCCTGACATTAGAAGAAACTTGGTCTCTGGTTCGCTCCTCAATAAGGCTGGTGTCAAATTAGTATTTGATTCAGATAAGCTTGTAATGACTAAAAATGAAACCTTTGTTGGTAAGGGGTACTGTAGCGATGGTTTATTCATTGTAAATGTATCCAATGATAATAAGAAAACATCTAGTTCTGTTTATATCGTTGAACCTTTTTATCTATGGCATAATAGATTAGGTCATGTGAATGTGGCATCTTTAAAGAAAATGAAAAGATTAGGTTTATTACCTAATATATCTAATGAAGAGTTTGAAAAATGTGAAACATGTGTAGAATCAAAATTTATTAGAAAACCCTTTAAACAAATAGAAAGATCATCTGTTCTATTAGAGTTGATACATAGTGATTTAGGTGATTTTAGAAATCACATGTCTAGAGGAGGAAAAAGATATTATATAACTTTTGTAGATGACTACTCTAGGTTCATTAGAGTATATCTATTAAGGAACAAAGATGAAGCTTTAGATGCTTTTTCTAAATACAAAATTGAAGTTGAAAATCAATTAAATATAAAAATTAAAAGACTTAGAACAGATAGAGGAGGTGAATATGAATCTTCTCAATTTAGAGAATTATGTGAAAAGAATGGAATAATTCACGAAACTACAGCTCCTTATACACCAGAACAAAATGGAATAGCAGAACGTAAGAACAGAACTTTAAAAGAAATGATGAATGCCATGTTAAATAGTTCAGGCTTACCCTCAAATATGTGGGGAGAAGCAATTCTGTCTGCTTGTTATATCCTAAATAGGATTCCATCTAAATCTTCTGAACAAACACCATATGAACTTTGGAAGAATCATATTCCTAGTTATAAATATATTAAAGTGTGGGGGTGTCTTGCTAAAGTAGGATTACCTGAAACTAAGAAAAGAAAATTAGGTCCTAAAACGACCGATTGTGTATTTATAGGGTTTGCACAAAACAGTGCGGCCTATAGGTTTCTAGTTTTAAAAACTAAGAATAATATTCTAGATCCCAATACAATTATAGAAGCTAGGGATGCAGAGTTCTTTGAGAACGTATTCCCTATGAAATCTAAATCTATAGGAATAGAAAAAGTTAATGAATCAGATATTGCGTCTAATAGTAAAAATGCTTACGAGAAAGTAGTAGAAGAGATACAACCAAGAAAAAGTATTAGAGTTAGAAAAGAAACTAACCTAGGAGATGGTTTTTTCACATTCTTAGTAGAAGATGATCCTACAACTTATATAGAAGCTATTAACTCTCCAGATGCAACCTTTTGGAAGGAATCTATTATATCAAATAATACTTGGGAACTTGTAGACCTACCACCTGGTAACAAACCAATAGGCTGCAAATGGGTGTTTAGAAAGAAACTAAAACCAGATGGAACTATCGATAAGTTTAAGGCTAGGTTGGTAGCGAAAGGCTTTAAACAAAAGGAAGGAATAGATTATTTTGATACATATTCCCCTGTAACTAGGATTACAACTATTAGAGTCTTAATAGCGATAGCCTCCATATATAAACTAGTGGTACACCAGATGGATGTTAAGACTGCTTTCCTAAATGGAGACTTAGAAGAAGAAATATATATGGAGCAACCTGAGGGTTATAAGATATTAGGTAAAGAAAATAAAGTATGTAGACTAATTAAATCACTATATGGTTTAAAACAGGCTCCTAAACAATGGCATGAAAAATTTGATGGTGTTTTAAAATCAAATGGTTATCATATAAATGATGTAGATAGATGTGTATATAGTAAAATTTCTGGAAATGATTATGTTATCATATGTCTTTATGTTGATGACATGCTTATTTAATCTTCATTCAACTATCAAGGCCCATATTAACAAAATGGATGGTGAACAACACATGATCTAAGATGTCACACTCGAACAACCATGTAGGTCAATCTAGATGCTCCAAGATAAACCTCGTGGATCCCATGACTAGTGTGTTAAAACTCTCATAAAAAAACAAGATCATTAAAGATTTTTCTTATATAATCAATGAGGACCATCCATTGCATGAAATCTCACATCATGGCCTATCTACACCCAACCCACATAATATAAATCCGCCATTCATAAGTAAAAAAATCCAATCGACATGAAAAGAAAACAAGTTCAATCTTCATTTAGAGGACAATGATTTAATTGATTCTCATTTCTTAGTGAAGTCATTGGAATTTATGGGAAAAATAGAAATCAATGATGATCGTAGAACATGACTACTCCAATACCAATATGATGGAATTTCCTCAAACTTACATAGCAGAATTTGATTTTCTCCAAGTTCAAATATGAAATCCTAATACAAGATCTCTTGAATATGATCATATACATTTTCTCATAATGAATAACTAACTTGAGAAAGTTACATGATACCTAAATCTGACGATATGTATCGATGTAATGTCGATTATGATCTTCCAAACTAGAATGTCTCTCCTTGATCTATCCCAACAAATATTCTCTAGTACATCCCAAGGAATCTTCATAACTATCCAAAATGATGGACCACATAGAGAGAGTATGAAAAGAAAAAAAAAAAAACTCATTTTTGCTCTCTCTACAGATATTTCTATCTTTCTCTGATTCACACACCTGAAGGGAAAGGTGTTCGGGGCTTCTTGTTTTTCATCTCCTCTGTGATAAGATGAAGAAAAAAAGAGGTGGAAGTTAGGGTTTCACGGGAATATCATACTCTGTCACCTTATGCATGACTTTATAACCTATTGCGAGGGAACTATGCCAATCCACATCATATATGCATATACTCATGATCTAATCCCTCCACTTCCATGATTATCCACTAATGATCTTATTCCATGCCAATCAAAAGTGGACTATCAAATATAGACCATCAAGTATGATTAAAACAATTTTAACGGTTAAAACAAAACTTCAATGATTAAAACCTTTGAAAACCTTATAAAAACAATTAGAGTGTTGGGTCCAATAGAAAAATCACTTGATGGGTTCCTAATATATTCTTATTCAAGACATAAACACATTCTTAGGCAAACCAGTAGATCCCTTACTGGACGTGCAAGAATTAATGGTTCCTAATGGAAGTACCCAGTTACATCCACTATATTAGCCTCTACATGGACCTCGTAGGAAGAGCCAGAGCTGACCAATCAACATCATAATCCTTACACATTCTCAAGTCTAATGATCAATTATCTTTCGTGTATCATCAAGTCATGATCTCACGATCACAGTTCAGGCTAATGAATCCTCAGACTATCGACTTAATCTTGATCCACCAATATAAGTGACGAAAGGTCCAAACTTGGATCCTTTGTTCATGGAACACTCATACTCTTATGTAGGGTAAGGGTAACGCATAAACCAACACCAACTTAGTTCATGATTAGAGACTGTCCATCTTAACCCAAGTCAGTCTCATCACACAAGATAATTGTACATCTCATGAATTGATGTCTACATGTGTATCCCATGCACCTATGACGGTCATGGTTTAATAGGGTACTGAAATCTATGGACCATGACTCTCGCAGGCCAATAACCATTATGTCCAATCTCAAATTCTCAAGGACTATCTGAGGAATCACTCCTCGATAAATCTATAATGAAGATTCAAGGAAATATTATATACTTAAGGATTAATGGGATGTCCACTAAAGACTCGTGCTCATCATAATATGTGACTGAGATTTTTCTAATTATATTCACATGATTAATTAATTAGAGCACACGTTACTTTCAGGATACTAGTTCCAACAAAGTGTGTCCCTAAAAAGTGATGTAGGCATAAACGTCCATTCCTTCTCTCCACACAACATGTTGCATTGTAGGGACAAAAACTGCTGGCCTTACAGGCGTCGTTCACAACCTGCTAGGCTAGAGCTGGGCATCGAGTCGAGTCGAATAGAGTTAGGGCTAACTAGACTCGATTCGGTTTTAAAATAGGCATGACCAGAACTCGATCCGACTCGGTATCGAGTCCAGCATGCCTGACCTGAACTCGACTCGACTCGGCACCAAGTCTAGCATGCCTGACTCGATCCGAGTCCGAGTCTGGCTTGGATTAATTTGGACTAAGTCCGATCCATTCAAAAGTACTGAGTCAAGTCGAATTGGCACCAAGTCGGAGAGAGAGAGAGAGAGAGAGAGAGAGAGAGAGAGAGAGAGAGAGAGAGAGAGAGGAGAGGAGGAGGAGGAGGGTGATGGTGGTGGGTGACTACAGAGCTTGGAAGAGGAGGGGGAGAGAGAGTAGAGAGAAGAGAGAGGAGGAAGAGGGTGGTGATGGTGATGGGTGGCTACTCAGCTTGGAAGAGGAGGATGAGGGAGGGAGGGAGGGAGGGAGAGAGTTTGAGATTGGGTTGGTATGGTGGTCAATTGAGGTAGGTAGGGTTAGAGATACTTAGAAATTAGGATTTTATTTTTATTATTATTATATATATACCCGAATTCGCATCGAGTAGGGTTTCAAATTGAGTCGAGTCTGACTGTATTGAATTTCGGGTCAAGTCGAGTTATTGGGTAACTCAGACTCGACTCGATTTGAGTTCAGATTGGGCGAAGCCTTCTTGGTTCAGACCAACCCATCCATTCGGTTCAAGTTGAGTCGGGTTTGAACGAGGCGAACGAGTACGAGTCGTCCCTTGCCCAGCACTACAGCTAGCTGGCTAGTCCAGGGTTCACCATCCAATCCACTACTTTCAAGGATGTATAATAATAAATAAATAAATAAACTGCCATCCATTCTCTACTTTTAGCCGTTCAATGCACCAACCGAAGAGCGATGATTCTCCCACTAGGTAGATCATTAGGATATGGTGGTGGGTGACCGTCGAGCTTGAAAGAGGAGGGGGAGAGGGAGTAGAGAGGAGAGAGAGGAGGAGGAAGGTGGTGATGGTGGTGGGTGGCTGCTGAGCTTGGAAGAGGGAGGGAGGGAGGGAGTTTGAGATTAGGTTGGTATTGTGGTCAATTGGGGTAGGTAGGGTTAGAGCTACTTAGAAATTAGGAATTATTATTATTATTATATATATACCCGAATTCGCGTAGGGTTTCAGATTGAGTTGAGTCAGACTGTATCAAGTTTCGGGTCAAGTCGAGTTACTAGATAGCTCGGACTCGACTCGATTTGAGTTTGGATTAGGCAAAGCCTTCTTGGTTCAGACCAACTCACCCATTCTAGTCGGAGTCGTCCCTAGCCCAGCACTACAGCTAGCTGGCTGGCCCAGGGTTCACCAGCCAATCCACTACCTTCAAGGATGTATAATCCAAAAAAAAAAAACTGCCATCCATTCTCTGCCTTTAGCCGTTCAATGCACCGACCGAAGAGTGATGATTCTCCCACTGGGCAGATCATTAGGATATGGCTCATCTGATCTGCGTTCCACCGGAATAACGGTCGGGATTACCTAATTACCTAATTATGTACCCGATCTAATGAAAACCGAAGCCCCACCGTAAAACATGCACATCCATGTGCCACATGTAAACACGCCGTATGTGATAAGGTGGCACGTGTCCTGGTTCTGGGCATTCATATGGTGATCCCATCCAAAATACTGTAGCCCATAAATCCGGCTGAACAATTGACAGGTGGGCCACCCGTTAGAAGAAATGAACGGATATCAAAATGACAACAAAACGGTGCCTTTGTTATACTTCCACGCGCTGCTCACCTGATTCGGAAGGCAGGACAAATGCTCGCGGCGACCACCCCAGAATAGCTCATGATCCTGCACACGTGCCAAGTTGGAACGTGTGTTGGCAATGGGATTGCCCTTGGGTCGTGCGGGTCCCGCCAGATGAATACTGGGCCCACAGATGTTTATAAAATCAGGCCAGGCAGGGCCTAGTTGCAAGGTTTTAGGAAAACAGAAGCCCATTTCAGCCCAATTATTTATCGGGTCTAAAACTCAGGCCCGGGTCCGATCCACGGTCTTAAATTGCTGAGCCCGAACTCAGCCAAATTGGTCCCATGGATCGTCAATCCAAGCTATTGATCAAATGGGCCCCACTGTGTGTACTGGATACCCAGGCACTCATCTATATTATAAGCAGTTTTACAGTTCAATATTCTACCTTTTTCTTTATCAAATGTGAACCGTTGATAGCCTAGATGGTCCGGATCAACGGTTATTTAACCATGGTCCCTCTATGTAGGGTATCCTATGCATCGACATTGGTAGGCTATTAGCTGCACACGTGCTAGCATGGCACATGTGCAGGATATCGCAGATCATGTGTTAATGTGATACTTTTGACCATTGTCCATCCAGGGAGTTCCTAAAAAGATGGACGGCTCCGATCATCCACATCCAATTAGGTGGGGTGGGTCCCAGAGGACCAAGATTATATTCATCCATAATGAGGCCCATGTATTTTGATGGTTGGATCTTTCCTATCAAGCATGCCACATTTAGGGTCGATGAATCACACGAATCAAGCGAGAAGTAGAGTACTGAACAGTCACTACAAAGCACGAAATCATCGTAACACAGCTTACACGCAAGTGATAAACATGGACGGAGAACGAACAGAACAATCGAGAAGAAAATCAGGACGTCGGTCTACCGAGATCTACGGTGGAGATTCAAAATAGAGCAGAGCACAAGCAAGAGGAATGCCAAAGCTCCAATCAGGGACACGACCAGGGATCCGGCCACGTGGCGGCAGAATTTGTCGAACACGTTGCATACCTTGTTCCACCCCACGTGTTTATTCCCATTGTAACCAAGCACGCCGACGGCTGCCGCGGCCCCATTGCCTGATGAGAGAAGGGCCACCATCATCAGATCAAGGGCTATGATGAACAGTGCCAATCCCTTGCCACCCGCCATCGTCGCCAAGAGGGAAAATAACGCGTACGCAGATGCGATCGCGTTCACCACCACGAAGTATCTACGAATCACACCAAAAGAAATATATCAGAGAACTGTATCAACGATTCAACGGTCAAGATGAAACCACCAGTAGTCAAAGTCCAGCAGTGGTGCCACACGTTCGCGAGGGTTCGGGTATCCATAGGTGGTGAAAGCCCAATACGGCGTGAGTGTGAGGGTGTGTATGTGTGTGTAGTCGGATCTCCTCCATGTGGCGATTGAATATTTACGGCAAGTGGGCCCCACGTGCGACTCATCGGGGATGGGGACCACCCATGATTTTCTTTTTTAGACACGGAACGCCCGTAGATGGGGACCTTGTGTTGAAACTCCTTAGAATCTACCACTTGGGCAAGGACTGGAATCCATATATTTATCACTAATCTAATTTTCAACTTAATTATTAATTTTGATCGAGTCAGAAGACGCGGTGAGTCTTCTGTGTCGACCCGTCAAGCAAAGACTCGTTGAGTCCTAAAATGTGCTGCAAAAAAATAATGGACCACATGAATGTACATGAAATCATCAAGGTGGGCCCTACGTTAAGGGTAACTCTGCTCCCTCATGGAGGTGTACATGAACTGAGTTAGCTCGCTCGAAAAAGCTTGCTTCGACTTGATTCGAAGCTGAGTTCGAGCTGATTTGAGCTGATTTTTTTAGCTCAAAAATAAGTTCAAGCCAAGTTCAAGCTGGCCCTAGCTCAACTCGACTTGGGTCGAACCCAACTCGAATTGAACTCGGATCGAACCAATTCGATAACTCAACTGGTTTGGTATTGATGTTGCTCACCAAGTGTTTGAAGAAAGGATCCTACCAAGTGTAGTTGGTAGCAAGGAAAGTATGTATATGTAACTAAAATCATTTTTTATTTCTTGATTTTTATGTCGCTTAGAAGGTGTTTAATAAAATACTTGTAAAACCAATGCTACTATATTAAATATTATGAGATTTTGAAGATGCAATAAAGTATTTGTACAAATGATGCACTGGCGAACTTGGCTCGAATTAGCTTGATTTGTTGATTGAATCGAGCCAAGCTGACCAATTAAGCTTGAGGACTAAGCTGAGCTGAGGTCAGCTAATGGTTGAGCCGAGCCAAGACAGCTCGACTCGGATCGACTTAATGTATACTCCTACTTCCTCGGCTGCCTGTAGGGGCTTTGCCAAGGAGGTCAATGGAGCCCATACCAAATGACCAAAATACCCGTGTATTGTTTTGTTTTATAAATGACACCTAATGCTCTTTGGTCCCTCCACTATAAATATTGTACAAGAAAAAAAATGCAGGGCAATTCAATCATCAATGCAAACATTGGGGACCAACCAAAAAACTCCAAAATCAAGTGGTGGGCCACTGATGGTTAGGATCAGCTTGTTTTTTTTTTTTTTTTTTCACGTCCCATTTTCACGGTGGAATGTATAGGGAAGTAGATTGCGTCCTACCACTGCCAGGACTGATTCCATGCTACCCACCCTGATGTATGTGTTTTATCCAAGCCATCCATCAATCATTTGTGCGTGACCAATCTAATCCATTAATTAGGTAGAGAACCCTTTGATCATTCCATATACAAAAATTCATGGCAGTACACATTTCAAGTAGACTACAAATCTGTATTGAATTCTTACAGCGAAAATATTTTTATAACCGGCCATTTTTTTCACGCAAGCATGAGCTGTCTGATTAGAGGAATAATATTTTTCGTAGTTCAGGAAATTCTCACAGTGCATGCTTCATGATGAATAGCCCAGATCTACGACCTGCATGCCATTCAATGGTGGAATCGTGGTAGCTGTGACGCTCAGGAGCATATTAGGTATGGCCCTTAGTGTGGGGCCCACCTTTGTGTGTATTCTATATGACTATATCCACACGGTCCATGTGTTTTGACATATCATTCCTGGGCATGATCCAAAAAATGAAGTGGATCCAAATTTCAGGTAGCTGCTATAGGAAACAGTGATGATTGAATATTCTACCATTAAAAACTTTGCAGGGTCCACCATAATGTTTTATAGCATAATGTATATTTTGCATCTAACCTGTTGATAAGGTCATGCAAGTTTAGATAAAGGAAAAATAAATACATAAAAACCAAATATCAGCTATGACATGGTCCACCTGAAATTTAGATTTGTTCCATCCTTTTATTTTTATTTGGGCCCATTACCTATGCTGATCCGGAAAAACGGTTGGACCGCGTAGGTATAGAAGACATACATAAATGCGGGCCACACGGTAACGGCCGGACTCGGATTTCTTGTGAAAGCCGTTCCCAGAAGTTCCTGGGCTTGGGTGGGGCCCACCGTGATGTTTCTGGAAATCTATCCCATCCCATCGGTTTTGTGAGGTCATTTGATTACTGGAGACAAAAAGTGAGCAGATCAAAGACTCAAGTGGGCCTTACTAAAGGACAATGTGGGTAGGGAAATTTATATAGTTGAAACCTCCCGGACAGTGATGTTTACCTGCCATCAATACAGTTCATAATTTCATTCCTAGTGGGATGAACCGTAAAAACACAAATATTAACCAGATTAAAAACTTCTTCGGCCCACTAATATTTCAGTTGTGGATATTCAATCATCACATTTTCGGCCCACTTGAGTACTGGATCCACTTCAATTTTGACTTCATAATCTAAAATGATCTCACAAAACGTATGGAAAGAGTAGATTTCTCACAAACATCACGGTGGGCTCCACCTAGGTTCCAGGGCAGGAGCTTCCTGCAAAGGCTATCGCAGGAAATCCGTGTCGCAAGGGCCGCACCCTCCTGGGAAAACACCTAATCCGCCAGCCCATTGATGCTCAATGACTCAAAATCATCAGACCGGCTCCGGCTAAAATAAGCCGAAGGTGGAACGGGTGTACGTGGTCACCCGGAAGGGAGCTATCTCCAAGATGCTACGCTCACTATTTACAAAATGGACGGCGCTAATCCACCATGCATGACATCCATGAACGGTGATCCAGACCGTTAATGTGGTCTCTATTGTGGATACAGAATAGCCCATAGGTCGCACTGATCGGATGATCCTAGCCATCCAACAAGTGGCCATGGACACAATAGCCCTATCGTAGCTATATCCAGTGCAGTGTCCGGTTGGCACTACCATGGATGTCCATGCTAGATAAACAACAAACAAATCTGTTAACTCCCTTAGATCTGTCTTGCAAAAGAACATGAGAAAAAATAAACAAATTACAACAATAGATCCCTTATCTTCTGATCTTGGTAACTGGGATTTTTATGGCAGAAGAGATTTTTGGGCCAAGGTCTGACTCAAGAAAACATAGAGACACCCTGTTGGAATTAAAATAAATAAATAAACAAATCAAATAATCAAATTTAAATTTAAAGAGATAAATTCCGTTGAAGTAACCGGAAGCCTTTTTTTTTTTTAATTTTTTTTTAATTTTTAATTTTTAGAGTGATCACTACTAGAGCACCATGAGATTTTTACTTGCTATTAAAACAAGACTCACCACTCATAAAAATATAATTTATATTTTCATGATGTCCTGAGAAATAATCATTACATATAGTTGAGATTATCTATCTTTAAATAATTAAAACTTACCGATCATTAAATAATTAAAAATCAATGTCCAAGTGCAACTAAGTCTCTATATAAAATGAGAATAAAAGAAATTCTACACTAAGAATTCCTCTAATCAAAACATGCCCCAAATGTCAACATGTAAAGAAAAAACAACTCTTCGTCTCTATCTTTACGTACCATTGACTTTCTAACCTTATTTTGGATGAAACAATGCAGTCCAAACCCAAAAAAAAAAATAAAAAATAAAAATAAATAAAAAGAAAAAAAAAAAACGAAAAAAGAAGGAAAGAGAAGGTGAAATCTAGAAGTAGGCCTTACATGAACGCAGATGAGTAGCGCATTTTAGCCGGTACGGGAATGAATATCGGATCGGCGCCAGGCAAAAGAGTGATGGGAACGGTCTTTGTCTCATTGGCCACGCCCATGACAATAGCTGCGGTGAGTGTGGTCGCTATGGCCAGAAAACGAAGAAGGAAGTCCGATGATCTGATGGATTTTGGGTTAGCTACCTTGACATCGATCGACCGGCTCTCTCCCCCATCATTGTTAGTCTTGTATTGGGACTCCATAGTACTAAGTACTAAGAAAATTCAGCTATTATACACGGAGTTATGGTGTACGAAAGAAGCGTTCCTGCGATACAGGAAAGAAAGGCTTTCACAAACCGAAGAAAGTGTAGTACATATAGATGGGGAGAAAATATGCATAGTGGAAGCTTTGCAGAATTTAAAAGAAGGAGACTAAGATGTGCGTTCATGTACCATAACTTAAATGGTGGTGACTTATGGACCAGGACGTAGATTGCAAGTTTACCAATCAAGATGGTCTGAAATTTGTGGCACTTTTTTTTTTGAACAGACCTTACAAACCAAACTGATTATATGGTCATACCAATCCAATTGGTGGATGTCCTTTTCTGTAGTTTGCAATTGAAAAGTTAAATACTACTACTTTGGATCTTTGGTGGATCGTAAGTGTCTCTTACACCATAGGTATTTTGTCAGAAAGAGGGTGAGCTCATCGTGAATTAGGTCTAGCTGGCCGGTGGTTATGGAACTTTGGATGGTTATGAATAACCGACCAAATAGCTAATACAGTCGTGTTTGTTTTCATTGTATGCTCAATAGACAAACGAGGGCGGATTGGTGTTGTTTTTATTATGGGCTTGATAGACAAACGACGCAGGGAAGGACGTGATGTCAATCACCGGTTTCATCGGTCAATTAACGCATTGAATTTACGAGACCCTCTTGAATATATATAAGAAAGATTTTTCAAAGCCATGAGAAAAATAAATTATTTTTTGAGAATGTTTATTAATATTTAATAATAAAAATATGTTTAGCATCTTTAAATAACTTTAAATAAATCATAAAAATATAATAAAAAGAGTTCTAATCGAATAAGAAAATAAAATTTGAAATAAACGCAAATTCCTACGTCGGTTGACCTGTCATCGACTGATTGAAATGGCTAAAAACGTCTAAAGAATAAAACTAAAAATTCTGTGAAATTTGACATGTCAATTCGATTGATTGATCTATCGTATAGGGCCTTCGACCTATCGACTAGATTTGTTGATCTGTCAAAACAGGCAGAAATTGTCCCGCAACAATTTTAGAATTTCTAACAGAATTTCGACTTGTCGACTTAATCGGTCAAACTATGTTAAATATTGTTAATCCTTCTTAGCTCATTTTCTTTGATCCATCATAGACATGAGCAAATCCTCGACCCGTTTTACATTAGTCCCCTCTACGTCAAAAGAACTCATCCTCGAGTTATCTTCCGGTGTCAGTTCATGATATTTATACGGATCTGCTACGTTGAATGTGTGTGAGATCTCCATGTCTAAGGAAGATCAACAACATAAGTATTGTTATTGATCTTACGAAGGATATGTACCAATCCATTCGTCTTATTTTTCACCTTATTGTACATCTCAGTCATAAATCTTTCTTTCTGCAAATGAATCATCATGTAGTCTTCCACCTCGAACACCTTCGGACGCCGATGTTTGTCAGCCAGCTCATTGTATTTTTCATTGGAAGCTTGCAACTTGGCCTAAACATCAGTGTGAATGCCCATGATTCGATTTGCCATATATTTTGAAACAACGCTCATGCCCGGGAGCTTGAGCAAAGGAGCCAAAGTATGTCAGGGCACTCGTCCGTACAAAACTTCAAATGAGGACTTACCGGTGGAACAATTCAACATGTTATTGAACGTGAATTCCGCCTAAGCCAAGGCTTACTTCGGTTTATCTCCAGAAATGTAGCGAATTATGTTTATAAGCGTATGGTTCACCACTTTAGTTTCCCATCTGTTTACGGGTAATATGCATTATTGAATTGAAGTTGGGTGTTAAATCGCTTCCACAAAGTTCTCAAAAAGTGAATAAGAAAATCAAATTAAGAACACCAAGTAACTGCATAACCTCTTGAAAGAACAGGTTTGTAACATGTGTAGCATTAAGAGTCTTCTTGCATGAAATAAAGTGCGTCATCTTTGAAAATCTATTCATCACCACGAACATCGAATCCATACTTCACTTGGTCCACGGTAGACTAAGCATAAAATCCATGGATAAGTCCTCTAGAGGACCACCAGGTACAAAAAATGGAGTGTATAAGTCCATATTCTAATACTGCCCCTTGGAAGACTAACATATATGGCATCGTTGTACCACTTTTCTCATATCACACTTGAACTGTGACCAGTAGTATTATTCCTCCACAAGAGCTATAGTCTTGTCTCGCAATAGGTAACCACTGAGGTCACCCCGATTAGCTCTTGGATAATACGCTCTCGTAAGGAACTTTGTGGGATTCATGATTAAATTCCTATGAAGATAAACCAATCCTAAATATGGAGATCGTTGGGCTGACCTTCCTGACATCTAATTTACTCATCCTTGAAGTCTTCTTCTTCTGGGTATAACTCTTTAAGGCAGTCGAACCCAACAACCTTGTTACTCATATTCAAGATGGATTTCTCTTAATTGGCTAAGTGAATCAACCACCTTATTCTACTACCCGACTTTATGTTCTAGCGCGAAGGTGAATTCCAATAAGAATGAAATCCACCTAGCATGTATGCGACTCACATAGCTTGGCTATTTATAAATTTAAGAGCTTAATGGTCTGTGTAAAGGATGACCTCCTACTGAATCAAGTAATGCCTCAAATGTCACAATTCTTAGACTACTGCATATAATTCAAGTTCATATGTTGTCCATTTTTCGCAGGCATCACTTAGCTTCTCGTTGTAGAAGCTTATTGGTTTGCCTTCTTATGACAAAAATTCCTCCAATTCTGACATATGTAAGCATCAGATCTAAGCCCAAACAATTTGTTAAAGTTGGAAAGTACAAGAACCGGGGTTGTGGACAATTTATGTTTGATTTTAGTAAAGCTTATGTCAGCTTCATCATTCCACTAAAATGGTCCATTCTTCATAAATTTTTAGTCGGTGCTATAATGATTTCTTCACGAATTGACAATAGATGATCGAACCCAAGGTTTAACAACACCAAGTGCAGGGCTATGATGTAGTAATAACTTGGTGAGATCGAGATTGTATCCTCGGGAATGGGGAACACAGCCTAGAACTAGTTTAAAGGTAATGGATTGTTAGGATTTTTAATCCAATGATTAAGGAAAAGGTTTTAAAATAATAATAAATAAAATACTAAGGATCCATGAATTTACTTATAATAATCAAAATATCTCATAATTCATTGATTTAATATATATCTCAATTGGAATCGAAGTGTTATCCTATTCAATCGGAAGATAATTATGTTAAACTAATCATCAACACCAATAATAATATGAATTCGATTAAACGATTCTCTTATGAAGCAATCAAATCTCAATCATAGGGAATTAAAAGCATCTAATACACCCTTATGCGACAACAGATCAATCAATTATATATATTGAATCATTCTCTAATTCAAGCTAAACAATTGTTAAACAAAAACATTCATTGTACCCATAGTATGCAGAAATAAAAGCTCAAATACTAATATGACTAACATCTTAAAAGAAAAACTAATGTTACTGAATTAAATAAACTAATTATTATAATTGAACAACAAACTTCATCCCTTAGCCTTAGCTAAGAGATTAGCCTAACATGACTAACATCTTTAAAGAAAAACTAAAAAGACAAACTAGATTTGAGGCATCGACTTGAATTAGGGCTTGTGAGAAAGACTTAGGAGTAGTAAAGCTTCCAAGGAGCCGTTGTTCTTCTTCAATCTCTCAAATGTAGTTTATCTTTTTAGTTTATCTTTTAAGATATTAGCTATGTTAAGCTAATCTCTTAGCTAAGGCTAAGGGATAAAGCTTAAAGTTCAATTATAGTAATTAGTTTATTTGAATCAGTAACATTAGTTTTTCTTTTAAGATGTTATCCTGTTTTCTTTTAAGATGTTATCCTGTAGCGATTTACACACTTTTGCACCGACTTAAACACTACAACATATGAAACTTAATAGACACTTGAACATATTGTTAATTAGGAGGAGTATCCTCTCTTATTCACATGTTAGGTGTGTTTGAATTTTGAGGACAAAATTCTTATAAGGGAGGTAGAATGTAATGACCTGAGATTTTGGTGTACATGTATGCATCTGCATATATGCACACTTGCATCCATCTAAACATTCATGTATAAATGAATTCATGCATGCATGCATACATAAAGTATGCAAATTGTGATATGTGTGATCATTTTTATTTAGAGTGTATCGTTGATTAAAAATTGTATAGTTTTAGTGTGTGTGTGTGTGTGTGTGTGTGTGTGTGTGTGTGTTCACAACCCCAAGTGCAGGGTCACAATGTAGTAATAACTTGGTGAGATTGAGGTTAAATCCATAGGGACTAAACTTGTACATAATCTAAAAATAACTAGAACTAGAACTAAAAAAGGATTTAAATTGAGTTCTAGAATGTAAGACCCTTATCTTAGTCCGTACCGTTCCGTAGACTTCTGCGGTCTTACTGGTTGAATTCTTGCAACCTTCGACCCTTAACCGATATTTACGCGCGACCCTGATTCGTATGCCGTCAACCCGAGTCGACTCAATCCAAGACCATTATCATAGCGACCGTGCCATCGCTACAGTTCCGATGCCGCGACTTGCGCGCTGAGGCGATACCCTGGTCAAGAGATGTGGGCCAACGTTCGGTGCGAGAAAAATGCCGCGCATTGCGAAACCCAAGAGAATCTCTACGAGATGTCACATCAATCCATCAATCCATCAATTCATCACATGTCAAGTACGTGTCAAGTACACATCACCTTTCACCCATTCCCAAGTAACCACAAAAGTCAAGAATCTCTTACAAATTCCATACCTTTCTTACACCAAAAACCCTCAAAGTCAAAAAGTTCTTACACCTCCCATGCCTTTCTTACACAAATGGCCATAATAGTCAAGATTTTCTTACACACCCTTTACTCACCACATCCATCACCCATCTATCTCTCTCTCCCTTTACAACTCTCTCTCTCAATTCCAAACTCAAATCCAAGAGAGGAAAACCCCATACATATGAGAGTTCTCCAAGCATTCCAAGCTCCAAGTGTGGCCCATCTTTCCTACCCCATCATCTCCCATCTCAACCATCCATTCCTCATCTCCTCCATTGAAATCAAAGCTAAGGTGCTAAGGAACCCATAGGAGCAAGAAGATCAACGGTGGGTGCTTGATAGTGGTCATTTTTCATATTTTTTTCTTTGGTGGGCCAAGTGAGGCCAACCGATCAATGGTTTGGATCTCACTTGGGACCCTAAGATGTGGTCGTTGGCCCACTTGATCATCATGATCATTCCATGATGGGGCCATTCTCCATGGACCCCATCATGATATTTATTTCATTACATTAAAAGGTCATCTAGACTGTTTATTTTCATGGAGAATGGATCTTCACCTTCAATTTTTGATTAGGTGGGTCCATATGCAATGATTTATGTTGTAGATCATGGAAGGGAGGGCCCATAGTGTCGGGGACCCTCCATCATGCGTGTCCCATTCTATCTTTCTCTCTCTCTCTCTCCCTCTCATTTTCATTTATTTTTCTTTGTATAATTTATGTGGCCGTGTGGCCCACTTGAATGGACCCCACCATGAGACTTGTATCCTACCCAAGCCATTTATAGTGGGGCCCACCTTATATGTGTTCATCCATCAGTGGTGGCCCACCACAGTAAGGTCCACCTCAACGTATGTATTACGTCCAAGGACATTAGACGTTTCCTGGACGCTGTATGGAAAACACAAATATAGCTTGGTTCAAGCCTTGGGAGTGGACCGTGTGTGTAGGCCCCACCCTGATGTATTGATACAATCCAAGCCGTCCATCCTCTTTCCCATATCATTTTAGGCGTTGAGCTAAAGAATGAGGTCAATCCGATGATCAGGTGGGCCATACCATAGAAAACGGTATTTTTACCCTTCAAAGGCTATTAGGACCCATCTTGTTGTTTCTACATGCCAAATAAATGCCAAACATTAGATTTTTACGGCATGTTTGGGCCCTAAAATCTAGTGGGCGGAGTGGATTTCCTAGGAGTGGGCCCCACATGTGATCTTTTTTCAAGTAAATAAAAAAAAAAAGGAGAGAGCGCCTGCTGTCACTGACGCTCAAAAGGGCTGCAGCGTTGACGGGCGGGCGTCCCAGCAGGGAACCCACAGCTCCATCCGTGGGCCCCACCATGATGTTCATTTATCATCCAACTGGCTCACGAGGTGGGCCACCCCCAGTATTGGGCCCCCTCCAAATTTCAGCCCCATCCGTGGCTTGGGTGGCCCACATTACAGGAAATAGTGGGATTGAACCTCTACCATTAGAATTTTTTTTTCGGTCACAAAAGTCTTGGATCAAGATGAAATTTTTGTTTTACCTTCACACAGGTCCGTGTGACCTTGTCATCGGGCTGGATGACATTTAAACATCGTAGTGGTCCCCACATGGGACCCACAGTGATGAATGTGTTCTATATCCACCGTCCAGGCGGACGGTGGTACCCACCATGATACATTTGTTTTATCCATCATCCGTCCAGCGGATGGTGGAGCCCACCTAATGCATGTGTTTTATTCACACCCCCCCCAATAAATATTACAGTGGGCCCCCCCTGGCCCACACGCTGGATGACAAATAAATATTGCAGTGGGCCTAGGCCCATGCGACCACATGAACAATTTGGATGGAAATAAACATCATGTTGGGCTCCAGTTTGGATGGAAAATAAACATTATGTTAGGCCCATGGGATTGGACCCATTTGATGTATTTTAAAGCCCATGGGATTAGGCCCATTTAATGTAATTTAAGGCCCATGGGAGTGGACCCATTTGATGTATTCCAAGGTCCATGGGATTGGACCCATTTGATGTATTTTAAAGCCCATGGGAGTAGGCCCATTTGATATGTATAAGGCCCATGGGTCGAGAACCATTGATGCATTCTAAGGCCCATGGGTTATGACCCATTGCAATGCACTTAAGGCACATTGGTGCGGCCCATGGATGTGGCCCACTTGATGATTATAAGGCCCATTGAATGTGGCCCATTTGATATATTTAAGGCCCAATGGGATGTACCTAAGGTCCATTGCAATGTGTGACCCCAACACGGATTATGTAATGATCGCGCCTTGGGAGCAATGTTGGTTTTACGTCCACATTGCGAGTGTAATGTTGGTTGGATGTCCACATTATGACTCTCCATAGGGCTCATTGATAGGCAGTACTTGTTGTGTGTCGGCCGTCTAGGTCACCTGCGTTGTATGGATATTTCATTACATGTTTAGTATAGTCCCATGACGCATGATCATACGCATCATATGTATGCTTGATATGAGAGGTGACTGATCATAGCATATGCCTTCGGGTAGATTGTTTATAGGCTCCCGGTTAGGCGGTGTTGCCCTACATGAGCGCATGATATGCGTAGGAATTTCTACATGACTGGATAGCATGATTCATGCATTTCGCATTGTGTGATATGATTACTGTATGCCCTAGTGACATCAGGGTCGTAGCCTTCACAGACAGATCGTGGTTGGTAGGATTGGATACCAGAAATCTCATTCTACATGGGATGCTATAGATATCCCTGGGTGAAAGTCCCTAAACCCTTATGGTACCAAGAGGTTGCTCCAACATCTAGACCGAGTGGGTAGATGAGCGTTGAGTGTCGAATACCAGATGGTTGCACTCTCCACTGTGTCGTGGTTGGTTGGAAGGGGGTGCGGCCTTACCCGCCCGAGTGTAGGAGGAAATACTAGGTTAAGTCTGACCAGCTCGAGGAATGGGTCCTCTATCGATGAGTCGAGCCTGATATTGGCAGACGGATAGTGAGGTCTCTTCCACTTACCTTATTGCGCGCGATAAGGCGACGATCTGGTTTAGAGTGTACTAGACCCCGGTGATATCCCATATTTGAGCTATATTGATATGTGGACTTAGATGAGGACTGTATGCTTGACTTGCATCTTGCATCGCATAGTCATGGTATGGCCGACATCATTCATGCTTTGCATCGCATAGCCTTGGTACGACTAACGGTATTCATGGATCCATCAGTATATTCCACATTACTCTGATATTACATGATCATATTACTACCTTGTGCACACACTTCCACTACCCTCTAAGCTTTCTATAAGCTTATGCATGAATGTTGCGTGCAGGTGACGTTGGGGTGCAGCACGCTGAGGCAGGACCACTTTGCAGATCATTTTGGAGTTTTTATTTTTTACCATTGTATTTTCCTTTATGCTCATTGCACTTGTAAAGTTTTTGATCATAGTGGAAATGTAATGGAATTCCTGGTTGTTGTTGTGGGTTATGCCTTTGGTTATGTTTATCACGATTCAAATTGACCTTGAAAATCCTCCTCGTAGCATCCCAGGATCGGAACCTGGCGAATGGAGCTGGGAGTCGAAAATGGGATTCTACGGAGGTTGTCGGTGCCAGTTTCGACTATCGGGAATTTTGTGAGCCCAATTTCTGAGTTTGGAGCGTGACATAGAATACTTGAGAGAAATTATAAATAAAGTATCAATAATCAAAAGAAAACTAGAGTGCCAAGGATCTACTTGCAGCTATTAGGATGTTACCTTACTTGATTCAACAAACACAACTGGAATCAGAGTCCTGTCCTATCTAATTGAAAGATGAAGCAATTAAATCAAATCTTTGAACTGTTCATTGATCTAGTCCTCAATGAAGGAGTATTGTGATGATTAGAAGGGAATTCATACATTCACCATGCATAAAAGATGATGGTGAATCACGAGTTTTACCAATCTCATGATCTCAAAATAGAAAAAAAACATTCAAAGCTATCACAACATCCATTATAATATGAGTCACAATAAATCATAGAAAATTGAAAATATTCCTTAAATTCAAACTAGAAATCAATGACGTTCAACATAAACAAGAATCAAAGCAAATGAAGCATCAAAATAAACTATAGCTTTACCTCTTAGCCTTAAGCTAAGAGATTAGCTAGTCATAGCTAACTCAAAAATAAAAGGAAAAGTAAAAAATATACTAGAATCTATGAAAAAATCAAAGTGGAAGAATATTGTTAGCGTTCCGCCTAGGTATTCTCTTCCTTTCAAAACCCTAGAAGATGCTTTAGAGCATCCTAGGGAGTCCTATGTATAGTTGTGGAACACTTAACTTTTGTATTGAGTTGGAAAAATCTAGAAATCGTCTCAAATTTATGCACTCTACGTAGTTCCTAAAATAGACTTTCAAAACTTATATTTTTTAGACTCGGAATTTCTGAATATATTTTTCAGGAATATATTTTTTTAGGACAATTTTTGAGATTCTTTTTCTTTTTCTTAACTTCAAATCTTCAATTCTCTTCATTCCTCACTTGGTTTCCTTAGATCTTTGGCAGCGAATTCTTCATTAATGACTTCCAAATCTCTAAATCTTCATTCAGTAATCTTTTGGGCATAAATCTTCCTTTTGACATCAATTTCACCTTAGGCTCTCAAAATCACATCGCACATGAAAACATGCATAATTATATCGATTAAGCACTATCATGTTTATAAAATAAATGTATAAATTGGAGAAAATATGTAATATTTCACACTAAATACACCCCCTAACTAGCATTTTGCTAGTTTCGAGCAAAACATGCGTGAAGTGATCTTCAATCTCTAATGTTCAAATCACTTTCAGAAAATAATCTTTTATGCAATCAAGTATGAATGAGTACAATCTGAAGAAGTGAGAGTACAAATTTAAAAATCTAGAGCCAAATCACATGAGAAATTTATCAATCGTTTAAGAGCATAAGTTCATATATCAAGTTTTTCCAATGTTCTTAGTGAATTCTATTTACTTTTCATAACATACTATTATTTCACACACTACCAAAAAATAGGGCAACGCTGACGGCTAAAAACCGTCGGCAATGACCTTCACTAATGGCTTTTAGCCGTCGCAAGGTCCGTTGGTTAAGGGTGCTTCGGCGTTGCTCGCCGAAGGATTAAAACCATTGGCGTTGTCGACGGCTAAAACCGTCGGCCTTTCAACGGTAAGAACGACGGCTAAAAACTGTCGGCGTTTTCAGCAACTAAAAACCATCGACGTTATCGGCAGCTTTTTTCGGCGGCTAAAAACCGTCGGCATTTTCAGCTGCTAAAAACCGTCGGCGTTATCGACAGCTAAAATCGTTGGTGTTTGCGGTGGTTAGAAACCGTCGGCGATTCTCATTAATTAAAATAATAATAATAATAATTAAGAATTTGGATGATATATTTAATTTTGATTTCTTCCTCTTCTATTGTGTAGACTTTACCTTCTCAAATAGTTTGGTTCATTCAGGACTTTGGAGAAATGAGTATATCTAGTTTTGGATGTGTATGTTGATTAACGCACACCTCCAAAACTCGATATACCCATTTCTCTAAAGCCATGAACGAACTAACCTATTTGAGAAGTTAAGTCTACACAATAGAAAAGGAAGAAATCAAAATCATATATATCATCCAAATTCTAAATATTTGGATTGGATATACGTTTTTTTAAAAAAGAGACGAGAGAAATACAAAAGCTTTAGATATCATAGAATCTGTGCAACCCCGCAGCATAGTACATAAAATCAGTGCACTTGAAGGTCCATGTCCATGGTACCACTACACCTATCCAACAGGATAATGTAAAGCATTTCAAACAGAAGAAGAAAGATGGCCATGCACTCTCTCCCACATTAATACAACATTGAGGCTTATGTAATCCTTATACTGAGAAATCACAAACGAAAGGAGCTGCTGGAGCATGTAACAGGTTTTCTACTACCCAGTAATCCTTATACCGAGAAAAAAAGCTCTCTATCCAAGAATACAACATAATAGACAACACAGCTTATCTTTCTATTTCAAAGATAATCCAAGTAATAAAAACAACAACAACAATGACAATCTGAGGGAAGTGAACTGTATACCCCAACTTTTGATGTGTTCATCCTCTATATTTTTTGTTAGATTAGTCTCAGAGAGTAGACTGTCCTATACAAAAAAAGATGGGGCGTACAAGATATTAATACGACATGGGTGTACAGCCCAGCCAACATACATGCTAACCAGCACACGTGTGAGATCCGGCCCTTCCATCAGGTGGGGGAAACTATGTTGATGTATAGGCCCAAAAGTAAATCCGTCCACTCATCAGCTGGGGTTTCTATGTGTATTTAAGAAATGGATGGTGAAGTAAGTTTTTTAGATGTCCAAATGGTTTGTACTCTGTCAATGACTTGATGAGTGGGCCTGCCTGATTATTGGGTCAGGGCATCTAGAAGATGGGGCCCATATGATGAGTGGCTTGGAATGTACACCTTATTTAGTGTTGTAGTGTATAGATCGGTTAGCTTCATTAAAATTAACAATGTTTCATTCTCTTAAAATCCCTAACTCTGAATCAATTTGTAGTATTTCGGAGAAAAACATGAAGAACTGTTCAAAGATGAAATGAAAAGTAAAAGGAAAAAAGAAAAAGAAACATGAGATAAAATTCATGGATATTAAAATCTTATTCCTTTTGTTTTTTTTTTTTTTTTCCTTCTAGTGTTCTACTTCCTTCTAGTATCAAAATGACATGAAATATCAAAGACGATAAAATTAGAGAGAACAAAATTTAGAAATAGTCATAGCTCCTTACTTTACATTTCATTTCAAGATCAAACAAAGAAGAAATTAATGATAAAATGTAATAAATACCAATACATTTCTAAAAACAAAAGCATATAAGTAAGAAATCTGAACGTTCATCATCCCAAATCCAAGATGGATTGCACAAAACTCAATTTATTCTCCATCTCTCACAAGAAATTCAAAGCTACCAAACACAAATGCAAGAGAGAAGAAACCCACCAAAAGCAATCTCTCCAAAATATTTAATACTATTTTATTTTTTTTCATTAAGAGAAATAAAAAGATGTATTGGGCAAATGGGGTACTTCTTTTTCTCAAAATGAATTGCTTAATTCAAGTAATTTCTGACATGGGAAAGAAAATCAAAGAAAATGGGTAGAGAGAAAAAGAAATACCTGTTGTTGGAGTATTCATACAGACGACCGCGGCTTGAGAAGACAATGAGTGCAACTTCAGCATCACAGAGAACAAATAATTCGTAGGCTTTCTTGAGAAGGCCATTCCTTCGCTTGCAGAAAGTAACCTGACGGTTTGTGGTGTTCTCGATCCTCTTGATTTCAATCTTGCCCCTCCCTATTTCAGGATTCTTGATCTTTCTCTCCTCTTCCCTTGATCTTTTGCTCTAGTTTTCTTGATTTTCTCTTCTTGAATAAACTGATGAAAAAGAAAGAAAGAATAAGACATGAAATTAAATGAATAAATAAACAAATGAACAAAAAAATGTTTTAAAGATATAATTTAAAAATACATGGACAACATGGATGAAAAGCATACATCAAGGTAGGCCCCACAGTAAGGATAACAGAAATAGATGTTAGGTATTTAAATTGAATTATTAATATAATGGTCCAAGATTCCCATGAATAGGCTGTATATATTTGTAAAAGATAACAACAAAAAAAAGGTGGAAATTTTTAACGGTATAATGAGATAATCAAGACTTTCATGTGGACCCCACCCCACCATCAGTTGGAGGTTCTGGATGACCATGGAGCTCACCATGTTTGGCACATGTGGATGACTATGGAGACCCCACCTTGATAATGCTCTAGCCCAAAAATTATGATGGTCTAATCATTAGATGGAAAAATGGTCATTCGCTCTATCCCTTTTCTCATTCACATGTGTACTGCTGCAACTTGAGTCAGTCTCAACCCGAACCCTTGGCATAAGCTGAGATGGGGTTGGGCTCAGGTAGAAATCCATATAATCTGATTATGATTTGGTTTGGTTCGGGTTGAGGCCTTGGGCAACCTAACTCTATATAGATTGAGAGATCCCAACTCTAACTGCTTGGACTACAATGTATGGTCCACCCATTACAACAAAGTTAGGCTTAGCCGACCGATGGGCTTACCCTTTACCCGTGGCCCATTTTTACGGCAATGGGAAAAGGGACCATTTATATTTAAAAAAAAAAAAAAAGCCCTAGCATTTGCGCCGTCTCTCGCTCTCCACTGCCTCTTGCTCTCCTTCCCTCTCTCTCTCTCTCTCTCTCTCTCTCTCTCTCTCTCTCTCTCTCCCTCCCTCCCTCTCCCTCTCGCGTGCTCTCCCTCTCCATCTCCCTCTCTCTCTCTGCTCCTCTCCTCTCTCTCTCTCTGTACCTCTCTGCACCTCTCCGTCTCTGCTCGATCTCTCTCTAGGCCCCCGTCCCCGCCCTCCTGCTTTGAGAACCTTCATCTCTCTCTCACTCTCTCTCCCATCCTCTGGCCAAATCTGGTCCTTTCACTCACTATAAACCTGTAAGATCAGTATCTTAGTCCGTACCGTTCCGTAGACTTTCACGGCTTTACCGGTCGAATTCCAGCAACCTTCGACCCCTAACCGATATTTACGCGCGACGTTGATTCATATACCGTCAACCCGTATCGACTCAACCCAAGACCATTACCATAGTGACCGCGCCGTCGCTGCGGTTCCGATGCTGCGACTCGCGCGCCGAGGTGATACCCTAGTCAGGAGATACAGGCTAGCGTTCGGTGCGAGGAAAATATCGCGTGTTGCGAAACCCAAGAGAATCTCTACGAGGTGTCACATCAATCCCATCAATCAATCAATCCCATCACATCACATGTCAAGTACATGTCAAGTACACATCACCTTTCACCCATACCCAAGCAACCACAAAAGTCAACAAAATTCTTACAAAGCTATGCCTTTCTTACACAAAAGGGCACCAAATTCAAAAAGGTGTCTTACACACCCATCACCACCACATCCATCACCCATCACTCTCTCTCCCTTTACAACTCTTTCTCTCTTTCCCATTTTCAAAAAAAAAAATCCAAGCAAAAATCCCACGTATGAGAATTCTCCAAGCCTCTCCCTCTCTTTCAAAACTTCAAGTGTGGCCCACCTCTCCATCCCAAGATCTCCCATCCTAGCCATCCATTTCTCATGTCCTCCATTGAAGTCAAAGCTAAGGTGTTAAGGAACCCATAGGATCAAGAAGATCAGACGGTGCGTGCTTGATAATACTAGTTTTTCATGTTTTTGAGATGGGCCAAGTAAGGCCAACCGATCAATGGCTTGGATCTCACTTGGGACCCTAAGTTGTGGCCGATGGCCCACTTTGATCATTATGATCATCCATGATGGGGCCATTCTCCATGGACCCCATCATGATGTTTATTTCATTGCATTAGGAAGGTCATCTAGACCGTCCATATTGGTGGGAAAGGATCCTCACCATTGATTTTCAATTTCGATAATCCCATGCGTAGAGGGATCCATTGATGTATGATTTCATATAGGAGAGGGCTCATAGTGGCGGAGCCCTCCATCACACGCGTGTCCCACCCCTTTTTCTCTCTCTCCATCCTTTTTCTTTCTTTTCTCATGTGATGATAAGGTAGTTGTGTGGAACACTTGAATGGACCCCACCTTGAAGTAATTACTTTATCCAAGTTATTCTCAAGTGAGGCCCACCTTAAATGCATTGTACACACCTCACTCTCCATGAGGTGGCCCACCTAATTAGGGCCCACCTCAATGCATATTTCAAGGTCCAACCGTCCAGCGTCAGGGACGCTGGACATCCCTGTATAAAGAAAAATACAAATACAAGCTTAGTTCAAAGCTTTGGGGGTGGGCCCTTGTGTAAGCCTCACCTTGATGTATGTATTCAATCCATGTCGTCCACCTCATCCCCGGGAACATTTGAACCGTTGAGCCGAAGAATGAGGCTGACTTGATCATCTGGTGGGCCATAGTATAGAAATCTGCGGTGGTTACTGTTGAAAAGTTGTTTGATGTTTTCTATCCACCCAAAAATCACAAACTCTGGACTCATTGGGCTTGTCTCGAGCCAGGGAAGCCAATGGACGGGGTGGATTTTCTTGTTGCGGGCCCTAGATGCCAAAAACCCCAAAAATTTTGGGTTTTCATTTTTTTTAAAAAAATGGCAGAGGCAGAGCCTCTGCTCTCTGATGGGCTGTAGCAGCAGCACGCTACTGCGTGCAGCAGGCGAACGGACGGTGGGGTAGCCACCCACGGCTCCAGCCGTGGGCCCCACCCTGACGTTTATTTTTCATCTGACCCATTCACCTGGTGGGCCCCCTTATTAGGCGAGTCCCCTCCAAGTTTCAGCACGATCCAACACTCAGGTGGCCCACGCTGCAGAAAACAGTGGGATTGAACCTCTGACATTGAAAACCTTCTGTGGGCACAGAAGTTCTGGATCAAGATGAAATTTGTGTTTTCTCTTCATCCAGGTCTGAGTGACTTCATGAATGGTTTGGATGACAAGTAAACATTATGGTGGGCCCCACGTGGGAGCCACAGTGATGTATGCGTCCTGTGTCCACGTCCAGCCAGCGGTGGAGCCACAATGATGTATGTGTTCTTCCTTGCCGTCCATCCATTTTGATGGTGGGGCCCACTGTCACCTAGCAACAACGAGTTTTGTGGGTCCCACCATTATATATATATATATATTATATTATATATACCATGTATATTTAATATTATATACTTTATAATATGTATATGAGGGTGGGCCCTACGTAGGACCCATCTCCCTTTTTTTTAACAGCAATGCTGCTAGTACAAGGAGCCATGTGCTTCTCTCTCTCTCTCTCTCTCTCTCTCTCTCTCTCTCTCTCTTAATGTTAGCAGCAGGTTCTGTGGATCCCATTTATTTTGCCCACACCTTTTATCTATGGGACCCACCATGGTTTGTGTGATGCATTCTAACAGCCCAACCATTTGCCATGCTTGATTGTCAACCCCACCATGATGTATGTAATGCATCCAAGCCATCCAGCCCCTTTGGAAGCTCATTTGATGGCATGGGTTAAAGATTGAGCCAGATCCATAGTCTAAGTGGACCCCACCTTGGCATGTTAGGCCCATCTTAATGTATCTATGGTAGTCCATTGGGACCCACTTTTATGTGGATGTGAGGCCCATGTCATGGGGCCATTCGATGTATATACGGCCTATGGTTGAGACCCACTTTGATATATATGTAAGGCCCATGGGTCGAGGCCCATTTAATGTATTCTAAGGCCCATGGGATTAGGCCCATTTGATGTTTTAGGGGCCCATGGGTTAAGGCCCATTGAGATGTACTAGGGCCTATGGGTTTAGGCCCATTTGATGTACATGTGGGGCCCAATTGGTATGACCCATTTGTTACGTATAAGACCCATGAGATTAGGCCTTTTGATGCAATCTAAGGCCCACGTGTTATGACCCATTGCAATGCACATAAGGCCCATTGGTGTGGTCCATTTATGTGGCCCATTTGATGAATAAAAGGCCCATATGACCTGGCCCATTTGATGTATTTAAGGCCCAATAGGATATACCTAAGGTCCATTGTAATGTGTGACCCCAACTCGGATTATGTAATGATTGCGCCTTGGGAGCAATGTTGGTTTGACGTCCACATTGTGAGTGTAATGATTGGTTGGACGTCCGCATTACGACTCTCCCTAAGGCCCATTGATAGGCCCGTACTTGTTGTGTATAGGCCGTCTGGGCCCATCTGCATTGTAAGGATAATTCATTTCATCATAACATGTTTAGTATAGTTTCATGACTCATGATCATACGCATCATATGTATGCTTGATATGAGAGGTGACTGATCATAGCATATGCCTTCAGGACGGTTATTTATGGGCTCTCGATTAGGCGGTGTTGCCCTACATGAGCGCACGTTACATGCAAGGATTTGCTGCATGATTGGATAGTGTGATTCATGCATCTCGCACTGTGTGATATGGTTACTGTACACCCTAGTGACATCGGGATCGTAGCCTCCACAGATGCATCGTGGTTGGCAGGATTGGATACCAAAAATCTTATTCTACATGGGGTGTTATAGATATCCCTGGGTGAAAGTCCCTAAACCCTTTTGATACTGAGAGGTTGCTCCAACGTCTAGACTGAGTGGGTAGATGAGCGTTGAGTGTCGATTACTAGATGGCTGCGCTCTCCACTGTGTCGTGGTCGGTTGGAAGGGGGTACGGCCTTACCCGCCCGAGTGTAGGGGGCAATGCTAGGCTGAGTCTGACCAGCTCGAGGAATGGATCCGCTATTGACGAGTCGATCCCGATATTGGCAGATGGATAGTGAGGTCTCTTCCACTTACCTTATTATGCGCGATGTGGCGGCGATCTGGTTTAGAGTGTACTAGACCCTGGTGATATCCCAGATTTGAGCTGTATTGATGTGTGGACATAGATGAGAATTTGTATGCTTGAGTTGCATTTCACATCGCATGGCCTTGGGATGGGCGATATCATTCATGTCTTGCATCGCATAGCTTTGGTACGGCTAATGGTTTTCATGGATCCATCTGCATATTCCGCATTACTCTGATATTGCATGTTCATACTACTACCTTGCGTACACACTTTCACCACCCTCTAAGCTTTCTATAAGCTTATGCACGACCGTTATGTGCAGATGACGTTGGGGCGCAGTAGCGCTAAGGCAGGAGCGCTTTGCAGATCATTTTAGAATTTTTATTCTTCATCATTGTATTTTCCTTTATGCTCATTGTACTTGTAAAGTTTTTGATCATAGTGGAAATGTCATGAAGTTCTTGGTTGTTGTTTGTGGGTTATGCCTTTGGTTATGCTTATTACGAATCAAACAGACCTTAAAAATCCTCCTCATAGCATCCCAGGATCGGAACCTGGCGAATGGGTGCTAGGAGTCGAGAATGGGATTCTACGGAGGCTGTCGGCGCCGGATTCGGCGATCAGAAATTTTGTGAGCCCAGTTTTCGAGTTTGGGGCGTGACAAAACCGGTACAGATCTAAACCTCTCTGCGGTTTAGGGCTTTTGCATTCCCTTCCCTTCCTTTCCCTTCCCTCTCTTTCTCCCTCCTAGGTTTAGGGCTTTTGGATGAGATTCGACTTATGTTCTTCAATGATGGAGGCGATTATTAATATGTGGTGGCATTGAATTTGTAACTTGCATTTCCTCTTCTTGTGAACTAATTTGGTGAGACTTCTTTCCCCTTATCATTTTCATTTCACTATCGATAGTTACATGAAGTTAATGTAATCATATGAAAGTTTTGTAACTGATCAAGAAAGTAAGAAAATAATATGAATTTCTATTTTTATTTCACTAGAGCATTTCATTATTTTTATATGAAAATCTGCGTGCTAATTGTTTGAGGAAATGCTTCAACCAAGAATGTTCTTATGTTAATCATGCTAGAGGTCCTGCGTTTTAACTCTCTATAAATGGGGCACAAATTGCTCTATGGTTGGATGAACCCATTGTATCATCCATCTAGTTGACCCTTCTTTGGTGGACCAACACATAAATTCACAATGACTAGGGAATTTTCCCCTATTCACCATTTTTGTTTTCAGTCGTCTGTTCGATCAAATGGCCAGGACGATTGTGTCAGTTTGACTTTTGTACTATGGTCAAAAGTCAAAATGAGGGCTATATAATTTCATTGGTCTGTTTTCACATGAATGTGTGCTATGTGTATGGTGGATGAGACAAAATAAAGTGAAGAGTGCTGGTGAATGGCTTGGATCTCCAGCTGAGGTTCCCAGTGCAGATTCAGGTTCGGTATCCATCTCTTTGTCAACTGAATGTGTCTCATCTAATGTTCTGGTACTCGTCTCTCAATTCTGCTCTTTAACTCATCTTAGCCATCAGTTAGCACCACTGATACAACTCTTTCTTCTGGTAATGGAGCTTTGGATCCTATGGATATGTCTCCTTGTTCTACTAACCACTTAGATGGTATACATGATGACAACACTTACACAAGATTTGCAAATCAACAAAACCTGGAAGAAGGCATCACCAGAAGCCATAAAGATGTGAAAAGAAAATGGTTTTACTAGGTAAATATACAAAAGGATGTACTAAATGGCTGAATGTTAGCAAGTTGTTAATATTACTTGGAGCATAGTTCAAGAGCTTCTACCACTTCTTTCAAATTCAACGGCATTTGCCATTTATCATCAATATCTTCAGGTCCAATGCCCTGGGTCCTATTGGTTTTATTTTGTGTGCATCTGTTAGTGTACTTTTTTTAATGGTAATCTGATATGATTTCTGTTTTTAGTTGGTCTTTGGCTCTTTCATTAGCTGTGTCTATAGAAACCATCTGCCAACGAGATTCAAATGTTGATACCATAACCTACAGATGTGTAAGATTTCCTAGTAGATTAATTTAACACTATTTGGATATGTAAATTAACTTATGAGCTAAATGTTTTGCTCAATGTTGTTCAAATCCTACAGTTTTCTGTTTGGATCCTATGATCTAATTGAAATCTTAGAGGGGGCTGAATTGCCTTTAGGGAAGATGATGAACCGTCTGAAATCCCAAAGAATGAAGAAAACATCTGATGAACAGCCCGAATCTCTTACAATGTGCTATTTTGGAACATAGGTTGTGGTGACTGTTGATGGTGGATGCAAGAATACATTGTTTCTACATTTGAATGTGTCTAGATGCCTAATAGAAATGTCATTTATGTATAGACTATTGAGGTTGCTTATGTTGTTTCTAATCCAGATGTGTTTGAGGATTTTGCTTCTTTGTAGCTACAGTTATTAGGATGGAAGACGGAATGTCTTCTATCGTCTTCGATTGTTTGGAGGGAACATTGGATTCATGGTACTTTAAATGAAAAGATCAACTAAGTAAGCCTCTGCTCTGTTATATCCCCTTGTGCGTTCGATCCTTGCTCATGCCCCCAATGCAGAATAGAGGAATTATACCCTACACAGCAGTACATGAATGTTTCTTGCTGCATTGCCCACGTTTCAGCAATCCACAATGAAAAGAACAATAACTATTTTCTTGAATCAGAGTAACTATGTTATGCTTGGATGTACATAAGGATGGTTTTGTGCTTCTCTTTTTCATCATTCTTCAAGGTAACCCAATAAACAAAAATGTTAGTCTTATTCTATTGGCAATTTTTTACTTTTTATTTTTTCAATTTTACAGTAATAAACATATGCTAGAATTCTGGATATTACTATTTAAGAAATTTCGCTTTCTGTTGCTTCATCTTCATCTATGAATGCAGATGGGTATCCAATCCAAGTGTAGTTTGAAATCATCCAATCACCCTGCCATGTTTACTTGGTGAGTTGGCTCCGCCATATTCAGGTTTGACCAGCTCTTCTACATAAATATCCCTTTTCTTTGAATGAGAATACTGTTGGGGTTCCATGGGATTTCTATGGCTCCATTGTATTTTTGGCACATGAAAAGTAGTTGCATTCATAGTATGAATTCAGTGGGTATCAGAAAGCCAAGAAGGATGTTGCTCTTTCTAGTGATGAGGTAAAGGTTATGGCCTTTGATGAGGAAATTTAGGTGTGTAGTTTCATCAAATTAGCTTGGTCTTTTCCTTGGGTACCTTTTTTTTTTTTTTAGTGTGTGTGTGTGTGTGTGTGTCTTGACATGTTTTCCTGGGTCCTATATGTTCCAGTTCACTTTTGGGTGTGTGGTTTTTCTTCCTTAGGATGCTTCAGTTTAGTAATTCCAAGTTTGTGCTAGTAAGTATGAAATACAATATACAGGTCACCTAGAACTTCAATTATTTTACTTGGGGTAATGATGGTTAATCATCTACATTGTTGGAGCTATTTCTGTAGCCTACTTGTGCTGTTGTCTTCAATGTCACCCAGTTGTCGTATACCTGGTTATTTAGTACATAAGGCTATGATCTGGAGTTGAGTATCAGTTGTTTACTAATGGGATCTATTTTGGGTAGGATGCGGATTAAAAGGTTGTGAATTAAACAAGTTTCTTTTAGGAAGCATAATGCTAGTATTTCAAGTCAGACATGGACCGGAATCGGTTCCCAGAGTTGTCAGTACATCGTCCAACTGGATTCAATTAGCTTGAGGAGAGGCTCCTAATCTGCTTTAATTTGACATTTTTTTCATTTCAGCTAATGGAGATATATATGGATGATGAGGCCAAGTTGACCCTGCATGGTCTCGTACAGGTACTCGATGGTTTCTGACATGTGCATTTAGTTCTCTTATTACCTTCTGTTTTCTTGTCTTTTTTTTTTGTAATTGCTCCGCACTTCTTTTCTGACCATATATGTGGTTGCTTGCTTCTAAGGTGGGAGTAACTAATGTATCTTTTCTTTTATTTGCACATAAATGGTGAGCCTGTGGCATGACTTGTCATGAAAGTGTATTATTCTATTGGCATATGCTTTCACCTATGCCTGGTGTTTACTATCCCCCATACAGAATGGGATTCATCCTATGCCAAGTAACTCCTCTCCATTCTTGACATTTGGTGCGTTTTAGTAGGGAAAGCATGAACATACCCTGATTTTCCAACAGATGAGCAATCCCAATCATGATCTCTTGTTTTTAGAAATAGCCATTTTATGCATGCAATCTTGAAATTACATAATAATAATAATAATAATAATAATAATAATAAAAATAATAAAATCTGGTTCTTTTACAAAAATTATAAAGTAGAAAGTCATACTCATGAGCCTCAAATATATTATTAAATGTTTTGAAAGAATGTTTCAATCCTAAAGCATATTCTTACAATGTAAAAGTATCACATATCTTTTGTTAATGTTAGCTATTTTACTGAGCTACTATACTCATTTGTCTTGGATTTAGACTGCTTTTGCATTTGGCAATATCTTCATGCAGTTCAGTGGTTTTAGTCATTTGGCAAAGAGCTTGGTGCTTTTGGCTTTAACATTTAAATATGTTTGCTTAATTTTAGTGCCCATGCTTCATTTACAGGTATTGCAGTCTCCAATATGGATGTTCTGCTTTTGATTGCTTTACCTCTTGTTTGATTTTGGATTTTGTCCAAAAGATAGCATTGATCAGAGAAGAATGCATCCTTTGCAATCTATCACCTATTGGGTTATACACATCACTACAAGAAATTGACTTTTATTGGATGGCTTTAATTATTACCTTTTGAATCATAAACTAATGTGTATCAGTTGTATGGCCCATTGTCTAATCTTCAACAAATGAATTAGCTGTGATCATCTGCAGTACATGAGCCCACTGGATGAACATGTACTCAATGTACAGTGGGAGACTACAACTTTGGGTAGTTTGATGAACTACTAAACTTGCATCCTCTTAATTATCAGTTCATCACTGCAGATTTCAACATCAAAAGAATTCCAATTCAGTCTTTCTTCATTTGAATCTCTTACCTACAGAAAATGAGAGATGGGTCTTGATTACATTTGCATTTCATGGGCTTTTCAAGAGTGAAGGCATTCTACATGGCAGATTTCTTTATAGCAGATGTTGGTGACTGAATTTTGTTCTTCTTTTAACTATCATCTTTTTACAAAATATAGATTCTATCTTACTGGTTGCTTGAAATGCTTTTCAGTCGTGGGTTCCACTTGAGTATCATGCTCTCGATAGCTTACCATGTTATGTTGAATGAGCAACAACTTACCATGTTCTAGCTCTTTGCTTTTAGATAATGTTTGGGTATAAACCTTTTCGAAGGGCTTCGTGTCCAGAAATGCGATGCCCTGGTATTGACTAGCTCCTGTATGCAAAATTCTACAAATGGGAAATTTTCATTGTAATGATGATGATTATGATGATTTATTTTCTATTGCACCTGGTTATGACAATTGGTTTGGGTGTTTATATAGAAAGTAATGCGAGTTTCATTTTTGATGAGTTTTGTTGATAATAAAGCCGCGTTTTTCCAATGGATACATTATCTTTTTCATTGAACAGGTCAAGAAAACGGTTTGCACTGTGTTGCATGTTGTTGATGTGATTCGATTAGGCCAGTAGGTAAACATTTTTCATTCTTGTTTGCCTTTGATGTAGGAATATTTGGTTTTATCCTTTTGCCTTTCTTCCTTCTTATTAATTTTTGTAACGTAGTAATCAAAAGATAAAAGTGATCTTTAGTCTTTTAATTTATATCATTCATTTGATTCCATGCATTTTGTAGAAATTCAACTGTTTGTATAGTGAAATAAAATTCTGTTCCTAGACAGGTAAATCAGGAACTCCCAATTGGTGCATTCATATGCCTTTTTTCAAGGGCAATGTCTTAGAAAGAAGACCAGTCACCAAACTCTTTCCAATGAAACATGTCTAAATTGGATTGGTTGGACAAAAGAAAGTGTGAAGTGGAAATTGGAAAATGTAATTCTAAGAAGTTAAGAACAGAAAATTTCTTTTTACAGTTTTAGTGCTCTTTTACACAATAAAACAATGTTGGTCTTCTTGTGAGTAAATCTCCGTATCCTTATAAATTTTTTGTGTTGGTTATTAGGTCTCACAATTTGTCATTCACATATAAGGCTTGCATATTATGGATATAGTCGTTAATTTCTACACGTTGGGTTGTTTTCACATTTCATCTTGCTAGGGGATCTTTTTCCTTTTCATTTTATCAATTTCATTACTATATTTGTCTTATCTTTTTGCATTATCTCTGTTCTAATGTGCTTAATCATGTGATTGTTTGTCTTCAACATAATCACGTGCAAATGCAACCCAGATCTAAATAGTTGAATGTGGACTGCATTTCTAGATTTAAAGCCAAGGACTTCAAGAAAATCTCCACAGGTCAAGCAGCAAGAGAGAGAGAGAGAGAGAGAGAGAGAGAGAGAGAGAGAGAGAGAGAGAGAGAGAGACATAAATGATATGTGGTCTCTTCTACAACACAACTTGATACTCACCATCAACACATTGAGACAAATTTTCTCAGTGACAAAAAGTTTCTATACATGTTGTCTTCTCATATATCTTTTTGGTGATGATTTTATTCTTCTTTATGCGTAATTTGTTGAATTTCATCTGTCAATGCTTTTGTTTGACAGTATGAAGCCATAGAGTGATTTTTTTTTTCTTTCCTTTGGGTGTAGGATCATTTATGGAGATATTGGACAATTCATATGTGAAATGCAAGTTGGCTTTGGGATCTACAGTAAACGTGCATCACTGGGACCTACGGTAAATGTGCCACTATAAAGAAAACACCACAATCCATCTGATGCTTCTAAGTATACATGATTTAGAAAAGTATAACAATGGCTCACATGCTCTACTTGTCGGTGGTTTCTTCTAGTTAATCACTATCTTTGGAGTGTTCAAATTTGAGAAACAATCTATTTAGCTAAGTGTATAGAAACCAACACATGTACATTGATGCATTTGGCATCCAAAGTCCCCCTATCTAGCTAATTAGTATTTACTTCACGTTTGAGTTTCATCCAAATATGTATGGTTCATCGTGTGCTTTCTCACTTTTAGCTTCCTTTCTCCTTTAAATATGTGAACTCTAGTGTAGCCAATATATCAAACCTTTGGAATTTGTACTTTCTATATCTAGTGACAAGCTCTGTTTCCCTATTAGATACATTTCATTGATGATCTTAGTAGATTTTCTTTTGGAAAACGCTTTCATTTTTAACTCAATTTTCTTTTCTTGTTTTGTTGGTGGCTGTTTTCAGGATTCGAGCATTTGAAATGATGGCAATTTCTGTGGTAGGGAACAACCTCATATGTTTATCTTTTCAGCCTTCAGACTTTTACTGCATGTCTGTCTTCAATTAGTTGGGTTTCCGGTGGTGCTATGTAGCTTATAATTTTCTACTATCATTTCGAATTATCTGTCATAGTGTTCTTGCACCTGCAAGTTATGACAAAAATATGGATTGCATGTGGTCGTATTACTAAAGAAGTCTTCCGAGTCAAAGCCTAAACAATGTGGGATATAAGATTTTCTACTTTGTTATGAAAATGTTGTGCATTAGTGATGTATAATTTCCATTATTGGTTGGTATTAACGACATGGTTGTGCTTTTGAAGTGTGGTCCATTGTAGCGAAATGACACATTGTACAGATGGAGTACAAAAGCCTTGTGAGCATACATGTTTCGATGTTAAATCATTATTTGGATGCTCATTTCAGGTTTTGGTTTGTATCAGCATACAAGTTTGAAACAATTATTTTGGTTTTTCATTATAGATTTCACATTTACATATGTATACTGAATTTTTTATTTTTGCTACTCATTTTAGGTTAAGATTTGTAACATCTTACACGTTTGAGCTCGAAAAATAATTGTTTATTTTTCCTACTCATTTCAGGTTTTGGTTTATAACAACTTAAAGATTTAGCTTAATCATCACAGGTTTAGTGTTAACTTTTTCCTCGCTAGGTCCCAGGTTTTGATTGCCTGTAGGTTTTGATTTATCAACTATTTTCCTCACTAGGTCCCACGACAGAATTCATGGGTTATGGCCAGGAGCATGTTGTAAAGTTTAAGTGGTCTAGTATGGAAGTTCTTCTTCATCAGACTGATGCCCATGCCTCCTTTGGATTTCCAATCCAGTCACACATGCACTCTTTGATTAGATTTGCAGTTCTACATTTTCTATGATGTGGCCCACATGGTGAGTGGACTGACCATATTTTGCATCTTGTTCTTCATTGTGGGACTAATCTTTTGGACCACTTGCATTTCATACATATGTCATCTTGCTAATTTTGTGTTAGTTGGTTGATACTCAAGCATTTCTATTTACAAAATTTTGTGTTATAATATAAACTTCACGCAGAAATGCTACAATCGTCCATAGATTTGGCACTGCCATTACAGCCGAAAACTTGATAACACCACTTGTTCAAGTAGAGCACACCCAACTGCTAATCAATGGGCAATTTGTGGATTCGGCATCAGGTCTGTCCTTCAAATCATGGAATTACTTGAGCTCAATTTTGTGTTATAATATAAATATTTCATACATATGTTTTTTTTCCCTTTCTTTCTTGTTTCCTATAAGATTTTTGCTTGCTTATTGAATTTTCTGTATTAAATGCCTCAATGTCGGATTTGAATCACTAAAATTCCATCTAACCAAAACATGATCAAAATATACCCTTATGTTCAGTTTCTATGCAGGTAAGCAAATATTTACAAGAAAAAGCTTGTGTGGTTGATAAATGGTAGGAGCAAATATCATTATGATACAAAACTTCTGTCACTGCCAGGTATTCAATCCCCACTGTTTTGTGGATTTGTGCAATCTAGGCAAGGACCTAAAAATTAGGAAGATATAAAAGTCTCCTAATTATATCACAAGAAATAGTGGGGATTGAAAGCCCTGCGGTGACATCAAAAGTCTTGCTTGCATCAGGAATTTAGGATAATATTTGTTCCTGCAATAGTAATAACACTATTAACAGTTTTGATGGCATATAAATTTCATGGCGTGCTCCAAGAAGGTTTCAATGTAGTACATTTCCATCCCTACTGTTTCCCTTTCTTTTCACCCGTGTTTTAGATCTACTGTTTCCCTTCCTTTTCCTATATAGGATTTAATCTTATTTTATTTTATTTTAGTTGAATCTCAATTCCAAGATATATTTTTATATTTGGAAATAGTGTATAGGCAATACTCACCCTCTGCCATTTGTTCAACTTATAAACCAACGTAAATAAAATCTTCCGAAATAGATGCCTGAATATAATATCGGTTGTCATTTTTTGTTCTTTGGGATGTATTACTATTTGAGATTGTATTTTGATTAAAGTTTCTTATAACATTAATTTATATGTTTAAGTATTAATATCTGGGTTTCACAAGCTGACATCAAAATATCCCCACAAGATCATAATTTTGTTGGCTTGAATGTAGGCTAGTGAGGTTGACCTATAACAGGTCTTGTAGTTAGAATCATATGCTAAATGAAAATTTTTAGGCTATAGAAAGCCCATTAAATTGTTCTGTCCAGTGGACCTTAGCATGCATGACCTCAGCTATGAAGCTAAAGGGTAAAGCTTTGTTACTTCAGCATAGAGTGATGGCTGATACACAGGGGCAGAGAAACAGTGCACGTGGCATATGAGTAAGTCAAAGTTAATCTGTCCAAATTGTGGACCCCAATGTAGATGGTTTATATATAAAAAGTTACACTGATTAATCCCGGAGCTTTAGATTTTATTGGTGGAAATAAAATGGACAGTTGAAATGAGAACAGTCTTAACAATCTGAATTCAACAAACATGTGCATTGTGGATCATCCAATTTCCATATTTCCATAATGCTTCTATTTCCCCTGGTGTGATGCTTCTCTTATCGTCATGAATTTGTGCATTGTGGATCATGTAATTCTGGACTGTATTTTTCAGGCAGCTGGCATTCCAAAGAAACTTGCCTCAACCATTGGCATTGTAGTTGACCATCGTCGCAAGAACCGTTCTCTGGAGGGTCTTCAAGCTAATGTTCAAAGGGTGAAAACTTATAAGGCTAATTTAGTTGTCTTCCCAAGACGTCTGGGCAAATTCAAGGTAACCCAACTTATCTTATGGAAGGCATCTATTCACAATGATCACTCTCATTTGTTTAGCATACATTCCTAACCTGAGGCCCTTCTACAGGCATTGTCAGTGCAGTATTTTGAATCCTACTCTCTACACTTGCTAATGCGACGCATGCTTGTGTGATTTTGGTTGTTCATCAGCTAAGCTGCCCCGTTTATTTTGAATCCTAGTCTCTGTACTCATTGTCAACCTTCATTCGGTTCTTGGAAATAAGTAAGTTTTCGATTGCTTTAATATGTATTTTGATGCAATATTGAGTTGAATTCCAAAACTTAAACTCTGATACCAATTAATTTCTTTTCGCTATTTTGTTTTGTAGGTTTTAGGCATGGATGAATGGGAGCTATGGATCGATTGATTTTATTTATTTTTTTATTTTTTTGAAACTATTCGATTTATTATTGTAAATATTATTCGTGGTAGTTTGATGCATGTGAAAGGGCTACATAGGCATGTATTGTTTTTTTTTTATTTTTTATTTTTTATTTTTTTTATAGGAAAACAATCACTAAGCATAATTGACTTCCTAAGAGGAATGTTAAATCAAGTGGGCCTTGACCAAAAGTCAGGTGGGCCTTGACCAAAAAGGGTTAATGATAAGGTCCATCATTTTATGAGTTGGAGAGGCAGAACTCATAAAATGGTATTCACTGTGAGTCGGGCATCTAATTTTTGTCATTTCTTTTTTTTATATATAATTATTATTATAAACTGAATGTTTGCAATCTAATGAGCCCGTACATCCGAAACTTCAGGCAACATGAAGTTGCCATAGGCAATGGAAAAGAAAGGTTAACTAGTAAGGCATAGGGAAAAGAAAAAACCAAATCACAATTATAGATAGGTTTATAAATGCATATGCATTATGGAATTAGAAGTCGAAATGCTAATTGAAGTGTTAGTAAAGTTAAATCAGTCCCACATGGATTAAGAGCCGAAAATTCAAATAACACAACCTATTGTGCAAACCGTTGGTAAATCCCACATGCAGCGGCGGCTAGGACAACCGCCAGTAAATCCCACATGCAGCGGCGGCTTGCACAACTGCCATTAAAGGGAGCACGACCGCCGGTAAAGCCTTTACCGACCGAGGCTTCACCGGCAGTTAGCAAACTGCGGGCAAAGGCTTTGCCGATGATTTTCTGGGCCTTTGCCGGCCGTTTTGACTACCAGTAAAGGCCAATTTTCTTGTAGTGACCCAACAGATAAATAGCAAAAATCAGCTATATCTACTCATGAGGGGTGTGCCCATTGTGGGCCCCATCGTGATGTGTGATGGACATCCACACTGTGCATTTGATAGGTCCTCTCTAGGCCATTGGATATGAGTAAAATCATCAGAAATCATTCCTAAAACATCTAAAAGCACGTGAGTTTTGGAATGACCTAATATTAGTGTGACCCTTCATCCAAGTGAGACAAGCGCAATGATTAGGTTGGATGTCTAAAGCACATCTCACTAGGTCTTATATACAATCTGAGAGTTTTCAATGGATTAGCATCCACTCCTAACTTGTCTATGTGGCCCACCTAAGTCATGTATTCGCCTGAATTTTAGGTCCATGGATCACCATAAAAAGTTTCATCTGTTCCACTGTAATGTGTGTCAAACATCAACACCTTCCACTGGATGGATCCCCTTTAGGTTATGGGATATCCCAAAAATCAGCCATATATAGAACTCAGATGAGCCATACCATCTAAAACCATGTGAAGACATGCCTAAAACATATAAAAACACTTTGTGGGGCCTTTGGATGCGGCTGAAACTTAGTCTGGCCCCTCATCCAAGTGGGACACACACAATGGATGGGCCCACAAATTCAAGTAATTTCTAACATGGGAAAGAAAATCAAAGAAAATGGGTAGAGAGAAAAAGAAATACCTATTGTTGGAGTATTTGTAGAGACAGCCGCGGCTTGAGAAGACAATGAGTACAACTTCAGCATCACAGAGAACAAATAATTCATAGGCTTTCTTGAGAAGGCCATTCCTTCGCTTGCAGAAAGTAACCTGACGGTTTGTGGTGTTCTCGATCCTCTTGATTTCAATCATACCCCTCCCCATTTCAGGATTCTTGATCTTTCTCTCCTCTTCCCTTGATCTTTTGCTATAGTTTTCTTGATTTTCTCTTCTTGAATAAACTGATAAAAAAGAAAGAATGAGACATGAAATTAAATGAATAAATAAACAAATGAACAGAAAAATGTTTTAAAGATATAATTTAAAAATATATGGACGGCATGGATGAAAAGCATACATCATAGTGAGGCCCACAAACCACCGAACATCGTGGGTTAGAATATGATACCTATGGTAATCTTCCTCTACTTACTATCCTCGTCTACAGTCCCACTTGTAGAATCACATCATACAGAATATCAACAAAATATAAAATCATTTTAATGTAATAAATCCACTAATGCTCATTTTCTTACACTGCAATATCTGTTTTCTTGCTAGTAAAAGGAAAATGAAACAATCGACACCAGCCTAATTTCCACCGGAGATTAATTATACATAAGACATTTACTTATTAAAGCTCTGTTCCTCACCATGTGTCGACATGGCACACGTGTGATATGTATGATCCATCTACCAAGTTGGCCCCATTGTGTTGATCACCATCTCCCAAAATTCATATTTTGTGGGTCGCATTTGTTTCTGGGGCTAACAGAGAGTAGAGAGTACCAGTTTTAGGTCAGAGCTATTACACGGTGAGGCTATATAATGACTTTAATCAGCTGTTACACCACACGTGTGATGCACAGGCTATATATATTTGTTAGATATTTGAATTGAGTTATTAGTATATAGTCGGTGTTATCTTTACTGTGGGCCCTACCTTAATGATATTTTGTATATCCACACCATCCATCCGTTTCTCCAGACCATGTTAGGACAGTGACTCAAAATTTATGCAGATCCAAATCTCAGGTGTAAAACACCACAGGAAATAGTGGTTATTCAGTGCTTCACCATTAAAAATTCCAAAAGGGCCGATAGTAAGGTTTTCATAGTTTTTGTTGGTAATCCAACCTGTTAATAATATCCACTTCAAAATCGACTTATGTAAACCACTTCAAAATGGAGCTTATGTAAACCAAGACAGTCAAAACAGAAAAAAACCACGCAAATCCAAATCCAAAAACAGGTAAAAACATAATGTGAGTTGTTATTTGCAGAGTAACAAATCCAAAAAATACCTTGATAAATCAAATTTAAGTTTGTGCATGCAAGCAGAAAGGGTGTTACCAGACCAAGCAACCCTGTTTTCAGAAGGTCAAATGTAACATGCTATATAACCTAGCTCCAATAACAACTTGAAGAAACCATCTACAATATAAAGATATCATCTTACTCATTTGGTTTAAGAACAACAACAGCGCCGCTTGGCAATGCATAGGAGCCATCTGGAGTTGCCATCAATATAGACATTGGGATACCTGTTGGATGTTTCACCCTTTTAATATCATAATCAGGATCACCATTCGTGGGGCAATGCTGAATGAAGTGCCCTGGAGAGTACATGGCCAGATCATAAGCAAGGTCAGACTTGATTTTATTATTATTATTATTTTTTTTAAAAGGGACTTGTGAAAACCATAGGATCATCAACATACCGGGCACTCTGCATCTATGACAGATATAGCCTGGCAGAGGTGTCTTGCGTTCCAAACCACCACCACCACGACCTTCACTTGAAGGAATTCATACATGTCAGAACCAATAAGTATGAACACAATAGACTTTCAAAGAAACTGTAAGCCTAGAACAAAATCCCAGAGATAAATAAAAACAATATTGAAAAACTTGTTGAGTTAGAAGAAAACTAGGTTGACCATGTGAATAGTTGAAGAAACAAAACTGAGGATTTTAAGAATCTGCAAGGGCCATCTCAAAGTCTACTTGCCCATGTTTCATGTTCACAACAAGAAAAATGGGCCACATTATCCATATGATCAGAAATTGATATTGGTCCACTTCACTAGGCAAAATACACTCATACAAGAAAAATGGGTGGTTACAAAAAAGCCCATTCAACTTCTCCTGCACGCAATCACCTATCAGGTGCTTTAAGAATGGCTGGTTACCAAAAAGTCCAGCTGTCCAAACTAAAAATATATGCATCAAGAACACCCAATCTCTATGGAACCCATTACGCCAAAATAACAAAAAAAAGGACGGTCCAAAACCATCTCAAATGATCAAAAAGGACGGTCATGGACCGTCGCATGGGCCATCAAATTTTAACGTGTCGTATTACTTTAAGGACGGTTGAAAACCATCATTCTTATTGACGAAAAAAGGATGGTCATGGACCGTCTCTTATGACCCTTCAAAGGACAGCCATGGACCGTCCTTAAAAAGGACTGTCATGGACTGTCTCTTATGAGCCTTCAAAGGACGGTCATGGACTGTCCTTAAAAAGGACTGCTACCAACCGTCTCTTATGACCCTTAAAAGGACATTTTTAAATTTGAGACGGTTATAATATATTTCATCGTATTCTTCCTGATATATACACCTGTTATATAATATATTTCATCATATTCACATTCACATCCATCTAAACCCAAACTACGTAAATCCATCCAAATATAAACTACATTCATCCAAACACAAACAATCTTATCCATATTACATTCATCCATGCATAAATACATATAAGTTTAACATCATAAATAAAAAAAAAAAAAAAAAAGCAACAATTTTCTTTTTGCGTCTTTCATCTAATAAAAAAATATTCAACCAACAAAACATTATAATTCAGAATCATGAAGAATTGCAGAAACTTCTTCCAAAAAAGTGGGCACTTATTAAAATAAAACTGATCATTAAAATAAAATTAATGCAAGCAAATAATGCAAAAAAGTGTTTCAATTCAAGTTAATAGAAACAACAACAAAAATTAAAGGTTTGTAAAAAGGGGCATGTGTTAAAAGGCATACATTCTTGTTTGTTACCATGTGATTGGACAACATTATTACAACAATCGGGTTCAGGTTCGGGTTAGGGATTGGGTTTAGGTTTGGGTTTTCAAGTTTAGGTTTAGGTTTAGGTTTAGGTTAGGGAGTTGAGATTAGGATTAGGTGTAGGTCTAGGTTTAGGGATTTGAGAATACATTTAGGTTTTAGGTTTAGGTTTAGGTTTTAGGTTATAGGTTTAGGTTATAGGTTTAGGTTAAGGTTAGATAATAGGTCATAAGTTTAGGTTATAGGTTATAGGTTAAGGTTTGAGTTATAGGTTTTGGTTTAGGTTTAGGTTTAGGTTATAGGTTTAGGTTAAGGTTTAGGTTTATGTTATAGGTTATAGTATGTAGGTTATGGCTTTAGGGAATTGAGAATAGGTTAAGGTTAAGGTTTATGTTTAGGAAATCGGGTTCGGGTTCGGAATCGGGTTTAGGTTTGGGTTTTCAAGTTTAGGTTTAAGTTTAGGTTAAAGAGTTGAGATTAGGATTAGGTGTAGGTTTAGGTTTAAGGATTTGAGAATACATTTCGATTTTAGGTTTAGGTTTAGGTTTTAGGCTTAGGTTTAGTTTATAGGTTTAGGTTATAAGTGTAGGTTATAGCTTTCAGTTTAGGTTAGGTTATAGGTTAAGGTTTAGGGAATTGAGAATAGGTTAAATTTTAGGTTTAGGAAATCAGGTTCGGGTTCGGGATCGGGTTTAGGTTTGGGTTTTCAAGTTTAGGTTTATGTTTAGGTTAGGGATTGAGATTAGGATTAGGTGCAGGTCTAGGTTTAGGGATTTGAGAATACATTTAGGTTTTAGGTTTAGGTTTAGGTTTTAGGTTATAGGTTTAGGTTTAGGTTAGGTTTTAGGTTTAGGTTAAGGTTAGGTAATAGGTTATAAGTTTAGGTTATAGGTTATAGGTTAAGGTTAGGTTATAGGTTTTGGTTTAGGTTTAGGTTTAGGTTATAGGTTTAGGTTAAGGTTTAGGTTTAGGTTATAGGTTATAGTATATAGGTTATAGCTTTAGGGAATTGAGAATAGGTTAAGGTTAAGGTTTAGGTTTAGGAATTCAGGTTCGGGTTAGGGATCGAGTTTAGGTTTGGGTTTTCAAGTTTAGGTTTAAGTTTAGGTTAGGGAGTTGAGATTAGGATTAGGTGTAGGTTTAGGTTTAAGGATTTGAGAATACATTTCAGTTTTAGGTTTAGGTTTAGGTTTTAGGCTTAGGTTTAGGTTATAAGTGCAGGTTATAGGTTTAGGTTTAGGTTAGGTTATAGGTTAAGGTTTAACGAATTGAGAATAGGTTAAGGTTTAGGTTTAGGAAATCAGATTCGAGTTTGGGATCGGGTTTAAGTTTGGGTTTTCAAGTTTAGGTTTAGGTTTAGGTTAGGGAGTTGAGATTAGGATTAGGTGTAGGATTAGGTTTAGGGATTTGAGAATACATTTAGGTTTTAGGTTTAGGAAATCGGGTTCGGGTTCGGGATCGGGTTTTAGGTTTGGGTTTTCAAGTTTAGGTTTAGGTTTAGGTTTAGGAGTTGAGATTAGGATTAGGTGTAGGTTTAGGTTTAGAGATTTGAAAATACATTTAGGTTTTAGGTCATACGTTTTGGTTTTAGTTTAGGTTTAGGTTATAAGCTATAGGTTTAGGGAATTTTGAATAGGTTAAGGTTTAGGTTTAGGAAATCTGGTTCGGGTTCGAGATCAGGTTTAGTTTTGGGTTTTCAAGTTTAGGTTTACATTTAGGTTAGGGAGTTGAGATTAGGATTAGGTGTTGGTTTAGGTTGAGGGATTTAAGAAGACATTTAGGTTTTAGGCCATAGGTTTAGGTTTTAGGCTTAGGTTTAGGTTATAGATTTAGGTTTAGTTTAGGTTATAGGTTAAGGTTTAGGGAATTGAGAATAGGTTAAGGATTAGGTTTATGAAATCAGGTTCAGGTTCAGGATCTGGTTTAGGTTTGGGTTTTCAAGTTAGGTTTAAGTTTAGGTTAGGGAGTTGAGATTAGGATTAGGTGTAAGTTTAGGTTTAGGGATTTGAGAATAGGTTAAGGTTTAGGTTTAGGAAATTGGGATCAGTTTTATGTTTGGGTTTTCAAGTTTTAGGTTTTGGTTAAGGAGTTGAGATTAGGATTAGGTGTAGGTTTAGGTTTAAGGATTTGAGAATACATTTAGGTTTTAGGTTTTAGGTTATAGTTTAGGTTTAAGTTAGGTTATAGGTTAAGGTTTAGGGAATTGAGTTTTAGGTTATTGGTTTAGGTTATAGGTTTTGAGAATAGGTTTAGGTTATGGTTATAAGTTTAGGTTTAGGAAATCGGGTTCGGGTTTAGTTTTGGGTTTTCAAGTTTAGGTTTAGGTTTAGGTTAGGGAGTTGAGATTAGGATTAGGTGTGGGTTTAAGTTTAGGGATTTGAGAATATATTAAGGTTTAGGTTTAGAAAATTGGGTTCGGGTTCGAGATCGGGTTTACGTTTGGATTTTAGGTTTAAGTTTAGGTTATATGTTTAGGTTATAGGTTATAAGTGTAGGTTTAGGTTATAAGTTTAGGTTTAGGTTTAGGTTATAGGTTTTGGGATTTGAGAATAGGTTTAGGTTTTATATTTAGGTTAAGGTTATAGGTTTAGGTTTAGGTTTAGGTTTAGGTTTAGGTTAGGTTATAGGTTAAGGTTTAGGGAATTGAGTTTAGGTTATAAGTTTGGGTTATGGTTTTGGTTTAGGTTATAGATTTTGGGATTTGAGAATATGTTTAGGTTAAGGTTATAGGTTTAGGTTGTAGGTTTAGGTTAAGGATTAGGCATTTGAGTTTAGGTTTAATTTATAGGTTTAGGTTTAGCTTTAGGTTTTAGGTTTAGGTAAAGGCTTAGGTTATAGGTTATATGTTTAGGTTAAGGTTTAGGAGTTCGGGTTCGGGTTCGGGTTGGATTCGGGTTTAGGTTATAGGTTTTGAGATTTGAGAATAGTTTTAGGTTATAAGTATAGGTTTAGGTTGGGTTATAGGTTAAGGTTTACGGATTTGAGTTAAGGTTATATGTTTAGGTTTAGGTTTTAGGTTTAGGTTAAGGTTTAGGGATTTGAGTTTAGGTTATAGGTTTAATATTAGTTTATAGGTTTAGGTTTAGGTTTAAGTTTAAGTTATAGGCTTAGGTTATAGGTTATATGTTTAGGTTAAGCTTTAGGAATTCGGGTTCGGGTTCGGGTTTGGATTCGGGTTTAGGTTATAAGTTTTGGGATTTGAGAATAGTTTTATGTTATAAGTATAGGTTTAGGTTGGGTTATAGGTTAAGGTTTAGGGATTTGAGTTAAAGTTATAGGTTTAGGTTTAAGGAATTGAGTTTAGGTTATAGGTTTTGGGAAAGGTTAGGTTAAGGTTATAGGTTTTGGCATTTCAGAATAGTTTTAGGTTATAAGTATAGGTTTAGGTTAGGTTATAGGTTAAGGTTTAAGGATTTGAGAATAGTTTTAGGTTATAAGTAAGGTTTTAGGTTTAGGTATAGGCTTAAGTTATTTGTTTAGGTTAAGGTTTAGGAATTCGGGTTTGGGTTCAGGTTTAGGTTATAGGTTTTGGTTTTGGTTTAGGTTATAGGTTAAGGTTTGGGTTTAGGTTATAGGTTTTGGGATTTGAGAATGGATTTGGGTTTAGGTTATAGGTTTAAATTTAGGTTATAGGTTATAGGTTAAGGTTTTAGGTCATAGGTTTTGGTTTAGGTTAACGTTATAGGTTTAGGTTATAAGCTATAGGTTTAGGGAATTGAGAATAGGTTAAGGTTTAGGTTTAGGAAATCGAGTTTAGGTTCAGGATCGGGTTTATGTTTAGGTTTTTAAGTTTAGGTTTAGGTTTAGGTTAGGGAGTTGAGATTAAGATTAAGTGTAAGTTTAGGTTTAGGGATTTAAGAATACATTTAGGTTTTAGGTTTAGGTTTAGGTTATAGGTTTAGGTTTTTGGATTTGAGAATGCATTTAAGTTTTAGGTTTAGGTTTAGGTTATATGTTATAGGTTTAGGTTTATGTTATAAGCTATAGGTTTAGGGAATTGAGAATAGGTTAAGGTTTAGGTTTAGGAAATCGAGTTCTGGTTTAGGTTTGGGATTTGAGAATAGGTTTAGGTTATAGGTTAAGGTTTAGGTTTAGGTTACAAGTATAGCTTTTTGGATTTGAGAATAGGTTTAGGTTTAGGTTATAGGTTATAATTTTAGGTAATTGAGAATAAGTTTAGGTTATAGGTTTAGGGTGTGGTTTGGGTTAAGAGTGTGGTCCCTGCAAATATATATATGAACATGGCCTGTTCAAATAGCCAGGCCCTTCCAATGTTATCCATAAGAAATGGACAACTTCATCATAGTTAGAACAGTGGTTCCCACCTTCCATGGACCTCCACTCATCCGGATACCTTCGACGCACATCTGAGTCTGCTCTATTAATTTCGAGCAAATACATAAACACGACCTGTCCAAATGGTCAGCCCTGCCAATGCTGTTAATAGGAAATGAACAACTTCATCATGCTCATAACAGTGGTTCCCACCTTCCAGGGACCCCCGCTCATCTGAATAGCTCTGACGCACATTCGGGTCTGCTCCATCAATTTTGAGCTAATACATTTAAATTAAACATAAATATATCTAAAAGCATCTGGACACCTGGGGAAGGCCTCCCATATTTGTATTGTTGGTTACTTATCCCTTTGTCTACAAGCCACAATAGACCAACAATTTCTATCGCTACCTGTAATCTGAAACCAACACAAATATAACTGGGAAACAATATAAGGAATAAGAAAAAATGATTTTACTTGTACACATCATTAAATATTTCCCTATAAGGAGGTGATATTATATCTTTGGTAGCCACAACCTGTATGACAGAGAAAAATGCAACCGATACAGTCTGTTACAATTCAAAGGAGAAAAAAGCTTGAGCTTGGTTAAATGCTGCTTGGCCAATACTGTTATCCATAACGAATATAACAAGATCTGGTTTCTACAACATCAAGGAACTTAAATTAGATATAGACAGCATGTTGGCAACCAACATAAATGAATAAGAGTGATAGACCTTTAGGATAAGAAAATGAATACCGTTGCTTCAGACACTTGGCGCATTTCTTCAAACAGAGTCGCTTCCCGTTTATGGCGTCCACTTGTGTCTACAATTATCTGATCACAATTTTCCTTAAACCGTTCTACACCTTCTGCTACAATTTTACAGGGTCCGACTCCATATAGTTGTGTATATAGCATAGATGATTTTTTATGTGAAAATGTTGGGGAAAGTGCAGAATGTAACAATCAGTGTTATATAGACAAAAACATATTTTATCTGACCAAAAGAGAGGCAACACTGGCAACATTAACAAATTTGGAACTAATGTACACATTTCTAGATTATTATTATTTATTTATTTTTAGATTTTTTTTACCAGAGATACTATACTACATACATTGCAATCACTGAACGTCCATTCATGATTGGGTTTCTAAATTTGGCTCTTTTAAACACTAAGACCAATTTAGGTTATAAGTATAGGTTTTGGGATTTCAGAATAGGTTTAGGTTATGGTTATAAGCATAGATTTAGGTTATAGGTTAAAGTTTAGGTTTATGTTATAAGTATAGGTTTTGGGATTTTAGAATAGGTTTAGGTTAAGGTTTCGTTATAGGTTTTTAGTTATAAGTATAGGTTTGGGTTTGGGTTTAGGTTATAATTTTAAGTTTAGGTTTAGGTTATAGGTTTAGGTCATAGGTTTAGGTCATAGGTTTAGGTTTAGGTCTAGGTTTAGGGAATCAGGTTCGGTTACGGGTTCGGATCGGGCTTAGGTATTCTCTATTATTATCTACTATTGAACCTAGTATTATCTACTGCATACTAGTAACATACAACTTATATTGGGGCACCATACCATAAACTACAAGAATTTCATGTCCCCCCAAACAAGGTATCCTCCATTGATAATATATATATATATATATATATATATATATATATATATATATATATATATATATATATATATATATATATATCATAAGTTGTTTATTTTCATTTACATTCACAAATACATTCATCATCCATCCATTGATGAGTAACACTTTACATGATAAAGTGTTTACCTGTAATGGTGAAATAAAAGAAAAAATTATAATACTTAAAAACTTCACCAAATACAAGAAACTCTTTACCTAGTAAAGACTTCACTAGTACCCAAACATGATAGAATGAAAGTCTTTACTATTAAGATCTTTCCTTGTTTAAAGAGTTTACAAGTGATATTTCACCCACATCCAAATGACCCCTAAAATTTCTACAACAAGTTTACTTGTTGGAGCATTAAAAAAAAATCGCCTTCAAGGCATCCTAAAAGGATAAAAGGATTTTCTTATTCATGCTTCTATTTGTGTAATTTCAATTGGTGTGCATGTTACAAAACCAAAGCTTGGGAAATTTTCTAATAGTTGGAAATCAAAGCTCGAAACCAAAAGCTGAAATTTTAAATGAATGACCTGGTATGTAAGAGTGTGATTATTGGCAATTCCTCTAGATTTCAATTCTTCCATTATTAAACTGATACAATCTTCCATCTGATCTCTATAAGGATCCCCTACATCCTCAGCATAACTTGCAAGCACCAAAGTTAATTGTTAGTGGTTTGGTCTTAGTCCACTTGAGCACATTTCTCTTATATTTGATGAACACAAACTAATGTATTTTTAATTGATCCTTAGATTTCTTTTAGTTGTGGTTTGAGTTAATTATTAGTGGTTTGAGTTAACTGTTTTGCAATCAACCTGCTGTGTCACCAACAAAAATGAAGGAAATAAGTTTCTTTTGGAACTTGAAAAAAAAAAAGAAAAAAAGAAGAAAAAAAAGAAGAGGGAATTAAATAAATAAGTAGCCCTCTAGTTGAAGTCATGGATGGATGCACCAAAAATTCTCTCTTTGGTTATCATTGCCACAATTGCATTACAACTTACTTCAATGGTTACACTTCCACATGTTTGGAGGAGGCAGGGTATATACCTGAAGGTGGTGGCTTCTATGAGATAGGTTGACTGCATATAGACAACCTGAAAAACTGATAAATAACAAGATCTTGGATTAGCTGGAAACATTTTTTTTTTGTAGAAACTGACAACAAACACAAACACAGGATGTTAGTTGATAAACATGGAAATTCACAGTTCACTTTCCCTAAAATTGATATTCATCGCCCTAGTAAGAGCCTATTCCATCAATCACATGTTTATATCTAGTCTTTGATCCATCAACATAAGAGTTGACGCAATGTCTACTAAGTCTAGACACATCTGTAAAGCCTAGGCCATTAAGAATGCCCACGAAATAACAAAGATACGGAAATTCATAGTTCACTTTCACTAAATACCACCAACTACCTCATGGATGCAATCAGAAGGCATGCAATGGTTAAGAGCATGAGCAAATCATGACGGTGAATGCAGATATTATGAGAACAACAATGTTCTCATTGAGTGCAGACCATAGCAAAAGAAGACAGATGTGGGTGTGGGTGTGGGTGTGTGTGTGCGTGCGTGTGTGTGTGTGTGTATAAGAACTATATTTGAGTAGAAAATGAATTGGGGAGAAGTATTTTGAGTTGATTTTAGATCAACTCCAATTGCAAGTTAAGTAAGTAAACATATCTAGATTTTGAAGACCGTCTTATAGGATAGATGCTGGGGATGAGCAAGTAAACATATCTAGATTTTGAAATCGCCCCATCATAAAACCCTTATTTTACATCTACAGTTTGTACATAAATCCTAGAATACTTCCTGATTAGACTATGGGGATTTATCCTTTTATTGGGACCATCTGATTGGATTTGTGAGCCTCATAGTCCAATCAGATGCCATCTTTGCCCTTTTCCCTCAAAGATGAATCTTCTAGCAGTCCACTTCTGGACCCTTTCTTTTCATGAATGCATCAATGTACCTCCTCCCCTACTATTATCTATGTTGTTGTTTTCAAATGGCTTAATTTGTAAACAACATCAACAGGTCATTTCCACAGGAAATCCATCAAATCGGTAAAAAAAGGAAAAAAAAAAAGAGAGGGAAAAACAACCTTCTTTGTCTGTGCAGAAACTGGCTTCCCCAATAGAATATAGAGGAAGAGGAAAAAAGAGCTCCAAAAATCTATCTCTAAAAATAAAATTTAAAAAAAAAACTGCATGGCAGATCTAGATGCTTTCTATTGCAGTGAAATTTCTTGGATAGCAAGAATATTCTGAAACAAACAAATTGAGACATTTCATCAAACAGTTTTTAAGCAAGAGAAATTGAGAGAGATTGGGTCTCTAGCCTGATCAAGCATGGCCCTCAAGTCCCTAAATCCTCAAATCCTCAAATCCTTAAATCCCCAAATCCCTAATTCCTTAAATCCCCAAATCCCTAAATTCTCAAATCCCTAAATCCTTAAATCCCCAAATCCCTAAATCCTTAAATCCCCAAATCCCCAAATCCCTAAATTCCCAAATCCCCAAATCCCTAAATCCCCAAATCGTTTCAATTGGTATTGAGATTGAGAGAGAGAGAGAGAGAGAGAGAGAGAGAGAGAGAGAGATACCTCACGATCAACCGAGCTTTAGAGTAAGAGAGCAAGTTCCTGTTTGAGTTGGAACCCCAATCATGAGTCCACGCTGAAAATAGGGTTCCCGAGCTTTGAGGGGAGAGAGAGAGAGAGAGAGAGAGAGAGAGAGAGAGAGAGAGAGAGAGAGAGAGAGAGAGAGAGAGAGAACCAAGAGAGAGGGTGCGTGAGTGTGAGAGTGAGAGAGATTGAGAAAGTGAGAGAGGACAGAGAGAGACTTCGTCTCTTAGGAAAGAAATCGGATTGCGTACTGAGTTATTCAGTATGCTCTTATCGTACTGAGTAAACTCAGTTGGGCCCACTGTAAATGCATATGGTTTATCCATGCCGTCCATTCATTTTTCATATCATTTTATGGGTTCAACCCAAAATTGATGCATATTCAAAGCTTAAGTGGGCCATACCACTGAAAAAAGTGAAACTATTAATTTCAACCGTTAAAATTTTCTAAGGCCCCTAGTGATGTTTATTTGTCATCCAACCTATTCATAAGATCAGAAGGACATGGATGAAGGGAAAATACAAATATCAGCTTGATCTAAAACCTCTGTTGTCCTCATGAATTTTTTAATGGTAGATGTTCAATTTACAGTTTCCGGTGGTGTAGTTCATTTGAGGTTTTGATTTACTCCATTTTTTAGATAAAACCCTAAAATTATGTGTTAAAAGAGATAGATGGAGTGGATACAATGCATGAATGACATGGGGGCCCACAGAGTTTACTCAGTACGCAATCTGCATCCCTTAGGAAACGGATTGGCTACTCGCGCTGACACCAGGGCCAAGGGCTGGTGGTCGGTGCTCTGTGGGCCCCATCATGTTGTATGTGTTTCATCCCTATCATCCATCTATTTTTCCATATCATTTTATGGTATGAGACAAAAAATAAGGTATATCACAATCTCAACTGGACCACATTATAGGAAACAATGTTGAATGAGCGTCGACCATTAAAAACCTTTTGGGGGCCATATAAAGTTTTGGATCAATCTGATATATTTTTTTTCCCTTCATCTGGGCCTGTATGACCTAATCAATAGATTGGATGTCAAATAAAAGGTACAGTGGGCCTTAGGAGGGTTTTAATGGTGGATATCCAATCACTATTGTTTTCATGTGGTGTGGTCCGTCTGAGATTTATATCCCTCTCATTTTTGGTATAAAGCCTTAATATGATATGTAAAAATAGATGGACGGCATGGATGAAACACATACATCATGGTGGGACCCATAGAGCACTGACCACCACCACGGGTATGGTGTCAGGGGGAGTAGCCAATTCGTTTCCCTCTTGGACGTCATACGATGATGACACCAAGTTTTGTGGGCCCCACTATGATGTATTTATTATATCCACACCGTCCATCCATTTTGAGATATCATTGTAAGTCATGAGCCAAAGAATGAGGCAGATAAAAATCTGTAGTGGATCCACCACAGAAAACAGCAGGGAGAGTGATTCCCACCATTGAAACTATCTTAAGGCCCATCGTAATGTTTATTTGAAATCCAACCTGTTGAAAAGTTAAGAAATACATGAAATATGTGAAAACAAAAATATCATCTTGATATAAAACTTTCGTTGCCTTTAGAAGTTTTTAATGGTGGGCATCACTGTCCCACTGTTTTCTGTGCTACTAGAGCTTTGGCTTTAACTCGTTCTTTGGATATTTCCATAAAATGATCTCTTCAAATGGATATTTCCCTTAAATGACCTCTCCAAAGGTGTGGATATAAAATATACATCATGGTGGGCCCCAAAAATGAGAGGTATATAAATATCAAGTGGACCCCACCACATAAGAACAATAATAATTGGTTATTCATCATTAAAACCCTCTTAAGACCCACTATACTTTTTATTTGACATCCAATCTGTTGATTAGGTCATACAGGCCTAGATAAAGGGGAAAAGCAAAAATTAAATCGATCCAAAACTTTTATGGCCCCCGAAATGTTTTAAATGGTTGACACTTATTCAACACTTTTTCCTGTAATGTGGTCCATTCATATTGGGATATGCCTCATTTTTTGTCTCATGCCGTAAGATGATCTTTAAAAATAGATGGACGACATGAACTAAACACATAAATATGGTGGGGCCCACATAGCACCAAACACAAGCCATTAGATGGTGTCAGGGGGAGTAGCCAATTTGTTCCCCTTGTGGTGTGGTTCATTTAATTAATCTTTGGATATGAATCATTTTTTGGATAGTTCTCTTAAATGATCTCAAAAAATGGATGAACAGTGTGGGTTTATCCCGAATTTTCATTATTTTAGGACTTGTGGGGTCCACCATTGTGTATGTTAATCATCCACTCTGTCCATTAATTTTAACAGCTCATTTTTAGGGTTGATCCAAAAAATGAGTCAAATCAAAGCTGTAGGTGGACCACACCACATACTAATGTTATAATTTTTTTTTTCATTATTTCTTATGTTGTGGTCCACTTAGACTTTTAATCTTTCTACTTTTTGAGCTCATGCACTGAAATAATATTTCAAAATTTATGGACGGCTTAAATAAAACAAAAATATTGAAACGGGCCCCATGGAGCCCCTTAAGCATCGTCAGTCTCTTATAAGGGCTTATGGGGAGGTACGTTTTAGAGCTTAAAAATAAAGTCAATCCATGACTTGGGTGGGCCACACCACATACTATAGTTGAGAGAGTTACCCTCTCATTAAAACATTCATAATCATTTATTAGGCCCACCTAGATGTGGTTCGTAGGAGTCAGACCAAGTTTCATACACATCCAAAACTCATGTGGGCCCCACCAAATTCTTTTATACGTTTTAGGGATGTCTTCACATAGTTTTAGATGCTACGACCCACCTGAGTTTCATATATGACTGATTTTTGGACTTAAAGGGGACACATCAAATGCATGGTGTTGATGTTCTACATACATCATGGTGGGGCGCACATAGATTAACTTCATGGGAAGTTCTTATGAGGTGACCTTATAGTAGCATTTCACTATTTAGGTAACTCCTTCATGGGTGTTACTCTAACCGTGTAGGGCCCACCTTGATATATTTTATGTATATCGACACTGTCCATATATTTTTCCATCATATTTTAGAATGTGATTTCAAATCATAAGAACTCAATAATCTCAGGTGGGTCATACCAATCAAAACAATGATGAATAACTATTAAAAACCTTTTGAAGGCCACAAAAGTTTTGGATCAATTTGATCTTTGTAGTTTACCTTCATCTAGATCTTGTTTACATTATCAACAAGTTAGATTGCAAATAAACATTACTACAACCTTACGATGGGCTCTTTATAAATTTTAATGGCAAGATATTATATTTTCATTCTTTCCAGTGGTGTGGTCCACTTAAGATTTAAATCTACAAAATTTTTTATACCCGACCCAAAAATGGGTTGGAGAAACATAGGGGCAATAAGGATATACAACACATCATCAAAATCTCACTTTTGTTATCTAACTTTTTAATTTTTCTTGTCAAAATACAAAATCTAATTTTCTTTTTTAAAAAATATATTTTTTTACAATTTGTCAATTTTTTCACAATTTTGTTTAATTTCTTAAAATTTCTTTTTCAAAATTTCATTTTTTTAATCTCACTTTTGTTATATAACTTTTCAATTTTTCTTATCAAAATATAAAATCTAGTTTTCCATTTTAAAAAATATATTTTTTTAGAATTTGTCAAATTTTTTCACAATTTTGTTTAATTTTTTAAATTTTTTTTTCAAAATATCATTTTTTATATTGAAATCTTATTATATAACTTTTTAATTTTTCTTGTCAAAATACAAAATCTAGTTTTCTTTTTAAAAAAATATATTTTTTTACAATTTGTCAATTTTTTCACAACTTTGTTTAATTTTTAAAATTTTCTTTTTCAAAATATCATTTTTATCGAAATCTTTTTTTTTTTTCAAAATTATCAACATTATTTAAAGTTCTTATTTTTTTTTTCAAAATGTAGATTTTTATAAAATCACATTTTTTTTTTCAAAATCTAAAATTTTCTTAAACATTGTTAATTATTTTTATAAGCTTCTCAACTATTTTTTTTTTCGAAATTCAAAATTATTTTGAACTTCTTAATTTGACATGAGCACTAGAGATGGTTTAGGACCGTCTCTAATACAGACGGTCTTTGACAGTCTCAAATGACCGCTATAAGATGGCTGTAACACCCCGAATTTTTGCCAACCTGGGGTTAGACGTCCTTAGGAAATGGGTCAACCTTATCACTTTCAGAGCTCAATCTCAAAGCCAAAGAAATCACTTTTCAAACCATTTCCTTCAAAACTCACCTTTCACCACCTCATTCTTCAAATTTCTCCAAGTACTTTCATATTAGACACGACTCCTCAAGTTTAAATAGTAAAGAACACCAATCCCAGGGTATTAATGATGAAGAACAATACCAAAGCTAAAAATTACCGTGAATAGTAAATAAATGGGTAAAATGGGTTTCGACCCTTAACCTTTTGGAATCTAACAAAATAGATGGGTTAGTTGGATGGATTAACCTTTCCTACCCCAAAATCATATGCCACATGATGCATAAACTCATTCTGGTTTAGAAACTGGCCCCGAAACGCCCCAAATGGAGTCTTGGGCCCATCCAAGCCCAAATACAATGAATCAGGATGGGTCCCACATATATTTGGGGTCCCTAGGGCAGGGGGAACCCAACCCATGAGGCCGGACTCGCTGGATCTCACTTTCACCAGCGAGGACCTCCCCGGTTCGGCGACGGCTCGCCGTACGGTGGGCCCCACTTGGGCTGATCTTCAGGCCGACGCCCTTAAATGGCTAGGACACCTCCCCCATACGTGGGACGTCCATCAAAACAGCCCCAATCTACCATCTCCTTCACAAAGTGACTCCGCAAACTCTCCTTTCTCACAAAAACGTCTGACTTTTGGCAAAAACCACCCCTCCAAACTCTTCCTTCTTTCGTTTCCAAACACCCTCGCTCCACCCTTGAAATCTCATCTCAAACAAAAATCAATAAAGACAACTTCCTTTAGAAATCCAACGAGAATCAACTAGCGCTGCACTAGATGACCTGTGAAATTCTCACCAATCACTTTCAATACGATCTACTAGAGTCAAAACGTATAGGATAGTTGATGCTACAATACCGTAAAATCTAGGATTAAACTCTATTCCTGATTGCTCTCGAGAGCACCTTGAAACTTTATATCGGCTCTGGACCGCACGTCGGAAGTCCGATTACCCTGAACTTAGACAATCCTGACCGCCTAGTTGGACTTGACAATCACCTCAAAAATTAAGTCCAGATGATGTCCTACAACGATTTTCTTGAGTCCAGAGTGAAGAGTGTGAGAAATGTTAGAAATTAATATAAATTATGAAATCTGGCACGTGTTGCTTGCATGACATTTTCTAAGCGTTCTGACCGTCAGAATTCGATCAAATTTTACCCTCGGATTAGGATAGGTGGCCCTTACATGTCAACGCACTTGTAGCCCTGATCGAGTACCGGTAGTCGTTGAACTGAAACTGATCCGCCACGTGCGATCTGGGAATACTACCGGACTGAAAACTTGATGTGAGCAGGATCCAGTACCCATGAGCTTAAGTCCGACCGCATTCGGCCAGGAGACCTCCAAAAATGCTCCGTTGAGACGGAACAGTCCGTATTTGGACATAAAATAAGTATACTTTGGCCCCAAGTCTATTTCCATCACTTTTGGACTTATAAAAAAGGGTTTAAACCCTTACTCTTTCATTCTATATGAATTTGGAGAGAGAAGAGAGAAAAGAGAGAGAAAGGGAGGGAGATTTGGAGCTCTCTCCTGGGATTCCTCTCTGCTGCTCCATGTTCCATAGCTGCCGCTTCTACACCGCCATTCCGGTATTTTCAGCTTCATTCTTAGGTAAGAAAACCCTAACCTATCACTATTTTAGGGATTCCTTTGATACAAATGGCGAAGTAGCTTACGTATCTTGTGTATTAGGTCGCCATAACGCCGTTGACGAAGCATTAACGTTCTATTCGAATCGATACACATCTACGGCAAAAGATGCGGATATTAGACACTTTGATTGACTGATTTCAAAGCTTGCAATGTTGTTTAATAGTAGATTATCGACGACAACGCCGTTTGACATGTAGAACATGCTGTCTATTTTCCGTTTCGTAAACGTATGGAAAATATGAGATTTAGGGCATTTTAGTCATTTGTAGAAAATACTGTTTACATCCACATTTTTCTGAAATGTTTGCCATTGCTATTTGTCGTGTTAGGATATTAGGAATGCGTGCATGATCCATTTGGCGAAGAGATTCGCCCTAATGCACACTTTGGGTCGACATATGCTATGTAGACTAAAGTGTGTAGGCTAAGTGTTTGTATAAATATTTGTATTAGTATGTATTGAGTAGATGGTGTTGTGAATGAGTTTTGAGATTGAATTCTCAAGTAATATGCTGATGTAAATGATTTCCATCATGTTGGCTATATGTATTGATTTCATTATATATATGAAATGCGTGTGTTCGATGATTTGCTTAAGTTGTATGTTATAACATGTGTCAACATGCTTACATTATTGTATTTCATTTCTGTTACTCTCATATGATTACTGATGTGATTTATAAGTGCTTGGGGTTATACGTTAGTCCAGGCAGTCGGTTATGGATTGAAATTCGTGGTTGGCTTCTATTTGTCACAAAGGACGCGTCGATGAACGTGAGTCATGTTTTGAGTTGGCGGCAGTGGTTAGGCCACACGAAGTGTTTCATGCACTTCATGTCGTTCAACTTGAAATGCGCTCGTACTAATCGAGCCCGTCAAGTAACCCGACTGACCATTATATGTTCACCCTGTATGAGTCATAACTGCTTGAACCTAGGGTACTGAACTTACCATTGAAAACCATGTTAACCATGGTACCTTGATCCATAAAGACTCATGAGCCAGGCATGGTGGTATGGGACACCGTGGTCGAGTTGTCGGCCTACGCTGGGGCCACAAACCTCCCCGTAGTGACCAGTGAGCAACCCAGACTCGTGAGCATATTATGGTAGTATGGGACACTATATTCTTGCTGTCGGCCTACACTGATCAGGTGACGAGCCCTTTGTAGTGACCTTGAGCGTATTCTGAGTCTGCAGGAGGCGACGACCCTTCTGTAGCGACAAGAGTACATTAGGCCTGTATTGATAAGGTAAAAGGGGAGCGGTGCAACGAGTGCGAGCAACAGCCCTGACAGCCCTTGCAGCTACCTACAAATATAACATCGTATGAGATTACTAGGAGTGACGACCCTAGACAGGATCTGTGTTGGGATTGATATAAGGAAAGTACCTTAGCTTCCCAATCCTACTGTATGAAAGGGACTAATAACAACTCGGTAATCATTATCCATATCGCATTACATGTTCCTGGAAGATGTGGAGCACTGCGGGAAGAAAGCATGCCGCGGGCGTAAGATGGTGCCGTATGAGGGAGTATGTCGGTGAGGGCATCCATCATGTCATTTCATGCATGCATTAACAACAGTATCTAGGAATGTTTGATTGTTTGCCTTACTATTAACGCGTGATTAATTTGATAACATGCTAATCTTTGCTCTATTATTCCACTGAGTTGATCACTCACTCCCACGTTACGGGACGGTGTTTTCGGACACCCACCAGTCCCTGTTTTAGTTGCAGATGATGGCGCTGCTTGTGAAGTGGAGCCGGACTTGATGATGATGAGGAGGATTTCTCCTATATACGTGTTCTGACCGAAGGGATTACAGGGAGGTTGATTAGATGCCATGACACTTATCTTTTTTTACACTTTTGAAGCACTCATGTATATTCTTTTTATTCATTTTTGGAGTATACATGTATATATTTAACCTGGTAACATGTTCACACTCTGGAGACCTACAACAGTTTATATATGTTATACATATTATCACAGTCTTCCGCTTGCATAATTTAACTCTCTGGAGTATGATATGTTGTTTTGGCTTAATCCACTTCATGTTTCATGTACTATTACAGCCGACATTCATCCAGCATTGAAAATGTTGTATAAGTGATGTTCTGGAACTCGGGAGTTGGGTTTCTACCCGACCCCCGATTTTCAGGATGTTACAATGGCTAAGGACTGTCTCTAATACAAACGTTCTTTGACAGTCTCAAATGGAGACAGCTAAGGACCGTCCCAAATACAGAGTGGTTTTGACGGTCTCCACTTATAGTAAAAGACGGCTAATGACCGTCTCAATTAGAGACGGTCCTTGACAATCTCAAATTACTAGTAAAAGACGGCCAATGACCGTCTCTAATATGGACGGTCTTTGACCGTCTCAAATGATCGCATATAAGACTGTCAAAGACCATCTTTTTTTCATATAGTTGATAGGTATCTTTTTTCTGCATTTAATGATGGATTTTGATTGTCTTAAATGATTTTTGGACGTTCAACATTTTTAAGATAATATTAAGGACAGTTAAGAGTCGTCTAAAATTTAGAGACGGTTTACGGTCGTCTCTAAATTGTCTTTAAACCAAAGAATTTTAAAGACGGTCCACAACCGTCTCAAAATTTGTCATTTTTTTTCCATTTTTCACGTAATGACCCACAGTGAAGTATTTGTAATTAACATCTCTACTTTGTCCATCGTACATAACAAAAATCATATAGATCAAAATCTTAGGTGAGTCTCACCTTGTGAACAATGTAAAATCAGGACTAAAATTTATCCTATAAAAAGTTTGAGGAATTCACTTCAAAGAGAAGAACAATGGAAACTTACAGCAGCTTATCTTGATCAAGGCGTGACACTCTTATTGCTTTGCCACAATCTCTGAGGTGATTCCCATGGGAATCAAGCAGTCTTTAGCATCTCGGTTTGGACAGATATGAACCTGCCCCATCAGATGCATCAGAAGATGGGTAATGGTAAAAACTGAAATTGTTTTGCACAATCTCTTAAAGAAAGAAAATTAAAGAGCCCCTTTGATCCAGTAAATCAATCATTCATTGATACATGTTTATCTATGAGAAGAAACATAATTTTAATAAAATGATTTGCAATACCTGAGGATTGAAAGAAGGTTTATGAGCTCCAACATTAATGGACATGGATTCAACTCTAGCTGCTATGCCTATGAATTTTTAGAAAAGAAGTATCATTAGAGAAGCTTAAAGGCTAACATTTTCACAAGCATGAACATGCATATTCAAGAGAATGAACTTACCAATTTCATAAAAACCAAACTTTATTGCTGCCACAACATCGGCTACTCCTTGAAGTCCAGATGTGCATTGCTGGTTCACTGTCTTGATTGGCACACTCTCTGCAAGAATGGCTAAGAATAAGACATCTAGAATCCTAGACATACCCTACGGAGGAAATTTTTCCCATAGTAAGAACATTTCCAACAACTACATCGCCAATTTCCTACGGACCGACTCCAGTGTTCTCCAACACAGCCTGTAACATGTCTAGCCCGATCACAACCCAGTTGTATCCATGATCACACAGTATTCTTAAGGAGTTGTGTGGATGGAGGTAAATGGTTTACATTCACTTACAGGCTGTAAATAATTTACGGTTTGTCTGTTTGGCTTTACTAGTAAATCATTTACAATGTTTGGATAACATGTAAATGGTAAATGAAATCTGCTTTATAGGCTTTCATTCGATAAAATAGAGTCGTTTCCATCTCATTTACTAGTAAATGAAAACTCAGCTTTTTGTTGGTAACTGAGAAGGGGAGATTTACTAGCAAATTAGAGTATATAAACACAAGTAAATAATCCGCGTCCATAGACACCACTCATAGACACGCACGCCACGCATGCAAAATGCCATTTTCAAACCAAACTACACTCGCTATTTGCGAATCTCACACGGCCACTTCATTCCACCACTCTCTCCCTCGATTTCCCCAATCTCACCTCTCCTTCTCTCTCTTGAAGCAAAAAAGAAGAAGAAAACAAAATCTCTTTTATGTTTTTTCAATCCATCTTCCATTTTCTTCTTAATAAGAAAATTCATATTTACTAATATTTTCATTTTTCTATTTTTCAAAAGAATGAGTTCAGACTCCGAAAGCATCGGCTCTAGTACAATAAAGAACACAAATTCTGATTATAAAGGTGATATTTAGAGTTAAGCTTAATGTCGTTGTCATGTTGAAACCATTCCTTGAATACGGGGACATCCCTTATTGATCTAAAACAGTCAAAGAGAATTATAATTAAAAGAAAGAAAGAAAAAAGAAAAGAAAAGAAGGTAAGTAGGAATTAGACACTCAAATGCAACCAAAAAGAAAAATATAAACTTATCTGGTTAACTCCCCCTCGAAGTGACACCTACACCAACCTGCAACAACGGAAACCAGATCAGTTCCAAATGTGTACTTAGCAATCAAGGCATCAAAAAAATGTAAGAGTACCTTTGAGGTGAGAACCAGCCAGTGTAGATTCAGTAGATGATCCAGCAACACTCAAAACCAGATCTTGCAAATAAGAGTACCTCTGGCATCAACATCTTGCTATTTACATGATTTTAAGATAGCCAAAGTAAAACCATTTACCCTTGAAGTAACTTACAGCAGATGGTACTCTGTTTGAGGTGTAATTTCTGTACACCTGCAGAACCAACAGCAGTCGTGGAAGAAATTACACCAGAACCATGTAAAAACTTATTGTCAGAGCTGATCGCATTCTCTGCAACAGCTGCCATGGATGATGAAAATTCCCTACAGTTCTCTCTCTCTCTCTCTCTCTCTCTCTCTCTCTCTCTCTCTCTCTCTCTCTCTCTTTCTCTCTTTCTCTCTATCTCTCTCCCCCAAGTGAAAATTACACTTAAAGAAGTGAAAATTATTACAAATCTTTCAATTCCTCAAATGGAGGTTGAAAATTGAAATGCCAACCAAATATATCAATCTATAAATGTGGGTGTTAAATCCATTCCATTCAATATATGTGGGTGTAATCTGAAGTAAGTGTTAAATTCATTCGATTCCATAATATGCATGCATCAGTTTATGTTACTGTATAGTTTAAAAACAAAAGTTAATTGTGTTAGTTATTGTAATGTCTAACATTCATAAACTTCACGGATAGATGGTTAGGAATAGCTTGGGCCAAACAACAAATCCTCCTACACCGACCTCTCCAAGCGTATCATGATAACCATCTTCCTTCCATAGCTCTGATTACAGAGCTATAATCACCATCAGGACGACACTAAAATTTCCATCACCCATTTTTTCTCCATGGACACCGGTATTTGGATCACCTCACCATGAGCAATTATCCATTTCTTCCAATCACAGAGATCGCATCTCTTGCCAAGATTTACTAAATCAGGCTACATGTACACATATAGCATGTGATTAGTATTTTTAAATGGAGGTGCATATAATCATAAGCTTAAATTAGTATTAAAGAAACACATACATATTGACGATGCATGACTAGATTTAAATGGAGGAATTGTAGGTGGAGCCACATCCCTTTGTTCCCCTTGCTTATCTATAAAGCAATTAAAACTCTGGTGGAGATCTCCCAGGCTTTTCTTCACTTCATCTAATTCATCTACCAAATTATCTCGTTCTCACGACACCGCACCAAGCCTATGTACAATAGGCATTGTCTTCTTCAATGCAATCTTGCCTACATTTCCACCTATCCCCCGCATGCGCCCTCTACTACCACTCCCAATTGACTGCAAATAGAATTGTAATTAGATTTATCAGAGAATGCATAAGTCTAAATAAACTCAAGTATTTGAAGGACATGCATATATACCTGGGTAAGGGCATCATCTACACTGGTCATCCACGATGCAGGATTACTACTTTGAATCAATTGTATTTTTTCCTATGACAACATCCAAAAGAAAAATTATAGTGCGGGAAAGAAGCATTTAAAATTCACATGGATAATGAAAGGATGTACAAGGGTTGCACTTACAAAGGTTTTTGAAAACTGCACTTTGTTATCCTTTGTTGTATGGTCTTGGATATACACCTCAGCCCTACCAACCTTGACATCAGTAGTAAGATTCCTCTCAATTGCCTTTTCCCCATAACATCCATGCCAAAACACATAATAATGGAATTAAACGATTAATAAATTGAAATAATCATCATAAATAAAGTAGAGCTATGTAATTTTAGGACATGTACCATCTCATGACGTGTGGCAGCCATGCTACGCTGACCAAGTGTAGAAGGGCCAACTTATTTGGCCCGATTGGATGCATTTCTTACACTTGATTCGTTGAATTTATCAATATTGCAATAATCCACGAAGTTCATCCAATCCTCAATAGGGACACCAATAGGGGCGGGATACGATTTTACAACTGCAGGATCCTTGTCCTAAACATACTTTTTATGCAAATTGTTCTTGAAATTTCTCTAAGAGGCCATACAACGATCACTAATGTATTGTGGTCACACTTCTTGGTTACCCTGAAATCCATAACTACACGCTAGGATATCACTGACCCTTTAAATGTATTGTGGAGGCACCTGTTGAAAGTCTATGTAAGTGATCGGAATGTGTGCACGGGTGAGAACACCAATGCTTGAATTGAATGCGATCTAATTTGCATCTCCTGCATTCGGTTGCCCAAATTCATTAATCCCAATTTCCCTTTTCAATAAAATCTTCTCATCTAATTATGAACCTTGCGTAGGACCTCTCTTCTTAGACGATGAAGATGACGACCTGCCTTCATAAAAAGAAAAATAGCTACACACATGTTTCATCATCGCCAATATAAAAGATATTTTAAATCTAGACAATTAAGGAAGTCTATCTTATTACCTCTAGCATCTTCAGGGGCTGCATCCCCTAACAGCTCTGTGTCGAATGACTCTGCCTCTGAGTGGAAGATCATTTTAAAAGAAATTTTAAATCTAAACAGGTAACGAGAGCTATGTTATTACCCCTGACATAAAAAGAAAAATAGCTACAAACATGTTTCATCATCACCAATTTAAAAGAAATTTTAAATTTAAACAATTATGAAAGGCTATCTTATTACCTCTAGCATCTTCAGGAGCTGCATCTTCAGGGGCTGCATCCCCTAGCAACTTTGTGCCGAATGACACTGCCTTTAAGTGAAAGATCATTTTAAAAGAAATTTTAAATCTAAACAATAACGAGAGCTATGTTATTACCCCTAACACCTTTATGGGATGCATCCCCGAGCGGCTCTGCCTCTATATCCATCTTCAAGATCTAATTTGTAATGTAGTTGCTATAAAAATTTCTATCCAAATAGCAAAGAACCAAGTATAATAAAGAGATGAGTAAATTAATTCGTAAATTTTTTCTATCACATTAATATGATAATGGAAAAATAAAAAAAAGGCATAAATCAAAATCGTTTCATTACACACATAATATAACCAACAAATCAGGTTTTTCTTCCCTACTCTCTTTCTTTTCTTTTTCTTTTTAACAACCACACAAATATCTTCAATGCCATTGAATAACAACTCGCCACCCATGTCTACTTCGGTGAGATCAGGTCCTACTTCAGCCTCAGTTACAACCCGTGTTTCTGTTAAAAGGCTTGTCTCATCTTCAACGAAAATCATTCTTGGAACCTACACGACCACATGTTAATCAGGATTTTTTGGATCTCTAGAATAGAAAACCTGCATGGCATGCTCCATAAGAATAAATGGCTCATCACCCACTTGGTTTGAACTGAGAAGATTAGACAAATTCACCAGTCTCAAATTCCTTACCGCATCAAAAGAAACACCTTAGTGCATCACCATCACCCAATCACACTTTAGTAGGACTGGCTTGTATCCTTCTCGGTACTTCAGTTGGATGATTTTACGGAGGACTCCGTAATAAGGTATGGATTCATCCACTGGAGTCTTATCCTTAGCACTAGATTGGAAGGTGGTCATACTCTCTATGCTAACCCCACTGTTCTGGTTCATTTTATTCTCTTCATATTCCTTGGTGACGAAGAGGAAACCATTGATACAATACTTATTATACTACATCGCAAAAGCCTTTGGTCCCCTAACTATATCTCTGAAGACTTCATTATTTGATTCATTCAAGTCTAGCTATTTCTTCTACCAAGGTATGAACTCATCATCACTCGCCACCTTACCCCTGGTCCCCGCAACTACATTACGTTGCTTTAAGAAATTAGCATATTTCCTGCAAGTTAAGAAGGTTGTTACAAAATTGACACTTTTTTCCATAAATGTTGTTACAATGTTGTTGAATCAAATTTGAAAAAAAAATGAAGAAGACATATACATATAAGCTAAGTCCAGTTCATACCCTTACCATGTCTCATAGTTAGGATGACTCTTCAGTACCCAGGTGCGAGGCTGTTCGTGCTCAATACATTCTAAAATAACACTTTGACCAGGGTCAACTGGGCCAACCATGTCAACATCGAAGTCGTCAACAATATCTTGCAACTTCGGCATGAGTGAAATTGATCCGTCTAATCGCTTTTCCAATTTCTCCAAGAGGCTTGTGTTATTTTTCCCTCTATACTGGTTACAGTATATAAGTGTCTCCTCTTGAATGTATCGTTCTGCTATACAACCTTCACGTCGTGTCATATTATGGACGTACGCCTTAAATGTCTTCATGAACCTAACAGCGTTAACGACACATTAGAAAATGTAATTGTAGATGTTGGTTCAGTTTATTCAAATTAAAATTATCATACGTTTTGAATGGATACATCCATCGATAGTAGACAGGACCACATACGCGAGCCGCATAAGCCAAGTGGATAGGCAGATGCATTATCACAAAAAAAAATTGAAGGAGGGCATGCAATCTCGAGCTCACATAAAGTCCTAGCCATGCCCTTCTTGAGAGCCATTAACATTTTAATATCTATGGTTCATGAGCATAGGGCACTGAAAAAGGTACTAAAGCTTCTAATTATAGTGTGCATAGGCTTACTATCCCTGAATGCATGTTGGATCAAAATTGGAAGAAGATGTTGCATTAATACGTGGTAATCATGAGACTTCATTCCGTTTAAATCGACACTATCTTCCTTTACGATGTTCTTCCAATTCCCACTAAAACCAACCGGAACACAAAGCTCAGGTAAAGTTTGAATGAAAAGTTTTTTTCCTTTTTTTCGAAGGAAGAAAGGACCTCGTTTAAGGATCACCTTGCCAATCAGTATTTTCTAGCCATAAACGCTTCTTAATTCCTAGCCGCTTTAAGTCTCTATGTGCATTAGCATCATCCTTGGTTTTGCCCATTGTGTTCAACATCAATGCAATAAGGATTTCACATTCATTCTTCTCAATGTGCATAACATCAAGGTTATGGCATACAGGAATATCCTTCCAGTACTCCAGATCGTAAAATATGGATCGCTTTAAGAAGCATGTTAATTTTGCATTATCATTTTATTCCCATCCTCCTGTACCACTTTGTTTCCTCTTTCCGATCTTACCCCACTACACATTTAGTTTCGAAACGATGCTTTCCACCTCAACCCAATCAGATGAATCGGTTGTGGTTACAACTCCACCTTCTTATTGAAGGTACCTTCACTTGTATCTTTTCTAGGCTTATCGTTTAGAGGCAACCACTGTCTGTGACTCATATAAACGTGTTTCTTTCCATGGTGTAATCATAAGGAATCTGTGTGGGGACCTCATGCAGGACAACCATACTTACCCTTAGTCTTACAACCAGAAATATTACCATATGCAGGAAAGTCATGAATTGTCCACAACAAGATGGCACGCATGTTGAACATGTTTTTATGGTATGCATTAAATGTCGTGATCCCTTTCTGCCACAAGTCTTGTAACTCAGCAATCAATGGCTCTAAAAAAACATCAATATCCTTCCTAGGCTCCCTCAATGAGCAAAGTGAGCATAGTAAACTACGACTTTATACATAACTTCGGTGTAAGGTCATACATCACACACATAATAGACCAGGAACTATACGACGTATTAAAAGTGCCAAAGGGGTTAAACCCATTGTAGTTAGACCCAATCAAACATTGCGAGACTCTACTAAAAAATCCTTATACTTGTTGTCAAGAAACTTCCATGTGTTGGAGTCCACCGGATGCCCCATCTTTTCACTCTGCATTTTTCCGATTGAGTGTCAGGTCACCTCCTTTGCCACTCATGGCACACTATACATTCTTAGTAGCCTTGGTGTTAATGGAAAATACCTTAGCACCTTAGCATGTACTTTAGCTCGTTTTAACTTGGAATCAACATGGATCTTGTACCTAGAAGTACCACAGTTTAGACAACTCGTCTTCGTCTCATGCTCTCTCTAGTATAACATGCAGTCATTTGGACATGTGTGAATCTTCTAGTAATCAAGACCCAACTTTGTAATGATCTTCTTCACTTGGTAGGTATTAGTTGAGGTCTTATTACTGGATGGCAAGACATTCTAGAGTAGTTGAAGAAGAGTTGTAAAGCTTTGTTCACTCCATCCATGGTTCACCTTTAATTTAAAAAGTTGTACAATGAAAGTCAGTACAGTGAAATTGTGATAACCAGGTTAGAGCTCAGTCATCGCATCACGTACATTTGCTTCAAACTCATTGGTTGAAGCATCTCCGACAATGTCTTCAGCTTTAGGGGCTACATTGGGTTCATCTTGAATAACTTGGTCAAGGTTATTACAACTGAGGTCTTCAATAACCACATTGACAATGTTATTTATGTCTGCCACACTATGATACTGGTGAGAAGTGCATTCGGTACACTGGGGTGATTCAGGCTTACCGTGCATGTTCCACACCCTATATGTTGGATTAAACCCATATTTAATCAGATCTATCACCACATCATCGATTATGCAGGGTAAACGTAAACATCTGCATCTGGTACATGGACAATGAATGGTTTCTCTACCAGGAAGATGTTCTTTTACGAATTTCACAAAGCTCATCATACCATCTATAAATTGTGAGTCCAGATAATGTAGAGTAATCTACTCCTTAGAGTCCATTGGATACCACCCGTAGGTAGGCACACATTTATACACCTAATTCATCATCCAACTAACTATTGACAACATTTATAAAAATAAAAGATATCCAACCAACTTTATATAACAACTTGCAACTTAACCTACTAGGAACCATCATGCACCGTAATATCTTACGACAGAGTGGGTTCTGAGGAGTTACAAGTTGAATTAATATAAAAGAATATAAATGAAGAAATATAAATATAAATTAAGCAAGACTGTAGGTAGGCACACGTTTATACACCTAATTCATCATCCAACTAACTTTGATAACATTTATAAAAATAAAAGATATCTAACCAACTTTATGTAACAACTTGCAACTTAACCTACTGGGAACCATCATGCACCGTAATATCTTACGGCAGAGCAGGTTCTGAGGAGTTACAAGTTGAATTAATACAAATTATACCAGATGAAGCAAGTTCTTATCTGCGGCAAGAGAAGTGGACTTCTAATAAATAGGATTATATTCCTGAAACAAAACAAGCACCATCTTTCAATTCAAGCTACATCAAAACATCACAGATATATGGTTGATTTGATTAAAGAGGCATTTAGCATTTTATGGAAGCATTTAATGCACCACATAATCCATTGCGTTGTCAGAATGCATCGTTAATATTTGAAATAAATTGACCACTTTGCTAAAAAGAAAAGAATTAGGGATGATTTCTTTTTGTGAGCTAAAGGAAATACAATGATGGAATAAATACTAGTCATAAGGGCATTGAACAAAAGAATACATATTTCTGTTATCTTCTCAAGTTAGAAAAAAAGTTTGTACTCTCCCTATCTTTTTGTGCATATCAATAAATTGCTGATCATACTTGCTTCTACCTAGACAAGCTAATTATCTCTAACTACAGGTGCTAATTATCTCTATCCCATTCGGTAACATACCATGTACTGTACTCATACAGTTTACATGCGAGTCGAAATTTCAACAGCACCTCCCCATATTCTCTAGATATATGTAAAATTCAATACTAACTAGTTGTCGCCTGTAATCTATTATACATGGATAGAGGAAACTGATTAGTAAAGAACCACATATTCGGAAAAAATATAGGGAGACTACTAAATTTCTAACTACATGTAAACTGAAAATGATAATAACCTAAGTACATGATATGGTACTGAACTGTCCAAAATGGGACAATTTAGGAATCCATAAAGAACAAGCATTTTCATTCAAATGAATATACTTTTTCAATATAAATTCCTAAACGGGGGGGATACATTGTAAAGCACTAGGTGGCATAAATACTAATTGTAATTGTTTCATGACGGAACATCTAAGAAGAAATGGTTTATAGTGAAACACAATTAATTATTTCAATAATTTTTGAAGCATAACTATAAACAAGTACAGAAAACATATATATCTCAAAAACATCATTTTTCTATCTGATTTAAGGGGTTGAGCCCAAAATGGGCGCACAACCAAAGATCAAGTGGCCCCAAAATCAACAGTTACAGGTTGGTTTATCAATTTCGGCCACTTGTACGATGATCTAAGGATTAAAATTTGATATGTATGGCTAATTTATGATGATTAGGCTTGATGTAAGGTTTTACATGAACCAAATCATGGGAACTATGTGATTTAGAATTCAGGAGTCTAGGTTAATGGCATTTTTCGTAATTACTATTGATCTAAGAGTTTTGTGAAATCTAAGGGTTCTACAGGGTTGCATGCACCTTTCTAAAAATTCTTATAAATTGACTCATATCTATATTATTACAGAGGAGGAATTATTTGCCAATTCATTTAAGGAAAGGTACATACGTTAAATCACATGATGGAGAGTCTTATCTTGAAATCAATGGTCAGATGGCTTAATCTATGGAATGGAGGTCATTCCCAATGGTTGAATCCATGTCAGGGAATAGATGTAAGGTTAGGATAGTTAGTATGGTATTGCACACGCATACATATTACGTTAAATTTTATGGTAACACTTGAGAACTTTTAATACTCGTTATCGAAATGTTCAGAGTGTTATAATCTACCCCCCTTAAACATAATTTTACCCCTGAAATTTAGTACTCCTAATACACAAGCCATTTTCCATGCCTCTAATGATTCTCTATTTCCTGTGTTCAACATAATATGAATTGATGGTTGTAGTAGGTTTGAGTCTAATACACAAATCCTTTGTTTGTGCAGTACAAAATATTTACTGGTATCAATTCGTAATCATGTAAAATCTTGATCATTTGCTTGATCAGGGCATTGGGATCATTTGAGATTTTCTAGGACTTGGAATTTGAGTCAAACTGTGCAAATTTCTCGTAACATGGTTCTATCTTCCATAATCTCGATTGTTTAGACCCATGGGGAATAACATGAAATCTTATATTCTCGTAAGGGATAGTTCTATGTGACCTATTAAGCTTTCACTGCGTACTTTCATTATTTGATACACTATCCAAAATTATTTTTATCATCCTCACTGGTTCATTATGCTTAAGTTTTCAACATATTACTCATGAGGTGGTTATGTATGTCTAGGTGTGTATAATTGGCTACATGAACCGGGACACTACAACCTACCCCCCTTAAACAAAAATCTCAACACTGAGATTTTTTAATTTGATTAACCCACACATGCCTTAGCTGATTATGGTTCATAATTCCATAGTCTCAATCCTTCTTCATCCTTGGAAAAAATAAAATTTTTGTCTCACCCCGAAGGCCAGATACCCTAACCAGATTAGACGACAATGGGTAGGTTAGGTTTCATAAAGGATAAGCCAACTCATCCATTCATTGTTGAACTTACACTTTAGTGTTGTCCTTTATATGAACATTGTATATTCCCAAGATTGTTTTATATTGACAGTTTGTCACTCTAAGAATTTTTACTTTCGATCCATGCATCCAATTCATTCAAAACTTGGAGCCTAAGCCCCTGACTTGTTCTTGAGACTCCAGAAAAATTCACGAGGTAAGATTCAACAATTTGGGGGGTGTTTCACCCTTGTGAGGTGTATAAAATCTTGTTGTCTAGCAGTAATTTCTACTAATTTTTGTTATGTTGCATTTTTATGAAATTTTATACAGATCCAATCGAGATGAAATTATAGAGGGAGCTTTATGGATACCTAAGTGATCTATTGGAAACTTTTCAAAATTTCTTGATGTGTCTTCTATCTGAAATTAGTTGAGACTTTATAATATGTTAGAATTTCACTGGAATAGTCAAATTTTCTAGAATAATTGGAAAGTCTCTATTCCCATAAGGGAAAACTTGTTCTTCTTGTTTGTGACCCTATTTAAAGATGACTTCTAATTCAGAACAAATTTATTCAAAATTTTTTTTGATGATTTATTATGGGAGTACCTAAATTAGTAGTTTCTAAATTCCACGTCTAACTTGATATTTCCAATGGGGAACTGAATATGGTTTTCTAATTCCTCAACTCCCTAGTTCCTTTGGAAATTCAATTGAGTGTATATATATAATTGAATATATGTACTAATTGCATAAAGCTTATGGTGGTCCACTCCCTTAAGCCCAGTTAATCTCATTATATTGCTCTGATACCAACTGTAACATCACGAAATTTCATGGCCAGAGTTTATACTCGTGCCCGAGAAAATCGGGTGTTAATAATGTGTAATTTGGATGTTTTAAAAATTGCATCCTTTTTTTTTTCATTTGATTACATCTAAATACATTCATGAATGTAACATTCAAGAGAATAGAATCGACTGTATTGATTATTTTATTAGACTAAAAGAATAATCAAATGCCCTCTCATTAGGAGCTTATTATATTTATCGAGTTCACAGTGAAAGTATAAAACTAAATCATAAAACTATCTTCTTATTCTTTCAGCATAATCTTCCATAAGGAGATGGTCTTCTAGGTCTTCATTTTATACATTACCTACATCATCTTTATAGTTGGAGAGGGTCAATGTCCTACTCAAAGTGATGGTTATCCTTTAATATTAACATTAATTCAAGATATTTATAAAAGTAAATGTAAGAGTTCTAATATGTCACATACTCCATTACTACGAGAGATATCAGTATGAGCAAATAATCTACATGAATGTATGCCTAGAAAAGTGTGTGTGGCTCATCATACATAATGATAACTGTCACAATGTGAAAAATAGTTTATAATATCCAGCTCGACCTACATTCTCACACTACAGATATTCGCTGGAGTGTCCCATGTTGACATGGATTTATGTGTGCATCTCAAGGTGACACAACGACATAATTGGAGATTTACATAACATGATGTATTCATGGAATGATAATTTGTGACATCCAATCACGAGAAGCGATGTAACATGCATGGAATTTTACTTACATCATTGTGCACCACGCCAACCAACCCAAGGAATTATGTGCCGACCAAGAGGGCCGCTACCTGTAATACATTACATCCACGATAAATATTTGATTCACTAGTTGCGATACCTTTAACACATCACTTGCATGTAAGGAACATAAAATGAATCATGGTTCGTAAAAGGGTAAATAAGTAATTTTAATAAATTAATCAACTTAAAGGATAACTCTCAGTAATATGTAAACATAAAAAGGTAGGATAATTCTCATCAATTAAATCAAAATAAGCTTTAAGGATAAAAACCCTCACCTTTCAACTATGATTTCTCTTTAAAGTGGCTAGTTTTATGTCGTAATGTTCTAATTCTTGTATTTTGAATAGGCCCAATGAGTCAGCGAGTCATCAATCCAAAGGCACCCAGAATTGCCGGCCTCTCTCTTCTTCCCCTTTTTTCCTTCTTCTTTTATTTATCTCTCTCTCTCTCTCTCTCTCTCTCTCTCTCTCTCTTGAAATAGCAGTGAAGACCGCTTGAGTTGAAGTAGGAATATGCCAATATGTCCTAGAGGGGGGTGAATAAGACTTTTTAAAGTTTTATAGAGTATTTAAAAATCCTATTGTACTAATCCTATCAGATATACAATTTACAGGATTACTAAAATGTAACTCTACTGGCTTCTACGCCTAGTAGAGGATCCAATCATAAACTTCTTAAAAGATAAACCAGTTGCATATAAGTTGTGATGGATATGACTGTGTGTGTGTATGAGGTGTGATCTTAGACAATCAGATATAGAAGCATGTAAGAAGTATCACACAATGAAAAAACTATAACAATCCCAAACACAGTCATTTTTATAGTGGTTCGACTACTTATCTACTCCACTCCCGACTGTTTCACTCAACCCATGAGTGTATTGGATTTCACTACGGAGGTTTCCCAAGGTTCTCCTCAAACCTAAGGTTTTAAATTAGGTTCACCTTCAACCTTTACATGGAGGTTTCTACTCGATTCACCACTTACCCTGGAGTTTTACTGGTGCACTCCTAGCCAAATGTCTATACCCACATAGAGCAAAGACCCACACAATGCACCCGGATGTTTATGCCCACACAAAATAAGGGTCCACACAAAGCACCCGGATGTTTATGTCCACATAAAGTAAGGGTCTACACAACGCACCCGGATGTTTATGCCCACACAGAGCAAGGGTCCACACAATGCACCCAGATGTTTACGCCTACACAGAGCAAGGGTCCACACAACGCACCCAGATGTTTATGCCCACATAGAGCAAGGGTTCACACAACGCACCAGGATGTTTATGCCCACACAGAGCAAGGGTCCACACAATGTACACTCCTGCCAGAGGCCTCCTATGAGGGCTTCAAAGGGTGAGCAACACTTAAGACCCAATCCTAGAAAGGAATGATCACAAGTGTCCTCTGGACTCTAGATACTTACAGATAAGTTGATGAGTCCCATTCAGCGCAACGATGAAGATCTCCTCCTTGTTGTTGAAGAATCTTCAGCTCCCTTGATCTGCAACACATAAGATGTACCAGTACTTGACTTCGGGTTGGGTCAAGGTTAGGACGAAAATTTACTCTCTTAGAATTTTCCTATAAGGAAGATAGAGTAATTCCCATCATCTATTCATTCAAGGCATCCCATCTTAATGATATGTTGTTAAGATAGTTGCTGAAGGATCCTTTAATATGAAAGTTTATTTCCCAATCCACTCTATTGAATGTCAATGAATGAGAGTGGATTGGAAGATGAACTCCCGTGAGAGAAAGGGCTTTGGGTATATGATCTAAAGGTAAAACACACAAAAGCACTCTCTTCTTTCTCTACCAACAATATAGATAAGTCTCTCTTTATATAGGCGAAAGGTTCCAACGGATATAAAACGATCATATTTATGACAAAGTTCGATATCATCGAGCAGGGTCGATATCATTGAGCGTTTACTCTCAATGGGATCGAATGTCCACTCAATAACACTAACTCGAAAGTCATATGCTTTTGAAACCTATTGCTAGCTGGTCGATGATATTGATACTACTGTCGATGTTATCGGATTTTGAACTCCGATTCCATCAATACTGGGATCGATCTATCGACATTTGAAAAATGAAAGAGATTAGCCTTGAAATATTTCAGGTTTTTAGGATATGATCAAGGGTCAACTAGTATCATCAGAATTTGAATATCGATGATATCGAGATCGTGTCGATGGGATCGATAAATCGTATAGATTTATGTATAAGCACGTTGGTCAGTTTGTGTCCAACCTCGATCCAATCGACTAGGGCTCGATGGCATTGACATAAGAATATTGATTTCCTTGAGTGGCCCCTGATCAAAGTTAAAAACATCCTGAAATATTTGCTGGAAGAAATTCGCGCCCACTATGGATATGATCAACGCTCGTCCAATATGATCGATATTTGAATTCAGATTAATCAGAAAAGGCATCGATATATCAAAGCACATATTAATTTTCTTTAAGAAAATAAGGGCACCAAAAATCTGCCTGTTAATATTATCGAGCCACTTCCAATGGGCTCGATATTTGAATATCGATGATATCGATAGGTGTATCGATATATCGATAAATCCATCCATATGAGTATTCGGTTGCTAGACACTTTTAGTCCTCTTATCGATAGTATCGATCAAGTGTCAAGGACATCGACAGCGCAGGTAGATCATATCGAAATGTGTATCGATACAATCGACAGGGCAAGAAAACTTAGAGATATTCTGATGTTTAAAAATTCACTTACCCAAAAACCCTCATATGTCCTAAGTTATTTTTAAGGGTTTTAATTACCTGGTATTTTGGGACATGGGATGTGAGGCTATGATTTACCTATGACGAGCTTCCACACATCCAGTTGAGGCAGATGGCTGAATTGTTCTTCTTGTGAGGCTTTACAGTCCAACTGACTCAACGTACATGCTAATTGACAACCCAGGGCACTAATAGGTGCACTTTCATCTCTCTCTCTCTCTCTCTCTCTCTCTCTCTCTCTCTCCTTTCTTCTTACAGTGCCCCCTCAAATGTTGGAAGAGTGTTGATTCTTATAGGGTGCGATGAGTCTTCCAGACTCTTCTTGCGAGTCCTATCATAGGATTGTTTACGCACTCTATTTCTTACATAGGTTGTTGCGCAGTGAGAAAGCCGGATGCAGTCCTGCTTCCGGTTGATGGTGCTCTCTCATTCCTTCATGGATCCAATCGGATCTGGGTGGAGTGGCGTTATTTCTGAATGACCCATGAATAGAGGGATGTGATCACGTTCTTAACCACATGTTTGATTAGATGGTAGTCCGACCATTAGTCTCTTTAAAGCAGCTGTTTGTGTGAAGAATGGAGGCAGGATTCTTTCTATAGCCTTCCCTCTCTTTTCTCTTGACATGGTGTGGTCGAAAGGGTCCCTCCTCCATTTTGGACGGTCTGTATCTGTTCAAGTGCCCACCATTGGGTTCTCTTATGGAAGGAAATTTGGAATCGCACTGGCGAGAATGCATCCAGTTTCCCTGTTGGGTAGTGCATGGAAAAGACCAAGTTATGGTCGAATTTGTGTGGCTGTCAAGATGAACGGATTGGATCGCCCAGTCGGGGGATCAAGGTGGATCACAATGTCTCCGAACAGATGTTGTCTGTTTATGTTGTGAAAGGCATCTCGTCCTCTTACAACTGTTGTTGTGGGCACGTGTGCAGGCATGGGTGCATATGGTCAACAGGGTTTTGACCTAAATAAGCCCTGTGACATGATGGACGGTTCAGATCGGGTCATTACTATGTGCTAGTGGGCCACAATAACTCCTAACTGGACATTGTCTGTTAGTGCATCAGCTATGGGAAGAAATCCCTTTTCTAATTTCAGGATTTCATCGGGTCAACTGCGATTGACTGGGAATCCTAGTCTAGTGCACTGCGGTCGTGTGTTACTTGTGCACAAGCACTGCAAGTGGGGTCCACTTGTGATGCTTTTCTCAAAAATCTAAACCACCCATTCATTTTTTATCTAATTTAAGTGGTTGAGCCCAAAATAGGTGCACAACCAAAGATCAGGTGGCCCAAAAATCAACGGTTATAAGATGGTTTATCAATTTGTGCCACTTATACAATGATCTAAGGGTCAAAATTTGATATGTACGGCTAATTTATGATGATTAGGCTTGATATAAGGTTTTACATGAACAGAATCATGGGAACCATGTGACTTAGAATTCAAGGGTCTAGTTAATGGCATTTTCATAATTATTGTTGATCTAAGAGTTTTGTGAAATATAAGGGTTCTATGGGATTGTATGTGCCTTTCAAAACAATTCTTACAAACAGACTCATATCTAGATCATTACGGAGGAGGAGTTATTTGCCAATTCATTTAAGGAAAGATACGTACGTTAAATCACATAATGGAGGGTCTTATCTTGAAATCAATAGTCAGATGGCTTAATCTTTGGAATGGATGTCATTCTCAATGGTTGGATCCGTGTCAGGGAATAGATGTAAGGTTAGGATAGTTAGTTTGGTATTGTACACATGCACGTATTACGTTAAATTTTATGGTAACACTCGAGAACTTTCAATACTCGAGTATTAAAATGTTCGGGGTGTTACATTAGGTCCTACTTGATCGGATCCAAGATCACCATTTATATTGATCATGTAGCACTAAAGTACCTTCACTTTAAGAATGATGCCAAGTTTCACCTACTAAGTGGGTAGAAATAAGAGAGTAGAGAATGTAGTGGCTGACCACCTCTCAAGACTTGATCTCCTTGATTTCCTTTAGCCGACACCAATAAATGGCATGTTCCCTAATGGACAGTTGTTTAAACTCTCCCAATTACCTTGGTTTGCTGACATTGCAATTATTTTGCTATAGGCTTCATGCCAATATATTGGACTGCGTAAGATAAGAAAAAATTCTTCGATGGGGTATGTAAGTTTTTCTAGGATGATCCTCGCCCAGACTAAATTCTAAGGAGATGTGTGTCAGACAATGAACATCAGAGTGTCATCTCCTTTTATCATTATCAGGCCTATGGTGGTCACTTTTCTGCTAAAAAGATCATGGCCAAAATTTTGCAATGCGACTTTTACTGGCCCACGATGTTCATAGATTCTCATGAGTTTTGCAAAGCTTGTGAGCATTATCAGAAATTAGGAGGATTGTCCCATCAAAATATAATGCCTCTGAACCCCATTCTTATCATTAAAGTATTTGATTGCTAGGGCATCGATTTCATGAAACCATTCCTCAATCCTTTAGAAATATGCACATTTTGTTAGTAGTAAACTATGTCACTAAGTGGGTCGGAGCGATCTCATGTCGAAATAATGATCGTAAAATGGTCATTAAATTCTTAAAAGAAAATATCATTTCCCAGTTTGGAATGCCTCGGGCCATCATTAGTGATGGAGGTTCACACTTTTGTAATAGGCCATTTGAGAACTTTATGACGAAATATGACATCTCTCATAAAGTAAGCACTTCATCCACCCATAAATAAGTAGGCAAGCCTAGATTTCCAATAGAGAAATTAAATAAATTCTAGAAAAAATGGTTAACCTTGACCATAAGGATTGGTCAATTCGCTTGACTGATGCCTTATAAGCTTATTGTATAACTTTTAAAGCCCCCTTTGGAATGTCTCCCTTTAGATTCATCTATGGGAAAGCTTGCCACCTACATGTGGAGCTGGAGTATAGAGCCTATTGGGCTATCAAAAATTTAAACTTCAATTTGGAAAACATTAGCTCGAACCTTCAATTGAATGAACTCGAAGAAATCTGGAATGACGCTTATGAGAACTCGAGAATTTATAAGGATAGGATGAAGGTATTCTATGACAGGAACATCCTTCAAAAATCATTCATAATCGGTCAAAAAGTCCTATATAATTCTTAGTTAAATCTTTTTCCAAGTAAACTTCGAATTTGTTGGATCGGTCCCTTCATTATTACTAATGTCTATCCTCATGGGGCCGTTAAAATAAAGAATTCAACGAATGACAATGTTTTCAAAGTGAATGGACATCGTCTCAAGCCATTTGTTAAGAAGTTTGATTCAGAGGACATGTCCATGCCTCTGACTTAACTTGTGTACCGGGATTGACTTCCTAGTCTAACGAAGGTGTAGTTAGGTTTATTGCTTTCATATGATTTAGGATTAGGATAGTTTAATTTTAATTTTTTTAGTCTTTATGCTGACCCATTTACAAGTTAAGAACTTTGGAAAAGCCTCAATTTTCCTTCTTCAGGTATTATCTTCCCATCACTTCCCATTTCTTTTCATTGTCTTATGTGTATTCCATGCTCATATCTTTTACATTAAAGATAATGTAGGTTTTAGGTTGAGGTGTGGATTAGGTAAACTAATTAGTATTTTCTTAGTTTAGAGAAAAAATTGTGAAAATTTCAATTTTTCAAGCTAAAAACATGTTTGGGAAATGATAATTTATGAAATTAAGAATGCTTTGAGTATGATGATAAGATAAGAGATTTAATTTAAAATTGTTGGAGTTTGATCAATTAAGTAAGACTATCACTTAAGTTATTTCATTTAATCAATTAAGAACAAGTTTGAATATCATGATAATCTAAATCACAAGACACGTTCAATTTTCTTTCTCTAAATAGTGCTAGAATTTCTGATTGTTAGTATGTATATCATTAAAATAAATTAAAAATTTAGTCTGGAGAATTTTATCCACTTTTAAAAAATGAAAAGAACTAGTTAAAAAAACTAAAGAAATTGACAAAAAGGTCATGTATGATGAAAAGACCAGAAAGGAATGAAAAGTTTGAAAAGAATGAATAAATAAAAGGGACCGTCAATATAAAATAAAAAACTGAAAAAAGAAGTAAAATGTGATAAGTTCGGAATTAGTACTTGATTATTCAATAAAACTTGAGGTGATGAGCATGGCTAACATTGTCACTACCAAAAAATTGAGCAAAGCCAACGGACAGGGGGTGCTTTTAGCTACGGCTAAAATCTGTCGGTAAAACCCCATTATCTGTCACCCTCCCACTTGTTTTGAATGGTCGACGTCCAACCGTCTGATGTTTTCTCGATTTGTTGTCTATCAGAGATTTATTTAGGGATGATTTTTAGGGATCTATCTCAAAATAATGTGTAGAAATGGATGGGCGGATTGGATGAAACATAGTCATCATGGTGAGGCCCATAGAGCCCTCCCCTTTCTAAAGGTTTGTTTACCTTTTTATTTTTTTGTAAATAATTTGTGAGTTTTGTACAAAATATAAAATAGTGGTGACTTGTTCATGAAAATAGTGGCAATGATATAAAGTTATCCAGACATTGAAATAATCTGTCTTGTTGTAGATGTTTAATATTTATAATTTTCTTATATAATACGATCTTAACTATCCACAAAATGGTCCTTCTTTCATGTACAATTATTAACAGAGGTTTTGTTATAAATAGTGGTAAACGCACACTGTTTCATATTTCAAAATTTTATAAAATTTAGAAAAGGACTTGTGAAATAACGAGCGCCTCCCTCTCTTTTCACATTTTCCCTTCTTCCTTCGAGCAGCAAGGCGTATTCTTCCTTTGAGTGGCGCGGCTTCTTCTTCCATCTAGTGGTGCTTGGAGATGGCCATTGCACTAAGATCCAGGTCCCCTGCATCTTGATTGTTGTGATGCAGAAGAGAGCATCAATGAAGAATCCAATCCCGACTATCATGATTGCTGTGAAATGGTAGAGATGGGTCTTTGCATTGTCGAGTGCCGAAAAGATGGCGAGCATCCTTTGTCCTTGAGACATTGCTAACAATCTCAGTTTTCTGATTGTCTTACCGAGCTAGGCCAAATGGGTGTCGAGGATTGTGTGTTGGAGATGGAATGGTGGTGTTGGAAGGGTGTTTTACATAGCAAAAATTGCAGTTAGAGGTGAGAGGGTGCGTTTGGGTGCTGGTTTCCATTTTATCTGGATTGCATTTAGGAGAGGTGGATAATTCCACACGCGTGTTGGAGCTGTAGGTGCATCTGTCTAACTGTTACACATTTGTGAGATCTTAGCTTTCAATCAGGTGATCTACACTGTTTAGATGTTCTCAGTGATTATTTATTTATTTATTTATGATTTTCTCAATGTTTTCCTCAATCAATGAAATTATTTTGAGTATTGGTGATAATATCGGCCATGTTAATATATGTTCTTATATCCCCTTGTCATCGATGCATATACAATGAGCAACCATTGACTAAGATTTTCTGGAGCTTTCTTATGGTGTTAAAACAGTGAAAGTTCATATAACTGCAATTTCCATCATGATGACAACCTTTCGTTCTTTTGAAGATACAATTCATGTTTTCTTTAGAAATATTTTATTAGGAGACGGCATAGAAACTAATATATATATATATATATATATATATATATATATATATATATATATATATATATATATATATATATATATATATATATATATATATATATATTGTATTTTTAGTTTTCGCAATTTAGTATATATGGTCAGGATTGGGATTGCAAGATATGCTTTTAGTATAGTTTGGGTTTTAGAAGCTTAGGTAAATTTTAGATGTTGACCTTCTAGGTGGTCAGCATTTCTCAATCCGCATGCTGTTGCAGCCTTCAAAGCCAATTCATTTGGTTTCTATCTTTTGGAAATGCTTCTTAATCATTAAATCATCCCCCATGTGCTGCATGTTTATCGACTCCTATTCATTGGAAACTATATTGCATCACAGGATTATATTGGGAAAAATACGAACGTCAAATGGCCTAACCAGTGCTTATACATTTATCAGTGGTAGGTGGGTTGGTAAGTCGTCTCTGTGACAACTATCAGGCAGAGAGCTGAATGGTCTTTTACTCCCTCTGCTTTCTTAAAACTACATTGTACTATGAATACTTTATTTTAGTTTCGATATTCTAAAATGATTTCCTTGTTTATTTATGAACCATTGGCGGTGACATCTATGAGGGAGGGTTAGGAGGGACTTGATAT